>OY728155.1:758138408-768138408 GCA_963277665.1 Viscum album | reverse complement strand
TTCAAATAATTTTTTTTATTTTACAAAAAAGATGAAATCAATCTATATTTGAACATGTATGACCTGAATATAATTTCCCACAATCATAAAAACATAATGGATTAAAGAATTCATTATAAATTCAAATTTTTATTTACAAATAATGATTTACAAAATAGTTTATGAATTTTGAGTTTTATAATGTGATTCTCAAGGAAATGTTATTTTCCTTAAGATATTTAACATGTAATATTTCAAAACCATTTTCCATCTGTGATATCATCCATTGATGTTATTTTTAATTTAATTGGTATTGTATCCAAGGATATCATTTATATTATTTCTATTATGGATTATGATTAAAAGAAAAGATTTTTATTAAACCCATTTTCTCCCATTAGTTATTTTATGATAACATTCTTCTAAAACTATGTTTGTGAGGCTTTGATCGAAAAATGTAAATGATTATTATGAATTTTTATTTTCTATGGTTGATGATTTCATAAAAAGTTTATTGACCCTATTTCATTTCATGGGTTATGATATAATGTTTGTTTTTTGTTCTTATGGAACACATGTGAAATATTTTTATCATGTGATGGGTGAGACTAATATATCTCTCAATGAATTGGGTAATAATTAAAATCTCAAAAGAAAAACACAACATGAATGGAGAGTGAACCCAATTATGTAAGAGAGTTTTTCAAAGATAATATTAGTGTTAGTGAACCATGACTACTACTATGGTTTGGTGTGTGAACAAATTAAACTATAATTGTATTGTAAATAAGCTCAGAAATACTATGTAAATGATTCTATTTTCTTATTTGTAATTCACAAATCTACCTCTTATTCCAATGTTATGTTATCTTGGTTCATGTTAATTGATTCTATTATGATTCATCTCCTTTTAACTTCCAATGTTTATTGAATCTCTAAATTTTATGATATATAATATCCATGGTGTGGATTTAAAATGTCATTATCATGTTATCATTCCCATATTCTTGTGATATAATGATTTCTCCATTATATACCCTTACTATGAATCTTATCTAACCATTTATTATGTATAATTTTAATAAGATATAATGAATAGTATTATATATTTTATTTCTATGAAGGGTGATTGTTTTGAAGAATATATTGGGATATTATCCATATCACTTATGGACTATTTGTTTTTATGTCCATCTTTCTAAAGGCACTACTCCTATAGGATCATTAACAATGTGTTTGTGTAATGTAATGAATATCCTTCTGAACAGTTGTAATATTTATATATGAAAATCATGGGTAATTATAGTTTATTTTAGAGGTTTAATTTTGTAATCATTTGGAAACTAGGTTGTGATAGATTTAGTGAGATGCCAAGAAATATGTCTAATTATAAGTATAATCATATATCAAAAGATAAGTGTATGTATTTTTCAATGTATAGGAAAATTGTAGGAATTTTTTTAAATGATAGTGTGGGTGGTTTCCAAGAAATTACATCCTGGTCTATATACTGTAAGTGGATGAGGCTCTAGAATAGAGATACCTAAGGAAAATATCATCATAAAGGGCACATTTAGAAGGACTCTATCATCACTTGGTATATGAAAATAGGCTTCACTATACACATAGTCTAACACTCTCATGGGATATTCTTGGTAAATTCAAAATATCATTCTAAACCATCTTGAATAATTTATATTGATTATGAGAATGAATGAGTAATGATAAACATAAAATTTCGTTGATTAAAATGTCATTTTCAGAACATAGAATATTTTTTTTATTTTTCATGATTATGTGGTTCCCCACTGTGATAATTTTTTTTCATATGTTAGGATTTTAATTTTAGTCAATGGATGTAACCCAAATGATCCATGTAAATGATGAGGGTAGTGGTCAGTGGAATGATTATCCTCATAAGATGAATCATGTTATGGGGTATAGAGGTCAATATATCATTTATATAATCACATAATTTTCTCAACCCAGTTATCATCATTAGCATCCAAACAAGAAAAGAAGGGAACAATTTTATATTGAGACCATTAGAGAGAAACATATACCTCCTTTTAGTGGTTTTGTTGATCAAATAGTTGTTTAAAATGAATTAGTACCATTGAAAATATGTGTTGAATTGTCCAGTTGTTATAACATGGAAAATCCATTTCAGATGTCTATCATTTGGAATGTGAATAACATCGACAATGATCTCTCATAAAAAAAATACATGGGAATGTGTTGAAATTCGATCCATAGAGTTGGATTAATTTAATAGCTTATGTTATAATATGTATATAAGTACTTTCCTTGTATAATTCATACAAAAAATATATAACGAATTCCTTGAGATAAAGTAGAAGAAATATGAATATGTTAGTACCTAAGAAGAAAATTTTACAATAATTTGAACATATTATTTTGGGATTATTATCCTACCTAAAATAAATCTTATTCAGTTCTTAGTGGATTAAATCCTAGTATCCAAACGACGTTATACATAAATGAGTTTATTAACTATGAATAAATAGTTATATGTTCCCTCATTATTGGAAAGTAGATCAGATTTATCCATAAACCACACAAGTTTTATAATAAAAGGAAGATTTATTTGAAAGAATATACTAATAACCATGTAGAAGTGATGATTAGATTTTATTCATGCTCAATGTGTGCAATGAAACATGGTGGAAATTGTGTTTAGGGGATTTTAATGTTTCAAATGTTGAAAGTATGGTTATCATGGAATCAAATTATAGTGTTTTTGAAGAAATTTTATAATGATGTAAATATAGGGAAATCTTCAAAGATGTTACTACTCACATTATAGTGTTTCAATTACATGGAGTTTGTGAAATATTATAACTAGTTCTAAAATTCAATGGTTATTGATGATGATCAAAGTCAGAAAACTCTCAGGTTGAGTGATAATGTGAAATATCATGTGATTACTATTTTTTATAATTGTTATAATAATGATTGTTTGAAATATACACTGACTAAAAACTCTATAACTTATAATGTCTTATATTTAATATGGTTCAACCCATTCTGTTATATATGAATGCTTTTATAAGGGTGTCATGAATCCGAAAAAATGATTAGATGTAAAATTGGAATTGGATGTCTCAATTAAATGGTGATTTTACCCCATGTAATTTATTCATATATTGTGCAAGTATATGGGAATATGCTTCTTTTAAATCATGTTATTCATCCTCTAGATGAACTTGATTTTATATTAAGCATAGATAAAATTTAATTACATAAATCCCAAATAAATTACTGATGAGGGGACTTGATGATTCTTATTCGATACCAACCTATGATTTTCTATCATTGAGATAAAAAATATAATATAATATATATATAATTAGTTTTTATTCCAATTCAAAAAAATATTATTTTAAATGGCTGGGTAGAAACTCCTCATCAATGATTGATATACTATATGGGAGTTTATAGATTTATTTCGTGAGTATTTCAAAAGAATTATACTACAATATGAAGTTTATTTCATAATAGAACTCAAACATAGTTCCACATCCATTTCAAAGACTCCCTATAATATGGCCATGATTCAGATATTGGAATTGAAGAAGAAGCTCCAAAATAACCTTGAAAAATGGTTTTGTTTTGACCAAGTGTGTCACCTTAGAGTGAAATTATTATATTTTTAAGATGATATATGGATTTATGTGACATGAAATTGATTATAATGTGCCAAAAACAACATGATCAAGAACAGATAACCTCAACCATGTATTTTTGAACTGTATAATCAGCTGTCTAGAGCTCAATACATTTCAATGATTGAAAATGTTTTAGATATCATCATATGATGGTAAAGAATGAATATATAACCAATACCACATTCCATAAAAGGCATGGAAACTATGAATATATAAGGATTCCATTCATTATTAATAATTCCCCATATAGATTTTTTGTGGAAAGTTTATCCCGACCATCTAATCCACTCATTAAGTTAACATAGATGGTATCCACGTTCCTCTCAACATATGAATGTGAAGAAAATTTCAAGGAACTGAAGTAGATATTAGTCAACATTCCAGTTCTCATAAAAACCCATAGTGAACAATAGATTTTATTCTATAGTAATGCATTCATAAATGGATTAGTTTGGGTCATTATATTGAAATAAATTGTTGTACCTATTTCTCATAATAATTAATCGTTCTCTAGAAAAATTACAGAATTGTGATTAAGAGATAGTTTAAATAATTATAAAATTAATAACATGATGGAATTATCCTCCCAGATAAATGGTTGATAGATATATTTCCCAAAGAAGTGTAAAGTATATATTCACACAAAAGGAGTTGATCTTGTGATGCATGATATGGATAAGTCTGATTAAATATAATCACTTTTCAATATATTATCACCCACAAAAATCACAGAAGGTTTGAAATTTTTTATTAAAAAGGATCATGAAAGAATATCCATGATTAAGATTAAAAAAGACACAATATTTATTTATTTTAAAAGAATTGATATAGAAATCTTGAATTAAGAGGAGATATATTGTCTTAAAAAATTGCATGTTCAACAATTTATCTACGTGATGATTAAAGAGGCACATAAATAAATTTTTGAGCTATAAAAGAATGATAAATATTTTGATATGTTTTAAGATGATCATAATAGAATGATAAGGTTTTGGAATACTATATGTGTTATTAACATACCAAAATTGAATAATTAATTTTTAGAGGAGTATCATTGTTCTTTTCACTATATTCATCATCAAAGTAAAATTTTATATATAAATTTGAAAATTTTATTCTGGTGGGATGGAATAAATGGATATATTTTAGATTTTGAGTCTTAATGTTAGGTATGTACAAAAGCTAAGGATTAGATTCAAAATTATAATGGGATATTTCAACCATTACCTAAACCATAATTGAAATGTGAAAGAATCATAATGGTTTTTTTCAATGGAATCCAAAGAATTTATCTAGGGGAAAACATTATATGGGTTGTTGTTGAACACCTTACAATGTCATCACAATTCATCTCTATTAGAGAATATTTCTCTTTAGATAATATTTATAGGATATATATTAAGGAAGTTGTAAGGTTTCATGTAGTACTACATTTCATTGTGTTCGATTGAGCGATAATGTTTCACGTGATGTTATAGAGAAATATTAAGTAATATCATTATACAATGTTGAGTTTTAGAACTACATATAATCATTAGATATATTATTAGTGTGAGATAAAAATTTAAACCCTATATGAAATTTTGCAAACATTTTTTCTATTTTAAAAAGGTGGTAGTGATCAACCCCTTCCTCTATCTTGGTTTTTGTACAATAATATATTTCACACAAAAATTAAGGTTTCTCCAAATGAATCATTATAAAGAATGATGTTTAAAGTTCTAATATGGTGGAATGAATTTAGACAGGGAAACCTATTAAAACATGAGATAGTTTATGAAACAGATGTTAAGTTTAGATCCATTCAACTATCCATAAGGTCATCACCAATTTGATAGAAATGTTATTTTGTTAATCATCGACATGGTATAGAAGATGATGTTTTTGAAAAGGTTTTTCAACGAATTTATCCATAGAAGAAGGATTTGATACATAAGAAGAATAAAAACTAAGACCTAGGTATATTAGTCCCTTTTAAATTATTTATCATATCAGGATGGTAGCCTATCTGTTGGGGCTTCCAACAAAAATCTCTCAATAACATGATTTCTTCGATGTTTCTCTCCCGAATAAGTACATACATGAAAATTAAAATGTATTTAACTTTATTTTCATAAAACTATTGTAAACTATTTATTATGAGGAACAAAACGTGTAGAATCTAGATTTTATATTGAAAAGTATTCTAACTAAGAATAGTCACCAGGTCAATGTTTTGTGGTGAAGCAACTACTTTGAGAACGTTATTTGAAAACATCAAGATATGATAATCAAAATGTATCGACATCTATTTTTGTTAGAGTGAAAAAGTTTGAAGTTGAAATTAATTTTTATATTTTTATAATGTAACACCATAATATTTTATTAAATATTGTTTCCGAATAATTTTTTGGATATCTTGCGTTACATGCAACATTGAGTTTTCACGAACCATGACAGACTATAGATATTAATATTTAAACATAACCATTATTCCTCATCCATTAAACTTGGAAGAATGAGTAGGAAAACTCTTATTTTAAATATTATATAACAATATTATATGTAAAAACATATTCAAAAAATGTTCTTAATTTTGAGTGATGTTTATATATCTTCAAATATACTATTTGTTTTTCAAAAAAAGAATTATTTTTTTGGAAAACAATAAAAAAATAATTTAAAACTTTTAAAAAATAAATTTTATAAAATAAATAAAATATTTTAGATTATTTTTTCAAAATTATCTTAGTATAATTATTTGGAATTTCTCAAATAAAAAATACCTTATTGCGAAATAGTTAAAAATTCAGGTAGTTTTTGAAAACATCATTTAAATTTAAATAATTTATAATCTTCAATTGTCATTTTAAATGGTTTCAAAATTATAATTTTAAAATTATATATTTATTAAACTAAATTAGGTCATTTAATTACTATATATATTGATTTTTTATATAAAAACATTTTAATCCTTTGAAGACTATCCTATTAGAAACACACTTTCACACTCTGTTAGTGGTTTTAATTTTAAATTAAAAATTTTCAATTATATGAATGAATATTAGAAAAATTGATTTAATATATCTAATTATAAAAAAATTTAAAATATAATATGTTCAAACATAATTTTTTTGTCGAAATAAATATTCAAAATAGTAATAATTAATCACTGTTGTAAAGGATAAAATGGGTTTACCTGGGGTTGAACTAAAAGTATAAGTTATAAATTCATATATATGCTTTTCAAATAACCATTTTACAGAAATATTTCAACCTTTTTGACCCTAAGTATCTATAATGATCCATTTTGGATCCCTTTTCATGTTTAAAACATTTGTATACTTTATTTTTTTCAAACAAATACAAAGTGTTTCCTCTCCCCACATAAAATTGACCACTCGTTCTCTTATCTTATTAAGACATAAAACCCCATTATTTAGGAAAATACTTAACATAACTATATTACGTACAACCCTATTTACATCTTATATACCAGTATAATATTATATTTCCTCTATATGAAATAATTAGGTTAATGCTAAATAGGCTGTCTAAATAAGAGGTAGGATTTTAAACTCTATATTTTTATTTTACATCAATTTATAAATCTATAAAAAAAATTAATTAATTTTTTTTAAATAATTTTAAAATGATATAATATATACAAATATTTTAAGATTTTAATTATATAACTTATATCCATCTCATAGTTAGTGAAACTGGAAATGAAACCGTTGATCATGTGTATGATAGACTGAAACCATGTGAACCCACTTTATTCATTTTCAATCAGAACCTCTCATTGATGGATATAATGATTTATTAATATATTATGTATTATATTTATTATATTATAATAATAAATTAGTTTTTATAAAAAATATACCTTCGTATATTCCACTTTTTGGGAATACGATAATTTTTTTCATGTGATTGTTGGACAACCGACACAAGATGCATTTTTGTATAATTCATGATTTACATAGTAGGTATTAAGGATGAATATACTGTAAATATATGATATAAAAGAAATAAAAATCATTCCATAATTTTAATTTATCATTAACATTTCTTTCTTTCTTTCATTTGTGACAATTGAAACAACATTTATGTGTATGTACAACCTTCCATCTCCCTGAACATTGTATTAAATATTTTATCACTAATGATTTTTGATTAAGATAAATAAATAAATAGACGATATATATAATTTTTAAATATATATATATATTTTTTAACCCTAATTAATTTAAAAATAAATAAATAAAAATAAAAATATACATAAAAATCATTTATTGCATGAAATTTGATTTTAACAAGGATTTTTTTAAAAAAATCGGTAACAAAATGTCATTAGTAAATTATATATGATTTGATATATAAAAATATATATGATTTTTATTAGTGTTGTAATGAAATTATATTTATTATACAGTTTTTTTTCATATAATTGAATTCGAGACTTAAGGTAAGAGATTTGTTTTATCAATTTCCCTTCTTTGTAATGTTTGTTGTATTATGTACCTATCTTATTTTATTAGGTGCTCATAATTCCCCCATAAAATTTTATTTTATGAATATACATTATTTTTTTCATATAATGATTTTATTTTCATGTGGATTCTTATTATTTATTTGGATTATTTATGTTTATCCTCACAATAGTGAGATATTATGATCCATATGTCATGAAACCCATGATATTTTTTATCCTATAGTTGTGTCATGATAATACGTGTTTTATCTTCATCTTACCCTCAATATTTATTCATGTGATCAAATGAATGTTTTTAAGAAAAATAATCAGTATTTATCTCTTTGGCTGAAAACATGTATACAATCAAAAAATATATTTTACAAAAATGGTTTGAAAAATATTTTTAACTGTATAAAAATATCTATTAAATAAATTTTACCCATATTTCAATTTTATAGATTTTTTTTAAATGAAACTTTATGTTACTATTAATTCTATATCTTTTTGGATTTTACTAAAAATGTAAGGATAATAAATGTTTTATCATATATTATATGAATATATTCTCCCACCACCATGACCACCTAATATTTTAAATCATACTTAATATGTTTCAAAGGTTATTTTCAATGAAAACTATTTATAAATTATTTAATGGATTCATTTTTTTAAAAATAGACTTTTAAAGAAATTTTATTTTCCTCAAAAAAATTTCCCATTGCTCATTCCAAAAAAAAATTCCATCTAAGATTTTTTCATTTGATGTTACTTATTATTTACTAGGGATGTGATCTATGAATAAAATTCATATTATTTCATGGTATTTTTTATATTTATGATTATATGATGTATATGAATGAATCCCATTTATATTCCTTTGGGTGTGACATGATATAATGATTTTGAAACCAACTTATTTTCCATGGTTTTTTCGTTGTGGAATTTATGAAATTATTATGAAACATATTTATTTTATACTGGTAATGTTATGTTGAAATATTTATAAATCCTAATTTTATAATGGGATTTTATATGATGAATATTTTATGATCTATTGGAATGCATATGTATAATTTTCATTATGTGATGCATGGGAATTATACCGCCCTCCAATTCATTGGGTAGAGATTAATATATCATGAGATAAAAAACTCGAATGTGGAGTGAACCCTGTTCATTAAAATACTTTGTCCACTTTGATAGAATTGGGACTGATCTTTGACTATTATTATAGTTTTTGATATGATACTATTCAACTATTACATTATTATATATTAGTATTGAACTAGTATGAAAATATTTCATATAGTTTTTTTTAGGCCAAAAAATTTATGGCATGTGATAATTTTCTGTTCTCATGGTTCATGTTCCTTTATTCTCTTATGATTAATGTCTTATGAACTGTTATGATTTATTTCATGATCTATAATAAAAATGGTACTGTTTTTAAATTTTATTCTCATGTTCTTAGATCCATATTCTAATATATGTTGATTTATCCCTTTTTTAACCTTAATGAGCATCTATTCTCACCCTTTTCCAGGCTTACATTCCATAGGTAATGATAAAATTTATTATGTATTACATTTCAATGAACTGTTATAGTAATGAATATCATATTTATAGATTAATTACCTCACTTATGTACAAGTTAATTATGTTTACATGTTTCCAAAGTCACAATACCTTTTACAATCATTTGGGGTGAGTTTGTGTAATTTTATGAATATTTATATAAAAATATGTAATTTATATGAATGAATATCTTAATTCATTATAGATATTTCAATTTAAATGTGGGAACTAAAATTTAGAGATTATTTTTAGAAAACTAACTAGTGAATATAAGTCTAGTGGGGTAGTTTGACAATTGAATAATGAGTCCCATTTTAATGGAAAATTATGTTTCCATTTTAAGAAATACTCAATCTATATGTGTGAGAAATTAAATAATAAATTAATAAAGGGTATTAATGTGTAAAATGAAGAAATTACAAACCCTTAAACCCACTAATTTTTTAATGAAAATGTATTATAATTTTTTTTATCAATTTATTAATAATTTTTTACACCAAATATTCATTCTAGTCATTGTTAGATAATTTTTTACTTTAAATGACCAAAATATATAGATCATATTGTAACTAAAATCTATAAAATTTGATAATAACTTGTCCTCCTTATTCATCATTATAATTTTTTCAACATTGTATATCATCTAAATCACGTCACATTTAATTTTTTAAAAACCAATTACATTGAATTTTTTACAACTTCAACAAGTATTATATTGATGCTTCCTATGAATTTTATATAATTACAAATTATTTAATTTAAAATAAATTATCATCATAAGTATATTATTATTACCATAATTATAGTATTTTATATCGATTATTAATTTACATTTTCTCTAATCCATATCAATAAAAATTATTTAATATGTTATTTTTACATTTCTCACATTTTTATTGCAACTAAAAAGAAATTTGGTTATGTCACTTGTAATATAAAAATAGAAATCACATATATCAATCAAAATCATAAATTAGTAATCATATTTAGTACTAATTTTTATCAAACAAACTTCTACTCCCAACTATTTTATCAAGTACACCAAATTTGACTTTTCTAATGCTATATAAGAACTATGTTTATAAGGATATCTATTCCTATATTTTACCTAGTTTAATGTTTAATATATATTAATAGATTAATTTTCTTTTTTAATTTTTGACTATAATATTTTTTGGGATTATATACATATGTTTTATGTTTTATTCCATATTAGTTCCCTAATAAAATCAAAAAAATTACTATATTCATAAAAACTATATTTTCATTATTCATTGACATTCGTCATGGTCAAACAAATCCATGAAAATCATACTAGGGTATATTGACCTAAAAACCCAAAATTAGATGCTATATTTATCATTTTCATATTATAAATTCATATTGAAAAGGTATACATACTATAAATGAAATAGATATTTATGTAGAAAAAATAATTTCTTTTTCAAATGAAAAATAATATTGAACTTCAAAAACAAAATCAAATTATTTATATGATGATGAAATTAAATAATAAAATGAATTTATATAATTCCCATTAAATATAGTAAATCTATTTATTATCAATGTAAACATGTCATCACAATTTAACATTGAAATTTTATAAAAAGCAAAATTCGACTAAAAAAACTGAATTTTAGTCCATGTAATATTATGATTATATTAAATATAAAAAATTACAAAAGTATTCTATATTTAAAAATAATATTTACCTTGATAATATTTATAACTCTGTTTCTCATCTTATCATGATGAATTCTTTATAAAAGTACGAAGACAACTTAAATATGTACAAACAAATATGTTCTATTATATTACTTTCAGATATCTTTATGAATAGTCAAGCCTTAAAGTCATGAAACTAGATTAATAATATAATATATATACTATAAAAAAAATAAAAATTATAATCTATTTCAAAATTAAACATTAATAATCAAATCTACGTATTCGAATATAATGAAATAAAATAACGAAGATCCTCTATAAATATTTTCCCTATTATAGGAGCATCTTTCTTTACACTCTTTTTTTTCTATATCATAATTATAATTCAAATTATTTACAATTAAATAACATTAAAAACATTTATTTTATTATATAATTATTTTTAAATTCAAAATTCAACTCTATTTTTAAATTTTTCTCCATTCATTTTATTATCTACCATTATATTTTACATAAGGATATACAATGAATATGCAACGTTCTATAAAAAATATAAAATATAATAAAAACCTATCATATGAATCTTATAATAAATAATTACATGGTTAGGTTCAAGACAATATGTTTTTACATAAATAAAACCAATTCATCAATAATTTTCCATAAAAGTTTAAATATTATGGTCGTACCTGATATACTATGAACATTTCTTATCTTCACTTATACATTAAAAAAACACAACCATCCCTATTAAACCATGTAAATTAAAAAGTAAACATGAAATGTAATGTTTTCTATTTTTTAGAACTCACCTTGGATTAATTCCTACCCTCTATTTTCTTTAACTTATATTTTCTTCATGGATATTTCTCCTAATACCTAGAGAATTTTAAAACTAACTATAAAAATATTCAATAAAATAAATAAATTTTTAAATCAAATTTTGTTACATATATTTTAAAAAATAATGACCACCAGGTTGTTCATTTCACATGACCAATGAAAGATATTACTTATGAATCATGTTCCACATTTTGTATCAAATTTCATCCATAATATGTCTTTATAGTCTTTAATCCCAAAAAATTTAAACTATGTACTTAGAAAAAAATATTCTTCTATCTTAATAAATCAATTATAATAAATTTTAATAATTTTAAAGAACCATCCATATAGGTTGATTAATGTGAATAATGGGTTGATAATAGTATCCAACACAAAGTAAAACCCATAAAACAATATCATAAAAATTATTAAAATGCATTAACTAGAAGTTCATTCAAATAATCGATATCAATTTAATGATTACGGTTGTGAGAGAATGAATCCCATGATCGGTTCTAGTGGGACCCATACCACTACTCCCCAAGACCTTCTCTAGTCGCCCAGGGGCTGGGGATTGGATTTGAGTAGGCATATCACTAACATGTGAGGAATTTCCTATGTACATGTACACATGCAGACATATTCTTGTTCAAAAAATGTTGATATCTAAAAACCACCGTGTAACCAATTCATGCATACATCTATGTCCCTCCACAGAACAATGACATGAAGTAAATTAAATTTAACAGGGAAAAAAGAATATAACAATGATTATGTAACCATATGTCCATCCTGTAAGTAATGGTAATGGGACTGCTATCTGAAAGCCACAAGAACACACATTGGACTGTTCGGTCTCACAAAGCACCGTTCTTTCCTCGTATGCATAGTAATGTGTCGAAATTTCAATCGTCTACACAAGACAAGACATGTGTGGGAAAATCCCATTCTTGGTTGAGTATAAAAATACATTGTAGGATACCCTGAAATCATAAAGAAACATGGACAGGGATAGAACAATAATCTCTAAACTGGTATATATCTATAGTACATAATATATGAATATGTAGATATACTCTATCAAAGACACATATTCTGGAGGTAAGCCATAACCACAATATACTGGCCTTAGAATTCATGTTCAACGATTCCATTAAGCACTCTTCTAGTAGAACACACTCCTGGGTCTGATAACACCTATAATGACTGTCTGAGAGGTGATTCTCATTAGGTACGGTCATGAGGGATATACACTAATAAATCGGAATAGATTATGATACAAATATGATGATCACTACTAGGGGCATGGATTGATAACACAACTCAATCTGGATTAACCTTCTTAGTAGATGATTGACTCCCATATAGTGCTGGTCATGCTGATACTAAGAAATCCATCTAGGTATTGATGATAAATAGAGGGTCCAACAATGGGCCTCTCGGTGGAATTCCTAAAACTTTTTCTAGGAAGTCCTACATAAGGGATCATAGAAGTAGAAGTGGGACAAAATTCACACCAACCTTAAAGGAAATTTTAAAGGTAATAAACCCCTTTGAAACTTTTCCAAGAAATAGTGTAAAAGAGATTGAAGCTGTCTAGAAAAGGGCAACACGACAAGCAGTATTAGTAAACATCATGTTTCAGGACCTAACGCACTACCCACGTATAATGGCCTGTTTCATTTTACACATGTCTTGTAGAAGAGTAGACAATGTGTTAATTATTTACACACAATGCCCTACATCTGAGGTTCACCAGTTTATCCAACCACATTCCATTACATGAGATCGGCCCATGTAGCTACACTAATGTACCAGTACATTTGGTAGCCTATGTACGTGGTCTAGGACATTCCATGTGGGAGATTACATTCCATTTAGGAAATTAGTGTACTCCACCCCATGTCTGTGTACTCTTTTAGGTACACATTGAGTTGTTCAATGGGGATACAGGTCATGTAGTCAAGGACAACACACTAGGTGTGTCATGTTTTTCAAGAACATGTCTTCTTCCTTTCGCTCATGCTGACCAGTCATTCTACTTCAATTCTAGTGGTCTTTTATCCATGAAACTCCACATCCATGGTTATTCTATCACTCCATCACCAAATTGGTATAATGCTGCCCATTAATCAGCTCAAAAAATGAGATAGTTTCCATTCATCGTTATCATCAAAGAATGAAAAATTGGTACCCATCATAATTTTATCCACTTCCTCAAAAATCATCTCACCTCCATCAAGTTCTACTGATTCCAGTTCATTTATTTTAGATAGTTGTTCCAGGAATTAGATGTGAAATAATCATTCATTCGAGAAATTTCATACCACAAAATAAAATGATAAATACCACTATGAAAGGTGAATTGTGGGGGAGAAAAGAACAAACCACACCAAGAGGTATAAACATATAATTATGTTTGTGTTTATCATTATTCATCTCAATTTCAACAATAAATAATCCCAATAATTCACAAGACCAATATCGTAACAAATCCCACAAAGTATCCCTTCCCACATTATGATCGATCAACTTGCCAATATAATCATTTATTGGACCACTTTTGGGATATAAATTAAGAACATTGAGAAGTTAATGAAAATAAAAGTCCCAATTTTTGATTTGGATCATTTTATGATGAAGAATGATCAATGCATTGTTGTTATTGGCTAGATCACTAAAAATTGGTGTGTGTGAATCCTTATTCCATGATTTCATCATCGTTCATTGGGAAATACTCTAATGATACCTCTCCAAGAACTCCCTGTAGGATTTTAGGTTTATGTGGCTAACCCGTGAATTCTAACATAATATTCTATTCAAAGACAAAAAATCCATTATGTTGATAAATTAAATAAATTAGTTTTATTCAATTAGTTTTATTTAATTTTGCGCTAATGATGAATTTTCCACAAACAACAAGAGTCGACTAGAGATATGACAATCTTACGTTAAATTAATAATCCTGAACACAGTTATGCCCTCATATTTCTGATTCAGGAACCCATTTATATGTTATTACACTTTTTCATTAATGACACAGATGTCGTCTATTCAATATTTTAATATATTTTAAACATTTCATTCAGACACAATAGGTCTCCGAATCACACACCATCTTTGTGCCTTATATCAAAATTAATCTATATAATATTTACAAATAATACATGAAAAATAAGATTCGTTACATTCTCCACACTATGGAGATTTACGTCCTCAAAAATCCAAAAAAAAAGGCAACACAAAAACGTTGTGGGTACTCTGCAAGAATCTGAGTCTCCCTCTCCCATATTCTCTACTAGAGATTATTGTGATTCCACTAGACACATACTAAAAGAATCAATCACCCACTAAGGATCCTCTCCAGTTGATCCTCGATCTCTATTGGGTACTCATCAAAAGTTACTGCATCAGTGATGTATCCCTAAACCTAGTCGATAATGTGTGTTGGGTCATGCACTTAACTCCTCAAATGTGAATCAAGAAATCTGTTCTGTATCCATTCTAACATAGGATTTAGATCTGGGCATCATTCCACCTCATGAACTGTACAAAGAATATGGAATGGGCCGATGAACCTCAGAGTTAATTTTCTACCTCAGCCAAATATTCATAATCCACATGGAGGTGATACCAATAGAAAAATGTGGTCTCCTTCATCAAAAAAATTACTCAATATTTTATTATAATAATAATTATGACAGCTCTATGAAGTTTTCTTCGGCTCTGGGATGATCTGAATATTCTTAGTTATAGCTCTCATAAACTCTGATCCTATGAGTGCAGACTCTACTGGGACAATCTAGAAAAGGTGTGACCTACAGGGTGTCCGTAAAATGCCTCAAATTACTCCATACCAATGTTAATTAGTAGATTTTGATTTTATAAAACATCACAAGTGATAGGTAAGCGTCCCAACTATAGAGGAAGTCTAACATGAAAACTCGTAGCATATCCTCTAGAACATGAATGGTTCACTCTATTTGGCCGTTATTTTATAGGTGTAAAGCTGTGTTCTTGTGTAACTGGGTCCCAACCCCCTCCTTTAATCTCTTCAATAACTAATATGTAAATAGAGAATCATGATCATAGTCCATCATTGATGGAACTCTATGAATTCAGACTATCTCTTGTATGAAGAGGCATCTCAAGCACTATACTGAACTCTTATCTCATATATCTAGGAAGTGGGACATGTTGGGAATTCAGTCAATGTACACCCATATGGTATCATGTCCCCTACAATAACCTAGTAATACCATCATGATTTTCATCGAAATCCAATCCCATGTTCATTCTAAAGCCTCGAGGGGTAGATCTTAACCTGCAAGAACATGGTGGTTAGCCTTCACTTGTTGAAAATAACGCATAGAGAGACAATATTTGTAACTCCTTTCTTTATCCACGCACAACAAAATTAATGTAAATGGTCTTGGTAAAATATTTACACACATGTATTTACAACTAAAGGGGGTGTATAGAACTCCCATATAACCTATTCACGCAGTTTCACTAGTACAATCATCTGTCCTATAGAGTGAACGATGCACTCCCCACCTTTCTAAAACCCATTTGGAGAATTCCCTATGGATATTTGAGAATGATGGATCTCATAGTCGATATCAATATTTTGTGACTTTCTTACTCTTTGTAAGTATGAATAGGGAAAAACCATCAACTAGAGGTATGATGCTTCATCTCTATTCACAAAGGATAATAGCAATGATAGAAACTACTCTTATTTCATATTCAGCAACTGCGAACTAGATCTCATACTGAGAGAATTTGATACCACCTCCATCATCTTGGGAGTTTAAAAACTTTCATACTCATTATCTTGGAGGATCTCTAGAAGTCACCTATGTCACAAGTTTAGATCCTTCTGAGATTATATATACTTGATACACAAATTATCTGAGTAGACGATAAAATTCTCATCCATTAGTTTCACAACATATTCAATGTTAATAGTACTACTTCTTACAACATATCATGATCCACATAGTTATCCTCACGTGGTCTGAAATGGTGTTAGACATAGGAAATCACCACTCTCCTCTGCATCATAAAACAACCAAGAAAGGTTCCTCATGCATCACAAAACACTGCGTACACAACACCTTCCTACAGCAGTCCCAATATGTGAGTGCTCATCAAACACTACCTCAACTACTTAAAATCATACTAAAACCATTCCATCCAAATGAAATGATACCTCTTGTGAGTTAAGTTTATCATGGGTGTTGATATCTTGGAGAAATTATGTAAGAATATTTGATAATAGCCTAGAAAACCAAGGGAGATCTGCCCCACCATCACTCTATCCGGTGGCTCCAATGCTAACTCTTCTTCACCATTGGATGGGTCCACTTTTACTCCATCTACTGATATAACATGTCCTCAAATGTGGATTTCCTATATTAATAATATTTCATTCAAAAGATTCCCATAATGATGGTTCTCATAGAGTATGTTTAGAACCATGAATAAGTGTCTCATGTGCTCCTCCTCGGACTCTATGTAAATAGGGATATCATCAATTAAAACTACCATGAACTGATCTATGATATTATGAAAGATCTGGTTTAGGAATCCCAAGAAAACATCTGTTGTGTTATTCTCAAAAAATGGCATCACTATGTACTTATACTGACCAAAGAAATGTTGGAATGTTTTCTTTGTTATATCTTCATATCTTATTCACAATAGGTGATATTATAATCTGAGGTCAATATTTGAGAACCATCATGCCCCTCTTAATTAATCAAAGATGTCACTGATCCACGGTAGTGGGTAATTGTTCTTCATAGTCACCAGATTCAAGCATTGATAGTCCAAAAACTACCTCAAGATACAATATTCCTTATTGGAAAACAATATTGTGGATACCTAGTTGAGGAAATGGGTCTCACAAATCCCATTATCTACTAGTCCTCCAACTAGACCCTACACTTATGAAGCTCTATGTGATCCATCCTAAATTGCAGTGTATATATTGGTGTCATCCTGAGGTGTAGTTCAATGGGTAATTCTATTTCTCAGGGGGGAGGTAAACCTAAAACATCATTAATAAAGACATCCTCATACTCTGCCAATACTACAAGATACTGATAACTCCCAACATCCTCCACACTAAGGTCTAGGCTATCCAATTAAGGAGTCATCAGCTAAACCATACTGTACATGAGTAAACACATCACTGTCTGGGATTCCTTTTTCTCAATAAAAAATAACATGGTTCTATCATTATAGACAAACTACACCCATATCCTAAAAAAATTCAATCCGATCTTGAACTGTTGATAACCAATCCATTCTATGAATGACATCAAAAGACCGCAACATTGCTACCAAGTGATCCCAACAAAAACTCTCACCTCTATGAGTCCGGTTATATTGATGGAACTACTATGTGATCATTGAGTCTTCTGTAGTTGGAGTCTCCAAGATTAAGGGGCGAGTCAATAGTTCAATCAGAATCACAATGTCTCATACAAGATATGTATAATGAAAGGAATGACTAGAACATGTGTCTATCAATAATTCATGTAAATTGTAAATGGCATAGGTCATACCTCAAATCATTCTTGGATCCACTAGGTCATAAGTCCTGAGTTCCTATAGTTTTCCCCTCCCCTTTCATCTAGCTCTATGAGGATGGCATGGACTACTATGGACTGGTGGTGGTATCAAGTCAAAACGTCAACCACATTATAAAACTCTACCAACTCCTCTTCCACATCCCCCCCAACAGATCTTCCTTATCCAATCGTTGTATTTACATCAGTGGTCCATCCACAGTCACCCAATAAATTGTAAGATGAGTCATAAAATCTCAAGCGAGATATCCGATGACATCACATGAGTATCACCACATATCTCTATGTTGAATGGACCCACCCTGTTCTCTAGGATCTACATATCCTCTATTTTAAGACCACCTTCTAAAATGTATCTCTCTTTTTTTCCCCTAACACTAAAATCCACTATCAACTGTCATGGTCTTCGATATTGGTTTCCCAATACTGACTATCACTAACTATATCAACTCATCCAAGAATCTTCTGACCTCCAAGGATCTCTCTTGCACCCTAGACTAAGTAATATTTCACATATGGAAAAAACTAGCTCATATGTCTCTATGCAGACCAGGGTCAAAGGTATTATCCATGAATAACTTGTTGGAGTTGGTGGAATAAGACCAACTACATAATACATTATTCATTAATATATACCTTATCACATCTTGATTGTTCTTATGCATGAAAATTCATGTGATAATGTTCTAAGGATAACTATTTCACTAAAAGGTCATAGCAGAACCCTACTATGATGAGAACTCAGAAGTGGCATAACACTGTTTTTGAAAATTTGTTCTATGGATGGATGATGTTATTTGAGAGACAAAAATAATACAAGACATTGGGGCTGATGAATCATAAAAAGATGAGGAACCATTTCATAGTTTGCACCAATGGTAATATCTAGGAGGATATTATGAGAATGAGACTTTCCAGTAGGAAATCAACATTTTAAAGTGTCATTGGAAGTTCATATCTGTGGATGTGTGTATAGGTCCTTAGAATTTAATATTTTTATTAATGGGTATTATAATTCACTCACTTATATGTATTAAAGAAAACAATGAGGACTCACAGTTTGTAGTGAGGTAGGATATGTAGGGTGCGTCATGAGTAATACTACATTAATAGATAATGAGATAATAGATTTTTCCCTTCTATTCAATAACAGAAGTAGATATCTCAGGCCCTTTGAAAGAATTGATATTGCCTAAATAAATTAGTGGCCATAGAAAGGAATGGGAATGCAAAATTCTAGGATGTCAAAAAAATAATAATCGGGCACAAGGGTTTATAGTACCATCAAGCAACCCGCATGATTCGAGATATCGAGTGAAAGGGATTACATAGAAGGTAAGAATTAGTAGGGGTGACACATCATTATGGAATTAACGTAATTCTCTATGGGTTAATTGGAATCTCTATCCTTGGAATTTAGGCTGGGTATGCCTAATTCCACTAACAAAGTGGCCTAGAGGGTCACAAACTAGGTGTGCCTAAGTATCTTAGTTAAAAATTAATTTAACAAGTTGAATAATGATTATTCTCGATTGGGGTTTAATAATTATTCAAGGATTCATAATCACATTTATTTCGACACTAGTTATATGAGAGAGTATATTGTGAGTGAAATAATATATTTAATAGGGAGTAATGTAGTAATATTTATTTAAGATATAAATACTCATTATTTAAGGTCAAATAAATTTGTTGGAGTAAATAATGAGAATGGAAAAACAAAAGAACATGACATGTATATTGATATATAAACCATGTAGTTTTTCAAGGTAATTCTGAGAAATAATATTATATATTTAAATCATATTAGGTGAAATTAAATGGGATCATGCCAAGTAACAATAATAGTCAATTTTTATTATTAGCTATGGGGTCTTACAAAGAATTAAATGAAATTAATAAATGCTTTCAGGAAAATAATTCATTTCATTATTCAATGTAATTAAAATCAAAAATAATTTTTTTTCATTATCCTAGATAGTAATTGTGATTCTACATAATGGATCTAGAGAAAAAATATCTCACTCTAAGAGTGAATTATCTTCTTCCAAGAATTCTCTCACAGTACGAGAGAGAGAGAGATCATCCTCCACAAGATCAAGGAGAGCACATTGCAAGCAGTTATCAAGGCGATCGAATGCGGACATTGCAAGTGAAGTATCTTCAACACATGCACCTGGGGATCCCTTCAGTGACATACAAAGATATATTGATCATGTGTGGATCTCTTCTATAGGAATCCTACATGGGGATTCTACAACACAATGATGAATCACATCAGATGTTGACCTGAAACATTTACAGAGATAGAATTCCATCAAGTTAATTCTTGTATTTTAATTTAACTAATTATAAAAACCATATGATGATACTTTGTATGGTTCTGAGACATCCCTAATTTCTTTTATTCTTCTATATATTATAAAGATCTAGAATTTTTTATCGTGACAGATCTCGGATTAATCGTCATTAATAGAAAAAAAATAATGTTATGTACACCCACCAATGGGCGTCTGATGTGCCCAGAACCTATAAGTGGTATCCGAGGGGTCATATCAATTATTATAATTATTTATTTTTTTCATTGGTGATAATGTAATTTAATAATTTATTTTTTTCAATTCATTTTATTCATTCTATAAATCAGAATCTCGAGATCTCTTCTTCCTCTTTCATTTCTTTTTCACCTTAAAGAAACAATTATTTATTTTAATTTTGATTAAAAGAAATAGAGTATCTCATCCAGAGGTGCCAAATATTTCTGGCCATACAACACCAGAACACACGGCATGTATTTGTCAATACACATTGGGCAGTATAGGTTCCGCAGATTGTCTGCCAAACTAGGTCGTGTCATTGGATTCTAAGTCATTATGTCTCAGTTTTTTGACTAAAAATAGGTGGAACAATATTTCTAGATTATACACTATGTGGCCCATTGAAAAATGAGTGTAGTCCCTTCGGGTTCGGGTTGGACCATTTACCCCGTACACAACTTTCCCGGCTAGAAACCATGCAACATGGATACAACACATCGTGTGTCCAAATGAACACATCATGTACTCTGAAGATTTATGAAGTACATCTACACTCCATGTTCGCAGGAATGTACATTATATAGACGTTGAAAAAATGTACACACCATGTAATTGGAACTACATGCCATGTCCTCATTAAAATTACATATATTTATTAAAATTTATTATCATATTATAACATCCCTTGAGACGCATACCATAGTGCATGCATAAATCCGAGGCACAATACATGACATGTGATTTATATATATGTGTTAAATTTAACAAATGCGTAATGTTAATTTCTACTCATTAGATAGTTATGAACAAGAATTTGTCAGGTATCCTCCATGATACACGTTACATACAAGGATAATTTTAAATGAATTTATTTGTTTGAAATTATGATGTTTGAGAATCTCAACGAAATTCAGAAAAGGTTTTAAGATAAAATGATTGATTGATTGAAGATAATTAATTGATTTGAGTGTGATTTATCTTAAACAAGAATGATTAATGAATTAAAATATAGACTTATTTATACGTAAATATCATTGCATGTATGGATGATCATGGCCAAGAATAAGACATTTTTATGTGAATGGTTTTTTTTATTTAATGTATTTAAATTATATTTGTGGGCATGCAATTATTCTCTTAATTTATATGTACGGTCGGTGTGGCCAAGATTTATTTTACAAAAAAACCCTGTATTTCCCCTCACCCATGAGTGAGATGAAAACATATGTAATGGATGGAGCTCCCAAGATAGTATAGGTGACTCAAGTTAGGAGCCAATGTGAAACAATGCAAATAGTTACAAAGGTGGATAGGTGGAAAGCTGTAAACAGGAACCCAAAAGTTTCAATTTGTTTCTCCCCTTTGTCATGGGGTAGTTTAACAACTTCTAGATAAACTAACAAATAGAAAAGGATAATTATTATACAATTTATTTTATTTCATTCGGTTTCATGTTTTATTTATTGTGTGTATGTTGTTAGAATCACAAAATTAATGAATTAAATATGTATGCAAGATGTAACTAAAATAAGACAAGTTTATGTGTAAATATTATCATATACATGGTTAATCACAAAATTATATCCCATATAATATTATAAAGAATTTAATAAATGATATCAAAAAGTAAATTTACGTATAAGGATAAAATCCCTCAAGGAAATTTTTTGTTGGTACAGCCTTCCCTAATCATTGACAGAATCAAACCAAAGTTCAATATGGTTTACCAAACCTAGTTGGGGAGATTTCAATTATTGGGGAATTATAATTCAATTTATTGGGTTGATATGACTTTTTGACATCAAGTGTTGACTGCCACAGTAGGACATGGTGTGAGAAAGAGGCAAAGGTTGAGGAAATCCAAAATATAATGATTTTAGGACTGGGGAGTCCATGTAGCGTATCAAGGAGGTTCGAGTTAATACAGTTGGAATTTTGACTGACTACCTAAAACCCATCAATTTTCTTGACAAACCCTAGTTGGTGTAATGTGAAAGGAAACTTTCATTCTTTCCTCTAGAATATTCAGGAAATAGAATACTTCATAGTTAATGGTGAGGGATATTGAAATTTTGATAAAATAGTGGGATACTAATAAGTATTATTTTATTTATTTGTCTCGATTTTATCATGATAAATTAATAAACCTTTTATCTTTTTAATTTTTAGAAAGGTAATGACAAATGACTTCAATGATATCATTTTGAACCATACTCGAGAAGGAAAATGTTCTCACTGACACCAATTTTACGAATGATAGAGGCATTTACACGTTATACTTTGCCATGGGAAGAGATTGTATGTACTAGAAGAGCCAGTTCCAGTTACACCTGGAAAAGTGGCAAGTGGTGAGGAACTATCTCACTATATAAGACTTATGGATGATGCAATAGATTTCAAATGTTTCATGCTATCGTCCATGACTAATGAGATCTTGAAGCAACATGGAAACATGAATGCGTATAGCATGATGTCTCAACTTAAGGATATCTATCAAGAGAGGGAAAGAAAATAGAGATATGAGATCTCTAATACTTTGTTCACAACTATGATTTGAAATTTTGTGACAGCTAGGCCTCATGTAGTCATGATTATTTGCTAAATTAAACAACTAAACATATTAGTGATTATGCTACTGGATGACATGCATATAGATCTAACCCTGTCATCACTGCCCAAGGAATTCTCTAGATTTATTGTCAACTAATACATGAACAACAATAAGAAGGGTCTATCGAAACTTCTGACCATAATGTTCCAGGTATATAAAGGCTTGGGGCGTGACAAACACATTGTCCTTATGGTGAATAATAAAATTAATGACCATGAAATTGTGTCAAGGATTCATAAATGGTCTGAAGCCCCTGAGCACCATTCATCTAAGAATGGAAAGATCCAGAGGTTGTTCATGGAATGGGAGGTGCTATGTTTTTCATGTGTCAAGGAAGGCTACTAGAATAGGAACTGCCCCCAGAAGAGTGGGGACTCTAAAGGAGCATTCCTTATTGAGTGTAATCATTCCATTTGTACACATTGGGTATTAGATATAGCTTGTTGGGAACACATCTGTATTCAAATGTAGTAACCATGTAGATTGAAAAATATTTCCAGAGGATATGGGAATCTTTTAGCTTCCAATGGCATGTGGTTGGCTATGTTGAGCATTGTTTATTTCTATATATCATTTATAACTAGAATGCCTTTGGTTTTATGAGGTTGTTATTAATTACCTAGTTTTTTCTATAACATAATTATTGTATATTGTTTTATGTGGACGGATTTATTTTAAAATTTGGAAATAAGGTTTGTTTCTTTTATAAGAAAAATATATGTTATGTTATGACACATTTAAATAGTTGTTTTTATGTATTATGTTACGAAAACAATGTGTTGGTAATCTATAATGAAACAAGTTCACATGACTCATACAAGACCATGTTGTGGCATCAACATCTTGGTCATGTAAACTAGAAGCACTTGACAATGCTCTGCCAAGATGGTTATTTGGACTCTACTGTACTAAAACCCCTTAATAGATTCCAAACTTGTTTACAAGAATAAATGACCAAGCCACCTTCCGCTGGACAAGTTGAAAGGGCCATAGACCTTCTATGATTGGGGCACTTGGATGTGTTTGGACCATTACCAGTAGAATCTAGAGGTGGATAGTATTACATCATTAATTTTACTGATGATTTCAGTAGATATCGATCTAACTATTTAATGTTGTAAAATTCACAAGGCTTAGAAAAATTTAAGGAATTCAAGAATGAAGTAGATAATATTCTTGGAAGGAACATAAAGAAGCATCGATCGAATTGAGGTGGAGAATATCTTAACCAAGAGTTCATCGATCTTCTATGGAAGTCTAGGATTATATCTCAACTCACTCATCCTTATACACCATAGTGGAATGGTGTTAGCGAATGGAGGAACCACACCTTGTTGGAAATGGTGAGGTCAATAATGAGTCAATCAGATCTTCCATTTTCCTTTTGGGGATATAAATTACAAACTACATCATACACATAAAATAGAGTACCAACAGAGGTGGAAAATTGAATTAAGTTTGAGTTATGGATTGGAAATAAACCCATTTTTCAGACACATTTTTATGGGAATTCGAGGCATTTATAAAGGCCATCTTAGGAAACAATCTAGCACCCCGTGGAATGAGGTGTATATTTAGAGGATATCCCAAGGACACAAATAGATATTACATATATATCCCTTGGGAAAAATGTGATTTTTGTCATACAAGACATATTTTTTTAGGGGGAGAATATCCTAAAAAACTATAGTGGTATCTTGATTGACTTAGATAAAGATTATGCTCAAGATACACAAGAGATGGTATAGGAATGAGATCCATAGGTCCCTATAAAAGAGGTTCTAGAAACACAAGTACTGCGTAAGAGCTCAAGAGAGGTAATGTAACCAGAGAGAGTTAGTTACCTAGTCACTGAGGATGGTGAATCATTATTGTTGGACAATGATGAACCTCTATCCTACAAAGAAGTTGGATAATTCTCCAAAGCTACATGATGGATACAATCTATAAATTCTAAGATAGATTCAATGTGTAAGAACCATGTATGGGTTCTGGTCAGTGAACTAGTTGATGTAAATCATATTGGATGCAAGTGGTTATTCAAGTGAAAACTGGACATGAATGGTCATGTAAGCTACATTAAAGAAAGTATAGTTGATAAAGGATTCATACTATGTCAAGGAATTGATTATGATGAAACATTCTCTCCATTTTCCATTTTTCTCTCCTTAAGAATCATACATGCCATAATTTTTTACCATTACTATGTTATTTGGAAAATAGGTGTCAAAAAAGATTCTTTATTGGGAACCTTTAGGAAGATGTCTATATGACAAAACTAGAAGGGTTTGTGACACACGGTAAAGCTAAAAAGATCTGAATGTTGAAAAAAATCTATTTATGGATTAAATCAAGCATCTAGTTCATGAAGCATTTGATTTTATTAAGCAGTAAAATAATTTGGTTTAATTTGGAATGAATGTGATCCATGTTTATATAAGTGATTTGATGGGAATGTTGTCATTATCCTTATAGTATATGTTGACGAGATATTGGTTATTGGAAATAATGCACAAGTCTTATAATTCATTCAGGACTGGTTGAAAAATAGTTACTCCATGAATGGATTCGGTGGAGAATCCTACATTCAATCGGTCAAGATCATTCGTGACAGATCCAAGAGGATGCTGGGACTATGTCTAGGTACATACATTGAACAGATACTAAAGAGATTCAGTATGGGATAATCAAAGTGGAAATTGGTTCTAGTGTCACATGGCCTACATCTTTCTACAAAAATGTGTCCTATAAAACAAAACTAGAATGATAAAAATGAGTAATATCACATGAGATTTGGATATAGAAACCATCATATACTCCATGTTATGTTCCAAGCTTGATATTGCCTATGAACTGTGTATGGTAGGCATATATCTAGTAGATCTAGGATTATATCCTTGGACTATTGTTATGTATATCATTAAGTATTTGAGAATAACTAAGGATATATATTTAGTGTATGGAGGAGATGAGGATTTTTTCATCATTTTGTATGGTGATGTTGGTTTTGAAACTAATCATAACAATCTCAATTCCCAATCTAGTTATGTTTTCTATCTCAATGGAGGAGCTGTAATCTATAATATTAAAAAAACCATTTTTCTCTGATTCTACAGAAGATTCTGAATATATAGTGTCTTCTGATGCTACCATGGAAGCTATCTGGATTCGGATCTTTGTCCAAGAACATTATGCGGTTCCTAGTTGTAAAGATCTTATCACATTGTATTGTGACAATACTAAAGTGTTGGCTCTTGCAAATGATCCAGGGCCACATCAACAGAAAAAGAACATAATTTGGAAGTATCACCTCCTGAGGGATTTTTATAAAAGGTATGACGATGCAAATATCAGAGTGTACATAGAACAGACCTTGTAATACCCCATGACTAAAGGAAAATCTTAGTATAATCATCAATATCATGTGAGAGTTAGTGGGTTAAAGGTTGTTTGTAGATGGACCTAGTCCAAGTGGGAGTCTTTTGGAGTTGGCGGACCTAAAACACACTACTTTGTACTTTATTCTTTAACAAATACATTTTCACATCTTGATTGTTCTTCTGCATGAAAATTCATATGATAATGTCCTAAGGATAGCTATTTCCCTGAAAGGTTATAGTGGATCACTACTATGATGAGAACTTGGAAGTTCCATAACATTGTTATTGAATATATGTTCTATAGCTGGATGATGTTATTTGAGGGACACAAATAATACATGACATTTCAGTTGAGGACTCATAATACATTAAAGTACCTTCTCATGGTGTCCTCCCTTGGTAATATCTATGAGTATTTTAGGAGAATGAGACCTACTAGTAGAAAATCCACATTTCAAAATTTCATTGGATGTTCCTATCTATGGACGTTTGTATTAGTCCATAGACAAGAATATTATTGTTAATTGGTATTATAAATCGTTCACATAGATGTATTGAATAAAACTGTGACAACACTCTATTAATAGTGAGGTATGATTTATTGGTCGCATCACGAGAAATACTGCATTAAAAGATAATTCAAGAATGGATTTTTCCATATTGTTCTGTAATAGAAGTAGATATCTTATACCCATTGATGGAATTGATATAGACTAAATAAATCGATTTCCATGGTAATAAATAGGAATTTTCAAATCCTGGAAGTTAAATAATGAATAATCAAGCACATGGGTTGATGGCACTAGCATGCTACCAGCTTGATATGAGATATCGAGAAAAAAGGACTATATTACATGGTCAGAGTTCGTAGGAGGTGATATGTCCATGTGGTGTCAAATTATTTATCTATGGGTGCCTTGGCATGTTCTTAGATTCTAACCTTGTACATTAGGTAGGCTCTATATGATTCCACTGAGAAATATTCCTAGAGGGTCACACACTATGTGTGTCCTAGTATATCAGTTAAATATTAATTTAACAAGTTGAATAACGATTGTTCATGATTATGGTTTAATAATTATTCAAGGATTCCTGATCATTTTCATTTTGCAACTATTTATTTGATTGAATATATTATGGATAAAATATTATATTTAATAGAGAGTAATGAAGTAATATTAATTTAATAAATAAATAGTCAATATTTAAGGTCTAATAAAATGGGTGGAGGAAATAAAGAGAATGGAAAAACAATAGTACATGCCATGTAGTTTCTCTATGGATTTGGGAGAAATGATATTATTTATGTAAATTATATTAGGTGTAATTCATTGGGCACATGTCAAATAATCATAATAGTCAACTATTATTATTAGACATGGGGTCCTAATAAGAATTAAATGAAATGAATAAATTATTTTGGGAAATTAATTCATATTATTAATCTATGTAACTAAACTCCCAATTATATTATTCTCATTAGCTTAGTTATTCATTGTGTTTGTGAAAATTAGATCTAGAGGAAAAAATATCTGATGAAAAGAGTGAATTAGTTTCTTCCATGAAATATCTCAGGCTACGAGAGAGAGATCCTCCTCCACCGGATAAAGGAGAGTGCTTTGAAGGAGGCTCTCAAGGCAATCGAAGGCAGACATCACAAGCGAAGTCTCTTCTTTGATATAACCTAGAGATCCTTTTGGCAACATCCAGAGATATTTGGAGCATATTTGGATCACTGCTAGAGAAATCCTACACTTTGATTCTATGTCACATTGACAGATCACATCAAATCGTGACCAGAAACATCAACAGAGATAAAATTAAATCAAGGTAACTCCTTTATTTTAATTAAATTAATTATAAAAAAATATGATGATCCTATTTCTGGTTATGGGACCCCCCTATTTTCTTTTTTTCATTCTATTCTGAAGATCCAAAATTTTATAATCATGACGGGTCTCAAATTAACCATTGTTAATGGAAAATATAAAAGTTTGGTACACCCACCAATGCGCTTCTATTGTGCTATGAACCTATATAACTAATCTCAAACCATATTAATCGAGTACCTTGAGTGGTTGGTAAACCTAGATAAATAATTTCAACTAACATGCTACTCTTATAGGGTTTCATAAGCTACTAGATACACACAACCCTTAATAGATTTGGTGAGAACAACTCTATAAAAAGGCACTTGAACTCTTTATATGAAATGGTCACCTCATCGTACGTCTAGTTAACCAAAATCCACCATCGTCTTACTGATCCGTGAAGAAGGTTGAATGCGATACCACCTTCTAATTTTATAGTGTCCTAACTAGATGAAAAAATTAGCTCGATTCCAAATTATCGTCCTCTACCACCTTTGGTTTGGTCTTTCCTTGAACCCTAAGGGTTATATCCCTCTTAATCCCAGGAATTACACTCATGTTCATACTTGATCCATGGTTAATGCAAGTACCACTTGTTTCTCAACATGTGGTTGTATGGTTGATGAACCACCTAGAGGTTACTTATTGGGAATCAGTCCCTATATTGAAGCCTCCTTATAGACGGGGACACCATCATGATCAATATAATGTATCCAATATGTTATGCATGGTCTAGGAATCCTGAAAATAAACAAGATGTACCATTATTAACTAGTATATCTAGAGAGATAACTCAAGAAGAACATGAAGACACCAACCAATTCATATAGGATGCATATAATATTGTTTTCCCTACAACCAGTGTTCTCATGTACATAGATGAATAATAAGTGATTATAGTCCTCATGTATGGATATGCCAGTCACTTCTCAAATAGTAGAGTCCATATCCTGAAATCCAAACTCGAAAAACAAAACGTTGTTTCCTCAAACCAATATCATAGGGTCTCAATCCTAAAGTAGAACTGACCTACCTATGATACCACTATGACATGGCCCATCCCCTCAGACCTCATGCCACTACTCCCCAAACTCACCTACATTAGGCCATGAGATAGGGACAATCACAAAGTAGGAATATCACTAACAGAGGAGGAATTTCCTATGTACTTGTACAAACAAACACACATCTCCTAGCCCAAAACATGTGAAAATTTAAAAACCATTAGGTAACCAATGCATTAATACATCTATATCCCACAACCATTGTACAAATAGAAGTTATGTAAATTTAAATGGTCCAAAAACAATCCCGCCACAAAGTGTCTATACCCAAAAGTCCAAGATGTAAGTTAATGTTCTAGGATTACTATCTAAAAGCAGCATGAACACACATCGGGCTGTTTGGTCTAATAAATCACCATCTAGACCTAGTCCAACTAGGACTCCATTAAAAGGCTGATATTCTGTATAAGACATGACTCAAGCAGAAAAAGACAGTGTAGGTGTGAGTATAACAACACTCAGTATGACACCCCAAAACCACAATAAAATATTTAAAGGGAAGGAAATGTTAGCTCTACCAAGGTATATGTCTACAGTATATATATACTCAATCCCAGATGCAAAATCTAGTGTTAAGACACCTTCATTGTATACCTACCTTAGAATTCAATATTGAAAATTCCACTATGCACTCATCCAGGATAACACACTCTTGAGTCTGATAGCATTGATGACGTCCACTTGAGAGGTTATTCTCGTTGGGCACTATCATGAGATAGATATGATGATACATTATAATAGATTACAATACATAGATGAGGATCAAAACCATATCCATGATGTGGTACCATTAATTTAATATTTAATAACATATAAATTAGAGGATCAATGCCCATGTAGTGTTGGTCATATTGATACCATGAACTCAACCTATGGAACGAAGATGAATAGAGGATCCCACTACGGGCCTCTCAGAGGGGGGGGGGATTCCAAAAACTCTATCTTGGAATTCCCATTTAAGGAATCATAGTTCTAGGAGTAGGAAATGATTCACACCAACCATCATTGAAATGATAATGGGAGAAAACCCAAAAAAAACATGTTAATGATACAATGGGAAATATATTAAAGCCTTGTAGAAAGGGTATACATGGTGTGTAGTCTAGGTGCATGTTGTGTCCCTTAACCCCAGGTACTACTCATGTAAAATGGTCATTGTCATTCAACCCATATATTGTGGACAAGTAAACGATATGTGAATGGTTTACATGTCATGTCGCTACTTCTAAGGTCTACCTGAGTACATTTGGGGTGAACTAATTCATGACTTCAAGCCTTTTATCGATGAATGTGTACTAGTACACATTGAATACCATGTACATGGTCTGGACCATTCCATGGGGTGTATTAAACACTATGTAGGAAACCCGTGTACTCAACCCCATTCTCATGTACTTCATTAGGTACATGCTGAGTCATTCAAGGGGGAAACATATTTTGTAGTTATGGAATACACTCTGTGGTTAAAGGGTTTTCCCTTACTCATATCTGTTCTCCTACTTGTGTCATTTGATCTTCTAACTTCTATTTTGATGTTTGGTTTTCCATGGAACTCTAGATTTGTGGTCATTCATTCATGCCATCACTGAATCAGTAAGATTCAAGCCTTCAATCGGCTCAGAAAATTAAATCATCACCAATATTAATTACTAATGATGAATGAGAAATTAGAACCCACTATCATTTTATTCATTTCCCTAAGCACTATTGCACATATGTTGAGTTTTACAGATATCAGATATGCGATTTCATATCATTGTTCCATGAATCTTATATGCAACGATCGATAATTAAAGAAAAATAAAACCATCAGGTAGAATGATAAAAACCATAATTCATTGTGAATCGGGGTAGAAAAGAACAAAACAAATTTAAAGGATTGAAAATTTATCGATGTTCTTGTCGATCATGGTTCATCGCCATTATAATGATAAAAAAATCTAATAAATCTCAAGATTGAACTCCCAATAAATCCATCAAAATAAACCTTCTCACATAACAATCGATGCACATGCCAATATGTTTGTTGATTGATCCATGTTAATCACAGAAATCAAGAACGAGGAAAAAATAATCAAAATAACATGACCTACCTCAATTTAGATTGGTCACTGATGAAGAAAGATCAATGCATCGTTCTTTTTGTTTCCAAGATCCCATAAAACTGGTGTGCAATGATTGTCGATATCGGATTTTGTCATCATTTGTCTGGAAGAAATAAATAGATCTCTCCCTAATGACTATCTATATGAATCCATAGTTATGAAAATAACTATATAATTCTAAAATAATATCCTATATAAATACAAAATAGTGGATGCATAGATAAATGAAATAAAAATATTTTTATTCATTTTTACATTCGTGATAACGTTCCCCAAAATGGACCCTTCCAACCAATGTTATGTTGAAGAAAATGCAATACCTCTATTCATAACTCAATATTTCACACATATTCCGTATTTGGTTACCCACTTAAAAGTTATTCAACTTTTTATGGAAAACCCTCCTCATGTTCTATTTAATATTTTAATATATTTCAGACATTTAGTTCAGACACACAAGGTCTTAGAATCGCATGACATCTCTGCGCCTGGTGTCAAAATTAATCCATATAGTAATTTAAAATAATAAATTAAACAACCAAGTCATTAAAATGAATTAGATCCAAAAAATAGACAATGAAATGAATTATAATATTTAGTATGGAAAATAAAACAACAAAAATAATAGAATAAAATATATAATATAAATAAATAAAAATAAATGAAATTGATAATTATTCATCATTAATGAAAATTTCAAAAATAATATAAATAAATAGTATGATATATAGTAGAAAATCTATAAAAAAATCCATCGATTAATTTTAATAAAAGAAGATAAATTCTAAATCACGAGTCACAATATGATATGGATTCATTATTTACTTCATTTTTAATTCCATTTGTATTATATAAAGGTTGATAAGATACACGATTCATTAGTTAAGTTGATATAATCAATGATATAGTTAAAAAAATTAAAAAATTTATTTTTTTATCATCTATTTATGGTTCTAAATTCCTTATTAATACATGTTTGAAGAGCATAAAATGTTTTCTTAATTTGTAATATTATAAAATATTTATGAAATGCGGTGATTTGGGTCTATATATAAATCATTGATTTAAATAAAAAATACATATTATTAGTATTCATTGCCATCTATTGATTCTTACCAGTATTAGTATTCAACCAATTTCAATCCCTCTAAAATAATGTAGAAACTATTCAATAAATATGTATTGTAAATAATTTTATATCAATTATTATTATAGGGGAAATATACTTTTGAAATAACAATATATAATTCTAAAATATTTTTCAATTGTGAATGTAACTATATTTTACAGATTTACGCATTAAAAAACATAGATATCTATAAAATGATTTTATTTCTTCTAATGGAATGATTTTTTGTCATATATTGAATAAGTGTAGAAGTATACCAATCAATGATGTCATTAATTCATAATATGTTATATCTCCATTACTGATTGAGATTGATAAAAATTATAGTAAGTGATACATGTTCAATATTTTCACATAAGAGAAGTGTAATAATCCAAGTTTACTATACCATATCTTGAAAAAAACAACCATATAAAGCATATGTATAATTGATAAATTCCTTGTTATATAATCAATCATGCTCTCTATCTCGGTATATCAAGAGATATATAAATTAAATTTTCAAAAAAATGATTGTTTTGAGTGTGATAATTTATATTTTATTAATATTTACACCCCTTGATAATGTGAGGAGATGAGCTCGTAAGGGGCAGAGCGCCTGCGAGATCCTCTCTGCTGTTTAGGGTTTTCTAGCTGCCACATTTACTTCCTCTATCTCTTGCCTTCGACATCTCAATTTTTGGTTTGGCGACGATTGGTGCTCGGATGGATTTTGACGGTTGCGTTGGAAGTGCAACGGCCTCAGCATTGGTGTTGCGATGACATGCCTCCTTAATGCTAGATCTGGTTCGGATGACCCGATCTCGTCGGAATCAGTCCTGTAGCGAGTTGGATGATGGCGGGTTGCTCGATGGTCTCGACAACAGCGATAGCTGTGTTGAACGATATGGTGGAAGTGTTGCACTTCCTGAGCTATGGCCGATTGTATGGTTGGTCCTAGTGGTGGAGTTGTTGGCTGGACGGTTTGTGGCGCGATACGACAAGGGTGATTTTCCATTGCCATACAATGGAATTAGCAGCGTGGTTCGTTTCTGATTTGTTTTTGGTCTTTAGCGGAGATGGATTCTATAGCTATTGGCTCGGTGGCGGCTGTGACGACAACAGTGGCTCACGATTGTCTTGGTGTGGTCGCGGTGTCTAGGGTTTCACTGGGGTGTTTGTTTTTTGTTGTTCCATGGCCATTTGGAATTGATTTGTTGAACTGTTTGTTTTTGGACTTTTCTCTTTTGAATCATTATGAGTGTTTGGCTCTGGTCCTCGGGCTTGTAATGGGATACCCTTTCCCATTTAAAAAGGGCACCTTTCTTTTCTTTTAATAAATAGGGCTTTCCCTACACTTTCTGAATATTACTATTTACACCCCTAAGTAATTTCCTCACCAATTTATGTTAATAAATTCCCATAATATATGATTAAAATTTTTTAATAACATATATTTAAATTATTTAATTCCATATCAAGTTATTGATATATTTCAATCCATCAATTACCCTCTCTTATATACTTTAGAATAATATCAAATCAAATACATATTCTCTATTAAATGAGGAACATTGGAAAAAAAATAAATCAATGATTATATATTAAAAATCCCATGGGATAAAATATTAAATGAATATGTTGTGGTATTATGATAAAAATATAACCACATACTACCTATATTACAATGTTTTATTCAGCATAAATAAATATTCTTAATAATAAGCAAAACTTCAATCATTAAATCATTAATATATTAATTAATTTATTCAATTTATGATGAGTCACATACCATATATAATGGATCATCAATGTAAGATATCATAGTCTTTATTCATTGATATATATATATATATACAAAAATTAACAAATACTCTTTATAAATTCAATATCATCTTGAAATAAACTAGATGATATATATAGAATGGAAAAATAGGGAAAATTTGGACATATATCCCCCTAAACATGTGAATAACCAATAATAGTAAAAACATTAATTAAAAATATCAATTCTACGAAAATTATATGATATACAATAATAGTGAGTCATCATAGTGATCACCCATAAAATCGCGAAAATACAATCAAGGGGAAGATCATTATCCTTTTGAATGTAAGAACCAACCCCTCTTCCAATATCTATAATTGCCATTCTTAATCATATTGGCCAATAATTTTTTTCATTATATAAATAGTGTTCAATATTCATATAACCCACTCAACACGCTCTCTAGTATTTAGCCTATTGGGTCCAAAAGTTGAATATGTTGTCACTGAGGTGTAAAACATCCGTAAAAAATATATCATCCTTGATGAAAAATTTATATATTTATTTTAAAATGTATATATTTTCCAATATATTGAATGATTTCAATAAATTCACATAGAAAAGTTATGAGATTAATATTTTCACCCAAATAGCAGCTTTTCAACTTGTACCTAGTAGGGAAACCTATTATATGATAATGTAGTAATCATTGATATTGTATTTAACAATTCCATAACTTGTCTATAAAAATACCCATTATTTGATTTTCATGATAATTACTAATAGACGAATTTTTTTTATCTTTGTGCCTAGTAATATAAATTTAACCTTTTTAAGGTAAAATAATAAACCACATGATCTTAATAGACATTTTTTTCATTCAATATAATTCCATTATATTCTACCTTCTAAACAGATCTCTTCCAGTCAAATGAATTGAGGTTTCATCAGGTTTATTTTTTTAACAAGTTATAATTTCTTATGATTCTCTTAATCTCTATGACATGGTAACTTAATATATTTTACTTATTATCCTAATATTAATTAATATTGTTGACATATATATTTATAATGATAATGTCCATATATTCATTGAACTACATAATAAGAAATGGTTAAAATATATTTTAATTAAATGTTTTATTTTTTCTATCATTATTTAAGTTTTCATATACTATAAATATAGGTTTTTTGACCACTTTTATCACGTTTATTATTTTTTGATAAAAATACTTTTCAACGTAAGGATTTTGATCTCTTAATGATATCGAGGAAAATTTTCAAGATGGATTCAAAATTTTAGTCTCCCAACATTTGTTAATGAATCCAAATTATTACATTTTCACACTTATATGAGTATAAAATTGAGGGGGTAATAAAATTAGGGTTCTTGAAAGATTGAAATTTATTAAAGAGTATATGTTTTGGAAATGATAGTTTACAAATGTAGTGATGAATGAATTGATTTTTTGAAAAAAAAATCTTCAATTTAAAAAAAAACATAAACAAAAAAATATACGTTAAAAATAAAATAAAAAAATAAAAAATAATAAATTTAATATTAATAAATTATATAAACACTTCTTATTTAATACTCAAGGATAAATTTTCCCATAAACATGATTACTACAACTCATTATAAATCACTATATGTGATATCCTTTAGTGACCATGTGTCTATTTTGTTAACTAAAAAATACCGATGTAATTTATAATGATTCATTATTAACATAAAAATATAATATAATAATTATATATTAATAGAAAATTTATATGATGATAAATACTTTTACAAGAATAAAAATATTAATAATAATTTTTATTTTTCACATCAATCAAAATGAAACACATATATCAAATTCAAAAAGAAAAGTTAAATAAATTAGTCAGAAAAATAAATAAATAACATCAAAATATTTTTGATCTATTGAAATATATTTCTAAATATAATTAATAATATTATTGAGAACAAAAAAATGAATTTATCAACCCATTATGAATAAAAATTAATTGATTCCATCAATAAAAATCATGAATTATATTTTCAAATATAAAATTTAGAAGTAATTAAAAAAATTAGAAAAATATGTCATGAAAAATTTTGGTTTAGATAAATTTTTACTATTAATTAAAATTGTCCACAAGAATAAAAATATTTAAAATAATTAATTAATTTTAATGAAAAATTATAAAAATGTTGCAGTCAAAAATATAATTTGTAAAACCAATTTTTAGAAGGATGTATTGATTGTATCATAACCAAAACTAGGATTTAGTTTTCAACTATATAATTGTTTACCTAATTAAAAAAATATTTATTGAAATAATTATTTGAAGAAAATTGTATGGAAAAAATATATTGTCTAAATATGGAATCATTATTAATTAAAAAATATAAAAATTCACAATTAAGGTTAATTTTTTAAATATTTAGTCGAATTATTATGCTTATGTTAGAAGTATGGTTTCATTCTAATCAATTAGAGAAAATATTTATTCATAGTAAATTTGTTTTTATAGAAGATAAAATTTTCATAGAAACCAAGAACTATTTGGAAATATTTCAGAAAACATATCAACTTTTTTTCTCAGGAACTGACACAGTACACTTATTATAGATATCATTTTTCATTTCATCATTATTAAAAACTAATATTATCAAAAATTATCATAAATATTATTTTATAATTTTATTAAAGATCTCATCACTAATATACACTAGTATATTCATGCGTTCAATATGCAATAAGTTATATAGATATTTAAAAATGTTTCTCAATATAAATAGTTTTTGAAGCCTCGTTTTCTATTCACATTCTACAACATTTTTTTGGGATGAAATGTTTCTGAGAAAAACAATACAAAACATCAACATAAGATAAATAAAATTCATATGAGGAGGAATGTTATGAACTTTAATAGCCACGCCCTTGTGCACCACTACTATATTCCCATGATTATTTCATGCATTCCCCTACAACGAACCATTCTTAACCTATAATTTTCATGTAAAAACATCATTTTTCACACATTCTATCCAAAGAAAATATATTTCATACTCTAAGACTCATTCCAATTTTTTCTTAAAATTGGGACCTGATAGAACACTTCGATCGTAGACAACATTATAACATAGTAGGGGAATATTAAGAGAATATACATAAACCCCATTGATCTCATGAATTTTAAAACAACACCTTTGATAAATATCATGTAAAAACGTGATATGTAATAGAAACATGTGCATTTTTTAACAAAATAATTTAGATGTCTAAAACGCCCCTCGAAAACTACTCCTCAAAAACCTATACCTAGTCAAGGGTGATTGAATATTTTTTATATGTTCATGCAAGACCAAATTTTATGACCATATAACATCCAATATTCTGTTAAATAGAGATTCACCTAGCACTCCATGGAATACTATGTTTCACCATTCACATAATATTCTTGAATTATGAGATATTCTCAATATCAAAGGTTGATCAAACATGGTTCCTATACATATGTATCCATAGGATCCATTCCCATACATCATTCCACTAACCTAGATGCCTAACTCACTCATTTATTTTACGTGCGAGAGTATACTCATATTATTCCTATAATATGGTAATACCTTGTTTCCACAATCTCTCTTTGGTTATTATCTAAAAAATATTACCTTACATTTTCCAAAATCATATGAACTTGATATACATGAATGCATCTCACCCTAATGTTTCATGGCCCTTATTACCATGTATTACATTTTTAGTTGAATAAAAAATATATTAAGAATTATATTATTTAGATTCTCCTTCTAGTCAAAGGTTCTTTTAAAATATTATCAATTCGGGTTTCCATTAATAATAAGGATCCCTCATATTAAAGAACCATTAGGAAATTATCATGATCAAACCATTCTATATTACTAACATTGGTATTTATAGAATATCCAAAGTTTAAAAATAATCTTGAAATACTACATGGGTATAATCAATTATCCTAATGTACATATCCAATGAAATCATTAGTGTATATCAATTTTCACCTTTAATAGACTAATCTATAAGGATAAAAAAGAATGTTTGTAAATATATAATCCCAAATGAAACCATTTCTAGGAACCTACAAGTAGTAGTCCACTTTACATGACTACTAAATTGTTTTAAATGAGAATCTTCATATAAAATTAAATAGGAAGACAATATATATATTTATATATGATCATAGAAATTAAATAAATTTTTATGGATTCATGACCAAAAACGTGACCACTGTGTTTTTTATGTGGCCATAAAAGTTTGAAATTTTTCTATCCAGAGACGCTAAAAGATATGTGTATTTTATTAAATTCATCATGTTATAGAGGAATCACCATTCATTAGTGTAATTCAAAACTCTATAACAAATTAATAATATATATATGTAGGTAAATCATAGAGTTCATAGCTATATGACTATTGGTGCTTAAATATGTTAAAATGAGTAATTTCACCAACTGTTTTGAAAATAATATAATTTTTAATGGGGTGAGGAATAATTTAGAACCCATAACTTACAGTAAATTATATTTTTTTCATCATATTTATTTTTCCATTACAATATTGCAGTCACTTGATCCAACTCATGTCATGGGAGCTATCGTGATTTTATGATGTTCAATATCTTTCATTGATACACTATGTACACTATGTCCTAGAGGAATAGGAAACTGAGATGGTTATTAATGGATATTTTGGTTCCCAACTATGATATCTATCATATAGAATCCAGTCCATAAACATGAAGGGAGAGAAAACTTATCAACAATTGAAAATTTAAAGAAAAAAATAGATCTTGGAAGCTTCAATTTAATGTGATTATATATTTCCATATTTAGGGGAAATAAGAAAATAAATGGGATTAATTTTTCTTAATGGCTCTGATTATTACATGAGAGCACTTTTCCATGGTAATCGTCAACATTACAGTAAATGAAAATGCTAAATTGGAGAATCCATGTGTCTGGGTCACGATATTTCACCTCTTAATTTCCACTCAATGGACCACACTATATTTCTTCTTAAGGGACCCAACCCATGTTCCAAGAGGTCACCTGACAGTGATCCCTTTAACTAATGTTTCTGATTCAAAATTTTGTTAAAAAATTGTTGTCTATTGTTTATTGAACCAAATTATTCCATTTTAGAACCTTGATTTCACATCTAAGTTGTTTTGTACATACCTAGTATACTCTACTGGGTTCCCAATTGCCTAGATCACCAAACGTGGAAACCCTTTACACATTTCTTCAAAAGTGGTCCATTACTAATTCCCAATGATTACCTTACAAGAAACTCATCATGGAACATAGTTATCAAAGATATTATTATTGGTATAAATTAATTTTCAAAAATATAATTATGAAACCATATATACCAACTTTATCTATTATGTAATCCCATTTATATAAGCATCTAATAGAGTCTCCTTAGACACATCACGGGATTCTGAAAAACATATTTATCCCAGTCCACCATGTATCACGTTTATGAATATAATTAATAATTCTACTGTATATATCACATTGTTTTCCTAAATATTATAATACCAATGATACAATTAATAATGTATTCCCTTGATTATTCAAACACTCTCTCTTTCTTAGATAATCCAAATGTGATTTATGTGGCATTCCTTTTGGTTCACATGAATTTCTTATTTTAGACTATTTTAATTCACAACATGTGAATAATTTCACATATTTATAAATTATTCATCAATACAATCAAGGAGGTAAGTACATTATTAAGATATTGATATGGTGTAAATTCAAACACTATTACAATAGGAAATGTCCATTATGCCTAGCATACACACTAGTCTAGTTGATAATAGGAATTAGATGACTGAGTATTCAATGTAACTCAAACAAGGTGTATTCTCTGAAAAATTCCCAATTAATAATCTCATACATTTCACTAATAAATGATCCATAAATAATACATTCCTTTAAATTGATGAAATCCATAACCATATTACTTTTGTTATTGTTACCATGTAATTGGATGAACCGAGAAAAAATTCTCATCCATAAATCACACAATAACCACATATATATATATATCCCATTATGATATTAGTTGATACCACATGACTACAAGATGATTTTAATAATACCTAGTAGTATAAATTTGATTAATAAGACCTAGGTTAAAAAACCAAGTAAAGACATATTCTAGGTTATTGTAGCAGGGACTGTCGAAGTACTGTAGTAGTACTATTCAATGTGTGGGAACTATAGCAGAATTGTACACTGTACAGGTACTATATAGAACATTACACTATGTTGGTACTGTAGCAGGAATTGTAGTAGTTATTGTAGGGGATATTGTTCGGTACTATAGCAGTTGAAACTATTCACCTTGGGCCACCAGTTTGGGCATGGAGTCCATAAGCCTATCTTGCCACCCAGGCCTTCAGATCAGTAGGGCTTTCGGGCCACATTTAAGGCCCTAGGGCCACCTCAAGGCCTTTGGGCCACATGCATTAGTCCCAAACACACCACAAAAAAAGAAGTATCCCGAGAAGAGGATTCAGAGCAGGTGTACTCACCAGAGCAGAGCCAAATAGAATTTTCTGAATGATTGGGTATGGGCAGTTTCTTTTAGATAGTCTGATTGAATTCTCTATGACCTTTTGGTAATGTAATATTCTAAGCTTATGGGCCTTGTAATCTCTGAGTATACGAGCCTTCTAAGGGTTCTCCCTCATCCCTATAAAGGAGGGTTATCAAAAATCAATAACAATGAAAGCCTTCAGGCCATTCGGGCCTATTCATATCCTTAAAATTAACTTTATATTTTCATAGACACATAACCTTAACAGATAAAATTTAATTATAGATGCACGACCATCAAGGTAAAATCATTTACTCATGCATCCATGAATTTAAAAGCCACCAAATTAATCGATTAAAAATATATTTAAATATATTATGTTTCATATTAATATTTATAGAATTATGTGTGTTACGATTCCCCTGACATTGATATATAAGAAGTAATTCTCATATGTATCATATGAACTCCACCACACCTTCTATATTTTTTATGTTGATAAATTCATGAGTGACTAGATTTTTGGAATCAAACCGTATGGTAATAAATATTTGATGATGGAGATATATAACCGATGATTCATATAGATGATTACATATTTTCATTTAATAAGTTAATATCATTCATAATGAAGGTCCGCAGTATTTATACTGGTAATTATTTTATTAATTTTTCTTAAATCCATATAAGAGTTTAATACTATGAAATAAGACCCATTATGGTATGATCCCACTAGCTATCCTATCAACCTCTATGCATAGTTTGAAGTGTCAATTCCTCCCAAAATTACAATATTTCATTTTAAAGGACCATAAAAATAAAATTCAATATGACTAAAAATTTGACGGAAAATAAATGAAAAATCAAATAGAAATAAATTATAGTTAAAAGTGATTATTTTCATTCTTAATTACCTCTAATAATAAATAAATATGTTTCTTATTTGGTTGATTTCATTTTACAGAATCCTCATTTAATCAAAATGGAGTCATCACATGACACACCATTGAGAATCTAGTTCCCACCATAGGATGGGATAAATATATTGAGCATCATGGATTCTTTCACAAAATCAGTTGATGGTACACTATAAATATGTTTTGACCACACTGATATCATGGTTCTGAAATCATAAGTAACAATATTTATAATGTTGTTTATATAGATCTAATTTGTTAACTATCTCACATGGGAGTACAACCATAATAGATTCATCATAACTTTATAGATGTTCCTTGAGAACATCAATGTGAAAAGTCTATATAAGTTATCTCATTGATGAATGGCCATTGGGACACTAGTGCACATTATCTCTAGGCTCAACTACAATAACAATATTTCCCTAGATCAAAGAAACATCAATTACATCTATTTGATAGAGGTGAATGTGGTATTCCCACATGAATATAAAACATCTTACAATATTCCTAGGGGAAATCCCATCTATTGTTGACAATTTTCTCATTGAACATATGAGACCCCTCAAGGACACACTAAGGAGGATACATTGGAGATCTGAAACTCATTATTATGTCTGTTAAACCAAGTAAAAGGGTACTAGAGGGGATGTTAATCATCCAATATATATATATACCCTTATAAAAAAATTTCACAATAACACCATCAAAATCCTATCTAAATATCCCATTGTATAATGTCCAAAAACCCACACTCCCAGATCCAGTGATTAAAAATAACCTGTGAATTATTTTCCCTTATAATGGTGAATGTGATCCATTTTCATTCTACCAATATATATTAAAATAATAATAATATTGGATCACATACATACCCAATGACATTTTGTGTTTATATTTTTTGAGATATAGGATAGACACTTAGATAAAAATTCACATGTCATAAAATAAATATCATTTCCACTATACCCATATTTTTATTTTCAACATTATTATATAAAAATATCCAATGAAATTTTTCTAACATCTAACCTTTCTTGTCATAATTCAGTTTACATCATTATTTGTAACATGGGGAAAAGAAAAACATTATAAGGTTGAGCTCAATTACACAGTAAGGGTTAACACAATCATAAAAATTTCATTGTCATCAATGTGAATAATATTAGTATATTTTCATGATTACCTAATAAAAGTTAATTATTTTAACATAAGATAATTAAAACCCATTACAACTTGGATCAGAATTCATCAAGCATTTAATAAATCATTATCATATAACAAAAGACATATAAGTCATAAATAATACTCCATGTGAAAACAAGACTTGAGAAAAGTATCCATTGGAATATGATGCATGAATTGACATAAATTTTCGGTAAAATAGAACATAATTTCATATCAACCTTAATATCACTCATACAAATGGAATAAAGTTCCTAGAAAATTCCAATAACTGTTTTCTAGAAACATATAACAGGAAAATGTTGTCCAATTACACAATGCATAGGAGATATATATCATTCTAATTCATCATCATGAGTTATATTGATCTCACCCATCATTATAAACAACATCCATATATATATTTATATAATCATATTACTGGAAATATATCCTTTATTATGATAAAATAAACCTATTTTCTTTCTTCTATAATTTACACATGAGATAGATAAGGGTTACATGTTTTTTTTTGAAAATCATGATTCATCCAGAGAATTAATTTGTATGGTGTATTTAAAAAATATCCTTAATGAATAGTAATGTAATAAAATGTATTTTTATGTTTATGAAAATAAATATCATAAAATTATCAATAAAACCATTCATGAGGAATGTACGCTTTCCAATTCGAAAATAACTTTTAAAAACTAAAAATTTTAAGAATATTAAGAAAAATGAATTTTCAAATAACCTTAGAAACATTCAATGGTTAGTACAAATAAAAAAAATATTACATGTGGTACAAAATTTAGGTTAATATTAACGTGATAAAACAACAAATTCTTTTATATGTTATTAAGGAATATCAAAATTTACAATAACAAAATATTTAAAAGATTAGATTTTAATTTTTAAATAAATTAAATTATAATTTAGAATGAAAAAATAATAATTTATGTAAAATAATGAAACCTTTTAATTTTGTTTAGAAAAATGGGTATATAATTGAATGAATAATGATCTAAAATAATATTCATGGTCTATATCACAAACCAATAACATTCGTGATGTTTCCATAAATCTATAGGGGGAATGAAAATTAAACATTTAAATGAAATTCAGAACCACAAAAAGTTAAAGGATACATTTTTTATGAAACTAAGAGCATAATACCCCTCAAAAATGAACATTTGACATATAAAATTCCAAAATAAGATGATATTTTATCATAAAAATAATTATAATTTTGGTAATTTTTTATAATTATTCCCATGAAATTTATGACATCTAATAAAAAATTAATCATCATTAATATAAGTAGAAACATCATTTAAAATTTCAAGTTTATATATACACCTCATAAACTTTTTTTTTCATAAAATAATCATTTGTCCTAAATAAAGAGAACATGAGATAAATTACCCTTATAATGATCATAAAATTAAATTTAGTATTAACCCATGGAGCGATTATGTGTAAAAAATATCAATAAAAAGTGGAAATACAATGTAAATAAAATGGAGGTCATTTGACACATAATATTTTCATAATATATTCAATGAATAAGTGATATAACCCAATGAAATAAAATTGAGTTAATAAACACCATACAACTAACATTCATGTATAATCAACCAAGATGAATCAATTTAAAATAAATAAAAATATAATGATTTATGGGATATTTATGTTATACAATGTAAAATTAATATATATACATTATATAAAATAAATTAGGTTTGTAATATTAAGACATGCCTCAATGAAGTGAAATTGAGATGAAATCCCTTACCTTGAGTCTAACCATTCTTTATATATCCTTGAACACCTATATGAAAAACATATATCAATTATTTTAGTTTATAAGATCATTTTTTATTTTTAATACCTAATTTATAATCCATTTATTTTATTTATTTTAATGACATATTCAATTACCTAATTAATGAATTCCACAGAAGGTGTGTTATGTATCCTCAGTTTATAACATCAAAGTGACTCCGGTTTGTTGACTAATGTAAAAGAGAGCTTGATTACATAATCTAAACAATAATAATCATGTAACATATAGTATTTTTACACAATAAATAAATTTCTAAAAATTAATCATGAATGATTGTTATGAAAAATGATTTATATTACACTCATAATGATGGTAGGTCATACATATGTGTGAGTAACATTTCAATATTTCATTGAAAATGGGAGAAATAATTAAAGTATCATTAAAATAATTTTTATATAAAATATATCCTTTTTATTTGTAATTAAACATATGTATATCATTGATGAGATGATTTAATGAAAATAAAATTACATTTTTCATGATTGTTATAATAAAAACAACAAACATATGACATTGTCATTTATCATTAGAATGAAGAGTTGAAAATAAATGATATATCATCTTTTAAGAATGTTTATTATGTAATTATTATCATATATATATATATATATATGAAATTTATATTTATAACCATCTATGATAGGATTTTATGGGAACCAAATTCTATCATTATGAGATAATATAGTTTTTCTTACATATCAATGTTGGTTTCATTTCATATATAATGGAAGAAGATGCTGATTATCAATTATTAAATAGACAAGATTAAATCATAATATATTTTAGGTGTGTTTTTTAATATCTTGTTACTTTCTAATCATATTTTAATCTGGTAGAATAAGAAATAAAAAATGACTAGTTAAAACCTACAAATCTTCATTGAACAACCAGAATTACATTTCACATTGAACCAATCAGGGTGAGTATTCTTACCAAAATAATTATTATATGATTTTTGGATGTATTATCGGATGGTATTTATGTAGGTATTGTGCATTATAGAGTGTTTGAAATTTCTTACAAAGAAATGATAGGAGGTTTCATTTTCTATGTATGGGGATGGGATATATTAGAAAATATTGTTATTTTAAATTATTATATATTAATTTTCATGGAAAGGTTGTACCAAATTCATCAATTACAAATATTTGATAAGGATGAATCTAAATACTAATGTCAAAAAAATATGGACAAGTATGGATGATGTTAGTACTCTTATATCTTCTTTAACCCCTAACACTTTATCCAATGGCCACAATATCAATGTTTTCCCCTTTAGGGACCATAAATGTCATAATAAAATGAAAAGTGACTGATAAATTGGATGTGGTTGTTATTTTAAACTATATCCCATTCACTTGGATAAATATTGGTTTTTATGAAATTTAAATTATTTAACAAAATAGTTTTTATTATAAAATACCATTAATTTTATTTTTGGAAAATTTAATTTAAATTGACTTCTATTTAATCACTATAAATTTTGTTTATTTATTTGTTTAATTTTAATAAATTCCTTCTATTTTATAAAGATATATAAAATTATTCAGACACAAGAAATAAAAAAATATTCTACGGTTTTGAAAATAATTTACCGTTTTTTATACATCTTGACCTAAGATTATATTGATGTTTCATAATAGTTAAGGTTAATATTTCATTACAAAAAATTTTAAATAAATTAACGGAATAAAAATAACATATAAATAATTGAAATAACCATTTATAACAGGAAAAAATTCCATTTCAATAATAACATAATAGGGATATTAATATAAATAAAGTGACATTTTGTGATTATACATTAAATAAAATAACTTATAGAACATTTTTAAAGAAAACTATCAATAATTTTAAAAAATCAATAATATTTGATTTTTTTCTATGCAACCCCCTCATACTATAACACACCAATTTTTTAATAAATTAATTAAAATGAATGATGATTTTTTCAGTTGATATCAATATAAATCCTTAAAACATAAATTTTTGGCTTTTATATTTTGAATATCAAAAAACGGTCATCTATAGTTGTGATCAGTATGTCATTTGCAGTATGATAAAACCAATTTTTTGTGAATAGTAAAAAAACTCTTATGAATAGTGATATTAATACTAATATTACCCTAATGAATAATAAATTGAATTATTTTTTTATGCTTTTAAGGAAATAAAATAATGACATACTGATTAATGATTCAACGTGATATAAAAGCAGTTATAGTTTTAAAATTGAAATTTTTTATATAGAGTATAATTAATTTTGAAAATTAAATTACTAATAAATAAAAGATTATGTTCAAAAAATATATTTTATTTTTTAATTCAAAATGTTTAAAAATGAATAGAGTTAGGTTTTTGGTATTTTTCTAAAATTATAAAAATTTTATGAATAGTAAAATACTGTAAAATACGGTATATTCAAATTATCATTTAAATACACTATTTTTGACATAATTGATAATGTAAGACAACTTGGTTCAAAATCACATGAATGTTTTACAAATTGTTTTCACAAGAATCAAGAATATTCATAGTCTTGAGCAAAAGTATTAAACAAATGATTAAAATAATGTAAAATCTATCCTCTCCAACACTATAAATACCATCCTCATTCCCCCCATTTCTCACACCTCTCAAAAATTAATAATTGTCTATGTTCAGCAAAAATTACTCCCCATGGATCATACCCACGTCCTAGAGTTTCTTGTATCACCAAAATTCCAAAAACATTTTTAAGGAGTGTCACACCTGTTTTTATTTTATTTATTTTATTTCTCTTGGCGTCGGGTGAATTTTGGTAAGTGCGGGTGAGTCCCAGTTTATATTATTTATTTTTTTATGCACCATGTGTTTAGTGACAGACGCACAGTTCGTTTAGGTAGGCAAAGTCCACTTGGATATGTGCAGTTCGTTCGGGTACCCATGCATTCACTCATGGAATGAGCCGAGCACCCGCTGAGTCCACACGTCATCGCTCGAACCGTGCAGGGCGATTACACAGTCATAAAATTTTAAATGTTTATTAAATTATTTGGATACGCTAATTATATAAATGTATATATGTATATATATATGTTTATATATATATCTATGTATATATATGTGTATATATATATATGGATGTATGTATATATATTTCAATGAGGATGTTTTCTTTTATTATTAATGTTTTGATTATATTTATTAATATTATTATTACTGTTAAACTCGTTTTATTCACTATTTTATTCTATTTTATTTTATTTGATTTATTTATTTTCTTTTATATTATTTCTTTTATTGTATTTCATTTCATTTTATCCCTTTTTAAATTTTATTTTTTTCACCCTCAAACCCTAGCACCCCCCCTCTTTTCTCTCTTCTTTATTTATTTATTTTTCTTTCTCCCATTACTTCCTCCCCAAGGTTTCCCCTATCCCTCCTTTTCCCTTCTCCCGCCGCACCCTATTCTTCTCCTCCCTTCTTTCATTCTCCCCTTCCTCCTACTCTATTTCCTCCCACCGCTCTTCTTCCTCCCCTCTCCTCACGTGCGCTTCCTTTCCCCTACACCCCAGACTGCTGCCCCTACACCCCAGGCCGCCGCCGCCACCCCTGCACCCCAGGCCGCCGCCGCCGCCCATGCACGCCAGGCTGCCGCCCCTGCACCCCAGGTCACCACACCACCCTCCAACCAGCCTTCTTCGGCAGTGCCTCCCCCAGCATCGCCCTCCCCTCCCGACTTCGCCGGCCTCCCCTCCAACCAGTGCCTCCACTGGCCTCCCGCCGTCCACCGCCGTCCAGCCAGCCCGACCTCCTCCTACCCTGGCCACGGGCCCTCCCTGCACTGGCCCCGCCGGCCACCCCCTGTCCCGACCAGCCCGTTTCCGTCCTGCCGTCTCCAACCAGACTCCCCTATTCCCCCTTCGGTAAGCTTTACCCACAATGTTTTGGGTGTTTTTGCGCTTTAGGGTTCTGTTCTTGAGTTTTGATTATTTCACTTGATTATTAAATTAATTTGGAACAATTGTGAATTGTTTTTCATGATGTGAATTTTTTTTGATTTGGTTCAACGAGCGTATGATTTGTTAATGTTATGTTTAGGTGGTGTTAGTGTATGTATTCTTTTTGAAAACTCACTTTGGGTTGTTTATCAGCGCCCATAAATTGTGCAGTTGTGTATTTGAAAGTGTTGTGGTGGAGTTAACATTTTGGTGGTGTCAAACCCGTGTTTAGTCTTAAAATGTAGTTTTGAAAATGTTTTGGATATGTGAAGTTGTGGTTTCTCTTTGAATTTGTACAATAAATTTTAAATTGGTTTTGTAAATAATTTCGATGGTGCGAGCAGTGTTTTGAAAATGTGTCTAGGTGGTTCTTTCACGTTGTTTGCTGGTTTGGGATGTTTTATGGATTTGTTTGTGTAATTTTAGTTATTTTACGTTTTTTCCAGTGCGTTTTTGAGATAACCTCATGATACTGTGGTCGTCGACGTGCGTGTGTTTTTTCATTTGTGTGAGGTGCGACAAACCTTTGTGTTTGGACAACGAGCCGAGGTAGGTCCCCCACTGCACTTACCTTAAGATTTTGAATTTATTAATTTCTTATTGTTTTATTAATTTTTAATGAATGAGAAATAATATAAGATAATTAATTTTTAAATTATTATTTGGTGTAAAAGAGATTTTTATTTTATACAAGACACTTGAAACATTTTCCTGATGGGAGGACACCCGATATTGAAAGAATGCATGTTTGGCCTTTAAAAATAATTCATGGAATTTCAAATGAAGTTCTAGTTTTAAAGGTAAATCATTTATTTTGAACAAGTGGTTTGGGATTTGTCGAGAAATGAGGTCTTTCTTTAAAATTGGTGAAGGCCCGTTTGGTACTTTAATAAAATAAATTGTTTTGGAAAACCCATTCAGTGGTGATCTTTGGTGTCCGTTGACTGTGTGATCTGTATGTGACCTTTGTGCATCATGACTGATTGATTTACATTGTGGACACACCCCTTTTTATTACTTATGTTGACAAGGGAACCCGGCATAGTGAGTGAATCTTATGAGAATGATTGCTGCACTAGTTTAGTATATGCACTAGATAGTGGCACCATAGTAATGGAATACTGAGTTATTTCTGCTACGGGGATTGGGCCCCTCGGTTAGGCCATGCAGGGATATACCGGGTAGTAGAATGTGCGTTATGACGTCATCGATTTAGGGCATGCCTTCAGGTTGAGTCAAATTTATAGTATGTTCTGGATAGTTCATGATCTCCTAGGTTCAACCCATGTTTCTTTTAGTGTTTATTTGTACGTGGCAGACGATTGAGAGGTCTAGTTCAACAGCAGGCCCCGGTGTGCCACTTATTTTCCATTTCCCTTATTGTGTGTGGTGTGTTGTGGGTGGTTTTCCCTTTGACTAGCAACTAAAATATGAATTTCTAAATTGCATGCAGAAAGGTTTTAAAATTCTATACACATGTTCCATTCAAACATTAAACTTTTTTTAAATTTAAAAGGGCAATGGGGTGATACTTGTTTTATAAATGAAATTGTTTGTGGAAACTAATATTTTATATAATTTAGTTTAAACCTGGATATGATAAATGCTTTATTTAATGGTATGTGCATTGGGAATAGAATTAGTCAGGCCCACCTACTGAGTTTTAATACTCAAGACTATAGTGTTTTCTGGTTTTTAGTTTTGCAGCAGGTATGTTCGAGCTTGCTCGCCGAGGGTGTAAGTTGGTTGTGGATTGGTGAGCGACTCTCAGGGTCGCGAGGAGTTCTGGATCGTGGACAGGTTAGTGGTCTGTTTTTTTATTATCATTTATTTATTTATTCTTCTTAGTAAATTTTATTTGGGTGAGATCGGTCCCATCTGTACACTGTGATGCCCTGGCGCTTGTCGCCAGCCCTGGAGGATCGGGAACGCCTCTCGGGCCATGTCTCGGATCAGCTCGGATGACCGGTTTGGGTCGACACGGGTTGGTTCATGACAAAATGGTATCAGAGGAGGTTTGTTCCTAAGTCGACCTTGCTTCTCAGAGTGCCCATTGTTATTTGCGGTTGTCATGATAGAAGGAGTAGAATTTTTGGGACTCGAGGTATAGGGAAGAGAAGGACGTCATGAACCCTTTCTCTTTCGGAATCTTGGGTTACCACGGGATGTCTGGTCATGTCTATGACCATTGATTATTGTGAACTGTTTTATGTTGGGAAATTAAAAGGGAGTTGTGAAAGTAGCTTTGTGAGTACATAGGGCATGGAAAGCCATGTGGAGTTGGAGAATTTACCCTAGAACGCTCTCAGTGACGGTGGTGTGACTGACGTATGGCCGCCAACCATATGGTCAAGTCACCCATATTCAGTAGTTTCGCTCTAGTAAATCATTTGTAGTTTTCCTTCTTTTTAAAAGTCATTGAGAAATGTTGAATTTAAAAGATTGTTCATTATGTTTTGATCAGGTTATTTGTTTCTTTGTTCCTTAGTGTTCGCCCACAAAAATTCAATGGATTCCCAAGGTGCATCTTCAGTTGTTGCATCCTTGGAAATTCCTCCAGTTAATCATCCCAAGGACTACATCCTCGAGTTTCGAAAGTCTAACCCTCCCCTCTTTTATGGGAAAACAGATCCTCTTGAGGATGAGGAGTGGCTGTGGAATATTGAAAGGAACTTCTATTCTCTCCTTCCACCTGAATCCCTAAAGGGGAAGTTGGATACCATTATGCTTGAAGGACCAACCTGGAAGTGGTGGAAGTCTTTGTCTCGAAGAAATCCTCAAGAAGATCTCACATGGGAGTTCTTCATGTCTTGCTTTATCCAATGACACTTCTCTGAGTTGATGAATCTGGGGAAGAGGATGGAATTGTGTTGTCTTCCACAGGGCGCTGAATCGGTAGTGGAATTCTACCGACATTTCATAGACCTAGTTCCATACGACTAATGGTTTGTTGCAAATGATCCCAGGAAGGCACGACAATTGGAGTCTGCACTCCCACCTGAACTACGATTGAAAGTGGAAGAGCTCAACCAAACCACTTTCTCGGATGATGTGGAGCAAGCTTTCCTAGCTGAAGCTGAGTTAGCAGGACGACATGAGGTTATGAATCCTTCCTCAGCCTTAGGAGACAGTGTGGGGTATGATGATAGGAATTATAAGAAACGACCTAATTTTGGTGGATCTAATAGAGGAATCAAGAGTCCCTTAGACCTTCAATCAACTTCTTTGCAGTGTATTGTCGTGATCTGTCACCAATGTGGTAAGTAGGGTCACAAGAAGCCGGTGTGCCCGACTACTCCGAAACCTTTCCATACATGTGGACGTTTGGACCACTTGAAGCGTTTCTGCCGTGGTGTTTCCAAGACGCGTGCTAAATCCAAACCTGGCTCGTCGAAGGCCACCTCAGCCCGTCTGTAATAGTATAATGATGTATGTGGATCATATTGATGTTTTCTTTTTGTGGTGTTATTTGGATGTAATAGTTGAGTCTGGTGATGTTTCGTCTTGACCTTTTCTATTAGATGTAGGAATGATTGTGGCTGAACCCTTTCTTTTTAAACCCTTGTTCTAATGGATGTGTGATTGTTACAATTATGATTCATGTGTCATGCTTCGGGGGTTTCATAAACTCGACTGTGAAGCCGGAAGATGCTTCTTTCATCAGAGCTCCAGCCACAGGCCTCAGAGTGATGTTGGCACGTAGTCGGGGGAACTCATTCAAAAAGGTGAAGTTCTGGGACATGGAGTTGTTCTCAGTAAGAGCGTGGTGATGGGTTATGACATCTACATGGGTGCCCTGTTTATCCCTATCTTACTTAGTGTAAAGTGGCATGAGACCCTGTTTTCACCTCATGCATAGTTTGTGTGTAAGAACTTCTTGGTAATATGGTTCTTCTTGTTTATTAAGATTTGCTCACTTTATGATTTCTGGGTGGGGTGGTGTGTTGGTGAGACCCCCTCCCACCCGTGTGTAGTGATGGATGGTGATGATGCTAGGAGTTCCTCCTATTCTTCTATCCTTGGCAGTTCCTTATGGTGGGGAGTCCATTCGGGCCTCCCCTTGTTGGAAACTCATATGACCATGAATCTTGTTTTATGTGAATGTGTACCGGTCCTATTCTGAGAACTGGCTTGACCTTTATGGTGGGGAGAACCATCACTGGTCTCATTGAATTCAGTTTGGCTTGTTTCATATGTTGGGGAGTATGTTCAGACCTCCCGTGTCAATATCCCAGTTTCGTCCTGGGTTTTGGTTGGGTGGTGGTTGATCTCATGCGAATCATCCTAATTATATATTCTCCTTTTTAGTGAAGAGTTGGGGTGTGAGAATCCCAATGTAAGATTGGAGTAAGGTTTTCAGAGGTATGTGTTGGTCATGGTATTAACATGTTTGTTGGTTTCAAAAGGGTCATTGTGTTTTAAGGTTGAACTGAGGATGGAGGAATTGGTTGAGTCCCATTTAACGGTGTTTTAGCTATGATCATGTTGGGACTGAATTTAGTGTTGTGAAAGTTCTGTGTCTTTTGAAGCGATCAACTGGAGGTAGTCACAACTTGAGGGCGGGTCACACTTAGCGGGTAATTCATTCCTATTACATGAGTTCTTTTGGTTTTGACCCTATTTTGGCTTTCTGGGGATGGAAAACTTTATGGTGGGGAGATTTTTCACACCTGTTTTTATTTTATTTATTTTATTTCTCTTGGCGTCGGGTTAATTTGTGTTAGGGCGGGTGAGTCCCGGTTTATTTAATTATTTATTTCATGCACCGTGTGTTTAGTGACAGACATACAATCCGTTTAGGTATGCACAGTCCGCTTGGATATGCGCAGTTCGTTCGGGTACACATGCGTTCACTCCTGGAATGAGCCGAGCCACCACTGAGTCTGCGCGTCATCGCTCAAACCGTGCGGGGTGACCGCACAGTCATAAAATTTGTAATGTTAATTAAATTAGTTGGCTACGCTGATTAAATATATATATATATACATATATATATATATGATTATATATATATGTATATATGTGTATATATATTTATAGATATATGTATATATATTTCAATGAGGATGTTTTATTTTATTATTAATGTTTTGATTATTTTTATTACTATTATTTTTGTAGTTAAACTCTTTTTATTAACTATATTATTCTATTTTATTTTATTTTATTTATTTCATTTCTTTTATTTTATTTATTTTATTTTATTTCATTACATTTTATCCCTTTTAAAATTTTTTTTTTACTCTCAAACCCAAGCGCCCCCCTCTTTTATCTCTTCTTTTTTTTCTTTCTCCCTTTACTTCCTCCCCAAGGTTTCTCATATCCCTCCTTTTCCCTTCTCCTGTCGCACCCTTTTCTTCTCCTACCTTCTTTCTTTCTCCCCTTCCTCCTTCTCTCTTTCCTCCTTCCACTCTTCTTCCTCCCCTCTCCTCGCGCGCGCTTCCTTCCCCCTACACCCCAGGCCACTGCCCCTGCACCCCAAGCCGCCGCCGCCGCCCCTGCACCCCAGGCCACCGCCACTGCAACCCAAGCCACTGCACCACCCTATGACTAGCCTTCTTCGGCCGCGCCTCCTCCAGCATCACCCTCCCCTCCCAACCTCGTCAAAATCCCCTCCAACTGGTGCCTCCGCTGGCCTCCTGCCATCCACCGTCGTCCAGCCAGCCCCGGCCTCTTCCGACCCTAGCAGCGGGCCCTCCATACACCGGCCGCGCCGACCACCCCCTATCCCGACTAGCCCGTTTCTGTCCTGCCATCTCCGTCCGGACTCCCCTCTTCCCCCTCTAGTAATCTTTCCCCCCAAATTTTTGGGTGTTGTTGCGCTTTAGGGTTGCATTATTGACTTTTGATGATTTCACTTGCTTATTAAATTAATTTGGAACAATTGTGAATTGTTTTGCATGATGTGAATTTGTTTTGATTTTGTTCAATGGGCGTTTGATTTGTTAATGTTATGTTTAGGTGTAGTTAGTGTACGTATTCTTTTTGAAAACTCACTTTGGGCTGTTTATCAGCGCCGATAAATTGTGCAGTTGTGTATTTGAAACTGTTGTGGTGTAGTTAACATTTTGGTGGTGTCAAAAGCGTTTTTTGTCTTAAAAAGTTGTTTTGAAAAGGTTTTGGGTATGTGAAGCTGTGGTTTCCCTTTGAATTTGTTCAATAAATTTTAAAGGGGTTTTGTAAATAATGTCGATGGCGCGAGCGGTGTTTTGAAAATGTGTCGAGGTGGTTATTTCGCGTTGTTTTCTCGTTTGGGTTGTTTTAAGGATTTGTTTGTGTAATTTTAGTTATTTTTCGTTTATTGTGACACGTTTTCGAGATAACCTCGTGATACTTTGGTCGTCGACGTGCGCATTTCTATGCGTTTGTACGAGGGGCGACACACCTTTTGTTTGGACAGCATGCAGAGGTATGTCCCCCACTGCACTTACCATTAGATTTTGAATTTATTAATTAATTTTTGTTTTATTAATTTTTAATGAATGAGAAATAATATAATATAAATAATTTTTAAATGATTATTTGGTGTAAAAGAGTCGTTTATTTTATACACGACACTTGAAACATTTTCCTGACAGGCGGATACCCAGTATTGAAAGAATGCCCATATAGAATTTAATCATAATTCATGGAATTTCAAATGTAGTTCTAGTTTTAAAGATAAATTTTTTCTTTTGAACAAGTGTTTTGGGTTTTCTCGAGAAATGAGGTCTTTCTTTAAAATTGGTGAAGGCCCATTTGGTACTTTAATAAAATAAATTGTTTTGGAAAACCCATCCAGGGGTGATCTTTGGTGTGAGTTGACTACGTGAGCTATATGTGATGTTTTTTCATCGTGACTGATTGATTTACATTGTGGACACTCCACTTTTTATTGCTTGTGTTGACATGGGAACCTGGCATAGTGAGTGAATATTCTGAGAATGATTGATGCACTAGTTTAGAATATGCACTGGCTAGTGGCCCCATAGCAGGGGAATACTAAATTATTGGTACTATGGGGATTGGGCCCCTCGGTTAAGCCATTTAGGGCTATATTGGGTAGTAGTATGGGCGTTATGACATCATCGAGTTAGGGCATGCCGTCATGATGAGTCAAATGTATAGTATGTTCTGGATTGTTCGTGATCTCCTAGTTTTGACCCATGTTTTTTTAGTGTTTATTTGTATGTGGTGGATGATTGATAGGTCTTGTTCGGCAGCTGGCCCATGTGTGCCACTTCTTTTCCCTGTCCCTTATTGTGTGTGGTGTGTTGTGTGTAGTTTTCCATTTGACTAGCAACTAAAAATTGAATTTCTAAATTGCACGCAGAAATGTTTTAAAATGCTATACACCTATTCCATTCAAACATTAAACTTGTTTTAAATTAAAAGGGCAATGAGCTGATACTTGCTTTAGAAATGAAAGTGTGTGTGGAAACTAATATTTTATATAATTTAGTTCAAACCTGGAATTGATAAATTCTTTATTTAATGGTATGTGCATTGGGAATAGAATTAGTCGGGCCCACCTACTGGGTTTTAATACTCACACCTATAGTGTTTTCCTGTTTTTAGTTTTGCTGTAGGTTGGATCAAGCTTTCTCTCCATGGACGAAAGTTGGTTTTGGATTTGTGAGAGACTCTCATGGTTGTGAGGAGTTTTGGATTATGGACAGGTTAGTGGTTTGTTTTGTTTTATTATTGATTATTTATTTATGCTTCTTAGAAAATTTTCTTTGGGAAAAATCGTTCCCATCTGTACTCTGTGATGCCCTGGCGCTTGTCGCCAGCCCAAGAGGATCGAGAACGCCTCTTAGGCCATGTTACGTATCAGCTCGGATGACTAGTTCGGGTCAACCCAGGTTGGTTCGTGACAAGGGGAATGTCAGTTAAAAGAGATCAAGAGGTAAGAATCCTCTTCCATTTTCACATGTCGTCATTCATGTTCCTTTATTTTATAATAATATCTCTCTATCCACCTATCCATAAGGTAATAAATATCAATAATCATATATATTATTTATTTTACCTTGTTCATGTAAAATATTCATTTACATCCTTCCACTCCTCTTCCTCTTGTTCTGAAAATAAAAACACCGTTCACAATGTGCTGATTTCCCAAAATCATCTATGATGTGTTATCAATTTCAATTACATACTTCAAATATGATCATAAAATCCTTTTAATTGTTGAACATAATTTAATTTGTATATTGTAAACGATTTTTTGTTCTATAATTAACTTTTATGCTTGAATATAAATTATGTAATGAAACAAGTTCATGATTATCGAGGAACGACCAAAAATGACCTAAACATACATAATTAATGTTTAATATATTGATTCATCATAATATATGATAAAAAATGATTTATGGTGTCATTATATATTCTAGAAACATATTAATACCATTTCATTCTACTTATGGAATTTCATTTCCATAAAAAATCAAATGGAAACAATCCATGGAAATCATGTAAAGAATGCACACAAAATAATGGATGGATCAAAATACTAACAATTAAATGGTGAAATGATGTAATGAAATGATAATATAAAGAATTATAAAGATTAATATGTTTTTTTATGATATTTTATCACTCTTTTAACAATTATATAAGAGGTTTAAACAAGATTCAAGTAAGACAACCCTGAGGTAAGGGAATTCTTAACATGATTTCTATTCTTTGGGTTAACTATATACATCATTATTTATGTGGTATTATAATTGTTTGTGAGGTGAATTTGGTTTATATTATTTTTAATTATCTATATATATGGTGTATATATATATTCCATATACTCTTTTTAATCTCACGTCAATTATATGATATTTATAATGGACTTTCCTTTCAAAAACAACTTCTAATTTTTTTTACATAATTAAAACAGAAACATTTTTATGTAATTATTCATGTTGTATGTTTGTGTTTTGTTTCTTGGTAATTGTTTATGATGAATAATGGGAGCTATATCTCCCTCCAATGCAATGTGTGTGTCTATGTTTGAGTTCTTTCATATGTTTACTCGAAGTGTAACTGTGATGGTTACACAAATTGTAAGGTAGACGTGAGGGTTACAAATTATTAGGTAGCCAAGAGGGTTATAAGATTATGTAAGTAATTCCCTTAGATACCTTTATAGTTATATTAAAATTAATTATTTTTGGGGTGAATATTTATTTTCATAATGTACCTATATATGGGTGACAAGAATGTTTTTATAAATCATTTAATTGGTTTTCATGTATTCATGGACTAATGTTTTCTTACCTTCTTTTTATATCCTTTATATAGCTTTTTGTGACAAAACCAAATTTTTAAATGAGTTTTATATGTTATTAAGTTTTTTAAAGAAAATAATGAAGCCAAGTTAACCATTATAAATATTTTTCATTGAAATCGTGATTTATTTGAAAATTATTATATTTTGGACGAAATTGATATTGTTTGTGTGGTATCTTCTCTATATAAATGTGAAATTTTATGTATGTATTATATAAAATTTCAATAAAAATTCAAACAAGAAAGTTCATCTATATGAAAGGAAGTGAGTTATTGACGAAAATTCAAGATTATTTAATGTAATAAGGCTGGGTCTTTATACATTGTATCAGAGGATGGTTTACATAATTTTAGGGGTTAGTATGATGTAAATAGAATACCATAAATGATTTTTAATATATGGTTAATTTCAAATGATATATAATTTAATGATTACTAGGTTTCATCGATTATGATATGTTTGTTTAGAATGGTTTTCTGCAGAAGAAAGAAGGATGCTTAAGAGGAGAGGCACCAACAGAAATATTTTATTTCAAATCTTCTCCTCGGAAGGGTAGGGATTGGAACTAAGTAGTTTCTCCCAGTAAGGGCTCAACTGATGAAAGAAATAACAGGTGGTGGAATCCATAAAAGAGAACAACCACATGTACCGTAACATAACATGATGATAGTGAATAATTTTATGATGCAACACCCTCCTTATTTTAATGTATCTTCTGACCCAATATAAGATGATAGAAGGATTAAAGACCTTGAAAAGATAATTGATATTATGCGATGTCCATGTAATCAAAAGGAATGTCTTCCAATTTATCGTTTTGAAGGTAGAGTTGATCAGTGGTCAAAAATATCAGTGATAGAGAGGATATTTATGCTTTAGAGTGGGAAGAATTTAAAATTTTATTAATTGAAAAATATTTTCCGAAGGTTGGGTGACTAGGGATTGAGAAGGAATTACTTAAAATGAAGAAAAATGAGTATGATTTAGTGAATCTGTATGAAGTGAAATTCACCCAACTACAATGGTATGATGCAAATATTATTCTAGATCTTGATAGAAAAATCAATAGTTTTTACTCCGGATTAAAGCCAAGGTATTGAAGTTCATTGGCCTCTTGTAAATTCAAATATTTGGAAAAACTTGTCTGATGTGGTGAGAGGGTTGAGATGGGGTTTTATGATGATGAAGAGCTCTTTGCAAACAGGGGGAAAAGGAGGTACTAATGGAATGAGATGGTTATGAATAAACCAAATAAATCTAATGGTCAGAAATTCTAGTTTCCAATTTGTGTAAAGTGTGGAAAAATCACACTGGGGAATTCATTAACAAAATTGGAAATTGTTTTAGATTTGGTAATTTTGGACATATAGCCTTAGGTTGTCATGAAAATCATCCTAAGACTAATCCTGATAAAAAAACTAATATGATCTTTAAATGTGGAGAGATGGGTGATTATGCAAGTGCCTACCCAAAGAGTGATCCAAATGATTCAAAGAATCCAAACTATAAGAAAAAAGGTGTTGTGAGATACTTTTCAACTATATAAATTGATGTCGTCCCATGCATTGAACTTGTATCATGTATCTAGTTTTTTTACTCATATTTTTCTAACGTTTTGTTATGTACAGTGTCTAAACAATCCATTATTTTTAGGTATTTTCTGGTAAATTGTAAATATCACCCCAACAAATGAGGTCAGAGCTTATTGTTAAAACACAATGGGAAATATTATAGTAAAGAAGAATAAAATGAATCATTCTATTATGTGTTTTTGGAATGAATATACCTAAAAATATTGTTTTTCCATTTAGTAGAGTTTTATGTCATTCTAGGAGTGAATGGGATTCCTGCTTATCATAATAATACTGACTATAGAGATTAAGATGTTTTTTAAAAGAAGTTTCAATTAGTATAAAATAATGAACAAATACAATTGACTACATATTAGGTAGCTGAGAAACTATTGAATTAAGGAAATGAATGTTATGTTTCTCATATTGTTGAAACCAGGTGAACTGTTCAGATTAATGATGTGCCAATGGTTAATGAATACCTTGATGTATTTTTTGATGAGTCAGCTGATGTAATACCTGATAATGAATTATAATTCACAATCAACATAGTTATTGATACTAATAAAAAATTAAAAAACCCCTTATCAAATGTCTCAAATTAAACCTCTTGAATTGAAAAATTAGTTGTTGGATTTTCATGATAAATGTTACATTCATCTTTTTACATCACCATTGGGTGTTTCTATTTTTTCGTTAAAAATAATAAAAGTTCGATGAGACTTTGCATTATTTATAGAACCTTGAATATCATAACTGTTCAAAGAAGAATCATTTTCCTCATATTGATGAATTTTTTTATCAGCTCTAGGGGGATCAATACTATTCCAAGATTGACTTGAGATATGGATTCCATTAGTTGAAGGTGAAAGTGGATGAATTCTCAAAAGCATCTTTTCATCATAGATATAGGAATTATGAATTTACTGTTATGATGTTTTAGTTAAATAATTCTCCTGATGTATTCATGAATTTTATAAATATAATATTTCATGATTTCTGGGATACATTTTCTGGTTGTGTTTATTGATGAAATTATTTTATTTTCTAGGATTAAAAAGAAGCATTAAGAACATCTATGGTTTGTTTTAAAATCCTTAATGGAAAAGAAACTTTATGGACATTTTATACAGTGGGATTTTTTGTTACAACCGATTTATTTTCATGGGAACACTAAAAATAATGATGGAATAAGAGTTGATCCTTCCAAAACAAAAGTTGTAGATAAATGGAAAAGTCCAACAAATGATACAAGTATTGGTGGTTTTATTTGATTAGTATGTTATTTTTGACGATTTGATCAAAACTATTCATGCTTATCTAGCTCGCTAACAAAGATGACACAAAAGGGGGTTAAATTTATTTTGACAGAAGAATGTGACGTTTTTTCAGGAATTGATGAAGAGATTGGTGAATTCTCTTGTTTTAGCCATGCCTTCCAGAAAAGGTGAGATTTTTTTTATTTATATTGAGGCTTCAATTAAGTTACTTGGTTGTGATCAGAAGAAAAATAATCATGTTATTTCTTTTTATTCAAACCCAATAGAACCACATGAATTAAATTATCAGACACATACATTCAAATTTACTGTTGTGTTATTTTTGTTGAAAAATTGGAGGGATAATTTATACGAATCAAAATGTAAAATATTTACTGGACATAAAATAATTATGAATATATTCACTCGGAAGGAATTAAATCAGAGGCAGAGATATTTTATAGAACAGATAAAGTATTATTTTTTCATAATCAATTACCATCTGAAAATGAAAATAATGTGGTGGATGCCATGAGTTGAAAACATTATGCATCAATAACCATGATACATTTGAAACATGATCCCTTGATTAATGATTTCATAACTTTTGTATTAGAAGTTGTTTGTGCATGAAATACAACTATTTTATTTCAGGTTTTAGTGTAGTCATCATCATCAAATAGAATTTAGAAAGCAATAAAGGAAGACCATGAGATATAGAAAATTGTTTAATTGGTTAAAATGTGTAAATTTCCAGAATTTAACCTTGATAATGATTTTGGTTTTGATTTTCTAAAAGGATGTGTGTGCCATTCCATACCGAGTTGAAGAAAAACTAGTTGTGTGATGATCATTGTTCTTTATTTTCAATTCATTTTTGCATTAATAAGATGTACATATTCTATCAGGAGTATTGCTGGTGGGATGGAATTAAAAGTGATATTGTTGATTTTACAATGAAATGTTTGACATTTAAATGATTTAAAGAAGAGAAGTAGTTTCTGGAGGGGATACATGAGCCTTTTCCAGTGCTATAGTAGAAATTGTAGAATGTATCATTGTACAATGTGGTTAGACTGCCGAAAAATTCACAAGGTAACATTGTCATTTGGGTTGTGGTGGATCAGATGAAAAACTATGTTCATTTTTTCCCATTTGAGATCAATGTATTTGGATCCGGTTTTTCGACTGTACCTCAAACCAATTATTAGGTTACATGGAGTACTTTATTACATTGTATTTGACAGGGATCCCAGGGTCACATATAACTTTTCAAATGGAATTTATAGGTCATTGGGAATGGAATGAAATTTTAGTACATCTTTTATACCCTAATCAAATGGGAAGTCAAAATAAATGATTAATACATTGAAGGACATGCTTCGATATTATTCAATTTACTACCATGGAAGTTGGGATAAACATGTTTCTTTAGTTTAGTTTTCTTATAATAATGGTTTTCATTATATTATACAATTGTAACCCTTTGTGGCATTATATAGAATGCAGTATGAAACTCTAGATTTTTTGGATGAATTCAGGGAAAAGAAGTTGATGGGACCAGAATTTGTAGAGGAAGTAGTTGAGAATGTAAAGAAGATACAAAAAAAATGATGATAACTCCAAGAAGGTTGAAATGTTATGCCGAAAACAGGAGGAAATAATTTTATTTTGCAGTACGTGATCATATTTTTTAGAATGTCACTAGGGAAAAGTTTTATTTGTTTTTGTATGATAGAAAACATAATTCAAATTTTCATTAGAACTTACTAAATTATGGTGAAATATGGACCAGTTGCCTATATAGTATATTTTCCTCCATGTTTATCTTAGGTACACCACTTTTTTCATTTTTAAATGTTGAGAAATTATGTGCAAGATTCATCTCATGTTTTGATCCCAAAATAAGTACAACTGGAAGAGATCCATTCTTATAATGAGAAAAATGTTCAGATGCTTGATTAAAGAGAACATGTTTTGAGGAATATTGTAATCCTCCTACTAATGGTTTTGTGGAGAAACCACATTATTGAAAATAAATATGGGAGTCTGTAAATTCTATGAGGGAAATGTATCCCTACATGTTTAAAAAGTATATAAAATCGTGAGGGCGCAATTTCTAGAAGACAGGGATAATGTAACACCCTAATGTTTTAAAAAATAAATTCAAATTCATGAACCTTTTTTTATATAGATATCTATTTCTAGCCTTTAATAATAATTTTTCCACTTTTATGTTTTGAATTTTAAAAAACAGTTATATATAGTAGTGATCAGTATGTTATTTGGAGTATCATAGAATGAACTTGTTTATTTTTGGTGAATTGTAACAAACTCTAATGAATAGTAATATGATCCTAATGAATAGTAAACTTTAATATTATTTTATATTCTTATGAATTTAATATAATGACATCGTGATTATTTTTTAAATGTGATATAAATGTTGTTATAGTTTTAAAATTGTTAATTTTGGAATAAAGTATATTTTTATTTGAAAATTAAATTAACAATATTTAAAAAATTATATTTAAAAAATGGAGATCGTTGTTAAATTATAAAAATCTAAAAATGGTTAGGGTGTATTTTTGTTATGTTTTTTAAATTCATCAATTTTTGATAAATAGTGAGATACATTTAAATACCGTATATTAAAAGTTCCAGTAAAATACATTATTTTTGTCATTATCATTGATGTAATCTTACATGGTTCGATCTAACATGAAATTTTTACTATTTCTGGGTCACATGAATCAATACAATTCATATTATTAAGCAAAAAAATTAAAATAATGATTGAAATAATGTAAAATCCCTCTTTTCGCCATCTATATATACAACCCTTGTTCCCCTCTTCCTCTCACACATCTCATGCCTGGAGAATTGTCTATGATATGATAAATGAACTATCCAAGGATCTCCCCCACGTCATAGATCTTATTGACTCATTAATTGGGCAAAACCAAAGGCTTTAAAGTGGATCACAAAGTGAACATATCAAGAGGAAATGATTCTCTTCCTTTTTCGCGTGTTTCCTTCAAATTACATTATTTTATAATACTATCTTTCAATAATTTATCCAAGTGGTATTAAATATCCAAAATCATATATATTATTTATGTTACCATTTTAATGTAAATAATTCATCATCTACCTTCCTCTCCTCTCTCTCTCTCTCTCTCTCTTGTTCAAAAAATAAAAAAATCGACCATGATGTGCCGATTTATCAAAATTGTGGATGAAGTGTTTTCAATAACCATTACATCCATCAAAGATAACCATAAACACAATTTTATGGTTTCAGATGAATTTACATTTTATTTTGTAACCTATTTTATGTTATTGATTGAACTTTTATGCATGAGATTATGTTATATAATGAAATAAGTTCATGATAATCAACGATCCGCCAAAAATGATCTAAACAGACATCATTAATGTTTTATATAATGACCCATCATTATATATAATAAAAAACTGATTTACGGTATCATTATATATTCTGGAAACATATTAATACCCTTCATTCCACTTTTGTAATTTCATTTCCATACAAAAATGAAATCAAATACCAATCGTCCATGGAAATCATTTAAGGAATGTACCAAAAACAGTGGAAGAAACAAAATACCAACAGTTAAAGGGTAAAATGATGTAACGAAATGATCATATAATATATTAAAAATATTAATATTTATCTTTAATATATTAATATCAATATTTTAATCCTTATACTAACGGTTTAAGAATGTTTTATGTAATACAAACTTGACTAAAGGTAATTCATAACCCGATTTCCATTCATTGGGTTAACCTTCTACATCATTATTTATGTGGTATTAAAAAAATTTAAGATGAATTTAGATTATATTATGAATAATTATGGGTATTTACATTCTATATAAATATAATATACATTATTTTAAGTCTTACTACAATTATATGATATTTATAAGGGACTCTCTTTTTAAAACCTACTTTTAAAATTCCATTATATGAAATTCAAAAGAAGTGTTTTTAAGAAATTATTCTTGTTGTATGATTGTGTTTTGATTATTTGGAATTGTTTATGATGAAGGGTGGGACCTATATCTCCCTACAATGCAATGGGTATGATTAATTTTGAGTTTGGAAGTATGGTTTCTCTATGTTTAACTACAATGGTTTCTAAAATTGTAAAGTAGTAGTGAGGGTTACAAATTATATGGTAGTCGAGAGGGTTACAAGATTATATAAGTAATTACCCATGATACCTTTATAGTTATATAGTTTTTTTATGTTTTTTGGGAATCTTTTTTTCCACAAAGTATATATGGTTGAAAATTAGGTTCTTTTAAAATGATTTCATGCATTTACAAGTATTCATGGACTAATATTTTCCCTCCTTCTTTTTTTATCCCTTAATGGGATTTTTGTGTTAATCCAATGATTTTAAATGATTTACATTGGTTATAAGGTTGTGTAAGACAAAAAAAGAAACCAAGTTAAATGTTATGAATATTTTTCAATGAAATCATGTTTTATTTGAAAAGTTTTATATTTTTGAAGAAATGTATAATGTTTATGTGGTATCTTATCTATATTAACGTGAAATGTTATGTACGTGTTGTATCCAAATTAACTAAAAATCTAATCTTAAAAAGATACTCAATATTAATGGAAGTACGTTTGGGACAAAAATTCAATATTATGTAATGTAATAAGGTCATTACCTTCTACATACAATATGATTAAGTAATTTTTTTCAAGTTATTTTTAGTCTATATCTTATTATTTTTACCATAATATTCTTACTTACCCTTATCTAGATAAATAATTTTTTCTATGGTTATTATTAAAAATTAGAAAAATAAAAAGAAAGATTATTTATGAACTCAAACCCCCCAAATTTCGAAAAAATGACCCATTTTTAATGATTCAATTCATATATGTATAAAAAGTAATATTAATATAAATACGTTAAATGAAATGATAATTAGTTTTTAGAAAAATATATTTTTAGTGGAAAAATGAAAATATACCAAATTCAATAAAAAAAATTATTATAATGTAATTAATAATAATATATATTATTAAAAATAAATTATTTTACATTGATAGAAAATATAAATCATATTGGGATTTTCTAATGAATTAAATGACAGTTTCACAAAAATTGAAATATTTCACTATTAAATAAAAAATAAATATTTTCATAAAAATAAATAGTGTTCAACCTAAGATAAGTTTTATTTTTTGATTTATCATATAATATCATTTTTATTTAATAAAATTTAAAAAATTTCTTGAATTTAGTTATTATATTTGATCACATATAGTAATAAATTGTTTTTGATGAAATTATATTTCTTTATCAAAAAAAGACATTACTAAAAATCATGTTCTTATTTTATAATAAATAATAAATAATTTTTTATTATATTGGACAAATTTATAATATTATATTCCAATCATACCTAAATATTAATATTTTGTGGGTTGTTTTAGCTCAGTGTTGTGTGTTTCCTAAATTATCGAACATAATGTTCATGTAAAACCATTGTGTGTGATATTCTACCCATCATTGATTAATTTCATTCTATATATTTGAATAACAACTATATAATAAATATTATGGAATATGAAAATATTCTCGTTGAAAACCCACATCAGAAAAATTTGCAATAATACTTCCTTTTGAATAGAGGGTATAATAAATATGATGGTCATCTAGAATAACTCATATAAGGTTTCAATATAGTATAACATTATTAGGAAGTGAATATATATATTTAAGGGAGAAATTAATGTCCAAATAATAATTCATAGTGAATAATACATTTATCACAAGTAATTAAATGGTTATGAGAAAGATAATTTCTAGAAAAACATAAATAAAAAAGCTGTGAAAAGACAATTGATTAATCAGAAATAAACATACTAAGATAAAATTATTATTTAAATATCATTTTCCTATATATTAATAATTATTTTACTATATAGAATGTTAACATAAGGAATTATTGTAACATGATAGATATAATGTCAATATTTAATCAATCTTCAACACAATATCATCTTTTTATGCAAACGATAAGTATTCAAGATTCATTTTGCTTTCCGAATCTCTAAATTAAACATATAACATATATTATAATACTTAAAAGTTTTATAATATATTCCTATGATCTTTAGATATAATCTAAAATGAAAATAATTCTTACAAGGTAAGATAATATCAAAAATAAATAAACATTCATACAAAGAAGTAATTTAACCCCAAAATTTCCATAATAATACAAGAATATCAGTATATGTAATTCTATAATCAAACAACTCTATATCAAAAATTATTTAATGGAATATATCCAAAAATGGAAATTAATGTCAAACCTAAGGGTTATATAAACCTTAATCCCAAAAAATATCTCCCATGATATCATTAATAACATTAATATCCTATCACATAAATCCACAAAATTAGTGTTGATTCCTTAGAACATATAATCAACATTATATTTTGAAACGAAATATTGAATCCAAAACATTTATCTTAACCTTATATGAAAATATTTGTTATCTAAACACCATTATGATACATACTATAAAAAACCCAAACCCATGGCCATAGATTTGGTGCTAAAACAAAATCATTACATTGTAGTATTTGATAGTAATTAAAATAAACAAACATTTTCAACAAAAAAATATAACTTGAATTTTAAATATTTGATCACATATATACCCAATTATATTTTAGTTTTATAACCTTAAAATATTACGAAAAATTATTACGTAAAATATATATATTTTTTAATTGATTATTTAATCCTCAATTCCCTGTTTTTCTATTCCACATTATGTCTTAATCATATATAAGAAAATTAATCACAAAAGAAACCTTTCTAGATATATTTCATTTAATACCATTCATCATATCATAGGGTACATGGAAACATTATAATGGTGAGTTCAATTTCTCAGTAGGGGTAACCATTTTAATTAATAATTAAATTTCGTAAATAACAAAATTTTATGATTAAATAAACAAAGTGAATGATCATAATAAAACAGAATTCATACAAATTATAAAATTGATCCAAAATATTGAAACATTAAAATATGATTTAACAAGATTAAGGATTAATAAAAATCAATAATCAAGATCAATTTGAAAAATAATCCTAGATAAATTTTATATTATTTCTTGTTTTATTCCTATATAAACCATGATGGTAACATAGAATATCATTATTATATCACTCTTATAGTTACACTTAGAAGCGGAATCGCCTACCTGGTAAACATGAACAATTGATCAGTGGAATCCTATAATTGGCTTACTCTATCCATTTACAATATGTATTTGAGGGATATGTCATGATAACATATCATAATGAGTTATATAAGGCTCACCCGTAATGATAAATAACATACTTGAACCATAAAATGTCCAAAACACATGAAATTAGGAACCTTTCAACCTATCAATTACCATTGTTCATTGATAACCTGGTTTATCCATTGAAAATATTTGGGTTTCTTCAAAATATATTTGAAAAAAATCATAATCTACATCATGAAGGAGTTAAGATTGTATTATTAAAACATTTACATAAAATAGAATACTTATTAATAATGGTTTGTTTTATTTATGAACAGAAATTCTATAAAAATATTACCAATAACATTTTGAATGAAACAACAGTTTCCATTTCAAATATATATTTTAAACGTTTTAACATTACATATTACCAAGGAAGAATTATTTTAAAAAAATATATTTTATCCTAAAATGGATGATTAAAAAATATTCATGTGTTAGGGAAAAAAATTAATCCGTATATTATAAAATAAAACATTCCTTTCTCACTTTGGTAAGGACAGTCCAAATGTGCCATACGAACAATATTAAAAAGGCTAATTTTTAAAAAAAAATTAAATAAAATATAATTGAATATTAAAATAATATATAATTTATGTGTAAATAAAAAAATTCCTGATTTTTTAATAAATAATTTATATAGAAGATAACATATTCTATTCTAATGGATGATACAACCGTGGTATCAGTTACAAAACAACATTCATAATGATTCATTAATAAAAAAGTGTGGAAATGAAAATTAAACATGTAAACCACATTCAAATTTAAATAATAGAAATTCTATTTGGTTTAATAGAACATGATTTGATTATAAACCCCTATAAAATATTAAAAATTGACAATCCTGAAATAATATGAGATTGTATAATAAAAATCCATACCAATTGAGCATCTATTTAATCTCGCTCTTAATAAAAAAATGAATTCAAATGAAAAATTAAATATGATTAATATAATTATATCCATCATATAAAAATATAATGTATAGTATACATAGTAATTATAGAAATCAGATGAATAACATTAACATATCTCCTAATGAAATAGTTTTTGAGATGAATAACCCTGATAATGATCATATCATGGAATTCAATATTAATCAATGGGGTGATTTTTTGTGAAACATTTCAAACCAAAAAAATTAATTGATATAGGGAATGAATAAAATAATTTCATTTAAATCACTATATTGAAATAATTTAATCAAATAAAAATTCTATTAAGCTAATTAATGTAAACTGAGTTAGGAAACCCATCACCACATTGTAACATTGATGTCAAATTACATTGGTTAGAATAATTTGAGTTATAATTTAAAATAATATTAGTAAGAAATAATTAATAATATAACATTATATGGGTTGTCATATAAACCATATAATAATTTTTTTAATATTAAAACATGCCTCGATGAGGAGAAACATAGACAAAATCTATTAACTGGATTCCATACTATCTATGCATGACCATTAAAACTAGTAAAATAAATATATCAATTTTTAGGGTTTTATGAATATTTTCCTAGTTTAATACATTATTACTCACCTATTTATTTAATTTATTTAAGATACATATTTAATTACTAAATTATTTATGTCTACTTTGGTTGTCTTGAGGATGTACCCATCATAACTTAAAAATGACTTTGGTAGGTCTACCATTTTAGAAAGAATCATTATTCTATAATATATTAAATAATAATAATTAAAAATTTATCATTTTTATAAACATGTTATTATTATAAATCAATACTTGAATAATGGTTATAAAAATGAATTACATTACAATCATGGAGAATGTGGGCCACATATACGCTTGAGTAAAATTTCAATTTTTTAAAAAACACGAGGGGAAGAAGGAATGAATAATTTTAAATTTACATGTTTCAAATTATTTCATAATTATAATATTATATATTTATATTCACTTATTTATACCATCCATGTTAGGTGTTGATGAAAAAAATCACATCACATCCGGGAGGTGGTAATCCATATGTACACATGACTGATGCCATTATTTTTTAATGGAGTTAAATGTTTGAAAAGAAATGATAAGTTATCTATCAAGAATGATAATTATTTCACTAATATCATACATTTACCTTAAATCCATAATTATAACCACCTGTGAGATTTGGTGATGGAAAATTAATTACATCATTTTGCAAGGATATATTTTACAGTACACATGAACTATGGTTTAATTTTCCAATTGATAAAATTAGGAAATTTATATGTGTTATTTTATTGAAATAAAAGCATATAAGTTCATGTATGATATTTAACTTATTTTATCATCATGGATGAATAATATTTTAATGAGTTATTAAATATTGAAAATGAAAACACGTGGTTAAAATCTATACCACATATTTCCAAACCTCTTTTTCATTGCAGCATATTTTCTCTATGGTTGGTATTATTCCCTAAATAGTATCTCTTGTATGCGGGGAAGGATTTTTTAGTGGATTTGGGTGGTAATTTTATACTTATTAGAACCTAAAAGGTGAATATATGAGATTATAGGAGGTTCCCATTTATAAGCTAGGGGAGGTGTACTTTAGGATTTTTTGAATGTGTTAAATAAACAAAAAAATTATTTTAATGGAAAAGTGAAAAAATGATATATTTAAAATAGAGAATGAGTGTTATTTTAAATACTCTCATCAAATATAATTCTGAGATGGTATGTAATTTTTTCATCCATATCACTTGTTTAATCCTCCCATTTTCCTTTAAACAATTATCATTGTATAAATTATTTTTAATCATTAGAGGTAATACATGCTAATATAAAAGTAAAATAGACCCTTAAAAGGAAAATGGATTATATTTTAAAACATATCTGATTCAATTGACTTAATATTGTATTTTTATGAAGTTTATATAGTATAATAATATATTTTTATTATAAAATACCATTGTCATCATTTTTGAACTTTTTATTAAATTTGATAATAAATTCATCAAAAATAAAAACAGAATTATAAAATATTATTTTATAATATTTAGAATATGTTATATATAACTAAAAAATATATTATTACACTTTAATTCAAAAAATTATTAATTTTAATGTTTTTAATAACATATATTTTATTTTTTACTACTTTCAATATCATTATATCGGGGTGGCATATGCATTTAAGGAAGTTATTTCATTCATAAAAATTATAAATAAATTAAAATAAAAAATAATTCATTCATATATGAAATAAAAATTTATAATATAAAATAAAATGTTTTTATCCTCATTAAACATATTAGTAATATTTTTGTAATAAATGTGACCGTTTTTATTTATTCTTTACCAAAAATAATAAATAGTCCATTTTCATTGAAAATTGATTTTTTCTATTTTTTAGATTATTAAAAGATTCTGGTCGATCTGCACACATAAAATAAATTTACTCCATGTGTTAGGGTTATATTATTACTTTATTATATTTTATTAAACATAATTACCTGATTTAACCTTACTAAGGTGAAAAATATTTACTACAATTACTATCCATATTGACCAAAAAATAGAAGGAAATTATATATCAAATTTGATACTCCTAATTAAAAATATGTGATAAATTTTAAAATATTCAATACATATAGGTTAATTAAACTAATTCTAATATAAATTCCTATGACACAACAAAAACTGGTTTATAGAAAAATGCATTTTTAATCCCAAAAAATGAACTCAAAACAAAATAAATTATATTTATTATTAATATTATGATTAATTATATTTTATAAAATAAAATAGTTTGTATATTACATTTACATGAAATTAAATCATAATGGGTTTTTTATTATAAAAAATAATGTTTTACAAAAAAAATGATTTTTTCATTATTTATTGTTAAATAATCTGTTCCAGAAAACTATCAAAACTAAACTCGAAGATAATCTAGATGTTATTATTTCAAAAATGATATACTTTTTATTAAATAAAATTTTATATTTTATCAGGAATTATTTTTAGTATTTATAATAAAAATCAATAAAAATATTTTTTAAAGAAAATGTATTTTTAAAGCATTAAATTACATTATTGAAAAATGGGGGTTTATTTTCAAATAATTAATCAGAATAATTTAATAACAAATAACCATTATAAAATTCTTAATTTTATAACTCATATTCATATCTTCCAATTTAATGACTTCATTAGATCATTCATATTTATGTAATAATATTTATGGGTTCGTTAATGCTCTGTTTGTACGTTGTATATGCTATTGAATAGATTGAGCTTTTCAAATTTGTCAGAGATACATGAAAAAAGTGAGGATAAAATAAGGTTGTATCATACCAAAAATAAGTTACCCACATTGTGCTACTATAATGATGATCAAGGTTAGAGTTCGGTTTTATCAATCAATTTTTTCCTTAAGTAGGGTTCACTTAGTGAAGTCTATGATTTTAATCCAGAAGCAGGTTTGTTCCTCAATCATCGTTAACATCTCAGAGGATCATAAATATAATAAAATCATTTTTAAGATCTCATTGAGTCACCAAAGTAAATAATAACTACATATTAATGAATAATAATCTCATTTATACCTTAAACTAAACAAAATAGACATGTTATTATAATAATGGTTATGATGGTCCTCCTAAAAAACTATAAAAATTATTATTGGAAGACTTTACTGAAGAAATAATCTTGGAGTCCATTATTATGATGTTGTAAGGATCTACCATGAAGAATCTACTCATAGTATAAAATAATAAATTTTCAACCATAAATGTCCTACCTATATTCATATAATGATAGAATCATCTAATGGACCTACCAAGATATCTAATTATCGTGGTCCCACCAAAAAATAATATGAAGATTGACTCGGTATGTTCTCCTTTGGATAATTCATCTTCTCAACAAAGATTTCATCCTAATTTATAATGTTTCATAGAACCCCCAAAACATATATATTTAAATGAAATTATTTTCTTTCCTATCCAATCCATCAATAATAAATTACCAAAAATGTCATTCTCATGGGAACCAAATTGAATAAAAACAATTTCAATATCTGTCTCGCGAAGGAGAACAAATAATCAACAACCATAAAACCCTAAATATATTAAAATATTAAGTTACTACAAATTTATTCACCAGTAAATATGTTTTATATTTAATACCTATGAAAAATAATTTTACTATATTGGTGCTCCTCCCAATATAGGATAACTGAGAATAAAAAACTCGTGAGGTCCTCTTAAAGGAAATCCTTTTGAAATTAATCATCATTATGGTACATAATATGATAATAGAGTTATTTTTTTCAAAAAAAATATTCCAATATTTCTATTATATCAAAATACACTAGAGAATCTAAATGATAGCATTCAAAGAACCCCATAATTATTAAAAAATATTTCCCCCTAATAAATAGATAGAATCATTTATAGAACATCATATGTGGCTCTATCAAGTTGTGCACCACCTAATGAATGTGATTCTATTTTTAAGAATCTTACACCCATAAAATAAACTATATAGAAGTGAAAATTATTTTAACTTTTGGTTTGATAATATGTTATACATTAGAAAGAATGGTTTTCTTTCACATTGAAAAAATTATTGAAGACAGGATACTAGACATTTTATTTCCCACCACTACATCATAGTCTGAAATCACCATGAAATTAAACGATATTTTAATTCATTATATCCATAAAAACGTATGAATGAAATTATATAACCTAAAATCTAGGAATTTTTTTATGAGTAATATAGAAACAATTTTACATTTTTAGATTGACTGTGATTCTATATTGTTTTGGCTACCAATATAGTGATGAAAATCCAAATTTATAAAAATATCACGAGTATATCTAACATGATAGCCTTATAATATTTATTACACTATTCCAAATGGTGATTGATTCTATTCCTTGTATTGAAACTAGAGTATTTTATGAATAAAGTTATTTATATTTCAAGCTACTTAATAATCAACAAGGTTTTCTAATAGGGTAACATACAATGTTATTTTTAGGTTAGGTTTCTTGTCCGAGATCCACATATGATAGCCAATTCATCCAATTAAATATTTTTTTTTGCAATTTTTAAAAAGTTATGTACATGGTGGTAATGATCCATTGATATTATTTGGATCATAATAACCAAAGTGTTAATTAAAATGTTTGTATTGTGGAAAAAATTCTATTTCGGTGGAATAATATCCAGTGTGTGGTGCTCTCATCCATAGAATATGATTCATTTTCATTGTGCCACAAAAAATTCATAAATTTCCAAGAAGAAATTAAAAAAAATCACTAAATGTATTATAATTGTAAACCCAAACCATAGTTATTGGGATATATTCATTTTGTAATATATCTATAGAACCCTGAAACTAACTACATATTGAAACCATTTTGATAGAAGAGAAAATAATTTCCCTTTCAATAGTGAAATGGGTACTTTTAACACACTATTACCTTTGTATGTAATACATTTATGGAATCAAATAAAATTAACAAGAAACTCCCCTATGGATTCATCACAATACATCTTATGATAAATTCCCCTAATCAAGGTTATCATTAGTTAATTCAATGGGTGTCATATTTGGGATTAATATATACTACTCATTTCAAAGTGAACATTAAGATGACTCTATAAAACTAGATCAGTGATATAAATTAAAAAACAAGAATGGAAATAGTATAAAATGGTTATGAAATTTCTATTAAGGGTGGTTCAGGAACTAAATAGGATCTATATTATTCCATTAAAGATTAAGATTTGATCTCCTCTATGTGATTCATGCTAGTAATTATTAATTATGAAACCCATATATATATATATTTATATCATGGAACATGAAATTAATTAAGAATAAATATATAAGGATATGTATATTTAGTATTTGATTTATATTAAAGTGTGTGAAGAGAGTGTTTACATGTAAAATAAACAATCTCATGGTATGGGAGGTCCTTTGAATATTTAATAACTATTTATGTGATGTGATTCATCCAATAAAAATGAGAAATGTATGGCTACAATCATAGCCCACCCACTACCTGTATATATGAAGATTATTTCTAAATATGTAAATATTTCTCATTTCATATTTATGTTATAGATTTCATTGAAACTATATCCTCAGTTAAATATAGGAAATATGCACATTACATGAACCTCTCAGGTCGATGCCACTATTCCACAACCTATTAATCCGCCTTAATAAGAAATAATTTCTTTACTAGAAATTATATAATCATTCAATTATATGTACTCATCTCTTATATAACTAGTATAATTAATCCTAGAAACCATGTATTATCAATAAAACATCCCATTATGAATATATATACCACTCTTTTAATTAACATACCCCATGAAAACTAAATATTGTAACAAATAGTTGGCACAAACAATACAATCATACAAGGACTTACAAAATCTATTTACATGAGTAATATCCACAATGGGAGTGTGATTAGATCTCCCATAATATTTTGAGTCCCTTTTTATTTGTATGATAAAATTATAGGGCCCATTAGAATGAGTAAATATATAAAAGAAACCATATCTGAAGATGATATATATTAAAAATCATCCAAAAAATGTATAAAAATATCACATCACCAATTTTATGTGGTATTAAATATCTAGATCATATCCCTATATATTTTTTATGTCGATGTCTCTATATGAAGGTAACATCAGAGTAGTAGGATTCAAAGCTTTTCACATCCATCATAAAAAACCAACAATAACCATTATTTTTCAAGTAAAATAACATTTTAGTTTTATTAATGTCTAATTAGGAAAACAATTGAAATGTTTTCATTTACTAGATCTAATCCTCACATAAGAAATTGAATATCCTTGAAAATTAAAAATACCTAAAGATATAAAATGATATGTTTTTATATTTCATCTCTAGGAATAAAACCAATAACATTTCATTTAATATGTAAACTTATTAGGAGCATATATTGATGATATGAATAGATTATCTCTAACAGTTTATATAGAAACCATTCATTCAGTGGAAACACTATTATTGATTCCTTTTGTTTGTAGTAATTGAATTGTGGATGAATGGTTACTTTTTTCCCTGATAATAATAATATAAACTAACACAATATCCAAAGGGGAATACCACATGAACAGGGAAAATTGAGTATATTACATTAATGATATATCTAATTATATATCTATCTCTATAGGAAACTCATTATAATGAGATGCCTCATTATAAATATTAGTTGCGAATGTAGTTCCCACAACATTATAGAACGTAGGAGAAAAATTTCAATAACATTAGAAATAAGGGTAATAATTTTTATTCCTTTTAAAAGTTGCTAAAAAAGAATTTTCTCATTACTTCCCAAGAGAATAACATGGTTAAAAAAATAGAGATATTATGTTATATGAAATTAGATATGAATGATCATCAAGAATATAGTATTTAATATTCATTTATTGGTCACAATATTCAAGAATGATTCATCTTGAAGGGATATATCACATCGATGATTAAAAACATGCATATGAAGCTAGGAATTACCATGGTTAAAGTGAATTATACCACCAATTAATCACCTAATTAAATAGACTATAATTATGTAAAAAATATATTGGCATATATATTCAAGGATTGGATGACCCTAATATTTTTCAACTAAACACATATAATCATATGTTCGTGACTGAATCGATAAAATATGATATAAATTCCCTAAAAACTCTAAAAAAAATAACCTTTACTATTTTCGTAATTGATATTACATAATCAATGTCCAAAAATAATAGAATATATATTTAAAACCCATTGACATCCCTGACTTGTCAAAACCCATCAAGAGTTTATTCCTAGAATATTGAGAGGATTAAAACCACCACACCAATCCTAAATTTCATTCAATAATTAATCAGAACAAATTTCATTATTTTTCATTCACCTTGATGAACTATTTTCCATGAGGAGGAATGATTTTCACTATTATTTTCCATCAACAACCAAGAAGGTTACTATAGAGGTTGAGTAAAGAATGATCATGGTTGTCCCCAATGTTTGGGTTTCATTATCTCTGAAGCCATACATGAAACCATGACCCAATGAAATGTTCTTTAATTAGATCAAAAAGTACATAGATTTTATCTTCACCCCCACTATATCTTATTCTAATATGATCATATTTCAATACAAATATCAAATACATAGTCATTAGGGTAACACCATGATACTATAAATCCTGGTCATCCCACCCCATGATAGAAAAAAATGCCACCATGTTTGGGGAAGTGGAGGGTTTCCTCAAAAACTTAATTATTGTTACTTAATCATTAAAAGTAATAATAGATATAGAATAAGAATCATATAATATTAGTCTAGAAATGTGAAATTTTTAAATACCTAAATGTTTTCCTTTGATAACTCTTGGCTATGGATTGGAATCACCTCTCTATAGAACATATAGTTCGCTCAAAATGGATCTCTAATGTCCCCATGGGGCTTGAGAATAAGGTTTCCACTATGGGGATATATTGTATGGATATATATTCCTGTTAGTTTTATATGGTTATTTATTGGAAAATATATTTCATAGAAATTACTATATAAGAACAAATAATTTTTTACATATCTATAAAATCACGTTGACATTAATAATCATTAGGACATAGTTGATAATTGTTCCAATTTCAATATCATAATAATTTGGACCCTATACCAATTAGGTTAGAGTTAATCTTACATATATCCATCTAACAGGAAAATCTAATGAAATTATTGGAATAAATAGACACAACTCGAGAGGATCGTATTAATAACCCAATTATTTGACCACATTTCATGCTCCAAATTCATAGTAGTTCCCTATTAAATTGGATTATGTAAATTATTTGAATGGTAAAGAATTCATATGCACATTATATTTCTCTTATATAAATAATTCTTTATGTACTATATTGATTGGTATGCTACTCCACTATATAGTGACAACTACGCCATTAAATCACATGAATATCAATACATTGATGCATGTGACTATAAAAGGGATGGGATACAACATGTAATAATCAATTGCATAAAAATTGGTGCAACAACTTTTTCAGAGTCTACTATAGTCAATAATTAAAGTGGAATTGATTAAAAATATATATTTCCCATCAATAAAATAAAGACTGAATCTCTAGAATTATAAAAATGATGAATCATGTTTTTATTTTTCAAAATAAGATTGAGGAGAACACCCCCAACCCATCCTACCATGGTGGAGGCTAAAGTTGACATGTTTGTTAAATTCTATTTCACATATAATGTTTAATACATAATGTGTCTAGCCAATATTTAAAACCTAATAATATTTATTGGGGAATTCTAATTCAATATCTACATTATGTATTTAAACTAATATTTTCCCAAGGGATACTTATTGGTCCTAGTTAAATATTTTATCATCATTACTTTTGTTGGATTTAAAGACCTTATGTTTTTCAATGAGTATTCTTTGCACATTCAGATTATAATAGAAATTGAGGATGAAGATAAAACTACCATTATACTCCCAAGGTGTATACTATTTCTAGTAAATTCTCTTTTCAATAAATAATAATAATATTACATAATGACATTCCATTTATTATATTTTTTATACATTATTTAGGAAAATCATTGAATGATACAAGGATAAATTCATAGTAAAATAAAAACAGTTCACTGATCACATTTATAGTCTTAATGTATTTTTCAACAAGTTAAATTATCATAGATTGATGGTGAAGCAATTGAAATGTTTAGTTAGAGTAATATGATTAATTTGTCTCTACTTAATGCTTCACTATCCTTGTATCGAGGTCATCCTTCAAATGTATATGGTGATATATAAGATTTATCAACTTTGGAACCAAATTTAATTAATATTACACTATATCTATCTTAGAAAAATATATAAATTTTCAAATAAACTATCTGGTAGGGATTTCAAATTTACATGGTTGTTAAATAAAGTAGTCACTTACTAGTGGTAAAAGAATTTAAAAAACATACCATGGATGATCTCAAGTCATATTTATTTTATCCCATAGTTTTTATGCTAATCATAGAGAGAAAACATCTTATCCTCTCTATGTAAACTATATAGTGATCTCATGGTTAAATACCCACCCAAAAAATATATTGGTACATTGAGAATATTTATTAATTTCCCTATATGTAATTTTTGGATGATAGAAAAAATATATTATGATAATAATAAGAACTATCTTTTAGGGATCTCCATGTCTTAGAAATTTATATAATACCTATCCCATCATGAGCTCTACAAGGTCTCCATTTTTGATACTCTCAGATATATCCATTTTAACCTTAGGATAAATGGGATTCTAGTTAAATGGAATATTATTTTTCAATGGATAAATAGAATATTCATACCCTAAACAGTTATTAATATACTATCCATAATAGATTATCTCACGATACACCATACCATATAGGTGTCTGCAATGATAATTATATACCTATCGAATAAGTATTCTCATACCATCAATCTACCCAATATGAGAATAATTATTGTATAATGATTCTAAAAGTTTAGTAGGTAGAAGTATGGACAACATTATATTCAACTAGATTGTATTGGGGATTTTTATTTCATTTTGGGAAAATAGTTATTCCAAACTCTTTCATGATATAATGTTGTTATTATAATTGAAACAAAAAATAACAGGCTTTATTTTTTTACTATAATTGTCCATTCAAATACAGATTTTTAAATTATAAATCAAGTCTAATTTTATGTTATTGATCATGTAGATTAGTGTTAACTATGTGATAACAGAGGAAAAAAATCTATTCCCTTATTTAATTAAGTGTTAGGGTTAATGATTAAATTTATATCATAGTTGAATCATTACATAATTACATATTCATATAATAACCATGTTAATGTACCACAAAATATGTTTATAGCCTTGTTATACCCATATTTAGATGAAACAAACAGTTATATCATACATCAAATGGTTTTATCTCAATTTATCATAAATTTTATATAGAAGAAAAAGTAATGTTAACACCCCCTTCGACAATGGACATTCATTAACCCCAATGATGGATATTATTAGTTCTTTACATATATCTTATAATTGACTATCTATAGAAAAGTTTATCCTATAGAATCAACCTATACATGGTTTATTATATAGATGGGGAAAACAAATAGTAAAATATAATTGACCAGATTTCATGACGGTCCTCCATAAATAGGTTTTTTATTATGTCCTCCTCAAGTAAAATGAAGGAGGAAAGACCCATGCCACAATATAGTAACATAAATCAATCTACTAAGGTGTTTATTATTTAAAATCCATGTTTTCAATCAAATTTTAAGACATGAATAAGTCTCACATGTGATGATGTTAAATTTCATGTAACTGATAATGAAATATGACACATGTGAAAAACATTAGAGCATTATATATTAACCCCTATAATTTTTAAACCCACCAAAAATTATTTTCATATATTCTTATGTGATTTGTGAAGGGTTTTTATACCCTCTATCCATCTCTGAATAGACTTTTTTGGTTATTACCTATATTTTCTTCTTCAAAAAACGAGTCAATGGTATACAACCATAGGATATAAAAACTCTATTGTATACATCATAATGAAAATTATAATTATTTGATTTTGAGACCCTCATGACATTACGATAGAACATAGTTCCAATTTTTACTCATTAGAATCATTGAATCCAGATTAAGAGTGTAACACCGGGTCCAACAACTCATCTTCTATGATTATTTAGAAAATGAATACATTATTGGGTCTAAGAACATGAAATTTCTACCATAAAATATTAACCCTTATTTTTTTCCAATATGATATTGAATTATGATATTATATTAGATACTTTATACTCTCTATTATGTTGGTGAAAATATTTCTTACATATCAAATTTCAGTCACCCCCACATCACATTACCATATTTGTTTTTCTATAAGAAGACAGAAAGTATAAGATTGATACAGATCAATTTGTGAAACTCGATAAGAAGTGGTTACACCCACATTAAAACAATGTGATTCATCAAAATCATATCTTATGATTGTTAAGTAATTATATTCTTTTTTTTTCTAAGAGGAGGTTTTATTAAATTTAAAATATATCATGATACAAGGGAATAATCAACTTAATTTTGAGAAATATAAAAAGTGACATATGTTATACAAATTTTTTAATACAACAAATAGTAATCCGTGATAATAATTGAGTGATCGGGTATCATACCACCATCAATGAGTTTATATTAATAAGCACTATATATAATATGAAATTGTGTTCTAAAAAACCATTTTAAGACAATAAATTTTTAAAATATGGTGCACATATCATGAATAGAATGTGAAAGGCATCCAATGTGTAGACCACATGACATTGAACTTATCAGAACGTTTCCTCATTCAATAAAATTAAACATAAAAGAACCTAACTCATTATCATACTTTGTTAAACTGTATAACATATAAATCACCCTAATATACTAATAAATTCCCTATAGTAATTTGTTTATATAAACTAAATCCTTGAAAATGATACTTATCTGTGAAATATTTTTTATTATATGGCTTCAATACATAAACCCATATTAGTTTTATGAATTTTATTTCCTATCATAATACTATATACAGAGAGATATTTTATATTATATGATATAAAGTGATGTTCAATTAAATTTCATAAAGTCCTATAAAAAAGTGAATTGCAGTAAAACATTCACATTGCCCTATTGATTGGCATTTCCTCATTTCCCATCATTATTTTTCAATGTATTAACACTATGATTAAACTAATAGATTTATTTTTATTTTCTTATTCATGACCTAGTTGTTCAAAAATTACTTTTTAAGTTTTTCAAAATCTTTCAACATTTAAGTTCATGGAACATGAGTACTTTTTAAATAATGTAAAACTACATGGCATGTGGTCCACCTACTATTGCCAATAAACTTCATCCATTATACTTTTTATAAAACATGATTATTAATATTATAGCTATATTATTTTAAGATAACCCAACGTATAGTTCTTTATTCATATACATATAATGATTTAAAAATAATCCCATTTCCAAATACTATCAACTATATTATATTCCCCTAATTCCCATTTTTTTATCTCTTATATATCTACCCTGGTGTATAATCATTAAACATTTCAACTAAACGTGATTCATATTTTTTCCTAAACCTTCTATGAAGAAAATATTGAATAATTTATGTTTTTAGTTATATATATTGACATTAATATTTATTATTTTAACAAAATAAATTAAAACTAAATTAATTTATATTTAATGGGTCTCCACTAATTCGCTTGGTGATATATACACTTATCATTGATTGGGACTCATTATTTTGTAACTAAAATTTCATATCATGGCTATGAACATACTTCAAAAATACAGTCTTAATGATATACTATAATAAAAATTTTAATAAACCAATGTAATACTGAATTTTCTTTGATAAAGTAGAGACAACATATGTTACATGAAATAAAAAACTAAAATAAATATTTTATTATTTAATTAACCTAAAATTATTTTACATTTACAAATTTAATTATTGACCTACTTTTTACCCTACAATGGTTGGGTGTTATTTTCGGGTCGTTTTATATTTTTTTGGAAAATTTCAGGAGGTGATGGGGATAGGCATGGGTGGTGCATGGTTAGCGTAAACCATTTTTATTGACTCAAGGGACCATGTGACAAGTCATGATAAATTTGATGGGGGTGTAGGATTTATCTAAAAAAAGCCACCACCCATCTACACCATAAACGACAAGTATGTGGTGATATCCATATTTGGTTCATGATAAATTGAACTATGAAACCAAACCCTACACCCTAAAAAAAATCTAGGAATATGGTTCATGGTTACTACACATTATGGGGCCTCTCCGGCAAACCCTGGCCATTGGCTTTTAATACCCCAAATTGTTGAACTAAAGATACCTAGGATTTTGAATTAACCTATAATTAACCCAAAATCTCATATTTTCTTGACATAATCATTCCATAGTGTTCAATATGCATATTACTTTGGATTCAAGTTGGATTTCCTCTATTCTGGACAAATATATTCATGGTATGCTGTATTTTGATCAAGTCTAACCTTTTCTTCATTAATACTCATTTGATATATTATCCTCCCATCATGTGTAACTTGAAGGGGATATGTACACTACTGTAAAAGAAGGGTATACCAACGGTTTTAAACCGTTGGTATAGGCTGGAAAATAGTTGGTATAGCCTATACCAACGGTTTTCCAAACCGTTGGTTAGTAAGCCGTGAGGAAAGCCTTATACCAACGGTTTTATCTAAACCGTTGGTATATTGTTTTATTAAATTTCTCTCAATGTATACCAACGGTTTATAACCGTTGGTGATGCATTTTTTAGAATTTTTATACCAACGGTTCTAAACCGTTGGTAATGTGATTTTCAGAACAGCAATACCAACGGTTCAAAACCGTTGGTATTGAGTTTTTTCAGAATTCCAGATCACATATACCAATGGTTCAGAACTGTTGGTATTGTGTTTTTCCAGAACACATATACCAATGGTTCTAAACCATTGGTATACATGTTTTTCCAGAATTCCAGCACTCTTATACCAACGGTTTAGAACCGTTGGTATTGTGTTTTCCTAGAACTGATGCACAGTAGCCCCTCCAGTATCCCCTCCAATATACACCTAAACCTGTATAAAAAATATCACAAAAACCACATATAAACATAAAACAGTATAATAAACACCTAAAATAGAAAAAAACACATAAAACCATCAAATTCTTCCAACCATGTCATGTACTCTAATTCCCTATTTCAATCTTCATATGACAACAATCATGTGATAGTAATTCACCTCACCCCTGCACAACCCCCAACCAGCACAGCCCCCCCCCCCACCTCCCCATGAAATTTTAATAGGCAGAATAGTATGAGAAATACTTATTAGAGTTGAATAAGAGTTTGAAATTGGCTCATATCCCATTTTTTCTTGATCATAGATTTGTGTATGTAATGATTTGTGATGAATTTTGCATTGAACATGTATTGTGTATAATGTATGGTGAAAAGGTATTTTTTTATGAGTCTCTTCACTTATGACCCCATGAGTGAAACTACCCAAATCACGAAAAGGAGTTCGCGACTATCATTGATGAGTGTAAATTTCAGTTGTATTCACATAAAATGATGTCCTTTTCAAACAAAAGAGAGACTTCGAGCGGTGCCATCCACACCGCGCCTCGGATTGAGACGAGGTTGACTCGTACACGTCACATATGACCCCTGGATCGTTTTTCTAAAGTTTCAATAGAATTCGAATGCGTTTGGTTAGTTTTCCATATGCCAGTAGTTGTTTTCACTTAAAATCATGTCCATTTCAAATAAAACTGAGACAATTTGAGTGGTATCGGCCACACCACACCCCGGATTGAGGCGAGGTTGACTCGTACACGTTATAAATGACCCATGAATACTTTTACTAAAGTATCAATAGAATCCGAATGTGTTTGGTCCGTTTTCAGTATGGAAATTGTTGTTTTTACTTAAAATGTTTACCATTTCAAAGAAAAGTGAGACACTTTGAGTGGTGTCGGCCACACTGCGCCTCGGCATGAGGCAGGGTTGACTCGTACACGTTACAATTGACCCATGGATCATTTTCCTAAAGTATAAATACAATCCAAATGTGTTTGTTCTGTTTTCCGTATGACATTTATTTTACTTAAAAGCACGTCCATTTTAAACAAAAGAAAGACACTTTGAGCGGTTCTGTCCACACCGCGCCTCGGATTGAGGCATGGATGACTCTTACACGTCAAATATGACCCATGGATCATTTTCCTAACGTTTCAATAGAATCTGAATGCGTTTGGTCAGTTTTTCGTATGTTAGTAGTTGTTTTCACTTAAAATCATGTCCATTTCAAATAAAAGTGAGATAGTTTGAGTGGTACCGGCCACACTGTGCCTTAGATTGAGGCGGGGTTGCCTCGTACACATAAAAAATGAACCATGGATTCTTTTCCTAAAGTATAAACAGAATCCGAATGTGTTTGGTCTATTTTCTATATGTCAGTTGTTGTTTTGACTTAAACTGTTGTCCATTTCAAAGAAAAGTGAGACACTTTGAATAGTGTCGGCCACACCACTCCTCGGATTGAAGCGGGGTTGACTCGTACATGTCACAAATGACCCATGGATACTCTTCCTAATGTATCAACAGAATCTGAATGCTTTTGGTATGTTTTCCCTATGCCAGTTGTTGTTTTGACTTAAACTGTTGTCCATTTCCATGAAATGTGAGACACTTTGAGTGGTGTCGGCCACACCGCTCCTCAGATTGAGGCGGGGTTGACTCGTAAACGTCACAAATGACCCATGTATCGTTTTCCTAATGTTTCAATAGAATCTGAATGTGTTTGGTCTGTTTTCCGTATGTCAGTTTTTGTTTTGACCTAAACTACTGTCCATTTCATTGAAAAGTGAGGCCCTTTGAGTGGTTTCGGCCACAACAATCCTCGGATTGAGGCGGGGTTGACTCGTACATGTCACATATGTCCCATGGATCTTTTTCCTAAAGTATAAACAGAATCCAAATGTGTTTGGTAGGTTTTCCATATGCCGGTAGTTGTTTTTCACTTAAAATCATGTCCATTTCAATGAAAAGTGAGACACTTTGAGTGGTGCCGGCCACCCCGCACCTCAGATTGAGGAAGGGATGACTTGTACACGTCACGATGACCCATGGATCTTTTTTCTAAATTATCAACACAATCCGAATGCATTTGGTCTGTTTTTCATATGTCGTTTATTTTACTTAAAAGCACATCCATTTTAGAAAAAAGAATGACACTTTGAGAAGTTCCGTACACACCGCGCTTCGGATTGAGGCGGGGTTGACTCTTACACGTCACATATGAACCATGGATCGTTTTACAAAAGTTTCAACAGAATATGAATGCTTTAGGTCAGTTTTTTTGTATGATGGTAGTTGTTTTCACTTAAAATCCTATCCATTTCAAATAAAAGAGAGATAGTTTGAGTGGTACCGGCCACACCAAGCCTCAGATTGAGGTGGGGTTGACTCGTACACATCACAAATGACCCATGGATACTTTTCATAAAGTATCAATAGAATCAAAATGTGTTTGGTCTACTTTCTGTATGTCAGTTGTTGTTTTGACATAAACTGTTGTCCATTTCAAAGAAAAGTGAGACACTTTGAGTGGTGTCGGCCACTCCGCTCCTCGGATTGAGGCGGGGTTGAATAATACTCATCAAAAATGACCCATGTATACTTTTCCTAAAGTATCAATAGAATCCAAATGTGTTTGGTCCGATTTCTGTATGTCAGTTGTTGTTTTGACATAAACTGTTGTCCATTTCAATGAAAAGAGAGACACTTTGAGTGGTGTCGGCCACACCGCTCCTCAGATTGAGGCGGGGTTGACTCGTACACATCACAAATGACCCATGGATTGTTTTCCTAAAGTTTAAACAGAATTTGAATGCGTTTGGTCTGTTTTCTGTGTGTCAGTTGTTGTTTTGACTTAAAATGTTGTCCATTTCAAAGAAAAGTAAGACACATTGAGTTCCAGACATACGCTGAGGTGGATTGTCATTCTCCATGGTATTTTCAAATCTTCGACGATTGTTTCTATATGGATGGTTCATTGGAAAGAATCTTTGATGTCCCATAAAACTAAAACTACGACAATATTTTAGTCTTCATGATCGAGTATTCTTCATACAAACAGGACATAACAATTTTCTTTTTGTGCTTCGTCCAGACATCATTGCATAAGAAGAAAAATCATTGATCATCCACATAAGCACATCATGCATCTGAAATATGTCTTTAGAACATGCATCGTATGTGGGCACACCCACATCCCAAAGAAGTTTCAACTCTTTTATTAAAGGTTTCATGTATACATCTATATCATTTTCGAGATCAGAAGGGCCAGATATCAGTATACTCAAGAAAGTGTAAGGCTTTTTCATAAACAACCAAGGGGGAAGGTTATAAATGTGTATGAAAACTGGCCATGTGTTGTGCGAAGTAAGCATCTGCCAAAATGGATTAAAACCATCACATGAAAGACCCAGTCTCACATTACGCACATCAGCTGCAAATTCAGGATATCAGGCATCAAAACTCTGCCATGCAAATCCATCTGCAAGGTGAACTAACTCTTCATTATTATTTTTTCTCTTGGTGTCATGCCATCGCATTTTTACGGATATTTCATCAGACATAAAAAGGTTCTGTAATCTGGGGATCAATGGAAAGTGCCACATTCCTTTTTGTGGTACACGAGATGGTGTTCCATCGTCTTTTGGCTTCCATCGGGAGGTTCCACATTTGATACAATCATTTCTTTCAGCAGTTTCCTCCCAAAATAAGCTGCAATCATTCGGGAAAGCATGAATTTTTTTGAGAATCCAAGTTCATCAACGGACTTCCATTCTATATAGTGGTTTGAAGGAATATCTGCATCATCTGGAAGTAAGTCCTTCAAGAAGGTAAGAATGTAATCAATTTCAATATTTGAAATCCCATACATATTTTTCCCATGAAACAATCTGATTAAAAATTACAACTTTTTCATTTTACCACATAGCCAATATACTGGAGTCATCGCAGCATCATTCAATTTTTTCACCCTATCAACATAATCATTTTCATTGGACGCATCATGTGTGCTTGTATCGAAATCTTGTTGGATGGAAATCCTTTCCTTCTCATGATGCCAAATAAATGGAAACCGGTCATATATCAAACTCTCCAATTCAGTCCTATCATTTTAATCATCAACATTTTGAGATTACATTTTCTCTTTATTGTGATACCACACATAATAGGTTTTTTTTGAAACCATATTTGGTTATATGATAGATAACTGCTTCACAACTGAACCAAGGTCTTCCAACACAATTAAAACATGGGCAGTGTATGTGACCACTATCTGAAGCCTTGTAAAATGAAAAATCTAGAAAGATATTCAAATTATTTTGAAAATCGGTTGAAATCCGATAAGTTTCGTACATCAAACTTTTGTCCATTCTTTAAAAAAATGCAATAAGTCATTCCAAAGCAATTCAATAATATTTAAGTTTAATCAAAAAAATATTTTGGTAAATGATAATTGTTTACATTATATAAAAGCATAACTAACACATTACTCTATATGAGAATCATATTAAGAAATACAACAAAATACAGTGTATATAAGAAAATAAGATACAGAATTTCTAATGCCTATATTCAAGGATTTCCCAGTAAGATATGGGAAGTGGATCAAGGAATACATAATCCTTAAGGATCATGTTGGGAGTACATGAGTTTTATACATTAACTTCTTCAGGGAAATCCGGATGAGGAGTAGGATGAGGATCAGGGGAGTGGTGCGACTGTCCAGGGGGGGGTGCGGGGTGTCCAGGGGGGTGCGGGGTCTCTAGGGGTGTGGTGGGGTCGTCTGGGGGGGTCGGAGGTGTCCAGGGGGTGGGGGCTGTCTAGTGGGGTCGGGGTGTATAGGTGGGCGGGCTGTCCATGGGGGTGGTGAGGCTGTCCAAGGGGGTAGGGAGAGTCCAGTGGGTGGGTGGGATGTCCAAGGAGGTGAGTGGGGTGTCCAGGGGGTGGGTGGGGCTGTCCGGGGGGGGTACGGAGTGTCCAGGGGGTGGGAGGGCTACCCATGGGGGTGGCGGGGCTGTCCAGAGGGTCTGGGGTGTCCAGGGGGTGGGAGGGCTGTCCACGGGGTGGGCGGGCTGTCCACGGGGGGTGGTCGGGCTGTCCATGGGGGTGGCGGCACTGTCCAGTGGTGTCGAGGGTGTCAAGGGGGTGGGGGGCTTTCTAAGGGGTGGGGGCATCTGGGGGGATGGGGGTGTCCGGGGGTGGTGGGAGGGTGTCCGAGGGTGGGGTGGGCGGGCTGTCAACAAGGGTGGGGGGCTATCCAGGGGGTATGGGCTGTCCAAGGTGAATTGTAAAACTTTTAATAGACGTGTTCTTTTGAAATAGCATAGATTCTCCTACTAGTATGTCTGCATTAACCAAACATAATTTCCTAATACCACAGAACCCTATGATAAATCTAGATAAATCAGGGAGTTCAATCCTAATTATTGAATTTTTTTTAATTTTTTTAAGTATCTTGATATTAAAACAATATACTTAATTTATAGTAATGAAATGCCTCATAAGTATTATTACCTATGGGTCTATCACACACTCAAATCATTAGAATATTTTTGGGGATCAATGACAACCCATAAACAGGTTTTATCATCATCATTGTCTGAATGAATTGGATTCCTAACTGATATCATCATGAGCTATAATAAAATCTTTTAATCATATTTTATTGATTTTTTTGGTTATGATCCCTCAAATTAAAGGATTCACTAGTTCACATTCTATAGAACATTCCCTATAGTATAAGTGACTTGTTCTTCATTTACTAGGGAGGATAACTCATCCCAAGGCGCACACTCAACCCACTATTGAAGATGAGTTGAAGATGTTGCCAAAAAATACATTTACCAGGCACCAAAATGAATATAGAGGAGAATGAAAAAACATGAAATTATGTTAAAATAGATTTACACTAGATGTATGTGTGATGATCTCTCTAGTCACAGTCACACACTTCATTGGAAATAGTAATATTATCTAAAAAATAAATTAGTTGTTGTTGTTAAATGACATGGTCCTTTTGTAATGTAATCCCCCTATACCATAAAAACTATGTATTATCTACAAATTTATGCCGTTATAAATTATAAATAACCCATGAATTTCATTTTACATCTCACATATAAAAATATTCTACCAAACAAATATAATTCATTTCAATAGTTTAACAACATGATAGGTTCCACATGAACAAATGTGTTCTAGATCTATATTTCACTATCGTAGTTTCACACCAATTAGTACATTCTATTGGATAATCATCCCAATGAAGCCAAGTATATAATATCCCATACAAGTAATTTTCTCTAGAGTTTGATTAACTCTTATGAATATTAATCTTTCTAATGACTTCTTAATTCATCGATCAGTGATTAGTAATAATGTTCATGTAACCTTCTATGTTTTCAACCATTCCCTAGGAATGTATAACTCACAAAATCAATGAATTCCTTGAATCTATAACCCTTATGTTGTTTCAATTTATAAAATGAGGACTCATAAATCATTAGTGTCATTTTGTAAAAAATAACTCCCACATGGTATGAATGGTATCATAATGACACCTATATGTTGAAAATATTCATATAGAAATAGAAATAATTTTATGTTATTAGGTTGATAAATCTATCTATAGAATAATTTTATCATACCTTAAATGAAGGTCAATACAATGAACGCCACATTATGGTTTTAGAATTGACATTATAACACAAATGATATTCCATGGGAAACTAATTAATTAACAAAATATTGGTTCATTTCCCTATTTTTCACGGTGAAATCACATCAAAACCCAAACTTAAAACTAAAATATTATATCAATAACAATAAAAACAAGGTATCATATGTCTATAAAGAATAAAATACCTTATTTGAGATGATTGAGATGGTTTTTCACCTGTTCGGATGAGGGAGTTCGCGAGAGGAGCAGAGCGCCAATTGTAGTTAGGGTTCGGTGAAGAATGGGGAATAGAAGCAGCTCGACCGGTTTTGGCGAAAACCTTTACCAACGGTTTTTAAAAACCACTGTAAAAGGGTTCTTGAGGCCACCCTTTCCCAACGGTTTCATAAAACTGTTGCTAAAGGGTGACTTAAACTCCCCTTTGCCAACGCTTCACTAGAACCGTTGGGAAAGGGTTCCCTAAACCATCTTTTCCAACGGTTTAACCAAACCGTTGGTAAAGAACCGTGGGTAAAAATTCCATTTCCAGTAGTGGTATTATAGATATAATGGGGTTTATAGTGGATTGATATGTTTTTTATGGATCAAGTATCATGGGATCCCAATATACACTTCCCCAGTCACTATTATCGATGGAAGATAAATCTAACATAATTATTGAGGTCGATGTTTCCATATGAAGGGATAATTATGTTAATTTGTTATTGAAATGGTATGTTCCTTTTTATTATTCATTTAATTGAATTGAAATGTTATTTTAATGGATACATTTGAAATAAATAATGTTTTAATTGGGGTTTTCTTTTAAAAATGGTTTGGGCACACGAAGTGTTTGATAAAATGTTTTAATGGAGTTTTTTTTTAAAAAAATTGTTTTAAGGCCAAGTGAGCATTGTATTTTATTTTAAAATGTTTTCAAAATTTGAAAATATAGTTTGAAATGTTTTTTTAAAATCATATCACATTATGTAAACATGAGTATACCGGGAATAGACATGTCACTCCTTGTGTGTTTAATACCACTTGTGGATTTATGTCACTTTATTTTGTGTAAAATTTCATAATTGGATATAATAGTTGGATTCACCATATGTGTATATTAGTCATTCATTTTTATGTCTAGTATATAAACCCATTGGTTAGATCCCAAATAGTGTTCTTGTATATTTTTAATTGTATTATTCACATGATATATTTTTTACGGTTATTTTGTAACGTGATTTTATATGTTATATTGTTCATATTTATTTGGTCACAAAATTTCACCTGATGGATTGATAATGATTATTTTCTACCATTCATTAACATGATATATTTTTCATTGGTATTTTATTACATTTTTATCTTATCGATTACACAAGAATTTTAGTAATCATGTAGTAATGATTTATCACATATAATTTTCACATTCATTAATTTGAGAGTTTTATTGGATTCTAGGAAACTAATTGTATGATTTATTAATGATTTTTTCCAATGAAAAATCATTGTTATCCAATATTTGTTTCAAATATAGAACTAGTGGATTAATGATATTATACTTTGTATATATTCTATGGTGGAATCCTTTTTTGTCTTAGATCTCCCAATATAATTGTTTCTTTTTCGAAATCGTGTACATTGTTTTTCATTCCCATAATAAGAGAAGTTAATCGAATTACATGTTTTATTCTATTTTTGTTTTATACTTTATAGTTTAATTCATTGGAGGTGATGTTTGGTAAAATGGAGACTTTTTTGGTCTATTATAGTCAAATATTATGGTTTGGATAGTTTGGATTGGATTGTATAGATCACATAAGTATATTTGTAATACATATTGTTCTCTAGTTATTTTTATCATTTTCATATATAGGATAATTTTTTTGTTATACTTTTTCACCTGACCGACATGTTGGTATGGCTCAGGTAGCATGTATAGTATACCTGGGTTGGGACGTTACAATATTTTATTAGAGGGATGATTAGCTAGAAGTGTGTTAAAACAACTCGAGTTGGTTCAATTTCATGGGTAGAAATGAGTTTGGAGTATAAGAATTTATGTACTAAGTGTGGGAGGGTTCCTTTCCAGTTCAATTCCATGTCAGAAATCGTGTTACTGTGGGTGGTTGGAAATTTTTTTCTAAGATTGAGAGTTATTGTTTGTGGTAATTTTAATGACCAGGATTGGTAGATTACATGAATCAACATTTTCCATTTTAATGTGATGAGATTCATTTTTCAAATTAATATTTCTTTATATTCTCATTATTTTAAGAAATTTACATTTTTTCATGATGTTGGTATGATGATTTTGGATATTTTTTTTAAAAAATATAATGAGTTATTATCAAATACTTATTAGATGATTCCACCTAGAGGATAACTATTAAATCATGTTGTGGATGACATGAGAAATTTCTCAAAGGAAATTCTTCTAGTGGACCTTTCGTTAATTGATTATAAAACCTACAAGATTCCTACTCTAAGTCAAGCGGGTGTTGGAAAACTGTGTTGTATAGTAGACTATAGATATTAATTCACTATGTATAATCCACCTATATTCTAGGATGATGAGGGAACCCATGTATTTGAGGAGTGGATTTAGTATATTGATATGATCTTCAACAAATTAAAGACTACTAATGAATCTATTTTGGGCTTTTTAACATACATTATTGAGGGACAAGAAATTATATAGAGGTATTCTTTTTATCATGACACATTACCCTAGGACCCAACCTTGAATTCAATTCGGAAAATCATTAATACAAAGTTTTTCAATGATACATTACATGTAGTGATGACCCGAGTTTTTCTGACCTGGGATAAAGGATAGAATACTCTTCTAGAGTATTCCACCCATTTTTAATTAGTTTTATTTTTCCTCATATCTAGTCACCAATGATTTTGTAAGGGAAAGAATGATTGAGTCAGGACTAAGGCCTTATATTCAATCAATGTTGATTTCAATGTGCCTTAGAATCTTCTACTAGGTATTCATAGTGATATCATGGGAAGATGCTGACGTAGATAGAATGATTGGTTTAGGGTGGATATTATTATTATGAATTTGTTAGTTGGGGTGTGTATTCTTGCCTTAAATATTAGTGTAGGGGTGGATATTTTTACTTAGGACCAATTTTAGGTGCTTCTTCATGACAAAAAAATAGTTTCTTTACTATAAATATAGATTCCACGGGATTAATAATCCTATCCTTATGATGACTCCTAGGAGTTTTCATTGTCACAAACTAACGAGAAATCTATGATGTGTTTTAAATGAATATCTTACAACAGTAAAGAAGGATACACTCTCACCAAGGATTTCTAGATTCATACCGATGCATCAAATGGTGGTGTGGTAGATACTCATGAGATTTGGGTTGTTCCTATGGATAATAGTCAAAATGTTTATGTGGTGGAGTGTATGATAGAGGAATGTAATGAATCACCAGCTTATATTACTTGTATAATGTTAATTTAATCTTCTATGGTGATATTTGTATTTGTTATTGGGACTACTAATTATTTAACATCCTAAATATTTTTTGAAAACCTGGGATTACATTTGGATCTTATAAGATTTATGTTGGATCATTTAAAACATTTGGAAAAGTGGTACTAACAAAGTATCAAGTGTCCTACATGTTGGGTGGTTAGAAAATACTTCGATGTGTTGTGTGACATTTTAGTTTTTTAGATTGACATCTTTAACCTGAAACATGGAATGGATTGGTTGATCAATGTTAACATCTATACCTTCTATTAGAATTATCATTTTTATTTTTTTATCATATGACAGGGTCAAACATGTTTTATAGGATGAGTGGGACTCTGGATCAGTACAGCAAGAGTCTCTAATTCTTTAAGACAAGGTAATGTCATACAGGTTGTAAGTTATTTTTCTTGAGGATATTGAACATTTACTAGTATTTTTTATTTCTATAGTGATATATGCATCCCCCAACGTAATTTTGAAAAAATCCTCTAGAATGAAACCATAGAGAGAGGTCGATTTTACTATTGAACCACGCCCTAGTTTGATTCTGATTTCAATGTCATTTTATCAAATTTAACATTCTGAGTTAGGGGGAGATTAAATTTCATTATGAGGACCTAGATGATATGAGATGCTTTTCATCCCAGTGTATCACAAATGGATTCTACTATCCTATTTTCTAAAAATGTAGATTAAAGGGATAGACATTTCTTAGATTATCAAAAGTTGAATCTGGTGACAATTTTGAACAAAAATTATTTTCTAGGTATTGATGATTAATTTTTCTATAGAAGAGGGGCATGATGGTTTTGAAATATTTCCGATCAGTCGGGGTATATATATTTGAGATTATATGAACATGATTCAACTAATAAAACATTTAAGAGATTGATTTTCCATTTCCTGTTTCTGGTTACACTATTCTATCTCACTAATTCATTTTTGGTATTTCTAAATTTGATGAATTGAATCATTAAAATAATTTTTGGAATCATTTTTTGGGATTTTCATGGATGATATTTTTTTGTACACCATATTTTATGATGAGTATACAGACTATTTGGATATCACATTATGATCATTGAAGGTACGTAGTCTAAATTATAATCTTTCAAAATATGATTTTTATATATGAGAAGTGATATTTTCGAAGAATTACATATCATAGAGGGGAATAATATTGGATATTGAAAAAATACATGTCATTATGACTTGGGAGTAGCTATGAAATGTCTTTTAGATTTGGTGCATCATGGGTATGACTTGTTACTATATATGGATTGTTCCAGATTTCTCTAATCTCATATCTCCATTGAAATTTTTATGCCAAAAGAGTGTAATTTATGAATGTAATATAAAATTTAATAGATCTTGTGAGAAAATTAAGGTGTGTTCGACTTCAGTACGAGTTCTGATTCTTCACAAACTGCGTTTCAGTTATGATTTTATCTTTGATGCTTCTGGTACATGTTTGATCAATGTCTTAATGTATGAAAAATTGGTGTAGGATAATGGATCTCACATGTTACAACCTCAAGAGAAGATCTATCCCAACCATGATCATCAGTTATTACATTTTATGAATGAACTATAAATATTTTTTCACTCTATATTTAGGGAGAATTTTATAGTGTATTGTGAGCTGAAGAGAATAAAACAATTTTTTTCACTTAGAAGGGTCATAACATGTGAGATAGATATTGGGTTAACTATCTTAAAAAATATTATTTCAATATGCCATACACTCCATGGAAATTTAATTTGGTTTCCAATGTGTTGGGTAGAAAATTACGAGCATATTGTATTAAATATTTAGTTTATGAGTGGTATTTAATGAGTTTGTTCGATGAGATGTGATTTACGAGGAAGTGGTTTGGTGTTCTTAGTATGGATGAAAGATGAGTCCTATTTGTATGAGTGAGATTGGATCAATAATGTGATATTCACTTATGATAAATTCTTAGTATAATAGTTTTATGATGGGAATACATTGGGTGGGTGGCCTCAGTCTTCTTGTGGAACATTTTTCTTTATAGAGAAAGTTAGTCATTTTGATATATCTAAGGTAGAAGTTATTAGATAGTTGAAACTAGATATTTTGTTTCGTACACACTTTGGATACCCAGATGTATCACAACAGGATACGTTGAAATTTGGGGCGAGATATGTGGAGTTTTATTGTATACTTAGTATCACCGAGACAGATTTGTAAGAAAACTAATGTGGAATAATACAGACCTATTGGTTTGATGCACCTATACCCATTTTAGTCAGAAAATAGATGATATTTAAATAACCATCATCATAGGTTTTCCATGGACTTCTAGTGGGAATGATGAAATTTTTGTGTTCATTGATTGAATTATGAAATTATCCCATTTATTACCAGTTAAAGAGATGATGAAATTTGAAACAATTAGAGAGTTGTACATCCATTAGATTTTGAGACTTAGTTGGGTTCCATCTAGGCATAGTTCTGATTGGGACCCATGGATCAAATCCAGGTTAAAAAATTCATATAGGAGGTGATGGGTTCCCATTTAAAATTGATCACATCGATCATTCATAAAGGTGTGGATAGACAGAGAGAACAATCAATGTTATTGGGGAAATTATTTTGGCTTATATTATAGATTTTGGTGGGTCTTGGGGAAATGATTTTCTTTGATTGAAATTTTCTTATAACCATATTTATCATGTCATGAACTATCTTAGTTACCCTAATAACGTAATAACCAAGTCATCTAGATGTAGCCTGAAGGGTATTCTTGATCCCATGATGTAGGTTTCTACAACATGGAATCACACAATATAAATGTGAGAAGAAATTGTCCACAAAAAATGCATTAAGATATAACATTTTGTATACAAACATAAAAATTACCAAGGTAAAAGTGTAAAATATGTAATATAGGAAAAATATCCCCAAGAACAGTAAAAAGGACCATAAAACAAGATAACAACCCATGTCCTAATTGTCACAACTCTCTATATACAAGGATAAAAAAACTATAACCACCACAATGTGGTTCTCTACCCTTACTCAAACCTGGACGAAGAAAATATAAAAACACCCAAATGAAGAAGTAGTATGTGATCTAAATGACTCATTGTGTCCCACCAAGGATTTAGTAATAGGATTCCACCATTTAATTAACCAAATAATGTTTTCAATTATAAATAAAATGATATGGTAGTTTCTATAATAATTTAAATAATCAATTTTTTAAATTTAAAATTATGTAAATTACTTATAAAAAATAAAAACACATTTTATTTAAAATAGTTTGTAATAATTGATAATGAATATGTAAAAAAGTTCACAAAAATAGAATATATTATTAATTCAAACAACATGTAACATGGTCATTTTCCAAAAGGTATGAAGTTCTATGATATGAGACTCCCTTACACTCAAATTATTTTCATGATAATAAGTGTCTACACATACCCTTAACACTAGAAAAGGAGGAACCCATCACTAACCCATTAGAAATGTGACCCACATCATATATATTGTTAGTTTTTAAGATAATTGATAAAGTGTGGTCTAGAAGAACATACTAAATATCATGGCTTGCATGTGATCTAATAAAAACAATGATGGGAAATTAATTTTAAAAAATTTAGAATCTAATTCCTTACATTTCCCCATTTCAAATATTCCAACATTCCATTTAAAAACCAACATGTGTGTTTTAATCAAATAACTCATTTTTTCAAGATAAAACCAATGCATTTTTATCAAAATCATTTTGAGGCATTTTTTAAAATTAAAATTTTATATTCATTTCATGAAACATATTACACAATTGAATTTCCAAAATTAAATTAGATAGTTTAATTTAAGTTATTTTCATCCAATTTTATAACACACCCCAATTTTATGGAATTAGTGTGTTTTTCCCAATTTTATACCCAATACCATTTAGAATCTCTAATTCAATGGAATTGGGTTTTTAATAAATGAATGTAATGAAATTAGTTTTAACTGAATCAATTGAATTTAAATTAATTAATTTTGGACAATTAATAATTTTCCATCATAAAAGAACCACCAACCTCAAGATCATGTGATCTTGAAATATATATCCCTCCTCAGGAAACTCTAACAAATAATGTTAGAAAAAAACATTCAAATGTGAAACTAAGATGATATATGAAAAATTCATGACATTAGATTTTCTACTTACATGGGGATCAATATAAACCTTTTTTAGAAAGAGGATGGAATGAGTCAAAGACAATGGGAAGATGAATCTTGCTGAGAAGAGACCTAACTTCAATCACATAGCTTCAATTTTATTTTTGATGTTTAATAGGGGAAAAATAACCTCTTGGGAGCCTCAATGAAAGTGGAGAACAATATGGGTGAGTAAAGGCTGGTTGGGCATAGAAAAAGTGTGTTTCAAGGGAATGGAAATTAAATTTTAGATTAAAAAAGATATACGCATGGTTTCCTAAGAATGACCACATGGTTATAAAAATTGTTAACCCTAACTATTATCCCCTCTATAAAGGGCTAAAAGTTTTATACTAGAATGGTGAAAAGTTTTCCAAACCGTGTGCTAACCATGAAAATCCCCACTACGTGGGTCTTCATGATTTTCACTAATAGGGAACATGGTTTGTGAAACCATACACCAATCATGAACAACCCAAAATCCCTCCAAAATTATAAAAACATTACATGAAGATTCCTTAAATGAAAAAAATAATGATTGATCTATATAGTTGTTTTTGAGAACCATAAAAATGTAACACGATGTTATGACCTCCCCACCATAGAAATGTTTTATCCCCCGAAATCATGTGAAAAATATTCCATGTCAAACGGATGAGGACACTGCTCTATTATTAGTGCCACCCTCTCCCATTTCTCATCATAATCAGAATAATTATTCCATAAAAATCAAAAAATATATCGACCTCCCATAATGTACCATGGTTTTAGAATGAACTATCTTGATGAAATGCTTAGTCACAAATAAATCATGTTCGACCTCAACATCACTCTAGCTAAGAACATGACATTGATCAAATAGATAATTTCGTATAAAAGATACATGGAATTTGTTATGTATCAATGTGAGTTAGCATGGAAGTGATAAATGGTAAGACACAATCCAAAACTTCTTAAAAACCCAAAATTTTCCAAAAAAGGAAAGAGTATTTTTTCATCGACTGCCAAGTTGTTGATAACCCAAACAAGGTGAAATTTTTAAGAACACCAGGTAACCAAATAAGAATTTAAATAGTCTAAAATGAAGAAAAGTATAAGAATTATACTAAATCTATTCCATAAATATTTTATGAAAAATGAAATGGATATTTTCTCCCACCTCTTGAACCACGCTAGGGCCCGCCATGGAACATTCACCCATATCTATCCATCACATTGAAGATTTACCAAGCCAATAATACATGTACTCAAAAATATACATTCTAAAAACAATGTAGTAACTATTCTTATAAGAAATCTCAACCAGGCCCAGATGGTCATCTCAAGCTCCACTAACTCCAAGAATAGAAACACAAAGATTATCCATAAGAACAAGTACATTTATTTATGTTTGGCCATCCAATAATAGAAAGTTTCCAGTACTCAAACAGTCCTAATATCATAGTTCCTTTTATGGAATCTCTAAAATATTAATGTGAAATAAAGATCACTATTATATAATATAGAATATGGAACTCAGTGTAAATGAGAAATATCATTTACATATAGATTATCTAACTCATCAACTCTGGTTACATGACCAACGGGTATAAAGTTAGTTGATTTGTCAGTCAACTGATCAAAAACCATATAACATTCTTCTTTCACTGGTTATGGGTACACCTAACTAGAAATTCCATAGATATCTCACCCCACTTACAAATTAGGACTAGAAGTGGATGAAGAATATATAATGGTTTCCCGTTCTCATCCTTGACCTATTGGTGAATATAACAATGAGAGACAAAATAAGTAATGCCTCATCACATAACATGACACTAGAATCTACGCCACATGTCAAAAAACATATTTGGTGTTTCTGAGTGCCTTGGTGACAATGAATTATCGAAATCCCCCATCACATATTTCCATACTTCTAACAAAACAACCAAGAGATTCTAATTGCATAGAATTCCCTTGTTGGAGAATGACAAGTCAGATATAGTCACCCAACCATAAAGATACTATTTAATGTGACATAATTAATCATAATTTTTATCTCTTATGGATTTATCTTGAGATGATCTGATTTCAACTGAACACTTTCCATGTAAACCTCGATCCTTGACGCTCATACTATAATACGTAGTTGTGAAAAAATATCCATGATGTTATACTCTTCTGATGATTCTTTCACAACTAGGGTTGGATGTTTTATACTCCATGAAACTATGATGGTATTCCATTTCCACAGGGTATAATTGATGTCAAATTTGAAGTATTGTAGGTATTCCTGCCATCTCCTCTTGAAAAGATACATGGCTTTTCGAGAGAAGATATAAGTCAAACTCTTGAGTTTTAAATAAATGGAGATCCTTTTTCTGAAAAGGTAATGCCACTTACTCTTAATCTTGTACATCAATGCTGTATTTTTAAGTTCATGTTTTGGGTCATTATTCTCATGTGTCTTTACTTGAGTTGAGTCTTATGCAATGACATGATTACCCTTTATAAGAATGCAACCCAATCCAAAACCCAATGCATAATAGAAGACCACATTTCCCTATCCGACCTGTAGAAGATTCAACACAATTGAAGTAGTCCAAAGATGATTCATGTGAACAAAATAATTCTGAAATTATTCATGCCAATAATACAAAACATCCATATTAATTAGAAAATTCATCATAGAATTAAACATCGAGAATATCTTTAGAGAGTGATGAAAATACCCTACTAAACCCATGAAGATTCAAATATCAGATTTTTTTTACAGTTTTTCCCATGTTATAAAAGTATTCATATTTTATAGAGCAACTAAAATACCATGTTCAAATTCCAAATTTCCCATGAACATCACTTCTCAAATCCATATATCATGTTAAGATAGAGATACATAAAGTTGATGATTTCTCTAAAATTTTCTAACTTTTTCTAGGACATGCATATGATCCTTCTTGGATTTAGAGTAAGCATTGATGTAATCCACACAGAACACCTTGAAGGCATCATGATATTCATGTTATAGCCTATTCATTAAATCCACAAATACTAATGGATCATTGGTTAAACTGAATGGAATAACAAGGTACTCATTATGGGTTTTCCTTCTCTAAAAGGCAGTTTCTTGAATGTAACATTCATTTTTTTCAAATAATGTTACTCAGATCGAGGGCCAATCTACGAGAACCAATTTTACTCATTTAAATAATAAAATAGAACATAAATACATGGAAATAGATAGTTGTTCATTACTATTACATTATTGATTTTTCAGTAATCAAAGTGAAGGTGAAGTAACCCATAAATTTTTTAGCAAAGAGATTCGACACCGTCCATGTAGACACACACAGTAATATAATGACTTTCTAAAAATGTCCATTCAAATAATTCAAAAACTCCAAAATCATGTATGGTCTTACCTTGTTAGAATGAATAAAAAATTGTTAAGTACCATGAACTAAATCTATAAAAAAAATCTACCTCCCTTACTGGAAAAAAACTAGATAAGTCATAAGGGAACACATTGGGAAACTCTATGAAAACATGAGGGAGATCACCACTCAACAATTATCAATCGAGACCAATAGAAAATTCATAAATTATAATCCTCATCAATCGATGGGAGGTTTCATCTATACTTGACCTTGTGTCCCATTCTCCTTGAAGGAAATGTCAAATCCCATCAGCTGTGTTAAAGGAGACCGATCAAATATAAGAATCAATCCATTCTTTATTAACGATGATCCAATCATCCCGAAAAGGGATTCAAGGATTTTCATGTTGAGAACTAAAAAATATAAAGTTATCAAAACATTTGATAATGATAATGAACATGTGGGAATATAAAGACTCTTTTTCTCTCTCTTTTCCAGGGTGTATAGTAATATATATCACATAAGATAAAATATCCTTAGGTAAATTAATATTATTAACAACATGGGTTGAAATAAATTAATTAACTACACAATTATCCAATAAATTAGTCAGTAATGACAAACCTATAGTTATGGAACCTCTCACAGTCATTAGAACCATATCTAAATCCTAGGTATAATCATCCACTATGTGAGTTATATTAATTCTAGATTCAGGTGGATTGAATCCCTTTGTCAATGAATCATCTGAATTCACAATAGTTTGAGAAGGTGATAATGATACCATACCACTATGTGGATTGGAAAATAAATAAAATAACTTATGCTGGTTACCTAATCACCCTAAAGAGCCACATACATTGTCTACATTTGTAAAAAACCTTATAGAGTTCATTATCTTACCACAATGGAAGAAAATAAAATTTCCTCTAGAAAACATCAAAGGAGGTCTAGAGAAACCATACTATAGTGAACCAACATTATAAACAAAACACTTACCCTTTCCATTTAATGAACTCATATCACTTCCAATGGGAGAAAATAAAACTCTGATAAACACTAACATGACATATGGGTATGTTTATATCATAAATAGTATATCTAGTACATTAGTATAAGTGGGAATCATAATGAATAAAACATAATAGAGAATATTAGTTTGGATTCCAAGCTTTAACAATCGAGAATTCATCTCTTAGTTTAACATAATCTGTAGAGAAAACTGTACAATCTCAAAAAAAATGTCTCACATATGCTATCATGGTTTTTTAGCCTGGTTGAGTTTGAAAAACTGAATAGCTTTTTAAAAAACTATAGATATTTTATTGGAATGGTCAGTGAATTGAGTTTTGACAACTTTTCACTACATTACCCCATGATTCATCACTATTAACATAATGTACCCATCTCCTCCTCAGTCCCTCCAGTATGAAGGTGACCCATTTTCCATTGATTTGACTAGTTACTTTTGAAAAAAAATCAAACAAACATTCCATACTGATCAACAATTCCTCACCCTCTAGATGATTATTAGACCCTTTGATAATTTTTGGCTTTTGGATAAGGAACTCCTCTGAATGATTCCATAAAACATCTCTATGAGGTTCCACTACTAGATCCTGAATGGAAACTGGGGGGATTTCTGTCCTTGAGCATGGAAAGTACGATCAATCGCCTCAACCAGAATCGGGTCCATGAGAGGATTATATCATTGAAAATTATTAGTAGCTCCTTCATATATCTCATTTGAATTTCTTCTAGGAGTTATGATTCTACACAATATTTGTAGACAACATTTAAGACATCAAATTGACACTCAAACTGAGAAACAATGGATAAAAAATCCGAATATATTAAAACACAATATTTATATTTTATCCTATCCAAATCAAAACATGGAAAAAATTAGTATAGATAAAAGAAACATCAATAGGTAGAAGTGTACAAGAAGTCCAATAAGAAAAATAGCAGAATGTAAAACAATAATGTACCAGAAAATAGGATAATATTCTATATCAATGTGGAAAAAACTCTTAATGATTAGGGTCAATGGATTCAACAACCACCAAGGGAAAAATTATTGTTTCTAAAACCTGGAAGATTAAAATCATCAAACACTTGAAGCCACCGGTAGGTCGTGCACTAAAATCCCAGTAGGTTCCCACCAAGTATCCCATAATAAGATGTAAATATTTAATTAGCCAAATAATGTGCCCAATTTTAAATAAATAAACATGATATCTAAAAATAATGATTAAAAATATTAATTCATAACATTTGGATTGATGGGAAATAATTTAAAAAATTTGAAAAAAGACAATTTTATTCAAAATAGTTAATATAAATTCTTAATGCTTGTGTAAAACATTTTACAAACAATGACATATATTTCTAATAAAATTTATATGTGAAAAGGTCATCTACTAAAAGGTATGATAATTAGAAGCTATGAGACTACCCCACACTCAAATATTTACCACGATAATATGTCTACACATGTCCCCCTGACTCTGTACAAGGAGGAACCCATCAATATCCCATCAAGCATGTGACCTTCTATATAATAATTTTTACTCTTGTAAAATGTCAATAGTGGGTCATCCTGAATAACTCAAAAACTACATAAGATTTCATGTTCTATAATATAATAAATCATCTGAAATTTATTTTTAATCTTTTTCAAATACTATTTATCCCATTCCCAAATTTTAAATTTTCAAATTTTCCTTTTGAAAACCAACATATGGATTTTTAATCAAATAATTAAGCTTTTCTATGATTAAAATATGGTGTTTTTATCAAAATCATTTTAATCCATTTTTTAAAAAAATAAATCAACCTCAAAAAATCAATTTTAAAATTCCAATTTCATAATTAAATTCCACAATTTAATTTAAAAAAATTCAATCCAATTTTAAAATTGTCACGACCCCCTCCCACCAAAGAAGCCCCTACTGAGCTGGAAATGGTGAAAGGAAGATGATGACGCCCGAGTCCCGCCACCAGTAGGCCCAGAAGTGGCGACTAGCACCTAGGGTATGAGTTTTTACAATTATGGGAGGCATTAACCTTTTTATTAATTAAGATTGGGAAATAGGATGAGTCAAACTCCAAAAGAAAAAGGAACAAGAAAATGAAAATAAACCCAAAACCATGCACATTTGCATATTTTATACAATACTGAAATAATGTAAAAGTACAGGAAAATATCCAAAGAATGATACCAAGAGTGGAAGTAAAAACTACAACCAGCAAAACTCCAACGCCCAACTAGAAAGGCCATGCACGGTCCCTGAAGTCCTCCTGAAAACCTAAAAGTTAACATAGGGTGAGAATACAGGTATACTCTGTAGGAAAACCTAAAGCTCTCATGCATAGGTGGGGAGACATCCTAGTATCCTGTGAGATAATAGAATGAAGAAAAGCCTATCAATGAAGCTATCCACCCAACCTTATAAGCCACACTCACCAAATATCGCAAGTCAATAGAGTAGTATAGTAGTATTATCAAAGTATGGGTACCACGCACCACCTTCCTGCTAAATACTGCTCAAGCCCTCACACCTAACGCTCTGATGCTTCCCCTTCTTCCAAAGATAGTGCCACAACCTGGCCATACGAAGCTCGAGCTAATGCCGCAACCTGTCCATACGAAGATCATAGTATCCCGCTGGCACACAATCCTCAGCTATAACCACAACTCATCACACATTCCACCAGCACTCAATCCTCATCCATAACAATATCTCACCCCAAAGACACCTGGGAAAATATCACATCCTCATCCTGACGACTCTTGGGAAACATCTATCGAAACCTGCCTGAAGGATCTTGGGCTATAGAACATTGAAGAGGGAGCACAGGTGTAACACCCCAGGTAAATGAAGAATAGACATTTTCATATTTATCCATATTTGTGAATAAAGTATTAATATTACTTTAAAGGGTTGCTATGTTCGATAGCGTACCCGATACACATCAAAGAGTTTCAATGAAATCTTACGTTGCACTCTAGTAATAAAATAATATTATTTTAAATGGTAGTTAACATGTAGCCGTTGTATTGGAGGGAATGGATATAAATAACTAAAATGTGATTATATATGTTTTATAAATGTTTTTATATTTATCCAATAAAAGATAAAGGCTTAAAATATGGAAGGAATTCAATTTTAGGAATTTATACCCTAATTTTCATTAAGGGTTCACTTATCACCTTTTAATGGTGAACCGTCATTAAATATAGTTTTGATCACTCTTATACTTTATTTTGGACCAAATATAACTCTTCTTTAGAATCGGGACATCAAAATTTACTTTGTGTAAATTTTTGGTACCTTTCTGATAAAGTTCATTTTTTTTATGAATAGTGTAAAATGTTGCATTTTAATTCAGAACCTCTTTTTGATCTAATTTATTTATATGATTAGATTATCTTTTGAATTGGTTTTAAAGTGAAATTAGAAAATATTTTTACCATTAAATCCAATGGTGGTCATTGGAATCAATTTCACTTTGAAATTAGACTTTAACTGGTGTCAATCTTTTGATACTTATTGTTTTGTAAAAACACGCTATTTGCTCTGGCAGCGGGAATTAATTATTAAATTAATTAATGTGACTTATATGATTTGAATTTTGTAAAATGGACTTCATTTTTGAATTCGGAATATCAAATATAGCTTAGGGTGAATTTTTGGTAATTTTCTGAAAAACTTCAATTTTTGATGAATAGTGAAACCACTAAGTGGTACTTATAAAAACTGATTTTTCATTTAAATGAAATTTTGCCATAATTGTGTTTTGATTTTCAAAAATCCGACATACATGGTTGTCATTAAGAAGTAAAATGTGGTTCAATGGGATAAAAATAATTTTTTGGTGAATAGTAACTTCTTAAGTTTTTAATCGCGATTAGTGGTAATTAGTGTAGTTTAAGGTAAAAATAATGCTTTAATAAAATGAAATGAACTTGACACATGTACCAACCTCATTGGTTGTGTCATGGCCGACCATGACAAGCCATGGGTCAACTTGGGGACCCCATGGATCCACTTTTGTTGGGAAATGACATAAATTACTTTTTATTTAATGTTAAAGTGAAAATGACACAAACATAATATGTTTTAAGAAAACAATTTTTAAGTGGGGTTATACAAGTCCAAATTTTGATTATAAATAGTCATTGGAAAGATAAAAAGATTTCCTATATCATAGTATTTTTTTTAATAATTTTTAGACATTAAAGAAATTTAATTATTTATGACATAATAATGATGCAGCGATGACATCATTATTTGACGATTTAATTAAAATGGAAAGATAATGAAAAATCTACAACCTACACATGTCCAAAACCAATTGGATGAGTGGTTTTCGAAGCCTTATCACCTTATCCACGAATTCTATCAATGTGGGACCTTTTGAAACCGAAACACATTTTCAAATAAATTTTCTTTACTTTCCAAAAGTGCCCCTCCTCTCCTCTTATAAAAGGCCCCCACCTCTACCTCATTCCATACACTTCTCAAGCCTTTGGCTCGGCCAACCCCTGCCCATTTGCTCTCTCCACATCCCTCTCCTCATACTAGAGGACTCCCTTTGGGCAGAATCCTTTCAAAGGAAGCCTTTAGGCTTAAATCAAAAGGAGTTACACTTTTAAAGGTAATTCATTCTCTCATGTTCATTTGTTTTATTTTGCTTCTCCAACCCCCTAAACTCTTTTTATTTACTTCTTTTGTAACAACACCAGTATCTTCAATATACTAGGATGTTGTTATAATATTTATTTGAGCTACACTCTCACACAACTGCATCAAATGGTTAAAGAACATACGGTTTCCGTGGATGGCGAAATTCTGCCTCCCGAAACGATGATTGTTCAATACTCATTTAACACCTTCAAAGGTGGCCATTATGATGTCATTATTTTTATATATGATATATAATATGTTTATGTTATATTTATGCTTCTGTATTTTTCATTTTTGTCTTACCTTTATGGCTTCCATTATGGGTATACGCGATATCTTCATTTAAGGAAGTGCGGACTACCGCCCCCTCAAAGTGATTTGATTCGTTAAATACCATATGTGGGATGTATAAAGGATGGAAATATGATATTATATATGATATTATACTGGAATTATAATATACCTTTATATCATTATTATTCCATTCTATAAAATACGAAATAGAAATGAAAGTAGCGTTCATGCGTACGTACGGCTTACCGTCTCCATGAACGGTGCATTTCATTTCTTACCTCTAAATGATTATGTAATGTTATAAATGCATGCATGTACTGGATATATATGAAATATATGATATCTACATAATGAATACAATTCTGGATATAATAAACTTTTGGCCACACGAACAACATGTAATTGTAAGAAGACCACTTTCGACTTAAGAACCAAATATCGGCAAAACAAATATTATTAACTTAAATGATTACATAATGTTTGTGACATGGTAACAAGTGGTATAAAAGTAATAATGAACTTGAAAAAGGGTTCTTAAGGAATTAGAAATTAACTCAAGTTTATTATTCAGGAGATTAAAGAACGATCGAGTCAAGTCGGACCCGAGGTAAGGGATCCTACTCCTCTCTTTCTTTTTAAGTACACACTTTTATGTCATTACTTTTAAAGCTCATCTTTCTTGTTATTGGGATGATATTTTATATTACACTTACTGTAATTTTTATGTTCATGTGATGAGATACCCTATTCTCTCTCATCAATCCATTTTGGAAGTTTTGGGTGGCGCCGTTAGGCTGCTGAATTTTCGTAAGGGACTTTTCATCTCACTTTTATTCTCGTGAGTTTTATGCTACATTTGCCACAAATTCCATTGAGTGGTGTATGTACTGCCCATTATTCTACTCTTTGTGTAATATATTTTCATTTATGAGTATTGACATCAATTATCTATTGTCCTTCTGTCATGGGGTGTATGTTTTGAAAGATACCCAAGTCGGTAAGGGAACCTTTCACCCTCCTCTTTTTTTAAAAGACTTCTTTTGTTGGGTCTTTTAATTTACATATTGTTATTTTGGGATATGTTCTCATATATCCTTGTTGATGTAAATTTTATGTCCAATTGATGAGATACTCTTTTTATCTCTCATCAACTCTTTTTGATGTGATGCCGTTAGGCTGTCAAGGGAACTTTTTAACCCAATTTCGATTTCTTTGGGTTTAACATGTAGTCATTGAATATGTCATCCATTGAATATGTGTGAATGACCTTTTATTGTTTTACACTTAATATCCACTTATATTGGGTGTATTTATATTTGTCACACATATTTTTGAGATTGATTTGTCCATAATTTAAGGATACCTTCTTTATAAGGGACTTCATCACCTTTGACATTTCTATTGAGTGTTCATTGTTGTTATGCACCAATTCACTCTTATATGGTGTATATACTGTCCTTTGGATTATTATATCATGAATCCATTTATTCTCATGATATAATAAAGTTCTGACTAAATGTTATTCCTCAATTGTTGTATTCAAGAGTCTCTAATTTTGGTAAAACCCCTTTAACCAAAATATCGTTTTAAATGTTCTTATTAATATCCATGTTTTCAAAATGGTTTTAAGGATTTATTTATATGGATATTAATGGTTTAAAATTTTAAGCTTCAAGGTGGTATGGGACACATTTATTCAAAAATCTCTTTATTAATTATTTTAAATGGTTTTGGAAATGGTTTCTTTTTGAATGGATTCAATATTTCAATATAATAAAATGTTATATCTTGATTGAAATGTGGAAATGTTATGTTTCCTTTATTCATGTTTTATGTGATACGATTATGTTATGGTTCTTGGGCATTGTTATGAAGAACGGGTGGTTCCGTGATAAACTAAGGGCGGGTGAGCCCGATATAGCTCTCCAATGCATTGGGTAACGCGAAGGAGTGAAACGTTAAGGTTTCTCCGAAGAGATTTAGGGAATATACTGTGATGGGTATTCCAAACGTAACCAAGAGGGTTACTCCCTACGTAAGAATGTTATGAATGCCTCAAGTTACCTTTATGTCTTATGGTTTCTATGATTTATTCATGATTTTATGAGGCGTGTTAAAGTGCCTATGTTTTATGGGTAAAGTATGATTTCATTCTTATGTACATATGAACTCATGTTTCCTTTCCATGTTTTTTATAACCCATACTGAGTTTTTATGCTCATCCCAAGTTTTTGAAATGTTTTTCACAGGTCAAGGGAAAGGTACATGATAAGATGATAGAGTCAAGGATGTGTCAAGAATTAATCCATGTTTTATTTTAAATGTGTGTTCCATTGATGGGAATGAAGAATACTATCTTTATGTAACCACTTTGTTTATATGTGGAATGTAATGCAAGTTTTATGATCTAATTCTCTAAAACTCTAAACCTGAAAAGATCCTCAACGTGTAATCTTGTAATAACTCAAGATTAAGTAAGGTTTAAGGCTGGGGCCTTATAGTTGGTATCAGAGGTCGGTTTAGATAACTTTAGAGGTTAGGGTACTCTTTAAGCATAAGTGACATTACCATAATGGTTTGGATTTCAGAAAGAATCCTAGTTTTAGATAAAGTGAATGAGTAAGTGTATCATAGTGTTTATCTTCCTCATTAGTACATGATGGTTTTGTTGATATACTCACACTGACCTTTTTTGGTTTTAGTAAATGGCTGGATCTAGCAGGCACCAAAGTAACAGTGGATGTGAAGGAAACTGTGACAGTTTTTTGAGCAAAAAACTGAATGATATGGGAGCTGTAATGAGAACTCTTCTGATTATCCTCAACCAACTATCTGGAGTCATGATTGACCACCTAAACCTTGGAGTTTTCTCTAAGGCATCATATATGCAAGAAACAAATCCCTACGGAAGTACAGGTAATAATCATAAAGGTATGTGTGCTCAAAAACCTATGTGTCAAAGATGTGGAAAGAAACACCTAGGAAAATGTTTCAAAGGGACAGAAATATGCTATAGATGTGGAAATGAAGGTCATAAAGCAAGAACTTGCCATGGAAAAAGGAAGCATCCAGTTTACTCGAGGAAAGGGAAGGAAGTTCTTTCTGAGGGATCAATTGAATGTTTTAAATGTGGTGTGCATGGTCATTATGCAAACACATGTTCTATGAAGAAGTTTCATGAATGGGGTCACCAAGAGCGTACAAATGTTCGTTTACCAATACCTAATGCCATTCCTATTGAGGATGAAGAAACTGACAATGACCAATCAAAGGTATGTACTATTTCATGACTATTGTTTTCTTATTTTGGAATCTTAGGATATGATTCATGATTTTGTTTGTAGGAAAGAGGTATTTCGGAATAGGTTGGAAAGGAATGGATAATGGATCATGAAGAATGTTGAATGAGTAAGATGTCAACATAAAAGGGCTTCAAGAGTTATGGTGAAATTCTTAAGATTATCAAGTCTCTTTTGATGATGGGGTTACATTAGAAGACTTTTTATATTATATGTAACCCTGATGTTTAATATAGGCAAATTTTATCCAAGGAATAGTTATCTTTTCTTTTGTGGACATAGTTATAAAGAACCATTTGGGTTTATATGATCCTTACTTTTGAGGAAATTATGGGTTACTAAATGTTATGATTGAAGTGGAAGGCATGAGATAAAATTGAGGTTAAAATAGGTTGTGAATATTTCTGAAGATTTTATCTAGTTTTGGGGAATGTTTTGAGAATTATATAGTTTTGAAAAAAGGACAACACGCAGACCGTGTGACAACCCGTCGCGTCGGACAAAGCTGCGAGAATCGAACCCACAACCAAAGTGCGACTGGTATTTATCGCCTACCACTGGACTACGTGAAGTCCCTGGTTAGTTTGACTGATTCATTCTAGTTATATGATTTTATGAATTAAGAGTAAGTTGATTTTGGGTTATTTATAAAAATTATTAACCTATCATGGAGGATATGTGATTAGGCTAATTACTTTTCAATACGAGACTTTAGGAGCAACTAATGTTGTTTGGAGATAAATGTTACGATTTAACTTGGAAGACAATGTGACTAAATCCTTCAAATATTTGGGTTTCAATCTTATATTGGTTTACTTTGAAGAATTTTATGGACAAATTGTTTATCGGATGGTCCTCGTTGAACTTTGGGTTTTGTTGGACAAATTTTGGAGATTAAGAATAGATTTTCTTTTTATAAGGGGTTATCCTTTTCTGGATTATCTGATCTTGTACTAACCTTTTTGGTTTTGGTTCTGGTTTAAGCCTAAAGACATAGGATGTACATAGTTCTCTTTTGTGGATTAGGTGATCCTCTAGATGTTGATTATAGTACTCTTAATGTGAACAAGTCTTCCTAAATACTCGTCTTTTGGAGAAAATATGAGTTTGTGTAAGGAATATAATAAAAGTTGAAAGTCAATATGATAAGTGATTATGTTTCCTTATGAATAAATTCCTCAATAAAAAGTAACTTAAAACAAAAATGTTGTATATTAACTTTTCCTACTGGGGAATCGAATACCGTTTAACCCATCACAAGTTTGTGATTTTCTCATTGTTAACTTTCTCCTAAACATGTTTTCTATCACTCTCCATAAGAACGTGACCCTATGTTTTCTCCTCCATGTCCATATTTTCATACTTGGAATCCTAGTTTGGGTTAACTCGGGTGACCTTTGTACTTATCTTTCTTTATTTTAAAGTGATTGTTTTACCGATCCTTGATCCGATGTGGGACTTTCAAGGATGTTACCAAGCCCAATTTTAAAATTGCGAGGACGCAATTCCCAAAAGGGGGGAAGGATGTAACACCCCAGGTAAATGAAGAATAGACATTTTCATATTTATCCATATTTGTGAATAAAGTATTAATATTACTTTAAAGGGTTGCTATGTTCGATAGCGTACCCGATACACATCAAAGAGTTTCAATGAAATCTTACGTTGCACTCTAGTAATAAAATAATATTATTTTAAATGGTAGTTAACATGTAGCCGTTGTATTGGAGGGAATGGATATAAATAACTAAAATGTGATTATATATGTTTTATAAATGTTTTTATATTTATCCAATAAAAGATAAAGGCTTAAAATATGGAAGGAATTCAATTTTAGGAATTTATACCCTAATTTTCATTAAGGGTTCACTTATCACCTTTTAATGGTGAACCGTCATTAAATATAGTTTTGATCACTCTTATACTTTATTTTGGACCAAATATAACTCTTCTTTAGAATCGGGACATCAAAATTTACTTTGTGTAAATTTTTGGTACCTTTCTGATAAAGTTCATTTTTTATGAATAGTGTAAAATGTTGCATTTTAATTCAGAACCTCTTTTTGATCTAATTTATTTATATGATTAGATTATCTTTTGAATTGGTTTTAAAGTGAAATTAGAAAATATTTTTACCATTAAATCCAATGGTGGTCATTGGAATCAATTTCACTTTGAAATTAGACTTTAACTGGTGTCAATCTTTTGATACTTATTGTTTTGTAAAAACACGCTATTTGCTCTGGCAGCGGGAATTAATTATTAAATTAATTAATGTGACTTATATGATTTGAATTTTGTAAAATGGACTTCATTTTTGAATTCGGAATATCAAATATAGCTTAGGGTGAATTTTTGGTAATTTTCTGAAAAACTTCAATTTTTGATGAATAGTGAAACCACTAAGTGGTACTTATAAAAACTGATTTTTCATTTAAATGAAATTTTGCCATAATTGTGTTTTGATTTTCAAAAATCCGACATACATGGTTGTCATTAAGAAGTAAAATGTGGTTCAATGGGATAAAAATAATTTTTTGGTGAATAGTAACTTCTTAAGTTTTTAATCGCGATTAGTGGTAATTAGTGTAGTTTAAGGTAAAAATAATGCTTTAATAAAATGAAATGAACTTGACACATGTACCAACCTCATTGGTTGTGTCATGGCCGACCATGACAAGCCATGGGTCAACTTGGGGACCCCATGGATCCACTTTTGTTGGGAAATGACATAAATTACTTTTTATTTAATGTTAAAGTGAAAATGACACAAACATAATATGTTTTAAGAAAACAATTTTTAAGTGGGGTTATACAAGTCCAAATTTTGATTATAAATAGTCATTGGAAAGATAAAAAGATTTCCTATATCATAGTATTTTTTTTAATAATTTTTAGACATTAAAGAAATTTAATTATTTATGACATAATAATGATGCAGCGATGACATCATTATTTGACGATTTAATTAAAATGGAAAGATAATGAAAAATCTACAACCTACACATGTCCAAAACCAATTGGATGAGTGGTTTTCGAAGCCTTATCACCTTATCCACGAATTCTATCAATGTGGGACCTTTTGAAACCGAAACACATTTTCAAATAAATTTTCTTTACTTTCCAAAAGTGCCCCTCCTCTCCTCTTATAAAAGGCCCCCACCTCTACCTCATTCCATACACTTCTCAAGCCTTTGGCTCGGCCAACCCCTGCCCATTTGCTCTCTCCACATCCCTCTCCTCATACTAGAGGACTCCCTTTGGGCAGAATCCTTTCAAAGGAAGCCTTTAGGCTTAAATCAAAAGGAGTTACACTTTTAAAGGTAATTCATTCTCTCATGTTCATTTGTTTTATTTTGCTTCTCCAACCCCCTAAACTCTTTTTATTTACTTCTTTTGTAACAACACCAGTATCTTCAATATACTAGGATGTTGTTATAATATTTATTTGAGCTACACTCTCACACAACTGCATCAAATGGTTAAAGAACATACGGTTTCCGTGGATGGCGAAATTCTGCCTCCCGAAACGATGATTGTTCAATACTCATTTAACACCTTCAAAGGTGGCCATTATGATGTCATTATTTTTATATATGATATATAATATGTTTATGTTATATTTATGCTTCTGTATTTTTCATTTTTGTCTTACCTTTATGGCTTCCATTATGGGTATACGCGATATCTTCATTTAAGGAAGTGCGGACTACCGCCCCCTCAAAGTGATTTGATTCGTTAAATACCATATGTGGGATGTATAAAGGATGGAAATATGATATTATATATGATATTATACTGGAATTATAATATACCTTTATATCATTATTATTCCATTCTATAAAATACGAAATAGAAATGAAAGTAGCGTTCATGCGTACGTACGGCTTACCGTCTCCATGAACGGTGCATTTCATTTCTTACCTCTAAATGATTATGTAATGTTATAAATGCATGCATGTACTGGATATATATGAAATATATGATATCTACATAATTAATACAATTCTGGATATAATAAACTTTTGGCCACACGAACAACATGTAATTGTAAGAAGACCACTTTCGACTTAAGAACCAAATATCGGCAAAACAAATATTATTAACTTAAATGATTACATAATGTTTGTGACATGGTAACAAGTGGTATAAAAGTAATAATGAACTTGAAAAAGGGTTCTTAAGGAATTAGAAATTAACTCAAGTTTATTATTCAGGAGATTAAAGAACGATCGAGTCAAGTCGGACCCGAGGTAAGGGATCCTACTCCTCTCTTTCTTTTTAAGTACACACTTTTATGTCATTACTTTTAAAGCTCATCTTTCTTGTTATTGGGATGATATTTTATATTACACTTACTGTAATTTTTATGTTCATGTGATGAGATACCCTATTCTCTCTCATCAATCCATTTTGGAAGTTTTGGGTGGCGCCGTTAGGCTGCTGAATTTTCGTAAGGGACTTTTCATCTCACTTTTATTCTCGTGAGTTTTATGCTACATTTGCCACAAATTCCATTGAGTGGTGTATGTACTGCCCATTATTCTACTCTTTGTGTAATATATTTTCATTTATGAGTATTGACATCAATTATCTATTGTCCTTCTGTCATGGGGTGTATGTTTTGAAAGATACCCAAGTCGGTAAGGGAACCTTTCACCCTCCTCTTTTTTTAAAAGACTTCTTTTGTTGGGTCTTTTAATTTACATATTGTTATTTTGGGATATGTTCTCATATATCCTTGTTGATGTAAATTTTATGTCCAATTGATGAGATACTCTTTTTATCTCTCATCAACTCTTTTTGATGTGATGCCGTTAGGCTGTCAAGGGAACTTTTTAACCCAATTTCGATTTCTTTGGGTTTAACATGTAGTCATTGAATATGTCATCCATTGAATATGTGTGAATGACCTTTTATTGTTTTACACTTAATATCCACTTATATTGGGTGTATTTATATTTGTCACACATATTTTTGAGATTGATTTGTCCATAACTTAAGGATACCTTCTTTATAAGGGACTTCATCACCTTTGACATTTCTATTGAGTGTTCATTGTTGTTATGCACCAATTCACTCTTATATGGTGTATATACTGTCCTTTGGATTATTATATCATGAATCCATTTATTCTCATGATATAATAAAGTTCTGACTAAATGTTATTCCTCAATTGTTGTATTCAAGAGTCTCTAATTTTGGTAAAACCCCTTTAACCAAAATATCGTTTTAAATGTTCTTATTAATATCCATGTTTTCAAAATGGTTTTAAGGATTTATTTATATGGATATTAATGGTTTAAAATTTTAAGCTTCAAGGTGGTATGGGACACATTTATTCAAAAATCTCTTTATTAATTATTTTAAATGGTTTTGGAAATGGTTTCTTTTTGAATGGATTCAATATTTCAATATACTAAAATGTTATATCTTGATTGAAATGTGGAAATGTTATGTTTCCTTTATTCATGTTTTATGTGATACGATTATGTTATGGTTCTTGGGAATTGTTATGAAGAACGGGTGGTTCCGTGATAAACTAAGGGCGGGTGAGCCCGATATAGCTCTCCAATGCATTGGGTAACGCGAAGGAGTGAAACGTTAAGGTTTCTCCGAAGAGATTTAGGGAATATACTGTGATGGGTATTCCAAACGTAACCAAGAGGGTTACTCCCTACGTAAGAATGTTATGAATGCCTCAAGTTACCTTTATGTCTTATGGTTTCTATGATTTATTCATGATTTTATGAGGCGTGTTAAAGTGCCTATGTTTTATGGGTAAAGTATGATTTCATTCTTATGTACATATGAACTCATGTTTCCTTTCCATGTTTTTTATAACCCATACTGAGTTTTTATGCTCATCCCAAGTTTTTGAAATGTTTTTCACAGGTCAAGGGAAAGGTACATGATAAGATGATAGAGTCAAGGATGTGTCAAGAATTAATCCATGTTTTATTTTAAATGTGTGTTCCATTGATGGGAATGAAGAATACTATCTTTATGTAACCACTTTGTTTATATGTGGAATGTAATGCAAGTTTTATGATCTAATTCTCTAAAACTCTAAACCTGAAAAGATCCTCAACGTGTAATCTTGTAATAACTCAAGATTAAGTAAGGTTTAAGGCTGGGGCCTTATAACAGGGAAGAACAGTAACCAACCATCCTTTGGATGTTTGGGAATCTCACCCCTCATCCCACAGGTGTTCGACACGTGGTTCTCAACATGGTTGGGGTATGTAAAGAAACATAAAACGTATAGATTTATATAATTATATAAACCACTCATCCCATCCTAAGGCTTTTACATAAAAGATATGAGCACATGCCTCGACACTGCTACCAAGAAAGTATTCACACAATGAACAGCCCCAAACCCCATTAATCATTTCATGTTTCAATGGTTTTAGTTTATCAGTTCCTTATCTACCGAGAAACTAACAACAACCAAACTAGATCAAACATTCGAAAAACATATCCCTTCCAACTACAAATAAAGTTAGAGAAAACACAAGGAACGCAAAACCATTTTCTTTAATCAGCCAAACAATTCCATTGATTTTCCATATTTAATCAACTTTCATGCCCCAGAGTTCATCAGTTAACTCTTACAATTTTACTCAAATGCACAACCCATCCCTGTATCCCTAATGCCAACCACTGCAACCAAAAACACCTCAGAAAAAATACCAATAAGCATCATTATCCCTTCAATAACATTCACATCAGCTCCGATTCCCATCACAACCATATGATACAAGACAACCCACAACCAAGACAACCACAGCCCCACTTCTCACCCATTCCACAACAACCCACGAAACACCCCTTTACATATTTAATCCCCAACCAGCACCTACAAAATTCATTCTTTCTTTTAATTTAATCAGGGTGATCATACAAGGGTTCCAGGTATTCATTTAAACATCCAACATTACATGATTAACCAATTTCCACATTCTTTGAATTCCATCCACGAAATAATCTAGAAAAAACACGAAGCATCTAATGGCGCAATCAAAGGCCCCCATCGACCGTGATTTTTTGTAGGCATAATCCCATTCAGTTCACAACATAATCAAAGCAGAAGCATTGATAGAAATAAAACAACAATACCAACAAAATACTCCCAGAACCCGTTCATTAACCAATTATTATCATTATTTACTGATTCAACTGTATATCATAAAACAATATGATATCCACCCCACATGATGCAAAAATATGAGAGAGAGATGAAGGTAAGATCCTCACCTCAATGGTTTTTGATGAAACCACTATGGTCGAATAGCGCTCAAGAAACCGGGTCGATTCTCCATGAATCCTCTGATTTCCTATCCTAACATAACCAATACCAAAGCTCATCATATTAGACATCCACATGCTTAGATCTAACCATAACAGTCGTAGATCTAGGAAACCGAGAGAATAGAATGAGTAGATCTAAGTAGATCTTGGAAATCAAGCAAGAACGATCACATACCTCAAGAAACCAGCTTTGATACACCAAGATAAACCTCCAGGTCGCCTCCAAAATGCTTGGGAGAGGTTCCTCTACCTCCAAGGAATGGTAATCACAAGTTATGGTAGCTTAGGGGATTAAACGAACCATTTAGAAGATAAATAGTTCAGATCCAAAATTTTAGGATCTAACTTTAAGTGCTGGCACGGTTAGTCTGCATGGTTTAACAAACCGTGCGCTAACCGTGTGTTAGCTTCTGCCTCGCCAAACACTCCTCGAACTATTATTCTGCACGATTATCCAAACCGTGTGGTAACCGTGCATTATCCACTACCTCCAACACCAACCTTGCATGGTTTGGCCGCTTGCTTTAGCCAAACCAGGCACCAACCATGCAAAAGCTATTTCCCTTTATCATTCCTTAAAAGTCCACCCAAACGCACCCCCAAGTCACTTTGACCTCCCATCACACCTTCAGAACCAAATTTCACAAATTAATAGACCAGAGAGGTCCATGCCATTACATTAGATACCTCTCAAAACATTCTCATCCTCCAGAATCCAAAAACCCACCTAATGAAAGGAGAGGGGTCTGAACAACTCCTACTAGAGAGATATCTCTTAGGGCCAAACCTCCTTGTTACCAAGGATCCCCCCTTTCTCCCCTATCTCTTGAAAATCACAAAAATAACACTCCTCTCTCCCATAAAACCACGCAAGGAAAAAAGATTAAACCACCCTTTCATGTGGGTGAGGGGTTTTCCTGCCTCCGCGTAAAGATATTATCTGCTTTGGGCGGCACTGACTCGCCCGCACGGGTTTAGGCGCACCCACTTTAATGAATCTTAACTAGGGATCAGGTCCTCCCCTCCCCACATTTCAGGACACTCCTTACGCACTTGAAATACATTTCATATTTAACCAGGTGAAGCATTACATTGTAAACAGGTACGAACCAAAATAGGATAAAATTAAAAACAACTATGGGTACTTGGCATGCATCTGTGCCTCACGTTCCTAGGTACTCTCCTAAAGACCACAATCCCTATATAGAACACGGACCAAAGGAATGGTTCATCCATGAAGTACCCTCTCTTCGTGACCTTGGATCATAACGAGTCGCTCCATGAAAATTGCATCGTCCCCGATATCTAGCTCTCCCTAGTCGAGGACATGTGAATCGTCGTGCAGGTACCGACGGAGCTGAGACGCATGGAAGACATCGTGCACCCTTTGCAGTGGTGGTGGAAACACAAGTTTATAATCCACCTCACCAACCTGGCAAAACACCTCGAAGGGGCCGATGAACCTAGGAGAAAGCTATATTCCATTTTTGAATCTTCATTGCCCACATCGGGGAGAGAGCTTCAAGAACATGTGGTCCCCAACCTTGAACTCCAAGGGTCTCCTCCTATTATTGGCATATGAATTCTTCCGGTACTGAGCTGCATTCATCCTCTCTCATATAAGCTGAACCTTCTCCGTCGTGCTCTGCACCACCTCTGGGCCAAGAACACCTACTTCTCCAACCTCTGTCCAGCATATGGGCCAGTAGCCCGACCTCCCATACAAAGCTTCGAAAGAAGCCATGCCAATGGTAGAGTGATAGATGTTTTTGTAAGAGAAATATATCAAAGGAATGTGTTGTATCCATGATCATCCATGTTCCAAAACACATGCTTGTACCATATCATCCAATGTCTTGATGCTGCGCTCTATCTGCCCATCGGTCTTGGGGTGGAAAGTAGTACTGAGGTATAGCTGGGTTCCAAAAGCATGTTTCAATCCTCTCCAGAACAACATGAAAAACCAGGTATCCCTGTCAGAAATTATATATCTCGGAACTCCGTGACACCGCACCACCTCATTCACATACCTCTGGGTTAGGGCCTCAACAGTACTTGACTCCTTGATTTCTAGGAAGTGGTTTGATTTTGTCAACTGGTCCACCACTACCGAGATGGCATCAAAACCCCCTTGAGCTATGGGCAGCCCCGTGACGAAATTCATCGATATTTCATCCCACTTCCACTCAGGGACATCTAAAGGTTGTAGCAGACCAGCTGGGACGCGGTGTTTAGCCTTCACCTGCTGACACATGAGGCACTTTGCTACGAACTCTGCTACGGTCTGTTTCACCCTAGGCCACCAGAACTGCCCTCTCAAGCCCTGGTACATCTTGGAAGTTCCCATGGTTACTTCCATGGGTGTGTTTTAGAACTCACCAAGAACTCTCTTACTCATTGCATCTATAACAAACAACTTCCCCCAAAAAAGCATCTGATTCAGACCACCCTTCTGGAGCATTGCCCTGGCTAGCCCGATCGTGCATCACTTCACTCTCTATGTCTCCCCAATGAGACTCCTCCACCTCCCATAGTAGGGAGGAATTCACTCTCATATGAAACAGAATACCTCTACCACCATCTTCCCATACATCGAGGTGTAGCGCAGCCAATTATTCCATCACCTTCTAGACATCTGCTGACATTCGAACCGCGTCCTTCCTCCTACTCAATGTTTCAGCCACCACATTTCCTTTTCATTTGGTGTAGGAGATTTTGAATTCATAGTCCTGAAGGAACTCCATCAAACTTCTCTACCGCAAATTCAGGTCCTTCTAGGAGAAGATATACTTCAAACTCTTGTGATCCGTGAAGACCATGAAGTTCTCCCCGATGAGGTAATGCCACCACAACTTTTGTGTGAACACAACCTCCATAAGCTCCAGATCATGGGTGGAATATTTACATTCATGAGGAAGTATCTTCAAAGACCCATAGAATATCACCCATTGCTGTTGCATCAGCACACACCCCATGCCTTGGCCTGAGGCATCACAGAATACCACAAACGTTACTCCCTCCTCTAGTAATCTCAGCACTAGGGAACTAACCAACTTACCATTTAGATAACTGAAGAATGCCTCACACTGCTCATCCCACACGAATTATGGATCCCTCTTCATCAAGGATGTCAAAGGTGCTGCAACTCGGGAGAAGTTGTGTACGATCCTCCAGTAGTAACCTGCAAGTCCAAGGAAAATACGAACCTCTGCCACATTCTTGGGTGCTACCCAAGAAACAACTGCCTCGACCATTGATGGGTCCACCACTATTCTCTACATGGACACCGCGTGCCCAAGGAAGTGCACTTATCGCGTCCATTACTTTGACTTGGAAAACGTCCCATAGAGTTGGTGCTAACGGAGGACCTCTAAAGAGGTTCTTAGGTGCTCAGCATGATCCTCCTATGATTTTTAGTAGATCAGATTGGCGTCAATAAACACAACTATGAACCGATCCAGGTATTTCCGTAAGGCAGAGTTCATGAGTCCCATGAACACAGATGATGCATTTTAAACACTGAATGGCATGACTACAAACTAAAAGTTCCCATACCTACATCTGAAGGAAATCTTCAAGATGTTTCCCTCCTTTACCCTCAACTGAGGATTTCCATACCGTAGATCGATCTTAGAGAACCAACCTACTCCCTTCATCTGGTCAAAGAGATAGTCTATCCTTGGGAGGGGGTAATAGTTTTTGACCATTACCTGATTCAGTCTCCGGTAGTCTATGCACAGCCTGAGACCACCATCTTCCTTCTTTGCGAACAAGACTGGAGCACCCCAATGTGATGAACTTGGTCGAACAAAACCCTTCTTCATCAAATCTTCAATCTGAATCCGCAAATCCCACAACATAGAAGGTGCCATCTGGTAGGGATCCATCAAAATCAGATGAGAACCATGTTGCAAGTCTATCCCAAACTCGACATCACGTCGAGGGGGTAGGATCTCCACCTCTTTAGGGAAGACGTCCATAAACTCACCGACGATCTCTAGGACTTCCACCATTTCTGTATTCGCTGACTCCACTAACAGTTCAACTAACAAGGAAAGAAGGGGATCCACATGAAGGTTACCTTCCTGGTAACCCCACTCGCTGATTACAGTCACAGGTATGCCGCCCAAGTCTGAAAACACAACCCTTCTTTGGAAAAAATAAATGACGAAAAACACTAAGAACAGCCAGTTGATGCCTAGAATGTTGTCGTATTGCTGAATTTGCAGTAAAAGGAGATCTCCACTGCATTGGTGTGGCCCCAACATCAACCTACATCACTGGAAAACACGAGACAAGCTAGTCTTACCTCTGACTAGCGTACTGAAAACTAGGAGTACAAAAAAGAATCTCTACGTCTAGGATTAAGGCACATGCTAGGATGGGCACAAAAAAGGAGTGTGAGGCTCCTGAATCAATCAAGGAATAAGAAAGGGTACTAAAAAATTTGATCATACCTCGAACGACTTATGGCTCTGCTTGAACTACTGCCTCTAGGGCGTGCATCTTCCCACACCTAGTTCCTCTGCCTATCAGTTGTTCGCCACCTCCCTGACCACGCCCTGGTTGAGGTCCCCGACGAGTGCCCTGAGGTCAGCCTCCTCCTACAACGTCTTCCCTTGGAGGAGCGGGAGCTTGCTGCCCCTACTGCTGCTGCTGCAAGGGCCTGACTAGAAACTATTGTGGCTGAGGCGGGTGCTGTGCTAGTCCACCTCTATTGTACTATACTCGGTATGGGCACTGGTTCAGAAGGTGGCCACGACTACCACAGATGAAACACCTCGGTCCTGGTATCTGAGGAAAAGGGCGAGGACCGGGATATCGGAACTGAAACTGTTGAGGCCTGCTCCCTACAGGTTGGAACCTAGAGGGCCCTGATGCTGGAGGCATGCTGATGAGGGCTTTCCCATTTGATGAGCCCAACTGGATTCTTTCTCGTGACACACCTCCCACCATGTGCATCATTTCCACCTCTTCATTCTTCTTCTAGACCTCCAAGTATGTCGGTAGGGTGAAGGGAGTAACAACATACATTTCAAAAGGCCTAAGTGACTCCTCCAAATGTCTCACCCGAGACTCCTCATACGGAAAGTGGTCGGAAGCAAAGCAAAGGAGATCATTGAAATTGATCCCCAACTCTCTTACTGACATATTTCCCTACTGGAGGGAGAGTAGTTCTTGAAACTTCTCAGCCTTCATCATGGAAGAGATAAATTCTGCCCGGAACTCCTTCTCGATGTCAGTCCACGTGACCTCAGCCTCCCTCTTCTCCCCATGATAAAGCATCCACCACTGATGTGCTGCTCCATACATCTGGATCACAGCCAGAGGAACCTAGTACTCTGTCATAGCCCGGATCAAGCTGAAAGCTATCACTAGATCCTCTAGCTAGCTCTTTGTATCCATATCTGAGATGATGCCCTCGTACTTCCCGAGAGTTTGCTGTTGAAGGGCTCGAAGCATCTTATTCCAATGATCGTCCTCCTCCTCTCGGTCAGCCCTTTTTTGATCAGCCAAGTCAACCTCTTGGGCCTTGATCGCCTGCACTACTCGTGGTCATCTCTTAGGTGCCATAGCTACATGGTAAACAAGGAATTCCAAAGCCCGAAGTTTGTAGAATGTTGTTCTTAATTTTTCATAGACTTATTATTCATTTTAAATACCCAAAATGCCCCAAAAACACAAGAACACAAGTCATTATGATGCATGTGACTTCTCTAGGGTCTATACCCTGAAATCATTGTGGTCTCACTTGGTCGTTTGGTAGGTCCAGAGTCCTTCCATCGGATCACGGGGGCCCTAAAATCTCGTGTCCTAGCCGGTCTTCAATGGCCTATTTCACACTCCAAGATCACCCGACTCTGTTTCCCTACCATCCCATGCAATCCTCACTATGCCTAACTCTAGAGTCCATCCTATCTCTCAACCCCCATCCTCTGATACCATTCTGTCACAACCCCCTCCCACCAAAGATGCCCCTCTTGAGCTATCAATGGTGAAAGAAAGATGATGAACCCAGAGTCCCGCCTCCAGTAGGCCCTGGAGTGGCGACTAGCACCAATGGTATGAGTTTTCTCAATTATAGGAGGAATTACCCTTTTTATTAATTAAAATCATGAAATTGGATGAGTCAAACACCAAAAGAAAAAGAAACAAGTAAATGAAAATAAACCCAAAACCAAGCCCATATGCATGTTTTATACAATACTGAGACAAAGTACAAGTACAAGAAAATCATTAAAGCATGGTGCCGTGAAAGGAAAGAAAAAAATGAAACCATAAAAACTATAGCGTCCAACTAGCAAGGTACCATATGGTCCCTGAAGTCCTCATGAAAACCTAAAAGGAAACGTAGGGTGAGCATACATGTATACTCAGTAGGGAAACCTAAAGCTCTCGTGCATAGGTGGGAAGACATCCTAATGCCCTGTGAGAAAAGAGAAGGAACCAACTCCTAGAAAGGAATCTATCCACCAAACATTACAAGCCACACTCACCAAATATCTCAAGTCAATAGAGTAATATAGCAGTATTATCAAAGTATGGGTACCCCGACCCACCTTCCCACTGAATATTGCTCAAGCCATCACACCTAACGCTCTGATGCTTCCCCCTCTTCTGGAGCTAGTGTAGTAACATGTCCATACGAAGCTCGAGCTAGTGTCACAACCTTTCTATATGAAGTTCATAGTATGCTTCCATCACACAATTATCGGCTATAACCACATCTCATCCGGAATTCCACTGGCACTAAATACCCGTCCATAACCACAACTTATCCTGAAGACACCTAGTAACATATCACATCCTCATCCCAAAGACTCTTGAGAAACATCTATTGTATCCTTCCGGACGGATCTTGGGATATAGAACTTGGAAAAGGGACCACAGCGAAGAACAGTAACCATCCATCCTTGGGATGTGTGGGAATCTCACCCCCATCCCACGGGTGTTCATCACGTGGTGCTCAACATGGGTGTGGTTCATAAAGAAACATAAAACGTACATATTTATATAATTATATCAACCACTCTTCCCATCGTAAGGCTTCTACACAAAAGATCTGAGCACATGCCTCGACACTACTACCACGAATGTTTACACACAATGAACAGCCCTAAACCCCATTAAGCTTTTCAGGTTTCAACAGTTTTAGTTTATCAGTTCCTTAACTACCGAGAAACTAAAAACAACCAAACTAGATCAAACATTCGTAAATCGTATCCCTACCAGCCACAAATAAAGTTAGGGAAAACACAATAAACACAAAACCATTCTCTTTTATCAGCCAATCAATTCCATTGATTTTCCGTATTTAATAAACTACCATGCCCCACAGTTCATTAATTAACTCTTCCACTTTTACTCATATGCACAACCCATCCCTACAGCCCAACTGCCAACCACCACAACCACAAACACTCTGAAACAATACTTGTACTACATCATTATCCCTTCAATACCATTCACCGCATCTCCGCTGCCCGTCACAACTATATGATACACGCCAACCCACAACAAATCCATCTGCATCCCCACTTCTCACTTGTTCCACAAAAACCCACAAAACACCCACTCACATAATTAAACCCCAACCAGGACCCACAAAATTCATTCATTCATTTAATTTAATCAGGGTGATCATAAAAGGGTTCTAGGTATTAATTTAATCATCCAACTTTACATGATTAACCAATTTCCATATTCTTTGAATTCCATCCACCAAAACAATCCAGAAAAACATTGAAACATCTAATGGTGAAAGCAAAGGCCCCCAACGACCGTGATTTTCTGTAGGCACAAGCCCATTCAATTCAGAACATAATCAAAGGAGAAGCATTGATGGAAATAAAACAACAATAACACCAAAATGTTCCCTGAACCCGTTCTTTAACAAGTTATTATATTTATTTAACGGTTCAACCATATGTCATAAAACAAGAGGATACCCACCCCGCATGATGCACAAAAATGAGAGAGAGATGAAGGTAAGATCCCAACCTCAAAGGTTTTTGACAAAACCATGACAGTAGAATAACGCTAACGAAACCAGGTTGATTCTCAATGAATCCTCATTAGATATCATCTCCTAACATATCCAAGACAAAATCTCCTCAAATTATATACCCACACTCTTAGATCTACCCATAAAGGGCATGGATCTATGAGACCGAGAGAAGAGAAGGAGTTGATGTAAATAGATTTAGGAATTCAAGCAAGAATGATCACATACCTCAAGAAAACAGCTTCGATTTGCCAAGAAAATCATTAGGATCACCTCCAAAACGCATTGAAGAGGTTCCTATACCTCCAAGGAAGGTTAATTCTGAGTTATGGCCTCTTTGGGGATTAACCGAACCATTTAAAGGCAAAAAAGTTTAGATCCACAATTTTAGGATCTAACTTTAACTGCCCGCACGGTTAGTCTGCATGGTTTAACAAACCGTGCCCTAACTGTGTGTTATCTTCTGCCTCGCCAAACACTACTCGCACAGTTAGTCCACACAGTTAGCCAAACCATGGGCAAATCTTGCGTTAGCCACTGCCTCCAGCACCTACCTAGCACGGTTTGGCCGCATGGTTTATCCAAACCATGCGCCAACCGTGTGAAATCTATTGACCTTTATCTTACCTTAAAATTCCACCCAAATTCACCCCCCAAGTCACTTTGACCTCCTGACACACCTCCAGAACCACATTTCACAATGTAATGGACCGGAGAGGTTCGAGCCATTACAGAAACACACCGTAATTATATTGAATTGGGGTTTATCTCCCAATTTAATGCAAACTAAAATTTCCAATATCTAATTAAATGGAATATGGTTTTTAATAAAATTATTTTAATAAATTACATTTAAATAAAATAAATAAATTCATGTTATGTTAATTTGGTTAAAAAAATTGTCCATAGTAACAAAACCACCTAACTCTGGAACACGGGATCTCAAAACACAAACACCTAATATGAAAAATATAGTTAAGAAGTGTAGTGATGATGATAGGAGAATTATTCCATGATCCAATATCTAAATCAACGGATATTGGATTCTCCAACCACATAGGGATCTATATAACACTATGGTAGAAATATGAGAGAATAGAATTATGAGAACTAGAATAAGAGCCTGAATCACCAATAGGGGGCCTTCAAGGAAGAATAAAATTATATGGGGTTTTATATTCCCTTATGGATCCTAAAAAGGTTTTATGTATTTTAGAAAATAAATATCAAATTAAAATATCACATACGCATGGTTTCTTGGGAAGCTCTGTATAGTTTGAAAATCTGGGTGCCCTAACCATGCACCCCCTTGAAATGGAGTGAACAATTTCTACTAGGTGGATGAATGGTATTTCAAACTGAGCACCAACCATGAAAACTCCCAAATCCCAGGGTTTCACAGTTTTCACTAGAAGGGTGCACGGTTTGGGAAAACTGTGTGCCAAATGTACACAACATAAAAGAACACTAAAATGTTAAAAATTTCACGTAAATCTACGTTAAACGAAACCCAACCAATGCATGAGCAAAATTGGGGTTTCTAAGTACCTAACGATTATAAAAAGATATCACATATTTTGATTAGATAATTATGGTACTCTTGACATATGTTATGGGAGACAATGGAGATATCCCTTATACTATGGGATATCGACCATTATTTGGGACAAGTCACATTTTGGTGACAACTAAAGAGGATTAGTTGATTAGGAGGAAGATTTTTATAATAGAGATTTTTATAAATACTTATATGGACCATTATAATTGACCATTAGAGTTTGAGGTAAATTGATCATCATTTTCAGAGGGTTTCACCTCTCTTGGGATATTGTTAGTTGGAAAAGCTTGGTTGGTGGGAACTAAGGTTTTTGGGCCCTTTTGAGATCACAGAGTGACTTGTAAAGGTGGAATATTAGTTTAACATACAAAATTTATAGAATTTGATTTCATACTTGTGGAATGTTTCGTATTAGAGTAGGTATCTACCAAACCATTCCAATTTGGTTGGATGGGATGATGTTGATCCTGAGCCCTATACTTCCATTTTTGATCTACTAGTTCTGATTATGGTTTTCCTGGATATGGTACTTTGTGGTAACCTGAGTCCTTTGCTCCACGTACCGAAGAATTGCATATGGGATAACCACGAGGGATGGGAGAAATTTTTTTAGTGAGGAACCTAGTGAAATATATTTTTTATGAGTTCATGATCTTGAGAAATTTATAAGGATAAATACTAATTAGTGGTTGGGATATTGTAAAAATATGTTACTTTCATTCATGTATATATTGACCCCGGTTTCGATTGTTCGTTTATTGGGTATTACATTGGTGTCATTTTAAGTGTTTTTAAAAACTTATGGGAGTCCATGGGAATATGAATTATTGGAATACGTTTTGGAAAATCCATACATTTTTGTCTAGGAAAATGTGCATCCAAACATGATGTATTATAAAGGGAAAAATATTTATAACAAACCACATTTCCACTCCTCCAATTTATGAACTCCCAAGAAAAGGGGTTAAGAATGGTTCGAACATAATAAATTTAATAATACAAAAAAATTGTTCCCCCCAAATATAATCTCTAAATAGGGATTATGGTTATAGTTACTCCAAATAATGCAACCTCTATAGAACCCGTTCACACCAAATTTTAATTCTCTAAAAATTTTAACTGAAAATACCATAGACCCTAGTTTTACCACTAATTACCTTTTAATATCATATTAGGTCAACCAAATCATTATAATATTCATAGAATGAATATTTATTATTTTTAGTGGATTTAGTCCATTCTTCTTAGAAATACTCATTATATGGGGGATTTTGATCTATTTTTTACTTTTATTCATAGATCCTCATTGGATCTCTTCTCCTCTCATCTTGTAAAACTAAAAGGGTATGCATATTCTAGATAGAAGGGGTTTGATAGAAGATTTATGGTTTTTATATGGATCAAAAATCACGATGACCTAAATTACTTTACCCCAATATCTTTTTTTGAATATAGTTAGACATCCATCAACACTTGACATAGTTGATTTTATACAAAGGGAAATATTTTTTAATTGATTAATTTTTACATAAATTCTATTGGGTTTTTCATTTAATTGAATTTATATGTCATATTAACATATTTTTTTTAAATAATTAATTTTTAAAGGGCTGATTATTTATAATTGGGTTGTTTATAGCATGTATTTAATAAAATGAAATAATTATTATTTTCGTTTAAAAATTTGTTTCTACGAAGTGAAAAAGATTTTATTTTTTAACAATTATTTTTTAAATTTGGATAATTTTTTAAATTGATTTGGTCAATATTATCAAATTGGGAAACCTTGAGTGAAACAAGAATATACATTTCCATTGTAGTGTGTGTAATGACACTTGTGGTTTTCTTTCACATTAGTGTATACGTAACACAACTATAGGTTATTCTGATCAGATCAAATGTAGGCATGGAATGGGGATTCCAATTTATATTTGGAATGTATACACATAGGTCAGAGCAGAAATGATTTCATTCGAAATTTATGATTAGATTATATAGAAGATGTATTGGTCATGGTTACCATAAGGGTTGGTGTCAAACCCCATTATTAAAAAAAAGAAGAAAAAGGCAACATGAACCCCTTTTAAAGAGGGTACGGGAAAACCCATTACATGCCCATGGGGCCAGAGGGATTAGCCCACAAAATAAAAACTAAAGCAGCCCGAAATCCTAGAGGGAGATAACACATTAAATTCCCTAAGGCCAGAGATCAAATCATAAGATGCAAATGACTACATCCAAAACCTTCATTTATGTAACCAAAAAACAAAATGAAACCCTACACAAAGCGCCACCGTGAAGAAGCCATGGTATCCCATCCTCTCCCATAAACCCGCCACCTTGCTCCACAGAAAATCGAGACAAGAAATGATGCCCTCGTGCTATAAAGATGATCCACCATCGTAATCTTCCCAATGATTTGATATACCTTTCTCTGCTTAAAAAATCACATAAAGGAGATCCACATCCAAGATTGATCCGGATTCGAGAAGAACCATGTCGAGCCGAGACCAGGACATCACCGTGAAGGGATGGCTAAGAAGTAAGAGCCAGCTTCAAGAACTGTTGATGATGCGATCGCCTTCACCACCGCTGAAATCCTCAAGTCGAGCCGAGATCCCTTGTGTGAAGAACTGAGGCAAGCAAAGGAAGAAACCTCCTCTCCGACAAGAGATCCGACAAAATCCACCAAGGAACCCTTGATCGCTGATGAAAATCAAGAACCACCATAGATCTCGTCTCACAACAACGAACGTCGTCGCCGCCTCACCACCGCTCTAGCCAGGTCTCGCATCCCCACACCTATTCACACATCCTTCATCGGGAGCATATGAATCGAAGACCAACGAATTGCTGAATAATACTTTGCAGACCTCTTCCAAATAACCCAAACTGCAATGAAAATACGCACAGAACATCATCCATCGCCAGATCTAATATCGAAGCTCGGTCGCCGTGGATTGAAGCACAAAGTCTGCAACGCCCCATCTAAAACCCCCACTTCAACAGCTCACGAAGTCGATCTCTGATGCCATGAAATCACCACCGTTGAAGAAGGAACAAGCCATCGCTGATGAGCCGAATGGTCGTCATCTGAAGAAGGATCCAGCCGCCACTGATGAAGTTGAAGGGCCGCTGATGAAACCGAAGGGCCTCTGCTGATGAAGCCAAAGGTCCACCACAGAAGAGGGGGAAAACCCTAAGAGAGCCCGAGAAAAATGGTCATGGTTATTTTATCATGTTCTTTCACATGATGGAATGGTCGTTTTTTTCTCATCTACTTTCACATGATCAGTTTTTCATGGTTGTTTTCTCATAAGCATTCACATGATAGATTTTTTATGGTTGTTTTATTACTTGTTTACATTATTCTGTATTCATGGATTTTATTATATTTGATTAAAATATTTATCAGTTATACTATTAATATTGTTTTGTGAGAATATTAATTTATTTTATGAAATTTCAATGGATGACTTACTATGTGGTTTGATTTTTGAAAATTAATTGTAAAAGTTTATTTACATTAATAATAGAAATATTTAAATTGTGATATTATACATCATATATATTTTGTTGTGGTATCCTATTAGGCTTTATGATTAAACACTCTATTATCCTTTGAGAATCTATAATATTTGTTTTGAAGGACCCATGTAACGTGAAAGGAATCTCATAGAATAAAAACTTCAATTTTAGTAATTTCATTCATAGGAGGATGGTATAGAGGTGATAGTTTTGAACATTGATATTTTTTTCCAATTATTCAATTACATTCAGGGTTTTAAATTTTATATTGGATTATATGGATTATGGATGATTATTGTTCTTATATGTTTTAATGTAGTTGTCGTCTTATTTTTCTATATATGATATTCCTTTATGTTATCTTATTTCACCTTACCACCAGGAAAGGCCATCTCGGGTGGCCCTCTAGATTAAAATAGATGGTTCTTTACTTTTAAATAATCAAATTAAATTAGAAAACCAAATATATTACATAATAGAATAAAATTAAATGTTGTTTTCCCAATTACAAATAGAATAAATCTTCATGCCAATATAAAAATAATGATATTTGAATATTTCTTATTCTAATTTTTCTTTGAGGACCATACCACTAAAAAAATGAAAATAATAAAACAATGATATAAATATAGTTGAAATATTTATAAATTAAATGATATAATGATATGGGTGATTTTTATGAAGAGTGTGAGGTTAAATATTGGAATGTAATAAGTCTATTATATATATATAAAAAGTAGTATTATATGGATTAGTATTCATACATATACGTTGATATCATTACTAGGTATTCAAAAAAATAATGTGATAAATTAATTGTATTATTTGAATAAAAATATTCATGCTACAATACATCTTTTTAATTAGTGGTTATATATAGCAGTTACTATATTATGCAATCTATGATGAAAGTAGAATTATGGAAAATAAGTAGTGAATGTATTATTAATGTTTCCTATTTTATTAAACATATAAAATATATAGTATCACATGGTATTTCCCTTTTTCATGAATAAGATGAACATAAATAAATACAGTTGTAGGGAAACCATTTAAGGGATAAGATCATGCTCATGGAAATCACTATGAAATCCAATTACTATAGCAGGTACTATAACAGCATTGTAGCAGGAACTGTGTTGTACTGTAGCAGGTAGTGTAGCGGTAATTGTAGCAGGCATTTTTTGGCATTGTAGCTGCCGAGAATATGTCCATGTTTGGGCCTTCGGGTCACCGATTTGGTCCTTGAGTCCTGTAAGGCCTTCAGGCCACCCATACCTTTGGGTCAGTAAGTCCTTTGGGCCACCTCAAGGCCTTCGGGCCACCTTTAAGTGCAGATGCAAACTAGACAACCTAAAAGGAACACGCTATACAAGGAGGATGAGCAAGGAGCTTTCACCACATTAGAAGCTAAATCGATTGCAAGAATGAGAGGGTATGACACCTGTCATCGGGACAAGCCTGTGCATGCATGGTAATTCCTAGTCGAACAGCCATGTGAAGGTGGAGAGCTGATTTCATGATGCAGATGCTGGGGAGGAGCAGTTCCAAGTAGTTAGTCTAGGTTGTATGTAATGTTTGAAGCCTATGGGCAATGAATTCTTCTAAGGCATATGGGCTATGTAACACTTATGCCTACAGGCCTTTTAAGGGTTCCACCTCACCCCTTGAAATATGGATTATCAAAATCAACAAAAAATAAAGGCATTCGGGCCATTGGATCTAGAATAGTTGTTTTTAATATTTGTTTTTCATTAAATTCATTTTTTTGTAAAAATCTATCAATTTTAAATAATTATTAATAAAAAAATACACTTTTAGAAATGTATATTTATCAAAGAATTTTATTATTATGTAAAATGAATTCTTATTTCAATATTTAAAACTAATAACTATTAAAATATTATAATAATTAATGTTTATTGATTATATATATAATAAAATAAATTTCAATTTGTCTAATAATTATTACATGGATAAGGATATGAATAAATATATTTCTTGTAATAAAAATATATTTTTCTTAAATATATATTTATATGTTATCCATTTCATCTTTTAATATTAATTTATTTCAATTTCATAAATTATCCAACATAATTTATTTATAAATTTTATAAAGATTTTTGAAATATTTTAATAATATTGTGTTCATTTTTAACCATTATGGTATGTTATAGAAAAAAAATGAGTTACCACGACAAAAGAGAAATTATGTAACATTGTAAAACTAAGGGTTGTTGTAGAATATGATAAATAATATTATTGAAAGTTTTTATAATGGAATGATTTAGATAAAAAAATCCCATCCCAATTATTTTAACCTTTTAATCCACTTTTTTAAATGAATTAACATTTTTTATTTATTAATGAATGAGTACTTTAGAAAATAACACTCATTCACAACAATAAAATGACACTTCATTAAACCATATAAAAAACTATTATATAATTTTCCGATTGAATATATTTCTAAATCATATCCTAAAAATCCTATATCTTTTTTGCAGATGAATTTTCATAATAATGAGTTCATAATTCATCATTTCCTATAGGATTTCTAATTTAAAATTATTCCCTAAACATTATAATTATCATATCCTTATTCATTTTTTTATCTTATTAAGAAACCTATTATTAAATATAATTTAACCCTTTAATAATAGGTTTTTAATTTCATTAGAGAACTAAAATTGATATTATTACAATAAAATATCATTGTATGTCACAATATTTTGCTATTATGTGTTCTTATTTTGGTCGGTTTTACCGCATATATGATTGAAGTTATAATTATTAAGAACATAAATTAAAAATAAAAAATAAAAAATGGAATTATAATGTTCTAATTTTTTATTTTATATGTTTTAGTGACTATAAATTGATAATATACTTATTTATATTCACAAATAAATTTATTATATTTTTTAATTAAACAGTCATTGATAACGAAATTTTTTAAAATTAACTATCACAATATGAACTATGAAATATTAATGGTACTCCATAAAAATAAAAATCTAATGTGCTAAATAATCATGAAAATTATGGGGATTTTGAACAAATTATCAGAGATCAAGTATTGGATCTTTCAAATAGTATCGTTCATGTAATACAATAGCATTAAAAACATGACAGTAATTTTATCAATACAAAACATGTATATTTGTAGAAAGATATTATAAATTAATAGTATTATGTAAAATAAATAATAAATATTGTACTTTAAATATTAATATTCAATATAATTTTTTATAATAATGATTTAGAAATTGTATGATTAAGAATAAGTCTGTGTTAACTGTTTTTCTTCTTATTCTCACATAATTAAGAATTTTTTTATATTATGAAACTATTTTTGTTTATATTCTACATATACAACATATATAAATTATTTTATCATTATTATATATTTATTAATGTAATTTTTTTTCAATTCATGATCTTCTTTTCATTTTTAATTTCTTTATTACTTCTAAAAGGAATAAGTGTTTTTAATGACAAATGTAATTTCATTATCTCATAAGAATTCATCAATGTTTATGGTATTGTAATTTCAATATTTCATTATATCATATGATATGTAATTTTTTCTCTCTAGAAACATTACATTTTCTTGTAAATATTATATTGTCTAATGTTTTCAATTCCCTATAAAAATATGATGTTGTTATGAATAATGATCATCCCATATACTTTCCTTGTTTCCTCAATGTATATGTTGTTTTATAAAAAATATGTATTTTTTTAAATTTGGAAATTAAAATTTTGTTATCTTCATCAGTCTTCATATTTGGTTTTTATATATTTTCAAATAAAAAATTTATTAATCGTTCCTTGATTTTTGGTTTAATTAAAATTTCATAGAAATTATTAAAAGGAATTTCATTTCACATTAATATAATTTATATCTCTCATTCATAAATTTCATTACAAATGGTATATTTATTTTTTTGGAAACATATTTTTGCATTATTTTATTATTATTTATTAAATTTGTTTTATAACCTTATTTAAAATTATTATTTAATGTGCATTTCATCTTATATTAAAATAAAAATTTAAAATTGTTTAATGAAAATACATTTTTTTATTTTTTTCAATTTTTCACCTTGTGTTAGGAAGATCTATCACCATTGGAGTTATGTTTCACCAAAGACCCTTTAATCTCATTCATAATAATTTTTTTGATCATATTGTTGTTATCAAGTAGTCTAATTTTTTTCTTCCATCATTTTTTATTATACCTAAAAACACTATAATCCCATTTTCCTTTCATGTATTGTTTTTCATTTCAATATTAATAAAAAATTTAAAATGTCCCAAATAATTATGTATTATCAACATGTGTGGGGTGGGTCTAATATATACCTTTAATTAATTGGGAAAATATTCAAATATCCTCATATAATGATGTAATGCAAGCACTTGATTTATTCAAATGATGTTTATAACATTATACATCCAGATTATTATTGTTATTATTTTCTTTAACATTGTGATTAGAAAATATTGTGGTTATCAATTAGAAAAATATGTGAATGGACATGATTATAGTTATCTATGATTATTTATTTTTTCATGGATATTATTGTTCTAATAAATTTTCAAAACCTAGTTTAAGGATATGATTTATGTTATTAGTGTTCCAACCATTGTGAATATACATGGTTGTAGTTAGCCACTTTCACAACCCTTTTCAGGTATATTATTATTGATTACTATGGTCATAATGTTACAGTTTATATATAATTTTTTATAAATTTATATGTTATTCCTTTTAATAAATATTATTGGATTGGGTTTTCACATTTTAATAACATGATATATGAATAATTTCAAGATGATCCTTTTGTGATTATATATCGCCATTCGATGATCTATATTATTATATCATTATTTATGTTATGATCTTATGAACCCATTACAATTATAATTAGGTATTTATCCCCGGTTATTTTTTATAAAAATATTAGAGTATTATTATATATGAATCATTGATATGATTAACTATTATTGAGTTGTTATGGACATTGATATTTATGAAACAATTTATCAATGAAATTACATTTTGAAATCTGTGTAAAAGGAATTTATTTGAAAATTTTATTTTTGGAGATGTTGAACCTATTATTAGACATAAAATATTATAATTTAAAATTTTACAAGATAATAATCCATCGGGATCTAGGATATTATGTTTAATAATTATATATATGGATTAAATTATTGAAATGATGTGAAATATGTACTTTTTATACTTGGGTCATCACTGTTAGTTCCCATGTAAAATTTATTTATTTTTTGAAATATTTTTAACATGTTCAAGATAGCGAAAAATGATGTTAATAATTCATTTTTAATGTATTATTGTTTAAAATGGTTTTATATGGTATGAAATAATGAGGTTGGATATTAATATGGTAATTTTATTATGATATAATTGTTAATTACTCATGTTAAACCATATTTCATTAATATATTTCTATAACAATACTAAATTTTCTTTAGAATAGTTTTAAAGGAAAATATAGTGATGTCCTAGTTAGAAAACTATTGGGGTGGGTTTCGGAGTGAAAACAATCATGGAAATTATATCTCTGCTAATGAGTAACATCCTAGACCACAATGATCTTTTAAATTCATAGAATATGGGAAAAACACTATTGATCCATTATTTCATTATCAACCACTTACCTTTAATTGATCATATAATACACATGATTTTTCTCTTTATATTATTATGAAATTATATATTTTTCTATTTTTAAATGTTTAGAACTAGAAAAATTAATCATTTATATTTATGAATTTGATGGAGAAGATGAATAAGATAATAAATTATTATAAAATAAACATAAAAGAAGAATGTAAATATATAGAATAAGAGTATTTGAAGAAAAAATTATCCACTAAATATTCCCCCTGAACCCATGATAATAAAATGAAGTGAAAATTACTTGATTTAATGAGAAAATAACAATGATTATATGGTTTATATAAGGAAAAAATTCAGGATACGAGAAAAGTGATTCTCTATTATCAATATTGGTCAAGAATACAATATGAATCATTTCATTGTTTCCGTACTACAATTTCATCTAATAGATTTAACAAAAATGAAAATTGGTAGCAATGAAAAAAAATTATATGAAATATATGTAAAAAAGAAGGAATGAAGAAATTTTTATTATTTTCATTGATTTGGGGATGGGGAATGATAATTTGAGTTCCTTGGAATCTAAAATGTTGAATCACATATATAGAATACAATTTCCAAGAAATGTTCCATAAGTGTGTGAAAAATCACAGGGGAAATTTTAAGATAGAAATTGGAAAACTTTTAATGGGTTGAAGGGTTCTGACTAAGGCCCCTAATTTACAAAAAAATTATATGAATATTCCAGTAAATAAAATGAAGGAAAATATTTTTTTGACTAATGGACCACCCAAACAACAATTCCTCAAATGTATGGAGTTTTGATGAAATGAAAATAAATTCCCTTATGAAATAGAAATTGTATATAATAGATATCCACAACAACCATGCATGATGGTAGAGAGAATATAATATAAAATCACTACACTTAAGAGGATAATTATGATGATACTGTGAAAGGTATAATATTTATATAAAATAGATCCAAAAATTTATTTTTTTTATTTTTGATTCAGTTCATTATAAAGAACCAAACAAAAACATTTCATATTGTAGTTTATTCAATTCGATTTAACATTTTAACATCTCCAATGATCATTTTGGATTAGATTTTTATAGAATTTGGTAATAATTAAAACATGAATACAAAGTGGATACTATTATAATAGTATCCATTTTTTAAATAATAATTTTTTAACAAATCTTGATTTCAATATAAAATTCAGCATTGCTTCTTGTTTTCTCTTTGTCATCCTTAATCCAAATGAATTTTTTTTAAACATCGTATGAGGAATAAATTATATGTAAGGTACATAAAAATAATTAAATAAATCATTACCCCAAGAATACTTATAAAAATATGAAATTATTTTCACAAATACATATTTCTCACCCATAAAATGTCATATAATTTGTGAAAATAAAAGATTTCAATACAACATTGAAAACATAAAAAAATACATAAAGGTACCATGGGGTATTAATTACATAAATTATATCCCTATTGGATACCATGTTATTTATAAACCTAAAGTATTTATTGTAATTTAACACTCATGGTAACATTATGTCGTAACCCTCACAGATACATTATGGTGTAATCATCACACTTACACTTGGAATAACAAATATGGTTAACCTCCAATATAAACATACCCAATTCATTAAATGCAGATATTAGTACAACCATTCATCAAAAAATTCCCAAAACCAGAACATTATCCTAAAACATGTGTAATTTCATCTTAAAAACATTTATTTGGAAATTAGTAAAAACAGATATTTAAAAGAGGGGTTTTAATGAAAAGTCTATTACTATGGGTTTGTCTTACATCAAACATGTTCAAAACTACAGTATAATGGATTTATGAATAATATTACAATAGTAAATAACTATATTAATATCTATAATACCTTATATAATCATTTCTTAAAAATAATCCACCCAAATATTAATAAAATTATATTATTTTTATAGTTTTGTGTGCATTTATTTCATGGTTTCCTTGGATGTTTCATTATAGATATTCTTGTAAAATGGAGGAAAAATATCATAATTGGAATGAAGTTTTATTAATATGTTTCCACAAGTTTTTATGATACATTATATTATTTAAATATGGATTATTCATTAAATAAAAAATTAATGGGAAATTTTTGGTTTATTTATGTTGGGTTTTTTTCGACCATTAAAAATTATTTTCTTTTTATTTAATGTTATGTATATCTATTAGTTTGAGATCATTAAAAATTTAATAAAAAATACTAAATTCTTTTTAAATAATAATTATTATTTTATAACCATCTTTTGATGTGGTATAGGAAAATTAATATTCATCGTCCTTGAATTTGATTAATGAACACATCACATATTATGTTTTAATTTTTTGAAAAAAGGGAGTGAAGAGAAATAGTGATGGGTTATTATATTAACTCAATAAAATATAGAATATTAATGATTCAGCAGTTATCATTTCACTTTGATAAGGGGTGGTGAGGAGGGGAAAATAAATGAAAATAAATTGAAAAGAAATTAAAAGAAGAAGAAATATGTTTTTACCATTTGTATATTCTACTTGAAAGCCTCCCTAAGGCTCTTGAGTTTGGTCTTTTATTGAGAAAAGAATGCATTTTAAAGTAGGGTAGAGACATGGGAAGAGTATTGGGAATAATTTGGATAGGCTTTAAGTATATGGAGGTGTATGGAGAAGAGGTGTTGAGGGGTGTAATTTAGAGTGGGAGAGGGGGCTGTTTTTTTTATTTTATACATTTGATTATTATTTTGGATCAAGACTATGAATATTTATGATTCTTGTAACTAAATAAGGCAACTAATTCATATCAACAATTCCTGAATTTAACTTATATAATAAATTCCCATATTTCACTATTCATAATCTTTTTAACAAAATGAGAAAATTCCCAAAAAATGAGCCAATTTATTCATTGTGTAGAAATAAAAAACGAACACATATTTGTGAAAATAATTTTATAAATATAATAAACACAATTTTTAACTAAAATCCACATTTATTTTAAAAATACAAATTTTAAAAGTCTAACATATTTTAAGAAAAACTGAAAAATTAATTAAGGTATCATAAAAATATGTTCCAATAATAAGAAAAAATATTAATCAAGGAATATATCTTATGAAGATACATTACCTTTAATATAATTATATAAATTATAAAAAAATTAATAAAATTTTTTGTTTCATAAAAATTCCAACGCTTAATTTATCCATTTCAAAAACATTTTTTATTTATTCCAGGACAAAAATATATCATATTTTCACATCAAAGAAACTTAAATTTAATTTATAGTTATGGTTCCTATTATATTAGAATGAATTCCTATATATATTTAAAAACCACATATTTCATTATATATCTTTAATGAATTTAAATCCATAATTTCATAATAAAAAATATTTTATAAGTAAATGGTTTCTTGAATCCCACATTATTGAAATTGTATCCTCATAATTTTAATTTACTTATTAAATAAGTAAGAAAACCTTTCCCTCATAGTATTACTATATTCGTATGTTTTTATATAGACCATGGGGTTTACCCACAAAACCTTATCCTAGTGAATTAATGTACTCCACAATACATTATATATACAGTTTGGAATCAAAATAGTATTTTCCTCATATAATGGTTTTTATTGCAGCAGAACTACTTCTAGGATCAGAAAATTAGTTGAATTAGAAAAATATATTATTAACACTGAAACATGAAATACATTTTGTACTTGGGACAATCTTAGAAGAAAATCTACTCGGTAAGAAACTGAAAATACATCATCTAGGATTTAATTGGGTCCAATGATCAATAGACTCAGATATACTTCTTACCAAAAACATCACACTTTACCATACAGAAAAGACTGATAAAGACTTGATCACCTACCTAGAATGATTGAGTATCTCAAATAGGAACTAAATGTGATGATTTAGTTAGTCAATCCATTATAACATAAATTTCATTTCTACATCAAGAAATCTTTGGTAGTCCCACCAAATATCCATGTATATATTTTCCCATATCCACTATGCCACTAGTAATTGATGAAGCATCCACTTCAGTAGTTTTCTCTATACTTTAATCTACTGAAAAGTAAAAAATTCCATGGTAAATTAACAACACCTATTTTCATTCCATCCTTCCTGTAATATTCGCAAAATCCGCTATACATATTGGTGTGACGAAGATGAACTTAAAATGAAGAACTATAATTTTAACTTAATGATAATTTCTTCATCTCAAAATCAAAAGGTACAAATCATATCTTTCCATATCTAAATAAAAATTATCAATAAACATTAAATTCCAGAAACATAAATTTTATTACCAATTATACCATTTTCTGTAATTTATAGTCTTCCATATGAACTTATTTTATTCTATCATGGAGAGAGAATGATACTGAAACAAGAAAAAAAAGATAAATTTCCTACACCAACAACATCCCTCATAAAATTTAACAAATCATTAACAAAGGTGTCAAGTTACAAATGTAACATGGTAAATTTGGAATTATGATTTTAACTCATGGTATAAACCAATTTTATTCATTTCTAGGATGTTAATAGATAATGAAATCATAATAATTTGTCAATTATATCTATATAATTTACATCATGTTTAATTCATTCTGAGTTAAAATATAATTCAACATTTTATGGTAAGTATATATTTCACATTTGGATTTATATAAATTATTCCTCTAATTTTTCAATTATAAACAACATCATATAATTTTAAATAATGATTGGGATAATATAACTCATGACGGTTCATATTTCATAAAAAATATTTTATTACTTGGACATTATACATCAAAACACTACCAATTACCTTCAATGATGAATCACTTTAGATGAAAAAAATCACAATTTCTGGATTGCATGCCAAAATAGAAGAATTCACTAATACCCCCTATTGTTCATGAAAAAAACTTCACAATCTTCTATCAAAATAATTTTAACCCATTTTTGTGTTATCATATTTAGATGGCTAGATTACCATAAAATGTTATGAACGAACCATATATAATATCTTATTAATACATGAAAACTAAAAAATATTAGTAGCATTTGTAGGTAGAGACCATTTATTAACCACTTTTTTGGAAGGTTCAACTATTATTCCATACTTATTGACAACGTTCCTTGGGAAATAATTCTATTCTAACCAAAAATCACATTTACAAAACTATTATATAACTAATTATCCTTGAGAGTTTATAGAACAATCCTTAAATTTTTTTCATGATTCTCATAAATTTTTGAAAATAACATTACATCGTCAATAAAAAAGAACAAATTAATTAAAACATTCTTAAAACATTTTATTCACAAGATCCATAAAAAATATTATAATTTTTCAAGATAAATAGAATAAAAATAACACATAATTCTAATACATTGTATGAAATCATTTTTGGGAATACCATCCTCAATTACCATTAGCTGATGGTACCCAAGATCTCAAGGAAATCATAGAAAAATAATTAGCTCTATGGAGATATTAAACAATTCATTGATCTGAGCCTTTGGGTACTTATTCTTAAATGTTCTGTTATTAAAATCACTATAATAAATGGAATATATCATGGACTCATATTTATGTTTATCCATCAATAAAGAGTACCACATTATGTAGTTCTACGATGAATCAAAACATTATCAAGAAATAAACTCAACTAATTTTATAATTCTAAATGTTCCCATAGGTCCATTCAATAAAGGGGGTTTAAAATTGCCTTATAATTAACAACCATTTCAATAGTAAATTCAACTTTCTAATAAGATATAACACTGCGAAACTCAACAGGAAAAACATCTAGGTCTTAATTTACTTCTGACATGTCATTAATCTGAAGAGTTCCACAACACTCTATAATTATTGTATGATAAAGTTCATTTCCATATTTTAATAGTCTCTAAGATTACCGAAATTTTATCTTGGTTATAGGTCCATTATTGTATACAAACTGAATCTATTTATCAAAAAGAATATTTATCTCAAAAATCAATCATTTCATTGTAAAATAAAATCCAATACATACTGAGAATAACATCAAACACTATAGGATAAAATATATTTTTTGAAGGAACATCCTTTTCACAGAAAATAACATAAATATTTACATATTTCTGGTTTACTAAAATATATCAAATTAGTGTCTTAACCACAAGTGTTGGTTTCATTTCATGAGTTGATGATTCCAATTTATCATAAAACTATTAGGAAATAAATGAATTTGCTGAACCGATATATAAAAAAATTTTAAAAAAATTATAAAAAAATGTACCGGATACCACTTCATTGGATGGAAAAAATATCTACTAACGTAGGCACAAAGGATTTCACTACATTTTTTAGCTTATAATCTGGGTAATTTTTATCATTCGTATCTTTATATGGGTAGGAATTTTCATAATTCCCCATCTCACCAAATTTTAATAACATTACGATTTTCTTGTTAGAATTAAACTAAAGAACATTTTCATTGCAATAAAGGGCCATATGTCCAAACCAACCACATCAAAACCACTACCTGGATTTGTGAAGTAAATCCCTAGGGTAATTTTAACCACACATTTCAAAAAATGGAAAATGTATTTTCTTACCTATTGATGACTTTCATTGATTATTAGTCATTTCCTCCAATTTTTTCCTTTTATTTTTATTATTGTCAAAGTAAATATTCTCATCAAAAAAAGCAAATTTCTACTATTTCATCACATAAAAAAAGTTTATCACAACTTTTTAACACATGGTAGGCCTAATCCCTTTGATATATTATCTTCAATACTGAGTACAAATGATTGATCTTGCTACATAGATCCTAAATTATATTTTGAGGATCCATTTCCAACGAGTGATATTTTCTTCATACGTGGAAATATTATCCTCTTACATTTTACTTATTCAATTAATTTATTTTCCATCCTCTGTCAACCCTCATTTATAAAACATTTTTCAGGGAATTGATTTTTAAATTTATTCAATTTCAAAGAATAAACCTCCTCACTATCCCCAATATTCTTGGCCATTAACCACTACCGGTTAACATCACTATTAAAAAGTTAAATAAAAATACTAACGTTTTTTACTATATGAACACCCCATGGCATTTTACATCATTTTGAGGTATTTAATCCATTATTCATACACTAATGGGTCAATGATCCACTGGTATAAGAAGGGTGTTTCCTCATAAAATGTTCCACTATAACCATGTTTTTTGTGGTTTACCTAGATGATTTCTTTTATAGTTCCGTAACCATTTATAGCATGCGTCAACTCAACCATTACTACCACAAGCTGCCATGTTCCAACTACCATCATATTAGGATATAAATAGAGAGGGATATCTTTCTGTCGGTGCATTAAAATCTCATCTTCCTTATTTTTTCATCGGAAAACCATTCTAAAAAATCATATCTTAGATAACACAACATAACAATATTTAAATTCAATATCATTTCATGTTAATCATAAAGTTATTTTTCTATATTCAATTTACATCTTCATATTTTTAAATTTATATAAACCATTCACTTAGGCCAACTATAAACACCCAACCATAATAATTATATACTAATTTTAATTAAATTATAAATTATATTTATTAAACACCCAAATATCTATTTGGTTCAATTTTTTATAGAATTGTTTCATAATTCATTCAAGCATAAAATGTAAATACAATTAAAATATTATCCATTTTGTCTATAACACAATTTTTTTTAACTAAACATGAATTCATGAAAACATTAATCTTTGCTTCTTCTTTTCTATTTTCCATCCTTAATCCCTATGAAATTTTTTTATCGACATGATATTATCATAAAAGTATCAATAATGAAAATAAAAATATGGATAGAAACTACTACTCCATGAACACTTATAATCATATGAAATTTTTTTTCAGAAAGACATAGTTCTCAAACATATAGTATCATATACTTTGGGAAAACAAGAGATTTCCATAAGACATAGAAAAGATAAACAAAACAATAAAGGTAATATATAAAATTACTTATATAAAGTTTTAACCCTTACAGCTACCATATGATTATTTACCCTCATTTATGCTTTATACAGTCTCTCTCATAAATACCTTGTGAGTTAACCCTCATAACTAACTTATGGTGTAACCATCTTAATTAAACTTGGAATAACCATTATGATCAACTTACAAAATAAAAATACCTGATGCATTAGAGGATGATATCAGTACTGCCCTCCATAATAAAAAATCCTCATTACCAAAAAACAGTACCAGAAAACATTAATACTTCCATTATAAAAAATATTAATCTTTGATTTTTGTAAAAATAGAAATTTAAAAGTGGATATGTAAAGAGACATCCCTTACATTGTGTTCATCATACATAAAACATGTTAAAACCTCCTCTATAATGGTTTAAATAGTGTTATTATTGTATAAAATAACTCTATTCATATATATAATACAATATATGATATTTTTATAACAGCCTTCCATCTAATTTAGTAATAATATTTTGTTATTTCCATTATTTTAGGTATATTTCTCTCATAGTTTCCATTGTTGGTTCATTATAGATCAACTTTTAAAAAGGAATAACAACCCGATATGTATAATGAAATTGAATTAATATGTTTCCAAAATTTTATACAATGACAGATTTCATTTATCTGAGGATTATTATTAAGAAAAAACACTAATGATAATACTTTGGTTTATTTTTGGTTAGTTTTTTCAACAATCACGAACTAGTTCCATTTTTATAATATTATGTATACTAATTAGTTACAGAACAAAAATAAATTTATAATATAAAAATTAATATATTTTTTAACCATAAAAATTCATTTTATAACCTTCCATGGTGGATATAAATTAAATTGAAATCATTTCATCATGGAATGCAATAAATCAACACATCATAGATGATGTTTTCATTTTTAGAAAAAAATATTGAAGTAAATGAAATGATGATGGGTAGTTCAAATAAAAAAAATAATAGCATAAAAAATATAATAAAGTTATAATGTAACTTTGATAAATAATGTATTTTAGAGGAAAAAAATAAACTTAAATAAAATGAAAGAAAATGAAATATGTATTTATCTCTTGAATAATTCACCCTCAAAATAACCTTTTGGATATTTAGTTTTGGATTTTATTGAAAAAAATGATCCTTAAATTGGTATAGAGACTTGGAATAATAATTGCTTACAATTTGAAAAATCTTCATGTATTTTTAGGTGTAAGGAGAATAAGCAGTGTGGGGTGGTATTTATAATGGAGGAGAGGGGATTTTTTTTTGATTATTTTATCAATTTGTTTATTATTTTGGCTAATCACTGTGAATAATGTGGATTATTATTCCTAAATAAAGTATATAATGAACTTATTTTCTAACAAATGGTTTTTACATAATTAACTAATCATCAATGAATTAATAATTCATGTATTTAGCTTATAGTATAAATTACCATATTTTACTATTCAAATACAATTTAACTATTTTAGAAAAATCCCAGAAAATCAGCCTAACCATTTTGTTAGGTATAAAATTACAAAATAAAAACCACATTTTAAATATAATTTTCTAAATATAATTAATTTAATTATAATTGAAAACTACATTTAGTCGAAAAATACCAAATTTAAAATTATAATTGATCTTATGAAACATCAAAAAATTATGTACGGTATAATAAATTTTTTATTATAATTATTACAAAGACGCATATAATTTTATTATAAAATCGTATGGTAGTAAGATTTAATTATATCAACGAATTAATTATTGAATTGTAAATAAAAAATTAATTTTTTAAAAAATACCAACACTTAATTTATCAATTTAAAAACATTTATGTAAGATTCCAAGATAAAAATATTTCATATTTTCACATATAATGTATATTTTTTAATGGTTGGGGTCAAAGCCTCATTTTATTATTTAAAAAAATACCTATTTTAGATTTTGTAGAGGGAGACTCATTACATAGCCAGAAGGCCTAAGGCCATGGGGCCTGAAAACTAGGCTTGAAAGCCCTTTATTTACCAAAGAGCCTCACTAAATAGTACTGCTACAGTTCCTCCACCTCCATAGTGTCGACACCGCTACAATTCCGCTGCTGCTACAGTCCCTCTGCCGCTATAGTGTCGCTACCTCTACAATTCCACCACTGCTACAGTACTGCTATAGTTCCCTACTACAGTGCTGCTATAGTACCCTGGAAATTAGTCCCTACCCTGGATTTGATCCTGGGTCTTTTGGATACCAAGCAGGAGCCTGTACCACTAGGGTACATAAATATTATTTATTCACTCATATGTATGGTTATAATTCAAATAATACAGTTTATATATTTCCATAAATACCACATATTTCATTATACAGATATAATGAATTTATCTTTTCTATTTTTGAATGAATAATAATTAGTTAATAAGGACAAATGTTGTTACATATATTATTATGAATTATTAATATTTAATTATAATATTGACCCAAATCTCCAAAAAAAAGATATTTTATAATTGATAACAACTTATAGTGTTGTGATGATGGAATCTAAAGAATACAACTCTTCTCTAACTATATTTTTGTGGGAAGTTTCTTGTTAATGATTTTGTTCTTCTTACGTTGATATCATTCGTGTTATATTGGGTATAGTTAAGATCATCTTATATAGAATTCGTTTTAGTTTTTAGGTATGGGAAATATAATTTGATATTCTAAACTATACCATGATCAAATATAGATTAATGAATAATGATAAACTTCCATCATCAAAAAATTCATTCATATAGTTATTGGTACTCAATAAATAAGGATAGATGGTTAATAAGATAAAAGTGTAAATCAGCATTGAATAAATCCAAATTATATTGGAATATATTTATTTATTTTCAAATTAAATTCCATATCTCCCCAAGATTAAGAGGTTGATTTTTTTATTCAAAAAATATGTGGTTGTATTCCCACATTGAGGTGTCACTATAGAATATACTTAATCGAATAGGATGAATGTAAAAGAAAACAATAAGAGAATTTTTTTTGTTGTTTTATATGACCTGGTGTAACATTGAGTGGTTATCTAATATACTTTTTAATGATGAATGATAGAAAAATTTTTTCCTACATTTATACTCTAAAACATGAAAAAATCATAATGAAAAAGTATTATATTCAACATAATGATTCTTGTTTTAATCAATAATAAGGGTATTAATACGTCTCAAAGGTGTATCATTAATCATAATGCCATAAAACAATGCAATATAGGGATGGTATACCTTAAAAATGAATTCATTGAGGTATATAATTGATAAATTCATTTTAATTCTTTTATAACATAGAGATATTCTTACAATCATCATAAATATGAATAATAGAGTCATGATAGATTATGTTGATAAATTATTTGTAGAATTTAATGGTGATACGAGCATTTATTCTATGGATTTTATGAACTTGATGTTCGGTTTATTATTTCATTAAAGACTTTATGAATGTAGATACTATATGGTAAATTCAAAAAGTGTGAATTTTTTTAAAAAATATTGTCTATCTAGGAACATGTAATCTTATTCGTGGGTGTATCTATGAATCCCTCATTGACATTGGTTATTAAATAATGAACTAAAATAATTTCTATGATATATAAGTATATATATATATAATGGGTTATCCAGATAATATCGACAGTTTTTGAGAAGTTTCCCATGATAATCAAATCCACTAAAAATGTTAATGTGAATGGGGGATATTACTATAGTTGTAAGAGTGAAAATATAACTATAATGATATTATTAATAGGATGGTTATAAAAATTATTCATATATTAACCTATAGTGTATAAGGTCTGGTGATATATAGTAACACCATAATAATTCAGTTGGTTGTGTCCCATAAAAATGACATAGTGGTTTATTATACATTATATCAAATAATGTTAATCTAGAATATTTACCAAACACGTGATTTGGAGTTGGTGATAATAATATTTTTAATAATTATTTTAATTAATTGTTTGTATGGATAAAATTTGGACATATATACAAATCCAAAGGTCCTAAAGTGTACAATAACATGAAATAAGTTGATCATGCTCTAAATGAGAAGGTTTTAGTTAATCACAGATTGTGGCTACTTAATACATTACCCCCATCGAAGATTGTTTTTCAGAATTTAGGATATAGAAAAGTAATTCTACCAAACCATGATGATGACTGAAAGATGATCAATAATGATTTAATTGCAATGGATGGTGTTAGTGATCATATGAGATTTCAGTATATCCTATCTTTTTCAAATAATATCTACATATTCTATATATAGGAGGGTAATGAGATGGTAGAATGAATATATAAATTTATAGAACAGGGTTTGAAATATTCAAGGAATATTGTTTAATGTATCCTCTGAAGGATATGGTTTTAAAAAATTTGGAATCAAATGCAAGTTTTTGAAAGAGGTTTTTTTTGTTTCTGGTTTTTGTATTATGATATAGATTTTTCAGGTTGATATGTCCTTTTTTAGGTTCATTTTTAAAGGATCGTGATTTTGGTTTTTTGTTTTTGTGTTGCTCAATGTATGCCTTTCAAAACTATCTCATGGGTTTTAAGTGATTACATTCTAGGTTTTGGCCCTACCCAGTCGAAGTGGAGCCAAAAATTTGGGTTATTCCTAGTTGTTTCTTGTGTTTCATTTTTATCGTGGTTATTCAAGAAGATATGGCGTGGGTTGAAGAAATCGAGAGTGCATTCAAGATGTAGGGAATTCATTAATCTGGGATAGTACGTGTGGTTTTGGTTTTGTTTGATGGTTCGGGTTTAGATAGGTGGATGATGGTCACCCGAACACCATTATCAGAAGGAATGCACATAGAAATTTTTAAGCCCATTTTCATCCAATGGTTCATCGCTGAGGTGGTGTAGTCATGGAAAGTGGAAGATTTTTTGGGTGTTTAAATAATTTAACATAATGTGAAGGCCTATGTCTATTAGTTTGAAGATATGTTATATATTAATACATTGATAGCATGAAAATATCAACTAAAACAACATATCTTCACCTCAGGACATCATCTATAAATCATGTAGAGATTTATTTCATCTAGAGAGGTTCACTTAATAAAGATGGTGGATGATCCATTTATAGATGAGTCAGTTTCTAGAGAAAAATCTACGGAAGTTGGTGATCGGATATCTCTTGGATATTTTGAAGGTCATTTATTGAAGAAAGATTTTGTTCTAGAAAAACTATTTCTTTATAAATATCATTCATTGCTTCACCATCCTTGTTCGTTGGACCAATCACTCATGTGTTCTTGTGAGGTATGTACGGGCATTCAAAGCCATCATTCTGTAATCTTACAAAGTCATTTCGATGATGTAGAAATTTGGGTTACATGAAGAATTTATGAAATGTATGTTTCTATAATAGGACCTCTTGATCAATGGATATCAACTTATGAATGTGGGGAAATAGATTATTCAAGACATTAGCGATCTATCCATAATTATTAGAGTGAATCTCTTCATGAATTTAATAATTTAATTATGTAGTGGGGTATTAATAGACAAGAATTTATCTCTGATATTGGACTGGATATGTTTAGGTTTCTCAATTATAGTTTCCTTGTTGAATGTTTTTATTTGATTATGAAATCTAGTTGTACTATACTCTTGTAATTCTATTGGATTTCATTTGTTTTGAGAAACATATGTCGGTAGTTTTGTGGATTTGTTTTGGTTTCTGGTTGTGTAATTTTAATGATTCTCAAGTCTTAAAAAATGATAGAGTGTGGTATGATATTCAGGGTTTTATGAGACTCTTATGGGGGTTTCCAATTTTTTTTAAGTATTCTTGGTTTTGATGTGGTGTTTTTGTTGGTTGGGTTAATCAGTTTATACATGGAGTCGCTCTCTGTGTTTGTGATGTGAATTTCATTTTAGGTCATGCTAGTTGGTTTCTTGTGGTGGTTTCAACACTCTCATATTCCCATTAATACTCTGATTATTTTGTGGCATTTTCCGATAGAGTTGGTGTGGTATAACATGTTGAGTTAAAATATAACCCTGAGGTTCAACATTCTATTACATTTCATTTCGTTTTGAGTCTAAGTTTGGATCCACATCTAGATGGATGGATTTATGGTGGATAAGGGTTTTGGAGGGGTATAGATGTCACACACTAACCATGTTTTTTCTTCTAAATTTATTATTTTATTTATTTTTTTCATTGAGGGTTAGATACAAGATCTCAGATTTAATTTTTGAGTTTTCGAGTTTTCGAGTGGCTTTCAAACCTATGCATGATTTTTGTGCACACACTAAGGGTTAACAATGTAAACTATTAAGATTGAGAAAATTTCCCAATATTTTTCTTCATGAAAAATTTCATTGTTAGGGGTTGATAATGGTTTGGAATAACAATTTTGTGGCTAAGGATAAACTATGTACCTTCATTTGCGTGTTAAGGACTTGGCGCACAACAAGAGAATAGTTAGGGGGAATTGTTATGATAGTGTGAATGATGTCTCTAAAATTTTATAGAGCCATTTTTCATAGTATGCATATGTTTTACCAAACATTGTGTCCAAACTAGTTAGGGTTTCCCTATTATCTAGTAGGGTAGGCATGATTGGATCTCTGTTTGGAAAACCATGTGGTCAAATCATGCGAGTTTCCCTGGAATCTTAAAATCATGAATATCCTCTTTTTTCCTTCATAAATTTGAACCCATTTTAATTTTCCACCCCTATATCAACCGATGAGCCCTAGGGTTCTCCCATAAAACATCCCATTGGTCTCATTCATCCATTACTGATCCTCAAAGTTCCATAAGGTGTGTTTGGTTCTATTTTTTTAATTTCCCCTCATATTATTATTTTCTTTATGGTTTCTTAGTTCTTCCATTGGTGGTTATCACTTTTCAAAACCCTCTGGCGAGGGTTGGATAATGTTGGTGGATTTCACTGGTGTTACAATGTGAAATTTAATACTTGGGCCTCCTCACTACATTCTATGGAGTTTGGTTAAGTGCACATATCATTGAAGAATGTGTTTGTAATATTTTACTTTATAAACAATCCATTATTCCTTGATCGTTCTTAAATTATTTTTTCATGTGAAATATTTGGATGTTATATATTATTATATATTAATTTGGTTATTATATGTTGTTTATTTAATGAAAATTGGTTTTCAAATAATTTTCGAGGGTAAGAATATATTTATATATATATATTATGATTGATGAAATTAAAATTGTCCCTTTAATGAGTAATTGGAAACATTGGGTTCTGTTTTTCTATACAAGTGAGTTTGAAATATGGGTTTTCATTGAAATTGATTTTTATGTGTGGTTTGGGCATTTTTTCATAGTTTAGATGTTTTTGTAAAATGGTTGTAATGTTATTTTATATTATTAAATTGGAATTCACTGTAAATTATTGATTCATTAAATTATCCATTGTATGTGGGAATCATTATATGTGAATTGGGTGCACATATAGATGGTATTAGAAATGACTATGGACTTAATTTTAAAATTCCACATTAAACCAGGATTTCAAAATGAATTTTCATTCTCATATTCATTCTTACCTTCCATATTTTATCAAATGGTTCTTAAAAAAATCCAAAGAGATTTCTAAATAGTTACCAATTTTTAAAATGAAATCAATGTTGGATTCATTTGTGTTTTCCTACATCTTTTCCCATTTGAAATCTTAGATTGTGGTTTTTTTCTAAATAAGATAATATACCATTTGAAATACTTCATGCATCATTAGTTTTTTTGAATAATGTTTGTAAATATCTTTAGAAACTCATGTGATTTATATGACCAGTTCTAAATTGCGAATGAAATTTTGTGTGATAGTATCCTCAATGGTGTATCCTCCAAGGAGAGGGCCATCAAATAGGTGATGAAAATATTTAGCCTTGAAAATTATAGTTGTTGTGGATTACATTTTAAGCCACATGGGTAAGGACCTCCCCATTCTCCACAAACTATTATCAACGTATACCTAGGATTCATCTAGAGGGTCAAAATAATGTTTATTAATGACCCATCATACAGGGGTTTATACCCCATGGATTTTTTGAGAGGACATGGGGGAGGTTCCACTGGTTAGGTCTATTTAAATTATCCAATTGGTTATTGACTACAGACATTCACCATATGTCGACAAGTGGGTCCAATATGAGTACATATAATGATTTCTTCTTGGGATGTTTGAAAATTTCTAATGATTAATTTTTATATGTTCTCTGTTGTTCCATTACACTTTTTTATCCCCCTCTTAGTATCTTATTGTGTTTATTATTTTAATTATTTCCAATTTCCCCCATTTTCAAGTAGCAAGGATTCTTACTTGGTTTTTGGTTTTTGACTTGGGTTTTTAATAGGGGAATTATATTTTAAATGGAAATAAGTATATTTCATTATAAAAAATTATTTTTTATAGGATGTTATGTTTTATACTTTAATATGATAAAACATTATTTTTCAAATTTTACTTCATGATATATTTAATGGACTTTTTCATGAAAGGAAATGTATGGACTCTATATTTCTTACATATTGAGATATTTATGATAAAAACCTACTTATTCTACTAAGATTTAATAAATCCATCCTATTTTTTTGGTTCAATTTATTGTTTTATGTTTTCCATTAGATAAGGTTTGTATTATGGATGGTTGTGATGAAGAGGTCAAATGGATATTGTGTTGGTTTTGGTTTGGTGTCATTTTAAATTATTTTGGATTCCTTTTTGATCATCGTTTGTGGTATCTAGATCATTATTATATTTTAATTGATTTTTAGTATTTATTTTTTATGTTGAATGCTCTATTATATCAAATTTGTCATTGTTCTTTATTGGGATTAACTATTCCCATTATGATCACTTTGACACCATATGTAAGTCACCAACATACGAGGATAATGAGCACCTACCAGGCCTTGTCTTGGGCTAGGGCAGGTGTTGGTTCAGATGGTGAACATACTAGGTTCATAGAATACTTTCTCTCTAATATAAAACCATCATGATTTGTAACAATTGTGGAAAATATGGAGATATGAATCATTCATTCAGATGATTCTCTTAAAGAGGTGATTCATGTAATCAATGTAAGTGTTATCACTTCATTAAACACTATTCTTTTTGTTATTCATCTTAATATTTATTAATATAAATTATCACATTAATAATATTATTTTATAATCAAGAATCATCTTAAAATATGACATTGTTAATATAGAGTAATAAGTTCTTACACATTCAATCATTATAACATGTTCTATATTTTGGGTCATTTTCACCTAATACATGAATTGTGTTGCAATGTTTACATTATGAATGAATAATACAACATAAATAAGGTCAATATGATGAAATAATGTATGCCTTCCATGTGAATCGTCACTATAAGATCCTAAAAATTACCATGGAAACAAATAAATATATTAATAACATGTAATAAATGTCTTCGATCATTTTTATGGTGATTTACCCATGATTAAGGAGTGAGAATAAGAATTTCTAAAGAGAATACTCAACAGAGAAGTGAAATAGTTAACACCAAAATATATATTTAAATAAAAAAGGAAATAAAGAGGAAATTTATTATTTAAAAAAAATTATATTATAAAGAAGAATAATTGACATAAATTAATTTTATTTTTTGTTAGAGGGTGTCTGACCAGGTAGAGACAATGGATAGGGTTTTTTATTTGAATTTCTCTCTTTTGACACATGGTTTAAGATAAAATATTTTTAACATTTTTGGTTTATATACAATATAATTGTAACCTTTTATCGTAATTTTCATATTGTACATGAATTTAAATTCTTGATTCAAGTTTAATATTTCATTATAAATTTTTTAAATAAAAATAATTATCAAAATTCTTATTATTAACCTATTTTTCATTTCATTGTGAAACAATAAAATTTTGGTTGACTATATTCCTAGAATATTGTTATTTTATATAATTTCTTAATTATATTTTGAATTCTCTCTTTCACTTTTTCATAATTAATTTTTTATAATTTGAATATATTTTTATTTTAAAGATTTTATTTCCTTAAAATAAAATATTTTTATGAATATTTTTTTCCTATATAATTTTTCATTCTCATAAATGTATATATTCTTTCGTAATGTAAAAATTTTATTATTATTAATTGAAATGTATATAATTATTCTCTTCTCTATTCATGATATTTCTATTTATAAACTCTTAATTGAAAAATTTATAACTCTTTTCTTATTTTAACTTTTCTCTAAAACTGATATAATAATTTAAAATGGTTTACATTAGTATTTCTTATAAATTTTTTAAAACATGAAACCTTTCATTGGAAAACCATTAACTTTTTTAAAGTTTCCATTACTGGGTATTATTTTAAACTAATGATTTAAAAGGAATTATTTTTAATATTCTATAAAATGATTTACAAGAATGACTTGTAGATAGATTTTGTTGATAATGTATGAAATGGTTAATTACCACACATTAATTTTTTTCATCCATTTTTATACCTACATATAAAATACATATTCCTTATTGAGTTATAATTAATGAATAACCCGCTATATTATTTCATGATATATGTTTTAACTAACCAAAATTGTTGTAAGAATTGATCAAATTCGTGATTCTATTTGTTGATATACCATTTGAAAATATATTAAGAACCATTTTTCTTATTTTGAGTTTTTTTGAATGATATATGATTGATCTCTAATAGTAAATATATGTTTCATTTATAATTATAATATTTGTCAGTAAAATATATCCGTCTAATTTTTTGGGTAAAGGGTTATATCTCATGAGTCAATGATTTTGTTTGTGGATATGATTGATGTAAGATACACTAACAACATTGAGTGTGGTTATTATTATGGTTAGATATGTTTAAATGTTTTGGTATATTGATGATTATTTTAAGACCCATTAAAAACATAGGGTTTTAAAATTATTTTGAATAGGCTTATTCACAACATTGTTTTTGTTCATTATTGTGTTATTCATATGTAAAAACGTGTCAATTGGAAAGATTATTGTTATATTTTTAATATATTTATATATAAACATGATTTAAAATTTATTAGATGATATTTTTATGGTTTACCAATGAAAATATTTATGTTAAAAACCTATGTTATTCATCCACAACTCACTATTGCTTTCTAAGGATTATGTGCGCATATATCATGTTGTACGTATGCTTTAAAGATGGTTTTTAGTGTTTATATATAACAATTTTACAATCTATGTTATTATATAATTACATACAATCAATTATAATGAATATATTTCCATTTTTATTTAATTATTTATCCCATACTCTTGTTTTCCCACATTCTTATGGTTTTATCCTCTATGGATCATTTATATGTTTTACCATATTTATTATTTGAGATAAATCTTTCTTATATTCAATATTTCCATATGAAATTACATTATATGATATTTATAAAATGAATTCACGTGAAATGATTTTTTAGGAGATATTTCAAAGAAATAATGTGTAATAATACATTTAATCTACTAATCATGAATGAAACTAAACCAATTAGTTTTTGGATTTCATGTTTCCTTATGATATGTAATTTTTAAATTAGAAAAATGATGTATAATAAGTTAATGGTATGAAATTAATGTCTGTGAAATAAAACTTTTGAGAACTATATGTATCATGATTCTAGATCTTCGAGGATATGTGGTGATGTTTTTAGATTGTAACCCATGTAAAACCAGATATCTTATCATTTATCATGAATTTAATCTTAGTTTATGAGAACATGGAAATTTAAATTAGGTATCAAAATGGACCTATATTATGATGGGATCTTTCAAATTCATTTTGTTTCTCATGACTCCATCACACATAATTTCTTTTCACCTCAATATAAGATCTTCGTCAATTTCACGAAAAAAATCTGCTATGGATAAAGTATATCTCTATAGATTCCTTTTATGAACTATGTGTGGATTAAATAATATTACTATATAATTTGTAGATATATATGATGAAAATTTCCATTTCCATCTCAAAAATATTTATGCAATTATAATACCACAAAGGTTCTCTATAAAAAATTGAATCTGGCAAGTTTTTGAATAGAATGTTTCAATCACATTCAGAATAACTTATACCCACATAAAATTTTATATATAATATAATTATAAATCACTTAAAACCATCCAATTATATTGGTGATAGGTGTATCTATTTCAAAAAAGGACCCCTCCATTTAGATTTAAAATATTCCATGTACCACTATCACATTTAAAATAAAACAATAGAATGTTACCACCATGAGAAGATTATCTGTTATTATTATCTTCCCTTAATATTTCTATGATGAAATATTATGCTAATATAGTATTAATAATCACAATTCAAAATAAAATATCATCCCATCTTCCCAATTCATCTAAAATAATATTATATTTACATTATTCTCAATTGTTTTTCAGTTGTTATTATGGTCTACTAGATGTTTACCAAGCATGGGTTGGGACATAACTTACATACATTAAGGAACTATGTCACTAAGTGATATAAAAATTCCTTTTGAAATTTCTTAAACCCATATGAGTGAGGAATAATTAATGTATGTTTTTACCCTTCCCTTATAATTAAATATTATCATCATTAATTTATTTTTAAAAAATATATGTAACCTAAAAACTGTAAGGCAGTGGTCTAAGGATTACTGTCATAATGTAAATTAATATCACCCCTCTACAATCATTTTTTTCTAAAATTATTCCAATATATTCATGTAATGTATATTTCACATATATAATAGTAATAATACCTCACCCACAATTTTTGTTAATGTTTCGAACCATTAAAACCAAAATACACTTCTTACAATACATTTGATAATAAATATATTCCCTATATGGATTGAATAGAATGGACTAAAAATGTTAAAATAATGAAACATAGTAAATTATTTTTTAAATGAAACAAATGGAATCATATGAATATGTAGTGTCTCTAGTCACTAGACCTACACATCACATAGATGAGGAATGATCTTTATAATGATTAATTGACGTCTAAATTATGATACGCTGGAAACACTTCAAGGAAAATATGAAAAAAGTCCTTGATTATACCCTATAATTATCTCATTATTAGAGTATAGAAAAATGTTAGGTATAAAATGAGAAGACATAAATCTTTTTCAGAAAAAAATTTGTCCATTAAAAAATCACTACATACATTTAAGGTCTGATGATCTAGGAAAAAGTTTGAGCACCCACCCATTCATTATATCCTGAAAAACATCATTCGTAACTTCAATTAGAATGACTGAGTCACAAACTCATATATATGAGTAAATAAATTTTTCCATACAATAATGGAAATTTTACTATATATCATGTATACTTATTTTTTAGGATGTGTAGATGTTCATGATAAAATTAATCTTTTAGGTATTTGAATTTTTCAGATGACCTATGATTATGGTAATGGTTTACTTTCTACATCTTTAAGTCCCTTATAACTAAGAAAGGGAAAAATAAATTGAATATAGTGTCTTGTAATTGAAATTCATTCATTGACTCAAGTTTTTTAAAGACATTATTAACTTAATATATTCCCAAAAATGATTAAAATAATAAAATTCTTATGATTTTTCTCTTTATGGGTTTCAGAAATCATAATACCAAAAGATTATTGCGAGGTAGGAATCCTCATAGTGGAATGACTAAATGTTTCATCTATAGAGTTTGAATTGGTGATATCATGTTTGGGAAAAAAATGAATAACATGATCGGAATCAACACATTATATCATTTTATTAATAAAAAGGCTATCAAATCATCATGAACTAATTTATAGATCATGTTTTTTCATATATAAATGCATCAAATAGAGTTAGAACTAATATTATTTAAGAATAACTGATAATAAAAGGGACTGTGAATAAGATATCATGAAACAAGAAGTGTTGATAAATTAGTTAAAATTTTATTATCTCTAATATTTCTCATAGTTATCATAATCTGATCACGATACCTAAATCAAGAGGAAAAAATCATAAAGCACATATTTTTTACTATGATATTTTAGTTGTTCATTGATGTTGTTATTTCTGAAATATAGTTTCCCCAGATATTAGTTTTTGATATATCTATAAAATGAATCCTATGTTTTCAATTAAATGATTTTAATTATGAAATACAATAGATACCATGATATAAATTTCTGAAATCATGACTTGGTTGAGATAATAGTGATAAATCTATTTTATTATCCAAGGATAAAAGGTAATTCATAATGGCGTGGTCCCCTATAACTGATTTCGAGTACTAATGTGATATATGTCACCATAATAGACATTATTTGAAAAATAGAGAATTAAATTATATTCTAAAGGGAATGATATCCCCACTTATATATTAACTAATATCCTACAACTCATGATGATTGAAATTTCAATACTAACCTCGTGATCAAATAAAAATTTCTTAAAAAATAGATCTTCAATGTTTGGATCAAATAAAATTATGAGATGAGGTAATTTTTATCCCTATATATTCTCATTTCACACCCTATTATACCATAATGTATCATGTCCTATTAAACTATAGAGTTTTTTACACCTTATCTGTATGATACTGTACTCTAGGTTCTTCTTATTCCATTCACCCTTTCATCATTTCACATGTGTTTATTATTTGAACATAAATATGTTCATTATAATAAAACAGATTGTTATTTGGGAAGATATATTTTATTACCTATATATTTATTCCCCATACTCAATTTTTAATTGGTTTTCTTAGGTGTAAAACATTTGATATCACATCACACAATTTTAACTAGAATGGTTATTCTAATTTTTCAGGGGAAACAAACCGATTTCTTATAGGTCACCCAAATATGAACCCTTTTGTTCATGCCTATAATTTATAATGATGTCCAACCTCTAGAGTCTCCTCTAAAAAAACTAGGACATGACCAAGGCTTACATAGTAAAATCACTATAATATGAACATAATGAAAATATCATCCCAACTAAACACCAACTCCCATATCTCCCCATGCTGGGAACTCCTACACATATGAACTTCAATTGGGGAAGTACCATGTTCTCAATTCATACACATCATGGAAAGAATATGAGAATGAAATTATCTTTTTTTTCTTTTTAAGAAAAATTTTTTTCTATAAAATAAACCTATTAAAACATATCAACCAAAATCAACCTTCTATAATGTTTTATCAACAATGGAATCTTATGTGGATTATTAATATTTTGGATAATTTAATGGACACAAGCGTTCTATATATAGATCTTTTATTCCATTAATAAAGTGAAATGGATATCCTATATTTAATATCCCCACCTTCTATCAAACTATTAAAATTATTATGGTATAATTAATCAGGTATTCCCATGATAATGATGACTCTTTCTCTTAGAGGTTTACAAAAATATTCTATATCGTAATATTCTGAAATAACATCACCAGATTTTCATTAACTAGAACCCACTACAGATGGAGTCTGTTCAATGTGTTTTTCAACTTCTATTATGTTCAATTAATGACATCAGTACACTATAAACATTCAAATATAATAAATATTTACTCTTCCTACATAATTCATATCAAATGTGGGACTATCATTCCTTACCTATATAGTTACATACTGGAAGAGAGTTAGCATACAACATTCTTATTTCTAAGTTTAATCCCTAACCATGTTTTCATTGATAATATATTTACCTTGGAAACATAATGATCCATAAAAACCATGAGAGTATGATAAGATATAATGTTGGACCATAATACATCTTCTTTAGATTCCATCTACTTGAATGTACTAGAAAGGGTTCTCATTCACATGTTCCATTCCAACTATGATATTTTCACTTAGATGACCATAACACATGGAAAAACATTATTTGAAATTAGTCTCAGTCATATAAAATTAAACTTCAAGATATCATATACCTTAAGAAATGACTATAATCGGAATATTATTTGTTCCTAAATGTAAGGACATAAAAGTAAGTTAATTTTTTTCAATTAATATTTCCTTATATGGATCATTATAAATTCAAGGTTATATTAATATAAAATAAACCGCATTGGAACACATCATAATAATTTAAAAGGCTTGATATGTCTCATTAAAGGAACCAACATATGTGGTTTCTGATCCCCTTAATAGGGATATACATGAAACATTTTTAATGTATTGATCATAAAACAAATACTATAAAAATTGTATATTTCAATAAAATTATATTAAATCATATTAGAATAGATTTCAATACGTTAGATTATGATCCATTCCAGAACGATAATGGTTTAGAAATTTTAAAGACTATATATAGAAAGTTAGTATTTAGGTATAGTCTTAATAAAATAGTATAATATTATTCTCACATTATACCCTTATTGACATATGTTACATTAAATCATACATCATAACCAGTGATAAAAATAAAATCGTGATATCAGATGATTAGTAAGGGTAAATATGAGAGATCTCACTCGATGTTCATATTAATGCATGTGATAATAACAATGGTTTTAAATAATAACCATAACATACAAATTTCATAAGTAAATTTAAAAATATCCTAATTATGAGTCATGTAAGTAATCATTATCCATTCAAAATACCCAAATAATTATAGTGAGAAAACATCATAAATGAATCATGAACCATATTTTCAAATCATTACCTTATCATAAAAGATTGAGACTATCATAATTATAGAAACCAATTAATATTTCCATGTTAACTACCATGAATAATCAATCATAGTGTATATAGCATCAAAACCAATTTTCCATATCATAAAAGACCGTGAATCACAACTTGTTATGTAAAATAGACCAGGTAACCCAACAAGTTTTTCATATTTGAATAAGAACATCAAATTGTTTCCAAAAATTATCTCATGAGATATAAAATATTAACTTTTAGTTTTTTTTGGATATATAATTCATGGATCACCCGTAATATAATAAAACCATAAATATGTCTCATATTGATCCTAAAACATTTTTCATATCATCATAACATAATACTTGTAAATGAAATGGGTTTCATGAACATTTCATCTTTTCATAATCAGATTGTGCATGGAAAATAAAGATTCATAAAAATTTCATTTTGATAATCATAAACCATACAAATAAATAATAAAGGTGATATAATTGAATCATATCCACAGTAAATTATAATTAACAACAATGGGAAATCATATATGAAAATTTACTTAAAATATATCTCAAACATTTCTTGAGGAAAATTGAAATTTTTATTACAAATCACTTCATTAAAAAATCAAAATTTCCTAAATATTGTAGAAAAATTATTCCTTGGTAAAATAATAGATTATTTTAATGTAATATCAGATACTTTTGTGGTCATATTGGTAGAAAAGTTTGTTTATTCCACATACATAAACAAAATATTCCTTTTAAATATTCTTTAAAACTAAAATGTTATTTGTTATGAAAATTAACAAAAGCATTGAAAATGATTTAAAGAAACCAAAAAATGATTGAAAAATATTTTTAAAACTATTTGGATAAAATTAAAACATATTCTACATATAATTTTAATTAAAACATGGAAATTGAAGAAAAACATTGCTAAATGGATAGTAAAATGCAACCAGTTTCCATTAAAATTATTATATCTATCCCTTAAATACTAAATACATAAAAAATTAATGGAAAAAATCAACACCTATAAATAAATAGTAGATAAGAAACATATATGGGATTTATCACATAAGGATCTTAAAATTCGACAATGTATATTCAATCCTTAACAGTACTGAATAAAATTGGATGGAAAGGTAACCCACTTCGATCAACTCTAGTCTTTATTCAAACACAATTAATGGTTTATATAAAAAATAATGTTTTATTATACATATATTATAGAGATATAACAATATTTATCATATCAAATATTATTTTCTTATAACATATAATCACCCTTTTAATAATAAATTTTTATTAAACCACCCTTTCAAAGTACAACTCTTTCGTTTTTCATGCTTATTTTTATAGAAAATTCCATATCCATATGAATTAATCGTGATTTCATAACCTATATAATGATAATAATGGTATAAATATTGTTTATATTCATTTTATACATATATAGATTTATCTATAAAATGTTTAGATAGAATGTTGAATCACACCATCCACTGAGCTTGTAGGTCGTACAAACGCCTAAACGAACATTAAACAATTTTTAGGGAAGAAAAAAAGAATGGTTGAAAATAATTCACTTTTAAAAGAAAAATATTATTTATTATACATAATATATACCAATTAGTTTTTTCATTTTTATCATTAATTTCAAATGAATGTGAAAAATGAATCACATTGCTTGTTAGTGGTGGTAGTTCACATGTGTATATGAGCAATGTTTGAAATTTCAAACAGATGGGATGAAGATGGATAATTTTTGTTAAATCATAGTAATAAAAATTATATACTTAATATATATAAATATATATTTTATAATATATACTATATGTTTAGAGGTTCTAAAATAATAAATAAAATTTAAATGACTGATTAAGAGTTATATCACTTCCTGATAAATGTCATTTTATTTGAATATTAATCACTTTAAGAATGGTGTTTTTTTAATTACAGATGATATAAGATGTGTTGCAGGATGATATATATCATATTGGTTTAGATATTTTCCAATATATAAGACTAAAACATTTTTTATAACTAAGGATAGGTTGTTCCCTTTAATATATGTGTTGAGGGGAACTCTTAAAAATATTTAAAATAATAAATGAATATAAATTAATTTTCATGTGAATATAAATATTAAAAGATAAAATTATAGAATAATATGATTATTAGTCTAAAAATCATTTCGAACAAAATTTGATCATGGTTTGGTTTATTTTTATCCTTAAATATTATTTTTATCCCCTCATTTAACATTTTGACAATTACCACAATATCAATGTTTTAGATTAATTTAGGGTTAAGAATGATATTGTATATGCAATAGTGATTCATAAATGGAACATAGATAATATATTAAACCATATCCCATTAAATTTAATGATTTAACATTATTATAATCATTAAATAATTTAAATTAATATTATATATTATAATATATCTTTATAGTCTTTTTTAGAAGTATTCATTCAATCTAAACATTAAAAAAACAAGAATGAAATGAAATTAGAACTTAAACATTAAAAACACATATATAATATATTATATGTACATATTAAATTAATGATACACTAAAACTCAATCAAATATTTTTTTATAAAATTTCACTCCATTAATTGATTTTCCCACTACTTTCACAAGCATTTTGTCCCACTATCATAAGAATTCAATGTATCTATTTCAATAATAAATATTAAAAATAAATTAACATGATAAAATTAATTAATTATTATTGTATATATCCATTAAAACAAGGGATAATATTTTTCCCAACTAACACAATATAATTGATATTAAAATAAAGAAAGTGTGATTTTTGACATTTTCTCTAACATAAATATTATAAAAGTAAATAACAAGAATAAATTAAAAAAATATCATATGTGGAATTTTTTGATTATTATGGAATAATTATTCTAATAAAATGAAATAAATTCATGTTTTTTGAATAATTTCTATCCTTGCAACATTTGTTTTAACCCCAAATAACTAATTTTACCTTTACCATGATGGTAAAAGTTTACTATGGTAAATATTCATATTGGAGAAAAAAAATTAATAAAATTTGTAACTCATGATAAAAAAATATGTAATCCATTTTTCATGATTCATTTTCAGTGGTGGATGAATTAAATTCATGTTAAAAACCTAAAACACAATGAAAAGAGTTATTTTAGAAAAATGTCTCTTTATGAAGAAAAAAAATTTATAACAATTTGGATCATAAAATTGTTTATAATTAAAAAATATTGAATATCAAAAATAATATATAATTAATTTTAAATTGAATTCTATTAAAAATGTATCTATATAAATGAGTGGATTAAATAAATTGTTTTCAATAAAATAAATGTTTTCACTATTCTTTAGAAAATTAATCATTTAATACAAATTTCAAATATTCAACTTCATATAATTTTAAAATTTTAATTTAAAAAAATATATTCTTTTTTTCAAATATGGTTTTAAAAAGTTATAGAATGTGATTATAATTTTATATCACGAAAATAAATAAATCACTTTTTTGAAGAACAAATATTTTGGAAGAATAAAGTTACTACTAAAAATTGAGTGCTTATTTCAAAAGCACTAATTTATAAATTATTAATTTTCAGGATATTTTTATATATTTTATAATTTAGTTAATATTATTCGTGAATTACATATCAATGGTTGGAAAGTAATTGTCACAATATATAATAATATTTGAATAGTATAATGCACTTTTTATCTATTTGATGCATTTAAAGAATGATATAGATAAAATAAAAAATATTTATAGCTAAATACACAATAACATAATGGGGAGTCACATTCTAACCAAAATAAAATTAATTTATCTCTCTAAATTCTAACATTGTTGTATAGAAATATTAGGATGTCTTGGTTTATTTACATCCTTGGGTTCCAATGTTGCTTTCTCTAGTTTATGGGGTTTCCAAGAAAACTTATACATAGAGAGTTGTCTTATTTTTTTGTGTATTCTCTCAAGGATCCATAATTCTAAAAAATTTCTTCATAAGAGAGGTATTTATCCAATGATATTACATAGGCATTCATTGCATTTGAAAGATAAGGTACGTACTTCCTCAGGATAGTTAAATTGAACAAATAGTGAATTGGATAAAGGTATTTTTGAGGTTCCAAATGATAATGAACTATCCTGATTTGATCATGATTATCAGGAGAACTTCTTTATATTTTTCTCATATGTATCTTATATTAAAATTTTATAAACATATTACAGGATGATATTCATAGATTTTTCTTTGTCACAAACTCGAAACTCCAGATCTCATCGAGGATAGTCAACATAACTTCTCGGTCAAATATGATCTTCTCTTTTGTACTATTGAATGTATCTAACCATATCTATCATTTGATATGATATATATGTCCCCAATTTATTAATTTATCCAACATCATCCCAGTACATTGGAGTTATATATTTTTATCTATAAGGATATTTAGAATGATCTATATAAATTCTTAAGTGAAAGAAATTATATTTCTAAAATTCCACAAATAGAATATTTTGATCCCAACCACCATTAAAATATATATATATATATATATGTAAATATGAATTATAATTTTTTATTTGTTATCTTATTTACATGAATGAAACTCAACAATGCATTTATAGTCTACTGAAGGTTTCTGAATAATTTTGAGACAACCATTTTCTCCCGATCTGTTACAGTAAAATGTGATAGTAGAAATAGTCTCACCACTTCCTTAATGTATAAAATTTAAATAAAATCAAGATATAAATAGTAACTAATTTTAATTACATGAGTTGAATTTATAAGTAGAAATTCTATAACCCAGATAAAATTTCAATGTTTAGGTGTTTTAGGGAGCCCAAATCTAAAATCTCGGGGTAATATCTTTCCATTTCCATTAATTTATAGGAAATACATATAATATCACCTTATATAAATGTATATCTAATTTAAATATATGAAATACATGGAATCATGATACATACTATGAACTATTCCTTTTTATTTGGCCTCCCTAGAAATTCTATTTTAGAAATATATAGTTCTTCATAAATCTAGGATAACAAAATAAATACGAACTGTGAGATTCATATAATGATTCCTTCATTATTTATAATATTTATTGGAAAAATAATAAATATATCATCCTTATAATTATATTACAATCATGATTTAACATAGGAACATTTATATACATTTTTTTGTGTTCCACGTATATTGTATGCAATACTTTAATACTAGTATGAATAAATTGTTTCACATTATTCTGAGAAATATAGGATATGTACCATTTCCAATACATTTCAAGTTCAAGATTATAAAAATATATAATTGTTATACATATATTTGTATGTATCATGGATATAGTATCATTATGTTTCCCACTTAAAGAACCAACCACATTATTTACCTTCCCTCGGTTAAAATGTATCATGCATCCATAATCATTAATCAATTCCAACAATCTCCCCTGGAACATATAAACGTTTTTCAGGGTAAATATGTACCTAAATAATTAATTATATATATATATTTATATGTAACACCATTCAATATAATGATAAAAACATGATATCTTCAATGCAAAAATTAGTACCACCCGATCAAAATAATGAAATGGGTAGTTTTGATTGTGTATTTTCAAATGGAGTTATCCAAAGTATATCAGCATATCATTATTCTTGAATTCATACCCTATGAAATTATTTGTTACATAACTATATATCACTAAATATTAATCACTATAGGGTAGTATTAATATAAGTACAATGACATACATTATTTTCCACTCTTTGAAATTATTTTAATTTTTATCTCTCTGTAAAAACTAATCCTCCATCCAAGTAAACATGGTGAATAGATTAGAGAGTAGTCATAATCATATGTTAAATATTTAGTAATATACATCCAAATCCATAATATTATAGATATTAGTAACCATTTTTGTCCTAGTAAATTTCTCAACAACCTCTTTTATTTTAGGATCAACTTAAATAACCTCAAATGAAATAATTTGACCCTATAATGAAATATCATAAATATTAAATTCACCGATGTTATATTTTACATGCCACTTCACTTTAGGGTCATTAACTTAATTATAATGTGATCATAATTATCTTCAATTTACATTTAATATATAATAATATCTTTTATAAAGACTAAAATAGTTGATCAGGATAATCTCTAAACATTGTATTAATTAAATTCATGATAATTGTTGGGTCATTAGTATGCCAAAATGGAGTCACTATAAATTCAAAATTTCCCCACCTAAAATAGAAGGCTTTCATGTGTATTCCCCATTAATTACCCTCAATTTATGATATCGTAAATAATGGTAAATCATTTAAAAGTATTTTAATCGTCGAAATTGGTCAAAAAAATAATAGATATATGGTATACAAAACTTATTCTTGATTGTGAGGTTTAAAAGTTTCCAATAATCAATGTAATGTCATATTTACTATTGAACCTTGATATTTTATTGAATTTTTTAGGTAAATTTAACTTCTTTTATACATTGCGTTATACAGATCATAGAGTATTAAAAAACTATAATATTTTATAAATATTATAATAATATTTTTTATATTATAATATAGCTACTATATTTGGTAGTAGTAATTGGAATAAAAAAATTGTGAAATTTTTTTATATTGGTAAAACTCCATATTTTCAAAAAAACAGCATAATGTTTATGGTTTTTTTATATTTATTGAAAATACCTTTATATAAAAACATTATTTTTATTTATTTTTTACATAATAATTAAATAATATTCATACAATTTAATAAAATGAATTTGAAAAAATATAATCTCAATTTTAGAAACAATAATTCAATATTATCTTATTGTTAAATTTTGGGATTTGTCTAAAACATTTATATTTTAATAAGTAATGAAAAATACTTATTTCTATTAAAAACGTCCATTAAATTTAAATAATGAATAAGTTATATTTAATTAATTTGGTTTAAAAATAAAATGTATTTCAATTAGAAAATATTTAATCCATTTAATTTCATTGCTATAAATTTCATATTGAATTTTTATATTAATTATTTCTACATTTGTGTTATCTTTTTCATTGGGAAATTGCAGTGTCCACTCCATTGAGGCTTTAATTTACAATTATATTTTAACAATATAGTGCATATCATTTGAAAAAATGGACTCATTATTTTTAACAAGAAAATATAATAAAATTTAAAAACTTAACTAATTTTTTAGTTATGATGAACATTAAACACAAAAGAAACCAATTACTATTTTTAATGATTCAATGGGGTTACCGTTGGTTAAACAAAAATGATAACGTTTAGAATGACATAAAAAATAATCAAAATCCTTTTTGATGTTGATATTTTGACCATATATCTCATTAGGTTTGAGAAAGATCAATGTTGGTGCCATGTGCCATGTGTAAAAAATGGTTATACAATTTTATTTCCAAAAATTCCAACTATGTCCTCTCCCTCATTAATAAAAGGGATCCCCAAATCCTCTCTCTTCCACACATGAAAATTCTTTTCAATCAATAAATGTGGTCCCAAATATATTCTTTATTTCACTCCCTATTTCCTAGAGGTCATATTTGTGAATATTAAACTTTCCTCAGAAGGTTTTTTTGTGAGAATATGTAGGTTTTACAAATTAGTGGTATCGTTCTTAATTTAATTTGATAGTTTCATTTTTTCATCAGAATAGATAAAATATTTTACTAGTAGAATGATATAATGAAATAATTATCTTTAGTTGAATATTTTTTTATTATGTTAATTGAATAATATGTGACAATCTATTCTTCCACCAAATGGGAAACAAAATTGTTGGTAATAAGTATAAAAACTACCGCTTCACGAACTGTTTCAGTTTATTCTCTTTAAATTCCACTAAATGATATAAGTAATGATTATTTTTTAAAATTCATATAAATGTTATGAAATAATTTTAACTTTGTAATTTTAATGTAACACATACTGCCTTACATTCTAGTCCACCATAAAATGATAACATTTCCCATGCGTACGTGTAGACTACAGCCCCCAAGAAGTGATGTGAAACATTTCTCATTTTATTTTAATCATAATGTTAATATAGATATATTAAATAAATATATATGATATAAATGATTTAAAAATTATTATGGAATTGATATTTAATATATAAATTTCTTTCATTATATTTATCTAGAAAAATAAAATAACATTAATGCATATGTATAACCTACCATCCCTAGGAACATAGTAACTAATATTATATCAGTAATTTTTATTGATGTCTATAAATATATAATATTTATATCCTTGTTTACATAATGTATATGATGGAACCATGATTAATGATATAGGATATAAAATTACATACCAATATATATATGATAAACAATGAAATTATTTCATGAAACATTATTTTTTCAATGAATCGTTTGTAAACAAGTAATAAAAGGACTTTAGTAAAACATATAATATATGACTTATATGATCAAGGTTATGTAATATGTGAATAATAAACATATATATATTATATATTTGTTTCTAAAATGTTCAATTAATTTTGATACTTGAGGTACGAGTCTATCATCATACTGTTATTTTTACGAGTCACATTCTATATTGACCACTTGTTTATTTGTGTGGATTATCATAATGTCCCATACTAGGTTCCGAATTTTGGTTCTATTCTATTGTCTAAAACATGAACTCATACATGCATCCTAGTATACAAGAGGCTTTAGACAAAAATCATGGGTATAATATCAGTCATGGGAACAATATAACCTCTTTAATCAGATTAATAGAGCTGTGGAAATAAATATACAATTATAAAAAAATATAATATGACATGAACTGAACAATAGAAGTATTAAAATGCAATAAAAATTGGATATAAATAACCAAATTTAATGGAGAAAACATTCCATGAAAATTTACTTTTTAAGTGTATAAAATAAAAAATAATAATGACAGTGACATCTCCCCAAATTTGTCTCGAATCTTGTCTGGATCTATCATCCTTACTGCATCTGAACTGATCAATCTAACATAGAGACTTTTCACTTATCATGTCCAATATTCATGAAATTTATATAGTTATCTCCCAGTCGTCTTGATTAGGTGTTACTAAAACTCAGTAGTCTACCACAAACAATGTCTACAAAATATCTAGTCAATAATAGTGAATGAATTTGTTTAATGAAATAAGCACAGTTCACAATTAAATAGTTTTCACATTATTAGTTATTCTTTATTTAACTAAATATTCCCATTGGTTTTAGAGGAAACCAGAACCTCAATACATACTTCATAACATGTCGGGTTTAGACCATGTAACATAAACCATCCATATTTCATTATCACATAATGGATTTCATTATTCATGACATTTCAATTCATTATTATGGCCAATTAGAACCATATTACAATGCCAATATTTTTGGAGAAAATAATTTTTTTTCTAGCACCCAATATATAAGCATTAGTCCATATCTCACATCTCATTGGTATATAGAGAATTAGTTCAGGTCCCACACTTCATGGGAATTTGGATAATATATCCCTACCCCCCTACAATTTTCACTATTACATTGAGTGTAGAACATCATCTCTTTCACCCAAGGAGTATTTGGAGAATCAGTTCCTATCTCACACACTTTTTATCAATCAAAAACATATATCATAATGTTTCATCAATATTTCAATTTCTAGAACCCCCCATGGGTATTTGGAGCATTACTCTATATCCTACACCCCATTCGCAATTTATCATAAATATCAAATACATCATATTTTTCATGATTAATGCACATTAGACTTCTACACATTATTAATGCTTCAAAACAAACCATTAATTAATTCAATAATTAATTAATTGCATTAAACTACCAATTAATTAAAAAATCCATTCATCACAACATTTCCATTAATTAACTAAATAAACAATTAGTCATGTAATAATTATTAATTAATTTAATATTTTTTAGTGACATCCATTAATTTAATTAATTAATTAATTAATTAATCATGAAAATCCCATTAAATAATTCAAAAATTAATTAATCACAACAATTCCATTAATTAATTAAATTTTAAAATTAATTACATAAAAAATCCAAAATTACAATAATTAATTCAATAATTAATTATCTCCATTACACAATCAATATATCTTAATAATTAATTCACAATTTAATTATCACAACTCCACAATCAAAATATTTCAATAATTAATTTGGAATATTATTATCCACATTCTATTTCATCAATTAAATCACCAATTTGTTGTTCATGTCATGTCAATTAAATTAATTCCACAATTAATTAATCACATTCTATCCCTTAAATTAATTTCCCAATTAATTTCTAATGAATCTAAAATAATTATTTCCACAAGTAATTAATCACATTCAATTCCATCAACTAATTCCAAAATTAAATTATCACATTCCACCCCACCATGTAATTCACCTGTTAATTGTCCATTTCAAATTATATTAATTAATTAAAATTTATTTGATCATGTTACACCCCATTCTTACACTGTACGTTTCCCTTTGAATAATGCAGTAGCTTGCGTTGTACGCAACTATGAGTTTTAACACACCACAACCAATCAAACTAGCCATTATGAATAGTAATACTCACTTTTAGAAATTTTATAAATTTTATTTTTCAAAATTGACTTTATTTTTGAATTCATAATATCGAAATTAGCTTAGGGTGAATTTTTGTATTTTTTTGAAAACATTCAATTTTTGATGAGTAGTGAAAAACATTGTGTTATTGTTTAAAACCAACTTTTTATTTAAATAATTAGATATATTATTAAAAATTATTTTAGGTCAAAATAGATATATGATACCTATATTTGTTCAATGTAATTCATAGGAGTCATTTTATAATAAGTTTAGAAATATTAAAAGAATTGAAGTTTTTACCTTCTTTAACCCACCTTCTAAGAGCATTTTCAAAATTTTACAAAATATAATTTTACCACTTCTGTGAGTTGAATTTCAAAAATCCGTGTGACACTATTGAAAAAAGTAATAAAAATGCAGTTTAATTAGACGAAAATAATTTTGTGTGAATAGTTATTCTTGACTTTTATTAACCATGGATAAAAGTAAATTGGGTACTTAAGGGTAAAAGTGATGTTATAATTACTCTAAAATGCGTCCTAAATCTATTTTATAAGTGTAATTCGACCCGAAACAACCTTAGGAAAAAACTATGATCATTTTAGGCCAGTTTTATTATATATGGACATTTATTATTATTTTATTTAAAGAAAAGATAAAAGAGTTAAATTAATAGTTTAATAACTAAACCTTTTTTAATATTAGGTTACACACAATATAAATTAATCTATAAATATTATTTATAAAGATAAGAATATTTCCTAAATAATGATATTTTATTTATAGTTTTTAGACATTAAATAATTTATTTTATTTTTTACATAATGGGGATGCAGTAATTACCTTAATAATGAAATATTAAAATAATTGATATTTTAAATATCCAAATAATTGTAAATTGAGACTTATTATGAATTACACTAATTCTCAAGGTTAATATGAAATGTTAATGTTTATTCAATAAAATTTATTATAAATGATAATGTTTTTATGGCTTTCAAAAAAATCAAATACTAAATAGTGTCAAAATTGACATAATTGTGTTTTTAAAACAAATATTGTATTATTCATTGATATAATGATCCTAAAAATCTATGGTTTATAAAAATGAATTAGATAATGTTATATATATTAATAATGAACCACATGGGGTTATCTTGGCTTGTTATTTTATGTTTATTGACCATATAATATAAAAATACAAAGGAACATGGTAAATGTCAAACAATTTAAGTAAGAGTTAAGTATAAAAGATAAGGTTAATATGTTGACCTAAACCTACCCAAAACCTATTGGTTGGGGGGATTTCAACCCATCCCCACATTATTCTATAAATTTATCATTTTTCTGCCATTAGAAATCGAAAATTATTTTATTATAAAATAATATTTCAAGCTTTTCCAAAAGTGACCCTCACCTCACTTATAAATGGGTACGTTGCCTTCTCTTAATTTCACACCTCCAACTCCATTTGGATCGTCCAATCCATGCCCAAATATCCTCCCAAAATTCCTCCTTTCATCTTAGTGGACTTCCTTTGGTCGGAAATCCAACTAAAAGTGCCCTTTTGATCAAATCATACGGAAGAACCTGAAAAGTGGTAAATATTTCATCACCTCTTTGAGGTTCTTTTCTTCTTACACATCATCTTTCTATGTTTTTTCCATTATAAAATAATAACTCCAGTGAATTATATAAATTTTTATGTTATTATAAAAATGGTAAAACCATATTCACTATTCTATCAATAATTTGAATGGCAATGTCATCGCACGTGCGTACGTACGACTTACCGTCTCCACGTCCTGGAGTAGTTTGTTATTCAAACACATTATTATTTGGATGGGTATAATAATGAGTATAAATGATGTAAATAAAAAATATATCATGTTAATGATTCTATATATATGATATACCATCATATTACTTATGATTTCACCATCAATAAAATGATATTGTCGCTCGTGCGTAAGTACGTATTATCGTCTCCACAAACGCGATGTGATTCATTCCCCGTCGTAATCATTAAAGAATAATTTTTGTTTTATGATTAAAAAAATGTTTATTAACATAATATAATTATATATATGAATAAAATTAATATATCCATAACAAACATGACTTACCTAACAAAGCATATAATGGAAAACAAATAGGCTAACACCCGAAACGATGATACTACTAAAATATTATTAACAATGAAATATTACAAGGAGATATATGATATCATATTTATGTATATGATTCTTGTATAATTTAATAACAATGTTTTAACTATTATACATGAGGTTAACATACCATCAACTAAGGAAATTTACTAGGTAATGTTGAATTCTATAATCTCTTTACTTATCTGAGGTTGTTAATACTTAAGTATCTATTGGGACCACTTTATCATCCACATCTGTGTTTTCATAAAAATGTAAATCAATTTTTTTTACTATTTACTATAATATGGTTTAAATTAATTTATACCTTCATTTTACCACATATAATTTAAAATTAATCTTTCTGTCATTTTCCAAACAAGGAACTTTATGACCATCTCAACAAAATTAAGGAAATAATGTCTTTTTTAACTTATACGACGGGTGCAGCTATTTCCACCATTATAACATCGTTGGAGCTTCCCATAAAATCTTATAATAATATTTTCAAAATAATTGTTTTCTTTTACAATTATATGGCTTTTAAATGATTTCAAAATATAAAGAGATATTTCTCTACAAAATGTTTTGATTTAATCTATGTCAACAACCATTGATGGATTTTATGATTTTTTTAAGTTTATTTATTATGATAAATATCTTCCATATTGTTTTGAATGTTTACTAATATGATTGACTGTGGATGTGTTATTTTTACACCATTCGTGGTTTATGGATAATTTATTGACATTTCGTATTCTAATTTTAATACGAATTTTTATGTTATGTTCAAACCTATTCTTATGAGGAATTAATTGTGCTTAGTAAGAGATGGGTACTGTAAAGACCCGTAAATTTCAAGGGAATTTTTTTTTCTTCTTAATTTTCTTTGGAATTTTACAAGAGCGCAGTTTCTGACGACACCTGATTCCGAGGCCCGGTGTGCCCGGAATCATTTTCCGATGTTTGGCTCGGGTACGTTCAGTGAACGGACGAGCAAGTTTTTCTAACTTTTGAACCGGTGCCCAGAATCGAATTCTGAGGGCACCGATGAAATCGCATCGCCGATATTTTATTAGAAACGCCTCTTCCGGAGTACCGTTTACTTGGGTGTGGTTTTTAATTTTCGGGCTTAATGTTAAGAAATAAAATAATTGTTCGACAAATTTTATTTTATTTCACTTAAGCCACTTGGATGCCACTTGAAGTCACTTAAAACCGGCTTAAGCTGAGTTGATCTGGATAGGATGCTATCTTGAAATATGCTGCCTTCTTGGTAGGATATTTGTGAGGTGGGGCCCGCACAAGCCCCGCCGTTTCGTTTCCGCTAAGTAACGCACCCGCAAAAACCCGTCATTATGAAAGTCAACTGACGCGTTTTCATAAATTCTTAACGCACCATTTAATTGGGCGGTTTTATTCGTGAATTAAATGGGAGGTTTCTTTCGTTGAATTAATTCTACGAATTAATTGGTCGTTACTTACCTCTTTTTGGTTTGTTGGTGTAATAATAAAATAAGTCCAACACGAAATTTGGATGATTACTCGTTGAGAGGTTTTTGATAGAGGTTCTTGTGCCTTCATCCTTCTTCGCGAAGAACGCGAAGAATGGGAAGACGGCGAAGAACGCCGGCCTTCGACGAAGAACACCGAACCCGCGGAAATCGGCGACATGACGCCGTGTGCCACGACGCCGACGTTTCCTCTCCCGCGACGTTCTTCTGCGATGTTCCTTCCTCCGCGACAAAAACCTTCAATCATCTATTGAGGTGAGGGTTTCGGTTTTCTTTTAAATTTTTTTTCCTTTGTGGTTTTTAATTCAGAATGATTTAATTATTTTTAATTAAATCTTTTTGTTCTTGAACCTCAGAGTTCGTCGATGCGACACCCTTCCGCGACGACGCGACGACAGATACCGCGACGACGCAACGATCCTCAAATCCGTGAAGAACCCGTAGCGATGACTTGACGAGGTAGGGATTTTGTTTTAGAAATACCCTTATTCCCATGAACATTTCATTAAATTAATGAACCAGATTCAAATGAACAATTTTAATTTATTAAAATTTTTATTTCATGTGTTGACTTTTTTCCCCCCGTTGTTGTTAACTAACGCGGAGGGTGCAGGCCAAACGAATACGGCCCGACAACCCTCCGCCATTCTTCGTGGTTGTGCGGATTTGGTGGGAGATGACAAAACGTGACGCAAGGGTAGTTTTTTGATCTCGAAGTGAAGAACGGAACCCGGGAGGGACAACGGCGCAGACGGGAAGGAAAACGGACCACCGGAGCAACTCCGGTGGCGGCGGCGCCCCGACACGCCGCCAGACAGAGGCGCCGCGGCTTCAGCCGCGGCGGCGGCAGCCAGCAGAACCGCGACCACATGGGTCCGACTCGCCCGCACGGGACGCGGTGACATCCGCGTCCGTTGCTCCAGCGCGGCCCCAACGCGGGGCCGCGGCATCTCCAAACCGCGGGGGCAGTGCCCTGCGGCACCTAGGCGCTCGGCCGCTTGGCCGAGCCGAGCCAGGCCGGTCTGACCGGCCGGGCCTGATCGGGTCTGGCCGGGTTGGACCGGGCGGTGTCGACCCGATTCGGCCGACCCAGGGGGGGTCGGGCCGGGTTGGCCCGGGCCCGGACCCCCCGTCTTTGTACCATTTTCGATCAAATGCTCGTAACTTCAGCTACGGGCCTCCAAACGACGTGTCGTCAGTGGAAACACAATCCTTGGATCGAGACAGTCGTTTTGGTATATTGCACTCAAGGTTTCGAAATACATTAGGTTTGGCTGGGTTGGTTCGTACACGAAACCAACCAGGCCCTCGGAGCGGAAACACTCATATCTTGAGCTACGGGCGTCCGATTGACGTTCCGTCAGCTTTGTTGTATTCCTCTATGTGAGACGGATCTCTTGACTCACTCCGCCCGAGGTTTGGATGCAGGTGGAGTATGGTCGGGTTGGTTTTTCCTTAAAACCCAATCGGGCCCCTAGGACGAAAAAGCCAATAACTCTCAGACCGGTCGTCCGATTGACGCGCCGCCTGTGACGTTGAGTTCCTGTTGACGATACAGAACTTTTGAATACATCAACTTATGACGTTGTGTCAGTTGATGTATCGGCCTCTCGGCTCGTGGAGCAGACCCTCCCGAACGAGCTTGCTGTGTGCGGGAACCCTAGAGCTGGCTACGACTGCTACTTCGACAGCGACGACTGTGCAGAGATCCTCAGTGGACTGCGACGACGACTGTGTAGAGATCCTCAGTGGACTGTGAAAACTACTACACTCAGCGATCCAACGTGGATCAGTGCTACAGGTCCTGTGTGGGTCAACGCTCAGCGGTTTTGTGTGAGCCAGCGCCTACAGGTTGTGTGGGCCTGATCCTGTGTGGGTCTTTGCGGGGGTTAGTTACCTATCGATCCTTTGTGGGTCCGACGACTTAGATGGATCAGTGATCATATTTATCGTCATCCGAAGAAGTATACCTGTGTGAGCTGAATCTTCTGTGTTACTCTCCTTTGTGGATTGTGTTGAGCTATCCTGTGTGGATTTACTGTTTACACTAATTTGTGGATTGTGTTGAGCTATCCGATGTGGATTACTGTTTACTCTCCTTTGTGGACTGTGTTGTGCTATCCTGTGTGGGTATACGTTTTTTCTTTCCTGTGTGGATTGGGTTGTGCTTGGGCTCGGACGTTGGAGCCGAATGGGAATTGATGACTTAGGTATATGTATGGGCATATACCTAAGCAGTGTCAGTTGTTACTTTGTGTTTGTATATTTCCTTTTTGGATTATCCTTTGTGGATTTCGGGAGACCTTCGGGGGTCTCGGGGTCCCTACTGAGTAGCTTATACTCACCCCTGCACGGGCTATGCCCGCACTTCGTGGTGTTGGTTGCAGATGATGGGCAGCGCTGATCGAGGTGGAGGCGTGCGGAGTAGGACTGTACCTGGAGGTGGACCACTGGGCGGGACATACTCGGAGCGGACGGCTGGACCGAGGAGCTGTGGAGGCTATCTGTACCCACCCTTCTGGTGGGACCTTCAGAGAACGGCTCGACACTGCGGCTTTTTCCTTTCAGTTGTTGTTTTCCCCTTTCAGTCGTACTTTACAGTTGGGCTTGTATTTCCGGCCCCTTTTACTTTCAGCACAGCTTGTTACAGTTTTTACTTAGTGTTTACTTTTCCACTTGCTTACACTGTGGTGCTTGTTTAATTTTCAAAGGCAATGCCTTCCCTTTTTCCGGGATTTACGCCTTGGTGCTAGTCGCCAGCCCCTGGCCTATGGAAGGCGGGCTTGGGGTAGTCACGACACAGGCCCCGAGGATGGGTCGTGACAAATTGGTATCAGAGGTGGTCGGTTCTACCACAGAGTCTGATCGTTCTTCGATGTGAAGAAATAGTGATTAGAGTATTGGGTGTGGTTATCAGTCCAGGGAGTCCAGTGTTGGTGCGGCTGCCGACGTATCCGTACACCAGGACCCCGACTTCTGATTTCCTACTTAATGCACAAAAACATTGATTGCATGTGTGTTTCATGTTTTCATTGTGATTACTTGTGTCAGCTCACCAGGTATACTATTCTGACCGTGGCGCACTTGTTTAATTTTCAGGATGGCCCCACGATGGCAGCCATCTAGGGTTCCGAGAGTAGAGCGCGACAACAGTCGACCGTGCGACGAGGCCTCGGTACAGGGCCCATTGACAGCATAGGCACCGGCGGTACCTTTACCCGCCGAGCCCCCGATGCTTCCAACACTGACCGCAGACGATGCACGTCGCCTCAGATATTTGCACGAGTTCCAGCGCCAGCGACCACCAATGTTTCGTGGGGAGACGGACCCCCAGGTAACCGAGGACTGGCTGGAGGCGGTCGTCCGAGTTTTGAGGCTAGTGAGGACACTAGCAGACCTCATGGTGATCCTCGCGGCGAGCCTACTGCACGCAGCAGCGGGCTGATGGTGGATCTTTATGCTCTAGGTACACGATGAGGCCTCCCTCATCTGGACGGACTTCGAGAGCCTCTTCCACTCATAGTTTTTCCCATCCACCCTCTGTGCGGTGCGCATTCAGGAGCTTCTTCAGCTGCGACAGGGCAGCTTTACGGTCGCCCAGTACGCGACGAGGTTCACTGATCTTTCTCGCTACTCGACAGACGTGGTACGATACCCCTTCTTCCGGGCCCGGACCTTTGAGCAGGGTTTGAGACACAAGATCAGGGCATCACTGATCTCCCTTAGCATCCCGACCCAGGCAGGAGTGCTGGAGCGAGCCCTTCTGATCGAGAGCTTTATAGCTGAGTCCACAGCGAGACTTACCGCAGGGCGGCAGGTAGCAGAGTCTTCGTCAGCTGGTAGCCGACGGATGACTCAGGGTTCCAGGTAGACCAGACCTTCCGGCAGACGACCTCGGGACACTGGCTCAGCAGTGCGGGGCACACAGCTTGGAGCCAGTCTTCTGAGAGGCAGGCAGTGCTACGCGTGCGGCGGGCAGGGCCACATGGCTCATCACTGCCCGACCCGTCGTACCGAGGAGCAGTAGACGGTGGAGGGGCCACCCAGGCAGAGGCAGAGGGTCGACCGTGGCGGTCCGTAGGGAGGAGGCGGATGAGGCAGAGGAGCTGGCTGAGCAGCAGGTGGTGGACGACGCTTTGAGGCTCTGCCACCACACCCCTAGGAGGTCCGCCCCGACCACAGGGAGCTGGCGGGAAGAGACAGGCACAGCTCCAGGCAGCGGAGGCCTACAACCACGACGCGCCGGAGATGATTCGAGGTACGATATGTGTCTATTCCACCCTTTTTGCAGTTCTTATAGACACAGGAGTGAGTCACTCTTTCATAGCCGCTGCCCTTTATCGGAGATCGGAGATTCCGACAGAGCCGTTGGCTCGATCCTTACGGCTAGAGACCCCTACTGGAGTAGACTCGACGATTACGCACTGGTGCCGGCAGTGCGAGATTACTCTAGGAGGCGAGAGCTTCGGCTGGGATCTTTTTGTAGCGGCATCGAGGCCTTACGATGTCATCTTGGTCATGGATTGGTTATCTACAGTCCATGCTGAGATTGACTGTTTTAGGTGCAAGGTGCGATGTGTGCGCACCGACGGGAGCAGGTTCACCTTCACCGGCAAGAAGGGAGCCTTTGCAGCACAAGATGGACTCAAGAAGAGGAGAGGGCATCCCATCACTCATCAGTTGGCTAGCCTCATCCTTGGAGCAGTGGACGTGCAGAGTCCTAGTTTTCCTGCAGTGGTGGATCAGTATGCAGACATCTTCCCTGACAACATTCCAGGGCTACCTCCTCGTAGAGAGGTAGACTTTTATATTGATCTGTACCCCGTGACAGCCCCGATATCCACTCCAACGTATCGGATGGCCCTCGTTGAGCTTCGAGAGTTGCGGGTACAATTGGAGGATTTGCAGGGCAAGGGGTTCATTCAACCCAGTGTTTCACCCTGGGCCTCCCCGATATTGTTCGCCAAGAAGGCGGACATGTGTGTCGACTATCGTCGCCTGAACCAGGTTACAGTGAGGAATAAGTATCCTATACTGAGGATTGATGACCTCTTCGATCAGCTCAAGGGAGCACGGTGGTTCTCGAAGATAGACCTCGGGTCAGGCTATCATCAGCTCAGAGTTCAAGACGCGGACGTGCAGAAGACGACCTTAAGGTGTCGGCACTATGAGTTCTTGGTTATGACTTTCGGCATAACCAATGCTCCAGTAGTGTTCATGAGCCTCATGAACAAGATCTTCCAGCCATACCTCGATTGATTTGTTGTGGTCTTCATCGATGACATTTTGGTGTAGTCGACCACAGAGGAGGAGCACGCCTACCACTTGCGGGTTGTACTAGACACACTCCGAGAGAACTAGCTTTATGGAAATCTCTCGAAGTGCCAGTTCTGGTTACGTGAGTTCAACTTATTGGGGCACGTCATTTCTGAGGCGGGAGTTGCAGTGGATCCCGCAATGATCGAGACAGTGCTAGCTTGGGAGCCACCTAGGAGCGTGACTGAGGTGCGGAGTTTCTTGGGTCTATCCGGATACTATCGGAGATTTGTGCCAGACTTCTCCAGAGTTTCGGCGCCACTATCAGCTTTGAAGAAGAAGGGGAAACCCTTTTGTGTGCTCAGACAGATGTCAGTAGAGCTTTCAGGAGCTAAGACAGAGATTGACCAGCGCACCTATCTTGAGGTTTCATGAGGATGTAGTTGGATACGTAGTCTACTGCAATGCATCAGGGACCGGACTCGGATGTGTCCTGATGCAGGAGCGGGCCGTGATTTCCTATGGATCACGTCAGTTGAGGCCACATGAGCAGAACTACGCTACCCATGACCTGGAGTTAGCAGCAGTGGTCTTCGCTCTGAAGACATGGCGGCACTATCTGATGGGCGAGCGCTTTACAGTATTTTCTGACCACCAGAGTCTCAGGTACATCTTCTCGCAGAAGGACCTGATCCTGAGACAGCGGCGATGGCTCGAGTTCCTCCAGGACTATGACTTTGAGATAGTCTATACTCCTGGGAAGGGGAACGTGGTAGCCGATACCCTCAGCAGGAGGACGGGCATTCAGCTACTTGAGGAGGCGACAGAGCAGCTAGCCGCCTTGTAGATTTCCTTCGTGGATAGGGACGGAGCAGCCTTCCTTCTGTCTCTCACAGTCTCTCCTCCATTTCTGCAACGGGTCAGAGAGGCACAGCGTGGGGACACTGACTGTGAGACGCAGCGTGCACAGATATCCTCGGGACAGGAACCTGATTGTTTCTCCCTTGGAGCAAAACACGACGTCCTTTTAAGAGGACGTACCTTGGTACCAGTCGCTTTACGAGAGGAGGTGCTGAGAGAGTTTCACACTTCTCCTATGGCGGTACATCCTGGAGTGGAAAAGATGTACCAGGATCTCAGATGACAGCATTGGTGGCCGGGCATGAAGAAGTTTGTAGCAGAGTTCGATTCACGGTGCCTCACCTGCCAGCAGGTGAATGCAGAGCATCAGGTACCAGGAGGCTTGGTACAACCCTTGGATGTCCCGGAGTGGAAGTGGGACGAGATATCTATGGACTTCGTGACTGGACATCCACGCACTTCCAGAGGTCACGACTCTATTTGGGTGATTGTTGACTGACTCACCAAGTCGTCACACTTCTTACCCATCAGAGAGCAGGGCTTAGTGGAGAGCATGGGGCGTCTCTATGTTCAGGAGATTGTACGGCTTCACGGTGTGCCATCGTCTATCGTCTCTGATCGAGACGCTCACTTTACTTCTCGGCTTTGGAAGGGGTTACAGGAGGCGTTCGGGACGCGGCTACGTCTGAGCACCGCCTTTCACCCTCAGACGGATGGTCAGACGGAGAGGACCATTCAGACTCTTGAGGACATGCTCCGCGCATGTGTCCTCGACTTTGGTCGCAGCTGGGAGGACCACCTACCCTTGGTGGAGTTCGCGTACAACAATAGCTACCACTCCACCATCGGGATGGCACCATACGAGGCGTTGTACGACAGACCTTGCAGATCTCCTTTATGCTGGACAGACCCTGGGGAGTCAGCACTTGTGGGACCATAGATGGTCTGGGCCCTGACAGAGAAGGTCCATGTCATCCAGGAGCAGATGAGGACATCTCAGAGCCGGCAGAAGTCATATGCTGATAGGAGGTAGAGGCCACTAGTGTTCGAGGATGGCGACCACACCTTCTTGCGTGTCTCACCTAGACGTGGTTTGCAGAGATTTGGCTAAGGCGGCAAGTTGTCTCCACGCTTCATTGGACCATTCCAGGTCCTCAACAGGATAGGCGAGGTGGCTTATCTCCTAGCTCTACCACCTCAGTTGCATCGGGTGCACGACGTCTTCCACGTATCTCAGCTGAGAAGATACGTGCACAACCCGACACACATCATTGACTATGGGGAGCTAGACGTGGATTATGTGGCGAATTTTGCGGAGGTCCCAGTGGAGATAGAGGATCAATAGGAGCGGTTCCTATATGGGTGATCGATTCCTCTTGTGCGCATTAGATGGAAGCATGGGAACTTCCAGGAGAGCACATGGGAGCGGGAGGCTCAGATGCGTGCTCAGTATCCACATTTGTTTCCCTAGTTATTGATGTATCTTTATGGGGACGTAAATCCCTAAGGTGGGAGTAATGTAAAGACCCTTAAATTTCATGGAAATTTTTTTTCTTCTTAATTTTCTTAGGAATTTTACAAGAGCCCAGTTTCTGACGGCACCTGATTCTGAGGCCCGGTGTGCCCGGAATCATTTTCCAATGTTTGGCTCATGTACATTTAGTGAACAGATGAGCGGGTTTTTCTAACATTTGAACCGGTGCCCGAAATCGAATTCTGAGGGCACCGATGAAATCTAAACACCGATATTTGCTTAGAAAAACCTCTTACGGAGTTGCGTTTGCTCGGGTGTGGTTTTTAATTTTTGGGATTAAAGTTAAGAAATAAAATAATTGTTCGACAAACTTTATTTTATTTCACTTAATCCACGTGGAAGCCACTTGAAGTCAGTTAAAAGCGGCTTAAGCCGAGTTGATCCGGATAGGATTCTATCCAGAAATATCCTACCCTCTTGGTAGGATATTTGTGAGGTGGGGACTGCACGAGCCCTGCCGTTTCTTTTACGCTAAGTAACGCACCTGCGAAAACCCATCATTATTAAAGTCAACTGACGCGTTTTCTTAAATTCTTAACGCACCATTTAATTGGGCGGTTTTATTCGTGAATTAAATGGGCAGTTTCTTTCATTGAATTAATTCTACGAATTAATGGGTCATTACTTACCCCTTTTTCGTTTGTTGGCGTAATAATAAAATAAGACCAACATGACATTTGGAGGATTACTCGTTGAGAGATTTTTGAAAGAGATTCTTGTGCCTTCACCCTTCTTCGAGAAGAACGCGAAGAACGTGAATAACGCGAAGAACGCCGACCTCCGACGAAGAACGCTGAACCCGCGGAAATTGACGACGTGACTCCATGTGCCGCGACGCCGACGTTTCCTCTCCCGCGACATTCTTCTGCGACTTTCCTTCCTCCGCGACAAAAACCTTCGATCATCCATTGAGGTGAGGGTTTCAGTTTTCTTTTATTTTTTTTCCTTTGTGGTTTTTAATTCAGAAGGATTTATTTATTTTTAATTAAATCTTTTTGTTCTTGAACCTCGGAGTTTGTCAACGCGACACCCTTCCATGACGACGCGACCCCGGATACCGCGACGACAAGACGATCCTCAAATCTGCGAAGAACCCGCGACGACGACTTGACGAGGTAGGGATTTTGTTTTGGAAATTCCCTTATTCTCATGAACGTTTCTTTAAATTAAAGAACCGGATTCAAATGAACAATTTTAATTTATTAAAATTGTTGTTTCAGGTGTTGAATTTTTTTCTCCCGTTGTTGTTAACTAACGCAGAGGGTGCGGGACAAACGAAGACGGCCCGAAAACACTCCGCCGTTCTTTGTGGTTGTGCGGATTTGGCGGGCGACGACAAAACGTGACGCAAGGGCAGTTTTTTATCCCTCAGTGATGAATGGAACCCGAGAGGGACAACGGCGTAGACGGGAAGGAAAACGGACCACCGGAGCAACTCCAGCGGCCCGCAGAAGCGGTCGCCGGCGCAGTGGCGCCGGAAGCCGAAGGCGGTGGCCAGCAGACCCGTGGCCGCGCGGGTCCGGCTCGCCCGCACGGGATGCGGCGACATCCGCGTCCGTTGCTCCAGTGCGGCCCCAACGCGGGGCTGTGGCTTCTCCAAACTGCGGGGGCAGCACCCCGCGGCACCCAGGCGCTTGGCCGAGCCGAGCCAGGCCGGTACGACCGACCGGGTTGGACCGGGTCAGGTTGACCCGGTTCAGGTCGACCCGATTCGGCCGACCTAGGGGGGGTCGGGCCGGATCGGCCCAGGCCCGTACCCGTCTTCGGCCCATTTTCGATCAAATGCCTGTAACTTGAGCTACGGGCCTCCGAACGACACGCTGTCAGCGGCAACGCGATCCTTGGATCGAGATGGTCGTTTCGGTATATCGCACTCAAGGTTTCAGAATACTTTGGGTTCGTCCGTGTTGGTTCGTACACGAAACCAACCGGGCCCTCGGAGAGGAAACGCTCATATCTTGAGCTACGTGCGTCCGATTGACGTGCCATCAGCTTTGTTGTATTACTCGTGATACGTATAGCATCTCGCCTTTTTATCACATATACAATCATTTACATTTTACAAAATCGAGGATCTTTATGGTTTAGTGTCTTGGAAACCAGGAACTTAAAACACGAAACAAAAAAACATTCTTCTTAAACACTTGAAAGGATTCTCCTTATGTTCATCCTAGGATCATTTCTGCATCTCAGAACCTGGGGACATACATCAAAGGAAAGGGTGAGCAGAAGGCCCAGTAAGGAAAACAAGAGAAATATTTTACATGTGAACTTGAGATACTTCAATAAGGTCATGAAAAGAACATTAAGGCATGAGAAAGAAATCATGAGATATATCATAATAAAATAACATTTTTCATAACTTGAAGATGTGGCTGCAACATTTAATATTGATAATCATTTCGTTTCACCAAGGTCCATCCCCAAGGTGTCGTTAAAAATTACCATGGTTATTCACCAAGGCGTCGTTAAAATGGTCATCTCTAGAGATTAAGTCTTTACCCAATGCATTGGAGCGCTATCAGGGCACACCCTTAAATTTTCCTTTATTATCATGTGAGCCACATATATCATCATCAAACATTTCATAAATAACCCATATAGTATAAAATAAATGGGTTTCATTTCATAATCATAACATTTTAAAAACAGCTTTAAAGACATGATCTTTACGCCACTTTAAAACCCACAAAAAGGGAGGTGGGTCTCATGTATGTAAATCCCAGAATTTAAAATAGAACATTTTGGTATATATTTTAATACCCATTTAGAAGAAAGAGCTTTGAGTATTCACTTAATAATATAAAAGAACTTTAGAAAAAGAGAGAGACATTTTGAGAAGGAAATTCTGCAGCATAACGGCTATGTTACGAGGTTTTAGAAGACATTAAAAAGAGGGGGAAAATGGGTCAAACATTCTTAAATGACCCATAAAACAGTAGATGGACAGAATAAAAATGATACATGATAATGGTAATGAAATTTCAAGGACATACCATTTGAAATGTAAAACATGGAAGGAAGACAAAAATTAGATTTCTCTTATGAAAGTTCGGCAGCCTAACGACGTTACTTAAACTTCCTCAAGAATGATTTGAAAAGATCAAATAGGGTCTTTCATCATGTGAACATAAGAGTTAAGTATGATAGATATAGATTTAATTCCCCAACATAATTAAAAAGGAACTTGAAATACTTGACATGAAAGTAGAACTTTGAAAAGAATGAGAAGGGTGAAAGAATCCCCTGAAAACTTCGGCAGCCTAACGACGCCACTTAAAACATCAAAATAACGAATTGAAGAGATCAAATGGGGTCTCTGATCATATGACCATTAGAGTCCAATATTATAGATATAGAGATCATACCCCAAAATTACAAAAAGGAAGTTGAATGAATTGACATGAAAGTAGAACTTCAAAACGAGAAGGGTGAAGAACCACTTAAAAATTCGGCAGCCTAACGGCGCCACTTAAAACATCAAAATACTGAATTGAAGAGATCAAATGGGGTATCTCATCATATGATCATAAATGATCAGTATGATAAATTTAGAGATCATACCCCAAAATAATAAAAAGGAACTTGAAATACTTTACAAGAAAATAGATCTTGAAAAATGAGTAGGGAGAAAGAATCTGTTACAAAAATTTCGGCAGCCTAACGGCGCCACTTAAAACTTCATAAAACGAAATAATGAGAGTAAGAGGGGATCTCTCATTATATGAACATAAAATGGGCAGTAAGAGTAGTATAAAATAACATCCTCCAACATATGAACATGGAGCATAAAAGGAATGGCATAAAAGAGATTACTTGAAATGAAAGCGAGAGGTCAGATCCCTTACCTTAAAATGTAACTCTTAAACCTCAAAGGATGGGACCTTGAGGGCTTGGGGGCACCTTGGGAGGACTCCTTGGGAGGTAATGAGACCAGAAATTCGTTGGTGGAGAGTTGGGAGTGAAAACTAAAGGAGGAAAGGGTGGGTATTTATAGGGAAAGTGAGGGGACAAGGCATTAATGGCCAAGGGACACCTCACTAGTGGTTTTGGCAAAACCATGGGCTTACCCATGGTATTTGCCCATGGTATGGGCCACTTGGAACACCTCATACGTTATCTTACTATTCATAATTCTACCATATTGAATATATACTTAATACATCATTTAATGATGTCATTAAACACCCGTAACTTAAAAACTATATTTTCACTATTCATCTAAAATTCAACTTTTTCAGAATAATCCCAAAATTTCACCGTAACCAAATATTGATGCTCTAAATACATTTATGAACTCCACTTTATAAAAATAATTTTCTAAATAATTTTAATTTAATTTTTAAATAAAAACAATATTCATCGAAAATTCGTTTTTTTCAGAAAAATCCCCAAAAATTACCATAACATAATATCGATGCTCTGAGTTCAAAAATGAAGTCATTTTTATAAAAAAAAATTTCTAAATATTTTTAATTAAATTTTTAATTAAAAAACACTATTCACCCGAAAAAACTAATACTTGAATAATAATTTATGAAACCGTTATTTAACCATTTTATCGAATCACATTACTTAATCAAGGTGCCTACATTATTTTAAAACTTTCTTTAAGTGAGATTACTAATCCATTTGGTCATATTACTAATCCTAATCATAAAATCACTATTCATAATTTACTATTCATCAAAAATCATGTTGATCTTATTAGACTCCAAATTTTGTACTGAACATAATTGTAGAAGACCATTTTTTGAAATTCATTACACATTTTTAATTATTTAAGGTTTACATAAACATTTTTAAAATATCATTTTTCTAAAATTCATAAAAAATATGAATACTATATTTATCCGGTCATTTGAAAATTCATAAACTTCATCATACGAAGAAATCCCAATTTTTATTTAAAACAAAGGATTACACAAGGTAGTTACGGTCTCCTTACATATCCTCTTATCACACCAGCATAGGACCTAAGTGTAAGGAGTGATAAGGTGAGAGAGTCCGAGGGAGGCTCGACCAACATTGCTCGAGTAGTAATTTCAATCAGTTTGAACTTCTCGCGAAGGCGATTCCGTTCTAGGTTCACACGATGAAGTTCGGCTTGGGTTTGGTCCAGAGCAAAGCCCAATGGTGCTACCTCCTTCCCAAGTTCTGTTAGATGGGCTTCGATCGGTCCAAGACTACTAGGTGAGGCCATCGAATCTTCTTTCTATAATAATTAACCAAAATTACTTGTATTTAGAGACAATAATCAAAACATTTTGTAGACAGCGGTCATATTGACCATTGGTCATATAACAGTCAGAACCCAATGGTCTCATTTTAATTATAATCATGATTATCAAATAAAACATTTTTTGTTGAGTATAAAAATAAAATAAAATAACACATGAAATTAGGAAACAAGATTTATTCAAAATTTCGGGCCGTTACAATCCTCCCCAATTAAGAAATTGCGTCCTCGCAATTTTAAAAAAATTGGGTTTTGAAATTTCATTGAAAGTCCCACATCGGAAAAAGAGTCCATGACACCATTACTTTAAATGAAAGAAAAGGAAGTACAAAGGCCACCCGACTTTACTCATACTAGGATTCCATGTAGGAAACATGGACATGGAGGAGAAAACAAAGGGTCATGTCCTAAAGGAGAGTGATAGAAAACATGATTAGGAGGAAGTTAACCACCAGAAAATCCAAAAATTATGATGTGTGCAAGTGGTCTTTGATTACCTAGTAGGAAACGTAAACCAACAAAGTTTTTGTTTTACGTTCCTTTTCATAACTTTGAGGAATTCATTTACAACATAGAACAAAAACATAAGGAAATAAATCTACCTTCATGTAGAGTTTCATCCTTTAATAAGTTTCTACACAAAACTAATCTTTTCTCTAAACTATGAGCATTCAAAACTACTTGGTCTCATCAAAACACAAGAATCATCTTCTAGAGAATCACATAATCCACAAAAGATTAACTATCTATTTCTTTTATCTTTAAACATTATCCCAAAAACCGAAAGGGTAAGGTAAAACAACTCTTAAAAAAAAGAAAGAATCCCATAGGAATGGAAACTACTTTAAAATCTTCAAAGTTCCATGGTACTACCCAATGTTCATCCTAGTCCATTCCATAAATAACGATCCTTAAAATTCCTCAAAATAAACCAAACTAAGATTGAAACCCAAATACAAGAAGGATTTGATAACATAGTCTTCCAAAACATCATTGTTCATCTCCAAACAACATCAACCACTCCTAACATCTTATAACAAAAGTATCTAACCTAAACATTTTTAACCCAAGATAGGTTAGTCATTCCCATAAGTAACCTAAATTTCTATAAGTCCACCTTAAATTCATCAATTATTCAAATATAAGTCAACCTTAGTCCTCAATGAAAATACCGTTGTAATCTATTAACCTCGATCATATAAGTTCCCCAAAATAGTGAACTTCTTCCAAAATAAAAAACATATTTTAATCCCCTAATCATCTCTGTCATATTAGTACGGTAATCGTAGCATTTCCTATCACATTGGTTGTTGAGACATGCTCTTCCATTTCCCGCCATTAACTAAGAAAAGAAACTTTAATTAGGGGCTTAAATACTTAGCCAATAATCATGAAAAGAAACTTAAAGCATATAAGGAAAAATTGTAGTTGAAAAGTATACCCTAACTTGTGATCCCCTAGGTTCCCATCTAGGTTATCCATGATCATATATTCTTATGGGAATCTTCATTTTATTTTATCTTTGTTCCTTTAATAATGGTTCATACTAAGCTTATGAATTTACCAAAGCATATCCCCCAGGAGTGTCGTAACTAAGAGTGCAGCAAGGCCCGTTGTCGTGTACCAGTTCCCGTTCGAGTCTAGATCAAAGCGGTGTTTTTGGGTTTTACCCCTATGTACATCTGTGCCAGAGCCACCTCTATCTGCTCGTATCCAGACAGGGATGTATTTTCTTGGCAACCCCTTACTCAATACTCACCAAAATACCAGGAAGATTTACTATATTTTAACTTTTCTATAGGCTTCTTCTGAAAGTTTTCATATCCTAATTTCCACAAATAACTAAACCATCCTTTGATACCAACTATAGCATCCCGCCTTTTTATCACATAAAATTTCATTTACATTTTACAAAATCGAGGATCATTAAGGTTTAGTGTCTTGGAAACCAGGAACTTAAAACATGAAACAAAAAAAACATTCTTCTTAAACACTTGAAAGGCTTCTCCTTATGTTCATCCTAGGATCATTTCTGCATCTCAGAACCTGGGGACATATATCAAAGGAAAGGGTGAGCAGAAGGCCCAGTAAAGAAAACAAGAGAAACATTTTACATGTGAACTTGAGATACTTCAATAAGGTCATGAAAAGAACTTTAAGGCATGAGAAAGAAATCATGAGATATATCATAATAAAAGTAACATTTTTCATAACTTTAAGATGTAGCTGCAACATTTAATATTGACAATCGTTTCGTTTCACCAAGGTCCATCCCCAAGGTTTCGTTAAAAATTACCATGGTTATTCACCAAGGCGTCGTTAAAATGGTCATCTCTAGAGATTAAGTCCTTACCCAATGCATTGGAGCACTACCAGGGCACACCATTAAATTTTCCTTTATTATCATGTGAGCCACATATATCATCATCAAACATTTCATAAATAACCCATATAGCATAAAATAAATGGGTTTCATTTCATAATCATAACGTTTTAAAAACTGCTTCAAAGACATGATCTTTACGTCACTTTAAAACCCACAAAAAGGGAGGTGGGTCTCATGAATGTAAATCCCAGAATTTAAAATAGAACATTTTGGTATATATGTGAATACCTCTTTAGAAGAAAGAGCTTTGAGTATTCACTTAATAATATAAAATAACTTTAGTAAAAGAGAGAGACATTTTGAGACGGAAATTCTGCAGCATAATGGCTATGTTACGAGGTTTTAGAAGACATTATAAAGAGGGGGAAAATGGGTCAAACATTCATAAATGACCCATAAAACAGTAGATGGACAGAATAAAAAGGATACATGATCATGGTAATGAAATTTCAAGGACATACCATTTGAAATGAAAAACATGGAAGGAATAAAAAAATTAGATTTCTCTTATGAAAGTTCGGCAACCTAATGGCGTTACTTAAACTTCATCAAGAATGATTTGAAAAGATCAAACATGGTCTCTCATCATGTGAACATAGGAGTTCAGTATGATAGATATAGAGATAATTCCCCAACATAATTAAAAATGAACTTGAAATACTTGACATGAAAGTAGAACTTTGAAAAGAATGAGAAGGGTGAAAGAATCCCCTAAAAACTTCGGCAGCCTAACGACGCCGCTTAAAACATCAAAATACTGAATTGAAGAGATCAAATTGGGTCTCTCATCATATGAACATAAGAGTACAGTATGATTGATATAGAGATCATACCACAACATAACAAAAAGGAACTTGAAATAATTGACATGAAAGTAGAACTTCAAAATGAGAAGGGTGAAGAACCACTTAAAAATTCGGCAGCCTAACGACGCCACATAAAACTTCAAAATACTGAATTGAAGAGATCAAATGGGGTCTCTCATCATATGATCATAAAAGATCAGTATGATAAATTTAGAGATCATACCCCAACATAATAAAAAGGATCTTGAAATACTTTACATGAAAATAGACCTTGAAAAATGAGGAGGGAGAAAGAATCTGTTACAAAAATTTCAGCAGCCTAACGGCGCCACTTAAAACTTCATAAAACGAAATAATGATAGTAATAGGGGATCTCTCATTATATGAACATAAAAAGGGCAGTAAGAGAAGTATAAAAGAACATACTCCAACATATGAACATGGAGCATAAAAGGAATGACATAAAAGAGATTTCTTGAAATGAAAGCGAGAGGTCGGATCCCTTACCTTAAAATGTAACTCTTAAACCTCAAAGGATGGGACCTTGAGGGCTTGGGGGGAACCTTGGGAGGACTCCTTTGGAGGTAATGAGACATGAAATTCGTTTGGGGTGAGTTGGGAGTGAAAACTAAAGGAGGAAAGGGTGGGTATTTATAGGGAAAGTGAGGGGACAAGGCATTAATGGCCAAGGGACACCTCACTAGTGGTTTTGGAAAAACCAAGAGTTTTCCCATGGTATATTCCCATGGTATTGGCCACATGGGACACCTCATACCTTATCTTACTATTCATAATTCGACCATATTGAATATATACTTAATACATCATTTAATGATGTCATTAAACACTCGTAACTTAAAAACTATATTTTCACTATTCATCAAAAATTCAACTTTCTCAGAATAATCCCAAAATTTTACCTTAACCAAATATCGATTCTGTAAATACATTTATGAACTCCATTTTATACAAATAATTTTCTAAATAATTTTAATTTAATTTTTAAATAAAAACACTATTCATCGAAAATTCGTTTTTTTCAGAAAAATCCCCAAAAATTACCATAACATAATATCGATGCTCTGAGTTCAAAAATAAAGTCATTTTTATAAAAATAATTTTCTAAATATTTTTAATTAAATTTTTAAATAAAAAACACTATTCACCCGAAAAAACTAATACTTGAATAATAATTTAAGAACCCATTATTTAACCATTTTATTGATCCACATTACTTAATCAAGGTGCCTACATTATTTTAAAACTTTCTTTAAGTGAGATTACTAATCCATTTGGTCATATTACTAATCCTAATCATAAAATCACTATTCATAATTTACTATTCATCAAAAATCAAGTTGATCTTATTAGACTCCAAATTTTGTACTAAACATAATTGTAGAAGACCATTTTTTGAAATAAATTACACATTTTTAATTATTTAAGGTTTACATAAACATTTTTAAAATATCCTATTTCTAAAATTCATAAAAAATATGCATACTATATTTAACCGGTCATTTGAAAATTCATAAACTTCATCATAAGAAGAAATCCCAATTTTTATTTAAAACAAAGGATTACACAAGGTAGTTACGGTCTCCTTACATAGCCTCTTATCACACCAGCATAGGACCTAAGTGTAAGGTGTGCTAAGGTGAGAGAGTCCGAGGGAGGCTCGACCAACATTGCCCGAGTAGTAATTTCAATCAGTTTGAACTTCTCGCGAAGGCGATTCTGTTCTAGCTTCACACGATGAAGTTCGACTTGGGTTTGGTCCAGAGCAAATCCCAATGGTGCTACCTCCTTCCCATGTTCTGTTAGATGGGCTTCGATCGGTCCAAGACTACTAGGTGAGGCCATCGAATCTTCTTTCTATAATAATTAACCAAGATTACTTGTATTTAGAGACAATAATCAAAACATTTTGTTCACAGCGGTCATATTGACCAATGGTCATATAACAGTCAGAACCCAATGGTCTCATTTTAATTATAATCAAGTTTATCAAATAAAAAAAAAATTTGAGTATAAAAATAAAATAAAATAACACATGAAATTAGGAAACAAGATTTATTCAAAATTTCGGGCCATTACAATACAGATCTTTTGGCTCACTCTGCCCGAAGATTGGACGCAGGTGGAGTATGGTCGAGTTGGTTTTGCCTTAAAAACCAACCGGGCCCCTAGGACGAAAAAGACAATAACTCTCAGACCGGGTGTCTGATTGATGCGCCGTCTGCGACGTTGAGTTCCTGTTGACGATACGGAACTTTTGGATACATCAACTTCGCAATTTTTGTCAGTTGATGTATCGGCCTCTCGGCTCGTGGAGCGGACCCTCCCGAACGAGCTTGTTGTGTGCAAGAACCCTAGAGCTGGCTGCAACTGCTACTTCGACAGCGACGACTGTGCAGAGATCCTCAGTGGATTGTGACGAGGACTATGCAGAGATCCTCAGTGGACTGCGATGACTACTGCACTCAGCGATCCTACATGGATCAGTGCTACAGGTCCTGTGTAGGCCCGATCCTGTGTGGGTCTGATCCTGTGTGGGTCAGCGCTCAGCGGTTCTGTGTGAGCCAGCGCCTACAGGTCCTGTGTGGGCCCAATCCTGTGTGGGTCTTTGTGGGGGTTAGTTACCTATCGATCCTTTGTGGGTCCGAAGAATTAGATGGATCAGTGATCATCTTTATCGTCATCCGAAGAAGTAAACCTGTGTGAGCTGAATCTTCTGTGTTACTCTCCTTTGTGGATTGTGTTGAGCTATCCTGTGTGGATTTACTGTTTACTCTCCTTTGTGGATTATGTTCATCTATCCTATGTGGATTACTGTTTACTCTCCTTTGTGGATTGTGTTGTTCTATCCTGTGTGGGTATACGTTTTTGCATTCCTATGTGGACTGGGTTGTTCTTAGGCTCAGACGTTGGAGCCGAACGGGAATTGATGACTTAGGTATATGTATGGGCATATACCTAAGCAGTGTGAGTTGTTACTTCGTGATTGTATCTTTCCTTTGTGGATTATCCTTTGTGGATTTCGGGAGACCTTCGGGGGTCTCGGGGTCCCCACTGAGTAACTTATACTCACCCCTGCATGGGCTATGCCCGCACTTCTTGGTGTTGGTTGCCGACGACGGGAAGTGCTGATCGAGGTGGAGGCGTGCGGAGAAGGACGGTACCTAGAGGTGGACCACTAGGCGGGACGTACTCGGAGCGGACGGCTGGACCGATGAGCTTTGGAGGCTATCTGTACCCACCCTTCAGGTGGGACCTTCATAGGACGGCTCGACGCTGCAGCTTTTTCTTTTCAGTTGCTGTTTTCCCCTTTCAGTTATACTTTACAGTTGGGCAGGTATTTCTGGCCCCTTTTACTTTCAGTACATCTTGTTAAAGTTTTTACTTAGTGTTTACTTTTCCGCTTGCTTACTCTATGGTGCTTGTTTACTTTTCAAAGGCAATGCCTTCCCTTTTTCCGGGATTTATGCCTTGGTGCTGGTCGCCATCCCCTGGCCTATGGAAGGCGGGCTTGGGGTAGTCACGGCACGGGCCCTGAGGATGGGTCGTGAAAGGTACAATCCACTATAGATCCTCGATGCATCAGTAGGACTCATGAGACAATCTGGTGTCATGGAACAAGACCTTAACAAAATGTTATTTATGTCTTGGCATAATGCCTTGACTATGTGGTTATGAAGTCTTGCATTATGCATTCCATCATCATAAAAGGGGATATTGATATAGCGTGTGATTGTTAGACTAGTAGAATATCCATGTGAGTAAGTAAATTGAATTATTTGATTTTATCATTGCCATATTATGCTGAAGATTATATTTAAAAGGATTTTGTTTTAGGCTTATACATTTCCTTAAATGTTTATGCTAATTTATGAAAGTTTCCGCTATATTGTTATCCTTACTAAGCATCTGAGCTCACCCCTTTATATGTTTTATTATTCACAGGACATGAAGAAATATTTTATGGATGACCAACAGGGATATGATAAGGATATAAGTGTGTCCTTTGGGGACAAAATTTTGTTGATGTTTTTATTTCATGATGTAATGTAAAACATGTGTATGTATCCAGTACTTCCAAGGCTAATAACCTGGTCTGTCTTTCATAACACGATTCCTTGTATCATTATAATGTTATGTAATAATGCATCTAAACTGTGTAACTAGGGTTGCTGCATTACAGTTGGTATCAGAGAAAGTTTAGTACAATCCATGGAAAATAGATTTAGATAATCTCTAATTAGGGAAATTTACCCAAAGATAGACTATATGGATTGGTATAGATGAACATCCTAGAATTTTTGTATTGTATAGATTTTTTGTATTTTCCGAGAAATAAATCCCTTTCCAGATACGAGTAGGTAGAGGTGGCTCTGGCACAGATGTACCTCTGAGTGAAAACTCCAACAAGGAGTTTCAGGTTTGACCTGGGGTATTCTAGTACCCAACAATAGTCTATGCTGCACTCTTGGTTACGACACTCCCAGGGGATATGATTTGTGATAATTCACATTTTATTTAAAACCCATTATGATAGATTTATGTGTATATACCTCCTTAAAGAAATCAATTTTTTATGTATATGGATTAAATCCATGAATTGTTAAATTAATGTTAAGTGTTTTACAAGTTTGTAAATATGTATTGTGATTCATAAACTAATCAAGTATATGCCATTTTATAGAAATGGTTCCTAGTGGATGGAATGGAAACTATATAAATGCATGTAATATATATAGGGATTTACCTCTTAACCAATATAATTATAGTGGAGATGGTGATACAACTAGTGCTGGTTAGCTTATCACCATACAAGGACTACTCAATCAGGTTATGAAAAATAACCTTACCCATATAGAGAAACCTAATCCACAACACAAAGGATCAATGTTAGACCTCTTCATTAGGAAACAAACACAAAAATTCAATGGGAGTAAAAATCCATTACTAGCTGAGCAATGCATAAATTCTTTAAAGAAAATATTTCAGGCTTTGGGGAGTAGTGAAAGGGAAAAAGTTTTCATAGTAACTTATCGCCACACGGGAGATGAAAAATAATGGAGGTCATTAATCCAAAACACAAAAAAAGATGAAGAAGTATTAAACAAGGAATGGAAGTAGTTTAAAGAGATTTTCTTAAAAAAATACTTTCATCATGACCATCGAGTGGATTTGTAATGAAAATTTATGAGACTCAGGAAAAAGGAGGATGGGAATGTCACAAAGTATGAGGCTAACTTTACAAGGTTAGCAAGGCATGCAACTAATTATATACGTAACCTAATGAGTATGATTGATAGATTCATTGATGGGTTAAAACCATTTCTCTGTCGAGCATTAGTCTCATAATCCTTCTCATCATACGAAGATATTGTATCATGCGCTATCAAGACAGAAAAGGTATTATCTATGTCTTATGACTTTATAGCAATGTAAGAGAAGAAGATATCTGTGAATCACTCTGTAAATGGAAATAAGGAGAAGAATATAAATTTTGAATATCCATCTTGAGGAAAATGTGGGAAAAAACACCCTAGTTCTTACATGAAGGGAATGGGAGTCTGTTATAAGTGTGGTGAAAAAGGCCACCATGTAACGACCCAAACATTCATTAATGGAAATACCACTTGATCTAATTAAATGTCTCTTTATGTAAAATGTTTATATAAAATTTCTACATCTTTGGTTTTATTTTAAGATTGGTGATCATTACTAAAATAGCCATTGTACAGTGTTCACATGATTAGTATAAATATTGGGTTTTAACAAATCCAATTTACATAGACAAAGGAAGAGATGCCCTCATCCAGTATAATTGCTCCATATGAAGCCCATTTGTCAGAGCTCAAAAAAGAGGTGGCGTCATTGGGCTTCACTCTTGACCAAGCCCAATCCATGTTTCATCATGTCAAGCTCGAGTGGGACTGCCTACGAGAGAAGTGGAAGTTAATAGAAATTATCACCAAAGCTCCCACTTCCTCCTCAGTCAAAGTCATTAGAGTTAATCCAACCTCTACTCTCCCCTCTCTATAATCCTCCCAAGGTGCCCCAATCTCCCACGAATCCTCTCTCAAGCCTCTCTCAATCCTTTGGAAGCACACTTCCAACTAAGGGTTTTTCATCCTTTCTCGTTTTTTGACCATTTATTTTAATGTTGTTACGCCCTTTTAATTTCAATTGTAAATTTTTTGGTATGTTTTTTCACCTCCCCCATACTTCCCTATTTATGTTTGAATGATGGGATACCCATTTCTCTCTTATTAAATTCCTCCCATGTACACCTGTTATTATTCAAAAATTCTATAAGGAATTTCTCTCTCCTCATTTACATTCACGCAATTATTTTGTATCATGAATCTAACTTCCAATAAATTTGTTGGGACAAGTATCTATATGAACCCCTTACTGTCCATGTCTTGTAAATATGATGAGACACCCCTTTCTCTCTCATCAAACATTTTTATTAATTCTTACGTCGTGCCGTTACGCTGCCGAAATTACACCAATTTTCCAAGTCAATGCCATTGTGTAGTGAATACCATGCCCATTTTTCTATCAAGGGTATTCACCTTTATGCACATTTACTTATTGATTATAAATTTTCATGTATGAATTCCACATTCCTTTATCATGAAATAAATTATGATGTTTTATAAATCCATGTTATATGATCCATGTGGCACACTTATGCATGAAATGAATGGTTTAAGAAGGGTGTTACCTTATAGTGCTCCAATGCATTGGGTAAAGTATAATATCATGATATGCTGTGTGTAGTGGGTTTTTACACTGGCTAATTCAACTATAATGAGGTTTTACTCATGCTTCATGTGCAATGAAGATTTAACCATTCTCCATATCCTACGAGCCTTGGCTCATGCAAATTCCATGTTAAGTGTTATTACCACATTTCATGTTATGATTATCATGCTTTATCACACATTTATGTTTATGATTATATTGTTCACTATTTATATGACTATTGTCTAACATGTATTGTATTCCTCATGTCATTCCATGAGTATTCCCTTACTAGGGAATATTTCTCACCATTTTCTTTTTCATGTCCTCAGGTTATCCCATGAAATGCTATGTACGAGGGAATGTAGAGGTAATGTAAAGGATGTTTTCAATAAAGATTATGTATTTCTTGTATTAAGTTGTTATGTAATGATCCTAATCCCCAAAGAAACTATACCTCTCGATCTTCTATGTTGTACCAATTGACGTTTATGTAATAAATTATGATTAATTGTGTTATAGAAGGGAAGGTTTGTCATAGTTTGTATTAGGGATAAGTTTTGTTATTTTTGGGATTAAGATTAGAAAACCCTAGTAAATCATTAGACACAAGAACTAGTATAATAAAAACATCCCTACGTTTTGGTGAGTATTGATTAAGTGTTTTATCAAGAAAATATATCCATGTCTAGATATGAACAGGTAGAGGTGGCTCTGGCCCAGATGTACCTAGGGGTGAAAACCCCGACAAGGAGTTTTGGGCTTCACCAGGGGTATCCTGGTACATGACAACAAGCCTTGCTTCACTCATGGTTATGACACTCTCGGGGGATATGCTTTGATTAATTCACATGTTTAGTGTGAACCCTTATTAATGGAATATAAAAAATTCCCCTAGGAATATATGTTATAAAGTATATCAGGGATAACATAGATTGAAGCCTATAGATTCATAATTTAAAGAAATAAAAGTTATTTATAAGTCACCATCTTTAATCTCTAGATCACCCTTTATTTGTTACCCTTAACATTCCTTTTAATCCAGCCAATGGCAGGTAACAAGAGGACTCAGTCTAACAACCGATGTGAAGATCAATGCAATGATTGTACTAATGAGATTCCCAATCCAATGGGAGTGGGAATCATGAACTTTGTCACGCTTCTATCTTAGATAACTCAATATTTGAATAGCAACATGGTTCAAGTGGAAAATTCCACCCCCTAACAATTGACTAGTCGCTATCGAGAGATTCATGAGAGAAAGGCCTCCAACATTTAATGGATCATATGATCCCTCAATCACTGAACAATGGATCAACTCTATTGAAAACATCTTCTTCGTCCATCAATGTTCTAAAAAATAGAATGTTCTCATAGATTCTTATCGTATGGAGGGTGAAACTAATCAATAATGTACATTGATAAAAAATACAAAGCATAAAGAGGAGATCGAGGCGTTGGAATGGAAGGATTTATGAAATATGTTTTTTGATATATATTTTCCGTGCACCCTACAACCTAAGATGGAAAGAGACTTCCTTGCAGTTAAGAAAAAATATGATGAATCTGTTGGAATGTACGGGAAAAATTTCAAAAGGCATGCACGATACGCTTCCGGCTTTGTCGTTACCCCCGAATGCAAGGTTGATTGCTTCTTTGGTGGGATAAAACCAAGCTTGTAGAGAGCGCTGGTGATCTGTGATTTCGACAGCTATGAGGAAATTGTCTGATGTTCCCTCAAGGATGAAATAGGGATTAGAGAATCTCAAGGGTATCATAGTGATATGAAGCATAAGGTTTACTTCAATTCCGGCGGTCCGATTGATAAATTCAACTGTGATAAGAAGATCTAACACCACACTTTCCAATGGTGTAGAAAGAAGAACCCTAGAAATTTCCTGAAGGGGGCGAGGAAATGCTTTAGGTGTGGAAGAGAAGGGCACCTAGTTGTTAATTGTCAGCATGAATGACACGTGGTTGTGAGCGAGGAGAGGAACCCTTCGTTCGAACCTCAACATATGGTTCACTCCTACAACTACAATGAACCATGGCATCTTGCAAATCAGTGCCCTAAGCCATGGGTTTTCGGAGGCAACCTACAACCTACAAGGTAGAAAGGGAGAGCTTTTTTCCATCACTACTGCCAAAAGTGAACCTCAAAAACGAAGTGGTGACATGTATGCCTGTTATTCATTCTATAATAGCTTATGTATTTTTTGATTCAGATTCTACACATTATTTCATATCTTGAAATTTTAGTAGAACAATCCCAGCACCACCACAAATCTTGGAAGTGAAGTTGTCGATGAGTACGGAAAATGAGAAAATCTATGCATCCCATTAATATAACTCCACCCCTGTTCTAATCTGTTGATAGAACTTCCCAACGAACCTCGTCATACTCCCTCTGGTGGAATTTGATTCAATTCTTGGCATGGATTGACTTTCCCAATATAGAGGCATCATAAATTTACGTGATAGGGAATTCACTCTCCATGTGGAAAATCGACGCCCAATTCATTACAAGTGCAAGGAGGAAGAAAATCCTTCTTTAGCTCCATCGTCTCATGCATGGATATTACAGCACTATGAGTATGCATATCTAGCTCCGATGATTGAGTCCAAGGAAGCAACCATCCTTGAAGACATTCCTATTGCGAGGGAATTCTCAAATGTATTTCCTGAGGAATTTCCTGGTCTTCCTCCTAGAAGAGATGTTTACTTCTCAATTGATCTTATACCTGATGAATTTTGAATATCCAAGACTTCATATAGAATGGCTATTGAGGAGCTTGAGGATCTGAAGAAACAACGTTAGGAGAATCTGGATAATGGGTTTATACACCCAAGTGCTTCACTATGGGGTGCACTAGTCCTCCTCATCAAGATGAAAGATGGGTCAATTCACCTCTGCATCGATTATCGTGAGCTTAACAAAATCACTATTAAGAAAAAGTATCCTCTCCCATGAATTGATGACATGTTCGATCATCTGTGTGGAGCACAACACTTCTCCAAGGTGGATTTGTGGTCGGGATATTATCAAGTAAGGGTGAAGAAAGAAGATATCCCCAATACTTCTTTTCCTACAAGATACAGGAACTATGAATTCATCGTAATTCCTTTTGGACTAACTAATGCTCCAGTAATCGTCATGGACATGATGAATAGAGTCTTTTGAGATTACCTCAATATATTTGTGGTAGTATTTATTGATGATATTATGAAATACTCCAAAACCAAGGAGGATCATGTGGAGCATCTAAGAACTGTACTAGAGACCTTTCAGAAGGAGAAGCTCTATGAAAAGTACAGAAAGTGTCGGTTTTTGTTAAAAGAGGTCTCATTATTGGGACATATCATCACAAGAAATTTGATATATGTGGAAACCTCCAAAAAAGATGCAATTGAGGTATGGCTAAGGCCAACATCGATAACAGATATCAATAGATTCTTGTGGTAAGCTGGATATTATCGACTATTTGTGAGAAATTCCCCATGATTGTCCAACCCTCTTACCAAGCTAACTCCGAAGGGAGTAATGTTTTTTGGAGTGATGAATGCAAAGAATGATTCAACGAGTTGAAAAAGAGGCTTATCACTGTGACCATATTCAAATTACCCACAAGTGGAGAACTTTTTTTGGTATTCAGGGATGCATCAATGAAGGGCATGGGATGTGTGTAGATGAAAAATGTCAATGTCATTGCCTATGCTTCAAGGCAGTTGAATTTTCATGATAAAAAATATCCAACACATGACCTCGAGTTGGATGTAGTGATCTTCACATTGAAAATTTTGTGGCATTATCTCTTTAGGGAGAAGTGTGGAATATATACGGACCAAAAAAACCTCGAGTATATATTCACACATAAAGAGTTGAACATATGCCAACGAAGTTGGTTAGAGCTGATCAAAGACTACGAATGCACAATCCATTACCACCCTGAGAATGCGAACAAGGTGGCGGATGACCTAGGTAGAAAGGACACACCAATTCTGTCATTGATGATAATTTAAAAGGATCCAATCTTCATTCATTTGATGAATATGGACATGGTAATCATAAAGAAGGGAACATAATCAATACATTCACAAATTATTGATCAACCATCACTTTTGGAAAGGTTAGTGGATGCTCAAAAGGATGATGTGGGAATTTAGGAAAAGGTGGAAGCTATCGAAAAAGGGAAATCCTTAGATTTTAATGTTAATGAAGAAAAAATTGTAAGATTTCGGAAAATACTATGTGTTCCATAAATTCCGGAGATGAAGAAGGATATTTTGGATGGTGCATATAGTTCAAATTTATCTATTCACCCAGGAAACACAAATATGTATCAAGATCTCTGAGATCATTATTGGTGGGATAATATGAAGAAAGAGATCGCTAAATATACATCCATGTGCCTAGTGTGTCTGCAAGTGAAGGTAGAGAGGCAGAAGTCTAAGGGGACGATGCTACCATTGCCCATACCAGAATGGAAATGGGATAACATTATCATGGACTTTTTCACCAGAAATCCGATGATATCCAAAGGCAACAATGCAATCTGGGTTGTTGTGGACCGTCTTACAAAGGTTGAACACTCCATTACTATTCGGTTGGATTTCTAATTGGATCAACTAGCATGGATATATATCATGGAAGTGGTAAGGCTTCCTGGTGTACCATTATCTATTGTATCTAATCGAGATCTAAGATTCACCTCTATGTTTAGGAAGATTCTTCAATGTGCTCTGAATAATGAACTGAACATCAGTATGGGCTATCATCCTCAAACTGATGGCCAGTCTGAGCGGACTATCCAAACACTTGAGGACATGTTGAAAGCGTGCTCAATGGACTTTAAATGGGTTGGGATCAACATCTTCTTCTGGTGGATTTCTCTTATAATAACAGTTTCCACTCAAGTATACAAATGGCACCATATGAAGACTTTTATGGGAAAAGGAGAAGAACACTGGCATGTTGGGATGAGGTCAGTGAGAATAAGCTTCTTGGACAAGAAATGGTCGAAGAAATGGTGGAGAAGGTGAAAACCATTCAGCATCATATCAAGGCAGCCCAGTGTTGAGAAAAGAGTTATGCAGATTACTGTCGATGAGAACTTGAGTTTAAAGTTGGAGACAAGGTATTTATATGCATATCATTGTGGAAGAAGGTCATGTAGTTTGGAAAGAAATGGAAGTTATGTCCAAGGTACATCACTCCTTTTGATATTCTCGATCGTGTTGGGGATGTGGCCTATCGACTATCACTTCTACCTACCATGGCCAATGTGCATGATGTATTTCATGTTTCCCTCTTAAGGAAGTACATAACGGAATCTTAACATTTACTCTCTTTAGAGGTGGTATAGTTAGAGGATGATCATTATTATGAGGAGGAACCCGTGAAGATATTGGATCGTAGTGAATAAATTCTACTACATAATGAAATTCCCCTCATCAAGTAGTTGTGGTGAAACCACATGTTTGAAGAAGTGATGTGGGAATTAGAGGAAATGATTAAGTAGTGTTTCACACATCTGTTCTAGTGTGGGAAAAGGAAATTTTGAGGGAATTTTTTTTTAATTGGGGAAGATTGTAACAACCCAAACATTAAATAATGGAAATCCTTCTTAGTCTAATTAAATATATCTTTATGTAAAATGATAATATAAAATGTCAACTTCCATGATTTTATTTTAATAATGGTAACCGTTTCTAATATAGATATTGAGTAGTGAACACATAATTTGTATAGATATGGGGTTTTATCAAATAAAATTTACTCAGAAAAAGGAAGCGATGACCTCATCATGTATAATTTCTCCATAAGAAGCCCATTTTTTGGAGCTAGGATAAGAGGTGGCATCATTGGGCTTTTCCCTTGACCAAGCCCAAGCCAAGCTTCATCATGTCAAGCTCGAGCGAGACCACCTACGAGAGAAGTGGATGTTGATAGAGATTACCACCCAAGCTCCCACTTCCTCCTCACTCAAAGCCTTTGGAGTTCATCCAACCTCTGCCCTCCACTCTCTAGAATTCATCCAAGGTTCCACATGTTACCAATAAGCCTCTCTCAAGCCTTTCTCAAGCCTTTTAAAACACACTTCCATGTAAGGGTTTTTCTTCGTTTCTTATTTTTGTCCACTATTCATAATGTTTTTATTCCCTTTTAATTTCAATTATAAATTTTTAGGTATAGTTTCACAGCTCCCCCATACTACCTTATTTATGTTTGAATGATGGGAGACCCCTTTCTCTCTCAATAAATTCCTCCCATGTACACCCATTACTATGCCGAAATTCCGAAAGGAATTTCTCTCTCCTCATTTACATTCAAGCAATTCTTTTTGTATAATGAATCTAATTTCCATAACATTTGTTGGGAAATGTATCTATATGACCCCTTACTATCTGTTTTATCTAAATATGATGAGAAACCCCTTTCTGTTTCATTAACCATTTTTATGAATTCTTACGTCATGCTGTTACGCTGTTGAAATTACACCGATTTTCCAAGCTAATTCCATTGTGTAGTGAATATCATTACCATTTCTCTATCAAGGGTATTCACCTTTAGGAATATTTACATATTGATTATAGAGTTTCATGTATGAATTCCACATTCTGTTATCATGGAATAAATGATGATGTTTTATGAGTCTGTGTTATATGATCCATGTGGCACACTAATGCATGAAATGAATGGTTTATGAAGGGAACGCCCTTATAGATCTCCAATGCATGGGGTAAAGTATATTATCATGATACTTCATGTGAAATGGGTGTTGAATCATGCTAATTCATGTGCAATGAGTTTTTAATCATGATTCTTGTGCAATGAAGATTTACTCATGCTCCTTGTGCACTGAGCCTTGGCTCATGCTAATTTCATGTTAAGTGTTGTTACAACATTTCCATGTAATGATTATCATTATTTATCGTGCATTTATGTTTATTCTTAATGTGTTCTCTATTGATATGCCTATTGTCTAACATGTATTGTATTCCTTATGTTATTCCATGGTTATTTCCTTATTGGGATTTATAGCTTACCCTTTTCTTATTCATGTCCTCATGTTATCCCATACAATGCTAAGTACGAGGGAATGTAGTGGTCGTGTAAAATAAGTTTTCAAAAACGATGTTGTATTTCATGTTTTATGTTTTTATGTAGTGATCTTATGCCCCAAATACATTAGACCTTTCTATCTTATATGTTTTATCAAGTGATGTTTATTTAATAAATTATGTTTAATTGTGTAATAAAATTGCAGGGTTGTCATACACCAAGCTCGTGATTTTACGGGAAAGAAAGTGGTTGTCAACGTTGAATGCTTCAATTGTAGTGAAAAGTGACATTATGAAAATGAATTTCTTAAGCACCAAGTGAATATACCTAAAAAATGTCAAGGGATCAACGCCATGCTTTTGCGATCACTACTGCTGATGTGGAAACTACGAAGGATGTTGTGGTAGGTAATTTAATGGTTTTCTCATGTTTAGCCAATTCTTTATTTCATTTTGGATGATCGCATTGTTTCATATCTTCCCATTATTCTATGAAAATTATAAAATTTTAATTTGACTTTGTAAGGGAGATGTCAGTGAAAACTCATAAGGGAAGTATCATCACAAAATTGTTTTTTGAATCAGTTTACATTAGAGAATATAATTGTTCTTTATCGGCGGATCACATCGTCATACCCATGATTGAATTTGGTATAATCCTTAGAATGTATTGGATTTCTGACCATGATGTGAAAATTTATTTTAAGAAGAAGGAGGATAAAATATTCGATGATGACAAGGAGTACATTATCTTTAGAGAAGAAATGTCACCACCTGATTCTTATCTAGATCCACCCCTAGAAGCTCTACTAAATTCAATTATTGGGGAGGATGAAAATAAAATAACTTTGATTGAGGAAAAAAATGATTGAATAGAGGACATACCTATTGTGAAAGAATATGTTGATGTGTTTTTAGAGGATTTTCCTTGACTTCGTCCAGAATGAGAAATTGAGTTTTCCATTGAATTAATTCCTGGTTTAAGGACAATATCAATGACCAATTATAGAATGGACACTATGCAATTAGTGGAACTAAAGAAACAACTTGATGAATTTAATAATAAGGGATTTATTAACCCAAGTGTTTCTCCATGGGGAGCCCCTATCCTTTTTGTTAAGACAAAAAGACTGTTCTATGAGGTTGGGAATTGACTATAGGGAGATCAATGATATAAAAATATAGAACAAGTATCTCATACCTCGCAATGAGGATTTATTTGACCAATTTCATGGAGCTCAATATTTTTCAATGACTGTCCTTCGATCTGGATATCATTAGTTGTGTTTGAAGAAGGAAGACATTCTGAAAAAATAATTTTGAACAAGGTACGAGCATACCGAGTTTACATTAATTCCTTTTGGAATGACTAATGAACCATTTGTCTTCGTGGATCTAATTAATATAGTTTTCACAAAATAACTTGATTACTTTTTAGTTGTATTTATTGATGATATCTTGGTATACTCGAAAAGATACAAAGATCATGAAAATCACTTGTGTACTATTTTGAAAACCCTCATAAGAAATGAATTATATGGGAAGTTTAGCAAGTGTGAATTCTGGTATCAAGAGATTTCTTTTCATAGCTATATTGTCTCAATGGATGGAATCTCTATAGATACATCAATGTCCAGGGAAATCCAAGAATGGCCACCACTGACGAGTATAATTGAGGTACACTATTTTATAGGTTTAGAAGGTTATTACCTATGTATCATCCAGAATATTTCCTAGTTGGATAGCCCATTAACCATGATCCCATGTAAAGGGGTTAAATTTGTTTGTACAAAAGTGTGTGAAGAATGTTTTAAATAACTGAAGAGAATATTAGTCAAATATCCTATCTTGATTCTTCCATCATAGAATGATGGGTTTGTTATATATAGTGATGCTTAAACTAAAGAACTTGGTTGTTTCCATATGTAAAATGATAGAGTTATTTCATATGCATCACGACAGCTAAAAATTAATGAGAAAAAATAACCCACTCATTATCATGAGATATAAGTGGTAATATTTTTTCTGAAGATATGGATACACTATATCTATAGTGAAAAATGCTATATTTATACAGATCACAAGTGTTTGAAGTATATTTTGACATAGAAGTAACTCAACATGAGGAAACAGAGATGACTTGAACTACTCAAGGATTATTATTTCACCATACACTACCACTCGGGGTAAGAAAATAAGGTGGAAGATGATTTGAGTAGAAATTATCAGGGATTTTTGAACATGATGAGAGATGAAAGGGATTCTATTTTCACTGATCTAGTAATGATGGATATGGGAATAACCATGGAAGGTGAAACATCAACATTGTTTCCAAACCAACATTACTAGAATGGATAAAGAGTTCTCAAAGTGATGATGAGGAGTTTAAAAATATGATTAAATCTGTGAATGATGGTAGATTGAGTGACTTCATATATGAAGACGGAATTTTGAAATTTGGGAGGAGGCTTTATTTTATAACATAACTAATCTAAAAAGGGAATTGTTGGATGATGCTCATATCTCCAATTTCTATATACACCATGGTAGCACCATGATGTAATTATATTTTAAAAAACATTTTTTTGGGACAAAAAAAAGAGGGAGATAGCTGATTTTGTGTAAAGATATATGGTTTTTCAACCAGTGAAATCTAGAAGGCAACATCTTAGAGGATTCATGCAACCTCTTCCCATACCTGATTAGAAATGGGATAATATTACAATAGACTTTGTCATGGGGATACAAAATACTCTAAGAATGAATGATCAAATATGGCTCAGTGTTTATTGTCTTACCAAGTCAGCACATTTTATTACTATAAGAGAAGATTTACCTCTTGAACGTCTAGCAAGATAATATATTGATTATGTTGTAAGACTCTATGGTGTACCCCTATCGATTTTTTATTATCACGATCCCCGTTTTACATCACAATTTTGTAAAATTATTTATAAGGACTTTGATATAGAACTTCATTTGAGCACTACCTACCACCCTCAAACTGATGGACAATTAGAATGAACTATTAAACCCTTAGAAGACATGTTGAGATCTTTCTTACGTGACTTTCAAGTTTTCTGGGATCTATATTTACCTCTGAATAATTTTCCTATAATAATATCTTTAATTCATGTATTCATATGGCACCATATGAAGCATTATATGGAAAGAGATGTCTCACACAAACTTGTTTGGATGATGTTGGTGAAATAAAACACATAGGCCCGAAACATGTTGAGGAAACAATGGAAAAGGTGATGGTTGTCAAAACTCACATCAAAGCATCTAAAAGTATGAAAAAGAGCTATTCCGATAATTAGAGGATGGATTTGGAATTTCAAGTAAGATATCATGTTTTCTTGAAGGTATCTCCATGGAAGGGTGTTATACGATTCAGTAAGAATGGTAAATTGAGTCTAGGTACATCGGACATTTCTAAATTCTTGAATGAATTGAGGTTGTAGCTTACCATTTGGAAATTATTCCAAGTCTCTCCAAAGTTCATGATGTATTCCACATATCACTGTTGAGAAAATACATGCTTGACCTAATGCATGTACTGACCTATGAAGAATTTGAACTGGAACATGATATGTCTTATTGAGAAGAGCCTATTAAGATTCTTGATAACAGAGAACAAGTGTTGAAAAACTGGATGACTCATTTGGTAAAATAATTATTGATAAACCATAAGATATAAGTGGCAATGTGGGAACCTGGGGAAAATATCATGATGAACCAACTGAATCTTTTTATGCAGTGATATTTTAGAAATTTTGAGGAAGAAATTATTTTAAGGAGGGGATAATGTAGCACCACAAGCTTCCATGGTATGTTTCCTTTTTAATATCACAGTATATTGCATTGTCTGCAACTAGGAGTTTTAACAGGCCACGACCAATCAAACTAGACATTATCAATAGTAATTACCAATTTTTGAAATTTTATAAATTTTATTTTTAAAAATGGACTTCATTTTTTAATTCTAAATATCAAAATTATTTTAGGGTGAATTTTTGGTATTTTTCTGGTAACAATCAATTTTTTGATTAATTGTGAGAAACACTGTGTTATTGTTTAAAATCGTATTTTTATTTGCATAACTAGTTATATTATTTTTATATATTTTAGGTAAAAATATATACATAATACCTATATATGTTAAATTTAATTCATTGGAGTCTTTTTATAATAAGATTAGATATATAACATTTTATAAAACGTTTTACCTCATTTTACCCATCTTCTAGGAGTATGAACAAATTTTATGAAAACATAGTTTTACCGCTTTTGTGAGTTGAATTTAAAAAATCAAATAGACATTGTTGACATCATCATGTAAAATTTGGTTCAATAAGATGAAAATAATTTTCGGTGAATACTATCTTTTGACTTTTATTTACCACGGTTAGAAGTAAATTGTGTAATTAAGGGTAAAATTAATGTTATAATTACCCTAAAACATGTCCTAATTCTATTGGATAAGTTTAATTAGACCAAAAACAACCTTAGGAATAAATTATGATCCTTTTGGTCCAGTTTTATTAGATTAGGATTGTTATTATTATTTTATTTAAGGAATAGTTAAAAGAATAAAATTAATTTTTTAATAACAAAACCTTTTTTAATATAGGGTTACACACAATTAAATTTCAACTACAAATATTCATTAAAAGATAAAAATAATTATTACATAATTATATTATATTTATAATTTTTAGACATTAAATAATTTAATTTATTTATGACACAATGATGATGCAGTTATTTCCTTAATATTGAAATATTAAAATATTTGATATTATAAATATCCAAATAAATATAACATTAGACTTCTGATGAATTATTCTAATATTAATGGTTAATAATAAATTTTAGAGTTGATTAAATACATTTTATTCTGAGTGAGAATGTTTTTCCAGCATTACAAAAAATCAAATACTAAATAGTGTCAAAATGGACATAATTTAGTTTTTTTAAAAAATAATATATTATTCATTGATATAATATCTCTAAAAATATATGATATTTCCATAGTACATAGATATTGTTATATATATTAATAATTAACCACATGGGGTTCACATTTATTATTATAGTACGTTTATTTACCACATAATATAAAAATACAAAGAGACATGGTAAATGTAAAACAATTTAACTAAGAGATAAATCTAAATGATAAGATTAATATGGCGACCTAAACCTTTAAAAAACCTATTGGTTGAGAGTTTTTCAACCCATACCCACATTATCTTCGAAATAAATCATTTTTGAGCCATTAGAAACCGACAATTATTTAATTATAAAATAACATTTCAAACATTTCCAAAAGTGACCCTCACCTCTCTTATAAAAGTTCACTTCCCATTATATTAATTTCACACCTCCAAATCCATTTTTATTGGCCAAAACCTGACCAAATGTCCTACCAACATTCCTCCCTTAATCCTAGTGGCCTTACTTTGGTCATAAATCCATCATATAGAGCTCTTTTGATCTAATCTAAAGGAAGAACCTGAAGAAGAGGTAAATATTTCATCACCTCTTTCAAGATCTTTTATTCTTCCACATCCTCTTTCTTTGTTTTATCCATTATAAAATACTAACTAAATTATCTTATATACAATTTTATGTTATTATAAAAATATTACAACCATATTCATTATTATATCCATCATATGAATGACAAATTCACCATATGTGCGTACGTACGGCTTACCATCCCCACATCGTGTTGTAGTTTTTTATTGAAGCACTTCTTTATTTGGATGTGTATAATAATGAGTATAACTAATTTAAATAATAAATATAACATGTTAATGATTATTAATATATGATATATCATCCAATTAAATACGATTTCACCCTCAACATAATGATATTTTCACTCGTGTGTACGTTCGGATTACCGTCTCCACGAACGCGATGAGAATCATTCCCCATCGTAAAAATTATAGAATAATTTTCATTTTATGATTAAAAATAATGTTTATGAACATAATATCATTCTATATAAGAATAAAATACATCTTATCTATAACAAACATGACTTACATTACCAAGAAAATAAAGGAAAACAAATCGGTTGACACCCAAAATGATGATACTACTAAAATATTATTAACAAAGCAAAATTATAGGATCTTATATGATATCATATTTATGTATATGATTCTTGTATAATTTAATAAAAATTGTTTATATATTATACATGAGGTTGACATACCATCAACTTAGGAAAATTACAAGGTAAGGGTTTATATTACAATCTCTTTACATATCTGGGGTTGTTACTACGTAACTATCTACTGGGACCTCTTTATCATCCACATCCATGTTTTCTTAAAAATGTAATAAAAAATATATTTATTATTTACTATAATATGGTTTAAAGAAATTTATACCCTTATTTTACCACATATGTATTGAATGGAATCATTTCGTCATTTTCCAAACAAGGTACACTATGACCTTCTTGAAAACATTAAAGTAAGAATGTCTTTTTTAACATATACGAAGGGTGAATCTATTTTCCACCATTATAACATCATCGAATCTTCTCATAATATATTATAATATTATTATCAAAATAAATTTTTTCTATTATAATTATATGATTTTAAATAATTTAGAAATAGAAAAAAAAATTTCTCTACAAAAAGTTATGATTTCATCTATGTCAACATCCTTTGATGGATTTTACACTTGTTTAAAGTTGATTTATTATGATACAACTCTTCCATATTGTATTGAAGGTTGTGTCATAATTTTTACTATGGATTTATTATTTTTACACTATTCCTAGTTTATGGATAAATTATTGACATTTCGTATGCTAGTTTGAAAATGAATGTTTATGTGATGTTTAAACCTTTTCATGTAAAGAATGCATTGGACTTAGTAAGTGACGGGTGGAGACCTCTATAGATCCTCGATGAATCGGTAGGTCTCATGAGACAAACTAGTGTATTGGCACAAGGCCTTGAAAAAATATTAATTGTATTCTTGGCTCAAGGACTTGACTATGTGGTTATGAAGTCTGCCATTATGAATTCCTTTATTATGAAATTGTCTATTTATACTTCATGTGATTATTCACATAGTATAATATTCATGTGAACATGTAAATGGAATTATTTGATTCTATATTTTCCATATTATTCTGAATTTTATGTTTAAAAGGATTTTTTTTACTCTTATACATTGCCTTAAATGTTTATGCTTATATATGAAATTTTTCGCTATATTGTTGTCCTTACTGAGGATCTGAGCTCACCCCTTTCTAGGTTTTATTTTTCTTAGGATGTGAAAAAATATATTATGATTGGCCTTCAGTGATAGGATAAGGATATAAGTGTGGTCATTGGGGAAAAATGTTGTTGATGTTTTTTATTTCATGATGTAATGTAAAACTTTTGAATGTATCTAGTACTTCCAAAGCTAGTAAACTGATCTATATTTTGGGACATTATTCCCTGTATCATGCCAATGTTATATAATAATGCACCAAATCTGGGTTACTTGGGTAGGGATGTTATAGTTAGTATCTGAGGATGTTTAGTACAATCCTTGAAACTCGATTTTGATAAACTCTTCTTAGAGGACATGACCCTAAGATAGACTTTGAGGATTGGTATAGATTAACTTCCTAGAATTTTGGTAATGTAGATATTTTGTGTATTTTCCAAGAAATAAACCCCATTTCTAGATACATTTTGGTTGAGGTAGCTCTAGAAAATATTTACCTAGGAGTTAAAACTCCGATAAGGCGTTTCAGGCTTGACTCGGGGTATCCTAATACACAACAAAGGGCCTTGATGCAAAATTGGTTTTGACACTTCTAGGGGATATGCTTAGGATAATTCAGATTTTCTTTACAAACCAATAAAAATGATTTATGAATATATAACTCCTCAAAGAATTTTTTTTTATGATTATGGATTATATCCATAATTTTTTCAATTTATGTTAATTGTTTTACAAGTTTGGAATTATGTATTATGATTCCTAAACTAATCTACTATATGCAATTGTTTAAAAATGGTTCCTAGTGGAAATAATGGAAACTGTATCAATGCACACAATCAATTTTTGGATCTCACTCCTACTCATGATAATTATAGTGGAGATGGTGATGAAGCTAGTTCAGATCAGCTTATCACCATACTACGACAACTCTCTTAGGTTATGAATAATAAATATACTCGTATAGAGAACCCTAATCCAAAATGCAGAGGATCAATATTAGACCAATTCATGAGGCCAAAACCACCAACATTCAATGGGAGTACAACTCCATTAGTATCTAAGCAATAGATAAATTCTTTAGAGAAAATACTTCATACTTTGGGTATTAGCGAAATGGAAAAATTTGTCATGGTAGTTTATCGCCACACATGAGATGCAGATCAATGGTGGTAATTAATCCAAAACAAAATGGAAGATAAGATGTATCAAACATGGAATGGAGGTAGTTGAAATATATTTTCATATAAAAATACTTTCCTCATGACCATCGAGTGGATATGGAAATACAATTAGTGAGTCTGAGGAAAAAGGAGGATGTGAATGTCGCAAAGTATGAGGCTAACATTACATGGTTAGAAATTCATGCATCAGATTATATACCTAACCCAAGGAGTAAGATTGATCAATTATTTTATTGGTTAAAACCATTTCTCCATAAAGTATTAGTCTCACAATCCTTCTCATCAAATGAAGATATTCTCTCGTGCACTATCAAGACAAAAAATGAATTCTCTATGTCTTATAACTTCAAAGTAAAGAAAGAGAACAAGAGATCTGCTGATCACTCTGGAAATGGAAATAAATGGAAGAAGGTAAAAGTGTAATATCTATCCTATGGTAAATGTGGGAGCAAACACCCCTGTACATTCCTCGAAGGGAATGGGATTCTGTTACAAGTGTGTTGAAAAAGGCCACCAAGCTCGTGATTGCAAGGTTAAGAAAGATGCTTTCAATGTTGACTACTATAATTGCAGAGAAAAGGGACATTATGAGAATGAATTTCCTAAGATCCATGGGAACATACCTAAGAAAAGGTCATGGGAGCAAGGCCATGCTTATGCGATCAATACTACTGGGGTTAAAGCTCCGAAAGTTGTGGTGGAAGGTAATTTAATGGTTTCCACAAGTTTAGAAAATTATTTATTTTATTCTGGATCCTTTCATTGTTTCAAATGTTCCGAGTTTTCTATGAAAATTAGATATTTTCAATTTGAACATGGGAGTTGTCAGTCAAAACTCCTAAGGGAAGTATCATCGCAACAAGGTTTTATGAATCAATTCCATTAGGACATATAAATTTTCTTTATCTTCTGATCACATCATCATACCCAAGATTTTATTTGATATAATCCTCAGAACATATTTTATTTCCGACCATGATGCGAAAATTTATTTTAAGAAAAAGATTGTTCCAATTTTATATGATGATAATGAGTACCTTTTCTTTAGAGAAGAAACATCGCCACCTGATTCTTATCTAAATCCACACCCAGTATCTCTACTAAACTAAATTGTTGGGGGAGGATGAGAATGAAATAATTATGTGTGATGAAAAGAATGTTCGAAAAGAGTATGTACGTATTGTGTAAGAATATGTTGATGTGTTTCTAAAATATTTACCTAGACATCCTCCAGAACGAGAAATTGAGTCTCCATTGATTTAATTCTTGGTTCACGACCCATATCAAAGACCCCTTATAGAATGGTCAATGTGGAATTAGTTGAACTAAAGAAACATCTAAATGAATTGAGTAATAAGGGATTTATTTGCCATAGTATTTCTCCATGGGGAGCCCCTATCCATTTTGTTATGAAGAATGATGGATCTATGAGGTTGTGCTTTGACTATAGGGAGATTAATGATATAACAATAATGAACAAGTATCTCCTACCTTGCATTGATGATTTATTTGACCAACTTCATGAAGCTCAATATTTTTCAATGATTGACCTTTGATCTAGATATCATCAGTTGTGTGTGAAGAAGGAAGACATTCTAAAATAGCATTTCAAACCAGGTATGGTCAATACGATTTTATATTAATGCCTTTTGGATTGAAAAATTCACCCTCTATCTTCATGGATCTAATGAATTTAGTTTTCATTTAATATCTTGATGACTTTGTCGTGGTATTTATTGATTATATCTTGGTATACTCAAAATTCTACAAAAATCATGAAAATAACTTGCGCACTATTCTAAACACCCTCAGAAGAAATGAATTATATGGGAAGTTTAGCAAGTGTGAATTTTGGCTTCACAAGTTTTCTTTTATTTTCTATATTATCTCTAAGGATGGAATCATCGTTAATCCTTTATTGATAATGGCAATCCACGAATGGCCAGCACCTACGAGTATAATTGAGGTATGCAGTTTTATTTGTTTAGCAGGTTATTATCGATGTTTCATCCAGAATTTTTCATGGCTGCCTAACCCATTAACCCAGCTCACATGTAAAGGGGTTAAATTTTGTTGTACAATAGAGTTGGAAGAATTTTTTGAAGAACTACTGATATGATTAGTCAATGCAAATATCTTGACTCTATCATCAGGGAATAATGGGTTTGTAATTTTTTGTTATTCTTCAATCAAAAGACTTGGCTATGTCATTATGAACAATGATAGAGTTATTGCCTATGAATCACTACAACTAACAAATCTTGAGATAAACTATCCCACTCATGATCTTGAGTTATAAGTTGTAATCTTTGCTCTGAAGATATAAAGACATTATCTCTATGGTGAAAAATGTTAGATCTATACTGATCACAAGATTTTGAAGTATATTTTTTCATAGAAAGAACTCCACATGAGGCAAAAAAGATGCCTTGAACTACTCATTGATTATGATTGCACTATACACTACCACCAGGGGAAGGAAAATAAGGTGGTAGGTCATTTTATTAGAATGGATCATGGAGTTTTCAACATGATGAATGTTGAAATTGATTCTATTTTCGTGGATGTAGTAATGATGGATATGGGAATAATCAAGGAAGGTAAAACATCAATACTTTTTCAAATGGTTTCCAAACCATATTTACTATAAAGGATAAATAGTTCTTAGAAAAATGATGAATCGTTTCAAAAAAGGATTAAAGATGTGAATGATGGGAGATTGACTGACTTCATATATGAAAATGGTATTTTGAAATTTGGGAAGAGACTTTGTGTTATTGACATAAATAATCTAAAAAGTGAATTTTGGGATGATTCTCATATCTTCAATTTCTCTATACACCCTGGGAGAACCAAGATGTATAGTGATTTGAAGGAACATTTTTGATGGGACAACATGAAGAGGGAGATTGCTGATTTTGTGTCAAGATGTATGGTTTTTCAACAAGTGAAAGCTGGAAAGAAACATTGCGGAGGAGTCATGCTACCACTTCCCATACCTAAGTGAAAATGGGATAATATTACGATGCACTTTGACATGTGGCTACTAAATACTTCTAGAAGTAATGACGCAATATATGTCATTGTTGATCATCTTACCACATCAGCACATTTTCATTCTATAAGTGAAGATTTACAACTTGAACGTCTAGCAGGACTATATATTAATGATGTTGTAAGACTCCATGATGTACGCCTAACAATTGTTTCTAATCAAGATCTCTATTTAACATCAATATTTTGGAAAAGTGGTCAGAAGGCCTTGGATACTGAACTTCGTTTGAGAACTGCCAACCGGCCTCAAAACTATGGAAAATCAGAACTGATTATTCAAACCTTAGAATACATGTTGAGATCTTTCTCACTTGACATTAATGGTATGTGGGATCAATATTTACCTCTGGTAGAATTTTCCTATAACAATATCTTCTATTCAAGTACTCATATGTCACCATATTAAACGTTATGTGGAAGGGGATACCGCAAAACATCTTGTTGGGATGATGTTGGTAAAAGAAAACTCATAGGCCCAAAACATGTTGGGGAAACAATGGAAAATGTGAAGGTTATCCAAACCCACATCAATGCAGCTCAAAGTAGGCAAAAGATATATACCGATAATCAGAGGAAGGATTTGTAATTTCTAGTAGGAGATCATGTTTTCATGAATGTATCCCCCTGGAAGGGAGTTATATGATTTGGTAAGAAGGGTAAATTGAGTCCCAGGTATGTCAAAACTTTCAAAAAAAATTAACGAATTGTGGTTGTAGCTTTCAATTTGGCAATGCTGCCAAGTCTCTCCAAAGTTCATGATGTGTTCCACCTATCATTGTTGAGAAAATACATACATGGACCAACGCATGTTCTCATCTATGATGAAACTAAACTGGAACCTATTATTTCTTATTGTGAAGAGCTTGTCAAGATTTTTGATACCAGAGAATAACTGTTGATAATCCGGAAGACTTGTCTGGTAAAAGTTCTGTGGATAATCCATAAGAAGGAAGAGGTAACGTGGGAACCTCAGGAACTTATGATGAAGAACCACCCAGATCTTTTTATGTACAGATATTCTAAAAATTTAGTGAGAGAAATTATATTAAGTAGGGGAGAATTTAACTCCCCAAGCTTCCATGGTACGTTTCCCTTTGAATAATGCAGTAGCTTTCATTTTATGCAACTAAGAATTTTAACACACCACGACCAATCAAATTAGCCGTTAAGAATTGTAATATACACTTTTTTCAAATTTTTTAAATTTTATTTTTTAATATGGACATAATTTTTGTATTTGGAATATCAAAGTTAGCTCAGGGTGAATTTTTGGTATTTTTCTAAAAACATTCAAATTTTGATGAATAGTGAAAAACACTACGTGATTTTTTAAAAAAGAATTTTTATTTAAATAATTAGTTATATAATTTAAATTTATTTGAGGTAAAAATAGTTACATAATATTTCTATATGTTCAATGCAATTCATTTGAGTCATCTAATAATATGTTTAGATATATAAAATTTTATTGAAATTTTTACCGTCTTTTACCCACATTCTAGGAGCATTTACAAATTTACATAAAACACAATTTACCATTCCTATTAGTTGAATGTCAAAAATTTGAGAGACATGGTTGAAATTCGTATGTAAAATGAGGTTCAATAAGTTTAAAATATTTTTTGGTGAATACTAACTTTTTTATTTTATTTACCAGTGTTAAATGTAAATTGAATAATTAAGGGAAAAATGATGTAATAATTACCCTTACACATGTCCTAATTCTATTTTATAAATGTAATTAGACCAAAACAACCCTAGGAATATAATATGATCCCTTTTTACACTTCTATTAGATTAATATATTTATTAATATTTTATTTAATGAAGACTTAAAAGAGTTAAATTCAAATATTAATAACTAAACCATTTTTAATATGGGGTTACCAGATATATAAATTCGATTATATATATTAATTAAAAAGATAAAAATATTTCCTATAAAATTATATTTTATTTATAATTATTTTAACATTAAATAATTTAATTAATTTATGATACAATGATGATGCAGTAATTACCTTAAAAATGAAATATTATAATAATTGATATTATAAATATCCAAATAAAGGTAAATTGAGACTTATGATGAATTCCACAAATTTTCAAGGTTAATATTACATTTTAGATTTTATTAAATAAATTTTATTCTAATTAATAACGTTTTAATGGCTTTCAAAAAAAAATCATATACTAAATAGTGTCAAAATTGACATAATTCAGTTTTTAAAACAAATACTATATTATTCATTGATATAATATTCCTAAAAATAAATGGTTTGGCCAAAGGATATATATAAGGATTTTTATATTAATAATGAACCACATTGGGTTCTATAGTCTTGTCAAGTATGATTATTTACCATATAATATAAAAATACAATGAGATGTGGTAAATATCAAACTATTTAACTAAGAGTTAACTCTAGAATATTCGGTTAATATGTTGGCCTAAACCTATCCAAAACATATTGGTTGAGTGGTTTGCGACCCATCCCCACTATATCATTGAAAAAAATAATTTTGGAGCCATTAGAAATTTAAAATTATTTTATTTTAAAAAAACATTTCAGGCATTTCCTAAAGTGACCCTCTCCTCTCATATAAAAGGGTGCTTCCCCTTCTTGTAATTTCACACCTCCAAAATCATTTGTCTCATCCAATCCTGCCCAAATATCCTCCCAAAATTCCTCCCTTCATCTTAGGGGACTTTATTTGGTCATAAAGCCATCCTATGAAGCCCTTTTGATCAAATCAAAATGAAGAACCAGAATAAGAGGTAAATATTTTATCACCTCTTTCAAGTTCTTTTCTTCTTCCACTTTCTATTTATTTGTTATTTCCATTATAAAATAATAACTCTCGTATCTTCAATATAATGTGATTTTATTATAAAAATGGTTCAAACATACTAATTATTTTAAAAATGGTACAACCGTACTGGGACCTCTTTATCATCCACATTAGTGTTTTTATAAAAATTTAATTCAAATATTTTTTACCATTTAATAGAATATGGGTAAAATTCATTTATACCATTATTTGAACACATATTTTTTGAAATGAACCTTTCTGTAATTTTCCAAACAAGGTACACTTTGACCTTCTTGACAAAATTAAGGTAAGAATGTCTTTTTTAACTTATACGGTGAGTGGGGCTATTTTCTGTCATTATAACATCGTCAAATTTCTCATAAAGATTATAAGAATATTTAAAAAATAAATGTTTTCTTTTAAAATTATATTACATTTAAATGATTTTAAAAAATGAAATAGTTATTTTTTTACAAAAAGTTTTGATTTTATCTATGTCAACATCTTTTAGTGGATTTTACACTTGTTTGAAGTTTATTTATTATTATACAAATAATCTATATTGTATTGAAGGTTTTGTGATATGTTTGACTGTGGATGTGTTATTTTTACTCCATTCATGGTTTATGGATAATGTATTGACATTTCGTATGTTAGTTTTAATACGAATGTTTGTGTTATATTCAAACCTTTTCATATGAAGAATGCATTGGACATAGTATGTGATGGGTGGAGCCTACTCTAGCTCATCGATGCATCAGTAGGTGTCATGAGACAAACTAGTGTCTTAGATCAAGGCCTTGAAAAAATATTTTTCGTAGGATTGGCTTAAGACCTTGAATATGGGGTTATGATGTCTAGCATTATATATTCTAACATTATGAACGTGTCCATTAATATTGCATGTGATTATTCGACGAGTAGAATATGCATGTGATTAAGTAAATGACATTTTTCGATTTTATCATTTCTATATTATGATGAATTTTATGTTTAAAAGGATTTTTTATTCTTATACATTGCCTTAATGGTTTATACTTATTTATGAATGTTTCGGCTATATTGTGATCTTTACTGATCATCTGAGCTCACCCCTTTCTATGTTTTATTTTTCCCAGGATGTAAAAATATATTTTATGGTTGACCTACAAGGATAGGCTAAGGATATATGTGTGGTCATTGGGGAAAAATGATCTAGAAATTTTTATTTCATGATGTAATTTAAAACTTATAAATGTATCTAGAACGTTCAAGGATACTAAACATATCGGTCTTTCGAGACATGATAACTCGTATCAAGACAACATTATTTAATAATGCACGAAATCTACGTAACTAGGGTTGGGGTGTTACAGTCGGTATCAGAGGAGGTTTAGTACAATATTTGGAAACAACATTTAGATAAAATCTTATTAGAGCACATTACCCTAAGATAAACATTGAGGATTGGTATAGAAGAACTTCCTAGAATTTTGGTAATGTTGTCATTTTGTGTATTTTCAAATAAATAAATCCATGTCTAGAAATGAGAAGGTAGATGTTTCTCTTGCACAAATGTTCCTAGAAGTAAAAACTCTAACGATAAGTTTCGTGTTTGACATGGGGTATCCTGTTACACGACAACAAGCCTTACTATACGAATGGTTACGACACTACATGGGGATATGCTTAGGATAATTATCATTTTCTTTACAAACCGTTATGAAAGATTTATGAGTATATACATCCTCAAAGAAAAAAATTATTGTGAATATGGATTATATCCATAAATTGTTTCATATATGTTATGTGTTTCACATGTTTGGAATTATGAATTGTGATTCATAAACTAATCTAGTGTATGCCATTGTTTAGAAATGGCACATAGTGAAAGGAATGGAAACCATATCAACACACATAATCAATGTAGGGATTTACCTCTTACTGAAGATAATTATAATGGATTTGGTGATGCAGCTGGTGCTGATCAACTTATCACCATTCGAGGACAACTCACTAATGTTATGAATAATAACCTTACCTGTATAAAGCAACCTGATCCATAACCCACAAGATCAATGCTAGACCACTTATTGAGGAAACAACCACCAACATTTAATGGGAGTACAAATCCATTAGTAGCTACGAAATGTGTAAAATCCTTAGAGAAAAAATTTCAGGCTTTGGTGAGTAGTTGTTGGGAAAAAGTTTTCATGGTCTTTTATCGCCTCATGGGAGATGCAGAACAATGGTGGTCATTAATCCAAAACACAAAGGAAGATGAAGAAGTGTTGAAAATGGAATGGAGGTATTTTAAATAGATTCTCTAAGAAAAATACTTTCCTCATGACCATCGATCAAATATGGACTGAATATTTATGAGTCTGAGGCAAAAGGTGGATGGGAATGTCACAAAGTATGTTGATAACCTTACAAGGTTATCAAGTGATGCATGAGATTATATATGTAACCCAAATAGTATTATTTATCAATTTATTTATGGGTTAAAACCATTTTACCATCGATCATTAGTCTCACAATACTTCACATCATTCATAGATGTTGTCTAATGCGCTATCAAGTCATAGAGAAATTCCCTATGTTTTATGACTTCAAAGAAAAGAAAGAGAAGAAATGATATACTGATCACTATGAAAATGGAAATAATGAGAATAATGGAAAAGTAGAATATCCATCTTGCAGTAAATTTGGGAAGAAACACCTCAGTACATTCCTGAAGGGAATGAGAGCATGTTCAAGTGTGGTGAAAAATGCCACCAAGATCATGATTGCAAGGGAAAGAAAGAGGCTGTCAATGTTAAATCCTAAAATTGTAGAGAAAAGAGACATTATGAAAATGAATGTTCTATGCTCCAAAGAAACATACCTCCAAAACGTCCATGGGAGTGAGGCCATGCTCATACGATCACTAATGCTGACACAACTAGAAAAAAAATCATATTTCCATGGTTCAAAACCATTGCAATATGTCCCAAAAACGTGGCTATAGCCTATGGCCAGGGTTTTGGCCAATTGTGGCTGCTATCATTGTGTCTTTAGGTCCCCACCTACTGCCACTGTTTTAACCATTGCAATAGATACATATTACAATGGTTTTGAAAATCGTGGCATTAGACCTCCAAACTGGACACTATGGCCATTAACATATAGCCACGATTTAAACCATTTCTATAAGTGGAAATTTCCACTGTTTTAACCATGGCTATATCCTCATAAAACTATGAAAATAGCCTAAATATAAAATGCAACCATCGATTTTTGATCCCATTACCACTCATTTACAAACCAGGGTACTTACCACTACACCTCACGACATATATGGTATACATATATAATAATATAAACTGTGTAAATATCCTCAAAATCGTGGTGGAAGGTCTTTCTGCAAAATTTTTAGCGGGAAAGTTTTTTCACACGGTAGCAAGTGTACCCTACTGCCAAGGTTTTTGAAAACAGTGGATATAGGAAATCAAAATTTTTTCCTTATAGCTATAATTTAAAACCATGGCTATAGGCCACAAAACCACGATTATAGCCATGACCTATAGCCACGGTTTTCAAAACTGTGGCAATAGGCCACGGAAAACCAGTTGATATACACAACTTTAAAACCATGGCTATCTGCCACAAAACTGTGTCTATAGAAACCTATAGCCACGTTTTTAATACTCTTGGAATAGTTCTATGGAAGTAGCCTCATTTTCTAATAGTGTGAGGTTGAATCTCCTAAAGACATGGTGTCATGTAATTTAATGGTTTCCTCATGTTTATCCAATGCTTTATTTGATTCTGGATCATCGAACTATTTAATATCTTCCCAATATTCTAATAAAATTAGATATTTTCAATTTGAATTAATATGGGTGTTGTCAGTCAAAACTCTTAAGGGAAGTGTCATCGTAATAATGTATTGTGAATCAGTTCACATTAGGGCATATAAATGTTCTTTATATACTGATCACATCGACATACCCATGATTGAATTTGATATAATCCTATGAATGGATTGTATTACATAACATGATGCGAAAATTTATTATAAGAGGAAGGAGATTACAATTTTCGATGATGATAAGAAGTACCTTCTCTTTAGAGTAAAAATGTCACCACCTGATTCTTATCTAGATCCACAACCAGTAGCTCTTCTAAATTCAATTATGAGGGAGTAAGTGAATTAATTAATTATGGGTGAGGAAAAGAATGTTCGAAAAGAGGACATACCTATTGTTCAAGAATATGTTGATTTGTTTCCAAAAGATTTACCTAGACATCCTATGGAATGAGAAATTGAGTTTTCCATTGATTTCATTCCTGGTTCAAGGCCTATATTGATGACCCCTTATAGAATGGACATTATGGAATTAGTGGAACTAAGTGAACAACTTGAGTAATTATGTAATAAAGGATTTATTCTCCCTAGTGTTTCTCTATAGGGATCCCTGTCCTTTTTGTTAAGAAGAACGATGGATCTATGAGGTTGTGCATTGACTACAGGGAGATCAATGCAATAACAATAACGAAAAAGTTTCCCCTACCACGCATTGATAATTTATTTGACCATTTTCAAGGCGCTCAATATTTTTCAAAGATTTAACTTTGATCTGGATATCATCAATTGTGTGTAAAGAAGGAAGACATTCCAAAAATAGATTTTTGAACCTGGTACGGGCATTACATATTTACAGTAGTGTCTTTTATATTGACTAATGCATCCTCTATATTCATGGATCCAATGAATAGAGTTTTCAAGTAATATCTTAATGAATTTATAGTGGTATTTATTGATGATATCTTGGTATAATAAAAAATCTACAAAGTCTATGAAAATAACTTGATCACTATTCTGAAAATCCTCAGATGAAATGAATTATTCGGGATGTTTATAAAGTGTGAATTCTGGCATCAAGAGATGTCTTTTCTTGGCTATACCTTCTCTAAGGATGAAATCATTATTGATCCTTCAATGTCCAAGTCAATCCAATAATGTCCTGAAATGATGAGTATAATTGAGGTATATATTTTTATTGGTTTAGCAGGTTATTATCAATGTTTCATCTAGAATTTGGCTCGGTTGGCTAACCCATTAACCACGATCCCATGTAAAGGGTTTAAATTTGTTTGGACAAAATAGTGTGAAGAATGTTTTGAATAACTGAAGAGATAATTATTCAATGCTATTCTCTTCACTCCAATATCTTGGAATGATGAATTTGTTATTTATAGTGATGCCTTAATGGAAGTATGTGGTTGTGTCCTTATGCATAATGATAGGGTTATTCCCTATGAATCACGGCAACTAAAAATTCAAGAGAAAAACTATCACACTCATGATATTGAGTTAGCAGTTGTAATCTTTTATCTGAAGGTATAGAGACACTATCTCAATGGTTAAAAATGTGAGATTTATATAGATCAAATTATTTTGAAGTATATTTTCTTACAGAAAGAACTCAACACGAGGAAAAGGAGATGGATTGATCTACTCAAGGATTATGATTTCACTATACACTACCTCCCAGGGAAGGAAAATAAGGTGGAAGATGATTTGAGTAGAATGGATAATGTAGTTTAGAACAAGATGAGTTTTCAATGTGATTCTATTTTCATTGATCTAGTAAAGATGGATATGGAAATAACTATGGAAGGTGAAAAATAAATACTTTTTCAAATGGTTGCAAAACAATCATTACTATAAAAGATAAAGAGTTGTTATACTAATGATGATGCATTTCAAAAGAAGATTAATGTTCTGAATAATGGGAGATTGAGTGACTTCCTATATGAAGATAGAATTTTGAAATTGAGAAGAGACATTGCGTTCCTAACATACCTGATCAAAAAAGGGAATTGATGGATGATGATCATAGCTCTAATTTCTCTATACACCCAGATAGCACTATGTTGTATAGAGATTTCAAGGAACATTTTTGGGGGACAACATGAAGAGGGAGATTGCTGATTTTGTGTTCAGATGTATGGTATTTCAACAAGTGAATGATGGAAGGCAACATCCAGGAGGAGTCATGCATCCTATTCCCAAACCTGAGTGTAAATGGGATAATATTAAGATGATCTTTTTCATGGGGATACCAAAAAATCCTAGAAGGAATGATGCATTATGGGTCATTGTTGATCGTCTTACCAAGTTAACATATTTTCTTGATATAAGAGAATATTTACCACTTTAACATCTATAAAGACTATATATTAATGAATTTGTAAGACTCCATGGTGTACCTCTGTCGATTGTTTCTAATAGTGATCCTCATTTTACATAAAAGTTTTGGAAAAGTCACCAGATGGCTATGGATACTGAACTTCATTTGAGCACTGTCGATCACCTTCAAACCGATGGACAATCAAAACAGACTATTCAAACCTTAGATGACATGTTGAGATCATTCTCAATTGACTTTCGAGGTATGTGGGATCAATATTTACCTCTGGTAGAATTTTCCTAAAAATATCTTCCATTATAGTACATAGATGGCACCATATGAAGCGTTCTATGGAAAGATATGACACACACCAACTAGTTTGGATGATGTTGGTGAAAGAAAACACATAGGCCTAGATCTTGTTGAGGAAACAATGGAAAGGTGAAGTTTATCCAAACCCACATCAAAGCAGCTCAAAGTAGGAAAAAGTGCTATGTCGATAATCAGTGGAGGGATTTATAATTTCAAGCAGAAGATCATGTTTTTTTAAAGTTATCTCTGTGGAAGGGTGTTATACGATTTGGAAAGAAGGGTAAATTGAGTCCCAGGTACATCGGACCTCTCGAAATTCATGATCATATTGGGGTTGTAGCTTACCGTTTGGCAATGCCGCCATGTCTCCTCAATGTTCATGATGTGTTCCACGTATCATTGTTGACAAAATACATGCATGACCCACTGCATATAGTCATCTATAAAGATATTGAACTAGAACCTGATCTATCTTACCATGAAGAGCCTTCCATGATTCATGATACCAGAGAACAAGTTCTAAGAAATTGGACGACTCATCTGGTAAAATTTCTTTCGAGACATTATAAGATGGTAGAGGCAACTTGGGAACCCGATAAATTTATGATGAAGAACCACCTGAATCTTTTTATTCAGTTATATTGTCAAAATTTCAAGGATGAAATTAATTTAATGAGGGGATAATGTAACACCCTATGCTTCCATGGTATGTTTCTCTTTAAATAATGTCGTAGCTGGCATTGTACGCAACTTGGAGTTTTAACCCACCACAACTAATCAAACTAGCCTTTATGAATAGTAATACCCACTTCTTTAAATTTTATAAATTTTATTTTTCAAATTTTAATACAATTTTGAATTCGGAATATCAAAATTATCTTAGGGTGGATTTTTGGTATTTTTCTCAAAGCTTTCAATTTTTGATGAATAGTGAAAAACACTACGTTATTTTTTAAAACCGACTTTTTATTTATATAAATAGTTATATTATTTTAATTTATTTTAGGTCAAAATAGATATGTAATACCAATATATGTTCATTGTAATTAATTGGATTCATTTTAGAGTATGTTTGCATATATAAAATTTTATTGAACTTTTTAGAGTCTTCTACCAACCTTCTAGAAGCATTTAAAAATTTCCATAAAATGTAATTTTATAGCTTCTATGAGTTGAATTTAAAAAACACGAGAGACATGGTTGATATAAGTATGTAAAATCTAGTTCAATAAGATGAAAATAATTTTTGGTGAATACTAACTTTTTACTTTTATTTACAACGGTTAAAAGTAAAATGGTTAATTAAGGGAAGAAATTATTTAATAATTACCCTAACACATTTCCTAATTATATTGGATAAATGTATTTCATCAAAAAACAACCATAGATAGAAAATATTATCCTTTTGGTCCACTTGGATTATATTTTGAGTTTATTATTATTTTATTTAATTAATAGTTAAAAGAGTTAAATTCAATGTTTAAAAACTAAACCATTTTTAATATAGGGTTAAACACAATATAAATTTGAATATAAATATTCAGTATAAAGCTAAAAAGATTTAAAACATAATGATATTTTATTTATAATTTTTAGACATTATATAATGTAATTTATTTATGACACAATAATGATGTAGTAATTAACAAAAAAAGAAATATTAAAATAATTGATTTTATAAATATCAAAATAAATATAAATTGAGACTTTTGATGAATTCCAAAAATATTCAAAGTTAATATGACATTTAAGGGTTGATTAAAAACAATTATTTGGAGTGATAAAGTTTTTTTGGCTTAAAAAATCAAATACTAAATAGTGTCAAAATTGACATAATTTAGTTTTTAAAACAAATACTATATTATTTATTTATTTAATATTCCTAAAAATCTAAGGATCATCCAGAGGACTTAGATAAGGTTATATATATTAATAATGAACCACATGGGGTTTTATTGTCTTGTTATAGTAAGTTTATTAACCATATAATATAAAAATACAAAGAGACATGGTAAATGTTAAACTATTTAACTAGGAGTTAAATCTAAAGGATATGGTTAATATGGTGACCTAAACCTGTCCAAAACATATTTGTTGATAGTTTGGATATGTATACCCACCTTATCCTCGAAAAAAAATCATTTTGGAGTGATTAGAAATTGAAAATTATTTTATTATAAAATAATATTTCAAGCTTTTCCTAAAGTGACCCTCACATATCCTATAAAAGGGTACTTCCCAGTCTCTTAAGTTCACACCTAAAAATCCATTTGATTGGCCAAATCCTCCACCAATATCCTCCCAACAATCCTACATTCATCCTAGAGTAATTATGTTTGTTATAAATCCAACCTATGATGCCCTTTGGATCAAATAAAAATAAAGAGCCCGAAGAAGTGGTAAATATTTCATCACCTCTTTCATGTACTTTAATTCTTACACTTTCACTTTCCTTGTTGTTTCCATTATAAAATAATAACTAAAGTATATTCTATATACTGTGATTTTATTATTAAAATTTTAAATCCATGTTCATTATTCTATCCATCAAATTAATGACAATTTCACCATATGTGCGTACATACAGCTTACCGTCTCCATGTCGTGGTGTAGTTTTTATTCAAACACTTCATTATGTGGATGGGTATAATAACGAGTACAACTGAGGTAGATAATAAATATAACATTTTAATGATTCTATATATATGATATAACTTCCAATTACATATTATTTCACAATAAATATAATGATATTCTTGCTCGTGCGTACCTACATATTACCGTCTCCATGAACGCGATGAGATTCATTCCACATCGTAATAATTCAAGAATAATTTTCTTTTTATAATTAAAAATATTTTTACGAACATAATATCATTATGTATATAAATCAAATACATCCTATCCCTAAAAAACATTACTTACATAACCAAGCATATAAAGGAAAATGAATCGGTTAACACCCGAAACGATGATACTACAAAAATATTGTTAACAAAGAAACATTATAAGATCATATATTAAATTATATTTATGTATATGATTTGTATAATTTAATAAAAATATTTTAACTATTATACAGGAGTTTAACATATCATTGACTACGGAAAATTACAAGGTGATGGTTAATTCTTAAATTTCGTTACTTGTCTGAGGTTTTTAATATGTAAGTATCTACTGGGACCTCTTTATCATCCACATCTGTGTTTTCATAAAAATGAAATTCAAAGCATTTTTAATATTTACTATAATATGGGTTAGTGTTATTTATAACATTATTTAAGCACATATTTTTTTAAGGGAATCTTTTTATCATTTTCAAAACAAGGTACTTTCTGACCTTCTCGACAAAATTATGTTAAGAATGTCTTTTTATCATATACGACAGGTGAAACTATTTTCCACTATTATAACATCGTCGAAGCCTCCCATACAATATTATAATAATATTTTCAAAATAAATGTTTTTTATAATTATATGAATTTTAAATGATTTCAAAATAGAAATAGATACTTCTCTACAAAAATTTTTGATTTCATTTATGTCAGCATCCTTTAATGGATTTTATGCTAGATTAAAGTTGAATTATTATGACACAATTCTTACATATTGTTTTGAAGGTTTTGTGATATTTTTGACTATATATGTGTTATTTTTACACCATTCATGGATTGTGGATAACGTATTTTCATTTCGTATGCTAGTTTCAATACAAATATTTATGTTATGTTGAAACCTTTTTATATAAAGAATGCATTGGACTTAGTAAGTAATGGGTGGAGCCCACTATAACTCCTCGATGTATCATTAGGTATCATGAAACATACTATTGTCTTGGCACATGGCCATGAGAAATTATTATTTGTAGTCTTGGAACAAGGCCTAACTATGTGGTTATGAAGTCTACCATTATGCATTCCATCATTATTAAAGTGGATATTGAAATTGCATTTGATTATTCGACTACTAGAATATACATGTGAATAATTAAATTTAATTAGGTGATTTTATTTTTTCTATATTATTCTGAATTTTAAGATTAAAATGATTTTGTTTTATTCTAGTACATTGCCTTAAATGTTTATGCTTATTTATGCGATTTTCTGCAATATTGTTATCCAAACTCAGAATCTGAGCTCACCCCATTCTCTATTTTATTTTTTCCTGGATATGAAGAAATTTTTTGTGGTTGACCTGTAGGGATATACTAAGGATATAAATGTGGACAATGGGGAAAAATGTGGTTGATGTTTTTATTTCAAGATTTCATTTAAATCATATGAATGTATCTAGTACTTCCAAGGCTACTAAACTGATAGGTATTTCGGGACATGATTCATTGTATCATGAAAATTTTATGTAATAATTCACCGACTCTAGGTAACTAGGGTTAGGGTATTATAGTTGGTATCAGAGAAAGTTTGGTAAAATCCTTGAAACTAGATTTAGATAAACCTTGATTAGAGCCACTAACCTAAGATATACTTTGTGGATTGGTGTAGAAGAACTTCCTAGAATTTTGGTAATGTAGAGATTTTGTGTATTTTTCATGCAATTAATCCTAGTTTTGATAAGAGTGGGAAGAGGTGGATCTATCACAGATGTACCTAGGAGTGAAAACAATGAAAAGGAGTTTTGGGCATGACCCAGTGTATCCTAGTATATGAAAACAGGCCTTGTTGTACTCTTGGTTACGACACATTCAGGGGGAAATGCATAGGATAATTCACATTTTATTTACAAACCATTGTGAAGGATTTATGAGTATATACCTCCTCATAGAAAACATTGTTTTTTGATTGTCGAATATATCAATAAATAGTTCAATTTATGTTAAGTGTTTTACAAGTTTGTAATTATGTATTTTGATTTATAAACTAATCTACTGTATATCGTTGTTTAGAAATGGCACCTAATGGATTAAATGGAAACCATATCAACGAACATAATCCATGTAGAGATTTCCCTCCAAATAAAGATAATTATAGTGGAGATGGTGATGAAACATGTTCTGATCAACTTATCACCATACTGGGACAAATCACTCATGTTATGAAAAATAAATTTACCCTTATGGAGAACCCAGATCCACAACGTGGAGTATCAATGTCAGACTACTTCTTGAGGAAAAAACCACCAATATTCAATGGGAGTACAAATCCATTAGTAAATGAGTAATGGATAAATTCATTAGAGAAATTTTTCATGCTTTGGGGAGTAGAGAAAGGGAAAAATTTGTCAAGGCAGTTTATCACCACACAAGAGATGTAGATTAATGGTGGTAATTAATAAAAAAATAAAAAGGAAGATGAAGAAGTATCAAACAAGGAATGAAGTTAGTATAAATATATTTTTTTTAGAAAAATATTTTCCTCGTGACCGTCGAGTGGATATGGAAAGACATTTTATGATTCCGAGGAAAAAAACGATGGGAGTGTCACAAAGTATGAGAATAACTTTACAAGATTTCCAAGGCATCCAGCAGATTATATACGTAACCCAAGGAGTAAGATTGATTGATTCTCTTATGGGTTAAAACCATTTTCCATCAAGACTTAGTCTTACAATCCTTCTCAACGTACGATGATATTGTCTCATGGGCTATCAAGACAAAAAATTAATTCTCTAAATCTTTTGACTTCAAAGAAAAGCAGGAGAAGAAGAGATCTGTTTATCAATATAGAAATTGAAATAAGGGGATGAATGGAAACGTTGAATATCCATCCTACGGTAAATGTGGGAAGAAACACCCTGATACTTGCCTGAAGGGAATGGGAGTCTCTTACAAGTGTAGGAAAAAATGACACCACACTCGTGATTACAAAGGAAATAAAGAGGATGTCATTATTGAATGCTAAAATTGTAGAGGAAAGGGATATCATGCAAATGAATGTCCAAAGCTCCAAGGTAACTTCCTCAGAAAAGGCCAAGGGAGAAAGTCCATGCTTATGTGATCACTACTGCTAAGGTTGAAGCTCTAAATGATGTTTTGGAAGGTAATCTAATGGTTTCCTCAGGTATAGCCAATGGTTTATTGGATTCTGGATTATTTCATTATATCATATCATCCCATTTCGTTAAGAAAGTTAGATATTTTCATTTTGATTTAACAAGGGAGTTGTCAGTAAAAACTCTTAAGGGAAGCGTCATCGCAACAATGTTTGGAAAATTAGTTCCTATTAGGGAATAAATATGTTCTTTATCTGCTGATCATATCATCATACCCCTGATTGAATTTGATATAATCCTCATAATCGATTGGTTTTCGGACCATGATGTGAAAATTTATTGTAATAAGAAGGAGGTTACAATTTTCTATGATGATAAGGAGTACCTTATCTTTAGAGAAGAAATGTCACCACCAGATTCTTATCTAGATCCACCCACATTAGCTCTACTAAATTAAATTATGGGGATGAAGATAATGAAATAATTATGGGAGAGGAAAATAATGTTCGAATAGAGGACATACCTATTGTGCAAGAACATGTTGATGTGTTTCCAATGGATTTACCTAGAAATCCTCCAAAATGTGAAATTGAGTTTTCTATTGATTTAATTCCTGGTCTAAGGCCCATATCGAAGACCCCTTATAGAAGGGACACTGTGGAATTAGTGGAACTAAAGAAACAACTAGAGTAATTGAGTATTAAGGGATATATTCGCCCTAGAGTTTCCCCATGGGGTGCCCCTATCCATTTAGTTAAGAAGAAATATGGATCATGAGGTTGTGCATTGAATACAGGGAGATCAATGCTATAATAACAAAAAAAAGAATCCCCTACCTCGAATTGATGATTTATTCAACCAACATTATCGAGATAAATATCTTATAAACATTGAACTTCGATCTAGATATCATTAGGTGGGTGTGAAGAAAGAATACAGTCATAAAATAGAATTTCGAACCAGGTATGGGCATTAAAAGTTTTCAGTAATGCCTTCTGGAATGACTAATGCACCCTATGTCTTCATGGATCTAATGAAAAAAAATTTCAAGGAATATCTAGATGACTTTTTAGTGGTATTTATTGATGATATCTTTGTATACTCAAAAAACTACAAAATAATGAAAATCACTTGCACACTATTCTGAAAACCCTCAGAATAAAATAATTATATGAGAATATAAGCAAGTGTGAATTCTCGCTTCAATAGATTTATTTTCTTGATCATATTTTCTCTAAGGATGGAGTCTCGATTGATTTCTTCAAAGTCAAAGAAAATCCAAGAAGGTCCAGCACTGATAAGTATAATTGAGGAACACAATTGTTTTGGTTTAGTTGGTTATTATTGATGTTTTGTCCAGACTTTTTCTTAGTCGGCTAACCCATTAACCAAGCTCACACACAAAGGGGTTAAATTTTTTTGTACAAAATAGTGTAAAGAATGTTTTGAAGAACTTAAGAGAAGATTAGTCAACGCTCTTACTTTGATTCTACCCTCAGGGAATGATGGGTTTTTATTTATATTGATACTTCAATGGAAGCACTTGATTGTGTCCTTATGCAGAATGATAGAGTTATTACCTATGCATCATGACAGCTAAAATTCCTTGGAAAAACTATATCACTCATGATCTTGAGTTAGCAGTTGTAATATTTTCTCTAAAGATACGGAGACACTATCTCAATGGTAAAAAATGTTACATTTTTACTAATCATAAGAGTTTGAAGTAAATTTTCTCAGAGAAAGAACTCAACATGAGTAAAATGAGATTTCATGAAACACTCAAGGACTATTATTACATTATTCACTACCTCCTGGAAGATCCAAATAAGGTGGTAGATGCTTTGAGTAGAAAGAATGATGGTGTTTTGGAAAAGATGAGTGTTGAAAGAGATTCTATTTTCATAGATCGAGTAAAGATCGATATCGGAATAACCATGGAAGGAAAAAAATCAATACTTTTTAAATGGTTGCCAAAACATATTTACTAGAAAGGATAAAGAGTTCTTAGACTGATGACGAGGAGTTTCAAAACAAGATTAAATTTGTAAATGATGGGACATTGAGTGACTTCATATATGAAGCTGGAATTTTGTAACTTGGGAACAAACATTGTGTTCCTAACTTACTTGATCTAAATAGAGAATTGTTGGATGATTCTCAGATCTCAAATTTCTCTATACACCTTGGGAGCACCAAGAAGTATTGAGATTTGAAGGAACATTTTTGTGGGACAACATGAAGAGGGAGATTGCTGATTTTTGTGTCAAGATGTATTGTTTCTCAATAAGTGAAAGCTCTAAGGCAAAAAATTAGATGAGTCATGCAACCACTTCCCATACCTAAGGGGAAATGGGATAATATTAAGATGAACTTTGTCATGGGGATAACAATGACTCTTAGAAGGAATGATGCAATATGGTTCATTTTTGATCTTCATACTAAGTGAGCACACATTATTGTTGTAAGAGAAGATTTACCACTTGAATGTCTAGTAATAATTTATATTAATGAAGTTGTAATACTCCTGGGTTTACCCCTATAGATTTTTTCTGATCAAGATCACCATTTAACATCAAGATTTTGGAAGAGTCTTCAGAAGACCTTGGATACTGAACTTCATTTGAGCACTTCCTACCACCCTCAAACATATGGACAATCAGAACGGACTATTAAAACCTTGTAATACATGTTGAGATCTTTCTCACTTGACTTTCAAGGTATGTGAGATCAATATTTACCTCTGGTAGAATTTTTCTATAATAATTTCTTCCATTCAAGTATTCACATGAAACCATATGAAGCGTTATATGGAAAGAGATGCCGCAATACATCTTATTGGGATTATGTTGGTGAAAGAAAACATGTAGGCCTAGAACATGTTGAGGAAATAGTGGAAAAGGTGAAAGGTATCCAAACCCACATCAAAGCAGCTCAATGTAGGAAAAAGAGCTATACCGATAATCAGAGGAAGGATTTTGAATTTCTGGTAGGAGATCATTTTTTTATGAAGGTATCCCCATGGAAGGGTGTTATATGATTTGTTATGAAGGTTAAATTAAGTATTGAGTACATCGGAACTTTCAAAATTTAGAATGAATTGGGGTTATAGCTTACCGTTTGGAAATGCCACCAAGTCTCTCCAAAGCTCATGATGGGTTCCATGTATCACTGTTGAGAAAATACATGCCTGACCCAACGTATGTTCTCACCTATGATTAAATTGAACTGAATCTCGATCTGTCTTATTGTGAAGATCGTATCAAGATTCTTGATATAGAGAACATGTGCTGAGAAACCAGACGTCTCATCTGGTAATAGTTCTAGGGAGAAACCATATGATGAAAGAAGCAACATGGGATCCCAGGGAACTTATGATGAAAACCACCTGAATATTTTTATGTAATGATATTTTAGAAATTTCAAGGATGAAATTGTTTTAAGGATGGGAGAATATAACATTCCATGCTTTCACGATATGTTTCCCTTTTAATAATCCAAAATCTTGCATTTTAAGTAACATAGAGTTTAAACACACTACGACCAATCAAACTAGCCGTTATGAATATTTGTACCCACTTTTTGAAATTTTAATAATTTTATTTTTCAAAATGGACTTCATTTTTGAATTCAGAATATCAAAATTAGCTTAGGTTTATTTTTTGTTATTTTTTGAAAACATTCAATTTTTGATGAATAGTTAAAAACACTGGGTTATTTTTTAAAACCGAATGTTCATTTAAATAATTAGTTATATTATTTTAAATTATCTTAGGTAAAAATATATAGATATACCTATATATGTTGAATTTAATTCATTGAAGACATTTTATTGGAATTTTAGTCATATAAAATATATTTTACTTTTTACCATCTATTATCTACCTTCAAGGAGCATTTACGAATTTTCATAACACATAATTTTAATGATTCATTGAGTTGAGTTTAAAAAATATTAGAGGCATGTTTGACATTTTTTAGTAAAATTTTGTTCAATAAGATGAATATAATTTTTGGTGAATATAATCTTTTGACTTTTATTTACCACAGTTAAATGTAAATTGGGTAATTAATGGAAAAAATGATGTTATAATTACCCAAACACATTTCGTAATTCTATTTTATAAGCTTAATTTGACCCGAAACAACCATAGGAATAAAATTGGATCCTTTTGTTCCACATGGATTAGATTAGAACATTTATTATTTTTTTATTTAAAGAAGAGTTAAAAGAATTAAATTCAATGGTTAATAACTAAACCATTTTTAATATGGGGTTAAACAAAATATAAATTTGACTGTAAATATTTATTAGAAATATAAAAATATTTCATACATAATTATATTTTATTTATAATGTTTATACATTAAATAATTTAATTTATTTATGACACAATGATGATGCAATAATTACCTTAATAAAGAAATATTAAAATAATTGATGTTATAAATATCCAAATAAATGTAAATTGATACTTTTGATGAATTAAACTGATTTTATAATTTAATATGACATGTTAAAGTTTATTAAATAAATTTTATTCTAAGTTATTAATTTTTGTTGGCTTTCAAAAAAAATAAAATACTAAATACTTTCAAAATTGACATAATTGAGTTTTTAAAACAAAGACTATATTATTTATTGATATAATATTCATAAAAATACATGGTTTGGTCAAAGGAATTAGTTATGGTTATATATATTAATAATTAACCACATGGGGTTCCCTTGGCTAGATATAGTTATTTTATTAACCATATAATATAAAAATACAAAGAGATATGGTAAATGTCAAACTATTTTACTAAGATTTAAATCCAAAAGATATCGTTAATATGTCAACCTAAACCAGTCCAAAGCCAATTGTTTGATATTTTTTCGACCTATAACCACATTATCCTAGAAATAAATCATTTTGTATCCATTATAAACCGAAAATTAATTTATTATAATATAATTTTTCAACCTTCTCTTAAAGTGACCCTCACCTCTCTTATAGAAAGGTACTTCCCCTTCTCTTAATTTCACAACCCAATGCCAGTTCAATCCACCAACCACTACCCAAATATCCTCCCAACATTCCCCCCTTTATTCAAGAGGCTTTACTATGTTTTGAAATCCATCCTTTGGAGCCCTTTGGATCAAATCAATAATTAGAACTGTAGAAGAGGTAAATATTTCATCATCTCTTTCAAGTTCTTTTCTTCTTCCATTTCCTCTTTCAGTGTCGTTTCTATTATAAAATAATTACTCTAGTATCTTCTATATATGTGATGTTATTATAAAAATTGTATAACCATATTCATTATTCTATCCATCATATTAATGAAAAAGTCACAATACGTGCGTACGTAAGGCTTACCGTCTCCAAGTCGTGTTGTAGTTTGTTATCCAAACACTTCATTATTTGGATGGGTATAATAATGAGTATAACTGATGTAAATAATAAATATAACATTTCAATGATTCTTTATATATGATATATAATCCAATTACATATGATTTCACCATCAATATAATGATATTTTCCCTCGTGCGTACGCACGGATTACCATCTACATGAACACAATGAGATTAATTTTCGATTGTAATCATTCAAGGAGAATTTTTATTTCATGATTAAAAATAATTTTTAGAAAATAATATAATTATATATACGAATAATATACTTCCTATCTATAACAAACATTAATTACATAACCAAGCAGATAAAGGAAAACCAATCAGTTAACACCCAAAATGATGATACTAATAAAATATTATTAAGAAATAAATTTTATAATATCTTATACGATATCATATTTATATATATGATTATGTTATAATTTAATGAATATGTTTAAACTATTATACATGAGGTTAACATATCATAAACTAAGGAAAAGTATAAGGTAAGGGTTAATTTTACTATCTTTTTACTTAACTGAGGTTGTTAATACATAAGTATCTATTGGGACCTCATTATCATCCAAATTTTTGTTTTCTAAAAAATGTAATTCAATTTTTTTTACTATTTACTAGATTATGGGTTAAATTCATTTATACCATTATTTGAAAACATTCGTTTTGAAAGGAATATTTTCATCATTTTCCAATCCAGTTACTTTAAGACCATCTAGACAAAATTATGGTAAGAATGTCTTTTTTAACTTATACGGTTTGTGAAGTTATTTTCCACCATTATAATATCATTGAATCTTCCCATACAAGCTTATAAAAATATTTTCATAATAAATGTTTTATTTTATAATTATATTACTTTTAAATTATTTCAAAATAGAAAGATATATTTATCTACAAAAAGTTTTGATTTCATATATGTAAACATCCTTTGATGGATTTTAAGCTTGTTTGACGTTGATTTATTACGATACAAATCATTCATATTGTATTGAAGGTTTTGTGATATGTTTGACTATGTATGATTTTTTTTACATAATTAATAAATTATGGATAATGTATTGAAATTTCATTTGATATTTTTAATAAAAATGTTTATGTTATCTTTAATCCTTTTCATATGAGGAATGAATTGGACTTAGTAAGTGACGGTTGAAGCATGTTATAGCTCTTCGATGCATCGGAAGGTCTCAGGGGACAAAATAGTGTATTGGAACAGGACCTTGACAAAATCTTATTTTTAGTCTTGGCACAAGGCCTTGACTATCTGGTTATGATGTCTCACATTATGAATTGCATCATTATGAAAGTGGTTATTGAAATTGCATGTGATTATTCGACTAGTAGAATATCCATGTGGAAAATTAAATGGAATTATTTGATTTTTTGATTACAATATTATGTTGAAGTATAAGTTTAAAAGTATCTTGTTTTAGTCTTATACATTTCGTTAAATGTTTATGCTTATTTATGAAAGCTTCTGCTATATTGTTATCTTAACCGAGCATCTAAGCTCACCCCTTTCTATGTTTTATTTTTCCTCGGATATGAAGAAATATTTTATGGTTGACCTGCAGGGATAGGCTAAAGATATAAGTGTGGTCTATGGGGAAAACATTTTGTTGATGTTTTAATTTCATGATGTAATGTATAACTTATGAATGCATCCAGTACTTCCAAAACTACTAATCTAATTAGTCTTTCAGGACATGATTCCTTGTATCATGCTAATGTTATGTTATAATGCACAAAATCTGGATAACTAGGGTCAGGGTGTTACAGATCACTTTCAATCCCTTCAATTAATGCACCCATTAATTATCAACATAAATACCATTAATTAATTCAATTAATTAATCCAATAAATACCATTATTTAATTCTATAATTAAATAATCACATTAATCCTATTAATTCATCAATTATTAATCATGTCAACCCCATTATTTAATTTAACAATTAAAGAAACACATTACCATCATTAATTATTTCATAAATTAATTAATTACATCAATACCATTATTTAATTCAAGAAAAAAATAATCACACTACTACATTAATTAATCAATCAATTAATTAATCAAATAAATCCAAATATTTAATTAAACAATTAAAAAATCACATTAATCACATTAATTAATTAATCAATTATTTAATTTCATAACTCACAATACAAAAATCAAAAATTAAATATTTAAAATAGTATATTAATTATTTCATTAATTACTTAAACCCATTACTTCAATTAATTAATTTGATAAATAATTATTCAGATCCATAGTCAAAATATTGCCCTAATAAATTCTTTAATTTACTATTAAAACTTATACAAATTAATAACCTCAATAAATTCTGCAACTAATTATTCTATCTCAATCAATTTAATATCCCCAATTAATTCATCATTTAATTATTCTAACTCTATCAATTAAATATAACCAATTAAATCATCAATTAATTATTACATCTCAATTAATTTAATATCTCCCAATTAGATCATCAATTAATTATTCAACATCAATCAAATTAATGTCCCCAAATTAAATCTTTAATTAACTATTTTATCTCAATCAATCCAACATCCCATGTTTGACAAATTCCTTAATTAATTAATCTACCAAATTATTTAATTCAATGTTTTAAAAAAACAATTTCTAAATATCAGATAGAAATTCTATAATTACATACAAATAATTAAAATCATTACATTTGGATATTAATTATAGACAATGTACCTAAATATTGAAACAAAGGTTCCCTGAAAGATATCACTAATTTCTTAGGAATAACCATAATCACATCAATGATCGGTATCTTGATTGAAATCATAGAACAAAGATAAAATGAAACAAGATCTATTAAACCTATATCTAGATCTAATTATAATAGTGGTTAAACATCCCTCTTTTATTCGAGAAGATGAGCGAGAGAGAAAGAGAGATCTAAATGGGAAGAAACCACATACATGGGGAGGTGAATATCTTATATAATACCTTTGATTTTTCAAGAGAAGAGGTCAAGAAGTCAAAAAATCCATCTGGTAAACTCATAAAACGAGATAAATTTATTAGGGTTGAGATAGGGATGATTAAGTGTTAATATAGGGTTTTGGGGAATTTTAAAACTAATTTTCATACCATTAATTACTGTAATCACAGTTTCCTAGGTCAGGATGCATGTTCAGTACTGGAAAATCATCTAATAATGAACCCATTGCACACATAGGCTTCACAGATAGTATAAAAATGTGCAAATCGTGAAACCCCCATGTACATATTGTTTTACCATGCACAAGCAATGCCCAGACCATGAAACCATATTGCATACTTTTTATATCCATCCACAAACCATGCATAAGCAATAAAACCCTCTTTCACACTTTAACTAATGATGCACGAACCAGGTATAGGCCATGAAAAGACTATCCTCCCAAAATTCACTAATTTTCACCAATCCGACCACATTAAAGTCCCAAAAATTTATATTCCAAAAAATGAAAATGAATACCCCTAAACAATTCTAAGGCATCTGTAGATGTTTTTGTGATATTATAGTCTCCACGCCTTATAAGAGCTCATCCTAAAGCGATTCTCCTAAGAAACTCAAAGATTAATGATTCTAAAAGTTCGTGAAACTGCTCCCTCACATTAGATTCTATCACCATGTTTCTAATTGAACATGTACATCTTGCCAAAATACATGAATTTTTAGTATGGCCTTTCCCCACAACTCTTTCCCACTATGATCCAACACACATATTAAATACTCTTAAATGTACGTATATATTACTGACTCATTTCTCCAAGCCTAGAATTTTTTCTTTCACCACTTTCCTTAATAAATGGTCAATAATCACAGCTCACTCCCCCTCTCCAAAGGAGCCCAAAAAGTGGTCATTGTCACCTCTTAATCTATCGAGTTTCGCAATGGATACCTTAATCATCACCAATTTATGGAATCCAAGAATATCACCCTTAGCGTATATTTATATGAAACCATTGTACAACCAACACTTAGGTATGACTGATGGTTTACCATCCACCACATGGTTTCACATTAAACATTCTCCAAGGAAACAACCTACAATAATCAATTAATCCCACTTGAAAAAATTAGTATGTAACATGGTATATAACTATTTCTATCCCGATGTACTCAGGATGATGTCAATGTATAGAGAATTATTGTCTATAGTTTGTATGTACACCCAAATTTTCACTAATAAATACCATCCTCTAACAAAAAAAACACAACCATGTGATCCCCCCTTACCCAATGTGTTAGTACCCTCAAACCCTACCACACGGTCAAAACCGATGTGTTATCACTACATTTAAACATATTGTAGCTACGATGTGGTTAACAGGGGTAAAATTATGTGCAATTTCCATGTTTCTTATTCGACACCAATTAATTTAAATCATTACATCATTTTACAATCAATATCAATTTCATATTAGGCAAATTTTCATCTCAATTTCACAATATGGGAAAAGAATTTTATTTTCAACAACTAACCAAAAATCTTTTTTCCCATCCATTCCAAAAATGATGCATATAAAAAATTAACCTTGAGTTTCTAGAATGATTTGTGCATAATCAAATTCAATGCCTTACTGGTACATGTTTTAAATCTCCAAATATAATAAACAATAATCCCATCACACAACAAGTGCCTCACACAAAGTTAAAAAATACCAATGGTAACATCACATATCCGTAACAACAATCACACCCAATGTACTTAGATTTTTCCCTCGTACATTCATTAGCTACTCCCATGAAGTGCTCTTAACCATGTTCTGACTCATCTTATTCTCTTATACACATTTCCCAACTATTATGAAATTATAAAATATGTGTAAATTAAACTCATCTGATTTAAATTTGAAACATCTCGACCCGGGTGCTAGACACTAGTGTTCCATGTTGTTCTTCTGCATCAAATCAAGCACGAATCCCCATACGTTAATGTTTTTTACAATTAGTGGGGGTCTAATATTCATCACATGGATCTTATACCCACTATTATCAGAGTAATACAAAAAAAAGAAATAAAAAATAACAAACAGATGATAATATAACATGAAGTGAATAGTACCATTATCACAAGATGACCAAAACCAGAAATACAAAATCAAATCTAAAGAATAAAATATTCAATGACATTTTATGTGTAACATTTCAAAAATTAAAACCCAAAATATGGAATCATACAAATCCCTCAAGAGGGTACCAAATTGTATATGGTTATCTGAGCCATGATCCATCTAAAATACATTTAATATAGGGCATTTTCCTTTATCTAGTCATTAAATCATGAAATCTATTTGGGTATTAATTGAAAATACTAAGTAGGGATTGAGTACAACTTATTAGGTCGCCACCAATGGTGTCCAAACCAATATTGATACAATAAAATTGAATATATTGTATAAATAAATAATAATAATAAATAAGTAAATAGTTATCACATTTTCATTTATTCTTTGTTTAACCACATAATCCCTCGGGTTCCTAAGGACACCAAAACCTCAATACCTACTTCGGCCTATGTTGGGTCTGAACCGTGTCATATATCCAATCCACATTTCATTATCAGCCATGGGATTTCATTATCAATGTCATCACTATTCAATATAATTGATATCATAAACCATATTCCAATTCCAAAATTCCTGGTGTAAATTTTCATTTCTAGATCCACATAAGTATTTCGAGAATTAGCCCTTATCTCACACCTCTTAGGTAATTGGAGCATCAGTCCTTTTCCCACACATTGTGGGTATTTAGAAAATTTTTCCATTTTTTATACAATTTTTATGAATGCCTAGGGTGTAGATTTATTTGTTTATCACCCCATGATTACTTATAGAATCATCCCCTATCACACATCGGTTTATTAATAAAGAATATATATCATGTAGTTGGGTCTAGAACTCCATGTCTTACACACTCTTGTGTATAATGGACATCAGTCCATATCCTAGATCCCATTATCAATCAAGAAACTTTTTCACAAACATAAAATTGTTCAAGATTAATAAATTTTAATCTTATATCTAAATATTAATTTATCACCACAATCCATAAATTAATTCAATAAATAATTAATCACATCAAAATAATAAATTAATTGAACAATTAATTTATCATAACATTTATGTTTACTAATTAATCATGTAATTTTTATTAATTAAATAAAAACTATTTATTTAAAACCATTCCTTTAATTATTTCAATAATTAATTAACGTAATAATATCAATTATATAATTAAAAAATTAATTAATGACAATATTTCCATTAATTAATTCAAAAATTATTTAATCCTATCACTATCTCAAAATTACTATAATTAATTCAAAAATTAATTTTCTCTATTCGACAATCTCCATCAATTAATAATTAATTCAATAATTAATTATCCCAATTTCAAAATCACTATATTTCAATAATCGATTCAGAATTAATTTATTCACATTCAATTTCTTTAAATAATTCACCGATTAATTGTTGACATCATTTTCATTAATTATAACATTAATTAATGAATCACATTAAATCTCTTAAATTCATTCACTAATTAATTTTACAAGCCAACTGCTTTAATTTATTACAAAAATTAGTAAACACAATTTTCTCCCTCGATCAATTCACCAATTAATTATTCACATCAATTTCCAATAATAAATTTCACAGTTAATTAGTCACATTGAACCGCTTCAATATATTCTTTAATTAACGGTCCATGACCAGTTTCCTTAATTATTCACAATTAATTAGTAACATTAAATATAATATAGCAATTCACAAATTAATTTCCTATGTAAATCCCAATAATTAAGTCAAGAAATTAATCCACTAATCACTTTATTTAACCCAATAGTTAAATAACAACTTCACTCACAATTAATAAATTCATCAACTAAATTGTCATGTAAATACCATTATTTAATTTAATAATTAAAGAATCACATTTCTACCATTAATTAATTCATAAACTAATTAATCTTAGCAATACCATTATTTAATTAAATACTTTTATAATCACATTACTAAATAAATTAATTAATTCATTCATTAATCCCATCAATTCCTTTTTTTAAATCAATAATTAAATAATCACATTAACCGAATTAATTAATTCATCAATGAATTAATATAAACAATCCAATTATTTATTTCAATAGTTAAATAATCAAATTCCCACATTATTTAATTCCTCGGTTAATTAAACACATTACATTCATTAATTAATTTGACAATTAACTATTTATATCCTTAGTCGAAAAATTTCTCATGAATAATTCATCAATTAACTTTTATATCTTAAAAAATTCAATAACCCCATTTAATTCATAAATTAATTATTTCTTCTCAATCAATTCAATTAGCCCAATTAATTCCTCAATTAATTGTTCTATCTCTATCAATTTAATATCACAAATTAATATTCCTATATAATTTAATTCAATGTTCGGAATTAATTTCATAATTAGTTGCTTTATTTCAATAAAGTCAATATCTCCCAATTAAAACCTCAAAAAAAATTAATTTTAATCACTTAAATATACACAATTTCAAAAATTCCATAATTTAATAATCTACCCAATTAGATTAATCAATACAACAAATTTAATTTCTAATCAATAAATAGAAATTATACAATTATATAAACTGAATGAAAATCAAGACATTGACATTTGAATTATAAACAACTTACATCATGATTGACCAAGTATAATCCCAAATAGATTTCCCCAATAATATAGGAACAACCATGATCACATCAATGTTCGAGATATTGATTTAAATTTTAGAACCCTGATCAAAAGAAATAATATCTACTAAAACAAGATCTAGATCTACATAAAACTGTGGAAAACATATATGTTTTATCTGGGATGATTAGTAAGAGAGATAGAGAGGTCCAAATTGGAAGAAACCCCTCACTGGGGGAGGTGAATATCTTAAATCCACACTTCGATTTCCCACGAACGGAGGTCAGGAGGGCCTGGAATAAATTCAGGAGCCTCCAAAATTTGGATAATTTGACTAGGGTCATGTTTGATCTAATTATGGGATAATAATGGTGTTTCACAAAATTTAAAACTAATTTTTACCACATTAATTGATGTTCCCATGGTTTCTTATTTTAGGTCTCATGTTAATTACTAACAATGTGCATCACCAAGTGCCTATTTTACATTTAGACTGCCCCATAGTTTAACTATGTGAAAATTATGTGACTCCCCTTCACACATTTCTTAACCACATGAAATATGCACATCCCCCTTCTTAATATTGAATAACCATGTGCAAACCTTGAAACGCATCCCCTACTACCAAAAATCACCAATTTTATCTGAAACGCCCCTATGTAAATACCCAAAAATGTGATACATAGAAAAATGAAAAAAATAGCTATAAACAAGACCACAACATCTCTAGAAAAATTTAATGATCATACAATTATATTCTACGCATAAATTTAATTTATGAGGATTATTATGAAAAGTATTGAAAATTACATATCTATTTATGGTTCATTCTATCATGTTTTTTATTAATAATTTTTTTCAAAATTGATAATGGTTTTAGGATACAATATTAATTTTTATGGAGAATGTTTTCTATTATGTTTGAGATGTTAAAATCATAAAAACTATCTATTAACAAACTTACACCCTTTATTATCCTCTAGTTATTTCTGGAGAATACATGTTTTCTTTCTAATTTTATTCCCCATATATACAAAACATATTGAAAAACTATTTTTTGGGAAAAATATATTTTGTTTCCCTCATTGGAATAAAATCCATTTTTTATATGTCCATAGTTTCTAAAAATGTTATAGAGGATGATTTTACCATTATACAATGATTTCTCAGATATTATTACAATTTTTTACTTTTAACATATATTTTAAAAGTAATATTATTATAATTTTTTGAATAAGGATATGTTAAATTTATACCATAAAAGTGATAGGAATTATTATTTTTACATGTACAAAATTAATCGTATTTTATAATGTTATGAATATCAATTATTTAAAAAATAAATTAAAATATTCCAAGGTAATTTTCAAATTAAATGTTATCTTTAATATTTTGGAAATATATAGATTTTAAATTAATGTTTTTAAGTAGAGAGGTAGTTTTACTCATTAAATGTTCTCTGTAATCAATCCATACCAATTTTTATATATGATAACATCATTTGATGCAACATTATATTTACAATGAATATGATCAAGTGATTACATCATTATAATCTGTCTAGAGGATTTCCGATTATAATGAAAAATATTTATGAAACATGTTTCCTTCCCAAGGGTTATGATGTGATCAAATGTTTATGAGATCCATTCGTATTTCATAGGTTATGATATACTGAATATTTTATAATATTTTGAAAAAAATCTATAACGATTATATAAGGGGTTTGACCAATATCTACCTTCAATTAATTGGATAGTGATTAATGTTTAGTGAGAACAATTTGAAAATTAGATTCCATCAAAAGCCTAAAATTGGGTACAAAAGTGGTTATTTAATGCCCTAAGTAGGGAAAAATAGAGGTTATCCAATGAATCAATGGTGATAATTGGGATCTTATCCCCTTCCTAAGATAGGTTACAAAAGAGATTATCCCAAGACCAAAGATGGTCAATGAGTGGTATTCCCAATGCTAAAATTTTAGGAATTTCTTGATTGGTAGCTATGAAATAAATGTATTCATGCTCATGTTAATGTAAAAAAGTATTTTATTATAAATAATTATTCTCTCATGTGTCAATTTTATAAATTTGAATAAGATTTATGTACTATTAATTTCCATGATTTATTCCATGAATTAAATGTATATCTATTAGATGATATATGTGTGTTTAAGTTATTATACTCATGTTCACATACCCTTTTTCTCATGTTATGATGATATCAATATTTTTTACCAATATTGAGAAACTAAGGTCACCCAGTATTATGTTTTATTTCCATAGGTTATGAATAATGGTTTTATTTATTATTTTCTATGATGGGAGGTAGTAACGATGAACAAAGTCAGAGATGATGTACCCCAAATATGATCCTATTTTGGATGTGTCTACATTTCTAAAGGCTCTAAATCATAATGGTTCTAGCATAAGATACTATGTTATGTAATTAATATTCCTTAATTAAGATTCAATATTAATTTTTTAAATACATGGTTCATTATTTTTGTTATTAGAGATGAGACGAGTAAACCATTAGAAACTACGTTGAGAAAACAATAGTGATATATCTTGAGATATTTTTAAATATTAGTTTAAGGATAAATCAAAGTATAGGAAAATTTCATTGAATTTAAGTAACGTATAATGAGTATATTTTCTGTGAAATTACATCCATATTGGGATACTACATTTTTTTGGATTTGGAATGTTTTTACCTATTAGTAATAACATTGAAAATTGTGCATTTAGTAAGAATTGATCATTACCCAGTGCATGAAAATTGGCCTTGCTGCACAACTAGTTTGACAATCTTATGAGATATGACATAGAAATTCACAAACACTTTAAAAACCATCATTAAGGATTTGAATAATGAAAATTAATGTTCCAGGTTAAGCTAAAGGTGTCATTGATTAAAAATAATCTTTAATTATATATACTTCATATAATCATTTTTTATCGATTATGTGGTTTCCTACTATGCATATTGTTTCTTTTATTATACCTTATGGTTTTAGTTGATGAATCAAAACTGATGTAATATTGTTAATTTTGAATGTGATGGAAAATTAAATTATGTTTATCTAGGTAATCCAAATTCTATGGGTTTTGTAAGGAAACATATCATTTTTATACTCACAGAATATTCTCAATAAATGAATCACATAGTGCCACCAAATAAGAAAATTAGGGAATAATTTTTTTATGTACTTCAAGAGGAAAAATCCACCTTATTTTGGTGTTTTTATTGATCCAATAGTTTTTGAGTGATGGATATATTCTATTGAAATAATATTTTTGTATATTGTGTTTTGACCATGATCTAATCATTTTGGAAATATATTTTTTGGATGAAAAATAAGGTCATTGGGGTATCTCATCAAAATTATGAAACAAAATGAAGAAATTAACATCTTCTGTATGGATGTGATTATGATACTACTTTTCAATAATTTCATCCCATATATTCTTCATATGAAAATATAGAAGGAATTTTTAGATCTATAATAGAAGGATTATGAATCTATTGGCACCTTTGAGAAATATTTTACAAGTCTTGTGAGATATACTTGTGTTATTATCATCCAACCATGAAGTAGGATTAATTGTTTCTTTAATGGGTAGAAACCAATCCTCCTAAGGGATTTATCGATATGGGATGTGAGAAAATATGAATAAATCATTCATTGTGACTCCAAGGTAGAAATTTAGATTGGTGTTACCAATTAATTACATGGGATTGATAATTAATGAAATATTCAATTCAATAGAACTACAAAATCCATAGAGATAATATGATTATTTATCATTTATGATCAATGTGGGGAATGAAAATAGATGAAATTTTCATACGGGGGATACCACACTTTTTATGAGTAGAATAGAATGTCATAAATATGTTGAATGATGAATTTATGGGATGAAGTTATTCAATGACGAAAATACATAGGAATATTCACAAAATGCACCTCCGACAAAACATTAATTCAAATTCATTGAGTATGTTCATTATTTTAACATGTTCTCAAATATGATGGTAAATGATGATGATCAAATATATTAATACTTTATTCTAAGAGGAAAAATTAAATCCCATGCGATTACTTTTTATGATGAGGTTTATGATAAAAATGTCCTGAAAGGTATAATTATTTTCCAATATAGTACTGATAATTCCATTTTTTCTTCATTACCTACCCAATAGTCTATATATAAATAATTTTTCAAGGGATAAGTGATCCAAAAAATGATAAGAAGTTGAATTAGAAATGTAAAACCATAATGACACAATGATAACATCTCAAGTCTATGATTATCCATTAGTAGAAGTTTTTGGGAATGGAATTCTTGAAATCCAGTTATTATACCCATGGTATAAATTGATTTTATATTTGGCTATGATGGGGATTCTTAACATATATTCCATATCAATTTCCAATGTAGGATATTCATTTTATATATTCTAATACATAAAGTAAATTTTTATCACTTTGATGATAAATATGAACTTTTTATGGTAATGATACCCATTATATGGGTATGGATTCCCATTCAAACTTTTTTTTATATAATTGGTTGGGGGGAAACTCAAAATTAATGATAATTCTATTTCACATGTGTTGGATAATGTTTTTCCATAAAATTTTCATATTCTTATATATAATCATGAAGTGGAGTTTCAAATAGAACCCATACATGGTGCTACACCTATTTCAAAGACACCATATACAATAGTCCATATTTGTTTATAATAACTGAAGAAGAAGCTCTAGGATGTTTTGAAAATGGATTCATTCAGCAATTTATGCCATAATGGGGTGCACATGTTTAATTTGATATAAAAAATGATGTGTCAATGTGACACTTAATTGATTATCTAGAACTGAAAAATTTGATAATCATGAACAATTTCTTCAAACCTGAATTGATGTCTTTTTTCATTAACTATTCATATAATAATACCTTTCAAATATTAACCTACATTGAAGATATCATAAATTCATGGTAATGAATAATGATCTATCAATGAAAACAATCCATAAATAGTATATATCCTATTAGTATATTCTAATGATATTTAGTCTCCCTAATTCACACATTATATTCATGAAAATAATAAATAGTGTCCTTGTTGAATGAATAGATTAGATTGTGGTAGTATATATAGACAATATTCATATATATTCAAAGTGTAATGAAAATCATCAATATTACTGGAGGATTGTTTTGAAGTCCTAAAGGAAGGATAATATGAATGAATAATTTACTAATTATAAATTTTGGTTACAAAACAATTCATTTGGTGTATTATAATATCAATTGAGGTTCTATTAGTGGGTCTATCAATTATATATGGTATAGATAAATGTACCAAACAATCCATTGTGTCTAAGATCATAATGTTTATTAGTTTGGATTAATTTTATTGACGTTATATTTAAAATTCATTATAAATATCTAATCTTATCAACTAGTTTACATAGAATGGATCTATCAACTTTTTGATATATAAAGTAGATGTAAATTTCATAAAAAAGTAGATAAAGTTGTTTAATGTACCTATATTTACTTGGACCTAAATTGAAAATGGTTTTTTAAATTACAAGGAAGCATTAGTGAAGGGAATGTGATGTTTTCCCACTAATAATTATTTGGTGATAGGTTATAGATCAGGACAATTAATTGTTTATTAGAAAAATTACCCAAATCATGATTTAGAGTGAGGTGGGGAATTTTTTACATTAATGTTATAGAAGAATTGAATATGTGGATAAGGGAGTTATAAATATACTTATAATAAAAGTTTAATGTATATATTCAGACAGAAATAATTGAATAGGTTCTAGATTATAGGGTTAGAATTGATTAAAGATCATTATTTTTCATTATATTAACATCTTAGGAAATAGGAAAATGTGGATAATGAATTGAGTTGAAAGGTTCATGATATCTTATCTGTGATTTGGATTATAGAATATTCAATATTTATTTATTCTTAATGAATGAATATGTAAATGTTAAAGTAAGGGAGGAAATATTATTCTTCTGAAATGCATGTTTAACCCTCTATCCATGTAATATTATAGTTGAATAAAGGAACATGTAGGTATACATAAGAATTTTATATATGTTCTTTAGTTTATCGGTGATTGTGATAGAATTATAAAGTTTAATAATTATGTCTATTTTTCATACATAAATTATTTCATGAATTAGATTTAATTGGAATCTCATAGGTCATAATTTTATATTCATCATGGAAGTACACAGATGTATAGTTATTTGAAATAGAATGTATAGTTTGTTAACAAGAAGTGATATATTGTAGAGTTTGTATATCATTTCTAGTTATATGTGTAACTTAATTCTAGGATATAAAAATAAATAGTCATGTTAAAAACATTACCTAGAGAATAATGAAATTATGAAAACATCACCCTAGATATTGTCATCAAAATCCCCAAAATATATAAAGGGATAATGAGATATGGATTTTTTTTATCACCATAACAATTCACCACAATTCATCACTATCTATAAATATTACTCTTTATATGAGATTTCCAGAATATACATTAAGTAAGGGTTAAGGATATATGGAGTACCATATTTTTTTCTTATTTGGATCAAATTTATACTTATATGTTATGGTACAGTATTCTGAAAGCTGTTGATATATATATTTTTTCAGTACTTCACATAAGATGTAGATATATAGTCTATATTAAAGAACAATTAAAACCCTATTTTATATGATTTTATTGTATTCTATGATTTAGATATATTTTTATGATCAACACCTTCCTCATGTTTTTTTTCAAACATCATTACATTTCCCTCAAGCATTAACATGGATCCTTAAGAATCTACCTTTGGAAAGTGGTTTAAAATATGAAAATTGATGGGTTTATATAAAAGAAAGAAATATAGTGGGACCTATTCTAGCTAAATTAATGATAGATAATGTCATATCCATAAAATATCACATTAAGGATGCCCATAGTCGACAGAAAATTTCAGATGAAAATTGTCAGTGTGATCAACTGATTATAGTTGGTCAAAAAGAATTTCAGGAATTTATCTATAGAATAAAGTTTTCAGATTAATGAATCAAATAAATATACTCCATTGGTGTATTTTTAATTAAGTATTCTTGATTGAGTATGAATTTTTCTTATAACATGGTGCTTTCCCCTAAACCTATTCAATTCCATTATCTGTACTAGGTATCTCTCCCAATGAAGTATATTGCAAATTTTTAGCAATTATTAAAATAAAAGGTCATATAAATGGACCATGATCTATAAATTAAATAATTACCTATTGAGATTATTTATCACATAGATAGAGAGATATTAATGAATGCAAATCACTTGGTCAATGTTTTGTGGCAGAACGAACAACTTGAAGAAGATATGTGGGAACTCAATAATAAGACGAATTAGAAGTATCCTTAGTTGGTTGTTTCATAGTGAAATAATTTTGATGGTGAAATATATTTTATATTGGGTAGAATTTATCATCCTGATATTTTATAAATTTATTTTTAAAATAAATTTAATTTTTTCAATAGCTTGCATTATACACGATCCTCAGTTTTAACGACCAAAATATTATATTTATATTATTATTAAAATATATCAATCATAACCTTGATATTATATTTAGTTGTGTGAATAGAGATAAAAAAGTTTAATAAATATATATTTATATATATAATGCTTATATAAATAAAACATATTGATAAAAAACTATTTATTTTTAGTAAAATTTTATATTGTACTATGATATATTTTATTCAAAAACATTATTTTATTACATTTTTTAATAAATAATTATATTAATTCATTTAAAATTTATAAAATTAATTTAAATAAAGTATATTAATTTAAAAAATAAATATTTGTGAATATTTATTAGGTGATTTATTTTGAATTTTACTGAAAAGATTCAATTTGTTATGAATAATGAGGAATAGTGGTATTTATTAAAACCAACCTTTTCATTTAAATAATTTATGAGATAATTTTTGTTTTAACAAGGGTTTAAAATTATTATTGTTCAATTATATTAAAATTAATCAATTTTATGTCATTTTAATAAATTTTATATAGAAAGTTAGAAATATTTTTTATACATTTGAAAAATATGACTTTAGAAAACAATATTTTCATTGTGATTATGGGTTTAATTATAAAATAAAAAAAATCCAATATAATTATTTCATTTTTGGAAAAAAAATATATTACATATTTGGAATTAGAATAAATAATATTTTATAATCAATAAAAAAAGTCATTCATATTTAATAGTAAACACAGTAAAAATTAATTATCACGATTAAGGTTAAATCTAGGGGACAAAAAACACATAGGGGTAAAGGATACCTTGAAACATATAAAACTCAAAATATATGTCTATATTCAAGAAATATATCATTAATGGTTTATTAATAAACCATCTTGGAGAGTTTTATCCTGTTTTAATCATGGGTATACATTTTTATTTTCAAAAATTTCAATTGATTCACCTCCCCCACTTATACAAGTTAACCATTGATCATATTTTATTCAAAATCAGAAAGAATATTTTATCAAATTATGCCTACCAATTTAACATCCATAATTACCTCAAAAAACCTTTATTTATTTAGTTTTATTTTAACCCCTCTTAATAATTCTTTTATTGCATTCCATTAGTTGGTGACTGAAAGAGATATATTATACTTAACCGAACATTTTTATTATATTTTTTCATACTTTCACAAAAATATATTTTTATATAGTGATGATATAATGAATTATATATCTCTTATATAATAATACTTTTTTATTTAAAGGGAATAACATATATCCATATCATCTTATATCAAATGAGAAACAAAATTGTTGGTTTTGTTTACGACATACTAGTGTCTCTAAAATAGATGTTATCCATTTACCATCACCACCTCTCACAAATAAAGATAATGAAATATATAAATTATTTAAATTATAAGTATTATAAAGTTGTACATCATTAATATTAATAGCTCATATAACTTCTTACCTTCGTAAGTGATGGAAAACTATAATGTATATAATGCACAAGTGTGAACTACCTCCTATCTAAGGTGACATGATACACTTTTCATTTTATTTTGACATGGAGGATAAAATTATAGATTAAATAAAAATATGATAAAAATATGATATAATAAATAACATTTAATGGTTATTTTTTTATTGAAATTTATTTTTTTCGATCTATTGAGAAAATGGAAAAGATGTTCATGTGTATGATTGGCCTACCATTTATTTGAATGATGTAATTAATTTTCAATCTCAATGTTTTATGGATTACTATATATAATTATTATTATATATATATATGATATTTTTATAATTAGTGTCTTTATTTATATGGTTTTACAATGATCAAATAAAAATTACCAAAAATACCAAGAAAAAATAAATATGATAAATAATACAGTAATTGCCAAAAACCTATTTGTAAGAAAGAATTGTTAATAAATATGTAATAATAGGACATCGTTAAATGATATATGGTATGATATATATATGAATATTATTTTAAATATATTTATAATAAATCTATATTTATTATACTAGATTCCCAAATTTTTATAAATAATATCGAGACTTGATGGAATGCATTTTTATATCATTATTATTTCCGTGGGAAAAAATTATAAATTCACCATTTTTTATTTTATTTAACTTATATTAAATATATAATTGAATTATATGATTTTATTGTGAAAATTATTTGGATTTATATTTCTATATATCTTTATTTCATTAATAGGGTTTAAGATTAAAACATAAACAAAGTGGTAAAAGTTTTGTGTGACAATCTCATTGTTTATCATGATTCTCTATAACTATGTTTCTAGTTGGGGAATATTGCGATATATCCCTCAATAATTTCATGAATTTTTTTATACTTTGGTTATTTAATGATAATACATTTTCCAATAATTTTACCCTCTTTAATTATTTAATATATAGAAGGAAAGTTTTTAAGAAAAAATTATTCTTTCTCCATTTGGTCAAAAATCCATTTTATTCCAGGTTCATGTTTTCTAAAAAAAGATTAAATGGTTTATTTTCAATTTACAGAATTCGTGATTGATGAAAATTTTAACCTTGTGTTATTTTTTACGAAACTGTTAAAATCAATATTTTTTTTGTTTTCTAAAAAAGGCACATATGACTTTTTACTGAAAATGTGAAAACAATCCTCTTCTTAACTTACACGAAATGAATGTTATTTTCATCCATCCAGACAAATAAATGACTTAGAGATTAATCTATATATTTCATAAAATATATTCAAATAATATTTCATAATTTATATTCTGGGAATTTGTTTTTATTTTTTATAAAATTAATTTTCAAAAGTAATTTTGTTGAATAAATGTTCGATGTGGCCATATGAAATCAGTTTCCATCTAGGATTACATCCATTAATGTGACTTATAATCTAATAGTGATATGTTATAGTGTTAAAATACGTATTATTTATTAGGATTATTGGTGTCTATGAGGAAAAACATTTATGAAACCTATTTAATTCCCATGAGTTATGCTATGATGAAATATTTACCAAACCCATTTCTGTTTCACTGGTTCTGATATGACGAATGTTTTATGGTCTTATCAAAAATCCTGTATAGATTATGTGATGGGTGTTACCTATGTCCAACAACTATTGATTGAGTAAGGATTAATGTTCTAAAAGATTAAAGGTTACACTGCGTGTTATCCCATGCTCTATAGCAGATACAGATGAAGTTATCCCATGCCTAAAATAGGGTACACAAGATTTTTTCTCAAGATCATATGATTGTACTTGAGTGGTTATACTAATATAAAAATGGTACATATGAGGTTATCCCAAGACCAAATAAGGTATACAATTGGTTTTCCTAAACCTATCATGTTATGATTTTTTGGGTGGGTATTCTTGATAGAATATTTTTTTATTCATATATGTATGATAGAAATCTAGGTATTGATCAAATTTTATGATATGATGGATAATTTTAACTGATTCCATTGTGATTCAGGTATTATAAACATCTCAAATTTATTTCATGACTCTAGATAATGATATAAGATATTTAGGGTATGGTTTTTAAATGTTATTATCATGTTCACATAATCTTAGGCTCATGTTTTGTTTATGTATATCTTCTTTTCCATTACTGAGCATCTATGACCACCCCTTTTTATTTTTCATTATACATGGTTGTGGGGAAAGGTATTATGCATTAAATGTCAAATATTGGACCTAATTATGATGATCTTTTTAGGATATTTTGTAGTTAACCTATTAAGAAGTTGTTTAAGTATACATGTATCCAAGGGCACTATAATTCAAAAAATTTACATGGTTCATTATGTTATGTAGCAAATATTAATCTATTAAGATGTAATATTTAAATATAAACTGTTTGAGTCATTAAAGTAATCCATATTTTTTATTAAAAAAAGAATTGATATAGTCTATGTTGGAAAACGGGGGCATATGAATATCATACCATAACTCCCATGGTGCTTATTCTTCAATTAATTCAAATAAATCAGGGTTATTCTATAAATAGACTTTGAAATAATTATTGATCCTAGTATTATTGATATAGAAAATACAACACCATAGTTTAATGGATGAGTTGGAAAATATTTTAGAAATATATAAACAAACTATAACATAATTGAAATTTTATCAATGTTGAGTTTTTTCCCAAATATTTTATACATATACACATAATGGATAGGAATTGTATCCCACAATATGGACGTAATTTCCATTGGAATTTATCATTCATTATCCTACCAATAAATGATCATATATTTTTCAAAATATGAAATGTGACTTTAATTCATCTAAAATTGACATGGGTTCAATATAAAGATAGAAAACCCATGAATAAAATAAAATTAAATTTAACTCTAGGGATGACCACAATATTTTTAGGAATCAAATTTGGAATAGAAAACAATCAGAGATGAAATATAAACTTGAGATGCAATTATTCTGAACTCTAAATCAAAATCCAATTATCCATGTGTTAATTAGACACCCTTAACAACCTTACTATATATCAAATATGTGATATATATAAAATTTATAAAATAATTTCGAATTTTTATAAAGTATTCCAGGTATAACATTCCCCACATTAATATCATACCACAAAACAAAAATAGAGACTTCATGAGGTTTAATATTCTCTATGGGATATTTATGATGAAAAAATTAATGATCATAATTAATCTTTATATTTTGTTTTTTTACTATAGGAATAATTACAATACACATTTCATTTAATGAATTAGAGTGTGAGTGGAAAATTTTGTTGTTTTTTATTTTCCTCAATTTCATTAACCTGAATATTCATCACCTTTCAAAAATCCTGAACTATATGACCATGATTTCCACTTTTAATGTCTATCCTAGGTACTTTGATGAAATTTCATTCATTTTTCTTCATAATGTTCATTGTAGATGGATATAATTTTTTTCCTCGATGATGTTTATTTTAGGCATTTGTGAGACAATATCTTCCTTTTCATATAAAAATAGGGGTATTGATGGTAATAAATTTTTCAATGTTAACTTAAAGTCCACATCAAATAATTTCTTCATAGCTACCAACGTCTCAGGTACCTAGTCAATTTCCATGACATGGTTTTAATCTAACAAATTGTTTATAAAATTTTATTTCATGGATTATAGTTAAACCAAAATTATATGATGATAATATTATCAAATTTCTTCACAGCTTCCAATGGTATAATAATTCATCTACTTGAGATCAAAGAATCCATTATCCATCTGTTTATAGTGAATATATATGAATTACCTTCTAAATTGAACACTTAAACTCACCCCATTCCATGTATTCAGTTTCTTCTTTTTTCCTTATATTCTTAACAAGGATCCGCCATTGATATTCTAAAATTTTCAAATGATGAACTTACTGGGAAGAAAATTCATGTTTTGAATAATGGTGAATAAAGAATATTTTCCTAATGGTTCTAATCTATCACTCAAACATTAATGGTTCAGAAGACCCCCAAAATGAAGATGGATATTGCATCACGAAACACTCAATACCTGGTTGTTATATCCTTTGATCATATGGATTATCAGTATAAATCTTGTTATATGAATGGATTTCAATAATATAAACATTATTCTATCATTTCCTCCTATAGAATTTGGCTTATCATTTGAACAACCATTTCACTTCCCACCACAATTGTTGTTAAAATTTTATCTTTTGGTTATAAAAGTTGACTAAAATAAAAAATAAATGTCTAAGTGTAAAACATTAATAATCAGAGTGATCTATCATATATTGAGTATATATGATTCATATGATTTCAAAATAATGAAATACTAATTTTAATATTTTAATCCTTAGGTTTATCTAATGTTATTCATCATCATTACCATAACATTGGGATTTTATATTATACATAATCATATCAAGATGGGTTTATCCAATATTTTCTATGCCTAAAATCTAATGATAAAATAAACCATACCTTCATACCAACAACAAGGACATGAGATTTACATATTTAGATATTACATATTTTTACATGAATACTCTATACATAATGTAATGATCTATGAAAGACACTTAATGTTTTAGTGTATTTGGATACAAGATAATCAAAAATCTTATTTTGGAACATTGTTCATCATCTACCATAATATTATTTTTGGTTATTACCCTTCATGAAAAACATTCATAAAATGGATCCCTATAACATGGGGATGTAAATCACTAGAAAGGGTGTGCTTAGTTTCCCATTAACGGTAATCCTGGGAGAAATTAATTATTGATCATATGAGAAAATAAGATAAGAATACATTATGAGATCATGAAAATAACTTAAAAACTTCATATCCAATCTTAAATGTTCATATAATTATCCAAGACATAAAACATTTTCATTTCAAAATACATTTCTCATTATATAACTAAAACGTCATAAATCAATTATAAACCATATGTTAATATCATTACAATATCAAGAACATGAAACTACATAATAAGTATAGAAAACAACGAAAATTCCTTGTTTATATACAAATATTATCATATAAAAGTGTACTGAGAATCAAAATAATTTTCATATATCATAATTTATCAGGCATCACCATCTGTTTCTTAATGTGGATCTGGCATCCCTACATGTTTCTCATAATAGAAGAAACACGTTGACTTTTTCTAGTAATTACCTCATGAAATATATAACCTTGAAAAATGTGTTGTAGGTATATTTTATCTCCAGAAGACATATCAAATAATGAAAAACAAACATATATTTTCTATAATATTATAGATTATTCATGTTATTAAACTAATATAATTCTTATGATTGAATCGAGTTTAACAAAATTTCCATTATATAATCACAACATAAGACATTGAAAATACACATATTTTGTAATAATATTATCTTCAAAATCAAATACGATACCGAGAAAAAATTAGGATAATATCACTTGATCGCATCCACAATAAAACATAATTAACAAGAGGGATGTTATCATTGATAAATAATATATTAAATGTCGATATAATTTTTCTTGAGGAAAATAAACCTATCATTTTGAAATTACATATTTAAAATTTAATAGGTTCAAAAATATTAAGTGAAACATATTATTTTTAAAATAAAAATGGAAAAATGTATTGGAAGATCACAAATATTTATTGGTCTTGATAATGGTAAATTCTTTTCTATCTGAGTACATTTTGAATAAAAAGTCCTTTCACAATTTTTTGTAAAAATTAAAAAGTTTGTCTACTAGAAAATGAAAAGGAGATTTACATTAAAACATTTTAATAAAATGATAAGAATGATTAAAAATTAATATTAACAATCATGGTTGATTTCTAAAAAATGTTATTTTTTTAATGAATACATTGAAATGCAAGAAAATGATTCTCAACCAAATTTAAAATCATGACTGATTTTCCATCAAATCATTATTTTCGTCACTTGAGTACCTATAATGAGGAAAATGAAAGGAAAAAATGTATTCCCAAAAATTAGTAGTGTATAATAAAAATAAATTTTATTTATCATATAAGGTTCTTAAAATTTACTCAATGGAAATTCAACTATAAACAATCCCGAATATAATTGTATTAAAATGTAAATCTCTTACCTCATGTATCATATTTCTCTATATGTGATCAAAATCACAATAAAATAAATAGATATTTATCATATATATTTTATATATATATATATTATAACATTTCTCATATCTAAAATTTCATTTGTTATTTTTTAATATCATCTTATCACCCTTCTATTAATAATATGTTATTAAAATACTTGCCATGGATGATAATTCCTTCATTTTAATCTATGTTTTTTATGGTAGTCTCAATCCTTCTAAAATGATCATGATTACATCATATAAAAAATATATATCATGATATAGATATAATATATAATCAATATATATATTCAAATATAGAAGGTATAAATAAAAAATAAATTACATTACATATAGTGATGGTAATTTATACATATGTATAATTTTTTCGCTTTTTAGAAGATTGAATGTGCAACATCCCCGAACGTGCATTTCTAGATATGGTGATAATAACAAAAAATATACATTTATAGATTTGATACCAATATATGTGACCCAGTTTTTCCATAAAAAATAGAATATAAAAAAGGAAATAATGAGTCAGTAACAGACATAATGACTTTTTAGGTTTAATGTTATAGTGGATTAGTGAATTATCTTATCAACATGGATTAATATACTTATAGTTCATAAATATATCATTCATATCCTATAAAAGGGTGACATCAAATGGTCAGTACGGGTAATACAAATCATTGACAATTTAATTTCATTAGTGAGAGAAAAATGAATATAATGGTATGTTGTAATAGTAATAATTTCCTAATAATATAAAAAGGTATGTAATGTAGATAAATTCGTGGGTCATAAATTTTAAAAGATTGTGTAAATCATTAAAAAAGGAATGAGTCATTGGAAACATGAATCACAAGCCATTTGATGTCCATCATTATCAAAAAAAATATAAAAAACATAATTTATATAAAAGTGGGTAGGTATCATGGAACATTATCTTTATATACCATATAAAAATTAAGTTATAAATCATTGTATCCTAGTTATATCATTAATATAAATCCTCTATCAACTCTCCCATTCTTACCTATAATGAAAATAAACATTACCCAATGCGTTGGAGTGATATTTGGCACACCAATTGAATAAGCTATATCATGCTCACCTGATGGTATCTGAGTACAAACACCATGTATTATGTATTAAGATCACTATGAAATTTATAATAAAACCCATCCTATTAGATATATTGGGCTCACTTGTGATAATAAATAATGTACAATTACCATTAATTAATAAAACATTTTGAATAGTCCAATCTTTGATATAACACTATCCATTATTATTTTATTGGTTGATTAATTCATGTCAAACAAATGGATTCCATGTCAATATCATATCCCCACCATAAAAAGTTAAATAATTTTATAAATACCACATATCCATAGTATAGTGTTAGTAATTGCAATGGTTGTTTACATTGATGAGTGAAATACAATTAAAAGTCCATTAAAAAATTCTCGACGAAAATAAACATTCCACATTAAAAATATATTTTAGCAATTTTGAATTTATGAAACAATATTGAGATACATTTACCTTTCAATAACCTTGTAATTTAATATTGTAATATTAAACTAGAATTTTTGTTTTAAGGGAGAAAAAATCATTCATGTTCTAAATGTTAAAAATACATAGTTTTTAATGGAGTCAATTGTGGCCCATTTTGAAAATGTTGATATATTTACTTTATAACACAATTTAAGATAAGGTTAAATATACAGAGAAATGGATTAATGAAGTCATTAATATTTATAATGAAACATTTTTTAAAAGATTTTTGAAAACATTGAAATAGAATATAAGGATATATGATTTAATATAATTACAATTGGTATTATATACAAATGAAATTATGGATATTTATTTTATCAATAAGGGTGGAAATTTTTGTTTAACATGTAAACCTCATTAATCACAGGGGTTGAATAAATTTTTTTTAGTTAAATTAAATAATGGAAAATTATTTCACCCAAATAAACAATGCAATAAAATGTATTGAAAATAAAAGAGACTATAAAATAAAGCCTTTTCCACTTTTGTAACATTTAAACAATAAGATATAAAAAATAATAACATTATATATCATGATAGTAAGGTTATTCATTATATAACATTTCATCGTGGATGTATATACACATAAAAATAATATATGTCTATAAAATAAATTTTTGTCCCTATGAAATAGAATTTGAGACAAATAAACTTACAAAGATCATATCATAGAAGTAAGAGTTAATAAATTTAGGGAAAATGATAAAAATTGTAAATAAAAATTTGAAATATAGAATAAAAAAATTTAAATATAAATTCACATGTAATATTTTCATAAGTGTGTAAAATTAAAATAGTTATAACCCCAAAAAAGGAAATTGAGTAAAGAATCTCTTTACCAATTTTCAAGTTTCTTATAAAACACTATTCAATGATATAATTAATATTGAAACATAAAAATAAATAATGTTTGAATTATTCTTAATATTCCATGTAAAATGGTTAGTATATATAGAAGATAAAATGAATTATGTTCATAAAAATGAAATAGTCTTTAAAGAATGTAAATTGTGACGAAATCTCATACCACGAGTCTGGCACATCACATACATTATTTATCTTCCGGAATAATAAAAATTTAGTATTATTTTATTTTATTAAAAAATCATGTATTTTATTTTCTAATTTAAATATCTATTTCATATATTTTAATTTCACATTTAATTACATAATTAATTAAGTACAAGTCAGTTTTTTTAGAACATTCAATTCACAATTTCAAAACAACATCAAGTTGTTGAACATGGTCAAAGGATAAAATAATAAATCATCATATTAATTATAAGGATGAATTAATTATATTTTTTATCTATAAATTATAATTAAAATCTAATTATAAAAGGTTATATGAGAAATGAAAAATGATACATTCATGGAGGTGGTAGGTCATACGTACTCAAGAGTAATATTTCCATTTTTAACGATATTTATAGAATGAAGGTAGGTATTATTGTATCCTGAAGTAATGGTAATTATATTTTAAATATCATAACATTTTTTCAAAAAAAATTATATATGTAATACATGTGATATAGAGATAAAAAATGTATCACATTTCTCTATGGAGGTGGTTGTCCACACGTATGCATGAATGGGATTATCATTCTTTAAAGAATTGAAATGATATAAATTATATTATATAGTATCTTTTAATAATTATAAATAATTAATTAATACAATATATTTAAAATAATTACATAATTATAATAATTCTTGATTATTGTTGACTGAAAATTTATTACATCACTTCGCGAGGTTATAGTCTATCGTACACCTGAATGATGGCTTCTACTACCTTTATATGAAGGATGGAGATAAATGTTGGTTATGAAAAAAATAATGGAATATAAGTATATGGTATTTTATTATGTAAATATATCATCATGTTTGTATAAAATTTTAATTATGTGGAATAAAAAAATAAAACTAAAACATTTGGTTAAGTACTATACCTCTACTTCAACAACATTCTTTGCATTACACCATTAGACCTTTAAGGATAATATTTTGAAAATATTATGACATATGAGACAAATTTATATATTTTAAAAAGTTATTTAGGATGTCTTTTACTGATATTAATTCTTATTGAGATGTGAGGAAATTGTAAGATGGCGTTCCCTTTTATATGAGAGATGAGGTTCACTCTTAGAATGTTTTAAAATATTAATATAATATAATTTAATGTTATTGTCCAAATGGATCCTAATTGATAATATATGAATCTAATTTTATTATGAGTCGAAATTATATGATAAAAATATATTTGGAAATTATTTTAAAATATTAAAACCCTTCTTATTTGGTTTTAACAGGCCATTAACCATTTTCACAATTTCCACACCAATATAGGTTTTCTTCACTTTGAGGGTCATGATAGTTACCCAAAATTTAAAATGCATATAAATGGAACATGGATGATATTTTAAACCATTTATTAATAAATTGGATATTATTAGTATTTTTATTAAATTTATATCATATAATACAATATTATTTTAACAAAATCTCAATAATACAAGTTTTAGAAATATCCATTTACTTTGACTTTTATAACATCAAGAAGAAATTAAATTTTTAAAAATTACTTTATTGCATCCATATAATGTTAGTTTATTCAATAATATTTTTTTATCATATTATTTATTTTAAATTATATTAAATCTTTAATTTTTAATAAACTTTATTTTTTTTCAATTAATTTTATAATAATCACCTCATCATTCATTAATCATTTAATATAATTATTTCATAATATTTTTTAAATATAAATTTAATTTATATATAAAGATAATTTTGAATATAAATTTCTATTTATAATCAAGCATATGCTCAGTTTATCTCCCTGTTATAAATATTATAGTTATAAAAATCAAGAGTGTAAATTTTTTAACATTTGATTACATAAATTATTATAAATTTCACAATTGCGTCGTAATTAAAAAATATATAAAACAGAATCATGAATCATTATGGATGAAATGGAATCATAAAATAAAATAATGGTAACTATGAGGAAAAATTTTTAGTATTTATTTTATTATTATTAACCATTAACTGCATGATTTAACCTTTCCCTTGGTAAAAAAAATACTATGATTAATATTAATATTTAACAAATTTAAATGGGAAATATCTTCCATATTATGAAGTATGGTTTCAAAATTTAGAATCCAACATTTTAAATTTAAAACCTAGAAGTGAAATAATTCAACATAAAATCAAACTTGAAAAAACATGTTGAAAACTAATTTTTTTGGGAAGATGTGTTTTAAAAAAAATAGATTTTATACAAAATTCAGGAATAAATATCATTTAAAAACCATAATTAAATTATTTTAGATAAAAAAATCTAATTAAATTCCAAAATATAGTATTAATAATAAATTATTTAATAGAAAAAAATTCATTAAAAATTAGAATATTAATTACTCATTGAAAAAATAATGTTTTAGGAAAAATTACATATTTTCACAATTGGATAATTTTGATATGATAAATTAAAAAAATAATTTTTTGTATAAAATATAATATAATATTTTTTTATAAAATTAAATCAATTATTTACCTGATAAAAAAATTATTTTTGATGAAAGCCAATTTTCAAGCCATAAAATCAAATTAAAAAATTATAGGCATACTTGTGAAACCATAATTAATAAATTAATAATTAATAGGAAAATTATATATAAATGTTCATAGTACAATTAATTTACTCAAATTTAATTCCTAGACCAAAATGCTTACATTTTAATAATAATATTTTGTTGTTTGTTTAATTTAGTTATTTCGTATCTAATACTATATAAAATATTTTTATTTATTTTTTTAAAACCATAGGATATTACACTATCCCACATCCATAGATAAATTTTGTCATTGTAATTTTAATTCTATCTCAATGAAAGTGGTTTTAATTTTAAATAAAATTTATTGAAACCCCATATAAATAAAAGCATAGTAAAATATCATAAAATGAGGAAATAATGGGAAGTATAATGGTTATATACTATAAAAAATACGCTGTTTAAAAATTTGATAACATTAGTGGGACATAAAAATAATGATATAGAATAAAATAGTAATGTCCAAATAATGACGGACTGTGATAGAGGTCCTTGATCAATGTCAATGACCAAAAAACCCTAAACTAAAGAGGTGTGAGAACGACCAATGATTAATTAGAAGGGAAAGTAATAAGATAATTTTTTTAATATTATTATCCAAGAGTTAAATAATTTAATACAATATATACTAAAAACATAAGGAAATATAAATATTTGACTTGTTGAATTTAACTTTAAGTCAATTTCAACCACAATATAAACTTTATCTCTAAATGATGATCATTAAAGATGATTTTTTTCATGAATCACTAAAATAAACCTTTATTATATCATATAATTCTACAAATGGATAAAAATATATACCTCTTTTCATTATAAATTAACCAACATCAAAATGGTCTATACAGGAGAAGACATGTGTCCAATAGAATAAACCATCATATGATGGAAAACAATATTGTTCACCAAATCCAAAAAATAACCCCCAATTGTTAACATTGATAATTTAATAAATAGTTATCATTAAAATTCTTCAAAATATTATAAAAAATGAATTAAACCAAAAAAATTAGAAGGATTAAATCATGCATTCATTCCAAGATAATTGTAATATTTTTTCTTAAAATAACAAAAATCACTATTAATATATCTTAGAAAATATATATATTCTATAGTTATATAATATCCAATATATCCCAACAATTTCCATAAATTACCTATAACACTATATATCGAATTGAAAATAAAATATTCTTCAAAAGAAAACTTGATCATTAATATTAAAATAAAATCACATACCATTATACTTTCTTTAATCTGTTAATGTTTACAAAAATATTGTATTATAATCCAACAATATTATTAACCACCAAATAAAATTTCACCAACATGCTTAAATTTTCTCTAAAACATCTTAAGGATTATTTTTAATGTTATACTAGCTAGGAAATTACACAGGGTTGTGGTAGGTGGTGTAACCTTGTTTCTCTTCAGTTGTGGGTTTAAGCACTATAACCTTTCTAGATGTGAGAGTTTAACACCCGGTTTGTAGGATTTCTGTTATTATAACAAAATACATAAATAATTCTTATAAAATTCATAAAAATATTATTTACATCTTCAAAAAAAACATAATCATCAATTATCATAAAAACCATAAGGTTTATCAACATTATTGGGAGAACAATACTTCTTAGTAAAATTAATGTTTTTGGGTTTATTGTGTTTTTTTACAAAAATTTTTTTTATCTCTGTTAGTTTTGGTGTTCCAAATATGTTTAAGAGAACGTATTTTTACAAATAGTACAATTAAATTCCTATAAGAATCTTTGAGAGTGGATAAATTTTCCCCATGCTTCGCGAGGATGGGATGTTTGAGAAAACAATTGAGAGCTTCATGAAAAGTTGATGATGAGGATAAAAGCATTTGGAATCAGATGAAATTCCTATAAATTGGTCTCTACCACCATATAAAAGTAGATAAATACTTAATAAATATTCAAAGGCTATGAAATTTTTAGGGTGATTCAAGAAGTTTTTTCATGAAAAAATGTACATGAATAAAAAATGTCCACGATGGTAATAGAAAATGGTTGAAAGGTGTATGCAAATAAATATTATTGATGATTGAAAAGGATATAAATATCTAACTTAATATTGTTAGACTATAAAATAGTATGTGAGATTAATGAATGTATTTTACCTTCACTAAAGAAGAATTATTTATAAAGGATATGTGGTCTTCGCAAAAGTTGTGAGAATTGTGAAAGTTGTGGGGTTTGCTAAGAAATTAAATACTTGTGAAGAACTGAGATATTTCACGAAAGATGTATGAGCTTCTAAAAGTTAGGGAGAATTTTAAAAGTACTAATAATGGATTTCCCTATAAAGTTATGGTAATGTGGTCTTCATCAAGTGGAAGAAAATTGAACATCAAGAGGAAATCTACCAATATTTGTCAAAAATATTATTTTATTATAATGAGGGGACGTACATGAAAATAAAATATGTATGAATCCTTTCTAGAGAAGTGATAAATAGAAGAGGAAAAGGGGATCATTTCCACTAAAATTGATCCATCAAAGGAATTATTGAGGGAGTGACCCCGAGGAAAAAGTAAGTTATCAATAATCATTGTGAAGGCAATGTTTCATGGAAGATAATTTATATAGGATAGAAAATTTATATAGAAATGAGACATAGTGTGTATGGTATAAAAACAAATTACCATTATATACTCCTTGAATGTATCACAAAGAGGTTGATCCATGTTAAATTGTTATGTCTCCTGTATGCTTTAATTTTTTTCCACACATCTGTATAGGAAAATCAGATACGAGTGTTTTAGTTGATGACAAAACAGATTTGAATGGGAATTGGTTTTAATATATCAATCCCCAACTCACACCCCTCTCATGTTATTTAACATAGTTATAAAATAAAACTTTTGAAGTTATAATTAACCGTTAATATACCTAAAATACCTACGAGTACTCAATAAATATCTCCAAAAAATTCCCATCACATAAAACCACAAAAATGGTTGTCTAATATAAAGAAAAAATGATCAACCATAATCATATAAATCCATGATTGTGTCCATAAATCATAATATACTCTCCAATTAGATCATCATTGTATCAAAAATATTTTTAAACCCTACACTAATACCCACTATAATAGCCCCAAAACCGCATTCCCAAATCAGGTGTTAATAAAATAAATATTAAATTTCAAGATTAAAAATATATAAATGTTACCCAATTTTCACTATCCCAAACCTACTAAATCAATAGGAAATACTAGACCAATAATATACCTATTGGCCTTTTTTGTTTAAAATTTTTGTTAATTAAGACAAAATCTTAACAAAATGTATTCATAAAAAACTACTTTGTAAAGATCTATTTGATATCCAATAAATTTCTCTACATATGACCCCATTCCTACCATAAATTTTTATTTATCATTATTTTTAATTTGTGGAAAAGGAAACATGTTAATTTTTATAACAAATTATTACTAGTGATATATATAATCCTTAATAAATGAATTTTCCAAGTGAGAGTAAAATGAGGATAAGGGTATAATGTCATGATCAATGTGTATTACCATAACATAAGTGAATTCATATAAATAATACCTACATGATAAAACTTAAAACATTTAATAAATAATGATCACTGATAAAATCCAATAAAATCATTAATCTTGATATATGTGATGTCAATCATTATCAATGTTAACATTTATATCCCATTAATTGTATAAAAAATGTGTTGGTGTCATGGAACATTGCCTTCATTACACATTTTAGTCATGTGTTACAGATAACTAAATCATAGTTCAATCCATAGGATAAACCCTCTTTCTCCTCCTTCATTCTTTCCTCTAAATTCAAGGAACATTACATAGTGTATTTGGGAACTATCTTAGTAAACCCATCATATAAGCTATATCAGGATCGCTCGACATTATCTTGGTTCACATATCATATAGGCTATGTCAAGATCAACTAGTGTTAGTTGGGATCATAGATAATGTATGTTATATCAATATCATCCATGATAATCAACAACATTCAATTGCCATATTTGAAAAAAAAAATTTAGAACATTACAAATTTCAAAATTACAGTAATCAGTATTCTTTCATTACCTGATTTACATGTGTAAAAGAAATGGGTTACATGTAATTATTATAATAGTTCATGAGAAAATAATATACACTGTATCAAATCCATATATCCCATGTTTAGTATTAGAAACAATAATGGGTTTTAATGTTGAATAATGAAAATATTATTAAAATGTCATTAATGAAATTCTTTTGGGATATAACCTTGTCACATTTAAAATCAGTTTTGAAATTAAAAAAATCACAAAGCCATGTGAAAATACCTATATTTGAAAATATATTTCAATACTAATAATTTAATATTCAAGGTAAAAAATGTCAATGAGGGTGGAAAATCCTTTCATGTAGTAAAAATTAAAAAATACATTTATTTAAAACATTTTTTAAAATGATTGAAAGTGGAATATTTTTAAAATGTTAAGAAATTTTATATTTATAACATTTTAAAATATTGATAAATATTATGTGTAACAGAATTTGGAAATTATTTATCTTTATAAAATCTCATTTTTTGAAACAAATATATGGAGGACCAGGATTCCCAATCTAAATAAAAATACAACATCTGTATATATAACAATCATTTATCTGGATGTTTCATTAATAAATAAGGAATGAAATGGAAATTAAACATTTTAAACAACTTCATTACTAGATTATAATATATGTGATTTTTTTCAATAAAATAAGACCACGTGAATTTCATCCAAGGAACCTTAAAAATAAACATTCCCAAAACGAATGAATATTAAAACAAAATTATATTTCTTCTTTTGAATCATTTCAATGATAAACTCAATGAAAGAATTTCATTAAATGAATCCTCAAATATAATGAAAATAAGGATATTCATGGTATAACATTTCAATGTATCATAATATACACCTCATAAATGAAGTGTGGTTTATAAAATTAATGAATTTCATAATAAAAGAGAATTTGAGATGAATAACCCCTACAAAGATCATATCATTGAATTTAGATTCAGTCAATTAAGGTATTATGTGTAATAAATTTATATAAAAAATTTGTTTAAATAAAAAATTAAACTATTTAATGAACAATCACACATATTGATCACAAAAAATTCAATTGAAAAAGTTGCAACCTAACCAAAGGAAACTGAGTTAAGAAATATTTTATCACTTGGTAACCTTCATGTAAAATTCCATTGGATAAAATAATTCAATGTGAAACCTAAAACACCATGATTTATGAATGATTAATCATATTACATATAAAAGGGACCTTATAAAAACTATATAAAACATATTTTAAACCTATTAATATAGTAAGCCACAATGACTCTAAATTGAATCAAAATAACTTTCCTCATGTTTGAATCCTCACATACATTCCATACCATAAATAATAATAAATATATGATAATTATTTAATATGATAATAAAACATTTCAATTTTACTATTTTATCATTACACCATTATATTGATTTATTACAATGGAATTTTTTTTAACTAATCAGTTTAGTTGAAGTTGGTTATTTTGAGAATCTTCGGTCTGTAATTTCAAAATAGATTCGATGTGTCCTCCTTCGTCAAAGGGGTCATTATTAAATAATAAAAAGAATAATTATAATGAAATAATTATAATTTATATATATATATATTTTAATTTTAAATATAACTATAAATTGTGGTTATGAAAATGACTTACATTATAATCATGTAGATGGTGGGCCATACGTTGACATAAGTAACATTTCCAATCTTCCATGATCATTACAGTATCAATGTAAGTATTATTTTATCATTAAATAAAAATTAATAAATCATAAATACAATATTTACTTTATAAATATAATTATATATATCATTCATCTGATGTAGTGATGAAAAAGTATTACATCACTTTCTGATGTGGTAGTCTACACATATGAACCAACATTATCATAGCTTAGTGAATGAAAATGTAAGAATTTAATTTCTATATTATACTTTCATAATAATTATATGTCATTAATTTAATATATTAGCATTAATTCCATCATTATAACCATTCATTTGAGATGGTGACGCAGAATGAATTACATCAGTCCTTGAGGCACTAGTCCTCCTTTCAGAGTAATCAACGAATCCTTTAAGCAATTATGGATGTTGTATATGTATATATTATACAACACTATCATAATAACCAATATGTATTTGTTATTAATTAATTTTTTCCAAAAATCGAGGTTGAATAACATTTTAAGGAGTTGGAATTATAAATGAATGTAAAACACCCGGTTAAGAATTATAACTGTAATTTGCACATCCTACTTTTCATTACATGATAATCCATCTACGGATGAAATTATTCCCAAACTAAGTCCTATAAAATGTGTGTAGGTATTTTTTATAGTATTTGGGTAGGACTTTGTAATACAAAATTGTTATTGAGGTGTGGTTAAATGAGAATAAGAGGTTCCCTTTAATAAGAAAGGAGGGGGCACAGTTGGAATTTTATACATTATTTATTTAATATAAATTATTATAGATATCAAAAATAATTAAAAATTGATAATATTAGAATATAATTTTATTATGAGTGTAATGATTCTCATATAATTAAATATAACATTGATTTTACTATTTTTGTACCGTTGTCTTTTGGGTTTAAACGCCTTTTAAACCTTTTCCCACATACCACTTCAGTAATGTTTTTTACGTATTAAGGGTCATGATATTTACATTAAATTAAAAAATTCCAAATAATATATAGATATTGATATTTTAATCCATGTATTAATCTTAATACTTATTGTATGATTTTTATGAAATTTTGTCATTGAAAAAAAATATTTTCTCAAAATATCAATATTGTCAATTTTAGAATTATTCATTCACATTGAATTTTACACATAATTTAAATGAATTAAACTAAAATATATTTATAAAAAAATAACCTTTTATTTATATTCATAATTTTTTTTGGATCAAATCAAATTTTTAAACTTAAATTGCTTTATTATTTTAAATATCATTTATTTTATTTATTATATTAATTAAATAATTAAAGCATTTTTATTTTATAATATATAATGTAAATAATTTCTTAAATAATGTTTCTATTTAAAATTACCATAATTTATATAAATCATGTTTATTGAAAATATCAATTTATAACATCAAAACTCCTCTATTTATTAACATGAAAAAAAATATTATTATTATTCAAAGGATGAGTATGACATTTGTTTACTTTTCATTTCATAACCTATTATAATGGTTACAACCACATATAATTGGAATTAAGAGAAATAAAATGAAATATTTTTATCCATTTAATATATAAAAATAATTTATAAATCCGTAATTAAATTATATTAATTTATAAAATAATTGGATGCGCCCGTAAGGGGATCTGCGATTTAGGTTTTCCCCTTGTCGCCGCATCCTTCCTCATTTCGGCTTGGTGCGGCGCCCCTCCTCCGGTGATAGTGGCGGAAGATCCTCAGTTGCATTGGTGTCGGTTCTATCCGTGGTTGGCCTCGCCTCCCATTGGCTACATGATGCTGGTCCGCATGAAAGTCCATGCTCCTGCAACTTGATAGGTGTCGCTTCATCTCTAGTGTGCGTTGGGTGGTTCGTCAAGGTCTTTACGAGCGTCTTGGATGACGACGATGAGATCTAGTCTGCTTCGACGATGGCATGAAGTAATTTAATTTTAAAATGGTGTTTATCATATAAACACTTAAAAAATAATATTATCATAAAATGAAGGGTTTTTAGTATTTGCTGAAAAATAAATCCTTTAAGAAAAATTCAAACATTCAACCAAGACTAATTTTGATATAATTATATAATTAATTATATTTATTTTTAAAATTAAAATATAAAAAATTATTGACAATAATTATATTATTTTTGCACACAATGAAACCAAAATTATATTCATAGAAAATGTAGTTTTAAGGGAAAAAATGATATTACTAAATAGTTGTGTTTTTATTTCCTAAATAATGATCAATACATTAACAATGAGTACAAAAATAATATATTTCCTAATTAGTTTAATAATATAATACCTTTCAATTAAATGGATAGATTATAATTCCTAATTTTAAATAATAAAATTTCATTTTTTATTTAGCCTCATTTTTTACATATCTTGTAACTATCGAACTACGTTTTACATTATTTTTAATTATCAATATATTAGAAAATGAAATAAATTTAATAAAAAATAATCTTTCAAATATAATTATTTATCCATATTAGTAATTTATATTAATTAAAAATATAATTATTACCATTCATGTTAGACTGATATGAAAAATGAATCACGTCACTCCGTGGAGCTGGTAGTCAATGCGTAGAAACATGGAAGACAAACATTTTCCGATGTCGGAGAGAAATTTTTATAACAGTTTTTCCATCATCATAATTTAGATTTTTTATATTTAATATATTGTTTTAATTATTTCAAAATTCGTACAATTGATTTAGATGTTTTATTATATGAAATAAAATTGAAAACACTCATTTATGAAGTATACCTATTTATTGTGAAATATTTATTGGATTATACATTTTTCCTTGAATGGATGATATTTTGGTAATGCCATAATCAGTAGGAATTTATTATAGAAGTTAAAATGATATTAGTCCAGGGTTGGAATGATATAGAAGTTTCACATTTTAGAATAATAAATGAGAAGAGGTGACCTTTTATAAGTGAGGGGAGGGAAAATATTGGAATTAATTAAATTTCAAAAATAATATAAATTATATTTCTTGGAAAATTAGATCCAAATTGTTCAAATTATAAATTAGTAACATTATGAGTATAAATCATAATAGAAAATAACTTTTGAATGTGTTTTGGTTATGTTTTTCACCAATAAATATTATTTTTAACAATTGTGAACCCTTTTGAAAATTACCACAGTATCAATGTTTGATAATACTTAAGGATAAAAATGTTACCTTAAAAGGGAATGTGACAAATAAATGGCGATTTTGTTTATATTTTAAACAATATGAATTTCAATAGATTAAATATAAAAGTTTTATGATTTTTAAATCAATTAATAGAATAATATTTTTTGTAAAATATCAACATTAAAATTAATTAACTATTTATTTAATATCACTTTGAAAAAAATTAAAGTAATAAAATTTTAAAATTAACCTTTATAACCTAAAATATATTTTAATTTTATCTATAAAATTCTTGGGACACTATAACTCACCCTAAAAATAGCTTTAAGAGTTTTTAAAATCATTTAATTGATTTTTTTACAACATGTACAAGAACTATGTCAGTGATGCGTAAGTGTTTGGGAAAATTATTTCATCAATAATTATTAAAAAATAAATTACCAAGATAATAAAATATTTTAAATTTTAAATATTAATATATAATTTGAAATAATTTATTTATTAAACAATTTCTAAATATTATAAATATTCAGATGAGGAATGTGAAATTTTTGTCTTTATATTTTACATACCAATTATAAAAATAAAAAAAATCAGAAGGAAAAAAAATGGTATATTTTTGAAGATTAATTTAATATGGATGAAATATATTCATCTAATAAAACATACTTGTGTTTTGGAAGGAATTAAAGCCTTATCAAATCAGTTTAACCGTAATTATCCCATTTTACCTTTAACAGTGTAATAAACATTACAATGGTTATTCTTCAAAATGAACAATAATAATATATTCTTATATAGATAATTTAGGCAAAATTATTCCCAAAAAGGAATAAAATTTTCATGATTCAATTTATAGATGTTTTGGAAATGTATTTTTGATAAAAATACAAAAGATAATGAAAAGGGGGTATTTTGAAAAATAGAAATAATGATTAATTCTTTAGACCATATTAAGTTTTAAAATAAATTATAATTAAAATAATGCGATTCATATTAATATATTAGGATATGTGTTACTTTGAAACCATTTCAGAATAAAATTGGTCTTTTTGAATGCTTCAATAAATTATAATTTTCCATAAAAATATTTAATTATCATTATTCACAAGAAAATAAATATTTCTAAAAAATCCAAAAAATTTACCCAAATATAATTTGGAAATGATTAATTTAATAATTATAATATTTCTATCCAATAAAATTTCTATAGTCTATTTTGAATAATTATAATATTCTCTAACAACAAGCAGAAAACCCAATTTTTAAAGAAAACATATTATTGAAGAATAAAAAGAATATATATATAAGTGAGTTCTTATTTATTTATAATTAATAAAATAATTTTTATTGAGTAATACCTTAATATATATTTTATAATGTAGATAATATTGTTCATATCTATCAATTAGACAACTATGTCATAACAACAACATTAAATAATAATATATCAATACTATAACATGATTAGTTTAAACTCTTCGTTGCACGTAAAGAAACATATCAAATAAATAACTTTTTTTGTCGAGAAATATAACATAAAACATCATGGTCTTACTAATAATACTTTTTCCTTATACAATGGTTGTAATGATTATTTCACTTAGTTGTGTAGCCTCAATCCACACTATAGTCAAAAGGTAATGGGTAAGATGGAGAACTACTAAAACATAGTGATTATCAAGTTGATGAATGATATAAGTTGACCAATGTTAATATGATTTTTACTAGTATTTTTACGGGGATGGATTTTGAAAATAATTCCTATATATATATATATATATATATCTTAGATAAGTAACAAATAGCCCTCATGGGATGAGTTGATCTCTCATCCTCTTGAATTTAATGATAAATTTTATGTTTTATTATCTCTCTTAATGGCTGGTGAATTTTAAAATTTATTTCCAAATTGATGTGGCCTTAAAATCATATATTTTGGAAAATATTTTTTATTATGTTTAATTGAATTATTTAATTATTATTACACTTTTTACAAAATATGTGATCTTTTGTACTTTTATAAATAAATTTACAATTAATCATATTTTATAATAATTAAATTATTTTAAGCTTTAAAATAGTTAATTTATACCTTACTTTATTTTTATAGTCTAACAAATTTTTATTTAGTTTGGTGAATTTGGGTTGATTATTTAATTAATTAACATTATTTAATTAATTTATTAAATATCATTTGGTACATAAATAATATATTTTTAATTTAGAATTTAATTTATTAAATATTAACTAATTCAAAATAACATAATCTAATTATTATCTGTCTTTTACCTATTCAACATTTTCAAATTTAATTTCATAAAGTTACTACTCATGTTAAATCTATTTAATATAATTTCATTTATTGACATAATTGTTTAATAACGAAATACCAAATTATTTATCTTAATTAATTTAATTTGTTAAATTAATTATTTTAAATAAATTATTATTTTATATAATTTAAATCTAGTTGTATTATTTTATAATTTAGTTGCTTCTTAATTTTTAGTTTTAGTTTAGTTCCAATTTGAGTTTTATAAATTGATGTTAATAAAAATTTAACTTCATTATTAATGTTTTATATGTTTATTTATGTTTATGAGTTACTTAATTTTTCATTTGTTTTAATTAGTTTTTATGTTTATGTAATTATTTGGTTCAGATTTTATTTATGTTTCAATTTATTTTTCTATTTATTTTGTAGTATTATGGTGTCAATGTGTCGATTCATTGTCTCACTGTATTATCCTGGCACCATTTCCCTTTCCACCATAATCTTCTATTCACTATCTTATAGTGAGTCTCATATTGTTTACATCCCTACCTAGACATTTATTTTACAGTCTCACCATATCGTTGCATAGGTTCCACTGTTTCTCTGCCCTAGAATCATTTTATTCTCATCCCTGTGGCACTGCTCCCTCCATCATTGTCTCAGTTCCAGCCCCTGCCATTGTAATCTCTTCAAACCGGTTCCTCTTCCTTCACGGATTCACCTCCTATCAGCATCACCCGAAATGGTGGCACATCAAGTATCAGCCATCGTGTCATCATTACACCATTTCTCTTCCACGGTGACTATTCAGTACTTCAAAGCAATTCATTCTACAAAACCCCCACTTCTTCTTTTCAACTACTAATGTTTTCATTACATAAATCTTGATTATAATCCCATCATGGTAGCAAATCTCGCTATGGCACCATTCTAGAACCAGTGCCATGCTCATAGTGTGTATGTCACCACCTCCATCTCCCTACCTGTGTTCCTCCTCAAACCATCCACCAATCAATCCACATCAATGTCAAACAAACCACACTAGGAGCAGATTCATGAATCCAACCCATGAACGGTGACAGATCTTAACCTAGTAGTATCAAACAATAAAGATTCCTCAAGAATTAATCAACATGAACCATAATCACAAAAACACAATTCAAAATGAAGATAAAATTCACAAATCGTGAATGTTTCATAATACCATATGAACCGAACCAAATATAGTCCTAAAAATCTCTTGACCTCATCTCTTTAAGTTTTTCCACTCCTGCCCTGCTATGCGCTCAACCCCAATCTGTTGGATCTGGATCTGCATTGTCACAAACCCCTTCCCATGACTCTTTTTAGCCACCTAACTCCTCGTTGTCCCTCACCGCATCCCACTGATGGTGCACCAAACCCCTGAGCTTTTCTAAAGACTAGTTGTTGCGTGAGGAAACCCAAACCTCGTCTGGTGAACCTGAAGATGGTTCCCTCCGACAACTTCTTTGGATTTTGTTGGACTAAGGGAGTTGTGAGGGTCAGTTGAAGCTGCAGCATCTATATGGTGTCGCACCACCCTGAGGGAGGAAGAACCAGCACTTCTTATTACAAAGGAGGATGAGTCTACATACATTGAGTAAGCTTGAAACCCTTTCCCACTGTAGTGCCAATTTTGATGGGGAGTAGTAAATTATTTAAAAAATAATAATAAATGTAAATACAACTAACTAACTAATAAATTTAAAAAAATATAATATAATATATGATAATTTAAATATAAAAACTGTTATAATATTTATAAATAGATAAGTTATAAAATAGAATTTAATAAAAAATAATAAAAATTTATAAAATTTAAATAAAATCAATAATAATTTATAAATAAAATTATTTATTAATGAAATTAAATATATTAACACATTAATAAGATTTAATTTCAACCGAATAATTATAATAATTAAATTAATAATGTAATTTAATTTGATCAAATTTTGAAAATTAATAAATTTATACTAACAGGTTATTAATAAATTTTACACTAATTAAATAAATAAATGAATAATAATTAATTAAAAATAAAAATAATTTAATAAAAAAATTAATAATCATAATGATAATATTTAATAATAATTATCAACTAATATTTTATTAATTATTTTTAGTTATCTTTTTAATAAGTAATAAAATATTAGACTAAAAAAACAAATATATTAATTTTTTTTGTTTTCATTTATATATTTTTTTGTTCTAACTATGCAAGTTCACTTAAAAGCTAGAGACACGTCTAAATAAATTCAACTAACACAGTGGTAGTTACTTAAAAGAGAAAAACTAAAGCAACATGTCATTCATGAAAGAACACTCATGTGCGGTGCTCAAGTGAGGGAATTTTGAAGTTGGTGGAAATGTGTGTTGACATGCAGTAGATGACAAATTATATTTAAAGCCGAGCAACAGTAGAAAAGAGGATACACATTCTCATTAAATGATCACACTTTTGGAGAGTAGACTGGGAGACTCTCCATATCATTCAACGAACACACCAGATTTGAGAGAGAACTCCCGAGAGCAACATTAGAGACAAGCAGGAGTAGAAGGAGCCGGGAAGCAGAGCTATGCATGGGGATTTCTTCTTCCCTCTGACCATAATTCTTATACTTTGTTTTGGGTTTCTTTAAATACATGAAATTATATGATCATAGGCTGGACATTCTCAGCTCATGAATTTTAAAACCTTCAGGTTTAAGTTCTGTAAATCTTCATTCGATTTTTTTTATGAAGTTCGAATCTGTTTGTGATATCGAGTCTCTTTTTAATCTTATGATTATTCAAACTTCAATGTTTTCAATTTAAAAATTAATTATTGACTGGTGTGGTTGATCTTGAATGTTCTTTTTCAAATCATTAACTTTATAAACTATTGAAATTTATAGCGACTTCATTTTCAAATGTTAAATTTTTAATGTTCTTTGTAGTTTGATTATTTTTTGGTGTTGTGAACTCCACGACATAATCCCATGCCTATTGAATTTCCAGGTGAGAGAATTCCTTTAGTATTCCTTGAGGTTTGATTTGATTATAACTCGAGGAGAGAACATCCATTCATTCCATGAGTTTAGCATTCTTGAGAACATTATTGATTTTGATTCTTCGTCTTTGTGGCTATGTTTGTTTGTTTACTAGTTTTTCATTCAGCTAATTATTAGTTAGTGTTAGGCTTTGTATTCACTCTTTTACTTGTTTTCCTCATTACTATGTATAAAATAAATTTAAAGGTAATAAATATATAAAAAAATTTCATGTTCCCTTCACTGCTGACAACAGTGAAGATTAATAATATTAAACCCTTAAAAAACTCGCTTACCTTCCCTTGGGTTCTACACTTCACTATTATACTGGTGTTGGTTTATAAATAACATTTTGAGGGTCTTGATAACCTCCGGCCACATCAAAATTTGGCCCCATTGTTGGGGAGGGAATGTGTTGATTGTTCTAAGTTTTATAATATTTATAAAAAACAAAAAAACACAATACATAAAAATACATATAAAATCATATTAAAATACCTGCTTAAAATTTTTTGTGAATATTTTCCGCTTGATATATTCTATAAAATTATACATATTTTATTGGATTATGTGTGTTTTAATCTGAAAATTTAAAAATTGGAACATTATGAGGACTCGAATAATCAACATGGGCCATTGTGTCTATTTTGCTGTTGTTAAGGGCGCACTACCTTACAGTGTGTCTATAACCAACAACAACCGATTGAATACATTAAAGAAAATGAATATTTCTGGCCTAGTCCTGAAATCAAATCTAAAATAGACATAATTTATTACAAATTGGATGTTAGGGTAGAACTATTGAACACTTGGTTAACAAAAACCCATGAAATTCAACATAGAGATTCTCAAGAGCACGATAAAATAATGAAATGATTAGAAAAAATTCTCTTTGAATTACAAAAAGGGATAAAGAACATAAAGAATATGAAATAAATGAAAAAAAGTGTCTATTAAAATTTGAAAATAAAATTGAAGAGGAACGTTAATATGAATCTTAGAGACAAACCATTTACATTAAAAATATGAATTTGATAAACCAATTTTGGAAACTATCAACTCACTAAATCAAGAATACATTGTTGAAGACCCCAAAAATAGCTATAATGAAGTTGGGTTGGATAATTTTGAAGAATAATTAAAACATATTGAAAAAGATTTCCCTGTTCATTCCATTATTCCTTCTTTTAAATAAAGTCACTATTATTGGTGTTTTGAAAAGGAAGTAACTTTGGTAGAATATATATTTGAGAATGAAAATTTGAATGTTAAAAAATCTTCACAACAAATTTCTAATGTTGGGAACAATGAGTCTGAACATAATATTAGGAACACTTTGGTAGAGAACCATAAAATCGAAATCACAGAATCTAAAATCTTTAAACCAAAACTAATGACCACTCTTCTATGTTTTGAACATATAAAACCAATAATTTTTGAAATGTTTTAGATGATGATAATGAAGGAATGTTATTTGATAAAATATTGACTGATGATTTTTCATTTCCCTATTCTCATAGTAATCACTTTTATGAAATGTCTGCTGAATTTAAAAATAGTGTTGTCATACATGAAGATAAAAGTTTAAATTTAGAAAATATGGATACTGAATTTATTAAATCTAAATTAAACATTACTCAGCCTTATTTGATCTTTTTGGAACACACTGTAGACTTTCTTTTGGAATGTGGGCTTTTAGAACATGAACTTGAAATAGAGTATGAACACACACTTGTTGATGGTTGCAAAATTTATTTGATAGAAGCTGTATATGTTCAGTGTGATTTAACTGATGAGTATATTTTAGAAGATATTTACAAAATTGTTAGACCTAAAACTATTTGTGATAAAATAAATTCTCTTCCCAATCTCTCACTTCCTTCCTCGACTATGAAGGTTGTTGAGTCTTCTCATGATACTGATATTAGTCTAGAGGGGGAATCCCACTTGAGTTCCTGTATACATGATTCTTTTCATCACACTATTGAATCCCCTCTTGATCCGAATCTTTAGTACTCACCCATGATCACCCGTGATTATGAATATGTTAATTATGAAGTTGGGAGAGATATCCCTGATAATAAGTTCTTACCCTTTGAAGCACATAGTTTAGTGTTGCCCCATCATGTGAATTCAAATCTGGAAAAATATAAACATAATCTATAAGTGCACAACACTATGCTTACTACATTCAATGGGACTCACTTAGTGGTTATTACAAGCTATGGGTATTTAGTTTCTGTTGTGTTAATTTTTTATGCCAGCATAATTCATTGTGCTATAAAAATAAAATGGGCCAAACACATATGGTGGTTTCTATTGAAAAAACCACTACCACCTAGTGACTACAGTTGGTTTCTAAGTGTGTCTGGTTGGGGACATTAAATCTTGCACTTCATGGGAAGAAACCCTTGGTTTTTGTTGTGTTAATAAATAAAAAAATTGTTATTCAATAAATCCTAACTGAAAACTTTAAACTCATCGATTCATGGGGGTCAACCTATGATCATTCTCAGTTTTCTTTTTTTTTGTACTATTTTGTGGTGAATAAAGTGTTGCTTTTCTATCCCTTATATACACTATCTCTACTGGTTATTTGTACTAGGATTACCTTCTCTGATTTTCAGGATGCTATTGTTGGTTTCATGGAGGAGCTGAATTCCCTTATTAAAGGATTAATGTAAAAACTTAAGTCAAGGAAGTACCTTACAATTAATTTCTATTACCAAATTTTTCCCCTTACTACTTTTAAAAAAATCTTGTTGCATGTCCATCATAATAAAAAATGGATGATTAGAAAAAAATTCTACTACATATGATGCTACTTTTAAATTAAAATACTCCATAACATGAGCTATTTGAAAAAATCTTCTTCTACTATAAGAATCCCAGCAGCATGTTTCAATTTCCTGAAAAAATCTCCTTGTATATTAAATTCTTCATGTTCCTCCATGTTGAAAATTGATTTTCATTACTATTAAAATCTTTTGACTATCTGAACATTAGTGTGTGTGGGGGGGGGGATATGCCGACTGTGAAATTTTGATGAATCTTTTTTGCTAAGGGGTGTTAGGAATGCTTGCTTTATGCTTAATTGAACATCCAATAGAATCCTATTTTCTGAATTTCCTTACACCGAATTTACTCTGAACCCATAAGTTACATGCCCTGTTTGAACATTAATGGAAAATCATTTTCACTAGGCATAAATGATAATATGTGTACTTTCTTGTGATGCTTCTATTAATTTATTCATTAGGGAAAATGATATATCTTATCTTCAAAGAGTCCCATTATTCATTTAATCAATCTACTCAAAACAAAATCAATTTCAAATGTTAATTGTTTAATTGTTCTTATCCACTTTAGAAGTCATCTTTGGGGAAAATTTTGGTTTTACATGTGGGAGAGGGGGTCTATTTTTTACTGTTCTAAACTATGCTTAATTGTAAGGTCATAAATTCCCACTACAACTTCAATATTTTTGTAAAAAAAAGTTAAATTTTTTCCAAATTATTTCATAATTTAAGGCTTTACAATGTACTCAGTAGGATATTTCCATTGAATGATACCTTATTAGTAGTTAAGAGTTGCTGTGAAACGGAAATTAATGTGGGTGGAGGATTTCTGAGTGGTATTGATTAGTGATTTAATAAAACTTTGATTTAAGAACTATTTCTGATAGTGATATGGGTATCCCATTAATGTAATTTTGATCATAAACCTTGGAACTCAATGATTTAATTGATCATAATGGATTCACTTTTTTGTTATTTATTAATTTAATTTCCTTAATGAGCCAATGTAAATGGTTTCCAAAGAAATCTTTTGAAACTGGAGTAGTTTGGGCATCTGGGATCCCCTAGTTAATCTTTGAGACCCTATATGTTGGATGTATTTCTATTTACTATATGACCTCTATACACCCTGAATAAGTGTATTTCACAGTGCATACCACATGATACATGGTTTGGGAAAAATTAAATAAAGTGTCTAGGGTCAAAATTGAGTTCTTTACGGTAAGGGGAATGACGAACATTGAATGAAGAAGGAGACAATTGGTTTATATGGGAGTCATTTATATTGTATCATTAAGGTGATTTAAAAAAGTATTTATTATTATAACCTATGTGATGATTCAATGTAAATTTTCCATTGGTTACGTTCTTAATTCCACAAAAATATAACGTTTTGTAACTCTAGAAATTAGGACATGAGTTTGGAATCAAATGAGTCACTATGTAGTATTATATAAAAGGCATGACATCATCATTGCTTATTGATTCATAGTTTTCAAGATTACCCTTTTATTATTTGTTCTACGAAATATTCATATGAGAAATTCATTTTCTAAAGCTTGTTGACACTTTTGTCCTCTATTCTTTAGTATTCGACATGTTGCAGTTTGAGTTATATCATTAATACTAATATTTGTTTTTCAATGATAATAAACCATGAGATTGTTTGAGTACAAATAATATATAAGTGTGGGAGAATTTTATGTGGCCTTAAAATTCCATGTTTTGACACATCATTTTCGTTAAATTTTATTGATTTATTTAATTTTTTTTTACTTTTTTTCAAATAAGTTCTCTTTTGTATTTTTATAAATTAATTTATCAATTATTAATTTTTTATAATAATTTATGTATTTTATTCTTTAAAATAGTTTATCTATATCTTACATTTATTATAGTGTAATGACTTTTTATTTAGTTTGGTGAATTTTTTTCGCTTATTTAATAGTTTATCAATAATTAATTAATTGATTAAATGTACTTTTGTACATAAATAAATTAGTTTTAAATTAGCATTTCATTTACTAAATATTAATTAATTTAAAGTATCATTATATAATTATTAGTGGTCTTTTAACAATTAATCATTTATAAATTTAATTTGATAAACTTACTACTCTTGTTAAATCTCATTAATTTAATTTCACTTATTAACTTAACTGTTTAATGATGAAATAACTAACTGGTTACCATAATTAATTTAATACATTTATGTAAAGATTTTAAATAAATTAACTTTTTTATATAATTTAGAAAGAGTTTTTTTATTATTTAGTTTCTTCTTTATTTTATGATTTATTTTAGTACCAATTTATGTTTTATAAACTGAATTTAGTAATAATTTATCTTATGTTTAAATATTTTATATGATTATTTATGTCTATGAGTTACTTAATTTATCCTTTGTATTAATTTGTTCATAGTTTTAAGCAATTATTCTATTCATATTATATTTATGTTTCAATTTATTTTTCAGTTTTTTAGTAGTATTATGGTACCAGTGTCTCAATTCACAATCTAACTATTTTCTCCTAGCACTGTTTCCCATGCCACTATAATCTTCAACTCACTATCTCAAAGTGAGTCTCATACCATTTTTATCCCTGCATTAGTATTTCTTTTACGACCTCACAGTATCCTTGCACTGGTTCAAATGTTTCTCTACCTCAAATCCATTTTATCTCTGCCTTAGTATTTCTATCCACTATCTTTTTAATCTTCTTTTCAGTTCGATTAAATTTTGGTGTGGCGAACTCCAAGAAATAATTCTCTACCTGTTGGATTTTCTAGAAAGGGAAATCCTTCAATCTTCCTTGAGGTGTGATTTTATTATAAGCTGATGAGAGAACATCCATTCATACTAGTTGTTTTATATTTTAGAGAACTTTTTTGATCTTGATTCTTTGAATTTGCATCTATGTTTGTTAGTTTAGTGTTTTTCATTCAGATCATTATTAGTTATTGTCAGGCTTTGTCCTTAATTGAATACTTGTTTTCCTCTCTCCTATGCATAAAAAAATAAAAAAGTAATATATACATATACAATGATCTTGTTCCCTTAACTGCTGACAATAGTGGTGTTTAACAAAAATAAACCCTTAGAAAACTCACCTACCTTCCCTTGGGTTCGACCCTTCACTACTATACTAGTGTAGGTTTATAAATAACATTTTGAGGGCCATGATGACCTCTGGCCACATCACACATATAAATAAAATATTAGTTGAAATCATATGGTATTATAATTAATTTAATATATATTATAATTTATCAATTATGGATAATTAAAAATGTACTGACCCGGTATCCACTAAACCTGTACTCCAATATGGTTCACCATAAATCTTCAAGTGCCCCACCACATACGCGAGTGGATATTGACTAGAAGTAGGGGGTCTAAATGTGAAATTATGAGTAGTGTATACCCCTTATTTGACTTAAAAACTAAAAGTAAATAACCAATCACATTAATAATTGATAAAGAAGAATACATAAATTGAAACTAAATATACTCTAACAAAATGAAACTATAGTAAAGGCCTGAACAACGATGTCAGACATACAACAATGATCTCTTGCATGGATGTTCCCATGTACAATAAAAAAACTAAAATGTTTATTCAACTGCCCCTACTTCCATCTTTGGGCTGTAATACATATCTGGTCATCAATACACTATAAAGTTTCTCAATCCAGTCACGTTGAATAGAACTGATCATCTGTGTCAACCGTGCAATCCATATCCTCCTCCCTAACCATTAAGCACCCATAATAAACTTTGAAATAGATAGAAGGTATGTATCCACACCAATGTTTTTGTATGGGGTTGAGAAACAAAAAAGTGCAGGCCACCCCCCAATAGAGAACATATAAACAACATCAACAAGTGAATGCGCTTGTAATATGGACAACCGAACCAATATACAATAGGAAAACCAGATATAAATATAAAATCATCAATCTGTAGGTACAAGACCTCGATCAACCAAAACATCATTGGCTAATGGTGGAATATCTATAATCCCATAGAAAATACCAAGCATCCCAAAAAAACATGTGGCTTTATACCCTTGGATGCCATAACTAAGGTTACAATAGAATGAACCCATCATACAATAGTACATTCACCCAGGATACTAATAAATATAATACAATACTAAGTCATCATAACCAGACTGGTCTTGAAGCTTATAACATCAAAGAATCTATTCCCCTTTCCACACCTCACTACTACCAAACTAAGACCTTTATCCTAACATCTATCTCACGTACCAAAACCATAGTGACCAAGGAATCATTACATCACATAAACCATACAAATATCAAATAAACCATGCATAGATCATCAGTCTGACATCATAACCATGGATGTAGAGTGCTAGTACACCATCTATCCTAGATAGTAAACCATCAATGCATAGAGCCTCAGTATGGAGAAATATCACCAAAGTATACTATCATTGTCTAGAGCCTCACTCTTACACCCTCCCAGCAGTATTCTTTCTATAGGAACCATAGTCCAGCAACCATAACATCGATGGGGCAAGAATCGTCAATTTGACCCAAACCCAAGGGGATAAAGTATCACTCAAACATACATATTCCACAAATAATTCCATCCTTGCATATAGCCATAGTATAGTGCATTATCCCTAATGTATATTATCATTGTGTATATCCTTAGTCTAAGACCCTCTCGGTATTATACATATTTTTCCAAAAACCTAATTCCAAAACAAAACCACGCATATGTTACATCACATAACATTACATGACATGATTACATAGAGCCCCTGGATCGTTAGTCTAGTACACAATCCATAAAAAAATGAGCATCAAAACAAACCCTCAATCCAAGAATATCATACATGGATATCTGGAACCATAGAAGTAGTCCATATGTCCATATCTCTCTATTATCAATGTCCTTATCCAAACAAATAGGTTCCAAAACACTATTACCCATCCATATCAAATTTCCTCATGTTGTAACCTAGGTCTCAACCTCATCGAACAATAACATAATAGTAGCTATCTATATGTCTATCTTGAGCAGCAACATATTGTCCCATTGACACAGAAATTATCATGGCTCCCAAGGGACACCCACAATTGAACAACATAATCACACTCACGTGCTCAGGTTTGTCCTATCAACCATGTCGGCACATGATCCTTTAGATCAATATATAAACTAAGACATACCCTCTTGGATATTCTAAAATAGAACTCAATAAAGGACATCAAATCAAAATCTTGGTAACCCCTAACTCACATGCCAAGACCCATCATAATAAACATCCTTATGCATCACTCAATGGCCTCCAACTGAATCATGATCAATGGCATTCATCCATGGCATCTAAAATCTATCACATTCCATAAAGGCATTATCGGTTTTAATCCACAACATATAATGATCAATTAAATAAAATATACCATTTAATTTCTTCATCAATATTACCTCATTCAAAACACCATTTTTAGCTCATGCTAGATCAATACTAAGCTCACTACTCTCACCTGTGTCTCTTAGCTCAAATACCATCCCACTGATGGATTATGAATCCAAACAAAATGGGAATCCTCATTATAATCCCAATTTATGTAAAAAACATTTTATTTGTCCTATATATTTCAAAATAATCCCTGAATTACAATCTATATGAAAAAAATAGTTATAAAGAACTACTCAAAAGCCCTATTCTGACTTATAGTGAAAAAATTGACCAAAACCTATAAGATGGGAAAAATTACAGGTCATGTATACTAGTGTACATGGAGTGTAATCTCATACCCCCTCATAGACATGTAATTTTACAAGTCCAGACTGACATGGGGTTTTCTTGTGTAAAGCTATATGGCCTGTACCCAATGTACGGATTGGTTACATTCCAAAAAACATATTTCTGCATTATTTTTCACACAGTAAGACACACGACCATGTACCACGACATGAAATATAATAATTATATAAGAAATATACATATGAAAATTCATTATTTCCCAAATATGAAGAACACATGACATGTGTTCAAAGAACCACACACCGTGCTGTTGGGATTTCCGAACGAAAAATCCCAAAAAATCCCCTGCAACCCATGTTTTTTATCTAACAAGAATAGATCATCCATCATGAGGTCCTTAATAGTCATAATATAGAATTAGAACAAAAAAATAATATATAGGGATAATTGGAAATAAATGAGTAACTGGCCTACCTTGTTGTGTAAACACTGATTTAAATCCACTCCCTCATGTTGTTTCACCTAGATCTGGTCCTGATATATGCAAAGGATAGAGTATAGAGGCATCTACTTCTTCTCTATCACTTGGTATGGGAGTAGTGTTCAAGGGAGAACCCTATACCCATTCCCTTATGTGAATGTGATCCAAAATGGGGATGAGACTCTCTTTACTCAATTTTATCAAATAATTAATTTATAAATTAATTAATCCCCCATTTGACACAAATCGCATGTCCCAAACACCGGAGAGAGTTTATATCTCACCATTGTAATATCCACCATTATGGACTCAATTGTGTAGTTGAAAACTCAACCTGGCACTCCATTCAATTGATACAACTACCTAAAACTACCTATCTAATTTAATGTTTAATTAATTAAATATTAAATATTTGGCCCAAAATTTAACTACTCTAAAATCCACGAAACTCATGTCCTAGGGAAAACACCTAATTCTAGGGCCAATGGATTGGCCATAAAATTTATCCAAGACCATATACTATGGTAAAATAAATATTCTACCCCTCATGATCACTCTGGAATAAATTTTAAATTTCTACACAAATTTTAAAGTCCAAAAAATCAGTTTCTCTACAACCTCCATTCCATAAGTCTTATCTTCCCTGAGAATCCATTGTGGTCTTACCACCACATATCCTAACACACATTGTCATAAAAAATATATCAAATTGTTTCATTCTACCCGAATACATCAACCATGTTTCTCTGCATAACTTCAATGGGTGGGAATTCAATGAAATAAAGGCCATGACCCCACTTCCCACCATTAACAAATAACTCGGACAACTCCTAACTATACCCATTCATCTCGATACATCACATAATCCTTTAAATTAATAATCAAACTAATGGTTCTCATAAATAGAGAACAAAACCCACATTTTTTTCTTCTAATCCTCTATGATTCTCATTCTGGAAGTCACCTTTCAAAAAACATTCACAGTGGTCCACCAACCCTCTCAACATAGTCCTCAATATTTCCTCTACCATGCAAACACTAGGGTCACACTACCATCCACAATTTTTTACTCCCCACAATAGGTTTATCCTTATCATCACCTCATAAAAAACATATTTTCCCCAAACCACACACTGATCATGGCCATAACATGGGGCTGGTAATGAGCATTTTTTCCCAACAGATCAAAAAAACCAAATAGTGGATATTTTTAATTCATCGAATTTGAGAATTGTACTGATGGTATTAGTCGACATCTGACTCAACACAGGGACCTCAATAAAAAAAATATGATGGTTCATTCCCCACCATACGGTTTCAAACACACCTCTCCATGGGGACAACCTGAGAGTATGACCCTTATCCTCCCAAGGAAACTTCAATATAGCTTGTCATTAAGGCAGTTCCTTATTAGCATACTAAGGATGATGTTAGGAGATTGGTCATGATAACCTATAAACTATAAATATACAAAGGTGTAATTAGTGAATACTATACAAACTTCAACCATCCAAAACATCACAGTTCCATCTGAAGTCATTGTGTCATGATTTCGATGAGCCTTTCCTCACACCCATAACAATTAATCATCCAAAGCATATCCTATTCCCAACATTAGAACCTAGGATGTACGCTCTCGTAATGTATAATCCATAAATCAAATGATACTGTGCATCAATTGCACTTTAATCTCCATGTTACCTCTATCAAAAATCCTTTACAACCCCATTGTGTAACCTAGACACATAACCTACTCTAAATCCAATGATCTATATATCACAAACACACAAATATCATGCCAGAACCAAGAAAATCATGCACTTTATGTGCTCTTGATTCATCCTAAAGCTACTAGGATTAGCTCACCTAAACAAGAATTCCATGAAAGGTGTCTAAACTAACCTTCCCTCTTTAATACAACCAAGAAGCATAAACCCCAGCATAGAAGCATACCATGAAGAAATAAAAGACATCCCTAAAACATAAACATGAAACCCTGCAGCAACCTTCATTCACCAATTTAATGGGTAAAAACCACCCATATGTGACATTAACAACTGAAGGCTCTCATATATAAGTTGACCCCTCTCACGATTCAACCACAATGGTAAAAATAACAATGACTCCCAACTCTATAGTCATGTTAGAAATCCACTAGGCTCTACGACCCAACCCTACATATTTAGTCCCATATTAATGCACTAGATCCAACCACCTAGGTCTAAACTAACTCATAGAAGGACACGACCCACGTAAATTAACATTCACTCATCTCATTATCACACGACATGAACTAGACAAAATAGATGCCCATACGGTGCCATACAATAATAGTTTCATATACCAACCAACTACCCACGACTTGGGAGTCCATCCTCTATGTGCATCATCACATCAGACCAATATTTACAGAACCTTGACATACCACCATCCTAAAAAAACCATGTGCAAGGGGTTACAACCCTACATTTATACCACGATAACCCAACAAGGTCAGTACACCAACCATACAAAAAAAACCAAACTAGCATCCCCACCACCGAGAATCTCATCATAGATCCACAAAACCTTCCATATAATGAAAATCTGTAACATCAACCACTAGAAGGACTATAACATAAACATACTATGTGCCTATGATGATGCATGAGACACAACATGTCTATATAATGCAAGAGTCAAAACAAACTCAGAGGCCTACTTCCAATGAAGCTATGATCCTGTAATCCATCATGAATCCTTAAATCCAAAACAAATATGTATCGATTGCAGAGATAATCATATAAAATATTAACATCACAAATCCAGAACTTCAATACCAGTCCCTAATAACCTATAATTCATACCAGAATTGTTGTTTGCAACGCACCATCTCAGTATCCATCACATCCTCTGAAAAATTCCTATATCTACTGTTAACCAGACCCCAAATAGTGAAATATCATGAAGTTAACTCCTTAGATACCACTTCATAAAATCTAGACCTGGTAGCCACTAAATCAGTTCACCCTGCCAGATCACTACAAAATAATCAATAATGAATCATTGTACACCAGAGGCTACAGACTAGTAATGAGGTCTAATAGTGAGACTTTGAGGAGATTATACCACCACATTAGAGTGCTCAACCAGAAGTCAATAATCAATCACATACACAATCTATAAAGCAGAATAATACATAAACTGAAACTAAACCAGAAATAATAAAATGAAATTGAAATAAGACCCAAAATTCCATGTCATATACACAACCATGATCTCATAAAGGTTTGATCCTATGTTCAAGAAATAATAACTGAAATGTAAATACAACTAGCCCAACTGCCAACTCTAGGCCATAACACATACCTGGTCTCTAATACCATATTTAGATGCTCCAACCTGACTAGTCAACTCGAAAATAGAATCCAGCTCAACTGTGCAATCCAAGGACTCCTTTGTAGCCATTGTGCATTTCTTCTCTTCATGAAAACATACATAAGGTACGTAAACACACTGAGGTGCACGTAAAGTGGTAGTAAACAAATATAAGTAGGCCACCCTAAACGGTGAACCTATTAAGTGTTTATACAAGTTATTTCTCAAGAAATATATCTTACCTAGCTGATATACAATAGAAAAAACATAAATAACCAATCATTGGTCTCAAGGTAAAAGACCTTGACTGAACATTCTTGCTTTGGACAATGCCTGAATATCTATGATCTCATCTCGTGGACCATGTTTTCCAAAAAACCTACAGCTCTATAACCATGGCCACTACAACCAACCAGAAAATACTAAGAACCCATCATACGATAGTCCTTTCACCTAGGATATAAATGTAACTCATATCTTACCATATCCTCATTACCAGAAATTTTCTCATGCTTGGAACTATTACACATTTGTTCCCTTTAAAACATCATATTACAACCAAACCCAAAATAGTAGTCCTAAATCGATCTCATGTTCCATTAACCCAGTTCACAATGAATAATTCTATCCTATAAACCATACATTTATCAAATCAACCATGCCTAGAGAATTAGTGAATCATATTAACCATGGATGTAGAGCATCAATCCCCCATCCATCCAAGATGGTAAACAATTACTGCCAAGATACTCTTTCGAAAGCACTGTCACCAAAGTATAGTATCAATTTTTAGAGCCTCGGCCTAGAACACCCTCAGTATTATACTTTCAATTCTTGGAACCTCAGCCTAGAAATCATAAAAACGATGGGTCCAGAAGCATATGTATGACTGAACCCCAAGGAGAAGGAGCATCAATATAACCTCTTTATTCCATATGGGATTCCATCCTTTCCTAGAGCCTCAGTCTGGTGCATTGTCCCTGATGTACACTATCAGTGTTTATAGACACAATCTAGCAACCTCTTAATAGTATACATTCTTTGTGTGAAATATCAGTCCAAAACCACGCCACACATACATGATAGCACATAACTATACTATACATTATAATATAGTGTGCTCGAAACCTTAGTCCAGCACTTAATCAATAAAAACTACCTAAATCAACATAGAGCCTCTGTCTAATAATATCAATCATATATATCCATAACCATAGAAGTGTACCATCTATAAATTTCTCTCTATCATCAATGTCAATCCCAAAACAAGAAGCTTCCAAAAAACCGCTAGCATCAATGTCTTATTGTCCCATGGGTAATACATGTATCAAAATCAACAAACAAAAACATAAAAAGCTAGTTATATGTTCTTATCATGAAATAACAAATTATTTCATCCACACATACATCATCATGACTCCCCTGGAACACCTATAACTAAACAACATAAGCACAATCACCAGCTTAGGGTCTTCCTATCAATTGGGCATGCCCATGAAAACTTAGATCCCCATATAAACATAGCCATCCCCTCGTGGATTCCCAGAACAAGAATGAACAAAAATTTATCCTCTCAAAACCCCATTAACCCCAAACTCTCGAGACAAGACCCAACATAGTGGACATCCTCATGTAGCACTAAATGGCCTCCAACTAATCCCAGATCAATGACATGTAACTAGGGAATCTAAAATCCCCCCCATACCACAAAGGCATTATCTACTGTCAGCCATGAAAATTAATGATAACTTAACCATAAACCTTCCCCCAAAAAACATTATCAAGATATCCACATTAAAAAAACCATGGTTAGCTCATCCAAGATCAACATTTAGATCACAACCCTCACCTAGGTCTCTTAACTCTAAATCCATCCCACTGAAAGATTTTGAATCCAAACCTCATGGGAATCCCAATTCTAAACGAAATTTTAATAAAACACAATTTAAAATCAACCCTATCTTTTAAAATGATCCAACCATTTAAATATACATGAAAAACACTCACAATAGAATACTCACATGCCCAATTCAATCATCTAGGATACAAAATATCAAAAACCTCTAAGATAGAAAATTTACATGGAATGTAATATAGGGTACATGGCATGAAATAACATTACTCATCCTAGAAATATACTCTTACATGGCTAGACTGACAAGGGGTATGCCTATGTCAAAATACATTGTTTGTACCCAAATAACACAATGTGATCTTTCCAAACACCATCATTCTGTGTTCGTTTTCACACAGTCAGACACAAGGCCATGTAATGACACACAACGTGTACTCAGAGTACATGTTGTGTAATTATAAAGATTGTTTCTTCACATAATAAGAAGAACACATAGCAACTGTTCTTAGAACTACACATTATATTTTTAGAATTTCCGAACGGGAAATCAGTACAAATCATCAAAACCCCCCATTTTATCCAAGAATGCATAGATCACCCCCATGGGGATCTTATTAGTCATAATAGGGAATTAAAACGTGAAATCAAATTATATATGGAGATTTTTTGTATTAAATACAAAATTGGCCAACCACGTAGTGTAAACATAGATGCTTTTGGTTTAAATTTCCTCCCAGAAGCGGATGTACCTTGATCGGGTCCTGATCTATTACAAGGATGATGTCTTGAGGCTTCTACATCATCTACCCTATTGGTTTGAGTGTTGCAAAAATCAGAGAACCCTCTCCCCTTACCTTGTGTAATGGGAATGGAAAACTCTTAAATTATTTTTATTCACTAATTTATTAATCAATCAGTTCCCCATTTAACTCTTATCTCAATTCCCATAATCTGAAGATAGTTTATACCGAACATATATTATACCACCCATTCAAAACTCAAATGTGGAGTTGGATTCTAAATCTAAAACCTGTTCAAGATATATAGCCACCAGAATCTACCCGAATAATTTAATCTTTAATGAATCTAATATTAAATATTCATCCAAAACTCCAACTGCTTAAATTCTAGTAAACACTTATCCTAGGTTAAACAACAAGTTTATGGACCAATGGATAGTTTAGAAAAATTTTCTAAACCCATATACTATGGTAAAATGTCCATTTTACCCTTCATGAGCACCCAAGAATAAAAATTCATTTTTTATCTCAAATTTCAAAATCCAAAAAATATGGGTTAGTACATTGTTAATGATACTATCATTCAATGTTCTAATGATTTCATGATATCAATAAATGTATTTACAAAACAATTATCATAGTATTATTTCCAGGAAGGTTATAATGATAAATATTAAATATATAAGAGAGTATTAAACAATACAATAAGTTTCTTATAGAGATCAGTTGACTCCCATTATCATTATTCTAAAATTGGTCACCTCAAGGAAATAACTAAACACTCATGTTATAAGAGATTCATAAAAATAACATAATTTTGACCTTAAAATGAATCCATTACTTTTAAAAGTGATTTATTTTAAATGAATTAAAATTTATATTAAATCAATGATGGGTTTCTTAGTTTTGTCTATTCACTTATAATCCAAATCAAACATGAGATCAATATTAATTTTGGTATTAATCTCTCCATCCAGTTTGGAAATAATCACATAGAGACCCTTATTTCCTTGAACCACTGATCAATGAAGTTTTAGATATATAGATCTAGTGTAATGATAGTCTAAAATACAAATCCCGAAAGGAAAAAACCACCATCATAGTTGGTTTATTTCCATGTAATATATTATGTGATGAAAAACATTTCCCTAAATGTCTTCATACCCACTATTTCAATATTTCACTCCATCGAAGACGAGTTGAATGCAAAATTATACTAACATTAATGATATGTTAACAAGGGGTATGATTTCAATTTCGTTATCTCAATTCAATTCATTAGTCTCTCCGTAGAGTGAAGAAAAACCAACCTATCATATCTCATGTATAACTAATTGAAAATTAATTATTATCAAGATAAAACTTCAGATATACTAAATAAGGTTAAAACCAATCATAGTGGTCATTATCACTATAGGATCATAATTTTCCAAACATTAATTGATAATAATTGGACCATAAACATCCATAAAAGTTAATATAATATGACCACTTCTTTGATAAAATATGCCACTAATTTAAATGAATAATACCATTACCTATATTCAATGTTAACCTATATATTCATAGATGCATCATCATGTTATGACATATAAATTTCATGATTCCTTAACTAAATAGACTATAACATTATCAAAGTGAGTAGTAATGACTACATTGAAAATTCAGTATTCAAATAGGAGAATAACATTAAATATCCAGGTCATACAAAAAACATCCTACTTCTTAATAAAACAAAACAAAAAATTTAATAATAACGATTCAAATTTTTTGTCATTCCAATTATCATTTATGTTTATATATTTAGATATTTAGAAAAAAATACATAAAAAAGTGGACTCTATCACCCACTATCAAGAGAAATGCCGAGCTCAACCATCATCATATATAATTCCAATGTACCATCTTAGGAAAAAATTATTGGTGATGAAGCACTTTTCCATTATAAAACCTTAAAACCCCATTTTAACCCATAATGAAAATAACTTCCATTTTCGAATAATCAAAATGGAAAATATCCATTTTATATGAAAACTCTTAAAAATGAAAGACACATAGATGAGTGGGAGTATTATATTTATTACAAAATCAAGTAATCATATTGTGTAATCCTAAACACTAATATTGACATTTATTTTTGGAAAATGATGTTATGATGTATATGGTAAAAGAATATTTTCTTGAATTTTATAATGAGATAAAAGCAACCCTTATAAAAAATGTTTATAATATTCAATTATTTTCCATTGAAATAAAATTGAAAAATAGTTTAACATTTCCATTAATAATATTTTATGAATAAATAATAATGTTTGAAGAATATCTTATAGACAATTAATATGGGGGAAATAAGTTCCAAGGATTTCTTTAAAAAATTAATCAAAAATACCACAACCAAATTCTCAAGTAGATTTAAACATTATAAAACTCCAGAATAAAAAAACTATTTGAGTTTTATAAGTTCCAAATAAATTTTTTCACATTAATTAAATAATGAAAATTATTTTTATTTCATTTAATAAACTTCTTTAGTTATAAGAAATGGTTAAGTTCATGTTTGATGGTCTGGTGTCATTCACTTTATAAACTCAAACTGGCATGTATATAATAACTGTAGAAAAGGAGTTTATGGTTCTATTAAATACATAATAATAAAAAATAAAAAGTGATAATTTATAATATTTAATAAAAATTTATAATCATAAATATAGGGATGTTATAAAAAATGAAGTACAAAATTTCATGGAAATGGAAGTTCATACATGGGCATGAAAAACCTTTTAGGTTTTTCACCCAGTGTAAAATAAATAATGAAAATAAATTAATAAATTATTATAATAATATATAAGTTTAAAATTCATATTTATTCATTTTTAACATCTTTATGAAAAGCAATGTGATGCAGTAATGAAAAACAAATCACATTGCATCATGGATGTGTAAGTCTGCATGTATTCAAAAGCAACGAAATAATTTCCCAATATATTGAAGGGAAAGAAGGTAGGTATTTAATATCATTAAATAAACATAATTATGTCAAAAATCATATATGTTGACTATATTTATAATTTTACACACCCATGAAAGGCACAAATGAAAAAAATGACTTTTTATAGAGGAAGTTGTCTACACATAAACAAGAATAATGTTTTCATTTATATTATAATGGAATAAGAGATGAAAATCATTTATAACCTAAATAATATATATATATATATAAGATATATTTATGTAATATGTTCATCATTTTTGTGATATATTTGAAGTGGGTATAATATCAAATAAAAATGAAAAATATTAGTTAAGAGTTTCACATATTCATCGGAAAACTCCATTAGATGACACCTTAATAATTATAGGATTAAACTTTTGGTTAGATATAGACATCGAGGACATGGTGAATGAATTAATTAATTAATTTGGGTAGGTCTTGAATAATCTATTGTTCTAAACTTTATTTAATAACTATCGAGAGGAATGACCGTTTTATATTTTTGGAGAGAGGAACTGTTATAATTTTTCATAATGTTTAAATATTATAAATTTCATACTCATAATAAAGTAGAAACAAATCATCCCAATGTTGAATAAAAATTGGTATGGTTCAAAATATCATAATTCAAGAAGAATTTATATTTGATACTGTAATCATATCATGTATTGTATAACATAAATGAAAAGTTTTACCCATTACCATGATATATAATTTTTACCATTGTAAGTATTCATTATGAACATAAGGAAAATTGAAATAAATAATAAATTTTAATTTATTAATTAAAAATAGTAAATACATTATTCAATATTAATTTTTTTTGCAAACTAATAATAATATAGGAAAAGAAAATACATGTGAATGTTTTTCAAAAAAATATTGTTTTTAAAATCTAAATAGAATTTAATACAAAATCAAGTATAACTATGATTAAAATGAAATAATTTTAATTTAATATTAATATTAAATGATATGTTACTTATTAAAATCATTAAAAATGTTAGTTTTTATAAAAATTGATACAATTAAAAATTTCCACAAAATAACCCATTTTTCAGAATATACAAAAAAAATCTCCCAATGGAAAATTCAATACCAAGAATCCAAAATTGAATTAAATTTTATAAAATATAAATTATAAAATAAATAAATTCCAATTTTATATAAAAATAGATATAAAATATTTCTTTTAAATAAATATAATCATTTTTTATTGAATAATTATATAACGCTATTTATAATAATTTAATGAATTTTTATCACAAAAATTAATAATTATAAATATTAATGTATATTTATTTATATCATTATATGGGTTTTAATATTCATCATTGATTTAATAAATTGTGTGCTATAAATTTTATTTATTACATAATCATGTGGGGGTAATTGTATCACATAAAAATTTATAGTTAACATGCCATATATGTAATCAGGTTATTATTCTATAAATACATAACTCTGTGAATCAATAAATTTCATAGTAAATTCTCTAAATAATCAACTATTTTGAGGTCCTTTTGTTTATATAAATAATTCTCTTCCGACATTAACACATCTTGGCTCAAAATATGATAATTCATATATTACATAGTTTATTAATAAATAACATGAAAGATATCATGTACCTAAAATAAAAATGGATTTAAAAATAATTGGTAAAAATCTAATCCAACTCTTAAAAAATCCATGATATTCTAAACATCAGAGATAAAAATCATTTTTTCCAAAAAGTCAAGAATTCTTTTAATGGAGATATTTTATAATAGATATGATCACTTGCCTCATATTAAATATCTTTACTCCTATTTTCTTCATAATCCATTTTCAATTTCAAAAATTTCCTCATGTGATATTCAATCATATTTACATTCTTAACCATTTATTCTTCATGTTTTTGTGGATAATATTCTTCTCAATTAAATCATCCTAGTAGGTTGGAGTCAAATAATTTATTTCATGAAATTCATCAAAATGTGTCATATTATAATTGAATAAATTTTTTATTATAATAAGATTACACTAATGAAAGATTTTGATCCCAATTTAATCGGTAATCTTACCTGAAATATCAAAGAATATGTTCCAATGAATTTTTTCACTTTAATTATCCCCCAAATTTGGAAGGAAATTCAAAACTAATATTTAATTTAGATCCCAGTGACATTATTTGTTTTTTTAAAAAAAATTGTGGTAAATATAATATTGGAATAAAATAAAATAGATAGATAGAATCCATGTAATTCAATTATTTTATTATGATAAATTATATTAAAATGACGCAAATACATAGAATATAAAATAGAAATAATTTTAAAAGATTTTATCAATCAATTAATTATTATCCAAATAGATTTAACACCTTGAGATGTACTTGGTAATAAAGCCATGATTTCCACATATATATTATATCATTTTGCATCAGGTACTAGAGAAAACCATAACAACACATTGATAGTCACCAATACTATTTATCGAACTGAAAAGTAAAATATTTCTAGGTCAAATTAACAATATATTTAATAATTATATAAAAATATAAATATGCTAATTGTTCTATATAAATCTCATTTTTCATGGGATTAGTAGAAAACATATATATATGATATTTACTCAACAATTCCTTTATTAATTGGGAATCACTTAGAACAAATAAACTCTTTCCAAGTATTAGAATACTTTATTTTTCAACTTTATATATATGAAATATTAACTTTGTGACAAAAATTACTCTCTCTTTCAAACCTAGGTTTTTTTGAGGATTCATAATTATATATAACAATAGATGAATTCACTTGCACATTAATCAAAATGGAGGGATCTATTTCATACATATATTATTGGAAAAAATTCATTAATTCATTGACTAACAGGTCATGGTTCCAATGTATCATAGCTAATGGTCATTATAATTAAAATTAAAAGTAGTAAATAAATTATTATATTTTCTTGGATCACATTGTATCCTGTAAACAAAATCCATTATCAGATCTAGCAATAATCTTATTGTCATGTTTAATTATTTTTGGTAGAATATATACATAATTAACGTATGATCAGAATATATCCCAAAATTTTCCCTTATAAGATATATATACATATTTTTAAATATTAAAATCATTATTGGCTCCTCAAGATCATGAATAGTTGAATTCTGATTATAAACATTAATGTTATGTTATGAATATACAATCACTCAATAATTTTTATGAAGACTCAACCAAGAAACCTTAAAAAATTATCGTTATTAATTAATTACTCACCATTCATAGATAAGAAGGTTAACACTAGAGTATTAATGAATATTATTTTTTTAGTTCAAGGAAACACTCATCACATTCTATTATTATGATTAATTTGACTTATTTTTGAGTTTACATGGTTAGTGGTCAAGATAATTGAGACATTTTTTGAAACAACCATTAGTAGTAACCAACTAATACAAGAAAAATTTGAATCTCGATAACATTTAGGGGTTATTTACACACATCACCCAATTTTATTAGCAGGATCAATATTTACGCTATTTTAGAAACCATATTCCCATTAACATCAAAATATGGTGTAACAAAAGATCAAAATTTTAAATTTCCCACATATTATTTTTTGTTTTAATTTTTATCGAAAAATAAATACAAAATTTCATTTTTCCTTAATTATTTTACAAAAATTATCAATAAAAACAACTAAAAAATTAATCCAAATACCCATGGAAGAAAATTTTCATGTTATATGAAAATAAATCGGGTCATATCATCAACCCAAATGGAATAACTACTATAACACCCCATGGATTGAAAAATAAATTTAACATAGAATTCATGAAATAATGAGTCTTAAAAAACAATTTTTTATAACCAATACAATAAACATAATTTTTCAACATCTATGACAGGAATTTCAAAAATCTTACATAGAGAGTTGTGTTCATGGGGATTTTTAGAGTATGATAGAGAAAACATAATTTTTTTATGAATAGAAACCTACCCTTATTAATAGTACCATACCCATATGAATATTAATAAACCCTTATGAAGTGTAACATCACCCATGAAATTATAAATACAATTTAGGCACCTTATAAATGAACTAGAATATTTTATAAATTAATAATTAAGTATTCATAATTTTGTGACTGATAAATATCTAATTTAAATTTTAATTTATAAATTAGTATTCATAAAATGGTTACCTAATTATATATTTTGTTGTCCTGACATTTTATGATAATTTTATCGGACAATAGTTAATTTTTGAATGTATTATAAATGATTTTTTAAATATAAAATATTTTTTATTCATGTAAATAATTATTTTATTTCAAAATTACAAATTTCAAGTATTTATAAAATTATTTTGATAAAATGGAGTTCATGTTGGGATTCTAAATTTTGAAAAATGGTTACCGTGATTTTATGGTATTTTCATAATGTACTTAAATTTTTGATGAAATATGAAATACTGTAATTTAATATAAATATACATTATGAGGTAAATTCCCCATTACTTGTATCATCGCTTATTTAAGTACATTTTTTCAAATATAGATGCAATTATTAATATTTTTTGACCTGGAATCATCACAATTTGTGGTCTTATGGAATAATAATAAACTAATGATTGAAATATTATGTAAACCCTCCTCTCCACCACTATAAAAACCACCCAAACACTTCTATTCTATTCACTCATATCAATTCGTGTTCCTTATCTAAACTCTACCAAAATACCCCTCTAAGATCCTTTGTCACTTCCCTTATACCTTGGTGTCCTTAATAGACAAAAGTTTCTCCCCTACAGAGTCTCCCAAGGAAGATTAATTCATGATGTAAATTCCTCTTTTCAATTCATTTACTTTTACTCCACGTTCCATTGTTTTTGTTTCTAAACTCAACTGTTATCATACAAATTTTACGAAAACATAGTACCGTAAATGTGTATTAATGTTTTTATTTTGATAGAATAAGTTATTATGCACTCTCTTTAACCTGATTTTTCACTAGTAGTAAAAACGCCACCCAAGGTGAGCTAATTTACCACATTTATGGACGATGGGTTTTAAATTTATATTACAATATTAAATTATAGTCATGAAAACATTTTTATGGTTGGAATAACCCATAATATATTTATTATGTTTTCTTGTAAGTATATTGTATAAATTTTAATGATTATTTTAAATTATAAGGTAAAATTCATTCATCGTGATAAAAAACCACCAATTAACCAAAATGGTTATCATTAATGTTTCATATAATGGTTAATCTTCACTACCAATAACCAAATATATCCTATAACAATGTTATATTATGGGTTTTTTCTAATAACATACAACATCAATTTTGGAGAACCATTATCATCTTAAATGTTTAACCACATACGATGTAAGTTAACCATTCATGAAAACAAAGGAAGAAAATGCTCAAAATGACAGAATTGAACCTCTAACCCCTTCAGAATGTCCATGAATGAACATAATAACGTTATAATAAATATATTAAATCTATATGAGGCTATGTAAATATTAATTTGATAACCTAAATTTTATTATTTATGTGATTAGGATAATGTGAGTAACCCCTTCAGACTTAGGGTAAGGGTTTCTTCATCTCACTTCTATTTTTGTGAGATATTCTATATTCGCTACTAATATATGTGTATGGTGCATGTATAATTACAATTAATGTTTCAAATAATGAATATATTTATTTTCATTTTATTTAATTTATCTAGTGATGATTATTTATTTTTGGGCATACCATTCAATTTATTAGAAAGTTATAAGTATTTTTATCGGAACCTCCAGTTTCATTAGTGTTTCTCTTATTCTCTACCGACCACATAAAAAATTATTATTTATTCCTATATACTAGTCAAATATTTTGAATTAATTTTATAACATTATCTACCAATCATAATCCATATTTTATTTTCTGGGGAGTTTCATGTTTTGAAAGAATTGTTTTAAAAATTGTTCCAAAATGCTAGCCTAATTCATAGAACATCTCAAATTCTTACCTATTTTTAAGTTCACAATATAGTCTATTTTAATCCATATTTATCTTTCCAAAATTACAAATTTTGACACTTTAAAGCTATTTTGGTTCATTTTTGTTGTTGTGAAAGTGAACATTACATTTTTCTTTGAAATGATTTAATATTTTCCTAAAACCACAGTAAATTTTTTTATTTCTAATGCTTCATTAGAAACAAATTTAAATTTATTTATCCTCAATAATAATATATCTAATACTAAAATATAATTTCAATTAAATTACATTTTATTTTTTGGGATATACATTTTTACCATCTGATTTCATAACAAATACAAATGATTTTATAAAGTAACTCCTCTTTTCAAAGTAAAAATACTTTCTCTCATCTCACTTTAACTTTTAAGAGATATATAAATTTTCACCACGTAATTCCGTCTTGTGGTGTATGTACCTCCCATTGTTATATCATATCGAGTTTCACCATATTATTATGATATTTTGGGGGATTATTAATAGAATATTTCTAGGAGGTATGTGACACTTTGGAATGTTTATGGATTATTTACTCAATGATTTTTCAATGGTCTCATTTAAAAGTATCTTCATATATGTCAACATACTTTTTAATATATTGTAATTCATTGAGGTTTATCTTTTCTGATATCATAAACCATGTTTTATTTAATGGGTTATGATTAGTTTTAGTGTGTATTCTTTATCATGAAACCATTCAACCTATTACTCTGAATGGTTAGTGTTTATGATTAATGATTGGGGAGAGTTAATTATATTTCATATGTTAGTTTCAATATGAATGTGTATGTTTTTTATTATTGTCTACATTCATATTAGTAATGAATTTTAATTAATAAATTTTTTGTGGGACCTCTATATCACATCGGTGCATCAGTAGGTCTCATGAGACAATCTATTGTTTGGAACGAGGACTGAACAATATGATTATTTATGGTCATGTCATGAGGCCTTGAAGATACGACTATAATGTCCCACAATATGCATTACCTCATTATGAATATATTAATTGAAGGTTCATGTGGTTATTTGACTACTATAATAACCATGATTATGATTTATTATGGAATTATTTATTCAACAATTATTCCAGTTATAGTATATACGAGATTATTTTTAATGGCATGTGTTTTTAGTTATTCACCATACCTAATTTTGGGAAATCATTCATTGTATTATATATCCTTACTGAGAATCTTATGTCACCCATTTTCTTATAATTTATTTTTCCCCTTGATGCGAATAGGTGTATTATGAATAAATTGAAGTTTTAAACATAGTGTTGTGGTTGTTCCCAATAAAATGTATATGTTGTTTTTCATTTCATGTAGTAATTTTGAACCTATGTATATATCAGGTTTTCCAAAACAACTAAACTATTTTTCCCTTCAATATATGACATCCTTGTAATGATACTAATGGAATTTATTAAGGCACCGATATAGGGTAATAGGGTTTGGTGCATTATAGTTGGAATTAATGGATGTTTAGTAGAGAAAATGGAAACCTAATTTAAAAAATGCAGATTATGGAACAATACCATAATATAGTCAATGGGGGTAAACATACAAGAACATCCTAGAAATTTAATAAGGAATAGATTATGAGGATCTTTGTAGGAAATAAATCTATGTCTGGATACTACAAGTAGATGTGGTTATATCACAAATGTACCTAGGAGTAACAATTCTGAAAAGGAGTTTCGGGCATGACCCAAGGAATGTTGGTACATGATAACGGGTCTTACTGCACTACTGGTTTCACTTTCCACTAGGATATTCTTAATATAATTCACATTTTTATAATAAGACATTATGAAGGATTTAAATGAAAATTTTTCATCATGAAAAAAATGTTTACGATTATTAGATTATCTATAAATAGGTTTTCAATTTAGGCTAAGAATTTTTATAGGTTGAGATTATACATTATGATTCACAACTAAGTCTAGTGTATGCCATTATATGGACATGGCCCCTTGATGAAGGAATGATAACTTCACCAATTCATTTGATCCAAATAGTTGAAGTATCATATCTATTATGGAATTAAACAATAATTTATAAGAAATAAAGTATCTGAAGTATCCTCATTATATGAGGGAATAGAATCTTGAGATATCAATATATATAAATAATTCATTGATTCCTATGGCATTGAAGGGAATCATGAAAAGAAGATGATAGATTAGAAAAATATTGATAATGGGAAGAAGGGAATGAGGGGTTTTCCCACATGTGATAACTATGGAAATAGTTATCCTGGTAAATTCTTAAAGGGAATGAGAGTTTGTTATAAGTGTTGAGAAAAAGGACACAAATTCTATGATTGCAACGGTAAGAAATGTTTTTCAATGTATACTGTTTCAATAGTAATCAAATAGGACAACATGCAAATCAATGTCCCAATAGTAAAAGGAATATTCCCTAAATTAATTTACTATATTATAATCAAGTCATGATATTACCACATATGAAGTGTAAGGATTAATATTCCTCAATAAGAATTATTTCATTTTAATATTTTATCAACACTATACTGGTTATATGAATTATGAAATATTTGAGGATTATACTGAAGTATTATTTAATTATGTGAAACACCCCAAGTTTGTCTAAATATAAATAGAAATTCATGGAATTATGTTTAAATTAGATATTTATAAGTATCCTCTAAATAAAAATTTGACTTCTTATATGTTTTGAATTTCGAAAAATGGTCATCTACAATTGTGTTCAGTATTTTATTTGGAGTCTATTAGAACCAACTTGTTTTTTGGTGAATAGTGGCATACCCTTATCAATATTAATATGAATAGTAATATGACCCTAATGAACGTTAAAATGTATTATTATTTTATTTTCTAAAGGCTTTATGATAATGTCATCTTGATTAATTTTTCAATATGAAATAAATGCAGTTATAGTTTGTAAATAACTAATTTTTGAATTAAGTATGATTTTATTTAAAAATTAAATTAAAAATATTTATAAAAATATTTTCAAAAATTGGACTTCATTTTTTAATTCTACATGTCAATAAATGGTTATGGTGAATTATTGGAATTTCTCTCAAACAATTGATTTTTCGATGAATAGTAAAAATTATAGTTTTTAGTTTAGGTGTGTTAATGACATCATTAATGATGTAATAATGATGTCATAAATCTGGTAGAGTTTTGAATAGTTAAATATGATTTTAGGTTTCCTAAGTGTCATATACCATTGGGAGATCCCTTGGGCAAGCCCATGGTTTTCCAAATACCACTCATGAGTCGTCCTTTAGAAATTATTAAAATATTCACTTACTTTTTCTATAAATACCAACACATTTCTTCATTAACTTCATTTCCAATTCCTCTTCAATAAATATATGGCCTCCTTACCTGCCTATCATCCCATCCTAGGTTTCTTCAATCCCCCATTTTCCAAACATTCATGTTCTAAGAGTTACTCTACAATGTATGAAAATTCTCAATTCCATTTTTTCCATTCTAGTTCTCTTTTATGTGATATAACGTTCAAGTTTCCATACCATGTTCTTATTTATTTCATATTTATGATATTTTCTATATTATGATTCATTTATGGATGGGTCACAATTCACCCCTCTCTTTTTAATGTTATCTAAAACCATGTTGCATACCCGTTGGGCTGCCGATTTTTTGTAAAGGATTTCTCACTTATTCTTTTATTTTGAGTTCCATTGTCATTATTTTGTCATATCTTCTTACCCAAGTGGAATTAAATCTCTAGAAACATGTATATTATGGATTTTTTAATGTTCATGGAAAATTCATCATCATTATTTTTCTCCTCTCACACATATTCAAGGAATAAAAACATTGTCCGTGATGTGTCGAATTACCAACATTGTGGACGACGTGATTTCAATTTTCATTGACTATTTAATTCCTAGTTATGAAACAATTTTTATGGTTGAACCAAGTTATAATATATGTATTATTTTTCATCCATGGTTCTGGAATTCCTTTTTTTACTCATGGTTTTAATTTACTAGACAAAATGATGTTCTTATTATCAAAGAACAATCAAAATAATCTAATCCAACATCATTAAATGTAATAACTGATTAATCATACTCATATAAAACATCAAATATACAAATGGTATAAATTATGGTACATTATATATGTAAATACATTTTCATTACAATTGTGGATTTTCACTTCCAATCGACAAGAACATCTATCATGAACAGATCATAAAAATCATTTAAAGAACTCACCCTAAACAATGCAAGGATCAAAATAATAACAATTAAAGAGTGAAATGAAGTTATTAATTGATCATATAATTTGTTATAAACATGAAAATGTTTCTGTAAAATATGAATAAAACTCTTTTAACCATTATACAGTAGTTTTAAACAAGTTGTAATTATGACAAACCCGAGGTAATGGAATTCGTAATCTAATTTCCATTCTTTGGGTGAACCTTCCACTTCGTTATTTATGAGCTATTAAATTTTTTTATGTAATTTGTTTTTTATATTATATTGAATTATGTGTACTTACAGTGTATAAGAATATTCAATCCTGTATATTATGTTTCACTTCAATTATATGATATTTTAAATGGATGTTTTCTTTTAAAATCATCTTTTAAAATTCTTTTTAATGAAATTCAAAAGAGATGTTTTTATTTAATTATTCATGTCATGTGTTTATGTTCCAGTTATTGGGAATGGTTTATGATGAATGGTGGGACATATACCTACCTCCAATGTATTGGGTATGTGTATGTTGGTGGTCGGTCGTATGGTTACTCCATGTGTGACGACGATGGTTACACAAATTGTAAGGTAGCCATGAGGGTTGAAAATTATAAGGTCATCGTGAGGGTTACAAGGTTAGGTAAGTAATGATCCAAGATACCTTTATGTTTATACTTATGTTATTATATATTTTAGAAATCACATGTTTCACAATGTAAGTATATATGATTACATGTGATAAGAATGTATTTTGAAAATTATTTCATACAACTAATGTGGTCTGCCCTTATTTTATATCCCTTAATGATTTTTTGGGCTCATTCCAAGTTTTAAATGATCTTCACAGGTTAATGGATGTGTAAGACAAAGAATTAATCCATGTTAAATGTTGAATAATGGAAAATGAGTCATGGTTTATGTTTAAATGTTTTATAATTTGAAAAAAATGGAAACTGTTTTTATGGTATCCAACCTGTAACAATGTGTAATGTTAGGAATGTATTATGTCCCAAATTTCTAAATCTATAAACATGATAAGATCCTCCATGTAATGGAAGTGTTTAATTGACTAAAATCAATATTATATATGTAATAAGGATGTGTCCTTATCATAGGTATCATAGGATGGTTCAGATAGCTTAAGGGGTTTTGATGATGTTAAAAGAATACTTTAAATGATTTTTACTCTATGATTAATTTGAAAAGTAATAGAATTTAAATATTACCTTGTTTCTTCATCTAATATATGTAATTTCAAAATGGTTTTCTGTATAAGAAACAATAAATCAGAATAAGGGAGGTACCAACAAAACGACATCCTTTCGAATATGCATCCCAAAATGGCAGGGATCGGAACCAAGCAGTTTGTGACAGTAATGGATCAGCTAACACAAGAAATAAATGGAAGTAACATCCATGGAATATCACAACCATATGTACCCCAATGGAACATGAAAATAGTGGAACATTTTATGAGACAATGCCCTCCTACTTTCAATAAATCTCTTACCCCAGTTGCGGTTGAAGGATGGATTAAAGCCGTTGAGAAGATATTCAATGTTATGTGATGTTCAGACAAAAAAAATGTAAGTCCTTCCATTTATGATTTAGATGGTGAAGATTATCAGTGTTGCTCAATGTTAAGGAGTATCAGGGATAGAGATGATATTTATGCCTTTGAGTGGGATGAATTTAAGTCTTTTCCTTGAAAAATATTTTCCTAAGGTTGTGCGGCTTATGATAGATAATCAATTACTGGAATTGAAGAAAATTGAGGAGGATTCAGTGGTTGTGTATGAAGAGAACTTCACCCAGCTGGAGAGGTATGCTCCAAATCATTTTGTATATCTTGATAGAAAAATACACCACTTTTACTCAGGATTAAATCTAAGGTATCGAAGGGCATTGTCCTCCTATAAATTCAAAAGCTATGTGAAACTTATCCAATGTGCTGAGAGGGTAAAGATGGAGTTTTTTTACTATCATGAGGATTTTGAAAACAAGGAGACGAAGAGGTCGTGGTGGTAACCGATGGGTAAGAATCAACCAATGAAATCAGATGGTAATAAAATCCAATTTCCAGTTTGTGAAATGTGTGACAAAAAACACCATGGGGAATGTCTTATAAAAAGTGGGAAGTGTTTTAAATGTGGTATGTTTGAAAATATGGCCCAATATTGAAATGAAAATGATCCTAAGACTAATCCAGATAATCAAACTATAAAGTTTTTTAAATGGGGTGAGATGGGTCATTATGCAAATTCCTTCCCAAAGAGAGATCTGAATGATGCAATGAAGCTGGAATATAAGCAGAAAGTTGTAGTGAGATCCTTTGTGACTATGTCTACAGATGTCGGTCCATCTAAGGAAGTTGTATCAGGTAATTTTATTGTTCACTAATATTTTTCTATTGTTTTGATTGATACGGGGTCTACGCATTCCTTCATCTCTAAAAAAATATTCTAGTAAATATGAAATATCACCTCACAAATGAGACCAAAACTTGTTGTTAAAACACCTGAGGCAATATTATTGCAAAGAGGAATTATAAGAATCATTCAATTTAGGTATGTGGAAAGACTTTACCTATAAACCTTGTTGTTTTACCCTTAGTCATGTTTGATTTTATTTGGGGAATGGATTGTATTTCTTTTTATCATTCTAAGATTGACTATAGAGCTAAAGAAGTTGTTTTCCAGAAAGAGTTTCAGTTTTCATATAAGAACGAACCCAAATAATTGATAACATAACAAGAAGTTGAGAATCTATTGAAAGATTTAAATTAAAGTTACCTTTCTCATATTGTTGAAAACAAGGGAGCTGTTCGGATTAATGATTTGCTAGTGGTAAATGAATACCTTGATATATTTTCTGATGAGTTATCTGGTGTCATACCAAATTGGGAGGTTGAATTCACAATTGATATAGTTCCTGATTCTATTACAATTTCAAAACCCTCTTATCATAAGGCTCAAATAGAACTTCTTGAATTGATAAATTAGTTACAGGATTTGGTTGATAAAGGCTTCATTCATCCTAGCACTTCACCATGGGGAGCTTCTATTTTTTTCTAAAAAAATATGGTTCCATGATACTTTGCATTGATTATAGATCTTTGAATAAAATCACTATTAAAAATAAGTATCCATTACCTCTTATTGATGAATTGTTTGATCATATCTTGGGAGATCAGTACTTTTCCAAGATTGACTTGAGATCTAGATACCATCAACTAAAGGTGATGGTGGGTGACATCTCAAAAATAGCATTTCGTACTAGATATGGGAATTATGAATTGGTTGTTATGCCCTTTGGGTTAACTAATGCACCTGTTGTATTCATGATTATAATGAATAGATTATTTCATTAGTTCTTGGATATATTTGTGGTTGTATTTATTGATGATATTCGGGTATTTTTTAAAAATAATGTGGAGCATGAAAAACACTTAAGGGTTGTTTTAAAAACCTTAAAAGAAAATAAACTTTATGGAAAATTTAGCAAATATGATTTTTTGTTGCAAAAGATTACTTTTATATGGAACATTACAAATATGGAGGGAATAACAGTTAATCCTACCAAAAAAAAGTAGTTGATGAATGGCCAAGACCCACAAATGTTACATAGATTTATAGTTTTCTTGGGTTAGTAGGTTATTTCTGATGGTTATTTTAGAAAATTTCATGATTATCAGGCCTGATAACAATGTTTACACTGAAAGGTGTTAAATTTGTTTGGACAGAGGAATGTGATGTTTTTTTTCAGAACAGAAGAATAGATTGGTGAATGCTCTACTTTTGGCCTTACTTTCATGAAATGGTGAGTTTTTCATCTATAGTGATGCTTCTTTGAAGGGAATTCATTGTGTTTTTATGCTGAATGATCAGGTAATTTCTTATTCTTCAAGACAACTTAAGCCACATGAGCTAAATTATCCCACACATAATTTAGAATTTCTAGCTGTGGGTTTTGATTTGAAAATTTGGAGGCATAATTTATACGGGAGAAAATGTAAAATATATAATAACCATAAAATTATGAAGAATATATTCTCTCAGAAGGAATGAAAGATGAGGTAGGGAATATGGTTAGAATGGATAAAGGATTACGAATGCATGATCAATTACCATCCTGGAAAAGAAAACAAAGTGGAAGATTCCTTAAGTAGAAAAAATCACGAATCATTAACTATGAAACATTTGGAACATGATCCCTTTATTAATGATTTGATAAATTTTGTCTTAGAAGTTGTTGGTATAAGAAAAACATATATTTTGTTTCAAGTTTCAGTGCATTATTCAATGTCAGACAGAATAAAGCAAGTGCATAAAAAAGACCGAGAGCTACAGAAAAAGGTAGAATTGGTTAAAATGTGTAAGTTGCCAAAATTTAATCTTGTTAAATATTCTGTTTTGAGATTTGGTAAAAGGTTGTGTATGCCATGTGATTCCCAGTTTAAGAATTAATTGTTGTATGAAGCTCATTTTTCTCTATTTTTAGTTCATCCTGGAAGAATTAAGATGTATAGAGACCATCAGAAGTATTATTGGTGGGATGGAATGAAAAGAGTTGTTGCTATGTTTACAGTGAAATGTTTTACAAGTCAAAAAGTTAAAGCAGAGTGGCAGTTACCGAAGGGGATACTTAAGCCTTTGCTAGTTCTAGAGTATAAATGGGTGAATGTATCCATGGACTTTGTGGTGATACTACCAAATATTTATCAAGGTAATAATGTGATTTGGGATATTGTTGATCGGCTAACAAAGTCTGCACATTTTCTTTCTATTCGGGATACAATGTATTTGGATCAGCTTTCTCGAATGTACCTCAAAGTTATTGTCAGGTTACATTGAGTTCCTCTTTACATTGTATCTGATAGGGATCCCAGGTTAACTTGTAAATTTTGGAAGGGACTTCAAAAGTTGTTGGGAACAAAATTAAATTTCATTACATCTTTTTATCCTCAATCAGATGGGCAGTTAGAATGAATGATAAAGACATTAGAGGATATGATCCAAGAATGTTCAATGGATTTCCAGGGAATTTGAGATAAACATAGTTCTTTAGTTGAGTTTTCTTATTATAATAGTTTTCATTCATGTATTCATATGGCACCATTTAAGGCGTTGTTTGGGAAGAGATGTTAGACTCTAGAATTTTGGGATGAAGTTGATGAAAGAATGTTTATGGGGCTAAAATTAGTAGAAGAAGTAGCTGACAATGTGACGATGATCCAGCAACACATGAGGAAAACACAGAGCATGCAGAAAGGTTCGGCAGATGAATGAAGGAAAGACGTGTCTTTTTAGGTAGGTGACCATATTTTCCTTAAAATATCTATCTGGAAATGTGTGATGTGTTTGGGTAAGAAAGGAAAGCTAAGTCTATGATTCATTAGTCCTTTTGAAATCATGGAGAATGTTGGACCAGTTGAATACTGAGTAGCTCTGCCTCAATGTTTTTTTCAGGTACACAATGTTTTTCATGTTTTGATGCTGAGAAATTATGTGTCATATTCATCACATGTTTTGAGACCAGAAGCAATTCAGCTGGAATAGTACCTTTCTTATGAAGAGAAACCAATTTAAATTCTTGATCGAAGGGAACAGGTATTTTAGAATAAGGTAACCCACCAGGTAAAGTTTTTTTTTGGAGAAACCACATGGTTTAAAAAGAAAAATGGTAGTCTAAAAATGCTATGATGGAAAGGTACCTTGACTTGTTCGATAAGTAAAAAAAATTTTGATGATGCAATTTCCAAAATGTGGGGATAGTGTAACACCCCAAGGTTTTCTAAAAATAAATTGAAATCCTTGGAATTTTGTTTAAAGTAGATATTTATAAGTATCATTTAATCATAATTTTACTGCTTATATGTTTTAAATTTTGAAAAATGGCCATGTATAATTGTGTTCAGTATGCTATTTGGAGTCTATTGGAACCAACTTGTTTTTCTAGAGAATAGTTACATGCCCTTATGAATAGTACTATGAATAGTATTATGACACTAATGAATAGTATAATGTATTATTATTTTATTTTCCTAAGTTATTAAGATAATGACTTCTTGATTAGTTTTTCCTTATGATATAAAAGCTGTTATAGTTTTTAAATAATTAATATATGAATTAAGTATGATTTTATTTAAAAATTAAATTAAAATTATTATAAAATTATTTTCATAAAATGGACTTCATTTTTGAATTCTACATGCTGATAAATGGTTAGGGTGAATTTTGGGATTTTTTCTGGAATAATTGATTTTTTGGGGAATAGTAAAAAAATACAATTTTTAGATTCAGTGTGTTAATGACATCATTAATAATATAATAATGATGTCATAAATCTGGTCAACTTTTGTATAGCTAAATAAGTTGTGATTTGACCCATGTGGCTTATACCATTGGAAAATACCTTGGGCAGGCCCTTGGTTTTTCAAATACCACTCATGAGGTGTCCTTTGGAAATTATTAAAATATTCCCTTACTTTTTGTATAAATACCAACCCATTACATCATTAACATACTTCCCAAGTCATCATAAATGAAGATCTAGACTCCTTAACATTCTAATAGTCCTCTCAAGGTTTCCTCGAACCCCCAAGGTCCCAACCTTCTTGTTCTAGGAGTTACTCTACAAGGTATGAAAATTCTAAATTTCTTTCCTTTTCCATTCAAGTTAATTTTTATGATATATAACATTCATGTTTCCATACCATGTTCTTATTTAATTTTTATTTATTATATATTCTATCTTAATATTTATTTCTAGATTTTTTACCATTATCCCATCTCTTTTTTATGTTTTATAAAACCATGTTTCATAGTTGTTGGGTTGCCGATTTTTTGTAAGGGATTTCTCGCAAATTATTTTATTTTGAGTTCCTTTCACATTATTTATTCATATATTCCTAAACAAGAGGAATTAAATCTCCATAAAACATGTATATTATGGATTTTATGATGTTTATGGAAAATTCATCATCATTATTTTTTCCACTCCCACTTCTTCCAGGAATAAAAACATTGTCTGTGATTTGTCGAATTACCGACATCATGGACTATGTGATTTGAATATTTATTAAAACCTTCCAGAACGGTTATAAAAAAATTTTATGGTTGAACCAAGTTATAATATATGTATAATGTCTCATACATGATTCTGGAATTCTTTTTTTTACTCATGGTTCTAATTTATAAGACAAAAAGAGGTTGTTATTATCAAAGAACCACCAAAATTATTTAAACGAACATCATTAATGTTTTAGCATGTGAATCATCCTCATATAAAACATAAAATTGATAAATTGTAAAACTTATGGTACTGGAAATATTTAAATAGCATTCCATTACAATTCTGGATTTTCACTTCCAATCTACAAGAACATCTATCATGAACCGGTCATAAAAAATCATTTAAAGAACTCACCCAAAACAATGGAAGGAACAAAATACTTACAATTAAATTGTGAAATGAAGTTATGAAATGATTATATAAGATGTTATAAAAAAGAACAGGTTTTTTTAAAATATTAATAACAATCTTTTAACCAATATACATGAGTTTTAATCATGTTTTAAGTAAGACAATCTTGAGGTAAGGGAATTCTTAACCCGATTTCCATTATTTGAGTTAAACTTCTACTTCATTATTTATGTGCTATTAATAAATTTTGGGTAATTGGTTTTGTATATATAATTTTTAATTATGTGTATTTAATGTGTATATACATATTCCATCCACTCTATTAAGTTTCACTTCAATTATATAATATTTATAATGGATTTTTCATTTAAAATCCTCTTTTAAAATTATGTTTTATGGAATTAAAAGGCATTGTTTTTATGTAATTATTCATGTTGTATGATTATGTTCTGGTTATTGGGAATTTTTTATGATGAAGGGTGTGACATATATCTCTCTCCAGTGCATTGGGTATGCGTATGTTGGAGGTCAGCCATATGGTAACTCAAAGTGTAACTACGATGGTTACACAAATTGCAAGGTAGTTATCAGGGTTAAAAATTATAAGGTCGCTGAGAGGGATACAAGATTCTGTAAGTAGTGCTCCAATATAACATTATGGTTATACTTATGTTCTTCTGTATTGTGGAAACCACTTGTTTTACAATGTAGGTATATATATTTACAGGTGATAAGTAAGTATTTTGGTAATGATTTCATATGACTAAGGTGTTCTTCACTTCTTTTTATATCCCATGCTATGTTTTTATGCTCATCCAATTTTTTAAATGATTTTCACTGGTTAATGGATGTGTAAGACAAATAAGGAAACCATATTAAATTTTGAAGAATTTTCAAGGAGTCATCATTTAAGTTTTAATGGTTTATAATTTGAATGTATTACGTCTCAATTCCCTAAAGCTCTAAACATGAATAGATCATCAATGTAACAGAAGTGGTTTTTTGAATCAATTGAAGATCAAGTATGTAATAAGGTCGGGTCCTTATATTAAGAATATGAGGATATATAATGAATTGTAACTAGGATTAGTGAATTAGTAGAATGTTTATATCTTGTGGAAATATATGGATTACGGAATTACCACCCTTAATATATTCCACATGATTAAGATAATTATTATGATATTATTGATTGGGATATGTACTCAGTACCTCAAAACTGATTATTGAATTGTCTACACATTCTCAATGCTATCATTGATGAGGTTTAAAACATTACGCATATAAGGAATATATCAAGTAGCATATGTAGGGATGATAGAATGCTTCCGAAAATGTATTATGGTAATTTGAGTCATTACAATATTACATGAGGATTTATGATGACAATATTCAAATGGTTGGAATGTTAAAATTTAGGGCTCCATCATGTTGATTAAAGAAAAATAATGAAGCAGATGAATTAAACATGATAGATCATGGAGTTCTAAACAAAATGAGGATTTTCAAGGACCCATTTTACTCGGATATAGAAAGGATGGATATGGGAATGACTATAAATTTTTTGATCATGACCTTTTGTAAAGTTAAATCATTTATTAAATGGATTATGTTGATCATTGTATGAGGATTTATAGTTTAATGTCACCATATGATGAAACATGTGCTAAAATATTAAGTATAAATAGTTCAAGGAACACAAAAAGATAGGATTTTGTTTATAAAATAGAAATGTATATTTATTCTATTAAAGAGTGGAATAATTATTTCATGTTTTTTAAACATTTTTTTCCCTATTATAATTTTTTTCATAATTATAGTTTACTATTTATAGTAAGGATATTTCATCTGATCATGTTCTCTATCACTATCCATCAAGAACATTATGGTATGATAATTCTTCCATGACCATGTTATCCAATTAGAATGTGTTGTTTTGTATTGATAGTGGATTTCCATTTTCCTCTTAATAATTGGATATTTTAACTATAATTCTTTTGTGGGTTTCACATAAGGGAACTTTCATGTATCAACAAATAACATTGGAAATTCAATTTCATAATTTTGATGAAGATATTTTTATAAGGAGTGGAGAATGTAACACCCCATAGATTTAAAAATAAATTTAATATTTAATTCATGAAACACTAAGTCTCTATAAAATAATACAATGTTTTATCTGAGGCAATGAACATTATTTTTTCACTTCTGTGATTTGAATTTCGAAAATTTGACCCACGGATTTGCGTTTAGCATGATTTTAGGAGTCTGATTGAGAAAATGTATATTTTGGTGAATAATGTAACATCCTAGGTAAATGAAGAATAAGACATATTTTATATTTTTTAATATTTGTTAATTAAATATTAATTTTACTTTAAAGGGGTTTCTATGTTTGATAGCGTACCTGATATGCAACAACATGTTTCTTTGAAATCTTACCATGCACACTAATAATATAATATTATTATTCTAAATGGTAGTTAACTCCTAGTCTTTGTATTGGTGGGAATGAACTAAACTAACTAAAATATGATTATACATGTTTTTAAAATGTATTTACATTTATCTAATAAAAAGATGGAGGCTTAAAATATGAATGAATCTAATTTTAAGCATAATTTACATTAAAAGGCTGATTTACGGCCTTTTAATGGGGAACCCCTTTAAAATATAGTTTTGGTCATTTTTATATGTTATAATTGACCAAATAAAATCTTTCTTTAGAATGGGTACATCAAATTTTACTTTGGAATTTTTTTTGGGATTTTTCGGATAAAGTTCATTTTTTAATGAAAAGTGAAAAATATTTTGTTTTAATTCAAAAATGCCTTTTAATATAATTTATTTATACGGTTATATTACCTCTTTAGTTTATTTTAAAGTGAAATTGAAATATATTTTTACCATTTAATCCAATGTTGGTCATTTAAATTAATTTCTCTTTGAAATTAGACATAAACAAGTATCAATCTTTTGATAGTTATTGTTTCTTAAAAACACGCTATTGGTTTTAATAAAATGAATTAATTTTAATATTAATTTATGCCACTTCTATGTTTTGAATTTGGAAAATAGACATAATTTTTGAATTCTGAATATCAAATATAGATTAGGATGAATTTTTTGTATTTTTCTGAAAAACAGCAATGTTTGATGAATAGTGAAACCACTTAGTGGAAGTTAAAAAAATGACTTTTTCATTTAAATGAAATTTTACCACTTCTGTGAATTGAATTTAAATAATCCAACATACATGGTTGTTATCAAGAAGTAAAATTTTGTTCAATAAGAGGAAAATACTTTTTGGTGAATATTAACTTTTGACTTTTATTTACCGCGGTTAAAGGTAAATAGGGAAATTCAAGGTAAAAAGAATATTATAATAATTCAAAATTACCTTAACACTTGTCCAAAACTTATTTGATGAGTCATGGCTGACCATGGTAATCTTTGGGTAGATTTTGGGACCCGATGGAGGCACTTATGAATGATAATGACACTTTAGATTAATTAACTTAAAGTAAAGGTAAAGATGACAAAAGCAAATATCTTTTAGTAAATTAATTTTTAGAAGGAGTTATATAAATTATCTTTTTTACTATAAATATTCATTATAAAGATAAAAAGATTTCCTACATCATGGTATTTGTTTTATAATATATAGACATCAACTAAATTAAAGTATTTATGACGCAATTATGATGCAGTATTTACCTCGTCAATAAATGATTTAAATAAATAATATTATAATGATTAAAATATTATCCAAATCATGTCCAATTATAATTTATGATTATATTTCTAATATTATTCACCTTATATTTGATTTTAATGATTTTTTGTCCTTTTTAAACTGAATATCATTATATAATAAAATAATATTTTCACACTTTCTTAAATAGCCCCTCCTACCACTTATAAAAGGAGACCACTTCTAACCAATTACTCACACCTCTAAAGACATTTGGATCGTCCCAGATATGCCCAATTAAGCTCCCTACATCCCTCTACTCCTCTTAAAAGCATTACCTTAGGCAAAAGGCACTTCAAGAAGTCCATTGGTTCAAACCAAAGTGAGTTACCCAAATTAAAGGTAACAGTTTCTCTTAAATTGTTTTCTTTTATTTTACTTCTCCAACCCCTAAACTCTTTTTATCCCTTTATTTTGTAACAAAACCAGTATATTTAATATACTATGATTTTTTTATGAGAATTATTACAACTAAACTTACACACACCTCCATCTAATGGATTATGAACATAATGATTCTATCGATGGAAAACTAACGCCTCACGAAACAATGATTATTCGATTTTATCCTACCGCCTCTCATGGTGGCCATTATGATGGAAATGTATTTATATATGATATATATTATGATTATTATTTCCTTATGCTTCTGTAATTCCCAAATATATCAAGCCTTTATGGTTTCCATAGTGGTTAAATACGGTAATCTCATTTGAGGAAGTGCGGACTACCGCCCCCTCAAAGTCATGTGATTCGTTAATGCCTTATGTGGGATGTATAAAGGATGGAGTTAATGATATTATATATGATATTATACTAGAATTATAATATAACTATGTATCATTATGTTTTATTTCAATTAAATTAAGAAATATAAATGAAATTGGAGTTCATGCATATGTACGACTTACCATCTCCATGAATGGTGCATTTCATTTCTTACCTCTAAATGTTATGTACTATTATAAATACATGTATATACTGGATATATATGATATATATGATATCTAATTAATTAATATCATTCTGTATATAATTTAATATTGACTACATGGACAACTTGTAATATAAGGTGTTCATTTTTGACTCAAGTACCAAATACCGAAAAAATGGACTTTATTAACTTAAATGAATACATAATGTTTATAAAATTATAATAAGTGATATAAAAGGAATAATAAACATGAAAAATTTTCTTAAGCAAGTAGAAACTAACATTAGTTTATTATTCAAGAGATTAAAGAATGATCAAGTCAAGTCGTACACGAGGTAAGGGACTTCGTCTCGATCTCCTTTCATTGAGGCATATATTGTTTTAATACACGACTTTATTTTATACTCTGTATAAACACCCTTGACGTTTCAAAGGGAATCATTTTCTACAAAGAGTTTTACTAAATGACAAAAATGATTATTTCTTTTAATGTAAGTGGTGACAACTGCCATTTCCTCTGATGCGAGTATTATTTTATCTTTGGCTTCCTCAAAATGCTGTAATGTTTTTCAAAGAAAATAAATACCATATACTCTTTTATGTATTTTGGTATTGTAAATGGTTTTGATAATGTATTTGTTATGTATATATATTTAAGTGATATATTATGATTGAAATGTGGAAATGTTTTCTTTCCTTTATATTTGTTGTATGTGTTATGATTCAATTTTGGTATTTGGACATTTGACGAGTGGTTACTTAATAAACCAAGTGACGAGTGCTACCGGGAATTCCAGGATGGGTGGTTACATTATAACCATCAATGCATTGAGTATGGAAGTCGGCTGTATGGATATTCCATTTAGTGATATGAGTGGAAGTCGGCCGTATGGATATCCCATTTATGTATGTTTATGTCCAAAGTTACCTTTATATGTTATGTGTTCTTTATATGGGTTTTGTGGTAATTTTTTGGTTTCAAAAGGTTAAGTAATGATCTTTTATTCAGTGAAGAGTATTTAATACTTTATAAAGGTGAAAATTATTACTTATGTTAATGTATTCATGGATTAATTGTTTTTTTAAAAACAAACAGTTTTCCTTCTTTGTGTATCCCTTACTAACCTTTTTATGCTCATCCAAAGTTTTGAAATGTTTTTCACAGGACATAATGTGGAATAGGGTAAAGGATGGGATCAAGTAAAAGTCATGTTGTCTTAAACATGGAACTAGAAATGACTCTTTTTTCAAGAGTTCATGGTTTGTAAAAAAAAGGAAACTATATAGAAGTGTCTACCTTGTAAATATTTTGAGATGTAATAGTTATTTAATAATTCTCTAAAACTATAAACCGAAAAAGATCATCATTGTGAATTATTCATTTAATTCAATATTATGTAAGGTTTAAGGTCAAGCCCTTATAGTTGGTGTAAGAAGTCTGTTTAGATAACTTTATGAGTTAGGGTATTGTTAAATTAATATCCATAATGTAATTTATGTTAATATTGAAATAATATAGCATCTACAGATTACCATGTTGCTTCATATAAGATATGTTTGTGTTAAGAATTCTTTTTCGTAAAGGAAACAGAGTAGATTTTCTAGGAAGGAATACAGAGTAGAATGACCTTTCGAGTTAGCATCCTGAGATGGTCGGAATCAGAATTGAGTAGTTTACTGCAGTGATAGCTCAGTTGAATTAGGAGATAAGTGGTGTTTGGGTTTATTGATGATATTTTGGTCTATATGAAAAGTAAAGATGATAATTAAATTCATTTAAGGGTTGTCTTTCAAACCTTAAAAGAAAAAAATCTTTATGGTAAATTCAACAAGTGTGAGTTTTGGTCACATCAAATTTCATTCCTTGGTCACATTGTTTTAAAAAATGGCATAACTATTGATCCTACTAAAACAAAAGTTGTTGAAGAATGGCCACGACCGGAAAATTTAACCAAGATTCGTAGTTTTTTTGGTTTTACATGTTATTTCGGGAGGATTGATGAATGTTTCTCATGTTTATCTAGTCCAATGACTAAGTTAACTCAAAAAGGTGTTATGTACATCTAGATAGAAGAATGTGGTAATTATTTTCATTAATTGAAAAGAAGATCGGTGAATGCTCTAGTTTTGGCACTCCCTTCTAGAAATGGTGAGTTTTTTATCTACAGTGATGCTTTGTTTAAAGTATAGGGTTGTGTCCTAATGAAAAATGATCAAGTAATTGCTTATGCTTCATGTTAGTTGAAACCACAAGAGTTAAATTACCCTACACATGATTTATAATTAACTGTTGTTGTTTTTTCTTTAATAATTTGAAGGAATCATTTGTATGGAGTGAAGTGTGAAATATATACTGATCACAAAATTTTGAAGTATATATTAACTCATAAAGTATTGAACATGAGATAGAGGATATGGTTGGAATTAATCAATGATTATAATTGTCAGATCCTTTATCATCCAGGAAAATAAAATAATGTGGGTGATGCTTTGAGTCGAAAAATTCATACTTCATTAACCATGCTAATTTTGGAACAAGATCCTTTGGTTATTGATTTGATAAACTTTGGCATAGATGTTTTTGGTACAAGAAATACTTCTGTTTTGTTTCAGGTGTCAGTGAAATAATCTTTATCAAAAAGAATAAAGAAAGTTTAGAAAGAAGACAATTACTTGAAGAAAAAGGTAGTGTTGGTTTAGAAGGGTATGTTGCTTGATTTTAATGTTGACAATGATTTTGTTTTGTGATTTGTTAAGATATTATGTGTGGATTGTGATTCACAGTTTAATAATGAGTTATTATGTAAATATCATAGTTATCCATTTACACATCATCCTAGTAGTACTAAGATGTACACAGATCTTTTAGTGTATTATTGGTGGGATAAAATGAAGAGAGATATTGCTGATTTTACTATGAAGTGTTTGACTTGTCAGTAGGTTAAAGCAGAGCAGAAATTACTAATAGGGATGATTCATCCTTTACCAGTGCCAGAGTTGAAATGGGAAAATATATCTCTGGGATTCGTTGTCGTATTACTAAATACATCTCAAGGAAATACTGCAATCTGGGTTATTGTTGATAGATTGACTAAATCTGCTCATTTCCTTCCTATTCAAGATACTTTGTCTCTAGATCAACTTGCTCGGTTGTATGTTAATGATATAGTTAGGTTTCATGGAGTTCCCCTCCCCATTTTATCGGATCGTGATCCCATGTTTACTTCTAACTTTTGGAAAGGCCTTCAGAATTCATTGGGTACTGAATTATATTTTAGTACAGCTTTTCATATGCAATCATATGGGTAGTCAGAACGAACAATTATGACATTGGAAGATATTTTATGTGCTTGTTTTATGGATTACCAGGGAATCTGGGACCAACATCTTTCTTTGGTTGAATTTTTATATAATAACAGCTTTCATTCCAGTATACAGATGGCTCCATTTAAGGCATTATATGGAAAGCATTGTAGAACTCCAGCTTTTTGGGATGAAGCAGGTGAAAGGATGCTGATGGGACTGGAATAGGTAGAAGAGATGGCAGAGAAAGTTCATTTGATTCAAAATTACATGAGAACAGCTCAGAACAGAAAAAAATTTATGCGGATAACTGGAGGAAGGATCTTTCTTTTGAGGTAGGTGATCATGTATTTCATAAAGTTTCTCCATGGAAAAGTGTGATGTGTTTTGGTAAGAAGGGAAATTTGAGTCTGAGGATCATTGGACATTATAAAATTCTGGAGAAATTTGGATCAGTTGCGTATAGAATGGCATTACCTCCAAGTTTATCCTAGGTACACATTGTTTTTCAGGTTTCGATGTTGAGAAAGTATATGTCAGATCCATCTCATGTTTTGAGCCCAAAGGAAGTTCAGTTGGAAGAGAATCTCTATTATGAAGAACAACCAGTCCAAGTTCTTGACCAGAGAGAGAAAGTGTTGTGGAATAAGGTAATTAACCAAGTAATTGTTTTATGGAAAAACCATATTGTTGAAGAGGCAATGTGGGAATCTGAAAATGCTATGAGGGATAAATACCGCCACTTATTTTGATAAGTGAATAAAAATTGCGAGGACGCAATTCGCAAAAGGGTGAAGGATGTAACATCTCAAGTAAATGAAGAATAAGACATATTTCATATTTATTAATATTTGTGAATTAAATATTACTTTTACTTTAAAGTGGTTTCTATGTTCGATAGCGTACCCGATACGCAACAACAGGTTTCTTTGAAATCTTACGCTGCACACTAATTATATAATATTATTAATTTAAATGGTAGTTAAATACTAGCCATTGTATTGGCGAGAATGAACGAAACTAACAACAATATGATTATACATGTTTATTAAATGTGTTTGCATTTATCCAATAAAATTATATAAGCTTAAAATATGAATGAATCTAATTTTATGCAAAATATACATTAAAAGGCTCATTTACACCCTTTTAATGGAGAACCCTCTTTAAAACTATTTTTGGTCTTTTTTATATGTTCTAATTGACTAAATAAAATCCATCTTTAGAATGGGGACATCAAATTTTACTTTGGGTAATTTTTTGGTATTATTCTGATAAATTTCATTTTGTTAATGAATGGTGAAAATATTGTATTTTAATTCAAAAGTGTATTTTAATATAATTTATTTATATGGTTATATTATCTTTTTAGTTCATTATAAATTTAAATTAAAATATATTTTTACCATTAAATCCAATTTTGGTCATTGGAATTAATTTCTCTTTGCAATTGGACATAAACAAGTATTAATCTTTTAATAGATATTATTTCTTAAAAACACGCTATTTGTTTTGATAAGGGGAATTAATTTTAAAACTTATTAATGACACTTCAATGTTTTTAATATGGAAAAATATAAATCATTTTTGAATTCGGAATATCAAATATATCTTAGGCTGAATTTTTTTTATTTTTCTAAAAAACTTTAATTTTTGATGAATAGTGAAACCACATAGTGGTAGTTAAAAAACTGACTTTTTCATTTAAATGAAAATTTACCACTTCTACGAATTGAATTTTGAATATCCGATGTACATGATTATTATCAAGAAGTAAAATGTGTTTCAATAAGATGAAAATAATTTTTGGTGAATAGTAACTTTTGACTTTTATTTAATGCGGTTAAAGTTAATAGGGTAATTCAAAGTAAAAACAATATTATAATAATTTATAATTACCTTAACACTTGTCCAAACCTTTTTGTGTGTGTAATGGCCGACCATGGTCATCTTTGGGTCAATTTTGGGACCCCGTGGAGCCACATATGAATGATAATGACACTTTATATTAATTAACTTAAAGTAGAGGCAAAAATGACAAAAGAAAATATCTTTTAGTAAATTAATTTTTATAAGGGTTAATATAAATTATAATTTCATGTATAAATATTAATTAGAAAGATAAAACTATTTCCTACATTATGGAAGTTTTTTTATAATTTTTAGATATCAAATAAATTAAATTATTCATGACACAATAATGATGCAGTATTGACCTCATTAATAAATGATTTAAATAAATAATATTATAATGTTTAAAATACTATCCAAATCATGTCCAATTCTGATTGGATGATTTTATTTCTAATATTAGTCACCTTATCTTCGACCTCAATCATTTTTGGACTTTTTGAAACCGAATATCATTATATAATAAAATATTATTTTCACACTTTCCTAAAGAGCCCCTCCTCCCCCTAATAAAAGGAGATCACTTATAACCAATTACTCACACATCTCAATCCATTTGGCTCATCAAAACTCTGCCAAATTAATCTCCCTACATCCCTCTCCTCCTTCTATAAGCCTTACCTTAGGCAGAAGGCACTTCAAGAAGTCCTTTGGTTCAAGCAAAAGGGAGTTACCCAAATTAAAGGTAATTGTTTCTCTTAAATTATATTCTTTTATTTTACTTCTCCAACCCCTAAACTATTTTTATTCCTTTCTTTAATAACAAAACAAGTATACTCAATATACTATGATGTTTTTATGAGAAGGATTCAAACTACACTTACACACACCTCCATTTAATGGATGAAGAACATAATGTTTCTGTGGATGGAAAACTAATGCCTCAAGAAATGATGATTGTTCGATTTTATCCTTCTGCATCTCATAGTGGCCATTATGATGGAACTGTATTTATATATGATATATATTATGTTTATGATTTCCTTATGCTTCTGTAATTCCCAATTATATCAAGCCTTTATGGTTTCCATAGTGGGTAAATACGATAATCTCATTTAAGGAAGTGAAGACTACCACCCCCTCAAAGTGATGTGATTCGTTAATGCCATATGTTGGATGTATAAAGGACAGAGTTAATGATATTATATATGATATTATACTTTAATTATAGTATACCTATGTATCATTATATTTTATTTGCATTAAAATAAGAAATAGAAATGAAAGTAGTGTTCATGTGTACGTACGTCTTACTGTCTCCATGAACGACAAATTTCATTTCTTACCACTAAATGTTATGTACTATTATAATTACATGTATATACTGTATTTATAAGATATATATGATATCTAAATAATGAATATCATTCTGGATATAATGGAATATTGACCACATGGACAACTTGTAATATAAGGTGTTCATTTTTTACTCTAGTACCAAATACCGACAAAATGGGCGTTATTAACATAAATGATTACACAATGTTTATAACATACTAATAACTAATATAAAAGTAATAATAATCATGAAAACGGATCTTAATCAAGTAGAAATTAACTTTAGTTTATTATTCAGGAGATTAAAGAATGATCAAGTCATGTCGGACACGAGGTAAGGGACTTCGTCTCAATCTCCTTTCATTGAGGCATATTTTGTTTTAATACACGACTGTTTTTATATGATATATAAACACCCTTGAAATTTCAAAGGGAATATTTTTCTACAGTGTTTTACTAAATGAAAAAAATGATTTTTTCTTTTAATGTAAAAGGTGACAACGACCTTTTCCACCGCCGCGAGTATTATTTGATCTTTGGCTTCCTCAATAAGCCGTAATGTTTTTAAAAGAAAATAAATACCATATACTCTTTTATGTATTTTGGTATTGAAAATGGTTTTGAAAATGGATTTGTTATATCATTATATTTAAGTGATATATTGTGGTAGAAATGTGGAAATGTTTTCTTTTCCTTTATATTTATTGTATGTGTTATGATTCTATATTGGTACTTGGACATTTGACTAGTGGTTACGTGATAAACCAAATGACGGGTTGTGTCGTGAATACTTGGGCGGGTGGTTACATTATAACCTCCAATGCATTGGGTATGGAAGTCGGCCGTATGGCTATTCCATTTAGTGATATGTGTGGAAGTCGACTGTATGGTTATTCCATTTAAGTATGTTTATCTCCCAGGTTACCATTATATGTTATGTGTTCTTTATATGGGTTTTATGGTAATATTTTGGTTACAAAATAGTAAGTAATGATCTTTTATTCAGTGAAGAGTATTTACTACATCATAATGTTGAAAAGTATTACTTATGTCAATGTATTCATGGTTTACTTGTTGTTTTGAAAAACTAACAGTTTTTCTTATTTGTGTATCCCTTACTGAGCTTTTTATGCTCATCCCAAGTTTTGAAATGTTTTTCACAGGACATAATGTGGAATAGGGTCAAGGATGGGATCAAGTAAAAGTCATGTTGTCTTAAAAATTGAACTAGACATGACTCTTTTTTTAAGAGTTCATGTTTTGTAAAAAAAGGAAACTGTGTAGAAGTGCCTACCTTGTAAATCTTATGAGATGTAATAGTTATGTCATAATTCTCTAAAACACTAAACCTGAAAAGATCCTCAATGTGAATAATTCATTTAATTCAATATTATGTAATATTTAAGGTCGTGTCCTTATAAATAATAACCTACCCTTATGAATTGTAAACTACCGTTATCAATATTAATAAATCCTTATGAATAATATACTTACCCATGAACGTATAAATAAAATTTTTGCACCTCATAAATGATGTAGAATGTTTAATAAATTATCAATATTTTTGTATGTGATAAATACTTAATTACAATTTAAATTAATACATTGATTTTCATAATATTTCTAAATAAAAACATATTTTTTATCCTGTGATTTTAGGATAATTTTATGAGAAAATAGTTAATTTATGAATGTATTGTAAAAGTTATTTAAATATATAATATTAAGTTTTCACATAAATAATTAATCAATATAAAAAAATTAAATTTCACATATTTAAAAAATTATTTTAATAAAATAATGTTTATATTTTGATTTGATACCTCGGGAAATGGTAAGGTTAATTTTTTATTTTTCTATAATACATTAATTTCTTTTAAAAAGTGAAACAATGAAATTTACCATATATAAACATTATGCGTTAAATACACCATTCCTAGTATCATCACTAATGTAAACATCATTAATTTCAACTAACATGAACCTATAACTATTTTTGGTCATGGAATAATCACTATTTCATATCTTATGGAAAAATAATTCACTTATGGCTAAAATAATAAGAAACCCCTCCTGTCCTCCACTATAGAAACTGCCCACACTCCCCTCTTATCATCACTCCTCTCAAGCCTTGTACCTTGTCAAAATTCTACCAAAATCTCCTCCCAATCTCCTACCGCATGTACAGAATCCCTTGTTATCCATAAAATACCATATCATATTCCCTAAAGAGGCTCTCAAGGAAGATTAATTAAAGAGGGAAATTCCTCTTTTCAATTCTTTAACGTTCAATTCATGTTCCCATGTTTTCATTTATATCCTCAGTTATCCCCATGCAATTGTTATGAAAACTAAATTACGTTACATTTTATGTAATTTTTTTATGATGATGGATTAATTTATTATCATATCTCTTTTACCTTCTTTTATTCTAGTAGTAAAAACAGAATCTGAGATATGATAATTTTTCACATTCAATGGCGATGGGGTTTCAATTTATATTACAATATTCAATTATGTTAATGTCAACATTTTTATTTTTGAACCAAACCATAATATATTTATTGTGTCTTATCTAATTTTATGGTATGTTTTGTACGTGTGATATTAATTAAAAAAGAAAAATACATTCGTTGTGATCAAAAACCGAAAATTTACCAAAATGAAAATCATTAATGTTTTATATAACGATTCATATTCAATCAAAAAAACAAATTAATTTCATGTGAAATTAATATTTTGTTTTTTTAGTAACAGTATATTACTTCAATTCAAGACAACCATTCTAATCTTAAATTTTGGTCAACACATAAATATATGTAATCTGATCATGATAACCACCAAAGAAAACACTCTCAAATAATGAAATTGAATATCATAACCGATCAAAAATCCATGAATGAACCTAATAAGTTTTTAATAAAAAATTAATTTCATGGAGTTTCTAGAATTATTAATTAATGAACCAGAATTTTACTATTCAGGTAATTAAGAACAAGTGAGAAACACCTTCAGACTTAAGGTAAGGGTTTCTTAATCTCACTTCCATTTTTGTGAGATATTCCATATTCACTACTACTACATTTTTATGTTGTATATAAATTATATATTGCTATATAATATAATTAATATATTTATTTACATCATATTAAATGTATCAATTTATTATTATTAGTTTTGGTTCCTACGAATCAATTGATTACAAAGATTTATATATTGTCTACCTGAACATCCATTTTCATTCTCGTTGGACATATTCTCTACTGAACTCAATGAAATTATTCTTTATTCCTATGTAATATTCATAAATTATGTATTAATTTTCAACACGTGTTTACCAAAAATAATCTTTCTTTTATTTTTTGGGTAATTTTATTTTTTTAAAGAATCATTCAATAAATAGTCCCATTTTCCAAGCCCAATTCCAGGAAATTCTCAAATTCTTACCTATTTTGAAGTTCAATATATAATATATTTTATGAAATATTTATATTTCAAAAATTAAAAATTTTATCATGAAAAAATATATTTTGTTTAATTTCTAGTTTTATGAATGAAAACTTGTCTTTTAAATTTAAAATATTTAAATAATTTCTTTAAAAAGGACTGAATTGTTTTATTTATAAAGATTCTTTAAAAACACTTTTTAAATGATTTTACCTTAATAAGACTTTATTTAATACTAAAATATAATTTCAATGACCTTACCTTTTATGTAATTTGATATACAGGTTTACCAACTTATTTTATGACTAATACAAATGATTTTCCAAAATAACTCTCCTTTCAAATTTAAAAAAGCAGTTTTCTCATCCAACATTACCCTTAAAGAGGTATATGCCTTGTCTAATAGTTAATTCATTCTTGTGGTGTATGTGTTGACCATTTTAATATCATATCAAGAGTTTCCTTATTCTCATGATATTATAATGTATTATGATTTGAATGTTTCAAGGTGGTATGGGACACATTGGAATGTTAAATGATTATTTTATCAATAATTTTTCAGTGGTCTCATTTGAAATTAACCTCATATATTTGAAAATAATTTGTCAAATCATGAAAATAATTAATGTTTTTCACCTATGATATCATCCACCATGTATTATTGTAGTGTTTGTGATTATTTTCACTATAGGTGTGCTATATTGAAAACATTCACCATATTACTCTAAATGGTTACTATTTATGTTTAATGATTGCGTATAATTTTTTACATTTCATATGTTAGTCTAAATATAAATGTGTATGTTGTCTATGTTGATCCCCATTCACATGAGGATTGCATTGTATTTAGTATGTGTTAGGTGGGGCCCAATATATCCCATCGTTGCATAATTAGGTCTTTTGAGACAAACTACGGTCTTGCCACGAAGCATTGATAGTATGATTATTTATGGTTTTGGAACAAGGCCATAGTAGTTTGGTTACGATGTCCTACATTAGGGATTCTATCATTATAAAGCTAGTAATTGATAGTTTATATAGTTATCTGACTATTGGAATACCCATGATTATGTTTTATTATGGAATTATTTTTCCATCTCTTATTCCTGCCATCGTATATTAAATTTTTATTTTTAATGGAATCTGTTTTTAGTTGTTCTCAGTGATTAATGTTAATGTTTTTTATATCTTATGCTATTTTATTTAACCTTAATGGTCATTTTAGTTAACCCCTTTTCTTATGTTTTATTTTTTCATAGTCTGCAAGGAGTTGTATTATGAATGAATTGTAGGGATAAACATAGATTAATGGTTGTTCCTAGTAAAACATAAATGTTTTTTTAACTTCGTGTTGTTTTGTTGAACCTATGAATGTATATGGTTTTCCAAAACTACAAAAGAAATTGGTCCTTACATATTTGACTTCCTCGTAATCATACAAGTGAATTGAATTATAGAACCGACACCAGGAAACTAGGGCCTAGGACCAACAACAACAATATCTAATGGGTGAAATATATTACAAATCAAAATGAATGGAATGTATTACTCTTCCAAGTTTACTTGGTGGAAACCACACCTAACATCAATTTGTGAGAAAATTGGGAACCTTGCATCATATCTAATAAGCCACCAATATGTGGAGACATATTATTTTTATTAATGTATATATAATTTAGTTCTCTATAATCATTGGTAAACATCATGTAACCACCATTATTTAAAACACATAAAATAGTATAACCTTAATGTTATGTGATATGATGAATTTAATCCATTTGGAGAAACACTTGTAACTGCATTTTCGGTGGAAAAGTTTTATTTGAGCCATTCGAAAAGGGGTTTTTTGTAATTAGATTAGAAATATTCATCATTTCAATGATAAATGAATCCTTTAACATAATAATAACTCCAAAAAGGTCACTGATAAGTATAACCAAATTTTCATTAACTATTATAATATCAATAATATAAAAGTTTCATTCTTTTCAAAATAATGTTCATGGAAACATTCACTTCCAAAATTAATCATATTCATAGCTTCTTATTATGTTATCAAATGTATGAATACATTATTATATGAAAATAGAACATTATACTAAAAAATTATCATCTATACCTTTGAAATATATCTGATCACGATAAAAATAAAGTTAATATATACCATGAATAACATCAAATTATATTATGAAATATACAACATGGTTTGTACAGAATAATAAATCCAATGATGACTATAAGAAGATTTATATAAATTTATGTTTCTTTTAAAATACCCTAATGAGTTTGTATCATGTGTTTATTATATCTTTTGTTGTATTTTATTTTTTTTCATATATTTTTCTTGTATTTATAAGAATGAGTATATACCGAATCAAACATGGAATTACAATAAAAAGAAAAAACATATAATGTAACCCTTATCACATCAAATAAGGGTTCCTCATTGATAATAGTATAAGGAAACTAATTTTAAACACCCTCTACAGTTTTTAATTTAATGATTCCCACCATGAGTAATTAACCTTGAAAATTACTATTATAATAACCAAACTCATTAAAATTAAAACAAGTCATTGGTGAAAAAATATCATGTTTATAATTTCCAGTTACATCAAAACTATTTATACATATAGTAATTAGTAAAATTTATTATATTTCATGAGATTCCACTGCATCTATTGAACACGTTTCATACCTTTTTAAAATCTATCAATTTTATATTCCTTGATCGGAATGGAATTTGTTGTATATTTGGCCAATGAAATACAATTTCATTCATAAGTGTCCATTGAATATTTTCTATATTTTCTAGATTTCACATATTTCCATTCAATTCAAGGTTGAATAACTATAGAAATATTCTTATTTTTGATAAATACCCTTAAATTTCCACCACTCCATGCAGTCAATCTAATAATTTTAACTAGTATTCTAAATCATATACCACCGTCAGTTAAAATAAAATTAAAAAATATACATACAAAGGATTAAAATTATATTTTCCATAAATCCAATAACCACAAATAAATTCTCAAATCCTTTATCTATACTTCAATTGACACCAGGTGTAATGATCCACCAAAAAATGGAGGGTTATTTTTATAATAAAATGATCCACTGTAGTTTCATTTCTCTATAAAGAACATAATTTTTATATTTCATCGGTTTCACCATTAATATTATGTATTTAATGTGTTTACACCTTTACATACATCACTATTAGAATAATTCATGTACAGTGATTTAAAATTTTATTATACCATTGATTAATTCTTACTTTAGCTTCCCTTGTTTCCTTTATAGAAAATGATTCTAAAAATACCAGGATTAAATGATGAATCATGGAATCCTTAGAATAAATCTCATGGTAATATAACAATAAATGTGAATCTTCTATTATTATATTTTTTTATTCACTTTACATGTAATTATATCTAAACATTTTCTCTCACACAAATTATAACGTAAACTATCTATAATAATCCTTAAAAATTAATTGAAATGTTTCAAAATTTTATCATTCATAATATCTTTTTGGTTTATATTTTTATATAATTAGGAATATAATTAGATTAAAAGGGGGATATATCCACACAATATAAATATTTTCTCCACTAACATGTCATTATGCATAAACCCCTATTGCATTTTGGACACACTTTCTAATATTATGTTGATCCAACAATAGAATCATTTTCCTTCCTATATTTTCTAATAAATTTAACAAACTATCGAAAAAAAATTATAACATTTGATCAAAAAAATATCAGTAATGGGAAAAAATATTTGAATCTTGTTAGTATATTGAAAATTCTAAAAACCCATAAAAATAATTTAATTTTTCACAATAAAAATTTGATATCAAGAATAAAAAATATACACTTGATAAAACATACCATATATCATGTTAAACCCTTTAAACCCATTAGTAATCCTAAAAAAATGGGAATTCATCGTGTGAAACATGATATCTCAAGGAAACATTTCATTGAAAAATAATCCTTTAATTGTTAAAGGTTTAAAAAACTTTTCAACCATCCTGAAATTTAATGATTTACGTAAAATTAATTTTTAATGTCATAATAGATGTATCATGGTGCATAATATTCATTACCTTTGTTTAATTCAATTTAATTTATAACATAATAACTCAAGATGAGTTAATTCAGTAGGAGAAACCCAATAGGTTATCTCCATCTTTTTAACCATTGAATACTAAATCATTTCCCAAGGCATTGGAGAGTTATATGGGTTCTCACATCATCATGAACTCTATAATTACTACCCTTCACCAAATTTAATTCCCATTTGTATTATAATGAAAACATATTAAATAATGTTCTTTTATATCATAAAAAATTTGGAAAAAACATTTTTATGAATTGGTAAAAAATAAATTTTCATTAAAAAATAAATACTTTCAATATTAATCTGAAACACATAAATATGAAAGAAATATTTAAAAGTGAGAATATGATATTCATTGAAAAATGTAAATTTATATTGGAATACTGATAATTAATAATGGACCTCATGTTTAGAAAATGATATCAATCTGATTGTATTAATGAATAATTACATTTTCAATATTATAAAAAGACAAGAGAACCCCATTTAAAAATTTAAAAATATTCTCTTTTATTCAATTTTAAGGAAAATATAAAGTATTTTTATAAAATCATTGAAATCCAATGATCTGTATATTTTATGATTTTTTAATATTTGAATATAAAATTCATATGGAGGAAAATGTTATGAATGTATTACATTAAAACTAGTATTTTCTGAAAAATAACTTACCATAAGTTCGAAATAACTTTATATGTTCAATAACACATGAAAATGTATTTTGGATATTGATAAAGAATAAACATTAATTTTTTTAAAATTTATTTCATTAATTTTAATTATGATGATGATTAATTTAGATAATTAATTGATTAAGTTCAATTTTGATTTTTTGAGATCGTTTATTTTATATCATAGGAAAAAATGTCTAATTGATATAGATCAAGTGGGTCATTTTTTCATAACATATATAATATCAAAAATATTATAAATATCATTTTTATAAATTTAATATACTTTTATAAATACCCACATGAGGTTGTCCATAGAAATAAATCACATCATTCCATGGAGATGATCATTCATATTAATACATGAATGAAATTATAATTTTTCTACTATGAGGAATATACATAACATAGAAAATATATTCCTTTTAGATGAAAAATATATCTTATAAATGTAATATCTTTCCTAATTTTAATCCATCTTGCTAGTTATGTGATGTTATAGTAGAAAATGAATCATGTCACTTCATTGAGTGGTAGTCCACATGTACACACATTTGACATTAACATTTTCTAATTAATATAAGGGTAAGAAGATAGATAGTATAATATATTTAAATAGTTATAATTACTTCATATATATATCATATATATTATATATATATATAACCCATTAATTTAACCAACCATCATATTTAGTGATAAAATGAAACACATCACTTGCTAGAGGAGGTAGTCGAAACCTACACAAGAGAGACATTTTAATTTTCCATAGGTTTAGAATATATATCAAAAACATCATACAATTTTCAAAATAAAATTATAGTATATGTTTTATTGTTCTGTTTTTATATTAAATGGACTATGTTAGTTTTAAAATAGGTTTAAGAAGAAATATACATAAACAAACTCGGTTAAGAGTTGTATGTTTCATTGGAAAACCTCCAATAGATTACACCTTCAACCATTTAGTATATGTATTATGGTGATAATATTACCTAATATATGTGTGAAATAAATATGGGAACATATTGGAAAATGTATTGGATGATCTTGAGTTCTCATAATTTTTTAATAAGGTAGAATTAGAGGATCCCTTTTATAAGAGAAGTGATTGACACTCATTTAATTATTCACAACATTTAAATACTATAAATGTCATATTCATGGTATTGTGGAACTAAACAAAATATAATTACTAAGATAAGGATGAAATTATAAAAATAATTTCATTCAATAATAATTAATATATTATTTTATGACCTCATCAATTAGTTTTTACATTAGAAAAATCGTTTTACACATTACTATGGTAACAAATTTATACCATATAAAATATTCATAATGAAATAAAATTTTATTAAACTCCATATTAAATTTGAAATAAATTATTCATAAATATTAAATAAAATTTTAATATTTACATTTGGAGAATTGAATGAAATTTATTTTAATTTAATAACATTAAACACAACAAAAATTGTTTGTTTTAAATGAAAGAAAAAAATGAAAATATCTGAGAATAAATGATTTTAATTTTAATTTAATAACATTAAACTCAATATTAAATGATCCCTATGGAATTAAATCAATTATTTTTTTAAAGTTAAAAATTTTGCTTTCTTAATAATATATATTATATAAGTGATTTTTAAATAATTGGATATAAATGATAATTTTTCAATCATTAGTATTTTTCGAAATTCACAAAAAAAAAATTATTTATAAATAAATAAATAAAATAACCCTAATTTTTTTGAATATGATAAATCCATAAATTAGTTAAATTTTAAAAAAATTTAATGTACAGATTATGAAAATTATGTTTTAAAAATGATGTAATACATTAAAAAAATTCATTTAAATAAACCTACTACGTTTTAATTCAAAAAATGTATATATATATATATATATATATTATAAATATATAATGAGTAATAATCCATAAAATAAATACTCATAAATAATAAGATTTATTTATTTTTAAGGTTACATGGGTTTTCACACTACACATATTGAAATTCTCATTGTATCCAAAGCTCTTCCCTAATACAATTGCTTTTGATCAACATAGTGATGTGTTATACATATAGGTCCTATTCATGGTAACTACTAACAAAATGGAAAGAAAATAGGTCCTAACTTTATAAACCATGAATATTAAACTCATTATGATATCCAAAAATCCTCATTTTATAGTTGCTGAAAAAAAATAATTCCTCGACCATACGTGGAGGTAGACCTATAGTGAATCGCAATAAAATAGGTAATGAGATTCTTCACATTGAACTAGTTATAAATATCATCCAAACAATAAAACATTTTTCAAATAGGGAGGTACTTTTTTTGGGAATAAATCAATTGGAAACAAATCAGGATACCCCCACTAGATTCTTATAAATAAATTAATCCCCATGATAGAAAATCTAGTAAGAGTTATGGTTCTTCACAAGAAACTGATTATTAAAAATGAATCCATCAAGGTACCATGAAAACAACCAGATATGATGGTCTTCCAACTTCTAAAAAATAAAAAATTATATGATACACCCTAATACATTACAATATTTTAATTTTTGAATAAATTTAATTTCATTCCAATATTGCTTTATATGAAAAACCATGTTAATATTATATTTCACACAACACTAAGACTAACTTCCGGTACAAACAACACTATATTCTCTTATGTTACACACAATACCATGTTCGGTTGATAGCTTGCATTACACGTAAGACCGAGTTTTACCAAATTATAATATAATATTAGTATTAGTATTAAATATGATAGTTATCAATTATTCATTATATTATTATGTTTGGAAATGACTAAATAAACTTGAAAAAAATTTATACATATGTTTATATAATTCGATCATGTTAGAAATGTATATAGAATCCAATTGAATATAAAGGATATGTTTTTTATAAGAAATGTATTTTATGAAGACAAACATGTTTTCTCTTAGTAAATTAAATAAATTATTATGACTGAATTATATTACCGAATAATATATATTATATATTAAATAAATTATTTTTTACATTCACATAATAGGGTTTATAAACCTAAGATAAGAATAAATCCAATTTTATGCGTAAAATCTATAATTTTATAAAGGTAGTATTTCACCCTTTTAATAGTGTACCTATTTGAAAAAAATTGGATATTATATATATATATATATATATATTTTATTTTTAAAACTAAAATTCATTTTTTAAATAATAATTTCAAAATTAGATTAGGGTGAACTTTCTGTATTTTTCGGTAAGGTTTCATTTTTGATGAAAAGTGATAATACTAAATTTTTATTGAAAAAAAACAATTCATGTAAATAATTAATTGTGTAACATTTTACTAATAATTTGTTTTAAATTATTATTATATTGATTTAACATATATTAATGCAATATCGTTCATCTAAATAACTTTTATATTGAATTTATATATAAAAACATAGTGAGGTTTGGAACATTTTTTACTTTAAGAACATGTTTTCCTTCTTAACTACATGATTAATTTTTTATCAATTTAAGCCAATTATATGAATTGAATTTTGAAAAATAGTTATAAAAATATGAATCATAATAATTTATAGTTTATGGAAAGTATATTGGAGTTTTTCTACCAACGATATAGATTAAGGTAATTAAAAATAATTATAAGTATTAAAGTAAAAATGAGTTCACTATGGGATAAACATTAATCATAAGGATGAAATGACAATGAATATTGTTAAAAACGCATAATATTTCCTTATTTATACAGTATAATCCATTTATATTAATTATTCCATTACCTAAGGATCATTATTTAAGTGAGACCTCCCAGTAGTGTTTATCTTTTTATATTATTAAGAACACCCCTCCTCGTCCACTATAAAAATTAAATCCCCCCCATGACAACTTAACACCTCCCAAAAACTATTAATCATCCAAAGAAATCCCAAATATTATCCCAAAATCCATAAAATCATTATATAATCCTAATTTTTGTTGTAAATAAAACCATGTAATAATTTTTGTATAATCCAAAAAGAATTAACCAAAAAAGATGTTACATACATGAATAAGCTCTTTTGTTTTACTTCTTCCTTCCCCACATTAATTAATCTTATATAATGATTATAAAATGAATTAAAAAAATTAAATATTCTGATATATTTTTAAATAAATGGTAATATGTAAACATTCAAACACATCCATCATATAGGATAGACAATCATCATTCATGTGTTTGGCAGACTACTGCATCACGAACGGATGTAGTTCTTTCATCAATTACAACCTTTCAAGATTGGAAATAATGATGTATTAATAGTTTATGTAGGGTATATTTTATATTTATAACGTATTTATTATTTTTTAATTATTATATAACACAAACCTCCATTTTTTCCATTTTGGGGTAATATGATAACATCGTTTGTTGACGTGTGGACTACCACCTCCTCAAAGTGTCGTGATGCATCCAGTCATTACATGTAATCTCTAAAGAGTGGTTTGAATAGAAATTTTCTATATATATGAAAAAAAATATTATATTATAATTATAATATATATATATATATATTAATTTTCATTCTTTTAGTATAACTACAAAATGGAAACACCGTTCATGCGTAAGTATATCCTACTCTCTCCATGAATGATGTATTCATTTCCCATGTACATAATTTATGTATTACTATAAATACATATATACAAAAATTGATAAAATTTTTAAATCATGTTTTTCATTTTATAAATGATTAAATCATGACCTATGAAATAGTATAAAAATAACAAGTCAAAACGCACTCCAAAAACAATTCTTTTAACAACCAAAATGATGAAAATGATGAAGTATTTTTAATGAATGGCTTATGATATGTCATAAAAGGATTATATATGATATCATAAATATTAATGTCATTTTATTATAAGGTAAGAATCTAATTAAAATAATTACAACATTGTTTATAAAGTTTAGTCAACCAAAAGGATGTGTACAGTAAGGAATTGTCATCTCATATTTTAAATTTATTAGATAAATGTAATAATAACCAATTATTTATTTTTTCTATGTATATAAAAATGATTTTAAATTTAATATGAAGAATCACTCCTACCAAAATTTATTTTATTTCTCACATTGAATTATCACATCTATGGTTTTTGGGATTGAAAATTACCATGTGGTAAGATTGTTTTTGGCAATCTCACTTTCTTTTATGACTGTTAACTTTATCTTATAATAATGAAAATATTTAATCATCGTTAATTGATAATTAAAGCTATATTATATATCCATATTATTTTAGTATTCATATATTTATTTCCAAAACCATATTTCATTATTAAATATGAGTTTCACTTTGAAATTTATTTGATTAAGTAGGGAAATTTTGATAAATCTGTACCTTTAAATCAATTAAAATATTTTATAAGGATAATTAATTATGAATTAAATTAATGATGTGATATATGAAAAATAGTTTTTACATGCATTTCTTAGATTGGTGACCAGAGAAGGTTATTACATTAAATGCATTAATAGACTAATGATACACAATCAGTAGGTGACAAACAATTCATGTTTGATTCCAATAAGAATTAGATGTGTTTATACCCACATAAATAAAATGTATTGAGAATAATTCATTGTTATATACTGGTCCATGTACATTACATATTTAGTCTAATAATTTATTATTTCCTTCATTTTAGTTATTATTATCTATATTATTTTCAATATGACAAAATCTATGGATGAATTTGATTGTGAGGTTACTAATTTAATGGAATGTGTGTTCAGTTATTTACTATTCCATATTGATTATTAATTATTGATTAAATGTATATTATATTATAAATAACTCTTAATAATAATTTCATATCACCCTTATTTTTTTACTTTCCCTATGTTATGATAACGATATATTTTAATGATTTTTAGAGATTTCATTTTTTTGTTGTTATTTATTTTATTTCATTTTCAATCCCCAATAGAAAATCGGTGTCGGGTATGTAATTTGGGTTTCCAAAACCTCTAAAGAGGCCAATCCTTTAATATTTAATTCCATATAATAATTCCAATATAATAAATTAATGCATCATCATTGAGATTTATGGGTCGGGGCAATAAAACTGTTATCAAGGGTTGTTATATAGAAAACATTTAACTAGATTTTGGAAAACATAGATTATAGAATGTAACCATATCATATAATTTCAGGATAAGTATAGAAGAGAATCCCAAAGAAACCATGTTTTATGGATTTTAATATATTATTTTACATCCAGGATTTAAATTTTTGTGTTGATCGGAACCTATAACCATGAAATGTGATTCAATATCATGTTGATCTTTTTGGAAAACAAATTTATGAGTATAAAATAATCTATAATATGATTATAATGTAAAGTTAATAATGATTGGATAAGGATATGATTTATTTTGATAATGTAAATTGGGTACTAATAAATACCTATGAAATAATTTTAAATTTTTGGATCATACTATTTTGAAAAGGATAACCATTTATGAAATGTTTTAAGTTTATTTTTTGACATGGTATAAGATATTATTGTATTAATTCCAAATATCCTGAATCTTGTGGTAATAAATGAAGTATAAATAATAAAAGGAACAACAAAATGAGATGATTGGGTCTACTAAACTGGAATGGATTAAGTATGTGTGTTTTCATATATACATATATATTAAATAATAGATTAATTCTTGAAAAAGGGGTTATTAGATTTGTTTCCTATTATTACCATTTTTGAAGATATCATTTTCCTTCAACATACTTATATTTTGTGTATTTCAGTTCGAAAGAATTCGCATAATCAATTTCTCCATCACTCTCCCTCAAAACATGATAATTATGTTTATCATCCATGTCCATGATTTTACTAAGGTTATTATATCCAAAATCATAGTTGTATGGTGAACATTTCAATTCATTTTCAATATTATTAAAAATAATTTTTATAAACCCTATTTATAATATGAAATTTTTAATTATTGTAATTTGAACTATAAATGCCATGATTACTGAGGTCAATTTTAAATTGCGAGGATGAAATTTATTTATTGTGGGTATAATGTAACACCCCATGATTTTAGTCAATGATTTTCTGAATAAATTTATATTTTTTATATTCTGATTAATATGAAACTAAAAGTTAATAGTATTCTATATAAAATTAAAATATTTTCATGTGGTACATAGAACACTATTTCAGAATGAGTTACACATGATATAGTGTTCGTTAGACATCTTCTGTTACACGCATGACTATGTTTTACCAAATGACAATTTACTATGAATATTATTATTTAATATGATATTAATCAACTAGACATTGTAATTAAATATAAGAAAATGATTATCTAAATTTTTTAAATATTTTTTACATATTTTTATATAATTATTTTGAGTTGTAATAAAATATAGAATCCAATTAAATATAAATGAAATTTTTTATAAGAAAAATATTTTATACACCCAAAAGAATTTTTTTCAGTAAATTAAATTAATTTTTGTTAATGAATGATATTAATAAAAAACATATATTATATGTTAGTGAATTTTTTTACATTCATCTAACAGTTTTTATATTCATAATATAATTATTAACCCAATCTTAGACATAAAAATCTATATTTTATTAAATGTAGTCTTACCGGCCTTTAATTGAGCACCTATTTTAAAAAAAATTAGAAAATTTTATATGTTAAATATGTAAAAATAAAATTTTTATTTTATATTTAAATTTTTGATTTATCTTTGTTAAATGTTTGGTATTTTTCTACGATGTTTCTTTTTTTGTTCAATAGTGAAAAATACTGAATTGTAATTTAAATTGACATTTCATCTTAAGAAATTATAGTGAAAATTTTAGTTTTTTTTTCATTTTAATTTTTTTGTAGATAAATTTTACTTCTATTGATAAAATATAGGTCATTGATATGAAATTTTATGTGTAATTTATATATATTAACATAGTGAACATTTGGATATTTTTCACTTTAAAACCTCTCTTCTCCATCTCGTCTTTAGGAATAATTTTAAATCAATTTGATCCAACTCTATTTTTGTATAATTGTAAATGTAATAAATATTACTAATTATAATTATTTATAGTTTCTATTAGGGTAAAATTATTATTTGAACAAAAAATATTTATGAAGGTAATTAAAATTATTTAAAATGATTAAGGTAAAAAAAATTATTTAGTGGATAAAATTTAACATTAAGGGTCCAAATGAAAAATTAATATACCGAAATAATATTTTATTGAAATTTTACAAATATATATGAACTTTTCACGAATATGTACCATTATTGGATGACCATTACATAATGGAGAACTCCCAATAGTGTACCATTTCATATTTAAAAAAATAAAACTCATCCTCCTTTATAAAATAGAACTCCCCCATAAGTTATTCTCACCTTTAAGAAAAATTGGGTAATAAAAACCCTATAAAAACGTCCCAAAAACATAATAAGCTCATCCTATATTATTCAATATGGTATTAAAGTAAACCAAGGAATACTTTTAGTATAAAAAGAAGAGTTACCGGAAGAAGTGGAAACATTATTCAATGAGCTCCTTTGTTTTATTTCTCTGTCTATCATTTTAGTTATTATAATATGTTAATAATATTATAACCTATATATCCAAAAAATAATGGGATTTTTTGTCTTATATTTTTTACATAGACATTCACACACATCAATCAAATGATATTCTCAATCATCGCTTGTTTGTACAGCGCACTACCGCTACATGAAATAAGGTCATTAATTATACCATTATCACCTTTCACTGTTGGAAATAATGATTGATTTATATTTTATATATTATGTATATGATTTTTATCATTTATTTATTCTTCATTAATTAATATATACCACATACCTCCATGTGTTCCATTTTTTGAGAATATGATAACATTGATTACGGACGAGTGGACTACTGCCTCTACAAAGTTATTTGATATGTTCACGCATTACATAAAATATATTAAGGATAGTTTTAAAAAACATATGTGGTTTATATGAATTAAATATTAATATAAAATTATAATATAATTATATATAAATATTACTTTTCCATTCCTTTTATATGATTTGAAAATGGGAACATCATTCTTGTGTTCGTACGATAAACCGTCTATATGAATGATGTATCTCATTTCATATCCACAAAAATTATGGACTAGTATAATTAAATATATAATTAATATATATATATATTACATAATTTTTTACATTTTGGATATGATGAAATCATGATTTCTGTAATAATAACCAATATAACCAGTCAAAACATATTAAAAAAATATAAAAATTAACACTTAAAATGATAAAGTATTATTAATCCATGTTATATATATTTCTATAAAAGGATTATATATAATATAATAAATAATAATATGGTTTTATTATAAGTCAATAACTTGAGAAAAAACAATATATTGGATTTTATGAGGCATTCATCCAAAAGTGAGTGTAAAGTAAGGAAATTTCATCACATTTTTTTACATATTTGAGATAAATGTAATATTCCCAAAATATTAATTTTCTATGGGATATATAATAACCCTTCATCATTAAATATTATTTTTGACTCATTTTATATGGTATTTTAAATATATCTTTGATTTTTATCATCTGAAGTGTTTTGAATTGAAAATTACGGAGTTGTAAAAGATATCTCAAAACACTCACTTTATTTTGTGATTGTTACCTTTATCAAGAAACAATCACAGTATTTTTATCATTTGTATTATAAATTAAATTTTTATTAAATATAAGTATTCTTTTATGATGAATATGATTATTTCCTAGACTATATTCTATTTTTAATCATGATTTTTACGTCGAATGTTTTTTGATTAATTGGGGAAATAATTATAAATCTACATCTTTTATTCAATAGGGATATTTGATAAGTCACATTATTTATGAATTAAATCGATTGATAGATATATGAGAAATTATTTCAACATGCATGAATTGAGTTTCAGATCAGTAATGTTAATCCCCTCAATGCATCATTAGTCTCATGAGATGAAATCAGTTGGTGTAAAATCCTTCCTGTTTGTTTCCTCGAAGAAACAAATGAGATTCCACCCATAATTATAAAATTTCATGAAAATAAAACATGAGTGTATGATACATGATTTATAATAATTAATATTTTTTTTAATTTTAGTTATTATAATTTATATTAATTTCACAATGAATAAAATATATATATTCATTTCATTCCCAGCTTATAGATTAAATAGATAATGCTCAGTTATTTACATTCCCATATTGATTAGTTATTGTTGATTGATTATTTATAACACATTAAATTACCCTTAATGTGCCTTTGATGTCACCCTTATTGTTTTTTGTTTTACCATGATTTGAAGAAAATATCATTGAATAAATGTTCAGGCATGAATTTTATTTTATTTTATTAGGTATTGTATTAAATTTTATATCCCAAATGAAATATAGGTATCATTGATTTAAATTGGTTTTCCAAAGCTATTAAATTTATCTATCCTTCAATTTATTATTCATTGTAACCATTCAAATTTAATAAATTAGGGCACCATCTTTGGGATTCTGTGGTCAATGCATTACATTTTTATTATAATTAAATATCCATTATATTCCTCTTATGATGTTGCAATCAAATGTCTAAAAATATAACTGTAATGATCCACCCTATGGAACCTACCTCACTTTTACTCCAGAAATTAAAAAAAGGAAGATTGATCATTGGACTTCCCCATGGCAACAACATATAAGATAACATCAATAAAGTCAATCTACATGGTTCCTTTTAAATGGTTCTCGTTGGTAAATTATAATTTATCAATAATAATTTCTCTCCCATGCAACACTTAAATCAATGATCCCCCATAATCTATAGGTTAATTAAAGGGAAATTCTAGATTCCCCAAGACAACTATCAATAACCAACAACGTATTGCCCAATGAAATGTATTGGTTGGGATGAAGATCATAATCAAAACCATCACTAAATAACAAAATCTATTATGTATTATAAAACATTAAATATTGCTTCAAATCACTATAAACTCTATTAGAATGGTCATATTTATGGATAATATAACATATTTAACTATTTATTGAATATGAATAAGGTTATTATATCATATGGGGGTTATTTGTCAATGGTAAAATACTGGACTTTATTTTGTCCATTGCAATATATGAATACTATATTAATGACATTATCAATGTTTAAAAATTACCCCCAACATCACTAAAATATAATAATGGAATTAAACTATTTTAGATTATAACATTTCACTAATTAATAAGACACTTCTTAACTTAAGTAATTTGACGAAAATTACCATGTAGTTGATATTGTTTCTCATACTATAATCCTAGGGCCCATGCCTGTCAATTAGTATAATCCCTACAAGTAGTCTTACATAAGTTATATTATAATTTTTAATTAATTATAATTGTGAATTATTCCCAAGTACATAATAGTGGATGGGGTAAATTTGGTGTGTAATATTATTCTCCACTAATTATTTAATAAAATCATTTCGTATTGGTAGATTGAAATTTAAATGTTTAAAATCATGTATTAGATATTGGTTTTGGGTATCCTAGTTGGTCAATTATTTGGAACTATATTTTCTCTTTTTCATAAAATAGTTGTAATTGATGGGAACAATACGTTTAAAATATATAACATCAGGCATCTAGAATGGTAGAAAGAGAAGGGAACCAATATAGTTTAATAAACATATGTCATTTTAGGGGAATATTTTTCTAGAGAAACCATAAAAATAAAATCTATATATATCAATTAGCTGAATGTGAGTTCAAAAATAATTGATGGATGAAACCAAAACTATAAATAAACCAGGGTAATACAAATTGATAATTATAGGAGGATATCTACCCATAAAACTACCCTTGTTATAATCAGTCAATAATAGTTAATGATTAATTAATGATGCACCTCCACTAATGGGATAACCCTTTTCATAAATAAGGGTATCTATAAATTAATTCACATACTTATCTAAATTAATAATTATTAAATAAACCCATCTTCCCATATCATATTTAGTGGAATATAATGAATATTTTCATAAAAAATTTTGATTATAGAATATAATTTCATGAAATTAATGATACAAAAAATTAAATCAGTATTTATTATGGGCTTCAAGATTTGATTTCCTCCAATATTGAAGATATGAAGGTTTATTTATACTTATCCCTCAAAATATAATCCGAGGATTATAATTATTCATATGTGTTCAATTTTAATGAATAACCATCTCTTATGTTGAGTTTTTATAGACAATATTTTTCTATTTACACATCTAGTGCCATTATTAGGATAATCAAGAATAATGGGGGAAATAGAAGTTTCTATTGCGAATCATTTTCCTATAAATGTAAATAGAGAATGCGAAAATAAATAATATCAAATGAAATATCATGATTTATAATCCCATAATAACATTCCATTTAAAATTCTCAATTTTCTAGTGAGAGGAAAAATGGGAAACAGGTGAATACATACAAAGAGAACTCACCACCTAAGGGTTATGAGGTCTCCTCATAAGTTAAATTGTATGACTTGTAAATATATAAAATACATATGTTTGAAAAAAATAATTTAGAGTATGTTGATTCTAAATTTTTTTGAGAAGGAATTATATAAATATATTATGAAAACATATAATTCTTAAAAGAATACAAAATAAAAAGGTAGCCTTTTCTCATATTCAGGTCAATGTTATTTTAATAAAACATATATTACAATAATGTTATATGTTTTATTCAACTATAGTGTGTGTGAATGTTTTCATCCTCACACCGTGAAACCAATCCAGCTCATGTCGCAAGCCTTGTCTTGCGCGAATAGTGGTCATGTTTCTTTTTAAAGATAAATGGAAACTCAAAACTATTACCAATGGTTATTTCGGTGACTAAATTCTATTTTGTATATAATGATAACATCACCTCATTACATGGATGAGAAAACAAGAAAACATATATGAATAAAAATCACATCACCATGTGTTTAGATATTATTCTTTGTAATATTTTAAATAATAATAATTATGGAAAAAGAAATATGTTGTATGTCCCTATCCTTCAGTAATTCTGATCATTAGTAAAGTCCACACCTCCCAGGTAATCATCAAAATTTGGTTGACCAACAATTTACATGATGTTATCCCAGGTGAATTATTTGCGACATCATGTGAGCTTATTTTCCCCAAAGAGACACCATAATAGTTTATTTAAGGGATCCATACCCAATTCCCATATGTCACATAACTATGGAGTCTTTTTCTTATTTTTGTAATATAATATAGGATTTGATTATTATATACCCCTCCATTAGTGCCAAGATTATCACTATTTTAATTTCCCCCTATTAACATAAAATTGATTCCTTCCACTATCTACTCACAAAGGATAACCCAATTTACCATCTCATAAAAATGGGCACCCATTATCCCAAGCTTAGAACTTTGTGACATAATTTGTTTTTAATGGTTAAATAGTATTAAAATAACCTAAAAACCTAGTTTAACACTATCTTCTATGTGGGAAAAATTAATTTATAAACATATTATGCAAAAACACTACATCACAATCAAAAACACTATAATGTTCCTTCGACCATGCCTCGTCAATGAAATAGTAAGATATATGAATGTGTATCATAGAATATAGTTATCCATTCTAATCATTTATTTTATTGATATATAATATTGACCATACAATTGTAAATGCACCCCATTTTTTCACCATATATAATAGTGGTCCATGGATAAAACCAATCATTAATTTACCTGAAAATGAGGACATAATATATTGTCGTATTAATATAAACTTCTCTTCCCCAATCCATTTATCTCACACAACTATGTTGTCTTAATGTGGAAAAATTTCTACAAATAACATTTAGTTCCCACAGTGAGATTTAATTGTGTTTAATTAATATTATTTTTCTTAAATAATGCTTATATAATTTTTGATGTCATAAATATTCCTCATTATTTCATGTAACCTTTGATTTTAGCTTTCCCTTCCAGTATAGTGTCAAGTAGACATAATATTATAGATAACGAAATACACCTCCTACTAATTGTAAGACCCACCATTTCATCATTTAATATTTCATCTCTATGAACAATCATTTAACCATGAAAAATATTTTCCATATTTGAGATGAAATCCCCAAACATACGTATTCATAATTAGTTAACAACCTACAGGTCTAACAGAAATGTTTTGATAATGCATAAGTCTTGTTCCAATAATCGCTGTGTTTTATTCCCCATTAATTCCATTCTAAATTAATCTTAATTACTATAAATAAATAATATTCATATATTATTAGAATAAAATAAACATTTATAATTATAAAAAAATTAAAAGGGATATAATTTTATCATGGATAAAAACCATAAAAGGGTCGTCATTTGGTCCATAATACATGAACAAAATATTCAGAAAAATTAGTCATTGCTTCATGACCATGAAATTTAAAACATTGTCCCTTACCAAATAAATATATAAGGAAAAACATTTATCATTATGAAAAACCAAACTACAAAGTATTTGATTCCTCATTTAGGGATATTTAGGGATACCTTCCTATGGGATATATCTCAACCCTGTCACACTTACTGCCTCCCTATATGATTAAAAAATTTCAATCTCCCACTAGTGTGGGTTTAAGTCATATTTTACTCAACTAGTGAGGGTTTATATCTAAAAATTTTGGTATAATAAGAAATTTACATCATTTCATGGTTTAATTACATTTCAAAAAAAATGAGGTTAACTGATATTAAAAATGGGAAGAAATTCATTTATTTATATTAAATCAATAACAATGTCACAAACGATGAAATAAAACTCTTAATATTATGATTCCATCTTACATCCTCGTGACCTATGCATGAAATTTATTGGAAAATTCATTCCCATAACACCAATTCATTGGGAATCTTATCCCATGACAAAAAACCATCAGAATGAATTAACAAGATAAATTTTACTCAAGGGAAACAAATTAATTGTGTGAATTCGAGATGATGTAACTCAATAATATAAAGTTCATCCACATTATAAATATGATTTTGTTTTAATTATTAAAGTTTTATTGGTCTACCAAGCCACTATATAACCACATAAACTGGTATTAATTAATATAATATTTCATTATTATTAAAAAAGTCTGTTCATTGGAATTCTAAAACATAAAATTATAAATAATGACACAAAATACAAGATAATATGATACATTTATAAAATACATGATACAAGTAAATGAATTTAATGTTAACATTATTATAGAAATCACACACCGATTAGAATCTACAGAAGGCCAAAACATAGAAGTAAATTAAATGAAAGAAACTGTAACATGAGTAGTTGGATATAAATCCTCATTTACCCAACATTAAGAATCATCAATTCTCATAACAATAAATCACGAGAGACCAAAAATAGCACAATTGAATTTCAATGAATTCCTATTCCTTGTATTAAAAAATCATAAGAGCATTCCAAACAAAAATATTTTTGTTAAAAAATTAAATAGAGAAACATTTATTTTAGATAACAACCATTTTTAGAATGTTCCCATTTGGGAATATCCCTGTATGAAATATCTATAAAATTTTACTCCCTCTATGAGGTAGAAAAATAATTTTGATTCCTATATCTCTATTTAGAGGTTAAATTAGATAGTTAAATATTGCATTTGTGAATGGGTAGGTGTTAAAATGTTTGTAGATATAAAACATCTCAAATATGAATTAATGTAAAATTTAATTAGGAATATATTCTATAAGATCAAGAGAAATATCCATTCCTCAAAAATATTATTGTATTATATTAATTCATTGTATACACATGGTATTAGGAAGACACCGCTCGACAAACAAAATCCTTGAGTAAATAAATAAATCATCATAAGAAATATTGTTTCAAAAAAATGAAATATTTATTTTCATTCTTCAATTGAAAAAATTACTAAGCTCAAAGACAAAAAAATTGGGATTTAATGTTGTTTAACTCCTTAGTAAGGATTAAAAATATCAAAGTATAAATGAAAATATAAATTATGGAAACAAGTAAGACAATTGTGAAAAAAATTAAAAAATAAGCAATGTGTGTCAATAACTTCAAAAATATGCAATTCCCACAGTAGTTTATTTTAGAACTAAAATAAGTTATACCATTACTAGATATTATGAATATTCTTGAGGAATAATCTATTTATCACTATAACCACTATTCATAACATAGGATATAATATAATACCATTGAATAATAATTTTATTAAAGGTTATTCCAAAAGAAATAGAATGTGAGAAGTAAATAAAATTGAATAAACACATGATTATTGTAACCAATGAATATTTTTATCCACTAAAAACTAATATGATTGGACTGAAATCATGGATAAAAATATATAGATGTCTGATGATCTTATGACTCTATGGTTAGTTATCTTTGAAAGTTGAATCAATAATTAATGAAAAAATCAATTAGTTATAACCAAATTTCTACATGAAACTCATGTAGATGAAAATTATACAATAGAACCCATTAAATTAGGGTAAAATCAATTTATATGTAGAAAAACATTATACAAGTAACCCCTTGAGGATCCCAAACACTTACAAACCCTTCGAGACTTCATGCTCTCATCACTGATAGGATACGTAAATATTTATCAAAATATATGGACCTTTTAATATTATCCATTTGAATTAATGATTCAACATTTATTATGATTATAATGAAATGTTTCTCCAAATATGTAAGGATAGTTGAGGATATATAAGAGTTGGGAAATATTCCCAAGGAATATTTTCATCACTTATCAAATGAAACATATGATCAAAATAGGTATAAAAACACTTCAAATATACAATATGATGAATCAATTTGAACCCAAATCATTGGGGATAGAATATAGTCTTGTAATACTTGGAGATTAATAGGATGATGGGAAAACATTAGTCAAAAATAAAGTGTGTGAACAAAAATAATAAAATCCTAAAAGAAAAAATCATCCTTGTTTTGACTCTATATTATGAGTGTTATCAAATTAGTCAACTTGATCTTTTAATCCCCACGGTTGAGAATAACAATGTCATGAAAATCATAAGATTTTATCTCTATGTAATAAATTTTTAAACCATATCAGCATTTTCTATACTTCAATTTTGATTATAGATACCCTTTATCAATTAAAGCTTCATTAAAACTCCCTCAATTATTCTTTATAAAATTTTATAGACAACCAAAATAAATAGAAAACAACCAAATTTGTTTGAATAAAACTAAATTTACATAACATCATAAGAAAAAAATTATGGGAAATTGTAATAACCTCGATTTTCTTGTGTTAACAATTTAAACATTTCTAAAACTATCATGGAATGTATTTTAGATTCGAGGAAATATTATTACTATTATATATGGAAATACTTATATTTATAAATGATACGTGTTTCATGAAATAAATGTGTGTTATATTATTTTACACAATATTATATGTACAAAAAATAAACAAACAAAAAGAAATTTATTCATTTGATTAAAATTGATTGAATATTAATTAACTAAATCTACAAAAATATAAAAAATGAATATAGGAAAAATAATATAATTTATGAAATGATGTATTTAAAAATATGGATCCCCACAATCAACAAGAATCATCACCTCTATTCCATATATTATGTAAATGAAAAAAATTATTAGCAAACAGATAAACATATTGGAAAATTAAAATATAGACCCTAATATTGAATTTTAGTTATTTTTATCTAATGAATGAATTAGTATTTAATGAAAGTAATGTTGCCATTATAATAATAATGTTTTGGTTGGACTCATAACATTACCATTTGGAATACTTTCCTAATAAATTGGAATAGTCACATGATTGTTAGAATGTTAATTCAACAATAAATAATAAAATTTAATATTAATAAAATTTAACATGTGTCATTTAGGTCCCTAAAAATCATATAATTAGAAATATTAATTATCATGATTATAAACACAAAGAAAATATATAGAATACTACTAATAAAATCTATTTTAATGTTTTTCATAAAAATAATTATTTTAATATTGAAATTTAAAATCAGTTTTTATAGAAAATTATCGGTATAAATGAATTTTATTTTTAAAATATTCACATAAAAATTTTATACGTGTTATTTTTTGTTAATTTTCTGAAATATATATATTTTTACTTGATTAGAAGAAAACAAATTTCTTAAATAACGCATGTTTCATGAAATAATGATGAGAGGATAATGATATAAGAAATAATAAATTTTTTATTCCTAAAATCAACATAATATGATAAATGTGTTATTTGAGAACAATTGAGCTACTTTCAAAACCTAGGAACAACATAAAAAATTCAAATATCTAATGTATTTTCTTAAAATTAATTTTTTCTCTTTATCCCACTACCCTTATAATAAATTTTTTAATTCTACTTATAAATGAATTTTACTTTCTAAGAAGAGTTTATGTTATTATATATTAGTCAAACTTCCAAAAAAATCACTATTATAATGAATGAATTTAATAATTTATTATGTTAAATAATTTATTCTATAAATACCCTACTCCTCAAAAATAAATATATCTTCTCCCTCCCCAAGGAAATCCCCTCCTCTCTTACATACCAAATATAAAACTCTTAATAAATAAATTCTCTCATACCCCTTTGAATGGTTAGAGAATTTATAGATTATTAAAACTCCCATATTTAATGATGTTAAGGATCAAAGAAAAATAACCACCACAAGAAAGAAGTAATGTATCTTCATCTATTAATTTCATTTTCCATTTCAAACTTCACATCCACATTATCATTTAAAGTAAAACATTATAAAACCAAATACATTATATTAAAATAATATTGATAATGTTAATATACAATAAAAATTATATTTTTAATATAATTACATATTATAAATTTTATGCATCCTCTTGAGACACTATCTAATTAATAGCAGGATAACCACTAATGGGAAAATTTCAAATTCTTTCCTCATAGACCAAATTATATCTTATATTAATAAATTATTTATGATAAGTAAATTTATAATTATATTTATACTAATATTCATTGATTTGTTTTACTTATTTATAAATTTCCAAAAATAAAATTTTTAAATCAACGAAAATGGGAAATTTTCATGGAAAATATTACATCTCAGCCCAGAACACCTAGTAATAGTAGATAAATCCTTGTCCATATTACCTAAAGAATATCTCACTAGATTCTAGGTGATGTTGACTTTTAGTGAGCATTCATGGTTGTACATTGAGGATACTATATCCTCAAGATCAGATTATCACATCAATGAGAGAGCTAATAAGTGGTATAAGAATATGTATGGAAAACGATCATCATAGTAAGTCATCCAGGCATTAATAACAAATCAATACAAAGTTTCACCATAAAAAATTATGTTTATGTCAAATATCATGAAAACATTGATGGTATTATTATATACATGTATATATAACAAAAAAAAGAATTTTTTTTCTCCAAAATCATCAGGAGCATAGGCTTTTTCCCAATATCTCATGCTTTCATGCTATAATCAATCATGTATCCAAGACCACATGCTTTCTATTGTCAATGATAACAACCGTGAAGTCTATCTTGGTACCGAATGGGGGCTCAAAATGGGAGAGATATTTACTCAGTAGGTCACCACCAACAATGTCTAGAAAAATCCAGCCAGTGCATATAATATGACAAGGGTGAAGATATAATAGTGTTAATGTAGTAATGTAAACTATAAATGGTCAACTATAGTTCTTGAATGACACTAGGTTGACACTACCTCATTAGGACCGTGTGGGGGATTCCTCTAGATAAATTTTACCAGGAACATATACATTTATTTGTGTATGGTTGTATGTATTTATATATATTCAATTTAATTAATGGCATCTATAACTATATATATATAGTTCTATCTAGGACCTAAGGTTTAAATCAAACATCATTGTCTAGTCAGTAGGGCCTCACAAGGTAGTAGGGGACACCAGTCCAAGTATCATAATTCATAAGGGTTTATATAACCAAGCATCAAAGTTATATGGGTTTACATTATGGAGTATCATACAAATATGGGATTCTATGCCCGAGTGTCATATTATTAGGAATAACATGCTCAATTATCATAAGTTTATGACACACATTGCTCGTGAATCATATTTTTAGGTATTTTATTCATCAATATCACAAATATTAGCAGTCATATTAGTTTTATAATTCATTAACTTACCACTTAAAAAATGGAATAACCATTATTTTTTTACAATCACATGACATGGCCATACAACTGACATTCAATTTAATTCACATTATTAATTACATTTAATAGTCTATCCAAAAAAACATAGATGTTGATTTTGTCACATAATCTATAATAATATGAGGGGAAATTACATATGCCTGCCTCATGGTGTGAAGTTAGTAAATGCGTGCCTTTCATAAAAAAACACTGAATCATGATGTCATATATATCAAGGATAGCCATAGAAATAAGGGACTAGAGGATTTTAATGGAAACACATTGATAATAAGTTGTGTTCAATCACAACACATAATATAATGTAATATGACAAGTGGATAATGACTATGCCACCTACCTTGTGCTCTTATTAGAAAATTTATCTAATATTGTCCCATGGTTTGACCAATATTGAGATAAAATAGAGAGACATAAAATTACCTGAAAATTAGTGATACTACCTCACACCAAAATAGCATAGCAGATGAAAGAATAAACCATTTGAGGATGGAATCATATCAATGCTCTTATCTATGCACCTCCATTATGATGAATGATGGTAAGATCATAGTTAAAATGAGGAAGAACCAAAGGAACCTTGGTGGGTGGTTATGATGGATCTCTCCTTATGCATCTCATAGGATTAAAAAGGAGGGTCTCAAATAAATTATGTTTCCCCCCTTTTAAAAATATCAACATCATATTTACTATGGGAATATAAATGAGATTGTGAATTCTTCAATGATTTTCCACTTTGTGAAAAACATTTTAACACCATGTACAAGGTGTGACCAAACAAATTCAAATCATGAATTGAATTCTTTTCATGTTTTATTTTACATCTATCCACCAGCTTCCTACTACATTTCTCTGAGGAAGAAGCTAACTAACCTAAAGGCACTGTTATTAGATCTCATACAAGAGAAGATATTTATGGGGGTTTAAAAAATTAAAAGTATCCATACCTCATATAAAAATAAATATACTACAATCACCCCCTCTTAATGAAAATCATCACTAAGTATATTTTCCAATAGTGGAAATGCTTAAATTTTGAATATCATCAGCCACTAAATATGTAAATCAGCCTCTCTCTCCCAAGATGCATCCTACAAATGTATGTTCTAAAATGAAACCCATCCTAGATGGAAAAAATATCCTCTAAGTAAATTCATTATCTGATCGAATACATGAATATTATACTCCTCAAAAATAAGTATCAGCCTCCAACTCCACAACCTCATGATAGAAATTATATTACAGGTCATCATGATACCTTTGATGATGTGATATATTGATGATGACATGAATGAATCAGTTTATATAAGGAATATCTATTTGATAGGATACTGAGCTGACTCCCTCTAATACTTAGAATGATCATTTTTAACGAGGTGAGAACATTACCTTTCATTGAATTCATATATGCCATATTCTATGTAAACAAAGAATAAAAAAAATCTTGACCTCAAAGTCCATAGTTTGTTGAAAGTGATAGAAATAAGATTTATTTCTAGTCTAAATAGAAATGATGTCATTCTTTATAAGTTATTCTCTATCCAAAATCTCCTAAATGATTTGTGGGCCTCATAACATTACCTTTTTTTCTATTAAAAACACAGTTTCGAAAAACATTTTATACCTTATATGTCATCAAAAGAAGAAATATACAGGTTCTGTTGATATCAAATATTGCAGGTGAACTTGACAAAAGGTATTTTTTCTCCTAAGAACCTTTTTAATCATAGACACGTTCCTTAATTGTGTCTTTTAGCACCTGTATTGTCTATTTTTAATTGTCATTAGTCTATGGGTGGTAAGTTGTACATAGAAGTACAATTGTACCCAGTGGTTTCTGTAACCCATTCTAGAACGTTGATGTGAAATAAGGGTATATATAAAAAAGAATATTCCCAATGCAGGAAGATAATATCCTTGAAATATATTCGCTAAAGATCATCTAATGATAAGGAATCCCTAAAAGAAATAAAATTAATGACCTTTTTCACCCTTTTCATGACTACCCAAAATGTGTTTCTACCAAGAGTATACAATATATAAGTAAGTCACAATATCCATAATAACAACATTCCATTTTTATCATAGTACTGATAACAGATTTAGAAATTGGGCGTGCTATTGTCTCTCTTGATTCACTTACTGACATGTGGAACAACTAGTGATAAAACCCATGATCTGAGGTTTTATCCCAGACCACCAAGACTAGTGGGGCATATCTCGATATTTCATAGAAAATCCTTGGTGGGATACAAATTGTGGACCATGATATTGTCATATAATTATCCCTAATATGTATGTAGGAACCATGAAACATAGTTGAACTATTTGGATCTCATATCCATTGATTGTACAACCCATTGGTGGATCCACACCTGTAATTCACTCCCTTAGGATGAATCCCTCAGGGTAAGAGGAAAACTTCTAATTCACTCTATCTATAAGTGATGAGGTAACCGCTATGTCCATGTGTAAATTCCACTTTTATCTTTCTATAACCACAATATTCATCTCAAGAAGAATATCCATCAACATATATTCATCATTGGAATCTTGAAATGCTTATATCGGATTCTTAATGATTAAAGAATCAACAACTATTTTTCCCTTACTAGGTGTATAATAATTCTCAATGTCATAGGAAATAAGGTATTCAAACCACATTCTGCGTATGAGGATTAATATAGGATATTCAATGATAAATTTGACATTATTATGGTAAAAAATTAACCCAAAATTATCCCTAAATAATTAATTCCTTTAAAAATGAAAAGCATGGTCAGAAATATCCAGATAGAGATATTGCGTCAGGTAATTCATCTCATAAGTTCTTAACTGCTAAGACCGACACATAATGAATAGATAGACACATATTAGAACTATTACCAGTGAAATACAGAATGTATTAGAAAAATACTTATATCCCCTTCTAGGATCTGAGAGAATCATCATTGACTTTGAAGTAAATATTCCTCTCATCATTTAAAAGGAATTTTCACACGATTCATACCATAAAAATGTGACACCATTTTTATTAAAACTAGTTAGAAGTGATAAAATGTATTATAATTCCTATATGATTCACCTATAATAGAAATATGTCTTCAAGAAACTCGTTATATTAATGAAATTTTTGGGCTATTTTTAAGGAATAGGAATGCTCACCATCTCTGGGTTAACAAAAACTCTGGTCTCTAAGATAATGTGACCCAAAAGTGAGCTTTATTGATCAAGAAGTTGAATTAAGGGAGATTATCATACATTCAGAGTTCTCTTAGTTTATTCAATTTGATATCCATTATTTAACATGGTGGTGTTGAGTGTGTGAATTTGAAAAAATATCATCCAAGATGACAATAAAAAATGAATCCATATATGGGTGGAAACCCCGATTCATCAAGGCTATAAAAATGAAGGGTGACTTCATCTAACAGAATGGACTAAAAATATATTTAAATTTTTTCGACATAAGTATATGGAACCTGAAATATCTTAATCTTATATTCACACATGATGGTAGGCGAAACTCAAATAATTCATGGTAGAAACCATTTATCATTAGTACTATTTGGAGAGGTCATCGATATGAAGTAATGGATAATGGTTATTAACCATAATACATACTAAATAATCAGAATCCATGAAAAATAATATTGTATCATCCAACTTCATGAAGAAAAGGAGAGGTGAACCAACAGGGACGTGTTGGGTCATATAAAATATTTATCCTCTAGTTTATCTATCATCCTCTATAGCTCTTCTGAAATATTAGTTTCCATCCTATAAGGAGGAATGGATACTTGTGAAGCTCCATGCACTAAATCAATATAAAAATCTACCTCACTCATTTGAGGTAGTGTAGAAATTTGATAGGAAATACATCTTTAATGAAATCAATTACTATAAGGAAATTAACTTAATATACTCCCCCAATAAAGTATCAAAATTCTAGCAATATTGACTTTCACTCCATTCATTCCATAATACTCTGGTCCAGCATATCTTTTCAAGATATCCCATTCACCTTTACGTATATACGTAACACCTTATGGTGATTTATTGAAATCCATTCAAATGATTTTAATCCATGTATGCATTTTATGGAACCAACTATTCCCTATTGAGAATGAGGTCCAAATATTCCATATTGATGTCGAAGGGGTTATATAAAAAATGATGGATGTATATCTCAAAGGGGAACTCCATTCACATGTTTAAAATATCTATGAATATACCAAAGGAGAATCAAGGGTAATCACTCCAAAAATGTACATAATTTCATGTCGGATGCCTCTCAGAATATACACTTCTATGAATTAATGAAAATAAATACTATCAAACAAGGCATAAATTAAGACATTTCTACTAGGATATCACCTCAAAATATCGATGGATTGATTCTCAGCACATACATGAAAGGATTTAATTCATAGTTTGGGATACATCTATGTCCTCGATATATACCATGACTGGATTTAGTAAGTCCACTCAATAGGTATTGTAAATGTGAAGCTTTTATACCTTGGACAAGACCCCCTCATAAACATTAATGTACCGTTGTACTCTAGATACCTACCTGGTGATGAACAACTAATCCTAATCTTGAAGTTATATCTTACATGAAATGGCTCCCACCAAGACCAGATGGGATGGTCCTATAAAAAATATTATGAATCACCAACCTACCATATCCCCATCACTCAATAGGGTCTCTAAGATACTAGAGATTCTTATGCACTAGATTTCAGCACTACTAACAATGTTACTATCAGCAGGTTTAACATGAATATCATTGTTCACATGTCCAGTCTCAAAGTGGAATTTTTAGAATCTATTTGAACCATGAGAAATTCCTAGTTCTAAACATCTCTAATCCACCACATCTTTTTTCCTTTATTTTACACTCAACAATGAGTGTGTAGTTTACTATTTCTGAAATGATGGTCAGTTAAAAAAATCACCTATGATCAGATAGAGTATACAATCCCATCCTTAAAACCACTAGGTAACTCTAACGCATCACCATAGAAGAGTCATTGTGATACAATAATGCTCTATAGACAGAGTATAAAGGTCAATTATAGACAAAGTACCCTACTATATATGAATAAAATCTATAGATCGGTCTACTCTTGGTTTCTGTGGAAAATATAGACATATAAATTTATCTGATAACCCACCCAATACGTACCCTAATTATGTATTTCCTAGGTGATGAAATCTCATTATATCTCGGTATAATCACGAATCATAAACATAGGGAACTTCACTCTCATATTTGTAGGTGTTGCAAGGGACAATATTATAGTCATCAAGGCATTAATCCATGAATCTACAACATGATGTACACTATCCCTAGAAAATGATGGTAGATTCATCTACTAAAATTATCACATCAACTATTCAATAGTAGGGGAAGGTTATGGTTCTCCAAATATGGTCTACATAAAAGGAAGGAATCCTGCATTAAACTGGGAATCATCAGTAACATCGAAAAGAATAAGAGGCAGTGTAGGAGGAAATATTAGAGGTAGAACTAGTGTCGTAGGACCTACTAACCTCAAAGCATGGTCATTACTACCATCGTTGTTTATGAATCAAGGGAATCATAGTGGAAGATTTATTTAAATTAAAAGAACATACCTTTGATTGGATTCAATAAAAATAATACACATTTATAAGAATATAACATGTAAAAATCCTTCATATATTAAATTCACATGCTCCTAAATAGTCCAAAATCTATATTTGGGAGACATACAAATCATTATAATCACAAGTGACACTAACTACTTCCCATTGCTGAGTTCATTATAATGTCATGTTCTTTTGTGTATGTTAGGGGTGTTCATTTACATAGTTTCAATTGCAGGTTATACATAAAAAATATTTTATGTTTCAATTAGCATTCCCATTTTCTTGTGATCGTTTCATTTAAGAATTTCAATTTATTTATGTTCGTACTTATTTGTATAATAATATATTTAAATGGCTGAATTACATAGATACCTATTTCTTATTTAAAAAGTCCCAAAAATATTATAAATTGAAACATGAATTACATTTTATTACTTTTATAAAACCAATCAATCAAATTTGACCAATGTTCTATGACTCAACATCTCATAATTGACAGCTTGTGGTGTCAGTATCATGCTATAATGGAATTCATTTTTAGGTAGATGCATGATAATTATATAATCAATTTTGATTCTCAGTAACCTATCATAAATTTTAATAGCATACCATATATATATATATAAGTCAAGTCACTCATAGAAAACACATTAATTACATGTAATGGGATACAAGTATATATAATGATATAATGAATGAAATGTAAATATATACGTTCCTATGATCATGATTGAGTAAATTCATTCATTCCATACAAGGAAAAGGGTAAAAGAGAATACTCAGTAGTAATAATAAACATCACACATCATGTGTGTCAGAAGATGGTGAAATATAAACAACTATAATAAGTGGAATCTAAAAAATCTAATTCCCATCATAGGTTATTTGGATATTCTCTATATATGGGTTAGTTAGTCCTAGACAAAATCTTGTTTCCAAATTACAACAAGTCCTATAATCATTTCAACCATCCAAAAAACATATTAATGAAATGAAATCCTATGATACCCCTTTGTGATGTCCAAACCTACCACACTTGATAACAATAGGTGAATTTCTTCCAATGGGGCATCAATAATGAATCATCATATGCCAGAGGCTTCTGACTAGTAATGATGGTCGATGGTGGTACAATAAAGATACTATAAAATTATATTAATATTAGAACAATGGTAAGATAATTAATATGTATTAGAAGAATAATAAAGGATGTAGATAAGAAGAGTAAATCATCCATGCAATAGTAATTCATAAATCATATGTGGAAACATAAAAATATGATCAGTATTTCATAGAACAAAATAATATTCTGTCAACCTTACATACATGTATAAAAAATTTAACAAAAGTCTAAAATTCTATCCAACAACATAAAAATTAAAGGATCAGTCCCATGCTCCCATGATATTATCGATCAAAGATCCAAGACCGAGCGCTGGACTATGTCCCTAACTTTATACATGTTGTATATATTGGTAACAAATTTAATTTGGAATAGGGTATAAGATATAATCTCTAAACAACCACCAAAGTTTAATTATAACTATATATTCTATGCATATAAAATGATAACTGTATAGATATAGTAGTGAAATGTAGTAAGGTAAACTATTTTTGGTTGTATGTAGTTTCTGAAGGACACCTGGATGACACTACATGATTTGGCATGTGTTGTGGAATCCTCTGAATAGTTTTCACCATGTACATATACATATGATTGTGTTTGTATGTTTTTATATATATATACCAACTGTCATTTATTTATATATATACACATACATAGTGCTATCTAGGACCTGAGGCGTAACTCAGACTTCCAGTTCCAGTCACTTGAGTCTCATGATGTAGTAGGGGACTCCATAATAGTGTACCATATGTCTTAAGGGTTTCCATTCTAGTTAATCAGATGTACATAGAAAACCATTAATGAGTATCAAAAGAATATGTGGATCTATGACTATGTGTCTTGTAATTAGGGACACCATGCTTAATTATCACAAGTATATAGGACACCATGCACATGTATCTTACTAGTAGGGACTCCATGACCAAAAATCATATGTATAAGCAATAAAATGTACATTGTTATTCACTAACATTAATTTAGACAAGAGATAAATGATTTTTTTATGTAAAACTGCATGACTTAGTCATACAAATCACTTTTCATTTATTTCATTCTAGTTAATACATTTACAATTAATGCTAAAACCATATAAGTGATGGATTGATCACAAAATCATTTATAATATCAAGCTCAATTACATAGACTACCATAAAGTGTTGGTATTAGTTGATGGTGTCCGATACCAAAAATGATAAGGTGGTATGATGTGAAATCTTTCAAGGATAACCATTTATACAAGGGATACGTGTATTTTTATGGAAACTGAGAGAAAATTAAAAGGGCTTTATCACAACGGATAATATAATGCAATAAGACTTGATATATAATCAATAATATACCTACATTATTCCCCAGTAGATTAATTGTCTTATATAATCCCTCGATTTGTAGAAGGTAAAAATGTTGTGTAAAATGTAAAAATATTAAAAGTGAGAGTAAGGTAGTAGATAAAAGCCCATAAAACCATGTATCTGTTATAATGATCGACAGTCTGATCAGAGTCTGAATAAGGAATAACCAACAGTAAATATGAGGGTAGTAAAGAGGGATATCTTTAGAGATAATTTCATTTGGAAAGAGGATTTTTTCAAAAAAAATACGGGTTATGAACCATTAAAAAATTAAAGAAATATTCATCATATGAATATAATTAAAAATAATTAATTCCTTGAGTTTTCCCCCACTGAGAAAAACTAATTCACATCGTTTATGAGGTCTGGCTAGAAATTTAATATAATTAATTGAATCCACGTCATGAATTTCTTCTATGACCATCCCCTATACCCTACTACCTTCTTCCAATAAATAGGATGACTATACTAAATGCAAGGTTGAATGTAGAACTTTGAAAAATGAGAAAGGTGAATGAATCCCTTAAAAATTCAGCAGCCTAACGGCACCACTTAAATCTTCAAAATACTGAATTGAAGATATAAAATAGGGTCTCGCATTATATGAACATAAAAGATCAGTATTGTAGATATAGATATCACACCCCAACAAAATAAAAAGGAACTTGAAAGACTTGACATGAATGTAGAACTTTGAAAATTGACAAAGGTGAACGAATCCCTTAAAAATTCGGCAGCCTAACGGCGCCACTTAAAACTTCAAAATACTGAATTGAAGATATCAAATAGGGTATCTCATCATATGAACATAAATGATAATTATTATAGATATAGATATCATACCCCAAAAAATAAAAAGAACTTGAAATACTTGACATGAAAATAGAACTTGAGAATGGTGAAAGAATCCCTTAAAAATTCGGCAGCCTAACGACACCACATAAAACATCAAAATACTGAATTGAAGAGATAAAATAGGGTCTCTCATCATATGAACATAAAATATCAGTATGATATATATAGAGATCATACCCCAACAAAATAAAAAAGAACTTGAAATACTTGACATGAAAATAGAACTTGAGAAGGGTGAAAGAATCCTTTAAAAATTCGGCAGCCTAACAGCGCCACTTTAACATTTTTTAAATGAAATGATGAGAGAAAGAGGGGTTATATCATCATATGAACATGAAAAATAAATTAGGATTAATATTAAAGAACATCCTCTAACATAAGAGCATGGAGCATAAAAGTAATGACATAAAAGATATTACTTGAAAAGAAAGAGGGAGGTAGGATCCCTTACCTTAAAATGTAACTCTTAAAACTCAATGGTTTGGACCTTGAGGGCCTGGGGGAACCTTGGAAGTACTCCTTGGGAGGTAATGAGACCAGAGGTTCGTTGGGGGAGAGTTTTCAGTCGAATGGATGAGAGGATGGCTTGGTATTTATAGGGAACGTGAGGGGACAAGGCATTAATGGCCAAGGGACACCTCATTCGTGGTTTTGTCAAAACCATGGGCTTGACCATGATATTTGCCCATGTTATTGGCCACTTGGGACACCTCATAACTTATATTACTATTCATAAGTCGACCATATTTTTTCCATACTTAATACAGCTTTTAATGATGTCATTAAACACCCGTAACTTAAAAACTGTATTTTCAATATTTATCAAAAATTCAACTTTCTCAGAAAAATCCCAAAATTTTACCTTAACCAAATATCGATGCTATGATTTCAAAAATGAACTCCATTTTATAAAAATAATTTTCTAAATATTTTTAATTTAATATTTAAATAAAGTCACTATTCTCCGAAAATTCATTTTTTCAAAAAAATCCCCAAAAATTACCTTAACATAATATCGATGCTCTCAGTTCAAAAATGAAATCCATTTTATAAAAATAATTTTCTAAATATTTTTAATTAAATTTTTAATTAAAAATCACTATTCACACGAAAAAACTAATACTTGTCTAATAATTTATGAAACTGTTATTTAACATTTTATTGAATCACATTACTTAATAAAGGCGACTAGATTATATTAATGCTTTATTTAAGTGAGATTGCAAATCCATTTGGTCACATTACTAATCCTAAGCATAAAATCAATATTCATAATTTACTATTCAAGAAAAATTATGTTGATCTTATAAGACTCTAAATTTCATACAGAACATTATTATAGAAGACCATTTTTTGAAAATCGTTACACATTTTTAATTATTTAAGGTTTACATAAACATTTTTTTAAAATATACTTTCTCTAAAATTCACCAAAAATACGCACACTATATTTATCCGGACATTTGAAAATTCATAAACTTCATCATAAGAAGAAATCAAAATTTTTATTTAAAAAAAGGATTACACAAGGAAATTACGGTCTCCTTACATATCCCCTTATCACACCAGCATAGGACCTAAGTGTAAGGTGTTCTAAGGTGAGAGAATTCGAGTGAGGCTCACCCATCATCGCACGAGTTGTAATTTCTATCAGTTTGAACTTCTCACGAAGGCAATTATGTTCTAGCTTTACACGATGAAGTTCGTCTTGGGTTTGCTCTAGAGCAAAGCTCAATGGTGCTACCTCCTTCTCAAGTTCTGTTAGATGGGATTCGATCGGTCCAAGACTACTGGGTGAGGCCATGAAATCTTCTTTCTATATTAATTAACCAAGATCACTTGTATTTAGAGACAAATATCAAAATGTTTAGTTTCCAGCGGTCATATTGACCAATGGTCATATAACAGTCAAAACCCAATAGTATCATTTTAATTATACTCATGTTATCCAATGAAACAGTTTTGTTGAGTATAAAAAAAATAAAACACAAAATTAGGAAACAAGATTTATTCAAAATTTTGGGTCGTTACATTATGGGTCCCCCACTTCATAGTAATGGTAATATTAGAATCCCAACCATATAGACAAGGAGCATGGTCTTAATTTAAAAAATTAGTCCCTATTACATGGTATTTATAGATGTGGTGTGAATAATCCACCATTTTGTGATCATCAACCTCAATTAGATACATTCAATTTTTTGGTGTTTCACCCCAAACCCTATGGATCTACTTATGATTAAATTGGGATAATGGATGTCAGGAAGTACATAGACATAGAGTTTTATGTAGACATGGATTTAGAACTGACCATGAAGATCGAGATCCCATATCTCTATATAATTGGGATTCCCTTACCATATATATCTTTTATTTCATATTCTCTCCTTGTCTAATTGTTTGATTTGAAGTTTTATTCTACTATTTCATTATTTTGTTTATGGAAACATACGATGTTTGTATATTCTCACCCTTGCATGGGATTTTCCAATATTTTTCTATCCTATGTAGATGCAAGTTTGGTATAATTTTATTTGGTCAATATGGAATAAATTGACCACCAAATTACCTTGTGGTAATGAAAACATTTTTTGGTTATTTTCTAGAGTTCATGAGCTGGGATCCCTCTATCTGTTCCTTAGCAATTTCTAGGTTAGGATATTTTTTTTGGTTTCCTATTTAGATGAAAACTAATAATTCTTCTATATATGAATATTATACTTTGACATATTCATGGAGTTTATTGAATGTATTTACATAATATAATTGATTCATGTTATCCTAACTCTACATGATTTCATTGAGTTTGTTGGTCCATCATCAAGTAACATCCTTTGTCTAAGTCCTCCCATGTTGGTGATATACCACTAGATGGTAGTAATTATCCCATAGACTATTGGTGGATATCATGGTGTGACACTCTTAGTGTAAATCCAGTCATGGTTGGGCTTTAATGGGCTGGGTTATAATAGAAACGATCATACTTGGGGAAATTGGAACCCTACGTATGACTAGATAATCAATAATGATATAATCATAAAAGAAAGAGTTATAATTGGTTTCCAAATAAACCATAATTTATCTCATAAATTAGATGTTTAGGGATTTTAAGAATCTATTAATTATATTTATTATTTAATGATTTAAGGAACTTATAAATGTTTATTGAAACCCTATGACATATCGGATTGAATACCCAATTTTGTGACATTTAGTGTGGTTTAATTCCCATATAATTTTAAAAGGATACATAATTAAATGTTATATGTGGATAACCACTGAATCATTTTCATATTTACTATACACATATTACACCATTAATGTCTGAATGCCTCATTGTTGGGAATTTCATTGAACCTTGTATTGAAAGAACACACTTTTGTTCATGTGATTATCATAATGTGGATTTGGGATAACATATGTTATAATAAAAATTTAGGTGGGTGTAGATTGACCCATAGATGATTCCATTTTAAGGCATATAATTAATTTAATGAAAATTTTATACTCATTTCCCATTATATCTAATAGATAATTTTAGTTTTGTATAATAATAGAGCCATACTAGCGAGAGGAAAAAAAATTTAGATCACATTTTTATCTAATATCATATTTATAAATTAATATATTGATACCTCGCTAATGATAATAAAAGCTATTTTATTAGAAAAATGTACCTTGATTATTAATTTATATCATATTTACCACAACAAGATTTTCCTAACACCAAATAAACTCAATGTTTTTTTTCATCAATTGATGTTTCGATACTAGTAGAAGAAACAAACTTGTTATCCACAACAATCTAATGTATTTTCATCTACCTTAGATAATAATTATCTTATAAAATATATTAATATATTCTTATTCTTTAGAATTTCAAAATATTTTATCCTACCACAGTCTTGATACTGGTGAAGTAGAAAAGACATGATTTAACACACTGTATTATTAATAGGTTTTTTGAACTACTATTGATAAATGTATCCTAATTAATATATGTATTCAAGATGTTCCAAAATCTATGTCTCTTAATACATTGATGAATTTCAAAAAGGTTGATTATTATATTATTTTTCCATTGAAAATTCTGTTGGGTTTCTAAAACATATCATTTAGATACTTTGACTAAAATCGCAGGTGAGTGTTCGCTAGTTAGGGATACTTGAAAACAAAAATTTTAAAAAATATTTATTAAGGATATTTATAACTCAAAGTTCCATGGTGGATGTATTATTTTTGAAGAATAGTAAGGAAAATTTCATTTTTATAACCAAGTAAAAAATGGCACACCAATATTTTACTTATTAAGAAAAATATGTATAACAAATGATATTTAATAATATATAATATTAAAATATATTATTTCAAAAAAATACATCCCTGTCTGTATAATTTAATTTCTAATTAATAAGATATCTATCTTTTATACTATCTCATTAATGAATGGGTATTCTTGCTATAAAATGATTTGAATAATTCATGATGATAATGAGTCCACTACTTTTAGTGAATCAATAAGATTTTATTACTAAAAATTTATTTCGGTTAGCCTTATATATTAAAAATTAAATTAATAAAAAGATATTAATTATATTTTCAAGACTATATTGAAAAAATAATAATTTTTTTATCATATGTTTATAAAACCAAATTAATATCTAGATAATTTTACTCATACAAAGATAATGATCCCCAATTTATAATCAATATTAAATATATTTTTATTACAGAAATTTATGAGGATTCTATTAATGTTACAATTTAGTGTTATATATAAAAAAACAATTGTTATTTTCTATTAATCATTTAGAATTTAATTTCTACAAAAACAATATTTATACATAACGTGAATCGTCTCTAAAACATCAAAGGGATTAGGGGAATATAGGGTAGGCTCATATATATTATGTTCTTCATTGCAAATCATAAATTAAATTTTTTCCTTTCAAATAAATTATAATGAATGAAGTTGAATATAAGAGAGATGTTTATTTTGATAATTATTATAACAACTATATGAATTATATGTCATACCCTATAGACTTGATGTTTCAGGTATAGGTAAAACATATTTTACTTTGTGTGGAAGCTTTAGAGTTACCACACATGAAACTTTTAGGTAATAATAGTAACAGATGAATTGAAAAAAAATTATTACCTCACCAAAGAAATGTTTGAAAATGAGATATGGTACCAAACAATTTGGAAGAATTTAAAAAATTTATTTTTTCCCTACTGATGTTGTGTGAATTTTTATAACATCCCAGGATTTGCCTAAGCTCATGAATTAACCCAAAAGAAATTTAACCTTTTAAATATTTCATGAATAGTGATTTTAGGATTTGATACCATTATCTCATAATCTAACATCCATTTATTCAATAACATTATACCTAAATGAAAAACATTATAATATTTATTCATGTTATGCCGCATAATTTTTGTCACCCTTATTGATAGAACTCATAGAATATGTGTATTTCTCATTATTTTTTCTTTCTAATACTTGGGAAATTTAATTTTGAAGTGATTTTTGAGGTCTATTTTGTATGAGGATAGATCTAAAAATACGAAACTCGGACAACTTATGGATTATATAAATTTCATCCCTAAAATAAATTCTTCTTAATGATTTTATCCTTTTAGAGTGATGTACCGATAAGAATGTATAATTCTAGGATCTAATGAATGGTTTGTAGATAAAATTGATGATTAAAATTACATTATTTATTTTTAAAGATAATTTATAACTCTAAATCCAATATATCAATGGATTTTTCACTGTTAAAAGATAATTTATACCCTTACATAACAATATATAGTATTTTATTTCATTATAACCCTACGTGTATATAATATATCACATTCTATTATCACATCAATGTCAGGAAGATTCCCAATATATTTATTTACAACTCAATGATATTGATCAGGTTGGTAAATAGTCAAAAAACATATAGAGGGGTGTTTCTACCAATCAAAAATAAATAAATGGATGATATTATCAAGGTTAGAATAATTGTTTCTCAAATTTTATCACTATCCTCAATAATGAATGAGAAAGCTTAATATACTAATCCAAGTTAAAAATAAATTCAATGATGGACTATTCTTATACATTAAGAATAAAAGGAGTATATACACTATTTGGAATTGAACAACAATCCACACAATGAATTGAATTCCTAATAAGACCCATATAATTGAGGCTTTGATGCATTCCTTCAGTGGTTCATTGAAAGAGAAGTTCCCTTTTGTCACTGTTTTCACTATGGAACTTGTGGGGTAATGTAAACATTAAAAGATGTCTCCCATAATATTCTAATTATTCAATATTATATACATATCATGATATATGACTATATAGATATTAAAAGTATTTTTTATTCATGTATGGTGGAAGAAAATTTAAAAAATAAACCATTGATGTCAATTCAATATGATTAATAATATTATCAATTACTAATAAGGTAAATTATTTTTTTGTTACATATCATTTATTGAGTGTTATGTAGTTCAAATCCTGTCTTTCTACAACTAATTTAATCACTAAAATGGCCAACATTTTTAATTTTATGGTGTTTGGAAGAAAAAACGTCTTCATTTTTATAAAATATAATGTCACAATATGATTTTTTTTATTAATCTCACAAATAATATTAAATGACTCCATACATTTGAGATGATGATGATGTATATAATTTATAGCATTTATTTTTTCCATTCATGTTTGTTTCCTAGTTCTGTGAATGGAAAACATGATGCATCTATTAATTATTGAAAAAACATATCGTAGAACATAGTGATTAATGATAATAAATATTTTCCAAGTAAAATATACAATTCATTGTGGGATGATCGAACAACAATACATACCATAAAAATATAATCAAATTTTTTTATTGTGTAATGTTGTGGTGAAATTTGTATACATTTTCAGTATCCTTCACTAAAAAAGAAAATTTGTTAACAATTAACTAATGATGAATGGGATTAAATTTCATTGCAAATGATGAGTAAAATTTATTAGATTTGGTTATAATCATGATAAAACCATTAATTTCATCAGAATTTAATATCATTTGTCTTTTATAATAAGGTTCCATAGTTTTACTTTGTTTAATGTTAATTAGTATTTTAGTTATGGATTATAATGACACATAAAATTATTTCATAAGAGTATGAATAGAAACATGAAGGACCATTCCTTATATTGGTTCTCTACTACAATGGAGCATATATCTTAATCCTAGTGGATGGAAAACAAATTAGGATTCTTTAAAAATACATAGTTTCTCAGGAATTACATAATGTGAATTCAAATGATATATAATCCTTATCACATAACACTATATTAAATGACACATTGTAATCACCACATTACATGTGGTCTTTCCAGTAAGAAAATTAAACTTCATACAACAGTATACTCCAAACAACATCATTTCCTTTGATGATAGTTATATAAAAATAGTTTTTCCATTTTGTATCCTAATTCAGGAGGGGTTACCACAGATAACACCATATTACGAAAAAACCATCCATTTTACAATAATTTTCCAAGTATTTATTCTTATATACATTAGAAATTTTGGGATGTCTATATTACATACCTTTTACCGACCCACAAATCCTCTTCTTTATTAAACATTCATTTTGATTTTATGGTATTTCCACTTTATATATGGTTTCTTCATAAAATACCTATTAATGAGAAAATATTATCATAATGAACTATGTGTGTATTTATTCTTATTCCAATAGGATAAAAAATGTCTAGATCACCTATCTTAGAGACAAAAAAAATAAGTAACATCCATCCCCACTTCACAACCTCACATTAATAATTTTTTATTTTCATTGAATAAAATTATTATTCCATTATTTATGTGTATCCCCTCCAAATATTAGTATTTATATCTTATTTATTTTATTTACCAGTAACTATAAATACTTACTGGTAAGAAGTATATATAATTCTAATGGACTACATTATAGCTCTAGGAAATAACATTCACAACAAAAATGGCACAACTATAAGTAAAAATGTTATATAATTGTCTAAAGTGTAAAACCCTCTAATTCAGTATCAATTTAATCATATTATACTGGAATCCATAATTTGAACATGCTAAGTGGTAATTCATAGTGTTATGTTCCATCAACACATTAATGGACCTATAATTAAATACGTTTTATAGGTATTATATCATATCCCTTATAACTCTATCATTTACTAATTCATATAAATCAACAAATAAATTATATTACCAAATTTTATTTTTCCAATGTTTTTAAATTGATTTTTCTCTTAGGACATCACTCAATTATGAAAATAAATCACAAGAATTAGTCTCTCACAGAAGTGATACATTAATGTTTATCATATAAATATTGTTTTTTTTTGGAACAACCTCCATTTAACCTTTCTAATACATATGAAAAAAGAATTATGTTTTGGAAATATTGGCCAAAGTATTATAACTTTAGATTATATGAAATTTTTTGATTGATTCAGTATAATAATATATTTTATACTAGCCTTCCCCACCCAGGATACTGGTATCATTTTTTGTCTTACTAATTAACATTAGAGGAATTTTGAACTTGTAAAAAAATATAAAAAACTCTTTTCAAAAAATTATTTGCGAACATAAATATCAAAAATATTTTAGTATTTTTTTCATGATAATAAAAATCATATGAATTTTGGTACCAGTAATATAATCCTATACTAAAACATTTGGATAGTGGTTTGACCTAGAAAACTATAAAGTAATATAGAAAATTGAAATGATATTTATTATCCCAAAAACCCATAATGGTAGACTTGATAAAAAAATTATGAAAGAACTAAAAAAACAACCATATTTATGGATTAAAATAAATATATAGTATAAAACCAAAGAGAATACATAAATATTTTTTGAAAAAAATATATTAACAATAGAAATATTCTTTCCATGCTCACTAAGTCAACTTGTAAATTAAAATTTTAAATCATCCGCCAATTGAATATATATATATTATCACTAATAATTTGAGTAAATCCTATAAAAATTTAGTGTTATGGTACTCAGAACCTTCCTAAAAATTAACTAACATATATACAACCCCATTATAATTTATATTTAAATAATTTATTAACTCACTCATGTCCAAATGAACTATCCCATGTCTATAGTGATAATTTATATTCGCAGGACCAACCAATACCCGCCATAGATAAAATGTTTTAAAGGAAAAAATAAAATTATTTTATTATTTTTCTTTTATATTATACTCAGTTCAGGTTGTTTGAGTATGAAAACATTCAAATCCAATTCAAATTTAAGTGAAAAATCCATAGAAGGTAATTTATTCTTAAAATCATTCATCAATTTCTGATGGATTCCAATTACTCACTTATAATAAAAGTATTCATTTACAATGTTTATATGAAATAAAATAATTTTATATAACTTTTTGTAAATTTTTTAAAGTTATCAAAACAATGTATTTACAGGAACATAAATATTAAACCATTAAATAGAAATGAAAATGTGACATGGATGAAAGTTTTTCTTTGATTGAAAAATATTATAAGAAATCAATATGAAATATCCTTTCTATGATAATATTTAAGGATTAATGAAAATCAATAAGAAAAACATGGTATTGATATATTTAGAAACACTATATTATACTAGGTCTTGTGTGGAGGAATCAATCAAATGTGATGATACACCTATATAAAAACAATTTCTTGATCAAATAGTCAGAATAAATATATATATATATATATTAAATGTGTAATCTTTTCCCCCTATAAAATATTCTCAACCACTACACCTTTCTTAAATCAATTTTCAATCATTTACCTTTGTGGGGAACCTTTTCATATATCATAATATTCTAGATAACTATCTAGATATTGTGTTTTAATTTATCTATCTCATTTTATTTCGGATTTGGAGTGACATTCTTAATGAATTTAATATACTAGCCCATATTTTTGGTAGTGGGATGATATTAATTTCCATTAAATAGTTTTTCCCTATATATTTTTTGAATTATGAGATACAATTTAATATCTTCCAAACCACATGCTCCTAAATGTTTAGTTATCTTTAGATCATGATATTTATGGCTACCTATTTTAAAAATTGATTTTAGAGTAATCATATAATGATTGATTATTTATTACTTTATATATTACTTCTTTCAGAAAAATGGTTTCATCACTTATTCCTTTTTCATTCTTAGGTATTGGAACATATTTTTCAATAAGGTTCCATTTAAATAAAAATTAGCTATTGATAAGTTATAAATTCTATTTACAGATAGGGCGACCATATTTAAGGGAACATACTCAGAAATGGTGTTTTCATTATGGGGACTATGAGCCTATTATATAACATGTCACTATGGTTGTATTATATCAAATTCATTTCTTGGACCCTCATATAATTTATTACCACACATATTCCCAATTAGGGGAGGCTCATTATAATTAATTCAAGCATCTAATTCAATAAATTAATCTTCCTAGTTTGATAATTCACACATCAAACCATAATATTTATATTTATATTTTAACGTGACCTATAAAATTTGTGAAATGACTACCTTATTTATAAAATATAGATATAGAAAAGTCCTTGCCTAAATATTTATCTAGTAAATTTAATGAGTTAATTAATTTGTATCATTTTAATTTGAACACCAGTGCCTTCATAAATCAAAAAAACACAAATAATGTCACATTTTTAGGGTTTTCTCCTCATCATATACCCTATAAAATTGTGATACATTGAAATAAACACATATCTAATATATCTATCCATTTTATATGGAGAGTAAAACTCATTGTTTGAAACCCCATCAATTCAGGTAGTGAGTACCCCATTTTAGAAAGCCATTATATTATAAGTGTCACCTTTAATATTAGTGAAACTACTTATCAATATCCTAATGTGGTATTCATATATAAAGATAAAAATTGATAGTGGTACCATGGTATATTAGAATGATTTTGGGAATACCTAATCACTAGTAACATAATTTTATTATCAAGAAGTGTAAGTATGGATTATTTATGCATAGAAAATATATTAATCCCTAACACATAACTACCAATGTGTATTACTATAAAACCACATAATAAATTTATTATTCTATTTTTTCTACGATATTCCATACCATATTATACATAATGTTGATCGTGATAATTTTTTAGAAGGGTATGTACATTAATGTTTTTTAATTTTCTTGAACCTTGATGTATTTATATAATGAATTTTTTTTCTTATATATTTGACCATTATCATGAGTTTTAAATAACTTTCAACTACGAAACATCAATAAAAACATTCCTATTGGAGATTAGGATGAATTCATAAATGAGCTGGTAACCCTTTTTTAGGTACAATATGTTATCTCAAATACACTGATACATGTGTTAGGTTCCATAAGAAAGTTATATTGGGAAGGGCCTAAGAATATTATACATTGGAAGGGATCTTAAAATCCATAGAAAATTTATTGATCCTAGATCCAAAAAGAATTTTTTGAAACTGGTGGGCCTCATCATCAATTTATACTCAAAAAAATTTATTAAGTATTTTCATAATATAAGGGTTTGTCCTATATAATTGTAGATTATACATATGAGAATATGTTATTAATCAATTTCACCCAGTAGTGGGATTCGTTTGACCCTATAGATTTCGTAGAGTCAAATTGTTGCATCCGCATATAGAAAATGATATCTTTTGGTTTCATAGAAGCTGTGAAACATAATAAATTATATGATATCGTAAATATAGTGTAAAAAAAATAATTATGTACTGAAAATATAATAAAGTCTTGTAATATTTAATTTTCTACAAAATATTTTCCTTTTTATTTTACAAAAAACTACAGTGAATTCTCTTCAGGAATAATTACGTATAGATAGAAGATCACAATAAAAAATCCATGAATTATTATTAATTTAAATGATGGATAAATGAATGTTTCGATATAGTGTTTTACATGTGTTTGACAATCCCATATAACTTGAGAGTAAACTATGTTTTATAGTTCACTATTACCACATTCTTAGAATATTTTATTATGAAAATAAATATTCCCTTAAATGGGATTTTTGGAAACTGTAAATCAAATAGATGTGGGTTTGAAATCTTATACCTGAATAAGTGAACCATTGAGGAGATAATATACATATAATGTAATAATTTGTGAAAATTTTTAGTTAAGGAGGCCATGTCTATGGAATATTGAGAGTACTTGTTGAAAAGAGAGGTAAATAGTCATTAATCAAGAAATATATATACATTTTTTTCTTGATAATGTTCCCTTAGTTATTATTTACTATCATATTTTATAATGTCTCCTAACATATCTCAGGAAACATGGTGCTACAACAACACATAGAGGAGAATGACATTCTAGGAATTATATATGTGATGCACGTAAGCAGGAGACATTTCGTTCAAAAATTAATATAATATTATATAAGAATATTTTAGGTTGGTATACTTTATTGATGTGTTCTCTAATAATATTTATATGATACCAACAACACCCATGGATTCCATATTAACACCTTATTCCCTAATAGTATTGGTTATTGTATGTGTGTTAGAGCTCATCCCCATGTACCCAGTAATGGAGAACTAAATTTTAAAACCATTACACCCCCTGAAGTGTGGGTCACAAACATGAATCCTCATCAGAAGAATTATATTATATTCATCCTAAAAATATATAATTTATAATTTTGGTTAATTTCATATAAATCATATTTTTTCTTATGGAAACACTATAAATCACCAACATGAGTTTGAAAATACTTATAGAGAAATTCCTACTAACTTCCAAACAACACCATCCATATTTCTTATACCTCTTCCATGCACCCTAAATTCATTTGAAATAACATTAATAAAGTACATCATGTTCCTTATATGTTACATAGACTTAACATAGAATCAATCCTAGGCACTAAAGTTGTAACATCCCAGGTAAATAAAGAATAAATCATTTTCAAATTTATTAATATTTGCGAATTAAATATTAATTTTACTTTAAAGGGGTTGTTATGTTTGATATCGTACCCGATACGCAACAAAGAGTTTCTTTGAAATCGTACGTTGCACACTAGTAATAAAATAAAATTATTTTAAATGGTAGTTAACACGTAGTCGTTGTATTTGCGGGAATGAATAGAATTAACTATAATGTGATTATATGTGTTTTTTTAAATGTTTTTACATTTATCCAATAAAAGATAAAGGCTTAAAATAAGAAAATAATTCAATTTTAGGCATAGATACTCTAATATTCACTAAAGGTCGACTTATCACCTTTTCATGGTGAACATTAATTAAATATAGTTTTTGTCACTCTTATACATTATATTTTACCAAATAAAACTTTTCATTAGAATCGGGACATCAAAATTTACTTGGTGTAAATTTTTGGTATTTTTCTGATAAAGTTCATTTTTAATGAATAGTGAAAATGTTGTATTTTAATTCAAACCCTCTTTTTAAAATAAATTATTTATTTAATTAGATTATATTTTGAATTGGTTTTAAAGTTCAATTAGAATATATTTTTACCATTTAATCCAATTGTGGTCATTGAAATTAATTTCACATTGAAATTGGACATAAACTAGTGTCAAACTTTTGATACTTATTGTTTCATAAAAACACGCTATTTGTTCTGACAGCGGGAATTAATTATTAAATTAATTAATGTAAATTATATGTTTTTAATTTTGTAAAATAGACATCATTTTTTAATCCAGAATATCTAATATATCTTAGGGTGATGTTTTCATTTTTTTCAGAAAAACTTCAACTTTTGATGAATAGTGAAGCAACTAAGTGGTAATTAAAAACTCATTTTTCGTTTAAATAAAATTTTACCATCTCAGTGTTTTGAATTTCAAAAAATCCAACATACATGGTTTTCATTATGAAGTAAAATGTGGTTCAATGGGATTAAAATAATTTTTTGGTGAATAGTAACATTTAAGTTTTTAATCGCAATTAGAGATAATTAGTGTAGTTTAAGGTAAAAATAATGTTTTAATAATATGAAATGACCTAGAAACATGTCCATCCCTCATTGGATGTGTCATGTCCAACCAAGACAATCCATGGGTCAACTTGGGGACCCCATGGAGCCACTTTGGTAGGAAATGACATTAATAACTTTTTATTTAATGTTAAAATAAAAATGTCACAAACATGAGATGTTTTACTAAAACAATTTTTAAATGTGGTTATACAAGTCATAATTTTGACTATAAATATTAATTAGAAATATGATAATATTTCCTACATCATGATAGTTTTTTTATAATTTTTATACATTAAATAAATTATATTATGTATGACACCATGATGATGCAGCGATTACCTCATTATTTAACGATTTAAATAAAATGAAACGATAATGTAAAATCTAAGACCTAAACTTGTCAAAAACCTATTAGATGGGTGGATTTCGAAACCTTATCACATTATCCTTCAAATATATAATTTTGGTACACTTTTTATCCGAAAATCATTTTATAATAAAGTAACCTTTTATAACTTTCCAAGAGTGCCCCTCCTCTCCTCTTATAAAAGGCCCCCACCTCTACCACCTTACCCACACCTATCAAGCTTTTAGCTCGGCCAAACCCTGCTCATTTTGTCTCTCCAAATCCCTCTATTACTCCTATAAGCCTCACTTTTAGCAGAAGTCTTCCCAAGGAAGCCTTTGAGCTCAAATCAAAAAGAGTTACTCGTTTTAAAGGTAGTGTTTTCTCTTGTGTTCTTATGTTTTATTTTGCTTCTCCAACCACCTAAACTATTTTTATTCCTTTATTTTGTAAAAACACCAGTATATTAAATATAATAGGATGTTGTTATGTGAAGTATTCAATATACACTTACACACACCTTCATCTAATGGTTAAAGAGCATATGGTTTCCGTGGATGGTGAATTTCTGCCTCACGATACGATGATTGGTCAATATTCTTCTAACACCTTAAAAGGTGGCCATTATGATGTCACTCTATTTATATATGATATATATTATGTTTATGTTTTCCTTATCCTTCTGTATTTTTCATTTGTGGCATACCTTTATGGTTTCCATTGTGGGTAAACACAATAACATCATTTTAGGAAGTGCGGACTACCGCCCCCTCAAAGTGATTTGATTCGTTAATGCCATATGTGGGACGTATAAAGGATTGAGTTAAAGTTATTATAAACGATGTTATAATGGAATTATAATATACCTTTATATCATTATTATTTCTTTCCACTAACGTATGAGATAGAAATGAAAGTAGCGTTTATGCGTATGTACGGCTTACCGTCTCCATGAACGGTGCATTTCATTTCTTATCCCCAAGGGTAATGTACTATTATAAGTACATATGTATAATGTATATATATGATGTATGTTAAATATATATTATGAATATAATTATGTAATTAAAATATATAAATCTCTCATTTATTTTTAATTCCATTAATATGACATAGAAATGAAAGTAGCGTTCATGCATATGTACGGCTTACCGTCTCCATGAACGGTGCATTTCATTTCTTACCTCTAAATGATTATGTAATATTATAAATTCTTGTATATACTGGATATATATGATATATATGGAATCTACATCATTAATATCATTTTTGAGATAATGGATATTTGACTATGTGAACAACTTGTAAATACAAGAAGTTCACTTTTGACTCAAGTACCAAATATCAACAAAACGGTCGTTATTAACTTAAATGATTAAATAATGTTCATAACATGGTAATAAGTGATATAAAAGGAATAATGAACTTAAAAAAGGTTCTTAAGCAAGTAGAAATTAACTCAGTTGTATTATTCAAGACATTAAACAATGATCGAGTCAAGTCGGACCCGAGGTAAGGGACTTCATCTCAATCTCCTTTCATTGAGGCATATTTTGTTTTATACACAACTTTTCTCTATACGGTGTATAAACCCCTTTGAATTTTAATTTTATAAAAAATGAATCTTTTTCTACGAAGCGTTTTACAAAACGACAAAAAGGAATGTTTCTTTTAACATACGCGGTGACAACGACCTTTTCCGCCGCCGCGAGTATTATTTGGTCTTTGGCTTCCTCAATAAGCCGTAATGTTTTTAAAATGAAATAAATACTAAATACACTTTTATGTATTTTGGTATTGAAAATGGTTTTTATAATGGATTTTTTATGTCAGTATATTTACGTGATATATTGTGATCGGAATGTGGAAATGTTTTCTTTCCATTATATTTGTTTTATGTCTTATGATTTTGTAATGGTACTTAGACATTTGACAGGTTCTTACGTGATAACCCATATGACGGGTGGTGTTGTGAATACTAGGACGGGTGGTTACGTTATAACCTCCAATGCATTGGGTATGGAAGTCAGCCGTATGGCTATTCCATTAAGTGATATGTGTGGAAGTCGACCGTATGGTTATTCCATTTAAGTACGTTTATGTCCATAGTTACCTTTATATGTTATGTGTTCTTTATATGGGTTTCATGGTAACCTTTTGGTTACAAAAGGGTAAGTAATTATATTTTATTCATTGAAGAGTTTTTACTACTTATTAAAGGTTAAAAGTATTACTTTGATAAAGTATACATGGTTTACTTGTAGTTTTGAAAAACTAATAGTTTTCATTCTTTGTGTATACCTTAATGATCTTTTTATGCTAACCCCAAGTTTTTGAAATGTTTTTCATAGGACTTAATGTGGAATAGGGTCAAGGATGGGATCACGGAAAAGTCATGCTATCTAAAACATGGAACTAGACATGTTTTTTTAAGAGTTTTTATTTTATGGAAACTTAGTAGAAGTGTCTACTTTGTAATCTTTTGAGATGTAATAGTTATGTCCTAATTCTCTAACACTCTAAACCTGAAAAGATCCTCAATGTGAATTATTCATTTAATTCAATATTAAGTAATGTTTAAGGTTTGGGGCCTTATAGTTGGTATCATAGGGAGGTTTAGACAACTTTGGGAGTTAGAAAATTGTTAAATTATAAATTAATTTATGGTATGATTTAAATGATATAGCATTTAAAGATTACCATATTGCTTCTCCTAATATATTTCTGTGTTCATGATTATTTTTCATGGAGGAAACAAAATAGATTTTCTGGGAAGGCATACAGAGGGAAATGACCATTCAAATCAGTATCCTGAGATGGTCAGAATCAGAACTAGATAGTTTGTTGTAGTTATGGCTCAGTTGGCTCAGGTGAAAAATGTTGGTTGTTATTATTGATGATATTTTGGTGTTTTCTAAAAGTAAAGAAGAGCATGAAAGTCATTTAAGGGTTATATTGCAATCCTTAAAAGAAAATAAACTGTATGGAAAATTCAGAAAGTGTAAGTTTTGGTTACAACAAATTTCTTTCCTTGGACACATTGTTTCAAAAAAATGGCATAACTGTTGATCCTGCTAAAACAAAAGTTGTTGAAGAATGGACCAGGCCCATAAATGTTACCGAGATCCATAGTTTTCTTGGATTGGCAGGTTACTACCGAAGGTTTGTTAAAAAAATTTCACAGTTATCTAGTCCAATGACTAAGCTAACTCGGAAGGGTATTAAGTTTATCTGGACAAAAGAATGTGATGATTGTTTTCAGGAGTTGAAAAGAAGATTGGTGAATGATATAGTTTTGTAACTTCCTTACAGGAAGGGTGAGTTTGTTATATATAGTGATGCTTTGTTGAAGGGACTTGGTTGGGTGGTTATGCAGAATGATCAGGTAGTTGCATATGCTTCACGTCAGTTGAAAACTCATGAGGTAAATTACCCTACACATGACTTAGAATTAGCTTATGTTGTTTTTGTTCTAAAAATTTGGAGGCATCATTTGTATGGATTAAAGTGTGAAATATATACTGATCACAAAAGTTTAAAGTATATATTCACTCAGAAATAATTTAACATGAGACAGAGGAGATGGCTGGAATTAATCAAGGATTATGATTGTACAATTCATTACCATCTGAGAAAAGAAAATAAAGTGGCTGATTCTTTAAGTCGAAAATGTAATGGTTCATTAACCATGCTACGTTTGAAACGAGATCCTTTGGTTTTTGATTTGATGAGCTTTGGCATAGAAGTTGTTGGTGCAGGAAGTTGTTCTGTTTTTTTCAGGTTTCAGTGAGATCATCTCTATCAGACAGAATCAAGAAAGCACAGAAGCAAGACAATGAGTTGTAGAAAAAGGTAGAACTGGTTCATAATGGTAAGTTGTCTGAATTTAATATTGATAATGATTGTGTTTTGAGGTTTGTGAAGAGATTATGTGTGCCTAGTGATTCACAGTTGAAGAATGAGTTGTTATGTGAGGCTCATAGTTCCCCGTTTTCAGTTCATTCTGGCAGTACTATGTTGTACAATGATCTGCGGGAGTATTACTGGTGGGTTGGAATTAAAAGAGATATTGCTGATATTACTGTAAAGTGATTGACTTGTCAGCAGGTTAAAGCAAAGCGGTAGTTACCAAAAGTGATGCTTCATCCGTTACCGGTGCCAGAGTGGAAATGAGAAAATATATCCATGGGCTTTGTTGTGGGATTCCCGAATACATCTCGAGGTAATAATACAATCTGGGTTTCTATTGATCGATTGACTAAATATGCTCATTTCCTTCCTATTCAAGATACATTCTCCATAGATCAACTTTCCTGATTGTATCTTAAAGAGATAGTCAGGTTGCATGGAGTTCCCCTTTCCATTGTATCTGATCGTGATCCCAGGTTTACTTCTAACTTTTGGAAAGGCCTTCAGAAGTCATTGGGTACTGAATTAAATTTTATTACAACTTTTCATCCACAATAAGATGGGCACAGAATGAACAATTCAGACTTTGGAGGATATGCTACATGTTTGTTCTATGGATTATCAGGGATGGTGGGACCAACATCTTTCTTTGGTTGAATTTTCATATAATAACAGTTTTCATTCCAGTATACAGATGGCCCCGTTTGAAGCATTATTTGGGAAGCGGTGTTGAACTTCATATTTTTGGGATGAAGTAGGTGAAAGGAAGCTGATGGGACCAGAATTGGTAGAAGAGATGGCAGAAAAAGTTCAGTTGATTCAGAAACACATGAGAACAGCTCAGAGCAGACATAAAAGTTATGCGGATAACCGGAGGAAGGATCTATCTTTCGAGGTAGGTGATCATGTTTTTCTCAAATTTTCACCATGGAAAAGTGTGATTTCATTTGGTAAGAAAGGAAAGTTGAGTCCAAGGTTCATTGGACGATATGAAATTCTGGAAAAAGTTGGATCAGTTGCTTACAGAGTTGCATTACCTCCGAGTTTATCTCTGGTACACAATGTTTTTCAGGTTTCGATGTTGAGAAAGTATATTCCATATTCATCTCATGCTTTGAGCCCAGAGGTAGTTTAGTTGGAAGAGAATCTCTCTAATAAAGAACAACCAGTCTGGATTCTTGACCATAGAGAGCAAGTGTTGTTGAATAAGGTAATTCACCAGGTAAAGGTTTTGTGGAAAAACCATATGGTTGAATAGGCAACATGGGAATTTGAAAATGCTATGAGGGATAAATACCCCCACTTAATTTGATAAGTGAATAAAATTACGAGGACTCAATTCCCAAAAGGGGGGAAGGATGTAACATCCCAGGTAAATAAAGAATAAATCATTTTCATATTTATTAATATTTTTGAATTAAATATTAATTTTACTTTAAAGGGGTTGCTATGTTCAATAGCATACTCGATACGCAACAAAGAGTTTCATTGAAATCTTGCATTGCACACTAGTAATAAAATAATATTATTTTTAATGGTAGTTGACACGTAGTCGTTGTATGGGTAGGAATGAATATAAATAACTAGAATATGATTATATATGTTTTCATAAATGTTTTTACATTTATCCAATAAAAGATAAAGGCTTAAAATAAGAAAAGAATTCAATTTAGGTATAGTTACTCTAATATTCACTAAAGGTCGACTTGTCGCCTTTTCATGGAGAACCTTCTTTAAATATAGTTTTGCTCACTCTTATACATTCTATTGGACCAAATAAAACTCTTCTTTAGAATCGGGACATCAAAATTTACTTTGTGTATATTTTTGGTATTTTTCCGATAAAGTTCATTTTTTTAATGAATAGTGAAAATGTTGTATTTTAATTCAAAAAATCTTTTTAATATAAATTATTTATATGATTATATTATATTTTGAATTGGTTTTAAAGTTAAATTATAATATATTTTTACCATTAAATCCAATTGTGGTCGTTGGAATTAATTTCACTTTGAAATTGGACTTAAACTAGTGCCAATCTTTTGATACTTATTGTTTCATAAAAACAGGATATTTGCTCCGACAATAGGAATTAATTATTAAATTAATTAATGTAACTTATATGTTTTGAATTTTTTAAAATAGACATCATTTTTGAATCCGGAATATCAAATATAGCTTAAGGTGATGTTTTGGTTTTTTCTGAAAAACATCAATTTTTGATGAATAGTGAAACCACTAAGTGGTACTTAAAAAACTGATTTTTCGTTTAAATGAAATTTTTTCACCTCTGTGTTTTGAATTTCAAAAATCCAACATAAATAGTTGTCATTAAGAAGTAAAATGTGGTTAAATGGGATTAAAATAATTTTTTGGTGAATAGTAAATTTTAAGTTTTTAATCGCGATTAGAGGTAATTAGTGTAGTTTAAGGTAAAAAGAATGTTTTAATAATATGGAATGACCTAGAAACATGTCATACCATCATTGGATGTGTCATGGCCGACCACGACAATCCATGGGTCAACTTGGGGACCCCATGGAGCCACTTTGTTAGGAAAATGACATTAATAACTTTTTATTTAATGTTAAAATAAAAATGTCACAAACATGATATGTTTTACTAAAACAATTTTTAAATGGGGTTATGAAAGTAATAATTTTGACTATAAATATTCATTAGAAATATAAAAAGATTTCCTACATCAAGATATTTTTTTTTATTTTTCGACATTAAATAAATTAAATTATTTATGACACCATGATGATGCAGCGATTACCTCATTATTTAACGATTTAAATAAAATGAAACGATAATGTAAAATCTAAGACATACAATTGTCAAAAACCTATTGGATGTGTGGATTTAGAACCCTTATCACATTATCCTCTAAATATATAATTCTGGGACCCTTTTTATACGAAAATCATTTTATAATAAAGTAACCTTTTATAACTTTTCAAGAGTGCCCCTCCTCTCCTCTTATAAAAGGACCCCACCTCTACTACCTTACCCACACCTCTGAAGACTTTGTCTCTGCCAAACTCTACTCATTTTTCTCTACACATCCCTCTATTACTCCTAGAAGCCTCACTTTTGGCATAAGTCTTCCCATGGAAGCCTTTGAGCTCAAATCAAAAAGTGTTACCCGTTTTAAAGGTAGTGTTTTCTCTTGTGTTCTTATGTTTTATTTTGCTTCTCCAACCCCCTAAACTCTTTTTATTCCTTTATTTTGTAAAAACACCAGTATCTTTAATATACTAGGATGTTGTTATGTGAAGGATTCTAGATACACTTACACACACCATCATCTAATGGTTAAAGAGCATACTATTTCCGTGGATGGAGAATTTCTGCCTCACGAAACGAGGATTGTTCAATATTCTTCTAACACCTTCAAAGGTGGCCATTAAGATGTCACTATATTTATATTTGATATATATTATGTTTATGTTTTTCTTATGCTTATGTATTTTTCATTTGTGGCATACCGTTATGGTTTCCATTGTGGGTAAACACAATAATTTCATTTTAGGAAGTGCGGACTACCGCCCCCTCAAAGTGATTTGATTCGTTAATGCCATATGTGGGACGTATAATGGATGGAGTTAAAGTTATTATATATGATGTTATACTGGAATTATAATATAAATTTATATCATTATTATTTCATTCCACTAGAGTATGAGATAGAAATGAAAGTAGCCTTCATGCGTACGTACGGCTTACCGTCTCCTTGAACGGTGCATTTCATTTCTTATCCCCAAAGGTAATGTACTATTATAAGTACATATATATAATGTATATATATGATTTATGTTAAATCTAAATGATGAATATAGTTCTGGAATTAAAATATACATATCTCTCATTTAGTTTTAATTCCATCAATATGACATAGAAATGAAAGTAGCGTTCATGTGTACGTACATCTTACCGTCTTCATGAATGGTGAATTTCATTTCTTACCTCTAAACGGTTATGTAATATTATAAATGCATGTATATACTGGATATATATGATATATTTGGCTTCTAAATCATGAAAATCATTCTTGAGATAATGGATATTTGACTACGTGAACAACTTGTAAATACAATAAGTTCACTTTTGACTCAAGTACCAAATATCGAAAAAACGACCGTTATTAACTTAAATGATTACATAATGTTCATAACATGGTAATAAGTGATATAAAAGGAATAATGAACTTGAATATGGTTCTTAAGCATGTATAAATTATCTCATGTTTATTATTTAGGACATTAAATAACGATCGAGTCATGTCGGACCCGAGGTAAGGGACTTCGTCTCAATCTCCTTTCATTGAGCCATATTTTGTTTTATACACAACATTACTTTATATGGTGTATAAACCCCATTGAATTTTACTTTTATACAAAAGGAATCTTCTTCAACGAAGATTTTTACAAAACTGCAAAAAGTAATGTTTCTTTTAACGTACGCGGGGACAACGACCTTCTCCGCCACCGCGAGTATTATTTGGTCTTTGGCTTCCTGAAAAAGTCGTAATGTTTTTAAAATGAAATAAATATCATATAATATTTTATGTATTTTGGTATTGAAAATGGTTTTTATAATGAATTTTTTATGTCAATATATTTAAGTGATATATTGTGATCATAATGTGGAAATGTTTTCTTTCCATTATTTTTGTTTTATGTCCTATGATTTTATAATGGTACTTGGACATTTGACAGGTGGTTACGTGATAAACCATATGACAGGTGGTGTCGTGAATACCAGGATGGGTGGTTACGTTATAACCTCCAATTCATTGGGTATGGAAGTCGGACGTATGGCTATTCTATTAAGTGATATTGGTGGAAGTCGATTGTATGGTTATTCCATTTAAGTATGTTTATGTCCCAAGTTACCTTTATATGTTATGTTTTTTCTATATGGGTATCATGGTAACCTTTTGGTTACAAAAGGGTAAGTAATGATCTTTTATTTAGTGAAGAGTTTTTACTACATCTTATTGGTGAAAATTATTACTTTGATAAAGTATACACGGTTTACTTGTTGTTTTGAAAAACTAATAGTTTTTATTCTTTGTGTATCCCTTACTGAGATTTTTATGCACACCCCAAGTTTTTGAAATGTTTTTCACATGAATTAATGTGGAATAGGGTCAAGGATGAGATCAATGAAAAGTCATGTTATCTAAAACATAGAACTATACATGTTTCTTTTTAAGAGTTTTTATTTTATGGAATCTTAGTAGAAGTGTCTACTTTGTAATCTTTTGAGATGTAATAGTTATGTCCTCATTATCTAAAACTATAAACCTGAAAATATCCTCAATGTGAATTATTCATTTAATTCAATATTAAGTAAGGTTTCAGGTCGGGGCCTTATAAAAGTTGTTATAATATTTTACCTAGGTTCACAATGAACCATTTACTATAAAAATGATCCCCTCTTATTCAAATTTCAACAATAATCCCATCCAAATCATACCAGGGGTATATCATGACCATATGAGAAATTATAATTGTTCCAAATACATATAAAATACCCCAATCTATGATTTTTTTTAATTATAAGTGATAATAATTTATGGATACCAGGAGAAATCAAGTTAAGAGGTTGTTTTAAAACATGAAACCATTATGAAAGACAACTTCATCATGGCATACAACTAGTCAATGGTGATGGAAAATTATTTAGAATGGAAATAAGTAAATTATGAAAAAACCCATTTAATTCCTTTTTTTCTCAATATTGGATCCATTATGAGACATCTATGGACCATTAAAGGACACCATTTACCCAGGATCATCTAATCCAAATCCATGTCTCGAAATTTTTAGTGAACAACCATAGTTCCTTTTCTTATCTCTTAAAATGATCCATTACTAGCATATAATACACTCCAGTTAGGTTCATAACTATAAAAAATAACATACATGGGTTATTATTCACCCTTTTACATTATTATCTTCCTAGAAATTATAGGGAAAATTTTCATGGGTCTATTCCTAAAAAATATTACCATACATTACATTATATCATGGTCTAAAAATATTCATGTGTTCATTATAATCTATAATTACATGTCCAATAAATATTTTTTTCATAATTTTTGTGTTATGTTTTATAATACATTACCAAAAAATTATTCCCTTAACTTTTTTAGACCTCTGATTACTGTAAATTAGTAATTATGATGATGTCGAGGGTATATCTGCTCAAAAAATATGTGGGGATTTTTCAAACATAACCAACCCAAAATTCCAACTTGATTAGTTTTTAGAATTCCAATGCATAATAATCATTGAAATATTCTCCCTCATGGAAATCAATTGGACTATTCAAAATTATCATATTATAATGTCATTTAATTGAAAAACTTATCGTTTTGACAGTAAAGTTTCCTCGTAATATTTATTATAGTGATGAATGAATACTTTTAGGTCAATAAGATAGTCCTAGAGAACAGAAAAGGCTTCATTTTGGGAAGGGTTGAACACCCAAATTTTCTATTCAGATACATATAACCCTATGTAGATAACAGAATTCCCTATATTAAAGTAATTCAAATAAATAAACAACTAATGGATTGTTCTTGAGGGACAAATAATTTTTGGTTATGAATTATTTTTTTATTCATAGTCAATTTCATGGAACGTTTTTCATTTCAATGTGATTTTACATGTAAATATGTTTAATGGTCATTGGCCTTTGAATATTTATTAATACTAATGTTATAGAAAATAATCATTGTGGTCTTCTATTAGGTTTTAGTATTATATGATCATGTATAATAAAATTTGAGATAAACATTTTCATATATAATTTTTTGACAATGAATAAAATTACTTGTTATTTCTAAAGGTTGAATAACCATTCCAATATTCATTAACTATTTTTTGGCAAAAACTTGTCTAAATTCTCAATAATTTTGAAAACAAAAATCTTGCATCCAAATATCTAAATTAATTTACTAGAGTATTTTTACCAAATGATAATTCATATTTAGTGTTTATTAAGTGGGATTTAATTTGAAACTAATTAATAGTTTAAAAAATATTACATTGACATAATTTTATAAATATACAAGAAACTCATACCCATTTGAGATTATTCAATATATTACCAAGAGAATTGTATTTTTTTTCTTTCAATAAACTCTTAATATTATAGTATTCATGATACAGGAGGGTGATCATTCATTTTAAAAATTATGAAAATGAAATATTCTCATGGGTTATGATATGATGATTTTTAAATATAGTTTCATATATATATATATATATGATTTTTTATGAGAATGGTGGGATATATATATACCTCTGATGCATTGGGTAAATATGGATTACTAATGAATATAAACATTATTCATGAAACTGATTACATGTTCTCGATGTTATGGTTGAACTATATTACATGTGAAAAATGTCATGTGTGAACCAAATTACATGTTCACAATATAATGTCTGGACCTGGTTATACATCCATATGTTTATTCATGAACCTTGTTAAATGATAATAATTTTAAGATTGATCCATATTATATATTGAAAATGTTATGTGTGAACCTGCTTACTTATTCAAGATGTTATGCATGGACCTTGTTTAATGTACACAAGTTTATGTATGAACATGATTACATTTTCACGTGTTATGGGTGAACATCATTACATGTCCACAACATTAGGAATAGACCATGTTGCATGTCAATATGTTTATCTGAGTCCTTTATTTCATATCCCTAACATAATGAGTGAACTTTTTTCGAATTATACATGTTCACAATGTAATAAGATGTTGTGTATTCTGAAATTCTATTTCTTATTCCTTTGTTATGTTTTCATGCATTATGATTTCGATTACTTCATCATTCATGTCGTATGAATTGTAATCATTATGTCATGACTTCTAATTATGATCTTCCATATACATGGTATTATATTCTAATTATATGATCATTTAGCATACCCTTTTTCTCATGATTATTTTTAAATATCTCTTTATTTACCCTTATTGAGCATATGATCTCACCCCTTTCTTATGATACCTTTCCCCAGGTTTTGAAGAAGGGTTTTTATGTAGGATAACTAAAGGGGAAAATCATTATAGAGATGTTTATGATCATTCACAAAATTAGATGAATGTGTTCAGGGTTTATATAGAAAGTAAACTGTTACAATATTCGGGTATATACTTTTTTAATGTGCTAAATATTCATTTAAATGATGTAACATACATGTATATTAAGCCTATGCTGATATTTTTGGTATTAGAGCGATTTTTTAGTTAACCTTTGGAAGCTAGGATGAGAAAACATTAGGGGGATCCTAATAGATATCTATGATGATATTTCTTGATATTTCTATAATGTTAAACCTACGGTGTATTAGATTTAATATGAGCTATCAATATTTATACATCATATAAGTGATTTTTTATGATAATGTGTTTTTTATCTATAATAAGGGTTTCTCACAATATTTTTTCCTAGATATATTCAATGGAAGAACTAGGAGGAACATGGTTATCATTGAATGTGAAATATAGTTTTATGATTACAAGTCAAATGGAATGGTCAATGGAGTGAAGGATGTTGTGATAATTCAAGTATATTTTGATGAAGAATGATTATCAACATGTACTCTAATGAACATTTAGACTGAAGGACGAAGAGAATAAATAATTTCACTGAGATTTTATCTAATAGAGACCATGGAGAAATGAAAATTCAGTTTCCCTTATGATAAGAATGTGGAATGAATCACCCATGTGAATATCTTTTTGAAACAACTGTATGTTTGTACTATGTAAAATATGATCACAATGAATGTAATTATAGAAGAAAAATGAACTGTTTAGTTCATGAAATGTATGGGAATATTTCCATCCTACCTATATAATATATGGATAAGTTAATTAAATGTTGAATGAATGGGAATTGTGAAAATTAATTTCCCATGTGGAATGATCCTGAAGAGAATCAACAATATGGAATCAGAATTAGTAATATTGATGATGATGAGGACACTACGAGAAAAATGTTAAAGTAAATAGTTATTAAGTAGTTATATGAGGTAACCATGTTAATTTCTTAAGGATGAAGTGGAATAATAGATGGTTTTATGTATTTTGATTCAATAATTATGATTTATGAAATATACAATGATTTTATAGTTTATGATTTTCCCTAAGGATTTACCAGAATATTGTGAATTTTTATTACATACTAGAGAATGATTTAATTGAAAGTTGATATTAATGTGCTAGTACATGGCTTAGCCCGTGTTGTCTACCAGTGTGCCAGTACATGTCTTAGCCCATGTAATTTTTCTAACCTGCGTATGGGTGGGGGAGAATATTCCATGTAGGGAAACTATTTAATCCACCCCATGTCTGTGTACTTCCCATGTACATGCTGATTTCCCCAACGAGGGACCACACACTACATAGGCCAAGACACACTTTATTTGATACGTAACATTATCCAAACAACCTAAATGACACTCAGAGGGCATCCACCTGTCATGTAGATCTGGTTTACACACTATGTTATGTCATATTTTCTAGAATCCATGATTCTGCCTTCACACTCCTCAACTAATTCTCCAGCAACTAATTTCTCAACCGTCATTCCAGAAAACACTTAATCCAGACTAATCTATCCATTCCATAACCTAATCAATAATATCTAGTAAATAAATACAAATGGAAAGAAAGATAATGTCTATTATTCTTTACAGGAATGATAACATGAAATAATGATAAATCTTATACCAATCATCATCAAATCCAATGTCGCAACAGTCGTCACTCCTCTACCACATCACATAAATCACAGATCTATGATATTGGATAATTTCCTCATGAAATAGGTGTGAAATGATCAATCATTTGAAAAAATGTTGAATGATAGGCCTACAAAATACTCTAAGGATGAATGGTGAATCAGGGGTGAAAGAGTAGAATAAATCAAGAGTAATGGACCTCGATTGATTTTTGTGTCTATCTCATTTCATTTCCTTTAGAACAAGAATCAAAAATAAATAATTAATCACAAAGATAAATTATCCAAAAAACAATTAATCCTAACACATCCCATAAGACGAACAAAATGTGGTTCACTCTATACATAGATTAGCCTTCATTGATCCTATAAATCAAGACTGAGGAATAAATCCAAAAAAACACATTCCCAACATCGATTTTGTTTGATTTTCGGTGTATAATGAACCATTATCTTTTTAATTGTAAGGATCCATAAAATATGAGGTGTTTTGATCATTGATCCATCATCATTCACATGAGAGGATTCTCTAATTGTCTATATCCAATGACTCTCTAGAGGTTACATAGTTATGCATCTAACCATATAATTATAACATAAAATCATTTTTAAATTCAAACTAGTCGCTACATCAAAAAATTTAAATAAAATATTTTAATTCAATAGTTTATTAATTTCCATTCATGTGTCAACCTTTCTAAAAACAACCCCGGACCAACTAATATTATGTTGTTCCTAGGATAATCCTAGTATTATGAGTTCAACAGTTTCCATGAACTTCTGATCTAGCCACCAATTTAAAAAATTTCTAATTTTTTTCAAAGAAATCACAAAAGATATTTTTAATATATTTAATATATTTTAAACATTTATTATATGAACAACTACCCACATAATTTCATGGAATCTCACCTCCTTGTCTCTAGAATAATACACATAATATTTAAAAATAATACACATAAAGTATGAGACATTAAATTTTCCCCAACATGTGGATTTACCTCCCAAACATCTAATACAAGGGATACTAAAAAAGATGTGGTTATTGAGCATGAATATGACCATCCCACTACCATGTTCTCTCAAAATGATTCTTATAGTACAACCATATATTCACTAAACAAAAAATCTCACATTAAGTATCCTCCCCATCAGATCCTTGATCTCTACTAGCTAATTAGTAAATGTGGCTTCATCATCGATGTCTTCCTCTCCCTGGTCAATAACAAGTGATGGGCCATGAACATACTTCTTTATATACAATTAATTGAATATGTCATGTACCTTGTTAATTATATTAGTTAGAGATAAGTGGTATGACACCACACCAACTATATGAAGTGTCTAGAATGGTCTGATGAACCTCAGAGATATCTTGACTCCTTGGACAAATATCTACAATCCACATCGAGGGGAACCCTTAAAAATACGTAGTTTCATTCCATGACCTCCAAAGGCCTCCATCACCTATCCAAAACAATATTTCTAAGGTAGTTGTACATTCTTCATCCATCCTTGGATGATCTGCACCTTATCTATTGTATCTTGAACTTATTACATGCCCATGAGTGCTGATTCTCATGGGTTTGTCCTTCAAAGTGGTGACCTATAGATTCTCCCATACAAGGCCTCAAATGGTCATATGTTGTTGGTGAAATGTTAGTGGTTTCCGTACGAAAATCCAAAACTGGTTAGTGATCCTCCCTACCATGGTAAAAGTTCAACATGCAAGCTTGCATCATGTCCCCAAGAACCGGAATGGTCCACTCAGTATTATCGTCGGTTTGGGTGTGAAATGTGGTGATTAAGTGTACTTGGGACCCAAAATAGATTTATTTAACCCCTTCCTTAAATAGGATATAAGTGGCAATCATAGTTGGAAATTATTATCCATTAAACTACATGGATTTGGACTATCTACCCAATGTAGAGGCATCCCAAGCTCTATACAGATCTCTAATATCGAAAACCTTGGAAGTGGGCCGACATAGTGCATTGTTTTATGATCACCGGGATGGTATCATTTCCCCTATACATATGTTGTAATACTTTCATAATGTCTATATATATCCCATCCCATATCCATTCTCTAACCTCAATGGGTTGAGCTGAAACCATTGTAAATTAGTGCTCATACATAACTTGGTGATAAGTGAGGAATCGTGAGATAGAATATACAACTCCATTTTTTATCCATTGTTTACAAAAACAAACATCATAGGTCTTGGTATATCATCTCCACATCTAGATTTACTAACAAAGGATTTTATAATACTCTTTCATATGATCCACCTACAAAATAAATAGTTTTATCGTGCATTCTATGAAAAGAATGATATTCTCCCCATGTTTAGAATATCCATAAGTATAATTCCCTATGGATTTCTAAGAAAGTAGGTTATCATAGTCAGTATCCCCATGTTGTAACTCTATACACACTATATGATTGGAGGGGTTATAACCATATACTAGAGGTAAGTTACTCAATTTGTATACATAACGAATTATTATAATGAGGAAAATAACTCTAATGCATTATTTATCATATATAAACTAGATCTCATGCAATGTGAATCCTCAACCACATTCCCCTTTAAAGGAGTATAGTTAATTTCAATATCATAATCAAGAAGGAAATCTAGCCATAACCTATGCCTCATGCTGAGATCCTTATAAGAGAAAATAATCATTAGGATATTTTTATTAGAGTAGACGATTAATTTCCAACTCATCATGTAGTGTCTCCACATCATCAAACTGAAGAAACCACTCCTAACTCAAGAATAAGGGTCGTTTATTTCTATCAGTGTGGTCACAACTGGGACGAAGCATACGTGATCAATGTATACCTTTTCATCAGAACACAACCATGAAAGGTTCTTGAAGCATCGTAGAATAATACGTACTTAACACCTTCCTCCAGCTATCTCATGGTTGGATTGATAGTCAAACTCTTCCACAACTATTGAAAATCCTACATGATTTGTTTTTCAACATCAAATGCTTCCCTTTTGATTTAAAGATATCATGGGTGGTGATATCTTGCGGAAATCAACTTTGAATCTCTAGTAATATCCTTCTATCCCATGGAATCTCCACACCTATATCACACACTTAGCTGACTCCCATGCTTACATTGCATTAGCCTTGGCCAAGTCCACTACCACTCTATTTTCATAGAAAATATGACCCGTAAAGTTGATCTCCTATATCCAGAATTGACATTTAGATAGATTTTGGTAAGGATAGTACTTGTGGTGTATGTCAAAAACCATCATGAAGTGTTTCATGTGCTCCTATGTGGATTTTGAGTACACATGGATATTTTTGATGAATTTTACTGCATACTATTCAAATAAAGGATGAAAGATTCGATTCATGATTCCCATGAACACTTCAAGAGTGTTGTTTTTGCCAAAGGGAATCAAAAAGTACTCATAATAATAATAGATAAATATGAATACCATCTTCCGAATGCCATCGTCCTTTACTCTCAGTTGGTGGTAACCATATCTAAGGTCAAGATTCGAGAACCATCATTCCCCTCTCAACTACTCAATGAGGTTATCAATCCTCAGTAGTGAATAATTTTTATTGAAAGACACATGATTCAAGTGTTGGTAGTCCACACACAACTATAATATTATGATATCAATCTTGGAAAAAATTGGCATTCCCATGATGTTACACTACTTCTAACAAATACCGTCATCTGCAAGTCCTCTAACTGCACCCTCAACCCTTGAAGCTCAGTAGGAGGAATTCGAAAAGAAAACATAGATATTTGTATTTTTCTAGGTTGTATATCAATAGAAAAAATCAATATCTCAATATATAGGTAAACCTAAAACATCTTTGATGAATACGTCCACATACTCTTCCAGCACAACATGAAATTGTAGAGTCGTAACATCAATATAACCAAGGGTCAGGGTAGACAACTAATGAGTAATCATCTAAACCCTCATATAGACGAGTCCATCCTACACTGTTTGAATTTTTTTCATAGACAATGGGGAACCTATTTCCATCACTGCCAACCCACCACACCCTTCTCCTAAAATAGTCAATCTGGGAATGGGCTATAGATAATGAGGGAATACAGAGAATGATATCATAAGGCCTTGACGCTGCATTCATGTTATCCCAACTAAAACTATCATCTCTTTGGCTCATATCACAGTATAATTAAAATGTGTTATCAACGAGTATTCTCCAGTAAGAGTCTCCTAGCACAGGGTTGCGTCAAAGGTTCAACATGAATATCTAATTATGGAAAATATGTGTGGTGAGAAAAGAAGGACTAGAACTTGTATCTATCAGCACTCTATACAATGTTTAAATGATACAGAATATACCTTGAATTCTTCTTGGAGCCTTTGGGTCATAATATTGGACCTCCTGTAGTTGTCCCCTCCCTTTTCCTCTGGCTACATGAGCCCAGTTTGAACATCTTGCAGGTGGTGGTGGTAACATGTCAAAATACTGACCACCATTTTCTTCTCTCTAAGACCCTATAACACATTTTCTAAACTAAAAACCTACATACAAATACTGTTGTCTCTGCCTTTGGGGGCCCATCTACAGGTTATTTTTCAAATATACAATGAATCAATCAATCTCAGGTGATATGTTCTCTTCCATCACATGAGATTCCCCATATCTCTCTCGGCTGGCATGAACCACATTTTGAAACATGAGATGTAGATCATATGTCCTGAAACCTACTCATTAAATGTATCACACATCTATATCCTTTAGAATAACAACTTCTCTAATATACTAAGGTCTATGCTTCAGTTTTTCCACTCTGGAAAACTGCCGGATGTAGCTGCTCATCCAAGAAACTCTGAACCACCAAATTTCACTCTAAGACCCCAAAATAAATAGAAATTCAAAGAGGGAAAATACTAGCTCATATATCATTACATATAATTTTCTTAATGGTTCATTCCCTAAAAATATAATCATAAACCATATCTATCATGTTCCTTGAGATGTTGGTAAACATCAATGAATACTCAGTTATAGTGATTCATCCCTGATGGAGCTGCAGAAGTACCTAGATATGAACATCCCTCAGAATATTTAGTGATAACTCCTCTATAAAAGGACACTAAAACATTGTATACAAAATATTTTCCTCCTTGTAAAACTATCTCACCAAGAGACTCCATCACCATGTCGATCTGTGAAGAAGGCTCGCTACCATTACAAAAATTTGATCCACTGGGGTCCAAACTAGATAAAATGCATGGGTCTCTACCTCAACCCAGTCATCAACCACCTATGGGTCAGTCTCTCTAGAGAACCTGAGGGGTATCTTTCACTGAAAATTATGATGTGAACTCAGCCTACAAACCCCATCCCCTGGTGTTATGGGTACCACATGATGCTATGCCGGTGGAATTATGGAAAGTGCACCAGATGGAGGTATCATGTTCTGAACCATTCCTTTTATTAAAGACTCTTAACTAAGTGGATCATCCTCAAGATCATCATTATGAATCTTAGATGATATAAATCAACGAGGAATCCTAAAATAAACAAGATATTCCACGGTAAATGAGTATATCTAGAGAGCTGGAACAAGAAGGACACAGAAACCACAACAAATTCATATATGATGAATGTACCATTTTTTTCATATAACTAATTTTCTAATTTACCATGTCTAAATGGATGTGATAAGGTTTATTGTGTATGTATAATTCATACTCCACAACAAGACTAGAGTCTATGACCATAAATCCATAATCAAAAATCTTAACATTGTTTCCCCAAACCAATATCAGTGGATCTAGTTCCTAATGTAGAACTGACCATCATTGATACCAATTCATCATGAATCGACCCTACCAGGCCCATGTTATGACTCCCCAATCCCTCCTCCAATAGGTAATGTCCTGGTGACTGGAACTAAGTTGGAACATTACTATGATGAGTTCATTTCTTGAGTACCTGTAAATAATAACACAAATCCAATCCTTAAATTTGGTGAAATGTAATAACAATAGAACAACAAATGCATGAATATGATAATATCCCAAGGCCAATGTATGATATGGGGTAATGAAAATAAACAAGTCCAAATAAATTTGAAAACAAATAGTTTTTAAAAAATGTAACACAAGAAATTAAAGGTACCGTGAATGTCTTCTGAAAGCTGTAGGAACACACCTTGGTCTGTCACTATAAACCATCTAGTCCTGGTCCACCAAGGAATTTGTCAGAAGTTCATTTATAAGCAAAATACATGAAATATATAGGCAAATAATATGTAGGGGTTAGTATGAAAATACTTAGTAGGACACCCTGAAACCAAAAATCATAAAAAATGGAAATTATAGTCATATCTATATAGGTATATCTCTAAAACATATATAAAAAGAATATTCCAATACAATCCACAAAGGTAATAATTCTAGTTGTAAGACACAACAATAGTATACCCATCGAATAATTCTAGATCATGGATCTCCAATCTAGAAGAACACACTCCTTAGACTGATAGTATAGATGGTGTTTTTATGAGAGGCACTTCTTGTCACTTCATGTCTTGTGAAGAGTATGTATATAATTATAAGATAATGCAATAAATAGATGAGGATCCCTTCAAATGTCATGTCATGAAACCAACAAACTCAATATGGATTAACTTATTAAGTAGATGATTGATGCTTGCATTGTTTTGGTCGCGATGATGCCAAAAACTCCACCTATTGAAATAAGATTAATAAAGGATATCACTCCAGTACTCTCTAAGGGATTCCAATGACTCTATTTCTGATGTTAATCTAACTATATTTTGATATTTATGGTAGAAAAAAATAATATACCAGCAATAAGGGAAATGATAATGGGGAAAACCTTAATGAAACATGCCTTACTCACTGAGGATTAGGGATCTATGACATGAATAATAGAATAAATGGCATGTTTAAGGGTTACATGTCATTTCCCATGACCCCAGATTATACCCTTGTAAATTTAATATGTCATCAAACTCTGTCGGTGTTGAACTACACAGAATACATGCATCCTGTGTAGTCTACTTGAGTTCCATTTTCATCGCTTAGCCCATTTACCTCATCAAATTTGTGTTTGTGTGGGGTAGTACACATCATGTAAAAAACCTATATACTCCTCCCCATGTACGTGTACTTCCCATGTAAACACTAAGTTCACTCGGGGGACCACATGTCGTGTATGCCTAGCCACATGTAATGTTATATTTATGTTACTCCATAAAACATATATTCTACTACGGGGGTCCAAATGGTTTGTAGACCCCGTGTATATGAAATGTTCTATAGTATTTTCTAGAATCCATGAAATTTTCTCCGCTTGCCTCAGCCAATCTTCCAGCCATAGATCTTCTGATGGACATGATGTGAAACTCAATATCCAGCCTCTTCATGCCATTCTGTAACAAAATCAACAAGATTTCATTATTCAAGCCTCAGAAAATGAGATCATTATTGTTCTTCTTTAAATGCTGAAGAATGTGAAAGATCATGAAATTCAATTCCAATCATCATTCTGTATGCTATCGTAACCATTGTCATACCCCTAATGCGTCACATCAATCCGGGATCTAGATATCAGACCGTGGCCATAAGAAATGGGTGTGCTATGATTGATCATTTGATAAAATTCCAAGTGATGGTCCATTGAATAAGTCTCGTGATAAATGGTGAATGTGGGGATAAATTCACAAATTCCATCAAGAGGAATAGATCTTCATAGATCTTCCTACCAATATCAGTTCCTTGACATTAGAATTAAAATCTACAAATCGACAATTAATCACAAAGTTAAATTATATAGATCCTTGATAATCATACCCCATCCCACAAGATGATCGAAGTGAGGTTTGAAATATTTGTCAATTGTTCTATGTTCATCATAAAAATCAAGAAAATTGAAGAAATCCAAAAAAAAAACAGATTCCTTAACTCGATTAGGTTCAATCGATGATGTTAAAATATTCGTCACACTATTGTCAGCAAGATCTGTTGAATATATTTTTTGTTGATATTTGATCTATCATCGTTCACCTAAGAGGATTCTCCAAGAATATCTATCCAAAAAATATATAGAGTTTCAATGGTTATGCTTTTAACCCAAAAATTATGACATAAAATAATTTTTTATGCTATCTTGTCATTTTATAAAACATTGGAAAACAAAATAATCTATTTCATGTTTACTCATGCGAATTTTTTTCTAAGATGAACCCTGCTGAAAATTGGTATATCACGCCAATGGTAAAACCTGCATTCTGAGTACAATGGTTCCCTTAAATTTTTGATATGGGCACCCATTTATAATATATTTCACATTTTCAGGAAAAAATTGAATGCTTTATATGTTATATATATTATATATTTCAAACCATTATTCTCAGAACATCCGGCCTTAGATTTTCACATCGTCTTAGTTCCTAGCCTCAAAAATAATAAATATATAATTTAAAAATAATATACCGAAACAACAAGAAATTGCAATATCATTGAGAAAGAGATGAAGTGGAAATTGATCAAGATACTATCAGATAGCAAGATTGTGTATATGATAATGAACACAGTAAAGTATACTTTATTATGTATAGTGATAAAAAAGTATTACTCAAATATATGAAAAGGATATTAGAAAATATTTATCCTAATTCCTTAAAAAAATTAACCGATGGTCTTATAAATCATCACATAGATATGGTCTTGAGTTCCTTTTGTTTCCATTAATCATTATATTTATGAAGTTTAGTGATCATTATCACCCTCTACAGTTATTTATGCTTTTCCTCTAGGTCCAATTTTCACTCCCAACCTATGTTCACCTACATGGAAAACTAGTTAGGATTTACATTGGGTAATTTTTAAGATCCCAACATATATTTCTAAAGGATTTTTTAGTATTAATTTTTATGATGTGGGTTTCTATGAAAGGAACCTTCAAGTATTAGAACAATAATAACCTAGATGAATTGAAAGGGTGAAATTAAATTTAATGTTGTAGAATGTAACACCCTAATATTTTTGGATTTTTTTTAAATTAATTTATTCTTTTAATGTTTTTCATTTCACACAACACACAATATAGTATGTATAATAATAATGCACCAGGTTATTCTTTATTTAAATTCAAAACCATGTAAAAATTCATTATATGATAATCCAAGATAATATTACACTACACAAAACACATAGAATAACTTGTGGTACACAAAACAATATGTTTTTATTATGTTACAAATAATTCCAAGTTTCTTAAATGGCTTGTGAAACATGAATGTTTGAGATTTACTAAAAATAAGTATTTTATTAATAATCTCAATAAAATATAATTATAGCTATGACCTAGAAATTGGAATGGAATTTATGAATAATATTAAATAAATTATAAAAACATTATTTACACATGTATATAAAAATAATCATATGGTTATCAATTAGAATAACCGAATCAAATAACTATTTGAGAATAAAGAAATCACTTTTATTAGAAAACTATATATCTATGAACAAATACAAATTTATCTCATAAAATTATAACTAAATATTTTTGAATAAATTTTTAAATAAAAGTTTTCTATTAAATATTCAATCAGTATTTTTTATAATCACCCAATATATATTATAGGTACAATTTGTGAATAAATATAATTTTAAGAATAAATGAAATATTTTTCTAAAGGGAAAATTTTCTACCTTTTAATGGAGAAACCACATTAAATATAAATTTGGAATCATTTATAACTATTATTTCAAAAAATAATCTTTATTTTTAAATGTGAAATATAAAAATTCACATTTGGGTAAATTTTCATATTTTTTTATTTTATTTTTTAATAAATAGGGGAAAATACTGAATTTTAATTCAAAATGTCTTTTTTATAAAAATAAATTACATGGTAAAATTACATTTTTAATTATTTTGAAAGATTAATTAGATAAATATTACATAAATTAATCCATTTTAGGTCATTATAATCCATTTTACATTGAAATTGTATATGAAAACATTTCAAAATTTTGAACATTTTACTTTAAAAACTAACAGTGTCGTCCCATCTAAGGTACTAAATTTAAATTCATTTATGTGAACTATGTGTTTGGAATTTTGAAAAATTGATTCCATATTTGAAATAATTTGAATTTTTAATTTACACAAGAAATATATTAGAATTTTTTAAAATATTATTCAGAGTAATTAAAAAAAATTACAGCAATGAAGAGAAAACGTAGTTTAACAAAGGACTAAAAAAACATAAGACAAAAAATAAAATATAAATTTGTCGAAAAAAATTGGATGTTCATATTTATAGTCTATCATCCATTTTATGAGATGTGAACCATTATTTCAGCCACTTTACCTAGAATAAACATTGGTTGAAATCCCCTTTCAAAAATTTACGAAAATTCAACTCCTCCTCCATTATAAAACAACACTCACCCCTCCAATTTTTCCACAACTATCATGCCCAAAAGACTAAAATATTTCATTCCATATATTCTCAAAAAATATACAATTAAATCCAATAATAATAAATTTTTTCATAAATATATCTAATGAATCCCTTCTATTCCAACCAATAAGAGTTACCCATAGATGAGGTATTATCCTTCCTCCAACTCTTTTATTTATTTTTCATTGCCCACCCCATAAACCCTTCAAATTAAATGATTATAAAATAACCTAGATATCCTCCATATTTAGATATTTTTTATTATATTTTTTTGATCAACACATACACAAACTTTCATCTAATGGGTAATGAACTAACATTTATTTTGTATGTTGAACTACCGCCTTACAAAATGATGTTGTTCTATTTCCAATTACCACCCTTATTGGTTGGGAATTATAATGGAATTTTTTTTTACTTTATATATATTATATTGTTTATATATATATTCTTCTATTATTATTAAATAATACATACCATCATCCTTTCCATTTTTTTAAATATAATAACTTTATTTTTCAATGTGTGAACGTCCACCTTCTCAAAGCAGTGTAATATGGTCACAAATTACATTGAATTTATTATGGGAGTGTTTTTGTAAAATTTTATGTTCTATATATAATATTAATTCTACTATAATGATAATATATATATTTCACTTACATCATTTATTTCAATATAAAAATAAACTAGAAACAATGTTCTGGTGAACATATGGCTTACCAATTCCATGGAAGGTGTATTCTATTTCATATTTAAATATAAATATTTATATACTAAATATAGTTAATATTAATTTCATATTATAAATTATGTAAATATTTAAATCATTATCTATATAATATAATAATTAGTGAAAAGTAAAAAAATATACAAAAACAACAAAGATATTAGCAGAAAAATAGCATTAACTTGGATCTGTTGATAAATGTGTAATATATTGTCATAAAAACTAATATATGTCTTTCGATATAAAAATATGGTTATTTAAAGATTTATAATAAACATATATTTATTATACCAATGGTTCTAATGTGCACAATGAAATTCATGATTTAAGGGAAAGGTTTTGTTTTCTCACTTTTTATCTCAATGGGATACATGCCTTAATCACCACTCATTTATTTTTCATTGTGTATATACTTCCCATGAATGTAATGTATGATTATTATAATTAAATTTTAGAGTACATTAATATTAATTTTATGATATTTAATTTATGTAATTTTTGTTACAAAATCTACCAAATCGGTAAATTGATTTTTTTCATCTGGTTTCCTTCATTGATATACATTACATGTTACACAACTATTATTATCTACGGGTTAAATATAATGTATTTTTATATATTATATAATGGACCAAATAAAGTAATTATATTTTAATCATTGTTTAGTGCTATTATATCTTGTAGTTAATGAGTCAATGTTACCAATGTGTTAATACATTATTGATTCAATCTCATCATTTAGTAGGATTATTTATGATTATTATTTGGTTGATGAGATTTTATAGTACAAATATGAAGAACACTCATTATGTTTCATACCCATTTTTTATCGACAATATATTAATCTATTATAACTATTTTACACTATTTAGTACTAATGAGAATTAATAAAAAGTTTTTATGAATATCAAACATTATTTCTCCACTAAATATTGTATAAGTGTTCTTTCAAAATAGTGTTTTCTAAAAAATATTTAAATATTTTTTATTTTTAAAATTTTATCTTAATTATTTTAAAATATTACTTTTTATGTTTTTGAAATGTCATTTTCTTATAAAAGGATTTAAATAATTTCAATTTTTCATTATATGTTTTAAAAAAAGTTCTAGATAAGGGTTTCAAAAATTATTTCAATACTAATTTCTATGTTTTAAAAGAATTTTCAATGAAATATATTTTCCAAAATGTATTCAAAAATTAAAAATGAGTTTTCATGGTGTTTATAAAGAAAATGGGTTGAAAAATATTTTCATGCTTTCTTTATATGTTTTTAATGCTGCTCTGAAAGAAAATGGTTCTCAAGATGAATTCTGTTTTAAAATGTGTTTCTAAAAATAGAAATGATGTTTTCCCTAATAAATGTTTTAAATTAAGTAGTAAACACTTATTTATAAGAAAATGAAATTAAAAATGTATTAAAAAAATTCTATTCTAGAAAATGATATGTTCCTTATGAAATGTTTCATTTGATTTTTCAGAATAATACACAATCTAAGATGACATAATTTTTTATATTTTATGATTTACAAGGGATACAATACGAGTATAACAATACTATTATTTCACGAGTAGATTATATTTTAATTGAATGAATTTCATTACACCGTTTTCTCTTCATTGGGTTATATTCTTTTGAAACCTGTATGTTTTCATTGGTTATGATTTCAGAAATTATTATGATACCTATATCTTTTCTATTTTAAATGATGTGATGACATGTTTTTGATACACATTTCACTTAATGGGTTAGGATATGATGATTTTTTATAATCTGGTGGAACAATAATGTTTGAATTTTTTATGTCATAAGTGGGGTCTATATCTCCCTCCAATGCAATGGATAACGATGGATCGTTCCTGAGTATAAATGTCATCTGTGAAACTTATTACATGATCATAATGTTATGAATCAACCATATTACACGTTCATAACATCATGAATGAACCTGATTACATGCCCATAATGTTATGTATGGACCTAGATTCATGGCCATTAGTTTATGAACACACATGGATATTAAGTGAACCTATTCCTATATATACATGTTCATAGTGTTATAAGATGATGTATATGCCACAATTACTTGTCTTATACCTATGTTATTCTTACATGGATTATTATCTCTATTAACATACAATTACTGTCTTATGAACAATCATTATTTAATCCATGACTCTTGATTGTGATATTTGATGTAAATGATAAGATCTTCTAATTATATGATCATGTTTTCATTCCCTTATTCTCATTATTATGCTAATATATCTTCTTGTTAACCCTTACTATGAATCTGAGCTCAACTCTTTCTTACGTTTCAATTCCTATGGTCATGAAGAAATATTATTATATAGGTGTACTAAAGTTGAATATATTTATGGATATTTTAAATATCATTCACCAAATTAAGAAAATGTGTTCCATGATTCCAAATACACTAAACTATTATGGTCCACATGAATTATTTTTTGAATGTTTTAAATATTCATCTAAAATTACGTAATTTCCATGTACATTAATCCCAGGTTACTATAATTCTCGCTAATTTAGAATATAAAAAATTGAAATAGTGGAACACCACAAATTTGAAGGAACATTTCATGTAAAAAATAAATTATATAATGAAATTATATGATTAAATAATGATATTTTCATAGAATCATTTAAATGTTATGAATATTAATAAATGTGACTATTTACACTTATTTAAGAATCATATAACAAATCATGTTTACTCTGATGTGATTTGTTGTGGAAGAATTAATTTTTTAATCTTACTTTGGTATTACACCACAATATTTTTTCCATGATTTTTGTAAACATTTAATATTGATGAAGATGAGAACACTATTCATTATGGATAGTTTTTAACAATAGACTTTATAAGTGTATTTTTCAAGTTCTGAACTATTATAGCTAGATCTATCATATATAAATTTTTTCTCCATTATAGTTTAATAAAAAATGAACATTTCACAATATTGATGTTTCATACCAAAATAAATATTTTTTATAATATATATTTTAGACACTAAAATTATTATACACCAATAATATTTAACATATAATTATATTTAATAAATATATAATTTTTTTTTGTATGTCACTGTGGTTTTTAAGGAGTACCTTTGAATTTTTTTATCATTTTATATTCTATTTGGTTTTAAATTTACATTATAATATATGTAATTTTTATTAAATTTTGTTAAATTAAAAATATTAAGAATACTATATTTTATCATTATAAATTTTTTTGAGGATAATTAAATTGGATGTTTTGTTAGCTTAAAAATTTAATTAGATGAGTTACTTGACATATAAAAGATGGTGAGGCTATCCAGGATTCGTGGATTAAGGAAGGAAAAAATTAGATATATAACTGTGTGAAATATTTTAATAAATGTATCATCAAATATATTATGTGTACTGTAAAAACTATTTTAGAACATGGGTTGTGAATTACTATGTTTTTAATCATATTGAAGAAGAATAAATCCACCCAAATAGTTTAATCCATAAATAACTGTGTACATAATTTCCATTAACATGGTTTTAAAGGATATTTATAGGGAAATATCACACATAATAGTAATATTTATGGTGTAAATTATTTTACTTATACTTATATTGTATACTTTTAATAATTTATTACAAACTTATTTCCATATCCATTAATCCATTCATTATTTATAAATTTTCATTGATTTAGATAGTGAAAATAAAAGTGTTAGAAAATAATAATTTTCTTCTAATTAATAATTCTTTACAAACATTATAAGTACATGTATAATTTATATTAATTTCTAAATATATACTTATTTCATTGATTTGATTACAATTATCTTATGAAAGGAGATCCCTGAATTGACTAACATGAAGATCATAATTTTAAGAATAGTGGGAAACATTTAAAAAAATTCAAATAATAATTTGACCACACAATAATGTCCATTAATTGTATGCAACCATATACCTATTCGGATAAAATATTAGTAATAAAAATCAGATCACTCGAAGGATACTCTATCAATTAAACATCCATAGTTAGATAATAATTTTCAATTCCTAAATATAAAATAAATTATCAAGTTTGGATCATTAAATTTTTATAAAATACTAAAAAATCAAACTTTTTTGATACATTTTAGACCATTACATACTTTCAAAATTATTTTTAGTCAAAATTTTATTGGGAAATATTATTTGAGCTAAAATACAATTGTTTTATAAAATTTTATTCCTCTGGTTTTTATTAACATATAATTTTATAATTGAATCCTTTCATAATAATGTGAAATATTTTTGATATTTCTACTTGTTATTTATATAAAGTTTGAATTTATTAAATGTTGTGTGACATAATATTTTTCGGACTCTATGGAAATAATGGAAAATAAAATTAACGAAGTTGTTTAGTGTAATAAATTATTTTCAAGTGGTTATTTTGAAATATTATATGATTCTTATGGTATAAAATAATAATATTCTAAAGGAAATTTTAATTATTTTACGGACATTTAATTAATCTATACGATGTGAATATTTCAGTGAATCTTTAAAATTTAGCTTCTATATTACAACATGTTCCCCTTCCAAGGTGAAAAAATAATGAAACTATTTCACTAGTTTCTGAAACTAATAGGATATCTAAATAACGGAATAATTGTCTTTATCATATAAGAATTTCTATATAGTGTTTAATGATTTAATATTTTGGAATGTTTTTAATAAGAGTGGGATAAATTTCAAATTTGAAACTTAAATGAATAAGAAACACAAGGGTGAATAAGCATAAAATGAGTAGTCAATATCCTTGAGAGAAAACACATTTCTCAATCTTGACCAGTAAAACAAAGGAAGGGTTTTGAGGAATCAATTGTAGCAATTGAGTGGGGTAAAAATCCTAGGGGATATTTACCATTAAAGAGGAGTAGATATTGAAGTACTAATTTATGAATAAAAATAGTTTAGACCCCCAGAAATGAGAATAAACATATACTATTGATATTTTATAGAGACACATAAAGAATGAAGAGTTAAAATAAATATTTGGGAACTCAAGGAGTCATATATAATATGTAAAAAGTCATAGATAACCCCAAAAACATATCTAAAATTTATACCACAAAGAATAAATTAATAATTCACTCAAAATATTAGAAAAGGTTGATTCATGGTTATTTTATTACAATGGTGGTTGAGGAAATGCCCAAGTATATTTATAAACACATGGATATCAATATTATAGAGAAAATGTAAGTCACTAAAATGGTTGTTGAAAACAAAATTATAGTAAAACCAAATAAAAAATCATTTAATAATCAATGGAAATTTATTTTATACTAATAATATTATCTAAAGTATAAATTACCTATTGGTAAAAAATTACACCAATAAAGAGCCATGGGAACTACTGAAAATTCTATTGAGATAATGGAGACAATATAAGCCGATGGAATTAATAATAGAAGACAAAAATTAATTATTATTTTTTTCTAAAAATGAATAAATGTATTAATCAGATGGATATATAAATTTTTTTATAGTTTGTTGAGGTAAATCTTGAAATCTAATGAATCAATGGTTCTTCAATGAAAGATAAAATCCTTCAATCACACACTATGGTATGATTTAGTGAACATTCTTCCATAATTTATTATAAAATATTTTTTTATAATTGGAAGAAAAATTTATTCTTATAGGATAAACCAACTATAGTATTCCCAATGAATCATCTATATAAGGAACATGTTTCATAGTACGTATTTATTAATCAACTACTCTTATTTTTTATCAGTATTTCTCTCTATTATTAATAGTAATAATAATTAATAAACTTTTTAATATGTAATTATAAATATTATATCCAATGTAATTTATAAAGATTGTAATTTGGAGAAATTGTTAATATATGGGTACTAGTTAGATTACCACTCAAAATTATAAATTATTTTAACCATTTTATATTTTTATTTTACAAGGACATTCAATAATATCAATGTTGAAGAAATAAAACCAATTTATAAATTTTTTAGAGAAAAAATTAGGATAAAATTAAAGAATCACTCTAAAGATATATATATTTCAAATAAATTAAACGGTTTTAAAATTCCCAATGTTATTTAATTAGTGATATAGTGGTACAATCCCCTTAACAATATATCTAGTATTCCTTGGGACTATGCCTTCTATGAAAAAAAATATCTATAAATATGTGTTCTATTTACTGAATTAAAATGGATCTGTTGTTTTGAAAATGGGAAGTGATTTCTTTTTGATATTGACATTGTTGAATTATATTTATTTTTTATATTAATTATTACATGTTTTTATGATGAGTAATTAATATGGTTATATGGCTAACAAATCTATGTTTGGAAAATATTTTGTTTGTTTATATCCTGAATATTAAATACCATGAATTCAATGATTTCATGATTGATTTGTTATCAAAGTTAGTTGTTTTTAGTAATCATATTGTACTGGAAATGGAATTCATTAATGAGATTGATATGGTCGTAACATAATTATATTCAATACATACGTTTTTCAATTTATTTTTGAATGCATGACTTGTAAATTTCTGGATATATGTATGTATTCTCATTCCCAATGTTATGAATGTTTTTTTAAATTAATAGAATCAATATTTGGAAAAACATTATTCATGGTAAAAACAAAATTCACATCAAATTATTTTCATATATTGTAACATTACAAAAATATTTTATAAAAAATCAAGTCCTCCATACAATGGAGTGTTATAATCTATATATAATTACATCACTTAATAGTGAATAATGTTAATTTGGACAACACTTTCCAATTAATAATATCCATGCGACTAATAAATCCTCTCAATTTTTTTTACCATTGAGGATAATTGTTTTTGAAACTAAACCAATAATGAGACAAACACTTCAATATAGAATTTTTTTTTTAAAATAGTAAATGGATACCATAAGAATGAAATGTGAGCATTGTGATTTTAGATTGGAGTGAATTTATAGAATCTAATAAGGGTAATATAACCATCATTTTATCCTTATAAAAGGGATAATAACTTTTGGGAATAATAATAGAAAACATATTACTATATCATAAATTCCTATATGTAGTTTTCATTAATAAGTATTTTATAGAGGTTAATGATATATATTTTTTAATAGAAATAATAATAATTTTTAAATAAAATAAATCATTCCTTTTTCCATTACAAACTCTCATGGTTGGGTATAAGGATGGTTATAAAGTATATATATCATATTTAAAATGTTATTATATCATTAGTGTCGTAATACATCATATAACCTTTTAATTTCCTTTTTGTTGGGGATATTATAATGTCTTCCAGTTTTTCGACATACTCTCACATCACAAAGTGATGAAATTATTATTTCACAGTCACTTTACAAGGATTTGGATAAGGATAAATTTAATGAATATATGTGATATAAATAAAAAAATAATTATGAAATTCAAGATATATTGTTCATTTTAGAAGTGAAATTTAATTCATTTTATTTTTTAACTTTTATCTCACTCAATGATGATAACATTGTTCATGTACATGTGGACTACCATTTTCAGAAATCAAGGTGACTCCCTTTTCATAGCCACAAAACATGGAAAATATATATAATTATATTTAATTAGAAAATATGTTATTTATGATATTATTATCAATAATTAATGAGAAATAATTACTTTCCACTATTCTATTATGGTCGTTGAAAATTTGCAACATCGCCCAAAAGTACATACGATATACCATCTCCATGATCGTAACATACTGCATTTTTAATAACAATCATTATTGATTTGTTTTATAATTAAATTTTATGTACAAAAATTAAAATTATGTTATTATTATTATTATACTAATGATTAAACAATGTGATGTACACATGAACAAGTGTTTTCATGATAAAACACGCATATGAAAATAATGAAATTAACCCCTGAAACAATAAAAATAATGAAATATTATTAACTAATGGGTGATAAGACATTAAAATAGGATCATATATAATATATAAAGATTAATATGGTTCTATAATAGTTTAAAAAGAAGTCTCAAACTGCTATACATGAGGTTTATGCATATTATTCCAAATAGAAGCATGATGTAGGGGATTTAGTCTTGATTTACATTAATTTATGAACATCTGTATATTATGTACATGTTTATTGTATATGGTGTATAAATTTGATTTTTACATGTAATATAATGAATAACTCCTTCATAAATTTATTTTGATTTTCAATTTTAATTATTTTATATATTGGAATTAAATATAAATGTTACTAGGTGTTATTGTGTTTCATAACCTAATTTAATTTACATAGGTTATATAGTTTATTTTACGTTTTTGTTGTTATAAAATTATTTGTGTCATGTATTTTGATTAAAATAACTTCTATTTACACTTTTTTGATGTGTATTTATAGTTTATACACAAAATGGATTAATTTATAAATTCTTTCATCAATGTTATAATGCTTTCAAGGATTTATTTTACAATCTAATATTATTATATTATATTAAGACTTAAAATTACATTGAAAGAATTTTTAGATAATTGTTTTGTAAAACCATTTGATTTATTACCCTTTAATAATATATAATCTATTTAATTTAACAGTATCAATTATCTACTAATTTCTATAAAAAAAAATTTTGAGAGAATATTTTAAAAAAATCTGACTTCATTTCTTTCATTTGTTGAAATTCCATTTTCATCAAAAAATGTTTTATAAAAATGTTTTCAAAATTGTTTTCAAAACAGAAAAACAGATTTATGGAGCCATTTTTCCAATTTTTACTTTCTACAAAAAATATTAAAGGAATATTAGTTTTTTTCCAAAAACATTTTGTTTGGATTTTACTAGAAAAAACTGAAAGGAATATTTGTTTTTCTGAGTATGACATGAATTGAATATCCATCCATCATGAACACTGAAATTTTTTAATGCCTTTTCTATATTTTTAAGTAGATACTATAAAATACAATTATTTCCACAATGTTTTATATAATTTTAGTTTTAAAAATCTTTTTTCAAAATGAAAAGGATATTTTCCTCACGAATGTTTTCAAGATATTTTTGGGTAATTAACATCATCAATGATAACAACCCTTTATTCGCATCCCATTGGGTATATTTTGTTTTTATTGAATAATTATTTTTTATATGGATGGTTTATTATCATTTTGATGAAGTAAAGTATTGATATTCACATTATTAGTTTATAACTCTAATAATTATCATTTGCTAAAAATATTAATGTTTATGTGGTCATCAGACAATAAATTACACATAAATATTCATATTATTTAGCGTTGATATGTTATGTACATAATCAATATAAAACTTTTTACAAACGGTGTCCAATATTTAAGAATATATATTTATATGGGAAAATATTTTTAAATACTTATACTTTACTCAATTAATATAATTAATAAAAAGATACATTTTTCATGAATTAAATCGATTATTCAATATTTGATGGTTTCTTTGGAAATATATAGATTGGATGTCAAATTTATAGATATACCATCAATGTATCAATAGTCTCATGAATTGAATCATTATGATAGTATAAAATTATTTTCCAAACCCAATGGGTTTGTTCACAATAGTTCTATATTAACTAGTGGATATATCTTGATGATTGAGGTATATGGTACCCATGACATGAAATCCAATAATTAAGAATTTCCTTCATATATAAAGTAGTTATTTTAATCCATGATATTTTTAATATGGTATTATCTCAAGATTCATTTCATTATCATCAATAGATTAAATGAAATGTGTTTTCATTTTCTTTCCATTCTATGTTGATTTTTAGTAATCTTATCACGATATTCAAATTATTTAAATGGAATGTGTGTTTAGTTATTTAACTTTACATATTTAATATTCTATATTTATTCATGATATATGTCCATGTACATAACCATTAATGAGCATTTGATCTCACCGTTAATTTCTTTCATTTCCTAAGAAGACATAAATTGTACAATGAAGAATATGCAAGGATATGCTATATGAAATATTTATTGTTTAAAAAATTATTATGTAATTATTTTTTTCAAATGTAACTTATGATTACAGCATGTATCTAGTTCATCAAGACTATTAATCTATTTTTTAATTCATGATGGAATTCCATTTGTCTTATAATAATGTAATAAAACATACACTAGTTCTGGGTTTCTACGACCATGGACACTGTAGTTGGTTTCATTTGATGATTAATGGAATACATTGTAACTAGATTTATGAAAACATATATTTGGTATCATAAAAATATGATAGATTTTGTGGATAATCATAAAAGATCATTCCATTGTTTTTTTAAATTATATATTTTTTTGGAATTTCATTAAATATATTCCTATAAGGATACTTCATGTGGAATTTGGTCCAGCATGATTGTACCTTGGGGTAATAAATTTAAAAATGAACACTAATCGTGACCTGAAAATCATTTAGTACCAGAAAGTGGAACTTATTTTGCACCTGGTTTGACACTCATGAAGTATATGCTAATGATATATCATAATGTTTTTATTACAAAATATTATGAAGGATTTTAATATACGACGATAATGAATGGGCTTAGTTAAACTTGAGGGGCCATATATTAAAAAAATCATTTTTTAAATATCCTTTTGACGATTATATAGTTTTCCCAAAATGATAATTTTAGCTCAGTTTTTTGGTTTTATTCAATGAATAGAACAAGAAGGGATGATGTTCATAATGAATTTGAAGAAAAAAAGGTGACTATGAGAAAAAATTGAATGATGATTGGAGTGAATTATATTAATAATGTTCCAAATCACATTCCCAAAAAATTATTGGAAACAAAAACCTTATCCAACTACTATAATCAACAAATAAGAGAAGGAGTATGTTAACAAATATCTTGAGTTGTGGATACCATAAAGGGAAGAAGGATTTATTTCAAACATATAAGAAACATGGAAGAAGACATGATGGAATGTGTATCAATGGAATGAAAAAATAATTTTTTTATGGAATGAAAAATGATATGAGTTTATGATATAAAATACAGAGTACGATTGAAGGAAATTAATCCCATCATATGGATCAATTTGTTGTTAATTTTATTAATTGCGGAGAAATAGGGAATTATTTATATCAATTACATATTCTAATAGTTAAACCCATAAAAAAGATGTACCAATGTGTAAATAAAATAGATGAACTATTTAGGTATTTGGTTTTATGATTATAACTTTATAAGTTATTCTTACTAATTGTATTTTCGGGATAAGAATTAGGGAACATCTAAGGAGTGAGTTAAATTTTTGAATCATGTGATTCTTTATTTACATATAAGTTATTAATCTTATCATGGGTTTCTGATTTTCATATTTTTAATATGTTTAAAGTCTAAAACAGATGTTTGTTGGTTTTATTTGATGATTTTTTAAAATGATTAAATATATATTCGTTGAAATGTATGGAAATACAACCCATTTTATTAGTATATCTTTAAAGAAAAATTTATATGATAAATAAGGCCTTTAAATTTATATAAATAAGTTTATATGTATTGATAAACATTAAGGTTAATATGATCATTAATGAATTTTTAAATATAGTCAAATAATATTATTATACTTTGTGAAAATTGTTGTATTGAATCCCTTTATAAATTTTTAATAATAGTCAAATAATATTATTATACTTTGTGAAAAAATTGTTGTTTTGAAATGCATTATAAATGGTTATTAAATGATTAATTTTATTTAGATAATTTTTATCGTAAATTTATGTGAACATTAAGAAATATATTAATATAGTTTAGAAATGGATAATAATCATGTTTCTTGACAGCCCATTTCATTCGAAAGGGTTGATTGGCTTGAACTAATGACCAATAGATGATATGGTTTTAGCATCTACAACTGGCCTACATGATTTCGGGGTCAATATGTCATTATTTATAGTTAAACTATTTGAAAAATAAATATTATTTATTAACCATTTGTGTTAAATTGAGTTAGTGAGATTAATTTATTTTATTCATAAATTTTTTCAAACCATAATGATTTTTGGAAATAGTTAAAAACAAGGGGAAATACTTTTCTCTCTTTTAGGGGTCTTATAATTTGTTAAAATTTATTTTTAGTGATTCAGTCATAAAAATTTCATCTATGATATTCATTTCTTCGAGTAATATATGAATTATAAATTTATCAAAGCACAACCAAAAAGTAAAATTGTGAAAATGAAAAAGAAATATTTTAAAAAGGTATATTTACCTATATTCATAAACATTAAAATAGAAACGTAACATTAGAAAATGGATGTTGATACAAAAAAGTTTTTTTGATTATATTCGTATTTGATAAATATGATAGTATTTTAAATCATCAAAGGTTCATGATTTTTATGGGATTAAATTTACATTGATAATTCACTTTATTGTGATCAATGTCCTAAATGAGTCTCTATAATGAATTATTCATTTATTCCATGTCTTTATCTTCACTTACAACCAATATTATTCTGCATAAAAACGTATTAATGTATTATTCCATAAGACATTTGGTATTCCCTTTCCGTCATATTAAATGAAAATTTAATTAAAAAATTTAATACATGGTATTTTTTTTAAAAAATGAAGTCTACACTGAAAATACACTATTTCTATGATCGTGTTTAGATTTATAAGATTCAATTTATTTAAGGTGGGTACACTATAACCCCATAAAATTATTAAATTAGAACACATCATTTATATCTTATATGACAAAAAAAATTAGAAAAATTATAACACACTGATAATTAGAGGTATTTTATTTTTTGAATAAATCTAATATATACAATATAATTTATTACACACAAACCGATCTTATATTGTGTTAAATGAAACACTATGTTCAACTTTTTTAATAAGAAAAATTGAGTTTAAACAATATATAAAACATTACTAAAATATTGTTATTTAAAATTTAATTAATGAACTAGAATTTTTAATTTAGTTTATGAACAATGGTATAAAAAATTAAGGTTATATTAATATTATAAATAAATTTTTAATCATTTAAATGTGAAAGAAATGTTTTCAAAAAAACTCTATTTTTCTTAAATATGGTTTAGTCACCCTTTGCACACTTAAGTTAAAATAAATTTTACCAATTTATTTTAATTTATATGATAAAATTATCTTAATTTTTAAAACCGTAATTTCATAACTAAAAAAGGGAGAATATTTTTGCTTTTATGAAAGGGTTCAGTTTTTAATGAATAGAAAAAATTACTGAAATGTCATTTAAAACTCCATTTTTGATTAAATTAATGATAATGATAAATATCATATCAAATTGGTTTTCAGGAAAAGTAGTTCTTATATATAACTATCTAGTTAATTTATTTAATTGGAAAAAAATTATATTTATTTTTGATATAAAAACCTTTTAAATATTTTAACATTTCACTTTGAAAAACACTTTTCTCATCAGGTGCGTGAGAATATTTTTTAATTTCAATTTATAACATGTGTGATTAGAGTTTTAAAAAGGTTATTTCATGTTTTTAAGCAGAATAATTTATTATATATAATAATTTAAACCTAATTATTTATGAAAATAAATATTTCTAGCAACCATAAATTATTTACCGTAGTTAACGTAAAATGGATTTATCATGGTAAAACGTAAAAGAAAATGGATAAAATGGTCCAAACAAGTACTCAAAAATAATTTTTATGGAAATGTATAGAATATTTTACATAATTGTATATATTATAATCCATTTTATACCATTTTAAAATTTAAAAAAGGTGGGTATATTTTTATATAAAAAATTACAATTGTACCAGTAACAATGCTTATAAAAGTCCACAACCTCTCCCTTATATTTATAAATCAGAAACATATTTTCTTGGAAAATACCTTCCAAATAAACATAAAGAATTATATTCTACAAAAATTTAACTTTTATTTTTAGAATAAATTCAACATTGGAAGTCCTTTGGTGAAATCATAAGGATATTCCAGGAAAAAGATGTAACGTTCTCCAATGATTATTTTTATTAAATTTATACCTCTATCTCCCACAATTATTATTAAAAAATTGTGATATAATAGCCTTTCTATCTTTTATATAATTATTTTATTTATAAAATGTTCATCAACAATATATATCCCTTATTCCTTAAAATTGGTTACAAAATCATCACTCATTTTTTATGTGGACTACCACCACTAGAACCGATGTCATTCGTTTTTCCATTACCACCTTTTATGGTTGTGTATCATGAGGGATATAAAGTATATATATTATATAAATATAATATTTATTATATTTTAGTAGTTATAAAATTTATAACATTTTTACTTTCAATTTCATAGGGTATATGATAACGTCACTCATCTGTACGACAGACTAACACCTCAAGAAATGATGTGATTAGTGTTTGACTAATGCTTTACATGGAAAGGGATATGGATGATTTTTTATATTTTTTATATTTAAATAAAATATTTATTATAGTCATGAAATATTAATAAATCTGGGAATATGATATATATTATTTTCTTCTGTACCCTTTCACTCACATAAAGATTATAATAACATTCGCCTATGTGTTGACTACCACTTTCATAAAGCGATGTGTCTCTATTTTCATCTTCAAACCAAATGGATGATATATATATCTACATTTAATGAAATAATATTATAGTTAGGATATTGTGATAAAAATTGAAATATAAAACATTATTTACCACATTTATATTATGTTCTTTTATAAAGGGAAACATTTCTCATTTGTATATACTACCAAAAATCAATAGGATCGTAACTTAATTTTTTTCATAACCATATTTCATGATTCATATTTAAAGTAAAATTTATTTAACAATATTCTAATTTTATAATTATTATTATTATTTAGATTATTTTTATTTGTTTATTACTAACTAGAACATGATATTTAATGACAAACACTCATGAGGAAATAAGGAAAATAACACACGAAACAATGAAAATAAGGAATTATTATTTACCAATAAGTGATAAGGTGTTTTAAAAGGATATTATATGATATTATAAATATTAATATGGTTATCTAATAGGTTTATAAAAAGTTAAAAACCAGTATACATGAGTTTAAATCACATTATACCAAATTTAATCATGTGGTATGGGATTCTTTCAAAATTTACCTTTATTTAGGAGAATTTTTTATATTATACACCAATTTATTAGATATGGTGTATATACTACCAATATAAAATGTAATATAATAAATAAATCAAAATTCGTGTTGTTTTTAGATTAAATTTCAATTATATTATCCATGGGGATTTGACTTAAAAGTTACCTAGTTGTAAAGATTTTGATAAATCAATTTCATTTCATTGTGTTTTATTACTGCATTGTTTTCTTTCAAATTATAGGATTATGTATGTTATATATTTTTATTATACAATATTTTATTTCCTATTGTTTTATGTGGGCTTATAATTTATACATATAATATATTCATTGATTAATTTTCACGTAAATTTTATGATCTTTGGAAGGGTTTATGTTGTAATATAACTTTAAACATGAATATTCATACAAGGATTCCCATGGAAAGAAATTATATGATCAATATTTAATAATAGATTTAATTTTCTTATCCCATAGTTATCTAAAATATTTTCCATGTAACTTTACCATTTATCCACTCTTTGGTTTATATTATACTTTGAGAAATTGTTTTAATAAAATTTGACTTCATTTCTCTCTTAGTTCAAAAATATATTTTCTTCTGAAACCATGTTATTGATTTTTTTTCAAATATAATTTATTAATTTTTTATTTTTTTTATTTTTTACTTTATATTTTTTTGATGAATCTTCATGTTGTTTTCCAAAAATTACCTTTTGGATTTAACTAAAAATGTAAATGGAATCTTTTCTTTTCTACATGTGAAACATTAAAGGAATTTCCAAACACCGTAAAATTTTTTTAATGATTATTTTTTTTATTAAAAGGTAATTCTACAGTAATATGATTTTTAAAATGTATTTTGAATTTTTAAAAAAACATATATTTCAAAATAAAAGAAAAATATTCATCAAGAAATTCTTAAAAATATTTTTTGATATTTCCATTCATGGAAAAAACCCATTATTTCAATTAAAATGGGAATGTGTATGATTGATACCATCATAATAATTTATATTGATTTGTTATGATAATGTTTAACATGACGAGTTTTAACATTCACTTTCTTGATTTAGTATTGAATCCCTTTATTATACCTTAAAATATTCACTTTCCTTTGACCAATAGACATTAAATTCCCCCATAATATCTATTTTATTTTTCATTGCTGTTTTATTTTCATAAAAAATTAACATTTTTACATAAAGTATTCTATATTAAATGTTAAATGTTTAAATATAAAAATACAGATAAATATGTATTCTTTTATCAATATGGATATTTGATGATATAGAATTGTATTAATGAATTAAATAATATATTTGATATATGAGGGTTTGTTTGGAAATGAGAAATGGGCGGGGAATGGTTATAGATAGCCCCTAGATGCATTAGTAGTATCATGATATGAATCTAAAAGCTATCATAAAATAACTTGGACAAAACTAATGCATTTATACACAATAGTTCATAATTATATTGATGAAATATCCTCACAGTAAATGTATCATGTTCCTAAGACAAGACATCCAATAATAAAAAATATCCATCATTCAAAATTTATAAATTATTATCCCTGAGATTAGTTCTATGATATTATATCAGGATTTTTTTCATTCACATTTATTGATTAAACAAAACGTGTCATTAGTTAATAATATTTCCAAATTTATTATGGATTATATTATCCTGAAAGTCAAGTTGTTTAGATAAAATTTTTGTTTATATATTTATCTTTCAATATATAGTATTATTTATTGATTATGATCCCTTCCAATATACGTAATCCTTACTAAGTATTTGGGATCAACCTTAATTTTTTTTCATTTACTAGGAATCCACGGATTGTACAATTATGGACAATAAAGGACACCGTAGAGGGAATACATTTTTTTATAAAAAAGTATGTTATAATTTTTTTAAATGTAATAGGAGACTAATGTATGTATCATGTTTTCCAAGACTACTAAACTATTAATTCCTTCTGGATATGATTCCAAGTATATTATGTGAATGTCATAAACTATACACCAGCTCTAGGTTACTAGGGTTGGGGTCTCTAATTTTGGTATCAAATGAAGTTTAGTATAAATTTTGGGAACTATATTTTGAAAACAATGATTTGGGATCATAACCCATTGATAGAATTTGAGGATAAGTGTAGAAGATCATACATATTTTTTTAATGTAGATATTAAATGGTTTTTCCTTCAAATACATCACCTTCTGGATAAATAAAGTGGACATTGTTATGTAACAAATGTATATAGGGGTAATAACACTGAAAATGGATCATTCTACTTGAACTGATCATCATCTTGTTCCCTATAAAGGATCGTAACACCATATTTTACATTCCCAAGGGTATTCTTAAGCCAATTAACATTCCTTATAAAATTTATGAAGGAAATTAAAATATGATGAAAATTAATGACCCTGTCTTAAAATAAGGTGTCAAAGGTTAAAAACATTTGGTGATTTAAACATCGTATAAATGATTATATGGTTTTCCCACTGTGATTATTTCTTCTCACACAATGATTTTATTGGTCAAAGGATGGAACCACAATTCATCATGTTAATAATTTTTATTATAGAAAATGTGGTGAATATGTGTAATAAAATTGGATGATGACTAGTGTGAAATAAAATATGATTACTCATAATAATATTTTCCAAAACATTATCAACAATATATCCCTTAAGAAACTGCTAGACTCAAAAAATATGATAGGCAAGGAGTTCACTAAGATCTCCAGTGATGGAGGACATGGATGTAATAAGGATTTATGTCAATCATGTCAAAAATGTGAAAGGATTCACTGAGGAAATATTTTCAATGGAATGGGGAATTTATTAATATATTGAAAGGAAGGGAATATAGTAACAAATTGCAGAGGGATATTGAAGAGTATGATATATTGAAATGAATATCATCATAAGGATTTATTTATAGTCTTTTTCCATAAATTTGGAGAATCTATGGACTATATTAGTTAATGAAAAATTCAAAAGGATTAACTATAGAACAAGGACATACAAATGTTGAAATAAAATTTGTGAAGTATTTATGAATTTAGGTTCAATAATTAAATTTTAGATGTGTTTTTACCAATGTTATTTGGAGTTATGAATTAATTATAATCTAATGATAGTCATAAATTTTAGAATAATTAGTTTCTTCATTAAAATAAGAGTTATGTATAACATAAGGGTTCTATGTGCATAGGGGTTATCATATGTTCAATGAAATTAAAACCCTTGTTTTTTCTATTATGTGATGATATCATACGATGAGTAAATATATTTTGGGCGAAAGTTATTGAATTTTTTTTTTGTTTTGTATATGTTTTAGTGAAAAACGTATTAGATAGGTAATTATTATTTTTGTATAGACATAAGTTTAGAGTTATTGATAACAAAGAGGTTTAATATGATCATTTATTACAATTTAATTATAGTCAAATAAGATTATTAGTGTTTACATAAAAGGATAGTTTTAAAAACCATTGTAAAAAAAGTTATTTAATTATAAATTGTATTATAAGGATACCCATCAATTTTTTAGAACATTATAAAAATTTTATTAATATAGTATAGAAATTGAAAACATATATGTTTGTTTAATATCCATTTCATTCCAATAGGATGCCGGACTTGAACTAATGACCAATTGGTGATAATATTTTAGCACCTACCATTATCCAACATAATCTAATTTTTAATATGTCATTATTTGAAGTTAAATTTTTGGAAAAAAAATATTAATGATGAATCATGGGTGTTACATTGAGGTTTAGATATTAATTTACTTTATTCTGTAACTTGTTCTAACCATATTGGATTTGATAAATTGATAGAGAAAATGTAATTAATTTTCACTGTTTTATAGATCTTACAACGTGTAAAATGGGATTTATTTTTCTTTAGGAAAAAGAATTTATTTTGGGATATTAATTTATTGGAGTAAGGGATGAATTGTAAATTGATATATGAAAACAAAATTGATTTAATTTTCATTATTAAATAAAAACCAATCAAGTAAGTATGTTTTCATATAATCATATACATTAAACAAATTTAATATCTTTAAGAAAAGGATATTATGAAATTTCCATCAAATTACTCTCAAATGTGATAAATAAAATATTATTTTAATTAATAGTAGATATATTGGACTGATTCCCTTAACATTATATTGATCTTTAAATTTCTTATGATGGGATACCTTAATAACAAACTGTTATTATTTATGCTTTACTTCAATTTACATATCTTCACATTCAACTATTATTTTAATATATTGAAACCAAGTTATATGTTATTACATATAACCTTTGGACATCCCATTCTATATTACTAAGGGGATATTTTATTAAGCCATTTACTATGTAAGATTTTTATCAATTTTGTTTCAAATTAAAATCACATGTTTATAATGATCATATTTAAATTTTTAGGGTTTAATTTATATATAGTTGAAATACTATAACACATAGAAATAATAATACGAGGAAATTTTATTAAATAGCATATATGACAGGAAAAAACATTATTAGAATAAAATATATAACAATGATACATTTAGATATATTTACTTTTAAATAAAAAATATATCTACAATAGAATTTATTACACAAAACACTGAGTTTAGCTTGTGTTACGCACATCACTGTGTTTTTCATATCTTACGAATGACACCAAGATTAAAAGAAATGTGTCATATTCTTTCTTTCTTTTGTGTGGCATTTTCGAACCCTCTACACAAGGAAAAAGAAATGTGTCACATTGTTAAAATATTATTACTTATTATGAGAGTTATCATATAGTTTTTTGGAATAGATAATATTAATATTAAAACCAAAATTATAAAAATATGGTTAGCTGTTGATTATAAATAATGAAAAAATTAAATTAGAAAAAATGTTTTCTAAGAACCAGTTTTTTCAAAATGATTGTTTAGTCACGATTTGTACGCATAATTAATAATTAATTTTCAAAATTTTTGAAAAAAATTTAAAAAGTAAAATTATTTTCAAAACCATAGTATAAAAATATTAGTAGGGGTAATTTTATGGATATCTATGAAAATATTCAATTTTATAAATATTGAAAATATTGAATTCTCGTTGAAAAAACCTTTTCATTTAAATTATATATAATGATAAATTATATTTTAAATTAATTTTAATGTTAAATTAGTTAAATTATATATAAATTAATAAAATATGTGTCATTTTAATAATTTCTTATTGAATTTTTAAATGAAAACTTTTTAAATGTTTAACCATTTTCACATAGAAAACCCATTTTCTCATCAATTAAATGGGATAAATTTTAAATTATGGTATTATTATAATGGGAATTAAATTTTAAAATATGGATTCAAAATTTGGAATCATAAAAATTTGTATTATAGAAGAAAATTGTAATTATAATTTGACCAAAATGAATAGTCAAATTAATAATAATTATTTACCATGGTTAAGGTGAAAACTGGATTTAACGGGGGTTTAAATAAAAGGATAAGGGATAAAATAAAGAAAAAACTTTTATAAACTCTCATTTATGGCCATATTGTAAAATATCATGCCTATGTATATATAATAATCCATTTTGACCCTCTTTTTAAATGTGAGTACATTGGTATACAATGTTTTTTATAAATCACAATCGTGCCCCACACTTTTGTTATAAATGGTCATCCCTCTCCTCTATTTTTCACTCCTACAAAACCTTATTTCAGACAATACCATCCATATTTATATAAAATATTCCTTTATCTCATATTATAATCCTTTGTTTAGAAAAAAAAATATAGGTAGGCTATTTGTTCAATCATTTGGAAGCAATCCAAAAAAAGAGGTAATGTTCCTCAATGATCATTTATACCTTATTTCATCATCCACATGGTTCAAATATTATAAACCAAGATGATAAAATATAAAAATTATATTCAAAAAACATATATATTTTTACCACAAGTTAATGACCTAATATCATAGTAACTTCCACCAAATGGTTTAAGAATCTGTCATTCGTGTATAAGGAATACTACCTCCTTATGAAAGAATTTCATTCTTGTTTCCATTATCAACTCCAAGGGATGGATATGATGATAAATATAATGTTTATATATGTTGTTTATAACATAATAATTCCTATATAGGCATTATAAAATATATATACCATTATTAATTTCTATTATATATGGGATACAATAACATCACTTGTGTGTACGGAGGACTACTATGTCATGAAGTGATGTGATTTTTCATTCAAAAATGATTTACATTGAATATAATAAAGAAATAATTAATGAATATATGTGATATAAATGAAATAATTATTTTATTTATGAAAAATATATCACTATGTAAAGTTAATATATATTATTTTAATTCTTGCCTTTTCACTCACTTAAAGATGATAATATCATTTGTGTAAGTGTGGGTTGTCATCTTCACTAAGTGATGTAACTCTTTTTAATCACCACAACACAAGGATAGTATATAAAAATATATATATGGAAAAAATATTGTATTTATGACATCATTATAATTATCTAATACTAAAACATTACTTAAACCCTTTTCAAAATGATCCTTGAAAATTTGAAATGTTACTCAAGAGTACTTACGACTTACTGTATCCATGATCATAGTGTACACATTTTCAAAACATTATTTTATGATTAGATATAAATGTGTAATTAATGTAAATTTATTATAATTATGTCCTGATAATATTTATATTGATTATGATATTATGTTATATGCCCAACATTTGAATCTTTATTAAAAAACACACTTGAGAATAAATTACAATTAACACCCGTAACAATGAAAATAATGAAATATTATTTACAAATGGGTAATAATATGTTATAAAAGGATCATATATGATATTATCAATATTAATGTGGTTATTTTATATGTTAATAACGTTTTAAAACCACTATAAATAAAGTTAAATCATGTCCATCATGAATGAATCCAGCAAAAAGATATTTTGTATCAATATACTTTGATGGAGGCACATTGGTATATTACAAAACATTTTATCTCATATGGTTAATTTACTACAAATTTTAACATTAATATCCTAAATACATAATACATCATGGAATGTTAGTTTTTATTTTAATTATTTCACTAATGTATATTTTATATAAATGACTTCAAGTAGTAAATAATTTTATTTCCCAATTAATTTTCATTAGCTTATACTATATCCTTGTTTTTCTTGGTATTCAATGATTTTGGGTGTAAGGGATTTTTATTATACAATGATATAATTACATTTGTTTTATTCTATTTATATTTGATACACATAACTGATTAATTAACTAATTTGCACATCAATTATATGATATTATCAATTGGTTACTTTAAAATTCAAATTTCATCATGATTGATTGTACAAATATTTCCATTGAATAAATTATTTTAGTATTTTAAATAAAAATGAAATTTTCTTCTACTATGGTTTTTTATAATCTTTATTATGTAACATTACCATAAACCCACTTATAGTAATTAAAATTAATGATAAAATTATTTAAAAAAATCAAACTTCATTTCTCTCTTCTATTGGAAATAAACATCCTTCTAAAACCATGATTTCAAAAAAAAAATGTCTTCAAAAAAGTTTTTAACAATTTCCAAATGCTTTTTTAATTTAATATTCCCCATTTTTAACTTTTGGTAAAATAATTTGAATGAAATGATAATCTAATTTTCACTTCAATTCCTTATTAGATTTTACAGAAAATTTGAAATGAATATTTGATTTCACATGTGTAGTATGAAAACATTTCTCACCATCATGACCACTGAAATGTTTTAAAGAGTATTTTGAAATTATCAAATGTTACCTTCCTAGAAATTTTTTTTAAATTTTGTTTCATATTTATAATATTTAAAAAGTGATTCTAAAAATTATATTTTTCTCAGGATAATTACTAAATATATTCATTCGTATTTCAATTCTTCTAAAACAAAAACCCTTTATTATTACCCAAAGGGGTCTATGTTGTATTGATACAATATTTATTCATTATATGGATGGTTTATGAACATTTTCAAATTTAAGTGTTCAACTTAACATTAATGGTTTATGCTTTTTGTCATTAACACTCCCTTGAATGAGTCACTTTCATTTGGTTATTAGACCTTAAATCCCACCTAAATATCCATATTATTTATCATAGATGTGTTAAATTAATAAAATGTATGTCATTTTTATTAAATAAATTTGTACATTAAAATTAATTAATTTATCTATAGAAACATTAATATATTGGTTAGTTTTTTCAATGTAGATATTTTATGATAAAGAAAAATATTCATTAATTAAACCAATTATTCAATATATGAGGGTTCACATTGACATTCCATATAGGGTGAGGCTGTGTTATAGATAGCCCCAAGATGCATCATTATTATCATGTGGTGAATGAGTAATAAAACATTAAAATAGAACTATAAATATAGTGGAATTGTATTTTTAATTTTATATGATATTGGGTATAGATGTAATGGTGGAGGTGTCATATTCCCGACACATGATGTCTAATAATTAAACATTTCCTTCATTCAAAATTCAGTTGTAATTATCCCTGAATTTTTCTCTATGATATGATCTCTTGATGAATTTTATTCTTATTTAATGATTAAATTATATGTTTTTTCAATTAATTACCTTTATATATTGATTATTAATAACTTATTAGTGATAGTAATGTTTTATAAATTAAATGTTTTTTAGTTATTTAACTATCAATATTAATTGTTGTTTATTGAATCATGTTTGCTTCTACTGTACATATATGTTTTGGAGAATTGGAGCTCAACCATATTCTACTCCTTCATGGTAACAGATGATAGGTAATCTTACTGATATTCAAGTATATTTTATACCAAATAATGATATTTTGAAGAAAAAAGTTATGTTGAAATATTTGTTTTCAAATGTATTGGAAGACACAAGTATATAACAATTTTACCAATAATACCAAACTATTTGGTCCTTTAGGATTCTATTCCATGTATATCATGCCAATTCAATAAAGTAGAAATTGGATCTTTGTTATGGGGGTCATGTTCAGTTTAAAATTTATACTAAATTAGTTATTTCTATGAAGCTATCAATGAGAATATTAAAATCATCAACATGAGTTTCATCCACTACTTAAGAAAATATCATTATCAACTAAATAAATGAAAACCTTAAACTTGTTTATCAAATTATAAAAACATATTATTAATTCAATATTATTCAATATAGACGATATTAAACCAATATAATAACATGTTTCTTTTCAATCAACAATTTTATGGAGTTTTATTCGATAATTTTCAAAAATCAACATGAATTACCCCATAATATTTAAATTATGAATGATTAAAAACGAAAATAATTGTAATATGTTGTAAAAATGAATAATATTTGTGGTTTTCAAAATCATTCATAAGTATTATATTTATGTTTTTAAAATATTAATATAAATTATATTTAATGAGTTAGAATTCCAAAAAAAGTCTATTTATTAATTCTTTATGAACCATCACCAAAACATCCACAAAAAGGTCATTGAAAATTGTAAAATATCAATAAATCATTTATAATGTGTACAATAATTTAATATATTGTGATAAAATTGTAAGGGTCCAAAGGAAAAATCCACCAAATCATTATTTATGTAGAAAAAATATGATAATAAACACAAGAAAGATAATTTTGACAAAGAATGAATTAAAATTAAAAAATAAATAAATGATTTTCTATGAGTAATTTGAAAATAAATAACATAATTATGTAGTATAATAATATTATTATTATTATTATACAATAGGATAGTCTATGTACAAAAAATGTTAATAAATGTTAATTATTTAATTAGAATAATATTCTTTCATTGGGTCATTTAATTTTTTTGGAATATGGTCTTTAATGATTGGTTTGTGTTATGTTATGATTTCATAATTTTATTTTGATATTTTTTTAATTATTTTCATTTATTTATTATGATATTATTTCATATATTATAATATTCATAATGGTTTTTCATTATAATATCGTGTTATATTTACAATTTTCTTATTATACATATATTTTCATTTTGAAGATATATTCAAAAGGTCATTGTAATATTTTATTATAATACCACTTTCTCTGTGATATTTATTAGCCCATTTCAAGTTCCTTATTTTTTTTAAAAAAATCCATATTCATTTATAATTCCATAAGCGTTATTCATGATATAAATTCTTTTATCTGAGTCATAATTCATTCTCCGTAACTATTTTATTCTATATTTTAACAATTTTAATTGAAATATTTTATTTTTATTCCATTTCCTGTTAAATTAAATATTTATGAAAAAAAACATTATCTTACAAAGAATTATTTCATTGTAAAAATTTAATATTTTTATGAATAATTTATAATGTCTATATTGGATATTTATGTTGTTTGTCATTGTTCATTACTGTAAAATGTTTTCTTTTCTTTTAAAAAAATTAAATTTGTTGATAACAGCCTAACATTAAATATTTATTTTTATCTTTACTGAAAAAAATATTTTATTAACATTCCATCAATTATTGTTTCCTAATGAGGTTACAATGGTATTTCTATTCACTGATATATATTTTTATCCTCTACTCTATACTTTTTATTTTGATAAAATAATTTTATTTTACGGATAATTTATTTATAATTTCTATATATTGTTATTCCATATAAAACTCATTTAGAGGACATGGATTTTGATGGTATATAAAAACATTTAATTTATTAAAACTATTATTAAATAATTAAAAAATTATGATTTCCATTTCATTTACCAACATACCTCTAATAGATCTATCAATAAAAGAGTTAGGTTTCAATTTTTGGCCTACCAATCCCTCAATTATATACTAAATTTATAAGATAATACTATTAATATCAACTTTTCTTATACATAATGTCAATTTATGTGATTAAATTAAAAACTATTAGATAATATGTTTTTTATTTTATCATGTTAAGTTGTATGATTTATTTTAGGAGCCACACATATATTTAGTTATTAGTTATATAGGGGGACCATCCAATATATCCCTCAAATTCATTAGGTAAATATTTTTATCTCTTTTGAAAATTATATAATGTGTAGAAATATTTATAGTTAGCTTTTTCCCACAATTCTATATTGAGATGAATACAACTAGTTGTGTTCATATAATATACATGGGAATGATTGAGGTAATATATGCCAAATAAATTATGCATATGCCTTATTTGTAGTTATATATTTTTATAATGTTTTGATATCCTATGATTATTCATGTTCCACAATCCAATATTTCCACAACTGTTAATTCCTATTACCCCATAGGTCTACATTCTTATTCAGTTGTATAATTTATTCATTCATGATGATTGGTTTAAAGATATGTATGATTATTCCATTGTCATTGTTATTAAAACATGCATTATGAGTCTCTACAATAATTTCATATTCATCTCAATTAGTTATTTATCACATGTTCATATTTTTCTCATGTGCTTACAATCTGGCCCTTTATATTCCATTTATATCAGTTTTTGGATATTATGCTTTTCTGCTCACACCTGATGTATCATATAAGGACCGGTCCTTATAATATACATAATTTTGAATTTAGTCAATAAAACACTTTATTTACATTGAGTATCGTTTCATGTTTATATATTTAGAGAATTGGTACATAACACATTCCTGACATGACACATTATTACAGAGTGGATACCCTAAAAACTATCTCTATTTTTTTTCATAATGTAAAAAATTAAAACATAAAACATGATTATTTGACAATTCTTCATCATTTAACATGGCTTCCTTCTTTTTCTTAAACATCTATTAACCTATGAATGTCATTTTAAAACTTGGGATTAGCACAAAATCTCAGTAAGGTGTGAAAATGAAGTAAAGAGCACATTCATCCTTCAATACTCATAACGTATGAAAGAATTATCAAACGACATGCTTGTCACCAATATATAATTACTTCTTGTAACATGTTATTTACAAAAGATCCACAAAAAACATGATAAAATAAATATAATAATGAAGGTATCTTGGGGCATTACGGACATAATCTTGTAACCATCCCGGCTGCCTTTTAATTTGTAACCCTCATAGCTACCATATATTTGTGTAGCCATCGTAGTTACACTATGAGTAACCATATGACCAACATCCAAATTACATATACCCAATGCATTTTAGGGAAATATAGGTCACACCCTTCATCATAAAAAATTCCCAATAACAAAAACATAACCATATTACATGAATAAATTCATAAAGTCGTTATTTTTGAATATTGTAAAACAGAATTTAAAAAGAGGATTTTAAAAAGAAAACCCCCTTATAAATATCCTACAATTGATGAGAGGATTAATAGAGTGGATAGATTATGTATATATACTGTATATACACATGATAAAACATAATATTAATACAAATCATCCCAAAAAAACAATTTAAATGGAACATAAATACTGAAGTAGAATGTTAACCCAAATAATGGAAACCTGGTTAAGAATTCCATTACCTCATGCTTGTCGTACTTCAATTCTATTTAAACATCCTGTATAATTATTAAAATTGTTTTATTAGTATTTTAATGAAATATATTCATGTTTATAACATCCAATATGATAATTTCATCACATCATCTCACCCTTTAATTGATAGTATTTTGCTTCTTGCACTGTTTTTTGGTGAGTTCTTTACATGATTTCCATGATTGGTTCATGATGGATGTTCTTGTTGATTGGAAGTGAAACTCCAAAATTGGAATGTAATGTATACACATATTTCAAGTACCATAATTTATAATATTTATCAATTTTATGTTTAATATGAGGATGATACATAAGTTAAAACATTAATGATGTTTGTTTAGATCATTTTAGTGGTTATTTGATAATAACAACCACATTTGGTCTTATAAATTAAACCATGAGTACAGAAGAATTATCAAACCATTGATGAGAAATAATACATATATTATAACCTGGTTTAACCATAAAAATGGTGTCATGACCAGACATGAAATAATTAATGTAAATTGAAATCACAACGTACTTGATGTCGGTATTTTCGACAAATCACACTCAATGTTTTTATTCATTGAATAAGTGGGAGAGGAAAATAAAAATGATAATGAATTTTCTGATGACATGATAACATCCAGAATAAACACTATTGTTTTGATTTCTTTCCTCTTGGTGAAGAGAATGTGGGGATAGGAGAAGAAAATAAAGGAATCTTGAAATAAAAGAAAACGTGAGAAATTTCTCATGAAAATTCGACATTCTAACGACGTCTCTTAAAATTTCATAAAAATAGTTTGATGAGAGAAAGGGATATCTCATAAATCATTTATAATATATACAGTAAGGGGGAATATGGAATAAAATTTCACAACATAATCCAAAGTAAAGGAAGAGAATAGCATAAAATGAAAGAAATAAAAAAAGAAAATAAAAGAGGATGTTTACCCCTTGATCTCTTCTCCTTGATATTTTCCTTAAAGGATTCAGGTTTGGTCTTTTGGTGAGACCAGTATCTCTAGGATGTGGGAAAGTTCCGTGGAAGGAGTATTGGGTAGAACGTAGGCATGGCTCAAGGCTTGAGAGCTGTGGGAAAAAGAGCGGAGTGAGAGAGATATTTATAGTGGAGGAGAGGGGGTATTTTTAATTATTTTAATCATTATTATAATATTTTTCCCAAGATTATAAATAGTCATAGTTAATATGATCTCAAATAGTAATAATGGAATCTGAGTTCGAACCAAGTGGCCTTCCATCATTTATGATGACATAAATAGTGAATTTTACTGATAATTTGGTTATACAGTATTTTATCATATTCTACTCTTCATCGAAAAAAAAACGAATTTTAGAAAAATCCCAAAATATTCCCTTACCATTTTTCGACATGTTTATTTGAAAAATGAAGTTCATTTTTTGAAAATATTTTTCTAAATATTTTTAAATTAATTTTTCAATAAAAAAATAATTAATTCAAAAATTAAAAATTCTTATTCTATAACTACTTCTATGTCACGTTGAAATATTAACCAAGATGTTATTATCTTAATGCCTTATGAAAATATAATTATACTAAGATTTACTATTCAATAAAGCCATATTACTATTCCTATTACTATTCATATGGGTATGTTACTATTCAAAAAAAACAAGTTGGTGTCATCAGACTCCAAATTACTTACTGAGCACAATTGCAGATGATAGTTTCTTCAAATTCAAAACATAGTAGTGGAAATTTTTGTTTAAAGAATAGTTATAAATATTTAGTTTAAAACATTTCCTTGCATTTCTATTTATTTTTAGAAAAACATGGGGTGTTACATTTTCCCCACCATCTGGAAATTACATCCTCAAAATTTTATTTACTTATTAAACAACTGAGGGTACTGTTACCTCATACCATTTTCAGACTCCCATGTTTCTTCTTCAACCATGTGGTTTCTCATAAAAAACTTTTACCTGGTGTATTACTTTATTCCATAATACATACTCCCTTCGATCAAAAATATGAATTGGTTTCTCTTCATAAGAAAGGTTCTCTTCTAGCCGAAATGCTTCTGGGCACAAGACATGTGATGAATCTGGAACATACTTTTTCAACATCAAAACATGAATAACATTGTGTACCTGAGACAAACTCGAAGGCAAAGCTATGTGGTATGCCATAGTTCCAACTTTCTCAAATATTTCAAAATGTCCAATGAACCATGGACTTAGCCTCCCTTTCTTACTGAAACGCATCAAACTTTTAGAAGGAGTGATTTTAAGGAAAACATGGTCACCTAACTCGAAGGAGAAGTATTTCCTTCTATTATCTAAATTAATTTTCTATCTCCTCTGATCTATCCTCATGTGTTGCTGGATCATCCTCACTTTCTTAGCCACATCTTCAACTAATTTTGACCCCATCAACATTATTTCACTAACATCATCCCAAAACGTTGGAGTATGACACTACTTCCCATAGAAGGCCTCAATAAGTGCAATCTGAATACTATAATGAAAACTATTATTATAAGAAATCACTATTAAGGAAATATGTTGATCCCAACTTCCCTGGTAGACCATTGAAAAATATTGAATCATATCCTCCAAAGTTTGAATTGTTCATTATGGCTGCCCAACGGATTGTGGATGAAAAACTTTATTGATATTTAACTATGTGCCCAACGACTTTTGAAGTACCTTCCAAAAGATAGAAGTGATCCTCGGATCTCAGTCATATATAATGGAATGAGGTACTCCATGCAACATGATAATCTTCTAGAGGTATAATCGAGAAAGATGATCCAAAGGCATTGTATCTCGAATAGGAAGAAAATGTGTAGTTTTTTTTCAGCTGATCTACTATAACACAAATCGCATTGTTACCTAGAAAAGTCTTTGGTAGTCCCTCCACAAAGTCCATGGAAACATTCCCCCATTTACACTCTGTCACTGGAAAAGGTTAAAGCAGCCCCTTTGGTAACTACCGCTCTGCTTTAACTAGTTGACATGTCAAACATTTAATGGTAAAATCAGTTGTATCACTTTTCATTCCATCCCACCAATAATACTCCCAAAGGACTCTGTACATCTTAGTACTGCAATGATGAACTGAAAATAGAGAACTATGAGCTTCAAGAACAATTCATTCGTCAACTAGGAATCACAAGGATCGCACAAACTTTTACCAAATCTCAAAACACAATATTTATCAAGATTATATTCAGGAAACATACCCATTTAAACCAATTCTACATTTTTTTGTAGCTCACAATCTTTTTTCTGCATTAGCATAACTTTGTCTGACAACGAAGAGTGCACTGAAACCTGAAACAAAATAAAGGTATTTCTGGCACCAACAACTTCTAATTCAAAATTCATCAAATAATTAATCAAGGGATCATGTTCCAAATGTATCATAGTTAATGATGCATGATGTTTTCGACTTAAGGCATCTGCCTCTTTGTTTCATTTTGTAAGATGGTAACTGATCGTGCAATCATAAGTCATTATTAGTTATATCCATCTTCTCCCCCTCATGTTTAATTCCATCTAAGTGAATATTTACTTCTGACTATTATGGTTAGTATATATTTGAAATTTGGATCCCTATAAATGATGCTTCAAAATTTTTAAAACAAAAACCAAAGCTTCCAATTCCAAATCATTTATGGTATAAATTATCTCATGATGTTTAAGTGATCTTGAAGAATAGGAAATTACCAGATAATTCTATAGCGAAACACAACCAAGTCCCTTCAAAGAAGCATCTCTGTATTTAAAAAACTCACCATTCCGGTATGGTAAGGACAAAACTGGAGAATTGACCAATCTCTTCTTCTGTTCCAGAAAACAAACATCACATTCTTATGTCCAAAAAATTTTAACCCCTTTCTGTTTTAACTTAGTTATTAGGCTAGATATCCATTAAAAGTTCATAAAAACCCATCAATAATATCATTATAACCCAAGAAAACTATGAATCACTATAAAATTTCTGGGTCTTGGACATTCATCAACCACCTTTGTTTTGGCAGGATCAACTGTTATTCCATCCTTATTTACAATGTTCCATGAAAAGAAATCTGTTGCAAACAAAAATCACATTTTATGAATTTTCCATATAGTTTATTTTCATTTAAGGTTTGTAAAACAACCCTTAGATGTTTCTCATGTCCTTCTTTATTTTTTGAAAATACCATACTTTCATTAACAAATACAACCCCAAACTTATTCAAGAACTCTTGAAATATTCTTTTCATAAAATTCATGATTACGAAAGGTGCATTAGTTTACCCAAAAGGCATAACAAAAAATTCATAATGCCCATATCATGTACAAAATGGTGTTTTTGGGATGTCATACTCCTTCAGCTTCAGCTGATGATATTCGAATCTCAAGTCAATCATGGAAAATTACTTAGCTCCCTGGAGTTGATCAAACAAGTAATCAATTTTCGGTAAATGATAATTGTTTTTAACAGTGATTTTATTCAAAGCTATATAATCAGTGAAAATTCTAATAGAACCATATTTCTTTTTAACAAACAAAACTAGATCTCTCCATGGTGAAGTGCTAGGATGATTGATGCCTTTATCAAGAAAATCCTACAACTAATTTTTCAATTTAAGAAGTTCTTTTTGAACCATGTGATAAGGGGGTTTTGAAATTGTATTATCATCCCTAACTAAGTCAATTTTGAATTTGTCTTCCCGATCATGTATGACATCAGGTAACTAATTGGGGAAAACATCAAGGTATTCATTTAACACTGGCACATCATTTATCTGAATAGTTCCCTTGTTTTCAACAATATGAGAAAGATAACTTTAATTCCCATCTTTCAAAAGTTTCTCAAATTCCTGAGATGTTATAAATTGTATGGGTTGATTCTTGTATACAAATTGAAACACTTTCTGGAAAACAACTTCTTTAACTCTACAGTCAATATTAGGATGATAATTAGAAAGCCAATCCATTCACAGAATAAAATCAAATTCAACTAAGGGTAAAACAACAAGTTTTATAGGTAATGTCCTTCCACATAACCTAATAGAAGGATTCTTATAATTCATATTTGAAATAATATTTCCCCGTGTGTTTTAACAACAAGTTCGGGTCTCATTTTTTGAGGTGATATTTCCAATTTACCAGAAAATTTCTCTGAGATGAAAGAATGTATAGACCCTATTTCAAACAAAACTTTAGAAAAATATAAATGAACAGACAAAGTACCTGATACAACTTCATTGGATGGCCCGATATCTGCTGACATAGTCACAATGGATCTCAATACACCTTTACGCTTGTAGCCTCGCTTATTTGATCATTCAGCTCTCTCTTTGGGCAGGCATTTTCATAATGACCTGTCTCACCACATTTAAAACACTTTATAGTCTACTTATCAGGATTAGTCTTAGGATCATTTTCATCTCAATTTCGGGCCATATGTCTAAACTTACCACATTTAAAACACTTCCAAGTTTTTCTGAGACATTCCCCAGGGTGTTTCTTGCCACACTTTTCAAAAACTAGTAATTTAATTTTTTACAATCGGATTTATTTGGTTGATTCTTACCCATTTCTTTCCATCTTGACCACTTCTTCTCTTTGTTTCCAAAATGATCGTGATCATCAGCAAACTCCATCTCTACACTCTCAACACATCAGACAAGTTTCTCATAACATTTGAATTCCTGGGAGGCTAACACCCTTCGATACCAAGGATTGAATCTTGAGTAAAAGTGGTTTATTTTTCTATCGTGATCCAGAATAAAATTTAGACCATACCTCACCAGTCGGGTGATGTTCCCTTCATACACATCCACTGAATCTTCCTCCTTCTATTTCAATTCAAGGAATTTATTCACCATTCTTTGTCTCACGAACTTAGGAAAATATTTTTCAAGGAAAAGACTTTAAAATTAATCCCACTCTAAGGCATCAAAACCCTGTGTACCCCTGATATTACATACAATTGACCACCATTGATCAGCTTCCCCTTAAAAATGATAAATGGAAAGACTTGCCTTTGGACTGTCTGAACATCCAGTAATATTGAATATCTTTTCATGGGCTTTGATCCATCCTTCAGCTACTACTGGGTCAGAAAATCCATTTAATGAAGGATGGTGTTGTCTCATAAAATGTTCAACTACCATCATGTTCCATTTTGGTACCTCTATTGGTTCTCTTGTATGGATGCCACCAACATTAATTGCCTGCGTTAGATGAACCATTACTGCCAAAAACTGCTCGATTCCAATCCCTACAATTCCGGGCTGTAGATCCGGAAGTATGTCATTCTGTCTATGCCTCTCCTCTTCATCATCCATGTTCCTTCTGTAGACAACCGTTATAAAAAAAACATACCTTAGATAAAGCAACATATTAATCTTTAAATGCTAAAAAATTAAAATTAATCATTGAGTATAAATCATTTATGGTATTCTTTTAACATCACCCTAACCCCTAAAGTTATCTAAATCATCCTCTGATACCAACTATAAGGACCCGCCATTTTTACCTACATAATCTTTAATTTATTCAAAAAACACTTCATTACATTAAGTATCTTTTCAATTTTAGAGCTTTAGAGAATTGGTACATAACACGTTCATGACATTACACATTATTACAGAGTGGATACCATAAAAACAGTCTCTATTTTTTTCAAAATGTAAAACATTAAAACATAAAACCTGATTCTTTGACAATTATTCATAATCTAACATTGATTACTTCTTTGTATTACACTTCCATTAACCTATGAAAATCATTTAAAAACAAGTTATGAGAACAAAAGCTCAATAAGGGATGAAAAATAAGGAAAGATCACATTAGTCCATGAATACTCGTAATGTATGAAAGCATTTTCAAAGAACATGCTTGTCACCCATATATACTTAATTTTTGTAACATGAGTATTACATAAGATCCCCAAAAAACATGATAACATAAATATAATCATAAAGTAATCATGGGGCATTACTTACATAATCTTGTAATCCTCACAACTACCTTATAATTTGTAACCCTCACAACTACCTTACAATTTGTGTAACCATCACAATTACTCTTGGAGTAACCATACGGCCAACCTCCAACATACACATACCAGATAAATTGGAGGGAAATATAGGTCCCACCCTTAATCATAAAAAATTATCAAGAACAAAAACGAAATCATACCACATGAAAAATAGCATAAAGACATTACTTTTGAATTTTGTAAAACCGAATTTAAAAATATGATTATAAGAGAAAAAACCCTTATAAATATCTTAAAAATGAAGAGAGACTTAATTGAGTGTGTGGAGTATGTATATATACTGTATATAAACATAATAAAACAAAATATTTACAAATCCAATCAAAAAAACAATTTAAATAGAAAATAAATAATGAAGTAGATGGTTAACCCAAAAAATGGAAAAGGGTTATGAATTCCATTACCCCAGTCTTGTCTTACTTAAAAATTGTTTAAACTACTTGTATAATGGTTAAAATAGTATTATTAGTATATTAATGAAATATTTTCAGGTTTATAACATCTTATATGATCATTTCATCGCATCATTTCACCCTTTAATTGTTTGTATTTTGCTCCTTGCACTGTTTTTGGGTGAGTTCTTTACATGATTTCTATGATTGGTTCATTATGGATGTTCTTGTCGATTAGATGTGAAACTCAAAAATTGGAATGGAAAGGTATTTACTTATTTACAGTAAAATAATTTATTACATTTATCAATTTTATTTTTTATATGAGTATGATAAATATGTTAAAACATTCATGATGTTAGTTTAGATCCTTTTAGTGATTCTTTGATAATAACAACTTCATTTGGTCTTTTAAATTAAACCATGAGTAAAAACGAATTAAAGAACCATTGATGAGAAATAATACATATATTATAACTTGGTTCAAGCATAAAAATGGTTTCAAGGCCATACTTTAAAGAAATAATGTAAATTGAAATCACATCATCCAAGATGTCGGTAATTTAAACACATCACGAACAATGTTTTTGTTCCATGAATAAGTGGGAGAGGAGAAAAATAATGATAATAAATTTTATGTGAACAAGATAACATCCAAAATATAAATGGTTCTTGATAATTCATGCCTCTTGGTTAAGAGTAGGTGAGGAAATAAGAAGAAAAGAAAGGAATCATAAAATAAAAGAAAACATGAGAAATTTCTCACGAAAATTCGGTAGCCTAACAACATCTTTTAAAATTTCATAAAAATAATTTGATGATAGAAAGTGATATCTCACCAATATTAGATAATATAGACATTAAGAGGGAATATGGAATAAAATATCCCAACATAACTCAATGTAAAGGAAGAGAATAACATAAAAAGAAAGAAAAGAAAGAAAATAAAAGAGGTTTTTTACCTCTTGATCTGTTATCCTTTAGATCATTTTTTAGGGATTTAGTTTTGTACTTTTGGTGACACCAATAGCTATATGACATGGGGAAGATTCTTTGGAGGAGTACTGGGCAGAACTTAGGCATGGTCAAGGCTTGAGAAGTGTGGGAAGAAGAGGGGGTGAGGGTGGTATTTATAGTGGAAGAGAGGGGGTATTTTTCATTATTTTAATCATTATTGTAATATTGTTTCCAAATATTATGAATAGACATAGTTTATGTGACCTTAAATAGTAATAATGGCATGTGAGTTCGATCCCAGTGGCCTTTCATCACTTATGAGGTCATAAAGAGTGAAGTTTACTGATAATTTAATTATATGATATTTTATCGAATTTCACTATTCATAAAAAATTAATGAATTTCAGAAAAATCCCAAAAATATAACCTAAACATTTATTGACGTGTATAATTCAAAAATATAGTCCATTTTTTAAAAATAATTGTATAAATATTTTTTATTTAATTTTTATATAAAATCATACTTATTTTAAAAATTAACAATTCTAATTCTATAACTACTTCTATATCACGATGAAAAATTAACCAAGATATTATTATCGTAAATCCTTAGGAAAAATAATAATAACAAAATTCACTATTCATTAGGGTCATATTACTATTCATAAGAGTATGTTACTATTCAAAAAAAAGTTGGTTTCATCAAACTCCAAATAACATACTGAACACAATTATAGAGGACAGTTTCTTGAAATTCAAAACATTGTATTAGAATATGTATGGTTAAAGGCTAGTTATAAATATCTACTTTATACAAAGTTCGATGTATTTCTATTTATTTTTAGAAAAAATTGGGGTGTTACATATCCGATTTCACCCATAGAATAACGTTTGAAATGTGTATTGGAGGAATTCATGTGTTTAAAATATTATAGGAGATTAAGTGGAAATAACATGAAATAAGATGTGTATGTAGTTAATTTACAAAAAAAAATCATATTGGAGATGATAGTATGTTTTATTATTTAGATGAGATTTAAAATGCAGTGTTATTTTTAGTGCTCATATTCTTTAGAATCAAAATTTTTTTATAATATATTATTTTAATAAAAATTAATCATTTGTTGTATGTTTGGGGTATCTTAGTTTATTTCTCCATGAGGTTTTGTTATTATTGATTATTAGGATAATTTATATTTTAAAATAAAATATAAATCATCTTTTTATTGAATTGAAAAAGTTATAGTTTTTTTATTTCTATTTTTTAGATTATACTAGAAGTGTCATCATTTTAACATCATAATTAATAATGTGTATATGAATTAAATGATGTTATATATAATATGTTTTCACTGGCCTACTATTTTCCAATAAAAATTATTATTTTATATTATTTTACTGGATAAAGTCATAATAATATTTAATTTAGAAGTTTTTTGGAAACACGGTCATGATAATATAGATAATAATGGTATCTCTTTTGAAACATAAAATTAATATTACCAAAAAATACTTATATTTTCCCAAAAATGGTTATGTTAAATGAAAATATATAAATATTACCACTATAAGTGTAACAATGATATTCTTCGTCTTACCCAATGTTTGGAGGTTGATATCTCATTTTAAATTATATCTGGTGTCGCCCATATCTTTTGGATACCCTTATCTATTTTCATCAGTGGCATATAATTAACAAGGAAAGGTTTTAATTTATTTTACGTTGAAATAATATTACCTCAATCATTTATTATTCCTTGTATTTCCATATGTTACTTGTTTTATTCAATATAATGAATAGAGTTGTATTATAAAATATTATCAATCAAATTAAAAATACATTATTTACATATAATGGAACTTGAAGAAAAAATATAATGAATCTGGGTACTATGTTTTTCTATTTTAAAATAAAAAATTTATCCGTTAAAATAAAATAAATTTCCATCTATAAATTTTGACCACTAAATAATATCCTTAAAAATGAAATAATCTATATATTCTTTTCTTTTATGGATCAATATTAGTTTTCCTAAACCTAAAATGGAAAAGTATATCATGAATAGGGGAATCACTTCAAAAAAGTTCATCATAAAAACTATAGGAATTAGATGTTTTCTTTTTGGCGCTATAATTGAATGAATTTAGGGAGTGTAGTGATTGTAATATAGTTGTTATTTTATCCTTTTAAAAGTATATAGAACACTTGATTATAATATCAGACATCATATTACTAGATAAAAATTACTAATCACTCATTAACATAAATAATGTTATTTTAGAAGTTAAAAATATATCATCTTCATAATAAATTATTTATTTATGAAAAAATAAATGATTTTGGATTATTAAATAATGTTATTATTTATCCATTGAGGTTAACATGGATTATAATATAATCTTTTTATAATTATTCATTTTTAATATTGAACCTAAGTGTTTCATTTTTTTCAATCTTTGTAAATATGTGATTGGTGAGTTTGTTTGTTGTGGGTTTTCATGGAATTTTTTTTTCAATATGAATTTACTGTGTTTTGATGAAGTGATGATGCCTAGATAATTGTTAAGGAACCATCAAATGGTATTAGATGTCACTCTGGGAAAATTGTTCTCCATAAATGTGATGACTGTTTGAACTAATATTTAATAAAAATTCATGTGTTATGGAGATACAACTATGTTTTAAAGAACATTATAGAAAAAAATGAATTCCTATTGAAATAATATTTTCTATGATGAATTCATATGGATAAGATTGTGAAGTTTCCCTCACAATTATTTATTGTTGCATATATTTTATAATTATTCAGATTATTTATAAATTAATATACATAAAATGTTTAGAACAACCCAGAAGCCCCCAAAGTTAACCCTCAAACATAATAAAGGGGGCCAAAGGGATCAAAATCCATGGGAGAATCTTCAAAGGAGGATTTATGGGGGAAAAGGTGTGATTTGGGCTTGTTTTAGCACACACGAAGTGACTTTGTGTATATGTGGATCAGGATATACTGGTGGGCACTTGCATAAGGCTAGCATAGTGTATTCCTGGAGGAACGTATATGTTGAGTCAGTAGCCTGCTGGGCCTTAGGACTATGGTTTGTGTCAGGAAGTTAGGTGATGATCCATGGTAACAAGATCGAAGGATAAGCAGTCACTATTAAGCTTACAAAGCGATGTTCATCCTCTTTGAGTTTTCAGTTAGGAAAAAGATTCTATCTGGGTATTATTCAAACGTGATAAATGATATTCCTAGAACCCTGCCCATCTGATCTGATTGATCATTTGAAATTGAGTTATCAAATCATAGAAATAGATTATCTTCTTCTTCCCATGTTTGATGTCATTTACTAATGAGGGTTTGCAAGATGATGAACCGCATATAATTAAATTCACTACTCAGGTTCAACCTACGATGTTGGGAGGTTGAAATATAGATAAAGACAATATTCCTCAAATCCTAAAAGTTCTTTTAAATAGTGATTTTTCTATGAATAATTCTATTTGATGAATATATTATTATTTTTTATCCACAAAATAAATTCAATGTAGAGTTTAAAAATGCGGAGTTTCTTTATGGACTACAAGAATGTATACTATAATGCCCCTTTTTAGATGAAATTTATATATGATGAATAATATTTCTAAGGGAATCTTCACATCCATTGAAATTATATGCTTGAAAGGGTGTATTCTCATTTGATGAGATTATGGGTACATCACCAATCCCAACTTGTTCTATGTGATGTTTATTTTGTGTATAAAGTTATTATGAAAACATTAATATGGTTCATGGTCAGGGAATGTGAATGTATGAGTTAAAAGAAGGGTTTACAGTCTTGTTAGGAAAACATGTAGTTAGTGGTGTATGTGTTTGTGATGCATAAACAATGGTTTACAATTGAATAAATGGGTATGAAAAATATTAAATTGTGTCTGGAAATACTCAGATTTATTCTTCTATATAGACATGATAAATAATGTAGAGAATTATAGTATGTTTATGAGTTATTAATGTTCTATGAATCTTTTTAAAAACCACACATGCTATTTTTTAGAGATTCCTATACATTTATTGGAGAGATATAACATTTATTTTTTTATCACATAGAATTGAAATAAATTATTTATAAGATTCATTATAGTGATACTTATATGAGGTGAATTGAGTTTTTAAATAAATTGATTCAATTTCTAATTCTTTATCTGGGGCGTGAATCTGTTTGTTTTGGAGGACGTCTAATTGTTGTCCATAATTCCTTCTTTCAAATGATGGGAAGCATTAATCTCTTATTCAAGGATGTTTGCTCTATGATTGAAACAGGATAATGGGATGTCGATTCCTCCTTCTTTGGATTCCTCCTAATAACTCATTACATAGGTTGGGTCTCCCTCATAGACTTAGGACATTGTTCATGATACTCTTCTCAGTGCCATGTTCTCATGGATGTCAGTTAATTATGATTCTTTTGTCAGAACATTCCACATGGTCAAGTCAGGGCAGAAACCTTCGGTTGGGGGTGTAGTCATGATGGACATTGCATGAGTTTCTAGAGGCTGGAACATAGATTCATCTAGGTTTCTTCCACTTATGATTGCACTTCTCGAGGGCACAGAATCCCCATTCATCCGATGTCGAATTTGGGGAATTTTTTTCCATAGCCATGTCCTTGAATTTTTCCTAAACTTCCCACTTTTAACACAGGGTATGATGTGAGTTTAACGTCTAGAGGTGACGGACCGAACTGATCAGAACACTAACAATAGTGGATAGTTGTGTGAAACCGTAGGAGGTATCACTAATTTTGGGACTAACTTGTGGTTAGTTACTAGATTATAGCTAGGAACAACGAGAATGTGGGTGACATAATCCTACTGGGATGTGGGGGCCCTTGTGAGAATCAGGATGAATATGGATTGTTGAGAGTGGATAGAGAGTGAGATTAAGCCAACGTGAGGAAAATGGTGATGTTGGGATTGAGCCTCAAATAGGCTTCTTACGTATCCCTGTGGCATGGAATCAATGTCGACATAATTTAGTAGGGGAATGGGACACCTGAGGAGGTGACCCATGAGAATTGAATTATGGATGGCACCTGGATGAAGTGGAACCTCTGGGTTTGTGCATGACCGTCTGAAAGGAAGACAAGGATGGGACATGGGTGATGGTCTTGAACCTCAAGGAGGATTCCTACGTATCCCAGTGGAAAGGAATAAATGTCCACATAGTTCTATATGGGGTTATATAATCAGGGTGTATTCATAGGACAATGAACCAATGATATATTAATGCATAAGTGTGGTTAGAAGCCTAGGTTAGTCTGACGCTCAAAGGGTGGACCATAAATGTGGGTCCTAGTGATGGGGACTACAAAACTTATCATCGATCGCAGACTACAACAGCTTACCACTAGATGGGGCTATAATGGCACTCTGTTGTTTGGGGGTAACATAGGATTACTTTCAATTGGGATTCCAACAGCTTACTGTTTATTGGGGAACACAATGGCATACTATCGATTGGGGGACACAATGTCTTACCATTGATTGGGGGGCACAATGACTTACCATTGATTGTGGATCACAATGGATTACCATCGATTGGGTATCACAACAACTTACCATCCATTGGGGATCCCAATAGCTTACCATCAATTGGAGATCAAAAATTTTTACCATTGATTGGGGGACACAATTTTTTTCATCAATAGGGGGACACAACATCTTACCGTCGATTGGGGATCACAACGACTTACCATTGATTGTTGAAAACAACGTCTTACCATCGATTGGGGGACACAAGCGCTTATCTTTGATAGGTGGAAAAAACGTCTTACTATAAATTGGGGTTCAACCTTGAGGAGGCTTCTAATGTACCTTGCCTAGGAGACAAGGATCAAAACCCCTGAGGTTCAAATAGGTATAGTTTAACATATTGCGGTACAAAAAGGGGGCATACAATTTAACATCATACAGGATGAGGTGAACCAATGTAAAGTGGATGGGTGTAATTTGGCATTGGTATTGAACCTTAGAGAGGCTTCCTATATACCTTTCTTTGGAAAGGATCAAAGTCCACACAGTTCAGAATGTTGGATATAGTTTAACGTCATGTGGGATGAAGGGGAGTCGACATGAATGGATTGAGGAAAGTAAGTGTTGGGCTTGAAACTCAAGGTGGATTACTACAAAGCATTCCTCGGAAAAAATCAATGTCCACATAGTTCAGAATGGTTTGGGGATTACATGGTAAAGTATCCCAGAGTGTATTTAATGGTCGATGCATACTCTAAGTCCGCACGATTCATTCTCGGTGTGTGAAACAAGAGGAAACAAAGGCTTGGTGATCACATCGTGAAAGGTTCATCTGTGGGAAGTGGAGTGGGGATTACATGTGGTTAATTTACCAAAGAAGAAACAGGGGCTTATGCGTGGTTAGAAGCATATGAAGATTTATATTGGGACTTACTCCAGGATTGAGGCCCAATGGTGGAAAATCCATGTGGGAGAGGGACATGATAAATAATTTCCATGTACCCCTCTCGCCTCTAGTCTTCATCATGGAAGAAGAGATGAAGTGAATGGGTGCTACCTCCTACAAGAATGTATAGGTGATTACACCAAGATGGTTTCCCTTCCAAGCTGATAGGTTCCACTCCAGTACAGAGGATCTCATTCCAGGTGAAAAATATCTCACTCCCGCGAAGACGAGCGGTTATAGATAATGTCTGAGATGAGGTGCCTTGCATATGATGCACAAGGTGAGCAAAAAGTTTAACATCATGTTCTGGGGATAACGTCTCTTGGATGTTTAATGTCCTACAGCTCAAATGAAAATGTTTTACTCTGCACCCCTAGGACTTACATAACTAGCATGCTTTAACCCTTTGTGAAGGGAAGGTACCTGCAATTCTATGGTGACAGGTTTTTGTGGAGTGATCCACTGAGGGACCCATTTTAGCATGGTTATGTGATGAATCTATAGCCATTATCATGCCTATATGATGAATCCTAAGGCTATGCAACACAACATGAAGCACTACCCAAGGGACCTTGATATCACATCCTACAAACCTAAAGGGCCACACAGAAAAGGGGTGTGCGAGGAATTCAGTCTTAGAAAGAGGCGCTTCATGAAGATGACAAGATTTCCAAATAAAATGGACTTCATGAAGAGGATGACCTTTGTGAAAGGAAAATATTACCCCGATAGGATGGGATTTTCAAAGGAAAATGGCCTCACAAAGAGGGGGTTATTTGAGAACGGGATAGACTTCATGAAGTGGGTGATCATTATGAAATGCCAAGGATTTGCGAAGATCCCCCCTCATGGGAGCAGAGATTCACCATAGTGAAAAACTATTTGTTTTGAGAGGATTTCGAGGGTGATCTACGCATCGAAAAACCTTGACTGAATTCCACACAGGTTCTACACATCACAAACTTCAAGCACCCTGATGGGGCCCCTTCCTTTGCGAAGAGCATAGGCCTTTGTGAAGGGCATATCCACTATAGGCGAAGGTTGAAAATCATACAATGGGATATAGTTTGCAATGGAAAGTACCTTTTGACAATCCATTTGAATTTTTTGCAAAGTTCTATGAAAAACGGGAGCTGGGAAGTTGAAATGTCAGAGTAACCATGGTTTGGAAGAGGGTGGGACCTCTTATTTATAAGAAACCACGGTCAAAGGGGCACAGAACTCGCCACCGAGGTGAGCGACACTATGGAAAGGCATCATTAAATTGGCCCACATTAGCCTTGCGGAGGGGTGTGACGCCGCGTAGAGTTTTGTCGACATGCCTGCCATAGAGTGCGGTGCAAAGGGGACGTGATGTCACGGTCGGGCATGGGTTGGCGTCAGACTCCCTAGAAGCCAGGACATTACAGAGCGTTTCATAGATGCATCCATGCGGAAATGCGCACACTGAGCGGAGTGCTTCACGCAAGACCCTTTTTAAAGGGCTTGGAGGCTTGTTTTCAACCTGTTCGGGAGGCGGCTTCCACCGATCGCAGAGTCAATTCTATGGAATGGGACAGATGAATTCTTTTTTCAGCTCCAAAAAATTACTCCCCCACCCCTACAAATTGGAGATGACTGAAGAAGAGGGTCAAATTCTAAGGAAAAACACTGATGAAAATAGGATGATCGAACTCGAGGAGGATCTCTAAGGTCAAGGCGAAGCTATTTCACTAAGGAAAGAACCATTCCTTTTTCATTAAGGGTTCTCCATGAAGTGTGTGCAGTTCGCGGGGTGAAGGGTGTGAAGAGTCAATTAGGGGAGACACAAAAATTGCAGAGCGTGCCTCAATACCCCAGGATTCCGCGAAGAGAATGGGGCTCACCGTGAAGCCAGGGGAACCACAAAGAGAACAAGCATTGCTGCGAACCTAGTTCCTTTGGTTCCTATATATAGGGGCTCATAGGTTTTTTTTCTGCATCAGGATCTTCGGGAATGTCAGTGATTGTTCTCTCTTTGTGAAAAATCCTTTCCATGGATGCTTTAGCAAACCAGAGTATTTGGTCAGGGGTATATGTGAATGATTTTTACCAAGCATGAGCATTGAGATCGTCTATGTTATTTGTGACATAGGCCATTGCCCTATCTTCTTTGTGGCACAAAGGGGAGGAGTGATCATCTCAATGAAGGGTCTTCACAAAGGGTCTTTGTGAATGGTTCTTTATCGACTCTCAATTTCTCTGCCCTAATTTTCTCAATGCCCTTGAACACAATGGACACTCGGGAGGCTGTGCAAGAGGTTCGGGATGATGATGATCAGATAGAGGCCATGGACAATAACCTAAAAATAGGCGAATTCATCCGCAACAGTTATGATCAAAAATTGCAAACAGAGCGGATGACAGAGGTGTAGTGGGTATATCTACTATGAAATCACTTTTCATTATATGGTTTCATCTTACAAGACAATGTCTTCATTCCGAATAGTATCCAAGATGAATCTAGCCTACTGGTTTAGGAGTACCACTGAGCAATATTAGTGGCATAGTGTCGCGAATGGGCACATCAAGAAAGATCATACTCTGGTTATAGTGCATTGTCTGTATAATCATGTCGACATCATCGATGGCATGGAACTAGTGCAGGAGGAATCCCCACCACTATATAAGACGTTCATAATGGACGGGAATGGAAATCCCAAAATGTGGTGGATCACAAGTTGGGACTTCCCCCAAGGTGGTAACATCACAAATGAATGGGTCAGATTCTACTAGGAATGAACATCATGTGAAGTGTTTGAGAATGTTCTGAGGTAGTTTGGACTCTGAGTTTCTCTAGGCCTCCCAATTCAGCGTATAACAACCAAAGGAATTCATAGTGAAGTTATTGACCTTTTGGTTACTAGATAACAACACTTTTCACCTACATCATGGGGAGGCTGGCATCAGCCTCTGGGACCACCATCAAATTTCTGGCATCATATTCCAGGGAGGGATGTATGATGATTTCCTCCCATCCATGAATTATTAGGGAGAGAGTGATGAAATTTTTTTTGGCAATAGAATTGATAAGGATTGTGCTGGACACAAATGAGGATAAACAGAATACCTGAGGTATCCACTTCATGCAGTGGTTAAGAGAATTCATGATTTTCCCCTTGGAGGAGGGAAAATTTCCGAAGAATCCACCTATTAGTATGTGAGGTTCTTAGTGGGGTAATAAGGTTTTATACTATAGAATCTGGGAAGATAGACAGTGGAAGTTGTGGGGATACACTATCATGACTGAGCAGTAACCGATACTCAATCTTTCTGGGATTAGCTCAGCCCTAATCTGGTGATGTATAATACCAGTAAGATATTTCCATATGATGTGAGAACAAGAACAATTATCATGGAAACTCAATTGGAAGGTGGGTACTGAATCAATATGGGCATACACATGATGTAAAATTTTAATCGTTTTCTATGGTACGTAAGTGAAGGGAAAAGGCCACTGCGATTGTGTGGGCCATTCCACTTTCTGTACCGAAAATTGTGGCACACATGGGGGTTAGGAATACCATTACCCCATTTATCCCCTGGTGATACATTTTCTCCCTTCTATTTAAAACATTGAGGGGAGCGCCACATTGAAGCTATTTCTATGCCCATGCTATGGAAGATTGGGCTGGCAGAGTAGTTCATCTTTCATCCATTACCCTTTCCAAATGGGTTCTATTCCGATGAAAGCACTTATATGATAGAGAAATGGTTGTATCATCTATCCTTTTCTAGTGTCATGCTTGAAGAATGTTTGGATTATGAACCCATATTTGAGTCGTAGACTCTGCATAGGTTAACTCAACAATTTTATTGTAAGAAGAGGCTAAATCCTGGAGTGTACAAGAACGTGCACCACGAGAATCACCCATATATAATGTGACAAATAGGGATGATGTTTATTAAGAGAGGAAGAGAATATGATGAATGAGATGCAGCCACATGATTTTGTATTCAGATTGTCCACTAGTATTCAAAGAGATTGAAAGATTCCTAACCTGGTGAAATGCTAAATCAAGTGACCATTTAAGATAGCAAGGTGGTCTCCATGCCACCACACCAAACAGTGGAGAAAGGTGGGGAATCAGGGAGTTAATGCAAACATTGTCCAAGGCGGTGAGGCTGTAATAGTAGGGGAGGAATCCCATGAACTCGATAATACCCGACCAGTGCTAACCAAACATGATGATGATGAGGGGGGAGCCAGACCCGATGGATCCATCTAGAAGGTCCCTAAAGGGAGGAAAATTGTCTCAAGGCTTTCGTAGGATCTCCCCTCAAGCTCCTAGGATGAAAATTCATCCGGTATCGATCCTCTTGGATGTTGTCTTCCTAGAGGCATGGAAATACTAGGAAAAGATAAAACAATATGTTGGAATTTATAGTTTATGGGTGAACCAAAACAAAAACGGGATGTCACTATGGGAGCTTGGCTTTGTGAACAACAGATTCAATGCAACCCCTTTAGAGGGAAAAAATTTATGATAGCGCTAGAGGAGTTCATACATTCACATAGCAATATGCGGCTGATGTCGCCCTGGGAAAAGGTACTACTGAATATTACTACTCTAACATAACTAACAACAACTCAACTAGCATAGTGTTTCCTCTTTCTCTTCTATATAGATGAATCGTGGTGGGAAGAAGGTATCTTGGGAGACCCTCATCTAGCAATGGAGGGGTACTCTAGGGGATCCACTCCTAAAGAATGAGAGATACTAGCCTTAGGGGGAGTCTCCTTGGGAGAATTCTTCTCAACTTTAAAAGTTGGTTTCGACCCTCATTCAACGCACTAATTTTATCCCTACATTTTCATGATTTCTCCAATAACACATACCCATAATGGAGAACAATAATTTGACCACTTTCACCGATGAAGAAGGAGGTGTGGCTGTCATAGGGGATCCAAAACCGGCGCCCTCAACCAAGGTGATTATGGCGGTAGAGTTCAGTGATGCTGGAGGAGTGGGGGCGGCCTTCTCAGAATCCTTAGAACCCCCAATCTTATATGGGGGGCAACGCCTCGGCCTCCTAGTGATCGTAGTCCCGAGGAAGAACCAAGGGGTAGAGCATAGCAAGCCTCCTACTTCAGAACAAAACCCATTACCCTATTGGTCAAACTAGCTAACATTAACTATGCATACACATTTTCTAGGATGGTGTGTATGCTAATAATAAAAATATATGGGATACCCAAGGCTACTCTCTAATTCGAGGTGTCCCTCTCTATTGCATTGAGAACCCTAGATGACTAGGCCAATGTTCCCTATGAATGGCTGATGGAGGCCGACAATATGGTCGATGGGACTTGGTTTAACACTATCCCATCATACATTATTGAAGTGGAATCCAGTGACAAAGACCAACCTGAGGAAGACCCTGCCACTGATCTCTTGGAGGCATTCCCTGCATATGAACCTTCCGACCGACGGGATCAAGAAATAACTACTTCTGATGAAGAGGAAAACAAGTCTGTTGGTCGATAATCATGGAATCTAATCAAGAGGTTTATCACAAAGACCATGTAAGAACAATGTAAAGATCATATAGGGAGGATTCGTACCCGGCTGCATGAACTAGGCGTTGTAGGAGTAGATTCCCAATAACTGCATGCACTTCTTTGGGAATACATTGCTGAAAGGGTTCAGGAAGATGCGCATAGTCTCAATTTCACCTAGAAGCGGAGAAGGGACGTCAATATTCAATGGCTCTTGGAGGTTGGCCATGAGATCTAGCGTTTGAGGAGGCGAGTGAATGGGCAGTTGTCTTTCCTCGAGGTGAAATCGGGGATCATATCGCACTTGATGGCCTGGATGGAAGAGGTTTTAGAACCGATGAGGAGTGCCTCTCAAGATATGGTCCTTATCAAAGTCGACAAGACTGGTCCCAGATTGAGGCTGACGAACTACGCCCTATCGCCGATGAGGAAGAGTAGGACCTCAACATGCATCAATAGGTTGTGGACACCATGAGTTAGTGAGTGGTAGAGCTGAAACCTTCTGTTAAAGAGGTCAACCCATCTCTGGGATGGGCCATCCCTTAGGTGCTCTGATTGGTGTGCTCCTTATAAACTCTCCTTCATGCTTCTCTTAAAAATGTTGAATGCATGAATGAATTTCACAGTCCATTTTGATTGTTATATTTCCATCACATCCATGAAATATACAGCGATCCACACCGAGATTTTGTGGGCCTTCCCCAATGCATGAGGAAGGAAACAATCGTATCATTACAATGTTTTAATGTGGGAGTAATAACCCATATCCTAGAATCCGAAATATAAATCACCAATACTAGATTCTGAGAAAAATGGAGGCCTCATGGGAGAATGATGTTCTTAGGACAATCGAATCGCCCGCTTTCCAATGTGCTCTGGTGCATAGTTGGGATAACACCAGGGTAGTTAGAGCTAGTCAAAACATAGGGGAGTGGAAAATGTAAATTAAAATATCTAATATTCATAACAATATGAGATGGTAAGAAATTAAAGGATAACTATTGGCCATCTTCGAAACAAATTAATCCTATTGTGTTAGCCTGAAATGGGTATAAAAATGGGGGCCTACCACTGACCGTGTTCTAATCATGGGGTGTGACTCAAAATTTTATCCATTAGTCTTCCAGAACATTGGCACCGAATAGTAGTCAAGCAATAGGATGAACATCCATACTGTTAGCGGTTCTTTTATACCTGAAATTTGACAAGAATCTGAAAAAAGGACACACACAACACGGCTGGTGGAGTTTTGGGTTGTTCGAATAGAGTCCATTACTCTTGAAATTTCACCACCGTGATGGTAGCACATTAGGTGAGCATATTGGTCTGATCAGAGAACAAATCATCTTCTAAAAAGGACCTCTCTAGAAAGGACCTGGGCCTGGGCCCAAGGAAAATTTTTATATGCATCACTATGTATACCATATGCATGAGCATAAACCAAAACATATTTCTTAAAGCACGGTATGGTCAGATACCAATGTTGGTAGGGAATATCATCTCTGGTAAGGAAGCTGATGCATCCCATTATTAACATGGGTCATACTGAAAAATTTTAGAGTGGAAATGCAGTTTAATGTCTTACGTTGAAGACATGGTCACCCAAAAAGGAAACACATGCTGTTGTATATATCACCGAAGTGAATGAGGGTGACATCCACACCACACGACGTATCCTCAGAGAAATTATTTTAGTTCATGGGACCAAAATAGAAAGTTTTTTTTTACCAATGCAATGTGATCGAGTGCTCATACGCACCCCATTAGGATGAGAATCAAGCCACATGTAGTTCTGTAATCAAAGTTTAACGTCATGCAGGATGAAAGGCCATTGTAGAATAGTTTCACCAGGACACACCCCCACCAACACTACTAATATTACAAGAGTAATGATCTATGTTGGAAACAAGGAGTAGTGATGATATTTTCATTGTGCATGGAGGAACGCATTTTGGGTAGTGGATTTCTAGGCGAATGACATCCCTAAATTATCGACCCACCTTCTTAACACACATAGATGTGCAATGGTGTAAAAAAAGTGTGATGGAATTCCACCTGAACATAAGGTAGTGGAATGATGTGAGTCATGTCGCCTGAGATCTGGATCACAGTTGTGGTGTCATGGTGATAGAGGATAACCGCTCACCATTTTTGAAACATAGTATTTGTTTCATGTAAGCCTGAAAGGGGGACAGACAAATGATGTTGACCCTTGACTAAGTTTAAAACATGGTACATGTCACAAATGTTGTCTGAGGCCTTCAGGGGCATTGGAAGATGATTTTAGATGAGCTAATGTGGCATGAGACCAGGCTGTAAATGGGGTCACTTCAGATATGGTAAATGGTTGGGATCCAAATAAATGTATCATGAAACATGGATATCAAACGAGGAGATTTCCATGTGCAGATTCCACAATTCGGGATACTTTCCACAATAGATTCAATTAATTCAATAAGACATATCAAATAGAGTGAGACAAATCCCATTCTAAGGACAGGGGTCCTACGGTCACACTCTCCTAACATAGGGTTAGAGAGTGGACAATTAAAAAGGGACTTAATTTAATGAAGTGCTCGCAGGGTGGAGAAGTAGTTTAACCTGATACGTAGTTCCCCCATGGATATCTTAGGTTAGGGTCATAGAAATCAAACCAGGCTTGGTGGAGACAAGGAAGAAACATGGTGTGTTTGTCGCAAAACCTGACACGAATAAAAATCCAAGAGGTGCTCGCCACCCAACATACTTCCAAAGGTTTTCTGGCCAATGGGAAGAAAAAATGGGGGAAAGATATTAGATTCCTACTGCTAGACCTAAAGATAGAATGTATAGGCATTATTACATATCCCATAATGATGGTAATGAAGCCACATGTAGCCAAAAGGTTCGAGAGATAGGAGGAGCCTGCTCCCAACAAAATTATATAAAAAGAACGTAAACTATACCAAACAACTAAAAGAAGGGGGGACTTACAAAATCTAGTATAATCAATCCCAACACTGTCATCATGCACCAGCTCACTGCAATAACATGGAAACACAAAGGACCATCTGGAACTGTCCTCTATAATTGCTCTTTTGGAAAGAGCATTAGCGACCTGGTTTGACTCTCTGTATACATGAGAGACCTCAAGGAAAATCCTCTCAGCAAGCTGAAGACATTTAATCCAGACAGATAACATCCTCCATGGGACATTCCTGGACCGGCCCTTCAAAATATGCACTGCAACAGACGAATCAGACTCTAGCCATAACTTATTCCAACCATAACGAACTTCATACATGATCACCTTCATCATCGCCCATAGTTCTGCCTCAATCCCATGCCCATTCCCAATGCAATGAAAGTAGAAACCTTTCACAAAGCCCCAGGGAGTCCTAAATACTACACCACAGCCAGCCAGACCCGGTGCACCAGAGGCCCCTCTATCCACATTCACCTTCATCCAATCATGGATTGGTGGAATCCACTGGATATATTTCATCATTCGTGGCTACCTCTCCCTCCCACTTACACCAAGAGTCCTCAACAAAATGAGGTCATAAATATCATTATTCATTGTTCCATTTTGATTCACCAAACCAAGTTTAATGCTTCTTTGGATTTCTAATACACCCTCCCTATACATAGGCCTGCTGTTGTTAAAAATCATGTCATTCCGAGACCTCCAAATGTATGAGAAAAATGAGACAGTCACTGCACTGAGCATATTTTTCACTTTATCACTGACTTTTGCCCGTAGTTCTGAGGTGAGCAGCGAATCAATAGAACAAAATGTGAGGTAGCAATGAAACATATCTTGCAGGTACAACCATAAACGAGCTGAAAATGGGCATTCAAGGAATAGATGCAGAATAGATTCTTCTTTATTCAAACAGAAACAACATACCGAGGTAAGGTGCACTCTAGTGCGCTGGAGAGAAGACTGAATTGGCAACAGTTTCTTCCAGATTCGCCAAATTAGTAGAGTATCATTAGGAAAAATGAAAGGTCTGTTAACCCCTTTCAGCCAAAAAGGTGATCCAGATGCTGTACCACATTGAATTTTGTAGAAATAACCACTGGAAAACATCCCATTAAGAATAGGGTTCCAGACAAGAAGATCAATATCAACATAGTCATAATTGGAAACTTCCATGTGGAAATTACTAGGTATGATTACAGCAACATCATAATTTCCCTATATGTCAGATATAGACATCTTCCGCCAATTCAGTGGGATGTCAATGAAGTCGTTCAATGGAGAAGAAAGCCATTGACTATTCTTGCAATTCAATGGACAGTTGACACATACCAGCCATTCAGATTTTTTCATAATTTGAGAGTATGTACTCTTAATTGAGGTCCACACAGAGGACTGCAAGTGCACATTAGTAGCGTTGTGCAGCCTGTTAAGAAATCTGCTTTACAGGAATTCCAGAGATTCATATCTATTTAGATTCCTCCATGTAATATTCATAATAAAACATCATTAAAGAACCTAATAACTTTTACTCCCATCCCCCGCATAGCCACCGGCTTTATACAGTCTCTCCATGCCATCGTGACACATTTCCTCTGATTAGTAGATCCAGTCCAGATAAAGTTGCATATCATTACACTCAACTCCTTATGCAATGTTCTTGGCCAATTATATAATGAGAAATAATACACAAACATTGAGGTGATGACAGAGTTAACAATACAAACTCTCCTAGCTTGAGACATGGTCTTTCCTTTCCAACTAGCCAGCTGATTAGTTATTTTGAGAGCAATCCCCTCCAGATAATCACATTTTACCCTTCCCCAAAATAGAGGGAATCCAAGATAATTAAAGGGAATACTGCCTCTCTTAACAAAAAACCTTCTAGACACTCTGTTTTTCTTCTGAATGTGAATTCCATCCCAAAAGACAACAAAATATTTGTTCCAGCTAATGGCATGACCCGACACTTTCTCATAGTGTGAAAAGATATTCTTGATGCAATAGATGGTTTTCCTATCATCCGTGGGGAATAGGAGGATATAATCAACATAAAATAAGTGGGAGGGAGCAAGACAATCTCTACCCGCCCTCATCCTTTGATATAATCCAATATCGACAAGATCATGTAAACAAACACTCAAATAATCCTCAGCAATGGAAAAAAGAAGCCCAAATAATGGATCACCCCACCTCACTCCTCTCGAGAATTGAAAGAATCCCCTAGGTGATCCATTGACTAGAATAGAAAGGCTATAGCATTTCAAAATTGATAACACCAAACCAATAAATTTCCCTGAAAATCCATGCATTTTAAAGACATTGAAAATGAAGTCCCACCTGATAGTGTCAAAGGCCTTTGAAAAAATCAACCTTCAAGGCCATATTACCATCCTTAACATTCCTCCTCATAATATAAACACACTCGGATGCAGTGAAGAGGCAATTATGAATATTCCTACCAGGAACAAAACCAAACTGGTTAGAATAAATGAGATGCTTACTGATATCACCTAGTCGTATTGCCATGATTTTAATGATAACTTTTGGAATGGAGTTTCCAATGGTTACATGCCTGAAGTCTCTAATGTCCACAACATTTTATTTATTTGGAATTAGTGCAATGAAGTTATAATTCATCCCAAATGGCATGTAGGCGTGATAAAAAGACAATGTTGTGGACATAGAATCCAGGAGTCACTATTGGAATCAAGCCATATATTAGCATTTAAAAATGGTATGGTTTGTAACAACTCCCATACATGATGTCACCTCAAGTGAGGATATCACAATGCTGTTTTGTTTTCCTACGTGCGACCAGGATGATAATGTCATTGTTTAGGGTCGTATGATTGGACCAACCAATGCATTTTATCATCGTGAAATAAAGACGCAACACTTTAATGTCATGGGGGATTAGGAATCATAGTTTACCATTATATGTCTTAGAAATGTATGGAAGAAATGATGTTTTATGGGGGAATGTGCATGGCATGATAAATCATACCTGACATGAATGAGGAAAACGTCCACACGTCACTATGCGCAGTTCCAGGGGAAATTACTCAAGCCCAGGGGCCAAAAAATGTCATAGAATATGGGGTTATACCAAATGAAGAGATGTCTAGGTGTTCCTATATATCTAATAAAGATTATAATCAAGCTATACATAGTTCTAGGAATGTATTTTAGTTTTACGTCTTGCGGAAAGGATGTTGTGAGATCTTAGTTTATGGTCTTAGATCTCAGACCATAAATTCAATGGGACTCTTCCAAATTGGTAAAAACCTCAACCGAATCCCTAAGATCATGTGAGCTTTTCTCGATGAGGGAAACAAGTATGGATAAGACCTTCGCAACATATGGAATACAAATAAAGGGGAAATTTTTCTGGATCCCCAAATGACGCCTTACTGTGGCTTTTTCCTCTTAATGGGAAAATGTGCACTGATGGATAGTACCAAGAGTGTCAAAATTCCATTTGGATATGATTTATTGGATAAGTATGTGAATCATAAAATAGATTCTTAGGGATTGATGGGGGTGGTGTAACGATAGATGATAATTGTTGACCGTGTTCAAAACATAGTACCCATATCATGTGACAAGAAACAGTAACAAAAAATTAATGTCGACCACAGACCATATTTTCAATATGGGACTTGTATAAATTTTTTGCTCGAGATCTTCATGGACATTGGCCCGAAATGGTTGTAGATTATCTAGGATGAGCATCCATAATGTTTGAGGGCCCTTTTGAAAGTGAATGATGATGACTCCCCAAATGAAAAAGAAAATGAAGCCAGAAAATGGTCGATAACACATCTTGTAGAATCCAACACCCAACGTCCTAATCTAGAGTTGTCCTGGGCACATTGGTGAACCAAGAAAGTTGGTCAAACTACCCAACTCAAGAGAATCCGACTCAATAATATTATCATATAAAACAGGCATGAAATTCTCTCAATAGAAAGAGGTACATGGTGTGGTTGTCAGATACCTGGTGTGAACGAGGACACAAGCCCATGCCACACCAAATACCCCTCTCCTGGATGAACTCAGGCCAGAGGTCCAATATGACAAGGTGGTTTATGTCAATGGGTATGGACCCAAAATTTAAATGTTTGGGTGGTCCAATATACCTCAGATGTGTGGAAAGCAATCCATACATTGTTCTATAAGATACTCTGGGGGTTTACATCATACGACATGGATGCAGATAAGGGTAATGTATCTCAATGAGGGATGTGTGTGGCAGGGTGGGTAACCCGACATAAATGAGCGCATAATCCCATTCCACATCATATAATCCCAAAAAAGGACATGGGCTAGGGGGACAAAAAGTAAGTGGGATCTGAAATAGGAAGCCATAACCAATTATTAGTTTAACTTCCTACGATGAGTACTATTGAACTCGTAGTTTAAGGTCATAGGGATCATATTGTAGATGCCTAGTTTAAGGACTTGTATGTGGGATAGATGGGAAGAAAGGATGAATCACCACACCAATTATGTGGGAGACCATAGAATGAAAACAATCATAGAGGATATATTCTGACCCTGCTTGCAACATAGTATTTGTATTCTATGACCAGGGATGGGGGAAAACAATTGAACGTCTACTGGTGACCATATTTGCAACACTAGACTCGTATCAATTTTCTATGAGGTTTCTTGAGGACGCTAGCCCAAAATGGTAGTAGATCCCTTAGCCCAAACATTCATACCATTCGTGGTTCCTTTTGGATATGAATGATGGAAAAAATCCAAATGATGGGATACACAAATAAGAGTAGGACCTATGAAGTATAACGTCTAGTGGAAATGACAAAGATGTAGGGGTGTTGACACTCCTTTTCCATCACATTGTCTAAAAGAATGTAAAGGGAAATGACTTAGCACAAATTGATTCATCCTTTGAAGAAAACATAAAAAATTGTCAAAGGCATGAACAAGGCTTCCAAAGCACATGTGTCGCGCATGTTCCATCACTTTCACGAAAGTCCACTTGCGCGACACCTTATGGTCGCACAAGTGAATTGCGCGCCCTAAAGGATAACCGCCTGGGGTCTTCTCCAGCCTATAAATAGACCATGTGGGCCCCCCATTTGAGGAGGATTTTTTCCAGAATTAAGATTTAGTGCTCTGAACTCCCAAGTCTCTTCTTCAGTTCTTCCAAACACTTATAAGGTAATTCTTTACCTAGAATGAAAGGTCTAAACAAGAGGAGTAAGGTCTAAGTGTTATAATTCACTAACACTTTCACACCTAAGGTGTTTTACCCTTAAGGGAAATAAACATTCTTGTGTGCCGCCCTACTTCCTCACCAAAACTTGCACGCCTCTCTTCTAGAAGTACCTCAGGATAATTCTAAAGGCATTTGTCGAGGATCTCCCAAGTATTACCATGTTGGTTTAAAAACACGCAAGTACCCATGTGTCGCGCAGGTATACCTATACGACCAGGACATGCGCGCCCACGCAGTACCAACGCGTCTTCTATGACTTACACACCCCTGCCTTTTTGGGTGACCTTCATGCCCATTTCACCCCTCTTATGCCATTCCACCTCTCCTATTCAATATTTAGTCTTCAAGACACTCTTCAAATCCATTTATGGCATGATTTTTTGATTTAACTTCCTTATCTGAAAGAAATTCTGTGGAATATCTCTCAAAAGCTAGTGGTTTACACATCTTTATGTCACTAATGATTGAGATTTCATTCATTTAACCTCATCCTTTGAGATGAGATAACCCCTTAACCTGAGCCTCCTTTTCAGGAATAAGCCCCAGTATTAATTCTTAATATGGGACTCATTTTTAGGAATAACCCCCAAGTACCCTAAACAGAGTCTTGGAGTAGACAATAATTCCCCTAAAAAAGGTGTGATGAGTCCGACCTCCCATCCTCTCGAATAATGCAAATTCCTAAGAATCATCAATCCACAAACTAAAGAGAACCTACCTTTGGAAAGTAGGTCCAAATGGATGTAGAATCATTGGATGTTTCTGGTTCTACGAACAAACCCGTTAGAAACCGATTGAAATGTTTGAACCTTCAGTCAAGGAGGTCATCCCCAAATTTCGAGAGAAATTAAAAATGGTGAACTCGACGTGAATCCTTAACCATGATAAAATGATATTTTACCTATTTGTTAGGACCCTGTTTAAAACTCAATGAGAGCGCCGACAAAAACAATCATTGACATATGTGCTCATCCAAAAGATGTAGTGGCTGAATTTATCTTGATTACGTCTGTTATATAAAATAGACACTCTTTTCCAAGATCTTCTGCATTTCCAGAATGGCTGCTCTCAAGTTCACACCTGTGAATACTGCTACTGCAAATTCCACTACTGCTACTCCTGTTGGATCATCATCCGCTCTAAGGATCACATCACCTACTCAGCATCTTCAACGCTGGGTATCAAATGCACTGGTTAAGGAGTACTGTCAACACGGTACCATCCCAACTCTAGAGGCTGCTCGACAAGCCCTCCAAGTGAACAAATCACACCGGTCATCTGGACAATGACGACCAGTGATCAAGAAGCAGGCGGTGCTAACCACCGTCTCCAACCATTTCGGGTAGTTATCCCTGGAACGCAATCACCATTCACTCCCTTATTCTGGGGAGGTGAATGAGCAGGTCCCTCAGGGCCTTAATTCAAGGAACCAGGAGTCCTTCCCGAGGGATCCCATCAACAATCGCCGCCAGACTCATGCGGCAGTGCGCCGTCAACATGATGAGGGTGTCGACTCCAGGCGTTCGGCTCAGGTTCCTCAAACCCAAGAAAGCAAGAAGAATCACCAGAGGTGAAATCCAGTGAACAGTGAGTAGGTTTTCATCTTTACCATCTACGGAGATGTCCACCAACCTAACTTGGTCGCAAGCAACGAGCGGGCACACACACCTGCCTGTTTTAATTCTACTATCCAGCAGACTCGTTTGGCAGCATCACGCCAATACCTCCAGGCAATTCCAGCAGAGTACTATAGGCAGGAACATACACCTTCTAGTATTAATCAAGCCTACCAACAGTTTCTCTTGGTAGCATTCAGATAATTTAGTCAGAAAGCACTGGCAACAAACAAGAGGAAGACTCAACTTTCTACCCCTACACTTGAGTACTGTCAGGATTCACTAACAGAAAAAGGGGGATAGGAGCAGGCACATACACCTACTCCAATCATGTAATGGATGTATATCCTCGTTCCGATAGCTGAAGTCACCAAGCATATTCTATCAATGGTGAAAGAGAAGAAGCAAATCCCTGCTCATATTTTGGATTCCTGTCAGGATATTATAACAACTTCAGCGGCATCTCAGGGAAAGACACATAAATCTAGCCCTACCAGTGGAATAACACATCAATAGTTCACTCCAAAACAGACACACACATTTGTTCCAGTCCAAGAGGGTTGTGGGGTATAATCCCCCATATCATATGGACACCCAAGTCAGGCACATACACCTGATTTGAGTGGAGATATTCAGCCTAACCTGGCCATCTCTCTTGATCAGGCACGTACCCCTACTCAGAGCAGCCAATTTCATGAACAAGTGGTTTCCAAGGCGAGTAAGAAGGAGTCTAAAAAAAAGACCCACCCAGCACAGTAAAAAGATCGAGAGCCAATCTGTAACAAGGCCTTGCTCGATGCTGGAGTTCTTGAAGCCCCCACACAATTATCTGTTGGAATCCAATATTCTACTTCCTCATTCACCAATAGTGGGAACATTAATTCTGAAGGTCTTCAACATACACATCCTCATGAAGGCTTTCTTCATGACAATTTGGTCGATCTCGAAGTTTCATCTTCATATGAGAGCTACAATAACCCTCTGTGTGGTCAGAAGAAGAAGGAGCAGAAGATCTCATCTTTTGTTGTAACCCACCATGGTGGTCTTCCACATGATGATGGATTTCGCTGTGAAAGTCCACTCCGCAGTATTGATGAAAATTTCCTGGAAAATGCCCCAGTGGACAATGTAGTGCCGAGAAAGCCCTCCTATCTTGAGGCACTTGAAAATGCGAAACTAGTCATGTCTGATGCTTCATCACTAGCAGGTGAAATACTTTCTCAATCAGAAGATAGCCATGGATGTCGGTCATTCTCCGAACCACCCCTAAGTCATCCATCTTCTAGTTTAATCAGTGATTTCTCTACCAATCTTGTTGAATCTGATGAAGTAACAAGGAAGCACCGGATCTGGTCAAATCAGGTAGAAGAATATTCATTTAATGATAAAGAATAAATGCTGAACATGAGAAAGCAAGTGGAAAAAGGTGAACTACCAGTCATGTTTTGGACTCTGGATGACTCTTAGTATGACATTCTAAAGATGTTGACGAAAGATGAAATTTATGATATTTTTCTCAACATATGGAAAACTCTTTTTCAGTTGAAGAAAAAATTATTATATTATAATGAATATGAAAATCATGTTAAGATAATAGAAGGGTTACAATGCCAAATTGATTTGGAATCTCTATCAGTCTCTCGATATCCGAAGGCTGAAAAGCAGCAGATATCCCTTCAGCGTTCATGCATTGGTGCACTAATAATATTGCACCAGGTGATTGCCAATTCCCCATCTGGTATTCATGTCAGATGGTGGGGTGTTCATGGAGCACTACATTTCATTATTCTCTTCAGTCAGCAAAGCCCACTAAAAATGGTCACATGCAATGTTATTACCCAGGGCCGACCAAAGTCAATAGGCTTTGTTTCTAATAAAAACCTTGCCCAAGAACAGTATTAAACTAGTTCCTCTCAAAATCAAGCATACAGAGAACAAGTTGTCGAATTACTCCTACATCAAGAAAATGAGAATATTGAAGAGGCCTCTCGTATGGAGCAAGCACCTCATCAAGTGATAGAAGTGTCGGAAATCATCCGACGGTCTTTTGAACCAGGTGATAAAAGTGGATACAGGTTAATGCATCCATCTAATTTTGGGACTAAGGTTCGCAAGATCAGGATAGATTTTAAGAATGTCTCAGACATAGCATGTCAAGAGCCATCCCATCTTTCCAGCCTGGGGAATCTTTTAAACCAACCCTCATAATCAACAAATATGATTCGAGGAGCTGAGCAGGAATAGCAGGAACAACCCCAGTCGCCCGGACTAGAGACTTTTTCAAAACATCAATACCCTCCTCAGAGAAAGTCAGTCTTTTCTCGATTGGGGAAGAAGCCTCACGAGGAAAGAAGAGCCAAATTATCAGGAGATTCCCTCCAAATTACGGTTTGACAAGAAGTTCTTGAGGGATCAAATCCACAAAAGGAAATGTCTCATCAATGACATGGAAGAAGACAATATCACAGAAATGCTGATAGAAGGGATTCAATGCATTATGCATCAATCAATGTCATCAACATCATTATTGTTGATCCACCAGATGAGGCTCACTCAGAGGACTCAGATGAAGAGGTTCCTACTCAACAAGATGTATACACCGACACAAATGAAGTAGGTGTGTGTACACGAAATCGAATGATTACTCAGAACCTAGGTAATCCTTCAAGTAACCCACTTCCCCCTCTCCGAAAAGGATCCAACAAAGGGAGGGGAAAGAATTAGGTTACATATCATTCCTCTGGAGAAGGCCAATTTCTCTTACTAGAGCAAATATTTGCACAACAGGAGGAAGAAATGAAGGAATTAAAGAGGTTGAATGTAGAACTACATTAGGGTAGTCTTCTTCTTAAGAGTGCTAGAGTCAGTCAGCAAAGGGAATTTGTTTCAGATACTGAGATGGATCAAGAATATACTCCTTTATCAGTACACCCTCACAAGTCCAATCCTACAGGTCATGTGCAACAACAGTCAGCAGTGCTACCATCAGTTGCAGAACCAACCCCCACATCTGTCCAAGCTCCAGTCATTGTACCTACCCAAGTCCAAGTTCAACTGGATGTTTCTCAAAAGTTAATAACTACCATTGAGTCATTAACAACTCGGTTAGAAACTATGGAAGGGAAACATGCACAGGTTCAACCGGAAAAGAAAGCTTACCCGGAATGGGTAGATTCAATCTCTCCCCCATCAAGTTTTGGGAACCCTGTATTCCCTATTTTCAATGGATCAGGCGATCCTGAACAGAATTTGATGCATTATGTGTCTTGTTGCGATCCTATGATGGGAACTCCGGAACAACAAGAAACAGTGAAACTCAGATGCTTCGTGCGGACCTTGCAAGGACCATCCTTTGTCTGGTATACAAGCTTACAATCCCGGTCAATTAGCGGATGGGAGGATCTTCGCCAAAAATTCCTTCTTCAATTCAGCTCAACTTTTCCAAAGACAACAGTTTTCAATCTTACAAACTGTAAGCAGAGGGAGAATGAAAGAGTGTCTGATTTCATTGCTCGCTGGAAGGGATTAACATATTCCCTAAGAATAGCACTCCCTCAAGAAGAATTGTTGCCAATCTTTGTGGAAAATCTGCATGACGAATTACACACGCCATTGATCGCTGTGAAATACACAAGAGGGTTTTGAGACCTTACTTCAATCTCTCAGTAGATTGAAGATTCCCTTATACAAGCTAAGGCTAAATCTCATGTAATTCCATCAACTCTAGGAAGGAGAATGGGTAAATAAGAAACTGCTACAGTTATGCTTAAACAAGCACCTATACCTATTTCTACTTCAAAACCTTCATCTTCTCAAAGGGATCCACCTCCTGAGCGCCAACAAAAAATGCCGTTTCATCCAGATGATCAAAGAGATTAAAGACGAAAACAATTTGTGGATCTGAAGAGTAAAACATACTCTTTCTGAAATGAACAAGTTCATGGTTACTTCATTTTGGCTCTGGAAAATAATCTAGTTCAGTTGCCAAGGCCTAAGAGGACAAACATGAAGGAGATGAAGACCCTACCAATTATTTCCCATTTCATCAAATGTTGGGGCATCCCATCCAGGAGTGTTTTGTCTTCAAAGGCCTCCTGCAAAAGATGGTCGACTCGGGACAAGTAAAACTGAAAGGTTCTTCAGCTCAAGTAAAATGTGTTGTTGCTACAGTTCTAGAGGAGGAAGGAGAATGTTAAGAAGTCAAATGAAAAAATGCACAATAGTATGATGATTGGATGGTCAGAAAGTCAATCAACCGAACTCATGCTATTTTGGGAACACAATTAAAGAAACTAATTTTGTCTTCTACAATGAATGTTGCAGCAAAACCCTCTTCATCAGAGGGAAAGTCCTCAAAGAAACGACATGATTCAATGAAAGAAAATGAATCAGAAGAAAATGAGTATGTGTCGAAGCCTAAGTTGTCTTTGACTCTGGTAGACATTATGCCATCTACTTCAAAGCCACAAAAACCACCCCACCAAACGGAACAACCTAAACAGGATAATCAGGCAGAGTCTTCATCAGACGAAGAGTTAATCTTCGGTTCTGTTAATATGATTCAATTAAGAGATCCATATGCCAGTCGTAGATTCGATTTTGATGAGAATGAATTCCCTATATCAAACAGGGGAAACAGAGGAAGTTCCAGAGGCTCAGGATACATGGGAAGATGTGGATCTTTCAGAAGCCACTATTCCAATTCTACCCCTTCTAGAATTGTGTACGCAGCAGAACCTCGGGGTAGAGACCTTCAGCGAGCTCAGCAAGAACAAGAAAGTTCTTCCACCAATAGCAGATTCAGTCCTGACACAGTTATTTTGGAATACTGTTTGAAGGTTCCATCTTCTTCCTCTCATCAAGTAAATGGATCTAATCGGTTTAATCTTCCAAAACCAGGAATATTGCCAACTCCTATCCCAATACAAGATGCATCAACTTCTAAAGCATCTGCTTCCATGGTACCTTCTAAACCACATATTCTTGTTGGGAAACGAAAACCTCTGGATAAAATGTATGATTTATTGAAACACTTGGCCCAAGTACCAGCCAAGTTATCAATTCTGGATACTTTGAACCTATCAAAAGATCTTCACGATGCACTCATCGAGGCTTTGTCAAGTCCTCATTAGTTTGAAACTGAAATTTCTGCAGCTGAAGTCTATCACATAGAGAATAATCCTGTAGAATTCCATGCAATAATATCTTTTACTAATGAAGATGAAGATGATTTTGTGCATCGGCATATTAGACCTTTGTACTTATCTGGAAAGATCAATGGTGTAGATGTCCGAAGAGCTTTCATTGACAATGGTTCAGAAGTCAACCTCATGCCCATTCGTACACATCATCGATTGAGCCTCACATAATCTGATTAATCTCCTTCTACCATGATGTTACAAGGATATGATAAAAATGAACAAGAACCATTAGGCAAAGTTACACTCAGAACTCAGTTTGGAGATCTTGTATCCAATTCGGATTTCATGGTTGTTGATCAAGACTCGACTTTCAACATCTTTCTTAGAAGACCCTAGCTACATCAACATGCGTCTATCCCTTCATCATACCATCGATGTCTCAAATATTGCTTCGATGGTCATTTTGTGACATTGTATGGTGATAAGGCCCTTTTCAAGACATGTGAGTCTCAATATATTGAGGCATAATTATATCACATGAAGGGAAGGGAGAAATCCACAACAAAGGAGATTACAAAAGTTAATTCTCCATATGGTTTGGAGAAGATTCCGGTAAATCCATTTACACATGTGAGTATAGATTATGTGTTTCATATCGGTAAAATTGACAAGATAGACCCAAATCAAAATAATCTTATGGAAAGATCCATAATTTCAATTACGGCAATCGAGCCAGACAACATGGGAGAAATTGGTAACCCACTAAGCAGTGATGAAAGTACAAATGGTGACTTCTTCATTTCATCAACATAAATCCAACAAATCTATACGTCACCAATTAGGCCAAAAGAAGTTATAGAAACATCAGAGGCGAACAATGATGTTGATTATCAATCCATCATCTCCTCTCTATTACCCAAAGAAGACCCTTCCACATCAATCAGGTCGGAAATAGAAGCTTCTTCTTCAATATGTGCAAATTTTGACATCTCTTTTGATCATGAAAATTTTGCTTTATCATCTACTATGAAATTAGAAATGGAAGAAATAACACATGATGAAGAAGAATAGGAAGATCTCAGGTATGCTTCACCAGCATTTGAAGAGGGTATCTCGACCACTGTGGATGAACTCAGAGAAATATATCTGGGTAAAAAAGAAGATCCACGCCCCACTTTAATCGGTGCGGCCATGACTCTTGAAGAGCAAGAGATGTATATTTCCTTTATAAAGAAAAATAGAGATATATTTTCTTGGAAATATACAGAAATTCCTAGGCTTGATCCTAATGTTGCTACTCATCATTTGGGTTTACCAGAAGAACATCAAGGATTTAAGCAAGCTGTGAGAAGAACACACACAACATATGCTTCCAAAATTGAAGTTGAAGAGGATAATCTTATCAAAGCTAACATCTTTAGAGAAGTTTAGTATCCCAAGTGGTTGGCTAATATTGTCCCTGTAAAGAAGAAGAATTGACAAATTAGAGTTTGCATCGATTTCAGATATCTTAATCGGCACTGTCCAAAGGATGATTTCCCAGTTCCGATTACAGAAATTTTAATTGATGCAAAAACTGGCTATGAAGAACTTTCCTTCATGGATGGATATTTCAGATATAATAAAATCTGAATGGCCCCAGAAGACGAGGAATCCACAGCCTTTAGAGCCCCTCAGGGTGTGTTTTGCTACCAGGTAATTCCCTTTGGCTTAAGGAATGCAGGTGAAACATATCAGCGTGCCATGCATCGTATCATCAAACCCTTCTTAGGGAAGTTTGTTGAATGCTATGTAGACGATTAGGTGGTTAAATCCAAACAACATTCTAATCACTTGGCTAATTTGGAATTCATATTCTACAAGCTTCGACAACATAATTTGAAGACGAACCCCTTAAAATGTGCTTTTGGGGTAACCTCAGGAAACTTTCTCGGCTTTGTTGTATGTCATCGTGGTATTGAAGTCGATCTAGAGAAGACCAAGTCAATCCTTGGTATGTCACATCCTCAAAATTTGAAAGAATTAAGAGGACTTCAGGGACACTTAGCCTATTTTCGGCATTTCATCGCCAATTTGGATGGAAAAAGATTACCCTTCACCAAATTGATGAAGAAAGGAGTCACATAGCAGTGGTCTGAAGAATGCCAAGAAGCATTCGATATTCTCAAGAAATACCTCTTGAGCCCACCGGTACTCATGACACCTGTTGAAGGAAAACAACTTATCCTCTATGTGACAGCTCTAGAGCGATCATTGGGTGCCTTTCTTGCTCAAAAGAATGGTGCTAGGAATGAAAACAACCTCTACTATCTCAGTCGAACTATGATTGAAGCAGAAACCCGTTATTCAAGTATTGAGAAGTGCGGCCTAGCATTAATATTTGTAGTTAAAAAGTTGAGACACTACCTGCAACATCACGATGTCCAATTGGTATCTCACAATAACCCGATCAAATTCATCCTTAGTCGTCCAATGCTTACAGGATGTCTGGCAAGGTGGGCAGTTATTTTGCAGCAATTCGACATTCAGTATGTGTCTCAAAAGGCGATAAAGGACCACGTTCTGGCTGATTTCCTAGCTGAACACCCTTCAGTAGAAGACACGTCTTCAGATATTGAACTCCCTGATAAGGAAGTCTTCTCTATTCATGAAAATCCTCAGGCATGGGAAATGTATTTTGATGCTGATTCCAGAAGTCCAATAGGGAGGAAAATGGAAAATCCTAAATTCAACAAAGTTGTCTTAGGAATTGTGCTCATTTATCCAGAAGAGTCAGTGTTACTTTATTCTTTCTTATTATGGGAAGGTGGTACCAATAATGAAGCAGAATACCAATCTCTCATCGCATGCTTGGAATTAGTGCTTCAAGAACAAGTGAATCACATAAAGGTGAAAGGTGATTCAGACTTGGTAATCAAACTAGTCAAGGGGGATTATTCCATCAGAAAAGAAGAACTAATCCCTTTGTATGATTACATTAGAGAGTTAATGGAGGAATTCACTTTGGAACAGACATTTTCATTTGTCCCAAGATCACAAAATGCCCAAGCTGATGCACTGGCTAATATAGCCACTGCTCTGGTATATCCAAATCAGGACGAGACAACTATCATTATTTCCCACCGTTGCGCAATTTCACTTTATGTTCGAATCAGAATAGAGGAAATTAGTGAAATTAGTCCCATTTTGGAACCGTATGGTCATACTATAGGATGGATGTCACCTATCAGAGAATACCTTCAAAATGGAACACTTACACCGGATAGAGCCGAGAAAGAACAAATCCAGCGATGTGTGGTCAATTTTACTCTTTATGATAGCCCCGATCACCTAGAGAAAATTCTCTTCAAACATGGTTTTGATGGAGTTCTCTTCAGATGCATTGATGGTGAAAAGACAATGGTTGTCATGAAAGAAGTGCATGCAGGAGTCTGTGGTGCCCACTAGTCTGGACATAGACTTTCTGATCATATTCGAAGGCTTGGATACTTTTGGCCTTCAATGATACAAGATTGTGTTGATTTCACAAAGTAGTATCATTCATTCCAAGTACATTCCAACTTCATTCATCAACCTCCAGATTTTCTTCATACAGATAAATACTCATGGCCATTTTCCACATGGGGAATGGATGTGGTGGGGCCCTACCCTTCAGCTACGACCAAGCAGTTTAAGTATATTCTTACTACTACTGATTTCTTTTCCAAATGGGAAGAGGCAATACCTCTTAAGGAAGTCAGTTCCAAATGCATTGTTAGCATCATCAAGTCTAATATAATTGCAATATTTGGTGCCCCTCATACCATATTGACGGACAATGGCACCAATTTCTATTCTTCCAAGGTGAAGAAGTTGTATCAAGAATACAACATCAAATCCAACCATTCATCTCGGTATCACATAGTGGCCAATGGCCAGATAGAATCCTTCTAACAAGACTCTTTCTAATATAATGCAAAAGATGGTGGATAAAGATAAGAAGGCATGTCCTGATAAACTCTTTCATGCTTTATGGTCTTATCGAACTAACACCCGCACTGCAACGCGGTCAACTCCATATTCATTGGTTTATGGAACGGAAGCAGTCTTGCCAACTGATGTTCAACTACCCTCACTCAGAGTTTCCATTTGTGATCAATCATCTACAAATGAACAATCTCAAAAGTGATAGAATGAATTGGAATGGTTAGATGAGAAACGATTGTGCACTTTTCACCACATGGAAGTCTATCATAATCGAATAGCACAAGCTTTTAACAAAAAATTTCATCTTCGTTCATTCACTCAGTGAAAATTGGTATTAGTTCTCAGAACTCCAATGATACCAAGAAAGAAACCTCCCAAGCTTGATCCAAAATGGAAAGGACCTTACTCAATACATAGGGTCTACTTCAATGGAGATTATTCTTTAATATCAATGGATGAAGAACTCATCACTACTCCATCCAATTCCATATTGTTGAAGAAGTATTTTGTATAAACACAAAATATATCATCCATGGTCCATGTATATGACCTTAAAATGTTTGCATCTTTTTTTTCGTTCAACATGACGTTAAACTGTATTGTCCCTATATCGTCCTACACGACGTTAAACGATACCGTCCAAACTACATGATGCTAAACTGTATAAAAGTCCCTTACGTCTAGCAAGACATTAAACTGCATAACCAATAGTCCATGCATATGACCTTAAACTGTTTGCATCTTTTTTTCGTCCAAAATGATGTTAAACTATATTGTCCCTATATCGTCCTACATGACGTTAAATTGTACCATCCAAACTACATGAAACTAAACTGAATAAAAGTACCTTACGTCTAGAAAGACGTTAAACTGCATAACCAACGGTCCATGCATATGAATTTAAACTATTCTCACTTACGTCCAACATGACGTTAAATGGTGTACTCTTTTTTCCTTAATACATGACATTAAACTGCACAGTCTTCTTTTTGTCTAACATGAAATTAAACTGTATTTTCCCCATCGTCCTAACTACATGATGCTAAACTGTACAGAAAGTCCTTTAATATGTCCTACATGACATTAAACTATGCATCATTAGGGTTGTTGCTACCTTTTATTTCTAGCACCGAGTATGACTCACGTGAGCTTAGAGAAAACATCAACCATAACACCCTCTCTGGGCCGCTAACCATGTGTAAGTACCAAAACCATTTTTAGGTTTTTGTCCCAAAGAACAACTTGATCATTAATTCATTATTTAATTGAACTATGTGGACTTTGATCCTTACCTTCCAGACTAGGCACGTAGGCAACCTCCCAAGCTTCAAGCCCAAAACCAATCTCTTCACATCGGTTCACCTCCATCTCATACGATTTTGATTCGTGAAACTGTCCCTAGAATCAATACCTTTACATTGGTTCACTTTCGTCCATGCTATATGACGTTAAACTATACAACACTTTTTTACAGTATGACAATAAACTACAATATTTCTTGATATCCTCATCTGAGAGGGAATCATTATTTACATTGATTTTTCAATCATGTTTCATTTCAAAGACTACGTGCATACATGGCAATGCCCGAATCTGTTATTTTGGGTCAAATCATTATTACAATAAAGTCTCCTTTCACCCTTCACTTGTACGAACCAAATTTGTACATAGGGTATTTCTAGAACTACGTGGGCTTGATTCCCATCCTTATGGGATAAGTAGGAACGTTTGAGTGTCCCTCGAATCCAGCCCCATGTCTTTTGGGACTAACCCCAAATTCCCCTTTCAGTCCCCTGGCTCAAAAGTCCCCATGAAAACAAACACTGTGTATTTTTTACAATGGTCCAAGCTCTATAACCCTAAACTAAGATCTCCAATACTATTTTCCCACACGACGTTAAACTGTAGTTCAAGAACTACGTATGTCTTGATTCCCATCCTTATGGGATACGTAGTGAAGTCCAACATTTCCATTCAAGAGCCAGCCACAACATGGTTATGGTTAGAATTGATCTATTTATCTTTGTATACATTGGACAATACCCATCATTATGTGTCATAATCCTAACCTTAAATATTTTCAAGTCTTCATAACCCTTTTCTTGACTTTTAGTCACAAAAATGTCAAATTTATGAGAGTTCTTTTACCTGACTATGCAGTATGTGCCCTTAGGTGGCCTTGCATAAACAGTCTCCATAAAATAATTGTCACCCAAAAGATACTATTATTTGACTATGCAACCAATGCCCTTAGGTGGCCCTACATAATTCAACCCCCTAACGGGTTTGTCAGATTATGGTAACTTCATTCTTGTAAAGAAAGCCTCTTTTGTCCTTATTTGTCTTAATGACAGTATCTAGGGATCCGCAAAAATATCCATCCTTAACATATTTGTCCCATATCCTTTTTCATGATCTGAATGTATTCAAGTCTATGGTTTATATTCTCCTTCCCTACGTTTGGGTCAGACCTTCATAGGATTGATATCCATCCAGTTCTTTGATAATTTTTTTTGGAAATATCTTCTCTAAATTCAAGTACCTCTTTCCATACAGAAAACTCTATACTTTGGAAAATTTGAATCTCCATAAACTTTCACTAGATTTTTAACCCTAGGAAAGTAAATTTCTGAGAGTTCTTTTTCCTGCCTATGCAGCACATGCCCTTAGGCGTCCCTTCATAAAAAATCTACATAATAGACTTGTTAGCCAAAAGCTATTATTTATTTGACTATGCAGCCAATGCCCTTAGGTGGCCATGCATAATTCAACCCCCTAATGGGTTTGTTAAATAATGGTAACTTCATTCTTGGGAACTACAACTTCTAATTCCTTTTAGCTCTTTTTCATATCATTCCTCAAATCCAGATATTCTTATGTCATAGTTTACATATTTTCCCTCATACTTGAGTATGGTAATATGTTTTCAGATAAATTGTCAAGGAATTGAGTCAATTTTAATCCAGTTTGGTCAAAGCTATTTCGACCTTAAACATTAGCCTCTTTATTTTCGACGTGCATGACTTTAAACTGCCCACAAAAGACAAGGGAACTCTGAATAAAAGTCAAGTTCCATCACACTAAACATACATTTTGTATGATTTAGGTAATATTGAGAAATTAAAAGATTCAAAGTTTGTAGGGATATTTATATTTATCCTATTAAAAATTAAACTATGCTCACTAGGCCCATTGGATTAAGTAAATTTAAAGAAGATAGAAAAAGTGAATGCCGGTACAAATGATTGAAGGTGAAAGTGTTTTTCATTGATGCACAAGAGTTATAAGGACTTCCATAGACTATAATATCTTCTCTTTTTCAGGAATTACAAAAAACATTCAACATAAAACTTCATTTGATTTACGGCATCCCGAGATTCATCACCAGCCACCTGGAATTCATTCATTCAACAGGATACCATAAGAGATGCAGTGATACCAGCTCTTCTTGGAACAATTGTAAAAGAATGTTCTTGAGTGCAGTATGAGAAAATTTTCTACTGATCAAACAGTGACTCTGTTTCTATCCAAGAGACTTGGAAGATGGATACATGGATTTGAGAATGAAGCATTGGATGTAAAGAGCCATTTGGAGAGAATACCCTTTTCAGATATTTCTCTAATGCCATGTTTTCCATCCCCCCACCAACCGGCAGTGGAAAACATTTCAGCCCATGTGTTTTCCATTTTCATATCTACATGGAAATGTCATGCACGAAAAATTTGAAAGTTCATGACAATGATGTTTCTCTTAATGCACAACATAACTGAAATAGAGGAGTAGAAGTGTAGCTGCATCTCAGGAATATTGTTCTTTGCATCTGGAACATTGACTCCTTGAATATGACCATGACCATATAGATACAGGTATATGATCTGTGGGAAATTAAGATGATATTTCTTCAAGTACATAGCCAAATCTAAGAGAGTGTTGTCGCAGATATCATAGTAATCATGGCCAACAATGTTCATCATGACATCAATCCGCTTGCTAGCCAGTCTATCAGCCATTCCGATTCCCTTGGGAGCCATTAAATCTGAACAAAATTTGAATAATTAACTCTTAAGTAAGTTGATTTTTCATAAAACTTGTGAAAGAATTAGAAAAAAATGGAAAAGGCATTAAGGCGCGCAAGTCTAAAAATGGTGTGCAAGTGTGATGTTTCGTGCATGTTTTTGGCGTGCAAGTATCACTGCGTATGTCCAGATACCTATACAACAGCGCGACAAAAAAGAAACATCAGAAAACTGAGAAACATGCGCGGAAAAGGTAACTTGCACGGCAAGAACTCGAAAGTTTGAAATATGGATGCTCTGTATGGAAATAGGGATGCATATTTATAGGCCAGGTTGCCCCCTTCTGTGCCAATGCATGCGCACCAGACCCTGCATTCCCGAAGCTCATTTGCGAGCCATACCTTCACGCCCCAATTTCCTTTTGATTCTCGATTTCCTCAGAGTCACATCCTCATTTCATTCGGATCCAACTCTGAGGAGGGACTTTTGTTGGTGCTACTTTTTTGTCAAATTGTCTAAAATAATGTAACGGGAAATGACTTAGCACAAATTGATTCATCCTTTGATGAAAACATCAAAAATTGACAAAGGCATGAACAAGGCTTCAAAAGCACAAGTGTCACGCAAGTTCCATCACTATCACGCAAGTCCACTTGCGCGACGCCTGATGGTCATGCAAGTGACTTGCATGCCCTAAAGGATAACCGCCCGTGGTCTTCTCCACCCTATAAATAGACCCTGTGGGCCCCCCATTTGAAGAGGATTTTTTCCATAATTTAGATTTAGAGCTCTAAATGCCCAAGTCTCTACTTCAGGTATTCCAAACACTTATAAGGTAATTCTTTACATAGAATGGAAGGTATAAACAAGAGGATCAAGGTCTAAGTGTTAGAATTCACTAACACTTGCATGCCTAAGGTGTTTTATCCTTAAGGGAAATTAACATACTTGCGTGCCGCCCTACTTCCTCACCAAAACCTATGTGCCTCTCTTCTAAAAGTACCTCAGGATAATTTTAAATGCATTTTTCAAGGATCACCAAAGTATTACCATGCTGGTTGAAAAACGCGCAAGTACCCATGTGTCACGCAGGTATACCTACGCGACCAGGACTTGTGCGCCCATGCAGTACCTGCGCGCCTATTAGGACTTGCGCGCCCCTACCTTTTGGGTGCCCTTGTTGGCCATTTCATCCATTTTATGCCATTCCACCTCTCCTATTCAAGATTAGGTCTTCAAGACACTCTTCAAATCCATTTATAGCATGATTTATTGATTTTAATTCCTTATCTGAAAGGAATTCTATGGAATATCTCTCAAAACCTAGTGATTTACACATCAGTATGTCACTAAAGATTGTATTTCATTCAATCGACCTCATCCTTTAAGATGAGAGAACCCCTTAACTTGGGACTCCTTTTCAGGAATAAGCCCAGTCATAAATCTTAACGTGGGCCTCCTTTTTATGAATAAGCCCTAGTAATAATTCTTAACATGGGCCTCCATTTCAGGAGTAATCCCCAATCGTAATTCTTAACCTGGGCCTCCTTTTCAAGAGTAAGACCCAAGTCCCCTAATTTGGGCATCCTCCTCAGGAGTAAGCCCCAATCTCAAATATGGGCATCCTCTTCAGGAGTAAGCCCCATGTCCCTTAATTTTTTTAAGTCCCTTAAGACGGGCCTCCTTCCCAGCAGTAAGCCCCAATCTTAATTTCTCATAACCACTCCTAATTTACCTTTGATCTGGGATTCCTTCTCAGGAGTGAAACCCAATCACAAGTCCTCTCCTAATTTGGTCCTCCTTTTCAGGAGTAAGCCCCAAGTTAGAGTATTCAAGTCTCCAAGAAGCACATATACCACTATGGACCCTGTTCCTGGATTTCATCCCTGATGTAAATCCTAATCTTCATTTATCTAGGCAGTCATACAAATATAAGACCCACATTTTTTCTTATTATTGCATCTTTTATGGCATAGTTTTTCTGTTTTTACCAATACCTCTTGTTTCTCTCACCGAGCATGACTCAAGTGAGCTTAGGGTGTAAAAGTAATTATGAAATCCATATTTGAGCCATCAATCATAAATATCATACTTCCTTACTCGAACTACGTGGGTTCTGATTCATTTTCTAATCAAAAGATACATAGGTAGCCCATATGTGGGTTTGATCCCGACTCTGATATAATCCATGTACTTCTGAATGACAAGAAACTTCAAGTGCCCCACTGAGTGGCTTTAAAACCTACATGGTCATCATAATGACCAAGAGACTTCTATATAAATGTGTCGAAGGATACCATTGACTAAGAATATCTAAAAATATGATTCCCTATCGATGAAGAACCTCGAATACATATAAAAGATTCTCTAAATTTGCTGAATAATTAATCATTGATTGTCATATCTAAAGGAAATCTCATTTTATACTTGGTAATGTAATAAGGATTCACGAACATAACTTAAATCTATAAACAGAGTCTCGGAGTAGACAATAATTCCCCTAAAAAGGTGTGATGAGTTCGACCTCCCATCCTCTCGACCAATGCATGTTCCTAAGCCTCATCAGTCCTCAAACTAATGAGTGCCTACCTTTCGTAAGTAGGTCCAAATGGATGTGTAATCATTGGATGTTTCCAGTTATACGAACAAACCCATTAGAAACTAATTGGAATGTTTGAACCTTCAATCAAGGAGGTCATCCCCAAATTCCAAGGGAAACAAGGGGTGTCTTAGAGGGATGTATGAAATGTGGAAAAAATAGACTGGCATGAATGAGGAGAAAGAGTCCAATTGACACAATTCTGGGTGAGAAACCAGGCGAGAGGCCCCCGAATGCCGAGGGACCAAAGACGGAAAGTACTGGCCAATTTTCAGTTTAACGCCTTGAAATGGGAATGATGGTGATCATATTTTATTATCATAGAGCTTGGAACGTAGACACGTGATCACTTTTTTTGGGTATTTCCATACCAAAATTTCTAATCCCATGTGAGAAATTCTCAATATGGTAAAAAAGGAATGAGATCTTGTTGTTCTAATCATATTATTGTATAGTGTTCAAAAAAACCCTTCTACCCAAGGCAGAATGATGATTGAAGGGATAAAATGTCAAAATGAAACACTGGACCCAATACATGGGTCACACAGGGGTGGTGGAAATGATGAAGGATGATTGTTTACTCGGATCGAAACATGGAATCCACCTCGCATGAACTGGAATGTAAGAAAAAAATCAGTGTCCACCGCTGAACATGTTCTAAAAATGGGAATTGTACTAATTTATCACTTTATATCCTTTAGGATGTTGGCCCGAAATGGTTAGAGTTCCCTTAGGACAAACATTCGTGTTGTTCGATATTTCATTCAGATGCGAAAGATGATGAAGACCCATGTAAAGGGACTGTGTGAAAGATGAATGTGCATGTGCAGTTTAACGTCATGCGGGGTGAGGGCAGTGGTGGTGATCTTTAGCGAGAGGGATACATGGTGTAGTCATGATGAACTCGATGTGAATAAGGGAAAAATCATGCCCCACACTATGTGTTTCGACCCAAGGTAGATCTTGAATCTTGGGGATAGTCCGATGGAGAAAATTACAAAGCATTTCTGCATTTCCCATGAGGATAAGAATCTAGCCACACATTGTTTTGAAAGGTCAATTAATTTTAACATCATGTGGGGAGGAAGTGGAGTGGTAGATGAACGAGGATGGTCACATGGTGAAATTATTATATTACAGACATGATTGGGGAAAAAGAAGACTACAATAAACCATGTGGTATCCCCTAAGGAAGGTACACCCAGGGGGTATAGTCAAAGAGAAGAGTCTGGGGTTATAATGATGGCGAGGAACTCGGTCATTTCTATATATCCCATGAGGATTTTAATCAATCCATACATTGTTGTTAAAATATAGTTTAACATCATTCTGGACGTTAGTGGTGGGGAGATCTTAGTTTAAGGTCATAGAGCCCAGACCATAATGGAATACCTACTGCTTGTAGTTTAACGTCATGTCGGACAAATGTTGAGTAGTTTTACGTCCTTCAATTCAGACAAATCATTCATTTTAACATCGTGTGGAATAGACAGAGCAGTTTAAGGTCATGCAAGACCATATAGATCTCATTTTATGGTTATAATGATCGAACCGTTTTGTTGTTTATCATCATGTGGGATGAAAAAGTAGTTAAATTTGATGTAGGAAGTAATAGTTTAAGGTCATGAAAGACAATATCTAACTTAGGAAAAGTATTTCTTTGGGAATCTGGCATTGGTGGATAGAGGTATATGATCACCATCAATGATAAGAAGGGAATACACGCTATTGGGGTAAACCTTGTGAATGATGTTAGGTACTTCCCATTGGCACTCCAACTTTGGTTGTTTCCTACCAGGTGCCATTGATGTTCTCAAGGATAACACCAGGTCACCATGAAAGAAATATTGGAAGTGAACCTTCTAGTTGAAAGCTCTGGATATCTTGTTCGGATGCCTTCCTAGATTGTTCAGGGCACAAAGTCTGTTCTCGTCAAGCGATTCCAATTCAGCCAGATGGATTTCAACTACCTTATCTGGTGATTTCTGGTCATATACAACTATGCGTAATGAAGGAAATTGAATCTCTAGGGGAAGGATGACCTCCATTCCATACACCATAGAATATGGGATCCCATGTGTGGAATTGTGAGTTGTTTGTAGATATACCCAAAGGGAATTGGGGAGTATTTTTCGGGAACACTTCTTTTCTAACCATCCATTTTTTAGAATGTTAGAGAGGGTTTTTTAATGCCTCAATCTCCCCATTTTCTTTGATGTGATATTGGTATGTAAGGTTAGAAAGAATGTTGTACTTGATATAAAACTTCATCAACTTGGATACCTCAAAAGATTGTGTCCTTATCAGTGAGGATGGTGTGAGGGACTCCAAATTAGTAAATAATGTTGAACCTCACAAATTTAATGACAGAATAGTCCTTGACTTCCTTGAGAATAATTACCTCTTCCCACTTAGAAAAGAAATATGACGTAGTCAGGATGAATCTGCATTGTAGAATTGTCATCGGTGGATATGGCCCCACGACATCGAGTCCACTAACCACAAAGGGCCATGATTACTTGGTAGTGTGGAGAGGATCCAGAGATCGATGAAAAATGTTGGGATGGATTTTAATTGAATTACAACTCTTAGAAAACTCGATATAGTTGTGAATCATGGAGGGCCAAAAATAACCTAATCTCATAATCTGGTGAGACAGTTTCAGCCCGGTCTGATGAGACTCGTAGAAACCAGCATGATCCTCCTGCATGGCTTGGGAAATCTCAACTCCTTGAATGAAACGGTGGAGAACCCCATCAATACTTCACTTGAAGAGGATCTTTTCAAGATAAGGTCCACCCTGGAGGGTAAAATGAAATGTGCGGCGTCCGATTCACTCACACTCGACTAAATCTGCCAGGAGATTACTGTATTGGAGGTACTCCACAAAGGAGGTCCTCCAGTCGGGAGTCACTTCCATCACTACATGAGGGGGACTTGGAGGTCCTGGAGTGGAGGCACCTACGGTAAGGTCACATACATGTGTGCAATCAACATCATATAGAATGACAGAGGAGATGACTTTTCATGTGCCACATTGATAATTAAATCATCTAGATGAGGCTCCACATTAGATGCAGCTTGGCTGGCCAAGGAGTCAGCTCGACCATTCTATGAATGAGGTACATGTGTAACTTCTGGCCGAGATGGTAACTATGCCGTCAACTAGTAGGTACAATCCAATAGTGGTACAATCTCTGGCTTCCTGACAACATATTCACTGTTAATATGCTTGATGACTAGTTCAGAGTCCCCTTTCACATGGAAGTGAGGAATGTCAATATCGAGGGCCAGCTCAAGGCCAGTGAAGAGAGGCTAGTACTCAACCTCATTGGTTGTACATCCCTCTGACATAAGGAATAAATATAGAAAAACAACTTGTGCTAGAGTGAGAAGATGATACCATGGATCACTCTATAGAGTATGGGGTCATTAATCCTTCTACCTGTAGGGCTTCAGGTAGCACCATCAAAGGGTATTTTCCCACATGGAATGGATTTTTCAACAGATATTATTGCCTCATCAAGAAAATCAAGGTCTAGATACTGGTCCATGAGAGATAGATGGGTGGCAAAGAATTATACCAATGCTTGACCCTTAATATCCTTATGGGTGACAAACCAGATGTCGAACTACTAAAAGGCAAGTGGACTTCCGAAAACAAGTTGCATTAGGACTGGGGGATGGAGCAGATACTACTTTATTTCTTCAAAAGTAGTATAACATTCTTCGTCCCACTGTTAGACAATAACTTTCTTCATGATACAAGAAAAGGGCTTACACTTGATGGCCAATTTCACGGTGAATCGGCGTATGTAGGCCAAATGGTATTGAAATCCTTGAAGCTCCGAAATGTTTCTCGGGGGAGGAATCTTACTGATGGGCTTGATCTTTTCTGATTCGATCTCAATTCCCCGGTATATGACCACGAAGCTGAGAAACTTTCCATAAATGTCCCCAAAGGCACACATTAATGGGCTTATCTTCATATGGTGAGAACAGAATAAGCCGAACACTTCCTCACGGTCTTTGAGATGGTCCTAACACTATAGAAACTTGACCACTAGATAATCTATATAACATTCCACCAATGTTCCTAGGGGATTCTTATATATGTGATGAATTCCACACTGATAGGTGGTACCTATATTCTATCATGCGAAGGGAATTATCTTGTAGCTGAAAGTACCTTGTGGTGAACAGAAGGCTATATAATTCTTATCCTCAGGGGCCATTTAGATCTAGTGATACCCATAATACCCATCCATGAATTAAAGGGTCTAGAACCATTTAGTGGAATCAATCAACAACTCTCTCATGGGAAGGATAAATTCATCATTCAGACAGTGATGGTTGAGATCCTGAATGTCAACATAGAATCTGATTTGTCCATTCTTCTTACTGAAGTTCAAAATGATGGATAGCCATCTAGGGTACTAGACATCCTTGACAATGTTTACTCTGATGATGTTATCAACTTCTGCCTCAAACATAGAACCATGATAAGGTTGCAACGTTCTGAGATATTTCTTAAACCCAAGGTGATTTGATGGGAGACCACGGCGATGTACGACTACCTAGTAATCTAGTCCGGGAATTTCATTATAACTCAAGAAAAATACATCACTATGTTTCTATAGTATGTCCATGTAATATTGTTACTCATTTACAAGCATAACGGCATTGATCAATATGGGTTCTAGATCCATCATTCTACCAAGGTTCAGTTGTACCAATTCATCGACCATGGAAAAGACAAACTCTTCAAATGTGTGGGTAGCATCCTATAGATCATATTATTTAATGATAGAGGAGGGATCCAAAGAGGGAGGATCATATTATAAGTTACCAGATTCCAATGGGAGACTAGTACAAACCTGACTGGTGGTAGACACTACATCGGGGGACTCCTGTGATGTCGAAACCATAGAAATGAAAGTCATCGATATGATCTCATATGGTCTTTGGTCCAAGGGTCCATGCATGATGATATCGAAGAAACAATGGCATTTCATCATGAGACGGTTTATCACAGCTTGATAGAACATGCATGTATGATGTATTACCATTTCCATAAGGCAGACTTCGCAATACCTTATGGGGGTAGGGGGCCCTAGGATCACTCGAGCCAAATTTGTGTTGGAATAAGAGGTGATCATACAGAATCACATAGACTTGGTTATGTTCTTCCACCTCGTTCCAAAAAAATAATAATGAATTGCCCAATATGTAGGTTCATAGCCTCTAATCAATGGATCTGAAAAGTGTTGTCATCATCTTGGTCTATCCATGGGTCGGTTGTAGCTATTGAATGTTCAAACTCATTAGCCAGAATCTGTTTTTCCTTGCTCATGTAATAGTCGACATCCAGGTAGCAGGATTCCCAAGAGGCAAAGGGAGACCTATCGTGTTGAAGTATGAAGACTCAACCATTAATGGATTACGTAAGGAAATAGTGATATGATAAAGGGACGGACACATACAGGTGGAACCATGGACTTCCCGTCAACATGTTATAGGTAGTGTCCTGGGAAACAACCCTAAACACAGTGGTGGAAAGTAAGCCACCAAACTAGGTCTTCATGAAGATATTTTTGACTTTTGTTTGTTCCATCCTATCATAACCGAGGATTCTTAGGTCACAGGGACCCATATCATCCTAAGACAACCCCATATTCTGAACTGTCTGAGTTGGAATTACTTTGATCCAAGAGCTTGTGTCGACAAGGTAGATATGAACATCAATTACATTGAAATGGATAGTGATTTAAAAAGACCATATGTGCCCCTATCTGGGTGAGAGTTCACTTTCTCCAGAGAATAATATAGTGGCCTTGCATTCAGCATGCTAGACTGCCTCAACATCGAAGGCTTCTACAAGTTCTACCTCTGACTAAAACTGGAGAGGGCTTCTTAAATCCACAGTTAGCGATTCGGGTTTATATATTGATCGGATAAGATACCTCAGGTTAGATATCCTTTTCGTAATGCTGGAAAGATGCTTGAGGATATAATACATTCATTCCAAGCATGAACTTCTACTCCTTGGAGGTCATTCTATGACAGAGGGCATGACGGGCCTTCCAGGAGAATATGCTACTGACTAGTGCTGGGAATGTCCCACTACTCTATAGTAAAAACTCATGGAGTGAATATAGGATGTTTCTAAGATTACTAAGGGTGGTCCGTAACTGGGTGTGTCTTATCCAGGAATCATCGTGACAGCTTTACCTGATCATGTAACTCAAAAGGCGGAGAATGCAGATTGGATCTACACTGGGCCTACTATATGGTTTCGGTGGCATTCATTGATTGGATATAAGTACTAATTGAGGCACACCGATGACTCATATATCCATGTCCCCATCGATGCTGGTGATATATGGGAATGTTGGGAGGATCTTTCTAGAATTATTCACCATCATAAACCATGTAGGGGTTTACCAGATCCACAGTGTTAACCGAGGCATACACTTGATCATCTCCTAAATAATCCTCCACTACTGCATGGATTTAGGGAGTGAGAATCTCCATCTTTGGGGGAATGAGGTCACCGGGAGAACGAGATAACAACGGATTTGGTAGGGGACTTTATTTTCCTTTATGTCACTGATGCTTGGTCTTCTGGGAAGAGGGAGACTGATCTGTTTATCCATAGGTACTGGTTGGGGTTGATGTAGTGTCCTCTAAATGATCAGATTGATTCATATGTGCACAGATAATACCATGGGAACTGGTGATTGTATTATAATCCATCCAGCTGTCATACTTTTTTGGATCCACAGTTAGAAACCTGATGACACTCACCTCTGTTGTCACTATTGTTGTATGGCTTCACGAAGTCACATACCACCTATGTCAAAGCTGGGACTAACCTTAATAAGTTTTTATCCACCTATACTATAATCTAGTCTCTAAACACATATCACTTTTTTATATTGTTTCTCATGATCCATTTATTGGGGCAGTAATTGGGGCGATCAGTAAGATCCCCCTATCCAGGACTCCAGTATTCCAAAAACCATACAATTCCATATTCCAAGGAACATCATAAATAACCGGGGACCAAAGCTTCATTTAATTTGTATATCCCGTTTCTCTTATCTTCAAAGGGGGCTCTAGGATCATGGCCATGAAGAGAGGTGGGAGGAGCCTTTCGTTGAGGTGAGCTGATTATATATCCTGGGTGGTGGCGCCACGTTATGTTGGGGCTCCTACTGATTACGAGGTGGGCGCTATTGGGCTGGAGGTTGCACCTGAGGTGGAGGGCCCCTACGAGGCTATAGAGGTGGATCCACTGGGAATAATTCTAGTTTCCTGGAGGCAACAAATGCTCTAAGTTGGGCTACTACAAGGCTTCCTCTAGACACTGTGCCTTATTATAGAAGTCTCAAAATACCCCAAGGAAATTTTGGGTAATGGGAGAGGGGTCCAGTTCAGTCTTGTAATTCCCCACACACATTGTTAGCATTGGTTCCTAAGTCAGTGGCATATCTAAGGAGTATGTGAGGTCTTTCCACCAAGCAGACAATGTCTACAACACGCTCTCCATGGCTTTTCTTACACATGAAGAGGTATGAAATACTTGTCTTCCATGTTGTAGAGCTAAGCTGGTAGAGAAACATCTTATAGAGATCTTCCTAGATGGTGGCTGACCTAATGGGTAAATTGATGTATGAGACAATCACAGGTCCTTCCAATGTCTATACGAAAAACCGGTGTTTGGTGGCCTCCTGTTGTACTAGAGTTCCCAGCATGGGTCCACACCTTAAGATGAAATGGGTCATATGTTGTAGTGGGTCACCTGTCTTATTAAAGGGGGAGAAGGTGATAGTTCTGAAACCTAAGGCCACCAACATATTGTCCACCCATGCCAGATGTGGCTTCCAATCAGGTGGAATTTCCACCTACCGAGTTTCCAATTCCTCATTGTGAGAAATGAGTACCTCCTTCAGATTATATGTGTTGGGGTTCTTGTCTTGACCAGGATATCTAACCACCGGTGCATTGGAACCTGGGGATTATCTCACTGTTCAGGTGGATTTGGTGACACATACCATGCCCTCTTTCAATATGTTCGGGCCTCTATCTTGTCTACGTGGGAAGGATGGTCAATTTCACTAAGAGGAAAATTTAGAGGGGAATTTGTACCTACCCCTACTACCCCGGGTGGGGATCTTTGTAGTCTGGTCGTCCCTCCATGACATGTTTATCAAAGAGGTCATCAACCATATTTTTTTTCTATGATCTGTTAATGCAACATGGCCTGTTTGGGATCATCCTATTTCTTATGCACTAAGACATATGGGTCAGAGGGTATGACAGCCCCAAGATGTTCTTTACCCTTATTGGGATTGCGGTCAAAGGCTAATGATTCTGTAGGTATAATAAAACCTAGAACATTTCTCTAATAGAGAGTGATCCTTATCGATGTATCTAATAAGTGTGATCCTCCCTCGGTAGGTATGTTATATCCAAGGATATCTCACCCGTTTTCTCCCCCTTGTAGGTCATCCATGTTAACCACGACCCTACCTGGGTGAATATCCTCAATATCATCTGACATGCCAGGCTGGCGCTAGATAGAACTGAATTGGAGGGAAGTGTAATACCCCCCAACCAAGGACCTAAATGTGGAAGGTAGCATAACTGATAATTATGCGAAGCACTTTAAAGCCTTGAACACATCACTGTTGGAGGGTCTGGTGATGACCGGGCAACTGAGGGCATTGTTCCATAGAGAGCGTGACCATGTAAAGCATATGGAATTGCTGGAAAATTTACTCAATGTGCGACTGACTCTATTGGTGAACCACATGATGATAATGTATATACAAGTGCATCGCCCATATGTTTTGGAAAAAGAACTCCACGTTTTTCTAGAGAAGAGATTCCAGCGCACAAATGATTGTGGTCGCAATCGGCCAGAACATTTCTAGGAAATGATTCGATGTAATGATGTCCCAAAATATTCTTGTCCTATAATCAGGATCTATCACTTTGTTGCCCCAATAATCAAATGGGGGAGGCTGGGGGATAGATAGAGGCACTAAATCATATATTAGAGATGGCAGATTGGCCAGTGGAGAATACGGAGAACGAGATGACTATCCACTGCATCTTAGACTATCTTGGGATAAATGTGATGACTGAGCCACTACATCTTGGTAAGATGGGATGGAAATAGTAGTTTCTAGATTGGGGGATACAGTTACTGATTGTGTGTTAGGCTGTTGTTCATCCGTTATCTGTCCCCATCACAACTCTCAGTGACCTTTAGTCGAAGGAGAAAATGACCATGTGGACGATAGAGAGGATTGCTTGTCTAGGCCTTAGGAAGGGGCCAAATATTCCTCCTCTTATATGTATCTTCATAGGGAAGAGAGAATATCTTGGACCTCACATTCAGGAATTATGAGGCTAATACGTCACATTCCAGCCCCAACCCTCGACACAGAGGATCAAGGTGAGGGTTCCATTACCAAGTCACATTCTGCCTCAGAATCCGAGAAGTATATAGGCATAATTGTAGTTTGAATACTCTCAGCACTCTTTTTATGGTGTTGGTGACCTTCCATCCTACACTAGGATGGATATTTAGGATACGGTAGATTTTTTGTTTGAGGTGTACCTTCGGTCAAATTGATTCTAGGGTGGAGAGGATTTCCACCTGGGTGAGATGGGGAGTGAGGGGTACCTAGACAGATGACAAAGGGAACATGGGGAGGAACTCTATGTCCACTAGATGACATTTAGAGGGAATCACTATGTGAAGTGATGGAGTGGGTAGGACCTCTGATGGAGCTTGTAGGAGCATGGGTAGGGCATCAATACTTATTTCCAATGGTAGTGTCAGTGTGAGGTGGGTCCTCTTACTAATCAAACTAAAAACTAGTAGGACCTATGTGTTAGGTGCCTATGAAGTATAGACAACCTCTGTTTATCCAATTTTTTGTATGGTGAGGTCCCTCATCAGCTGCTGAAAATAAATGGGGAAATCCCCCAAGTTGAATCTTGATTGGAAGTGTAGCATCTTCACCCCAGCGACCTATGATAGGAGGAACAGATCCATACCTAATATTGGGGGTGTAGAGGAGGCTCCCTGTAATAGGTTTCAATGCAATGGGGAGGACCTTTATTCGGATTGAAGGTGTCATGTGAAGGACGTCCATGCCAAGATTGGGAGCCGGACAAACCTGTTCTCTCATTGATGGTGGTATGTGGAGGACATCCGTATTGGGTGTCATTTCCATGGGTCGACCTATAGTGGGAACTACCTGCATTGGCGACCAAGAGAGTTGTCCGAGCATTCATGTGGGGTGTTTGGGGCCTCAATTCGGGTTGGGCGTCTGTATAGCCCTACTCAGAATAAACAGGGGGAACATGGTATGAATTAAGTGTGGAACGTGCACAATAGTCTTTGATGTTGAGGCCCCTTGGTTGGCATCCTCTTCAGCCAGTGCCCTACGTTGAAATTGGGTTAATCAGACAGGGGAGAGTGGTTTAAGCGGATAACTTACCTTCTCCTCAGCTCATGGGGCCAGCTGGCACCATTAATGCATCCTAGTGGGATCCCTCCTTAGAGGACCCTGGGATGGGACTCCAACTGGGCAGACCCAAACATCCCTCACATCATTGGCATAATGGAGGTCGTTCTCTAAGCATTCTTAGGAGAGGCTCCCTAAATGGTTATGCATCAAAGTGGGGAGTAGTGGCTCCATATGTGGACCTTAAAGGAGACAGTGGAAGCATGGAACAAGAATCATCTAAGTATTTTCAGGCCATATCCCAGGTTGGGATAATCCCCTCGTCCTCCTATCATCGAACGTGGCCATTTATCACCCTTCTGTGAACAATTTCAGAAGAGGATATGTGGTGTGGGATCCCAACAGTCATAGACATGGATTCTATCATGGGAGAGATAAGTCCATGTGGGAATTCCATGTTGAGGATTCCCTTTTCCTACTTCGGTGGGTGGGCGGTGATCGGTTTCCTACCATGATAACTTTGGTCCTGAAAAGCAGGGAGATTTAACCATTACTGCAGAAAGAATAAAAGTGACATATAGTGACCCTATTTCATTCCATCATCTATGGTTGTTAATAAGGATACACACTAACAACATCATAGACCCGGATTTCCAATGTTAAACTAACCCAATTTCTGGTGAGTTTCCCGCCAAACCCAATATTTTCTTGGTGGGACCTGGTGCCAAATTCATGGATCCAGTGACACATGGATCAAATGGTGTCTCAAAAACTAATAATATCCATATTTAATAGAATACCATAACGTAAAGTTCCCTATTTCTATTTCCGATACTTTAGTCGAGGTGCTTAGCCATGCATTTCGGAGGACACATAGTTGTTGCCTCGCATTCCAGCTTTCCAAAGGGGGCAACATCAGTCACTTACTCGGGGATGTTTTCTCTTTGATCAAAACGGGAGAATGTGATGTCAGTTCTTCCTTCCATGGATTCCTCTTCGGAACTTATTTCCTAGACCGGGTAACCCTCGTAGACTTAAGACGTTGTTGGTGAAACAATTCCTAGTTCCATGTCTTCATGGATGCAGGTTAATTACACTGCTTCTATTAAGACATTTCAAAGGGTCCTGTTAGGGCAGCACCCTTCTGTCAGGGGATTAGTCACATCGTACATTGCCAGTGTGTCCTAATGATGAAACACTATTGTGTATATGTTTCTTCTCCTTATGATAGTGCTTCTCGAGGGCACAACATCCCAATGCGTCCCATGTCGAATGCATAGGATTTTATGCCATTGGCATGTCTTTGAGGTTTTCTTTTTCATCACGTGTTTAATACAAGGCATTATATAAGTTTAACTTCTAGTAGAGATGGATTAGACTAATTTGAATAGTGAAGAAAGTGGATCTGATGGGTGCAACCCCAGGAGGGAACAATGATGTTGGAGCTAACGAGTGGTTGGTTACTCGATTACTTGTAAGAGCAGTGAAAAAGTTGGTGACATGATGTTATTTGGATGTGGCTTCCCGGGTGAGAATCCGGATGGATAGGGATTGTTGAGATTGTATAGATAGTGAGATGATTCCGATGAGAGGGTGACAATGATGTTAGTCTTGATTCTTGAATAGAGTTCCTATATATCCCCAGGGTAGGAAATCAATGTCCATGTAGTTTAGTGGGATGATGGGACAGCTGAGGAGGCAACCCTTGAAAATTTATGCAAGGATGAGACATAAAGGAAGTGGAACATCTGGGTTGGGGCATGACCATCCTAAAAAAAGACCAGGATGAGACATGGGTGATGAGAATGTACCTTAGGTATGCTTACTATATATCCCCGTGGCAGGTAATCAAATTCTATGTCGTTCAAGATGAGTGTATAGAATCACGGGGGTGCATAGTACAACGACCCAACGATATACAAGGGATTATATATGGATAGTATCCTGGGTTGGTCTAACGCTCGAGGTGAAGACCAGAAATGTGGCTCCCAGCAAAGTGGACTACAATGTATTACCATCGATCAAAGACTACAACAACCTACCACTAGTTGGGGTTCATAAAGGCTTGCCGTCAAATAGGATTCCAAAGGATTACCATCGATTGGGGAACACAATAGTTTACCATATATTGGGGGACATAATAGCTTATCGTTGATTGGGGGACACCATAGCTTTTAGTCAATTGGGGATTCCAATGGATTTCCATCGACTAGGGATCATGATAGGTTACAATTGATAGGGGATCAAAAAGTCTTACCGTCTATTATGGATCAAAATGTCTTACCAACGATTTGGGGACACGATGGATTATCATTAATAGGGGGACACATTTCTTTATAATCAATTGGGGGACACAAGGGCTTACCGTCAATTGGGGAAGACAACAGCATACTGTCGATTGGGGTTGGATACTTGGGAGGCATCCTATATACCTTACCTAGGAGACAAGGATCAAACCACATATAGATTGAATGGGTATAGTTTAACGTTTTACAGGACATAAAGGGGGAATAATGATTAATTTCATGTAGGACATGGTGAACTGACGTGAAGAGGTCGGGACCAATTGGGTGTTGGGATTGATCCATAGGGAGTCTTACAATTTACATTTTATGGGAAAGGAAAAAGTTCCTGGTAGTTGAGAATGGAGGATACAATTTAATGTCATTTGGGACGAAGGTTATCCAACTTGAATGGGTCAGGAAAATTTGGAGTTGGGATTAAACCTCATGGATGCTTTCAACATACCTTACCTTGGCAAGGATCAAAGTTCACATAGTCCAGAATGGTTTGGGGCTTACATGATGAGGGTTACCATAGAGGATGTCATGGTCGATGCTTAATCTAATCCCACATGAGTCATGCTCTGTGTGAGAAACAAGAGGTAGAAAATTCATGATGATCCTATCATGAAAGGTGAATATGTTTGATTTTGAGTGGGTATTACACATGGTTAGCTTCCCAAATAGGAAATTGGGGCTTACGCGTGGTTAGAATCCCAGGGAGATAGATATTGGGATTTACTCCAGAATGGAGGTCTGATAGAGCCAAATCCAAGAGGGAGAGGAACATTATAATGATGGTCCATGTGCCCCTCTATCCTCTAGTATTTAATACGAACGAATAATGGAGGATCATGGGTGCTACCTACTGCATAAAAGTCTAGGGGCTCACACAAAGACAGGTTCCCTTCCCTGCAGACATGAGCAACTCTAGCATAGAGGATATTATTCAATGTGAGGAAGATCCCACTCCCATTGATACGAGCGAGTTTTGGGAATATCTGAGATGATCCACCCCACGTATGATATACCAGCTGAGGAAATAGTTTAACATCATGTGTTGGGGAAAATAACATTTGGATGTTTGACATTTTGCAGCTCGGATGAGGCAGGTTCACTACGCACACCTAGTTTTTACCTAATCGGCACACTTTAAACCTTAGTGAAGGGAAGGAACCAACCATGTCGTGGTGAACGGGTATTGTGGAGTGATACAATGAGGGGCCCATGTTAGCTTGGATATGAAATGAATCCATATCCATTAGTGTGCCTATGCGAAGAAGTATAAGGCTAAGAAATGCAACGTGAAGAACCAACGAAGAGACCATGAAATCTATTCGTACAAACCTGGATGGCCACATGGAAAAGGGTTATTTAAATAATTCATTCATAGAAAGGGGAACTTCCTAAAGATGACAGGATTCGTGATGAAAACAAACTTCATGAAGAGAATGGCCATCATGAAGGAGAAAAGCTACCCATAGAGGATAGGATTCATGATGGTAAGGGCCTCACGAAGAGCAGGTTATTTGTGAAAGGAAGAGACTTCCCAAATATAGGAGATATGTTAAAAATGCCAAGGCTCCATAAAGAGCCTTCCTTTTGGGGTTAGTTATTTGCCTTAGCGAACAACTCTATGTTTTTATTGGATTTCAAAAAGTCTCTATGCTTCCTGAAACCTTGAGATAATTCTACAATGGCTTGATACTTCGCGAAACCTCGAGCACCCCTAAGGGGCCCATTCAACTACAATGGGCATATGACTTCATAAAGGGAAACACCACCATATGTGGAGGATTAAAAGAATATAGAGGGATATGGTTCACAATGGCCATGTACCCTTGACAATCCATTTGAGGGTTTCATTATGTTCTAAGAGAAACGGGAGTTGGGAAGTTGAACGGTACGAGTAAAAATGGTTTAGAAGAGGGGGGATTCTATTTATAGGAACCCTCTGTTGGAGGGGTGCATAAATTGCTATGATGGTGGGTAGATGCCATAGAAAGGCTTCATTTCATCGGCCCACGTTGGCCCCATGGAGGGGTGTGACGCCGCAGAGAGTTTCGTCAATACGCCCTCTGCGGAGTGCGGAACAGAAAGGACTGAACACCATGGGGGGGGGGGGGGCTCGGTTGGCATCAGACTACCATGAATTTAGGATTCCACATAGTCATTCATGGAGGCGTCCGCCCAGAAATGCCCCCACCGTGTAGAGTGCTTCGTGCGGGACAATTTTGAAAGGGATTGGAGGATCGTTTTAAACCTGTTCGGGAGGTGACTTCCTTATATCATAGAGTTGAATCTGGGGAATGGGAAAGATGTATTTTTTTTAGTACCAATAGCTTCATGGAAAACATAATATGCATAGTTCAATGAAATATATTATACTGCTTACAACATTTTTATATTTATCATGTACTAAATGGTTAAATAACGGGTGAATATTTTCTTATATGTGTTGGGTTTATTCCTTGATTAATGTGTGTATGATAGTTATAAAGTGTGTAGTAGATTTTCAAAGAAAATTATTCATCACTCATAGTGTAGATATTAGTTTTCTATGCCACAATATTTTTTATAGACAATGAATAGTGTTCTAAATGGTCTATGAGATAATTATTTTATGTACATAATTATTACATCACGTAATATTTGAGCACCATATATTTGATAATTCAAAAATTTCTATTATGAGGAATAAATTGTTTATTTATGTTCTATAAAAAGAAATAATATTATATTTAATTTATATTGAAGGCTCAAAAAAATATCTTCACCAATTTCTGGATTTAAATCCTGCATTTACAAGTGATCTCAATTGTTCTTTAGGTAATAATTTTGGAACAGAATGTGTGAGACTATTTTTCTAGCGGGAATCTAGAATGTATAGTAAGAATCTATGATGGTGAAGACATGTATGTTAAAAAATGTTTTGATTATATTGGAGAATATTTGATTGGGGAGTCTAACCAATCACAAGATGGAGTCACCTTTTTTTTGACAAAAGACGTAATCATTAAAAATGAAGATCAGTGGAAGTACAATCACTTAACCATGAAGGAAAGTGGTCCAGCCAGAGCTGGTCATTGTCAGGGGGGATAGATGTCACCACTTGATGGGCAGCCTTGTTTCCTTCCCTTTTGATAACAGAGAAGGTGCAAATTGTGATGCTCTGATAGAGAGATTGGATTTTCCTGATATGTGAACCAAAAGGTTGCAAGCTGCCATTGTTGAGGTTGATTTCCTTAACAATGGTGAGATAGTCCGATTCCAGGTGGATTGCCTCCCATCTACGATCTTTAGTGAACATCATCCCAGCAAGGATGGGCGCAGCTTCAGCTACCACGGGTTCCCAAAGAACGTGGCGAGATTCATGTTTGGCTGCGATGTTCTGCTCAAAATGATCCCGGGCCAAGAGACCAAGACCTACAGTTTTATCCTTGGGATGAGACGCATCCACGTTAATCTGGAGGTTCCCTTCTGGTGGAGGGCACCAATAGGAAGAACAGGATGGGGTTCCAAAATTCTTTTGTTGTCCAATGTGATGCTTCCATCCCTCAAATCATGATAATACCCATTCGATCCAGAAACTGGGGGGCTTGATGATGTGGTTAAAAATGTCATCGTTGTGCCACAGGCAAATGATCAAGGCCAAAATGCAAAGAGAGCCCGCTTTGGCATGAAAAATAGAGGAGAACAATCCCATCAGAAGATAAGGGAGGTCTGAGACCACGTCCAGTGAGAGATTTGTACAAGAGCCCCATTTTTGAAAGACCTCATTTGCCCCCGGTCATTGGATGATAGCATGTAGGGGATTTTCTAGGGTGTTCGGGCAGAAGGGGCACATCATGTCACTGGAAATATGATGGAGGATGATAAGATCCTTGGTTGGGAGGATGCCAGTGCATACCTTCCACCAGAAGAGGTGGATTTTTGGAGGGACATTGAGCTTCCACAGCTGTTCCAAGGGCCCTCAACACCTCCGCCTATTTGATTACAAAGGGTGAGCCGATAGCGAGATTTTACTATATAGGTTCTCGAGATGTCGTCGATCCAGTAGATATGGTCAGGGCCTGCATCCAGCACACATGGGATACTCAAGAAAATCCTTTTGTCCTTCTCGTTGAACAACTTGTGATGTTTTTCCATGCACCACCCATTCCCATTATCTGCAGAAAGGATTTGAATAGTGGCCCCTTCAAAGCCTGGTTGACCAGGGGATGATGCCCGCACACCATCCATGTCAATCATCTGGGGATTGGTCCAAATATTAAAAGTTGATCCATTCCTAATCCTCCAACCCAACCATTTATTCAGTAGATTTTGGGATCCCCCTAAACTTCTGCAGAGGAAGCTGGGTCAGGGGACCAGAGATGAATCCTATAGATCCTTGTGGGGGAAGTATTTTACTCAGAGTACCTGTGCGCTAAGAGAGGATGCACGGTTAATAAGGTGGCATCCGTGCTTAGCCAGTAGCAAATCATTAAAATGAGAGAGGTCTCGGAATCCCATACCTCCCTCTGATTTGGGTATGCATAGTTTATCCTAGACACTCTAGTGGGTTTCATTCCATCCATTGTTTTTTCCCCACCAGATGTCGGCAGTGCATGAGTGGATCTTGTTAACGACAGTAGTAGGATGTTTGAATCGGGACATGAAGTAGAAAGGGAAATACATTGGAATAGCTTTTATGAGGGTTTCCTTACCAGATCTGGAAATTCTTTTTTTGGTCTATCCAAGGATTTTTTTTCTCAATACAGTCCAATATTGATGCAAAAATTTCTTTTTTGGATCGTCCAATCATCGTGGGTGCCCCGAGGTACTTCTGATGCTTCTATACCATATGAATGTCTGCAGTGACACAGAGTTCTTCCCTTTTGGATGGTGGTACCCCCGAATTCAAAGAGACTTTCAACATTCCATGATTAATTATTTTCCTTGAGGCCCTCTCATACAGGTGGATCGCATGGCTGATAGAAAGGCACTCATTATGGGTGGCTCTGAAAAAAAAGGCAATCATCGGTGAAAAAGAGATGTGACACTGGTGGTCTTGCACGAAAAACCTTTTCCCCATGAATTGTATGTGATGATGCTTCCCTAGAAATGAGGTTAGAAAGAACATTAGCCACCAAGATGAAAAGTAACGAGGAAAGAGGGTCTCCCTAGAGAAGGCCTCAGGTAGGGGAGAATCCTCTATTAAGCACCCAGTTAATGTTAATACGGAAGGAGACCGATGAGACACAGTGCATGATCATATCTATCCATTTTGAGCCGAATCCCATTTTCAGCATCACGAATATGAGAAAATGAAATTCCACTTTATCATAGGCCTTGGTCATATCCAGTTTCCATGTCATTGTTCCCCTTTTCATAGTGGAGCGTGTTTTCATAGAGTGGAACACATCATGGGCCACAATAGAATTATCAGTGATCAGTCTGTTGGCCATGAAAGCACTTTTATTTTCCGAGATGATTTCAGGTAACCAAGTACACAACTGATTAACAAGAATATTTTAGAAGATATTTTAAGAGACATTGTAGAGGATAATAGGTCTAAAATTAGAGAACGCGAGAGGTATCCTGATCTTGGGTATGAGAATGAGGAAAATTTTGTTAATATCAGATAGGTTTGTTCCCCCCGCCCAAATGTTCTTCATTAGAATGCAGATGCCAGGACCAATAACGTTCCAGTATAGTTTCAAGAAGAGGGTGTGGAAGCCGTCCAGCCCCAGGGCTTTGGTAGGGTGAATATGTTTCAGATCCAGAAGAATCTCGTCATTTATAACATTATTGGTAACTTGTCTGTTCATCTCCTTGGTGATCATGGGTAATATGCATTCCTACACCTCATCCAAGATGTTAAGGCCTCCTTCCGTAACGAGATCCTAGAAATAACTGGATATAACATTGGGGATTCCGTCAGTGTCTTAGACATTACTCCCATCCGGGTGCGAGATGGAAGAGATAAAAATTTTCCGATGCCTAGATTAAGCTTTATGATGAAAATATAGGTTGTTTGCATACCCATATACAATATGGATGTCACGCACCTGCATAGCTCAGAATATTTCCTTGATATGCAGGGCAGCATCCAAGTATCGTTGGGTGGCTCTGATGTTGGAAAGTGTACAATTGGAAGGGGGTTGGTTTAGATGATGAGACAACATTCTTTCAAGGAAATCATAGTTCCCGTCAGGTAGATGGAACTTTTTATTTCTCCAAGACCTCAGATCGGTTTCCACCTGTTAGAGGATGGACCCAATGTCAGTTTGTCCACACTTCCAGCTTGATTAGACAACATCTTTACATTCACGGCCTTTTGACCAGAATCTATCAAATCTGAATGGTTTCTTAACTTTAGTGATGCGGTTACATTGGGTGCATTCAATGACAATCAGGCTGTGGTCCGAGCAATTGAGTGTTAGGTGTGGGATGTGAAACATTCTGAAATAATTCATCCAATCCGTTGAGCCCAGAAATCTATCAAGGCGCTCATAAATACAGGTACCATCTGTATTCCCCCTAAACCAGGTGAATAGGTTACCTGCATAACCCATATTGACAAAATCCGTACTTTAAATTGCCGCTTTGAAGTCTGACAGAAACTTAGACGGTCGAAGAGGACCTCAACTTTTTTTCTTCTGATAGAAAATCTCATTAAAGTCCCCTCCAAAGAGAATGTGGCTTGGAAGATCCCGTCGCAGATTTCGAAGATGATCCCATGATTTCAACTGCTTATTATGGGATGACCAACCATAGATACCCAAGAACGTCCATGGAGGGGTTTGGGCCTCATGGATTGCAGCCGCCACATTGTGCGGAGAGAAGGATAAGATCCAGACATCAACATTGTCCTTCCAAAGGAAACAAAGTCCCCCTGGGTGACCATGTCGGGACACCGAGATGCAACCCCAGAAGCCCCATTTCTGAGCTAGAGCAGTAGTGTTCTTGTTTTCCAGTATGGTTTCAGACAGGAAAACTATATCAGGGCGACTTTGAGCACAATGGGGTTGGAACATGGGAACCGTTCATTGGTTTCGAAGCCCATGAAAATTCCAGCATAAGATAATAATTGCTCTAAGCAGAGCTAGGACATACCCGCCTCCGCCTTTGAGTCATATGGGATCATTGTGTCACCCGCCACTTTCGATTTTTTTGGAATGTTTTCAGCTGAATTACTTGTTTCAATTCATCGTTTATGTTCCCCAGGTTTTGGGTTAACTATTTTCCCATGCCTGTTTGCACAGTTCACCCTTTTCCAAGTTCGGCGAGTAATTGGGCCTGATGATGTTATTCCTGACATCCCCGAGTCACCTAGTGGAAAGATGTCTGACGTGGCCTTGTCAGGATCAGGGTTAGGATCAAGTGGTTAGATGTACAATTACTTCGAATTTAGACTTTGATCCGGTGGGTTATATCTTTTGGAGATGGATCTGTTGATGGTAAGGTAGTGTCTTTCAGGTGGGTAATATCTCTGTTTGGGTCGATTAAAAGATTTTTCGTATGAATCTCGTGTCTTTCCCTAGTATTTCTCATGATGATTAAGTCCTGGAGAGGCCCTATAGCTGGCCTCTGATCTATTGGGCTATCCCCATGGAACTCTGGTGGTCCAAGCATGATAGCATTCTTATGTTCAGGTTCAACCTGTTTAGTGTGAGCCATCGTGAGATAGTCTCTATCCATTAATTTTTCCACCTCAGGAATGAAGCCATATCTTTAAGTTTTGTTTTGAAGCCATGGACCATAATGCAGAATGATATTTCCTTAATCATTATTTTTCTTTTCTTCACATGTTCTCTCCAGAAGGCCAATGCACCCACAGAGTAAGCAGAGAATTGGGAGTTTCTCGAACTCAAATGAGATCCAGGTGTTAGAGTCATTGATTTTCAAGAACATGGCCCTCATCATAGGCTCTGCTACTTCGACCCCAGCTTTAATCAGCACTTCGGGTCACCATGGTATTGGGTCGGAGCTGTCCCATTCAAGGAAGTTCCCAATGTGATCTCCAATTTCTCTCATAACCTGTTCCATTCTCCCTTTAAAGGGGATTCCATTGAGGCATATCTAGAAGGGGGAACTGGTAAGGTTAATATGATGGATTTCATCCCCACCTTTGAATTCTTCCATGAGGAGGAGCTTATTGTCAATGGACCATGACATATCTTTATGGATTTTGTCTCCATCGTTTCCATTGAATAACTCAAAAACCAAGAGGTTATTCTCTAATTTCCGAATAGCCACTCCAGCTTCCAGTTTCCATAGATTTTGGAGGGTATTTTTGAGGGCGCACTAATTGAATGAGGTTTTTCCACAAATTTTCCAACAAACAGCAGCGACATACGTTTTTTCAGAAGCATATCTTCATTCCTCCGAGTACCAACCAGTGCTTTTTCTTTGTCCATCAAAGACAACTTCATCCATTTTTTCATTAGGTCAGCTTCCATGGTGCATATCACATTGTTTTGATTATTTTGTTTTTAATTTTGTTCTTTTTCCCCGCACCTTGATTCTGCAACCAGTTTTTCCCATGCACCACCCTTTGGAAGTACACCCTTGGGAGGAGTATTTGAAGGTTTTTAGAGGTTCCCGTTTCTCTGTTCTCTAACCAGGCGCAGCCCCAAACCTCTTCCATCAAGGACCAACCCAAAAAAGCCTCCATCCAGTACCAGTCCATTCCCACTGTGGGTCTCCATTAGTCGCGATCCACCCTTCGCGTTCAACACATCACGAGAAGTCTTCTTGGCACGTAGAACATTCCCTTCAACCACGACCCCCCCACCTCACGATCAGCTCTTTACGAGCAGTCTTCGCGACATTGCTACTGTGTTCCGACCCATGCAACCATCGCAACCTCATTCTTCTCTCTTTGCGAACCAGGGGGAAATGATCCTCATGGAAATCCAAACGTAGCTCAGCCGAGGGAGTGTCTGACACCCTAGAGCAATGTCGACGCGAACCAGTATCAAGATCGCGCATAAAGAGTGCTGAAAAATCGTCACCACAGATCAAGAAAGCTAACCGCAAATGTGCGTAGAGTCAGATCCGCAGATGTATGCCTCCGGGAATCAGATACACCACCTAAGATTTCCGTAGATCAGGAAGAACCTCACTAGAAACCGTCATCGAGAAGCAGATCCACATCACTATGAGTCTGATCATCGCCGGAACCTTCTTAGAGAAACTGGTGTGGGGACCTCCCTTTCTCTTTCCAGATGTGTCACCATGCCAGGGAGAATCGTGCAAAGGTACAGATCTCATAGGGGAGGACAAAAAACTTTCCTTGCACAATCCGTATGGAAATGGAAGATCTGGCCACAATCCAATGGAAGGGGCAGAGAACAACAGTTCAAAGGCCGGTTAGAGTAGGAATCCGGCCGTTAGAAGGACAGCGAAGAAACCCTAGGAAATCTCAGGACGAAGCTCTCACCACACGGGAGAGACTTCTTAGAATTAGGGGTATGTAGTTACCTCATCTTGAGACTGAACATTGTAAAAATTATATGTTCCTATACTATTTATTTTTTCTTCATTCTAGAGAGGATGTGTTTTTGTTTGAGGGGATCGAATCCTAACTAGTCAAAGTTGAATAATATCAAAATAATGAAAAACTGAAGAAATTACCACAGATTCAACCATGATTATGAGTGGAGTAACTCACAAAAAGATACATAAATTGATATTAGACGGATTGGTTCACTCTATCATGATTAAGTTTCTATTAACGTATAATATGTTGAATTTTATTAATTTTTGCGGGGTTCATTCTTTTATGGAATGAAATATCATATCTTAAAGAATTTGATATTTCCCTATATTATATATCTTAGCCTATAAGTACAATATATAGTCATTGTTGGATTAAAACCAATCATTGAAGATTATATTATGACAAATAATAATAAGAGAAAAATGGCTGTTTAGGGAAAAGGTCAAAATTACAAATTTATGTGTCTATTAGAAATATTAGAAAAAAATGCCTTATGACTCAAAATGATATGGAAAATTGGGATAAATTGGAATGTATTTATGAAGGAAAATTAAATTTCCATGGGGAAAATATATAATTTGGAGTAGAAAATTTTAATATATCGAGATTGGTGAAGAATAAAATATTTATGTATACATCACAAGAGTCTGTGAAATTTTCATTATTCTTAGGGGTTTTGGAAAAGAGATAAATGATTCTACTATTTTCATAAAATTGATTATAATTTTTCCTAAAAGATTTGATCATGGTAATGTCTCATATTTTTTTGTATTATATATAAATTTTATATGTATTTTTTTCACCTATCAATGAGATGGCATGCAATTCTGAGAACTAGTGTGCTCGAAATAATTATTTAAAATAAATAAATTATATTCAATAGAAAGAGCGTGCATTTTTTTTTGAAAAAGTGGAATAACTTTTAAATGGGATCCAAGATTATAAATATGAGTTCACCATTGATTTCATAATGGTGGTTTTACCCTAGATGTGACTTGACATAAGTTGGTGCTCACCCTTTTTGAAAAGATGTTGTGAGTGTTAAAAAACAATTTAATATAATTAATTTTTTATACGTTTTATTGACAATGAAATTAGTGGATCCATAAATATATTGTTATTACTATTTTTCATGGTTATCCATATAACCCTAGAACCTATGCAGGATCATTAAAAAGAGCTTTGGAGAATTTAATCATCTGAATGCTGAAATATACATTTCAGATCGCAGATCATTACACCAATGGAATCCGTGGACCACGTCAATGAAACCAACACACTTTTTCATTAGTGACAATCAATCCAACTCAAGGTGGCATGTTTGTTTTATGTGTATTCTTCCATGTTCTTAAATTCTCTAATAAACATAAATCAATAGATGAATGGATTGATTTACAGATCAATCCTCTTATGGTGTATGATTTTTTATGGGATTTATTGAGAGAATATATTTTGATTAAATTGTTGATGGATTCTATTTAAATTCTAATATAAAATAACCAAGATCAACCTGAACATCAATATTAGTTCATTCTTCTTCATTTATTGTTCTTTTCTTCCCCAATTCAATGATTCACTGTGGGAAATCTTCATTTTTCCCATTGTTCATATATTCCTGATCAAATCGATCATTGTGAAACTGATTCTTAAGAAATATTCTGATATCATAGATCTGGGATTGGCACAGAATGAATGAGATGTAGTGATAGAGAAATAATAAAATGGGTGATGAATGGTTCCTGATTTTTCTATCTATAGTATGAAATGATGAATATAGATTTGATCTGGATTCCTAGTAATTATGGAGTTTGAACGCTTTGTTTGATGACTACGTGGAATGGATTTCCTTGAATCATCTATTCCAATGATAATGGATCACTATATCGAAGTTGAACCACTAACTAGGATTCATGGAGGAGGAATGAGCGATTCTGAAAAATCGTGATCCACCTGGCATGTAATTTAGAATTACATCGCATGTTGGTACCCCTTGATGATGAACTTGGTTTTGGAAAATGTTAAGGATCACACCGACAAGGACCCCATCACATCCAGTTTGACCACTCTCTGATAACTCAAAATGTACTTTGGAGAGTACATTATCGAGACATGGAATACATGAACCGGTACACACACACGACATCAGTACCCAGACACAACTAGGAGACACATGAAGGATATTGTGTGTTTCTACGCATCATGTATATTCTTTTACATGACGGGAATATAAAGACTACATTCCATTTGAGGCTCTTTTACATTGTTAGAACATTGGATAGTCATCCATCACTTATACCCCTTGGGACACCTAATATACACCCTTCAAGAGTTCTTGAGGATCTTTGCTTTCTTATATTAGACCAGTATAGGTTGAGTGCATTCACTTGGTCCTTTACCTTGAGGGTGTAGTGTGACATCAAATCAACATCACTATATTGTGATCCTATCTTGTGGACGAGTCTCAAACATAGTGGGGTTTTCCCTCCATGATACTGGAGTACGATCCTCTATTATCCCCAATGATATTATGTATAATCGTTGTGACCTCACCGAGTAGGGAGTTGATCATTCATTTAGCAGGCTATATCCATTGGGTTTATATAATTGATGAAATATAATCCCATACATGGTGTGTAGATCCATATTGTGTTTTTCGAGTCCTCCATTGGTTCTGTGTGTGACCCCCCAATTTTTTTATCATGGCCTCTATAGAAAAAAAATATTCTTTATGTGGGGCCAAATGAACTATACCTCTTCATCAATTGTCTCTGATGGTTTCATGTATCATGGAGTTAGTTCTCCCAGATTGATCATTTCATTGAGAATAATCTTTTGGATGATAGTTGTTTATGATCGCCTTGTGGTGTGGTGTCTCTCCAGAGTATATCTGAGACCATCCTTTCCTCTATCATAAATAGATGTTTATATATTATTTGGAGCTGGATATACTTGGTGATACTTTTTTAGTGTTTTTTGGGTGGTATACTATGTATTGTTATACTAACCCTTGCATGGGATTTTCCCACACGTGTCATGTCTGGTTCAGATCGACGCCCTTTTAAGAGTGTCCTAGGAGGATTGAGAGAAAGTGGAGAATTGGTAGATCTTGAAAGAAAGTAGTTTTTTTTGGGAGTATGCTTTTGATTTATTCAACACCCTTGGAGTACGGTAGACTCCTTAGAGTTTATGATAGTTTTGTATTTAGAACCATTTTCTTCTTTTAGGACATTACTATCGTAATCTGGTGTAGGATATTAGATGTATTCACGCACTTGTTCTTTTTTTACATTTCATCGTTGGGTGGTTTTGGATATGTGTGTGTAGGTACTTTAAGATAATGGCTCCCAATTGTGGGATAGCCTACCCAACTAGGGGTTCCACCCACTAACCTATGGCTAGTGGGTTTGGGGATGTTGTGAAATGGGCCACTCTGGTATGGGTTATTACAGTGTTGTATCAGAAAATTTAATTTTACCATAGGACTTGAATCAGGGAGATTGGTTTGGGGAAAAGTGATTAAGTGGTTCGAGTTCACCTTTTGGTACATTGACTCTTGTGTTAGTGCAATAGTCGACATACCCACATACCTGGAAATTGATAACCTGATTTTTTGACTCCGAACATGAGTACACTAGTTGTAAGGAAGAAATGGTATATACTTCATAATGAAATGGTTGTCAATTCCATGTCGCTCTTGAGTCTGATTTAGAGATATACCCTTCTTACTGTGGTAAATATTATTTTATCTCAGGATACCTCCACAAAGATAGCCATGAAGGATTCCACTACATGATCATGAGGATGATCTACCTAGTGTTGAAGCATCAATACAAGGTATTGTACTAGATATAGCCCCTCTGGGTGATTTTCCAGCTGTACCACCACCTGTTGAGTAGTAGTTAACACCAAAACTACCAGTGGAGAATGCACGAAGGATGAGTGCATTATAAGGATTTTAGGGACATAGTCCTCCCCTGTTTCAGGGTGATCTAGACCCCGAGCTAGTTGAGGATTTTCTAGAGGTAGTCACACACATTTTCCACCTTATGAAGACTACTTATCATCTGATGGTAGTGCTTTAACTGAGATGTTTTCAGGGTTCTATTTAGATATGGTGGAGGTCAATGACTCAGTCACACAACAAGACAACTCTATCATGGAAATCAATTGACCATCTCTTTAATGTTGACTTTTATCTGGGAACATTGTGATTGGTACCCATACAAGTGATTATGAATCTACAGAAGGGATGTATGACCATGGAAGAGAACTCAATGAGATTCATTTATCTCTCATGTCACTCCTTGGATATGGTGCAAGACGAATTCGTCAGGGCTCGGACTTTTTAGAAGGTCTTGTACAAGGACATCAAGATGTAAATGGTATATTTTATCATTTTATCCTATGTTGGAGTGATTTATAGGGAGTTGTTAGTGGAGAGAATTTTGAAAGAAAATATTCTAGTAGTGGGAGCTAGTAGGTGGATCCATGTATCTGAGACCTCATCATTGGGTAGTTGATGAGAGTCACAAGGATCCAAGAAGGTCATACACTTCAAATAAAGATCTTAGAACAATGTTTCAGTGGTTAAAGTCTCCCATGGAGGCAAAAATAAACCAATAGAAAGGTAGTGTTTCTTCTATGATGGTCAAGGACATCAGGCATCAGATTGCCTGACCCATCATATAGGTAATCGGGAGATGTTCTAAGGACAACCGAGATAGATACAAAGGCTAGATTTGGGATTTTCTCCATGGTATCAAATGTGGAAGTGGATTTGGTAAGGTAAAAGGTGGTGTTTGGAGGTTAAACCTATTATAACCACTACTTTGAAGTTTTCCACTCTAGGCTCAAGGATCTTGTGGGTTATGACTAGGCTAGCTACAAGATTTGAGGTCCTATAACCCTGAGTCTCTAGGAATGATAAAAAAATATGACATATGTCATTTATAATTTAGATTTATTGTAAATAGAATCTAGTGATAGCTATTCCATCCCTTACACTTCTCTGTTTCAGGACATAATGATTTCAGTTGAGCTTTTTGCTCAGCCCTTGCAGTTGGAGACTTAGATGAGCAGTGGCACAAAAATTTTTCACTAGTGCTAATAGTGAGACATAATGAATAGATGAACCAATTATACATTGGATCTCGTTTTTGTATAAATGTAGCCATACCAATCCATCATAGGTATTTACTACCAATCAATAGTTCATGTCTAGATTGTCATTTTTATGTGACGGGTGTTGTGTGTCCACAGTGATGGAACATATTTTTCCTTTTTTGATAAATGGAATCCTAAGAGGCATAGAATGGACTCATTCATAGGTGGGTTCATCAAGATTAATCATCTGTTTTCTATATTAAAATTTGGTTTAGTGGATATTTTGAGTTCCTTGTTTTTTGCAATAGCGGTAGAGTATGTGGATATTTTTCATGAGGATGTACAAGGTTTACATCCCCATTGAGAGGCATATTTAAACATCAACTTGCATCCCGAGAATAAAATGTTATCTAAAAATGTTTATTAGATGTCTCCCACAGAGCTTTAAGAGCTCAAGATGATGTAGGAGTATTTTCAGTATAACGAATTTGTGAAATCTAGTGTTTCCATTGGGAAACCCTAGTTTTGTTTCCCAATAATGTTGACATAATATTGAGGATGTCAATAGATTTTTGGTTCTTGAACATAGTGATCGTGAAGAATAATTATCCACTACCTAGGTTCGATGATCTATTAGAACATTTTTAGGGGTAACGATTTTTCTTCATGATTGGACTCAAGCCAAGTTATCAGAATCTATGAGTACAGAATGAGGATATAAAAATGATGTCAATCATATGTTACTACATTCTCTATGAGTATTCGGGGATGCTAGTTGGTGTGACTAACACCCCAACAATGCTCATACGAATAATGAACTCGTTCTTTCAACCATTGTTAGAATAGTTCATGGAAGTTTTCATCCATGAAATCCTATTATATTTGATTTCCAAGGAGGATCACACTATACACTTGAGTATGGTCAAGGACACAATCCAAGAGAACCAACATTATGGGATGCTTTCGAAGTGTCAGTTTTGGATTCGATAGGTCTACTTTCTAGGAAACATCATCTCAAAGTCCAGATATGTGGTGGATCCAATTAAGGTTGAGTTACTAGTTTCATTGGATCCACCTAGGAGTGTTACCATGGTGTAGTGTTTCCATTGATTGGTTGGGTTATATTGGTGGTTTGTAGCAAAACTTTCTAGAGTAGAAGCTCCTGGGACAACCATGACCATGAAAGTGCATCCTTTCATTTGGAAGGAAAAGTTCCAGAAGTGCTTTTATAAGCTAAGGCAGAGGTTGAGGAGTGATCCCATATTGAGGTTACCAGAGGAGGGTGATGAGTATGAAGTGTTTTATGGTGCATTGGGGACCATACTAGGTTGTGTTCTGATACAATGTCAAGAAGTTATTCCACATGGTTCAAGAAAGTGGAGACCATATGATTACCACTTCAAGAGCTATGACCATTTGATAGTAGTATTAGTTTTCTAATTGAATATGTTGTGAGTCTTCCTGATGGATGCACAATTTAACATGTACACTGACCAGAAGATTATAAATTATATCTTCTCCAAGAGATATCTTAACTTGAGATATAGGTGATGGATATAGTTACTCTAGTACTATGAATTAAATATTATCTATACACCTGGGAAGGGGAAAGTAGTAGAAGACACACTCTGTAGGAGACCCAATTTATAGTTTCCATAGGTTTCATCAGAGTAGTTATCCTCATTACAGTTTTCATTGATAGATGGAGATAGAGTATAATTCTTAAAGTCAATGGTTGTCACCCATCCACTCTTCAATGTGTAAGGGAGAAACAGCTTGGTGATATTGACTACGATACATTATTTCTGATATATCCACCGCAAAATCATCAGATGAATTCAATAATGGTGGGTATAATTTATATCATTTGTGAGTACACATGATAGTACAAGTGGAATTATAGGATGAGGTTATGTGATAGATTCATATAAATCCATTACCGGTAAATTTGGGTGTTTAAAATATGTACTGAGACCACCAATATCTATTTTGGTGTCTATGGATGATGAAAGGAGTTGTGGAGTTTGTCTCTTGGTGTCTTACTTTTCTGCAAGTGAAGGCTGGGAACCATGTTCCAGTGGGTTTAGATAAACCTGTTGATGTTATAGAGTGGATGTGGGGATTGAAATCCATGTAATTAGTGACAACCTTTCAATGTATACCTAGGGGATATGATTCCATTTGGGTGATTGTATACAGATATACCAAGTTGTCCCACTTCTTAGAAATTTGTTATAATAGTTCATAAGTGATCATTAGATGCTACTACATACAGAAGATAGTTCAACACCATGTATTTTCATAAATGATCATCATTGATCATGATGCTCACTTTCCTCCCCAATTTTGGAAGGTATTGAAGGAGGCCTTTGTGACAAAGTTATGCTTGAGCACAACATTCCACCCCCAAAATTAAATCTTGACATAGAGAACTATCAATATCATGGAGGACATGTTGCAGGCTTGCATGTTGTACTTTACCCATATTTGGGAGGATCAAATACCATTTGTGGAGTTTTCGTACAACAATAGCTACCATTAAACCACTGATATGGAAACATTAGAGTATTGGTATGGGTGACCTATCATGTCACCACTTTGTTGGAATGATCAAGGTCTGTCAGCACTCATGGGTCCAAAGTTGGTGTGAGCTATTACAGAGAAGATGAAGATCATCTATGAGTGAATGATGACTTCACATATCAATCATAAGGATTATGCAGCTAGATGATGGAGACCTATGGAGTTATATGATGGATAACATGTGTTTTTAATGGCCTCACATTGACATGGATTGAGGATATTTGACCGCAATGGTGAGTTATCTATAGGAATCATTGTTTTTTTTTCATATTATTCATATATTGGTCATGGTGAAGTATCACTAAGAGCTACTACATTAGTTGACCGGGTATAAGACATATTCCATGTGTCGTAGTTGAGGAAGTATGTGCATGACTCGTCACATGTTATTGACTGAGGATAGCTCGATATCAAGGATGAATAATCCTCTTCTGATTTCCCAATAGAGAAAGAGGATTAGTAAGAGAGGATATTTCATGGTTATTTGATTCCCCATGTGTGTGTTCAGTGGCAACAAGAGAATCTCTAAGAGAACATAGGGGAGTATAAGGTTTAAATTCATGATCAGTACCAACATCTCATCATATATCCCTTGTATTATATTTTTATGTTGTTATTCCCTATAGTGGGGAGAATATATCAAAACATTTTTTATATTTTTTACTTTTAAATATTATGTGGATTTTTTTCAAGAACAGAGAGTGTGATAATGTTTGATTGCAAGGACTAGTTTCCAAAAATAAATTTTTGAAATATATTAAAAAAAAGTAATAAAAAACACTTGTAGTTTTCCTAAAAATGAGTAATAACTCCTAAGAGGGTTCCTAAATCAGAAATCAGAGGAAATAATCCAGTTCAGAATAAAATTTTAACCCTAGTAGTGACATGAAATTGGTTGGTACAGGTTGTCTGTGAAAAGATTACATTGGTGTTAAAATGAATAAAAAATTTAATTAAATAATTTTTTTTGTGTTTTGATGATGAAATGATTAGAAAATAATAAATTATATAATTATGTTTTAATTAATGGGTTATCCGCCTAACATTTTTTCCTTTAGAGGACCATTGGAGGGAGCTATGAATAATTCTCTCAGGTGAATGATGACAGATCAAGATCGGATTGCAGATCATTGTGCCAATGGAATCCATGGACCTAGTCAATAAAACTACACAATCGTTCTATAAATTAGATTGATCTAACTCAATGTAAGATATTTTTTTATGTGTATTCTTCCCTCATTCATAGATTCTATTTTGAAAACTTATCAATCAATGAACATATTGATTTGCGGATCAGTTGCATTGAGAGATGGGTTTTATTTTGTGGGGATTCAATGTGAGAATTTATTTTTATTAAATAGAGGATGGATTTTGATTTTGTTCTAAATGATAGAAACCATGATTTATAGAAATATTGATTTTAGTTCCTTCCTATTGATTGTTGTTTCTTTTTCCCATGATATTAAGATTCACCACGATCTTTCTTCATTCACCAAATGTTCAACTATTTCCCATAAATTGAACGTTTAAAAAATGTTTTCCTAATAATTTGATATTATATCTCTTGGTTTAGAACGTAATGATAGAGGTGTGATGAGGGAGCCGACGTGAATCTAATAAGTGATGACTCTGGATTTCACATTCATTGGCATGAAATAGTGAACGATGATTTTAAAAAAATCTTAAGAAGATCTGATGATAGAACACATCGATAGATGATGGCGTGAAATGTACAACCTTGTATATTCTATTTCATGGAGAATCAATCAGGAGATTAAATGTGGGCCGTTGGTCAAGACATGGTGAGGAGGAATTAGAAATTCTAGTTAATTTTGATCCAGACAGTGTGTTATCTAGAATAACACAATGTGTTAGGCCCCTGGCTATGGTACCAGGATTTGGATGACATTATGGATCACATGGCATGTTACCTCTAACAGTTAACTTATCATGTACTATTGAGAATACACAAACACTGCTTTGTGTACAGGGTCTGTTATATTGACATATCTTCAGTACACCTACACAGCCATTCATTATATGTTGGATACTTTGAGTTTTTATACACCATGTATATCCTTCTATATGTCATGTATATAGAGACTACATTCCATGTGAGGCTCTTACACATGTGTAGAACATGGGATAGCTGGACTGGCCGTGTACCCCATGGTTCATGTTGTGTAACCCCTTAATGATTACTTTAGGCTCTTAATTTTAATAGTTTTGACATGTATAGGTTGAGTGCATTCCCTTGGTCCTTTCTATTGAGGGTATAGTGTGGCATTACATCCACAACATAGGATTGTGATTCCATCTGGTGTTTGAGTCTTAGATAGTTTTGTGATTTCCCTCATTGATAATGGAGTGTGATCCTCTATTATCCCTAGTTGGAGTATACAAAAATAGTGTGACCTCCTTCAGTAGGGATTTGATCCTCCATCTAGTAGGTTGTATCAGTTGGGTTTTACGTATCATTGATATATTACCCCCCACATATCTGGTAGATCTATATTGGGTTTGTGGTGTCCCCCAATAGTTCTGGGGAGTACCCCATATCTGTGTATCATGGTTCCCTTAGACAAGTGAGCTTCCATGGTTTGATCCTAATGAGATATACCTCTTCATCGAGTTTCTTCTATGGTAGCATGGCTCATGGAGTGAGTTCTCCCAGAATGAGTGTTGCATTAATCATAATCCTCTAGATGATAGTTGGTTATGACTGTCATATGGTGTGGTGTGTTTTCTTGAGTATATATGGATTCTTATTTTCTTCTATCAAACATGTACTTATTTATATTTTAGTCAGATATATATACTTGATGCTTCATTTTTAGTGTTTTAGGGGTGACATACTAATTATTGTTAAATTCACCCCCACAAGGGAGTCGCTAGCACACGTTATGTATTTAACTGATGAAGAAAAATTTTATGGTGTCTTGGGGGTGTAAGGAGTGTGTAGGGAATATATAGAGATTCAATGGATGAGTTTTTCACAGGATAATACATTGGATTTAGTCATTTCCCTCAAAGTAGGTTAGACTTTTTATTGTTTTTTGATGGGCTTTTATTTAGTCCCTTTCACCCATTTAAGTACATTAAAATCATACTCTATTATGAGATATTAAATGCATACATGAATTATTTATATTCTTTATATTTTAGAATAATGTTTTCTTGGATATGTGTTCATGTGTACATGTAGTTTAGGCTAATGCCTCCTATTTTGTGGGATATGCCTACTCGGTGCTGGTTGTCATCCCCTACCCTATTAGGGGTGGTCTTGGGGTAGTCTCATCACGTTCCCCTCTATAATTGGTCATGAAAATCCTTAAGTACTATATTTTAATATTGATATGATAATATTATCAAGTAATTACATAACATACTTATTTTATATGAAATATGAAATATCCCAATCATAAAAATCTAGATAAAAAATGTTACTAATTTTGATGCCATGAGAATGATCAAAATCAGTGATAATGAAATGTCAGAAAATAAGTGAATCTAATGATAAAAATGAAGTATATTATTTTAAAATAATCACTATTCCTTTATAAAATGGATTCAAGAATCTAATGTTTAGGGGTAATATTAAAACACCACCAAGCTAGTAAAATTGTAATTAAAATAGAAATTTTTTATATTTTTTCTAAAATGATGTATGTGGAATATGAGATAGATGATGAGAAACCATAGAAACATTTACAGGGGAATAGATCAAAATAAATAAAAATGTTTGAAAAAATAATAAATTATTTAAAAGAAAAATGATATGATTAAGGATAAATGAAAAGGAAGCTAAATACCCCACAATTTTCCAAACATAAGATAAAAAAACTTCATGGATCATTTGTAAAAAGTCTGTGAATCCTTTGAAAATGAATATGATGAATGCGTATTAACATAGCTAAAACACATGTTGAGAAAATAATTACAATCTTTTACTGATGAAAGAAAAAAATTCAATAAAGAAAAGAAACAATTATTGAATGAAAAAGAAAATATAATTTCTGATATTAAAGAATTTTCAATTAAAGAGTCCCTTTATATTGAATGAATCTAAAGTCATAAATATAAATTGGATGAAATATAATATAAGGTAACGACTCTTGAATAAATCATTGTTCTCAAATAAGAGAAACCATTGAGGAATCAGTTTAAAATTTTTAACTGAAAAATATATTGAAAAATATTAGAGAAGATATCAGAAAGTATGCTAAGGTCAAGGATGAATCCATTGAATCATGTGAAAAGATGAGTTCAAATACTTTGGTTAATTCAGAACAAATTTAATTTAAAAATAAATCTAATATCTATTACAAGTTAGGTCCGATAATAAATTCTACATAATTATATAGAATAAAACCCTAAGAAATTATATTTTTATTTAAATAATGAAAATATTTCTCCAAGAATATTTTTTCCCTTAAAGTAGATACAATCTAAGTATTTGGAAATAAAACAAAAAATATTCAGGACATGTTAATTTTGATTTGTTAAGATCATGCTCCCAAGGTTATATCCACTATTATTGAGATATTGGGAACATATCACATTTTTATGGGTATTACATGCCCCCACCATAGATTATACTTGAACAATGAGGTTGTTATTCTAAGAAAATAAGACAAAATTTACATTGTTATAAAGTAGTTATAAAATATTCTTCCTATATGAAAACACAAAAAAAGGATAGTTTGGAATAAACCTATGGAATATGGGATCAACAAGACTATTTTTGAAAACCACATTAGTATTATCCTTGAAAAATATCGCACATTGAGAAAGGTAATATATTTGAAATAATGAATGTTGAAAAACAAAGTTTTATAGAAGTTTCATTAAATTAAAATAGAAATTAAGAGATATATATTCTTGATAGTGTATGTTCCACACATATAAATGATGAGATAAAAATTATGAGAAAATTTAGAATCATGAAGGATGAGTAGTAACCATTGGGCATGATTGTTTCCTGAAAATTATGGGAGTTGTAAAAGTAGAGATTGATGGTAAAAAATATGAAATATAATAATTTTTTATCTTTGGAAGGGATTAAGAACAATTTTTCAATTTTGAGATAGCTATGTAATTCCATACATGAGTTATTGTTCAATAAGGATTCACATTTTATAAAAATCCCAAAGGATGGAATAATTATAACTCAAGAAAAATATTCAATGGTAATCAATTTCAAATTAGTGATTTCATCAATTCCTGTTTATTTAGTTCCTAAGAAGATTAAACCTATTTTATAGAAGAATTTATCATTTTCATCAACGTAGTATATAAAAAATAATGATGCATAATATTTTGAGATATTTTTCCATGTTAAATAGTGAAAGTGATGAAATGTTCGAAACCTGTCAATAAGGGAAATTCTCACAAATATCACACAAAGGGGTAGATACTATGTCTTCTAGACCCCCTGAGAATATTCATACTATCATATGTGTCCCAATGAAACAAAAATGTTATAGAGGTGATCTATACACTATTACATTTATTAATGATTCGAATTGGTTGACTAAATTCATATTTATCAACCACAAATCAAAAGAAATTAAAACATTTCAAAAAAATTAGAAGAAAAGATAAGAAGATGAAGGGTATCTATATCAAAAAATGGAGATCAAATAATGGTAAAGATTTTACTTGTGGTGGTTTTGAATTTTATCTTTACAAACATGGAATCAAAACATGAGTACAACACAACATATACTGAAAAGAAAAATGGGTTAGCTGAAATAAAGAACATATGAACTATTGAGATGGGAAATACTATGTTAGATGGACATAATATCTCAAAGTATTTTGGGATAGATGTTGTATGCACTACCATACATATATATAATAGATTAATACCGAGACCATAAAATAAAAATAACACACCTGAAATGTGGTATAAAAAATATAATTGTTGAATAATTTAGTTTTTTTGGAATCCATGTAATTAAAATTATCTAAAAATAAAATTATGTAAAATTTGAATAAAATTTCATGGAATGAATTTTCATTGGCTACCAATTTAAGGGTAGTGCCTAAAGATGTTGGAACAAATAGATTAATATATTATTAGTTTATAGTGATGTAAAAATGATTGAAACTATAAAAATATGATATCTTAGTCAGTTTTAAAATTCTAAATATAGAATGATTTATATAAGGAATAAAATAATGGTGAAGTTTCTAAGAGAAATAGACACATTACTAATATTGATTCTTAATAGGCCTCGCATGAAGAAAAATATTATGAAAATAAGAGATAATTGTTCATAAAATATAATGAACATGATAAAGATGATTTTTTTATAAACCATTAATATTAATTTCAAACTGTAATAACATTGAGAATTTAATATAAAAAAAATATTATGTCTCAAATTGAACATAAAACCATGGAAAAATTTGTTGATCATGAAGAATGAATATAATCCATGAATCAAAAATATGATCAGACTGAGAAGAAGTCCCTGTGGGATATTGTTTCATGAACTTAAAATAAAAAGGTTATCATCACCAAGTGGGTTTTGAGAAATAAGATAAATTTAAAAGGTGATGAGTCAAGGAAAAAAAATAGATGGTGTTAAATAGATATTGTAAAATGGAAGGAATTTATTTTGATGAAACTTTTTGACCAGTAGAAATATTGGAAACCATTAGATTTTTCATTCCAGTTTTTGAAGACAAACATTATAATGTTTATATAATGGATGTGAAATATGACATTATAAATAGAGATATTAAGGGAGAATATTATATTTCTTAACCTACTGGTTTTGTATTGGGATATTCTGGAAGAATTTTATAAATCTTGTTGAAGGATTTTTATTGTTTGAAATTTGTTCCTAGAGCCTCATACACTTAATTGTATGGGTTTTTAAAGAAAATAATCTTTATAAAAGATAATATTGGCATTAACATTTATAAGATAGAAATTTCCAAAGCTAATCTCATTATCATGGTTTATATGGATAAAATCATATATATTTGGGAAAAAGGAAGGTACTTCTGATGACACTATTGGAAAAACTACATATATCAGCAGTTTAAAACCCTGGGCATAACCCCCAAAACCATGGGTATAGCCTATACCGACGGTTTTGGGAACCGTGGGGCTGAGTGTCAAGTCGCAATAGGGGTATTAGGATATCCCCACAGTTCTTCCAAACCGTGGGTATATATAGGGGTCACCATGTACCACAGTATAGGTGGCATATGACTTCCCCCACAGTTTTCAAAACGTGGGGATTTATATCTCAAAAAATAGACACAACCAGGATTCAAACCCGGGACGCGGTACCAGCGAAACAACGACTCTGACCAAAAAATCTATCGACTTCTTTAATATGTAAGTTGATATTTTTATAAATATATTAATATTATGGGTTTTCGAAAAATCAAATTTGTGAAAATTAGTGCTGTAGGTGGGACTTGAACCTGTAACGCTGCATTAGTAGAACAAACTCTCTGACCAACCAAGCTATCGAGTTATGCAATATTTATATATACATTTATTTTAATATTTTAATATTACCACTTATCGAAAAAAGGAAACACGCGAGATTCAAACCCACATTTGACGAAGTGATATTTCAGCTCTTAACCAACTATGCCACCAAGAATATATAAATACATTTGTGCATTTATTATAATATACTAATTTGGGTTTCTATATTCAAAAAAAAAAATCGAGCGGGATTCGAACATGTGACCTTAGTGAAGTTGATTCATGACCAGACCAACTAAGCTGGAATTTTTTTTGTAAAAATTGTCATATATCTATTTACTTATATTTGTAATTATGTTAAGCCAAACCGTGTTCCCGAAAATTTTTGTTAGTTGTCTAGCATAATTTTTTTCCCACCACCATCTATACCCACTTTTTTATGAAATCGTGGGTATAGGTCTTCAAACAAAATACCCCTATACCCACAGTTTTGGCCAAACCGTTGGTATTGGTATTCTGAAAAAACTCTATACCCACGGGTTTTTCCAAACCGTGGGTATAAGTCTTTAAAAATAATCTATACCCACGGTTTTGGGCAAAATCGTGGGTATAGATTACCAATACCCACAGTTATCTGAATCCTTGGGTATAGGTCCCATATTATCCCTATACCCATGGTTATCAAAAACCGTGGGTATAGGCCCATTTTCCAGTAATGTGAGTTTGATGTGAAAATTGAAAAAAATTTGAGATGTCAATGACTGGTCGGATGACTTATTTTATGGGATTTATGATTGAGCTGAATCTGAATTCAATATTTATTTCAAAGGAACGGTATGGTAGAGAATTGTTAAAAATGTTTTGAATGAAAAATGAAAAATAAGTATAAAAACCCATTACAGTTTGAACTAAATTATGAAATGTTGTATGTGAAAAAACTATTAATCATAAATAATTCTAAAGAATAACTGTAAGGCATCATTATCTAACAATATCATGTCTAGATATAACATATCCATTAACTCTATATGCTATATTTAAAGGTGACCTATGAGATTTTCATATAATGGAAACTAAAAATATTAAGATACATGTAAAAGGATCTCTAGACTATGTTCATCTATTCAAACAAAATGTATATTTAAAACAACTGGGATTTGCATACTCTTATTCTGTAAGTGAATTTACAATCAAAAGATCACCTTTAGGGGAACCTTTTTTCAATTAGATGGTAATGTCAGTTGGTATAGAATGGAGATGAAATGAGTAACATAGATCACAATTAAAGATGAATATGTTTCATCTACACATGAATTTATACATATGTTTTGGTTGTTTGTGTAATTAGAATAAATGAATATTGAGATTGAGAGAGAACACAAAATTTCAAGTGATAACTAAGGGGCTGTTGTTATGTTTAAAAATACAGTACAACATTCAACATCGATATATATTAATATTTGGTATCATTTTATCTAGGAAAATGCATCAAGTAGAGATATCAAGCTAGAATACATTTATAATAATCATTAAGTTGTTGATATTTTTACCAATGTAATACTAAACGATAGGTTTGTTGAGTTAAGGATGAATCTTCATGTTCATCCTTATCCTCTCACTTGAATACAATCAATAGGTATCTTGTTTTTTCCTATTATTTTGTGTATATTTTTCTAAAAATTACTGAATTGAAGGAGAATTTTTGTTCGTCTTGGATTTCATATTATTCCAGGATGGTGAATATGGATGTATCTCTTATGGGGGATACATAATTTGGTTTTAGTACGGAAAATACACACTCATCTAATTATAAATTATATATATTAATGGGAAGGTCTTAATTGATAAAATTATAATACATTGGAGGAATTTCAATTGTGCACTTGAACATTATGATGTGATTTATAATGTGTTTCAAGGATCTTGTATTTAATATTGAACACTCTAGTCTTGATTTCACTACAATAGTTATTTAAAAGAAAACAAAGATAATCATGGTGAAATTTCTCCTATTTTCTACACCTGGTATTCCCATGTAGAGTTAAAGGTGAATAAAAAAGGCTATTTATAGAGTATCATGTGATTTTATTTATTATTTTATAAAAATATGTTAATAGGTTCTTCCGATTAAAGATAACAAAAGAAGACCAAACATATCTATTTCATTTGATAGAAATTATGGGGGATTGAATATAACAGAAACACATTGTCTTTTATTTTCAGAAATAATGACAACACAATACAAAGGGGCATATTGTAAAATATATATAGTTCATTTGATGTAAAATTGTATCCTTATTTGTTTGGTGAGTTTTTTTTAGGTTGATATTCCTTGATAATTGTGTGTCAATATGATTTTAGTGATTTTGGATGAAGTTTGGATTCATGGAAAATTTATATGGATCCATCTAGTGGAAATAAATGTGATTTATGGAAACTTATCCTTGATTAATGAGACTATTTTTGAAATGATTTTAATTGGAAAAAAATTCTATGGAATTTTTCCTTTTAATTAAACAACATTTGAGGATGAAATGAAGGCCATTTGAAATAATATTTTTTCTGATGATTTGAGAATTATAATATTTTCAAGTTATTATTGAAATTATTTGCAGTTTCATATTTCCTAAACTATTTATTTATTTGAATTTATATTTATATAAAATGTTGTTTCCAACCTATAAGCCCCAAATTTTTGACATTAACCATTCTTATAGGGATAAAAGGAGTCACCCCCTTTGGAGATATAGCTAGGGAAGCAGAATAGGGGAAAAGGTTAAAGTGGGCCTTATGTAGGATAATATGTTTGACCAAAAATATAGTGTGATAAAGATATTCCAATGGGAAATGTATAGGGACCATATAGTGCACTATTAGAGGTGTGAAATGGTTGTGCCAATAGTCCACTAGTTCATATGCCCATGATGTGTGTAGTGAAGACTAACACTGATCCCAAGTAACCTGTTTGAATGAGAATCAATCATTATTTAGATAGTAAATCGATGTGCATATGATGGGAGTTTCTAATGTGGGAGAATATTATTTCCAAGTATTGTTTATCCTTATTAAATGATACCTATAAATCATCAAATTTACTATCTGGTCAATCATTTGAACATGGGATATTCAACCATGGTGGGAGATAAATTACTTGCTCTGGTATTTAATATCCTTCTCAAATGATGGTTTTAAATCCAAGGACCCACATTCCATTTTATGTTCCATCCGAGTTTAACAGATGATGTTTGTATTTTGAAAAATGGATATGGAAAATTCATCAAAATTTCTAATAATAATTTGTGATAGTGATTGGTAGAGATAAATTCTACATACAGAGCGCATTATTTGATTCTGGGAATGAATAAATGATATGCATATTTTTTCTATGTGGAGACAGTTTAAAGAATACTAGGTAGTACATGGTGAAGCTTCTATATAGATGAAAATATACACGAGGATGAGTAATTATATGTGAATCCCCATATAAAATGAATTCTTATTCTAGAATAGGATTATAATAGTTATATGATTTTTTAGATAACTATTATGTGATATTTTCTTCCATGTGACATTTGGTTTGTAAAGAAAATAAGTTTTTCAAACATTCATATAATATGTAGAGATTTTATAAAAATGTACGTGTTCATAAAGGAAAGTCTTTAGACTATGTTACGAAATCATTTAGTTTGAAGGGTAAGTGTTTTCAATTCATAAATAGTGGGTTGTGGTTGAAAAAATTATTATGAAAAAGATGAAGTTTCAAAAGTTCCTTTTATGATGAATTATTCTACGTAGAGATTCTATGCAGGCATGATGCTTTGTTTTGGTAATTAAAACACATGGATGTGGTATTAATATTCTATATGGGGGTTTATCAACCAAATATTATGTTCTTTTTGGAGGAAACTAAATTCTATGGAGAGAGTAAATTATGTTTGGGTATCACATACCATTGAAATTAATTAAATAGAATATTCATTACGGTTAGAATTCTATGCAGTTATTTTAGTTTCTGGAGAAGATGCGTCATGGAGACAATGATTTTGTGGGGTCATTGAATCACTTTAACAACATAACACGTTAGTAGAAAAATATTGAGATAGATTATTTAATAACATTTTTATAGGTTAAACTGAACACTAGGATGATTAATATATTAAAAAATGTTGGACAACACTGAAATGCATTGTGTATAATTTGAGAAAATTATTTTGCACTCATAATTCATTTATTAGTTATCTAATAAAAATATTTATAACGAAACAATGTAACATCCTAATTTAGGTATGTGATAATTATTTTATAAACATAGTGATTATTTCAAAAAATGTTTTTGTATACAAAAAGTCGTATTTTCTGAAGAAACTGTTCTATTTTGTTCTTCATAAAGTGATTTTATGCTATTTTATCTATCTTGAAGTATAAAAATAATGATCTTTAAAAGTTCATGTAGAATATGACAACATTTAGAAGCAATCATTATTGTGTTGTATATATTTATTTTTTAAAAGGTAGTGTGAAATTTTAGTTCCAGTGGGGCATAGGAAAGAATTGTGGGACTCTTCTAATGAATAAATTTATTTTGTATCATCTTATTATTATAGTAATAAATTACTGGTTGGGTGTTCTAAACAATCACAGTTAGAGTAAACTCATATTGAGAATGAACATTGTATTATTTTTGAGTTCTTATGATATTTATTTATACTTCCTCATATAGAGGTTAAGTCATCATATGAGTGGATCATATCTTAAAAGGTACTTTAAAAAACACCATTGATTCCCACAACCATATCTATGGTCTAACTATTATATGGGAACAGTAGTTAATAAATTTATTAAATTAAAATAATATAATTAAAAAATATTTCAATTTTAATTAATGGGTTATAATCGTAATTAATTAACTAGATCCAAGAAATAATTATGCAACATTGAATTATAAAAATATAATATTCATTTCTAAACTAAATTGTTTTAATAAAAATAATTTCTTTCACAATAGATCTGATGTTTTATATAGGAGATAAATTTTTCATATATGGTTATAAATTTTAATTAAAATTTTTATACATGTTCAAAAATGATTAAAAATTAATTTCATGGTAATTAGTTTGCTTGTAATAAGGATAAAATCATTTAATGTCAATTGAAAGTCTTTTACTAGATTTTTTTCCATAAATAACATATTTTTTATCATAAATAAATAATTCACTAATAAAAATCATATTTAATTAAATTCTTAGTTTATATATATTTGACTTTATTATTAATCAAATTGTAATATTAATAAAATACTTTGTATGATTAAAAAATTCCTTAACAATTTTATATTAATTGGAAATGATTTATTAATTGGAAATGATTTTTCAATTTTTTATAATATGATTAAAATAAAACAGAATTTGTTTTTTCATTTGAATTTCAAAATAGTGGTATATCATCCGTTTCATTTTCAATGAATATAAAAATTTATATAATAATTATGTTATATTTATAATTCCAAAATGAGGTAAATGTGATAAATTAGGTGTTACAATAAAAAATACCATTAATCTTATCTCTTTTTAATTATGATAATATAATAAATATAGACCAATTAAATATGTACATTAGATCCACTATCCAGAAAAAATTATATTCATTCACATTAAAAACGATTATTTATTAAAAATGCATCTAAATGGTACTTATAAAAGGACCCATCCTCTAGAAACTTTGACAAAAAAATATCCTTCTGTTTAACTGAAAATCATAGAATAAAATATATCTCAATTATGCATATTATATATTTTGGAATTTCTGTTCAAAATTAGGATCCCCAAATCATTCATTACCTAGAAGCTCTCTAAGGATTTATTTAAATCATCAACATATGTGTTATTCTCTCCCAAATAGTTTTTATTTAACATCATTATCTACCACTTCACCCAATTAATTTTTAATGTTAATAACATGTTTCAAAAATCATTATTTTTCTATAAATATTAATTTATTGGAATATGAAAACAGGTTTAAATTCATTCATTTGTTATAAAAATTTTTTGTATCAATTAGTTTTACGACATACATAAATGTTGCTAAAATGTATCCATACTAAATTATTAATATAACATAATCACTTATGGAATGTAATGCAGATATTTAATTTATTATTATTTTTGTAATAATATAATAGTAACATGTTTTTTATGTTCATTAATTATATAAATTATTTTAACTAAATTTAATTTCACAAAAAAAGTTCTTCATCACTCATTACAAATTATCTCTATAAAATTAATAAATTTCTTATCATAGATCATAACATAGTCCAAAATTCATATATTTTTTTTCCCATAATACATTTGATTAAAAAAGGTTACAAGAGAAGGGAATGAAACAATTAGTTCAATGTTATCATATAAATTAAATGAAAATTAATATCTGAATACTAACATTAACAAATAATGAAATAAAAATATGTGATAGTAAATTATAAATAAATTTTCCTAACTATGAGAAATTTTAAAAAGTTTTTTATATGGATGAATAATAAATACAAAATGACTACATAATAGGTTATAGCGTGTCTCACCAAGCGAGAATCTATGATATTTTTTTCTGTGCACTTAATTATTATTAATTTGGTAATATAATTTCTTCTTTCAATATGATTATATAATATTATTTGATATTACCATGTTTTTTATTAAAAAAAATTCCACTTTCATTGAAGGTATTTTAATTTTATTCTTATAGACTCATTTTAAAATAATTCTCACTTAATGGATAATGATACATGTAAGGGTGTTTCTATTTATTTTCCCTTTATTGATGAATGTTTCGTATTATAAATCTATAATAATATTTATTGTGTATATACTACCACATTATATTAATTTATCAAAATAATATTTTCATTTGTGGAACTAAATGATCAATTTCACGTTTCTTTATTTTTTGAAATTATTTTATTATTCATTACTAATGTTTAAAAGGTTTTTTGTGTCTTAATCTCTATTATTTTTCACACAATCCATTATCATTGAAAATGTTTTTAGATGCTCTATTATTTTCCCCACAACCTTAATAATATATTATTTCCCTTTTATTTTTTTGTATATTTATATTGTCGTATATAAATATTTTTTAATGAATCTATTTTTTCAAAAAAATATGATATTTTTTAGAATAAGTTTCATTATCTCTATTAGTTCATTCTTCTCCAAATCCATATTCCATCATCATACTATTTTTTTTGTTTTTAATTTTAATTATAAATATTTAATATAAAAAAAGATATTCATATTAATATTTATATATATTGAAATTTCAATTTCAATTTCTCTCATCCATGTAGATTTAATAAAAATTAACTAAAAATAATAGATACCTATTTCCATTCACATTATTTTATTTTATATAGTATACAAAAAAATCCTCTTAATTACATTTATTTCTTCCCATATTTCGTTATTATGACCTCATTAATTGTTTTTAAAGACTTCATAAAAACCTATTGGAGGAAATTATTTTTAATTTCACATAAAAAACTCAATCATATTTCAATATCACATATGTTGTGTGAAATTTAGATTAAGTATTTCAATTCTATTTCATATATTATTCCAAAATTACTTTTTAATATACTATTATTTTCCAAGAATGATCCTCTAATTTTTTTGATATACTTATATTAGCTATTGAATTTTTGGTATCGACCTATCCAATTATTTTTTGAATTTAATGTGGTAGTAACAAAAAGTTTTATATATCCCATTTTCATTTAGTGGGGTTTTCATGACATAATTTTAATTTTCATCTACCACCCATATGTAGGGTTTATCATTACGTAACGGGAGGGTCAGATATAACACTATAATTTATTTGTTGTTGATTTATATATCATTAGATAATGATTATTTTGGGATAGATTGTGTCTTTAAATATGGATATTTTTTTGTGGATATGATTCATGTTATATTTGTTCACAACATTACATGTTTCTATGATTTTATTATATATGTTGACAACTGTATGTGTGGAAATTGTTTTTTAGCTAAATGTTGAATTTAATTATTTCTTATGATAATGTATGTAACAAATGAATATGTTATTCCCTATAGATCATGTATATTTTCCTATTAATCCATGTTCTTGTGACATGGTATATATTATTATTCCATGAAGATCATTTTATGGTTATATTTCTTTACTCAAATATCTAGTTTATTCTATAATCTCTTTTTACCAACTCATATCATTGTTTTTACTTATAATTCAATTAATCCCCCAATTTTCATGTTATCCTATGTTCTTATGATATAATCATTTATGATTCATTGATAATATTGTATAATACTAAGAATTTTAACCCTATAAATTTAATTAAAATTATCCTAAGAAACTTCAGGTGGGAATATATCAAGGAAGAATTCATATGTGATATATTTTATAGAAGATAGTTACAAAATAATTTGAATATAGTTTTTCATTAATTAAATCTCAAAAAAAGTAAACATCTTAGTATCAAGACTCAGTTTTAATATTTATATGATTCATAAAATTATGCATGTGTTTTTTTGTTATCCTAGTTACTACAAGAATATTTGTGCAATGTTTGTGTTTTTAGCACTAGATCCAGGTGTATCAGTTTGAGTAAAATTCAAAGACATATTTGAATTATAATAAAATTAAATGAAGTGTTAAGATTCTATAGAATCTATAAAACATGAATTTTTTACCATATATTAGTTCAAAATGGACAGAGTGTACATGTAATCTATGGATTGGATAGGTAGAGTAATAAATCGTCACATTTATAATTATCTCTCATAATGGGATCATAGAAAATAATGAAACATAATATAGTTTCTTATACAGAAAATAATGCCTTACCTTTGAATGAAAAATATATATATATTGATGATATTGAAAATTAATGGTGTTTTTTGGAATGTATTGTCTAAACAATACTCTATAATTTATTTTCACAATGATGCTCACATATACACTAGTTTTTTTTAACTGATTATTTGACATAATTTTTGTTTTAGGGAATTACTATTATTTATAATATTTATTCTAAAATTATTTTCTATCATTTAATTCAAATTGAATTTTTGTTAACGTGTTTAGGACATAGATTTAAGCATTCTGGAAACACTATTCATACCCTACATGGATAAGTGTAACCTAAGGAATAAACCCTACACTTTTTACAATGTGTATAGATCATGAATAATTTATTAGTATTAAAAATTCTTTTTGAAAAATAAATTATGGTATCACAACCCTACTTTTAGAACAATATGCATGGGTAATCAACCACACATCAGAAAAGTATGGTTAAAGAAACTTACATTTGAATGGAACCTTACATTTTTCAGGAGAAGAATGTATTGTTTAAAGAACCCTATGTATGTAATGAACCATGAATATTAGATAGAAACATATTGATAATTAACCTTAATTTTATGATAAATCTTATGTTTTCTAATGTATATTTTGAGAATGAACACTACATAGATGAACATGATGTTTTCTATATTGTAATTTTGTGAAAGAATCATACGTCTGAGTTTTCAATGATAGAGAATTAAATCCTTCATATTTTTCATGATTTCTACAATTGTCTAGATGGTATTACAAGTTATTTAAAATATTATTTTTGATATATTTAGATCTAGTTATATTTGACTCAAATAACTATATTCAATAAAAATTTTCACTCCAATTCTTAAGGGAATTTACGACTACCCTATTTTATTTGAATTTGAAAATCATCGATTTATCAGGTGTATTTTGAGTATATGGAATTATGAAGAAGAATAATTTATTTATATATTCATTCATTGTATTAATTTTATATATATTGGTTATTTTTGGAATGAAAATATTTTCATAAAAAATTATACTCTGGTGAAATTATGTTTACTGTGCTACCATAAGCTTACAACTCCTATAGAGGACAAAAATTTGGAGATATACTTATTCTATCTCGTTCTTTTAGATGCTTGTTACTACTATATTTTTTTATTCATTTTAATTAATGATATTTTTTGCAATAGGGATCACTTCAGACTAATTTATTCTTTATTATATTATTACTTTAAGAATAAGATCCATAAATTGTTAGTTTCTTACTACTACAGTTGTGATTTTCATCCCAAATAAAAAAATCAATCACATTTGATTTATTTTAGTTTCAAATTGATGCAATCAATTGGGGTAGAGTATCAACATCCCGATCTATGCTTTGGATAATTAAATATCTAATATAGAACCAAAAGGGTTTATCTGTCCTTATTTTACTAGTGTCAATTATCTACACCTAATTGTGGAATTTTGGTATAGTGAAAGGAGAACCATGCTAGTGAAATTCTACAAGCACATAGAGTGAGTATTGTTTGGAGTGGAATAGGGGATATTTGTTCCCTGAACCACTATAATAATCTATGTTCTTTATTTTTGATTATACACATCATATTTTCATATATAAGAAAACAATTTCATATTCTCATAAATCACGATGGTGTCAAAATCTACAATTGTGGAATATTTTTTGAAATGAAACATTTCACCCCCATTTGTATATCAAGGTATATTCCGACCTAAAAATTTGTATCGGAGGAATGATTTCTAATAAATCTAAATATATATGAAATGAATAAGGTCTTTACAGATATGTAGATGGGTGATCCTAAAGAAAGAATTTCAATGGTACAAGCTTCATACATTAATAGTGAAGATAATGGATTCTCAAAATCAAGGATGATCATATATATGAATATTCCTACATTCGGAGTCTAATAAAAAAGTATTACTCTTTATAAGTTTCCTAAAAACCACGAAACATGGGATACAACAACAAAAGAAGAATATGATATGAATTTAAAGGTAATTAATGCTATTATTTTCATTTTTGGAAAATATGTATTCAATCGTGTATCAAAATGTATAACTACTGATGAAATATGGAAAACTGTTATAGTTTCTAATGATGGATCATATAATGTTAGACAGAACATTGTATTATTAAATTAAATTTTTTCACCGTAAGAAGGTTTTATGGAGAAATAATCAATTAGGTAAATTGAAGTCTTATAGAAATTTTCAACAAAATTATAACCATAAAAGAACCCGTTAAACAATATGATCATGATTTAAAAGTAATTTGGCTACTACCTATTAAATGGAATAATAAATCTACTTCAATTCTCCAATTATCACCTATCAAGGATTTTAAATTGAATGAGATAATTGGGATATTGATGATGTAGGAAGAACAAATTCTGGAAGAAACTAAAGATCATAATATCATAATAAATAATAAAAATTCTACTATGAAAGTGACATCTCAGAAGCTTATAAGCATATCCAATCAGGTAGTCAAAGAGGAGAAAATTTTAGATTTCAATGATTCTACAAAGGCACTCACTCAGCTAGCTAAAAACATCAAAATTTTTTATAAAAAAAAATAGGATTTATAAAAACCTTCAAGAAGGATTAAAAAGAACTAAGTGAAGATTGATGTTATAAATACCAGAAATTGGGGCATATAAGACCTGATTGTTCTCAATTGAAAGATGAAATAAAGAGGAAAGAAAAGAGATATCAGAACAGTAATGAATATTATCCTAAAAGTAAAATATAAATGCAATATACATGTATTTTATATGAATACTCCATAAACTCATCAAAATTTTACTCATAAAAAGAGAAATCAAATATTAAATAAAACATGTTCTTCATTGCTAAAAAACAAGATGAAAAGTAACAAACAAATTAATATTTTGATTTAGATACTAGTAGTTTCTCAAAATATAAATTGGAAGCCTACTATTCTATGCTAGAAAAGAAATATGATTTATTATTAAAGATAGATAATATTGTTAAAACATTCATATTTTTGTATTCAGTGATTAATATACCCTAATAAAACAACACCAAGAGATGATTAAAAAATTCAACTCATCAACCTCCAAATGTATTGATCCATAAAAAATGATGAAATAATTACTGAATGAAGTAGAATCCTATAAGTGTTTTAATATTATTTTTTTTAAATGTGGAAATATGTTTAATGATATTCTTGGGAATAATTTCATTTAAAGGGAAATAAATGGAATACGACAAAAGGGTGATAAATCCATATTGTATAAAAATTAACATTTCACCATTTCAAAAAACTCTATCTGTTATTACCATGAACAAAAAACCATGGGACTAATAATTTATTTTTGAGAAATCATCAGGTTGGTGGTATTAAAATATATTTTATTTCTAAAAATTTGTATGAAGTAGGTAATATGATTTATTCAAAATTAATATAGATCTGGGTTCCTAGATCTCTACTGGATAACTCTGTAGAACCCAAGAATATATGGGTACCAAAATAAACATTTATTTCAATTTATATTGTATTAAAAAAGTCATCATGAACTAAAATCAATATGGTACATGGATAGTGGAAATTCGAGACATAGGAAAGGAGATCCCTAAAACGTCCATATACTGACTCAGATTGATGGAGGTCTTTTCACTTTCGGTGAAAATGATAAATGAAAAATGTTTTGAGTAAGAAATATTGGAGATCTGAAGTCTAACTCAATAAATAATTTTCTGCATGTACAAGGGTTAAATCCCAACCATTAAATTATCTCTCAACTCTGTGATGATGGATTTTAGGCAGAAGTTTATAATAATTCATGATCTATGTTTAATGATAATTTGATTAAATTTAGAGCACCTAAAACTAAAGATGTTTACACTTTGGACATAAATTTCTTAGGTAAACTAAAATATAATTTCTTAAATTCTATGATAAATTAGTAATGCATTCTTAATAGGATAATTGGTCATTTTAATATATATTATTCATGTAAATTATCTATGAAACAGTTAGTTTTTGATTTTCCCAATATTAAATTTGATAATGATAAATTATGTGATGCATACGAAATTGGAAAGCTGCATAAATCTTCATTCAAATCGATTAACCCAATTTCTACATCTAAACCTTTAAACATATTGATATAGATCTATTTGGACCTTCAAGAGTAGCATTTTTTGATGAAAACTTATATGTCTATGGTTTAGTTGATGATTATTTTATATTTACCTAGTAATATTTTCTAAAACAAAAAAGTTGAGTTTTCCAAGTCTTGGTGTAATTGCCCGAACCTCTTCGGCCCATTATTTTGTCAAAAAGAATGTCATGAAGTGTTCTGGAGGGTATAATGTACTTTTCCAACACTTTTCAGAATTTTTTGACTACACGCCGTGTAGTGTGAGTACACGTCGTGTACCAACTTTCCAAGTATACCCCGTTTTGAAGTCGTGTCCTTGCCGCGTGAAATAAATAAGTACACGCCGTGTAGCCTATCCTACACACCTTGTAGTGTCTCCCCGCCTATGTGTTACCGTCAAACCGTGTCTTAACGAGTCAATGGCCATGTACCATGTGGAAGTCGTGTCCTTTCTGCGTGAAATAAATAAGTACACACCGTGTGGCCCAAGCTACATGCTGTGTAGTTTCTCCCCACGTACGCGTTACCCGCAAACCGTGTGTTGAACAGTCAACGGTCATGTGTCGTGTTGAAGCAGTGTCCTTGCCACGTGAAATAAATAAGTACACTCCATGTATCCTATCCTACACAACGTGTAGTTTCTCCCCACGTACGCGTTACCCTCAAACCGTGTGTTGAACAGTCAATGTCCGTGTGCCGCGTTGAATGCCGTGTTGGAAGCTGCGTGGCGAACGTGTGGAATGGACGAGTACACGCTGTGTACGATGAAGTACATGCCATGTACTTTATTTTTTCTCGCCTATAAAAGGAGAAGGCCTCTCCTCCTTTTTAGATCATTCCTCTCCTCCCCTTTCCTTCGAGATGAGCCCTCCCGATTCACTCCAAAGCTCCTTTCTTCCATAACGTCTTCGTCCGAGCTACGATTTACTATCCGTTAGCGGCCACAAGATCGTAACAATGAGAAGGAACTTCTGAACTTGGATATGTTGTTTTCCCTTCAGCTTTTCCTTCCCGGCTTCCACCCGAGGAGGTTTTTGCTGGGTTTTGACAGATGCGACGGACGCTGACAGATGTCTTCTAAAGTTGATCTGGGGGAGCATTGTGATCAGAACCTATTGAGGTATGGATTTTACCTTCATCTTTCTAAATTGTGCATCATGCAGGATGGGTTTCCTCATGATTTCACGAGACATAGTTGAACCAGTTTAATGAAGATAATAACTGGATGAAAGAATGTATATGTGGAAGTTGTTATGTTTATCTTTGTATTTCATATTGTTATGTTGTGAATTGAATAGTATTATGCCTACTGAAAATCATGGTCGTCGGGGGACTTTTCATGCATAATTAAATGTTTCCTTATCTTTCTAGACCATTTTGTGGATGGAAACTTTGTGGAATATGGAAATTTGATAATCATGTAAAGTTGACTGATTAAATGAATTCCGGAACCCTTGTGTGATCACCCTGGTTGAACACAATGGAATAATGAACATATGGGTGTTGGTTTGGTTACGTGGTGTGTAAAAATGGGGGGTGAGTCCTGGGTTTTTACAAATAGGATGGGCAGTGGGGTTGCGGTAAATAATATTAAAGGGGCAATGATGTGGCACGAGCCTTGTTTTGTGATACAGTTGTGGAGATGTGGTTATAGTGGCAGCAGGGCTGTAGTAATGGGTTGTGATATTAAAAGAAAGTGGAATGTTGATAAACGAACTTTGGGGAATGATAATGAATTAAACATGGGAACAATCAATGGGGATTGATTGATGATAAAAAGGTTGGTTTTGTGTTTCTTGTGTTCTATCTAACTTGATTTGTGGTTGCCATGGTTTTGTTCAACAAAATGCTTGATTTGGTTTGATAATTGCCCAGTAGTTAAGGAAATAATTAAATAATACTGTTGAAACCTAAAAACCTAAACAGGGTAGAGATTGTTTGTTGTATGCATGCTTCATAGTAGCAGTGTCGAGGCCTGTGATCAGTTTCTCTCTTTTGAATCCATAGGTTGGGTTTTGTGTTTGGTATACATATATGAATCTGTATCTTTGTGTTTTGTCGCACCCCACCCATGTTGAGTACCTAGTGCCGAACACTCCCGTTTAATGGTAGAGGGTGTTTTCCCATTAGTTACTAGCTACTTTCGGCTCCTTCTTCCATAGGCTGTTATGGCTTGAGGCGACCTTACACCAAAGACTCTTCGGGTAGGTTACGATTGGTGTTATTTTTGCCCAAGACTCTTTGGGCAGGTTTACTGTTCCCATGAATCTTTGGAATGAGCCCCAGGTGTGTTCGGGCGGGGATGTGATTGTGGTTTGTGAGGCTCAAGTGTGTGCGGGCGGGATATGTGGTTTGTGAGGCCGAGGTGTGTGCGGGCGGGATATGTGGTTTGTGAGGCCCAGGTGTGTGCGGGCGGGATGTGTGGTTTTTGAGGCCCATGTGTGTGCGGGTAGGAAGAGTGTGGTAGCGTCAGGTCGTTCTCCATTAGAAAGAGCAGCTAACTAGTTAGGGGAAAATGGTGTGGGCTACCCTATACTATTTTTTTTATACTACTACCTGTTGTTTTGTGTTTTTAGTGAGCGCGACTGGTGAGGTTGGGTGGATATAATTCCTTTCTAGGTTTTGGTTTCTTCTGTTGTTCTCACGGGACATTAGGATGTCTCCCCACCTGTGCATGAGAGCTTTAGGTTTCCCTACTGATATACTTGTATGCTCACTCGACGTTTACTTTCAGGTTTCCAGGAGGACTACCAGGGCCGTGCGGGACGCTACTAGTCGGGACAGTTGGATTTGTTGCAGTTGTTGTACTATTGTTTCTTTTGTTATTGCACTTTTGAGTTTTCTTGTACATTTACATTGTTTCATAACTGTTTAAACATGCATGTGGGATTGGTTTGGGTTTATTTTAATTTACATGTTCCTTTTTCTTTTGGTGTTTGACTCATCCTATTTTCTGATCTTATATAATAAAGGGTAATTCCTCCCATATTTGTGAAAATCATACCCTTGGTGCTAGTCCCCACTCTGGGGGCTACTAGAGGTGGGACTCGAGTGTCATTATCTCCCATTCACCATTTCCAGCTCAGAAGGGGCATCTTTGGTGGGAGGGGGTCATGATAGAATAGTATCAAAGGCGATAGTTGAGAGATAGGATGGAGTCTGGAGTTAGACACAGTAAGGATTGCATGGGATGGTAGGGCAATAGTGTTAGGTGATCTTGGTGCGTGACATATGCCAGGGAAGACCAGCTAGGACACGAGATTTTAGGGTCCACCATGATCGGATGCAAGGACTCAGAGCCTACCAAACAACCAAGTGAGACTACATTGATTGTAGGGTAGAGACCCTAGGGAAGGTACATGCATCATCATGTTTGTGTTTTACATGATTTGGGTGTTTTGGGAATGAAATTGAAATAAAGTGATAAAATGAAACCTTGAGGAATTTCCTTACTGCTTGGGCTTATGTGATCTTTGTTTACCGTAGAGTTATGGCACATGGACGTCGTCCCCAGGTGACTCAGACAGTCGAGGCCCATCAGATTCAGGTGGTCGATCAGTTGAGGATTGACCAAGAAGAGGAAGATGATCAGTGTCATAAGACTCTCCATTCTTTCTAGCGACAAACCCTCAAGAAGTACCAGGTTAGTATTTCAGATATGGAGACAGAGGGCTGGCCTGAGGAGCTAGGGATTGATTTTACTTTGATCCATGCTCCAAGGGTGTACTGGGTTCCCCTAGATATCAGTCAGCTGAGAGGGGCGGCGCGTTAGTGGTAGACACTCTACCTTGGGGAGAGGTCAAAGGAAGAGGTTCCATGGGCTGACTTTGAGAAGGAGTTCTGAGAGTAATTCCTTTCTTCCATGATCAAAGAGGAGAAGCGGCAGGAGTTACTCTCCCTCTAGTAGGGGAGTATTTCAGAATGAGAATTGGGGATCAAGTTAGAGGGTCTCCTATGCTTTTCTCCAGATCACTTTTTGGATGAAGAGTCTCTGGTGAGATGTTTGGAGGAGGTTCTTCATCCTTCACTCCAGTATGGTGTCACCCCCCTTCACCCTTCCGACATACTAGGCAGTATAGAAGAAGGCAGAGGTTGTAGGAAGGAAGCACTCATAGGGAGGTGCACCATGAGAAGATATCCAGCCGGGTTCATCTAAGGGGAAGGCAGTCATCAGTAGGTCTCCTGCGACATGACCTTCCAGATTCAGGCCAGTAGGGAGTAATCCCCAGCAATTCCAGTTCAGATCTTCGGGTCCTCGTCCATTTTTTACGAGCCTATGACTGAAGTGTTTCTCATACGGAGTTCACGGGAACATTCAGAGTCGGTGCCCGACCTGAGCCCAATACGATGGGGGTGGGCAGGTTCAGCACCCGACTTAGCAGCACCAGTTGCCAACAAGGCCCTTCCAGCAGCAGCAGGACCCTGCTCCTCCGAGGGTAGAATTTGCAGGAGGTGGTCGACCTCAGGGTGCTCCTTAGGGACCTCGCCCAGGGCATGGAAAGGGAGGTGGTCAACATCAGAGAGGCAGAGGACCTGGGTGTGGACAGTTGCACGCAGTAGAGTTGGCAGCTCTGGTAGGACCAGAGGTGGTGCGAGGAACGATTTTTTTGTTCAGCACTCTCGTTTATGCTTTATTCGATTCGTGAGATTCACACTCCTTTGTTGTACCTGTTCTAGCCCATGATTTTGGTCTAGATGTAGAAGAACTTTCTGTACCCCCAGTGATGATTACACCAGTTGGAGGTCAAACCAGCGTATCTTGTGTTTTCCGGGGATATGTGATGATGTTGGGACCACATCGATCTAGTGGGGATCTTCTTTTGCTACAGATGCAGCCATACATTGTCATCCTAGGCATTGACTGGCTGTTTTCTGTTTGTTCTGTTATCGACTTCTTCCAAAGAAGAGTCGCATTCTCCAACGTGGATGGGTAGCGTGTAGCTTTTGTTGGCGAGAGGATCTATCAGGTGGGAAGCTAGCATGTGAAGCCTCTCCTTTCCTTATTAGGTGGGTTATCAGTGGTTTCAACTGATACAGAGATGATGGATGTTCTAGAGGTTTTTGGGTAGTTCCACAATGTTTTTCCCAAGGAGGTTGTGACTCTACCCCCCCCCCCCCCCGACGTGACGTTGAGTTCGGGATGGACATATAGCCTGGTGCATGTCCGATATCAATTTCCCCTTATCATATGGAACCTTCAGAGTTGCGGGAGTTACGGATTCAGATTGACAATCGGATGGAGATGGATTTTGTTCGACCCAGCGTGTCGCCATTGGGGTTCTCCAGTTTTGTTCGTGAAGAAGGCAGATGGTGGTCTCAGGCTATGCATAGACTACTGAAGGTTGAATCAGGTAACAATCAAGAACCATTACCCCCTTCCAAGGATAGATGATCTCTTCGACCAGATGAGGGGAGCAGGTTGGTTTTATAATATTGATCTATGATCTGGATATCATCAGCTGAGGGTAAAGGACACTGACATCTCGAAGACGGCTTTCAGGTGCAGGTATGGGAACTTCGAGTTTGTAGTGATGGCGTTTGGAGTTACGAATTCACCAGTTATTTTAATGGTACTTATGAAATTTGTCTTCTGAGAGTTTCTAGACTGGTTCATCGTTTTGTTTATCGATGACATCCTGATCTAATCAAAATTAGAGGAGGAGCACATTGAGCATCTCAGGGCAGTTTTGGAAGTCCTTCGACACCACCAGCTTTATGGGAAATTGATGAACTGTAAGTTCTTCACGCAAGAAGTACACTTCCTTGGGCATGTGGAATCTCAGTATGGAGTGTCAGTGGACTCATCGAAGGTGGAGGTAGCTGTTTCTTGGGTGGCACCCAAGAGTGTGATAGAAGTTTGTAGTTTCCTGGGGTTGGTAGGCTATTATGGGAGGTTCGTTTCAGACTTCTCTCGAGTTGATTCTCCATTGATAGCTTTCACTAAGAAGGACCAGGTCTTTCAATGGAGTGAGCAGTTCCAGAAAGATTTCGACTTCCTAAATGAGAAGTTGGTCAGTGCTTCAGTACTTAGATTGATAGAGGAAGGGTTGTTGTATGAGGTGTTTTGTGATGCATCTGGCCTTGGTTTGGGGTGCGTACTGATGCAGAAGAAGGGTGTGATCTATTAGGGGTCTAGGAAGTTTCTCCCTCATGAGCGTAACTATGCCACCCATGACCTAGAGATTGTAGCAGTAGTGTTCGCACTGAAGTTGTGGTGAAATTACCTATTTGGGGAGCACTTTATGGTCTTCTCAGATCAAAAGAGCTTACGTTATATCTTCTCCCAGCGTGACCTGAACTTACGGCAGCAGAGTTGGGTTGAGTTTCTCCAAGACTATGACTTTGAGATCTCTTACACTGATGGTAAGGGCAACGTTGTGGTTGATACCCTAGGCAGGAAGTCGCACAAGGAAGTGGTTCGGGTATCTGCTGATGTTTGGAAAGCGATGGAAGAGTTGGCTGCCTTGCACTTGGATGCAAGGGTAGAGGGTGTTAGAGGCTGTTTATTCAGATGACGATGCAATCCTCCTTATTACAGCAGGTGGAAGAGTCTTAGTGGGGAGACTCTGAGGTGGAAGTAATGTGGGATTGTATTGATCAGGGAAACGTTCCAGAAGGATGGTCAGAGGACAACCGACATCAGATGCTTTTTCATGGAAGAATGTTTGTTTCAGAGGCGATGCATGAGTGAGTTCTCTGTGAGTTGTATAGCTCAGCCTTGGAGATACATCCAGGAGTTTCAAAAATGTAACGAGGCCTGAGAAAACCGTTTTGGTGGCCCAGGGTGAAATGGGCAGTGGTGGAGTTTGTGGCTAAGTGCCTAGTGTTTCAGCATGTAAAGGATGACCACCATGTTCCCAGTGGTTTGTTTCATCCTTTCGATGTTCTCGAGTGGAAATGGGATGACATCTCTATGGAATTTGTCACTGGACTAGCCAAAGCTCATGGTGGTTATGATACTATCTGGGTAGTGGTGGATCGATTGATGAAATCTTCTCACTTCTTAGAAATTAAGAAGTTGGGCCTAGTGAGTACCATAGCACAGTGGTACATAGACGAGGTGGTGTGTTTGTATGGAGTTCCAGAGACTATCGTCTTAGATCAGGATACTCAGTTTACCTCACGAGTCTGGAAGGGGTTATAACATGCTTTTGGCACCCAGCTACACCTTATCACTGCTTTCCACCCCCAGACTGATGGGCATACAGAGCGGACCATCCAGATGTTGAAGGACATGCTGCGAGCATGCATTCTGGATTTCAGAGGATCATGGGTGTGACACTTGCCTTTAGTAGAGTTTTCCTATAACAAAAGCTCCCACTATACTATTATCATGGCACTGTTTGAGGCTTTGTACAGAAGACCATGTCATTCACCCATTTTCTGGGCAGAGGATGGTGAGACAGGTTCTCTTGGGACAGAGGTAGTACAGAGTACCATAGAGAAATTCCAGATTGTGTGTGAGAGGATGAAAGGGTATTAGGACCGACATAAGTCTTATGTTGATCATCGGAGGAGGCCCTTGGAGTTCGAGGTGGGAGATCATGTGTTATTGAAGGTTTCCCCTCGACGGGGGCACCAGAGGTTTGGGATGGGGAGTATTCTCTCCCCTAGGTTCATCAGACCTTTCGAGGTGCTGAGGCGAGTCGGCAAGTTGGCATATCAGCTGGCCATGCCACCTCAATTGGAGAAGGTTCATGACGTCTTCCACGTCTCCCAGCTTCGTCGGTACTTACACGACGACTCTCATGTTATCTACTGGGGAGAGTTAGATATAGGAGATGATGAAACCTTCGAGGAATGACTAGTCAGAATCGAGGATCGTGAAGAGAAGGTTCTCCGTGGATGAATAATTACTTTGGTTCGTGTGTTATGGAGGCATGGCTGCATCGAGGAGAGCACTTGGGAGCGGGAGGCTAAGATGCACGCTCAGTACCCAGATTTGTTTTGACTTGTGTTTTTCTTTGTTCTTCGGAGCATTTTTTTGATGTTATACTATGTAATTTTGATATATCGAATGCTTGGATTATCGTTTGTGAGAAGTTTTGTTTCCTTGTTCTCTGGAATTGTGTAACATGTCTGGATGTGTGGGGAAAGGGAAAAACATGATCCTTAATTGAGATGCATTAATGCGGACACGATTGAACCCGTGCGGGCAAGTCAGTGATGCCTAAAGAGGATAATATCTCGACATGGGAGATGGAATTCCCCAATCCATGTGTTCGGGCAATGTGTTGGTTGTACGGTGTAGGGGGAAATGTAAGTATAAAAAAATCCTAATATATGGAAGTGGGAAGACCCAATTCTTAATCGAGACACATTAATGCGGATGCGAATAAACCCGTGCAGGTGAGTCAGTTCCACCTAAAGCGGATAATATCTCGACATAGGAGAAGGAATTCCTAACACCTATGATTAGTGTTGTTGGATGGTTTCATGTTATAACGAGGGCCCTAAGAGGTATCTTGTTGGGTTCCCATGGGTTGGTTTTTGAATTCTCGGGGATGAGAATGTTTTAAGAGGTATCTGGTGTAATGGCCCGGACCACTCCGACCCATTCCATTGTCAAAAAGAAGGTCATGAAGTGTTTTGGAGGGTAGAATGAACTTTTCCCACAATTTTCAGAATTTTGTGACTACACGACATGTAGTGTGAGTACACATCGTGTACCACCTTACTGAGTATACCCTGTGTTGAAGCCGTGTCCTTGCTGCGTGATATAAATTTGTACGTGTCGTGTATCATATCCTACAAGCCATGTAGTTTCTCACTGCATACACGTTACCCTCAAATCGTGTGTGGACTAGTCAACGGTCATTTACCGTGTTGAAGTCGTGTCCTTTCCGCGTGAAATAAGTAAGTAAACGCCATGTAGCCCACCCTACACGCCGTGTAGTTTCTCCCAGCGTACGCGTTACCCTCAAACCATGTGTTGACTAGTCAACGGTCATGTTCCAAGCTGAAGCCATGTCCTTTCCGCGTGAAATAAATAATTACACGCCATGTAGCTTATCCTACACACTGTGTAGTTTCTCCCCATGTATGCATTACCATCAAACCATGTGTTGACCAGTCAACAACTGTTTTCCGCGTTGAATGTCGTGCTGGAAGCCGCGTGGCGACCTTGTGGAATAGCCAAGTACACACCGTGTACTAGGATGTACATGTCGTGTACTTTAGTTTTTCTCTCCTATAAAAGGAGGGGGCCTTTCCTCCTTTTCAGATCATTCCTCTCCTCCCCTTTCCTTCGATTAGAGCCCCCCTGAGAGACTCCAAAGCTCCTTTCTTCCGTAACTTCTTAGTCCGAGATCCAATTTATGATCCGTGAGTGGCCACGAGATCGTAACAATGAGACAGAACTTATGAGCTAGGATATGTTGTTTTGCCTTTGGCTTTCTCTTCCCATCTTCCACCCGAAGAGGTTTTTTATAGGTTTTGACTGAAGAGATGGATGCTGACGGACGTCTTCTAATGTTCATCTGGGAAAGCGTTGTGATCAGAACCTATTAAGGTGGGGATTTTACCTTCGTCTCTCTAATTTGTGCATCATGCTGGATGGGTGTCCTCTTGCTTTCACGAGACATAGTTGAACCAGTTTAATGAAGATAATAACTGGCTTAAAGAACGGTGATGGGGATGTTGTTATGTTTATCTTTGTTTATCTTATTGTTATGTTGTGAATCGAATAGGATTATACCTACTGAAAATCACGGTCGTTGGGGGACTTTTCTTACGCAATTAAATTTTTCCCTCTCTTTATAGACTGTTTTATGTATGGAAACTTTGTGGAATATGGAAATTGGTTAATCACGTAAATATGGAAGATTAAATCAATATCCAGAACCCTTGTGTGATCACCTCGGTTGAACAAAATGGAATAATGAACATGTTGGTGTTATTTTGGATACGTGGTGTGTCAAAGGGGGGGGGGGGTGAATCCTTGGTTGTTACAAATGGGATGGGCAGTGGGGCTGCGGTAAATAATATTAAAGGGGCAATGATGTGGCACACACCTTGTTTTGTGATACAATTATGGAGATGTGGTTATAGAGGCAGCAGGGCTCCAGTAATGGGTTGTGATAATAAAAGAAAGTGGAAAGTTGATAAATGAACCGTGGGGAATGATAATGAATTAAATGAAGGAACAATCAATGGGGATTGATTGATGATAAAAAGGTTGGGTATTGTTACGTGTGTTCTATCTAACTTGATTTTTGGTTGGCAGGGTTTTTTTTTCTATGAAACACTTGATTTGGTTAGACAATTTCCCAGTAGTTAAAGAACTAATAATCTAATACTACTGAAACCTGAAAACCTAAATGGGGTTGGGATTGTTTATTGTAAACATGCTTCATAGTAGCAGTGTTGAGGCACGTGCTCAGTTTCTCTGTTTAAAATCCATAGGTTGGGCTGTGTGTTTGGTATACATATATGTTTATGTATCTTTGTGTTTTGTCGTACCCCACCCATGTAGAGCACCTAGTGCTGAACGCTCCAATTTCATGGTAGAGGGTGTTTCCCATTAGTTACTAGCTCCTTCATGCTCCTTCTTCCATAGGCTGTGATGGCATGAGGCGACCTTACACCTAAGACTCTTCGAGTAGGTTTTTATTGATGTGATTTTAGCCCAAGACTCTTCGGGTAGGTTTACTTTTCCCAAGAATCTTCGAGATGAGGCCCAGGTGTGTTCAGGTGGGGATGTGATTGTGGTTTGTGAGGCCCAGGTGTGTGCGAGCAGGATATGTGGCTTGTGAGGCCCAGGTGTGTGTGGGTGGGATATGTAGTTTGTGTGTCCCAGGTGTTTGTGGGTGGTATGTGTGGTTTTTGAGGCCCAAGTGTGTATGGGAAGGAAGAGTGTGGTAGCGTCAGGACGTTCGCCGTTAGGAAGAGCAGCTAACTAGTGGGGGGGGGGGTGAAATGGTACGGGGTACCCAATACTCTTGTTCTTATTCTACTACATGTTGTTTTGTGTTTTTGGGGAGCATGGCTGGTGAGGTTGGGTGGATAGAATTTCTTGTTAGGTTTTGGTTTCTTATGTTGTTCTCATGGGACATTAGGATGTCTCCCCCCCTATGCACGAGAGCTTTAGGTTTCCCTACTGAGTATAATTGTATGCTCACCCTGCATTTACTTTCAGGTTTCCAGGAGGACTACCAGGGTCGTGCGGGACCCTACTATTCAGGACTGTTGGAATTGTTGGAGTTTCTGTATTCCTGTTTCTTTTGGTATTTCAATTTTGAGTTTTCTTATACATGTACTTTGTTTCAGAACTATTTATACATGCATGTGGGATTGGTTTGTGTTTATATTCATTTACATGTTCCTTTTTCTTTTGGTGTTTGACTCATCCTATTTCCTAATCTTAATTAATAAAGGGTAATGCCTCCCATATTTGTGAAAACTCATACCCTTGGTGCTAGTCGCCACTCAGGGGCCTACTAGAGGTGGGACTCGGGGGTCATTATCTACTTTTCACCATTGCCAGCTCAAAAGGGGCATCTTTGGTGGGAGGGGGTTGTGACACAAGAAAAAATTTTGTAAAATTTTTCAAAATGAATGTGGTTTTAAAATCATTTTAGAGGAATGTTGTATGGGAACTATTAGAGAGACTAAATAGTTATCCCGTTAAAGGAACCAAGTGGGTTTTTAGAAATAGACTAGTTTATTAAGTGATATTTAGTATAAATAAAGCTATACTAGTAGCCAATGGTTATAATTCAATAGTAGGAATATATTATGATGAAACCTTGGAACCTATATCTAGATTAGAATCTATAGCAAACATTTTATTGTATATATCTCAAATGACTTTTAAATTATATCAGAAGTACATTATATTTTCTTTTTCAAATGATTATTTAATGGATGAAGAGTAAGATGAACAACCTCCTCGTTCTGAAAATCCGAATAAATCTAATTCTATTTTTATACAATGTAATGCTCAATATGGCCTTAAACAAGAACCCATAGATTGGTATAAAATATTAAGTTCATTTCATTTAAAAATAGATTTACTATTGGTTGGGTTGACCCACCACATTTTAATAAAGTTGATTGTTCTAATATTTCATTGGTTTGAATTTATGTTGATGATGTTAATTTTTCTCAATAAATCAAATGTTTTGTCATGATTTTTCAAATTCAATGGAAAAAAATTGAAATGATTATGATGGGTGAACTGAATTTCTTTTTCTTGGAATTGAAATTTATCGAATAGAGTTAGTAAATGTTTTAAATCAATGTGTATATATTATTTACTAGTCCAACAAATTAAATTGATAACAAGAATACATATACAACACCCATTGTACCAACAGAAAATTTGACATGGATGAAGCCAAAAAAAATAATAGGAAACAAGTTATATAAAGTTATTACTGGAATTCTGATATATCATACTAGTAGTAGACCATAAATAATTTTTTATGTATGTATTTTCACTAGAGTTCCCTCAAATCCCAAATAATACCATCTTACTATTGTTAAAATAATTTTTAGATATTTTAAAGTAATTGTTTTCTATATATTCTTCACCACAAAATTTTGATTTAAATTTAATATCTTATTTAGATACAAATTTTTAAGGATTTAGGTTAGATTGAAAATGTACCTCAGGAACCTGACACTTTTTAGGAAAGGCTTTAGTATCTTGGTCTTCTAAGAAGCAACACACAATTTCCTCATTAACTGTAATGCAAAATATTAATTGGGTGGATGTTGTTGTGCATAAGTATTTATAGATGAAATAAACTATATTATGCATTGGATTAAATTTTAATAGTATATGTATATTATATGATAGTAATAGTTCTATTAATATTTCAAAAAATCATATAAGTCAATCTCAGACTATTCTCGTTAATATGAGGAAACATTTTCTAAAATTTAATTTTCTTAAAAATGAAACATCTTTAGAATTTGTTAATACTAAATATCAATTGGTTGATATTTTCACTCAACCAATTACCACTACTAGTTTTGATTTTATTAAAAGGTAGTTAGGTTTATTTAATTTTAAATAAGTAATTGTTAATTTAATTTAATGAATAAATATTTATGATAAACAATTTTCTATTTATTTTACTCTCAAAGATTATTTTTTAAAATATTTTAGTTTTAATTCGCATGTTTTCCAAAAATATTAATTACCCTATATAATTAGGTCTAAGAACATGGATATGACACTATTAGTCTGAAACCATTCGACTTACCATACCCCATTGTTTCTCAAACCGTTTCACTTACCCAAACATTTGTCAACCATTGAAACCCTAGAATCTGGAAACCATCAAACATAAAATTCTATAAAATAGTGAAGACTGATATGTACATCATATTTTTGTTTATAAGTGAAATAAAGATAAATTTTCTCAAGATATATGTCGTGATATTTCAATTATTATTTTCAAGAAGAATCTCAAATTTAATTTTATCCTAATGGAAGAATACACTTCTTAATTATGATCAGAATGAACTTGGTTCATTTGTTTGATTCACATGTGAAGAGTTATCATAGTCATATTATGAATGTTAGTACTGTAATGATGTTTTTTAATGGTGTATCATAAATGAAAATTTTATGCTAGTTTGTTCAAATGATCCAAAAATGATAGGATAATTTTCTTAGGTGTATAAAATTGCATAAATAAATGAATGAATTAGTGAATTAAGAACTACAGATGTCTCTGAGTCTTTTAAGAGAAAATTGTGAATTGATGGTGAAAAACAACAAGAAGAAGAATAATAAGTTATAGAGGAGATAATTATGAAACAAAGTAATAGAGAAAGACCACCACATAAGGATATAGTGATATTATTAAGAAAATCAACATGTTTGTTTCTTCTGGAAGAACCAATACATAAAAAGGATCAACAGGATGAAAGTCAGGACTACGAGATTTAGGATGTTTCTCAACTAGTTGGTCAGATTCGAGATGAATCTATTAGATAAGAATTAGATCAGGAATGAAGATTCACAATAAGAACAAAAAATTAAAATATCTATAATTGAAGTAACATATTTTGTTGAGCATCAGTCTATATCATCCATTAATTAGTCTTTGGATGGACCATGATCATTCTCTAGAGAATAGACATAAGTTCGTGATAACATGTTTTAGTGAATAGTTAATTGAGGTATCTTATGACAATCCCTTCTCCATTTTTTTATTGATAAGTCCAAGAATCTAGATGAAGGCGCCTTTGATTCATTTACAAATCAATTTGAGTATTATGTTATTATGTTCAATAAGGTTCAAGAGTAAAATATTATTCTCAAATAGGATATTGTTGCCTAAAGGGAGTTGTTTTTTGATTTTCATAACTCATGATCCCCATGGATAGAGTTTGAGTCTATTCAGACCATACTTCATTAAATTAAAGAACATTCTATTCCAAAGAAATATTGTGATGCTTTTAAGAGGAAAACGCTAGATCAGATTGGAAAAATCAAATCTAAATATATTTACAAACTCATTTATATAGACCTAAAATGGTATTTGGGAAGAAATTTTGAGTCAATAATTGTATGTGTTACTTTAGTCAGTGCTTCTACCTCTTCCCCTTCAACCTCAACATATCTCATTAGAACATTTCAAAAAATTAAATCTCTTATGGATGATTTGAACATCAGGTTGTAGAATCTCTAGTGAATATGGGCCGCTTTTTTAGTCTTGTTAGAAAATAAAATATTTATTATTGGAAACTGACCTCATGTGAAGTAATTATTAGGATTATTCTCAATAGGATAAGTGATTAATTAGTTATTTTTCTAGAAAGAGGGGAGTCTTCATGACTTTTTAATGAGCAATTCAGTTTAAAATCTACATGTTAGTCCAGATTCTGGAGTATTGATATGGAATTTGGGAGATAATCTTGCTGAATGAATACATATGGAGATGTTAAAACTCAAAGAGTGTTTTAAAGCTATTAACAAACCTACAGAACCTGTACTATATGTTGTTTTTGGCCAATCTATTTTACCTTCTACCAAATCAATTGAATAAAATGTTTTCTATATCCAAACTATCTACTATATAGGTATACTTTTTATTAAAAAATTCATTATTTTGATTTTTCTATGACTTATTTGATATCATTTTAGGTTTACCTCAATCACCAGATCCAATTACTTTTTTATCTGAATAGTACATTATAACAATAATTTACTATTCTGTGTAAAATTAAAAGTGTTTTAGTCAATTTCTATATATTCTGTTTGATTTCACAAAAAGTGAGACAAAATTCGATGAACACAACATTTCAGTTTTTTCGAAATAATAATGTGAAATTGAGATTAATAATATGTTTAAATTTTTTTATCTGGTTAATAATTTTAAGGGTCCTATGATAACCAATAGGGGGTAGATGATTTTTCATGTATCATCTCAAAAATATTATACAAATTATTCTGATTTTGATTCCCATAAATACCCTTGTTTTTTAGTAATGATATTACATTTAACTTTTGTTAATGGAATTAATATTCTATATAATATTTATTAGGAAATTATTTTCAAGATTTTAATTCATAAGGAATAATTATTAACGTTATTCAGAAACCTATTTAAGTATTCTAGAAATAGGTTTTATACCCTGTATGAATAAGCATAACGTATGGAATAACCCCTACACTTTGTACAACACATATGGATCCTGAATTGTAAATTTTTATTCAACATTAGGCTACATAAATAATGCTTCGTATCTAAAAACATTGATTAGAACATTAAATATGGGTAATAAATCATAAATTATCATAATGTTATGGTTAAAGAACATTACATTTGAAAGGTACATTACGTTATAAAACAGAAGTATGTTTAATGAATCCTACATAAGTATTGAACCTTACATTTTAGAGAGAAACATATAGATCATCAAACTTACTTCTGTGATCAACCTTATTCTATCTACCTTACATTCATATAATTAACTCTACACAGTTGAACCCCGCATTTTCAATTTTTTTATTTTTTGATAGAACCCTACGTTTGACTTTTCAATGTCAAAGATTTAAATTCACGATATTTTTCACAATTTATTAAATGGCCTTAAATGTATTACAGGCTATTTCAGAGATTATATCTGACAAATTCTAATCTCATTATATTTGATTCATGGAACCATATTCAATTGAAATTTTCAGAACAATTATTACAGGATTTTACGACTCCCCTATTTTATTTGAATTTGAATATATACTTTTTATCAGGCATCTTCTGTGAATTTGTAATTCTAAATAGAGATGTATTCATTATATATTCTATAGATGTATCAATTTTATATACAATATATTTTGTAAAGGGACATATTATCATATATAATCATAGATTTTTGAAAATATTTTTACAATGCTACAACAAATGAACACCTCAAATAAATGACTGATCTTTGGAGATATTCATGTTCTATCTCGTTCATTTACATGATTGCTGCTCCACAATATTTTTTGGTTTCATCTTATAAATAAAAAATATTTGGGAAAAAAATATCACATAAGACTATTTCACTCATGAAGATATTCTTTTTTGAAGAAGAAGATCCATCAATTTTTTGTTACTTAATCTTATAACTGTGAAGAGTATCCTAAATCAACAAATCAATATCTTTTGATTTATTGGAGATTCTACTAATAGTACTTAGTTATGGCGGAGTATTTGTTTCTCGATCTAAGCTATGGATAATCAGTTCTCTTCTATATATCCTAAAGGATTTATTAATTCTTTTTGTAAATGTTTTGACTGCATGAACTCAGATGTGGAATTCTAATCATTTGATTAGAGGAACATAATAGTGAAACTGCCCAAGATAACAGAGAGAGTATTTGGTAGTTGGATTAAGAGATATTTTTTCCCCAAAACACTATAATTTTTTTATTTCTGTTTATCTGATTCATGTTTTAATATAGAAGAAAAACATTGCATATCTGAATAAATCACAATGGTTGTCAAAATCCAAAATTGTGGAATATTTTCTAAAAGACTCAACTCTACCCTACCCCCCCTCTTGTGTTACATTTTATATTCCAACCTAAAATGTTCTACAAGAAAATAATTTAAAAATAGAATTCTATGTATTCAAACAATATGTAGGATTTCATTTCATGCTAACATAATATATATAAAAGGGTTTTTATATGCGTCTTAATGGTATTATTTAGAAGATATCATTGTGATGTATATTGAACATTATTAAACACATGATTATAATATAGTTTACTGAGAAATATAATGATGAGTATATCCAAATATTATATATTGAGTGTGAATGGATACAAATGGTATTATAAAATTATTTTTACTATAATGTAGACAATATATAAAAAAATTTAAATAAAATTTATTATGTTTTCAATTAGAGAAAACCATGCCTCAATGTTTCAATGTTTCCCCATTATTTTTACCTAAAAGAATTAATTTTAATGTATTCTTATAAATTAATTAAACCATAAAATTTGAAAAAAATTATTCCATAACTATTAAAAAAGATTTTACATATGAAATTACTTGGAACATAAGATAATATAATTACACTCTAATTTTTTATGTTATTTTTATAGTAATGGAATAACAAACAATAGTCTTTTATTTATGGTATAATCACATGAAATATCACATGGATGTTTCCATGTTATATCCTTATCTAAATTGGATTTTAATATTATATATGTGTTAAATAAAAATACATGGTCATAAATTTATTATACAATTGATGTTGAAAATTTTATATTCACTATCTAGTATGGACGGTTTTTCATAAAAAAATTCAGAAAAAATTGATAAAATTGTTAAATTCTCATTCTAATATATGGCCCAAAAATATGTGGTTCCCCTACTAAATTTAAAGGATAATGGATAATATATTATTATTTTTGTTTTGGGCTATATCATAATTTTAAACATACATGGAATATAGAATCATTAATTATTATACCATGAAAATGTTTTTTAAAACATAACAACATTGTGTGAACGTTTTTACCGATTATCAATGTTCTTTATTTAATTACACTATCTATATCTCAAAATTTTCAAAACTATTAACTTATTTTTTCAGTATGTTCACTAACCTAAATTAAAATTGTTGTTTTATTTGATGCTAAAAATACATAAGAAGTTATTTAATAAGACGTTAACATCTAATTCACTCCTCTATCAATGGGTAAGAATCTCAAGTCTCATTGATACACACCATTTTGATGCATAATTTCAAACATATTAAAATGGTTTTAATCCCAAAGAATAGATATTTCAATGTCAATTGGCATAATTTGTGGTTTTAAAATAATTTTCATCTTACTTTCAAAAGGTGTATTTTTAGAATTAAACTATTTCAATTTATTTATGTTTCTATAGAATGAAATCTTATTAAATGAATTAATTTGAAAAATTATTTTTATAGGATAAAATACATATTTTAATTCATTAAATTCTAATAGTCCCAGATATGAATCCATCATTTGGAGCCCCAAAATATGGGGACAAGTCAAGCATCAAAATATGTGCACATTCATAGATACTATTGAATATGGACCCTTATCTCATTAATGGTTGGTCCAAATGAGATAAAATTTGACATGGAGATATAAAACACCAAGATAAAAACTATTATTATTGTAGAAATTCATATTTACCACATTAGAAAGCACATAAACGTTGTGACAACCCGAACCCAGATGCCACTTAATGGGTGCCCCGAGTCCGGTGGTCCACATGACCCCAAGAGAATCTTCCTAAAAGCTAGAGGTTTCCTACAAGTAGTGAGGTCCTAGAACATGTCCGTGTGAAGACTATGACCTCATTGGAAGATTGTAGAACAATGTAAGGAATATAATGGGATAGTAAAGAACTTATGAAATATAAATAAATTGTGGATGAAAAGTTATGAAAAAGATAAGAATGAAAAACAATAAATGTATCAACTGGAGTACTGATGATGTAATTTCATGTCACTTAAAAACTAGAAATCATGGATACAATACAATAAGCATAACATGTTCCAAAAGGTAAAGGAAAACAAAGTCTACACTAAGCATTATGAGATCCTACTCAGTTATCTTCTATCTAGCTCCATCCAACCAGCAGACAATCATGTATTGGATGTTTCATTCTTCCCTTTGTTAATACCTGCAGCCATGTAATCTACATCGGTTACCAAACGACACCTGGAGAGGGTGTGAGATAAATCTATCTGGGCCACCACCAACGATGTCTATATCATCTGGCCTATGTAATGGAATATAGCAGTGTGAAGGCATGAATTTATAAAGTAATGTAAGCGATACAATATATCTAAATAACCATGTACCTGTTTCATCCCTTAGCTAGTGTCTAAATACGTAAATAGTCCATTAAGTAATCAATTTCCATTTAATGACAATAGTTTACACGAGGCATATCCAACCCTGACATCACCTCGTGATATTATATGTTGCGAAGGTCACAAGTTGTAACAAGGCAACCAAACAATGATATACATAGAGGGAGTTCCATGGTAAAATCCTAAGTAATGTAAACTCATGGAAAGCTACCTCAATAGTATCTAATCCTAGATAAGGGGTAAAAGTGTAATCGAAAGAGAAAAATCCAAGTAATTCCACAATAAAACACCTACTGAGTCCAGGGTAATCGACCAAAGTAAAACCAGGGCATGAAAAGATAGGGCCATGTGGGATTTCACCATTGAACCTACTAGTCAGTGATTGATCCAAGGAGTGTACCGGGAATCGCAAGAATAGACAAGAGCTAGAGTCTCGGTGGATATCAACCTAAGAAAACTGTACCCTTGAATTGAGATGTTGTTCCTGAGACCCGAGGTATTCTCTTCTAAGAATCCAAGGCAAGATCGAGTCATTCCATTATAATTTGATATTGTAATCATGTAGTAATGCATTTGGTTCATGTATTGTCTTACATTAGAGTGGATAAGTCATGTAGAGTTTAAATAATTTATTTATTGGTCCAAGCCTTATCGTCCATTAGTGTGGATATGCTATATAGCGTTCAAACCATTTAATAAAGTCTTATATAGCCATTAATGCATAATCTATTATTGAGGATCACTCTACTACCTTCCATTAACATGGAAAAGGGGTGATATGGGAATGAAACCATTATTCAATCACTTTTTGTTAAGGCCATGTTATATACGTTGTATACTGTCTATTTTAAACTTCACATTTTGTAATATTTGAATTCACTTACCTTAGGCAGGTCAAGTAGTGAGCATACACAGTACATTCCATTATGAAATTATTATTAATAACAAGCCATTTATAATACAAATACTTAGCATTCTAAATCTCAAGTAAAGGAACAACCGAACGGTGGCTCAAATATTCCAATGTACAAAATAACCAATTATGAAATAACCATTAACATGAGGTAGATTGAATTGTGGGTGGAACCACTAACAATTGATAATATATTTGGGGAGAGCATAACCATAAAATTATAACGAGTATAATCATGGCATGTTAATTGAAGGAACAGTTTCCAAAAAACTGATGGGGCCCACAATAATGATCCAAAAACAAAAAACATTATGGATGAGTTATATACCACCCACCTTAGGGTTGTATGAGCTTTCTACTTCAGTATCGGCCCTTGATTTTCATCAGATCAGATTATATCTAAGAAAAGGTTAAAAAACTCACATAGTGATATCTAGGGTGAGAGTGAAATAGAAGAAGTATGGATAATGAGGACTCAATTACTTGTCCTCGTGCATCCAATGTGACAAACAAAAGGTTGATCAGATGACGGAAAAAATGTATCCCTTGATCACTAGCATTGGACTTCAAAAATATCAAAATGGGTGAAAATAGAAGAAAATCCCATTAATTATTGGATTATTAGGATTGAGGAGGATAATAGATCACTAAGGGAGTTTGGGACATTTTACACAGGTTTTTTGCCAGAACATGGTTTGTCTGAACGGTTTGTCAAACTGTACACAAACCATGCGAGATGGTTCTGCCCAAAAAGACTTCCTTTGTATAGTTTAATCCAACAATGCACCACCAATGCATGGTTTCTTGTGAAAAGGGTCCATTACACTGTATGAATGCATAGCTAGGTTCCAACTGTGTGAGGTGCCACTGTCCGAAAAAACACTTTATACACGATTTACTATGAACAGTGTGTGGAGTCTTTTTCATCAAAAAGGATGGGTTCTAGTATTCAAACATTCCCTATACACCCTTGGAACTATTATTAACTCATTAAGAATTCACATTAGTTAACGAGTAAATATTTAGACAAACCATTAAAGAATCAATACCTAAGTGAAAAAACTAGTTTCTTACCATCTTCCCCCCTTAAAAAAACATCCCCCCGAGTTATCTTTCCAAAGGTAAGGAAACACTATCTGACAACAACTCTGGACATTGGGAACATAGATTGGTTTCACTATCCCAAGTCTCATCTTGTACTCTACCATGATTCCATATGACCAGTAAGAGAGGGATAGACTAGCCTCAAAGATCCTTTAGGCTTTTTTCAACGATGTGAACTAGATACTTCTAAAAGGTAGCATCGACTTCTAACTAAACTTCATTGGGGTCAAAGTTATGATACAGGTTAGCATGATATTGGAGAAGTTATGAGTCATGAAATACGTCATGCATGTGATCGTAACTCTGAGGTAGTAGCAACTGATAAGCTACCAGCCTAACTTGATCTAGAATTTCAAACAGCCCAACGTAATGAGGTTATAACATTAACTTCTTCTGTAACCGTCTATTCCCTAGCCTGGGCGACACATGAAGAAAAATACAATCCCCAACCCCTAAATCTAGTGTTCGTTGATGGAGATCGACATATGATTTCTTTGTAGACTGAGAAGCAGTCATATGCTTTTTGATCAGTTGGACCTGTTCTGAAGTCACAAGAACAAGACAAGGAAAAATTAGGGCTGCCTCACCAACCTATATCTAGTACAAGGGTGAATGGAATGGGATACCATATATGGACTCAAAAGTATCCATCTATAATCATCACCTATAAACTGTAATATCGGTGAACTTGAAGAGTGGGATATGATTCTCCCGAGAACCGCCGAAATCAAGGATGCATGCATGGAGTATATCCTCCAAAATCAGTATTGTTTGTTTCGATTGGCCATCATTCTGGGGGTAAAAAGATATGCGTAGAAGAAAATTAGTTCCCTAATATTTCTGAAAATATTGCAATAACTGTGATGTGAAATGAGCATCCCTATATAAAATGATAGTATATGGAACTCTGTGTAGTCATATGATATCATAGACATACAGTCTTCCCAGATCATCAACAGAGAATGTATCACAAATATAAATGAAGTGGGACTATTTTGTTAGTCTGTCAATGAATACCAATATAGCATCGCTACCCCTCAGCGACCTAGGTATGCCGAGTATTAAATCAAAAACAACATCTTCCAATTTCCATTCTGGGACTGGATGTGGATGTAACAAGTCTACAGGTCCCTAGTGCTCCTCCTTCACCTACTGACAAGTGGAACACCTAATGATAAAGCCTACAATATGATGTTTCATACTAGGACACCAATACCGGTGTCAAATATCTCAATACATCATTGAGATTCCTGATCGAACTGCCCACTGGGAAGTGTGGTACACTTTATTAAACTCCTCTCTTATGTCTGCAGGAACCTAGATACATCCATGTAGACACTGGATGTTATATCTGTTCACAAAAAAATCTGGAGGTGTTCTATCTCCTGATATACACTCATGGATAACTAAACCATTAGGATCTGAAAACTACCTACTCCTCACCTTTTCAAGGAGGGAACATGTAACTGTTAAGGATTATAGGTAAGAAAACTCGTGACTGTTGTGAAACTCTAGATGATGTTCATAAAAGAGGACTATTAACATCCATTCATCACTGGATTCTTATATGGCCTTCGTTTGTGGTTTCTTACTCAGTGCATATTCAACCACATTTCCTTTTCCAGATGTATAGGCAAGCTCAAAATCAAAGGATTGTAGATATTCGGCCCAACATTCTGTCGGAGTCTCATGTCACGCTAAGAAAAGATATAATTGAGGATCTTGTGATTTTTATACACCACAAATCCCTCTCCTAAGAGATAATGTCTCTAGTAAAATAAGGCATGGAAAATATTTAATAGCCTAAGGTCATGAGCTGGGTAATTTCTCTCATGAGGCCTCAACTGCCAAGATATGTATGCAATGACATTGTTTTCCTGCATCGACCCATCTCGTAGGACAATGCATGATGCATTAGAGAAGAAGATATAACCATTACTAGGTTCTGGAAGATTCAGAATAGGTGTCAAGAAAAGCCTTATTTTCATCTCCTGAATGGATTTCTTTCATGCTTCGGACCATAGGAATTAAAACCCTTATTTGAATGTCCAGTAAGAGGTGAATAAAGAAATGAGAATTCTTTTATTAAATGCTTATAATATCCAAATATCCCTAAGATTCTTTTGATATCAAACCCATTCTTAGGATGCCCCCACGATTCAATAGAACTATCTTTTTTAGGTTTAATAGAAACTTCAGATTCTGAAATAATATGGAACATAAATCGGAACTTCTCGATCTTGAAGTTGCATTTAGAATGCTTGGCAAAATGTTTATGCTACCTTAGTGTACACAGAACAATCTTAAGATGTTTGGCATGGTCGTTATGAGTGTGTGAATACAACAAGATGTTCTCAAAAAATATTACAACAAAAGACTCCAAATATGGATGAAAAACATTGTTCATCAATTCCATTAAAATGGTAGGTGCATTTTTTAGACCGAAAAACATAACAAGATACTCATACAGATCATACCTGCTATAGAAAGTTGTACATGGTATGTCTGAGGGACTGAATTGCACCAGGTGATAACTCGATCTCAGGACAATCTTAGAGAACACCTTTTCTCCTAGAACCATGTTAAAGAGATCATCTATTTGAGGAAGTGTATGTTGGTTCTTGACCGTAAGCTGGTTCAAACTTATGTAATCTATTAAAAAATTGAGTGTTTCCTCTGCCTTCATAGAAAAAAGAACGGGTGAACTGGAAGATAGTGTACTGGTCTATATAAATCCTTTGGCCTCTATGACCTCAATCTACTGCTTGAGCTCCTGAATCTCAGTAGGTGCTATTATTTATGGAGGAATGGACACTAGAGACCCTCCTGGAACAAGCTATATTGCTAAATCTACCTATCTCTCAGGATGTAATCGAAAAAATTCATTAGGAAAGACTTCCCTCAAATGATCAACTACCTCAGGGAAATCAGTTTGAAGAAGAACCTGATCTTTCAAGAAATTATTTGCAATCTGGGCAGTCACTACACTGAGACCAAGATGCTTCGGTCAATCTCTCCCAGTATAGACATTCTAATCCCCTTTGAGAAGATAATTGTTTCCTTCTGGTGATGTAAAAGAAACCCTTTGAGTCTACAAAAGCATAATAGTGGACTAACCAGTCCCTACAGAGAATGATATCAAATCCTGACATCTCAAGAACAAAGATAGTCCTCTAGAAAGGGTAACTGCCAAACTCTAGGGGAGATTCCCTGTAATAGCATATTCAATCCATTTGTATTCCCAATGTTGTATCGACGGTCATTACATGAGAGTGATACTGTATCTCTAGTCCGAGACTTTCAATGATAGATATAGAAATAAAATATTTTGATTCAGTTGAATAAAACAAATAAAATATAATAGTATAGGATACTATAGTAGTAACTCATACAGTAGATGGTCCCATTGCCTGATCATCGAGTATCCACTGTAAGGCATGCAACTAACCTGATTTACAACCCTATGAAACAGATGGACTACAACAATCAAGAATGCTCTACTAGCACTGCTAGTGATCAGGGATCAGTATAACATAGCCAAACCTCCTCCTCGGCAATACCAGCTGGTGCTACTCTAACTCTCCACCAGACGTGGCACAAAAGAACTCACTCATGAGGGTGGAGGTGAAGTTGATCATTTTCCACTTGAAATTGGTTGAAAGGTCCTGTAAAAGGATTAAAGATGACCCCTATATCCACAATCACATCACTCCATAGGGTCTTTATCACAATAGGTCTTCATATGCCATATTTTTCCACATTGATGAAACACTACAGAGCTATAAAACTAGATACTCTGGCTTCCACTACCCTAACAATAATCCTCAATGGAACGATTCCTGTCACAAGAAGAACAACTAGCCTGACGTGACACTGATCCTTTAAACCCATTACTCACTCCATCACTCAGGTTATGCTCAGTGATAAAGTCATGATGAACTATTTAAGATAAGGCAGGAAATATAAATACATTCACTTGAGTTCGAATATCGTACTAGATCCCATCCTCAATTCATCTAGCATGTTAAAGTTCATCACTGGATACAAGCGGTGAAAAGCGTTGTAAATCAGTGAAACCTTCTGAATGTTTCATTACTGACATAGAACCCTTCCCATAATGCAATAATTCTATGGATCTATCAGCTCTCAATGATTGAGTAAAAAATGATTATTGAAGGCAGTATGTAATTTAACCCATAACATGCCCGGATGATGTTCAGCCTGGGTAAAAACATCCCACTAATGCATGACTGAATCCCAAATAATTTTTGTAGTAATATTGAATCTACGATGAAGAGGTTTTCTCAGATGCTCAAAGATAGAAAAAATTTCCTCTGGACAATACTCAACAACATGATTTCTTCCATCTCCAAAAAACGTTGGAGGACGGTGCTGCTAGAACTCACGAGCCAGATCATCCATCTTAGGTGCAACCCATGGAGTACCTTTCATGGTATGCATCATACATAAGAAACTATCACGAACATGTTAATCCATTCTAAAGTTAGGTACAAAATTTGGTTCCTCAATTAGAACTCTTATAAGTATGTCTAGTTTTCAGGTCCCACCATGTCTGGAGAATGGTCGTCACCAACCTTCTAGGGAACAAAACGAGGATGCTGTGGTGCCATTGGTCTACACAAGCTATGAAAACACCTTATAACAAGATTATAAGCAAGGATATAAAATCAGTAGCAGAAAAAGATCATAAGAAAACCTACTAGATAAGAAATACTACCCAAACTACCCGCTTAGATGACCAGGTATCAATATGTGATCAAGAGTAAGTTTTATCTCATTTCACAGTTAATTGTTAGGTTCACCCCTTTACCTATCATAAACACGAAAAGGTGGAATAAGGTTGTGCAACCAAATCATTTATGATTTAAGGATTTAATTTGTAATTGATAGTCATTTTTGATGAATTAGTTCCCATTCACATATCACCCAAAACAACAACCATTTACTTATAGGATAATGGCTTGACTCGGAAAATTACTCATTTCAACCCATGAGGGGCCATACTCCTCCTGAATTGAGACATGAAATAACACAATAAAAGCCAAAGTAATACAAAAATGAGCAACTATCACTACATCACTCAATAATTACAGGCATATCAAGCAATACAAATTTGGGAAATATACCTATATAGCATGGAAATATGCATGACATGTGAATTTTAGGTACCTAGGATTATTAATGTAGAAATATTTCTTGACCTCATATCATCGGGCCATAGATGAAATAAATTCCCAAATAGTTATAATAAACAACACCACAAAACATGTGAGTCACCCAACAATGAAATAATATGTACTGTCATATTAAAAATAGAAAAACAATATCATTATTGTTAACATGGATTTTACCCTGAACATGGGTTCATTATGCCCATGCACGGATTAGGACCATGTCCCAATCCTTCCTATTCTATAATCTATTATCTAAAAATACTCAAGAAATAAAATTAAACACATTGTAAAAACCCATACCCGGAGCCAGATGCCACGTAATGGGTTCCTCAAGCCTGGTGGGACACTTGGACTCAAATGCATCTTCATGAATGCTAGAGGCTGCCAAAAAACAGTGATGGCCTAGAGTGTGTCAATGGAAAGACTATTCCCACATTAGTAGAGTGTATCACAGTGGAAGGAATATAATGGAATAGTAAAAAACTAAAGAAATATAAATAAATAGAAGAAGAATATTGATGAAATAGATATGCAAGAATAACAGTAACCGTATCAACTAGAGTAGTGACGATGTAATGTCATGTCACTAGAAAACACGAAAGCATGGGGATAAGACAATAGGGATAAAATGATCCACAAGGTAAAAGAAAACAATGTCAACTCCAAGCATATTGAGATCCTACTCGGTCATCAACTATCAATATCCATCTAATTAGAACACAATCAAGTATTACAAGATTCATTGTTTCCTTTATCAATACCTACATCCATGTAATCTACTATGGGTACCAAACGATGTCGGGGGAGGGTGTCAGATAAATCATAGTGGGACACCAATAGCAGTGTCTATAACATATGGTCCATGTAATGAAATATAGTAGTGTCTATGAATGTATATATAAAGTGAAGAAAGATGTGTAATATAAATAAATAACCAAGTACTTGCTTCATCCCTCACCGGGTGTCTGAACATGTAACCAGTTCATTAATTAATCCATTACCTTTTAATTCTAATATGTCACATGAGGCAGATCCAACACTGACATCACCTCTTGGTAGGTCATGCAATGAAGGTCCCAAGACATAACAAAGAAAACTGGATAATGATAGCCAGTGAGGGAGATCTAGGATAAAAACCAAGGTAACATAAACTCATGAAAATATAACTAAATAGTATCTGAGTTTATCTAAGGTGTAAGGTAGTAATCCAAGGAGTGTCATCCAATGATATCTGCAATAAGGCTCCTATTGAGTACAAGTTTATTAACCAAGATAAAAAATGATAAGTAAAGACATGGCCCTAATCACTTTCACCATGGCACCTACTAGTTAATGTTGGATCCAAGGAGTGCATCCAAGGTATCTTGTAATAAAAAAATGGACCCAACATTCGTATAATAGGAATCCAAGGAATATACAATAACTGGAGTCTAGGTGGGTATCAAACTATGTAAATTGTAACTTTGAATCAAAATAGGTCTCTTGAGACCCAATATGTTCTCCTCTAAGAATACAAGGTGACCATTATTCAGTCAATTCCTATTTGACATTGTAATAATTTTGTAATTCATTTGGTTCATGTCTTTCCTTCCATTGGTGTGGATATGTCAAATAGAGTTGAAACCAATTATTTATTAGTTCATTCCTTGTCTTATATTAGTGTAGATAAGACATGTAGCGTTGCAACCATTTAATCAAGCCTTAGTTATCCATTAAGGCCTAATCAACTATTGAGGTTCACTTCACTACATTATACAAATAGGGAAAGGGTTGTTATAGGCATGTAACCATTATTTAATCTCTTTTATTAAGGCCACATTGTATACTTACAATACTCACCATTTCATATTTCATATTTAGTAATTATTTGAAAGCACTTACCATAAGTAGGTAAAGTGGTGAGAATACATGGTACATTCCATTATAAAACTCTTAGTAATAACAAGAAATTTATAATAAAGAGACTCACCTTTATAAAGGTGAAGTAAAGGCACACCTGAGTAGTGGCTCAAGTATACAAAAATACTAAAAACCGAATTTGGGCAGAACCTTTGACATAAGAAAGATTGAGTTGTGGGTGAAACCACCTACAACTAATCACATATTTGGGAAGAGCATAAACATACGATTCTAATGTGTATAATCATGGAATGTATATTTAATAAATGGATTCCAATAAAACTGGTGGGCCCCACATGAACATTGCCAAAAAACAAACATTAGGGATGAGTTGTAGAACACCCACCAAAGAATTGTATGAGCCTTCTCAGATCGGGGTACATATAAGATATGGTGTAAAAAATCACATGGAGATATCTAGGCCGATATTGAAATAGAAGAAGTATGTCTAAAGTGGAATCAATTACTGACCGTTACGCATCCAACGCGATGAACGAATGAACGATCACATGTCGGAAAAAAGATATCTCTTCATCCCTAGATTTAGCCTTGAAAAACCTTCAAATGGGTGAAAAATTGGGAAAATACAACTAGTTATTAAATTAGAAGTATGGAGGAGGATTAATAGACAATTACGCTTATTTTGGACATCTTACATTGGTTTTTATTCTGAAAACGGTTTGTCTACATGGTTTGTCAAACCGTGCGAGACGATTTTTCCTGAAAATTCTTCCTCCACATGGTTTAATAAAATCATTCACAACCCATTCATGGTTACCTAAGAAAAAGGTGTGTTCACACAGTTTGGTTGCACGACCGTCCACCAACCTTGTGAGGTGACATAGTCTGAAAAAACCCCTTTTTTGTGGTTTACCATAAAATGTGTGCAGAGTCTATTTCCTAAAAAAGAATGGGTTCCAGGCTTCGAACATGCCGCATACACCCTCGAACCCTTTACTAACACTTTAGGCATCTTCATTTGGTCCAAAGTTAATATTTATACCAAATAATAAATGATCTGTACCTAAGTGAAAACCCGGGTTCTTACAAATGTAATGTAATTTTTATTTTATAAATTCAAATATTATTCCTATATAGAATAAATTTTCAATATAAATTTGATATAGATTTTCCCAAAGTGGTAAATTAAGATTAATTTTTTTAGTGAAACGTGAAAGATAATTATGAGAAACATTAACAAATAAACTATTCTAAAATTCTGGAATTAATGTGGTCTACCATGATCAAGTATTCGGTGGAAAGAATCTAGAGAAGATCTTAAAGGATGATTTGGAAGATCATAAATTTGAATAACTTACGATGGAACCCCCTTAAGCTGAAATATGTATGATTTAAAACATGATGAAGGAGGGAGATCGACACTATGAAGGGATTATCCTAAGGAGACCCATTATGATGAATATTATTTTTATTTTTTATTTTTTATTTCTTTTATTTCATTTTTTAGTTGAATTTTATTTATTATTATAATTTCATCATATTAGATAAGTTAATTCATGCATTATTTTCAATAAATTATATTCCAAACCATCTTATTGTTCTCAATTTTTATTATTCTTCTTATTATTCTATAATATTATTTTATTATTCTTTTAACACTCATATATTTAATTATTTATTCTTCTTTTTTACTTTATTTATATCTACTTCTATTATTATTTTTTATTTAATTTATTTTTTTATTCATCAATTCTTTTAATTTTATTTTTTTGCACATTCTATTCCATTTATCAACCAAAATAATATCTTACTATACGTAATGGGAGGATGACTTGAGTCCTGGCCTGGGGGAGGAAAAAGTGTTATGGATGTTTTATTGTTGTTTATTTAACTTTTGTGGTAGATTTCAGTTGAATTCAAGGGTGAGGTGAATGTACCCAATGTGGTGAATATTCCCTATGACATGAAACTCGATATATTTCTAATTGTTTTCAATTTATTTTACTCTCTTCATTGGTTAACTACTCACATGATGAATTTGACGGAGTAAATAGATTCAATGATATCGATAAACCTGGGAATTGGAATATTGTGTGCCCTCGACCTAAGGGTGTCATCAACAATGATTATTGGATGAGGTGGTATTGAAATTTTATATTTAATAAAAAATTACACATTTTCAAATTAAAATGAATATTAATTCACCATGACATTTCATGATTGGATTGTCACACTAAAATTAAACTAATATAGAAGAATAATGATTGAACCCAAAACCATGTTATTTATTCATTAAATCATTCAAATTAGTATTTCATGATATTATATTTTAAACTATAATTTACATGTCAATAAAAAATAAAAACCCAAAAATATTTTTTCCTATTTCAATAAAAAAAGCATTTTGGTGATTTAGAAAATATAAGTGAATAAATGGAAAAGCACATCAAGTGAGATGACCCTAGTAAGAAATTATAGTACATTGGGAAAATAGTGGATGAAGGATTTTCTAGATAACTAATATAATTTTGGGAGTCAATCAAAGAATTATATTAAGATGTAGACAATAATCCATTATAGATCTCATTATTACCTACTAACACCTTTGAATATGATCCCATGTAAACAATTCCCAGATAAAGTGAACAAAACGATAATACGATTTTCAAGATCTTAAAATTATTTTACAAGATCTATAAATAAAAATGGATTTGATATCTATATATTTCCAAGAATCATCAATGTAACATAATCTCGAATCATAACATTACCCATTTAGTTTCTCAGATTTACCCCAGAATGCTATGGAGGAAGACTTGAATGCTTAGATACATATGGGAGATTAACAGATTTGGATGAATTTTGGAATTAATGTGAAGAAACGCCTTGTTTTTCCAATCCATTTCATAAGAATAAGAAACATAAACTTTAATGGGAGACACCTCAAAAGTGGACGAATTTGATGCAATGATAGAGGATAACAATTTCTTACCTTTATCTACTTAGATCCATCTTAAAGAGGATCTAACCAATGAGGAACTGTTTTATTCAAAAACAGCTCAGGTAGATGATCATCCTATGAAAACATTATTTTTTGATTTTATTATTTTTTATTTCATTATATCTATTTATTATTTTGATTTTTCATATTTTTAAATTTATTTCGATGACTTATAAAAAGATAAAGAATTTTGAAATGCACATGTTGATGAAGACATGTAGATCCTTGATTTTAATGAAAATATATTTGAGGATCCCATTCATGAAATTAGAGTAGATGCGCCAAATGAAATCAAGATAGAGTATAATCACATTGAAAGGGATAAATTACTTATTAATTTTTTAATTTAAATTTTTTCATATAAATGTACATTCTTATTCGCCCTTTGATCATTTAATTCATGTTACCCATGTTGATCTAACACTAGAAGAGTATGTGAAGGTTAATAATGTTTCATGAAATTAATATAATGATTTATACATCATCCTACATCATTATGGAAAATATACCTAGTTGTAATGTGGGGGGGGGGGGGTATGGTATACATTATCATTTTTCATACCTCTCCAAAAAGATGAAAACCAATGTGGGAAAAGACACATATTGCCATTAAATTCAATAATGTTTCATACACCATATAACATTGGATAAAAGCTAGTACTCCCCTCTGGATTTAGTAAAAATTAAGGACCCACTTGTGGTATCATATAATGATTTATCCTTAAATTCATTATAGGAGTTAAATTTCATTGTTATAATTATTTTACCAAGTAGTTGATTCCATATTATTTTTAAGAATTTAACTAAAATTATCCTCATGCTTAATTGAGTAGTTTTTTATTCTAGGTTCATAAGGGAATAGGGATTCCCCATGTATTGGAGAAAAAAGACTAATTTTAATGGAAATTTGAGTTCACTTTTAATATTTTATATTTTAAACAATATACATTTTTCCAAAAAATGTTAAAATCATTAATAAATAATTTTCATGTCCACATTTGAATTTATGTTTTACTTGACTTATCCTGGATACATGAGGTTCTAATGAATATGTTGAATTCATGTTTTATAATTCATTGTTAATGATATTTAATTATTAAAATGGATCATTTAATGATTAAATTAAACCATGTATATTAAGATGAAGAAAAATGAATTGTGAGAAATACCTGATTTATGTAAATTAATTTGTACGAACTTTTTTTTACACATGGATTTATGAAATTCATTTGAATGGATTTATTATTTATATTCATTCAATGATTTATAGTCCAATTTCATATTTCACATTATTGAGAGGATTTATGGACAAAATAATTCAAATTTAATTATGAGCATATTTCATGAGTGATAGTGCGACATGCCACCCACTAGAAAACTCATTTGAACTTATAAAATATATGACAACACAACAACACATTTAAAATTATTGATGCATTTTTTCAAAATCCCTTATCCATGAAAAATCCATTTTACATTAATCCCTTTTTATCCCATATAAACCATGAATGACCTTGTAATGGAAGAGTATTATTTCCATCCATATTTATCCCTTCATACCCTATTCTTAGTATTTGAATAATATTTTAATGATGAAGTGTGTAGGTGTACCTATCCATGGAGGAAATGATGTAATGAATCACAATGAACATTTTTAGTGGTCCTATATATGAGGATTTATAAATTTTATTGATTTATATATTATACACAACTATTTCCACCCAATTGAAAAAGATGAAATGAAAAAAACCAACAAAAAAAGGAAAAAATTGGTTTTGATATGGGAAAACAAATAATTAAAATTACTATAATTATTATTTTTATCATATGGGGTTAGGTGATTGATATGATGTTTATTCTTAGAATAACATTCGAAACTGAAGAGAAATGGGGAAAATGTTCTTTGAAGAAATGGATAAAATTATAAACAAAACAAAAGTGGGTGCAAAAAACATTCATTATGCATTATTTTATCCTAACATTTACATTGAGTTTTTAGGTAAATGTGGGTTTATAATTTGAAGGTGAGAACTATATTACACATTATCTTTTGATATCCTGAATTTTACATATACGGTAATCCTCCACGTTGAGAAATAATTTTTAAAACATAAAATCCTACTGAAAATAAGACTCAAAGTCATTTTAACCACTAATTAATATACTAATTATTTCATGTTCTTTTTCTCAATACAATGTAGGTAAAAAAGTTCCCTTACCATACATTATATAAGGAGCATGTTCTCCTAATATGGGAATAACTAAACTTTAGTTGTATCAAGAGTGATAAAAAATATTCAAAAGAGAGGTATATCATGATTGGGAATGATTGATAATGATGAATTAATAATCATGAATGAATGAAATTTTTTTTCCACCATATTCAAAATAGAGAAATTAAAATACTTTAATTATTTGTTTCTTCAAAAAATTTAAAATTTACTTGATACTTTCTTTGATATTTTATTTCAGTTTTTCAAATTTATGATTGCTTAATTTTATTTCATTGAAATTTGAATGATGGTATCATTGGTTCCCTATGATGTTTAATTTAAATATTTTATGATTGAGTACAATCATGGTTTTACTAGTGTGGGGTTTATTGACACAGTCAATTTTAAATAATAATTTAAATTTTTTTAATGGATTAAATCCCAAAAATGTGATATTATAATGATAATTGGCATATTTTATTAATTTAGAATCATTTTGATCCTAATTTAAAAAGGTATTTTTTTGTAACTTTCCTATTTTAATTTATTTATGTTTTTTCATCCATTACTTCTTATATAATGTTTTAAATTTAATTAAAAAAAATTAGATTTTTTTTCTAAAAGGTGGAGCCTTGGTCAAAAAACAACGGAAATTTCATTTAAAAAATAAGAAATATTACAAAATTCTTAATGGCCATTTTTATAAAATCTGGTTCAAAAAATGTATACAAGTACATAAGAAGGTCATCCAACCAAGTGATATCATATTTGACTCCCTTGTTGAAAATCCAATCTATAACCGAGTTTTCTTCTCAACAAACAAGTCTTATAAAATTGTTTATCACCAAAAGATACTTTATGCAATCCATTAATTGAGTGATAAATGGACAAGAAACGTGATCTACACAATTCCAGAGGGCTTACATGACAGTAGTTGAATCAATTTATAATCATATGTTAGCCAATACTGTTTTCTATATAAAGGTTACTACATTGAAGAAACTCAAAATTTATACTTCCATTGAAGATTAAAATACACAAGTGATATATAATCATCAAGACTGCTTCCCATTATGGTCCATATACATTGGTTATCAACTTAAATTTATTGGGATACCTTTTGAGGCACCATCGACATTAACATTGATCAAAACTACGAGTGAGGTTTTCTAGAAGACATCGAAGGTATAATGGGGATGGTTGTAAATTCCATCAACTCCTAAGTGGTGTAGGATACTTAAATTATTTATAGAGTTGTTCATTGTCCCTTTTGGAACACACTAGTGTCCTTGATAGTAGCATTAATCTTCACTAAGGATGTAGGGATGTAGATAGATTTATAATGACGAATAAATGAATTTATATCATAACATATCACATATAGGAGTTTAGGAACACTATCCAAAATAAGGTGCTTTATATTTTGAGAAAAAATAGAAATAATATATTGTTGGAGTTGATGCCTAATTTAGGCCATAACAATCCATGTATAGTTAAAGTGATAAAAAATATACTTCCAAAGTGCATAGCCAATAGCATAGGATAAATAAATATGGTTAGTGTCTTATCTATACTAATTTTATAGGAATCCTTTATAGTAGTGTTAAACCCAAAATGATTGAATAACAACATTAGTGGGAATTCACTTGTGATAGATTCTCCAAAAAAGAGTGAATCATGAAGGATTCATCTAAGGCCTATCAATGCATTTAAAATTTGAAAAATCATTGTTCTAGTCACTAAAATAATGATTTTAGTGTATTTTAGAGTCAAAAATGTCATTATGGTCATGTTTCCAAAATAAGAAATCATCATTGTAAACAAACGAGTTATTTTTAATTATATTGTTAATGTTTTCTAGAATTTCTAGTCTATGAGATGTCAAAAACTCATTTATAGAGAAATTAGAATCATCGAGATTGTGTATGGGACACCGATTATGATCATAAGAGAGCCTTTCCAATTATCTAAAAAAAATTCATAGAATAATATTTCATAACCATCCACGTAGAGTGAGGCATCATATTGGAGAATGAGTATTTAACAGATGAAAAAATTGAGGAGTATATAAAATTTAATTTTCTTTTATTCCATTTATCAAGAAACCTACCTTTAAGGATGTTATAAGTCATTGAATCATTAATCTGAAGCATCCATCTAACACTGTCCTATAAAAAGTCATAAAATAAACTGAGAATTTTTAATTCCCATATCACTATTATCCAATTTTGACAACAATTAGACCAAGTAAAACGAAATAAAGTTCTTTCAAAAGTACACCAACTCCAAAAAAAATTGATGATGAAATATATTTTTTAAGAAGGCCAATTATCAATTCATAGTCCCTCAATGAGTAAACCATTATGAAAAAAACTACTAACTTGAAAAGGAAAAATCTACCAACCATAAATATAGATTTCATATTCGATGTGGAATATTGATTTTTATTTTTATTAACTACTTTTTAAATGTTAATATTTTTAGGTTTACCCCAAAATATGTGGACACCAATATAGGTGAAGGGGAAGGTTCCATATTTCAATCCCAAATCATTGATGATATTAGTTTTTATGGTAGCTTGGAACCTTTTTCCAAAAAAGATAATGGATTTCCTCCATCTTATATATTTTTTATAGAGCTCCTCATAATGTGAGAGATCTTTCCTGGGATTTTGAATATTTATTTTAATCCATTACATGAAATGGATGATATCATACACATAAATGATGTTATTAGTAAAATCTAGGATCCAAGATGTAGAGATATATTTTATTTTAAAATGATTCACAAAATGATTGAGAAGTATACATAAGTAATCTTGTGGAATATATAAGAGGATATGAGAAAGGTTATCACACTATATGACACATTTGGATCAGTTAATGTATCACTTAGGGGAATCATTAATAAGGATAGCAATGTTAGTTGAGCTAAAAAAGTGTTTTAATTTTGTTAATAAAGAGAACATTAAAACTAAAAGTATGAAGGACATTATAGAAAAAAATACAATCCATGGTATCAATGGAATTTATAATGTCTTTATTAATGGTTATAATTTCTCCTTAGTTAGGTATATTTACGAGGTTAGTGCATATATAATCTTGGGAGATGCATTCTTGAATTGTTATACCAATGAGAAAACCAAATGGATTCTATGAAATAGTTTTATTATCAATTGATAAATTTTTTATAGCAAGGATATTAGAAGTTATTTGGTAAAGGGTATCAATGAGGGAAATGGTTCTAAAAATATGGATCTTAGAATAATTATAAACATTTTGAATAAAAGTGAAATTTTTGGAATTAAGACTATGTAGAAGCATTCTATTAGGGAATAAATCATTAACCAAAATAAATACATCTTGTTAAATTAATTTCTAATTTTTTTTGAATAAACCATTAGTGAATCCAACAGGACATGGAGAAATATAAGTCATGACGTGAAAAACTATAACGTTGACCTCATAATCAATTATGATGTTGGTGAGGAAAATATTTTCATCATTGTTAACAGTGAGACGAATAAAATTAGGGATAAGATCTTTTTTGATATTAGGGATATTAAAATTATTACTAAATTATGAAATAATATAATTAGAAATACCTTCCTCACTATCAATTAAATGGTATCCATCTTTAAGAAATTGGATAGGCATATAATCTTTTTTATCTCTTTGTAGTGTTTTTAGAACTTGGTGTCCCTATCTCAATATTTAATCCATTTCCTTTTGAAAATGTATTTGTATGATTCTCAGTAATAAAGTTAAAAGAATTATGTTTGGTATATGGTAAATTTCTTGATAAGGATCAATTGTAAAATTAAATTTAGTAGAGGTATATAGAATTTAGTTATAATTGGATTCCAAATAAGAAATAACATCATAAATGTTTCAACATTTGAGTTTACACTAAACATATTATTTTTGATTCAGGAATTACAGTTCCAGGACATAAAAAGAACCATAGTTTTCATAGTTTATACAAGTGCATGTTTCTATAATCATATTATCACATTCTAAAACTAAATCCCACACATTTTTAAATCTAATAGGAATGACATGTTTTGAGATTCTAATATTAATACTATCCAAAATTTGGTGGTGATCAAAATATAGAACGTGAATGGTAATGTCGGAGAAAGTATAACATTTAGCTAGGGTTTAATAATTTCAAAAATATCCGTCCAACATAGTAGCTATGACCCTATTCTAATTCTATTTATAGATAAACATGAACCCAAATTTTGGAGGCCCAAAATATGTCCACAAATAAAACCTCAAAATATATGAACAAATCTAGATACATTTAATGATGGGCCCATATCTTATAAATAGATGGTCTAAAGGTGCAAAAATTTAACATGTAAAAAATGAAAAATTGGGAAAAATAACTTTCATTACAATGGAAAAGCATGATTCCCTCATTAGAATGGTCATCAATGAAATGAAAAATGAATTTTATAAATTAAAAGATTCTTTTTGTCCATATTATATTTTGGGATTAAATGATATATAAAAACCCACAATATAGGTGGATGAAGCTCAAAATTTTGTGGTAAGGTGCAAAATAAATTTACAATCTACATATTAGAATAAACTATTCACAAATTCTATCATTAAATGGTACAATAACAAGAAAAAATTCTACGGTTAGAATATGGAGGAGATCATCAAGGGATTTTTGGAAGTTTAAGAATTTCATTAATAAATAATGGAACCCCCTTGGACTATATAAGGAGGATTTAATTCATACTTTAGGAGGGATTTTACACTAAGGAGGGATCTCATTGATGAGATTCAAGCTACTTCACTTTCTTATTTTTTATTTTTCTTTTGATTCAATTTTATTATAATTGAAAATTTTATTTTATTTTATTAATTATATTAGTTCATGAATTTCTCTTTAACAAATTTTTATTCAAAACTTCTTTCTTCTTATCAATTCTTTTTCTTCATCTATTATATTATTTGATTATTCTTATTACACTCTTATATATTTTTATTCATTCATTTATATTTTATTTCTCCTAATACCTCTCAATTACTTATTATTATATTTTAATTATTATATTATTATTCTCATTTAATTGTTTTTCATTTTATTTTATTTCACCTTTCCTTCTATAGTTCCACAAAGTGATCTCTTCTTTCTTATAATTGGAGGCCGACATGAGGCTTGTCTATTGGGAGGATAAAATGTTCATTGATTTTTCCTAATGATTATTTTTTGCTTCTGAATGATTTTCATGGGATTAATGTGTGAGTTGCATGTACCATTGGATAACTATTTAGATGATGGATTTCAGCTAATCAATGGATGGAAGGATATTTATAGAGCTTGGTCCTGGATTATTGAACAATATCAACCATGTGGTTTCATCAACCTTCATTACATGATAAGGTGGTATTGAGATTTCATAGAAATTCAAAAACACCACAATATCAAATTGAATGTAATAGTAATCCAACATGATATTTAATTTTTAGATTCTAAAATTAAAATTAAAAAATATTTTTTTAATAACTATTAAACGCAAAACCAAACCCAAAGACTTGTTCATTCTTCCTTAACTAATTATCTTTAGCATTTCATAATAGTTCTGCATAAATTCCCAATTTAAATGTCACTAAAACCAAAAACAAAAAGATATTCTTCATTTTTTCATAAAAGAATAAAAAAAGATTTATTTTAGGTGATTTAGAATATGTGAGTGGAAAAACTAATAATTTCATCATGTCAGAGAACCCTGGGCATCCACTATGATTTACATTGAAAATAATAGTTCCTTTAACATGCCCTAGGATAGGTGTGCATCATTGCGAATAAAAATTAAAATCATAGAATGGTTGACTCTACTATTCCATCACTTTATTAATAAGCTAATTCATGATATTGGTTTCTATATACACATTTCTCATGAGGTATCTAAATTGGATATTTTTTGTTTAATAAAACTATTTTATCATCATTTGGTTTTAGATCTAGTTTAACACTATGAAATTTATATTGTTTTTTTATCAAATGGATTTTAAAAAAATCTATTCAGATAAAAATAGATTTTTCTATATAAGTTTTTTTTTCAAATATTCTATAGTAGAGTCATTTTTTGTTCTATGGTTATATGATATCATTACATTTTATTTTAAAATTTAACCTTTAATAATGATGAAAATTTTTAATTGGTTTTCTATAATATTTTTAAATGAATTTGATACATTATATGTGGATGATAAATAAAACCATATATTGATGAATGAATGGAAAAAATATATAATAAATTAATTAAATTAATTTACTCAGTAGGAAAATATTTTAGTGAATCTATTCTTTCCATGAAAAATATATTAATGAATATAATCTGAGTCATGTGAGGAGATAACTTGAGATTCTGAGGCCTGATGATCCCATAATTAATATTAAAAAATAATATATATATATATATATATATATATATATATATATTTATATCAAATGTGAATATTATTATATAAATAATGATATATACCTTAAGGTAATCCTTGGATCCGTGATATGAGAGCATAGTTGAATCTGGAATGTAGGGTTTACTGAAGGAAAAAAACTAATGCTAGTAAACACTAGAAGTTTATATGAGGAATCCATTGGTGGTTACTATATGTGGATTAAATAATTAAAAAATTTATTGAATTTAGGTAGTATCGGTAAAAAAAATTCCACTATATAATTGATGTTATATCAATTCACCTGGGTAATACATAAAACCATGGGATTATTAAGAGGAGGTTTGGAGGATTTATCACTAATAATTCAAAATTGGATGATGAAAAATTATTATATTGAGTATAATTAAGAGAAAGTGAACATAGTAGGTATTATCCATTTTTGGTGAATGTTTTCATCACTAAGGATAAATCAGTAATAAATTTAGGGCTTGTCATTTATATTTTACACCATTGATTAAAAGATTGAAATTGTATTTTATAACAAAATTTTAGTCTAAAATCTATTGATCTTTATAATATCCCATTTTATAAACATAAATAGTTTGGATAAACATATATTGGATATGCATGGAGTACCTATTGGGATTGTATGTTCTCAAAAATACTCAATTTATCTTATTGAAATTTATGATCACATATACCCTTATTTTTTACTAATGAAGTTACATTATGTGTTTTTAGGAAAAGATTTCATTATAAGGTTTATATTATTTAAAAAATATCTTTTTCTGTACATGTTTAAGAATTCTGGAGAAATTATTCAAAACCAATGTTAGTACGCATAATGTAAGGATTAGAAATCCTATATCTAAAATAACTAAAACAGTTTATGTACAATATGCTTTTGGAAGAGAATTTTTTCAAAACTATATTTTGATGGAACTCTACATTTTAGAAATTTGAATGTTTGGATAAACAACCATACATTTTTAAAGAACCATATTATTTAGGAAACAAACATATGGTACATCAACCCACCTTTTTTAATCCACCATACACTGTTAAACCCATGATTTAATGTTTTTTTGGATAAAGAGCCCTATGTTTTATTATTCAATGATATTGTTTAAATTTATAGATAACTCCCTTGATAAATAAAATAGTATTTATATAAGTAAATATCATTTTAATTATGTTTAAGGTAGGATTTATTGGATCATATTCAATGGAGCTAATCATTCTTATTTCAATGGGAAATTAAAAATATCTTTAATCTCTTAATTTTAAATGATTGGGATTTTTTAATTGAAATTATTTAATCTACTAAACCAAGAGAATGAAAATTATTTCTTATAAATAACTAGATTATTTTTTAAATATCACCATATATGTGAAATTCCTTTTATGAATACAGTATTACTGTAGAGAAAAAAAATAGTTAATGTCTTTTTTATTATGAAGAATCTACATTATGATTACATACTTATTTAACCATGTACTATATAACTACATTTGTTTGACAATTACTTGATTTATTGAAGATCATTCACAACTAGGATCTATTCCTGGAAATTATTTCGTGAAGGCATTTATCTCTGAAGAAGATGATATTTATTCTTCTAGTTGGTGATATAAAAGTGTACAATAACATGTTCACACAATCAAACTAAAAAATTTAATATATTTGGTTTTTGGATGCTCTGACTCAGTCGTGTAAGAGTATCATCTTCTCATAGTATGCTGTGGAGAATCTGGTTCCCTATAAAATAAATAGATGGCTCTATAAGGCCTTGTTATAAAGTGTTCAACTACATTAACTGAGTTGTGGATATCTTGTGATAAGATTTCATTTCTATTGAAAATATCTAATCTCATAGATAGAGAGTTGTTAGAATGTAGTATTGGATTTTTATTCCCCAAACCACTATAAAAATTGATCTTTCCTCTGTTTCTATTTATCCATTTCTCAAACTACTTATAGAAAATAACACTATATATCATACAGAAGAGAAATAGTCATATCTACATAAATAAAAATATATATAAAAGGAAACATATTTTATGACTATAGAAAGGGAAAAATTCAACCACTATGGTGTATCTTAGAATTATTATGACCAAAAAAAATTTATTAGCGGAGATATTTTTTTCAGAAAAAAAATCATATATTCCCTAGAAATCTCAAATTATAAGGACAATAGAAAGACAAATGTGAATGGATGATCTTACAGAAGGTATATCGATGGAATATGATCCATACATAAATGGAGAAAACTATGAAGGTTGGAAATATGATATTATAATCTATCATGAATATATATGATTTAAATTATATATGAATTTAATCACTCTGTGTGTAATTCCAAAAAAACTAAAACATGGGAATCTTCCTATGAAGGTTAGTATGAAATAAATTCAGAACAAAGGATTTTTACTATTTGTGGACTCGGTCTATGTGAATTAAATCAGGTGTCTCAATGTCAATCCTTTTATGATATGTGGGGGATGATTAATGTTCAATACTATGGAATTTAGAATTTTGGATATTTTTTGGTTGGATACTACAAAACTAAATTTAGATACATTAAGAATATATAAAGGTGAAAGTATTAACAAAATGAATGGGATCTTAATAGAAATATCTAATGATGGTTCTTCCAGGGTAAATATAATTACAAAATTAGATGAAGCATTAAATATACGCAGAGTATTACACTCACAAATGATAAGAATATATTATACTATAAGACAATGATAATCCGACCGAGATTTTAGAATGAAAGAATTTATTGGAACTCTGATGATGTATAAAGAAGATATGGAAGCTGAAGCTGAAGAAAATAATATTGTAAAAAAGTAAAAGACAACCCTTAATGATACTTCTCATATGAATTGAAATTATTTTAATAGATATGTAAAAATGTAAAAGGAATAAGATTGCTCAGATTTTGAAATGGAATTAGCTCAACTAGCAAGAAAATTTAGAAAATTTTATAAGAAAAATAGTGGCTTTATAAAATCTTTAATGAAATAAAAAAATGGATAAAAATAAGTACCAACCAATGAATTCAATCATATGGGACATATCATACTCGATTACCAAATATAAAATAAGAATTAATAAAGATGGATAAAAAAATTCCAAAGAAGCATTATTATGAGAGTAAATGTAAAATAACTATGAAAACTTTTTAGAGTGTGTTTTGAGACTCCATAAACTCTTCTAATTATCACTCAGATATTGAGAAAAATAATCTGATATCAAACATGTGATTTATAGATAAGAGATAATATGGGGCATAATCTTATCATTCTTCTACATCTGATTTATTTTGCACTAAAGTAGAAATATTGCTTTTATTGCCCGATGCTTGAAGAAAAATATGAACAAGTCACTATAAACAATATCAATTTTGTTTGAAGTAAAAAATATGAAATTTTGATAGCACATTGGGATTTAATATAAATATTTATTATATATTAAAAAATTGTTGATAAAAAATAAAATATATAATTAGAAGATTAATTTGAATCATTATATATTTCCTATATTATATTAACTAAAGAAGAAAAATATCTAAATGAGAGTCTAGAGGAAAATGTAATTAAAATAGAATAATATTGAATAATAAGCAAATGAGAAATTTCAAAGTACTATAAATATTATTTTTCATCTTGTTTTAATTAATATACCTCTTTCTATTATGTAATGAAAGTAAATTATACTAACAATTTTAGTTTAAGAAATACTTAGCCATGTAGAATTAAGAAGGGTTTTATTTTTGAAAACATGTTTGGAGAAATTAATATAAATATTTCTAAAATAAGGATTATCTGGATTCCCAAATATTTGTTTGATGACATTGTGGGACCCAAGAAAATATGGGTACCAATAAAAACTATTGATTAAATTATTTTGTTTGTAAAAGACTAATGTAAATGAAATGATATATGATATTTGTAGAGTTTCTTCTTAAGAAACAAGAGAGAAGACTCTTTCAATATTCATACACGAAAAAAATAATGGAGAAAAATCACCATTAGAGACATCGTTGGTTGAAATATATTTGGAGTTGCATTACTTGGAGAATTAAAGTCAATTTCATTTAATAATGTGATATATTTTCATGGTTTAAAACAAAACTTGATAATTATTTATCAACTATATGATCATGGTTTTTATGTTGAATTTTCAAAAAGACCATTATCAGGGTTTAATGATAATTTTCATAAATTTATAGAACCATGGACTAAAAATGTATATACCTTGTATCTGGATTTAGTGTGAAAAAAACTGAATGGTTTATGTACAGAGAAAAATGAATATGAGATCTTTCATAGAAGGTAGGGACTTTTCAATGTATTTATATTATATAAATTTTTCAATAAAAACTAGTTTACTCATTTTCCTATTTATAAATTTGATAATGATAGTTTATTTGATGCATAAAAAATTAGAAACCCACATAAATCATCTTTCAAATCAATTAAAAATGTTATTACATCTAAACCACTAGAACATATCCAAGTTGTTTTTCATCCCATCCAAGGTAGCAAATTTGGATATGAAACATTATATTTATAAAATAGTATATGATCTTTCAAGATTTACATGGTTTTAAATTAAAAAAAATAAAGTGTTCATTTTTTAAAACATTTGTACATTTGTTCAAAATGAAAAAATAAATAAATAATTTTATTAAAAGGCGATCATGGAAGAGAATTTGAGAATCAATAATCTATTTTTTTCACAAATTTGGTTATTATTTATGGATTATCAATACCAAGAACACGTAAAAATATATATATATTTTAATGAATAAATAGAATGAATAAAGTGATTGAAAAGAATACGTTAAATGCTATTTGTTGTTCTATCTATTTTTGGGCAGAATCCCTAATCACATCATACTATATCATGCATATATTTTTAATAAGACTTCATATTAAAAAGAATACCAATGAAATTTTGAATAACATAAAAACTAATGTATAGTACTTTAATGTATTTGGATGAAATTTTCACATCTTTAATAATAAATAAAAACCATCGTAACTTTAATCTGAATGATAATCAATGAATATTTATGGGATATTATAATACTTCAAAATATAATATATTTTATAATAAAATTTTAATGGTTGTTAACAATTCACATAATGTTAATTTAGATAAAAGATATCCTTTTGATAAAAGTCAGGATCAAATGGTTGAAATTGTTGAATGTTTTGAAAACATGGGGCATGAGTAACCAATGAATACATTTGGAAACAAAATAAATGAAACTCACTCCTATTTAGAATAACATAAAGAATATGTACCTAATGGGGTCTTACATATATAATCTATAACCTTAATGGATCGTCATTTTGAAACTATTATCGGAAATCATTACATAGTAGTAAGAACTAAGAAGAAATATTGGAAACTGGGAGGAATACTCTAGATTGAAATCACAATTAGATCATAAAAAATAAATGAATCCATCAAATGTGACCATTGGTTTGTGGATATTCATGATGAACATAATAAATTACATAGAAATAAATTTTCATAATTAGTTGTAAGACCAACAAATTATCTAGTAGTAGGAATCCAATGGAATTTCATAAACAAATAAGATGATCAAGGGATTATTAATAGAAACAAATAAATATTTTTTGAAAATGTATAAAATTAAGAAGAAAGAATTCATTATGATGGAACGTCACTGACTATTGATACATTAGATGAAATTGGGATCCTTATAGCTTATGTATCACATGTGACTTCAAAATTAGATAATATGGATGTAAAATATTTTTTAATGGATATTTTGTGGTGGAATTTTATAATGAACAACCATCAGGTTTTGTAATCACTCATATACCAAACACATGTTCAAAATTACTAATTATTCTTATACCCTTAAAGAATAACCTAGGGTATTGTAAGAATGATTAAGCTCCTTTTTGGTGGAAAATATTTTATATTGAATTAGAATATCATACTCATATTATTATTTTATCCTAATATACTATTAGTAAAAATTTATGTAGATACTACTATGTTTTTTTCAATAAAAAGCTATATAATAATTGTTCAAACCTTTTTTTAGAATTAATTTTAAATGAGGACAAAAAGTGAACTAAATTTATTTTTGGGAGTTAAAATTTATTAATTTGATTATGGAAATGTTTTAAATAAAATAAAATATATTATCGATATATTCAGATGATTGTAACAGAAAAAATAATACATTTAAAAATCCAATGAGTAATAATGAAAATTTTGATTTGGATTAAGTTATAAAACAAATTAAAAACATGTTATACATAGTTATGAATAGTAGTTTATTTTATCATGTTGTTATAAAACTTGAGATAAATTTTTTGGTATTTTTATGTCGTATATTTCCTTTGAAATTGATTGAATCCCATAATATATTGTTAAAAGAATTTGTAGATATTTAAAGGTAACTATTTCCCAATATATCATTTTACAAAAATCTTATTATTTTTATTTAATTACATATTCATATACTTATTTTGGAGGATGCATATTAATAAAAAAATAACATATTGAAACTATCAATTTTTAGGAAAATATTAATTTTCATGGTTGATTACAAAACAATTTTCAGTTACTTTATTAGAAATATAGTTAGAATATACATCTTCTTGATGTTTTTGTGCATAAGTGTTGTATATTGAACACACCTTACTAGAAATTACACTTAATTTTAATAACATTACCTTTTTATATGATAAAAAAGTGCAATTAATATTTCAAAAAATATTTTACATTACTCAAGAAACAATGATATTGATATAAGACATCATTTTCTAAGAGGTCAATTTTTTAAATCATATATATATATAATTTTTAAATGCTTAATATAAACATGATTATATTTTTACTGAACCACTTCCTATAACAAGTTTTGAGTATATTATGGGGGTTTGGAATATTTAATTTCAAATAAATGATTATAATATCTTTTCTTAAATTTCTATATTAATTGATTTTACTTAATTTGGTTATTATTAATTTATTTATTATATGTATAAAACAAGAATTTATTTCATTTTTTAAAAATAATGAACTTTTAAAAAAAATAAATTTTTAATAACTTGTGTATTTGGCTCGATCAACCATACCAGCATCACCAAAACCATCATAAAAAACCCTATATCTCCCTTTTAATTTCCCTCTCACTCTTAGTATTCAAATACATTTGACTTCTAGTGATCTCTTTTTTTAAACCCTATAATTCAAACATTATTCTGTTATTTTTTTAGCAATTTTTATGATTATGAGAACATATGAAGTCGTACAAAGAGGAATAAAATGAAAAGTGTCACATATAGAACAATTATTGAAGGAAGTGTAATATATTATTAATGGATCCAGAAAAAAACATTTTTTGAGGCGTGATCTAGTTTTTCATGTTCTGTAATATCTTTTAACTAAAAGAAACATTGAGTTTATTTTTTATATTGATGTAAAATAATGTTATAGAAATGATCATTTCCGTTTCTATGATAGAGAGGACATCATTATATCTAAGTTAAATGATAAATATTTTTCTATCTCTTCAGTCAAAATAGAACATTCTATTGATTTTATCTATGGAGGTTTTAAATTTAGATATTTTCTCGATGTGAAATCAAGAACATAAGTCAAAGGATATGGTTTTGTTTATTTTCAGGCCCACTAAATAATATATATGTCTGTAAAAGATCATTAATTGGAACAGAAAGTGCTGGTCAAGTTTAGTCCTTCATCAATAATTCAAAGAAAAGTTGATCTTGAAAAAATTCATTATCTATACATGTATTTTTTTAATGATGATAAATATTATATTTAATTTACCAAGATAAATGTTATTGTACATTCATCATTATTTCCTTGAAGAGGAAACTATATATTTTTATCATTATGGATGGAAAATTTCATTGCTACTATTTAAAGAATTCATGATTCACAGTGTATAGATTCACACCAAGTTTCATCATATGAAATTTTAAATACTGGACCATTTAAGAAGATAGGTTTCATTTAGAGTACAATCCTAGGGAAACTATTACAAGGTGGTATTGAAGACCAACAAGAAACTGGTCCTGTTGCAAGGTGGTGGGAAAAATATTGGGATCAACTGCTATCGTCCAAATTCAAGAAGTATATGTTTCAGAGTCTATATTAGATTATTCATTTCAAATAATGAGATGAATAATCTGATATAATTTCTCTAGTATCGAAGCATCATGAGATATCCTTCAATATCATGAAGAAGATTTGGAAGATGAAAATTGTGATTCCCTTTTCATCCGACCTGTAAAAAGGGTTTATAATACATTTAATGATACTATAATTCATGCATAAAAATAAGAGTTCCATTCAAATAATGATGTTTTTAAACTGAACATTAGTGTAGATCAAGAGGCACTTTCTAAGAAAAAAAATGAAAATGATGAGCAGGAGGCTCTTGATGAATATTATAATCTATGAGATCATGATAAATATAATGTTCAAGATAATGATCAATGAAATGAAAAATTTAATCTAGTAGTAGATGACACTGAAATGTTAGCTGATAGTCGATCAAATTATTTTCTAGATCTTTCATTTGAGAATGTAAATTTTGAACAATGTAACTAAAAAAGTTTTTTTGGTATAATTTCACTCTTCTAGTGAGAAAGATAAAGTAAAATATTCTTCCCAGGCTAATAAAATCCCACTATGTGAAGCTCAACAAGAAGAATATTTTAATATTTAGATAACAATATTTATGGATTCTTTTTTCATTTTAACAAGAAGTGAGAGAGAAGTTCCAGTATTCAAATTAAACTCGAGGGTTAATTTAAATCATTCAACTATTAAAAAATAATAACCTTACATAGAGGGAAATCAGAATCTATTTAGGAGTAACTAAATAATATCATATAAATTTTAGTTTCTAGAAAATATTTTGATTGTTTTAGTAGAAAAACGGATGATCAGTTTGGAAGGCATCAAATATATTTAATTTAAAAAATAGATTTTGGATATTTGTAATGTCATTTGAGGGGTCTGTCTGTATCAATCACAAGTAATATCAATTAGTGTAGAGCATCTACATAAAGACCTTAATATTTTCTATATTTATTCCTTAGGTTTGAAACAATAACATATATAATGTTTAATTTCAATAAAAGGATTCATTGATTTTAGTGTGATAGTTCAACATTATTTGTTTTATTGTACATTGTAAGATATCTCATTGAGAAGCTGTCTTTTGGAGAGCCTGAGATATGGACATTCCTCAATCCGTTGGGTATAATCCTATATTAGTTATTTATGTCATAAAAAATATTTAATGGATTTATAATAGATAATTTAGTTGAATCGTTAAAAATTGGACATGATTCACGAGTATGGATGTGACATTGGGCTATCAATCTTATTGAATGTTTAAGAGGACAAATGACATAATTGAAGTATGTTATTCCGCTAGTTTGAGTTTCACTATAATCTGGGACCTCTTTTATACAATCCCTATCACATTCACCTTTCCCTACTTTTAAAACATTACTTAGAAATAATACTTCATTAAATCATAAACATCTTTTTATGAAATTATTTTTCTTATTATATTTAGAATAGTTTTTTTTATTTATACTTATATAATGGATATCATTATAAACATACACAAAGTATAGCATTAATTTAAAAAAATTCTATATTGAATGTTACTTAATAATTTTTTATATAACTTATTTTTGATTTCCCAAAAGGGGGATATATTTTGAATAAAATTTCTGATTATACAAAGAGTTTATATTATAAATAAAATAGATTGGAATTTCTGGGTAAATATAAAATTTATTCTTTAATTAGTGTATATAATTTTTATATTTTATAAATGTAATGTTATTTTTTTTGTAATCATCAATAGGTGGATATTGTTGGGAATGTATTGTCTCAACAGTAATCTCTAAATCATATTGATTTTTATAATCACAATCACTCTTGTTTGTTTTCAGTAATGAAGTTAATTAAATTATTTTCTAGGAATATATTTCATGAGAAATGTTATTTTTTTATGAGTTATAATATTTGATAATTTATTATTAATGTGCTTTTTTATTTTGGATACATTGTCCAAACCCTATGTTTGTAAGAATACCATATGGATCAGAAACCATATTTTTGAAATTTAAAATTATGATCATGTATAGTATTTTGTCAGAAAAAGTGTTGTTTATCAAGAATATGTTTGGATGAAACATTAGATTTGATAAAATCAGTTCTATGGATTATCAACCCCACATTTATAAGGAAACCTATGTTTAAGGGAAAATGTATATTACAATATCCATAATTATGTAATAAACTATACATTGTTAAAACAATGTTTGGATATTTTTGATTATGAGAAGGAACCCACTGATTGACTATTCAATGATGGAGTTATAATTTAGGATATTTTCAGTGGTTATTTAAATTATATTAATATAAGTACATGTCATATTAATTTAATTTTATGATATATTAAAATCTTGTATACAACGGAGTAAATCATTCATGTTTTTATGTGAAGTAACGACTCTCATTAATGTTTTAAATTGGAATGATTGTGATTTTTCAGGAGGTATTCTTGGATAAACTCAACCAATAGAGAAAAAATCATTCTACATAATTAGAAATATTTTTTTTATTTATATATTAACATATATGTACTATATATTTTTTTAAATACCAAATTTTAGTACATAAATAAAAGATTGAATGACATTGTTACCCTAAAGATTCGATAATGTGAAGACATACAGGTTTGAAAAATGAGATTTGTAATTATTATAGTTTGATTGTTTTTTATTTTGTTATATGTCATTCAAAACCTGGATCTCTTCATTGATATTATTTAAAGAATAAATTAATCATTGATGAAGAAGACTCATATTATTCCAGTTATTTTTCAATTTTGTACATCAAAATGTTCATTAAATGAAATAAATATCATTTGATATATTGATTTTTAGGCTACTTGTACTCACTTTTGGGGGAGTATCATATTCGTAGACAGGTTTGTTGTTGATTAATCTCCATATAAAAGAACCATTAGTCACTATAAATCCTTATTGTAATGGTTTCAACAGACTACACACATATGTGAAGGTCTTTTTATAAGTGGATATTTCAGGTGAAAATAATCAAATTCGCAAAGAGGGAATTGAGAGAGTGGACTAGGGGATCCTTTTTCTAAAAAACACTATAAAAATTGATGTATTTTTATTTTCTATTTATCTGCAGCTGAAAATACTTACAGAAGAGAACACAATATATCTGCATAAATAAAAAAGAAATCTAAAATCCAGAATGTGTTATGATTATCAAAATTCCACAACTAAACCCTCACTTTAGTTTCAATGTGAAGTGCACTGTGTTGCATTTGTTGTCAATGAGGCATGAAGTTGTCTTGGAATGAATGGAAGTCATGTAATGTCAAGATGTGAATGAAAAAGGTTGTGATGGTGTTGGTGATGAAGAGAGAATGGCCATAGTACTAAGATGCATGTCACTTAGGAGATTCACTAAGTGACATAAGAGATGATGGTTTGAAACATTCTCTAAGAAAATCTGACGATTGTTGAGCTGATCTTTAAGTTCATAGAACTTGTATCAACTGGATACAAAGTCACAACATTGTTTGAAGACCATGCATTGTATTGACAATGCATGAGGAGCTGAAGAAGATCCATTCACTACTTCTAAGTGGATGAAGTGGTTTAATGAAGTCCATGCACTATCACTTAGTGCATGTGAACATGAAGAAGATCCAATTGATCTCTAATTGGATCAATGAAGCACATTGAAGAAATCTTTGATTCAGGAGCATCGGTTGATGGAAGAACCTTCAAGAATTCCATTCTTAAATGATGATTATATGTTGAAGAAGGATGATGAATTCTAATGAAGAAGAAGAAATAAAGAAGATGAAGAATGGCTTAGAAGAAGAGTTGTGGCATTTGGCATTTGAACTTGGTCACTTTGTTTTTACACAAAGGACTTGTTCTATTACTTGCAAAAAATTAGCCATCTCAAGCCAGCCTTAAGGGTTCAACCCCCAAGGCACATGTGGGCCTAAGGCGCCACGCCCAAGGGGGGATCCCATGTGGCCAGCCCAAAGGCAAGGGGGCCGTGTGTAAGCCCCCGAGGACACACGGTGGTGAAACCCGCGCGCCCGAAGGATGCATAGTGGGCGCTAGGAGCGCGCCCGCAGGGAGCAGAGTGGGCGCAGAGCACGCCCGCAGAGAGAACCCGGTGTGGGGCGGCACCGGGAGGGGAGAAGTTCAACTGGCGAGTAGCGGGCAGCGCCAGGGTAATAAGCCGCGGATAAACCGGCCACCGTTTCGATGTGGGACGCGGAATTTTTCCGCGGGAGCGATCCTGGCCGCACGATCGATCGCGCGCCAGATCTCGGCCGCACATCTGATTCGCGGCGAGATCTTCAAATCCAGGCCGTCCGATGTATTTCAAACGCCCGATCCAACGGCCGGCGAGTCGTCCCCTTCCTCGAGCTCAGCCGAAGGCCACCCGAAGCCACCCGCGAGCCCCGTTCGAACCAGGCGCCTCCCGACGACGGCATTCGAGATTCCGACCACCTCCGACGAAGATGAAGACACCATTGAGCTCGTCTGGACCTACTGAACCGATTCATGCTTAAAAATACACTTGCATGCAATGTTTGGAGAGTTTTGATATCCGGTCGAGGCAAGACGAAGTTGCCGAGGTTTGGGTGTTTATGCTTGCATGTTTTTGATCGAAGGAAGCCACGCATGCGTTTGAAAGTCGCATGCACGAGGAGAAATAAAAAGGGAGAACCCGCGTGTGAAACAGAGGAAGATATCAAGATTTGCAGAATCTTGAAATACCCGAAAAACTCGGGGATTCAAGTTTTATCGCACGCGGATGATCCGGGCATCCCTCTGCCTATAAAAGAAGAGCCAGAGGCTCTCATTTTGGTTGCTGAAACTTTGTTGAAGATTTGTGCCCCGCGAAGCCTCTGCCTCGCGAAGTAGAAGCCCCGTGCAAGTTTACTTGCACGGCTGGAGTCCCTTGCGCGCAACACCCTTGCGCGACAAGAAGAGGAGATCCCTATGCGCCTCACTAGCGCATCAGGAAGAGCTTTCTCTGCCCGCATACTTGCGCGGCAGGAATAGCTTGCACGCCCAAGGTGTCCTCACCCTTGTGGCTTGCGCGCCTCGTGGTGTTGCAACCTGCACACCCGAATGCTTGTGCACCTCGCGACAGTGTTGAAGTAGAGAAGCCGCACCCTTGCACGCCTCCTTGATGATTAAGTTCGGGTGAAGAATATCTCGCCCACGGGTTAAGTGTGTGCAAGGCAGTATACCACACTTTGAGTGTGTGTGAGGTGAAGAAGGAAGGCCGAGGCCTTTGAGCCTTGTGTGCACAAAGAACAAGAAGAGGCCGTATCCCTTGGAGGTTGTGCACACTTGAAGATTTAAAGGGAAAAGCAAAGTGTGTGTGCATAGTGGAAGAGTACAAGAAGGGAAGAAGGCCATATGCATTTGTGTGTGCACACTTTGAAGAACAAATTAAAAGAACAAATTGTGTGTGCAAATTAAAGAAGTGGCCGAAGGCTTTGTGTGTGCACAAGAAGTGTGTGCTCACTTAAAAGAAGATGAGAAGACCCACACAAAGTACAACTCACTTTTAAGTGTGTAAACAAATAGAATTAAGTGTGTGAAGATTGTGAAGAAGGTGTGTGCTATAATTGACTACACCCTTTGTGGGTCTACTGCACCAAGAAGAGGAAAGGGGAAGTGCATGCATGCATGCATGCACATGCGCACGTAATCAAAGTTCAAATCAGTGAGTGTGCATTTGAGTTCACCAAGACCAGAGGATCTTGAAGAAATTGAGAAGGCCATGCTATCAGTGCATGAGGATGAAGAGCTGCCATGCACTCAGTGCATGAATTTGAAGTGACTGAGACTGGACCAGACTGAAGTTAAAGATATCAGTTGTCTGAGTATTCAGTAGTTGGAGAGAATCCAGGTCATCCTTAGAAGAAGGAGATAAATCCTGAGCAAGACGAGAAGACCTGTTCACCACAAGTGATCAGAAGAAGAGCAAGGCCAGCAGCCTTTATCCCAGGCTGCTGAAGATACTTGATGAATCTTAAAGTGAAGAAGAGCTACTCGTGTGACTCGAGGAGCCAGGAGAAGACCCTGTGGGACTCAGGGAGAAGAAGTCTTCAGTGGGATTCTGGAGCAGGCCAGTGGGACTCTGGTAACACTGTGGGACGCAGTGTAAAGACCCTCTTGTGGGACTCAAGAGAGATACAGTGGGACTCTGTATCGACCATTGTAATTTTAACAGGTTATAATGGAGAATCCATGCTGGGAGAGCATGGCAAGGATGTAGGCCTTTGGTGCCGAACCTTGTAAATCCTTGTGTCCTGTGCCTTTTCATTACTGCATTATCCGGGAAAGGTTGAGAGACACAAAAAGAGTGGATCGAGGCCTTAACAAGCCATAGAGGTTTAATTGATAAGAATCAATTAGTAAAAAGTTTTAAGGGATCACTGATTCACCCCCTCCCCCTCTCAGTGATTCACACTGATCTGGGCACTTCAATTGGTATCATAGGGAAGGTTACCTCTAAAAGATCCAAGGGAGCCTTTATGAAGTCCAGATTTGAGGAAACGAGCGACCAGCCTCAAATGGAGATATCTGCCAAGACTCAGAAAAATAGAAAGAAGAAACAGGCCAAGAAGATGAAGAAAGCCTGTCCTAGCTGTGATGAAGTTGGAACAATGAAAGATCTTCAAAGTGCAATCGAATATATTCAGAAGACAGTCCCCAAGGAAGTGGCAATGTGTATTACTACTGGCATCCTTGATCTTCAATAAGAAAAATTACAGCTAGAAGAAGAAGACAATGCAATGGAAGATCAGTTGGCTAAAAGGGTTGTCATAACCAACACTCTCAGAAAGCTGGTGAAGGCTAAAGATGAAATAGTATCTCTTTGCAATGAAAGATATGAAGACACTACTGAAGAATTGCAAAGAAGCCTTTCTGAGAAAGATTTCTTTAAAGTAATGGTCAAAGAAGTTTTCCATGCACTTGAAAAATTGCACAGAGTATCAATGAATGTCAGAGATGCTCAACTCGAAGACAAAGTCAAAATGGTGAAGGAGCTTGACAACTCATTGCATGAAATAAAGAAGGTGCATGAAGACCAGTTAGAATAGCTGAAACAGAATTGGGAAGGTAGGCTAAGATTGGTTGAGGATGAGAATAACTCCCTCAACATGAAATGCTTTGAACTGGAGGTGATATTGAAAAATCTGCAATCACCCAAAGCCAAAGCCTCCCAGTCAGCTGAAAGGAGAAATGTTGCTACTCAAGTATGCTTTGAGAAGGATGATTCTAGGAGAAAGACATCCTCTAATAAAAGTGAAACTTCTTCTAGAAAGAAGGTACCATCCATACCATCTTGTACTAATGCTTCTAATTGTGTTTCCACAAAAAGTTCAGGATGGAAGAATAATTCCAAACAAGTATGGATGAAGACAATGAAGAAAGAATGCTCTCCTGAAGCAGCACAACAATTCAAGACAAGTACCCTACAATCAGAAGGAATCAAAAGGTCAAGATTTGTGGGTCAATGTTGGTGTTGTAATAAGTATGGGCACTGTGCAAAGGATTGTTGGTACAATCCACTGAATGTCAAAGTACAAAGGAAGCCCATGCCAAGGGGGAGCAAGCCAGAAGAAAAGAAGCAGCATCCACAGGTCTAGAGACATCTGTTTACTGCTAACAGATTTGGATTGCTTGACAAAATCTGGGATGTTTGCAAAAGTGGTCAAAATGTTACATATCAATCTCCGAATGTATCCGAAGCTGGAATGAAGAGAAGATCACTGAACCTGGCTAAGAGAGATTCCTTGGGAAGCAAGCAGAAGAAAGTGGAAGATGCTCCCAAGAAGAGTTTGAAGAATGAAGAGAAGTCCTTGGAATTGAAATCCAAGAAGGGTGATGCATCCAGAAGGACCACCAAGAAAACATGCTTCTACTGTGGAAAGAAAGGACACATCATGGACCTTTGTAAAGAAGCCATGAAACTAAATAGAAGCAGACTGAACTCCAAAAGACAATCAATCCAAAAGAAGCAGAAGGGATTGATTGAAAACAAGTTGCCTAAGAAAGGTAGCTTGACAGCATCAAAAGAACCATGTGGAACTTCCAGAACTGAGGCCACACTTTCAAGTGACTTACTAGTCAAATGGCCAAATCAGTTGCAACTTGCCAAAGATCTGCAAAGAGCTGAAGATAAAGTTCTGGCAATTGCTAAGGCAAAAGGGAAGAAGAAGGTTTCACATGAAGACGTTTTTAGAACCACACCAGCACAATCATCAATGAAGATCAAATGTGCAAGTGTGAAGACTGGTGAAAATGGGACATCTCGGTTGAGAGAATCTTCTCAACCTTGTTGTTCACATTGATGAACCAAGGAGGTTCCATCTTATTCCCTTATACTATTGGTATTTACATGTGCTGACATTGCAGGGAATTGAAGATGATGATCATTCTCATCTGGAGGATGGTTTGGACAGAATGGAGTGCACCCCTTGAGGGGGAGCCAATCTGAAGAAGATGATGTTCTGAAATTAATATCATCTTGAGAAAGTAGATGAAAGGGGGAGCTTTATCTTTGCACCTGAACATTCTAATGTGTTTTGTGAAGTATGTGCAGGATTCAGCAATTCATTGAATATCTTAAAAATTCAACCCCTAAGCATGATCTCACATGTATTGTGAATGTTGGACAGCATTGAGTTCCTTGGTTACATCACTCTTGTTTTCTACACCGGGTTAGCCCAATTAGACTTAGAGTTGATCAACTAAAGGTTCATTGCTAAAGAAGAACATGTGACATCATCTCTCTCTCAGTGTTTTTCAAGAAAATACGTTTCAAAGGGAGGAAGAGATTTTTGAAATAGAACCACACCACACCTTTGCATTTGATTGCCAATAAGGGGGAGAAATATTGGCACACATATTGCCCCATTCATATGTGCTGAAGGAGTGTATTGACAACAAATACAAAGGGGGAGATTGAAGTGCACTGTGTTGCATTTGTTGTCAATGAGGCATGAAGTTGTCTTGGAATGAATGGAAGTCAAGGAATGTCAAGATGTGAATGAAAAAGGTTGTGATGGTGTTGGTGATGAAGAGAGAATGGCCATAGTACTAAGATTCATGTCACTTAGGAGATTCACTAAGTGACATAAGAGATGATGGTTTGAAACATTCTCTAAGAAAATCTGACGATTGTTGAGCTAATCTTTAAGTTCATAGAACTTGTATCAACTGGATACAAAGTCACAACATTGTTTGAAGACCATGCATTGTATTGACAATGCATGAGGAGCTGAAGAAGATCCATTCACTACTTCTAAGTGGATGAAGTGGTTTAATGAAGTCCATGCACTATCACTTAGTGCATGTGAACATGAAGAAGATCCAATTGATCTCTAATTGGATCAATGAAGCACATTGAAAAAATCTTTGATTCAGGAGCATCGGTTGATGGAAGAACCTTCAAGAATTCCATTCTTAAATGATGATTATATGTTGAAGAAGGATGATGAATTCTAATGAAGAAGAAGAAATAAAGAAGATGAAGAATGGCTTAGAAGAAGAGTTGTGGCATTTGGCATTTGAACATGGTCACTTTGTTTTTACACAAAGGACTTGTTCTATTACTTGCAAAAAATTAGCCATCTCAAGCCAACCTTAAGGGTTCAACCCCCAAGGCACATGTGGGCCTAAGGTGCCACGCCCAAGGGGGGATCCCATGTGGCCAGCCCGAAGGCAAGGGGGCCGTGTGTAAGCCCCCGAGGACACGCGGTGGTGAAACCCGCGCGCCCGAAGGATGCATAGTGGGCGCTAGGAGCGCGCCCGCAGGGAGAAGAGTGGGCGCAGAGCGCGCCCGCAGAGAGAACCCGGTGTGAGGCGGCACCGGGAGGGGAGAAGTTCAACTGGCGAGTAGCGGGCAGCGCCATGGTAATAAGCCGCGGATAAACCGGCTGCCGTTTCGATGTGGGATGCGGAATTTTTCCGCGGGAGCGATCCTGGCCGCACGATCGATCGCGTGCCAGATCTCGGCCGCACATCTGATCCGCGACGAGATCTTAAAATCCAGGCCGTCCGATGTATTTCAAACGCCCGATCCAACGGCCGGCGAGTCGTCCCCTTCCTCGAGCTCAGTCGAAGGCCACCCGATGCCACCCGCGAGCCCCGTTCGAACCAGGCGCCTCCCGACGACGGAATTCGAGATTCCGGCCACCTCCGACTAATATGAAGACACCATTGAGCTCATCTGGACCTACTGAACCGATTCATGCTTAAAAATACACTTGCATGAAATGTTTGGAGAGTTTTGATATCCGGCCGAGGCAAGACGAAGTTGCCGAGGTTTGGGTGTTTATGCTTTCATGTTTTGGATCGAAGGAAGCCATGGATGTGTTTGAATGTCGCATGCACGAGGAGAAATAAAAAGGGAGAACCCGCGTGTGAAACAGAGGAAGATATCAAGATTTTCAGAATCTTGAAATACCCGAAAAACTCGGGGATTCATGTTTTATCGCACGAGGATGATCCGGGTATCCCTCTGCCTATAAAAGAAGAGCCAGAGGCTCTCATTTTGGTTGCTGAAACCTTGTTGAAGATTTGTGCCCCGCGAAGCCTCTGCCTCGCGAAGTAGAAGCCCCGTGCAAGTAAACTTGCACGGCTGGAGTCCCTTGCGCGCAACACCCTTGCGCGACAAGAAGAGGAGATCCCTATGCGCCTCACTTGCGCATCAGGAAGAGCTTTCTCTGCCCGCATATTTGCGCGGCAGGAATAGCTTGCGCGCCCAAGGTGTCCTCACCCTTGTGGCTTGCGCGCCTCGTGGTGTTGCAACCTGCACACCCGAATGCTTGTGCACCTCGCGACAGTGTTGAAGTAGAGAAGCCGCACCCTTGCACGCCTCCTTGATGATTAAGTTCGGGTGAAGAATATCTCACCCACGGGTTAAGTGTGTGCAAGGCAGTATACCACACTTTGAGTGTGTGTGAGGTGAAGAAGGAAGGCCGAGGCCCTTGAGCCTTGTGTGCAAAAAGAACAAGAAGAGGCCATAGCCCTTGGAGGTTGTGCACACTTGAAGATTAAAAGGGAAAAGCAAAGTGTGTGTGCAAAGTGGAAGAGTACAATAAGGGAAGAAGGCCATATGCATTTGTGTGTGCACACTTTGAAGAAAAAATTAAAAGAACAAATTGTGTGTGCAAATTAAAGAAGTGGCCGAAGGCTTTGTGTGTGCACAAGAAGCGTGTGCTCACTTAAAAGAAGAGGAGAAGACCCACAAAAAGTACAACACACTTTTAAGTGTGTAAACAAATAGAATTAAGTGTGTGAAGATTGTGAAGAAGGTGTGTGCTATAATTGACTACACCCTTTGTGGGTCTACTGCACCAAGAAGAGGAAAGGGGAAGTGCATGCATGCATGCATGCACATGCGCACGTAATCAAAGTTCAAATCAGTGAGTGTGCATTTGAGTTCACCAAGACCAGAGGATCTTGAAGAAATTGAGAAGGCCATGCTATCAGTGCATGAGGATGAAGAGCTGCCATGCACTCAGTGCATGAAGTTGAAATGACTGAGACTGGACCAGACTGAAGTTAAAGATATCAGTTGTCTGAGTATTCAGTAGTTGGAGAGAAGCCAGGTCATCCTTAGAAGAAGGAGATAAATCCTGAGCAAGACGAGAAGACCTGTTCACCACAAGTGATCAGAAGAAGAGCAAGGCCAGGAGCCTTTATCCCAGGCTGCTGAAGATACTTGAAGAATCTTAAAGTGAAGAAGAGCTACTCGTGTGACTCGAGGAGCCAGGAGAAGACCCTGTGGGACTCAGGGAGAAGAAGTCTTCAGTGGGATTCTGGAGCAGGCCAGTGGGACTCTGGTAACACTGTCGGACGCAGTATAAAGACCCTCCTGTGGGACTCAGGAGAGATACAATGGGACTCTGTATCGACCATTGTAATTTTAACAGGTTATAATGGAGAATCCATGCTGGGAGAGCATGGCAAGGATATAGGCCTTTGGTGCCGAACCTTGTAAATCCTTGTGTCCTGTGCCTTTTCATTACTGCATTATCCGGGAAAGGTTGAGAGACATAAGAAGAGTGGATCGAGGCCTTAACAAGCCATAGAGGTCTAATTGATAAGAACCAATTAGTAAAAAGTTTTAAGGGATCACTGATTCACCCCCTCCCCCTCTCAGTGATTCATACTGATCTGGGCACTTCACAATGTTTTATTACAACAAAAAACCCCATATTCCTCTAGGTTATGTAATCTCTATATGTAATGTTTTGGACAAAAAAGAGTGAATTTATTTCTTTGAATTTCTCAAAACTGTCCATCACACAATTCAGCATTGGCCAATGGGAAAGTGTTTCAACATTTCTAGGGAATGATCATGAAAGATAAAAGCCCAATATTATTGGTGGTTTCGAAATGATTACAATACTTATTATTTATAGATGCATTTAGATAGGATTTTATGTGGTGGAATGACCTTTATTGATATAAGATCCACATTGATGATGGAATGTGATGGAAGACATGTCGAGTCGCTTTACAATGATCAGGGGTTTAGCCGTATTCCAATTTCAAGATAGTAAAAGGTAATAAATTGATGCGTAGTTTCCTTATATTCAATTATACTATTTTTTGAGATTAATCTCTAGAAATTATATTAGATGCTTGAAACCTCAAACTATGTAATGAAATGAGTTACCTATAAAACAATGACTACATAGTGTGTAGTTTTATGATCAAACTCAATGATGTACCCCTATATGTGGAACTATAGTTCTAGGGAAGATATAGTTCACAATTCATGTGGTTGGGCCCACACACCATGTAACCATCCCTTAGTGGTGAAGTCATGTTACATGTGTACTTTTATAGGACCTCGTGTTGGAGCACACATAATGTACATTGGGTGTACACAAGGACATGTTAGTACAATGTCATAACCATTTACAAATCCATGTATACAAGCACAGCCTGATAAACACATGCATGAATAAAATCACATGGGAATGCCCTAGTTTATTAAGACACACCCGGTAGGCCACCTTACATGTTGTGTATTGTGACATAACCTCTTATTAATTTCCATAAGAGAACAATCCATAGTTGTAGAGTGGGACAACATGCCTTGTGGACACCATAAATGCTCTTTACTCTTATGATAAAATTAATCCTTGTGTATATCCTTCATATGGACCATGATTTTGGTCTATGAGTAGTCTAAACTAGGTGGTTTTCCACATAAAAAAAATTAGGTGTCCTTCATAATGTATTTTGAGATAAAATCTGGAATTTTCCAAGAATGATGCTTCTTTAGGCGATGCATGATGATGGTTTAGATCATCCATGATCATCTGTGATATATTCTATATATATAAACCCCTATCGTACTAGGATTTTAGTACACCATTCTTGTTACATTGGATGAGTGAAACCCCTTGACATACTAGGGAATATATCCTCTACCCACTAAGTGGAAACCCCTAATGTAAAAGGGAATGGATCATTTTCCTTATGAGTGTAACCCCCTGAGTTACTAAGTCACATGATCTCTACATACTACGGGGAACACCCTTGATGTACTAGGGTTGGGTCTTCTACCACTACAAAAAACATCATATTAGGAGCCTTTTTATAGGGGTTATGCACAACCCCTATAAGAAATTTTATATGAGGTATGTGCAAACCCATCCAATAATAAAATTTAGATGGGTTCACAACCCTCTATAAATTGTTTTGCATTGTTTATTTAATATTTGGTTTGATTGTAGAGGGTGGTTATTTCCGAACGTCGACCTATTTCATAATAAGTTTTGCAATATATTCAGTTGTATTTTAAAGGATATATATATATAATATTCATTGCGATATATATATATATGTGTTATTTATTAAAGGAAATAGTATGGGATCATAATCCCCTAAAATTTATGATATTTGATGGGGTTCATGAACTGTTGCTAATCAATTATATTAGAATGTGTTTTGAACCCCATCTAATTTAACAAATTAGAATTGGTTTTGAACCCCATACATGTTAGGAAATTAGAAGGGTTTTGAACCCCCTTTTCTTGATGAAATTTAATGGGGTTTTGAAACCCTTCCAATTCAAGAAATTATATGGGGTTCACGAAACGCCGATAATCCCTTTGATTAGAGGGGGTTTTAAACCAACTCTTATTTTAAAATAAATCTCATGAAATTTCAAATTTTATAATATATATGTGTGTAGGGGAATATGTGTATAAATATACAATAAAAAACATTTTATAAATGTATTAAAATATGATATAAACACACACACATATATATATAGATGTTATATAAATATTTTAATTAAATACTTATACAAAAAGAACTGTTTAATGTTTTTAAATATTCGTATACATGATAAAAATGTAATTATAAATAAATTTATTAAATTATATAAAATTTATATATGGTTCTATAAATACTATACTTTTATACTATGATTTATATTAAACATATATTATATTAAATACATTTTTATGGTATATTTTATTATAAAATATATATATAATATCAAGTATACAAATATATATAATACATAAAATTTAATTATAAATATAGATAATTATATATATCATATATATATATATATTATATTATTAATATATACTTATATATATGTTTATATATATTATATAATTATTTTATAGTATACCATATTAATTATAAATTAATTTACTAAATATATAGGTCATTTAATTATATTATATGTTTCTAATTATTTGAATGTATATAGTTTTCTATGCATGTATATATATATACAAGATATAATATGAATGAATCTAATGACATACATAAATATATTACAAATAATGTATTTGATATAATATATGTATAATATAAAGGTATTTAAAATATAAATGCAGAGTATTTTTATAACCAACACACAATTTTTATAGATTAAAAAATGTGTTCACTAATAAAAATAACAACAACAACAACAATAATAATTATTATTATAATTAAAATTATTGTTAAACACACGTACATATATACCAATATACAGAAATGATTATATAAATACGTATATTATAATGAAATTATATCTAGAAATGTTATATAGATACTTAAATACACAAAGACACAAATATAAATGTATATATATATATATATATTATACACAAATTTGTTATGTATTATCTAATATATTATAGAAAATTATATAAATCATATATTATGAAAAAATAATTAATATATATATAATACAAATATATATATATATATTAAAAATATATATATGATATTACACCTAAATACATCATATATAAAATTACAATGTATTATTTATTATTTGCACTGAAAAATATATATATATATATAATATATAATATATAATATTTTTGTTTCTAAATAAAGATATATTGTTTAATATAATAACATTAAGTTAATTTCGCATAGTCAAAAGAAATTGGAAGTCCTCTTCATCGGAACATGGTTTGAACTACGATGGTGGAATTTTTATCGCCTTTGTATCTTGGTGAGGTGGTAGCATTGTAGAGCAGTGTGTGTGAGTGGGGTTGGGGGTCTTGGGACAAAGGAGTTGGGCCTTGTCTGGGTATGCAGTATCTGGGTGGGGGTGTTTGTCAGGTGGTCAGTCTACGGTTATTTGTGTGTGACTATGGAGGGGTGGGGGTGTTCTGGGTTGTCCAATGGACTGGGGAGTGTCTTCTTGATTGTCATGGGGCATGCACCTAGTTTATAGGGGGTCGTGTGGTGTCTTGGGGGGTGTATGGGGGTGGGGGTAATGTCAAGGGCTAGTCTGGGGTTGTATGGGGACATGTGGGTCAAGGGTGTCTGGGGGGTCTGCAGGGTAGTCATGTTGTGTATGTGGGCTTCTTACTAGGGGTTTCCAATGGATCATGGGGGTGTTAAATAAAATATTTGGTAGTTTATGGGTGTCTATAGTATAACTTCCACTAAAATTGCTCCCATAATGTCAAATTATGGGTAGTTTTAACCACCCCAAATTATATTTTTGGAATAGATGTCATTAAACCACCCATAATATATCCATATATGGTGAATTTTAATTAACATTAGAGGGGTTTTAAGCCCCCTATAATATAACCACTACTACACATGGTCCTATTTTTCTTGCTCTTACCCAGAACATCCTCTAATCAGATCACACTTCTACTAGAGTGGTGGATCTAGGAAACCACTGCTGAAGGTTTTAGAAGGTTTTATAACCCCTTCTAAATTAAATATAACCCCATACAATCTCCCTATTATTTGTAGAGTATCTATTTTCTTGAATCCCTCTAACATACTAGGGAGTGGGTTCTCTATCTGTTGAACGAAACTGCCCTAAAACACACAGGCATGAGTCCAATATTAGATATTTCTCCCTCCTTACCATATAACACAATGGGGAGAAGTGTATACTCCTCCCTATTACCTAGATTGATAAAGAAGATGATGAGAATTAGAGATGTAATATTTGAATATGATTGTGGTCTAATCAACTTGGGCTGGACTATGAGATGAGGATACCAATTCTCTCTCATCTAGGATTCATTTATTCACACATATATATTTTGGGTTTTCCCCTTTCTTTGGGTTGATATGACTATATTCTTCATATCCCCTATATATCCCCCTTCAAATTCTGGTTCAGACTACTTGGTATGTCTATACACAGACACCACTATATGGGATTTTTCTACATGTGTCGTGTCTTATGATGATGAAAGAAAACTAAGTGGTGATTTAAGTAGAGTATATGACCATTGGGGCTTAAATAAATTGTATATTTCTGTGATTTTATATCAATATCTAAGCACTCCTAGATTTAAATTATTCCAATTGTTATCATGCTAGGACTTCAATTCTCTATGGGAATGTATTTTTCCCATTTAATATTTTTATTTTATTGTACTCTTATGTATTCTCTATAGGTTGTTTCCTATAATGTTTTACTCCAAATGTGATGGACCTTTTTATGATTCCATTACACAATGATATGGTTGTATTGGGGAATATAGTAATGTTTTGAAATGTCCTCCAATTTATATTATTCTTTATCCGTGATTGTCTATAGCTTATAGACTATTTGAGGTGAGATTGGGGTTGTGGAGGCCTTAACTTTTACTGGATGGTTGGGATACGGTGGGTCTGATCAATACAAATTTTCATAAAAGGTGGTTCTTCCTTGTGTTGGTATATAGATGACACCATAAAGAGGATTTATTGGAAACTTATGGAAACAGATTTGGGTTTTCATGGATAGTGTTTTTCAGATATGTACCCTAATGTTTGAGTGGAAGCCTACAAATTCATACAAAAAGACTCAGATTATGTACTTTTAAGCTCGCCATACCTTGAAACTGGTTGTATGTATGTTTATACATGTATCATATATGATTTTTCATTTAACTTTGCTTTTTGAGTCATATCCCCATATATATATGTTCTTAAAAGTGGTACATCTTGGTCACTTTTTGGATAGATCCTCAAAAATAGCCATCCATGATAATAATTCATGATCATGATGATTATCAAATGAGTGATCATGCCTCATTTTAGGGACATATCATTAGGACCTTCCTTCATGAGGGTAGATTGAACACCCCCTCATGTCAGAAAACAAATTGTACTATAAGTATAGTTTGTGAATTATTTTAGGCATATCATGATAACCATGTTCAAGTGATAGAGGTTGGTAAATTTATTCATAGATATATATCCCCAAGTCGAAGGTAATTTTTATGAGTTAATAATTAGATTCTTTAAGATCATGCAAACCCAAACTAATCAGATTGTTGCGCTGGAAGCTAGTTTTTCCGATCGAGGAGTTAGGAACAGGTGGAGTCTTGTCATGTAGACTCAAGATGAAAATATTCTCTCATGAACTGAATTTATATGTTATTCTGTCAAGATATTAACCCTCGTTCATTCACTAGATTAATTTCTAAGATCATTTGGAGGCACAAAAATGTAGTATGTTAGTTTTTGAGTATTTCAAGAGGTTCAAAGACCTTATGGGTTAATACCTTGACTTGGTGAGGGATGGTTACGTAAAATGTAAAAAGATCAAGAAAGGTATCTATACAGACATCTTTGCTAGTGTAGTTCGCATGTGCATACTCGCCTTTTTCTGGAGTGTTGTAGAGTATAATGGTGATAGAGATTGTGAAATTTTAGGGATTGTAGGAAGCTATGGAAGGAAGTGGGAATCCTGAGTCCGATTCATCTGCATCATCTCATAGACCATAGTTTTATGGTCTTGGTGAATTATATATTCCAATGGATAGTCTCATGAATGTGGAAAATTAGAACATGGTTCACATATAATATCATGTCAATCTAGAGAATGGTGATTCAATTCATTGTATAGGATTTCACAAATAGAACCTGATTTCCTAACCCAACATAGTAGGTAGGGAATCAAGGAATTGAATAGTCCATCAGGACATTAGTTTGTTTGAAATCTGGGATCTCCCTGACGAGGGAAAGGTGACCCCCATTGATGTTTTGATAGTAGAGGAGAAAGTGGGGCTCTATGTATACAATCCATTAGTGGAGGTAAGAACAATGTGCTATATCCATCACCACCACCAATAATCCAATTCTAGGATTAGGGATCTAGTGATTGAGATTGAGAGTATATACATTCCATGGGGTTTTATTAATTTATAGTTCAAGAGTTGATAAGATGTTTGATTTTTACTTTTTTACACTTTATTCTCTACTTATATATAGTGGTTTGTTTAAATCCTTCATTTATGTATCCCATGTGTGATAATTATATCTCACCATTCAGACCACAGAACATTAAAATGTTCTAGAAATAATGACTATCTGACTATGTGTGATTCCTTGAAAACCCTTATCTATAAACAATGTGAGTTGGCATACAATATTCCGTGTTTCTTATGGGACCTCCTGGTCATGTCAAAGAAAAATATAACATCATATTTTTTATGGACAAGGCATCCATGGTTTAATACTAGATCATATTTTATATCGGGATGATCAGATTCTTTCAGATGGATTGGAAGAAATTCTCCTTAATTGGTGAGAGAGATCTCCTAGATGAGTTAGTATGCCTTGTGAGTAGGAGGATATATCCCATCATCCATTATTTATAGAGTTTATTCCTAGAATAATGTGCTATTAATGTATATTGACTCATATGAAAGTGGAGGACTCCATAGATATATTCCCCGATGTTTTTTCTAAGTTCCCATAAGGAGGGAGATGGGATTGTGCATTGACTTTCATCCTGGGACCATAATGATATATTTTGTGGAATATCCAGTTCCCCTATATATATTTTGTACATAAGTATGTATTTAGAGGGCATTTAAGAGATGGTTTTTTTTAAACATAGTGTGTCACCCTATGTGGTTCATGTTTTTTTTTTGTAAAAATTGTATAAAGGAGTATGCAACGTTGTGTTGATTAATAACAAGTGAACTATGAAATGGTCAAAAATAAGTACCAGATGATATGTATTTATAATCTATTTTATTAGTTTAGAGGCATTAGAATATTCTCAAGGATAAATCATAGGTCTGGCTACTAACTGTTTATGGTTCACAAGGATGATATTCGAAATATAAAATTATGATGCATCTATAGACACAATGATTTAATAGTGATACCTTTCTCTATAATGAATTCACCCACCGTGTTTAGGTCCATAATGAATTGAATATTTCATCCACGCATAGTCAAATTTTTCTTGAGATCAATGATGACATAGTCATATAATCTCTGTTAGAGGTGGAGCTTAAAGGGAATTTTTGGAAGATCCTATACATTCTTTGAGAGAACCATCTTTATAGTAATCTATTGAATTAATAGTTATATATATAGAATTTTCACTTTATAGGCCATGTCATATATAAGAAGATACTTTCTATAGACATGAAGATGATATAGTGGAGATTTCTTGAGATCCCTACAACTATGTGTATGAGGTGTATGGTGTTCTTGGAATTGTTAATGTATTGCTAGTTGAATGTAGAAGACTTCTCCAGGATTTAAGCCACATTGAATACCCTAACACATAAAGGGGATAAATTTACCTAGATTGAGCTCTGTTAGACTATCATTGAGAATTTTTGTATGATGTTTACCAGTTATTCTATGTTGAGACCACTATAAGAGGACATGTTTTATGAAGTGTATTGTGATGCCCCTAGAGATTTTCTCAACTACATCTTGATATTGGGGTTGGAAGTTATCGTATATAGGTTGAGGTTGTTGGGACCCCATTACAATAACTATATAACTCATGAACTAATGTTGGAAATTATATTCGTAACTATAATATTTAGAGACACTATCTTATGGTAGAATTTTATTTCTCTAAAATCACTAGAGTCTCAAGTACATCTTCACTCATTGAGAACACAACCAGAGATAGATACACAGCTTTGAGTTCATTTTGGGCTATGACTTCAAGATATTCTATACTCATGTATAGGGAAACATGATGGTAGATTCCCATTAAAGGAATTATTATTATCATTTATTGAATGGGGGTTTTAAATAGTAGGATTTCATAACGTAATCCCTATTAGAGGAAAGAAGTGAAACTTTTATTTTTTCAATTGCAGTGACACTACTTCTTATTCAGCATATGAGGTAGGCTATTTTGGGATACATTAAATGAGAGGTTTTTTTAAAACCTTGTATCCTATAGACACTCAATAGATGGATTTTATAAAGGAGGAGAACACATCATACTTCTCTGTGGATAGATGGTGGTTCTATTCACGATGCGAGTGGAGGTGATGATAGAGTTTCACACTTCTCTATTGGATATAAATACTGATGTATGGAATACGTAAATTGGCCATAAATAGAAGTTTTTATGGACCAGAATGAGGTTCATTGTAGTGATGCTCATATATCGGTGTCTCACATGTCACTAGGTGAAGGATAAGCACAAATTTCTAACATGTTTGAAATATCCTATTAAGATCACAAAGATGAAATGTGAAGAATTATCCATAGACAATGGGATTGTGATTAGATGGATAATGAGATTCCATGATTCCATTTAGGTGATTTTGGAATGGCTCATTAAGTTGATGAACTATTTTTTTATTAAGGAGAATAGTATTTTGGAGATTATGAGGTAGTTAAATGTGAGAGTAATTGTATGAATTCATGAGGTAATGCCAATAATTGTCTCTAATGTTGCACAATTTTCATCATGGTTGTGGAGAGGATCGCATGGAGGATTCAAGTACAATTTGATGATGAGTTCAATATTCCACACCCGTATGGATGGGAAGAACCAAGATAAATTTTAAGTGTTGGAAAATATTTTGATAGCTTTTGATTTGGACACTTGATATAGATGGGAGGATAAAATTACATTGGTTAAGATCAAATAAAATAAAATCAATCACCCTATTATTGACATGAAACCTATTATGGGCAGGAATGAGAGACCATACCAATCACAAGTATACTGGAGTGAGATTGGTGAGGAATATCTTATTGAATTATAGATATATCAGTTTATAACATAGAAGGTATAGGTGATCCATGATAAAATGAGGACATCCTAAAGCTAATATAAATCATAAAATGATCGGAAACATAGGCCCATAGAGTTCTCACCAGGGGACCATGATTTCCAAAGAGTATACCTATAATAAGGATTGAAGTTTTTTGGTTTTAATGGATTATATTCTCATGGTTAATCATCCTGTTTGATATCCTACGAAGCATTCTTGAGGTTTCCTACCAACTGGATTTACCCCCACAGTTAGAGTGGGTGCATACCGTCTTCGATTCATCCCAACTAAGGATATATGTTCATAATCATATACAAGTATTTGAATGGATGAGATAAACATCTTGGATAGATCTAACTTTATGTAGTTCCAAATGGAGATCGAGGAACAACATGAAAAGATTATGTGTGGATACACTACTATAAATAAATAATTTACTAATAGTAAGGTTGGTATGTTCAAAAAAAAATAAAAAAATGGAGCGAAATTAAAATCCCAAGAATTTTATCTATTCTAGAAAAGTGATGATAATGGAATGCCATATCAATATTATAAAAACAATTGATACAGGAATCCTCTGTCCATACCTATTTAATAACTATAAAATGACCACATTTAATCATTTCTTTTATTTAGCAATGACAAAGAATATTTTTTTCTATGCAATCAAAATTTAAGATAAAGGGATACATTATCATTTAATTCAGAAGATATAATAAATGATCCATTTATGATGTAATTTTTTAGTGATGATAAAACATCACTTTATTAACACTTTTAGTAGTGCTGATAAAAGGCCCCTTTACCAAGGCTACTACTAGCATTGTTAAAGTGGCATATTGTGGTAGGGTGGTGTTAAAATTACTTCAATCTAAATCAAGTAAAATAAAACATTATAGTTGAAAATGCTTAATGTAATTGAAATAAAATTAACAAAATAAATACTATAAAAAGACACTATATTATAGCCATTTTAAACATTGTTTTTTACAATTACATGATTACAAAAAAATTATCAATGGAATTCAAAAGCATCAATGATCATTTATTATTATTTCATAACCCCTAGTCATTCTATTTCAGTACAAAACAACCCATCTTGAGTAAACTATTTATCTTAAATAAGAAGATAGTTTTTATTCTAGTAATACTATGAAAAACATAAATAAAAAGTGATAATTTAAAACTAAAAACATATATCTTGGGTCGTACCTGATATATAGAGTATAATATTGAGTTTATATTGATTCTTTCATGTCATGCAATTAAATTATTTTCTCATAATAGGTGCAATTAAACTAGATCACATCCCTGGTGAGAAAAACCCATATATATATTGGATCTAATTCAATTGTTTTTATTTTTGAGAACAACCTTTCAATTGTCACACCATTTATGATTAATGTTCATGAATTATATATAGTATAGTTAATTAAATATTTATAAGTTAAATATGATATATAAATTAATTATCTAATTGTAGGCATGATTATGAGAAAACAATCTCACCTGATTTTCTCAGTTTTGGTGATGTTCATTTTAAACAAAAATGCCACTTATATACTTAAAACATTCCCTTCATGTCATATCGACCACATCATGTGTTGTATTTAAATTTGTTAAATTTATATATTCCAAAAATGAATTAGGGGTCTTCTTATATTACCAAAAAAATATAAGCATTTTTTCTCAATTTTTGGGGCTGACACACATTTTTATGTAAATCAACAAATTTAAATCGATAATAGATACATTGAAATATAAAAGACACCAATATTTTCATATTTAGGATATAATGATTAACCATTTTAAAAATTGACTATTGATTAATTTTTAAAAATAATCCAAAGAATCAGAATGAGTTTTCTTAGTTTGGGGTGTGGGTTGTGCATTTTTAGCTAAAATGTCAATTTCAAAATAAAATCATAGAATTTGGAAAATTCCAGTCAAACCATTTGTCATATTGAGTTGAGTAATTTTCACAAAAATTATAAATAAATTATGGATCATTTTCATTTAGTAATAAAATAATCATAATGTGTTTTACTGTTTTTGTGTTTGTCGCTTTTGTTTTTGGGTAAAATGAAATTTTAAACTAAAAACATACTCTTTTAGTCATAATGGTCATATATTGTGTTGCATTGATGATATATTATTACTACACATATCAAATTAATTATGAAACATTTTTTAAAAATTATCAAAATAAATTGGGCACATTTTCTCAATTTTTAGTGAGTGACATACATTTTGAACTAAAATGTCATTTTTAAACTAATTATAGACACTTTGATTCATACGGGCACACTGTGAATTAGATTGAGGTGTGGATTAATCTAAGATATTAAAAATAAATTTTTTATTTTTCTCCTGAATATTAAAAACAATATAAATTATTTTTTAAAATTTTTATAATTTAATTTATTAGTTTTAATAGACATTTATTTGAAAATGAAAAACAAAAACATATTATCCTCCTGGCCATACCATGTGTCATATTGAGGTGTAACTAATTAATACATTTCAAAAATTAATTATGGATAAATTATAAAAATTATTATAACAATATAAATTCATTTGATTGGTTTTGGTTATGATACATTTGATTTTACTAAAAATTCATTTTAAACATAAATCATGCACTTTGATTCATATGGGTCATATAAATTATCAGTTTGACATGATACTGATTCATAATCATTAAAAATTAATTATAAAACATTTTACTAATGTATGAATACTATCTAATAACATCTCCATATATTCAGTGAGTGATTTATTTTTTGAACTAAAATTTCAATTTTAGACTGATAACTTACACATTGAGACATAAAGGGACCAATGTGTATCAGATTGATATAAAGTTGATTTGTACACATCCAAAGTTAATAACAGATCATTTTAAAAAAGTATCAAAATAACAACAATAATTCATCATTTTTGATTATGTAACATGTCTTTGTTAACTACATAGTAAATTCTGAATAAAAATAGACACATAGAGTCATATGAGTAATATCATGCATCAGATTGAGGCACATTCAATTAATAGAAGTAAAAGATTCTTTTGGGACCATTTTATTAAATTATCAAAATAATATTTCAAACTTTTCTATTTTTTGAGTACACAACTTGTATTTTTATAAAAAAAATACAATTTTAAATTTAAAACACACACTTGTGTCATACCGGTTACATCGTGTGTCCATTTTAAATGAGGCTAATTCTTATGCGTCACAAAATATTTACGGATCATTATTGTAAAATTTCCGGAAAATAAAAGTAAATATTTTTAGTTTTTAATGAGTGACACTCATTTAAATCTAAATTGACAATTAGAAATAGATAAATGACAAAATGAGTCATATCGCGAACACCATGTATCAGATTGAGAAACGGCTAATTTATATACATAAAAAGTGACTAATGGATCATTGTACTAAATTATCAAATGAATATGAATTTTATTTCTTGATTTTGGATATTTGATGTGTGTTTTTAACTAATATATCATTTAAAAAAACATCATAATATTTGGGACATATTAGAAAACATTGTGTGTCAGATTGGGGTATAGATGATTCCTACTTGTCAAAAAAGACCTATGTATTGTTTTTATATTGTATCAATACATTCTGAATGAGTTTTCTCAGTTTTCTATATGTCACATATGGGTTTTCCTAATACATCATTTTAAACAAAAAAACACACTTGGAATTATACCGGTCACACCGTACATCATAATAAAGTGTGGTTACCTCTTCCACATCTCATGTGACTTATGGATTTTACTCCAAATTTATCCACACAATAATTTTTTTTTATTTTTCTATCATTTGTATTATTTTAAAAAAACTAAATTTTAAACTAAACCCAGAAATTTCAATAAAATGATACTTTTTTATTGAAAAACAAACTATAATTCATACCGACTATATCATGTTTCAAATTAATGTCTATTCAATTCCAACACCTCAGGAATAAAATATGATATGTTTTACTAATGTATGAAATCAATATGATTTTTTTTCATGGTTAAGAACATGTTACACGTGTTTTTGATCTACTATGTAAATTAAAAAAATTACGTGTCATATAATAATGAATATTAATTTAACTAAAAAGAGTAGTTAAAATGATGAGAATATTAGCAATATAAATAGTAAAATGTGTGATATTTATATGGTCTAGGAACATTCAGTCACAATGTATTTTTCTCATTGATTTCAAAACAATTTGATTTCATTCATTAGACTTCATATTTGGAAACATATCAAAAATAATATAGAATCTTTCTGATACTAATTATTCACACATAAAATATATTAATATGGTCATAGTGCATATTAGATCAAAGTTACATTAGGAGATCCCCTTAATTTCATGTCAGTAATTCTTATGACAGAATTTATGTTACTCACTCAATTCTTAAAAATTTACTTCTTATTTTGAGTATGAATATTATTTTAAATATTGGTATTAGAAAAAAATAGAAAAAAATTAGATAATTATTATTTTTAATGAAATTGTAATTAGCTTAAGAAATTAATTATGTTTTCATTCTAGTATTTTGATTATATATGATATATTTCATAATTTCCAAAAAAAATACAGATAATGGTTATTAATATCTTGATTAAAACACTCCAAGGCAATGAAAAAAATAATTAAATTATTTTAAATTATTTTTTGATTGTTAAATATTTTTATATATAAATTAATCTATTTCCATTTTAAGTAATCCATATGTTTCTTATTTTTCATCAACGACCTCATACCCTGAGTTGGCATATATTTTGTAATTTTCTTATTATAAATTAATTATTTTGAAAACGTATAATAGAACACTTAAATAAAATATAATCTATAATTTATTAATTATATTATATTAAAAATTGTCAATACACATATTGTGCGGTTGGTTTTATGGATATCCATACAATATATGAAAAAATAAAAATATTTGAGGAATATAGACTGAATATTATCTAAATGATGTGTTTCCTAAAAAACAAAAAACATACAATTAATGAAAAAATTATAATCTTTTTATAAGATTGGTTTGTAGATTTTATGTTCTGTATTGTCGACATAAAATATAGTATTTTATATATTATTTTCTTATCAAACACCTAATTTAACTCATCGTTTCTCATATAAACTTCTATTACATACAATTTAATTTATTCCATAGAAATGATGTGGGGATTAATGAATCCAAACAATTCAGCATTGGGTTATCTATTTATGTAGTAGTTATATACATTATTTTTGAAAATTTGAAAAGTGAATAGCTTTAGTGAAAATAATTGGCCTTTTTTGGACAAAAATATTATAAAATTATACCTTAAGTATGTATTTCCAAATGAGTATCCCATGTATTCAAACGTGACATTCACTTTTATAATCTCGATCATGACCATTATTATAATGATATTTTCAATTTTTTATATTTCATATAGAAAATATGACACATATACATATATGAATGTGTTATCTCCATGATCTTATAATGAAAATATATGATGTAGTGGGTTTGGTTGGGAGATGGTAATCCAAGAAGATATTTTTTTCCAAATTTATTTAGTAGTAAGTCTTGATTTGAACATGTACTTACACATTATTTTATAAATGTGTAAAACCACCCCTCACTTCGGACCTTTTTTCATCAAATATTATTTGTTATATATTTGTATTTCTTGTAGGGAAAATGTGGTAATAAATATGTTGTTGAAAAATCCAATTTATTATTCGATGCAATATTTTAATGGGATATTCTTGTTCACTCATATAATTATATTATGGCATGTATTTCAAATTTTTTTAATAAAATATTTCCTCAAAAAAATATATGGTCAAATAATCACCATATTTTGACAGAGTTTCAAATATCTAGGAATTTTAAAAATAGAATTGCGGAAGCTATTATTTAAAATAAAAGTGATGTTCGATTCCGTGTTACACTATTTTCCTATATATTATTCATGACTACGTATTATATGAATACCAAAAAATATAAATTACTTTAAATAATAAATTTGTATGGGTGACACTCAAACCATTCTTAATGATACACTATATATCAAAATAATAATAAAATTTTGTACATAATTTCTATGTTAAATATATTTATATTACATTTAAATACATGGATATTCATCATTTGGTATAATTTATGTCATGTGAATGAAAACTATATAATTATAGAAAACACAATAATTTATAACATATTAATATCAATTTCTTCTATTGAACATGGATAATAAAAATAAAAAGTTCAACTAAATCAATAAAAAAATATGAATACTACCTACATTAATGAATCTTGAAAGAAAAATTCCACTAATTTCAAAAGGAAATATATTTCAAAATAAAACCATATTTGATGATATTTTGGATTCCCAATAGGAATAAAACGTTGATAGATGATACTCTAATAGTCACTGAAAATAAAATACACATGGTAATGACATGTTTTAAAAATAAATTGTTGTTTTAATCTAGGGGAGATGGATGGATGATTTGAAGAAAATAGAAATAATTGTTTGATTTTAATCCATTGCATTTGGTGGTATATATGAATCTTGGATCTGATTACTATACGTTCACCATGAAAGAACTACCTATATGTCATTTGTAGTGATAGTGTTACAATATAAGTTTGCAGTTTTTTATCAATACACAACTATGTGCTTCATTCAATTATAATGAGAAATAATTAGTAATCATTATAATGAATGTTAAGGTTAGGGAGAGGATAAATAAATAATTACTCAAGGAATGATTGATTTATCTGATAAAAAATATACACAAATTGATGACAAATAAAATCTATTGCACAGGTGATGGTCACACCAATTGGGAAAATAAAAAATAAAAAAGGTGTTATTCGGGGAGAAACATATCAAAAGTGATCACATAACTTTTTTTAATATATAATTATAATTTCAATATTTAAAAAATACATAATATTTATACTATGAAAAAAATCAAGAAAACTTATTTATTTCCAAGAAAACCATTGAAACCAGAGAAATAAAGAAATATTCATCTTTAAGATCCATAAAACCATTAATTCAAAATAAAAAATACCGAAAAATAATTGAAACAAAATAATAAATCTAAGAACTCTTAAAATATAATTTAATATATTCACTAGGTAAAAAAATTTATATGAAAATAATAAGAGTTTAATATATGCGAAAGTGACATTATATAATCATATTTACTTTTCCTTACTTTAAAAAAAATATAACTTAAGAAATAACTTACATAAAAACATAATTTAAAACATTTAACTTTAAAATAAGAACCATTTAATATATCATTTATGTCTCATATATACAATAATGTAACAATTTTCTAAAATCACATTTATAGAAAACAATTTTTTTCCAAATATTATCACATTTAGGAATACAAAAGTACTAAAAATTAATCTTTTTTTTAAATAACATTTATGAACATTATGCATGTTATAAAAATTTTATAATAATATTTAAATTAAATTATATTATATCAAAATTTATTAATGAAATAATTAAAATTTGTCATTTTATTATTAATCAATATAATCTCAAAGTTTAAATATTTTTTATAAAAAGTATCATATAAACATTAAAATTTTAAAATTTAAAAACAATTGTTGTATTATAATTCATTCAATTAATTCATATAGATAAATTATTCTATTTTTAGAAAATTCAATATCCGGTCAATATAGGGTGTTAATGTTACAAATAAAAAACTAAATAGATAGTGTAAGACCATACAAGGGTGTTTAGAAATCTAGTAGTGAACCACTCATCGCATTTTATCATCCACTAGTGTAGTGAAATATTTATGTTTTCTGAAGGTCTACATCATACTTGTTTCAAAGATAACTATAACAACCCTACTCATTATTACAAACCTAATCATTATTTATTACATAAACCTAAACATAATAAAACCCATAAAATATAGTGGTCTAGTGTATTTAGGGGTTTTACACATTACATGAAACCTAGAGGCATAAAATACAACATCTTTATTGAAAACATATTTTACATGAAAACAACATTCCTTCGTACATATCATTTGCTGTGAGAAGTTGGGGACATACATAAAAAAGGGTGAGCTATAAATCTCAGTTAGGGAGTAAACAAGGCAAAACCTAAAAAAATCAATACATGTTAGAAAATAGACATATCAATGGATCAAGAGAGAAACATTAACATAAAGGCATGATATAACATGATTATAATAACATGGTAATGTGTCAATAATATACAACATGATATTATCATGATCTAGGGCTCATTCCATGCGGATTAGAATGAGTAAACTGTAATTTCACATTAATTAACATTAATAAACCAATATTTTGCATGGTGTATCATGATAATAAACATTACCTAATACACTAGAAAGCTATCAGGGAGCACCTTGCATACTCAATTAAATCTCATGGTTAAGTGTGCACATTGATCATATGACATAGATTCATTAAACATAATCATTTAATACACAATAATATTATTTGTAATAAATATATTTAATTACCATTAAATAATTATTTTTGAATAATAGTGAATACCCTAAATAGAGAAATGGCTATAATATTTTCTACATGATGGGTTTGGCTTTGAAAATCATGGTGCAATTTCAGCAGCATAATAACCTCATATAGAAATTACTAAATTTAGATGGTGAGCGAGAAAGGGGTATCTCATCATTTATCCATTAAATAGATAGTAAGAGGATCATGGAATATAATATATGTTGGAACCATGGTAATCTTTGCATGAATTGGAGCAGAGGAAGTTCCAAATGTGTGCCAACAAAGTACTCATACAGGTCAAGCAGATAATAGTATTGAAGATGGCACCGTCATCCAGTGTTTTCCAAATTTCTAGACCTCAAATTTGACAAAAAGGGAAAACGATGTTTTTTTGGTAAAGGGACTTACACGCCGGACATGGGTCTTGCAAGTGACTTGCATGCCGAGAAAGGAGATGGTCGTCCGTGCCTAAGAGGATTGGAAAGTTGCGCGCCATATGTCTTTCAAGATCAGAATTTCAAAATATGGAAAATGAAAGAGGGTCATGCAAGTATTGGTTTGGTCGCGCAAGTGAGTAGCACGACTGAGGCTAGGGCAGTTGTAGTTGTGCGCCAAAACATGCGCGCCGAGAGGAGGCTTTCGCGCCACCACACAAGGTGTCCAGTTTGCCTATAAATAGAGGACCACCCCTCTTCATTTTCAATTATGTTTGAGACTTAGAAAAATTCAGTTCTCCCATCACGCAGGTGTAGTGGTCGCGCAAGTGGTTGTGGGTTGCGCAAGTACTAATTGGGCGACAGTTGTTTGTTGCATGCCAAAACCGGTTTGGGTGAAAAGGAATGTGAGTCACACAAGTTTGAAGTTGTAGTAGTGTCTTTTGCGCAAGTGTTTGCGGTGGACTTGCGTGCCAGTTATAAATTGTGCGCTATCTTTGAAACATGCATGTCGGCTTGGAGAAGCGCGCCTCGTGTTGTTGAAGTACGCCCATCTTTTCGAAGCTACCTGAAAGATGGAAGATTTCTCGATACCTTCGGTGCGAAGTTATATTAGTCTACTTGTGGGAGTTTTAATTCAACAGAGCATCTACATACAACAGAGGATGCATTATTTTTCAATGATGAAGAGACCTTCACCTCTATAAACTGAGTGCGACTTCACCAAAGGCAGTGAGCCAGGGGGAGTCAACAGGAGTGACCTGTGGGACACAATGATCTATCCCTGAACCTTTATAAAGGTAGTGACCATGGTATAGAGTGACTGTTCCGGAACCATTTTAATCAACAACTACTAAAGAATAATGGAATTTGGTAAAACCGACAACCTGTCGGCATATGCTCGGACGTAGCCCTTAGTGGTGAACCAAGAAAAAAGTGATGTGTCATCTCTCTACATGTGAATGTTTTCTTTTTGATCATATTCATAATACAGGATTAACAAGTTCCTACCAACGTGGGAACAAGATTCATTTCTTTTAAATAAAAAGATTCCACCCTAATTCACCCCTCCCCTCTCCGGGTGTCCCGGGGTCCTACAAGTGGTATAAAATGGTAATGGTTGCTGGTGTTGAATCTGTCCTTTGTCGTCATGGAGAATGTAGTCAATATCAGGGGAGTCCCTATCTTTGATGGAAGTAATTTTCATATTTGGAAGAATAAAATGAGATCTCATGTAATATCCCTTGGAATAGATTTTCTGTTTTCCACCATACAAGGTTTATGTGTTACAGATCCAACCCACATCGCTATGACTGATGCTGATAAGAAAATTCATGATGTTGATTCTAAAGCGCAGAATACTCTCACAACATCACTTTTTGATAAGATCTATTTAAAGGTAATGAGTTTCACCTCAACAAAGTCCATGTGGGATAAACATGAAAATATTTTTGAAGTTGATAGAAAAGTGAAGGGGGCAAAACTACAAGTCTTACAAAATAGTTTTGACGATCTAAAGTTGTATCCAAATGAGAATGTAGATTCATTTGTCAATAGAATTACTGAAGTTGTGGGAGCAATTAGAGGTCTTGGAGAAGAAATCAAAGACATTGATATCGTAAAGAAAAACATGATAATACTTCCTATTATGTACAGTGCAAAGGTGTTAGACCTTGATAATGAGATCTATCTAAACTATCTCTAGATGATCTTTTAAGTAGTCTAGTGGCATATGAGATGAGAGTCAAACCTAAAGATGCCACTCCTCGTGTAAACCAGGAAATGGAAATCAAATCCATGTACAAACTGAAAATTTTAGAAGATAGTGGTGGTGAAGATGAAGAGGAAAAAGAAATTATTTCTCTCATCGCCAAGATGTTGAAAAAAAGAAAAGTTAAATTCAAAGGTAAACTACCTATTTCATGTTTTCGTTGTGGAAGATTCGTGCACATTTCCTCTCAGTGCCAAAGAAAGTTTGATGATAAAGATAGAAAAGAAGAAGACATTGAGAAACCTCAGAAAACGTTTTTCAAATAGAAAGACTTCAAATATGGGAAGAATATATGGAGAAAGAGTTTTTTTGTGAAGAGGAAGATGATGATATTGAATTCTGTGATGAAGAAGAACCATAATTTGAAACTGGGAACCATGCTTCCCTAATGGCCACTGTTGAAAAATCATAAGAAACTGGTGGAGAAAATCAGTTGAAAACTAGTGCAGATCCCATGTTGCAACTTAAGGATGCTGTCAGTAAGCTCAAGATTAAACGTAAGAGTTGCAAAAAGTGGAAATAAATTGTAGTTGAATTAACTAAATATGTTGATCAACTTGAAGCTAAAATTGAACGATTAGAATAATTTGTGAATGTACAGTCTAAATTACTTGAAATAAATGATGATGTAGTGGATCTGAAGCTGATAATTGAAGAGTAGGCCAAGGTCATCAATGACCTCACCTCCAGACCTGATGAGAAGTCCAAGACTATTGAGCGTCTTAAGGGGAAAGTCGTTACTATTAGGAGTAAACATGAAAAAGTTTCAATTTCATAAGAATCAAGGAATAAAATACAGTTTGTAAGGTTCTCAGATGCGGAGCTGTTGGAGAGAGTAAAATGTGGCTCTAATGGAGTTAAAATGATTTTAAATGATCAAAGACCTACCTGCATGGGAAATAGTGGAATTGGTTATGAGGCAGAATCATCAAATGATGCAAATAAAGGTGACCAAAATAAAGGCAAGCTGAAAGTGGGTTATGTGGGAAAGTCTTCTGATGTGATGAAACAGAAACCCCCAATTCAATCTGAAAGATGAAAAAAAGATTATCCTCGAGCCTCATGAAAAAAATGAGCCCTCACAATATTGTCCCACAGAACAAGGTATGAGGAGAAATTCAAGTGAGAAGACATTTCCTCTCATGAAGTGTCAGTTATGTGGCTATTTCGGCCGTACCATGTCATATTGTGAAGAAGCAAGGAGCTACTTGAATGGGGAATATCTGAGAGTTCAATGAAGGAGAACAAATTCATATCCCAATTATTTTAGAAGAAACAACTTATATGGATATTGTTTTCGTTGTTCTAAATTTTGTCATAAGGCTGTTAATTGCAAGTATATAAGGGACATGGACACCTCATACCGGAGTTCAAGACAAGTCAATTCTCTTCATCAGGATAGTGTTTCTCTTACAAAAATGTTTTCTCCTCTTGAAGAATACTTCGACTATGAATAACCAATGTAAACATATGATATAATTGAAAGGCCATCAGTTCTCTATACTCAATCCAATGTCTCATGGAGATAATGGAAGAAAATTGCGAAATCCAACCTTGCAGAAGTAGCCTTAAAAGCTACAAAGAGTAGCAACACCTGGATTCTTGATAATGGATGCTCATCCCATATGATGGGAAATGATAACCTTTTGAAGAACATTAAAAAGAAGGTTTATGGAATAATGAGATTTGATAATGATGGTGCTTTGAAGATTAAAGGTAGTGGGAATACTACTCTCACCAATTGGTAGCTAAAGAAATCTGAAGTTGTTTATGTGGATGGTCTATGTCACAATCTCCTCAGTGTGAGTCAACTCTGTGATTCAGGGCTCATAGTAACTTTCAATCAAATTGGACGAACTATAAATGGAAAAAGAAGGAATTATCTTATGAAAGGTTGTAGAACAGATGGAAACTTATATTCGGTTGACACCAAAGTGAACACCTGCTTTTTTCTGTTGAAGAAGAAAAAAATCTGTGGCATCGAAGGCTAGGGCACATTAAAAAACAAGACATGGAAAATATATCTAAGGTTTATATTTTCATTGATATCCCCATTCTGAAGCGTGAGCGTGAAAAGTCTTGTGATTCTTGCATTCATGGGAAGCTGGTCTGCAACTCATATCGGCCAAAAAAGAAAATGGCATCTCATCTTCTTGATCTAATTCATATAGATATACGCAGGCCGATAAATGTTGTCGGAACTCACAGAGAGAGGAACTTTGTGATGTTCATTGACGATTACAGTAGAATGGCATGTGTTATGGTCATTCACTAGAAACGAAAAGTTCTTGATTGCTTGAAAACATATCGGTGAATCACCGAGAATGATACTGGACAAAGAATCAAATTGTTGTGATCTGACAATGGAGGGGGATAAACGTCCATTGAGTTTGAGAATTAACTAGAACAGCATGGAATACATCATTAGGTAGCTGATGTATGAACTCCACAACAAAATGGTGTTGTTGAGCGCCAGAATCGATAGGTCAACAATATGGCCAGAACTATACTGATTGAGAGTGGTATCTCTTCCCATTACTGGAAGGAATCTTTTGAAGTTTCAGTGCACATTCAGAATCGAACATGGATTTATATAGTAGAAATGAAGACACCATATGAATTGTTGCATGGATGGAATCCTTCATTGAAATACTTTCGAGTTTTTGGAAGTAAGTGTTTCATTTGGAATAAATAAGGAAATCATGTCATGTTTTGTGATAATGATGATGAAGGAATTTTTCATGGGTAACCAATGAACAGAAAAACCTACAATTGTTTCAAAAAGTGATAAGGAATGATTGTGGAAAGTAGTGATGTTAAGATAATTGAAGAGAAAACCACAAATTCTTCAAGGACGTTATATGATGATGTGGTAGAAAGCGAGGAAGAAAGTGAACATGGAGAAAATACAAATACAGAAATAGAGGAATTTGTTCAAAACACTCAGCAGTCACATCATGATGTTGACTCAAAAGAAGAATCTGAAGAAGAAACTATGGCTAGAGAAGATGCAACTGAACCTTGCAAGAGAAATCAAAGAGCTGAGATTGATCCATCTAACATTATTGGGGATAGGAGTGCACCCACACAAACAAGGAGGATGAGGAATAACACGCAATCTACATTTCTATCAGTTGTGGAGCCATCCTCATTTGACGAATCTGCAAAGGATGAATCATGGGTGAAATCCATGAATGAAGAGTTAGATCATGTTGACAAGAATCAGACATGTGATCTTGTCCATAGACTCGAAGGTCACATTGATATTGGTACGAAATGGATCTTAATGAACAAGTTTGAAGAGCATGGAAGTGTTATAAGAAACAAGGCTCAACTGGTATGTAAGGGATATTCTTAGATTGAAGGTGTTGATGTTGAAGAAACCTTTGATCTAGTGGCTAGACTAGAGTCAATCATGTTGTTCCTTACCATGGCTCTCCAAAGAGGATATAAATTATTTCAAATGGATGTCAAGACAACTTTCATAAATAGTGTACTCTAAAAAGAAGTCTACATTGAACAACTTGTGGGTTTTCATCTTGGTACTAATGAAACAAAGGTCATCAAACTAAAGAATGCACTTTGTGGATTGAAACGGGCACCACGGGCGTGGTACTCCTAGATGGACTCTTATCTCAAGAAGATGGAATTCAAAAGTGGAGGAGTAGATCACAATATTTATGTGAATAATTCTCCAAAATATCAATTCATGGTTCAAGTCTACGTTGATGATATCATATTTGGTTGCAGGAGGCAGAAATTAGTGGATGAATTTTCCAATCACATGAAATCAGAATTTGAAATGTCTTTGATTGGGGAGCTCACATATATCAAGGGGCTGCTTGTGATTTGAAAGAAGTATTACACTTTCATTTATCAATAAAAGTATGTAAGAGATCTGTTGAAGAAGTATAACTTGCAAGAATCCAAAGCAATGTCAACTCTGATTGCAGTTGGAACTAAACTTGGAAAGCATGAGGATGGGACCTCTGTAGATCCCACCATGTACAGAAGGATCATTATAAGACTACTTTACCTGATAGCGACACTACCAGATATTGTCTTTGCCACATGTCTTGCAGCCTGCTATCAGAGTAATCCAATGAAGGAACATATGGCAGCAGTAAAAAAAATCATGAGGTATATTCAAGTTACTCATAATTGAGGCTTATACTTTGCTTCAGGATGGAATAGTGAAATATCAGCATTTTTTGATGCTAACTAGGATGGTGATGCTGTGGATATAAAGTCCACCAGTGGTGGAGCATTCTATATTGGGAATAAATGTGTTGACTGGTTGAGCAAGAAGCAAGAAAGTACTTCTCTTAGTACTGCAGAAGCTGGGTATATCTCTGCCACAAAGGCATGCACTCAACTGCTATGGATAAAGCAACAATTAATAGATATTGGTGATGAGTTGAAGCAACCAATGGTGATTTACTATGATAACAATAGCACAATTGATCTTATGAAGAATCTGGTTCAGCATTCTCATACAAAAAAATATTGAAATTTGGTATCACTTTATCAAAGATAAAGTTGAATAGGATGTGTTTAGAATAGATCATGTGGGAACTAATGAGAAAGTGAATGATATCCCGACCAAGAAACTGTCAACGACTGTATTTGTGATGCATCGGTTGAGCCTCCGTGTTCAGCCACCTCCCAGTGCATACAGAGGTTACAAAAATCCCCTATCCCCAGTTATGTTAACTGTTTTCAATCTGTTTATGGATGTGATGCATTTTTTTGGGGGAGATACTATCTAGGGGGAGTGTGGTTTGTGCTGAACAAGGAACAATTACCGATCGTTGAGTTAATTGTTGATGGCGGAGAAAGGAATAAATTTTGGCATTTTTAGGCATGTAATGCTTTTGTGACACTGTAAGAGTATTTCTTCGGCGTCATTGAGAATTCCAAAACACGGGAACCCAATTCAAGATTTCTCTCTTGGATTTTACACCGAGCAGTGCTCACGTAGACTTAGAGTGTTGGCTGAGTCGATTCTTGCATTTTTGGTTTTCATATGGATGGTGATCTATTGAATTTATTTTCTGATTGCAAACAAACCCAAAGAGTAAGATTGTTGGAACCATGGTCATCTATTCATGAAATGGAAAATGGTTTGTGTTTGTTGTCAATCCTCAGAGGAAGCTCAGAAAGTGTGCCTGAAAAGAACTCATACAGGTCAAGCAGATAACAGTATTGAAGATGGCACCATATTCCAGAGTTTTCCAAATTTCTGGACCTCAAATTTGAAAAAAGAGAAAACAATGTTTTTTGGTAAAGGGACTTGCACGCCAGACATGTGTCCTGCAAGTGACTTGCATGCTGAGAAAGGACTTGTGCACCGATTCCTAGGAGGAATGTAATGTTTTTCACCATATGTATTTCAAGATCAGAAGTTCAAAATATGGAAAAGGAAAGAGGGTTGCGCATGTATTGGTTTGGTCGCGAAAGTGAGTATCGCAACTAAGGCTAGGGTTGTTGGAGTTGTGTGCTGGAACTTGCGCACTGAGAGGAGGCTTGTGCGCCACTATGCAAGGTTCCCAGTTTTCTTATAAATAGATGACCACCCCTCCACATTTTCATCGAAGTTCAAGACTTAGATAAATTCAGTGCTCCCGTCGCGTGGGTGTAGTGGTCGCGCAAGTGGTTGTGGGTCGTGCAAGAACATTTTTCGCGACTGTTGTTTGCTGCGTGCAAAAACCGATTTGGGAGAAAAGTAATGTGAGTCGCACAAGTATGAAGTTGTAGAAATGAGTGTCATGCAAGTTGTTGAGGTGGAATTGCACACCAGTTATAACTTGCGTTCCATCTTTGAAACTTGTGTGCCATCTTGGAGAAGCATTCCTGGTATTGTTGAAGTACACCCGTCTTTTTGAAGCTGCACGAAAGTTGGAAGATTTTCCGATAACTTCGGTGCGAAGTGAGATTAGTCTACTTGTGAGAGTTGGATTTCAAATGAGCATCTACATACAACAGATGATGCATTATTTTTCAATGAATAAGAGACCTTCACGTCTATAAACTGAGTGGGACTCCACCAAAGGTGGTGATCCAGGGGGAGTCAACAGGAGTGACCCAAGGGACGTAGTGATCTATCCCTGAACCATTGTAATGACAGTGAGCCTGGGATAGAGTAACTGTCCTCGAACCATTGTAATCCCCAAATAGTGAAGAATAAAGTAATTTGGTATGACCGACAACATGTCGGCGTATGCTCCTTGGATGTAGCCCTTTGTGGTGAAACATGTAAAAAGTTTTGTGTCATCTCTCTGGATGTGAATGTTTTCTTTTAGATCATTTTCATCATATAGATTTAACAAGTTCCTACCAATGTTGGAACAAGATCCATATCTTTAAAAGAAAATGTTGCCACCCTAATTCACCCATCCCCTCTCAGGGAGTCCTAAGGTCCTACAATATCTCATCATATTTAATGACATTTAGAAGTTTAATATAGAATAAATGCTTGAATTGAAATATAAAGAGAGAAACTCCTCATATAATTCTGACATCGTAATGGGTGTACATTAAAGAAATTAATGAGAGATAAAAAGAACTATAATCATTGAAAAATATGTAGGGAAGTATAGGGTAGGTGATAAATATTACCCTATCATTTTTAATGAAAAATAAAATGGCATAAAAACCTAAAGAAACATGGATAAAAATGAGAAAGGACAGAATATGAGGAACCTTTACATGAGTGTCTGACTTCAAAATCAGGAAGAATGGATTATTTAGAGCTTGGCACCGCAATGGGGGATTATAGAGATGGGAGTAAACTGTAGGTATGTGATCTAAGGATTTTGATTAAAGTGAACTGGGAGATTGGTTGGGTTTATATAGGAAATGAGTGAGAAATTCATTAATATTTCACAAACATAGGTTTTGGAATCTATGTAACTAGATATTTAAAACCACTAACATTAAATTGGTTTTTTATACCATGGTTCATTCCAAATTAGAGTAAAAAAATTATTTTATAAGGAAAATGGGAGAATATAATAAAATATTTCATGTGCTTATGTGGAGGTGAGTCACTCCCAAGGAAATGGTTTTAAAATCATAATATATATTATACATTTTGAAGGATTCACTAAGACTTTATAAAATAATTTTAAAAAAAATCAAAAATTACATTATTTTAATTAAAAAAATATATTTCACGGAGAATACCCATTATAGTATTTATTACATCATTTTGGGTTCATTGTGATGTTATCAAACACATATTTTATTTATATGGTATTTAATTTTTAACAAAAACATCGACAATCTCTGAAAATTATGAAAAACTCACTGTGGGATAAATTCAACGTCCTAATTCCAAAAATAATATTCATTTTATCTAAATAGTTTTCTAGAAATTTGAATATTCACTTTTAAAATGAAAACAGACATTTATGGAAAATTCATTGGTTTTGAGAAAAATAGTTTTCAATCCTTAATAAAAATTTCATTTGACTTCATAAAAATTATATGATCATTTTTTATTCATAAAATTAATTTTATTATAAATTTTATTAAAATATTTAACATTTATTAATTTGATTAATTACTTAAAATGTACACTTTATGTTTTATTGTATAAAAAATACAACTCTTATCAAACTGATTACCTAATCGTTTACAGATATAGAACTGATATACTGATCATTTAAGGTAATTTTTTATAATATTATTAATAAAACCACAATTTTATATAATAATTTATATATTTCTCAAAAGAACCATTTTTACCCAAAAAATCATTGTATAAAATTCATCATTTCTTTAAGAAAGACTATTTTTATAATGGAATTGGTGGAATAAGAATTTTATTTATAAAAATGGATTACACAATAATAAACTAATACCTTATTACATAACCCCTTATAACACCCTCATAAGACCTAAGGGTATGGTGTATGATGGTGACTGACTCTTGGGGCGGCTAGGATTACATTTCTTAGGTGGTAATCTCTATTAACCCGAATATCTCACATAGTCGATTCTATTCAAGCATAATGTGTCGATGCTCATCTTGGAATTGGTTAGGAGTAAAGCCCAGTGATGTTTCCCCCTTTCCAATCCTCGTAAAATGTCCTTTATAAGGCCTGAGTCTACATTATAGGGCCATCCTTCCCTATGTATGAGTCAAAAAAATTGTTTTTAAAAAACATATATGTATATTAGTCTTGTGATCATTTTTTAATGACTATATAATCAATGGTAAGGATACTTAATGGTCATTTAAACACAATAAAAAATAGTGCATGTGTTCTCTATATCCATATGACATTAAAAGATATAAAATATTATTCATAAATGATCAAGTCAATAAAACATTACCCCTTAAGATATTACTCCCGCGAAATTTTATTTTCCCACATGAAAATAGATTAAGGTAACTCTGCCTCATCACTTCCTTAGATTCCCATGTTGCTTCTCCAAAATTTTGGTTTCTCCATAACACCTTGATGATGGGAATCATCTTATTTCACAGAACCTTATAAATATGATCTAATATCTTCACCATCTTATCTTAATAGGAGATGTCAGTCTCTAATGGTACCACAACTACATTGAGTACATGTGATGGGTTAGGTTTATAATTCATCAATAGTGATACAAGGAATATATCATGTACTTGAGACATGCTTTTTCAAAGTTCTAGTCGATAGGCCCATTTTCTAATGCAATCAAGGATATCAAAAGAGCTGAGGTACCTTGGAATAAGCTTTCCATTCATCCCAAGTCTCATAACTCTCTTCCATTGTGATATGTGGTGGAATACCGTGTCTCTGACATCAAACTTTAGGTCTCCTCGATGATTGTCAACAAAACTCTTTTGTTGACTCTGTGCAACTTTAATGTGCTTCTTGAAGGTCTTAACCTTCACCCCCATTTCCTCAACTATTTATGGACCTTGATTTATTCATTCCCCAAATTCATCCCAACAAGTTGGTGTTCTTTACCGCTTCCCATAAGGGGCCTAATAGGGATCCAGTTGGATGCTAGAGTGGAAAAACTTATTGTAAGAGAAATAAACCAGAGGAGTATTTTTATCCCATAATCATTTGAAGCCCATTGAGAATGCTCAAAACATGTCCCTAAGTGTTTCGATATTATTCTTAGATTGGCCATCAGTTTGAGGATGAAATGTTGTACTAATGTTTAGCTTAGTATTTAGAGCGTGTTGGAGAATCTTCCAAAACAGAGTGGTGAATCTTTGATCTCAATCAAATATAGTTGATAGTGGTACTCCATGAAACCTTACCACTTCTCTGATGTATATCTGTGCTAGTTGATCGATTGAGAAATACCATCGAATTACAATGAAGTGTTTAGTCATTATAAGATTACCCAAAACAACCCCATTAGCATTGTTTCATTTGGATGTATTTGGATTTCTAGTGACAAAGTCCCTGGTGATGTTATCCAATTACCTTGTTGGTGTGGTTAATGTTTGTGTCATCCCCTTAGAATTTGGCCTCATAACCTACACCTGATGACATTCTAGGCACATTTATGTATACTCAGTAGCCTCATTAATCGTGTTATCGCACCAATAATGCAATTAGAGATCTCGATACATCATTTTGTTTCCAGGTTTAATGGAGGTATTTGAACTATGTGCATCATCTAATAGATCGTTCATTAACTCTATATTTTATGTAAGACATAGTCTTGACCCAAATCTCACACCTCCATATTCATTAATATTGACCACTGCGGATTCCCCTTTTCTAATAGTTTTCACATTTTTTTTGAATTCCCACATCATCCTTTTGAGCATTCTTTATCATTTCTAAAATAGATAGTAGGGAACATAACATGTGAAAGGATTTCTGAGGTTACCTTCTTTATGATTCCCATTTCCATCTTCATCAAATCTATAATGATTAGATCCTTCTCAATTATCATCAATGATTGAATTGATGGGTCCTTTATACTTAGAGCATCTTATACATTATTCTCTTTCTGAGGGTGGTAATGGAATGAGTGGTCATTGTATTTGATCATCTATAACCATATTCATTGGGTCATATTAAACTCCTTCTGTGTGAATATATATTTGAGGTTTTTTTGACCCATATATATTTCACACTTCTTCGTAAAGATATAATGCAGCAAAATTTCCAAGAAAAGATTACTGCATTCAAATCTAGATCATGTGTTGGATAGTTCTACACATGAGTTTTCAATTTCCTTGAAGCATATACAATGACATTTTTGTATTCATTAACACAAAACCCATGCCCTTATTTAATGAAATAATGAATGTTAGATCATAGAATATATGTATATATATATTAAATTGAAAAAATAGGAGTCGAATTGTATATTAAAAAATTTATATTAAAACCTTTTGGAAGGGTTTTTAGTTTAATAAAACATAAAATAAAAAATTTCACAAAGACTCTTATAGAAGAAAACTAATGATCAGACTAACTCTCAGTCCGATGAAATAATACCACAACTTATAAAAAAATTGTATTCGGGTTGAATAAAAATATAAGAGTATTAACAGTGTAAATGATTCTACCACATATCATATGGAATCAATACTAAATGTATATGTTGTATTTAAAACAGTTAAAAAGTATAAAAATTGAAAGAACAAATAATGTGATTATCTTTCTACTACAATAAGTAGCAGAAAAGTGAAAGGTATTTCAATTCTTTTATCACAAAAGGCAGGGTATCCTTTCACCTAGGATAATATTTATGTCTCAACAACACTATTAATACCTCGATATGATTATCAGAATGTCCATCTTACTATCCCCACAAGCCCTTGATTTTATAGGTAATCGACACCTATGTTTTTCAAACACTACAAATCCCGAAATATGATAGTCGGTTTCACTATGTACGTATCCCCAATATCCCTCGATAGTTATCACCTTATTGGATGCATAAATCATAAAAAATCAATTATTGAAATACAAAAACTAAGAATGAGCCATTCATGTTTCAAAATTTAAAGGCTTTCACACAATGTAGAGAGAAGTCACACTGTGTCTCTCATGAACATGGAAGTAGATGAAGTTGTTTTATTTGGTTCAAATGACCTCATATATATATGCCTCAAGTTCAATGGTCAAATTTTCACTTACAGTATTATTTTTCCAAAAAAAATACAGAGGGACTTGGACACCTGACACTGTAAATGCAATATTAAATCAGAAAAAATAACACCTTTTTTATTAGTTTATAACTAACTCCACAACATCGTTTTGGTTAACACAATAGGTATTTGATAATTATAACATGAGTACGATTGATATAGAACATGTGATTTCATAAATGAAGAAAAAATACAGGTGATAAAAGTATATCATGAATACGATTAATATTACTTAGTGAAAAATACTAATATGTGCAAAGTGAGTAGGATGCACAATGGGAGTATATTGAACATGGTTTTCTTGTTAGACAGAGTTAGTACGATAGAAAGAGACAGTACAATAGATAACGTCATTATGATAGATAGAATCAGTAAAATATATAGAGTCCGTATGATAGATAGACCTAATACAATAGATAGAGTTAGTACGGTAGTCTAAAAAGATTTGTGATTTCCAAATAAAATACATATATGTAAAAAGAAGACTTTTTGCTTAACAATCTTCCCCTTTTTGGAAATCAAAAAACACAAATTTAAACTAGAAAGAAATACTTATATCACCCCGATTTATAAAAACTCTTATGAATATATAAATAAATAAAACTAACCTACCCCTTTGGTATATTTTTTAATAATGATTTTATTTTTATATTTTCCTTGGATTAGATATATTAATTTTGAGTAAACATTTATGAACTCCCCCCTTTGTAAAATTTACTCCCAGTTTTATAAAATATTATCCTCCTTCGTGATTTACAAAAATGAATGGGGAAATCAGGAGTTTTTTAAAAAATATTAGAGAGGAAAAAATGTAGAATAATAGAAATGAAAACCTAAACCTCATTGAAATGTAAAAAAATAAAAGAACTTCAGATGAAAATCAAGAAATAAAGACATAGAAAAATAATCATTTGTTTTCCCTTTGTTTTTACTTCTTGATAAACTCATGGATAATGGCCGTTGATCTTATTAATATAATTTGTGTCTTCTGAGATAGAAACACCTTGAGTTTTGAGAATATCTTTTTGGTCTTCCAAAAGTTCATCCATTTTTTTGATGGCCTCTCTTGAATTCTGATCACTTCTTCAAGAGTATCCATTCTATATTTCATATTCTTATTTTATTTATCCAATTTTTTTTTTAACAAAACCATTTCATCATTTAAAGATAAATACTTTCAATAATCTGAATAGAAATCAGTGATCCTTTCTTGAAACGCTTTCACTAAATGTGCATCAGCACCATGAGATTTTGGAATCTGATTCAACATGTCAATTGTTTCCTTATCGAGGATATTGAAAGAAATAGAAAGGTCATTTTAAATCCTACTTATGTCTTAAATTGATTCCTCAGGTTCATTTACCGTGATTTCCTTTTTTCATGACCATTTAGTCATTTTGTTGCAATCCTTCTTATGGACAATAGAATAATAACTCAAATCATTTAGATCGACCCATATTGATATTTCTCTCATTCTGAGTTCTCTTACTGAACTAAATTTCTACCTTTGATTATCTGTAATGATGTCAATAAATCTGTTTATTCTAGGAATGTAGTGAATAATCTTTTCAATTCTTCATAAAACATGGAAAATGTAGTCTCTTTTCATCAAATAAATTGTTTTCTCTGTATCAGTATCCTCATCGTACAATTCAAGTTCTTATGATCGGCTTGAGTCTTCATGATGTTTTTTTCCATTATTTTCTCTATTTCCTATTCAATTCCATCTTATTTTTCAAATATTAGTTCTTAAAATATTTCACTGATGATAAAGGTTCTCCCAGCATGAGAACATTGAGCCATTTTCTTGATCAGAGACATAGCTCTTTCTAATTGAATTTTCATAGATTCTTTTCATGCTTGATCAGCATTAACATTCATTTGTTGAATTACATCACTTTGTTTTTGATGGGAATATTCTTCCCTATATTTCTTATAACTCATGTTAGTTCCACTAGGTTAGATACCCTGACAAGAGTGGGGGTGAATCAGGGTATGACAGATTAAAACAACTTCCCCTATTGATCTTGTCTCACGGTTATGTAAGACCCTGTTCTCTCTCTTTCCTGTAGCAAAGTATAAACAAAAAGAAAAGCATGCACAGGACACAACGATTTTACTTGGTTCACCCTCACTAGGCTACGTTCAAAGAGCATACACCGATGATGTGAAGATGTACCAAATCAACTAAAATCAATGTACTATTTTCAAAATTCAGGATAGATCAGCTCTATTCCTAGTCTCATTGCCTTTACAATATTTAGGGTCAGCTAACTTCTTTTCCAAAGGTCACTCCATGTTTCTCTCTCTCGGGCTCACTATCAGTGGAGAGGATCACTTTCTTCCTCTTCCTTTACTCACTGCTCTAGAAAGGATCCACTCACAGTTTATATACCTGTTGGTCTCTTCATTATCACCAATGAATAAAACTTCCATTGTATGTAGATGATCTTTTTAAAGTCAAACTTTCACTGGTAGATGAATCTCACTTTGCACTGAAGGAATTGTTAAATCTTCCAGCTTTCTCGTAGACCTAAAATGACTTGTGTGCTTCAACCATACCTGGAACGCTTCTCCAAGACGACACACAAGTTCCCCACAATCACTTGCATGACACTCGCTTCTTCAACTCCAAACTTGAGTGACTCACACCATTTTTTCCCAAACTAATTTTGGCGCACAACTATCAACTATCACTATTCTTCAAATCCTGGTGCACAAGTGTCACCAAACCACCTTTGTGACACCCACTTCATTAACTCTAAACTTGGGTGATTCACACCCTTTCTCACCCAAACCACTTTGGTCACACAACTAACAACTGGTGTGCAACTTCTGAAAACTTTTATACCTAAGTGACCACACCACCTCTTGCATGACCACAAAACCTATGCAACGGGAGCTCTGGTTTTCTCAAAGTGATGACCTCACATAGAATGAGAAGGGTTCGCCCTCTATTTATAGGAATTTATAAACCCTGAGCACCGGTGCACATGTCTCCTCTCAGTGCACAAGTCCAGCCGCCCTAGTCTCTATCACCCTAGTCACTTGCGTGACCAAACATAAAACATGGGCACCCCATTTTTCTTTTCCATATTTTGATGTTATGATCTTGAAAAACATATGGCGCACATGTTTCGAAACCTCCAAGACACCTATGTGCAAGTCCCATTGGAAAAATACTTTTCTCTATTTGTCGATTTTGAGGTCCAAAAATTTGGCACACAATGGAAAACGGCGCCACCTTGTATATGCTCTTTTTGAACCACCTCCAGATTGACCATTCCTTTTTCGACGTTCTTGAATCAATCAGTGATCATTTAAAACATTTATTGAACTCGACATTCCACCCTGAAATTCCCTTTTTCAACAAATTTTTATGTCATGGTGTGCTTTGTCAACAAACACAACACAGAGGCCCACTTTGTCAACAAAAATAATCACCTCAAAAATGCTTCAATGATACATTCAAAAAAAGTTTCCCAACAAATCTAAACGTATCATATAAGAAATTAATCCTCCTATTCATCACCTTCCTATTATTAAGCTAATTCAATTACTTTTTTCATTATTTTCGTCCCTTTTTCTATCATTAGAAGAGTTTGAACGATCTGTTCATATTAAATCTGTCCTGTCAATTGAAAACTTGAAAACCCAACACCTTTTTGATTTTTGGAAACATAAAAATACTGATATTTTTTTTCAAAAGTTTCTTCTTCATCATTTCATCCTTTATGGTATCATCTATTCTCCTCTTATCTACTAGAGCATCTGCAGGATTAAGAACAAACTGGGGATCACATTATTTTCATTGTCCTTTATCTTTTCCCCACTTAGATACAACTTCTTTATTCTATTTGGTTTTCTTCTTTGGATTTGAAATTATTTGAGAATCTATTTTTTGAGAAACTAACATTGTTGGAGCTGATTCAATTAGAAGTGTTGACAATTTATTTAGTACTGGTTATTCCAAATCTTTGAAAAAGAGTTATGACATTTCATCAGAACTAACATTAAATTTATTTATTGTATTATTTATTATCCATGAACACTTCATATATTTCAATTCAAATTTCATCGGAATATTTCAAAACCTCAACCATTCATGAATAAAGTTTTCTATACTGGTTGGATACATGATTAGACGAGAATTAATTGCTCCAGATTTTTCATTCCAGGAAGTTTCAAAGATGTAACCCTTGAGATTTACCATTCTCGTATTTACAAGATAATAAAAAAAATGATACCATAAACATTAAGAGTTTTACTATTCCCATTCCTTGGAATATGAAATCCTTTACACATATAACAATAAACCAATTTTCTGTAATGAGATAAGATTCTATTTTTGTCCTCATTGATAAGAAATACTAACTTTTCAACTCATTAATTGTTAAAGGTACCATATTCTTTAGGTTTCTTAGGATAAAGACCAAAGGAGTCACCATCTGTAGATACATTATAGAAATTTGTTTCATGAATTGCTGACATAAAAAACCTTCTATCATACAATGAAAACTAAATAAAATATTTATCAAATGGCACAATATTTTTAAATTCTCTATCCTCTTCAAAAATAATCGAATTCTAAGCTATGGGTTTCTCAAACCAAATATGTTCCCATTCTAAGAAAAAATAACCATTATGATCATTTACTCATAACTATCAAATATTATATTGAAAATAACCTCTATCTGAAGAAATCCATTTATGATAATTTCTTTGAACACATATCAGTTGGGGAATTTAAAAAATACTAAGACATATAGTTGATGAGATAATGAACTGATCATACCGAGTCTTAAAAATATGCGTAGATATTCACTGAGAAAATCAAAGAAACAGTTTGGGTTCGAGGAGGGGGAACCCTATTTATAAGAAATATTGGGTGACCATTGGTCTTAAAAAGTTGATATTAGAAGATAAAGAATCCAATGGTGGAGAATAGAAAAAAAATTTAAAATAAATTTGAAATGTAAAATATTAAATGTTTTTTCCTTTAAAAAAATTTTAAATCGAGAAAAAATAAAAACAATAAAAAGAAATAAAAATATATAATATAATGTACCTGTTGAAGATTTCAAAGAAGTTGTAGGTTTCATAGTATTATGAATGTGAAAAAATAATAAAATACAAAAAATAAATAGTCGAAATAATAAAATTATATTACAATCAAACACTAATAAGATGAAAAAGAATGTAAATACACATAGTTGTCAGACTAATGGAATACCAAATCATTACCATAGGTTTTCAAGCCGATGGAAAACATAGTAATTACCTTAGATTTTAAAACTGATGGAAACCAACTTCATTACCATAGATTTTCAATCCTATGGATAAAAAATCCAAAACCATAGGTTTTCATGCTGATGAAAAAAAAATTCATTACGATAAATTCTCAAATCGATGGTCTATGTTTTAAGCTGATAGGTAGAAAGTACAAAATATTAACGATGAAGCCAAAAGACATAAAAAAACAAACAATGAAAAAAATATAAAAAATATAACTATAATATTGAATAATTAATGTAAAATAAAAAATATAATATAGTTAATAATTAATAGTAATTATAATAAAATATAAAACAAAAATAATAATAATATAGATAAAAAAATAACAAAATAGATATTGCTATCCCCCAATGAAGAGGAGTGTTTCAATGTTATGAGATTTGTAAAAACACAAAGTAGATGTGAATAATTATTTTAATTCAATCATTCCTAAATTTTGTTTTATATATTCAAATCTATCAAAAGGTAATGGTTTGGTAATTATATCAGCAAGTTGTTCTTGCATTCTAATGAATTGTAAAATAATATCTTTTTTTATCTGTGATCCATAAGAAAGTGACGACAATTATCTATGTGTTTTTCACAAGAGTGATTTGCAAGGTTTTTACTTAATGAAATGGAACTTATGTTACCACACAATATTTGAGTTTTAGTAAAATCCATGCCATAATCTGTGTGTGTGTGTGTTGCATCCACAACAGTTGAGCACAACAACTTCCAACTACCACATATTCAGCTTCAACAGTTGAGCGAGTGACAGAGTGTTGGTTTTTGTATGACCAAAAAACTAAAGAATCTCCTAGGTTATCACATGTTCCATAAGTTCTCAATTTATCAATTCTTGAACCACATTAGTTAGCATCTGAAAAAAATGTTAATTCAAAATTATTTTCAAAAGAATAGAAAAGGCCTGAATCCAAAGCTCCTTTTAAATACTAGAAAATCCTTTTCATAGAATTTAAATTGGATTGTTTTGTATTTTCATGATATCTAGAAATAATAATACATAAAACATTAATTTTGGATGACTAGTAGTTATACATAATATACTTCCAATAATACATCTAAAAGTTGTTTGATCAACTGGTTTCCTAGCTTGATGAAGAACAAGAGTGTTTGAGGTTCCAATGGGAGTACTAATACATTTAGTATTGTGACATCAATACTTTTTAAGCATGTATTTGATATACATATGTTGTGATATACATTCATCTTGTTGTTTTTTGATAAATTCTAAAACCAAGAAAGATTTTTAATTCACCCATCATAATCATTTGAAACTCATACTTCATTATATTAACAAATGAATCTGTAAAAGAATTTTGAGTTGATCCAAAAATGATTTCATCAACATAACGTTTTACAATCATAAACATTTTGTTTTATTTATTTATGAAAAGTTTTGGATCATTTGTTCCCTCATTGTAATTGTTTTGAAACTAACATCCTCTTAATATATCATACCAAGATCTAGGAACTTGTTAAAGTCCGTAAACGGGATTTTTTATGTTTTTAAACATATTCAAAATGTTTAGTATCTCCTCAACTAGTTGGTTTGTCTACATAAACATCTTCATGTACATATCCATTAATGAAAGCACACATGGCACCTATATGAAAGATTTTGAAATTAAATAATGCGCTAAAGGATAATAGAATTATAATAGATTCGAGGCATTCTACTAGAGAATAGGTTTCATCATATTCCATGCCTTCTTAATGATTATATCCTATAGAAAAAAATCTTGATCTATTTCTTACAATGACACCATTTTCATCACAGTTATTTCTGAAAACACACGTTACTCCAATAAAAGACGAATCTTTAGGGTTTTCAACCACCATGTAGACTTTATTCCTTTCAAATTCATTTAATTTATCTTGAATTGTCTTAATCCAATCCCCATCACCTATTTACCCATTTGGATGTTTAGGTTCATATTGTGATAGGAAATCTAGATGTTCTATTTCATTTTGTAAATAGTTTCTAGTCCTTACTGGTTGATTTACATCACCAATGATGCTATCACAGGGATGATTTATGAGAAATATCTGATTTGTATTTTGAAAGGCATATTCATTAACATATGATCTAAAGTCTTCAGGTGTAAATGTCACATAAACAATCTCTTGAGTATTTCATTTTTATGAAGAATCTTCAATCATAGGTTGATAATTAGTTTTGGAAAACACTTCTGAAGAAATATTTTTAGGTTGATTGAAAATAAAATGGTCTCTTTCATCAAACATAACATGTAATGTTACTTCAACAAAAAAAGTGTTTTAATTGAAAACTCAATAAGCCTTAGAAGTAGTGCAACAACCTAAAAATATTCTTTCATTAGATTTTGGTGTAAACATATTTAAGTTATCTATAGTATTTAAAATAAAAACATTGCAATCAAATACTTTTAATATATGAAACTTTTGGTTTTTGGCCAATCCTCAACTCATAATGAGATTTATTAAAAAATGATCAAATTAAGACAAGATTTATAGTATAACAAGACATGGTAACATATTCTACCCAAAAATGTTTTTCTATTGGGTAGTCGCTCAACATGGTTCTTGTTATATCTTGAAGAATTATATTTCTTCTTTCAACAACACCATTTGTCTGAGGTGTTCTTGGTGTAAAAAAAATTTTGAATAATAATGTTTTTCTACAAAAAGTGTAGAGATGAGAATTTAAAAAGAATCCACCTTGATCGCGTCAAATATTTATAAATGGCAGGGTTTTCTCATTTTTAACTTTAGCAATAAGAGTTTTAATTAAATAAAAATCTTCATATTTGTTAATGAAAAAATTATCCAATGTATATATTGTATAATCATCAACTAAAACAAATACATAGTACTTACCTCCAATACTTCCAGTTTGTGTAGGACCAAACTAATCTATGTGCACTTACTATAACTCATTGATAGTTGTGACTTCACTGATAGATTTAAATCTTTGCTTATGTTTTTTTTCAAAATTGCCATGGATCAAAAACTATAGAAGAATCAATCTTATTCTTACGTAGATCATTAACAAGTTCTTTTTTATAGAGTTTATGTAAGTTTCTATCATTATAGTGTCCTAGTATTTTATGCTATAACCATGATTGGTCTTCCATTTCACTTAGACAAGGTAAGTATTGGCTCCTAAGGACTTCTAACTTCAAAGTGAAAACATTCTAATTCCATTAGGTCGATATAATGAATTCAACCTTGGAATTATGAAATATACCTTTATCATTCTTAAAATTTACAGTGTAACTCGCATCACATAATTGACTTATTCTCATGAGGTTTTTCTTAAGACCATCATCCAATAAAATATTAAAAATCAATACATTAATAAGGAAACCAACATTACATATACCAACAACCTTTCCTTTAACATTTTCCCTGAAGGTAACATTTACCCCTTTTGTCTTGATAACTATTTCAATGATGTTTTGGTTTCTAGTTATGTTCCCGGAACATTCACTATCCATGTACCATTTATTTCTATTGGTTATTATTTTTTTCCTAAAATAAAAACAATTACACTTTGGAATCCAAACCTGTTTTGATCTATAAATATTTTAAAGAAAAAAATTGGAATCCACATTTTTTTTGAAAATTGAGTTGTATGAAATCATAAAGACTAGGTTTTATTAAGTGAACAATTTATTTCCCAATGTCCATCACATTTACATTTGGTGAAGAATTGATCACTTTGGGGATTACAATAATTATTAATAAAAACCATTTTTGAATGTGTTTATCCAATTACGGAACTATACCTCAGGGGAATATGTTGATAATAAATTTTAACAAACTCTTTCCTTCGAGTAGTGAAATTAGATAAGAGTTTCTTCAACGAAAGTATTTCACATTTTATACTAATGACTGAATTTTTATCTTTATTTGTATTATTTTTAGAATTATTTTTCCCCCTCTAAAATAGTTTTCCCAGAAATCATAATTTCAAAATCATTAGAATGTGTGTTCATTTAAAAATTCATTTTTTCACGATTTTTTAAAAATAATTTCAATCTAAAGAGTTTTAGAATCAAGATATTTAGTGAGATCCAATAATTCTCTTGTTAATTTAACAATCCTAGTAATTTCTTTTTCATGTTTTCTAGAAACACTTTATTTTCATTTTTAAATTTTTTGAAAATCTAAAAACGTCTTCATGAGAGGGTAAAGAATTATCATACTCTGATAAGGATGTTACTTCATCAAAATAATAATATTTATCAGTATTATTGTTACTAAAAGACATATTAGTAAGAGATTGAGAACTGTGTACCTTAGCCTTTATGAAATGATAAGGATTTTAGGAAAAAAGTACAATATTCTTGTGATATGAGATATCACTATCATAAGAGTCATCATAGGAATCACCTCTACAGGAACTCTAGAAGTCATTATATTTCAGGAATTTATTTCCCTTGGAATTCCAGTATTTCTTATTATTCTTATCTGAATTTATTTTCTTTCTATCCTTTCTTTTTTACATAGAACAATTTGGTTGAATGTGTCCTGCTCTTTTACATTCATAGCATGTGGCATTAGAATCATTCTGTTCCTTATTACCTTTGGGATTATTTTTATATTTATAGAAGAAATAAATATTTCCCACTATTTTATTCATTCTTCAGGAAATATTTTTAAGATTATTCTATGACTTATAAGAATCACTTGAATATTATAAGACATCAACCTTCATCTTTATTGAATTAGTTTTCACAGGTGATGAAGACTTTGTAGGATTAGATGGAGTAGTGAATGCAACTATCCATTATTCTTTTTTACTTTTTTTTTCATCTCTCATAAATTTTTCTTAATATTGTATTAGAGTGCCAAAAAGATCATGCAGTGTATGATTAGTAATCTTTCTAGACTCAGCAACCACATTCCTCTTGGATTCCCATTCAATTGGCATAATTTATATGATCTTCTCAACAAAGACTTTATCTTATAAATTGTTCACTTCCATATATTAAAGTCTATTAACAATCATCATAAATATTTGTTGACAAATTAATTCAGTTTCTCCATAAGGAAATTCAAAATCTTGATAGTCAACTGTTAGCATTTCTCTTATTGTTTCAAAAACATTTGAAGTACCAAAATGTCTAATACAAAATTTCATTCATATGCTATTTGTATCTTCACATGAAGATATTTGACTATAAATGTTCTTGGTCAAAGGACACAATAATGTATTGTGTGCATTATAGTTTTAATGATATTCATGTTTTTCTTGGGCTGTAAAAGTTCACATTTCATTCTTGGATCTCTTATATTCACTGGTGAGCATAACGAAGTTATCTATAGCAATGTTTCTAAGAAAGGTCTTCATTATATCTCTTCAATATTAAAATTCATTACCATCAATGATAGGTGGACTTGTAGTATTATGATTTTCAATTGAACTAACATTCATCATAGCTTCCATCATAAAGAAACAAAATCATTTTTCCACTAATACAAGTTAGTGTATTTACAAAACAATGTAATTAAAAATATAAAAAGCAGTGGAAAACCTTCTCTAATAACAATTGTTAGATCATAATAAAGATTTATATGTATATTAGATAGCACAAATACAAGAGGGAGAATTTATATTAAAAAATTATATTAAAACCATAAAGAAAGTATATTAGTTTACTATAACATAGACTAAAATAATTCAAAATACCAATTATAAAAGGAAAAAAATGATTAGACTGACTCTTGGTCTGATTAAATAACACCACAAGCTATAAAATAATTGTATTCAAGTTGAATACAAATATCTGAGTATTAAAAGTGTAAATGTTTCTACCATATAGCGTATAAAATCAATAATAAAATTATAGGCTGTAATTAAAACTATTAGAAAAAAATACAAATAGAAATAAGTAATAAAATGATTCTCTTTATATTACAATAATTAGTGGAAAGGTAAAATTTATTAAAACTTGTTTATCCCAAATAGAATGGTATCCTATAACCTAGGATAATTGGTCTGTCTCACAAACACTGATAATCCCTCAATATGATTTTAGGTATGTCGGTCTTGCTATCACCTCAATACCTCGATTTTATATGAAATCATCACTTATGTCTTTCAAAGACATTAAATCTCTTAATAAGATGATCGATTTCACTGTCTACCTATCCCTAGCATCCCTCGATCGGTATCACCTGATTGGATGGATAAAGAAAAATAAAGAACTTATTGAAATAAAAAAACTAAGAATGATATGTTCACTTTTTGTAATTAAAAATATTTCTCACAAAGCAGAGAGAAGCCACATAGTCCTTCCCTATAACATTGAAGTAGCTAAATTTGGTGTCTCTGCATTGAATGACATCTTATTTATAGGCCTCAAGTTCCAACAATCATATTTTCTTGAAAGGTCATATTTCTCCATGAAATTCTAACACACGTGGACACCTGGAATTGTAATGGTCATATTGAAAACGAAAACATGACATCGTTTTGACTAGTTTATAACATACTCTCTGAAATCATTTTGGTTAAACAAGTAGGTATATGAAGATGATAACATGAGTAAGATTGATATTGAATATCTGTTTTGATAAATGAATAAAGGAATGCATGTGATAAAATTATAACATGAGTACGATTGATATTACATATTGAAAAATACGAATATGATGAAAAGTGAGTACGATGCACAATGTGAGTACATTGAAAAAAGTTATTACGATAGAAAGAGTCAATACAATAGACAGAGTTAGTATGATAGACAATGTTAGTATGATAGATAGAGTCTGTATGATAGATATATTCAGCATGACATATTGAATCAATATGATAGATAAATTCATTACAATAGTTTTAAGGGATTTGTGATTTGAAAAACAAAAGACATAAATGTCAAAAAAATACTTATGATATAACACTAAATACCCCGCATTATTATCCAATTGTGGGTCGTGTGAGCACGAACAAAATGATAATCCTCCATTTCAACTCCTTAAATCTACCTTCCCTTTAATCATTCCAAAAAAACAAGACCCGCTTTGGAGTAATATTGGTTAGAGGGTTTACCAGTCGTGAGAAATTTTTCAAAGATTAGTGATAATATCCACCTAACCCACAGAAGCTATATATATATATATCCATCTGCAATGATGGCTTATTCCATCCCTAAATTTCATTTTTCTTGGATGGATCCATAGATATCCCATTTCTTGTGATGATATTACCAATGAATGGTACATACATCAACCAGAACTCACAATTGTAGTACATTTCCTAGAGTTTCTCTTTTCAAAAGGTCTCTAGTACATTTCATTGATGGCCCTCATGACACTCCTTGTACTTGGAGTACATTAGAATATCATCTATAAGGACTACCACAAATTTGTTGGGGGTAATATCTAAAGTCTATATTCATCAATTCCATGATGATTTCTCGATCATTAGTTAGTCTTAAAGACATTACTATGAATTTATAGAGCCCATACCTTTTATTAAATGAAGTATTGGGGATATCCTCCTTCTTCACCCTTACTAGGAAATATCTTGATCATAGATCCACCTTGGTGTAGTATTTTTCTCCACATATCAGATTAAACAATTAACCAATTTGTGACACTAGATTCTTGTTCTTTATCATGATTTTTTTTGAGATCACGATTGTTAATACCAAGGCGCATTGACCAATCCCTCTTCTTGATGAAGAGGACTGGTGCACCCCATGGTGATGAACTTCATCATATAAACCATTTATCATGATTATCTTGTAGATGGTTCTTTATCTCCTCAAAATCCAAAATATCCATTCTATACTGGGTATTGAATATTTCCAATTCCAATTGTATAGGATTAATTCATAATTATACATATCATATAGAAGGGAGACCAATAATTTCTCTAGGAAACACATCAGCGAATTCCTCAAAATAAAAATTCCTTTGAGGATGGTTACTTCATTTGACCTAATCATTTGAGAATGATACACATGCTCATAGGGCAGTAATATCCCTTCTTGAGGTGCTGGTGCTAAATAAGATTCATCTTTGTTTATGCACTTGTACAGAATCAAGGGTCGATTCCTAGTATGGATAGTGACTTCCCTCTCACGGAAAATTATATTGGGCCTATATAGGGAAATCCAACCCAAGCCATGTATTGCATCAAATTATACCATAGGGATTATGATGAGGTTGGATGGGATGTTCAATCCCCAAATTTTGATAGAGGGGGAGTTATATTCCGAGGATTCAATAATTTCACCATTTTATGTTCTCAACAACATCTCTGCTTCCATTACTTGTGGTGGTGTTTAGATTATTCTACTATACATTTTGGATATATAAGAATGAAACAAAATAAAATAAAAATGTATGTTACCTATTCATAAATAAATTACTAGAATACATATCACCACTTAATTGTCGAGATTCACAATAGAAGTAGTGTAGGTAAAAGACCACCTTTTCTACCTTGGATGTTGTTGGTTGCCTCTGAAAACTCTAGAAATAAGTCACCAGTTTAGAAAGTTCCCTGGATCTTTACTATTATAGCAATGAAAAATGTGTTGAGTTTCGAACAATGCATTAATCTCATCTGTCGCAACAATAAGTTTTTCTTCTTAGTAACTATGGGCCAAGTTCCAATCACTTGCACACCTACTACATTTCCCCTTCCCCATCAGGAAAATTATAGGGTGCTTCTTTCTGCACCTTTGGTAAGTGGGGTGCTAGAATTTCATAGTACCATTGGATTTATCCATCAAACATCCATAATTAAAGACCACTTTCGACTTATTATCCCCATGATACCCATGAGATTCGCTGATCTTTGTTTCAAATTTTAGGGCACATTAGATATTTTCCTCTTAGATATCAAAGTCATAGATCGCTAGGGATTTCTGTAGGCTATATTTTTCACCACCAAAGAAATGGTCAACCTTGTATTCCAGGGTAAAAACAAAGATGAAGGTGTATCATGAAATCCATGTAATTATTTCCTCATACACTCAGATGGATTCATCATCTTTTTTCATAAGGGAATGGAAGTCTCTTTCCATATAAAATCAGTGGGTGTGAGGAAAATATTTATTTAAAAACATTTTCTGAAAATACTTCTATTTAAATTCCTTGATCTCTTCCTTAGGCTTTGTATTTTTTTAACATTTTCCATCATTGATCAAATTCACCCTTCATATGATAATAATCTAGAAGAACATTATCTTTTTCGAAACATTGAAGGATGGACAAGATCTTATCAATGGAGTTGATCTATTGTTCTGCCATTGAGGGATCAGATGATCCATTGAAATTAGGAGGCCTTTGTCTCATGAGGCTCTCAATTGTGGCTTGTGATTTATTGGGGGTGGGCCATGCCTCTTGACCAAAATTTCTATTCAAAAATGGATTTATGTGAGAGAGTGTCATGAAAATGTTTTCAATTCCCACTCCCATTGGATGTGGATTCTCATTAGAACAGTCACCATATTGTTCTTTGCATCAGTTGATATCATGAGTACCTCTATTAGTGACCATTGGATTGAATAAAATAAATGTTAGGGATAATTATTTTCAACTATTAAACACATAAAACATGATATATTGATGAAAAGGGACAACATATAATTAAAATTGATTTCCTTAACATATGAATTCATAGGATTCAACCTATTTTATCCCTGATCTACTTCAAAAACATATTTTTAGGGGTTCATTTTTATTCCTTAATAATAGTTCATACTAAACTTATTAATTTACCAAATCATGTCCTCTGGGAGTGTCGAACCAAGAGTGCACCAAGGCCGATTTATGTGCACCAGTTCTTATTCGAGTATAGCTCATAGTAGTGTTTTTGGGTTTTATCACCATAATCTCAAAAACAACTAAACCTATCAATTGACACCTAGTATAACAACCGTGATCATTATTACACAATTAAAAATTATTTATTACTTAAAATTCCACTTAATATAACCTAGAATATCAAGATTTCTACTGCTTTTGGGGATTAATAATATTAGAATACAACATAACACATAAGATACAACATTTATATTGAAAAAACCTTTTACATGACCCCAACATTACTTTGTACTCAGCATTGCATGGGATAACCGGAGGTCCTACATAAGAAAAGGGTGAACTATAAATCCTAGAAAGGTAGTAAAAAATGGATAAAATGAATAATACAATACATGTTATGAAGTATTAATATCAATGTTTCATAAAGGAATCATGATCAAAAAGGAATGATATATCATGATTATAATTACATGGAAATGTGGCAACAACATACAACATGCTATTAACATGAACCAAGGATAATTACACATGTATTAGAATTAGTAAATCCCAATTAAAAATGAATTATAAGGAATAGACCATAATTTCTCATGGAATATCATGATACTAAATTTTAACCAATGTGTTAGAGCGCTATCAAGGCACACCCATAATAATAATTTCAATGTCATACTTTAGGGTGTCGCATAGATCATATAACATGGATTCATTCAACATCATAATAAATTCCATGATCAAAGAATGTGTAATGAAAAAATTTAATTACCATTCAATAATTATATGTGCATAATGGTTAATACCCTTTATAGATAAATGAGTATAGTATTCACTATATAAAGATTTTGTCTTGGAAAATCGCTGTGTAATTTCTGCTGCATAACGACGTCATTTAGAAAACCATAAATTTGGATGATGAGATAGAAAGTGGTATCTCATAATTTATAAAAGAAATATAATGTAATGGGATCATGTAACATAATATCCCAATATATGTAATAGAATTTAGGTATATTATATTGAAGAAATACTTGAATTGAAATAAAAACATTGAAATCCATTTGAGAATTTCAGCATCGTAACGGGTGTGAATGGAAGGAATTAATGAGAGATAAAGTGGATCTCATCATTAAAACATAAAGAGGAAAGTATTTGGGAGGTAAAAAATCATTCCACGTTATTTTTAATTGAAAATAAAATGTAATAACAACATAATCAAACAAGGATAAAAATGATTAAGGAAGGGATGTGATGATCCCTTAATTGACTGTGTGACTTCAAAAGCCTAAAGAATGGATTATTGAATGATTTGGGCGCCTTACAAAAGTTATAGACATGTAATTAATGATTTTGGACTTGATCCAAGGATTTTGAGTAAAGAGAAGTGGGAGCTTGGGTGGGTTTATATAAGAAATGAGAGGCAAATTCTTTAATATTTCACAAAAATAGGTTTTTGAATCTATATAATTTAATACTCAAAACCACAAACCATAACAATTTTAATAGAGCTTTATTTTTCCTAAGAAAATTGGAAAACATTTTTTATGGAAAATTTCTGAACATAATAATATAATGCCCTTATTTGGTGGTGAGCCTCAATCACAAAGAACTGAATTTAAAATCGTAAAATATATTAAACATTTTGGAGGATTCACTAAATCGATATAAAATGTGTAAAAAAATATTAATTCACATTATTTTAATGTGAACAAAAATATTGGTTTGATAATACCCATTATAGTATTTATTACATCAGTTTGGGGTCATTATGATGTCATAGAAGACAAATTTAATTTATATGGTTTTTAATTTTTATACAAAAAGTGGACTGGTTTCAAAAATGATGACAAATTCAAAATTGGATTATTTCAAAGTCATGTTTGAAAAAATATTATTCATTTTATCAGATTAAGTTTCTATATATCTGAATATGGACTTTTAAAATGAAAAAAATGACATTTATTATAAATTCACATGTTATGATAAAAAGAGTTTTCAAACCGGAATAAAAATTACATTTGACTTCATAAAAATTATATAATAATTTCTTTTGTATAAATGTTATTTTATTATAATATCTATTAAAATATTAATTATTTCAAATATCCATTAATTCCTTAAAATATACACTTTCTTTTTTCTCGTATAAAAAACATAAGTCTTATCAAACTAATTACATAATAATTAACAAATAAGGAACTGATATGATCATCATTTATAAGAATTGTTTTTAAAATATTATCAATAAAAATACTTGTTTATTCTAATAATGTATATATTTCTCAAATGTACCATTTTTACCCAAATAATCAATTTATCACATTCAACATTTTTTAAGAAAGATGATTATTATAATAGAATTGATGAAATAATAATATTATATATAAAAATGGATTACACAATAAGTTACTAATACCTTATTTCATAACCCCTTCTAACACCCTCATAGGACCTAAGGGTAAGGCATGCGATGTTGACATACTCTTGAAGGAGCTCAGATAACTTCACCCGGGTGGTAGTATCTAATAATTTGAACTTCTCCCACTAGTGGTTTTGTTCAAGAATAATGTATTGAAGCACATCCTGGGATTATTCAGGAGTAAATCACAGTGACACTACCTCCTTTTTGAGATCCGGAAAATGAGCTTTATATGGCCCAAAACAATTGGATGAGGTCATCCTCTCTTTTTTCTATGTCAAATTGAATTTTTAAAAACCATATATACATATATATACATATATCAGTCATGTGATCAATGTTCTATTGAAATATTATCAATGGTAATGATACATATTGATTATTTAAAGCAAATAATAAAAAATAGTGCATGTGTTTTCAATATCCATAAGACTTTAAAAGAAAGGAAAATTTATTTACAAATTATCGGTTCATTAAAATAACACACCTTGAAAATGTGTTTGTCACGACCCGTCCCACGAGACCCATGTCGTAACTACCCCAAGCCCACCTTCCCTAGGCCATGGGATGGTGACTAGAACCAAATGCGTAAATTCCTAATCTGGGAAGGCATTTCCATTATAACTGCAAACAAACACAACCAGAGAACAAGTGGAAGCAAACTCTAAGTAAAAAATGAATACAGAAGAAGTATTGGAAAGTACAACGGCCAGAAATACAAGCCCAACAGTAAATTACAAGGAAAAACATGTACAACTAAAAATACAAATAGCTGGAAGGTGCCTAGAAGCTCCTGGATCATCCACCACAGATCCTACCAGAATGGTAGTTACAGATAGCCTCCTCAGTGATCCACATCTGTCCGTCTCTTCCGGGTACTGACTCATCGTGAGGTCCACCTCCGGGTACCATCCAGTCCTCGTATGCTCCTCCTTGGTCAGTGTTGTCCATCGTCTGCATCCAACATAACAAGGTGCATGTATAGCCCGTGCCGGGGTGAGTATAACGATACTTAGTAGGGACCCAGAGACCCTAAAGGTCTCAAAAAATCCACAAAGGATAAACCATAGTAGAAAGATACAATCATGAAGTATCAACCAACACTACATAGTTATATGCCCATACATATACAAAATTTTTCAACCATAGTCTGACTCCAACTCTCGAGCCCAATCACAAAACATTACACAAATGAAGTAAGTCATTCACCACATTGATAATGGTTGAAAGACATGACTCATCTCACATAGGTTTACAACTCATGAAGAGGGGTTGAGATAATTAGATGTAGCCTCTGAATCATCTCCTCTATCAAACCCACATAGGATCCAGGAAAAATATCAACACTGTGGAACCCATGTAAGATCCTGGTACAGAAGTAGTCACTGTCGAACCCACGTAGGATTCTGGTACAGTAGTTATATCTATCGAACCTATGTAGGATCCTATTACGGAAGTCGTCACTGTCGAACCCATGTAGGATTCCGGAACAGTAGTGATCGCTGTCGAACCCACATAAGATCCTGGTACAGAAGTCACTATTGTCGAACCCATGGAGGATCCCAGTAAATAAGTCATCACTATCGATCCCATGTAGTATTCTGGTACAATAGTTATCGTTGTCGAACCCACATATGATTCCGTCATTTCAGACGCTGTCAGCCCTTGGGTTCCCGCACATAGCCCGCTCGATTCTGGGAGGGTCCGCTCCTCAATCCAAGTGTTGATACATCAACTATCACGATGTCCGGATTTTATGTATCCTTTAGTTTCGTCTCATCATAAGGAACCCAATGCTATTGACGATGCTTCAATCAGACGCCCAGTCTGAGAGTTATCAGTGTTTCCGCTCTGAGGGGCTGGTTGGAATTCGGGTACAATCCAACTAGCCTTACTCCAACCTCATCCTAATCCGGTGTGGAGTATTCCAAAATTGCCTTCTCCTAAAAAGGAATCCAACGTAGTTTACAGCACATCAATCGGACGTCCGGTCCTTATGTTATAAGTGTTTCCGCTCCGAGGGCCCGGTGGGTTTCGGGTTCGAACCAACCCATCCATTCCCAAAATTCTCCAAAACCTTGAGTGTAATATACTAAAACGACCATCTCGATCCAAGGAATCCAAAGTAGCTAATGGTTCATCAATTGGAGGTCTGAAGCTCATGTAATTGGTGAAAACTCAAAAAGTGGTCTGAAGAGGGGGGTCTGGGTCCGGTCAGACACGACCCAACCTGCCCGGGGTCGGGCCGAACCATGTCGCCCCGACCTGGATCCAGGTCCAGCCCAGTAGGGCGCGACAGGGCCTAGTAGGGCACGGCCCAGCCCAGTAGGGCACGACCCGGCCCGACGGGCATGGCCGGACGCGCCAGCTGCTGCCCGGCCCACACGGCGGGCCACGACTTGGCCCTACTGACCTGGCGCGTTATGCGCCAGCCATAGTGTGGGGGGGGGGGGGTGTCTTGTAATGGCGGCGCCAGCTGGTACCACCTGTCCTCCCAGGAACCCGCACACGGGTTCTTCTCCACCGCTGTGGTCCGTATCATGGAGGCCTTCAACCGGCGGCACGTGAGGGGCGCCACCAACCCCAGGAGACTGACCAGTGTCGCACCACCACACTCTTCTGCATGCCATCGGAGTCATTCTGGTGGACCGGTTTTCCTCCCATCTACGCCTATGGCCTCCTCGGGTCTTTCTCTTCACTTTGACAGCCTCAAATCAGGCTTGAACTTCCGTTCACCCATCGACCATCAAGCCACGCATCAAGAACAAATTTGCAGAAGGTCCGGACTTGTTCGTTAGCTCGTGCCCTCCGCATTAGAGGCTCAAAAAATATTCCAACATATAATTGAACCAGAAACAAACCCCAGCTTAATCTATAACCCATCCCGCAATCAACATTTGTTCTGTGGATAGACAATTTTGAGGGGTCGATCCACGGTTATTGTTTTTATCCAAGGGAAAAGAAACTCTTAAAAGAAAGGAATTCGACCTCAAATTCAAAACCCTACCTCGATTGTCATTGACCATTGAAAAGTCGCAGAAAATAGACGTCGTGGAAGATGGACGTCATTCCATCTACGTCGGAAGGAGTAGGTCCCAGTGTTGTCAAGCCGATTTGACACCGTCGGTGTAATTCACGGGAGGCGGTGCTTCACATCCTTTCTCCAGTTGAAGAAGGTAGAACGTGTTGCTTCATGTTCTTCAAGATGTGGGGAGTTCTTCATTGAAGAACAACGTTCTTTGTCAAGAGATTAGAAGATCCCCTTCGTTCTTCTCTTCCTCTATTCCACCAAAAGTATGCCAACCCACTTAAAATAACTTGCTCCCTATTATTTTAATGTGTCATGAATTTCAAATAAATTAAAACACTTGAATTAATTAATGAAGACATTAATTAATTGCATTGGCACACTTAAATGGAGGAGGAAGGTGTAATGTTTACCCACATTAGTGAAGAGTGTTGGCTTTAATAAATTAAAGGGAGTTTAAGGGGTTCATGGGGATTTGAGAGGTTATGTGCTCGTGTGGGCCCCAGCACATAATATTCTACCATGGGATGTTCTATGGTGTTGGTCCCCACGTCCAACTTCCCTTTTAAGAAATTAACCACCACACATTTTTTAAAATATAAATGTTACTCATATTTTTTATAAAATTTCGAAATCCCATAAAAATTTACTTCCTCTCCCGATAAAATGCAACTCTGGTGAAGGTCTTCTTAAGTGATTACTGGTACTGCGAGTTCATCGTTTCCCTCAGATTTCAATTCTGAGCATCGGTTCAAAATATATAAAATCCCACACATACGTTCATTGAACGTACCCAAAAAAACTTCAGAAATTGATTCTGGGCACACATGGCCTTCGAATCAGGTGTCGTCAAAAATAGCGGACTCGTAAAATTCCAAAAAATTTATGAAAGAATTTTCCATGAAATTTTTGGGTCTTAAAATTACCCCTAGCTCAGGGATTTACATCCCTGTAAATCTACAACACACACTAGGGAAACAAATGGGGGTACTGAGCATGAATCTGAGCCTCTCACTCCCATGTGCTCTCATGGAGATTCCTATGCTTCCAGCGAACGCACATCAATGGAATTGACCGTCCATGCAGGACCTACTCCTGTAAATTCTTAATATACACTGGAACCTCCGTGAATGTCATCCCATCATCGATGTCTAGCACTTCATGGTCGATAATGTGGGACAGATCATGCACGTATCCCCTCAACAGAGATATGTGGAAGACGTCGTGCACCCGGTGTAACTGAGGTGGAAGAGCCAAGTGGTAAGCCACCTCGCCTACCCTACTGAGGACATGAAAATATATGAAGAATCATGGAGGTAACTTTTTCACCTCAGCTAAATCTCCATAGACCTCCTCAAGGTGAGACCCATAGAGAGAAGTGTTCACCATCCCCGAATTCTAGAGATCTCCATCTCCTATCAGCATATTACTTCTGTCTGCTCTGCACAATCTTTATCCACTCTTGGATGTACCATTATAGGGGATGTTTGAAACTCCCTCAACTCCTCCTCTTGTAGTGGAACTGGTACCATGGTCCATCCTCTGAAGAGTATGATGTGTTCATCACCTTCAAAAAATCCACCAGGTGCCTGCCTTGAGGATATTTGAGCACATCGCATTTGATAGTCAATGTCTCCATGTTGTGCCTCCCTGACTCGCTGAAGGAGTGGAGGAGTGACTGTGGGATAGTGGAGAAAGGAAGCTCCATCTCTATCCACAAAGGGTATCTACAACGCGGCCAGTTGCTCTGTTGCCTCTCTTAGTAGCTGAATGCATGATCTCTTGCTGAGAGCATCTTCTAAAACGTTTCCCCATCCCGAGAGTATAGACTATCTCAAAGTCATAGTCCTGGAGGAACTCGAGCCATAACCAATTTCTCAGGTTCATGTCCTTCGGAGAGAAGATATACCTGAGACTCTGGTGGTCAGAGTAGACTGTAAAGAGTTTTCCCAATGAATTATGGGTGAGACTATCCAATTTAAAAGAGCTCATCTACAGCCTTCTTTGCCTACGTCCTACAAGAGTTGCTAAGATTTATTCTTTACCAAAAAGAGAAATCGGGTCTCATCCCATGGATGAACCATGCCCATTGCCTAATACAATCTATCCAGACATGAACGGTACTAATTAATGCCATGGATGACGTCTTAACACCACAATGCTACTACCAAGAGATCCAACGGTTACTCTTGCCTCCAAGGGTTGAGTCACACTGTCGGCATCAGTGTGTGGTCACTAGGTCTCCTTCAGTAGGAATCACAAATGTTTGGATCAAGTCAATGGTTTTATCCAAAATCTATTAGTATTATCTACACAAAAGGTAGAAAAAAATGTCACAAGGACAAGTGTCTTTTATTATTGAAGATCAAATTACACAAACACAAAGAAACCAAAAACAATGACATCAATGAAGCTAGAAGCTTCATGAAAAAAGGATTCTATTCCTGGAACTAGTCTCTCATTGTCCACCTGCTCTCGGTGCACTATGGTCGTAGGCCTTAGCTGCCTAAAGCTGAGCTCTCCAATGTCAACTCGTTCCCTGTAGTCAGGGTGGACCTCCTGGTGGTGGTGGTGGTGGTAGGGCCTTGAAACATCCTCCACCACCTACTGCATGACCAACACCTCTTCCACGTCCTCCTGCTCCAGGCAGACCACCATGGTTGAACCTCTGCCTCTACCTGGGAGGTCCCTCTACTACCTAGTGATCATCTTCTGGGTGGGTCGGGTAGTCTCGATCCATGTGACCCTACCCGCCACATGCATAGAACTGCCTTCTTTTCGTACGGCTAGTTCTGTCTCGTGTGCCCCGCACAACCGAACCACAGTCATGAAGTCGACCACATGTTGGTCTGGTCTTCTTGGACCCCTGCATCATCTGTCTACTACGAGCTGCAGAAGACTCTGGTGAGTGTCTTCTAATGGTGGGTCTCGTTGTTGGAGACTGCTCAGCAAGAATCTCTCCTCTCTGAGGGCTTACTTATATACCCATGTCTTCATCGGGATGTTTAAGGAGATCATCGAAGCCCTGATCTCATGTCTGAGTCCCTGCTCAGAGGCTTGGGCCCTGAATAATGGGTCCCATACCATATCTGTGGAGTATCATGAGAGGTCGATGAACCTCGCTGAGTACTGAGCTACTATCATGCTGCCCTGCTGCAGGTGAAGTAACTTTTGAATCCACACCGCACGAAGGGTGGCTGGTAAAAACTCTTCCCGGAACATGCTCTCGAAGTCTATCCAGAGTAGTGATTCCTCATCATGCACCTAGGGCATCAAGCTCCACCATATTCCAGCAGCTTCTTGCAGGAGACTCGTGACATGGTTCACCATCAGGTTTCCTCGTGTCTCTACCAATGTGAAAACTCTCACAATAGCCTCCATCCAATCCTCAGCATCCTGTGGATCTATCTCTCCCCAGAACCTTGGTGGTATCCGGTGATCGAACTCGTGCAACACACATATGAGGTGTGCACTCTCTACTTCTAGAGTTGGTGGTATCAGTGGCCCAGCTGGTAGTGGTACCGCTGGTACCTCCGCTGTGATGGGGCCCTACATGGGGGACTCATTGCTCGATGGGATATCATCTCGTACATTACTAGGAAACCTAGATGGTTGCCTTCGTGGGACATAATGAAAAGAAACAGGTGCACCACGGTCAAAATAGTATACCTGGTGAGCTAACACAAAGTAATCACGAAGAAATATTTTTCGAGAAAACACACACACAATCACTGTTTTCGTGTATTGGGTTGGAAGTCAGAAGTCAGATTCCTAGTGTATGGATATGTCGGCCACCACACCAACACCGGTTTCCATAAACTGATAACTACACCCAAAACACTTAACCCTATTGCTATTAAAAGAATCAGAGTCCATGTTTTGTGGTAGTACCAAATCCTATGATTCCAATTTGTCACGACCCATCCCCCGGGGCCCGTGTCGTAACTACCCCAAGCCCACCTTCCATAGGCCAAGGGCTGGAAACTATCACCAAAGGCATAAATCAATAAAATTGGAAGTAACTTCCTTTATAACTGAAAAAAACACAACCAGAGAACAAGGGGAAGAAAACTCTAAGTAAATACCGAATACAGAAGAAGTACGCGAAAGTACAAAGTCCAGAAATACAAGCCCAACCATAAAGTACAAGGAAAGGAAAAAGAGATACAACTAAAAAGAAAAATAGGTAGAAGGTTTCTAGAATCTCTTGGATCATCCACCAAAGATCGTACCTGAAGGGTAGATACATATAGCCTCCTAAGTGCACCACGTCCATCCGTCTCCTCTAGGTGCTGACACGTCGTGAGTTCTACCTCCAGGTACCGTCCAGTCCTCATACGCTCTTCCTCGGTTAGGGATGTCCATCATCTGCATCCGACAAAATGAGGTTTAGGCATAACCCGTGAAGGGGTGATTATAATGATACTCAGTAGGGACCCCGAGACCCTCAAGGTCTCACAAAATCCACAAAGGATAAACCAAAGTAGGAAGATACAATCAAGAAGTATCAACCAACCCTACTTAATTATATGCCCATGCATATACCTAAGTTATAAACTATAGTCATGCTCCAACTCTCGATCCCAAGCATAAACCATTCCATAAAGTAAGTAAGTCAATCACCATGTTGATAATGGTTGAAAGACCTGATTCACCTCACACAGGTTTACAACTCACGAAGAGGGGTAGAGATGATTATATGTAGCCTCTGAATCATCTTCTCTATCGAAACCACATAGGATCCTGGAACAATATCCACACTGTCAAACCCACATAGGATCCTTTCATAGAAGTCATCCCTGTCGAACCCACATAGTATTTTAGTATAGTAGTTATCATTGTCGAACCCACGTAGGATCCTAGTATAGAAGTTGTCACTGTCGAACCCACATAGTATTCTAGTGCATTAGTTATTGATGTCGAACCCATGAAGGATTCTGGTACAGAGGTCACTACTATCGAACCCATGGAGGATCCTGGTACAAAAGTCGTCACTATCGAACCCACATAGGATTCCAGTATAGTAGTTATCGATGTCAAACCCACATATGATTCTGTCATCTCAGCCATTGCCAGCCCTAGGGTTCCCGCACACAACACACTTGATTCCGGGAGGGTCCGCTCCTCAAGCCAAGTGTTGATACATCAACTATAACGAAGTCCTGATTTGATGACTCTAGTAGTTCTGTCTCATCATAAGGAACCCAACGAGATAGACGGTGCGTCAATCAGATGTCTGGTCAGAGAGTTATAAGCATTTCCATTCCGAGGGGCCGGTTGGATTTCAGATACAATGAAACCCTGCCATACTCCAACCTCATCCTAATCCTATGTGGATTATTCCAAAAGTACCGTCTCATAATAAGGAATCCAACGTAGTTGAAGGCACTTCAATCAGACGTTCGATCCTTAAGTTATAAGTGTTTCCTCTCCGAGGGTCCGGTTGGTTTCGGGTTCGAACCCACCTGGCCATACACAACCTTCACCAAAACCTTGAGTGTAATATACCAAAACAACCATATCAATCCAAGGAATCCTACTCAGCGTACGGTGCATCTATCCGAGGTCATTAGCACAATTTATGGGCAAAAAAACATAAAGTGGTCCGAAAAGGGGGGTCTGGGTCCGGTCCGACCCGGCCCAACACACCCTAGGGCGGCGCGAACCGGGCGACCCGACCCAGATCCAGGTCCGACCCGGTAGGGCGCGGCCCGACCTGATGGGTGCGACCTGGCCTGATGGCTGCGGCTCGTCCTGCGTGAGGGTGGCTTGACGCGCACGACAGGTGGCCCGGCTCAGCAGCTGCCTCCCGGCCCGCGCGAGGGCGGCCCGGCCCGCGCGGCAGGCGGCCCGTTCTGCGTGACAGGCTGCCCGGCCCGCACTGCCGGCCACAGCTCCGGCAGGATGTCCGAGCGTATTACGTGCCAGGTTCATAGCGGGGGAAGGGGGGTGGTTCCGCCCACCGGTGTCTGGTAACGGCGGCGCCACCCGACCTCCCCAAAACTCGCATGTGGGTTACGGTACATTACTGCGGACGGTGCCACAACTTCCTTTCGCTGGAGGCGCGCGAGGGGCGCCGCCACCGCTTACGGTCACCCGTGCCACTACGCCAGTGACCCGCACCTCTGCGCTCTTCCATGAGCAACCAGAGTCGTTCCGGTAGACCGTTTTACCTCCCGTCTCCGCCTACGACCTCCTCGGGTCCCGCTCTTCACTGCGACGTCCTCAAATGAGGGTTTCCCTTCCGTTCACCCATATCCCATCAAACCTCACATCAAGAATGAATTGGAAGAGGTTCTGGACTAGTTCGTTAGCCCGTGCCCTTGTGTTAGAGGCTTAAACAATATTCAGGATTGTAATTGAATCTACAAAAATCCCCAACATAATCTCTAACCCATCCCGCAATTAACATCTGTTCTGCGGATTGACATGTTTGGGGGGCCGATCCGCAGTTTTTGTTTTTATCCAAGGGAAAAGAAAAACATAAAAGAAAGGAATTCAACCTCAAATTCAAAACCCTACCTTGATTGTCGTTGACTGTTGACGAGTTGTGGAAAACAGACGTCGCGGAAGACAGACGTCGTTCCATCTACGTCGGAAGGAGTAGAGCCCGATGTAGTTAGGTTGAGTCGACACTTTCGGTATACTTCATGGGCAGCGGTAGGTGTCGCTTCTCATTTTTCAAGAGGGTAGTAGGTGTCACTTCTCATTTTTCAAGATGTGGGGCGTTCTCCGTTGAAGAACGGCGTTCTTCTTTGAGAGATTAGAAGTTCTCCTTCGTTCTTCTCTTCCTCTGTTCCACCAAAAGAATGCCAACCCGTGTAAAATAATAGGCCCCCTTTTATTTAAAGGTTCCATGCATTTCAATTAAATTCAAACACTCAATTTAATTAATTAAAAAATGAATTAATTGCATTGGCACACATAATAGGAGGAGGAAGGTGGAAAGTTCACCCACATTAAAGAAGGGTGTTGGCTTTAATAAATTCAAAGGGGTTTGAGGGGTTCAAGGGGAGTTGTGGGGTTAGGTGCTCATGTGGGCTCCACCAAATAATGTCCTCTCATGGGAGGTTATGTGGGGGTGGGACCCACCTCTAACATCCCTTTGGAGAAATTAACCACCACACATATATTTAAAAAAAATGTGATACACATATTATTTATTAAATTTAGAAATCCCCCAAAAATTAACTTCCACTCCCGATAAAATGCAACTGTATTGAAGGTATCCTTAAGAGATTACCGGTGTTATAAGTTCATCAGTGCCCTCATATTTCAATTATAAGAATTGGATAAAAAGATATAAAATCCCACATGTACGTTCACTGAACATACCAGAACAAAACATACAAAATTGATTCCGGGAACACTGGGCCTCAGAATCAGGTGCGGTCAGAAACTACGGACTCGTAAAATTTCAATGAATATAAAAAAATGATTCTTGTAATATTTGGGACTTTATAGTGTTGGCCACCTTGTTGGATTTACTATATTCTTAAGAAGCAATCAGAGTAAGTTGAGGGACATTATTCAAATGACAAGTCTAATGGGGAAGAATATTCCATGGATAATTCCCAATTATCACCCTCAGAGTGATGATAAAGTTTTAGAATTAGATTCAATCAATAGGTAGATTTGCATTAAATGGAAATCATGTTTGAAAAGATTTATCATTTATAAGAATTCTTCATAATAAGAAGTTAATATTCTAATATAGTTATAAATGTATCATTTAACAAATCTATGTTCGATTTAGAAAATACCTCCACATACTGAGGGTCCTCGAATACCAGTATCCATATCATCAACATTTGATTTAATCAAAAAATTTACATGATGAATCCACATCACATATCTGAGAACAATAGGCTGATTCATTCAGTATGAACTTCTTAAAGTCTTATAATTTTCAGTTCATCGATGTTCTTATGCATTGCTCCAACATTCACCTAAGAATTAACATGGACCCCAATATGCATGCCTAATGTTCCAAAATGAAGTGATGGTGCTCCATGAGAAAAAAACTTTCCTTTATTTCTATTTTGATCGAATCAATGATGGATGTCACAGCTACGTCTAGGATGTGTTGAACTTGGTCGCTCTATCCAGTGTTGTCTAGTAAATCCATGTCCTCTTCCAGTTGCCTACTGGTGTTAATCTCAAGGAAAAATCCATTACCTGAAAACTCCCATAGATTTCTTATATACTCGCATATAATAAACACATTCTATATGTTTTCATCATCTCTTAATAATATATGTTAGTTTGAGATAATACATTATCCAGCCATCCACATTTGGACATGTATTGGTAATTTTCTTCCCAATTCTCAATAGTTGAATAAATAATGTAGGCTTTATGATCTTTAACATGAATTTGGATAACCATGATGGTATTAAGGAAGGTCTGTAACTTTTCATCTTGCATTACTCCTTAGTATTATACTTTCAATTGCTATTAGCTCTCTACACCACTGTTTCAATTTCAATGAAATCATGCGTTTAAAATTCCATTATTGTATCAAAGGACACAAAGTCAAGGGTTCTATATTGTTTTATTAATTCAGATATGGCCATATTAATTATATTTCGAGGGATAATTGGGATGTCAATAAGTGGTTCATCAAGCCCACATATATTCCAGAAATTGAGATTAGAAGACTCCTAGCCATGTATTTGGTTTTTGGGTACTTATTGATTGTAACCCAGAATAATGAACCAAGTTTGGTTTATTACCCATATAGAAACCATGACATGAAACATCATGATAAAAAAGTCATAGGTGGGCTCATTATTAGCTAACATGTTCCATGTGAAAATTCAAATGAAACAACTATTGAATATTTTCAAATCCTTGATTCAAGGTTCCCCAATTTCAATAGGTTTGATAAACTCTTTCCTAGTGATAGTGATCATATTTTATTCATTGAATTTTCCATTATAGATAATGTTCCTAATAATACATTGATTCTCACAGATGAGACCTCATGAACACCTATAGATAGAGAATGGGTAAAAAAATTCATGTGCTGACTGAATTAACTAGAAAACCCACATAGATTGAAACATGGACTTCCCTTTACATTTGGCCGGTTTATTGATGAATACATAGCCTATTACACTATGAAATTGAGTCTAAACATTTAAAACGATTATTGGAGCACCATGATAGTTTTATGGGAGGGATCCCTCTCTCACCACAAGGTTTTTATTGACCATGTTATATTTTTCCACCTATAGACCATCAGAAATCAAAAAATAATTTTTTCACCAATTAATGGACTTCCTCGAAAAATCCTAGTCTTGATTAAATAGGATTTGGATAGTATATATGGTCCTATTATAAGCCTTCCCAAATGGTATAATTCCATATTCATATTACAAGTTATATAGGATGAGTGTATTTCTCCCATGTTTACTTTTTTTGTTGAGGCTGACATGATCATGATAATTGATACATTTAATCATATAATATTCACCAATTGAATAGATATTCCACAAGAGTGGATCTCGATACCTTACACCTCGTATGAATAGATATAATCCCTTATTGGTCCCATTGATTCAAATTGATATCCTTATAGATGAATGTATTGAAACTATCAATCACACAAAAGTGTTTGGAATTGTATATTTGATGATGATTTAGAGAAAAACATTCAACTAGAATGTATAATTTTTTTGATATGCCACTATTAAGGAAAAATTTCTCCTCATTCTCCTTTTTCATCATTATGATAATACATTCTATGGAAGTGAAAAGGAACTTATGAATAAATATTCAAGGAACAGATCCATACTGATTTAGATTAATATGGTCCACAATGATTACTCTATTTTTGGACATCATAATTTTGATGATGACATTAGGGAAATTATTTTTGTGGTCCACTGGCATAAATTACATGATATAAACTTGATTTTCTTTCATGGGAATCACGTAAATGATGTTTGAGTTGATCCCATAATGCAAACAATTTCATTCTATATATTCTAAATAAATCAATAAATGACCCTGCATATCATAATATAATTAAAAAATTATATCAAAATACATCTATAAATATTTCAATAAGTTATATTGTCAATGATAACCATTAAGAAAACCCCTAAATAATAATATAAATAATCTAATTATCTAAAATAATATATAATAAAAACTCAAATAAGGTCAAGGGGGAAAATTATGGATTATCATATTTCTATTGATGGGGGAACCATGCCTTTTTATAATCTTATCCCATCACTAAAACTTATCAGTGTGTGTTTCTACACATTTACAACATGAAAAATTCATATAAGGAAACATAGATAACCCCAAACATCATAGTGATTATAATTTGGACTATCCAATTTATTTCATAATGATTATTCCTAATAAACTATGAAGAAGCATAAGAATATATAGTATAAACATGGTTTCAAAAAAGAACCTAATTTATAAAAAATCATTATTTGAAAGCATAGAACAAAGGTGCTATTCTAAAAGAAAACCTAACACTAATATTATGTATTTTTACTAATCAGCCACATTCATTGAATAAAAAATAATATCATCAATGAATAACTACAAAAAAGATTCAAGATACCTCTTAATTATTCCATTGATCATATTAGTAAACAATTCTAGTTCATTTTTACCCACAGTTAATAACAACTTATTAAAAATAGGAAATAACGAATCAAGACATATAACTTTTGATTATCCTCCTTCTAAAATCATTTTTTCAGATAAATAGATCATAATATGATATTATAAAACCCTTAATCTCCATTTTACATATCAAACAATTCATCAATTTAAGGTAGGAGATAAAAATTATTTGTCATAAGATATTTTATATTATGATAGTCCATAGAAAACTAAATAGTTTCATACATATTATTCTAATGAATTTCTAGTGTTTCCCATGAAGAGGTACTTTGTTGAATTAATCATTTATATTCCAACTATTCTAACTAAACCTTTAATGTATTTAATGTATTTAATTTCATTGTTTCTATCCAATATTATTAAAGGTAATTATGAATTTTATCTAGTTAGAGGTCAATTGTAAATACAAATAATATGTCTATAGTTAAACTAGAGAAATTATCAAGGAATACATTAAAAATTTATTTATGATAGTTGGATAATCTCTATAGTTTTTTTGAATCAATAGTTCAAATTTAAATGATTAAAATTTTTAATTGATAGTGATAAATTATCTACCAACAATCATTTTTGTCTTTCATTCAAATATTAGTCTCCTTTAATGGGATTATCAACACTATTAATATATGTGTAATTGAAGATCCATGGAAAATTGTCAAAACGGGCTTGGAGATTTGTAACAGATCCATCAAAAAAATCAGGTCAATGAATTCCATATCAAGAATATATAAATCCTAAAATATTTCAGTTTTATCAATAGTTACAAAAAATAATTAATACTAAAAAGAATTAAATTATCATTTCATGGGAGGTATTTTATGTTTCCTACCATAAGAAATCATTTGAACATGAAATTCCATATGATCAAAAACACATATATCAATAAAATAGTGGTGTTTGATTGGGTAAAAAACATTTCATGGGAGTATAGATGAAGAGAACAACAACTTCCACTATCAAAAAACCATTTTGATTCTCTATGACCGTCTTATCTACACTATATAACTATTTTCATTGTGAACTAGATAATTCATTATTTATTTTTCCAATATTTTATTACTGCTATGGTATTTGATTCATATTAGAGTCACCGAAGGTTGTTTGATTATGGGGAATTAAAAATAAATCTTAATTGATCTATATAGGAATAAGAAACATTAGATAGATTTAATAAATTATCATCAGTCTCTCTTGTAGTCACCATATATTATCATTTTAGATAAGCCAACAGGCCAAAATTTTGTTATTACAAAATTGGATTCATTTATTCCTGCATGAGATTCTCAAAATATGTACATATAATGAAACATGTCTCACAACTATAGAAAGGTAGTACGTTCACAGAAGAAACTATCTCGTTTTCAGCTCTATTCATACTTGAGAATAATTATCATTCATAAAATTCTTCCCCAATGGGGAGTCCCCACACATTCATCTATTGGTATAATTTTCTACTCTAATGAATTTTCCCATGATATAATTTTTTTATTGTTTATATGTTCTCTCTATACTGATTTTTTTCAATACATAAGAAAACTAACTTGGTGGTTTTTTCAGGTCACAACCCTATCACAATGATCATCACATTTCATTACTCACTAATAGAAAAAGAAAGATAAAAATAAATCAAGCATATGAATTTAGCAATATACTCCCTCAATCACATATTTTCCAATATATTATAAATGTAATCTATCATCGTTTTTATCGTGAATGTGTAGGGATAAATTTTTTTGTTAAATAAATTCTCAAATTCTTGACCTATCAAATCATGTTCCTAGTATTTTTGGAAAATAATATTCCACCACATGTTAATATGAACCTCCAATATAAAAACATTTAGCTTCAAATTATTTTCACATGGGGTTCAATTGAAATAAAAATTTTGAATACTCATAACAATAAATTCCATTGATTCTAATTGTTCTGAATCCCCCAATAGGCCTATGAAATATATTTCTAAATATCCATGAATAAATTTTTATAGTATTTCAATGGTATATTATTTATGCAATGAGTGGATTTAAATTCACGGAGTACACTTTAGATGAGATGTAGATTAACATGTAGTTTAGGTTCGACCACATTATCAACTACTTCCTCTAGTTGGATTCTACTTCATCGTCCCGATTCTATTCATTATAAATATAGTTCAAAACAATAATTATTAATAATGAACATGAATATAAAGTATTATAATATTCCAAAATATCTAATGTAATAATATTTTTTGGAAATTTCTAAATATCAAACATAATAATATGAATAATGCAGTATTTATGGGAAGTTGCATTACTAAAACATGATATGTTACAATGATCAACTAAACCCTCTATAAAGATATGATTAAACATTTAGAAGTCCATTTGAATAAATTTTATACCCATACAACCATAGTAACTTGATTTTCAAAAGAAATATCATTTATTTAACATTTAATTCTATAAATTTCTAGTTCTTCCATTCATATCTCTACAAAACCATCCCATGATGATAGAGTATGTATCATGTTTTTGTCTTGTTAATAATGGAAAATATGATAGGAGCTATTAGATGAATATAATAGTTTATAATTTTCTATTGACCTTAGAATTATTAAGATTTATTGAGACATAAAAACAGATATATGGATGGAAAACATTAAGAAAAGGAGTTGAAAACAATGTATCTTGATGCATATTATATCAATATGTAAAATATTTGAAAAATATGTCTAATGTTATTTTAAAAAAAACTTCTCATACAAGAATGGAATATTGATAAGATTACTATGTATTTAATTTTAATAATTTCTAAAAAATATAATGTTCATAATTATATTTTTGTTGTTGTCGATCTTTATAAAAAAGTAGCACATTTCATTGAAATGAATGATCATTTCTCTCTTTTTCATCTTTCAACAATATATATTAAATAAACATTAAGGATTAATAGAAATTAATATTCTATTATATCTTATCTGGTTATGATTAGTACCTAGATGTTTTGGAGGTGTTTTCAACCTTCCTTGAATTCATATTTGAACATTAGATCAATATATTATCCATATATAGATAATGGATTGAGAGGACAATTACATCCATCAAATATATGTTGATATTCATTACTATGTATTTCAAATGTTCTTGGGATCAACATAATTCTCTAACCAAGTATTCCTTACACAATATCATTAACCCTACAATTTATATGTCTCCTTACAAATCTTTCTATAGAATGAATTAATGAACTCCAATGTGTTTGATGAAGTCAGGAAATATAATCAATTGAGACCTATAAAATATGGGTAAATGGGGTAAATTATTAGATCCATTTAGTATTATGTCATTGAATCTCAGTGACTATTTAATCATTATGTTGAAAATAATGTATGATATATATAGTTTGAAGTCTATGAAAATGTACTCCTAATAATATCTCAATGGATTTTTTGAGATTTTCAAGGAATGATAATTTCAGCCATTGATAAACCAGTCCCTTTGATATTGTTTATCATATCCTGATATCTTCTTATCATGTGAAATTTCCCATGAATATATCTCATGAAAATTAAATCTTCCATGTATATCTCCCATCAAATTATATACCCAATACATCAAAGGTACTTAATTTTGTGGTTATTCTATTATTGTATGATCACTCTATTGAGGGAAAAAAGAGAAAATTATTTATATAAGAGTGGATGTTTGGTCTATAAAGGGAACCCCACTAATAATTATTTCATAGAAATTACCATAATATTTATAAGTTATGTGGGAACCTATGGTTTTTATGAGGAATATGTGTCCTTAGTAATTTCTATTATACTAAAAAAATTATTAAATAAATTCTACTTGTAGAATGTATGAAATCAATATTTAATAATATATTTATCATTAAATAAGTTTTATATCTCCCACCTAACACCGAGTTTAAACAAAAAATGATATACTATTAGAATATCATTATTATATTTGATATTTATCACATAGATATTAGATTGGGGGGTTTCATTAGAACAAATTTAAATTTTATAATAATATTTTTTTAAAAAATATGCATAATTATTTAATTGGATATCTGCACATTCAAAATAAACATATTTGCAGATGATATTAATAAAGGGTTATTTTCTGGATAAATTATTTTTATTCACCTAATGTGATTTATCATAGAAAATTTAATTAATTACTCTTAATAAATTATTTATAATTAATTTTTAATTAATTTGTTAATAAAAATATATTTAAAATTACCTTATGTAATTTTAGTTGGCATGTAGTAAGAATAAATTCAATATAATGGCTAAACAATTTTTTTTAAAAAATGTTTGAATTGCAAATTATGAATGATATTTTATTGTAAGCCATTAAATTTTAGAAATTTATTGTAATATAATGGTTATTATATTATTTATTTTAATTTATGTGTTTGGTAATGATCCTATATTAATTTTTGTTCATTATGAAGAGTAACAAGTGTAAAAAATTTCTTACCATGTAAAAGGTTAAAATAGTTAATGTGGGGTTAATTGATATAGATACGTGTTAAAATAAAATAAAAACGTGGGAAAACTTATTTTCAAGTAGATATAGAACCATTCTATTGATATATTTGACATTTAATATCCTTGGTACCACTTTCACTTTCAATGTTTTTTATGTATTAATGTTTTATGTTCTAAAAGTGTGGAACTCCGCTCAATTAAGAAAAGGAACCACAATTCATCTATTCTCTGCATTTCATGAGTACATTATCATAATAGAGATATGAATGAGTAATCTCCAAAAATCATTATCGATAACCATGTGGTTTCTTTAATTCCAAATTATTCATCCTAAACCCCTTATGGTTATTCTCAATGCAATATACCCGAAGAAGTGGTATAAGTTTTTAAGGATATTTTTCACATTTTTGTCAATAATCCTCGTAAAAATGTAAAATATTTATTTAAGCATGATATAATGTGTAAAATTAATATAATAAGTATTTTTTATGAAAATTTGACATCATTTGAAATATCATTTCCTTCTTTTGAAAAATGATATCATCACTCATGGTTAGATATAGTGAACCACATCCACTATGTGATGTCATTGGTTTATCATTTCAACTCCACATCAGTTTTAAGATGAAAAGATTTAGTGAATATATGTTTTATATATTATATAATTTTTATTCTATTATATATAATTATTATTTAAATTTCATCTATTCTTTCCAACTAAAGGTAGAAACATCACTCGTGCAGAAGAATAAAGTATCATCACCAGAAAGTGATGTAATTATCTTTTCATAACATATTTATATAAATATTTTTAAAATATTATATAATTAATAAATATTATTCGTATGAATATATTAATATTATTAATATAATGAGACCATAAACTAGGTTCATGTACTAGTTCTTTCAAATGAGAATATTCATTGAAAATGGACCTGTTTTCTCCCGAATAATTATTTTAATAAAGAATTATCTTAAAATGGTAATGACATATTATAATGGATTGATACATAGTAATGTATATTTTTGTATGTTTACATAATATATTAAACATAAATATATTTTTATTTTAAATAAAAATGTAATGTTTTTGATTTTATCTATAACCTAAGGTAAGAGATTATATTCATTCTCATTTCTTTATTGGATTGTTCCTGAGAACGTTACATTCAGGGAAGTTATATGTTTATTATATTTTATACAAAAAAATATTTTTTTCTCATTTTCTTATGATATTATCTTTTATAAAATAATATCATTTTACACTCACTTTTACTTAAATACATTGTATAAATGTTTATTTTAAAAATTTTGCTTTATTTTCTATTTAGTTAACAAAATTTTTTTCCTTGTACCAATTATATAAAATGTTATCAATCATATTATTGTCAACTATGAAATTATTAGTTAAATTCATTTTCAATTATATCTCTAATTTAAATAAAATTTTCAATATTTGATTTTTATAATTATTTTAAAAAGGTTATTTATGATGTTTTATAAAAAAGTGTAATAAGAATCTAACTTTTGATGTTTAAATTCCAAATAGGTTGTCCCTATATCATTTGTAGTATTCTTATTATAAATTTTATTTCATGTTTCAATTAATATATTAAGATAAATTTTTGTTCTCATCACTTTGGGATGCCTTAATTTTTCAGAAAACTAGAAGAAAACAATATATTCAATTATTTCAATTAAATGTTCAAATTATCCCCAACCGATTATCTTCATCTATAAAAATATTATTTAGGGATTTTAATTCTTTAACTTGAATATTATTAAATGATTCCACCCACACTCATTATTTAGGTGACATATAATTATGATGATTTAGAAATTATTCTATGAAACTTGTTTCTTTTCCATGGGTTCTGCAATATTGAAATGATTCAATGATTGGAAATATCAATTTCATTGTTTGAGTTATTATCTGATGATTTGATTCTTGTTTTTATGATATTATGGAACACATATATATAGTTTTCATTAATTGATTGGTGATCCATGTATTACCTATACCTGGAAAGGAGAGTGGACCCTATTTTGTAATGACCAATTTATGATATCATAGTTAGTGGGTGGATATTTTTTAATGAAATGATAGAATGGGAAGAGAACCCAACATATTATGGAATAACATTCAATTTTCTTGGTCTTAGTTATTAATTTTTTATAGCTCAATATTTTCTAAAAAAACTATGAATTGTGTTTATGTTATGTTATCCTAGATCATGATTGATTAATGATCATTCCCCACACTTATGGATTATTATTTTATCTGAAAAGAGCCTTATTCCTTTATTTATCTTAAAAGAAATTATTATTTATGCATATGAAATTTAGATGTAATGATAATGTTATCATACAATTATTATTATCTTAATCTCACTTATGTCGATTGATTAATAACTCATATGTTTACCATTATTTAGAAATAGAGCTCAACATTTGCAATGTTGCGTATCCTTATGTTGTAAATAATGGTTCTATGTAGTGTATATATAAGTGCTTCCCTATGTGAGAATACCATTGTGAGAAATGTTGAAGTTCATACATTACATATGTTTATTATGTATTTACTCACCAAATACACTAATCCATTACTAATTTATGGTGTTCATTATTTGAGTTGTATTGTATATTAATCTAAAATCACATAATATTTATGTTTGTTATCCTCTAGTCGCATCACTATAATAATAAAGAGACTCATATAAAAGAAGTAATTCTAGAAGTGTTTATAATATTTATAATAATTCATTTTCATTGAGCTTAAAAGATCTATCACGAACACTTTATAAATTGATGGCATAGTAGAAATGACATTTATGTTGACAAATTTTTCAACGATAAATATATTATCTTTAGTATTATCTAAAAATGTAAAATATTTACCATTAACTTTTAATATGACCTTGAATCTTGAAATGTCACTGTTCAAATTCCACAAACACTTATTATGAATTTAAAAAATAATTTTATAGGTACAAATCAATTATGTAAACCATAAAATATTCAACAACTAATTATTTTTTCTCCATGAATATTATCAATCAGGAATACATAGTTTTTATTTCATTTTTAACTATTACCTTCTACATATATATATATATATTTGTGTGTGTGTGTGTGGGTGTGGGTGTGTCGGTGTGAATCAAATATATTGAAATTGTAATACATCTTAGGTTTATTATTTTGAGAGATGGATTTTAAAACAATTATTAGAATCATGAATTAGTGTCTTATATACATAAATATATAAAACATTACTTTTTCGTTTATAATTTGATCTAAGAATAAAATAAATTTTTAAAATACTCTTCATCTATACATGATGATAACTAATACAACTTTTTTATTATTAGGACATTGGAGTCCTACATTATTATTTATGTCACTCAAACCATCAATGAATATCCCTAGGGTATTTACAATAATATTATTATCATATATGAAAATATTATTCTATTTTTCTAAAGTTTTTTTAATATAATTTTTCAAATTGATAACAAAATTCTTATTATAATGTAAATATTTTTTCTTTTTGGGAATGTGTACATACATGAAAATAAATTATTATATCTTCAAGTATATCAAAATTGTGCACTATCTCATTACTAAGGAAATTTTACCACAATGTATTTCATTGTCTAATGTAGATGGAATTTGGGATGATTAATGTGATGAAATAATAGGATTCAATTAAATCCTTTGTTGAATGCATGTAAATATTCTATGTTTTATAAGCGTATATTTTTTTTGGGGAAATTATATGATCCTACACTAATGTTTATATTAAATGATTTTATTTTTAAATTAATATATTAATAAAAATACAATAAATTGTTTCTAAAATAATAAAATTAAATAATAAATACTCAAAGATATTTTTTATTGTTTTTTTATTTTAAATATTGAAAACCAAATTATGATAATATATATATTACTAAAACGTATGAAAAATAAATCTTTCAATAATATAAATTCAAATAATTTTATTGTTCCATGTTTTCTTCATGGACGAAATATCAATTATAGTTCCTTAATGAACATAATGCATGATATGATTACTCAGTGAAAAAATATACCACACTTACATGTTCCATAAATATTTACTAATTTCAATTTACATGGTTGTGATGACGGTATATGGGTAAGAAAATTGATTTTACATGGGATAAGGGATGAGAGTGGGGGTGATACAATAGATTAATATTAAAGATGGGGTGGAAAGCGATTTAGACAACACAAGTGATGTAGATTTATATGCAATGGTGAGTACTATTTTTTATAATAAATTGGGAGAGTGATATATCACATTCAGTACGATTATATGGGATCAAGATTGATGGTTTTATTGATTTAATGGAAATTTATGGATGTTACCAAGTCAATGATGCAATGAAATATAGAATTATTAAAAGGTAGATATGATATTGTGATGCTAAATGGGTTCTTCAATTTTATTTAATGATGTTGGATGGGTAGAATAATATTTGGTAAATTATGTGAATTATCACTAAACTTAATATTAATTCTCATATTAGAAATAAAAAATTTCTATTCGAGGAAATATAAAATTAATATGTCAAATGTGTTGTTACGTATAATAATTTATTATATAATTTATTTTTTAACTATGTTTTAATGTATATTTTTCATCCAAATTTGGATTACATCAGTAGTGTGGTGGAATAATTTGAAGATAATAGTAGTAGTAATAGAAATAAATTACAATTTTTTAAAAAACATTAATACCTTGACCCAACTGATAATTAATATTTCCTTCATACATAACCATATAGTTATGAAAATGATTATTTTTCTATTATTATAACGATGTATTTATTTTCTATTATAAAATATATGTTCTAACCAAATCCATGTTTTCCACATGTCTATAATTTATATATAGTTATTGGAAAAGGTACCCAAAGAGTAGAAGATAAAAAGATTAATTTTTTTTATTTTACTCTTCACTAACTCATCATTAAAAATATAAAATAATTTGAAATAAATATATGTATTAAGATAATTTTATGTTAATATTGGGAATTTTTTCTTACAATTATTCTTTTATATTCTATTGGTATTGCATGAAAATTTTTCACCTTTCCTCTTATATATGTAAAATGGTATTTCAATAGGGCGTTTATCCATATTATGAAAACCCATTTTTGTCTAAAATTTCCCTCAGTGTTTGATAATGTCCAAATATGAATCCTATTTATGTTTAACAAATTGAAAATTATTTTTCAGCTATCCATTTATTCAATATAATCTTCATCACTTTCAATTTAATGGGTTTCTATTATTTTATTTATCCAATTTACAGATGAGTTTAAGGAAAATTGTTTCTTCTTAGGATCATTTTTTTTCTTAATTGGATATAATATCCCCACTATACATCGAGAACATTACAATAAAATTATAAACCATCATGGTATAATTATTATTTATTATTGAGTTATAAAACAAAAAATAGTATCTTTTAAAGGAATTGTTCTCAATAACATCACAATTCCTTAGGAAACATCATCCCCACTTGTGGGTTGATGTATGCTTTATAGGCTAAAACGATAGATGTTATCCATGTGGTCTATATTCAAATATCAATGGAAGTAAATCTATATGGAGTTAAGGTTATTTGAATTTTCATATTAATGTTGTATTAAGTGGGTAGTATCATCTCCCTTGCAGATTTTCCACTTATTGGGTGGATAATCTAGATTATCTATCCCCCATTAGCTTAGTGGTAATGTATCTATATCATGAAGGTGATGTTTTGGATAATATATTACATATTAATCAAAATTAAAAAATAAATATATGAGTTTTTATACTATGATAGAGGATTTTATTATTTTTTATAAGACACCAATAAAAATATCAATTATAAGCCTCCACTAACATTTTCTTTTTTAATATGTGTTTGGGGATTTTTCTCTTTGGACTAATTTTTGTCTTATTCAAACCTATTTCATTAAATCCCCCTAGCCCCTCATAATTTATGACATTAATATCAAATTTTTTCTAAGTAGTACTATATTAAAAGATTATATGGAAATATTCACTAAAGATAATATAAAAATTAAATTATTAGACATAAACGTAAAAAATATTAAACACTAAATTCATTAATGTAGTTTATGGAATCATTTTTTTCTCATACTCATTATCATATCTAATCTGGAAAAAATATCATCATATTTTTTAATATATATATATATATATATACTAAAAATTATTTAGTATGTTTCATTGATGTTAGAAGATCAATTTGGAATATAGAATTTCCATCTGGGGGATTCCATCTTTTGGTGAATATGGTTATTCAATTTTTTTAACTGCATTGTGTTCTTAAAATAAAAAAAACAAAAATTTTAATAACTTTTATTTAACATTTTTTCAAAAAGTTCACTTACATGGGGATTTAATTTTTCTTTACCAATAAAAATATTTAATAAAAATAGAGAAACAATTTTTAATCCCCTCTATTCCAAAAAACCAAAAATAAAAAAAATGTTTCGTTTTTTCTAAATTAATTATAATTAATCTAATCAATATTATAGAAAATATTTTTTTTAATATTAATCATTTAATTAATTTAACGAACAGAAGTAAATAATTAAGCACAATAACATATCATTTACTATATTGTTATTAAGGTTTTAAAAAATTCTAAAAAAGTATTTTATAAATACAAATATTATTTAAAAAAATTATTAATGTGTGTATTTGATACGTGAAAGAATATTAATTTTGGGAAAAAAATAATTAATTCATAATCAAATAATTATTCTGTTCATATTATTAGAGAATCCTTGAAATCTTCAACTAACAGAGTACCAATGCCATGAAATTGTTATCAATAATTTTTTTTTCAACCCAACCATTATTTAATTGCATAGATAATATTATATATAAAATAATTGTTATTGAAGTTCAATATATCCTCTTACCAAAATAATACTATTTATTAAATCATGACAACTAAAATCACCTTTAATATTTAACACAGATATGATTAGAATATAGAGTGAATAACAACAAATATTTTAGAAATAACCTTATGTGGCTATCTAAAAATATAAATAGAACATATTAAAATTTAATGAGTATAATTCCTTGTCATATATATATATATATTATAGAATAAAGTTAGTGTCTATTAATTTTCTTTTTCCTTCTATAGACCCAAAATTATTTATACATGGTTTATCGGACATGATAGAATCATTGCACATTTATTTATTTTTCCCAAAAAAATAAAGCAATAAATAAATATCTATTATTATATCATTACAAAAGAAGAATAGTCTCACAATATCGTTCATTTTAGATTGCATAAATAATCATTTGAAATTATTAATTACAAATTATTCATGAAATACGAACTCATGTTGACATATAGGGTTATATAGTATTGTCCCTTGATCATAATAGTTTGGAGACAGAAATATAACGTTAGATTCTATTAGATGTAATAAATTTTTTTCCTTATAAATAGTATATATTATCAATTTTAACCATGGTAACTATATTTAAAGTTATTGTAAAAAAATATTGTATCTTGATGGTAATGTTTCTTTTAACATAACATGTACAATATGATTGATCGATCTCTAGGGAAAAATGAAAACAATCTTACAAAATATTTTAACTGACATGGAATAAAAATAACCATAACATGAATAGTTTATCCTAAAAATATTGGAGATTTATAAATGTTATAAATTGACATTTGATTACTTTATTAGGTATATACATTAAATTTTTGTGAACTCCATTGTATTCCATGATTGTTTTTAATGAATATGAATGTTGTGACACTTATAAATTTCACTATGAAAGATAGGTTATTATAAAGGGAAATAGTGAATATTATTATAGTTAACCACATATAAATTTATCAAATACATCACAATAATATTATAAAAATAGTCAATATATATTTTAATAATCATTTCAATAAAACAAAATCATTAAAACATTTTTTGAGAAGATTCATTAATCAATAAAATAATTAATTACATGGCATGGTGAAAAATATTGAAAATAAAAGTTTGGTTATTTTGATGATGATAATTATTTTTGGACTTTAGAAGTCAATAATATAATTCAGTGGAATTTGGGTAATAATTTTGATACCAATGTCAACTATTTTGTGAGATTGGAAATATTGGTTGAATAGTTTTGTGATAAAAGTTACAATATCAATGTTGATTATGTTGTTGTATTGGTTTTACATTTCATTCAACAAATCAATATTAATTTTTTTATAATGATAAATGATATATTAGGGAATATATAATATTATAATGATTATATTAATATAGGTATACTATCATAGTAGTTCTATTTTGGTGAATATTTGTTATGTTGATTTCAAAATATGTCTTAAATTCCTTTATATCATGGTTTGGAATAGTTTTAAATATAAATAAAAAATAAAAGGAATACATGGATTTTTATATAATACATATAATAGGTATAAATTTTGATATATGTGTTAATGTAAATTAAATTTTAATATTTTATTATAGATCATGTGAATACTTTATTTATAGGGATAACCATATATGGGATTATCTTTATTCAATTAGAGGGGTGTATGAAATGATCTAATAAATAGCATATCATGTGGAACTGGGATCATGGTTAAGTGTCAAAGTTTGATCAATGGATTGGGCTATATAGTTTATGGTGTAGTTTCAATGGGTTCTTTGTATCAATAAAATTCAATTTCAGATAGGGGATAATTGTAATTTCTAATACACCATTTTATTCCACATTTAGGGGTTTTCCACTCCATCAATTGTATAAAAAGTGGATTATTTTCATGTATTCTCATTCATTACTACTTGATGACCTATATTATAGGGTGAACCAATTTTAGTTTCACCACCTATAAAGCTGTCATTCCACGCCTATAAATAAACTTCATGGAATCCTCTTCCAATTAGATTACGAAAAATATTGGGTATGTTTTTTTCAATTACACTGGAGTATAATATAATCCCAAAAAAATTATGGGAATTCATCTCATCATGGTTATAGGTGGATACAAAGGGTGATAAATACGGAGTTTCATTTTTCTATAATTGGATTTAAGACAATTTATTTATATAAATATTGATTTCAAAACAATAAAATAAATGTGGTGTTTTATTTCATATTTTATTTTTGGGATTTTTATCTACAAAAAATGTGATCCATGATGGGATTAGATCACACTTTAAATCTTAATTATTTGAGAAATGGAGTTATATAATCATGTTTTATATTGATAATACCATAGTGTATGGTGATGAATCAAATGTGTATATTAGTTATAATATGGTTAAAACAAATCATTAATATTTTGGTGTGTGTTATGGATTTTGAATGATGAATGTGTTTCAGGATTGCATGGAAAAGGATGTAGTAAAGTTTCTAAGGTGATAAATATGTGATTAAGTTGTGTGGTCTATGAAATTACCTATTTGTATAATTATACATATAGTTCACATATCATAATGAATGTTAAACAAATACCATTGACCCAAAGGGGATCTATTTAGGGATTCACCTATATGCGGTGTGGATAGATAGACCTATAAAGGTCATAACGAGTGTTATGTTTGAAGTATTTATTACATTGTTTAGGATGGATATGTTACCTATGTTTGGTAATAGTGAATTACTGATGATAAAAGATAGAGGTATTCCATCATTAATCTTCAAATCTAATGACTTATAGAGGTATTATTTGATATAACATTGTTTCCTTGAGTAATGGAATTGTGTGATCATATGGATTATCTTAGTTTTGGATTCATGTTACTGAAGATTAGATATATATTTTTCGGTAACCTTGAATAGAACATATTGTTATTTTTAGGATTTCTCTATGATTTATATTTCCTATATATAAAGAACCCAAACTCGTACTCCTCTGATCAATGCTAACAAACATTACATAAATATGGAATTTTATGAAAAGTGAGATTGATATATTATTATTTTACATCATTACCTTATGATTATAACTATAACTCATAAATAATCTCATAATCTCTATAAATGGATGGTTTGGTGCAATTCAGGACCATTTACATAGGAAAATATTTAAAAAGGCATGAAACATTTTTCTATAATAAAAAAATAACAGAATAACATCTATTCTTATTATAAGTTATACTGAACATCAAAACATGAGTAATCAAAATATAAAAAATGGGTGATATCAAATTCATAGTAAGCGAATAACTCCTCAATAATACAATAAGGTTTATGTCATGACAACATGAGAGAACATGAGTTGGGGAGAAATATCATATTAAATGAGAACATAAAAATAATATTTATCTGTATGATATGATATATAGACATGTATTTTTGAAATATAATACAAAGATTATGGAATATGTTTCATGAAACTAAGGACAATAAACACTATCCTTGGAGCATAATCATAATTAGCATGATTATAAATTATAGAAAATAAGCATAATTTTAATCTATGAAACATGAATTAGTGTATAAATCCTAAAATATTGGATAAGGAATAAATATATATTCCCCATAACATGGTTCTGAATGAATCACTACCTGATTCCCGTAGTGTAATAGGATTCACTATCAGATTATTAAAAACATAGGGAAGAAAGAATCACTACCAAATTTCCAGAACATAGTGTATAGGTTATGAGTTCCAAATTCCAATAGTGTAGTAAACATAACTACCTAATTTCAAAAAGAAACTTATTGGAGAATTTGTTAATACAGAATTGCCATAACATAGTGGCTGATGAATAACATCTTGATTCCTATAGTGGTGTGAAATCAAATATTGGGTAACATAATCATTTAATGAGAACAAATACTCAATAAATGAATTTTGGGGTATATATGGGTATAAGGCCCCAGCCTCAAACATTACATAATCTTGATTTATGTCTTGAATTGACATTGAGGTTATTTTCAGGTTTAGAGATTTAGAGTATTAGAACATAACTTATACATAAAAACATAAATATTAAATTTAGAGACTTCTACTTAGTGTCCATTTTTTTCATAAAATAAAAATGATTACAAAAACAAGTCTAGTTCCATGTTTTAGACAACATGACTGTTCCTTGATCCCATACATGAACCTATTAATCTTTAACTCCGGTGGAAAAAAATTCAAAAACATGGGATGAGCATAAAAAGACCAGTAAGGGATATAAAATTAAGAAAGAAACATTACTCTATGAATACATACAAATCAAATAAATCACACTTTTCAATCATAAAATATAATATCTTCAACATACCTCACAAAATCATAAGATTTATGAATAACACATAGAAATCATAAATAATAAAGGTAACTTGTAGAATCTATATCATATATACATTATAGCTATAATTTCTCCATAGGGTGTAATGTTTGGAATATCCATCACTGTATATTCCATAAATCTCTTAGGAGAAACATTATCATTTACCTCTGTCACGTTACCCAATGCATTGGAGAGCTATCTCAAGCTCACTCGCCCAAGGTTTATCACGGAACCACCCGTATACGTAAAGAATACCCATGACCCATAACATAATCGTAACAATGAAACCCGCATAAAGGAAATATAAAATTTCCACATTGCAATCACAATATATCATTTCAATATATTAAAATAATAATTTCATTTAAAACATTCAAAAATAAGATTTTTGAATGAAAGAGTATAATAACACTCTGAACATATTAAAATAAATTTACAATTTAAAACACTAATGTCAATATAAATAAATCATTAAAATCAATTCTAAAACAGGAACATGAAATAGAAGGATTTATAATATTAAATCAATAAAACATTTAAAATGATATTTTAGTTAAAGAATCCATTACCACTTGAGAAACTCTTGAATTAAAGAAAATCATAAAAAAAACTATAAATATCACGATAATATAGAAATTCATGATATAAAAAGTCAAAATGGTTTTATATACACCTTATAGTATAATAGAAGTATATAATATAAAGATATTTCTCAATGAAATGAGATTGAGACGTAGTCCCTTACAATGATTTTACCATTATATTAAGGATAAATCGATGACAAAATTATGTGAGACAAATATAAATACACCCAGTATAAGATGATATTATGTGTAAAACAATTATAGTTCATTTGTACATATTTAAATCATGACATAATAAAGAAATATAAGTTTAACCCAATGAAATGAAATAGGGTTAAGAAGTTCCCATACAAAAATTCGGTAGACTAACGTCGTTACTTAAAATTTCATAAAAATGAGTTGATGAGAGAAAATATGTTATCTAATCACATGGATATAAAATTTTCAAAAATAAGGATATAGAATAACATATCACAACGTTTTCCACTGGAATTGGGGAAGACCCTGTTGATTTAAGGTTCAAACATTCCAGGCGGTTTCTAACGGGTTTGTTCGTAGAATCAGAACATCCAATGATTCCATATCCATTTGGACCTACTTTCCAAAGGTAGGTGTTCATTAGTTGTGAACTGATGAGGCTTAAGAATTTTCATTGGTCGAGAGGATGGGAGGTTGGACTCATCACACCCTTCTGGGGGGAATTATTGTCTACTCTAGGACTCTCTTTATAGATTTAAGTAATTTTCACGAATCGTTATTACATTACCAAGTATAAAATGAGCTTTCCTTTAGAAATTCCATTCAATGATTAGATATGTAGGAAATTTATAGAATCTTTTATATGTATTTGAGGTTCTTCCTCGATAGAGAATAATCTGTATTTGTTAGAGATTCTTAGTTAATGGTATCCTTCAATACATAAAAGTCTTTTGGTTATTATGATGACCATACTGGTTTTAAAGCCACTCAGTGGGGTACTTTATGTTTATTTTCATTCAAAAGGACATGGATTATTTCAGAGTTGGGATCGTACCCGCAGATGGGCTACGCATGTATCCTTTGTTTAGAAAAGGAATCAGAACCCACATAGTTCGGGTAAGAGAGTATGATGTTTATGCATGATTGATGGCTCAAAGAAAGATGTCCTGATTACTTTTACCCTCTATGCTCACGTGAGTCATGCACGGTGTGATAAACAAGAGGTATTGGTGAAACCAGATAATTGTGCCATGAAAGATGCAATGATGTGGGGCTTATGTATGTATGACTGCCCAAAATAGATGAATATTGGGTTTTACTTCAGGGAAGAAACCCAGGAACAAGGTCCATAAAGGTATATTTGCTTAATGTAGATTTGGATACTCTTACTTGGGGATTACTCCTAAAGAAGATGCCCAAACTAGGAGTGGAATTGTGATTAGGTTTTACTCCTGAGAAGGAAGCCCAAATCAAAAGTAAATTAAGACTGTTTAAAAGAAATTATGACTAGGGCTTATTCCTGAGATGGAGGCCTAGGTTAAAAGATTTTGAGAACTGGGGCATACTTCTAAGGAGGAGGCCCAGGTTAAGGGACCTGGGGCTTACTCCTAAGGAGGAGGCCCATGTTAAGGGACTCGGGGCTTACTCCTAAGGAGGATGCCCATATTTGTAGTCTTTGAGATTGGGGATTACTCCTGAAAAGGAAGCCCGTGTTAAGAGAACCATAGTTGGGTCTTACTCCTGAGGAGGATTACCATATTTGGGAACTTGGGGTTTATTCCTGAGGAGTATGCCCAGGTTAGGGAACATGGACTGGGGCTTACTCTTGAAAAGGAGGCCCAGGTTAGGGAACTTGGACTGGGGCTTACTCGTGAAATGGATGCCCAGGTTAATGATTCTCTCACCTTAAAGGATGAGGTTGAATGAATGAAATATCTGACCTTAGTGACATAAAGATATGTAAATCACTAGATTCTAAGAGATGTTACACAGAATTCCTTTTAGATAAGGAATCCAACAAGGAAATCATGCCATATATGGATTTGGAGAGAGTTTTGATGGTTTAATCTTGAAGAGGATAGGTGGATAGACATAGGAGAGGTGTAATAGGAAAGAGTGACACCCAAAATGATGGTGGCGCACAAGTCCTGCGTGGGTGCGCAAGTCTTGGTCTCACAAGTATACTTGCACGACACATGGGTACTTGTGCAATGGTCAATCCTTAAGGAAATAATTGGGCAAGACCTGTCTCAAGCCCTTAGTATTATCCCTAGGGGCTTCCAGAAGAGAGGCGTTCATGTTCTATTGAAGGGGTAAGGCGGCACGCAAGTGTGGCCATTTCTCTTAAGGGCTGGCCACTTAGGCATGCAAGTGTTGTTGAGTTTCAACCCTTAGGCCTTACTCCCCCTATTTAGATCTTCCGTTCTAGGTAGGAAATTTCCATAGAAGTGTTAGGAATCTTTTAGAAGATACTAGGGCACCGAGAGCTCAAATTTGAGTTTCAGGAATATTTCCTCCTCTAAATGGGGGGCCCACAGGGGTATTTATAGGCTGGAGAAGACCCTGGGAGAAATTCAAAGAGGGTGCGCAAGTCACCTACGCGACCAATGGGTGGCATACAAGTATACTTGCACGACATTGGTGGAACTTGCGCGACCCAAGTGCATTTGAATCTTTTTACATGCCTTTGTCAATTTTTGATGTTTCTTTAAAGAATGAATCACTTTGAGTTCAAGGTATTTCCCTTTTCATTCATTTAGACTCTGTGATGGAAAGTAGAGTAAAAAAAAGTCCCCCCTCAGAGTTGGATCTGAAAGAAATGAGGATGTAACTCTGAGGAAAGAAGAAAACCAAGGAAAACTCGGCGCACAAGTGTTGAGCACGCAGAGGGCGGCGCGCAAGTGTTGAGAGTGCATAGGGCATCGCACAAGTGTTTAATGTGCAGAGGGTGGCGGGAAAGTGTGCGGACTAGCCTATATATATGGGGCCATTTCTCGCACAAAGAACTGAATTTCAGAATTTCGAGCTCTCGCCGTTCAAGTGGTATTCATCGTGCAAGTTGCTATATTTTCCGCTATTTCTTTGTTGTCGCGCTGCTGTCAAGGTATTTGGACATGCGTGGTGATACTTGCACACCAAAAACATGCGTGACACATATATACTTGCGCAACACATGCCTACTTGCTCGCCAAAATTAGACTTCCGCACGTTAATTCCTTATCCATTTTTTCAAATTTCTTCACAAATTTTATAAAAAATCAACCCATTTAAGAGTTAATTTATTCAACTTTTCTGCAGATTCAATGGCTCTCAAGAGAATCGGAATGGCTGACGAATTGGATAGCAAATGAATTGATGATATGATGAGCATCATTGTCCCCGATTATTATATCGTCCCCGATAGCACTCTCCCAGATTTGGCCAAGTACCTAAAGAAGTATCATCTTGATTTCCCACAAAGCATCTATCTGCCTTTGTATGGCTATGGTCATCTGCAAGAAGTTACCATTCCAGAGGAAATGACCTACCTTCCAATTTCTTGGTTTTAGAATTACACCAATTTTACTTCAGCAAATATCTCATGTGGAGGAGAATTTATAAATATTGGAACAGTGGAGAAGGACTATATGATGCATCGTAGCCCTTGAAAGCCAGATCTGAAACCTCACAAGCTTGACCTGCAACCACATTGTTATCCTTAAATAATCTGAAACTCTCTGATGGATCAATCCGAAGGCTGGAAGAGAAGTTGGGACTTTCTTCCTGGAGGAGGTGTGAAGCCAACGTGGATGTGGGCATACTGGGTGCGACAAACCTGTGCAGAGTTTGTCGAGGATTTGAAAGGTGTTGTGATATATGAAGCCATCTAGGCTGGGAAAACATATGTTTACATGCTTGATAACTTCATACCAGCGATACTCAGCCATTGGAGCCCAGAAACCAATTCATTCCATCTGACTCATGGAGAAGTAGGCATCAGTCTGTGGGATGTCCAGAAGAGGTCAAGGGCTCCAATTTTGGGTGATATGTATGATGAATTCATCCCTCCCATGTAGACTTGGAATGATTGGGAGAAGACACCGGATTTAGCTTAGGAATTGTTGAAAATCATCCATATGATCAAGTGTTAAGAGACCTCCTTACTTCATTCTAGAAAGGATATTCATCTAGAGGAGTGGATGAATATGTTTCTTGTTGAGAAGTAGGAGAAGGAGTCGAAGGAGAGGGGATCGAAGGAGAAGGGATCCAAGAAGAAGATGCCCACTCATCCTACCACCTGCCCCAAAATAGAGAATAAGGGTGCTCCAGGCACATTCTGGATGACCCTTGAAGTAGGAGAATTTGAGAAGTGGGGATATGAGGTAAATCCGAGGATCCCAAAAAAGACTCATCTGGAAGACTTCTTGGCCTTGTGGATCAGTGCTTATCTCTTGCCAGTCAGGGACTCGAAGAGAGGCGTCAGGACAAGGACCTTTATTATCGCCACTAAATTGGATGAGGGGAAAATGATTGGGTTGGCTACCCCCATTTTAGAAAATATTCACAGGAGCTTACTCCATGTCTTCATGGGTAAGTCTCCTTTGAGAATAGTTGGGCCAATCCATGTTTTGTGGGGCGGATCGCAACTCACTTCAAGAAGTATAATGTACGAAATGGAGTACAGATCCCCAAAAGTTATTTCAGGCCGTCAGTGCAAGCATTCTATGGAATTGCTCCACTAGCTCTCAGTTCTTATGACATGAAGGTGAGGCTGAGCATGTATATGGAATTTAATTTCTTTCCTTATGGAAATCCACCAACCGGGCGGTTTGTTGATGATGGAACAACCAGTCTGGAATTGAGGGAATACATGCTGGCCTGCAGAGATGGTGTGCTGGTCGCCAAGATTGATGGAGAGATTATATTCAAGGCCTATGCTCCATATAGATTTCAATGTCAATTTATGTGTCTGCAGCAGACCGTTGTATCTCCCCCAGAGGGATGCTGAATCACCCATTTTATTGGGTGGGGAAAAGGAAGAGAGCTATAGTGAAAGAAACCCTTCCTCGGGAAGATGATGGTTCCCCACTTGAAGCTGATTCACCAGATTCCTCATCTAGGACTGACTCAATGGATTACCAATATGGGGATGATGAGGCACAACATGCGGCAAAGCAGCCTCATGCCTGATATAATCCTCTAGTCAGAATCAAAAGACCCACCCCATCAACTCCTGATGAGTTACTTCATTGTGTAAATTTAACCACCATTACATTATAGAGAAATAAGTCTTATTTTCTTATTCTCTATCAGTAGTTGTAGGAGCTAGGAAGAAGCTGAAGTCCAAGATTGTAGGACCTTCTTCATAGCCTTCTGGAATAGATACTGAAAATCTATGACTAGAGGTTGTCCATACATGGCAGAGTTTATACTGTGGTGCTGAAACTACCTCGTTGGATTTGTGCGAGGGGATACACCACCCTAGAATAGGGAATCTTCTGGCTTATATAGATATCCATTACAAGGATAACCCCTATGAAGTGAGGGATTATATCAGAGAGCTGGAAATTCTCATATATTCAACTGATGATTCAATTCCTATAACCAAGTGGGTGAAGGAAATGATTGATCATAGTGAAACTGAGGGGACTGGTGGTTCTGGAGATGAGAAGTGGACCGATTATGTGGATCCTAAAGATGTATATCTCTTTCGTTATTTTCTTTGCAACATGATTTCATTCAAATATTTGTTACTCAAGGAAATTATTTTCTTCATCATGCAGCTTGCAAAGAACGGAACTACTGAGGTTCCTTCACCATAGTATAGCCCTGGTGGTACTTCCATCAGGGCTACAGCTGAATCTCATCGTGAGTCCGGCGATATATATCCAGGCTATCAATCCATGGATGAGGAGTTGGATATGGCTTTATATTCTACAATTCAAGTGTCTATAAGGGAGACTTCCGACACTCCCAAAAATACAAGGAAGAAAAAGAAATGATAGAGGATGACCATAGCTAAATGCTTCATTAGTAGGGGTAAGTCCTACGGGTAATCATGTGTCCTAAACCATGAAAATATTACTCATTTTCATTGTGATTGCAGGGGATTATTTAATTTCCCCTCTTAGGGAGAGGATTGACCCTCCTTTGAGGACCACAGAGGGTACTCGTGAATAATCACAAGTTCAGGATGACTTGGCTGCTCCTGGAGAAGAGCCAGCGTCTGTTCCCAGTATCCCTCCTGCTGCTATTGAAAGAAGAGAAGAACCTTCTTCTGGTATGTTAACAATGATTTATAAAATGTTGAATGAAACATCAACTGACTTCTAATCTATGATACTTTAGGTTCAACCCATGCATTAGAGCTTTTGGCGGCCATTGTAACTGACACCGACAATTTATCTGAAGATGCTATCCAGGGTCAAGGACCATAGGATGAAGGTCATCAAGAAGACATACCAAATGCTCCCACTAGAGAGATTAACCAGGATTATGAGATTACATGGTATGAAATGATTGTACATAGCACATCTTTGGATGATTTTTTAGATCATGTTAAATTTATGTGTAATTTAGAAGATTATGGACGTGAGTGTTATCCATCATCCTATTAAAAATAAATTCTTATTACATGTCTAATCATGATCGAGTCAAATATGCAATTCTATCTGAGCAAGATGCTGAACTACCAATGCCTGAGGGGGTACAGAAAACCCAACTATTGTAGAGACATTAGCGCTAGTGGAGCTAAACCCCGTAAATCTTCTTCAAACTCACCCTAAAAATCCTATTGAAGCTAGGAAATATGGGGAGGAGCCTTCTCAAGTTAATAATCTACCATTGGGTAAGGGATAACATTATTTACGACTGTACTTAATTTTCAAGACAACCAATTAACTTCTTTTATCCTTTGAAACTAACCGATGCTTTCAATTGATTATGCAGGGCCATCAATATTAGTTACAAGATCTGGAGGTGAATCCTCAGCCTCCGCCCCAACGGGAATTGAAAGTGACGAAGCACAATACAGGGGGGGGGGAAGGAGCAGAATATGGCACTTCCTTAAGAGCATTAATCCCGGATTATATTCCCCCCCCCCCATGATAGTGATGATGAGTAGTATCCAGAAGTACAAAAGGTGCTCCAATTTGCACGACGCACGGCATGAAAAAATATATGAAAAATCATATCTGAAGTGCCACTTGAAGAGTTGTCATCATAGATCTCACGAGTGTCATACCTGCTTGTTATGCTGGGACTTGGTGGTTTTGGATATCAAAAGACCCATATCGTGGTAAAACAAGTCTTCTTAAGGAGGGAGAAGAAGAAAAAGTGTCGTGAAGATAGGACCAGGGTAAAGCTTTCAGCCAATATCAGTGAATTTGAGGCTGCGGTATCCCGAGCGGAGGCTGACTATGCTGCTAAGATGAAAGAGCTGAAGCATAAAATCAATGATAAAGTCATCCAGCAGATGCACCTTCAGCAACAGTTAGATGCTGTTACTGGGGAACTTGACCAACTAAATAATTCATTGGATGGAGCTCAAACAAATGGGATGAAAGCCATCGCGAATTCCAATAAAGCACTTCGTCAGTCTGAAAAGAGTGAATTTGGTCGAGTGCATGAGATTCACGTGGCTGTTGATGAAGCTCGGGATGATGTACATCAAGTGAAGTCATATGTTGACAGCCTCTTATAATTTCTTGGAAAAGAGAAGAGACTCCAATCTGCGGACGTCCTTCTAATCATCGTGTATCAATGAAGAATACTTTTATCTGCCATCATTTGTGCTTGTATTCTTTGATACTTTCTTGAAATTTTACATAAGCCAAAGGTCCTAGTAAGCATATTTTGGTTTTTTCTAGGATTATTAAATAACCCTACAAACTATGAATCTTTTAATTTCTCAATATTACCTAAATCATACGAAAATGTATGTTTAGTGAGTTGGGACATGACTTTTATTCAGAGTTCCCTTGTCTTTTGTGGGTAGTTTAAAGTCACGCACGTCAGACATAAAGGCTAATGTTTAAGGTCAAAATAGATTTCACCGAATGGACTAGAATTGACTCAATTACTTGATAATTTATCTGGAAACATATTACCACACCCAACTATGAGGTGAAAACATGTAAACTATGACATAAGAAATTCTAAATCTGGGGAATGATATGAAAATTGGCTAAAAGGCATTAGAAGGAGTAGTTACCAAGAATGAAGTTACAATTATTTAAAAAACCCGTTAGGGGGATGAATTATGTAGGTCCACCTAAGGGCATTGGATGCATAGTCAAATAATAGCATCTTTTGGCTAACATGTCCATTATATAGACTATTTATGCAAGGCCGCCTAAGGGAATGTGCTTCATAGTCAGGAGAAAGAACTCTCAGAAAATTACTTTTCTACTGCTAAAAAGCCAGTGAATGTTTATGGGGATTCAAATTTTCCAAATCATAGAGTTTGCTGTCTGGAGAGAGGTACTTGAATATGGAAAAGATATTTCTAAACAAGATTGTCTAAGAACTGGATGAATGTCACTCCTATGAAGGTTTGACCCAAATGTAGGGAAGGGAAATATAAACCATAGACTTGAATACTTTCATATCATGAAAAAGAGTATGATACAAATATATTATGGATGAATATGTTTTTGCGGATCCCTATATATTGTTGTTAAGACAACTAATGACAAAAGAGGTTTTCTTCCCAAGAATGAAGTTACCATTATTTAAAAAACCCATTAGGGGGTTGAATTATGCAGGGCCGCCTAAGGGAATTGGATGCAAAGTCAAATAATAGAATATTTTGGCTGAGAGGCCTGTTATGTAGACTACTTATGCAAGGCCTCCTAAGGGCACGTTCTGTATAGTCAGGTGAATGAACTCTTAAAAATTGGACATTTTGTGAATAGAAGTCGAGAAAATGGTTATGAAGATCAGGAAATATTTAAGGTTAGGATTAGGACACATAAAAATGGGTATTGTCCAATGTATGTAGAGATACACAGATCAATGCTAACAATAATCATGTTATGGCTGGGTCCTGAATTGAAATGTTTGACTTCACTACATACCCCATAAGGATGGGAATCAAGCCATACATATTTCATGAAATACAGTTTAAGTGATGTGGGACGAAAGTGTTAGAGATCATAGTTTAGGGTCATAGAACTCGGACCATTATAAGAAATATAAAGTGTGTTTTCATAGGGAATTTTCAGCCAGGGGACTGAAAGTGGAATTTGGGTTTAGGCCCAAAAGACTTGGGGCTGGATTTGAGGGACCCTAGAATGTTCCTACGTATCCCATAAGGATGGGAATCAAGCCCACGTAATTCTAGAAATACCTTCTGTACAGATCTGGTTCGTACAAGTGAAGGGTGAAAAGGGGACTTTAGTGCAATGATGGTTTGACCCAAGATAAAAGGTTCAGGCATTAACATGTATGCACGTAGTCCTTGGAATATAACATGATTGTAAATCAATGTAAATAATAATTCCTTTTTATGTAAGGGTATTTAAAAATGTTGAAGTTTATTGTTATACATGAACAAAGTGTTGTATAGTTTAACGTCATATAGCAAGGAAAAAGGTGAACCAATGTAAATATATTGATTCTAGGGATGGATTCATAAATCAACATCGTATGAGATGGAGGTGAACCGATGTGAAGAGATTAGTTTTGGGCTTGAACCATGGGAGGTTTCCTACATACCCAACCTAGAAAGAAATGATCAATGTCCGCGTAGTTCAATTAATGAATGAGTTAGTGATCAAGTTGTTCTTGGGGACAACGACCTAAAAAATGATGTTGGGATTTACACATGGTTAGCGGTCCAAAAAGGGTGTTATGGTTAAAGTTTTCTCTAAGATCACATGAGCCATAATCGGTGTAAGAAACAAGAGGTAGCAACAACCCTAACGATGCACATTTTAATGTCATGTAGGACATATGAAGGGACTATGTTGTTTAAAGTCTTGCAGTGAGGACTATTGGTGCTGCACAGTTTATTGTCATGTAGCAGAGACAAGATACAGTTTAACGTCATGTAGGACAAATATAGGGACACAGTTCAACATCATGTTGTATGTGAACACAGTTTTGCATCATGTTGGACAATAAGGGTGCTTTACAGTTTAGCTTCTTGTAGCTAAGACGATGAGGAAAATACATATTAACATCTTGTTGGACGAAAAGGGGGACTGTGTTGGTTAATGTCATACAGTAAGGAAAAAGAAGACACACTTTAACGTCATGTTGGACGAATGTGATGCAAATATTTTATTTTCATATGCATTGAATGTGGATGATGATGTAGTTTAACGTCTTTCTGGACAAGAGAAATGACAATAGTTTAAGTTCGTATGCATGGACCGTTGGTTATGTAGTTTAACATCTTGCTGGACGTAAGGGACTTCTGTACAGTTTAGCGTTATGTAGTTAGGACGTCACAGTTTAACGTCATGTTGGACGTATGTAATACAAATAGTTTAAGGTTGTATGCACGGACCGTAACAGATGATGTCGTTTAACATCTTGCCAGACAAGAGAAATGCCAATAGTTTAAGGTCGTAGGCATGGAACCTTGGTTATGCAGTTTAACATCTTGCTGGATGTAAGGGATTTCTGTACAGTTTAACATAATGTATTTAGGATGTCATAGTTTAACGTCATGTTGGATGTATGTAATAAAAATAGTTTAAGGTCATATACGTGGACCATAACAGATGATGAAGTTTAACGTTTTGTTGGACAAGAGAAATTCCAATAGTTTAAGGTCGTATGCATGGACCTTTGGTGTATTTTGTGTTTATACAAAATACATCTTTAGAAATCTGGCATTGGTTGGAGTAGTGATGTGTTCTCCATCCATTGATATTAAAGAATAAGCTCCATTGGAGTAGACAATATGTATTAAATACGGTCCTTCCCATTTTGTCTCAAGCTTGGGAGGTTTCTTTCCAGGTATCATTGGAGTTATGAGAACTAATACCAATTCTCCCTGAAAGAGTGAATGAAAATGAACTTTTTTGTTGAAAGCTCATCGTATTCGATTCTGATAGACTTCCATGTGGTGCAGGGTGTATAATCTTTTCTCATCTAACCATTCCAAAATCATCCAATCACTTTTGAGATTGTTTATATATAGATGATTGATCAAAAATGGTTACTATGAGAGAGGGTAGTTGAACCTAAATTTTCAAGACTTCTTCCATTATATATACCAATGAATATTGATTTGACCATGTTGCAGTGCGGGTGGGGGTCCGATTAGTCCATAAAGAATGAAAGAGTTTATCAGGCCATAACTTCTTATATTTATCCACCAACTATTATTGTATATTTGACAGAGTCTTATTGAAAGCTTCTATCTGGCCATTGGCTGCTTCATGATACCAAGATGAATGATTGGATTTGATGATGTATTCTTGATACAACTCCCTCACCTCGGATGAATAGAAGTTGGTGCCATTGTCCGTCAATATGGTATGAGGGACACCAAATCTGGAAATGATGTTAGACTTGATGAAGCTAACAATGCATTTAGAAATGACTTCATTGAGAGGTATTGCCTCTGCCCATTTGGAAAATAAGTCAGTAGAAGTAAGAATATACTTCAACTGCTTGGCTGCAGCTGAAGGATAAGGTCCCACTACATCCATTACCCATGTGGAAAATGGCCATGAGAATTTTTTTGAATGAAGAAACTCTGGGGGCTAATGGATAATGTTGTCATGTACTTGGAATGAATGAAACTTCATCGTGAATTCAACACAATCTTGTATCATTGAAGGAAAAAAGTATCCAAGACTTCGAAATTGATTAGATAGTCTATGTCCAGACTGATGGGCACCACAGACTCCTGCATGTAGTTTTTTCATGAGATCCATTGTTTTTTCACCCTCAATGCATCTGAAGAGAACTCCATAAAAACCACACTTGTAGAGAATTTTCTTTGGGTGATATGGGCTATCATAAAGTGTAAAATTGACCACAAGTCTCCAGATTTGTTTTTTCCCAGCTCTATCAGCTGGAAGTGTTCCATTTTGAATGTATTCTCTGATAGGTGTAATCCATCCTGTAGTATGACCATATGGTGCAGGAATGGGACTAATTTCATTGATTTCCTCAGTTCTGATTTGAACATATAGTGAAATTGTATGACGGTGGGCATTACTGATGGCTGTCTCGTCCCGATTTGAATCATCCAGAGCTGTGGTTATATTATCCATTGCATCATCTTGGACATTTTTTGATCTCAAGACATAAGAAAATGTCAGTTCCATAGGAAATTACGCCACTAATTCTCTGAAGTAATCATACAAAGGGATTAGTTCTTCTTTTCTGATGGCATAATCCCCATTGACTTGTTTGATTACTAGGTCTGAATCACCTTTCCCATTTAAGTGATTCGCTTGTGCTTGAAGCACCAAATCCAATACTATGATGAGAGCTTGGTATTCTGCATCATTATTTATACCGCCTCCCAATAATGAAAAGGAATAGGGTAACACTGCATTTTCTAGATAAATGAGCAAAATTCCTAAGCCAACTTTGTTGAATTTAGGATTTTCTATTTTCCTCCCTGTTGGACTTCTAGAAGCACCATCATTGTACATTTTCCATGTTTGAAGACACTCTTTAATAAAGAAGACTTCCTCATCAGGAAGTTAAATATCTATAGATGTTTCTTCCACTAAAAGGTGTTCAGCAGGGAAATCAGACAGAGCTTGGTCCTTTATTGAATTTTGAGACACATATTAAATATAAAATTACTGCAAAATAACTTCCCACCATGCCAAACATCCTGTAAGAATTGGATGGCTATGGATGAATTTGAGCGAGTTATTGTGAGATACCAATTAGACCGCGTGATGTTTCAGGTAGTGTCTCAACTTATGAACAACAAATATTAATGCTAGGAAGAACTTCTTAATACTTGAATTTCGGGTTTCTGCTTCAAGAATTGTCTGATTGAGATAGTAGAGGTTGTTTTCATTCCCAGCATCATTCTTCCGAGCCAGAAAGGCACGCAATGATCACTCTAAAGCTGTCAGATAAAGGATAAGTGGCCTTCTTTCAATATGTGGCATTAATACCGGTGGACTCAAGAGATACTTCATGAGAACATTTAATGATTCTTGACATTCTTCAGTCCACCAGTATGTGACTCCCTTCTTCATCAATTTGGTGAAGGGTAAACTTTTGCTTGCCAAATTAGCGATGAATCGCCAAATATTGGCTAAGTGTCATTGAAGTCCTCTCAATTCTTTCAAATTTCGAGGAGGTGACATACCAAGGATTGACTTTATTTTCCCAGGATCGACTTCAATACCACGATGGCATACAACAAAGCCGAGAAATTTTCATGAGGTTACCCTAAAAGCACATTTTAAGGGGTTCGTCTTCAAATTATGTTGCCGATGTTTGTAGAATATGACTTGCAAATCAGAAAAGTGATTAGAAAATTGCCTAGATTTAACCACCAAATCGTCCACATAACATTCAAATAACATACCTAAAAGGGGTTTGAAGATACAATGCATGACACGCTGATTTGTTGCGCCTACATTCTTCATGCCAAAGGGCATTACCCGATAGCAAAACACACCCTGAGGGGATCTGAAGGCTGTAGATTTCTCATCTTCTGGATCCATTCGTATTTGATTATATCATGAATAACCATCCATGAAGGAAAGCGCTTCATAGCTAGCTGTTTCATCAATTAATAGTTCTGTAATCGGAACTGGAAAATAATCCTTAGGACAATGCCGATTAAGATCTCTGAAATCAATGCAAACTCTAATTTGTCTGTTCTTCTTCACAGGGAAAATATTATCCAACCATTTGGGATATTTAACTTCTCTGACGAAGTTTTATTTGATAATAATATCTACTTTATCTTCAATTTTGGAAGCATAGGTCGGGTGTGTTCATCTGGCAGCTTGCCTGAATCCTCGATGTTCTTCTGGCAAACACAAAAGATGAGTGGCAACATTAGGATCAATTCCTGGAATCTCTGTATAGTTCCATGAAAATATATCTCGATTTTTCTTTAAAAAATAAATATACATCTCTTTCTCTTCAAGAGTCATGGACACACTAATTTATGTGGGTGTGGATCTTCTTTTGTACCAAGATTTATTTCTCCGAGTTCATCCACGGTTGTAGTGATAACCTTTTCAAATGATGGAGGAGAATCCATGAGATATTCCTCTTCTTATTCAACATGTGTTATTTCTTCTATTTCCACTTTCATATTATTTGATGAAGTATAATTTTCATTATCTGAAGTGATGTTAAAATTTGAACACCTTGAAGAAGAAGATTCTATTTCTGACCTGATTGATGATGAAGGGTCTTACCTGGGTAACAAAGAGGATATGATTGATTGAGAATCAACATTATCGTTCACCTCTAGCATTGCTATAGCCTCCTCTAGCCTGTTTGGTGAAGTATAGACTTTCGGAATTTCAGCGGATGAAATGAAGACATCTCCATTTTATCTTTCATCATTGCTTGGTGAATCACCAATTTCTCCGATGCTATCTAGCTTGACTGCCGTAATTGAAATTATTGAAGCTTCCATAAGAGTATTTAGATTTGAGTCTATCCTATCAATTTGACTGATAGGAAACACATAATCTGTTTTCACATTGGTAAATGGGTTTACTAGAATCTTTTCCAAACCATATGAAGCATTAACTTTGGTAACCTCCCTTGTTGTGGGTTTCTCCTTTCCCTTCATGTGATAAAATTCCACCTCATTTTATTGAGATTCACATGTCTGGAATGGGGACTTATCACCATAAAATTTCCCAATGTGACCATCGAAACAATATTTGAGACATTGATGATATGATGAAGGGATAGCCGCTTGTTGATGTAGCCAGGGTCATCCAAGCAAGATGTTGAAGGCTGAATCTTGATCAACACCCATGAAATCAGAATTGGATACTAGATCTCCAAACTGAGTTTTGAGTGTAATATCGCCCAGTGGTTCTTGTTCATTTTTATCATATCCTTGTAACATCATAGTAGAAGTAGATAAATCAGATTCCTTGAGGCCCAATTGATGAAGTGTACGAATGGGGATAACGTTGACTCCTGAACCATTATCAATGAAAGCTATTAGGATGTCTATACCATTGAACTTTCCAGATAAATACAGAGGTCTAATATGTCCATGCAGGACATCATCTTCATCTTCATCATTGAATGATATCACTGCATGGCATTCTGCAGGATCACTCTCAACATGGTAGGCTTCAGCCGCATCAATTTCACTTTCAAACTCTTGAGGGCTTGAAAAAGCCTCAATGAGTGCCTCCCGAAGATCCTTTGGTAGATTCAAGGCATCCAAAATTGATAAATTGGTCGTTACATGGGCCAGGTGTTTCAATACATCATATTTTTGATCAAAACGTCTACGTTTCCCAACAAGAACATGTGGTTTCACAAGTGCCTTATAAGTTGATGTTTTGGAAGTTGATGCATATTGTACTGGGATAGGAGTTGGAAATACTCCTGACTTTGGAAGATTAGACTGATTAAGTCTATTTACTTGCTGCGAGGAAGAAGTGAATCCTCCAACCGATATTCCAGAATAACTGTACCAGGACTGAATCTGCCCTGTGGGGAAGAACATGCTTGTTCTTGATGTGCTCGTTGAAGGGCTCTGCCATGAGTTTCTGCCGCATACACAGTTCTAGCAAGGGTAGAATTTGAATAGTGTCCTATGAAAGATCCACGTCTTCCTCTGTATCCCAGACCTCTAGAACTCCCTTTAATTCCTTTGTTTGATATAGGGAACCCGTGTTCATCAAGTTCAAAACTGTTACTGGCATAAGGATTTGTTAAGTGAATCATATTAACATAACCAAAGATTAACTCTTCTTCTGATGAAGACTCTACCGGACTAGCCAATTTAATCTGCGCCGTTTGGTTGGGCGGTGCCCGTAATTTTGAAGTAGATTTCATAAAATCTACCAGAATCAAAGAAAACTTGGGCTTTGACACAATTTTATCTTCTTCTGAGTGTTCCTCTTTCTTTGAATTATGCCTTTTCTTTGAGTATTTTCCCTCTGATGAAGAGGGTTTTGTTGTGGCACTCATGGTAGAAGACACAATTGGTTTCTTCAATTGTGTTTGCAAAAAAACATGAGTTCGGTTGATCATTTTTCTGACCATCCAATCATCATATTTTTGTGAATTTTTGTTCTTGACTTCGTTCCACTCGCCCTCTCCCTTTGGATTTGTAGTAGTTACACATGCTACCTGAGCTGAAGAACCTTTCAATTTGACTTTTCCCGAGTCGACCATTTTTTTGCAGGAGGTCTCTGATGACAAAACACTATTGAATGGGATGACCCAACATCTGATTAAAGGAGCAATAATTGTGGTGGTCTTCATCTCCTTCCTTGTTTGTCCTTTTGGGCCTTGGCAATTGGACCAACGTTTTTTTCAGAGCTGAAATGAAGTAACCAGGAACTTGTTCATTTTGGAAAGAGTAAACTTTTATTTTCAAATCCTCAAATTGTTTTTCGTCTTTTATCTCTTTTATCATCTTGATGAATCTTCCTATATTTTTGGTGCTCAGGAGGCGGAGCCCTTTGAGAAGAGGAATGTTTTGAATTAGATGCATGTACAGGTGCTTGTTTAAGCATAACTGTAACAGTCTCTTCTTTACCCATTCTCCTTCCTAGAGTTGATGAAATAACATGAGTTTTATCCTTAGTCTTCATAAGATAATCATTAATCTGTTGAGCGACTGAAGTAAGGTCTCGAAACCCTTATATGTATTTCACAAGGATCAACGGCGTGCATAATTCATCACACAGATTTTCCACACATATTAGCAACAATTCTTTTTGAGGGAGTGCTAAGCTTAGGGAATATGTTAATCCCTTCCAGCAATCAATGAAGTATGAAACCATTTCCTTTTCCCGTTGCTTACAATTTTTTAGATAAAAAACTATTGTCTTTGGAATATTTTAAATAAATTGCAGAAGGAATCTTTGGCGGAGATCCTCCCATCCGGTAGTTGACCAAGATTGCAAGCTTGTGTACCAGACAAAGGCATGCCCTTGTAATGACTTTACAAAACACTAGAGCCTAACTGCTTCTTGTTGCTGAGGGGTTCCCATCATAGGATCACAATAGGAAACAAAATGTGTTAAGTGTTGCTCTGGGTCTCCCGAACCATTAAAATTGGGAATGTGGTACTTGCGAAATTTGATGGGGGGGGGGAATTGCATCAACCCGTTGAGGATAAGCTCTCTTTTTTGGTTGAATTTGAGTTCGTTTTCCATCCATAGCTTCCAACCACGCTGTTAATGACTCAATAGTAGTTCTTAACTTTTGAGAAACATCTGGTTGATCATGGACCTGAGCTGGTTCAATTACTGGAGCTTGGACAGATGTGGTGGCTAGTGCTGCAACTGATGGTAGAATCGCCAATTGTTGTTGCACTTGACCCGTAGGATTTGACCTGTGAGGGTGTACTGGTAGAGAAGGATATTGTTGATCCATATTAGTAGCCGTAACAAATTCCCTTGGCTGAATGACTCTAGCACGCTTAGGAGGAAGACTAGCTTGAAGTAGTTCTGTATTCAATCTCTATAATTCCTTCATTTCTTCCTCTGGTTGTGAAAATCTTTGATCTAGTGAGAGAGATTGGCCTTCTCCATAGGAAGTATATGTGACCTGATTCTTTCCATTCCCCTTGTTGGCTCCCTTTCAGAGAGGGGGAAGTGGGTTACCTGAAGGATTACCCAGATTCTGGGTAAGCCTTTGATTTCGTGTACGCATGCCTTCTTCATTTGTGTATGTGCATACAACTTCTTGAGAAGGAACCTCTTCACCTGATCCCTCTGAGTGAACCTCATCTGGTGGATCAACAACAACGACATTAATGACATTAATTAATGCATAATGCATTGCATCCCTTCTATCAACATATCGGCAATAATGCCTTTTTTCATGTCCCTGATGAGACATTGCCTTTTGTCGATTTGATCACTCAGGAACTTCGTGACAAACCATAATTTGGAGGGAATCTCTCGATTGTTTGGACCTCCGTTCCACTTGAGGTTTCTTACCTAATAAAGAGAAGATAGAATTTCTCTGAGGGAGAGATTGAGGATTTGAAAAAGTCCACAGTCCGGTGGACTGGGGTTGTTCCTCCTCAACTCCTAGAATCCTATTTGTTGATTTTGAGGGTTGGGCTAAAAGAGTCCTCAGTCTGGAAAGCTAGGGTGGTTCTTGACATGATATATCTGAAACCTTCTAGTAAGCTCTCTTGATCTTGTGGAATTTTGTCTGAAAATTAGTTGGATGCATCAACCTACATCCACTTTATCACCAGGCTCAAAGACCGTTGGATGACTTATGACACTTCTATCACTTGATGATGTGATTTCTCCAAACGAGAGGCCTGTTCAATATTCTCATTTGCATGATGCAGGATTAATTCAACAACTTTTTCTCTGTATGCATTATTTTTAGAGGAACTAGTTGAGGCATGTTATTGGAAAATCCTTTGATTACAAACAAAGCCAATTGACTGTGGCCGGCCATGGGAAATAACATTGCATGAGACCATTTTTGGCGAGCTTTGCTGACTGGAGAGCACAATGAAATGTAGTGCTCCATGAACACCCTATCCTCTGATATGAATACCAGATGGGGAATTGGAAATTAACTGGCGCAATATTCTTAGTGCGCTAAGGCATGAATGCTGAAGGTCTCTCTACTTCTTTTCAGCCTTCAGATATCAAGAAACTGAGAGAGATTCCAAGTCAATTTGGTGTTGTAACCCTTCTATTATCTTGAAATTATTTTCATATTCATCATAAGATAATATTTTCTTTTTCAACTGACAAAGAGTTTTCCGTATGTTGAGATGAATGTCATGAATTCCATCTTCTATTAACATCTATGGAATGTCATACTGAGAGTCAGCTGAAGGCCAAAACATGAATGGCACTTCACCTTTCACCAGTTTTTTTCTCATATTCAGTAATTACTCTTTATCGTTGAATGAAGATTCTTCTACCTGATTAGACCAGAGCTGGTGCTTCTTTCTTGCTTCATTGGATTCAAAAAGATCAGTAGAGAATTCAATGATAAAATTAGAAGATGAACGACCCAGGGGTGGTTCGGATAATGACCTACACCCCGAGCTATCTTCTGATTGAGCAAGTATTTCACATGCTAGTGATAAAGAATCAGATATGATTGGATTCATATTTGCAAGTTCCTCAAGACAAAAGGGCTTTCTCGTCACTACATTGTCCATTAGATCATTTTCCAGGAAATGTGCATTATAACTACAGAGAGTAATTCCGTGGATAAATTCATCATCATGGAGAGTACCACCATAGTGGGTTACATAAAAAGATGAAACATTTTTCTCCTTGGTCTTATGGCCACACAGAGGGTTCTTGTGGCTCCCATCTGAAGATGAAACTTCGAGATCGACTGAAATTTCATGAAGAAAGCCTTCATGAGGAAGTGTCTGATGAAAACCTTTAAAATTAATGTTCCCACTATTGGGAAATGAGGGAGTAGAATCTTGAGTTGCAACAGATAATTGTATGAGTGAATCAAGAACTGCAGTGTCGAGCAAGGAATTGTTACATATTGGATCTTGATTTCATGATTGTGCTGGGTGGGTCTTCTTTTTAGATGCCTTCATACTCGCTTTAAGAACCACTTGTTGATGAAAGTGGTCATTATGGGAAGGTGTATGTTCTTTCTTAGGAGAAATGATCAGGTTAGGCTGATTGTCTCCACTCCTATCAGGTGTATGTGCCTGACTTGGCTGTCCGTATGATATGGGGGAGTACTCCCCACAACCCTCTTGGACTGGAACAGATGTGTGTGTCTGTTCTGGAGTGAACTATTGATGTGTCACACCACTGGTAGGGATAGATTTATGTGTCTTTCCCTGAGATGCTGCTGAAGCTGTTATAATATCCTGGCAGACATCTAGAATATGAGTATGGATTTTTTTATGCTCTTTCACCATTGACAGAATGTGCTTGGTGACTTCAGCAGCCAAAACAGGGATATAATTCCATTCTATGCTTGAAGTAGGTGTATGTGCCTGCTCCTGTCCTCCTTTTCCTATCAGTGAATTCTGACAGTACTCATGTGTGGGGGAAGAAAGTTGAGTCTGCCTCCTGTTTGTCGTCAGAGCTTTCCGACTAACTTCTCCGAATGCTACCAAACGAGACTGTTGGTAGGCGTGATCAATACTAGCAGGTGTGTGTGCCTTCTGATTACACTCTTCTAAACATGGTTGACGATATTCATTCAATACTGACAGACGAGGCGACTGGAAGGACTGATGAGTGTAAGCAGGTGTATGTGCCTATTTACATGTTGTCAAAACATTGGGTTGGCGGGTTCCATCATATGTACTCAGAAAAGCTTGCTGACTAGTTGATGATTTATAAACTGGTGTATGTTCCTGTCTATAGTACTCTGTTGTAATTTCCTGGCGGTATTGGCATGCTACTGCCATACGAGTATGCTGGATAGCGGTATTAAAACGGACGGGTGTGTGTGCCCGCTCGTTTCTTGCCACCAAGTTAGGTTGGTGGACTTCTCTGGAGATGGAAGAGATGAGAACCTGCTCCCTATTGACCAGATTTTTCCTTTGGAGGTTTGTCTTGCCTGCTGAGGTTCGAGGAACCTGAGCTCAATGCCTGGAGACGATACCCTCATCATGTTGAGGGTTCACTGCCGCACGAGTCTGGCGACAATTATTGATTGGAGCCCTCGGGGTGGACTCATGTCTCCTTGAATTAAGGACCTATGGGACCTTCTCATTTACCTCCCTAGAATATGGGAGTGACTGGTGATTGTGTTCCGGGGATAACGACCTGAAATGGTTGGAGGAGGTGGTTGGCACCACCTGCTTCTTAATCGCTAGTCATCGTTGTCCGGATGACCAGGGTGAATTATTGACTTGGAGGGCTTGTCAAGTAGTCTCTAGAGTTGGAATAATACTATCTTGATGGTACTCCTTAACCAGTGCATTTGATACCCAGCGTTGAAGATGCTGAGTAGGTGATGTCATCCTCAGAGGGGACGATGATCCAGAAGGATCACTAGTAGGGGCCTTCACCACAGAAGTATTCACAACAGAAGTATTCATGGGTGTGAACATAAGAGAAGCCATTTCTATAACATAGATGATCTTGTAAAAGAGTTCATGTTTGATATAACAAACGTAATCAAGATAAGTTCAACCACTACATCTTTTTGATAAACACCTATGTTATTGATTGTTTTGTTAGCCCTATCATTGAGTTTAAATAGGGGACAAACAAATAAGTAAAACATCATTTTATCTTGGTTAAGGATTCATGTCGGGTTCACTATTTTTTGTTTCCCTTGGAATTGGGGATGACCTAGTTGATTTAAGGTTCAAACATTCCAAGCGGTTTCTAACGGGTTTGTTCGTAGAACCGAAAACATCCAATGATTACATATCCATTTGGACCTACTTTCCAAAGGTAGGTGCTCATTAGTTGTGAACTGATGAGGCTTAAGAATATGTATTGGTCGAGAGGATGGGTGGTTGGACTCATCAAACCCATTTGGGGGGAATTATTGTCTACTATGGGACTGTCTTTATAGATTCAAGTTATGTTCGTGAATCCTTATTACATTACCAAGTATAAAATGAGATTTCCATTAGACCTGACAATCAATGATTATATATATAGGAAATGTAGAAAATCTTTTATATGTATTTGATGTTCTTCATCAATCAGGAATCATCTATATTTTTTAGAGATTTTTAGTCAATGGTATCCTTCAACATATAAAAGTCTCTTGGAAATTATGATGACCATACTAGTTTTAAATCCACTCAGTGGGGCACTTAAAGTTTATTGTCATTCAGAAAGACATGGATTATTTCAGAGTTGGGATTGTACCCGCAGATGGGCTACCTACGTATCCTTTGTTTAGAAAAGGAATCAGAACCCACGTAGTTCGAGTAAGGGAGTATGATGGTTAAGCATGATTGATGGCACAAAGAAAGATGTCATGATTAATTTCACACTCTAAGCTCACTTGAGTCATGCTCAGTGTGAGAAACAAGAGGTATTGGTGAAACCAGACAATTCTGCCACGAAAGATGAAATCATGTGGGGCTTATCTATGTATGATTGCCCAAAATAGATGAATATTGGGTTTTACTTCATGGAAGAAACCCAAGAACAATTTCCATAATGGTATATGTGATTTATGGAGATTTGGATACTCTAACATTGGGATTACTCATGAGGAAGATGCCCAAATTAGGAGGGGACTTGTGATTAGGATTTACTCCTAAGAAAGAAGCCAAAATAAAAACTAAATTAAGATTGGTTAAGAGAAATTATGAATGGGGCTTATTCCTAAGAAGGAGGCCAAGGTTAAAAGGTTTTGAGAACTGGGGCTTACTCCTAAGGAGGAGGCCCATGTTAAGGGACCTAGGGCTTTCTCATAATGAGGAGGCCCAGGTTAAGGGACTTGGGGCTTACTCCTAAGGAGGATTCCCATATTTGTAGACTTTGAGACATGGGGTTACTCTTGAAAAGGTAGACCAGGTTAAGAGAACCATGGTTGGTGATTACTCTTGAGGAGGATTCCCATATATGGGAACTTGGGTCTTATTCTGGAGGAGGATGCCCAGGTTAGGGAACTTGGACTGGGGCTTACTCCTGAAAAGGAGTCCTAGGTTAGGGAACATGGAATGGGGATTACTCCTGAAAAAGAGGCCCATGTTATGGATTCTCTCATCTTAAAGGTTGTGGATGAATGAATGAAATCTCTGACCTTAGTGACATAAAGATATGTAAATCACTAGATTTTAAGAGATGTTCCACAGAATTCCTTTCAGATAAGGAAGCCAACAAGGAAATCATGCCATAGATGGCTTTGGAGAGAGTTCTGAAGGCTTAATATTGAAGAGGATAGGTGGATAGACATATGAGAGGTGAAATAGGCAGGAGGGGCACCCAAAAAGAGGGTGGGGTGCAAGTCCTGCATGGGCGTACACGTCCTAGTCGTGCATGTATACTTGTGCGACATAGGTGTACTTGCGCGATGGTCAATCCTTAAGGAAATACCTGGGCGAGACATTGCTCAAGACCTTAGTATTATCCCTAGGGGATTCCAGAAGAGTGGCGTGAATGTTTTGTAGAAGGGGTAAGGCGGCACACAAGTGTGGCCATTTCCCTTAAGGGATGGCGACTTAGGCATGAAATTATTGATGATTTTCAACCCTTAGGCATTACTCCCCCTCTTTAGATATTTCATTCTAGGTAGGAAATTAACATAGAAGTGTTTGGAAGCTTTGAAAAGATACTAGATCACCAAGAGCTCAAATCTAAATTTATGGAAATTTTCCTCCTCTAAATGGGGGGCCCACATGGGTATTTATAGGCTGGAGAAGACCTTAGGATAAATTCAAAGAGGGAGTGCATGTCACCTTCGTGACCAATGGGTGGCACGTAAGTATACTTGCGCGTCCTTGGTGGAACTTGCAAGACCCAAGTGTATTTGAACCTTTATTCATGCCTTTGTTATTTTTTGATGTTTTTTCCAAGAATGAATCAATTTGGGTTCAAGGTATTTCCCTTTTCATTCATTTAGACTCTGTGATGGAAAAGAGCGTCAACACCAACATTTGTGAATTGAAATTTAAACACATAACATAAATGAAGTCTTTGACTAGAAGAGGAGGGTGAAAGGTTACTTTACTGATTTGGAAAATTATGAAACATACACCACATGAAAGAAGGATCATAAATTGAAGATGTAAATAACAAAAAATTTAATTATATTACACAATTAACATAATCATGGGTATTACATGCACTACACAAAAGGAAATAGTGGCAACAATTGCATGGATCTCACCAGAATAAAAAAGTTTGATGAAAACACTTTACCTTGTGTCCGACATGTATTGTTCGTTATTTATCTCCTAGAATAATAAACTTATGTTAAAAATAATTAATTCATAGCATTTTACTAGTTTTTTATTCTCTTTATTTCACTTATTACCTTGATCTAATAATCATACTATTATTCAAGTTTATATCGGTCTTTTATCGATGTTCAGTACATTAGTAAAAAATGAACTTGTAATAATTACAAATTGTCCATGTGGTCAATAGTACAGTATCTACATAATGATATTCATAACGTAGATATCATATATTTCAGATATATATATATTGTATATATATTTATAATAGTCCATATCATTTGGATATAACAAATAAAATGCACCATTCATAGAGATGGTCAGCTGTACGTACACATGAACGCTACTTTCAGTTAATTTTTTTCATTTTTAAAGGTATGAAAAAAATAATACGTTTGTATATTATTATTGTATAATATAATTTTCTATATATGTCACATAAGTTCATTAACCCCACCATTTATATGTTCTATGTATAGAATGAACGAGTTATATCACTTTGAGGGGGTGATAGTCCGCACTTCCTCAAATTCAATTGTCGTATTTATGCAACATGAAAAGCATAAGGGTATGTTATAAATGGGAATTAAAGAAGAATAAATATAACATAAATATCATAAATATTAAATATAAATATAGTTCCATCATAATTTCCTCCATGAGAAGTGATAATGGTAAATCAAACTATCATCGTTTCGTGAGGAAGCTGTTCATCGTACACGGAAACAATATATTCATTACCCATTAGAAAGATGTGTGTGTAAGTGTAGTTTTAATCCTTATCATAACAAAAACGTATAATATTGATGATATTGTTGTTGTTATGTAAAAAAGTAATAATAAGATCATAGGGAGTGACTAAGTAAAATAAAATAAGAGAACTTGTGGAAATATGATACCATTAAATCTGGTAACTATCTTTGGTTTGAACCAAAACGTTATATTGAATTGTCTTACACCGATGGTAAAACTTTTAAGAAGAATATAGGGATGTTGGGATATTATTTGGGTAGATTTTCGTTGATCCAAGGGGCTTAAGATGTGTGAGTAAGGGGTTAGAGGTTGAGTCTTTTTATAAGTGGGAGGATGGGCTCTTTAGGAATATATGAAAGTATTATTTTATTATAAAATTATTTTATGTTTAAAAATGTCCAAAACTCATTTAATTATAATATAAGAGGTATATAAGTCGAAATAAATTCATATAATAAGAATTGAATAGGTTATGGATCTTTTTTAATCCTTCTCCTTTTTATTTAACCCTTTCTTAAGTTATTTATCATTTACTATGTGTTCTTGTATTTTCATATTATATGGTTAATATATTTACTATAAAATTCCAAGAGACCCCAAATGGATCATTATTTAAATTTTCAACAGAATATATGTCATTTGGACTATTCGAATATTTTTAGGGCTATTTTATCATTTATGAAAATATTAATTTATTTAAAAACTAAATTATGATAATTTTTATACAATTCATATCATGACTTTTTAAAAATACATAACAACTCGATAAATTAGAAAAAACATAATAAATTAAAATATAACAAGTCATAATCATCCATAATGTTGTTGGATTTTATAAAAAGAATAAAAATATATTTATTATAATATTTATTATTTGATATATTTAAAACATTCATTAATGAGGTCATCATTACATATTGATTGTGTCATAAGCACATTCATTTATTTGATTTCTAAATACTATAAATAAAATAAAAAGATGTAGTAAATCATTTTATATTGATAATTATTATTTATATTAAAATATATAAATTATATTACCCCTCAAATAAAATTGTTTTAGCAAAACAATATATGTTTATGATATTTTTACTTTTACTTTATATAAAAAGTTATTAATGTCATTATCATATCCAAGTGGCTTTCAGAAGCCAATATTCTCACCCAAGGATTGTCTTGGTAGGCCATTACTCATCCAATATGGTTAAAAAAGTGTTAATGTAGTTTTATATTATTATAATATTATTTTTACATTATACTACCCTATTTTCATCGAATCATGATAAATACAAATCAAAAGTTACTATTCCAAAAAAATTATTTTCATCATATTAAACTAAATATTACATAATGATGACAAAAATGTATGTAGTATTTTTTAAATTCTTTTTTAAAAAGTGGTAATATATCAGTTAACTGAAAAATTTTGGTTTTCAACTACTATTTAATGTTTTCTCTATTCAAATATAAATTGTATGTTTTGAGAAAAAGAAAAAAAAATTCCCCAAAGAAATTTTTGATATTACAAATTCAAAAATTATGTTTATTTTACCATATTAAAATAAATTATGTTTCATAAATTAATTTAAATTTAATTCCCATTGACAAAACTAGAATGTTTTTTTAAGAAGTAAAAACTACAAAAAATATTGACTTGTGATTATATCCATTTTCAAATCAAAGTGAAATTACATCCAATGACCAAAATTGGATTAAATGGTAAAAATATAATCCAATTAAACCATTAAAAACATATATAAATATAATCAAATCATATAAATAAATCAGATGAAAAGACAAATTTTTCTTGAAATGCAGTATTTTTCATTATTTATTAAAAAATTAACTTTATCAGGACAATAGAAAACATTACCCAAAGTAAATGATGATGTTCTGCTTCTAAATAAGATATTTATTTTGTCAAATGGAACATATAAATGTGAAAAAACATGATTTAAATTGTGATTTCCATTAAAAGGTAATAAATCTATCTTTTAAAGAATATTAGAGTATTTGGTGATTGAAATTGGATTCATTCATATTTTAAGACTCTAAGACATGTTGTATAAAAAAATTAACAAACATTTATAATTTTATTTTTGTTAGTTCTGTTCATTCCTTCCAATACAATGGCTAGGCGTTAACTACCATTTAAAATAATAATAATATTATATTATTATTTTTGTATGACTCAAAGTTGTGTGCAATGTAATATTTCAAAAAACCTATTATTGCATATTAAGTACAATATCAGGCATAGAATATGCTTTAATGTAACATTAATATTCAATTCAAAAATATTTTCAAATATGAAAATTTCATATTCATTATTTACATGGGCTGTTACATCATTCTCCTTTTTGGGAATTGGACCCTCGCAATTTTAAAATTGGGCTCAAAATCTTCATTGAAAGTCCCACATTGAAAAAAGAGTCAATAAAACTGTCACATTAAAAGAAAGAATGATAAATACAAAGTCACCCATTATAACCCCTACTAGGATTCCATGTAGGAAAACATAGATATGGAAGAAACTCTAACACTCGTAGACTAAAAGAGAGTGATAGAGAACGTTATCATTGAAAGCTAACCACAACAATACAATAAATTTGTGGTTGGGTAATATTCTACTGATAAAAGAAAGTGAATAACATTTTTTCTTGTAGATTCATTTTATATAGTTGAAATATTTTATTACTACCTTAACTAAGATTGTAAAGAAAACATACTTACTTGTCATTTAGAGTGTCTTCCTTTAATAAAATTCTACCATAAACTCATATTTTCTGCAAATGATGGCTATTCAAGATGACTTGGTCACAACTGAAGTACTAGAATCAACATATAGAGAATTAAAAAATCGAAAAAAGATGAAATATATATTTTCCCTACCTTTATACATTAACCAAATCTAAAATGGATAGTACAGGATCAGATAATCGCTAAAAAGAATATTCCATTATAAAGATAAATACTACTCTTAATCTCCTAAATTCCAAAAACATCACCCACAGTTCAATAAAGACCATTAAATAGACACTTTTCCATACAATAGATCAATATAATCTTAACTATGATTGAAACCCAAAACTAAGAAGAATTTAATCACATCGTCTTCCCTAGTAAATCTTAACATTTATCTCCAAATAACATTGACTACTCATAACGTCTCATACTGAAGTGTAGTTATCCAAATCACATATTCTCTATGATTGGTTAATCATTTAATAAATAACCCAAATCACCATATGTCCATAATAAAAACATATATTATTCCAAAAAAATTCAACCAGTACTCCAAACATAAGATCCCATAGTATTCTATTTTCCTTAAATATATAGAGTTCCCAAAAGAGATAATGTATTCAAAAACAACCTTTATAACTTAATCACCAAATCATTTTTCTATACTATGTATATCCATTCGATAAAACTTAATTTCCAAAAAAACTTATTCTTGATCCATAAAATTATTTGACTAAAAATAATAAGTCATACTAACCAGGGAATTCACATAGGCCAGTGGTAGGTGATAAATCCCAATCGCACTTTCATTGTGGTTACGATTCCTGGTGCATTATTCGACACGATGGGTTGTCACACGGTCTTCAGGTAGTCCTTTTTGAAAAAAAATATAATTTTAATACATTATAAAAAATGAGTTAAATTCTTTAAAAATAGACATAACTTATTTTAACCACAACAGTTCCCACTACATATCCTATTTCATTTGGTTGATCATTAGGAAATCCCCCACAGTTTCCTTCACATCTATCGAATTGTTTGTTCCAGCTAGAACAATCCATTTACTAAATCTAAAATGTTCAGTGTGAGTATATCAGTAAAATCAATATATATTATATCTATATGAGGAGGGTAAACACTAATCTATACTTATTCATGTTATCTTAAACTCATTCAATTTTTCTAAAATAACTATTACTCTTTCTAATATGATAACCATTACAGTTGGGTCACTTATGCTAAAGTAACACTCGAACCACTAAAGCCATCTAAACAGAACCTTAATTTCAATTCTAAGCCCCATCCTTAAATAATACCTAATATTGAGTTAAGTAAAGAATGTACGTTGAGGATCATTTTAGGTTTAGAGATTTAGAGAACTAGATTATAACATATATATATAACAACTTGAATATTACATGTAGACACATTTACTCAAAATCAATTTTTTTCATAAAAAATAATTCTTAAAAAAACATTCCTAGATCCATGTTTTAGACATCATGACTTTTCTTTAATCTCATCATTGACCCTATTAATCTTTATGTCATGTTGAAAACATTACAAAAACATGGGATGAGAATAAAAAACTCATTATGGGATATAAAATAAAGAAAGAAAACATTAGTCCATGAATACAAATAATCAAATAAATAATACATTTTAATCATAAAACATAATATTTTAACATACCTCACAAAATCATAAGATTTATGAATAACATGTAGAAATAATGAATCTTAAATCTAACTTGTGTCATCTGTATCATGCATACATTATATCTATCACAACTACATTGTGAGTTACCTTTGGAATATCTTTCATAATATATTCCCTAAATGTATAAGGAGAAACATTAACGTGTACCTCCGTCACATTACCCAATGCATTGGAGATCTATCTTGGGCTCACACACCCTAGGTTTATCACCGAACCACCCATATACGTAAACAATTCCCTTGAACTATAACATAATCATAACACATGAAACCAACATAATTAAAATATATCATTTCCACATTGCAATCACAATATACAATTTCAAGATATTTAAATTATCCATTATTTTAAAACATTCAAAAATATGAATTGGTTTAAAAAAAGTGTCCCATACCACTCTGAATGTTTTGAAAGAAATTTACACTTTAAAAAACTCAAGAACATATAAATAAATCTTTAAAATCATTTCTAAAACATGTACATTAAATAATATGAATTAGAAAATTAAATCATTAAACATTTGAAATGATGTTTTAGTTAAAGAATGATTTCCCACTTGAGAAACTCTTGAATTATAGAATGACATTAGTGAATACTATAATTATCATGAAAATATTGAAATTCATGATATAAAATGTAAAAAATTGTTTTATATACACCTTATGGGGAAACAAAGGTGGACAATGTCAAGATATGCCTCAACGAAATGAGGTGAATATGTAATCCCTTACAAAGATTATACCATTAGATTAAGGATAAATCAATGACATGATTATGTGTGAAAAATATAAATACACCTAGTATAAGTGGATATTAAGTGTAAAAACATAATAGTTCATTCAAAAATATTTATAGCACAATATAATAAAGAGTTACATGTTTAACACAATGAATTGAAATTGGGTTAAGAAGTTCCCTTGCAAAAAATCCGCATCCTAACAGGATCACATAAAAATTCTAAAAATTTAGTTGAAGAGAGAAAAAATGGTATTTCATCACAAGAACATAAAATTTACAAAAATAAATATATAGAAGATCATATCCCAACATTTGAGAATTTAAATTTAACGACATAACATAAAATAAGTGTTTATCTATAAGAGGAGGGTGAACTGTCCCCTTACCAATTTGGTAACATATGGAAAATAAACCAAATGAAAGAAGGATGAAAAAATGAAGACGTAAATGCCAACAAACTAAATTATATTACAAAATTAATACAATCATGTGAAGTATATACACCATACAAAAGGAAATAGTGGAAAATATAGCATGAATTTCACGGGAATAAAAAGTGAGATGAAAACCCCTTACCTTATGTCCGACTTGTCTTGATTGTTCTTTATCTACATGAATAATAAAATAAAGATATTTATAATTACTTAATAATAATTTTAATGTTTATTATTCCTTTTATATAACTTATTATGATTCTCTAATAATCATAAAATTATTCAAGATCATATCAATATTTTTTTCGACTCTCGGTACTTGAGTCAAAAATGAACTTTTTATAATTTCAAATTGTCCATGTGCTCAAAATTATATTATATCCCAAATGATATTCATAGTTTAGATATCATATATTTAATCTATATCTGTTATATATGTATTTATAATATTCCTTATATTTTTTTATATAAGAAATGAAATGCACCGTTCATGGAGATGGTAAGCCATACGTATGCATGAATGCTACGTTCATTTCATTTATTTTTCATTTTTAAAGGAATGAAAACCAAATTATACAAATGTATATTGTTATTATTGTATAATATCATATTTTTATATAAATTACATAATATCATTAACAACATCCTTTATATGTTCCATGTATAGTATAATGAGTCATATCACTCTGAGGGGGTGGTAGTCCGCACTTCCACAAATGAAATTATCGTATTTATACAACATGAAAAGCATAAAGGTATAATCTAAATGATAATTTCAAATGAGTATATATAAAATAAATATCATAAATATCATATATAATTATAGTGTCGTCATAATAGCCTATATGAGAGGTGGAAGGGAAAAATCTAAAAATTATCGTTTCGTGAGTTAGTAGTTCATCGTACACAGAAACAATATGTCCTTTACCCATTATGTAGAGAACCGAAGCTTGACATACATGGAAATTACATTACATTTGAGGAATTATTATTACATAAAAAACAGACACACAAGGACCGTAATAGTTTAGTGTCTTTGGAAACTCGAAACGTAATATTCTAATCATGGTGAAAGATCTTCAACATCTCTCATAAAGAACTTCCCCGTTTATTTTCTTACCTAAAACCTTTCTTTATATACTGGGGAAAAGAAAACATATAAATGGTGATCTCAAATGCTCATTAAGGGTAAGCATGGATAAAATAAAGAAAATTATACACATTTTAACTAAAAATCATTAACATAATGTTTAAACATCAAAATCTTGGGCAATGACATAAAACATGGCAGTACATAAGTCATAGATCATAAAGAAACATTAATAATGACAGAATAGCATGGGATTAAAACATGTAATTGTGGAAACCATTAATCACATGTTATGATTTCCATAGTAGACAAGGTATTTCTTCCAAGACCATCTTAGTCGATAAAGTCCCTTTCTGAATTGAGTTCACTCCTCGTTTCAGTCCTGTATTACTGAACCGGATTAACTTACCATTCTAGCCATGTATATATCATGAGATATAAATCTTTACCCAATGCATTGGATGGATATATAGGTCCCACCAATCCCATATTGAAATCATTCTTACGTGAGCCACAAAACAATCATAAATCATTCATCATAACCCAAAGAATAAATTGGGTTTCATAAACATCATTCCATCGTAACATATGCAATATAAAACAAACGGATATCATTTCATCATAATAAAAGTGAAACCATAGAAATCATAGAGATATTATACTTGAAACATACACATATGAAATAATTTCATCATATATGGAAAATGTTGTTGATAAATCACATTAAATGAATTCTTGAGGAAAATATCCTTTCTTCTTGAAAATCATTTTCGATTCACAAAATGCCATTCAATTTTAAACAAAAATGATTTTGTTGAAAATATTCATGAAATATTGTAGAGTAAGCTTTATGAAAATAAGGCATTATAAAATAGTAAGATTCCGTTCATGCCGTATAAGTTAAAAAAACATTCTTCTAGTACTTTTGTCGGAAAAGTCAAAAGGTACATTGTATGGTAAACAAAAGACAGATTCATTCCATAAGATGTGGTAAAAGTAAAAATAAGGGTAAGAATTACATTAAACATACACGGAAGAAATGTAAACATTTTATGAAAACATTTAGAGAACATATGGACATGGATAATAAACATAACCCTAGTAAATACTTATGAATAATCAATTTCGGATAAGAATGAGATTGGAATAATTATCCCTTACAAATATCTTTTTGTAAATAAAACAGACCACTTCTATGTATTCACTAAAAGGTCACATAAATAAAGTATAAATACATGATAAGATATAAAAATTCATTTCTCCCATAATCAAATAATGACACAAATAATAAAGAGAAGATCAACCCAAAGAACAAAAATTGGGTTAAGATGTTCCCTTACCTCATGTCCGACTTGACTCGATCGTTCTTTAATCTCCTGAATAATAAACCAAAGTTAATTTATACTTGATTAAGAACCTTTTTAAAGTTTATTACTCCTTTTATATAACTTATTACCATGTTATAAACATTATGTAACCAGTTACGTTAATAACGTTCATTTTGTTGATATTTGGTACTTGAGTCAAAAATGGACTTCTTATAATTACATGTTGTTAATGTGGTCAAAATTTCATTATATCCAGAATGATCTTCATGATTTATATATCATATATATCATTAATATCAAGCATATACATGTACTTATAATAGTAAATAACATATGGAGGTAAGAAATGAAATGCACCGTTCATGGAGACGGTAAGCCGTACGTACGCATGAACGCTACTTTCATTTCTATTTCATATTTTAATGGAATAAAAACATAATTATACATAAGTATATTATAATTACAGTATAATATCATATATAGTATCATTACCTCTATCCTTTATACATCACATATAAGGCATTAACGAATCACATCACTTTGCGGGGGTGGTAGTCCGCACTTCCTCAAATGAGATTATCGTATTTACCCACTATTGAAACCATAAAGGATTAAAATAATTGGGAAGTAAAGAAGAATATATAAATCATAAACATAATATATATCATATATAAATACCGTTCCATCATAATGGCCACCATGAGAGGCGGGCGGAGAAAATCGAACAATCATCGTTTTGTGAGGCGTTAGTTTTCCATCCACAGAAACATTATGTTCTTCATACATTAGATGGAGGTGTGTGTAAGTGTAGTTCGAATCCATCTAATGAAAACATCCTATTATACTGAGGATACTGGTGTTGTTACAAAATAATGTATTAAAAAGATTTTAGGGGTTGGAGAAGTAGAATAAAAGAAAACAATTTAAGAGAAACCGTTATCTTTAATTTGGGTAACTTCCTTTGGTTTGAAACAAAAAAAACTTCTTGGAGTTACTTCGGCCTAAGGTAAGGCTTATTGGGAGAGGATAGTGATGTAGGGAGCTTAATTGGGTGGATTTTGGACGAGCCAAAAGGCATGAGAGGCGTGAAGAATTGCATAGAAGTGGTCTCCTTTTATAAGGTAGAGGAGGGGCTCCTTAGGAAAGTGTGAAAACATTATTTTATTACAAAATTATATTCAGTATAAAGTGGTACAAAACATATTAATTCCGAAGATAATATGAATAATATTATAAATTAAATCATCCAATCTTAATTGGACATGATTTGGATAATATTTTAATTATTATAATCTAATTTATTTAAATCATTTATTAATGAGGTAAATACTGCATCATTATTGTGTCATAAATAAATTAATTTATTTGATGTATAAAAATTATAAAACAAATACCAAAATGTATTAAATATTTTCAGCTTTACAATGAATATTTATAGTAGAAAAGATAATTTACATAGCCCCTTATAAAAATTAATTACTAAAAGATTTTTATTAATGCCAATTTTTTCTTCACATTAAATTAATTAATCTAATATGTCATTGTCTTTCATATGTGGCTCCATGGGGTCCCAATATCAACCAAAGAATGCCCATGGTCGGCCATTAATCATCCAATAAGGTTTGGACAAGTGTTAATGTAATTTTGAATTATTATAATATTCTTTTAACATTGAATTACCCTATTTACTTTTAACCATGGTAAAAAAACAAGAAAAATTTACTATTCACCAGAAATTATTTTTATCTGATTAGAACCAAATTTTACTCCTTGATATTAACCATATCTCTTGGATTTTCTAAATTAAACTCACAGATGCGGTAAAATTATGTTTTATGAACTATTGCAAAAAGCTCCTAGGAGGTGGGTAAAAGATTGCGAAAAGTTCACTACAATTTTTTATAAATCTAAAATTATTATAAAATGAATCCAATGAATTTATTTTAAAATATATAATTATTATGTATCTATTTTTAACGAAAATAAATTTAAATCAAATAAATTATTATTTAAATAAAAAGTCGGTTTAAACCAAAAACTCAGTGTTTTCAGTATTCATAAATAGTTGAAGTTTTTTCAGAAAAATACAAAAAATTCAGCCTAAGCTATATTTGATATTCTGAATCCAAAAATGATGTCTATTTTTCCAAATTAAAATTATATAAGTGGCATTAATTAATTTTAAAAGTAATCCCCATTATCAAAACAAATAGCATGTTTTTAAGAAACAATAACTATCAAAAGATCATTACTTGTTTATGTCCAATTTCAAAGTGATATTAATTCAAATGACCAACATTGGATTAAATGGTAAAAATATATTATTACAATTTAAAACCAATTAAAAAGATAATCAATCCATATAAATTATTGCGATGATAAAAGTTGTTTTTAATTAAAATATAGCGTGTTTTTACTATTTATCAAAATATGAAAGTTATCAGAATAATATGAAAAATTTATCCAAAGTAAATTTTTATATCTTGATTCCAAAGAAGAATTTTTTTTGTCAAATTTAACTTATAAACATGTCAAAAACTATATTTAAAGTGGATGCGCCAACAAAAGGCGGCAAAAATTCATTTTTTGAGAAATACTTATTTTACCCGAAAACATTATTTTGTTATCATACCATGTCCTAGAAAATGTGTATGATGAATAATAATATTATAAAATTCAAAATATTGTTAATAATATTCATAATGGATAGTCCATAATAATATTATAACCATTTGTTGTTATTTAGTGAAACCCGGTATTGTGTACAACACACACTATCGAGGAAGGTCGCGATTGCGTGTAATGCAAGCCATGTCAGGGTTGCGTGTTGTGAAAGACTCCTTTGTTGTTTTTTATAACAGAATCCAAACTTATTTTATTTATACATTGGATATATATATATACACTCAATGATACATAGAATTACTACTATCAAACGAACATGAAATTGTGTGTATCACAATCCAAGAATAGTGTTGTGTATACTGCAAGCTAATACAGTGTTGCGTATAGAACAAGCTAATTTTGGTGTAGTGTAAAACACAAGACATCAATTAAAAAGAATAATTCTCATAAAATCTCGGGTTGTTACATTCTACCCCCTTCAAATGAATTTCTCCCTCGAAATTCGTCGTGGTAATAAATAGGTTACTACTTGAAAGTTTCTTTCATAGAAACCCACATCGTAAAAAGGAATACTAAAACTTCATTTTAAAACGAAACGTTAGAAATATAATGGATACCCAAAGTAACTCATCACTGGGTTTCCACATAGGAGAACATAGGTGAAGATATGGATATAAAAGAGATATCTAACCATCATGTTCTATTGGAGAGTGGTGGAGAACATGGATCTGAAAATTCCATTAATCACAAAGCCATAAATTTGTGATGATTTAAGGTACCATCTGATTCATCAGATACAAGGGCACTAGGACAACATTTTTGGTTTTCAAGATGATTTCCCTAAAGTTGAAGGATTTGAATTAGAAGAAATAATTACTTTATTTCGGTATAATCTCATCGTTGTTCATGCCTTGAACAATTTCCACTTCATCTCATAATGAAATGAAGTTGAATTTGTCTTCCGTGATGTGTTAGCAGATCATGCGACAAAATGATAGGTCATTCCATATGTCTCAAACAAAAGGATAGAAAAAGTTATTAAATATACATAAGTCTATCAATGGTGAGGTTAATAGTATATGATTTCAAAAATGGACTTATACTTCTTCTATCATACCGCTTAATAAAATAAAACTTGTTTCTACTAACCAGGGACTTCCTGTAGGCCAGTGGTAGGTGATAAAGGCATGTTGCACTTCAGTTGTGGGTTCGATTCCCACAGCCTTGTCTGACACGATGGGTTGTCACCCGTCCTGCAGGTTGCCCCTTTTTCTAAAACAACATTATAATAACATTCCTTCCACAAAATAGAAAAAAGTTCTAGCCTTAAACAATACTATCTAATGTCCAGCTTAATCCATTCTAAACTTTAAGCTTATTGAAAATACTTATGTCCAATCGTATAGTATAAAGAAAACTATTACTAGAAATGTCATCATCTAAGCATGTGAATACCATCATTTATCTACCATATAAGATATATCTTGTTGGTCACATTCCAAACATGTGAATTCCTTAATCATGTATTCTATTGCAACATGAATTACCATTGACCTTAGTTGAAAACATGAATGCTGTCAAAAGTTGTCTCTTTCCACATTCCAAAATCCCAAAAATTCATTATACTCAAACCATGATATCACTTTTCCTAATATTATTCATGAGATAATTAATACTATCAAACATCTCATTATCTCATTATCCCTTCATTATGAGCACATCATCTATTTTCCAAAAATATCTGAATAACCTTTCATGGTTACTGGTACCATTCAACATATACTTTCAATACTCAAGAAAAGGCAGCAGTGTAACAATCCTTAGATTTTTCGTTATTCCATAATTCCATACATTATTCTTGAAAAAAATATAATCATTAAACTACCTTCTTAAAACCCTGATTGAGCGTCATCATTTCATCCATCTCATATATCATTTGAATCCTCTTCATCATCATCCACATAAATACTACTCATATGACCATGTTGATTATCATTATGATATTTTCTGTTAGGGAATCGGTTTGCATAATGCCCGTACATTCCCCATTTAAAACACTTAATCGTTGTTGATGTCCAAAAAATACCATAATCCTTGTCCATGGTGTTAACTGATCTTTTTCCTTTAAAATTACAAGATTTGTGTCCTTCATTTCCACACCCAAATCATCTTCCAATTCCTTTGAAACAATTTCCTTGATGCCTCTTCTCACATGACTTACATGAGAAAAATTGAACTTTCTTTCCGTTATGATCATCATGAAACTTCATCTTTCTCTTATTAGCTGAGTTAGGAAACTTACCAAAGCTGAGATTATTGATCATATTATGAGATTTCTGATTAGGTATAATAACAATGTTTCGCCTTCCAAATCCCATTTGATTTTCTTGATCATGAAGAATATCATTCCATTGTCCATCATATTCTCCATTATCATGAATCTTCCTATTTCCAGCCATTTTCTAAAACTCAAAAATTATAGTGTGAGAGGAAAATATCATGATAGGTAAAACAACATAATAAAGTGGGAGTATCTTCAATATCTAAAATCTTAGGTTTCATTCTAAGATCGTTACCGTAATTCTAGGACTATAACCTATACTTATACTTAACCTTAGGGACATCCCTCGACATACCTTAGAAATATCTCTTGGGATATCACTAAAGTTTTTGCATCCTAGTTTCCAAAGGATAACTAAACCATTCCTCTGATACCAACTTTAGAGACCCTAATTTTTATGTTCATGGACATTAAATTACTTTTGCGGAATTCTTATTACATAACAAAAAACAGACACACAAGGACTGTAATAGTTTAGTGTCATTGGAAACTCGGAACGTAATCTTCTAATCATGGTGAAAGCTCTTCAACATCTCCCATAAAGATCTTCCCCTTTTTTTTCTTACCTTAAACATTTCTTTATATCCTGGGGAAAAGAAAACATATAAAGGGTGAGCTCAAATGCTTAGTAAGGATATGCATGGACAAAATAAATAAAATCATACAAATTTGAACTTAAAAACATTAACATAATGTTTAAACATCAAAATCTTGGGCAATGACATAAAACATGGCAGTACATAAGGCATATATCATAAAGAAACATTAATCATGATAAAATACTATGTGAATAAAATATGTAATTGGGGAAACCATTATGCACATGTTATGATTTCCATAGTAGCCAAGGCATTGCTGCCAAGACCATCTTAGTGGACAAAGTCCCTTTCTGAATCGAGTTCACTCCCCGTTTCAGTCCTGTATTACTGAACTGGATTAACTTACCGTTCCATCCATGTCTATCTCATGAGAAATAAATCATTACCCAATGCATTTGTGGGAGATATAGGTCCCACATATCTCATATTGAAATCATCTTACGTGCTCCACAAAACAATCAAAAATCATTCATCATAAACCAAAGAATAAATTGGGTTTCATAAACATCATTCCATCGTAAAATAATCCATATAAAACAAATGGATATCATTTCATCATAAGAAAATTGAAACCATATAAATCATAGATACATTTTACTTGAAACATACACATATGAAATAATGTCCTCTTAGATGGAAAATGGTTTTGAGAAAGCACTTGAAATGAATTCTTGAGGAAAATATCCTTTCTTCTTGAAAATAATTTTCTTTTCGAAAAATTCCATTCAATTTTAAAAGAAAAGGATTTTATTGAAGTTAGTCATGAAATATTGTAGAGTAATCTTCATGAAAATAAGGCGTTATGAAACCATTAAAATTCGTTAATACCGTATAAGTTAAAAAACATTCTTTTAGTACTTTTATTGGAAAAGTAAAAAAGTACCTCGTATGGTAAACAAAAGAATGATTTATTCCATACGATGTGGTAAAAGTAAAAATAAGGGTGAGAATGAATTTAAACATACATGGAAGAAAATTAAACATTTTATTAAAAAATTGTGAAAACATATGGACATGGATAATAAACATAACCCCAGTAAATACTTACGAATAAACAATCTCAAATAAGAATGAGATTGGAATAATTATCCCTTACAAAGATCTTTTTGTAAATAAATTAGATCACTTATGTGTATTCACTATAAGGTTACATAAAGAAATTATAAATACATTATAAGATATAAAAATACATTTCTCACATAATCAAAGAACGACATAAACAAGAAAGAGAAGATCAACCCAAAAAACAGAAATTAGGTTAAGATGTTCCCTTACCTCATGTCCGACTTGACTCAATCATTATTTAATCTCATGAATAATAAACCAATGTTAATTTATACTTAATTAAGAACCCTTTCATGTTTATTATTCGTTTTATATAACTTATTACCATGTTATAAACATTATCTAACAATTTACCTTAATAACGTTCATTTTGTCGATATTTGGTACTTAAGTAAAAAATCGATTGCTATAATTACATGTTGTTCATGTGGTCAAAGTTTCATTATATCCATAATGATTTTCACGATTTATATATCATATATATCATATATATCCATCATATACATGTATTTATAATAGTACATAACATATGGAGGTAAGAAATGAAATGCACCGTTCATGGAGACGGTAAGCCGTACGTACGAATGAACGCTACTTTCATTTCTATTTATTATTTTAATGGAATAAAATCACAATGATACAAAGTTATATTATAATTCTAGTATAATATCATATATAATATCATTACCTTTATCATTTATACATCCCACATAAGGCATTAACGAATCACATCACTTTGAGGGGGCTGTAGTCCGCACTTCCTCAAATGAGATTGTCGTATTTACACACTATCGAAACCATAAAGGATTGAAATAATTGGGAATTAATGAAGAATAAGTAAATAATAAACATAATATATATCATATATAAATACAGTTCCATCATAATGTTCTCCATGAGAGGCGGTAAGAGAAAATCGAACAATCATCGTTTCGTGAGGCATTAGTTTTCCATCCACAGAAACATTATGTTTTTCATTAATTAGACAGAGGTGTGTGTAAGTGTAGTTTGAATACCTCTATAACAACATCCTAGTATATTTAGGATACTGTTTTTGTTACAAAAGAAAGGATTAAAAATAGTTTACGATTTGGAGAAGTAGAATAAATGAAATATTTTTAGGGAAACTGTTACCTTTAATTTGGGTAACTTCCTTTGGTTTGAACCAAAAGGACTTCTTGGAGTGCCCTCTTCCAAACATAAGGATTAAAGACAGAGGAGAGGGATATAGGGAGCTTAATTGGGAAGAGTTTTGACCAGCCAAATGTCTTGAGAGGTGTCAGGAATTGCATAGAAGTGGTCTCTTTTTATAAGGGAGAGGAGGGGCTCTTTAGGAAAGTGTGAAAACATTATTTTATTATAAACTTATCTTCAGTTTCAAGAGGTCGAAAACACATTAATGTCGAAGATAAGATGACTCATATTCTAAATAAAATCATCCAATCATAATTGGACATGTTTTGGATTATATTTTAATCATTATAATATAATTTATTTATATCATTTATTAATGTGGTAAATAATGCATCATTATTGTGTCATAAACAATTTAATTTATTTGATGTAAAAAAATTATAAAATATACAAACATGTAGGAAATATTTTTATCCTTCCAATGAATATTTATAGTGAAAAAGATAATTTACAAAGCCACTTATAAAAACTAATTACTAAGAGATTTTTGTTAATGCAAATTTTCTCTTTACATTAAATTAATTAATATAATGTGTCATTGTCTTTCATAAGTGGCTCTATGGGGTCCCAAAATCGACCCAAGGATGCCCATAGTTGGCCATTAATCATCAATAATGTTTCGACAAGTGTAAAGGTAATTTTGAATTATTATAATATTCTTTTAACCTTGATTTACCCAATTTACTTTTAACCAAGGTAAATAAAAGTAAAAAGTTACTATTCACCAAAAATATTTGTATATTATTGAACCATATTTTAATCTTTGATATTAACTGTGTCTCTTAGATTTTTGAAATTCAACTCACAGAAGCGGTAAAATTATGTTTTATGAACAATTACAAAAAGCTCCTAGGAGGTGGGTAAAAGATGGTGAAAAGTTCAATACAATTTTTTTATAAATCTAAAATTATTATAAAATGAATCCAATGAATTTCATTGAAATTATATAAGTATTATGTATCTAATTTTACCTAAAATAAATTTAAATCAAATAAATGATTATTTAAATAATAATTCAGTTTTAACCAAAAACTCAGTGTTTTCACTATTCATCAAAAATTGATGTTTTTCAGAAAAATACCAAAAATTCAGCCTAAGATATATTTGATATTCTAAATTAAAAAATGATTTATATTTTCCATATTAAAAACATAGAAGTGGAATTAATTGATTTTAATGTTAATTCCCATTATCAAAACAAATAGCATGTTTTTAAGAAACAATAACTATCAAAAGATCATTACATGTTTATGTCCAATTTAAAAGTGAAAATAATTCCAATGAACATCATTGGATTAAATGGTAAAAATATATTCTAATTACACATTAAAACAAATTAAAAATATAATCTAACCATATAAATTATTTCGATGAAAAAAGATGTTTTTAATTAAAATATAGAGTGTTTTTTCTAAGGGTGGATCTCGGCTTCAGTTGAGAGCTCTCTGTTCATTGTAGGGTTTTGTCCCTGGAATTTGGCTTTTTTGGGTTCTTCGGTGGCTTCTTCCCCTTGGTAATGTCTGTTTTTAGATCTGTGGGTCTTTCTCCGGTGACACATCATCCCTCTTCGGATGACAGTTGGGGGGCGACGGTCAACAGCGGGAGAGTCACCCGGTGGGACGGACCGCTTTCGGCGACGGGTATGGCAGGTCGACAGCAGCTGTCGGCCAGGGGTGTTGCGTGGTAGCTCAGCGGATGACAGAGGGCGGGGTTCATGACTTCCTGGTGGGGGCCCTCGACGGCAACGATTGGTGATGGCTCTAGCGGCAGGAGACGAAGGTGGGACCAGATCTGGTGTGGGTACCATTTTCTCGGCTTTTTTCGGTTTTTAGTAGTGAAAGGCAACTGGGATCGTTGGGAAGACCGCTCAATCACGGCGGAAGATCTCCTCTATTGCATGATTTGGATTGTCTTTTGGTTTTCAGCGGAGTAAGGCGGCGTGTTCTCTGATGCAGGTGCGTTCATTTTTGCAATGGTTCTCGGTGCACGCACGACGGCAGTGTGGCAGTCTACCTCCACAAAGCCAGATCTCGTTCGAAATACCAGATCTGGTCAGAATTGGGCCTGGTGTGATGGCTCTGGATACGGCGGTGTGGAATGGTCTGGTTTGTGGGACTTCTGTTTAGGAATTTGTTTTTCTGGTCTTCACTCATGTAATGGTTTATCTTTTTAACCTTTCGGGCTGCTGTATTGGGCTTTGTAGTGGGTTGATCCCTCTGGCACTACTGTGTGTAATGGGTTTCTCCTACCCAGTTTAAAAGGGGGTTTCTATTTTATTTTTCATTTCTTAATAAAGGGGCATGACCCCAACCCTTTTGGTCCCATAGAGTGTTTTTACTATTCATCAAAATATGAAAGTTATCAGAATAATATGAAAAATTTAGCCAAAGTAAATTTTTATATCCTAATTTCAAAGAAGAATTTTATTTTGTCAAATTGAACTTATAAACATGTCAAAAAATAGATTTAAAGTAGGTGCGCCATCAAAAGGAGGAAAAAACTGCATTTTTTGAAAAATACTCATTTTACCCAAAAACATTATTTTGTTCTCATACCATGTCCCAGAAAATGTGTAAGATGAATAATAATGTGATAAAATTCAAAATGTAGTTTATACTATTCATAACAGATAGTCCTTAATAATATTATAAACATTTTTCGTATTTTAGTGAAACCCGATATTGCGTACAACACACGCTATCGAGGAAGGTCATGATTGCGTGTAATGCAAGCCAAGTCAGGGTTGCATGTTGTGAAAGACTCTTTCGGTGTTTTGTACAACAGAATCCAACCATATTTCATTTATACATTGGATATATATATATACTAAATGTTTCATATAATTACTACTATCAAACGATCATGAAATTGTCTGTATCACAATCCACGAATAGTGTTGCATATACTGCAAGCTAATACGGTGTTGCATATAGAACAAGCTAATTTTGGTGTAGCGTAATACACAAGACATCAATTAAAATGAATAATTCTCATAAAATATCAGGTTGTTACACATTAGATGAAAGTGTTTTTATGTGTATTGTTATGTAAACAATGAATAAGATGAGCATAGGGAGTAATGATGTAAGATAAAAAAAAGAGAACTTGAGGAAATACATACCTTTATATCTGGTAACTCCATTGAGTTTAAACCCAAACATTTCCTTGATTTTCCTTAGGCCTAGAAGAAGGTTTCTAAGAGGAATAAAGGGATGTTGGGGGCTTATTTGTTCAGAGGATGAATGAGCCAAGGAGCTTGGGAGGTGTGAGTAATAGGTTAGAGATGGTGTCCGTTTATAAAAGAGAGGAGGCACTCTTTAGGAAAGTTTGTAAGTATTATTTTATTATAAAATCTTTTTCAGTTTGAAAATGCCCAAAAATAATTAAATTATAATATAAGATTAATATATGTTGAAATAGATTCATCCAATAAGAATTGGACAGGTTTTTGATTCTTTTTTAATCTTTATCTTTTTTTATTCAACCCTTTGTTAACTTACTTTTACCCTGTATTCATGTATTTTTGTACTATTTTGTTAATATATTTACAATAAAATTACAATCTAACCAAAAAGGATCATTAATGAAATTTTTACATCATATATTTCATATGTCCAAATCTCATATTTTTTATAATATTTTATCATTTAATAAAATATTAACTTATTTAAAAACTCATTTTTTGTCAATTTTTTTACTATTCATATCATGACTTTTTTTAAAAACCATAACAACATGATCAATTTGTAAAAATCATTAATTCAAATGTAAAAAGTCATAATAATCCATAAAAATCGTGGATGGCATAAAAAGGTTCAAAATAAATTTATTTTAATATTTATAATCTCGTTTGTTTAAAACATTCATTAATGAGGTAATCATTACATCGTCATTATGTCATAAATTATGTTACTTATATTAGGTCTAAAAATTATAAATAAAATACCATGATATTGGAAATATTTTTATCTTAAATTTGATTATTTATATTCAAAATATAAATTATATAACCCCACATTAAATGTGTTTTTTCAAAACCATACATGTTTATGATATTTTTATTTTTACATTAAATAAAAAGTTATAAATGTCATTATCTTACCCTAGTGGATTTCAATGGTCAAAAGTCTCACGCAACTATTTTCTTAGTCCACCATGACTCATAAAATAATGTTAGGATATGTGTTAAGGTAATTTTATATTATCATAATATTATTTTAATCTTGAATTACCCAATTAACCATTAACCTCGGTAAATTAAAATCAAAATTTACTATTCAGAAAAAATTATTTTCATCATATTGATGAAAATTTTACATATTGATGACAACCATGTATATCTGATTTTTGAAATTCAATTCATAAAAGTGTTAAAATTTCATTTAAATGAAAACGTCGGTTTTTAACTACTATACACTGAATTTCACTTTTCATAAAAAATTGAACATTTATAGAAAAATACCAAAAATTCACCAAATTTTTGTTTGATATTATAAATTATAAAATTATCTCTATTTTACCAAATTCAAAACATAGAATTTTCATTAATTAATTTAAATTTAATTGTTGTTTTAAAAACTATAAATTTTGTTTTTAAGAATTTAAAACTACAAAAATATTAACATGTGTTTATGTCCAATTTGAAAATGAAATCACTTACAATGTCCATAACTGGATTAAATAATTAAAATATTATCAAATTAAACATTAAAACCATTTAAGAATATAATCAACCCATATAAATAAATTATATGAAAAGATAATTTTGACTTAAAATGCAGTATTTTTTACTATTTATTATAAAATGAAATGTTTCAAAAAAAATTAACCATTGTAAATTTTGATGTCCCAATTCTAAATAATAAGTTCTTTTTGTCGAATAGAGCTTATAAATTTTAAATAAAATACTAGATTAAAAATGTGATCGTCATCTAATGGTGGTTAATCGACCTTTTGAAGAATATTAGAGTATTTTATGCTTCAAATCAGTTTCATTCTTAATTTAAGACTCTTATACATGCTGGATAAAAGTATAAAAATTTATCAAAATTTTTTAATCGTATGTTAGTTTTTTCTTTTCCTTCCCTACAATAAAATATCATGGCATTAACTAACATTAAAAATAATATTATTATTATATTTTTTTTGGTATAACTCAATGTTGTGTGAAATGTAAGATTTCAAAGAAACTCATTGTTGCGTGTTTGGTAAGTTTTCAGATATAGGATCCCCTTTAATTTAAAATTAATATTCAATTCCCAAATATTAATACATATGAAAATGTTATATTCTGTACTTACCTTGGATGTTACAGTAAGACCCCTCCCAAAAAACATAAATACATATTTATGAAACATAAAAACAGCTTATAATTACATCATAAGGAAACCATGGAAAGGTAAATGGTTTGAAAACATTTATATATTTTGTCATCATAATATTCTATATGAATGTAAACCATTGATACCCAAAAATAATATAACCCTCATAGAGAAATTCATAATTAAATTCTAGGGTAATGTAAAGAAAAATAATCTCCATCATTAAAATTATTATAGATGTAGTAGTGAAGACCATAGAGGTTTTTATAGAGAACACATATTTATTTTTTGTATGTGATGATGTTACGGGTCACTTGGTAAGGAAATTTTCAAAGACATAAATTTTGATACATTTAGAAGAAATCATATTTAAATAAATATTTTTATGAAAATATCAATAAATGGCCATTGGAAAAAATGTAAATGTCTTAAAAGGGTGAGGTGAAAACATTTGGAAAATAGTTCATATTAAATATTCTTTAACAATTGATTAATGAATATAGAATAATATTTTAAAAAGGGTTATATGAAAGAATTTTAATTAAATTAAATATTAAAAGGAATTTCAATAATGTATATTTTTATTATAATTAATAATTTCAAAAAGGTTAATTGAATAATTTAGAGAAAACTATTTTTATAGAGAACATAAATAAATTATCCGTGAAATTACTATATGTTTTCAAAAGATATGAGGAGTCAAAGACTAAATGTTTCCTTTTTTAAATCATGGGAACCATTTTTTAAATTTATAAATTCCATTTAAAAAAACATGACATAAAATTGAGAGGAAAATACAGTAATAAGCACATATAAGGAAAATATGAATGTAAAATAAGATAAAACAAAATTGGGTTTCCAATTAAAAATAATAAAATTTTTTAGAATGAAAAATATTGACAAGGATTTAAAATTCCAATAAAATGGATAATCATTAATATCAACAATGATTTAATTTTATGATTGTTAAATTATTGGATGAGTATTATTTGGATTAAATGCATCATTTCATAAAAATAAAAGTGAAATTTCCACAAAATAAAATCATATGGTAGAAGAAAATAATCTTTCAAGAAAAAAATTCTATAAAAATTATTAAAGCATAGAGATGGGGGTTGATATTTAAAGAACAAGTAAAATTTCATTATCATATTAATTTATGTTCATTTAAAGGAGGAACATGATTTTGCAATTCAAAGCCAATGAATTTCATGACTATGGTAAAAATATATATATTTCCATAATCAAATCATCTCAATGATTTCATGGTGCGTAATTTGAAATATGGTTTATGTAATTTAATTTAAAAAAATGATTGACTTATATTAATTCCCAACATCAACTGATGTACATGAATAACCTATATATAAAAGATAACTATAATAATAAACAACTTATAAACATAATTAATATATATATATATATCATTTTATAAACATCTTTTATAATTATTTTCTATTTTTAATTTAGTTAGTTATTATATATTTTTAGTATCATATGCAATAATGTTTATCATTCTGAACTGGTTGCATAATTGTGGTGTTGTTCTATAGTATTCCCTAAAATTTAATCAATCCTAGTTTTTAAAAATAAATCAACAGCTTCATTATAGTTATTTATAATTTTAAAAATTCATTTTATATAAACACTTATCTCAATTATTACGTTTAAACTGGTGACGAGGAAGTTTCAATGATTTTCATGGAATAAATTTTGGTATAATAATGCATTAGTTCAATAACAATGTTACCATTAAAAAAATTAAATATTTAGTTACATATATATTTATATCATATATTATCATTAACCATGTAATTATTTTCATCCATTATATTATATTATATCATTGTTCATGTTGGTAAATATATTGAACCAAATAGGAACATATAATAATTAATGTGTAATTGCGGTAAGTAAATTTGATTCTTAAGGAATATTATCATGATCATAAAATATTATTGGTGTTATCAAGATATTTAGTTGTTGGTGAATAACATTTATATATAAATTATTAAATAAGAATGAAATTATATAATGAAAGAGATATATTCATTTGTGGAGGTGACCATCTGTAAACAGCCAAATGACATATTCATCATTCTATCAAAAAAGAAGAAATATTATTAAAAAAATTTCTTACGAAATATAAAAATTATTTTTAAATCTATAATTATATAATTATATTGAAATATATATATTATATTTCTCAATGTAACATTAAAAATATAATAAGTAAGGAAAAAATAGTATTCACTATGAGGACATCATTTTTCCTATAGTGAACTCCTTGAAAATAGAGGCGCTATGACAATTTCTTATTATATGGAGATAAAAAGTGAAACATGATTATATGTAAAGGAAAAAATGGAGTTTGTTCAAGATGAAACTGAAATTTTATATTCTACTTGATGTGGTGGTGATAAGACAAATTTATAAATTATTAGAAAGACATTTTTTATATATATCAGCATAATATTTAGATAAAACAAGATTCAAATGTCAATAAGACTGTATAAAATTGGAAATAATCCAGTGGGGGATGATATAAGTACATTTATCATTCCTCCTATCATTTTCCAACAAGACATAAACATGTTTATATATTTTTTACTATTAGAATTTTCACTTATACCAATTTTCATTTTACTATGGTAATACAATTTGTACAAAAATTTTCAATTATAATTCCTAAAAATAAAATAGACCATATTGAATAATTAAGAACTACTTACTGTAAATTATAAATCAATTTTATTAGATAAAATTTCAGTGTTTAAGAAATGTAAATTTTAACATTATTAAATGAAAAATGTAAAAATTATTTTTTAAAAAAGTGAGTTCTTATGAAAAAAAATAATTTTTAGTTTTAAAATTATGAATATTAATAATTTAAATGATAAAATATTTCTTAAACAAGTAATCATATTTTGAATTTTATGTGGTTGAAAAAAAAATTCCATAAAAATATATAATTCAAAGAAATAAGTTTTTTAATTCAATTTGATATAAAATATTACCTATGACCTAAAAATTAATCATAGGTTTTATAAAAATATAATAATTTTAAATTTCTTAACTTGAACCCTAATATTTGTATTTAATGAATTTAATGTTTTTATATATATTATTTCATTCTTATAATGTTATACAATATAATGTTTTTATAAAAAATGTATTTTTCATTAGTTGCATAAAAATAAATTATATTGTAATAATTTAAAACATTCATAAAAACAGAATATTTTTCTTTTTAATATAAAAATGTATTAATTTGTCCAAATTAAAATATCAATATTTAACAAATTAACATTTCAATCGAAAAAAATGAAAACTACTTTCGTAAGGAAATAATTTTTCCTGAAATGTATTTGTTTTTATTCCTAGTTCCTATTGGTTATAAAATATATTAGACCTTGTTAAATATATATACAAATAAAATACATTATATTTTATATATTAGTATTTATAAAATAATTTCCATGAAAATCTAAATTTGTAAAAAAATATTATAAGATTACAATTATTTTTTTTAATTTTATCAATCATATTGTATATAAAGACTATTTCATTAAAATAAAAATATTCAAATGTATAAAATACATCTTAAAAATAAGAAATTTCTATAATTATTATGTGTTTATTTCATATTAATAGACAATTTTATTATCACTCATGACATTATTCTAATGTCAAATTGTATGTTAGGCTCTGGTGGTGTCCAGGGAGGTGATTCAACAATAATAGATCATTTATAAATATCCAAACTCATAGAAGTCTCCCAAATTAAATTTCTCACATATAATAAATATTAGAGTTCAAATATTTCATGTTCTATGGAAAACCATAGTTAGTATACCTTGGTTCTATGATTACAAAAATGAGATTCATTAGGGAGACTTCAACTGATTGATGTCATTTATTTCTTTTTTTTCTTCATAGATTACATACTATGTTTATATCATTTCATAAATTTTTATATAACAATAATATAATAATTATAATATGTTTAAATTAAAGTATCATGTTTTTTATTTTTTTTCATTGGTTCATATAATGAATGTTTCTAAACAAAGTATTATTTTAGAAGACAATACTGTAAAATCATTGGGTGTTATATTATCCCCGCATTGAAATAAATTGTTTCCTAGAAATTTTTGATATTGGTCATTAATGGAAGGAAATATGATCTTCAAAATGAAATTAAGATATATCTTATTTTGTGATACACACCTCACTGTTTTTGTTATGAATATGAAACTATTTATCAAAAATATGCTTCTTAGGATTTTTTAAGGACATTCCATTCAAATATTTATCTTCATGATAATGTTATGAAGAAAATACATTAACATAAAAGGTTATGATAATGTCTAATAAAATTAGTAATAATGATTAAATAACTTTTTAAAGATATTTTTAATAATGAAACCTTTATTTCAAATTATGATAATTTTAGTTCAATTTTGATGTAATTTTAATAACCTATAAATTTTTCAATATGACTAAGGTTATTTGTGATCGTTTTCCAACTAGTACTTCTAACCTAAATAATTATAAAATTTTAAGATATTGAAATATTTTATATTGTGTTTTCAAGGTGAAATGTTCAAAAAAAAAACTCTATCTCATGGGAGTGTTTACCCAGGTGTCCCATCATAGGACCAACCATCATGATCTGGAGTAATGAATGATTCAATAATCAAGAAATATTTTATGAGGTTATTTTCACTAAGTTCATATGTGGAAAAACTGTATCTTGTTTCTAATATCTTGATATGGATGAAATTTATTATTATAGTACACAATCATTACATTATTAAAACATCGTGATTTTATCCTATTTTTAGTGTTTTTTTTATTCATATACCACATGTTTAAACTACTGGTATCCAATACAAAATCCTAAAATACATAAGCTAATCCCAACAAAATTTAAAACCCTTGTCTGATAAAAAATGAAGCTCTCAAAATCCAAAATATGATGTATGGTACTAAAATCACATCTTTTGGAAATATATTTGATACAAATTGTAACATCCTAAGAATTTATCAAATAATTCTTTTTTTATAAAAGTTATGAATAAGATATTAATATTACATTAAAGGTTATTATTTGTTCGATGGAGTACCTGACTTTCAACAATGGGTTCTCTGAAATCTCACGATTCATAGAAGGCTGAGTTATAGTGAAAAAGAATAACATAATATTATTTTTTAAATGGTAGCTAATGCCTAGCTGTTGTATTGGCGGGGAAGAAAAAAACTAACCATATTATGACTAAACATGTTTTTCAACTATTTTTAAATTCATCCAATTAAATTTAGAGGCATAAAATGAGAATGAATCCAACTTTATGTATAAATACACTAATATTTTTAAAAGCTATTTTTCCACCTTTTGATGGAGAACCCATTTTTAATAATTTATTTTTCACTTTTATATGTTCCATTTGATAAAATAATCATCTTATTTAGAATAAGAACATAAAAATTTAATTTGGGTAATTTTTTGGTATTTTTGAGAGAATGTTTATTATTAATAAATAGTAAAAATACTGCATTTTAAGTAAAAAAATGTATTTTCATCTGATTTATTAATATTTTTATATTTTATTTTTAATTGGTTTTAAAGTGTAATTGGATACTATTTACTCCATTTAATCAAATTTTGGTCATTGGAAGTAATTTAACTTTTAGATTGTACATAAACAAAAGTCAATCATTTGGTAGTTTTTACTTCTTAAAAACACGCTTTTTTTTGACAACATGAATAATTTTAAATTAATTTAATTCAATTTTGTGTATTTTATTTTAAAAAATCGATTACATATTTTGAATCATGAGGATAAAATTGTGTGAATATGGATTTTTTTTAGAAATTATGAATACTAACTGTAGTAAATATTTTATTTACCATGGTTAATGGGTAAATCTAATAGATAAGGGTAAAAAATTTATAATAATATTGAATTATCCAAACACATGTCCTTACCCTATTAGATGATATATATCTGACCAACGACATCCTTTGGGCGATTTTTGGACCCCATGGAGCCATTTGTGTGTGAAAAAGACATTTAATTACTTTTACTTTAAAGTTGACAAAAACAAAACCTAAACATAAATCTTTTTGTAAAAAAAATTTATATGGGGTTATATAAGTTATCACTTCCAATATAAATATTAATTGGAAAGATAAAAGTATTTTATACATCATGTTATTTTATTTATAATTTTTAGACATCATATAAACAAATTTAATTATGACATAATGAGGATGCAGTGACTACTTTAATAATAAAGGATTCAATAAAATGATATTATAAATGTTAAAATAAATGTAATTTGGTTATTTTGATGTCATCCAGAAATTTATGGATTATAGTTACACGTTATCATTTTATTAATGAAGTTTTTTCAAATCAATCATGTTGTTGTGTATTTTTTAAAAATTCATGATATGAATAGTGTCAAAATTAACATAATTTATTTTAAAATATAAAATATTTTATTAAAAATTATAAAATATAAAAATATCTTAGATTTAGAAAAATAGTTATCATAAGTCTAAAATGTTGTTATGGACTCTTTTATTGGATATTTTTCATGTTTTGGTAACTGTTTTGATTCTTAATGTGTTAAATTATTGATAAAATAATAAAAATAAAAAGGGGTAAAATAAAAAAGATAGGATTAAAAATATCGGAAACATGTCCAATTATTATTGTATGACTTAATTTAGAAAAATATTCATGAAATATTAGATTACAATGAGTTTTGGACCTTTTTAATTGGAAAATAATTTTATAATAAAATAATACTTTCATACATTCCAAAAATAATCCCTCCTACAACTTATAAAAGGCCATCACTTCTAACCCATTATTCACACATCTCAAGGACCATGGCTCATCCAAAATCTGCCTAAATAATTACAAAACATCCATGCCTTCTTCCTTTAAGCCTTCCCTAAGGCAGAAATAAATCTAAGTGATCCCTTTAGCTCAAATAAAAATATGTTACCCAATTTGAGATAACGTCTTCTCTCAAGTTTATTTCCATTATTTTTCCTTCTCTACTCCCTTTGCTCTTATTAATAGTTTTTTAATAAAAAACTATTATCCTCTATATAATAGGTCATTTTTATTATAATTATTCAATCTACACTTACACACACCTCCATATAGTGGATTTATAACATACTATTTCTATGGATGGTAAACTACTGCCACACGAAACAATGATTGTTCAATTATATATTTCCACCTCTCATGGTGGCCATTATGATGGAAATGTATTTATATGATATATATTATGTTCATATTTTCTTTATAATTATGTAATTTCTATTTATAACATTTCAGTATTTTTTTAATGATGTTTAAATATGATAATTTCATTTGAGGAAGTGCAAACTACCGCCCCCTCAATGTGATATGACTCATTCATGCTATAAATGGAATGTATAAAGTATGAAATTAATAATATTATGTAACATATAAAATAGATATATTATACTGGATTTATAATATACCTATTTATCATTTAGTTTACCATCCTACAAATATGAAAATGAAATGAATGAAGCGTTTAGGCGTACGTACGACTTACAATATCCATGAATGATGAATTTAATTTATTATATTAAAATTGTATAGACCATTATAAATAAATATTATATATATATATATGATATATATGATACCTAAATCATTAATATAATTCTTGAGATAATGTAATTTTTACCACATGGACAATTTATAATTATAAGAGGTTCATTTCTGACCGAAGTTCCGAACATCAAAAAAATGATCGATATAAACTCAAATAATTAACTAATTGTTATAAAAAGATCCAATAAATTCTCAAGAAGATGGATTTGAGTCATGCATGATATCATGGAAATTCTATAGAAGCAGTTACCAATATTATACATTAGGGCTCCAATCTCTAACGGACAGGTGAAGAAGGTTTTCTTTGATGATCTTATCAATATAATTCTAGTGAAGATTTTGAATTGGAAAAAATATGTTTCTTTATTTTGGGGGATGGTTGACGTTGATTAATAGTGTGATATCTTCCATCCTCATGCACTTGTTGTCCATTATTCTCCCCCAAGGGGATTATCTTGTCCATGGAAAAAATAATGAATAGATTCCTTTGGGATGAAAACATCATGGGTAGGTCGCAAAGGGCCGGCTGGTATAGAGACGTTAAATGAGTGGAATAGGGAGGTGTCAGCCTTAGAGACATTTCAGTTTTCATGCAAACCATTAAAGCACACCTGGCTTGGAATTTGATGTTGGAAAATAAATGTGCGATCAAATACATCGACGTAAGTATGGAAAGAACTGGTAGGAATGGTATACCAAGAAACTATCACGACTGGGGAGAATGCTGGTGGTTCACCTTGATTTCCTCCAAGGGTCTTCATGATGGGTGGTGGGATGAGAGGAGATAAACATATGAAGGGATAACTGGGTCGTAAAGAGGTTTTTTTTCAATATTGTATCAGACTAGAGATGACAATTAAAGAGTTTGGTAGCCACCCCAAATTGCTTAACGCCATTCTAAATCTGGAGGATAAGGATTTTTTCAAGGAAGTTATCTTTTCTGAAGAGGGTGATCATTTTTGTTTCATTGAGGCTCGATCTAGGTACTTAAATCGGGGGGATTATTGTAGGATGACTAGACAAGAAGGGATACATGATGAATGGTGGTCATGTTTGTGGTTCAACTAGTTTCCTTCGAATACGAACATTCTGGTTTGGAGAGCACCAAACTAGGTACTATTGACGAAAGAAAATATTCGAAGGAAAGGCATACAGTTGGCCTCTATAAGTTTCTGCTATTCTAATTCCCAAGTGGATTCGACGGTTCATTTATTTATCAAAAGAGAATTGGCTACTAGTCTCTAGTCTTTCATGGATATATGGGGTAGATGTTACAGGCCTTCCACATCCATATTTTGTTTCCTCATTGTTTGGTTTCTGGGCACATACTATCAGGGGATGGAGTCCAAAGCTCATAGTATCGTGGTGACTACAATATTATGGATGCTTTGGGATGCCTGGAATAAGTCCATAATTGGGGAGCGAACTACTATATTAATGTATCAAGTTATAATGAAGGCTATGATCCATGAGTTAGGTTTGACGGTTAAATGAGGGAAGAAATATGTTGTTCTGTGTAATTTTCTAAACAAACCTATGTCTTGAATGAGTTCACAAGGCAACTGGGTTATATGGAAGCCTCTGGGAAATGGTTTCAAATTGAATACTGAGGGTTCCTTTATGGATGGGAATATTCAAGGGGTAGGACTAGTGCGGGATAGGAATGTCTTTGTGGAAGTTTCCTTTAGAAGCATTCATGGGTTAAGAACCATGCTTAGGGAAGATGTTCAGGCATCACACAAGGGTGTCCTACTGTGAAAAAGGCTCTCTGTGTTGGTCACTGAGTGGAATCAGATTGTGAGGATTTGATTTAGGGTTTACATGGGAATGTTGTGGTTCCTCGTTCATTGACCTTTATCGTTCGTAGCTGAATTATGGAGATTTATAATGGCTATTATATTCATCATATTCCGAAGAGGCCAATTTGGCTGCAGATGACCATTCTCGGGGGTGTGGTCTGGAAGAACCCATGTTGGAATTTTCTAGAAAGGGGTCGTTTCCATTGGGTTGTAATCGTTTTTTCTAAGGGAATACCCTTGAGATTTATCTTGTTAGGCTTCATTGCTAACTTGGTTTTGTGGTTGGATAGTTGTTTTGACCCTTTGAATAATAAAAAATTCAATTATCGTCGTCGTTATAGAGAGGTAATATGTGATAAATACATGAACAATAGTCCTAGAAAAGGTCCTTAAGCATGTTTAAATTATCATAAGTTTATTATTTATTAATTTAAAGAAGGAACGAGTCACGTTGGCGATGAGGTAATGGAATTTGTCTCAATATATTTTCTTTGAGGCATATTTTGATTTATACATGACATTCATTTATAGAGTTTATAAACAACTGTGAATTTTAAATTCATTCAAAGGGAATATTTTTTCAATGTATTATTTTACTAAAGGGAAAAAGGAATGTTTATTTTTAATGCATGCAGTAACGACAAGATTTTTTTCCGCCGTGAGAATTATTTTATATTTGACTTCCATAACAAGTTGTGATGTTTTAAAATGGAAAATAAATTATATATACCCTTTTTTTAATATTTTGGCATTGAAAATAGGTTTGAAAGTTTATTTATGATTTTAATATCTTAAAATTAATTCTTGTGATCGAAAATGTAATTTTATGATTGAAATGTTGAAATATTCATTCTTTTATGTGTGATGATTATATAATGGTAGTTGGAAATTTGATGTGTAGTTACGTAATAAACCAAATGATTGGTGGTTCCATGATAAACCAAGGACAGGTCGTTACGTTATAACCTCCAATGCATTGGATATGGATGTTGGTTGTATAGCTATTCTATTTAGTGATATGTGTTGAAGTCAAACGTATATTTTTTCCAGTTATGTATATTTATTTAACACATTTTCATTACATGTTATACATTGATTTATATGGGATTTATGGTTAAAGTTTTGTTAAAAAAGTGTAAGAAATGATCTTATATTCAGTGAAGTATTTTTTCTACTTCTTAATGGTGAAAAGTTTTACTTCATGATTAAATATGCATTGTTAACATATTGTTTTGATAACTAACATCTTTTATTCATTGTGTATACTATACTAGTCTTTTTATTCTCATCTTGTGATCTTGAAATGATTTTCCTTGGACATAATGTAGAATAGGGTAAAGGATGGGATCAAGGAAAATTCAAGCTATTTAAAATATGGAACTATTATTTTATTTTAAAGGTTTTATATTTTATGAAAAAATGGATACTAAGTTGAAGTGTCTACACATAATATTCAATATGTTTTTTATAAGTTACGACCAAATTATTTAAATCTATAAACCTGAATATATCCTCAATGGGAATTATTAACATAATTCCGGGTTATGTAATGTTTAATGATGGGGACTTATAGTTTGTATCAGAAGTTAGTTTAGAAAAATTTGGAGATACACTTTTGTTTATAGAATATGCATAAATGAATTTTTACATTATGTTCAAATTTAAATGATATAGAATTTGATTATTAACATGTTGCTTCATCAAAGATATATTTTTTCAAAATGGTTTTTCTAGAGAAAATAGGGATGTTATGTAAGGAAGGCATGTAGTGAAGAATAACATTCGAAATCAGTATCTTGAGATGGTTGGAAGTAGAGTGATGGATTAATTGAATTATGAGAAAAATGGGGGTGGTATACATGCCCGAGATCAACTAGATCAACCCAATATGATTATGTCTATAGTGAAAATTTTCATGAGGAAAAATTCACCATCATTCACAGGATCATAAGACCCTGTTCAAGATGAAGGGTGGAAGAATGTACTAGAAAAGATTTTGGATGTCATGTATTGTAAAAAAACCACAATGTTACTCTTGATATTTATCATTTTAAGGTGAAGCAGATCAATGGTTATTGTGGTTAAAAATATCAGGGAAAATGAAGAGATTTGTACTCTATTTTGGGATTAATTCAAAGGTATGTTTCTTGAGAAATAATTTCAAATGGCAGTTTGTCTTAGGATGGGAAAAAATTAAAATTGAGTTAGGAGTATGACTTAGTGGGTTCTTACAAAGAAAATTTCACATGATTAGAATGTTATGCTCCAAAATTCATATGAAATCTTCATAGTAAGACAAATCTATTTTACTCAGGAATGAAGCAACTATATTGAAGAGAATTTTCCTCTCGTGATTTCAAAATAAATGGAAACTGTTTCAGATGTACCTAGAAGATAAAGATGGAGTATTATGATGATCATTTGTTTTAAGAGAGTAAGAAAAAGAATATGTCCAGTTTGCAGGAAAAGGGAAATAATTCATCAAAGATGAATAGAAATACAAAAATTAAATTTCAGTCTTGTGAGAAGTGTGGTAAAAAGCATCCTGTATAATGTCTTTGAAAATATGGAAAGTGATGTCAGTGCGGTAAGGATGGTTATATTGTTCCTAAATACAAGGAATATGATCAAGCATGAAATGAAAATCCATTTGTATGATGTTTTAGTTGCAATGAATTTGGACATTATGAAAATGTGTGTCCAAGGTTGATTACCTAGGGTGGAAACAAGATATATCAAAAGCAGAAGGGTGGGGGAAAATATTTTGCTAATACTATGGTTGATGTGGGACCATCAATTGAAGTGGCATCTGGTACATTCTTTGTTTTTTCAGATTATACCAATTTGTTGTTTGATTCAAGATCTACACTTTTATTCATTTCTACGAAATTATATAGTAAATTAGGAATTCCAACTCAAGATATGAATCCTGAACTTGTTTTAAAAACAATCGAGGGAAATGTTGAGGAAAAAAATTGTAAGAATATTTCTATCCATATCTATGGTAAGAATCTACCTCAAAACCTTGTTTTTTTCCGTCAAGTATAGTTTGATGTTATTTTGGGAATTAATTATCTTTTTAGTTACCATGCTAATATTTATTGTTGAGCTAAATTGGTTTCTTTTCATAAGGACTCTCTATTTGTGTACAAAAATGAACCCTTATCTTACATAACATATCAGGATGAAAATAAACTAGTGAAAGTTTGAAATGAATGTTACCTTGCACATATTGTTGAAAACAAAGGAACTGTTCAGATTAATGATTTTCCAGTGGTAAATGAGTATCTTGATGTTTTTACTGATGAGTTTTCTGGTATAATACTTGACCGAGATGTTGAATTTACAGTTTTCTTAGTTCTTGATGTTATGCCAATTTCAAAACCCCCTTATCAAATGAATGAAATTGAACATTTAGAGTTAAGGAAGAAACTGTAGGAATTATTAGATATAATTTTCATTCGACCTTGCACATCACCAAAAGGTGCTCCAATCTTGTTTATTAATAAGAATGATGGTTCAATAAGACTTTGCATTATTTGTAGACCCTTGAATAATATCACTATTACTAAGATGTATCATTTTCCACATATCAATGATTTGTTTGATCAGCTCCAGGGAGCTCTATATTTTTCGAAGACATACATTAGGTTAAGATACCGTCAGTTGAAATTAAAGGAAGTAAATGTTCCAAATAAAGAGTTTCATACTTGATATAGCAATTATGAATTTGTAGTTATGCATTTTGGGTTAACCAATGCAGCTATTGTCTTCATTAATCTTATGAATATAATTTTTTGGGAGTTCTTGAATATGTTTGTGGTTGTGTTTAATGATGAAATTTTTTAGATTACAAAAGTAAAGAAGAACGTGAATGTCATTTAAGAGTTTTCTTGAAAACCTTAAAAGAAAATAAATTGTATTTGAAATTCTGCATGTGTGAGATTTGGTTACCAAAAATTTCATTGCATAGTCTCATTTTTTCAAAAAAATTTCTCAATAGTTGATCCTTCTAGTAAATTTTTTTGAAGAAAGGCCAAGACCTAAAAATATAACTGAGATTCATATTTTTCTTAGTTTGTATGGATATTACATATGGTTTGTTGAGAATTTTTCATGGATACCTTGCCCACTAAATAAGTTAAATCGAAAAGGTGCTAAGTTTATTTGGAAAAATAATGTGATGATTGTTTTCAGTAATTGAAAAGAATATTGGTGAATGCTCCAATATTGATGTTACCTTTCAGAAATGGTGATCTTGTTGTCTACAATGATTCTTTGTTAAATGGACATGGTTGTGTCCTAATGAACAACGATAATGTAATTTATTATTCTTCATGTCTGTAGAAACTCCATGAGTTTAATTACCCCACACAAAATTTGGAATTAGCTAATGTTGTTTTTGAATTAAAAATTTGGAGGCATCATTTGTGTGGTGCAATGTGAAATTACTGGTGGGATTGATTGAAATGAGATATTTATGACTTTACTATGAAGTGTTTGACATATCAATAGGTTAAAAAGAGTGATAATTATAGAAATGGATTCTTCAGCCTTTACTAGTGTCAGAGCTGAAAATGGGAAAATATAACCATGGACTTCGTTGTGGGATTACCTAGAAATCTCTATATAATCCTGCAATCATGGTAATTGTTGATCGATTTACTAAATCTTCTCATTTTATTCCCATTTGAGAAACTCCGTCTTTATATTAACATTCTTGATTATATATTGAAGAGATAGTCAGGTTACATGGATTTCCCATATTTATTGAATCTGACCATGATCTCAGGCTCACGTCCTACTTTTGGATGGGCCTTAAGAATTCATTGGGTTTTAAATTAAATTTTTGTTCAAATTTTCATTCTCAATATGATGGGAAGTCATAACGAATAATTAAGACATTGGATGATTTCCTCCATGATTTCTAAATGGATTACCATGGAATTTGGGACCAACATATTTCTTTGTTTGAGTTTTCTTATAATAACAATTTTCATCCAGCTATAAAAATGTCACCATTTAAGGAATTATATGGAAAATGGTGTATAACTCTCTATTTTTTGGGATGAAGTGGGAGAAAAAACGTTTATGGGACCAAAATTGTTAGAAGAAATGGAAAAAAATGTAACACCCCAAGATTTCATAGTGTGTTATTTCTTCAAAATAATTCAATAACTTGCACTACACGAAACACCGAGTTCAATTGCACCATGACTTACCAAAAAGAAGCCATTAAAAGAGGTCATGAATATCATTAACAACATTTTTAACTTTATATAATCCTTATAATTTTAGAATCCATATTATGAGTTTCTTAGTCATAATGCAAGAACAGATTCATTTTCAGTATTGCACTTTTATCAACTTTTGATAGTGAAACCTTTTTAAATACACTATTTTAAACTTTTTGACTAAATGTAGACATCAAAAAATTTAAAATAAACATCCCAAGCTTCCACGGTATGCTTTCCTTTGAATAAAACCGTAGCGTGTGTTGTACGCAACCTCGAGTTCTAACACACCATAACTAATCAAACTAGCCGTTATGAATAGTAATACCTACTTTTTGAAATTATATATATTTTATATTTGAAAATGGACTTCATTTTTGGATTCGGAATATCTAATTTAGCCTAAGGTGAAATTTTGGTACATTTCGGATAACTTTCATATTTTGATGAATAGTGAAAATTACTAAATTTTAATTAAAAACAACTTTTTTAATCAAAATAATTAATAGTGATAAATTACAAATTTGAGTGGTTTTAAAGTGTATTTAGAATATATTTTTACCATTTAATATAAGGTTGGTCATTGGACATAATTTTACAATTAAACCGAACATAAACAAGTGTCAATCTTTTGATAGTTATTATCTCTTAAAAACACGATTTTTGTTTTGACAGCGGAAATTAATTTTAAATTAATTTCTGCCACTTCTGTGTTTTGAATTTAGGAAAATGGATTCCATATTTGGAATCAGGATGTTAAAATTGTGTAAATGGGTAACTTTTATTTTTAGACATTTTGAATAATTACTGCGGTAAATATTTTATTTACCATGGTTAAGGGTAAATCCGGTAAATAAGGGTTAAAAAATAATATTATAATAATACTAAATTACCCTAAAACGTGTCTTAACCCTATTGGTTGATACATTGTCGACCATGGGCATCTTTGGGTCGATTTTGGGACCCCATGGATCCACTTGTAAGTGATAATGACAATTTATTTTAATTAAGTTAAAATGAATACAAAAATGTCACAAGCATATATCTTTTAGAAAAACAATTGTTACATAGGGTTATATATATTGGATTTTAGATTATAAATATTCATTAGAAAGATAAAAAGAGTTCCTACATAATGACATTTTATTTATAATTTTTAGACATTAAATAAGTTATTGTATTTATGACACAATGATGATGCAGTAATTACTATAATAGTGAAAAATTAAAATAATTGATATTATAAATACCAAAATAAATATAATATTAAACTTTTAATGAATTAAACTAATTTTCTAGGATAATATGATATATTAGGATTGATTTAATTGACTTTGTTCGAAGTAATAAATCTGTTATGAGTTTCACAAAAATCAACTATTGAATAGTGTCAAAATTGACATAAAAGAGTTCTTAAAACAAATATTATATTATTAATTGATATTAAATTCCTAAAAATCTAAGGTTCGGCCAAGAGACTTATATCATGATAGGTTCATCATTAATTTACCACTTGGGGGTCTCGTGTATGTATATAGTAAGTTTATTAACCATATAATATAAAAATACAAAGAGACATTGTAAAAGTGAAACTAATTAACATAGAGTTAATACTTAAAGATAAGGTTAATATAAGTACCAAAACCTGTCTAAATTCTATTTATTGAGTGGTTTTCGACCTATCCCCACCTTAACCTTTTAATAATCAACTTTGGAGCCATTAGAAACCGAATATGAATTTATTATAAATTAATATTTCTAGCTTTTCCAAAGGTGCCCCTCACCCCTCTTATAAAAGGGCACTCCTACTTCTCATTTCTTCACACCTTAAAAGACTTTTTGGTTCGGCCAAACTCTGCCCAAATACTCTCCCAACATCCCTCACTACAACCTAGAGGCCTTAGTTTGATCAGAAAGCCAACCTAAGTAGCCCTTTTGATCAAATCAAAAGGAAGAACCCGAAGAAGAGGTAATGATTTCACCACCCTTCTCCAAGTTCATTTCTTCTTCCACTTCTTCTTCCTTTGTTCTTACCATTCTAAAATAATAACTCCAGTATCTCACATATACTGTGATGTTATTATAAATATGGTACAATCATATTCATTATTCTATCCACCCTTGGAATAACATGTCACCATACGTGCGTACGTACGGCTTACCGTCTCCACGTCGTGGTGTAATTGTTATTCAATATAATATTATTTGGATGGGTATAATAATGATGTGTAACTCATGTAAATAATAAATATAACATGTTAATTATTCTTTATATATGATATACCATCCATTTATATATTATTTTTATATCAAAAGAATGATATTGTCGCTCGTGCGTACGTACAGACTACCGTCTCCACGAACGCGATGAGATTCATTCTCCATCGTATCCATTCAAGTATAATTCTCATTTGATGATTTAAAAATGATGTTTAAGGACTGGATATCATTCTGGATATGAATAAGATACAACAACCATGGCTTATGTAACAAAACATATAAAAGAAAATGAGTAAGTTAACTCCCAAAACGACGATAATTCTAAGATATTATTAACAAATCAATGTTAAAAGATCATATATGATATCATATTAATATATATGATTCTTGTATAATTTAATAACAACTATTTCACCATTATACAGGAGGTTAACCTACCCCAACCAAGGAAAAGTACAAGGTAAGGGTTTACTTTACAACCTCTTCATTATCCAAGGTTGTTTATACGTAATAATCTACTGGGATCTCTTTATCATCCACATCCATGTTTCTTAAAAATGAATTTCAAAACATTTTTACTATTTACTAGAATATGAGTTAAAGTCATTTATACCCTTTTTGACTTTTATAAGTGGTTTATAAAGGAATCTTTCGATCGTTTTCAAAACAAGGTCCTTTTTAACCTTTTCGACAGAATTAAGGTAAGAATGTTTTTTAACTTATACGGCGGGTGCGGCTATTTTCCACCGTTATAAAATCTTCAAAGCTTCCCTTACAAGCTTATAAGAATATTTTCAAAGAAAATGTTTTATTTTATATGGATCTTAAATTATTTCAAAATAAAAGGAGATATTTCTTTAAAAAGAATTTTGATTTCATCTATGTCAACATCCTTTGATGGATTTTAAGATTAATTGAAGTTGATTTATTATGATACAAAAATTCTATATTGTATTGAAGGTTTTGTGATATGTTTGACTGTGGATGTGCTATTTTTATACCATTCATAGTTTATGGTGAAATTATTGACATTTCGTATGCTAGTTTTAATACGAATGTTTATGTTATGTTTAAACCTTTTCATATGGGAATGCATTGGACTTAATATGTGACGGGTGGAGCCCGCTATAGCTCCTCGATGCATCGGTAGGTCTCATGAGACAAACTAGTGTCTTGGCATAAGGCCTTGGCAAAAATCTTATTTGTAGTCTTGGCACGAGGCCTTGGATATGTGGTTATGATAGTCTGGCATTATGCATTCCAACATTATGAAAGTGGTTATTGATTTTGCATGTGATTATTCGATTAGTAGAATATCCATGTGAACAAGTAAATGGCATTATTTCATTTTACTTTTTCCATACTATGTTGAAATTCAAGTTTAAAAGGATTTTGTTTTAGTAATGCATTACCTTAAATGTTTATGCTTATTTTGAATGTTCCGCTATATTGTTATCCTTACTGGGCATTTGAGCTCACCCCTTTTCTATGTTTTATTTTTCCCAGGAAGTGAAGATGTAAGTTATGAATGACCTGCAGGGATATTATGAGGGGATTATAGTGTGGACTGTGGAAATATTATGTTGTTGTAGTAGTTTTTCATTTTATGATGTAATGTAAAACTTATGAATATATCTAGTGTTTCCAAGGCTACTAAACCAATCGGTCTTTCGAGATTTGATCTTTCTTGTGATCATGCCAATGTTATGTAATTAATGCACCGACTCTGGGCAACTGGGGTCGGGGCGTTACAGTTGGTATCAGAGGAAGTTTAGTACAAACCTTGGAAGCTAGATTTAGATAAACTCTGATTAGAGCACGTAGACCTAAGATGAACTTTGAGGATTAGTATAGAAGAACTTCCTATAATTTTGGTATTGTAGAGATTTTGTGAGTTTTCCGAGCAATACATCCCTGTCTGGATACGAGCAGGTAGAGGCGGCTCTGGCACAGATGTACCTAGGGGTAAAACCCGAAAACACCGCTTTGAGCTAGACTCGAGCGGGAACTGGTGCACGACAACGGGCCTTGCTGCACTCTTGGTTACGACACTCCCGGGGGATATGCTTAGGATGACTCTCATTTTCTTTACAAATCATTATGAAGGGTTTATGAGTATATACTTCCTCAAAGAAAACATTTTTATGATTATGGATTATATCCATAAATAGTTCAATTTATGTTATGTGTTTTATAAGTATGGGATTATGTGTTTTGACTCATAAACTGATCTAGTTTATGCCATGGTATAGAAATGGAGCCCAGTAGAAGGAATGAGAACTCCAGAAATGCACATGATCCAAAGAGAAGGAAGGATCATATCTTTCATGGTTTTAAGCTAGAATTGATAAGAGAAATAGTCTCCCATGTATTATCATCATATGAAGAAATAATATCATGTGTTGATAAGATAAGTAAAGAGTTTACTGAGTCCTATGTCTTTGAAGGGAAGCAAGAGAAGAAAAGGATGGAAGAGAGAAAAATGGATAAAGGGAAGAGGGAAAAGAAGAATTTTCCCATATGTGGTAACTGTGGAAAGAAACACCCTGGAAATTGCCTGAAAGGAATGGGAGTTTGTTATAAGTGTGGAGGAAAAGGGCACAAAGTACATGACTGCAAGGGTAAGAAAATGGTTCCAAATGTACAATGCTTCATTTGCAAGGAGTTTGGACACTACGCGAACCTATGTCCCAGTAATCAGACTATTCCACAAATGATGCTATTAGATAATAATCAAGTTATGATACTACCACAGATGAAGAAGAATGATTAGAGTTCTTATGTTGATTATGTCAATTGAGTTTTGTATCAACAATGTACTTGTTATAATAATTATGGAGTATATAAGGATTATACTGCAGTAGTATTTCATTAAGGACTTGAGATTGTGTGGAACAAAGAAAAGTGACTCAATAGCAGGATAAATTTTTGGAAAATATATGGTTGAGAGAATGATAAATCATAATATAGTTCTGATACTGAGGTAGTGATTTTGGAATAATATGTGATTGTTTTGGATAAATTATATTGGATATTCTTGACTACCTTGGAACTAATTAATGATTTGTATATTCCATCATTGTTGGGGTTTAAAACATTTTTGGATTAATGAAGTATATCCAGCATTCTATATGGAATAGGGGAGCATGAATGTAATCAATAAGGAATATGGTAATTCAAGATGTTTCAGTTTATTAAAAGAATACAAGATGAAGGTATTCATATGCTATTACGGGGTAAAAAGGATCTATATTATGTTTACCTTCATTATAAATGTTGGACTGTGAGTTTGGACAGAAGTATTTTGGATAGTTCTAGTTTGGATTATTTTGGATTACCATAAAAGGACAACCCGGAGGTCGGGCGGCAACCCATCGCGTCCGGCAAGGCCGTGAGACTTGAACCCGCAACCGAAGGGCGACAAGGGTGTATCACCTACCACTGGCCCAAGAGATGTCCTGGATTAAATAATGTAGTTTTTTTAAAAAGATCTGGTAGATGAATTATAAATTCGTTTATTTTGGAACCCTGTACGAATAGTATAAATATAATTTTTTTTACGAGTGAAAGATGAGTTTATGGTAGAAATTTATTAATGGACAAAACTCTAATTATAAAGTAAGTATATCTCCTAATTATCTTAGCCAATCTCATAAATAAATTCCTCAATATTAAGAAAAGCAACTTATAACAAAAATGTTGTCCTAGATGGTACCTTAAATCATCACTAATTTATGGCTTTGGGATTGTTGGCCTTTTCATAGCCATGTTCTACACCACTCTCCATCAGATAATTGATGGTTAGATTTCTCTTCCATATCCATATTTTCCTACATGGAACCCTAGTATGTGTTATTTTCGGTAATCTTCATACTTTCCACTCTTTATTTTAAATAGAGGCCTCATTAATTCATTTTTCGATGTGGGATTTCAACTAAGATATTTTGAAACGTCAAAAATGTGTTATCCTAATACCATATGTTTTGTTGAACCGATGGTATTTCAAATCATCATAGATTGATGAATTTAAGGACCTCAATTATACACTTGTTTGTGATTGATGACCTCAATCACTACCTATAAATATTTACGTTTTTCCTCCGATTATATGTCTCTAATTGCCACCAATGTTCTCCTAATCAAGATCATAATTTGGTGGTGACCCTTTAATTTCTCTTTTCCTCATATTAAGACTAAATTTTAATAACCCAATTTCCGATGTGGGTTTTCCCACAAATATATTATCTATTTTCAACCTTTTATTTTCGAAGAACAATTTCAAATTGCGAGGACGCAATTTATTGAAGGAGGGGAGAATGTAACACCCCAAGATTTCATAGTGTGTTATTTCTTCAAAATAATTCAATAACTTGCACTACACGCAACACCGAGTTCAATTGCACCATGAATTACCAAAAAAAGCCATTAAAAGAGGTCATGAATAGCATTAACTACATTTTTAACTTTATATAATCCTTATAATTTTAGAATCCATATTATGAGTTTCTCAGTCATAATGCAAGAACAGATTCATTTTCAGTATTGCACTTTTATCAACTTTTGATAGTGAAACCTTTTTAAATACAATATTTTAAACTTTTTGACTAAATGGAGACATCAAAAAATTTAAAATGAAACATCCCAAGCTTCCACGGTACGCTTTCCTTTGAATAAAACAGTAGCGTGTGTTGTACGCAACCTCGAGTTCTAACACACCATAACTAATCAAACTAGCCGTTATGAATATTAATACCTACTTTTTGAAATTATATATATTTTATATTTGAAAATGGACTTCATTTTTGGATTCGGAATATCGAATTTAGGCTAAGGTGAAATTTTGGTACATTTCGGATAACTTTCATATTTTGATGAATAGTGAAAATTACTAAATTTTAATTAAAAACAACTTTTTTAATCAAAATAATTAATAGTGATAAATTAAGAATTTGAGTGGTTTTAAAGTATATTTAGAATATATTTTTACCATTTAATATAATGTTGGTCATTGGACATAACTTTACAATTAAACCGAACATAAACAAGTGTCAATCTTTTGATAGTTATTATCTCTTAAAAACACGCTTTTTGTTTTGACAGCGGGAATTAATTTTAAATTAATTTCTGCCAATTATGTGTTTTGAATTTAGGAAAATGGATTCCATATTTGGAATCAGGATGTTCAAATTTTGTAAATGGGTAACTTTTATTTTTAGACATTTTGAATAATTACTGCGGTAAATATTTTATTTACCATGGTTAAGGGTAAATCCGGTAAATAAGGGTTAAAAAATAATATTATAATAATACTAAATTACCCTAAAACGTGGCTTAACCCTATTTGTTGATACATGGTCGACCATGGGCATCTTTGGGTCGATTTTGGGACCCATTGGATCCACTTGTAAGTGATAATGACAATTTATTTTAATTAAGTTAAAATGAATACAAAAATGACACAAGCATATATCTTTTAGAAAAACAATTGTTACATAGGGTTATATATATTTGATTTTAGATTATAAATATTCATTAGAAATCTAAAAAGATTTACTACATAATGATATTTTATTTATAATTTTTAGACATTAAAGAAGTTATTTTATGTATGACACAATGATGATGAAGTAATTACTATAATAGTGAAAAATTATTATAATTGATATTATAAATACCCAAATAAATATAATATGAAACTTTTAATGAATTAAACTAATTTTCTAGGATAATATGATATATTAGGATTGATTTAATTGACTTAGTTCGAAGTAATCAATCTGTTATGAGTTTCAAAAAAATCAACTATTGAATAGTGTCAAAATTGACATAAAAGAGTTCTTAAAACAAATATTATATTATTAATTGATATTAAATTCCTAAAAATCTAAGTTTCGGCCAAGAGACTTATATCATGATAGGTTCATCATTAATGTACCACTTGGGGGGTCTCTTGGATGTATATAGTAAGTTTATTAACCATATTATATAAAAATACAAAGAGACATTGTAAAAGTGAAACTAATTAACTTAGAGTTAATACTTAAAGATAAGGTTAATATAAGTACCCAAACCTGTCTAAATTCTATTGGTTGAGTGGTTTTAGACCTCTCCCCACCTTAAACTTTGAATAATCAACTTTGGAGCCATTTGAAACCGAATATGAATTTGTTATAAATTAATATTTCTAGCTTTTCCAAAGGTGCCCCTCACCCCTCTTATAAAAGGGCACTCCTCCTTCTCATTTCTTCACACCTTCAAAGCCTTTTGGTTCGGCCAAACTCTGCCCAAATACTCTCCCAACATCCCTCACTACAACCTAGAGGCCTTAGTTTGATCAGAAAGCCAACCTATGGATCCCTTTTGATCAAATCAAAAGGAAGAACCCGAAGAAGAGGTAATGATTTCACCACCCTTCTCCAAGTTCATTTCTTCTTCCACTTATTCTTCCTTTGTTCTTACCATTCTAAAATAATAACTCCAGTATCTCACATATACTGTGATGTTATTATAAATATGGTACAATCATATTCAGTATTCTATCCACCCTTTGAATAACATGTCACCATACGTGCGTACGTACGGCTTACCGTCTCCACGTCGTGGTGTAATTGTTATTCAATATAATATTATTTGGATGCGTATAATAATGATGTGTAACTCATGTAAATAATAAATATAACATGTTAATGATTCTGTATATATGATATAACATCCATTTATATATTATTTTAATATCAAAAGAATGATATTGTCGCTCGTGCGTACGTACGGACTACCGTCTCCACGAACGTGATGAGATTCATTCTCCATCGTATCCATTCAAGTATAATTATCATTTGATGATTTAAAAATGATTTTTAAGGACTGGATATCATTCTGGATATGAATAAGATACAACAACCATGGCTTATGTAACAAAACATATAAAAGAAATTGAGTAAGTTAACTCCCGAAACGATGATAATTCTAAGATATTATTAACAAATCAATGTTAAAAGATCATATATGATATCATATTAATATATATGATTCTTGTATAATTTAATAACAACTATTTCACCATTATAAAGGAGGTTAACCTACCCCAACCAAGGAAAAGTACAATGTAAGGGTTTACTTTACAACCTCTTCATTATCCAAGGTTGTTTATACGTAATAATCTACTGGGATCTCTTTATCATCCACATCCATGTTTCTTAAAAATGCATTTCAAAACATTTTTACTATTTACTAGAATATGAGTTAAAGTCACTTATACCCTTTTTGACTTTTATAAGTGGTTTATAAAGGAATCTTTCGATCGTTTTCAATACAAGGTCCTTTTTAACCTTTTCGACAGAATTATGGTAAGAATGTTTTTTTAACTTATACGGTGGGTGCGGCTATTTTCCGCCGTTATAAAATCTTCAAAGCTTCCCTTACAAGATTATAAGAATATTTTCAAAGAAAATGTTTTATTTTATATGGATCTTAAATTATTTCAAAATAAAAGGAGATATTTCTTTAAAAAGAATTTTGATTTCATCTATGTCAACATCCTTTGATGGATTTTAAGATTATTTGAAGTTGATTTATTATGATACAAAACTTCTATATTGTATTGAAGGTTTTGTGATATGTTTGACTGTGGATGTGCTATTTTTATACCATTCATAGTTTATGGTGAAATTATTGACATTTCGTATGCTAGTTTTAATACGAATGTTTATGTTATGTTTAAACCTTTTCATATGGGAATGCATTGGACTTAAAATCTGACGGGTGGAGCCCGCTATAGCTCCTCGATGCATCGGTAGGTCTCATGAGACAAACTAGTGTCTTGGCACAAGGCCTTGGCAAAAATCTTATTTGTAGTCTTGGCACGAGGCCTTGGCTATGTGGTTATGATAGTCTGGCATTATGCATTCCAACATTATGAAAGTGGTTATTGATTTTGCATGTGATTATTCGATTAGTAGAATATCCATGTGAACAAGTAAATGGAATTATTTCATTTTACTTTTTCCATACTATGTTGAAATTCAAGTTTAAAAGGCTTTTGTTTTAGTAATGCATTAACTTAAATGTTTATTCTTATTTTGAATGTTCCGCTATATTGTTATCCTTACTGGGCATTTGAGCTCACCCCTTTTCTATGTTTTATTTTTCCCAGGAAGTGAAGATGTAAGTTATGAATGACCTGCAGGGATATTATGAGGGGATTATAGTGTGGACTGTGGAAACATTATGTTGTTGTTGTAGTTTTTCATTTTATGATGTAATGTAAAACTTATGAATATATCTAGTGTTTCCAAGGCTACTAAACCAATCGGTCTTTCGATATTTGATCTTTCTTGTGATCATGCCAATGTTATGTAATTAATGCACCGACTCTGGGAAACTGGGGTCAGGGCGTTACAAAAAAGTTCAGCTAATTCATAAGAACATGAGAATATCTCAGAGTAGGTAGAAAATTTATGCAGATAATAAGAGAAAGGATCTTTCTTTTTCTAGGTAGGTGATTTTTTCATTCTCAATGTTTCTCTGTGGAAAATTTTGATGAGTTTTGTTAAGATGGGAATGCTGAGTCTGAGGATCATTGGGCCATATGAAATTCTAGAAAAAGTTAGATCTATTTCTGACATAGTGGATTTACCTCCAATTGTATCCTAGTTTCACAATGTCATTCATGTTTAAATATTGAGAATGTATATGCCTGATCTATCTCATTTTTTGATTGAAGAGGTAGTTTAGTTGGAAGAGAATGTTCTTATGATGAATAACCAGTCTAGATTCTTGACCGAAGAGGGAAAGTGTTGCTAAATAAAATAATTCATCATGTAATGATTTAGCAGAAAACCCACATCGTTGAAGATGCAACAAGGTAATCTAAAAATGGTATGATGGATAAATAATCCAACATTTTTTTAAGTGAATAAAATTGCACGGATGCAATTTCCATAAGGGTGGAAGGATGTAACGACCCATATATTAATAGAATAATAATTCAGATTTTTCTAATTCTTATGGGTAAGATATAAATTTTACTTTAAAGTGTATGGTATGCTGGATGTCTTTCCCAACACACAACAATGGGTTTCTCTGAAATCTCATGTTTCACACAAGGCTGAGTCATACTCGAAACTAGTAACATAATATTTTTATTTTAAATAGTAGATAACTCCTAGACATTGTATTGGAAGAATAAACAGAACTAACCACATTATGATCCAAAAAATATGTTAAATGTTTTTACATTTAACCAATAATATTTAAAGTCATAAATAGATAATGAATCCATTTTTAATTATAAATACCCTAAAATTTTTAAAAGGTAATTTTACCACCTTTTGATGGTGAACCCCTTTTAAATCTAGTTTTTTCAACTTTTATGTTTTTTGTTTAAAAAAATGAACTTATTATTTTTAAAAGGTATATCAAAATCTAAACAGTGTATTTTTTTGTATTTTTCTGATAAAGTTCAGTTTTTAATGAATAGTTAAAAATACTACATTTGAAGACAAAACTCTCGTTTTATCTTATTTATTTATATAGTTATATTATACATTTAATTGATTTTAATGTGTACTTGGATTATATTTTTACCATTTAATCAATTTTTTTCATTGGAAGTAGTTTCACTTTTAAATTGGACATAAACACATGTTAATCTTTTTGTAGTTTTTACTTCTAAAAAAATGCATTTTGGTTTTGACAATGGAAATTAATTTTAAATAAATTTATGCCAATTTTGTGTTTTGAATTTGGATTAACGTATTACATATTTTTAATCAGGAGTTCCAATTTTTTAAATAGATAACTTTTACTTTTAGACATTACGAATAGTAACTTCATTTAATATTTTATTTACCATAGTTAAAGGGAAAATATGGTATATAAGGGTAAATAAAAATATTATAAAAATATTAAATTACCCTAACACATGACATATCCCTATCGGATTTTATATATCTAGAAAGGGGAATCTTTTGGTCAATTATAGGACGCCATGGATCCACTTTTGTGTGAAAATGATATTTAATTACCTGAAATTTATTGTTATGGAAAAAATAATATAAACATATATCTTTTAGAAAAATCATTTTTATATGGTGTTATATATGTGGCTACTTCAAATAAAAATATTATCTATAAAAATAAAAATATTTTTGACACCATGGTATTTTATTTATAATTTTTATATGTCATATTAATAAATTTAATTATGACATAATGATGATGCAGTTGTTTCTTTGTTAATGAAGGATTCAAACAACTAATATTATAAATTCCAAAATAAATTTAATTTGGTAATTTTTATGTTATACATGAATTTTTTGGTTTCTACATACATGTTATCTTTTTATTAAAAAATGTTTTTTCAAATCAATAAAGTTTTATGGATTTTGTTATATGTTATGATATGAATAGTGTCAAAATTGTCATAATTCATATTTTAAACTATAAATATGTTATTAAATATTATAAAATTTTAAAAATATAATATTTTTCCAAATAGTTATCATAAGTCTGAAATTATATTATTTATACTTTAATTGTATTTTTTCACATTTTGGAAACTATCTTGATTCTTATAGTGTTAAATTGACGAAAGAATGCTAAAAGTAAAAATGGTTGAATAAAAATAATAAGGATTAAAAAACTCTAAAAACTATCCAATTATTATTGCATGATTTTTTTTTCAGAAAATAGTCATAATATATTCAAATTTAATGAGTTTTGGTGCTTTTTTAATTGAAAATCATTTTATAATAAAATAATACATTCAAACTTTATTAAAGAGCCCCCATATAAAAGGCCATCACCTCAAACCTATTACTCATACATCTCAAGCCCCATAGATCATAAAAAAAACTGACCAAATAATCTTCCAACATCCTTATATTCCTCATATAAGCAATCCTATAGGTAGAAGGAAATTCAAGATAGTTATTTGACTCAAAAAAAAAGAAGTTACCTGATTCGAGGTAACGTCTTCTCTGAAGTTTCTTTCCATTATTTTTCCTTCTCCCCTCCCTATAATATTATTATTCATTTTTTATATAAAAATACTATTGTCATCATTATAATCGTTTTTTATAATTATTATTCAAAATACAATTACACACACCTCTTTAAAATTGATTATGAACATACTCTTTCTGTGGATGGTGAACTACTTCCTCACGAAACGATGATTGTTAAATTATCTCATATAGCCTCTTATTATGTCCGTTATGGTTGAAAAATATTTATATGATATATATTATATTTATATTGTCTTCATAATTATGTAATTTGTATTTAAAACATACCTTTATGCTTTTCATGATGTGTAATTAAGATAATTTAATTTGAGGAAGTGTGGACTACCACCCCTTCAATGTGATATGACTCGTTCATGCTACACAAAAAATGTATAAAGTATGTTATTAATGAAATTATGTAACATATATAAAATAGATATTATAATATAATTATTATATACCAATTTATCATTTATTTGTTTTCTTTTAAATATGAAAAAGAAATTAAAGTAGTGTTTATGCATATGCATGGATTCCCGTCTCCATGAATGGTGCATTTGATTTCTTATGTAAAAATGATATGGAACATTCTAAATACATATATACTGGATAAATATGATATATACGATATCTAAATCATGAATATCATTCTGGATATAATGTAATTTTGACCACATGGAGAATTTTTTTTATAACAAGTTCATTTTTGACTCAAGTTCCGAACATCGAAAAAATATCTGATATGATCTCATATAATTATCTTATTGTTATGGCAAGGTAAGAAGTAATTAAAAATGAATAATAAATTTGAAAAAGGTTCTTAATCAGGTTTTAATTAACTTGATTTTATTATTCAACAAATTAAAGATCAAATGAGTCAAGTTAGACACGAGGTAAGGGACTCTGTCTCAATCTCCTTTATTTGAGGCATATTTTGATTTATTCACGACGAGATTTTATTTGTTGTATAAACGCATGTTACATTTAATTTCATTTGAAGGGAATCTTTTTTCTATTTAGAATTTTAGTAAATGAAAAAGGGAATGTTTCTTTTTTAATGTATATTGTGAAAACAAGCTTTTACGTTGTCACAAGCATTATTTGATATTTAGCTCCCTTAATGAGTCGTGATGTTTTCAAATGGAATATAAATTCCATATACCCATTTTACATATTTCTATAAGGGAAATAGTTTGGAAAGTGTATTTTCTATTTCAATATCTTGAAATTATTTCTTGTGATTACAAAAAGAAATTTTATGATTGAAATGTCGATATTTGAAATATTTTACGTGTGATAATAATATAATGGTACGTAGACATTTTACAAGTAGTTACATGATAAACTAAATGTACAGTGGTTCCATGATAAACCATGTATAGGTGGTTACATTATACCCTTGAATTCATTTGGTATAAATGTTATCCATATGACTATTATGTTTAGTGATATATGTGAAAGTGGACAGTATGGTTACTTCATTAAAATATGTTTATGTCCTAAGTTACCATTATATAAAATATGTTGCTTTCTATTGAATATATTGTAATATTTTGGTTTCAAAATGGGTAAAAAATTAGATTATATTTAGGGATTAGTTTTTTCTAATTCATTATGGTGAAAATTTTTACTTTATTATTAAGTATGCATGGTTTCCATGTTTTTTTGAAATCTAACATCTTTCCTCAATTGTGTATCCCTTACTGGGGTTTTTTTATCCTCCCAATTTTTGGAATTGTTTTATATAGTAAATAAGGTTGAATAGGGTCAAGGATGGGATTAAAAAAAAGTCTTGCTGTTTAAAAAATGGAACTAAACACATTTCATTTCATTTAAGATATTTTATATTATGAAAAAATGGATACCGAGTAGAAGTGTCTATATGTAATATCCAAGATGTTTTGTATATATTAAAACATAATTATCTAAATATCTAATCCTAAAATGATCCTCAATTTGAATTACTAACAGAATTCAAGATTATGTAATGTCTATGGTTGTGGCCTTAAACAAATCAAATTAAACTTATATTTATTTTACAACATTACTATATGGTAGACTTTAAAACTCATAATTTATATCAAAATCTAATGAATGAATTTTGTAGTGTCTTTGGGTAACTGTTCGATAGGTTGTTTATTTTATGAATTGTTTGAAAATTTATCCCCAATTGAACGAATGTAAATATAGTTGTGGTATTATCATATTTTATACACATCTATATAACATGGGGAATGTAAAACAAATTAAGGGGTAGTTTATATAAATAGTATGTGAAACAATAAAATGAATATGTAATCAATATTTAGATACTAAATATAAGAGAAAATGTTATAAGGGGGAAATATCTTAATAAGAAAATATAAAACAATAATTATCATAGATAATATATGGTATCATGAAATGTATTCTCAAAAGAGACAATATATACATTTTAATAAGCATGCATAAAAATGAGAAAATATACATGATCCACATAGCATAATCATTAACATTGAGATATTTTAATTAATATAAATTAAGCATATCAGTAGTACAAAACACATTCATAATCTTATAAATCAAAAAATTATAGAGTGATATTCATTAACTGTTCTCTATAACACGAAGAAGAAATCATCACACCCTCATGCCCAAATTAGGGAAAGAATTAATATTTGATTCCAATAAACATAACAGACTGTGAATCACTACCTAATTTTACATACAAAATTGAGTAGGTATAACATCTTGGTTTCCAATGTAGAGTATGAATCAAAATAAAACCAACATAACCATTTTAGCCTGTAAATAATTACATCATTCCCATAAAATATTGGATCATGCACTAAATATTAAATCCCATAGTTGATCAAGACTCAATAATTGATTTTTATAATTATATAAAGATATATAAATTACAAACAAATTGATTTGAGGGATATAATTTAACTCGGAAGTAATTCTTCCCCTAGTATGTGCTCTACATGAAAGCAACCAATATAAACATCATAATTAACCAACATAATGAATAATGTGATTAAAAAAATTTCTATATGTTTTCACTAAAATTTACCTATTAGAATTAAATGGTCGATACCCAAAATTCAATCACCCAAAGAAAAAATTTCCTAATAAAATATTGTGGGTGGTACATGAAAAATAATTTCTGCGGAAAAATTCAAATTAGAGTTGGTAAAAAATTAGAAAATATATTTTAAGGAAATACTTTTTGTACTAGTATATGTGAGGATTTTACATGTCTCTAAGTAAAGAATTTCTTAAAAGTTAATATTGGATTAATTTAAAAGAATTCATTTTCAAAACAAATATTTGGAATGAAATATCAATAATGAGTACTTGCATAAGATATAATTGTTTCTAAAAAATTGAGTATTTCTTAAATAATAACTTTTAGAAGAATCATCAATAATAGATCCTTAAAAAGAAATAATGATATCTAAAATGTGATTTGTAAACCATTAAATTTAAAAATAATATTCCATCATGGTTCATTGATAAATAAATAACTATTTAAACGTGGCCATGTTAAATATTTTGAAAAAAATAATTTTTAAATAGAAAGTTAAATAATAGATATATGAAATATCAATAAAATATATCTAAGGAAATGTTTAGTGGATTATATAATTTCATATTTTGTAAGGATTTGAAACTATTTTAATATTTAAAAATTCTATTGTAGGAATCTAACATCTTAAGTAGGAATAGAAAAACATGAATTTTAATATATGATATGGTTAATATGAAGATCACATAATATAACACATAATTGAAATTCAAACTATAATTGGCCAATTTTATGGAAATGAAAATATGGATACAAAGAAGAAACCATCTATAAATAACATATGATTTATTCTTAATATTGATATAATTTGTTTGGGGAATAAATTTATTGAGTAGCTGGATTTGAATCTAATGAAAACTTTTCTAAACATAAAAATATAATGTACGATGAAATAGAATCTTTTGGTTGAAGTAACTATTTATGGAATTGTAAGGTATAGGAAAAAAAATAATAATTTACTAAAGGTTCTTGAGATAACAATCACCCATGAATCTTTGGTATATTTTTAATGAACTAAATTTTTAAGAAATAGTGAAATATGGATCTTCAAATACCATGAAATACACGAATATTGTAAAATGAATCCATCAATTTTTAAGAACACCGTATCAATAATATCATGTTTAATAACATGAAAAATTGATCTAGATATAAAAATTGAGACTAATAACCTATTATAATAATTCTAACATTTATCTAAAGTGAGAATTTCATATATAAAAAACTAATATGTTCATAACAAATTCTATAACGTTTTGTGTATTAATAACCATTTATAAACATAATATATATTTATTCCATATATTTTTATATGTAAGTTATTATAAATTTTCAACAACGAGTATGAGAAATCAAAAAAATATTAACTAGTTTTGTAATCAAATCATTATTCATCATTGTTGTCTAAATATTCATTATTAATGGACCGTAAAAGGTACTAGAATTAATTCCTTATAATTATTTATAATGTTATAATTTCATTCCATGGTACTTATAACTATGATATATAAAATAAATTCAGTGATGATCGAGATTCATTAAATATATTTATTGAATATTAGTTTCTTCATTAATGAGTATAATTTTCAGGAATCATTTATATAATAAAAATAAAAATATTATTTACTTTCTTTTGTCATATATTATCTATAATTTTTTCAAATATTCATACATGATGTTATTTTATTTTATTTTTTATGTAGGTTGTTGGATCGAACCAAACATAAAAATACTATAATTAATGGATGTGTTTGGCTGTGGAAGTGGTATATTTTATAAAATATCATTAATAAATAATCATAATTATATTTTACATATCATTTTATTGATTTGAATCATATTTTATGATTATTTAATAAATAATAAATAATATAGATGAAAAATATGATATGTTAAACGGTGGAGAATGTACTTCACAAATTGAATTTTTTTTATTTTTTTAAATTAATATTGAAAAGGTGGAATTGTGGTTACTAGTAATTCCATTAGAAAAATAATTTTAATTATATAAAAATACATAGGAATTATTTAATGTTTAGAAAACTATATTTGGGTTGTATGAATGAAAAGGAAATAAGTCTGGGAAACATAAGTACTCATGTTGATGTCATAAGAATTCCATGGGAGAGATTATTGGAAATCAAAGGATTATGCTAATTAGGGAAAATATTTCACATTAAAATAAGACTCCAAAATATAAAATTATGGCTTGGAATATGATATATTATAATTAATCTCTCATAAATTCAAATTTTCACATATTTAAAACTCGTGTTTATGTCTTTTACTATTAGTATTTTATACTTTTATGATATTTGGTTTTACATTGCTAATTAATTTTTGGCTCGTTAATTTACGTTTAACATTTAAAACTAAAAAAAAGATCTTAAAAATAATATATAACTAATTATTCAAAAAATGAATTATATTTTATTATAAAGAACTTATATGTATAAGAAAATTAAATTTCCACATGATCACATGTTAATAGTAAAATCCAATTTTTGGAAAAGTTATTTTTAAACTAAAAATTTAAGTGTAGATTCAGAATAGTCAATCATTTAATTTCTATAAAATTATATAGATTATTATAGAAACATATGTCATTTAAGGTAAGGTATAAAATAATTTAACTGAAAATATCATTAATTTAAATAAAAGAGTAAAAAATATAATTAATTTTCAATAAAATGGTACCTACTTGTGAATTTAACCATCATATTAGAATACCATTTAAAATAGGTTATTTTAGAAATTAAATTAATAGTCAATTAATTAAAAATATTAATATATTTTTATGACATAATTTCATAAATGTGATTTTTTAGTAAATTGTTTTTGAAAAAAAGTTAACTAAAAATTATTTATTGTAGAAAATAAAAAAAAATAAACTAGTAAAATATTTTTATTACAAATAAAAAAAGAATTTTTTTTTGGAAAATTTTAAAATATAAAATTTTAGAATTTGATATCTAAATGAAAATATTATGTAAATCATTTTCATATGAAAATATATTTTAAAAATTTTAATTACACTTATTCAAATTTATGTTCAACTTTTAATGAGAATGTTGTTAATATATTATCCATATCAAGAATATATTAATAATTATTCAGTTTCTCAATGTAAACCCCATGAAACTATAATTTGAAAATGAAATACATTTCTAGAATTACAATGATTGTTTTAATTCGAGTGATAAATTAATTAATAAACATGCAATTTATTCAATCGAAAAATGTGAAATATATATAATAAATCTTATAAATATCTTATTTCCAAAAAAATACAGTATTATTGCAATTTAATTTCTACAATAACAACCCCTCAGGATATCCATGTAATATATACTCATAATGATAGATCTATTGGTCGTTGAGGGTTGATATTTTTCTAGAGTATATCAAGTGGTAATTTTTATGATATTTAATGTCACTATCATTCATTCTCACAAATCATAATTACTATCATTCAACAAGTTAATTATATATGGAAACCCCCAGTAAAGATTCATCTTTATAATATCATAAGAATGACCTTTATAATGGATACCTCATCATCCCAATTCCATTTATTCCCATTTTGTTTGTAAATTCAATAACAAGTTTACTTTATTTCATACCACAATATTAAAAAATTTATTGTAATGATCCAATATTATTTTAACATATACAAAATATGTATTAGTTAAATGTTTTTTATAGCAAAATATCTTTGATATAGTATTAATTTAAAAATTTAAATCATAACATTTAAAATAATTACAATATACATTATTATGGGTTCTATAAATCACATAATTTTAACACACAACCACATATGACTATGTAACCTTGATATTATGTTGAGAAAATTTTGGAACATAACAATGGGTGGTTTTCTTTTCCCTTATATGAGTTGTGGTATTCAAATAGTTATTTTTTCAAATGGTAGGAATGCATGTTTTTTATGAAATATGGAAAAATTACAATTATGACACGGATATATTATCATAACATCACACTAGAACATTCATAAATGGTATTTTATAGTAATTTTAACCCTTCTTGTGACCATCATATGTTCACGGAATGATATTGACACTCTCCAAGATAATATTATAAATGTGATATTTTTTCCAAACTCATAAAATGTACATTAAATGAGTTCATGTAATTTTAAACTATAGACATAAGTTTTATTTATGGGAAAAATACTATAATATTTTATTGATGATTTATTCTACCATTTGGGTATGTTTGTAACTACCCAAGGTTTGAAATATGTATGTTTGTGATATTTATAGATTTTATAAATTTCTATACATGCATATTTATATGTTATGAAATTTATTTGGTCCATTTTCTTTGGTGGTCAATTAGTTTTTTTCACAAAATATGTATATTCACTTTAGTGCATGTGAAAATAATATTATTGAAATTTATGTTTTTTTGGGTTTCATAAAGATGGATGAACTAAGGGATCCCTATATGGTGTTGGAAACTGGTCTGAGGATTTATCAAGGAAAATGTTTTGGTCACTTCTTGGTTTATTTTTTATTTAACACATGCACTATAGATTACTAGTTTATTAAGTTGACTGGGATTGAGGTATGAATCATTTACATATATAATTTTATTTTTATATAACCTCATTTATAAAATTATTTTCTCTAGCATCTTTAAATATATTTGGATATATTGATTATATCCATAGTTTTTTATATTGAAGTTTATTTTAATTACTTTGGTGATGAAATCAATGGTGTAGTCTTCTTTAAGCTATTATCATACCATTATAAACAGTAACAAGCCTGGGTAATATATTCAGATTCTCTTTATGTTATCAATAATCTCTTATTGTATTTTTATACAGGGGAACTAGTTTAGATTGATAAAAAGTGGTATTAGATCAATGTTTAGTTTTTATAGTATTTGGGATATGTTAGATTAAGATTTGAATGAACTAAATTTTTAATTTAATCCATGATTGACCATATATTGTACCTTTATGAGATAATGTATAAAAGAATTTATATATTTTTTATAATTCCCATTGTTATTAATTTTCTGTTGGTTTTTCCCAATGCTGATGGTTTTGGTGCATAATTCATTTTTCTGTTGGCATAGGATTGTAAGAGGCTTGTATTCATGTATTATTTTTTATTAATTTGTTCACATGTTAATGTATTGTGTGTATGATATTGTTAGATGCTACTCGAATAAATGTATTATTTATTTAATGAGTCAATATTTTTTACGATTCACACAAAATAAGTTTTTGGCACTCATCTTAATGAATATTATTTATTAGTACATCATGGATAAAATTCATTTAGACAAAAATAAATAATATTTATATCGATGTGACATCAGTCCTTAATGTTTATTCCAATATGTTTGTTCCTAATGAAGATTTACACCATCTACTATTTAGATAGGTATATGAAATGTGATACTATATATTGATTATATCCATATGATAGAGGAGATGAGTTTCTTGTCTCCATGACATTTATGATACCAAAAAATTATATCCACATTATGGTATATTCCATATAAAAGATAATATCTATATTCTAAGTGAAAGATCTATGTAATTAATATATATTCCTCAATTTATATGTGATTAGGTCACTATGGAATAAAAAATATAGCCTTACCAATTATTGAATGATATGATTTTTCATTAATTAGGTTAATTTAATAGGGAAGTAATATCCTATATTTTTGTATTCCATTTTGAATGGAATGATTTGGTACATTTTTTATTGGACTATGATGCAATTATAATTCTTTTATTGTATGTATGGTGTAGTATGAGGATGGATTTATATTTTTAATATGAAAGAATATGTTATTCTTGATTTTTGTGATGTATGACATTTGTATAGGGAATGATCAGTATTTTATTAGGCCAATGAGCCCATAATTGATAGAATATGACTCAGTCTAGTTTGATATATTTTTAGTGGGACAATAATAACATTTATGCCTTCTTGATTATGAAATTTTAAATGCGATGATGGATTATATTTACCATTTTCTATAGTTTATTTTGATGAAATCATTCTATTAGATAATAATGTAATCTTATTCATGATTTATTCTTTTTTTTTGGAATGATATTAATTATTATTATATTTATAAATCGAGTAGGATATATTTATGGATGAATTCTAGAAACTCACCCAGTTGGGTAGATTTTGTATATGGGTCACAAGAATCATTTTCATTGGAATAATAACATTGTTATATATATATGATTATATGTTATACCTTATATGTAAATGGGGATATATGTTTGCGACAAGGAATTGGTACCATTTGACCTGTATGTGGATTAGAACATGGCGATTTTATTTGTTTTGGTAGAGTCAAAGACACCCTTTTAAATCAATACATGTAGTAATGTTGTATGATACTAATGGTTTTAATTAATTGACTACAATCAGTGTGAAATCAAGTATGATGTGATTATGTAATGGTGGGAGATAATTTATTTGAACAATATAAAATAAAAAATGGGATGTGTCCCTTAATACAATTTCGTCTTTTGGTAATATAAGGGATTTCATTATGGATAAACATGTGTGAATGAATAGTGAGAGTTAGAGGAAAGAGGATTGATCATTATAGTAGACAGTGACTCCAAAATATTAGGGGAAAATATTTATGGTACATGAAAATAAAGTTATATTCTATATGGAATACTCAATTAGTTCATGATTTGTAACTTTTTGTGAGGGTGAAATGTGGTGAATAACCGTTTTTGGATATTAGTGATACACAAATGGGTTGACTGGATGGATATAAAATTTAGAAATTGAATTCTTTCTAAAATATATAATATTTTTAGTATAGACAGTATATAGTTTATACTTTAGAATAGTGTTGAGTTTAAATGAGTTAAAATGATAGATAAATTTGATAGTGTTCCATGTTGGTTTTTATGGTACACATATTTGAATTTACATCATATTATTAGTGTCCAATGATCAATTTGGGATATAGTAGAATATAGAACTATGATTTTAAAGTCCATAGAGTATGTATCATCAATTTTTCTTATTATGATTGTATTAGAAAGGATATTGAGAGTAAACATTCAACTAGTAATTTTATATGATAAAGTCTATTCTCATAGATCTAAGATTTGTGAATTTATATAGTTGGAATCATACCATTAGATGCATATAGGTATGACCCATGTTTAAGGTGTCTTTATGGAAATAGATGGTGATGTGTTGGGTAAACCCAAAACATCATTTTTTCATTGATAAAAGGGATATGAATGTTCTTTGGTATACGGGAAAAAAAATACATTTATGTATCCAACTATGTTTATATATGATGACTTTGAGATGTGGGTTTATGTTTTGGTGTTATCACTGGGTAAATGTATTGAAATAAAATATTGATGGGAGACTGGGATTTTAGATTTTTTACACTATTATTACACATTTAGTGTAATAGATATGTGAAAATTCATTTGTTGGATCAATTATTATGTGTCAAAGTTTCGTATTGACAACCATCTTTTTTTGAATTATCAGCATAACAATGAATGAGTGATGATGATATTAAGATCTAGAATATTAAATTTTCACATTTTAAAACAATGGATTTCTAATTCCTTGATGTTAATATTAATATTTCTATTTCATGGTGTTATTGGGATTGGGTAGTGACATAATTCATGATACATCCCGAAATTAGTAATTTTCAATGCATTTTGTATAGATTTTTTAATTTAATTAATCATTTACAATAATGTAATAATTAATGATTAAAATTTATAATTTTTAGAATTATTTTAGTTTCAAAAGAACCAGATAAATATTCATCTATTATTTGAGTTTTCAACAAGTTTATGGTGCATTAAGGGAATACCGTGACCAATAGGATTTTGGTGTGGAGTGTGTGTATTGGAAATTAATGAACTGAGTTGTCTAAGATGGTATATTTGGATTGTTCTTAGTGATGGAAATTTTAATGGATAGATATTATAATTTCCCCAACTAGAATATGTTATCTGATTAAATTTTATTTTTAACTCAAAAGAGAGTGAAATTTGGATTAATTTTTAAATTTTTATTCTATTTAGCTATTGGCCCTGATATAAGTGTATCAAATGATAATTATTGACAATGAGTTGAATTTTTAATTGTAAATAACTCAAACCAACATTATGTGTTTTTTATATTAATGGTATCAGTATGTGTCTATAGTATTCTATTAGGTATAAGAATTTATTTTAGTGGGTACACCATGAAATAACCAAGGTTTTTTCCCTATAATGGGGCCACCATGTTGTATGAGAAATTCCATGAACCCCAAAAATCATTTAAATCTATTTCTTAATTTAGGTAATAATTTAATTTTAACTCTAAATGTTGGGGAAATTATTTGGGTCACTATCAACTAACTATGAAAATAGTTGGATGAAATCACCTTTTCTTGTTATACACCATTGTTTTCCCCTTTTCTATTGTTGATCAATGAACGTTTCTCTATCAAATAATTTTTCTTTGCACTTATATATCTCATTTTCATTAATTTTAAATCCCCCATGGTCTTTGAGTAATGTTAGTTAATATCTCTAGGACCAATTAAACTACAATATTATTGAATCATCTCAGTAAGATGTATCCTTTTTATGTGGTTGATGAAAGAGTTTTAATAGGATAGAACAAACATGTTTTCACATTTTTTTTGGGAGATAAGACAATTTATTTATTTTATTATATATTTCCCCATGTTATGATGGAATTATAATTTAATATATTTTTTATTATTGTATATTTTCTTATCATTTTTATTTTATCATGTATAGAATAGATTGTCCCAGTTTCTAAATGTTTTAGTTATGGGTTTCTGCACTATATATTTCTTAAAAAAATATACCAAAGCGTTATGTGGTAAAATTTCTATATAAATTCACTATATGATTCTTAAAATTAATTAAGTAGAATATTGGTTATGATACTATATTTTAGAAGTTGATTTTGTTTTAATATTTCATATCCATGTATATAAGATTATTTCCTATGGGTATAGGTGATAAAAATAGATAATAAAATAATAAAATATATCATCATGATAGAGAAATATTCAACAGATTTAATAATAAAAAATACATGATGATCATGAAGTTTTAATATTGTTTGTGGATATAAAAGAAATAAAAAATTTTACTAAAAGATTATCAATATCTCCCACAATATTTTTCTCCAAGAGTAAACATCTTAGAAATTTATTAATTAAATCCTTTCTAAATAACATCTGAAAAATTAAATGATAAGTGAGTGCAACATATGATAATAACTAAGGGTAAAAATACAGATATAAATAAATGATAATATGTAGAATAAATTATGAATAAGGGAATGAGACCGTTATTATAACTGGAAATGATCATAAACCATAAATCATATATCATAAGTCTTGACTGATGGAATAATTCCCTAGCATTTCATATGTTATTTATTTTAAATGTTAGGAATTTTCATTAATAAATCAGGATCAATGGGATTATACCATCAGAATAAAAAAATGACATAGGAATTATGGTATAACTATAAAAAAAATAAAAGCATTTAATTTGTGAAGGTACACTTATAAATAGAATACACATTCAATTATTTAATTTGATAAGGTTCAATTTGAAGAATACTATAATTCATAAAGTACTATTATGAACTACTATCACTCCCCATTCTTTTCCATATTATTCATGGAGATACAAATAATTACATAATTAATTTGAGATCTTTATCGAAACCACCATTATATAATAACAATGATACATATATGTGCCAAGGATTATAATTACATTCATTATTTAATTTTAAAATTACCCATGAAAAATAAATTGGATTCATAAATATTTTATTATCACATAGTCAAAATATATCAATAGAAAAAACATGTATCATATATCACATACATAATGTAACATATGAAATATCAAAGTCTTTTTACATAGATAAAAAATACCTTACAAAGCACATTTGATCATTTATTTCAAAAAAATCCCTTTGCTAGTTTCAAAAAAATATTTTATATAATGTTTAGAAAATTATAGTCATCCAAAATGATCATGGAAACATGTAAATGAATATTTTATGAAATAAATGGTTATGATAACATATAAATAAGTTTATGCTGTGAATATTAAAAAAAATATTTTTAACACATATTAAAAATACTAGACGTATGTTGTAATGAAAAAGTGATGACTCAAATTTAAAAATTATAAAATACAATTATGTTTAAAAATTTTTTTTGATAATTTTTTGATAATATAGATTTACATTCATGAAAATGTTTTAAAGAATATAGACATGGAAGAAATATTTCCTCCCCCAAATAGTATATATGGTCATTAGTTGACAAAATCATTTTATCATTAATTCTTAGTAAAAATGAGAGAAAAATGGAATGGAGATATTAAAATCCTATAAATACAAATTTTTTTACAAACTTTATGTGTTTTAATGTAGATTTAAAATATAATTTCCTTATAATGAAATTCATTATTCATTATTTAGAATATAAATGAAATTATATCATAAGTAATTACCTCATGTGCATCCATACTTCATAAATGTTCTAGCCTACATTAAATTAAATATTTATTTATTAAACATCTATTCTAGAACCATAGTCAAACCTAATACACCTTTTAGAAAAACATTATAATTTCATATTATGTATTAATTAAGAAAACATCATTAAAATGAATATTCGGATGAAAAAGTGTCTACTTGTTATGTGGGATTTAGGTTAATGGTTTATCTCTTATATTCTTGGTAATAATCACATCATATAAATAATATTACTCAAGTTATATGTAACATATTTATTAATTATTATTGATATTAAAACTATTCAAATAAAACAAGGATGAAAAATTAATTAAATACCTTCATGGAGGTAGTAGTTCAAATATATAGATAAATGATGTTACCAATTATCTATAGATTCATAAAAATACTGGTAAAAATCATTACCCATTATAGAATAAAATTTATATCACTCATATAATATATATATATACATTTATTACATTCTTATTACTATCTATGTAAATATAAAATTATAATTTAATCTAATCACATAGTGGAGGTTGCAGTCCATACAAACACATATTAAGTGTTATAATTTTTCAAGGTATTAAAAGGATATAAAAAATTTCGACCCCATTATCAAAATATATATCTCCATATAGTAAATATAATAAATCTTTTGTGTTTTTTTCATTATATATATTTTTGATGATGTTTAAGATGAATTTACCCTAAAAACAATCAGTGAGATATGTACATCTTATTGAGGCCTCCTGCTTTTAAAAAAACATTAAATATTTTTAGAAGGGTATGTTAGGAATTAAAAAAGACCAAGGTTATGGATAAAAGAGTTATGATATTATTTTTGTATATATTTATCAATATAAAGGGTACCCTTAGTACGTATAATATATTAAAGGTTCTTCCCTTTTATAAGTGATGAGGGAGGCACTCTGGTAAATAATAAAATAATTTTAAAAATAGACACATATTCAAGGGGAAGTGGAACCAAAAAAATCAAAATTAAATTGTAATATAATATAGGATCAAATTTACAAAATAAACAATACTTATAAAATTTATAATTTTAATTTAATCCCTAATCACTTGAGTTTAACCACTCATTAACCCTTTTAACATTTACATTTATAATTAATTTTTAAATTCGGTAACATTTATAATGACTATAAATGAATGTGTACCCATTACCATACATATAATTTGATTTATCAAATTCAATTAAAAATATTGGAACATATTCAATATAAAATAATATCCCAATAAAATAAAAAACATTTTTATAAAAATCCAATCTCAATAAGAATAGAAATTTTATTCTTATTCCATGACTAGAATAAACAATTTGGTGAATGAAAAAAATAAATTTTTGAATATGTTATAATCAAATTTCAATAAAACCATAGATAAATAGTATAAATTATATTAATTAATATATAAATTCATTTTTCTTATGAAAATTGTTAAACACACTTTTTCAATTAAAATTCCATTATTTGCATTTCTAAGAAATTGATCAAAAATGAATTCAAATTTTACATGTGTAAAAAAATATTTTTATTAATTTATTATGACATATTGATAATATCAATTCTAATTTATATATTATTTTATCTCACTTAATAAAAATATTTTTATATTATATTATAGTAAATTTAAATTTAGTGATTCATGTTTCGAACATTATAAAAGTTATCAACCCTAAATAAAGAGAAAAATATTATAAAATATTTGGATGTAACATTATAAACTATTATATTATGTTCTCCCTAAAAATTTCATCACTATAACAATATGAAATGAAGACTGTTATACATAATTACACCTTAATTTTCCAACATTTCATACAGAAAAATTATGATTCAATAATAAATATTTATGTAGGGAACTTGTATTGTTACACATCACATAATCTTAATGATTTATAATCCACACTATTTGTTCCTCACAAGATAAATAATGTTATAGTGGTTTGACGTCTAAATTAATTATCAATAAAGGATCATATTTTTTGTTCCTTAGAATAGATAAATGAAACACATCATGTTCTTGAGAGTAATTCATTAATTTCACCAATCAATTAGAATGAATCCAAATATGATCATGAATTTTAATGGGACGGATGTATATAATAGTTTGTAATTATTATTTTGAAATATTTTATCCTTTTCTGAAGGATATGTTATTAGGAATACCATGTCACCAGGTAAAAACCATGATCTCATCAAAAAATGACACCACAAATTTTTTATTGACTAAGAGTTTCCCTGATATTATTTTAAACAGATATAACCATATCTTCAATTTTAACATCGAGTTCGGTCCCTAAATGAGTTTTTTCATCAACATCATCCAAGATAAATGTAGTTTTCACATAAAATCATTTGAGGCATTAAAATAATTCATTTTAATGTTTGAAAGAATTATATTATTATAGGATAAATAAACCATATAATGGTATTGGTAAAAAAATATATGAAAAATATTTAACATTATCTCTATATATCATATACGGTTTTAATTTGTCTCACATACTCACCCAAGTTCTAATGACTAATTTTAGTGAGAATATACAACTCCATTTTCAATGAATTTTGAAAAAAATCTCCCTAACCTTATGGTCATCCTTAGATACTAATTAGATATAATAGAATAAGATATAATATGAATATTTACCTCTTCATTATTATATATCCAAAAAATTTGGTCAAAATTGATGTCTTCTTTAATTTAAATGAAATGTTATAACTTTATATAGATATAAAAAAACTCAAACATTATTAAGAGATTTTGTTGTTTTTATGATTATAGATATAAAATATACGGGTTTATTTTACAATTTCTGTTATTTTATGGGTAATTAGTTTATCATCCCCTTAGACTTATTTCTCTGAGACATAACTAGATGAGATACATGGCAATAAGATACATACTCTATAGTATATCTTCTAATGTTTTCCCTTCATAAACACTCCATTGTATCTCAACATATAATAATACACCATAGATGAAAAATGAGTGATGAAATATGAGATTCATCCAACAGATACCTTAATTCGTGTATTTATGGGACACATGATACATTATTTAACCATTTTATTCCATCATAATCATAGATGAACTCATGAAAATTTATCTGCTTCTTCTATATTACCATATATATTATCTACGCCTCTTTAATACTCAAATTAATAGATTATTGAATATTCTTCTATGAAATATAGGACATGTATATCTTTCTTATTTTTTCATGGTACAAACTATATAAATTTGTTATATTGGATCTATTTCAATATTTAACATAAAAAAAGAATGATCCTTTTGTCTCAAGTCATATACCACCTTTTTAACTTTATATGTTTAGTAATGTATTAACCAATCATAATATTAAATCAACTAAAAATTTCTAATTTCGAAAATATTTAAATATTTATTTTTTAATTTATACATCAATTGTTTATGACTAGTATTTATGTACAATTTTATTCCATAAAGACAACACCTCTATATTTTCAATGTAAAAATTCCTTCTTTCATCTCTAAATCATGAGTCATAAGATTTATTAAGGCATATTTATTTAGAATTAGGTATAAATAATAACAATGTAATTAAATAGGAGGAATCATTATATTCTCTATTTTTATGAAACATTATATATCATAAACCCTTTTCTTCAATAATGTGGTGTGATTAAATGTGATCTTAAAAAACTTATCTTAATTACCTTGAGTTTATTATCACATTGATCTGTCAAATGGAACCTAGAACTCTTTTAAATAAACTTTTTGGAGGTATTAGATATATTTTATAAAATTTTCAAATTTCTTTGATATTATCTATCAGACCCATGTAAAAGATGGATCTCGACAAATGTGGTTTATTTAGTCAATTTATGAATAACTTGCATATTTTATAGGTATACCAATATTCCTTTTCATTGGATTATGTTACCCATGAATGATACTTTCTATATACCATATTGATATATTAACTATTTGGAATACATATTTTCATTCTTATGGGTGTTCAAAAAAATAATAAAATAATATTTATTCCTTTCTTTAGTCTATGAATATATAATAATATCATCAATAAAAACCACCAAGAAACCGATTGAGGAAACCAATAAGGACTATATTCATTAAATCCATGGATATATAAGAGGAATTGGTATGTCAAAATGGAATCACTATAAATTCACTATGAACATACCACATACAGAATGATGTTTGGGTAAATCCTCATGGAACCTGAATTGATGATATCTCGAATTAATGTCAATATTTGAAGAATATTTATCTAAATGATGATGATAATAAAAGTCTTTAATACATAATGGTTTAATGTTTTTATTGATTTTATATATTTATGTTTATAATAATTAGTGAAAATTTTCATTTGATAATATTTCTTGTTATAAAAAACTAGTTCAACCGATGGTGATGTGCTGAAGAGTATGAATACTTCCTCATGACTTTCATGGAGTTTCTTCTTGAATTACAACATATTAGTTACATGTATTCAATAAGGATTATTTTAAATAGTTATATCGCTAGGTATGAATTATATTGAGAAGGTTAATTTTAAATTTTGTGGAAGACTAGTCATGTATTTGGAAAATAGACAAGTATATTCTAGAATAATATGCATACCATCAATGATAATTTCTTATATGACTATTTGAGGTATATATTCATATTCAAAAGGAAATAAGGAAAATATAATAGATTTAATTCTCCTTATATGTTCATATCTATCCTCACATATAACTATGATCATATAAAATTTTATAATATCATATAAGACTTGAGTTCCTTCCAAATTTATATAATCTCTACACGAATAGTGATAATCCATGCCCTAGATATCATTAAATTCAACTAGATATATAATCACAAGATGGAGGGAAGAAATTTCCCATGAATCATTTATCATATTGGATATAGGTACACATGTTGAGATCATCATTTAATTAATATTTTCACCGATAATTCAATATCTAATAATTTATGTGGTCATATGATACAGTTACAAGAAATCCAACAAAAAAGGGTTTCTAAAAATATTATCAAATAATACAATTTTTTCTCAATTATATGATATGTGTACCTTTCACTTCATTATACTCAAAAACAACTTTTGTGGTTGTGGTCTCATGATCAGTCGTTTAATCTCTCAGATTATGTGGTTTTGAAATTTACTATACTCAATAACCCATGGATTTAGGATGTGGGTGGTATAATATCGATACTCTATAAATTTGTATCATTTCATTATGGATGGTGTATTAAAATTTACTGTCTTACCTACTTTTTCATTTTCATTCCTCTAAAAACCTCTTATATATTAACTTTTATTATGTCCTTCCTTTCAAAACGTGAATCTATTATGAGTACCATGGGGAATATTACACTCATGCTACTTAAAATACTTCTGGAATAAAGGAAGAGTCATTTTCATTCCTCTATTATATTTAATATTAGAATTTCCTTGAGATTCCATATTAATATTCTAAAAAAATGTATTATAATGATGGGAGTCTCCACTATCTATTTAAACTATAATAGAAAGTCAATAGATTTATTTATATATAATATTTTTTTTGATATCTTCTTTAAGATAAATAGTATTAGGAAACTAGATAAATGAAATTATGTACTTTTAGGGTCAAATGTCAAAATATAAGTGTACAATTCATTTCATGTAAATGTTTTCAAATAGGTACAAGTATATCCATTATTCTAATACATAAACTCATAGGAATCTATTTAAATTTTCATGAAAATAGTTCAGGTAAAGTTTTTTCAGAGAAATAATCTCAAAATAATTCCGATCAATGGAGTCTATTTATTCCCCTTTCATTATATTGATAATAGCATTACTATTATATCCCGAGACTTTGTGACATATTTTATTTTAAATAAATTTAATTTCTTAAAAAAATTCTTATACACGTTACCATGAATCCTAATGAATAATAATATATTATAATTTTATAATTTCACCATTAATTTCATATAGTGAATAGAAAATAAAACATTACATAATATTTATAAAGGTTATAGACAATGTATTATTATTTTTAGTATAGTCTATATATTTTTCATAACAATTCATTTTTTTTAAATGATTTGTCATTATATTAAATAGAAAATAGTATATTTTACTTTGTACACACTGATTGAAAATGAATTTTAAAAATCAACTTATTTATTGAAATTAAAAATTAAAAACCAGATTCTAATGAATTTTAAATAATTTCTTGGAAATATTAATTTTTTGATTAATAGTGAAAAAATTGATTTTAAGTAAAAATTGATATTAAATTTAATGAATTTAAAAGGCCTCATTTTTAAATATATTAATAATTAATACTAGTTCAATTATATTATTATTAGTATAATTTACATTGTTTTTTTCAATTTTATATTGAATTCGATATAAAATATTTTTATCCATCAGAAAGCTTTTTCTTTTGGAAAATCACTATTCATTAAATTTTTTGGAAAATAATGTTATTAAATTATAATAATGATATTAATTAAATTTTATATAATTTAGTGCATATTTTTTATAAAAATAATTAATATTATTTAAAGAAATCAAAAATTATTTTTTCTGAAGAAGAATTTTAAAAATAGTAGAAATGTGTTTCCATAGTTACTATTAAAGCTGATATAACTGTCGTTAAACAAAATAGTTAATGGCTGAAATAAAATAAATTCTTTCGTAAACTAGGTTTTATTGAAAACTTTTACTATATATCCTCAAATGTTCTGTAATTCTACATTTTGGATCCGTTTTGGAAGAATAAGACCACAATATATTTTATTCTTTTTAAAAATACAAAGTGTGTAATATCCCCCAGTTATAAAAGGATTTCCAATATCCTATTCAATAAAAAATTCATTAGAATTTTTATTTTCCATATACCTTCACTAATACTATAAAAAATCCCTCCCAATGACCTAGTGTCCCTGGTTTTTTAATAATACAGACCTAGTAATAAATTCAATATAAACCTAATGAGGTTGTCTGAAGAAGTGGTATATTTCTTAACTATGTATTTTCATTTTATTTTTTATTATAACTAATTTAAAAAATTAAACAATAATTACATTATATAACCAAAATATATTATATAATTATACGTTACTATATAAATGTAAAATCTTATATCTTTCTCCTCTTCCATCATATGGTAAATTGAACTGCCAATCGTGTGTATAAAAAATGACTGCATTGTGAACTAATGTTATTCAATTTCCGTAAATACCTCTCATGATTTAATATAATTATTTATTTTATTTATAAATAGTATTTTTATGAAATTATTATACATCTTTATTTATAATATCATATCTACCTTCTTACATTCCAATCATTTATAAAATTATAACGTCTCTTGTGCGTACACATTGTCTACAACCACTACGAAGTGACAAGATTTATTTTCATTTTATTTTTACATTGAAGGACATAATTATATAATAAATGAATATATATTATGTATATTATGTAATAAATATTCAATAAATTTTAATTAACATTTAACTCTATTTCCTCTATCATTTTAAAAATAAAAACAGTGTTCATGTATACATCTGTTGTACCATCTCCATGAATGTTGTAATTCATTTATATATATATATATATATAATTTATAGATTATTATATTTACATATATAATGAGTATATACGATATTTATATCCTGATTAAAATTCTTGAGATTAAGGGACCATAATCAATTACAAGGACCGTATATAACGAAAAAAACCATACATGAAAACCAATCTGTCTGTTACCCAGAATAGATATTTTAACAATGGTTTGTTAATAAAAATTTAATAAAAGATATACGTAAATAATATATGTTCTTCTATATAATATTATAGATAATTAATATATGTATAATAAATATTAATTAATTATTCATGTGGGGTATAAACTTATGAAGGTTTTTGATATTAAGGAAAGGGTTTATTTTATAATCCCAACATCATTCTGGAGTGTTTATGTTTATGTCTCTGATAGGGGATTTATTTTATTATTTTATTATTTTATCATTTTATCCTAATTAAAATAAATAATTTATCTATTATTTATTTTTTTAAATCACATAAATTTTTTTGTTCCTTAGTTTAAGTACTCATGTTAATTAAACAATATTATTAAGGTATTCTAACCTTATAATATATTCTCGGCTATAAATGTTTCTCTTCTGTGTCAATATATTCATTAAAATTCATTAAACAAATTAAAATTCTATTTAAATTTATTGTATTATTTTTAGTAATTTTTTTTATTTTAAAATTTTTCTTCCAATAAAATATTCTTTTAATTTTCCAAATGTTGTTTCATTTACCCAATTTATAAATGTATATATGGAATGTATTTTTCCATTATATATTGTGTACAAAAAATAACACCATTGATACTGATCATTGGTTTGAAGATTAATTTTCATTTTTATTATTATCCCTAATATTTGGGAATTTTTTTATATTCAATATGTGATTTCTATGTGATAATTTTATTTTTCTTAAGAAATTTTCCAGAATTCCTTTGAATTTATTTAAATTTATTTCATCGTTATATATTTGATAATAAAAATATGATATAATATAGTTATACTATACATAATATTTATCTAGATGATGTATTATTATTTTTAAAATGTATTTTATTTATATTGCAAAATCTTGTTAATCCATTATGTATTTTTTTATTTTAATAGTATTTCAGTTTTTCAATTGATTATTCATACGATGAATGCATTGGACATATTAATTCACGGTTGGGGGTCATTATTATATAGCCTATCGATGCATTCGTATGTATCAAACGACTATCTGCACTAAGTATTTAGTTCATTCCTTTCCCATTTTTAAAATTTGACTTTCCACAAGGGCTCAAAAATATGATTTTGATGTCCTATATTATGTAATCATTCATTATGATATCGGTTATTGATATACATGTTATCATTAAATTTTTTAGGATATCCATTGATGAGTTTTAATATCATATTATTATTTATATTTCTTTTTTTATTATCATTTATTTCTAACATATTGTTTTTGATTTATTATCTTTCATTATATGGACACCCTTTCTGAGCATCTTAGTTGACTCCTTTCATGTGTTTCCATTTCCAAGGATCCCAATATGTTTATTGTGATTGATATTTAGTGACATTTAAAAGGAAATAATTGTGATCTCATATAAAATTATATTTTTTGTTTTATTTCATCATATTTAATGTGAAATTAAATTATATATATATTTTTCAAAAACTAATTACATATTTAGTTCTTTGAGATTTAGTTCCATGTATCTAATGACATTGTAATTATATAACTTCCATATCATGGATACTAGGCTATGAATATTAAATATTGTTGGTAGTTATTTTTTATTAGAGGCATTGGTCATTATAATGAATAATATATCGATTTCATAATATAGCCGTATATATGATTTCAAGGATTAGTCTATTTATAGTATATAATCCTAATATTGTGTTTTGGTTGAGATTATATAGTTTTACATGGAATAAAACCATATCTGGATAATACATGAATGAGTTGGTTTGAGTATAAATCTGTCATCATTCTATTTTATGGTGACAGTCACATTATAAAACATTAAATTTGACACATCTGACAGATATTCATTAGATAATTCAAAATTTATTTACAATCCAGTATGAATGATTTGAAATGTTTTTTATTATTAGAGAAAATTTCCATAGAAACCATGTATAATATTATTATATTATATATTTGTACATGTTTTAATTTTTTTATGTGTTTCACTAGTTTTGAAATTATCAATAATGTTATGATTTAATATTGTGTATGGAATTTATTATTTTTAGTGCATATCAGAAATAATGGAAACATTTTAAATGAATACAATCCTTGTTGGGATTTCCCTCATAATAAATTTAATAAAGATACAATTGGAGAAAAAGTTAGAACCAAAAATAATAATTAGTATATTAGTATAGATAACATTGGTTATGACCAATAGGAATTATTGTATAGAGAATACTACTAATCCACATCCCAATGTATCAATTGTAGATCACTTGATGTGTCGGTAACCTCTATCATTCAAAGGGACTAAAAATCCACTTTTATCTTTTCAATGGATAAGTTATACATAAAATATTTTATCACATTTAGATATAATTAAACTAGGACGATTTTCCAGGTAGTTTATCATATCATAGAGGATGGTGATCAATGTTGTTAATTGATTCAAAACAATAATTATGCTGATAAAATAATGATCATTGAACGGATGAATTGAAATGAAATATTCTTAAAACGTTTTCCTTAGAAAAAATATGAGGATATAAAGAAAAAATTATTTATGATGAGGCCAAATGAAGAGGAAAATTATTAAAAACTTGAAAATAACTATACATGGTTATCAAGGAATGCTTCATGCTATATAAATAATCTAAAGAGGATGATTTAACCTTTCATTGTTGTTATTAATATATTACTTTTAAGGGCCCTAAAATATCAAGAATTATCATTATAATGGGAAATAAAATCATAAAATATCATAATACAAATGTAATCTAATATTTCTTGTAGATTAGAATAACATTAAGATAAAAATATGGAGATATAATAAAAAAGGGACATGTTATAAAAAATAAGGAATTTTCCGATATGTAATATTTTTTGGAATGAAACAACATAGTGGATACTTAAAAGGAAAATGAATTTTCATCAAATATTGGGAAAATTACAACATATTTTTAAAATAAAAGATAAGGGAAATCCATTAATGTAATGTTATTTTACTATTAAGAGATTTAGAAATATTATAATAAATTACCCAAATTTCAAGAGAGCATACCAAACAATAAATTGAAAAGGATAGGGTTGAACAAATACAATTCATACAACCAATATTGATGTTAATTAAGACATAGTGAAAGGTAAAAATATCATCTAATCCAGGATTGTGGATGTTTTACATCCATCTAGTTTAAACAGTAATTATATTTGATGAATTTACTGAGGGCATGAAATCACCACCTCAATAACTAGATATTGATTTAGTAATAAAAACATATATTGGTAGTAATACTACATATAACATTTGTAACTCATCTACAATGAAGGATTGTGTGGTTGTTCTTTATTTTAATCTTTTTATTATTCCCCTAGTTGAATTTAGCATAATTCTGGTTATGAATTGGATCTCCTAGTGTAAATCCAATATTAATTTTCAAGTAAGGAATGTTACATCAGATTTTAAAAACTATCCATCAATCATCTATTAGTGAGAATATAATCCTAGAAACCTAAGGGAAATTTCCGCTATCATGTGTGTTTTTCTGTATACTCCTAATATATCTTTATGGAAAATGGTTGGGGTGTAAACCAATAATGAAAATGTCCCAATTATTCATGAACATATAGAGTTATTTATGATGGAATATTATACTTTTCCCTTGAGACATGAAATGGTGTTTTAAATATAGTTCATACATAGTGTTATAGTGATTTCAAAGACTCTATGTAAAATAAAACCAATTCATTTATCATAATTGAAGAAGAAACTCCAAGAAAATCTAGATAAATGATTAGTTATTCCTAGTGATTATACATGGAGTGAATGTATTTATTTTTAAGAATAATTATGATTCAATGAGCCTTTACATCTATTATTAGGTACATAATTTGAACATTATAAGAAGAATGTATACTCTACCCCATATCTCTGATTCGTTTGATCAAATATGATGAGATCTATATTTTCCCATTTTTGATCTCTGATATGGGTATCATCATCTATGGATCAATAAGAAGTATATACCCATGATAACCTTCTCTATGAGGTATGTCCACTATGAATTTATATTAATTCAATTTGGGCTTATCAATTATTTTGATATCTATATGGATTTAAACAATAGAGTATTTAGGAATTATCATTATTAGTTATTATTAGTATTTTTAGATGATGTTTTTATATATTCAAAGAGTTTGTAAGATATTATTTTGATGGATACCATGAGGAAGGATAAGTTTTATTCTAAATTTTAAAACATTATTTTTTTAAACTAGTTTAATTCATGAGTCCTATAATCTTAAGTGAAGGTATATCAGTTTATTCTTCAATGACCAAATATATTATTTGATTACCTAGATAATCCTTCGTAACAGAATATATTTTTCTATTGGGTTATATAGATATTATCAATGCATTGTGAGATATTTTATAATCCTCTCTAATTGACACATAGTGTTGATTTAGAAAGGGATAATTTCTAATATATAGATGAATGTGAAGTGATTTTCATTAAACTACACCGAAGGATCACTGAAGAAAATGACATTAAAAAAATAATTTCATAATGGTTTTGTTGTTTTTAGTGATGTATCAAAGAATGTACAAGGATATTTCCTTATGAGTAATTAAATGGTGATAGCATATGTTTATAATGTGTTAAAAGTTCACTAGAAACAATAATACACAAATTATTAGTGGTTGGAAGATTGATTATATTCATTAAAGGTATTGAATAATTATTTGTATAGTTAAATGGGTGATAGATATTCTAATAAAAACATATTTTATAATATATTTATATATATTGGAATATTATCCAATGAATATTGTCTGTTTTGATCTATGAATATGATTTCTAAATATAATAGCACTATGGGAAGGATAGAAAGGTAGAAGATGATTTATGTCTAAATAATAATGTCAGTTTTACTATGAAGAGTATCACAATGGATAAAAATATTTATTGGTTTTCAATAGAAATATATTGAAATAGTGGAGGATGTGGAGAAATAATATCTTTCTAAAAATGAGTGTTCAAGATTATATATAAGTGATGATTAATGGGGAAATGGTGTAAGATATAGATCTATAAAATAAGCAATAAACGAAAATAATTTTAACATTGAATGAAATAGATTGTAAATTTTTATGAACCGTGTAAGTGTTCCATTGATTACCCATTTTGAGGAGATATTGGTTGAAACTCATGGATCATCATTCTATATTAATCCTCTAAGTATGAAGATGTATATAGATATGAAAGATTATTTCTAGAGAGAAAATATAAATAGAGATATTGATGGGAATGTATCGTGATGAATGGTACGTTAGATAGTTATTTCAATAAATAGATATGTCAGATTATGTTTTAACTATTACTTATACTGGAATAGAAATGGGAAAACATCACTAGGATTTTTTTCATCTAACTCCAAAAACATATAAAGGTTATGATGTTATATTGTTTGTAGTTAGACACCTTGAAAATTCATTACACATTTTTAAATAATAGAATATTTTTATCATGATAATATTTTTAGATTATACATTATGGGAATATTAAGGTTTAATGGAGTAATATATTCTATTGTATCTGTTTGGGATCTAAGGATTATCTTGTTGTTCTGGAAAATAGATTTTTGGGATATGGATAAAGAATTGAGTCTCACTGAAATTTATAATCCACAAACATAAATTCATTATGACTGAACCATTCGAACCCTAAATTATATTTTAATATATATTTTTTTGGATCTAACATTTAGTTTCTGTAAACACCTTCACCCAGTAATGTTTTCTTACAATAACTACATTCACTTGAAAATTCACATGGATTTTATGAGTTCTTATATTAAAATAATTGTAAAACTATATATTTGATGAATTAGGTTTGATACTGAATGTTATTCAGACCTAATATATCTATGGAAATGATGTAAAAAGTGATAACCATTCAGTAACACATCAATAAATCATTGATTCAACCGAAAAGTTAAGGAGATAATATATTAAGAGATATAGTTATCAAAGTTGGTGAGTATATTTTTCTATGAATTTATCCATTGTAGAATCTTATGATATTATGGAAGAATGGAATGTTGTTCCCTAGAAATATCAGGCCTTTTATATTCATAATCATGTAGGGATGATAACAACTCATTAGGAATTTCCACATGACCTCTCTCATAATCATGATTTGTTCCACGTATATCGCAGGAGGTAGTACATAGATGGTATAACACTTGTATTATAGTTATATTTTATAAAACAAGAGCATGTTATTTACTATAAAGTATAACCATTTTAAATCATGTAATTTAGAGATAAATTTATAGGTAAGAGGATTACTCATATTGTTATTGTTCTCTAGAGGAATCAATAATTTGAGGTAGCTACATGGGAACCTAATGATGTGATGGGGAAGAAGTATCATCTGTTTTTTGAAAAAATTGTTTTAAATTCAAGGATTATATTAATTTGAAATATTATAGATATAACACCTATATATTTTAGGATATATTTATTTTTAAATAACATTAATCTATTTGATAACTTATGATACATGGAAACTTGAGTATTAATGAACAATAATATAATTTACCATTTTCACTGAGCCATTAATTTGGCTATATGAATAATAAAAACCATATTTTAAAAATATTAATAATTTATTTATAAAATGAAAATAAACGTTCTTTGTAATATTTTTATATGTTTATAATAGATATTTTCTCCTTAAATTGGTATTTCTTTTTTTGAGAAAATGAAATTACTAATTTTTAATCAGTATTATAAAATAAAATTTAAAAATGAAATATATAATTTTAATAAAAATTTAAATATTAGTATAGAGTTAATTTGTTATAATATTCTATAAATATTAATTTTTTGATGAATAGTGAATAATACTATTGGGTTTTAAATCTGTTTGTCCATTTTTTTGAATTTTAAAAATGAATTTTTCTTTGTTTTTTTCAAAATAAAATTATTTGACTAATGTTTCTATTAATATAATTTAGGTCATTTTATAATTATTATGTGCAATTTTTATATAAAAAACTTTTATACTTAAGATGCATTTTTTGTTAGAAATTCAATTTTTGTCACTCTTACAGGTATAATTTTAAATTGTATTACACAACTTATGTGAATTAAATTTTATTAAATATATTACATATTATAAATAAATATTATTTTCTAAGATCAAAATATTTTATTTCAATATTAACTAGTAAATATTAAAAACGATTTACCATAGATAAGGGTGAAATAGATTTATTATTGGTTATACTATAAATATAAGAGTTAAAATAAAATAAGTTCTATAATCTTTATTTTTGTTGACATATTTAGATAATATTTGATCTATTACACTTGAATTTTTCTTTTTGGATCTATTTTGTGTCTATATGACATTAAAAGTTATACTATTTCCAAAATTTCAATGTGTGACCTCCTACACTAATAAAAGGACACTTCCTCTACTCTATTATCTTAATTTAATAAGAGCCTTTTGGAAAGTCCCCTAACAAAAAAATCAACTTCTTCAAATCAATATACACATTCAAGAGTCCCTGGTTAGACCATAATACCATCCTTATAAATATTTTGGTATAAACCTTAAGGTGTGGTTTGAAGATTAAGTAGAGATCTTAACCATGGGTTTTGTTTTTGTTATTATTTTAACACCTTAAAATCATATTAAACATATCCTATATATAAATAATATATTCTTCCATAGACATAGGTGTTATTATTTTAAATTTAATAACCTATATTCATTTTCTCATTCATAATATGTGAAATGAATCCTTTGATCTTGTAAAAGGAGGGTTGCTGCCTCGTGAAATGATGCAATTTTTTTCCATCACCTACTATATTTATTGAATATAATGTTTTAATTATTGTATCTATATATATTATATTTATGAAATAATTTTGAATTTTGAATTATAATATCACAACTACCACATAACCTTCCATTCTGCTGGAAAAAGATATCATCGCTCGTGTGTACATGTCGACCACCACCATCACAAAGTGATGTGGATATTTTTTCATTTAGTTTTGACAGAGATATTTGTAAGGATATATTTAAATAATATAAATTATATATATGATATAATAATGATTCTGGAAGGTAAATTAAAAATTAACATTAACTTTTCTTCATCATTACAAAAATAAAAAAAACAATAATGCCTACGGGTGTGCTACCATTTATATGAATGTAATAATTAATTTTTCTATCTCTAAATTATATTTATTACAATAAATATTTATAAAATAAATATATATCATATCTGTATAATTATTAATTTATTTATATTATGATCACTTGACTAATGAAGGATGATCAAAAATATTGAACTAAAACATACATGAAAAATAATATATTTATTACACAAGAGAGTGACTTTACCAATTATTTCACAATAAATGGGTAATAAAATATTACACATAATTATAAATTGTACGATATAAATTTTTATAGTTCTATAATATATTTTTAAATAAATTTATATTTATTTTACATTAGTTTCAAACACATATATTTGATGTCGAAACATTGGTAATGGTTAATATCAGAACGTCATCAATATTTAGTATTTTTCGTGTTTAGGTCTCCACAGGGAGAATTAATTGATATTTATATCTTAAAAAAGTATATTTTCCTATACTACATTTATTTCTATAAATTAATTTTTTTTATTTCCAATTATTTATGTACAGTTGCTAAAAAATTAATGGTTTTAATGAAAACTAACCGTGTATTTTCTACTCAATCCACAATATTTCTCTTTAATGTCCATATTTTTTATCAATATGTCTAAAATAATGTTTTAATCATTATATAATGATCAATTAACATCCTTATAACTAATTTTATGATTTATAATAAATGTTTTAAATGTAATATTCTTTTCATTTTTAGAATGAGTTACTTTTTAACACTTTTACAAAAGTTTAAAATGAATATTTCTTTACATATACCACATATATGAAATTTCCCACCACCATGAATAGTAATTTTTTTGAAGCATCCAATACATTTTGAAAAAGTTTAATTCAAATAAATTTTTACATTATTCTATGGGAAATATTTTGATCAATAAATATGTGATTTCAAATTGAAATCATTATGTTAATCAATAATTTTTACCATGGTATTGTTTTAGGAATTTTTATATATGAAAAGTTAAATATTTCATTTTTTCTTAGGATATAATCTAATGATAACTTAAAATATATTGATATTCCTGTTTTATTACTAGTTCAAATGGGTAATTTGTTGATATTCTGTGTAAATTTAATTTTAAAGTAAAAACATTTTAATTTTTAAATAATATTGATTAAGTTTTATTGTTTATTAGTATGATGGAATAATAATACATTTGATGTTTAATGTAGGGATAAAAATTACATATACCATCCATGAATCTGAATGTATTATGAGTAGAATGAGAATGGTTATTTAAGAGAGGAATTTCCCATTTATGAAATATATCTTTTCTTGAGATCTGGGTGGAATGATTCAAATGTCATGTATTAATAATTATATAATTAAAAAATTAGTTTTGTCTTTAATTTATTGATTTGATTTGTTATGATATGTTTATATATGTCTCATGATCATGTTATTACGTAGATGGAATTATTTGATCATTTTTTCCTATATCAATATGGATTTATTGTTATCATTAATTGTACACATCCCTTTACTGAGCATCTCAACTCAACCATTTTTATGATTCTTTTCCCCATGATACATGGAAGTTTATTTTTATTTATCTAAATGTATATACTAAAGGGAATAATGGTGTTCTAAAAATATTTTGTTTTATATAATGTTTTCAATTGTAATTTAAAATTAATGTATGTATCTTGTTTTTGAAGAATGTTAAACTATTCAATCCCCCAAGATGCGGTAACATATATCGATTTACAATATAATAATATATCCACCAGCTCTAAGATATTATAATCAAATTATTTAAAATGACACAACCATTTTTTTACTTCTCATTCCGAATGGTAAATTTCATGGAAAACTTTTTAGTTCTTTGGGAACTAGATAGTTGAAAATGTCTTTCTTGTAAAAATATTTAATTTCCATTACTCTAGACTATGAGAGTAAATATTGAATGATGATGGATGTTACTTCATTAAATAATCTACAATTCATTAGTTTCTTTTTTATCATTTTGAAGATCAATATGATTTATTTCATGGGAGATTTATGTGAGCTTGTATATTTTTCATTACAACTCCCATTCAAATTAGTTATTCATGTGGAAAATAATTTCATTTTATAGAACATCTATTTTTTGCATGGTTTATCATGGTATAATCATTTTAATAAAACTAAAAATCATTGAGTATGTGTCAGGATATAATAACTAGAGTGATAAATTTTATGAAATTAAAAGTTATTAAAAATATTACCAAAATTATGACAACTTATTATCAATCAAAAAACCCTTTTAGGTTTACTCAATATAACTTTTAGTTAAACATTTGTTGTATTATTTTTTATCCTTTAATTATTCATATCATAATCACAAAAAATAAATAAACCATCCTATGATCGCTAAATTTCATTATGGATCATGCTATTGCAATTAGAGTAGTTGTGGGTGAATCAGATATGAATTATTTTAGATAATTTTTTAAACTTTAAACCTATTTTATTAAAATATAATTCAAATATTTCGATGAATGGATATAGAACATTCACAGTCCCATTTTTACAAATTTCAATTTGGAATGTTAATGAACCAAAAAACCCAAATATTTTACAAGGAACAATCAAAATATATACTCATTTTGGAAACAAATTATCAATATAAATTACATATTGTTTACTATATATAGCAATATATATCATGAAAAGTCACATTACCATTAACAAAGAGACTCATAGTATTCCGATAGTAGTGTCCCACATGTAATCGTAAGTACCCACTTATAAGCATGATCATCATAGATTCAATTTGTGTCCATACATTAGGGTCCAATATGAGTCATCCAATTCAATTTAAACATGATCCAATAATAATAAACATATTTATTTTATTTTTATATCATCTATACAAACTAATGATAATATTTTATTACATAATAAAATTGGATCATCGGATCTATTAATGGAAAATATCAAGAACATTTGTAATATATTGTCAACTATATGACATTGATTTCATTTCATTACTCATAAAATTATCTGGACATCTTAAATGAACTGAATACTATTATATGATTTTTTAAGAATATTCAGTATCAAATTTATTAATTCAAACACTTCAAATAATTTTTATTTTAGTTTCTTCATTCAGACTCACTAGATCTATGATGTGATTCATATCCATCTTAATTATTCTACAGGGTAGATTATAAAATTAAAATTTCCCAATACTCATATATATTTACAATAGTTCTTTTATTTATGCATGTAAGATCACATTTACATTACATAAAAATTTATTTTTGCCTCCATACAAGTACATCATGTGATATATATGTTTCTTCATGAAACAAACTTTGTTTAATTTAAAAAATATATTCATTATATAACAAAGGTATGAAAAATATTCCAAAAAACATAAAGAAGAAACATTGATCTCATAGAATAGTTTCATTTTAACTCATGTATTCAAATTTCCAAATACATGTATCATAATTTTCATGATATTCCTATCCTTCTTTAGAATGGGAACATTGTTCATAGTTCTTTTAAAATGTTTCTGTGTGTTGAACTATATCTCACAATAATATTATGATAAAACTCAGTTCATCTTAATGATTTTATTCTAATCAAACTAAACTTCTAATGGTTATTAGCCTCATATATTTCCTTACAATTCCTTCATGAAACATTTTAAATGTGTTTCAACAAAAATTAATTTTATGGGAATAGATCAATTATAATGTTTTTGTGATAGCTAATTAAGAATAAAACAAAACACAAAATCTTCATTTGAAATTTTATCATTTTTCTTTTCTCTATATCGGCCTTATTTTGGATCTATAAATTTTGTAGATCGATACCACTGATAATGAGGTGATTAAAGGTATTTATATGTTAATCAAACTGACATGCCTTGAATTTATAAGTAGTGATTCATTTTTCCCCCTCCTCATTTTAATATCATAAAAAAATATAAAATATTTATGACACTACACTTTAATAGTTCACCTGATTCAATTTTAGTGATTCAAAAAATTACTATCACCTCTTCAATAAACATAACTACCAAATCGATGTAAATTATAGTCTCAATAATTCATATCCATAATTATTCTAAGATTTATTCAATCCCAATTCACTTTGACATTTATTTATTTTTTGAATAGATACCCTCTAATGAATCAATACATAAGATGAATACACAACTTGATTAAATGGTGAAGATAGATTTAAATGGATAGAAATTGTTTTAATCAAATGTTTTTTAATCAGATTAGTAGTTATCTTTTTAGTTGAATCCCACATTAGTGTTTTTAAGATTTTTTATCTATTATTAATATATCCCACTTCATCCACCACATTAGTTCGAAGATGGGTTGGCACCCAGACACAACATCACAATATCCCATCACCAACTGCACCACCCAATTGTGTTATCCAATAGGGAATTCACTATTTTCCCCAGTTCAAAATCTATTATCCCTAGTGTTCTTTAAGTATTCCATGTGTATTCCCCCAAAATATCCTTCCACTATTACGAGGCAGGATGATTTTTTCCTGTGTGGATTGCCATGTGAAATCATGTGTTTTGTCATGGATCTATAGTTGGAAATATATTGTGAATTTTTCCTATGACCTCACAGAAAAATAATTCTCTAAAATATTCAAAAAATCTATATTTTGTTCGACCCTAAATACCACATCCAAATTCCGATATGTATATATATTTATATCATATCTCTTTTTCATTTTTGGAATTATTTAAATTCTAGAACATAATTTTAAAACAAATTTAATTCTCAAAATATCATTATTCAACATCAAATATTCTTTAATTATATATATATATATATATAATAAATAATACTCTGAAAAATCAATTGGAAAATTTATGGGTTTTTTGGAATACCTATATAATTAAAAAATTATAACACACATAGAAACGTTTTAAAAAAATGAAACTTTAAAAAAACAAAAATAAGGATCTTATGTTATTTAATTTCCCCTATTAGATTGGTTTTTTATAAAATATTTACTTCTCAAGTCTATATTATCTTCTAAAATGTATTGAAATTTAATTTATTGTCAAATATATGGGAGAAATTTCTTATCACCAATAGTAAAATTTTATATGCAACATCTTACCCACTTTTGAAATATATACACTCATATTTATGACTGAAGGATTAAATTAGACAAATTTTTTAAATTAGCTTGTATTACCCAAACTTATGTATATATGAAAATTTTTTGTTTGTAAAGCATGATTCATAAATTATATCATCAATAATTTTAATACAATTCAATTATTTTTTATGATCTCTGGTCTATTCGTTTAGGGGTTGGTTAAAATATTTTTCAAAATCCATCTTTATAAATCTCAACAAATTGATTAATATAATCCTTTTGAAAAATTGTACTACCCTATTTTTAAATTTAATTTTCTTTTTTATTAATGTAATAAATATATCTTAAATTTTATTTTTACATAATGGAGATAAGAAAACATGATCAAGATAGATTAATATTAATAACCTTTTATTTTAAGACTATCATCATGTGTAAATTTCATATAAAACCATCAATAATATATCATATATTAATGAGATATCAATTGATATGATTATATATGATGATAGTTCTTCAATGATAACTCTAAAATTATTAAATCTATAATTCAACATCATGAATTTGTTTCATCATGAGTAACATACAAGCATATTCGGATGATAATTTAGGTATTTCAAATTGAAAACACAATACCAATAATACAAATAGTTGATTAAAATTTAAGATATATTATATTGAAGACATTTATCAAACTATTATATCCCCCTTAATTCTTTATTCATCTGTAATTTCTTAAATAAAAATAAATTCAACATATAATGGTGAAAAAATGGTTTTCATGTATCCATATATAGAGAAACTGTGTTTAGAGTTACTTCCAAACATAACTATCTTCGTAGATGGTGTACGTTTATCAGTATATCTAGCTACATAGTCTTTATATTCTGGGGATTCAATATCATCCTATCCTCTTATAACTGTCCAAGATATATGGACATGAATTATGTAGAAATATTCTCATACATTAATTTAGTGTATAGTCACCATTTACAAAATAATATTTTTAGAAAATGAAATAGATGGTGTATTCCCTTTATTTTTCCTCTTCTACATGAATTCATCATTTCCAAGATGGAAATTCAAGAGTTTTTAGAAAAATTAAAATTAATTTTACATAATACAGACACATATTTATCATTCAATAAATTTCTTTTTCTCATCAAGTTTTAATTTTCTTCATCCATCACATGTTTCTAAAAATCAAACTTATTTTTCCTTTTTTTGGATAGATTCCTTCATGGATAATATATATTTAACATTAGTAGAGATGTTTATGGATCATTACCAATTTTTTATGTGGTGACCATCCCTACTATAATAAAATCATCACCTCCTTGGTTTCCCACCATTCATACAATTATATAGTAACTTCATTAGAGGATTTTAACAATATTTTTCATTTATTCACATCCCAAGGCTTTCACATCAAGTACTTTTCTAACCTGATTTTTTATTCATTTCATAATATTAATGGATGTTTTATTCTAGATTGATATATACACACACTCACTATAATAGTTACAATTTATATTTAAGTAATCATAGATATATTTAAATCATTAGAATATATTAATTTTGGGAACATTTATATTCTTTGAATTGTTTTCCAATGGCGTAGAATTTCTCTTCTTTTAATATTTTATCTCCCAAAATTTTTCACATTCATAAAAATTATATAATGAAATTTTTTACTATTAGTTAATATATTGATCCCTAGGCATCCAAATGTACCAACCATCAAATTAAAATAATTATTTCCTATTCTATGAAAATGTCTAACTATGTTGGGACCTTACATCTTTTGGAAACCACTTTTCTTCTTATTTTTCCTTATAGAACAATAATTATTACACATCTTTAAATTAATCCTTGATGACGTAGTGGATTCAGAAAAAAAAATTATCCATTATTAATTTTCTATATTTTTCAGTCTAATCAATAATTATAATAGAAATAATATTATTATTCGTAGATTTATTTGGATAAATGGACACATTTTTAAATGACCCAATTCTATATTTATACGTAAGATAATATCAATATATTTTTACTACTAGGTCTATAATTTTCAAAATTAGTAATCATATAATATGTATTCTTGGAATCAATTCTTTTCTCAATATCTTAGGAAATATCATCTTGTTCATCATTATTATTTTTCAATTTTTATACGGTGAATAATATTTTAATTGATAGAATCATTACATATTGAACTGATATAAATATTTATTCATATAAATCATTATATTCCATATCTTATCTTTATCGAAGTGATTGGTATTCAGAAAAAAATCTTCTGTATTTATATTTATTTATTATTCAACCTCTATCTATGAATTAATAACATTAATAAAAGTATAATGCAACATTCGTAGTGATAGATAATTTCAATAGAAACTATTTATATCCCATCACGCTCAAACATTTTCATTTTCACTTATAATTAAAAAAAATATTTCATTCTATTGAACATTTAAACATGTTATTCTTTTTCATCCTTATACATGAAGAAACTTTCATTCTATAATATCAAAGATTCTTCCTTGACTCTATCTTGTTTTAAGAGAGTAATTGAGTACTCAAACATCTAATCAAGTTATTCTTCTATCACATCAAAAACCGCTTTATCTTTTTATCTTTAATGAATATGTTCCTAGAAACCCTTTAAAATAAACATTGCCACGTATTTAGAAAAAAATTTCCAAGGATATATCATTTAAAAATTATGCACATCAGTGACAAAGATTGAGCTAGATTCATCATAACTATAATATTTATATTTATTTAAAAAATTACCACTCTATTTTTTTCATATTGTATAGGATCTTATTTATTTATTGAGTTGTTGTTCAACTTATTTTCCACTAATTTATTCGTTTTTATGAGTCTTGACATAAACATTTATGCCTCTTAAAATATAATTGAAATATTATCTTGCAACTGAATATCTTCTAAATATCCATTAAATAAAAAAATAAACATTTTGTATTAATAATATAAAAAAATAATATAAATTAGATTCAATAATAGTTGTAACAATTAGGAAAATACCAATTGATGTGCCTAATGGATCATGTTATTACACAGATAGTGGGGGTGAAGTAGGGGTGAATTGTTTAAATAAATTATTTTCTTTCACTTTTACCCATTTCAAATAAATCCACCTTCACCTATTAGTATTATTTGGTCATATATATTGGAAATATAATTTATACCACGTGAAATGAAAAATTTTAATCCACCAAAACTCAATGTATGTTGTTTATGATTAGTTAAAATATAATCCTTATCCTAGAACTAGTTATTCCCCCCTTTTATATGTTCTTCAATATATAGAGTTTTATTAGTTCTATAGATGGACTATTTCCATTATCATTTATTCCAATTGTTCTCCCACTATATAATACCAGTATATGTCACACGATCCCACCTGAATATGAGATGAATGTGGAGTCCCACTATTCCCTTCTTCGAAGTCACAATGGAGTGCTCATGTTTTCTTTAAATTTGATAAAAAAAATGAATGATATCTATTGGATTCAGATATCTTATTCAATTCCTTTACATAAAATAATTCTCCAAAAGAAAATATATTCTTATTTGATCATAAATAATAAATAACATCACTAACTGGTATCCAGCTTCCCAATCATCCTCAATTTCAACAAATATTTAATTGATCTTGACATTCTAAAAAACAATTTATACGATCATAAATTCATTTTAAAAAAATTCCGTATAAATTTTCAAAATTTTAACCTAACACACTTTATATAAATGTTATTTTATGGTATTCTCTCAATAATCCAGAATATATGATACAATGCATTGTCTTCATAATTTTTCATCACAATACTTTATGAAATAACATAAAAAAGTCACACACTACATTATTATATGTCATTCACACATGCTTACCAAAAATCATTTAAAGCATATTGAAAAGATTCAATTCATAAGACATTTAAATTTACTGATATATATTCTTTATGAGATTACTCACTAATAATTATCCCTACACTATGTTATTATGTAACAAAAGGTACAAAAAATCATCTTAAAATCATCATAAAAAATATATATGTCATGGAAATATTTTACTCCAACACATGAATTCATATTATCACCATCAAAAATAAAAATTATTATGATATCATAATGATTGACCAAAAAGATAATCCAATTCATAATTCATTATTAAATTATATTAGTCTTGAAAAAACATCTTGTAACTAGATTAATTAAATCCTATATTCTTCATAAAATTTGAATAACATAGAATAGGTCCATGAATGGTTATTATGTTCCAGTAATTATTCAATTTTAAGTCATAAAATATATTTCTTTTGTTTTTATAGGGATCAAATCATGAAATATTTTTTTTTAGATCCATGTAATGAATATAAATAAAGTGACTCCCCAAATAAATAAGTCCATTTTTTATTTCCCTATTCTAATCATTCCTATGATCCATTATCTCTTCCAATTGATAAAAAAAGAGGTGATCTATATAATTTAAAGACAAGGTAAACTAACATACATTATATTTATTCATATTGATCATTTTAATTCCCCATGTTACTTCATCCATGTTGAAATACTCCTGATATACTCAATTCCGATTGACTTATCTCACATTTTTAACATTCATGGATTCTGTAAATATCCTTCTCTATTTTTTTATATACAAAAGTGTCATCCTATAGAAATAATTTACCTCATTAAATCATATTCATGGTTATCTTGATCTAAATTCAATCATCAAACATCACACCAAGGTAATTTTTGGTGTATAGGAACCACGCAATAGAACGATATAGAAGACCAACACATAATTTTGTTTGAAATCTTTAGAATCATATAATCTCATGTCCCTAAATCTATTAAAATATTTCTAAAGAGTTTAATAGTTTCGATGTATATTAATCCCACATATTTTATTTTGTCATCTTCCCATCATATAATAATAAAACCCACATTATCCACCACTTGATCCCACACTCGGGTCAGTACCCTTCTAAAACATCACACATACCCATTATATGCAATTATAACGTATTAAATGTGTCTCTCGATTACACTCATTATCACCCTTTATATACACAATGAACACTAATGTCATCATCATGTCCCTATGTGTACCCTCATACTCATTGACCATGATAAATGGAGATGTTTGTCTTTCACCCATGTGGTCGACCTAGTTCAAAAAAGTATAGCCAAAGTCGGACCATGGAGCGGAATTTATGGAAATTTTTTTTTTGTGATTATTTCTATAAAAAAGGTTATAAAAAATTATCAACAAAAAATCTGTATAATTCTCAACATTAAGTAAAAAATTTACATTTCTCAAAATCTACATCTCTAATAACCGTTGCATATTTTAAATTACACCATTTCAAAAATATCATTCTCAATAATTTTTACTTCTTAAAATATAATCATTAATAATTAAATATACATTAACTAATTTATTTTATAAAGTAGTATTTATTCACCAATGAAATTATAACAAATATTTTTTATTATGAATAGACATAGAATCAACAAAATTTTAAAAAAAATTATTTTTTATGGTTTTAATGCATTGAGAAAAAAATTAATATTCATCAAATTCTCAACAAACCACATGGGTTTTTCTATACTAATTAGGGAAAGATGAGAAACTAATACATAAATATGTATCAATTTATAGAAATGTTTAATACTTTTTAAAATAATACATTATAATGTCCTATAATAGATTAATTTATTTCAATATCAGACTCATAATAAAAATATTTCATAAAAAATCGTAAATATCATTGACAATGTTATTCTATCATAGTATTATTGATTATAATTTCAGACCCTAAACATTTTTTCTAAATATTGTGAAATTTGAATCTTAATCATGGGTGAGATCAGAGTCTTTATGATGGTAAACATGGAAGATATTAATTTTTTTTATATAAAATATAATTATAGAATTTAATGTATGAGATCAAGATTATAAAATAAATATTTCAAGCCAAATCAGTTATAGATTATAATCCATGAGTAATAGCGTAAATAATTTCCACTGCAATGTAAATTTTCATGATGAGCAAAGAATTATCATTATCCAATATTAACAAACGAGATAATACAATAATCATAAGAATGTGTTTTAGTAAATGTGTAACTATCATAATCATATAAAGTAATATCACTATTAAATTTACACATGGAAGACTATCATAGAGGAATGAAACAAATATTGGATTGATTTCACACTTTTACAAATTGTTTCATTTTAAAAGGATCAATCTAAATACAATCATATTCGACATGGGACCCTACTGAATAGGGTAAAATCCCTAATCTAGTCTTTATTATCTCAAATGATATTGATAAATACCTAATTCATTAGAGGGATATAAAAAACCCATGCTTGACATCGTCAATACCAATCATATGTCTTCCATGAGATCATAAAAACATCCATCAATTAATCATAGAATAACCCATGGAAAAGGAAACAATTTCATAAGAAAATTAGCATTTCATAATTATAAGTCATCCAAAAAAATAGCAGGGATGAAATCATTACTTCATATCCCTTGTGTTCTATAAGAAACATCAATGGATATTGTCATAGAAGAAAAATACCCTTTAAAGAGGATTTTAAAATTATGTTTAAAAAATATTAAAATATACACTTAATTTGTTACAATAAAATTATAAATTTTTCATAACATAAATAAAATTTTTATTATTATTAAATTACCATGGGAACATGTAACTTATTATTGAAAAAATTAATGATAATTATGGGTGGGGATTCTGTGTGTGCATTAAACATTTAAACAATGATTTCTTCCACACATTAAGTAAAAAGTTAAAAAGTAATTCCTTAAAAATGATAATCAATTCACATTAAAACATTCAAAAATAATTCTAATATGAGTGAAAATTACAAAAAATAATGATCTGATCATACTAATTTATATTCATGTAAATTATTTAAAGAGCATTAATGTGGAATAAAAACTTCATAGACTAAAAAATAGATGTTAGATACTTATAAAACATTTTCTCAACCCTTTCATGTACCTAATAGAATAGAATAAAATTAGAACATGTACAAAAATTAAATAACTATATTATAATCAGAGAGACGAGTTTTATTATAAAAGGATCATATAATTTTTCACAATATATGTTTACCAAATATAAGACTGAATACATATGTCATTATAATATACACCACAACATAATATCTTGTATTTCTTTATACATTTTTAAAAATCATGTATAATAAGTAATGATTTATTTAAATATATTATAAAATAATTATATGAAAATAATTATAATTTATAATTTTGTTATAAATTCCAACTATCCTTCAATCAAAAATTCATCATTAAAATGGAAATTTAGGTGAAAACTAGTCAATTACATATTCATGTTCTGGTTTGATAGTTCTTCTTCTTGCAACTTGGTCATGGTTTCATTATCTCCAGTGTCCAATTTTTTTATAATATCATATTTATTCATTATGTAATCATTTAAAACTATTTATTTAAATAAAAATGTTAAATAAATATCATCACTTCCTTCATCTGATATTATGTCTGTAAGAACAAAAGATGTTTAAACTTTTCAGTGGATGGAATAAAATAAATAAAATTTATAGTTCACCTTTACTAAATCATAATTATATAATTAAAATCATATATACTCATTATATGTACACTATTCACCATCCATTTATATAGGAATTAAAAAATGAATCACATCACATCTTAGTGGTGTTAGTCCACATGTACTCTAGAGTGACATTTTATGTTTAAAATGTATTGGAAGGATAATTATTATGGTTTTGAAAATAACATAAATAATATCAGTAAATTAAATATATATACTATATAAGTTTATGATCCTTATATAACATTTATAGTAATTTTAATAAGATTGATTCATGAAAAAAACTAGTAAGAACATAAAATTCATTATAATGTAATATCCTTTAACATGCATTGTAATGATTTTTTTAAGAGTATTATGGGAGACCATAACATCAAGGTCATGAATAAGGATTGTAGAGGAGTATTTAGGTATATTTTGGTAATTATAAGGGAATGAATTCATGTTTATTGAAGGGTAGAGGTGGTTTTTTTATAAGTTTGTGGATTTTCACTATTTTAAATAATTAAAATAATAAAATATAATAAATTTATAATCAAGTCACTATGGAATAAAAAAAACACTATTTTAATACAACATATAGATTTTTTGAAAATAGATAACCAATTACATTGTGAAATGTTTTTTTTATTTTAATCACTCTCTATATTTATTGAACCCATATTTAATGTTTTAACATTTACCGTAGTAATGAATATTTACCTTATATACCATATATAAAGAATAAAAAATAATGTGTTCATGTTAAAAATTTCTAGAATAATTATTCAAAATATATAATCTTTTTGATCAATTAAAATTTAGATAGAATTTAGAAATTTATTTGGAAAAAATATTACAAAATTCAGTGAAAATAAAATTTTGAAAATTCAATTTTTACACATAAAACCCAATTTATTGTTTTTACTTTCCAAAAAAACTCTATTAAGTGAATGTTAAACTATTTCATTTAGTTTATTATTATAGAGCCCTGTATTTTTGGGCTAGATGAAAATTTCTGATGTAATAACAATATTTAGTTTGCTGGAGGCACCGAATTGAAAACCAAGCATCATTATAAAATTCCAAGCATTTTAAAACATAAATGTGTTGTTTTTTTGAATTTTATAAGTTCGTAGTAGTGTGTTGGGTGTTTCAAAATGTTTCAAGTCTAACATACCATGAAACCTCAAAATACAAGATGGATGATAGAGGCACACAATTTCTATAAAATCATGTGGCCCTTTGGAGAAACAATAAAGCTAATATTGTGGACCTATAGGTTTCATACGGTTTCTTCAGACTGTGAATGTGGAGATTCATGGGCACCTGGGTAGTTAAAAATCCTGGATAGAGTGGAAATACATGATTTTTTTCCTAGTTTACCAAACTATGTTCATAAATTGTGTGAGCTCCCTCCTTTGGAAGTAGACATATAATTATCCATAATGTATTTTGAATATGGTGCTACCAAATGGTGAGCATCATTTAAAAGGGTGAAATTACAAAAAATCTCACACCCACTTTTTCATTATTATTCCTTTACTCTCCCGCATAGAAATTGCCTCCCTATAATATCTCAGGATCCTCCTCTCATATTCAAGTTATGGAGATATCTCATATATTCTGTGTTGGATTTGTGCCTTGTTAGTTTCATTGGACAGACCTTTCTTATTCTAAAACTCCTCCTTCATCTATTATTGTTTATCTTCTCTATTCCTAGGATAACTTTGTGTGAGCTAGTTGAACTTATTTTCTAAAGGTTTTCCATTTCATCTACTTCACTAAAACATTACCAATTAAATCATCGATATTGGACATATAGTTCATCCTATGTATGAGGATGGTGTTCTGTAGTTTTTTCACTTAATGTCTAGTAGTTTTTAAATTGTTTCATTATGATGAAAGCATGTATGTCTGTGTGATGGATAAGAAATGTTGTGTTTGATTTTTAAAACTAAATAAAGTATATCCAATATTTTTTGTCTATTAAATTGGAATTATTTATAATTATGAACCTTATATTTGAACTCCCTTTAAGAGAATAAATCTACATGATTTTAATTAATTAAGGGTTTTCTCATAAAAACCCTCATTGATTTATATTGCCTTATTTCATTTTTGACTCCACTATGTTATCCCATGGTGAAAGAACCATATACTATGTTGTAATGTCATAAATCATATTGAATGAAAATTATGTTTTACTTGTCACATGATTTCTATAATGGACTATATTGAATTGGTAAGTGGAATGGTCCCTCTTCGAATGTTCATGACTTATGTGGTGGCATGTTTGAAAACATGTATATAAGATTTATTATAAATTGATCATGAATGACATGATTTAGAACATGAAATTTATTTTTATTTAATGAAAACATAAATGAGAATGAAAATTTTTGGTATACATACCTTGTGGTGTGGTGTGATGTGATTAATTACATGGCCCACTTTACATGTTTTATACATGAGTTATATTTATGAATTCTTAAGAAGATGAATTAACATTTTTAATTTAACTTTGAATAATTAAATAAATTTTGATACAACCAGTGGGATGCTCAGGTAACATTTATGGAATGCCTTGGATGGGCTCATATCTTGGAAGATAATATATGTGTGTTGGGTGATGCTTGTGTTTCTTAATTAAGGAATGAATTGAATGGGACCATATTTTACCACTATTGTTATATTCCAAGAGAGATACACGGTATTACATGGAAGGGTTAACTGTGTATATTCTCTAATAGCTTATGAGTGAAATTTTTTCCCTATTGGAGACACCATGAATGTTCTCAGTGGCTAGATGGTTATACCAGGTCACAAGAGATACTCAGTGCGCTATGTGTGATTTCAAGAATTGAATCATAGATTATTTCTTGTCTCTTAAACATTATAAGAGAGTACATTTGGATTCCATTTTAAGATCTCCTTGGAAACACTATTATAGTTTTCTGTACATATAGTTCCCCTTGAGTTATACTTGGGATTCCATTTTATAACACCTTATATGGTCATATGGTTCTACTTATAAAATATAAATGATGAATTTTATCATAAAGGGAAAATAATGAATTACAATTTAGTTGGGTTGAATCCTCCAAGAAAAATCAGATTTTAGTTCATGGAATATGAGTTGATAATTCAATAGTGATGAACCTTAATAAAAACTTTATTAAATATGTATGGGTTGTCACTAATTTAGTGACATTTCAGCTTGGGCTGAAGAATTTATGGTCATCTTGGAGTCCCCGAGGAACATTATCTAACCTGTTTTCTTAATTTTGTAATTTCTTTTCCTATCAAACATACCCACTATTAAAATATATATTTATAATAGGTTTATACTTTAAACGTCTTTTGTGGTGTCATATTGATGATATCTCAAACCTTTATCAGGCATCCATTTCACTTGGGTACCAGACCAGATCTCATATATGTTGGTTAGATAGATTGTTCTTGTGTTGTCATTATTGTAATTTGGAGTTAGGTTATAATGAATAGGAAAAATCATAAGATCTTAATTGAGTTATCCATCTTGTATTTTTATTCTATTTCATTATAATTTATTTCATTCTATTTATTTCTTTATCATTCCTTCCTATACATTGTAGCATCATCTAGTTAACCATACATCGTTGTATTATTTCAAATTGACCAATTTATCATGCATATTTTGATTTTTCTATTATATCTATTATTATTTATAATTACATTATTGATCTAATTATTTAATATTATAAAACTATCTAATTATGATTATGATAGTATAATCTATCTATCCTACCACCAGAAGACCCTCAGTATTAGTCAGTATCCTTTTACATATGTGGTTGAATGCTTTAGGCCATGTGGTGAAGAATAAAGTTATTGGTTTTCTAAATAGTTTTATTAGGATGTTACAATGTTAAATGAGATTACTTTTCTTTCTATTTACATTCTACATTGGGATGGTAGATGAGAGACTATGAATGTTTCAGCGCTCTGTAAATAGCCATGTCTAGGATTATAAAAATCCAGGCATGGGGAAAATTTCAAGTGTCCAGTGTTGGTATTTTTTTCATGTTGATCATTATTATTGTTGATAGGGATTCACATTCCATTGATATTAAATGCCATCAAGACTTTATTACACTTTTGTTTTATATTTTTTGATATTCCATGCATATTTATTTGCATGCATATTGTTTTCCATGATATGTATTTTTGTAAAAATCTTGGTTTTCGCCCGCCTTGGTATCTCCTCAGAAAGCCTCTTTGTATAACATGATGTGTGATAAATTTATTGCATACACTTATACAAGATTATTTTATGGTTCTTTCTTATGTAGTTGTTTACTATGTTAGGGTTTTAACCTAATTTAAGAAGTAGTTTCTATATATAATTACAAGTTTTCAGTAATAGCATGTTTATTGGTATGTAATCCACTCTTCATTTTTATATAGCATGAAAACATATTCACAAAGATATGTGGTTCTTTTGTTATCACTATATATAGTTACCATATAATATTTATGGTTATTATTATAAATATATAATTATTTTGTTGAGGTTTTAGCATCCGCCCAAATAGTTTCATCCAGCATAGATTGATGGTGACAACATAACTTACCTATTTTGACTTGTTTAGGCCATATACCCCGATTTCATGGGATGAAACAAAATGGTTAAAACTAGATAGAAGTAAATTTTAAATTTATAAAGTGAATGGGTTCTTTTTAAAATGGAAAATATTAACCTATATAATAGACCCATCTTTTTTTATCTTTATATATAAATAAAACATTCTGTGAACATAAAAATAAAATTTTATGTTTTTGTTTTTAACGGAAATGTTTTACTTATAAGATGATGTACTTATATGACCTGCGAATTATGACACGTGTGACTAAATTTCTGAATTCTTAATTAGACCAAATTTGGTCAGTTGGGGCATGTTTCTTACATGATAACCCATTAAGAGTGTTTTCAATATCAAAATGTTTTATATAAAATTGTGTTTCATTTTGATTATCCCATAATGATTATAATGGGATCATTGTAGGCCAACCATGATTCCTTGTGAATTAGTGCTTAACCCTTAGGTGGTTATACTTATGCTATATAGGGATGGTTATTTAATTCATTTGTTATAACCTATATGGGTTCACATATAGTCCATTGGTAGATAATTTTTTAAAAATCCCCTCCTTAATAAATAAAATACATGTTACCCACATTTTAGAATTATTATTTATAATTATACATTAATTAAAATGAAAAATTCAATCTGAATAGTGTTTCACTCTATATATTTTAATTGAAATTTTATTTAACCCATAACAATTAGGATAATATTATGGGTAAATAAAATTTATTGGGGAATTTTCATGATAAATTTAATTATTATCATATAATTTGAGTAAAAAATTACCTTAATATACTATTTCATAAAATATTCTATTTGTCTTTTGGATTTTTCTAAATAAATTGTCATGTGTTTAAATTTTTCATAACATGTACTTTATTTTAATTATATCCATTAAAATTACTAAACAATTAAAATATTTGATAGTTAAATTCCATGAAAATAGATTTTTATGTTGTTAATTTATTTTGATTCCTATTGTGAGGGTAATTTAATTTTTTCCTGGACTAGTTTTCCTGAAACTAGAAGATGATCATTTCCCATTCGATTCATTTATAATAATTGATATATGGTATGGCCTAGTTAAATCATCATATGTGACCTCGTTTTACAGTCAATCATTTACTCTTTTGTAGGGGATAAATGTGGTACGTAGATCCCTTATAATTTAAAATATTTTCTAAATTATTATGAACCACTTACGAATTGAGGTTACATTTGGGTTCGATTTTGTTTTATGTAGGGGTCCTTAATTACAAAAATAAAACCATAGCTTGATGGGAGGTAGTGTATTGAAATGACTCTTATTACATGTGTGATCATCTTCTAATGCTTAGTTTCAATTGTATAGGTATTCCTTGTGAATGGTCGGCCAATTAGTAGGTCGAGTGACCCTTCATTCCTACTTCTATGATAGGGGACTAGGCATGTGTTAAGCTTGATATATGGTCAGTCTTATTGAATGGTATGAACTTATGCTATTTCTTTTTCATACAATCAGATACAAGGATTTATTTGATTAATAAGCCTATGGATAGTATAAAGGTTGTTCCATTTTCTCTGGAATCTCATGGTAGTATGCATTTAAACCCACTGTACCCCTCAAATTATTATATGATACAATGAACCATATAGGTTCGCTGGAAATAATTAATCCAGGATTCGGTAATCCATAATTTACAATTTATGTCCAATGTAGATTGACCAAGGTATTAAATAATAACTATACTTTTTCCAATACATGGGATGCAATTATAATTAGAATATGGTGTTTTGACACACTGGTTGATTGTTTCTGGCTTTTACAACTGAGGCTTTAGAGTGTGTGGATGAAACTGAAGTGGTTTGTCAAACATACATTTAATTTAAATCAATCAATAAATCTATTTATTATATATTCATTAAATTATTTTGGATTAACATTTTATTAGTGTATGTTGTCCCTATCCAGAACCAACAAATTGTGTATGATGGATCTCGTTCCATGGAATTATTTTCTATTTTCAAAATATCTGATGATAAATAATCTATTATGGTGTTGGGAATCACTAAAATATGGGTAATAAAATTCCTTTAAATAAGAATAAAAAAATAATTAAGTTCCATTTGGTAATGATGGGTACTAATTTTGAATTCCCTAGATGCTGGTAAGATTTCTAATTTTTTTATTCTTCCAAATATGAATGACATTTAATTATATTTTTGGGTAGTAAACCTTAATGGGAACCATTATTTGAGATGTACATAAATGGTTATAGTAGATTAATCATAGAGTGACTCGTTGGTGAGGGATTTATTCTTAGATGATGACTAATTATAAATAGGAATAGCCGGTATTGTCCACAAGAGTCGGTCCAAGGTTGTCCAAGATCGTTTTAATTTGACTTGTTTTTATAGTTTGTTGGGAACCATAACATCACCTTTTCATTTGTTAAGTGAGAGTGTCACATATCCTTCTAGGGAAATATTATAACCCCTCTTGGTGTACTCATTCCATACTGATGATTATGTCCTCTATTGAGGCATGGTTATTCATGATTTATAATTAGGATTCCAATTAAGAATTAATATGATGAAATCATGGGATCTAATTTATTTTTTCTGATTTATGTTCATACATATGTTTTTGTATTAGATCAGTGTTCTTTATGTGTTCATTTTGGATTTGTAATGATCAATCACATGTAAATGTTTGAGAATGATTTTCTTGGAATTAGATCCTTGGACTCTAGTTGATGATTTGGAGGGTAGTCTTATCTTCATTCAGTATTTAATGGGATGATTTAAATGTGAACAATCCATATTTACGGGATTATGTATGCATCATGTTCATGTAGTGTAATGACAATGTAAATGGTTGTTTCTCTAGATATCACCAGAAATTGGTTTTTGACTATTGTGAGAATGCTCAAATAAAATAAATATGTGGATTCATCTAAAGAAATCATTTCTATATTTTTAAATGAAATATCCATATAAATACATGTTTTTATAGTAGTCAACTATAAATGGATTGCTTTGATATATCCCTCTCTTTTCATATACGGTCATTGAGGAAATGTGTTTATAATTTCATCTCGATGAGGCGAGTGTAGTGTGTGTTGGAAAATGTTTTTATGAAGAATACTCGTCCTAGATAAAATTTGGTTGATTAGGATTTGATCATACATCCAAGAGGAATATCATCCCATTATCATAATTAAAATTCTACATACATTTTTAAATAGACCATTCCAATGGTGGGGACATCTTGACCAAGAAATAACCATTCAATAATAGAATGTATGGTTAGGAGTTCCACATAAATGGTTTAAAAATAAACAACTATGTAATTTTCCTTTAAATCTGATGAGATTAATTAATAACCATGTCATTGTTTTAGTTTGGAGAATGGGCATTGGAACATGTTTCTATGGCTCATGTATAATACACATAAATGTGATTCTTGGAAGTGTGTTAAGAATTTGGAAATGAAACACCACTTTTTGGAAGGAACTTCATGACCCACATATGTTAGGAGTTGTTTTTATTATTTCCATTATACTTCTTCAGGATGGGAAGCCTAATATTAAAGTGTTTTTATAGTAATATATTTTTGGATTAGATGAAAATTTCCGAAAAAACATGAATTCTCCATTTGGTGGATGGGAATAATTGAAAAAAATGCAATAGAATGAAATTATGATAGTTGGAACAATACAATTTCATGTTTTTAGAGTTTATTTGAGGATCAAGAGGTTTCATGATTGTTTATTTGACTTTTTAGAGTTTTCAATCCCAAAACTTCAAAATATAGGATGTATAATAGGGGAACAAAATATTTTTGAAACCATTTTTCACCAAGAGAAACTGTGTAGATAATCTAGTGGACCAAATGTTTTGTACAGTTTGTTCTTAACATATGAGAGGGAACGTATGGCCACGTGGTTATTAGAAGATCATGGATAGAAGAGAAATTCATTTTGTTACATGGTATTCAAACAATGTTAATGTAATATGAGATTCACAAACATAGGTTGTAATGCTGACATGGTTGGATCACGGTTTTTCGAACCTTATAGCAAAACTATGCACGTTATTTATAAGGGTGAAATTCCAAAAAATCCTTATCCTCTTTTTTCTTTCCTCCTCATTTATTCTACCACATGGCATGTTCCTACCTCCATCCACTTGAGCTCCTCTTATCCACTCATATTTATGAAGATATATCATTTATCTACTATTGGATTCAAGTTTAATCAGGGGAGTCAGATTTCACTTACCATGTCTATAACTACCCCATCATCAATTTTTTATTAATCTTATTGCTTCTGGCAATATATTTGTGTGAGCTAATTCATCCTATTTTAAGTCCCTCTTTCCATTTCTGTGATTTACATCAATCCAACCAAAATCGGACCTTGATATTATATATGTGGTTTTTATTAAGTATGATGTAGGTGCTCAATATCATTTTCCCTTAATGTGTAGATGATTACAAATTACACCATTGTGACACACATAATTATATCTATGAACACCTCTTAAATGTGGTGTTTAATTTGTAGAACATAATGACTTAAATAAAGTAGGATTTTTATATTAAATTTGAATTATTGATGGAATTGAAAATCATGTTTCAAATACATTTAGGGGAATGCACCAATAATGACTTTAATTAAATAATGTTATCTCTAATTGAACCCCTCATTGAGTTGCAAGGTCTTCAAAAATTTTAATTAAAATTTGTTGTCCCTTAGTGACCAAAACATATTTTATGTATTTATGGACGAAATATAGTGGAATCAACATGATGATTTAGTGGACTTCTTCATGTTAACATCCAATATATTGAAACAGTAATTGGAAATCACCCTCTTTAAATTTTCATGGCTTATGTGGTGGAATGTTTATAAACCTCACCACCCTATTTATTAATAAATGTATTGGGTATGACATACTTTAGAATATGAAAATTACTTTAGATAAATTAAATGGTAAATGGGAGTGGCCCACTAATTTATACATTCATTTTGGTGTGTAATTTGTTTTTGAATTCCCAAAAATACATCATTTATACTTCAATTTTGTCGAGGCATGCTTCAGGACATGGAATAAGTATTTTAATTGAAAATTGAATGATTAAATAAACGGTGATACACCTTGAGAGATACTTTGATAATCATTATGAAATTCATTTAACAGACTCAAAGGCTATTATATATTTTATGTATATCAAAAAATACTTTGGTATCCTAATTCTGGATCTCCCAGGATGGGATCATAGGTCATTTTTATTGTGATACAGCATGAGAGGTACATGGTATGACTTGTATGGGATCACTAAGTGCGTTTTCTAACTCCTTATGTTTGATAATAGTTCCCTAGGGGAGTTACTTTGGATGGGATTTGTGCAATATGGGTATACAGGCTCATGAGATATACTCATCCCTCTATGTGCCATACTAGGGATGGACTCATAGGTTCATTTATGTATTTACACCATGATGGGGTGATACATGAGATTCCATTTATGGATCACCTAAGTTGGACTCTTATGGTGTTGGATACATATAGTTTTACTAGAGTGATACAACTGATTCCAATTTCAATCATCTTGGATGGGAATCGGGTTCATCTTATTAAATTAAAATGATTAATATTATAATAAAGACATTGAATTCATAAATATTTCATTGGGACAGATTAACCAAAAAAATCACATTATTGGTTATTGAACATTTCAGGATACATTATCTATGAGAACCCATTATCACATATATATTACATCTGTAGAGTTTGAACCTAGTACAGAGGCATTTCGACTTGGGCCAAAGTAGTTCTGTTTGTCCAGGTGTCTCAGAATAAATATATATGACTTATTTAGTATTGTTTAACATTTTTTTCCTATCATACTTGAAAAATGAGGAAATTTATATTCAACAACATGTTTCTTTATAAACCAATTTCATTTCCATACTTAGTATATCGAAGATAATTCTCGGGTCGCCACTTCACAAGGGTACCCATAATGATCCCATATTCCCATATCCCTAGGATATTTCTTATGCATTAAATAATCTACATAGGAGTGAGAAGTAGAGGAGAAATCCATATCATAGAAATATCATAGATTTATCCCTTCTGAATTTTTATTATTTGTCTTATTTATACATTCCACTATATTTTATTATTTTTCTTTATTTTTTATACATTGTATCATCATTAGGATATGCACTCATAGTTATATTATATGGAATTATAGAGTCTATCAATTATATTGGTCTTCCATTTCCCTGTCTATTATTTAGATTTTTTTTTATTTATTTTATTATTATTATTAAAAAAATAAAACTTTTTCCTTGTTACTATAGTCTCCACACGGTATTACCATTAGAACATAGATGTTGGTCAACATCGTCTGGCATACGAGGAGGTGTTCTTGAGTCCATGTGGGGACCAGTCTAGATACTGGTTCTATAGTTAGGCAGGACAGAACTTTAAAATTATTTAAATCTTCCATTATAATAAATCATTAATAATAAAAGTTTTAAATTAGTTTGAAAAAAACATATTTCACACATAAATAATTTTTTTAGAAAAAAATTATTTTTACATTATAATTCATTTATAACTAATTGATAATAAATGATTTAATTTTATATATAGGTAAAACTATCAAGATTTTGTTTTCATATTAAAAAATACTAATTAGATAGATACTAGATATCTATGTAGCTTAATATTATGATTTATATATCATATCTAGGTGTCATTAACCAACCCGGGTGGACCCTGAATCGGTCACCCATGCCAGCCCACGACATAGCCTAAGGGGTGTTCCCAATCCCCACGGGCTGGCAACTAGTGTTGGGCATCAAAATCAAACAGGTGGGAATGATTTCTCCAAAGAGAAAATAAAATAAGCAGTGGAAATAAATAGAACAAAAGAAAATAAATAAAGAACAACCAACAATGCTATTAACCTGACTACAACCAAAACTTCACGTGACCCCGTGGGTCACTCTCCAATACCACAACCAACGTCGCTCAAGTCGAACAACTGAAGCTGGAACCTGCAACAGAACTAAAAACAATAATACACTATAGGTGTGAGTATTAAAACATAGTACGTATTCCCAATAAACTATTCCCAAAGCACTACCTTTAAATAAAGAACTTAATACTTCCGGGTTTGAACTAAATTATGTAAAATATGGGTTTCCACACAAACATTAATTTCCAAAATAAGTAACATTACATTGTTCTTTTTAATTTAAAAACATGTTTAATGTTTGAAAGAAATAGGAGTATTGCATTTTAAAACATTACTACGAGTAATTTAGAAATTAAATATTTAGTTTCTAATCAAAGGGAAAACCATACACAACACACCACACACACTAAGGGAAATGTAATAGAAGTGGCACATAGTGTCCAGCAACCGAACTAGACATATCAATCGTCCGCCACATAAAAATAAACACTAAAGAAAACATGGGTCAAACCTAAGAGATCGTGAACAATCCAGAACATACCATTCATGTGACTCATCCTGAAAGAAAGCTATAACTCAATGAAGTCATAACTCCATAACACTTAGCATATCCCTACATGACCTAACTAAGGGGCCCAATCCATATAGTAGTAATAACTCAATATTCCCCTGCTACGAGGCCACTAGCCAGTGTTTAATCTAAACTAGTGCAGCAATCATTCTCAGAATATTCACTCACTATTCTAGGTTCCCATGTCAACACATGAAATAAAAAGGGGTGGGTCCATAGTGTAAATCAATCAGTCATAATGTAGAAATATCACACACAACTCATGCAATCAATGCACACCAACGGTCACCCCTGAGTAACTCCAATGTGAGTTTTTCCAAAATAATTTATTTTATTACAGTGCCAAACGGGACATCACATACTTTAAAGAAAAACCTCATTCCTCAAGAAAACCCAAATCACTTTTTTAGAATAAATAATTTATCTTTTAAACCAGAACTACATTTAAAATTCCTTGAATTATGATTACAGGCCAAATGGGCATTATTTCACTACTGGGTGTCCGCTCGTCAAGACAATATTTCATGTGTCGTGTATTCAATAAACGACACTTTTTACACCAAATAATCATTTTAAAATTAATTATCTTATATTATTTATCATTAATTAAAAATAATAAAATATTAAGAAATTAATAAATTTTGATTTTAAAGGCGAGTGTAGTGGGGGACCTACCTCAGCTCGCTGCCCAAACAAAAAGTCCCGTCATGCCTCGCACAGACCCACAAACACGCACTAGTCAATGACCACAGTATCCCATGTTTGGCTCAATGACAACGCGCAGCAACAAATGCACAACCACTAAAAACGCATAACCACTGACTAAAAACAATCCCAACGAACAAACGGCACAAACAAAACCTCAACATACTTTCAATACATTACTCGCACCATCGATACTATTTAATAAACCATTATAAAATTTGTAATAAAATTATAAAGAGTAACCCATGGCTTTACATACCCAAGACCTGCTCAAAACCCCCATTATAATTAAATGTGCACCCGCAACACACCATATCAGAGTGTTCACTACTTGCATAGTTAACACAACAAACTACACAACTTAATAAAAATACCCACATGTCAAAAATCTATTTTTAAACCAAGAACACCTCAAAAGTATTTTTGAAACATCATTTGCACCACATATAATATTTAATAACCAAGTTAATAGTTTATAAAACAATTTTAAATAAAATTTTAAGGATTTTACGTCAAAACTCACTCAAAACCGTCTCCAATCAATTATCACCAATAAGGCACAAAACAAGAAACAAGTGAAAAATAACCCAAGAATATTTTTGAAAAATTGGAGACTCACCTAAATCAATGAACAACATCCCAAAACTGGTGGGAAACATTGTCTGCACCTCGACCACACCAGCGTGGAACCAAAACAGCCCTAAACAACAACCTCAAATCATTAATTTTGGAATTAAACCCTAACATCTATGATTTGGTTAAAAAATAAAAATAATAATAATAAATAAAAATAAAACTCCACTAGGAGAGGGAAGGAGACTACCAAAGAGGCTGGGGGGTTTTCGCTGAAAGAAGTCCCTTCTGGCAGGAGGGGTGCCAGAAAAGGGATGGTCATTGGGAAACTGGCCGAAAAAAAATGGGTCGACCGAGGGGCCTTGGCTGGTGGAGCTCGCACAGCCAGCGGATGCGCTGGGCTGCAGCAAGTCAAGTATGTGGGGGGGGGGGGGGTCGCGGTTGAGGTCGGTGTTGGAAAGGGGGCAAGGGTAAGATGCAGGCCGGTTGTGGGTGTGAGGCTGAAGGTGGTGGGTGCGTGAGGGTGAGGTCATGCAAGGGGCGAGAGAGAAGGAGGGCTGGAGCACTGGGCCTGGGCAAGGAGGAGGGCCGTCGGGGTCCGAGAGGAGTGTGGGAGCCAGCTGCAAGAGGTTGGAAAGGTGCTAAGGTGGCGCGGGGTGTGGACGGCTGGGCATTGGGCCGGTGCAAGGAGGAGCTGCGGAGGTGGGCGACTCACGCAGTTGGAGGTCAAGGGAAAGGGGCGCCGCATGGGGGTTACCTCGGGCTTGTAGGTAGATCTAAGGTTTCTTGTTTTTTTCATTCTATTATATTAATAATAATAATATCAATAATATTAATAATATTGAAAATAATAATAATACCAGAATAATAATATTAATACTGATGCTAATAATATTAATAATGACAACATAATATCATTATTGTCAACAAACATTATTTTTTATAACATAATATATTTGATTATCAAATTATGAAAACTGGGTACCCGCACGCTCATCGCATAACATAAAGAAAATGCACACACAGAATGTGCGCCTCGATACGGTCTACTTGGGCACCCGCACAAGCAACTGGGGCGACCCCACGGTCATTGCTAACCACGAAGTGCCTGTGCACAGGTCTGAAACTCACCAAGAACATTAAACATCATAACTTTTAACATCAGGACCCAGTGTGATCCTTGATGTGAGAACGCGGAGCCCAAAAATAATAAAATAAAAATAAATTAAAACATCAGGGAATGACAATTCTACCCACCACAAACACTTTCTCCCACCATAAAGTCACCCAATCACATGATAAACAAAATTCTAATCATTTCCTGGTTGAAAACAAAAGGACCCACAATACAAGAAAATTAGAGAACAGGAAAGGGTTCTCCCCACCACAAGATCTCAACTAGTATGGAAATTTAATGCTCAAACACACCACCCCGGGAGGAGGGGGGCAGCACGAGAACTCCCAAACGATCCAGACTAACCTCTATACCATGAGCCAAACAAAATGTCCACCAAACTTGGAGCTCTCAACTCAGACCAAAGAAATAATTAACACTAGAAAAAAAAACTCTAAGAAGAAAATTTCCCAGGCTGTATTCCCGAGCATAACCACAAACTTTGACTCCCCCGCATGAACATATATCTCCATACGATCACCGCTAAACCAAGATTTACCAACAGAAGTTCCAAACATACATTGATGAAAAACACACGATCCAGAACACCATAATCAGAAAAAAGAGACTCTTTGGATTAAAAACGAACACGTTCATCCCAACCTCCCAACGACACAATGGAGCTACAGCAATGCCAAAAATTTAATAGTGGAAGGACGATAATAGAGTACTTTAAATGTTTCATTGCCAACATGGAACACGAAGCCCGAACAGAGGCGTCACACCCCCGACAACTCCTGACTGTGCACGAGCTTCACCCCATGACCTATAGTTGGGGCTCTGATGGGTGAAGTATCTCCTGCCTCACAGTCAAGCACTGGAATTCCTCAGTCGTAGCGTCTTTTTCAAGCGATTATTCCTGCAAAACTTCTCTAGATGAACCAGACAACCGCAATGATGGCATGTCTTCGGAGGGGTGTGACCTGACGACTTGTATGCCCCAAATGTCCATGCTTACGATACACTATTAGACAGTTCGATGAGCTGGAATTTAAGGCCACTGTAGAGAACTCTTTAGAAACAAGTTCGCCGGACACACACTGCTCGTCATATAGGGGACCTTCATGAGCAACCGGATATGGTGGATTGACATCTATTTGCGCTCCCGAGATAAACTCAGCTAAGAACACCTCATATACCAACTTCTCAAAGGTGATGCTTCCAAAAAGGTAGGACTCGCTCTTTAATCTATGGATGAAGACCCCTAATGAAGGGAGAAGTCTTCGTCCAGTCCTGCGACACTACCCCAGGAAAAAGAGACACAAGATCCTTGAAATGGTCAACATACGCTTTCACCATCTGCATGCCATGTTGAACACCCATGAGCTCTTCCATTTTCTTCGTCTTCACCTCCACAAGTATAAACCATTGAATGAAGTTGTCTTTAAATACATGCCACATAATCCCATCTTTCAGTAATGGCAGGGAGAACAATAACTACTTGTCCAGAGTTGGACCATTGAACAGACCCAAAACATCATGGACCCTAACAGCTTCGAGAGTTCCCAATACCCTAAAGACATGCTTGAACTCTTCATGCCACTCCACTGTCTCTAACATACCCCAATCACCATGAAGGATAGACAACATCCGAGAAAGGCCAAAAACTGGGCATGACTCATCAAAACTCTGGGGACCATTTAGGGCGGCATTTCTGAACAAAATATATAACACCAACCCTAAACCGATATCAATCGAAGTAACATCAATAAATCACCCTCATCCAAAAAGAACCATCACAAAAAACCAAACAACCACAAACACAACCCAAAATTCCCTATCCAAAATTCTCGTTCCATTTTAGATTCCAAAACCACCCTTTTTTCATTTCAAAACCACTTTCTTTCAAGACCACATTCAAAATACCAAATCCAATTTTCAAACCAAATTCACTTCCCAAAACCATTTTCCTCTGTAAAATCCAATTTAGAAAACAAGGTCAAGCCTTTAATTTCAAACACACCCAGGTAATCCCATGAACTGTTGCACATGTCTTCATCCACTATCATTCAGATACACCAACACGCACTTTCCATGCATCCTCTCACATTTGAAAATGTTCTTAAGGAGTACTTGAGGTTTCACCCCAAACCATTCTCGAATCATTTCAAAGCAAACACCAGTTTTCCAAACCAAAGGATTTAAGTTTTAAAACCCATTTCATATATTTAATTTCATTTGAAAGAAATCAGTCCCATTTTCAAAAACAGTTTTTTTCATTTCCAAAAATGCAATAACACAACCCAGAATGAAAATGACACTCAACTTGCATCAAACCACCGAAGTGAGGGACAAGCAGTCACACTTAACCTGGCAACATGGTAATGGGCCATGCCCCAAGTAATTTTCAAAAACAAAGAGGAATTCAAACCATATACCCGGACTCCACATGGGTCACTACTCCATATGAGATCACGATGTAAATTCGGGTTTCCTTCGTTGTTATCCCTCAATCCAAAAAACCAGAATGAAACAAAGACTAAATTCCCAGACTATCCCTGGAGACCTAAGGTGCGGAATGGGCGAGGGTTCATGAATTCCTTCCCGTACCTACCTCTCGAGTCCCGATAATCCTAATATCCATCTACCAAACACCCCAAATAACAAGAACCTCCTCTGATACCATTTTGTCACGAACCAACCCAGGTCAACCCTAAACCGGTCACGCTAGCCGGCCCGCGACATGGCCCGAGGGGCATTCTTGATCCCCACAGGATGGAAACTAGTGCTAGGAATCAAAATTAAATAGGTGGGAATGATTTGGCCTAAGATAAAATAAACTAATCAGTATAAATAAATAGAACAAAAGAAAATAAATAAAGAACAACAAACAACGCTACTAACCTGACTACGACCAAAACTCCATGTGTCCCTGTGGGTCACTCTACAATAACACAACCAACGTCACTCATGGTGAACAACTAAAGCTGGAACATGAAACAGAACTAAAAACAAGAAAACACTATAGGCGTGAGTATTAAAACTCAATAGGTGTGCCCAACAAAATATTCCGAATCCACTACCTTTAAATAAAGAACTTACTAATTCCAGGTTTGAACTAAATTATATAAAATATGGGTTTCCACTCACACTTTCAATTCCAAAACAATTAACATTCCATTTCCCTTTTTAATTTAAAAAATGGTTAATGTTTGAAAGAAACAGTTGTATTGCATTTTAAAACATTAGTGTGAGCAATTTAGAAATTCAAATTTTAGTTTCTAATAAAAGGGAAAACCACACACAACACACTACACACACTAAGGGAAATGGAAAAGAAGTGACACACATGGGCCAACTACTGAACAAGACCTCTCAATCGTCCACCACATAAAAATAAACACTAAATAAAACATGGGTCAAACTAAGGAGCTCGTGAACAATCTAGAACATACCATACATGTGACTCATCTCAAAAGCATGCTCTAACACGCTGAGGTCATAACTCCCTAATGCTCGGCATAGCCCTACATGGCCTAAACGAGGGACCCAATCCCCATAGCAGCAATAACTCAATATTCCCCTACTATGGGGCCACTAGCCAATGTGTAATCTAAACTAGTGTATAAATCATTCTCAAAAGATTCACTCACTATTCTAGGTTCCCATGTCAAAACATGAAATAAAAAGGGGTGCGTCCAAAGTGTAAATCAATCAGTCATGAGGAACAAATATCACACACAACTTGCGCAATCAACACACACCAATGATCTCCCCTGAGTAAATCCAATTTGAGTTTTTCCGAAATAATTTATTTTATTATAGTGCCAAACGGGCCATCACTAACATTAATGAAAAACCTCATTTTCAAGAAAACCCAAACAACTTGTTCAGAAGAAATCATTTATCTTTCAAACCAGATTTACATTTAAAATTACATGAATTTTGTTTAATGGCCAAATGGGTATTCTTTCACTACTGGGTGTCCACTAGTCAAAAAATATTTCAAGTGTCCTGTATAAAATAAATGGCTCTTTTTACACCAAATAATCATTTTATAATTAATTATATTATATTATTTTTCATTAATTAAAATTAATAAAATATCAAGAAATTAATAAATTATGAATTTAATGGCGAGTGCAGTTGGGGACCTACCTCATCTTGCTGTCCAAACACAAAGGCTCACCACGCCTCGCACAGACGCACAAACACGTGCTAGTCGATGACTATAGTATCTCGAGTTTTCCTCACCGACAAAACACTAAAACAAACACACAACAACTAAAAACCCATAACCACCGAATAAAAACAAACCAGATGAACAAATGTCACAAAAAAAACCACCTCGACATACTTTCAAAACATAACTCGCACCATCAATACAATTTAACAAACCACTTTAAATTTTTAAAAAAAATTATAAAGATAAACCCCATGGATTTAAATAACCAAGACCATATCAAAACCCCCTTTATAATTAGACATGCAACCAAAACACACCGTATTAGAGTGTGAACTACTTGCACAGTTAAAATAACAAGTTACACAACTTAATAAAAATACAAACATGTCAAAAATCTATTTTTAAACCATGTGCACCTCAAAAGTACTTCCAAAACATCATCCAGAACACATAAAATATTTAATAAACATGTTAAAAGTTTATAAATCAATTTCCAATAACATTTTAAGGCTTTTAAGTCAAAACTCGCCCAAAACCGTCTCCAATAAATTATCACCAATAAGGCCCAAAACATGAAACAGGTGAATACTAACCCAAAAAGATATGTCCAAAATGGGAAACTCACCTCAAAAGATGAATAAAATCCTGAAAATGGTATGAAACACTGTTCTCACATTGACCGCACTAGCGATGAACCAAAACAACCCTAAAAAAACCTCAGACCATTAATTTTGGAATTAAACTATAGCATCTATGATTTGGATAATAATAATAATAATAATAATAATAAAATAAAAATAAAACTCCATCAATGGAGGGAAGTAGAGTAATGAAGAGTTTGTGGGGTTTTTTTAGAAGAATTAATTGTTGGCCGGAGGGGCTCCAGAAAAGGGAAGTCCGCTAGGAAACTGGCCGGAAAAAAAGGGGTCTCCGTAGGGGCCTTGGCTGGTGGAGCTCGCATGGCCATCGGGTGCGCAGGGCTTCTAGAGGTCAAGTATGCAGGGGGGGCACGGATGAGGCCGGTGTTGGCAAGGGGGTCATGACTGAGATGCATGGTAGTTGGGGGTGTGTGGCTGAAGGTGACGAGTGTGTTAGGGTGAGTTCATGCAAGGGGCAAGGCAGACGGAGCGCTGGAGCGCTGGGCCTGGGAAAGGCAGAGGGCCGTCAGGGTCAGGGCGGAGTGCGGGAGCTAGCTGCAGGAGGCTGGCCGGGTTCTAAGGGGGTGCGGGGTGTCGACGGTTAGGCATTGAGCTGGTGTGAGGAGGAGCTGCGGAGGGGGGCGGCTCACGTAGGTGGATGATGAGGGAATGGGGCGCTGCATGGGGGTTGCCTCGAGCTTGCGGGTAGATCTAGGGTTTCTTGTTTTTTATTCTATTATATTAATAACAATAATATAAATAATATAAATAATATTGATAATAATAATTATACCAGAATAATAATATTAATAATAATACAAATAAAAATAATAATAATTACAACATAATATCATTATTATCAATAAACATTATTTTTTTAAACATAATAAATTTGATTATCAAATTATGAAAAACGGGTACTCGCACACTCATTGCACAACCTAAAAAAACATGCTCGTAGAATGTGCACCTCAACGCGGTCCACTTGGGCACCCACACAAGCACCTGGGATGACCCCATGATCATTGCTAAACATGAAGTGCTAGTGCACGGGTCTTGAACTCACCAAGAACATTAAACATCTGAAATTTTAACAGTGGGACCCAGCATGATCCTTGACGTGAGAATGAGAAGCACAAAAATAATAAAATAAAAATAAATTCAAATGTTGGGGCATGACACTATGTGTTTTAAAACATGGTTTTTATTGTAAATTAAGAAATAAATGAAATTAAACTTATTAAAATATAAATATATTATGAAATTCAAGTGGTTATAAGAACTCCATTATTTATTTTTTTCATAATATATCATTAATTTTAACACATATATTGAGTGTATGGAAAGATCAGATATGTGGGTATGGGTTTCCTAGAGGTGGATATCCACGATTCTCTTTATAAGAGTCCTTGATAGGCATTAATTTTGAATTATAGTGATTTATAGGATGTGATGAATTTATTAGCTTTTCACCAAGGGATTCTCTTCTAATGATAAATGCTTGGGTGAAATAGGATTAGACCCCATAGATGAATTAAATCCTTCAGTAGAGAATTTAACTACCAAGGTATATCACATTTAATATTTTATCTCCTAGAGATATTTCTAGGTGTTAGAATACATATAATTCTTGTATTGGATTTATTGTATGTGAGCATAAGAAATTATGTATAGATTTCCAATAGTTTTAAATAATTTTTATTCAAAAATAATTTAGTGATTCATAAAACTTATATAAATTAAGAGAGGTTGTCAATAATATTTGAGATGATTTTGTGGTTGCTGATGTAAATTTCATCTTAATAATATAGTATGATACATTTGGTATAGAACATTGATAAGAATATTTGTCCATAACATGAGTTGTTATCTATTTATACAATTTTTTTATCTATCATCATTATAGAATATCATGATTTGGTCAGGCTATGATCTTACGTAGTTTTGGTGGTCGGATTATTATATTTTAAGTTCATACTGTGGGTTATACCTTGGAGATCTGGTAGCTATAAGGAATTAAATTTCATGCCAGAGGAGGTCAAACCCAATATATCTATTATTGGTGTATAATGGCATGTAAATTAATTGTATAAAGGTTGAATTAGGTTCAAACTAAACAATCATTATGGAGATGACCCATTCTCCATTGGTAAGATTATATGTGATAAAGATATTGGATAAACATCTTGTATATTACAGTATAGAATATCTTATGTTTATTAGTGATACCATGTTTGTCAATTAGTTTCCTAAGATTACATATGATACCAAAAAATAGAATTATTTTATCTTGTAATTATTAATATGGAAAAATTTTATCTAATGATATGGATGGATGAGTTTGATGAAAATAGTATAATAGATAACATAGAATTGAGATCTACTTTTCTTTCATTCTACTATATATATAGACAAATGAGTATCATAATCAATTTTTCATAAATAATATAGATAGTTTTAATTGATGAAAATATTTACACTAGATAAATATTGATATGAATATAATAACGATGATAACACAATATGAGTTTTAAGAAACCCTTACCGACTGTGATATGTAGGGTTGATTTTGATAATAAACATCTCATTAAATATGTAAATAAATGAGATTAAGGATTTATTTTTCTACAACTATATAGTAATCAATAATTTATGAATTTATTGTCACTAATATTCTGGTTTTATATGATTAATGATACGTTTTCTGTATTTTATAAATCTATTCAAGTTGGTGAAATTATTTAATCCAATTATAGGGGAAAATCATTAAATAATCATTATATTCATATGATATTTTGATTTTAGTGGATATAATTATATGATTTTTTATTCCCATTCATAGTAATATACACATAGTAAAAGATGAAATTATTATTCCTACTAATACAACTATGTTACAACATAGAATTCATATGTTTATATGTATTTTTATATTTTGGGATGAAATACCTATGTTCAGGGATATTATTATATTTCTAGACGACACACATATGATCATTGGTAATATTGTGATACAATTTCAAATAGTTAACGTCATTTATATTGATATAATGTAGGAATATATTCATATTGGATTGATATCGATAATATAAGGGATGATGTTTTTTTTTACATTTTGGTTTCTCAGAAAATTATATTATATGATTATCTATCATTAATATTTCCAAAAAAAAATATGAGGTTCTCACTTCCAATGAATATGGAAAATAGGATGGTAAACACATTATCCCATATTTAATTATTATTTGTATCAAATGTTCTACCCCCATTTATTTTTCATAAAGGAATTAGAGGATATACACAGTCTCTTAGATATTATTGTATGGGGGGAATATTTCCATGATAAAATTGTGTATTTAAAATAGTAAAAAATTAGGTTAAACCTTGGATAAAATTATTAATTTTTCAATTATAAACTATAATGGGACTAATAACCTATTATTCAATTATCATGGTGGCTTAATTTGATACTGTCATGTTGATTTTTTTAATTTTTTTAGGTTACAACATACATTATATTATGTATGTACATGTAGATATATGATTCATTTTAAGGGCACTATTGGTGAATATTTACAATGATTTAAAATCTCAAAATAGTTAAGAACATTACTTTGGAATATGATATTGTTCTTAAAATGATGGTTGAAATGACGTAACATATCTAGATTTATGAACTAGTATAACATAGAATAGTTATTGTGATCTATTTAATTTGGTAACAGGTATAACGGTTTTTTCACATTATTAATTTTTTAATTGAATCCAATATTTTATTTTTTATATATTTGGATTTTTTTCTATATCTATAATTGCATGGCTTGAAAATTATAATTTTCTAATAATATGGTGTATTTTATTATTATGGTTTTCCTGTCTTAATAAATCAATTATTATAAAATGATTTTTTTCATGGTGATGGATTTTATTAAAATTATTTTTTTATAGATTCATTTGTTACACCCCATCAACTTAATCAAATTTTAATTTATAACAAATTTAATTTCCTCGAGTGATTATGAAGCATGCCACAATTATATTTAAAAAATATGTTTCACTGTATTATTTAAAAATAGAAATTATAACCTAGCGAATAAATTACTGTTTATGAATAGTACCAACTAAAAAATAAATAATATATATTCAAAACATGTAGATTTTTTTATCAATATATTATAAATAAAAATTCAATCGAAATAAAAAAGAAATATGTTTGTAAGATAGCTATATTTTCTAAAATATGGTATAGTTGTGCTTCAAACACATAGTATAAAATTAATTACTACCAATTTTAGACTTTTTTTGGATAATAATACATATCATTTTTTATTAAAAATATTAAAATTATCTAGGGGTGAATTTTTATTATTTTTTCGAATTTTTTCGTTTTTGATGAATATTGATAATTAAGGATTTTTAATTGAAAATAACATTTTGATTAAAATTATTTGTAATAATAAATTATATTTGGAGTTTTTTTATAATAAAATAATATCAATTATATATAATTTTATACAATTTAGGCCTTTTTATTAATTATAATAATGTTTTTTATAAAATCATTATAAACATTTGAACATTTTTTCATTGAAAAATCATCTTTCTCATCACATCACTGATATAAATTATAAATTCAATTTTGGAACATCTATGAATGTAATTATGAAAAATGGATTGCAAATTTTTAGTAATCATAATTTATAATTTCTAATAAGTTCAATTTTTCTTTAACAAAATAGTGAAAGAGGTAAAAATTAAATACTACCATTATGATATAAATGGATTAACTGGGGGATAAACTAAAAAATAAGGGATAAAATTATCTAAAAACTGATATAATTTTTTTGATGAAAATAATTCAAAAACAAAATTTATAAGCCTCTCTATCACTCCATTTTTTACCCCTTTGGCATGTGAAAAACATGGTTACACCTTTTTCTGTTAAAAAATATCATGATTTCCACTCACCTCACATATAAAAGGACACCATCTCTCAAATATTTTTCACACCTTATCACTATTATGGTAAATAAATCCTAGTTCAAATCACTTTACAACTTCTTTATCCTAATTATATAGCCATATTTTTGGAATATGATCATACTTGGAATACTTTTTCTGCAAACCTAAGGAGGTGACTCGAAGAAGATGCAATGTTTTATAATGGGACTTTTTATTCCATTTCATCCTCTGCCACTATAAATTTTAATTAAAACATGGTTGAATAATAAAAAAGGATTATAATAATGATATGTTTTTTATGTTAATTAAATGATGTACCACAATATCTATTTCTATAAAATGGGTTAACAATTCATCGTTCATGTGTATGGAAGACAACAGACTCATGAAACGATGTTATTCATTTTTTCATTACCACCACTCATGGTTGGGTATGATGATTAATATAAGGTATATATATGATATTTATAACATAATTATGATTATGAGGTAATTATAGGATATATTTATTTTACATTCTATTAAATAGAGGATGCAACAATGTTACTCATTTTTATGACGGACCAGAGCATCGTGAAATTATGCGATTCGATTTTCACTAAACCATTACATGGAAGGTGTTAATGATATTGTTAATGATTATGTGTGATATATGTGAATAATCCAGAAAATTATTACATATTTATCATTTTTAATGATAATATTACACTATAATTCTTTTTCACTCTCTAAAACAAGATTGCATCATTCATATACCTATGGAATAATGACTTCATTAAATTATGTGACTCTCTTATCATCACCACACCGAATAGATAATACATGTATGTATATTTAAATAAATAATATGGAATAAATGTATGATATTATTATAGTTATTGAATGAAAATACATTACTTACCTACTTTCCAAAATGACCACTGAATAATAGAAATGTAACTCATGTGTATCTATGATCCACTATTTCAATGATTCTAACATACTTAATTTCTATGAATAAAATTTCAGGATTGGTAATAGATTTAAAAATATGATAATGATGTCATTGTTTTTATTTTGTACATGATGGAACTATATAATTTTAACAAAAAAGTTAACTTTCATAACAAAGCATGAATGATAAAACTGGTAAATTAATACCTTGACCAATGAAAATAGAGAAATACTATTAATTAATAAGTGATAATATGTAATAAAAGTATAATAATTTTAATTAAAAATATTAATATAGTTATAGAATACGTAAATACCATATTTAAAACCAATATAAAGTATGTAAAATCATGTTCAACCAATAGGGTGTTTGAAGTAAGGTATTCTATCTCAATATCCAATCATTGGGGCACATTTGTATATAATACATAAAATTATTTTATATTGTGTATACACTAACCATTTAACAATTAAATTCGTTTATAATTCATACTTCTTGGTATTTTATGTTTCAATTAAATATATTTCAATAAAGTGGATTTTAATTGAAAATTAGAAAGTGGTAAATGTTATAGTATAATCATAGTTTCATTTGTGATTGTTATCTTCATCTTCATAAAATCTAATTCTTGTAAATTATAATTTGGAAAATAAATTTATAATTAATTTTTTATTTTTTCGTGATGAATATGATTATTTCTTAAATAATATACCATATTTACATAATGATTACAATTTAAATGTTATTCAATTAACTGGGAAAATATTTATAATTTTAAATCCTTTTCTCGATATGAATATTTTTTGACAATGAAAATTGTTCATGAAATAAATAGATTATCTGATATATGAGGAAATATATTGACATATTGAAATTTATGGGCTATGGTTATAGATAACCCCTTGATATTTCCATAAGTAACATGAGACAAATCATTTGGCCAAATTAAAAATGTTTCTACTGGTACTTATAAACTATTTTGATAGACAATCACGGTAAATTTATGAAGTATTTGGGAAATAAAAAAGAATAATTAAGTATATAAATCATTCTAAATTCAATTATTATCATCCATGATAAAGTCATAATTATATTAACTCTTTTTTTATTTCATTATTAGTTTATTGATTAAATAACATGTGTTTTACGTTATTTAACATTCTATATAAATTGTCCCCAATCATATCATGATGAAATAGTTATTTAAATTCCATATGTGGTCATTAATTTATATTGCCATGTTGATTTTAAAAATGGATTCATGATATAATCCATTGTACATAACCCAAAGAACTTATGCTCATACTTTTTTTTATTCTCCAAAGGATATAAAGAAAACCTAGATTTTTTTTCAAAGATACAATTTATTTTCAGTTTTTATTTTTATGTGTTATTTTCTATTAAGATTTTAAAATGGGTTTCATTTATGTATTTTGATATCCAAAAATAGTAAATTGATTGTTCTTTTGGGATTTGACAATTTTTTGATACAAATGTAAAATACTAAACCATCAGCTTCCACATACTAGACTCGGGGTCCTAAAAGTAGGCATGACTTGAAGTTTAGTCGAAACCATTGTAAATAAAATAGAGAAAACATATAGTTAGTATCATAAACCTATGATATAACTTGATAATAAACATATAAGAACATCATATAATTTTGTTAAAGAGTTGACTATGTGTTATTTAATAGAAATATAACGATTTTTGGATACTAAAGGTCGATCCAGTTCTTAAACAGTGGTACCTAGTGGTAAAAATCAGAAAATGGTGCATTGTACATAACTTGATCATCACCTAGAACACAGAAAGCAACATTAAATCAATCATAGTTTGAAACTCCCACAATATCTTCTTCAGTTAATTTACATTTTAAACAAAACTATTATGAAGGATTTGAAAATAATTACATCCTAAAAAATAAATCCCCATTTATGTTAATGAGATTAATTAGCTATAAATTTTTCAATTTATGTAATAAATTTCTATAGTTTTGGATTATTAATTATGTAAAATAATGATATAATATAATATATGTTTTAAAAACATTTATGAATGGTTCTTGTAATGAATAATGGTGTAAATTGTTTTGTCCAATATAGAGATTTCCCTACTAAGGGAGCTAATAAAGATAATATTAGAATAGTGAAAAATATAGATATATTAGGTAGTATTAATCAACATATATAAAATAACCCAAATGGAGAAACCTATTACATAATGAGATTATCTAACATTCTATTACATTAAGTGACAAAAGACCCCATAATTTGGTTTTAATAGAAATCTAATGATATATAATCAATAGATTAAATCTATAGATAATATATTTAGTGTATTAGGATATAGAGAACATAAATGTTTAAAATCCTCGAGTATTGTCTCAAAAAATATATAGATCAATGGTGGTTGTTGATAAAAAATGATATGGAGGAAGACAAAATGAAACTTATAGAATGTAAATCTTTAAAGGAGACACTTTTGGAATAATATTTCTCTTATGAGCAATAAATAGAAAATGACGATAAATGTAATTAGGTTACCTACTAAAGAAAAATATTGTGTAGTGATGTGTGAGGATGCATTTATAAGGATATCTAATTATTCTCCCAATTATATGATAAAAACAATGTTCGTTATTGACCATTTCATAGAAGGGCTTATGCAAAGTCTATGGAGGTCAGTAGTCTCCCTATCATTATCATCGTATGAGAGAAATAAATCATGTGATATGAAGGTAATAAAATAAGAATCCATATATTATGGCTTCAAAAAGAAGGAATATAAGAATTGGAAGTAATATAAAAAAATAGATAAATGGGGGAAGGGAATAATCTATTTTCCCACATGTGATACTTGTGGAATGAATAAATTTTTTTTTTAGGAATGTGAGTTTTATAATATTGTGTAGAGAATGAATATTATTATATTAAATGCATGGTTAAGTGATAATTCCTCAATGTCAATTGATTTAACTATATGATGAATCGTAACTATTCCAAAACATTTCCCAAGAGTCAAGGTAATATACCTTAGATGAAGCAAATGGATCAATGCTAATCTTTTGATATTGATACATACCAAAGGGAATGATTACACAAATTGTGATTTTAGATTCATGAAATAAGTCATTATTTTAGTACACTAATTATATTATGTTTAAAGCTATCATGAAGCAAATATGTATTTTTCATAAGTAGTATTCTTTAAGTATTTTAGAGCATTTATTGAATGGTAAAAAATGAATTGATTCAATATGAAGCTGATATTTTTTTAAATTGCATAATTAAGAAAAGAAATTCACTAATATGTGCTATATGTTTAGATAATAATGAAAATGTTATTTTTATGGGATATGTTTTGGGACCATGAATTTGGTTAATCTTAAAGTGGTTTATGTTATATTTTCTAATGTTTACTGCATGTTTGGATCAACAGAAAATATTCAACAACATTAGATTTTATTTTTTAGACGAATGTATGTTTTCATTATGATTTTATAGAGATAAAGGTATTAACATATTAGGAATATTACATTAAAAGGAACTTTATTTTGTATGAGGGATATAATGTGGATTTAGTTACCTCCATTGAAAATTATTTAACTTTGAATTTGTGAAGACAAATATTGGCTGAGCTTTATGTTTAACTATTTTTGGAATATATTATTCTGAAAATTGTGTGTTATGGTATAACTTTTCTAAACATTTATTTTTACTAAAGACAAGTGGAATAATTTCTTACTCCTTTACAAATATTATGATCTATTGAAAGTTATTTTTAGGGATTTATTCATAAATATTTTTTCGATATTTATTTATTACAGTATTAAATTATGTGGAAAATGATTAAAGTACAATCAGAATATGACATTAATAATATTAAATAAAATGATATAAAGTATGTATATTTTCAGATGTAATACGTTTATATTGAAAATTTATTCCTCGAAATTGTGATAAGATCATGAAAAAATTACCCCAGTACCTTCTTTTCTAATTATTCAATTGGTCCCATAGAGCATTATAGATTTATGGTTTTATGGGCATGATCATTATTTCAATCAACTTTTTATTTTGATCAATTACCTTTACCACTTTTTATTAATCCATGTGAATTTCTATTATCATCAATGTCTATATTTTACATTTCCACTTGTGTTCTATGTCTTGGTGACATAGTACTATGATTATTCAAGATTATCTTTTTTATATCCCATTATCTCTTATTATGGGGATATTTTTCTACCCTTTAATGATATGTGCTTACCAAAAATGTAATTTCGAAATATGTAACCATTTATCGAAGAGATCTATTATAGGATGATAGGAATCATTTTATTTATTTTTGGGGAGAATTTAGCAGCCTAATATGATACAATATATTTCTTTTAAAATAAATTCAATTTATTCGATAGTTTTCAGTGAAGGTAATAGCAGGTTTAAATGAGGCTTGATACATTATATAACTTAAAAATAACTACTATAAAGTATAAAAAATTATAGGGAATGAAAAGAAAAAAATAAACTATGAATAATATATTTTGGAAACATGTACATTTTTTCTATTTATTAGAATACAAAATTAGAATAATTTAAATGATATAGAAATTTTTTTGTAAAAAATATTTTTTTTTTCAAAATATGGTTTAGTCACACTTCAAACACATAATATAAAAACATAAAATTTCAAATTTAATAAATTTTATTTGAAAAAATAGATTAGTTTTTAAAATCATAGTAACAAAATTATCTTATGTTGAATTTTAGGTATTTATATGAAATGTTTCATTTTTTGATAAATAGTGAAAAATACTGAATTTTAATTGAAAAATTACTTTCATTCAAATAGTTTACGTTGTTAAATTATATTTTAATTTTGTTCTAAAGTGAAATTAGTTCAATTTTTTATCATTTTATCTAAATTTTCACAAAGTAAAAATTTTAATTTTGAATTTAGAAATAATGAAATGAAAAAAAATTGAGTTTTTCTCATTGAAAACCATAATTTCCCATCATATATACATGATGAATTTGAAATTAAATTCCCCCAATAATGTGAATTTAATTTCAATGTAAAATTAATTCTATATTTTGAATTAGAATTTTTTTTAATATTGTTAATAAAATTTTTAATAAAAATTAATAGTGAAAATTGTAAAAATTAATTATCATGGTTATTTAAAAATGTATTGGAAATATTTAGACACTATTATATTTTAGTTTTAATATACTCATTTAAGACCGTTTTGGAATGTTAAAAATGAGGGTAAACCTTTTTCATGTCAAGAATTACAAGTGTGCCACTCACGTCAGTTAAAAAAGTGAACCATGTCTTATTTCTTCTTCACACCATAAAAACCAATTTAACGTGGAATTACCTAAGGAAATAACATCCCAAAATACCTCATTTCATCGTAGAATCCTTTGTTTTGGTGTAAATTCTTGAGATGAAGGATTTTTTGTAAACAAAAGGAGGTTACCTAATGAATATTTAATGTTCGTTAGTGGGCCTTTTTATTATCTTTCCTCCTCCAAATCCATGAATTATTTTTTAAATATGAAGCGATAATTACATCTATATCATTTATATCATGTGATTTATTTTTTTTAGGTTAATGACCAAAAATAATACCCACTTCCATCAAATCGGTTACGAAATCTACATTCATTTGTACGAAAGACTGACATCTTGTGAACTGATGTCGTTATTATTTCCTTTACTACCTCCCATGGTTAGGTATGATGATGAATATAGCGTATAAATAAAATATATATAATAAAATTATTCTTATGTAGTAATTATATAATATATAACATTTCTATTTCCATTTCATAGGGGATATAATGACGATTCACATGTGTATAGTTCACTAACGCCACACAATGTGATGTAATTTACTTCTCTCTAACTCTTTTAATGGAATTTAATACAGATATGTTTTATGATTATAAGTTATAGGAAGGAAATAATTATGATTTTAATAACATATTTTTAACTATCAAAATATAATATACCAGTTTATTTCCATTTCAACCACTAAAAGATGATAATTATGTTCGTGTATTTATATATTGTCACCTTTATGAAATATTGTGACTCTCTTTTAATCACTACCCTTGGTAGATGATATATCATTAACTTGACTGATTATTGTACTAACCAGATAATTGAGTATGAACATACATGGTTATATGGTTACTCTTGATCCCTATGGGGTGATAACTAGCACCTAGAATCATACAAAATGAAAGTGGGAATGATTTTTCATCAAAAGTTGTTGAAGTAGTAAAACAATTTAATATACATACAATATATACCTCATAGTGTGTAGTGTAACATAATTCAAATACATATAATAAATCAAAATTCCTACAAAAAAATTACCATTAAAAGGATAAAAACCCATGTCCCAACTGACACAACTATCCAAGAACAATGATTAGTAGTGACTAGAACCTATAAGTATCACCTTACCCTTTCTAGAGCATAGATGAATATAATATAAAGAACACTAAATGAATGGGTAGGGTGTGAGATAAAATCATAGTAGGGTGTCACCAAAGATTCAATAATATATGCCATTGTTTAATTATCCAATAAAAGGGCTTCCAATTTTAAATAAATAGTTTTGGAATTTCATAAGCATATTTAAACAAATAATTATTTAAATTTAAAATTACTAAAATATATTAAATAAATGGTCCCGATTTTTTTTATTAAAATTAGTTTATATAATTCATAATTCTTGTAAAATAGTTTTCAATAATGGGATATTTTCATTTAAAATACAAACAAGTGAGCGACATGTTATTATACGTAAAATATTTTATTGTTCCAGAATATATGACTGTATATAATTAAGGGGACATGGAAATATGTTCATACACACACCCCTTTCGACACTGGTCAATATGACTCCACAATATCACGTTGGGGATGTGATTTTCTACATTTATGTCTTGGAACATTATTTATCATAGAGTGTACAATCCAAATACATCAATTACTACCCAATCCTTGATTGTGCTCTACTATAAATCAATTATGGGTAGTTTATTTTAAAACTATTTAAATTATAATTCACAATATTCTCAAATTCCAAATATGGATCTTTCCATTTAAAACCCAACAATAGGTTTTTAATAACATTTATTCCTTATTTCCAAGAAAAACCCCAATGGTGTCTATCCAATACTTCTGATGCCATTTGTCACAAATTAGAATTTAAAAAAAATTCAAAATGGAATTTCATAATTCACATTAACATTTTTAAATCCCCAAATTAAAATTATACCAAATTCCAATAATTTCACAATCACACCCTAATTGAATAAAATTTGTGGATTTTCCAAATTTTCTGCCAAAATCCAATTTTTTAAAAACAAATCCTCCAATAGAATGTAATTGGGTTTTAAATATTTAAATTTACTAAGAATAAAATCACATATATTCATTGGAAGTAAATTAAATCAAAGAATTAAATTTAAGGTTAGTAAAATTGGCCACTCAAAATGGATCCATGTCCAATGGTTAAAGAAATCACCCATAAAAGTTCGAGGGCTCTAAACGTTTCTCGTATTGGCTCTTGGGTCAACAAAAAGGAATTATAAGGAGGAGGAAATATATGTCTTAGCCAAGATATCTATTAAAAAATAAAACATTGGACTTTACAAGGCGTGAAACCCGATTACATTTCATTATATTGATAAATCATAAAATCACTTGAAAACCATTCACATTTTTCTAAATGAAAATTTGTTAAATTATTTATAATTTACACATTGTGTAACCACATTACACAATGTGTAATTCCCTAGAAGATAGTATAACAAATATGTATTATTCTGTGAATCTAACAAATATCTGACTTCACTATTACAAGTATCATCTTAAATCATTCTCGGACCAACCTAAGTAATTATAAACAAATCCAATACATGACATTAAACATACCTATCAAAAAGTCAACATGACGTTACAAAAACCCTCTCCATAATAATATTATTCCCAATGAAAACTTGTTAAGAAGCCCCCACATTGAAAATTTGGTGCCACTACTCTCTCATCAGTGACTTTCACTCCCATGTATCATGATAATCAAAACAGTGAAACTATAGCACATGAAAAAAGGAATCTTAATCTCATGAAGTAATATGGTTTCAGAATCACAAATCTTGAATGGATGTTCAGACATGGATAAATCAGTCTTGAAAATGAGATCAACCAATCTTAGAACATCATATGAATTAGATATATACTTTCATTGGTGTGATATAAGGAACACATTATATATTAACGTCATCTTTTTTGGATGTTCTAAATGATCAGATCATTTTCCACCTGATCAGAAATCTAAAAAGGCTGCATGAAATAAGGATCATGTTTTTCATACATCTTAAACCTAAGATGACCCAAATGGCTTGAATCATTTAGAACACCTAGTCTCAAACTGGGAATTTCCATAGTTTCTGATGAATATCAGAAAAATACTTATTTCATCTCTATGCCATCAAAATTCACAGGGGAATCATCTAAATCATTGATTTAGTTTCATCGACCAATATTAGTCAATCCAAGGAACTATCACCTATATCCAACCATAAAAAATATATCATCAAGGATGCCAATAAAAGGACTCAAAAGGATAAATTCTAATCCCAAACTATTATATATTTTTATAAGTAAAATCAACCTGAACTTATTTATCACCCATACCTAACCAATGTCAAGAACCCAATCCTGAAGCATATCATCAAGAATATATAATTCATTTTGTCTATCCATACCAATGTTGATGGTATTCTGTACTAAAATGGACATGATATCCTAGTTCCACTTGAAGGACTCTCCAGAAATGAAAAGTGAACCGAGGATCCAAATTAATGACTATATCATCTGGTACTCTAATGAAACTAACAAAATCATTCACATAGAGACTTCACCACTATATAACATTGGTCGTGTCATGAATGTGAATAAAGTGAGACATATTTTTCAACTGAATGATCAAAACCCATATCATATTATTATTTTTATGGGTACACATCAACTCATCCAAAAAGACCATAACATTCTCATCCCACATTCATGTATGGATTAAAAGTGGTTGTTGTAAACCCGAAGGATTCAGGTTCATGGCATTGAAATGTTGGAATGTGTAACAATGAGAGTAAAATTTAGAAATTCCCTATCTCATACCTGGACCCCTGAATCGACACCACATATCATAGATCATCTTTTTGGTTCTTGGGTAAACTGCATGTTGGGAATTATGGTAATCCCCCATTAAAACAGTCTCTACCTCTAATGGCATAAAAAGTGATTCTAATACAATAATATATACTCTTTATTGAATGATCACACATCAACTATCTCCCCACCATAAGGAGAGTATATAATGCGGTTAAACTTCTCATCAATCTATTATTCTAGAAGAATAATTTCTAGAAAATAAGATATCAACTAAATAGTGTCCAAATCAACCTCATATAGTAATTTTTAGACCTTAATATGATATTTTTCATAGAAATCCATAAAATCCCACTATTCTAATGGTTCCTTGCCTTCATGGATCATAAATGTTATTCTCAATGACACTGTGGTGACATTATCATTCCTAGGGGTATATGCAATATCGATGTTGAAAGGCTATGGGTATTATACCCAATGCCTTTCACATAGAATGAATACTTTTAAGAGAATATATATATCACAGTATTATGGCTTGAGAACATGGTAAAACATTTTACATAAATATAAGTTCACCAACTCTTAATCTTGTGGATGACAACTACATGTTTAATGACATGGATCAGATAATTCTTCCCATGTGGCCTAAGTTGATGTGAGCTATAGAAAATGACATGATAACCTTGTATTTAAATGTATCCCCAACCTCAAAATGATGCATTGTAGAAGATAACACAACCCTACCTGACCACATGAAAATTTAACACTAGTGAGGTTGTCAAAATTTATTTCAGCTCTATAAGACAACTCTAACATTTCTCACCCCAGGAGAATGTCACTCCTTTTGGAGCTAGAATGAACACTGGATAAGATTACATTGAGAAGTCCTTAAAAACATGTGATAATACACATCTCAACTGAAGAAGCTCATAATATTGAATAAATTTCCTCATTTCTCCCATGTTATGGTATCCTTCACATTCTCAGGATCTACTGATGTACCTTGTTCATACACCATGTGTAATATTAACATCACATTCTAGATCTAGAAATCACATTTTGAATGAAAGGAATAATGTCAGTGATTTATCAGTTATCTAAAACTATACTCAATTTACCCATATGATCCTCCTATTACATAGAGTAAATAATGATGTTTTCCACAATGACTTCCCAGACGGATTAAAGATACTAATAGAAAATCATTTTCTTCAAATCCATAATGACTGCAGGTGCATGGGTTAGATATAAGGGTGAAAAAAGGTACTCATAATCATCATAACTAATTTAAAATGCATTTTTAGGAATGTCAGATTCATTTATCCTCAATTGATGGTATCTTGATCGAATATTAGTGTTCACAAAACACTTCTCCCCTTTTAACTAATCTAAGAGATCATCAGTATGTCAAAAAATATACTTATTTTTTATTGTAACTTGGATGTGTTTTTGACAATCTACCCAAAGAAGAGTGGACCATTAATCTTATATTCCTTGAGGGTAGTAATATCCCATGGTGACACAGTCAGGTATATAAATCCTTTCTTAATAAGATCATCCATCATAGTCTTAAACTTTTTCATTTAAGCAAGTTCCATGTGGTAATATTTCATAGAAAATGGTTATGTTCAAGGAACTTTTTTGGTAAAAAAAATAACATCCTTGATAGTGTAAATCCAACGATGTCTGAATAGAACACGTCGAGAAACACAACGAATCCTAGAGGGAGGTCATCATTAAAATATTCCCATGTTAGATCAAAAGAAAAAATAGATTTCACTTTTCCCAACTCTTGATAGCTATTTCCCAATATTCTAGACCTTAGATCCCATTATACATGGAATATATGATATAAACCATCATGTGTTGTAATGGATACACATTGAAGATAATAATAAATTAGGGATTTATAGGAAATGAACCAATCAATCCAAAATAAAACGTCATGAGATTTCATTTCATGAATAAGAAAACTCCATGAAAGCTTATAATATGATAGAGAGGTAACACAAATGGGAGTATAGAGACCCTAATATTTCATCATACCAAGGGGTGTACTAATATATACACATAAGAAAAAACATTTGTAGGATGATTTATCCTATTAACAATGTGGGTTTAAATAAATAAATGAGATAATTTATTATCAATTAATCTAATCACTAATTATGAAGCTATAGAGATTGTACATATCAAAGTGATTGGACCCATATCTACTTCCTTCAGAGACACTTTTACTGAATAAAGAAGGATCGTTATAGATACTTGTGGATGGTGCCTTTTTATAATTGAAACATCTAATTTCCATGAATTTTTAGAAGGATCTAATGACATCGTGCCACTATAATGAGTGAAATAAATATGGAAGAACTTATGTACGTCGACCAAGAGTCCGCATGAGCAACATATCTTGGGTGAGTTAGTGAAACCCCACATTTAATTCCATATCATTCCACATTGGTAACAAATCGAAGGACCTATTATAAGCACTGTAGGAGTTTTAGAAAAAACTCTAATTTCAAGGGCCACCATGAGAATCATCACACTTCCACATTACTTTAATGAAATATTCCCTGCCACTGGGAGAGAGTAGAACTTCTAAAAACCCCCATGTGCTAGCTAGGTCTATTTCAACCTTTATTTCATTATCAAACACATCATTATGAGAAGGATGATTTTTAAAAAAAATACTCATAATGAATATCCTATCAATATCCCAACTCAAACCTTTGAGCATCCATCTTCTCCTTCAATACTATCTCATGTGAGGACTTCATAGGTTCTATAAATAGTTTTTAAACCCTATCACAATCCAATCAACATGATCTAGTATGAAAAACTCCTTATCCCTATCCAACATCATTGAATATGTTTCAACCTAGTCCGTGAAAATAACTTTGATGTATTCATGTTTATGTCTCTATAAATATTCACCATCACCATCACGTCCCACCATCTCTTGCATAGTTATTCAAGTATTAATGTGGCACACCTCACCATGATTTATTCAGGTGCCTAAAACAATCAAAAGAGACACTCCATACCAATCAGACATTCCTTTGAATCCTGAGGATCAATTGAGGCTTTGAACACTATTGGCCTTAGGTGAAGTAATTTATGAGAAAGATTTCAAAGATCATCCCTTTACGGTTCCAAAGGTGGAGCCTGAATGGGAGATGGTGTATGTGCATATCCCATAGCTTTTGTAGTACACCCAATCACCTCCATTAGATTCATTCCATAAGTTTATTTTCTCACTAAGGTTCATTAGAAGCTTCCTCCTAGATCCTATTCACATAAATTCTTATAGGCATTTTGCTACAAAACATTTGCAGATGAAAAGGAAGACATCTGATTAACACTCATACTTAGCAATAAGGGGAAACTAATCCCAATGATCTGGATTTCAATCCATTTAAATCTAATGAAGTGAAAAAGACTAGAATTATTCCTAATTATATTCTTTAATATCCACCCCTGGTGACATTAGGGTCATTGTATTTGGATTTGGCCACACACTCAATATCATCAAAAATCATATGTTCTGACAATATTACACAACTAAATATTGAAATCAAAAGAATATAAACCTACCTTTGATACCAATTTTTCATTAATCATCCCGAATACCATTGTATCTTGATAATTGAGATGAAATTGATATACCCCAAGGAAAATCCAAATCTCCATATGTTGGTGACTAGGATCAATCATCATTCAAAATGTAAGTGGGAAAAAATTTCCCCAAACATTGAAGAAGATGTTAAAAATATAAATATGCATAAAAGGATTACTTCATAGATACTAGTCTAGTAGATGTCAAATAGGTATAAAAATCCTATAGAACAACAAAAATGTAATTGAAAAAAGGATAAAACTCATTTCCAAATAGACATGACTATCTAAGAACAAGGATTGGTATATAATACCACCTCTATATGGTACCATAACCTTGATTGAACCTAAAAGAAGCTAATCTACACATACCTAATGAACATTTATGTTGTGAGTTAAAATCCTAGTTGGGCCTCACTAAAGATTCGATAAGAGATTCGAACATTTAATTAACTAAATAAATAGATTTCTATTATAAATAAACATGTCTATTATTTCTTAAGAATATTTAAACAAAACATAATTTTAATTTAAAATGATAGAAATAGTGTAAATAAATAGTTTGATAAATTTCATACATTAATTTTTATAAATAAATCAAAATCCATGTAAATCATTTTACAACAATTGAATATATCCATTTCCAATGAAAAAAGCAAGAAACAAGGTCATATTCCTAAACGGTTCGATTGTTCTAGGATATAGAACTCCACTCAATCAAGGTGACAAGGAAATATATGTATAAACATGACCAATTCTACACCAGTCAAGAAGAATTAATCACCATAAATTTGGGGAGTTGGCATGATATTTATATGTTTTGGAATGATGTAAATCATAGAGTGTTGTCCAAATAACTCACGAACTACCAAAGTAATTCATGTGCTCTAATACAAATCAATGATAGGAATTTTATTTTTAAATTATTTTAAATTAAATTCAATCCATTATCACATTTGAAATATTATAATTTTCCATTTAAAACCAACAGAAGGGTTTTTAATAGAAAACATTCTTTTTCCAATATAAAACCAAACATATTCTATGAAAACTATATTAACCAATTTTGTCAAAAATATGAATTTTAAATGAATTCATAATTCAATTATACATTTCAATTACACAATTTAATTTCCAAAAAATTTCATTATTTTGATAAATACACCCCAATTTGATAGAATTAGTGGGTTTTCCAATTTAATTCCAAAATACAATTTTTAAAACCAACAACCCAAATTTAATTGAATTGGTTATTAAAATATTCAATTTCAAAAGAATAATATCAAATATATTTAATAAAAATTAATTTAATAAAATCAACCAATTTAGGAATAAATAAATTAAGCAATAAATATATAACCACCTACCATTTCTATTGAAACACAAAGCCCATAATAAAACCTACCTACTTTAACTAAGGCCCATATAATCTAGGAACCAAATCATGAATCATGATTCAACAAAATGGAGTTCAGATCTATGAATCACAAGATGATATATAAAATTCCATTGAAGGAAAGGGAAAGAGATGATGAGGTAGGGGAATGCATTACCAGAAAGTCACGCCACAATCAGAACCAATGTTAATTATTGAATTAAATGACTTAGATGGGTTTGTGGGATCCAAAATCATATAGTAATAACTCTTGAGTCGAGATAAAGGATGTATAGAGATGAAGAAATAGAATTTTGATCCATGATTCCGTTTTAAAATCAATAATTGGGCTTTTATATGACTTTTAATCTGATTACATATCATGAAATTGGAAAATCCCAAAATCTCTAAAAAACCCATTAGGATTTCTTAAATATAATTATTAATTTTCTTAAAATTTATATGTTGTGTAACCACATAATATGGAGATTAAATACCTATTATATAGTAGAACTAGACATTATCTTAGTGAAGAATCCAACTAATATATTACATCACAATTATAGGTATCCTCCTAATTTCATTTTGGCCTTACTCAGACAATTATAAAGGGAAACCATGACAAGTCATAAAATGTACCTTCTAGAAAGTTAAAAAGATGCTATATGCTAAATATAAGTACATTTACACAAATTTGAGAGTATATATATATTATATAATTGTAATTACAGAAGTATTATATATTGAAATTCATCTTTCCAAAATTGAATTTTAAAAATCGAAACGTTACTAATGTATACAAGGGGCATACCATCTCTATTATCGTATTATACTAAATTTCACAAATCATTAACTAATAAATTATCATACATGAATAAATGTTATGATTATTTCAGGATAATTACATTGTATATAGTAATGATATATAACATATACCATAAATAGAACTTTCAAAACAAAGAACTAACGAGATAAAAAGGAAACCAACACTTGAAATAATGGAGATAATGAATGATTATTAACAAATAGGTGATAAGATAATATAAAATAATAATGTATGATATTATAATGATATATATTATTATTTAATAAGTTCATAACATGTTAATACCCATTATTGACGAGGAAAAATTATGTTTACAGAAGGGGATGCATGATGTAATAGATTTTATCCCTTTATTATTTACCGGGGGAATTTGTATATTATGAACCAATTTATTTTATATGGTGTATAAACATCCCATTTTACATGAAATATCATGAATTATTCAAACATCCATATTTTTATGTTTAAATTTAAATTATTTAATCCAAGAGGCTCTGAAATGAAAATTACCAACTAGTAGAAGTTATTATATAGTCTAACTTTGATTTGTGATTGTTGAAATTATCTTTAAATATTAACATTTTATGAAATTTTTTAATTCGAAATTAAATTTATAATATGTACAAATATTATTCCATGATGAATAGTATTATTTCCTAAACCATATACCATTTTTACATAGGTTGTATATATTTAATGTCATTTGATTTACTAAGTAAATATTGATATTTCTGAATTCTTTACTCAAAACATATTCTCAATGGTAACCAACATTGTTTATGAATTAATTAAATTATTTGATATATGAGTAAATATTTTGACCTGAATAAATTGTTGGGTTCCCATTATAGATTTCTCCTCAATGAATCGGGAGGTCCCCTGATACAAATTAGATGTCCAAATTAAACACGCATCTACCTATAGTTTTAAAATATCATGAGTAATGATCTTGATGATAGTGGTGTCATGTTATAGAGACATAAAATTCAATAACTAAGAAGATTATAAATTAATAGTTCATTTATAATTATATAGTAGATTTTCACAATGATAATTTCTCTAGATGAATTTCATTATTAGTTTAATATTTAATTTTTTTATGTTTTAAGTTATATATCATTCCATATTGATTATTAATTGTCTTTTCATGATATGAATTTTATATAAATGTAATGTGTGTTAAATAGTTTTCTTTTCCCTATTAATTATTCTTATTGATTCAGGATATCTTCTGTTTTAATTAACTATTACTATGAATTTGATATCGCCCTTATTTTTCTTCCATTCCCCAGGATATGAAGAATAATTATTGGAATTTGTTTTCAAGTGTGAAATATATTTTAGTTTTTATCTATTATGTTATATATATTATATTACCAATGTAAAATTTGTAACATTTATATACGTTTTCTTCTCAAAAACTACTAAATTGATCAGTCCTTTATGATTTCATCTTTTCTATAAATGTTAACGTAATATTGAATATCATAGGATCTGTGATACTTGTTCTAGTGTCACTACAGTAATGATAATTACTATATAATATCCGCTACATTATATTATATGACCAACACAACCAGTTGAAAAATAGAATAATATGTTGAGAAATTCTATCATTGTATTGGATTCATTAGTTTAGTTACTAATAAGGTGAACCATTCCATTTAATTATAAAATATCTTAATCAAATGAGTGATGGTGGTTTATTATGGGATTATTAAACTGTAAATTTTTATTATATTGACTTTGATATAACTATTTTAGATTAAAATTTCTCTATCTCATAGATGTATATAAAAAATGTAATTGGGTGCCAATTTTATATCTTTGTCTTAATATAATGTAGTACATTGTATAAAAAACTTTAACCGACCATATCAGTTTTCTTAAAAAGCCTGATATTGTTTTCCATAGGTTATATAATTTTTATGACCTATATAATATGATATTAGTGTGATTTTTCATTAAGTAAAATTTGCACACCCCAGTTCAAAACAATATATTTAACAAACTTAATTGGTATTGATCATGATTATTTTAATAGGTTGAATGATCATTTTTCATAAATAACCCACTAGATCAAGAGAATTCATTATGATGGGGGATCAATGAATTCAAAATCATTTCAAGTTTATTTTTTAAGAAACCTCCCTAAAAATTAATGTGAATAAATATTTAACTTTTGCACACACTAAATCAAATCATAACAAGAAAAAATTATTTATCATGGTTCACTAAAAAAATGAGTTTTTAATCAATTTTATAATCCCAAATAACATGAGACATTAAAATATACTTGATTTATCATTTTAGATTACAGTGTATATACACAATTTTTGAATGTAGGAACTCCAAATCTTGAAACCTGGAGTCGGTGTCCTATTTATAACATTAGCATATGATATATGGAATCACACCCCAATGAACACAATATTTTAGTAGTCTTTTTAATATATATATACACTTAAGTCATTCATTACATATTAATATAAAAATTAATACACATTTTTTTAAGAATGACATTATTTCCTCCAGTATATCCTTTCATATCAATCATTATAATCTTAATGGATTTCTAGGAATTGAGAAAAATAAGGGTGAGCTAAATGTTTCACTAAGGATTATGTACAATATAATATTTCATAAATGAATAAGTATAATCTAAATTATATTTTAAATAACTAGACATACATTCCATGTAATAAATATATTAAGAAGTAAGTGAATCCAGATAAAATATCAATATGAAAATATCATAGATAATAATAAATATTTAAAGGAAAATAACTAAACACACATTTATTTTAAATTACATGACTATCAAAAAAAGACATGGAATAATAAATATGGAAAGTTAAATGACATAAAACATATTCTATTTAATCAATAAAATTACTCTCATAACTAGATAAAACTTAATCAATATTTAAATAAATTAACTAAACACACATTCCATATAATAAATAAATGATAACAAAATATATCCATAGATAATTTCATTTTGAAATATTATGGATATTTAGAACATAATTCTTAAATAAGCAAATTCTTAATTATTGGAAATATTTTATTAGGAATATAAAACCACTAACATCAAGATTTATCCTCAAAATAGTTCAAAATGGCATTATAAAAACCCATCGGGTTTGGAAAAATGAATTTAAACTAAATTAAAAAAATTCCCCATGAGACTACCGATGAATTGATGGTTAATCAATAAATAGAAACCACCCATGTCATTATATTAAAAGTATTAGTCATATATATATTAGTAAATTTAATTCAAGAACAATATAACTTACCATCGAATATCTCTATTGAGTAAAGAATACAGAATTATAAATATTTCCCTAGATAATCAAATAAAATTCAATTTATATCACTATAATGAAAAATGATATTTTTAATGAATTATCATATACATGATAAATAATATGGAAAGAAAGGGGTGGAATTGAATATCAAATGATACATGGAAAATGATTATCTCAAGGTAAAGTTAATTAATAGAAACATTAATCATGAAACTAAATGTTCACACATTCCATGGAAATAATGATCATAAAACATCCCTATAAAGAATAAATATTATATCAACATATCATATACACATTAGGATTAAAATAAAAGAGTGATTTTCATGGATGAATAAAAATACAATAAAATGATCATTAAGAACATTCATGTTGAAAGTTTTCTTTTAATTTTTCAAATCACATTAATAACTAAACGTTCAAAAAATATTATTAAAATAAATCTTATTAAAAATATGTTTCTAAACATAAATAGGATTATTTATAAAATTTGTCTTGTCATTGTGGCTCAAAATACCCTTCATCACATACTTGTAAATTAAAAATTCCTTCCAATATTTCAGTAAATGAAAAATAGGCATTAATTTGAAAATGAAATGAATACTCTGTTGAATTTTCTTTTAAAAGGAGAAAAATGGAAAAAATTTACTTAAGAAGTAACTTTGAATTTTTTTTCAAGAAATATTAAAAAACATTTTTTTAAAAACATGGTATTGGATGTAATGAGTTTTCTGACTAATGAAATGAGTGACATTGAATTTTTTCAAAACATATTCAGATTATTTTAACTAAAAAATAGTTGAAAAAATATAACTAAAAAATTTCATGAAAATGATATTATATTAAAATTAAAGGGTTCATAAAATAAAACTGAATAATTTCATTCAATGGAATGACAAGAATAAATAATAACAATTAAAATGATATTTTTAAACAAGGTCTTATAATTATTATAATATTGATGTGAGAAGTAATCGATGAATCAATTTGGTGTATCAACTATAAATCCACATAAGGAAAGTAGAAATAAAAAATATGATAATAAAAATAATTTACAGAAATAATTACTGAATATCAATGATGTTAATGGTGTAATATATCCTAAGGAAATGAATTTGTGTTTTTAAATACTTTACCACTTTGTAACATTGAAATAAAATACCCATGGTTGAAATAAATAAAATTGCGACAATAATACCTTGAATTATGAATTATAAATTATTCACAATATTAAATTTCAAAGTTTATATATTTTTTTCACATCCATTTCCTTTTTTAGTTTAATTTTCCTCTTCTATTATTGGCCTATATTTCCCCCGTGGCCTCCACTTGAATCCCCATGAATTTTTATGAAAATGGAAAGGTTTTGGGTGGCTAAAATAGGCCACATGGTTTGGCCATATGGTTTACAAAACTGTGAAAACAAACCATGCACAGGTGTCTAGGACATAAAAATTTATTTGTTATTCCACGTTTTTCTTACTGTGATTAACCCAAATTCACCACATTCTTCCCCTATTCGACCCTTACTTCTATAGAAGTCTCCCGATCTCTCTCCAGATCTATTGGAACCCAATTTTTAAGGGGGTTTGGTGTTGGAATGTCAAGGTCTTCAATATAGTGAATTAATCTCTTGTTAATTCCATTTTCATCAGGGTTTCCTCCATCCTTATTGATGTTCCAAATGTTATGAAAATAGGGCTTTATATATATGGTAAAGATTTGTGTTTCAGGGTTGAATATTGTGTATTATGTCTTGTTTTCATTCCCTGGTTGTGCAGTGGTGGTGCGATTGTTGTTTTGAAAAAATATTTGGGGGTTTTGAAATCCAATGTAGGTTTTTTCATTTTCCAAATTCATTGATGAGTTATCAAGCTTGCCTGAACTTACTATATTGTTTCTTATTTATTGTGTGTTGTGTAAAATATATTTTTAATGGAATTGGTTAAGAATTTGATTAAAAAGTTGGTTTTCTTCTTTGAATTTTATGATTTTTATGTGGTACTCATGTGGTATCATTTGAGGGAATTTTATAATGAACGATACTGGTTTACATAATTCTTATAGGGGTAAAAATTTCGTTTTTATGTGATAATGGTGTGAATTTGGACTCAAACGAGGGTTTAGAAATGTATTTTGTGGGCAAAGCCTTGTTTTAATACTTCAAATTGTTTTTTGAAAATTTTAAATTGTTTATTGAGTAACAAAAATGGTGAAAATATTGTTGGCTACTATTTGCTGTATGTATGACTCAGAAATGGGGTTATTATGTCTAATTGGTATTTCATACCTTGTGGAACTATTTTTAGAACAATGAGGGAATCACGGGTATCAATGTGGGTAGAGTAGGACTAACATGCTAGTGATCTGGAGGTTTTATCATCATTGTTTCACATAGAATGTATGATGATGCCAATTCAAACTAAACATTTATGGTTTTTGGGGACCACTTGCACATTGGGGTTCCCATCTTTCTATCTCATGCATGATAATGATATTAGTTATGGTTACTTATTCACTGAGATACAATGGTCCTCATGCCTTGTAACATGTTAGTTCATACAGGTGTTCCCATGACTAGTGATCAATTTATATACGGTAGTTAACGTCATCTTACAATTCATTTTTATGGAAAATTTTGTATAATGTTTTTTTATTTAAAAGTGTACAATCTTCAATGTTTACCTCTTAGAGAGTGTTTTCATTTAAAGATGCAGCTTTTATATATTGATAATATCATTTCTTGTTTAAAATAAGGTTAACTCTTTTTATATTAAAATATTTATACCATGGAATATTTTTAGTGGAACCCATTAGGATTAGGATTTCATCCTACATACACCCTTGAGTGTATGTAGATTTTGTAACGTTTGACACATGTAAGGGAAATGTCCTTGGTGAGAGTGGCTCGGGTTGTTAGCTTATTTTCTTGGTGTGGCATTGCCGATATAATTTGAGGGGAATTCACCCTTATTGGGTGGTGTATTTTTGTTATAATTGCAACTCTTTTTTATTTTTGGCCATCATGGGGGTTTTTAAAACAATATATTTTAAATCTGGAATTTTGTAATGACTTGTTTGTTTAGAATTTTCAGATTCAGTATATTTATTATTGTTGGTTATTAAATGTTTCTAAACTTAGTTAAATCAATCCCAAACCATTTTTTATGATTCTTGATCACATTTTCCGGCATGTAGGGAGAGGTAATCCCCATAGGGCCTTTCTATTGGCCAGGTCGGGTGCCAGTTTGGATGGAGACCAAATCTTGTTTGTGACAAAATGATATAAAAGCATGGTTACACTCTTTGGGTCATATTATATTGTATGAGTCTAGTTATACTGGATCTAGGACTATCGAGCCTCGTATTTCTAGTAATGAGTAGGGTTCTTGTCCTATTCATCTTTTGACTGACCTTGAGTCACCATTGGATATTGGGATTTTCGTTTCACTTCACTTCTAGGTGAGACTTGTGGGCTGCAGACTGCACATGTACATTTTTTGGGGATGAAGTACTTGATTATTTCATCATTAGGATGAGTTTGATTTATTTATAATTAATATTATTGGATAACATTTTCATAATTGTTGTACTAAAGTTATTTCTTATCACTTTTCCATTTAATATCACCATGCCTCCCAAGAATGCTCTCATGCACCCATGGGAGGAAGCTGGAGATTGTTCACCCTCACCGCTTGATTAGAGGTTGGAAGAAGCTGTGGTCTAGGCTATCATGGCTCTAGGATTGAGACCATCTCTCACTCCTCCTCCATCTCGTTCTAGAGAAGATAATTTTTTTATAGGATGGATAAATCCAACGACTACCTAAAGAAAAATCCTCCTATCTTTTGAGGTAGCACAAAACCCAAGGAAGTAGAAGAGTGGCTTGTGATTATTTAACCCATGTTTGAGTTCCTTGAAACACATAATGAGGTTAGGGTGAAATATGCCTCCATTATTTTAGAGGTTCATAGACACAGGTGGTTGGAATAACTACTTCAATCTTGGAAGAAAGAGAAAATAAGAATGAATGACATAAATGATATCTTCAATGACTAGTATTATCATAATGTCTTAGCTTATTCTAGATCTTGGGAGTCTATGGATATCCTCTATGGGCATTAGTAATTGATGGATCACCCCAACTTCTTCATCGAGAATGTCTGATTTTCACCTTTAATGGTCTCCACTGAGCAGATGAAGGCCCAAAATCTTGAGAGGGGTTTGTAGTCGGAGATCTATTCTTAGGTATTTTGGTTCAAGGTGAAGACTTATGTGGAGGTGGTTGATCAAGATTGTATGGTGCAGATTGATAAGAATGTATGGCTAGGTTTTCTTGGTATGGTATCAGTGAAGGGAAATTTTAGTATAACTGTGTATAAAAAGAAGCAAGATGGGCATTGGAAGAAGGGAGGTGAAAGATCAGTCCATCCTCTCAAGAATTTCTCATATGTGGCTTATGATGAGAGATTTTTCATGTTCCAAAAGTGAACAAGGCTAGGGCACAACCAATCATTATGTACATCTCTTATATGGCCTTTTCATCAGTAGGGATCTATGGGAAACATTCTTCTCATTTGAATGGTGGTGCATCCACTACAGACCAGGGAAGGTTCAGTGGCTTCAAAGAGAGTCTCATTTCATGAAAATAAATCTAGAATAGTGGTGTCTCTATTTATTTACCATGGAGGCATGGAAGGACCCTATTCTTTGATGATCTAGTTCAGGAATAACGCAAAGTGTTTGTCTAATCTCAAGTAGAGATGAGTCATCTTATTGATGTGGATCATGCCCTATCAGTATTGGATTTAGGGCCTTCGATAGTTTGAGGTTCCATTTTGATGGAATCTTCTTTAGCTACTATTAACTTCGACATTGATGGTAGTTTTTCTTTTAACAATATAATTATTGTGATCTTTCATAATTTTCCAACTGAGTTGTCGTCTTTTGCAAAGGAGGTGGAGACGTTGTTGGGTAAGAAGAAGGACCAAGGCCTCGGGTGCCTGTCATGTGTTCTTTACATGACATGGATTGAGATAGAATGGGACCTCCTAGTATTGGACATGTACTATTTTGTGTATTCCACGAAAAGTATTAGTTAGTTCACTTTCAATTTCATGTTTATTATTACAGATGGAGGGTGAGTTTGAAAGCACCATAAGGGAGTCCTCATGTTTTTCGTGGGGAATGGGATCCTCATTCGGGTTGTGTGGAACCTCTACTTCCAGATTTAGAGAATTTTATCCTCCAGTTATCATCAATCATTCTAGAGGACGATGTTTATTATTTTGAAGGTAGATTACCACATGTGGTGGATGATTTATCAGAGGTATTTCGAGATGATATTTCTAGCATTTCCCTAGAGAAGGATGAGGAGTTCTCAATTGACTTAGCACCGAGAACACAACAACTACTTTTTCCCTCATATATTATGTCCCTCATCGAGTTGATTTAATTAATGATACAGCTGGATGATTTTGGATTCCAAAGGATTCATTCACTCGTGCATATTTCCTTGGGTCAATACTATTCATTTGGTGAAGAAGGCCAATAGGTCTCTTTAGTTGTGCATTGATTATTGAATGATGAATATGTAAACAATCAAAAAACAAAATCCTTTCTTTGAATATATGATTTTTTTGATCATATTAGTTCAGAAAAGTGATTTTCCAAGATAGACATGAATTTTGTTTACAACCATGTCAGGGTGAGAGTGGTAGATATCCCACAGAGATCTTTCTAATGTATGTAAAACCACTATGAGTACATGGTCATGACCTTCGGATTGACCAGTGCTTTAGTGGTCTTATAGCACTCATGAACAAGGTGTTACACCCATATCTCGAATACTTAATCATGATATTCATTGATGACATTCAAGTTTACTCTGGATTCAAGGAAGAGAATTATCATCATTTGTGAATAGTGTTGGGAACTCTGCACAATCATCGATTATATAAAATGTTGTCCATGTGATCCTTTTGGATCATGGAAGTAATGTTTATGGGCCATTTCATCTCAGAATAGGGGGTTTCGATCACCCATGATAAGATCAGTGAAATTATGACATTGGAGATACGAAAGAATGTGTTTGATATCTGGAGTGTCCATAGTTTGGCTGTTTATTATTGGAATTTTATTCAGGATATCCCTTTCCATACTTCACTCATGACCGCACTCACCTAGAAAGGGGTGACAATTTAATGGGCCCCAGAATAGCATTCATCCTTGAAGGAGTTGAAGACATGGTTGAATTCCCCCCCCCATGGTGATACATCTAGAAACCGGAAAGGGATATGTGTTGTATTACGATGCTTTAGGAATGGTTCATGGGTGTGTGATAATGTAGTGTGGTAACATGGTGTCGTATGGCTCTCCCCAAGTCCAACCACATAAAAATAATTAAATGACCCATGAATTGGAGTTATCAGTGTTGATACATCCTTTCAATACTTGTCGTTACTACCTCTTTGGGGAGAATTTTTTGGTCTACTATAATCACAAGAGCATAACCTATGTCTTCTAATATAAGGATCCTTATATGAGGTAGCACTATTGGATCGAGTATTTGCAGGGGATTGAATTCAATATCATCTATACCATGGGTAAGGGTAATGTGGTGGCAGACTACATGAGCAGGAAATTACCAATGAAGGATTTGAGTATGTCCAATTATGAATGGGCTCTAATGGGTCTCTTTTCTTATATTCACTTGGTGACCAAGGAGAATTGTGGATGTTCACTATTTGCGAGTGTTAAGTTGAATCTATCTCTTTTAGAGTGGATTTTTAAGAGTATCCTAGTGATGATATATGTTAGTGTTAATTGTGGTTTCCTCTTGTTGGGGAGATATATTCTAATTGGACTTTATAGTCTAACGTCATATTGTACTTTAGGGGCTATTATGTGGTGTCATTGTCTCTCTGGAAGGTGTTGATGTTGGATACACACCAATCTCATTTGGCTTTTCAGGATAGTTCTACCAAAATGTATTATGATTTACATTGGTAGTTATCGTGTCCAAGTATGATGAAGGATATATATGATTTTTTATTAAGGTTCTATACATGTTAAATACTGAAATAAGATCATCAAAGGCCCTTTGGTTTTCTTCATCCGTTACATATTCTTACATAAAAGTGGGACGAGGTCTCTATGGATTTCATTTTTCGCTTACCTCATACACCTCAAGTTAAGAATTCTATGTGGGTATTGATTTATCATCTGACCAAATAATCCAAGTTCATTCGAATCATAGATATAACTAAAGTCGAAGAGCTCGACAGATTGTATATTCAGGAGGTGGGGTGCATTCATATAATTCCTTCATCATTTTCCTCAGATAAAGACCCACATTTTACCTCTTGGTTTTGGAATGTTATTTAGAAGGCTTTGAGGTTATAGATTGTGATTAGCATATCATACCATCCTTAGAAAGATGGATTGATGGAGCGAGTTAACCAGATTCTAAAAGACATGGTCTGTGCCCGTGTCTTAGAATTTTGAAGCTTGCGGGATTTCAATTTGGGACTGTTTGAGTTATCTTATAATAATAGTGACCAATAATCAATTTTAATGTCTTTTTTCAGGCACTCTATAGTTGACCATGTTGTCCCCCCATGTATTAGGTTGAGGTAGGTGGGACCTCACTATTGGGGGCGAGCCTTGTGTAGGAAACTTTTGAGAAGGTCAAGCTGAACATAAAGCGGTTATTGATAGATCAAGGTGACCACAAATCTTATGTTTCAAAGAGGTGTCATGAGATTGATTTCTGTATGGGTTATCGTGTATTCTAGAATGAGGTCCTTATTTTGGGTCATCGTCTTTGGGAAAGCAATGAATGCTAACACCAACCGATATTGGGCCTCTCAATATTGTGGAGTGCATTGGCATGGTATCATACGTTATAGATTTTCCCTCCTAGTTGACATATATTCATGATGTATTCCACATCTCCCAAATGGGGAAGCACAATCTAGATCTATCCCACATGTCTAATAGGGAAGAGATGGATATAGGGCCTGATTTATCAGTGTTTGAGCCACTAATTCATATAGTGGATTCCCAAGAGAATTTTCTTAAGGGGAATACTATTACACTAGTCTGGGCCTTTTGGAATAATTATTATGATATACATGAGACATGGGATCAAAATTCATGGGTTGATCAAGAGTACCCATTCTTGTTTTCTGATCAAGATTCCAGTTGACTTTCTAGGGCGGAATGTTTTCATGATGGGGATAATTTTCACTACCATGTACTTCTTTTCAAGTATAATCCATGATATATTCTTGGCCTTTATTTTATCTCCTAGTCCCCCCTTGATTCCCCTTGAATTTTGAGGAAAATGGACATGATTTTTGTTTCTAGAACATGGTACAAGGTTTGGCCGCATGGTTTACAAAATTGTGGAGACAGACCATGCACATGTGTCAATCCCATAAAATATTATTTCTTATTCCATATTTTCCTTTATGGGATTAAGTATAGTGGACCCGTTTGTTCCCCATTTGACCTTTACATCCATGGAAAGCTCCAAATCTCCCTCAAGATGTTATTGAACCTAATTGTGAAGGGGTTTTTGGTGGTGGAACATCAATATTCTTCAAGTATGTTAACTCTTACCTTGTTCCATCTATTTTTTTACAATTTATTTACTCACCCACGATGTTTGAAATATAAATCAAATATGGTTTTATATGTATGGTATAATTTTGTGTTTCAAGGTTAATTCTTTTGTATTATGGTTCATTTACCCCCCCTTGTGGTGTTGTAGTGGTGCAGTTGTAGTTTCCCACAAATATTTTATGTTCTCAAAATCTAAGGTAGGTTTTTACATATGAAAGAATCATGTAATGAGTTAACATTCATTCCCGACCATCCTATAATGTTTTTTTTCATATTTTGAGAAAATTATTAATGAAGGAATTGGTTAAGTGTTTTATTCAAATGTTTTATTTTCCTTAAAATTGTGTGTTTTTCTTGTGTAACTCATGTTGTATTATATTAGCGAGTTTTAAAACATATGAAAATGGTTTATAAAATGTTTATAGGGATAATGATTATATTCGGAAATGGATTTTTAGTGAATTTGTCCTTGAAATTAGGGTTTTAAATGAATTTTTTGTAAATCCTTACTTTACTTCTTCAAATTGTATTATGAAAATTTCAAATGGATTATTGAGTTAAAAAATGGGTTAAAACATGTTGTGTACTATTTGGTATGTGTATTATTATAAAATGTTATTCTTATTTGAAAACGGTATTTGATAACATGTTGAACTTGTTTGATCTCACAGAGTGAAACTCAAGTGTCTATGTTGGAAGAGTAGGACTATCTTTTTAGTGAGCCAGCAATGGTAATGTCTCTATTTCAATTATAATGTTTGATAATTAAAATATTAACTAAACATTGATGGTATTTAGGGACCACTATTCCATTGGTTTTTACCCCATTATTGGATTATACCTGATAAGGATATTGGTGATGGTTACTTATACCAATAGATGTGATGTACCTAGCATCCCCCCTAAATAGCTAGTGCCTAGAGGTGTTCCTTTGACTAGTGCTCATTTGTTATATTGTAATTAACATTAAAATAAAGTTTGTTTTGATGTATAATTATGTACCATGTGTGTTTTATTTAAAAGTGCACATTCTTAAATGTTTCTCTCTTAAAAACATTTTTTATTTAAAGATTCATCTTTTAGAAGTTATTACTAGCATTTCATGTTTATAAAATCATGCAAGCTTTTTGTCTTAAAATGTTTATCACTTGGAATATTTTTGGAATAATCCTATTGGGATTACTCTTACACCTTAATTAAATCCTTGGTTTTATGTATAATTGGTAATATTTGACATAGATAACGGAATGGTCCTTGGTGATGGATGCTTGGGTTGTTATATTATTTTATCGTTACAGCGTTGCGTTGATTGATTGAAGGAAATCCCACATTGCCATGTGGTGGTAATTATGATAGACTCGTTTCTCCTTTTTATTTGTATCCCTCTTGAGGTTTTGTTTAAAACTAAGTATTTCAATTAATATTTTTTTAATACTTGTTTGGTCCAAATTTTCAGATTCAGTATATTTATTTTTATTGGATTTTAATGTTTATAAAATTGGGTAAATCATTTAAAACCCACTTTTTTAATACCTGAGCACTTTTACCACATGTGGGAATGGGTAACACCCTTTCGGGTATTCCATAGATAATGTCGAGTGCTGGTGTGGATGAAGACTAGAACTAGTTTGGAAAAAAATTCACCTTTTCAATGAAATTGGTGAATAACATACAAAGGTTCATCCATGAAAGGAAATTGAGATTCAATACCTTACCTCATTCTTCCTTCTGTTTTAAAATGATTAGAAATATTGTATAGTGGGTATAAATATATTCTTATCTTATAATATAATCATAATAATATTTATTATATCATATATAATCCTTTTATGATATCTTATATCATGTTCATTAATAATTATCCATTTTTTCATTGTTTACATTGTTAATTTCCATGTTTTCTATTTCTTGTTTTTCATTAACGAACTTTTTCCTATACATATTATATAGTACAATTATCTAAATAATAATAATCACGAAATAAATATAAATAATATAAATAATTATTACTTTTAAAACATATAATGAAATATATTAACGAAAAATCAAGTGTGTTACGATCATGGATTGATAGACAATTAAATTTTTTATTATTTTATAAGCGTACAAATGAAACAACGCAACATTCATGGAGGATGAAAATTAAGAATTCAAAGTGAATAACCCCTAAAAATTTTCTCACAATCAATAGGTATCGACACTACCCTGGTGAATATCAAGATATTCTCACTTTGACTCCCTCTTCTTGCTAATGCTTTTCTTGAAAACTGTTCATATCACCATGGGTTTCTGAACTGAACGTACACATCTGTAATTTGTCCTTTTTGGAAAGATCCTTATAGAAAAATGGTATGTAATATATTATCATTGTATATTTATCATAATATCATATATACAATATTATTTATTTAAATATTACTTATATATATATATCATCCATATGGTGTAGTGATAGAATGGTAGTCACATTGTTTCGTTAAGGGGGTTGTCCACACGTACACAAATGAAATTATCATATCTCATTTTCTAAAATGATTAGAAAAAAATGATATAGATTGTATTTTCATAATGATAAATATTTCATGAAAATTATAATGATTTCATTTATATGACATATAATTATCAACATTTTTCTTATCACATTACATGTAAATTATTATAGAAAGGTGAATCACATTACTTCGCAATGAAGTAGTCCATTGTACACATGTGTGAAATTATCGTATCTCTTATAGAATGGAACCAGAAAAGTTATATATTATATAATGACTCTAGATGAATATGTTTTGACAAATATAATTTATAGGTTTTATATCCATCATCATACCCGATCATGATTAGTGATTATGGAAAAATGAATGACAATGGTTCATGAAGAAATAGGTTTTCGCACACATGAATAATGATTTAGTATCACATTTGATGAAATTAGCGGTGGTGGTAGGTAATTATATTAACATAAAAATTCATTTTAGGTCTAATATATTTTTTATATTAAAACTTAAGGGTTTAATAATTTATCAAGGTAGTGGATAAAGAAAAAAACATTCTTCAAAGAAAATTACCTATTATTAGGGTGTCCTCCATAGGTTTCCGCTGAAGGATTTCCTAGTTGTATTAATTAAAAAAATATGAATCATATGATATGATAATGGAATCCAATAACTTATTTGGGATGTTATTGGCAGTAAAAAACTGGTGTGAGAGTGTTAAGAAGATTGGGGAGGGGAGGCGTTTTATAAGTGAAGTGTGTGGCACACATGTATTTTTTTAAAAGAATATGGTATAACCAAGTTTTTATATATTTAATGTGTAAAAAATTGACTATTATTATGACTTATAAATTTTAGGTTCTATATATTTTGATATAATATATTTTAGGCATGTTTATTATTTAATTTTAAAACCTTGTTTCTTAGTAAAACCCCTGGTAAATCAATTTTTTCCAAATACTTAATAATTAATTATTATTTTTTTAGTAATAACTTGTCTTAAAAATATTTTGAAATTTTTAGAAAATATATTTCACAATGATTCAAAAAAATAATCCATTTTTCAAATTCCATTCATTGATGTGGACAAGAAATTTTAAAACTAATCCTACTAATGTAATGAAAAAGAATATTTTAAAAGAAAAAATTTTCAAAATATTACAATGTTTTTATACCAATATTTAATATAAAAATATTCAAATGAAAAAATGGGATAAATGGATATATATATTTTTTCACATTTTACTTTAAAAAATAATTTAACATTATAAATAATTATAACTAAAAGAAAATTTTCAATTTGTATTCACTATTTTTAACTACCAATCAAAGAATGGAACTTTTCAGAGATATTCAAATAATTAACAGAGAGAAATATTTTTATTAGGATTTAAAAAATGAATTTAAAATAAATAATTTTTTTTGTAAAATTTTTAAAAATAAATTATATAATATGTGTAGTGAGCACTACTAAATAGACTTTTAGATAAAATAATATTTTGTTGATAAAATTTTTTCTCTTTAAAATTGTATACGTTTTATATTTAATGAATAGATAATAGAAATTTTCACAATTGAGTTAGTAATATAAATTTCATATATTTTAATTACTATATTATAATGTTATACTATATTTTGATTCATTTTGAGTCATGGTTTTATATTACACAAGGAATCGTAGACATTAAATTTAAAGAAAGATGTTTTTTGGATATTTAACATTGGTTATCCACGTCATGTATTATATCAATTATATTTTTCATATTTTAGAATTTTAGGGTGCTATATTCAGTTCTCATTAAATATATTTCATTTTTATAATATAATATGGATCATGTTAATCAAATATTTAACATTTGGAAATATAATAAATGAAATTCACATCATAAATGGGTTACTAATATTGCCTCTTGAAAATAGAAAACATGATTTATAATGTTTATAGGCAATAATACATAAATAGGTTTCTAATTAAGATATTTTTTGAGTGAAAATAAGGAAATGGATGTAAATTATTAATGATGTAATGTAGGGATTATGGTCATCGATCATAATAATGGTATTGATCAATAGAATGTTATTGGTCTCAAAACTATAAGTCTATGATGATTTATAATTCCATCTTTTAAATTGGATATGAATGTAATATGATAATTGTTTTGATTGAAAAGAATAATTCTAACCTGGAGGATTCTTATAACTCTCTAAGAATATAAATAAATATACTTACATGATACATTTCAATTTAATAAGAACAATTTCATCCTTTGGTTGTGGTTTTGTCAATTTCCAATTCATCAATTACACGAAAATATAAATATAAAAAAATAAAACTTCTATTCCTAAGGCACTATAATTCACTTTTAATGGATCAAAAGTTTCATAAAATATGTTAAAGTCTTTCTGTATATCTTTAAATATTTTACAAAACAATTATGGAAAGGAAAATTTATCAAATATAATAAATTAATCTATAATCCACAAAATTAACACCACGAGTTCATCATTAATTTTCATTTGATTCACTTTCCAAAGAAAAAGATTTACTACGAGATCATGTATGATAGTGGTAGGTGATAAATTGTTATAATTCCTTGGATGTGGGTTCATGTATTATGGACTTGGTGTATGCATCATGTTGTCACCCAGCATGTAGGTTTTTTATTTTAAAAACTATTTTAAAATAATTTCTATATTGTTCCCAAAAAATACTCTTAGAATATATTAAATAAAATTAGACATTAATTAAATTTTTTATATTTTTTTCAATACAACATCTTTTTACAATGTCTAATAATAATATTTTACTTTCATTACAATGTAAATAATTATCATGTCTACCATAAAGGTCATCGAGAGACTTAAAGTTCTCTCTATAAAATTTGAAAGATGAATTCCTCAACTAACTTTTCCACTAAAATTAATCATTGTTTATATTTCTACAAAAATATCCATAATCATGTTATAATACCATCATATAATACATAAAATTGGTTTTCAAGACATTGATATCATGATTAATAATATACTTAATTTCCCCTCATAGTATACATAACACTTAATTTAATGGAGATATATATTCTTCCGAAATTTTATAGAATCCTTAAATGTTTAATGATTTTTTTAATAAATTACATTTTTCAATATACTTATATTATATAATTATCTAATTCCATTAAATACATAAGACATTTTATTTTAACATCGGTCCTTTCTTGGTCTATGAGTTACTTTTGAACGAGGGCATTGAGTTATGTACTACTCTATTTCTCCAGCTTTAACACGATGAACTGAAAATGAATCACTAGGAATATTTTATATCACTCCATTATATTAATTTTTTTCCTAAAAAAATAATAATATTACTCCCTTATTTTCCACACATAAAACATTTTCCCATTCTTTTGAGACACCTTCCTTTATTCTTAAGACACCATATTTTAATCTTACGTCAATCATTTTTATTATATATACAAATGATTCAAAATATTTTGTAATGGAACTGTGAATTATCCTAAACATTTACCCAGGAATTTTCAAACACGGTGCACATTATAGTATATTTTCATGCACTGGGTGAAGATCCGGTTAGCCATAATGCACATTTATTAGAGTTATTTCCCCTTAGTATATATGTTCTATAACTATGTCCACAATTAGTATCCATAGTGGGACATAAGGCATATAAAAACCATGTAATATCCACTATAACAAAACTATAAAATGTTATTATAAACTTTGCATGATTGTATATCATAAGGTTATGTTACCAAATCTATTTTTCCCTTAATCTTGTTCAAAAGGTTTCTACTAAACTTTCTCTGTTTCCAATAGTAGAAAACCTTGAATTCATTAAACAATATCAAGTGACTTATTTGTAGAATGGAAAAAGATACAAGGAATCACATCCAAAAAGACCAAATAGCTTAGTAGTATGTGTAAAAGGGATATAAACATTAGTCTATCAATAAATTCAAATATACAAATTACAACTAATTTTTTTTTGGAATAACCATATACCCATTACAATATTATTGTATATTAATCATAGTAAACATAATAAAATCATTGTAAAGGAAAAAAATAAGGTAGTTCTGAGATTCTCAGTATGAGTTATGTATTGTGATGTCTACCATAAATTAATAAACATAGTAAATATATAAATATAAATAACTAAAAACATTATATGAAATCAATAGCCTGAGAAGAAGTGTATCATGATATAATATCAATATAAAAATCTCATTGATAATAATAAATATGGGATGTTAAATAATAAAAACATATTCTATTTAATTAACCATGATATCATGATAAGATAAAGCATAATAAATATGTAATAATAACAATCTGAAAATATATTCCATTTTATCAATTACATAACTATCATATTTGGATAAGGAATAACCAATATGGAATAGTATATAACTAAACACACATACCATGTGATCAATAAATGAAAATAAAATTCATATAGAAATATTATAATTGTGATAATATCATGGATAATAATAAATGAATTTTTATTGAAGGAAATTATTAATAATATAATGTCATATCATAGGCACATGATTCTTCTACAGTCAAAATCTACCCTCAATATAATTTAAAACTACTTAGTAAAAAACCCATCATGTTTGGTAGAATTATTTTCTGCTAGACAATGGATTTTCCTCATGAGAATACCAATTCATCTTTGTATTTTTATTACCAGGCCCCACCCATGTACATTATTCCAAAGAATTCCATATAAATCGAAGAAATGATTTAATTCATAATCAATGTTCCATATCATAAAATCTCTACATTGGGAAATGAATAATATTTATCTATATTTACATTGTTAAAAAATAACTTTTTAATTTATAATGGCATATATAAGAATAATATAAATTTTATGACGTTAACATATTCATGATAAATAATATTTATACTTATCTGAGAATTAATTTCTAATGATCATTGTGAAGTTAATATTTATAGGTAAAGTTAATGAGTAAAAATATAAATCAAGATAAAGAATGTAAATACCATAATATGTAGTAATGATCATAAAATATCCATATAAATAATATGTTATAAATACAACATCATCTCATTTTAGTAACGATATAGGGTCATGGTTATTGTTGAACTGAAATACTTAAAAGAGATCATTAAAAAAATCTTCAAGAAATTATACTTTTAATTATAAAAGTATCATTTTTAAATAGAATATGAAATTAATTTTTTTAAACTAATTTTCTTTCAATATAATATTTTAAAATTATAAAATAAGTATTAAACCAATTTTTTAGTAATAATTACTGGATGTTCAATTCATGTCAGAAATATCAAAACAAATATATCGTTCATTTTTTCAGTAAAGTCATGTATGTTATTATATTGAAAAAAATTTGAATATTTCATTGAATTTTTATTAAAAAATGAAATCACGTACAAAAAATGCATTTAATATATCATTCATAAAAGGGTTAGTAGCATTTCTGAAATTGTATTTATAAAAAAAATTGTAAAAACGTTATTCTATCATATGAGAGAAATGAAATTGTATTTTATTAAAACATTTTCTCAATCATTTTACAGACCAATGATTGAAAACGTTGTTCAATAAATTGAAAACGTTCATAAAAAATGGAATAGAATAATATGAATTGGGTCATTAAATAATTATCAAATAACTTTTTCAATGGAAATTTAAGTATAAACAATTCATATTTAAAAGATATTGTGATATAAAAACCATCAATTATAATAATTATAAAGTTGGAATTTATCAATGAATCGATTATGTGAATCAATTATAAATACACATAATTTGTTTCTAAATAAAACAGAACATAATAAAAATTTATTACAAACATAATCTTAGAATATTAATGGTGATAAGGAAGTAATATAACATAATGAAAATTAAAATAGTTATGAAACTATTTACAATATGGTAACTTTTGAGTCAAATCCTACTGAATGAAAGAGTATATATTGGAACTAAAATTACCATGATTTATGAATTATTCAGTGTATTACATGAAAATGATTTATTATTTATACCATAAAAATGAAATTGGGTCATAGAATACTAATTATCTTCAAGGAAAGGAAATTGATACAGAGACTCATACTTCAAGATTCCTTATGATTTAATGTTAATTTACTCCATAAATGTGGTTTAAAATAAGTTATTCACTAATTACAATACCATATTAATATTTATAATATTATATATTATCTTTTTATAATTTCTTGTCACTAATTAATTTTAATATTTCATTTTTAAAAGTTTTTTGGGTGTCAAATATGTTGTTTTCTCAGGAGAGTTTCTCCATTAATGATCCAATTCTTCTATATATTACCTTATTTTATAATATAAATAATTATAATAATAACATTAATATAATATTTTCTCTTCATTTTTACTTTTAAAACAAACGATGAATTTTTCTTTATGAAAAATGAATTACAATACAATCATGTAGACACTTGTTTGTATATACACCTGAGTAACACTTCCATTTTATAATGATCATTATGGAAAGATGGTATGTAATATATTATCACTATATAATTAACATAATATAAAATATAAAAAAAAATTATTTAAATAAATAAATATAGCATCATGGTGATTGGGTGATGAAGAGAGAGTTACATCATTTAATGAAGGTGGTAGTCCACACGTACACACAAGTTGTTATCATGTTTCATTGAGTGAATAGTTAATAAATAAAATGATATATATTATATTTTAAAAATGATTATTATTTCAATAAAATCATCATTATAAAATTTATATAATATATATTCATTAAATTTATTCTTATCTCTTTTAATATAAAGCATTAATAAAATGGGAGTCACATCGCTTCGTGACATGGTAGTTCGACATACACACGAGAGTTATAATCATATCTTTTATGGAACATAATTTAAATAGTAATATAGTATATAATGACTAAATTAGGATAATTATTTTATATATATCATATATATACTTTTGATCAACCATCATATCATAATACAAGATATGGTTATGTATAAACAAGTAACATTAGTTCATGAGTAGATTCTACCCTTTACAGATGGATGAGGATTTTATAACCCATTAGATAGAATATGGGTGGTTATAGTTCCATATCTTTACATAAAAATATAAATTATATTTTGAATATTTATTTTCCATATCATTATTTTTTAAAGATAAATGATGGGGTTGGAGAATACAAAAAATTAAAGCCCTCTTTGATGAATGTTACGTTTTCATTAGGTATCCTCATAAGGTTTACAATAAATCTTGTGTATGATGGATTAATTCCCAAAAGAAGGAATATATGATAATATTATGGTAACTAGAATTTTATTTTGGAAGTTTTTGGATTAATAAATGGTTTAGAAATATCAATTAGAGGACATATGTGGTGACATTTTATAAGAGAGGTTAGTGGAGTGCCTGTAATTTGAAAAAAGAAAAGACATACCAACGTTTTTTAAAAAAAAAGTGGACCAAAATATATTATCATAGAATAATTAGTCATAATATGTTCCATATAAGGATAAAAATTGATTTATTAATGTTTTATTCCATTTTAACCCTTATCTTCTTAGATTAACACATGATAAATCCATTTTTATCAAAACCATAGTAATTAACTTTTACTATTTTGACAATTAAAATTGGAAAAAAAATTATGTTTACCATATTTGAAAATATAAAATAATATGATTAAAAATATGGAATACATTTTCCTAAATTTAATTCTTAAATTATAAAATTTTAGTTTAATTTTAATTCTATAGATACTCCACGAATGCAGGGTTTTTTAAAAAATATTTAACAAATTAATGTTTTCTATACAAAAAATAAATATGAAAAATATTAAGATGGATTAAATGGGATCAATTAATATATAAGTGAACTAATTTTATAATAAATCAAATTAAAATGTAATTTATTTGTATAAATAATTTAAACGAAATGACCATTTTCAATTAAAATTCATTAATTTAATTATTCAACAAAAAATTAATCTTTTCAAAAAAACACAAAAAATATTCCGTAATATTGTTATAATAATAAAATTTCACAAATGAATTTAATTTTATCAAATAAAATATTTATATTTGGTAAAAAAAATCGATTTCTTTGTAAAAAGCGTGAGATAAGCATCTCTTAAATAAATAAGGCTTTTAATTTTTTTTTTCATTTAAATGATTCATAAATTATTTATAATAAATATAAAACTATAATTTTTAAAATTTAGTTATTAATAATCTTAATATTTAATTTTACTTCTTTATATTGGTATACTATATTATTGTTCATTTTGACCCAAGGTTTCAGGTTCTGTAAGTTATAAAAAAGAGTAAATTTAAAGAAATATATTTTATGGGTTGTTTAAGAACATATTTTCCTTTAAAATTTTCAATGAAATTAAAATATATTATTTTATAATTTGTATGTGTTACGTGGAAATATTTTAATAAAACATGTAACTTGATTTTTTAAATATTCTATAACACAATCATTAATTAATAAGTCTTTTCCCAATAATCATATATATCCATCATGATAAAAATGTATCATGTTTTCTATATAATTTTTATTATTTTCTATCCTTTGCTTATTTATACTCATTATGTTTTGTATAATAAATTTACCTTAATTCTCTATATCATTCACTCTCTTGAAAAGTCGGTTAATATTTTCATTGTATAACATTATATAACATACATGTAAAAGAGAAACGTATATATTTATCTCTAGTTGGTGAAATAATAGTTTTTTCAGAATTAGGGTTTCAAATTAAAATTTAAACTAATTTAGTTCATTACCATATATAAACATCATCTAAAATTCACTAATATTATTCATTAGTATTGAAAACTAAAGACATCAATACAACATGACATTGTATATTACATAAAAAACTAGTTCTAACAACTATTCATTCTTATATGGTAAGAAAATAATTATTCATAGTGAGATGTCTTATTAATTTATCTCAATGTTTCAATACAATTAAATGGAACCATGAATTACAATGTGATGTATCATATGGCATCTAAATTTTCCACATCTTTATTCTCACGGCTTTACATCATCGTGTAATTTCTATTAAGTTATAGAGGCATAGTTTTCATTATGGAATGAAAAACAAATTGATAAAACGAAAATTATTCTAATGTTTTAGGATCTTGAGTTCCATTTGAGATGTTAAATAAAAAATTAACACCATTAGAATAATAAATCTTCATATCATAATTTCATTAATTTTAGAAATAAATTCATCAAAAACAATATCTGAATATCATAAACATTATATATATTTTTCAACTCTCGCAATACACTCTTCATATAAAAATGAATATAATATGATAATCGAATTGCACTTATAAAATAATTTCATAACAAATTTTTTATTTTATTCTCATGGTGAATTTAAAACATAAAAAAATGACTATTATATATTATAAAAATGAATCATAAATATGATAAATCTTCCTATTTTCTCTATATCTATTAAAACATAGTCTCACAAAACATTATGGTACATTGAATAAATATATGACATGAATAATTATATTTATATAAAATTATAATTACTATTACACAATTCCACTTCTAGATATTAAGCTTTATTCATTATGAATGGTAAAATAATATATTAATAAAATTTTTATTTTACAATCCTCCATACTGAAATGAATATTTTGAAGACAAGGATTGATAAATTTTTTAAATTACCAATGATATATACAGTTATTTAATTACACATATATAGATGGTTAATCATAAATATTCTACAATATTCAATGCTCGAAACTTTTTATAAGGGTTTGTTACACCACGATATTCTGAACGAAATATATTTCATTTTCATATATATATAACATAAAATACCATGCTTATAAGGGAATATATCATATGATGAAAATATGATATATTTAATATTTTAGATGAATACATTCTCTTGATATCACTACATAGAGCACTAGGTTTATCTTCTGTTACAAGCAATAAAATGTTCCTCTGAAAGCTTGTTTACAAACAAGATTTATTTTTTCCAAACAACATTATATTATTAATATTAATATTTTATGAGATATTTTTCTCCATGAATTTTAATTATGAGAATAATTAATATTAATTAACTTTTGAAATTATATGTTTAAATTATTTGGTTAGTTATTAATTATTAATCAATATAAACACAAATTTAATATATATGAAATAATTTTATTAAAAATTATTTTTTTACAAAAAATGGTGTTTTTTATCAATAAAATAAATTAAATAATATTATTGGATGATATTAATTAAATTTATATTTTATATATTTAATTAATTTTTTATTAGATTAGTAAAAATAATTTTATATGTCTATGATAGGAATAAAAAATAATAATTTTATTCATAAAAAGATGTGTTGTTCTAAACGTAGTTTTGTAGAGTTTAAATGAAATTATAGTATTAAAACTAAATTTTGAGACATTTATAAATTTTACATTAGAAAATAAAATCCATCTCAGAAATTATAATTTTTAAAGAATGGTAGGTTTAATTTGTTTTATTTTTTAAGATGTTTCATTTTTTGAGGAATATTGAAAAATACTAAATTTTAATTGTAAATCGAAAAAAAATTAGAAGACTTATAATTTTAGAATATATTTAAAGTAAATATATTTCAATTATATATATATAAATCCAACTAGAGTCATTAAAATAATTTTTATATTTAATTAAATATATAAACACAGTAATCTTTTAAATATTTTCACATTAAGAACCTACATTATAATCTCATCTACAATATTAATTTTAAATTAAAAATTTACACTAATGTGGATATAATTTGGAAATATGGATTCAATATTTTTATATATAATAATTTATAATTTATAATAAGGCCAAAATATTATTTTACTAATGTTTGTAGTGAAATCATTTGAAATGAATTTACCGAGGGACCAAGCTATAAACAAAAGCAAGAAATTCCCTAGAAACATTTCAAAGACCCATTATTTACCATTTATTCAGACCGTGTACCTTCTATTATAGAGTTTTTTTCATTATTAGAGCCTCATTACAATGAATAAATGTGGGTGTAATTCTCAATATCAAAACATTGAATGACTAACGCACACCCCTCTTATAAAAGGCTCACCACTATTCCCTTAATTCAAACCTCTCATACCACATAGGCACAAAAAATAACTACCCAATTCATCCCCCAACATTCATAGCCTTGTCATATTGGCCATATGTGGTCAATAAATTTAACTTATAAAGTCAATAGTGTAATCCAAACGAGGATACCTGAAGAAGAGGGAATGTTTATCTAAAAGCATTTTTATTTTATTTTGTTATCCACCACCAGAAGATATATTTTCATAATTATTATATATCTAAAATAGTATAATAAATATATTATTATTCTTTATGTCATTTTATGACCAAATACTTCACACACTTCCATAAAATGGGTTATAAAATCATCATTTGTGCGGATGGTATTATACAACCACGTGAACCAATGTCATTCATTTTTCGATAACAACCCCTTATTTTTTAGAATAATTATGGATATACTATTTATATAATATATTAAGTATATTTATGATTTTTTAGTCCTATTTATTTTATATGTAACAAATAAATTCAAACTTTACATTTGATGGGAAAACAATAACATTATTTGTGTGTACGATAGATTTCCACATCATGAAGTGATGTGATTCATTCATGGTTTTCATGGAATGTAATAAGGATGATTTTAATAAAAATATTTCAAATATATATTATAATAATTAAATTTTATTGATAATATATATATCAATAGTTTTTTTTCTTTCAGTAAGATATGAAAATGAAAACAATGTTTATGTGTATGTACGACCTACCATCTACTGTAACATTGTTTTTCATTTCCCATTAGAATGTTTTAGGGATTACACTGAATAAATATCTACTAAATATATATTATATTTAGGAAATTTCTTATTTTATCAATATTATGATATCATAATATAATTTAGGGGATCAAAAAATAATATGTCCAAGCATAACCGAAAAAACATGACAATTAACAACAAAATAATTAAATAATTAAATATTATTAACAAATAAGTGAGAAGATGTTATAAAATGATTGCATAGGAAATTATAATTAATAATTTAAATATTTAATAATTTAGTTAAATTATTAAAACAATAATTCTGGTGTTTTAAGGTAATTCAACAAAAAGGGTGTGTAAGGTATGGGATGTCATCTCAGTTTGCATTTCATTGAGACTTATTTGTTCCATCCAAAATAACATTTTTATTTTCCATCATTTCTATCGGGAAAGTGATAACCCTCACAAATGAATATGATCAAGAAATAAAGGATACAACTGACTTTTTAAAAACATGTCTAAGGAAACTAGAATCTCCTTCCACAAACATATTCGAGGGAAATGAACTAACCCGACATTCTAGATCAGCCTCCATGTTCTATATATAATGCCATTCTAGATAATCCCAAGAATTAATTTACCCATCTTTTTTAATCTTATTCACATTAAAGCCTCTAACCAGTATTCGGTCTTACTTGTCAATCCAATTGGCTTTGTCTCCCATAATTTCTAGTAGAGTATTTCCCACATTACCCTAACTCTTTCCAGTAAATGATACTCCCTTATAGAGTTGTTTCTACCACCATTACGCACTACCCTATCATAGATATATAGATTTAGACCCCCCATACCATTAGAAATTAGACTAGAAACTCCAAAAGAGTCCCCTAGAACCTTTGTCATGACACCTGAACCTTGTGTTGTCTAAGAATCCACCTCTCACTGAGACCCCTCTAAAGCATTCTAGATTCCTCGAATACATGTTTTCTTAGGCCCTGAAACATTTTACATCTCATTAAAAACACCCAGGACTGGCTTTATGCACCCAAAGATGTCTACAACCAATGGGTTGCCACCCTCATCCCTACCTCACACATGGCATTCTTAGTAAACATGGTCATCAAGTGTGAATTGGAGGGAGGAATAGTCTCCTACATTAAGGCTATAAGTTTATGCTCCTCAGAGGTGCTCAACTGCACCTTTACAACATCATAACTACCCCCTCTTTCGAGGGATGTGCTAGGATGAAATAACGCCCTCACTAGCATACTAATGTCAAGTGCCCAAGATGACCACAGAGACCACAATAATTATTCAGGCTTTCCTAGAATGCCTTCTAGTGCCAGAGGATTTCACCTTCATTCTGTATGATAGTTTTGTCCATAGGGTACTTTGACTCATCAACTTCAACACATAACCTCAGAGATATTAGATGGAAAATAGCATTGGTATGAGAATCATAGCAGAGGTAGAACCATACCATGTTTCCAATCAACTAATGAATAACATATACCCCCATACATCGCAGATTAAATGAAAAAGAACAAACCAGGTCATCATCGATCGAGTAATGGATTTGAATATGCTTTGCATATAGAAAACCAATAGTGACATGATCCTACATATTACAAAAAGAGTGAAAAAACCTATCAAAAGCATGCACAAATGTAATTTTATTACCAAATAGAGAAACCAGAGTGAGAATCAAGAGCGCTAAAGCATCTATGATCTCCAATGAAGAAATAAGGACTGAGAAAACTCCATTCTTGCATGATTGTACCTTAGGGAAAACGTCGATTAAAGGAAGGAGAGGTATGGATGATTGTCCAGTGAAGTGGGAGAATGTGGGGTTACGAGAATGAATCTAAGACGAAGGAGTATCATCCCCCCTACTTGACCATGGAGAACTGAGGAGGGGCATTAACTCCACGGCCATGGCCTACAACATCTAGGAGATGGGAGGCGAGAGCATAAAATCAGGAACCAGCCTCTATCCTAACTCAATGAAATATGGTATAGTCTATGATTTGAGACTTATTGTTATTAATTACCAATTCTCTATTATGTGGTGTATATATTTATAATTTTATAGGTTACATATGTAATTCCTCTTTATACTTATTAATTTAATTTTCAATTTCAATAATTTCTAACATGGGGGTTTTAATTTAAAAATTACATTGTCGTGAAATTTAGTGTGAAATCACACTTAATTTTGTGATTTTTAGCCATCTCTTTAAATATTGTCATTATTATAATCATATTCACTAAATATTTATTATCCATTAAATATCCATATTCATTGATAATAGATATTATTATATACAAAACCATATAACATTACTACATATAATTTTTAAATTAAATGTAATTTGATTTATTGTGGAAATATTTATAAATCAATATACTATAATGAATATAGATAATTGATAATGCATTTTGTCAATAAATTAAATATATTTTTTGGTATATAAGGAATGTTTTTAATTATTATTTATTAGTGGTTCATCCATGGAATACATCAATATTTGGATACAAAAAGTTGAATTGGTTATGAAAAATATGTACATAGGGGTAATAACTCTAAAAAATGGAATATCGACCTTGAAATTACCATAACATGGTATATGATAAATGGATTTACTATGCCCATAGTTTTTCATTTATGTGCGATATTTTTAGGATAACACATATTTATGTTATAAATCATTATTAATTATTTAAAATAACTGATACCCCCAAATACACCACTATTTATAACTATGAATTTTATAATGCATACATTTTTAGTTTATCTAATGTTTTATGCCATATTTACAGGTATAATAATCTCATATTACATTCATTTAATCCAAGCCTTAAGGATTTCAGGCCACCCAGGCCTTCGCGTCAGTTGGGCTTTCGGGCCATCTTTAAGGCCCTTGGGCCACATCAAGGCCTTCAGGTCACAAGCAGTTTCCCCATACATACTACCAAAAAGGAGCAACCCTATATGAGGATTCAGAGTAGGTGCACTCACCAGAGCACAACCAAATGGATTGTCAGAATGAGAGGGTATGGTAATTCCATCGGTACCAGCCTATTTTTGCATGAAAAGCCTAGCCAGATAGCCATGCAATGGTGGAGAGCTACTATCATGACACAGATGTTGGAGAGGTGCAGTTCCTTGCAGATAGTCTGGTTGACTTCCCTAAGACCTTCGGGTCATGTAATCTCCTAAGCCTATAACCTTGTAATCTCTAAGCCTAAGGGCCTCGTAAGGGTTCCCCCTCATCCCATGAAAGGGGGGTTATCAAAAATCAATAAAAATGAAGGCCTTCGGGCATAGTGTGCTAATGAAGATATAAAAACAAAAATTTCCCAGATGTATAAACTTGTTCCACATCACTATTATCCAATGATATATCACTTTATATGATAGAGGCCCTTAATATTTTATGGGAATTCTAATCCAATGGAAGTTAAGAAATTAAATTAGCCTTTGTACCAGATATTTATAGAATTGAGATGTGGAGAAAATGAAAATTTTACACTTGTAGTTTATTTTCTTAGTGGGGATGTTGACCTATAATAGTCATTGATCCAATGTACTATGATATAATTGGATATAGAACAAATGTAATATAATTCATTTCAGGAGACATTATCTGATAAATATTACCCTCATGAGAGATAAACATAGATAAAGATAGAATTCCTTAGGTAAATGAAAATTGAGTAAGAAAGAGTTTTAGAGTTTAAAGAAAATATTAAATGGTTAACTATGTAATCTAAGATTATATATGAAACCTATAATGAAATATTGACCATATCATTAATGTGATAATGGTATGTCTCCTATGAAAACAGTCCTCTAAATCATTTTCATTATTTCATTAAATAGTTTCATGTGATTTCAAGAGAAGTAAATAGTTCTGCAATAATTTTGTATTAAAAGGGAAGCCATAGAAGTAGAGGAAGTCATAAAAAAATAGGATAATGGGATGAATGGAATTAAGGATTCTCCCACTAGTGATAAATTTGGAAATAATCACACTATTAAATGATTTTCAAAAATTTTTGTTTTTTATAAATGTAGAGAAAATGGAAAATAGGAAAAATAATGAAAAAAGAATAAAGAAAAAAAATATGTTTTTAAAATATAAGGATAAGGGTCACTACACAAATAAATTACACATGAGTACTGTAAATATACCTCAGAAGAAGCTGTGGAATCATGTACAATCTTATTCTATTGATACAATTGAATTGGAATGATTAATGTCCCTATGTATTTGGATATTTTGAATTTTTTTGTAATGGTATATTATAGATGATATTTTTATCATAAGAATTATAAAATATATCATTATATTAATATAATACTATTTAATTACATATTTTAAAGCATATAATTAATGGTACTAATGAATAAGAAAAATGATTCAGTGGAAGTTTATCCTTATTGGAAAAGCACATGATTGAGGGATGAATAACCCTTAACATGTTCTTGATTTTGAGATAATGATGTAGGTATAAAGATATGATTGATAAGTATAACTTAAATTGCATATTACTGAAATCCATTGAAATGGTTGATGATTTGTTCATAGAGAGGATTATTCAATCATTTATGTAGTTAATAACACTTTTGGATTTATGTAATATATCAAATAATATCTGGTTTACTTAATTTATATAGAATAGTTGTTGTATTGAATAAATATTTATGGAAATTAATGTTGTTACCATATTTCAAAAGATTATATGATGAAGGCATTAAAATTTCTATCATAATATTTTTAATTGTTGTATCATGTTTTTTGATAGATATGGAAACTTTATTTTTCAAATTCATTCACCTTCTTTCTAATGTTTTGGATTTTAATCGTTTAGAAGTCTCATAAGGTTAACCATCGTTGAAATGAATTAAATGTAAATTCTGATGAGTATTAAGATATTATTATATTAATCTAATATGGGAAAATGTATAAATATTTGATAACTTGAGATAAAAATAATGATTTTAAAAATATATGGATACAAATGGAATTTCTTTTAACTTTTATAGGTGTCTTACGATATATTAAAAATGAATTTTAATTCTTCGTAGAAGAAAAATAAATGTTGAATAATCTTTTCATGGAGTAAGTTATGAGGAGGAAAATTAATAAATAATAACCAAACGATGAAATTAATATTATGAAATAGAAACATATCAATTTAGTATATTTCTTTATATTCATAGACCATAAAATAATTCCATTATATAATTAAAATAGCATGAAATAAATTTTTTTCTCTACTATAAGAAATTTTTATTATATAAATGATTTTTAAGAGTATATTTTATATGAATTAGAGGTTATTAGCCTTATCTAGATCTCCCCACTTATTGTGATAAATGTTCTATCTCACTCTCCTTTAGTAGTTTGGGTTTAGTTTTCTATTCCATGACAATGTTTTAATTTCACACCAATGTTCTCTCACTTGAAAATCTAGTTGTGTGATTGTTCTATATGACTTATCTACCTCCATTAATAGTTATTAAGAGGTTTTTAAATTAAAATTTTACAATTTGGATATATTATCAATGAAATTTTAAAATATCAAACCCCCAATTATTGATATCAAGTTTAAATATTGGGGATAAAATTTATTTAACATGTAAATAATGTAACACCAACAGATTATGAATGGATAAAATTTTTATTTAATAACATCTACTAAACATAAAATCAATATTATTTTGTTATATAAAATTTAAATAATATAAATATGTTTAATATTTTAAATAAATACAATATTTATCTTTATCAACAAAGAACAATGAGTTTAGCTTGTGTTACATAAAAAATAATTTCCTTCAAAAGATTTTGTTACGAGCAACGTTGAGTATTAACAAAAAACAATATATTATTAATATTATTATTTAATAATATAGTAATATAATAGATATTTTAATGATGGGTATTTATAGGATTATCTATCTTATGAAAATATACAGTTAAATCTATGTGGTACTCATTAATTTGAAATTAATTTATATACCAACTGAATATAAATGAAATATTGTTATAAAAAATATTTTTTTGGTTCTAATGGAAATTTATATTAATAAATTAAATTATTTTATTTTAGTATATAATATTAATGATATTTTTATATTAAAGATTCAGTATCAATTTTGACATTCATCTAATAGATTTTATAGGTATTAGATAAAAAAAATTAAATTTTACCCTTAAAAAACTATATTTTTATAATGATTGTTTCTTCATACTTTAATTGAGAACTTGTATTATAACATAATGTTGATAAATTTAGAAATTTAAATTGATAGAATAATATTCATTTTTAAAGGATAATAGAAAAATTATCTTAGGGTGAATTTTTTGAATTTTTCTCGGAAATGTGTTTTGATGAATAGTTAAAAATATTAAATTTTAATAGAAAAATGAATTTTCCTTTAAATATCATAAAACCTTAAAGAATTTTTAAAATTTCTTTTAATGTGAAATTCTATACATTATAAATATTTTAATCAAATTTATTCCATTAGAATTATTTTTATATTTAATCTAAATATAAAAACATAGAAAAACAGTTGGAACACTTTAACTTTGACAAACCACATTCTTACCATTTATATATGATGAATTTTAAATTATTGTTTTCCTCTAATAAGTATTTAATTTGAAAAAATTGATTAAATTTTTGGAATAATTAAATTTTTATGGTATAATAATAGAAATATAATTTTTTTACAAAATTGGTTGGTGAAATTAGATATAATTAATTTCATCGAATAAGAGAAAATGAGTTTACTAAGTGAATAAACATTAAAAAGAAGGGGGAAATGACCTAGAAATTTTTTAAAAACATATTTATTGGACAAATTTATACCTTATATCATTAATAGTATAGATTTTTCATTATTGGATCAACTTAAAATGAAAAAACGTGGCTGGAATTCCATCGTTCAAAAATACACAAGTCTTCTGCAAACCTACCATATAAAAGGCCTCACACTTCACATATTATTGAAACCACTATAACCACATAGTTTAATCACATACCTTCTAAATTCAACCCCTACATCAAACCCCTAATATTATATTCCTTATATTTTTAAAATGGAAAACATAAGAATCCATTAGTGTAATCTTAAGGAGGATACCCAATGAAGCGGTAAAGTGTATCTAAATGTATTTTTATTTTATTTTCCTATCTACCTCCTTCAATTATTTATATATATATATTATATACATAACACAGTATGTTAAATAATCATAAGTTTTATTATAAATATTTTATGACCTAAAACATCACATAAATCCATCAAAAGTGATGTGAAATTACCATTCATGTGGATGGTGGACTACCGCCTCACGATCCAACGTCATTCATTTTTTCATTAACCAATTATATCATTGGTAATAATGATTGATATGAAATTTATATATGATATATATGATATTAATTTTTTATTAATTATTATAATAAAACACCTAACATCATTATTTTTATTTTTCTGGAATACAATAACATAATTTGTGTGTACTAAGGACTATTGTGTAGTGAAGCTATGTGATTTGTTCACACATTACATGGAATTTATAAAGGATTTTTATAACAAAAATATGGGATATATATGAAAAAAAATTATACTACAATGATCATATATATTGAACATTTACTTTTATTTCTTTCAATATGGCAAGAAAATGGAAACAAAATTCATTATTATGTATGACTTACCGTCTCCATGATTAGTGTATTTCATTTCATATCACCATATTTTATGGATTAATTAAATTAACTATATACTAAATTTATATTATATTTAAATATTTCTTTACATTGTGGACATAATGATGTCATAATCTAGGTAAAATAATAAATAATAGAAACATAAAACATACTAAAAAAACATAGAAATTAACACCCAGAATAATGATGATAGTGAATGATAATTAACAAATGGATGATAAGTTTTTATAAAAGGATCACATATGATATTATAAATAATAATAAAAATCAGTTTAAGGCATTAACATGATTTAATCAATTATATAGTATTTTAAAGGGTGTTCAACCAAAAGGGAGCCTAAAGGTAAGATATTTACTTTCAATTTACACTCAATTGATACTTATTTATTATTATGAACAAATTATATTTTATGTGGTGTATATAAATCCATTTTGATATTTAATATATTGAAGGAATCAATATTATATGTATTTTAAGATTCATTTTTTAAATAATCTCATTCACAGGGATTTTATTTGAAAATTACAAAGTGATTAATGTTATTTGAAAATCACAATATCTTTTGTTATTGTTAAAATTATCTTGAATTAATCACATTATTATAAACAATTTCATTGGAGATTTCATTTTTCTTCAATAAACATATTTCTGGGTAATGTATATGATCACTTTATAAACTAGATAAAAATTTTACATGTGATGTTTACATTAAAACAAGTTTAATTAAAATGGAAAGTATTGATTATTCAATTTCCATTACTATATACTGATATTTGATACGGAATATTGTTCATGAATTGAATCAATTATTTGATATATGTTGAATTATTTGGAATAAAAGTAATGGGTGAGGCCTGAAATATATATATCTCTTCTATGAATCAATGTGTATTACTATATTAATAATTATATCAAATTAAATGGGTTTCTACCTGAGGTTTTAAAACAACATGTGAAAGGTTTTAAAGGTATTTTTTCATATAACTTATACAAGGAATAAAACAATAAATTATTTCCTTAATTTTGAATTAATTTAGTATCACTATATTTCCATTATAATTTCTTTTTATTATTATTTATGGATGGATTTCATTCATTGATTATTTATAATATGACATGTGATTCAGTTATTTTCCATTCCATATTGATTATTCCTTATATAGTTAATTAAATGGAATATGTTCTTAGTTATAAAGCATCCCATTTGATTATGTATATTGATTATTGATATTTTTTTTCATACATATTCCTTTTTCATAATTCATGTTCAGTATTATTTTCTTATTTTCCCCATTATATGTAGAAGATATGTTTCAACGAGTTTTAAAGGATGCGGTTTATTAGATTTTCTTATGTATTATGACTTATTTTATATTACCTATGTAATATTGGAATAATTTATGTAATATATCTTACAAAAATATCAAAAATATTTATTTATTTGGAATTTGAATATTGTATCTATTCATATGTAATAAAGTAGGGCACTGGAGCTGGGCTAGTATGGTCCGGGTCAATATAAGGATACCTTTATGAATATTGTATAAATAAAATTTTATATTGTGTAGATTGGATAATTCAAATCTAAAAATAAAAAATTATTATCTGCTATATTTCTTACATTAAACTCATAATTAATTTTAAATATTCTTCAAAAGTGCGAATAAATTATTTCATATAATAGACTTTATTTATTGTGTGTTTGACAATGATGTTTGCATTATCCCCAATAAGAAACAACAAAGAGAATCTATTTCATTATTTCCGAAAGTATTTTTCTTAAGAAAATTACCACATGATAGGGGATAATTCATTGATTTTAAATTTCATTAAATTGTTCTTGGAATCAGGATTCATTACATTGATATATTAACTTCATATTTTGATATTTTCAATTAGTTTTTCATAGTATCAAGAATATTTCTCCTTTAATTTTTTATATAGAAAAGGAAAAAATACCACTTTTAAATCATAACATTAGTTTTGATTCATTATCATTTATAATCAAACTTTATTGAATGTAGTATAATGAAATGTACGAGGATGTAGTAATCTTTTTGGAAGATAGTGAATAGTCATCCCCCTCTAGTATGTATGGAATTGGGAAATAGGAACATTGTTATCCCTTCTCATCCAAGGAAACATGAACATTCATCCGATTCATTATTACATATTTTCCACACCAACATGTATCGACCATATATTGGAATATATGCCCCTCATCATCTATATTATGATATAAGAAGCATATCTAAATCTCTCACATACAAGAATTACATCAATATCTACTTATAACCAAATGGTTATTGGGTCACATATAACTACTTATTTCCACGTGAAAAAACACAAGGATTGTAACAATGCAAGATTTCATAATACGTTATCTCTTTAAAGTAATTCAATAGCTTTCGCCACACACAACACCGAGTTCAAGTGCATCACGACTTACCAAACTAACCGTTCAAAGATATTTTATGAAGAATATTAACTACATTTTTAATTTTATATGAACCATATAATTTTTACATCTATATTATGTGTTTTTAGACAAAATATAAAAACATGTTCAATTTCTTTGATAAAAGAAGTGGTTTTTAAAAAAATGTATTTTTATCGCCGTTTAATGGAGAAACCTTTTTAAATCATGTTTTTGTCACTTTTATATATTCTATTTTACAAAATAAAATTATTCTCTATAATTGGCACTTCAAAATTTACTTTTGGTTATTTTTTCATATTTTTCTGATAAAGTTCATTTTTTAATGAATAGTGAAAAAGTACCACATTTTATTTCAATGCTTCCTTTTCATCTAATTTAATTATATAGGTATATTGTTATATTAATTGGTTATAAAGTTTTATTAGATTATATTTATATAATTTAATACATTTTAGGTCATTATAGGTAATTTCACATTTAAATAGGACATAAACAAATGTCCGTCTTTGGATAGTTTTTACTTTTTCAAAAAAACCTGCTTTTTTGTTTTGACCATGAGAACTAATTTTAAATTAATAAATGAATCTTTTAAGTTTTTAATTTGGAAAAATATTTTTCATTTTTTAATTCAGAATTTCAAAATTTGCATAGGGTGAATATTTGGTATTTTTGAGGAAAAATTCAATTTTTGATGAATAGTGAAAAAACTGCGTTATAGTTTAAGACCAACTTATTATTTAAATATTAAATTATTTTATTGAAATTTATTTTAAAACAAAAGAGATGTATTATACCTATATATGTTCAGAATAATTTATTGGAGTCATTTTATAACAAAATTAGATGTGTAAATTTTTATTGAACTTTTTAACGTCTTTTACCCACCTTCTAGGCACATTAGCAAATTTGCATAAAAAACAATTTTACCACTTCTGTGAATTGAATATAAAAACTATGAGGGACATGGTTGACATAATTTAGTGAGATTTTCTTCAATATGATGGAAATGATTTTTTAATAGTAACTTTTTATTTTTATTTACCACGGTTAAAAGTAAATAGGATTACTAAAAGACAAAATGATATATTAATTACCATAAAACATGTCTCAATTTTATTGTATAAGTGTTTTTAGACCAAAATAAACCTTATGAATAAAATATTATCCTCTTTGATTCACATGGATTAGATTATAGAAGAGTTAAAAATGTAATATTAAAAGTTTAATAACTAAACCATTTTTAATACAGGGTTATGAATTAGATAAATTCTCCTATAAATATTCATTATAAAGATAAAAATATTTTATACATAATGATTTTTTTATAATATTTATACATTAAATAATTAAATTTATTTATGACACAATGATGATGAATTAATTACCTTATTAATGAATGATTAAAATAAATAATATTATTAATATTAAAATAAAAAAAAATTTAAATTTTTGATTCTATACTATAATTTTATAGATTAATACTACTTGCTAGGGTTTATTCAATGATTTTTTTTGAAGTAATCACACTTTTATGACTCGTAAAAACCAAATACTAAATAGTTTCAAAATTGAAAAAAATGAGTTTTTATAACAACTATTTTATTATTAAATGATATAATATTCATAAATAACAAGGTTCAGAAAAAAGACTTATATAATGATAACTATGACCTTAATGAACTACTTTTGGTTATCTCATAAATTTATAGTACGTTTATAACCATTTAATATAATAATACAAGTGGACATGGTAAAAGGGAAACTATATAACTAAGAGTTAAATCTAAAAGATAGGGTTAATATGGTGACCAAAATATGTATAAAACTTATTCGTTGAGAGTATATTGGCCCATACTGATCGTAGATTTTAAATAAATTAATTCGGAGCCATTATAAGCTGAACATGATTTTATAATAAAATAATATGTCAAATTTTTCCTAAAGTGACCCTCACCTCTCTTATAAAAGGTTACTTCCACTTCTCTCAAAATTACACCTCCAAATCCATTTTTATCATCGAATACCTACTCAGATCACCTCCAAACTTTCCTCAATTTAAACTAGAGGCCTTACCTTGATCAGAAAGGCATCCTAAGGAGCCCTTTTGTTCAAATCAACAGGAAACACGCAAAGAAGTGGTAATTAATTAATCACCTCTTTCAAAGTTCTTTTCTTCTTCCACTTTATCTATAGTTTTTATTTCCATACCAAAAAAATAACTTGACTACCTTATAGCTACTATGATATTACTATAAATATGGTACAACCATATTCATTACTCTATCCATACTATGAATGATATTGTCACTATGCGTCTGTGTGTACAACTTACTGTCTCCACGCCGTGGTGTAATTCTTTATTCAATAATATGTTATTTAGATGGATATAATGATGAGTAATATTTATATAAATAATGAAAATAACATGCTAGTTTATATTTACAATTAATATACAATCATATTCCACACCCTTTAATCATTATGGAAATGATATCTTCTCTTGTGTGTGTGTACTGCTTACCGTCTCCACGTCGCGATGAGATTAATTTCCACATTCACCATTCAATGATGATTATAAAAATATATATTATTAATAAATATAAAATATATGAAATGAAAATTCTACTATATATATATATGTACTTATATATATTTTATTCACTTACTTCTATTCAACATCATATTAAAATTGAAACAACTTTTATGCGTACGTATGACCCACCGTCTCCATAAACGGTGTTTTCCATTTCATATATCTATCTATTATACATGTTTATATTATAAATATATATGATATATAAATCATTTTTTGTATTCTTAAATTATTTAAATGATTATTTAAATGATACGATTAAGAATAACAACTTAAAACACGTACAATAAAGAAATTGATTATTACCCGAAATGTTAATTTAACATTGAAATAATTTTTAAATGGGTAGTATAAATTTATATATAAATCATGTATGATATAATAAATTTTAATATAGTTCTGGTATAATTTAATGATATACTATGGTCATTATATTGGAGGTTAAACATACCCTCGACCAAAGGAAAGTACAAGGCAAGGGTTAATTCCTCAATCTCACTATTACCTGAGATTGTTTATGTGTAAGTATTTTCTAGGACATATTTATTATCCATGTCCATGATTCATAAAATATTTTCCAAAATGATTCTTTTGAGGTACTATTTTTCTAAATAACCATTTTAAATGTTTTAAATATTTATTTTTCATATTCTTTCTTATTAATGACCATGTTTTCAAAATGATTTTAAGGATTTATTTATATGGACATGATTATTATAAACTATTAATTCCTTTAAAAAGTGTCAAAGTGTTACGCAACACATTGATTTTAAAATCAATTTTAAATTACTTCCATTTTAAATTTGTGACTTATAAATGATTTCACAAAAAGGGATATTTCTATCAAATTGTTTTACTCATCATTTTCAACTATGTTAACATCCTTTAATGGATATAAATCTTGATTATGGTTAATTTGTTATAATACAATTTTCTAGATTGTATTGAATGAGTTATGATATGTTTTACTATGGATGTGTTATTTTTATACCCTTCATGTTTTATGGTTTTATTATTGACATTTTTTATTCTTGTTTTAATACAAAGGTTTATGTTATGTTTCAACATGTTCATACGATGAATGTTGTGGAATTAGAAAGTGATTCGTGGGTCCCACTATAGCCCATAAATGTATTGGTAGGCCTCATGAGAAAAATTAGTGTATTGGAACAAGGCCTTGAAAAATTATTAATTTTAGTATTAGTACGAGGACTTTGCAACACCCCAAGCTTCCACAATACGTTTCACTTTGAGTAATGCAATAGCTTGCATTATATGCAACTTGGACTTTTAACACACCACGACCAATCAAAATAGCCATTCTGAATAGTAAAACCCACTTTTTAAAATTTTATAAATTTTATTTTTTAAAACAGTCTTCATTTTTTAATCTGAAATTTTGAAATTAACTTAGGGTGAATTTTGGGTATTTTTCTAAAAACATACCATTTTTGATGAATAGTGAAAAACACGACGTTATTGTTTAAAACAGAAATTCTATTTAAATAATTAGTTATATTATTTTAATTTATTTTAGGTCAAAATTGACATATAATACCTATATTTGTTCAATTTAACTCATTGGAGTCATTTTATAATAAGTTTAGATATATAAAATATAATTGATCTTTTTACCGTCTTTTACCCACCTTCTTAGAGCAATTACATATTTTCATAAAACATAATTTTCCCAATTATATGAGTTGAATTTACAAAATCTGAGAGATGATATTGAAATTAGTAACTAAATTTTTTTTCAATAAGATGAAAATAATTTTCTGTGAATAGTAACATTTGACTTTTATTTACCTCGGTTAAAAGTAAATTTGGTTATTAAGGGTAAAAATGATGTTATAATTACCCTAACACATGTCTTAATTATATAGAATAACTGTAATTCTACCAAAAACAACCTTATAAATAAAATATGATCCTTTTTATCTACATGAATTTGATTAGAACATTTATTATTATTTTATTTAAAGAAGAGTTAAAAGAGTTAAATTTAAAGTTTAATAACTAAACCATTTTTAATATAGGGTTACACAAAATATAAATTTGAATATAAATATTCATTATAAAGCTAAAAATATTTCCAACATAATTATTTTTTATTTATAATTTTTAGACATTATATAATTTAATTTATTTATGACACAATGATGATGCAGTAATTAACTTAATAACGAAATATTGATATAATTGATATTATAAATATCCAAATAAATGTAAATTGACACTAGTGATTAATAACACTAATCTTATAGGTTAATATGACATGTTAGGGTAGATTAAATTAATATTATTCAAATTAATAATTTTTGTATTGATTTCAAAAAAAACATCAATTACTAAATAGTGTCAAAATTAACATAATTGAAGTTTTAAAACATATACTATACTATTCATTGATATAATATTCCAAAAAATATAATTCTTAGCCAAATAACATATATAATGTTATATATATTAATAATGAACCAAATGGGGTTCCCTTTTCTTTTTATAGTATGTTTATTAACAATATAATATAAAAATACAAAGAGACATGGTAAATGTCAAACTATTTAACTAAGAGTATAATATAAAAGATAAGGTTAATATGGTGACCTAAACCTATTCAAAACATATTGGTTGTCTGTTTTTAGACCCATACCCCCCATATCCTCTATATAAATCATCTTGGAGACATTATAAACTGAAAATGATTTTATTATAAAATAATATTTCAAGCTTTTCCTAAAGTGACCCTCACCTCTCTTATAAAAGGGTACTTCCTTTATCTTAATTTTACACCCCCAAATCAATTTTCCTCGTCCAAACCCTTCCCAATTATCCTAAAAATTTCTTACCTTCATCCTAGAGGTCTTCATTTGGTCATAAATCCAACCTAAGGAGCTCTTTTGATCATATAAAAATGAAGAACACGAAGAAGATGTAAATATTTCATCACCTCTTTCAAGTTCTTTTCTTCTTACAATTACTCTTTCCTTTTTGTTTCCAATCTAAAATAATAACTCCAGTAACTTCTATATACAATTATTTTATTATAAAAATTTGACAATCTTATTCATTATTCTATCCATCCTATGAATGACAAAGTAACCATAAGTGTGTACGTACGACTTACCATCTCCATGTCATGGTGTAGTTTGTTATTCAAACAATTCCTTATTTGGATGGGTTTAGTAATTAGTATAACTAATATAAATAATAAATATAACATGTTAATTATTCTTTATATATGATATAGGATCCAATTACATATGATTTCACCATCAATATAATGATATTGTCACTCGTGTGTACGTACAGATTACCATCATCACGAACGCGATGAGATTCATTTCCCATCGTAATCATTCAAAAATAATTTTCATTATATGCTTAAAAATAATTATTATAAGAATAATATCATTATGTATATGAATCAAATAAATCCTATCCTTAACAAACATGACTTACGTAACCAATCATATAATGGAAAACAAATCGGTTAACACCCAAAACGATGATACAACTAAAATATTACTAAAAATGCATTATTATAATATCATATATGATATCATATTTATGTATATTATTTTTTTATAATTTAGTAACATTATTTTAACTATTATAGAGGAGGTTTACATACCATAAACTAAGGAAAAGTACAAGTTAAGGGTTAATTCTACAATCTCTTTACTAATCCAAGGTTGTTAATACATAAGTATCAACCGGGACCTCTTTATCATCCACATCTATGTTTTCTTACAAATCTTATTCAAATCATTTTAACAATTTACTAGACTATTGGTTAATGAAATTTATACCCTTATTTGACCACATATGTTTTGAAAGGAATTTTTCTGTTATTTTCCAATCAAGATACTTCTTGACATTTTCGACAAAATTAAGGTAAGAACATCATTATTAACTTATATGGTGGGCATGACTATTTTACATCGTTATAACAAATTCAAAGTTTCCCATAAAATATTATAAAAATATTTTTAAAATGAATGTTTTCTTTTATAATTATATAAATTTTAAATGAATTCAAATTGCAATAGATATTTCTCTATAAAAAGTTTTTATTTCATCTATGTCAACATCCATTGATGGATTTTAAGCTTGTTTGAAGTTGCTAAATTATGATACAAATATTACATATTTTTTTGAAGGTTTTACGATATGTTTGAATGTGGATGTTTCATTTCTACACTATTAATGTTTTATGGATAATGTGTTGAAATTTTGTATGCTAGTTTTAATATGAATGTTTATGTTATGTTTAAACATTTTCCTATGAGGAATTCATTGGAATTTTTTAGTGACAGGTGGAGCCTACTATAGCTCCTCGCTGCTTCAGTAGGTATCATGAGACAAACTAGTGTCTTGGCATAAGTCCGTGACAAAATATTATTTGTAGTCTTGGCACAAGGCCTTGACTATATGGTTATGAAGTCTGGCATTATGCATTCCATCATTATGAAAGTGGCTATTGATATTTCTTGTGATTATTAGACTAGTAAACTATCCATGTGAATAATTTAATGAAATTATTTGATTTTATCTTTTCCGTATTATGTTGATTGTTAAGTTTAAATGGCTTTTTTAGTCTTATACATTGTCTTAAATGTTTATGCTTATTTATGAAAGTTTCTACTACATTACTATCCTTACTGATCATCTAACCTCAGTCCTTTCTATGTTTTATATTATCTAGGATGTGAAGAAATATTATATTAGTGACCTACAAGTATAGGCTAAGGATATAAGTGTTCTCAAGGGGGAAAATTTTTTGTTGATGTTATTATTTCATGATGTAATGTAAAACATATGAATGTATCTAGTACTTCCAAGGCTATTAAACTGATCGGTCTTTCGGGACATGATTTTTTATATCATGCCAATGTTATGTAATAATGCAACGACTCTAGGTAACTGAGGTTGGGGCATCATAGTTGGTATCATATAAGTTTAGAACAAACCTTGGAAACTAGAATTAGATAAACTCTTATTGGAAAACATTACCCTAAGAAAGAAATTGATGATTGGTATAGATAAAATTCCTAGAATTTTGGTAATGATGAGATTTTGTGTATTTTCCCAAAAATAAATCCCTGTCTAGATATGATAATGTTGAGGGGGATCTCACATAGATGTACCTAGGAGTGAAAAATCTGACACGGAGTGTCGAGCTTGACCTGGGGTATCTTGGTACACGACAACTCACCTTGCTACACACGTTGTTATGACACTCCCATGAGATATAATTAGGATAATTCATATTTTATTTAAAAACCATTGTGAATGATTAATGAGTATATACCTCCTTTGTGAAAACGTTTTTTTAATGATTATATATTATATCCATAAATTGATCAATTTATGTTAAGTGTTTCACAAGATTGGAATTATGTATTGCGATTCTTAAACTAATCTAGTGTATGCCATTTTTTAGAAATGAAATATTGCGGATGGAATGGAAACCCTATCAACGCATGTAATCAATGTAGAGATTTCACTCCTACTCATGATAATTATAGTGGAGATGGTGGTGCAACTGGTCTTGGTCAGTTTATCACCATACTAGGACAACTCACATAGGGTATGATTAATAATCTTACCCGTATGGAGTACCCTAATCCACAATGTGGAGGGTCAATGTTAGACTTCATCATGAGGAAACAAACACCAAAATTAAATGGGGGTAAAATCCATTAGTAGCTCATCAATGGATAAATCCCTTATAGAAATTATTTTAGTCTTTGGGGAGTAGCGAAAGGGAAAAAGTTGTCATGGAAATTTATCACCTCACGGGTGATTCAAATCAATGGTGGTCATTATTCCAAAAATAGGAAGATAAATAAGTATTGAACGTGGAATGGAGGGAGTTTAAAGATATTTTCATTGAAAAATACTTTCCTCTTGACCATCGAAAGGATATGGAAGGACAATTTCTAATTCTAAGGGAAAAGGAGGATGAGAATGTTGCACTTTATGAGGATAACATTACTAGGTTATCAAGGCATGTAGTAGATTATATATGAACCCAAGAAGTAAGATTGATTGATTCTTTTATGGTCTAAAACCATTTTTACGTCGAGTATTATTCTCAAAATCCTTCTCATCATATGAAGATATTATCTCATGCACTATCAAGATAGAAAAAAATTTCTCAAAGTCTTATGACTTCAAAGAAAAGCAAGAGAAGAATATATCATTTGATCACTCTGGAAATGGAAATAAGGGGAAAACGGGAAAATTTAAATTTCCATCATGTTGTATATGTGGGAAGAAACAAATGGGTACTTACCTGAAGAGAATGGGAGTTTGTTTCATGTGTGGTGAAAAAGGCTACCAAACTCGCGATTATTGGGGAATGAAAGAGGTTTTCAATGTTGAATGCTACAATTGTAGAGAAGAGGGACATTATGAAAATGAATGGATTAAGCGCCAAGGAAACTTACCTCAGAAAAGGGAAAGGGGGTAAGGCCATGCTTATGCGATCAATACTATTGAGGTTAATACATTAAAAGACATAGTGGGAGGCAATTTAATGGTTTCCTAATGTTTAGCCAATACTTTTTTATTCTGGATCATCGCATTGTTTCATATCTTCCGAGTTTTTCATGAAAATTAGATATTTTTAATTTGACTTAACAAGGAAGTTTTCATTCAAAACTCTTTAGGGAATTATCATCACAACAAATTTATGTGAATCAGTTCTCGTTAGGGCTTATAAATGTTTATTATCTACTAATATCATCATCATAACAATGATTTAATTTGATATAATCATTGGGATTTATTAGCTTTAAAATCCGTGAAATGAATACTAATTATTATAAGAAAAAGGGTATAATTTTTTATGATGATAAGCAGTTCCTTATCTTTAGAGTAGAAACATAACCAACTGATTCTTATCCACATCCACCCCCAATCTCTCTACTAAATTCAATTATTAGGGAGGAAGATAATGAAAAAATTATGGGTGAGGAAAATAATTTTTGAATAGAGGACATAACTATTGTGAAAGAATATGTTTATGTGTTTTCAAAGGATTTACCTGTACATCCTCCAGAGTGAGAAATTGAGCTTTCCATTGATTTATTTTTTGGTTCAAGGCCCATATCGATGACCCCTTATAGAATGGCCACTATGGAATTAGTTGAACTAAAGAAACAACTAGAGGAAATAAGTAATAAAGGTTTTATTCTCCCTACTATTTCTCCATGGGGAGCCCCTGTCTTTTTTGTTAAGAAGAATGATAGATTTTTGAGGTTGTGCATTGACTTCAGGGAGATAAATGTTATAAAAATAGAAAACAAGTATCCCCTACCTTGCATTGATGATTTATTTGACAAACATCATGGAGCTAAATATTTTTCAAAGATTGGCCTTTGATCTGGATATCATAAGTAGTGTAAGGAAAACATTCTAAAAACAACATTTTGAACCAGGTACTGGCATTATGAGTTTACAGTAATGCATTTTGGATTGACTAATGCACCCTTTGTCTTCATGAATCTAAATAATAGAGTTTTCAAGGAATATATTGATGAATTTATTGTGGTATTTATTGACGATATCATGATATATTCAATAAGCTACAAGGATCATGAAAATCACTTGCACATTATTCTAAAAATCCTCAGAAGAAATGAATTATATAAGATGTTTAGCAAGTGTGTATTCTGGCTTCAAGAGATTTCTTTTCTTGGCCATATTATCTCTAAGGATTGAATCTCTATCGATCCTTCAAAGAACAAGGCAATCCAAGAATGGCCAGCAATGACGAGTATAAAAGAAGTATTCAGTTTTATTTGTTTAACAGGTTATTATCAATGTTTCATCCAAAATTTTTCCCAGTTGGATAACCCATTAAACAAGCTCACACTTAAATGGGAAAAATTTGTTTGGAAAAAAGAGTGTGAATAATGTTTTGAATAACTGAAGATAAAATTAAAAAATGCTTCTATCTTGACTCTTCCTTCAAGGAACGATGGGTTTGTTATTTATAGTTATGTTTCAATGAATGGACATGGTTGTGTACTTATACAAAATGATAGAGTAATTTCTTGTGCATCATGACCACTAAAAATTCATGAGAAAAACTATCCCACTCACGAGCTGGAGTTTTCAACTATAATCCTTTCTCTAAAGATATGGAGACACTATCTATATGGTGAAAATGTGAGATTTATACTGATCACAAGAGTTTGATGTAATTTTTTTCACCAAAAGAACACAATGTGAGGCAAAGAAGATGTCTTGAACTACTAAAGAATTATGATTTCACTATACACTACCACTCAGAGAAGGAAAATAAGGTTTTAAATTCTTTTAGAAGAAAGGATCAAGGATTTTTGAACAAGATGAGAGTTGAAAGGGATTATATTTTCATGGATATAGTTAAGATAAATATGGGAATAACCCTAGAATTTGAAACATAAATACTTTTTTAAAATGGTTGCCAACCCATATTTACTATAAAGGACAAAGAGGTCTCAGAATGATGACGAGTAGTTTCAAAAGAAGATTAACGATTTGAATGATAGAGATTGAGTGAAATCATATATGAATATGAAATTTTGAAATTTGGGAAGATAATTTATGTTCCTAACATACCTGATCTAAAAAGGGAATTGTTGGATGATGCCCATAGCTCCAATTTCTCCATACACCCTAGGATAACCAAGATGTATAGATATTTGAAAGAACATTTTTGATGGGATAACATGAAGAGGGATATTGCTGATTTTGTGTGAAGATGTATGGTTTTCCAATAAGTGAAAGCTAGATAGAAAGATCATCGAAGAGTCATGCAACCTATTCCCATACCTGAGAGGAAATGGGACAATATTACAATGGACATTGTCATGGGGCTACCATTGTATCCTAGAAGGAATGATGCAATATGGGTCATTGTTGATCATCATACCAAGTTAGAACATTTTCTTGCTATAAGAGAAGATCCACCACTTCAACATTTAGAAAAAATATATTAATGATGTTGTAAGACTCCATGGTGTACCCCAATCAATTTTTTCGGATAGTGATCTCTGTTTTACATCAAGTTTTTGGAAAAGTCTTTAGAATCCCTTGGATACTGAATGTTTTTAGATCACTTACTACCACCCTCAAACCGATGGACAATCCAAACGGACTATTTAAACCATAGAAGACGTGTTGAGATCTTGCTCACATGACATTCAAGGTATGTGGGATTAATATTTACCTCTGGTAGAATTTTCCTATAACAATAGCTTCTATTGAAGTATTCAGATGGCACCATTTGATGCGTTATATGGAAAGAGATACGGTACACCAACTTGATGGGATGATGTTCGTGAAAGAAAACTTGTAGGTCCAGAACATGTTGAAGAAACAATGGAAATGGTGAAGGTTATCCCAACCCACATCAAAGTAGCTCAAAGAAGGAAAAAAGAGATATTCTGATAATCAAAGGAAGGATTTGGAATTTGAAGTAGAAGATCATGTTTTCATGAAGGTATCTCCATGGAAGGGTGTCATATGATTTGTTAAGAATGGTAAATTGTGTCCCAGGTACATCAGACTTTTCAAAATTATAGAACGAATTGGGGTTGTAGCTTATTGTTTGGAAATTTCGCCATGTCTCTCCAAAGTTCATGATGTGTTCCACATATCACTATTGAGAAAATATATGCCTGACTCAACGCATGTACTAACTTATGATGAAATTTAACTGGATCATGATCTATCTTATTGTGAAGAGACAATCACGATTCTGGATACCAGAGAACAAGTGCGGAGAAAACAGATAACTCGTCTGGTAAATGTTCTATGGAGAAACCATAAGATGGAAGAGGAAATGTGGGAACCTGAGTTATATATATTGAAGAACCACCTAAATCATTTTATGAAGTAATATTCTAGAAATTTTGAGGATGAAATGATTTTAAGGATGAGAGAATGTAACACCCCAATCTTCCATGACACGTTTCCCTTTGAATAATGTAGTATCTTTCATTGAACGCAACTTGGAGTTTTAACACACCATGACCAATCAAATATGCCATATGAATAGTAATACCTTCTTTTTATAGTTTTATATTTTTTATTTTTCAAAATGGACATCATTTTTTAATTCGGAATATCAAAATTATCTTAGGGTGACTTTTGGTATTTTTCGTAAAACTTTCAATTTTGGATGAATAATGAAAAACACTGTGTTATGGTTTAAAACTGAATTTTTATTTAAATAATTATTTATATTATTTTAATTTTTTAAGGTCAAAATAGATACATAATACCAATATATGTTCAGTGTAATTCATTTGAGTCATTTTATAATAAGTTTAGATATATAAAATTTTATTGAACTTTTTACCGTCTTTTACCCAACTTCTAGGAGCATTTACAAATTTGCATAAAACATAAATTTACCACTTTTGTTAGTATAATTTCGAAATTCTGAGAGAAAAAGATGAAATTAGTAAGTACAATCTAGTTTAATAAGATGAATGTTTTTGGTAAATAGTAACTTTTGACTTTTATTTACCACGGTTAAAAGTAAATTTGAAAATTAAGGGTAAAAATGATGTTATAATTTCCCTAAAACATTTCCTAATTCTATTGGATATGTGTAATTAGACCAAAAACAAAATTAGGAATAAAATATGATCCTTCTGGTCCACTTGGATTAGATTAGGACATTGATTATTATTTTATTTAAAGTAAACTTAAAAGTGTTAAATTCCATGTTTAATAACTAAACCATTTTTAATATAGGGATAAACAAAATACAAATTCAGCTATAAATATTAATTATAAATATGAAAATATTTTCAACATAATGATATTTTATTTATAATTTTATACATTAAATAATTTAAATTATTTATGACACAATGACGATGCAGTAATTACCCAAATATTAAAATATTGAAATAATTGATATTATAAATATCCAAATAAATGTAAATTGAGACTTTTGATGAATTAAAATAATTTTATAAGTTAATATGACATGTTATGGTTGATTAAATAAATTTTTTTCGATGTTATAAATATTTTATGGCTTTCAAAAAAATCAAATACTAAATAGTGTCGAAATTGACATAATTGTGTTTTCAAAACAAATACAATATTATTTTTTAATACAATATTTTTAAAAATCTAAGGTTCATCTAAAGTAATTTTATAAGGTTATATATATTAATAATTAACCAAATGAGGTTCTCTTGACTTGTTACAGTAAGTTTATTAACTATATAATGTAAAAATACAAAGAAACATGGTAAAGGTCAATCTATTTAACTAAGTGTTAAATCCAAAAGAGAAGGTTAATATGAACACCTAAACCAGTCCAAAACCTCTTGGTTGAGTTTTTTTTTACACCCATAACCACCTTATCCTTAAAATAAATCATTTTGGATCCATTAAAAACCGAAAATTATTTTATTATAAAATAATATTTCAAACTTTTTCTAAAGCGACCCTCACCTCTTTTATAAAAGGGTACTAACCCTTCTCTTAATTTTACACCTCCAGAGCCAATTGGATCGGACAAACCCATACCAAATATCCTCCCAACATTCCTCCCTTCATCCTAGAGTCCTTACGTTTGTCATAAATCCATCCTATAGAGACCTTTTGATCAAATCAAAAGTAAGAACCCGAAGAAGAGGTAAATATTTCATCACCTATTTCAAGTTCTTTTTTTCTTCCACTTCCTATTCATTTATTTTTTACATTCTAAAACAATTAATCCAGAATATTCTATATAATTTGATGTTATTATAAAAATTATACAACCATATTCATTATTCTATACATCATATTAATGACAAAGTCACCATATGTGCGTACATACGGCTTACCGTCTCCATGTCGTGGGGTAGTTTGTTAATCAACCACTTCTTTACTTGGATGGGTATAATAATTAGTATAACTGATTTAAATAATAAATATTAAATGTTAACGAATATTTATATATTATATACCATCCAATTACATACCTTTTCACCATCAATTTAATGATATTGTTGCTCGTGCGTATGTACGGATTACCATCTGCACGAACGCGATGAGATTCATTCCACATCATAATAATTTAAAAATAATTTTAATTTCATGATTAAAAATAATGTTTATGAACATAATATCATTATTTATATGAATCAAATACATATTATCCCTAACAAACATGACTTACGTAACCAATCATATAAAAGACAATGAATCGGTTAACACCTGAAATGATGATACTACTAAAATATTATTTACAAGGAAATATTATAAGATCATATATGATATCATATTTATGTCTATAATTATTGTATAATTTATTAACAATATTTTATCTATTATAATGGAGTTTAACATACCATGAAATATGGAAAGGTAAAAGGTAAGGGATAATTCTACAATCTCTTTAATTATCTAAGATTGTTAATACGTACGTATCTACTGGGACCTCTTTATCATCCACATCTGGTTTTTCATAAAAATGTAATTCAAAACATATTTAAAATATATTATACTATGGGTTAAAGTCATTTATACCATTATTTGAACACATATGTTTTGAAAGGAATATTTCCGACATTTTCCAAACAAGGTACTTTATGACCTTCTCGAAAAAATTAAAGTAAGAATGTCTTTTTTAAATTATATGGCAGGTGCGGCTATTTTCCACTATTATAACATCATCGAAGATTCTGGTACAATATTATAAGAATATATTAAAAATAAAAGTTTTATTTTATAATTATATGAAATTTAAATTATTTCAAAATAGAAATATATATTTATCTAAAAAAGGTTTTCATATCTTCTATTTCAACATCCTTTGATGGGTTTTAAGCTTGTTGGAAGTTGATTTATTATGAAAAAAATCTTCCATATTGTATTGATTTTTTTGTATATTAGACTCTGGATGTGTTATGTTTACACCATTTATGGTTTATGGATAGATTGTTGACATTTTGTATTCTAGTTTTAATACGAATGTTTATGCTATGTTTAAACCTTTTCATAGGAGGAATGCATTGGACATAGTAAGTGATGTGTGGTGCCCAATATAGATACTCGATGCATCGGTTGGTCTCCTGAGACAAACTAGTGTATTGGAAGAAGGACTTGGAAAAATATTTTTTGTAGTCTTAGCACAAGGCCTTGACTATGTGGTTATGATGTCTAGCATTATGAATTTCATCCTTATAAAAGTGTATATTGATGTTTCATGTGATTATTTGACTAGTAGAATATCTACGTGAATATGTAAATGAAATTATTGGATTTTATATTTTTCATATTATGTTGAGTTTTATGTTTAAAATGATTTTTTAGTCATATACATTTCCTTAAATGTTTATGCTTATTTTTGAATGTTTTCGCTATATTGTTATCCTTACTGAACATCTGAGCTCACCTCTTTCTATGTTTTATTTTTCCCAGGATGTGAAGAAATATTTTATGGTTGACCTATAGGGATAGGCTAAAGATATAAGTATTCTCAATGGGGACCAAATGTAGTTGATGTTTTTATTTCATGATGTAATGTAAAAATTATGATTGAATCTAGTACTTCTAAGGCTACTAAACTGATCGGCCTTTCCGGACACGATTCCTTGTATGATATCAATTTTATGTAATAATGCACCGACTCTGGGTAACAGGGGTCAAGGAGTTACATCCTTGACTAAGTATTAATGATGTCCAACTTTAGGCATTTCCTCATTATGAAATTAATTATTACATGTGATTATTAGACTAGTAGAATAAACATGTGCATGTTTATTATTTAATGTTTGATTTATTTTCTCAATATTATGTTAAATTTTATGTTTAAAAAGGTTTTTGTTTTTATTACACATATTTCCTTAAAAGATTATAGCTTCAACTAAATTATTTACCATTATTTTGAATTTGAGATCACCCCTTTTTAATGTTTTATTTCCCCATGATTCCAAGAATTTTATTATGATTGATATACATGGTTATGCTAAATGGAATAATAGCATTCTCAAAGTATTATTTATGATCTATTTAATGATTCAATGTGTAATGTTACATTCATGTATCTAATCTATTTTCTAGGACTACTGAATTTATCTCTCTTTTAGGACATTATTCCTTGTAATCATGCCAATTTATTAAAATAATGCACCAGCTCTGGGCTTCTGGGGTTGGGGCGTTACAAGTTTAATGTTCTATCTAACATGTACCCAGTCTATTAGAGAATATTTGACAACCGATGGATCAAATTTCATCAATATATGGTCCCCATAAACAACCATCCTCTAGTAATCTAATATACTCATTAATAAAAATAACTCTACCAAAGGCCAATGACTAATCTCTTGAACTACCTTTGTCTTACTCATAAAATATAATCTCTGATGTTGATATTAGAAGGTGAATTGACCATCTGATTGTTAAAATCCTCTAGATACTCAATAAAGGGACTCTTCCTTATATTTGGTTCATGTTGTGTGAATATGTAATGAAGGATATTGTGGTTAGTATAGATAAAAATCATATCAACCAATATGGTGGTTTATGAACATTTCATAGCATAAAACACCAATTATAGCTCTAATTCAAATTTATAAAAGTTCATCTCAATATTTCAAAAATAACATGACCAATAAGATAATATATGATGCATATGTATCATTAATTCTCCCCAAATAACCCTAGATCAATTGTATTAAACAACATAACTAATACATGGATCATGGATTATCAACATTGGAGTTATAGTCATCCACTATGTCAGATAACTAAACGGACCATCAAACAAGTCCAATAACTAGAACCGTACTCCTATCCTCATTAGTATTATCATAGGTGATGATAATCTGCATATATCCTTGATAAATTGTAATTAAGATCCTATAAAAACATGATATTTTGTACATCGAACACATTCTATGGTCATGTGAATAAAATCACTCCCTCCACCTTCTCTAGGAGCACAAATATACCTATATCTGACACGATGTTCCCTATGTACAAAAAATCATAAATATAGAAGAATAAATTATATAGTTTAGTGTAAAGGTGAAATTTTTTAGGAATACCGAAGAATATCTCAAGACGTATGTCATTTAATTCTATTTTTGATAACTATATGAGGGATTCATTAACCAACACCATTATGAACTTGTTTATGTTAGGGTAGAAGTTCTAATAAATCTGATCCATGAACATTTTCAATTTATTCACAAATAAAAAAAATATATCATCATGTACTCATGTAGCACATACCTTCTCCTAATTACTATATTGATAATGTACTCTTATATAATCTACAAAAACTAATAGCTTAATTAAAGATAAATAATTGAGAGAAAATTGGATCTATATAGCTGATCATAAATTTTATTAATAATGGAAATAGTTTTTTGTCCTTATACATCACCTAGTTTAGTTATTGGAAATCAATGTAGAGTTAAATAAGAATATATTCCTCCATGAAAAATAGTATAGGTGCACACCACTATGAGGTACTCATCTTCATAACATCCTTTTACTCTAGGTCATATAGATAAACCATTATATCCATCAGATTAGTTAGGTCCATATGATGAGGTAGTAACAAAATGTTCCAACAAGCCTGCAAGAGCCATGTATTAAATTCAACTCCTCTATCACGTGTAATTCATTCAAATTAATCAGGGAATACATCCTAATAGATATACACACTAGGATGAAATATATAGGGGGATTCCATTAATCTTGATGTGAGAGACAATTGTATGATTTATGTTGTGAAAATTTCATGTTGAATCAAGCCAATACCAACTCAACTGAATATTAGTTACCACCCTAAATTCATCTGGAACAAATCTTACATAGGAAATATTTGTGAAACCAATATCTTATATAAATCAATGTGTCATCATAGTAATTTTAGCTAATCATCACATATAATCACATTAAATCTCATTATCTACAGTATCATGAATCCCCACATATGTCCATAACATGAATTTAATAAAGGACACTCATGGAATCATTGGAGGTGTCTCACTTCTATTCTATAATGTGCATTAATAGAAAGTAATTTAGAGGATAAATTCAATGATAAGTAAAATACTAATAATACTTGTGACGATTCAAATTAATTGGATGAACCTATATCAAATGTGGTAGTAGATAATATTGTGGTGATAAAAACAAGACCTCATAAAGTATATGGTACCTCACCCCCATTGGCTAGATTATGATACATTACATATATATTGACTCAATTATCTATATAAAACTATCCATGATATGCATGTATAGTATATTTGTACAATTTAAAATTCTTCTATTAATCTTAGTTGGATCCCCAGTTTCCAGACTATGGCTCCCTTCCACCTTTATGAAAACGTAACCTCAATGCTCAATTGAAAACTGTTGTAGGAGACACATATTCCCATACTATTTTAACATTATTTTATGTGTCATGAAATCCCTATAGTAATTTCTAAAAAACCCAGAAATGGATAATTTTTGGTTAACTAATAAGGGAACTAATGAGATAAAACTCAACTACACATGCATGCCAATTTTTGTGTATGTCCCTGATATGATACTTGCTTTTATTAGAAGAGGTACTTGTAGAAGAAGTAGTTCGTACACTCAACTATGTAATTAATGGTAGATAAAGAAAATATTCTCAATCATCCTCTAAGATCCTATCGATGAAAATGACATTCCATAGAACCTCCATTTATGATATTAGGTCAATGCTTCAAAAAACTACATATTGTTGTGAAAAAGTGTGATATTGACCTTCTTGTAATTATGAGCCTCATTACTAGATTAAAGGGGTGAAAAATGTTGAATAACAATTAAATGAAATGAGTGGGAAGAAACTATCATGGAATTATACTATAGAAAAATGAAATAATTTCACTTTTCCAACATCCTTATATTAGGAAATAACACCAATAAGAAAATTTCATTAAAGGCCTCCCATGTGAGTTATTCATGTTTAGTGTCGGGTAGTTTGAATCACCACTAAAGCATGGAAGGTCACTATATTATTCACAAAATAACATGATCTTCCAATCCACCCATGCCTCAATGAGGTCTAAGATACCCTCAAGTAAATATAAATATTCCTTATTATCTAGTGGTCCACCCATTGGGGATCTTTATTTTTCTATCTATATCTCTCTTGGGGTTACTCATCAATCATTCTTCCTTTTTTTTCTCATTTAAAAATATGTGGGTTATTTTTTTGTCATGAATGTATATCATTTGAATAAAAAATGTTTTGGGTTTCAGGTAATCATTAGGAAACAATATAGGCTCTAAGTTGTGAGCCTTTATTGGAAAAAATGACTAACTGTTCAGGGATTTATGTTCTTTTGAAATAATTGTGTTCTATTATAAATGGGTCTTTATTTATCAGCAATTCAATGAATTTTGGGAATATTAAATGGGGTATAGGTAGTTTAATAATGAAATGGGAAGGAAAACCATATGAAAAACATTTACATTTCATGTAAATGTATTAAACGTCATGTAATGTGGGGTTTTTTAATATTTATTAAAGGAAAGGGGTTTTAAGTATGGCCAATAAAGCTATTTACATGATTTTTAACTATATTATATTCCATTTAATTCACTTAACGTTTCTGTCAATGTATGATGTGATGCTAAATTGTTAATTTCTCTCACTATAATATTCAACTCAATACCCAAGGGCATACTCTATGTGATTTTAGAGTGAGAACCTACCTTCTAGACATTTCAATAACATGATAAATTCTTATGTAAGCCTTTTGGTTGTTTGTTTTCTCTTCTATCCACTATTTCATCAAATTTTTAAGTGTAATTCTTTGTATCTGTGAATTTTTTGTTTTGATATTGATTATTTTTTATCCTGAAACCTCTAGGAAATAATATACACCATCATAATGGGTGTTTTCTATTGGAAGTGTTGGGTTATTCAATAGTAGAGGTAGGTGAATAAATCTTAATCCGATGGTTTGATATTTTCCATTTATAGGAACTGTTATGATTTCACTAACAAAATATGAATTTGAATTATTTAAATAATGATTGAGATTATAACATGGATTATATTGGAATAAATTGGTTATTGGACTAGCTTATGGCTACACATTTCATTAGTGATCCATGAATAAAATTAATTTGGATGATGGATTAATCTGTGTGTAGCATGACATGGAAACATAGGTAATTTGTTGATATAGAATCGATATGTAGTGGATTACTTCATATTAAGTTAACTATTCATCAATTGTGATATATGTGAAAGAGGTAATTGAATAAAAATTATTCATTTGCGTAATTAAACATTTAGTCTTATGAGGTTATATTCTGATATCCATGCTATTGTGTCAAGTTTTGTGATCCTTTATGAAATTGTTATACATCAATAATGTATCTGTAATAAGAACACTTATATTCAGTAATGATGAAATTGAGAAGGCTTGAACCAGTCCGTTGTTGTACTGCTTATAGTTAGTGTGAACAACCTATTCCCATGTTGTAATTCTTATTGGTATTTGATCCGAATGTTGTAACGCATCAAGGTTTATAACCAAATTTAATGATTTTTTTTCATGGTCATATTTTTGTGGTTGGAATGGTAATAAAACAAGGTTAGAGATATTCCACCATGATGCAGAAGAAGATTCCTTTACCACAGTTATATGATTATGGTTGGAATGGTTGTGAGTCATGCTTAGATATATTCCCACATGGATCTGAAGCAGGGTGTTGTGGTATTTTTTAATTATTGAATTATTTAATACAAATTTTCATCATTTTATTTCATACACTAATATTAAAAATGGTTTTATTTGAAATAGTGGTGCATACCTACTAATATTTACTCACACCCTATCTAGAGGACATGTGGCTCCGGAGATGATTACATAGATGTAGGTTTGGAAAAAGAAAAAAATACCTTGTTATTGACTATTTTTATACTGGATGGATTCAAGTATAGAAGCAGGTTAGACATGGTGTTTTGAACCCGAAACGTTTGAGTCTTATTTGAGTCTTATATTATTTTTCTTGTTTTGTTTCTAAAATAACATTTAGTTACATTCCTACACATCATTAGTGATGGAATATAATATGTTTATAATATGATTTCATTTTTTTATATGTAATAAATATACTATATTAAAACATAATCATAGGAGGTATCGTCTCCCCACAATACATTTCACATAACCACTAAATGTAAATATCCTATGGCATATAATTTGGTGTGCTTGGGGTCTCATAACCAACTATTTTTTTGGCCATGTGTAAGAGTGCCAAAGTAGGGGAATTTCAATGTGGTGTCAAAGGAACAATTTTTCTGTCCTATTATAATTCTTTATTGTTCATGATTGGTATAATGGTAAGTATGATGTGTAGAGTATTTATAATAACATTGTTTTTGGAGTAGCTAACACAAGTATAAGGTAAATAAGAGGTTCTAGGGATTGGATTATTGTTTGTACTATGTTCTTGGTGTAGTTGATGTTATTTCACCTTGGGTGATTCACATGTTGTGTGAGTTTATTTTTCAACAGCGTTTTTATTTCTTGATATATGTACTTGTGACTTGGTATGGAATGATATGAGAATCCATGAATCATAACAGGAAAATCTCAATGAATTTTGACATGAATTGTTCATGATAGGGATATATTTTTTTGTATGTGATATATATTTTCATATAGTACTTTTTTATGAAATATATGTTATATCTAGGACATGAAATAAATGATCTATCATGTCACAGTAAAACACTTTTAATATATTTTTAATGAAATTATGATTTAGTGTTTATCTATTTTGATGACCTATTGAGTTTGAACATGTTAATAGCCATTGTTCTATGGTTTTCAATTGTATTATTGATTAAATTTATCCTCCTCATCATTGAATTTATCATCAGGAGAGTGGAAGTTTGTAAACTCTTAACACATCTGAAATAAATATTTCTATAGTTATTAAATATATGATAGACGTTCAACTTGATGATAACTTCTTGAGGGCCATGTGATTGATGGAAATGGAGACTATTCATACCATGCCTTCATTGGTAGAGCTGGAAAGAGAGTTTCAGATACAGAATCCACCTACATTTACTAGGGAAGGAGAACCATATCCAGACATGTTTTGGATCAAGTCCATATGGATGAATATTAACTATTTTGAGACACCAATGGATAGGTGGGTGATGCATTCTTCGTAAATTCTTCATGGATCAGAAATGTGTTGGTGGGATATTCTTGAGTAATGAGGGAATAATATTGAGCTATCATGGGAGTAATTTGATTAATATTTCTCTAACCATTATTATCAACATATTTTTATGGATGAAAAAGCTTATGAGTTAATAAATATAATGTAGGAATACATGTCAGTGTTGGTCTATGCTGCACAATTTAATAAAATACAATGCTTTTTTCCATCTTTGAATGCTTTTCAGATCTCTAGGGAGAGTTTTATTAAGGACGGAGGATTTTTAGATATCAGGTCATAATTGAATTTTCCTCATTTAAGATGTTTTTAGAAATTTAAGAACCAAAAATTCATCATGGAATGGAATTTGAAAGATGCATCGAGTAGTGGGTAGGATATATCAGCTGGGAGAACATGGATCTCTTATTCATAGAGAAAAAATCCACATTATGATAATTTTCTCTGTGTTAGTAGTCAGTAGTGTAATTAGGGAAGCAGAAAGACATCTTTGGACCATGTTCCAATGTAGCACTATCTGTGGTGAATGTTTGGACACATGTGTCATTAGTGTCCTTACCTCGCAATTCAGTGTCCTATATGTGGATGAATAGGTCATCTTCCTAGGTTCTATGAGAAAATTCCCTAGAAAACAAATATTAGTGGATCATGATAGGAAATTCAGTTGGAAAGGTGTTCATCTACCCCTAAAAGGAAAGTAACTATATTTCAACTAACCATTTAGGTAGAGAAAGGGGGTGTGGTACCCTCGAGAATGACAAAAGTTCTAGCAATGGGAATAAAATTACTATATTATATCTAGAACCCATGGAAAAGTAAAAATTCATCTGTACATTATTTTATATTCTCCGACTCTCTCGGATTCTGGACCCCCTACCATAAGTGGTACCGTTCATATAACATTTACATTAGCTTAAGTTTTTTTTGATATAAGATCATCACATTCATTTTTAGATGATCATCTATTAAAATTATATGGGATTGGAGATGGAAATATTGGATAGTGCTTGGACCAAAGACACACCATTGGGAGTGTGATCTTGGAATTTCCATGTCTACAAGGTGTGTTTTCTAAAGATTGGTGTTTTCCATTTCTTTTGGGAATCATTCATGTGTGAAATGATAATATTTTACATGATTTATTTTATGGATTGGATTGTTCTTTAATAAGATCATATCATTAGTTTTTGGATGATTGTTATCTTTCTATCTAAAGAAAGAGGCATTTATTCATACAATAGTTAGTGGGATATTCATGCTTGTAAAGACCCGTAAAATTCAAGGGAAATTTTTTCTTAATTTTCTTTAGAATTTTACAAGAGCGCGGTTTCAGACGGCGCCTGATTCCGAGGCCCGGAGTGCCCGGAATTAATTTCTGAAGTTTGGCTCGGGTACGTTCAGTGAACGAACGAGCGGGATTTCCTAACTTTTGATCCGGTGCTCGGAATTGAAATCCGAGGGCACTGATGAACTCGCAGCGCCGATATTCGCTTAAAGAGTCCTTTTCGGGAGTTGCGTTTGTTGCGGGTTGAATGTTAATTTTAGGGGTTTTTAGTTTGAGTTAAATAAAATTTGTTTAGAACAAATTTTATTATAACTTGTTAAAAACCTACCAAAGGAGGTTGTAAGTGGGACCCACACCCACTTAACCTCCCTTGGGAGGATTAAGTGTGGTGGGGCCCACACGAACCCCTAAACCTTTCAAATCCTCCCAACTCCTTTAACGCCTCTTTTAATGGCTTAAGTTACTTATTTAATTAAGGGAGTTAAACCCTTTTTGAATTTCAAACCATTGAAATTCTTGTGGTTAAGTTATGTAATAATATAAGTTAAAGATTATATTATTCTAGGGGATTCTTCTACCACCTTGGGAGGATTTCTTGAGAGCTTTGGAAGCTTTTCTTCTTCTTCTTCAACTTGACGAAGAACCTTCGAACTTGACGAAGAACGCTCAAGCTCCGACGAAGAACGCTCTCCTCTCTTCTTCGTCTTCCGTGTCAACGAGAGGGAACACCGCTTCCTCCTCGGACTCCTTTCGTCGACATAAGAAGATTCGCCAACGACGTATCTCTTCGGGCGTAACTCTTCGTCATCGGATTTGACGAACGACGACCGCGACGCCCGACCTCCGCGACGTCGTCTTCCGTGGAACCTTGACAATCTTCGAACCTTATACCCGAGGTAGGGGTTGTCGAATTTTCTTTTGGATTCCTCATTTTATTCTTGATCGTGATTTTAGCAAGATTAACGTGTGGCTTGATTTATTTTTTAAGTTGCGTTTTTAATTTAACGTGAGGGGGGCCGGACCGCACGAACACGGCCGAACCCCCCCCCCCCCCTCCATCGTTCTTGTTTAATTATTTTGCGGAAGAAAGCAAGTGGCGTGGTGCCGTCGCACCACGCGGATGATCGTGCAAATATTTTACGTGGCGCCGTCGCGCCACGCCGAGGTAGAACCTTCAAGAACGCGACGCCATCGCGCCGCGTTGAAAAGAATCAAGGCACGGTGAAAGGGGCGCGGTGTCGTCGCACCGCGCCGGACGACAAACACCGCGGCCGGTTCCGGGCCGCGGCGGGACGAGGAGACCGCGGCCGGTTCCGGGCCGCGGCGGAAGAGAAGACCGGCGGCCGGGCCGCCGGCGTCGGAAGCCGAAGGGGGGACCGGAAATTTCCGGTCCCGTTGGAGAAAACCGGCCGGCCAGCTGGCCGACCGGAAGTCATTAAAACTGGGGGAATTAATCCCCCGGCCGTAATAATAAAACCCCCCTCTTTAAGAGAGGGGGGTGGTTCTTTAATGAGAGGGGGGGGGGGGGCAGCCGGCCCCCCGGTTCGTTTCCAGCAAGCCCCCCACGTGTGGGGGGCGTTTTTTAATTTTTTTTTGGGCGCGACATATAGCCGCGCCGTCCATGAAGAAGCGGGGGCTGAGCCCCCCGCGTGCCACCCTCGTGTGGCGCCGGCCGCCCGCCGCCGCGGCCCGCCGCCGTCGCCGCCGCCGCGCCGCCGCCGCCGCGCCCCCGCGCCGCCCCAGGGGGGGGGGGGGGGTCGGGCCGGGTCGGCCCGGACCCGGACCCCCCCGTTTCGAACCAGATTTGGTTTTTGGCCCATAACTTGAGCCTCGGACCTCCGAATGACGAACCGTCTGCGGCAACACGATCCTTGGATCGAGACGGTCGTTTCGGTATATCGCACTCAAGGTTTCGGGTTACTTTGAGTTCGGCCGGGTTGGTTCGTTCACGAAACCAACCGGACCTTCGGAGCGGAAACGCTCATATCTTGAGCTACGGACGTCTGATTGACGCGCCGTCCGTCGCGTTGAGTTCCTCTTAGTGAGACGGATCTTTTGGCATATTCCGCCCGAGGTTTGGACGCAGGTGGAGTACGGTCGGGTTGGTTTTGCCTTAGAAACCAACCGGGCCCCGGAGACGAAAATGCCAATAACTCTCAGACCGGGCGTCCGATCGACGCGCCGTCTGTTGCGTTGAGTTCCTGTTGACGATACGAAACTTTTGGATACATCAACTTCGGTCTTCGTGACTGTTGATGTATCAGCCTCTCGGCTCGTGGAGCGGACCCTCCGAACGAGCTTGCTGTGTGCGGGAACCCTAGTGCTGGCTGCGACTGTTCTACTGCTTCGACTGCTACTGTGACTTCGACGACGACAGTACAGAGATCCTGTGTGGATTCGACGACGACGACTACAGCACTCAGCGATCCTACGCGGATCAGTGCTACAGGTCCTGTCTGGGCCCGATCCTGTGTGGGTCCTTGCGCTCAGCGGTTCTGTGTGAGCCAGCGCCTACAGGTCCTGTGTGGGCCCGATCCTGTGTGGGTCTTTGCGGGGGTTAGTTACCTATCGATCCTTCGTGGGTCCGACGACTTAGATGGATCAGTGATCATCTTTATCGTCCTTGAAGAAGTATACCTGTGTGAGCTGAATCCTTTTGCTTTCCTGTGTGGATTTTGTTGTGCAATCCTGTGTGGATTACGTTTACTTTCCTGTGTGGACTGAGTTGTACTTGGGCTCGGAGGATAGAGCGTATTTGAATTGATGACTTAGGTATATGTATGGGCATATACCTAAGCACTGTCGGTTATTACTTCGTGGTTGTTACTTTTCTTCATGGTTTATCCTATGTGGATTTGAGAGACCTTCAGGGGTCTCGGGGTCCCTACTGAGTAGCTTATACTCACCCCTTCACGGGCTTCGCCCGCACTACGTTGTGTTGGTTGCAGACGACGGACAGCGTTGACCTTAGCTGAGGCTTGCAGAGCGGGACGGTACCCGGAGGTGGACCACTAGGCGAGACGTGCATGGAGCGGACGGCGGGACCCGTGGAGCAGAGGAGCTATCTGTACCCACCCTTCCGGTGGGATTTCCAGTGGACAGCTCGGAGTAGCGGATTTTACTTTTCAGTTGCTGTTTTTCCCTTTTCGAGTTGTACTTTACTTTCAGTTTGGGTTTGTATTCTGGCCCATTTACTTTTCCGCACTTTCAGTTGTACTCTGCTTGTTTAGTGTTTACTTTCCGCTTGCTTACTCTGTGGTGTTGGTTACTTTTCAAAGGCAATGCCTTCCCTTTTTACTGGGATTTACGCCTTGGTGCTAGTCGCCAGCCCCTGGCCTATGGAAGGCGGGCTTGGGGTAGTCACGGCACGGACCCCAGGGGGCGGGTCGTGACAAATTGGTATCAGAGGAGTTCGGTTCTACCACGAACTCTGATCTTTTCTATGTGAAGCAATAATGTTTAGCGTATTGAGTGTGGATATCAGTCCAGGGAGTCCAGTGTTGGTGCGGCGGCCGACGTATCCGTACACCAGGACCCTGACTTCTGATTTCCGACTTAATGCACGAAAACATTGATTGCGTGTGTGTTTCAAAGTTTTCTTTGTGATTACGTATATCAGCTCACCATGTATACTGTTCTAACCGTGGTGCACCTGTTTCCTTTTCAGGATGGCCCCACGACGGCAGCCAGCTAGGGTTCCGAGAGTCGAGCGAGACGACAGCCCACCGAGCGACGAGGCCTCGGTGCAGGGACCTTTTCCAGTAGTGGCACCGGCGGTAGCTTTACCCGCCGATCCCCCGATGCTTCCAGCAGCAGCCGCTGACGATGCACGTCGCCTCAGTGCACTGCATGAGTTTCAGCGCCAGCGACCACCCAGGTTTCGCGGGGAGACGGATCCCCAGGAAGCAGAGGACTGGCTGGAGGCAGTGGTTCGAGTGTTTAGGCTAGTGATGACACCAGCAGACCTCATGGTGATCCTCGCTGCGAGCCTACTACACGCAGCAGTAGGACGATGGTGGAGCTTGATGCTCCAGGTGCACGATGATGCATCTCTACTTTGGACGGACTTTGAGAGCCTCTTCCGCTCGGAGTTCGTCCCAGCCACCCTTCGTGCGGTGCGTATTCAGGAGCTTCTACAGCTGCGGCAGGGCAGCATGACGGTCGCACAGTACCCGGCGAGATTCACCGATCTCTCGCGCTACTCGACCGACATGGTACGGGACCCATTCTTCCGGGCCCGGACCTTCGAGCAGGGTTTGAGACACAAGATCAGGGCATCGCTGATCTCCCTCAGCATACCGACTCAGACAGGAGTACTGGAGCGGGCCCTTCTGATCGAGAGCTTCCTTGCTGAGTCTACACCAGCACAGCGACCCACCGCAGGGCGGCACGTGGCAGAGTCATCCGCAGCAGGCAGTCGACGGATGACTCAGGGGTCCAGACAGACCAGACCTTCAGGCAGACGATCTCAGGGCACTGGCTCAGCAGTGCGGGGCACACAGCGCGAAGCCAGTCTTACGAGAGGCAGACAGTGCTACTCGTGCGGCGGGCAGGGCCACATGGCTCGCGACTGCCCGACCCGCCGTGCCGAGGAGCAGCAGTCGGTTGAGGGACCACCGAGGAAGAGGCAGAGGGTCGACCGTGGCGGTCCTCAGGAAGGAGGCGGATGAGGCAGAGGAGCTAGAAGAGCAGCTGGTGGTGGCCGACGCTTTGAGGCTCTACCACCACCACCACCAGGAGGTCCACCCCGACCACAGGGAGCTGGCGGGCAGCGACAGGCACAGCTCCAGGCAGCAGAGGCCTATGACCACGGCGCACCCGAGATGATTCGAGGTACTATCTGTGTCTATTCCACCCTTGCTGCAGTTCTTATAGACACAGGAGTGAGTCATTCTTTCATAGCCGCTGCCCTTGTTCGGAGCTCGGAGGTTCCGACAGAGCCGTTGGCTCGATCCTTACGGCTAGAGACTCCTACGGGAGCAGACTCGATGATTACGCACTGGTGCCGGCAGTGTGAGCTTACTCTAGGAGGCAAGAGCTTCGGCTGGGATCTTCTTGTAGCAGCGTTGAGGCCTTACGATGTCATCTTGGGCATGGATTGGCTATCTACGGTCCATGCACAGATTGACTGTTTTAGGCGCAAGGTGCGATGTGTACGCACCGACGGGTGCAGGTTCACCTTCACCGGCGAGAAGGGAGCCTTAGCAGCACAGGATGGACTTCCGCGGAGGAGAGGACAGCCCATCACTCATCAGTTGGCTAGCCTTATCCTTGGAGCAGTTGACGTGCGGAGTCCTGGTTTTCCTGCAGTGGTGGATCAGTTTGTGGACGTTTTTCCCGACGACGTTCCAGGGCTACCTCCTCGCAGAGAGGTAGACTTTTATATTGACTTGTACCCCGGGACAGCCCCGATATCCACTCCAGCATATCGGATGGCCCCCGCCGAGCTTCGAGAGCTACGGGTACAGTTGGAGGACTTGCAGGGCAAGGGGTTCATCTGACCCAGTGTTTCACCCTGGGCTTCACCGATATTGTTCGCCAAGAAGGCGGACGGGAGCTTGCGACTTTGTGTTGACTATCGTCGCCTGAACCAGGTGACAGTGAGGAACAAGTATCCGCTACCGAGGATTGATGACCTCTTTGATCAGCTCAAGGGAGCACGGTGGTTCTCGAAGATAGACCTCAGGTCAGGCTATCATCAGCTCAGAGTCAGAGACGAGGATGTGTAGAAGACGGCCTTCAGATGTCGGTATGGCCACTACGAGTTCTTGGTTATGCCTTTCAGTGTAACCAATGCTCCAGCAGTGTTCATGGCTCTCATGAACATGATCTTTCAGCCATACCTCGACCGGTTTGTCGTGGTCTTCATCGACGACATTCTGATTTACTCTACGACAGAGAAGGTCTAGGTCATCCAGGAGCGGATGAGGACAGCTCAGAGCCGGCAGAAGTCATATGCTGACAGGAGGCGGAGGCCACTAGAGTTCGAGGATGGCGACCACGTCTTCTTGAGGGTCTCACCTAGACGTGGTATTCAGAGATTTGGCCGAGGCGGCAAGTTATCTCTGCGCTTCATCGGACCCTTCCAGATTCTCAGCAGGGTTGGTGAGGTGGCTTATCGCCTGGCTCTACCACCTCAGTTGCACCGGGTGCACGACGTCTTCCACGTATCCCAGCTGAGGAGATACGTGCACGACCCGACGCACATCATTGACCATGGGGAACTTGACGTTGACGATGGGGCGACTTTTACGGAGGTCCCGGTGGAGATAGAGGATCGACAGGAGCGGGTCCTGCGTGGGCGATCGATTCCTCTTGTGCGCATCAGATGGCAGCACGGGAATCTCCAGGAGAGCACATGGGAGCGGGAGGCTCAGATGCGTGCTCAGTACCCTCATTTGTTTCCCCAGTTTTGATGTATCTTTACGGGGACGTAAAGCCCTGAGGTGGGAGTAATGTAAAGACCCATAAAATTCAAGGGAAATTTTTTCTTAATTTTCTTTAGAATTTTACAAGAGCGCGGTTTCAAACGGCACCTGATTCCGAGGCCCGGAGTGCCCGGAATTAATTTCTGAAGTTTGGCTCGGGTACGTTCAGTGAACGAACGAGCGGGATTTCCTAACTTCTGATCCGGTGCTCGGAATTGAAATCCGAGGGCACCGATGAACTCGCAGCGCCGATATTCGCTTAAAGAGACCTTTTCGGGAGTTGCGTTTGTTGCGGGTTGAAAGTTAATTTTAGGGGTTTTTAGTTTGAGTTAAATAAAATTTGTTTAGAACAAATTTTATTATAACTTGTTAAAAACTAACAAAGGTGGTTGGAAGTGGGACCCACACCCACTTATCCTCCCTTGGGAGGATTAAGTGTGGTGGGGCCCACACGAACCCCTAAACCTTTCAAATCCTCCCAACTCCTTTAACGCCTCTTTTAATGGCTTAAGTTACTTATTTAATTAAGGGAGTTAAACCCTTTTTGAATTTCAAACCTTTGAAATTCTTGTGGTTAAGTTATGTAATAATATAAGTTAAAGCTTATATTATTCTAGGGGATTCTTTTACCACCTTGGGAGGATTTCTTGAGAGCTTTGGAAGCTTTTCTTCTTCTTCTTCAACTTGACGAAGAACCTTCGAACTTGATGAAGAACGCTCAAGCTCCGACGAAGAACGCTCTCCTCTCTTCTTCGTCTTCCGTGTCAACGAGAGGGAACACCGCTTCCTCCTCGGACTCCTTTCGTCGACATAAGAAGATTCGCCAATGACGTATCTCTTCGGGCGTAACTCTTCGTCATCGGATTTGACGAACGACGACCGCGACGCCCGACCTCCGCGACGTCGTCTTCCGCGGAACCTTGACAATCTTCGAACCTTATACCCGAGGTAGGGGTTGTCGAATTTTCTTTTGGATTCCTCATTTTATTCTTGATCGTTATTTTAGCAAGATTAACATGTGGCTTGATTTATTTTTTAAGTTGCGTTTTTAATTTAACGTGAGGGGGGCCGGACCGCACGAACACGGCCGAACCCCCCCCCCCCTCCATCGTTCTTGTTTAATTATTTTGCGGAAGAAAGCAAGTGGCGTGGTGCCGTCGCACCACGCGGATGATCGTGCAAATATTTTACGCGGCGCCGTCACGCCACGCCGAGGTAGAACCTTCAAGAACGCGACGCCATCGCGCCGCGTTGAAAAGAATCAAGGCACGACGAAAGGGGCGCGGTGCCGTCGCACCGCGCCGGACGACAAACACCGCGGCCGGTTCCGGGCCGCGGCGGGACGAGGAGACCGCGGCCGGTTCCGGGCCGCGGCGGGACGAGGAGACCGCGGCCGGTTCCGGGCCGCGGCAGAAGAGAAGACCGGCGGCCGGGCCGCCGGCGTCGGAAGCCGAAGGGGGGACCGGAAATTTCCGGTCCCGTTGGAGAAAACCGGCCGGCCAGCTGGCCGGCCGGAAGTCATTAAAACCGGGGGAATTAATCCCCCGGCCGTAATAATAAAACCCCCCTCTTTAAGAGAGGGGGGCGGTTCTTTGATGAGAGGGGGGGGGGGGCAGCCGACCCCCCGGTTTGTTTCCAGCAAGCCCCCCACGTGTGGGGGGCGTTTTTTAATTTTTTTTTGGGCGCGGCATATAGCCACGCCGTCCATGAAGAAGCGGGGGCTGAGCCCCCCGCGTGCCACCCTCGTGCGGCGCCAGGCACCCGCCGCCGCGGCCCGCCGCCGTCGCCGCCGCCGCGCCGCCCCAGGGGGGGGGGGGTCGGGCTGGGTCGGCCCGGACCCGGACCCCCCCCGTTTCGAACCAGATTTGGTTTTTGTCCCATAACTTGAGCCTCGGACCTCCGAATGACGAACCGTCTGCGGCAACATGATTCTTGGATCGAGACGGTCGTTTCGGTATATCGCACTCAAGGTTTCGGGTTACTTTGAGTTCGGCCGGGTTGGTTCGTTCACGAAACCAACCGGACCTTCAGAGCGGAAACGCTCATATCTTGAGCTACGGACGACCGATTGACGCGCCGTCCGTCGCGTTGTGTTCCTCTTAGTGAGACGGATCTTTTGGCATACTCCGCCCGAGGTTTGGACGCAGGTGGATTACGGTCGGGTTGGTTTTGCCTTAGAAACCAACCGGGCCCCGGAGACGAAAATGCCAATAACTCTCAGACCGGGCGTCCGATCGACGCGCCGTCTGTTGCGTTGAGTTCCTGTTGACGATACGGAACTTTTGGATACATCAACTTCGGTCTTCGTGACAGTTGATGTATCAGCCTCTCGGCTCGTGGAGCGGACCCTCCGAACGAGCTTGCTGTGTGCGGGAACCCTAGTGCTGGCTGCGACTGTTCTACTGCTACGACTGCTACTGTGACTTCGACGACGACAGTACAGAGATCCTGTGTGGATTCGACGACGACGACTACAGCACTCAGCGATCCTACGTGGATCAGTGCTACAGGTCCTGTGTGGGCCCGATCCTGTGTGGGTCCTTGCGCTCAGCGGTTCTGTGTGAGCCAGCGCCTACAGGTCCTGTGTGGGCCCGATCCTGTGTGGGTCTTTGCGGGGTTAGTTACCTATCGATCCTTCGTGGGTCCGACGACTTAGATGGATCAGTGATCATCTTTATCGTCCTTGAAGAAGTATACCTGTGTGAGCTGAATCCTTTTGCTTTCCTGTGTGGATTGTGTTGTGCAATCCTGTGTGGATTACGTTTACTTTCCTGTGTGGACTGAGTTGTACTTGGGCTCGGAGGATAGAGCGTATTTGAATTGATGACTTAGGTATATGTATGGGTATATACCTAAGCAGTGTCGGTTATTACTTCGTGATTGTTACTTTTCTTCATGGTTTATCCTATGTGGATTTGAGAGACCTTCAGGGGTCTCGGGGTCCCTACTGAGTAGCTTATACTCACCCCTGCACGGGCTTCGCCCGCACTACGTTGTGTTGGTTGCAGACGACGGACAGTGTTGACCTTAGCTGAGGCTTGCAGAGCGGGACGGTACCCGGAGGTGGACCACTAGGCGAGACGTGCATGGAGCGGACGGCGGGACTCGTGGAGCAGAGGAGCTATCTGTACCCACCCTTCCGGTGGGATTTCCAGTGGACAACTTGGAGTAGCGGCTTTTACTTTTCAGTTGCTGTTTTTCCCTTTTCGAGTTGTACTTTACTTTCAGTTTGGGTTTGTATTCTGGCCCATTTAATTTTCATCACTTTCAGTTGTACTCTGCTTGTTTAGTGTTTACTTTCCGCTTGCTTACTCTGTGGTGTTGGTTACTTTTCAAAGGCAATGCCTTCCCTTTTTACTGGGATTTACGCCTTGGTGCTAGTCGCCAGCCCCTGGCCTATGGAAGGCGGGCTTGGGGTAGTCACGGCACGGACCCCGGGGGCGGGTCGTGACAATGCTGGTCGTATAGGGACAATTCAATATAAACTATATTGTCTCATGGATTTGATAAAATATGTTTTAATAGATAATAGTGGTATGTAACATGATTTATTTCATAAAATGGTAGAATGTTCAGTATATTATTTCTGATGAGTTCTATGATGTACCACTAGAGAGAGAAAATGAGTACACGGTCGATTTGAGACCGAGAACAGAGCTTATTTCAATCACACCTAAGAAAATCGAACCATTAGACACCCAATTGTCGGAAGTCTAGTTTGAATATCTATAATCAGTGGTCATCATGCAGACTTGTATATATTTATTGGGATCTCAAATTATCTTCACTGTGAAGGAGAATGAGTTATTATACTTATGCGAGGATTTTTAGAGGTTGTTCTATATGATAATAAATAGTTAGAATATTCTTCTTTGGAAAAATGATCATTATGATAACTATATATGTTATAATATATTCTCAATGATTGATTTAAGACTACACTACCATCACCTAATTCTATGACATACATACATACCTCGGACTTCTTTTAAGGTCTTGTATGGATTTTATGAATTCTTCGGGATGCTATTTTTTATTGAATAATGCAACTGAGGTGTGTTTCTAATTGATGAAAAGGATTTTTCATCATTTTTTGGATACGTTTGATGGTTTTTTCAATGAAATCAAAGTTTTCTCCAAATCAAAAAATGATAATTCCAAACACCGTATCAATATCTCGAGTATATGAAGGGAGCATTGGATTTATACCAAGATAACCAATTTTTAGATTCATCATTAATAAAGTGAACTTCTTGAGCCATATAATCTTAGATGTTGGAGTATTTATAGACCCAAATAAAGTTATAGTAGTGGTATATTGGTAAAAATACCATGGATGGGTTTTATATTCAGATTTTTTTTGGTTTAGTATCTGATAATCATCACATTATCAAAAATTTATCACATTTCAAAAGACCACTGAATTTGATGAATAATAATTGGTTTAGGTTAGTTATGTCTAATTCATATGAGAAATATTTTCAATTGATGAAAGCAAGGCAGAAATCAAAAGATATTCTCATGCTACAAGTTTTATATAATAAATATACTATGTAGTGTGACACATTTTTAGTTGGACATAGATAAATTCTAAAGCTAGATGTCTGAGTGGTCGCTTATGGATATATGAGTAAGAGACGTTATGATATAACTTAAATTATTAGTGATCTAGAGTTATAAGTGGTTGTTTGTACCTGGTGATTTTGAATATACTATCTCCAGGATGAGTTTTTTTCCTATATGGACCATAAGAGCACCATGTACATATTCTCTTAGCGATATGTGAACCTTTAACAATGGTGGTGGGTTAAGTACCATAAATATTTCACCATTTTATTGTACACTAGTCAGAGGAAACAACATTTAGTAGAATTTAGGCTAAAATATATAGGTAGAAGATATATGTGAGTATTGTGATGAATGATAAGTAATGTATCTCTTTACAGACAAGTATATATATATTCAGAAGCCTCAAGAATGAGTATCTCTTACTTCGACATCTGTTACACACATTATTTTTGGATGGATCGAGAATGAAAAATTATCCAATATAAAGGGATCAATTCTGATAAAAAAATTTACATTTTTGGTTGACACAATCAGGAATATCTATTTTAATTTTCAATTACCTTCTTTTATATGGTCGATTGTGGTCCATACGGGATCACCTGAGGAGCTGATGAGGGATATTAATCCTTCTATATGGGCAGTGCATCCTATATTTTAATATATATATATTATTATCTTCGTTAATATTATTTATTTTTTTGAATGCGGATTGAGGTAGAATGAATTGTGGTTAGATGGTTTACCTTTCAGCATTTGAATGTCGAGCATCAGAGGCCAGCTGGGCTCTTGAATCCTTTTCATATTCTTGAGTAGATATGGGAAGATTTCACTATGGATTTTTGTGACCGGATTACCTATGAAAACTCATATGAATTATTTCATATGTGTGTTTGTGGATTGACACAAGAAGGTATCTCACATCTTATATATCATAGAGAAATTCGAAGCTGATTATATGGGCAATATTTCCATGGGTGCATTAGTTTGTTTTCATGTTGTTATAAGGATTATCATAGATTATAGAGATCCTATTTATATATCACTTTTCGGGAAGAAAATTTATAACTCTATAGGATCACAATTTCTTTTGATTACAACCTATCTTCCTTAGACTACTATTAAAAATGAACAATATATTCTAATTTCGGGGGATTTGTTACGAGCCTCGTTTTTTGTTTTTTGTTTTTATTGGAGAAATATATGGAACATGTAGTGTTTGATTAAACAATAGTTTCCTAAAATAGATCAAAATTGAACCTTTTGATGATTTTTATGGAATTCATGTTTGTCCACCTCATTGGTGGATAGAGGCTGGTTAGTCATAACTTGTTGGGCCCAGTCTCATATAAGAGACTACGGAGAAATCTCAGTTTTTCAAAGAACAATTTGTGACCAAATAGAGCTATTAGAAAACATATTTTGACCATCTTATAATACATTTATAATTATAGAATTTCCATATCTTTTTCCTTTTGGTGTGAGCTATAATGGGAAATTTAGTATTTATAAATATGTAAATATAACATCTAGGGTTGTCGATACGTTTGAGATTGTTGAATGGGGTGGTAAAATGGAATATGTTTTAGCACTTACATGGCACTAAAACACCACAAATGATGTATTCAACATGCCGCATCATCAAAGGCATCATCTAGACCATTTACATTTGATTGGCATTGAATACATTGAGCATTGTGTTGATGCATCCTTTGAGGAGCATCTAATGCAGGTTATAGAACATAATGGTAAATATCATCGTATTTAGACTATATAGTGTGTTAAATTATAGTGGAAGAATGGGAATGTTTTGGAGGAAAATTATAGAGGGACTCTAATATGTAAACACAGTGTCCAAACATGTAACCGAGATTCCGTAGGATTGAAATAATGATTTAGATGCTCATTATACAAGAGGGGGGGGGGGTGAATTGTAAACTTTAAAAATTCCTTTGGAACATTTAATGCTAGTTACGAATAACTATGTTTTCCTTAAGCAAAGGAAAGGGCTATGTTTAACATAGTTAACTAAGTAAATTCACAACACCTCTAACACCAAATGAAAACTTGGAATGAGATTCCAAAAGTAGGTTCTGGAAATTTGTTTCTGGAAATTGAAAAATAACCAAAGATTACAAAATGAGATTCTACCTTAAAGCGTATATAATCTAAGTGAAACATAGTACAAGTAAGGAAGTATAAGAAAGTTATAATTTCATTATAATACAAAATGCAGCGGAAACGAACAAGTAGTAAAAACTAAAAGTAACAAGATATAAGTCTTTTAACCCAAAGAGAAGGGTATCCAACAACCTTGGACAAAGGTCCCTTGATTTATACTTTCAAACAAGTCTGTCTTACCCACACCAGGGTAAGCCCTCGATACGAAGATCTGAGTCTCTGTCTTACTATCCCCACAAGCCCTAAACTTCAAGGTAGTTGGCAACCTCTATCTTCCTCAGCAAGGAATCCCTCAACTTCAAGGTGTTGGAAACCTCTATCTTCCTATCCCCGGAAGTCCTCGAATGTAATCACCAACATTCGGAGTTTCATGAAGCTTGAGAGTTTATAAGAGCCTCTCTCTCTAGAAATCACTTCAATAGCATGTATGCACAATGTCGAAGAAGTTATTCATCAGTCATCATTCATCAGTTATGAGCTCTTTCAAATGAGATCCAATTTATAGTCAAGGTCAGCCTCCTTTCCAACGGTCATATTTTCCTTAAAAATCGGAGGGACCTGTACACATGTAACTTAAACAACGGTTAGTTTATAATAGAATAGATGACATAGTTTTATAAAAAAACAAGTGTAACAAGATGTACGACATCGTTTTAAATCTTAACTAAAAAGTTCAGAGTGAAAGTTCGGAGTGTAACAAAAATATCAAAGTTTAGACAAATTATAAAAGTGTAAACAAAAAGAAAGCTTGGAGTCTAACTAAAAATAATTTTCGATGTCTAAATAAATTCTAAGTGTATAAAGCAAAGATAATCAGATTCTGTTTAATAGGTGAATTCAGAATGCGAATTCGGAATGAGAATTCGTCATCAAAATTCATAATGAGAAGTCGATGTCGAAATTCATGAGAATTCGTATCCAGAATTCGGAGTAGAACTTTATCAGAGTTCATATCCAGAATTTGGAGTAGAACTTTATCAGAGTTCGTATCTGGAATTCGGAGTAGAACTTTATCAATGTTCATTTCCAAAATTCGGAGTATAACTTTATTATAGTTCTTTATCCAGAATTCAGAGCATAAAACAGAATGCTTCATATCGAGGTTATAAACCATTCTGAGAATATGGAAATGAATCCAAATCTTATACTTAAGAAAAATATGGATGAAAATATGATAAGAATAATTTTTCTTATAAAATTAATTTTACTTATAAAAGCAATTTTTCTTATAAATTTACGTTTCCTTATAAAAGAAATTTTTCTTATAAAAGCAATTTTCCTAAGGATAAGGTGTTTGTGATTTTCAAAACAAGAAGGAATAAAAAGTCATAAGGAAAACCTTATTGACTCAACAATCTCGCCCTTTTTGGAAAGCACAAACATCCTTATGAAAAAAAATTCTAAGAAGAAAGAAAACATTAAGGCATATCTCCCTTTGCTTAAAGATGTATATGAATACGACTAACTCCCCCTTAGGCTTTGAAATTCTAAGTATCGTATTCTAGATTTCCGAAATGATATTTCATTACGAATAAGAATGTCTTCTTTAATGAGAAACTCCCCCTTAGATAAACTCTCTTGGAGTTTGTTTTCTCTCTCACCCTTTGATAAGATTCTTTTTCCCTTTCATTAGAGTTCATTTCCTTCTCCCCCTTTGTGATTTTCAAAAAGAATTTGATGGAATGGAAAATATAACAAAGTACCTGAAAAATTAGTAGTAACAAGAAAAAAAATGGCAAGCACAATTTCTATTATGTTTGAAAATTTTAACAACAAAAGAGTTAAGGTACAACAAAAGATCGAATCTGTCTATTTAGGATCTTTCTCCTTCGCCATGAGACCCTTTAGAATAGTCTTTATCTTCTTTATGTCATTATGATCTTCTTCAGCTTGCTTCTCTAACACAACAATTCTTGCATTTTGGGCTTCAATCTTTTCTTCATGGGCTTTATGCTTTTCCTCCTGAGCTTTAAGAATTTCTTCCTGATCCTTAACTTTCTCTTCATACTCAATCAGATGATCCCTTTCAAACTTCCAGTTTTGAGAAACAGAATTTAGCTTCCCATTCAGACCTCTGACTTCTTGAATCCGGAAGTTCTTTTCATCTGTTATCTTTTCTTCAAAGGATGAAGTAAGCTCATTTATCTTCCTATCTTCTGTCTCAAAGCATCCTTAACATTATCTTGAAATTCATCAAAGAGCCTCATCTCTTCCACAGTCTTCCTTGGCCAACTAGTCATCCTGTTGTAAGATCTTTTATGGGCTAAATAGCCAACAAAGAAAGATTTGAATTGAGCTTCTATCTCAACACACTTATCCATGACCATGGATACATAGTCTGATTTCTGATTCAAAGCATGTTGGAGCATCTGACATCTTAAATCAATGCTTGGGAAGGTCGGAATAGAACCTACCGACTTTTTGAAAGACTGAAGAACAAAGTCATGCCCCAACGAAGATGACTCCGAATCTGAGACTCTTCTTGGAGAATTTTCTTCTTCAACTTGGTCAAGATTTCTCTTTGAAGAACTACCACCTTACGTTCTCTTCACCTCTACTGAGCTTGGAGTATCAGCAAGAATTTGCTTTCCCTTATCTCTTTTCGGAATGGAATCATGTTCCGGAGTTCTCTTTTCACTATCAGAAACATGAACAACATTATCTTCCACATCAGGAACTTTCTGAGCACCATCCTCTACATTATCCATTTGAGAAACATCATGTAGAAGTTTTTATTCTTATGCATGATAAGCTACTTCTTCTTCTCCTTGCTGCTCATCGTTTCCTGGAGTGACTAATTTCGAAGATTCGGCTTCTGATGTTCGGAGAGACAGATGTTCCGAAGGATTCCCTTTATAATCATCTACTTGTTTCAAAACATCTCCAGTTTTACCACTGCCTTCAGTAACAGTTTCTTCCTCTTCCACTCGCTCAATTTGCTCTACTTCCTCAACAGTCTTAGCAACATCCTCTTCTGGAGTGACGAAGTTTATTCCTGGAGTCTCAGGAAGAGAGTCCAAGGAAAAAGATCTCAAAACATGAATATTTGCTGAAACCATATCATTGAACTTCAACAATGCCTGAGCTACCTCTGCTTCAGACAACTTCTTCTTAATCTTATTTTCTTTGACTTGTTTTTCTAGCTCATCTATAGTACTTTCATTCAAGGCCTTAGCCTCCACAGGATCCAAGCCAAACTGAGGCTTCCCTTGCACTCTCTTCTCTTTGATCTCCCTCCATTTAGAAACTACCTCATCTGGGTAAGCATTCTTCTTCATTGGTTTTGGAGGTGCGGAATGAACTTCCTTAGACTTGGGATTCTCTGCTTCAACATAAACTTCTTTCAACTTTCACTTCCTTACTGGATTAGAGGATTCCGGATTAGTAGCTTTCAGAACTGCTTCTTCTTGAGCAAGTAAATCAATAAACTGAACAGTCTTCTTGTCGAAGGCTACATCCATCCTTTTAAGAGTACCATCAATCACCAGCATAATTTTGAAAACACTTGGCATTGACTTGCACGCCTCCTTGAAAGACTCAAGGCACCAAACTATCAATTTTGAGAGGATTTCTAGATACATTATGATCTGAGCTCTCAGATTCCCTTTTTTCTCATTCTCAAGAGTAATAAAAATGTGTTTCGTCAAATTAAACTTCCTCAGATTTATCAGAAAATCTACGATATAAATCTCACTCTTCTTCAGACTATCGTTGTCACCCTTTCTTGGTACGATAAGAACTTTTACCCATAATTATAAAATCCAGAAATTTGTAGACAGAGAAGCAATCTTCGGCGCCTTATCATCTGACAGTCAGAGAGTCTCCAAAGCCTTTTCCTTGTCGAATATTCCCTTTGAATCCGGCAACACATGAGAAATAAACTCATCTTCTCCTTCATTGTTCATCCCTACCAAGCGGCTACCTTGGCATAAAAAAGTCTATAAGTCATACCATAAGACATAAAAGAAAACTTCTCCCTTCCATCTTCCTTAAGAAAGGAGACTGTTTCATAGAACTCTACAAGAAAATCCGAATAAACATCATCTTGATTTCCGGGCTTTGACACTGAAACATCTTCCCATACGTTGAGCTTAATATTCTTGGATATGAGAGAATCATACTTGTTGAAGATGTCAGGATGAATTAACCTTTCTCTATATACCAACCACTTCGAAACCGGCTTAGAGGAAGACATGTCTTGAGAAGCTACTTCCACAGACATTCAGATCTGAAGACCTCTGAGAAGTTCGGAATGGAGAAATCTGAAGTTCGGAACAGCTTTAAAATGGAGAGGCAGAGCTTCGAGATGCTGGAGCTTGAAAACTGATGTGGGACAACCATTTGGGGTCCCCTTTCTATAGGCAATGAGAAAACGGTTCAGCTTCGTCGGTTGATCGAACGGTTGTGACAAGGTGAGATCAGATCTGACGGTCGAAAACCAATTCTCATGAAAACTTGAATCTGATCTTTTGAGGTTATATTAAAACAAAGATTAAAGAAAATTATAATTCGAAAACAAAATATAAGAAAATTCTAGAAAGTGAAGTATGATTACGAAAACTTGAGTAAGGAAATCATACCTTTCGGATTGGATTAGGAGGATTATTCGTAAAGGGTAATATTTGAAGAAAAATTAAGAACAAAAAAATCACAAAACTCACCATGAAAAAAAAACTCAGTACAGAAAACATAGTACGAAAAACATTATAAGAATTCCAGTACGAGAAATTTTCAAAAAAAACTGAATATGAAAAACTCGTTATGAAAGATTTGGTACGAAAATTTCGTTATGGATATACCAGTATGAAATTTCCCTTTCCGGAAGTGTTCAATATAAAGATTTTGATTCCAGAAGTCTTCTATACAAACATATCCATTCTGGAAGTTTTAGTTCCAAAAATTCCCATTCCGGAATTTTAGTTCCGAAAAGTTTGAAAAACTAACTTTGAAAAAAAAGTTACTCTAACAATGAAATGTACTCCCCTATGAAAAGGAGTTTATTATTGTAAGGAGAATTTTTCAACAGAAAGATAATTAAGAATGATTACCTTATAGTTATCATTACCAACTTTTGTTTAATGTATTCAAATCTATCAGAAGTAAAAGATTTTGTGAAAATGTCAGCAAGTTGATCTTGTTTTCCGATAAACTGAAGAATAATATCTCCTTTTTTTGTGTGATCCCTAAGAAAGTGATGCCTAATATCTATGTGTTTTGCACGAGAGTGATGTGCAGGGTTCTTGCTAAGAGAAATGGAACTTGTGTTATCACACAAAATTTTAGTTTTAGTAAAACTGAAGCCATAGTCTGTGAGTGTGTGTTGCATCCACAACACTTGAGCACAACAACATTCGGCTGCTACATATTCGGCTTCAACAGTGGAAAGTGCTACAGAATGTTGCTTCTTGCAGGACCAAGAAACTAATGAATCTCCTAGGAAATGAAAAGTTCCGGATGTACTCATTCTATCCATTCTACATCCACCAAAGTCAGCTTTAGAAAATATTTTTAGAACAAAATCATTTCCAGAAGTATAAAATAATCCTAGATCCACGGTTCCCTTAAGGTAATGAAAAATTCTTTTTACTACATTTAAGTGAGATTCCTTAGGATTCAATTGATATCTTGCACATAAGAATACTGAAAACATTAATTCTGGTCCACTAGCTGTTAAGTATAGTAAACTTCCTATCATACCTCTAAAATATGTTTGATCTACTGGTTTCCCAGCTTGATCAAGATCTAAAGAGTTTGAGGTACCAATAGGAGTACTTATACTCTTATTATTGTCATAACCATACCTTTTAATAAGATCTTTCATATACTTATGTTGAGATATGTAGGTTCCCTCTGGTTTTTTATAAATTTGAAAACCATGGAATAAAGTTAACTCAGCCATCATACTCATTTCAAACTCATATTTCATTAAACTTGCAAAAGAGTCGGTTAAAGATTGCTGAGTTGAACCAAATATAATGTCATCAACATAAATTTGAACAATCAAAACATTTTTCTTATATTTATTTATAAAAATGGTTAGATCCCCATTTCCCTTAACATAGTTTTTTTGAAGAAAAAATCAAGTAAGTCTATCATACCATGCTCGTGGGGCTTGTTTAAGACCATAGAGAGCTATGGTAAGTCTAAAAACATGACTGGGATGTGTTGTGTCTTCAAAGCCAGGAGGTTGTTCATCAAAAATTTCCTCTTGAACATAACCATTTAGAAAATCACATTTCACATCCATTTGAAAAAGTTTAAAATTATAGAATGATGCAAAGGCAATTAGAATACAGATAGATTCAAGTCTAGCTACTGGAGCATAGGTTTCTTCATAGTCTATTCCCTCTTGCTGATTATAACCTTTAGCAACAAGTCTAGCTTTATTTCTTAATATGACTCCATTTTCATCACATTTATATCTAAAAACCCATTTTTCTCCAATGACAGAAGTTTCCTTTGGTCTTTCAACCAAGGACTAGACTTTATTCCTTTCGAATTCATTTAGTTCATCTTGCATTGCTTTGATCCAATCATCATCACCTAAAGCTTCATGAGTGCTTTTAAGTTCTAATTGGGAATGAAATGATAGATGTTCTACTTCATTTCGTAAGGAATTTCTAGTCCTTACAGGTTGATTTACATCACCAATGATACTATCACTGGGATGCTTCTTAAGAAACACCTGATTTGGGTTTTGAAAAGCATGTTCATCAACATAGGGTAGAAAGTATTCCGGGGTAAATGTTTCAGAATTATCTTCTTGAACATTATCCTTATCAAAAGGTTCTTCTATCATTGGATGACAATCAGTTTTTGAAAACACATCCGAGGATGTAGGCTGGGATGGTTTAAAAACAAAAGGATCAGACTCATCAAATCATACATGTACAGTTTCTTCAACAGTACAAGTATTTTTATTAAAAACTCTATAAGCCTTAGAAGTTGTGGAATAGCCTAAGAAAATTCCTTCATCAGATATTGGTGCGAATTTATGTAGGTTGTCTTTAGTATTCAAAATGAATACTTTGCAACCAAAAACCTTGAAGTAGGATAGTCTTGGTTTTCTACCATTCCATAACTCATAAGGAGGTTTATTTAGAAAAGGTGTAATCAAAATTCGATTTATAGTATAGCAAGCAATACTTACAGCTTCAGCCCAGAAATGTCTAGATATAGAATATTCACTCAACATGGTTCTAGTTATCTCTTGAAGAATTTTATTTCTTCTCTCAACTACACCATTTTGTTGAGGAGTTCTAGGTGCTGAAAAATTGTCAGTAATACCTTTTTTACTACAAAAAGTTTCAAAATCAGAATTTTGAAATTCTCCTCCATGATCAATATGAATAGTTTTCAAAGGAAGGTTTTTCTCATTTTTAACTTGAGCTCTAAAACGTTTGAAATAAGAAAAAGCTTCAGATTTCTTAGTTAGAAAATAAACCCAAGTAAATCTAGTGTAATCGTCAACTAGAACAAACACATAGTATTTTCCTCTAATACTTCCAGTTTGTGTTGGACCAAAGAGATCCATGTGCACTAGCTGTAATGCATCCATTTTTGAGACTTCACTAATTGATTTAAAACTACATTTATGTTTATTACCATATTGACACAGATCACAAACTTTAGAAGAATCAAATCTAATCTCTAGTAGATCCTTAACTAGTTTCTTCTTAAAGAGTTTACATAGGATTATATGGATACAGTGACCTAGTCTTCTATGCCATAACCAGGAATGATCTTCCATTGCACTTAGACAAGGTAAATCTGGGCTCCTAAGGTCATCTAGGTTCAACGTGTAAACATTCTCATGCCTATTGGATGAGAGAATAAATTCTTCCTTGGAATTGTGAACTAAGCACTTATCATTCCTAAAATTTACAAGGTAACCTTCATCACATAACTGACTTATGCTAATGAGGTTGTGATTTAGACCCTCATCAAAAAGAACTTTTGAAATCAAAGTATTTCCTAAAAGAACAATATTACCAATACCAACAATCTTTCCCTTAGCATTGTCTCCGAAAGTTACCTTTCCTCCTTTCGTTTTGATAATCTTTTCAAAATAGCTTTTGTTACCATTCATGTGTCGGGAACATCCACTATCCATGTACCATGTTTTGTTGCTAGTAATCTCTTTATTTTCCTGAAATCACGAAGAGAATTAGACTTTCAGAATCCAAATTTGTTTGGATCCGAGATTACCAGATAACAAAATTTTAGGAACCCACATCTTCTTTGAGAAATAAGCTTTATGAAAACCTATGGATTGGGTTTTTTTTAATGAACAATTCTTTTCCCAGTGACCACCACATTGACACTTGGTACAAAATGGGGCACTTTGAGGAAAAAAGTAATTGTTACTAAAAAAAGATTTTGCATGGGTATAACCAAAACCGGATTTATTTCTTAAAGGTCATATTTGGGAGTACATTTTATCTAAATTTTCCTCACCATGGGTAAAGTTTGATAAACACTTCTTTAAGGTAAAAATTTCAGACTTGAGTTTTATAACCAAGTTTTTATCCTCAAAATCATTAGTTTTAGAACTAGAGCTAGGCTCGAAAACATTTTTCATAGAAATTACATTTTCTAATTCTTTAGAAAGATTGTTCTTCTCAGAACATACTTCCTCAAGATTTTTTGAAATACATTCAAAATCAGAATTTTCCTATCAATATCTTTAGAATGATATGATATCTCTTTTGTAAGAATATAATTCCTAGAGTTTTCCTTATCATGTTTATTATTGAGTTTGGAATTCCCAATTTCAAGAAGTTCAGCAAACCTAGAGTCTTCCTCATAAGTAGGTAAAGTATTTTCTTCATAAAAAGAAGATTCATCAGCAGAAGAGTTATAATACTTACTATCATTATAATTTAAAGAAACATTGGTCAATGATTTAGCATTTCATACCTTAGCCATAAAACAATGATTATCAATAGGTAATCTGGCTATAAGACCAAGATTCTTCTATCCTGAAGATTCGTAATCAGAAGATTCGTCTGAAGAATCACCACCACTGGCACTCCAGGTATCACTAGCTTTTATAACTTTCTTATCTTTGGCATTATAATAGTTTTTCATGTTCCTATCTGAATTCATTTCTTTCCTTTATTTCTTTTTGAGCAAAGAGAAATCTGGTCTAATATGTCTAGCTCTCTTGCATTCATAACAAGTTACTTCTCCATATTTCTTATATTTCCTTTCCATTTTCTTATACTTGGAATATAAATTTTTCAGGCCAGCTATCTTGTTCATCCTTCGAGCAAGATTTGCTAACTCATTTTCAGAGACTTCACTCTCACTAGATTCTGATAGGAAAATGACTTTCTTAGACATGGATCTGGTTACTCTCTCAGGAGTCTTAGCTTTCATATGATTTGATGTTGTTGTAAAAGCAACAGAACCATTTACATTATTCTTTTTTATGTTGTCAGCATCTCTCTTCATTCTAGTTTCATGTTGGAGAAGAGTTCCAAATAACTCATTAAGAGAAATTTGAGTGACTTTCCTGTTCTCATCTATAGTAGTTCTTTTGGATTCCCACTCATTTGGCATGATGTCAATTATCTTATCCACAGGTGCTTCATCATCTAATCCTTTCTCTCCCATAGACTGTAAACATTGGACAATAGTCATAAATCTCTGTTGAACTTTACAAATTGGTTCACCATACAAAAAATTGAAGCCATGATATTCATCTCTAAGCATAGCTCTCCTGGTTTCAATCACTTTATAAGTTCCAAAGTTTGTAACTTATAACCGATTCCAGATACAATTAGCTGGTTCACAAGAAGAAATTTGGCTATATATATTTCTAGTCATTGAACAATGTAAAGTATTTCGTACCTTACAGTGGAGTTGATACTCTTGCTTTTCTTGGTTAGTAAAAGTTCTAACTTCTTTGTCAGGAATTTTATAATCATCAGTAAGAATAACAAAGTTTTCCACTCCAGTATTGATAAAAAAAGTCTTCATTCGATCTCTCCAGTACTCATAGTCCTTACCATCAAAGATTGGTGGTCTTGTAGGGTTTATATTATCAATGGAACCAAGATTGAATCCTTCCATACTTAAAAAATAACCTTCGGAACACAAACTTGTTAGTAGAAAAAGTTCGTAATAACAATGTTCGGAATATAAAAATTTCGGAATGAAAAAGTTTGAAATGAAAAAGTGAGCAAGAAAATCATATACGTGAATACAAGTATTTCAGAGACCTCCTTTGATACCAATTGTAGGATCGAAATAATGATGTAGGTGCTCAATATACAAGAGGGTGGGTGAATTTTATACTTTAAAAATTCCTTTGGAAACTTTAAAGTTAGTTACGAATAACAATGTTTTCCTTATGCAAAGGAAAGGGCTATGTTTAACAAAGTTAAACTAAGAAAATTCACAACACCTCTAACACCAAATGAAAACTTGGAAACAGATTCCGAAAGTAGGTTCCGGAAATATGTTTCCGGAAATTGAAACTTAACAAAAGATTACAAAATGAGATTCTACCTTAAAGCGTATAGAATCTAAATGAAACAGTGTACAAGTAAGGAAGTATAAGAAAGTTATAGTTTCTTTATAATACAAAATGCAGCGGAAACAAACAAGTAATAAAAACTACAAGTAACAAGATATAAGTCTTTTAACCCAAAGAGAAGGGTATCCAACAACCTTGGATAAAGGTCCCTTGATTTATACTTTCAAGCAAGTCTGTCTTACCCACACCAGGGTAAGCCCTTGATAAAAAGATTGGAGTCTCTGTCTTGCTATCCTAGAAAGCCCTCAACTTCAAGGTAGTTGGCAACCTCTGTCTTCCTCAGCAAGGAAGCCCTCAACTTCAAGGTGTTGGAAACCTCTGTCTTCCTATCCCCGGAGTTCCTCGAATGTAATCACCAACATTCGGAGTCGCATGAAGCGTGAGAGTTTATAAGAGCCTCTCTCTCTAGAAATCACTTCAACAGCATGTATGCACAATGTCGAAGAAGTTATTCATTAGTCATCATTAATCAGTTATGAGCTCTTTCAAATGAGATCCTATTTATAGGAAAGGTCGGCCTCCTTTCCAATGGTCATATTTTCCTTAAAAATTGGAGGGACATGTACACGTGTAACTTAAACAATGGTTAGTTTATAACAGAATAGACGGCATCGTTTTATAACAAAACATGTGTAACAAGATGTACGACATCGTTTTAAATCTTAACTAAAAAGTTTGGAGTGAAAGTTCAGAGTGTAACAAAAATATCAAAGTTTAGACAAATTATAAAAGTGTAAGAAAAAATAATGTTTGGAGTCTAACTAAATATAATTTTCTGAGTCTAAATAAATTCCGATTGTATAAAGCAAAGATAATTAGATTCTATTTAATAGGTGAATTCGGAATGCGAATTCGGAATGAGAATTCGTCATCCAAATTCGTAATGAGAATTCGATGTCGAACTTCATGAGAGTTCGTGTCCAGAATTCGGAGTATAACATTATCAGAGTTCGTATCCAGAATTTGGAGTAGAAATTTATCAGAGTTCTTATCCGGAATTCGGAGTAGAACTTTATCAAAGTTCGTATTCAGAATTCGGAGTAGAACTTTTTTACAGTTCTTTATCCAGAATTCGGAGTTTAAAACAGAATGCTTCATATCAAGGTTTTAAACAATTCTGAGAATATGGAAATGAATCTGAATCTTATACATAAGAAAAATATGGATGAAAATATGATAAGAATAATTTTTCTTATAAAAGAAATTTTCCTTATAAAAGAAATTTTTCTTATAAAATTACTTTTCCTTATAAAATAAATTTTTCTTAAAAAAGAAATCTTCTTAAAGATAAGGTGTTTGTGATTTTCAAAACAAGAAGGAATGGAAAAGTTATAAGGAAAACCTTATTGACTCAACATATTCCACAATGATGATTGTAGAAACTTGAGAATAACCTTCTATATAGTGGAGATTTTATATGATCCATTATTTTTTAGGTATTTTTATCTCTGTGTTTTTCATTAAATATACATTGTTTGATTTTTTACTGATCTAGAAATCATTATGGTATTGTTTCATCAATAATTTATATATTTTGAATAAGAAATGTCTTAGTTTTTGGGGAAACATGAGTAAACCAGAGCGGATCCACATGGAGATCCATTGTTGGGGACCATGATATAATGTTTTGGTATGTATATATTTTTTAATTAAAAAAGTCTTAGTATACATGTTTCAATGTATTATTATAGGTTATGGGTATATTGAAAAATGTAAATGGCATTTCATTATTTTAATAATAAATGTTGGATAAAAACCCACATATTGAACATTAGAACACCATTTATATAGAATATAAGTCATCTATTGTTTGAATTTTTTTAATATTTATATAGAATTTTGATTTTTAGGAATATCCCATTAAAAAGTGTTACACAATGTGTAACTACATTACATACAATGTAATTACCCAACCGAATGTTTTAGTGTATGTTATACAGATGAATTTTTTTTCATCTCACTATAGTCTTCTCCTCTTAACCCTAGTGCTTCCTCCAAATGATTTAGAGTGCCAACCTAACTTCCATAAATTACAATAAAGTAATCAATCCCGGATAAAACATTTTTAGTTATGTTTTTCACTTATCTCCTTTGTTTATCTAACCATTGCAGCGTAGTCCCTTAAAGTGTGCGTTTTTGGTTGTGATATTGACTTTTTTATCTTGGTACCTCCTGAAAATAATCTAAACCTTCTTCGTCATGGGATTTTTCCATTGTAAACATTTTATTCTTCACTAATTAGTGAAGGGGTCTAAATATTATCCTTTTGGTTTCAAATAGATACCCAAGTTTATCAAACATCGATATTGCATCATTTTAAATGATTATCCATCACATTACATGAATACATGGTCATGGAACATAATGGTTTAGTTTAATTGGACACATGGAAACAAAATATTATTACTTTGGGAATGATGTTCAAAATCACTCTTAATAATCATCCCCTTAGGTACTCCAACCTAAAACTATTCTTCAAAACCTGGAGAAAGGAAACAACAGAAATGGGTGAGCTCAAAAGCCTAGTATGGTTAAAGAAGGGGGATATATAATAATAACATGATTATAATGGTTTTATAATAAGACCATAACATTATAAGATCATACGATGCACATCAAAGATCAGGTGGAATAAATACTAGTAGTTTATAAGAGTAGAATTATACAAGTGGAAAAAATCATGAATATATAATGAACTACAAGATCATTCCATATAAGGGTGTTACCATTATAAATAAAACAAAATATTTCATATGTCATGGTTAATTACCAAGACCACAAACATAGTGCATTAGGAAACAACTATTTCCCATAGTGGATTATGACACAACAAATTCCCACAGTGGATCAATACACACTTATTTCCCATTTGTTGATATGGGAACACCATTTTACTATATCAAACTAGTACACACTTGTTTCCCATAGTGGATATAGACACACACATTTCATATTTTTGGATCCAAACACCCATATTTCAGATTTCTGGTTCAAGACACGCCTATTAACCAATGTATACCAGGACACACATGTCTCCCTTCTTAGATCAAGATACACATTTTTGTTAATTTTGGATCAAGCCCATCATCGGTTTTCCCATCATTATATCATGAGATATAAATCATTACCCAATCAAATTATGGGATATATAGCTTCCACACATCATATAATAAAATATACATACCTATTCCATAAAACATTCATCATATCCTGACCCATAAAAAGAGATGGGTTTCATAAACAATATATCATAACCCATGTGTAAGAACCCGGTTCTTATTTTGAGGTATGGGTTTCTTCTTTTCCCTTTTCCTTAAGTGTTTTTGAGAAAATAAGGAAAATGGGGAAAATTCCTATATTTTGGAAGTACACACGGTGTACTTTTCCACACACCGTGTACTTTTGACCGTGTGGGATCAGTACATAGGGCGTGTGGCCATGTCGGCGATGAAGGGTGTAGGAACCGACTACACGCCGTGTAGTGGTCCTTTACACACCGTATAGTAAGTCGGCAGGCGAATAGTAAGGCGGTGGACAGATGTGCAATAGAACATGACGTGTACTAAAGAAGACACGTTGTGTAGTCATGTCGGTAGGTGAACAGTGCCACTCTGGTGGGAAGCTGCCAAATGAAAAGTTTAAAAATGGGAAGTACACACCATGTGCGAGGAAATATGTGCCGTGTACTTAGTTTTTTTGGCTTAAAACAAGAAGTAGCCTCCTCATTTGGAAAAGGAGGCATTTGAGCCATTTGGAGCCAAAGGAGGAGACTGGAGCTTCAATGATCCGTCGGGCGCGCGTCATGAATCTGTTTCCACCTCGGACGATCTCATTGGAACCGCACGGGTGGGTTCTCCCTTCTCCTGGAGTAGTTCTCACCAATTATTCCTTGTATTCTAATTATTTACGTTTGAGTGGTTTGTATTTTATCTCAAATCTACCTCATTCTTGGATGACTCATGGAACGTCGTTCAAGTATACTGATCTGGGACGTATAAGGTAGGTGGGTTGGTGTTTAATTTTCCAACTGTTGTGCGTTTAGTGTGTTTTTGAGCTACAAACCCATATTTGGGGTGTCATCTGGCTTAGGCCGTGGCTATTTGAAATACCTAGAATTGTATAGGAAATTGAATGTGATATTAAAATGCTATTTGGGATCAGTTCTTAGATCCAGGACCACCCCGGGGGTGCGTTCATCTGTTTAGCCATTTAGCCAGGATACCCGAGGGGATGACTTTAAAGTAATGACTGTAGAATTGCCTTGAGAGGAATTGCTTGTGAATTTTTATTTACCTGTTGGGCATGTCCCAGATACTTGCGCCTGAGGGAAGTGTATTTTTTATCCCATGGGCATTGTTTTTTGTAGCCCACGGGTAGTTGTTATCCTAGCCTAAGGGCAACTTCTTTCATGCCTGTGGGCGAGAGACTCTGTGCCTAAGGGTGACACTACCTATGCCTGAGGGTGATACTTGCGGGTTGGATTCTAATTACCCGAGGGTAAGGGTTGCGTGTCTAGGGACATGTACTGGTTACGTAGAAATTCACCGTGGTGATTTCTTAATATTAAAATGAATAAATGAATAATAAATTGTCAATGTAAATGGTAAGTTGGTTACATTTGAGTACTGATTAGTTTATTTCATTTTACTTTTGCACACTGTTGTTGCATGTTTACACATAGTTGAGCACGGGCCTTTGGTGGGTGCCTACTGGGATTTTATTTCTCACACCCTGTTTGGGTCATTCTTTTCAGCCCAAACAGATTACGTTTCTGCAGGTGTGGATAGGGGCAAGAGTCCCTACACAGGTACTTGACTGCTGCTGAGGAGTAGGGGAGCATGGGAACGGGCTTAGGCTCGCGATGCTACCGACTATTTTTCATTGCTTTGTTGTACCTTGTATTGTATTGTACTTCTATGTAACATGTTATGGAAGTTTTCTTAGAACTTGATACATGTTTCATCATATCTATATAACTGGCTGGTTATCTTTACTGTAGTTGATTATTACAGAAGTTTATTTTTTATTGCTTCTGTTGTTGTTGTATGCATTTTATTATATTCTGCTATGCTAAACTTTGAAAAATGAGGTCCTAGTTTCCCCACTATCAGACATGGGCCCTCACTGCTAGTCGTAAGCCTTTGGCAGTTGGGGAAATGCGCTTGAGGTCACGTGGCGAACCGGGTTCGGGGCACCCGTTGAGTGGCACCCGGGGCCGGGACATTACAATGTGGTATCATAGGGGGTTCTTTTCTTTGACTTACTGTTTGGATCCGTAGTCTGGGATAGGACAAACGGTAGTTGGTAATAAGTTGTTCTTGGGTGTAGCTAACTCGTGTATAGGGAAAATCCAATTACCTCGTATTGCAATTTTACTAATTTTTCAATTTATAGTTGAGTTGATTTCACCGTTCAGTGACGCACTTGTGATTGTGCTGTTTATATTTTATATATGTGTTATATATAGTTACAACCCGATGAAATGAGGGCATGCCATCTCATGCATCATATAGGCACATGCTAGATATCACATTCCATGCATAGTTTCCATGTCATGTAGGTGCATTAGAAATTGCATGTTGTTGTGATAGTTGTTGTTCTAGAAAATCATGCTGTTGTGATAGCTTCTTGATAAATACCAGTTATATGATAGGTTATTTTGTGGGAGCTTGTTTATAGAATGGATGACAAACATTGTTTTTTGGGGAGTATGGGCCCCCATTTACCGGAATTTGGTGGATCATTGACTGTTTATTTTGTTGTAACACAGATAAGATGTAAAACATTGATTCGTGGGGAGTATGGGCCCTCACGGACTAGAATTTGACACTTAGGTGTTGTTTTTCAGTATTTTCTGGGTTCCAGAGAAGTTTCTAAGGCATACTGTCTAGAAACCTAGTATATACACCGTGTAGTATTTCAGACACGTTGTGTATGTTCTTCTATTCGGGAAGAAAAATAAACCTTTTGAGTACACATCGTGTACGCTAAGTACACACCATGTAGTTTCTTCCCGTGTCATAAACCGTGCAGGTGGGGACACAAGGAAAGGGAAATTCATTGTGCGAACATGCCGTGTAGCTTTTGTACACGCCGTATAGTGTTGACCCAGAGTCCGCCCATGTGACAGACAACATGGACGGAGGATACCTTGAGACATACACACCGTGTCCACTATGGAACACGCCGTGTAATCTGACATGGGGACCTGGTCGTGTAACTAACAACACAGGTTGGTGTAATCTTTTCGAATACACGCCGTGTGTCTATAGAACATGTCTTGTAGTGTAAGCCATGTGTTCAGTCGTGTAACTAACAACACAGGTCAGTGAAGCACATTTAGTACACATCATGTACCCGTGGGACACGCCATGTAGTCTTGTCCAAGGACAGACTGTGTGGGTTTAGCCGTGTGGCTAGGGAAACAGGATAGTTTACACACTATGTGCGGGTGTAACATGCCGTGTAGTATCGAGATGTGTAGTCATCCAAGTCAAAAATGACACAGGAAGTTGGAATAAATAAGACCATAAACGCTGTGTAGACATTATACACGCCGTGTAGTTTTGTTTAACGAAAGTCATGTGGCTTAGCCGTGTTGGAGGACCCAGGTTGGGAAGGGAAGTCAAGTACACGCCGTGTAGTCATTATACATGCCGTTTAGTCTTGTTTTGAAAATTTTGAAATTCCTTCTTTCTCTTGTGGTTCCTTCTTTTTCCGTATTATAAATCTTGAATCTAAGGCGTGTTTTTGACCTTGTAGTTTCATGCCGCCTAGATGAGTGTGAATTGTTCTCCATGAGAGCGACGAAGATTATAATCTAGAGATTGTGGGTCATATGCTACCAGTAGATCCTCTAGCAGAGCCAGAGGCAGCGCCAGCTGTTATATCGGACATAGACTCAGAGGCGCAGTTCTTGGAAGGATTTATGCAGTTCATGCAGACCTTTCAGGGAGCACCGCAGGCTGCCACATCTATGGCCGAGCTGACACGTATCTCTGAGCAGCAGCATCGGCCTACGTTTTCATGGGATGGCAGACCACAGACTGTGGAGTCTTTTCTGTGGTCGATGAAGACTATTTTTGAGCATTTTAAGATGCCTCTAGGGAGTAGGGTCATTCTCATGGCTTATATGCTGCATGATTCTTCCAAGAGGTGGTGGGATGTTACCACTCAGTCAGATCATCACAAGGAAATCGCGTGGGAAGATTTTCAGGCAGTCTTCTATGACTACATTTTCCCAGAGACACTAAGTTCAGATAGAGCTTGAGAGTTCAGGAATCTGCAGCAGGGCGCTATGTCAATGATAGAATTTTCTTCTAGTTTTACAGAGCTTCAGCGCTTTGCACCCGTGCTAGTGGGTGATGAGACGTTGAGAGCCAGACGCTTCGAGGATGGTCTTCGTTATGACATCAGAGCACTGGTGAATGTTTTCAGTTTGCCTACTATACATGCTATTGTGAACCAGGAACTGATTACAGAGTGGAACTTGTGGGAATCTAGTGGTGTGGGCTTGAGCGGTTCATCACCAGTTACTGGTAATATTTCTTATTTCAAGAGGAAGAGATAGATGGACTTCTCTCAGGGTAGAATTACCAGCTAGAAGAAGGTTCCAGGTGGATAGGTTATGTGATACCAGTGTGGTAGAAAGTGGCACAAGAGGCCACAATGTCCACATGATCCAGTAGAGTGTCGAGTATGGGGCAAGATGGGTCATATTCTGTGCTTTTTCAGGGCGTTTCTACCAGTGGCTAGTGAGAGGGGTTCTGTGCTGACTCTGTGAACGGGATTAGGACCAGCAGCTTCTTACCAGTCAGGGAACTAGAATACGTCTGGGAGAGTAGGCAGAGATGGTGTTCATGGCCGTGGTAGCCAGACGCTAGGAACTTAGAGGCAGCAGGGCGGGACAGCTTAGGGTAGCCAGGCTGTGTCGCAGGGCCGCGACACTGGAAAGGCATATGCAGTGCAATAGACCCAGCTGGAGCAGGATCCCGGACCTTCTACTGTCATAGGTACTATTCTAGTAGCTTCTGTCTTTTCTTCAATACTTTTCGATACAGGTGCTATACATAGTTTCATATCTATGTCTATTGTGGAGAGCCTTGGCCTCTGTGTTTCTTCTTTTTTGGCTGTTATAATGCTAGACAGTCTGTTGGGGACTAGAATGGATAGTGTGTGTCAGAGCAAGGAGTTCCCCCTTGTGGTTGGTGGGTGTCACTTCTTCTGTGACCTCTATGTATTAGAGATGACGAGCTATGATGTCATTCTCGGGATGGACTGGTTGGTTCCCTTTCGAGCCTTTGTAGACTGCTATCGTTGCAGGATGCATTTCACATCACAACAGGGCAGAGAGTTTCTATACAAGGGAGAATGGGATGTTCAGGCGAGTCAAGCTGGACCAGAGCATCATGGGTGAGGTGGAGTCACAACCCAGATAGTGATCTTATATCTGGATGATCAGGGGACTTGTCAAACGAATTTCCCTCCAGTGGTTGATCGTTTCAGGGATGTCTTCCCGGACGAATTTTCAGGTCTTCCTCCGGAGCGTGATGTGAATTTCTCTATTGAGCTTGTGCCAGGAGTAGCACCGGTGTCCATTCCTCCCTATAGGATGGACATTCCTGAGTTTCTAGAGCTGAAGAGGCAGTTAGAGGAGTTACATGCGAAGGGTTTTATCCGACCCAATACTTCTCTTTGGGGTTCTCTGGTCCTTTTTGCGAAGATTGCGGACGGTACCATCATACTCTATGTGGATTATCATAAGCTGAAGCAGTTGAGGGTGATGAACCGATATACTTTTCCAAGAATTGATGATCTTTTTGATCAACTTCGTGGAGCACAAGTGTTCTCGAAGATTTACTTGAGGTCAGGCTATCATCAGCTGCGTGTGAGACCATCGGATATACCATTTACAGCTTTTTCGAGCAGATATTGTCTGTACGAGAACTTGGTTATGCCGTTCAGACTCACCAACACGCTCGCAGTTTTCATGGATCTGATGAATCGTGTGTTCCATCTTATCTGGATTCTTTTGTGGTAGTATTCATGGACGACATCTTGGTGTACTCTCAAACTCGACACGACCATGCCACCCATCTTGAGATTGTATTGAGTACTCTGAGAGAGCATCAGCTGTATACTAAGCTCTCGAACTGCCACTTTTGGATGGACCAGATTCACTTCTTTTGTCATATCATCTCAGAGGGATGAATTTCAGTAGAATAAGAGAAGGTGAGAGAATTAGTTTCCTGGGAGCATCCTGAGAACGTGTTTGAGATACAGAGTTTCTTAGGACTGGCTGGTTACTACAGATGCTTTATACAGGACTTCTCATGCATATCAGTGCTGCTGACAGGTTTGACTAAGAAGGGTGTGAAGTTTGTTTGGTCAGAATCTTGCGAGGCAGCCTTTCAGGATCTGAATGGCAGGCTAACATCAGCACTAGTCCTGATACTTCCCAACCAGGGGAAGAGTTATACAGTTTACTCTGATGCATCAGGTATTGGGTTGGGAGCAGTGTTGATGTAGGGCGATCGAGTTGTTGCGTACGGGTATCGGCAGTTGAGGCCACATGAGAGGAATTACCCGATGCATGATCTCGAGTTCGCTGCAGTTGTTCATGCACTGCTTTGTTGGAGACATTATCTCTTGGGAGATCATTTTTTGGTTTTCATCAACCACAAAAGCCTCAAGTATATTTTTAATCAGCGTTACTTGAATCTAAGGCAGAGAAGGTGGGTAGAGTACCTGAAGTCCTTTGATTTTGAGCTTGCCGATAAACCTGGTAAAGGTAATGAAGTAGCTGATGCGCTGAGCAGGATGAATCAGATACAAGAAGTGTAGGAGGCCAGTGGTGAGTGGCAACTTATGGATTTGTTCTCTGAGATACATTTGGAGGTTCATGACAGTCAGGGGAAAAATTATCCTTCATATTTAGTTTTGACTTGTACCCTCCTGGAGAGGGTGAGGATGAGACAGCTATCTGATCCAGAAGGCCTAGTTCTGTGGGAGTCGGTCGTAAGTGAGGACCCTCCTCCTGGTTGGACGATAGGCGATGATGAGGTTCTGCGTTTCCATGGACGAGTGTGGGTTCCGGGGGATATACGTGAGGATCTAATGCGAGAGTTTCATGCTTCAGTTTGGGAAGTTCATCCCAAGGTTACCAAGATGTACCGTGACTTGAGATGTCAGTACTGGTGGCCAGGTATGAAGAGAGATGTATCTGGTTTTGTTACGAGGTGTTCCACCTATCAGCAGGTGAAGGGGGAGCATTAGAGGCCAGCTGGACTGTTACAGCAATTACCCATTCCGGAGTGGAAGTGGGATGATGTCGCGAAGGATTTCATGACGGGATTGCCGAGGTCACCTAAAGTAAATGATGCCATGTGGGTTGTTGTGGAAAGACTCATGAAGGTAGCTCACTTTTTTCCGATCAAGGAGACCTTCGGTGTTGACCAGATCAAGAATTTTTTATATCCGAGAGATCATATGTCTTCATGGGGTTCCTCTTTCTATTATTTCATATATGGACTCCCATTTTATGTCTCATTTCTGGTAGAGTTTTTAGAGGGAACTAGGTACACAGGTGCTTCTGAGCAACCACCCTCAGGCTGATGGCCAGTTAGAGCGTACGATATAGGTGCCTGAGGACATGTTGTGTGCATGCGTCCTAGAATTTGGGGGCTCTTGGGAGAAACATATACCTTTGGTTGAGTTTTTATACAATAACAGTTTTCAAGAAACTGTTGAGATGGAACCTTACGAGGATTTATATGCTAGACCATGCCAATCACCTTTGTGCTGGTTAAAGGCTAGTGAGGTAGCTTTACTGGGAAAATGTTTAGTGCAGGAGACTTCAGAGCAGGTCCAGTTGATTTAGAAGCTGATGGCTACCGCACAATCTCGTCAGAAGTCTTATGCTGATCACCGCAGACGACCTTTGGAGTTCGTGGTTGGGGATCGGGTTTTGTTGCGTTTTTCGCTAAGGCTGGGACAGAGGACGATCAGGAGATAGGGTAAACATTCACCGAGGTATGTGGGGCCATTTGAGATTCTGGAGAGAGTCGGGCTGGTTGCCTATCAGTTGCAGTTACCGTAGAGGTACCAATCCATGCAAGACATCTTCCATGCATCTCAATTGCATCGCTATCATTCAGACCCTTCTCACATCGTTCAGCCTGAGGAGGTTGAGCATCAGATGGATGCGTCCTTTGAGCAGCATAGGATTCATATCGTTGACGGGATCACGAAGGTTCTCCGAGGCCGGTCAGATCCTCTCGTATAGGTGCTATGGCAGCATGGCCAAGTGTAGGACAAAACCTGGGAGTGGGAGACCGATGTACATGCTCAGTGGCCAGAGTTGTTCACATCTATATCTTTACCACCCTTGTAAGGGAAATTCGGGGAAGAATTGCTTTAAGGGGGGGAGTTTGTAAGAACCCGGTTCTTATTTTGAGGTACGTGTTTCTTATTTTATCTTTTCCTTAAGTGTTTTTAGAAAATAAGGAAAATGGGAAAAATATTAAATTTTGGAAGTACACGCCATGTCCATTTCCACATGTCGTTTACTTTTGGCTGTGTGGGATTAGTACACAGGGCGTATGGCCATGTCGGTGATGAAGGGTGTGGGAACCGACTACATGCCGTGTTGTGGTCCTTTACATGCAGTGTAGTCAGTCGGTAGGCGAATAGTAAGGCAGTGTCCTGTTGTGCGACAACACACTCCATGTACTCAAGAAGACACGCCGTGTAGTCATGTCGGTAGGTGAACAGTGCCACACTAGCGGGAAGCCTCCAAATGAACATTTTAAAAATGGGAAGTACATGTCGTGTACTCGGAAATACACGCCGTGTACATTGTTTTTTCGGCTTAAAATATTCAGTAGCCTCCTCATTTGGAAGATGAGTCATTTGAGCCGTTTTGGAGCCAAAGGAGGAGGTTGGAGCTTCGAAGATCCACATGGCACGTGTCGGGAATCTATTTCCTCCTCGGACGATCTTGTTGGAACCGCATGGGTAGGTTCTCCCTTATCCTAGAGTAGTTCCCACCAATTCTTCCTCGTATGTAAGTTATTTACATTTGAACGATTTGTCTTTTACCTCAGATCTACCTCATTCTGGGACGATTTGTGGAACATCATTCGAGTATACTGATCAGGGGCGTATACTGTTGGTGGCTTGGCATTTAATTTTCCAACTGTTGTGCGTTTTGTGTGTTTTTGAGCTACGAACCCATATTTGGGGTGTCGTGTGGCTAAGGATGTGGCTATTTTAAATACCTAGAATTGTATAGGTAATAGAATGTGATATTAAAATGCTGTTTGGGATCAGTTCTTAGATCCAGCACCACCCTGGGGGTGCATTCCTCTGTTTAACAATTTATCCAAGATACCTGAGGTTATGTATTTAAATTTAGGATTATATAATTCCCTTGAGAGGAATTGCTTGTGAATGTTTATTTACCTGTTGGGCATGTCCTGGGAACATGCGCCTGAGGGAAGTGTTTTATTTATCCTGTAGGCATTGTTTTTCTTAGCCCGAGGGCAGTTGTTATCCTAGCCTGAGGGAAACTTCTTCTGAGCCTGTGGGCGATAGACTCTGTGCCTAAGGGCGACACTACCTACGCCTGAGGGTAATAAATGCGGGTTGGATTAGGATTACCTAAGGGTAAGGGTTGCATGTCTAGGTACATAGATTGGATACGTAGAAATTCACCATGGTGATTTCTTAATATTAAATTGAATAAATGAATAATAAATTGGCAATATTACTGGTAAGTTTGTTACTTTTCAATACTACTTATTTGATTTCATTTTACTTATGCACAATATTGTTGAATGTTTACACATAGTTGAGCACGGGCCTTTGGTGGGTGCCAACTGGGAATTTATTTTTCACACTTTATTTGGGTCATACTTTTCGGCCCAAACAAATTATGTTTCTGCAGGTGTGGATAGGGGAAATAGTCCCTACACATGTACTTGACTGTTTCTGAAGAGTAGGGGAGCATGAGACTGGGCTTAGGCTCCCGATGCTATCGACTATTTTGCTTTGTTTTCTATACCTTGTATTGTATTGTACTGCTATGTAACATGTTATGGCTGTTTTCTTAGAACTTGAGACATGTTGCATCATATCTATATAACTGGCTGGTTATCTTTACTGTAGTTGATTATTACAAAAGTGTATGGTTTATTGCTTCCGCTGTTATTTTATTCTTTTTATTATATTCTGTTGTGCTACACTTTGACAAATGAGGGCTGGTCAGCAGCCTCTGATGTTTGGGGAAATGGGCTTGAGGACACGTGGCGAACCGGGTTCGGGGCACCCATTGAGTGGCACCTGGGGCTGGGACGTTACACCATGAAATTTAATAGTATCATAACTATTTCATAATATCATAACCTATTGAAAATAGATTGGTTTCATAAATATTTACTCCTATAATAACCCATTAAATTAAAAATGTTTCTTAATCATTTTATCATGGAATAACCCTTGGATGAGAAGTAGGTTTCATATATAAATTCAAATTAGAAACATAAAACCATAAGAAAAATAATTAGAATGGTTTTCTTTAGGACATATTCCCATAAAAGAATTATCTATATCAATGTATTTTAACATATATGAAGAATTATTTTGAATGATTAATTGAAAATTTATTAAGTAAAATATCTTTCCTTTGAAAATAACTTTTCAAGGCATAACACATTTTCAAAATCATTCTCTTTGAAAAAAACTATAAAAACTTGTAAAAAATGACTTAAAATAAATTTAAAAACATTCATGAGAAAAATCTCATTTTCACATTAAAAAAATTAAATCATAAATCATTTTGATATCCTTTTAATTTGAAAATAAGATTTAAAAGTTTCAAATGAGATTATACAAACAATTATAAATACTTTTTAAAATAGTTATTTTTAAAAAATACATTTTCCTTGAAAATGTGCATAAAATATAACATAGAAAATTTTTAAAATATTTTTACAAAATATGGATTTGAAATAAATCAAATTTTTGATCTAAGTGATAAATAAGGTATGATAATATGAAAAAAATTAATAATTATATTAATAATTAATTTTAGGAAAAATGGTACCATTATATGAATATATCTTCAAAAAATATATTATAATAACAAAATTATAATTATCAAGGTAATGGATCATAATTATTCATCAATATAAGCATAATCATAAACAATATCAATAATCTATGACATTGTGGAAATAAATTGTCACAACTTTGCTAGCTTTAAATTATAATTCCTGAGAGAAATAATATTACATAAGGTTTTTAATATATTAAAAATAATAACATTCCTAATATAACATGTGAAAAGGAATTATATACACCCCATAGTAAATATTTCTTCATACTAAGTAATATATCTCAAAAAAATGAAAATTGATACCAAAACAACATTACCGATTTAGTATCATTTGAACCATAAATCGCAAGAAGGAGAGATCATCATATATATATTTAAATACCCATAAATTTAAGTATTTTTATATTATAAAACATTTATGTCTAGTAAATATTTCATATAAAAGAAACAAGTGGTCAACATCACATGTATCTCACAAATATAAAAATTGATATGAAAAAACACTTACCTTATGCCCTAACATTCTCCATACATGTTCAAACCTCTTCTTATTTTGGTAACTTCTATTTTTTTCCTAAATTGGAATCCTTTGATGGATTTATGAAAAAAGGGAGGCTTATATGATGAAGTGAGATATTTTTGTTATAATATTTGGGTAGAGGCTGGACAAGCAAAAGGACTTTATATTTGGGAATAAGTTGGAGGGGTTAATGAATTTTTACAGAAAAGGGGAGGGATATTCTTGTACATTTCTTTAAAGGGAATTCCACCGACATTTTCCCATGTCCGGTTTCTAAAATAATCATACAATCCTATACATGTAATGATAGTGTTGAAATATCAACGTCCAATGGAAATTGGAAATGTTTCAATGTCACTTTGGGCCATAACGTTAATTATAAGTCCTCTATAAAACTATTTTTTCTCTTAATCACTGTAACTAATTTTAATCACATTCACCAATATTTCCTGTCAAAAACTAAGATTAACTTATTAGATAATATAAATTATCCTTCTTCAAAATATAGACTACATTTTTTATATTTTAATATATTAATTTGTAGAAATTAATTAAAAATTATTCATATATATGGGAATAGATGACTGGTTTTCACATTGAAAAAGGTAAAAAGTTTGAAATGTTTTTATCTCTTATATCAATGTGAAATTGGTTATAATTAGCTAAATTGTATTAATTGTGTTATAAATGACCTAATAATACTTTATAACCAAACTGAAATATAATTTAGCTAAATAAATAAATTATACAAACCCATTTTTTGAATTAAAAATTAATATTTTTCACTATTCCATATATAATGAAACTCCTCAAAAAAATCACAAAAAATTCAGTCAATGTAAATTGTGATTTTTAGTTTCAAAATGATATTTATTTTTTAAAATAATTTTAATTTTTTTAAAATGGAGTCCCCATTAAAATATGGTAAACATTCCTTTTAGAAAAATAAATCGTTTTATTCTAAATTTGGAATTATTATTATCTTAACCCTCTCAAATATTTTAGATTAGTATAAAAAAAATACTTAATTATGTATATATATATAAATTATTGAAAACATTCATCAAAATAGAATTTATTAATTTTTTCAGATTGATTTGAATTCTAGGTCATTAAATATTTTTCTTATAAAATGTATTTAATTATTATAAAATAGTTATTACATTCATTACAGTATAATTTATTACCAATGTTTTCATGTTATATAAATCTGTCAATCATATTTTCACAATATTAGATAATATTATTTATAAATTACAATCCAATATCTCTCTTGTAGCTATAATAATATTTTAATACTATTATTAATAGTATATTGTTGTTCAGTTAAGCTAGGCGTTTTCTGTTATGCATATTATCTATGGGTCTACTTTTTGTGTGCAATACAAACCAAATTGAGTGTTTCACAAAATATAATATAATCTATGTGTTGCATGTAGTGTAACATTAACTTGGTTTTGTGTATAACAGAAGACAAACATAGTGATTTCTTATAACAAAAGCAATATTTAGTGCACTGTTAAATGAAAAAAATTTAAAAAGGGTTCAATTATTTCAAAAAAATCTAAAAAAATCTCAGTGTGTCTCATTATACCCCACATAAAATAAAATTATCATTTGAAATTTATTAGGGTTACAAAATGATTAATACTTGATGTTTCATTTATTAGAAACGTACATCGTAAAAATTAATAATAAAACTTCCCAAAAAATGGGAATGTTGGAAACATAAAGACTTCCCAATGTAATACCTAACTAGGTTTTTACATCGGTGAACACAGGTTCAAGTAAAAACAAGGACATTAAAGATAAATATGACTATCATGTTCTAATGGAAATTGATAGAGACCTTGGTTAGAATAATGTTTCCAATCATAAAGACATAATAGAAATATAATTGGTAAAGGTCATTAATATATATAAAAATGATGATATCTTGATAAAATAAATTCAAGACTATTTTCTGAAAGATGAATAATTTCCATTAAAATATATACTTACATGATTTCAGTATAATCTCTCCCATTGGTTTTGCCTTTAACAATTTCCACAACATATCCTAATAAAAATGAAGATTAATTTTGTATTCCTAAAGCACTAATAGATCATAAGAAACATTTGTTTAATGATATGTTATTCCTTCTATAATTAGTTATAATCAAAAAACGATACCATTGGTTATCAAATATGCCTAAATCTTCATATGGAGAGATAATTATTTAACCTTTAAAACCTAAATTTATTTTTAACATAAACCATTCCATAAATGTCCATCCATATAACTATTAAAGAAGATGAAAATCATAAAAATTAGAAATAATGTCACTAGATAAGTTTAACATTGATACCCCATATATCATAATGTAGCTCTTGGTTGTCACATTCCAAACATGTGAATACCTTTATCATGTATTCTCCGGAAAATTTGTAATAAATGTAATTACGATACATACTTATAGAAAAAATGAATGATTTCATAGGGATATATTAAATAAATCCCAAAATTGGAAAACATAATCCATTATAATATAGACAACATTTTCAATAAATCCTTAGTCATTTCCATTGTAATCAGTATCATGCAAGTTTCTTATTCATATCCAATATAAAATTATCCAAATATAATTATCTCATCACCATAAACAAAATAATTGTTACCTTCTATTAATCAAAATGCTACATTTCCATTAAATAAAATTTCTATGAATTCATAACAAATTATTAGATCCATTTCAATTATTAATGAAAAACTGATACTAAAAATACATATATATTTCGTGATTCTTATGAAATAATCACTGAATTCCAAGACATATATACTTCAATCATCCAGCATTATTAGAAAACCATTAATCAAGAATAATAATATAATTCCTTAATAAATTGTTCCAAGAATATGAAATATGAATCGTGTATTAAGGTTCCTCAACCTCAATCTAATAATTCTTCTTAATTTTAATGTAAAAATTATTTTATAACCTCCCATACATTAGAAAAGTCATTTTTGTCCATTTATCTTCAATGGTATAACAAATACTCATACCACCTTCATGATTCTTATTATGTGATTTCCACATACGAAATCAATTTTCGTAATTCCCATACATTCCATATCTATATCATTAATTTCTAACCATGATATTTGTAGTTTCTGTCACTAACTAAATATAGAATGTATAGTGTGAGAAACAATATTCCTAGAAGAAAAATACATAATCATGAAAAATTACATATATGACTTCTAAATCATGAAACAAACATTTAAATCTATGACACCAAATGGTTATCCTTAGACACATCCCGTGACATATCTTAATAAATATCCCTAGGGACCCCACTATGGTTTTCTCCAACTAGTTTACAAAAGGTTGACTAAAAATTTAAATTTATACCAACTATATAGACACAGGATTAACATACATGTATATTATAACATGTTATATAAATAATAAACACATTACAAACATACATTAATGAGAACCATAATAGTTTAGTGTATTTGGGAACATGAAATCTTATTCTTCTATCGTAGTGAATGATCATCAACATATCCCTTAAAGATCATCCCCTTTAGTAATCATACATAAAACCATTATTCAAAACCTAGGGAAGTATAGAATAATAATAGGGGAAGAATGATAATAAGTAATGGTAAACAAGGGAGATATATAGGAATAACATGATCATAAGATCATGAGAACATTATCTTTATATTAGAAGATGATACCATGTGTATAGAATATCTTATAGCATAAATATTGACATTTCATAAGACATCAATCAAAACGGTGATAAATCATCATAAATAAATAATGAATAATATTGTCATTCCATATAAGTGTCTCACCATTAAAACAATATAAAGCCATATCTTATGTCAATGTTTATAGCCAAGACCATAAACATAGTGGATTAAGACACACTTGTTTCCCCTTTATGGATCTGGACTGTCCTTCTTCCCATAGTGGATCAGGACACACCTATTTCCTATTTTTTGGATCATGATACACCAATTTCCTATAGCTAGTCAAGACACAGTGATTTCCTATAGTAGATCCAGAAACACATGTTTCCCATTTTTGGATTCGGAAACACATGTTTCTCATTTTTTATCAGGACACGCATATTTCTCATAGTGGATCAGGACTGATCTTTTTCCAATTTTGGATCACAAAACACATATTTCCCATTTTCTAGAGCTAGTATGTTTATTTTTTTACATTATTATCTCATGAGGTATAAATCATTACAAAATTAATTAGAAGAAGATATAATTTCCACCAATCACATGATAAAGTCATACATACGTATTCCACAAATATTCAGCATATCACTGCCAAAAAAAGGTGATTCTTATTGACATCATATTATAACCCATGAAATTAAATAGGAATAATTAATATTTCTTTACATCATAATATATTTAAAATAGATTTGTTTTATAATAATTTCATCAAATAATAACCGTTGAAAGGAAGCATGGTTCATAATAATTCTAACATGGTATAACCTATATAAGAGAAACAGGTTTCATAAATATCATCAAATATTAAAAAAAACATTCAAGAGAATAATGAGAATTGATTAATTTATTTATATCCCCAATAAATCATAAACTATATCAAAGTATATAATATTAGATGGATAATTATTTTAGAAAATAACTTGGATCATCTCTTATGTAAAATAACCGTAATTTAAGAATTTATTTCTAAGGAATTAAATATTTTAAAATACTTTTGTTAAAAACCATTGAAAATTTGTAAAATAAGATTTAAATACCATTTAATAAACCTCATGAGGAAAGTAAAAAAAATTAATTGAAACCCACTTTATAAATCACAAAACATTTTGAAATATGTTTACTTTGAAAAACATTGAAAACTAATAAATGGTCTTTTGAAAACCATTTGAATTTTTTTTGAAAAGATAATTTTATTGAAATTATTTTCCATGGATATGATCTTCAATGATAACATAAAATTTTTGAGGTTTTTTAAAAAATTGGTTTTGAATACAATAATTCTTTTACTAAAGAGACAAATAAGGATAGATTTTCCATAAAATGTTTTTAATTATATTAAGTACCAAATATTGGAAAAATTGTACCATTGCATGAATATATCAACAAAATCCCTAGGAGAATAAAAAATTTAATTTTATTGAGATATGGATCATATTTTTTAATAAATAGAATAATAATCATAAACAATACAGATAAATGATGACATTATAGCAATAAGCTATTACCTCTTTGATATCATTAAATCATAATCCACGTGAGAGAATAAAATTTTATGTGTCTTGTAATATAATGAAAAGAATAAAATTTGTGATATAACATATCGATGGGATGTATATACACCCCATAGAAAAATACGGGTTCTTAATATGAGATGTATCTCAAAGAAGTAAAATTGAGACAAGAACTAATTTACCAATTTTGTAACTTTTGAACCATAAACCCCATAAAATAGACACCATAAAATTTATATATAGATACCCATAAATTTAGGTATAAGTATCATAGAATTTATATGTGGGAAATATAAACACTATATAGATGAAATGAGTTGTCAAAACTGAATATATCTCAGAGATTTAATAAGTGATATGAGAAAACCATTACCTAATGTTTTGATTTTCTTTTTACACAAATGGACCTCCTCTTCTTTGGGTATCTCTTTTTTGTTTACATAAAATGGTTTTATTGGTTGGATTTATTCCTAGAGGGTGGCATCAAGGATGTATTTATGTATTTTGGGAGGAAATTTGGTCATATTATGTCTAATACAATAGGATTAAATAATGTGAATAAGATAGTAGGGTGAGTTACTTTTTTTGTGGAAGAGTGGAATTCTTGTAATGTTGTGAAAAGGTAATTCCTCATAAATTTTTTTCATGTGAAGTGGATCCAATAATTGTAAAAATATGATAATCTTATGGATAGGGATTAAATATGATCATATAATTCGTTATAGATATGTTTCTAGGTCACATTATACATTAATATTAATGTACATTCCTTTGTTAAGATAATATCTCTCTTAATCTCCGTAATTAATTTTAATGACACTCGCTGAAAAGTTTGGTCAAGAACTATGTTGAAAATATTATAAATTTAAAAATATTCATATTAAAAATATTTTATAATGATTTTTAAATTCTAATCATATAATTATTTGAAAATAATTTAAATTCAATCTCTTAGACAGTATAATATGACATGTTTTTAATGTAAAAAGGTTCAAAATATTGAAATGTTTTTATATCTAATTTCAATTAATAATTAGTACCAATGAACAGATTTGGATTAATTATATTATAATTTATCTAATTATACTAACCAAATTAATATAAAATTTCATCATCTTAATCAATTATATGAAAAAAGTAATTTTAATTAAAATTATTTGTTTTTTACACTTCATCAAAAAACCCAAATTCCCTAGAAAATAAAAAAACAACAATGATAATAAATTTTTATGTTCTAATATGAATAAATTGTTTTATGTTTCCAAATAAATTTTATTTTATTGTAACGAAATTATATTTAAAAGGGTTCTCCATTAAAAGGTGGTAATATTTCATTTAAAAAAAATTATTCCAAAAAATGAATTTATTCTTATCATATAGCTATGAAATCAATTGGATAAGTGTAAAAAATAATTACTTATTATTTAATAAATAAATAATTTTTGAGAAAATTCATCCAAATTTTTATCATTAAAATATTGAGATAAAATTGTTTTTCTACAGAAAAATATTTTTTTTAAATTTTATTTCATTATTTTACTATTTCTATTATATTCATTTTTGACTAATTGAAAAACAAATAATTCATTTTATTTAAATTTTTAAATCCAATTTTAAAATTTTTAGTTCTTTTTATTCTTAAATTCCATTACATCAATACAATGGTTGGTATAATAATATTTTAATAGTATTATTAATTTCATAACATAATTCTGTTAATGTTGGCCATGTGTGTGACACAATATATCAAATGGAATCTGTATTGTCTGAAATTTATGACAAACATTGTGTTTCATTAAGAAAAAATATAATATATATGTTTTGAGTGGTGAAAAAATGAATTGGTGTAACATATAATAATATCAATATATAGTTCTTTATTATACTAAATTATATTTTTAGTGTTGTGGGAAATGAATAAGTTTAACAAATATTAAATTAATTCAATTAAAATCACAAAATCTTGAGGTGTTACATTTTATATTTTCCTAGTTTATGAAATATTTTGATTTTTCAACATTAATTGAAAACTGAATTATTTAATTAATAAATATAATTATTCTATGGAGTCTCTTGAATTCAATTGGTTATTTACCTAGCTTATTTATACCCATTGGGGGATAAAACCATGTATATAATTAATTTTAACAATTTATTAATATTTGGTTATAATGACATGGAACCTTATGTGATTTCATGATATAGAATCCATATGTTATGGATTACTGTATATTTATTTGACTATTGATCAATTATGATATAAATAAATGAGGTAATTTAAATAAAAATGGAAATTCAAATAATTAACCTTTGGTGGTTATGAAATGATATTTTGATATACATGCGGTTGTGAAAAGTTTTGTCATCCTTCATGAAATTCTAATATATAGGTCATGGACTTGGGACATGCACACTTGTATGATGTAATGAAAATTTTGAGCGGTAAAAACACACTCCCATCTTGTAATGCTTAGAGTGTATAGCATAGCCCAATATTAACTTTTTATATGGTTTTGACAAGGATTTTGTATTGCTTACATAGATTTGACTAGGTTAATTGATGTTTTACCATGAATATATGGTTGTGCTTAGCATGGTTTTAGGGCATGCTCATACATATTCTGGAATGGATATGAAGTAGTTTATTATAGTGTTAAATTAATTGTTGAATTAATTAATAGAACTTTTATTTCTTTATTTCATTCACATCATATCAAATATGTTTCATTATACATAGTGGTGCAGACCTACTATGTTTTACTCACTCCCAATTAAGCCCTTCATTTGGTAACCAAGAAGATTTAATGGATTCATGTTCATAAAAATGAAAAGTACCTTCTAGATGATTATTTTTTTCATGGGTGGGTTTGATTTTTATGGTGGGATAGACATGGGGTTAAGGACTAGGTTCTATTTATTCTTAATTGAGTTTAAAATATTTTTTCTCATATTGTTTCTATTATGAAATTAAGTTACATTATATAATGTCTTACATTATACCATTATTATTTATTAGATTACCCAGTTTAAATTTATTTTTGGTTTATACATTGTATATCCTCAGATTGATTTCATTTATATTCCTTTGTTATACTACTACAAAAATCATATATAGGGTGCAATGTCATCTCTATACATTTCAAACCCTCACTGCTAGTTAGAATCCTCTTGTATAAGATCTTGAATATAACTTATGGTATTTTTCTATTAATGTTACTGTTTAATTTCTTAATTTTTGTTAAATGATCGTTTCCATGATTTTATGTGAAGATATAAGGGTTTTTGTGGATTTGGTACACAAAATAGGAAGCAAATGGGGGTTTTTGAGCATGCAGCACAATTTGCGTACAATTATTTCACACCATTTTTAAATCATAGGTAACCATGGATGGGGGTTGTTTTAAATAGTATCATCCTCCTAGTTTTTCCACGATTTTGAATATAATGAGGGTAAACTGTTTGGCCCTATAACATTGAAGAAATAAAAAAACTATTGCATGATTTTAAGTAACACTCTGTATATTCCTTGTTTATTCTCCAATGAACCCTAGTGATCCCCCAAAATCATCAAGAGATTCCATGGATCAATCTCCCTTATCATAGGAACATTTTGAGATCCATTGGTTTTCTATTTAAGATACAGGTAAGGATAATCCCACACTTTCTTCTCTTTTTTGTTTTTAGATTTTCATCTCTTCCTTATCTCCATTAAAAGCTCTGAAACCATTCTTTTCTGATGAGTTTTTGGTTGAGAATTCAAAGGTTGGTTGAATCAAAATTTAAGGCCTCAATTAGTAAATATTTTACCAATTATTTCAAGTTATATGTACTACAATTGATATCCCATAGTTTATATTTAGATATGTGCATTTAAGGTTCTATCCTTGTCCTCAAATCGATGGGTAATTCATTCCATTGGCAATATGGGGTATATTGAGTGATAAAATAACCAAATGAGCCCTCATAATCCCCAGGGGATGTCTGGAGGTTGTCGTGATGATTTTTAGGGCCACCCAAGGTTTGCGCTGACCATTCTAAATAAGATAAGAGAAATATAAGGTGTGAAATTGAATCATAATGATTAAGATACATAGTGACTAGGATAATTGGGATATGTAATGAGTTATAATGTATTATGTATACTTGTGTCTAATGTAGTTAAAGGATAATGGTTCTTTTTTACATGGCATTAAATGGGTTAAATGGTATTAATGTTATTATGATAAGTAATTATATTTACAATTGAAAATTCTTAGTGATATTTTCATGGGAAATGGGAAATTGGGAAAAAGGATTAAATGATATAAATGATAAATGTGTTAATGTGTTGAGGAAGAATGTTAATTTTCTATTTACTGATATTGTAGTGATGTTTAAAATGATACTTTCTATGTTTTTTATGGTGTGGTTAATTACAGTGAATGATAAATAAGCATGTGCATGTGACTAGGAAGAGTGGGGTATATACATGGAGTTCTACACCCATGGGTCATGTTAGACTAATATTCAAGAACCACCCCTAATTTCATGAGTTAGGGAAGGGGATGGAGTTCTGTTTCCATAATGGTTTAATTCCACACAAATTGAGGATTCTAGGAGACTATTATGAGGTTGTTATAATTTTATTCCTAGTGGTATAGGACTAGATTTTATTCCCATATGCTTGATAATGATGAACATAACTAATTAATTGAACACGTGAAAATGGATGATTAATACATGGGATGCCTAATTAGTATACCTAGATTCAATGGTAGTATAATTTAAAGGAACATAACCTAGAATGGCCTATTGAATTGTTTACCTTTACTTTCCATTATTTATCACTTTAATGCACTATCTACTTTTTCTGGATATTTTGTGCACACCATTGGTAATGTCCTACAAATTTATACTCACACATTGCCCGGTCCTCCATTGGATAATTGAAAATATTTCATGGTTGTATGTTAGGAAAAGGGAAAGTGACCCCTTTTTGGGAAGTGAGTTGGGTTTGGAATGTGCATAGATGAGGTCTAGGACATGTAACCCAGACCGTTCTATGGACTTCATAGATTTTCAATATTTTTGGTATTTTTCTCCTATCACAGTAGCATGGAATGACAAATTATCTACAAGGATATAGTTTTCTCCCCGATTGGTAGTTGTTTATTTATGCATGTTATAGTTCGTTTGCAATGTTTTCCTTATTTAATGTGTTTTTTACTATGTCATTATATTGTAAAGAGAGTATAGTCTACCCATGTTTCTTATTAGAGACTCACTGTTGGTTGGCAACTTATGGCATACAGGGAGGCACGCTTGAGGTCATTTGGTGACTCGGCTCGTCGCACCTGTTTAGTGGCTCCGGAGTTGGGGACATTTCAAAGTGGTATCAAAGGGTCTTTTCTATTTATTAATATCTGGGGATGTTAAGAAGGAGGTTGGGAAAGTGTCGGGCCATGGTAATGAGCTCATTCTTTGGAGTAGCTAACCAATTTATGGGGAAACCCCAAGTCCCCATGGGGGGATATTGTTGTTCTTATTGTGCGATGTTATATTTTATGATATTTCACAATCGATTTATTAACTTGTTGTATGATTTTAACAGTTCTTTCAAATTTCAATCATGGTAGGAATGGTAAGAGGTTGTGTATTCCAGCATTGTTTTAAGAACCTTTATATATAATTATTAAGAATCATTGTAGGCACACACATGGGATGGGTGTGCATGATATAAGGTATTAGATGCTTTTTTTGACAAAAGTAATGAAATTGTGCCTAAGGGTATTATACGGATGAGTAAAAAGAGAAATGATAATGTTAAGTAGTAATTAGACAATTTTACTTAATAATCAAATAATGGTAGATTAACATTCTGTAAGAGTAAATTTGGACATGTAAATTTTTTTTAATTAGTGAAAATTTTAAGGCTTAAAACCATGGGAATGAGATTCCCATGTTATCCATGGACTTAGGAGAGATAGAAAAGGGTATTTCTAATTGTGAGTGGGATCTATTGGGTAGTTTGTGTGAATAGGTTTGGTTATAACATGTGATGAGCCTACCTATAACCTTTTTATTTCATAATAGTCTTTTTTTGTGTTCTATTGCTCATGATTGGAATTGTAGAGAAATTACTCCTAGAAGATGCATGTTGGTTGGGATATAAGAGGATGTTGATGACAACTCTCATCAATAGTTTATCTAGAGAACATTATAATACAAGTAGATATGGACGAGCAATTCTGTGAGAAATTTTCTTATTTTATATAAATGATAAAATGATATCCAGGTTGGGCTGCACCATGAATGTTTGAGCTTACCAGGGATTTTCAGCTACAACACCCTACGACCATTATCGGAGAGGGAGGGCCAGAAGAGAAAAGTTATTGGATAGAGTCCATCCAAACTATCCTTGACAATCCAGAGACTCCTATTGAAAAGCGAGTTAATTTAGTGTCATATATGCTAATAGGTCAAGAAAAGTGTGGGTGGGACATCATGGTTAAGACGGAGCAGGATTAAGGAATTATGTGGAAATAATTCTATGATAAGTTTCTTGAAAACATTTACCTATAATCCTTTAGGAATTATAAGGCTATAGATTTTATGATGTTGACCTGGGGGACAATGTCTGAAATGCATTATTCTAGTCATTTAGCAGATTTATGATGCATCATTCTGACTATAACAGGATATGAGATAGTCATGGTGAAATGCTTCTTGGATGGAATGAGACACGAGATCAGGTCTCAGGTTAATATCTTCAACTTGAAAAGAATAGAATAAGAAATGGACTAAGACCTTATCTAGGAGTGAAACCTAAATGAATCTTTGGGAAGTGAACGTGTACTGCTAGCTGGGTGGGGATGTGATGCGGATTTTGAGACTCAGAAGAACCATTTTGGATATTTCAACTAGGGTGGTATTACATAGAGCAGTCAGAAGAGGTGTTCGGCTTCTTAAGGTCATGATCAGGTATTCTATTATCGGTGTGGTAGTTTAGGGAAAAATAATGAATAGTGAACCCACCCAACGATCATGTTCCAAGTGTACGTTAGGATTTGACACATGCATAGGTTTAATTATGAACCCAAAATAGTTAGATAATGATGGAGGTAAGAGGTAGATTTCGAGTGTGCAAAGGGGAATTATCCCATACTATGCTGGTAGTTGGAGCACCACAAGTCATACTGGTAGGGATGGTGGATGAGTAACTCTGTTGATAGATCATCCTTATCTATAGGGTGGTGTATTGCAGGGTACTTAGGCTGGTGCCCAGGGTAATGGGGTAGGTCATCATTGTGTTGTTCATATTTCACCTAATGTTGCTGTGGCGGGGCCCTCTACAGTTTGAGGAATGATTCATGTAGCTTCTACATTCACTAGTGTTTTATTTTATATTGGTGATATACATTATTTTATTTCTTTCTCAGTTATTTGTTTTGTTGGTTATGACTATGGACAATACAAGTGGGGTAATTTCACATGATACTCCGCTAGCAGTACGAGTTGAGAATACTATGCAGTGTGAGGGTTTTTCTCTAGAGGTTGGTCAATATTTTTTTCTATGGGATATTTTTTCCTAGAGATGTCATCTTTAGACCAAATCTTGGGGATGTATTAGATGGTTCTATATCAAGTCCATATCGACTACTACCAAAGTTGTGTAACATTCATGTCTCTCGATGAAAAGAACATATGTCCTTCATTGTGATTGGGATACTCAAGTGGGACGCCTAGAGATTCGACACCAATATTTATGAGAACCCACTACCCATGGATAATTCCTTATATTGGAGGATCGGGAGAAAAATTAGCCATCCTTCCCTCTTGTTTTGGACAAGTTTCATGATTTTTTTTCATTATGACTTATCAGGGTTACCACCCAAGAGATATGTGGAGTTTATAATAGAATTGTTAATGGGGGTGAAGCTAGATTCTATGTCTCCATAACGAATGGAACGATAAGATATTCAATAACACAAGGTTCAGATTGAGTAGTATGAATTTATGGGGTTTATCTTTTCTTGTAATTCACCTTTGAGATCTCCTATGTTATCTACTAATAAGGATGCGGGATCACTAAGGATATGTGTCAATTATGTGAAACTAAATTAGCTGAAAGATGTGAAATGTTACCCTCTTCCTATAATTTATGACTTGTTTTGACAAGATCAGAGGATTCACTGTGTTTTATAGGATTTATTTGAGATAAAAATTCCATTATTTGAGGGATGAGGCCTTCTGCCAACTATAGATAACATTCCAAAGTAGTTACAGATTTTATGAATTTTTGGTGATTCCATTCTGATTGACCAATGCACTGGATGTGTTCATGGTCTTAATGAACCAAATAATCCACCCATAATAGAATCCGTTAGTAGTTGAAATCATTGATGACATCATGTTGTAATTTAGAAGTCATGACTCTCTTTCCAAACATCTTGACATAATATATAGTATATTGAAGAGGATAGGCTTTATGAAAAGCTATCAAAATTTCATTTTTGGATTTGTATAGTGCAATTCTTGGAAACATAATTTCTGATTCAGGTCTGTCTATGGATTCAGAGTTGGTGCAGTTTATTGTATCTTTGGAGCATCCCTAGAATGTTTTTTAATTTCGAGGATTTTTTGGTTTGGCCGATTATTACTGGAGGTTCATTAGGTATTTTTTTCATTAGGCAGTTTCACTCTCAAGTTTGACCAAGACGGGGGTTAAATTTGAATCCTAAGGGTCTTTTGAGTATTCATTTCAATAGATAAAGAATTAGTTGGCTACCACACTAATTTTTATCTTACCCAAACCACACAATAAGTACACCTTTTTATATTATGTGTCTGGTGTCGGACATGGGGAAGTGTTGATATAGGATAACTGGGTTGTAACATATGGATTGAGAAAATTGAGGACTCTTGAAAGAATTACCCTACTAATGACCATAAGCTCGATGTTGTGGCTCATGCATTGTTGTGTTGGAGGAAATAATTGTTAGGATAACATTTCATAGTGTTTATAGTCAATAAAACTTTCAGGTACATATTTTCTCAATGGTATTTGAATCTTCAACAGAAAAGGTACACCGAGTACATGAAATCCTTATATTTTGAGTTGGTGTAAACACCTAGGAAAGTGAATGATGTTTTTGATGCTCTGAAAAAGTAGACCTAAGATCAGACAGATCAGGAATCTAGTTCAGAGTAGAAGTTGATGGCCTTTTTTCTAAGATGCATTTTCTGGTGCAGGATGGGCAAGGGAAGATAACCCTTTTGGTTATAAAAGTTGAATCCACAATTTAAATACATGTTAAAGAGAGATTTATGGTGGATCCTGAGTATTTAACTGTAAAGGAATGTCTTAAATGTCTGAGTAACCTTCTAGTTGGACTTTTGTTGCTGATGTAGTTTCTTATATTCAAGGCCATGTTGTAGGGTTGGTATATGTTTGAGAGGAGTTGATGCATGTGCTTCACACATCAAAGTGAGAAGTGACTCCAGTCATGAACAAGATGTACTAGGATCTTCATTGACTGTATTGGGGGCTAGGAATGAATAATAAAGTTGCATGTTTTGTGGAATGATGCCTTACCTGTCACTAGGTGAAAGCTGAACATCAGAGTCCTTGTTGGTTGTTGTAGTCATTGCCTATTTCGGAGTGGAAGTGGGATGAGGTAACAATTTACATTTCAGTGGTCCTTTCCAATGATTCCTTAGAAGAATGATGCAATTAGGGTGATGGTAGATCTGCTGACCAATGTGGCTCACTTCTTACTAATTCGAGAGACATGTAAAATCGAGTAGTTGGGAGAATTATATGTTTGAGAAATACATTTTCATGGTGTGTAGAGAACCATAGTTTTGATCCTGACACGTTTTTAACATTGCGATTTTCAAAGGGACTATAGATGGTGCTTGGGAACCAAAAGTTATTGAGTATGGCATACCACCCACAGATATATGAGAAATCAGAATTAATAATTTTGGTTTTGGAAGACATGTTGAGAGAATGGTTTTTTGATTTTGGTGGTTCGTGGGAGAAACACTTGTCACGTGTTGAGTTCTCCTACAACAAAAGTTTTCATGATACTATTCAGATGGCCCCATTTGGGGCACTCTATGGTAGATCATGTATATCTCTACTACATTGGTTAGATTATTGGGAATTTAATGTGTTAGGACAGAGCCTCATGTAAGACTCATATGAGAATGTTTTCTTGATTCATGGGGTTATGAAAAGGATTAGAGTATATAGAATTCATATGATGATCGGCATCAAAAACCTATTGAGTTTATGGTGGGTGATAGTGGGTTTCTTCAAGTGTCGCAGAGGTTCGGTCAATGTTGTATCTGGTGATAGGGAAAGTTGTCACCTAGGTGTTTGGTTCCATTTGAGTTTTTGGAGAGGATCAGACATGTGGCATACTGATTATCTCTTCCACAAAGGTATAGTGGGAAGCAAGATGTTTTCCATGTTTCACAACTCCGATAGTATCACCCTGATCCATATCATAAGACAAGAACTGATGATGTCTAGCTTGATCCTATTGTGTCCTTTGAGGAGAATCTAGTATATATTGTGGATCATAGTGATAAAGTCTTTTGTGGAGACTTTATGCCTTTGGTTCATCTTCTATGGTATCTTGGAAGCATTTTTTAGAAAAATTTGGAGCAGGAACTAGATATGCAGGTCATGTGGCCTGAATACTTTTCTTTGGGATCTCAATGATATTAGGAAAGAGATGATCGAGGATGAGACATCATAAGGTGGGGAGGATATAAGATATGAGATCTCCTATAAGGTATGTTATTATTTAGGTTTTAGTTTATGTTCTTTATCTTTTGTTAAAGAAGTGTTTGCTCAAGTTCATGTAAAGATCCAGGGTGTTCTGGGGGTTTGGGACATGAAATTGCAAGAAAAAGGGGGGGGGGGGTTTTGAGCATGTGGAATGGTTAGTAAAAACCATACATAAATCATATATAACTGTGAAAGGGGGATGTTTTTGGATAGTAGCATCTATAGGGTCTGTGAACAGTCTTGAAAATTTTTCGGCAAACCATGCGGCCCAATAACATTAATAAAATTTCAAAAATTCCCTTACATGATTTTATTTTCCACTCGGGATTTTCTTTCTTTCTTCTCCCATGAACCCTAGTGATGCACTAAAATCATAAAGATCTTCCATGGATCAATCTACCTCATCATAGGGTCATTTGGAGTGGCATTGATTGCGGATCAAAGATTTGGGAAAGGCTAATCCCACTCTTTCTTCTCTTTTTGGTTTAGGGTTTCTATATCTTCCTTATCACAATCTGATGCTCTAAAAACATTCTTTTCCAGAATGTTTTATGATTATCATTAAAAGGGTTGTTGAATCGAGATCTAAGGCCTTGATAATGTGTGAATTCGTCAAAAACATTAAGGTAGGTGGTCCAAAAGGTATATCCCATTATTTATATTTAGATTTGTGCATGTAGGGGTTAATTCTAGTTCTCATATTAATGTGTTCATGGTGATATTAGTAAGAATCAGTATAGTGGGTTCTTAAATAACCAAATGAAGCCTCATGATCCCTGTGGGATTCATGGGGGGTTTTGTAACTATTTTCAGGGTCAACCATGGGGTGATTTGACCCTTAAAAATTGTATAATTGAAATATAGGGCGAGACATTGACTCATGTTGATGTATATATTTAGCGACTAGGTTAATTATTTTATGTAATGAGTTATAATGTATTGTGGTTAGTTTTTTTTAATGTGGTTAATGTATCTAGGAATTTTTGGTTGACATTAAATAGGTTAAATAGGATTGATGGGAATTTGATTATAAATTATGTTTATAACTGAATATGCTTAGTGAGATAGGCATGAGAAATGTGAAATGGGTCTAAATGGTTAAGTGATATAAATGATGAATAATTTAATGGATTGATTCAAAATGTTAATTTACAATTTATTTATATAGTTGTTATGTTGCAATGATTTTGGCAATTCTTATTGTGATGTGGTTAATTTTAGTGATTGATAAATAAGCATTTGAAAATGGCATCATACAGTGGGGTATAAACTTGAGGTTCTATGCCCATAGGTCGAGTTGGACCGAGGTTCTAGATGCACCCCTAAATGAAAAAGTTAGGGAAGGGGATGGGGTTAAATTCTCTTAATGGATGCATTCCACCCAGACTGAGGCTTCGAGGTGAGGTTTATGAAGTTATAATAATGTGATTCCAAGTGATATATGACTAGATTTTATTCTCACATGCTTGAGAATGTTGAACTTGCCTAATACATTGAAGAAATGAAAAGGGTAGATTAAAAAATGGGATACCTAGGTAGTACACATTGATTCAATGGTTGTATAATTTAATGTAACATAACCTAGAATGGAAAATTGAACCATTTACCATTACTTTATAGTATTTATCACTTTCATTCTCTATATACTTTTACTGTATAAGTTTTAGACACCGTTATTGGTGGACTGAAAAGTTATACTCACACCCTACTCGGGATGTTATTGGGTTCCCAAGTATATTTCATGGTTGAAGTCCAAGAAACGGAAAGGGCACCATGCATGGGAAGTGATTCAGGTTCAGTATGTGAACAAGTGATGTCCAGGACTTGGATCAATTACTATTTTGGGGATTCCATTGTTTTCCTTTCATTATAGTTTGGTTCACCTAGAAGACTAGAATGGCATGATATATTTACTAATTGGATATGGTTTGTACCCAGTTAAACAGTTGGTAATTTATTCATGTAATATTTTGTTTCCTATTTATTCCACTATTTAAATTTTTTACTATGGGATACTCTGGTAATAATGGTATAGTCTCTCGACTTGTCCAATTAGACCCTTAATTTTAGTCAACAACCTATGGAATATGGAGAGGCATGCTTGAGGTCAAGTGGTGACCCAACTTGGGGCAATGGTTTAGTGGCTCCCATGCAAGGGACGTTACATCATGCATATGTGGAGGCATGATTGAGGCCAAATAACCAAACGTTTTTTTCCAAGTTGGAAATGTACAGATCCAAGGACTCTAGATACATAACCTGGATATAATGAGGATGCCAAATATTAATGTTCAAACCATAGTAAACCATGGACAACTGTGGAAGTAATTTCAAATAAAGATTCATTATGGCATGAACAACTAGAGAAGGTGTAAGATAATTCTTTATATCACCATATTTCATTGATGGTGGTAGAATATGATCATTTGGAGAACTATGAAACATATCATCTTGAAGTACAATCAGTGTTCTATGTGGATACATCTTTGATAACATGAAGTCAAGAATTAGAACATAAGTCATTGTATCCTAACCAGTCTAAGGGATCACACAATGGTTTCCCTGGGAGTCCACCTATAAAAAATTGTATATCCCTCCTAGAAATATCCTATGTCTCAAACATATTTTAGTAAAAGTGACAATATATATATTAAAATCTAACATCATGATCAAATCAGTGAATTAATAAAAAAGATATATATCATAACTCCAAGTAATGAAATATATATCACACAATATAGAATATAAATTCCATCCTAAATAGGTATCATAATTCAAAAAATTTAATTATATCAATACTATGTATCATAACATCATGTGTATGTATTTCATATAATCCAAAATACATTTTTAGTATGCAAGGATGTGTCTAAAATCTCATAAAATTTGTTTCAATAATCTCGTTTTAAAAACATAGAGCTCGATTACCCATGATATGTATAGGAACATGGAAAATCTTCTACTCAAATCCCCTAGACATAATCATTTCTACCATATAAAGGATAGTATTAAATAAATGTAGAAAATTTTTCTTTTATACAATTTTTTAATGCCCCAACCAAACCACCGTGCCAAGTCTAGATTGTCGTAAGACCTCATGTGATTCAATTATACAAGATTCAGTCGAAGACCATTAGGGTTTATATCCATTAGTGGGGAGACTGCACCATCAATATAATATCAAAAAAACATTATTAAATAAATAAACAATTTCAATTTATCATAGTACATGAAGAAACAAAAATATGTAAAGATATTCCATATCATAAGTTTCCAAGATAAAATAAATAAATACACCACTGAGTTACTTGAAGTTTATCTTATTCTACCACTAGATCCACTCTATATTTATTAGTCATCATCAATAGGACTCCTCTCTCTACATGGATCCCTAAAAATAAAATATGTACACACATTATGAATTCTTTCATTTTTTTGTGACTAATAAATAAAAGTAGGATACCTCCAATACATCTTTAATAAGTTTTCTCATGTATGAATGGGGTATTATATGATAATAATAAATGTGTTAAACGTACAACAATGACACCACCCATATTTAAAGGATATGTGAAAAACATGAATACACATACCATTGATCATACTTACATCATATATTTATTAGTAAGAAAATATTTATAATTTAAAATGTGAGAATGAAAAAATAAACTATGCTTGTAACACATACCATAATAGTCTCAAGGTATTGAGTCTGATCATACCCCCAAACTATCGTTTATATGATCAGTCATCTGTCAGTCCTATAGACCATACTACCCAATCTAGGACTCACATTAGGCCTCTAGACCACAAGATGAAAACATGTTTCATTGGTTTAGTCCTATAAACCATATTTCCCTAAAATACCATTAGGTACATCATCATCATCATTGAATTCCATTACCACTCTATCTCTTTGGGATAACCATCAGATGATTGTCCGCCTCTCTAAATTATTAAAAATGACCTATAAATCAGAATAACGCACATAAAATGGTATATTATATAAGGAAATAATACCATGTTATCGGGAGGATAGAGATGAAATTAATAACAGCATGTGATCACAATGAAGAATTGAAATAGTTTACACTAGAAGTACTCAAGGAATCAACTATAAAATTTGGAATAACATGCTACACAAACACCCAAATGTGATCAAAATCCATAATGGTAGTCAAGTGATTCCATGGAATGACTTATTCCAAGGAAAGACGTGTAAATGATATAACTAAAGGGTAATGACTATCCTAACTCAATGTTTTTAGGAAGAATATCAATGGTTAATCAAGGAATCATTCCTCTAACCATGTACACATTTTTTCGGATCAATGAACTCGCCATGGATTCATAGTATTGATTCAATTATTTTATTTCAAAATTAATCAATCACCACATGTAATAACACATTATCATTACATGGTAATCTAAAATTATCATTTTAATTCACAAAATGAGATAATTGATCCTTCTTTAGAGAAAAATATTATTTTTATATGATAATAATTTTCCCACCTTATAATAATTTCCGATAACCTCAGATAATAATTAAGTGTTTTCCTTTGATAAATTAAACGTTATTATCATTTAATAATAAATTATTCAATTTAACCTGATGTAATTATGAACAACGATTATAGTCACTCTTAACATAAGTAAAAAATAATATAAATTCCAACATGGGATTTCTTCACATGATAAAATATTATACATAATTAAAGAGAGAAACTAGATGGCTTTGTCCCCACTAGAATCAAAATGAAGAACACATGTTATTCATAGATGGCTTCAACAATACTAAACAAGGGAATTACTGGTATTTAAAACGTAAAATAATTACCAAAAATGAATATAAGAGGTTTTAGTTATATTTCAATTATAAAAACTATATATTGGTTTTCAATAATAAACCCTAATAAAAAAGTTAATAATTTAATTTTTTTTTAAAAATCACTAATATATAGTGTTCAAAATACATGAAAAATATATTAAAAATTTTCCATTTTTAATGGAATTAATTCCCATGATTTTTATCTTTTATATTTTTTAAACGTATTACAGTTGACATATTGAAGAAAAATAAATAAAATATATTTTTTTTAAACATTTATTTTAAAAAGGGATTTGTGTTTGGGTAATATGGTTCTACCCTTTAAAATATATTATGTGTCATGTATTGTTATTAGTATAAACATACATAACTATTTGAAAGATAGAGTTACCCTAATTAAACTCAACCATAACATTATGATCTCATTAGAAACTATGAGTTACCCTCAAATAGTATATTGGTTACCCATATGTTGCCTTTACAAACAAAGGTTTACCATTTAACATCACATATGTTACCTTAATTTAATGTTAATAAACTAAGGGATACCCTTTCATACCTATTACATATCATTAAATTGTTCCTATGTAACATTTCAAAACTCTTTGTTTATCCATAGACAACATATAAGAATTTCACTATACCCTTTTGTAGAATAATTTTACCCCTATAGAGCATGGGTTTTCCTAACAAAACCTATGTAATAAAGGATTTAACAATATATTTCCCAATATAAATGGGATTTACCCCTAGTATACATCTTAAAAATCCTATTTTATATTTCATAAAACAATAGATCACTAAAGGGGTATGAATATTGATTTTAAAAAAAAAATATTTACAGACCCTTTTTAATAAAATTTAAAATAATCTTTTATATACATTTAATAACTTATTATATGACACCCACCATCACCAATATCAACAACAATTATACCCATGTCCTCCCATACCATTAACAAATATAAAATTTGACATCAATAAATCCCAGTCCCTCATTCCCATTTCTAATCATATCATTCCAACCACACAAGGTTATAAAGCAATCACATCAAGGATCCAAAATTCAATGAAAATATATAAGATTAATTTTTTTAAGAAAAATATTTTAAAGGAAACTAATGGAAAATAATTTAGGCATTCAATACCTATACAATCAAAATTATTCTTTTCCATTCCACAATATATATTGTTTGATAAACCAAAAATTTAATTCGATTCGGAATTAACCATCTAATTTTGTATCACTTTTCTAAATCATTCAACGTATAAGTAGTACCTATACAATGTATTATTAAAACATCCGGTTTTAAGAATTTATTATATAATAAATATATTTCTATGATTATTAATAGTTAATAAATGTGTTCTACCCATTTATATTATAACATAACATGGATAAAATTTTATATATTTTTTATGAAACTAAACCATGATATTCCTAAAAAGGGAATTACAAAAAAAACTATCAAATAAATCAATAAGAAATATAAATATATCATAAAATAACATATGTTCACACATTACACAACCATTTGTTTAATATCCACATCAAAAATAAATTACATACCCATGCCATCAATATAAAATTTTAATTCACTAATATATAAAATTATACATAGGTTTATAATCATGAATTATTAACAATATTATAATAATATTGGTGATTGCCTAATTGAATACTATAATATAACATTGAGTAATCAATATAAAATTATTTTTTTACACTCTTAAATAACTTCATGATTTATAAAAGGATTATTCATTATTAGAATACATCTGATATCTTTAATATCAATCATTTAAATTACCATCAATAATATTAATAATATATTTCAATCTCACATTCTATATATTAAGGATAATAATATTCATTATAATAAAAAGTGGTATTTTTAATTAATTTTTTTATAGAAGAATATAATTTTAAAAATAATTAAATTTATATTTTATCATTATCAAATCTAATCATTCTGATTTTTAATAAAACTAATAATATGCTAAATATTATTTTTCATCCCTCTATTATAACATTGATTCATTAAATTCGTAGTATATTATAAATATATAATAAATTCGTTTTATTGAAAAATAATTTATAACAAAATAGTTATATTTAGAATTTCAATCATTAATTAAACAATAGATTATAATCTACTTATTTAATTAAGAATAATATTAATTCTTAAGAACAATATGTCAAATAATTATCCTATTAATTATTTATATGTTACAACATAACCGTTTTTCAAATTCCTTGGGTATGAAATATTTATCCAGTTTTATCGAAATAAAGAATTTTCATGTTATAAAAACATAATAATATATTTTAAAGATAATCATTCCTTTTAAGAAAAAAGGATAATATACATGATTTAGATATAAAATCACATAATAAGAGTTACAATTTTTAGATATCATACCAAGAATTTTTTTTATAGAGCTTATTTAACCCAAAACACAAGATTGATGAATACATAAACCGAAATAGAAACCATATGGAATGGGTTCTTATTGGTTAAATACAAATTGAAAGAGAATATGAGAAATGTTTGATCAAAAATAAACATGATAAATTAATAAATATAATAAGTGTAATAACTATAGATTTTATGAAATATTCTTTTACATGAATCTAATGTATTGGATAGCTTGCGATAAATGCAACACCGAGATTAAACAAAACATGACATACAAATAAAACAATATTACTGAAAATAAAAGTTATTGTATTGGCATTTTAGGAATGAATAAGATTAACTAAATTAGTAAAATATATTGTTTTCACGTGAATATAATATTAATTCTTTGGTGAAAAAGTATTTCAAAATAGAAGTTAAAATAAATTAAAAAATAATGGAAATTGTTTTCTAAAACATCATTTTAATGCACAGAAACTTGTTTTGTGATAATAAATTTAATAAATCACATTAAAAGAATTATTTTAATTAATTTTTTATATAATATGTTACAAAAAAATTAACACTCATTTATTGTGATTTTTTGGACATCTGATATGAAAAAATATAATTCTACGCATAAAAACAATATTTTAGAAAAAATGTATTGTCCCATTTTGGGAAATTATTTTAAATTTTATTTTTTTTTATTTTCAGAAAAATATAAAAAAATTATTCTTATTAAATGTATAGTTAAAAAACAATATTTCTATTAATTTTTTATCTTTTCCTCAAATCAAAAATATTACGATGAATTGTGAAAATATAATTAGTTATTATGAATTTTTCATGTTTTTTAATAAAATTAAAAAAATATGATCGTTTCAAAAAAATATATTAGTTCTATAATATATTTTCTAATCTATTTTATTTCATTGGAATGAGTTTCATATTTAATTTTTATATAAAATCAATTTGAACATTTGAACATTTTCTCTATCAAAAATAGCTTTCTTGTTACATCTCTGGGTTTAATGTCCAAAAACATCCACTTTGGTGAATGGAATTTTAAAAATTTGAGAAAATATTTATAATCAGAATAATTTATATTTTATAGTAAGAATTCTTTAATTATATACCCTTATTAATAGTAAAAGTAGTAAAAATGAATTACCATAGTCAATGGGAAAATGGGATTATATGGAGTTTAAACTAAAAGGATAATGGGTAAATGACATATAAACTAGACCAAAACCCATTTTATATCAATTATTAGACATTATATATCATATTTAGATAATTACCCACTTTTTAACCTTCTGTAATGTTACAAAAATTGGTACACATTATTCTTCTCACAAATACCAAGTGTGTTTTATCCACCACATATAAAAGGGATCACCCTCTCCTCACCTCTTCACACATAAAAACCCATTTTATTCATTAAATAACTTAAAAAATAATTTTATTTTATCCCTACCCCAAACATATGATAAAACTATAGATCATAAATCCAATCTATGATGGATTTAGGTTGATCCTAATGTGGTTTCCTAAAGAGGAGGTAATGCTTTAAACTATGAATATTTTTTTATTTCACTGTATATCTACTTTATATATTCTACAATTATGAAAAAAATAAAAACACTAGTATCTAACATGTACTAAGATAATTTTTTTTATAAAATAACCTTATTCCATTTCCACTTCCATCAAATGTGACATAGAACCATCAATCGTTTGTATGGTTGATTAACGCCTCACAAAAGGATATTATTTTTTTCCATAAAAAAATGATGGATGGATATAATGAATGATTCAATGTATATATATGATATATTTTATATTATTAATAGTTCATAATTATAATACCACAAAAAACATTATTTCAAAAAATATTTTGGAAGACAAAAACACAACTCGTGTATAATATAGACTACCACCTCAAAAACCGATGCGATTGTTTACATTTATGTTTTACATTGATTGTAATAAAGATATATTAAATGATGGTATATACTATTTATAAAATAATTATACATTTATAATAAGTATATCACATATAACTTATTAATTTCCATTTAATTAGGGATACAATAACATCGTTCGTGTGTGTGGTTGACTACTAGCTCACAAAGAGAGGTGATTCCTTTTTCATTATGGCTTTCCATGGTAGGTATGAAGGGAAATTTAAATTAATATGTGTTATATATATGCTATAAAAATTATTGAATAATCATAATATATTTTTTACATTTCTTTTACTTCATTCATCTTGAAAATGGAATCATTGTTCATTCATACATAAGATCTACCCTCTCTATGATTTTTAGATTTTATTATCTAAATATAACATATACAGATTAATATAATTACATTTAAAATAAATATATATGATATTTTAATATGTTTTATTTATCTAATGATATTATATCCATTATAATTGGAATATTATTTAGTATAAAAAATCAAAACCATCATGAAAAAAATTCTTTTTTACATGAAAAATGATTTTATTAAGGAATTCTTTCTAAATGGGTAATAAAATGTCAAAAGTGCATCATACATTGTCGGTAAATATTATTCATTTTTTATAATTTCATTATTTTAATCTAAAATATATTATACATGAGTTTTTAATATCTATTAAAAAATTCTATACTAATGTTAATACATTTATGTCTCGCATTTATTATAGGTAAGACATTGTTTCAAGGGGGATGAGATGACTAGGAGCCCTTATTGTGGTGGCTTCAGTTTGTCTCGATGATTGATTATAATGGGTTTTGATATTGAAGATTTATTAAAATAAGGTATCCACTATAATTCATAGTGTAAAATCCCAATGATTCCCTCATCCGTTAATGGATATGAACCAGATTTCTAATAAATTATGGTAAATTGGGGCTTTCGAACCACTAATTCAAAAGAAATCGTATTGGTCGGGGGGATGGGTAGTTGGGCCTACAACACCCTTTTGGAGATAAATTATTTCCTACCTTTTTACTCTCTTATTGATTTATGATATTTTTAATAATCCCTTAATTATCATAATGCTGGATAGGTTACCCAAATAAAATAATGTTTGTGTTTCTTTTATTTAGAAATGTTTGGGAAATAACATTATTGAATCCTTCTATATGTAATTGATGTTCTTCATCCGCTTCCCATCAATGAATTTATACATATATGTTGATGTCGAATAGCTAATCCCTATAGAATTTTATTCAATGTTGTTAGGCAGTTCATATTCTAGGGAGATAATTGAGACATTATGTGGCATCCAATATATCCTTGTTATTATAGCAATCAAAATCCATGCAATTTGTTAAAACAATGAATTTTAACATCATACAAGTAATTAAATTTGAATATCACCTTTGGAACCATATATTTGAGCTCAAGTCTCAATGATACATCCTAAGTATCTTGATTATGGAATAAATCAGTGTATTCATACTACGATCATGACCTCAAGATTGGACCCAAGGTATATTCTCTTGGGTGAAGGAAATTAAAACCACTCCTCTATTTAGGGATTAAATACTAAGACCTCCCTGATTAGTGGAGATTCATGATGTAAATGATATGATCATTGTGAATCTTAAATATCATATGAGCTACAATTGGTATGAGAAAATCCTATAGAAATTGATTAATCTCATTGCATATGGATGTTCAACTTGTGTGCTGAGGAAATGCTTGGATGTTAATATAGAGATCAGGCCTCACAGTGGACTTTTCATAAAACCTCATTGGGGTTGTAATGAGAGTCATCGTCTTTTAGTTTATTTGTCAATACACCAAGGGTTGAGGTAAAATGATCATCTCATGGGAAGAATTGGGCCGCAATGGTCAAAATAAATAATTAATTGCTCGTACATCAAAATGGATTTTTATTTGAGATCGGCCCATAGAAAGTATTCCTTTGTATCATGGGTATTATGGGGATCATAGTATATATAGTCATGTTATTCGATGATTAAACATTTTTTTGGCCCTTATATGTGGACTATATCATCTTATTCCTTAGGTTGGGGTTTACACACAAAGGTTTCCCATGAATTTATAAAGGTCTATGATGTAAATGATATAATTCATAAAACTCCATAATCCAATGTGATCTATGATAACTATAGGGAACAATGGATAGAAAATGAATAGACTCTCTACTTATGGATGCTAGATAATGAACTAGTAAAACCATTTGTATTTTTAATATAGGGATTAGGCCTTAGAGAGGAGTTGTAAATATATTGGTTATGGCTAGAATTAGAGTCCTCATAGTTCCCTTGATCAAGGATTACACATTGATTTTTCCTTATTAAACTAGCTTACTTTCCTACCTAACATGCGTTGATTTTCCACTCATCATGCCATAATTTCCTACTCCATATGTCCGAGGATGTCTTCCTAACATGTCCAAAGACAATTTCTTTAACCAATTGACTTATTATGAGGACTTCCCATAATCTTGATCACATGGGCGATGGTTTTCTCATGATCAAGGATAAATTGTATGGAGGATATCACAATACCAAGCTAGTTTCACATATAATCCATAAAATGATATCATCTCGTATTTCTAGAGGGTGTCTCACGATCCAACTAACATTACTGTGTGTCATCATGAGATCTAGATTACACAGTTGGAGTGTTTCATGATAGATAGTGTGACATGTCTCGGAGTGGGTTGTATTTCATGGATGACATTTCTAGAGGGCATCACAATACCTAGATAGAGTTCATAAAGGGTGGAACAAGAGCTAATAATCATTACAATATTATATAATGTGACTAAGTTAACAGGGATTGGTGACACCATATGATCCTAGAAACAATTCTAAAGGACATCACTAGTGTGGGATGGTGAGCGCAAAGGGATTCATGAGAAGTGGGTGGAATTATTAAGGGTACCCATGTGATTTCATTTAAAAGTCAAGAGGACTTCACATGACTCAAATAGTATATCACATGAGTTTTTTTGAGATTTGGGTGAATTGTATTGGTGTTTTTGTGTGTCTTGGTTTGTTCATGTAGAGGGAATGGGGATCATTATATGTGTTCTTTGGTTAAGTATTAGTCCCCTAGATTTTTTTATAGAATTTATATTGTTAATGCCTTATCATTATTGAATGTTATCCTATTTTATGTATTTCATGATTTATAACATGTGGGGTATGTTCTCGGTGTTCTATGATAGGAGTCCTTCGTATGATCTATGAGTGATCATGTGATTATATTTATGAATACAACATGATCTATTTGGAAACTACCTGATATATTACATGATAGAAAGCTTAATGATCATGAGATCAACAACTTAGAGAAATCTAGTATGGTTCTTGGGTGACGTAGTGTGTTTGGTGGAAAAAGACAACCAATTATTTGAGGCTGGGGTTTGGGATTTATAGTCATATTGAGCTCAGTTGTTCACAGATTAGAATTACCAATGTTGTGCGAATAAAGGCAGGATCTAGAGGAGGGCCTTGGATTCATGGGTCTTCATGAGTTCCTTTTGTGGATTAGTTTGGGAATGTCGCCTAATTTTCAGCAACTTCAATTCCATCCCATCAAGGCCTCATTTAATAGGTTATTTCAAAATAATGGGGACTAGTCGAATCTTGCATGCATTCCAAAGGACATACATATTTTCATGTTGATAAATACAAGTTCCTTCAAGAAATCAGTGTATCTATCAAATAGATTTATCTTTATCTCATGAGACTTGTCTTGGATATTCCACAAGACAATAATGTCTTGTTATAGGGATTTGTGAGATAATTTCACCTTTTCATTAGTTCTTTCAAGACTATGATACATAAAATCTTTGCTTGTCACGTGACTTTTATGACTGTGAGAGGCTCTGTCCTTTCTTTTATTTATTTCCTTTATATTATTTTACAAAAGTCATAGATCATGATATATTGTATAATTGTTGTTGAAAACTATTTATATACCTCTTGGTGATGTGCTTCATGACCACAAAAGGTCATATAGGGATGAACATGAATTTCATGTAAAACTCAATCTATTTTTTACATAGGAGTTAATAGGTGATCATGAAATCATTTAGATACTCTAGAACCTTCACATAATGATGATGGCATGCCAGTGGGATTTGGAAAGATGAGGAAAAAATGTCTTTGGTGCCATGAAGTCTCCTACTGACTACTGAGGGATCATCATGTGATGTCTTATGATAGAACCAGGTTACCATATCCTCCATGTGTATTTCCATTATTTATTTTACACATTATATTGATCTAAAACATTTCCATTAATGTTGTCTTGGATAATATTAATATCTATCATTGATCCATTAAGTCAGTTTTATGACCACAAGATACCTCCTCCTTAGTAAAATTTTCCTCTAATTATGAAATGATTTTTTATTGGGTTTCATTTAACCATCGTTGGACAATATTCATGGCTTGGGGGTGATTTCCTACCACTATCCACACAATCTTAGATTGTCCATGGTGCCTTTGTGATAGAAGAAGGTGTTTTTAAAAGGTGTTTCATGTGATTTTTATTTTGTTATGCATTTTACATGCATTTTTACCAAAACCACAGCTGGTACTAAGATTTAATGTCTCATAGGGGATCACATGATCCACATGATCATGGATACCTATATCTTTCTTTTCATTGTGGAGAAGGAAATACCCATATTTAGTTGTTTAGTCCATTGAGAATTTTTTGATTTCTATTTTGTCGGGACCAATAATCCCCCTATGGAGTGACATCCACAGGGATTAGGAATTTTTTATAATGATATAAAATGACTACCTGAGTCTTTTGAGTGGTCATGAGATTGTCTGATTGTCTATAGGTTTCCATGACCTCTCAAATCATTAGGATTCATACAATTTTTTTTATCCCTTTTGGTGATTCATGAATTCCTTAATAGATTACTATGATTCACATAATGCTTCCAATTTATGCAGTTTCTCTCAAAAGATATCATTTTACCTATCTGACATTATTCAATTTATTTTGTTTAGTTAAATTCTTGTTTAATATAAATGTTCTTCTTCTATGGACAAACATTGTGCCACAATTTTTGAAAAATGCAATGATGACCCCCGATATCACATTTATTCTGATAACGAGATTCTGAAGAGGTTCATGTCATCCTTGCTTTATGATTATCTGATATCTCACTAGATTACTTTATATGGGATCATTTTTCTAGGCGGTGTTATCATCTATACATCTGACATCAATGTTCAACTTTTTTGGTGTCAACTTTTTCTCACAATATTCTGATTATAAATATGATGGAACTACATTAGGTCGTAGATAAACCCCAGGTTTGTATTATATGTTTGAAAACTATCCCTTGGGTTTAGATGACTATTATTTGTCGCATCAACCTATTTTAATGAACAAATTGAGTATATTTTACTCTTCTCTGAATAATCTGGGAGTAGATGGAGTTGAATTTGATATACATCACGGCGGTAATTTTTCTAATGAGAGATCATGGCCATTTTGGGTCAACAAAATCTGGTTAGAGTTCATTGATATATTATATAGTGTCCATATTTATGAGAAAGTGTGGGTTTCCCAAATCATTTTTTATCACTAGCCCAATCATCTACAAGATGTTATCAACTATTAGTTTACTATCACTATCTTATTTCATCTATCTCATGAAAATGGTTGGAATCAATCTATGAAACATATACCAGTATAGGGAGATCACCGATATTAGAGAGATGAATGATGATTTCCTCCCAACTCAAAATTGATGGGATGACCCTTTGCAGACTCCAATCCTGGAAAGTGACATGCTCAATATCATGAAGGAGAATCTAATAAATGAGTTGAATATTCACTCTGTTATCTATTTCATGTATTGAAACAACATTTTTGTTTGACATAGCGAAGTCATACCAAGTGTTATATAGCCCCATCGGTTCCCTTCCCAGTAAGTTCGCAATAGGTTTTGATCATATTGGGCCTTTTTAGAGGTTGGGGAATATATATCCTGGGGATACTATGTAAACTCATAGTTCTCTCTGAGACTTGGAATGATAGTATTTAGGGCCATGTTTTTTTAGCAAATGGGGTTTTTAAGGACGATGTGGGCATTCAGGGATCCTTGTCACGGCACTAGTGATGGTAACATGACTAGATGAATGACATCATCTAAATTTGGATTTTTCGTTCCCTACCCTCCTTTAGAAAATTCAAGTCCACATTCCAAAATTTATCACCCCCTACATTATTAGTAGTCCTGTCTACTTTTTTTAGTTGGACATGGATCACTTCCATTATTATAATTACTCTAAATCCATTAGGATCCCTAGTTAATTATATTATACCATATTATTGAACATAACTAGGGTTGGGTATATGTCATTTAGACTATATGAGGATAGATATGTTTTGATCAAATCTTATAGATTTGATTTCACACCTACCTGACATTGACAGGTCTAATTATTGAAAATAGTAGCAGCTCTATCGATAAGAGGTTCTACAAGTTGTTTCTTTGTGGTGGGTTTCTTGTAGCTAGGGTGGATGATAATATCATCTTTGATCCATATACTCCTTATCTGTTATCACATTAGTTTGGATATACCCAAATAGTCTCCCCTTTTACTTTGGTTGGCGTATGAGGATAACGACACCCTAGGATCATACACAAATTATTGATGATGTTGGCACATGAAGATATAGATAATTTGATAATTATTCTATCGACTGATTCTCCCACCATTCATACCCCAGATTATACCCAGTTATGGGTGACAGGTTACCAACATGGCATGTTAAGTTGGATGTTCCTTCATGTGGATTGGCTATTTTCCTTACCCAACCATATATCTATTGAAACTATGGACTTGATAGAAGACATGTGTGACAAATCAATGAATAATCCTAATCTTGAATATGACCATCCAGATAGTGGGATTGAATCCATTAAAGAAATCAATCCTCTTACATATGCAATAGATGGTGTCTCCATTGATGTGGTGATATCTAAGCTGGTAGTTCAACTTTAATCACACCCTCTTTTCCATTCACCAAAAAATAGTCCCTAAATAGGCTAATCTAGAAACAGATTCACACCTCCATTACTGAGACTCATTTGGAAGCATTTCATGACCATGTGGAAGGAAACCATCAGTTATTTACTGACATGGGGGTAGGAGGTTTTGATAAAAAACCACTAGATGAAATCAACAAGTAAATCATCCTCACTAGACAAGTTATGGAAAAAATGATATGGACTATAATGATTTTACAGATGATGCTCCCCTTGATGAGAATATAATGGATGATGCATAATCATCAGGTCAGGGTAATGATTTGATATATAAACTACAAACTAGATGCATTCATGGACCATGACAATATAAGGATATGAGGATGTAATATCTCTTTTGTGGTAGAAAATTTTTAAATCCACATACTCATTAGAAACTATAAAAAAATACACACGAGGGGATGAATTAATCCTTGAATACACTCCACCCAAGGGTATAAGAAAAAATGGGGTATTGAGGAGGACTATAGTGTTCAATTTATTCGTCCCACCATACTCTTTCCTAATAATCCAATTCTACAAACTAAATTATATTATTATTCTATGTACCCAATTTTTATTTATATTATTGGATATACTCCAAAATCTGGATATTCCTTCTTTTTTGAACATTATCAATGAATTACATTTCTAGAATCTTTCATGATTTTTTATCTTTTTCATTATTAAATGATATACCAGACATTTCCCTACTTCGATATTGAATGAATCACCAACAATACATATGCCTTTCATAATATAAAGTAAAAAATGAATGTTTATAATTGAATTTTCAAATTAAAACATATTCTTATTGATAAATACTCATTAATACTCACTAACCTGAGATTCATCATTGTTATATTTTTTTCTATATATCTTGATTTCACATGACTTGTTGAATGATAATTGGGTTGAATTTATGTATGAGAAGAAGAGTACTATATCTTTTTTTAATTGATAGTTTTATATATAGTATCATGATGTTTTATAAACCCTTATGATGGCCCTTAGAAGAACTTGGAGACTAAATCGATGTTTTTCTATAGGTTAGGGTCTTTTAGATCGGACCCTGTAATTTTTATTTAGGGTCCTCTTGATTGAACTTCTATCGCTTTAGTTTTAGGGATTTTATCTCGGACCTTCAATCACTATTTTTTAGGTTCGTTTAGCTTGGATATTCGGTTGTTTTAGTTTAGGATCTTTTATCTCGATCTTTCTATTTATTTAATTTCGGTTCTTTTTTCTCACAACTTACTACAATAGTTTTCGTTTTTTTAGATCAAACCTGCTATCAATTTTGTTTAGGGAATTTTAGTATATAACTTATTATGTGATATTTTAGGGACTTTTAATTAAGACATTATATTGTTTTTTATAGTCTTCTAGCATTACCCTATAATTTTTTCAGATTTATGGACTTTTTTCATACACTATATATCACTGAAGAATATGGTATTTTAGCTCATACCATCTATCTATGTAATTTATGATCATTTAGCTCATACATTTTATCACTATAGTATAGGGTATTTTATCTCCGACCTAATTGAAGGTCTAGGGGTATGTTGAAGACATTTAATAATTGAAACAAAATAGACTATGATGTTGGGTTTCACTATGGCGTTACTAAGGATCATGATGAACCTAACTCCTTTCATGTAAGGGGGTATTCCTTTGGTTGGTAAGTTAAATCCTATATGTGTTAGTAGCACATCCATCCAGAGGCACCTCAATACATTACAAATGGTCATGGAAGGGTTATTTGGGTAATGCTAGTTGTGGGTGAAATACTATGGATGTTATGTCATCCTGGATTGTTGTAATATGGGTGATGAAAATCATAAACCAACATTTTGAGTATGTTAATATGATATGGGGTAGACATTCCAAGGATGAATCATAACACTATGAAGTTCCAAGTTCCTCTATAGTGTTACCAGGGATCATAAATATTTAAGAACCTTTCTAGAAATGACTATATTATTTATGTAGGTATGTTAGAGCCCTTTTGTGTTGATATCATGGCCAATAAAAGTTGATTGAGACTTCATTTAGAGGGTCATGAATGATTGGTGAAGATAAAAATGTATGGATGATGAGGTTGGGAATGGAAAGAATGCTATCTTCGAAGGTTTCAAGAACCATAATAAAGTTTAGATTTTAATTATGATGTATTATCCCTATTCCTTGTAGATTCTCATCATAGAGTGTGTGCCATCAATGGTTCCAGAATGGAGTGTCACATTCCATCATTGAGATAGGGTACAAACCATGATAATGTAAAATTGAGGATGTAAAATTTTATTGGATAGTTTGGTATAAAAATTTAAATCATAGTAAAAATTTCTCATTCCAGGAGGAATATATGGGAGAAATATTTTAGAAATGAACCACAAAACATTCAAATGATGGATTCTTCCATAGTGATGTCAGGGATCATAGGTATTGGAAATCCCTTTTTCAAGAGTGACACATTTGGTTGAAAACCATATGTGCATATGCATGAGACATGGAAATAAAACCATATTTTGTAAAGGGGTCCCTAATTGATGGGTTTATTTTATAAGGGACATTAAAGGTTGTAGTGATCTGAGGCACTGAAATCATGAAGCATTATTTGTAGAATGTGTAACATCTGATGTCTCTGAGAACCCTAAAAGATCTATCATTTCATAGATAACATATTATCATGAATATGAGATGTAACATGTAATTAATCTAACATTTTTATGAACAAGGAGTCCTAGAATGTAGAAGTTGGATTTTAATAGGGATTCAAGGTAGACAGTATGAGATTTATGACTTATTTATTTGTGTCATATGTTTTCATAAACTCTATATATGAAGACTTTAGGTATGGAATACTTGTTGTTTTTTTATAATTATATTTTTGGGTTTACTAGATGGAATTTTTTGAGTCTCTTTAGCTAGTAGTTTTAGGTATTGTGATTTGGACCATTATCAGCTAGATTTTAAGGACTTATTGATTTGACTAAAGGGTAAGAAATTTATGGTCATAACACACATAGTCCTACTATGTGGGGTTATAAAAAATTGACCAATTAGGATAATAGTGAAAGAGTGACCCAAATTACTTCTGATAGTGATATGGAAATGTTGAAATTAGGGATTAGGGTAATTAAGTCTTGAGTAATGATATGATACAATCATACCGAGAGTAGTTCAGATCACAATGATGTTTTGAGTTATTCCTTGATGATTGCTAGTCTAACAAGGGTATGAAATCTCTTATTGTAGGGTGATGCCTGTGGTTGACAACCAAAGGGGCATATTCATGGGCCATAGGTATACATGAATAGTCAAAAAATGTTCCCTTGAATCTGGGTATTCATTCCCTTGTCCATGTGTGATTTTGGAAACCTGGGACAATTAATGTGCGATGTATGACTTATTGATGGTGTCACTTTAAAATATAGAAGAAGAAACTCATACTATAGAAGAATAGGGTAAGGATCTTATGGTCTATTTATAAGGTACGAGAAATGGTTGATGGCTAGAAAAAATTATTATCATGTAATGTTGACATTTTCTATGTTTTTTAACATCTTGTGGTAAGGAAAATTTCCATGTTGTTTATCATCTTGTGGTAAGAAATTATTTTTGTACAGTTTCTATGTCTTGCAATAAGGATGATTTCCATATAGTTTAATTTCATGTGGTAATTATATGGGAACCAATATTAAAAATTTATTCATGAAATTTTGAATACACATGAAATTGATACATATATCTAGCTCATACATATGAATAATGAACTGTTGTGAGTCGTCCCCAATGTAGTTTGGAGATTTGTTTTATTGGTTATTGTAGAAGGGCATGTGAATGGATATTCTGGTGCAACAATGTATCATAAAAGAAATGAATCGATAAATAAATACTTCTTAAATGAGAAAATTGTTACACAAATATGACGCATACATAGAGGTGGAGATTGATTCTATTTATTGTTTTAGCTGGGCTAGGGTTTAGAGATCGAGGAATCACTATGTAACATGTGGTGACATGACTGAATCCACACATAGTTATTGAAGAACCATGTATTTTAAAATTATCAGACAATGAAATGAGATTTTCCATGTGAAAAGGGAAATTTAGGTTGGATCCAAGGATGGAAATGTGGGCACCAATTTGTATCCTTCGGTAATATGAATTAAGCTAAATATTGTTCTTAAGGAATGAAATTTCTGCACAAATATATCCTACAAGTAGGTATGGGGATTTTATTTATTTATTTTGACATGGCTAAATATTGAATATCTATGAGTCATTATTTATCATGTGATGTGATGAATCAAGTAACAAATAGGTCTTGAATGTAGGTGTGGAACGATTCCAATATCAACTATGTTGTTCCTATTAGGGGTGGTCTAAAGGAATGTATAGTTTAATTTAATTCATGGGAAATCTGCATTTCATATTAACTACATGTGGAAAGGAACTATGGTATGACTTTTATGGTCATTAATTCAGGACCATGATGATCTTACCATGATATTTTATTCCTTGTTTATGCAAAGAATCCCTTATAGAAATTCCAAATATACCATGATCCATCCTCGATGTGATCATCAAGGAATGTTAAAGGTTCCTCTCAATATTGAAAGGAAATTAATAATATTATATGGTCACATTGTATTATGTAGTGGATTGATGATGATATTCTATTGGAGAGTCCTGATGTATTTCATTACAAATGAGATTCAATCCATTAATATTTCTAGAAATCCGATTATGTTTAACGTTAATGAGAAATGACATTAACCCTGATTTTAATACCTTGCGGTAATGACATGTATTACAAAAATTTAAAGGAATGTAATCAATTTTATGGTCCTATGAATATAGGTTCGGGTATCACAATGAGTAATGTGATACTAGTAATCAAGACACAAATATTTTGGGAGACCTAAGGATTTTAATTTTGTGTGGTGTGGGCATTAGCTATATAGTTTATGACCATATGATAAGGACTATGATTACTCAAAATGAAAGGAAATTAATCCTATGTATGGGAGCAAGAATAGAGGTTTATAAAAAACTATGTATCACCTGATATCAGTAATGAATCCATATATAGTTCTAGAGAACTGTGAAAATTAATATTCAATGGTGAAAACATCAGCCTTATATTATAAAATCATGTGTTAAAGATGAGGACCACTTGATGTGTTCAAAACTGAATTTTATGGATAGAAATATTAATTGAGGTTCACGAATAACTATTTATCCTTAAATTCTAGTAATAAAGATACATGAAGTTCTCTGATGAAGAGATTCAATTTTTGGAGCTAACTCTCATATGGGGATGGAGGATTTTATTCTTCCTTGTATATATCTGGATTATGTGCAGTGAGTTGTCAGTGATATGTTGTTTTTAGTGAATTTTAACATAATGTGGTGAATAATTTAGACGTATAGTTTAACATCTTATAGAAATTTCTTGTCTATAATTTAATTTCATTTTTTCGAGACACGAGATACTGTATAGTTTAACATATTCCTACTAGAAAAGCTCTGCACAATTTATAAACATGTGGTCAGGAAAATCTTCCATACAGTTTAATATAATGTAGTGACGATGTATCTGTATTGTGTAATGAAATTTGTTTAGGAAGTCCTATTATTTTTTAATTTCATATAATAAGGATGAGTTGACATAGTTTATCACCCTGTGGATAAAGAGATCTGTCATTTTGTTTAACATCATGTAGCGCGGGCTTCCCCATACAAAATAATGTCATGGTGTCAGGATATGTTACACCATGAAGTATAATGTATAGTATTAATGACGTTACACTTTATGACATCTATTCAAAAAATTTCTTCAGAAATCTCACATTGGTTGGGGTTTTACACACACCACATTCATTGTTTCAAATGAGTAGATTCCATTATGATAGATCTTATGTATGATGTAAGGAACATCATATTTCAGCTCTAAATTTATAGATATATTCCCTTGTAAAATTTTGGTTTTGAGGTGCTATAGAAATTCTCTATAGGGGAATGAATGTGGTAGAACCTTATTATTAAAGGTTCGTGCAATCCAATACGAATGTACCTCAAGGTTGTGAAATGTATGAAATATGTTCTCATAGATCGGAAGCATGTCATCCAACTTATTTTTGGGATTTCTCATCATATGAGAGCTTCCCAAAAATGTACATATTGAGGGAAGGAGGATAAAACTATATGTGTAAAACTGCCACTATTATATACACTATTGAGGATAAAATTTCATGCATAAAAATATGTGTGGTGGTATCATAGTCCCATAGGGAAATGAGGATCTTATCTGGACACAACATTCGATCCTAGTTCACTATCATTTGTATTGTATTTTATAGGGTCTTATTGAATTACTCTACATATCCATTCACTACTATATGGTAATGAGATGAGTGATTGGACTCAATATTGTTATCCTTTTACAATTTCATAATTCCATAAAATAGATGTTGCTACTATTATCCATCAATATTGTGTGAGGGATCCCAAACATGGGGATTATATGGGAATTTATGAAGACGATGATATTCTTCATCCTGAATTTCATGATTGGTATTTATGTAGCCCACTTTGAAAAGAATTCAGTAGAACTATGTTTTTTCGTAAACAACATAATTATTTCTAGCACACATTTCCCACAACATATATTCCCTAAACAAGAAAATGACCCAAAATATTTAGATTTATGTAACAATTCCATGGGATAATATTTTATATTATCATGAATATGAAATTAATTACATTTCATAGTGAACTATGAATAATAATGTATCATGGTTTTCCATTATTATCCCAGCCTCGTGATTTGGTGGGAGAGTCTACTATAAGACTGATAAGCACCACAAGAGCCTACACAGACTTCTTCCATGAAGGTAAGAGTCTCTCTTTCAAATATGTATTTGAGGGGGATTCTTTCAAATACTCTCTTATAGAGTATTTTATCCCATTTGTATTATCATATAAGGTGATGTTTACAACGTGGTTATGAATATGTGTCATTCCATCTTAGTCTATATAGATATCCCTATTTTGGAGATAACTAATTGTGGGATCCAACTATATAGGGGTTGATACCTATTCCTCGCTCTTGTATATGGTATTGACACAATTTATTTCTTCTATATCATAGATAATGATTGATGATACCATTACATGGTGTGTGATATAGATTATTTAATTCTCCTAATCATTATTATAAAAGACGATGCCTACATTACCCAATCAATCGGCACATGAATTATTTGATCGAGGAACATGACGCACATTGGGATAAAAAGGAAACCCTTCTATCATTTCCCACAAGTAGTTAGTGAGAGGGAAAAATTCCTCATTTTTATGAATTATTCTCCATCGATCTTCATTATCACTAGTCTTGAACCCCCTTTAATATTATGGGAGTCTATATGCACCAGTATGGCCAGTTCACAGACTGGAATTAATGATAGGTATTCATCCTCATTATTTGTGTAACCATTAGATAATGAGAAAGGGTATGTAATAATTTCTTTGTTTGAAGGGAAAAATAAAATCCATAAGTAAAACCTGTTATGTTTTATATTTTTCATCCTCTTACCGACATGACTCTAGGATTCTCAATCAAAATGCATCTTTCATGTCTAGTGAGTGTGATGGGAATTGAATATTTCCTCAACTAGAAGATTGTTTTCCACTGGTGTATTCTCAGGGGCATGATGTGCAATGATGAATTTAACCAAGTATTTACCACTCACCAACTATTGGGACACAAAATGGATGTCATATTGTTGATTAATAGCCGCCCATGATGCCTTGCACTTGGTCAATATAATATGACCAAGGATAAACAACCTCTATTTAATATGAGTGATCATATGGGTGTTGTGGCAGAACAATTAATGCATAAACGTTTTTTTTTCAAAGCGTATGAGTTAATGGAATTCTTCTCATCATTAGATTATTGGTTCATAATACCTAGAATCCTTCGGTTGATGTAGTATAGGATCTTCTCTCTCAACTCATTGTTTTTATTTATGATTAGGGAACTATGTGAGCATTCCACGGTATCCACATAAAATATGAGTAGACTCCCTTCCATTAAATATATTATAACTGATGGGTATAATAGATACTCTTTGATACATTCAATGTATTCTTGGATTTCATTACCCTATTTATATGTGATTACCTTCTTCATTATCTTGTTATAGTGGAATTATTTTCTATCCATGTAGGCTAGGATGTTCTGAATGTAGATGAGGTTCCCTTAGATATCCCTCAGTTATTTAATATTGTTTTGGGGTGACATTGAACAAATAGAACTTCTCTTATCTAGGTCATCATTGATGTCACAGTGGTGTACCCCAATGTCAAGGAACATACCTAATGTTACCCAAAAATAGAATTTCAGCATATTCATCTTGAAATTATGTTGTCATGTCTTGTCAAATATTTTTTGCATATCCAGGAATTAAGAACATCACTCTAGGTATTTCACTACCATTTCATTCAAAAAACATTCAGATATTCTCCAATGTATGGCTTAAATAGATGATTCATGGAATATTGGCATATAGAGCCAACATTATTTAAACCAAATGGAATGACGAAAGAGAAGAAGACCCCCTAAGACACTTTGAATAATGTGTGTTATTTATCTATAGAGGATATCATTATATTATTATACCTTGAATAACCATATATGAAGGAAATGTCATGTAATATAGCGATTTCATCACATAAGAGTTCTATAATCAACAATGTGAAGTCATACTTTGGGAAATACCAATTAAGATCTTTATAATCGATGCAGACCCTAATATCCCCATTATTCTTCATAAAAGGGATGATGTCAGTAATAGGTATTTAGAATTCCACATCTCAAAAAAATATGGATCTGACCCATTTTTCAACTTATGCCACTACATTAGTGGAATGATAGGGACACATTCTCTTGGATGACTCATTGATTCAATGATTCACATCATTTATAGGGAGAGACTATGTATCCACATCAGAGTTCACAGTGGAAATTTCTTTATATTTACTAGTGAATACATATAAATTTTTTATGAGAAATGTGATTTAAATGTCTTAAACATTGAGGGTAATGGAGGTATTAATATATGTATGCAACATTTCTTCTATTTTCCCAAATTAATCAGTCTGACCTCATTACGAGTTATGAAACACAATCCAAAAATGTGAAAAGGATGTTCTTGAGGTCACCCTCACCTTTTTCAAAATTTGAGTTTGTGGACACACTTTCAAAAGATGTTGGAAATTTAGAGGCTTCACTATTACTATAAATGTGGAAAAGGCCGTGAGAAGAGACAATTTCATCTTTTACTTACTGAGTCATTGTAGAGAGGTACCAGGGTTGTTCATTTTTCACACTATCACTATGTACATGAGGATCTTGATTATCTAGTACTGGGTTTAAAAATTTATCTATATTTATGGGGAGGAAAAAGCTATTGTCCAGCATGCACTAGGAATTCATAGGGGAGGTCCACAACCATTGGGGGATGAAACCTAGGTATCATCATCTACCTTTGGATTTTATACTATCCTTTTTAAATCGGATTTTCTATATATGGCTTTACAAGACTCAATGGGGTTTTTTTTACCATGCGGTAATATGATCTTTCCATTGTTTGGGTATATCATACATTGATTGAATGATGAGGAGATCACAATGTGGCTATGGAGCATGGGCCTTTCGAGAAAGAAATTTCATTTTTTGTCTTGCTGGATGACGATAAAATTAGTTTTTTTGTGAGATCCCGAAAATTTTATTTTCATTTGATCTTCTTGAGATGTATTTTCTCATGTCTATCAAACCCTTGAATGGCCATATTTTTAGGAGATAATCCCCTTATATAAATCAAATTTTTTTGTATGGATTGAACTGAGATTTTTATGAATATTGAACCATTGTAAATCAAATACCTTTATAAATCTAAATTTTCGAGTCCTCCCAAAACATAGAGTGTCTTGATATACCCATGTAATACCTCTTCCTAGTCAGGCTCTATGATTGAAATCATGACATGGCTTTCTGTTAACATGGTATCCACTCAATAAAACTCTAATGCACTGACTTATGCCACAAAAAACTTGTAGGGTCTATAGGGATTCAATGAGTGACTCACCAAGGTCTGTTAAAGTACATAGAACATCTAGAAATGGGATATTGGAAGATGAAACTGCTAATAGTGCTATAATGTCATATTTTTTGTTCAAATGGTAGGTTTTTTTGGAGGGGGGTTGGTCTTTAACATATGGATCAGTTGTCGAGGTAATAGATGTTGATAAGACTAGGTCTTATGTAGATGTGAGGGGGGAATCTACTACAAGTTGAATGTGTCATGCCGACATTCCCCACTATCTTGGATAATAAGATAATCAAACCCTTTATTGGATATCATGTAAGACAAATGGGAATGGGTGACTATTTTAGGGTTTCAAGATTTCTCCATCCTTATTTTGGGAATATTGAAGAACATTACCATGGTTCATAGATTCATATATGTTCTATGTGGTTATGTGAAAAACATAATGGATTCGAAAATGACCATTCATTCCCCATTATCATTTGTTCTTGTGCATGAAAACTGCTTTTCCATGTAAATGTGTGTGAACCTTATATTTTGTGGAATATTTATCATCAATGAAGGGTTATTCCAAGTGAATAATTTTTATAGAATTATGTATAATCTCTTCATCCATAGTGGGTTCATTTTTTTGGGGTAGTTCTCATGCTTTGGATGTACTAGGGAAAAATCTATAAGAGTCTGTGAAAGCATTTGAGAAGAATATGACTCAGCATATACTATTTATTCTGTATTCTAGTGGGCTCACCCACTTTTGTGAATCGTATATATTATTACCTCCTTGCATGGGGGAATTATTTTTGGTTTGCGTTGATTTTTACTCAGTGTGGCATGATCTCGATGAACAACCTTTCTTGTTGTCTAATTGTCGATATTCCACTCATTCCTAGCCAGAAAATTATACCAACCACCCTATTATTATGATTAAGTAATGGTTTTAAAAGTCAACATGCTATGATGATTTATATAGAACCAACTAAATATAATCTACTATTACTTGGAGGGCATCATTAAAGAAAAATTACTGTAGGATATTATCACGTGACCTTCTTTGGAAAGCTAATTTGTCAAGATGGTTGGTGATGTTGATTTCATTTGGACGACTGGTATGGAAGCTTGATAATTTTTCTATCTATAGATAAAAAATAATAATCATTTTTCTTATTCATTTTAAAAGGAGTACGATTTATTCATGTGTTCCTGAAATCTTGGGCGACCCGGATTTATATGTGTCCCTGGTTGATGTTGATTCTATGGTTGTCTCCACCCGACAAGATATGCTAGGTCATTCAAGATATGATAAGGTGAATAGATGGTGACCACTGCTGGTTTGGGAGTGAAATCTAAAACTTATTATTTGCCTAATATTTTCTATTGTGGTAAGGTCAAGAGTTGAGACTTGGATCAGATTCACTGAATGACGTCCTATAGTCATTGTTCCATTTCTGTGATCTACTGGAACACATCTATATACATAATTGGGATCAGAGGTATACGTAACTCATCCTAATAATTTTTAGGATAGAGTTACAATAGTTTTTATTAAAAAATAGGTATACATAGTGAATATGTTAATCCCTTCAACCATGCTATGACGTCGGTCACCCTATCATTTTAACACTACTTGTAATTTGTTAGTTTGATGATTGTAAGTTTACTCAACATCGAGAAGAACTGATAAAATAACTAATGATGAATGTATTTCCATCATACAAAGCATCCTAATGAAAGGATATTATACCAAACAAAGTTTTTACCTTCTAGGGTGTTCATATAATAAATCATCTTTGTTGCATCTTGTAGACTTCAAGGTCTCATAATTAGCACACATAGAGATACAAAGTCTATAATGTATTGTTTGTGGTCTCCAGCACTGTAAAAGATAGGGAATTTCAAATTTCAAATATTGGTTAGATTAAAAGATTTATTTACACACTCAGGATATAGCTTCCACTCATGATGAACATGTGAGTGCCTCCCTTCCACTTCTTCTATGTAGCTATGGGGGTACTATTGTCTGAGATACCTATAAAATAGAGGAAGAGGGTGGGGGTTGATGAGGTTGACCCACCATCCTCTCCCAATAATTGTAGATTCACCCTAATAATGAATTATCACCCTATTGGGGGAGAGGTTTTCATCCCAATTGAGTGAAATTGTGATCATTTTTGACTTCTTTATCTATGTTGACCAGTTAACAAGATCTGGAGCCAGAATGAGCTCAGATGATACCCTTGTGGGAAGATCATATATGGGAGTGATAATATCCATATCAACCTAAATGTGATACCAATAAATAATATTTCACCTAATAAGATTCACATTAATTCATTTGATTGTTTGTATCACATTCTCATATTGTGAAAACATTTCCTACATGGATGGGATTTCTAATATTGTGGCTGGTGATTAGAAAACGGACAATCATTTATTTCTTTTTTTATGTGTTCCACCAAAGATGATGAAAATAAACATTTAGATTTTCCAAATTATGGAGTCTTCCCTAACTCTGGATGAGTGAAACCTTAGCTAGTGAATCTAGATCACCCACCTCATGGGGTATGTTTTATGTGTTGTGGCCCTCTACATCTTCAAATTGACCCATATTTTCCTTTCATTTAATAATGAGGAATTTCAAAGAAGAATATAAAAAATGTTGGGTTTATCATTTATTTTTAGGCAACCTGGTGATTCTGAAAATCCTTCATCATGGCAGTTATTCGAACCCTTTGCAATTTTGGACCATTTTTTCTTCTGACTATGGAAGTGTCTTATCTCCATCAAAGTTCATTCCTTCTATCATAGCATATGAGTAATGGCCTAAAGGGATTTTCTGATCATAATCACCAAACAAAACCCAAATAGAAGCGTATTTTGTTGTTTTTTAAGGAATAGATGGGCTACCCACCATTGATTTTTTCCTCCACGTATGGAAAAAATAATTCTGTCTATGATGATGATGATGATAATGATAATAATGATAAAAATTTCCCCATTCCTGCTGGTTGGGGAATATTTGTGGACAATATTGGAATTAAAGGATCTAATTATTGAGGATCTAATTATTCCATAGAGAAATTTGATGACTCCCATGATGGAGATTTGGATATAAATTTTCCCAGCCCAGTGGGATGCGTTTGATCGGGAATCACTACCAATTTCCCTAGAAACCTCACAAAGAAATATAAACCTAGAGATGGTTCTTGAGATATAAATTCCCCCAAAAAAGTGGGATTGGGCTTGATTATAGCTGATACCAATGTCCTAAATCCTATTAAAATGAAAATGTGATAGGTGGAGGTGGATGTAGTTGTTCCCGTAGCCTGGAGAGCTTGGTCCACATTGGACGGTTATTATTGAATATGTAGTTGCAGATCATTTTATGTGGAATAGTTATGATCATGTTGGATCTTAGTGCAATGGTAGCCCAAGATGTTAGTCTGTTTCTTCATGATACCATAAATTTGGTTTCAACCTTGGCAACTATGTTTGAACTACATTCATGTTACATTGAGGGACCCAGCTCAATGTTTGTTTGGTTATCCACTCCATCAATTCACAATGTCTAGGAATAACTATAGTGGGGGAATTATATTGTAGTGAAGAACTGGATAACATCATACCTGGTCCTCTGATTTCACCAGAGTCTATGACATTGATGGATTCCATATCTTAATTGTTATTCTATTATGGGAACATTGTGAAGTGTATTTCTTCATACATTTATAATCTATGGATACACAAATCATGAGATTCTTAGTTAATAAGTCAGTGGAGAGTTGTTTTAGTGTGATGAAAAAAAATTGTGTATTATTTTCTAATGCTCTTCAACTCTAGGAATTTAATCCATTGATAAGGTTTCCTTATCATATTGAAAAAATATTGTATTAATGATACAAATTTGATAGTCATATCTAGTATAGGGGAGATTTATACCCTTTAGTCACTGATGACTCTTTTATATATAGCTCTTATGTGGCCTCATTGTCAGAATTCGGGAGGTTCCAAAACATGATGGGGATGTTTTTTCATGTTAACTCACTCCATATATATATTTCAACTTACTCATCATCAGACATAAATTCCTCCACCTGGCCAAAAAATAGAAGGTTCTATTGAGAGTCACCTACTAACTATTGTGTATTACTACTAGATGTTAAGGGTGAACTACATGCTGTTGAAACCTATATTTCAATAACGTCTATATAAAAAATGAGTTTTATAAAATTCTCTATATAAATGGTTCTGATTAAGGGGATTATTTTCTTATCCATGGGAGATATATCCATGGAGAGGTTGACCAAGGTGGATGTTAGGAGAAGAGTCTCTTTGATTTATCTCCACAACACCATGAGGATGACTATCAAGGTAATGACCATAACCTTCTTTGGTTGAAGTGTTCATTCCCCATTTTGGTGTTGATAATGTGTTTAGAATAACCTCACACATACTATAATTTAGAATATTAGAAATATGGGTCTTGATCTACATCATGGATAGAATATGCTAACCTACCTTTTGGAATTGTGCATGGATATGAGCATGCTTTGTGATAGTTGTTGGAACTCACATATAATCATATGGAGAAGATTGAATATGAACAAATTTATTATAAGATACTAAAATATTCACATGATATGTCTCATTATTTACAGCAATGTGTACATATACCATGGCATGTGCCATTCTAACTTCATGAGGCCCAGTTAGGAAGATAATATGTGCTCGATCCTGAGCATTGGGAATATTCAATTGGTATTTCTTGGAAAGAGTATGAGCCTACCTTGAGTAATATAATTCTCCCAAATTTTGATCCCCAATTAGAATATGAATACGAGCTTGTCACAAATATGCATTCCCCACCAGAATATTCTAAGAGACCTCCAGAATGGGAGAAGGTATATGATCCTCCTAATGTATTTCCTCAAAATTATTTTGTTATTGTCTTTAGTTGATGGAAGTATAAATATGCCCCTGGCACCAATGATATGATGGAATATAATTAGAAGATCCACTGATAGGAATATGAGCATGTCCCGAGCCATGGAATTTATCACATGGTTAACACCAACGAAAACGATGATATATGCTAAATCACATCCCTTTTGAATTCAATATGAATAAGAGCCTTTCCCAACCCATTTTCATGCTCACATTGTGATCCTCACCAAAGATGGGAGATATGATCTTGTTAATGGAACTATGGAATATTTCTCTAGACCTTTTTCAAAGGCATGTTCCCAAGTCCCAAGGCATGTGTTTATCTCACCTAGTTAGACATAGTTGGAATAGGTATATAATCTTGTTAGGATGCCTCATCATTTACCAAAATATGATGACAATACTCCATGATTTGAGCTAGAATGTATGATTTCAATGTAGCTTCCACTTGATCATAATAATCATGGTGTCGGGCTATCCTAGATATAGGGATAGGAATACTCCCCTTTCCATGAATCTAAACCATTTTTGGAATATCCAAATAGAGTTATTTACTCATTTACAAGATGAATTGGCTTTATAGAAAATTGTGTGAAGGGATTTAATCCTTCACATTTTTTGTATCTATTAAATAATGGAAGATTTATTTGATTGAATCAATGATATGATCCAACATCCTTCCACATCATAACACAAGAATATGCCGATGGGATTCATTCATGGTGGAATAGATATGTGCCTCCTTCATGCCTACTGCGGTAATACTTATACATACTTCTTTCAAGGGAGTAGTGACATGTGACTTATTGTTGGTCATTACACGAATATACTAGTAGACTTACTCAATTGGAGTGTGTATATGTTATATCTCCTAGATATTTGTCATATTTCTCACCTGATATGTTTTCCTCACTTCCCATACATGACTATCATAGGTCATAGTGTTTTGGGTGGGACCATCACTCATTGAATAATGTTTACTGGTTGTATAGAGCAGGCGATGGCAATTAACAAGCGCCCTCTTCAACGTCCCTTGAATTAGAAAGAATCGGTAGTGAATATTTTTCCCACCTTCATCGTAGATTGATGGTGGAAAATGTTGTGCTCTAGGGATATGCTTCGAATGTGGTTGGTTGTGGATACATGGGACACTGGAATAGCTGAAAGTTTCTATAGTATATTAAGACTCATTGGATTGTATTCATAGATACTATCACATGCATCTCTAATGGAAATGATTGTACTGCATCGTTGGTACTCCCATTCCATTGTGTTCTCCACTTAAAACTGATTTTTTCTGGTATGTGAGATGTTTTTTCAACCCGTTGAGAATTTAGATATAGGTGATTTACTTCAATGGTCATTGGTTGATGAAAAAATTACCATTTATCAAGATGGTGTTGAGGAGAGAAATATATACAGTCATATAGAAAACAATGAAAAAAGTCATAGATTAGTGAAATATTGTTGGAATTATGTCCTCAATCAGATATGCAAGGTTACCAGAATTATTCATTTATTCCTGATCCATCCATTCTACTCATGTGGACTTTTAAACCATATGATGGAATTATCTCATGAAAACACTATTTCAAATGCAAAATTTTAGGATTCTAGAATGGAATATCAGTTGTGTATGACATTCCATCAAACTATCCTGACACATGGTAAGATAAATACCTCTATATTTTAGGGTTTCATATTGGGCCTATTGCTTGCATATAGTGTGAAACAATGGGACAATAGATTATTAACCAATTAAATATATATATATATTCATGTTGGGTTCACCATTTATTATAGTGTGGAAATAATATATCCCAATAGATAGTTGGACCAATAATTTTTTTATAGAGATATTCATATCAGGTTCACCATTTTTAGTGTATATTATACAAATAAAATGGGCCGATGGATAATTAACCAAATAATTTTAGAATGAGGGATTCTTGTTAGGATTACCATCTTTTTCATTAGAGAACAAAGTACCTAGAACCTTCATCAAGGTGGTGTAAGTTTGCCTAGATGGTTGAGTGTTAGGGGTGTTGTACTTGAAAAATTACTAACATTGGGTCACTAGGGTCGGTCTTAATTGAAACTCCCAATAGTTACCTTATCCATAAACGGGTATAGAATTGCATCCCAATGGCTGATGGCCAATTAAGGATTTATACCCACTGACACATAGGGACTCGCATTGGTCGAGAGGATAGTAGGTTGGTATGATTGTACCCATTTGGGTAGAAACTCTTTACTAATCCATGAATTTATTATTGATTTAATATATTATAAAGAATATATTCGACATACAAAAGAGAGTGGATTCTCAATATTGAATCATCTGTATTTATCTAATGTTAATCATCTATTTCTCATTTTTTTAATTGAAAATTATATGATAAAGTCATATAGATGAGAACATCATATTTTTTTTCTATGAAGGAAGGCTGTTAATATTATGAGAATGGGATTGAGCCATTATAAGGCATCCTTGCATCCTATTTATTGTAGGAATCAAAACCCACACAGTTTGTTAAAAATATACAGTTTAACATAATATAAAAGAGCATATATGCATGCACATAGGCACCATATATTTGATATCACCTCTCTAGGAATGTCATACATATACAGATAATGGAAGGAATCGGATTTTTCGTAATTTTATCACGCCCTCGGGACTGGCCTCAAGGTAGATTCCCTTATATGAGCGATATTAATATTTATCCACTCATCGAGGATTACATAATGAGATTTCAATGGTTTGTAGAGATTCACAATGTAAATGATGTGTTCCTTGTTACTCCCTAATCCCACTTGAGCAATTATTGGTGTGAGAAACAAGGGAATGGATGTGATCTGTCTCATTCCATATAGATGATGGACTTCTGTCCTGAGGAATACATTGTATGTTGATGTAGAGATCAAGCGAAAAAGAGGCATCCTATGAATCTTGGTTATTGAGGGAATCATTGTCATTTTAGTTCATTTGATTTATAATTCCACTAAGAGATGAGTTAGAGTGATTAGCCCATGGGAATTATTAGGCCTCTATTGTCAAAATTTCATATAAATGGGGCATACGCCAAGAAAGAAATTTTTTTGAGCTCGAACATACAAATGTAATCCAATATATCTTGGTTATTGTAGGGATAAATGTCCTCATATATTAGTTAATTTATGATTTCATTATGAATTTTCCCTTATATGTGGTAGATATAAAATTGTGTTGTTTTTGGTTCTTGCACACTGAGGATTCCATTTCTTTTGTAGAGCCTTACTATTCAAATTATACGATTATCTTAACTACCAAAACCCACATCATCTATTATTCTTGTGAGAATCAATGGGTTTGATATGATTAGTCTCAATGAATATTTTTGAGGGAATTATGAACAAGGAAATTCCGTTTGATGGTTAATATTGAGGGTGTCACATGAGCCAAATGACTTTCTATAGTGTAATCATGAGATATGGTTGACACACTATGAGGGAATCATGAGAGTTAGTGTCATATGTCTGGGATAGTGACACATGTCATGGCTGACATGTTTGGATGGAATCACGAGTTATGGATAGCGTCCCAAGTGGGAATAATGTGAGAAATTTGACATGCGCAGGATCTATCATGGTGCTCAACTCACATTAATTAGTGACTCTATATGAGTCTGGTGACACTTTTGAAGAAAATCATATGGTTTGATGGAAAGATCAGAGGGTTTCATGAGGCAGGGGTGGCCCTCAAAAGGGGAACCATGTGAATAACTTTTACATGTCCATATGAACTTTCATGTCCCAAATATTATATTGAAGATAATTCATGGGATATGGGTAACATGTCCTACTACTTTATTATGTCCTATGTGGATCACATTAATCACATGAGGGACAATGTATAGGTTATTTTCTTATGTACTTGACCCTTTGTATTTGTTCAAGCCCTTATACTGTGAATTCCTTATAATTGTTCAATATTATCTTATTTTACTTATTTCATTTTTTTAGAATATGTGTGGGATATTCTTTATTTGTTATTCTATAAGTACTGCACATAATCTATGGTAGATCACGTGATGTGCCTTATGCATGATTCATGATCATTATAGATGTTACTAGGTATCTTTCCTGATAGAAAACCTCCAAGTCGTGAGATACGTTTTTTTGGGATATCTTATTGGGTTCATTGTGTTACTAGTGTGTCATGGGGTAAAAAGGAAAACCCCCTCTTTGAGTCCTGGTTGGGGGATTTATGGGACTTTCCAGCATGGTTATTTTTATATTTTCAGGTCACATATCATGTGAATCCATGCTGGAGCTGGGGGTGGGCCTTTGTGGAAAGCGTAATCTTGGGTCCTTTTCATGGATCTCCTTGGTATGTCACCTAAATTTTAGATATTGTAGTTCAATCCCATAAAATCCACCTTCACTAGATTATTTTCAATTAATGAGGACTTCTTGAATCACACAGGCATGGCAAGGGACCTTCATATTGTCATATTAACATTTTCATGGGACTTCATGAGAAAGGGGAATCTGTCAAAAAGATTTTATGTCATAATAGCCTAAATTTATATAACATTATTCAAGACAATGAAATATTTTTAGAAGTCCTTAATGGGATCTTGTATAATTTTAAATCGGTCTTGTGAGATCGTTATGTAGACAGCCTTAGCGAGTTGCATCAGTTTTATGACTGCGAGTGGATACCAAATTTCCCATATTTATTTAATCTATTTTATTGTACAAATATTGGGGTGCACTTGAGATTGTATGATTAATGTTTAATACAATTAACCTACCTCTTGGTAATGTGTCACATGATAAAAAATTCTCCTATAAGGATGTGGGTTATTTTCGAGACAAACTTCATCTATTAGTCTTTTGTATTAAAAGGAAGAGCATGTGGTCATATAGACATACCCAAGACCCATCATGTGATGAGTATGAAACACTTGTGGGGTTTCTCTGGATAAGGCAGATATATCACTGGGGGCCTACAGTGTCTTGTAGACTGCAAGTGGTGTGTAACATAATGTATGAAGATAGAAAGATGATGTCGAATTGTCCATTTTTTTAATTTTTTTTATTTAAAGATATATGGGGATCTTTTGAGTTTTCATTAATTTTATCAAGGACATGCATTCTCCCCATTAGGGATCCATCATAAGAGTTTTATTACAACAAGTATTCTATCACTTTTGGAAATTTCCCCATATTCTAAATTGATGTTTGTATGGGTATTTAATTACACATTGGTTTACAATACACATTTTTTCAGTGTTATTTCCAAGCAATTATTTTATGATCACTATTTGTCTAGGGTTCCTTTGTGGGAGCCTAAGGGTTTGGAAAAAGGCAATTCATATGATCTGCCTATGGTTATTCGGTTCTCATTTCGGTCTGCATGACCCTCTTCTGGTCCTGAGATTTTACTTCTTATAGGGGGTCACGCGATACATTAGATCATGCACACCTTCTTCTCATTTTTATTGTTAACAAAATACCCATTTTAGAGAATTAAGACATTTTTGAATTTTCTTGTCCTTATTTTGCATAAATTAATAGGGACATTTCATATTCACCAGGGGTTACATTTTTTTTGTAGTATGTATTTATCAGGAAAGAATTTTATGACTATTATCATTATATTTATATGGATCTATATATATATATATATATATATTAGGGCCTATATATCATAGGATTAATGGTTCAAAAGATACTAAAGTGGTAAGTTATTTTTTATAATTTTTTTCTATTTTGGTACATATGTTATGTTACACCCATATAATCTATTATGATATGTATATAAAACACATTGAAATTATATATCATGAATCTCGGTATATTTATCATATTTATATTTGATTTATATTTTTTCATTCATGGTTATTATGATTCAGATGTTACCAATGGGGTAATAGATTGATGTTATGATCTAATTGTTCACTAGGGATGTTTATAATTATGGTTCTGATAATGAAATATTATCATCCATCTCTATATAAACTCAATAATTTTCTTATCATATGGTTATGCCTTGATAATAAAATTTTTCATTCTATTTTACACTCATTATGTAATCATGATTCCAAAATTATGTTTTTGTTGTAAACTGACATTATTTCTCTCTTCAGCCAAAAATTGTTTTCTCTCCCGTATAATAGTTTTCTAAATATTTTGTCAAATTTTTTAAATTTTCATATTGAATAGTTTATCGTCATTTTAGAAAAATTTTACATATTTAATTATTACTAATACAAAATACTCAAGTAATTTATAAAACAATTCATGTTCGGGTTTTACCAAAAAATTTATATAAAACTTTTTAAAAATGTGTATATAATTTTCAACTATTATTATTTCTTAACGATTTATAGATCACTATTTATGTTTGGAATTTTATATTTATTGAAAATTAATTAAAAATTTGTTTATTTTATAGTATATTTTAAATGTGAAAATAATACTTTCATCAATATAGGTTTTTAATTGACATTAAATTCTTCATTTAAAATTTTCCATGGTTATTTTCATATAAAAGTAATTGAAAATGTTTTTCGAATTTTTAATTGGAAAAAAATTATTTTCAAAGTGAAAACGATGTCCTACTAAATAAATTTCCAAGTGGGTTCTTAAAATAATTTTACATCTATGATCACATCCTTTATTGTTATTTATTCGTTATTAGGGCAGTGATTGAATGATTCCATTAATATACTCTCTATTAATGGTTTGTGTTTATTATGAAATTATGTTTTTGAAACCAATTTACCTTCCTATGGTTATACCATGATAAAATTATTTTCAAACCTGATTCCTTTTATAATGTTGCGGCTTCAATAAAATGTAAAATGTTGTATAAAAACTATTACTTTTCAGTAAGTTCTGAAGTGTTTATGAAAACCATTTCTTTTAATGGTTTTTAATATTCTAAATATTTTATGATATTATGGATCACATATTTTTAATATTAATTATATGAATAGTGGGACCCATGTATTCCTCTAATTCATTAGAAAATACTGATTTTTCATGATATAAACATGAATATAATTTGCTGGGAATCTAGTTTAGAATGGGATTTTTTCACTATGATAGTGTTTGGAATGATCCTTAACAAAAATTATGGTTTTGGGAGTTAACCTATTCTACTTCTTTAGTGTTTTAAATAATCCTTAAACTACATTTGAAATAATTTTTACTATGATGTGTTTGCCCAAAATCTATGTCTTATTATAATATAGTTATCATGGTTCATGTTTATTGATTCAATTATGAGTAATGTATTAATAAATCCCAATATTAATGTGATTTATCATGTTTATTATATACGATACACATGAAATGGTTTTTAAATATTTTTCTTATGATCACGTACCCTTATGTTCATGATATATTTATATCTCCCCTGTTTACCCACACTGGGCATCTGAGAAAACCTTTTATATTCATTCTTTCCACATGTTATGATGAAAGGTATTATGTATGATATTCATAAGAATGTTTCTATATAACAATAACATATTTGGTGAAGAATTATCTCACATATGGACCATTATTATGTCTCTAATTTTAAAAACTACCTATATCTTTACAATTCTCAAGTGATTGTTTCTGTAATGTAATAAATATTTATCTAAAAGGGTTTTATATCTATGGGTGAGATGTTTGGGTCTCTATATTTGAAATTAGTCGATCTATTTAAATATTTGTTAGAATCTAGGATGAGAAAAATATAGTGAGATACCCAGAAATATTTCAAGGGATAGGACTAGGGATATAACTATGTATAATTCTATATATAAGTCAAATTATGTGAAAATATCAGGGAATTTTGATAACAGATATATCTTGTGGTTTAATAGAAATTACAAACCTGTCTAGATACTTCATGGGGAAGTGGGTCTAGTTCAAGGGTACCTAGGGATAATAAATTTGAAAAGGGATCATTGAGTCAGAATTGATCATCATCTGGTGTACAAAAATGGGTCATGTTGCATGCCTAGTTTGAAACACTTAGGGGATATGATTTTGAAATTCATAAACACAAAACACAAATTCCAGAATGAATTGAATAAATGATGACCATGAATAACATTGGATAAACCTATGGTTTATATATTGAAAATAATGTGTTGGTATTTACACATCTTATAAATTATAATTCCTGATTATCTTGATTCCCATTAGGATTATTTTTTCTTACAATATGCCTTTTTATTTTATTGAATGACTAGAACTGGATGAAACTCGAGTAACATTTAATGTGATAAGTAATGTGTTGCTGAGAAAAAAATGGTGATGACTTGTGTGAAGGTTATTATGATTATTCCTAATTAAATATCATGATATATGATTAAAAAAATACACCTCAATAAACTCTCCGACTCACCAAATAAGATGAAGAGATAGTTTACTGAGATCTTGGCTGGTGGAGACCATAGAGGAAGGCATGAAAATTTTATTATATATAGAAAATATTGGAAGAATAACTAAAGGTAATATATCAAAGAGCCAATAAGATGTTCTGAGTGGTTAAAATAATGAAATAAATCAAGAAGTTATAAATGTATAATTAAATGTTTGGTTAACCTAATAGAAGAGAATGATGAATTCCCTATGTGATTGTCAATTTTTGAATGTTATAAATGTGGAAATTATAGGGAATTGTGTTCATCAATTTCATAGGGGAATATCATGAAGACAATAATTAAGGTGGTAGGACTAATGTTTATACTACAGATGATAAAGAGTACACAAATTAAATATAAAAGTTTTTAGTTTCCCTAATAGTTTTGTTTTGGTTAAATATAAGAATCATGATTAAATATATGTTGATGAATATTAGGACGTGATATATATTTCATATTATAGGAAATAAGTATTAGTGATTATGATTATAAATCCAAGATAATGGTTTGATAATGAAGTTTAGTTATTTAAGAGTTTGTTTATTATAAATAAATAATTCTGTAATATAAATCATGAAATATTTAAGGGTTGTTTAGTTTATGTTTTATTCAATTATTTTTAATAATATGTTTAATATTAATTATGACATGTAAATGTAATTTAATGTTGGGTGGTATTTTATGGTAGAAACTTGATTACGGGATAATAACCCTAATGTTTTCATTATGTTGAGAAAATGGTGTTTAGTTTGGGTAAAGAGATTATTGATAAGGATATATTAAATTTTATTATAACAATAACCCCAGAACTAATTATTGGTATGTTTAAAAAGATTTACATTTCATTATTGATGGATTTTAAATCATTTTTTATTTAACTAATAATTTTAGTAATATATATATATATTAATGTAAGGATGTAGTGAGTATTATTGTTTTCATTGGGGATTTTTAGTAATACTGGTTAGTACCATGATTAAAGAGAAAATATTACCATGGTTTTCAAATATATGGAATCTGGCCATTAAGATATACATAATGATGTTTGGGGAATTAATGTTAAGATTTTTTTTGGGAAATTTACTATATTTTATATAAATTTTCAATTTCAAAGGGTCATATATTTAACCATTTTAGGAATGGTTTATTTTGAACTATGGAAGAGGTTTTAGTGAATATTTTATTACTTATCCTTATGAAGACATAACCAAATTGGATAACCAGTTATAACGATTTTCTTTTTATAATAAATGAAGATATAAGGAATGTGTTATAATTAATTTGTGGATATTTTTATCCATTAGTTCTTAAGGATGGAAAAATCAACTCTCTGAGTAAGTGATTAAGTGAAAATTGATCAACGAACGACTAAAGGGTGAGATTGTGCTTATCTAATGATGTGAAATCAAGAAATTATGTGTTTTTATGAAAATTACCAAACATTAGGATATTTATCATGGGGTAAAATGATTTAAATTTTCCTTAATTTATGATAAATTGTCATTATTTTCATCTATAACAGATTTTTAGATTTTTAGTCATTAACTTTCCTCTAACTAAGTTCATTGTCACTATCTATTAGTATTTGGGAATTATATATCACATTAATGTTAATTTTTCACTTCCCACTAATTGTTTCTTACATGGAAATCCATCAATGTGTTATTCATGTTTTGACTCATACATCACTTCCATTCTTTTCCATAGAATCTTATATTTAACCTTTTTATGATGTTGGTTTCCCAAAAATGGATTTTTATTTGTAAAACTGTGATTAACAAATACACGTTTCAATTTCGAGTATTCAATTTATTTAATGGTGTATAATGTAACACCCTATTACTTTTTATCATTTTTTAAAATATATTTAATTTTTTTGATATTATGTGTTACACAGAACACTGAGTTTTAGAAAATAATGAACCATTACTTAAATATAAATAATTAATATGGTAGTTATAGAATAACCATTGGAATGGAGGGATGGAATAGAATTAAAAAAGTATGAAAAGTTATTTTTTACAAATGTATATAAAATTAATTCTTCGGTAACCAATTATTTGAAAATATAAATTTACAATGTTTTGAAAATAAATGAAATCATATTCTAACATAACATTTTTTTGTGAACAAAGATGTTTTATCTCAATAAATTAAATAAGTCACTTTTAATGAATTACTTAACTAAAATATATAAATTATATATTCTGTTAAATATTTAACACTCATCTTATATGTTTTCTATGAATGAGATATGAATAAATCCCATTTTATGGATAAAGCTATGTTTTTATAAAATGATTTTTTCGGTATTTTATACACATTATTAAAAATTAATTTTTGATAAATTTATAAAATGTACATGAAAAAAATTATATTTTATAAATATAAATATAGAATTTATCTTGAAGTGAATTGTTGATAATTTTTTGTGAAACTTAATTTGTTAGTGAATAGTAAAAAAATATTAGTCGTTATTAATAAATATAGTTTATTCTAAAACATTTAGAAACAATAAAATAATTTTAATAAGATTATAAAAAGAAAATGTAGACAATTATATATTTTTTAATTTTCTTTATTCAATTTAAAATAATTTCATATTGAATTTTTATATGATAATTATTTAAGATTTTTCACATTTTCTATTTAGAAATTCAATATCTCTTCGCATCAACCTAATTAATTTAATTCTTGTCACTACTAATAATGTAATATTGAAAAATTGATTACATATTTTGAATCATTATAAATATTTTTCAAGTATTTTAATATTAATTTTTTACATCTATGTATTCTGAAATTAATAAAAACATTACTACAACTACGGAAAAATTGTGTTTATTAGGGGTTAAACTAATCATATAACGATATATGACCTAGATACTTTTTCAAAACCAATGTTTTTACAATATTTATACCATTTTTCATATTTTTAGATAAACAAATATTATAGAGTCTTGTGTCACGTGAAAAACAAGGCTACGCATTATTATTTTTAAAAATACCATGTCTTCCCTCTCTACCACTTTTAAAATAAAACCCACTCTCATATCCTATCCACACATCCAAAAAACTTTTTTTACTATAACTGACTGAATTTATTCATTTTATCCTTCCGAACATCCTTGATAACATGGTGTGATCATAATGTATATTTCAGAAGGATATATATTGAACCAAAATAGATTGTATGAGGAAGAAGTAATGCTTTATACTATGGAATTTTATTTTACATATTCATATAACTAAAGAAAATTAAATTTATTCTGTTATAATAAAAAAAATTTAAAAAAGGTGGTTCCTCATTCAAAGACCAAGACACAATTTGTTCAATAAAAAGGAACAATTGCATAAGTCTGAAGGAGGGTATTTTATTACAATAATTTTTATAAAGAGGGAGAAGATAAACTTGAATATCATCCATCCAAGTGATTCCCTAGTTGTTTCTCTTATTGGCAAGATTGTCAGCAACTATGTTCGTTTCACGGAAGGCATGAGTGGAAATGTATCTGATCTCTAGAAGGGAAGTAAGGTATCTTCTCCAGTGGGTAGTAAGAGGCCAAGAAAGGTGCATCGTACCATTCCAGATGGCTTGGACTGTAGTGGTTGAGTTTCTTTCAATCAAAATGTTGTTTCCGCCCATTTATTTCACAAAGTCTAATGTACGGATCACAACCATCATTCCCACTTCTAAAGTAGAGGTGAAACCACAACTGCTAAATAAGTATCCTTGACAATGGACAAGGAATTCATTGAAAACATTACCAAATCCCGCAGGTCCCGTGTTTCCTTTGGAAGATCCATCAACATTAATTTTGATTCATTATGGGATCAGGGATTTCTATAACACCTCAATGGTGTGCCTTAGTGTCCTATAAATACCATCAATCCTGAGTCAACGCAGGATCATATAGTCTCCAATATTTTTGTCGCAATGGGATTTCAGAATCGAGGATGGATCATTAATGGTGATAAGAATCCTAATCTGACCTGCATTAAGATAAAGTGAGAAGTTTATGTGAATAATTTCATTTCAATCATACCATATCACGTGTAGGAGGTCAACAAAGGCAACTAAGAAGAGGTTCTTGATTTTTTAAGTTTCAAGCTATACACAGCGTTTTAATTGCAATGAAATAGAGTTGAGTAATAACCATATGCAGTAAAACATGTCAGTAATATAATTCTAGAGAGATAAATCTCTAGCACGAGACAAAAAAACATGGTTAATATACTCTCTATATTAGTGACATAAGTAGAACTTAGAATAGAGTTTAATACCAAAAGATTGATGACAACCCTTGGTAGGAATACGGTAGTGTACAATTTTCCAAACAAGATTGAGTCATGAGGGTTTCATCCAGGGTTTATAATAAGCTTTCAACAAAAAAAATCTAGATTCTGAATTAGTGAAATTATGGTTCTAAAAACTTTTTGATTCAAGCACACCATTGTGGGAAGGCTCCCAAATAAAAAAAATCGCCAGTATTAGAGAAAGGATAATTATCAACAACATGTATGATGTTATTAGGGAAATTAAAATTTCTATATTGAATCACATCCTTTATAGTACAATTTATGTTTTCCATATGGGAGTTGAGAGGTAGTATGGATAAAAGGGGAGCTCTAGTCTAGTTCTTCATCCAAAATTTCAAGGAGGAATTAATCTAACCAACCATCTAGAGTTATTTATAATGTTGTAAAATGATTTCCTAATGTATGGCCATATAGAAGAGTTCAAAAATCTAAAATTACCCTTCTTGAGCATCAGGAGCAATCATACATTGAAAAAATAAATGGAATTAGAGTTATTATTAACTAATCTCCAAGTGAGCCTGGATTATAAAGCATCATTAAAGATCTTGAGATTTTTAATTCCAAGACCACCTTCCTCAAGAGGTTTACAAAAGTAACTCCAGGGTATGGTAACAAGCTTCTTTTCAAGAATTTTACCTATCCAAACAATGTTTTTGATGTAAACATTAATTATCTAAAGAAGACAGGTAGGCCATTTATGGACTATCAGCGAGTAGACTAGTTTGGAGACAATTGTATACTCCAAAAACCCAATCCTACCATCCATAGAAAGGGATTTACATTTCCAGGAGGATAGTTGATTGATAATCTGGTCCACCATAACATTAAAATACATGGATTCTAGTCTATCCCAAGAGATGGGAACTACCATATAGGTGAAGGGGTAGAATCCTTCTTTAATTCCTAATAATTTCCAATGATAGTTTTCTTACTAGGTGATAATATTTTCCCAAAGAAGAAAAAATATTTGAACCAGCTAATAGTTTCACCAAAAGTCTCTTCAAAATGAACCAAATCATTTTTTAAATTTTAAATATTTCTTCTTTCACTGTTTAAAAATAGAATAATGTCATACTTATATAGAAGATGCATGGGAACCCTATGGTTTCTAGCTGCCTAAATGGGTTTGAGTTTGTTTTGGTCAACCGGGCGAGTGAGCAATCTGCTAAGATAATCTTCCACGATATAAAAAAGAACTAAAGATAAGGGATCACCTTATCTAATGCCTTTTGGGAATTTAAAGTATCCAATTGGGATCCATTATCATGGATGGAGATATGGGCCAAATTAAATAAGGAGTTAATCGTACATATAACAGTATCATTGAAACCTAAACTCTGGATAACATTTAAAATGAAGCTCCAATCAATGGTGTTGAAGGGTTTCTTGATATCATGTTTAATAGAAATGTTTCCTCCTTTGGACACTTTATTTTGTGAATTAGTGCAGTCTGAGGCAAAACAAATGTAGTCCTGTGTGGATATACCTTTGATAAAACCAAATTGATTCTAATATATAATTTTATTGTATATGGGATCATGTATGTTAGCAATAAGTTTAGAAAAAATTTTATAACCAGAGTTCATGAGAGCGATAGGTTGGAAAAGATGAATTTATCAGTCGGTATCCACATTGGGTTTTAGGGTAACAAATTGAGCATTGATATCATGAGGGATAAAAACATTAGAAAATAGGGACTTGACATGTTTTCAAACATCAATTCTGATGGTCTCCCAATATTTTTGAAAAAAATCAATGTTGAAACAATTGGGGCCTGGGGCACTATCAGGGTTGGGATTAAAGACAGTGTCTTTGATTTCATGATCAAGAGGGGTGTTGAAAAGAAAGTGATTTTCATCAGCATGAATCATAACCGGAATGACCTTGGGGTGGAATTCATTATTAACAATTGGCCCATTAAAAATATTTATGATGTAAAAGACCACAAGATTATCAATGGCTACTTCCAAATCAAATAGAATGTCATTGTCCCAATGGATAGAGAAAGGTATGCATACATTTCTAATTTTTTTATGGGAATTTTAGAACTTAGTTTTTCTTTCACCATATGAAAGCCACTTAGTTTTGAATTTTTTTTACAAATGTTGTCCTTATGAACATGGAGAGAATTATGTTTTACAAAGATATGGATTTCATTTGGAAGATAATAGGAGAAATCAGAGTGTGTGTTGATATTTTGAATTTGATTAAGTTCAATATCATGGTTGGAGATATCCTTTTCCATTTGATTTAATTTCATCTGACACCAATCTTTGAGACACTATTTAAGATGTTTTAGATTAGTTGGATAGGAAAAAGCAATTGAGTGGTGATTCATAGACTCCCAGCATTTTCTATGAGATATGAACATTCCATGTTTGCAGAAAAATCATTTTGGAATCTAAAAGGAAGAATGGACTTAGTTTTCTTTTATAAAAGACTAATAATGATGGGGTGATGGTCCGAGTTTAAGTTAGTTAAATTCGTGCTAGTGATAGTGTCCAATTTATCTAGAGCTAGGTAGTTCTTGAAGGCCCTACCATGTTTGCTCGCTACAAATCTGCTTCAGTGTCTTCTATACTGAGAAAATTTATCACCGATGTGATTAATTTCTATTAGGATACAATCCTCAAAATATTCTCTAAATTCTCATGAGGATATCTGAGTGTCGGAAAGACCAATTTTCTCATTGGGAGAAAGAATAGCATTAAAATCTCATTTCACAAACCAGGGGTCATGAATGATGTTAGATAATTCAAAAAATCATGCCATAAAGGTCTTCGGTATTGATATCTATTCATGGAATACACCATTATAAAAAAACAATGTATGTTATGAATGGAAAAATCCTAGGTAAATATTTGATCATAGAATTTGTGGACGTTAATATTTTGTAAAGAAGCATAATAAAAATCCAAAGGGAATTAGAAGAAATACAATTTATAAAGCACCTAGAAATCTATAACCATAAGCACAAAGTTTCATTAAATTTCTAGAAATGTTGATTTTTGGTTCATCAATAAAAACTATTTGAGGTTTATGCATCAAAATAAGTCTTTTAAGAATAGTGATCGTGTCAGAGTTCACAATGCCCTAACAATTCCAAAACAGGAGATCCATTAAAACCTAGATTTTGAGAAAGTGCCCCCTTTTTTCCTTTTGGATCCACCGAAACCTTTATTACTCTTTAATATCCTATGATTTTGGGGAGGGCTCGTACTAGACTTCTTGTCTTATTTACTCATATGAGAGATAGTATAAATGTTCGCATCACATGTCTTAGAAATGGAATTAGTAATAAGATTTGGTTTAATACCAATGAGGGTGGTCATATGACCAATAATTGGACCTTTGGGTGTGTCTAATACCTGGGTAACAGTAAGAAACACAGGGGGTTGTGTGGATCCTACAAAATCAATGGGTATTGTACTTTGTATACCCATGTTTTTTAGGAAAATCAATTCAGTGTTAGTTCACAAATCTATTGTGCACATTTCCACTGTGGTCTCAATCTTTGAAACTAAATGAACAAAAGGATTCATACCTGCAATCTCTAGGTAGGTAGCAGGATTCATACGAGTTTGTCTAGTTTCGGGGATGGTAACATCCCCAGTTTGGGCTACATGTGGCCCCACTATTTCTCCGTCATAGGCAGAGTGATCCATGGGTAAATTATCATCCAGATCTAGTGGTAGTGAGTTATCAAAATGGATATTTCCATTTTTATTCAACTCAAAGATCACTGAAGGTCCAATATACCCCAGTTGCCTCATAATGTCAGTGAACTCATTGACGTCTAATATTAGAGCATGATTTTCAGTAGATGTCACCTAGGGTTGTCCAACCTCAAGGGGGAGAGCCTACTTTGGTCCAAAACATTCTGGTTTTCTTTACATGAATCGAAGACCATCTGGTCAATTTCTTCTGGGATGAAAATATCAAAATTGGAATTTTCATCTACTTCAACCTATTCAGCTCAGTTGATACCCAAACATTATCCTATAAATTTTTATTTATTTACCCATATTTTATATATCTTTCTAGCTGGCTTAGTATTTTTAGTAGCTGAATCATTTCCTTTCTTGTGCCTTCAAATTTCAGAACACCATTCATCCTTCAATTGAGCAAATTGGCCCTTAACAACTCTGCGTTTTAACAAATAATGTCCGATGATTTTGTAGAGTGTGAAATATGGTTTCATATGTTCAGATTCTACTCGAATATGTCTTTTGTATTCATTCACATTGTAAACAATTACATTAGGTATTTTTGAAATAATGTCAACTTCTATATTCACCCTAGAATATAATCCAATCTCACCATTATGTTTTCCTTGTTCGATTTTGAGTGGTGTAACTATGAACGAAGCAATGTCGTTTAAGATCATTGGATGCTAGAAAAACCAACTAAGCTCATAGAGATGAACCCAGATCGGGACCATGGTATTCCATGTAGTATGCATATTGAATGAGAGGTCTCATTCAGAGATTCAAAGAACTCTAGGTTTTAGTTGAAGGTTTCCTAACTTCTAGACCCATTCAAAATCGTCATGGGATCAAAGTAGCATATGAAAATAACCATGTACTATTGGAACAAGATTATAGTCAGAGACACCCCATACCTGAGCAATTCTAATTTTGAGATTGAATTTGGACCAGGGTTTATCCCCTTTTATATATGAAATATGGCCCATAATCGAAAAAATTCATAAAAGCGATTGTTGTAGAAGTGCCTCAGGGTTGGATTCAACTGTAAATCTACCATCACAAAGTTTCTTGCAGAGGGACACCTTTATCACAAATTATTTACTCCGGTCAGAACCTTTGAGAGCTTCAAGGAAGGAAATTCCTCCCATTCTTCTACCAGGATGTGTTTCTTCATTATGGATTTTGAAACCAAGATCCTCAAAAACATCTTCCCATTCAGGATCAAACGCTTCCATGAGAATACAAAATGAGCTATGGTAAGACAAGGCAAGCGTTACAGGCAGTGCGATGAAACCCTTGGGGAAGAAGCTCCTGAGAATCCATCACCCTCACCAAGAAAATGTTTGTATCATATAATAACATAATCCTCTCCAAAATAATTAAATATTTTATTTTAATCTATTATCCTAAATCTATCTCCTCTTCCTTCAAATTAGATATGAAAACATCATTTATGTGTACATCAGACTACCACCTCTCAAACTGATGTTATTCATTCTATATCAAAAACACTAATGGATGGATATAATATAGGATTTAATGTTTATATATGATATTTGTGATGTTAATATACCTCATGAATTATAATACAACAAAACCTTATTTACCTTGTATCCTTTTGGAAAACAATAATGTCACTCATGTGTACGGCTGACAACCTCCTCACGATCCAATGTGATCTTTTTTTAATATATATTTTAAATAAATGGTTACATGGATATATTATGAAATTATATAAGAAATTTTTTATCATAATTATTCATTATTATTAATCATATAACATATATATTATTAATTACCATTTTATCAGTGATATGATAATGCCATTCATGTGTATGGTAGGCTACCACCTCCCAAAGCGATGTGATTATTTTTCACTAACACATGGAATTGAAGGTAATAAAGGTATTTTGATCAATATATGTGTTATATATGACATTTAAATGATTATGTTTTGCTAATATGTTATTTACATTTCATTCATGTCATTTATCATGAAAATGGAATCATCTTTCATGTGTACATACAGCCTACCATCTCCATGAAAGGTGTAATTCCTTTTCATTCACTAACATCATTGATGAATATAAATATATATATATAGTAAATATATATTATATTAATATCATGGATATATTTTTAGAGATTATGAAACTATAATAATTTTAAGAATACCAATAATAACAAATCAAAACATACATGAAAATCAAAGAAGTTATTATGTAATATAGAATTTTTACAAGGAATTGTTAATAAATACTTTATAAAAGGTCACATATCGTTAATATATTAAATGATAAATATTGTTATGATTATTTAATAAATTTATATTAATAATTTTTTTATTATACATGATATTAGAATCCATATGAAGACATTCAAGATTTAAAGTAATGAATTTCCATCTTACTTTCATTTTCTACGAGACACCTTCCATATTAACAATGTATTTCTTTTGTATGGTGTACGCATGTAACATGGATTAATTTTAAAATTATTTTCCATTAATATATAGATATTTAAATATCTATATAAGTATATCTTTTTCATTGGGTTTATAGTTCATATAATAACAAACCAGTGAATGATTGCATTCTCAATTTGTCTTCTTTGGGACAAACACAGTGTTAGGCACCTATCATATTTTACAAGCATTATATATAGATCCTTTGACATAATAAATTACTAATATAATTATATTTTTCATATTAAAATATTTTTTATGTTTTTATTTCATGGGCCATTCAATTAAAATGTGACCTATATCGTTAGGGTTTGATATTACAATCCCAATTTTGATATAGATTAATTATAATAATTATTTTGATGGAGAAATGTTATAATAAATACATCAATAATGTATAGAATTTTCTAATACTCTAGTGATGAAATTTTAATACATGGTTTAACATCATTTTTATCTCTTTATGTTCTCATGATTCAAAAAAAATTATTTTAATGAAATCATAATTTATTTCATTCTCCACATGGAAGACCTTTTTTATCCAATAACCATGTTTTATAAATATATTATAATTTTTAATAATGTTTCTCTTGGATTATTTAATATCATTTTATTTTATTTTTGAATTATTAGATAAACATCTGAGTGGAATATTAATTTCATTTTCAATAAAATTCATGTTTTCTTATTACCACAAATTTGAAAGGATTATTTTTTCTAACATGTACATTATTTTGCACTATCATAGCTAATAAATTATTTAATGATTAAATTTTAGTATTAAATGGTAATTCTAAAATTTAAGTTTGTTAAAAATGTTTAATTATTTGAAAAAAATTATATATGAAGCGGTTTTTCCTTCACAAATTTTTTTAATCAACCATGATAGATTCCTTTATATGAATCCAATTTTATTTTACATGAATGTATTTTTAATTTTTTTTTTTTGATTTTTTAGTTTTTAAAAAAGATATTTTCAGTGTGAATTGTTTATTTTTCATCATGAAATGATCTATTTGGTTTTTCAAAAATATTTTTCAATATAATATATAAACAATAGATGTTACTGAGGATTTGATGGGAATATGAACCAAATATGTAACGTCCCAGTTCTAGAAGCCACCTAGAGGAGCCCCGTAACCGGTCGGTAACATTGCCTCAAGCGTATTTCCCCGAATGCCAGAGGCTGCCGACTAGCAGCGAGGGCCTTAGGTGTGATAGTGGGGAAACTATGCCCTCATTGGCAGAGTACACAATGAAAGCGAAAACAAATAACAACAATAGTGAAAATAGTAGACATCCATACAAGAGTAAACAGCAGAAGACAGATGAATAAAAAACTGGAGACGAAATATATGTAAATGATGCATGATACATATATGTCTAGGAAATATCCAAACAGGTCACAATGATGAATATAGTACTAAACCAAAGTTCAAAAGGAAAATAGATGAGAAACTCTTCAACATCGCAAGCCTTGGCTTGGTCCCATGCTCCCCAACTCCAGTGCAATCAAGAACATGAAGTTGAAGGGCGCTTTCCCTTATTTATACATGCAACAATATAATCTGTTTGGGCCCAAAATCATGACCCATAAAGGGTGTGAGACAAAGTCCCAATAGGAAACCACCCAAAGATCTGTCCATAATAGTGAGTGAATATATGGAAGGTAACGTACGGTAAGCAGTAAACAGTAAGAAGTAAACAAGATACTACATAGCAGTAACAATGCACAGTTTCTAGCATATAATCTACAAAGAAGAAATAGCCACTCAAGCAAGTAAAACAAAAAGGTAAACTCTGGGTAGTTCTCACAGTCTAGCCCCTAAGGTTCAACCTACAAGTACTAGAAACCCTCTAGGAAGCACACACAGTCTCACCCCTCTATTTCAGCTAATGAATAGACTCTCTGAGGAAGCAGTCACTATCAATTCCCACTATAGTCTCATATCGTACTAAAGGCTCTCTGAGGAATTACTCAACGTCTAATTCCACCTGTGGCCCGCGTCGGGGAACTACAGACTCTCTGAGGAAGCACTCAACGTTAATTCCCCATGTGGTCTCGCTTTGAAAATTTAAGACACTGTGGAGAAGCCCTTACTTCCATTATCCCTATGGTCCACTACACTAGGTTCTCATAGCCCTGTGTAAAACAAACCTGCATAGCGCGCATATCGGCCCAATTAATCCTCAAGAACTACTTGGCTATCATTATAAGGAATAACAACATAACATTACAATAGTTCCACTATCCTACAACTAGGCATGGAAACTAGCAATATGCTGAACAAGCAAAAAATCATGGAAAACCATCCAGAGTATAGTACAATTTACCCTATCCACAAGAAATTACATCTACTCAAGCAATCAAGCAGAGAAGGAAAACAACAAGGGCAAAATAAGAAACATGCCATACCCCGTTCAAGGGTATTGATGGAATTTGCACAAATATTCAAATACATTCTATAGAAAGGCACAAACCACCTACCTCGATGATAGGAGAACGATATACGTGAACCATGATGATTGATTCTCTTTATAATGTCATGGATCTGAGAAAGTGTCAAAAACGATCAACCCATGATATCTTGATAAAGATGAGGAATTGTAAAATAAGGCTCTAGGAGAAGGAAGAACTCACCACTATGGTTCAAACACAATCGACGACGATCGATTCAGAGAACAGACGGAGGCATGGGGGCTCGGATAAGATTTACAGCTGTACGGGTCGCTCTCAGTCGAAGAACATACAGAAGAAGACATTTTGCTCGACTAGGCGCGACCCCGGTCCATTTAATGAAAAAAAAGAAAATACACGGCATGTACTTCTTGATTACATGACATGTACTCAGATTTTCTATACTCTGCTTGAAGAAGCCTCCACATCGCCCCTACACACCGTGTGTGTGGCCCGGACATGGCCAGCACACGACCAGACACTACATCAAAGTACATGGCGTGTAATCATAAAGCACATGACATGTACTTAGAAAATTTCAAGATTTTCCTCCTTTTCTAAAAAACATCCAGAAAAGGAAAAACATACCTGAAATGAATATTCGGGTTCTTACAATAATCCCCCCTTAAAGAAATCCATCCATGAATTTCCCTAGCAAGGTGTGGATGTAGAAACCCTGAACAACTCCAACCACAATGATCGTACATCGGCCACCCTCTCCCAGGTCTCATCATGTACTCGCCCTTGCTTCCATAGCACCCGTACTAGTGGAAAAGACCACCCACAGAGAACCTTGGTATTGGGATCGATAATCCGAATAGGATGCTCCTCAAACGATGCATCCTCTTTGAGATCAACCTCCTCAGGCTGAAAGAAATGAGATGGTTCTGAAAAGTAGCATCAGAGCTAGGAGACGTGGAAGATCTCGTGCATGGCCCGGTACCTCTGAGGTAACTACTACTAATAGGCAACTGGCCCAACTCTCTCCCGCACCTGAAATGGCCCGACATACCGTGGTGAAATCTTACCCTGTCTCTGAATCCTCTTGTGTCCGAACCTCGGTGTGACATGCAGGAAAACCTGATCCCTGAACTCGAACACCAGAGGTCATCTCCGTTGATCTCCATAAGACTTTTGTGGAGACTGTGTTGTATCCATCCTCTTCTGAATCCACTCTATCTGCTCTGAGGTATCCTGAACAAGACGAGGTCCCAGCAAAGCTGCCTCTCCTGCCTCCAGCCACCATAAAGGTGATCGACATGGCCTACCGTACAAAGCCTCATAGGGCGCCATCTGAATGGTCACCTAAAAAATGTTATTGTAGGCAAACTCCAGAAGAGGTATATGCTTCTCCCAGGAGACTCTAACGTCTAGAATGCATGCTCAGAGCATATCCTCAAGCACCTGGATCGTACGCTTGGACTAGACATATGTCTGGGGATGGTGTGTTGTACTCAAAAGTACATGTGTACCCAAAACCCTCTGAAGCCCCTTCCGAAACTGAGATGTAAAGCGCACATCCCTATTTGAAATAATGGATTGTGGAACTCCATGCGGATGTACAATATCTCAGATGTAAAGTCATCCCAGATCATCAACACTAATGGTCTCCTTGATTTGTAAGAATTTATCAACCTTCGTAATCATGTCAACGACAACCGAAACAACATCGTTCCCTCGAGGCGACCTCAGCAATCCGGTCACGAAGTCCATCGCGACATCGTTCCACTTCCACTCCGGAATGGGTAACTACTGTAAAAGGCATACTAGTTGGTGATGTTCCGCCATCACTTAATGACAAGTAGAACACCTCAAGACGAAACCAACAACATCCCTCTTCATACCTGGCCACTAGTACTAGCGATGGATATCCCGATACATATTGGTGACTCCAGGATGAACTGCCCAAACTAAGGAATGAAACTCCCGCATCAGATCCTCGAGTATGTCTGTTGGAACACATATGCATCCCTAGAAATGAATGATCTCATCCTTTCCCACTATCCATCCAAGAAGAGGGTCTTCTCTTGACACACTCTCTCACAGGACTAAGACTTCTGAGTCTGATAGATGCCTCATCTGTAGCCAATCAAGAAGTGTAGAGGTAAAAACTACAGAAGATAGGAAATTCTATCCATGTCTCTCGTGCACCTCCAGATGCATCTCAGTGAATAGATACATAAGCTTCCACTCACTGCTGGCCTCCAGAACAGCATGAATCTGAGTTCTCTTGCTCACCACATATGCCACTACGTTTCCCTTTCCTAGTGTATAGGCAAGCTCGAATTCAAAATATTGAAGATACTCAACCCACCTGCGCTGTCTCATATTTAGATCAACATGAGTGAAGATGTACTTGAGACTCTTATGGTCGGTGAAAACCACAAAGTTATCTCCCAGAAGGTAATGTCTCCAATAACTTAAGGCATGAACAACCGCTGCTAACTTCAGATCATGCGTCTGGTAGTTCCTCTCATGTGGCCTCAACTGCCGAGACTCGTACGCAACGACTCCATCTCCCTGCATAAGCACAACGACCAGTCCGACACTTGAAGAATCATAATAGACTGTATAGCTCTTACCTGGCTCTGGAAAGTCTAGTATCAGTGCTGATGTCAACTTCCCCTTCATCTCCTGAAAGGCTAACTCACAAGAATCTGACCATAAGAACTTTTCCCCCTTCTTGGTCAGACCTTTCAAAGGTGCTGCTAGGCATGAAAAGTCTTGAATAAAGCGTCTGAAGTATCTATCCATCCCTAGGAAACTCTGTACCTCAAAAATGTTATTCGTATTCTCCCAGGAAACTACAAATCTCACATTCTCTAGGTCCACTGATACTCCTGCCTCTGAGAGACGTGACCCTAGAAGAGAATTTGATCCATCCAAAAGTGGCACTTTGAGAGTTTAAAATAAATATGATGCCCTCTTAGTGTACTCAAAATGGTCTCCAGATTGGTAGCATGGTCATGTCGTGTGTGAGTGTACACCAAGATATCATCCACGAAGGCTACGAGGAATGAATCCAAGTAAGGATGGAACACTCAGTTATTCAGTGCCATGAAAACTATTGGTGAATTCAAGAGACCGAACATCATAACCATATACTCACAGAGACTATACATTCTCCCGAACTCTGGAAGAGGTTTATATGATGGTATAACGTGCAACTGATGATAATTGGACCACAAATCTATCTTCGAGAACACCCGTGCTCCTCAAAGATGATCGAAAAGACAATCAATCCTCGACAGGGGATATCGGTTCTTGATCATCAACTAGTTCGGCTTCCGACAATCCACACAGAGACTAAGGGTACCATCTGACTTCATCGCAAACCAGACAAGTGAACTCCAAGGAGATGTACTGGGTCAGATGAAAACCTTTTCCTGCAACTCCTCCAACTGCTTCTTGAGCTCCTGAATGTCAGGTGTAGCCGTCCTATAGGGAGGAATGGACACCGGTGCCGCTCCTGGAACGAGATCAATAGAGAAGTCTAACTCACACTTCGGAGGCAAACCTGAAAATTCATCTGGAAAGACATCCCTGAAACGATCCACCAGTGGAGGAAAGTTCAACTGTGAAGTCCCCTGGTCATCTAGATAAATACTAGAAATCTAGGCCATCACCCTTTCTAGCCCATGATGCCCGAGTCCTACTCGACTCGCCTGGACATCCCATTCACTTCGATAAAGAAACGATTCACCCTCTGGTGAAGTGAAACTCACCCTACGGCGATAACAGTCGACGACTACCAGGAAGGGAACTAACCAGTCCGTTCTGATAATGACAGCATAACCTGTCATCTCTAGGACATTGAGATCCCTTAAGAAACAATACCCTGCAACCTTGATAGGGCACTTTCTACACTGACGTACTCTAGATGTCCTTGTCCCCAAAGGTGTTTTTAGTGTCACCATGTAAACAGAAGAAAATATATGGAGCCCAAGGCTCTCCACAAAAAAAGAGATAAAGCTATGCATAGCACTAGTATCGAAAAGAGATGAAGATAAAACTGAGACTACTAAGATCATACCTCGAGCATTAGAAGGTCCGAGATCCTGCTCCTGATAGGTCTGCTCCACCGCAAAAGAATGGTCTTCCCCACAACAATGTGACCCTGCCTGACCACTCTGAGCTGACGCTGAAAGTCTGGTGACGGACCGCCCCGGCCACAACCTCCTCCTCAGCCCGAACAGCCATAATAACTCCAGTTCCCCTGCTGGTGAGAAATTGGTGGTGCTTATCCTGAACGAGGAGTCATGGAAGTACCCCCATCACCAGCTACTAGTGAGAAAACCTAGCATAAATGATGGAGGCGACCCATCTTTCCACAAGAACGGCACTCCACTGGGTCTCTCTGGAACTGCGGCCACGTGTGCCCTGCCTTTCCACACTGGTACCATACTACCTGGCTACCTGAAGATGTATCTTGCCTCCGCGGATCACCGCGCGTTGACTCCCTATGATGCATCCTACTGTCAAATGGAGGAACACTAGGTCTGGAAGCAGAACTGCCTTGGCTCAAAACTCCGGAGTCTCTCATATTGCACTCTACAATCAACTCCTGGTTGACGATGGATGTGATCGAAGTCAACTGGAAGATATTCACCTACGAGCGGATCTCCTGCCTGAAACCATCCTCAAAATTCCTTACTATGAACAACAAACTTCTTCCAGGAGGGGTGTGAAATGCTACAACTCGGTGAAATGAAAGGAATACTCCATGACAGAAAGAGTACCCTTCTCAAGAATCATGAATTCTCGTGCTCGATCGGCCCTCATTGTCTCCGAGTAGAAGTAGTCGTAAAGCACGCACTGGAACTCCTCCCAATCCATAACCTACTGATGACCCGCCTGTGAGATCATGTCCCACCACCTCTTGGTAGAGTCTCGTAGAATATAGGTAGAGAGATTGACCCACCTCTATGGAGTCATTTCTATATGCTCAATGATAGACAGCATGGATTCAATCCATGACTCTGAAGCCTGTGGTCCTCTTTCCCCTGAGAAAGTAGGAGGATGCTGCTGCTGGAAAATACGCGTCAAGATGTCCATAGATGAGGTAGGAGGTGGTGCTCCCTAAAAGGTCTGAATTATACTCATAAATCCTTCTCTGAACAACGCATCAGCACCTGCCATTGGTATGACAGCCGGTGCCAAGGCGGGCCTAACTGGAGGATCGGTAGGAAGTCCCTGATCAGCCATATCTGGCGTCTGATCTCTGCCTGATAACTGACGTACAACCGTAGGATGTCTCGGAGGCATAGCTCTGAAAAATCAAAAGTATACCATAGATTAAGAAGACAAGGATAGAGAACAACGGAGTACAAAACAGAAACATGAGAATGAAACACTAAAGATTTACAAAACTTGACTACATGGCGTGTATAAACTCTACACGGCGTGTACTTAACTCTATTACCCTGGCTGAGTATCCTTGCACAACTAACCCACATGGTCTTCTTAAACTGAAACTACACGTCGTGTTCTCTATGGACACGACGTGTAGTAGACAAGGTTTAAAAGACCCATGTTTTTAGTTTCACGGCTGAATACACGACTGAGACTACACGGCATGTTCCGAACTAACAAGGCGTGTACTTGAAGATTTTTCCCGAACTGTGTTGCTTGTAACATGGTTGGGTACCAGGAAGAAGACTACATGGTGTATTCTTTACCAACATGGCGTGTTTTACTCGAGCTTCCCCGACACGTGTTATTAGTGACATGGCCGAGTACATAGCTTACTACTACACAGTGTGTACCTAACATACACGGCATGTTCCGGGAGATTATTTACAACCCATGTTTCTGCTCACATAGTCAGTGACATGGTTCTAAACTACACAGCATGTATATATAAAGTACAGGCCGTGTATTCTGGGTTTTTTCTAGGAAAAAGCTCTGAAACAGCACTGATGCCTAGAAAACAGTGAAAAACGAGCAACGGGGTGCCAAATTCCGATCCGTGAGGGCCCATACTCCCCACGAATCAAATCATGGCATCCAATATAGTCATATATAAGGAAAATAGGTCAATGATTCCCCAAATTCCAATTCAAGAGGGACCATAACACCTCTAAGACCAAAAATTGGTGTTCATTTAAGAAAGGTACAAAACAAACAACCTTTCTGTCAAACTGCAGATATTATATTAAACCATCTATCACAATAGCATGAATAATCTACACAGAGTCTACCACAACAACATGCAATTGCTAATGCACCCTAGATGGCATGGAAATAATTCATGTCATATGATTTCTAACAGGTTCCTATATGATGCTTGAGACGGCATACCCTCATCTCATCAGGTTACGACAGAAATAGAACCATAATAGAAACAACAATAACAACACAAGGCATGTGAATCACTCTAGGTGTAATCATACCAACCGTAAAATCTCAAAACTAGAAAACTGCAATAAATGAGGTAGTATGGCCTTTCCCAATACAAGAGTTAGCTACTCCCAAGCACAGATTAATACCAAGTACTGAATCCATCATATCCCTGGCTAAAGGCTCCAAACAGTAATCAAGAGAAAAGAACTCCTATGATACCACTTTGTAACGTCTCGGTTCTGGAAGCCACCCAGAGGAGCCCCATAATCGGTTGGTCACATGGGCTTAAGTGCATTTCCCCGAATGTTAGAGGCTGCCAACTAGCAGCGAAGGACTTGGGTGTGATAGTGGGGAAACTATGCCCTCATTGGCAGAGTACACAACGGAATCGAAAAAAAATAACAAAAATAGCGGAAACTGTAGAAATCCATACAAGATTAAATAGCGGAAGACTGGTGAATAAAAAACTAGAGCTGAAATATATGTAAATGATGCATGATACATATATGTCTAGGAAAATAGCCAAACAGGTCACAATGCTGAATATAGTACTAAACCAAAGTACAAAAGAAAAACAGATTAGCAACTCCTCAGCATGGCAACCATTGGCTTGGTCCCATCCTCTCCAGCTCCATTGCAATCAAGAACCTGAAGTCGAAGGGAACTTTTCCTTATCTATACCTGCAACAATATAATCTTTTTGGGCCAAAAAGCATGACCCAAACAGGGTGTGGGACAAAGTCCCAATAGGCAACCACCCAATGATCTTATCCTAACACTCAGTGAATATATGACAGGTAACATACAATAAGTAGTAACCAGAAAGAAGTAAATAGGATACTACACAGCAGTAAAAATCCACATTTTCTAGCATATAATCTACAAACAAGAAACACTCACTCAATAAAGAAGAACAAAAAGGTAAACTCTTGGTAGTTATCATAGTCTGACCCCTAAGGTTCAACCTACAAGTAATATCAACCCTCTGGGAGCCACACACAGTCTCACCCCTCTGGTTCAGCTAAAGAATAGACTCTCTGAGGAAGAACTCACCGTCAATACCCCCTATAGTCATGTATCGTTTTAAAGGCTCTCTGGGGAAGCACTCAATGTCTAATTCCCCCAATGGCCCGCGTCGAGGAACTATAGACTCTCTGAGGAATCACTCAACGTCAATTCCCCATGTGGTCTCTCATTGAAAATTAAAGACACTTTGGAGATGCTCTTACGTCCATTCTTCCTATGGTCCACTACACTAGGTTCTCACAGCCCTGTGTAAAAAAACATGGATATCGTGCATATTGGACCACGTAAACCTCATGAACTACTTGGATATCATTCTATGGCATAATAGAATAACAGTACAACAATTCCACTATCCTACAACTAGGCATGGCAACTGGCAAAACACCGAACAATCAAAAATGCATGGAAAACCATATAGATTACAGTACAATTTACCCTATTCACAAGAAATTACTTCTACTCAAGAAATCAAGCAAAGTAGGAAAACAACAAGGAAAAAACAGGAAACACACAATACCCTGTTCAAGGGTATTGGTGGAATTTGCATGAATTTTGAAAGACATCCTATAGAAAGGCACAAACCACCTACCTCAATTCTAGGAGAATGATATACGTGAACCATGATGATTGATTCTCCTTAGAACATTGAGGATCTGAGAAAAAGTCCAAAATCCTCAACCCACGATATCTTGAGAAAGATGAGGAATTGTAAAGAAAGGATCTAGGAGAAGGATGAACTCACTGCTACAGTTCCAACACAATCGACGGTGGTCAATTCAGAGAACAGACGGAGGTAAGAGGGATTAGAGAAGATTCGCGGCCGTACGGGTCGCTCTCAGTCGAAGAACCTGGAGAATAAGACGTTTTCCTCGATTAGGCATGACCCCAGTCCGTTTACTGAAAAACAATACACAGTGTGTAATTCTTTAGTACATGGTGTGTAGTCAGATTTTATGTACTCTCCTTTAACCAGCTTCCACATAGCCGCTACACACCATGTGTGTGGCCCAGACACGACCAGCACACGGCCTGGCACTGCATCAAAGTACCTGTTGTGTACTCATAAAGTACACGATGTGTAATTAGAAAATTTCCATATTTTCCTCTTTTTCTAAAAAATGACCAGAAAAGGAAAAACATACCTGAAACAAAGATCCGGGTTCTTACAAATTATACCATTTTTTCTTTCTCAAATATTTTATTATTATGTTGAAAAGTGTTTTATAAATCCCATTTCTCTTCTAGAGGTAATAAGGTGATAAAATTATTATGGAACCGATATCTTTTTCCAGTGGTTATATTTTTCAAAAATAATTTAAGGATTATCCATCATACTTCTATTCAAAATTTTATAAAATGTCAATGAAATCCATTTCCTAACTTGAGGTATGGAATAATTGTTGTATTATGAACTTGTGGAACACATATAAATGATTTTATTTATGTGATGGTTGGGACCTATATCTCTCTATAATTCATGGGTTAAATAATGATATATATTACATAATACTGGAATAGTTAGATAACCTTGTTCAGTAGTGGACTTTTTCACTATAATAGTCTTTAGAGTGATCTTTTTCTACTATGATGGTTTTGGGAGTGAACCCATTTCACTATGTTAGTCTTGGAAATGAGCTTTGAACTATTTTGGTAACGATTTTTTATGCATATGTGTATTCTTAAAATATTTTTCTTATCCATATTTCAGGTTCACATAGGTCATGTTCATTAATTCCATTATGATTCTTGTCTTATGAGGTACCATTATTTATCCCATGACTCATGTTTATGATCTATGATATATAGGGTTTGGATTTCAAATTTTAATCACATTTTGTAATATACTTATTGATATGATATTCTAATATATCAATTGTTTACCATTATTGAGAATTTGATCTGACCTTTTTTTATTTTTTACCCCAATTTTATGGTGAATAGTATCATGTATGATATTTATGAGAAGGATTCTAATTATAGTGAACATATTGGGATATATCTTAGCTCACATATGGACATGTTTTTTATTTTTACATTTTTAAAAAGGCATAACTATTGAATCTTAGGCTTAACATACATGGATATTAAATAATTTTATAAGAATATTAAATATACTACAAAAATAAGTATATGGGGACTATAATATTTTTCAATCATTAGAAACATCAAACAATATATTCTAACTCGGTGAAATATCTTCAGTTTTTTCCACAAATATATTCCCCTTGGAAAAATATACATAAAACCATTATTTATAACCTAGGGAAATGAAAAATAAGTAATGGGTGAGAATTTATTCTAATAAGGGTAATAAAATGAGAAACATAATAATTACATGATAATAATGGTATGAGAGCATTTAAATAAAATTTGATGATCATACATTGCATATAAAGGGTTATATACATGATTTCTGGAATAAATTTGGGTAGTTCATAAAAACTAATCATAAGGGAATCAAGAGAATAAAACACTAAATCATAACATACAAATAAGATATCAATTTATGGAAGAATCAGAAGTATATAAAATTATTTCTATAGTAGTCATGTCATGACTATATAGGGAATCATAGTAGTAAGGTCTCACAACCCATATCATCATGGTAGTCATGGTTCACTCCCATGAACATCATAGTTGTTAAGTTTCTCTCCAAAGACAATATTAGCCCAAAAATTCATTTACTGAATCGAGTTTACTCCCCATTCTTGTCATGTATATCTCATGAGATATAAATATTTACCCAATACATTGGAGGGATATATAGGTCCCAAACATCTCATATTGTATTTATACATAATTTTTCGACTAGATCATACAAATTTATCATATCATAATCCATAAAATATAATGGGTTTCAAAAATATGGAATCAAATTATACCCTATTATAAAGAGAGAGGTTTCATAATCATTTCATCCAAGATTAACTATTGAAAAGAATTATATTTCATAAACATATAAACCATGAATGATAATTGTTTTTAATTAAAATATAACCCATTAAGAAGATAAGGGTTTCACAGACATATATCCTATGAAAAAAGATTAAGTTTTATCAACATATATCACATGAAAGAGAAACAGGTTTCAAAAACATATTTCATCAAAACCTATTCCATTTAGACCAAGAATATGAATGGAGCACATGGATAATTTCACAATAAAGTCATTATTAACACCAAGAGATGTTATCTTATATGGAATCTAATAGTGAAATATATTTGAAAACGTTTCCTCTATAACATATTATATATTTTTTTTAAATGAATATTGAAACACAGAACCATTTAAAATCATGTTTTTTTAAAAAGCATTTAATGTAATTTTTACAAAATTTTAGAAAAAAATTTCCTTGAAAAAATAAAATATTTTGGATTACATTTTCTAAACCATTTTCTAGAAAAATATATATAATAATCTCGAAAACATTTTGAGAACAATTTCTTTGATAACATATAATGGAAAAATGATTTTTTTAAAATACATTTGATTAAAAAGAATGCATGATTTTTTTTTCAAAACAGTTTTCATTGAAAATACATTGAAAACAAATAAATTAGTATTTCAAATAATTTAAATCATTTTCATTGAAATTAAATTTTTTAAGGCATTTAATGGAAGCTTTGAAAATCATTTAAAATGGTATTCAAACGTAAAACATATGTTCAAAAAGTTTTTTTTTGAATAATATATTAACGAAATTAATTTATTGAATATTAGAAAATATTATATTCATAAAAATAAATCATATAAACATATTATAAATTAATCAAAGTATGCATGGTCATGATTTTGGATAAATCTGTTCATGTTGAAAACTCATTTTATGTCGTAAGAAGTTTAAAAAACGTCCTCAATCCGAAAAAGACAAGAAGATCTCTTTTTAAAAACCATTTTGATTAAAATTTAAATTATAGGTAAAATTTTATTTAAATATTGTTGGATAATATTATAATTGTTTTTTATTTTTTTAGAAAACATGATGTGGAAAGAATAGATATTTCTAACTCTAGAGGGATATGAATAAATATTTTCTTAAAAATAAATTCATAATAATCATTAATATCATATAGAGGAAAATTGCTACTAAAAATTTAATATATCTTGAATAAATATATGAAAATAAAGGCAATTATTTTTCATGAAATATGAATAAAAAAGATTCATCCATGAAATCCTAATCATAAAAGATCTCGTTAAATAATGAGATTGTTTTAATAAGTTATTACCAATTAGAAACATTGATTCATACTACCCAGGTATTGAGATTATAATAGAAGAAAATTAAAATAACCTGAAAATAATTATTTTCATGAGATATCATTTGAAAAGGTATTTTATTCACTACTTTTAGTAATATAGTTGCATGACATAGAATATGTCTCAAAGAAGGAAAATTCAGAAAAACAATTCATTAATGATTTAGTAACAATTGAAACATAAACAACGTGATGTAAATTTAATAAACTAGATATTATTATACCAATTAATATAATTATAACAATAATAGGATAAATCCATGGCTTCTGTACACACCACATATAATGAATATGTGGTGAACATGGCTTGTCGCTCTTCAAAAATAAAAGTCAGTTGAGAAAACCTTAACCTTAAGTCTTGATTTTTTCATACACATTCAAACATATTATATTAGAAATATTAATTTATAATAAATCTGCTATTGAACCATTTATTATATATGATACCATATACTATTTGAGTATGAATTTATATTACCAATTTATTAACATTTCCATGTTATCATTATGTTTAAGGTAATACCTGCATTGTTTGTCATATAGGTTTTTAGTTGTTATTACAGATAGTTCTAATTATATCATTATATAAATCATTAAATAATTTTTAAAATGGTATAGGTTTGTTATATATTAATTAAATTAATATTAATAGTAATCTATCAATGATATAATTATGAACTGGAATACATCATTTGTAGAGATAACATACCATACCTACACATGAATGTTGTTTCTATCTTATTATCATATTGAATGAAATAAAGTGAATGAAATATATATATATATATAAAAATTATAGTATTATTATTATTATTGTATATATAATATAATTCTATGAAACCCATTCCTAATTCATTCCATGTATTCAGTGGATGAATTACATCGTTTTAAGGTGGCGGTAGTCCACATATTCACAAACTATGTTATTATTTTTATTCAAAATGAAATTAATGAAGTTATTTTGTATATAATAATTACATAACCATAAACAAACCATAAATATATTATATATATAATATAAAAAATATGTTTCATCTTAATTTCCAACCATTTAAATGGTAATGAAAAAAAAATAACAAAATCATTTTGTGAGGCGGTAGTTTTCCATACACAAGAACGATAAGGTTGTTACCAATAATATGGAGGTTTGTGTAAGTGTAGGTATAAAACATAAATAAAAGATATAATTATAATTCATATACTGATTTTTTTATAAAATCCTATAAAAAGAATATTTTATTTGGTGGAGAATGAAAATAAAAAAAAGGATACTGAGGATGGATGTTCCATCTTATTTTGGTAACTCTTTTTTGGTTTTCACAAAATGGATTCCATGGATGGATTTCAAGCAAAATGAAGGATTTTATCATTAATTACGATATATGGGTTGTTTGTTTGAGTAGATGTTTTTCAATTAAAAGGGGTTGAGAGGTGTGAATATGTGGGAAGGTTGAGTCCATATATATAGTGGATTAGTGAGATTTTTGTAAATTTCTGAAAATGTAATACAAACCATGTTTTCCCATGTAAATTGGATCCAATAATGGTTAGAATTATATAAATGGGATAATTTGGTTGAAATATGGTCATCTAATGACTTTTGTACATGTTTATAGGTTGTTTTTTCAACTATGTTTAATGTTTAGTCCGCTTCTATAATAATTGTTTTTCATAATCACTGTAATTAATTTTAATCACATTGACCAATAATTTTGGTCAAATAAATAAATTGAAATGACTATAAATTATAAATTATTCTAATTCTAGTCTATAAAACCATTCTCTAAATTCCAATCAAAAATGATGCAGAATTTTATTAAAAATAATTCTCGTAGAAGGAACAAAAATTTAGGGTTTGTAATCAAATTAGTCTAAAATATTGAAATGAATTTATTTACAATTTCAAAATTGTAATATCTAATTGTATATTTATAAAATAAATTAAAACAGGGGTGAGATTTATGGTTAAAACATTCATTTTTAACCACAAAAAAACTTTGTGAAACATGGTTTAAAAAATTAAATTCACTTAAACCCTCTTCTGTAAGATTAAGGAAAAACACCTTTAGTTTCATAAAGATGTGTATTGAAATAGTCCCACAAGAATTCTTATACAGGATTTTATCTTAAATAGTATATAATCTTAAATAATAGTTACAAAAAAAGAAATTATAAGAAACACTTTCTTATTTTTTTCAAATTATAGTGGAAATTAAAAGTACATAAAAATATACAAATATTTTTACCCAAAGAGTACGGTATCCAAAACACCTTGGATAAAGGTCCATTGATTTATAAATATAGGAAATTAAGTCTTACCCACCCCAGGGTAATACGTCATTATGAATATTGATATCCATCATATTATCCCCGTAAGCCCTTGATCTTTAAGATGATCAACACCTCTGTCTTCCTTCAACTTAGAAGCCCGCAATCCTAATTACCAATGATCAGGGTCACACTAAGAAGAAAAAAATTATTGAATATTTCAATTATTTTGAAAAAAATTATCACAAAATAATATATTTAAGGCTTTTGAACAAATAAATTATCATAATGTTCTTTCATATCCCCAAATCCAAAATATTTTATGTGTATTGAGCTTGTCCAAATGACCTAATATTTGTAGGTGTGATCTACAATAGTTGAATTTTCTTCAAACGGTCATATATTTTCTGAATTTCTAGAGGGACCTATTTACCCTAGACATACAATTATCATATAATTACAGATTAGATGACATTAGTTAGTATAAAAAAATGTCATGGGAAACATTAAGTGTGTATGAATCTAATTATATTTAAACATAACATTAAGGAAATATAATAAAATTAAGAATGTTATAAAATTGGATTATAATATAAAATATAAAAATAAAGAAATTTATAAAATCCAATAAGATAAATGTATTAAAACATAAATTAGGAAGTGATAATTGGTTTAAAAATTTAGATGATTCAGAATATTGAAACTATGAAACAAACCAAATTTTTTCAGTGAATCGGAATTTAAGGAACCATGAATCCTATTCGACTTATTCAGATGATCAAAATTGAGAATTTTAAATCAGATTCTCAAAACTAAGAGTATAAGAATCATAATTTTGGAAGATTCAGAACTAAAAGATGTAGAATCTAAATCACAAAACTGAGAGAATCAGAATTAAATTTCTGTCCGATTCGGAATAGAATATGGGAATTGGGATAGATTTTTTTGTGATTTGGATTTGAGAAATTCGATTAAGAATTGATATTTTGAAGAATGAGACTCATAATACAGAATTTCATTAAGGATCTAATAGTTTTTTGTAGCTATTCTGATTAAGAAAAATAATGTTAGACTTAGATTGGAAAAGATCAAAGATAATTCATATTAATTTCCTTATAGATAGAAAAATTTATTATGAAAAGGTATTTGTGATTTCCAAAACATCATGGAATGATAAAATTTTTACGAAAAAATTTGACTCCAAAATATCCCCCTTTTTAGAAGGCATAAACAATCTATTAAAGAAAACACTATAATAAATACTAAAAGACTTAATATTTTATATTAAAAGATGCAATTATCTCCCCTTATGTTTATGACTCATGATAAATATGAATAACCCCCCCCCCCCCCCTTAAGGTTATGAAATACCCCTAAGGATCATATTCCAACTTTATATATTTGTATTACTGTCTTAAAGAAAAAAATCTCCCCTTACATAAGGATGTATTCATTAAGAATTCTCCCCCTTCACATTTTCCCCCTTAGACTAATATTATTTTTATAACATTCTTCTCCCCATCTTTGATTTACAATATATGAATGGGGAGAAGAATAATGTACCTGAAAAATATGTTAGGAAAAATATGTGAAAACAAATTACATAAACATTGATTATTGTTGAAAATTGATTTTAAAACAAAATATTAGAAATTAAATACAATCAATAATTCTTTGTAATTGACGTTTTGAGTATGGACTTTAACTTCTTCGACTGATTGGGATCATCTTGAAATTATTCTATAAGAATTTCTTGATCCCGACCCTTCTTATCAAGTTTCTGAATACTTTCTAGTTGACATAGAATCATCTCCTCTTGAGACATAATCTTTTCATCTAGAAACTAAATCATTTTATCCACCTCTTCTCTATGATCATTCCCTTATTTAACTTCAAGAGAATGATAATTTAGTTTTCCATTAAAATCATTAATATCGTGAAAATGAATGCATTTTTCATCCTTTATATTTTCCAAAAAAATATTTTGAATGATTTTTGATGGAGACATTTGATTAATTAAAAGCATCCATTACTATTTCAAACATATCATCAAAAACATTATGATCATAGTTGATCTATTTTGACAAATTTGTCATATCTCATCATGATATCTTGTGATAATTGTAATTTTGCACTAAATTTTTTAATTCATATTTAAACATTATGATCATCTCTATGAAAAGTGTTGTTTATTCTAATTTCTAATTTATTGATTCCTGAATAAGATAAAATATTTATTCAGTGATTGTATAATTTAGAATGGAGTTCACCAAATTCTCCAATTATTGAGCAAAATAGTCTTCTCCTTAGGATGAGGAAGATCCTTCTAATTTCAAAAAAACATTATTAGATGTTCCATGATATGATTTTTTAAACATAAATATCCTCTTGAACATTTCCACTAAGGTAATCACACTTCACATTCATTTAAAAAAATTGAAGTTAAGGAATGCTACAAAGGATAAGAGAATTTGAATAGATTCATGTCTAGATATTAGAGCATAAGTTTCATCATAATCTATTAATTTTTTATGATTATATCTTGTAGAAAATAATATTTCTTTATTACCTACAATGATTCCACTTTTATGAAATTTGTTTCTGAATACCCACTTTACTATAGTTACAGTGGTTTCATTAGGTCTTTCAACCAATGTCCAATCATTGTTCCATTCTCATTCATTTAACTCTTCTTTCATAGCTGTAATCCAATATTCATCTCTTAAAGACTCAGTAGTACATTTTTGTTCTAATTGGGAAATAAATTCTAGATGATTTACTTGTTTTATTAAAGAACTTTTCATTTTTATTGGTTTATATACATCACCAATTACACTATCACAAGGATGATTCCTAATAAAAAATTCACCTGGGATTTTTAAAAAATGTTAATCAACATATGTTAGAATGTATTTTGGGGTGAATGCTTCAGAAAATGTTTCATGAGTATTCTCATGATTAGAAGGAGATTATATCAAAGGATGGTAATCGTGTTTTTAAGACACATCAAAAGACATAGGTTGAGATTCTTTAAAAACAAAGAAATTGGATTCATAAAATTTAGAATATACTATCTCCTCAATAGTACATTAATATTTATTGAAAATATATAATCCTTATAAGTGGTGAAATAGGCTAAAACAATTCCTTCTTCAGAGGTGTGTGAAGATTTGAGAAGGTTATCCTTTGTATTTAAAATTAATAAATTGCATACAATTACTCAGAAGTAAGAATCCTTTGGTTTTCACCAAGTCTATAACTCATAAGGTTTTTTATTTTGAAATGTCTAAATTAAAAATTGATTAATTGTATAAAAATTAGTTTCTAAAGACACAACCTAAAATCATTTATCAATTAAGTATTCACTCAACATGGTTCTTATTATCTCTTGAAGAGTTCAATTTCTTCATTCAACAACACCGTTTTTTCTAAAGAGTTATATGATTTTGGATGTTATGCGTAATTCCATTCTAACTAAAAAATGTTTCAAAAAAAGAATTTTTAAATTCATCATCATGATCACTACGAATAGTTATTCATGGGAGGATTTTATTATTATTTTACTTTGGCTGAAAAATATTTGAAATAAAAAAGGGTTCAGATTTCCTTACTAGAAGATATAACAATGTAAATATTGGGAAATCATCAACAAAAAAAGTTGTATTATATTCCCCCAACACATCCAATTTGTGTAGGATCGAGAAAATCCATGTACACTAATTATAATGCATCAGAAGTTGGGACATCAGAGGTAGATTTAAATATTTACTTATGTTTCTTTACATGTTGACAAGGATCATAGTAATTTTAGGAATCAAATATAGGATTTGGTAGACCCTTAATAAGTCTTTTCATTAATAGTTTAGATAAGTTCTAAATGTTACAGTGTCCTAATCTTCTATGCCATAAAATAGATTGGTCTTCCATTCCACTAAGGTAAGGTAAGTCTTGTCACTTGAGGTATTCTATGTTAAGTGAATAAACCTTCATATACCGATGAGTAGAGAGAATGAATTCATCATTGGAATTGTTAACTAAGAATTTATCATTCCTAAAATTAACAAAGTGACATTCATCACATAATTGAATAATTCTTATAAGGTTGTTTTTAAGACCTTTAACAAATAAGACACTTGAAATTCATGATTTTCAATGAATAATGATGTTATATATACCAGAAATCCATCCCTGAGCATTATCTCAAAAATTAAATCTTCCTCATTTCATCTTAATAGTATTTCCAAATATTATTTCGTTGGAAATCGTGTGTCAGGATCATCCACTATCCATGTAACATGAATTGTTTTTGTTACTTCATTTTATATTCTGAAAAATAAAATAGTTAGTTTTTAAGAATTAAAACATTCTTTGATCATGAAATGTTTGAATATAAAATATTATGAATCCATATTTTAATAGAAAATTGGTATTTATGGAATCCTATGGAAATAATTTTATTTAAATAAAAAATTTTATTTTTGATTCTGCCACTTTTATACTTTGTGAAAAAGTGTAACATTGAGGAATAAAATAGTTCCGACTAAATATAGGTAATGATTAATAATAACCAAATCCAAAACTATTCCTAAGAGGAAGAATTTTTTAATACATCTTAACAAATCTTACCTTAACATAAGTAATATTTAATAAACGTTTCATTAAGGAAAATATTTTATATTTTAGTCGAATTACATAATTCATATTCTCCTAGTCACAGGTCATAGAATTGCAGTTTGTCAATTTTTTTCTTTGAAATGACATTTCAAAATCCTTAGAATGTGCATCGTTTTCAAAATTAACTTACACAAGGTTTTTTTATATAGAAACAATTTTGAAATATTTTTCATCATGGTCTTTAGAAATATTTGATACTTCTTTTATTAGAAAAATAATTCTAGAATTTTCCATGTCAAGTTACTTTTAATCTTACTATGTTTATTTTCAATAAACATGGAAAACTAAGATACTTCTTCAAAATTATATTTATAATTTTTCTCTACATAAGAATATTATTCATTGGAAAAAATAAATTCATTTTTATTAGTATAGTTAGAAATTAATGAAATATTGTTTAAGTATTCAATAGTGTGTACCTTATCCATAAGGCATTTATTATCAATAGGAAGTCTTGAAGTAATACCAATGTTATTTTTCCAGAAGATTCAGTATCTCAATATTCATTAAATGAGACTCTACGACTTGCTCTCCATGAATTATTTTCCTTCAAGAATTTATTTCCCTTGGCATTGTAATGTATTTTCTGATTCCGTTCATAATTTCTATCTTTCATGTCCCTTTTTAAGAATTGTAAAATTAGGTATGATATGTCCATATTTCATGCATTCATAACATGTGACTTAAAATATTTTTATCATTCTTATCCATTATCTAATATGTGTTTGGGAAATCCTTCTTAGAAATAATATTATTCATCCTTCAAAAAATATTGGATAACTCATTTTCTGAATGATTAGTTTCACTTAAATCTGACAGAATAAAAAAATCTTCAAACACTGTTGAAATAAAATCGTTCTAAAAAGTTTTGGGTTTCTTTTGATTTGATGTAGTTGTAAAAAAACAATCTCATTCTTATTCTTTATATTATGAAAATCTATCTTCAATATATTCTCATGTTGTAAAGGAGTACGAAACAATTCATCAAGAGTAATAGTTTTTACATTTCATGAATCATCAATAGAAATTCTATTCAATTAAAAGTCATTATCCATGAGGTCAATAATTTTATCTACATGCATCTCGTTATCAAGAACCTTTTCTCCCATTAACTATAGAATATTTACAATAGTAATGAATCTATGCGCAACTTCAACTATAGGTTCTTCATTGGGAAAAATAATACCATGATAGTATGCTCTAAAAATAGATCTTATAGTTTCAATAACCTTAGATGTTAAAAAATGTGTAACTCCATGTTTCTTCTATATGTTTTTAGATGCTTCACAATAAGATTTATATTTGTAAATATACCTATTCATAGAACAAAGAAATTTATTTCAAACCATATCATTTATTTAATATTCTAACTTCTCTTGATTATTAAAAGTTATGATTTCTTTATCAGGAATTTTATAATCACCATTAAAAATGAAATATTTGTCAACACCAGTATTAAAGAAAACGTTATTCATTATATATCTATAATATTCATTATCATTCCTATAAAAGATAGTTGGTCTTATGGGGTTCAGATAGTCCTAGGATCCGACATTCATTACTTCAATCATTAAAAATAAAATAAAATCAACTCTATATGTTAGTGTAGTATATATTTATAAAAAAAAGATTATATGAGAAATTAAGAGTAAATGGAAGATAAAAACCAAGAGTAACTAAACTAAGTGGTGAAAATTACACTTTGATACTATGTGTAAGTATCATAATCTCAGAAACCTACTATGATACGAATTTTATGATGAAAATATTAATGTAGATTCTCAATTACAAAAGGGGATGAATTGTAAGACTAAAAAATTTGTTTTTATCCTTAATCAAACATTTTTTTGACAGAAGTTAAAAAAAATTAGATTAACATAAACTCACTTATGTAAGATTATAGAAAAACACATTCTATTTAATAAAGTTGTTTATTGAAATAGGTACACATGAATTCTTATAAAAGACTCTACCTTAATCCGTATGGAATCATAAATCATTGTCACAACCAAAGAGAATGTATAATAAACACTTTCTTATTTTTATAAATTATAGTGAAAATTTAAAGTGCATAAAAAATAGTTCAAATATTTTAACCAAAATAATTGGGTGTCCAAAGCACCTTGAAAAAAAGTCCCATGATTTATTTTTTCAAGAATTTCTATCTTACCCATGCCAGGATAATCCCTTAATACAAAGATCAGTATCTTTCTTGCTATCCCCTCAATCCATTGATCTATAAGTTGATTAGAGACTTTTTCTTCCCTCAGCTGGATATCATTGTTTAATTAGAAAATCGACACTACTTTCTTCCTTCATCTGGGAATCCCTCGATCAAAATCACCAAAAATCAGTGTCACACTAAGAATAAAAAAGTTTATTCAAGATTTAAATTATGTCAAAAAAATTGTTCACAACATAATAACTTCTATGATTTCTCAAAAATCAATTTTGGTAGATTAATTTCCTATATTTAAATCCAAAAAATTGTTTTTTGTATTGAGCTCATCAAAATAACATATTACTTATTAGTGAGATCTCCACCAACCCAATTTTCCCCAAACCATTATATTTTTCCAAAAATATCAGAGTAAAATATACAAATGTAACTTACAGTGGTCATATAATAATAGTTTATATGATTAAATTATCAAAATATAGTAACTTGAACAATGTTATAAAATCATATTCATAGTTAAAAGAGAAAACACTAAGAAAGTTATAAAATTGAATCGGAAAAATATTGAGAAACAAAATTGGGTATGTGAGAATCAGATTGCAAAATTTATATGATTTGGAATCGAGAAACCATGAATCAGAGAATCATTTTTTGAGTGAATTATAATTTATGGAACAATGATTCAGTTTTGATTTTTTTAGTGAATCGGAATTGATAATTAAAAATCAGATTCACAAAACAGAGAAATCAAAATCCCATTTCTGGGTGATTCAGAATTGAGAAATGTAAAATTAGAATCAGAAAACTAAGAGAGTCACAATAAAAATCATGGATGATTCAAAATTTAGTAAGAGAATCAGATTTTATTTTTGTATGATTCATATTTGAGAAAGAGGAATCGGAATTGAGATTTGTAGACAATTGGATTCATAATTTCATATTTTATTAAGGATCCCATTTTTTTTAGTATCTATGCCTTTGATAAAAAAAATTATGTTACACTTATCTATAAAATATTTAGAGAACATGAATATTAATTTCCTTATAGATATAATGAATTATTACAAAAAACTGTTTGTGATTTCCAAAACATAAAGTAATGAGAAAAGTCATAAGGAAAAGTTTGACTCAACAAATGTGAAACTAGATAAAATTTCCAAAATATTATTAAACTTTGTATAAATTATATAATTCAACATTAAAATAAAACTAAAATATAATAAAACTATATAAATAAATTATATGGAAAATCTATTTTGAATTAAACATAAGTGTTTTCCAATATTGATGAAAAAAAAAGAAACTTCCAAAAAAATAAAAAATTATCACAAAAGTAAATTTTGATATTCTAATTTCCAAAAAAATTGTACATTTTATAACATAAAAATAAAAAAATCACAAATAAAATATTTAAAATTTGTTCACCAATGAAATGTATTAAAATTAACTTTTATAAAAATACATAGTTTTATTAATAAAATTTTATTTTTTTTCTCTTAAACATGTAAAATATATTAGATGATTATAAAAAACATTGATTGAATATATGATATGTTAATTTTATTTAAAAAATTATTCAAAATTAGTTTCATTATTTCATTGAGATTAAATTGGGTTTTTATATAGAAAACTAATTTTCTCAAAAACAAAATTCATTATCTGAAAAAAAAATCATTAGCATATAGTATTTAATATCCAAATTAATCCATTTACATACTTGTGTAAATCATATTTTCACAATTTCATAAATATTATTCATTATATCCATTCCAATAGCTCGGTGGAAGATATAATAATGTTTTTAAAATCATTATAATATAATAATATTGTTCTGTAAAACCTTGACCTTGTGTGTAACCCAAGATATTGATAGAACTAATTATTGTCTGTAATACAATCAAAAAATATTTTTTTGTGCACCAAATGGAAATTTATGCATTTCGTGTAGTGAAAAATTAACATCGTGTTGCATATAATACAAGACTAACATAAGGATTTTATAAAACAAATAACATATTCAGTGTTACGTGAAATAAAAAATTTCAAAAACACTGAATTTCATTAAAAACATATATTTCAAAAAATTTATAAGTGTTATAATTATAAATTTTTTATCTTCAAGTATTTTTTTTTTAAAATAATTAATATTCATATAAAATGACTTAATATATATATAAAGAAAGGGTTACTATATGAATAGTTTATTGTTAGTTTTTAGAACACTATAGATGAAATTGCACTAATTTAAAAGAACTATAAAAAATTAACATATTTAGTTTCACGACCTGTCCTGCAGGGCCTGTGTCATGACTACCCAAATCCCACCTCCCGAAGGCCAAGGGCTGGTGACTAGCGCCAAAGGTGTCAACCTTCAAGTGGGAGGTATTATCTTGGATACCTATACGCACACGCATGCCCAACCAAGTCATAAATTGCAAAAGGGAAACAACATAACACTGGATAAATTCTGTTCAAGTACCAGTGGAAGAATGTGGACAAGAATAAAAACACATTAAAAAGTTATGAAAACTATAAAATACAAAATTCACTGATGGCCATCTCCAGTAAACCCCACATGATCATGAGATTAGTGAAGCTACTGGAAGACAAATTAATATGTAATGTCGGCCAAGTCCTTCTATGCCCACTCGGTCCTAGGCCACCAAGTCCACTGTTGTAGTGTTCGTCCATCCCACCTCCCTATGAATCTCGGTCGAAACGCTTTTCATCTGCACCATACACAACGCATGTGGGTGAAGCCCGTGTAGGAGAGAGTAACACAATAATCAATATGGACCCCAAAACAAAAATAAATAACACACATAAATTCCTCAAGGGAAATCATCATACCCAAGGTATCTCACACCAAGTATATTATAGGGTAGTAATAGTAGAATCGTCAATCAAAAATGCCAAACTCCTAGTCCACTGGAGAACTCGTCCTCTACCGAGTACAGTGGGACTTTCCGGTCACATAGATCCACATCCCTCTAACCATGAATTGATGTGGTACTCATCCTTGATGAGTATCGTGGGTATGTCGGGTCACAAAGAGAAGCTTCACAATGTGGGCATGTTGTGTCACAATGAGCCGCTTCCCACTATAGCCAAACTGAGGTACTCCTACTGTCATGTATTATGGTTCTTCCAGGTCACACAGACCCACTCTACACTGTGGTCTTACTGGGTCACACAAATTCATTTCCCACTGAACCATCCTCGAGCAGTATTCTAGTCTCATCAAACCGCTGGGTTCCGTACATAGCGTGCTTGGAAGAACCAAACCTAAAGCCTTTAGTCACTTCTTGAAATCCCTGAAAGTCTGTAGAAATCAAGAACAAAGATCCAACTCCTTGAGAGGTTACCGACACTGCAAATGGCCTGTCAATCAGACACACAGTATGCAAGATAATGGCATTTTAGTAACCAAGGTCCGGTTGCGATTGGCTCAGTCCAAACCGACCAACCTGGATCAGTGGTTCCACATACCCTGGTTTATTCTGATGAACCCGACCTAGACTGGTGTGGGTCAGGCCCAATAGGCCTCACTGGACTCTACCCGATTGGTCGAGGGTCCAATTTACTGAGTCGCCCGACGACCCGGTGTAGTCTAGCCCAGCCTGAAGAGGCCGTGAATTCGGCCCGCCAGAACAGTTCGACCCACTGGAACAGTCCGGCCCGTTGGGCATGAGTATAACCCACTGGACCACCGGACTGGCCCATCCCGGTGAGCTGCAGGTCCAGCCCGTGGTGCTGTTCTTGATGGCTGGGGTTTTGCCCCCCATCCAGTTCACAAGAGGTGGACCAGTCTGCCTCACTAGATGTGGTTGGATCCGCATCCGGGCCCCTCCATCACCCTGCAGGTTGCTTCCTTTGCCGCGGTAAAGCGATAGTGGGCCATCACGCAGGATGCAGCTCGGTACCGCATCTGCTACCCTCTGATGCAGTCATGCATCTGCCGCATCCATCCACCACCACCAGCCGTTGTCTCAGCCGTAAGCTTCTCACGATGCGCCACAACCTAGTCGAGCTATTGCCTTTCATCTAGAACGTCGTCATGGCATGCCACCTCCCACTTGCATCCACCACTAGCAGTCATCGGTGCCACTGCATGTGCTGGTGCGTCGGCGGATTATTCTGCAAACAATTGGGTCTGCACTGTTGGTTTTTTCTTCAGGTCATTTGCACCGGAATTTTCTAGGGATCGTCCCCTCTATCGCAATAGTCTCAAAACTACCTTGTCATCGTTTCAAAATTTTGTCCACGATGAACACCCATTAAAGAGGGGTCAAACCTTGTTTTTGTCGGCTTGGCCCCATCACATTATAAGTATACAAAACAAGGAACGTATGGGGATTTTATTTTGAACAACAAAGATAATTAAATCCCTGATAAAGAAACCCCAAAGAATTCACCCTCCCTCAAGAACGCACGGTCTGTGGATTAACCAGTTCATGGGTTAATTTGCATTAAAAATTTATAAATGTATGGGGAAGAACAATAGATCAAAAACCCAAACCTATAGGATGTTTTTTGCTGCATGTTATTCCTCGAGGGGATAAGACATTATCATTGATTCTCGGCTCTGATCGTCGTAAGGCGTGACAAAGAAGATGATTTTCTTCCAAGGTTCTTCATTCATTACTAGGGTGGAAGTCAGTCAGAGGATCGCAAGATAATCCTCCAATTTCATTAACCTATATTTCTTCAGTGTGTCACATTAAAAATAGAGGCATTTCATAGAGTTCTAATTATGATGCGATGTCGCGTCGTTATGTAGTTGTATTTAAGAAACAGCAATGTTGTTACACATCATTAATGCATTGTTACGCTGTGAGTTTAATGAGCTATTAATGAGCCTCATTTATGTGCATCGTTTTCTCCTGGTCTCTGCCCCATTGAATTGTTTTCCACCAATCTAATGTGAGAATGAAAATAAAATCATTCATTTAAATTATTTTATTATTTTTTCTCAAAATGTACGAAAATTGACTTTTCCACCCAGCCCTTTTCGGCTGAAGTTAAGTCATTTCTAGGTGAATCGTGGAAATCTGAATTCAATGGTGCCCTCAGATTTTTGTTCTGGGTAACTATTGAAAATAGAGAAAATCCTGCTCTTATTTTTTCTGAATGTACCGTAAAAAAGTTCAAAATTCCGTTTCAGGTTCTCCGGACCATGGAATTACGTGCTGTCAAATTTCTTGATCTCAAGATAATTCCATGTAAATAAAAACAATTATATAGAATTTATGAGATGCTACATTCTCTCCATCATAGGGATTTTCTTACATGATATTCATAACAAGAACTAAACAAAAATATGGGGGTACTGAGAACGAATCTGAGCCTCCCACTCCCATGTGATATTCTGAAGATTCTTGTGCTACCATCAGATCTGCACTAGAGGAATCGACCATCCACATAGCACCCACTATTGTTGATCCTCTATGTCCACTGGGAACTCTTTAAACCTTACCCCATAATCAATGTCTTTCATGCCATGATCATTTATGGGCCATTAATCATGCACATACCTTCTCAACTTCGACGCATGGAAAAAATCATGCAATCATTACATCTATGAGGGAAGATCTCGGTGTTATGCCACCACACGAACACTACTCCGGATCTGAAAAGGATTGATTGACCTTAGAGATAGATTACTGCCCCGACCAAATCTACGAACTCCTTATCAGGGTGAGACCCGAAAGAACACATGATCACTCTCCTAGAATTCCAAGGGTCTCTGTCTCCTATCAGCATAAGATTTATGCTTGATCTTTGTAGTGCCCATAAATTCATGTATGATTTTCACCTTCTCAGTGGTATCTCGTACCGACTCTGGACCCATGAGTTCCGAATTCCATTGGTATGTCTAGAATATGGGTGATCTGCAGGGTTTCCCATACAAGGCCTCAAATGGTTCCATGCCAATTACGGAGTGATAGTTATTGTTGTATGAAAACTCTATCAATGGTAGGTGGTCCTCCCAACCATAAACAAAGTCAAGGATGCATGCACAAAGCATGTCCTCCAAGGTCAGTATGGTCCGCTTTGTCTGACCATCTGTCTGGGATGAAAAGTTGTTCTCAAGTGTAACTACATCTCGAATGCCTCATGTAATCCCTTCCACAACCAGGATGCAATTCAGATATTACAATATGATATGATAGTCGAAGGCAACCTGTGAATCCGCACTATCTTCTAGATGTAGAGGTTCCCCAAGCCCTCTGTCGTTCTCTACTCTTGGATGGGTATGATGTGTGAGAAATTGGTGATTGGGTCAACGATCGCCCAAATAGAGTCATGATTTCTAAACATGCATGGTAAACCCATCATGATTTCCATCGAGATACTATCCTATTTCCACTATGATACCTTGAGTGGATGAGTCAAGCTTGCTGGAACCAGGTTCTCATCCTTCATTTGCTGACAAGTGAAGCATCATGAAATGAACTCGGCCACTACTTTTTTCATCCTTGGACAACAGTACTGATTCCAGTGGTCTAGGTACATCTTTTCCACTCCAGGATGTACGGAAAGATAGGAATAATGGGACTCCCTCAACACCTCCTCCTGCAACACCATTAGTACTAAGGTCCATCCTCTGTAAAAGATGTTGTGCTCCCCACCTGTCAAAAATCAATTAGGAACCCATCCTGATAATATATGAGCATGTCAGGCCTAACAGTCAAAATCCCCAAGCTTGCCTCCCTGAATCATTGTATGATTTGGGGAGTAACAACCATCAACATGCGGTAAAATCTTCACCATCATCGATGATGGATACTTGCATCAATGATAACTTCTCTATCACCTCATTCTAAAGCTACAATTGGGTTCTCCTACTGAGAACGTCTGCAACCATGTTCCCCTTTCCAGAATTATATACTATCTCAAAATCATAGTCCTGGAGGAACTCTAGTCATCACCACTATCATAGTTTCATGTCCTTCTTGGAGAAGATATACATGAGACTCTTGTGGTCAATGTAAACTGTAAACTTCTCACTCATCAAGTAGTGTCGCCACATATTCAATGCAAAAACCATTATTGCCAACTCGAGGTCATGGGTCGTGTAGTTCAACTCATGATGCATCAACTATCATGAGTCGCAGGCAATCACCACTTTCTCATGCATGAGGACACAACCAAGCACCATCACTGATGTGTTGTATTAAACTAAATACCCTACTCTTTCTACTAATAGTCTCAAGATCGGGGCACTAGTCAGTCTCCGCCTCAGCTCCTGAAACTCTTCTAGAATTTTCCAATCCACATGAAGGGATTTCCCTTCAATGTTAATGCCAATAAGGGGGATACTACACTAGAAATGTTAGGCATCAACCATTTATAGTAACCATCAAACCCCATGAATCTCTGCACCTCAGTTATACTCTTGGGTGGCACCCAAGCAGGAACCACCTCTATCTTCACCCTATATTCTAAAACGTCTTCCTCTAAGATGACGTGTCCCGTAATTTAGACCTCCAATTTCTAGAAATTAAACTTCATGATTTTATCATAATGCTAGTGCTCTCAAAGTGTATCTAGGACTATCAACAAATATGTAGCATGATGTTCCTCCAATGTTGAATACACCAAGTAGTAATTTATGAAGACCACGATGAAGAGGCCGAGATCTGGATGGAAGATCGTGTTCATGAGGCCCATAAACACTACTACAGCGTTGTTTATGCTAAAAGGAATCACCAAGAACTCATAGTAGTCATACTGGAACATGAAGTATTTCATAATTACATCCTCATATCATACCTGAAGCTAGTGATATATTTTTCTGAGGTTTATCTTTTATAACCACTTTGCTCACTTCAGCTCGTCGAAGTAGTTATCAATTATTAGTAGTGGGTACTTGTTCATCACAGGTTCCTGGTTCAGGCACCGTTTGTCCGGGCACAACCTCAATCTACCATATGAATTATTGGAAAAAATCACTAAGGATGCCCGTGGTGAAACTTTGGGTCTTACAAACCCCTTCTTCTGCAAGTCCTCCAGTAGTATCCTCAACTCGCAAAACTCTACGGGATCCATTCACTATGCCGATGTAAATATCGGTGTTGTCTTGGGGTATAGGTCAATACTGAAGTCTACCTCCCGATGAGAAGGTATCCATGGATCCTCATCGATAAAAAAATCCTCATACTCATCCTCAACTTTAGGGAATCGTGGAATCCTCTCCTCCACTACATTGTGGGTGAGAGAAGACAACTGGTGAGTGAACGCCTGCACCCTCCTCTGAGAGTGTCTTGCATGCACTGCAAGGGTTTCCTTCTCACTTGTGAAGGAAAACCTGGTCCCATATTCATGAACACACCACACTATATGCCTAAAAAGTCGATATGATCATGGACTGTGGATAACCAGTCCATACCCAATAAGTCATTTGTAGGCCTCGATGCAGCTACTAGGAGATCACAGTCAAAGATCTCACCTCCTTGGGTCAGCTCGCACTATTGAAACTATTGTTTCATTGTCAAATTGTCTCCTATAGGAGTCTCTAGACATAAGGATCAAGACAAAATCTCCACCATAATCACCGAGCTCCGAACGATATTTGTGGAAAGGAAGAAGTGACTAGAACATGTGTCTATAAGTACTACAGCTAGGGTGGACAAGTCCCAGATCGTACCTCAGATCACCTTTAGAGCACCTTGGTCATAAACCAATGCTGTATGGAGCTGAGCTCACCCATTTCATCATGATCTCTGAGGTCGGGGTATACCACATGGGGGTGGAGGTGGTAACTTCTCAAACCATCTCCCACAGCCTTCCACTCATCCAACTCACCTGCCTCGTATTCCACCCAGTGAACCTCCTCGCTCGAACTGCTCTCGCTACCACGGAGCCCCATGATCATCTTTCTGTTATCTGTACATTGGGTCAGGCATTAAAGTTCCATGTGTCCCTTCCCACTGCATGTGTATCACATCCGGGAACCCTTCCAACTACCTATGGGCTGGGAGCCCTGCACCACAAAACTTGAGTCTTGGGGTCGTCCTCAAAAATATCTAGCCTGCTGGGTCCCATGCATATATTGTCTGCTACCTACTGAAGAATATGCCTCTTGTGGTCTGCTGGTAGCTCAAGTTGCGGGCACCTACTCCTCAAAAAACTCTCCATTATAGGGGCTCTCTCCTATACCCTAGCATGGGTAGGGATGTTGAGAGACACCACTGAAGCCATAATCTCCTGCCCAAGTCCCTACTCAAAGGAATGATCCCAAAAGAAAAGGGTATCACACCATATCTGTGGAGTAGTGGGAAATATTTGTGAACCCTTCTCAGTACTCGGCCACCATCATGTTTTCCTATTATAGGTGAAGAAGCTCCTTGATGTGCATTGTTCCAAAGGTTGTGGGGAAAACTCCTCTCGAAAAAATCCTCTTGATGTTAACCCAGGTAAGGGTTGAATCATCATGAGTTTTGATGGACAAACTCCACTAACTCCCTACTGATCCCTATTGAAGTCTCACTACCATGATTTCCATCTAGTCGAATGGTTTCCTCACTATGTGGAAGACCCATGTCACTTCCTCTAGAGAGTCCTCAGAGTCCTTGTAATCCATATCTCCCTTGATCCTGGAAGGTATCTTTTTCTGAAACTCATCTAGATAACTGATCCTATGAATGTATCTACCAAAACCACATGTAATAGATGTTGACCATCGAGTGGTGGTAGAACTGGTGCACCACCCAGTGGGGCCATCTCTAAAACTAGTTCTTGAACGGATGCCTCATCTCTAGGAGGGTTGTCCTCATGACCTTGTATCGAGATCCTGGTTGGTCGTCCATATGGAGGCATCTTGATATATATCAATATGTATGATGATTAGATGGTTATACCAGGTGAGCTGACTCATATTGAAAAACATAAGGAGACACTTATACAACTAGTACTTTCACGTATTGAGCCGAAAACAAAATTCATGGTCGTAGTGTATGGATACGTCGGCCACCACACCAACAATGGACTCCCAGAATATGAATGTCTAACTCACAAAACATTACACTATTTCCCAAAAAAACATCAGACTCCCTATATTTTAGGGGGAACTGACCACCCTTTGTTACAACTTTGTCACGACCCGTCCCTCGGGGCCAGTGTCGTCACTACACCAACCCTGCCTCCTGAAGGCCAGGGGATGGCAACTAGCACCAAAGGAATCAACATAAAAGTGTGAGGCATTACCATGGATACATATATGCCCACACGTGTCCAACCAAGTCCCAACTAACAAAAGGGGAACAACATACAACTGAATAAACTAAGTGCCAGTACAATAGAAAAAAAGTGGTCCTGAATACAAACCCACGAAAAATTACTAAAAATAGTAAAGTATGAAAAGTGATCAAATGGCCATCTACAGTAAACACCACCTGCTCGTGAGAGTAGTGAATCTACTAGAATCCAAAATAGTACAGCTTGTCTGCATGATCCTGCAAGGCCCCGCCTAGTCCTAGGAGACCATGTCCACTATCATAGAATATGTCTTTCCCTTCCACCTAAGTACCCCTATCGAAACATTGGTCATCTACACCAGACACAACATGTGTGGGAAAATCTCATGCAGGGGTAAGTAACACAGTACTCTTTAGGGACCCCAAAACAAAAAAATAACACACAAAAATTCCTCAAGGTAAAGAGAAAAACACAAGGAAGCTCATACCAGGTATATTCTATGGTTGTAACAATAACATCTTCAGTCACAAACTTCGAACTCCTAAGTCGATGGAGAACTCCTCATTTATAGAGTATAGTGGGCCTACTATGTCACATAGACCCACTTACCACTAACATTCAACTGGTTTGGTACACATCCCTGATGAGTACCGTAGGTATGCTAGGTCACAAAGAGTCTCTCCCCACCATGGGCATATCGATTCACACAGAGTTCCTTCCCACCTTGTATGAATTGAGGTAATACCCATATCGAGTATCATTGATTTTCTAGTTCACACAATGTAACTCCCCATTATAGGATTTCTGGGTCACATAGAGCTGCTCCCTACTAAGCCATCATCAATAAATCTTTATGTCTCAGCAAAACACAAGGATTTGTACGTAGCGCTTGGGAGATCCACTCCACAAGCCATTCATAACTTGTCTGAATCCGTGAAATCCACCAAAAAGCATGCCAAAATATCCCAAAAATTGAGAGGGTCCCACCTCAGCATACGTCCTATCAATAAGATGCACATTTTGTACGATACACGTATTTTAGTTACTAGGGGGCCCGTTGCAATGGGGCCCGGTCTGAGCCAATCGAACCGACTCGACCAAACCGTCATAGGGTTTCCACATACAGCGGTTCATTTAGTGGGACCCTACCTGACCTGATGTGGATTGGGGTCGGTCTAGTTCGGCCTAGCTAGTGGACCAAGCCCAGTAGCCCTCACAGGACCTAACCCAGTTGGACACGGGTACTGCCTGCCGAGTCACCCTTTGTCCCGGCCTAGTCCGTCCAGGCCCGCCCGTGCAGTTCTATCCCTCTAGGTACAGGTCCAGCTCACCGGCACAATCCGGCCTGCAGTGAGGTATGACCTACTAGGCTCGGGCTCGGCCTTCTTGAAAGCGGTACCGGCCAGACACTTGCGTCGTGGGTCTAGCCAGATGGGGGTTTGCGCCTTGTTCTGTTCATAAGAGGTGGGCCAGTCTTCCTTGATGGACGCAGTCTAGAGCTGCTCTTGTGCCCTGCCATTGCCTGTGGCTTGCCATAGGGTGCCTACTCTACCTCGGTCAATCAATTATGGCCCATCATGTAATGTGTGGCATGGTTCCGTGTCAACTGCCCTTTGATGTGGGTAGGAGACCACATTCCCCTATTTTAGCCATCGGTTCAACCGGTATCTTCTCCTGCTACACCGTGGCCCGGTCTGGCTACAACCTTTTGTCTAGAACACCACCTCCCACCCATATCCCCCACTGCAAGCCCCCTCCACGGGCCACATCTGAAAGGCTTCTATGCTACTGCTGGTGCCATCGCGCAGACGGATTCTTCTGCATACCACCAGGTCTGCACCGGTGGTCCGTTATTCGTGTCTCTTGTGCCTGCATTTTCCTGGGATCATCCTCTCCAGCACGACGGTCTTAAGACGTCCTTGTCGCCGAATAGAAATTTTTCCATGATGAACACCCATAGCTAAGGGGCTTGGGAATTGTTTTTCGTCGGCCCGGGCCATTCCCTTAGTAGTTAACCAAACAATGGAGGTCCAACGATTTTAATTTGAACAAAAAATATAACTAAATATCGAATAAAAAAACCTAAAGAAGTCACCACCCTACAAGAAATAATGTTCCACAGAATAACTTATTCATGGGTTAATATGCATTCATCGTTTAGAAATGGATAGGGAAGAACAAAAATCAAAAAGCCCTACCTCTTTGAAGTTCGTTGCTACACGTTCATTCTCAATCGGTTAAGATGTTGATGTCGCTTCTCTACTCTGCTCTTTAAAAGGCGTGATGAAGAAGATAAAGTTATTCTAGAATTCTTCATTCATTTATGGGGTGGATTTCCGTCAGTGGTTCACCAGATAATCCTCCAATTTCATTAATCCATAATTTCATAGAGCGTCAAATTATAAATAAGAGCACGTCACAACGTTCCCATTATGATGGTACATCACATCATTTTGTTTCTTTATTGAAGAAACATTTTCAAGGTTTCACGTCATTATAGCATCATTAAACTATAAGTTTAATGATTCATTAATGATACTCTTGATGCGCATCATCGCCACCCTGTTGTTTCCCCGCAGAGTTGCCATCCGCCACTCCAAAGAGATAAACAAAAAACAATTCATTTAAATTATTTTTATCGGTTTTTTCGAAATGTCTGAAAAATTAAATTTCCACTCGGCCATTGCCAACCAATGTTAAGTCATTTGAAGGGGAATCTTGGTGTTCTGAATTCAACGGTGCCCTCATATTTGTTATCTGAGCAATGGTTGAAAAATAGAAAATCTTGCTCACATTTTTGCTGAATGTACCATAAAAAAAGATCAAAATTCTATTTCGAGCTCTATAAACCTCCAAATTACATTTCGTTGAATTTTTTAGTCTCTAAATAATTCCATATAAAAAAATACATGGATATTATGAGACGTTTCATTTAGAATTTAGGGTTTTTTAGTTTTATCAATCCCAAACTGATTTTACGACCACCAAATTTAAAGAGATTATATACATATTCATTCAATATTTTTATATTTTGAAACCATTATTTTAGTGGTTAATTAATTATTTATCTCTATATCATGTTCCAAGGGGAAAAATGAAAATAAATCGGCATTTTTAGATATGATCAATAACTGTATTCATGAATGGTGTCTTACAGAAGGGTAAAACACTTTACATTTTTGCAATCATTGAAAATTTTGGGTTCATATTAAAAATTATAAGTTATATATATATATATATAATTATAAGTAAATTTAACTTTTTGTAACTATCATAATAATGGGATGGCCTATAAACAGGATTTAGAAACTTGTGGGCATCATTATATAGAACAATTTTTACCATTATAAACATTGAATTAATACCATTTTAACATCATGTAAAATTCTAGAAAATGATGCCACCTAAACATACATTGAGTTTAAGTTCGGTTATGTAAAATCCTAACAATATATAATTTTGGTTTAATAAAAATTATAAATAATTAAGATAAGGGTATAATTTATCTCAAATAATTAAAAATTTATGGCAAAAACTTCAAAATTAGTTCTTAATGAATCATTTTAAAAATATAAATTTACTTAATAAATTCTACAAAGATTTTAACAAATTAAATATAAGAAACCCTCCTTAACCATTGAAAACCCTTTATTGATAACGGGGGGAATTGAAAAATTATAGAATCATAAATAAGAAAAAAAAATCTCATCTTTAAAAATTAAAACAAGAGTTTGAAATAGATAGAATATAATGTGTTTTAGAAACACCCCATCCCACCTACATAGTATTAAAGGATCATTATTTTTTAGAAATATATCCAAAACACTATAGGAATAAGGTTTATTGACATAAAACATCATGAAAACACTCTTCTTGTCTATATAACACTCTAATTGTGACAATACTATCAATGGGCCATAATAAAAGGGTATAACTATGAATTCTCATATAAAATATTCATGAAATTAGTAAATCATATAATATAGTAAATCATTGAATATATCGGGGTATAATAAATGTGTTCACAACTATCATCCCCAATTAATGTACTAATATCAAAAAAATCAAACACACATCCATAAAACAATTTATAAAATAATTATATAAATAAATCAACGGAAAAATACCACTCCATGTTAAAATTATTGTGTAAAATACATGATAACATTAACCTATTTATATAAGTATGTGTAATGTCATTTTGTAGAAAACGACATACCCAGTCCCGAAAGAATTTTATTTAGGAATGGTAAATTTTATCATGTGATTATAATGCTCACATAATTGTATATTCACTGTATTTATATTCTTATTAATGAATCGTCATGCTTTTAATATATAACCTAATAAAAATAAGGCATAATGAATCATGCATGTCCATTAACTTATAACATCCATAACATATTCTCCATGTCCTTCAATGAATGTAAATTAATTTGGATGATATATTAGCATGTTCACAAAAAAGGTTTCCAATAATATCATACATACTACTTTACATAATTTTTTATGCGTATTAAAATACATTTTCTTTCTGGGTTTTAAATAACCTTCTAGACACATGTCCAAAAATTTATTCAGTTATGTAGGTTAAGTAGTTCAAAACATAAACATGATTTTCATTGAATTTAATAATTAATTTTTATTAGAAATGGTTTTAGGTTGTACTGATTCACCTAAAATGTTAATAATGATTCATATTAAATATTTTTAAAACATTATACCTTGGAGTTATCACTAAGTCGTTTTCATTTAAAAAAATGGAAGATGGAAAAAAATTATAATGGAATAATTTTTAAGAACTCATCATTACCTGGTGTCATACAGATAATTCAAAAATCATCGAATTTATATATAAAACTATTTATAAAAAATAAATTAATGTTTCATGAATGAAATTAAATAAGTTATTTTAGAAAATAATTTTCCAAAATAGTAATTTATTCCAAAATGATTCATTATAAGTTGAATAGAAACTGGTAGTAAATTATCCAATAATTATTTTCACCATGAATCATTAAATTAAAATAATCCAATCCCTAATGTAATTAAATACTATAAAATGGTTTAAATTAAATCAATATATTATCTAGTTATATTTAAAATATTCTTGGAATTATTTCTATCCTACCATATCTAATATTCCATTTCAATATTTTATTTACGTACATAACATCAAAATTAGAGAATCCATGTTAAGTTATAACATGAATTATAAGCCAAACATGATATTTCAATAATACACCATATCCATATTTTAAATATTCTATATTTATTAATAATATATATTTACATGGAATACATTAATGAAAATGATAAAAATGATTTTGTATGTACGTTTTTATTTTACAATTGATGGATTTCATTATATTTTAGAGTTATAAATTAGTATTAAAAAATAATGATGTTTCCAATCCCTCTATATTATTGAATATATAGAAGAAATGTTCTATACAAGTGTAAAACCTCTTTTTATGGAATATTAGAATATAAAATTGACTTTATAAATTCAATGATAAGTATTATAAATTGAATAAAATAATTTAACAGACCTTATAAGAAAAACCCATTAAAAATCACTTTGAGTAAATTTTATAATAATAATAATAATAATGAGTTATAACTAAAAAATAAACATAAAAATATATTATAAAATAATATAATGAATAAAACAAACAATATCCCAACTCCCTATACTAGTGAAAATACATAGTGGAATAATATAAGTGTATATTGATTAATATAAATGAAGAAATAAATATTTCATTCCGTAGAAAAAATATCTAAAAAAAGGTCATTCGAGTAGATTATAAGACTAATATGATTGTGATATAACCTCCCTCTAGAATATATATTCAATCCCCCTAGCCTTATGAGCATTATGGATCGATTTGAAAAAATATAGGTAAAACCTTTAAAGGAATGAATCTATTTATTAACACAATAACCATGGAATGTGTTATAATTACAATATCTGTATGAAATCACAAATATGATGGTCTATAATGGTTATAGAGGTTCATTTAATAATGTATGATTCATTAAAAATGTTAGTTTCAACAAAAGTTAATTTTTAATGCTTCAAAGACCCAATGGAATGAGATAATAAGAAATGGGTGGTTTTAATAATAGTGATTATCTTCAATGGGATAATAATTGAAGGTATCAATGATCAAATATCTAATGTATATTCTTACAAAATATCAATAAAAACCCTAATAATTTTCCACAATAAAGGGAAATAATAACAAACCTAAAAATCGTCGATATAGAATCTTATCTTGAAAATAACCTTATAGAAAAATATATGAAACAAATAAAACCTCAAGACCCACATGGATGAAGAATTGGCACCACTTATCATCTCTACAAAATTTTATCAATGTAGAAAAGATTATTAATTCATCCAATAATTAAATAATAAAAAAGATATAATTTCCCCTTTCAACCAACCATATACCTCACGATTCAAAATGGATCCCTTGTAATTTTTTATGCTCTAAAAAATAACACCTCAATTATTTATTCTCTATTATTAAATATCATTGGACTCTAATTTATTCTTATTTTCTAGAAAATATTGTTTAATATCTTCAACAGTAAGCTTTTGGAACATCGACATGGAAACATTCATACAAGAGAAAATAATTTAAGGGATAAAATCATGGGGTATAGATAATTTATTTTAAATAATTATAAATTTATTTTAACTTAATCACATTCTTTACCATATTAAATCATATCCAAATGCAGCCATGACACATGATCCTTTACAAGGAATTTATCTCACATTCATCATCGCATTGCATTACATGTTAGATAAACACAAATTTCCCTCCATTAGATCACCCCGGAACCTAAAACATGGATTCTTATCCAGTCATTATATCACCCTATAAAAGTAGTTTAAATGTCTAAAAATCATGATATCATTCCTAACATGAAATATAGATCCTTATGTGAATTTGATTAATATTAAAAAAATAATTGCAGTTAAATGTGACTTTTATAACACAATCATTGAATTAGAAGGTATGAATATGGGTAACCAATTAATGAAATATATTTATCATTTTTATACGCAAAATAATTTTTAGGATGAAATATTTTGAAATAATTATTCAATTTTGTTGATGCCATTATATGATTGAAAACTTCTATTTCATTAGAAATGACTATATTGCATTTTGTCTGTGGAAATTATAGTAAATTACACTGATTTTAAAAACTTTATTTTCAAAAATGAACATAATTTTTTAAATCCTCATATTGAAATTAATAATTCTTAAGAGTTTGGGATTTTTTTAAATGATTGGTTTAATATTGAATTGTAAAAAATGAAAATTTCTTAAATACTCTCAATTATTAAAAAAAATTATTTCAAAAATATGAATTTATTTTAAATTTTATCATAATATTAAATATGAAAAAATTTATTTATAATAGGATAATAAATTTCATTTTAATCATCGTTACTCATTATTTTATGATAAGTTTATTTTTGTTCTTATAAATGATTGTTTTCTAAAAACATTTTTTCAATAGGTTTTACACATTGATATTAAATATGATTCCATGAAATAAGATAAATGAAATCCTAAAAATAGGATGACATATTTAGAGTCATTTTTTATATTAAATAAATATTTACATTTTATTTTTTGGTCATTATGAAAAGTAACTGAGTTAAAATTTTATCACATTGGTAAGGGTAAAATGGGAAAAACATTGTTCAAACATTGTATTACGGTCTATAATTAATCCAAAAACATAAAAATGTTTAATTTTATGGTATAAATTCGACCATACCATTCCCACATTATAATACATGGAATTTTTGTCCCATTTACCTTCGATAATGGAATATATATTATTTTATGTAATGAGAATTCCAAAATTTCATCAGGTTTCTTTTAAAATCATTTATTTATTCATATATGTATAATAACATGTTATGAACTGATATAGAATTTTATTTTCAATAATAAATATATTTTGTTATTTTTTATTTTTACTTTTTTTGATGGTATAATTACCATAACAGTTTACAAGATCCAAACACAACGCTTGTGTAATCAGTCGAATAATCATAGTATATTAAATATGAAATTTCATTAGTGATATATTTTTACGGAATAATGTTTTCACTTGAATTTTTTGGATCATAATAAATTGTTTTTTAATTTTTATTATTTTATATTCAAATCATTTTTTCTTTATTTATTCGATGTCTAATTAATTTAATAGTGTATAATATAACACAAATGATACAATATGAATAATAATATTTTGAATAATTTATTTAAAAATATTAATAATAATATCAATGGAAATGTATGATTATAAATTTTTTAATATTTTGTGAAATGGAAATTCATGAGACAATTTTCATATTATATGTGATATTATAACACTTTAGGATTGAAAAATTTATTATCATGGTTGGGGTTAGAAATTATTAACGAAGTGGTTAAACAAAATGATAAGAGTTAAAATGAACTAAAACATGATTGAAAGACAATAGTTGTATGTTTTTAGAACATACACTTATCCCCATTAAATATGAGTCATTTTTGTTGGATATGTCTATAAAGATGACTAACTAATATTTGAAAAAATTGAAATATTTTAAGTGTGTCACTAATCTTAGTTAAAAAATGGATCTTATTCTCCTCACTTCTTCACACATACTATGATATTGATCTTGAAAAAACCCATCCCAAATATCTATCCAAATTCCTTATCCACATTATTGTGGTTTTGGAATTTCAAAATTTGAATCCATGGTGAAAATATAACCAATACATAAGACCTAAAACATCCATCATAAAACATATATGATAAAATTATGCAAATAACACACAAAATAATGATAAAAATAAATAATTAACAATTAAAAGTTAATGAAATATTATAATGTGATAATATAGTATATTAAAATTATTGTTTATGGTATATAATTATAACAAATTTTAATGTATTATACAAGAGGTTAGATCTCTTTTAATGAAGGTTGAACATGACTAAGGGTTTATTTTAAAATCCCATTATTATTTTTTATAATTTATGTGTAACTAGATTTTGGGTTAATTATATGATATTTCAATCATAAATATAAATAATTTTTTTAAAATTTATGTTTAAGTAACCTCCATTAAATAGTATCATTTTCCATAAGTTGGTTCTTAAAATGGTTGTGAAAATATTTTTTATAAAAACATACAATATTTACTCTTATGTAAGATATTGTTTTCTTCCATGTTCATGTTTTCATTAAAATGATTTCAATAAATTTTTACAATAATAATATTATTTTAAGGTCATTTTTACTAATATCAATCATTATAGATAAATAATTCAATGGTTTGTTATTGGCATTTTTTCAACATGGGCCTTTTTAGTATTTTTGAAAAATGTGAATGGAATTTTCATTTTAAAATATTTAACATGTATAGAATTTTACACAATCATGACCTCTCCATGTTTTAACAGATGAATATATTTTTCCATTATTCATTCCAAATAAAATTTTTCCATATTTTTTTTATATTTTTCATTTTTAAACTGTTTATTTCAAAATGAAATTGGTATTTTCATCATGAAATCATCAAATGATCCATTAAATGTATTTAATTATATGTGAAAATTATTATATATGTATATTTAATTATTTATGCATTCTATAGGGATGTAATCCACTATATTTTTATATATAGTTTATGATATGATTGATTGTGTAATTTGTTGAGATTCCAAGTTCTAGTTCTTCCTATATGAAATTTTTATGAATACTAAGTCATGTTGAATAAGATATATTATTTATGTATATGATTAATACATTAGACTAATTAAGTGTTAGTTAGTTCCCATAATTTTATATCTCATGGATTCACTTATGGGTCTTATGGGAAAAGACATGTTTGGTATTTTGGGAAAGGCCTTTACCATTTAGGTAAGATATTTTGGATTTATGCTTCACGGTATGTTTCATATGTCCTGCATTTTAAATTACTTTATTATAAAATCATTTATTGATGTCCATGAGTTTATTTCAATAGTTATTCCATCCCAAGAGACGTTTTATGATCATTTGATTATTTATATGAATTTATTTAAGAAATATTTTTCCTTAAATATTATTCATGCACCATTTATTTTATGATAGTTTCCACTATATACATTCCATTTCTAAGAATCTGATTTCTTCCATTTATTTTTTCCCCTCATTTTGAGGACCCCGAGATGATTATTATGAATCATAGGATATTATATTAAGGATAATATCCTAGAAAATATTTGGTTGAATATATCTCAACCATCAATCTAGTGCATAGTGAGGGCGGCCTTACTACAGACAACAAATAAAACTGTTTTAGGATAATTTTGATAAATTTACATTTTTATTATGAATAATTATTGAGAATCTAGATAGATAGTGATAATTTATTTCCTAAGATAATCCTAATATATAATATATTGAAAATAATGTATAATTATTTAAATATCCCATACATTGTTTTAAAGATAACGTAGATTCCAAATATTGTTAGTGTTTCTCACACTATTCTTTTTGGTTTCAATAAAATTATAGAATCAATAAAAATAATTTTAACACTAAATGTGAATGAAAATATAATGATCTTTCTCATGAGCTACCAAATGAAATTTAATTTGGAAGGTGTAGCCTTGTGATTATGACAAATCAAGTACCCCATTATATAATTAACAATATCATCTTATATGAGTTTAATGAAACACCTAATGAGAGAAAAATAAAGCTCCATGAAGCAAATTATTATTCAAAATTAAACTTCAAATTTGTTGAGAATATGGAATGATAACCAGTAGAAATATCTCATAAGGATTAAATGATGTATAATGTATGTAAATAATGTTTTTATAGTATTATATCTATGAGGAAAAATGGATACATGGGCAGAGTGATATAAAGGGAATTATAGGTTATCATTAATAGCTCATATTCTTATTTTTTGGGGATACGTACATTATTCAAGTTGATTCCCTAATACATGGGTTTAATCATAGAATAAGGAAGCCCAAATGTTATTCCTATAATTAAGGTGGTTTTATTGTAGTTTTTATGTAATAGTATTAATGAAAATTGTTGTAGAACGGTTATACTAAATATAATTTTATTATAAGAATCATGAAACATCTAAATATTGTTTTGTAGTATGATTTATTTAAGGTCTTGAAAAAATAGTTTTAATGGTACCAACAACCATGAAAATTTATTTAGTGGTATTATTATTTGTTAGAGAATAACATACTAATGTCAATATACAACATAATCTGTTCATGATGTTGAGTTAAAAAAATTATTTAGAATAATTAAATTATTAAAATTGATTTATAAATTGGTATAGTGTTGGTAGAATTGATATTTGTTAGTGATTCAATGATAATTTTAGTTGTTTCATATTTGATGGTGGTTATTGAATTTTTTAATTTATATAATATATTCAGTATTCTATAATTTTACTATAGGAATAAGTATTATGTTAATTGATTAATCATATATGTATTCATTAATGTTTTATGGTGATTTGGGTGATTAGTATATTTTATGGGAATATATGATCATGGTATCAACATTATTGGTATATGAAATTAGGAGATACATTATGTTGTTTAGGGATATTGTTTTTTATCATATTTTTTAGATTTTCAATGTTTAAATTTGAATGAAATATTTTGTAGGAGTCATATAGTTACCCATTTATGGAAATGATTATTTTGAATTTTGGGGGCTACTATGGTTCCATAGATATTATTTTATTAAATATATCTATATTGGATTACTATTTCTACCCATTTTTGATTTATTAAAAATTTAGAGATATTTAGAATGGTTGTATATTATTTTATGGATCTTATGATTAGATAAAATATAATATCAACGAATTAAGAAAAGAAATTAATCCTGAATATTAATTTTATAGAGTAATAGATTAAGTGGAAATTAATTATATCAAGACTACAGGATTAATTATTTCTTATGAAATGGAAATAAATTAGCTAATTACATTTTCCCATTTTCTATATCGTGACGGTAACTAAATCCCACGACAATATGAAAATAATCCTAAAATGAATTTTTTATTACATTTATTTTTTTATAATTAATTGATTTTATTTTTAACCCACAATAATTTATGGTATTTTGGTCGATTGATTTATCATGGCCATGTTTTTCCCCACTATATATTAGTTCTAGGATGTCAATTTTCTCCTTAATGTCTATAATTTAACATCCTCATAATATTCTCAAATTTTTTTAAAATAATTATTTATTATTTTAGGTTTCATTAATCCTTCAAACATATAATTTACATAAAAGGATTTATTAACCCTCTATATGATGTCAGTTTTCAATTATGATATTTTCAAGTATTGGACCATCTATTAAATGGATAAAATTATGGGTGGAATTTTTATTAATGGAAGGATTATTTGAAAGTAATATAACTTAGATTAAAATAATAATATGCTTGATGGATACCATGACATGAAGGAATGAGAATTAATAAAATTAATATAATTTATAAAAATATTATTATTTAAACCTGACCATTATAACATATAAGTTAAATTGGAAGGTGTGAATATGATTAGAAAATTATGATGTTTACATATAATGTTCAAAAAAATACATATTTACGGTTGAATTATTTTTAAATTGACACTAATAATTTTATAATATCATTTTATGCTATAAAAATTATTTAATAAATGATTTTATTACATTTTTTATGTGGAAATACATAATGTTGTATAACAAGGTGGAACTTTTTTAACCCGACATCACAGATCTAATCCTTGATGGCGTACTTCTACATCTTGTTTAGTAGGACATCGTCACTTTCACTCCCTTATAATGGTTCATCCTTAGGAGTATGATCTTACTCAGTGATGCCTCATTAGATTTCCCAATTATGTATCTTAGAGAATCCAGGTGGAATTGTAATGTTCAATCGTCTTTCTAGGACTACTCATTCATTATTGTCTAGGTTTCCCTATCTTTCTTATCTGTCAACTATGGGCCTCCTATCCTCATATTTCTCTGTGATTTTTGTTGAGAAACATTGGGTTTTAGGATTTTTCTCATTGATCAATGTTGGTGGTTTTTGTACCCTCCCACTTTTCATATATAGTTTCATCTAGATCCATACATCCTCATTGATTGTTTACTTATTTTTATCATTGGGGAGGTGGATGCATCATTGATGAGGCCATTTAAAGATCATGTACTATATGAGGCTTGTGGATGGATTTGGTTTGGTATGTTATGGATTTCTCTGGTTCGATATTAGTTGGTGTTATCAGTGTCTATAAAAAATGTTTCTGATTCGGATTCGATAGAAAAAAATGATGATGTTCTAAAGGCATCATGTAGTGATCTATCATATTATTTATTGTAGATTTTATTATTATTTATTGTATTCAACACAATTATACACTTTTAATTTGGTCCATTTATTGGTTTGGATGCACATATATTTCAAAGCAGTTGTTCCATTCATCTCACATTAGTTTTGGAAAATCTTTTGGTAGGTTTTTTTTGTGGGAGACCTCGAAGGAGTGATGGGTGTGTTGAAACACATCATCAAAAATATGTCCACATCTTTGATAGATAGATGGGTACCCTACCAGTATCTTCTTTCACAAAGTTTTCTTTCTAGTTTTGTGTTGCGTGAGGTTAACATATAGGTGATTAATTGATTCTTTTTTGGTTGGGAGACTAGAAAAAAAGATATGTCTGTTGGAACTTAACATATTGTAAAAATCTCTCATTTTGATGTGAGTTAGAGGGGTTCCCTTCCACAATGTTTTGACAAGAATGATAGAACATCATGGTAGGGGAGATACATCATCATCAACTGATTCTTCTATTTCATTTTTTAGATTAGTGGAGGTGTTCTAATGCTTATTTTGATATTTTCTTACCAATGAAAATTTTGGACCATGTTATACCATTGAGTAATGTTTGTTAAATTCAGAAAAGCCTTTCTCTCCTTTATGGGTTACCAATTTGCCCATTTCACAATAGGGGCTCCCTATTTTTTTTAATAAAGGGGGATTTTCCCAAGACACTTAAAAACATTATAAATTTTTTAAAAACATTATTTTATAAAATAAATTTAAATTTTTATTTTAAAAAAAATATTCACATAAGGATATTTTTACGATATTTTTTAAATGGGTTTTTATATTATGAATGAATAATAAAAATTTATCAAATACTCTAATATTTTTTCATTAATGAAATTAATTGAAGATCACATTACATTATAGATTTTTTATATATGTCACGTTTTTAACACTTAATTTAGAATAATATTATAAATTCTTTTTTATTTAAAAATATTCCTTATTTTCATATATGTTACTTTTGATGCTTAAAACCAATTTTTTAACAGTTTTCATAGGATTTTTTGAATTTTTTTAAAAACTAATTTCTTAAACATATATGGATTTAATAGTGACAATCATTTTACTATATTTTATATCTGTTGTTTCATATTTGGTAAATTTGTCCCTTTTATCTATAGTCTTTATGAATAGAAATTTTTGGAATAAATTGTCACCTAATTAAGAGAAAAATCAAAAAAACATTATTAACCATTGATTTAAGGTCTTAAAAGTAACCCAAAAAATAACTTATTACAATGGAGGTCATAATTTAGACAATATGCTTCCCAAATTAAAATATATAGAATTTTTTAATTTATATTGGTAATAATATTTATATTACCTGAATTAAAGAAAATTAAATAAATTCACTCTATTACTTATAGTTTATTTTATACGTTCACATTGTGATCATAATATGTTATGAATAAAAAAATGATTATTTTTATCACTACTAGTTTTTTTATATTACTTTATATCATTTTTAATTGTTAGTAATGGTATAATTTCCCTAATTTTGTACATGAAACTAAAATAATTCTAATGGAAGAAGTACCAAAATAATTCTAGATGAATTTAAAAACATAATAGTACAATTTCTTTAATTGATTTGTGGTTTAATTGGAAATTTATGTTTAATAATAATGTATATATTTTTGAAAGTGTTTTTATTAAAATTCATTTTATATTTTTATTTCTTTAAATTAAAAATGAAGGAATAGTTTTGAAATAGAAATAAAGAATATATTAAGAAAAATAACATATTCTAATATAATTTAAAAAAGTGTGAAATATAGAATGTATGAATTGTTTTTAAAAAATTCCATTAATTGGACCTTTATTAGTAAATTTATATCTTATAATTTAAACGACATCCCTTTATAGATGAAAATATTATTGTGGTAGTTATGTTTGAGTTAAAGAAAAAAATAAGGGTTAAAATGACCTAAACACTTAATAAAATCTAATAGGTTGGTTTGATGTTGAAAATAGCCTACTAAAATATTAAAATAGTTTATTTTCAGTCATTATTCAATCAATTTTACTTGGTAGTATTTTAAAACCATTAAAAATTCTAGTGTGCCACTCACCTCAATTATAGATAGGACCACCACCCTTTAGCTCTCCACAAATATTGAGCCATTTACCTTGACCAAACATTATAAAATATCTCCTTAAAATAATTATTTATATTATTAGGTTTTTTCATCCCAAAACACTAACCCTATAGTTCTTAATAATGTTTACATTGGGTGTCTCTCAAAGATAATATAATCATCTTAACCATAAACTGTCTATTTTACTAAATCATTTGGTACTTTTATTTATGTCCTAAATATTATGATATAATAACATAATTATATCCCATATATGGATATGTAATTATTTTGATTTCATAACATGAAATCATCATTTTCTTCATCAAATGGGGAAAAAACACAGCGCTCATGAGTACAGAAAACTATCGACACACATATCAATTTAATTTTTTTCCATCACTAAATCACACGGCTAGTTATAATGATTAAATTAATGAAAATACATGACATATATGAAATTAAATTTATTCATTAAATTTAATATATAATATAAATAACTTCCAAGATCATGGCTAGTGTTATAACTCAGAGGTTGAATAAAGTGATTTTCAAGGCAATTTATCCAGAACAACATGGATTTATCAATGGCAGATGTATTCAATGGGCGGTGGGAATCGCCCAAGAAATTTTGGAAGATTTTAACAAGAGGGTGGTCGGGTATAACATTATTATTTCGGTGGATGTGGAGAAGGCGTATGAAAAAATTGGAATGGATTTTCATAATCTGGGTGATGAGAAAATTTGGTATTCATGAGTTGGTTTGTGATCTCTATTTTCAATGCTTCTCCTCTTCTTGGATTCCCATTTAGATTATAGGGAAAGTATTAGGTTTTTTCAAGAATGTGAGGGGTGTTCATCAAGGTGACCCTCTATCTCCTATCTTATTAATTGTTTCACAAGAACCCTTCTCGAGAAATCTACACAAATGCTTGGTGGAATGGAGAATTTTTCCATACCATTCTCAATTTTCGGATAGCTATTTCTCTCATTTGATGTCTTCTGATGATATCATTATCATTTTGAATAGAAATATATTGTCCCTTATGAGATACAATAAAATAATGTTGGATTATGGTAATCTGTGTAGACAATGGGTCAATTCTTGGAAGAGAAATGTTTTCATATCAAAGAAATATCCAAGAAGAATACTGTAGACCATTCTAGACATACTGGGCATTCTACAGAATCAATTTCCTATGATATATCATGGGTCTCTTATTTCGAATATTCACGTTAAAAATAAATTCTTTGAGGATATCATGAAAAGATTACTTGTAATGGTTTTTAACTGGAAAAATAGGTTTCTCTCCATCAGTGGACTTGTGGCACTGCTTAATACTGTGATTTCTTCGATACTGATGCATGTCATGTCAATTACCACTCCTACCAAGAGTATTATCTCATCAATAGATAAGATGATGAAAAAATTTCATTGGGATGCTAATTATTATGGAAGATCTCATTGGCCATCTTGGTACTAGGTAGCGGAACTGGTGGAGGAAGGAGGCATGGGTTTCAGTGATGTCTCAACTATCATGCATCCAATGTAGGCTCAGCTGGCATGTGATTTCACTATTGGGGAATCGATGTGGTCCAAAATTCTAAAAACAAAGTATGGAATGGACTGGGAAGATTGGTATTGTAGGAAAATGTCTAGGATGGGGAGATTTATGATGTTTCACCTAGAGATTTTTTAGGTATCTTCTCATAGGATGATTAGACTAGGGGATATTAATCTTTAGAGGGTTAACTTGGTGGGAGAGAAACTTTTTTTCCATATTTTCCTAGACTGAACATGTCGGTAAGAGAATCCAGTCATTACCCCAGTCTGATTGAAGATATTCTCAGCCCGAACCATACGAATATTTTTAATGAGGTTGTTTTCTCAAAGGATGCTAACGATTTCTATTTATCTGATTCGTGATATGGTCTCTTCAATGGACATGACTACTGCAGGTTGATCTGGTAGGGAGGGGTTCACAACGAGTGAGGATCACGCTTGTGGTGTTAAGAGGTCCTCATGAAACTATGTTTCTTGATGTGGAGAGCAAAGAATCAATCTATTCATATAGAAGAAAATATTAAAAGGAGGGGAACCATCTGGCCTCTCATTGCTACTTTTATTATACTACCCATGAGGAATTGGTGTTCCATCTATTTTTCATGGGAAAATTGGTGGTAAAACATTGTCCTATGATGGATATATGGGGAACTTATAATGCAGTAGGATCTTTCGTTCAATATTTCTTCATTAGCTGGTTCTCGGGTGTAACATCCCAAGTAATTAATGAATAATAGATATTCTTATCTATGTCTATTTATGAATTAGATTGTTTTTTAGACGCTTAAAATGAGAATAAATCCAATTATAAGCATGGAATTCACTACTATTTTTAAAAGATTATTTTACTGCCTTTTGATGGAAACCCATTTTTAAATCAATATTTTGACAATTTTATAGAATAAATTTTTCAAAATAATCTTATTCTTTATGATTGTGACATTGAAATTTACATTGGTTAATTTTTGGTATTTTTCTGACAATGTTCATTTTTTAATGAATAGTGAAAAATAATGCATTTTACATCAAAACTGCTTTTTTCACCTAATTTAATTATAAGGTTAGATTATCTTTATAATTGGTTTTAAAGTTTAATTAGAATATATTTTTACCATTTAATCCAATTTTTGTCATTGTGATTAATTTCACTTTGAAATTGTACATAAACTATTGTCAAACATTTGATAGAAATTATTTCTAAAAAACCCGCTATTTTTTTGACAACGAGAATTATTTATAAATTAATTATTAAAATTTCTATGTTTGGAATTTGGTAAAATGGATTCCGTATTTTTAATCATAAGGTACAAATTATCTAATTAATACTCTTTTGTTTTTGGACATTATGATTAGTAAAGATGCTAAATATCTTTAATTAACTTGATTAATTAGTAATCAGGTAGTTAGGGATAATAAAATAATATCATAATAATAAAAAATGACCCCAACATGTGTCCTAATGCTACTTTTTGTGTCATGTCCGACCTTTTGATTCTTTGTGCCAAACTTGGTGACCCCATGAAATCAAGTTTTTGTGATAATGACTTTTTAACTTTTTATTTTTAAAGAAAGTTAAATATAACAAAGAATGTATCACCTGAGTAAAATATTTTTAATTTTATCTACATAAATGATCTATTGGAATGTAAATAGTAATTGGAAAGATAAAAATGTTTCCTACATTATAGTATTTTCTTTATAATTTTTATACAATAAATAAATTTAATTATTTATGACATCATGATGATGCAGTGATTACCTCATTAATGAACGATTTAAATAAAATGAAACGATAATGTAAAATATAAGACTTGAAATTGTCAAAAACCTATTGTATGAGTAGATCTCGAACCCTTATCACCTTATCCTCTAAATATACCAATGTGGGACCTTTTAAATCTGAAACACATTTCATTATAAAGTAACATTTTATACCATTCCAAGAGTGCCCCTCATCTCCTCTTATAAAAGCCCCCCACCTCTACCTCCTTACCCACACCTCTCAAGCCTTTTTCTTGGCCAATATCTGATCATTTAGTCTCTACATATCCCTATACTCATCCTAGAATCCTTACCTTTGGAAGGAATCTCTTCAAGAAACCCTTTTGGTTCAAACCCATGGGAGTTACCTAATTTAAAGGTAATGTCTTCACTTGTGTTCTTTTGTTTTATTTTTCTTCTCTAACCCCCTAAACTCTTTTTATTAATTTATTTTTAAACAACACCAGTATATTAAATATACTAGGATGTTTTTATAAGAAGGATTAGAGCTACACTTACACACACCTACATCTAATGGTTTAATAAAATATTGTTTCTATGGATGGTGAATTTCTTCGTCACGAAATGATGATTGTTCAATATTCTTTTAACACCTTAAAATGTGTCCATTAAGGTTTCACTATATTTATATATGATATATAATATTTTTACTTTTTACTTAATCTTCTGTATTTTTCATATATAAGATACCTTTATGGTTTCCATTATGGGTAAACGCGATATCTTCATTTTAGGAAGTGCAGACTACTGCCCCCTCAAAGTGATTTGATTCGTTAATACTGTATGTGGCACATATAAAGGATAGATTTAATGATATTATATATGATACAATACTGATGTTATAATAAAATTATGTATCATTATGTTTTAATTCCATTAAATATGAAATAGAAATGGAAGTAGCGTTCATGTGTACGTACGGCTTACCGTCTCCATGAATGGTGCATTTCATTTCTTACCTCTAAATGTTATGTAATATTATAAATGAATGTATACACTAGATATATATGATATATATGATACCTACATTATGAATATAAGTCTCGATATAATGTATATTTTAACCCATGAACAACTTGTAATTATAAAGAGTTTATTTTTGACTCAAGTACCAATGATCGAAAAAATGACCATTATTGACATAAATAATTACAAAGTGTTCATAACATGGTAATAAGTAATATAAAAGTAATAATGAACTTGAAAAAGGTTCTTAAGGAATTATAAATTAACTCAAGATTATTATTCAGGAGGTTAATGAATGATCGAGTCATGTCGGACCCGAGGTATGGGACTTCATCTCAATCTCCTTTCATTGAGGCATATTTTGTTTTATACACAACTTTCTTTTATATGGTGTATAAACCACTTTGACTTTTACGTTTATTCAAAAGGAATATTTTTTATATGAAGCGTTTTACTAAATGACAAAAGGGAATGTTTTTGTCGTACGTATTAGGCGACAACAACTTCTCTGCCGCCGTGACTATTTTTTGAGTTTCGAATTCCTCTACAAGCCAAAACTTTTAAAAAATAAAAAAAAATACCATGTTTTACTTTTCATTTATATTGGATTTGAAAATAGTTTTCATTATTTTTTATATCGAAGTGTTGTATTGATATCTTTTGATTGAAATGTGGAAATTTTATGTTTCTTTTATGCATGTTTTATGTGATACGATTATGTTATGGTTCTTGGGCATTGTTTATGAAGAAGGGTGGTTCTGTGATACACTAAGGGCGGCTGAGCCCGATATATATCTCCAATGCATTGGGTAACGCAAATGAGTTAAACGTTAAGGTTTCTCTGAAGAGATTTTGGGAATATACTGTGATGGGTATTCCAAATGTAACCACGAGGGTTACTCCCTACGTAAGAATGTTATGAATGCCTCAAGTTACCTTTATGTCTTATGATTTCTATGATTTATTCATTATTTGATGAGGTATGTTAAAATTCTTATGTTTTATGAGTATAGTATGATTTCATACATATAATAATTTTTTCATTTCATACTTTTATATCCCTTAGTGATATTTTTATGCTCATCCCATGTTTTTGAAATGTTTTTCATAGGTCAAGGGAAAGGTACATGATGTGATGACAGGGTCAGGGAAGTGGCATGAAAGAAACCATGTTTTGTTTTAAATATGTTTCCGTTGATGGGAAAAAATGAATACTATCTCTAATGTAACAACTTTGTTTAAATGTGGAATATAATACATGATTTATGATCTATTTATCTAAAACTATAATCCTGAAAATATCCTCAATGTGTAATATTGTAATAACTCACGATTAAGTAATGTTTAAGGCTGGGGCCTTATATTTGGTATCAAAGGTCGGTTTAGATAACTTTAGGAGATAGAATTTCTAATTAAATGATCATCAAAAAATATTTTTTTATGGTCAAATTGAAATGATATAGCATTTGAAGATTACCATGTTGCTTCATCTAAGACGTGTTTGTTCAGAATGGTTTTCCGCATAGGAAACAGGGAAGCAGTGCTGGGAAGGCATACGGAAAGAAATAACCTTCCGAATCAGCATCCTTAGATGGTCGGAATTGGAACTGAATAGTTTGTTGCAGTAATCGCGTAGTTGACTCAAGAAATAAATGGTGGCGGTATCCAGGCACGAGATCAGCCAAATCAACTGCAGAGGAACATGTCAGTGATGGAACATTTCATGAGGCAACATCCCCCATCATTCAGAGGATCATCTGAACATGTGCTAGCTGAAGGGTGGATTAAAGCACTGGAGAAGAATTTCGATGTCATGGGGTGTTTAGACAATTGAAAGGTTAGTCTTTCTATTTACCGTTTAGAGGGTGAAGCAGATTAGTGGTGGTCGATGGTTAAAAATATCAGGGACCCTGATGAGATTGATGCTCTCTACTGGGATGAATTCAAAGGTATGTTTCTTGAGAAATATTTTACTAAGGTTGTTTGACTTAGGATGGAAAAACAATTCTTGTAATTGAGGCAAGAGGAAGACTTCGTGGCTGTTTATGAAGATAGGTTCACTTGTTTGGCAAGGTATAGTCCAAATTTTATCGGAGACCTTGATAGTATAATCAATCGTTTTTACTCAGGATTAAAGACAAAATATTGAAGGGCTTTAGCTTATCGCGAGTTCAAGAGTTTTGAAAAGCTTTTTTGGTGTGTTGAGAAGGTTGAAATGGAGTTTGCCGATGATCAGGTGTTCTATAACAACCAGCAGAAGATGAGACCGAGGTGGCAGGATAAAGGAAAGAATTATTCAAAAAGGTTTGACGGTAAGAAAACTATGTTTCCAATTTGTGATAAATGTCGTAAAAGGCATGCTGGGGAATGTCTTCTGAATTCTGGAAAGTTCTACCGATGTGGTAAGATGGGACATAAGGCCCGTGATTGCACATAAAAAGATTAGGGTGATGGTAAGTCCAAATTTGATTTACAGTTAGTGAAATGTTTTAAGTGCAATGAGATGGGTCACTTTGCAAACGAGTGTCCGACAAAGAGCTCGAGTGATGGGATGAAGTTATACAACAAGAAGAAAGGGGTGGAGAAATCCTTTGCAACTACTTTAGGAGATGTCGGGCCATCATATGAAGTTGTATCAGGTACATTATTTGTTTTTTCAGATTATGCTAGTTTGTTGTTTGATTCGGGGTCTACACATTCTTTCATCTCTGAAAACATTTATAGTAAAATGGGAATACCATCTCAAGAAATGAGTCCTGAACTTGTGGTAAAAACACCTGGGGGAAATGTTCAGGAAAATATTTTTTATAAGAATATTCATATCCTTATCCGTGGAAAGAACCTACTTTCAAACCTTATTGTTTTACCTATAGTAGAGTTTGATGTTATCCTGGGTATGGATTGGCTCTCTATTTACCATGCTAAGATTGAATGTATAGCTAAAGAATTTATTTTTCAGAAAGACTTTCAGTTTGTGTACAAGAATGAAAGCTTACTGTTGATAACATATCGAGAGGCCAAGAAACTTGTAAAAGATGGAAATGAATGTTACCTTGCACACATCGTTGAAAACAAGGGAACTGTTCAGATTAATGATGTACCTATGGTAAATGAGTATCCTGATGTTTTTTTTGATGTGTTTCCTGGAATAATACCAGATCGGGAAGTTGAGTTTACTGTTGACTTAGTTCCTGATTCTACGCCAATTTCTGAACCCCCTTATCGAATGGATCAAATTGAACTTTTAGAGTTGAAGTAGAAATTACAAGATTTAATAGACAAAAGTTTCATTTGACCTAGAACATCACCACGAGGTGCTCCAGTTTTATTTGTTTAAAAGAAAGATGGTTCTATGAGACTTTGCATTGATTATAGAGCCTTGAATAACATCACTGTGAAGAACAAATATCCTTTTCCTCATATTGATGATGTGATTGATCAGCTCCAGGGAGCTCAGTTTTTTTCAACGATTGACCTGGGATTGGGGTACCATCAGTTGAAGGTAAAGGATGCATATATTCTGAAGACCGCATTTAGTACAAGATATGGCCATTATGAATTTGTAGTAATGCCTTTTGGGCTAACAAAATCACCTACTGTATTCATGTACTTAATGAATAGAATTCTCCATGAGTTACTGGATAAGTTTGTGGTTGTTTTTATTGATGATATTTTGGTGTTTTCTAAAAGTAAAGAGGAGCATGAAAGACATTTAAGGGTTATTCTTCAAACCTTAAAAGAAAAGAAATTGTATGGGAAATTCCGCACGTGTGAGTTTTGGATGAAAAAAATTTATTTCCTTGGTCACATTGTTTCTAATGATGGGATAACTATTGATCCTGCAAAAACAAAGGTTGTTGAAGAATGGCCAGGACCCACAAATGTAACTGAGATTCATAGCTTCCTTGGTTTGGAAGGCTGTTACCGAATGTTTGTTAAAATTTTATCATGGTTATCTATTCCAATGATTAAGCTAACTTAGAAGGGTGTTAGGTTTATCTGGACAAAATAATGTGATGATTATTTTTAGGAATTGAAAAGAAGATTGGTGAATGCTCCAGTTTTGGCACTACCTTCCAGGAATGGTTAGTTTATTATCTACAGTGATGCTTCATTGAAAGGACTTGGTTGCGTACTAATGTAGAATGATCAGGTAATTTCATAAGCTTCAAGTCTGTTGAAAACTCGTGAGGTAAATTACCCTACACATGATTTGGAATTAGTTGCTATTGTTTTCGCATTAAAAATTTGGAGGCATCGTTTTTATGGAGTAATGTGTGAAATATATACCGATCACAAAACATTAAAGTATATATTCACTCAGAAAGAATTGAACATGAGACAGAGGAGATGGCTAGAATTAATCAAGGATTATGATTGTACAATTCATTACCATCCGGGAAAAGAAAATAATGTGGTTGATGATTTGGTTAAGGATTTGATGAACGTTGGCATAAAAGTTGTTGGTGAAGGATGTCCTTCTATTTTGTTTCAGGTATCAGGGAAATATTCTCTATTAGACAGAATTAAGCAAGCACATAAGAAAGATAGTGAGTCGCAGAAAACGGTAGAGCTGGTTCATAAGGGTAGGTTGCCTGAATTCAACATTGATAATGATTGTGTTTTGAGATTTGGGAAGAGATTGTGTGTGCCGTGTGATTCACATTTGAAGAGATAGTTATTATGTGAAGCTCATAGCTCTCCGTTTTCAGTTCATCCAGGCAGTACTAATACGTGTAGTGATCTTTCGGAGTATTACTGGTGGGACAGAATGAAAATAGACATTGCTGATTTTACTGTGAAGTGTTTGAATTGTCAATAGGTTAAAGCAGAGCAGCAGTTACCAAAAGGGATTATTTAGCCATTACCATCACCAGATTGGAAATCGGAGAATATATCCATGGACTTCATTGTGGGATTGCCGAAGACACCTCGAGTTAATAATTCAATATAGGTTACTGTTGATCGCTTGACTAAATCTGCTCATTTCCTTTCTATACGAGATACTTTTTCCCAAGATCAACTTTCCTGTTTGTATCTTAAAGCGATAGTCAGGTTACATGAAGTTCCCCTCCCCATTGTATCATATCGTGATGCCACGTTTACTTATAACTTTTGGAAAGGCCTTCAGAAGTCGTTGGGGGCTAAATTAAATTTTAGTACAGCTTTTCATCCCCAATCAGATGGGCAGTCAGAACAAACAATTCAGACTTTGGAGGATATGCTACGTGCTTGTTCAATGGATTATCAGGGAAGTTGGGACCAATATATTTCTTTGGTTGAGTTTTCTTATAATAATATTTTTCATTCTAGTATACAGATGGCACCATTAGAGGCATTATATATGAAGCGGTGTCGAACTCTAGCTTTCTGGGATGAAGTGGGTGAAAGGAAGTGGATGGGACCAGAATTGGTAGAAAAGTTGGGAGAAAACTTTTAGCTGATACAGAGGAACATGAGAATGGCTCAGAGTAGGCAGAAGAGTTATGCAGACAACAGGAGGATGGATCTCTCTTTTGAGATAGGTGATCATTTTTTTCTCAAAGTCTCACCATGGAAAAGTGTGATGCGATTTTGTAATAAATGAAAGTTGAGTCCAAGGTCCATTGGACCATATGAAATTTTGGAGTGAGTTGGATCAGTTTCATACTGAGTGGATTTACCTCCGAGTTTATCTCAGGTACATAATGTTTTTCATGTTTCAATGTTATTGAAGTACATGCCAGATCCATCGCATGTTTTGAGTCTAGAGGTAGTTCAGTTGGAAGAGAATCTATCTTATGATGAACAACCGGTCCAGATTCTTGACCACATGGGGCAAGTGTTGCGGAGTAAGGTGATTTATCACGTAATGGTTTTTTTGAAGAACCACATGAGTGAAGAGGCAACATTGGAATCTGAAAATGCAATAAGGGATAAATACCCCCACTTATTCGATAAGTAAATAAATAGCAGGGACAAAATTTTCTAAAGGGGGAAGGAAGTAACATCCCAAGTAAGTAATGAATAATATATATTCTTATATATGTCTATTTATGAATTAGATAGTGTTTTAGATGCTTAAAATGAGAATAAACCCAATCTTAAGCATTAAATGCACTAATATTTTTAAAAGATTGTTTTACTTCCTTTTGATGGAAAACCATTATTAAATTAATATTTTTACAATTTTATAGACAATATTTTTCAAAATAACCTTATTCTTTATGATTGGGACATTTAAATTTACATTGGTTAATTTTTTCTATTTTTCTGACAATGTTTATTTTTTTAATGAATAGTGAAAAATACTGCATTTTACATCAAAACAGCTTTTTCATATAATTTAATTATATGGATAGATTATTGTTATAATTGTTTTTAAAGTTTAATAAGAATATATTTTTACCATTTAATCCAATGTTGGTCATTGGGATTAATTTCACGTTGAAATTGGATATAAACTATTGTCAAACTTTTGATAGAAATTGTTTCTAAAAAACCCGATATTTGTTTTGACAACGAGAATTATTTTTAAATTAATTATTAAAATTTCTATGTTTGGAATTTGGTAAAATGGATTCCATATTTTGAATCATAATGTCCAAATTATCTAATTAATACAATTTTGTTTTTGGACATTATGAATAGTAATGACGGCAATTATCTTTAATTAACTTGATTAATTAGTAATCGGGTGGTTAGGGATAATAAAATAATATCATAATAATAAAAAATTACCCCAACATGTGTCCTAAATCTACTGGTTGTGTCATGTCCTACCATGGGCTTCCTTGTGCCAAACATGGGGACCCCATGGAATCACTTTTGTGAGATAATGACTTTTTATCTTTTTATTTTTAAAGTTAAATAAAACAAAGAATGTATCACCTGAGTAAAAAAAACTTAATTTTGTATAAATAAATGATATTTTGGACTATAAATAGTCATTAGAAATATAAAAATATTTCCTACATCATAGTATTTTTTTTATAATTTATAAACATTAAATAAATTAAATTATCTATGACATCATGATGATGCAGCGATTACCTCATTAATGAACGATTTAAATAAAATGAAAAGATATTGTAAATTATAATACTTAAACATGTCAAAAACCTATTGTATGAGTATATATCGAACCCTTATCACCTTATACTTGAAATATATCAATGTGGGACCTTTTAAATCTGAAACACATTTCATTATAAAGTAAAATTTTATACCTTTCCAAGAGTGCACCTCCTCTCCTCTTATAAAAGGCCCCCACCTCTATCTCTTTATCCACACCGCTCAAGCCTCTGGCTCGGCCAATATCTACTCAATTTGTCTCTCCAAATCCCTCTCCTCATCCTAGATGCCTTACCTTAGGCATGAAGCTCTTCAAGAAACCATTTTGGTTTAAACAAAAGGGAGTTACCTGATTTAAAGGTAATGTTTTCACTTGTCTTTTGTTTTGTTTTGCTTCCCCAACCCCCTAAACTCTTTTTATTAATTTATTCTGTAACAACACCAGTATATTAAATATACTAGGATGTTGTTATAATAAGGATTCTAGCTACAATTACACACCCCTACATCTAATGGTTAAAGAACATACTGTTTCTATGGATGGTGAATTTCTACCACACGAAACGATGATTGTTCAATATTATTTTAACACCTTCAATGGTGTCCATTAAGATGTCACTATATTTATATATGATATATAATATATTTATGTTTTACTTAATCTTCTGTATTTTTTTTATGACATACGTTTGTGGTTTCCATTATGGGTAAACACGATATCTTCATTTTAGGAAGTGCGGACTACCGCCACCTCAAAGCGATTTGATTTGTTAATACCATATGTGGTATGTATAAAGGATAGATTTAATGATATTATATATGATACCATACAAAAGTTATAATAAAATTATGTATCATTATTTTTTAATTCAATTAAATATGAAATAGAAATGGAAGTAGTGTTCATGCGTACGTACAGATTACTGTTTCCATGAATGGTGCATTTCATTTCTTACCTCTAAATGTTATGCAATATTATAAATTCATGTATATACTGGATATATATTATATATATGATATCTACATCTTGAATATATTTCTAGATATAATGGATATTTTACCCCATGAAAAACTTGTAATTATAAAGATTTTATTTTTGACTCAAGTATCAATGATCGACAAAAGAACCATTATTGACATAAATAATTACAAAGTGTTCATAACATGGTAATAAGTGATATAAAAGGTATAATGAACATGAAAACAGTTCTTAAGCAAGTATAAATAAAATTAAGTTTATTATTCAGGAGGTTAAAGAATGATTGAGTCAAGTCGGACCCGAGGTATGGGACTTCGTCTCAATCTCCTTTCATTGAGGCATATTTTGTTTTATACACAACTTTCTTTTATATGGTTTATAAACCCATTTGAATTTTATGTTTATTCAAAAGGAATATTTTTTATGTGAAGTGTTTTACTGAATGAAAAAAGTGAATGTTTTTGTTGTATGTATGCGGCGAGAACGACTTCTCCACCGCCGTGACCATTATTTGAGTTTTGGCTTCCTCTACAAGCCATAACTTTAAAAAAAAAAAAAATAATAAATAAAATGTTTTACTTTTAATTTAATTTGGTATTGAAAATGGTGTTCATAATGTTATTATATTGATGTGTTGTATTGATATCTTGTGACTGAAATGGGGAAATGTTATGTTTCCTTTATGCATGTTTTATGTGATGCGATTATGTTATGGTTCTTGGGAATTGTTTATGAATACGGGTGGTTCTGTGATAAAATAAGGGCTGGTGAGCCTAATATATCTCTCCAATGCATTGGGTAACGTGAAGGAGTTAAACGTTAAGGTTTCTACGAAGAGATTTAGGGAATATACTGTGATGGGTATTCCAAACGTAACCATGAGGGTTACTGCCTACGTAAGAATGTTATGAATACCTCAAGTTACCATTATGTCTTATGATTTCTATTATTTATTCATGATTTGTGGAGGTATGTTATAATTCTTATGTTTTATGAGTATATTATGATTTCATACATGGACTAATGTTTTTATTTTGTACTTTTATATCCCTTACTGAGCTTTTTATGCTCATCCCAAGTTTTTGAAATGTTTTTCACAGGTCAAGGGAAAGGAACATTATGTGATTATAGGGTCAAGGAAGTGTCATGAAAGAAACCATGTTTTGTTTTAAATATGTTTCCATTGATGGGAAAAAAATGAATATTATCTCTTATGTAACCACTTTGATTAAATGTGGAATGTAATGCATGATTTATGATCTAATTCTCTAAAACTATAAACCTGAAAAGATCCTCAATGTGTAATCTTGTAATAACTCAAGATTAAGTAATTTTTAAGGCTGGGGCCTTCCAGTTGGTATCAATGGTCAGTTTAGACAACTTTAGGAGATATAATTCAAATTAAATTATCATCCAAAAATATTTTTTTTATGGTCAAATTGAAATGATATAGCATTTGAAGATTACCATGTTTCTACATCTAAGACATGTTTGTTCAGAATGGTTTTCCGCAATGGAAACAGGGAAGCAGTGCTAGGAAGGAATTCAGAAGGAAATAACCTTCTAAATCAGGATCATGAGATGGTCGGAATTGGAACTGAACAGTTTTTTGTAGTAATGGCATAGTTGACTCAAGCGATAAATAGTGGCGGTATCCAGGCACGAGATCAGCCAGATCAACCGCAGAGGAACATGTAAGTCGTGGAACATTTCATGAGGCAACATCCTCCATCATTCAGAGGATCATCTGACCATGTGATAGCTGAAGGGTGGATTAAAGCACTGGAGAAGATTTTTTATGTCATGGGGTGTTCAGACAATCAAAATGTTAGTCTTGCTATTTACCATTTAGAGGGTGAAGCAGGTTAGTGGTCGTCGATGGTTAAAAATATCAGGGACGCTGATGAGATTGATGCTCTCGACTATGATGAATTTGAAGGTATGTTTTTAGAGAAATATTTTACTAAGGTTTTTCGAATTAGGATGGAAAAACAATTCTTGTAATTGAGGCAAGAGGAAGACTCAGTGGATGCTTATGAAGAAAGGTTCACTCATTTGGCAAGGTATAATCTAAATTTTTTTTAAGAACTTGATAGTAAAATCAATCATTTTTACTCAGGATTAAAGCCAAAATATCGAAGGGCTTTAGCTTCTCACGAGTTCAAGAGTTATGAAAATCTCGTTCGATGTGCTGAGAAATGGAAATTGAGTTCACCGATGATCAAGTGTTCTATAAAAACCAGCAGAATAAGAGATCTAGGTGGAAGGAGAAAGGAAATAATTCTTCAAAAAGTTCTGACGTTAAGAAAACTAAGTTTCCAGTTTGTGATAAATGTGGTAAAAGGCATGTTGGGGAATGTCTTCTGGATTATGTAATGTTCTACGGATGTGGTAAGATGGGACATAAGGCTCGTGATTGCACAGAAAAAGATCAGGGTGATGGTAAGACCAAATTTTATTTAAAGTTAGTGAAATGTTTTATGTGCAATGAGATGGGTCACAATGCAAACGACTGTCCGACAAAGAGCATAAGTAATGGGAAGCAGTTAGATAACAAGAAGAAAGGGGTGGTGAAATCCTTTGGAACTACTTCAGTAGATGTCGGGCCATCATATGAAGTCGTATCATGTACTTTATTTGTTTTTTCAGATTATGCTAGTGTGTTGTTTGATTCGGGGTGTACACATTCTTTCATCTCTGAAAACTTTTCTAGTAAAATGGGAATACCATCTCAAGAAATGACTCTTGAACTTGTAGTAAAAACACATGGGGTAAATGTTGAGGCAAAAAAATTTATAAGAATCTTCCTATCCTTATCCGTGGAAAGGATCTACTTGCAAACCCTATTGTTTTACGTCTAGTAGAGTTTGATGTTATCCTAGGTATGGATTCTCTCTCTATTTACCATGCTAAGATTGACTATAGAGATAAAGAATTTTCTTTTTAGAAAGAATTTTATTTTGTGTACAAGAATGAACCCTTACTGTTGATAACATATCAAGAGGCCGAGAAACTTGTAAAATATGGAAATGAATGTTACATTGCACACATCGTTGAAAACAAGGGAACTGTTCAGATTAATGATGTACTAGTGGTAAATGAGTATCCTGATGTTTTTCATGATGAGTTTTCTGGAATAATACGATATCCGGAAGTTGAGTTTACTGTTGACTTAGTTCCTCATGCTAAGACAATTTCAAAACCCCCTTATCGAATGGCTCAAATTGAACTTTTAGAGTTGAAGGAGAAATTTCAAGATTTATTAGAGAAAGGTTTCATTCGACCAAGAACATCACCATGGGGTGCTTCTGTTTTATTTTTTAAAAAGAACGATGGTTCTATGAGACTTTGCAATGATTATAGAGCCTTGAATAACATCACTATTAAGAACAAATATCCATTGCCTCATATCAATGATTTGATTGATCAGGTACAGGGAGATCAGTTTTTTTCAAAGATTGACCTGAGATTGGGGTACCATCAGTTGAAGGTAAAGGAATCAGATATTCCGAAGACCGCGTTTCGTACAAGATATGGCCATTATGAATTTATAGTAATGCCTTTTGGGCTAACAAATGCACCTGATGTATTCATGTACTTAATGAATTGAATTTTCCATGAGTTCTTGGATAAGTTTGTGGTTGTTTTCATTGATGATATTTTTGTGTTTTCTAAAAGTAATGAGGATCATGAAAGACATTTAAGGGTTATTTTGAAAACCTTAGATAAAAAGAAATTGTATGGGAAATTCAGCAAGTGTGAGTTTTGGTTGCAAAAATTTTCTTTCCTTGGTCACATTGTTTCTAATGATGGGATAACTGTTGATCCTACAAAAACAAAGGTTGTTGAATAATGGCCAAGACCCACAAATGTAACTGATATTCGTAGCTTCCTTGGTTTGGAAGCCTATTACTGAATGTTTGTCAGAAATGTTTCACGGTTATCTAGTCCAATGACTAAGCTAACTCGGATGGGTGTTAAGTTTATCTGAACAAAACAATGTGATGATTATTTTTAAGAATTGAAAAGATGATTGGTGAATAATCCAGTTTTTCCCTACCTTCCAGGAATGGTGAGTTTTTTATCTACAGTGATGCTTCATTGAAAGGACTTGGTTGCGTCCTAATGAAGAATGACCAGGTAATTGCTTATGCTTCACGTCAGTTGAAAACTCATGAGGTAAATTACCCTACACATGATTTGGAATTAGCTGTTGTTGTTTTTGCATTAAAAATTTGGAGGCATCATTTGTATAGAGTAATGTGTGAAATATATACCAATCAAAAAAGTTTAAAGTATATATTCACTCAGAAATAATTGAACATGAGACAGAGGAGATGGCTAGAATTAATCAAGGATTATGATTGTACAATTCATTACCATCCGGGAAAAGCAAATAATGTGGTTGATGCTTTGAGTCGAAAAAGTAATGATTCATTACCAATGTTTCATTTGGAACGTGATCCTTTGGTTAAGGATTTGATGAACTTTGGCATAGAAGTTGTTGGTGTAGGATGTCCTTCTATTTGGTTTCAGGTGTCACTGAAATCTTCTCTATCAGACAGAATTAAGCAAGCACAGAAGCAAGACAGTGAGTTGCGGAAAAGGGTACAGCTGGTTCAAAAGGATAAGTTCCCTAAATTCAACATTGATAATGATTGTGTTTTGAGATTTTGGAAGAGATTGTCTGTGCCGTGTGATTCACAGTTGAAGAGATAGTTATTATGTGAAGCTCATAGTTCTCTGTTTTCAGTTAATCCAGGCCGTACTAAGATTTATAGAGATCTTTGGGTGTATTACTGGTGGAACAGAATTAGAATAGACATTGCTGATTTTACTGTGAGCTTTTTGACTTGTCAACAGGTTAAAGCAGAGCGGTAGTTACCAAAAGGGATTCTTTAGCCATTACAAGCACCAGAGTGGAAATGGGAGAATATATCCATGGACTTCATTGTGGGATTGCCGAAGACACCTCGAGGTAATAATTTAATCTGGGTTATTGTTGATCGCTTGACAAAATCTGCTCATTTCCTTGCTATACGAGATAATTTTTCCCTATATCAACTTTGCCGTTTGTATCTTATATCGATAGTCAGGTTACATGGAGTTCCCCTCTCCATTGTATCTGATCGTGATCCGAGGATTCCTACTAACTTTTGGAAAGGCCTTCAGAAGTCGTTGGGTGCTGGATTAAATTTTAGTACAGCTTTTCATCCTCAATCAGATGGGCAGTCAGAACAAACAATTCAGACTTTGCAGGATATGCTACGTTCTTGTTCGATGGATTATCGGGAAAGTTGGGACTAACATCTTTCTTTGGTTGAGTTTTCTTATAATAACAGTTTTCATTCTAGTATACAGATGGCACCATTTAAGGCATTATATAGGAAGCGTTGTCGAACTCCAGCTTTCTAGGATGAACTGGGTGAAAGGATGTTGATGGGACCAGAACTGGTAGAAAAGTTGGCAGAAAAAGTTCAGCTGATACAGAGGCACATGAAAATGGCTTAGAGCAGGCAAAAGAGTTATGCAGACAACAGGAGGATGGATCTCTCTTTTGAGGTAGGTGATCATCTTTTTCTCAAAGTCTCACCCTGGAAAAGTGTGATGCTGTTTGGTAAGAAAAGAAAGTTGAGTCCAAGGTTCATTGGACCATAAGAAATTTTGGATAGTTTTGGATCAGTTTTATATTGAGTGTCTTTACCTCTGAGTTTATCTTAGGTACACAATTTTTTTCATGTTACAATGTTACGGAAGTACATGCCAGATCCCTCTCATGTTTTGAGTCCATAGGTAGTTCAGTTAGGAAAGAATCTATCTTATGAGGAACAACCGGTCCAGATTCTTGACCATAGGGAGCAAGTGTTGCGGACTAAGGTGATTCATCAAGTAAAGGTTTTGGGTAATAACCACATGAGTGAAGAGGCAACATGGGAATCTGAAAATGTAATGAGCGATAAATACCCTAACTTATTCGATAAGTAAATAAATAGCAGGAACACAATTTTCTAAAAGGGGGAAGGAAGTAACATCCCAAGTAAGTAATGAATAATATATATTCTTATCTATGTTAATTTATGAATTATATAGTGTTTTAGATGCTTAAAATGAGAATAAATCTAATCTTAAGCATGGAATACATTAATATTTTTAAAAGATTGTTTTACTGCCTTTTGATGGAAAACCATTTTTAAATCAAGATTTTGACAATTTTAAAGACTCTATTTGTCAAAATAAACTTATTATTTATTATTGGGACATTTAAATTTACATTGGTTAATTTTTTCTATTTTTCTGACAATGTTGATTTTTTAATGAATAGTGAAAAATACTGCATTTTACATCAAAACTGATTTTTCATCTAATTTAATTATATGTATAGATTATCATTATAATTGGTTTTAAAGTGTAATTAGAATATATTTTTACCATTAAATCCAATGGTGGTCATTGGGATTATTTTCACTTTGAAATTGGACATAAACTATTGTCAAACTTTTGATAGAAATTGTTTCTAAAAACCCCGATATTTGTTTTGACAACCGGAATTATTTTTAAATTAATTATTGTAATTTCTATGTTTGGAATTTGGTAAAATGGATTCCATATTTGTAATAAAAATGTCCAAATTATCTAATTAATACTCTTGTTTTTGGGCATTATGAATAGTAATGACGGTAATTATCTTTAATTAAGTTGATTAATTATTAATCGGGTAGTTAGGGATAATAAAATAATATCATAATAATAAAAAATGACCCCAACATGTGTCCTAATGCTACTGTTTGTTTCATGTCCAACCATGGGATGCCTTGTGCCAATCTTGGGGACCCCATGGAATCACTTTTGTGTGATAATGACTTTTTATCTTTTTATTTTTAAAGTTAAATATAAAAAGAATGTATCACCTAAGTAAAAAAAATTAATTTTTTCTAAATAAATCATCTATTGGACTATAAATAGTCATTGGAAATCTAAAAATATTTCCTACATAATGGTATTTTTTTAATAATTTTTAGACATTAAATAAATTCAATTATTTATGACATCATGATGATGCAGCGATTACCTTATTAATGAACGATTTAAATAAAATGTAACGATTTTGTAAAATATAAGACCTAAACTTGTCAAAAACCTCTTGTATGAGTATATCACGAACCCTTATCACCTTATCCTCGAAATATATCAATGTGGGACCTTTTAAATCCGAAACACATTTCATTATAAGGTAACATTTCTTACATTTCCAAGAGTGCCCCTCCTCTCCACTTATAAAAGGCCCCCACCTCTATCTCATTACCCACACCGCTTAAGCCTTTGACTCGGCCAATCTCTCCACATTTTGTCTCTCCACATCCCTCTCCTCATCCTAGAAGCCTTACCTTAGTCAGGAAGCTCTTCAAGAATCCCTTTTGGTTCAAACCAATTGGAGTTACCTGATTTAAAGGTAATGTCTTCACTTGTGTTATTTTGTTTTATTTTGCTTCTGCAACCCCCTAAACTCTTTTAATTCATTTATTTTGTTACAACACCAGTATTGTAAATATACTAGGATATTGTTATATGAAGGATTCGAGCTACACTTACACACCCCTACATCTAATGATTAAAGAACATACTCTTTCTGTGGATGGTGAATTCTGCCTCACGAAACGATGATTGTTCAATATTCTTTTAACACTTTCAAAGGTGTCCATTAAGATGACACTATATTTATATGTGATATATAATATGATTGTGTTTTACTTAAGCTTCAATATTTTTCATTTATTACATTCTTTTATGGTTTCCATTATGGGTAATCGTGATATCTTCATTTTAGGAAGTGCGGACTACCGCCCCCTCAAAGTGATTTGGTTTGTTAATACCATATGCGGTGCGTATAAAGGATATATTAAATGATATTATATATGATACCATACTGAAGTTATAATAAAACAATGTATCATTATGTTTTAATTCCATTTAATATGAAATTGAAATGGTAGTAGCGTTCATGCGTACGTATGGCTTACCGTCTCAATGAACGATGCATTTCATTTCATACCTCTGAATGTTATGTAATATTATAAATGCATGTATATACTGGATATATATGATATATATGAGATCTAAATCATGAATATAAGTCTAGATATAATGGATGTTTTACCCCATGAACAACTTGTAATTATAAAGAGTTTATTTTTTACTCAAGTATCAATGATTGACAAAACGACAATTATTGACATAAATAATTACAAAGTGTTCATAACATGGTAATAATTGATATAAAAGGAATAATTAACTTTAAAAAGGTTCTTAAGCAAGTATAAATTAACTCAAGTTTATTATTCATGAGTTTAAATAACGATCGAGTCAAGTCGGACCCGAGGTATGGGACTTCGTCTCAATCTCCTTTCATTGAGGCATTTTTTGTTTTATACACAACATTCTTTTCTATGGTGTATAAACCCATTTGACTTTTACATTTATTCAAAAGGAATATTTTTTTATATGAAGCGTTTTACTGAATGACAAAAGGGAATGTTTTTGTCGTACGTATGCGGCGACAACAACTTCTCCGTCGCTGTGACCATTATTTGAGTTTCGACTTCATCTACAAGCCATAACTTTTTTTAAAAAATGCAAAAATAAATAAAATTTTTTACTTTTCATTTATTTTGATATTGAAAATGGTTTTCATAATGTTTTTATATCGATTTGTTGTATTGATATCTTGTGATTGAAATGTGGAAATGTTATGTTTCCTTTATGCATGTTTTATACGATGCGATTATGTTGTAGTTCTTGGGAATTTTCTATGAAGACGGGTGGTTATGTGATAAAATAAGGGTGGGTGAGTCCGATATAGCTCTCCAATGCATTGGGTAACATGAAGGAGTTAAAACGTTAATGTTTCTCTGAAGAGATTTAGGGAATATACTGTGATGGGTATTCCAAACGTAACCATGAGGGTTACTCCCTACGTAAGAATGTTATGAATGCCTCAAGGTCCCTTCATGTCTTATTATTTCTATGATTTATTCATGATTCGATGAGGTATGTTAAAATTCTTATTTTTTATGAGTATATTATGATTTCATACAAGGACTAATGTTTTCATTTCATATTTTTTATATCCCTTACTGAGCTTTTTATGCTCATCCCAAGTCCTTGAAATATTTTTCACTAGTCAAGGGAATGGAACATGATGTGATTATAGGGTCAAGGAAGTGTCATGAATGAAACCATGTTTTTTTAAAGATGTTTCCATTGATGGGAAAAAATGAATACTATCTCTTATGTAACCACTTTGTTTAAATGCGGAATGTAATGCATGATTTATAATCTAAATATCTAAAACTATAAACATGAAAATATCCTCAATGTGTAATCTTGTAATAACTCAAGATTAAGTAATGTTTAAGGCTGGGGCCTTATAGTTGGTATCAGAGGTCGATTTAGATAACATTATGAGTTAAAATTCTAATTAAATGATCATCCAGAAATATTTTTTTTACGGTCAAATTGAAATGATATAGCATTTGAAGATTACCATTTTGCTTCATCTAAGACATGTTTGTTCAGAATGGTTTTCCACAGAGGAAACAGGGAAGCAGTTCTAGGAAGGCATACAGAAGGAAATAACCAACTGAATCAGCATCGTGAGATGGTTGGAATTGGAACTGAACTATTTGTTGCAATAATGGCATAGTTGACTCAAGCGATAAATGGTGGTGGTATCCAGGCATGAGATCAGCCAGATCAACTGCATATGAACATGTTAGTGGTGGAACATTTCATGAGGCAACATCCCCCATCATTCATAGGATCATCTGACCATGTGCTTACTGAAGGGTGGATTAAAGCACTGGAGACAATTTTCGATGTTATGGGGTGTTCAGACAATCAAATGGTTAGTCTTGCTATTTACCGTTTGGAGGGTGAAGTAGATTAGTGGTGGTCGTTGGTTAAAAATATCAGGGACGCTGATGAGATTGATTCTCTCGACTGGGATGAATTCAAAGGTATGTTTTATGAGAAATATTTTCCTAAGGTTGTTCGACTTAGGATGGAAAAACAATTCTTGGAATTGTGGCAAGAGGAAGAATCAATGGATGCTTATGAAGGAAGTTTCACTCATTTGGAAAGGTATAATCCAAATTTTATCTGAGACATAGAGAATAAAATCAATCGTTTTTACTCAGAATTTAAGGAAATATTTCGAAGGGCTTTAGCTTCTCGCGAGTTCAACAGTTAGGAAATGCTTGTTCCATGTGCTTAGAAGAAGGAAATGGAGTTTTCCGATGATCATGTGTTCTATAACAACCAGCAGAAGAAGAGACTGAGGTGGCAGGAGAAAGGAAAGAATTCTTCAAAAAGGTCTGACGGTAAGAAAACTAAGTTTCCGGTTTTTGATAAATGTGGTAAAAGGCATGCTGGGGAATGTCTTCTGAATTCTGGAAAGTTATACCGATGTGGTAAGATGGGTTATAAGACTTGTGATTTCACTGAAAAAGATCAGGGTGATGTTAAGACCAAATTTGATTTACAGTTAGTGAAATGTTTTAACTGCAATGGGATGGGTCACTATGAAAATTAGTGTCCGAAAAAGAACTCGAGTGATGGGAAGCAGTTAGACTACAAGCAGAAATGGGTGGTTAAATCTTTTGCAACTACTTTAGCACATGTCGGACCATCAAATGAAGTTGTATCAATCACTTTAATTGTTTTTTCAGATTATGACAGTGTGTTATTTGATTTGGGGTCTACACATTCTTTCATCTCTGAAAACTTTTCTAGTAAAATGGGAATAACATCTCAAGAAATGACTCCTGAACTTGTTGTAAAAACACCTGGGGGAAATGTTGAGGCAAAATTTTTTTATAAGAATCTTCCTATCCTTATCTGTGGAAAGAACCTACTTTCAAACCTTATTGTTTTACCTCTAGTAGAGTTTGATGTTATCCTGGGTATGGATTGGCTCTCTAATTACCATGTTAAGATTTACTGTAGAGCTAAAGAAGTTTATTTTCAGAAAGAATTTCTGTTTGTGTACAAGAGTGAACCCTTACTGTTGATAAAATATCAAGAGGCCGAGAAACTTGTAAAATATAGAAATGAATATTTCCTTGAACACATCATTGAAAACAAGGGAACTGTTCAGATTAATGATGTACTAGTGGTAAATGAGTATCCTGATGTTTTTCCTGATGAGTATCCTAGAATAATACCAGATCGGGAAGTTGAGTTTACTGTTGACTTAGTTCCTGATGCTAATCCAATTTCAAAACCCCCTTATATAATGGCTCAAATTGAACTTTTAGAGTTGAAGGAGAAATTGGATGATTTATTAGAGAAAGGATTCATTCGACCTAACACATCACCATGGGGTGATCCTGTTTTATTTGTTAAAAAAATGGTTCTATGAGACTTTGCATTGATTATAGAGCCTTGAATAACATCACTGTTAAGAAAAAATATCCTTTTCCTCATATCGATGATTTGATTGATCAACTACACAGAGCTCAGTTTTTTTCAAATTTTGACCTGAGATTGGGGTACCATCAATTGAAGGTAAAGGAAGCAGATATTTCGAAGACCGTGTTTCGTACAACATATGGCCATTATGAATTTGTAGTAATGCCTTTTGGGATAACAAATGCACCTGCTGTATTGATGTACTCAATGAATAGAATTTTCCATGAGTTCTTGGATAAGTTTGTGGTTGTTTTCATTGATGATATTTTGGTGTTTTCTAAATGTAAAGAGGATCATGAAAGACATTTATGGGTTATTTTTATAACCTTAAAAGAAACGAAATTGTATGGTAAATTCAGCAAGTGTGAGTTTTGGTTGCAACAAATTTCTTTCCTTAGTCACATTGTTTCTAATGATGGGATAAGTGTTGATCCTGCAAAAACAAAGGTTGTGGAAGAATGGCCAAGACCCACAAATGTAACTGAGATTCGTAGCTTCCTTGCTTTGGAAGGCTATTACCGAATATTTGTTAGAAATTTTTCACGGTTATCTAGACCAATGACTAATCTAACTCGGAAGGGGGTTATGTTTATCGGGACAAAAAAATGTGGTGATTATTTTTAGGAATTGAAAAGAAGATTGGTGAATGCTCCAGTTTTGGCACTACCTTCCAGGAATGGTGAGTTTGTTATCTACAGTGATGCTTTATTGGAAGGACTTGGTTGTGTCCTAATGCAGAATGATCAGGTAATTGCTTATGCTTTACGTCAGTTGAAAACCCATGAGGTATATTACCCTACACATGATTTGGAATTAGCTGCTGTTTTTTTCGCATTAAAAATTTGGAGGCATCATTTGTATGGAGTAATGTGTGAAATATATACCGATCACAAAATTTTAAATTATATATTCACACAGAATGAATCGAACATGAGATAGAGGAGATGGCTATAATTAATCAAGGATTATTATTGTATAATTTATTACTATCCGGGAAAAGCAAATAAAGTGGCTGATGCTTTGAGTCGAAAATGTAATGCTTCATTAACAATGTTGCATTTGGAACGTGATCCTTTGGTTAAGGATTTGATGAACGTTGGCATAGAAGTTGTTGGTGCAAGATGTACTTCTATTTTGTTTCAGGTATCGGTGAAATCTTCTCTATCAAACAGAATTAAGCAAGAACAGAAGCAAGACAGTGAGTTGCAGAAAAGGGTAGAGCTGGTTCAGAAGGGTAAATTGCCTGAATTCAACATTGATAATGATTGTGTTTTGAGATTTGGGAAGAGATTGTGTGTGCCGTGTGATTCACAGTTGAAGAGATAGTCATTATGTAAATATCATAGTTCTCCATTTTCAGTTCATCCAGGCAGTACTAAGATGTATAGAGATCTTTGGGAGTATTATTGGTGGGACAGAATGAAAATAGACATTGCTTATTTTACTGTGATGTAATTGACTTGTCAATAAGTTAAAGCATAGTGGCAGTTACCGAAAGGGATGCTTTAGACATTACTAGCACCAAAGTGGAAATGGGAGAATATATCCCTGGACTTCGTTGTGGGATTTCTGAAGACACCTCGAGGTAATAATGCAATCTGGGTTATTGTTGATCGCTTGACTAAATATGCTCATTTCCTCGCTATAAGAGATAATTTTTCCCTAGATAAACATTCCCGTTTGTATCTTAAAGTGATATTCAGGTTACATGGAGTTCCCCTCTCCATTTTATCTGATCATGATCCTAGGTTTACTTCTAACTTTATGAAAGGCCTTTAGAAGTCGTTGGGTGCTGAATTAAATTTTAGTACAGCTTTTCATCCTCAATCAGATGGGAAGTCAGAAAAAACAATTCAGACTTTGGAGGATATGCTATATGCTTGTTCAATGGATTATCAAGGATGTTGGGACCAAAATCTTTCATTGGTTGAGTTTTCTTATAATAACAGTTTTCATTCTAGTATACAGATGCCACCATTTGAGGCATTATATGGGAAGCAGTGTCGAACTCTAGCTTTCTAGGAGGAAGTGGGTGAAAGGAAGTTGATGGGACCGGAATTGGTAGAAATGTTGGCAGAAAAAGTTCAGCTGATACAGATCCACATGAGAACGGCTCAGAGAAGGCAGAAGAGTTATGTAGACAATAGGAGGAAGGACCTCTCTTTTAAGGTAGGTGATCATGTTTTTCTCAAAGTCTCACCATGGAAAAGTGTGATGTGATTTGGTAAGAAAGGAAAGTTGAGTCCAAGGTTCATTGGACCATATGAAATTTTGAAAGAGTTGGATAAGTTTCATACTGAGTGGTTTTACCTCCAATTTTATCTCAAGTACACAATGTTTTTCATGTTTAAATGTTAAGGAAGTACATGCCAGATCCATATCATGTTTTGAGTCCAGAGGTAGTTCAGTTGGAAGAAAATCTATCTTATGAGGAAAAACTGGTCCAGATTCTTGACCACAGGGAGTAAGTGTTGCAGAATTAGGTGGTTCATCAAGTTAATGTTTTGTGGAAGAACCACATGAGTGAAGAGGCAACATGGGAATCTGAAAATGCAATGAGGGATAAATACCCCCACTTATTCGATAAGTGAATAAATAGTGGGGAAAAAATTTTCTAACGGGGGAAGGAATTTACATCCCATGTAAGTAATAAATAATATATATTCTTATCTATGTCAATTTTTGAATTATATAGTGTTTTAGATGCATAAAATGAGAATAAATCCAATCTTATGAATGGAATACACTAATATTTTTAAAAGATTGTTTTAATGCCTTTTGATGTAAAACCATTTTTAAAATGAAGATTTTGACAATTTTATAGACTCTATTTGTCAAAATAAACTTATTCTTTATGATTGGGTCATTTAAATTTACATTGTTTAATTTTTTGTATTTTTCTGACAATTTTCATTTTATTAATGAATACTGAAAAATACTGCATTTTACATCAAAATAGATTTTCATCTAATTTCATTTTATGGATAGATTATATTTATAATTGGTTTTGAAGTTTAATTATAATATATTTTTACCATTTAATCCAATGTTGGTCATTTGTATTAATTTCACATTGAAATTGGACATAAACTATTGTCAAACTTTTGATAGAAATTGTTTCTAAAAAACCCGATATATGTTTTGACAACGGGAATTATTTTTAAATTAATTATTGCAATTTATATGTTTGGAATTTGGTAAAATGGATTCCATATTTGGAATAAGAAGTTCCAAATTATCTAATTAAGACTCTTTTGTTTTTGGACATTATGAATAGTAACGACGATAATTATCTTTAATTAACATGATTAATTAGTAATGGGGTAGTTATGGATAGTAAAATAATATCATAATAATGAAAAATGACCCCCAAATGTGTCCTAATGCTACTGGTTGTGTCATGTATGACCATGGAATTCCTTGTTCCAAACTTGGGGACCCCATGGAATCACTTTTGTGTGATAATGACTTTTTATCTTTTTATTTTTTAATTTAAATATAACAAAGAATGGGTCACCTGAGTAAACAAATTTTAATTTCATCTAAATAAATGACCTATTTGACTATAAAGAGTCATTTGAAATCTAAAAATATTTCCTACATCCTAGTATTTTTTTATAGTTTTTAGACATTAAATAAATTAAATTATTTATGACATCAGGATGATGCAGCAATTACCTCATTAATGAACGATTTAAATAAAATGAAAGGATTGTGTAAAATATAAGACTTAAACATGTCAAAAACCTATTGTATGAGCATATCACAACCCCTTATCTCCTTATCCCGTAAATATATCAATGTGGGACCTTTAATTCTGAAACATATTTCATTATAAAGTATCATTTTATACCGTTCCAAAAGTGCCCCTCTTCTCCTCTTATAAAAGTCCCCCACCTCTATCTCCTTACCCATACCGCTCAAGCCTTTAGCTCGGCCAAGATTTGCTAATTTTGTCTCTCCACATCCCTCTCCTCTTCCTAGAAGCCTTACCTTAGGCAGGAAGCTCTTCAAGAAACCATTTTGGTTCAAACCAAAGGGAGTTACCCGATTTAAAGGTAATGTCTTCACTTGTGTTCTTTTGTTTTATTTTGCTTCTCCAACCCCCTAAACTCTTTTTATTTATTTATTTTGTAACAATACCAGTATCTTCAATATACTAGGATGTTTTTATAAGAAGTATTCTAGCTACACTTACACACCCCTACATCTAATGGTTAAAGAACATATTGTTTCTGTGGATGGTGAATTTCTGCCACATGAAATGATGATTGTTCAATATTATTTTAACACCTTCAAAGGTGTCCATTAAGATATCACTATATTTATATATGATATATAATCTATTTATGTTTTACTTAATCTTCTGTATTTTTCATTTATGACATAACTTTATGGTTTCCATTATGGATAAATGTATTATTTTCATTTTAGGAATTGTGGACTACCGCCCCCTCAAAGTGATTTGATTCTTTAATACCATATTTGGTACGTATAAAGGATAGATTTAATGATATTATATATGATACCATACTGATGTTATAATAAAATTATGTATCATTATGTTTTAATTCCATTAAATATGAAATAGAAATAGAAGTAGCGTTCATGCGTACGTACAACTTACCGTCTTCATGAACGGTGCATTTCATTTATTACCTCTAAATGTTATGTAATATTATAAATGCATGTATATACTAGATATATATGATATATATGATATATAAATGATGAATATAAGTCTGGATATAATGGATATTTTACCCCATGAACAACTTGTAATTATAAAGTGTTTATTTTTGACTCAAGTATCAATGATCGAGAAAACGACCATTATTGACAAAAATAATTACAAAGTGTTCATAACATTGTAATAAGTGATATAAAAGGAATAATTAACATGAAAAAGGTTCTTAAGCAAGTATAAATTAACTCATGTTTATTATTCAGGTGGTTAAAGAACGATCGAGTTATGTCGGGCCCAAGGTATGGGACTTCGTCTCAATATCCTTTCATTGAGGAATACATTGTTTTATACACAACTTTCTTTTAGATGGTGTATAAAACCCTTTGACTTTTACATTTATTCAGAAGGAATATTTTTTATATGAAGCGTTTTACTGAATGACAAAAGGGATTTTTTTTCTCATACGTATGCGGCGACAATGACTTCTCCGCCGCCGTGACCATTATTTGAGTTTCGGCTTCCTCTACAAGCCATAACTTTTTAAAAAAATTGGAAAATAAATACCATGTTTTACCTTTCATTTATTTTGGTATTGAAAATGGTTTTCATAATGTTTTTATATCGATGTGTTGTATTGATATCTTGTGATTGAAATGTGGAAATGTTCTGTTTCCTTTATGCATGTTTTATATGACACGATTATGTAATGGTTCTTGGGAATTGTTTATGAAGATGGGTGGTTCTGTGATAAAATAAGGGCGGATGAGCCCGATATAGCTCTCTAATGCATTGGGTAACATTAAGGATTTAAACGTTAAGGTTTCTCCGAAGAGATTTAGGGATTGTACTGTGATGGGTATTCCAAACGTAACCATGAGGGTTACTCCCTACGTGAAGAGGATCCCTATTGTGAGACAAGATTGGCTTTGTGGTGTTTGATTTTTTTTAGTTTCCATGGGCCATGCAGTTCGTTAAGGATGGAAACTCGGGCTTTGCACACTAGTGTCTGGCATTGCAAAAGTTTTTCATTGGTTCTTTCAGAATTGGAATCAGACTCAGAGGTGCTGATCTATACTTTTCATGGGAAAGGAAACCTGCCATGGTAGTTGACTTATATTATTAGTTGTTTCTCATATATTCCTAATGGATGTGTGATTTGATATATTCCATGAGTGGCCAAATGTTCTGCATATGCCCTTTCCTGAGAGAGTAGTCATGATGATCCCTTGGTAATTTTTACTAACTTGGGGTCCTTGCCTCAAGAGTTTAATGATTTTTTTCCATGGGGGTTCCCTTAGGCTTCACAACTTTTGTCCTCCTTGATTTCTTTCTACATTGTAGGGATCCCCACCTTTTGAATAATAAAAAAAATTCAAAAAAATTTCATTTTAATTTAATTATTTTTACGGAATTATTTCATCATCATTTATTCCAGGAATATTATTTAGTCCTTATTAATTTTTTAATATATTCTGACTATTGAATTTTCATTATTTGGGGTATAAGATCAACCCTTTCTTACATTTAACTTTTTCCAAGCATATTAGTATGATTAATATAAATGATATGAAATGATATATTATAAAGAATAATGATTTTCTCATGGAAAATTCTATGTTGTATGTTATGTTTTCAAATTTAAAACATGATAAATCCTTGAATCCTCTTTAATAATACTAAAAACTATTTGACCCTTTGAGATACAATCAGGTGTCATTAGTACCAATGTAATAATGTCACCATTAACATAACAATGAATTATTATGGGTCATTATAATCTTAATTACTATAGAATTTACTATGACTATGTTATTTTCCCCTACCAACCCATGCATTCAAACGAATTCAAAAATATGAACTCTATCCTGTCACTCAAATGAAATTTTTATACAACTCCGTCATGACCCCATCCCCAGAAAGGTATCTCTATTGGGATATGAATATTGAAATGGATATAATAACCCCCATACGACCACCTATACTATTCAATTGATTGGTTATTAGAGTACTGGGTAAATAATTCACACATATTTGAGGAATAAATAAAATATAAATTTAGTGAAAAATGAAAAATAAAATATCAAAACAACATCATAATGAAAAGGAAATAGATAAAATCTATCCACATTTATTTTTTTCAAATAAAGATAATACAATATATATATAAAGAATATTGAGTCCAATATTGGTGATAATGATCACCAGTAACATTGAAAGAAATTGAGGAACTCTAATTGTCTAGTATTGTAAATCACAATTACTAATCATCTACCTTGAAATTGTTAACCAGTTTATATATATTTCTTTTTATCATAAAATGTAAACATTGTAGGATCCACCTCGACCCCTCTTGTGAAAATTCTGAATGACACATAGTAATGACCATTTACGAGAAAAATGAATGTATCTTGTCACAAAATAGGTATAAAATTATCCTATTATCCTCCCCATTCCCCACACAAAATATTAAAAATTGAAGTGTATTATTCTATATTTAAAACACACACACAAAAACTTAAATTTGAACAAATTGACCTAGCTTATATGTTCCCATTTGTCTTTTGTTCTCATGACCGATTTTCAAACAGCTTATGATCATCCCTTTTATATTTGAATTCATCCTTTATGTAAGTTATGACTCAATCCTACCCACCATATCATCACATCGTGATTATTATCCCATATTGGCATTGATTATTATATCCACCACATCATCATTTTCATGCAATATTTAACCATGTTTATTCTCAGATTCTACTACAGCTTGTGTAAATGCATTATTTCATAAGTAATCATTTCTAATACACATATACCCTTGAAAATTTAGATCTAACATGTTCATATACTTATATGTGTCATAAAATAACAGGCTAGAGTACACAAATAATTATATAGTAAAAATGAGAGTTACTATTTCTCATGTAGGAACACTACCCATACAAAGAGACATCATATCTAATGATACAATTACTCATTGTAAATTTGTAGGGTGGTTATTGGAGATGAGTAACCCATTATTTTTTCTATAATTATTCATGTTTTTAGGAGAAATACCGCTGAAATGTTTTGTGTCGGTCACCCTGCTAACATGGGTGGGGTGGCATATGAAGTTAGAATTTTTATAATACATTCATAGATAACCATAGTAATTTTAACTACCATAACTTATTCTCATACTAAACTTTCATCACTCATGACACCTAGATTACATAAATAATAAAATACCCCTAATAATAAACAAATTATTAATGATTCAAAATAATTAATTAATTTCTTAGTTATCCATTAGTTCATATTTTTCCATATTAAAATTTCAATATGAGTCTTATAAGAATAGATCCTCTAGTTGAATAAAATTTCTTAATTAAACTTTCATGAATTTCATCATAATATGATTTCATCACGAATTAACCCAGTTCATTTATTATTTCAAATATTATTTTTAAATTTTTTGGAATTTTATGACTTATCATAAGGCACCGATTCAAAAAAAATAAATTAAAATGAATAGAATAAAAAATATTTTCGGCATTAGAAGACTGTTAATATAAATAAAATTTTCCATCCATCCATAAATAGATCAACAAGAAATATTATATATATTGATATAAATGACTTGTTCTTATCTCAACTAAAACTCTTCTGTTTCATTCTCACAGTATTTTTCATAAAACAAAATTCATGTTATCACAAATCTTAACCATCATTATTGCCTCAATATTAGAATCATATAGTTAATATATAATCAACCATTAATATAGACTTTGTACTCTGTCTCATTTCTAGTTAAATCAATCCAACAACAAAATTTTGTCAAAAATTAACATCAAGTCTATTAAACTCATATTGTCACGACCCAACCCAACGGGGCTCGAGCCGCGACTCCCCATGCCCGCCTCTAATAGGCCAGGGGCTGGCGACCAGCGCCGAGTAGGCTATCACACACATGAGAGGCATTAGCCTAAGGTACCTGTACACATGCACCAACAAACACCACCATAAAACAGTGCAGAGATACAGAAACTGAAAGGAAAATGCATGCATACACTATCCCACAACCAGAGTACAATAGAAGTACAAAGGGAAAAATAGGGCCCACCAAATGTAAACTACAAAAGCGCGTCCAACCAGCTCTGAAGAAGGGAAACACTGCCACAAACACCTGCCGGAAATCTCCCTCGGCACAGCTCCGGTAAACACCCCGGTCAACATGCTCACTAAGCTCCACCTGCTCCAGGTCCCCCTGGGACTCCGTCGAAAGGTCTGCGGTCTGCACAAGACACAAACATGTGTGGGCAAAGCCCGTGCATGGGTGAGTATAAACATACTCAGTAGGCACCCCCAAAACCCAAAACCCAAAGAGAGCAACTGAAAGACAACAGTCCTCTCATCCCAGCCAGAGGGAACCTAGACAAGAGAGAAACTCCATCTCGTAACCATCCTCAGCTAAACACAACTTGTCAGCTCAGCTCAGGTGTATGCCCATATATAAACCTTGAACAATCCAGATATAATCAGCTCACGCAACAAGCCACATGAGGTACCGACCTCCACACCAGCAATTTTCCACAACTAGGAGATCACACTCCTTGATCACTATCATCCCTGATGACACTCATCGGAGAGATACAATCCATCAGGTCCCAAACAAACATCTCAGACGCTCACCCGAGAGACCACGCTCGTCGGATAACATCACTGAGGAAACATTGCTGAAACAATATAACCACCAAACTCCTCGGATAGGGGATCGCCGCTAGGGTTTGCTAGGGGATTCCAAGACCCACTCCGGTATACGTAGCTCACAGATAGGGGATCACTCCCAGGGTCCGCTGGGGGATACAACGACTCGATCTGGCATACATAGTTCTCACAGATAGGGGATCACACCCAGGATCTGCTGGAGGATACAACAACCCGATCTGGCGCTCGACAGAATCATATCACTCAGATAAAGGATCATCTCCCATATAAAGGTGGTCACGACGATACTGGAACCCTATCTGGTATAAATCGTGATGTAGGGCATCGAACCGATGATGCCGCAACCCTACCGAAGCCACTTGCTGAGTATGGGATCGCATAACCAACGATACTGCAACCCTACCGACACCAAGCGTTGAGTAGGGGATCGTATAAACAACGATACCACAACCCTACTATAAACCTCATGCTGAGTAGGGGATCATATACCTGACGATGACACAAACCTACTGATCATGACCCACTGCGTAGGGGATCATATTCCTGATGATGCCACAAACCCTACGGGGTTAACCTGCTAGATAGGGGATCGCCACCCGTGAATAAGCGGTCACAACGATACCAAGAACCCGATCAAGGGTAAAGATGCTAGAGGATCCTGATCCGGGCCCACCGGAGGGATGCCACAACTATAACAGTTTAAACATCCCATTGAGAGGATCACAAACCTATACGAAGGTTGTGATCCCACACGAACCCTCATGGAAACGAACCAAGGGAGTACCCTCAACCACTGCTGGTCCAAAACGTCGCTAACCCGAGCGACTCGCAACAACGCCACACTATGCACATCGAAAACCAATACTGAGGCCACCATCACGATCTATGCGGAAAAACACGCAGGATAGGCTGTTTACTTGCCCGAAACGGAGCACCGATGAAAAAGGAACTATTCACCGTAGCTAGCTCGGGCGGGGCCCACACAACGATCCCGAAACCCATCAAGAGGATCATACCACGACAAACCCCTCGAAAAAATAAGCGGAATCGACTACTCGCTCGTCCGAAACAAACACCCGGTGAGAAAGGTACTATTCACCGAAGCAAGCTTGGGTGTGGCCCACGCCTCAATTTCGAAACTCATCGAACAGATCACACCATTACGATCCTCTCGGAAAAACACACATGATCAACTAATCATTCACCAAAATCAGACTCCTGGTGCAAAAGTTGTGTTTCTCCGCAAACGCCAAAACCCGACCTCGAGGGGCCCGCGCCCCGTTCTCAGTCCCAACAACCAGAAACCAACTCAAAAAGTTCATCGAACCATCAGGGTCTCAACACCACTGACGACACGTCATTCGGACGCTCCGGATAGAAGTTACAACGGCCCGAAGTCGCAAAATAATAAAATATTATTATTTTATATGACATTTCTAACTCCCGGACCACGATACCGAACCATAAATTTCTCGAAGTTAGTTCAAAAGGTCCGTCTCAACGCAAGGAGCATGTCGCCGCAAACGGCTCGCAAATCAGAATTACAGTTTGCGAGTTATGGGGGTTTAAAGTACCCTCGGAACAATCTGGCCGGACCACCGCAGGGTCGCCGGAAACCACCGCGCCGCTGCCGGACTCTGTCGTGCCAGAGCCGGAAACCACCACGCCGCCGCCGTCTCGCCGCGGAACTCACCGGATTCCGCCATGGCCACTGTGGGTCTCGCCGAAAAACCTGGTTTTCACCGGAAAACTTCCGGGAGCCACTAGGATCACCCCAGTGCTCCAAATTCAGATCTGAAAAGAGTTTCAGAAAGCTCGAGACCCGAACTACACAACCCTTGTGGCGATTTGAAGAAACAAAACTCATAAACATGATCCAGGATCTTCAAAACGTAATACGCCTACCTTGCGGGTGAAACGCCAAAGCTTTGGGTGCAGATCGACGCCAGCGACACCCTGAAGCGAGATCTGCTGACGATAGGCACTGAAAACGGATGCCCGGAGCTCAAATCGGTGAAGAATGGATAGGGGAGGAGGTGGTTCCGTCTGTTTCGCGTTGGTGGTGAGTAGGGAGTAGATATTTTTTTTCTTTTTTTTCTTTAAAAACCTCTAGCAACGCAACGCCTCCGACCTCGCACCCGACGCAGACAAAGTTGAGGTCACCACTAGGGTAAACGCACCGTTCTGAATGCAACGGCGGACTCAGATTTGTGATCCGAGACTCCGTTCCGAAGTTATTCGAGCTGACACTCGAAAACCAACATTTCCATTAATTTACGAAAACGCCCCTGGTGGCATTTTCCCCAGCAGGCCCGCGCCCGCAATGTTTACACCTCTCCTAGGGTAAACGACACGTTCCGGACGCAACCTTTCCCTCAGATTCTAGTTCTGAGCTACCTTTTAGGAGATATCACACCCCCGCCACGTGAGTAGTATAAAAATACTTAATATTTTTATAAATTTAATTTCGGGCACCCCGGGCCTCGGAATCGCACGCCGTCTTCGCGCTCAGCTCTGGAATTCTTCGTAGAAATATTTCAAAGTCCGACAGGGCCAAAAACCCAAGTCGCTACACATATATCATACATAATTTTAAAAATAATCATTCACACAAATTTTATAATGGAACCTATGGAAACAACATCAAGGCATTAAACCCTCTAAAAAATTATAAATGGGGGTTTTCAACCATAAATATTCATTCTTTAACAAACCAATATTTTAATTTAATAATTAATTAACCATGTAACTATGAATAGGTTTTATTTATCTCAAAACATATAGGCAGTAGATCATATTAGCAATAATCAATATAACATTTTTGAAGAATTAATTTTGAATTTAATATATTTTATGATTATGTGTGGTTATTATTATAATAAAACACCTTTAAAATATAACATCATTCAACTCTAAGATTATTATTCATTTAATTTAATTAACTAAGAAAAACACATCAAAATAAATATAAAATATGCCACAATATCTTGTAAACTAAGGGGATACATAAAAATAATTAAATCTCATAGGATTAGATAAAAATAACTATTCATTAAATATCACTTTTAATATTTTCTACACATGTCATAAATGTCCCATTTAAATTCATTTATTTCTAGAATTGTGTTTATAATATTGATCAAGAATTGTTAAACATATTATACTACATTAACTAATTATCTAACTCCATATTCTAATTTAACATCAACTATTCTATTAGTATTTACTAATTTTTTCCCTCATAAATAATTTTCATATATATAAATCTTTAATGATTTACACTTTTGATTGGTGATATCAATAATTTATATCATTTAAAATATCATTAATAATATTAATAATTTTTTTAAACCTGATATTTCATGATTCTAAATATAATAATAACAATCAACAACATAAAATATTTTTTGTAATTTAATTCCCAGTATAATTATATCACATTAACAATAATTCACTACATGTGTTTAATATCTCTCCTCTATTTTTTAAAGAGGTCTTGTCAGAAGCAGAGCTTCGGACCATTTATTAAAAGAGTGAAAGAATGTACAAGAAATAGAGAACGAGGTTATAAAACCATAAATGCACTCATTGATCAAAACTAGAAACCATAATATGACATTTCATTCCCATAATCAGAGTCTCCGGCTTCCCACTCAGATTGAGACTTTTCTAATTTAAAAGTTTTCAGGTAGTTTGATTCAACATTTCTTGGCAACATTAAAGATTATCCAGTAGACACGTTCTTAGAGGTGTGAGAGTAGTCCTTGCAGGGTCTCCTCTTTGAGGGAACAAAGGAAATATCTTTTCCATCAGTCATTCTATCCGCTATTATATATTATTATTTTTAATAAAATTAATAATAAACCGTATGCTATTTTACCATTAAAATTTCTACTCTTAAAATAAGTACATTTGTAGAATAATATATTTTTTCAATAAAATTTTGTAAATCCTAAAAAATTTAACAAAAAACTGTCATCTAGATTATAAAAAATTATTTATGTTCACATTAAAATAACCATATATTCTTAATAATTATGATTATTATTATAAATGTGATATCATATGATTACCCCTTTAATTATATATACATTATGATATAATAATATTTCATATTCATCAAAAGTGAATGGTTTTTTTCTGTTTTATCAATACATTTATTCTTTTTGTGATAAGAGTTGATTATTAACTTGTTATTCTTAATCAAGAAAATATAAAAATTGATCTAATGAATGATTCAAGAAAAAATCCCATAAAGTATGGGAATGATTTCACTATATTAACAAGAAAATGATTCAGAGAACACACTGTACTGAAAATAGTGGAGGTAAGAAGACATGTATTAGCCTAAAATCACATCTAACGGGTTATTTTTTATTTCATAACACTCAAAATATGTGATGGAAAATTTTTGATCATATATACTTGAGATATACATTGAATGATCTAAATGGATGAATTTTACTTTTGAAAATTATACTTATGTCATCCTTATTAAAATTTTAGAAATATAGAAATGATATTTTATTTAATTAACATTAAATTCTAGTTCCATTAAATAATTTTCAAGATTAATTTTAAGGAACATAAATTTATGTAGGTAAGATATAGATTCATCCAACCTGTTTTATATTTTAAAATAAAAAATGTTGTGTGTTAATTCCTCTTTTACTGATGGAATCTCACAACAGATAAAACTGGAGGAAAAAGTGATGTTTTGCAGAATATTTAATACAATTACACCCAAGGAGTGTGTCATGGTATGGTAAATTACATTACCATTATACGTTAATTGAAAATATTTGGTTATATTATTGTGGCATGTGTAACCTTTTTGGAACCATATAAAAATATAATATTTCTTTAAGAAAATAAAAAAACATTAGAAATTTAAAATGTGGTATTTGGAAACTTGTGGGGATCTATATGAAACATATTTTGTCTAATAAAAAATTTATAAAGAAAAATGTTTTTTCTTTTATGAAACTATTTTAAAAATGGGGATAGGTACATATGACACTGGGGTGTGGGTAACATTAAGGTAAATAGAAACATAAAAAATCACATGCTTCAATTAAAATAATATACTAATAATTAAGATGGGGTTTTATTATAAATTCTAAATTTTAAAAAATAAAAATAATAATAACCAATTTACATGAAAATATTTATAAAATTTTAATGAATTTTATAAATGACAAAAAAGTAAATAAAAAAATATTATAAATTCCTGAAAGTTATCCTGAACCACTACACTCTAAGTAATAAAAATGGATAGATTATGAAAATTATGGTTCTCAAAATATTGGTTTTTAATTTTTATCTAAATAAATTTATCAATGTGCTCTTATTTATAATTTATTATGATATAGTGATTCCGAAAAAGTTGGAATCCCTTTTTGGGGTTTCATATCCATCTCCATTCATTGAGGCCTATTTTTAGATTATGCACATGCTATTTTTTGTGGTGTACATACTGTCAGATTTAATATCTATTATTATTATTATTATTATTTTATAGTCATTAGTGTCTTATTAATGGTATTTATAATTCTTTTCTTGAATTCCTCCTTCATATCATTTTGAAGCAATTGTTAATAAATCCAAAAGTGAGTTTCCTAACTCAATATCCTTTCATTTATTTACAATATTTCATATTGAACATTACTCTTATATGTTATATACATTATTCCCATTGAATGTATTATGTGATATTTACAATTTTTCAAAATATTAAAATTGCAATCACATTAACCCATTTACATATTTTTCTTACATAATTAATTATGATTTATAAAAGGGTTTTATTTCCAAACTAGTTTTTATTAATGATTCACGTATTTAAATTATAAATTATGAATTTTTTTTATCATTCTCCCATACACAATAATTTTTTTATATGCTAGTTGTTATGATATTTTCAGTTTCCCCTACAATTTCATTTCCCATTTGGTTCATAATTTACTCAATGTGATGATTTTAAGATAAACAGGCCACACAACTTCTTTCAGTTGAGAAATGTTTCACAAAATGACAGTATTCATTACATTATTTATAGTTCTTTTTATCTCTATATATAATATTTTGGAAGTTTTTTTTTCAGATTAAATTTCATTAAATAAAAAATTAATCAATTTGTAGTTCTTTCAACATGATATTTTACACTGACTTTGTTTAAAAATAAAATAAAAATTGAATATTTTATTCTATTAATTTTCATGCAAATAAATGTTCCCATTAATATTATTAGTAATATTAAATAAAAATCTCCTATGTGTTTTTTAATGTTTCCAAAAAAATATTTTTTAAAATTTTTATTAATGTTTTTTAAAACAATTTAAAAAACGTTGTGAGTGTTTATTCATCATTTTATATGTAAATTTTATCTTCCTTATAATTTATTCTCATCTATGTAAATAAATATTATTTTTTCCTATGAATTAATGAGGAATATTTTTAGTAATGAAAACCAGTTTCTTTCATTGGATGACTTATTATTAAATCTAATATTTATTTTTCATGAATCTCATTTATTTTCATATGTTAATATAGCTATAATGAATTTTTATTATCTAGATGAAAATGTAGCACACATAAATATGAATAATTGTTATTCTTATAGTAGTATATAACCCTCCATTATATTTGGTAAATCATTATATGTACTACAAATATTATTTTCTACGAATGATATATAACACAATCCAATATGGGACTCCTTCTATAATTTTATTTTGAAAGGTAGTGAACCCAATTCCATATGGTACTCTGTCCCCTATGTAATGAATGTCATTATAGTGATCGACGACATAAGAAATGATTTTTCTACACATATGTATACTCCACATTTATATGCCTTTTTATTATTTGATGTTGTGTTTTAATAGTTCATGTTAATTAACTAATGGTTTCACAATTCAATTAGTCATTTTTCTTGATATAATTAGTGGATTATGGCATGAATCACGTTTTTTTATGAATTCCTTATTGGTAATGATTATCTATTATCAGACCTTCCACCTTTATTATACTCTCATGCTCTTATGATTATCTTATGCCCAACTATGATATTCTAGTGATATTTGGTATTTTTAAACATATTAATAATTTGAGAAAACCATTTCATATTTTTTCATTACATTTTTTATGAGGGGGTTCATTATGATTAATTATTGAAATTTGTTATCTTGGGAGAAGAAAACATGTATGAGATTTTGAAAATATTTGAAAATAAGTTTTTTCTTTCTATTAAATAATTAAGTAAGTCATTTAGATCTTAGGGTTTGAATAATTGTTAGGTTAAATGATTATATTAAAATAGTTTATATAAAATAATTTATGTGTTTTGGATCTTCTCAATTTGTATCAAAATGGAAGTGTACTATATGTTTTTCTAACACCACAACAATGAGTAAAGGCCATGACACTACAATTTGTTTTTGTAAAGGGAATAGTTATTGTTTGTGATTCGATTTTTTATTTTTGGGGAATATAACTAGATATTATTTAGGAAAATGATAGGGAAAAATATAAATATATGAAAAATAATTTTTTTTAAAAGTCTAATGTTGGTGGAGTCCTTGTAAAAACATCCTTCTATGTATATAAATTGGTTGAGGTTGTCTCTTTCATATATTCAAATTTGGGTGATGACCCTAGAAATGGTTGGTTGACAGTTAACATGATAATAACTTGGGTAAAAATAGGTGGGCTTAACTATACTCTGGGTCTGACACTCTCAGATGATATTTATTAATTTATTTATTTATTAATTGTCAAAATATATTTCAATGGAAGTATATGATGTAATATATTACTATGTAGGATTGATAACCTAATTTTAATCCGATGAAAAATAACATATAATGAAATATAAAGACTAAAAATTTATATTTTGTACAGCTTTTCTCAGTGACATATTTTAGGTTTCTACTTTCATTTTATATAATTATTAAGTTAAATATTGGCATACCACCATATTATTTTATTAAATGTATTGTTATGAGCCTAAATAAACCCATATATCCAAGGGTTATTTTAAAAATGAATCTATTCTCCCAATAAGATTCAATGAAAAAATAGATCAAATGTTAATAATATTTCACTTATGCCTAAAAAATCAGGAATTCTTATTAAAATGATGATGATAATTTAATTTCCAAACACATGAAAAAAGATAATAATATATTTTTCTGATGTTTCATGGAGAAATTATAATAGATATTGGAATATTAAATTTCCTACATATTAGGATTTTGGGAATAATAGCACATGGGAGTTCCTCAAGGGAATTATAAATTATTACAAGGGTGTAAGGATTAGTCTTTGATCTCATAATTTTTAAAGAGATACTAAGAACCCAAAAAACACAATGTATGTTATAAAGATCCCATGAAATGTGGTACCCATGTTTTGATTCTCTAAATTGAATATTTTATAAATAATGAAAATTGATGCCCTAACACAATGGATAATGACATTAATAATAATTTTTATCCTCTAATGCCAAAATAGTAAGTAATAGCCTATGGAATAAATAAAACTAATGTAAATCAAAATAATTGAGGGATACTTATCCTATAATGTGAATTTTTGCATATCTTATTTTAATTTGGTTATATACACTATATTATATGTTAACATAACTATAATATAATCAAATCACCACCCAAATTATTTGATATTTTATTACAAGAGAAAATTATAATTGTATAATTTTTATTTCTCATGTTCATTTTTTTAGGAATTTATGTCATTAAAATCATATTATTATACCTTTATTTATAGATGAAGAAATTATGAAATTATATTGTACATATCTATATAGAAGATCTATTCATTAAAGAATTTAAAATCGCATTTCATATTTTATATCAATTTATGATCATCTATCAATGTAATAATGGAATAGAAATTTGTAGAAAATTTAATTACCAAGCATGATTAATAATGCACAATAATTTTTCTTGTTTAGATCATATTATGGGAGCGTAAATACACATTGGGTATATTCATATTGTATTTCATAAACCCACCTATGTTATTATGCCTTATTCACATTATAAATTTTATCTTTATCCTCTTTAGTCTAAAGGAAATATTTATCTATTTTCATAGTTGAATGATAACCAAAATTGAAATAGAACTGTTTATTTATTTTATTGGAGACTGTAAAACCCCATGATATTAGTATTAATAACAATGTAAATAAATATTATTTTTAATTACAGTTTTAGCATGTAATGATAATCCAACATGAAACATGATAAATTTTATATAAATAAGATTTTATATGTAAAATACAATTGTTATAATATATTTATTAAATTAGAATGTGTAAATATAATAATTAATGTTATGAAATATTTGTAAATCGATTATTTATAATTTTTATGTTGTAGATTTATTTATTTTGAGGCTCAATTATCAGATATAGGTAGAAAGTTTGCAACACTAGGGTTTTTTATATACCAATCCTATATCAAATTCCATCATCTGTTTTATGAGTGAATTTTTTGCAGGATAATTTCATGTTCGTGGTAATCAATATGAGACATATTCTAGTCTATCTATCACCCCTGACTACCACTTGTATTTTTATTAGCCATATATTTTATATTGAGGTAATAAGGGTATTTATATATTTATTTTGGGATGAGATAATCTTGTGATGTACTAAAAATTATATTAATTCATGTATTTTATACCGTTTTTTAATTTAATTTTTAATAATAAATTTTACAAAATAATTTTTTAATCAATATTGATGTTTTATGAAATTCAATTAATACTTATTAAATAAATTATTCACCCCTACTTAAATCAGAAAAAAATCATTTAATATATATATTTTTAGTTTTTTAGTTTTCTACCAAATATTCATTTATAATATAATATTTATTCATTTTAAATTAAAATTATAAATACCAATATTTGAAGAACACTCAATTAAAATCTATTAATGATTATGAACCATGATTAATAAGTCATCATTTATCTAAAAACAATTTTTTGGAAATAAAATATTTTCTATTTAAATTATGTTTTCATTTTAAATATAATGTTATCCAATCCAGAAACATTTTTTAAATAAATAAATGTCAATTTTAAATTATTAATATCATATTATCAAAAGGGATAATTTTAAAATATTTATTCTGAGATTTATTTTTAAGGGAATAATAAAAAATATTATTTTTACAACTTATATGAATTTTATGAGATCATTTGGAGTTAAGAATGACATAAAATTTATAAACTCATTTCACAGATTAAATATATATTTAATCAGGAGTGGATTACATTTAAAATATTATGTTTAACAAAGAAATATATTGTCGATGTTTTTCTACGCAAGTAATATTTTTTCTTAATGTTTTTATTCATTATTAAAATATTATATTTAAATTATTTTTTAGAAATTTTATAATATAAAAATTATTAAAATGTTTTTCATATTTGGAATAAGAAAATAAAAAATGGAAAAAATAATTATTTCCTTTTATGTCATAAAAATATGTATCTCAGGTGTAACAATTAGTTACTATAGTGAAATTTTTATATGGAAAAAAAGATAAATTATGAATAAAATACCTAAAATATCTAAATCCATATAACTTGTTTGTGTTTAAGAGCGTTTGATTGATCAATCATTTCCCTCTATACATTAATTTATTTATTTCAAGCTATATTCATTGAATATGGAGACTCTTATTACAATAACTAGTACTTACCCGGGCATTCACACGACAATACATTCAATGCTTACTTTCAAGAAGACAAAACTATATGTCAATATTAATAAAGAACATCAATATTTTATATATTGAAAAATAATAGTGATACATAATATTGAACTAAAATAGGATAAAATATATAAAATTGATAACATAAGGAAATAAGAAAAAGAAAATAACAAAGAAGAAAATGTAGGATAATATTGAAAACAAATTGGAGAATATATGATAATATATAAGGAAACATAAGTATACCATAACTGTACAAAATAAACCATACAAATACATGATGGGGAATATAAGGAAAAAATATAGAAGAATATTAAAGAAAGTAAAATTACTTGAAAATATATAACACATATATGAGAATATAGTGGATAAAATTCAATTGAAAAGAAAAACAAAATTTTTGAAAATAAATGAAATTGATGTGTATAAAAAGAACATGAATGACAAGATCATTCAATTGGACATTTACATTTCAAAACATACATCATAAGTCTTTATTTCACTGATAAATTATGTCAATGTGTACAAATATCCAACATAAAATGCCATAAAAACATTTCTGCATCGAAAAAAATGTTTACAATAAGAACACATGAATTTATAGAATAAAAAAACAATAACATAAAAATACTAATTAGAAAGAAAAATAAAAGAAGTCAAAATTTACCTTTTGAAGCCTATAATGAAAACTAGTATTACGCTACATGGATGTCCTCATCGCCCATCTACACTCCATTTACTTAAATTCTACATGGATATCCCCTTTCTCCTACTGCACTGAATCCCACTGTTTTCATCGGTGTTGCAAAATATTCCCTTTACCCTCACATGTCATGTCTTCCTCCCTCTTCCACAGCTTCAGTCCCTTCTTCCTTGTTCACTGATGTGCTGATATGACATTTCATGTCATTAGAATGGTATAAGCACTGCAAAGAACATGAATGAAAAAACATGAATGAAAAAATAACATGAAATAAAAGAACCGTCAAGTGGACATTTATATTTCAAAACATACATCAGAAGTCTTTATGTCACTGATAAATTATGTCAATGTGTACAAATATCCAACATCAAGTTCTAGAAAAACATTTCTGCATAAAAAAAATGTTTACAATAAGAACACCTGAATTTGTAGAATAAAAAAACGATAACATACAAGTATTAATTAGAAAGAAAAATAAAAGAATTCAAAATTTACCTTTTGAAGCCTCCAATGAAAACCAGCGTGTTGCAACATAGATGTCCTCATAGCCCAACTAAACTCCATATACATCACTCATTAGCTGCTACATGGATGTCCTCTTTCTTCTGCTACACTGAATCCCTGTATTTTCATGGGTGTTGCAAAAAATTCCATTTACCCTCCCATGTCATCTCCTCCTCCCTCCTCCACGGCTACAGTCCCATCATTCTTGTTAACTGATGTGATGATATGACGTTGCACGTCATTAGAATGGTATAAGTACTGCAAATATTATTGTTCTTGTGAAAATTGTTGTGATGAGTCAAATTTAACCAGATTAACCTAAATCCATACAAATCTTCAATGCAGAGTGTGTAACCCAACTGAAGCACATAGTCGAAAAATATAATCATTGTCCTTATGTCAGTGACATGCACAGTTCATGTCAAGCACCCATAGAACACTGTTACCATGGGATTCCATATAAAAGAAACAATAAGACTTATCCAAATAACACAAATAGAGGTGCACCACCACTAATCTATGGACAAGAAAAAAAAACAAAACCAGTAGATTGGCGTCGTGCCTAATTAGAGGAGATTAAGGGATATTTTGGAAAAAACTCCATGTAGAGGTCATTGCGCAGAAATATTGATATATTTCACGATGCATGACATAGCATATATATCTAAATAAATCCATAGACCTCACAACATGATTCGAGAAATTTGTTCTGATCCATGAAGTGGTTGTTTAGACACTGTCAGTTTGACTGTGAATAAATTCAGCTGATTCTGTTCGATTACAGGGTGTGTGGGAGTTGCGGGACATCACTTATTTACCTTTTCCATCAAACCTTCATGGGTTTGGAAGCAAAGGGCATGGCTCCAATATTTTAAGTGAGCTGTGTTTCATATTCCAATCTCAAGAAACCAAAAACCGGGAAAGGCTGGGGAAGATGAAATAGTGGATGCCTTATGCTGCCAATATTGGGAGAAGAAGGGATGTAGGTAACATGACTACATTTCTTTTATTAAAAAAAATAAAGGGTCCTGACGTACCATTATTGGGTTGCATTGTTGCGACGGGTCGACCATATATGACACTTTTTTTCATCTAATGAATGAATTTGTGAGTCTTGAAAAGCATTTAGAAGAAAGGATGGCACCATTATAACCATGAGATGAGAAGATCTCAAGAAGTTGGACCATCACTTTCCCATCTGAAAACATGTTCTTTGATGTGAACACATTTCCTAAAATCAATATAATTAACACAGCAAAACCCCAAAAAAGGAAAAATATCCACCAAGTCTACATCATGTAACAAATGAATCATGAATTATGGTATTCATTTACACATACTTTAAAATTCTTCAGGTAATCAATCACCTTCCTTTAGGAAGAGAAAATATAGGTCATCATGTTCAAATGATAGATGATAGGATTTAAGGTTGATTGGATTTACATTGCACATCTATTCGTCTGATATGATCAGCATCATTTCCCGTTGACAATAGAAAAAACAGTAGCCTTCAATCCGCTATTGAATTGACATGAAATCTATAACACCACAACCCGCTACTGAATATAACTGATCTAGACCATCCATGGAAGAAACGTCACCCTAAGGAAGCTCTTGGAAGCATGAAAGTCAGCTATTTTTTCTTCCTAGGGAGCCATGGAAACATGAAAGTCAGTCATTTAGTTTTCCCCGTTGCATGTATGGATAATATCAATGTTTTTTGATGAGTCTCCAGCACATTAAATCATATTAATAGATCTTCCATAGGATGGAGGTATGCCCATCTATATAATTGAATAAGAATTTCTCATCGATTTATAATTCAAAAAAATACTTATATTATAAGTACTACAAATCTCCAAACCTAATAACATATCATTGGCTTCTTCCAAGAGATTGTCGCCATTTTAATAGATAGAAATGAAAGTTATAAAAATAGAGCCATTGATGTCATGGTTAATACTGCAACCCTGTTTTTCTCCCAGGGTAAATGACCAATTGAAAATTAACATGAAATGAGTACTTTGAGAATTCCATTAGATCTAGTATACATGGGAAGGGTCGAGGAATGTCTTAGGGGAACTCCCAGCGAACTTGAGGGATCAACATCTCAATTCCTATGTGACTACAACAATGGATCCAATAGAGCATGTGCCACGAGGACTCATTGTTGGGTTCGCTACAACAGTTGCACCTGGGGAATGATAAATACTCTAGAAATGATATTATCATCCATGGAAACATCTGAAATGCCGGACAAGGAAAATGAACTTGGTTGGGATCTCCATGAACCATAGTATATTCCCCAACATTCCCTACTTTTCCAGTGTTTTCGAAAGATTTAAAAAGGGAAATACGAGAAGAATGTGGACAGATGCTGAATAATTTATGGGGAGGGTGGGATTGACATACTCAAAGCTAGAAAAAATCAGAAACATGTTAGATTATATGATAAAACAATATTTCATACATACATGTTTGGTTAATTTCAATAAATATTACCTCAATTGTGTGTCTACATAAAAGAAATTCAACCCTACTATGACTGAGAGTGTGGGAACCCAATATAAAAACAACCTCTAATTTTGAATAATGATACAATGGTATTAGATTTAATGAAGAAGAAGACGAATGTGTTAAGGTTGAATAAGTAAAATAAATGAAAAAATAATATGAATGTTCTATTAATTTCAATAAATCATACCTCCAAATGATGTCATTACACCAACAACAATGAAATTCGACCATGATATGACTGATTTGAATAGGTAATTAAAAGAAGAATGTGGAAATGAGGATCAACAATTTACAGGGAAAACCCAACGAATGTGGGAAGTTCAATTATTTTCAATAAATTTCACAATGATAGAGGCAAGTTGATTAATTTCAATAATTCTTACCTTCCCCGGATGTCATCGCAAATAACCAAAAAAAAAATCTTTCTATGTTATGATATATTTGTTAGGAAAATAAGAGCAGGGAAAAGATGATGAATAATTTATAGAGGATGGGATTGGCATAGTCAATGTTGAAAAAACATAAGAAAATATATTTTATTCTGGAAAAAAAATATTGCATATATACAAGTTCAATTAATTTAAATAAATATTACCTCCATAAGAAGTCACCACAAATCTTCAATAAATAAATTCAACCTTTCGATGAAAGATTCAAATAAGTAGACCTAGAAAAATAGAAGCATTAATTTACATGGAAAAAATAATATAATAATGATGTTTTTTCATTCTAAAAATGAAACTAAAGAGTAATATTAATATATGGAAAAATCCAAAAGTCATCAACATGTTATGGATAGAGACACAACCCTGGTTATTTATTTGTACCAGAATAGCTGCTAAAGGAAAATATATAAGACATTATAAAGAAAAGCATCAACAAGATTGTTCAGTGAAAAGCCACATATAGCAGTATAGATACAAGTAAAATATTAAACTATTACCTTTTAGAATGATACAACCTAAGTTGCAGCGGCACCCCTGGGATATGAATAGGGTCGGTCCTTCCTGTTTTCTCTATGAATGAAAGAAGTCTATTTTAGTCAAAAGTAAAAGATAAATGATATCATATAAAGGGGAGGTATATATGAATGTAAGAAGTTTATTTTAGTCAAAATTAAAGGGAACCTATGATATCAAAAGTAAATGGCTCATATGAATGTAAGAAGACAATTTTATTCAAAATTAAATGGTGCATAAGTTATCCCATGTCATAAGATTGTGTCTACAATCAAATCAGAGTAAATGAGAGAATGTTGGTAGGGGTCTGAAAAGGGATCATGTTCAAGGTTCTTGGATCATCCACGACTTTAATGGTATGGGTCCCCATATATACATTGATCGAAAATGTTTTATAGTCTAGAAATACAAAATAACCATACTTTTTACTCAAATACAGAACATAAAATCCAAAATTAATCAAAAACAGTTGCTAAGATTTATAAATATATGATAATTCCTCAATAATAATACCTTTCATGTTCACTTCATAGAATAAGTTATTTTGGATCCACCATAGCTAAAAGCTATCCAAACACCAAGAGTACGTAGTCATCAAAGAAGTTTGATGACTTATAAACGTGGGGAATCCCTTTCACCTAAGAAAACTATTGGAAAGTCATAAATGATCATCTCGTAACATAATATATTGACATTTCAAGTTTTCTTTTATGGATACTCACATAGATCGCCTACAGATCAAGAGGGAAATCAAAAAAATAATTCAAATACCAATTGATCAATCCTAGTAGCATAAACTAATAAATTGCATATATAAAGAATATTGACACAGTTGTTGCTGTTTATGCCTCTGTATTTGACATATTTATGAATACCAAATCGCTAATTTGTGGATAACATGTATTGCAGTGTGTATATATTTCAATGTAAACATATAGACTGTAAGTGTAACATAAGAATGTTACATATTGAAGAATTTTACTCATTGCAGTGTATGCATACTGATGGATATTTTCATATTTCAGTGTGTGCACTGTATTCATTTACATTGTGCATATTTCAGTGTATGCATGGGACAAAATAATTACTGATTTTTGTTTCTAATTATGAATTGTAGTAATGGATATATAGAACAATGAAAAGATATATTAAGAATGAAAATAAAACAAAACTTTAAGTTTGGATTAAATAGAAAAGGGCCCATACGGGTAGTGGGAAAATACATTCTTGGAAAGGGTCAAATGAAATGAAATGTAGTCTGATTTGGATTGAATAGAAGCTTGCGGCTTGAACATGCTACTAGAATATAGTCCCAGGAATATTCTTAGCATGCTCTCAACTGCCTGAAACAGATGATTCAATTTAGGGTTTCAACTTACCGATTAGCTCGCCATCTTGCAACTTCTGTAGAGTGGGGAGACAAAAATCATTTCATTTTGAAACTACATTATGTGTATTTTGTTCAATATTTTTTAAAATCAATTCATATGGATGGGTAGTTTGAAAGCAGTGAATAGATAGATCAATCCTCTATAAAGTGATTAATATATGTGAGCTTAGAAAGGCCTAAAGATTTTTATGTTGAATGTTCAAGAAAAATTGCGGGAAATAACTGGTTAAACTAATATGTCCGTAGTGGAGATGCCAAAGATACGGTAAAATAAAAATCTATTTGAAACATTATGTAATAATAAAACATACCCAACATTAGTGCTGTAACTAATTTTTAAAGATACAAAGCTCCAAAATGAGTCACTACTCCCCTTTCCATAATAGAGTATTTCCCTAAATTGTAGTGTGACTCTGCCCTATGGACCTGAATGTAGGATCAAGAACATCCCAATGCAGTTAATGTTTACTAATGATTCATCACCCATTCACACTCTAAAGTAGTTGTAATCCTATAGTAATTGTGAAAATTTTAAATTGTCATAAAAATAAATAACATATAAATGAACATACTATTCAAATAAGAACTAATAGTTGTAGAAGTCTCTAAGAAATCATTACAATATTAGTAAACATTAATTTTAAATGAAAAGGAATAAAAATTTATTTTTACCATTTAGAAATCAAATATATGATGTAACATACTATTCAAATAATAACTAATAGTAATGAACATTGAAATCGGAACACTGTAATTGTGAATTTCAACGTAATGAAGATTGTTTGGAAACCAATCAGATATAAAAAAATCTATATTGAAAAGAATTTAATTGTGAAAATTAGGGTGTGTGAGGTAACAAAAGTTACAATTTATTAAATTATAATCACATTGAACATTCCATGATGGTGTATTTCAGAAAAATCTAGTGTTACACAACCATGTCCCCTTATATCCGGGATCAAAACATTGTATTAATATTGATTTTATTGAATATATTGAATGCATAAATTAGTGGTACAAAATATTGCAATAAAAGTGGATTAAATATGGAGATAGTTAAAATAGTAAAAAACATAAAGGATAGTCACATTGTACCTTTGTACTATTGTTCAACCGACACATTGAACAATATCTATACAACAACTAAAAAATTAGAAATATAATGTTTAAAATTAGAATAAATAAGAAATAAAATAAACATTATCATATTCAATAATTCATAAAAACTATACCATAACCAAGGAAAATCTGACAATAAAGAATCCAATAAATTGAAACAAATAAATCATACCAAATTCAAATGAGATGAGGATAAAGATTTGTAATAAAAAAAACCACACACAATGGTAGAAATAAGATAGATTTTGAGGAAGTGGAACCAACCTAGTTTAGATGTTATTGGATTTGATCTTCATATGTGTCTCTGCATCAGAGGAAATCAGAGATAATTGAAATATTGGTCATGTGGAAGTAGATATTGCAAGAAATATAAACCCTGACAAAAACATCTGATGGAGATATAATGAAACAGTATCATTTTCATTTAAGAAAACCCTACCACATGCCAATCTGAAGAGGTGAGTCATGGAGGATTGATCGGTAGAATAAAATGATGACATTTATATTTGTGTGTGTAGTATATGGAAGTCTCATATTCATTTATAGTATTTTTAAATGCATTTAAAATCAAACCAACCAAGCTGGATGACAAAGAGAAAGGGACAATACATGGAAACATTGATGTTTTTCTAGTGCCAAGACACATGCCTCATTATTCAAGGTTTTCCACCAAACATCATGCAACGAATCCCCTCCTCCAGTCACAACACACCATTTCTAAGTTACAGTCATTTTTCATCAAACTCGGTCAACTAGGTTGGATGCCACTGCATCAACATGTGAAATGGACAATGAGAATGCACAAAAACAAAATTTCCTATAAAAAATAGTTTCTTTGAAATAAAAATCATATATTGATCATCAGGATTACCATTTGGCAGTGTGATGGGGCTAAATTGCATGTTTGAGGATTAATTAGAGAAAAATGAAAACTTTTCATGAAGTACAATAAGTTGTGGTAAAGCCCTATCGTTTGTGAAGGTGTATAATTCAACAGCGGTATGGAGGGAGTGGAGTAGAAGGTTGGATAGAAGTCGAATTATCATAAAGAGATGGCTATGGAACATGTTGTAGGAGGGTGTGGAGAAAAAATAAAAATTTAGTGGGTTTCCTAGCAACACTGAACTGAAATCACGACTCAGAGATGAAGAAGAAGGGCATGGAGGATACGGTAGTAAAATGTCGTTGGTACCGTTGAAACACCTGATGGAAATGACGAACCGGAGGAGTTGTAGACAAAGTATCCGAAGACTGAGGAGTCGAAGATAGAGGAGTTGAGTACAGTAGAGCCGAAGGCGGATCACATGGAGGCGGAGTCGCGGCTGGAGAGGGGATTCAATTAGGGGAGAGACGAAGAGGATCTTGGGAGGGGGGATTCGATGAGGGGTGCAGGAACAGTAGAGCTATTAGAGGGGAGTTAGGGCGGGGTGGGAGAAGTAGTGGGAAATCCTGATCGGGGCTGGGAGTTTATTTCGTTTTTGGTGGAGTGATACATAATATGGGGTGAAATGGCTTCATAGGAAAAGGACACATAAGCAGAAAAAAGCATGCTTTAGTATATATATAGATTACACTCTATTGAAATATAAAACATTCCACTCACCAACCAACATCCCATTATACCATTATCATCATGTCTCTGGAAAAAACAATCTAAATATATCCCTACCACTACATGACACATCAGTGATTTCATTTTATAATCAAAATACCACACTTCAATGGATTAATCCAATTTTTATGAGAGTTTTTCAAAGGAAAGGGGTTAGAATTACATACCACTTATTTTTGATTTTCACACAATTTATTCTTCTTGTACCTCCTATATATCTATTAAAAAAATGTTTAAAAATTACATTTGTTTAAAAAATTACTTAAATTTTATTACAATGATGGTTATATAAATTTCAACCATTATCTAAACCATTCGAAAACTGATATTATCACATGTGTACATAGACAGACTCCCACATCTATAAAATACATATTTTCTTTCTCATCACTTCCACATTAATATTTTTTATTATATTATTAAATTTTAAAATATTTAAATTAGGAATATATTCTTATTTTAAAATTTAAATCATTATCTTCCTTCCTCAACTCTAATTTTTTAGAACATAAATAGGTCACTTGTGAATATAGAAACTACAATTTCATTGGACTACATGTTTTGTTTTCATTAATTCCTTACATGATTAGTTCTAATAATATATTGTGTGATTACATATTATATTTAGGTGTGATATGTGTCATGAATAATATTCATAAATAAATAAATGTAAGTCTATGATTATATAAATTGATCCATTGATATGAGAACATTACATGAAATAAACTCACAACTGATTTAATATTCCAAAATAAAAATTAACTTTTATTTAAAATTATTTAAAAATATTATAAAAAAAATTAAAAAATTTATTATATTATTTATTAATTTCTAATAATGATGTCATTTTTACCATTGAATCAGTATTATTAACCCAACTATAAAACCCCAACAAAAAGAAACAAATTATTTACATATGTTAATGAATATAAACTATAGAAAACTAATATATGGATGAATAATGAATTTAAATAAAGTATATAAATTTTTAGACATGAATAATATTTTGAGAAAACATGTTTCTATTGTTATGTTTTTAAGGAATTTGGAGTGTGTATGACTTGACCTGAAACCAAGAATGACATTCCTCACAATTTTTATTCATTAAATAATGTTTTCATATTAGACTATTATTGTTATTGAAAATAGATTACATAATGAACCATTTAGATTATATTATAAATTTTAAGGTTCATGTCATGTTATTTATGATTGACTTCATCAATCACTCCATTATATACTTTTTATTCAATTATTTACAAATTCAAAATATTGTTGTCAACTCATATCCTTTCTTTGAGCTATATTATTTCTTATTTAATTCCATTAATATAGGATTGTGAAATTCTTATGTTTTTATTTTATTATTATGTATTTTAATCTATATTTCTATATTTTTAAATTTAAATATCATAAATCCATTTTTAAATTATTTTTTCTCTTTAAATTATGATATGTTTAGGGGGTTTTCTTTTCATCTAATTTTCATTTGAGAACGATATGACTAAATTTCTAAAAAGGGATATTGTGGGATATTTATATCTAAATAAATATTTATTTTACACTCCTCTATTTTTTCATTAGGATTGACATTCTCATATTGTCCAAATTACCCTTTTTATCATAACTCACTTTGATGGATGATATTGATAAAAACTACCCTCTTCCATTAGCCATGTACATTTTTCCTCTATATCCATATATTAAATGTTTCTATTGATGTTGTAATTTCAATTTATATGATTTAATTAGTATTATTTAATGTAATTAAGTTTCATAAAAAAATGAGTATTATTTTATCATTATTTGTTTAGTCCTTATCCACTACAATTGGCATTTACAATATGTGAAAGGAACCATGTTTTTTTATAATATTTCCATATTAACAGATTTTCCTAAAATCACCTTAATTTTTATTTAAAAACATTACCATAATGTTTTAATGTTCATAAACGTAATGTTAAATTTAATGAGATTTATTCAATTAATTCTTAATAGATAACAAAAAATATACTTCTTTTAGTTTTGTTTCTCCATGTAAATTTTAGTGCATTAACACAAGTTATTTTTCACATATATAAGAATCCTTTAATATTTTCTATTCATTATTGAGGGATATTATCAAATTATTCCATCGAAAATATTTCACTAGATAAGTTATTATTAGGAAATTTGTATATTATTCATGAAAAATGATTCTTTTCCCAAGTTAACTGAAACACTGTGAATTATTATTGTTTCAAAGTTTTTTTTGGAATTTATATAATTTTTTTATCATTATGTGATGGATGGATTATATGTATCCCTTTAGTTAAATGGATAAATATTTACATCTCATGATGTTACATGTATTTTTTAATGGATGTGAACATAATACCCCGATGGACATAATCCACTATGTCATTGGGAATTTAATATACCCAATCCTGTACTAATGTATATTAACTATGTAATTGATGTCTTGGTAGTGTTCATTGACATAAGAAATGATTTTTTTATACATATATATATTCAAAAAATATATTCATATTAATTATAATATGTATTTTTAAAAAAATTTTATATAGAATTATGTTTTCACATTGTCGTCACTCATGTTTTCTTCGATGTTAAAATTTTTATTCCATGAATAGTTTGTTTATTATATATTTAGTATGGTTTATGATTATATCATGTTATTCTATGTACCTTGATTATTTTATCATACACAAATTCCATTATTATTATCACGTAATATCTTAAATTTATGTCACTTATGTTTACCCACATAAAAAAACTAGATCACCTTATCATAGGTTTCCATTTATCATGATAAAAAACAACTATTACATTTTATTGTAAGATATAGTATCTAATGAGGAGAATATTTTTTGGATATATTGAACGAATTGTAAAATAAGTTATTTATTTAACTATTGTATAATAAAAATAAAACATTTGGTCAATGGGTGTGGTTTATTATGAGATCAAAATCTTAAATACTAAGATGACATTTAAAATGATGTAATATTTTCGTGGATGAGATAGTTTATATCAAATATACATTGTATTGGATGTTATTTTGCACTAGGCCTGAGAGTATTGGACTAGGGTTCTCAGAAGACCCTCCCAATACCTTTTACATCAACATAGAGTTTTTTCTCAATGAAATTACAATTAAAAAGGACTAATGGTGTATATAAGAGAGGAAATATAATGAAGAGGATGTTAGGAACATGTACCAACAAGTTAGGACTTGTGGTAAGGTTATTTATACCAAGACACCAATATTTTTATGTATTGTCCTTATTCATCATATCATATACCCAATGTAAAAAAATACATGACCATGAAATGAATACCATATTATATAACATTCACTTCTGTTAAATTTGTGGAATCTTCTCCCCCAATATAGATTTATAATACAGAGACTACTTTATTAGTTATGGTCTCATTTAGGAACTTTTGAGTTATTAGCGATATATTATTTATCAATATAAATATATTCCACTTTATATTTCCATATAAATTTTTTTTTAATAATATTATAATTTTTATTAGTTACATTGATTTGTTGATAACCGTTTATTTATGGTACACTTCATATGATTTCTTAAATTCAAACTCAATAATGATAATAACTGATAGTTTTTAGTCTATTTAAGTAGAATTTTATTCCATTATTAACATAATTATATTAAAGGATACAAGGATGGTAGATTTTATTTATAATATTTTTAGAAGACTTATTTCTACACTCTTGATATTTATTTCAAAAGTTAATCCTTTTTTTTATTTTTTCAAAATGAAAAATAGTTTTTAAAATGACATTTAAAGGTTCACATTGGTTTTTATTGGTATTTTTTTATAGTTTCTGTCTCTAATACATTACATCTATATGTTGTTGTAAATATTCATCAATTTTTTAAATAGACCATTCCACCTAAATTAACCTATAAGAATGTGATGATTTCCATTTATTACAATTTTATAGAACATTGTGAATAGTTTTTACAAATATTTATATAATTTCATACAATTTATTGAATTATTTTCATATATGTGAGTAACCTTTCATGATCTACTATTCCAAATTATATATTCACCAATACAATTTATATCAGATAAATTTATACTATGTAAAATAATACTTTGATTCAATATATATTTTCATATATAATAAAAATGTGATTAAAATAAAATCATTATCAGAAAAATGACTCATCATATCCTCAGTCTTTCCCAAAATTCCACTATTAATAATCATAACCTTATATTTAATGATATAACTCTACTAAATTACTTAATATAAATATCATAGTTTATGTTTATTAACATATACACCCATACATCATTTCCATTAGGGAATTATTATCTAAAAAATACACCCTTAAACTATATATTTTGTATACTTTTGTCTTCAAAAAATGATGTATATCTACCTATATTTTTACTTAGTTTTATTCGAAACCAATGTAATTTCAATGGATTTATGTTGTTAATATTGATGATGGATTTATATAAACTTTTATAATATGGTTTATGTATAAGTAATCATTTTGTGATGTGATGGGTGCTCCTAAATTTATACGTCCTTCTAATAAATTTTTTAATATATTTATCTTAGGATATAACATGTATAGTGAATATATAGTAATCCATTGACAAAATGGTATGTTATCTTGGTATTGATCCTTGAATTATTCATATGATGGATTATCTTATGTTTCTTGTGAATTATTATGAATCTGTGATACTATGATATCAACTTTTTTATGAATAAATTAATATGTTATGATTAAAGACTCATTATCTGTGTTGTATTGGTTAATATTTCTTTACATTATGTAAATTCACAGTGTTTATATTCTTATACACAAATGTTTATAATGTGATTACTTATGATCATCTAAATTATTTTATTTGTTTTAAACATAGAGAGTGTTTGATCTCACCCTTATTAGGCTTCCATTTTCAAAGGGTGTGAAGAAGACAATTACAAAAAATGATGTCTATTTTGAATCATTTGTGGATATTTTTTTGTATCTTTAAATCAATCTGTAAGGTATGGAATCCTTTATTTAGTTTTAATATTTTCATTTAGAGGTAAATATATAGGTTTTTATGGTTAATATATTTTTAAATTATGTACAATAATAAACCAAAAAGTTCTTAGATATGTAAGTGGTATTATATTTTTTATTAATCATGAAATTATGGATTAAAGGTTTGTGTTTCTTTGATTAGTATCAACAATATTCTCCAAATAATTAGTTTCTTAGCACCATATATAGGATTGTTGATCTTGAGAAGCTTAGTGATTATCGATGTTGGATAAGATTTTATTTTATGAGGATAATTTAAAAGTTGTGGAAACCACCTTACTTAATAACTTTTCGGTCAACTATTAGTATAAAGGCCATGGTAAAAAACTAAGAACTCATATTAATATATTTTGAGATGAGTGTATATATTTTAAGATAATTGTTTTTGGATTTTAAGATGATTTATTGATCATGGTATAGGTATCCCTTATTATTGGAATCTATATTGAAATTATGTAAATTCATGTCACTACGGGAAAAAGAAATATATTTTTTATAATATTAGTGAATAATTTATATATTGATTTTTGAAGTTTAATCGTGGTCAAGGATAATTTTTATATTGAATTCTAGGAGAATATATTTCAATTAATTTTCAAATTGGATGGTAGTAATAAATATCATAATATATTTAGGATTACATATTATTTATTATTATGACTAGAATATATTATTGGAATATATCTAGATATGTATAAATTTATGAAGACGGCCTAAATTGTTATAAATAGTGCTTAGTTTCCTATTAATGAAAACAAAATTTGGATATGACATCAAACTAAAATATATATATGATATTTCCATATATTGTACAACACTAAAAATAGTTTGTTATGTTTTATCACGATCTGCTGTCATTGAAAAAAACTATGGACCTAACAGAAGTATTGTTTTGAAACTCTTTGTGGATAGTAATTGGATGATTCAATGACCCTTTATAAAAAATTATCTATGAATTTATTTTATTTTGAAATCATTATTCATGACTATATTTTGAAAACCATCATCTATTTTCCTGGGTGGGATAAAATAGATTTTTTAAAACCCAAATTCATTATGTGGGTTTGATTGATACACCTTGAAATTTTAGTTAGTATTATTATGAAAGTAAATAATATTTTTCTAAACTTGTATCACACACAACACCAAACTAAAATTAACATTGATAATTTTCATAAAGTTTGATAAATAGTTATACATTATGAGAACAAAATGAGAAATATCATTAAGAAAATTATAATACAAGTCTATGAATATAAAATGATAAAATTAATTATATAAATTAAATAATTAATTCCATTAAATTTCACTCAAATGAATTAAAAAATTATAATTTTTAAAAGATAAATAATTAAATTCGATGTGGTGTGATTAATATAATTTAGTTTCAAAATGCCAATTTTAAAATGAAATTAGAATCTCTATAAATTATGAATTTTTATCATAATAAAATAAATTTAAATAATTTAAGGGTTTATTATGATAAAATGTGTTAATGTACACCCAAATATATTGAATCTTACTTAATTTATTATTTACAAAAAGTAAGACTAAGATATATAATGTTGTATACAATAATTTTTCTATAAAAATAGTGATACATTAAATTTTATGATTATATTTTAATGATAAAATAAAATATTTCATAAATTTAATTTGAAAAAAATGATGTTTATATTTTTATATATCATTTCCAAAATAATTATATCAAATTTTAGTATTTTTTCAAAAGGAATATTTCCAGTGAATAGTAAAAGTATCGCTTTATAAATGCATTCTATTATTGGACATAATGTTAATATTAGCATAATTTAAAAAACACTTTTTATGGATAATTTTTTTTATTTAGTTAAAAATTAAATTTTAATATTATATATATAATTTATACACCTTTTATATATATATTGGATCCAAAGTTATATTTTATTCAAATAACAAATCTGATTGGGATATTCCATTAATTAAATATTCCTAAAATTCCATTCATTCATGTAATGGATTGATATGAAAATAACCATATATTATTTATTCAAAAAATAATAATATCATTTTATCTATTTATTTATTATAATTTAAAAAATATTTATTTTTAATTTTAAAAGTAATTTTTCCTAATTAATATTTTAATGTTGATATTCAGACATATTATGATGTCATATTTTATAAAATTTTGAAAACATATTTTTAATATTATATTGAATATTTCAAATTAAAATTTTTTTAATAAGGGAATTTAATATTTGGTCATAAAAATTTGTTACCAATTTAAAAATTAATCACCATGGTAGAGGGAAAAATGAGGTAAAATGTTAAATCCTGGGGAAAACACTGAAAATATTTAAAAAACTCATCTCTAAATTATTGGACAGATAATTTTTCATCTTACAATATATTTTACACCCTAATATTAAATTTTATAACCACATTCTCTAAATATTACATCTCATTATAATATTGGAAATTAATATTTAGAAGAAATAATTCATTATCACTTATAAATAGTACGTATCACCACACCAATACTTTACACACAAAATGATTCATAAATAAATAAATATCTACCAAACACCTTGATTAAGCCTCATTACCATAGACTAGTTGAATAAGTATCTTCATAATACAAATATATGAATTCTTAATGAGAATATTTAAGTTAGAGGGGGTCAGATTCTTGCACCAAGTGAGTGAGGACATGCGGTAATGATTCTTGTTCTAATACTCCATTCATTTAAATTATTTTTATTATTCCTCATATACAGTTCACCATGATTGAATTAAATATTTTGAAATGAACACCATAATATATTACATTTATTCATGAGTAAATAATGTTATTTTTTGGAAATTAAGAGAACAAATATTAATAAATTTCCCTAATAAAACAAATAAATGTATTACTGGGTAATTTAGTTACAGAAAATACACGAAATTATTTTTTATTTTGGATCAAAATGTGTTATTTAATATGTAAAATAATTTTAATCATAAAATTTTTATAATATATTATTTTTTTAGTGAACACTATGATTAGTATATTAAGGGTTATGATAAATTCCCATTGACACAAAAGGAAGGAGTTATACACATGACCTATTGGATTATACCCTATGAATCAAATTTATTAATTTTTTCAGGGAAGATAACTTCACTGGGATTTCCCCATACTAATATCTAGCCAAAATTCAATATCATCAAGATCAAGGTAGAAACCATGTTTTCCAAACCACCCCAATAAATTCCCACCATCGTGCACATTACCCTTAGTAAATTTAATGGTGTAATAAAGGGATTTGTATCTAGACCATAAAAATATGAATTTATATATTTTCTTTTTACCAATATATTGATAATATATATATATTATAATATTAATTTTTAAAATATTAAATAATTAGTTCAATAAAAACCAGTCTCTATAATGTTGAAGAACACACTGTATTTTTCTGAAATATAGAGTTCCAATCAATACACTCTTGAATATGATTTTATGAAATTTAAAAATAAATTATTATTATTTAAAATAAATGATAATATAATTTTCTGAAAGCAAATATTGGTTTTATACGTGTAAGAATAATCATATTCTAAAAAATAGTATTTGCCATCAAATGGGATTTTTTTATTTCAAATTGTAAAACATCTTATTTATAGAATTATTTTGGTCTAATATTTTTTATTTTTGAAATTATAACATCAAAATTATCTAATTGTCATTTTTTGTTATTTTATAAGGGATTCAAAATGTTTTTTAAAAATTAAATATGGTATTAATAGGAAATATGTATTATGAATTAAATATACAAAAACTGATGTGATTAAAAAATTAATTATTATCCACAAAAAACTATGTTCCCCCTTAAAAGTAGTTTGTCATTATTTTATTTGGTTAGTTTTACTTATTTTTAATATATACTCCAAAGAAAATATTATATTTCATGGTTTTAAAATCAATTCTTTATTAACATGACACACTTGCACAACACCAATGGAATTATTGTATTGTATTGTATTCTTATATTAATAAAATATTTATATTAACTCATAAATGTGTGAATACATGGTAAAACCATGGTATGGACTGTAGTTTTGATTACATTATCATATAGATTCAAAAACCCATGTTTGGAAATTATTAAAGAATTTACCTCTATTTTTCTATATAACCCACAAAACATCCAATAAATCTTCACTCAAAACCCATTCATCATTAATTTATTAATCCATTCCCTCAAAATATAATTCACATGGTTACCATGATCCTTTAATAGTATTCCCCCATGATTTTAGAATCACCCTGTCAATGTAAAGGATCATCTCCATCACTACTTTATTCAAGAGTAATCATTAAATTATGCTGTTCATTTTCTAAATTATCATCTTGGAATATTTTTTGAAGAAGTAATCACACTATCCTTATTATTTTCATATTTTTATAGAATCATTTCCATCTCATTTAACCCTTATGTAAATCTTTATGTACCATCATTATGTTTCTGAAATCATTCAGTTATTTTCTATACCATAATTTGTTTTGGTGAATACCTATTTCTATTTCCACTAAAATGTATTCACAAAACTAAATATGTATTTATATAATTTGGTTTTTTATTTATGTTCCCCACAAATCTTAAAAATTATTTTTAATTTGATAAAATACATACTTATGTTTTATGGTCTATATGTCACATTTTTGCATTACAATATATGTATGTGATGGTGGGAATTGGAAAATATATCCCTAAAATGCTTTAGGTAATGTTTTTGTCTAATGATATTCTGTTTATAGGGAAAATGGTTTTAACCTAATAACATTATGTTATGAGGTTTTGAAGGATATCCTTGACTTTTTCTATTTTTCCATGCTTTATGTTTTTTCCACATTTCCATGTTGCATTCATGTTAACTTTTTATATTATGATTTGATGCTCATTTCTGTGATTCTCACCCATTTCTTTCTAAATGATATACCCATTTACTCACATGTATTATATTCAATATGTTATTAATTGTTTATTATGTTACGTGGATTAATGTCACATCTATTTGTTTTGAACTTCCCTAGTTTATCCCTTATACTTTTATATGATCTAAAGAATTTAAGATAGTGTTTCAATGTTTTTAAATAATGATGTTGTACTCACACTTTATGTTATGATTCCATGTACGTAATTTCACAAAGAAACTAGGTCATAAGATCATATGGGGATTTACTAAATGTAATATTAGGTAATAAATCATAAAATAATGTTTAGTGAATATATGGTTTAAAATGTATGGTATTAAGGGAATATGCAGTTATTTTGGGGATTAGGATTATAAAACCCTAGTGATATTATTTTAGAATAAACCAAAAAATGTAAAACATCCCTAAATTTTTTTATTTTATACAGTAATTGGTTTCCAATAAAATGAATCCTTTTCTAGATACATTAAGTATATGCTGATATTGAACATTTTTAAATTGGGGTAATAACCATTAATAGGTGGTATTACGCTAGAATCAATCATCACCTGATACATGATAGTGTTACTTTATTTACACAATTTTATCACACTTGGGGTATATGATTTTTGAATTTCCTAATACCCTTATAAACCATTATGAATAGAAAAAAAATTCAGAATGATTTTATTTTTAGATATAGATCATGGATAAAATATATTGAAACCTATAAATTAATAGTTGAAGGAACGTATTTCATATATGAGTTATTCCATCAATGTTCATATTATCCCTTTTATGTTCCTATCAGTTTGAATATTATCATCCAAAATTCTATATTGGATGACGAAAATGAGTTGAAATGTAATCATATTCTAAAAGGATTTATTATCTTAATGAGTTTAATGAATTCCTGTATATCACCCATGTTCAGAAGAACTATTCAAACCCCGCATCAAAACATGGAAGATGAGTTAACAACAAGTCATAAAATTGGACAATTCTCGTTTCCTAATCTTTAAAAACATCTACCATAAAATTTGTTTTATTGATTTTCCTAGAAAACCATGTTATTCATCTATTAGTGTAATTTTATGTTATTCTATTCATTGAATGTATTTACTTTTTTAGATCCAACATAAATTGTTGGCAGAATGAAATCACCCACCATATCACCAATCACCCTCAGATTCTATAAATGTTTAATGTGAAGGATTAATCTTATTTGGTACCATCATATCAAGAATGGATATTTTTTACTTAGGAGATTGTGTATCAAGCTCAAATTATGGAGACTAATGAAGATATCGACATTGATTAAATGACAATTGTAATAGAATTATTAGATGTGTTCCTCAAAGGATTGGATTGTATTACACTTAGTCATGAGGTTGGGCTCTCAATAAAACTCATATCCAAAAAATTTATAATCCCAAAGACACAACAAATAATGGATACAATTTAGATTGAGAATTATTAGAAATTACTATAGGAGACTTGTTAATAATGGTTTATATTCTCAAGTGATTCACAATAGGTTTCACCAGTTCACTTAATTAAGAAGAAGGATGAGTCGATGCTCCTATTCTTTTATTATTGGGATCTCAAAAATATCACAATAAGTAGCTATTATACTCTACCATAGATTGATAACATGTCTGATAAGATATGTGGATCCATGTAAATTTCTTGTAGTGGATATTTGGTTGGTATATTATATGATAAAGGTAAAATGGTGAAAGTTCCCAAAACTTCTTTTCAAACTATATTCGGGGACTTTGAATCTATTTTCACTCCATTTGGACTCATTAATGCTCCATAAATATTCATGGAAATAATGAACTGTGTTTATAGGGATCATCTTTAAAAAGTAGTGGCAGTATTTGTATATGATATTATTATCTACTCCAAATGAATAAAGTAACATGGAAAGAATTTTAATTATATTCTGAAGTAATTAAGGAAATTTTATTTCTTATGTAAAGTAAATGAGAGTTCTAGATGTATAAACAAACATTTATTGGGAATTTTATCCCTACTAAAGTGATATTTGTGTATCCTTTAAAACTAAATCCATTTTTGGATTACTATGACCGACATAAATGAATAAAATAATAATTTCACAAGTATTATTTTGGTACTATCATCAATTTGTGATAATAATCTCATGAGTGTCAAGAAAAATAACCCATCTAATATTGATGGGAATCATGCTTTCCATGAATCATGAATGTGAAGTAATAATTAAAGAGTTGTATAAGAGGCTAATAATTTCTCATGTGCTCACAATACCACCAGTGGGGAAGGATCTGTGATTTACATTGATTCATCTAAAACGGTATTAGGTTGTGCACTCATATAAGATAATAATGTGAGATCATGTTCATCCTTCCAACTAATGATCCATGTGTAGAACTAGCCAACTACTAATATATAACTGTAAACAATGACCTTTCCATTATAAATTCATATGAATTATCTCTATAGCGATAAGTGTATCTTATATATTTGGATCATAAACAACTAAATTATGTATTCACATAAAAGGAGCTCAAAATTCACCAACTTAGTCAGTAACAAGTGATTAAATAATGTGATTTTTCAATCCATTAAAAACATTTGATGGGAAACAAAGTGGAAGATTCTCTAACTAAATAAGATTCCATAATATTATGCATGATTAGGATTTAAAGGGATACATTCTTATCGGTAATTAAATGGATGGATATAGGAATATTAAATGTATCTTTAGCTTAGAAAAATTGAATTAATTCCACAAAATTCAATTATTTAGAGCGTTAAGGAGAACCAAAATGATTTTGAGTTTTTACAAAATATTATAGTGAATATTTCATAGAGAAGAATTACTAAAGATAGAGTTATAAGGTTTGAAACAATAATAAGTGTCCAATAAAAACAATAACTGAATAAGGAACATATAGATTTTTCACATAGATCACCCTTCTCTATTTATCATGGAATAAGTAAGATGTATATATATTTGAAGAAAATATTCTAATGGGATAACATAATGTGTAATATTGCGGAGTTTTTTTTATGATTCTTAGTCTGCCAAAAATCCAAGGTGGAATGTTTGATGTCTACGGGATTATAAAACTAGTTACCATTATAATAATTAAATGGGAAAACATAACCTTATATTCCATCATAGGAATTACCATGACACCCCAAAGGCAATAACACCCTCTGAGTGGTATTCAATCACCTTCAAAGTCACCACATTTCATTATTATCAAGGAGGATTTATCTCCTTTACAACTCTTTATTATATAAAAAAGAGAACAAGTAAGATATCATGGATTTCCTTTCCATGTTTAGTCTAATTGAGATTATTTTTTTCCTATAGGGTTTGAAGAATCCATAAATGAGTAATAGATAATTAAATGGGTTTCTACACTACTTATCACCGTCAGAAGGATAGATTGTCAAAAAGGTTATTCAAGCACTGGAGGATATGAGAAGATGATGTTCAATACATTTCTAAGGATGTTCGGGCAGTCACCCTACCATAGTGGAGTTCTCTTATAACAAATTATTCCATTATAGATTCCATGTGCAACATTATAATGATTTTTATGGGAAGATGTTAAAAACTCCACAATATTGTGAATAAATTGAATACAATAACATGATGGGACATGATCTTATACTAGAGAAGACATAGAGGGTTCACCCCATTCATTGATATATGAAATCCTTACAAATCAGAAAAATAAATGTATACAATTATCGATGAGACCAGGAGTTTCTGGTCACTGATAATGTGTTTATTTATATATCATCACAGATGAAATTCATGAGCATTAGGAAGAAGATAAATATTATCCATTGAGCCAATAGCTGCATTAATTTTCATTATTTCATCAGAGTGGTGTCCTATCATCCTCCACTCCCACCTAACATAACACAAGTAAATCATGTGTTAAATTTCACCTTATTAAGGGAGTATATAATAGGCACCTAACATTTACTGAATCCATATGTGGTATTATAGTATAATGGTCACTCATATAAGGGTAAATTGGTAATGATATAATATCATAGAGACAATGTTCTATGATGTAAAACAATTCTCCTTTTGAAAGAGTTATTTAAGAACTGCAATATTGGGGAATGAACATGCAGACTAATATATGATATGAAATAGATATACCATAATCTATTTTATTGTAGAAAATAAATATTTCATGGGATAATATTTTATTAGGGGAATAATTTAATCACAAGAATTCTTTCAAATTAAATTCACTCTTTGAATGAATGAATTTATGACTAATTAATATCATCATAGAATAATCATTCACAAATTTTGTTATTATGAAAGGTTATATGGTTGATCATATTTCAAATTCCATTATGAATCACAACTGTTGAAGACATAGTTGAAGTATAGTTACTATTATTATTATTGTATAAATGGTAATGATAAATAATAGTCAATATAGATAGAATGAGTGGTGACCCTGAGTAGTATGATTGTACCCTGTGATGATATCTTATTAGAAACTCCAAGGGAGATCGAATCATTGGGATTTTTCTTATCAATAAAAAGAAAATATTTAACCTCTAAATAATGAGTGAATATATTTACAATCGAATTTCAATATTATCAAGATCATTTCCCAAACCATATTCATCGATCAACCCAATGAAAATACTACAATCACACACCTTACCCACGGTCATTTGCTAGTGTAATAAATTTCTATGTATCTACCCCTTAATAATATGATTTTTAATATTTATTTTTAATAAAATTAGGATTACATTTATTATTTAAAAAAATAAATATTAATTGATTATATAATGATTTTTATTTAAATTAGATTTTCATATGGGGAAATTAGTTTTATGGAAAATATATATTTTCAACAAAAACTATAAGGACCCATAATTTCCATGTAATGTTTTTTAAATATATATAAATTTTACAAGTCCGGGAATTCTGACGTTGTGTGATTCTGTGGCCCAGAGTGCCTGAAATGATCTGTCGAAGTTTTGTTAAGCTTAATTTACCTCGTGTAAGCAGTTTTTTTTTGAAAAAGTGGAATAACTCTTAAACGAGGATCAGAAATATGGGGACACCATTGAGCTCATGATGGCAGGTTTACCCTAGGTATGTCTTAAGATTAGTCAGCACATGCCTCCAGTGAGAAAAACCCAAAATGGCATAATTGTAAATAAAATAATTAAATAAATTATTTTTTTATTCAAATTCTTATAACTCACAAATGGTAAATTGGATTAAAAATACGATACCACCGCTGAAATTGTGAGGGTATGCTTTCTTTATGAAAATACTAACTTTTTTCGGTGCGGGACACCATAGAAATTTAGTTTTTGGCTACAAATAAAATAATTATGTGACAATTATTTTATTGTCAAATTCATTACTTCGAAAGGTAACTTGGATTCAAAATCCAAGAGTACCATCAGGTTCGTTGGAGTCTGTTCCACCTAGGAAAAGCCTAACCTTGACCGACGCGGGTCGAGGGTGACTGATAATAATTTTCTGAACTTTTTTTCTGGTACATCCAGTAAAAGCGTGAGCGGAATTTTATAACTTTTGATCTGATGCTCAGATTTGAAATATGAGGGCACTGTTGAACTCACAGTGCCGATATTCGCTTACGAAGACTTTCACCTCGATGAAATTTGGTCGAGGGTGGAATATTGTTTTTAGGTTTTTCAGGGAAATAATAAAATAAAATGATGCATGTTTTATTTTATTATAACTACCTAAAAGGAAGTTGGTGATGGGGACCACCATACCTTAACCTCCCATGAGAGGTTATGGTGGTGGGGCCCACCTGAACCTAACCTCCCATGAGAGGTTACGGTGTGGGGACCACCCGGGACTAAACCCCCCAATTAAATGAGAGAAACCACTCAACTCCCTCATAAATGAGGGTGATTCTTTTGACCTCCTCTACACAATTAATTGTACCAACACACCAATTAAATGTGCCAACCCTTCTCCTGATTAATTATGACACCCACCATAATTAATTTGGATTTTTGAATTCTCACTAGAAAAATATTAGATGGGAAAACCTATTATTTTGGGCACCTCTTTGCAATTTGGTGGAATTTGGGAGAAGAGAGAATGGTTGGGAGAATTCTCCCAACGAAGAATGCTTCCGATGAAGAATGCCGACGAGGGATTCCTCGACTATAAAGAAAGATCTCATTTGATTTTCATCCTCGGACTCCTACCTATGTGGGGAATCTTGGACGACTAACCTTCCCTCCTCATCATCATCAACGAACCGATGCATGAGCTCTGTATTGGAAGATTGTGGCGGATGTGACGAACGAAGACAACTCCATCTTCTTCCCCATGACTTCGTAAATGAACAATGAACAGGTAGGGGTTTTATTTGAATATGATATTAATTCTTTAATTCTTCCCTTCCAAGACAAATAATTATTGAGGATGATTTTTCTTGCATATTTGGAATTGTTTTTGCGGGAAGATGCGTGATGTTGATAGAGTTTTCTTCTTCTATATTATTTTATTGTTAATTCTTTGTAATTCAAAAAGAATTGTTCCGATTTCTACTACCCTAAATGCGGAGGGTGTGAGCCAAACCAACATGGACCGACTCCTCAGCCATTCTTGTTTGTGATGTTTTTCAGCATGGTGACAAGGCGACGAGATGAAGAATATGATGCATGCAATGACCGTGCTACCCATGGACTCTGTGACCCATGCCGGCCGCTGGCTATGCCATCCACCGGCCATACCTTTCCTGACCATCTCGTCCATCGGCTGAACTGTCTCCAATTCCCTGGGTCGAACCGCAGCACCCTCCTTATTGCTCGTGCCTCCTGGCCCTGTCAGCCCGCCTCGCCATGGCCGAACTATGCCTGTCTCACTAGCAAGAACTACGCCGGCCTGCGGCCCTCCTCGTGGCGCCCCGGCTGAACTACGTCGGCCCCATCTAGCCCTAAACGCACCAGCCTCTAGCCTCTATGCACTCTATGCACCCCACGCTGCCACTGGTCGAACCGGCCTCGGCCATCAGAGTAGTGTCGTCGGAGCCATGCCCCTCACGGTGCTGGATGAACTGGCCTCAGCCATCATGGCCGAGCAGTCCGAGCCGCACCCCTTGTGGCACTGGCTGAACTGGCCCTAGCCTCCCGGGCTGAGCAACCGATCCAATCCCCACGCGTGCCTGGCCAAACAGGCCTTCCGCACCCCTCACGACCCCTCCAGGATGAACTGTATTTACACTGACCTGCGACCAGTCTAAACCCTCTCAACTGGTCTGTAACCACGTGCTACTCGTAGCCCCTCACGGCCTGCTGGGCCGGGGCGAGTGGGTCGAGCCGAACCCAATGGCTCAGGTTGGGCCGAACCTGAACCGGGTCATAACAGATTATGTTTGGCCGGCTCAGTCCGACCAGGTCAGATCAGACCTGGGCCTACTACCGACACTTTACTTTCTTTTGGCCATATCTTTGGCACCAGATATCCGTTTGAAGAACTGTAAGTGGCAATAGTATTCCTATATCACTATGGTCCCTTTTTGTATACCCCACTAGAGTATTGGGAATAGTTGAGATACGGTGAGGTTGGCTCGAGCACGAATCCCACGGGGCCCGCATGACTAAAAGGCTAATAACTCACAGACCAGGCATCTGATAGACACGCTGTCAGTTGTGTTGAGAACCCTATGACGTGGAAGACCTTTGGGATACTTATTCATGAGATTTCGTGGTTTTTGATGTATTGACACTTGGTTTGAGGAGCGTACCCTCCCGGAATTAAGTATGCAGTGTGCTGAAACCCTGTGGTTGGATGCTCTTTGACTACTGTTCTTGGATCATGTGTGGGTCGGACAGCTCTGACCACTGTTCTTAGATCCTATGTAGGTTCAAAAGCTCTAACTAATGTTCCTAGATCCTATGTGGGTTTGACAACTCTGACTATAGTTCCTGGATCCTGTGTGAGTTTGACAGCTTCGACTAATATTCCTAGATCTTGTGTGGGTTCAATAGCTCTGACTACCATTCTTGGATCCTATGGGGGTTCGACAGCTCTGAATACTATTCCTGGATCCTATGTGGGATCGACAGTTCTGATTTATGTACTAGGATTCAGTATCAGTTCGACAGAATATATGATTTAGTGGCTACAACTAATCATCTCTAACTCTCAAAAAAAAGTTTGTATACATGTGTGAGCTGAGTCAGTAACATTTTTTTCCTCATGATTGAGAAGGTTTACATGATGGTTTATGTTTATGTATGGGAAAATACCTATGGGGTAATCTGTTGATTTCATAACTTTTGGTTTACCCTTGTTGGATTTTGTGATACCTTGAGGGTCTCAGGGTCCCTACTGAGTATCGTTATACTCACACCTACACGGGCTTTGCCTGCACCTCATTATGTCAGATGCAGACAACGGAAAATGCAGACTGAGGCTGAGTGTACCGGGACTGGACGGTACTTGGAGGTGGACCACATGGCGTGACGGTACATGGAGGAGACGGACGTACATAGAATGTTATGGAGGCTTTCTTTACCTACCCTTCAAGTCAGATTTTTTGGTGGATGATACAGGAGTTGTTTTCCCTTTTTCCAGTTTCATGTACTTTAAAATTGGGCTTGTATTTCATGCCCCTTTTACCTTTCATCCTACTTTTGTTATATAGTTTTACATAGTGTTTTTCTTTCAGCTTTTACTATGTTGTGTGCATTTTCAGGTCATAAAGGCAATGTCTTCCCAATTCTAGGTATTTATGCCTTTGGTGGTAGTTGCAAAGCCTTAGCCTATGGAAAGCGGGCTTTGGGTAGTCATGGCACGAACCCTAGGAGATGGGTCATGAAAAATTTTTATCAGAGGAGTTCATTCAACAGTATAACTTAGAGAACTGATATTTTCTCTAAAGAAATAGTGATAAGGGTACTGAGTGTGGTTTTCAGTTCAGGGAGTCCAGTGTTAGTGCGACGACCGACGTATCAACGCACCAGGACCCTAACTTATGATTTCTGACTCAGTGCACAAATAAACGGATTGTGTGTGTGTTTTCAAAAGTTTTCATTAAGTCAGCTCAACCAGGTCAGCTCACCAGGTATAAATTTTGATCATGTCGCATCTGATTCTTTTCAGTATTCCCCCATGCATATAACTAGTTAGAGTTCCAAGATTTTTATGTATTTCCATCCCACCAAGCGACGGGGCTCTGGTGTAGGTCCCTCTTACTATGTTGGCACCTTTGGGTGGTGTAGCAGCAGCACCACCACCCGTTGGGCAGTAGATACCACCAACTACACTAGCGGATGGTGCATGCCGACTAAGCACGTTGCACATGTTTCAGTAGTAGAGGACCCTATTGTTTCGAGGTGAGATAGTTTACCACACTGCTGAGGGCTGGCTGAAGGTGATTTCTAGAGTTTCCTATCTAGTTGAGACGCTAGTAGAGAAGACGGTGGTCTTAGATACTATTATTTTTCAGTGAGTGACCATGAGGATGGTCCGCATAGTGATGAGGCTTTGGTACGTGGACTGTTGCGCGAGATAGTGCATTTGGGAAGTTTTTCGGCTATATCAGTACATATTGTTTAGCAGTTACAACCGACGGTATCAGTAGAGGAAAATCGTAGGATTCATTCCTTACACGTGTTTCAGCATCAGATATCCCTTAGGTTCTGAGACAAACCCCACTTAGAGGCGGGTGAGGACTGGCTCGATGAGTGGGATGAGAGTTCTGTATAACTTCTATAGATTCGGCAGGAAAACATGTCAGTATCTGAGTATTCACCGAGGAATACCGATCTTTCCTAGTACGCGTTGAATAAGATACGATCAGTGGATCATGGATCGATCTTCTGAGCGAGGTGTGTTTAAAGGACATCGAGCCAACACTACTCTTCTATACATTCATACTCATTCTAGGGTGCTAGAGAGAACCTTTGTGGTTGAATTTTCTTTGGTTTATTGGATACAGCCATTGAATGTTATCATTGGGAAAGCAAGAAACTGGGGCTAGTCTCAGAGACTTGGGTGTGTAAAATGTTTTAGGAAGACGATGTGTTAGGGACATATGAATCTGTAGGGCAGAAGACATGGAAGCAGAGCTAGGAGAGCAGCATGGGGTGGTGTACTTTTCAACATGTTACAACCACCCCCTTTTTTTGGACCCCGCCAGGCTCATGGAGCTGGAGGACAGGGGAAGAGTGTTGTTGCATGCGGTCAAGGAATGTGACCCAAGGCCTCTAGAAATGATTTGACATACGGTCTATGTATACTACTAGCTACCGTTTCAATAGAAATTGGTACCAATCATTCCTTCCTTCCATGAATCTTGTCAAGGACCTAGAGTTTCTGGTTAAATTGTTGACTTGACCCTCACACCTGGAGATACCTTTGGGAGGATACTTGATAATCACACTTACGGCAATGGTGTGATATGACCCTTGAGATGAGAGTTTCGGTTTGAACCTCTTCGTGGCAGCATCGAGGCCTTCTGATGTTGGTTTGGGTTTGGACCTTACATTCACAACACACACTCAAATTAACATTATTTGGAAAAAAGAGGTTGTGGATGTTCAATAGTGTTGGGATGGGGTTATCCATGGTCAGAAACAAAGGATAACCAGGAATCATAGGATAAACTCATGCATATGAGGGTGCATCCAAACACTGGTGAGTCTGCCAACCTCACCCTCTTGGCAGGAGAAGTTGACTTTGAGATGGTCTATACACCTGGGAAGGGGAATATGGTAGTAGACACACTCATTAGGAGGTCTGACATGCATATATTGAGTGAGGCGACAGAGTAGATAGACGCTTTACAGATATCCGTTATGGATAGAGATGGAGAAGCCTTCCTTCAGTCTCTTACAGTCACTCCTGCACTTCTTCAGTGAGTCAGGGAGGCACAACATGGGGCCACTGACAGCGAGACACAACGTGCTCATATATCCACAGGGCAGGAACTTGATGGATTTTCTGAAGGTGAGGAGCACTTAATCTTCTTCAGAGGGCATAATATGGTACCAGTGTCACTTTAGGAAGATGTTTTGATAGAGTTCCACAAATCCCATCTAGCGGTACATCTAGGAGTGGTGAAGATGTACCAGGATCTCCAACGACATCACTAGTGGCTGGGATTGAAGAAAGTAGCTTCATAATTTGTCTCTCGGTACCTCACTTATCAGCAAATGAAGGTAGAGCATCATGTACTAGCAGACTTGGTTCAGCCTTTAGGGGTCCCAGAGTTGAAGTGATATGAGATATCCATAGATTTCATAAAAGGACTTCCACGTAAATCTCAGGGTCATGACTCGATTTGGGTGATCGTCGATGGACACAACATGTCCGCCCACATCCTATCGATCAATGAACAGGGTTCAGTAGAAAGTGTGGGATGCCTCTTTGTTTAGGAGATTGTGCGGTTACATGGAGTACCGATGATGATCATTTCTACTCGTGATGCATGTCTTACTTCTCGTTTACAGAAGGGGTTGTCAGAGGCTTTTGGGATGCAGCTTTGTTTGAGCACCCCCTTCCATCCTCAAACAGATGGATATACTAAGAGGGCCATTTAGACCCCTGCGAACATGTTGCGTGCTTGTGTCCTCGACTTCCTTCGCAGCTGGGAAGGTTCACTTAGCTTTGGTAGAGTCTACATACAACAACAGCTATCACTCCACCATAGGGATTACACCTTTTGAGGTGTTGTATGGGCGATCTAGAAGATCACCTTTTTGCGGGACTGACCTAGGGGAGTAAGAACTCGTGGGACCAGAGATGGTATAGGTTACCATAGAGAAAGTGCAGATCATTCAGGAGCGGATGAAGACTGCATAGAGTAGGCAGAAGTCGTATGCTGACAAGATATGGAGGCCTCTAGATTTCGAGGATAGAGACTACGTCTTTCTATGTGTCTGACCTCGACGTGGAATACAAATATTTGGCTGAGGTGGCAAGTTATCTCCGAGATTCATCAGACCTTTCCAGGTCCTCAACAGAGTAGGAAAAATGTCTTACCACATGGCACATCCCCCTCAGTTGCACTGGGTGCACAACATTTTTCACGTATCCTAGTTGAGGAGATACGTGCATGATCCTACTCACATCATCGACCATGGAGAGATGTACGTCGATGATGGGGAAACTATTATGGATGTTAGAGTAGAAATTGATGATCAACAAGAGAAGGTCCTTCATGGATGGTCGACAACTCTGGTGCACATTTGTTGGCAGTACAGGAACCTCCAGGAGAGCGCATGGGAGCGGGAGGCTCAAATTCATGCTCAGTACCCCACTTGTTCCCATAGTTTGAGTTGTGGCTTACGAGGAGATAGATACCTGAGGTGGAGAGAATTTAAAGACCCAGAATTTCAATGTAAATGTTTTTTAAAAAATATGGGAATTTTACGAGTCCTCAAAATCTGACAGTGCACGATTACATGGTTTAGAGTACCCAGACTGATCTGTCGATGTTTTTTAAGATTATGTTAACGTATGTAAGTACTTTTCCTGAAAAAGTGGAATAAATCTTAAATGGTTACTCTGATCAGAAATATGAGGGCACCGTTGTGCTCAAGATGGTGTGTTTACCCTACGCACGGCTTAAGATTAATCTGCGCGGGCCTCCAGTGAGAAAACCCAAAAATGTCATAATTGTATATAAAATAATTAAATAATTTTTTTTTCAAAATTCTTATAACTCACGAACGGTAACTTAGATTAAAAATCGGATACCACCACTAAATGCATGAGGATATTCTTTCTTTTTGTAGATAGTAACTTTGATAGGCGCGGGACACCATAGAATGTTAGTTTTTGGCTGCAAATAAAATAATTAAGTAAAAATTATTTTATTGTAAAATTCATAACATCTAAACGGTAACATATATTGAAAATCCAAGAGTATCGTTGGCTTCAATAGGGTGTGTTTCACCTAGGAAGAGCCTAACCTCGACTGGCGTGGGTTGAGGGTGACTGATAATAATTTTCCAAACATTTTTTCGAGTACGTTTAGTAAACACGTGAGTGGTGTTTTATTACTTTTGAACCGGTGATCGGAAATAAAATCGGAGGGCACCGTTAAACTCACATCACCATTATTCACATAAGAAGACTTTTACCTCGACGACAGTTGGTTGAGGGTTGAAGATAGTTTTTGGGTTTTTTCATGGAAATAATAAAATAAAAGGATGGATGTTTAATTTTATTATAACCACCCAAGTGGAAGTTGGAGGTGAGGACCACAACACCTTAACCTCCCATGAGAGGTTATGGTGGTGGGGCCCACCTGAACCTAACCTCTCATGAGAGGTTACGGTGTAGAGACCACCCAATACAAAACCCCCAATTAATAGAAGGAAACCACTCAACTTCTTCATAAATGTGGGATAGTCTCTTGACCACCTCAACTCAATTAATTGTTCCAATGAACCAATTAAATGTGTCAACCCTTTATTGATAAATTATTCCAACCACCATAATTAATTTGGATTTTTGAATTCTCACCAACAAAATAATATATGGCCTAATCTATTATTTTGGGAACCTCTTTGCATTTTGGTGGAATTTGGGAGATGAGAGAATGCTTGGAAGAAAGCTCCCAACAAAGAACACTCCCAACGAAGAACACCGATGAGGGACACCTTGACTACAAAGAACAATCTCCTTCGACCTTCATCCTCGGACTCCAACCGACATGGGATGTCTTCGACGACTGACCTTCCCTCCTCATCGTCATCAATGAACAGATGCATGACCTCAGTATTGTAAGAGTGCGATAGACGTGACGAATGAAAACAACTCCATCTTTTTCCTTGCGACTCTGTCAATAAACAACGGACAGGTCGGAGTTCTATTTGAATATTATATTATTCCTTTAATTCTTCCCTTCTATGACAAAGAATTATTGAGGATTATTTTCCTTGCAGGTTGGGAATTGTTTTTGCAGGAATATGTGGGGTGATGATAGACTTTAATTCTTTTATCTTCTTTTCTTGTTAAATCTTTGTAATTAAAGAATGAATTGGTCCATTTTCTACCACTCTAAACACAGAGGGTGTAGGGTAAACCAACATGGCCCGACTCCTCTGTCGTTCGTGTTTGTGATTTTCTACGGCATTGCAACATGGAGACGAGAAAATGAATACGACGCATGCAAAGACCATGCTACCCGCAGCCTCCACGACCCGAGCTGGCCGCCGGTCGCGCCGTTTACCCGCCAAACCGGTCCCGGCCACCCTGTCCACCGACCGAACTAGCTCCGCCACCACGGGCTGAACCACGACGCCCTCCCGGCCGCCCCCGCCTCTCGGGCCTGCCAACAGGCCTCGCCACGGCCGAACCGTAGTGCCCTCCTGGACACCCACACCTCCCATCCCCGTTGGCCTACCTCACCATGACCGAACTGCACCGGTTCCACCGGTTTGAACTACGTCAGCCTGTGGCCCGCCTTGCAGTGCCTCGGCCAAAACGCAATGGTCCTGCCGGCCCAAGCCACACTGGCACATGGCCTCTGAGCGCTCCACGCACACCACGCACCCCGCGTCGCCACTGGCTGAACCAGCCTCGGCCATCCAGGTCGAGTCGTCCGAGCCGCTCCCCTCGTGAGACTGGCCGAACCAACCTTGGCCATCCAGGACGAGCCATCCGAGCCGCACGCTGTGCAGCGCTGGCCAAACTGGCCACGACCTCTCGAGCTGAGCCATTCCCCACATGAACCTGGACGAACAGGCCTCACGCACCACTCACGGCACCTCCGGGCCGAACCACCCTTACATAACCCAAAACCGGTTCGCGCCCTCATGATCGGTCTGCACCCTCGCGCTACTCGCGGCCGGCTGGGTCGAGCCCAACGGGCCAGGCTATACACAACAAGTCAGTCCGGCCCAAACCTGAACCGGGTCGGCCCAGACTATGTCGGGTCGTGTTGGTCTGACCGGGTCGGACTAGACACAATCCTACTACCTACCCTTTACTTTCTTTTGGCAATATATTTGGCACCAGAAGTCCAATTGATGAATTGTTATTGGAACTGGTATTCCTTGTGTACGAAGGTCCCTTTGTGTATACCCCACTTGTGTTTTGGGTATAGTTGAGATACAGTCAGGTTCGATCGAGCACGAATCCAAACAGGCCCCCGAGAAAAAAGGCTAATAACTCATAGACCATGCATCTGATAGACGTGGCGTCAGTTGAGTTGAGACCCCTATGATGTTGCATGCCTTTGGGATTCTTTTTCGTGGGAATTCGTGGTAGTTGATGTATCGATACAATTCATGAGGAGCGGAACCTCCCAGAATTAAGCGTGCTTTGTGCGAAAACCCTGTGGCTGGCTGCTCTCTGACTACGGTTCCTAGATCCTGTGAGGGTTCAATAGCTCTTACTATTGTTCCTAGATCCTTTGTGGGTTCGACATCTCTGACTACTCTTCCTGGATCTTGTGTGGGTTCGAATACTCTAACTATTGTTCCTGGATCCTGTGTGGGTTCGACAGCTCTGACTACTCTTCCTGGATCCTGTGTGGGTTCGAGAACTCTAACTACAATTCCTAAATCATGTGGGGCTTCGACAGCTTTGAATACTATTTCTGGATCCTTCATGGGTTCTATAGTTCTAATTTCTATACCAAGATACTATGTTGGTTCGACAAAATTGATGATTTAGTGGATACATCTAATCATCTCTAACTCTCAACTAAAGGTGTATTCCTCTATGAGCTGAGTCAGTAATTTTTGTGTTTTTCCTCAAGATTGAGATGGATTACTTGATAACATAGGTATATGTATGGGAATATACCTAGGTGGGGTTATCTGTTAATTGCATTCATTGTGGTTTATCCTTGTTGGATTTTTTGTGACCTTGAGGGGCTCAGGGTCCCTCTTGAGTATTGTTATACTCACCCCTGCACGCGCTTTTCCTGCACCTCGTTGTGGTGGATGCAGATGACAGACAATGCTGACCGAGGATGAGTGTACCAGGACTGGACGGTACCTAGAGTTGGACCATACAGCGTGACAGTACACGGAGGAGGTAGACGGATGTGGACTGTTGTGGAGGCTATCTGTACCTACCCGTCAGGTAGGATTTTACGGTGGATGATCCTGGTGTTGTTTTCCTTTTTTCCAGTTTCATGTACTTTATAGTTGGGCTTCTATTTTTTGCCCTTTTTACTTTTTTTCACTCTTTTTTTAAATAGTTTTACTTAGTGTTTTTCTTTTAGCTTGTACACTATTTTTTGCGCTTTCTAGTTATAATGGAAATGCCTTCCCAGTTTTCGGGATTTACGCCTTTGGTGCTAGTCGATAGCCCCTGGCTTATGGAAGGCAAGCAAGGGGTATTCAAGCCACGAGCCATGGGGGACGGGTTGTAACAAAAACACTCATTTTAAGGAATTTAAGAATTTTAAAAATCAATAAATTTTTAATAAACTATTATTATTAAATAATATTTATTAAATGTGAATGATAAAATAAATTTATGAATCTGAATATAATTTTTATAACGGTCAAAACTATTATTATCAAAAAAAATTATTTTTAATAAATGGGTATTTTAAATTTTAAAGTAAGAATTATCATATTTATATAAATATTTTTCTAAAATAACTATTATTTTTTGATTCATCACAAATAAAAATAAATTGTAATTTTTTCAATTTTTTTAAATTTTTTCAGTTTTTGGATAAAAATTAAATATGATATAAGTAAAAACTTTGTATTATGACATGATGAAATCCCAAAAGTGATTTAATAAATTTTATAATGAATCTCCATGACCAAAATTATTCTCACCATTTATTATAATTATTTTTAAAAGTTATTTAAAATATTATAAATACCACAAATAAATCCTCTAAATCCTATATAACATTTTTTGGTTTTGAATTCAATTCATTATAAGAATGATTTACTTATACATTACAAAAACCCATTAATTTAACATCTCTTGTTCATATCCTTATAAAATAATAAATAAAAACCTCTTTGGATGAAACCATTAAAATGAAATATGATATGATTTTTTTATATTACATTATTTTCAAATTCCAAATCCTATATTTTGAAATTATTAAAGAAATTACCATCATTTTTCATTGTAAACTAACAAAACCTCCAATTTATCATCATGGAAAACCAATAGAGAATAATATAATAGTGATATAACATATATCGAACCCTCTAAAGGCTCCTCGTTCTCTTAATATTATTCATCCATGCTTTTAGAAAGTCTCTCTCTCTAAAAAGGATCCTCTCCTTTTCCCATTTATTCTAGAAACATCAATAAATTATTCCTTTTTCCAATTGTTAAATATGGGATATCATTCCCGACATCCCTCTTTTTTTACTAATATTATCCAAGTGATGACATACCCATTTTAATCACATTTATCCCATCCATTAATCTATATGTACCCATTTTATGATTCTGATATCATCCTATGATTTTCATGGAAAACATGATTATAGTTAATATCCATTTCCATTTCCAAACATATGTATTCATCTTTTTATATGCGTACATAATTGATTGGGGATTTAAAATTATGTAATCCAAACCCTTATAACATTGGGTTAAATGCTATGAAATATATCATTATTTTGTATTATCAATGTGGAACACTTATGCATGATCTTGACATAAAATTATTAGGTGGACCAAGTTTTATATTTCCCTCCAATTAATTAAGAAATGTTTTATCTCATTAAATGAATGTATGGTTCATGATAGGATATCCTATGAAATATATGTTATGATTTACTTGTGGATATCCACGAATTATGTTTTTTATTTAATTTTTTTATTATTTCCACAGTCCCTTGCTTCCTTAATGTAATCATCATATATAATGAGATGATGTTCATGTTTATTATTCTCATCAATTTGATGTCTTTTAAAAATTTCCATTCACTAAATTGTATAAATTCTATAATTTTATGATCTTATTTTTCATTTACATTGATATATAGATCACCACTTTTTTATGTATATATCCAAGTTATCTCATGCAGTTTTATAAGATCAAATGAATATAAGGACATGATTCATTATTTTTCGAAAAATATATGTTGTTATCATTATTCATGTTATGATTCCATATAAAAAATATAAAAAAGACATTTGGAATCAATATTTTTTTTGGTTTTATTAAGTTTAACATTATTTATTAAATCATGAAATTAAATTTATTAATTATATGGGTTCTTAGGGTTTTCTCCACTTATTGATTTTTATTTGACAACCTATATTGTTTGTGAAGGACCCCAATACTACACTTTTCTATTCTTAGTTCCTTGTTCACAATCACTCTTAATATCTATAGGTTCTTATTTACCTCTGACTAATAGTAAATTATTTTTGTCATTATTCATATTTATCATTCTTCTTTTGGGGATATCTATGTATTTATGGTGATCTTTATACTATTTCATGATTTCAAACTCAAAAAATATTATAACAGATGATTTTTACTATTTTATCATATAAAATTCTTCTATTACGCTTATACATATTTTCTAGGATACATTATTATAAAAAAAATTGAAAAAAAAATAATTTTTGAAACCCATTTTATTCCATTTATATTATGTTTTCCAAATGTGACTCATTTCATTATTTATATAAAATCATCAACCCATGTTGAGGAAATGAATTTCAATAATTATCATGATTTTTTTAATATATTCATATCAGGAATCAATTTGAAATAAATTTAATCTATTGAATGTTTTAAATAAAAAAATATTTCATTAAAATAATATTTTGCATACATTTATATTCTTATAAAAACGTAATATTTTCCATTTTTTGATATATTAGAAAATTATAATCAATTTTTTATTAACATCGATTTAATATCTTGTCATAAAATGAATTATATCCATATATTCCAATACCATTTAATGATTGACTATTTCAGTGGATGTATATCCTTAAAGTGTATTATTCAAAGAAATAGATACTATTTTAGGAAAACACTTCATTTAAAATGAATGTCTTCACATATGTGCTGTGTGATAGAAGTGAATTATCTAAATGAGTAATGATTTTTCAAAACCTTTTCCTACCGTTATTTTTTTAAAAAAAGTAACATTTCATACACTTAAATACCATTCATTTATTAATATCATTTATTTCATTGTTTTTTAATTGTTTTTAAATGAAAAATCCATAAATAAATTGATTTTTAATTTTTTTAACTAAACTATAACCCCTTTATATATATTGTCTTAATAACTTATTTTTAATTATTAATGTGTATTAAAAAATTTATTTACATTATTTCATATGATGGGAATTAAATTAAATTTTTTCATATTATGAATATTGGTGTATTTTTTATATTTTGTTAATGTGATAAAGATATAGATTTTCATTAAATAATGTGATGGGTTGTCGAAGAAATTTATATCCCTCTATTCTAGTTTTTAAGTTTATCATTTGAATAGATACCATGTATGGTGCATGTATAGTAACGTAGTAGCATAATGTTTGTTACATGTGAAGTGAGATATAAATATGATTATGTTTTCATGATTTATATTTATTCCATGTTCTTATTAATCCCAAATCCTATTATTTGAATTTGTACACCAATGTACATATGTTATGATTAATTAATTAAGTTATATGATTTTAAATATTTATGGTTCTTTTATGATATGTCATTTCACTGTGATTTTATTTTCATATCCACATTTATTTCTAATTAATTATTATGATCAATGATTATATTAATTTTGTTTACCATTAGTAAAATAATTTTATCGCCATTCTATTATTTCCATGGCACTAGGATATAACTAAATAATTTCTACATAAAATTTATTGATGGGTATCATATGTGGAGAATTTTTTTGTTATTTTTTATGAATTATTAAAAAATAAGGAATCCATGTCTTAGCACAAAAATGACCATTTTATGTGATAGATATGATTTTTTTAGTTAATGTTTTCAGCTAATAATATAAAATAGTAATCTATAACGTTCGTGCACAGATTACTAAATCAATATTTGTTATTGAAAATGTAATTTTAAATTTTACTATTGGTATTTCTTTAATTTGTATTAATGCACATTACCAAACAATTTTTTTATCATAGGATATTAATTAATCGGAATGGGGTATCCAATACTATTTATATTTTTTAATTATTGATTTGTAACTGTCTTATTCTATCATATATATTTCAAAAAATATGTAAGAATATTTTAATAATTGTATCCATCAATATAATTATATCTTCTCTTTTATATTTTAATTCCTTTTATTCAAAAAGAAATGATATAATGTCACAAATATATATTATTAAGATTAACTCCTTATAAAAATTAAAGGAATATTTATTTAGAAATGAGATTATATTCCATAAGGTATTGATATCCTTTTTTCACTCTGATCATTCTAATAGATATTACTTTATTTATCTAGTCAATATAAACTATATCATAGTTTACTCAAAATAATCATCATTTTGATACTTCATCATTAAAGTTTTATTCCTCATTAAATTTTACAATTAACAACATTTCATCAATTTTCCATTAATTCACAACATCATCTACATTATCACTACCATCATCATCCTTACAAATTGATTTGATGTTTTTATTTTTGGGTTTATATAATTTACTACCATTCCTTTTTGAAGAGATATTTAATTTTTAAAAAGTATATATTTCTTCATTTGGGAACTTTTTATCAAATCACTATCATATATAAATTTTGTCTACTAAAAGGATAAGATGACATATACACTTACATATCATCATCAAGAATGCGTAGTTATGTCTGATGAAATTAGTGCTAATTAATTTTTTGTTTTGGTAATAGTTTTATGCAATAATGATTGGTGATCTACAAAGGTTCTCAACAATTACACCATAGAGAGAATAATAAAAAACCTATGATTTTATTATTATTCTGGTAATGATTTATTTTAAGGTATAGAGATATTTTCTGATTTCTGAAAAAATTATTTAATTTACATAACATAATATAATGTGATATATAATCTTTTAGTTTTATTGAAAATGTATCATTGATGGGGATCAGAATAAAATAATATTATTGCATCTATATATACTCTATCAAAGGTAATTTTGATGTAGTATATGATATTGTAAATAAGAATAATATTTTTAATATAACTTAGGAGGTCATATTTGTGAATATGTTGATAGAAGATCTTTTTGTATCACCTCTATTTATGTTAGAGGGAATAATTTGATATTTAATTTTGGTTATATTAATACATTCATTCATTATGTTTAAAATATATAATTTCATGCAGGGATATATTATGGTGGATATTTTATGAAGAATGTGTGAGAGAAGAACTAATGTTCATAATGTTTTGTCAATTGTTGATCATCATTAGATGTTTTTTCATGGGAAGATGTCTATTTCATTGGTTATGTGAGTGGTGGTTCTTCTTGTGTATTATTCCTCTGATGTGTCTGTTCATCAACAATAACAATATGTGTGAAAATATTTTAATTTGGGTTTGATGTGACTAATTTCAAGGTTCATCACTAGGTTCTTGGTCTAAAATAAAGAGAACTTAGGTCTGGAGTTTCATGTTAGTCCACTATGACTATAAGACGGTCCTTAGTGAATATGTGTGGGAATTTAATGTATTTAATTATAGACTAGAATGGATAATTTTATTATTGGGATATTATATTAATTACATTGGATCTATTAATCATGAAAACATATTTCATCGTGAGTTAGTGTTATAGTTTAGAGGATGTGTTAGGGAGGTAGTATGTGAAATATCATGGGTGTTATTATGGGGTTATGAAGTGAATAATTTTGAATCAAAATACTTATTTTCTTATACGTCTGTAAAATATAATAAACCTATTTTTTATATCATTTGATTATATTCAATCATTTTAATCGTAAAATAAATTAGTAGAATGAGTTTAAACATCCAATACATGAGGAAATGTTGGATTTATATGATCATAATTTTGGAGGATCATGGGTGAATCATTTTCTTTTGGTTGAGTTAGACAATGTTAAAAAAATATACTCTAGATGAATGGATTTATTTGTGGTGTAATATAGGTGGTCATTATATATGCTATATGATATACTAATGATGGAGTGTATATGACTCTATGAATTTATTTCGAATAATAAAATGTATTTTTGGTGTAGGTGAAATGAGGTGGCCCAAAATATCACAATTGGGATCGATACTGAAATATCATTCATAAAACATTAGATACTATATAATGTGAGATTACCCAATAAAACATACATCATTTCACATTAGTTAGACAATACATCTGACAATACTATCTGAATCCTATAACCTAAATTTTTAGTTTCATTGGAGAATAGAAAAAAAATATGTAAAATTATTATGATTAATTTTTTGTACAATAACACCATTCTATATCACCATATTGAAATATCTCATTTTTTTATGCTTATTCTTAACATATGAAATGAAAAAAATATCAAAGGGTAGGACTCAAACACTTAGAAAAGAAAAAATATTTCAATAATACATAAATTCATTGATCATAAGAATATGAGAAAAAATGGGAATGAGAGAAATATCTAATAAAAATTTAATATGGTCAAATAAGAATTATACATAATGAAGAATGAAATTAAATTTAATATAAAATGATCAAACATAAACCGTGGAATATGTGTGTCATATCCTGAGATAATATCTTGATCTATTGATTACAATATATTCATATAATATATAATTGAGGCATATGCAATAGAATTTAAAATCTAATCACTGTGGATAATTCTATCTGAATGGTATCTCAATTAATATTGGGGGAACAATTCATAGAACATCCACATGATCAATATTGTGAACATATATAACTACCATATGTTCACTATCAATCATTGAACATAGATAACTGCCCTATATCTATTCTCAATATTGTTAACATATTTAAACATATCGTGTCCATAAATAATCCTATAATCATAGGTAACTCTATTATGTCCATAACCAGCATCAAATTTTCTTATAGTGTAAAATTTTAATAATTAATTAGTGGTCTATATTGGACAACATGTTTTATTAAAAATTTATATGTGTTCAAAATGATTATAATTTTCATCATATCAGGGAAATCAATAGAATTAAAATGGGCTTTATAACAATTCTAAATTGTATCACATTAACATACTTCCATAATTAGATCAACTAACACCAAAAATCCAATTACTAAAAATAAATTTTTCAAATTGTTATTTATAGAGTGATTAATAAAATATGACTCTGTAAGAGAAATTTCATTTGGAAATAATGACGAAGATGATTGTTAAACATAAAAAATGACTTTAGAAAATATTTTTCAACATCACATTAAAGAGATGATGTCTCTAGCCACTTTTTAAAAGATAATATTCTATAATTTTTCATGAAGGATTTATGTATTATTATTTTATTTTAAATCTCAATAAGTCCACAATGGAAAGTGATTAATGGATTTTGAATATAAATGTGGAGTGGAATCTAAACTATTATATCATAAATGGAAAATGAGTTTCATTATTATATCTTAATTTATTAAAATACATATCATAATAAGTGAGATAAGTCATCAATTTGAAAATAGGTCAAATATAATTTTAAATATAAAATGGGGGAATATTTTATATTCATACAAATAGAGTATAAAATTGACATAAAGAGTGAATATTAACATTTAATAAAATTTTCTTATTTGTAAATGATTGGAAATAGTCATAACATAATTTTCTTAAAATAATAGAAATCCAAAATAGAATATTTTATTATTTATAAAATTGTAATAGTCCAAAAAATTATTAAATAAAAAATGAATAATAATATCATTATAGGTTCTATGAAAAACAAATATTAAAACACTATTTAATGTAGAATAATTATGAGTCATGAAAAAAGATAAGTCCATAAAACCCCTCTCCTTTTACACAAGATTACCAAGAATATTAAATAAAAATCAAAAAAATATATACCTTAATAAACTACATAAAATCTTATTTATATCTATCACTCTCTTTAATATTCAATGAAAAAAATTTATCATAAAATTATTTTTCAATTATAGTTCATTTTTATCAATAGGTGTTAGAAATTTTGATAGTTTCATCCATACATTAAAATGTTGTTTCCAATAAAAATTAGTTGATACAAACCTAATAATTACTACTTTATTCTAGATAATAAAATTAATGACTTATATATATTTATAATTATTAACTTTCATTCCACTGGATTTTTAGTCATGATTCACAAAGATAGAATTAGTGATTAGAATGATTTAATTTTTTATGTTTTAATATTGATAATTAATAAAAAATCAATATATCAATTCCATAAATTAAATAATATCACAAATTTTTGATAATTGATTAATATTTATTAGTATCACCCATCTACGGTTATTATGAAATATTAATGACTTCATTCAATGGATATGGTAGTTCATATTTACACCTATATGAATGTTTCATTATCCATATAACATATAAAAGTGTTTAATTAATTTATCTTTTAAGAATATTAAAAATTATATAAATATAATATTTATTTATTGAATAACCATGTTGATCCATTCATTTTTGGATGGGATGAAAAATAAAACTCATGGTTTATGAAGATTGTAGTCTGCACATACTCATGGATAACATTTTCATTATTTAGAAGGAAGAGTAGAATTTAGATAAAGATTATTCCATTTTTATACTAGATAATATTATAATAATGATACATATGGTATAATTTTTGAATGGAAAAATATAATTTGAGGTATAATTATAAAAAGAAATATGTTATTTTAAAAGAAAATAGATATTTTGGATGTTTTACAGTAGTTCATGGAATTAGTTTGTTGCCAATTGGATTAATACATTGAGGGGTGATATTTTTAGGAGACTAGAAACTATAAGATGGTAGAATATTTTTTGTGGACTTATTTGGCTAGTCTTTTTAAACATAATTGGATTTTTATTTAAGGAAATTTTAGGTGATCATAGGAACCATTATAATTAAACGACTAGAATTTTTGAAATAATTTTTTTTATTATTTAAGAAATGTGGCTCCAAAATAAAAAAATTGAAGGATTTTGGATTATATTAGGTTGAAAAATCCATCAAATATGCATTTTAGCAATGTTTTATGTCATTTATGTTTTATATTAAATCCTTTTCCAATTTGATATTTTATTGTGGTAACTAATATTTACCCATGAAATTTAATTTTTATGCATTAGAAAAAGTATCATATTATAAAAAAGGGACATTATAAGTCCCAATTAAAAATATATTTTATTATTTTAAATTTATAAAATTCATAAAAATTAATTATTACATTATAAAATTATAATGTACTAAAAATAGTCAATGAGAAAAATATATCATAAATACTAATTTTTTAAATATTTGTTTTAAAAATAACATTAATATTTTTAAATTGATATTTTTATATATAAAAGAATGAACTTTTAAAAAGATAGGTTTTACAGTATTTAGGTTATTCTTATATTCACATGATTCCATAAAACACATTTTTGTTTTGTAAAAAATGTATTTTTCATTATCCAAATCAGATAAAAAATTTCATAAAAATACAAAATTTTCACCATAAGAGAATATTGTAATTTAAAATAAAAAATTAAAATAGTATGATTAAAATAGTTTTCTAGATATTAATATTTCAAATTATAAATAAAAATTTAGTTTACCTGGAAAAGATATTTTTTTCATAGAAAAATTATTTTTAAATATCATTTTAGGGACTATAATGTTATTAATATTGATTTTTAATTTTAAATGAATATTTACTTATTTTTTCGTAATACAAATTATAATAGAATTCATTAATAATGAAAATTTCAGTATATTGGGATAAAAATGAATAATACTTACAAAAATAATATTATATTATAAATATATCTTCAAAGGTTTTAATATAAATATTTATGATTTATTAATTAGTTAATGAATATTTTAAAAATATTATTAATAATTTTGTAATAAATACACCCTTTCGGATTTAATAAATTTTATAAAAATTCATACTGTATAAAAGAAATAAAAAATTTATTTCCATATATCCATTAAATACATCTCCCTTTATGAAAACTTAAAAAGAACTAAGGGTAAGGTAAGATCAAGTGGTAGACATTAGTGGTATTAAGACATCACAGATCTCATGGAATCATCCACAAGCATCAAATTATCTTGAATAATATTTTTCTCCCACAAATCATGTAGTGTACATCATGGTCTTGTACTTAGGAAACCTCTAAATAACATACAACACATTTTGGCTTAGAAAAATTACATTCATAATGTAATCTTCTACTTTACTACGCCATTTTTCTAATTTTCAAATCATTGTATTTTATTTTTACAACATTTTATACTACATTTTTAAAGACATTTTATAAAATGGTTTTCATTATCATAGTAAAAGGTATAAAAATTATTTTAGTTTGGTAAAGGATTGTATTAAACATTGTATATAGTCAATGGAATATTCATTTGAAATAATAGGGTGTTATATTATCACCACCTTAAATAAATTTCATCCAAATAATTTTATCCACAAAATATTAATAAAAATAAATATGGGTATCTAATGTTTAAATATAAAACAAGATATAAATTACTATGTGATAACAACATCACTATCTTACAGAACACCAGAAAATTCATACATTCCTTTATAATAGATATATGATTATATTTTAACCATTTTATTAAAAATAATTCATTATCTTTCAATATATATTATGATTTAATATAGACAAATCTTCCACAATGTCATTTAATGATTCAATTGTTATGAAAATACTAAAAATGGATATCATGATAGTATCCTATGAAGTAATAAAAAATATTAAAATTATACATTGATCTGAAGATTTATCATTTGATGAAACCATTTTCTTGGACGTTGAAACATTTTTTTAGTCTATATTTCTTTATATTAAGTTATGTTGTCCTTATTAAACTAATACTAAAAAATATTTGTCCAAAAATTATCATGAACCTTCTGAAATCATTCTAAACGAGATAATCACTAAAATATAATATTTGAAAATTTAACATAAAAGTTATCAATTAATGTTCATATATATTAATATATATCATAAGATATGAATCACTACATTTTAATGTATGTTGTCCAAGGTAATTTACTATTTGGTTGTCAAACATTACTAGTTAAATATTAAATCAAAAAACTAAATTTTTAATCATTTATTAGGATCTGTGAGCATAATGTGAATCACAAAGAGAATTTCCCTCAGGAGTTTCAAACCAGGTGATTAGTTAGAGATCTTAATCATGCACCATGTGTATATTTATTTAATAAAAAACTTTCCTATATAGGGTTATTTTAAATAGTGTCATTTTGGGTAGATCATTTATTTAGATTTTTAAATCTAGAGTATTTTTTAGAAGCTCAAAAACCAGAAAGTATATAATTTAAGTTATTTTTTCAATTTTCTCCTATATCCAGTCATATCCATAGGGGTTTCCGAATTTCTCTCTAGTTTTAATCCCCAAAATAAAAAATCTAATATGAAAAAATATCTAAAATTTTATTTGATACCAAATGATGCAGCCAATAAACACACTCCAGGACCATTATATATCCTCTCACAAACATCTCATTTTCATTACTCATTTTCATAATGAAGATAATGGAAAACATAAGTAACGGGTGAGATTAATTTATCCTTATAGGAAAACAGTTGAATGATTCAATAATTATTAGAGTATAATAATAAGATAAAATTTGATAAAGGGATAAATATTTTTTAAAAAATCATATTCATCAATATTAATTATTCATAAAGTGTAGTAAAAGAATATATAATAAAAAATATCAAACAAATACGGTCGACCAATATTATGAAATAACTATAAAATTATCATAATCCTGATAGCATAACATAGGAATATATTGTACAAATTTATAATAAGAATTATCATATGAAATCATAACCCTATAGACATAGTTAAATGCATAATGTCCACACTCAATCTTTTGAATGTAACTAACAACATTATTACCATTATCGAACATGTTTTCATAATGAGTTATATTTGAACCACTTCCCATAGTGTGAATATTTCAAAAAACAACATTTACAGACTAAATTTTTTTAACATAGCTAACAACATTTTGTATATGATTTTTCTTTATAACACAACTAACAAGATCAATTCCATGGTCATCATCTTTTTATCATGTGGAAAAAATTATTTACTAGTTAATTAAGGGGATATATAGTATCCAAACCATTGACTTACCTATATATTTGTTCCATAATATTTACAAAATTCATCATATAATGAAATCCTATGGAAAGAAAATGGTTATCATAATAAATCAAAATGGCATCCCATTAAATGACTATAAAAGATTGACCAACAATTAGCAATCTCGTGTCAAATAAATTTTTATTTGATTTTCAAAAAGACAGCTTTAAGGGTGAGTGGTAACCATTATATTAAAAAAACATCAAGTGAGATTCAGTAGTGGTGAGCGAAATTCAAAATCCTGACACATCAAACGAGGAGATCACTTTCAGGATATGCTATCATCAGTCAAATTCATAGTCGTAATCGTCGTCCATCATTGTTGACGTACCTCTGTCATCATTGTGGGATACTGTCCATGTCATCATCATTTTTCGATTCATCACTACATCAGAAAGCCAGAGGAAACTGGTGGCTGCAACTAACATCACGACCAAGAATCCAAAGGTAGGAAAGTCATTATCGAAACATTAGATTGGGGCTCAACTGTCTGCCATTACATATTGGTGCCATCAACAACATCACCAATGATCACCGCCAGATAGAGGACCAGATAATATCCCACTGAAATAGAACCCACCACAACATCAATCGTATAAATCACCCACACCATTGTCACTTCACCCTTATTCCCACCATCAATGTCGATGTTCGACACCACACCAGAAACGAAAATAACTAAAACCAGAAAAAATAGAAATCTTTATCAAGTGAGGATAAGATATCATGATCTTGAAGAAAAATAAAACAAAACTTCATTTATGGTAATGAGTAAGAAACACCAAGAAAATCCAACAAACAAGAAATTGCCTTCACTAGAGAACACATATGCATGTCGTGTGTGAACAAATTATGGTCGCCAACCCACATCCCAAAAACTCATAGTTCCATCGCTCCAAATTCAACTCTGAGTGGTATAGAGGAAGGCGAAGCTAGGGCAGGGTATTAAGATGTGGAGGGCTTCGAGCATAAGCATCATCGATGAAGAGGAATACCAAAAGATGACATAACAAAATTAATCTGACTCTGGTAGAGCCTGGAAACCCGTTGACCACTAAAACACATAACCCAAACCCTCTTTTTTACCAATGCTCAAACTCCAACCAAGAGAGGTGCGAAGGAATGTGAAGGCACAATATCTTTTGAAAGGTTGCGGGAATTCACAACAAGCATCCTTTGACGAGAAGATTGAAAGAGCTGCGGAAGAAAACTCGTAGTAGTGGGCATTAAAGAATTAAGAAAACACAAGGAAGAGAGAACCTTCAGGAAGTGGAGAAAATGAAAATGATGAAGAGAATCATTGAGAAAGAACGCCGAAGAAGTAGAAGAATAGGCTAGGAGAAGTGGACCCAAGAGAGGATAGGAGAGTAGGGAGAAATGGGAGTCATATCAACAATTAATAATCTCATCCCTTAAAAAATAGTATTATATAGTGTTAGTTATATGGTGAACCTTAAAACTTTATCGAACATGAGTTATATTCATTGGAAATAAAAATTAAAATGGAATTGAAATATAAAACAAATCTCTAATTAACATTTTTTATATTTATGATAAATATATGATCTTAATAAATAATTTTGGAAATACACATAATGTTTATAGCATTTAAATTTTTGGGGAAAGATAAAATATATAATTCATATTGGAAAACATTTTAAAACTAAAAATACCTTTATTTACACACACATCAGAAAAGGTTGGGTAAAACAAAAATTTTAGAATAGGTAATTATAAATATAAATATCATATTGAATAGTAAAAATTTCTCTTTAAAAAGGCATGGATAACATTGGTGGAATGGGTGAATATGTACATATAAAAGAAATAGCTTATTTAGAGATGATTGGAAATATTTTTAATATCCTCAAATTATTTATAGACAGAAATCTATCAAATAGAATTTTTTTTATGGGAAAATGAAATTCCATTTAAATTGGTTGGAATGGAAATATAATATAATAATTTTATGGAAAATAAATGTTTTATTAAAATTATTAAAATTAAAATAAAAATGACTCATGAAAAAAATACTTCTTAATAAGACACCTTACATTTTACCCCTAAAATCATGAATACTTTTTCCAATCATATAGAAAAACATATCCATATAAGTAACCTACTATAGAAAATTATTTTTATCTATTAAATTATATTATATTTGATAATAATGAAATTTTATTGAATTTTTAATTTTTTTATTTAATTTTCATTATTTATTGTTATCTATTTTTATTTTTTCACAAATTATTCAAAATGAAAATGTCTTTTACCATTCATTGATATATCTTACATAATTTTTATAACATCCAAAGTAATGTAATATATGATTTTTAATAATTTACTTGTATTTAATTACTATATTTTTCAAGTCTTGTCAATATAAAATAGGTGTTGAGGTTTTTCCCACAATATTGTACTAACAAATGTAGCTATAATAAGAATTTGTTAACTTATAATATTGTTTTTATAGAACCTTAACCATTTCATGAAAATAATTTTAATTAACTATATAAATTATTAATTTTTTCCATGATGTTCAATTTTAACAAATAAAAAATATCATTCAATGGAGGATATAGTCCTCATGTTCACAAATTAAATTTTTTTATTTTCCATAGGATTGATAAATGGTTTAAATATAATGGCCTCCTCAGAAACATAATGTAAGGATATAATCATAAAAATTAAATAATAATTTTTATTTAGACAATAGTTACCTAACATACATTTTTAGGATCATTTTTGGTTTAGAGTTGTAAAAAATTATTATAAAATCGTGTTACGGGCTTACATGTAAATCCATTATCCTTATATGATTTTCACACTAATTGGGTGAATCTTGGGACTCCCAAGGGTAGAGAAATATTAATAAAAAATTTCCAAAAATGAAAAGACATGTGTTTATTTGATTTATTGGAAACCATATATAAATTAGTAATGGTCTAGGAAGCATCTACCCATGTTTATAGGATGCTCGAGTTAGTTTGGACTTTTCTATAATAATATAAAATTTTCACAATGTTTGTGGAATTTAAATGAATTGTATATAGTACATGATGTTTAATTTATGATAGGTACTTGTCATGAGATGAGTACACAATCTTAAATAATACGCATCGGGTAAATATTAAAAATCATGTAAGGATAAAAAAATGTTTTTAATATATAAGGGTTTAATTTTTTACGTATAAGGAGAATGGGGATTAAATGATGTGTAAAGGGGTTACACAATATGTAAGTGTAGAATATAGAAATTTTATAGCACTAAAAAATGATATATTAATTCTTTCCTACACAACCCTCTTTCTTATAGAAATAAAGGAACTCCCTGACAATTTTTTGGATGTTCAGTATATCTAAATATCTTTGTTTAAATAATGATCGCAACTATTGTTAGATTGTATCTCCTTAGAGGAGTAATCATATCTTCTTATTCTTAATTTCCATATATTGTGGTTGTGTCGTTGTATCATTTTATTTTGTATATTGACCAATGATGATATTTCTATTGACTCTTTCCTATATATGTTGTGCTATCTTGTTCTAGGGGTTAAGAATTCATTATATGTGTATTCTTTCCACTTCCCAAAAAACCCTTTCTATTAAATTGAATCAATTCATATATTTTAGTATTGGTTCAAGGAAAACATTTATCATTTTTTCTTTCTTATGGTGCATTCTGTTATGGGAATGTACAACTTGAGTTTCAAAGTCGTTGATATGTCTCTAGCTTGTATTAAGAAACTGCATTTCTCTAATTTATGATAAATTGTTCTTTTAAATGAAATAAAATTATTGACAAATTTCTCTTCTTTAGTGGAAATGGTCTTAATAAAATATATGTTTCCCCAAGTTTATATAGATGAAAATGGTATTCAAATCATTGTCAAAGGGGTTTTTTAATGTCTTTTCTAATAATTATTTGATGAAAATTGATTGATGAGTAGGTTTGGAAATTATAGTTCATGAGAAATCTTGGTTACTTGTGTGGAAGTTTAGGTAATAGGCCTCATCCATTATCTTAGGGTTTTATCATGGGTAATTCCTCCAATCCCTATTCTTGATGTTCTATGTAATTGTATGACCTATGGGGCAGTTCACTTTCTGGGGTGTTCTTATACTCTATGTACTCGATGTGTATGTCTAAAGGGTTGATGCACATGAAATTGTCTATGTTATGTATGATTTTCCTAGATATGAGTACCTAGAGTGATCTTTATTGTGACATTATCTATTATTTTGGACAGTTTGGTATGTTTTGGTTGGTATTGATTTATCTTATACATCCATAGTTTTGATTTGAAATGTGATTCTTAACATAGATGGGTTTGATATATCTATTTTAATATATTTATATGAAATTATTTGACACTAATTTACCTAATTTATTTCTAAATATAGAAAAATGGGCATATTAAATTGTAATTCTAGGATTTTGATATAAAAACTATTAAGTAATAATCATTCCTTATTTTATTTAATATTGATAATTATTGGATTATTTTTTAGAGATTTGTTATAGAAATCATTTGTGCAACCCTACATAGCCTATTATCTCTCAACATGTGTATCCCATTGGATGTGCATATACCATGTTTTGCATTTCTATGTAGGGAAAGGACAGGCACCAAATTGAGTTACTGAGGCTTTCTGTCAGCTGGGTTTTGGTAATATGGATGGTAAGATGGTGTGGTTTTTTCCGAGCTATCATATGCAGACTATTATTATTGCTGTTTAGCTCTTTTATAAATTTTTGTTGAACTAGTCTCTTGCAAAGTAATTTTATACTTTTTTAGTTATGTCACTTCAATATTTCTATTTATATTAAAAAATTATATATTTCTTTTTTCATCGACTAATTAATTTTTTCAATATTTTATGTATATCCTGTTGTTATCTTTAGGTTTTGTGAAATCATTCTTTATTTTTGTTGTTGTTTTCTTGAGTGTCAGATTCCATCATCTGGGTATGGAAATGCGCTTCAGGGATGAGAAAATTTAAGTTGTTTAATATTTTTAGAGTCTATTTTGGTCGGTTTAATCATAGTTTGTTATCATATATGGTTTATTCTCAAGATTACTTGTATTAGTTTGTTTGGTATACAAGAGAATAAATTGTCAAAACCGGAGAGGTAGATTATGGTGAGTTCCAATTCGAGTTATACCATTATGAGGCATAATGTTACAAGGGATAAAGGGGTATATGTCTCCTTTTGAGTTTATTATGTTAATGTCATTTTTTATTATCATTTTCTTGGTTTTAAATGAGATTATCCTATTTTCTAGTCATTTAATTTTTTTCAGTGTGCAGTAGTAAGCCTCTGAGTTGTGTTCTGTGTGTTCCTCAGGAGGGTGAAGAAGGTGGTCTCCATGGGAATCTTTATATGGGTAAGAATTTTATCGTGGAAATCATTAAGGATGTTTATTCTATCATCGAAAATGTACCTCAATCTCTTAATATAATCATTAAGGTATGTCTAGGAGATATAGTATACATAGATCGATCACGGGAGTTCTTTCATGATATGACACCATCCTTTAAAGGCTCTAATTAAACTCAAGAGGTAGAGTAATGGCTTAACAAGATTGATCTAATTTTTGACTTCTAGGATATAATAAATGTAATAACCTGAGATTTTATAAGATATATTCTTTTTAATTTCTTTCATATCTTATGTTGTACGATACACCAAGATTATCTTGTGCTATACGCAACGCCATATTAGCTTGCTGTATACGCAACACTAATCCTGGATCGTGTTACACACAATTTCATGTTTGATTGATAGTAGTTATTCTATGAAACATTGAGTATATATATATATTCAATTTATTTTGTTATACGCAACCACAAAGGAGTTTTTCACTACACGCAACCCTGACATGGCTTACATTACAAGCAATCACGACCTTTCTCGATAGCGTGTGTTGTACGCAATACCGGGTTTTACTAAACAATGACATATTATTATAATATTGTTATGAACTAGCCGTTATAAATAGTATTAAATAAATTTTGAATGTTATAACATTATTATTTTATCTTACACATTTTCTAGAACATGGTATGTGAACAAAATAAATTTTTCAGGTAAAATAAGTATTTTACAAAAAAATACATTTTTGCCTCCTTTAAATGGCACACCCAAATTAAATCTAGTTTTTGACATGTTTATAAGTTATATTTTACACAATAAAATTCTCCTTTTGAATCAGGATATAAAAATTTACATTGGATAAGGTTTTGATATTTTTCTGATAACTTTCATATTTTAATGAATAGTAAAAACACGCTATATTTTAATTAAAAACAACATTTTTCATCGTAATAACATATGTGGTTAAATTATAATATTGAATGGTTTTAAAGTATCAATATAATATATTTTTACCATTTAATATAATTTATGTCATTATAATTGATTTTACCGTGAATTCGTAGGTTAAATCAATTCAATCTTTTACAATGTTTTAAAGAAAAACCAGATTTCTTTCGACAACGGGATTAATTTTAATTTAATTTATGCAACTTTTGTTTATTGAATTGGAAAATTGGATTCCATATTTAGAATTAGTGGGTCCAAATTATGTTAATAAGATACTTTTTATTTTTGGGCATTATAAATAGTAACTATGGTAAATTTTATTTACCATAGTTAAAGGTAAATCGTGTAATTAAGGGTAAATATAAGAGTATAAAATTACCCTTACACCTACCAAAATTCTATGGGATGGTTAAAAGTAGACCCATATCACCTAGGGGTCGGATTAGATTCATTTTATGGACATTTTTCAATAAAAATAGTTTAATTATTATTAAAACCAAAGAAAGCGACAACATGTCACTCTCTTAAATTTTATAAGTATATTAATTTTAATTTAGTGATAAAATTCCTGAAACTTCAAACATAAATAGTCTCCAGAAAGCTAATAAAATTATCAATATCATATAAATTTATTTATAATTTTTATGGATTAAATAATTATCATTAATTATGACACAATAGTGATACAGAAATTGTTTATCTAGTGAAAAATAAAGAATATTGTTTTTATTAAACTAATAGTGACCATAAAAGGAACAAAACCCTGAAAAAAGCTTATTTTTCATGTAAATATAAACCATAATCATACAATGGTATAATATTTTACCATTTGGAGCGTTATAAAAGAGATTATGACACTTATATTATTTTGTTTTAAATGATGCCAAAGTTGTCACCTTAATAATTTAATAAATATAACAATTTAAATATTGTGATTTTAAGATGGTAAATTCTAGTACAAGTATTATTGTGAAAGGTAATAGATTTATCTTCATCATTGGATTTTATTTTTAATTTTTATGCAACAAATATGTATATTAAATAATTATACAAAAATGTTGTAGTAATTATTTTATTAAGAGATAAACCAAATAAATGGTTTTAAAAATAATAAAATAAATATTATATGAACTATTTAATGTGCTCCACTAATTTAAGAGATATATATGACCTTTTATGAATCAATTATATATTTTATTTCGAACGTATCTTCTGTATATATTTTACTTATATTCAAATAAATGAATAGTGTCAAAATTGACACTATTGTTATTTTATAAAAATAACATATTATAAAATTGTTTAAAAATCACAAAAATATTTACAAATTATAAATTTAAATTTATATGGTCTATAATGTTATAAATTAACCAATTATTGAAAATTAAAAACAAAAAAGTAATTATTTGTTATAATTTAAAATTTAGAATTTTATTACCACAAATAAAATTAAATTGATTAAATAAGGATAAATCAAGTTGATAAGGTTTAAAATAATTTCCTAACATGTATAAATTTTATTGTTTGATGAGATTACAACCCTATCTCATCTACTATTTAAATATGAGTCATTTTTGGTTGTTTTTAAGTCGGTTAGATTTATTATGAATTAATATTTTTAAGATTTCCAAAGGTGCCCCTCTCCTCCCTTATAAAAGGGCACCTCCTCCCTCTCATCTTAACACAACATTGAGCCTTAATGCTCGGCCAAACCCTGCCCATTTCACTTATACACTTCCCTAGAAACATCCTAGAGGTTCTGGTCTTCTTTAATGACCAATCTTAGTTCCCTAAGAGGAGGTTTCAAAAAGGCCTGTCGAAAGAAGAGGTAATTTCCATTACCGATTCTTTCAACTTTATTTCTTCTTCTACTTCTACTTAGTTAGTTTTTCCATTATGAAGTAATAAAATAAGTATCACTCATATACTGATATGTTATTATAAGTATTAAACAACTCTATTTCACAATCTATCCATCCTACGGAAAACGAAATCACCGCGCGTGCGTACGTACAGAATACCGTCTCCACGCCGTGGTGTAATCTATTTTCCACCATCACCTTACTTGGATGGGTATAATGGTGTAAATAATGATTATATATGATTATTGTAATGGGATATTGATTCTGAAATATTATACATACACTCCAATACAATTCCACGATCATGGGAATGATATCATCGCTCGTGCGTACGGACGGACAACCGTCTCCACAAACGCGATGAGATTCATTTTCCATGATTAACCATTCAAGAATGATTATAAAGTTTATATAATGAATAATAATGAAATATATGGCATTATAATGATACTGGATTTATTTATATATATATATATATATATGTCATCTATTTAATTTTATTCAATTCAATAAGGAAACGAAAACAGCGTTCATGCATACGTACAGCCTATCGTCTCCATGAAAAATGTATTTCATTCCTTTTATCGATCTATAATATATATGTATATTATGAATATATAATATATATAAATCATGTTTTACATTATAGAATTATGTAAATGAGGATATAAGTAATAATATCAAGAATGAAAAGTCGAAACATATACGATAAATGAAATGATTTTACCCAAAACACTGCTTTTACATGGAATTTACAAAAGAACAGGTAATATAAATTCATAAGCGAAACATATATGATATCATAACAATTAATATGATTATGTAATGAGTCCATGACATTTTTTAAATCATTATACAGGAGGTTCGGATACGTACAAAGCATATCAGACCTAAGGTAAGGGATAATTTGGCAAATCTCATTTTTATCAGAGATTGCTTATTTGTATGTATTTACTAGGGTTATTGCAATCGTCCATGTCCATGTTTTATAAAAGTGTTCTCATGTATGTTTAAATTCATTTTTACCCATTTTAACTTTTACCACATGGTATGGAAGGAATCTTTCTTTGATTTACCCTACAAGGTACTTTTTGACTTTTTTCAACAAAAGTACGAGAAGAATGTTTTTTGAACGTATACGGCATGAAAGGATTTTTACGGTTTCATAAAGCCTTGTTTTCATGAAGATTACTCCAAAATATTTCATGACTATTTTCAAAAAAATATGTTTCTTTTAAGATTTCATGACGTTTTGTGAAAATAAATTGATTTTGAAGAAAAAAGGATATTTTCCTCATGAATTCATTTCAAGTGTTTTATCAAAACAATTTTTCCATCTAAGATGACATTATATCATATATGTATGTTTCATGTATAATGTCTCTATGATTTACATGGATTCACTTTTCTTTTCATGACATGATATCCTTTTCCTTTATATGGATTATTTGATGATGGGATTATGTTTATGAAACCCATTTTATTCGTTGGGATATTATGAATGATATATGTTTCTTTGGTGGCACAAGTAAGAATGATTTCATTATGAGAAGGGTGATACCTATATCTCCCTCCAATGCATTGGGTAAAGATTTATATCTCATGAGATAGACATGGATGAAAGAGTAAGTTAATCTGGTTAAGTGTTACAGGACGAAAACGAGGTGTGAACTCGATTCAGAAAGGGACTTTGTCCACTAAGATGGTCTTGGCAGCAATGCCTTGGCTGCTATGGAAATCATAACATGTGCTTAATGGTTTCCAAAATTACATTTTTTTATTCCCATGATATTTTATCATGATTGATGTTCCCTTCTGATATATGCCCTACGTACTTCCAAGATTCATGTCATTGCTCAAGATTTTGATGTTTAGATTTTATGTTCATGTTTTTTCATTCAAATGTTTATGGATTGTTTTATGTTCTCAATGTTTACCCTTACTGGGCATTTGAGCTCACCCCTTTTATGTTTTCTTTTCCCCAGGATATAAAGAACGGTTTTAGGTAAGAAACAAATGGGGATGATCTTTATGGGAGATGTTGAAGATCTTTCACCGCGATTAGAAGATTATATTCCGAGTTTCCAAAGACACTAAACTATTACGGTCCCTGTGTGTCTGTTTTTGTTATGTACTAAGTATTCCGCAAAAGTAATGTAATGTCCATGTACGTCAAGCTTCGGGTCTCTACAGTTGGTATCTGAGGAAAGTTTTAGTCAACCTTTGGAAACTAGGATGCGAAAACGTTAGTGAGATACCTAGAGATATTTCTAAGGTATGTCTAGGAATGTCCCTAAGGTTAAGTATACGTATAGGTTATAGTCCTAGAATTGCACTAACGATATTAGAATTAAACCTAAGCTATTAGATGTTGAAGGTACTCCCCCATGATTATGTTATTTTTCTTGTATGATTTTTTCCTCTCACATAATTCTTTTTGTGTTTTAGTCAATGGAGGGAACCATAAGGAATTCGGTTAACATTGAATCCAATGGAAAAATTTGTGACTATGAGAAACAAAATTGCGTAATGCCTAGAGAGAAAGATATTATGATTATGCCAAATCAGTCATCGCGATATATGATTAACAAGGTGAAATTTAGTGGTATGCCTAATTCATCAAATAAGAGGAAGATATACTTTTATACATGTTCGCATGATGGGGAGCATAAAGAAAGAAAGATTGAGATTTCTAAATAAGGGAAGAAGAACCTTGGGGAATACCTCAAATGGAGGGACAAATGTTATCTTTGTGGAGAAAAGGGTCATAGAGTGACAGACTGTTATGGAGTTCAATGTCTTATTTGTGGAGAACATGGGCATTACCCAACTCAATGCCCTGGCCTAAAAAGTTACTTCTCAATCAAGGAAGAACTTATTCCAGGACAATCATTGAAGAGAATGGATTGAAGTGTTTATGTATTGGTATTCAAGAATAATGTTGTTGAGGTAATTTTATGGTGTATTAGAATATTTTTGTATGAGTCCATTATTGTTTTCAATAATTTTATGGTACCGGTAACCATGAAAAGTCATTCAAATATTTTTGGATAGCAGATGAAATGTGCATATGGAATGGATAAAGAGAAAATAATATGATAGTACTCATGAGCTCATGACTAAAATAAGGACAAAGTGATATCATGGTTTGAGTATATAAAAATTTTGGGATTTTGGTATGTGGAAAGATTTAACTTTTGATAGCATTCATGTTTTCACTAAGGTTAAATGAGTATTCATAGTTCAAGAGAATACATGATTAAGGTATTCACATGTTTGTAATTTGACCAACAAGATATATCTTATGATATATGGGGGATAAATGATGGAATTCACATGATTGTAATGTGAAATTTCAAGTAATCATTTTCTTTATACTATGAGCTTGGACCGAAGTATTTTAGATAAGCCTAAAGATTGGAATGGATTATGTTGGACATAAGTTAGTATTGTTTAAGGATAGAACTTTTTTTGATATTATTTATGGGATGTTATATTAATGTAGTTTTAGAAAAAGTACAACATGCAGGACTGGCGACAACCCATCGCGTCAGACAAGGCTATGGGAATCGAACCCACAACTGAAGTGCAACTGGCCTTTATCACATACCACTGGCCTATAGGAAGTCCTTGGTTAGTAGAAACTAGTTTTATTTTATTAAACGATGTGATATATGAAGTATAAGTTCATTTTTGGAACCATATACGATTAATCTAACCATATGATGGACTTGTAACTTTTTCTAACCTTTTGTTTGAAACTGATGGAATGACCCATCATTCTATCACATGATCTGCTAACAAATCACGAATAACAAATTCAACTTCATTTCTTTAATGGATGAAGTGGAAATTGTTCAATTCACGAAAAATAGTGAGATTGTACCAAAATCATGTAAGTATTTCTTTTCATTCATCAACTTTAGCGAAATGATCTTGAAAGCAAAAAATGTTGTCCTAGTGACCTTATATCCGATGAATCAGATGGTACCTTAGATCATCACAAATATATGGCTTTGTGATTGTTGGCTTTTTCATAGCCATGTTCTCCACGACTCTCTATCAGAACATGATGGTTAGATTTCTCTTCCATATCCATATTTTCACCTATGTTATCCTATGTGGAAACCCAGTGATTAGTTTATTTGGGTAACCGTTACGTTACATACTTTAGTTTTTAAAGATATGATTTGGTATTCCTTTTTACGATGTGGATTTCAATTAAATAAACTTTCAAGTAGAAAACCATTTATAACCCCGACGAATTTTGAGGGAGAAATTCATTTTAAGGGGGGTAGAATGTAATAATCCATGATTTTATAAGATATATTCTTTTTAATTTCTTTCATATCTTCTGTTGTACGATACACCAAGATTATCTTGCTCTATACACAACACCGTATTTGCTTGGAGTATTCGCAACACTAATCCTCGATCGTGTTACACACAATTTCATGTTTGTTTGATAGTAGTTATTCTACGAAACATTGAGTATATATATATATAAATTCAATGTATTTTGTTATATGAAACAACAAAGGAGTCTTGCACTACTCGCAACCCTGACTTGGCTTGCATTACATGAAATCGTGACCTTCCTCGATAGCGTGTGTTGTACGCAATACCGGGTTTTACTAAACAACGATATATTATTATAATATTGTTATGAACTAGCCGTTATAAATAGTATTAACTAAATTTTGATTTTTTATAACATTATTATTTCATATTACAGATTTTCTAGAACATACTATGTTAACAAAATAAACTTTTTCGGGTAAAATATGTATTTTACAAAAATACAGTTTTGCCGCCTTTTAAGGGCACACCCACATTAAATGTACTTTTTGACTTGTTTATAAGATCAATTTTAAAAAATAAACTTCTTATTTTGAATCAGGATATAAAAATTTACATTGGATAAAGTTTTGATATTTTTCTGATAACTTTCATATTTTTATGAATAGTAAAAGCACGCTATATTTTAATTAAAAACAACTTTTTTCATTGTAATAACTTATGTTGTTAAATTATAATATTTAATGGTTTTAAAGTATAGATAGAATATATTTTTACCATTTAATATAATTTATTTCATTATCATTGATTTTACCTAGAATTCGTAGGTTAAATCAATTCAATCTTTTGCAATGTTTAAAAAAACCCGTTTTCTTTCGACAATGGGATTAATTTTAATATAATTTCCGCAAATTTTGTGTATTGAATTTGGAAAAATGGATTCCATATTTGGAATCCGTGTGTCCAAATTAGGTTAATAAGCTACTTTTTATTTTTGGCCATTATGAATAGTAACTATGGTAAATTTTATTTACCATAGTTAAAGGTAAATCGGGTAATTAAGGGTAAATATAAGATTATAAAATTACCCTAACACCTGAAAAAATTCTATTGTATGGCTAAAAGTCGACCCATATCACCTAAGGGTCGGATTAGATTCGTTTTATGGATATTTTACAATAAATATAGTTTAATTATTTTTAAAACCAAAGAAAGTGACAACATGTCACTCTCTTAAATCTTATAAGTATATTAATTTTAATTCAGTGGTAAAATTCATGAATCTTCGAACATGAATATTCTATAGAATGAGATTAAAATTATCTACATCATATGAATTTGTTTGTATTTATTAGGGATTAAATAAGTATCATTAATTATGACACAATAGTGATACAGAAATTGTTTATCTAGTGAGAAATCAAGAATATAGTTTTTATTAAACTAATAGTGACCATAAAAGGCACAAAACCCTGACCAAAACTTATTTTTCATGTAAATATAAATTATAATCATCCAATGGTAGAATATGTGACCATTTGGAGCCTTATAAAAGAGATTATGACACTTATATTATTTTATTTTAAATGATGCCAAAGTTGTCACCTTCATTATTTAATAAAAATAACAATTTAAATATTGTGATTTTAAGATGATAAATTCGAGTAAATGTATTATTGTGAACTTTAATAGATTTATCTTCATCATAGGATTTTATTTCTAATTTTTATGCAAAAAATACGTATATCAAATAATTATAAAAAAATGTTGTAGTAATTATTTTATTAAGAGATAAACCAAATAAATGGTTTTAAAAATAATAAAATAAATATTATATGAACTATTTAATGTGCTCCACTAATTTTATAGATACATATTACCTTTTATTAATCTATTATAGCTTTTAGTTCTAACATATCTTATGTATATATTTTACTTATATTCAAATAAATGAATAGTGTCAAAACTAACACTATTGTTATTTTATAAAAATAACATATTATAAAATGGTTTAAAAATCACAAAAATATTTAAAAATTATAAATTTAAATTTATACGGTACAGAATGTTATAAAGTAACCAATTATGGAAAAATCACATCAAATAAGTAATTATTTGTTACAATTTAAAATTTAGAATGTTATTACAACAAATAAAATTAAATTGATTAAATAAGGATAAATCAAGTTGGTAATGTTTAAAATAATTTCCTAACATGTCTAAATTTTATTGGTTGATGATATTACAACCCTATCTCATCTAATATTAGAATATCAGACATTTTTGGAGGTTTTTAAGTGGGGTTAGATTTATTATAAATTTCAATTTTTAAGATTTCCAAAGGTGCCCCTCTCCTCCTTTATAAAAGGGCACCTCCCCCCCTCTCATCTTTACACAACTTTGAGCCTTAAAGCTCAGCCAACCCCTGACCATTTAAATTCTATATTTCCCTAGAAACATCCTAGAGGTTTTGGTCTTCTTCAATGTCCAAACTTAGTTCCCTAAGAAGAGGTTTCAAAAAGGCGTGTCGAAAGAAGAGATAATATCTGTTACCTATTCTTTCAACTTTATTTCTTCTTCTACTTATTCGTAATTAGTTGATTCATTATGAAGTAATAACTTCAGTATCACTCATATACCGATATTTTATTATAAGTATGAAACAACCCTATTTCACCATCTATCCATCCTACGGAAAACGAAATCACCGCGCGTGCGTACGTACGAAATACCGTCTCCACGCCGTGGTGTAATGTATTTTCCACCATCACCTTACATGGATGGGTATAATGGTGTAAATAATGATTATATATGATTATTTTAAAGTGATATTGATTCTAAGATAGTATACATACACTCCAATACAATTCAATGATCATGGGAATGATATCATCGCTCGTGCGTACGTACAGACTACTATCTCCACGAACGCGATGAGATTCATTTTCCATGATTAACCATTCAAGAATGATTATAAAGTATATATAATGAATAATAATGAAATATATGGCATAATAATGCTACTGGATTTATGTATATATATATATATGTCATCTATTTAATTTCATTCAATTCAATAAGGAAATGAAAACAGTGTTCATGCGTACGTACGGCCTACCGTCTCCATGAACGGTGTATTTCATTCCTTTTATTGATCTATAATATATATGTATATGATGAATATATAATATATATATATAAATCATGTTTTACATTCTGGAATTATGTAAATCAGGATATAAGTAATAATATCAAGAACGACAAGTCGAAACATATAAGTTAAATGAAACGATTTTACCCAAAATGATGCTTTTACATGGAATTTACAAAAGAAGGGGTAATATAAAGTCATAAGTGAAACATATACGATATCATAACAATGAATATGATTATTTAATGAGTCAATGACATTATTTAAATCATTATACAGGAGGTTCGAAAACGTACGAAGCATATCGGACCTAAGGTAAGGGATAATTTTGCAAATCTAATTTTTATCCGAGATTGCTTATTTGTAAGTATTTATAGGGGTTATTGCAATCGTCCACGTACATGTTTTATAAAAGTGTTGTCATGTATGTTTAAAGTCCTTTTTACCCATTTTGACTTTTACCCCATGGTATGGAAGGAATCTTTCTTTTATTTACCCTGTAAGGAACTTTTTGACTTTTCTGACAAAAGTACGAGAAAATGTTTTTTTATCGTATACGGCATGAAAGGATTTTTACGGTTTTATAGAGCCTTATTTTCATGAAGCTTCCTCCAAATTATTTCATGACTATTTTCAAAAAATATCTCTTTCTTTTAAAATTTCATGACGTTTTGTGAAAAGAAATTGATTTTGAAGAAGAACGGATATTTTCCTCAAGAATTCATTTCAAGTGTTTTATCAAAATCATTTTTCCATCTAAGATGACATTATTTCATATGTGTATGTTTCAAGTATAATGTCTCTATGATTTACATGGTTTAACTTTTCTTATTATGAAATGATATCCATTTCTTTTATATGGATTATGTGATTATGAGATTATGTTTATGAAACCCATTTTATTCGTTGGGTTATTATGAATGATGTACGTTTATTTTGTGGCGTATATAAGAATGATTTCATTCTGAGATGGGTGGGACCTATATCTCCCTCAAATGCATTGGGTAAAGATTTATATCTAATGAGATAGACAAGGCTGGAAAGGTAAGTTAATCTAGTTCAGTGTTACAGGACTGAAATGAGGAGTGTACTCGATTCATAAAGGGACTTTGTCCACTAAGATGGTCTTGGAAGCAATGCCTTGGCTACTAAGGAAATCAAATCATGTCCTTAATAGTTGCCACAATTACATGTTTTATTCCAATGCTATTTTATCATGATTGATGTTCCCTTATGATATATGCCTTGCGTACTTCCAAGATTCATATCTTTGCTTAAGATTTTGATGTTTAGATTTTATGTTAAAGTTTTTGCATTCAAATGTTTATGGATTGTTTTATGTTCTCTATGTTTACCCTTACTGGGAATTTGAGTTCACCCCTTTTATGTTTTATTTTACCCATTATATAAAGAAAGGTTTTAGGTAAGATAAAAAAGGGGAAGATCTTTATGGGAGATGTTGAAGATCTTTCACCACGATTAGAAGATTATATTCTGAGTTTCCAAGTAAACTAAACTATTATGGTACTTGTGTGTCTGTTTTTGTTATGTACTAATTATTCCGCAAAAGTAATGTAATTTCCATGTACATCACGCTTCGGGTCTCTAAAATAATTTTTATTATGGTGAAATTTATTTTTTTCAGACTTCAGGGTCCTAATATGTGGTGGTTGGATTTCATGGTATAAGAGGATAAGAATGTGGTACTGGAATACAAGGGTTTAAAGACTCTCTTATTGCGGTAATTTATTCTATATTTTATAAAGATAGAGAAGTATATGGATTTATTCTCATTATGGTATGGTGGTTATTTTGTGTAATCAAACATCCATATGTTAATATAGCTTCTAGAGGTCCTAAATTCAGACTAGTAGAAGGATCTGACGTTCCTACATGGTTTGTGATTGGATATCATATCACAAGTATTTTTTCTGAAGAATTAAACCTATGCTGAGAATCAGGATAGAACTATGATATAAGAAATTAAAATGGAATTCTATGTTTGATATTCATGACCTTATATTCTACCATGTGTTAAAATCAGTGGAACACTAGAGAAAAATTGAAGCTGGATGATCATTGAGGGAGTGGTGGCGGTTGTTCTTTGAAGTAGTTCTCTATAGAACCTCAAATATTAGAAAGTGGTGTTCTTAAGAATTTCTATCTATATGGAATGTACAAAAAAAATCTTTTCCCTAACTAGAAACTATTTATAATTTTTCAGATGTAATGTTCATATGTATAATATCTATTAGGATATATATACTCCTTGATAGAGTCATGGGTCATTTGATGAAATGGAAAATGTATCATTTTTACATACATAAAATATAATTGGGATCTAGCCAAAGAGATTAGGAGTGAAGCGCCGTCATATATTATATTAATTTCTAGTAGAGGTAGAAGCGCATCTAGTGATAGCGAGATGTACCATCTTTATTAAATATCCCATATAGATTTTATTATGTAATATTGGTTCTTCCCACTCATTTATATCTAGCCATTTTTTGTGAATAACCTTGTAATGGAGTTCATGTCCTCTATTAGGGAAATTGTGACAGAACATTGTAAGTGGAATGAGTGGGGGTGTTTGTGTCCTTCTTGAGAACTATCTATATATGATGCATAGTTATATTAGGATTTTCTTGTAACACCTTAAGATTTTTATGAGATATATTTTTAAAAAAAGTTCCCTGATGAATTATGGTTTATGATATACAAATATTAGAATATACTACACACAACACCTGCTAATATTATCGTATATAAACCACTTTTCTTTTCTTGTGTTTCACAAAATTTCATTTTCTTTTTAAATATTTCATTTCAAAGAAGACTGAGTTTAAGAGAACACCTAAATAATATTATGTTACCTCATATCCTAGAACTTATAATGGAGAGTATGAACAATTTTAACTTAATAATGAAAATATTATATACACATGTATATATAATTAATTCTTTAGTTAGTAATTATTTATAAATGAAAATAAAATGATTTTTAAATAAAATGAGATATTTGTCGAAAAAACATTTTAAATTAAAATAAGTCAGTTTATAAAATAATAAAATAACTCTTGATAGATTTTATTTATGTAATATTTATTTAATATATATTCAATATATTATTTAAAATTTATCTTATATATTTTCTATATAAGATAGATGAATATATTCAATTTTTTATATAAAATAATTATATTTAATAAAATGTTGTTTTCATCCTTTTGATAGAACACCAATTTTAAATATACTTTTTTGAAAACAAATATTATATTATATAAAATATACTACATATTTTTAATTTGGATTTAAAAATCTACTTTCGATAAATTTATGATATTTTTCTGACAACATTCATGTTTCTAAGAGTAAAAAAATATACAAAATTTTAATTGAAAACAACTTTTTCATTGAAAAAATTCAAATGGTTAAATTATAATATTGATTGTTTGTAAAGAAAAATAAATTATATTTTTATCATTTAATTTAATTTAAGTCATTTAAATTAATTTTTCATTGAATTTAGATGTAAAAACATTTCAATCTTTTCTAATGTATTAAATTTGAAGACATGTTTTCTCACTCCAACACAATTATTAATTATAAATTAATTAAGAAAACATTTTTATTTTGAGTATTAAAAAATTGAATCAATATTTAAAATAATTGGATCCAAATTATGTTTTATTTATTTCTTCTATTTTTTTGGCATTCTGAATAGTAACTTTAGTGATTTTTATCAATACAGTAAAAGGGTAAACTAGGTATTTAAGGTTAAAAATAATATTATTAAATTAAAAACAAAGGCTACCATAATATCATTGGATGAGTTCATTTCAACCTAAATCTTCCTTAGGTTGAAATGGTACCATTTTAAAGCCGATTGGATGAGATTAAAATATTTAATTTATTTATTTGTGGAAAATTTAAAATATTTCTTACAGAACATTTAATAAATATAACATTTCCAATATAAGGTTATAAATAATATAAATTAAACTATAAATAGAAAATTTTAAATCTAAAATTGTTTCCTTATGATGGTAATTTATTTCAAATTTTTAGGGAAAAATTATTACATTAAAGGCATATACATTGACAATAATGATGCAATTTAATAGACGGAAATCATTAAAATTCTTTTAATTAAAATAATAATTAACATAAAAAACCACAACATTTGACCAAATATTATTGTATAAGTATCTCTCGACCATAATCATCCATGGTTTGAGTTATTGACTTTTTGGATCCATATGGATAAAATTATAAAACTTTTAACATTTTAATTAAAGTGGTGACGAAGTTGTCACATTTGAGTTTTAATAAATATTACAATTTTAATGAAGGATTTTATAGAAGATCTATTCAACCATAAGTATTATTATGAAATTTAGAATATTTATTTTTGTCATGTTATTTTTTTAATTTTTTACAAAAAAATAATAATCTTAAATAATTACAAAAAAAACTAATGTAATTACAATTTTATTAATGAAAATATATAATTAATGTTTTAGAAACGATTAAATTAAATATATTTTATTATAATTAATAAATCCAATTAAATTTAGAGATTCCCTTGAAAATTTAGAGATATAATAAATTATATGGTTCATGTTTAACATATTATATTGATATTTTTCTAAATCAATGAAATTAATAGTATAAAAATACACACTATTGAAATTTTGTGATAATAATGTGTTATTTAATTTCTTAAAAATCATAAAAATAATTAAATAAATTAAATAAATATTATAAGGTATAAATTACTCTATATGATTCAATTATAGATTAATTTACATAATATCATTAAAAATTGAACTATCTTAATATTGAATCATTTATTACCTTAGTTAAAATTAAAATAAAATAACTAAGGGTTAATTAAATTTATAAGGTATTAATTGATAGATAAACATGTCTAAAAATTATATTCCTATAAGATATAAACCCTATATAATATCAACTTATAAAATATGAAATTTTTCATGTTTTGGATGGGATTTATTTTATTACAAATTAATATTTTTTTAAATTCTTAAAGTGGCCCTCAACTCAAGTATAAAAGTGAACGCCCTCTCTCACTTATTCTCTAGAGGGAGTTCATTAAAGAATATGTAATCTCCTCTACTAACTCTGTCAATCTCATTTCATCTTTAACTTCCACTTCATTAGTTATTTCCATTATAACGTAATAAATATTGTGTTAATTATATTCTGATAATTAATTATTCTTCTAAAACAATCCCTTTTCCCCTTATATCCATAATATGAAACATGAAATCACTACGCGTGAATACATATGACTTATCATCTCCACACTATGGTGTAATCTGTTTTTCACCATCACCATATTTGGATTGGTATAATGATAGAAATAAAAACTATATATGCTTTTTATGATATTTTATTTATTATATGGGAAAAATTATACCATCTAATTCCATACCATTTCACAATTAATGAAATGATATCATTGATCATGCGTACATTCAACCAACCATCTCCATGATACAACAAGATTCATTCAATATGATATACATTATATCATGATTATATAAATGTATAGAACGATTAAATAATATTAATATCATATTAATATCATTTTTAAATGATATAACTAGAAAATAAGTAGGATAACCAAATCTTATTCGACAAAACATTCATAAAAATGAAGCCGTTAATACTCAAATAATAATTATTAATGAAATTTTATTAACAAACAGATGATAATATGATCATATATGAAGTCATAAAAATTACTATGATTATGGAAAGAGTCTATGAAATTATTTAAATCATTATACAATATCTTCACATTCATACAATAAGAAATTATACGCATCTTGTAAATATTATACATCATGTAAGTATAAAAATCTTGTTTTTAATATATAGGGGAATATTTATTTGCGGATAAAGGGAATGAGGATTACATGACGTGTAAAGGGGTTACACACTATATAAGTGTAGAATATAGTGATTTTATGGAACAAAAAATTGATATATTAATTCATTCTTACACAACCCTCTTCTCTATAGAAATAAAGGATCTCCTAACAATTTTGTGGAAATCCACTACATCTAAATATCTATGTTTTAAGATTGATTACAACTACAGTTAGATTGTATCTCCTCTGAGGAGTAATCATATCTTCTTCGTTGTCATTTCCACATATTTTGGTTGGGTCTTTGTATCATTTTATTGGGTATGTTGACCAATGATGAAATTTCTATTGACTCTTTCATATATATGTTGTGTTATCTTGTTCCAGGGGTGAAGAATTCGTGTGTGTGAGTTTTTTCCACTTCCCAAACAACCCAATCTATTACATTCAATCAATTCTTATATTTTTGCATTGGTTCTAGAAAAAACCATTATCATTTTCGTTTATTTCTTATGATGGATTCTATTGTGGGAATGTACCAACAAAGATTCAAGGTAGATTATTCTGTCTCTAGCATGTCTTGGGGAACTGCATTTCTATAATTCACGATAAATTGTTTTCTTAAATGAATTAAAATTATTGACTATTTTTTCTAATTTAGTGGAAATGGTCTTAATAAAATTTGAGTTTCCCCATGTTTATGTAGATGAAAATGGTTTTCAAATCATTGTCAAATGGTTTTTGGAATGTGTTTTCAAATCATGGTTTGATGAAATTTTTTTGATATGCAGGTTTGGAAAATATAGTTCATGAGAAATCTTATTTACTTGTGTGGAAGTTGAAGTAATAGGACTCATCCACTATCGTAGGGTTTTATCATGGGTGATTCCACTACTCCCTAGTCTTCATGTTCTAGGGAATTGTTTGACCATTGGGGAGGTTCACTATATAGGGTGTTCCATTAATCTATGTACTCGATGTGTATGTCCAGAGGCTTGACGCACATGAAATTTTCTATATTAGGTATGTGTTTCCTAGATATCCGGACCTATTATGATCCTTATCATGATGTTATATGTTCTTTTGGACAATTTGGTATGTTTTTGATGGTATTGATTTATCTTTTAATTCCATAGTTTTGATTTGAAATGTGATTCTTAATATTGATGGGTTTGATATATCTATTTTAATATATTTATATGAAATTATTTGATACTAATTTACCTAATTTATTTCTAAATATTTAAAAAGGGGAGATTAAATTGTATTTATATGATTTTGATATAAAAACTATTAAACCATAGTCATTCGTTATTTTATTTAATTTTGAGAATTATTGGATTATTTTTTAGAGAATTGTTCTAGAAAACATTTGTGAGACCCTACAAAGCTTGTCATCTCACAACATGTGTATCCCATTGGATGTGTATATACCCTGTTATGAATTTCTATGTAGGGAATGGAAAGGCACCAAATTGAGGTACTAAGGTTTTCTTTCATCTGTGTTTTGGTTATATAGATGGTATAATGGTGTGGGTGTTCCCAAGCTATTATATGCAGATTATTATTGTGGTTGTTTAGCTATGTCATAATTGTTTTCAAACTAGTCTCTTGTAGAGTACTTTTCTAAATTTATAGTTATGTAACTTCAATATTTATATATATATATTATAAAATTAATATATTTCTATTTTCACCAACTATTTAATTTTTTACATGTTTATATATATCATGTTGTTAGCTTTAGGTTGGGTGAAATCATCATTTCTATTGGTTGTTGTTTTCTTGAGTTTTAGATTCCAGCATGTAGGGATGGAAAATGGACTTTGGGTATGATGAAATTGAAGTTTTTTTCTAGTTTGAGAGTGTATTTGGGTCGGGTTCATCATAGTTTTTTATCATATATGGTTTATTCTCCTGGTTACTTGTATTGGGTTGTTTTGTATACTAGAGAATGAATTTTCAAAATTGGAGAGGTAGATTATGGTGAGTTCTGGTTCGACTCTTACCGTTATGAGGCATAATTTTACATGGGATAATGGGATATATGTCTCCTCTTCGAGTTTATAATGTTAATGTAATTTTTTATTATCATTTATTTGGTTTTATATGACATTATTTTGTTGTATAATCATTTCATTTGTTTATGTGTGCAGTAGTAGGCCTCTGGGTTGTGTTCTGTGTGTTCCTCAAGAGGGTAAAGAAGGTGGTCACCATAGGAAGATTCATATGGGTAAAAAATTTATCATGGAAATCATTAGGGATGTTTATTCTATCATTCAAAATGTACCTCAATCTCTTAATACAGTCATTAAGATATATCTAGGAGATATAGGATACAATGATCGATCATGAGAGTTCTTTCATGATATGACATTATCCTTTAAAGGAACTAATGAACATCAAGAGGTGGAGTAATGGCTTAACAAGATTGATCTGATTTTTGACTTCTAGGATACTATAATGTTTATCATGGTGAAATTAATGGTGTTCGAACTTGAGGGTCCTAATAAGTGATGGTTAGATTTCATGTTAATGGAGGATAAGAATGTGGTATTGGAATAAAAGGGTTTCAAGACTCTCTAATTAAAGTACTTTAGTCTATATTTTCTAATGATATAGAAGTATATGGATTTATTCTCATTATGGTATAGAAGGTATTTTGTGTAACCAAACACCCATCAGTATATAGAGCTTCCAGTGGTCATAAAGTATGAATAGTAGAATTATTTAAAGATCCTACATGGTTTGTGTTTGGATATCATATCAAAAGTATTTTTTCTGATGAATTCAACCTATGCTTAGAAAGTGGATAGAACTATTATAGATGAAATTAAAATGGATTTCCATGTTGGATATTCACAACCTTATATTCTACCAAGTGTTAAATTCAGTGGCACACTAGAGAAAAGAGGAAGCTGGAGGATCATTGAGGGAGTGGTGGTGGAAGTTCTTGGAAGTAGTTCTCTATAGAACCACCAATATCAGCAAGTGGTGTTCCTCATAATTTCTATCAATATGGAAAGTACAAACACAAAAAAATAAGTTCCCTAACTATAAAACATGTTTAATTTCTGTAGATATAATGTTCAGATGTATAATTTAAATTAGGATATATCTACTCCTTGATATAGTCATGGGTCGTTTGATCCAATGGAAAATGTATCATTTTTAAATATATAAAATAAAACTGGGATCTAGCCAAAGAGCTTAGGAGTGAAGCACCTTCAAATATTATATTAATTTCTAGTGAAGGTAGAAGAAAGTCTACTGATAGTGATATGTACCATCTTTATTAAATATCCCATATGGATTTTATTTTGTTATATTGGTGCTTCTCACTCATTTATATCTTTCCATTTTTTTTTGAATAACCTTGTAATGGAGTTCATGTCCTATATTAGTGAAATTGAGACAGAATATCATAAGTGGAATGATTGGGGGTGTTTGTGTCCTTCTTGATAACTATCTATATATAATGCATAGTTACATTAGGATATCTTTAAACAACTTTTGATTTTTAGGAGATATATTTTTTAAAAAAAAAATTTGATGTCTTATGTACTATGATACACAAAGATAAGAATCATCTACACACAACACCAGCTTAGATTATGGAATATACAACACTTTTCTATTCTTTTGTTTCACATAATTTCATTTTCTTTATATATATTTCATTTCACACAAGACAGAGTTTAAGAGAACAACTAAATATTATTATGTTACCTCATATCCTAGGTCTTATAATGGAGAGTATGAAAAATATTAACCTAATAATGAAAATATTATATAAACATGTGTATGTAATTATTTCATTAGTTATTAATTAATTACAAATGAATATAAACCCCTTTTTAAATAAAAGGAAATGTTTGTTGTAAAAACATTTTAAATGAAAATAATTGATTTTATAAAATATTAAGATAACTCTTGATAGATTTTATTTATGTAATATTTATGTATTATATATTTAATATATTGTTCAAAATTTATCTTATATATTTTCTATACAATATAGATGAACATATTCAATTTTGAGTATAAAATAAATATTTTTAATATAATCTTGATTTTCCATCTTTTAATAGAAAACCAATTTTAAATATACTTTTCTGAAAAAAAAAATATTATATTATATAAAATAATCTACTTATTTTGTATTTGGATTTAAAAGTTTACTTTCAATGAAATTTTGATATTTTTCTGATAACTTTCATGTTTTTAAAAGTTTTAATAATATATAAATTTTAATTGAAAACTACTTTTTCATTGAAATAATTTTTATAGTTAAATTATATTATTTGGTGTTTTTAAAGATAAATAGATAATATTTTTATCATTTAATTTAATTTATGTCATTTGAATTAATTTTAGATTAATTTAGATGTAAAAATATTTCAATCTTTTCTAATGTATTAAATTTGAAGACAAGTTTTCTCATTCCAACAATAATATTAATTATAAATTAATTAAGATAAATTTTTTATTTTGAGTATTAAAAATTTCATTCAATATTTGGTATCATTGGATCCAAATTATTTAATATTTATTTCTTCTATTTTTTAGGCATTGTGAATAGTAACATCAATGATTTTTATTAACACAGTAAAAGGGTAAACAAGGTATTTATGGTTAAAAATAATAATATAAATTTAAAAAAAGGTTATCATAATATCATTGGATGAGTTCATTTCAACCTAACTCATTTTTAGGTTGAAATGTTACCATTTTAAAGTGACTTGGATGAGATTAAGATATTTTATTTATTTACTTAGGGAAAAGATAAAATTTTATTTACAGAAATTTTAATAAATATAAAATTTCCAATATAAGTTTATAAATAATATAAATTCAACGATAAATAAAAATTTGAAATATAATTTTTTTCCTTATGATGGTAATTTATTTCTAGTATTTAGGAAAAAATGTGATTACCTTAAAGTCTTGTACATTGATGATAATAATTTTATTTAATATATGAAAACCATTAAAATAATTTTAATTAAAATAATAATAAGAATTAAAAAACCACAAAACTTGACCACATATTATTTTTTATGTATCACTCAACCAAAATCATCCAAGGGTTGAGTAATTGAATTTTTGGATCCATATGGATAAAATTATCAAACTTATAATATTTTATTTAAAGTGGTGATAAAGTTGACACATTTGCGTTTTAATAAATATTATAATTTTAATGAAGGATTTTATAGAAGATATATTCGACTATAAGTATTTTTATTAGATTCAAAAGATTATTTTTTTTCATGGTATTTTGTTTTAAATTTTTTACAAACAAATAATAATATTAAATAATTAAAAAAACTGATGTTATAACTATTTCATTCATGAAAATATCATATTAATATTTTAGAAAAGATTAAATTACATATTGTTTTTTATAATTAATATATACAATGAAATTTATAGATTCCATTGACCACGTAGTGATATAATAAATTTTTTCGATCAAGTTTAGCATCTTATATTGATATTTTTAGAAAATAACAAAATTAATAGTGTAAAAAATCACACTATTGATATTTTGGGATAATATTGTGTTATTAAATTTCTTAAAAATCATAAAAAAATTTAAAAAATTAAATAAATATTATAAGGTCTAAATACCTTATATGTTTCATTTATTGATTAATTTACATAAAATCAGTAAAAATTGAACTATTTTAATATTGAATCATCTGTTATCGAAGTTAAAATTAAAATACAATAACTAAGGTTTAATTAAAATTATAAGGTATAAATTGATAGATAAACATGTGAAAAATTTACGGTTTTGTGAGATTAAAACCATATATGACATCATCATATAAAATCTGATATTTTTTAGGTTTTTTATGGTATTTTATTTTATTAAAAATTAATATTTTTAGAGATTCTAAAAGTGACCCTCAACTCAAGTATAAAAGGGAGCCTCTTCCCTCACTTATTCTATTAGCATTGATCAATAAATCATGGTTGTGACCAAACCATTTAACTGATAAATATCATTAATTACATTTTTTATATTTTTTTATTCTCAAAATATTATCTCTAGTGCCTTTAAGAGGAGATATAGAGGGAGCTCGTTAAAGAAGAGGTAAACTCCTCTACCGATTCTTTCAAACTCATTTCTCTTTTTTCTTCAACTTCACGAGTTATTAACATTATAAAGTAATAAATATTGTATTAGTTATATTATTATAATGAATTTTTATTCTAGATCTATCATTTCCCCCTTTGAACCATAATATGAAACATGAAATCACTACGTGTGAAAACGTATGACTTACCGTCTCCACAGAATGTTGTAATCTGTTTTTCACCACCAACATATTTGGATTTGTATAATGATTGAAATAATAACTATATATGATTATTATGAAATTTTATTTATTATTTGGAAAAAAATTTACCATCCACTTCCATAACATTTCATAATTATGGAAATGATATCATTGATCATGTGTACATTCAACCCACCATCTCTATGATGCAACAAGATTCATTCAATATGATAAACATTAAATCATAATTATATAAAAGTATGGAATGATTAAATGATATTTATATAATATTAATATCATTTTTTAAATGATATAACTAAATCCTAATAAGGATAACCAAATTTTATTCAACAAAACATGGAAAAAAAATGAAGCAGTTATTACTCAAATAATTATTAATAATGAAATTTTGTTATCAAACAGATGATTATATAACCATATATGATATCATAAAAATTACTATGATTCAGGAATAATTCAATGAAATAATTTAACCCATTATATAATATCTTCATATATATACAATAATAAATAATACACATCATGTAAATATTAAACATATTGTAAGGATAAAAATCATGTTTTTAATATATTGGTGATTATTTTTTTGCGTATAAGGAGAATGTGGATTACATGATGTTTCACACTATGTAAGTGTAGTATATAGTGATTTTATGGCACTAAAAAGGCGATATATTAATTCATTCTTACACAACCCTCTTCCCTATAGAAATAAAGGAACTCCCTGACAATTTTGTGGATGTCCACTACATCTAAATATCTATGATTAATGATTGATCGCAACTGTAGTTAGATTTTATCTCCTCATAGGATTAATCATATCTTCTTCTTGGTCATTTCTACATATTGTGGATGTGTCTTTGTATCGTTTTATTGGGTATGTTGACCAATGGTGAAATTTTTATGGACACTTTCGTATATATGTTGTGATATCTTGTTCCGGGTGTAAAGAATTCATTATTCATGTGTTGTTCCCACTTCTTAAACAACCCTTTATATTCAATTGAATCAATTCATATATTTTTTATTGGTTCTAGGAAAATTTTTATCTTTTTTGTTTATTTCTTATGGTGGATTTGTTTTGGGAATGTTCAACCTGAGTTTCAAGGTAAATGATTCTATCTCTTGCTTGTGTTGGGAAACTACATTTCTCTTATTTATGATAATTTTTTTTATTAAATGAAATAAAATTATTGATAATTTATCATATTTAGTGGAAACAGTCTTAATAAAATATGGATTTTACTAAGTTTATGTAGATGAAAAATGGATTTCAAATCATTGTCAATTTGTTTTTGGAATTTGTTTTCAAATCATGGTTTGATTAAAATTGATTTATGAGTCGGTTTGGAAAATATATTTCATGAGAAATATTGGTTACTTGTGTGGAATTTGAAGTAATAGGCCTCATCCACTATAGTATGGTTTTAACATGGATAATTATTCTACTCCCTAGGATTGATGTTCTATGGAATTGTTTGTCCTATGGGGTGGATCATTTCCTGGTGTGTTTCTCTACTCTATGTACTCGATGTGTACGTCCAGAGGCTTGATGCACATGAAATTTTCTATGTTTGAAATGTGTTTTCTAGATATTAGGACCTAGAGTGATCCTTAGCATGTTGTTATCTATTATTTTAGAAAATATGGTATGTTTTGGTTGGTATTGATTTATCTTATACTTCCATGGTTTTTATTTGACATGTGATTCTTAATATAGATGGGTTTGATATATAAAATTTTAAAATATTTATATCAAATTATTTGATACTAATTTTCTTATTTTATTTCTAAATATAAAAAATGGGGACAATAAATTTCATTTCTCGGATTTGGATATAAAAACTGTTAAACAATAATCATTCTTTATTTTATATAATGTGGAGAATTATAGGATTATTTTATAGAGATTTGTTATAGAAACTTTTTTTGAGACCCTACATAGCCTATCATCTCACAAAATGTGTACCCCCATTGGATGTGCATATACCATGTTATGCATTTCTATGTAGGGATTGGAAAGGCTCCAAATTGAGGTACTGAGGTTTTCTGTCAGCTGGGGTTTTTTATATGAATGGTGAGATGGTGTGGGTTTTCCCAAGCTATCATACTCTTTCTATTGTTGTGGCTTTTTAGCTCTGTCGGAATTTTTTGATAAACCAGTCTCTTACAGATTAATTTTATACCCTTTTAATTATATTACTTCGATTTATCGATTTATATTATAAAATTTATATATTTCTATTTTCATCAACTATATAATTTTTTACATATTTATATATATCATGTTATTAACTTCTGGTTGCGTGAAATCATTCTTTCTATTTTTTGTTTTGTTTTCTTGATTGTTAGATTCTAGCATGTGGGGATGGAAAATAGACTTCGGGTATGATGAAATTTATGTTGATTACTAGTTTGAGAGTGTATTTTGGTTGGATTCATCATAGTTTGTTATCATATATGGTTTATTCTCAGGATTACTAGTACTTGGTTGTTTGGTATACGAGATAATAAATTGTCAAAACTGGAGATGGTAGATTATAGTGAGTTCTAGTTTGGCTCTTACCATTATGAGGAATAATTTTACATGGGATAAAGGGATATATGTCTACTTTTTGAGTTTATGTTGTTAATTTAATTTATTATTATCAGTGTTTTGGTTTTAAATGAGATTATACTATTGTCTATTCATTTCATTTTTTATTTTCTGCAGTAGTAGGCCTCTAAGTTGTGTTCTCTCTGTTCCTTAGGAGGGTGAAGAAGGTGGTCCCAAGGGAATCTTCATATGGGTAATATTTTTATCATGGAAATCATTAGGGATGTTTATTATATCATTAAAAATGAACCTCAATCTCTTAATACAATCATTAAGGTATATCTAGGATATATAGGATACGTAGATTGATCACGAGAGTAAATTAATTATATGTCACCATCTATAAAAGAAACTAATGAACCTCAAGAGGAGAATTAATGGCTTGACAAGATTGATCTGATTTTTGACTTCTGTTATACACCAATATTTATTATGGTGAAATTCATGGTGTTCGGACATGAGGTTCCTAATAAGTGATGGTTGGATTTCATGTTATACTAGGATAAGAATGTGGTATTGTAATAAAAGGGTTTCACGACTCTCTTATTCCAGTACTTTAGTCTATATTTTCTAGTGATAGAGAAGTCAACGGATTAATTCTCATTATAGTTTGGAGGGTTTTTGGTGTAACCAAACACCCATCAGTGTATAGAGCTTCCATAGGTCATAATGTATGACTAGTAGAAGGATCGGAAGTTAATACAGGTTTTTTGACTAGATATCATATCACAAGTATTTGTTTCTGGATAATTCATCCTAAGCTGAGAAAGTGGACAAAACTATGATAGATGAAATTAAAATGGAATTCCAAGTGGGATATTCATGACCTTATATTCTACCAAGTGTTAAATTCAGTGGAACACTAGAGAAAAGTTGAAGCTTCATGATCATTGAGGGAGTGGTGGAGGTAGTTCTTGGAAGTAGTTCTCTACAGAACCTCCAATATCTGTAAGGGAGTTCCTTAGAATTTCAATCTATATGGAAAGTACAAACCAAAAAAATGTTTTCCCTAACTAGAAAATATGTGTAATTTTTGTGGATGTAATGTTCATATGTATAATTTCTATTAGGATATATCTACTCCATGATTTAGTCATAGGTCATTTGAACCAATGGATAATGTATCAAGTTTACATACATCAAATAAAACCGGGATCTAGCCAAAGAGCATAGGAGTGAAGCACCTTCAAATATTATAATAATTTCTAGTGGAGGTAGAAGCGGGTCTAGTGATAGCGAGATGTACCGTCTTTATTAAATATACCATATGGATTTTATTATGTGATATTGGTGATTCCCACTCATTTATATCTAGACATTTGTTTCTAAATAACCTTGAAATGGAGTGCATGTCCTATATTAGGGAAATTGTGACATAACATCGTAAATGGAATGAGTGGGGGTGTTAGTGTCCTTCTTGACAACTATCTATATATGATGCATAGTTACATCAGGATTTTCTTGTAACTCAATAAGATTTTTATGAGATATATTTTTTAAAAAATCATTGATTTGTTATGTTTTATGATACACAAAGATAAGAAACTGCTACACACAACACTAGCTTAGATTATGGAATAATCAACACTTTTCATTTCTTTTGTTTCGCAAAATTTCATTTTATTTTTATATATTTCATTTCACACAAGACCGGGTTTTAGAGAACAACTAAATATTATTATGTTACCTCATATCCTATAACTTATAATAAAGAGTATGAAAAATATTAATTGAATAATAAATATATTATATACACATGTATAAATAATTAATTCTTTAGTTAGTGATTAATTATAAATAAAAATAAAATCCTTTTTAAATAAAATAAATGTTTTTCGGAAAAACATTTTAAATGAGAGTAAGTGAGTTTATAAAATAATAAAATAACTTTTGATACATTTTATTTATGTAATATTGATGTAATATATATTCAATATAGTGTTTAGAATTTATCTTATATATCTTTTATACAAGATAGATGAACATATTCAATTTTGTGTATAAAATAATTATTTCTAATAAAATGTTGATTTTTATCCTTTTGATAGAACACCAATTTTAAATATACTTTTTTTTGAAAAAAATACTCTATTATATGAAATAAACTACTTATTTGGAATTTGGATTTAGAAATTTACTTTTGATGAATTTTTGAAATTTTTCTGATAACTTTCATCTTTTTAAGGGTAGTAAAAATATTATAAATTTTAATTGAAAACAAATATTTCATTGAAATAATTTTTATGGTTAAATAATATTATTGAGTGTATATAAAGATAAATATATTATATTTTTTTCATTTAATTAAATTTAAGTCGTTTAAATTAATTTTACTTAGAATTTAGAAGTAAAAATATTTTAATATTTTATAATGTATTAATTTTGAAGACATGTTTTCTCATTCCAACACTAATATTAATTATAAATTATTTAAGATAGCTTTTTTATTTTGATTATTAAAAAATTTATAGAATATTTGGAATCATTGGATCCAAATTATGTAATATTTATTTCTTCTACTTTTTTGCATTTTGAATAGTAACTTCAATGATGTTTATTAATACGGTAAATGGGTAAACTAGGTATGTAAGGTTTAAAATAATAATATAATATTACAAAAAATGTTATCATAATATCATTGGATGAGTTCATTTCAACCAAACACGTCCTTAGGTTGAAATGGTACCATTTTAATGCCACTTGGATGAGATTAAGATATTTTATTTATTTATTTAGGGAAAAGTTAAAAAAAATTTACATACATTTTAATAAATATAACATTTCTAATATAAGGTTATAAATAATATAAATTCATCTATAAATAATCATTTGAAATATAAATGTTTTTTCCTTGTGATGGTAATTTATTTCTAATTTTTAGGAAAAAAATGATTACCTTAAAGGCTTGTACATTAATGGTAATGATGCTATTTAATAGATGAAAATCATTAAAATAATATTAATAATAATAATAATTTTAATTAAAAAACCACAACACTTGAACACATAGTATTGTTTAAGTATATCTTGACCATAATCATCCATGGGTTGAGTTATTGAATTTTTGGATGCATATGGATAATCTTGTGAAACTTATAATATTTTATTTAAAGTGGTGATAAATTTGTCACATTTGAGTTTTAATAAATATTACAATTTTAATGAAGGATTTTATAGAAGATATATTTTACTATAAGTATTATTATGATATATAGAAGATTTATTTTTGTCACGGTATTTTTTTAGTTTTTTACAAATAAATAATAATATTAAATTATTACACAAAACTGATGTAATAACTATTTTATTAATGAAAATATCATATTAATTTTTTAGAACAGATTAAATTGAATATAATTTTTTATAATTAATATATCCAATGAAATTTATAGATTCTCGTGTCCACGAGGAGATATAATAAATTTTTTGGTTCAAGTTTAACATTTTATATTGATAATTTTAGAAATCAATGAAATTAATAGTGTATAAATTCACACTATTCATAATTTCTGATAATAATGTGTTATTAAATTTCTTATAAATCATTATAAAAATTAGAAAAAATTAAATAAATATTATAAGTTCTAAAATACTCTATATGTTTCATTTATAGATTAATTTACAAAAAATCAGTAAAAATTGAACAATTTTAATATTGAATCATTTGTTACATTAGTTAAAATTAAAATACAATAAATAAGGTTTAATTAAAATAATAATGTATATGATTATTGATAAACATGTCTAAAATTTATGGCTTTATGAGATTAAAACCCTATATAATATCATCTTATTACATATGAAATTTTTTATGTTATTGGATGGTATTTTATTTTATTACATATTAATATTTTTAGATATTCTAAAAGTGTCCCTGAAATCAAGTATAACGGGTAACCTCCACCCTCACTTACTCTCTTTACATTGATCAATAAATCTAGGTTGTGACCAAACCCTTTAACTTATTAATATCCCTAATTTCATTATTTAGATTCTGTTATTCTCAAAATACTATCACTAGTGCCTTTAAGATGAGATCTAGAGAGAGATCGTTAAAGAAGAGGTAATCTCCTCTGCCGATTATTCCAAAATCATTTCGTCTTTTACTTCGACTTCATGATTTTTTTCCATTATAAAGTAATAAATATGGTATTTGACATATTTTGATAATTAATTATTATTCTATAACAAAAAGGCTTATTTGAAGTGCCTTCTACCTAAGGTAAGGCATATAAGATTAATATAGAGATATAGGGATATTATTTGGGCATAGTTTAGATGATCCATGGGGCTGTATATGTGTGAGTTATAGGTTTGAGGTGATGGATTTTTATATGGGAGGGGAGGGGCTCTTTAGGAAAGTTTGAAAATATTATTTTATTATATAATGATTTTCGATTTCTAAAGGTCCAAAAATCATTAAAGATTATTATAAGATGATTAATAATAGAAATAAAATCATCAAATAATAATTGTACTGGTTTTGGATATTGTTTTAATTTTTATAATCTCATTTATTTAAATAATTCAATAATAAGGTTAACACTATATCACTATTGTGTCATAAATACTTTTTTTATTTGATGTCTAAAAATTATAAAAAAATACCATGTACTATGAAATCTTCTTATCTTTCAAATGAATACTTATATATTATGATATAACATATATAAACCAAGGTAAAACGTATTCTACTAGAAGATATATGTTTATGTCATTTTTGTCTTTAGTTTAAATTAATTAATATAAAGTGTAATTATCACTCCCAAGTGGCTCTTTGGGATCCCAAAATCGACCCAAAGATGCCCATGGTCACACATGTATCATTTAATAGGATTAGAGCACGTGATAGAGTAATATATTATTATTATAATATTATTTTTGACCCATATTTACCGGATTTTCCCTTTACCCATTGTAAATAAAATATTTATCGAAATAATTATTCATAATGTTTAAAAATAAAAGTTACCTATTTAAAAACTTTGGACCTCATGATTCCAAATATGGAATCCATTTTTTCAAATTCAAAATACAGAAGTTGTAGAAATTAATTTAAAAGTAATTCCTGTTGTCAAAACCAAAAACTAGGTTTTTTAGAAGTATAAACTATCAAAAGATTTACATATATTTATGTACAATTTAAATGTGAAATTAAATATTATGATCTAAATTATATTAAATGATAAAAATATAATTTAATTATACTTTCAAACATCTAATATGAATAATTTAACACTATATATTATTTTGATTAAAAAACTAGTTTTAAATTTAAATTTAGTATTTTTTACTATTCATCAAAATATGAAAGTTATCAGAAAAGTGGAAAAAATTTACCAAAAGCTAATTTTGATATTAGAACTCCAAAAATTAAGTCTAATTTGGATAATAAAATTTATAAAATTTAAAAAATTGTGTATTAATATTCATAACGGATAGTTTGATTGGTCATGGTGTGTTAGAACTTGAAGTTACGTACAACGCAAAATATTGTTTTATTCAAAGAGAAGTGTATTGTGGAAGCTTGGGGTGTCACATTATTCTCTCCTTCAGATAATTTTGTCCTGTAAATTTCTAGAATACTAATACATAAAATTATTTTGGTGGTTCTTCATCATATATTCCATGGGTTCCCATGTTGCCTCTTCCATCTTAAGATTTCTCCATAGAACATTCACCAGACGAGTCGTCCTGTTTATCAACACTTGTTCTCTGGTATCAAGAATTATGATAGACTCATTGAAATAGGACATATCAGGTCCTAGTTCTATTTTTTAATAGGAGATTAATTCATTGGGTCAGGCATGTATTTTCTCAACAGTGATACGTGGAACACATCATGAACTTCGAAGAGACATGGCGGAATTGCTAAAGGGTAAGCTAAAATTCCAATTTTTTCTATAATTTCAAATGTTCCGATTTACCTGGGACTTAATTTTCCAGTCTTAAAAAATCGTATAACACCATTCCATGAAGATACCTTCAACAAAACAAGATCCCCTATTTGAAATTCCAAATCATTCCTTCGGTGATCTGCGAAGCTCTTTTCTCTACTTTGATCTACTTTGATGTAGGTTTGTATAACCTTACCTTTTTCATTGATTCCTCAACATGTTCTCGACCTATTAATTTTTTTTCACTAACATCATTCTAACAAGTTGTTGTGTGACATATCTATCCATATAATGCTTCATATGGTTCTATATGAATACATGAATGGAAGCTGTTGTTATAGGAAAATTATAATAGAGGTAAATATTAATCCCTCATACCTTGAAATTCATGTGAGAAAGATCTCAACATGTCTTCTATGGTTTTAATATTATGTTCTGATTTTCCATCAGTATGAGGGTGGTAAGAAGTTCTCAAATTAAGTTCAATATCTAGGGATTTTTTAATACTTTTCTAGAACCTCGATGTAAAATGGGGATCATGATCAGAAACAATCAATTAGGGTACACCATGATGTCTAAAAACGTAATTAATATATATTATTTTTAAAAGTTCATGTGGTAAATACTCTCCTAAGAAAAAAAAATGTGTTTACTTGGTAGGACAATCAACAATGACACATATTGGGTAATTCCTTCTAGGAGTCTTTAGTAGCCCCATAAAAAATTCCATTTTAATATCATTCCTTTCCCAATCAGGTATGGGAAGAGGTTTCATTAATCCCCTAGGATGTTTCCTTCCATCATTTACTTGTTTAGAAACCATACAACTTGATGCATATTCAGAAATCTCCCTCTCTATGTTGTCCCACCAAAAATGTTCCTTCAAATATCTATACATTTTAGTGCTACCAGGTTGTATAGTGAAATTAGAAATGTGAGCATCATCAAACAATTCCCTTTTTAGATCAGGTACGTTAGGAACACATAGTATCTTCCCAAATTTCAAAATCTCACCTTCATATATGAAGTTGATCAATATCCCATTGTTCATAGCTTTAATTTTCTTTTGACACTCCTCATCATCAGCCTGAGAAAATTTAATCCTTTCTACTAAAGACGATTTAGAAACCATTTGAAAATTTATCGATGATTCACCTTCCAGGATTATTCCCATATTAATTTTTACTAGATCCAAGAAGATATGATCCCTTTGAACTGTCATTTTGTTTAAAACACCTTTATCTTTTCTTCTCAAAGCATCTGCCACATTATGTGTCTTCTTCGAGAGGTAGTGTATAGTGCAATCATAATCCTTGAGTAGTTCAAGCCATCTCCTTTGACACATGTTGTGTTCCTTCTATGAGGGAATATACTTCAAACTCTTTAGATTGGTATATATCTCACATTTTTTACGATAGAGATAGTGTCTCCATATCTTCAATGAAAATATTACATCTTCTAACTTAGGATCATATGTATGATAGTTTTCTTCATGAATTTTTAGCTGTCATGATGCATAGACAATAACTCTATCATTCTATAAAAGGACACAACTAAGTCCTTTCTTTGAAGCATCACTATAAATAACAAACCCATCATTCCCTGATGGTGGAGTCAATATAGGAGCATTGACTAATCATCTCTGAAGTTCTACACAATATTCTTCACACTCTTTTTTCCAAAAAAAAATTAACTCCTTCACGTGTGATCTTGGTTAATGGGTTAGCCAATCGTGCAAAATTATGGACAAAACGCCGATAATAACCTCCTAAACCAATAAAACTATTTACCTCAATTATACTCATCGGTCCTGGCCATTCTTGGAAGGCTCTTCTATTCAAATTATCAACATATATTCCATCCTTAGAGACAATATGGACAAGAAAAGAAATCTCCTAAATCTAGAATTCACACTTGCTAAACATCCCATATAATTCGTTTCTTCTTAGAGTTTTCAGAATAGTGCACAAATGATTTTCATGATCATTGTAGATTTTGGAGTATACCACGATATAATAAATAAATACCACTACAGATTCATCAATTTATTCCATGAAAACTCTACTAATTAAATCTATAAAGACAAAGGGTGCATTAGTCAGCCCAAAAGGCATTACTATAAACTCTTAGTGCATGTACCTAGTTTGAAATGTTGTCTTCGGAATGTCTTTGTTCTTCACACACAACTAATAGTATCTAGATCGATGGTAAATCATTGAAAAATATTGAGCTCAATGAAGTTGATAAAATAAATCATCAATGTGAGGTAGGGAATACTTGTTCATTATTGTTATAGCATTGATCTACCAATAGTCAATGCATAACAAAATAGATCCATCTTTCTTCTTAAAAAAAGGACAGGGGTTCCACATAGAGAAACAATATGTTGAATAAATCCCTTATTACTCAATTCCTATAGTTTTATCTTCAGTTCCACTAATTCCATAGTGGTCATTCAATATGTGGTCTTTGATATGGTCTCTGAACAGGGAATTAAGTCACTAGAAAACCCAATTTCTCATTCTAGAGTATGTCTAGGTAAATCCCGTGGAACCACATCAACATATTCTTGAATAATAGGTATATCATTTATTTGAACATTACTATACTCACCCATAGTTATTTCATTCTCTTCCTCTCCAATAATTGAATTTAGTAGATCTATTGGGGGTGGATCTAGATTAGAATCAAGAGGTGACGTTTCTGCTCTAAAGATAAGGCACTCCTTATCATCATCATAAATTTTATCCTCCTTCTTACAACAAATTTTCTCATCATGTCCTGAAATTCAATCCATATAGAGGATTTTATCAAATTCAATCAGGGGTATGACAATGCGATAAGCAGATAAATAACATTTATATTCCCTAATGGGGACTGATTCACAAAACATTATTGTAATAATACTTCCCTTAGGTGTTTTGACAGAAAAATACCTTGTTAAATCAAATTGTAAATAGCTAATTTTATTAGAAAACTATGAAGATATGAAACATTTCAATATTATAGAATATTAATAAAGCATTGTCTACACGCGAGGAAACCATTAAATTACTAGCCACCATGTCTTTCGGAGCTTCAACCTCCACAGCAGTGATCACATAAGCTTGGCCTTTCTCCCTTGGCCTTTTCTGAGGTAAGTCTCATTGGTGCTTAGGATATTCATGTGCTTAATGTCCCATCTCCATACAACTGTAGAATTGAACATTGGTAGCTTCTTTCTTCCCCTTTAAATCACCAATAATATGGCATTTCTGTCCACATTTTTAGCATATTCCATTTCCTTTTAGACATGCACCCAGGTTCTTCCTTCCAAAATTATCTCAAGGTGGAAATTCAACTCTTCCCTTCTTCCCTATTTCCTTATTTTCTTTCCAAGAGTGTTTAGAAGATCTCTTCTTCTCATTCTTTGCATTAATGTTATAAGACTTAGAGAATTCATTTTCTATTTTGACAGCACATGAGGCAATATCTTCATATGATGAGAAGGATTGTGAAACTAATGCTCGACGGAGAAATGGTTTTAACCCATAAATTAATTGATCAATATTAATCCTTTGGTTCCATATATAATTTGTTTCGCGTCTTTCTATCCTTGTAATGTTATCCTCATACTTTGCAACATTCTCATTCTCCTTTTTCCTTAGACTCAGAAATTGTGTATCCATATCTGCTCGATGGTCACGAGGAAATTATTTTTCTAAGAAGACCTCTTTAAACTCTCTCCATTTCATACTTGATACCTCTTCATCATCCGTTGTGTTTTGAATCAATGACCACCATTGATCTGCATCTATAGTGATACGATAAACTTCCATTACCACTTTTTCCCTTTCGTTACTCCCCAAAGCATGAAATATTTTCTCAAAGTATTTATCCATTTATCTAATAAAAATGGATTTTTATTCCAATTGAGTGTTGGTGGTTGTTTCTTCAGGAAGGGGTCTAAAATTTATCCTCTACATTTTTGATCTGGGTGCTCCATACGAGTAAGGTTTTTATTTATAACCTGAGTGAGTTGTCCCAGTATAGTGATAAGTTGATAAGCACCAGTGGCATCACCATCTCCACTATAATTATATTGAGAAGGAGGTCAATATCTAAATGGATTATGTGCATTGATATGGTTATCATTCCTTCCACTAGGCACCATTTCTAAATAATGGCATACACTACCATAGTTTATGAATCACAACACATAATTCGAAACTTGTAAAACCCTTAACATAAATTGAAAAGTTTATGGATATAATACATAATCATAAAAAAAATTCTTTAAGGTGGTATATACTCATAAATACTTCATAATGGTTTGTAAAGAAAATCTGAATTATCCTAATCATATCCCCCTAGGAGTGTCATAAACAAGAGTGCAGCAAGTCCCATTTTCATGTACCAAGAAACCCCGAGTCAATCCCAAAACTCCTTGTCGGAGTTTTCACTCCTATTTACATTTGTACAACAACCGCCTCTATCTGCACATATCCGTACATAGATGTATTGCTTGGAAAACTCAAAAAATCTCAACATTAACAAAATTCTTAGGAAGTTCATATATACTAATCCTCAAAGTCTATCTTAGGGTAGTGTTTTCTAAATAGAGCTTTTATAAATCTAGTTTACAGGGTTTGTACTAAACTTACTCTGATACCAACTATAATTAACCGACCCAAATTACCTAGAGTTGGTGCATTATTCCATAACATTTTCATGATACACGGAATCATGTCCCAGAAGACCGACCAGTTTAGTAGCCTTGGAAGTACTAGATACATATATAAGTTTTACATTATATAATGAAATAATGAGAAAAGAACATTGTGTCTCCTTTAAAAACACTCATATCCTTGTCCTATCCCTGCAGGTTAATCTTTATTTTCTTCATCACATCCTAGGAAAAAGAAAACATAAGAAAGGGGTGAGCTCAGATGCTCAGTAAGGATAACAATATAGTGGAAACTACCATAAATAATTATAAAGATTTAAGGCAATGTAAAAAACTAAACGAAAATCATTTAAAACATAAACTTCTGCATAATATGGAAAAGTGAAATCAAATAATTCCATTTACATATTCACATGGATCTTCTACTAGTCAAATAATCTCATGTAATATGAATATCTAATTTCATGATGATGGAATGCATAATTTCGGACATCATAACCACATAGTCATGGCCTCATGCCAATACTACAAATAAGATTTTTTCAAATCCATATGCCAAGGAACATGTTTGTCCAATGAGACCTACTGATGCATCGAGTGGCTATAGTGGGATCTACCCATAATTTACTAAGTCCAATGCATTCCTCATATGAAAAGGTTGAAACATTACATAAACATTTGAATTAAAACTAGTATATGAAATGTTAATACATTAACCATAAACCATTAATGGTATAACAATAACACATCTAGAGTCAAACATATCAAAAAACCTTCAATACAATATAGAAGATTTGTATCATAATAAATCAACATCATAAAAGTATAAAATCTATTAAATGATTTTTTCATAGTTGAAATCAATACTATATGAGAGAAATATCTCTTTCTATTTTGAAGACATTTAAAAGTCATGTAATTATACAAGAAAACTTTTTTTGAAAATATTATTATATGATTGTAAGGGAAGCATCATAGTTGTTATAACAACGTATAATAAATGCACCCACCGTATAACTTAAAAACAGTCTAACCATAATCTGTCATAAAGGTCACAAAGTACCTTGATTGGAAAATGACAGAATGATTCCTTTCAAACGATTTTATAAAAATTCAAACAAGGGTATAAATGAATTTAACACACAGTATAGTAAATAGTAAAAATGTTTTGAAATAAATTTTCAAGAAATACGGATGTGAATGATAAATATTTCCCAGTTGAAACTTACATAAAAACAACCTCAGATAATAAAGAGGTTGTGAAATTAATACTTACCTTGTAATTTTCAATGGTCGAGGGTACGTTAACCTCCTGTATAATAGTAAAATAACTATTATTAAGTTATTCAAGAACTACATGCATTAATATGATACCATATATGTTCTTCAAATATTGATTTGTTAATAATATTTTAGTATTATCATTGTTTTGGTTGTTACTGGATTCATTTTACTTTTTAGGTTTTGTTACGTAAGTCATGTTTGTTATGGATAGGATGTATTTAATTTATATCCAAAATGATATTATGTGCATAAATATTACATTTAATAGTCAAATGAAAATTATTCTTTAATGGTTACTATGGGGAATGAATCTCATCACGTTCGTGGAGACAGTAATCCGTACGTACGCACGAAAGCTACTTCCATTTCATTTTTTTATTTTAAAAAGAATGAAAACAAAATGATACACAATTATATTATTATTCCAATATAACATAATATGTTATATATGTTAAATAATTTCATTAACACCATCCTTTATAGGTTCCATGTGTGGTATGAACGAGTCATATCACTTTGAGGGGGTGGTAGTTCACACTTCCTCAAATGAAATTATCGTATATATGAAACATGAAAAGAATAAATGTATACTATAAAAAAGAATTACAGAAGATTATAGATAAACTAAATATCATAAATTTCATATATAATTACAGTACCATCATAATGGCCTCTATAAAAGGTGGTAGTAGAAGATTGAACAATCATCGTTTTGTGAGGCACTAGTTCACCATCCATAGAAACATTATGTTATACACCCATTAGATGGAAGTGTGTGTAAGTGTAATTAAAATAATTCTCATAAAAACAACCTAGTATATTTAGGATACTGTTTTTATTATAAAGGAATGCAATACATAGATTTTAGGGGTTTGGAGAAGGAACATAAATGAAATGAACTTAATAGGAGATGTTACCTTTAAATTGGGAAACTCCATTTAGTATGAACCCAAAGTCTTCCTTGAAGTGGATTCCACCTAAGGTAAGGCTTCGAAGAGGAATAAAGGGATTTAGGGAGATTAATTAGTAAGATTTGGGATGATCCAAGGGGATTTATAGGTGTCATTAATGGGTTATAGTTTATGTGTTTTTATAAGGGAGGGGAGGGCCTCTTTAGGAAAGTTCCAAAATGTTATTTTATTCTACAAGGATTCTCAGTTTCTAAATGTCAAAAACACATTAAAGTTATAGATAAGATGACTCATGTTTGAAATAAAATCCTCCAATAAAAATTGGACTGGTTTTAGATATTGTTTTAATTTTTATAATCTAATTTATTTAAATCATTCATTAATGAGGTAAACACAACATCATTATTGTGTCATAAATAATTTAATTTATATGATGTCTAAAAATTATAAAAATAATACCATGATTTAGGAAATATTTTTATCTTTCAAATTAATATTTATAGTCTAATAGATACAATATATTGCCCCATGTAATAATTGGTTTACTAAAATATATATGTTTTTGTCATTTTTGTCTTTAATTTAAATTTATTAATATAAAGTGTCATTATCAGACCCAAGTTTCTCTGTGGGTTCCAAAAATAGACCCAAGAATACCCATTGTAGGACATGTATAAATTAATAGGGTTATGAAATGTGTTAGGGTAATTTTATATTATTATAATATAATTTTTACCCTTATTTACCAGATTTACCCTTTCACCATGGTAAATAAAATATTTACCGAAGTAATTATTCATAATTTCTAAAAATAAAAGATACCTATTTAAAAAATCTGGACCTCATCATTAAAAATATTAAATACATTTTCCCAAATACAAATCATAGATATTTCAGAAATTAATTGAAAATTAATATCTGTTGTCAAAACTAAAAAGCGAGTTCTTAAGAAGGAAAAACTATCAAAAGATTGACATGTGTTTATGTGAAATTTAAACGTGAAATTACATAAAATTATCTAAATTATATTTAAATATAAAAATATAATATAATGATACTTCAAAAACACCTAAATGTATAATTTACCATTATAAATTATTTTTATTAAAAAAATCATTTTTTATTAAAAAAAATTCCAGTATTCGTCAAAATATGAAAGTTATCAGAAAAGTTCCATAAATTTACCCTGATCTAATTTTGATATTCATAATCCAAAAATTGAGTCAATTTTAAATAATAAAATTTATAAATTTTAAAAATGTGGCTGTTACTATTCTTAACGCCTAGTTTCATTTGTCGTGGTGTGTTAGAAATCGAATTTGCGTACAACACAAGCTTTTCTATTATTCAAAGAGAAGCATATTGTGGAAGTTTGGGGTGTTATAATTTAGGAATATTTTTTAAATTCATGAGTATTCACTATTATAATTATTAATATTAGAAATAATATTTCTATAAAAATAAAGTTTTATTCATAGAGAATATGATTTCCTAGCGTTGCTTATCATTTGATACAGAGAAGGTAAAATTTTATTTCTAGAAATTACAAAAAAAAATCTTTGGGATTTAGAGGATCATTGTTGTTGTTGGATAAAATCAATAATTATTAAAGGATATCTAAAAGTTGGAATCAAATATGACTTCTCTAACTATGAAGGGGTGAAATTAAAAGTAGATGTAATGATTTAATTATTTTAACAAAATGATACAAATCCTAACAAAAGCTCATATTTTGATGTTACATGTGATTAGTAAGGGGTATATGGGTTTTGTTGATTCTTTGGGCACCAGTTTTTCTATTTTATCATATAATATGATCATGTGTTAGCTTACACTGCTCATCACCTTGAACCACATGAGAAAAATTAACCACCCATTATTTGTAATTTTATTTAGTTATAAAATAACTTACCTGATAGTGTCCCAATATTTTTGTGGAGTGGACCACAATATTTTTTAACCATATGATTTTAAACTATATTATCAAATAAATACATGTTGTATAGACAATGCTGTTTTATAGAATACTTATATACATTTGGAATTGATATCACCTACTCCTCATCAAAGGGGAATGTCTTTGATGTTGCACTCATCACTAAAATGACAATCCAGTCTTTGTGGGAATTAAAGGATGAGTGGATCCTTAATGGAACATTTTCCTGATTTCATGTGGATGTTGGGGAGGTTGTTTCAAGTGTATATTTGTCTTGGTTTAGTTATAATCATTCTTTATTGAGTGTATTCTTCCAACTAAGTAGAATGATGATGAGTTTATAAGAATTCAAGAAAAACTAAATAGTAGAAGGACCATTTTTGGTGGTTGGGAATAAAGTGTGAGATTTTTTATCACGTGGCACACTATTACACACCATAATAGATAATAGTATAGCTTCTTAATCATTCTTCTTTTTTTTATCCTATTCTAGTTCTCATTTTTAAATGGAAGGAGGTATCCATAAGCATTGTAGTTTTATTAAAATATACATCTCAAGAGAGGAATGATATATTAGTGGAGATTGATGAGTTTATGATGTAAGATTATTTAATTCTGTTCAGGTACTCCACAAACATTGAATATATGTGTGAGAAATAACTATTGGAGACTGTGATGCTATATGGGGTTAGTTTTTTCATTATTTCAGATAGGTACCCTAGTATTACTTTATGTGTTTAGAAGTGTCTCTAAGTGGCGATGTGAACTCATGTCATATTGAGTATAGTTTATCATCCATAGATTGAAGACAGTCTAAGAGAGAAATTATGATCATGTAAGATATTATATATGCCTATTTCAATGATTTATATGGATTTTGGGATAACCAATGGGGGCTGGATTAGTTTTCTTATTTGAAATAGATATCATTAACCCATCAGAATTGTTCCTTTTTAGTCTCTATATTGTCACATGTGTATGTTACATCATTTCTGGATAGATGTGGGAAAGATTATTTGGTGGGACCAAGATTTGTTCATGATTCCTCTAGAGAATTTAGGAGTTATGTTGAAATCTGGTTATAGAAAAGTGTCAAATACGTATTATGTGGATCAGAGGCATCCTACTTTGGTGTTTCCATAGGTTAAAGAGTTTTTATGGATTTTCCATCTTGGTTAGGTCACTATTGGCTAGGAAAATTGTGAATGTTTGTTCTAAGATATAATGAATAGTTTGATTCCATATAGAAGAATGGTTAGGTGTCATATATTTTTGAATTTCTAATTTTGTTAATGGGAATTAATGATTTTTTCCAAATATCATTGCTTAGAAAATAGAATCTTGATCACCCTCGTATTCGAGGTTGGGAAGAGATTTTGTTGGATCTATTAGTTTCATTTGTGGAGAATCCATTTGATACCGTTGACTCTTAATTGAATATATTTCATCAGAATTTGACTATATTAGTTAGAGTGTTATGGAAACACTAACCATATTCTCTTAATACATGGGATAGTGACTCATTGTACATGGATAAATAGACTCAACACTTTTCCGTACATAATAATTATTAATGAATTCTCAATGAAAAAATGTCTTACAATGGATATTTTTTAACATCTCGTTACATAGTTAATGATAATTCCCTTGAATTTAGTTGTTTCCTTTTTTAATTAGGTGCTTTTTGGGACTCCCGATGATGTATATACATTTTCATGAAAAATGATCTAATGCTTAAGAACATATGTTTTTTTTGAATTAATGGATTATAGCTATATATATGCAATGGATTAGAGGGGTACTCCATGAGTTTTGAGAATTCATTATTGGGTTTGGGTTTTCCGGCAGGAATCAATAGTTTTCACAACATGCGGGGAATGCACACACAATGTAAAGAAGTAAATGGCTTATAATTTCCAACAAGGTCATTTTTAATCAGATTACACAACATGATAGAGTAAATACCACGTAAAAATGATTTAAAAAATGTCCTTGTTCTCCCCTAGTCATTGATTTTCTCGTGTATCCTTCTCCCTCTCCTAGGTTTTCTTCTACTTCAATGTAGGTTCTCCCTCTTTTCCCCTTGCATTTGGCACTCTCGTGTCTCCTTCTTCCTCTTCTAGGGTTCCTCTTTCGAAGACAGTTCTATCTCTCTTTCCCCTACTATTCGGTGCATTTCTATCTCCATAACCCTCTTCGAGGATTTCTCCTCCTTCAACACTGGTTACCCCTTATATTTATGGGATCTCCTTAGTTTCTTCCCCCGATGATTCACTTTCACTCTAGTGAAGGAGCTCTAGTTCCATTCATTGCGACGATGATTTTTCCACAAGGAAGTCATGGGGTTTCTTCGGATACATTCATGTTTCCCTTTCCACGGCTCTGAGATCAAGTTCCTCTACAACCCTCTAGGTTGGTTATGGAGTGGTGGTTCTAGGTGGTTTTGGTTTGGGTGGTTTGGTGGTCAACGGATCTCAAGGTGTGTTACTGGGTCGCTTTCCCCTATTTTTTTGTTCCTTGTTTTTCTCCTCATTGTCGTTGCCACTATTTAGAGCTTTCAACCACTCAAAGACAACTCTAACCTAATGTTCTGCTTCTCCTCTCTTGGTCCGAGTCGGAGTGGTGGTAACAACCAGGTCTTGGGAGGGTGGTTTGGTAGTTACCACCATTCCAGACACAGCATTTCGATGCTAGTTTATGTTTTTGGTTCTTCTTCCTTATGTTTTGGGATATGGTTTGTTTGTTTTTTTCTTGATGGTGGAATATTTAGGGTTTTTTATATTCCATATAGCGTTCTTTCTTGTTTTCGGCTTTGGTGATTTGGTTGTTAGTGGCTAGATGGGTTAAAATGACATGGTGAGATGTTTTCGGCATAACTGGTGGTCTCCAAAAGTCTCCAATGTCTACTGCGGTGATAGGGTGGTGAAGACGATGTGGTGTGGTGATGGTTACGAAAATCATGTTTGATGTGGTTGGCGATGAAGTGATGATGAATATGGGTGATGATGACGACATTGATTTCTTCATGCTTTCCTTGATGAAGTGGCTGTGTGATTTGTAGCATCTATCTCTGATGCGAGGATTCCTGCCATGTTGAATCTCATTTCAATTTTTTGATCTATGGAATGATTTGAATTTTGGAGGTTTCAGGTGGTGTTTTGGTCATGTGTAGTTCCCACATTATCCTCAAATTGGTTGTTTTCAAAATAATAAAAAAAATGTTTGGATGATACCACGTAAAAATTAATATCTATTTATGGTTAAAAATATGTGTTTTAATAAAAATAAGTGATGGTTTGTTATATGTATTATGACATAGATGACTAATAAAGTGTGATGATGTTATATTCCATATAATTTCACGTATATGTATTTTAGGGTGTCGTACGAGTGATATGCTTATTCATTTTCTATGTCCATCTTCCACCTTGACTTAGAGGAACACTCTAATGATTTTGGGGTCTTTCTCTCCATATGAAACATTTAATTCATTGATTTATTACCATTTTAGTTTGGTTTTATCTCTCAATGTGAGTAATAATTTCCAAAAATTCATTTACATTGATCATTGATGTTCTCTTGAATTGTGTTATCAAATCCACTGACCCATGATGACATTTATCTTCAATCACCTCCAAATCCATATACCGATCTTATTACGAGGTCCAATTTTTTTTGGTTGTGGTGTAGCAAGAATAAGTTCTCATGTAATGTTTTTTTACCTTCTTAAATTAAACTTTTGGTTAAATTTAATCAATTAAGAGATGTGTGGATTGGTTATGGGGCATCAATCTTCATTTTTTTCTTTCCTATGGTGGATTCTATTTCAGTCATGATCTCCACAAGTTTTTATGTAGGTGGCTCCGTCCGTTTCATTTTTTCGAGAACTACAATTACCATGTTTTTTAAAATTTATTTATTAAATTAAATGAAATGATTGAATAATTTTATTATGTGTGTGCCAATAGTTTATCATAAAATATGGATTTCCCTAGTTTTCGTAGAAAAAAAATGCTTCCTGTGTAGTGTGAAATGGTTTAATGAAAGAATCTACCAAGCATGGTTTGCTGAAATTTTTTTGATGAATTGGTTTCAAAAATAGACACATAGAAAGCCATAAGTACTTTGGTGGAAGGTGTAGTAGTAGGCCTATTGCACTATCAAGGAGTTTTCTCTTGGGAATTTCTTCTGCACCCTAGGCCTATTATTATAGGGACTTGTTAGAACTATTAAATGTTCACATTCTAGGTTGTGGCACTTATCTATAGACATGATTAATAATTCTATAGTATTGATACAAGTGAAATTGTCTATATTAGGCATGTGGTTACTTGATATACCGACCTAGTATGATCCTTGGGTTGATGATACCTATTCATTTGGATGAGTTGGTATATTTTGGTTTTTACAATTTTATCATGTAATTTTATGGTATTCATAGGAAAAGATATAAATTGTTTTGATTAATTTTATATATATGTTTTGATATGTGTATATGAAAATATTTAGAACTAACTTACCTATATTATTTGGAAATGTGGAAAAAGATTAAATTCATTTATTTTCTATGTTTTTTATAATAAAAATCAATTAAACTATTATCATTCATTTTTTATTTAATTTTGAGTATGCTAGGATTATTGTTCAGATGCTTCATATGGATCAACATGGTGACACCATAATTATACTGTTAGCTCAAACCATGTGTACCCCTTGGTAAGTGCATAAACATGGTTATTTAGTTTGATATAGGGGGAGGCAAGTTAGCTCTGAGAGCCATGGAGGTTTTATGTGAGATGGGTTTTGGGTAAATATATATGGAGAAAGTGTTAGTTTCCTCATGTTACCATAAAGTGACTATTGGAGTGGTTTATTATCATTTCCGTACATTTTTGTGGGATTTTTCACCTAGTGATTGTTCTTATAAATTTTTATTTTTATTTCATACATTGTTCACTTTATTTTATGAAATATATATATTAATGTTCTCTTCCACTATTTCATTATATAAATATTTATATATTTCATGTTGTCATCTTTAGGTTGGGTGAAATCAATCCCTTAGATTGTTGTTGTTTTCCAAATTTCATGAAGCCAACAATAAAAGATTGGAAACAAACATCGTGTTTGTGGTAGTTCATGTCGGGTACCAATTCAAGTGGCTCTCCAAATCGGGTTCATCATAATTATTATATAATTATTAATAACATTATTATATATTTTGTAGGGGTCACATCCACTCAATATTAGTTTTTTAACAATATTGATATTTTAAGATTTTTTTTTATTTTTAGTGAATGACATAAAAATTTTAGTATTTATATCATCTTTTCCCCAATTAATTGTTAAAACCTGGTGAAAAACATTTTAAACAGTTGAATGAGAACAAAATTATCACTAAGATACAAAAAATGAATAAATTTTAATGCCATGAATACTTATTAAAATCTTTTATTATTCATGATGACATTTGTCCCTGGAATAACCCAGTCTTATAAAATAATCATCTTCTCATCCCATAAATTTTAATAAAAAATTTCATAATTAGTCATTAATGATAATTGATACCTCATTAATGTTTCCTTTCTGTCCTGAACCCCACGTGAAATCTTTTTCATAATCTTATACCTTCCACACTTATGTAGTAACATATACATTCCACTAAAACAAATATCAACATATTACCTTGAAAAATCATAATATTTCTATAATAATACATTTAATGAGTAGATAAATCATCAAGGTTAGTTGAGAAATCATCAAACCTCACACTCTTATACATGGAAAACCCATAAGGCATGCTTCTAGACAAGATGAATTATATAGTTATCATGGACCAACCCGTCATTGTGTCACAACAAAGCCATATGTTTAAGGGTAATAATGTATCCACCCATACATGAGTTATAATTAAACCACCTATCATCACAAACAATTCCCTATTACCATTATATAATCATAAAACATAAAATCTATCATTTTTATCATTACACTCATAAAAATATAATTTTCACCAATAATGAATACAATTAAAGATATTAAAATATCCTTTTTTGTTAAAACAATTTCTCAAAATACACAAAAAAAAATTCTTTTTTTATTTCATGAAAAAAAATTCTTGTAATGGAATAAAAATATCATATAATAGTTATGGATTTGGAAAAATTCATTATCATTTTAGATATTAAAATTGAATAGTCTTTTTGTCTTTTTGTAAAAAAATTTCATATAAAATACATAAAAATATTATTTCTCAAAAAAAATTGAAGAAAGTAAAAATAGAAATAAAATTTCAATTATAATTCCTTTCTGTATATACAAATATTTTAATAAAATAATATTCAAAATATGGTCTTTGAATAAAAATATGTATAGTGGAAACATTAAAAGAGAATTTTTTTAAATAATGTCCCTTACATTAAGTCATAATCATCTCATATGTTCTATATCTTCCCAAATATTTACCTTTGTTTAATTATTTACATTATTAATAAGAAATTTTATTTTTATTATTCTTTTTTACAATTTTTGAAGGTATTACCTAACCAATTAATTTAACATGATATGTTTTCATGAAACTCAACTCATATGTGCAAAATGCCTTCTATAGGTTAACTATGGACAATGAGGTCATTATTCCACCATATATAGAGTAATTATAAAATTAATAACCATTTTATCAATTAAATATATTTTTTAATCAAATATTGAATGATGATTATGAAACTTTCACTATGTTGCAGTCACGGAGATTGTAGATCATAATAACACATTTGTAACATTTCTAATTTTCAGAGATAATTATAGAAAAAAGATTAGTATTATTTTATTGAAAATTAATGAAAATAATATCATAAATAAAATATTATTGATTAAATATACTTAAATATATCATCCATGTGATCAGTAATGAAAACAGATTTGCATTGCTTCATGGAGGTGGTAATCCAAACGTACGCACGACCAATGTTGTCAAACATCAGTGGATGTAATAGTTCAACATTATTTAATGTATTGTATGTTATTAATTAATATTTATATCATGAATAATATATATATATATATTAAACTGATCAATATATCCATTAATGAGAGAAATTAATTGATAATATATTAAATCGGTAAATTTTAAGGCAGTCTATCGTACACAAGAATAATGATTATGTTTCCCATTTCGAAGGAAGAGTAGATGGGTGTGTTCTTATCCATTAATATTGTATCATATAAATAAATGTTATATACAAATATTATTATATTGTTCTTTTTTACTAATTTTTTAGTTTTCGTTGAATAATAAATAAAACAAAAATTATTTGTTATGATCAATACCTCTTCTTCAGAAAACAATCTGTAGCCTACAAAAAAAATTTATATATTGGTTTTATAACAAACCAAGTCTTATATTATGGTATGTGGGATATATAAAATGGATTTTGGTAGATAATATATGAAGCCAAAGGATTTTGAGTTTATATAATAATTTAAAGGAAGTTCCCTTTTACATGTGTGGGGAAGATGATTTTTGGAATTTTTTAAAGTGTTAAATTAATATAAATTATGTTTCATGTCCAAATGGATGATGACTGATTTATTAATAATTTATGTTTAGTATTGGTAACAATAATAAAATAAAATAAAATATTTAAATGTTTAGTGGTTTTTGATTCCCTTATCTCTTTGATTAAACACCTTATAATCCTTTTTTCATGATTGCCATTATAACAATGTTTTTTCTCTTTAGGGGTTAATAAAGTTACAATAAAAGGGAAAAAACATATAAATTGAATGTGGATTATTTAATAAAGAATATAACATTAAATTAAAAAATTATATTATATTTATGAATTTTTAATCACTTTGTAGAAAATATTTATTCTAAAATGTTATTAATGTAAATTTTGGAATTATTCATTTAATTTTACTTTTATAAAATATTTCCAAAATATACATAGAATATATTACATTCACAAACCCCCGATATTTTATACATACCTAATTTTTTAGAACTACATCTAACTCATATTAGATTATTTTTAAATATTTTAAATTGAATTTATTGGTTGTTTCTATATCATAGAGAATCACTGTGTCAAGGATTCCTAATAATTTAAGGCAATTATTTCCTCAAATAAATTTATAAATAACTAACTAATTTTAAAATGCATCCTTTATATTTAAAAATAATATTTATAGCAATACATGGCATATTTTTTTCCAATTTTAAAAATGTATCGACTATAAAATTAAAAGAATTTTATTTTTTTACTTTCAATTATATAAAATTATATAATGGAACAATTCACATAAAAATTTAAACAAAAAGTCCATATATTTTAATTTTGGATGATTGTGGATGAGGTATAATCTTATAATAAAATTAAACAAATTGATAGGGTCATTTTTAGTCCACAATTTTTTTTAATAATCTCATTTATCTGATATACCCTTTACAGTCATAAGAAAATTATTAAGGGTACTATAAATTACATCCCAAAATAGAAATGGAACATATTAGAAATATTTAGACCCAATGATTCTATATATAGAATCCATTTTTCAAAAATCAAATAACAGAATTAGAGGAGTTTATTTTAAATTTATACCAATAAAAATTGATAAAAACATTTTTCAAAAAATAAATTTTTTATTAAAAATTCAATTTTAACCAAAATAATGAAAAAAATAATTGCAAGTTCTATTTTAGCACCCATAGATCTTGAAATATGGACATTATATTTGATACTATATATGAAAAAAAAACCATACATAAAATATATTATTACACCCTGACACATTATGATATGTTTATTTTTAGAAATTTTATATCTTTTTAATAGGTCGAATTAGACATAATGTTATCTTTATCTGGGGTTAAATGATACAATGTTTGGTTTTCAACAAACACAACACTATGTTGATATTTTTTACATGTAACATTGACATGAAACAAAATTTGATATTCAGTAAGAATATTATTATTTCATGTAATTAATATAACCTTCCATTTAAAATAGAGGGTATGTATTTTAATGAATAAATTTTAACAATTATGAATTTATATTTATTATAAATTAAATTGGAATCATTTAAAAGTAAAAGAAATTATTTCATAAGAATGATTTTTTGCAAAAAGTTGGTATAGTCGTACATTGAGCACATAATTAAAAATTAATTTAAACCACTTTTAGAAAGTTAATATGAAAAAATTAAATTCATTTTTGAAATCATAATATTAAAGTAATCTTACTATGATGTTTTTTATTAGATGTTGGATTTTTTGATGAATAATGAAAAATACTGAATTTTATTTTGAAATTTTATTTTTGATTGAATTATCCATATCATTAAACTAAATTTTTAATAGGTTTTAATGTAAAATTAGTTAAAATAAATAAATAATATTCCAATTTAGGTAATTAAGATTAATTTCATATTGAATTTGTATATGAAAATATTACAATCTATTGAACATTTTGGATTTATAGATCGTCTTCCTCATCGCGTCATCCATATTAATATTAAGTTAAATTTTTCCATTAATATGAATTGAATTTGGAAAATTGGATTCCAAATTTGGAATAAATAGAAATTATAATTTATAATATGGTCAAATTAATTCTCCATTAAAATGAATAAATAATGTAGTAAATATTAATTATTATGGTTAATGTAAAAATGTGTTTACTAGGGAGTTGCACTAAAATGAAAAGGGTTTAAATGACCTATAAAATGATCTAAAAACTATTAGAAAGATATATTTCAACCATTTCACCTCCATGGTTCATTAATAGACTATTATTTATGCTTGTGACATATAAAGGCATCAAAGAACTCAATTTGTTTCAAAAATACCACGTGTATCCTATCTCCCGCATATAAATGTCCACCCCTATCCTCTCTTATTCACACCTTTAATATTATTTGTTTAAAAAAATAACTTCCCAAATAGTTTCTTATATTCCCTCCCCTCATCCCAGATTCATTAGTTTGGGATGAAAATTAACATAGGATGTAATTAGTGAATTCACGAGGATACTCAAAAAAGATGAAATGTTATTTAATTAGTGCATTTGTTTTATTTCACTCTACACCCCCAATTAATTACGTTTATATTATGATGAAATAATAAAATTAAATTATTCTATACACTATAATGTTTTAATAGTAAGAGTAATGACATACATCCATATAGACTTCCAAAAAAAGGGTTATGAAATGATAATTTGTGTATACGGTGGAATACAACATCACAAAAAGCTTCCATTCATTCTTCCATTACCCCCATTCATGGTCGGTTATGATTATAGATAAAAAAATTATAATAATTTTATAAAAATAAATACCTCTAAATTCATTATATCATAAATATATTTTTTTAAATTTTCAATCAGTAGGGGATACAATAATATTTGTCGTGCGATTGGAGGACTACCGCCTCACAAATAAATGTTATTAGTCTTTCAAAGAAATAAAACCCAAATAGTGGAAAGGTAATTTTTTTGATTATATGTGATTTAAATGACTCAATTATTAAATTCTTTACATATTCTTCATTTTTAAAAGATAATTTATCATTTTTAAGGCCAAAAAGACGACAACATAATTTGTGTATGTGTAGACCACCACCTTTACAAAGTCATTTGAATTACTTTTCATCACCACACTATATTGATGATATATATATATATAAGTATATTTAATGATATTATATGGTATATATTATATTACAGTCATTATTAATGTTTAAAATATTTCATAACTCCTTTCCCTATTGGTCATTGAAAAAACGGGAACATTACTCAAGGATACGTATGGCCTACAATCTCCATGATTGTAATATACATCATTTTTCATTATGAAAATTTATGATAGGTCATAAAATTATAATTTATGTATTATTATTATAAATATTTAATTATTATTATTATGAATTTTATGAAACTATATAATATTTGAATGAACCAGGTATTCCACAAAAACATTCACGATGAAAAAGAAAATGTCACTCCAATCAATGAAAGTAAAAAAATATTATTAATGAATGGGTTATAAGATGTTATAAAAGGATCATATTTCATATTATTTATAATAATATGTTTTTTTGAATGTTATTAAATTTTTTAAAACCACTATACATATATTTAATAAGGCACATTAATTATGAATTAAATTGATTATTTGATATATGAGGAATGATTTGTATGTTTAATACATGGTTAAGGAACCAATTAAGTCATAACCATAAATGCATCAGTAGTCTCATGAATTGAATCATTTATCTAAATGTTTTGTGTTTTTACCTCGTTTATTTTGAATTATCTTGAGGATATTTCTTAATGGTAGAGGTATAATGGTCATGGAAAAAAATAATTCTAATAATTAAGTGCTACCTTCATTCATAATTTAGTTATTATTATTATTCATGATATTTTCATAATGATATTACCGTTCTATTTATATTGTTATTTAATTATTGATTTATTGGAACATGTATTCAAATTTATTCCCTTCCATTTTTATTATTCCTTATCAATTAATGTATTCATCTTATTTAAATGACACGTGTATTCATTTATTTGGTCACGACCTGTCCCTTGGGTCCTGTGTCGTGACTACCCTAAGCCCTCCTACCATAGGCTAGGGGATAGCGACTAGCACTGGAAAGGTGTATCCCTAAAACGGGAAGGAATTTCCTTTAACCTATTACAAACACACATTCCAAGAACACAACAAAAAGAAACCATGAAGTAAACTGATGTAGTAAAAAGTGTTCTTAATGTATAGGGTCTGAAATACCATCCCAACTAGAAAGTACAATTACAACTGGAAAAGGGAAAATAGATCCTGGAACATCCACTTAGAATCCTACCTGAAGTTTAGGTACTGCTCACAATTAGTAGTCATGCGTCAAGTCACGTAATATGTTCCACCTATGAGCACCATCCAGTCCTAGATCCCTCATCATCGATTAACGTTGTCAGTCATCTACACAAGACACAACAGGATGCGGGCACAACCCATGCTTGGGTGAGTATAATGATACTCAGTAGGGACCTCTAGACCATTGAAGGTCTCCCATAGTTCCACAAAAGAAAACCCACAATGAAAGACCACAACCAAAATCATAGAGCAGTCAACAATTTTAATTAGGTATATGCCCATACATATACCTATGTTATCAAGATATACTCATCTCATACATGAGGGAAGAATACCGAGAAGGTAATTCCATGGAGGTAACATCATGAAGGTAAAAGTACCATACAGGTAACCCCACGTAGGTAAAAGTACCACACAAGTATCACCATGAATATAACACCACGAAGGTGAAGGTAAAACAAAGGTAACACCTCGAAGGTAAAAGACTCAACTCACACTAGGTATTAGTTATGTATAGAGGTACAATTGATCAGTCGCGAAGCTATATCATCTTATTCGGTAAAGAGGCACTACAACTAACCATACAGAGTCTTACCCACACAGGATCGATATGTACTTACCCCCGTGATAATCCCCACAGGATCTGACCCACCCAGAGTCGATAGGTACTAACCCCCGCAATGACCAACATAGGATTTGACCCACACAAGATTGGTATGCACTGACCCACACAAGATCACTAAGCACTGACCCATACAGTATTGGTATGCACTAACCCACACAGGATCACTGAGTGATGACCCACACAAGATCTGACCCACACAAGATCAATGCATACCCACACAGTATCGCTCAGTACTAACCTCTATATGATCTATCTCCAACCTCTGTCCCACTGTCAGCCATGGGATTCCTGCTCATAGTACACTTGATTTTGTAATAGCCACTCCCAAAGACATCAGTCATAAATGAAATACTACAAAAATCCATTAAGATGTATCCCAAAGGACTACATGTCATGAGGGTTCCAACGCAACAGACATCACGTTAATCGGACACCCGGTCTGGGAGTTATAGGTGTTTTAGTCTGAGGGCCTAGTTGGATTTGGATTCGATCCATCCCGGCCATACGCCAACATTCTCCGAAACTCAAGTGGTGTATACCAAAAGTACCACCTCATCCTAAGGGTTCTGGTTCCACATACAGATCATCAAACGGGTGCCCAGTATTCTAGTTACACACCTTTCCGTGAAATAGGTGTGATCGCACCTCAGTCTAGCCCGGCTCGGTCAGGCCTGCCAGAATATGCCAAAGGGACTACATCCCAAATGGGATCCTAACTCCACTGGTGGCATGTCTAACGGACACCCGGTTCATTAGTTATGAGCGTTTATTTATTTGGGGACCGGTTGTGTCTGGACGCAGTCCGACTCGGTCATACTGGCCCGATACAACGGGTCCTGGGGTCTACCTGACCACACTCTGGTCCGGCCCGCTAAGGGTCATCCCGGTTTACAGGGTCTGGACCATCAGGGTCAGCTTGGTTTGGTTATTGGGCCCATTCCATGATTGGCCCACCGCGTCGAGTGGGGCTTGGCCCACCCGCGTTGGCCCACTAGGCAGAGGGTTCGGCCCAACCAGTTGGCAGGCATGGACCACTGGTTCGTAGGTCAGATTTGCTGGACGAGTCCTGCCCACTAGGTCCCGAGTGCAAGGCCGTTTTGTCCAGCAAGTGGGGCACTGTCCCACCACATAATGGTCGGTAGTTTCAACTAACTGGGTGGTCCACCATCCTGACGTGGCATGGGGCCGTGCTTCTCTCTACCTACTACAGCTTCGAGCCACGACCTCCTCTAGCGGCACGTGACGTTGCGCCGCTCTGCTTCGGCCTTCCGCAGTGGGCTCGAGCTGACTGCCTTCTTCACCTGCGGTAACTTCAACCACGACCCTTTCCCACTAGCGGCATGCGATGGCACGCCACACCACCTCCACTACTGGCCAGTGTCAGCCACTCTGCTAACCGCTGTGGCATAGTGTCGTGGCCTCCTCCTACAGCGTGCGACGGCGTTCCGCCTCCCTCGTGGCCATCCGGTATCGCAGCGTCGGCAGTCTTTCATGGAGAAAGAAAGGGTAAACAAGTTAGAGGAGGTTCCTTTACATGTTCGTTTGGCCCGTGCCCTCCTCATTAGCTTGGAAACATGAGGGAGGGAAAAAATTCAACAATCACATGAAATTATAACAAAAATAAAATATGTACCACAATATTTTTAGAGAACGCTCGCGATTGAGGAAGAGTCGGTGTTTTTCATCCCTACAACAATCCGCCAATGTTGCCGCTCAAACGACATCCTTTGGATCATGATTCAGTATCGGTTGTCACCACACACTAGAACTGTCTCCGTCCTCCAAGTGATTGGAGTTGCGAAACTTTATCAGAACACCATTGGTTGGTGAAGCTATGACAATACCTCTCTGCAATCACCATAAAATAGGAGAGGGGGAGGGTAAGTAATAATCATGGATTTTATGGTGGTTTATTTAATATGAACCACCCTAAATACTAATGACATAGTTACTTATGATTTGAATGGACAATACATTTAATGGTTTGACTTATCGCTGGTCCCACACTACCTCTTTGTCCGTCAGAGGGAAAGAAAGAAAAAATTAAAATAAAAAAGTTATTTATTTTTCTTTTAAAAAGTCCAAAATCTAACTTTTTTTCCAGACTTACTGTAATCGAAGTGAAGCCTCCATTAAAATAATCTAGGAGCTGCAGATTCAATGGTGCCCATGGATTTTTAATCTGAGCACTAGTTCAAAACAAATAAAATTTCATCTGCGCATTTATTGAATGTACCTTAAAAAATGTTCCGAAATTCATTCCGGATACACCGGACCTCATAATCATGCGCCATGAATTTTCATAGGCTCTTAATAATACCATATAGTAAAAAACATACCTATAAAATCGAGGTCTTTACATATTTACCTTGAAATAATTATTATTAAACATTAATTCATGATAGATTCCACTTTACTTAACCCTTACAACACATTTGAGCTCACCCACTCTTTCTTTCTTTTCTTAAGGATATGAAGAATAGATCATTGAATATTTTTTGAAGGTAGATTTTCATTTGATTAAATTGAGAATTATGTTTTATTTTTATTTGCTAATAAAAAATTTGTATAATGTATGTATCAAAATTTAAAAAAACAAAAAAAAACTAGGCAGTCTGTCAAGATTTGACCCATTGTATCTATTCTAATGTAGAACTGTCCGGCACTAGCTCTGATCTACCAGGGTATGGGTTGTTACATTTGGAATCAGAGGAAGTATACTATAATCCATGGTAACTTGTTTAAGGGAAAAAGTTATTAGGGAACATAAAAAAAATATAGACATTGGGAATTAGTGTAGAAGTATATACTAAGGTTTTATTATGGAAGAGAATATGTGATTTTTCCAAGAAGTACTACCCTGTTTTGATACCACATGTTGATGTGGTTTTTGAACAGTGATTCTTATGGGTAATATCTCTAAAAATAGAGTGTCATACATGACGTGAGCATTACGTGGTACATGACAATGAGACTTACTGAATACCTATTTTGACACTACATGGGAGGATATTCTTAGTATAATTTAAATTTTCATTAAAAACCACTACGAAGGATATTATTGTAAATATATCCCTAAAAATAATTAATGATACCGATATTATCATTCATAAATTTTAATTTATGTTATGTGTTACCTAATATTTTTAATTATACATTATGATTTAATGTTCATAATTATTTGAGGTAATCTAGTATAATAATTTTTTATAAATGGATAATGTAAGGAATAAGGGTATCAAAACTCATCTCTAAGGTATTTATTTTCCTAATGAGGAAGTCCACATAGATGCTATTGGAACTGATAAAATTATAGATTTATTATGAAATATTAATCAGAAAATAATAAATAACATTGCTTGGATGGAGAAACATGATCCACATTGATAATATCCTATGTTGTATCTCATTATGAGACATAATCCACAATTATTTAGAGGAAAAATATCCAATGAACTTTGATTAATGTATTATATCTCGGATTATGAACTTTATGGCATTAGGATGAATTGAAAATCATAATAATAGAATTTTTTTATATTGTATCAATGGTTATGATGATCGATCGTTGACATTGATCCAAAATAATAAAGATGAAGAAAAAATATATCTCCTGGAATTGAAAGGATTTAGGGATTAATTATTCAATAGATAATTTCCTTTTGAGAAACAAACTGGCATTACTATAACCTTACTTTTCATAAAAAATTAAGAATAAAGTGTTGTGTCGAATGAATCAATATGAACATGTTTTCTATAGATTACATACACAATGAAGACTGAATGATTACCGTTTTTTAGATGGTCTTAAACCATGTATCTGAAGGGTGTTAGTCCCTTAGACCTTATCTATTTAAAAATAAATTGTTGTATATTCTATAAATATGGAGAAATAATTCTCTATGTATTATGTCTTTGATGGGAATAAAGAGAATAATAGGGTGGAATGTAAATAATGGATAAAGGTATGAAGGGAAATAAGGATTTTCCACATGTGATAATTGTGGAGAGAAACAACCTTGTACTATCTTGTGGGGAATGTTATATTTCTATATGTTTAGAGTGAAAGGACACCATTCACTTAATTTCAATGTAAATAATGTATTTCATGGTGTATAATTAATCTATAGTATAGAGATTTTGCATTACCCAAAAGAATGCCCCAATCATTTAGTGAATACACTTTTGAATAGACTAGAGGATCATTGTTAAACTTATGATATTGATATAATGGAATTGGAATGATTTATTTTCTTGAGAATGTGTATCCTTCCATACAATGGCCTGAAGACATTCGTTTTTTTATTAATTTTTGATAATCCACCTTTCAAGGGGTGAGGTGGAACCCTTACAAGGACCGTATGCATAAGTATTACATGGCCTATAGGCCTTAGAGGAATTCATTGTCTGTAGGCTTCAATCATTACATACAACCTAGACTAACTACTTGGAACTTCTCCTCCCAAGCATCTTCATCATAAAATTCTCTCTCCAGCTTTGCATGGATGTTTGACTATGTTATCTCATGCTTGCACAGGCTTGTCCCGATGGCAGGTTCCATACCCTCTCATTCATGTAATCTGTGTAGCTTCTTCTTAGTGAAATATCCTTGGTCATCCTAATTATAGATCTTGTTCCTTGAGAATGTGTATCCTTTAATATGTTGTAAATTTATTTTATTGATGAAATTATTATTACAAGAATTATGAAATGTTTTAGTATTTTACTAAATTATCATTTCATATACGAATTTTATTAATGCATTAAATAGTGATAAAAAATTGATTTTATAAAATGTTGAACTTCTTAGAGAAAAAATTATTTTGGGAAACATATACCTTATCATGTTTCTAATTTTGAGATAATGATGTTTGGATAAAGATGTATTTTATAATTAAAATTTGATAGTGTTGAAAAATATAGAACTTGTTTATAAATTATTGAAAATATGGTTATGATGTCATTGATGTAATTTACAAAATTATTGGATCTAGGTAATATATAAAATAATATATGATTTACTTGAGTAATAATGAGGGATTTCTTTTTTAATAAGGTTTTACAGAAATTCATGTTATTTCCATTTTTAAGAGAATAAATGATGAATTATAGGAATTTTTAGTATCGGGGGATTATGATATACAACATGGGGGTTTGGGATGGATTATAAGTTCATTACAGAAATTCAATAACCTTTATTCTAATATTATTTACCTTAATTATTTGAAAGGTCCACAAAGTATACCATTTATGGAATGGACTATTTTGGGCATTAGAAATGTGTTTAATGATTAATGTAATATGTCACAATATAAAAATTTATGATTTTGAGATATATTTTTCTAATAATACTAGTTTTAGAAAATATCTAGAGGTGGAAGGACATACTTTCAACATCGATTTGGATCTTATGGTCTGTTAAAATTAATTTTTATTGCATCAAGAATAAAAAATTATTTATTTATATTCATCTATTGGAGTAAGATATGACTTTTAAAATTATATAAAAACAACCATAGGATCAAATTTTTATTATAAAATATAAACATATCTAGAAAAGGAGTTTCCTAATATCCTTAAATAGAAAAGTAATTACAAAAAAATAAGAAACCATTCTTGAAAAAAAGGATGTAATTACATTTATATCCAATAAATCAGATGGTATTTGAAATCATCACAAATTTATAAATTTAAAGCTTATAACATTACATTGATCAATAAATTTATTGTGATAAATATCCTAAATTACTCTTTATAATTATTAAATATTTTCATTCATATCTGTGATTTCATTTCACACTTATGTTATCAAACATAGAAATCTGGTTATGTGTTTTTCCAGATGACCATCATACATCATGTTCTATCTTATTAAGAGTATATTATATTTACTATTTTTACTATGTGGTTTGAAAAATTAATTTTCAAATATCAATACTTTTTTAACAATATCAAGGTTTAATTGTGAGGATGCTGTTAATTTAATGTGGGGATAATTTAACAACACTGGATCTTAAAATAAGAACACTTCATTCAATAGTGTATATGACAAAAAACAACAAGGTTAGAAGAAAATATATTATACTGATAATATAGAATATATTTATTTTTAAATAAATTCAATGTATTCAATACCATACATTAGATTCAATTCAGAGTTTAGGTTGTGATAAACAAAACACTGATTTTAACTTGCGGTATACACAATACTAAAATTTTCTTATTTGACATGAAACACCAAGATTAAAGGAAATTCAAAAGATTTTTTTTATGATTAACTGTGTTCTTCTTGAAAATGGTTTAATCATGCTTTTAAAAAAATTAAAATAATATTAAACAATTTAAAAAGAAATATATAAAAAATAAAATTCAATTTTTGAGTACAAATTTAAATATTATTTTTGGGTGAATTTATGTAATTTTTTGGTAGGTTTCATTTTTTAAATAGTGATAAATTGAATTCTAATAGAATTCTTCCATTTCATTTAAATTATTTATAATGATAAAATTTATTTTGGTTCTGTTTTTAAAGAAAAATTATTTCAACAATATATTTATCATTACAATTTTTACTGTTGGGATCAATTTTATATTTTATTTAGATATAAAAACATTTCAATATTATAAACATTTTCACTCTAAAATCCGGATGTTTCATCATATCTGCTTGATTAAATTAAAATTAAAATTTTCCACTTCAATGATTTGAATATGGAAATAAGTATTAAATATTTTAAATCATTATAATTTATAATCTGTAGTATTTTTAACTTAATTTATGTCCAAATTGAATAGTGAATGCAGAAAAAAATATTTACCACATTTAAAGTAAAAATCGATTTATCAAGGGTTAAACTAAAATGTTAATGTTATAAATGGTTAATAATCATGTCTAAATATTATTGTGTGGATATATATTGACCATTATAACTATAATGGTATACAATGGCCCATTACAGATCTTTATTACCAATAAAACCAATGAGAGCACTCAAATCGATTAAAAATATCAGCTACATCATCTCATCTACTTATAAAAGGCCACCCCTCCCCTCTCTTCTCCACAACTTTATAACTCTTTGCATTAGCCATGAACTAATAAAATTAATTCATAAATTACATCCAATAACCCTATAATCCTTATTTTTGGTAAAATTTTACATAGTAATGCATTAGTTCAATCCTATAGAGGATACTTGTAGATGAGGAAATGTTCATTAACAATCGTATCTATTTTATTTATTAATGCACCTCCCTAAACTATTATTATAAAATGATGATATAATAACTTCATTACATTAAATATTCTTTGATGTTTTTATCATAATTTACTAATTTATAAAAATTAATAATTTCATCCAATATTTTTTGAAATCATCATTCGTTTGTATGATTTACTACCACCACATTAATAGATGTCATTCATTATTTAATTACCACCATTCATGATTATGTATGATAATGGATATAATGTATATAAATATGAAATTTAAAACATTATTATAAATTTCAACTCATTATATCTTATATATCTTTTTTACCTCCCATTCCATAGGAGATATGAAAACATCGCTTGTGTGTATGACAGACTACCATCTTGTGAAGAAATTTGATTTGACATTCACTAATGCTCAACATGGAATCTGATATTGACAATGGTGATGATAATATGTGATATAAATGAAAAAATAATTATATTTTTGAAATATTTTGTATTCATTAATGGTAATATATCATTTACTTTTTACACTAAAAATATAATAACACCGTTCATATACGTGTGGGCTACCGCATTCATGACGTGATGTCATTCTCTTTTCATCATCAATAAATATGGATTATATATATAATTATATATAAAAAAATAATATAATATTATTTTCCTTTTATAATATTAAAATTTTCCTTAAACACGTTCCATATTGATCATTAAAAATGGGAACATTACTCATGCATATGTATGATCTACTATCTACATGATCGTAATATACATCATTTTTCCAAACTGTCATTAATGATTGGCCATAAAACTATAATTTTTATATAAATATGCTAATAATTTCATTTTTAGTATCCTATATATGATTAAACTATATAATATTCCCAATAAATGGATATTTGAAACCAAACATGCATGAAGAACAAAAAAATGAAATTATCACCCGAATTAATGAAAATAGAAAAATATTATAAAAGAACAGCTGATATGATGTTATAAAAGGATCATTGTGATATTATAAATAAGTATATGGATATTATATATGTTAATAACATGTATAGAACTTCTATACATGATTTTATATAAAATTCAACCAAAAAGAAGATTAAGGTAAGGTATTTCGTCTCAGTTTACATTCCATTAAAACTAAATTGTTATTATGAACCAATTAAATTTTCAATGCTATATATAATTACCATTTTATGTGTAATATCATGAATAATTCATTATTAATGGTATTTTAATTTTCAATTTTAATTATCTCTTCCATGGGGAGTTGACTATAAAATAACTAAATGGTAAGAATTATTTTGTAATCTCGGTCTCTTTGGAGATTGTTATCATTATAGTGGAACAATCAATTTATTGTAATAAATTGTTATTTTAAAATAGATTTCCCTTAAATATACATATTTTTATGTGATGTATATTATTATTTATTAAAACATAAACCATTTTTAAATTAGGGGTTTAAATTTAATGTTATTTTATTAAATGTGAAATATTAATAAATATATATACTTTACTGAATATGAATATTTCAGAAGAATTTTTTTTATAAATAAAATATACTCCTAGATATATGAGGGTTTTATTATACATGAAATAAAAAGGTTGGGTACTAGTTAATATAATCCCCTCAATTCATCAGTGGTCTCATGAGATGAATTAGTTTTCCAAACAAGATTGGGTTTTACCTAGTATGTTTTAAACTATCTTCAGGACAGATCATGATGGTAAAGGCATCATGTGCCTTGGAAACATGAAATCCTTTTATAAATAATTTTCATTATTTTGAATTTAGTTATTATTTTTATCCATTGTATTTTCACAATGATATTATCTTTCAATGTTTATCATTAATAGATTATTTATTTAATAGCATGTGAATTTATTATTTATCTTTTCATTTTAATTATACCTTATCTATTCATGCATATGTGTTTTTAAAATGGAATTTGTATTTGGTTATTTAATTTTTATATTGTTTATTCATTATTTATATGCGATATATTCCATTATACTTATGCCTTACTAATTGTTTGAGCCCCCCATACTTTTTATCATTTAACTAGGATATGAAGAAGACATCTTCAAACAAGACACATGGTGGAAATTAATTTGTTTTTTAATTATTATGAGATATTTTCATTTCTCAATGTTTCATGGGAAAAATGTATATATCTTTTTCATCAGAACTAATAAACTGATTGATCATTTTCCATTCAACCCATTATATGTATAGATATGTCATAATGTAAGTGACATTGAGCTAGTGTAGTTGGTGCCAGAAAATATATAGTTGTATAATGTTTAATAAAAAGAAAGTATTTTACTTTTAAACCCAACAATCAATGTAATTTTATTTTTTAATAAAATTAAATTAGAGTAGAGTTTTAAATAAAAATTCATATTTGTCCAATTAAATGAAAAATCATAATTGTTAAAACATTCTAAAAAATCACAATAATTTCATTTTGAGATTATGATTTTTAAATTTAATTTCAGTATATATAATAAATTTACTAATATTTCTAAAAATTATGTATAATATTTTCTCACACAAACCAAATAAAATATTTCCAAAGAAAATTTATTTTTGAAGCATTAAATTACTTTTAAAAAATATAGGGCTTATTTCAAATTCATTAATCAATAAATTTTTGTTTAGTTGTAAATTTATATTTTTTTCATAAATTTGTTAAACAGATTAGAACCCTCTAATTCATTTATGATTGATGTTTTATTTCTCTTACACTATTGTTTATAGTATTTATTTTAAAAATATATAGACATAAAACTTAATATTGTTAACAATTTAATTTTTTATTAAATGCCCATCTTTAAAATTTTATCTATAGTATTAATGAAAAATGAAACACATCCTTTATAGAGGTTGAAGTCCAAACGTAATAATTAATGGAATTTTTTATTCTAAAACGAAAGTATTATTTTAGATAATGATTTATCCATAAATATAAAGACACTTAATTATAATAATTACATTGATGTTATTATTTTTGGATTCTATATCTGTATTTTTTTAGAATAATAAGGGTTAAATGTGTATAAAAATAGGTGTTTTTTGAATTTTTATCATAATACATGAACTAACTCCTTATAAAATGAAATTTAACCCTTATTAGTTAGTATTTTTAGGAGAAAAAACATCTAGGACATGGAAATAATTTTCAATGAGAAATTTGGGTAAATCTTTTGTAAAATAAGTAACTTTTTGGGTGGGGATTTGTGGGGTGATGTAAATATACTTTCAAAAGTGTGAGGAGTGAAATTTTTGTATTAACAAGGGAGTTATTAAATGAATTTTGAAACAAAAGTTAATATCAATATATAATGGATGAAGTAAATTGTATAAATTACTTAAAATTTTACTTAAGGAAATTTATTTAATTTTTTGGGACTTTTACCCCAAAGCCATCTCACTCTTTTTCATTTAACTTGTTAACTAACATGGTCTATGTAAATTTTTATTTTTCCTTAATATGAAATTAAATATATTACATAATTTGGAACATATTATTAAAATTTTAATTTTTTTTATTTAAAATGATATCCAAATGTGTGAAAATTAAAATTTAATAAAAACTCCCTTATGAAATGACTTATATAGTAAAACAACAATCATTATAAATTTAAATATATAGTTATGTAAAATAACATTAATATTTTTAATTTATAACATTAATTTTAAAATAAATCATTTGAAAAGAAAAATTATTAAAAAATTATATGTGATACATATATCCTAATTATTTCTTAATAGACATTTTTTTAAATCTATATTCTCTAACATTCACATAAATATCAATTGTTTTTTAAAAACCCCTTGAAATCGTCAAAATTTAATTTTATTATGATGAATCAAAAATTTATTTACATTTATTTAAAATAATTATATATATATATATAATTAATTTAAATTAAAAAATAAATCAAAATTCATATTGCTTATGAATTTTTCTTATATAAGAGAAATATTTAATAATCATTAAGTGATCTTATTCATTTGTCATGTTAAATTTAAATTTAATTTAGGGTTTATATATTTTTCATAGTGGGTAATTTTGAGTAATCCTTCAATAGTGATCAAGTATTGTTTTTATAATAATAATAAATAATATATTACGAATCAATTGTTAAAAAAATAGTTTGTTAAATAATTTCATTCCAAAATCATAAATATTTATTAATTATTTAAATACAATTAATTATGCATCAAAAAACTATTTTAATAATTATCCCCGTATTTATTTAATATATTTAATAAAATTTATAATGAAAGAAACACGTATAATCTTTATATCATTGTAATATGTACATAAAAATCCCCATTTGACCATAGAATATGAATTAATTATTTGAAATGCCCTAGTGGAATCCATGGGTGAAGGAACAAAAATCATGCAACTCATGAAAATCTCATAATGCATAAATTTCTACTGTAAACAATATATTTAACACTATAATGAACTGAGTTCATCTTTGGATTTGTCTACTGAAGCTACCTTCCATTCATTCTCATAAAAATGACATTCATAAAGAAGACTTATACAATTTGATTCAAGTTTTCTACTTTCATTATTTATCTATTAATATGGATACCTTTATTTATATCAGCTAAATAAAAAATTGTATTTCTATAGATATATTTAAATTAAAAAAAATTATTCTTGAGTTTTTTAGTGTTTTGTTCCATGTGGTCAATCTATCTATTTTACAATTTAGGTAAAGGTAACAATATAGAAAGACTCATGGTGCTACATGTTTTATTATGTAGATAATGTAGCTTAAAACTATTAAAATTCATATGATTAGATGTGTATGATGCCTCAAAAGTTTGAATTTTGTGATGATGTGTTGAAAAATTATTTTCATTATCATTAGTAGTGGAATATTGGACATTGAAATACTATTTATCATTAATTAATTAAATTATCAATGGTGTGGGAATGTTTTTTAGAAGATATTGATATGTTATGATGGCCTATATAAATGGATTAGATTATATGTTTCTTCTATATGGAACTACATCATAGAACTCTTACAATTGCTCTTATTTTAGTATCATGGTACCACGGTGCATTGGTAATTTTAGGTGTGAATAATTTTTTTACCACATTTGTTTCTTAGATTTTCTATTCTTATATGGTTTATTTAATGTTTTTTTTGGATAAGTATGGTGAGTTAATGGTTAATAGTTAGTGGAAACCAGGACTCATTCACAAGAAAGATTTAGTTGGTTAAGGTTTCTAGGAGGGGGGAATACAGGTAGGATATGATTTGGTTAAATATGTTCTATACTTCAGTAAATATTAAATCATTGGAAAAAGATGTTTTCATATTTATTATTCATGGTTAATTTACCCATGTGAAAAAATCATTAAGGTGTCCTAAGAAATAATATTTATCACATGGCTACAAAACTACTTTTCTAGACATGGAACTATACCAGTATGATGGGTTTTATTATTTTGAATGTTTTATTTAATTTATTGATTTTCCAACTGGATACCTCATTCATTCTTATATTTCGTAGGGCCTTAAACCTAAGTCTCTCCCATAATTAATTTGGTGATTTATTCCCCTGTTTATAGAGTGAATTAACTATTTGTAAAGGAGACAGATCTAGAAAACTAATGTTATACATTTGTTTCATCACTTATTCTTCTTCATACGTACATTTATCCTCTTATATCTATGAATGCATAGATACATCTCGACTATCACAGTCAGATCTATGTAATTTATGATATAATGAATATTTTATATATTCATCAATTAGGATGGATATTAAAATTTCTGTTTTCTCATATTGGTTTTTTTCTTTGAGAATGTGATTGTTCAAGTAGGTGGTTTTTTATGATGTATTTTCTCCATAAACATATCTTCACTGTGCATTTATTATTATTTTATTCTAAAAAATTTCATGTATGTTGTGTTTCCATCATACTGACTCTAAATAATAATTTTTTTTGAATAACTATTCCTTAGCGATTGATTTAAAATTAAATATAAAGTCGTGAAAAATGGTTTTTGGGGTCATTGATTTAGATCTAATGAATCTCTTAGGTTTTTTGAATTTTCCCTCATGAAAAGTGTTAATATGTGATATTAATATCACCTGATAACATATATATTAAGTGGTAAATATGTAAAAATAGTTCAAGAATTTTTTTTGGCTACTATGTAATGGATTTACACAATAATATTAGAAAACAAATGTTATAATTAATGTGAAGACACTAGGACATGTGAAATCATTCTATGAGATGGGGTATTCTATCCAAATTGGATTTGTCTGCTCATTTAATATGTCTCATATGTCTATGTTGTGATGATCCAAAACAAAAAGGCCTATTGTTAACGGAGAATTTACTAGATGGTTCTATCTTGATAAAATTCATAAATATTATTCTTTCCTCAAATTCTATTGAATTTTTTCATTGATACATGAGACATTAATATATATTATAAATTAATTATTCATTCATAGTTTTTGTAATTATTATTTGATACATGTTTTTTATAAATGATATGAAAATTATTATTTCGAAATTGATTATATAAAATTTTGAAAATAAAATTTTATTTTTTAATTTATTTCAATAATATTACAAATGTTTATTTATTTCTTGAAGGACGTTTATGGAACCATGGATGGATCATAAATTTACCATTCTTCTCAACAAATTTATATACACTTTGGTATATGTGTACATTATTTCTCAGGTGTAGTTAATGGAATGGATCCGCTTGGTGAGAGTGGTTCAATATGACAGAGGGTTAGGGATGATGATGATAGTATGATGGGACTCCAACCCTACTGTCACAAGATGTTGGAATTTTTTAGCTTTCTAGTTTATTTTTTATTGGATCACATTCTATTTTTCTATCTTGTCTCAATTTCAATATGTTGTTGTTGTGTAGAAAAATATTGTTTCTACTTATTTAGGTAATATATTGCAATTATTTTTGATATCTAGATTCTTATATGGTAATAATGATTGAAAAAGAAGTTTATGAGTGTCCATGAACATTTTTCCATCTGATGGGGATGGATGAGGCTCTTAGTTCCATATTATGAGATGGTTCAAGTACCCAATTGGATGTGTTTTCTTGGGTTGGTTATAGTTTCTCTATTTTTATTTTTATTTGGTCCATGACCACATGATATATATTTGTGGGGAATTAATTGGTAGGTTTAGTGTTAGTTCTAAGGTAGATATTTTTTCAATGTTCCTTAATTTATCACATAGTGTTGGAATAAGGGTACGTTGTGTCCAATCATTTCATGGATTTTATTTGTTTATATTGTAAATATATATTTAAAAGTCTCTTTTAACTCATGAGAGATTACCATATTTTTATATTTTATTTCCTTAATTCATGTGTTTTAGTACAATGCCTCCTAGATAACATCTCATTAATGTATTGGACAGTTCTGTTGATAATGTTATATGGGATATTCCTCAAGTAAATAAATAAATTGTTGAGGTAAAATTTTATTTGGTCCATTCCATGGACCTTGGTTCCAACCCTATTCTTGTAACAGTAAGAGATTTTGATCCAAAATATATATGAGGAAGAAATAAATTCCTTGGGTATCTTTATAAGAAACAACCTTCATTCCTATAGAAAAATTACCCTGGGAAATAATGTGATTTGTTGGGAAAGAATTAAAAGTGTTTTCAATTTATTAGGAACCCCATACTTAGTTAATTTTTATTATCTTATTTTCAATCATGAATCCCATGGTAAGAGTATGTGTGATAAAATTGTTTTTAAGAGAACAACATGTTCTCTTGTAGTTGATAATATTCAAAGAAATACTCCCTTTATATTTTTTCTTAGATATGTTTTTTTGGAAAACATGATGGGGTGCCAAAACCTTCATCGAGGTGATCAAATTGTTATGGAATACCCCAAATTATTTGTTGAACATTCTCTTTTCTCACTAGATAATAATTTTAATTAAAAAATATGGATCCAAGGTTTCTGAAGGGGATAAGATAAAAAAATAAATCAACATTAATATATGTTGATTTATTCCACCTATGTTTAGGGAGATTATATGGTGATCCTGGATGATATTGTGTAGTAATGAAAGGATATGTTATCTTGTTCACCTCTCAGGACTAGTTCATTCTATAGTAGCTATTAGGGAAATAAGAAAATGTATATTTATATTTATAAAGTAAGTGGTTATGTTTCCAAGGATAGGTCATATCCTATATCATATAAATCTAGTATGTAAATTTGTACCTATAATTATCCCATGTGAATAAGGGTTATGAAAAACAAAAAATTGTGATTCCTTTCAACAAATGTCTTGTATGTATAGTTTAAGGCTATTTATATACATTCTGTAAGGTTTTATTAGCTCTAAATAGCATCACAACCCTATAATAAACGATATGGTTTGTTTTACATCATTACTACACTATGAAAGAAGGATTTAAGACATATAATTTAGTTTTAAATAGGAAAATTCAAGGATAATGTAGTTTCATTCAATGAAAGTGTCCATGATGGATGTGGATGTTTGTCTTATAACAATGAGTAGAAATGTATTCATTAGTTCAACAGCATGGATTTCTTTGATCGTTAAGTTTTATTGTAACAATTTTATTGTTACAATTTTCATGAATTTGTGAACACTCGTAGTATATCACATTCTATATGTTATAGAACCAGAAATCAAAATTACAAAAAGGATAGAACACGGATTTTGATATACTCATACATTCTTTATATCAATTGTAGAGATACTATTAACAATCATTGCCTAAAATATTAATTACCTTGGAAATATAATTTGGGTGTATTATGTTCCCATAAGTCCCATATTAATTCAAACAATTTGTGTTTGACCAACAATAGACATGGTGGGAGTTCTCATTTGTTTCATATGGAATGGGATCTAAGGACTTGCTGAATGGGACAATCATTATTAATATTATGAAATTTAGATTTTCATTTAACGTGACCACTGGTTTGGAAACATCATGTTGTTTAATTTTACCATTAGTAAACGTATTCCCAAATTATATTATTGAGAATATATTTGGTATACATCTTGAGAGTGAATGGAGTTCATTGAAGACCTAATTTAAGGGGTCCAACTAATTTATATATTTTTTATCCCCAAATTTCACCCAATGAACATATGGAGTTGAAAATTCATATGGATTATTTTAAATTTATGGGTTTTATCCATCCAAATGTGTCACCTTTGGTTCCCCCAATACTGTAAACAAAGTAGCACAATGGGATTTCATTTATATTTTTAAATTATTTGACTCATAATCAGGAGTTGATCAGGAATAGTTACCCTTTACCCAAAATCGATTATTTGATTGATTTATTGAATTGGTAAATTTCATTACAAAAAATGACCATAGATCATAGTATACCTATCATATGTTTAAGGAATATAACATCTGTAATTCTATATTCATTCATATTTATGGGAATTTTTTATATATTCTTATTCCATTAATCTAAATAGATTCTCATATGGATTTCATTGATTTGAGAAATATGGAATTCCACCAACACCACGATACCTTTATTTTGGTATTTGTAGATTAAATTATAATTTACTCATGAACTATGTAAGAGTATGAGTTTCAATATATATATGTTTTTAGAATAATAAATTAATATTGTATCTAAAATATGTTATTGGGATAAAAAATTTTGATCCAAGAGGTTATGTTCTAGGGATGTGTGGTATAATAAAATGGCATCATAGACTACCCATAGAAGAGAAGTGTTGTCACTTCTAGAAAGGATTAGCTAAATTTATTTGTGAATCATATAATATATGAATTAATATGATACTATTGGTGGGTTTTGAATGATTTCTATAAGCACACATCATGGTTAAATGATCTTACTAGAAAGGGGTAGTTTAAATATGGTAATAGAAATAGAAAACTAATTTTAAAGAGTTAAAACAATGTCTAACCTCATCACATATCGTACATTTAACAAAGAATATTCATGTAAATTTAATATATTGTGATTCATATAGAATATGTTTGTGTTCAATTCGAATGTAGATGTTTCATGGTGGTGTATGGTCCATGTAAAGTTTAACTGAAAAATAATAATTTTCCTACTAATTATTTAGATATTGAAGATGTTATGAATTCACTCATGTGTAAGATACAGTACCATTTATGAAATATAATCATTTTTTAATCCTATCATATTATTTTTAGTTTCCTCAATTCTCATAAAAACCTTATTTTCAAAAAAATCAATAAATTTATTATATATAGTCATTTGTATTAGATATCACTTAGACACAAAGAAAGGGGAATGTTTAGATAGATGACCTTAGAAGGATGTTTCCTTCTCATTAAATAATTTAATTTAAGGTTGAGTGGAATATCATGGGTATATTTTATAAAAATCAAGTTTATGTAAAGGAGGAAAGAATGTGTATGTTTTGGAGAGTATTAAGAAAACACCACTCGTGAAGGATATGGTTTCCCCAGAGAAATAATCCGATAATGAATTTCAGAGTATCAGAGATTCTATGTATTATTTGGGGACTATCTTGGAGGTTTATCTCTCCCATGAATGTATTACTTTTTTCTCAAAATTGTAGGTAGTTATATATTAAGTAAGAATTACCATGCATTAATCATTTAGAAACTATATGTGAAATGGTCGTCATGGTTTAAGAAGACTAATATATTTAAAATAATCAGTATTATTATCACAGTTTAAGGTGAAATATATCCGATTTTGTGTCACTATTCAATATATGTTAAGAAATTATGGTAGAACAACAATGAATAACTGGATTAATGTAACCAGACCTTACGATAATATAGAAAAGAGATGATTTGGCTATGGATGTTTTCATTTGAATTTTGTAGACTCCATGCCAAAAGTATTGCATGCCTTTTCTTTATTACAAATTAATTCATGATTTATTACATAAGAATACAAATAAGGCAACCCACATGATAGATAATTCTAGGGTATTTGTTTAATTATATACATTAAATAAAAAACCTAAAACATGTGTTATATTGGCATAATTTTAATCTTCCTTAACATACACATAATATTTCATCTTCCTACCATAAAATCACACATGCATGCCCCTAATTTCATGTAACTAAATAATCAAGTATGTATTTTAATTATGTAATGTAATTTTGTTAATTTTTTAATGGTTTGTAAGAGTTTAACATGTTTTTGGGTCTTTTATGGAGGTTTATGGTTTTAGAACATTTAGTTGAAATCAATCAATAACTATGTGAAATCGTGAAAAGAAAGAAATTAGGATCTGGGTAGGTGCATAGTTCTTCCAAACTATAGGGCCCCTTTGAAGTAAGCTATAAATTTGTAATAGAGGTATTTTAATTGGTTGGTTAATTGATTGTCTAAATGTGTGAGGTTTTCCTTGATCAAGTGGATCAATATGACTTTCGTATATTTTCCTTAAAATTGATCCTAAATTGTGCCCTATTAGAATTTAGATCTACAAATTTTGGAAGTAACTCAATTTATCCACTTGACCCATATTTTTTCTTTATCTAACCGTAACTATAATTCCTCTCTTCCAAAAGGATATGGAGGCCCATCCCTTCGACTTGGGAGTGATCTGCTAGAAAATATCGGAGCATTAGATGTCAGATTCCTTGGAAAGTATTCATTCATGGTTTTTTCCTAAGTTTCTTATACTTCCCTCTATTGGATACATAGATATAATCTGTTGGGGATTTTTCTATGTTGGTTTATGACAACGATGTTGAGTTATTATTGGGTTAATTATAGGGAACAAGATCTAAAGTGTGATTTTATAGGATTAACATGGTTTATTGAAATTTTGTTGACATTATTTATTTTAAACTGTGTTTTAATATAGATGGTTACAATATGAACTCCACATATTATATCATGAAGGGTTGGATTAAAATTTTATGAATTTATCTAAATTTAAGGGTAATTTGATGTGAAAATCATGGTAGAAACTCTCTTTAGTAATGGTTTTGAAAATTGTGAAAAATGGTTGTTATGAAGTGTTTTGTTTCACAATTTTAAATTTATGTTAAGAACAATTTATTCTTTATTTATAGAAATTGTTTGATTTAAATTGTTTTTTATAAAATAAATATTTTATTTAAAAATCTTGAAATGGTTTATTTGTCATAGAATTTGGATTAATTGGTTGTTGTGTATTCACTTCTGTTGATGTTCCCATGTGGATAGGGGTGTTTCATTGAGAAACATGATATATGGTTACATTGTGATGAATTGGTAGAGAGAATAGAGATAGATCATGAGCATATAACTGTCACATGGGCATGCATGTGTGATTTTATGGTATTTTGGAAGCAATAAATTATTAAGCCAATGTATTGACACATGGTTTATAGGAATTGTTTGGCTATTTTCTATGGAAATCGTTTTGGTTTGGAAAATGTTTCTGTTATGAAAATTTTTAGGAGTATTTTGGATTTTTTTAATTTCTTTTAATGAGTTGTATATATTTTAATATATAAAAGTATAACATGTTATATCCTAGTGGCATGATTGTGGAATTCATTTGGGAAAAACCTACTCAGTTTAATTACTCGCCCCTATTATGGGAACATTAGTGTTTTTGACGATATTGTTTAACAAGAGATAGATAATGTAAAGGAATAAAATTTAATTAATAATGCATCTTGAAAACATGGAAATGGATTATATATTTGGATATTTGGGCATGTTTCATTCTATGAAGTTTTGTGGTTAGAGTCATCGAGTTTTATTTATTTTTCCTTCCACATTATACTCTGATATCAGTTTTTGTTTATTTCATGGTACTCTTATATGGATCATATTTTTTCATTGTTTATGGGTGTATTATACATTTAATTATATTAAATAGTTATCATGAATCATACTGTGAGTTTTTTGTTATGGGATAATTGGTTGTGGCTGTTTTATTTTAGAAGTTAAATGCATACCACAATAGGATTAAAGGACATGGAATTTATTTTTAAACAATGATGTGTTAGGTTTTTCACATAGGGAATAGTATAAATTCACACTAATCTCATACCAATGAGTATAGTAATAATTATAAAATGGTATAAATTTTTCCTAATTTTTAATTTTCTAAGGGAAATCGTATTGGTTTTCAGACTTGAATTTGGAAAATCCCAATAGATTATCCATTTTGTTGGGATGGTTGTAAGGAGAAAAACCATTGGGACTAGAAATGTAGAGCCTAAAAAGTCATAGATAACTTATTTATTCATAACTGTAAGTTATAAGAGATTTTGGTAGATGTGTTTTTTGAGACACTAATAGGAATTCTATCACATTTCCATGGGTTTCTCTAAAAATAATTGCATGAAATGAATTGATAGAAATGAATCCCCACTACGAGTGAATAATTATTTCCAGGTAATAATTTATTATTTGGTGAAAAAATAATTTCTAAAGAGGATGTATTTTTTTTGAATTTTTTTTCAAAATATAATTATACTAGTATTATGAAAATGGTCTGATTTTCAAAATCCTAGAAGAATTTTCAATAATGATTTGAAAATGGAAAATTTTGGTATTTTGCAAAAGCCTTGTTTAAATATTTTTGAAATAGTTAATTTGATATTTTTAATACTTTTGTACCTAATGTGTGATAATTATAGTGTTTTTAATGGTTAAAGAAATGAAACCAGTTATATATAGAAAAAACCAAACCGAAGAAGCTGCTAAGAATGGGGTTTTACCTGAGCCAAAGGTGGACCAACAGCTGGTTAAAAGTATTTTCCTAGCATTGCATGCATTAAATAGAGGGAACATTATGGGATGAAGCAAGATAAGTAAATCGATATATTTATTTTAATAATAATAATCCACCAATATTTCTAGGAGATTCTGAACTAGAGAATGAAGAGGTGTGTATGAATTGAATGAATCAAATATTATATTTCTGAAGTATACCATGTGACAAAAAATTAAAATTAGAAACATATATGATGGATGATGTTGCCCGCCAGTGGGGGGATTTAGAAGTTCATTCTAAATTAGACCAAGGCACTACATGGGAGGATTTTGATGAATGGTTCATCAAAAAAATTCCATACTCACACATATCAAATTTTAAGAATTATGGTATTTTTCATCTTGAATTAGGAGAATCTCTCTAAGATAGACTAAGTGGATAAATTTATGAATTTATTATTTATTGAACATAAATAGTCTTAGACTGATTCCTTTATGGAACAAATTATTGAATCAAGGTTGATGCTATATATTCACTCAAAATTTTTAAAAAATATAATACGGAGATGTTCAATAGAGAAATAGTGGAATAAAGGGACTTATAAATAATTAAATTGGAGGAATCCTATTGATTCCCATGGGATATGGTGGGATCTATAATGATGGGAACAATAGGAAGTGGTACCCCTATTTCCAATGTAGTAGAATGACTCAGAATAAAAAAGGTGGATCTTTGAATCATCCTCCAAAATAAAATGGTAAAAAAGATGGTTTCTGTAATGGAATTAACTTCTGAATAATATGAGTTTCCGAAATCTGTGTGTAATTTTATTTTATATCCAATATAACTATATCCACTAATTAATGATGTGAGTATAATTAAAATGAGACCGTTGGGTTTCTACTATTACATGACCATTGGATTATATGACTGTTGGAAACAAAATTCTTAATGTTATGATTATTGTTTTTGTATAAAAGTGATATTTGTTAATTAATACAGAAAGAGGAGTTCCTGGCCTCATCCTGTAGACTCGTTCCATACAAAGCCCATTTGTAGGAGCATGGGAAGGAGGTCGTATCACTAGGCTTTGCTCTGGACCAAGCCCAAGCTAAGCTTCAACATATAAAGCTTGAACAGTATCACCTAAGGGAGAAGTTAAATATAATAGAAATAATCACTCAACCAATGTTGTCCGAGACACCACAAGATTCTATCACCATAGAACAGCTTACACATAGGTCCTATGTAGGTGTTATTAAGGGATATGTAACGAGTCCATATTTACATTGTGTAATAATTTTGTATAATTAAAATTGATTTTTTTATTATGATAAATTTTTGTATTTAAAATAATAAAATAATTATTGGATGAATTTATAAATGTTTCATATCATTGGTGAATTTTGGAAAAGGGTATTTTAAAATATTTTTGTATATATTAAATAATTAATAATGTAATGTATTTTTAAAAGATGGTCCTCTACAGTTGTGATCAGTATGAAATTTAGAGTCTAATAAGATCAAATTGATTTTTAGTGAATAGTAAAGTTAGAATATTAATATTACCATTATGAATAGTAAGGTGGAAAATGGGAAAGTGAGATCACATAATATGTTATAAATATAATTTAGGCATCTTTAATGGTAATGTGATATAATAGAATAAGTAAATAACTATTTCAGAAATTATTAGTTAAGTATTGGTATTTTTTGGTAGATAGTGTATTTACATAAAAATTAAATATCTCATAATTAGAAAATTATTTTAAAAAAAATAGAGTTCATTTTTGAATTCAGATCATCTATATTAGGTTATGTTGAATTTATGAGATTTTTATAAAATGTTTTGTTTTTCGGTGAATAGTAAAAATACAGTTTTGAGTTTCAATGTGATTAATGACATCATTAATGATGTAATAAAAATTTAATAATTTTGGTCTACTTTTTAATAGTAATAATTTTAATGAGGTTTCCCAAGTGGCCAATATCATTGGAAAATACCATGAGCAAGCCCATGGTTTTTCAAATACCACTAAAGACGTCTCCCATAGAAATTAATAAAATATTCCCTCACTTTTGCTATAAATACAAACCCATTCTTTAATTAATTTAATTCCAAGTTCCTTATTAATGAATATTGGGTTTTTTTATCTCCCAATGATGCCTTCCAAGGTACCCTCAAGCCCTCTAAGGTCCCATCCTTTGAGATTTTGAAGTTACTCTTCAAGGTAAGGGGATGTTTCACCCTCCTCTTTTAAGTCGTGACTTCCATTGTGTTATATATTATAATTTCCATATTATTGTGTTGGGGTAGGTTCTTCGTGGCATTTTTTCTGTTCATTTTATTTCCAAATGATGAGATACCATTTCCACTCTCATTAACTTATTTTTTCTGAATTTTAAGCAACATCGTTAGGCTGCCGAATTTTTCATAAAAGAAATCACATCTTCTGTTATCAGTAACGTTTTCTTTTCATGTGGTATGTCATTAAAATATCCACAACATGATCTTATTATATTTTATTATGTATTCATACTGTATTATGAGTTATTTATCAGTGGTTTACTCTTGTACCCTCTCTTTTTAATGTTGTCTTTAACCATGTTATATAGCTGTTATGCTGCTGAAATTTCATCTCAAACCCTCTATCTTATATATCAATAAATTCTCTTATTTTCATTATATGAATATCCAAACCTATTTTATTTATGGGGGTATTCATCAAGACATAATAATATTGTATTTATTTCTATATTTTACATGCATAAAACCCTCATTCCTTTTCCATGGGTTATAAATGACATAACGATCATGTTTTAAAATACTTTGGAAAAGTCACGAATTTAAAATGAACCCCATTTCTTTTATTCTCTATGGGTTATTTATGAAATTTTTTATAATGATATATGTGGATCACATTAAAATAATGACATAAACAGGCTGTTCCCAGATAGTTATCCAACGCATTGGGTAAAAAATTTAATCTCTAGAGATGACAAGTTTCACGATACCTTGGTGAATAACCCTGGTAATATTTAGGACACTTTGGCGATGAACCTTTCTGATATGTTCATGTATATCTAAACTAAATTTTGAATACAAATTTTCATGTTATGATTCATGTAATTATATCTATGATATTCCTATTTATCATTCATTTATGATATCCCTGACGTTCTTTTTGATATCGATCAAGATCACATGTAAAATGTTTCACTTGTTTTCCTTATTGGGCCTTAGGCTCACAATTTCCTTTGATGTATGTCTCCATGTTATTAGATGCAGTAATTGTACAAATTATGAACTTATTATGAAGCCTTAAAAGAGGATTGCAAGAATTTTTTATGTTTTTTCATCTATATTGTTCTTGATTTCCAAGACACTAAACATTAAATATCCTCTATTTGTAAATTATAATGAAAAGTTATACAATAAAATGGTGGGATTCCATAGTTGGTATCAAAGGATAGTTTAGTTATTTATGAAAATTATGCTATTAAAACATTATTAATAACCCTATAGAAAAGTTTAAATATTGGAAAACTTCCTGGTATTTTTTGAAATATTAAGTAAGTGGTTTCCGAACAAATAAATCCCAATCTGGATATGAACAAGTGTATGTGGCTCTGGAAAAGATGTACTTAAGAGTGAAAACTCTGAAATGGAGTTTTAGGCTTGTACTAGGGTATCCTAGTACATGAAAATGGTCCATGCTGCACTCTTGGTTTGACACACCCAAGGGATATGTTTGGGTAATCATAAGCTTTTTATGAATCATTATGAAGGATTTATAAAGAAATGTAATTTTTTAAGAATGAGTTTTTAAGAAATAAAATCATTTATAGTAAAAAGATTAATAAATGCAATAAGATTATAATTAAGCTTATATTATTTTAGAAAATGGTGGGAAATTGGAGGAACCATGAAAATGGTGACCTCAATGGACCATGTGCTGACGTCCCTCCAATGGAAGTTGAAATAGAGACTATCATGAGATTGATGTACCATCAAACTCAAATAATGGTAAATAACTTGAATCAAGATGAGAGACTGATCTCACCAGAAAGGTAACAACATTATGTTGAGTCCATTATGCGTCAATGGCCACCAACCTTCAGTGGATCGATCGAACCATTGATTTCGGAATAGTGGATCAGTTCTATCGAGAAGTTCTTTTCTGTGCTTCGCTATTCGGAACAATAGAAGGCCACCCTGGTTGTTTAGGTCTTAGATGGAGATTCTTATCAATAGTGGGAATTGAATAAAAACAAGAGGATAAGATTACAGGTTGAGTCTATGGAGCCGGAAGAGAAGATATGGATCTTCTTCAATATGTATTTCCCTCGTTTGATGTGAAAAAAAATGTAGAAGGAGTATCTTGAGCTAAAGCAGAAGGAGAATGAATATCTTAGAAGCTATGGGATGAAATTCAAAAGACTTTTCTGTTATAACTCAAGCTTTTTCATGGATCCTAGTGGGAAGGTTGATAGATTCTTTGGTGTAATGAGACTTTATCTACAAAAGAATCTAACCAACTAAGACTATAAAATCTATGAGGAGATCGTACGGAGTTCAATGAAGGTCGAACTAGAGTTTGGTCAGATTTAGTGGTCTAATAAATCAAATGAGAAAAAAAGATCAATGGATCCATTCATAGAGATGATATTAGATCAGGTAAGGGTAGGAAATAAAGTGCAACATCTCACGTGTAATAGATTTGGGAAGAAGCATTCAGGGAACTCCCTAATCATGAGAGGGATGTTCTACAAGTTTGGAAGAGATGGCTATATCACACGGAATTATCGTAGTGAGGTGAAACCACAACTTCCCAACACTAACGAATAGGTGAAGATGGTGCAATCCCTACCTGATGTCCAATGATATAAATGTAGAAAACGTGAGCACTTTCCCAATCACTATCCTAATATAAGGGTAGTATAGGTGAACCACCATCAGCCTCAGCAAAGGACAAGAGAGAAAGGTCATGCTTTTTCTGTCACGACGGCTGATTTCAAAGCTCTGAATTATGTGATGCAAGGTACTCCTATTGTTCTCTCAAAGCTATAAAGTAAGTTATTTGATTCCGGTTCTACGCATTCCTTTATTTCCTCAATGTTTTCACTGAAGTTAGAATCAACCCCATAATTTCTAAATGTATAGTTATCAGTCAAAACTCTTAGTGGAATTATCCAAGAATTGTTCGTGTTTAGAAACTCTAGTATTTACTTTAGTGAGCAATATATTATCGCACATATAATAGTCATTCCCAGGATGGAATTTGACATTATACTAGGGATGGAAAGGCTCTCAATGTATAATGATAAGATCAATTGAAGAAGCAAGGAAATACTAGAAGTCTTGAATAGAAAACCTATGTTTATCTTCCAAGAAGAGATATCTCAACCTGATCAATGTATACAATAACCTCTTATATCCTTCTTTATGGAATTGATCAGTGATGAATAATAAGAAAATGAGATTTTCAGGATAGAAAATGTTCCCATCATCGAAGAATACATTGATGTTTTTTCTGATGAGTTACATAAACCTCCACCAGAAAGAGAGTTAGAGTTATCCATTGAAATCATACCTGGTTCTCATCCGACATCAAAAACCCTGTATATGATGGAGAATGTGGAGCTGGAGTTATTAAATAAACAACTCCAAAATCTTTTAGAGAAGGGGTTTATCCGACCGAGGGTGTCTCCTTGAGGAGCTCATGTTCTCTTTGTGAAGAAGAAGGATGGATCATTGTGGGTATGTATTGATTATGGAGAACTGAACAAGATCACAATGAAGAACAAATACCCTCTTCCAAAAATAGATTTTGTATTTGACTAACTTCAGGGGTCTCAATTCTTCTCTATGATTAATCTTCTATCTAGATATCATCAATTGACAGTGATGAAAGGAGATATTCTAAAAACTATCTTCTGATCAATATATGGGAATCATGAGTTTTTTATGCCATTTGAACTGACTAATGCACCTAATATTTTTATGAATTTGATTAATCGAGTCATTAAGGACTAACTTGATAACTTTTTGGTAGATTATATTGATGATATTTTGATATATTCCAAATGTATCAAGGAGAATGAGGATCATCTAAGGGTTATTTTGAAAACACTATGGATGGAGAGGATTTTTGGAATGTTTAGAAAATATGAATTTTGGTTACAATAAGTTGCTTTATTGGGGAACATTGTAACAAATGATGGGATCACATTTGACTCTGCAAAGAAAAAGGTTGTAGAGGAGTGGCATCAGCCTACAAAAATAACTAAGATTCATATTTTTCTATGATTAGCGGGATATTATAGGAGGTTTATAAGAAACATTTCATGAATTTCTAGTCCATTAACCATGTTAACTTGAAAAGGGGTCAAGTTCATCTGGAAATAGGAGTGTGATGAACGTTTCAATGAGCTGAAGAAGATATTTGTTACCGCACCCAGGTTAACTCTTCCCTCAAGCATATAATGATTTGTTATTTTTAGTGATGCATATTTGAAAAGCTTGGGCGTGTCCTCATGAAAAATAACAAATTCATTTTTATGCTTTTCAACAGTTGAAGACTCATGTTCAGGACTATACTACACATGATCTAGAGCTGGAAGTGGTTGTTTTTCTCTAAATATAATGATTCACTATCTTTATGGGGAGAAATGTGATATATACATAGACCATCAAATTTTGAAGTATATTTTCACACAACAGGAATTTAAAATGAGACAAAAGAGATAGTTGGTGATAGAGTAAATATTTTCTTTTTTATTAATATTTTTTTCAATGATTTAATCCCTCCCAATTATTTAATTTTAGTATATTTGCATCATTTATGAGTTTTTTGTGTATTTTGGGCATAAATGTGAAAATTAGGTAATTCTGTAAAATTGATAGTTTTTTGGAGCTTTTATTTTTCAGGCAGAAAATTTATATTAATGATCCAATTTAAGTTAATATTTTTATATAGTCTTAATATGCTCATGGAATTCAGGATTTTCTAATGGACCAAGACCCTATTCAAAACACTATGTTACATAAAAATAAATCAAATGGAGAAATTATTCTGGCAGGTAGAAAGGACCCCACAACATTAAATCTATAATATCATTATTCAACCAAACATAAAATGAGTTGATTATAGTTGGTGTAGATATAGGACTTTTAAAAGACCTTTAAAATTGAATTTCATAATATTGTAAGCTCATTAAGGCATCTTTTGGGTGCATTCTAGTGGAGTATGTGAAATAGTTTTTGGCATCCAAGAAAAGTACTGGTCATAGATTCGTCCATATATTTCTTTACACATGTCCAATTACTCTTAAATTTTTTGGGATGATATAAAACATCATTAAATATATTCAATGAGAAGGGACCATAGTGATTTTTGGCTGGCTGGTGGGCATAACCAAGGCATTCTTCTGGAGGACAGATTCTGGAGGGTAAAGATTTCTATTCTTGCTTTTCATTCTTTTGATCTTCTTAGATTTGTAATGAATTATGTTTCTCCCTTAAACTCAGTTACCCTTAACATGGTGGGGTATATATTATGTGTTATTATGTACATGTAGGTTTATCCTTTTGTAGTTCTTGAGTTTTGGCACTTAATGTTTTAGTATCCTCTTTTCTCTTCTGCAAATCAGATTCAATTTCTTATAACAGTTTTTATTATCTTGTACGATTGGATAGGATTTTAGATTATATTGTTTATTTATATTTTGTCAATTATCAATATCTCCCTTCATTAGGTTCTGGTTTATATATGATGGAATAGACCATGATTTAGTGGTGATGTACACAGTGATCACCATTATGTGTTTGAGGAGTAGTGAATGTTCTTGATTTCTTGGGATAAAAAAGACCCAATGGAGAATTCCCTTAGATAATTGGGGGTATTAGATACAACCCTATTACACATTGGAAGGAGAGTAGACCAATCTGAGGTTTTATTAAGGTTTATTCTCATATTATTATTTGTCCATGGGAGTTGGAAGAAACAATTGTGGATTCTAACTATTCATGATTTAGCAGAAAAAAATAGTGTATGTTGAAATATGATAGAATTGGAATTGGAAAACTAACCCTAACCTAATCACCATTTCATATCACTGATTTAAATCAAATAATTTTTCAATTAGATTTAAAATTTTCACTTAATTTCATTACTTTATTTAGTTTCTTTCTTGTATTTTCAAAATTAAAAATTTCAAAAACAACATAACTTCTTCCTTTAATTTTAACTGAAAAACATAATTGGTCTGGACTCCTCTTTAGAGACAACCTAGGTTGACCGCTTTACTACATTTTAACATTTGTTATATTTGTTTTTGTCACACCCCATGATAGACACATGTCAAAATGTGGCATCATTTCTGGGGATGTTGTTCCAACAATCCATTTGTAAATACTTGAATTTTTTCAAAAAAAAAAAACAAAAAAATTCATTTGACATGATGTTCTCAAATTATTTTTTCTTTAATTCATGGAAAAATTACCCATGTGTTCACGAACCAATTATTGACAAACCTTAGTCTACAGAGTTTTGTGTTTCTCTCTTTGCTAAATAGATCAGGGGAGATAGGATCCAAATCAACAAGGAGGATCAATTCAAGGATCTTATTCAAGAACATAAAGAAAACCTTGAATACTTTGTATTGGAGGGATTGTCTAGAGAATTAGTTAAACACCATGATTAAATACTCGAATATTATCAAGAAGTGGTTGAGGTGAACAATAAGAGGAAATTCAAACAAAAGATCAGTTGTAATGACATCGAGAAGAAATATAGGATCTAGAGAGAAAAAAAAGAATGGATAATTTAATATGGTCACATATCCCAAGAGAAACCCAAACCTAAACATGAGACATTAGTGGAAGTGGATTCCCCTCTCATCCTTGATTTTCCTTATGAAGTATGTACGACAGATCAACAAGATCTGTATAACTTCTGGAATGAGTATGAGGAACTAATTAATCCTATAGTACCATGTAATGTACAAGATTCAGAATAATTGAAGGAATACACCACCATTGTGGCGGAATTTGAAGAGAATGTTGAGAAGCCTGACTACCCTCCTCCAACTATTACCACTCTACACCAAGAGGCACTTCCCACTGAAGAAGCAATTGAAGTTGAGAAATCTCAGGGAGATGATCTTTTCTTCAAATCATTATCTTCTAATTTTTATAAATTTGAATTGAGTATCACCTCCCCTTTCATGAAATTTTCATTTTTATATAACTCATGTATTGTCTTGGCAGATGAGGAAGAAAAGGAATATGTACTTAAAGAGGAATAGTTGGATGTCCTCGAACCTATTTATTATTTATTGGATGTTGTTCAAGAGGATATAGATATAGATTTTCCTTAAGAAAAATGGATGCAAGATGAATACTTTGAAAGGGAAGAATTTAATATTGATCTTTCATGCTTTTATTTGGATCCAATTGAATTACAAATCAACTTTATCTTTGAATTTTTCAAATATTCATCACACTTTTAGAATAAAGAAAATATTATGCAAGTAGAAACCGTGAATGTGGAGGACTCGTTCTTTGTCCTACCTCCAACAAGAATGAAATATCTTATTGTCCTATGGGTGGATTTAGATTATTATACCCATGGTGTCGTCAAAAAAAATAATGAAGCACAGAATGTAAAGAATATTTTTTTTGGTTCATCATAAAGAAACTCCACCCACCATCAAATTGGGGATAACCAACTAGAACTGCTCGTCTAGAGGTAGTCAAAAACCAGTGCCCACATGGGGGATTAAACCAAGATATATCCTTCTTTTCTCATCCTATTTTTATTTTAATTTTTTTAATAAATTAAATATGTTTTTTTTTCTTCTAGGTTTTCAGTGTGAAACACTTAGGAGCTTTACTCAATGTTTCATTTCGAATAAGATAGGTTCTACCTCTCTTTTACACTTACTTGATTATTTTGATTCAATTTAAAATTTTCCGAGATATTACAAATATTGGAATGCATTGAGGATAGTGAATCATTAATGTGTGGGGGAGGTAACCTTTCTAGTTTAGGATTTTCATTTGTTGTTTTTTTTAAATTATAAAAAAGTGTGCGTTTTCGATTTTTGTGTGTTTATTTTTCCTTTTTTGGTGTGTTTTTTAAAAAATTTAGATAAAATGATTATCATTGCCTTTTTTGAAAACTGTTTCATTGAGTGAATGAATTTATTCCATGAAAATGAGCATAAATGAATGCTGAAAATGATTTTATTTCAAGTTCAATTATTTGGGAATTTTATAAAAAATACTCAAATTTTTGAATCTCATGCCACATTTCACAGTCTTTATCATTGAAATCACTTTCCTGTGAGACTTCTGAACCATTTTTTTCATATTCTTTTCATTCACATCACCTATTAAGAGAACCAAAACATGCTTGTTTTAACCATAATTCTATTTAATTCATTCAAAACATGAGGGTTTTGGGTACATGTGCTTTAAATGATTGAGGCATTTCATCAGTTTTAAAACCCCCTTTTCAAGAGAAACACTTTAATTATAGCCTACCTTGTAAATTTAATCACTATGTCACATAGAATATTTGAACAGTTTGTTATGTTATCCACATTACAAGCCAATTCTCCCTATCAAACCTGATATTTAAGTGAAATTGGATGATCTAGTTGAACTTAATTGTGGGGGATGTTGTCTTTTGTGGTGCTACCTCATTTGGCGATGCTTTGGGTGGAAAATAAAATGTTGAAGAAAAGTGTGTGATGATGAGAAATAATTCTGTAGACAGTTGTATCTTTTTTTGAGCTTTCATGATAAAAGAAGGTGTGCCTTTCTGGAGCTTCTAATGGAAGAAGAAAGTTGGACCTTTTCTGGAGCATTCAAGAAGATTCATTTTTGAGATGATTGATATTTTTTATACTAAAAATATAAGATGTTTGAAAATTTATTGAGCTTTTATGATTATGGATCTGAATATCTACTAAGGGTAGTGAGTAGGATACCATACTTGAGTGAAAATTAGAATTGTGCAATTTTTCATCAAAAAGAGCCAATCCCTCCTCATTTGGCCTTAGAATTTTTCACTTAAAATCCTACCAACCGAATGCCAAAGAACATCCCTGAAAATTCCTCATGATAAACATATGTCTTTGAATCACATTGGGTAGAGATATAAGAATTTATCAAGCATATAGTATCCCATGTATGAGTTTGGATGAGAATGACATTGCTAAAAAATTGAAATTTCTACGATGAGAGATAATGAAGGTTAGTGAAGTGTTTTTTGTGCATGGGAGGAGAAACGAAGAGGAAATATATTTAATGATATTAAATTTAGAACATGAAATAATAGTTTTCTATGATACATTATATCTTTTATTTCTTGGTGTGGAATTTGTGGATCTCATGGATATGTGTTTTAAATTTGTTTTGATTTTATTTTGATTCTGACTTGTCCAAGAGTCCATGTGATAAGTGTGGGGTAATTTTTAGATTTAATATTTTCATTATTATTAAAATTTCTCAAAGATTTAATCCCTCCAAATTATTCAATTTTAGTATATTTTCATCATTTAGGTGATTTTGGTGTATTTTTGGCTTAAATTTCAAATTGAGATAATTCTGTAAAACAGACAGTTTTTGGGAGATTCTGTTTTTCATGAATAACTTTTATATTAACAATCCAATTGAATTGAATACTTTTTTAGGATTCATATTCTCATGGGATTCAATTTTTTCTTCTGGACAATGACCCAATTTGAAACCCAATGGTACAAAAAATCAATCAAATGGAGAAATTAGTATGGCAGGCAGAAAGGACCCCACAACATTAAATCTACAATATCTCATTAAGCCAACCTTAAAATGTGGTTATTCCAGATTTTCTCATCATAGGACGTTCAAAGGATGGTTCAAATTAAATTTCATAAAATATGAAGCACATCAAGGCATATTTTGGGCATGTTCAAGTAGAGTGGGTGAAATAGTTTTTGTCATCTAGGAAAAGAAATGGTCATTGATTCGGCCATATATTTCTTTAATCCTATCCAATGAATATTAAATTTTTAGGGTAAGTATCCACCTTTATTAAAAACATTATTTAAGAGGTTACCTCAGTGATCTTCATCCGTCTAGTTGGCATAATAGAGGCAAACTTCTAGAGAAAAAAATCTGCAGGATCAAAATTTCTGTTATGGCTTTTCATTCATTTATTCTTCTTAGAATTGTAATGACTTATTCTTCCCCCTTACAATTAGTTACCCTTACTGTGTTGGGGTATATATTATGAGTAAATTGATATGGGTTGGTTTACAGTTTTTTTATTCTTTAGTTCTTGCACTTAATGTTTTAATATCCTATTTTCTCTTATGCGAATCAGTTTCAATTTCTGATAATAGTTTTTATTATCATGTATTATTGTATCTAATTTTAGATTTTGTTGTTTATTATTATTTGCTCAATGATCAATATCTCCCACTACTAGGTTCTTGTTTGTATATGATGGAATAGAACCAGATTTAGTGGACAAGTACTCGATGATCATCAGTACATGTGTGAGGAGTTGTGAATGTTCTTGATTTCATTGGATAAACAAGACCCTATTGGAAATTTCATATGATAATTGGGGGTATTCACTACAACACTATTACACATTGGAATGAGAGTAGAACATTCTGAGGTTTTATTAAGGATTATTCTGACATTATTATTTGATCATGGGAGTGAGAAGAAACGATCGTGGATTCTCACTCATAACGATTTAGCAGAAGAGAATTGGCTAAGTTGAACTATGATAGAATTACAATTGAAAAACTGACCCTAACCTGATCACTATTTCATATCACTTATTTAAATAAAATCCTTTTCCAATTATTTTTAAAACATTCACTTAATTTCTTTACATTATTTAGGTACCATCTTGTATTTTAAAAATAAAACAATTTCTAAAATAACACCACTTCTTCCTTTAATTAGAAGTGTCAAATATAATTTTTGTGCACTCCTCTTTGGATACAACCTAGGTGGACCACATTACTGCATTTTAACTTAAGTTATATTTTTTTTTACACCACATGATAGGCAAGTGTCAGTTAGAACTTCTTAAATACTATTATTGTTCAATTCATTATAATCCAAGAAGAGCAATCAAAGTTGTTGATGCATTAAGCAGGAAAGGCCCATTTGTTCTTTCCAGGAAGAGGATTCAAAGAGATCCTTTGATCAATGAGCCAGTAAATATGGAAAATGAAATTATAAGGTAAGGGACATCATCAACACTAACCCAAATTATTTCTCAATTGTCATTAATAGAGAAGATCAAGAAATCTCAGAAAGAATATCCTTTTTTATAGAACAAGTTTGTGGCTATGAAGGATGATATGTTTCTTGAGTTCAATATTGACCAAGAAAGTGTACTGGATTTTTTTTACAAGACTATGTGTACCATCTATTCCAGAAATAAAGAATGACATGATGGATGAAGCTAATAACTCTCCTTTATCTATACATCCAATAAGCACAAACATGTATAGAGACCTTCATGATCATTATTGGTGGGATAATATGAAAAGTGAGATGGCTGAATACACATCAAGGTTCCTGGTATTTCAGCAAGTGAAGGCAGAGCATCAACTTCAAAAAGGGGTATTGCAACCACTACCCATACCAGCATGGAAGTGGGACAATATCATAATTGACTTTGTCACTGGTCCCCCAAGAAATTCCATGGAAAACAATGCAATATGGGTTATAGTGGACCGTCTCACCAAGACATCCCATTTTATCTCTATTCAGAAAGATTTCTCTCTTGATAAACATACCAGTATTTATGTAAATGAAGTGGTAAGACTACATGGAGTTCCAATTTCTATTACATATAATCATGATCCATGGTTCACATAAAAATTCTAGAGAATTCATTAACATGATCTCAACACTGAATTGAATTTCAATACGGCCTATCACCCCCAAACTGATGGCCAATTTGAAAGTACTATTCAAACACTCAAGGATATGATGTGAACATGATCAATAGAATTTAATGGAGTATGGGATCAATATCTTATATTATTTGAGTTCTCTTATGAAAACAGCTTTCAATCGATCATTCAAATGTCACCCTATAAAGCTATATATGGGAAGCAATTTATAAATCCTACAACACATTAAGGCTGCTCTGAGTCATCAAAAGAGCTATATTGACCACCACCAAAGGGACTTGGATTTTGATGTTGGTGACAAATTATTTATTTAAATTTCACCTTGTAATATATTCATGAGGGTTGTGAAGATAGTGAAGCTTAGTCCTATGTACATTGGTCCATATAAAATCCTTAATAGCATAGGAGTAGTGGCCTATCAGCTTGCAATTCCTCCAAATCTTGAACAAGTTCATGATGCCTTCCATGTATCCCTCTTAAGTAAGTACATACATGACCCTTCACATGTAATAAACATAGAGATGGTACAACTAGAACATGACCTCTCTTATGATGAGTAGTCAGTGGAGATCTTGGATCATAGAGACATGGTTCTATGCAACTAGACTACCTGCCTTGTTAAGGTGTTATAGAGAAACCAAAAATATGAAGAAGCCATGTGGGGACCAGGGGAGTCTGTGATGTAGAAGTACCCAAACCTTTTCTCTTCTGAGGGTACAAGTTGAAATTTCATGGATTAAATTCCTTAAGGGGGGAGATTGTAACGACCTGTATTTTGAATCATATTAGTTTCCTAAATTTTTGTGTTATTTTATTTTATACTCAACAAAACTATATCCTTTAATTAATGATGTGAGTATTATTAAAATGAGATCGTTGGGTTTCAATAGTTATATAATAATTGGTAAATATGACTATTGTAAACTAAACTCTTAACATTATGATTATTGTTTATAAAATCAAGTGATCTTGGTTAATTTATACAGAAAAAATAGTTGATGGATTCATCTAGTAGACTTGGGTTGTATGAAGCCCATCTTCAGAGCATGAGATGGAGGTTGTGTCACTAGGCTTTTCTCTAGACCAAGACCAAGCTGAGCTTCAACATGTGAAGCTTGAATGGAATTGCCTAAGGGAGAATTTCAAGATGATATAAATCACCACTCGAATAATGTTATCCAAGCCACCCCAAGATTCTATCACTATAGCACATCTTACACTTAGGTCTTATGCAGGTGTTATAAGGTGCTATGTAACAAGACCTTTGTGTAATCATTTTTTATAAATAAAACTATTATTTCCAATTATGTTAAATTTTTTGATATCAAATGTTAAAATAAATATAGGATGAATTTAGAGAAGGTCCATACTATTGGTGAATTTTGGAAAAAGGGTATTTTAAAATATTTTTATATACATTAAATAATTAATAATGTGAAATGATTTAAAAAATGGTCTTTTACTGTTATGATCAGTATAAAATTTAGAGTCTAATAAGATCAACATAATTTTTAGTGAATAGTAATATTACCCTTATGAATAGTAAGGTGACCAATGGAATAGTAACCTCATTTTAGAAAGTATAAATATAATTTAGGCATCTTGAATGGTAATGTGATATAATAGCACAAGTAAATATCTGTTTCATCAATTATTAGGTAAGTATTAGTATTTTTTAGGTAAATAGTATTTTTAATTAAATATTAATTATCTCATAATTAGAAAATTATTTTCATAAAATGGAGTTCATTATTTAATTCAGATCATAGATATTAGGTTAGGGTGAATCATTTAGATTTTTATAAAATGTTTTTTTTTTGATGAATAGTAAAAATACAGTTTTGTGTTTCAGTGTGATTAATGGCATCATTAATGACGTAGTCATGATATAATAATTCTAATAATCTTGTGAATATTAAGATATGTTATGAGGTGTCCTAATTGGCCAATACCAATGTCCAATATCATGGGCAAGCCCATGGTTTTTCAAATACAACTAATGAGGTGTCCCTGGTAAATTAATTAAATATTTCGTCACTTTTGTAATAAATACCAACCCATTCCTTCATTCATTTCATTCCAAATTCCTCCTCAAAAGAGATTTGGCCTTTTTACCCACCAAGTATTTCTCCCAAGGTTCCCTCAAGCCCCCCAAGGACCCAACCTTTCATCTTTCAATTTCACACTTCAATGTAAGGGAACCTTTCAACCGACACTTTTAAGTCATAATTTCCTTTATGTTATGTATTATACTTTCAGTCATATATGTTGGTGTATGTTATTCATTGTTTTTAATTTTTTTAACTTTATTTCCAAATTATGACAGACCATTTCCACTCTCATCAACTTATTTTTATTAATTTTAAGCAACGTCATTAGGTTGTTGAATTATTATTAAAAGTAATTGATTCTTCTATTTTCTTTCAAGTTTACCTTTCATGTTGTATGTTATTAAAATATCCATGACATGAACTTAATTCATTTTTATTCTATACCCATACTTTATTATGAGTTATTTATTAGTGGGTGATGGTTTTCCCCTCTCTTTTTAATGTTTTCGAAAACCATGTTATATAGTTGTTATGCTGCAAAACTTTTGCCACAAAACCACTCTCTTATTTCTCAAAAAATTCCTTTATTTTCGTTATTTGAATACCCAAACCTATTTTATTTCTAGGGGTATTCTTGAAGACATAAAAATGGTATATTTGGTTTTTTACATACATAAATCCCGCATTCCCCTTCCATGAGTTATAAATGACATAACGATCATATTTTTATGCACTTTTAAGATGTCACAATTTTGAAATGAAACTCATTTATTTTATTCCCTATGGGTTGTTTATGAAATGTTTGATTATTATCTATATGTCTCACATGAAAATAAATTCATATTAAGTGTGTGCCCTAATATCACTCCAATGAATTTGGTAAATAATTGAATCTCTAGAGGTTACATGTTTGAAGATACCTTGGTGAATAACCTTGGTAATTTTTATGACACCTTGGGGATGAACCTTGGTAATATGTTCATGAATGTATAAATTAAATGTTGTAGCCACATTTTAAATTTATGATTTATTTTATTATTTTTATGATATTACTCTTCATCATTTATTTTTGATATCCCTCATGTTCTTATTTATATCTCTCAAGATCAGGTGTAAACTATTTCACATGTTTTTTACTAGGCCTTCTGCTCACCCTTTACTTTGATGTATTTCTCTTTGTTATAAGATGTATTAATTGTACTTAGGATGAAATTATTATGAAGCCTTACAAGTGGATTATAAGAATTTTTTATATTTTTTTCATTTATATTGTTCCTAATTTCAAAGACACTAGGCATTTAAGATCCTCTATTAGTAAAATATATTGAAATGTTATGTAATAAAATTGTCGGATGAAATAGTTTCATTATGGTTTGTCCAACAATAAGAATTGAAATTTTGTGAAAGCCCCAAAATAATTCCACAGTTTTCACCAGATGTGGCATCTTTAATGCTATTGTTTTAGTTCTCTAAGGTCGGGTTCTCAATATACATATCATGATTAAAGACATCATATGCTACTATGGGAAGAGGGAAGAAAAATACACCTCATTTTCAAAACTGAGCTATCCATGGTGATTCTAGGAATTACATGACTCCTCAATAAAATAAATACCAATAGTTTATTGAAAAACAAATTCCAACATGTAAGTAATTTTCTGGAGCTAACCATGAAATTATGGATTATAAATCTTTTTTATCGATGATAAGAGGTATGACTCTTTCAAATTCGAACCTTGTGAATGATTTTATTGATATGGGTGCATGAATTTTATTTTATTTTTCCTCTCATGTTGATGATATTCTAGGTTTTTTTGTGCAAAAATTTGTTCCCCAATATATATTAAGGATAAAAAATACTATTTAGGATGAATTTCTTTATCAACGGGCCCAAATATCATCAAAAGGTTTTGCATCACAAAGCTCTTATATGGGTCCCTCCATAATCACAATGTTTAGAAGCACTGATGAAACTACCCAGGCCTGATGCCCTCCATGACTATTCAATATCAGTTAACAGATGGCTCTGTGAGTCCAATGAAGTCACTATTTTTAAAAATCTTCTTTCATCATGGTCTGCCTTCATAAATAGAAGGGACCCATTATCTATATATATCTAGCTCACCCCCTAAAAGGTATGTTTACCTCGACCATTCATATTTTGAGATCCCACTTCATGAAGCACCTAATCACTCCAAACCAAAAAAAATTTGATAATCCATGGTACAAGAATATCATGACAAACCCAATCCTTTGATCCACTTTAACCATGCCTAAGGTATATATTAATTTCAAGAACCACCATTCCTTTCATGGAGTATGTAGGCCCTCTGGGTTTCTCAAGGATTCATTGATAATTCATCATTTGTGGTAATCTATTCCAATGATCCTGGACTCCATGATAAGGCAAGTTCCCCATGTTTTGACTAGCCATTTCCTTCTCAAAGCTACGGATCTCTAGAAAGAATAGAATCATCACAAAACCTTTCTAAATGACTACCATGTCTTCTTTATACCATCTTTTATTAGGCCCTCCCAGGTTGTGAATTTTGAACTCATGATCCTTCACATGTTTTTTTCTATTTTGCGGCAATACCTATGGCATTTAGGCACATGTATGCTAATACACATTGTTTTTCAGCATATGGACACTAACGTGGACCTCATGTGTGACCACTACTCCACACCACTTCCTTAAAGAAATGATGGTGAATTCACTTACCCTTGGGTTGATGGTTCTAGTTATATAATTCCATGGGGGGAAGAGTGATTCCTCCTTATCTAAGCTGTAGTACGTAAAACTACCAAGCACCGTCATCCTCAATAGATGATGTAAAATAGTTACCTCACTATATGTATATATAATAGGATGTCACCATGTATGAGTGACATGGAATAAAACCCTATTCATATTAACATAGAGGAGATGGTCAGTAAGAGCCTACTGCTTTCAACATATTTAGATCTTCATCCCACTCCCTTGGTTATTGCTGTTATGTGTGCCTCTGTAAATATTCACATAATCCCTAAAACCTCCATTGATAGGATGACTTATTTATGAATGACATGGAACAAACTCTTCCTTATATGTTCCGATATCCTCATCACACATAACATCATAATCCTCAAGTAGATTCTATATGTATGTTTGACACCATCTCTCACTGAGAAATATTTCACAATGCGATTGATTGGTCAGTTATTCCCTCTTGATTAACACAACAAGAATGAACCATGTGGGATTATATGATAGTAATTAATCTGTCTCCAATCTCCATAAGTAAACCCACATGGAGTATTCCCCATTCCCCCATTCTGATCTATCTAGGTTTTGATCACTATCTTCTAAATAGCATTTGTAGGAAGCTTCAGTGAGGTTCAATCCCAACCAATGGTAATACTAGGTGCTCCACCATATGGACGTACCTTTATGTTGAAACATCTTCCATTTTTTTTACACATATCCTTGGATCCCTCTCCATGGGGTGTTTGCATCCATCCACAATCATCAACTTCATCCATCATCCATCATGATTTTTCCTTGGGAATCTATTCCTAGTATGGTCTAGGCATTCTACCACACTCCCCATCCACATACGGGGAGCTCCTGCATGTAATCCGCGCACCATGTATCACTTATATTCCTTTCGTGACACAGTTGTGTAGTCTTGTGTTCTATCTTATTTCTCAAACTAAGCATTAATCATGTGGGATTAGAGGTTAGTAGTGACTGGGACACCCTTCTCCATCATGAATCTATCCAAGATTAATCCTCATTCCCCTTTTATGAACTACATGGTGGTTTATCCTTTCCTTGTAAATAGGGTAGGTATGAAGTATCCACGATGTTCAATGCCAACCAATTGTAAACCCAGGTGCTCCCTCCTAGGGATGTACCCACATGATGTGGAATCATCCTAGTATGGTACACATCCCCCTTGGATAGACCTCAATGGGGTGATCTAATCCATTATCCATCACCCTGTTTATTCATTATCTATCTTTATTATACCCTGGGAATCCACATCCCAGTATTTTCTTGACTTTCAACCACATTCCTAAACTCAACCCAAGATGCTATGATGCGTAATACCAAGCATGTCCAATGGGCAGTCTCAGTGCAAAATCCCCAACACTTAATTTGAAATACATTGAATCAAATCCCTATCTTTTGAACATGGTATATAAAAAGCCTCCATAAAGTTTAATCCCATCATCAGTTTAAATAATGTTCTTTCCCTCTAGTCACCATGTCTCGAGAGGATCATTATACATAATTGAAGTTAAACATCCTTCGAGTCTCCATTCATATGCTCCATTATTAAGGGCCAAATTTGAATGTGTGCCATCACCCATTCATTAACTATGAGGAATTTTATCCCTGTCTTCTAAACATTGTATGTAGTAATCCTACATGAGGCTCAATCCTAATATCTCTCACACTCCATCCATTTCATCCATCACACCCCAACACTTCATTTGTTGCCTAACATATATCTAGTTGAGATCATGTCATCCATCTGGTTCATCTCAGCACATAATCCACATTCACCTATAGTTTCTCTCAGTGTTACTCAGGTAGCTAACTATGCATAGGCCCCACACATCGTATATTAATACAACCAACTGTGATCCTCTTACAAAGGGAAGCTAAGAATGTGTAATCCCCAAAAAATAATCCCTTCAAACAATGTGGGTTTTAATACATATATTTTTGTTTATAGGAAGCCTTCAATAGGTTTAGACCCTGTCAATGGTAAACCTTGATGTCCCCCTCATTGGGGTACACCTATCTGATCTGCCTCCATCAGGAAACTAGATTGATCCCCCATTCACCATATCTGAAATATTTAAAACGGATGGCCTACATCATTTAAAAAATGGTATTCCTGAGGAAATCGTCAAAAGATATGCTTCTAGAATTAGATTCCATGTAACCCCCAAAGGACACCTTGGGATCCATGACGTTGATAATCACAATTATGAGTGAGAATATTGGTGTTCCAGTTTTCCAATGTCAACACATGCCATTGATTCTCAATGTGACTACTCTCCTAACCAAATGTTTATAATCTTCTGAATACCCATCGAATTTCCATACAAAAATCGACATAATTAACCAAAATTCTTCAAGAGATGGAACAAAGAATGATTTTCATGAACTAAAACTCAAATATATGTTGAAGACCAAGACTATCTAAAGAATTCCAAGGAGGAATCCGTGTAAGGTGAAGCCAACATCCCATTAACCCATTTAGATAAAGGTGAAGAAATATCTATGAATGTTATGAATGAAACCCATCATTATAAATCCATAATGCAGGGTAAATGTGGTTCATCATCTAGAATGATAGTGGATCTTCATTTTTTGGACACACCATGGCAGAAAGTGTCGGAATCAGAACTAGTGAACCCAACATGAAACTATTCCCATAAATGTGGGTACTAGAAGTGTTTTCATCATCAATTTAATATATTGGCATGTTACCAGGTCTATATAACTGGCACTAGGGCCAACTGTGGAAATAGTGGGATAGATGTGGAAGTCACCAGTAGGTTGGGATGTTGAATATTGGGCATCCTAATCTGTTACATTAAGAGTGTGGACATGTATCTCTAGCCATGGAAGACTGGATGAAGTTGGGTCATTGGAATTTTCATCCAATATATCCTCACTCATAGGTGAGTCTTTTTTATTTAAAGTTCTCATGATTCTAGATACCAATCACATAGTGCTAGCCGACACAGGGGCATGAAAGATGTAAATGTGATTATCATGCAAGACTCCTCCTCCGCCACGACATCCATGACCTTATCAGCTATCAGTCACCCAAGACCCATAATACCCTATGATATCATCCATTGGATAGTCATGGACATCCTCATAAGATTGTATAGGTAGGAGGAATTCATTCCCACAAGGGGACATGGCTATCCTGGACCCGGTGGATTTTGTGCCTCACTATCATAGTCGTCCAAAAGGGACACACCAGGATCCATTTATCCCCACTCTTATAATGGAATTATTTGGGACTCAATACTAATATTTATACATCATATCACTCCCAAATTCCTAAAAATTTAGGGGCTTCTTAAGTCATCTCGGCTACAACCACCACCCAGGAGCTTCCAAGAAGTGCTCCCACCAGTTTGCATCAATGTAGATAGCAACTTGTTCTCTGGGTTAAGGAACATGTGGACCATTCCACTTATCTACCAAACAAGGTATGACTCACTAAAATTAAATTTCATGACCATACTAAGGAACATTCCCATTTGGGGGAATCATCTTCAATATCTTTTTTTCTCATTTCTACCCTCAGTGAACTCTACCAAGTCCCTACTACAGCAGATAAAGGACTCCTCAATGCCCAGCTGGGATCGATCCCTCAACCACCTGACATGTTAGTTGGGATGACTCTCTCATCCCTAGATTTCCCCAGCATCTATTACTGTCCAGTTTGTTACAATTAGACTCATCATGATTTCCCTCCCCATGTAGTCTCTAGTAGGTCCTCCATACTCTCTCACCCAACATGGTGTTCCTCCCCTTATTCTCAACATCAACCTAGTTGAAGGTCCTCCTCACCTCTTTGATGTCTAGTATATAATGTACTACTACTGTCTCTGACCAGTGATGAAAATTCCCCTATACCTTCTTCTCTAGCTTCAATAGAGGTCCTCCTTGATCCACGCTTAATCAATGTTGAAGAACTCCCTGCTCCACTAGATATCAAAATAGAGGTCCTCCCCATTCCCATGATGTCTCCAATAAAGGAACTACCTGCTACTTCATGAGATAGTTATTTTATGGTCATTCTTACACCATCCGTTGCTAGGTTATAGGTCCTCACCAATAATGTTCTTCTCCTCGTGTCTCAAAAATCATATCAGAAGTCTTAGTTGCATGTCTAGAATCCATTAAGGTGGACCTTAATGTATCAAATTTGATATATTCCTTGGATCCCCTACCAACTCAGTACAAAAAATTATAGGTCCTCCCTACTCAATCAACCAACAGCATGAAAATACTCTTGATTCTTAAAATGTATCATGTCCAGACAAACCATCCCGAAGAAGAAGAAGGAATAGTCACCATAGAAGGAATAGCATTTGGAAGATCTAGGTTTTTGTTGTGAATTCTCTTATCAACAAAGATTATGAATCTAAATAAGACCCAATTATGGATCATTTCCCCCATTCATCGGCATCAAAGGCCATGGAAGGAGCTCGAAAGGAGAAGCTCATCATCCCAGAAAGTGAGATGCATCAGATCCCCAAATCCCTTCAACAATTAATTAAGGGGGGAATATTTGGATCCCTTAAAATATCCCATCACGAATACATCAATGTAATCACCAATATCATTGTTTAACACTATAAGAGATCGCATGGAGTATTTTTGGGATATAATCTACAACCAATACCTGGTGGACCCCCAGGTGAGTTTTACTTCCATCACACATGAAGAAATGGTCAGTTCCCCATCCTATAAGGATATGATGATGGAGTCAGCACAACCTCCAAGGGATGATCTAGTATGTAGTTATTAGTCAGCTCAAGAAATAGTCTCTTCACCAGCCAGTTCACCACCACAGTGACCCACATCTATGCCATTTCCATCTTCTCAACTAGTTCCAATTTCAAACTGTGATAGACAAGAGTTAGGTCATGCATCCGAGTAGGGAATATTGTTGGACACTCTCTCCACCGATAAGTTATCAGATATGTTTTGGACTAATGCAGCTACATACTTCTAAACTCTAGTGTACCTCACTGAGGAAGAGGTATCATGCATTTTCTAGGCCATTTGGGTGTTTCATTTCCACCTCCTTAACCATTATTTAATCAAACCAAATAATCAAGAAAACATTGATGATATCGACCAACAATGGGGCATGGTGGAGTTAGTATAACATCCAGTGGTATAGCATCCGAATTCACCAGGTTAAAAAAAAATCCTTCAACATCGATCCATACAATGATTCATAGTTCATATAGGATCATTTAATAGGTTTCCCACATATGCATTTTTGTGGTTGGGGAAAATATATTGTTCTCTACATAATTATCTTCAAGAGGCATCCAAATTTACTTGGTCACATTAAGGAAATTATAGGTGTAGTCACAGTCAATATGATGGAGGTCACACCACCCAAGAATGGGGTGATATTTTTAAAGGCTGATGAAGATAACCAGCCTACTAGGGTAGCACATCATCTCATGGACCCACCTTATATTATCACTCACCTTCACAGGTACACTCTCATACTAGAATAGACCTTTTAATCATTTCCCATTTGTCATAATCTCAACAAGGGTAAGGTATCACTCAAGCCCATGGACCTCCATGATGTCACGCAGAAGCCAGAGGATGATCCCAAATCATTTCTCCATGACAGAAGATTTATTATTAGAAATATATCATCAATGATCTTGTCTTTAAGAGATATCCCTATTATGATGATCCCATAAAGGATCATGATTCACCTCCACTGGCTATCCTCGTGCAACCATATGTCCTTCTTGGTTGGTTTCCCCCACTCAATCCTAGTGATCCCACACATCCAAACAAAGTAAAATTCAGTGTCTATGGAAAGAGAGAACAATATACATTACAAAATCCACCCAAACATCATGAGAATCTACATAATGATATTTATAAAGTAGTCCCTCTAGCCACTCTTCCAGCTTATCTGTTGATTATTCCATAAGATTCCTGACATTCATATCATATCGATGATCCAATAAATTTCTTAGTGGTCATGAATTCTCATCAAGACATGAACCCCCACTGGGTTCACAAGATATATTTTCTCACGACTCGGGTATAAGAATTTGAAATGAGATAGGTGGTGACCACACATAAAGGAAATCCATATCTAACATGGTTGGATGACATGTGACACCCACTAGATTTCACGAACCCGACCTTTATCCTCATAAATGGGATCGGAGACCTGCTGTAGTATCTGACCCATTTCATCTCAAGATGTTGGCCTATGTTGGGAACCCCATAGTAGTAGGAACAAGCCAATCTTTGATGTTTTGTTCAGACATTGTAAGGAACTTAATTTATCTGGTGCGTCTGGTTGCCTATTATGTCCATCACTGGCTAGGAAGATATTTGCAGGTAGATTCTCTATCAATTCTATTCTACCATGTGAAAGATGAGTATTGATGACATCATGAAGTTCATTCAACAACCATATGAGCACGCAAAGGAAAATATTTCTATTTGTAAAGGCATCACATACTCACTAAACATGGATCTAACTCAAGATAATCGATTGAAAATGATCATAGATAATTCCAAAGATGAATTGGCCCTCACCCTCATAACTCAAAACTTCCCAGGTTGATTCTAAAATTTCGCAAACAATGATCAAACCATAGAGGAAGCCATACAAGACATCAATAAGGAACATCCTTCACTGACTCCCACACCTAATAGAAGATCCTCTTTGATAGATATTGTCATCATAATGTAGGTAGGGTCCCTAGAGTTTCTATAGTTTTTTTTCAGAAGAGATTCCCCAGGAACCCCCTTATTGATAAAAAAATGCCTAATAACACTCTTCCTCACTATCAACAGAATCAGCAGACACATCCTTGGTATACACAACCACCAAGATAAGAGAATGTGGTTTTGGATCCTCATCTGCCTCCACATCCTAACTAGAATCCATATCCCAGGGTTCCCCCTCATGATAAAAGAAACTATACCTATTCCATCGTAGATTCCAAGGTTATAGTTTGTTAATCCATATCTATGAAACAATGATCAATGAATCTCCCCAAATTAATAAACACTCATGATGATGAACTAGTTAATTTCCCTAACTACTATTATTACTACGAGTATCTTGGAAATAGCATCATGTAATGCTATTTGCTCAGGGACTTGATCAATGATTAGTTATATAATTGTGTGATTGGGTTAGGTGAACAAGTAGTGTAGGTAACACATATCTCAACCAAGCCTAATAGTTGAAATGATGGTTCAAATTAATGGAATCAATTCTCCTAATATGGGACACATATGTTGGATGACTGATTATCTCATAGGAAAATTATCACACCCATGTTATCATACATGAACATCTGAGTAGGTTTAAACATGTAAACATCATTTTTCATTCTCTATATGCCACTTTTTCATCCATATATCCACCCTATACATCTCATAAGAGTATTCATCAATGATATAAGGGAAATAAAATTCCCATACCAGGGACAAAGTCGCCTCATACGCTCATCAACATTATGCCTCTATAGATGGGTATCATAGATTGGATCCATCCCATACTATAATACTCCTATGATGATGGTAAAGACTGTATGATTGTGAATATTATTGAATTGTTGGATCCCTACATTGTAACACCCCAAGATTCCATGGTACGCTTCTCTTTCAATAATGCAATAGCTTGCATTGTATGCAAGATCGAGATTCTAACACACAACGACCAATTAAAGTAGCTGTTATGAATTGTAATACCCAACTTTTGAAATTATATAAATTTTATATTTCAAAATGGACTTCATTTCTGGATTTGGAATATCGAAATTAGCCTATGTTGAATTTTATTCATTTTTCTGAGAACATCCAATTTTCGATGAATAGTGAAAAATACTTAAAAACCACTTTATTAATCAAAATAATTTATAGTGATAAATTATAATATTGAGTGGTTTTAAATTACAATTATAATATAATTTTACCATTTTATCCAATAGTGGTCCTTAGAATTAATTTCACTTTGAAACTGGACATAAACAATTGTCAATCTTTTGATTGATATTGTTTCTTAAAAACACGCTATTTGTTTTGACAGCAGGAATTAATTATTAAATTAATTAATGGAACTAATATTTTTTTAATTTTGTAAAATATACATCATTTTTTAATTCATAATATCAAATATATCTTCAGGTTAGTTTTTGGTATTTTTCTGAAAAACATCAATTTTTGATGAATAGTGAATCTACTAAGTGGTAGTTAAAAAAAATAATTTTTTGTTTAAATGAAACATTACCAATTATGTGATTTTATTTTCAAAAATCCAACATACATATTTTTCATTAGAAAGTAAAATGTGGTTCAATGGGATTAGAATAATTTTTTCGTGAATAGTAGCTTTTAAGTTTTATTAATCGTGATTAAAGGTGATTAGTGTAATTTAAGGTAGAAATAATCTTATAATAATATGAAATTACCATGACACGTGTCCTAACCTTATTGGATTAGTCATGGCCGACTAAGAAAATCCATGGGTCAACTTGGGGACCCTATGGATCCACTTGGGTAAGAAAATGTCATTAATAACATTTTATTTAATGTTAAAATAAAAATGTCACAAACATGTATTGTTTTTCTAAAATAATTTTTACATGGGGTTATACAAGTAATATTTTTGACTATAAATATCCATTTGAAATCTAAAAAGATTTACTACATCATAGTATTTTTTTTATAATTTTTAAACATTATATTTATTAATGTATTTATGACACCGTGATGATGCATCGATTACCTCATTAATGAACGATTTAAATAAAATGAAAAGATAAGGTAAACACAAATAATTACAATTGTAAAAAACCTATGGGATGGTTATATTTAGAACCCTTATCACCTTATCCTAGAAATATATAATTGTGAGACCTTTAAAATCTGAAAAGGATTTTAAAATAAAGTGACATTTCATGACTTTCCAACAGTGCCCCTCCTCTCCTCTTATAAAAGGCCACTACCTCTACCACCTTATTCACACCATAAAAGCCATTTGGCTAGGCCAAACTCTGCCAAAATTCTCTCTCAACTTCCCTATCTTACTCCTAGAAGCCTCACCTTGGGCAGAATTCTTCCAAAGGATGCCTTTGGCTCAAATCAAAAAGAGTTACCCGATTTTAAAGGTAATGTCTTCACTTGTGTTCTTTTGTTTTATTTTTCTTCTCCAACCCATTAAACTCTTTTTATTTCCTTATTTGTAACAACAACAGTATATTAAATATAATAGGATGTTTTTATGAGAAGGAGTTTATTTACATTTACACACACCTTCGTCAAATGGTTAAAGAACATACTGTTTCTGTGGGTGGCGAATTACTACATTACGAAACGATGACTATTCAATACTCTTTTATCACCTCTCATCGTGGCCATTATTATGACACTATTTCTATATATGATATATATATTCTTTTTATTTTTATTTTTTCTTATTTATTTTTCATTTATGGCATACCTTGAAGATTTCCATTATGGTTAAACGCGATAATTTCATTTTAGGAAGTGCGGACTACAGCCCCCTCAAAGTAATTTGAATTGTTAATGCCATATGTGGGACATATAAAGGATGGAGTAAATGATATTATATATGATATTATACTGGATTTATAATATACCTTTATATCATTATTATTTCATTCCATTAAATACGAAAAAGAAATGAAAGTAGCATTCATGTGTACGTACATCTTACCATCTCCATGAACAGTGCATTTAATTTCTTACCTCTAAATGTTATCTAATACTATAAATGAATGTATATAATGGATATATATGATATATATGATATCTACATCATTAATAAAATTCTGGATATAATGGATATTTTACCACATGAACAACTTGTAATTATAAGAAGTTTATTTTTGACTCAAGTAACAAAGATCGACAAAATGACCGTTATTAACTTAAATAATTAATAATGTTCATAACATGGTAATAAGTGATATAAAAGAAACAATGAACATGAAAAATGTTCTTAAGCAATTAGAAATTAGCTCTAGTTTATTATTCATGAGTTTAAAGAACGATCGATTCAAATCGGACACGAGGTAAGGGACTTGGTCTCAATCTCCTTTCATTGAGGCATATTTATTTTTATACACAACTTTCATTTATATAGTGTATAAACCCCTTTGACTATTACATTTATTCAAAAGGAATCTTTTTTATATGAAGTGTTTTACTAAACAACAAAAGGGATGGTTTTTTTATCGTACGTATGCGACGACAAAGTCTTCTCTGCCGTCATGACCATTATTTGAGTTTCGACTTCCTCTACAGGCCATAACCTTTTTTTAAAAGAAAAATAAATACCAAGTTTTACTTAACTTTAATTTTGGTATTGAAAATGGTTTTATTATTTAAATGTGTTTTATTGATATCTTGTGATTGAAATGTGGACATTTTATGTTTCCTTTATGCATGTTTTATGTGATACGATTATGTTATGGTTAATGATATGTTTAAAACATTTCATCTAAGGAATGCATTGGACTTAGTATGTGATAGGTGGAGCTCGCTATAGCTCCTTTATGGATTGGTAGGTCTCATAAGACAATCTATTGTCTTGGAACAAGGCCTTGAAAAAATCTTATTTGTAGTCCTGGCACGAGGCCTTGGCTACATGGTTATGATAGTCTGGCATTCTGTATTCCATCATTATGAAAGTGGTTATTGATATTTCATGTGATTATTCGACTAGTAGAATATCAATGTGAATAAGTAAATGGAATTATTTCATTTTACTTTTTCCATATTATTCTGAAGTTCAAGTTTAAAAGGCTTTTGTTTTAGTTTTACATTGCCTTAAATGTTTATGTTTATTTATGAATGTCTCCACTATATTGTTATCCTTACTGAGCATCTGAGCTCACCCCTTTCTATGTTTTATTTTTATTAGGATGTGAAGAAATATTTTATGGATGACCTACAGGGATAGTCTGAAGGGGATATGAGTGTGGACTATGGAGGCTATGTTATTGTAGTTTTTTACTTAATGATGTAATGTAACATTTATGAAAGTATCTAGTGTTTCCTATTCTACAAAACTAATCAGTCTTTCGAGACTTGATCTTTTGTGATCATTCCAATGTTACGTAATAATGCATCGAATCTAGGTAACTGGGGTTGGGGCGTTACAGTTGATATCAGAGGAATTTTAGTACAAAACTTAGAATCTAGATTTAGATAAACTCTGATTAGAGAACATAGACCTAAGATAGACTTTGAGGATTAGTATAGAAGAACATCCTATAATTTTGGTATTATAGAGATTTTGTGAGATTTCTGATCAATAAATCCCTATCTAGATACGAGTAGGCATAAGCTGCTATGGCACATATGTACCTAGGGGTAAAACCTGAAAACACCGCATTGATCTAGACTCGAACGGGAACTGGTGCATGCAAATGGGCCTTGTTGCACTCTTGGTTACGACACTCTCGGGGGATATTCTTAGGATAATTCTAATTTTCTTTACAAACCATTATGAAGGTTTTATGAGTATATACTCCCTAAAAGATAACATTTTTATGATTATGGATTATATCCATAAATAGATCAATTTATGTTCAGTGTTTTTCAAGTTTGTTATTATGTATTTCGATTCATAGACTAATCTAGTTTATGACATTGTTTAGAAATGGCACCTAGTGGAAGGAATGGAAACAGTATCAATGCACGCACTCCATGTAGGGATTTCCCTCCTTCTCAAGATAATTATAGTGGAGCTGGTGATACAACTGGTGATGATCAGCTTATCACCATACTGGGACAACTCACTCAGGTTTTGAATAATAACCTTACTCGTATGGAGCACCCTGATCCGCAATGTGGAGGATCAATGTTAGACCACTTCATGAGGAAATAACCACCAACATTCAATGGGAGTACAAATACCTTAGTAGCTGAGCAATGGATAAATTCATTAGAGAAAATATTCCATGCCTTAGGGAGTAGTGAAAGGGAAAAGGTTATCATGGTAGTTTACTGCCTCACTAGAGATGCTGATCAATGGTGGTCATTGATTCAAAACATGAAGGAATATGATGAAGAATCAAATATGGAATGGAGGGATTTCAAAGATATTTCTTAGAAAAAAAACTTTCCTCATGACCATTGAGTATATATGGAAAGGCAATTTCTGAGTCTGAGACAAAAGGAGGATGAGAATGTCGCAAATTATGAATCCGACTTTACAAAGTTAGTGAGGCATGCTGCAGATTATATACATAACCCAATAGGTAAGATTGATCGTTTCTTTCATGGGTTAAAACCATTTTTATGTCGAGCATTAGTATCACAATATTTCTCAACGTACGAAGATATAGTCTCGTGTTCTATCAAGACAAAAAAGAGAATTCTCTAAATCTTATGACAATAGAGTAAAACAAGAGAAGAAGAGAATGGTGGAATAAGAGACAGATAAAGGGAAAAAGGGAAAAGTAGGATTTTCCATTATTCAATAATTGTGGGAAGAGTCACCCCAGTACTTGCCTAAAAGTAATGGGAGTTTGTTATAAATGTGGAGAAAAAGGTCACCGAGCTCGTGATTAAAAGGGAAAGAAAGTGGTTTTCAATGATGAATGCTACAATTGTAGAGAAATGGGGCATTATGAAAATAAATTCCCTTAGCACCAAGGAATGTTACCTCAGAAAAGGCCAAGGGATCATGGCCATTCTTATGTTGTTACTACAGTTGAAGTGGAATAATTATTGTATTTGTGTTTTTGGACTCAAGAACTATATTATGGTTATAAGAATAATGTGATATATATAAGGAGTGTACTGAAATACTTGTTGTTTTCATTAAGGTTTTCATATTATGAATGTAATCATATTTTTAGTATGTGGCAATAAGAGAAACATTACTTTTTCTGGGGAATTTGATGAGTTGATTTTGGAATATAGAGACCTTTTAGAGAATGTCTGGACAGAGGTATTTTGGATAACTATAAAGGTTGGAATGGATTAAGATGAACATTGGATAGTATTTTTTAAGGTTAAAATATTTCTGAAGATTATTTTTGGAATATTATAATACTATATTTTTAGGAAAAGGACAACCTTCAGGTCGGGGGATAACCTGTTGCGTCGGATAAAGCTGTAGGAATCAAACCCACATACATAGTGTGACAGGCCTTTATTACCTAACACTATCCTACAGGAAGTCCCTTTTTATTACAGAATATTTTTCCTAATCTAAATGGTATGTGTTAATATTTTTAACCTTGTACGATTAGGATAAATATATTATTTTTTAGTTTTATTATCTTTTTGAGTGAAAGATGAGTTTGTGGTAGAAATTAGTTGATGGTTGAAACTCTACTTATCAAGCATATATATATATACCTATCTCTTATTCTATGAATAAATTAATTCTTAAAATTTAGGAAAGGGATATTAAAACAAAAAATTTGTTATCCTAATACCTTATGTTTTGTTGAACTGATTATATTTTAAATCAACATAGATTGAAGGATTTGAGGCCCTCAATTTTACACTTGTTTGTGATTGATGAACTCAATCACTCCCTAAAAATATTTACATTTTTCCTCCAATTATATGTCTCCAATTTCCACCAATGTTCTCCGAATCGAGATCATAATTTGGTGGTGACTTTTTTTCATTTCCCTTTCCCTCTTATTAAGGATAAATATTATTAACCTTATTTCCGATGTGTGTTTTCCACAAAGGTATTTTCTATTTTCAACCTTTTATTTTCAAAGAAAATTTTCAAATTCCAAGGATGAAATTTATTTAAGGAGGGGAGAATGTAACACCCCAAGCTTTCATTGTACGCTTCTCTTTCAATAATGCAATAGCTTGCATTGTACGCAAGTTCGAGATTCTAACACACCGCGACCAATAAAAGTAGCCGTTATGAATAGTAATACACACTTTTTGAAATTATATTAATTTTATATTTCAAAATTGACTTCATTTTTAGATTTGGAATATCGAAATTTGCCTAAGTTAAATTTTTGGCATTTTTCGGAGAACATCCAATTTTCGATGAATAGTGAAAAATACTTAAAAACAACTTTTTTAATCAAATTAATTTATAGTGATAAATTATAAAATTGAGTGGTTTTAATGTATAATTAGAATATAATTTTACCATTTTATTCATTGGTGGTCATTATAATTAATTTCACTTTGAAATTGGACATAATCAATTGTCAATCTTTTGATTGATATTGTTTCTAAAAAACACGCTATTTGTTTTGACAACAGAAATTAGTTATTAAATTAATTAATTCAACTTATAGGTTTTGAATTTTTTAAAATATACATCATTTTTGAGTTCGGAATATCAAATATAGCTTAGGGTGAATTTTTGGCATTTTTCTGAAAAACTTCAATTTTTGATGAACAATGAAACCACTATGTCGTAGTTAAAAAACTGATTTTTCGTTTAAATGAAATTTTACCAATCTATGATTTGATTTTAAAAAATACGACATAAATGGCTTTCATTATGAAGAAAAATGTGGTTCAATGGGATTAAAATAATTTTTTGGTGAATAATAACTTTTACGTTTTATTAATCACGATTAAAGGTAATTAGTGTAATTTAAGATAAAAATAATGTTTTAATAATAAGAAATTACCTTGACACATGTCCTAACATTATTGGATGAGTATTGGCTGACCAATACAATCCATGGGTCATCTTGGGGACCCCATGGAGCCACTTGGGTGAGAAAATGAGATTAATAAAATTTTATTTAAAGTTAAAATAAAAATGTCACAAGCATGTATTGTTTTAATAAACCAATTTTTACATGGGGTTATAGAAGTCATATTTTTTACTATAAATAGACATTGGAAAGATAATATTATTTCATACATCATAGTAGTTGATTTATTATTTTTAGACAATAAATTAATTTATTTATTTATGACACCATGATGATGCAGTGATTACCTAATTAATGAACGATTTAAATAATATGAAAAGATAAGGTAAACTCTAAGACATAAACATGTCAAAAGACTATTGGATGAGTAGATTTAGAACCCGTATCACCATATACCCTAAATATAGATTTTTGGGATCTTTAAAATCCGAAAATCATTTTAAAATAAAGTGACATTTCAGGACATTCCAAGAGTTCCCCTCCTCTCCTCTTATAAAAGGCCCCTATCCTATACCACCTTATTCGCACCATAAAATCCATTTAGATCAGAAATACTATTCCCAAATACTCTATAAAATTCCCTCTCTTACTCCTAGAAGCCTCACTTTGGGCATAAGTCTTCCCAAGGAAGCCATTGGCTCAAATCAAAAAGAGTTACCCAATTTTAAAGGTAATGTCTTCACTTGTGTTCTTTTGTTTTATTTTGCTTCTCCAACCCCTTAAACTCTTTTTATTCCTTTATTTTGTAACAACATTGCTATCTTAAATATACTAGGATTTTTTTATGATAAGGATTTGATTTACACTTACACACACCTTCGTCGAATGGTTAAATAACATACTATTTCTGTGGGTGGCGAATTACTGCCTCACGAAACGATGATTGTTCAATCTTCTTTTAACACCTCTCATGGTCTCCATTATGATGAAAATATTTCTATATATGATATATATATTATGTTTATGTTTTTTTATTCTTCTGTATTTTTAATTTATGGCATACCTTTGATTTCCATTATAGGTAAACATGATAATTTCATTTTAGGAAGTGCAGACTACCTCCCCCTCAAAGTGTTTTGAATCGTTAATGCCATATGTAGGACGTATAATGGATGGAGTAAGTGCTATTATATATGATATTGTACTGAAATTATAATATACCTTTATATCATTATGATTTTATTCCGTTAAATATGAAATAGAAATGAAAGTAGCGTTCATTCGTACGAACAACTTACCGTCTCCATGAATGGTGCATTTCATTTCATACCTCTAAATGTTATGTAATATTATAAATGAATATATATACTGGATATATATGATATATATGATATCTACATCATGAATATAATTCTGGATATAATGGATATTTTTTACCACATGAACAACTTGTAATTATAAGAAGTTTATTTTTGGCTCAAGTACCAAAGTTTGACAAAACGACCGTTATTAACTTAAATAATTACATAATGTTCATAACATGGTAATAAGTGATATAAAAGAAATAATTAACTTGAAAAGGGTTCTTAATAAAGTAGAAATTAACTCTATTTTATTATTCAGCAGTTTAAAGAACGATCGAGTCACGTCGGACACGAGGTAAGGGACTTCATCTCAATCTCTTTTCATTGAGGAATATTTTGTTTTATACACAAATTTATTTTATATGGTGTATAAACGCCATTGAATTTTATGTTTATTCAAAAGGAATATTTTTTATAGAAATAATTTTACTAAATGACAAAAGGGAATTTTTTTTTTGTCGTACGTATGCGGCGACAACGACTTCTCCACCGCAGTGACCATTATTTGAGTTTCGACTTCCTCTACAAGCCATAACCTTTTTCTAAATGAAAAATAAATAACAAGTTTTACTTAAAATTTATTTTGGTATTGAAAATGGTTTTAATATGTAAATTTTATATATTGATATCTTGTGATTGAAATGTGGAAATGTTATATTTCCTATATGCATATTTTATATGATACGATTATGTTGTGGTTTATGATATGTTTAGTCCTTTTCATATAAGGAATGCATTGGACATAGTATGTGATGGGTGGAGCCCGCTATTGCTCCTCGATGCATCGGTAGGTCTCATAAGACAAACTAGTGTCTTGGCACAAGGCCTTGAAAAAATCTTATTTGTAGTCTTGGCATGAGGCCTTGGCTACGTGGTTATGATAGCCTGGCATTATGAATTGCATCATTATGAAAGTGGTTATTAATATTTCATGTGATTATTCGACTAGTAGAATATCCATGTGAATAAGTAAATGGCATTATTTCATTTTATGTTTTCCATATTATACTGAATTTCATGTTTAAAAGGCTTTTGTTTTAGTAATACATTGCCATAAATGTTTGTGTTTATTTATGAATGTTTCCACTATATTGTTATCCTTACTGAGCATCTGAGCGTACCCATTTCTATGTTTTATTTTTCCCAGGATGTGAAGAAATATTTTATGAATGACCTACAGGGATAGTCTGAAGGGGATATGAGTGTGGACTATGGAGACAATTTTATTTTAGTTTTTCACTTTATGATGTAATGTAACAGTTTTGAATGTATCTAGTGTTTCCAAGGCTACTAAACTAATCGGTCTTTCGAGACTTGATCTTTTGTGATCATTCCAATGATACGTAATAATGCACCGACTCTGGGTAACTGAGGTCGGGGCATTAAATACATGGTCCCTGATGATGAGGATTTTTAGGAGAGCCCTCCAAATGTTTCTTTCTAATTCCATCAAAGAAGTAGTCGAGGATAGGAATATCACTATATCGTTGGGTTATGTTCTCCAAGTAAATCCATTCATGTCACTAATAACATATATCAGGTTTTGTGTATAGCCTATTATGCACATTCCTTAGAGATTTCTCTACAAGATCTTCTTACATCGCCAATTAAGCTCATTGACCAACTAAAATCTATATGGTCTTATCATGATCAATCCCATATAGAAGGGAATCTGTCAGCTAATAGGCATCCAATTGTAATTTATTTTAGTATTTCTGATTAGTAGAATGGTTTTAGAACTATCTGAAATGATGTAGATTCTTCAGAAGTTCTCTTCATGTTTCCCTCCATAGAGAGATGCCTGGTTGGTGGAAATGTTCACCTAGTAGGATAGTATGAGGTGTTGAAGCACCTATCCATTATTCATTCCAAAATCAAAATCCTTGAGTCCTTATGTTAGTCATAATATATATGAGAATCCCTCATAGAATCCATGAAAATCCATATTTGGTTTGAAATAGAGGTTGCAACATTTTAGACATTCCATTCTGAGGATGTCAAGTAATCAAAACATGAGGACATCATCTCTTTCCCTGGAGATGATGAGAGTTCTCTCTTGTTTGGTAACATCCACCAACTATACACCACCAGTCCATTTAATGGCTTTATGGTATGTCCATGTCTTGTTGAAATGGGTTCTAGGATCAATATCATCCTAACCTAATTGTTTAATATGTCGGGACTCACTAATAGATTTTTGGGCCCCTATGACCTGATGATTCAGGTTTTTGAAAGGACCAAATACATATATCATGGTATGAGTCATCTGAAGACCCATTTTGGTAGTATTATATCAGACACTGAGTTCATGGTTATCACACTAGACACTGCTTACAATGTGTTGATGGGTATGAATTGGATCCTTCTACACATAGTAGTCCACCTATAAATGTTGCCTATAGTACATTATCAATGTTTGAGTAAGAATTAATCAAGGTGATGTGTCTCTTTTCCCGTCTTGAGCACACCCCCATCGCATCCAACTCATGAATAGACTTGGATGACTCATTTTCCTCTAGATACATTGGTTAAAAGCTATGATGCCATATTTGGGGAACCATTTTTTTGTTTCTGAGAGGAAATGGATCAATGTATCTCATTTTAAGGGACACTAGATGATTACCTTGTAATACTGCATGGGTTTGACATGTGAAATACAAGACACCCCGACTCAACTAAAGAATCTATAGGTTCACCCCACAGAAAGAGTTATCAATAAGACTTTCTTGTTCTACCCTTCCATGCTGATCCATCATAAACTGGGTCATCGCCATTAATTCGACACTAGGTATGGACCCAATAGTTGAAGAACTGGGAAAATTTGTTCATTATTTTTTTTATCCATGGTTTCTATAGTACATGAGTCTTTTGATGAATATTCCAACACAGCTCAAGATAGAACTAGTGTTACTCTAGAATATGTCATCCCAGAAGAATCATCTCTTTGGGATTATTCCCCTTCCTCAAACAATAAATAACATTTGGATGATTATACTCCTACATTTGTGTAATTAATCTACACTATAATCAATGATTTCTCGAGATTTTTATTGATATTGAAGTTCCCCACATTCATGTGAAAGGGGATTCTTAGTTAGTCTTCATGAAAATGAATGGTGACTACATCATAATGAAGCTAGATATTATTCAATTTATTAGGAATTATTTCCATCTAATGGCTCAGTTCCCTTTTTAGAAAGAGGTGAATCGCATTCCCTGGTCATATAATAGTTCAGTTTTTTCCCAAGATAGTCTAGACACTTCTCTTGCAGAGCTTGTCTAGGATAATCTATTTATTCATGTGGCGCATCGGAGGTTTATTAAACCCATCAAACCATATAGTAATGGAAAAATTTAGGTAAACCACCTATTTTATGGTGATTCGACATCTGAACCTCCCCCCCTCTCATTTGAAGATAACTCTAATTGTATGACTTTATTCATTGAGTATCCCTAGTATTTCTCTATCTGTCTGGACAGATCCCAACATGAGTCAATCCATTGGATTGTAGTTCAGTTCACACTCTAGAGTGTGACCAACCTCTAGTGGACTATCAACCAACATGGTCCTCAGGGGATTCAAATTTTTTGCAGATGAGATTTTGTAGCTTATGCAAGAAGTTCATGATGGGTGTTGTATTCCTCATCAGGCCAGGTTTAAACACTCCAATAAGATTTGAGGAATGGTTTATTTATATCCCATTGTGGTTAATAACTATATTGTATTCTCTAAAATATGTCATCCATGTCAGATTCATTCAAACATCATGCATCGACTGCTAGATCCCCTCTATACAGCCATTTAATCTTTACCCTTTGCGATCTGGGGACTCAATGTCATGGGAAAATATCAAACTGAATCAACTCACTAGTGTAGATTCATTATAACCACAATTAATTTCATCTCTAAGAGGGAAGTGGTTATTCCTATCGAGGAATTCAAGGCCTGACTATTTTTTGAATTTGTGATCTCCCACATCATTCATCAATTCATAATACCTCATATTATTCTCACAGACAACAACACCTACATCCGGGAAGTTGGGATGAAGTAATTATACACCTAATATATCTTCTTGTCCAAAAATAATTCTCAATACCTTTTATAAGAAAATAGAATAACCAAGGAATCCAAAAACCCCCTATATAACATTATTGAAAATATGGGGGTTTTGTACAAGAGAAGTTTTCTACATAAGCTCCCCAATGCTCTCAGGGATTATCCGACAATGAATCAAAATTCCACTTAGGTGAATCTATATTCCACAGTATATATAACTGTGGTTGTCATGTCCATAAATTTTCAGTTTCCATTGATCATCACCATTGTATATGATTAGATGATGTTAGAAAAAATATCAGATTTCTATCTATCTAAAATAGAATCCCTTGACAAGAAATGGATCTGAGCCTTACATAATCTAAAGCAGCAGTAGAACAAGATATCCAAAGCATTCAACTAGTAGGGTAACCTTCCTATTTAATCCAATATGATACAATGTTCTCTATATTAACACCAATGATAACTTTTAGAAATCCACTATAGTTGGATCCCAAATGGATAGGGCCTTATATCATTAAAAAGATCAATGACAATGGTGTGTATTCTTGGTCACCATGGATGGGGAGAGAATCACTCATTTAACGAATTCCAATTTTCTCAAATAGTATAGAACATTATGATATATGGTCCATAGAGAATGAACAAAAACTATATGTAGAGTTATCCTTACTGGAAGACAATAAATTGCATGGACCCATCCATACAATAGGACATTAAACTATGCTTCATCAACTTAGTTGAATGATAATAAAATACATATAAACCAAAATCTTTACTGTATGATATTAAACTGTGTGTTCATCATCTCAGCTACATGACGTTAAAATGCACCACATTAATGGTCCCTATCACATGACCTAAAAATATGTGTTCCCAACATCCGAAGAACATGACAACAAACTGGGCACATGTGTCCTAGACTTATGAATATAAAATATATGCATGATTACAATAAATGTTTTTCAGGTGGCATGGGACTCCATTTGTCCTTATTCACAATGAGTTGTTTCTCTTATTCTATACATATACCCTTTCTTGGATTCCCACCTTCTAGTCTGAGCCTCAGGACTTTAAACTATGTGAAACTTCCTATTGAGAATATTTTTCATGTTGTTTGTTATCTTTGGTCCCATTCATGTCTGTTGATACAACAAAATATATTTCAAATTCACCTCCAAGCCCAAACATCATGACTCTAAACTATGTGTGAATATCCTTAAGATCATGTCGTTTGGTGTGGGCCCCAACACCCTCAGTCACATTGGGTTATTCCTTCTATTCCAACATTTATTTTCCTTTTGATATGTCTCTACTCTCCTATGAGATGTCTTACATGTAATTTTATAGAATTGTTGTATAGACATGAGATGACATTTTCCCTAGTGTTAGTCATCTAAAATTTAATTCTCAAGAGATATGTGTTTCTTGATTTTCATTCTCATGGGATATGTTACAATGCACGAATATTTTATCTTCTGGCCCAGTCGCATTATCACAAACCTACTAGCCCCCTGGAAAGATTTTACCTTTGGTAGTGCATGGAACAACATGGATCATTTTGGTACTCATTCACATTGGGTTATTTTCCATTCTACACACTTTCCATCTATATATCATTCTATCACCAATTTCCTAGTTTCATAATAATTAACTGCATAACATTTCATCCTTACTATAAGATGTTAAACTACACAAATATATCCTAGGCATGTGACATTAAACCAAGCACATATGGTCCAAACTCTATAACCCTAAACTATAAACCATTGGTACAGACAATACAACCTTAAAGTATTTGTGATACTCGGGTTTTTATCTTGTGTTCTATTGGTTCATATCACTAACATGCTCTAATGCATTGGGGAGGTAGGATTAAAGTGTCGATGTCCACACAAGCATTTCACCAACCCATCTCCATACTTCGAGCCATTCTAGGTTCATATTTGCACCATAGTTTACATCTATACATACCCCCTAATGGTGATGGACTCAATTCTCTCTTTCACACCTCTTGTACTGGGCAAACACCATAATGGATATCTTGCAACAAATAGAGGGGCTTATTTCATAGACATGGTAAGTAACTGATTCGGCAATTTCATGCCCCATTACTGACTGATTCAGTTTTTATACTATGTTTTGAATTTGGTCAATAGTTTTCCCAACTCATTAGTATCCCTTTCATGATATAATCCTTAGATGTCTTTATTTACCTCTTTTCCACTCCTATGTTTTAGTTAAAATCTAACATCCCTTTTGTTTCCCCCTGTGAATGAATGCATGTTGAGTGGGAAATTTGGTATCATCTAGACATTCTCATCCCTACATTTCCACTTCATTATTGTATGCTTCTACTTATGACAGAGAAATCATAACAACACACCTTGTTTCCAACACCAATCATGGCACATGTGTGTTTACGAGTCTTGAAAGGGGTTGTACCCAAATAGAGGAGCTACAAAATCCTTGGCCCAAACTCTATAAAATTAAACTCTTAGTCCCCATGGTCAAAACACTATAACCTTAAACTAAGAGCTTCACCATGGTTCTATTGGGATTGTGTGATGTTATGTGAGTCTTCGTGCTCATTTTTCACATGGGGATATTTTACATGCCTTACACATCTTCTCAGGGATAAATCTCCCCTATCCTTCATACTTATTATATTATGATAAACTTCATGGATCATTCAAGTCGCAGGACCTTAAATTGTGACTTCATTGTATTGTCCACATGAATAAAAAGGCACGCCATTTTGGTGTTCATTCCTAAATAGACATCACCATTTGAACTATTAATCTACCATGCCACCTATCCAAAACTATGTATGGATTGAATCCAGTATATATAGGATATAATGTAATGCCTAGACTTTCCATCCAGGTCCATCCATTGAAAAAATTCATTAAAATAAAAGCTTCCCAAAATAGAAAATGAAGAACAAAAAATTCCACACCTCAAAGTATGGAGCAGACCTACACAAACACATATTACCTAAAGAACTATGTGATGCATGATTTACATCCTCATGGGATACATAGTGATTCTCATATCAACAATTTTGAGTCCATACACAATAGTATTCCTACTTCACGTCAGTTCATATTTTTCCTTACTATGTGACTTTAAAAACAATGGTTTCTCCATAAAAATTCATGTATTGATTCCCATATCTATGGGATACATAGAAACTCTCATGAACATTATCTATGGGACCATTTGTAGTATTTACCTTCTTTCATGTAGGGTCACTCAGGTATGAACTCAACGACCTTAAACTGCAAGCTTAGTCAAACCAACACAACTTAAAACCATATGTGAATCATATCAAGAATGTATATGTGGTGTGTATGAGTCTCTTTGGACCAAATAATGTCAGGGTTTTTTATTCCCATGAATTACACACATTCTTATTGGAGTGCTTCCACATGATTCAAGATCTATGAAATTAAACTAGACATTGGTTCCCAATAAATACTACGTCACTCTATATATAGGACAATCATGGGATGTGTTGGGAATGGGCATCCCTAATATGTGTTATTTTTAGGTTTATTATAAAACCACACCACAAATAACCAATCAAGATACCATTATTTTTGTTCAAAGGTTTATAACCTTAATCTAAGAGTTAATGTCTTCAACTCATTACAATAAACTCCAATCACACCGTAAACTAGTTCAGGATTACCCATGATATTTGTTGGATGTGGAAGCTTCATAAATAGAGAAGATATACCAAACCATCATTATAACTATTTGCGTAATTATTCCCATCCTTATGAGATACATAGTGACGTGCATGAGTTATTCATTTGAGCACATCCACACGTTAATTAATATTTTTGACCCTTCATCATTATTTATGGTCCAAACATTATGACCTTAAACATCACACGGTACATATTAAGGTGTATATGCAATGTGTGAGCCTCTATGGCCTCATTTACATTAGGTTTTATCAACATCATGTTGTATACATTCCCCATGACTGAACATTTTGTTTTTAGTATGAGTAAAAATTCATTAAACTATTTCCCAATGTCCAAACTCTATGACCATAAACTAAAATAATCATCGTTGTCGTATCACATTTTCCTTCATTTTTCCTTTATCCAGATACTTTTTTTGTTCGAAGGCCTCTTGGGACTCATTCTCAATGGGTTTCATTCCCCCATACCACATAGTTACATTTGGAATGGACATCATAATGTCTAAGAAGCATGAATTTAAACTAATTTACATGGTCCAAACACTATAAAAATAAACTAAAATCCCTTACAATGAATTTGTGGCATGTATGGATTTCCAGACATCCAGGCCACATGTACCTGCTTTTTAGAGTCCTTCTTTCTATTTGTTTGCTGATATTATTAAGGTATATGATCTCCTTTAGAACCATTAACAATACGTTTCACTCTCTAATTGCACATAATCTTATAAGAAAAAAAAATTTCTAAGTACTAGGATGTATGACCTTAAACAATGTGTAATGTACTATGAAGTTCCCAGATCAGTGTGAATCACTGAGAGGGGGAGGGGGTAATCAGTGATCCCTTAAAACTTTTTACTAATTGATTCTTTATCAATTAAACCTATATGGCTGGTTAAAACCTCGATCCACTCTTCTTGTATCTCTCAGCCTTTCCTCGAGTGATGCAGTAAATGTAAAGGCACTGGACACAAGGATTTACAAGGTTTGGCACCAAAGGCCTACGTCCTTGCCATGTTGGTTATACGCCCCAACATGGTTTCTCCATTATAACATGTTAGAATTACAATGGTCGATACAGAGTCCCACTGTATCTCTCCTGAGTCCCACAGGAGGGTCTTTATACTGCGTCCCACAGTGTTACCAGAGTCCCACTGGCCAGCTCCAGAATCCCACTGAAGACTTCTTCTCCCTGAGTCCCACAGGGTCTTCTCTTGGCTCCTCAAGTCGCACGAGTAGCTCTTCTTCGCTTTAAGCTTCTTCAAGTATCTTCAGCAGTCTGGGATAAAGACTGCTGGCCTTGCTCTGTACCTCTGCTCACTTGTGATGAACAGGTCTTCTCGTCATGCTCAGGATTTATCTCCTTCTTCTTAGGATGACCTGGCTTCTCTCCAACTACTAAATACTCAGACAACTGATATCTTTAACTTCAGTCTGGTCCAGTCTCACTTCAAAACAACTTCATGCACTGAATGCATGGCAACTCTGAATCCCCATGCACTGATTGCATGGCTTCTCAAAACTCTTCAAGAACTCCTGGTCTTGGACAACTCAATTTCACACAACCAGATTTGTCTTTGTTCACGTGTGCATGTGCATGCATGCATGCATGCACTTCCTCTTTCTCCTTGGTGTGATAAACCCACAATGGGTGTAAATACTTTTAGCACACACACCTTCTTCCTTCTTCACACCTTGTTCTTTTTGATTACACACTCACAAGTGTGTTGTACTTTAGTGTGAGGGTCTCCTCCTTCTTCCTTCTTCTAAGTGTGTTCACTTCATTTAGTGCACACACACTAGGATCGGCCTTTTAGTTCTTTTTCACACACAAATGCCTATGGCCTTCTTCCCTTCTTGTACTCTTCCACTTTGCACACACACTTTGTTTTTCTCTTTTAATCTCCAAGTGTGCACAACCACAAGGCTACGGGCTTCACTTGTTCAATTTGCACACAAAGGCACTAAGCCTTGGGTTCTCCCTCTTTGCACAAGATACTGCCCGTAGGGCCTTCTCCAATACTTAAACACACTCAAAGTGTGGTCTTCCACTTCACTTGGCACACAAGGCATGCAAGTTTCGGCCTTCACTTCTTCACTTCACACACACAAGAGGTGTGGAATCCTCTTCACTTGAGCTCCTTCCAATATGAAGGCACACAAGGTGCAATCAGGGGCGCGCAGGTGCAAGGGCACAAGGGCCGCGCAAGGCCTCGGGTGCAAGGCACCTCAACCACGGGGCGCGCAAGTGCTACTGCACCGGGTACTTCCTGCCGCGCAAGGGGATGGCGCGCAAGGGTCTTCTCAATTCTTCTTTCGCGCAAGAGGTGCGCAAAAGGATCCTTCTTCTTGTCACACAAAGAAGTAGCGCGCAAGGGACTCACGAAGTCATGGTTTGGCTTCGGGCTGCTGTCGCGCAAGTGGTGCGCGCAGGGGAGATCTTCGCGAGGCAGAGACTGCACTCACGGGTCTTCAAAAATTCAGCGCATCAGCAAGCAACACCGATGCACGGGCCTCTATTTTTATAGGCAGAGGGCCTCTGTTCAATCCGATTGGATAAAAATTTGAATCCCCGAAGTTTTCGGGTATTTCAAGATTTTGAAAATCTTGATTTTCTCCTCAGTTCACCGCGGGTTCTCCTTCTATATTTTTCTCCTCTACGTGCATGTGACTTAGAACGCATGCACAGCCTCTGTTTTGGCCATCCCATGCAATACATGAACACCCCGAGGCCTCGGCACTTCGTTTGCCTTCGGCCTTCATCGAATTTTCTCATTTGTTGCATGAAAGTCTCTTTTTGTGCATGGTACTGTTCGTTATGGCCAGACGAGCATGAGGGTGCCTTCGGCTTCGAGAGAGACAGCCGAGAACTCAAAATCCGTCGTTGTGGAGGCCTCTGGTTCGAACGGAGCTCGCGGGTGGCAGCGGCCTGGCTTGAGGTTGAGGATGGACGGGGAGTCGTTGGATCAGGCGATCAGAAAACTTTGGACGGCCTGGATCTGAACGTGAGCGGCGCGATGCGATGAGCGGTGGAGATCGAGCGCGCGATGAGACGGACGGCCAGGATTCGCTCCGCGGCAAAATCCCGCGTCCCACATAGAATCGGCGAGCGGATTTTCCGTGGTTTATCAACCAGGTTCTCTCCACCACACCTCAGTTGAACTTCTCCCCTCCCGGTGCCGCCCCGCACCGGGTTCTCTCTGCGGGCGCTCTCTTGCGCCCACCCCTGCCACTCGGGCGCGCCATTGGCGCCCACTATGCACCTTCGGGGCACGCTCTGGCGGCCATGCTGTGCAGGACCTGATCCCCTGCGTGGCCCCAGCTTACACACGGCCACGGCCTCTCGGGCTGGCCCCATGGGATCCCCCTTGGGCGTGGCGACCTCAAGTCCCACATGTGCCTTGGGGTTGAACCCTTAAGGCTGGCCCTTGGTGGCTAATTTTTTTGCCTAAGTAGAGACTTAGGGACTTTGTATAAAAAAAAGTAACCCAAGTTCAAATGTCGAATGCCACTTCTTCCAAGCCATTCTTCTTCTTCATTTCTTCTCATCTTCTTCTTAAGAATTCCATTACTTCTCCTCATATGATCTTCACTTAGGATATGGAATTCAAAAGGTTCATCTTCATCAACCGAACTTCTGAATCACTTATAATCTTCAATGTTCTTTATTGATCTAATCAGAGATCAATTGGAACTTTTTCCATTCACATGCACTAAGAGTTAGTGCATGGACTTCATTAAAACCACTTCATCCACTTAGAGATTGTGGATGGATCATCTTCAACTCTTCATGCATTGTCAATACAATGCATGGTCTTCTAACATTGTTGTAACATTGTATCCACTTGATACAAGTTTTTTGAACTTAAAGACCAGTTCAACAATCATCAGATATCCATGGAGAATGTTTCAACCACAACATCCTATGTCACTTAGTGAATCTCCTGAGTGACATGCATCTTAGTACCATGGCCATTCTCCATTCATCACCAACACCATCACATCCTTTGTCATTCACATATTGAACCTCATTGACATCCATCCATTCATTCCTTGACAAAAACATACCTCATTGACAACAAATGCAACATAGTGCACTTCAATCTCCCCCTTTGTATTTGTTGGCAATACACTAGAGCACATATGAATGGGTCAATATGTGTGCCAATATTTCTCCCCCTTATTGGCAACCAAATGCAAAGGTGTGGTGTGGTTATCTTTCAAAAATCTCTTCCTCCCTTTGAAAAGTATTTTCTTGAATAACACTGAGAGAGGGATGATGTCACATGTTCTCTTTAGCAAAGAACCTTTAGTAAATCATCTCTAAGTCTACTTGGGCTAACCCGGTGTAGAAAACAAGAGTGATGTAACCAAGGTACTCAATGCTGTCCAACATTCACTATACATGTGAGATCATGCTTCAAGGGGCTTGAAATTTTTCAGATATAACGATGAATTTTCTAAATCCTGCACAACTTCACAAAACTCATTAGAAAGTTCAGGTGCAAAGATAAAGCTCCCCCTTTCATCCATTTGTCTTCAATCAATACTCCCCCTTAATTGACAAGATAAACTCAATTAAGAAACAAGGGATGAAAGTATGATTGGAATACCTTTACTTTTCTCAAGATGGTATTAAATCATAGAATACCATCTTCTCTAGATTGGATCCCCCTCAAGGGGTGCACTCCATTCTGTCCAAACCACTCTCCAGATGAGAATGATCATCATCTTCAATTCCCTGCAATGTTAGCACATGTAAATACAAGTGATTAGGGAATAAGATGGAACCTCCTTGGTTCATCAATGTGAACAACAAGGTTGAGAATATTCTCTCAACCGAGATGTCCCATTTTCACCATTCTTCACACTTGCACATTTGATCTTCAATGATGATTGTGCTGGTGTGGATCTCAACACATCTTCATGTGAAATCTTCTTCTTCCCTTTTTCCTTAGTAATTGCCAGAACTTCATCTTCAGCTCTCTGCAGATCTTTGGAAAGTTGCAACTGATTTGGCCATATGACTAACAAGTAATTTGGAAGTGAGGCCTCAGTTTTAGAAATCCCACATGGTTCTTTTGATACTGTTAAGCCACCTTTCTTAGGCAACTTATTTTCAACCAATCCCTTCTGCTTCTTCTGGATTTATTGTCTGTTTGAGTTCCGTCTGCTTCTATTTAGTTCCATGGCTTGTTCACAAAGATCCATGGTATGACCTTTCTTTCCACAGTAGAAGCATGTTTTCTTGGTGGTCCTTATGGATGCATCACCCTTCTTGGATTTAGATTCCAAGGACTTCCCTTCCTTTTTCATAATCTTCTTGGGAGCATCTTCAACTTTCTTCTTGCTTCCCAGGATTCTTTCTGAGCCAGGTTCTGTGATCTTTTCTTCTTTTGAGCTCTGGATACAGTTGGAGATTGACATGTATCTTTTTGACCACTTTTGCAATCATCCCAGATGTTGTCAAGTAATCCAAATCTATTTGCAGTAAACAGATGTCTCTGGACCTGTGGGTGCTGCTTCTTTTCCTCTGGCTTGCTCCCCCTTGGCATGGTCTTCCTTTGTGCTTTGACATTTAATGGATTGTACCAACAATCCTTTGCACAGTGCCCATACTTATTACAACACCAACATTGACCCACAAATATTGACTTCTTTAGTCCTTCTGATTTTAGGGTACTTTTCTGGAGCTGCTGTGTTGTTTCAGGAGAGCTCTGCTTCTACATTTTCTTCATCCATACTTGTTTGGAATTATTTTTCCATCCTGCACTTTTTGTGGAAACACAATTAGAAGCATTAGTACAAGATGGGATGGATGGTACCTTCTTTCTAGAAGATGTTGCCCTTTTATTAGAGGATGTCTTTCTTTTAGAATCATCCTCTTCAAGGCACACTTGTGTAGCAACATTTCTACTTTCAGCTGACTGGGAGGATTCACCTTTGGGTGATTGCAGATTTTTCAATATCACCTCTAGTTCTAAGCATTTCATGTTAAGGGAGTTCTTCTCATCCTCAACAGTTCTTAGCCTTCCTTCCCAATTTTCTTTCAGATGTTCTAACTGGTCTTCATGCACCTTTTTTATTTCATGCAATGAGTTGTCTAACTCCTTCACCCTTTTGACTTTCTCTTCTAGTTGAGCATCTTTGACAACCATTGAAACTCTGTGCAATTTTTCCAGTGCATGGAAAACTTCTTTGACCATTGTCTTAAAGAATTATTTCTCAGAAAGGCATCTTTGCAATTCTTCAGCAGTGTCTTCATATCTTTCATTGCAAAGAGAAACAGTTTCATCTTTAGCCTTCACCAGCTTTCTGAGAGTGTTGTTTATGCCAACCCTTTTAGCCAACTGATCTTCCATTGTATTGGCTTCTTCTTCTAGCTGTAATTTTTCTTCTTGAAGATCAAGGATGCCTGTAGCTATACACATTGCCACTTCCTTGGGGACTGTCTTCTGAAGATATTCGATTGCACTTTGAAGATCTTTCATTGTTCCAACTTCATCACAACTAGGACAGGATTTCTTCATCTTCTTGGCATGTTTATTCTTTCTATTTTTCTGAGTCTTGGCAGATATCTCCATTTGAGGCCGGTCGCTCATTTCCTCAAATCTGCACTTCATTAAAGGCTCCCTTGGATCTTTTAGAGGTAACCTCCCTTTGATACCAATTGAAGTGCCCAGATCAGTGTGAATCACTGAGAGGGGGAGGGGGTGAATCAGTGATCCCTTAAAACTTTTTACTAATTGATTCTTTATCAATTAAACCTCTATGGCTGGTTAAAGCCTCGATCCACTCTTCTTGTATCTCTCAGCCTTTCCTCGAGTGATGCAGTAAATGTAAAGGCACTGGACACAAGGATTTACAAGGTTCGGCACCAAAGGCCTACGTCCTTTCCATGTTGGTTATACGCCCCAACATGGTGTCTCCATTATAACTTGTTAGAATTACAATGGTCGATACAGAGTCCCACTGTATCTCTCCAGAGTCCCACAGGAGGGTCTTTATACTGCGTCCCACAGTGTTACTAGAATCCCATTGGCCTGCTCCAGAATCCCATTGAATACTTCTTCTCCCTGAGTCCCATAGGGTCTTCTCTTGGCTCCTCGAGTCGCACGAGTATCTCTTCTTCACTTTAAGCTTCTTCAAGTATCTTCAGCAGTCTGGGATAAAGACTGCTGTCCTTGCTCTGTACCTCTGCTCACTTGTGATGAACATGTCTTCCCGTCTTGCTCAGGATTTATCTCCTTCTTCTCAGGATGACCTGGCTTCTCTCCAACTACTAAATACTCAGACAACTGATATCTTTAACTTCAGTCTGGTCCAGTCTCACTTCAAAACAACTTCATACACTGAATGCATGGCAACTCTGAATCCCCATGCACTGATTGCATGGCTTCTCAAAACTCTTCAAGAACTCCTGGTCTTGGACAACTCAATTGCACACAACCAGATTTGTCTTTGTTAACGTGTGCATGTTCATGCATGCATGCATGCACTTCCTCTTTCTCCTTGGTGTGATAAACCCACAATGGGTGTAAATACTTTTAGCACACACACCTTCTTCCTTCTTCACACTTTGTTCTTTTTGTTTACACACTCACAAGTGTGTTGTACTTTAGTGTGAGGGTATCCTCTTTCTTCCTTCTTCTAAGTGTGTTCACTTCACATAGTGCACACACACTAGGTTCGGACTTTTAGTTCTTTTGCACACACAAATGCCTATGGCCTTCTTCCCTTCTTGTACTCTTCCACTTTGCACACACACTTTGTTTTTCTCTTTTAATCTTCAAGTGTGCACAACCACAAGGCTACGGGCTTCACTTGTTCAATTTGCACACAAAGGCACTAAGCCTTGGGTTCTCCCTCTTTGCACAAGCTACTGCCCGTAGGGCCTTCTCCAATTCTTAAACACACTCAAAGTGTGGTCTTCCACTTCACTTGGCACACAAGGCATGCAAGTTTCGGCCTCCACTTCTTCACTTCACACACACAAGAGGTGTGGAATCCTCTTCACTTGAGCTCCTTCCAATATGAACGCACACAAGGTGCAATCAGGGGCGCGCAGGTGCAAGGGAACAAGGGCTGTGCAAGTCCTCGGGTGCAAGGCACCTCAACCACGGGGCGCGCAAGTGCTACTGCCCCGGGTACTTCCTGCTGCGCAAGGGGAAGGCGCGCAAGGGTCTTCTCAATTCTTCTTTCGCGCAAGAGGTGCGCAAAAGGATCCTTCTTCTTGTCACGCAAAGAAGTAGTGCGCAAGGGACTCACGAAGTCAAGGTTTGGCTTCGGGCTGCTGCCGCGCAAGTGGTGCGCGCAGGGGAGATCTTCGCGAGGCAGAGAGTGCACTCACGGGTCTTCAAAAATTCGGAGCATCAGCAAGCAACACCGATGCACGGGCCTCTCTTTTTATAGGCAGAGGGCCTCTGTTCAATCCGCGTGGATAAACATTTGAATCCCCGAAGTTTTCGGGTATTTCAAGATTTTGCAAATCTTGATTTTCTCCTCGGTTCACCGCGGGTTCTCCTTCTATATTTTTCTCCTCTACGTGCATGCGACTTAGAACGCATGCACGGCCTCTGTTTTGTCCATCCCATGAAAAACACGAACACCCCGAGGCCTCGGCACTTCGTTTGCCTTCGGCCTTCATCGAATTTTCTCATTTGTTGCATGCAAGTCTCTTTTTGTGCATCGTACTGTTCGTTATGGCCAGACGAGCACGAGGGTGCCTTCGGCTTCGAGAGAGACAGCCGAGAACTCAAAATCCGTCGTCGGGGAGGCCTCTGGTTCGAACGGAGCTTGCGGGTGGCAGCGGCCTGGCTTGAGGTTGAGGATGTATGGGGAGCCGTTAGATCAGGCGATCAGAAAACGTTGGATGACCTGGATCTGAACGGGAGCGGCGTGATGCGATGAGCGGCGGAGATCGAGCGCGCGATGAGACGGACGGCCAGGATTCGCTCCGCGGCAAAATCATGCGTCCCACATCGAATCGGCGAGCAGATTTTCCATGGTTTATCAACCAGGCACGCCCCACCACACCTCAGTTGAACTTCTCCCCACCCGGTGCCGCCCCGCACCGGGTTCTCTCTGCGGGCGCGCTCTTGTGCCCACCCCTGCCACTCGGGCGCGCCATTGGCGCCCACTATGCACCTTCGGGGCGCGCTCTGGCGCCCATGCTGCGCAAGACCTGATCCCCTGCGTGGCCTCGGCTTACACACGGCCGCGGCCTCTCGGGCTGGCCCCATGGGATCCCCCTTGGGCGTGGCGACCTCGAGTCCCACATGTTCCTTGGGGTTGAACCCTTAAGGCTGGCCCTTGGTGGCTAATTTTTTGCCTAAGTAGAGACTTAGGGACTTTGTATAAAAACAAAGTAACCCAAGTTCAAATGCCGAATGCCACTTCTTCCAAGCCATTGTTCTTCTTCATTTCTTCTCATCTTCTACTTAAGAATTCCATTACTTCTCCTCATATGATCTTCACTTAGGATATGGAATTCAAAAGGTTCATCTTCATCAACCGAACTCCTGAATCACTTATAATCTTCAATGTTATTTATTGATCTAATCAGAAATCAATTGGAACTTTTTCAATTCACATGAACTAAGATTTAGTGCATGGAATTCATTAAAACCACTTAATCCACTTAGAGATTGTGGATGGATCATCTTCAACTCCTCATGCATTGTCAAAACAATGCATGGTCTTCTAACATTGTTGTAACATTGTATCCACTTGATACAAGTTCTTTGAACTCAAATACCAGTTCAACAATCGTCAGATATCCATAGAGAATGTTTCAACCACAACATCCTATGTCACTTAGTGAATCTCCTAAGTGACATGCATCTTAGTACCATGGCCATTCTCCATTCATCACCAACACCATCACATCCTTTTTCATTCACATATTGAACCTCCTTGACATCCATCCATTCATTCCTTGACAACAACATACCTCATTGACAACAAATGCAACACAGTTCACTTCATACTAGTCACATGACATTAAATTATGATACATGTCTGGATAAGATGATGTTAAACGATTCCATTTATCATTCTCATCATATGACAATAATATATATATCCATCATCCTTACCATATGGAATTAAAATAAATTATCATCGTCAATATATTCATGATATAAAACTGCAAGTCATCCTAGGACCTTAGAAGAGAGGTTCTTACTGAAATATTGGTTTGATCTGTGTTCAGACAAGTGCATCCACACCAGTTTTCTTTAAGTCACAATTGAGTAAATTTAAGAGTTTTGGAATCCTATCAATCATTACATCACTCCACCCCCATGCTTCATGTTCCCCTCAATTGGAAATTTATCATTGTTAATTTCTTGAGGGACCCCTTAAGGCCTGGATATGGTGCATTATCTCACATACCATAGTGATACAACATTTTATAGGGAATTAAAAAACATTTTGAGTTATGTTCCCTATTCTGAACATGGTCAATGGTCAAACGTCATTTATTTTTCCCCATTTCATGATAGTAGTAATAATTTTGTGTTTTAAACATTATTACTAGTTATCATGTTCTCTAATTAAATCCCCTATGTGTTCTGAAGTTTTGGCATTGTGATTCAAAATTATCATTTCTCTTTGATTGGATTGATTCTGACTCCCCTTGAGTTATCTCGTTCATGCACTAGAAAGCACGGGGAAATAATATTGGCTACACGAGGAAACCAATTCTCTAGAAACAACCTCTCTAAACCAAAATAATATAGGTTTTTAGTCCAAAATAATAGACTCTGAGTTTATTTTGTTTAGTTGAAACACTCATACAAAGTGAATAGTTATGTGGTTGTCCCTTGCTTCCCACATTATGCCTGATCGACATGATCTTATAGATTTTTCATTACTTATATCATAATAATGATCAATGATATTTATTTAAATAAATATAACGTATTTCTTAAAAACAATTCATAGTAAAAAATGAAATTCTCTTTCAAGTGTTTAGGAAAACATAGCCTCTATGGATCCTCCCCATCAATGGAGTGCTTCAGTTCATCCATCATATAGAGTGTGGAATCCAAGAACCATTTTCACCTCTTGATCTCCCTTTAGTATTAATTTTCATCTATACATTGCTCCTCACCCATAATATTCATCTAGTTCCACTGAGTTCAAAGATCATCCACTGGATGAGATACTTGTCTCAATAACTCTTGGGCTTCTGTCAGCTGGGCCCTCAATCATGTGACCTGTTTTGATTGATTTGTAGTAAAGGAGGAATGATCAGTCATCTTCCTATCTTGATTTTCGATATCCTATTCTGCCTCTTGAATCTTCTATATGATGATGGATTTCTCCTAATGTCGGTCCATGTTCAGATGGTGGCTAATTTTTTGGATTTTCTCAGTGAAGTAGTCCCAGATTAGTATGTATAGACACAATTAATCATACCCTATAGAACATGGAATATACATCCAATGGTGATGTGAATCCATTATGATTATCCATTTTGATTTTGGGGTCTTTTTATAAATTTATTAGTCAACTTCTATGCTTCGTTTTGGGTTTGCCGACTGTCCTTGATCGTAATATAATAAGTCTCTTCCATCAGCTTAGGATCTCTAGGCTCATACTCTGGAAATGTAGCCATAAATTCAATAGTGGGAGACTCATATTGTATCATGATATATGGGTTAGTATATCATATCATGTGGTTGATCGTTATCCTTTAACCCCACTATGATAAAGTTGACTCTATTAGCACTAGGCGTCTCCCCTAAAGTGGTGACACCAAAAGTTTTGGTAAGGTCTGCCTGAGCGGCCGATTCTTCCATGAATGTTTCTCCAATAGGAAAATGAATTTTGGGACCTCTAACCATGTCCTGTAGTAGATAACTCACTACTCCTATAACATTTCATATAATAAGCATGCTAATCAACAAGATAGAGTAACTATAGATGTGGCTCTACAATGAGAGTAAATTACAAAATCCAAACGGTGAGTTATCAATCACTCAAGTAGTTGTTGTGGGGATACCAGTATGTGTCCCCCTATAAATGATTGATGGATCTGAGGATTCTCGACTAAACACCCTATTCTCATTAACACTTTTTCACCCTATACCGACTATCGCTCGAGACATTGATTCCTGGGCTTGGTCCTCTACGTCTGATGCTAAACCTAATCCCTAATAAGTTGGGGAATCATGAACAAGATTCATTTGTTAGAAATATATTTTTAGTCATAGAATATAGATAATACATTATGGGAGTGATATCCAGAGATATTGAGTTATATAATACTTCTAATGATTCAGAAAATCCCTTCATAGAGGTTTCCTTTGTGGATAAGACCTCACCATCCTCCGAAGTGCTTGATTTAACTGTGTATTCCCCCATTATCCATTTTATTTCCACAAAATGGGTAGTTCTAAATGATCTAAGACATTGAAAAATTATATGGAGAATTCATTTCTTGTTGTACCCACACTAAATATTCCATTGGATGCAATGTCCATCATGAATGCTCTAGATCTTCTAACTCCACCACATATTGTGCCTCTTTTTCCTAAGATGCATGGATCATGGTCTTTCCGTATTCATCCCCAAATAGTTCCATTCCATGATTATTGAAACAATCCCTTTGACTAAATGTGTAGAGGAATAGTATATAGAAGTCCCATGTTTCATAGGCCTTAGGTTAAATGGCATCCTTAGGAATATCCACACGATGCAATCACTTCCCAAGATCTTCAGCATGCACCATGTGGAACCCCCTTGAGGGTTATTCTTCTTCCCAAGTCGACTTGGCTAGGAGCAATAGACTAGGTACTGCTTCTCCTATTCATCAATCATAGGTTGGGGTGGATCCAGGGATCATCAGACTCATTGATGTTGCTCCATCACTGTTATGTACACCAGCCATGCCCCTATGGTTCTCTCTTTTTGACTGTTTGGACTGGACACCAAGGTCGTGGGACTACTCCCTCATTGGATCGAATGGTCTACTACCTCAACCTCACTTCTAGGTAGGTCTCCTCCTAACTCTTCACATAATAATAAACCAGCCCATATGTAGAAGATGATTGCAGTAACTCATTCCACATCTTCCTATTATCACATCTGAACATGAGATAGACCTACCTCATTACTCACAAGTGATTTTCATAGAATAATATTAGACATACATGTAGAGTTGGCCTTTATTGGAACAAAAAATACCTTTTCAAATAGTGTGGGTTGTATTGTCCACATATTTGTTCAGAATCTACCCTTTTCACAAGCACTCCACCTCAGAAGCCCAAGAGATACAATCATGTCTCATCTGTCCTCGTGACATAATTAGAAATCACCCTCATCAGTAGATGGAATGGGTGAAAGGTGAATCTATCTTCATGACTGAACTTTCATAGCACGTCTAAAAAATTAATAATGAATAAATATCTCACTAAGATGTTTATAATAACTATACAAAAATTTATCTCAGGGGGGAGGTGAGATTTGGGTATTCGTAACCCTCATTTTGCACTACGAGCTAGTTGTACAAAATTTGAAGATACCTTTGCACAAGAAGTGAATTCTTCCCCTAAATGACATTCTAGATCACTTTATATAGATTTTTTATCACCAAGTTCCTATGAATGATATGTTTCCTCATTTCTAAAAATGTATCCATGATAAATTTTCTTAGTCATAGCCTTATGTTCACATCTCTTACTGACATCATTCATCCACAAATTAGGGTATTAATTTTTTAATGGTTTTGGTTGAAGCCTCATTATTTATTAAAGCAAAGTAAATACCTCTTTAACTGGGTAGAGGGAGACCCATTACATAGCCCTAAGGCCCAATGGGAATTTAGTCCATTACATGGCCCGTAGGTCCAATATTTTGGGCAAAGGCCTATTCTATGAATAGTATTTCTACAGTACCCGTGTAGCTACAGTACTGCATAGTACCCTCCACTTCTACAGTACCCTGCCACCGCTACAGTAACCTGCCACCGCTATAGTGACCTACCATCGCTATAGTGCTCGTCGTTGCAATAGTTTCGCCACTGCTACAGTCTGGTATATTACTGCTACAGTCCCTGCACCCAATGGGTTTTGAACCCCCATTTTTTCATGTAGGATTAAGGGGTTTTTACCACTAAGCCAAACCCCAATTACAAAAATTAGGGTATTAATGAATCCAGAGAACCTGATTGTTGTTTCTGATACGGTATTGATGTTGAACCCCCAATGTTTCTAATTGATATCCTCAAGCATCCACCAATAACATCTATCTTTTCCTCAATGAGTTCTCCTTAGACAAGAATGGGGCATTTCCAACCATTTCTTAGGTACCAATTCCCCCTCAATAGGATATTCCACTAGTATGTTCAAGAAACAGTAATACCACAACATATAGAAAAATATCCCTAATCATTTTATTATCTTTATCTATCCCAAGCATGAGATCTAGAAGCACCTTTTCCTAACACGGCATCTGATCCAAATCCTCCCATGAATTAACTACAGGAGTAATTCATCATACATTCCTCCCATTATGGGTATCCCCAAAATATGATGGATGTCTGAGAGGATAATACCAACTTCCATGTGATGAAAATGGATTTTTTGATGATCTAACAACCCTCTACTCAGTAGTTCATGTATGATTTCCTTCAGTAAGTAAATGCAGAATTTGGAAGCCCATGCCACTTTATAGAGGCCAACCTTCCTCAATAATAAACTGAACTATACATAAGATGCACATACCCAGTAGGCCCAGGACCAGTCTTCTATGATGTTGTTTCCTAGGAATAGGTCTTAGTCATCGGTCTAACCCTTCTCAGAGTTCCTTAGGTCCACGTTGATAATTGGTTTGTATTATAGTGGAGATACCTCATCCACTAGTACCTTCCCAAAAATATTTTGGGTATGGTTATAGAAAAAATCTCTTTGGATAGGAGAGTGATCTTTCCAAATGTGGCCATTGATAGCTCTATGCCACTAGGACTGACCAGGTGTTCCTCTGAACTAGTAAGCTGGTTTTTCTATATAATTTGTTGGGATAAAGGCAATTTCTACCAGACCGAATCCATATATTGAAAACCTATTACATATGGGTTAGTCCTTATGTACATCTAAGAATAGTTCAAGAAATTATTAATAGTCTAGGTGGCTCCATATATACAATGTGTTCATGATATTGTAAACTATTTAATCTTACTTGGAAGCATCTGGAAGTACCTCCCATGATGCTTCTTTACCAGATATTGGATTTGTGACATAATCAAATTTTCAAGTGATTTTTGTAGAGACTGCTCTAGAATTTCATTCACAAAGCACTGATGGATGTATTATAACTATACAATGCTCGAGTTGTGAAGAAGCAACATATCTTAATGGCTTGGTTTGCTAGGTATTATTCATGGAGAATGGTCTAAAGACCAAATTTTCCAAGGGAGTTTGGGGGTGTAAAAGAAGCATTCAAGGTGATACTGTCTTACCTTCATAGGTATTTGGTATGGATATGTGGTCCCAGATGAGTTATTTATAGGTGGGCGGTCAACCTAGCATCATGGTTGCAGAATGAGATTCACAAAAACTTTTCCTAAATGTGGAATGTGCACCATTTATCATGATGTTATTTCAAAATCATCAGATTATCTACAATTCACCCTCGAAATCCAAGACTTCTTTCACTCAGCACCACTTATTTGTGGTGGATGTTTTTGGTGCCAAAATTTGTGCCCCATGATAGATTGTAGAAGGATAAAACTATTTAGGAAAAAATTCATCCTTAACATTCCCAAATATCATAAAAGAGAATGCCTCACAAACATCCTGCATGGATCCCCTCGTCACCTATATGGCATGAATTGATGAAGGACATCATGTGATTTTGATGCCTTCTACGACAGTGCTAATGTAGTTGATGGATGGATATATGAGAATAATAGAGTCACAAAATTTTTTGAATGTATAATTACTTCATGGAACACCTGCGAGCATCATGGTTTCCAATTTTTTATAAATAGTCTTCTAACCCCCCCCCCTCAATTTTGCTATTACCCATACCATTCATATTTAGATTTCATTTCATAGATCACCTGGGAACCATGAACTAGAACAAAATAACGATTATCCAAGGTAATTGAGCATCATGATACACCCTTTCCCTTTTTCATATTAAACGCTAACTGTATTAGGGATGCATTTCTTGAAGTACCATGCCTTTCATGACAGAAAGAGAAAATTTTGTTACTCAAGGCTTCACATAGCATTAAGTATTTAAAAATCACTCTTACACTAAGCCAGGACTCCATGCTATGGATGGGTCCCCGTGCTTCAAGAATCCCATTCCTTCGCGAAGTTATGGTTCTCTAAAAATCACCAAAGTTTCATTAATCCACTATCATTAAGGCTCCCAACATTGACATATTGTCTTCTATGTGCCCCCCTAACTTGTGAATTGTGAATTTTTCATCCCTTGCATGGTTTTTATTATTATGTGGCCATAAAAATTTGATTTTGGCATAGGTATACTACATACACTTAATTTTTATCATATTGATTATAACATGCACATAATGACTTACCACAAAAGCAAACACCCACATCCACAAATTGATGGTTCCTTCACATCCCCACAAAATGATGGGTACCAGTTCTGTATGTCCAAGGGGTGAGGTCTGAGTCCTCCAAGTCCGAGCTATAAGACGTTAAACTGCCAAGAAACTACATACTCGACACATGATGTTAAAATATGATCTCTCAATGTGTAGAATTCTCAATATTTCACCACATATGAGTGATATAAAATGACACCCTATTAAATGTAATATTGATGGGATGGTCAATGGGAGCCTACTACTTCCCTCATCTTCAAAAATCCATCCTTCTCTATTTGGGAATTTCCACCATGTGCGCCTCTATATGTCGTCACAAAATCCTTTACACCTCATCTGATAGGATGCTCTATGTATGGATAGAATGGAACAAACCATTCCTTCTATGGATTGTGATATTATTCACAACAAACTTCTTCTTCCCCGAGTAGCTCCTACACCTAATCCCCACACTATATCTCAATGATGCATATTTTTCAATGTGATCATCTGGTCTGTTACTCCCACATCTTTCTCAAATTGAGCATGAATCCCATGGGCTTAGAGGTTAGTATTTAATCTGATAGCCTTATTCACCATGCATCCATTCTTGAGTAATCAACATTCCCCCATTCTGAATTATGGGGGTTTTGATCCCTATCAGCTGAAAGGGAATGTAGGAATCCTCCATGAGGTTAAATCCCAACCAGTAGAAAACCAAGGTGCCACCTCATGGGGATGTACCCTCATGATGTGAAATTTTACAATTATGGGATACATCCCACTAGATCAGCCACCATGTGGTGTTTTGATCTATCCTCTATCACCCACATCAATTATCATCCATCCGGATTTTACCATGGGCCACCACGTCCCAATATTAACTTGACATTCAGTGAAATTCCCCAAATCCATCCAGGAAGCACCTATATGTAAGCCCCACCACATATCTCATTGATTTATCATTCATGATGTGATCATTAAGATTATATCTCCCTCTTTTTTCTCACACCGATCATGACTCTCATGGGTGTATTGGTTAATAGTGACTATGACACCCTTACCTATAGGGCATCCCTTAATGATTAATTTCCATACCCCCCATTATGGACTAATTTGTTTCATATCCATGACTTCTAAAAAGGTTATGTATGAATCCTCTATGAGGTTCAATACTAACCAACGGTAAATCCATGAACTCCCCTATAGGGATGTACCATCATGATGTGTCATCTTCCCTTCATGGGACACATCCCCATGGATCCACCTTTGTATGGTTTTCTGATCCATCCACCATCACACATATCATCTTCCATCAATCCTGATATTACCCTGGACCACCATGCCCTAGATAGATCTTGTTGTTCAACCATAATACCCATATCCCTCCCACCTGCTCCCTTATGTATCCCTCAGCATGTCCAATATAAATTCATAGTGAACTTTCTCCAATTATCTCTCTGAACTACATGGAATTTGATACCCTTTAACTTAATGGGGGTATGTGGGAAGACTTCCTAAATTTGAATCACATCAGTTGTTACCATCCTGGTCTTTCCCTTGAGTAACCATGTCTTGGGAAGACCATTCCCCAGCCTAGAAGTTACTATTCCTCCCATTCCCCATCTACATGCTCCATTCTCATAAGACACCTTATTATGTGTCTCATCACCCTTTCCCGAAATATCGGGAAATTTATCTATATTGTCTAAATAGTTTATGTAGAAATCCTCCATGATTATCTTTCCCATTATATGTCACACTCCTTCCATTTCTGCCATCCAATCCTAACACTTCATCTATAACCTCACTCGTATCCCATCAAGATAATTGCATCCATATGGATTGTCTCATCGCATAGGCCCTATTATCCTCATCGCTACACTAAGTGGAACTTGGTTATCAAACCATTAATAATCCCCAAACATCATATATTCATCCAACCAAGAGATATCCACTTGTAAAGGGTAGATGAATATGTGTATGCCCTGCACCATCACCCCTTGAACTATGTTGGTTTTGATCCTTGTCTCGGGGTATATAGGAATCCTAAATGAGTTTAAATCCCAGCAAATAGAAAACATCGACCCCCCCCCCCAAATGGGGTTCGACTTTTCGATCTTCCTCCATCAGGCGTCCTGATCTATCCCCCTCTCACCATCTCTTTAAGACATTAAACTCACATCCTACCTCATGTAAAACAATGGATGTACAAATAAAAGAAATGAATCCTTCCAGGGTCCTTCTATATGGAGTGTTAATTTTGAAGGCCCAAATTGAATTACCCACTCTTACAAATATTATAGCTTAATTATGGGGTCGACCCATATGAAGAGTTTTTGTGTTTTGTTTTTGAATCATAACTAATTAAATGATGGTTTTATGAATTCAGTGTTGATATTTGAGGATTGTGAAGGTTTTTTTAAGTGGTTGAATGATTAACACTTCCAACCCTATAGTGGAATAATTTAATACAAGAGGAAATTCCGAAACTATTTTTAACAATTAATTGTAGGAATGCATCAATGATATGGATATTTATGAAGATAACCGAAAATCAAATTCTATATTGTGTTTTTTGTTCATAATAAACCACATCTATGGGCTTCAAATGTAACAAAACTAACTTGATATAGTGAGTTCTGATTAAGTAAGTTGAAATCAATTCCTTGTTCTAAAAATTGGTTTTTATAAAATTTAAGTAATCAACCCACTTTTTGGATGATAAGTGTTCCCAATGCCCAGGTAATTTATAATTAGAATTCCCTTAGAGGTTCTATGAAACTTAGTTATTTGTCTGATACGGAGTTTTCAGCAAGATATAGGAAGAGATTTTTTTGAAAATTATGATAGGTAGAATGAAACATAAAAACCACGACATGAAAAGTTAATTACCAAATATTCTTTATTGGTCGCATCCCCCAAATATAAGGAGGATTATCAAATAATTGAGTAAATGAGAAAAAACTCTTTATACCTGGATTATTCATTACAGCTGTGAAAGAATGATGAACTCCAAGCCACCACAATAGAAAAATCTACAAAAAAATTCCTAAAATGAGTTTTATGATTATCCCATGCCAATATGTGTCTCATCCAGCTGATGATGATCCTCCAAAATAGTATTTCTGCAATTAATTGGTCATTCCCCAATTTCCAAGGGTTGTTTGGTGTCAAAATCACAGGTCAAATTATTGGTAGGAGGGGTAGATAGGAAGTGGTTGGCCACTTGTTGACTATAACATGGTTCAGGGAATAGTTATATTAACGATGCACCATCATTGATCAAGGTTCATTCCATTGATGTGAAGGCACATAGGTACCTGGGCAGGTCTATGTGATTTGGAGAACCATGAAAAAAATCATTGATGAGCTAGTGCCATTAAATATGCATACCCAGTATGGTTTTTTATAGTATCTGCATGATTTGGATACCCATGTGGAGACCGTGCATCCTAGTTTTTTCCCATGGCTTCAAGGTCACACGGTCATCATGATTGTGGTTCATAGTTTTCCCGACTCAGTAGTAACCATGCACCCTGAAAAAATGGTCCAAATGGCTCCAATTTCCAAATGAATTTTCCTATTTCTGCTAAAACATTGTATCCCTTCATTTTTTAATTAAACACTATCTATAAAGACATGTTTAGGATTTGAAATCATTTAAATTTATCTAAAAACATATTTAAATATGCTTAAATGAAAATAATTCCTTATACACATCAGTGAAAGAAACTCCCTCACACTTTATCAGTTGTTTCTCATCAAACATGTGCCTAGAAAATAATCTCAAAGGAGTTATCAAATTATATGGTATAAGTGTCATAGGGTAGATCAACTAATTTAATAAGGATTTTGGATGAATTATTATTGAAATTTATACATGTATTCTTCATGAATCACCAATCATTGATATTATCCAATGATGTAAGATCAATTCCAAAATCTCAAATATTCATTACTAAATCATTGTTGTTTAAAATTAAAATTGTTTTTCTTCATTCAAAAAATGATACAACCTCCATTTCCATTTCATCACACACATAGGTTGGTTATGCATATATGTATTCATGAAAAAATGGTGGGCTATCTTTTTTATTAGCTACAGGAACTCATTGACTTGGAAGTTCTGAAAAATGATGTGTGGTAATAAAAACATTTGACCATGCCTTTGCATATATTGAATTCTTTTCATTTAGGTGAGATACTAGAAATAAAAAATTTTACCAAATTCTTCTCATCTAATCATGATGAATTTAGGGATAAAGTCATGAATTCCTAAAATTAAGACCACATAATCACCACTGATGAAACATCAACAATTTCCATACATAAGTTCCATTTGTGAAGTAATCAATTTCCATTTTAAAGGGTTTTGTTATTTAATCTACTCCATCATAATGCTCATCTAAAAGAAATGTTTTATAAATGAATATATGTGGGTTTCGCCTCTACTATTACAAACTTTTGTCATATAAAAAAAGATTTTATCACTCTATACATATGAGGAATTTAATAAATATGTACCCAAAACTCATTTTAAATTAGTTGATATAAATTTATGGAACCTATAACATTCCATTAGAATACCCATAAGAAAAAAAGGTCATCCTATTTAATGATAACATAATTATCAAATGGGGTTCCATATGTGGGCACCCTCCCCCACACTTAAAACTGATCCTGGTCCCCCGTGAATGTGGTAAGGTGGAGAAGGGTGGGAAATAGAAGTGTATGAAAGAGGAAGGAGAACCCGTGAAAGGATGAAAATGAAATGTAGAATAGAAAAACCCCCTGGATAATGGTCAAAGAGAGATCGCCAGCTGGTATGAGAGAGGTGACCAAAAGGAAATTTTTCTTTTGGCCATTATAAGAGATCCATCTACAATATTGACAATTAAACTGGAATGGGTGAAGTAATAATATCACATTAGTAGAAAGTGTAGTGTTGGTGAAGAAAAAAATCACACCATACAGAACACATAATGCAACATCTATATCAAAAATGAAGTCAAAAATAGAGTAAAAAATTATTAAGTAGTATGAGTAGTGGAAAATGTAAAGAAATCAGTGATAACACATGGATGGATAAAATCCAGATGGACCTCAGAACTATGCATGGGTTTTTTCGACCCATAATGGATCTACTGGGGCTAAATCAATATCCATCAACTGTTAGAAGTTTCACATTCACCTTATTTATTCAAAACCTTCTCCAAAAACTTACACTGCATTGTAGTGGAAGAATTTGACCACTATGAAAGGTTCCAACCCCTGGGACTCCAAAATTCCCAGAAACAATATTAACCATGAGTTTATCAATAATACATGGTTTTGTGATGGAATGATTTGTAGGAAATCATACGTTATTGCTTTGTGTTCTCTTCCCAAAATTTATCATTTTCATATGTCTGTTTCTAGATTTTATCAAGCTTGGACAATTAGAATTTTCATTTATCAATAGTGCCCTTCAAATAATAATTTAAATCGTTAACATCCTAGTATGATTCATACTCAATCTATACATGTAGGTGAAATGTTTTTTCATTGACCAAACGAAATAGGGACATGCCCAACAAAGTCTTAAAAGAAGTCTGGTATTACCATAAGTCACCATCGAGCTTTGTGGACAAATATTTTACTGAGGCTCCCACAACCTTTTATCAGCTTTTTTTCCCAATTAGTGACCTCAACTTGGTCGTTGGATTGGGGATGGTAATGTGTCACCATGTTATACTTCACCCCATACCTCAATTGAAAATTCCTCATTAATACATTTTCAAAAAAAATTCCCCTCTCACTAATAATGACCTGGGGTACGACAAACCTACTAACATTTTTTTCATCAAAATGGAAACTACTACTTTTGTTGTGTTTTGAATTTTGGTAGAAGCTTCCACCTATTTAGACACATAATCCAAACATAAAAAAATGTATGTATTCCCATTTTATGGAAGAAATGTCCTCCTCATGTCAATGCCCCATACATAGGAGACTTCGATCTCGTGGATAGGGTGTTAGGGAATTTCATCTATGTAGCCAATGTTATTAGTCCATTGGTGTTTATAATAGTGTGACATAGTGCTAGGAATCCATACGCATCCTAGGCTATAAAAATATAGACTGTATGATATTTTCTATTGTGAGATCCGACCTATGATATCCCCCAACTAGGGAGGAGTGATAAAACAGAATAATTTAATTAACATAATCCTTGGGTATGCTCTAGTGAATTTCTCCATCTCCACATGATCAAAATAGAAATGGGTCACCCAAAAATTATATATTTTTTTACTTTTGACTAAAAACACATCCATTTTAGGAAAGTTATATTAGAATGGATCACTCCCATAACCAAGTAATTGGGAGTGTCTGGAAAACATGGATGAGGTGTGGATACTACTAAAAAAACTTGATCATATAAAAATTATTCCTAGAGACCCAAGTCATATTATTTTTCCAAATGGGGTAATTCCATGCGTGAGAAATGATCAGTAACTATCTTTTCACTCCTTTTCGTAAAAAAATATCTAAATCACACTATTGGAGAAGTATCACCCAAAAATTGTGTCAGGGATTCACATCCCTATTTTTTTACAAGAATTTGAGTGTTAAATGGTTATCAAAAACAACAAAATTCACTAGAACTGGATAGGATAGGAGTCCTTAAAATTGAAAAACTACCACCAACAACTCATTCTCAGTGGTATTTTAGTTGATTTAGGCTTCCATTAATGCTTATGATTTATTATATATAGGCTTGAAGATTCGATCAAAATGTATCCCAAGAATATATCCCACAACATAATCACTAACACTAAATATAATATCAAATTGCTCATTCCATTTTGGATAAATAATGATGGTATCTTCAACCAATATCTACTTCACGAGTTGAAAGGATGAATTTCACGTTTCATCGATTTCAAAGATTACATCCTTTGAAAATAGATTGGTCTGCGGTTGGGATATCATTGAAAAATCAAACACAAATCATCTATAAAATCCCACATTTACAAGAAATCTATGTATTTATTAGACAGAAGATGGAATGGGATGGGTTGATACCACTTCAATCATTGTGGTATCAACATACAATACCTTTTTAGGGAACTAGTGTCCTAAGATAACACATTTTTATACCATAAAATAGCATTTCTCTCATTTCACGAGAAGATTTGTTTGTTAGCACCACTCCAAGTCTATTTCCTAATTAATCTGGAATGTGTTGAATGAATTTACACTGACAGATAAATGTTCCATGAAAACATCCTGAATCATCTACACCATGTCAGGGAAGATAGACAATATACACCATTGGAAGGTGGCCTGATCACTATACATTCCTAAAGACATATGACGATACAGAAATGTTCTATATAGGCATGTGAAGGTGCTTTTATCCTACTCTTCATGTATAATAGAAATCTATTTCTACCTCATGTAATCATCTAAAAAGAAATAGAATTCATTCCCATCCAAATACTCAATCTTTTTATACAAGAATGGAAGTGGAAATTTATCTTTCCATGTAGCATCATTGAGATTTTAGTAATCCACAAAACCATCCATCTATTAACCATCATTGTTGGGATTATCTCATTATATTTATTTGAAATGATGAGGATACCTCCCATTTTTTGGGGCACATTAGAAGGAATCACACATGGGATGTTATAAATTTGTTATATAATACATTATTCCAAAAACATTATTACTTCTTTATTTACAACTACATTTATTGGATGGTCTAACCAACACTGTAGTTGTCGATCAGGGTTGGATCCTTCCTCATGTATAACATTATGTGCACAAATGGTTGCACTAATCCCCTTAATGTCATCAACCATCCAACCAATAGCATGTTTTCATCTTTTTAGAACCTATATTAGTGTGTTTTATTGATCTTGTGTAAGCGATGCGTTATTAACTAACGATAGTATGTTTTTATTGCCCATGTACACATATTTTATAAAGTATGGGAGAGGTTTTAGTTTATGTTGAGGGGATTTAATAACAGAAGGAACAATTGGTTCTACCTTATCCATATCTAAGATATTTGGAACCATTTTTTTCTTCCAAAAATGATCTCATTTTCTTATAATAAACATATGTTTTCTAGATACTGTTCGGGCTAGATTTCACCTACATCTAGTCTATCAAAAGTAGTGAAACATACCATGTCACCCTCCCTGGAATCAAAATAATATTCAACTATATGTAAAGCATAAAAAACTTCATTCTCATCAACATATGCTTTATTTAATGTTTCGAGCACATTGTAATATTATCATTCACCCACTAAACTAAAAATTAATTCACTTTTGATGAATGTCTATCAACACATTTTCATTGTCCAAAAACGGTCTTCCCAAAATCAGAAGTACCTCTACATCTTCCTCTATATCAAGTATGATAAAATCATCAGGAATAATAAAATTCCTTAATTAAACACGAACACCCTCATCTAGTCCCTTTAGATACTTAATGGAGTGATAATCTTGTTTTAATTCCAGATGAGTTGGGTTTAGTTCATTCAATCCTATATTTTTAAAAACTCCAAATGTCATTAGATTGACTCTATCCCTCTGGTCACAAATGGATTTTCTATACTCACAAGGTCTAATTGTGCATGGTCTAGTAAAATATTCATGATGTTTAAGCGTTATGTGAATAGAGTGTTAAACCACATTTGATCATTCTTTTTTGAGATGAATGATGTCGAAATTATCCATAATTCATTTATTTGACAGGATTTCCTTTAGGAACATTGTAATTTTGGGTATTTGAGTCAATTAATCTATGAAGGTAAAGTTAATATGAACTCCTAAATATCTCTATAAATTTTCCAAGCTATTGGTACAATTTTCAATATTTCATTTATTATTGGAATTCTAAGGTGGGTTCATAGGATGTGACAACCTCTTTTCCTTTATCACATAAAATAATATTCCCTTCATGTGATGAGGAGGGCCCATATACTTCATCTTATTTCCCCGCATATTGAGTAGATTTATCATGGTTTCCTTGACTTTTCTTTTTTGTGCAGGTATATGTTATGTTATATCCTTACCACTTGTCAAGTTCACTGCGTTAGCATAATCCTATGGGTTCTTTTCAGTGTTACCCTATAGTGTTCCAAGATTCCATAGTCAATGGTTATTAGAGTGTTGTCTAATATGATTCTTGAGAGATTGAATGGATGCCTCTTGATTATAAAATATTTTCTTAGCTATTTTAATGAATTTAGACATCATTTATTCAAACCTTCATGGTTTATCTTATTGAAGATATTGTTTTACATCTCATTAAGTATGTGGTTATCATGGTGGTTGTGCAAGATGAGGGTTTGGATAACCTTATCGGTTATAAGACCATTATTGATATTTATTTTACTATTATTCTCTAGAATATTTTTTTTGATATTTCTTTTTCCAAAACCAAATGTCTTTTGAGGTAATGGATTAGGATTTTGATATCGTTTTCCTCAAAAAATATTCACATTATCCTTCCATGTCGGGTTTTGGTATTGAGGTTAATATTTTTGCCCTTGATTCTGAGAAACATAAATCAATTAAAATTTGGAAAGGCCAGTATTTAACCCCATTTATTATCTCGTGCTATGGTTGGAACCACATCTAATGAATGATGGATGATTCACTTCTTAAACATGTAATAGTTTATTCTTATTCAAGGAAATAATTTTCTGTGACAGAACATCAAGTTGGGAAAAATTTAACTTAGTGGCATCAATATTATGGATATATCTCTTCGAAGTTACACACATAAAATTACATTGGAAATTATTGGCAATAACATCTTCTAAGAGATGAAAATGTTCCTTAGGATATTTTCTCATGATCCTTCCTCTAGGAGTTATATCCACCAATGATTTGGTGTTCATTGTTAGACCCCCATAAAAGGATTGGACTTGCTTCAAAAATGGAAGTCTATAATGAATATATTTCATAAACTACTCCATGATAAACTCACAATACCCATACAATGTCTCGGTCTCACGCTACTAAAAATTTTGAATTTCATTCTGTAATATCACTGTTTTGGAGGGATAAAATTACTTGGATAAAAATGCTCGAGCTAGTGCCTCACATGTAAAAATGGATCACTGAGGTAACAATTTTTTAAATTCCTTCGATTGTTCCCTTAATTATAAGTGAAATAAATAGATACAAATGGACTCCTCATACACTCTGTGGTAACATAATGTGTCACATATTCCTAGGAAATTGGAGATATGAGAATTATGATCTTCACTTGGTAAACCCCCAAACTATATTGTAATTTTCATAATATGCATGTTATCCATCTTAATCTCAATATTCATAGATGAAATTCGTGGTATTCTAATACCCATATCCACTCCATGAATAGAGGGTATCCCATCTTACATAAGGGTATGTCATGCGGAATTTGTCCTAGAGGTGGTTGAGGTATGTACTACTATTCTTGTTAAAAATAATGCTATTTATTTTTTAATATATATGGAAGTAGTGATGGTGGAATATAATATTTTTGTTTTCGATGACCATACCCAGGATGAAATTGATCTGGCAGTCGCTCATGCATTTGTGACACATATTCTATAAAATTAGTTAGAGGGTGATGATTTGGATCACCATTAGTAGAAAGCTTCTGGTTCTGATTTATATCTATAGAAACTACTATCTAACTTCATGGAAAATAGGTTTTTCTTCTTCCAAATTTTCTATGGTGGTGTTCTAGTTGTGTTCCCCTAAAAATTTCTGATGCTTTTATGAAATCATTCTCTTGATTTCTAGTTCAAATAGTAGTGTTTCCACCTATTCCTCCTTCTTCAAATGAGTGATTCATTTACTCATACACTTATGGTCCTCCACAATAAAAAATAACACACCAATATTTAAAGGGAAAAATAAAGAAAATAAATTATGGGGTAAATAATTGAATTTTTATAAATAAATTGTTTTCACATAACTAATAGAAGCTCAAATTAACAAAACATCATTGAATACATCAAGAAATTATAACCTAAATTGGTGTTATTCTAACTAATGTGTCCCAAATAAAATTATCAAATCTTACAACTAGTATAGAATATGTATGGAGTTGATCTATAGGGATAATTAATATGATCAATTTAATGACTAATAATTAACTAAATGATGCTTTTAATAAATTTAGAGTAAATATTATAGGATTGTGAAGGTTTTTTTTCTAATTCTTGGATGATTAAATTTTAATATTCAGTAATGGATAACTTTAAAGTTAGAAAATTCAAGAAACTGTTTTTAACAATTAATGAAAGGAATATGTTGGGATTGTGGATATTTCGGAAATGCACAAAAATTGATTTGTATATTGTGGTGTGTTTTTCCTAATAACTCAAAACTTTTGATTTCAATCATAATGGAACTCTTGTGATCTGAAGAGTTCTAATAAAATATATAAAAATAAATTTATTTTTTAGAAAGTTTTTTTTAAAAAAACATTAGGAATACACCCCCTATTCACACAACAGGGGCATCAAATATTCACGATAATTCTTATAGTGATGACTTTTAGATCCCTAGAAACTATATTCTTGGTTTGATATAGAGTTTCCAACAGTATATATGAATAAATGTTGGGGTAACATATGAGAGATAAATTGAAACATCACAATCACAACAAGAAAATTTATCTACCAATGGATATTCATTGTCTACAACCCCAACACATAATGGGAATTAGATACTCGTTGAGTAAATGAAAAAAAAACTCTTGATACATGGAGTGATCATTATAGCCAAAAATAAAAATGAATTTCAATCCACAACAAGAGAAAAATATCCAAAAAAATCCGAGAATGAGTTTTAAGCTTCTCCCCTACCAATATGTGTTTCTTCTGGATGATGAAGATCCACCAAATAGTCATTCCCCTAGTAATTGGTCATGAACCACTATCCAAGGGTTTTCAGGGGGCCAAATTTTGGGTCAAATGATGGAAAATATCGGTTGATAGGAAGTGGTTGGACACTTGTTTGCTGTAGAATGTTTTAGGAGAACTCTTATATTAACAATGTGCCTACAGTGCCCAAGGTTATATCCATTGAAGTGGATGTGCATAGGTTCCTAGGATCTTCCACATGGTTTGGAAAACCATAATCACATTGTGTGATAAAGAACTTCCCCCAAATATGCATACCCCATATTGTTTCCCTGTGGATCCATAGGGTTTGGATACCCATTGGGAGACCATACGTCTTGGTTCTGTCCCATGGCTTCAAGGAATCATGGTCATCACGAATGTGGGGCATAGTTTTCATGACACAGTAGCAACCATGAACCATGGAATTAGGGTCCAAATGCCTATAATTTTCATCAAAATTTTACTTTTGGTGTTGAAACTTCTTAAGCCTTCCTTTTAAAATTTAATACAACCTATCAAAACATATTTAGGCTATAAAATCAATACAATTTATTGAAATAGGGAATTTTGAAATGATTAAATGAATTTAAATTCCTTATGCAAATAATGATATCGACATAACTCTAGCATAAGATACCATCTGATCTCCACAGGATGCCTCAACATCGGTTCCCTTGAGAAGCCCTCTTATAAAAAAGAATACATGTCTTCCAGTGTTCCAACATTAAGAAGTTATATTATTGTTCAACATCACTACTGTACTAACTGAAGGTTGATTCCATGCCAATAACCCCTTGAATGTTTAGATAGAAGTAGTATAATTAACCAGTCTCTATAAAGAGATTGATATGGGAATGAGTATCATAAACTACTGCTAAAATCTATTTGGGAGACTCGTACTAGTCAACAAATTCAAAGACAGGATCCATGGAAGTAGAAATCAGCATCCCAACATCCTGTTTCAATCATGGAACAAACATCATATAGATAGTGATGAATTTAGTATACCTTTGAACTATGGTATTGAAGGGTACAATGAGTTCCATTAGGCAATGTGATAGTGGGGATTCATGCGACAGATGTGGAATGATTGAAAGCATCGGAAATAATGATTTCATGTTGAGATAATGCATTCTATTTTGAAATGTCGATATCATATTATCCATAAGTAATTTGAAGACTTTATATGAAAATAATGTTCTATAAATATTTTTGAGGTAGTTTAGATATATAATTTCTCTATGATATGTTTATAGATGTTTTTATTGAAAATTTTTATGGTTACAACCCAGAAGATAAATATAATTTATGATTGATCACTTACTAAGGACCAATCAAATCACAATTTCAACTTATCAGATAGAAACAAAATAACTAGAGAAATTGAATTTCTATTTGGAATACATTGAAATAAAAGGGTTCAATCGAACTACCTTGTCCATAAGGGTATCACTAGTATCATTTTTGAAAAAGTTAGATGGAAATATTAGGTCATGTGTGAATTATCACTAGATTATAAAAGTTGCAATAAATAATTGTAATCCAATTCCACGTATTTAAGAAATTTTTGATAAATGTTTTTGATCACATTGGTCATATAACATTCACATCCAATTTTTATATCACTAGTTACAGGTTCAAAAGAAGGATACTCCAAAGAAAACATTAAAAATTATATATGGCCATTATGAGTATGTGGTTACGACTATCAGTCATACGAATGAAATAAAAGTCATTCTCGTATAGATTCATAAAATATTTAAATTGAATCTATATTACTTTCTGGTGATGTTTATGGATAAAATATTGGAGTTTCAAGGATGAAGGATGATCATGAACAACACGTGATGATATTTCAAGGCTATGTAATCCTAAAATGTTGTATTTGTGTGTATCCATAAAATAAAGTGGCTATGATCTCTTAGAAACATTTATGGAATTTATTTGAGATACATATTTCTATTGGATTGGCTAGTTATTATCAATGTTTTTTCTATGAATTTTAATGACTAGATTCATCTGTGACAACTTTTACAAGGAAAGATTTTCTATTCCAATGAAATGATGAATATCAGATATATTTCTATGATCTTGAAGTTTGCATTACATTAGCCTAGATCATGATATTTTAGAATCAGGAAAAGGTTATGTGGTGTGTTGTGAAGCTTCAGGATCTATTTTCAGATGTGTTCTCATACTGGGAGATCATGTTGTTTCATTTAGCTCAATGATTATACAAATGAATGTAAATGAAAAACCCATTACATGATATTGTGTTAGCAATTGGAATAAATGTTTTTCTTTACTTGTAATCATTTCCATTTTGGTTATAAATTCATTGTGTTTACACGCATTTGAAGATTGAATAATATTTATTCAAAAAGAGACACAAATCTTAAAAAATGTCTGATGGTGTATATCAAAAGGATTGATATTGACTTTATGTATACACCAAATAGTAGGATTATTGTGGTGGAAGAATTAAGTTGAAAGTCAAATAGTCAATTTTTAAAAATAGGTTCTTGATTATTGTATGTTGATGTCATTTATAGTTGACATTCACATGGATTGTTAATATAAAGTTAATGCAACCATTTTCTTTCTAGTTTTATTGATTCAAAATTTAATCGAGAAGGTAAAAACTAAACATACAACTAATTCGAAATGGGATTACTTGTGGTCAAACTCAATGGTGGGGAGAGTATTGAGGGATTCAAGATATATGGGTGTCAAATTTAGTGGTGTCAACGTTGTATAGTCATAAAGTAGGATTTTAAAAAGGAACATTGTCATGCTTACCATAATTTTAGATGGGTTATTCATCCTATAATAAAGTGGAGGTATAAGGAAATTAATGCAATGTTTTGGTTGGTTGTAATGAAAATTAATCTTTATGAATTTATTTTGAGATTCTTAACTTTCCTTTTTCTATGGAATAAAACTAGGAGGTAGAAGATATGTTTCAGTCTTTACCGATTCCTTTTTGAAATTTAGATAAAATAACTATGTATTTTGTGACATGTCTTCCAAATAAGGCTTGAAAACAAAATTCAATATGGTTAATAGTTTATTGAATTAAATAGTCCTCCCATTTCATCCAAGATTTTAAATCTCATACGGTGGATCACATGTAAAAACTTTATGTATGAGAAGTCGTAAAAATCCATGGCATACCATTATTGATAGTATCAAAATGAGATCATTGGTTTATGTATAATTTTTTTGAAATTCTTATAGAAATCCAGTGGGACTCAGTATATTATGAGTATCAAATATCTTCCTTAGATAGATGGAAAATATTAAAGGATGATAAAAATGTTGAAAGATTTGAATCGGGCTTGTGTAATGGGATTTGGTGGATCAAGGGAGGAGTGCATAACATTAGTGAAGTTATCATATAAAAATATTATTAATTCTAGATACATATGGCTCCTTTTGAAGAATTATATGGGTATATTTATCATTATCCACATTTTTGGGAGGAAATAGGTGAGACTTCAATGATTGGTATGAAAACATTCATAGAGAAAATTGCTAAGATTCAGTTGATCAACAAAAGGATGGAGATAACTTATATCCATAATAAATCATATGAAGATCATCATCGATGGTTGTTTTCAATTGAGGGGAGTGATCATATGTTCTTCATAATTTCTCCATGACATTGGAATTATCATTTTGGGAATCATAGATTGTTTTCTTCCTGTCATAGGCCCTTTTGAGATACTTGAGCGGTTTGGTGAGGATGAAAAATGTTTGGATTTTTCACCAAGGTTTACATTAGTGCATAATATGTTTCATGTATCTTAGTTTAAAGAGTATCATCCTGATCCTGACCATGTGATTTGATAGGATCATGTTTACATAGTTCTATATTGTTCACTAGTTTATATGATTGAACAAAATGTGTAACTGGAAATAGAAATTATTGTGTGGGAAAAGCATCAGTTTAGTGCGGGTTTTGTTGAAACATGGTCAAATTCAAGAAGAAAAGTGTGAATAGGAGAAGGACATGGTCATGAAATCAGCTAACATATTTCATTCTAATGTTTGTTTTCTATGTTTTGGAGATTAAAAGGATAATGGTGGGGATAATTTTAAACCCTTGATTTCATGGAAAATCATTATTTATGTATTTTATGTATTTAATGTAATTAATTTATGTTTGGGAAGGTATGGAGGGATTTTAGCATTTTTAGAGATTTTATTGTAGTGAATGGTCTAACCAAGGTTTGAAGAATGTGGGAAAAACCTCCATAAAACCATGAAAATGAATATAGTGTCCTCTAGGTACATTTTGGTGGAATGTTTGGGAAAACCATGCTTCCATATAAGATGAACCATTAACTATGGAATAGATGGATTTGATGTGTTTAGCGTAGTGTTTTTATACTATTGTTAGACAACCATGTGAGGTACTCTTTGAGGTAGATACTGGAGCATTTTTTTTACAAGGTTTTCCTAATATTGATCCCAAACCATGCACTATTAAATAATAGATCCATGAATTGTTTATGTAAATCTGTTTAGAAACCGAACCAATTTTTTCACTTGGTTTAATCCTATCATGAATTCCTCTATTCCCAGGGGATCTAGAGACCCTTACCTTCAATCCAAAAGTTAACCATTGGAAAATATTGATTCGTTGGAAGCTAGATTCAATAGAAATTATATATTCTTTGTGGTTTTTTACATTGTTTCTTATTATTACAACTCTTGAATCCATTTGTCTAACCAATTGGGAATAGATGGATATTATTTTATTTCAATAATGTTTAGTTATGATTGTTTTGATGATAGTGATGAAAAATTAATGTTTTTTATTAGAGTATCAACCCAGTATATGATGAACTTTCTTCATTCTTCATTTTATCCTAAGTCGGGATTTATGTAGCTTCAAGCTAGATTTCTCATATTAAAAGATGATTTATTGGTTTCAAATTGTTTTAATTTATTGAAATTGATTTTTTAATTGATGTGAATATCTTGTTAGAAGCCCAATTTAGTATTGGTTTCTAAAATTCTAGAGACTATTTGTTTAGAAAATTTTGTTGTTTCTTGATTTTAAATAGATTTTATAAAATAAAAATTGGTTTTGATAAAATAAAATTTATTGATAGAAATTATTTTCAATAATTGTTTTTAATAAAATGTATTTAAATGGTTTATGTTTCATGGATTTTGTTATACATTGTTCTAATTTTGTATTCACATTGATGTGACCCTATGGAAGGGGAATGTGCCATTGTTAAACTAGGGATATGTTTACCTTGTGACATATTTGATGATCGATGAGTGACCACTCGTTAGTATGGAACAGTCACATGGGCATGCATGTGTGGTTGTAGGGAATTTTTGGTGCATGTAATGGGTATGATAATGGATTTAGAAATGGTTTGAATGAAATGTTTGGTTGTTTTCTATTGATTAATGTTTTGTTTGGAAGACTATATTGGTATTAATATTGTTTTTCTATAATGGTTTGGATTTGAAAGAAATTTCTTTGAAGAGTTATTATATTATTTTTGCATATAAAATTACATACATTTCCAACCTTGTTTCATTAGTAGGGATTCCATGTGAGGAAAACCTACTCAGTTTCATTAATCACTATTTTCTTGGACATGTTGGTCTATTTAGAGTAAGTTTTTATCAAGAAATATGTGAAATCATGGTGCCTTATTTCTTTTTGAATGCATCATGATACCTTAGTCATTGGTTGTTGAGTTGGATCATTGATCATGTTGTGAGATTTATATTTTTCTACTAGTAGTCTCTGAGTTTTTTTAATATTTCATCCAATTTATACTCTAATATTGGTTTCATTTTCATCACGGTACTTTGATATGTGTCACAATTTTAGTTATATTTATTTAATAATTTTTTATAAATTAATTTTTTTAAATAGTTCTCATGCACAATATAGTGGTTTTGGTTATATGTATACTTCGTTGTGGATGTTTTATTTTAAAACATAAAACCACCCCACCCCCATTTTATTAAATCACTTTGCATCCAATTCCTGCCTTTGGTGTCTTGGGGATGTCACGTAAGTTCGAGTAGCAATTTTTACTCATCTCAAGCCAATGAGTAGGCTTGGGATGTTATATCATAAATGGTCAATCATTATTAGTAATCTAATTAGAATGTACATGGATCTTTTTAATATCCTGGAAACATAACTAATTGAGATTGAAAAGGATAATTTTAAAGAATGTGCTTGAATGAAAAATAAGACACAAAAATCACTTATTATTTTTCTTCATAGTAATAGATTAAGTGAATTTTATAATGAGAGGGGATAAATTATCACTTATTATAAAAAAATCAATTTGAAATTAAAGAGATATTTATAAATTCACAAAAACATTGCCAATTGATATGTGAAAGGTTAATTACAATGTGGTTACTTTAATGAAAATGAAGAGAGAGAAATATCATACTAAAATAAAAATAATTTTAATATAATACCTTTCTATATTTTTGATTTTTTAAAATTTAGAAAATTAATTTACAATTAAAGGGAAAATATGGTTTTTAATTACAATTTTGTAAGTATAACAACAATAACACTTGACATACAAAAAATTATATTATCATTTTAATTTAATAAAAAATATATTATTTTTTTAATATTATTTAGTTTTAATATTAATTAATTCATCCAAGAATTAATTCTTTTATTAAACTATCATATTATAAAAAAAATTTGTTTCATCGTATCAGAATAAAGATTTTATTAAATTTTTTTTATTAATTATTATAAAATTAAAAAATTATATAATAATTAATATATTGAAATGAAAATTTACATATTCATAATCTAAGGTTTAAATTATTTATATTACTTTTAAAAATATTTTTACCCTCAATTAATATATTTTTCTTAAAACGTGGTAATATATATTTAGTGCAATTACAATTCATATTGTCCAAAAAATAAGTTTACCATATTAAATTATTATTATTGAAAATATTGAATACTTATTAAGAAAATAAATTCATAGATGTGTAACTATTTTTAGTAAAATAAAACCTACAAGAATGATGGAATGTTATTTTTCTCATAAATGCATTTTTCAAGTAAAAGATGATTTTACATTAACTCAACAACTAGTAATCTTCACTATATGATTTTCAATTAAAAATGATATATATACATATATATATGACCCATGAATATAATTTATATCATTCCTTATTTTTTGTTATATTTACTCAATTAAAAATGAGAAAAATTATTCATTTTAACACATTTTTTAAAAAAATGTGTTTTCTAGCAAAAAAAATAAAATTATACAAAAATATGATATGGAGATGATATATATGTAATTAATTGGATTAAATATATAAAAATAGAACTTATCATACATCAAATAAAATTAAAATAACAAATTTAAATTTAAATTACAAAATTTTTTATAATAAATAATTTTTGATGACAATGGTAGATATTTTCACTATTCTGGGAAAAATAAATATTTTCAAAAAAAATGAACCATACGTTAATATAGATATTATTATTTAGAAAATGATGTTAATTTTATCTTTTAAATTTTATAAATCCTCTAAATAAATTTTATAATAATTTTTACAAAAATAAATGAAAATATTTTGTGAATAAAAAGATCTGTTTGAAGAATAAAATGTCATTACTAAAAATTCAGTGATTATTTAATAATAATTTATTTATATATTTATGTTGAGTACGATATATATATATCATAACATAGTTAATCCTTTTTATATCCATAATTTTAATGGCTATGTAAAAATAGTCATATTTAAAAAACCAGTATTAGTTTGGGTTCGATGTTGCATATCACCAATGCTATCAAGCATAACTATCACATTAAAAACTAGGGTAATTTTAGAAAATATTCTATATATTAATTGATTGACCATATCAACCTGTCATCTCACTTATTTAAAGTTTCAGACACCACCCATGTTAAATTGTTTCATATGTTGTACCTAAATTAGATTATGAGGAATCATATATTTCTATCAACCATCATATGGGAAAGAGATCCTCATGTTACATCACAATTTGATAAAGGTAATTAAGAGGAAATGGGATATCTGGTTTGGTTTTTTATAACTTTTCAACCCCAAAAAGATGGATAGATAGATAAATTTATTTTAATTCTCGAGCACATTCACTATTCTTACATCCTGGTCATTGGTATATCTTGAAAAACACATTTGGTATTATATTAGTTTATATGTTATAATAGTTACAATCCATTGCCTAAAAATGGTTACTCTTTGATGTTGTATATTGTTGACAATGAAAATCTATAATTTTATTTTTATTAAAGGTTGATGTATCCTTGATAGTGCTTGTCATTATTCATGACATTTTGGTCACAATAGAGGACATTTATTGACAGATTCATATATATCAATGTGGGAAAACCCTATATGGATCATCAATGATGATATTTGGATTTTATTCTTTTTTACCATTTCATTTTGAATGTGTCGCATTAGTTGAGGCACTGATATTTCAGATTATAATGAATATTGGATTCATGATACATGGGACCATTTGAAAATGTTGAGTGGATTGGGATGATGGAATATAATTGATAATTATTATATTAGTTAAATTAATTTCATATTTTATTCCATGTATCATGTATCTGTATAAATCATCCAAAACCCAATCAAATTTTTAGATGATAGGAGATTCAGGTGGAACCAAATTTATTGATTATTGAGAAACTAGATTTCATTGTTTATTCATAGGAAATTATATTATATGTAAAGTAAATTTTTTGTTTTGTTTGATTTAGAATCATTTGATGGGATCTTGGGTCACATTTAAATAATAACAAATAATGATGCAGTAGTGCCATTATCATTTTAGGAGTCTACCTTCATCAGTTTTACACTCTATGGTAATAAAGTGACATAGTGGGGTGAATTGCCACAACCAATTTTAGTTTTTGGTAAAAATGACCACATATTGTTCTCAGCATTTCATATGACATTTTGTTTAGTTTTAAGGGGGTTTATTGTATGAAAAATTTCATGTTTGGTGTATCATTAGTAGATACCATATAACATTCTATTGAAATAAAGAAATATGTTAATAGTGGTTAAAAAGAGGTCATTGGTAGTACAAGGATTGTCCTAATATTGTGGCCTAGCCTGGTGAAGGGTTCCTGTTGAGAAAATATAGTTTACATGGTTGTCCAATTATGTGTCTAATAATATGAAAAAATTATACAGTTCTTGAGAGTTCCACTACACCTTTCAGGGATACCACATGAGTATCAAAATAGTGCTGTAAAATATTGTGTATAGCTTCTAATGATATGAAAATTAGATTTCTCTCTTATATTCAACATAAATTATAGAAATAGAGACTGCCCTCAACCAAACAATTCAATTCTTTTGATTACCATATCAAGTATACATTTGGATATATATTATGTCTTCTTACAATTATAGTGTAAAATTCTCAACATCCACTGTTAAAAACTAAAAATTAAATTAATTAATTAATTTAATTTATCACCAAATTAAATTAATTTATTCCATAATAAATTTTTATAACCAAAAATTAAAATTTATTTAATTTTTGATTAAATTGAAATTATTCATGCCATGAAAACCCATACGAAGGCCTAAGGCCTGTGTGGGAAGGGCCAAACCCGTGCAGACCCATTTTGGGTTGTATCGGGTGTTTTAGGTGAGAAAGATCTGCCCAAGCCCGTTGTAGACTATAAGAATAACCCATACCTGTTATTGGTGTGATCCAAACAAACCCACACAATGGGTTACCTCCTGGTGGAGATCAGATAGGCCAAATGAGGCAGCGCAGGTGAGACCGCAAAGGTAGTGACCCAGGGTCGGGGCCACAATGGTCGGGTGCGAGTCACGGTGGAGGAAGGCCACTTTAGCTTTGGTTTGCTGCTATGTAGGCGGCCCTTCATAGCTTTGGTCGGCAGATCTAAGGGGGGCTGACTGCTCCATGGTCGTGGGGCGCCAAAGCGGGAGTCAGACTGAGATATTGTAGGGGCACCAAACTGAGGCAGAGTGGTGGCCGACAAATGTCCGGCTCGAGAAGGGAGGTCTATCTCATAGTATCCCTAGCATTATTTGGAATGGTGGAGGTCGGACGTCATGATTTAGATAGGGAGGGAGTGGGAAACATTGTGGTTGGGTGGGAGGATTAGCTGGTTGGGGCTGGCTACAACCAGTAGTGGAGGGTTCCTGCCTATGGTAGCAACGAGAGGCTTCTTATGTGTAATGTAAAATGTGCCAGACCCCCAATGGGAGGGTATGGGGAATGCGGCCCCCATGTATTCAACCCATTTTTTAAAAAATAAACTTTCACAATTTTTAATTATTATATCCTAAAACGCCACACAAATAGTTATCGGAAAATGACAGTTACAAACCAAGGGAGAGGGGTAATTCGAGTTAAGGACCAAAAATTTATGGAATACCAAATGGAGAACTCCGAATATTATACCGGGTATCAAAATTGCTTTTATACCTTTAATTGTTTTCCCCTGTTACAGCTCATGTAGCTTCCTGTCACACTCATCTCGCATTGTCGCCCTCTCCCTCCTCATCGCACGTCTTTCCCGAAATCCCTAGTTATTTGTCGCCTCCTCCATGCCACCACCCTCATCTTTCACGATCATGTATTCGTCCTCATCTCATTGAGTGTCATCGTCCTCTCCCAAAAACCGTAGCCCATTGTTGCCTCCTCCCACCCACTGCTCCCTCCAGGCATCCACTCTCACACGCTGCTCCCACCACGCTTCTTCTCTGTTAGTCTTCATCCACCCCCATGCATCGTCTCCCTCGTGTTTGTCACGTGATCACCCTCCACTACCATTCAATACACTCCACTCATGGATCGTCACCAAGCTCTTGGGAAAACCCTAGCTGGCCATTTCCTCCTCTTGGTATGTACCTCCTCCCGCCATTGACTTTTATGTGACCTATTGATATCATCTCTTAGTGTTTTCGTTCTACCATATCCTTTCCCCCATTCCATACATCCTTGATATTTGTTTTATAGTTTTTTTCCTTTGTATAATTTCTAAGTCATGCAATGGAGATAAAGGGACCATCAGTATTGACAAAATTTATATATGATTTTATTTTTGGTATGTTTTAATTTGTTCTAGAAAATCATGTTATATTATGGTTGTGAATGAATTTTATTTTATTTTCTAATGTGCAGGAATGTTTTTTTAAGAAAAACAATGGTGTGTATAAAATTTCTAGGGATGAAAAATTCTGACATAATACATGCTTGGTAAAAACTTTCAAAGCGTCAAAAGAACAAGTATAATGACCTGGAAAATGATGAAAATGATGCTTCATTTGGTCAAAAAGTTACACCCCAAACTATTTTAAAACGTATATGTTATCAAAATCTATTTAAAGATGATATTGATTTTGTTGTTATCCATATAAAGCAAAAACAATTGGTCATAAAAGTGGGATTTGGTATGTTGTTGGAATTTAACTTTCAAGGCCTGCTGAGAGAAATTTGTGAGAAGATTGTAGATGCCTTTGATACCCCAACATGTATGATGGAATTTAGAGGGAAGGAAATAATGATTACTATCGCAGATGATAATTACATGTTAATCATTCCTTCAGGAGGAAGATTTGTCTGTCTTGAAAAGGAAAGTGATGAATATAAAGAAATAAAGAGGCATTATATGGAAAAAATGTTAACTGTATTGAAGGAGATGATTTTTGAAGGCTTTTTTGGAAATGTGTTTTTGACAACCTTTATGTTGTTTGCCTTGAGGATATTGTTAAATCCCAGATCTAATTCTTCTGTAAATTAAATAAAAATTAGGATGTTTTGTGGTTTTCAAAATAATCTTGGATAATGGGATTGGTCCCAGTTGGTGTTTATAGAGATTGTTAGATATGTAAATATCTACAAGAAGTCAATACAAAAAGGACAACCGAAGAAGCATGTTGGTGGTTTCCTGTTTGTCTTATTGGTATGTTTTGAAAATGTTTAACTGTTTGTGATTTTTTATTAGTTAGTAAATTTATTTTTCTAATAATAACATGTTGACATTTCATTGTTGCGTTTTTTCTTCATCCCCTTCCCCATTAGAGAAGTTCAGAATGTATGTAGCAAGAATGTTTTCCAATTTTGGAATGAAGAAAATATTCAATGGCTGGTGATGTTCGAAAAAACAAGCAAAAGAGGCATCTTATATGCACCTGCTACCTCATCAAGAAGCGGGCTACCTGATCAAGCTTTGGTCACCCATCCAGTAATAACCTCATCTTCATCTATATATTTGTGAAATATTCCTTTAAAAATAATCCTGTCAAAATTTGAAATTGACTTGTTAAAATATGGTTTTTTATGTTAACTTGTTCATGCTTAATGTCAAAATGTGATTAGATGTGTAATCATAGTGGTAAAAACCTGAAAATATAGATTTAGCTTGTGGGGTGTTAGTGGTACCTACATTGAAATGGTCCCTAGATGGTGTAAATATTCATTTATTAATAGATAGTGTAAAAAACCAAAGGATGAGTGTTACAATCTGGAAGGTTTGTGTTAGTTTCTGTTATTTTAATGATTTTCAATGTTAAAACTTGGTCTGAGGGTGTTAACCATATGTATTTTAGTGTTTCTGGTAGGTGTGTTAAATTAAATGGCTTCCTGTTTGAATCTCCCACTATTAACAATAACATGTTGATGGCGAATGTTAAAAACTGGATACTGAATGTTAAATTTTGGTAGATCGGTGGTAATTTTTGGTATCTTATTGTTAACTTCCTTGTAATCTTCTTTATAAATGTTCATGTGTTTAGATGTGTAATCATAGTGGTAAAAACATGAAAATAAAGAGTTGTGATGTGGGATTTTACTGTTACCTACATTAAAATGGTCCCTAGAAGGTGTAAGTTTTCATTTATTAATAGATAGTGTCAAAAACTAGAGGATGAGGGTTATAATCTAGAAGTTCTGTGTTAGTTTCAATTAATTGAATGTTTTTCAATGTTAAATACTTTTAATTCATCAATTTTTTATTTTTTACTAACATTTATATCTATTATATATTTTAAGATATCAAGGTTTGGTATGACAGATATATGGATGGTGTCAATGAGCACCTGCATGAACTCATGTGAGTTTAAGGAAATTTGTTAGCTAGAGGCTCTACTACTCAATAGGATAGATTTGATACTGTCTTAGATGAAGAGGGAGGTGAGGGGTAGATGAAACTGAGGAGGTGATGGAAGATTAAGGGGAGGAATCTTTGTTAGATGGAGATGAAGAAAGTGATGAAGAGCGGGGGGCAGCAGACGATGATGAGGAACTAGAAGAGGAAGTGGATAAAGGTGTGTTTGAACCAACATTTGGAGACCCATATGTTGGGATGGATCCTATGAGATCACAATGAAAAAAGATGGAAAAAATTGGACACCCTACATGCAACAACCCGTCAAAGGGAGATCTCACCATAAAAGGAGGGATTATGAGTTGTGCACATCAGGAAGGATGTAGGGAAACAAAGAGTGGTATGTTGTACTTGTATTCATAAGTTGAAGAATGTTACTGTATTGAAATGTATTTCATGTACTTATGGGCAGCGATTTAAAGACAAAGTTGTTATTGAAATGCATAATTACTGTTTGATTGCACATGAGTGTGGTTATTGGGTCCTATGGAATGGGTCAACAACAAGGTTAGTAAATTCTTCCTTTCTAATCAACTATTTTATGATAAATAATTAGTTTCATATGAATGAAAAGTGTTGGAATCGCATATGGTGGCCGTGATTGGATGAACTCTAGTGAATGAACAAAAAGAATTCGGGATAGTGACTAGGTAGATCTTTGATCCATTATTTATGGTACTTATTTTAGGAATATATTGATGTACAAAAAAAAATTGTATTATGTTTTATATTTTGTGATAATCTACTATTGTAGGATAAGATTATTTCATGCAAGGAAGAGTGGAAAGTTGCTGATTTTTTTATTTATGTGATGCCAAATGTTGTTGGAGACAACATAGAAAACTACTGACATGTTTTTTTCAAACATTGATGCATTTTCTTTGGTTTTTCTATTGCACTGTCTTAAAGACAGAGAAATTACATGTTCTAAACTCCCTTGGTACTACTCCCACTGATAAACAACATAAATAAGTTTTTGCATTTCTGGTACCTAAGTTTCCCTTTTTCATCAGTTGGTTTTCGGTTAACAACCCTAGTTACTGATTTAGATTGTACTAATTTATTAAATCTTTTGACATTCATATAGGGTGATTGTCTTCTGGCCAAGTTGCTATATCTATCAGGATATGACTTTTCCTACCCATTTAAACATTAAGCTGTATATGAATTTGTTCAGCTTTAGTCTAATTGGTAGGAAAATTTACTCACTACTTTATTTTCCAAATGTAGTTATGTTATCTAATGGGTGTGTTTATTTTTCAGTAATGATTGATGGATTCACTTGATCACATAGCTATAGGAATGGGATAGCATGAAGAAGTTGAGAGACTATACTCATGTAATTATTTTACACTTATTTATATATATTTTTAGCCCTTAATATATAGACAGTTTTGCATTATATGTTTGTAGATTTAGCTTCAAATGAAAATGGTTGATTTACTATGGTGGTTGGTGAATCATGGGTGCAATTCAAGGAGGAAAATGTTTTTGGAGGATTCGTCCTGTTAAAAATATAATTTCTAGGTGAAATGGCTGTAATGAAAACTATTATTGATTTGTTGGTATTTGGTTGTTACTGGTGGGCGTTTGGTTTTGGTTTTATTATGACTGTATTTTTTGTATCAATGATGTACTATCGTATGGTAACTTTTCATTCTTTGTTGAACCAGGAATATTGAATCTTCAGTGTCATCAATCTCTTTACAATAATGAAGTGTGTGGTGTAAAATTTAGACTGTTATTTCACATTTCATGAACACGAAATCAAAAATCATGCAGCAGGTCTGTTAAAATCTAGAGCATCCATGTTAAAGCATGGGAAGTCACTGTTAAAATCTGAAATTTATACCATCTAAATTTGTGGAAATCATTAATATGTTAGAAAGTCATACACCTTCAACAATTCATCAATTACATTACAAACACTAGTGATTTTTCAAATCTCAAAATCATTGTTATTGACAGATGACCAAAAATAAAAATAATTCATGGGGTTAAACACCAAAACAACACACAAAAACATATTTCCTTCCTCTCAACATTTAACTCCTTGCCCACTCTAACATGCCCTTGTTTCGAAACATATTCAGAAGCATACACAAAAAAAACCACCCTTTCAAAGTTTCCACATCAAGTTGGATTGGGATTTCTACACCTTTTTCATGTGTGACCATCTTATTTACAACGAGAACAATTATAAAACTTCTTATTCTGAAATTAAGACTCAATAAGATGATGATATGGTCTACCAGGTGGAGGAGAAGTCTTCAGTGGTTGCAAAAACGTTGCATCCATGTAATCATTATATGCCAATTCATTCAAATGTGGCATGTCATTGGTCCCAACCAGATTCATAACTCCAAGATAATGCTTTTTTTGGGTGTTGAGAATATAAAAATCTTCTATATATCTGTACATGTTACCATGTAAATTTCTTATTATTCCACATGCATGAGAAAAAGAGATCCCACTCAATTTCCATGCTTGACAAGTTCATTGCCAACTGCCTAGTTGTACAGTGATATCCACGTTACCAGTTTGAACTAAGAAAACATTACGTCCATATTGCTCTACTATCAATGTTTCAGCCCTTAACACATTAAATTTCAATTTTCCCTCCACATTGAGACCAACTCCTTTTCTCAACTTTTTCATGTATTCCTTAGTGATAAAAAATTTCATACTCAATTTATCACAATGTTCATTAATCAATACACTAATATTTTGTCTCCCCTCCTTCACAATCCATGCATTTAATGATTTGGAAAAAGTATTTGTAATAAGATCCCATCGAAAGTGTGGAAATCGTGACATTACCCACCTATCAACATCACCATCCTTTTTAACCCATCTTTACAATTCTGGACAAAAGCTTGTCAAATTCATCATTGAAACATTGAAATTATAGTCTAACCGAGAATAATCAATGGAATCCAATATTTTCGATTCCCTTTCCATAGTTCCTCTTCCCATTCCCCTATATAATCTTTTAATTTAAGATCTAAAATCTTCTTTCACATGATGGTAACATTATGCAAGTCTATCTCCACAAAAAACAGTTTTAACTGCAGTTGTAATTGCATTGTGTCAATCAGATACAATAACCAGTTGTATAGAACCTTTAATTTCTTTCATGTTGTTTAAAAACCATGTCCAATCATCATTTGTTTCACCCCCAATAATTGAATATGCCAATGGAAAAAGGTTGTCATCGGCATCATATGTTGACGCTTCCAACAAGGTACCATTGTAAGGACCACTAAGGTGAAATCCATCCACAAACAACCTAGGTAGACCACCTAATAAGAAACCATTTATACAATACCCATATTTATTGAATAATCATCCAAATCTACCATTTTCTAACGACACCAACTTCGCTACTATTTTCGGATCAAATTCCATTATTCTATTGTAAATCTAGGGGATTAACATATATGACTTCTCTAGAACCCCATATATTCCACTAACTGATTTTTCCTTGGATCATAATGCTTGAAGGTATGTAAGTGATATACCATAGTCTCTGTACAATTCAGCTTTAATTTCATTGGATGTTTATTCCACATTACACTTCACCTCATCAGAAATGATAGATGACACTAATGATGCCCTTGATTTGTTACTAACTGCTAGTCTATCTTGGGATGAGTGCATATGATCATTTTGGAAAGTTTTAACACAAAAAAATGAAGTCAAGTTCCCCATTCCATGTGCTCTTATATTCGAAATGCAACTCCCAACTTTTCATTTTTCAGTAATCTTTTATGGACTATTCTTGACATATTCATAGTCAAATCCATGTGCATTGTTGTACATGAAAATCGTCTCCCTCTGTGCTTTGGCCGAAGGGAAAATTTGGCCAACATCCACCAATAATTCACTCCACTTTGAAGTATTTGACTCTAGGATTGAACATGGAACACTACTAATTGTACATGGTATAATTTGGAGATCTCCATCGGCAGATAAACTTTGTTCTGAATTCCCACCAAATAATTCAACACTACAAATTAAATATCAAATGTAAATACATAACATGTGAACAAAATATTAATATAAATAATTTTAACCTATCTTTAACTTTGATATAAATCCACTCTTTGATTTACATCCACTGTCGATTGCAAGCTTTCATTAAACCTCAAAATAATGTAGACATGAGTAAAACATTCGTTGAATATGAATAACTGATCAACTCCTTCATCATATATAAGGTCTAAAAAAGTACCATTGTCAAACATTAACATGTATTTTAAATCTAATTATTACATATCACACATAAGAATCGACGATACCAATCTTGATATTTCTTCAAATGAAATTCCTTCTGTCATCACTCTACCCATCGATCTTCCACCTTCATAATGCATTTTTCCTTGTGAATCACCAACAAGTGCTCCATCAAAATGAAAATAAGGAAACAGTTTTTCTTGAAAATAATTTGACATCATCTTCTATCAATAAACCTACAACATTAATGAATATAAGATCCTAAAATTCATTCTATTTTCATATTTACATCAATTAACAAAATAAATCAACCAAAAAATATGTAGCATAGAATTTACAGAAAATATTGTTTCATGGCACTAGGAGAAGAGGAACACTGATAGAATGTTGCTAAAAGTGGTGACGACTCATGGGGGCTTAGGAGAAGATGCGCCTGCTAGACGACCACCGGAGAAGATGCATGGCGGGGGCAGCACATGGGAGTGGATGTCTGGTGGGAGCAGTGTGAGGGAGGAGGCAACAGAAGACTATGGTTTTTGGGAGAGGACAAAGACACCGCAAGAGAAAAAGGTGAAGCCATGGCTGTAAAATATGATGGTTGTGGAACAGAAGAGGTGACACTAGACTAGGGTTTTTGGGAGAGGCGCATGACGAGGAGGGAGAGGGTGATGGCACGAGTTGAGCGCGATGGGAAGCAGCAGGGGCCGTAATAGGGGAAAAATGTAAGGGTATAATAGCAATTTGGATACCCGGTCTAATAATCGGAGGTCTCCATTTGGTATTCCCTAAATTTTTGGTCCTTAACTCGAATTACCCCTCTCCTTTGTTCTGTAACTATTCTTCTCCCTATATTTATCTCATGACCCACAACACATATATTCAACCCCCTCCCATTTTTTCTAAAGCCTATATATTAGGCATTGAATTATAACAATAATAAAATTAAAATAAAATTATTATTATAAAATTATTCTTTTTATAATCAAACCTCTGGAATCTAAAAAAACAATTCTGATCACTCGTATTTGGCCAGAATAGTTGATATCACATAAAACTAATTTCACTAAAATATTTCGGGTATGAAGATATATTTTATACCATCAAAAATTATACCCACAAATTGTAATTTCAAACCTTATTAAAATATCATATATACATAACTAGGTCATCTATTGTCAAATTTAAGATTTGCTTATAGCGTTGGGACCGTAACAATTCCTTCTTCATAGATAAATGAAAATTTAATTTTGTGGACTTAAAAGTTCCATGTGACACTCTAATACTGATAGAATGGTTTGGAACACCCAGTGGAAGTCTAAAAAAATTATTTTTAAAAATTTTCACCAACATGCGACATGAACTTGTCGACATGAGAGGACAACTACCCAATTACTTTTTTAGGATCACATGTGAAAGTGATTAGGAACAAAAATTCAAATAATAAAATAACTAGGTTAGAACTGAGGCCACACATGATGTCTTCTCGTCATTTGTACCTGTGTCATTTCCCATTTTCAACCTTCATAATTTGTTGATATAACTAGGCTAACATTCCCATGACGTCCATGGACATGATATTATGAATATACTGCCATCCTGATCTACATGACCCAATATATATTCATTCCTTTACCTAGAACTGAAAAATCTTGTATTGACCATTCATCCAATTTCATTCCGAAAATAACATACCAAAAACAAACTATCTCGCCTCAAATTCAATATCATTATTTTCATCTTGCATCAAGCTATAGAATCCAATGGAATATATTGGTAATGATATCAAGTTAGAAGACCAGTACACATGCTTGTGGATAGGATAATCCATTGAAACCCAAAAAATTTGGTGTTTCTGTTGATAGGTATGTCCCCATGATCTCACGATTTTATATCACCAAGATCAAACTTAATGAGATGAAGTCTCAATTCTTATGATCCCCTATAACCTCATAGTTAATAACTACACTGTCCAGTTAGTAATCTGTATGTAGACCATAGGAAAATTATTTAAGATTAATGTCATGGTATCTCGATGTTTTCATTATATCCTTAGATCTGCTATATCCATTTGATATGACAAATAATATATGGAAGGTTCCATTTGAATAGTGGAAGCAAAAAAGTCTACACTATAATTGTACACAAACATCATGTAAAACTAACTGTATACATGGTAATCAAAAGCACCAAATAGTTGGGTCTATGACACCCACTATTTCAACACTCCCACTTTCTCTAAATTCAACTTTCTAAGCAGACTTGTTATCTCTCTAATGATTAAGATCGTGTTTCTACTGAGTCATGGATTTTGATGAAGGGCCTGCCAGAATTTTTCAATGTGGCATATCTATTATATGCAACCTAATATCCTTCAGTAAACATTCTCAAGAGATGTTATCCCCAAGTATATCCCTTTTTTCTACTTCCATAACTTCGCATCATGTCTAGTAAAAATATCATAATTGGGATTGTGATAATAAATTTATTACTAGGTGTGATTCCAAGAGCTGAAACAATTCATTGCATTTAATAACTACTTCTTAGCTTCCCCAGAGGCTGAAACATACATGGTAATTGTAGGTATGGCTAACACTAGCTTATATAATCTTGTCTCACTCATCATATTATCCTAACTGTGATATTTGTGCACATAGATATAACAAAGACTAGTTTGTGTCCAAAAAAAACTAATATCCTTACTCCACCAATTACCATGTACATAATGTTTGTACATTATGAAGTACAATTTAGATAGTCTTGACTACATCACTTGTATGCTTCAGGATATAACTAATATTTCCAATTTTATAGTATGTATTGAAAATATCAGTTCTCAAAAATATCAATGCATACATGACTGATCCATCACCTAAGAATATAGACACCCACTCACCACTTTTATCTCCTCCACGGTTCCAAACATGTTAACCTAAGGAGATACATTCCATGTGACATAGGTAACAATTCATCTCTTAATCTCTTCGTGTTTTTATTTTTCAAAACTATGTCATTATATGTGTGATTGACTAGATCTAATAAACCTTAAGTTATACCATAGTAGATCCAATTCCCTATAACTCAGGTAGTGACTTTAAGTCAATCATGGGAGACTAAATTCTATCCTAGTCCTAACTAAATTGTAGACCGATATTTATTTCCATATCTTTTAGAACATATTACACATGGAAAACAACAATGATCCCACTAACATCTGGTAGACATATGATAAAAAATCATTCAAAAGGAATATTTTACGACCATGTTTCTTACTTTAACCCTAAACATGATTTTTGTAAATTATAAATTTTATTAGCAGTATGTGTCGTGACCATCCCTTTTTGGATGCACAGTATAGACACAGCCCATGTTCTGTGGTCATGAAATCTATTTCTAAATATAATATGATCATTGAAATAAGCTATGACAAGTAAAATTCAAATGGATTTATGCATCCTGACATGGTATTACCAATATATTATTATTAGTAATACACATGTACGATTCATGTGTCAACTCACTTGAATACCCACCGCAATATTCAATAAAATAGCCAATTTTCACTTTGATTCATGGAATCCATTGCTGAATTTTAGTTGGTCTTCTCAATCTCTGTTAATATCCATATATATCCTACATGTAGGAAATATTATTCATAATTAATAACAAATCACCATCCATGGTGAATAAAAAAACCATCACGATGGTATTATTATTCCTACGTGGTATGTGTCGTCGGAACATAAATGGTCCACATACGCTTGTCAAACTTGTTCATATGCCTAAAATTTGTGCATCTTAGAAATTGACGAGAACTCAGTCAATTTGGAACCCAATATATCAAAAGGGATGAGGACCCTCTTATAGAACTATATCATATCACTTGACTATAACTTTTCTCTCTTAGGAATTTATGTAATATCCTTAAAAACAACTAGGATAACTACAATAGATGGAAAATGTTTATGTTCCTAATGCCTGTTTTTTATGTCCTGACTAAATCATTTCATTCAAACACATGTCCATATGACATAATGGTATTTCATAATACTATGAATCATATTATATCCATTTTTTCATTTATTTTAACATATGTTTATGAAATTACATCTTTAATTTCAAAGAACGTCATGAAATATAATGGATGTTTTTGCAAGTTGTAACATTGATACTATTTGAACCAATACTCTGATGAATAAAATGTGAATTTAGAAATTTCTCCATGGTAAATTATGGTGATCATTGTTAACATGACTGACATCATCATTTATCCACATAATTAACATCAATTTTGTGATGTAGATAAGGTATTGTACATTTAGTAATTACTCAACACTGCATAATCAGGATCGACAACAGTTTGGTCAAGATATTCTTCGATATGCTGATCTGAAGCATCTCATATCTACTAATCATTCATATATCATAATTCAAATTCATATTCATTAATAACTTAATTGAATCATATGAATTACACTTACCACAATCTTTCCCTTGATACCGTTCATGCACAATTTTTGAACAAATTTCAAATGATTTTGACCTTCCTATAAAGGTTTTGTTAACCCAACTAAGGACATCGATTATACAAATGGTGTTTAGATATTCAGAGCCTAAATTCTATACTCGGTATATTTTTGATGGCCACATTTAGTATTACTTGAAGAAAGATATCTTGTCAGAACTGGATACAAGACTTACATTTTACAATCATCCGGCACTTTATATGATTCATATATCACTAATCTATTGATCGAGTATTAGATTAAAAAAACAAAATATTTTCCAGAACATGGAATAATGAATACTTTAGTCCATAGGAAACATGAGATTAATGTTTTTGTTTATACTCAATAAAACATTTACATGTATCTTTTACTTGGTATTTATGAAGTCATGTACTTCTCACTACTGGCCTTGGTATCACCCTTTCTTAGCCACATCAAGAATACACCTGAATTCTCATATATTTTCTATACTTAATTGGTTACTATATATCAATACACATGTGTGATCATCATATTGTACTTAATTCTCAAGAAGTAATACAAAAAGATTGCAGTGATGAATATAACTAAAGAAGAAGTAGTTGCAAGCTTATTTAATTCATTTTATTGCTATTAAACAGTCATAGTCTTATTTCATAGTATTAAAATGAAAATAACTTCATGTTAATACCTCTTTTAGTGATGTATGTTGAAAAAAATTCTTTTGTAAATTACTTTCCATGGGTCTTTTCCCCATTATTTCAATATGTTCACCATAATAATATAGATAAATATGTCTTTTATTTTTATTTACATGGGTAAATTTACCTAAATTGGTAATGAATCATTTACACAAAACATGATCATTATGTAAATCAAATCGAGACGTGAGTAAATGGGTGAAAATTGTATTAGAACAGGAGGTATTGAAAGTGAATAATATGCCTTTCAATTTACTTAGATTCGGTGTAACCAATACCCTTTCATATCCTTACTCTGCATTCTCCTTGCAAACAACATGATGATGAGACTTCATGTCATATCATCCATGTCCTAATATAGCAACCACAACTAACACCATAAATTGATTAAAGCATAATGAAATATCCATCACATGTTTTTTCCATTAGTCTCTAATAATAAATTTCAACATCGCTTCTTGACGTAATTTAACTTGTGTAGAGACACAAACACCCAAAGGTTCCAATATTCTTGTCCACAAGCACCTATATTATTCTTGGATATTCATTCTAGTGAGGAAATTTAATTTTTCCATCGGTTATCACAATTTTTAAACATGTGTTGTAACATTCCATTTTATCTACAAAATGAATTTTAGAAGATTAGTACATTTATCAAGATTACTGGTTTAGACATTTTGATTATTTAATTATTTAATTAAATGTTTCCCACTATTTTATAAAATTATAGGAACCCATTGCACTAAAATCATAATACTCTGTCACTCGAGTATTCTAGTGGAAATTCTCCTTGAACCTTCCCTCATTGTCTATAATCTATGGCTATATCATGACTTTTTGGGTTCAATGTAGGTGTTTTTCTTGCCAACCGAATAAACTCACAGTTCCTCAAATGTTGAGTGATGTCCCAGCATAATAAATTATTACTTGATTTACTCAAATTTTTCCTCTAAAATGATTGAATTTTTGATATGGATAATCCATACTACCAATTTAGTAAATTCAACCCACCACTTTCATAAGAAATCCTTGATAGTTAGAGGCACCCTCATATATGGAATGATTGGCACCCAAAACCCCTGATTTTTTCCAAATTTGAATGATGGAAGGTAGTTTAGAATAAATATTTCCTTGAGGGTTTTATAAATTTCATGTGGTGAAATAAATCATTTTCTATATTCTTATCACATACTAGGTGATCACACTCACAACTGGCCATGAAATAAATAAAAAACTCCATTGTGTCACATGTTCATTTTATCTATGTAGGATTTTTTATTATTACATTTTTTGTTTGTGCATTATCTAGACATAAAAAAATAAACCATGAAATGATAAAATGACGTTCTGATCATGAGCCAATAATAATTTGTGATATGTTTCCAGAATATTGGACCAACATAGCCCCTAGTGGTAATACTATGAGTCGCTTCACTTGTGACTTGAATTGCAGTATCTTACCATCCAATCCATATAACTCTTGTCTGGTACGTCACCATCACTCATCATGAACCGCGTTACTTATCTTGTAATCATTTTACAACAATACTCACATGAATGTGAGGGATTTGGGGAGTAAAATACAACTCTGATGTGGGCATTCAGTCCCTTATACACATAATGAATTAGATATGATTAATAGATTGCCATTTATTAAATAATTTTTACAAATAACCATTGTAATAATTATAATAATTATATAAAACCTACACCAAACATGCATTGGTTGGTCCATAGATCATGACCATTCTAATGCGCATTAACTTGTGTCTTTTAAAATAAATTTAGAATTAAAATTAATCATGCATTAAAATATACATGAGGTAATTATAATTGAATTAAAAATCCACTTATATATTTACGAATACGAATCTGATTCAAAAATATTATTTTTACATTCCTTAAATATATTAGATATATTACATGATAAAAAATGTATCTTTAACTTGACTATTCATTCCAAAAAATTTCAATTGAACCTTGAATATTTTTTATATAATATTTGGTTTATTAATATATTTTTATTTACTTTAAAACATGAAAATACATTTAATATATAATTTCAAATCCCATTATTCATAACTTCAATAATAGGAAATTATTTATTTCATTGGTGATCGTATATCATTTGAAAAATCCTAGACCCCGGTTGTTAGGTCCACCATGTCCAAAATAACTATTCACCTAAATAGGTAAGATTCTTGAATACGCTATTATGTGTGACTGAATGGCCCGAATGCCTTATTTTTTTTTAATTTTTTATAACCCCCCTTTCAAGAGATAAGGGGGAACCCTTACAAGGCCTATAGATTTATGAATTACATTTCCCATAGGCTTGGATACGATACATGACATGTAGGACATAATGTAATCATACAGACTATGACTACTTGAAAATTGCTCCTCCCCAGCATCTACATCGTGATCAGCTCTCCATCTTTTCATGAATGTTCGGCTATAATTTCTATGTGAAGAGGTGTACATGAATGGTACCGATGGAAAATTCCATACCCTCTCATTGTTCCAAGTCCATTTATCCATTCTCTAGGGGATGTGCCCTACCCTTTCCTCCTTTAGAGTGGTTCCTTATAGAATCTATCTATACAACTGCAAATCAAGTGGCCCTAAAGGCCTTGAGCTGGCATGCAGGCCATGAGTTGGCCCAAATACCATACAAACCTGAAGGCCTTGGTGGTCCGAAAGCCTTAAGGACTCCAAACCCAAATCGGTGGCCCAAGGTGAATAGTTACAGCTACAACAGTACTGAAATGTACCAGCTATAATAACTACTATAGTAATTATACAGTGCCTACTACAGTACCCAAAATTATGCCTCTGCCTAGTTTTGACCCTGGGTCTCGAGGGTGCACTTAGAGAGACCTCGCCAATGAGGCTCATGTGCAATACACTATTATATATGACCCTCTAGGACCTTATACCGAAAGTAGTGAATATTACTCATAGACCAAAAGAGGGATATAGGAGCCAATCATATCCCTTAAAAATTTAGGGATTTTAAATGTACCTTGAAACATCCAAAAAAACATACTGTGTAATATAATCTCTTTACCGTTAATATTTCATAAAGAAGGACACAAACCTGTTTCATCACACTTTTTCTTACTTTTTTATTTTTTTTATATGACTGGAAGAACATACCCCAGAGTACCATTTCCTTGGTTTTATGAATGTACTACAATCCCGATCAACATGACTCGAGATATATTACTTCCTTAACCTAGAAGTGAAAAATAATTTCTTGACCATTCAACCAATATCATGGAACCAATGACACATAAAATAATAAATAACTCACCACAATTTCAGTGTCGTTGTTTTCATATTACATCAAAGTACACAATCAAATGGAATACAATGGTAATGATCTCAATTCAGGAGACCATTACACATGTTCATAGATATTAACATCTAATGACATGCAAAACATGTGGTGTTACTATTGGCAGGATGGTCCTCATGATCTCACTACTCAAGATCCCCATGTGTGAACATAATGAGTAGATGTCTCAAAACTTATAAACCCCCATCACCTGATATTGAAACATACACCTTTTCTAATCAGTAAGATGTACCAAGACCATATGACCTTTATTTAAGATTAGTGTAATGGTATGTCATGGTTCTCATTATAGGATGGGATCTGATATAAGATTTTAATATGAAAAATTATCTATGGAGACAAATATATTACTGACTGAATGGGCTGAAGGACGAAATTTTTATTGATTTTGGATAAACCACCTTTCAAGGGTAATGGGGATAAACCAAGACATTAGGGACATAGAGACATTGAAAACAAATCCGAAAATCAAAAAGGGTGAAACCCAACACAAGAATGCGTAAAAGTAATTCTTCCTAGCAATAATGTCAATAAGGCACACCTCCACCAGAGCATGGCTGCTCAGTATGTTGTCCCGTGAAAAAATGCACTGGCCTGGTACCGATGGAAGCACTATACAGTCTCAAACATCCATGTCCAAAAAGCCACGCACGACGAAGATGACCAACTCTATCCTCATCTGAAGTAACTCCTTGTAAGATGTTTGGGTTCCCTATAAAAAATAAATCACGAGACCATCGAACCACAAACAAGGACAAACTTTGTCAAATACCGCCACATACCAGAAGACCCTACACCACCGCTACAGAGGCACAAAAGGCATTCCAAGGGACACAAAATCAATCCATCATCACCTTGGACTAGATAACCCAACAACGCACCAAGGGAACATCATCGATGGGTGGAATGAAATCGTCCTGAACCAGAAACAATACTCTGGGAATAAATCAGCTTCATTTAGATCACAGAAGAACCCTTTCCAAGTTCCAAAGAAGGCTACTCATGGTGGTCAGAAAATCAACATGGAGATGCAATGGTGAACCATCGATTACAAATCACCAAACCAAAAAACTCCTGATTCATAGCTAGTTCACAAAAAATCGGACAATCCGGAAGCATCAAACTCACATCGGCAGAAACACACAGAAGAAATGCACAGCAGAAGAAACACCATCTCACAGAATCATAAAATCACATCAGATGAACCAAAAGGCCTGAACAAACCCATAAACTCATAGCAGAAGAATCATAGATCCTATCCCCTCCGAGGAAGAGCAGATCAAAGTCGTGCCCCACCGGAAACCCTCCGGAGCCACTCATGATGAAGCCATGATGTGTTGGAAGCACCAGGTCGGAACAACTTCGGCGCCCAATGAACCGAACCAACAGAACCATTCTGGAACTCACCGACGAAAGTCCACTAAGCCAGAAATAAGGCCACATGCCGGAACACCACTGAGCTGACAGGAAATCTCATCATCGTCGGAAGGGAAAACACCGAGCTAAACACTGGAACACCACCGACCGATGACACCGTGAGAAAGCATCGGAGAAAGATTGGATCACAGACACCTCCCACAAGAAGACACGCCTTCGCCGATCTGAGACCAGAAGGAGCAGAGCCTTTCCTGGTCGGAGGGGGAGGAGGAAGGAAGAAAACGGGGGAAACCCTAACCATCGTGGGAGCTCGAGAAGATGCCGCTCAGAGGCTCTGTAGACAATCCATATCGAGACAGATATATTACATTACACGCTATGTGTTCTTAGGTTGGATGTTGTTTCTATGACAATCCTTATCTCTTTATTGTCCATGAATGGTTTCTAGATCCGACTACATGTCTATATATAATATTCACTACTATCTAGATAAGTTCCTTGAGGGTCACACACAATAGAATATTCAAGAATATTCCATATTCAATTGATTTTATATTTTGGACATGGTGGGAACCACTATTGGGGTCTAGGATTTTTCCATGGAGATACGATAACAAATTTAATAAATAAATTCATATTATTTCTATTATGAATAATGGGAATTGAATTTATTTATTAAATATATTTATATGTTTGAATGTAAATACTTGGAAATATTAATTGAAACAATATTAGTTTAAGAATATTTAAGGTTCAATATATATTTGTGGGAATGGTGAGTCCAGTTAATGATTCGTATATTATAATGTAATATATCTAATATATTTCCGGATTGTGATAATAATATTTATGACATAGATTATTATTCATAGCATTTTATTTATAGTGTGTTAATTATTCAGGACCGAAGAGGAAATACATTGTATTTTGTTTACAAAATATATATAGAAGTGGAGAGCCTCCCACCAGGGGATATTCACAGGGTTTCCCCCTTTTCTCCTCTCTCCCATGTTCTAGGGAGAGAGGATCTGGATCCAAGGAGATCATATCAATCTCTCTCTCAGGTATCAGAAGAAAAGAGATGTGGTGATCATTAGAGCATAAAAGGAGTCATTGGATCTCAATGCTGGCACCCAATATTTTAGTGATCGGTAATCCTGTAGTTTCTTGAAGTGAATTTAGATGATCTCAAGGAATCCAGGTTTGGAATATTCGATTATAGATCACTAATGACAACCACAAAACTTGCATAGCTTTGGATATAAACCATTTATATCACGGGTTGAATTTTTGTGCTAAATTGCTTTCATGTGTGATCCAGATGAAGTAATCTGGCAGTGATTTACTAACGTCGACAAGTTTATGTCGTACATTGGTGAAAATTTTAATAACCCATTTTTAGGACTTGAAATGTATTCCCATGACAAATTATAAATCCCTAATTAATTTTAATATTTCATATTTTCTATTCCTATAACATTATGTACTCAGTTATTGATTCATCTATAGATAGTTATTCTACTATTTCTAACGGTATAAGATTTATTAAATTAATGAAATGTGGTAGTTTTCCACCTATGTTTCTTCACACCTCTAAATATCATTTTCTCACATTGAATGTAAGGATATATCTCAACTATCATTGATTGATCTTTGGTTTGTGGTGATATGTAATGGAAATTCGATCAAATGTTATGGAGATATAGTACACGATTTATCATAATGGGCGTGCTTACATTAAGAACCTTCATTCTGATGTAATTGTTTTTGTAAGATGGATTTCCTACCTAAAACTATGAGGATTTAACATAATGTAAAACATTTTCCTTCATTCTTTTTGAATCATGTTAGGATGCCATTTTATTATATTTTAACTATGATCATATTTGAATAATTTCTCCTTAACAATTGTTTTAAATTAAAATAGTAATGCATGTTGAAATTGATTTTGGTTCACTTCATTATTATAGATGAATTTCTTGTGTTTTTTGGAAATTCCAAAAATTAATTGTTTGAATATAAGATAATTATGGAACATGAGAACTATGGAATTTAGTGGGGGTTTATAGAACAAGAAGACTATGACTTTTCATGGCTTTGTACCGTTGGATTTATGTAACAACAATGACTAAATGTTTTTTAGAAAAAAAGGTACCTCTAGAACAAGGATTATTCTTCTGTAGCCCTTTATGACTCCCAGTTTACGGGGATTGCATGTCCACCTGATATGGAACCTAAATAACACCATAATTGTTTTATTTTAGTTTTAAAATTCATTAAGATCCTGCTCTTCTGGATATGTTTTGGTTGTTTTATTTTTTGATAACCAAATCTAAGTAATTATTCAATCTAATGATGATTGATTTAAATTTTATGTATTTAAAGATGATGGAATAGAGTTTAATGATGAGAGAATGTCTTTCCTAAAAGTATAGAGATCAACTAATTTACTTTTGGTGTGGATTTAGTGATTTTGTAATCCATGAAGCTCAATCAATGAATGGTTAAATAACTTATTTGTTTGAGCCACATTACAATTTTTTGATAAATGGTATTCACATAGCTATTTATCTATATATGGTATTCACATTGACATTTTGACTTAGTATGTGAATCAAAAATTGATTTATTCCATGTATCCTTTTTGATATGTGATTCATGTTGATTTTTCCCTAATATAGTTGAATGTGAAATCAAAATTAAAAATACACTAGATAGTATACTGGTTCATTTATGAAATTGATCCACGTAAGTGAATGAGGTCACCTAGCCATTTATGATATTTAGTTATTTTTACATATCTAAAATCTATGAATATATATAGGGATGGTTCTTCATACCCAATTATGAATCTATTATATAATTAGATGGATTTATGGTATCCATTCATATTTAATATATTTTGAGGAAATTATTTTGATAGAACAATTCTATAACCAACCATGAAACATGGATTTATTTTTGTTCCATAATGGTAATACAGTTGTTGACAATAGTTATAGATATCACTGGTTTTAATATCCATGTGGCCTTTTGTAGAAAATTTTGCTGATGTATTCAGCACATGACATAGAGATTATAGTAAAATACCTCAAAACCACATCATAGAGTTGATATGATATAGATTAAATGAGATATTTTTTCCAAATCATGGGCACCATCTGCATCATCGATCAACATATTATGCCTCTAATGTCTTCTATAGATATATTTGTGAGTTGATAATTTTACTATAGTGATTATTTACATGCATAATGAACAATATATCCTCTCAAAATCTAGAGGATTGAAAAAATATATCTATAGACTTCATCTTGGAGGAAACTCAGATGTCTTGAGATCTTATTTAGTTTTCATAATCACCTTTTGTATTGGAAAATGAAGATGTGTTGTTAGATGTGGATAAAATCATATGTGGTGGGATTTCACATGATTATTTAAAATTGAATTTAACATAGGGTTATGGTGAATATAATCTGTTGTTGGCAGAGTGTAATGAGAAAGACTAGGATTCCGCACTATATCCAAATCTTCTAAAAATGTATGTGAACCATGACCCTTATTTTTATGCAGTGTCATGTTAGGATTTACAATATATGAATTGATTGGATCATAATACAAAAATTCATAGGTGTTTGTTTTTTTAAATAGAAAATTTTGCTAACAATTATCCACTTATTCAACCCCCATCTCTTAGTGGAGGAAACCGATCCTCAATGTAATTTCATCAACCATCATTGAGTTGTGAGCATCCTAGATGACCTAAATCAATTATATCTGAGAGATTTAACTAATCGTTATATATGGATGAATTATAAAATATTATATAATTTAAATATCTTACAAGATTTTATCATTGAATTATATATCTTGATAATATTTTTTATATTATTTTTTCATTCATGGTTTTCAGAATTATTGTTTAATACATGTTTCACCTAAATTATATGAAAATTTGAATTTATCCAATAATTTTATAAAACAATGGAAAGCATATTTTCATTCTAATTATTTTATTAAAATGGCCATATTTTAATTATTTATTAATTATTTCTTATATAAAAAATGGAGGTAGTACTATTGGTTTCATTTTTCCCACACCATACATATATTGTTTGGAATAGGTATATACTATGTACACTAGTACAAGTAGTGGAAATGAACATCTTAGTGACATTTATTATTCCAACTATTAGGTGTGCTAGGTTGGTGGTGGAATGTTAGGATACATACCATCATGTAGTATAGAGTTATGTTACTTTTTTTATACGGTGTTTTATATTTGGAAATATATTGTTTTGTCTTTTGTCTCATGCTAGAAATATTATTTTTTTTCATAACAAAATGTAATTTATTATTGGTTATATTATATATTAAATAGATCTTGATTTCAATTTTCTTCTATTGGATAAATAATTCCAAATGTTGTTCATCAGGGCTTAGGAAGAATTTATCAGCCATTAGAAATTAAGGACACTCATTAAGACTTGAAGCTAGATTATTTTGGTAGAATGTTTTATGAGTGATATAGTTTGATTTATGACATGGTACATGTTACATTTTTAGATAGATGTGATTTTCATGGAATAATGGATAGAGATTCAAGATCCTTTGTAAAGGGTGTTTTATGTTGAAAACATTCCATTGTTTCTTGATTTATGAATTCATTGTGTAATAATGGATTATACAAGGGAATCTGAGATAGATATCAATGATTAGTATATATATATTTATGAATCATTAATTTATATGATATTGAGATTGGTTTTTTTCTATAATGATTTATTTTTCTATTTATTTTGTGTTTTTGTTTCACTTTTTTTATAGTGAGAGGTCAATTTGAGAGATTTTATAATGAGTGTATAACTCTAGTGTAGCTTTATTCTTATATAGGATTAAATTTGAATATCTAGATTGAGTGTCAATTCATAGGTATTTGATTAAAAGAATATATTTTTTACGTATAATAATCTATTTTTTGGTATCATATGTTGTTAAGGATACGTTTTTAAATGAATAATGGATGAATTGTGGAGATTTTATGAAATATAATTTTTACATATAAATCATTTTATGAAACAATTTCTTTAAATAATTAATTATTGGTTATTATAGATGATGATAAGATTTTTTTTTTATATTAGTAGTTTCACCTTGGTTATTGATGTCTCCACATGAGGGGATGTATTTCAAGGAAATTTTTTTAATGATATATTTTAGAGTTTCTAGGATTTTGATAGTTTTAAAATGATGTTTAGTGTTTTGTTCTTAATATTAATTGAATGATATAAAATTTAATATGATTTTTGGGGGTTTATCTATAATGTTCAAATGGGAATCCATTTTTTAATATGGAATATTTCACTATGATATTCTGTTATATTACAGATTTTTATAAGGAAAGTAATTATAAAATTTTAGTGATTATAGATTTAGTTTTAGATATATATTTAATGCGACCGTATTTAATCATGAAAAAATACATCTTGTCCTAATTTTTACTTGGAGAATTTTAATTTTTTATTTTATTATGTAATATAATTCCATTTATTTGGTTCAACTCTCTTAAAATTATAAGTATTTGTATTTCTTAGTTTTTGTGTCTTTAGCTACCCGATTTCTATTCATTGTCCTTCCAATATTTGAAATCATTCTCTCATGATTTGGGTATATATTTTCATCATTTTACATATCATATCTTGTTTTATTTTCCTTAATATTATAATTTATGATTTTAAAATGAAACTATGTTCCATGGTATACATGAAATACAACACTAATATTTATTGAATATTAAATATTATTATTTATATATAACCATTATTACATAGTTTTTGAATTGGAATGTATCAATATGAGTAAATGCATGAGGATATATATATATATATGTGCATTTATCAATAAAAATTTATTTATGAATTCATATTAAATAAGAACTCAATTTTTAGTAGATCCATCTAATGCTTCAAAAAATATGTTTTTATAAAAATGGGGTTTAATGATTTTCTTGAGTGACTATTATATTTAATTTTAAAAAATTTTGAAAATTAATTTTGGAAAATTGTCATAATTTTTTGAAATAATCATATAAATGTTATATTAGGATGGTATTTTTTCCCCTAAAGAGGACTATTTTTCATTGTATACTTAAATAATAATGATTGTATTTATAAAAACATTTCAATTAAATTATTATAAATTTATCATTTGTTATGAATTTTAATAAAAATGTAATTAATTTATTTTTATCAAATAATTTCCAATTAATTTAATTGGAATTAAAAGTATCTTTAATTTTTTTATAAATAAATTATTATACATAATATTCATTTTTCTGGAAAATTATTTTTCCTCACATTTTCTGTGTTTATAATTAAAGTAATTTATGACCATTAAAAGGATAAATTTGAAAATATGGATTCCATATATTAAATTAGAATTTCAAAAATTTGTAAATAGGTTAAATTTATTTTTGGTCATATTGAATTGTAATATTGGTTAAAATGTTGTCACCATGGTAAGGGTAAAACATGTTGAATAAGGTTAAAACTGTGAAATAAGGCCTCAAAATAACCCATATACATTATTATAATTCATTTTATGGGTCATATTCTACAAAAATTTACAATAATCAAAATATGAAATTATTATTCCATTTTCCCTCATAACGCCCTTTATATAATTTTATGTTAATGAAAAAACAAACATGTACCTTTCTTTCTTTTAAAAATAATAATATATAATAATGGTGATGAAAAATAGATATGAATTGTTATAAAAGGTTACAATGAATATTAATAATTTCTTTATTATGGATAATTAATTTTAATTTTTAGTGACGATATATTTTCCAGAAAATATTTATGGAATGCCGAAATAGTTCATGTGCAAGTAGTAGGAAAATAAAGTATATGATATTTAGAAAAAATAAGTGTAATATTTTCAAGATGATTTATGATGTTCTGTAATTAAATTAGATAACTATAATTTATTATTATTGTTTTTACATTTTTTAATGGAATGATATTGTTTTATTGATATTCATTTGAAATAAATTATGTGAAGTGTCCCGAAAAAAGAACTAATTTTAGTTTATGATAAATAATATTTAATTAAATATTTATAAATTCATCAATATACTTTGATATTCTATTGAATGTGATACAGTCTAGAATATTTTCAATTTTAAATGTATGGTTCAATTTACACTTTTATAGTAACTTTGGACGCCCAAAAAGTCTAAACATCTTGTTATCATGGTAATACTTTAATGGGATTAAAATGGTTAGAGCTAGGAGCTAGGGGTAAACACAATAAAATATTATTCTATATTTTATTAAATGATATTCTTTATACTATATCCATCATATATTTGAAATGTATATTTTTTTCCCACTTTACATTCATGGATAATTTAAATTAATTTAAAATGGTATCTAATTCAATGGGTGTCCATCGTCTAACTTATAAATAAACCACATATCATCTATTCATAAAACATCTAAAGCTATATTAGATTACTAAACCCTAAGCAAAATCATCTCATAAACTTTAGCTACATTATACCAATTCTAGTATTATAAAATTCACACTCTTATGGTCTTTAAATAGAGATATAATGGGCTTTCTTTACAGGTGATGTAATTCTCTTAAATGAGAATTTTAATTTTACATTGTTTTCTACCTAATTCGATTTTTTCTAAATCCATCCAATAAAAAATATCCGCATATACCAAAAACCATAGATTACTATTTTTATAAAATAAAAATATTCATCTTCAGTCATATCTTATGTATAATGAAAATATCGTTAATGTATATGTAAAAACTATGAAATCCAAAAAGAATTTTGTTTTTTTTTAATCACTAACATTGAATAAAAATTATTTTAGGCGGATTTATGAAATATATATGACATGAATGGAATATTTATGAATCTATCTTTATTCCATACCCAACATTGAAAATGAAATCATTAAACATGAATACATATGGAATAATGTCCCCATATAGAGATATACTTTTGTTTTCAAAAAATCACTCCTGATGCATATTCATGGAAATGGATTTAATGAAGGTATTATTTTTCATAAAATTGTTCTAATTCTTGAATGATAATATTTTATTTTATTTAGTTTTTCTCCATCCAAAAGAGTGTAAAAAACATTTCTCATGTGTACATGTGGGATAGAGACCCAAGAGATGATATATGTGACCTCTTATGAACTCTTTCCCTAGCCCATTATAAAATTATTGATAATAAATAAGGATAATAATTATTTCTTGATTATTGTTCTTCATATTAAGGAATAATTTACCCTTTACCATGGTAAACATAAGAAAAACAATTTCAATCTTAAACTAAAAATACTAAAAACACATGACTTGGATTTATCCTGGTCTATAATTTAATATACCATTGAAATAAATTACTTAAATAAATTAATGATAATGTAATAAACCTCGAAAATATTATTATACAAGAAAATAATAATTATATGTTCTTTTATATTGGGGTTAATAAATATATATAGAAAATTTGTACTAGTTGTATGGGGTATCCTAAATTAATTTTCTACTTATAATTCATAGTCTTTGTTATACCCTGATTCTGTGTGAAATTTCTTATGATTTTATGATATTAAATTTAAAAATGTTTTTTAGTTTTTATAATCGATATACATAATCAATTCATAGGTTAACTCGCACTATAATGATATGATCACTATAATGATTATTCGCTACTATATATTTTCTTAGAGGATTGTATCATATTATATATAATTATAATTATATAAGATTTAAATGGTACCTATTGAGATTATATATCATAGGTGATTTTATTATAATTATATTTAGTCCATTTATGTTCTAAAATTCACGATACATTGAATTAAATATTATGAATGTTTCAAGGAGTTTCAGGGTCTTAGTTTCAATTATTTGAGGTATAATTCATGTTATGGAACATATTTTTTTATATGGTATATTTACTATCCCATTGGCATATATTAATGTATAAATTATTGGAATATATTTTTTCATATAATAATGTTACGATACAACATTAAATGAAATTTTAATTCAACCATTACCTATATTACAAGGGTTTCTCACCTCAAACTTGCTTCTATAAAACATGTTTGGATTGAAACAAAAAAATTAATTTATATGATGTATATAAATACTCATGAAATATAATATCATTAATAATTATGTACTCATGTTATTCTATAATCCATTTAGTTTTTTAAATCTCAATGGGGTGTAAATTTTAAAATATGAGAAATTCTTTCAATTTAAAAATGTTATTGTAATGGTTTAAATAAAAAATTTGCAAACCCTTGCCCAATGTTATTAATTCTTTTTCAAAAATATTAACTTGAAAAAATAAATTATTTTCTAATTCAATTTTACATAACAATTTTTCCTTTTAAATGGCAATAATGAAAATTATCTTAATTTTTTCCACACGAGTTACTTTTCACTCTCTTTCTAGAGTATTATAATGATTATCTATTTTAAATTTTTTTGATAAGAAAAGATTATCCCACCCCCTTAAATTTTAATTATTTTGACTTTTTTTCATGTATTTTGTATTATTTTGAAATAATAATATTTTCTCAATATATTGGGAATTCAAAATTTTTTTAAGATATATATAGAACATGTTATTTTTTCCCTTTTCTCATAATTGTTTTAAATGTTATTTTAACTATATTTTCATTTTTGTACACATAATTTAATGACTCTAATTATACATAGGGTTTATGATCCTATGACACCATTAATTTTCTTTATCTAGTCATTTTATGAGAATGTTTTAATTATATTGTCATGGAATCCATTTCCTTTCCATATGATAATCCACTAAAAAGAAATGATGGTTGTTTTCATGGGTGTTATAATAAAATTGATATGGTTATAAATGGTGTATTAATTATTTATTTAATATAAATTTTTATAGATTAATTAATGTTAGTTTGTAACATCCCATTTTTTGTAAAAGGAAACCCTATGTTTGATAACATACATGACACGTCACTTTTAGCTTAAATGAACAACTTAATATTATTAATGAATACTATAATTATAACATATATATTACAATTGTGTGAATGCAAAGGGTTAATTTAATAATAAAAATATTTTTTTCACATGTTTATATAATGATTCATTTGTTACCAAATTAATTACTAAATTAAATAAAACCCAATTGATTATAAATGATGTGATTTTGTTAAAAACAATTTAAATGAAAATTAGTGAGTTTATAATATAATAAAATCACTATTGATTTATTTTATTAATTAAATATATATATATATAATATATTTAAGGTAATGTTTAAAATTCTTAATATATATTTTCTAAACATGATATAATAATAACATTAATTTTTCGAATAAAAGATTTTTTTTCTATAACAAAATATAGTTTATCCGCCTTTTCATGGAAAACCCATTATAAATCATGTTTTTGATGATTTTATTTTTTATATTTGAAATAAGTAAAATATTATTTAAAAGAAAGAAAGAAATATTTATTTTTGAATATTTTTTTTATTTTTATAATTACATCAATATTTTAATGAATAGTGAAAATACAGCATTTTAATTCAAAACTTCTTTTTTGTCTAAATTATTTATATTGTTAGATTATCCTTTTACAGTGTTTTAGGTTAATATTAGATTAATTTTCGATCATTTAATCCAATTTGTTTAATTGGATTCTTTTTCAAATTAAAATTAAATAGAAAAACTATGTGATCTTTTGAATGTTTTACTTAAAAACTGTATTTTCTCGATCCGTCAATGGGATTAGTGATGAAATTAATTTAAAAATTTCAATGAATTTAATTTTCAAAAATATAAATACATCATTTTTTCTTTATGATATTTTTCAGGTGGATAAAAATAATTTTATTGAACAGTAACTTTAGTAATTAATTTACCACGATTTAAGGTAAATATGGTAATTAAAGGTAAAATTAATTTTATGATGTTATAAAATTAAAGTAACACTTGAAATAATTTTATTAGGTGAGTTATTATAGGCCATTTCCATCATTGGGCCGCAATTGTGACATTTGGAAGCCACTTGGGGGCTTTTTTCCATTTATAATGTTTAATTTAATTTAATGGAAAATATGTCATAAAAAGGTCTCTTCATACAAAAAAAAATAAATATGGGGTTACTTAAGAGATATATTTAACTATAAACAGTCATTAGTAATTTAAAAATATTACCTAAAATAATTTAATTTACTGAAATTTTTAGTAATTAAATAATTATATTTATTTATGACACAATGATGATGAAGTAATCGATTTATTAAATAAAGAACCAAATAAAGTATAATAATATTATCAAAATAAATATAATTTGACAATTTTTATGCCATAAAAGAATTTTATTTATTAATATGAAATTTTTTATATTTTATTTAATGTATTTTGTTCAAATTAATCACGTTGTTATGATATTTTAAAAAATTTATGCATTGAATTGTGCCAAAATTGACACAATTCATTTTTTAAAATATAAAATATCCTATTATATGATATAAAATTTATAAAAATCTATTATTCAGAATACAAGTTTATATCACTCTATAAATTTCATTAATGACTCATTAATTGGGCTATTTTCATGAATTAGGAATATTTTAACCCTATAAATTAAATTATTTGATAAAATTGTAACAGTAAAAAGAGGTTAAAAAGAGGTATTAATTAAAAAAAATACTATTACATGCATATTTTTATTGGATGAATATATTTTTACCCATACAAATCCTATATTCAAAAAATTGTGTTGGACACATTTATAATTGAAATTCAATTAATATTAATTTAATACTTATAATAATTTCATGGGTGCCCATCCCCTCACCTATAAAAAAGAACTCGTTCCTCTCTATTAACCACACTTCCAAAACTATATGATTCTTCCCAGATCTGACCAATACTCTTATATAATCCCTCACCATATTCATTAGGACTTATTTAATGTATAATACCCTTCTTATATTGTTTTAAGGTGTTTTTGAATGGTTATCAACAGAAAAAGAGGCATCATTTTCTTTAAGTATTTATATTTTATTTATTCTTCCACATACTTCAAATATTATTCAACCTAGATGAAATAATATCTCCAGTATACTCTATTTAATGAGATTGTATCTTGAAAATATCATCACCTAAATCCATCTCCATTTCCATTAAACGAGAATGGAATTAATTGTTCATGCGTACGTGCGAACTCTCACCTCCACAAACCGATCTAATTCATTTTTCATAACTGTCTTTCATGAATGGTTATAATAATTGAATTAATGATCATTTGTGATTTTCATGAAATATTATTCATTCTAGGATAATAATATATAAATTACATTCATACTTTCAATGATCATAAAAATGATAATGTCATTCATGCGTTTATGTGAACTATCACCTCCTTGAAGTGATGTGACTTTCTTTTCATTATATCACTTGTATGATATATATAATTATTTTAAAATTATTATTATTATGTTATTATGTTATGATAATTCTATAAAGTTAAAATAATACTTATCACCATTCCATAACAATTAATGAAAAAATGAAAATGTTAGTCATGCATACGTACGACTTACCTTCTCCATGATTATCACATTGTTCATTTTTCAAAAGAACACTCCATTTTTTTATTTAAAGGTTTAATTTTTGTATGTAAGGGATGATAATTTCATAAATATTATTCTGGTGATGATAGAATTATGACCACATGGACTATTGATGTTTATAATGTTCATTTTCAACTTATGCATGAAATATCGACAAAAACCTAACATGAATTTAAATCACCATGTAATTGTTATAACATGGTAATAAGTGATATAAACTGAATAATTAACATGAATAAGGTTCTCATGAATGTAGAAATTAACATTAATTTATTATTCATGAAGATATTAAACGTACGAGATGATTTGGACTCAAGGTATGGGACTTCATCTCAATCTACATTAATTGAGGTATATTTTGATAATATAAACCATATTATTTTATATGGTGTATAAATTACCCCATTTACTTTTAATTTCATTTAATGTTTTTTGAAAGGAATCATTTTCTATGAAGAATTTTACTAAATTAATTGGAATGTTTTTTATATGCAGCGAAAATAAATTATCCACCATCGTGACCATTTTTTGATATTTGGTTTCATCAATAAGACTTAATGTTTTTAAAATGAAAATAAATACCATATTCCCTTTTGATTTATTTTTGTATTGAAAATTATTTTTTGGATAGTTTTATTATTTAAATATCTTGAAATGATATCTTGTGATTTAGATGTGGAAGTGTTATTTTTCTTTTACGCTTATTGATATGTTTTGATTATTTTATGGTTCATTATAATTGTTGATGTATACAGGTTGTTAAATGAAAAACCAAGATTGGGTGAGCCTGTGATAGCTCTTCAATGCATTGGGTAATTATTTGGAGTAAAACAATAAGGTTTATCTGAATATATAAAAGGAATATATTGTGATGGGTATTCGAAACGTGACCATGAAGTAACTCCCTCTATAGTAGTGAAAGATACAAAGCAGGTATGATATGGATTACACTAGATACCTTTATGATTTATGAATTATAAGATATTTTTTAGGAATCTTATGATTTCATGAGTTATGTTAATGATCCTATATTTTATGGGTAAAATGTATTATTTTTTAAAATGTTTTCATTAGTTTAAAATAGTAATAGACTAACAGTTACCTTAATTATACCCCTTACTGATCTTTTTGTGCTCATCCCATATTATTTGAAATGTTTTACATTGAGTATAAGCATGTTTAAGAGAATGGAAGAAGTCAAGATACATGTTACGAAGGTTTTTATAAATAAAAATAATTCATGATTTATTTAAAAAAATTAAATTATGAAAACATGTATTGTGTGTAGAATTGTCAACTTTGTAATATTTGAGATGTTATATAATGGTTATTCCATAATTCTATGAAACTGTAAACCTGAAATTTTCATCAATATAAATTTACATGAATTCTTTATTTATCACAACATTATGAAACATTTTTTTTCATGTTGTTATAGTTGGTAAGAGTTCTGTTTAGAAAACGTAAGAGGTTAGGGTGATATTTTAGCACAAGATACAAGTTATATATAACAATAAAATTTAGCATAATAGAAAGTTTAATAGTTATTTTAGATAAATGAATGATGTTGAGATAAAATGAGTAAGTATATATTAGTGTTTATCTTCCCCATAAGATAGTATCTAATGATTTTATTGACATAATCACACTGACCATTTTGGTTTTATTTAATGGATGGATCCAACAAGAATCAAAGTAATATTGGATTTGATGGAATATATGTTGGTTCCATGAATAAGAAACCGAATGAAAAAGGATATGTAATTAAAATTCACATGTTTATTCTCAACTAAATATCATGAGTAATTATTTACCACTAGATCCCATTTGATTTTTCTAATAAATCAAATATGAGAGAAATAAATCACTATGGAAGTTCAAGTAATAATAATAAATTTAAGTATATTAAATGAAATATATTTCAAGGATATGGAATGAAATACCAAGGAAAATGTTTTAAATTGACAGGAAGATGTTACAAATTTGGTAATGATGGTCATAAAGAATATCCCACCAAATAAAAAGGAATAATTCAGTTAGCTCTAGGAAAGGGGAAGAAGTTATGTCTGATTTATAAATTTAATGTTTTAAATGTGGGGAGTATAGTAATTATTAAAATAAATTTCCTATTAATAAGGTTCACAATTGGGATCATGAGGACTATCTGAATATATGATTAGCAATACCAAATTCCATTCTAGTTGTAGATGAGGAAAAAAATAACCTATGAAAGGTAAGGATTATTCATTATGTCATGTGTCTACATTATCGAATCTTATAAAATGATTCATGTTTTTTTAGGAAATAAATATTAAGGAATAATATGGAAAATCAAGGTTAAAGGATCATGAAATATAATGAATGATAAAAAAGACAACATATAAAGTATTTAAGATTTGTGTATGATGACTATATTTTTAAAAGTATTATTTCTCTTTTGATGATGAGAAAAAATTGGGGTAATTTAATATAGTATATGTTACCATGATGTTTTTTATGTGAAAATATTGTTTGATGAAGAATTGTCTTTTCATGTGTGGACTCATTAATGTGGCATTGATAATGATTTGGGTTTTTATGACCACTGATTTTGAGGAGATTATGGGTTATTACATTTTAGGTTTCAAAATGAATGGGATAAGTGAAAATTTGAGGATAAAACATGTTATGGATATTTTTTAGGATTTTATCTCATTTTGGGAATGTTATAAAATTATATATTTTTTGGAAAAGGTAAACCAAAAGGATGGGTGAAAACCCATTGCGTTGGATAAGGTATTAGAAATGGAACCCAAAAAGGATGTGTGACAAGGCTTTATTAACTTCCACAAGCCTACAAGAAGCCACTGATTTCTTTGTCATTTTATTTTTAGTAAGACATGTTAATAGAATAATAATAATTTGATTTTTAGGACTTACCTTTAATCAAATATATATACTTGGTATAGGAAAATGAGTTAGTGATTATGTGATAATTGTTATTTGGGAAGACGTTCACTATTTTGGGAACCCTATATTCATATGGAAAATAAAATAATATGTTATTTTATTTGTGTAGTAATTTTTGGATTCTATTTCTGAAGAATATATGTTTTGTTGTGTACTTATGGTGATTAAGGTTATTTATGGAAATTATTAACCAATCATGGTGAATATGTGCTTTTGGGAATAAAATTTATTTTATGAGACATTAAGAGTGGTTGATGTTATTTAGAGTTAATTGTTTGAATATATCTTTGTTGATTATATGATTAAATCCTTCTGTTGTTTTGGATTTAATATTATTTATAAAAATTTGATGAAATTTAAGGATGGTTATTTTTTGAATGGTCTATCTTGGACTCTGGGTATTACTTTGAAATTTTGTAGATTAAAGGATGTCCTTATTCTTTTAATGATCATAATAATAGGGTAATTATATTTATTTTCTCCTAACATTTTGGTTTTGGTTAATGTTTCAAGAATGGATGAATTCATAGTTAATATTGTGTGGATTATGTGATTCTCTAAAAGTAGATTCTATTGTTTCAGGCGTGAAAACAATTCCTCTTAAATATTCATCATTTAGAGAAAAAGACGAGTTTTTGGAGGATTTTGATTAAAGGATGACACTCTACTTGTCAAGTAAGTTTTTTCCCTTATAATATATGTCTTTGTATTAAATGAATTCTACAACTCAATTAAAATGATCATAATACAAAAACATAATCCATTTAATTTTCTTATACCAAAATCAAATACTGTTTAAACAATCCAAAATTTATGTTTTTTTATTGTTAAATTTTTCTTAATAATGATTTTTATTAAACTCCATCAGAACATGATCATCAGTTTTTAATTTCATATCCCTGATTTTCTATATGGAATCCTAGTAGGAGTTATCTAAGGTTACCTTCGTACTTTCCTTTCATTCTTTTAAAGTGGAAGTTTTGTTAATCCTTTTTCTGTTGTGGGATAGCAATAAAGGTATTTTGAAAATTAATACCATATTTAAAAACCCCAAATTGAAATTTTGAGGTTGAAATTTCCAAAAGGGGAGGGGGAGAATGTAACGACCTAAGGTTTTTAAAATGAAACACAATGTTTGATCACATACATGATAGACCACATTTATCTTATACAAACAACATAATATTATTATTTATTATGATAGTTATCACATAAACATTAGAATGGTGGGAATGAGAATGATTAAACGAATTATGAAAATATGGATTACATATGTTTATATAATTATTCCTTGGTTACCAAATTTATTTTTATATTAAATAAAAACAAAATGAATATAAATGATGTATTTTTTCTTAAAAATTTATTTAAATTGAAATAAGTGAGTTTATAAAATAATAAATCACTCATTATGTATTTTATTAATTAAATATATAATTAATATATTAAATTTAATGTTTATAATTCATCCGATGTTTTTCTATAAATTATCTTCAAAAAAATCATTTTTTCAGATAAAAGAAGTATTTTTTAAAAAATGTAGTTTTCATCCTTTTGATGGTTAACATATATTAAATATAGTTTTAACAAATTTATATTATATATTTGAAAAATAAATATCTTATTTGGATTATGTGAATCAAAATTTATTTTGATAAATTATTTTTATATTTATGATATCATTCATATTTTAATGAATAGTGTAAAATACTACAAAATTATTCAAAACTATTTTTTTCCAATTTATTTATATTGATAGATTATTCCTTTAAATTTTTCAAGGTATAATTAGATGGTTTTTATCATTTTATCCAATTTTGTTCACTGGATGATTTTTCAAATGAATATTAAAAATAAAAACTATGTGAAATTTTGAATGTTTTACTTTAAAAAACAAGATTTCTCGATCCATCAACAAGATTAGTGTTTAACCTAATTTAACCACTTATTTTAATGGAATTTTTAAATAATTAAATACATGGTTATACTCATTATGAAATATGTGGTCAATAGGAACACGATATGTTTTGTTGAATAGTTACGTTAGAATTTTTTACAACACTTAAAGGAAAATTGGATATTTAACGGCACATTTAATATAATCATATTATAATATTACCCTTACATTTGTAGTAGTCTTATATCACTTGTTTGATATATATAAGTATTTATAAATGATTAATACGATATTAATTATTATAATAAAAAATCAATATTTAAAGGCACAATAAATATAATCATATTATAATATTATCCTTATAGTTGAAGTAGTATTATATCACTTGTATGATAAATATAAGTATATATAAATTATTAATATAATATTAATATTACCCTTATAGTTGTAGTAGTCTTATATCACTTTCATATTTAAAGGCACAATTAATATAATCATATTATAATATTACCCTTACAGTTGTAGTAGTCTTATATCACTTGTATGATTATATAAGTATATATAAAATATTCATATAATATTAATTATTTTAGGATAATTATATAAAGATAAAATATTAATTAACTTCTTTCCATAATTATCAATGAAAAATAAAAAATATTACTCATACGTATATATATCTTACCATCTCCATGATTATTAAAGTGTTCATTATTTAAAACCACACATCATGGTATGATTTAAATTTATAATTTATGTATAAAAATTATACTATTGTAATGAATATTATTCTATAAATAATTACCTATGACCATATGGACTATTGACATCGTAACAAGTTCATTTTTGACTCAAGTACCGAAATATCGACAAAACATTTGACGTGAACCTAAATCATTATGAAATTTATGTAACATGATAATAAGTGATATAAAAAGAATAATGAAAATGAAAAAGGATCAAAATAATTTATAAATTAACCTATGATTATTATTCAGGATGATAAAGAACATACTAGATGATTCAGACTCGATATAAGAGAGTTCGTCTCAATCTCTTTTCATTGAGGCATATATCGATAATATACACCATCTTATTTTATACAGTGTATAATTTATCCATTTTAATACTAATTTCATTAATTTTTTGTGAATGAAATATTTTTTATGAAGAGTTTAACTAAACATCAAAAATATTGTTTTTTATACACGGTGATAATGAATTTTCTGCCATAGTGGCCATTATTTGTTTTTTGGCTCCCTCTATAAGCCTTAATGTTTTTAAAAGAAAAATAAATACCATATTAACTTTTCATGTATTTTGGTATTGAAAATTATTCTGAGGATGGATTGATTATGTCAATATCATAAAATGATATCTTGTGATTGCAATGTGGAAATGTTATTTTTACCTTTATGTTTGTTAATGTGTTAGGATTATGTTTTGGTTCTTTTGAATTTCTTATATATATGGGTGGTTACATGATAAATTAAGGGCGAGTGACCCGTGATATATCTCCAATTTATTGGGTAATGAGATGGAGTTAAACGATATAGTTTCTCAAAAATGATTTAGAGAATATACGGTGATGGGTATTCCAAATGTAACCATGATGGTTACTACCTATATAGATTTGAAAGATACAATTTTAGAATGATATAGATGTCATAAGTTACCTTTATGATTTGGTATTCGTAATAAATTTTTTAGGAATCTTAAAATTTCATGAGGTATGTTAAATAACTTATATTATATGGGTGAAATGTATGATTTTTTGAAAATGTTTGTATGTGTTTAAAATATTTATAGAGAAATGGTTTTCAATATTATAACCTTTAATGAGTATTGTGTTGTCATCCCATGTTTGTTGAAATGTTTTTATTGGGTATAAGTATAGGTAAGAGAATGGGAGCATTCAAGATAAATATTATGATGATTTTTATCAAGAAAAATAATTCAGGTTTTATTTTAAAATATATTATATTATGAAAAAAATGGATAGCATGTAGACTTGTCTATATTGTAATATTTAAGATGTTATATAATAGTCATGGCCTAATTTTCTAAAAAGATAAACCTAAAAATATTATCAATGTGAATGAATGTGAAATATTAATTTCACTCATTAATATTTAATTTTTAAGGCCAAATCCTTATATAGTTATGTTATAATAAAATAAGTACTAGTTTCATTATAAACCATAGATGGAATAGCCTATTAAATTAATCCAAATAATTGGTTAAAGTGATAGAGCTAACTATTGTAAGTTTATCCTCAGAGATAATGGATTTTGCTAATTTTTTGCATCTGCTAAGAGACTACAGAATTAGGTATTTCATGTTACTCATAAAATAATGTTGCAATTAACATGTTTAGATGATTATAATATTAATTTTTTATGTTATAAGTTATTATCAAAGCTTATGCATTATTACAATAAGTTAAAATGTTTAATATAATCAATGATTATTTTCACATGTCTTATGATTTTCTATTCTTATGACTCTTATATTTTGTTAAATATTTATACCATGTATCATTTTTTCTAATCAAGGGTTATATGGGTATTAATTATCCAATGTTATACTCTTACACTATTATTATTTTCTTATATACATAAGAACACAATATTCTCATCCAAGATATATAATATTCATTTACTATGTTTACCTTTACTGATAATTACAGCTCAACCTTATTAGGGATAATTTATGGAGTTTATAAGAAAATATTTAAATTTAGATATTTCTAGAATGCTTTCATGTGGTAGATGATGATGTCCTTATCCTGAATAATAAAAGTATGGTGTAGTGAATGTTTTTCCAAATTTTATACATGGTTACTATAACAGAATAGGTTATATTAATTTTATGAAAATCAAAAACTAAATGTTATTTAGGTATGTATGTTATATAGTATATCATTTTTATGTTTTAATTATAGATACTTAAAATTGGGACACAGTTATTGGTGTCAAACATAAAAAGTAATGATTAGGTTATCAAAACCATATCTGGGAGTACGAGTTTAGAGTTTTTATATTTAAGGATCTAATTTTGTTTGGATTTTGTGGTTTTTTTTGATATAAAATTTATATTTTAGTATGTTACGTGTGATATTATTTTTTGATTTTGTAATGTGTGATCATATATTTTCTTTTATTTTTATATAGAGTGAATGAATATTAATTAATGGTAGGCGGTTCAGAAATTCTATATCTCATTAATATTTTAATGTGAAATTTTTATACTTTTTCATTCATTATTAATGACCTAATATTGACTAATTGAGTATTGTAAACAATATATAACTAAAATTTTGGGTAATGTGTAAAAATATGTTTTTAATTGTTTTCTTAATTATTAACATTATATTGTTTGTTTATTTTTTGAAGAAAACTAAGTTATTATTTATAATTTGTATTATGTGATGCATCAAGATAAAATAATCCTAAAATTGAAAATAATAATAAACTATAGGAATAAAATTATAATTTCATCTTTTACTGTTTTTATTACGTATTTTATGCCTTTTAAATAGGAGGCTTGGAAAATTTGATTCTTATCTTAAAGATTTTATGATTTCTATTGAAAATAATTTTTTTATATATTAATTATTGTTGTAGTGGTAGTGAACATACTATGGTAGGTATTATTTGGATAATAAAAATGAGATGATTGTTCAATTTCATTATTATTTTATATTGATATTGTTGAGGAGAATCAAAATATAAATATCTTTATTTAAAATCATTTTATTATGTTAAACTGTATATATCACATATATTATCACAAAATAATAAACCATGGTGATGTTATCGACATACTTATAACCTAGGGAATGGAAACATAAGAATCATATGATCTCTTATGGCCACTAAGATAAATTATATAAATGAGTTATAATGGTTAGATCCTAAACATGAATGAAAACATGGATATGGATGAAATAACTAATTAATAGAGAGTGGGATCATAAACAGAATACATAAAACATTTTTAAATTGTAAGTATCATGATATAAAAATATTGGGGAAATAAAAATGACATTAATGAATCATAAAAATTATAACATGTATTAGATCAATATAACTTCAATCATGACTAATGGAAATATAAAATAATAATATTGAATATCTGATAAATGTGGAATAGACATAAGCATTGTAAACAATAATATAGTTGGAAAACACTATCACTCCACAAATTATGTTATGAAAATACCCATTATTTCCACGTATGAGTCATCAAATTAACCCATGATTTCTTAATATTATATGTGAAAAAAACACAATCTTGTTGATTAATCTATATGTCAAGACATATAAATCATTAATCAATTCATTTTATGGGAAACAATACCCCAACCATCAACATCCATACACATGTGTACTATATGTTATCAATTATTAATCACATCATGAAACCCCATGGAATGAACAATGGTTTCATGTCGTTTCATAATACTATCTCATAAAATGACATAAAAATTATATCAGTTCATATGAACAAATCAATCACCAATTTTTATTATAAAGTAAGATTATTTTGAGGGCTATTCATTAAAGAAAAGTCTATAGTAGTTATGTATTTTGGAGATGAAGAGTAAAATAGAAAGTAAACATAAATCAGTCTATATGAAACTGTTATTAATATTTTCATTAAGTGAAAACATTATGAGCCACATTCTATAAAAATATTTTTCAACAAATGAATTGAAATTAAATTCAAAAATTATTCTAATCTAAAATTTAATAATGGATTCTTTAATTTTTGTAGCGATTATATATTTGAAATGTTTACTAGAATATGAAATGTATGATTAGGAAAGGATAACCCTTTTCAAAATTTTAAAAATCACATTATTGATTACCACATCCATAAAATTGTTAAGAAAAAATCATCTTAAAATTTGATAAAGTGAAAATAAGGGTCACATTAAATTTTATATATTTATTTTGGAAATAATGTAAACAATGAGTGGGAAGAGGAAATAGAAACATTTAAGATAAAAGAATTATTTGGGGATGATGAGAATTATTCATAATGATGTAATATTTTAAAAAGGATGTAAATCCATAAAGATAACAATACAATAATGTGAAGAGGAATTTTCCCTACAGAAAAGTTGAATTAGAATATTGATTTGTTACAAGATAGAATACATTGACCATGGTTCATTATAGATGAATTTTTTTTTCAATACACAATAAATTTAAATTGAGACAAAAAATCCTTTCATTATCTCTCAAAATCTACAAATGAGATGCAATTTCTTGTGAAATAATCATAATAATCATAATAAATGTTTTTTCATATATTTTTTATATCTATTACCATTTGATCCATTTCAATCACAGTAATTTATTAATCATTTACTAATTAGTTATAGTTTTTTTAATTGTTTAATGTATTAAATTTTGATTGTTTCACACATACATTAAAATTCTAGTGTTTATCATCATTCATCCATATCATGTTAATAATTCCTATATTAACCAATTTTCTATAATTGACTATTTATAATTCATAATAATGATATAATTTCATTCCTCCGTAATTTTAGTCAGTATACATGAAGAATAAACCCAAATAATTCAAGTGTCAATATTTCGTATAAAACAGAAGAACATATAATGATCAAAAGTTTTATAAAAATTTAAAAATTAGATAACCTTAAAAAATTTGATAAATATAATTATATAACATTTAATTTATTCTTTAAATTAACCATGAAGGGAGGTGGTAACTAATCAAATAAGTCATTTCAATGATGAGATAGTTTCCAATCAAAGAAAAAATGTTTTTTATATATAATAGAATGACTTTAGAAACTAATTATTAGTTTCAAATTTCATAATAATATTATATTTATTTTATTTATTTATCAAATTATTATTTTTATACCAGACATGTTATGTGGTGATGATAAGTAAAACACATCATTCGTGTAGGAAGTCTACCCATACACATGTATGACATATTAGGTTTTTATTTATAATGAATGAATTTTTATAATGATTTTCTATAATATTGAAACATCATAGATCTAGATAAATCATTTTTATATTTAGGAAGTGCTTTGTTGGATTGAGTTGTGTTATCGGTGATTCGAGTGTTTTTCTGTGATGTATGCCCTGAATAGTGGTTGTAAGTAGCCACCCATAGTATGTGGCCTTCCATCAGCTTGTCAGTCAGCCAACCATTGGAAACAACATGATTTAAATGGCCACTATGTATATAGTTATAGCCACTGGATGCCAATTATTTTCATGCTTGGTTGGGTGAGTAAGGGTCTAATTATCATTTAATTCCTCAGAAACCAATAATTAAGCTTATAATTCCTCATTATTAAACCAACTTTGTCCTATAATATTGGAGATAATCTCCCATGGTGATAGATTCTCATTCAGACTTATCTACAAGATGTTTAAATCCTAGTTCAATTAGTTATAAACAAATAATTAATTTTTTACTAATTCCCTCTCATTATTGATTAGTTCTTTCAGTCTGTTTTGGAATTGGAAGTGGTTCTAGGATTTTATTCCCTGATATATTGACCTTTTGATGAGTTTTCTCTAAAATCCTGAATGTCCCTTATGTGAGTGTCTTCTGAAGTCCAGTTATATGATCATTTATGGTGAAACATTTATGATTATTTAGGTATGTTTTGATTCATTATCTTTTTTATACTCATTCTTTTTGTAACAATATTTAATGTTATGGTAGTTTTTTTGTCATCATCTCAAATGATCTTGATTTCCCAATAATTTTATTTTGTGGGTCACATCATGGGTGTTCTATAAATCGAATTTGATATATGTGGTTTCATCTACAGTCTATGTTCTATGAGACATTAATGAACTTTGTTTTATTAATGGTTTTCAGTATTAAGATGAATTATTATTGAATTGATTTTTTTTCATGAGTAAAAATGGTTATTTTGAAAATATGGTTTCCCTCTTGTTTTGGTAAAGGAAACATTTTTTCAAAGCATTGTTAAATAGATATTCAAATAGGATTCCAAACAATGGTTTTGATGTAAATTGTTTATTTTCAATTATTTATAATTTATAATAATCAATAAAATATTTTTTTCTTATATTCTATACCTGAGATAATTGGGTACATTTGTGTAGTGTTTAGTATGGGTCCTTTCGAATTGAAATTTTTATGGGGTTCACTTTTTACAGTATTCTCACATTTCTTGATCATATATACATTTGTTTAAAAACTTTATATTGATATTTTTATGGAATCATTTTCATGTTTTTTTCCTATATCCCAATTTTTATGTATTCATTTACTCTAGGTAATTTAGTGCAAAAATGATATTGTTTGTGATTGTGGTACAAGTAACCCAGCTAACCCAGACTATTATAGTGTGTAGGTGTTTACCATTGTTATTTAGATTTGTAATAATTTGGATTTGATAAGATATTGCACATGAATTGATCAATTTAAATGATTTATTGGCATTATGAATTGGAATTCTATTATGTTGTTTTTTGAATGAAACTGGAAAAAGAAAAATTATTTATGATGATTTTCAAATGAAACGTTGTAACATATTATCATGCCTTTATATATTTTTAGTTAAGTAAATTGAAATAAATTTATTGAAGCTTATTAAGGAACAACTATGTGGGATCATATTGATCCTATTTATATCACGCCATAAAAATTCCCTCTGTGGTGTGTAGAACTTTTTTTATATGATATAGGAATGGGAAAGGGACTAGAACGAGTTATGTAGGTTTCTGATTGCCTAGGAATGGATACATGGTTGTGATGTGGTGGGATGTTTCACACATATCATGTGGACTAATAATGGATTGTTTTTTGTTTACCTTCTTCTAGTTGTTTTATACACATGTTTATATCTTATATATTTATACCTTTGTTTTCTTCACTAAAATCAAGATATTATTATTTAGGGAATATTACTATTATGGTTTTTTATATGTAATCCTTGTAAATTTTAAGGTTGGTAAAATCATACCATCTTTCCATTTTTTCATTCATTGGTGTTAGTCACTAACCTATTTAGACCGAGGATTAACTTTTGGAATTGTTTTGGTCTAATTAAGTGTTTATATTCATGGGACTTATATGATGGGATATGATGATATTCTATCACAATAGGTTATACTTAGTCATGGTATTTTAGTAGAAATGTGAACGAATTTTCAGTACATGTGGTATATGTTTCGGTGAGTTCATATCAATATCTTGTTGTGGAAAACATAAAGTCCGAATAAATGTTGAGATATGTGTCTCCTATATTGGGTTTTGACCTTGATCGCATTTTCTTCTTATGATGTTCTAGTTTAAACTAATATTGTATCATTTTCTCACCATTTATTTCTTCTTTTGATTTTTATAATCTATTTTATAAGACTTATTCTATAGGTTTCATTGGAGCTTTCAGTGTGACATTCCCCTCAATGTAATCCTCCAATAAATTATAATATCATTGAGTCTATCATATAATAAATTAAGTTCATGGAATTTTACATATGACCTATTCAGCGCAACGCATTCATGGAGAAACCAGAAGATAAAGGGGACAATAATTGAGAGTTAAATTCTCTATATGAGTATACCACCTTCTTTTATGGTAATGATTGATCCCAAGAAGGTAGATCATTTTTTGGATAAAATAATTATTTTTATATATTTCTGGATCCACTTGATAAAATAATGGTGAAATGTAAAAAAATCAAGCATGATGGTCACATAAATAGTTGGTGGGATTCTATGTTTAAGAAAAACAACATTGTGGTGTGGTGTGGAAAGTCATCAAGACAACATTCATTTAGTATTTTTACCCAAAATATCTGATGGACCAATGTATTCTGAGTTCCTCTATTTTTAGTAGTGAGATAATTCATTATAAGAGTACACCGAAAATTTTATAGAGCTAGTTTACCTCTCTCTATATGTGGTAATGAATGATAAGATTAGTTCTTAGATACACCTATAGTTTATTTATATAGTCATCATATCACAATCATACACATTGAATCTCTCCACCTATGCTCGCATTTCATATTATTTTGTGATGTTGCAATGGGATATGGAAGGAACTATTGTATCGTTTAGATCTCCCATACAACTAAGTGGAATTTAGATTCATTGTAAGGAAAAGTGGGATGTTTTATGAAAATCATAATGGTGGTGGTGGTTGTTCACAAGACCTGATCTCCTTGACACTGGCAACAAAATCCAGAAGCGTGCCATAAAATTTTAATCAATGTTGATATTTATGACACACCCAACAGTCATGTGATGAACACATTTAGAATTACAGTTATTTTGGTATCAAAAGCCATATAAATAGGTTCCTTTAAGATTTTACTATTTCTTGATATAGCATGTTGTTTTCAATTCTAAAGGCCAATGTAGAGAATTCATTTGCTTAAAAATCCACATAGATCACACCACATGTATCATGAAAGAATCAACATCCTGTAGTGGATGAGATTCAAGGAGTGGTTGATACATTTCCAAATACCATGGGAGGTCTCGTATTTTTTTATATATCTTTTTTTATCTGATGACACTCAAAATGATCAAATTCATTTTGTAATGGAGATAGAAATTCCTTCTAAAAATTGGAAGGAGAATGTTTTTTTGTTATCTATTTTTATTTTCTTCTAACATATGATATATAGATGGCCTAGAATTTCATGGTTATCAATTTATATCATCTCAATATCATCATCGTGATGGATTGGTTGTTAAACAATTATGCTAAAATTAAATTTTATAATCATTCTGATTTGTTCTCTAATATCAATGGGAGCTCTCAGGTGTTCCATGGAGACTAAGATCCATTGCCTTATCATATGGGACCTTCTCATCGTGATATCAGGTGTCAATTGAATATAATTTTTATCATTTAAGAGTTTGTTTCTTATCATAATTATCTTCCTAGGGATGTTCAACACTTTCCCGAGGCTTTCCTAGATGACATCACCAAGATTACTTTATAGAGATGTAGAGTTATCTATCAATTTGGTAATAGGTGCGCACATGATATATACAACCTCTTATAATATGGAACCGTTTATGTTTAAATTAATCAATATCCCACTAAAAAACCAGATAGAGATGATAATTATTCATACTAGTTTCTCACAACCTTATTCACGTTTTTATGAAGGCTGAGGGTCCTTTAATTCAAATCGTAGAATATAAAAAAACTGGATAGGGTAAATATTAAGAATAATTACCTCTACTTGGTGTGGATAACATATTTTATCAATCAAAGGGGCTGATTTGGTTTAAAATTTTGATCTTTAGTTAGGGTAACACAAACTCTTAGTTTGGGAGTCTTATATCATGAAGAACACTTTCAAATATTATGAAGATTATGATTTTATTATAAATCCCTTTTTCCTAAAAACAATAATAAAATCTAAATAAACAAGATGAATGAGATATTTAACTAGAATCCCATGACCTTTTCTTTTTATTTGTGCAAGACATCCTGGTTTATTTATGATCTGAGTTTTAGCATGAGCAATAATTTAGTTTTTTAATATTGACGAGTCAGTGGATTTATAGGAATAAATAAAAATGAAATTTCTAGATCCATGATGTGAAGTCACTAAAAATCATGATTTCCAAAAAAGACACCATAGTTGATTCTAAGATAGTGTAGGTTATAAAATAATGGGAATAATCATGGAACATCTTCGATATGCAATGTTTCCATGTCCATGAATAATGTAATCAATATTTCATCATAGATTTCTAAAATTCAGCATCACATCAAACTTATCTTAATAATAAATGGGTGATGTCATTATGAAATTCTTGGTGTATGAATTCATTTAATGGGTTGAAGTTATAACACCCTAGTATTTTAAAATAGGAACAACCTCTATGATAGCTTGTTTTGTATGAAATGATGAGTTTGAATGAGACATTATACTCCACTAAAATATATTTTTTAAACATGAAAATTATAAACTATCTATTATGTTGGAGGTTAGGAATATGAATAACCAAATTATGAAAATTTTATAGTTTACACATTAATAAAATAAACCCAATGTTAATATAATTATTCAAAATAAAATAAGAATCCTTTTAATGAAAAAAAATTATTTTATGAATTAATTTATCACTCTAAAAGGTTTTTTATTAGTTCCTTTCATAAACAATGTAAAATTATTTCCTACCACTTTTAGAAAAAATATTTTAAAAAATAGATATAATTTTTGGAATCAATAATTTAATATTATCTTCTGGTGAAATTTTTTAATTTTTAAAAAATGACTAATTTTTAATGAATAATTAAAGAGAAATGAATTTTATTGAAAACTACCTATTTATTTAAATTATTTACAAGGATGAATTTTAATTTTAAATGTGTTAAAAGAATAATTCGTTAAATTATATTAACATTTATCTTATTTGGTCCATGTAATCATGTTCATATTTAATTCTTTACTAAAAAAATTTCATTCTTTTGAATATTTTTAATTGGAAAACATTTTTTTAACACAACTACATTTGTAATTTTAAATTTAATTTTCACACTAAAATAAATTTAATTTATAAGAATAGATTAAAATTTTGTATTCTTATTAATTTATATTATCTAATAATATCCACTGAATCATTGACCAAAATAAATAGTAAAAATAATAAAAATTAATTACCACTATTAAGGTGAAAATGGGTCTATCGAGGGTTTAACCAATGATATATGGGTTAAAAATTACATTACACTTGTCAAGAAAATATTTTATATAGATATTTGGACCATATCACTTCTAGGGGTATTGAAGGTACCTTTTAGGGATTTTATTCAAGGGAATAAAGAGGGAACCACATTATCTTTTCATATATTTCATTTGATTCCTATTCAACACTTATAGATGGGATCCCCCGCTATTATCCACTTCACACTTCCAAAAACATTTGGTTATAAAAATACATAACAAAATAAACTTTTTACCTTTCTCCCCATATCATATTGTTCATGGTTATATAATAAATCCAATATATGAAGGATTTAAGTTAATCATAAAGGGGATACCTGAATATGAAAAAATGTTTTTAAAAATGTGATTTTAATTTACATAGTATTATAAATCCTTATGATATTATTAATCTATTACAATATAATATAAAAAATATAACATACCATGAGATGTTATTATTTTATTTTAATGGTATATATTCATCTCATATTCAATAAAATTGGATATAAAATTGTCGATTTTGTGTATAATGGGGTACCACCTCACAAACTGATGTAATTATTTTCCCACCACAATCAATAAAGGGTGGATATAATGATAGATTTAACATATGTAAATTATATTTATGAAATTATTATAAATATTAAATTATTATATTCTTTTATATTATATCTTTCTATTCTGAGAGGGGTTGGATCTACCTCAAGCTTAAAGAGAACTACTGCATCACGAAGAGATCTGATTATTTTTATGCTTTTTATTCACATGAAACAAAGTAAGGATAAAATTAAAGAATATAATTGATATTTTTTAAATAATAAATTTTAATATAATATTATACATAACTTTTTACATTTATATTAGCTATAAAATAATAACTTCTCTTATCAGTACAAGTGGACTACCACCTTCATGTAGCGATGTGACATGTATTTCATTTTATTTTTACATGGATTTTAATAAGGATTTATTTTAATTATAAAAATTATATATTTTACATAATAATGCATCTAAAAATTTCAAATAAAATTTATTTTCTTTTTATTCTACCTTTCTTGTAAAATTGGAAACAATGTTCATGTATAGGTAGGACATATCGTCAGCATGAATATGGTAACCCATTTTCAATAGAAATATTTTTTGTATGAACAAAAATACATATATAAGAAATATATAATATATTTATACCATGGTAATCATTTTGTAGATGATATAATCAATATCAATTTAAATGGAAAAAAATACTACACAAATCCATAAAAGAAAAATAAAGCAATTTTCACCCAATATAATAAATTTAAGAAATAAATGTTAAAAAGGGTCATAAAAGTATATATGAAAATAATATATGGTAGGAAATATATGATTATTTTTTTAATATATTTATAAAAAATTAAATTTATTAAATAGGATGCATGTGATCGTATGAAGGAAATTGAATCTGAGGTAAGGGAATTTTGTGTCAATTTGTCTTCTTTGAAACATATGTTATTTATGAACCTACCATATCGTATGAGGAGTGTATACATAAAAATGTAAAATTAGTATCTTGAATTTATTAAATCATTTGATATTTTATTTTTTATATATTTTTATTTTTTCATGGGGCTTATGAATCAATGTTGCAAAATTCATCATGGTTTTATTGTACAATCACATTGGTTATCCAGATTTCTTATGTTTATTGTTATAATGATTTAATTTTATGATCCACCACACAAAAAAATTAATGGACTTAAGTATCCTATTGAAATATCACGAGAATAAATATTATAACGTCATTTTTCACTCTTTATGCACTCAATAATTCAAACTAATTTTTTTAAGAAAAATATGATTTATTTCACTATTTGGATGAAAATCCTTATTCATCGAAATAACTATTTTTTAAAAAATATATGAAATTTTAATATAATTATGAAATTAATTTTTACCCATGTTTTAATTAAAACATAATTTTTTGAAAGGAATGTTTGTTTATTTTCCCGAACAATTTTTTTTCATTTACACAAAATTTTGAAGGAATAATTTTTCTAACATGTATGACATGAATGGAATTTTCACCATCATAATAAATAAATATATTAAATCTCCCTTGTTTTTTTAAAATAGGTTTCATTAAAATAACATTCTTTTAATTTTTTTGATCTTTTAGTTTTAAAAGGTTATTTGGAAAATTAATAAGATATTTTCATCAAAATTGTTTTTTAATGATATTTTTATGATATTTCTATCCTTCAATGAAATAAAATTAATTATAACTTTATGATCCATTTAAAATATGTTTTAATCATACAATGCTTATTATTACTTTGTATGGTATGTGATTAATTCATTTGGATGTACTGTTTTGACACTATTCTCCATATTACTCTTAATTGTTTATGATTATGGTTATTGTTTGGGGAAAGCATTTAAATTTCTTATGATATATTTATAATATGAATATTTATTCTGATTATGTTTCACATAAATCGTATATTGAATTAATTGGGAAAAATAAATTGTGGGAGGATCCTGTTATAGCCCCTCAATGAATCAGATGGTCTTCCAAGACAAACTTGCAATAGTCTTTGTCTAATGCCATACCCATTTATGTAAAAATATATATGAAATAGTTCCTGATAGTATGAATTTTTCATCCTTAATTATTCATTCCCTTATTTGGATATTATTTATTAATATTCCATGGGATTATTCTACTAGATTTAATATACATTGTAAAATATCATGATGATGTGATAATTTCAAAAGAATTATTTGAGAATTATTAATTACATCCATATTATTCTCATGAAATTGATTTAATGGAATGTGTTTTAGATATATACCATACCATGTTTTATTTATTATTTGTCCATGATTGATTCCACTATACTCAAACCTGTAATGGGCATATCATCTCACGCAATTATTATGTTGTATTTTGATATGGATACTAGGAAGTGTTTTGTGATTTATATATAGGTATTTTGAAATGGAAATAATGGAATTATAAAAGAATACACTTATGATATTTTATGATTTAAAATTAAATGTGGTTTTTTATAATGAATCTAGTATACCATGACTAATATACTGTTATGATATTTGGGATGTGATTCCATGTATCTTATTTCAATTTAATTTGGTATACAGCTGCTCTAGGATACTAGGGTCAATGTATTTATTATTGATATTATATAAATATTATTAGAAACATTGTGAACTACATTTAAGATAACTTATATAAGGGTATAAAACCTTATGATAGAAATTGATTGTAATTGAATAATAACATCCTAAAGTTTTTAAAAAGGAGTGATTATATTGTTTTCCATAGAAATAATTTCATATTTAGATACTGAAAGTATATTTGGTTCAGGAACATATGTACATAGGGTATATAACTATGATAAAGGAATTTTGGGCTTGACTCGAGTGTCTTGTGGTACCCGATAATGGGTCATACTATGCACCTCATTTAACAATACCACAATATATTCTTAAAATAATTCACATTTTTTAGAAATAATTATGATGGATTTTCAAATATTTCTATTATTTGGAAACATTCCTAAATAAACCATGTTTATAAATATTATATTCTCCATTGGAAAAAAAATCATTTTATGTTATTTATAACAAGTTTTGGGATTATACCTTACGATTGATAATTTAATGGTCTAATATAGTTCATTATACTACTTATAAATGAATTCTATTTAAAGAATGAAAATCATATTAATTCACATTAGGAATGTTAATATTTCTCTCATGTGTAGGATAATGAATCCAGAGAAACAGTTAGAGTAGATGAAATTATAACTACCCTAGGGAATCTGACTCTGGTTATGAGTAATAACCATGATTGTATGGAGAAAAATGATGATCAAAAAAATCAACTAACAATGTTAGATATATTTTTTCTTAAAAATCTCAATCGTTTAATATTACTACAAATTTTATTTTAGATAAGAAATCGAAAACATCCTTATAGAAGATATTTCCCACATCGGGAAGAAATGAAAGGAAGAATGTTGTCATGGAAGGTTATCATCTCTCATGAGATGAGAATCAATGGTCTTAATTTATTGAAAACACTCTTTATAATGAATAAATACAAAATATGGAATGAAATGATTTTAATGTACTCATTGTGGATTAGTATTTTCCCCATGAGAATCAAGAAGATATGGATATTCAATACCTAATTCTTAGACAAGGGGAAGGTGGAAATATTGATATTTATAATGATACCATTATAAGGATATAAAGGAATGATATAGAATATGTACAAAACACAAAGATAAATATTGTTCTTTTATTTTATGGTATTAATCCAATTATTCAAATGGAAGTAGTATCCTAAAAATTATAATTATACGAGGACATAATATAATTTGGTACAAAGATAGAGAAATAATTCTCCAATTCATATGGATTGAAAGGGAATAAATACTAGAATATGATGGATGAACAAAATCCAGATAAATTTAAGAAGGGATAGATGTATTTTCACTCATGTAATTTTTGTGTAAAGAATCAATGTAGTATTTTCTTGAGGGGAATGAGAGTTTGATACATGTTTCTAGAGAAAATAATGAATTTTCATTGTTGAAAGGGCATAAAACAAACTAAAAATACCTAACACTTAAATTATAATCATATAGGGAACTATGAAAATAAATTCCTCAAGTGCTAAGGGAATATACTTCTATATAAGATAAGGAATCCAATTTATGATTTTTATATTACTATAAAAAAATAAGAATAGTTATTATGCTTGAGTTTGGATAGAAGATATACATAATAGGATTATTTTATGAATGGAAATATATTTTTAAGAAATACGAGATGTATAAGGATTTTACTACAATGAATTCTCTTTAATAATTTGAGATAATATGTTGAATGGTACTGATGAATAGGAAAAGTGATTCAGGGGAAAGTTAAACTACATGGAAACAAAATATTGAGGGAGGATAACCCTTAATATATCCATGATGATATGATAATAATTATAATGATTTTTTTGAAGGTATTATTATATTTTATGGTATATATTTGCATTAATGTTGAGGCACCAATGAGTTATTACAATATAATAATATTATGGAAAATATATTAATAGTGTTTTAGAAAAAGGAAAACTCGCATATTTTGAGACAACCCATCAGAACCGGTGAGGTCACCGGACTTAAAATAATAGCCAAATGGTGAGAAGGGTGATGTGATACCACTTGGAAACATGTTTTTTGGTCAATATTTAATTGTTCATACTTAGAATATTTGATGAAAAATATTCTTTTTCTTCCAGTGGAGGTACTGTTGAGTTTGTGGGATAAATATATTTTATTGGATAAGTTTTTCTTACAATTTTTGTTTTGGAAAATGTCAATAGTCATATGGAATAAATTATTAGTATTTTATGCATAACATTATCCATTAAAAGTTATTTATCATGGTAGTAATCCTAAAAAGCATTTTGGTAAATTAATTTATTAGAGTTAGAGATGAAATGGAAATTAATTAAATTACAATCAAGAACTAAATTATTATTATAAAATATAAATATATTAAGTAATTATATTTCCATATATTCTCATATGATAAGTGAATCCCAAAACATTAGGAAAATGGTTATGAAAAGATAATGTTATCATATTACAATCATATAAAATAAATTTAATTGACATTAAAATAACCATAAATTTATTGATTTATGGTCATTAACATTCCATTAATCATTCACTTTATTATGATCAATATTTTTTAAAACTCCCTATAATTAGTTACAATGTTTTTTCCATGTCCATAGCTTCATATCCCACCAATTTTATCCTACATGGAAACCATGTTTACTGTTATTAAACATTGCCTTTGTATTTCCCCTTATCTTTTTATTAGGATGATATTTTATTAACCCATTTTTATGATATGGGTTTCCAACAAAGGTACTTTCAAATGTAAAACCCTTAATTTTTTTTAAAATTATTAAATTATGAGGAATAAATTTAGTTAATGAGTTAGAATATAAATCCTAGATATTTAAAAAGAGGAAAAACTATTTTAAACTGTATGATGAACGCAACACTGGGTTAAAAAAACATGATAAACTATAAAATATGTTATTCATAAAAGACAATAGTTAAATCCTACCCATTAATTTGGAATTCGTGAATATAACTGAGCAAATTATGAAAATTATATGGTATAAAAATATATGAAATAAATTAAATTTTAATCTATTTATTACAAATTAAATGATAATCAATTGAATAGAAAAGCAATGTTGTCAAAAAATGTATTTTTTAAAAGATGGATTAGACACACTTTGAGAATATAATTTAAAATACATTTTTACTAATTAAAAAAGTATTTTTTGTCCTGACCTGACCCAACGGGGCTCAAACCACGACTCCCCAAGCCTGCCTCCAATAGGCCAGGGGCTGGCCACTAGCGCCAAGAAGGCTTTCACACACATGGGAGGCATTAGCCTGAGGTACCTGTACACACACACCCACATACACCTCCATGCAACAATGCAGAGATATATAAAACTGAAAAGAAAATTCATGCATACAACTATCCCAAACTAGAGTGCAACATCAGTACAAAAAGGGAAAAATAGGGCCCACCAAAAGAAAACTATAAAGGCATTCAACCTACTTGGAAGAAGAGGTTTGCTTCCAAAACAACCACTGGAAATCCCCTCAGTACAGCCTCGGTAAAACTCCATGGTTAGTCCCGCTCACTCAGCTCTATCTACTACAGGTCCTCCTGGGACACCATTGAAAGGCATGTGGTCTGCATAAGACACAAATATGTGTGGGAAATTCCCGTGCAGGGGTGAGTATAACAATACTCAGTAGGCACCCCAAAAACCCAAAACAAAATAGAGAAACTGAAAGGCAACAGTCCGCTCATCCCAGCCATGGGGAACCTAGATGAGATAGAAACCTCATATAGTTACAATCCTCGGCTAAACACAACTATTCATCTCATCTTAGGTGTATTCCCATACATACACCATGAGCAATTAAAATATACTCAGCTCATGCACCAAGTCACATGAGGTACCGACCACATCACCAGCAACAATTCACAACCAGGAGAGCACACTCCATGATCATTGTCATCCCAGATTACACTCGTCCGAGAGATACACTTCATCAGGTCCCACACAATCATCTCAGATGCTCACCCGAGAGATCACGCTCATCGGTTATCGTCACTGAGGAAACCTCGCTAAAACAACATAAGCAAAAAACACCGCGGATAGGTGATCGCTCCTAGGGTCCACTAAGGGATACCAGAACCCACACTGGTATTCAAAGATTTCATAGATAGGGGATCAATCCCAGAGTCCGTTGGGAGATACCAAAACCAGATATGGCATTCGTAGATCTCACAGATAGAGGATCACTCTGAAATCCCCTGGGAGATTCTGGCGCTCGTGAGAAACACATGACTCAGATAGAGGTTCATCACCCATGTCACGACGGTCACGATGATACTGAAACCCAATCTGGTACATCCCGCACTGTAGGGGATCGAACTGACGTTGCCGCAACCCTATAGAAACCACACATAGAGTAGGGGACTGTATAACCAATGATACTGCAACCCTACTAAAATCCACTTGCTGAGTAGGGGTTCGTAAACCCAACGATGCCACAACCCTACTGAGCACTACCCACTGCGTAGGGGATCATATTCATGATGATTCCACAAACCCTCCAGGCTTAAACTGATAGATAGGGGATCACCGACCATGGATAAGTGATCACAGCGATACCAAGAACCCGATCTAGGGAAATGATGCTAGAGGATTCCACTCCTGCCCCACCGGAGGGATGCCACAACTCTAACAGATTAAACATCCCATCGAGAGGATCATAAACATATACTAATGTTGTGATGTCTCACAAACCCTTATAGGAAATGAACTAATGGAGTACACTCAACCACTAATAGTCCAAACATTGCTAACCCGAGCGACCGTCCACAACGCCACACCACACACCTCTAAGGATGATATCGAGGCCACCATTGCGATCTAGGAGGAAAAACATGCATGATAGGTTGTTTACTCACTCGAAACGGACAACCGGTGACAAATGCACTATTCACCGTAGCTAGCACGTGTAGGGCCCACACTATGATCCCTAAACTCATCAAGCAGATCATACCACCGTGATCCCCTCAAAGAAATACACGGGATCGACTACTCAATCGTCCCAAACGATCACCCGGTGAAAAAGGTACTATTCACCGAAGCCAACCCGGGTGGGGCCCACACCATGATCTTGAAACTTGCCACGCAGATCATATCATTCTGATCATCTCGAAAAAACACACAGGATAGACTATTCATCCGCCAAAATCAAACTCCTCGTGAGAAAGTTGTGTTTCTCCGTAAACGCCCAAAGCTGGCCTCATGCGGCCCGTACCAAAAACTCAGCCCCAACACCCGAAAACCAGAATGACAATTCCGTTGTACCCTCAGGGCCACAATTCCTCGGATGGAACGTCAATCGGACACTCCGGGTAGAAGATACAATGGCCCGAAGTCGTATAATAGTAAAATATTATTATTTTATTTGACATTTCAAGCTCCGGGGCCACGATCCCGAAACTTACAACTCCTGAACCCAAACTAAAGGGTTCTCCTAGTCAACAAAGTCCTTTCTCCCTAGACGTCACATGATTAGGATCTTTAGAGAGCACGGTATGGGTGATTTTATACCCCCCGTGTACAAGAGGAGGGTCGGACAGGCCAAAACCGGCTGGTCCCACCGGCCTGGGCTGGACCGCGCCGGTCGACCCGATCGCTGCCGCCGGCCGCTCCTGCTAGGAGACCGCTCCGCTGTGGTGCGGCGCAGCGCACACGTGCATCCGACCCCCTCTGTGGGTTGCTGCGGTGCGGCAGTCCCGGTTATCTCCTGCGGCCCGCCGCCGCACCGGTGTCGCACTGATGGACCTTCCGAGCGCCGTTGGGGGCACCCTGGGGGCCCAAACGCGCAACCGAAGGCATCTAAGCGCCCCCCGAGACCGGATCTACGCATATACAGGCTCAAAACATAGAAAAACAAACCAAATTGGGATCCAGGATTTTAATATTGAAATCGCCAACCTGTTGGTGGATCGTCGATGCTTTGGGTGCAGAACGATGCATGTGACGCCCTGAAACTTGATCTGCTGACGATCGGTGCAGAAATCGGCTGCCCGAGGCTCGATTCGGTGAAGAACAGACAAGGGAGGGGAGGTTCGTTCCAGCGTGCGGGAAGAGGGAGATGAAAGCTTGATTGATTTCTTTTTTTTTCTTTTTTTATAAAAACTCCATTTAAACTCCCTGCCAACATGCCTCCAACCCAGCTCCCGGTGCTGACTAAAATTATGTCACACCTAGGGTAAACACTACATTATAAAAGAAATGGTGCACACCAAATTGCGATCCGAGACTCTGTTCATGAGTTATTCGAGCAGGTGCTCATTAATAAACTTATCCATTAATTTACGAAAATTCCCCTGATGGCTTTTCTCACAACATGCCCACGCCCGCAATGTTTACAGCCCGCCTAGGGTAAACAGAATGCTCCGGACGCAACTGTTCCCTCATATTCCTATTCTGAGCTACCTTTTATGAGATAACACACCCTCTCCATGTGCATAGTATAAAAGTACTTAATATTTTTTATATAATTTATTTCGGGAACACTGGGGCTGAGAATCGCACGTCGTCTTCGCACATAGCTCTAGAGTTATTCATAAGAATATTTCAAAGTCTAACATGGTCAAAACCCAATTCATAAAATCCTCTCCACCTTATAACTTCTCGTCCTTGAAAAGAAACAAGCACAAGGAAAGCTACTGGACTCTCAACTGGGTCTCCCATGCCAGCAAGTTCGACAACAAACACCCCTGCCCAAACACATAAGTCATAGGGTCTCATCTTCCACGCCTCAACACTATCAACTTTGAAAGGCACTGAATCACCCGCATAGTTTTGATGGCATCACAAAAACGCATCTTAGTGGGAGAATGATCCCTCTTCCTCCCGCATTCGAAGCACGCCGAATAATACCCACACAGGGTCTTACCAATGCCCTGAACAAAACTCGACCAAGCAATGAAAAGAAAAGTGTACCACTAAACAGTGTCTATCAAACTACTGCAGAAAGTAGAAAGGGAACAATAAATACCTCTATCCATCCGTGGAGCCTCTAGGTCAATCTTGCAGTTTTCCTCGCCTTCTTCCACCAGCTCCCTTAGCCCGTCATGGACCACTTGGGGGTGGGGGTGGTGGAAACTGATACCGCCTACCACCTCCTGCTGTTGCACCAACTCCGTCGCCACATCTATGGCCCCGCAGATCTCCTTGCTCGAGATGCTGCCTCTGCCATGGTGGTATGTCGACAGGCTCCCTCTCAGTAGCACGATGTGTCAGAAAATCTCTAGCAAGATGTCTCTCACCATCACAGGCATAACACCGCCTCTCCTGCGGCGGACCAAAACTGGCCAGTAAGCCCTACGATCCCTGAGCCTCAGATCCTCTATCCTGGGGTTTCCTCCTTAAACGTCGGCCACATCCAGGCCCCTGAGTCTGTTGTTGGATGCCAGATGTCGATCTGACTGACGAAGTCTCAGCTCTCACGTGCCCAGCACTAACAGGCCGGGTCCGCTCGGCCAGAAATATCTCCACCATTAGGGTCCGCTTCTGCACTCCAGCATAGGTGGGAAGACACAAGGAAACCACACCTGCCCAGATATCCCTATTTAGGCCCTTCTAGAAGGTCCAATCGCTAAAGAATGGGTCTTGAACCATATCTAGGGAGTATCGTAATAGATCTATAAACCTCCCTGAGTACTCCGACATGGTAATGCCCTCATAGCGATGATGTAGAAGCTCCTGAATCTGTACTGAACTCAGCTTCACCAGATATAACTCATTCTTGAAGAGACACTAAAACATTTACCGTTTGAGCATCACCTCATCGTGGTTCTGCATCACCAAAATCCACCATCACCCAACCGAACCATGCAAAAGGCTCACCTCTATGACCACCATCTGATCTGGGGGTGTCCTCACCAGGCGGAAAACTTGGGTGACTGCATTAAGCTAGTTTTCAGCTTCCTGAGGGTCTGGATCACCCCAGAACCTCAGAGGTCATTGTCTCTGGAACACGTGCATTGCACTCAACCTGTGTGAAACCTCATCCTGCACTGCTGGCACAACCAGCGGCTCGACAGGTGGTTGATCGACTGGCGGACCACCTGGAGGTCCAGCCTCCAAACCTGCACCCTAGTCAAAAACCTCAACATGGGGTGGATCATCACCACAATCTCTCTACGGAACTCTTGTTGGCTGTCGTCATGGATGAATCCGGAAGTAAAATCATGACGCACCATGGTCAAAGAGTATTTCTAGAGAGCTGACTCAAGAAGTTCAAGGAAAAACCCAAAACCCAGTCCTATATGATGCAGGTCCCATTATTGTTCCCCTACGGCAAGTGTACGAACATACCGACTCGAAAAGCAGGTTTCCAGAGTCCTGGTGAATGGATACGTTGGCCGCCTCACCAACACTGGAGTCCCTAGCCTAAAATCCAAACTCGAAACATCCTAACACTACCGCTATGAAACCCAAACCAAACTCATAGGTAGACCAACTACGCTCTAAGATCCCAAAGGTGGAACCTCCTCTGATACCACTCTATCACGACCCGACCCAATGGCACTAGAGACATGAATAACCAAGCCCACCTCCAATAGGCCATGGGCTGGCGACTAGCTCCGAGTAGGCTATCACACACACAAGAGGGATTAGCCTAAGGTACCTGTACACACACACCAACATACTCCTTCATGTAAAAGTGTAGTGATATATATAAAACTGAAAAGCAAAGGCATGCATACAACTATCCCAAACTAGAGTGCAATAGTAGTACAAAAAGGGTAAAAGGGGCCCACCAAAAGAAAACTACAAAGGCTTCCAACATGCTCGGAAGAAGGGGTATGCTGCCAAAAGAACCACCGGAAAGCTGCTTGGTAAAGCCCCGATAAGACTGCATAGTCAGTCCTGCTCACTCAGCTCCGCCTTCTTTGGGTCCACCTGGGACTCAATCAAAAGTCATGTGGTCTGCACAAGACACACACATGTGTAGGAAAATCCCGTATAGGGATGAGTTAACAATACTCAGTAGGCACCCCAATACCCAAAACAACAGAGAGAAACCGAAAGGCAACAGTTCACTCATCCAAGCCAGAGGGAACCTAAAAGAGAGAGAAACTCCATTTGATGACCATCCACATCTAAAGAAAACTAGTCATCTCAACTCAGGTGTATTCCCATACATTCACTATGAAAAATCCAGATATACTTAGCTCATGCACCAAGCCACATGAGGTATTGATCTTGTCGCTATCAATTGTTCAAAACTAGGAGATAACACAGCACGATCACTATCATCCCAGTTGACACTTGTCCGATAGATACACTCCATTGGGTCCCACACAAACATCTCAGACACTCACCTAAGAGATCACACTCGTTGGATATCATCACTGAGGAAACCTCACTGAAACAACATAAGCACCAAACTCCCCAAATAGGGGATCGCTCCTAGGGTCCTCTAGGGGATAACAGAACCCACACTGGTATACGAAGATCTCACAGATAAGGGATCACTCCCAGGGTCCGCCGGGGGATACTGCAACCCGATCTAGCATTCTTAGATCTCAATGATAGGGGATCACTCCTAGGATCTGCTGGGGATACCATAACCCGATCTGGCACTCGTTAGAAACACGTCACTCAGTTAGAGGTTCATCACCCATGTTATGATGGTCACGACGATACTGAAACCCTATCTGGTACATACCACGCTATAGGGGATCGAACTGATGATGATGCAACCCTATAGAAACCACATACTGAGTAGGGGATTGTATAACCAACAATACTTCAACCCTACTAAAATCCTCATGTTGAGTATGGGATCGTATACCGGACAATGCCACAACCCTACTAAGCATGGTGAACTGTATAGGGGATCATATTCCTGATGATTCCAAAAACCCTATGGGGTTAACCTGCTAGATAGGGGATCACTGACCGTGAATAATTGGTCACAGCAATACCAAGAACTTGATCTAGTAAAACGACGCTAGACTATTCCGCTCCGGGCCCACCAGAGGGATGCCACCACTCTAACAGATTAAACATCCCATCGAGAGGATCACAAATGTTTAATAAGGATGTGATGTCGTGTGAACCCTCATAGGAAATGATCCAAGGGAGTATCCTCAACCACTACTGGTCCAAAAGTCACTAACCCAAGTGACCCACAACAATGCGACACTACACACCTCCAAGGCCGATACCGAGGCCACCATCGTGATCCACGTGAAAAAATACGCAGGATAGGCTGTTTACTCGCTCGAAATGGAAAACCAGTGAAAATGCACTATTCACCATAGCTAGCCCATGTGAGGCCCATACTACAATCACACAACTCCCAAATAGGATCATACCACTGTGATCCCCTCAAAAAAACACAAGGGATTGACTTCTCGATCGTCCCAAACAGTCACCCGGTGAAAATGGTTCTATTCACCGAAGCCAAATCGGGTGGGGCCGACACCACGATCCTGAAACTCACCAAGCAGATCACATCATCTTGATCCTCTCGGAAAAAAACACAGGATCGACTATTCATACACTAAAAATGGACTACTGGTGAGAATGTTGTGTTTCTCTGTAAATGCCCAAACCCGGCCTCGTCGTGCCCGCACCCCAAACTTGGCCCTAACACCCAACAACCAACAAGAAAAGTCCACCGTCCCAGCAGAGGCTCAACACCTCTGACAGCATGTCAATCAGACGCTCTAGGTAGAAGATAAAATAGCATGAAGTCAAATAATAGTAAAATATTATTATTTTATTTGACATTTCAGGCTCACAGGCCACGATCCCGAAACATAAAACTCTCAAACCCAAACCGAAGGGTTCTCCTCTTCTCCAGGGTTGTGTCGCCATAGACGGCACGCGATTCGGATCTCTAGGGAGCAAGGTACGGTGATTTTATAACCCCCATGTACAAGTGGAGGGATGGACTGGCCTGAACCGGCCGGTCCGGCTGACCGGGGCCGTCCCGCACCGGCCGACCCGGCCGCTGCATGGCACAGCGTGCGCGTTCTTCCAACCCATTCCGCATGTCACTGCTAATTGGTGGCCTGAATAAAGTGGTGTGGAGGTCCTGGTAATCTCTCGTGGCCCACTTCCGCAGGCCGCCACCGGCCACCGCGGGCCATTGCAGCAGGCCAGCGTCGGTGCCACCGTGCCAATGTCGCGCCCGCGGACCTTTCGAGGGACGATGGGGGCACCCTGTGTGCCAAAACGCGCATCTGAAGGCATCTGCGCACCCCTGGGACCGGATCTATGCACCTGCATTCTCAAAATAGATAAAAACCAACCAAATCAAGATCTATGATTTTAAAACTCAAATCACCTACCTGTTGGTGTATCGCTGAAGCTTTGGGTGCAGAACAACGTCTGCGATGCCTTGAAGCTCAATCCGCTGACGGTCGCCGCAGAAAACGGATGCTTGGGGCTCGATTCGGCGATGAGCAGATGAGGAAGGAGGGGTTCATTCCATCATGTGGGTGTAGGGAGATGAGGTCTTGATTGATTTCTTTTTTTTAATAAAAATTCTATTTAAATTCCCCGGTAACACACCTCCTACCCGGCACCCATCGTCGACTAAAAATATGTCGCGCCTAGGATAAACACAATGTTCTGAATGCAACTGTACCTTCAGAATATTGATCTGAGACTCTGTTCAGGATTTATTCGAGTCGATGCTCATAAATAAATTTTTCCCTTAATTTACGAAAATGCCCCTAGTGGCTTTTCTCATAGCAGGCCCGCGCCCACAATGTTTACTCTTTACCTAGGGTAAATGGGACGCTCCGGACGCAACCGTGCCCTCAGATTCCCGTTTTGACCAACTGTTTAGGTGATAAAACATTCTCACCATGTGCATAGTATAAAAATACTTAATATATTTATAAAATTAATTTCGGGCACACTGGGCCTCAGAATCCTATGTCGTCTTCGCACCTAGATCTGGAATTATTCATATACATATTTCAAAGTCCGGTATGGCCAAAACCCAAGTTGTTACAATTTTAAAAAATAATATTCAATTTTTAAATCTAAATTTCAAAATTATATTTTGTGGGAATGGTTAGATTTTCTGAATATATTATTATTTTTTGTTGGATAGAGAAAAATACATATTTTTATTGAAAATTGCCTCTTTCATTTAAATTATTTAAAAGGTTCATTTATATTATAGTTTGGGTTTAAATTAAATTTATTTAAATTATATTTTAAATTATCTAATTTATATAATTTAGAAAAAATTGATATTAAATTATAATATAAAAACTTGAATACTTTCTAATGGTTTTCTTTGGAAAAACAGGTTTTCTGACACATATCTGTGTATAATTATTAGTTGAATTATGAAAATTTTTTATATTTCAGTTAATAAAAATAGAGTTATATTTTAAATATACTTAATTAATATTATCAAATATGGTTATATTAATTTTTAATGAAAAATAATATAAAATGTTCAATAAATAATTGCCATGGTTAAGGTAAAAATGGGTATATTGGAGGTTTAAAAAGATGATTAGTGTTAAAAAAATAATATGAATTTTAGAAAACCATGGTTATGGAAATATTTATACATTATAACATATAAGGGTCTATAATTATCTACTTTGGGAACGTTTTCATGATAATAGTTTTGGTATTAACTTTCTTTTAAAAAATTCCATTTGTGTCCTCTCTCCCACTTGTAAAATGTTGCTTACTTTTTTCTCCACTTCAAACTTTAGATGCCTTATGATTAAGAGAATAAAAAACCAATTATCATCATTAATTCAAAAATAAAAAACTATATGAATGTATTGATTTATTAATCTAATATTGTTTGGATTTATTTTAAACCTAAAGAGGATTCTCGAAGAAGAGGTAATGTTTATAACTTTATTTTTCATTTAAATTTTTTTTAGAACTATTATAATATTAATAACCAATTATAATATAATACCACTAGTCTATTATATATACTATTTTTTATTATCTTAATTTAATTTTCTATATGAATATCCTCTTCCATAAAATTGGAAATGAAACCTTTGAGGGAGTGTACAATGAACAAACACCTTACAATCTGATGAAATTCATTTTCCATCACCACCTTTAATGGATAGAAGTAATGTTGCATTAATCATAATTAAATGATATTTAATTCATTATTATAATTCATTAATTATTATTTCACATATACCTTCTCTATTTACTTTATATGGGGGATACGATAATGTTGGTCATGCGTACGATGTAGTACCGCCTAGAGAAGTGTCGTGATTAATTTTTCACTTATGATTTACATAGAAGGTATTGAGGTTAAAATTAAGGAACATATGGTAAATTAATAAAATTACCATATTTATGGAAATATAATATTACCTATAAATTATTACCTTTATATTCATTATAAAATAATATTGTCTCGCATGCGTACTTGTAGACTACCGCCTCCATACAGTTATGTGATTTATTTTCATTTTGTGATTTAATGGTAATATGGATATATTTGATAATATGATATGGTATATATGAAATAATAATGAATACATAATGTTTATAAATTCTTATTTACTTTTCATTCCATCTATCATGAAAATGGAACAAGATTCATGCAAACGTACAAATTACAGTCTCCATTAACATTTTAATCCATTTTCATTCTATAATTTTTATAGAATACTATAAATACATATATAAATTATATAAATTATATTTATATAATTATAGAAATTTTATATATTATTGAATCATGATCAATGTAATTGGATAGAAAATAAAAAACCAAACCATTAATGAAAAATGAATTAATTATCACCTCAAACAGTGATTTCAAAAAAGAATTGTTAATATAAAAGTCATAAAAGACCATGAGTAAATTAAATACTTCCATAAAAATATTATTATAGTTATTAAATATATTTATAATTAGTATATATGTATTATATAGGATTTATGAATATGTATTATAGAAATTAGATCTGGGGTAAGAGTTTTTTGTCTGAATTTGTATTCATTGGAACATATGTTATCTTTGATACCTAAATTATTTTATGAGGTGTATATTATGACCCTTTTACTTGTAATATCATACATTTTTTATTCCCATTAAATTTTTATATTTCATTTAATTTTATTTTTTAATATGACTTATAATTTAATGTTAAAAAAGTATTAAGGGATTTGTGATAAAATCTCATCGTTTATCAATATTTTTATTTTTAGGATTAGGATGATTCAATATTATGATATATCTCCAAAAAACCTATTGATTTTATTATAGTAATTTCAATGAGAATACATTTTTCCCATCATTTTACCCTCTTTATGTGTTCGGGAGTTCAAAATCATGTTTTTGAGAAATAAATCACTATTTCTCTCTTCGGTTGAAAATACATTTCCATCGAATACCATGTTCGCTAAAAAAGTATTAATTTTTTTATAACATTTTATCAAGTATTTATTATATAAATATTTACCAATTCTTTAATTTTTACAAAATTTTGTGAATGTGATCTTCATGTCATTATCTAAACAATCCCCATATAGGTTTTATAATAAATGTGAATGTAAACCTTATTTAAAAGTGTTTGACATGTACTGAATTTACCATATTCATGAAAAATAATTTTTTTTAAATATTAACTTTTACATTTGTAACATTATTTTAAAATAATATTATTTTTGAAATATTATGTGATTTTTTATTTTTAAAATACAAAATTATTAATGAAAATGATAATTTCCCCAAGAATGTTTTTAATGGAATTTTTATGCTATTTATATAGATCAATGATAACATCTATAATTTTACTTATGATTTATTGGTAATGTTTTGTAAAGATACCATCCTTATTAGTTATCTAAATATTTTATGACCAAGTGACTAAGATTTACTATTTTGATACCGTTATTCACATTAATCCAAATGGTTTATGATAAGATGTATTTATTGTAGAAAGTGTTGAATTTTTTTCTTCTTGTCTATCTAATATGAGTGTTTATGTTGATTATGGTTCAACCTATTCATATGGAGATGTAGTGGACTTAGTTTGAGATAGGAATGGACCTCTATATCCCCTTAATCCATTAGTATGTCTCATGTGACAAACTTTCTTTAGTAGTTTTTTGAGGCCTCACCCATTTATTTAATATTTATTAACATGATTCCTTGAATGCCTTTTTACGATATCCAAAATAATATATTCCATCATTATGAGATTATTTATTGATGTTCTATGTGATTAATTATTTAATTATACTGTCCAAGATTTCATTTTAGGCACATGTGATTATTTAGATGGAATTATCTGATCATAATTCATTCCTACCATATTATGGTCATGCAATTGATTGAATGGGATGTGTTTAAATTATTTAACATTCAATATTGATTATGAAATATTATTTCATGATAGATTCCACTATATTCATAACATTATAAATTATATTATATACCCCATTTATTATGTATTATTTTTCCTTGGATACCATGATGTGTTTTGTGATTGATATGTAGGGATATTATAATTGGAATAATGAAGTAGTCAATGAAAAAACATTTTGTATTTTATGTTTTAAAATATAACATGAATATAGTCTAAGTATCATGTTTACCATGACTACTGATTTACACTATCCTTTGGAGTATTATTCCTTGTACCCTATTCTAATGTAATTGAAGAGTCATTGAATCAATCCTACTGGTCTAGGGTCTTCATAGAAGTGGATTCTATCATCGACACCATTTATGGTCTTTTTAGATCTAGGTAATAGTTACATTATATGATGTTAGTGTTTTGGTTCTATTTTTGGGGTTTACTTATGAATGATAATCATGTGGTTGAATATAGGTCTTTTTATATTTCCACACAAGATATGAATTGCCCCAAATGATTTAGAGCTTGTTGAATTTATGTATGTGATTTATTATTGTTAAAACTATATATTTGGGGAGAGGTTCACTATAACTTTTTATTATAAGATCCTAAGATACATATGTTATCATGAAATCATAATTTATACGTTGTGGATATGAGTGTAATACATAAATAAATTTTACTTCAACATGTCATAGAGCCTTGAGAAGGGGAGTGTTGTCATATACACTCTTAGTAATATATTTCCCTTTAATTCAAGCATGGAATTAAAATATGAGTGGAACCATATAAGTATTTTTACATAGTTAAATCCATATTCATTGGAGTATGATATTGGTAGGGTTCATAATAGTGTTCATTTTTTATCATCACTCCTTGAGTTTATTATGTATGACCAACAATAAGATGATGAGTTCAGAGGAATCTGAGAAAACATATATATTGGGAATAATCGTAATTTATTGTCTATATCTTTTAATGTATTTTTTCACATCATGAATTTTTTCTTTTCCCATATTATTTCATTAATTTAGTATTTCATTTTTATCAATTTTTATTAGGGATTACCTATCATTGTACTACATAGTTGTAATATAACATGTATTGACATTTATGGTGGTTGGGTATGAAGTGTGAACTCAATGATTAAATGACCTAGTAATACACCTACTAGTAGATAATGGAAGAGAAAATAGACACATATAGATAATAGTGACATATTCCAGTTTTGTTCTATAAAAAGGATGAGGTATCAATGAAGTTCATTGTTTGATTAACTCAAACTCACTTTGGAATGAATTCAATCCTTGATGAGATTGATTGAATGATGAAATTAGATATTTTATTTCTACTTTGGTACACCAAAATGGTTAAATATATAAATAATTTATACATTCATGAGATTGAGAGGTTATAAGGGGTTCTTTTTACCATTTTATATGATATGGTCTTCGGTTTACCTCATAATTAGGTAAGAGTCTCAATGAGGAAATGAGGCCTCATGTCAGAATGGGTAACAAATTCCATCATTTTATAGATGACCAAAAATTATGTTATATATATGTGTTTATATATATATATTATAGAGGATATTATATTGGACTAAATATTTTATTTCCTGAATCATTGGATTACCATTTAGAGATGGTTGAGTTCATATATAATTATTTTTATTAGTCATTAATAAGAATTGATCTCTTCAAGGCTTTGTATGGTGACATGTGCGTCACGCCTATTTGTGGGTTAGAGGTCGATGATGCCACACTCTTGTGACCTAGAATCATTCTTGATATGTTATAGAGGATTCATGATATACATCAATTCATTATTACCAGACCCAATCAATATAAATTATATGAATATTTTTCATGTTGCGCCTTTTCATTTTTATAGTTGGAGAGTGGGTATTATTGAACATTTGTCCTCATTTGTGTCACCATTTCCTTGGAAAAAAATTTAAGATGGATCCATGATTTGTTATACTATTTGAGATTATTGGGAGGAATATTTTTGTCTCTTATCAGTTAAAATTATCTACTTCATTGAGATGTATTCATGATGTTTTCCACATAACTTGAAATATCATTTTTTGTATTTTCAATAAATAAATTTTAGGATATGTGTAAACCAACAAAAAAACACATGATCAACCAAAATAAAAATTAATGATTCTAATATATTCAAAATTTCAAAATTAAAACCTACATCTATCGTGGAATTCTGGATAACCTAAATACACTAATAACTCCTCAAGATATACGACATGGAAGGATTTGGAAACCACAATGTCGATCAAATATTGTCACCATCATATGTCATAGGCCATCATAATCATCACACCATTATCACAAAAAAATTCATCACCAGTAATAAAAACCACCACTGCTACCAATCCAATCGACAACAATTTTTTTTTGAATCATAGAGGGAATACACCATAGGGAACTAGAACAACATTTATTCAACCCATTAGGGACAATATAAACATGACAAAAATATCATCATTGGTGCAAAACATACACTATAAATATTGAATCATGGATACCCTATTCATAAAATAAAACAAAAAGACCATAATAATAACTGATCCTAAAAAACCAATGAACCACAAAGATCCATTGACACCAAACCATAGAAGAAGAAGATAAGAATTTGAAGGTTGAGTCGTCTAGGTCATTGAAACCCACCTAAACATCACATCCCAAAGCCTCATTGAGAACTATCACATGAGAATGACATGGTGAGGACCAATGTGGTTGGAAACTAGAGAATATTCAAATAGTCATATGTTTATAATAGTGGAACATAGCTTTCTATTGGACCAGCAATTGCTTCTCTAAACCACAACATGAGAGATATAAAAACCATAATGTCACCAGATCTCTACAAGAGGAACCTCTTCGAAACCTGATGATTCCTCGTCCAGAATATCCCAAACCATCCTAGATAGCCGTCATTTCGTGCTCGATAGAGGTAAGAATGTGGAAATAGATATTAAGAGACGAGGAAGAAGCACCAAAATTTTACACAGAATGACACAGCTGTGAATGAAATTAAACTATGATCTGATAGAGTGAATCCACACCTACACAGAACACTAATCAGAAGGATGAAAGAAAAAACAAAACACAATGAAACACCATCAAAATGATAGATCCTAGAACCAATATGAGATAAGAGAAAAGTGAACTCCAATGGAGGAATTATGATAAGTTTTGGAGAGGGGGATGCACCGCCATAGAGGATACAAGCCTCCCATATCAAAATATCTATCGAGGGTACCCTAGAGTAAGAGGAAGGGAATTCCATTACACATATGGGACAATTTGATAAAAAAGAAATCAATTTATATTTTATATGTACATCATTTTAAGAAGTACCATCATAATCCTTCACATGTTCATAGCTGGCATGAGGTTGATTTGAGCTATATAAATCTGTTTTTTAGAAATAAAATGTGAATATTGATTATTAAAATATTTTATTTCATGGGTGGTATATTTTATTTATAAAAAAGTTATGGAATTGCATATTACAGTTTCAATAGAAGGGGGATCATGAATTATTAGTAAGGGAGTTGTGTCATCAATCTTTATAGAGTACTCTTATTACACATGACATTCTATGTATATAATTTCATATGGCAGAGATAATATTAACATCACATATCTTGATTAATCTATTTTATGTTTAAGATGTTGTTATTCAGGAAGATCCATTATGGGAGGATATTAAGTGGATTTTCGGAAAATCGTTGAATAAATAGTGACTATTGGGAGGCACCAGCATACCAACAGACTAGACCATTACCCCTGCATAGTTGTAGTTGTTAGATGAAATATAGCGGTAACCTTGAGGTATTACGTGGAATTAGGCTGGAAAATGTGGTAAAGGAGAAAATTGTAAATTAATTCCCATGAAACTCTTAATTAATCCCCCATCCCCTCATTTTCGAATATAATTCAAAAATTTATATTAGAGAGTCTCTCACTTATAATTTGAATCTCCTTCATAATTAACTTCATGTAATTTGGATCCTAGTTTTATTTTTTGTCATATTGATGTTAATTTTGTTAATTCCTTCTAATTTTTCCTAGTATACCCATTCCAATTGTTTTTTTTTTCATTTTATGACGATATTCTTGGATTTATGTATAATGATATGAATCTTATCAAATATATTATAGATCCATTGAGTATTATATTATAGTAACTAATTTCTTGTAAGTTGTGGTGATAAATGTGTGACTCTATATTTATTTTAGGATTCACCATTTCTACCAACCACTTTTATATGGAAAGATGATTCTACTTGGTGTGAAATTAGTTTAGGACCTCATATCACATTCTCTCAATTTACCATTACATTATATGTGTGGATCCCATCATGGTTACTATGAAACCAAAAATTGATTTAGTAGGTTCCATATATATCCATTGTTATATGGTTCATGATTTTCATTTTTCATATAAATGGGCTTTAAAATAAATTTTAATGATACTTGATTGTATAGGTAAGGATTCATATAAAATGATATTGAGAATAATTGTTTTCTCGCTAGTCTTGTAAAAATAATGTTTTCTCCAAAATATTTTGAAATTCATTTTGGAATGGGATTTCAATGTATATTTTTGACAAATTTTTGTTTTTTATAATTTCTTTATAAATGTAATTATCACATTGATATTTATATCATCTATGTCACACATGGGATCCTTGAGTACCTATATATAGGGTATAATATTTTCCCTTTTTTATAAACATTTAAAGGGGATTCACTTTCTTGGTAATTATTCATTTCATAGGTCATAGATATATTGGTTATTGGATATTGATATTCAAATTCAAGGTGGTTGAATTTAGGGGGTGTTCCTTTGTCCATTGTATATGTATATATTAGATCTAGTGAATGGAGTATAAATTAGTAGATATTCTTGATTAACAAATGAATAACCTACCTAGCCTGACCATTGTAATCATAGGGGTGTTTACACTTTTCCTATATATTTATATTATATTTCCTTTGAAATTATATGTTATATTTATTGAAAAATATAAATGAATTAAGGAAATTATTATTTGAAATTATATTACTTGGATTTTTGAAATAATTGCGAAAAGTGGAAATGGATTTCCATGAATTTGATATAAAATGTTGTAACATATTATCATGCCATATTGTTTTATTAATTGAGAAAATTTGTATTATTTGGTAGATAATTATTTTTCATGATCTTGATGGGATCCTATTGATCATATTTATCTCACACTATAAAGAGTCCCTTGTGGTTTTGTAGAATTATTTTTATCTCATTATAGAAAGGGAAAAGATCCATAGGGTTGAGAGGTTTTTTGTTTAGTGGTAATGAGTAGCTAGTAGTGAGATAGTGGGATATTTCCCAAATATCACGTGGATTATTAGTGGATAACATTGGGTGTACATTCTTTTGGTTGTTTTGTGGACAAGTATAATGGATTTATTTTGATTCAATTTTTTTAACTCTACGATTTTCACTCTATTTTTTATATAATGATTATATAATTGTAATATATATATTCCACTAATATTTTTCGTGTTGGTAAAATCATTTCTCTTATTTTTTTATGATTACTTATTTGCGAGTCGCAAACCTGTGAGGTTTGGTAATTCAATTAAGATAATGTAATAGTCTTTTTTGGAGCCTATAAGGATGTGTAATCTGGGTGAATTCATTATAAATAAAAAAGTGAATTAGTATACTAATGATAGTTTTTTAACAATTTTTTAATATAGTCATAATATTTAGGTGATAAAAGATGACATAAAAATAGAGATTAAATAGATTAATATGGAAATTAATACCACATTAGTTGGAATAACATCATTGAAGAATGGGTTGAGTTAATAATGGGAGGTCCTTTGAAGAGATTATAACCTCTACACCATGAATAGGAATTTGGTGAGGGATTTGGGAATATTTTCATGCATCTAAGTAGATTCTGGTGTATATTGATGTGTAGTGGTAAGGGGAGTCCTTTGTATGTTAGAGGAGTATGGTTTTTAATAAGAGAACTATTCAAGAAAGTATCTCCAATAGTTTATAGTAATGGAGGTTATGATAATTTATGAATTATAAAGACATTAATAACATATTTATGGAATCATTTAACATTTTTTATATATTTAATTATTAGTTTTACCTATTTGACCATTTCTACTTCAATTATGGTAACAAATAATCACTATTGTTTTATTATTTACTATAAATGGGATTACCATATAAACTAAATTAGATATAATAATAACTATATGAAAATTATTTTATTTTATAAATATTTTAAAATTTATGAAATTCAAATTTGAAATAAAAAATATATAACACATGATGAAATGTTTTTTAGAGAAATAATTCTATATGAATATAAATGAATTTATAATAAAATTAAGATTTTTTCACTTTCAATGAAAACGATGTGATTATTATTAAAGAGGTAAAATTTATGTGTATTTAAAATATATACAATATCAAATTCCATTATGTGAATATCTAATTAATGTTTGAGGCTAAAAAACTACTTACAAAATTATACTTATGTCCCACAAAATTATACATTGATTTTTTAAATTTAATATAACATATTCAGATGAAAATGTTACACTATTTTTATATTTTTGGTTGATAATATCATTATATAAGTTTTTATGTAGTAATTACATCTTAATAAAGTCATGTATACAAAAATATTTAAAAAAACTATATTTTTACTATTCACCTGAAAAGAAAGCAGTTTAGAAAAATCCCAAAAAAAACATTATAAGATAATATTTTAGTGTATAATTCCCTAGACAAATATATTTTCTAAAAATAATAATATATATATGTGTAATTTTACATTTAAATAAAAACAAATTCATCTTCTAAAATTTTTTTATAGAAATTTAATCTTTCAAAACAAATATTTGTTGTTTATCATATTTCATATTAAATACAAATATTAAATGAATTTTCATGTATTGTTTTCAAAAGGGAAAATTTAAAATAATAATTTAAAAATGATCAATTTATTTTAAGAATATAAAAATATAAATTATATACAAAAATACATATATAAAAATTGATATTTAATGATTTTATTTCTTATTCTTTATGATTTATTAAATTTTTTAATAATTATTCTCATAATTTGAATAATAATTTAAGACTAATACAACCTTAATTATTTATTTAAATTAAATTATCAATATTAATTTTTATTCAATTACCATATTCCGAAAATAAAAATAAAAATATTAAATTTGTTATGATATATTGTTATTTAATTATAAATTCTACTTAAAAATACCCTTAAAATTACTATATATAAAATAAGTGTAATAGAGGTGGGTGAAGTTTTCATTTTTGTTGAAATTTCTATCATGGATATCATAGTGATCTCCATTAGCATAAACTTCTCTGAGAAATGATTTTGCTGTAGTCGTAGTTGTCCGATTTTGACTTTGGATTTATTTAGGGAAAACTCTAACATTTCTAAATACATACCAATCACAGATAAATGATCCTCCAAAGTAAGACTTCTATAAATATGTTCCATTATTTATACTTTATATATTTATTTAATATTATGGTTACTTTTATTTATACCCATTAATTTAATCAATACATTATAATTTTAACATTCAATAATTATAATGTTATCTTATTAGTAGGTCGCAAATTCATATTAGATCATGTATTATGTATGACAAAATATCTAGATCAAATATTGTTTAAGGTGAAATATATTTTAGAGTCCAAGGGAGTAATATTCACCGTAACCCCTTATCAAAATTCTAACCTCATAATGTTAATTATATACCTCCAATAAAAACATCTAAGGGTATCTAGAAAATTTTTGTCACTGAAGGTATAATTAATAAAGAGATATTTACATTATAAACATATGAAACAAATTTTTTCATAATAATAATATGATACCTTAATTTTTATTCAATAATTTGAGATGTGTTTCCCTCATGATTTAGAATAATGACTCTTAAAATATAATAGGTTATTTCTATAGGTTCATAGTGATCCTTTCTCTAATAGATAATAATAGTTCGATTTGAAATATTATATATTGTTTCCGTATCTTTAAAAAATAATGCAGAATCAATAGACGCATAAAATCTCCTTAAAATGAACATACAATTATAATAAAGTAATAATTAATAAGATTTATAGACAATGAAAGCCAATATGGATAATATTATGATTTGGAAATCAATGATCTTGAAGTTTATCCAATATGCAAAAGTAATAAAAATAATTTGGTGATTTGGTTCTCTTATAAAGCTTCCTAGATATACTAGAATCACTACAACTACAATCCAATTGGGAATCCATAAGTATAAAATTGATGATATATGTAACTTAATTACTATGGTCCTATACAACAATTTTCAAAGGATATGCCCTTCTTTATTCCCTTGCTATAGAAGTTTGAAGATGCCTACAATCATTGTTAGTCTTGAATTTGTGAATCATTTTTTAAATTTTACAATCTAATTTACATTAATGTTTTGATGTATATCCGGTGAATTAATTGTTTCCTTACTATATGATTTTAGTTTTTTTTCATTTTTTTAATCATCGTTAGATCTATGATCATCCCTTCCATACATAACCCATTTTGAAATCAATTTATTTAATATTCGAGGTGATTATTTATAAAATCTAGAAACTTATGGAATTGAATTTTTTACCCCATGGTTATTAACCCACACAAGTCAATGAAAAACAATTATTCCCATCTTTAGTGTGACTAGAAAATATTCTTAGTTCATGTAATTAGTATAATTAATTATATATATTTTGGGAAAACCAATGTAATTCCCACTCTAGGTATAATATCATTAGTTTTCCCTTTTTAAAATCATTACACTGTTTATTACACCGACTATTAACCTATTTCTCATAATTTCCAACAATTTACTAAATTATTTAAATGTTATAAAAAATAATCCTTGAATCCTCAATCCAAACTCAATGAGACAATTACAATTGTGACCTTATTTGAGACTTGGTTCCTTTCATGAGTCTATATAGCATAATTTTACCCTTTCTAATGAGATAAAAACATCTTCACAATTTGAGATTGGTGATTATAGGGTGTCTTAATTGGTATGCTATACTCACTCTTTATTTATCTCTCAATGAATTTGTTCAATATTATGTAGTTGACACACATTTTGAAAATGTCCTTATGGAGCAACAGTAGTTGGGGAATATTTGATCTAGATATACCACAATAAGTTCAAGGACTCTAAATTTACAACATGACCCGCCTTTCTAGAAGGCTATAATCATTTGTAGTTTTGGTGGTATTTTATTTAAAACCATAATATATTCCTATAAGTAGGGAATAATCTGATGTGTGAATTAATTTTATACATTTATTCTAATATAAGTAGAATATATCATTTCTGCATTATATCTGTTTCTTTAGATGTTTTTTTATTTATAAGTATTATTGGATAAGGCCTCCCTTGTGAGTTATATACCTACTTGAACCTTGGAGGCATACCTGGGCCTATTAGAAGAGGTATTGGGGAGTGGAACTTGCCAAACCACTATCATGTAATTCCCTAGTGGTTTAGGTTGGGATAATAATTATATATACACTTTAGTATAATTAGTATTCTAAAGTATTCTTTTATTTATGTAACATACTTTATTAATCTTTCATCCTCTTAGAAGTGAAAAATAATATTGATAATGATTTTTTTTCTGACTACCACATCCAATTAGATATATATTCTATTATAAAAAAACATACAATCCACTATATGTCTATTTAATTCATTGGAAAATGAAAATGATTATTTTTTGTTGTGTAGAAAACATTCCCCAAAAAGTAATTTATCACATTTTATTATAGTTTCATTCTTATTTTTGACAAATTATTCAAATATGAGTCTCCCCCACCAATATATCAATATAATATGATTATTTATCTATAATAATGATATTTTGAAATAAAATCCACTTTCATAACCATACTAATCCATCAATTACAGTATATTTATGTTTAGTCCATTATAAGCACCTACTTGAACCAATATATAGAATACTATCATGAATTATAATGGAAACTTGAATACTAATATTATTTTAATTTAATAATAATGTTATGATTTTTTATTGTATTATAATTGTTATATTATGTATTTATATTTTAATTAAAATATCACCCTCATCTAAAAAAACTAAAAAAATATGTCAATGATGATTTTATTTCAGTGCAAAAATATTATAACTCTTTTGGAATGTGATATGATTTTTAAAAATCAATATAAGATGTTTTTTCTAGTAACATTATATAATCTCATAATGATAAACTTATTTCTAAAAAATGATCACTAAAATATACATCATAAAATAGTCCTGAAATAATTAACATTACTGACTACTTAAGGTAAAAATAAAGGATAAATAACTTATTTATTCATAAGAAATGGTCATAAATGAACTTTATAAAATTTATTTTTCTAATACTGTTATTTAATATAATAGTAATATAAATATTTTTTTATATAGGAGGATAGAGAAAATTCAACTAAGAGGGAATAAATGAAATGGGATTTTGTAATGCCCCGACCCTAGTTACCTGGAGTCGGTGAATTATTACCTATCATTGGAATGATCACAACAGATCAAGTCTCAAAATGCTGATTAGTTTAGTAGCCTTGGAAGTACTAGATATAAACATATGTTTTACATTACATTATGTAATGAAAAACAAAAACATTGTGTCTCCATTGAACGCATTCATATCCCTTAGACTATCCCTGCAGGTCAGTTATAATATACTCCTTCGCATCCTGGGAAAAATAAAACATAGAACGTGGTGATCTCATATGCTCAGTAAGGATAACAATATAGTAGAAACTATAATAAATAACCATAAACATTTACTTCAATGTAAAATATTAAAACATAATCCATTTAAACATAAGCTTCTAAATAATATGGAAAAGATAAATCAAATAACCATATTTACTTATTCACATGGATATTCTACTAGTCTAATAATCACATGTAATATCAACAGCTAATTTCATAGTGATGGAATGCATAATGTAGAAAATCATAACGACATAGTCAAGGCCTCGTACCATGACTACGAATAAGATTTTCTCAAGGCCTTGTTCCATGGCACTAGTTTTGTCCCATGAGACCTACTGATGCATCGAGGAGCTATAGCGGGATACACTGATCAGTTACTAAGTCCAATGCATTCCTCATATGAAAAGGTTGAAACATAATATAAACATTCGTATTAAAACTAGCATTCAAATTGTCAATAATTATATCATAAACAATGAATGGTATAAAATAGAACATCCACATTCAAACATATCAGAATTTCTTCAATACAAAATGGAAAAATTGTATCCTAATAAATCAACTTCGAATAAATGTAAAATCCAAAGAAGGATGTCGACCTAGATGAAATCAATCCAAAAACTATTTGAGTAAAATGTTTCATTCTATATTTAAATTATTAAAATTTAAGAAAATATTTATTTTCAAAATAATTTTATAATCTTGTACGGGTAGCTTTGAAGGTGTTATAATGGTGGAAAATAGACACACCCACCGTATAAGTTTAAAAAAACCTTTTTTCCTTATTTTGTTGAAAAGTTCATAAAGTACGTTGTTTTGAAAAAAAAGGAAGGATTCTTTTGAAATCATTTTATAAAAATTAAAAAAATGGTATCAATGAATTTAAAAATATTCTAGTAAATAGTAAAAATGTTTCTAAAATACATGTTTAAGAAACATCGATGTGGATGATTAAGAAGTCCAAGTAGATACTTTCGTAGAGACAACCTCGGATAATGAAGAGATTTTAAAATTCACCCTTACCTTGTACTTTTCCTTAGTCGAGGGTAATTTAACCTCATTTATAATTATGAAATCATTGTTATTAAATTATAAAATATATACAAACATAAATATGAAATCATATATGATCTTCTTATATCGCTTTGTTAATAATATTTCTGTAGTATCATTGTTTCGGGTGTTAACTGATTCATTTTCCTTTATATGTTTTGTTATGTAAGCCATGTTTGTTGTGGAAATGATTTATTTTATTCATATCCAGAATGAAATTATGTTCTTTCAAAATTATTTTTAATAATCAAATTAAAATTATTCATTAATGGTAATAAGGGGGAATGAAATTTCATAGTGTCGTGGAGAGGGTAGGCCGCACATATGCACGAGCGACAATATCATTCTATTGGTGGTGAAATCATATGTAATTGGATTTTATATTATATATAAAAAATAATTAACATGTTAGATTTATTATTTACATAAATTATTCTCATTGTTATACCCATCCAAATAATGATGTGTCGAATAACAAACTATACCACAACGTGGAGATGGTAAGTCGTACGTACGTACGTGTGGTGCCTTTTTCATTTATAGGATGGATAGAATAATGATTATGGTTTTACCATATTTATAATAACATTAAAATATATAGAAGGTACTGAAGTTAATATTTTAGTGTGGAAACAACAACGAAAGATGAAGTGGAAGAAGAAAAGTACATTGAAAGTGGTGATGAAATTATTACCTCTTCTTCGGGTTCATCCTTTTGATTTGATCAAAATCCCTTCTTAGGTTGAATTTATAATCCAATTAAGGCCTATAGGTTTAATTGAGGGTATTTGGGATGATATGTTATCCGGGGATGTCCAAACCAAATGGCTTTGGATGTGTGAAATTAAGAGAAGGGGAAGTTACCTTTTATAAGAGAGGTGAGGGTCACTTTTGGAAAAACTTGAAATATTATTTTATAATAAAATCATTTTTAGTTTATAATGGCTCAAAATGGAATTATTTCGAGAATAATGTGGGTGTAGGTCTAAAATATCTCAACCAATAGGTTTTATATTTGTTTAGGTCACCATATTCACCTTGACTTTTTGATTTAACTCTTAGTTAAATAGTTTACCTTTTACAGTGCCTTCTTATATATTTATATTACATGGTTAATAAACAAACTATAAAATTCAAAGAGAACCTCAATTGGATAATTAATGACATATATATCATTATATATGTCCTTTTTCTGAATCTTATATTTTCAGGAATATTATATCATTTAATGATATAATATTTTTTAAAAAAACAAATTTATGTCAATATTGACACTATTTAGTATTTGGTTTTTTGGAAAGTCATAACAACTTTATCACTTTGAAAAAAATTTATTCAACCAACCCTAACATGTCATACTAACCTAGAAAATTTGTGTAATGTATCAAAAGTCTCAATTTACAATTATTTTGATATTTATAAAATCAATTATTTTAATATTTTGTTAATAAGGTAATTAATGCATCATCATTGTGTCATATATTCATTTAATTATGTAAGGTCTAAAAATTACAAATAAAATACCATGAAATAGGAAATAATTTTATATTTTAAATTAATTTTTATAGTCGAATTTATCTTATGTATAACCTTATATTAAAAATGTTTTAGTTCTTGAAATTTTAATTTAACACTTTTAACTCTTTTTTAAATAAAATAATAATAAATGTAATAATCTAATCCATGTGGGAAAAAAGAATCATATTTTATTCCAAATGTTGATTTTGGTTGAAATAAAATTATCCAATAGAACTAGGAAATGTGTTAGGGTAATTATAATATCATTTTTACCTTTAATTTCCATATTTACATTTATTCATGGTAAATAAAATTCCAAAGGTTCAATTCACCAAAAATTATTTTCATCGAACTAAACAAAATTTTACTTACTACTTTAAACAGTGTCTCTCAGATTTTTTAAATTCAATTCACAGAATCGGTAAAATTATGTCTTATGCAAATTTGAAAATGTTCCTAGAAGGTGGGTAAAAAACGTTAAAAATTAAATAATATTTTATACATCTAATCATATTATAAAATAACTCCAATGAATTACATTGATCTAATATAGTTATTATATATCTATTTTGAATTTAAAATAAATTTAAATAAAAATAATATTTATTTAAATAAAATTTGATTTTAAAAAATAACACAGTGTTTACACTATTCATCACAAATTGAATGTTTTCAGGAAAATACCAAATAATCAACCTAAAGTAATTTTTATATTCCAAATCCAAAAATGAAGTCCATTTAGAAAAATAAAATTTATAAAATTTCAAAAAGTGGGCATTACTATTCATAATGGCAAGTTTGATTGGTCGCTGTGTTCTAGAACTCGATGTTCCATACAATACAAGCTATTGTATTATTCAAATCGAAGTGTACTGTAAAAGCTTGGGGTGTTACTGTTTTCATGTATCAAATATTTTCCTTGGTCTTTAATAACATCTATTTTCTTTTAAAAAAATTGATTGATTATACCTTATGATGATGTTAGGTTATACTTATATATTTTGTTCATGGATAAATCATGATTCACATCCACATCATATTCCTTGAAGGAAAACGAGGATCATAAAATTTTAATTTTGTCAATAATAATTCCATTCACTTTCAAAAATACATATCTAATAAAGGAGGATATGGATTCTAGAGATATTCTGTGAGGAGCATTGAGGAGCAGGCAGCTCTACCTTTCGGGCGGTGGCGATGGTCGTCCCTCCTACTCCCCTCCTCTGGAAACGCTAGTTAGATTTGGCGTCTTTCTCTACATTCCCTTATCCATCCCTTCTACCCAACTTCCTCCCAATTCAACTTTTCCCTAAATTTGTGGCCCTCCACTGAGGGGCCCTTCGCTTCCCCTCTCCCTCAAGGTGTTCTTCGAGGAATCTAATCTCCATGGGCTATCTCTAATAGATCGTTTCGGCTGATGATGTCCATCACTAGATATTTTCACATGTTTCATAAATGAATGCTTCCCCCTACAAGATCGCATCATCGTCCGGATCTTGGATCATCATCACTTCACTCTATGGTTCTCCAATGATGAATATTTCACTGCATTTTGGTCCAAAGGTCTTCATTGTTGTGGAGGGAACTATTTCATTTTTCTTTATTAGAGATATGATTTCCATTGGAAGAGGGATTCCCCCTCTATTGTGATCTGGGTTATCTTTCCGGGTCTACCCCTTCCTTTCCAAAAATCCCGCTATGCTCCCATTGTTAAGAAATATGGTTGGAATGTTTTTCTCTATCAATGAGCGGTCGAGGATTATGTTCCATCCTACAACAACCCAAATTTGCGGGGAAGTCAACGTCTCCAAACCCTATATTGTAGAATTATGGATCAAGATTGAAAACAAGCTTCGGTGCCAAAAACTGGTTACTTTTGAGAACTGGTATGATTTCTGTGCTTCATGTAGTCGATAGGGTCATCTTCAACAGGATTGTCATTCACTATTTCGAAAATCATCAAATTTGGGTGATTGTGGAATTGATCTCCAAGAGAAACAATTGGTGAATACCTTGGATCCTACTAGTACTAGTTTATCTCTACATAAGGATGATGAGGCTATGGATGATCCTTTGTAGATTTTACCTTTGAAGGGACATACCCAGTGCAATTCCCCTGTTGACAGTGGTATGGGCCTGATTGCTGAAGATATGTATCCTTCAGCAAAGTAGGATGTTTCAATTCCTAATCAGATCACCCATAATGATGGGTCTTTAAAGTCAGTACCTCTATTTCCATAGCTGAAGGTCAAGGATGTTTTCAACAGGTTTATTAGAGAACTTAATGGTATGAAAAACCCAGTGGAAGTGACTTCTCAGTGCAATGCAGCAGGTGTTTACACTAATTCTATTCTAATTGGTACCCATTCTAAGATGGAATGGGTTTTTGATGAAACTCATAAGGGAGTTCCCATGACTCCTCGTGATGGTTCTTATACGGAGGCAGTCCAGTCACCTATTGGATGATAGGTTAAAGCCACAAAGATTCTACGAAAATTAGGTCCTAGATAGTAAGTTTCTGATATGAATCTCGATAATCATTTTGATGGTTTGACTAACAAAGATACACTGCAAGAGGTTGAAACCATATAAGAGATGATACAATATGGATGAGAAGTAGGCCTAGGGGAGCGGGACTAGTGATGGGAATAAGAAGGGAATCCGTAAAGAGCACAAAGATTACGTATATTTTCCACCTCCCATGGAGACACGTTCCGCAAAAAAATTATACACCAAGCATATGGACGATGATGCTCATGATCAACCATTAGATGTACTAATGATTTCAGATGAAGAAGCGATTGAACAAGTTTTGTAACTTAACACTACTAAATAAAAAGCTACTAGAGTGACGAAAATGTCTTTGAGAATGAATCTTAATGAGGAATAGTATAACTGGATCAACAGACAAGACTTGATTTTAGATGGGGGATTCAATAATGGGAAGATCATCCTTGAAGAGAACATTTAGACATGGGATAAATTGACATTACGACTTGAATATCTCTTAACATATGAACCAGAAACTCAGGTATACAATATCTTTTGGAAACTATTTTGGGATCCAAATTATGGTAGTCTAAAATTTTCATTTAATGGTTTGAATATTTTCTTTTTGTGTGTGATCCATGGTTTCTCACATTTTCCCAAAAATGTGTTTGGAAATAAAAAATTGAATTTTCAGTTAATAATTCCAATCACTTTTAACAATTTTCCTCCTTATAAATATTTTTTCATTCCAAATGCTATCATTTATATAGTATATACTCAAATTTGTATTTATATCATATGATTTTTATATTAAAATTAATTCCATTTTAGTAAAAATGGTTTGTTACACTCTTAATGGTGATGGATTTTGATAATGGAATTTTAAAATATTTCAATAGATTTTCCATTTCATAATATTTTATAATCATACAATTCATGAATTTTTTAACTAATAAATTACATTATTTCAAGGCCAAATTGTTGGAATTTATTTCTAAGTAACATTTTTTTTCTATTCATCATCATTTTTTTGGTATTTAACTCAGATATAATAAATTTTTTTAATGATATATAGAATTTTTTTCTTATAGAAAACAACTTCTCAATGATTTCCCTTTCATTTTAAAATGATTCCACTCTAATTGAGAAATTATTCATAAATTATTGTATATGTTATCTTTTTAAATACTTCTATTTTTTATCTTTTTATTATCAAATGGTGATATTTTTGAAATTCCGATTTATGTGATACTATTTTGAAATGTTAGGAAACTCATTTCATCCCATTTTTTCTTTATGATATGACGATAGAATTGATTTTATGTGGAATGCATATGTATGGATGATTATGGGTAGGGTCCTTTATAACAGTCTATATATTTGAATATAAAATTTTACTCATGATATAGTGATACATTAATATGATTGTGTATGTTCACAATGTCATGATTATGATTTTTCTTCCTCAAAATTTAAATTAATTATATCATTTGGTTTCCAACAAAAAAATTAAAATAATTCTGATCTCACACTAGGTTCCAAATTCCTATGATTTCCACAATTCCCAATAACAATGATTATTTTGATTCTTTTTAATAATAGTTATGATGTTCCATGTTCAAATTTTTTGCTACATTCTTATTTTATGATTTGTTTTTTTTTACTAAAATATATTTTTAATCCTTTTTTGGACATTTTTTTCTTATAATCTTATTCAAATATCATCAACAATCAACCATGTTTCGGATTTTCACAATATGATTTCATGTTATTATAATATTAATTTTCCAATTATTTATGTTTTAAATCATGTTTATGATTTACCTGGTATAAAAGGATGATAATATCCCCTTCGTCAGCATTTGAGATTTTCCTATTCTTATGCTTCAATTCCTAGAGATTTTAAGATGGGTTTGCATGTGACACATATTTAAGGGTTTTTAGAAATTAGTGGTCATGAAGATATGTTAATTAGTGTTATACAGTAAATTTTTATTTAGATAATCAACCATGAAATTAATCATTTGGTTCTTCAGTTTGTGTAAATATTTATGAGATTGAATTCTTATTCCTATAAAAAATTAAAATATTTTTTTTACATAGCCTTAGGTACCTTAGTTTATATGAAAATAATTTTTTTCATTTTATATATTGATTTTGATAACTTCATTAAAATCTATAAGGTTTCATCAATATATATAATAAATTCATGTAGTTTGGTTAATGTATATATTTTTTTGTTTTAAGAGAAATTACATCCATATTTTCAAACTATATAATGGGTTTTTTCTATAGAAAATATTCACATGAGGATAATTTCCATGAATTATGATGGTTGATAATCAACTCAATATATCACTATAGTTCTTGATGAGAGGAATATGACTACACACTTGGATATACACTCATATTGATATAGTTTTTTAATCACATTATATTTTATATCAATTATAATGAATATATTATGTCATAGAATTTAGTTATGGAATATTATACACCCTAAATTATAAATTCAATTATTTAAAATAAAATCACTTAGGATTAACAAAATCATAATGTAATAAATATGAAGATTATATCATTTGGTGGTTTAATTTTTAAATTATTTATTTTAAAAATAATCTCTTATGTATTATATCGCACCCATTAAGTCCTTTATTCTAGAAAAAATGGATAATGATAAATAGAACCCAGTTAAAAATTGATGAAATGGACAATGCATATATTTTACCAAGATGAACACTGTTTAATTTTTAAGAAAACTAATGAAGAAAAGGATTAATTATTGTGGTATTATTCCCGGAAAAATATGATGAAGGAATGAATTATCAATTATATATATTGAAAAAGTGTTAGATGAAGAACAATTTAAGATTCTTCACATGATGTGGGAGATGAGTTAGTTTTGTAATAGGATGGAATTGATAAACTAAATGATGAGAAACATTGGATATTTCAATGAAAAAGTTGAAAATAAATTGTGGTTTTTCTAAATGTGTCAATAATTATTGAATGTACATATTTTGTGTAATGAGAAAATGATATTTTTCAAAGCGTTGATGCTTGGGATAATAAATATTATAACCATTACAATTTTACATGTATATAAAAATCTTATAAAATCATAACTATAAATGTGGGCACTAAAAATTTTATTGAATGAGGAACTTTGATCACACACTCAGTAAATAATAGTATTTTATTCATATCTTGTTCAACCTACTCCATTATACTGTGTTGGTTTTTAAGGAACATAAAATCTCACCAATCATGTAATTTTTTTAAATATGAATAGAAAACTTTATTTGATTTATTTTTGTATCCCACATATATACTTTTTTTCTATTATAAGATTACAATGACTTCCTTCCAATAACTTGTTATTATACTTAGTTTAGAAACATTTGATGTGATATTCAGAATAATTTGGAGAACAAGGAATATAGGCCATGAAATACTGAAATTGGGTAATATAAAATAAAAATCTAACCCCATGACCACATATTATTACAAAAGTAACTATAAAATAACTTATAAAAATTACTTCCACTATATTGGGGTATTTAACAAAACTAGCTATTGGAAAAATCAATAATTGGAATACTTCTATTAAGAAGGAAAATATGAGTTCAAAAGTCATACAAATGAAAATGATTATTAAAAGTAATTATAAATTAATGTTGTAGTCATACCTATATTATGGATACTCATATATAATTCTATATTTAGAAATAAATAAAATAGTGATGGTGAATTTTATCTATGGGTAGGAGAATATGTTAACCCAAAAATTCACCATTTTCATAAAATTAAATTAATAGATTATTTGAAAAAAATATATATAAATTTTATTGATTCCCTTATATATTAAAATGAAAATGTTAAATTAGATCATTATAACATTTATATTAAATTAGACTTTATAATAAGACATAACAATATTTTTGAAATCTATATAAAATGGAATGAAATTACCTCATGTCGTATCAATGTCCCATCTTAAGATCATTTATCAGATCATGGATAGAAGGTTCCATATCTCAAGTTTTATTTATTCTATACCATATATGAACTCAAATAATCCATGTTGGAGGGCAATTAAATGTAAGAGAAATTCGTGCACCTGAAAATTTTTATGAGATATGTGCTAGTGGAATCACCACCCTAGACATCCTTGGGAGGATAAAACATTCTATGGTAACATATGGGGATGCTGAGGGGATATGTAACAATAAACTAGGATCATTTAATTAGGAAAAAAGTTACATAATATGTTATTTATCAAATGTATTTTATAATTGTCACATTTTTAAATCCAATGAAAAAGAAGTCTTATGTTCCAACATACAATTTTAACTATATGTCATATTTAAAAGATGAATTTAAAATTTTTATAATTAAAATTGGTTAAAATTAATTTTAATTAATATTAAATCATGTAAATATTAAAATTTTTATATATGTTTATATTCAAATAAGTTAATTAAATTCTAGGCGATTATTTAAAATACCATTTTTTTCAAAATAATTTCACATTTATGAAATTACCAAAAAGGCTCGGAGAATGAGTAGAACCCATGATCCCAAAAATTTATTAAGAAAAAGATAACCATCAGGTGATTAAATTAAGTACAATGAGCTTGTAGCAGTAATATAAAAGTGAAAAGAAGAAATAAAATGATAAGAAGTACCTCAAAACTATCCATGCAAAGCCATAAGTTGGCATGCATATATATGAACCAGAGAAGCAGCAGCCCATATTTGAGTCATCACTAAGAGCAAGATGTAAACAAGGAAAATAGAAAAGAACATTAGTCCATCAAGGTAAACTCCTTCACATTGGAATAGGCATAAAACCATATGAGAAACTGTAGAACAATGGCTGCAATTCCAACACAAGTCATCCTTATTCGCATAAGACAATCGAGCAGAAGACTTATGCAGTGGTTATGAACAAGACTATAACTTCAAGAAAACGGTTTGGTGAGGAATTGAGACTCAAAAATCACCAATGAAACCAAGAATAAAACAGCAAGCAGTTCATCGCACCCTCCTAGAGCTGCAGAAAAATAGATACAGCAAGATGCAGCCCAGACAATACTATGAAAGAGATATTCCCACTAAAGTTAAAGGTAATTAAAATAAGGGTTTTGGTTAAGCTCAAATTCCAATATATCAAACCTTCTCTCCCTAATATTGATAAAATCATGAACACATATCTCTTTATTACAATATCTTCCAAAATACAACCTTTCTTGTTCCTCAATCGAAGGGTAAAAGACCTCATTGTATCCTTTATTAATCACACGAAAGTATTTTATAAGTTTAATTCTATCCTCTTGTTCATCAATCGAATTGTAGGGTTCCTCTTCATTTGATGGGGCGCCCCCCTCTTTAGAAGATACTGATGAAAATAAATTTTCATTGAGCACTGGCGGTGGAGGGATTCTGATTTCCTTAATTCGAATCCCAAAAGATCTAGTGAAAATAGTTCATTCCATCATAGAGTAATCAATGTGTTTTAGAGTATTTTTTGGATGTAGAGTGATAAAACCATTGGGATCAGTAAAAGGTTTCTTATGTTTTTTGGCACTCAAATGCATATACACATCCTAAAATTTAAGTGAATTCTCATTATCTACATGATTAGAGTCACCGGAAACAGACCGAGTCTCTTGTACACTCTCATGATAAGCTGGAAGAACTCCTAAATTGTCTATAATATGTTTAAAATTATGGACCGCATCCACAATACTAGAAAAAACATCAACCTGAGCACACTAAGGCTGCACTGGGTAAGAATCAGGGACATATGAAGACATAATTGTGGCCTTAGTATTCGAGGGTTCAGCATGTTCAACAAGAGGCCATCTCTCTTTCTTAACCCAAACTGATTTTTCATTACTCGGTATAGGTTTTCTAACATAAAAATTATTCAAAGGGTCCCTCTCAGGGGAACAATCTCCAAATAAGTGTCCAAGATGATGGAAATTAGAGGAGTAGCTATGTAAGATTTCATAAAACACTTTTTGAAAAAATCCTACATCATGATTCTGGATCAAAATAACTGAAGGTAGGTGTTGTGTAAGGTCTACCTCTACACACACTCATGCAACTGATGACTGTGTGAGATTATTTTTAGCATAATCCATCTTAATGGGATGACATATAAGTTTAGTAATAGGAAAGAGGAAAATTTGTTTGAATAAATGTAGTATAAAACCATGGAAACCTATCCAGATAAGGAAAATCAAGGATTCAATGCTGAAATAAAATGTAGGAGACCATTTTAGGACCTTCATTGATCAGTCCCCAAAATTCCAAGAACCCCTAGACTATAGATTATAGTAATTATTTTCAGAGGGGAAGCGGATCACAATATTCAAAAAGTTGAGCCGGCCAATTTCAAAATAAGTAAAACCAATGGATTCGAATGCTTTCTAAAGGACAATCAAAGAGGGATGATGCTTAATGAATTTACCAACAAGAAGAAATATGAGATCAGAATATTAGAATTGAACCTCCTCATTCATGAATTAAAATTTTAATATAAAAATCTATAATAATGAAATTAAAGGATTTCAAATTACGGATAGTATTTATAATTTTATTTAATAATTTAAAATTCAATATAAGAATAAAATTGATATTTATAAGATAATAGTTATTTATAGTGAATTTATTGAAACAATTATTTTTAAAAGAATATTTTTAACAGTGTGTAATTTTTATGTAATCAATTAAGTAATAATATTTTACCTAATTAATATATATATATATATATTCAGAAGATATATAATTATATTATAACACATTTAATTGTTAATCAATGATAAATATGATTAAAAACAAATGTTTTTTATAACATCTTTTTTAATGAAAAATAAATTCTCTAAGTATATTTATTATATTTTACTTTATTTTTATAATGTTTAATAATTTTAATTGATAAAATATATATTTAAATATTAATTATAACAATAAATTATTTCAATAATAGTTAGTTTATATTTCTATAGAAGCATAATTTATTTGGGTATAAAATAATTACCCGAGTAAAAACCTAAAAGGGTAATAATACCAATACTAGAGTAAATGGTTTCAAATACATTTAAAAATGTTATGAAATTATAGGACGTGGACATATTGAATAAATATTACCCCACCCTTAATAATTTAAATATTTATAAGTCAATTACCCATTAATAGTTTAATGACATCACTGAAAAGTAATGGTAATTCGCATAAGTTTCCTTTCAAAAACTTATATATGGGGATCACCTCAAATCATTCAATGATGCACTATCCCTTTGAAGTTTACATGAAAATGTAATCAGTTAAACACCCCTAGAAAAAAAATTATTTCTAAATACTTTAATAAATAATATTTTTTCTATAGCCTTCATTTATGAGGAGAATTTTAAGATAACGGTCTAGGTCTGAACATCATTATAACATTACCCTTATCATTTTACTATTAATGTATCACTTAGTAAACTATCCTACCAATATAAATAAAACAATATAGGTATCATTATAAATATTATTTATTATTCTATTTATGTAACATCTATTCCTTTTTCATTTCAAAATAATGAAAAAAGTACATCAATCATGCAATTGAATAAACTATCGTCTCCATAAAATTGTGTCTCGAATTATTCACTACCCCCTCTCTTCATAATATTAAAAAAATTGAATTGAATATCAAATTATAAATATAAAATATAATTATTAATATGGGGGAAAATTATAATCACCCTTCATTTTGTTCCAATATTTGGGAAATGAAAATGATAAAATGCATTGGGAGGACAACCGACTCCACAATGAAACATATCCCAATTTTCATCACATTTATTTAAAATAAATTAAAATACCATAACATATGAATTAAAACCATTGTTATGTACTAATTATATGAATATTTTTCTATAATTAATGAAATTATTCAAAAATAAACCACCGTCATAAATATAATCATCCAATAATTACATTAAGTCAATATTTATGCATGTTTAACAACCTACTTGATAAATGATATTAACACATTTCATTGGTGAATATGTTAAAATAAGTTATAATATTGTTATATGTTAACATTCAAATCATTATTATTTATATATGCATTTTATTTTCTATTTATCTTATTATTAAAATATCGTTATTGGTTCCAATAATTATAATAAAATTATACATTTATAATTTTCACACAACATAACTAAAATAATTTTGGAATGAAATAATAGTTTTAACGATACATATAAATATTAAATTTTCATAACTTTGATAATATATGATTAAACAAATTTTCTATCTCCTAATGGATAAAAAATCAACATCATAAAGAATGGATGAAATAAAAAAAGTTACGAACACCCTATGGTACAAATAAGATAAAAAATTAATTGATTAAATAAAAATGATCTTACATGAATTATATAAAAATTTATTTAAATTACTATGTTTCTGAAATAGAACATTATGATATTTATTTCTTCTATATAATTGGATACAGTTCATTTGACAAAACATGAATAAATAATAGGGATTTTTATGACTAAAATATTTCCTATAGGTCACATTAAATCCTAATTGACTATAATTTATCATGATTAATTGATTTTACCATATGATGATTCTATTTTATGTTTGAATAATCTTTTTTGGGGAAATTTTGTTTCACAAAAAGTCTTAATTAATGATGAATATCTTATTTATTAAAAAATGAAATTTTTTTAATAGTAATTCAGATCCCTTTTAACTACTTTTTCATCAATATCCATGTATTTTCATCTTATAAAATTTATCTTATAAATATTATAAAATCAATTTTGTTTTATATACTAGTATTTTTATATTCCCCATAATTACAATTTAAAAATATTGATTTGTATCCTTTAAATGAAATGGGTTTTTGATAAATATATTTTAAAATATTTAATATTTTTTTACTTTTTATGATCCAATGTTTTTAAATTATAGTTCAAAATTTTATTACATATTAATTTTTTAGTATAATGACCCATGATTTTTATAAATGGATATTATACATTTTTTGATGAATATTTATTACATTACACAAACACATGCCAGAGGACTGTACTCATCTAGTTACTTTGGAATCATGAAACAAATTCTACTAATTTGGTGATATATTATCAAAATATACCATAAAAAGAATCCCCTTTTGTACAAATACTTAAAACCTTTCATTAGGACATGTGGAATTGAAACTATACGAACAGATGAGATCAGATGCACAATAAGGGTAAATAAGGGAGATATGAAAGTATAATCATTAGAAAAATGATATTATAGCATGATAATATCTATATACGATCATATAATACATACAAAATATAATAAATATTAATCATGGAAGAAATATTGGTAGTTCATAAAACATGAATCATAAGGGAATCAATAGGATAGGGAATGAAATCATAACATTGGAATAAGACATGGAGTAATAGCATACTCATAAACATGTCATATCATTTCTTATATGTCGAGTATGGTTTCCATGATTTAATAGGATATTTAATGGGGACTACACCTACTTTTCCGAATGCACCACCATCCCCAGTCAAATTCCATTTCTTTTAAGGGATCAGGTTTCACCATCTTCCCATGTTGGATCAGGTTTCCCCATCATCTGCATTCAGTAAAGTCCATCGACTTATTCCCATCATGATATCATGATATATAGATATTTAACCAATGGATTGAAGGGAGATATAGGTCCCACCACTCACATATTAAAAAAACTATAAATATGTGTTCTATAAGTACACTAATCATTCATTAAATCAGAACCTATAAAAATAAATAGGTTTTATAAAAATTTCAACATAGTATAACCCAGATAAATAAAATTTGTTTCCGAAATATAAACATAAACCAAAAATTAAAGAATAAATATGAAAACATTGAATAATATCTCCCGTAAGTAATAAGTAAAATAAACTAATATTATCATAGAAGGAAAATAATTTTTGAGTGATTTCTTGAAATAATTCATGAGGAAAACATCCCTTGAATTTTTTAAATAAAAAAATTTAAATGATAACATTTTTTGGAAAAAAATATTATTTTAAAATAAAATTGCACACTGATAAAGTATTAATTGAAATACATATTAAATTTTTTTGAAATCCCTTCATTTAAATTTCCTATATTATAATTCAAAACACCTTTTATCCTTTTTTTAAAGCATTTTTTTGAAGGAAAACAATTTTATGACCAAAATGGGAATAAAAAACATGATAATTATAATATCACCAAATGAAATATATTCATGATAAATTAAGTCAAGTAAAATTATATGAACCTTGAAAGTGAATATAAGTTCATAAGAAAACATTTATCACAAATAAAGAAATTTGAGGCAAAATTCCCTTACAGATTTGGTAACTTTAGAACAATAAACCCCATGCAAAAGGGATCATCAGATGAATTTGTAAATACCCATAAATTTTTAGAATAATATTCATAAATTAAATTTTTGGATAGTACAAAAAACAAGAAAAATAAAAAAATAGAGTATAAATCATGTGTTCTATTGAAATAAAAGTAAACAAAATTCCTTTAACTTATATATTGACTCTCATCATACTCATTAAAACCTTATGGTTAATAATCACAATAAAATATAATTATATGTGAGATATTATTTTAAAATTTTATCATGGTTATGAAACATATTTTTGAGGAAAATTAATACTAAATATAATGAAACTTTGTAAATATGACAACATTTTCGTTGAAGAATTCCCTTTTAAATCTCTCCATAACAACCATATAGATGATTATTTAAAGATAAACCCACCTCTAAAACATGTGTATCGATGTTCAAAATTTATTTTTTATGTTATTATCATGTTATGTGGATGAATAATTAATTTAAGAGAAATTAGAGTTAGTTCACTTTTATACATGATAGAAGGGGCAAAGACAATGGATTTCTTGTCTCCCAAAACAAGAACTTCTTGAGGCCATAGGGGGAAACCTTCATAAGAGGGGATTTTCTCAGGATTCACTAATTTAGTTACCCTTAAATATGATCCATGGTTATATTTTTGAATCTATATAATAGAACATTTCTTATGAATAAAATAATATAAATATTGATTGAGGGGGATGGAAGGGCCCCTCTAGTAATTCATCACAAAAATATTATATCGAGAAATTCATGGAAAACTTGTGCCAAATTTGATTAAATTGGATTTATATATTATATAGGGTCAATGAAAACTCAACAATCGTGATTTAAGAAATTTTAATGAGTTTTGTCCTTTACCACTTAACCTTAATCCTATGCAAACCCTATTTATCAGCTGTTTTCAACATAATATATAATATTTAAGGCTTATAGAATTACAAAAATGGATATAAATTGGTTCATAAATGGTATATGGATGCAAATTTATACCATTTTCAATAAAAGTTGTAATACTGCAACATAATTATGATTTAAAAGTATTTTATAAATTATTATATAAGAAAAAATATCAATATTTTCATTTTTGGCACTAATAATTTATTTTTCATTATTATTGGAATGAAATAATATTTATTGATTCTAAGACATTCTTTACATCACATATAATTTATATTTACCAGAAAAAATCTTGTCCAAACAAAATTCATCGAAAAATTATTTTTAGATTATTTTTAATTATTCCATATTTTTTTATATTGCTTGCTCGATTAGTTTTTCAATGTTTCATAAGCATCAAAAGTAATCATACCATCACTAAATATTTTAAATTAAATAAAATCATTAAAATAATTAGTTTATATTAAAAATATACATAAATTAAGAAATATTTCCTATTTTTATTATGTAAAACAAATATTATGTGTTTTTAAGGTAAAGAAAGTTTTATTATTTATCATTATTTAGTTAATATGTTACAAAACTTTTTATAATTAATAATAAGAATATTTTTATGAAAATAAAAAACATTGGTTTTGGATATCTAATCCCACTCATAAAATATATAGAAAATGTTTTAGGGTTATTTTAATGTCTTGTACTAAATTTCAAACCTTGTTTTACCCATTTGAAACTTGTTTAGGTGATAAATTATTACCATTATCACTATTAATATTATTAAAAAAATAAAAGGGTAAAAATTAACATATTTTAATATAATGAATTAAAATATAGAATCAATTTTAAATCATTAAATTATATTAAGTGAAATAAAAAAAATTAATATAAATATGTAAAATGCAAACAAAAATATATATAAATTATTTTAAAGAGTAAAAATTAACATATATAGAATTCATGAATAAATTTGATTCAACTGGATTTAGTAATATTATCATATTTAAAATCAATTTTATATTATTATTACAGTATCAATTTTTAAAAAACCCTGAGGTAATGAAGCTAAATATTATTTTACATTCCATGAATGAAAAAAAAATATAGTAAATATCAAAATATTTATTAAAATCAACCTTTATATATCATCCATGTTAAGTAGTATTGAAAAAGAACATACATTGGTTTGTAAGGTAGTAGTCTTTACATACACTTGAGTGATGTCACTATTTCGTATTTGGTGGTAATGAATGAAATAGTATTTTTAATTACACATACCAAAAAAATTTCTATGATAAATTAAATTAAATTAAATTTTAATCAAACATTATGATAATACATATATATTGGTGATGAAAAATTAAATACATCATCTTTGGGAAACAATAGTCCGATCATACACATGAATGATGTTTTCAAGTAAAATTAGATGGATTAGTAGAAGAGAACGAGTAATGCATTAAATATTAAAAATTGGTATATAATAGATTATGTTTTATTATATAAAAATGTTTTTGGTGTTTTAAAGGATGTAAAATATGAAATTGATAAAAAAACACCCAGTTAAGAGATATACCTCATTTTGGAAATCTTTCTTACATTTATACCTAAATCCACAATAGGATTATATTATTTTCAAAATTAGACATCTATGACAAAATGTGGTTTATTTTGGAGTGATTTGGGAATTTATTTGCTGAGTAAATATATTTTTTTATTGTGTAGAGGATATGAGAGTTCTAAACCTTTTAAATGGGTAGGGTAGGAATCAGTTGGAATTTTTCATTGATTAAAATATTCTATTGTCTTACTCAATCCCAAGGGCATAGAGATTCCTCAAATATGAACATGATAAGTGGTGGTGTTAATATAAGTCAACTAAAAAGGATCTAAATAATATATTTGGTCATTTTTACCTATATAAATTTCGTTTTAACCATTTTATCATATTCTAACTCTTATAGTGGAAGGTGACTTTTTTTTACAAAAGTAACTATTCATATTGATAAAAAATTATAGTGGCATCATTTTTTTTTTTGAAATTATAATTTGAAATATTAAATTTTTTGATAAATTCAATATCTAAAAATAGAAGAAATTAATTTTAATATAAACCAATTAAATATATGACACACTATTGTCTAGGGAAATTTATTTTTAGTATAAACTAATTTTAATTCAAAAATCGAGGTTAATGTTGAAGGAAATTTTTTTTAATTTTAAATAATAATAATATTTTAAACTTTTAAAAACAGAAAAAAAAAATTGACTATGCGAATACATGAATTGAAATATTTTTTTATAAAATAACATTTCTTACAATATTCAATTGAAAATCCTTAATTGTGGTGATTACAAACAATTATATCTGTTGATTTTGATGTAATCCATTGAAAAATGAAATTATTTTTTTCAATTAAAAATTTATAAATATGGAAATAAAACTTTTGAATGAAGATATATATTACATTTAACTCTATTTAGTAAGAATAAAACTATTTTTTATTAATAAATTACTAATTATTTTTATAGAGAGTATAGATATATTAAATGTAATTAATTAATACTAATAAGTACTGATATTGACCTACTATTAAGATTAATTAGTTTTTCATTGATAAATAGAAATTTATTCTAGATATAAAAAATACTTCAAATCAAAATTAAAGAAAAAAATCACCATGATATATCAATAAAGATTAAAAAAGGTCTCTAAAACAAATATGAAATTCAAATGGAACCTCCCAAAACAATATTAAATAGAGAAAATATAATTTCAAGATAAAAATGTGGCATTATGTTTCAAATAAAAGTAATGGTACTTGATATAGATGTTTTGTATGATTGAATTGTAAAACAATTTAATTATATTTATTTATAATTTATTGTTAAAAAATTATATAACATGATTGATTTGGATAGTTCCTTAAAAAGAATATTAGTTACACTCATGCCAAATATCAATTATTAAACACATGTTGCAATCCATTATGGAAGGGATAACTCTGAGACTACCTTTAGTCCACTCCCTACTACTCAATAAACTCTAGATTCCAACTTTTAAACAAAACTAAATAACATAAAATATCAAAAATTGATATGGGGTGTCAAAATAAATGGAATTTTCATATTAATAACATCACTTTGGTCATATCTGTAAAAAACAAATAGATATTTCAATCACATTTACAACTCCCTCTTTAAAGTCTCTTCATGGACTTTCTTATAAAACAATAGTCTTATATCTAATGAAATACTAGATTTCTTTATAATCATATCTCTATAATCCATAAACTGAATATATTTCTATATAGATGTTTCATTATGTTCTAATTTAATTACCTCCTTAAATCAATACATGATTTTTTGATTTTTTCTTGCATGAAAGCATAGAAATAAATTTCAATTTCGTCATAATTCTTAAGCATTGAGATGTAAAAATACACATTAATAATATGATCTATGATTTTAATGGGATCTATATATGATTGAAATTATACCCCGTCCTCCACATGTAACCAATTTTAACATTATAGCTAGTGTGACAAAAAAAGTGATTGAGCCAACATAATAACATAACCTCTCGAATTATTTCAAATATAAAAAAGGCATAATACTAGTGATGAGAGTCTAATAAATGTTTTAGGAGAATATACTATTGGTATCAGAAAATAAAAAAATAATAATGTAATCATCATATAATATTTGGGTAAAAAAGGAATTATAGACATGATCTATGTATATTTGATACAAAACTCAGTAATATATTATAATTTTAATAATATACACACATAAAAATCATAAAAACTACACTGATATACATTCGAGCTAGTCATGTATAAAAATAAATTCACGAACATTAAAACAAAATGGTGAACTATCCTTAATTTTATCATCAACATGGTATTGTCACAATATATCGTCAAAGTACTCTATCTATATCTCCTAAGAGAGCTATGAAACCTAAAACAATACAAAGATAAGTAATGAACATCCTACAATGTTTTCATATAAGTAATGGGAAATATATATATATATATACGTATTGAAGCACCATGATTTCCACTAATATATAGCCAATATCACATGTATTTTGGTAAAATGGAAAATAAATAAAATTTTCATACATCACTTAAGAAATAATAAAGGTAATTGTGTATTATCCTATCCACCAAAAGACATTAACTCAAATAACTTTTCCCAATTTAATTAGTTATTCCAATCAGAGATGCAGTATACATCAAACAGATCCCTGATAGGTTTAACACAACAAGACTTTCATACTAGAAAACTATAAAACAAATCAATAAAATCCTATAAAGTATTAACATATAAAAACACATTATAATAAGCCCATAATGTGATATATTTTAATAGAAAAACAATGTTATAGTAACTTAAAAATAGATAAGAAACATATCAATGAATGTATTAACATATCCAAAACTCTTAATAAATAAGTCATAAAATATAGAGGACAAGATTAGGAATTGTGTAAAATTTCAAGTTTCACAATTATAATAAATATTTAGGAATGGAAAAAAAATATTAACTGGACATTCAAGTCTTACATCATACAAGAAACTTATCTAGATGTGGTGAAACATAGCCAATCAATGGAATGACAATATCTGAGAAGTGCTGAATAAAACCATTAATATTTTCAATCTAATTTACCATCATAATCATCGTGTTATTAGGAGACACAATGGATAAAAATTAAAAGGAAAAATAAAATAAGCACTATAAAATTATCCATATGCAATCCATCATCTATAAATATGTCAGTATATATGACCCCACTAGAGAATTATGAAATGAAACTCCATAAATATTTATATAACTAAAATTGGATATCTAATAATATCCATGATAAAACAGCATAATTTCATTTAATCTCAAATCAATTTGGTCCTCATCAACCCACCAACACCAACACAATAGTCCCACTCAATTGAATATATCAACTGTTCCAGTTTGATCACAAAAAACATCCTCAATCATTGAGGATAATTGGTGAGGTATCACCACATGTTTTTGTACTTGATTAAAACTTTCAATGAAAATATAATAACTTGACACCCTTATCATTCATATATGATCCATGAATTCATTATACTATCCATGATACACCATATAACATTATTTGAGGATTTATTTTCATATTAATTTTTAGGCCACATAATGATTCATTCTATGGGTCCTTTAGTATCTTATAAAAAACTCTCTCTATTATGAGATCTCAATACACACCTAAAACCAAATTCACATAATCTCCAAAATGTTACACTTAACACTTAGATGATGATTTTTTACACTATCAGAGTCATTAATGAGAAAAAACTATGTCCCTAAAATTTTATCATGATCTAATGTACCAAATTACAATAATACATCCCCTTCTTGTTTATTCCCAATATCCAATGCCATGACCATAGAAATTTCATATCCACATTTTTTTTAATTTATTAACTAGGATAACTATCTAAATAATTTACATGAAAATATTTTTTATCCATAAAACCAACACTCATTATGAGTAAATCAAATCCCCTCTATGAAGTATGCATCCTCATGGTTCATTTGAAATAAATTCTAATAACAACCTTGGGAATAATAGTTTAATGATACCTCTCTAGATCCATTTCCATGAAAATAATAAATTATTTACTCTTATATGTATTTGCACATAATGTTATACAAAAAGGACCCCATCACAATCTTATATTGTCACTTGACTCAATGTTCTTGGGAGAATACGAATGAACAATCATTTAACAAATTTGATTATTTATTAAAGGGACATAATATCTCAATATAAGAGTTATAGATCCTTTATACACTCTATCTCATGGTTCATATGAATTCATACCAAGACATAAAATTCCCCTAAAATTTTATTCCATTCATGAAGATGTAATTAATAAATTATGTAATTCAAAATATATTTATCAGTTTAGTTCGAAAATATATATTTTTTAAACACATTTTTCATTAATGTAGTTCCTACACCATGGTAAATGAAATAAAAATCATCTAAGAACATATATAGATACCCCCTTAAGAAAAGATACCTTCAACTAATACCGGAGTGAAATTCAATTAACATAAAATTAGATTAAAACATTAAACAAAACCACTGGGCCATACACTATTGTAGAAACATCTTTCAATAGGTGGTATTCATCAACATCTAATACTCCTTGGCCACAATAGAGGGAAATAAAATATTATAGGATAAACTTGTCTATAATTCTATAAAATACACAATCAAATAACATGATGTAGATTCCATGCATTTTAAAAATAATTTAATTCGGATAAATATAATAAGGAGATAATTGACCTCCCATCAAAACTCTACAGAATTTCCTCAGAAGTAAACGCCCATCTGAAGTGAAAATTGGTTTGGAGTGGGAATAAAGGTTCCAAAAAATGACACTCCACGGAGGCATATTAATTAATAAAATTATGTGTAAGATAATTAAAATAATATCAAGTCACCTCTTATTTGAAAAGGGGAAAAGGAAAACAGTAGTGAACTTGTTTATATTATTGTGAATACCATGATTAATGAACATGACTTAACAAGACATGTCACCTAGGTCTAGCAACTTTAGGGTCTGCGGAATGTTCTAAATTGTTTCAATATGGTGAAATGTTAATGGTATGATAGGAAAAAACATCAGAATTATTTAGAAAACAATAAAACTAAGAAATCAAGGGGTTCCAACTGAGAGCCTAATAATTGGATTCTAGGAAAACGAAAACCTAGTAAAAAGAATAAGTAGTTATAAAATAAAAATACCCAAATGAAGAACTACATTAAATTAAAATTTTCAATAGATTTTTCTAAATTTTTTTCTCATATAAATTTTATCATGTTTATAAAATGATCTTACCAACTAAAATATAGAAACAAAGCATAAAATGTCAAAAGTTGCAAAGTTAGATACCCCAAAAATCCCATGTAGGTCCTAAAAACATGAGTGGGAAACCCCACCACAATCATGTTACAGTATAGTAACAAACATGAATAAAAAAACAACCACTTACCAATGAATGGAGGTATAAAACCAACCATCATTCAATAACATGGGAACCTATAGAAACAATTAAGAAAATATAACCACCATTTTGTGTATGTATTGTGAGATATAGTGTAACACATCATGGATTTACAAATAAATTTTATGAAATGCGTGCAACATTATGTCTTTATAAAACAATGGTTTGTTTGATAGACATATTTATTACCTAGATGTGAAAATAAATTTTTCCACTTCCCTATTTTAAATTTTGAAAATCTAACATATATGGTTGGGTTCAGGGTGATTTTTGGGAATATTGGTACAAACAAAATTTTTGGTGAATAATAACCTACCCTTATGAATAGTAATATGACCCTTATGAATATTAAATCAACTAAATGAATAGTATCCACTCCAATGAATTTATAAATAAAGTGTAGGTATCTTAGAAGTGATAAAATTACCATAGTAAAAGTATTGTAATTTTTTATGTTATAAATAAATAATTGTAATTAATTCTTTAATATAAAATAAAATTTATTTTCCTAAAAGGTTTTCATTAATTAATAATTTTATTTCTTCTAGTTTGAGGATAATTTTATAAGGCCTTTTGTAATTCTTAAAAACATTATAAAATCAGTTATAGTTTTAAAATATGTATTTTTCAAGTAAATTTTGATTATAATTCAAAAATATATTAATCATGTTTATTAAAAAAAATTGAAAAAATAGATTCATTTTTAAATTCTTCATGTTGAAAATTTTTTACGATGATTTTTTGGGAATTTTCGGAAATACATTAAATTTTGATGGATAGAAAAATACGCTAATTTACGATAAGTGTAAGAACCTAAATTTCTACATCATGCTTGAGTCATGGGAGATTTAAATTGCCTTTGGTTAGAAATCACATTAAAATATGACTATTTTTGGTATTTTAATATCCACTATTTCTTTTCTTAGGGAAAAGTAATAAACTACTGATAGAATATTAAAAAAGCACTCCTCCCCTCCACTCTAAAAACCACCCACTCTCCCCTCATCTATTCACTCCTCTCAAGACTTGTTCCTTGTCTAAATTCTTCTCAAATAGCTCACCAAGCTCTTATCCTACATCCATAATCCCTTGGTATCCCCAAAATACCAAATCCTTTCTCTTTAAGAGGCCATAAATGAAGATTAATTCAAGATGAAAATTCCCCCTTTCAATTCTTTTACTTTTGTTTCTAGTTCCTTTGTTTTATTTTCTATCCTTACCTCTCCCAATCCACATTTTTTGATAATTATAGTACCATACATGTACTATATTGTTTTTATGATGATGTAATAAGTTAATATCATCTCCCCTTTACCCTTCTTTGTACTATTATTAAAAACACCATCTATGATGTGTTAGTTTACCACATTGAAGGATGATGGGATTTTAAATTCAATTATCATCTTCAATTATTGTCATAAACAATTATTATGGTTAAAACAAACTATAATATATGTATTATGTCTCGTACATGGTTTTTTAATCATTTTTACACATGGTTTTGTTTTATAAATCAAAATGTGGTCCTTTTGATAAAAACATGCCAACTAACACAAAAGTTATAACTAATGATTTATATAATGATTCAAATTCACTCCAACAAACCAAATGAAATTTAAAACCATGTAACCTTATATATGTTCAAAAATAAAATATATCTCCAATTATAGATAACCATCCTCATTTTACATGATTATCAATTCATGAATGTAAGTAAATTGATCATGAAACAAGGAGACCCAAACAATGAAACTGAACCTTTTATCCTATAAAGAGGCGATGAATAAACATTAAAAGGATATAATAAATAATGTAAATGTAAATTAAGTTATATATTTATTAATTAGTGAACCTAATTTTATTATTCGATTTATTAATATCAAGTGTAGAACACCTTTGGACTTAAGGTAAGGGATCCTATCTTTCTCACCTTTATTTAAGAATCTCCTCTATGGTACGACCTATTGTTTTATAATTCCAACTATTGGGGTTTGAATTTTCTCCTCCCCTATAATTCCCTCCTAAAATAAAAATTATGAGAGACCCATTCCTCTCTTAGTAAGCCCTTCTATGTACACTTGTTACAATGCCAGGATTATGTAAGGGATTCAACCCAAACCTCTATTACTCCTTCAGGTCGCTTTATCATTATTTTTATTCAATTGAAGTTATATATTATATTCACAAACATATTTTAAATTCGTTTTTCATGTAAAAAATCAAGTATCGAGACCTGTTCATCATCTCTTTTAGGGATATACATGTTTTTAAATTGATCCCTCTTTAATACTTCATGATAAGCAAAACCATTTTAAGAGAGGATGCTAAATTCATTCCCAATTTCATGTGAACAATACCATCTAGTTTAATCCACCATTATTTTTATAAAATCAGCCTATTTATTATAAAATCCATTATGGTTAACTTCTACTTTTATATAAAATATGATTCCCTTTTCTATTTTAAATTCTCTTTGGTATTTTCCTCAAAACAGTCCTAACATGTTTTAATACTAAATATTCTTTAATACCTTTTCTTTTAAGTTATCAATTCTATTTAAAATAACTTAACATGATATTTGACTTTTTACCATATGAATTCCCATGTATGATTTAATTTATTACTTTCTTGGACACTTGTATTTTAAGACAATTTAAAAATATTTATAAAATGATTATGATACCCATTTATTTCCATCGGTCCCCTTATGATTATGTTAGAATAATTATATATTAATCTTTACATGGAAAAAATATTCATGAAAACATTAATATGGGTGAATCTAGATATTTCTCCAATGAATTGGGTAATTTTGAGTCTCATTAGATGTTTATGTCCAACAGTCATGGTGGTTTTCCTTAACTTTTTCTACCATGTGAAATAGTATTGGCCGTTATCTTTGACTTATGAAACCATGTGAAATAGTCTTGGAAGTTATCCTTGACATGTGATACCATGGGCATTGGTCTTTTTGGATAACCTATAATTTTTCTCTACTATGTTTAAATATCATTGAATCGTTCTAAAGTCATCATTTATGTTGCTTCAACATTACTATGGATCCATGTCAATATGATCCTATGTTTATATTTTATGATTTAATATGTACCATGATTTTTATATCATTATTTCATGCCTTCTAACCCATGTGCTAATGCTTTAATAATATGTTAATTCCCATATTTGGATTTTAGCCCATCTCTTCGATCATGTTGTCCCTAGGTTATCCTATGTCGATGCATGAGCACAATGGAAGTTAGGATCCCAATATGAAGATTAAATAAAGAAATGTTTTATTTTTTCAGTTTTGTGTACCTAGTCTTCAAATTCATAAGAATTCATTAACCACATCATGTTTAACAATGTATAATTATGCATAAAATCTTGTATGGTTTTCTGTATAAGGATATGGTCACTATAGTTGGTATTAGAAGATGTTCTTTTTATTTTTGGAGATTCGGAATAGATATCTTTAGGAAAACCCTTAAAGATGAGACAAATTTTATGAAAACATTTTTTTGGTAAGTATTGATTTAGTGATTTATAAATAAAATACATCCCTGTAGAGATACAAATAGGTAGAGGTAGATCTAGAACAGATGTATCTAGGGGTAAAACCCTAAAACACCACTTTGAGCTATACTCTAATAGGAATTGGTGCATGACAATAAGCCTTCTTGCACTCTTGTCTTGACACTCCAAAAGGATATGATTTGGTAAATTCATATGGTTATAATGAAAAATTATTCAGGGAATAACAAAAGGCCATAAGAATATATGTAAGGAATCAGATCATAGACAACCAAGATTTAAACAAAGAAAATCTCACATTAAGATATACATTTCCTTTAATGTTTATCCTTTTATTTTCTAATTATTTCTTTTTATATAATTGTTAGCTACATATTCAAACCATCACATGTTTTAACGTTAGTATAAAAAATGAAACATTATGGGGGAAATTTCATACGGGGGGAAGAATGTGACACCCCAAGGATTTATAAATAAATTTAATGATTTAAATGAAACATTAAGTCTTTTTAAAACAATAATGTTTTTAACGATATAGTTATTAAAAAGTTGTTAAACAAAGTTTTCCCACTTATATGTTTTTTATTTTGAAAATATGACATACATGGTTGAGTTCAGGATGTCTTTTGGGGACTGATGAAAAAAATAATTTTTGGTGAATAGTAACCTACCCTTATGAATTGTAACCTACTGAATTAATTGTGATATGATCTTTATGAAGTAATTACATATTAATAATAAAATCACTTCTTGATTAAAATAAATAATATTTAGAGGATATTTATTTTATATAAGTTTTATCAATTTTAATATATGAATTATAGAGATTAATATTAAAATCTTATAATAAAGAAAATTATTATTGATAAAAGAATAATAATTAATATATTATTGTTCTAATGGTAATGAATGATGATAAAATCAATTTATGGTAAATATATATATTTTTAGATAAATTTATATTATGTGATTTATTCATTTATATCATTAAAATTAAATAAATTATTTTAGAATAACGAATATAATAAAATTAATATATTATATATTTATTTAAATAATTTAAAATTCATAAAAAATATTCCCATGGAATTGAATAAATGTTAAATTTTTTTATGCTCAATAATTGTTTTTCTTAATAGTTGGATTTTATAAAAAAATTTGAGACATATATTATAATATTTTATTCCATATAAAGAAATTGAATTCAATAAAAATATATTAAATAAATGAAATTTTACTTTCCAAATTTCTTTGTGAGTGTAAAATCAATTTTAGTCATAATGATTTGAAAAAATAGTAAGAACGTTATTATTAAGGTACAAGTTAAAAGGGTTTACTAGGGCATAAACTAAGTGACAGGGGTAAAATTTCCACATTAACTAATATAAGTACAATTCTTTAAAGATATTTTTATCTTATATAACCATAATATTGGTTTCCAGACTATTTTATGCCACATAGATAAGTAAATTAGTTTACATTATTGAAACCCATTATGTAATTCTATGTCTGTCCCACAACACATTTATAAAAGGAGACATATTCTCTGCAGTTATTAAGAAATATTTAGCCCTCTGGATTTTCCAACAGTTCCTAAAAATCCTTTATATATTCCTACCCTTTATTTTTAATCTCATGTTTTAACCCAAATTCCATCCTATGTTGACATAAAGGCTATTTCCAAGGCGATATCTCAAAGAATAGGTATTTGCATGACATGGTCAATGTTTATTTCATCGTGTACAACTTTTAATTATTTTGTATCCATCAAAACATTATGAATGAGGTATCATAAATATAATGATATGTTATTTTCATTTTGATAAATCCTTCTTAAACCTTCCTTATATCAAATTGGAAATTAAATAATCACAAATTTATTTAATTATTTGTTATAAAAATGTATGTTTTGTTTATAGGTGAATACGGACTACAATCTCCATGAGTGATGAATTTCCCTTTTTATATCCACCTTTTTTGAATGGTTCTATATTTTATTATAATGAATATTTAGATTATATTTTATCATGATTATTATTTAGGAGATAATTTCACCATTATCAGGATGTAAGAACCATAATTTTCTAATTAAAAATACATAAAAATGATGGAGTTAAAACCTGAACTAATGATAATAATGAATGATTTTTGATGACCATGTGATAAAATGGTATAATTAAATTATATATGGGATTTAAAATATGAATATTGTTTTTTTATAGCAATTATAATTTAAAATTGATGATACATGAGGTTAAAAGAACATACAAGGGAAGATGTACTAGAGGTAACAATTCAATTTTACAGTCTCACATATTACCTATATAATTTATTCTAAAATTTCATATTTGAAAAATATATTATTTATCCATCACAAATGAAATTTATTTCCCCCTCCCATTTCTTATTTCTATAATTCATATTTTTTTCTTATCCTTTTATCCTCTCTAATTAATGAAACATTTGAATGATTGTTTTTTACAAAAATATAATTCAGTTTTTTCTTCGGTCAGGAATCATTTTTATCAATATCCATATTTTTTATCGATGTCTATATTTTTTAAAATGATGTTAGTTTTTTTTTATTTTCTACAATTATTGATTAAAATAATTTTTATCCCTTTTTAACATTCCATATAATAGCTTCGAGGTAATATTATTTTCATTTTCATGATCAAGGTTCTTCTTACCAAAGGTGTGAACTTAATCATTATTTTAGAAAATACCACACAAATAACATATTTTTCAATTATGAATACAATTTAAATAGGGGTGTGATCCGTATAAAAAATTATTTTATTTTTAAACAGTTATATTTTTTTCCCAAATTCCCAAGGAATTTTTTAGGATTATATTTTTGGTGGATTAGGTCATAAATTTTACATATAAAGGATATTCATTATGAAGATGGAACATCCACTAAGTTTCTATTTTTGAATATATAATATTAATTTAAATATAAACACTTTCCTTTTTAGGAAAAATCATCATGATTTTAAACATGAAATTATCCTTATTCATACTCATCATTAAACCCTTTCAAAAACATATTAATATTTTGGATGAGCATAAAAAACACAGTAAGATACATAAACATTAATTTTAAGGAAACAAGTTTTCTCATTTCCAATCTATGATATCATATTAGATTATTTTATAGTAACATATTATTCATTGTACTCAATTAAATGAAATAAAATTTATTATCTAATTTTTTTAATAAAATACTTAAAAAATTACACATTTGTAAAATCATAAGCTAGTTGTTTTCAATGAAAACATGACAAATCAGGAAAAAAATTCTTAAAAACCTTCCTTTTACCATTAAAGGGTAAAATAATTACATTTAATAAAATATCATTAGGTTATATTTTGAAATAAATGTATTTCCTTTAAAATCACTTTCTTGAATTGAAAACTAATGTAGTTTCATTCGGATATCAAATTCATGAAACCCATACAATAACGTATATAATAACCCTTATAATTTGAATAACATACATGGTTAATTACAAAAATAATATTTATATAATATAATAAATCATTAATTTCTATCATCAAATAAAAAAAATACTTTTGAACCCAAAAGAAAAATATTTTTGGGTATTGGTCTATTTTGTTCGTTTAAACCCATATTTTCAATCATATAATATTGAGAAAAAATATAATATTTTTTTATAGTACCATAGAATATTTTAAATGTATCCAAATAATTTATTTATGGAGATGGTAAATTACATTGTGATCATGTATGTAAACAAGTTCATATTATCTATAGTAAATAAATTCATACATTCAGTACAAAAAAATTGATTCATTTTTATTTACTTAATAATAATGTAAAATTATCTATAAAATTACCTTTCTAAATCATTAATTTTATTATATACACATCCATTAAATAAAAAAATTTAATGAAAAATAATAGAATGAAATATTCTAAACATTTTAATACTTTGTATTAAAATAGAGTATCTCTTACCTCGAGTGTGAAATATCACATATATTCTTTTTCATCATGAATAATAAATTTATGATAATTATTTAATTTCATAAAAATATTTTTCATGTTCTTTAAATTAATATTATATTAATGCCCCATAACCACTTGTAGGTAATACTTTACCAATGTCTTTTGTAACACCCCAAACTTGCATTGTATGTTTCCATTTAAATAATTCAATAGCTTGAGTTGTATGCAACATGGAGTTTTATCACCCCACGACCAATCAAACTAGAAGTTATGAATAGAAATACCAACTTTTTTAAATTTTATAGATTTTATTTTTCAAAAAGGACTTCAGTTTTGGATTTATAATATCAAAATTAGATTAGAATGAATTTTCAGTATTTTTCAGAAATTTTTTAATTTTTGATGAATACTGAAAAACACCAAATTATTGTCTAAAACTTTCTTTTTATTTAAATAATTAGTTATTTTATTTAAATTTATATTAGGTAAAAATAGATACATTAAACCAATATATGTTCAATGTAATTCATTGAAGTCATTTTATAATAATATTATATTTATAAAATTTTATTGATCTTTTTACCATCTTTTCCCCACGTTCTAGGCGCATTTACAAATTTGAATAAAACATAATTTTACCGCTTTTGGGAATTGAATTTAAAAATTCTGAGAGACATGGTTGACCTTATTAAACACAATTTTGTTTAATAAGATGAAAATAATTTTTTGGTGAATAGTAACTTTTGACTTTTATTTACCACCGTTGAGAGTAAATATGGTAATTAAATGTAAAAATGATATTAGAATTACCCTTACACATGTCCTAATTCTATTGTATTAGTGTTTTTAGACCAATATAAACCTTAGTAATCAAATATGATCATTTTGGTCTACATGGATTAGATTAGGATATTTAATATTATTTTATTTCAATAAGAGTTAAAAGTTTTAAATTCAAAGTTTAATAGATAAACCATTTTTAATATATGATAATATATAAGATAAATTCGAATATAAATATTAATTAGAAAGATAAAAATATTTCCTACATAATGGTATTTAATTTATAATTTTTATACATTAAATATTTAAATTTATTTATGATACAATGATGATGAAGTAATTACCTTATTAATGAATGATAAAAATAATTAATATTATAAATATCCAAATAAATGTAAATTGAGACTTATAATGAGTTAAACTAATTTTATAGGTTAATATGATATTTTAAGGTTGATTAAATAATCTTTTTTTGAAGTTATAAAGTATTTATAACTTTCACAAAAACAAAATACCAAATAGTGTCAAAATTGAAATAAATTAGTTTTTAAAACAAATACTCTATTATTAATTGATATAATATTCCTAAAAATATAATTATTAGCCAAATGACTTATATATACTTCTATATATTAATAATGAACCACTTGGGGTTCTCATGGCTTTTTATAGTATGTTTATTAACCATTTATTATAACAATACAAGAATACATGGTAAAAGTTAAACTATTTAACTAAGAGTTAAATGTAAAAGATAAGGATAATATGGGGACTTAAATCTATCTAAAACCTACTATTTGAGAGTTTTTTGACCCATCACTACCTTTTCCTAGAATTAAATTTTTTTTATCCATTAAAAACTGAATATGATTGTATAATAAAATAATATTTCAATCTTTTCCCAAAGTGACCATCACATCTCTTATAAAAGGGTACTTCCACTTATCTCAGAATCACACCACCAAAGCCATTTGGATCAGCCAACCCCTACTCCAATATCCTCCCAAGTACCCTGAATTCTACATAGTGTTCTTATTTTGTTCATAAAGCTAACCTAAGGAACCCTTTTGATCAACTCAAAAGGAAACACCCGAAGAAGAGGTAATAATTTCACCACCTATTTCAAAGTTCTTATCTTCTTCCACTTCTTCTTTCTTTGTTGTTTCCATACAAAAATAATAACTCCAGTACCTTATACATACTGTGATGTTATTATAAATATGTTATTACCATATTCATTATTCTAACCATCTAATGAATGATTAGTCACCCTATGTGCGTACGTACGGCTTACAGTCTCCACGTCGTGGTGTAGTCTGTTATTCAAACAATTCATTATTTGGATGGGTATAATAATGAGTATAACTTATGTAAATAATAAATATAACTTGTTAATTATTCATTATATATGATATACAATCAAATTACATACTATTTCACCATCAATAGAATGATATTGTCGCTCGTGCATACGCACAAATTACCATCCTCACGAGTGCGTTGAAATTCATTCCTCATCATAACCATTCAAGAATAGTTTTCATTTTAAGATTAAAAATAATGTTAAAGAACTTAATATCATTTTGTATATGAATCAAACACATCCTATCCATAATAAACAAGGCTTATGTAACCTAGCATATAAAGGAAAACGAATCAGTTAACACCTGAGATAATGATACTACAGAAATATTATTAACAAAACAATATTAGAAGATCATATATTATATCATATTTATGTATTTGGTTATTGTATAATTTTATAAAAATTATTTATCTATTATACAGTAGATTAACATATCCCTGATCAAGTAAACATACATTGTAAGGGTTAATTCTACAATATCTACATTATTTAAGGTAGTTTATACATGAGTATCTACTGGGACATCTTTATCATCCACATCAGTGTTTCTTAAAAATGCATTTCAGAACATTTTTACTATTTTCTATACTATTGGTTAAATTTATTTATACCCTTGTTTTAATTTTCATAGAATGTTTATAAGGGAATCTTTCCGCCGTTTTCCAAAAAAGGTCCTTTACAAACGTTTCGATAAATTTAATGAAAGAATGTTTTTTTAACTTATACTGCAAGTGCGGATATTTTCTAATGTTATAACACAATCAAATATTCCCTTATAAGCTTATAAAAATATATTAAAAATAAATGTTTTCTTTTATAATTATATGACTTTTAAATGATTTCAAATAGAAATATATATTTCTCTCAAATAGTTTCGATTTCATCTAGGTCAACATCTTTTGATGGATTATACAATTTTTGGAAGTTGATTTATTATGATACAATATTCCATATTGTATTGAAGTTTTTGTGATATGTTTCACTATAAATGTGTTATTTTTATAGAATTCATGGTTTATGGTTAATGTATTAACATTTTTAATGCCAGTTTTAATACGAATATTTATGTTATGTTCCATACTTTTCATATATGGAATGCATTAGACATAGTAAGTGAGAGGTGGAGCCCGCTATAGCTCCTCGATGCATCGGTAGGTCTCATGATAAAAACTAGTCTCTTGGCATGAGGCCTTGACAAAATCTCATTTGTAGTCTTGGAACGAGGCCTTGACTATGTGGTTATGATGCCTGACATTATGCATTCCATCATTATGAAATTGCCTATTGATATTACATGTTATTATTCGACTTGTAGAATATAAATGTGACTAATTAAAGAGAATTTTTTGATTTATCGTTGCCATATTTTGCTGATGTTTATGTTTTAAAGTCTTTTGTTTTATTATTATACAATGCCTTAAATGTTTATGCTTATTTGTGAATGTTTCCACAATATTGTTATCTATATTGATCAACTGAGATCACACCTTTTATGTTTTATTTTTCTCACAATGAAAATAAGTATAATATGACTGAATTGCAGGGATAGACTAAGGGATATGAATGTGTTCAATGGATACAATGTTGTTATTGTTTTTCATTTTATACATAATGTAAAACTTATGTATGTATCTAGAACTTCCAAGGCTACTAAACTGATCGGTCTTTCAGGATTTTATCCCTTGTGATCATAAAACTTTTATTTAATAATTCATCTACTCTAGGTAACTTGTGTCAGGGCGTTACAGTAGGTATCAAATGATGTTTAGTTTAAACCATGGAAGATAGATTTAGAAAAACTCTGATTAGAGAACATTACCCTATGATAGACTTTGAGGATTAGTATAAAAGAACTTTCTGGAATTTAAATAATGTAGATATTTTGTCAGTTTACCAAGAAATATATCCCTATCTAGATACAATCCAGTAGAGGCAGCTCTAGGACAGATGTACCATGGAATAAAAACTCTAGCAAGGAGTTTTGGGCTTGACTTGGGGTATCAAGGTACATGACAATGGGCCTCACTCCACTCTTGGTTACCACACTCCTCAGGGATATGCTTAAGACAATTCACATTATCTTTACAAACCATTATGAAGGATTTATGAGTATATAACTCCTCCAATAATTTTTATTATTATTATAGATTATATCCATAAACCGATCAATTTAGTTTAAGTGTTTTACATGTTTGGAATTATGTATTTAAATTCATAAACTAATCTAGGGTATGACATTGTTTAGAAATGGTTTCTAATGGAAGGAATGTAAATTGTATCAATGCATGTAATCCTTGTAGGTATTTCCCTCCTACTCCAGATAATTAAAGTGGAGTTGGTGATGCAACTGGTGATGAACCACTTATCACCATACTAGGAAAACTCACTCGGGTTATGAATAATAACCTTACCCGTATGAATCACCCTGATCCACAATGTAGCGAATCAATGTCATAACACATCATGAGGAAAAAACCCCCAACATTAAATGGGACTACAAATAAATTTGTAGCTTAGCAGTGGATAAGTTCCTTAGAGAAAATATTCCATACTTTGGGAAGTTGTGAAAATGAAAAATTTGTCACGGTATTTTATCGCCTCACAGGAGATGCAGATTAATGGTGGTCATTAATTCAAAACACAAAGGAAAATGAGGACGTATAAAATATTAAATGGAGGGAGTTTATAGATATTTTCTTAGAAAAATACTTTCCTCGTTACCATCAAGAGGATATGGAAAGACAATTTATGAGTCTAACCCAAAGGAGGATGATAATGTCGCAATGTATGAGGCTAACTTTACAAGGTTAGTAAGGTATGTAGTAGATTATATACGTAACCCACGGAGTAATATTGATCGATTATTCTTTGATTTAAAACCATTTCTATTTCGAGCATTAGTATCACAATGCTTCATATGATACGAATATATTATCTCATGTTCTATGAAGACAAAAAATGAATTCTCTATGTTTTATGACTTTAAAGCAAAGAAAGAGAAGAATAGATCCGATGAACACTTTGGAAATAGCAATAAGGGGATGAAGGGAACATTTTAATATCTATCCTATGGTAAATGTGTGAAGAAACACCCATGTACTTTTCTGAAGGGAATGAGAGTCCATTAAAAAGTTGGTGAAAAAGGCCACCAAGCTCGTGATTACAAGGGAATGAAAGAGGATGTTAATGTTGAATGCTACAATTCTAGTGAAATAGGGAATTATGAAAATGAATGTCCTAAGAGCAAAGGAAACATATCATATAAAAGTCCAAGGGAGAATGTCCAAGCTTATGAGATCACTACTACTGAGTTTGAATCTCTGAAAGACATGTTGTCAGGTTATTTAATGAGTTTATAAAGTTTATCCAATGATTTATTTGATTTTGGATCATCGTATTGTTTCATATCTTCCTAGTTTTCAAAGAAAATTATATATTTAAAATTTGATTTTAGGAATGGAGTTTTTAGTAAAAACTATTTAGGGAAGTCTCATTGCAACATTGTTTTTTGAATTTGTCCACATTAGGGGATATAAATGTTGTTTATCTTCTGATCTCATCATCATACCCATGATTGAATTTGATATAATCCTTAGCATGGAATTCCTTTTATACCATGATGAAAAAATTTATTGTATGAAGAAAGAGGATACAATTTTCAGTGATGATAAGGTGTACCTTATCTTTAGAGTTGAAATGTCACCACCTGATTCTTATCTAAAGCCACCACCAGTAGCTCTAATAAATTCAATTATTAGGGAGGAAGATAATGAAATAACTATAGGTGAGTAAAAGAATTTTCAAATAGAGGATGTACATATTTTACAAGAATATGTTGAGTTATTTCCAAATGATTTACCTAGTCAACCTCCAGAATGAGAAATTGAGTTTTCTATTGATTTAATTTCTGGTTCAAGGCCTGTATCGAAAACCCCTTATAGAATGGCCACTGTGGAATTAGTGTAACTAAATAAAAAACTAGAGGAATTGAGTAATAAAGGTTTTATTCTCCCAAGTATTTCTCCATGGGGAGCACCTATTCATTTTGTTAAGAAGAATGATGGATTTATGAGGTTGTGCATTGACTACAAGGAGATCATTGCTATAACAATATATGAAAAGTGTCCCCTACTTCACATTGATGATTTATTCGATAAACTTTATGGAGCTCAATATTGTTCAAAGATTGAACTTTGATCTGGAAATCATCAGTTTTGTGTGAAGAAGGAAGACATTTTTAAAACAGCATTTTGAACCTGGTATGGGCATTATTAGTTTACAGTAATGCCTTTTGGATTGACTAATGCAACCTCTATTTTCATGGATCTAATGAATATAGTTTTCAAGGGATATATTTATGACTTTATAGTGGTATCGATTGATGTTATCATTGAATACTCAAAAAGCAATGAAGATATTGAAAATCACTGGCACACAATTCTTAAAACCCTCAAAAGAAATTAATTATATAGGAAGTTTATAAAGTGTGAATTATAGATTTTGGAAATTTATTTTATTGGATATATTGTCTCTAAGGATGGAATATCTTTTGATCCCTTATAGAACAAGTCAATATAATTATGGACAACACTGACGAGTATAACTGAGTTACATAGTTTTATTGGTTTAGCAAGTTATTATCAGCATTTCGTCCAGAATTTTGCCCAATTGGAACACCCATTTACCAGGCTCACATGTAAAGGGGGAAAATTTGCATGGAAAAAAGAGTTTAAAGAATTTTTTGAAGAACTGAAGAGATGATTAGTCAATGCTCTTACTATGAATGTACCATTGGAATGATGTGTTTGTTATTTATAGTGATGAATCAAGGAAAAGACGTGGTTTTATCCTTATGCAGAATGATAGCATTATTTTCTATGCATCATGATAGCTAAATATTCATGAACAAAACTATCCCACACATGATCATGAGTTAGCAGCTATAATATTTGATTTTAAGATATGGAGACACTATCTCTATGCTAAAAAATGTGAGATTTATACTGATCACAAGAGTTTGAAGTATATTTTCTCAAAAAAAATAACTCAGCATGAGGAAATGGAGATGGCTCAAACTACTCATGGATTATGATTTCACTATACACTACCACCCAGGGAAGGAAAATACGGTGGAAAATTCATTAAGAAGAAAGGTTCTAGGAGTTTTGAACAATATGATAGTTGAAAAGGATCCTATGATTAGGGATCTAGTAAATATGGATATGGGAATAATCATGGATGGTGAAACATCAATACCTTTTCCAATGGTAGCTAAACCAAATTTACTATAAAGGAAAAAGGTTCTTAGACTGATGATGAGGAGTTTCAAAATAAAATTAAATATGTGGATGATGGGAGATTGATCGACTTCATATGTGAAGATAGTATTTTGAAATTTGGGATGATACTTTTTGTTCCTAACATACCTGATCTAAAAACGAAATTGTTGGATCATTCTCATAGCTCCAATTTCTCTATACACTCTAGATGCACTAATATGTATAGAGATTTAAAGGAACATTTTTGGTGGGATATCATGAAGGGGGATATTGATGATTATGTGTCAAGATGTATGGTTTGTCAACAAGTGAAGGCTGGAAGACAACATCTTAGAAGAGTTATGCATCCTCTTCCCATACCTGAGTGGAAATGTGATGATATTACGAAGGACTTTGTCATGGGGACACCAAATAATCCTAGAAGGAATGTTTCAATATGGGTCGTTGTTGATCATCTTATCAAGTCAGCCCATTTTCTTGTTATAAGATAATATTTACCACTTGAATGTTTAGAAAAGACTATATATTAATGAAGTTTAAGACTTCATGGAGTACCTCTATCGATTGTTTCTGATCATGATCCCCATTTTAAATCAAGATTTTGGAAATGTATTTAGAAGTCCTTGGATACTAAACTTTGTTTCAACACTACCTACCTCCCTCAAATGGATGGATAATTAGAATGGACTGTTCAAACCTTAGAAGACATGTTGAGATCTCTCTCACTTGACTTTCAATGTATGTGGGATTAGTATTTACCTATAATATAATTTTCCTATAAAAATATATTCAATTCAAGTATTCAGATTGCACCATATGAAGCGTTATATGGAATGAAATTCCGTACACCATCTTTTTGGAATGATGTTGGTGAAAGAAAACTAGTAGGCCCAGATCTTGTTAAGGGAACAATGGAAAAGGAGAAGGTTATCCAAACCCGCATCAAAGCATCTCAAATTAGGCAAAAGAGCTATGCCGATAACTGAAGGAATGATTTTGAATTTCATGTAGAAGATCATGTTTTCTTGTGGGTATCTCCAAGGAAGGGTGTTATACATTTCAGTAATAAGGGTTAATTATGTCCTAGGTACATTGGACCTTTCGAAATTCTAGAAATAATTAGAGTTGTAGATTATCGTATGTAAATGCCTCCAAGTCTCTCCAAAGTTCATGATGTGTTCCACATATCATTGTTGAGAAAGTACATGTCTGGCCCAATGAATGTACTCACATATGAATAAATAGAACTAGAACCCAGCCTGTCTTAATGTGAAGATCCTATCAGAATTCTTGAAACTAGAGAACAAGTGTTGAGAAACCAGACAAATCATCTAGTGAAAGTTCTATGGATAAATCATAATATAGAAGAGGCAATGAGGGAACCTGAGGAACCTATGATGAATAGGCACTCAAATCTTTTTATGATGTAATATTCCATAAATTATGAGGATGAAATTATTTGAAGGAGTGGAGAATGTAACACCCCAAGCTTACACGGTACATTTCCCTATGAATAATGTAATAGCATGCGGTGTATGCAAAATTGAGTTTTAACACACCACGACCAATCAATCAAGCCGTTATGAATATTCATACCCAATTTTTAAAAATCTAAAAATTTTAATTTTTCAAAATGGACTTCATTTTTGGATTCAAAATATCAAAATTATCTTAGGATTAATTTTTGGTATTTTTTCTGAAAACTATCAATTTTTTATCAATATTGAAAAACACCGTGTTATTGTTTAAAACCATCATTTTATTTGAATAATTAGTTATTTTATTTAAATTAATATTAGGTGAAAATAGATACATAATTCCAATATATGTTCAATTTAATTCATTGGAGTCATTTTATTATAATATTATATATAAAAAATTTATTGAACTTTTTACCTTATTTTACCCACCTTTTAGACGCATTTTCAAATTTACATAAAATGTAATTTTACCGCTTATATGAATTGAATTTCAAAAATCTGAGAGGAACGATTGAAATTAGTAAGTAAAATGTGGTTCAATAAGATGAAAATAATTTTTGGTGAATAGTAACTTATGATTTTTATTTACCGCGGTTAAAAGTAAATAGGGTAATTAAAGGTAAAAATGATATATAATTACCATAACACATGTCCTAATTCTATTTGATAAGTGTTTCTAGTCAAAAATAATAATTAGGAATAAAGTATGATCATTTTGGTCCACTAGGATTAGATTAGGACATTTATTAATATTTTATTTCAAGAAAAGTTAAAAGTGTTAAATTCAATGTTTAATAAATAAACCATTTTTAATTTAAGGTTATACATAAGATAAATTAGACTATCAATATTCATTGAACATATAAAAATATTTCATACATAATGGTATTTTATTTATATATTTTAGATATTAAATAATAATATTTATTTATGATACAATGATGATGAAGTAATTACCCTATTAATGAATGATTAAAATAATTGATACTATAAATATCCAAATAAATGTAAATTGAAACATCTGATGAATTAAATTAATTTTATTGGTTAATATGACATGTTAGGGTTGATTAAATATATTTTTTCTAAGTTATAAAGTTTTTATGACTTTCACAAAAACAAAATAACAAATAGTGTCAAAATTGACATAAATGTGTTTTTAAAACAAATACTATATTATAAATTGATATAATATTCATAAAAATAGGTGTTTTGGCCAAAGTACATAGATATGAATATATATATATTAATAATAAACAACTTTGGGTTCTCTTGGATTTTTATAGTATGTTTACTAACCATTCTTATAGTAATACAAGAATACAATGTAAAAGTTTAACAATTTAACAAAGAGTTAAATCTAAAAGATAAAGTTAATATGGTGACATTAATCTTTCTAAAACCTATTGGTTGAGTGGTTTTCGACCCATCCCCAAATTTTCCTCTAAACAAAGAATATTTATCCATTATAAACAGAATATGATTGTACAATAAAATAATATTTCAAGCTTTTCCTAAAGTGACCCTCACCTCTCTTATAAAAGGGTACATTCCATTCTCTCAAAATCTCACCTCCAAATCCATTCGGATCTACCAAACCTTGCTCAAATATCATCCCAAGTAACATAAAATATAATTATATCCCTTACTTTGATCATAAATCCAACCTCAAAATCACTTTTGATCAGATTTAAAGGAAACACCTAAAGAAGAGGTAATAATTTCACCACCTCTTTCAAAGTTATTTTCTTCTTCCACTTCCTCTTTCATAGTTGTTTCTATACCAAAATAATAACTAAATTACCTTATACATACTTTGACTTCATTATTAATATGGTACAACAATTTTCATTACTATATCCATCCTATGAATGACAAGTCACCATACGTGCAGAAGTATGACATACCGTCTCCAAGTCGTGGTGTAGTTTTTTATTCAAAAACATCATTATTTGGATGGGTATAATAATGAGTATAACTGATAAAAATAATAAATATAACATGTTATTGATTATTTATATAAAATATAACATCCAATTACATAAAATTTAACCATCAATAGAATGATATTTTCGCTCGTGCATACGTACGAATTACCGTCTCTACGAACGCGATGAAATTCCTTCCCCATCATAACCATTCAAAAGTAATTTTCATTTTAAGATTAAAAATAATGGTTAAGAACATAATATAATTCTTTATATGAATCAAATACATCCTATCCATAACAAACATGGATTACATAACTAATCATATAAAGTAAAATGTATCAGTTAACGTCCGAAACAATGATGCTACTGAAATATTATTAACAACGAAATACCAGAAAATCATATATGATATCATATTTATGTATTTTGTTATTTTATAATTTAATAAACATGATTTTACTATTATACAGGGGGTTATTATACCCTCGATCAAGGAAAATTACATGGTAAGGTTTAATTATAAAATCTCTTCATTATCCAAGGTTGTTTATACATAAGTATCTACTGGGAACCCTTTTCATCCACATCTGTGATTTTTTAAAATGTATTTTAAAACATTTTTCATATTTTCTAGAATATGGTTTAAAGTTATTTATACAGTTTTTTGAATTTTTATAGAATTTTTATAAAGGAATCTTTTCACCGTTTTCCAAACACGATCTTTAAAACCTTTTCCACAAAATTAAGGAAATAATGTTTTTTAAACTTAGACAGTGAGTGCGGATATTTTCCACTGTTATAACACCATCAAATATTCCCTTACAAGCTTATAAGAATATTTTCAAAATAAATATTTTATTTTATAATTATTTTTATTTTAAATGATTTCAAATAGAAAGATATATTTCTCTCAAACAGTTTTGATTTCATCTATGTCAACATCCTTTGATGGATTTTACACCTGTTTGAAATTGATTTATTATGATACAATATTCTATATTGTATTGAAGGTTTTTTGATATGTATGATTATAGATGTGTTATTTTTATACCATTCATGGTTCATGGTTAAAGTATTAACAGTTATTTTGCGAGTTTTTTTACGAATGTTTGTCTTAGGTTTTAACCTTTACATATAAGGAAGGCATTGGGCTTAGTAAGTGACGGGTGGAGCCCACTATAGCTCCTCGATGCATTAGTAGGTCTCATGAGACAAACTAGTGTCTTGGCACAAGGAATTGACTAAATCTTATTTGTAGTCCTGGCATGAGGCATTGACTATGTGGTTATAATGTCCGAACATATGCATTTAATCATTATGAAATTGTCTATTGATATTACATGTGATTATTCGGCTAGTAGAACATCCATGGGACTAAGTAAATATCATTATTTAATTTATCTTTTCCATATTATACTGAATTTTATGTTTAAAAGACTTTTTTTAGTCTTATACATTGCCTTAAATGTTTGTGCTTATTTATTAATGTTTTCTCTATATTGTTAACCTTACTGAGCACTTGAGCTCACCCCTTTCTATGTTTTATTTTTCCAAGGATTCCAAGAAGTATATTTTGACTAACCTGAAGGGATAGTCAAAGGGATATGAATTTGTTTAAAGGATACAATGTTATTTTTGTTTTTCATTTTATATTTAATGTAACATTTATGTATATATCAAGTACTTCCTAGGCTACTGAACTGATTGGTCTTTCGGTATTTTACCCCTTGTGATCATTCCAATGTTATGTAATAATGCACCGACTCTAGGTAATTGGATTCGGGGAGTGACATTTTCCCTCCTTCATTTGGGTGAACATCCATGTTTTTTTTCACCATTAAGAGGATTGTTGGGAGAATTTTGTGTTTTCTATAGGGAGATACACCATGATGTTGGGGATGCATCTTCTTTTTTCTATGGTTATATGTTTTTTTCCATATAGATATTTAGGATCCGGTTTTTTATCCACTACCATCCCATGAAGTTCTGCGGCATGGAAGAGTTTTCTTCATCATATGGTTTTGACGGTAGATTTTGGTTAGTTCATAAAATTTTTAAATCCTTGTGGCATGGTATACAATATATTTAATATCCATGTCCAATTTAATGTTTACCTAAATCTTGGTTTCTGATGGGAAGTTGTATGAGGGTGGAATTGATAATGTATTTAGAGATAGCGTCGTTGTCTGACCTATTTTATAAGGATTATGTTTTGGAAAAGGGGGGTTGCATTGTGATGATATTTTTCTTAGAAATAATTTTGTGATCTATTTTATACCAAATTATCTCCCAATCAGGCCTCATAGAATATTTATCTCTTGTAATTTATCTCTCCTCATTTTTAATCCTCAATTTTCCTATAATTCACTTATTGAGTGTGTTGAATCCTAATGATAATTATTTATTCTATCCATTTTTTGACGGACGGTATTTATAAGGATTCCTCCTTTTATACCCTTTACCATAGTTACACATTTTTTTACATTATTGAGGTTGAGTTAGTAGGATCACATGATTAAAGGTAGATTTTTTCAGAAGGATTTACCCAATGTGAGGGCCCCTTTGTTTCTCAAATTAGTTAATATTAAATTTGAAATGATTTAAAAATGATTATTTGATTGTAGACGCCGGAAAAGTCCGTTGTTCCCAAACGAAGCTCCGGATGCGGAAAGCGAAGTGATATTTGGAGTCAGAGGCACGTTCCGGAGGGCCCGGAGGACTTGCGCGAAATTTCAGAGGCCCGCGCGCAAAGTTGAGTCGCGGCGCGCAATCCTCCCGGGATGCGCGCAATGCGCTGGGCCGGCGCGCTATTTTGCGCGCCCGTGGCCTGCGCGGCTCCCTTGCACGCCGGGTCCTGATTCCGCGCCCGCGAAGGGAATTCCGCGCTCGAGACCGGATTCCGCGCCCCGGGTTGCCTATAAATATAAGGCGACCCCCGACGTTTTGAAGGTTTCCAGAATCCGAAGCGTCGCTCGTTCGCGCAATCCAACCCCTTCCGCGCGCAATGCCGATCTTCAGGTAACCTCCTTTCTTTCGCGCAATAGAGCCTTGGGGTTCGCCTTCGCGCGCAATCACCTTGGCTCCTTTCCTTTGAATAATCCTTAACCCGAAGGCCTTTGCGCGAAAAAGAAGCCTCTTGCGCGCAATTGCCCCCGGGTGCGCGCAATCCAGCCCGATTGCGCGCACCCCCCTCTTCAAAGTGGCCGTTCGTTAGAGAATGAGCCGTTGCCCCCGCGTGCTACCCGAAGCCCGGTGCGCGCAATCTCAATCATCCGCGCACAAAGGGCTGGCCCGATTGCGCGCCAGCCCACCATTTTGCGCGCCGGCCTGCTGTTTTGCGCGCAAAGCTTCTCTTTTGCGCGCAATCCGCCAGGGTCGCCCCCTTTGACCCCCTGAGGGTACCCGCCTGCGTGGCGCCCGATGATCTTCATCCTGGGTTCCCGCACCGTGCGTTGTCTTCCCGTGCGGCCCTCCAGGCTCGCGCGAAGTGACACGGACCCATCAGCGGCAATCCATCGTCCCGCATGACGTTAAACTACATTCGTCCAACACGACGTTAAACTGTGCATCGTCCAACACGACGTTAAACTGTATATCGTCCAACACGACGTTAAACTGTACCACGTCCGCGCTGTAAGACGTTAAACTGCCAAGCACCTTCGTCCTCAACACATGACGTTAAACTGTACTTCGTCCGGCAAGACGTTAAACCGTCCGCTTCGTCCTCAACACATGACGTTAAACATTACTTCGTCCGGCAAGACGTTAAACCGTCTGCTTCGTCCTCAACACACGACGTTAAACTGTACTTCGTCCGGCAAGACGTTAAACCGTCCGCATCACCCGATCCCGTGCCTCGCACGCAGGGCCCCCCCCGGTTTGGATGTGGCCCCCACCCGCTCGTCTCTGCAGGGATGTCGGGATTGCCCCTCTTTAGGGACGATTTAATGGGAGCGGCTTTTCCCTACGGGGGTAGGGTATTACAAACCCCTAGTTTCTTGTGGGGGGCTACACATGTGTATCTCCATTGCGCCTCCCCACTGCCGAAGCCAGTAGAGGGTGTGACTGGGATCGAGGTGCCTTCCACTTTCGGTCAAAGTCCCTTCCAACTGAGCTTTGCCGCATCCGGGCTGCCTCAAGTGCGTAAGTCCTGACAGAATGAACTACGTGGACTTTGATCCCTGTCTTCTAAACAGGGTACGTAGGAAGCCTCCCTGAGGTTCAAGCCCACCACCTGGTCGTCCCGGTCGTATTCACGTCGGTTCGTCCATCAGTGGACCCCTCCAGGGTTCACGCTTGCGTCGATTCACCTATGAATCCGCCCCTGTGGGAGACTGCCCGTGTGTATCTCCACTGTGCCTCCCCACAGCCCCTTTTTCCATTTCTCCTGTTATCGTCCAGCATGACGTGAAACTGTGATCCACCCGGCCGTTCCATCCCCCTCTGTGCGAGGTGGTTCGGTTCAATCCTCCGCCCGGCGGCCTCGACCCCTTCGTGAGTCGGCTTGCCGACGTCCAGCATGACGTTAAACTGTATACCCGAACTACGTTGACTTTGATCCGTGCTAACGCGCGGTACATAGGAAGCCTCTACGGGGTCCAAGCTCTTCACTCCATCATCCATCCTGATCCTTACCTGGGCCGCCACATCCCGGTGGGGTCATGCCACTTCACTCCACTCCATATCACTTGGGAAGCCACCCATGCGTTGGCCCCAGCGTCGGAGGTTCCCCGCAAGGGGTTCTGTCATCTGATCCACTTTTCATGTTGATCGGTCCGATGCCGTCCCCTCTGGACGTTAAACTCGCGGCGTACCCCGTGTTAAACATGGGAAGCTGAGGAAAACCTCAGGGGACACAGTTCCCCGCACCCAGTGCGGGATGCCTCAGGCCATCATGCCTTCGAGAAGCCCTATTAGGGATGGAAGACATACGTGCAGATCCGCAGTGTTACGACACACCCCCAGCACCCAGAGCCACCCGGCCTCCTCACCGCAGGTTGCTGCCCCGACCAGACTCCTTGGAGCGTCCGGGCGGAAGCAGCGTAATTAACCGGTGTCCATGAAGATATGGCGCCGGGAACGAGATTCACGAGCATGTCTTAAATCTATGAGGGAGACCCGGATTAGGCGACGAGTTCCGAGGAGACGTCCAAGGAAGGAGGAGCCGACATCCCATCATCTCGGTTTCGATCAAGGAGCAGACGCCCCTGAATAAGGGACGGATGCCACCCGCCTTTGGAAAGCGGGACTGCGGGACCACAAGCCGCGCGCCCATCCCCTCGGGTTGACGGGTGCACGCGCGAATGCGTCCTGGCGGAACAGCGTAACCCGACGCACATCCGCACCGAAACAGAAAAATGGGGAACCCGACGTGAATCTCTTCTCCTCGATACGAAGACCGATGGCTTTCAGAGGTGTTGGAAGACGGGCATGTTGCCCGGCCAAGCATTCAGTCTTACCCGCCAGGGGCTGGGGAAGGGACATCGGGCACTCCGTCTCGCAACGTCGAGGGCCTGGGTTCCCCCCACGGAAGGCGTCGTGGCGCTAATGGTTGGTTGTCGATTCCTTTTTCCTGTCAGTGTTAATGGGTCCTTCTCCCTGCTTTCAGAAATCAGGTCGCCCGATCCAGTGCCCGATCGCCACCCGCCCACTGGCGCAGGGGTAGGGGAAACACCGACGCGGCTACTCCGCGCGGTCCCGCCCGTTCCACAGCCGTCCCAGCAGCCGCAATTGCGGGACGACCACACCCTCTCTCCCCCTCAGAGGTCATCCAGAGAAGGGTGATCAACACCCTGGTGCGGAGATATGAGGAAGAGGGAGTCATCCCCACTAGGGACATGGCTCGCATAGACCTTGAGGAGGCTGCAACTCGCCACCACCGCCGCCCCCAAGGGCCGCGCAGGGAGGCACCGCTGCCTACCTCAACGTCCAACCGCTTCGGGAGCTTATCCCCGGAGCGCTCTGACAGTTCCCTTCCCTATGCGGATGAGGTGGAAGATGCCCGGGATCACCCTATCCGGGATTCGCTCCAGGGATCTACGGTAAGGACTCCCGCCAGGCCACGGCGACACCGCCGCCAGGCCTCTCAAATCGAAGAGCGGGCTCTCCACCTGCTCGCGCCGCTCATCCCGACTCGTCTGTCCCGATGCCAACGTCGGGCACGAGCGGAAGAGGATGCCCACCTTGGGGCCCTAGCAACAGCGGCCGCATTGGCCCAAGCCACTGTTGGCTCCAGTCGCCAGGCCCCTGCGCATCCTGAGCAGGGGAACTTCTATGCCCGACCTGGATCGAGGCCTCGACCGCCCCAAAGGCAGGTTGGGTCGACTCTCCCGGTTGCTGGTGCAGGAAGTAGCCACCGCGGACCACCTCGCGGTAGCGCTATTCACCAGCGGGATCTACTCTGTGTGGCCGATCCAGGAGGCATCGGTCATCCCACTTTCCGATCCCGGCCCGGAGGCCTGCCCGGAATCATCTCTCCCCGCGTCCCCTTTGATATCTGTCCCGGTGCCCCTCGCACCTTGGTTTCCAGTCCTCTTGGCCCCAGCACCAGTGCGGTCGGAGGACGCCAGGACAGAGATCAGCCCTGCCCTGAAGAACCACCTAGGGGCAGGAAGGCAAGGCGTCGACGCCGAGGGAAGAATGTTACGGAATTCCGGACAGAGATCCGACCAGTTCGCTTCTCTGATTCAGAGGCGGAGTACGATTCGGCGACAGAGCCCTTTCCCAAATCCCGCCAGTCAAGGGCAGGGGTAGGAATGCGGCACGTCAGACTCGTGCTCCCCGAGAGCGAGATCGATGTGATCCCCGCTTCTCTACGAAGTTATATCCGGAGTAACGAGGGCCTAGTAGACCCCCATGGATCAAGCTTGCGGTTGGTACCGGCCCCTCCGGAAGTGCCTTCCGTCTCGGTCGGAGAAGCCGGAGACTTTTTCTGGGGACCGACGGTCGAACCACGATCTGGAGCACCCTCAGTGAGCACTGATGCTACGGCAGGATGTTCGCTCGCCGGCCCGTCCAATCGTGATGTGGTAGCCAGGGCACCGCCACCCTCAGAGGGCGGCCCGGGATATGGAGGCCAATCGGCATGTTCGCCGTATTCACCGCCGGCCAGCCCGTCAGCCCGGCGGCCCGCCTCGGCACCACTGCCGGTTCCCCGTCCGTTCCCAGCCATTGAAGAGGACCAAGGAGATCTGGGTCCCGAGTTTGAGTCGTGGAGCTTCTGGACCGTCCTTGCAGAGGGCCACTTCCCTGAGAAGTTTTGGCCAGTCGCAGGACCGGGCTTTGATGCACCCGAATCGCTCACCCCGGATGAGTTCGAATGCTTCCGCCGAACTCTCCGGGAGACTCGCTCCTGTCTTCACCGCCTACAAATGCCATACCCCGGGAGTCAAGCGCACCTGGAGGATATTGGTGAGCAGTGCCGTCAAATTGACCTGGCCATGCTCCCCGCGGTTCGGCACCCCGTGTCATTTGGGCACCACGAGGCCCTCCAACAACGATGCGTTGAGTGTTTTCAGGTACTCCGCAAAGTTATCGAGGAAGCCACTCCCCACGTGTATATCCGTGGATGGGGGCAGTACGCTGCCCTACGCTTCAGTGTGATTCGCCGACAGCCCAATTCGCTGGGTGGCCCTGAGGGTATATCCCCAGGGACAGAAACGGTCAATATGGCTGACCTGTCGGGAGAGGGGAACGACTTGGAACTTCTCGACGGGGGATTCCCCCCCGAAGAAAAGCCGTCGTCAGAGCCATCGGTGAGAGTCACTCGTCATCAGAGGAACCTCCTGGGGCTCCCCGCACCCACTGAAGCACTGACGTTGAGCCGAAACGTCAGCAAAGGAAAAGAGCACAGCGAGGGTATAAAGCCCGTCGACCCATCTGCCCCCATGTAGAGGGCAGAGGAGGATCCCAAGAAGGCTACGCTACGTCAGCAGCTCGCCGAACAGAAGAAGCTGGTTGACCAGCTCCTCGCCGAGCGCGCTGCAGAACGGCGGCCTGACTACGGTGATCCTAGGCCAGGACAGCAGGGACCGGAACAACCGCTCCTCGATGAGACTCTCCCGGGCAACCGTGATTACGCCGTGTTCACCGACAGGAGAGAGGCCATTGCCTACGGCAAGAGGGCGCGGTATGTTTCGCCACACCCTCCCGAGCGGCGTGACTACCTGAGAGACCCCGCTCGGATTCCTCCCGCTTCCCCAAGGGCCGCTCCGCCCGCCATCCCACGAGCTGCTGAGTTCGACGACCCGGTCGACGACCCGATTGAAGGGCCATGCAATGCGCTCGTGGTTAGAGATCCTCGCCAGGACTAGAACCCATGTCCGGACGATCCGATGGCGGCACTCATTGCCCGCTTGGAGGCCTTGGAGACTCGGCAGGTGGCGATCCCACCGGACGGCAAGCCCTACCCAGCATGGGTGGATGACATGCCGGCGCCTCCGGGATTCGGGAATCCCACTTTCGCTCCCTTCAACGGGACTGGAGATCCGTCACAGCATTTAACCCACTTCAACTCGAGGTGCGGGCCTATGTTGGGGACTCCGGCGCAGCAAGAGGCCGCTAAGCTTCGCTGCTTTGTTCAGACACTGGAAGGGCCAGCATTTGTCTGGTACAGCCAGCTCCCCGTCGGGTCGGTGACCAGCTGGGAGGACCTCCGTAGACAGTTCCTCTACCAGTTCAGTTCCACGACCCGGAAGACAAGTATCGCAGACCTCTTCAAGTGCAAGCAGAGGCCTGATGAGCGAGTCGCGGACTTCGTCGCCCGATGGAAGGGTCTCACGTATTCCCTTGACATGCCATTGACTCAGGAGCAGTTGCTGACAATGTGCGTCGGGAACGTCAAGACCGAGCTGGTCCCTTCCCTGATCACTCAAAATTACCCCGGAGGGTTCAGGGACTTCTCAGACAAATCTCAACGTCTTGAGGAAGCCCTGCAACAGGCCAGCCAGGCACACCCGCTGCCTCCTATGATTCCTGCAAGGACAGTCAGCAGGGCTGAGCCCGCTGCTGTCGCCCAGATAGAGGCCCCCAGGCCATTGGAGCTGCTGCCGGCGAGGCCAGCTCCACAGCCTCACAGGAATCCGCCTCCACGGGCTCAGTTCCCGGCCCAGCAGCGGCAGCCTCAGAACCGGCCGGCCCCTCCGCGTAATGTACCGCCACAACCCAGGCGAGATAATCAGGGTCCACCTCCTCGGCCGGCCCCTCCAGCCCCTCGTCAAGACCACGCTCCCAGGGGCCCGCAACACCTGACTTACTCATTCCACGAGGATCAGGTCCCCGGTTATTTCCGGAGCGCCCTGGAGCAGAGGATTGTGCGACTGCCTGAGTGTTGGAGGCCAGAGGAGGCACATCTTACGAATAACCCCCGCTACTGCCCCTACCATCGGGCCCTGGGGAACACCATCCAGCGGTGCTATGTGTTTAAGGATTGGCTCCAAGACCAGATTAACAACAATGTAATCAGGTTGGGCCCAGCTCCAGCACAAGTGGCGGGCGTGTTCGTGGGATCAGATGACGATAGTGGCAACGAGGACGAATGGCAGCTGGTCTCCAACTGCGGATCCCAGAAGTATAATAACTGGATGACCCGCAAGACGACCATTCGCGCCCACGGAATCATCCGTGCGCGCTTGAATCAGCCTGAGCCCCCAGAATCTGCGGGTGCTGCTTCGGCATCGTCGTCCCAGCCTGCCTCTTCCAAGAGGAGCAAACGGCGGCAGCGCAAGAAGGAAGAGCGCGCCCCGCCGGTTCCGCCACTATCCCGCACTCTCGGCGATTTCATGCCCCAGGAGATGGGGGTCCCTCCTCGGATCCACCCGGTGATGGATGATTCGTCCGATGACGGTATTGGGTATGCTTCGGTTAACACCGTCGAGCTGGTAAATCCCTTTTCGGTTCCCGACGTTGAAGAACACCAGGTGGACCTCCCTAGTGTCCCCGGTCGTCGCCACCGTCGGAAGAACCGCAGCAGCAGGAGTCGCCGGGGCACAGCCGTTGGTACCTCCAGCCAGGCCGTGCATGCCACTGAGACTAGGCAGCAGGCTCAAAACCGAGCACAACGTGCGCCGCCCCCCCATTCGGGGATGACGGATTCGCCTCCGCCGCTGTTTGTGGTGTGGGACCAGGCAGAACCGCCTCAGCCGCGTCACGACCAGCTCCGCCCTGCCACGAGTCCATCCCGGCCTCCTGACCCCAGTACGGTGACCATTTCCCGGACTTCAGCCAGTGAACAGCGCGATGCGCCAAGTACCAGTCGGCCGCCGATCCAACCGGCAAGGCCCGTCATGCTTCCAACCGGAGAGCAACCTCCTGCAACCAGGGGCTCGCGCTTGGCCAAAAAGTATGATGTCCTGAAGCACTTGGCCGACATCCCAGCAAGGCTCTCCATCCTTGAGGCTCTACGCATGTCATCTGAGATGCACGAGGCACTCGCTGAAGCCCTGAAGAGCCCCCTCCAGTTTGAGACAGAGGTTCCGGCGGCAGAGGCCTTTCACGCCGAAACGATCGAGGACGTCGAATGTCAGGTAGTTATCTCGTTCTCTGGTAAGGATGAAGACCCTCCTATACAGGGACATATTCGTCCGCTGTATGTCACTGGCCAGTTCAATGGCATTGAAGTCCGGCGCTGTCTTGTCGACACGGGGTCCGGGATCAACCTGATTCCAACTCGGACGCTCCGGAGATTGGGGTTGTCTGAGGATGACTTGATTCCCTCCGACCTCAGGATCCAGGGGTACGACCGCACCGAGCAAACCCCGGTCGGCAAGATACGTTTGAAGACCCAATTCGGTGACTTGGTTGCCAACACCGAATACATGGTAGTCTCTCAGGACACTGCGTACAACGCATTGATGGGCAGGCCATGGCTCCACCTTCACGCGGCGGTTCCCTCGTCATACCACCAATGCCTCAAATACTCCCTTAATGGTCGAGTAGGCGTGCTTCAAGGAGATGCCTCTCCTTTTGCCTCATGTGAAGCCCGTTATCTGGATGCGGACTATTACAAGAGCAAGGATAAGCAGATCCTGGCAGGTGAGGTTGAGCCTGTCGCTGTTGCAAGTGATCCCTGGGCAAGTCTGGATGACGCTTACGTCCTCCCGATTCACCGATTGGACGTCGCCATGGTCTCGACGGCCCGCGAGTCTCCTGATGAGATGACCGCGACCGCCCGCGCCAGCACCAGTGGCCCAGCAGGATCTGGTAGCCCCAATGCAGTTTACAACGCAGTCTCTCCCGTGGACGATCCCTCCCCGAGTGGAGAGGATATGGAAGACGCACCCCCAGCCTTTGAGGAGGGCGTCCCCGCCACGGTCGATGAGTTAATACATGTGAACCTTGGAACCAAGGCCGATCCAAGACCCACATTGGTCAGTGCCGCCATGCCCTCTGAGGAGCGGCAGCAGTACGTGGACTTTCTCAGGTAGCACCGTGATGTGTTCGCTTGGGGCTATGACGAGATGCCGGGGCTAGATCCTCAGGTAGCCGTCCACCGCCTTGGTCTCCCGGCGAACCATCGCGGGTTCAAGCAGCCTCCCAGGAAGATGCACCCATCCCACGGTGCCATGGTTGAGGCCGAAGTTGACAAGATTATCAAAGCCAACTTCGTGAGGGAAGTTCAGTACCCCAAATGGCTGGCCAACATTGTGCCGGTCAGGAAGAAGAACGGGCAGCTCAGAGTCTGCATCGACTTCCGCGATCTCAACTGCCACTGTCCGAAGGATGATTTTCCCCTTCCAGTGACAGAGCTGTTGATTGATGCCACGGCAGGGTTCCAAGCCCTCTCCTTCATGGATGGATACTCCGGATACAACCAAATTCGGATGGCCCCTGAGGATGAGGAGTTCACTGCCTTCAGGGCCCCCCAAGGTACCTTTTGCTACCGGGTCATGCCTTTCGGCCTGAAGAATGCAGGTGCCACCTATCAACGGGTGATGCACCGCATATTCAAGCCAATCCTCGGCACACTGGTGGAATTCTACGTCGACGACTTGGTGGTCAAATCGCGCCAGCGTCGGGACCATCTCAAAGATCTTGAGAAAGTGTTCGGCTTCCTCCGGTCTCGCTGCCTGAAGATGAACCCGTTGAAGTGTGCCTTTGGGGTCACCTCCGGAAAGTTCCTTGGATTTGTGGTAAGATACCAGGGTATTGAGAGCGACCCAGAGAAAATCAGGGCGATTAGCCAGATGCCTCCCCCAGGTACCATCCGGGAACTGCAAGGGTTCCAAGGCCACTTAGCCTATATACGCCGATTCATCGCGAATCTGGCCGGCAAGTGTAAGCCCTTTTCTCGGCTCATGAAGAAAGGTGCCACCTATGTATGGGATAAAGAGTGTCAGACTGCTTTCGAGGAGATCAAGCAGTACCTGCTTCAACCTCCGGTTCTGATGCCGCCTGTATCCGGGAAGCCGCTGGTCCTCTATGTGACCGCCCTGGAACGGTCCCTGGGTGCCCTTCTCGCCCAGAAGAACAACGAGGGAACGGAGAATAGCCTCTATTACCTCATTCGCATGCTCCTCGATGCGGAAGTTAGGTATTCCCCCATCGAGAAGAGCTGACTGGCGCTCGTATTTGCCGTACAGAAATTGCGGCACTACTTGCAGCACCATGAGGTACAGTTGGTTTCTCGGGTAGACCCGTTGAAATATATCCTGAGCCGACCTATGTTGACTGGCCGTCTAGCGCGGTGGGCTGTGATTCTCCAGCAGTTCGACATCAGGTATGTGTCTCAGAAGGCCATCAAAGGGCAAGCATTGGCAGACTTCCTGGCAGCTCACCCGACCTCTGCGGATCAGCCGCTGGATCTAGGCTTTCCTGATGAGACCATTCTCTCGGTTGATCGAGCCGATCCATGCTGGCAGATGCACTTTGACGGTGCCTCCCGGAGCCCCACCGGTAGAAGACTCGATAATCCTAAGCTCAACAGAGTGGGCTTGGGCATCGTCTTCATTACCCCGGAGCGATCCATGCTGCCATACTCTTTCCTTTTGTCAGAGGGCTGTACCAACAATGAGGCGGAATACCATGCCCTCATCACCGGCCTCGAGTTGGCTCTCGAGATCGACGTGCCCCGTCTGTGCGTGAAAGGGGACTCCGAGCTGGTCGTTAAGCAGATCAATGGCGACTATGTTGTCAGGAAGCCGGAACTTGTGCCATTGTTGGAGTGCACCCTCCTTCTGATGGCCCGGTTCCCTTCTCGGCCAGAAATTGTCCATATTCCCCGGTCGCAGAACGCTCGAGCAGATGCCTTGGCCAGCCTTGCCGCGTCACTTGCGGAGCCTGAACAGGACAACCTGATCGTCCGCGTGACGCGCCGCAGGCTCATCGCTCCCGTTATCCCGGAGGAAGATCGCGGTCCGTTGGTAAGTAATCTCACCACGGTTGCCCCTATGCCCGGAGCCCCGAGTACCACAGATATGACAGTCGGATCAGCCCCTGATTGGAGGACGCCTTTGGTTGAGTACCTCCAACATGGCACTCTTCCATCGGATCGAGCCGAGCGCGAGCGAGTTCGACGCCGCGCATCGCAGTTTGTCCTCTAGAGCAGTCCCGGCCTGGAGCAGATCCTCTACAAACGCGGATTTGATGGTGTTCTCCTCCGTTGCCTTCAGGGAGTTGAGATCCCACGAGTCATGCAAGAGGTTCATGCCAGTTCATGCGGCGCCCACCAGACTGGACCGAAGCTGTCCCACCAGATTCGGAGGTTGGGATACTTCTGGCCCTCCATGATCCATGACTGCATCGAGTATGCCAGGAGGTGCCATGCGTGCCAGGTTCATGCGAACTTTGTGCATCGGCCGCCGGAGCCTCTCCATACCGCTAGGTATTCCTGGCCCTTTGCAGTCTGGGGTCTGGACGTTGTGGGACCTTACCCACCGGCGACAGCTCGCCAGTGCCGGTTCATTCTGACCGCCACGGACTTCTTCTCCAAATGGGCAGAGGCGATTCCGCTCAGAGAGGTCAAATCCTGTTCGATCGCTGACTTCGTGACCTCCAACATCATCTATCGATTTGGAGTGCCTCACGCTATCCTCACGGATAACGGAACCAATTTCCGAGCAGCTGAGTTGAATAAGTTGTACGCCAAGTATAACATTCGCTCGAACCATACATCTCGCTATCATGCGCAGGCGAATGGACAGATCGAGGCGTTTAACAAAACCCTCTCTAACATTCTGCAAAAGATGGTTGGTCAGAACAAGAAGAGTTGGCCGGACAAGCTCCCCAACGCCCTCTGGGCTTATCGGACAACGACTCGCAATTCCACCCAGATGACCCCTTATTCCCTGGTGTATGGAGCTGAGGCCGTCCTACCCATCGAGATCCAGTTACCGTCCTTGCGCACTGCGGTCTACGACCAGCAAGCGCCGGACAGAGTTGCTGAAGCCCGTCTAGTCGAGTTGGAAGCACTGGATGAGAATAGACTTCGCGCTTTGCACAACTTGGAGAGGCATCAAAGCCGAATGGCTCGAGCTTTCAATAAGAAGGTTCGCCTCCGCTCCTTCCTGCAGGGTGATCTAGTGCTAGCCCTAAGAGCACCGATGATCCCCGGCCGGAAGCTGCCCAAGTTGGAGCCCAAGTGGGAGGGACCTTTTGTTGTCCACAAGGTCTATCCCAATGGCGCGTACTCCCTAGCGACTATGGATGGTGAGCGTGTCACTCCTCCCACCAACACTAGGTTTCTCAAGCAGTACTTTGTCTGAGTGTACCAACGTCCAGCATGACGTTAAACTGCACATTTGTCCAGCATGACGTTAAACTGCACATTCGTCCCGCATGACGCTAAACTGCATACGTCCTGCACGACGTTAAACTGCATACGTCCAAGCTGCACGACGTTAAACTGCCTAGCGTATCGTCCGCGCTGCAAGACGTTAAACTGCCAAGTGCTTCGTCCAACATGACGTTAAACTGTACAACGTCCTGCACGACGTTAAACTGCACTACGTCCAGGCTACAAGACGTTAAACTATTCAGCATTCGTTCGCGCTGCCAGACGTTAAACTGCCAAGTGCCTCGTCCTGCATGACGCTAAACTGCACTACGTCCAAGCTGCACGACGTTAAACTGCCCAGCGTATCGTCCTGCATGACGTTAAACTGCCCCTCAAGAACTACGTGCGGCTTGATTCCCATCCTTATGGGATACGTAGGACCGTCTGGACATTCATGTTTCAGGCCCAGCCCCATCCTTTGGGAATTTCCATCCCATCTCGGGCCCTTGGCCCAGTTGCCTCTGGGTGTGCGGCGTATGGTGTGAACGCGGGGCTATGCCCTCATTCACATCGGTTTGCTCGCCACGCTGTACGCCCCCCACGTTTGGGGATGCCTTCTGCTCCCCCCTTCTTTTATCGTCCTGCATGACGTTAAACTGCACTTCAAGAACTACGTATGGCTTGATTCCCATCCTTATGGGATACGTAGGACCGCCTGGACATTCATGTTTCAGGCCCAGCCCCATTTCCCGGGAATCTCTATCCCGCGTTGAGCCTCTGGCCCAAGTTCCCCTCCTTTTTGTGCGAGGCGTATCGCGTGAGCAGGGGATTATGTCCTCATTCGCGTTGGTCTACTGGCCGCGCCGTACGCCTCCCCCGTGTGTGGGACCACCTTACACCTCTCATCGTCCTGCATGACGTTAAACTACCTCTCAAGAACTACGTATGGCTTGATTCCCATCCTTATGGGATACGTAGGACCGCCTGGACGCTTGTGTTTCAGGTCCAGCCCCGTCTCTTGGTTGATCACGGGGATCTTCCCTCTTTTGGTTGCTCTCAGGGTGAGTCCTCCGACCCTTTTCGGTGATCTGTTAACATGTTTTGGGTACTTCGGTCTATGACTCGTAGTGTTAGATTCAATCCCGACAGGTCCTGTGTTGCTTGTCAGGCCTCGCGCTTCCTCTTGTTCGAGCCTTCACTCAAAGGGATCCTCGTTAGCGGTTTGGGTACGATGCCTCAGTGCTCTCCTACCACTCCGGGTCGATTTACCGGCGGGTCTTGGGCCGCAAATCGATATGAATCCTGCGATTGAGCGGTTGATGCTCGTTTGCTTGCCCCGTCTTAGGCGGACGCGATCGGATGTTGTGTTGTGAATATGGTCAGCAACGTCCTTGATCGCCATGTCGGCTCTTTCGGGCTTTGAACATTGGTTGCGCAGTCCTCATCACACTCCGCCTTTGTGCGTTGTAGTGGAATCTTGACACTCTCTTCATACTAACCTTCAGTACACCTCTACACGTTAGGCAGACCAACCAGGGTAATGATGTCGTTCGATGCTCCCATGATCTGAGCACCAAGGATATATGCGGATGTCCTCCCTAAGGGCCATGCGTAGCTGGACCCTCGTCCCCATAAGGAGGAAGGAGTCTCCCAAACAATCGCGTTCTGGGCCCAGTATATCTGGAGGCTAGCATCTCTGCCCCTCGGGTGATGGACATACGCAGGCCCCGATCCCAAGACTCTTCTCTTGGAATCGTGCGTGACCGCAGGGCTGGGTATGTTCCCACCCCCGCCGTGTCCGCCGTACCGCAATAAGAGGATTCCTCCATGGTCCGAACCACATGACCTTAAACTGTGTTGTCTGGTCCTACCACACGACCGTAAACTGTGATCGTCTTGGCCACCCGACGAGAAACGGCACTGCATCGTGATGTTCTCCTCAGGGGGCACTCATGTTGGGCGCTGGTTAATAACCACGCCATTCATCAATTCCTTCCGTGGCTTGATTATTGTGGCGACGCCGGAGATTTCTCAATCACAGGCATGTCGCCGCACAAAGAAAAACCATTCATCTTTAAGGACAAACAAGAAATATCAAATGCCGCTCCTTCTGTGTGCGAGGGTCAGACCCGCAATCTTCCCCGCGCTGGTGCCCGATTGTGTTGCGCCGCGCTTCAAGAACTACGTGTGGCTTGATTCCCATCCTTATGGGATACGTAGGAATGCCCGGATGTTTGAAACTTCGGGTCCAGCCCCCCACCTCTTAGAGATTCCCCCTTCTCTGGGGAATCCTCCGCCTTCAGGTCACCATCAAGGCGTGTTCCCCGACCCCTTGCAGTGGTCCACCGGTGTCAAGAGTACTCTGGTTTATTGCCAGGAGGGTCAGGATCCGCTTGGTCAGGTTTCCTCCACTTTTCAGGCTTCGTGCTCCCTTTCATTCGGACCCATTGTCTACGCCCTGGGTGGAGCCCCCGTGAACGGTTCGGATACAATGCCTCAGTGCTCTCCCACCGACTCGGGCCGGTACCCCCAATGGCCTCGGGCAGCAAATCGATATGAATCCTACGATTGAGCGGTCGATGCTCGTTTGCTGCCTCATTCCACCAACGGTTAGTGCGATATTGATGCTGCTTTTCCGCCACGGTCGGCAGTACTCCCATATCGTTACTCCGGTGCCTCCAGTCCTTGAGTGAATGGCCGCATGATTCACATTTTCCACCTCCCATTCTGACCAGGCGAAACCTCGGCACTCTTGACACTATCCCTCAGTGCATCTTTGCATATCCAGGGGATAGGACCACGATGTGGCGTACTTTGAGGTCCTTATGGTCCGAGCTCTAAGACCTTAAACTAAGATCTCTCCTTATGGTCCGAGCTCTAAGACCTTAAACTAAGATCTCTCCTTATGGTCCGAGCTCTAAGACCTTAAACTAAGATCTCCCCTTATGGTCCGAGCTCTAAGACCTTAAACTAAGATCTCCCCTTATGGTCCGAGCTCTAAGACCTTAAACTAAGATCTCTCCCTATGGCCCGAGCTCTAAGACCTTAAACTAAGATCTCTCCTTATGGTCCGAGCTCTAAGACCTTAAACTAAGATCTCTCCTTATGGTCCGAGCTCTAAGACCTTAAACTAAGATCTCTCCTTATGGTCCGAGCTCTAAGACCTTAAACTAAGATCTCTCCTTATGGTCCGAGCTCTAAGACCTTAAACTAAGATCTCCCCTTATGGTCCGAGCTCTACGACCCTAAACTAAGATCTCCCTTAAACGGGATTCTACGTCCTGCATGACGTTAAACTGCACTCTCAGAACTACGTATGGCTTGATCTCCAGCCTGATGGAGTACGTAGGAACGCCCGAGCATCTCAACTCGGGTCCAGCCTCAGGGATCGTTAAGTCCCGCCCCTCCTCGTCGCCGGCCGTCTGGCCTGGCTTCTGGTAGAGTGGTGAAGTTGTGATATTCTCCCCGATTCAGCTCGGGATGCCCCATTGCAATGATGGGAAGTGACGGTTTCCTCGTCAAAGAGGTGCTGTCTGAGAATTGTGGTGATTCACGGCCAGATTAGTGCATCCGCCTAATACGCTTTCCCCACGGTGGCGCAATTTTGAGAGCGTTGGATTCTGTCCGAACAAATCGTCACTTCGCCCCACGCTTCGCATGCCCTGTTGATCTGGATTTCCACCCTTGTGTCTAAAGGAACCCCCAAAGTGGTATTCATGATGACATGTGGTCCGCCTCCTGCAATATGAATGATGACCTTCGGTCCGTCTATTGCAGTTGTTATGGTCGATCCACTGTCCGCCTACCGTCTTGGGATTTTCCTGGAAGGCCGACCATTGTGGATGTATGGATTCGGGACACGCGATTCACCCTTTCTCATTTCCCTATGTTCGGATAAAATCTCAACGCCCCTAGCGTTGTCCCGCTCGTGTGTTGGAACATGTTGGGGGGATGATACATTGATTAGGTCTGAGGTCTCCTTTCCTAGGAATGACCTCCCTCTTTTCTCCAGAAATCCAGGCCCAATTATGGATGCCTGATGCTTGGTTAACACTCCCGCAAGACAACGAATTGTGGTTGAGCATGTTAAGCCAAAAGATGCAGATAAATATATTGATTCATACAAATGGATCAAAGTAGCGGAAGCAAATGTTTTGGGAACGGCAAAACAAAGCCCTTAGGGATTAGCGTGCTGAATGAGTCTTTCTAATGCCGCTACCCTTTGGCTGGTGGCCTCCAGAGCTGCTTCTCGCTCTCTGCATGCCCTCTCTTCGTCGGCGGTCGCAGCCCGCAGTTCGTCGATTCTGGCCTGTGCACGCTCCCGCTCGACCTGAATTGTGACCATCTGTTGGCCCGCCTCCGTCATCTGTACCTGGGCGTCAACCAGTTGGGCCGCTAGTTGCTCCACAAGCTCGGTACACGCTGCGACGAAGGCCTCCTTCTCTGCCGCCTTCCCTTCGAGGCGCCGGACTTCCTGCTCCGCCGCGAGGAACGCCCGCGTGCTCTCCGACATGTCCCGACTTTGTGTGACGTCGGCACGCCGGCAGCTCTCGCGCATCTTTTCGGCCATGAAATCACGGACTGTCAGATGGAGGCGTTGAGCATCAGCTCCCCCGTCACACAGGAAGTGCAGCCAGGTTTGAAGTGATCCCATGCGCCCCAGCCACTCCGATGGGTCTCGCTTGAGGAAGCGCTGGATGCACTTCCACCCCCTGCGGCGCGTTATCCGGATCTCCTCGACCGCCTCCGCGTCCGAGTCGTCCATCTCCTCGGGGTCGGCAGGCCGGTAGGTAGGGAAGGCAGCCAGCAGGTCTGCTGCAGGGTCTGCCCCTGGGAGGTCCTCATGAGGGATGGGTTCCCCAACATCCGGGCGAACTTCTTCTCTCTCCCCAGCGGCGCTGACACCCTCGTCAGCCCCCGACCTCTCTCCGACGTCAGCACCGCCGGCGTCCGCAGCCCCCTGATCAGCAGTTGGTGGGGCCGGCTCGGTTTGGGAAGTCTGTTCCGGAGCAGGCGGCATGTCCACCACTGGTCCACTCGTAGATGGCCCGGGTTCGGCAACCCGACGAGCCTCCAGTGTTGAGATCACTGCGCGGGGCATGCCATGGTTAGTCACGGATCGTCAACGGCAGGCACCAGCAGTAAAGCAAGGAGACTTACGGGAGGTCAGAGCGTCATCTTCCGCTATCTCGGCCGCCGCAGGAACAGTTGCATCAGGGGGCCCTTCCGCGCTTGTCAATTCGATAATGGGTGTCTGGCCCCCGCCTTGTCCTGCTGGTGCCCCTCCTACTCCCGCTGAGGACGCCTGACCAACATCCGTGCGCTCCTGAGAAAGATGGAGAAATGGGTTAGAAGCTGCATAAGAGAATGGATGAAGCAGATTGAGTAGGGATAGAAGCGGACCTCGAGGAGCTCAGTGACATCAACATTGTCAGATCCGGCCACCTCGCCGCTCTCCCGCGGACTCCCCTGATGGGATCTTCCCTCGGAGCCTTCATCCTCCCCTATTTCCTCCTCTTCCTTGGAGTCGCTGCCACTTTCATCTTCCGCCGGCGGCATCTATTCTGGAGCGGGCTCTAGACCGAGCATCACCTTCACCAGAAGGGATGGCTCCGCACGCTGACCACGTTGGCGCGCGTAATCGTCCATGGCCGTCAGATACGCATACTGCCGGTTGAAGTCCACCCTGTCGGCAATATGGAGGCGCCCGACCTCTGGCAGATGGATTCCTTCTCTGAGAATCTTTCGCCAGATGGAGTCGGTCCCCAGTGACTGCCGCAGGGTCATCCAGGCCGACCACAGCGCCGGGAAGACTGCATCGTGGGAGGGTTCGAGCAGACGTCTCACCTGCTTCCCGGGCCGCTCTTCGACCACCGCGCGTTCCCCCTCTCTGGGCGCCGAGGTCGTGGCGGCAGCTCGCGATGTGCCCGCCGCCGAAGTCCTAGCCCGCGCCGGCTCCGCTGCTTGGCGCGCCTCCGTTCTCCCCCGTGTGGCGGCGCCTCGCCTCCTTCCTTGACGCCCGGTCTCCGCACGGGTAACCTCGAGCCGCCGAACTGGCTTCCGTAGAATCCCCTCGGGGTACGCGATGGCCCAGTGTTCAGCGTACTCGGTTGCCAAGCCTGCGTCAACCCCGGTAGGAGGGAGAGTGATGATGTCGCCAGAGCCGAAAGCGGCAAACATCAGCCACATCTGGCGAAGAACGCATGGGTTCGTCTCCTTTCGGACAGCAGTGAATACCCTCTTCGGCATCCGCTGAAGGCACCCGAACTGCCTGGCGAACCGGGTTGGCACGTAAGGCTCGCAGATCACCTTCCCGTCGATCCGAGCCACGAGCACCCCGCCCCGCAAGTTCAGGAAGTACTCATGCTGCTCCAGCGGACCCTGCCCGTTGTCGATCATTTGGCCAACGGGAGTGGGGAACGGACTGAAGTTGAAATTGGCATGATTGCCAATCCGAATCCTCACGCCCTCCTCACTTAGGGTCATCGGAGCGACCCCCGCGATGTTCAGCAGGGAGGGTCGCAGGCCGTTGCCCGGAGGAATGATGGCGTTCGGAAACGTGTACCCACCGAGGTGAGCAGCCACCCAACCGTGGAAGAACTGAAAGGGCCCACAGATCCTTCGTGGCGACCCCCCTCATGAGATGCGTCCCAGGATGGCATACAGCCTCGCCAGCACTGGGACCCCGAGGTTGTATCTTTTGTGGGCGGCCATAGCGCCCGCCACCGCCAGTGTCGTCGGGCGAATGCCCATTCTCGCGTCCCGCACTGGCAGGAGCCACCCACTCAGAAAGGCGGCCAGGAACTCCGCGTACCGGACATTTGGGTCCCGGGCCTCGATGACGCGGTACCCCCATGAGCGGTAGTCGCCCGTCTCCAGGACCCGCCAGTACGACCCGTTCCGGCTCCTCTGAGCTGCGGTCGGGCACCGCTTCCCCCTGCCTGGCATCTTGACCGCCGGGTCACGCTCCAAGAACTGGCCGAACCACTCCTTGTAGGCTATGTCCTTCTGGAAGTCCTTGATCCCAAGCCGCTGCGTAGCCCGGTCAAGTAGATGCCATGTCAGAATGGGAGTCCGTGACCTGTCACCCCAGGTGTTCTTCGGGGGCAGGAACTCATCGTATTGGTAGCCCTCCAGTGGGATACCTCTGATGCAGTGGATGTCCCAGAGACCGATGTCGACCTCCCCATGGTGAAGATGGAAGGTGTTGGTATCCGGAGACCAGTGGGTGAACAGCTCCGGCCCGAGCTCGGACTGCTGGTAGAAGTGGAACTGCGACGTCCACACCGCCTCAAATAGGCCGATGTACCGCAGCTCCTCTGCGAAGTGATCGCAAGTGTGGCGTACCCAGAATGCCCAGGCCCACTCGCTGGTGAAATTGCCCCCAGACCGCAAGTCCCAGTCCTTCAGCCAGCCCTTGGTGTCGTCAGTGACACTCTGGCGATATATGCTCGAGTAGAGGGCTGGAGAATTCTCCGCAGTAGGCTCACCTCCGTCAATGGTTCGCGTCCTCGGGTTCAGGACATAGACATCCAAGTGCCTGGTCTCCCTGGCAGGATGCCCATTGTTGGTGATGTTATAGCGGGGAAGCTCGTCCTCCCGAGTCACCCAGGTCCGTGGCGCATCAACCTCGAACCCTGGCACCAGAACCTCATCTAGGATGCTGAAGTTCCAGAGCGGCAGGTTGTCCGACAGTGGATATGTCTTATGGGCCGGTGTCAGCAAGTCGAACAAGGATTGATTGTTGGAAACAATCTCCTTGGCTCCGTAGACCTCCTCGTTCGTCGCCATCTCAGCTCTGCGAGTGGCGGCATCCCCCTCATTTCCTTGATGCGCGGCCATCTCAGAAGTTTCGGGAGTCGTGCGGGCTAAGGGATGAAGCGTGCGGGATCGGACGAGGCTGGTAGAGAAGTTTGAAGGTTGGCGCGCAATCCAAGTGGACGGCGCGCAATTGTGAAGAATGTCGCGCAAAGTTCCGGGTTTTCGCGCAAAGACAGGCGAATTCCGGATGGTTTTGCGTGCCGATCGGGCGAATTTCGCGACCGGAAAAGGCAATTTCGCGCACGAGAGCGTTGAAGCTTATCACGCGGAAGGCCTGTGTACGGAACGCGGAATCCTGGACCCCTATTTATAGACGAGGCCGGGATTCCGCGCCGTGCGGAACGCTCGATTGCGCGACCGCGGCTGCGAATTGCGCGCCCGGCGCCCCTTTTTGCGCGCCTAAGTCCCGCGTAGCCCAGGACTTCGGCATTCCGGCGTCTCCCTCGGAACCCGATCGTTGCGGCCTCTCGCTGATCCGATTCCGAGGGGGGGCTTTTGTAGACGCCGGAAAAGTCCGTTGTTCCCAAACGAAACTCCGGATGCGGAAAGCGAAGTGATATTTGGAGTCAGAGGCACGTTCCGGAGGGCCCGGAGGACTTGCGCGAAATTTCAGAGGCCCGCGCGCAAAGTTGAGTCGCGGCGCGCAATCCTCCCGGGTTGCGCGCAATGCGCTGGGCCGGCGCGCTATTTTGCGCGCCCGTGGCCTGCGCGGCTCCCTTGCGCGCCGGGTCCTGATTCCGCGCCCGCGAAGGGAATTCCGCGCTCGAGACCGGATTTCGCGCCCCGGGTTGCCTATAAATATAAGGCGACCCCCGACGTTTTGAAAGTTGCCAGAATCCGAAGCATCGCTCGTTCGCGCAATCCAACCCCTTCCGCGCGCAATGCCGATCTTCTGGTAACCTCCTTTCTTTCGCGCAATAGAGCCTTGGGGTTCGCCTTCGCGCGCAATAACCTTGGCTCCTTTCCTTTGAATAATCCTTAACCCGAAGGCCTTTGCGCGCAAAAGAAGCCTCTTGCGCGCAATTGCCCCCGGGTGCGCGCAATCCAGCCCGATTGCGCGCAGCCCCCTCTTCAAAGTGGCCGTTCGTTAGAGAATGAGTCGTTGCCCCCGCGTGCTACCCGAAGCCCGGTGCGCGCAATCTCAATCATCCGCGCGCAAAGGGCTGGCCCGATTGCGCGCCAGCCCGCCATTTTGCGCGCTGGCCTGCTGTTTTGCACGCAAAGCTTCTCTTTTGCGCGCAATCCGCCAGGGTCGCCCCCTTTGACCCCCTGAGGGTACCCGCCTGCGTGGCGCCCGATGATCTTCATCCTGGGTGCCCGCACCATGCGTTGTCTTCCCGTGCGGCCCTCCAGGCTCGCGCGAAGTGACACGGACCCATCAGCGGCAATCCATCATCCCGCATGACGTTAAACTACATTCGTCCAACACGACGTTAAACTGTGCATCGTCCAACACGACGTTAAACTGTGCATCGTCCAACACGACGTTAAACTGTATATCGTCCAACACGACGTTAAACTGTACCACGTCCGCGCTGTAAGACGTTAAACTGCCAAGCACCTTCGTCCTCAACACATGACGTTAAACTGTACTTCGTCCGGCAAGACGTTAAACCGTCCGCTTCGTCCTCAACACATGACGTTAAACTGTACTTCGTCCGGCAAGATGTTAAACCGTCCGCTTCGTCCTCAACACACGACGTTAAACTGTACTTCGTCCGGCAAGACGTTAAACCGTCCGCATCACCTGATCCCGTGCCTCGCACGCAGGGTCCCCCCCGGTTTGGATGTGGCCCCCACCCGCTCGTCTCTGCGGGGATGTCGGGATTGCCCCTCTTTAGGGACGATTTAATGGGATCGGCTTTTCCCTACGGGGGTAGGGTATTACAAACCCCTAGTTTCTTGTGGGGGGCTGCACATGTGTATCTCCATTGCGCCTCCCCACTGCCGAAGCCAGTAGAGGGTGTGACTGGGATCGAGGTGCCTTCCACTTTCGGTCCAAGTCCCTTCCAACTGAGCTTTGCCGCATCCGGGCTGCCTCAAGTGCGTAAGTCCTGACAGAATGAACTACGTGGACTTTGATCCATGTCTTCTAAACAGGGTACGTAGGAAGCCTCCCTGAGGTTCAAGCCCACCACCTGGTCGTCCCGGTCGTATTCACATCGGTTCGTCCATCAGTGGACCCCTCCAGGGTTCACGCTTGCGTCGATTCACCTATGAATCCGCCCCTGTGGGAGACTGCCCATGTGTATCTCCACTGTGCCTCCCCACAGCCCCTTTTTTCATTTCTCCTTTTATCTTCCAGCATGACGTGAAACTGTGATCCACCCGGCCGTTCCATCCCCCTCTGTGCGAGGTGGTTCGGTTCAATCCTCCGCCCGGCGGCCTCGACCCCTTCGTGAGTCGGCTTGCCGACGTCCAGCATGACGTTAAACTGTATACCCGAACTACGTTGACTTTGATCCGTGCTAACGCGCGGTACGTAGGAAGCCTCTACGGGGTCCAAGCTCTTCACTCCATCATCCATCCTGATCCTTACCCGGGCCGCCACATCCCGGTGGGGTCATGCCACTTCACTCCACTCCATATCACTTGGGAAGCCACCCATGCGTTGGCCCCAGCGTCGGAGGTTCCCCGCAAGGGGTTCTGTCATCTGATCCACTTTTCGTGTTGATCGGTCCGATGTCGTCCCCGCTGGACGTTAAACTCGCGGCGTACCCCGTGTTAAACATGGGAAGCTGAGGAAAACCTCAGGGGACACAGTTCCCCGCACCCAGTGCGGGATGCCTCAGGCCATCATGCCTTCGAGAATCCCTATTAGGGACGGAAGACAGACGTGCAGAGCCGCAATGTTACGACACGCCCCCAGCACCCAGAGCCACCCGGCCTCCTCACCGCAGGTTGCTGCCCCAACCAGACTCCTTGGAGCGTCCGGGCGGAAGCAGCGTAATTAACCGGTGTCCATGAAGATATGGCGCCGGGAACGAGATTCACGAGCATGTCTTAAATCTATGAGGGAGACCCGGATTAGGCGACGAGTTCCGAGGAGACGTCCAAGGAAGGAGGAGCCGACATCCCATCATCCCGGTTTCGATCAAGGAGCAGACGCCCCTGAATAAGGGACGGATGCCGCCCGCCTTTGGAAAGCGGGACTGCGGGACCACAAGCCGCGTGCCCATCCCCTCGGGTTGACGGGTGCACGCGCGAACGCGTCCTGGCGGAACAGCGTAACCCGACGCACATCCACACCGAAACATTGATATTAATAAATGTTTTATTTAAAATGGGTATGGAAATTGTGAAGCACCCATCCCAATTTTCAATAGAATTGAAAGAGTTGGGTGTATTTTAGAAAAAATACTGATGTGACTAGAAATATTATTGTATGAAATGAACTTATGTGATTCTTGAGAAAATTATATTAAAATTAATGATGATTTTTTTAAGTCCCAGCCTTAAAATAGTACTTAATCTTTAGTTAAATCAATAATTAAAATTAAGGATCTTTTCAGGTTTATATATTTAGATAATTAGGTCATAATATATACATAACAACAAGAATATTAAATGTAGACACTTATAATGAGAACCATTTTTTTCATGATATAAAACCTCATAAAAAACAATAATTATATTCTTTGTATAAATCTCCCTAAATTATTACTTTCTCTTTCCCTTCTATATACCCTCTGAAAACATTTTAAAAGCATGATATGAGCATAAAAAGCTCAGAAAGGGTTATAATGTAAAGAAAGAAAAAATTATTCCATCAATCTATAAAAAATAATATCTTTAACATACCTCATGAAATCATAAGATTTACGAATAACACGTAGAAATAATAATCCATAAAGGAAACTTGTGGCATCCATATCATACATACATTGTAGTTTTCCCGGCAATATAGGGGGTTACATTTGGAATACCCATCATAGTATATTCCCTAAATCTTTTAGGAGAAACATTAACATTTACCTTCATCACATTACCCAATTCATTGGAGAGATATCTCGGGCTCACCCTCCCTTGGATTATCATAAAACCACTATTAGGCGTAAACAATTCCCAAGAACTATAACATTATCAAAACACATAAAACATGCATAAAGAAAGATATCATTTCGACATTGAAATCACAATATATCTGATCAATATATTGAAATAATCCATCCATTTTCAAAACCATTTGTAATACAAAAATACCTCAAAAGTGTATCTGGTATTTATTTTTCTTTTATAAATATTACGTCTTGTTAAGGAAGGCAAATATAAAATAATGCTTATGGCGGTGGAAAGGTCGTTTTCACCACGTACATTAAAAAGAAACATTCCCTTTGTCATTTAGTAAAATTATTCATAGAAAAAATATTCCTTTTGAATGAAATTAAATGTTAAATGGGTTTATACATCGTATAAAATAAAGTCATGTATAAATCAAAATAGGCCTCAATAAAATGAGATTGAGACGAAGTCCCTTAAGAATATTTGGCATCCAAAAATTATCACATAAAAATTTAGAAAATGAGTTGATGAAAGAGAAAAGGGTCTCTCATCACTTGGAAAAAATGTATAGAAATAAGGATACGGAAGAAAATATCCAAACATAAGAAAATGTAAATTAAAATACATAACATAAATAAGTCTTTGACTAAAAGAGGAGGGTGAAAGGTTCCCTTACAAAGATCATTTAGTAAAAAAAGCGATGGATTATGTGTATTCAATCTATGTAAACATAAAGCAAGTATAAATACAATACATGAAGTAAATAGTTATTTCTCACATAATTGTAGCATGATATAGTAAATAAATAGAAGATAATCCAAAATAATGTATATTGGGTTAAGTAGTTCCATTACAAAAAATCGGCAGGCTAACGGCGTCACATAAAAATTCATAAAATGAGTTGATGACATATAAAAGGGGTATCTAATCATTTTTACATAACATGGAAAGAAATAAGGATATAGAATCACATACCCCAACAAAATAAAATGGAACTTAAAATACATAACATAAAATAAATCTTTGACTAAAAGTGGAGGGTGAAAGCTTCCCTTATAAAGACCATTTTATTAATAAAATAAATCAATTAAGTGTATTCACTATAAATAAAAATAAATAAATTATAAATTAAACATAGGACATGAAAATTTATTTATCACATAATCAGATCATGAAATAATCAAGAATTAAAAGTTTAACCAAAAGAATGGAAATTAGGTTAAGAAGTTCCCTTACCTCGAGTCCGACTTGTCTCATACATTCCTTGTTTTTTTAATAATAAACTTAAGATAATTATACTTGATTGAAAACCTTTTTAAATTTTATTATTAATTTTATATCACTTATTGATATTCTACAACAATTTGATAATTATTTTAGTTCATATCGTACATATTGTCGATGTTTGGAACTTGTGTCAAAAATGAACTTGTTATAATTACAAATTGCCCATGTGGTCAAAAGTCCATTATCCCTAGATTTTTATTCATTTAAATATCATCTATATACAGTATATATGTATTTAGATCCAGTGTATATATGTATTTATAATAGTCTATAACATTTGGATATAAGAAAATGAAATGCACCATTTATAGAGAAGGGAAGTTGTACGTATGCATGAACACTACCTTCATTTAATTTTTTCAGTTTTAAAACAGTGAAAAATAAATGATAAATTGGTATATAATAATTCCAGTATACTATATATGTTATATATGCTACATATATTTATTAATTAAATCCTTTATACATTCCATGTATAGTGTGATTGAGTTATATCACATTGAGCGGGCAGTAGTCCGCACTTCCTCAAATGAAATTATCGTATATATACAACCGGAAAAGCATAAAGCTGTGTTCTAAATTAGAATTAATGAATTATAGAGATAAAATATAAATCATAAATATCATATATAATTACAGTTCCATCCTAATTGCCACCATACGAGGTGGTAGGGGAAATAGAATAATCCTCGTTTAGTGAGGTAGTAGTTCACTGTCCACAGAAATAGTATGTTCTATACCCATTAGATGGAGGTGTGTGTGGGTGTTGTTAGAATGCTTCTCATAACAAAAAACTTTAATATTTGGGATACTATTTATTTATGTAATAAATGAAAAATAATATAATAGGGGGTGAAGACGTAGAATAATGGAAAACAATTCTAGATAAGACGCCCACTCTTAAAACGTGTAACTCTCTTTGATTTGGGCAAAAAGGTTTTATATAATTGCCCTCATCCTAGGTTAAAGATTCTATGAGGAAGAGGGTGATTTTGATATCTTATTGGAGTATATTTTGGATAAGAGAAGGTTCTTGAGAGGTGTTTGTAATGTGTTATAGCTGGTGTCCTTTTATAAGAGGGAGGAGGGGCTCTTTAGGAATGTTTGAAAGTATTATTTTATTATAATAGGATTTTCTGTTACAAAAGGTCCAGAACTCCTTAAATTAAAAAATAATATGATTATAAGTCTAAAAAAAATCATCCTTTAATAATTCAATAGGTTGTGGATATTTTTTAATCCTTGTTGTTTTTATTTAACCCTTTTTGACTCTAACTCTTTTATCAAACATGTAACACTTTGAGAATAACAATAATGACCAAAACATGAAAAATATATAACTAAAGAGTAAATAATAAAATTTAAGACTTTTGACAACTATTTGTATGAATCATATACTTTTTGAAATTTTATAAAATTTAATAAAATATTTTATATTTTAAAATATGAATTATGTCAATTTTGACACTATTCATATCTGGATTTTTAAAAAAATTCCAAAAACCTTGATTAATTAGAAAAAATTTCATTAATATAAATATAACAAGTAAATATCTTCTATAAAATTCATGGATGATATCAAAATAACTAAAATATATTTATTTTAACATTTATAATATCATATATTAGAATCCTTTATTAACGATGCAATTAGTGCAACACCGTTGTGTCAGTGTTATATTTTTTTATATAAAGTCAAAAATTATAAATAAAATACCATGATTTACAATTTTTTTGATATCTAATTACTGTTTATAGTTTAAAATAACTTATATAACCCCATATAAGAATTTTTTACTAAAATATATATGTTTATGTTATATTTTCCTAAATGTTAAATTAATTTTTGAAAAATGTCATTTTCACTTATAGGTGGCTCCATGGGGTCCCAAAATCTACCCAAGGGTTCCCTTGGTTGTAAATGTATCATAAAATAGTGTTAGAACAAGTATTATAGTAATTTAATATTATTTGTTTACCCTAATTTACTAGATTAACCCTTTAACCATGGTAAATAAAAATATTTATTAAAGTTACTATTCATAATGTCTAAAAATAAAAGTTATCTATTTAAACAATTTTGAACTCATAATTATAAATATGTACTCCATTTATAAAAATTCAAAACATATAACATATATAAATTAATTTAAAATTAATTCCTTTTGTCAAACCAAATAGCGTGTTTTTAAGAAGTAAAAACTACCAAAATATTGAAATTTATTTATATCCAATATCAATGTAAAATTACATCCAATTACCAAAATTGGATTAATTGGTAAAAATATAAACCAATTAAAAATAAAAACAAATTAAAAGGATAGTCTTGTCATATAAAAAATTATATTAAAAGGCAATTTTGAATTAAAATGCCGTATTTTTCACTATTCATCAAAAAATGATCTTTATCAGAAAAATACCCTAATTTTACCCATAGAAAATATTGATGTCCCACTTCTAAAGAAGAATTTTATTTTTTCAAATGGAATATATATATGTAACAAAGACTATATTTTAAAATTGTTCACTATTAAAAGGCTATAAATCGACATTTTAAAGAATATTTGAGTATTTAATGCTTAAAATCAAATTCATAATTATTATAAGCCTATAAAATTTATTGAATAAAAGTAAAAACATTTAACAAACATGTGTAATCATATTCTAGTTATTACTGTTAATTATCTCCAATACAATGGCGAGGAATTAACTACCAATAAAAATAAAAATATTATTATATTATTTTTTAGTATAACTCAAAGTTATGATCAATGTATGATTTCAAAGAAATCTATTTTTGCATATTGAGTACGATATCAGACATAGAATCCCGTTGAAAGTAAAATTAATATTTAATTCAAAAATATTAATAAATATGAAAAGGTAATATTATTTATTTACTTGGGATGTTACATCATTCTCCCATTTTGTTAATTTTGTCCTCGTAAATTTAAAATTGGGCTGAGAAACATAATTAAAAGTCCCATATTAGAAAAAGAGTCAATAAAACTGTCACATTAAAAGAAAGAAAGATAAGTACAAAGGTCACATGAGATAACCCATACTAGTATTCCATGTTTGAAAACATGGATATGGAAGATAAACTAAGTGTCAAATTCTGATGGGGAGTGATAGAAAACCTGATCAAGAAAAAAGTTAACAATAAGAAATCCACAACACTATGATGGGTTAAATGGCCATTGGATTCCCAGTAGGAAAAGTAAACGGACAATGTTTTTCATTTATGTTTCATTTCATAATGTTTGAGATTTTATTTATGAGATTGACTAAGTACATAAGTAGATATAGTTAATTTTCAAGTAGAGTCTCATCCTTTAATAGGTTTCTACCTATAACTCATATTTTCTACAAACGATGATTATTCAAGATGAATTGGTCACACCTCATGGGCTAGAATCAACTTCTAGAGAATCACATAATCCAAAAAAGATGAACTATATATTTCCCCTATATTTATACATTATCAAAAACCAAAATGGTTAGTATGATATTAGATAATCCTAAAATGTAAAATACATTATTAAAAGAAATACTACTCTTAATCTCCAAAATTCGAAAAACAATACCCAAAGTTCAAAAAATACAATTCAATAAAAAATTGTCCTTAAGATTCATCAATGTAATCAAAATTCTAATTGAAACCCAAAACTATGAAAGATTTAATCACATATTCCTCCATTGTGAATGTTAACTTTTATGTTCAAATAATATCGACTACTCTTAAAGTCTCATTCTGAAGTGTAATTAACCAAATCACATATTCTCTGTAATAGGTTGACCATTTACATAAATAACCCAAATTTCCATATGTCCATAATAAAAACATAGATTCTTCCAAAACAAAATTTCAACCATTAAATCAAAAATGAAATCCCATAGTATTCTATTTTCCTTATGCATATAGTGTTTCCCCAAAAGAGAGAACGTCTTACAAAATAACCTTTATCACTTAATCACTGAATCATTTTCCTATACTAAGGGTATCCATTTGATAAAACATAAGTTCCCAAAATCAAATTATTCTCAATCCAAAAAATCACTTAATGAAAAATAATTAGTCATACTAACCAGGGACTTCATGTATTCTAGTAGTATGTGATAAATTCTAATCTCACATTAGTTGTCGGTTCGATTTAAAAGATTTTTCGGATGTGATAGGTTTTCACACAGTCTATGTGTTATCCCTTTTCAAAAATTATATAATTTTATAAAATTCCCAATAATTAGATAAAATGCTCAAAAATAACTATAATATATTTTAACCAAAATGTTGTCTCAAAGTTCTCATTTTCATCCCTTAAAGTAATAACTTGTAATTTCCTAAAATTCATGGATCATATAAACCCATATGGTTCTCTATAACTATATCCAAAAAAGAAAAGATAATTCTTCCTTGAATAAAATTTTCACATATTAAAATTCAGGTTTACACATACAGGTAAAAGTCTTCCAAAGTAATCCCAACATCAAAAGAGCCTTAATACTTTTAAGTATATATAATCCTAAAATCAACCATAACTCTTGAATACATTATATGTATACTTCTTAATCATTAAACAGTCTTCATGATTCATTAACCATTATTTTACAACTTATTCCATAATAATTCTTTTCTAAAAACAAAATCATGAATCATATCATAAGATTCAATAATGTCAAAACATCAGCTAAGAAATAATCCATACCTTTCATAGGTCATTTTTAGTTTCCTCATCTTCAATTGGAATTGAATTAGGTATTGGTAAACATATATTAGTATGTTCATGCTGATCCCATTCTTAATCCTTTATCTTAGGATATCTATTTCTATAATGACCACACACACCATATTTAAAACATTCAATTGATCCTTTGGAATAAATTCTTTCCCTTTCATGGAGTAAACTGGATGCTTCCATTTTTCATAGAATTTTCTTGCTTTATTGCCATTATTACCACATCTATAGAATCTTCACATCCCATTGAATCGTTTTCCTAGGTTTTTCTTTCCACATCCTGGACACATAGGTTTTTTAATATACGTAACTTTATGGTTATTACCTAAACTCCCATAGGGATTCATTTATCGCATCTACCATTCCTTATAAAAATCACTAAGGTTCATGTGTTCAATCATAACTCAAGATAATTGGTTGAGAACAACCACATGAATTTTCATTGAAACTCCCATTTCATTCGGTTGCTTATTCAGAAAACCATCACAATTTTTTCCACATCCATTGCTACTTTGGTGCCTTCTAGAACTATTTGTTTACTAAAACCAAAAAGGTCAGTGTGATTATATCTGTAAAACCATCAGATAATATCTTATGAGGACAGTAAATACTAATATATACTTATTTAGGATACTTCAAACTCATTCAATTTATCTAAAATAACTATTACTCTTTATAATATGATAACCATTATGGTTATATAACTTATGATTAATTAACACCCTAACCTCTAAAGTTATCTAATCTGACCTCTGATACCAACTATAAGGACTCATCCAAAAAAAATTAAGTAATATAGAGTTAAATCAAGAATTTAAATTGAGGATCTTTTCATGTTTACAGCTTTAAAGAATTAGGTCATAACTTATACCTAATAATAAGAATATTGCATGTATACACTTCTACTAAGTACCAGTTTTTTCTTAAAATAATATCTCATAAAAGAAAAAAATAATTCTATTCTTGATATAAATTTTCTTGAATTATTCCTTTCTCTTACTCTTCTTTATACCCTGTGAAAAACATTTCAAAAATCTGGGATGAGCAAAAAAATCTCAGAAAGGGTTATAAAATAAAGAAAGAAAACATTAGTTCATCAACACATACAAAAAATAATCTTTTTAAAATACATCATGAAGTCATAAGATTTATCAATAACACGTAGAAATCATAAATGATAAAGTTATCTTGTGACGTCCATATCATACTTACATTGTTACTTTCATAGCGACATAGGGAGTTGTTTTTGGAATACCCATCAAATTATATTCCCTTAATATCAAAGGTGAAACATTAACGTTTACCTCTGTCTCGTTACCCAATGAATTGAAGAGCTATTTCAGGCTCACTCACCCTAGGTTTATCACTAAACTGCCCATATATGTAAACAATTATCAAGAATCGTAACATAATCTTATCACACAAAACAAGAATAAAGGAAAGATTACATTTCCACATTTAAATAAAAATATATAATCTCAATATATCGACATAACCAATCCATTATCAAAAAAAATTAATACCAAAATACATAAAAAGATTTTATGTTATATATTTTCCTTTTAAAACATTACGACTTATTATGGAATCCAAATATCAGATAATTATTGTGGTGGATGAAAGGTTGTTGTCAACACGTACGTTAAAAAGAAACATTCCCTTTTTCGTTTAGTGAAACAATTCGTAGAAAAAAGATTCCTTTGGAATGAAATTAAAATTTAATGTTGTTAATACACCATATAAAAGAAAGTTGAGTATAAATAAAAATAGGCTTCAATGAGAGTAGATTGAGATGATGTCCCTTATGAAAATTCGGCAGCCTAATGGCATCACATAAAAATTCATAAAATGAGTTGATGAGAGATAAAATGTTCTTTCATCAATTGGACATAAAATGTACTATAATAACAATATATACTAAACTATCCAAAATAAGAAAATATAAATTAAAGGACATAAAAAAATAAGTCTTTGACTAAAAGATGAGGGTGAAAGGTCTCCTTACAATTATCATTTTGTAAATAAAATAGATCGATTATGTGTATTCACTCTAAGTAAAAATAAATCAAGTGTAAATACAAGACATGACATCAATAATTATTTCTCACATAATTTTATGATGAAATAATAATGAATTAGAAGATTAACCCAATGAACGAAAATTGGGTTGGGAAGTACCATTATGAAAATTCGGCAGCCTAACAGGGCCACTCAAAAATTCATTATATGAGTTGATTAGAGTTAAAAGCGGTATCTCATCATTTGGACATAAAATTGAAAGAAATAAGGATATAAAATCACATACCCAGACATAATAAAATGGAAACTAAAAAACATAACATAATAGAAATCATTGACTAAAAGAGGAAGGTGAATGGTTCCCTTACAAAGATCATTTTTTAAATAAAATAGATCAATTATGTTTATTAACTATAAATACACAAAAATAAATTATAAATAATATATAGGACAACCAAATTTATTTATCACATAATCATATCCTGACATAATCAATAAGTATAAGTTTAACCCAAAGAATGAAAATTTGGTTAAGATGTTCCCTAACCTTGAGTCCAACTTGTCTCGTATGTTCATTGTTTTTTTGAATATTAAAATTAAATTAATTTATACATTCATAATAACCTTTTTAAATTTTCTTTATTACTTTTACATCAATTCTTACTGTTCTAAAACAATTTGATAATTATTTGATTTCATATCGGACATTTTGTCGTTGTTCGGAACACGAGTAAAAAATGAACATGTTATAATTACAAATTTCCCATGTGGTAAAAAGTCAATTATCTAAATATTTTTTTTCATGCTTTAAATATCATATATATCCTGTATATATTTCTTTATATCTAGTTTATATGTATTTATAATATTCCACAACATTTGGATATAAGAAAATGAAATGCACTATTCATGGAGACGGTAAGTCGTACGTATGCATGAACACTACTTTAATTTCTTTTTTTTTCGGTTTTATTGGAATGAAAACTAAATGAGACATTGGTAAATTATAATTCCCATATAATATATATGTTATATAGGTTAAATAAGTTCATTAATTTTATCCTTTATATGTTCCATGTATAGCGTGAACTGTCATATAACAATGAAGGGACAGTAGTATGTACTTTCTCAAATGAAATTATCATATATATAAAATGTGAAAATTATAAAGGTGTGTTCTAAATGAGAATTAATGAATTATAGAGAAAAAATAAATAACATTTATAATTATATTTTTATGATAATGGCCACCATATAGGTGGTAAAGAAAATCGAATAATCCACGTTTCTTGAGACAGTAGTTCACCATCCACAGAAACTGTTTGATCTATACCCATTAGATGGGGGTGTATGTAAGTGTATATGGAATAATTATAAATAAACAAAATAGTATATTAAGTATACTGGTGTTGTTATGTAATCAATGAAAAATAATATAATAGAGAGTAAAGAATTAGAATAATGTAAATGAGTTTTAGAGAAGACGCTAACTCTTAAAACATGTAACTCTCGTTGATTTGAGCCAACATTATTTCATTAATCGCCTTATTCCTAGGGTAAAGATTATAGTAGGAATAAGGGGATTTATGTAGCTTCTTGGAGAATATTTTTTATTATTCAAGGTTTTTGAGAGGTGTGTGTAATGTGTCAGAGGTGGTGACCTTTTTTAGGAGGGATGAGAGGCTCTTTAGGATTGTTTGAATGTATTATTTTATTATAAAATGATTTTCTATTTCAAAAGGTCCAAAACTCATTAAATTAGAATATAAAATGATTATATGTTGAAATAAAATCATCCAATAATAATTGGATAGGTTATAGATATTTTTTTAATCTTTATCATTTTTATTTAACCCTTTTTTACTCGTATTGTTTTATAAAACATTTAACACTTTGAGAATGCAAGTCATTACCAAAAAATGACAAATATACAATTAAAGAGTAAATAATAAACTTTTAGACTTATGATAACTATTTGATCGAATCTTATATTTTTTTTTAATTTAATAACATTTAATAAAATATGTTATATTTTAAAAAAATAATTATGTCACTTTTGACACTATTCATATCATGACATTTAAAAAACCCAAAAAAAGTGATTGGTTAAAAAACATTATTAATACAAATAATATATTTATATATTATCTATAAAATTATTCTATGATATCAAAATGACCAAATTACATTTATTTTAACATTTATAATATCACTTATTTAAATCCTTTATTAATGAAGCAATCGCTACATCACCATTATGTCTTAATTAATGTTGTTTATTTAATGTCTAAATATTATAAATAAAATTCCATGATGTATGAAATATTATTATTTTTATAATTACTATTTATATTGGAAATAATCACTTATATAAACCCATATAAAAATATTTTACTAAAGGATATATGTTTTTGTATCATTTTTAACATTAAATTAATTTAAATAAAATGTCATTTTCACTTGAAATTTGATCCATGTGGTTCTAAAATAAACTCAATCATTCAAATGGTTGAAAATTTATCATCCAATCAGGTTAGGACACGTGTTATGACAATTTAATATTATTATTGTATTATTTTGTTATCCTTATTTACCAGATTTACCCTTTAACTGTGGTAAATAATATATTTACAGAAGTTGTTATTATTAAAGTATAAAAATAAAAGATAACTATTTAAATAATTTTTACCTCATGATTAAAAATATGGAATCCATTTTTCTAAATTCAAAACATTGAATATTCAAAAATTAATTTAAAATTAATTTCGTTTGTCAAAACCAAAATGCGTGTTTTTAAGAAGTAAAAACTATCTACAGATTGACATGTGTTTATGTCTAATTTCAAAGTGAAATTACTTCCAAATGGTAAAAATATAATCTAATTAAACTTTAAAACCAATTATAAGGATAGTGTAATGATATAAATAAATTATATTAAAATGAAGTTTTGAATTTAAAATTAGTATTTTCAACTATTCATCAAAAAATAAACATTATCTAAAAATAACCAAAATTTTACCCAATATAAATATTGATGTCCCTATTCTAAAGAAGAATATTACTTTGTAAAATGGAACATATAAAAGTGAAAAAACTATATTTAAAAGGTTTCACCATCAAAATGTGGTAAATCGACCTTTTAATGATTATTATAGTATTTCATGCTTAAAATCTGATTCATTCTTATTTTAAGCCTCTAAAATTTATTGGATAAAAAAAAAAATTTAAAAAACATGTGTAATCATATTTAAGTTAGTTCTGTTCATTCCCACATATAAAATGGCTATGCATTAACTAATATGTAAAATTATTATATTATTATATTATTTTTTGGTATAACTAAAAGTTGTGTGCAACGTAAGATTTCAATGAAACCTATTGGTGCATGTTGAGTATGCTATTATACATAGCATCACCATGAAATTAAAATTAATATTTTTTTCACAAATATTAATAAATATGAAAATTCTATATTCTTTATTTACTTGGGATGTTACAATTTTAAAATCCATGAATTGTTTGATAACATATTATATATTTTTCAAATGAAAAGTCATGTTGACTCTAAATTTGTGAAACTAATCATTGAGTGAAGAAATGATCTGAAATGACTGATTTTTTCATTATTTATTGATTGATTATTTAAATCACATGTGAGGTTTGGAAGTTAGTGCATGAGTATGGTAAGAACATTAGGACTCTGACACCCTAGAAATGAATTGACAATGAAAACACTTACCAAACAGAGTTTAACATGATTTATCCTTGATAGACCACCTAATGGTGTTTAGATTGAATTCATGTAAGCCCCCCCCCCCCATGAGATTTTTATGTGAGTGTACACACATATCATGATATGTGATGATAAATATTAAGTGTTTGTACCCTATAGAAAGAAACTAATACACCGTAGGGATTATGAATATGGTTCTTTATTATGTTTTGACTTGATGATTAGATGACATTGATTATTAAAATATTTTATTCATGATTATTATTTTATATAAATGTTTAATAAAATATTTTATTTAAGCCTATTTTCATATAACTACATAATTTTTATTTTAACAAATTATTTGTCGAAAATATACACATTCCATGTCATCCCTTATATTGTTTAAATTGAAATAATTTAATATTTAATTGATATGAAATAGATTATGAAACACTTTTTGAGACCCTACTAAGCAATTTATCTCACTTGATACCTCAATATTTAGTAATATATAGATTATATTATGATGGGTTTAAGAAAATTGAATGAAAATCATTGAGGCGGAAAGTGCTCATGAATTGTCGGACTTGGAGTGGTATAGGTTACCGATGAAGCTGTGATCTCACTATTACATGTGCATTTATGAGAATTTTTATAAGAGAATTATGTTTTCTCAAAGTGAGGCATTGTTTCTATTTTGTTTTACCATTTTTACCTTTATACATTCCCCCATGGGGGAGATAATCATATTGACTTGTATCATTTATATTCTAATATTTTTTAGAAAAATCATTCTCTTTTTATTATTTTATAATGGCAGGTGCTATTTTTAAACCCCTGGGGATTTGGAACACCCATTTGGCCATATCAAGTCTATAACATGTATTAGTGTACTAGGTCAACCATAATAGTTATTAAAAATGGTGTTGGAGGAAGTTTGTGAACACTTCCTTGATTTCTTTATGTTGTATGGGTTAATTTTATTGATAGCTGATCAGATTGATGAGACTTTGGAGGTAGTCGGGAGAGTTTTCTAGCCTAGCTATCATCATAACGAGACTTAGGTCAACATGGGATTTCGGTAAAGTGTCATTGATTATTATTTCTTATCTAATCATTGTATTTTTAGAACATTTAATCTAAGAGTCAATAAATCCTAGAAGATTGAAATCTATTTGTTGGAATTGATATTCCATCATCTATTTTTGAGTCATTAATATTTTTATCTCTAATGATTATTTATGTTTTTTTTAGATATAATGTATCATTATAAAACTAAGAATATGTTTAAATGGGACACATGGGAAATATTATGGTGACCCACATCAAGTGAATCTTTTTGTGGATCAAAATCTTATTGATATATTGTTTTATCGTATCATGGAATTGGAATATGCACCTATACACACACCCATTCTGACTCTGGTAGTTTTAATTCAAATGATGTAATCTAGAAATAATTCATAAGTATTTCTTCATGAAAATACACTATCTTTCCAAGGAAAAAATGATACTCAATAGGCTAACGATTAGCTGAAAGAGATACATATCCACATAGAGTATTTAAAAAAAACATGATTATATTAATGTGAAAAGTGTTACCTTTTTTATAGAATGATATATTTGGATATGGTAGGATTTGATGGTGATGGTGAAGAAACACCATGAAATGTAGTGGAAATTCATTACTGTTCGTTTCACTTTCCAGTTTTAGCTATAGTTTATTTTCAGGTAAAAACCATTGATTTTCTTATCCTTTAATAGGGTGATAGGAAAGTGACACATTATGTAACTTTTTCACTAAGGTTGTATTGTTTCATCCTATGGTCATGATGAATAAGGAACTCATGTATCGAAGGTAATATATTGGTCTTATTGCTCACGACTAATTGCAAGTCTTCATTTTTAACCTCAATTCAATTGTCGATGAGCAGAATTGAGGGTTAATGGATCAGCATGGCCAAACTGGTATGTCAAGGTCAATGGGAGTTCATTTACCATTTAATGGTAGTTATATCAGTCCCATTAATGTATAAAGTGAGTATTATGAGTCTCATGGTGGTTCTAAATTTTAAATATCATCTAAAAATCATTCATTTAATGTAAGTGGACTTATGATATTCTTTTAGTGTCTGAAGGCTAGGCATTTGAAATGGGTTTTCACTAAGGCACCCAAAATCAATAGCTCATGGGGATGCTCTGGCCACCTGATGATGTTATGTCCTATAGTTTCTTCTCCACAAGGTCATGTGATCATCAAAACCTAAAATTAATTTGGTAAAATTTAATCCTTCACTAACTAAGGATTCCAATCCATATTGACTCTAAATTAATTTTCCTTACACAAGGGAAGACTCTGATAAAGAAGCTGATGTGGGAGTAGTGGTTTTGAAATGTGTCATAACTATATCATCACTACTAGTGAAATTTTTTTTGATACTAGTAAAACTCACTCATTTATATTGACTCGTGTTGGGAACATATAATTCCTTCCAATAAATATTTTTCTTACTTGAAGGATATTATTATTCTCCTCAAAACGAAAATGGAGTAAGGTCTTTGATGTTATTCTGGTATTTTTTCATAAATAATTTTTTATATTTCATAAAATTTTCTAGTTATCGACATGAATACTGTTCATGAAATTATAGGTATGGATTTGATGATTTCTTATAAGGTAGGGATTAAATATTATACTCAATATGTCTGCTTTAATATGACCCATGGGTTGTTTCATTATTTTAGGGATAATGGGAATTGAGGTTGAGTAGAACAAAACCTTATATTTGATATTTTGGAATGGTATATTAAATTTACCTTTTCTATATATAGAATTTATCCTTGAGTGATGATTTCCATCAAGTTGTCATAAAATTTTGAGACATGTTTCCTTGTGATTTGTGTGGGTTTTACAACAGTATGAGTGATACTGTTTTTTATTGATTTAGTACTTGGTACATGGCCATGTCTATTACATTTTACAATAGGGAACCTTAAGATTAAAAGAGATTAAATATTAGTTTGATTATTTTCTAATGAATTTCTTCAAACTATTGAGTGTTTCACCATGGGTGGTATTAATTTTACATATGAGGAAATAGGATGGAACACTTCACCTATGTATTGATTGCCAAAAACTTAAACTAGTTATTGTGATTAACAAACATGTGTTTCCATAGTTTGAATATTTGTTTTTTCGGTTGATAGCGGTATATTGGTCCTCAAATATCGATATTCACTCATATTATAATGATTTAATAATTAGAGATTCTGACATTTAAAAACTACCTTCAAGAGTAGATATGACTATTATGGTTATCTTGTTAATCATTTTGACCCCACCAATGATACTACATGTTCTTTGCAACTTATGAATAATATTCCCCATTAAAGACATTTATTAATGTATTTTGGGATGATATATCATTTTTCTCAAATACTAACGAGGATCTTGTTCATCTTATGATAGAATCATTTGAAATCTTGAGAGATCTCCAAATTTACTTAGTGCTTTCATAATATAATTTTTGCATTAGAGAAGTGATGTTCATAGGGAATGTTGTGTTGGAACATGGAATTTTAGTTGATCTAAAGAATGTTAATTTTTTTATAACACAGTTCCAACCATGTACTGTTTTCTTCTTTTAGAGCTTCTTGGGCTTGGTGGGGAATTACCATGGATTAGTTAATGATTTTTCAATTCTAGATTCTCTACTGACCACAAACATTTGTTAGGGAACAAAATTATTATGGGTTGTATAATATCTATTTTCTTTTGATAAGAGAACATTTATTCTAACATCAATGCTACTGTTGAGTCTTGAAATGTATCTGTAGGGATATGTGATGTTTTTTAATTCATATTCTTAATAGTTATGATCACATGGAATTATAGGGTTCAAGGAATACTTGGAAAAAAAATAATTGTAAAACCCATAATATCAACTGGGTAGTTGAGATGCACACTCGAAAGAGATGGATTAATTAACTTTTTTTTAAAGAATTAATATTTATTCCAACCTCAAAAGATTGAGTTATATCTTATCTAAAAAATACATGACCTCCCAATAGAGGTGTTGGGTATAGTATCTATTATCATTTAAATTCAATATTTAATACACCCCTACTATGGTAAATGTTTTTGTTTAGGCTTTGAGAAGGAAAATTATGACACATAGATAAGAAGAATATATCAAAGAGTGGAATTTGATGGCTCTATTTTCTATGTTGAATTTGGGAGTCTGATAGGCTCTGAAAAATGTTATATTATCTATATTAATTTGTTTTCATCTCTCATTAATATGATTATTCTAGATAATCATCTTAGTGATGATGTTTATATCATTATAGAAGTTATTTATTGTGGTGAGACCATTGAGAAGTGGATCTTGTATTCATACAGTATCTTATGATTTTGGAACCATTATATTATGCCTTCAATTATTGTAGATCATATGTTAGGGGTTTCTGTAATTACCAAAAGGTGGTGAATCATGGTTCAATAAAGACGTACTATGATATGCAGAGATGATATTTGTGGCCAGGTATGAGATCTGAAAACACTGAAATGGTTTATTGTTAATATACCTAGAAATAGTTCATAACTGAGAACCAGATACCTTCAGATTTTATTATCGAATTAATGTTCCTATAAAAAAGTTTCATAACATATCAATGGAATTTTAGTTTGTTTCTATATACCCATTGGGGATATGGTCCATGACAAATAGGCTTACCAACTAAAATAACTTTATACCAATTTGAGAAACAACTAATGTCGAGTAATTGAGAGTCTCTATGTGAGGTAGTTTATCAATTTACATGATTTTCATTATACAATAGTCTATAACAGGGATCCATTTTTTACGTATTGGTTTTAGAGTGACCTCTAGAAGGTAATGGGATCCTATACATGTTTCTCAATGAAATATCCTACATTGAAATATGTAGAGGCAAGGCACACAATACATATTTTTAATGAGATTATGTGTGCTTGCATTATTTAGTTTGGTGGATTTTGGGATATCATTTAAGAATGGATGAGTTTTCAAATAATAACAATTTATGATCCTCTATAAGCAAAGAGTTTTTTCTGAATTGTAAAGAATTCCATGTGAATATCATTTATTTTAGTCAAAGATCAGTGTGTTGGAGTAGGCTCCTAATAACTAACTAATTTCTACTATATATTACATGTTTATTCAGTAAATTGAATCGTAAAAAAATAATCTTATCAATTATTTTTTGATCTTATATATAAAATTGATGTGATAATTCTATATTGTATTCGTCACATTGATATGGTCATAGTAGTTCTCCTCTATGATGAGAACCTTGAGTTGATATTAGGATATCTCTAAAATATATTTTTATAGTTTGATGAATTACTATGATTGAAAACATGGTATGTAGACCATCAGGTGAGAATACTCCAAATTGGATGAGGCTTCTTTTCATGTATTTTTCACATGGTATTCTCCATAGTATGATATTATTTAATAAAACATGTCGGTATGAATTCCTCTTTTTTTGGTGTCATGAGATATTCCAATATTCCATCATGTGTATTGGTCCATATACTTTAATATTATCATTAATACATTTCATGACTCAGGAAAAAAGGTTTCATAAAAAACCATTAAATAATATGTTGGTAAGAAGTGTTTTATGTTGGATGTGTCATGAATAATATGTGGATAATAAATAATTCTAGGAATTATTTTTACCTTCCATCTTTATTTAAGTTGATATCTCAGAAATTTGGTATGAATATAACTATCACATCAAATTTCATGTCAATGGTGTAACAATTATTATTATAGGTTATAAATAAAAAATATATGAATCATATAGTTTGGTGACATAGATATAAAACCTTCTTAATGAGATACTGTTATAATGGAATTATATTACAAACTATGTATTAATTTTTGTTTTCATCTTTGAAAATTTTATTTCTTTCTCTTGGGTTTCTTCACTTGTTTCTAAATAGTAACGATGGACTATAGGTAAGACTAGATAATTACAGTGTGAATGAATCATAGAGTGTCACTCAATTTGGGTTATAGTTTCTCTCAATTAAATTATATTTGAATCTAATTAATGGAATAAATGTTATTTTCAAAATACATTAATAATGTTATTCACAATTTTATTGATCACATAAATTAAAAAATAATTTATCCAAAGGGTTGTGAAAAATATATTAATTTATTTTATTTATTATTAAATAAATATTTATTTACTGGTTTGTTAATAAAATATTTGTTTTATAGGAAAAAATATTTTAATGGGTTATCCAATGAATTATATGCGAATTTGAATAGACCATGACCGATTTCAATAAAAAAATAAAAATTAAATTGTTGGTAAAATAATACTTTTTATTGAGCAAGTTGGAACACAATAGAAAATATTATTTTTTTCTAATGGTTAAAATATTATTTAATAGCCGATATGCATTAAATAAAATATTTTTCCAAAACACTAGCTGTACAAATAGTTGATTATGTCTATTGGGTAGGGTGTCGAACTGGGTGGTCAAGATAGAGAATTGTTGCACACAATGAATTCTTTCTTGACTCCTCCTCCTCCTCTCTCTCTCTCAATATGAATAAATTTAAGAGATATTTCTTCTAGACCAAGGAATAATCAATCATGAATGACCCATGCAGGATATTAGATTCACTCTTCTAGAATACAAATATAGACTATATTTTTCATTGATCGTTGTATCATATTTGGATCACCGCTAGATGGAACCTATCCATTGATCATCATATTGAAAAAAAAGAAATCATAGAGGTTACATTCAGTTGGTAAAAGTCAACCCAGAATGAATGATCCATCGCCTTGATACTCATTTAATTATATATTAAATGAACATATTATAATTTTTCATGCAATTTATTCTCTCATGGATTTATGAAAGCGTAGTGAAAATAAATTTTAAAATATCACACACCAAACACATGATTCCACTACACCCAGAATCAACATGTGGTATTAGAGAGGTCTCATTTAAATTTATTAGTATTTATTTTGTTATTGATAAATGCACTATTATGGTTAATTTTTTCATGTCATTTGTTCACTAATTATATTTAAATTTACATTCTTCGATATCTTAATCATATATCGTACAATAGTTCATTTTCATAATGGTTAACGTATAAATGGATAATGGATAGAGATTCCATCATGATGCTGTAATTTGTTTGTGGGTAAGACTATGTGACATATCATTTAATCACAAGTACATGTTATATATTTTATTCCACTTCATTTACATGTGTTTAAGGATAAAAGACACACTTTATAGTAATTACATCAAGTGTACACTACATATTGGCCTTATAACTTCAAAAATGATTGTTGGATGATGTGACTTGTATATGTGTACACATAGTGTAGTATACTTGTGTTAGTGGCCTAAATTGTTCAATCCATGTTCTCATTATATGTGGTCGAAAGTGAGTGTGACTAACACCTGGGAGAATTTATGAAATTTACAATGTGTATATGATGTAAAAAGTGTGTATATAATCAATTATTTATTCAAAAACACTGACTAAAGACCTAATAGAACATTCTTGACACACATGAAGTGGAAATAATGACATATAGCTGGTATATACATGCATTGTAATTCTTCTGAGGTACTCACATCAGACCGAGGCATGAACTGTGGATAAATGAGAATTAAGATACCTAATGTTTAGTTAGTCTATACACACTGTGTAGTCTCCATTAAATCAAAATATCTAAAAAATAAATTAAATTGAAAATTCCAACATTTAATTTTATTATTAAATGGAACGCCAATGTTCAATTGAAAATTTAATAATGGATTTATAGAATATTAAATTCATTATTAATTTATAGTAATAAATATTTCATTGTTGGTTCTACTGTTTATTGTCCAAAAATTCTATAAATGATGGGTATATCATATTTTTTCAATATGAACATCAATTTGAAATGTATTTTATTAATAACTTGATTCATTAATTAATGAAATCGCATTCATCTTTCAGTATTCATTGCATGTATTCTAATTGTTACTCTCAACCAATACCTATGTATGTGTTTGGTGTTATATTATAATATTATGTATTGTTTTGTAAATATTTAATATTGAATTAAATATGATGTCTTTCTTTTCACCAATCCCACCATTATTTTGTAGGACCTACATATCCATGGTTATTAATGAAATTCCCTTTAAATAATCTATTAGTTCCCCTCACCTTCATGTAAGTTATAAATAAATGTAATTAATGGAGTGTACCTAGGGGTGTGGATGTGGTTCAAGACAATACAGTTTTATTTCTAAATCCTGTGATACACATGTGTACATGAAAAATGTTTTAACTCATGCCAATACTAGCAATAATAATCAATTCCCCTTGGAAAAATGTTTATATTATTTTTAGCTATTAAATAAATTATTGAATAAAGATAATGATTATGGTAGTTTCATTATTTATTTATTTATATCTATGAATTATTTATTTGATGTATGAATGTCTGAAATCAGATATATAAAAAATTAATGTTAATGAAACCATTAAAATTAATGAATTATTCCTAAATTTGTTATCTAATTTTTTTCTTCATTATGTAACACCACAAAATACTAAAAATAGGTAAAAGATAATGTTGACCTCACCTGTTTTGATAATCTCAATCTTGTATTCATATGTGTTGAAAATCCCAATTATGTTTTCATTCTCTATGATATTTTTAAGTATCATTGATCTATACTTTAATTCTTTCAAATCTGTGATCAAACCAATAATAATTTTTAAAATAGTCTTTGGAATATGTTAATTCTCATTTATCCATGTTCATAAAAGTTATAAATTAATTCTAACACAATCGGATGTGTTCTGCATAAAACAGATAAGTAATCTTCCTATAGCTACTGATAAAGAGCTACCGGCACCCAGTCTACCGATATACTTAAGCTACCGACGCATGGAGCTACCGACGCATGGAGCTACTGACGCAAGGAGCTACCGACGCATGGAGCTACCGACGCATGGAGCTACTGATGCATGGAGCTACCGACGCATGGAGCTACCGACGCATGGAGCTACCGACGCATGGAGCTACGAACGCATGGAGCTACCGACGCATGGAGCTACCGACGCATGGAGCTACCGACGCATGGAGCTACCGACGCATGTAGCTACCGATAAACAAAGTCACCGATACAAGCATATACCAACCGACGCATAGAGCCACCGATAGAGTCAAGGAAACTGATGAAATTGAGCTACCGATGTCCAAGCTACCGATGCTGATTACCTACCGATCACTCGACTCACTGTTTGAATTTCTTTATTTCCTATCCTTATTTAATCTATCCAACGGACATATCATGTACATTTTAATGATTTGTCAAATATCTGATAAAGGTTGTCGGATGTCAGGAACCTGTACCTCGTACCTGCAGAAAGGAAATCTTTTCTGTCCCCTGTTCCCGTGAGATAAATACGAGAAGACTACGCTGCCCAAAGAGAAGAGTGTGGTGGATGAAATATACCAGAAACACAAGAACAAGAAGATTCAAGAGAAAAACCAGTTCCATCAAGAACACAGAGAATCTCATAGACAATCAAGCATACTCGAGAAGTGTTCTGTACATACAAGAAGAACACTGAAGAACTTCAACCACTACATTTTCACTGTCTGTGAACCTGGAGCATACGACACTCTGTTTCTAAAACAGAAACGAGAAGAAGACTCAGAATCACTTCTGATCGAATCCAAAGGAGTCCAGAGCTACACTGAAATCACCAGAACCATTTATAAAACTCTACATCTCTTGTACTGTGATTTATTATTATTATTTTCGAGTAGTGTGTGTTATCTGCTGTATCTAACACATACACTGTCTCCTGTACTTAAACTGGAGGATTTGTAAATCCTTACCAAATTCTTGCATTCTATTCTTTCCCACGAATAACAGTGGTAGAGGTCGTGTGTGACCTGGACAGCTGGTTGCTGTTGTACTGTTTCCCACGAATAACAGTGGTAGAGGTCTTGGACCTGGATAGTTGTAAACTGTTGATCCCCGATCCAGGGTGTGGATCATTTTTATATAAACTTTTGAGAGGACTAAGTCTCGGCTTGAGACTGAACCTCTTGGTTACATTTGTTGTTCCATCTCTTTCAAAGTTTTATTTCGCTGCTAATCACTTTAAAACCAATACTGTTTTTAAAGTTACTTTGATAATTAAATTATCAAGTGTTTATGTTAAGTGTAGATTAGTAAGTTAGTTTCAAAAGATAATCACACACTCCTGTGTTGATTAACTGGGAATTAATCAATCCCTTGAGAATCTAACAGAACCTATACTTTAATATAAATTCACTATAGTTTAATTTATTATTTTATTTGGGGGTCTTTAAGAGAGTGTTTTTAAATACAGAAATTTTAATTGGTACTCAATTCACCCCCCCTCTTGAGTAAACCACTCCGACCAACACTTGGTATCAGAGGGTTGAAAATACTCTCTAAAAGTACTCTGCTTTTGAACTGTGATTGTAGTTGTATTTTAAAGGTCTTAAAATTTCTGTTATATCTAAATTTTTATCTCTTTAAAATTTTCTCATCATGGACAATAGACTTGAGGGTGATGCTACTAACAGGCCACCTTTCTTCAATGGAACTAATTATGCTCAGTGGAAACTGAAAATGAAAATTCATCTAGAAAGCATAGGTTTTGATATTTGGACTGTTATTGAATCAGAATACAAAATTCCTACTACTGCTAGATCTACTTGGGATGAACCTATAAAGAATTCTTACAATAACAACTGTAAAGCTATGAATGCCTTGTACTGTGCTCTAGGAGATGAAGAGTTTAATAGAATTTCCTCTTGTAAAACTGCATATGAAATTTGGGATACCTTAGCTGTTTCTCATGAAGGAACAACGAATGTTAAAGAAATTATATTGAACACTTATACTATCAAGTATGATAATTTTAAAATGAAGCCTGACGAACCCATTTCTGACATGTATCTCAGGTTCAATGAAATTGTCAATACAATGATCTCGCTGGGAAAGGATGTCACATCGAAGGAACAAATTATGAGAATTTTGAGATGTCTACCTGATAGATGGAGAGGCACATCTGTCTCAATCAGAGAATCATGTGAAATTGCTGCTCTACCTGTCAAGGAACTAATTGGCAAGCTGATGATGTATTAAGAAGAGCATAAACTGAATAAAGAGGAAGAAAATGAACATCCAAGAAAGTCGGTCGCTTTCAAATTTTCAACTTCAAAGAATAAGGACAAAGAAAAGCTTCAAGCTGTAGTTGAAAGTTCAAGCTGTGAAGATAGTGAAAGTGATTCTGACAGTGATGCTGAGATGGCTCACATTGCTAGAAGATTTAAGAAATTTTATAGGAAAAAGAAGTTCTTCAGAAAAACAAATTATAATGGAAAGTATGATCACCAAGGTAAATGGGAAAGGGATTGGAAGAAGAATGACAAATCAGATGGTGTTGTCTGTTATGAGTGCAAGAGAAAAGGACACATTAAAGCCGACTGTCCAAAGCTGAAGTATAAAAAGAAATATGAATATAAGGACAATAAGTTTAAGAAAGACATGAAGGCTACTTGGAGTGCTTCTGAGGATAGCTCTACTAAATCTGAAAGCTCTGAAACTGAACACAAAAATAAGGCAAATATGTGCTTTATGACAAACACTTCTCAGGTAACATCAGAAACTCCTGCTTCAAATTTATATTATTCTGGAGATGATTCTGAAGGTGATAACATGTCTAAATTTGAACTGTTTGAATATTGTGATATGCTTGAAGAAACTTGTAATGATCTTAAGGATAAATATAAAGGTTTAAAGAAACAGTATGCTTTAAGTGTTAAGCATAAATCTGATCTGGATATAGAAAAGGAAAAGAATGCTCAACTACTAAAGGAAAATACAGAACTGAAACTGTCAAATGAGCAACTTAGAAAGGACTTAGAAAAATTCACAAATGGAAAGGATACATTAACTCAAATGCTAGGAAAGCAAGTTGCACCTAGATATACTACTGGTATAGGATACCAACCTGGACAAAGGAAAATTGCCAAAACGAGATTCATTTCTAAATCTGGACAGAATGAAGGTAATTCTGGAACTTCATATGCTTCAACCAGTTATATACATAGCTATGGATCTAATAAAGTTTATCCTTAAAAGCATGTCAATTCTAAAAATTATATGAGACCCATTAGACAAATATGGGTACCTAAAGTGTTATTGGCTAACCTGTCTGGACCCAAGAAAATTTGGGTACCAAAATCATCTCCCATCTGAATCTTTTTTGTAGGGAACTTGCTTAAAGAGCTCCTGTAAAGAGACTTAGTATTTAGACAGTGGATGTTCAAGACATATGTCAGGAGACTTCTCTTGTTTTAAGAGTTTAATAAAAGTTGATGGAGGCTTTGTCACCTTTGGTGATAATTCAAGAGGAAAAATCATCGGCCTAGGCCAGATTGGTAACACTGATTCAATTTTAATTTCTAAAGTTTTATTTGTTGATGGCCTTAAATACAATTTATTAAGTATTTCTCAATTATGTGATGATGGTTTTCATGTTAAATTTGAAAATGATTCCTGAAAAGTTTTTAATTCTAAGAATGTTTTGGTATTTTCTGCCTTAAGAAATGAAAATGTTTATGCTGTTAATCTGAATTCTTTAGCTAAGCAGAATATTACTTGTTTGAATGCTTTTCATAAAGAATCTTGGCTATGGCACAGAAGATTGGGACATTGCAACATTCACTCACTTAGAAAACTCTCTAGAAAAAACCTAGTTAGAGACCTACCTAAATTAGAATTCCCAAATGATAGAGTGTGTAACCCCTGTCAAAAGGGAAAACAACACAAAGATTATTTTAAATCAAAGAAAGAAGTTTCGAATTCTCAACCACTTGAATTGGTTCACATGGATTTTTTTGGACCATCAAGAGTTTCTAGTTTAAATGGGAAGCACTATGTTTATGTTCTTGTAGATGATTTTTCTAGATATACTTGGGTATATTTTCTAGCTCACAAAAGTGAAGCTTGTTCTTCTTTTGTTAAATACTCTAAATCTATAGAGAACCTTAGTGGACTTAAGATTAAAACTTTGAGAAGTGATCATGGTCGTGAGTTTGAAAATCAAGATTTTGAATCTTATTGCTCACACAATGGCTATACTCATAACTTTTCTGCCCCTAGAACACCCCAACAGAATGGTGTAGTAGAAAGAAGAAATTGAACCCTTCAAGAAATTGCTAGAACCATGCTCAATGAATATGACCTGCCTATTTATTTTTTGGCTGAAGCTGTAAATACAGCTTGTTATGTCATTAATAGAGTCTTAATTAGACCCGTTCTTAAGAAAACCCATTATGAATTGTGGAACAATAGAAAGCCTATGGTTAATTACTTTAATGTTTTTGGTTGGAAAGTATTTATTCTGAATACTAACGATAATCTGGATAAGTTTGCTTCCAAAAGTGATGAAGGAATTTTTCTGGGTTACTCTATTTCAAGTAAAGCCTATAGAGTATTCAATAAGAAAACTAAATGTGTGGAAGAATCTGTTCACATCAAGTTTGATGAAACTGTTCCACATGAGTCTAAAACCTCTCTTGAGAATCTTGAAGAAGATTTTTCTATTCTGGACCTTAATGATAAATCTAAAGAACCTGTTATTAAAGCATCCAGTTCTGGACTTTCTTCAGAATCTGCTTCTGTTGAACCCGAACCTATAGATGAACCTGAAATTTCTAGTCCAACCTTTACCAGATCAACGAGGATTCTAAAGAATCATCCTTTAGAAGCTGTTGTTGGTAATCTTGATAGAGGAACACAAACTAGAGCTTCTCTAAGAAACCAGGTTGAACATCAAGCTTTTATTTCACAGCTAGAACCCAAAAATATCAATGATGCTATCAATGATGAATTCTGGGTAATAGATATGCAGGAAGAATTAAATTAGTTTGAAAGAAACAAAGTCTGGGAATTAGTTGACAGACCTAAGGACACTTTGACAATAGGAACAAAATGGGTTTTTAGAAATAAAGTAGATGAATATGGAAATATAGTTAGAAACAAAGCTTGACTAGTTGCACAAGGATATAGTCAATAAGAAGGTATAGACTGTGAGGAAACTTTTGAACCTGTAGCTAGACTAGAAGCCATTAGGATCTTACTTGCATATGCTGCACATCTGGATTTCAAGTTATATCAAATGGATGTAAAAAGTGCATTTCTAAATGGTTTTATAATTGAAGATGTTTTTGTAGAACAACCACCTGGATTTACTAACCCCCATTTTCCAAATCAAGTTTTTAAACTTTATAAAGCTTTGTATGGTTTAAAACAAGATCCAAGAGCTTGGTATGATAGACTTAGCAATTTCTTTATTTCAAAAGGTTTTACTAAAGGGATTGTTGATCCAACTCTTTTCATTAAAAGAATTTCTAAAGATGTTTTAGTTGTACAAATATATGTTTATGATATTATTTTTGGATCTTCTAAACACTCTTTATGTACTGATTTTTCAAAAAGTATGCAAAATGAATTTGAAATGAGCTTAATGGGAGAGCTTAAGTACTTTCTTGGATTTCAAGTATTTCAAAATGAAAACGGTATTATTTTGAATCAAATTAAATATACAAAGGATCTTTTAAAACGTTTTGGTCTAGATAGTATCATGGAAAGTGAAACTCCTATGAGTACTACCTGTAAATTGGACGCAGTTGAAACTGGGAAACTAGTTGGTCAAACAAATTACTGAGGTATGATTGGTAGTTTACTTTATCTTACTGCTAGTCGACCTGATATTATGTTTAGTGTGTGTATGTGTGCTAGATTTCCAGATAATCCAAAAGAATCTCATTTGCTTGCTATTAAAAGAATTTTTAAATATCTCAAACACACGGTTAACTTAGGTTTGTTTTACCCAAAAGGACAATCCTTTGAGTTAATGAGTTATTCAGATGCTGACTTTTCTGGTTGTATGTTAGATAGAAAAAGCACATCAGGAACATGTCATTTGCTTGGAAAATCCTTAGTTTCTTGGTGTAGTAAGAAACAGAACTCAGTTGCATTATCTACTGCCGAAGCAGAATATATAGCTGCTGGTAGTTGCTGTGCACAAATTCTGTGGATGAAACACACTCTTTTGGACTTTGGATATGTTTTTAAACATGTTTCAATCAACTGTGAAACACCAGTGCAATAAACATCTCTAAGAATCCTGTATCTCACTCTAGAACCAAACACATAGATGTAAGACACCATTTCCTAAGAGATCACTATCAAAAAGCTGATATTTCTCTTGAATTTATTGGCACTGAACATCAATTGGCTGATATTTTCACTAAACCTTTAAGTTCGGATAGGCTAAGTTACATAAGACACGAATTGGGAATGTTAAATCATAACCGATGTGAAAATCCTCACCAATGTGAAATTCTCACCGATGTGAAATTCTCACTGATGTGAAATTCTCACTGATGTGAAATTCTCACTAATGTGAAATTCTCACCGATGTGCAATTCTCACTGATGTACAATTCTCACCGATTTTGTTTTCTCACCGATGATTAACTCACACCGATGCAATGTTTTACATCTGTCTGCCGCCAAGAATACGAATCATTTTATTTTATTTTATCTTACTCTATTTTAGTCGCTTATTTGGAATTCCTAAATGATAAAACTAAGTCTAATCCACTTCTTACCTCACCGAGCTCAAAATCTCCCACCCTCGAACCTTAGCTCCCAAATCGGCCAAGAACCCTAAACCCGCGATGGCAAAAACTAAGCTTCCTACCATCAGAAATGAAAGTGTAGAACCAAAAGCTAAGAATCATAAGACACAACATAAAGCCAGTGTTAGTGAAGTCAGAACTAGATCGGGAAGGCGACCAGTGAATCCTCACTTGCAGAATAGAGACATAGTAATCGAGAAGGAACTGTGCGTGGAATGGCTACTGCCTAGCAAATCGTTAGTTCTCGAGATTCTGGAAGTCCAGAAATGGGTGGATTGTTTCTCGAATAACAATGGCCCATACTACCCGAAGTTGGTAAAACAGTTCTACGAGTTTGTAACCTTCGAGAAGTCTGAAAATGAGAATCGGGTAAGCTCTTTTTTAAATGGAAAAGAGATGTCTTTTTCTTCAGTAGAGTGGGCTGAGTGTTTGAAAGTACCACATGAAGGTGTCTCTGGATATGTATCAAGAGAAATGCCACCTAGCAGTGACATCTTTGATTATGAAACCGCCTTAAAAGAGATGACCGGTAATGGGAATCAAAGGCAAGTGGTTGCTGCTGAAATGGATGGAGAGAATCGACTGCTCTTCATGTTTGTTCAGCATGTGTTGATACCGAGGCGAGGAGATTTTGCAAATCTGAGATATCAAGATATCTATCTTCTTCATCTGCTAAGACATGGTGTGAAAATCAATCTGTGCAGATTGTTAATGTTTCAAATGGAAGACATGATTAGACCAAAGTCAAAGACTAATGCTTTATTCTTTGCCAAGCTGATTTCAGTAATGATAAAAGTGAAAGGAATAGCTGAGTCTCAGGATGAGACAGTTGTAGTCAGGAATAATTTCTGCATCACCTCGACTGTTTGTAAGTACATGAAAATTAACTGGAACCCGTGGAAAGGAGAATGGGTCAGTGATGATCAGAAGATATATGATATGTTTAATCCTGTGGATCATCCCTCAAGATCAAAGGATATGAGAGATCCAAGTCTGAGACCTGATGAAGAGGAACCTATTTATAGTGATGAAACAGAAGAAGAAGAAGAAGAAACTCCCATGGATGTTGGAGGAGATCCAGACTTTCCCCCAAGTCCTGTTGCAGAATTGGTTTATTCTAGGAAAGGAAAGGTAGAGGAAATTTTGTCTACTTATGAGGAAGACCAGTCTGTACCTCACCAAGAAGAAGAGGAAAAGGAGAATGTATCTGAATCATCTGCTTCTAGTAGTTTAAGTATGAGTCCTTTGATTGTAAACTCAGCTATGTCGACTGCTAAAGTAGAAAGAGATACAGAAGAAGCTGTACCTGTATCAGAAGATCTTCTAGATGCTGCACCGATGGAACTTGTAGTAGAAGATTCTGGTGAAGAGAATCCATCACTGAATGCTGTTGTGATACATGAGAATTCACCCATTGAGGGGGAGCATCAATCTGTTCTTGGAAATGTTACAGTAGCTGTTGAGCTTGGAGACTGGGTAGAAGACCCAGGGTTTATAGTCTGTGGATTGGATTATCCGGATTATGATAATGAGATGTCTATGAATAGACCGAAGACCAATTATGATCTTGCTTCTGAGTTGTTGCCCGATGATGTGGTCAGATTTCATGATCTGAATAAGCTGAAAGAGGACCTCAAAACCAGTTTTGTTGAAGAAGTGAAGTTAATGGAAACCTCCCTTGCATCCTCAATTCAATCAATAATGATTGATTCTGTAGTTAGTTTGGCCTCAGCAAGGGGATCTGCTGCAGTTGTCCCTAATGATTTTGTCTCTAAATCTGATCTTGAATCCATGAAGAATGAGCTAAAAGAATCATTCAGTGTATCAGTTACTGAGATGAAGCAAATCTTTAATGAAGAAATGAAAATGTTAGAGAGATCCTTCGAGCTATCTCTGGCTTGTAATTTATCTTCTTTTGTGTCTGAGCTTATGGAAGAAGTGAAAGAGTGCCAGACTCAGTCTTCTTGAATCGAAGAAGATCTTGAAGCTCTCAAGACATCAGTTGCTTCTTTGGATTCTTATATGAGCTCCAAGTCTCAAGCTGACAAGGACCTAGCTTATGTGAAGAGTGTAGTAAGCCAGTTTGTCTCGGTGTTTGAAAGTTTCAAAACCTCAGTGAAGGATCACGTTCAATTACAGGACTCTCAAGTTCAAAGCCTAATCAGTGGTTTGTCTAAGAGTTTCAAAGAAACTGTTTCCTTCTCTCTTGGACCTCTCACATCCAAACTATTAGTTGACCTGAATTTAGTTCGAGCAATGTTGAAGGAGGATATTGGTTCTATTTCAACCAGTGGCTCTATGGACTCATCAGAGTTGAGCCGAGTGGTGCTTTCTACAAGATATTCTGCTATAGAAATAATGAATATTGTTCAAGCTTATATGAGAGAATCCTCTGCCTCTCAGGAAGCCATAAAGAGAAAAGTGGACTACTACTTCACCAGAATTTTCACCAAGCATCAACTCGAACACCACTTCAAGCTAATGTTAGAACACATGAAGCTACCTCCAGTCACTCAAGATTTTAGAGAACAAGTGAGCAAACTAAGACAATTGACTCCTGCCTTGGAGAAATTCATGGAGAACAAAGATGATTTCATCTCTGCTACGGAAAGAAGAGGAGGAATTATTATGGATTTTAGAAATTTGTTGATGCCCTTCTTGCATGTTGATGCCAGACCAGTCATCATACCTCCTGCTTTGCCTGCTTCTGCCTCAGCTGCTTCCACAATCCAGCTGACTCCTGCTCAAGCTATTCGAAGCCTCACACCAATGATCACCCAAAGATCTTCAACCTACAGGCCTGACTCTGTGTCAGTAGCTCAGCCTCCTTTGATCCTTTCTGGCATTCCAAAACCTTCACCTTCATCCTCACCATCCGAACCTTCTTCTGATCCCAAAGGAGAATCTCACGTGGAAGATGTGGATTGATCCAGTGGCCAGGATTTTTGATAGGAATTCATTTGTATTCTGTTTCTGTACTTTCTGACTGCTCTAATACAGAGGAACTCTTTTTACTTCTCATGTTTTATTTATCTCCTATTTATATGCTTTCCCACTTTTTGATTATCACAAAGGGGGAGAACAATAAGCGTAAAATGAGAGAATGAGAAATATTTTCAATGGATAAAAATAAGGAATAAGGGGGAGAACAAAATGAGAGAATGAGAAATATTTTCAATGGAGAAAAATAACCTTCTTTTCAATTTTATCTCTGATATTATTATGTTTCTTTTTACCTTCAGTACCTTATGATTGTTACCTCTGATAACTTATGTCTATATCATACTATTTCTATTATCTCTGATGTTGTTTTCTCTGAGAAAATTGAATTCAATATTATACTCTTTACTATTATATTTTCACTATGTTAAATCCCCATATCATAAATTGTGATTATCAAAAAGTGGGAGATTGTTGACCTCACCTGTTTTGATAATCTCAATCATGAATTCATATGTGTTGAAAATCCCAATTATGTTTTCATTCTCTATGATATTTTTAAGTATCATTGATCTATACTTTAATTCTTTCAAATCTGTGATCAAACCAATAATAATTTTTAAAATAATCTTTGGAATATGTTAATTCTCATTTATCCATGTTCATACAAGTTATAAATTAATTCTAACACAATCGGATGTGTTCTGCATAAAACAGATAAGTAATCTGCCTATAGCTACTGATAAAGAGCTACCGGTACCCAGTCTACCGATAGACTTAAGCTACCGACGCATGGAGCTACCGACGCATGGAGCTACCGACGCATGGAGCTACCGACGCATGGAGCTACCGACGCATGGAGCTACCGACGCATGGAGCTACCGACGCATGGAGCTACCGACGCATGGAGATACCGATAAACAAAGTCACCGATACAAGCATATACCAACCGACGCATAGAGCCACCGATAGAGTCAAGGCAACTGAAGAAATTGGGCTACCGATGTCCAAGCTACCGATGCTGATTACCTACCAATCACTCGACTCACTGTTTGAATTTCTTTATTTCCTATCTTTATTTAATCTATCCAATGGTCATATCATGTACATTTTAATGATTTGTCAAAGATCTGATAAAGGTTGTCGGATGTCAGGAACCCGTACCTCGTACCGGCAGAAAGGAAATCTTTTCTGTCCCCTGTTGCCAGTGAGATAAATACGAGAAGACTACGCTGCCCAAAGAGAAGAGTGTGGTGGATGAAATATACCAGAAACACAAGAACAAGAAGAATCAAGAGAAAAACCAGTTCCATCAAGAACACAGAGAAGCTCATAGACAATCAAGAATACTCGAGAAGTGTTCTGTGCATACAAGAAGAACACTGAAGAACTTCAACCACTACATTTTCACTATCTGTGAACCTGGAGAATTCGACACTCTGTTTCTCAAACAGAAACGAGAAGAAGACTCAGACTCACTTCTGATCGAATCCAAAGGAGTCCATAGCTACACTGAAATCACCAGAACCATTTCTAAAACTCTACATCTCTTGTTCTGTGATTTATTATTATTCTTTTCGAGCAGTGTGTGTTATCTGCTGTATCTAACACATACACTGTCTCCTGTACTTAAACTGGAGGATTTGTAAATCCTTACCAAATTCTTGCATTCTATTCTTTCCTACGAATAACAGTGGTAGAGGTCGTGTGTGACCTGGACAGCTGGTTGCTGTTGTACTGTTTCCCACGAATAACAGTGGTGGAGGTCTTGGACCTGGACAGTTGTAAACTGTTGAACCCCGATCCAGGGTGTGGATCATTTTTATATAAACTTTTGAGAGGACTAAGTCTCGGCTTGAGACTGAACCTCTTGGTTACATTTTTTGTGCCATCTCTTTCAAAGTTTTATTCCGCTGCTAATCACTTTAAAACCAATACTATTTTTAAAGTTACTTTGATAATTAAATTAGCAAGTGTTTATGTTAAGTGTAGATTAGTAAGTTAGTTTTAAAAGACAATCACACACTCTTGTGTTGATTAACTGTGAATTAATCAATCCCTTGAGAATCTAACAGAACCTCTACTTTAATATAAATTCACTACAGTTTAATTTATTATTTTATTTGGGGGTCTTTAAGACAGTGTTTTTAAATACAGAAATTTTAATTGGTACTCAATTCACCCCCCTCTTGATTAAACCACTCCGACCAACAGATAATACAATATATAATTTACTTATAATATATTTAAAATAAATCAATTAATTATTATTTCAATATTGGAAATCTATTACCTTATTAGGAATTAAATTCGTGTGACTAAGTGTTTCAACAAACCTTGTTAGGACATTTAATTTTAATGTGGAGTTCTTATAATGGTTAGAGATCGACAAAACCATCTTACCTAAAGATAAGTGTCCCTTGTTAGACTCGATATAACATAGAGTAATGTGCTGAGGAAATCCATGTCATGATTTTAGAAGAGGGGAGTCCAATCAATGGATCAAGGAGCCACATTACCATAGACACATGAGACATACCTAGTTAAATACCGTCAAGTATCACGAGTATCCCTCTATGGTATTATGTGAATGGGAATTTGGATCACTTCCATTGGAATATCCTAGAAACTAAGTATAACATGTTCAATTGTGAGGGAAATTAGGACTCTAAAAAATAGTGGGAGAATTAATAAAATAAAATTATTATTATTATTATATTTCACATAATTTTGATGAAGTAATGTTTTAATGATCTATTTTAGTTATTTAAGAAAAATGGAAGGAAAAAACATGAATTAATTGAAATAATTTTTAGCTCAAGGTTTTCCCGTAGAGATAATTATTTTATTTGGTATAATTTCTTAAAAAGAATTATTATAAAAAAAATTATTAGGTGTTTGAATACCATATTAATATTCTGCCAGCACAGAAATTAAGAAAGGTGAAAATGTCACCTACCAGGGATATGTTGATGATACTTCCTATTTCAATTGTATTGTATTATCAGATATTTTTTTATTGTTTTGATTAAATATAAATACCCATATTATTAATCCATAACAACACATCTCTATTATAATGATAATGATATAGAAGGTCTTCAAATAAATAATAATTTCAATTATCTATATTAGTGTAAACTGGAAAAAGTCAATCTAGCTACTAATAATTCTTTCAAAAATTTTGGGTATATTGATTGATTAGTGATATTAGTCTTCCTCTTGTATAATTAATTACACATTAATCATATAATATCATCCTTACCATCAAGATTATCCTCTTCTTCCAACCTTGGATTAACAAAATGGATAAGACACTCATGAAACTTTTTTCCATACTTCACCAAGCGTATGATGACTTGTTGAAACATTTTTATCCACCCCATATATTAAAAAGTTTGAAATAAAAGGCTTATGATCATATAGATAATATATATCCAGAAGAAACTGTGCAACATTATTCAAAGAGAAAAATGATTTGAAGGTAGAAGAGTGAATATGATATTATTTCATTCTCTAGTGGAATTATTATACAGTAGAAAATAACATTCATTGAATTAGAGATGAATGAACTTGAATCCACGTCATGTATATTAAAAATATGTATATTTTATGACTTTTATATTTTAAGAAATATGTTTCCAACATACATCTATTTAAATATTAGAAATAGGAAATAATAGATCCGTCATATAGAAAACTCAAAAGAATCATAGAGATGGTGATTTCTATGAAATTAAATTGGAGGTTACTTGGGTTTGTCTCCCTACTTTGATGGATTCCCATTTTGCGGTTTTGGAGAATGCACCCCATGTGCCTAGAGGTTTTCAATTTTGTTCGACTGTTGCACTCCCAGATGGAGGTTCCCCAGCGATTGCGGTGTCGTCTTCGCACCAGAGTATCAGTGGTTCTACTCAACATGACTGTGACGTTGTTTATTCCTTTAAGGATGTGCTCAACCGGTCGTCTCCTATGGAATCATGAGCACTTTGTCCCAAGATTAGGCCGGTCTCTTCGAAGATTTCCAGAGAAGGTAATTGTCTGACAGTGGAGTTTCTCCCTACGATCTACAAGGAGGTTGTTGAATGTCTGAAATGGACCCTAGAAGCGCGGGTTGCCTCTTCTAGGCCTCCTCATTTTATTTTGAAGTGTTTCGTCGATTCTAGGGGTCTCGTGGCTTTGGTGCAAATATCTCCTATCCACAGGAACTCTTTTTTCTTGTCTTTCTCATTAGAGCATTATTTTATTCAGTCATGGTGTAGAGCCCCTTGGTTCATGGGAGGATGGCACTTCAGTCTTTCTAGATGGTCTCTCATGGCCCATAGTGGGAGGGAGTGTTCCCATGCAGTGTTTGAGTTTCCATGATTGATTTACCAATCCCAATTTAATGATAATCTTCTTAAAGCTATCAGAGATTCCATTGAAAGATTTCCTTGTACGAATGACCAAACAAAAATGGGATGGTTTCCTCAGATGCTCGGATATGTGTGGAGTTAGATCTAGCCTTGCCATTGCCGGAAATTTTCAAATTAATGGTGCTAGGTTATTTGGAATGGAGTCAAGACATTGTTTATCTGGTCATTCCTAGGTTCTATTCCTCCTGTTCTCTTCAAGGGTACACTATTCAGATCAGCAAGAATCTCTGCAGAGGCAGACATAGGAAGGATCCTACTCTTTTGAATTTATTGGAAAGCAGAATAACTCCAAGCTCTCAGGGGCAGGCATCCCTTAAGGATGAGTTGGTTTTGCCCATTCCAGATCCTTCTCCCAATGTCATTACTAGAATAGGCTACGTAGAGAGTTCATCATGATTGGCTTTGGCGTCAATTCACATAGCATCAACCTTTCCTACTTGGGTCACTCCATCAATTGGCCCCTTAATCCTATTAAGTATCTTTTGGATGTTCAATGGATGGATAGAATCGGGAAACTGTTCTCCGAGTGGCTGGGTATGAGGACATGGGTTATTTTAGCATCATGATTACCCCACAACAACTCTAATACAGGGGATAATAGAGAGGTACAAGCCCCGTGATTACAGATCATCCTTCCTCCTCCAAGTGAATCTAGCTCAAAGATAGTCTTTTATGCTAATGCTTCCTCTAGGATTCCTTCATCACAACCTACCTGTGTTTCTCAGTCTGGCTGTGATTGTATTCGGTAAGAAGGATCATATGTCCCAATGGCTACTAAAATCTCAACCCCTCAAAGTAAGAGGAAAGGTATGTTTAATAGGATGTCCTTGCTTTCAACCCATTTAGTTGGAATCTAATCCCTGGTAGGAGCTAGAGTATAAATGAGGTCCCAGATAAAAATTGTGAAAGAGGGTTCACCCTCTTGCAGCACGAAGATCAGATCACCTAGGGCCAATGCCAGGCTCCCCATGTTTCAATGATAGCCATTTTAATCTGCAATGACCATGGCATCGGGGACCGGGCTAAAACTGACTCCATATCCACTGAGATTAAGAAACACATGGTTGGCATCACCACTGTTTTGGAGCACAAACATAATTATACAAAGATCAAAAATTTCACACAAAAAATACGCATGCATGCGGCCACACATGCAGAACATTTTAATCACCACATATGGATTTCATGGGGAAAGAAGATTAGTGTAGATATTGTAAAAGCCAGCGATCAAAATATCACGGTGAAGGCCTCCAATAACAATGATTCTTTATTCTTTTATTTTGTGTATGGGAGTTGTGATGCACAAAGGATACAGGTACTGTGGCAGGAGCATAGCACGATTGATCAGGCGGACACTCCCTAGTTTTTTTGTGATGATTTTAACAATATTTATCACATGGATGAGTAGCGCGATAGGAGAGACATTCCTTGTGGTTCTAGTCTAGACTTCTACCATTTCAAGGCTGGTAAGGGAAATATGTACTAGGGATACTGTGGGGATCGTTTCACATGGTGTAATATCCAAAAGGTAGTAGATAATGTTGGAGCCGTCTGGATCAATGATTGGAAAATTCACATGCCATTGACAATTACTCTAAGGCTAAGTTTGACCACATAGTACATGGTGTGTCTGATCATTCTCCCTTGTTAGTTACTTTGAATTTCAAGTAGGAGAGGAGTAACTATTTCAAGTTCCTGGAGTACTGGGCTAGCATACATGGTTTTCATAAAATCATGTGTGATATCTGTAATGAACCGTCCTAGGGATGTTCCTGGGATGTTATTCACAACAAATTAAGGCGAATTATACTCAAACATCACTCTGGGGAGAAAGGGATTTTACCCAGTGACAGAGGTTTGAATGCCCTCAAACAAGAAGTGGAAAGGATGGTGTGTAGTCTGGAGGATGTATGGGATGACAATATTTTTGAAGAGTTGTCTATTAAGAAAACATTACTATCAGAACTTATTGTTAAACAGGTAAGTGTTTCAATGGAAAGATCCAGGGTGAAATGGATTCACGAAGATGACAAGAACACAACCTTTTTTCATGCATGTATAAAAGAGAGAAGTCAGAAGGGTAAGCCCAAAATTAGGTTGGAGGATAGATCCTACTCAAATGATAGGGATGTGGTTCGCAGTAGAGCTCTGTATTTCTTTCATAATCTATTTTCGGGTCCGAGCCTGGCCATAGAGAATAGTTATCCCACAATATCATCAGAGCTGTTCGTGGTGATTCCAAGACCTGTATATAGTGATGATGAATCTTCCTTTGAGGTCATACCTGAGGAGGAAGAAGTGTTCTAGGCTATGTCAAATATCAACCCGAACAGTGCTCTGGGACCCAACAGATTTCTTGGCTCTTATTGGAGGGGATCTTGGGAGGTGGTCAAGGAGGATATAGTCGCGGACATTCAGGACTTCTTCCATGACGGCATTCTTCCCAAGATCACAAGTGATACAACACTGGATCTATTTCCTAAGATCAAAGATTCTTCCTCCATCTCCCATTATAGGTCAGTGTGTACGTGTAACTTTTCCTTTAATATTCTTTCCACCATTATCAATTTGAGGCTCTTTAAACATAATCTGCAGTGGTTATCGTTAGAGCAGTATGGTTTTGTGAAAGGCCAGTCGATTAAATGTTCTATTGCTTGGGTGCATGAGATGATTAGAGTTATAAACATCAAGATGGATAGTTTAAACATGGTGATCAAATTGGACACGGACAAGGCTTATGATAGAATAAAATGTAGATTTATTAACAGGGTTCTCTATATCATGGGATTATTGGTCTGGGCTACTGATATTCTATTTAGATGTGTGAATTCTCCATCGTTGGCAGTATCCATTATGGGTAAGACCCACGACATCTTCAAGGCCACTTGGGGGCTTAGGAAAGGTTGCCCCATATCCCCATCATTTTTCATTATCATGCAGGACACGCTTAGCTGTTTCCTCAACATGAAGGTACTCTCTGGGGAAATCCTTTGATTTTGTAGGAAAAGGGATATTCCCACAATCTCTTGTATAATGTTTGGAAATGACTCCTTGTTTTTCACTAATGCTAATATATGATCAGTTCGTGGTATAAGCAATGTCGTGGATGAATATTGTTCCTGGAGTGTCCAGGTTATCAACAAGACCTAGAGTAATGTATACATCTCCAAAAGATGTGGGTCAAGTCAAATTTCCCTCTTGTGTAACGAGATGAACATGTAGAAGGGATTATTTCCCTTGGAGTATTTAGTCTCACCGATTTCTCAAGGGAGAACATGCATTAATTATTTTGATCACATTATCAATAATATTTTGGATCGAGTGCTCAACTAGAAGAACCATTTCCTCTCATTTGGGGGTCATATTACCTTGGCTGACAGTGTGCTTTCATGTGTCCCTATCCATGATCATTCATCCATAAAGGTGAAGAAAGGGGTCATCTTGGACATTTATAAAATTTTGGATAGTTTTAGATGAGATGATTTTTATGAAGGTAAACACCACTGGACTTCTTGGAAAAGGATGTTGAGACTGGTAATTGAAGGAGGAATCAATGTTAGGAACCTTTTGGATACCCTTCACTACATGAAAATGAATCTTTCTTGGATGTTTGTGGAATAATGTACTCTATGGGGGAAGTTTATTTCTTCAATAGGAAAAAATAATAATGATAATGGGAGATCCAATGTTTCTCTTTTATGGTTCATGTTATTATCTCTGGTTTCATCTCTTCATCAGCACTCTCAGTGGATTGTTGGTGAGGGAAATATTCTCCCTTGCCATCATAACTGGATGATATCCACGATTAGATTCCCTAGTTGTCATATTACTCATAATACTTTCTAGGAGGCCATCATGCATCCAACCTATCTTCATGAGGTCTTAGATGAAGAACAACAAGGATTTTTTAATCTCATTAACATCAAATCAAATCCGGATCATTGTGTGTTCACTCCTTTGGCTTCAGGGCTCTTTACTACAAGGGATTCTTGCGTAACGGTTATCCAACTAGATCGGACTGACATGTGGAATAATGTATTGTAGAGTAATAGAATTCCGACTATGTATAATTTCTTAACCTGAAGAATAATAAACCAGACAGTTGCTACTGATGAAAAGATAAAGTATTTGGATGTTAATATTTCCTCCAAATGATTCTATTTCACTCACCATCAGAATAAGAATATGAACCACTTATTTTTTAAGAGTAAATGGGAACAATAAGTATGAAGTTTCCTTGTGGTAGTTCTCGCGTTGCATTTTCTAAATTTTATGGAGGGCACCTATCAGAAACAGTGGTTTTATGGCACTAACATTACCATGATGGAAAGAATGGCTAGAGAGATTATCCTAAACACAACTTGTTGGTGTATTTGGAAGGATAGAAACAAGGCCAATAATGAAGGAATTCCCACCTCTAGAAAAGTTATCATTGATAAAATAAAATATTTTATCGTGGATATTGTTAGTGATATCAACAACTGGAATGAGTTGCCTTCGTTGCGATGTTTGTAGGGAAGCACATCACTAAATACTTATAGTAATGGAGGTGATAGTGGACAGTGGGGGCAATGGAACCCCCCAGTTTTTGGCATCAAACTTAATATAGACGGCTTGTGTAAAGAGTGGAACATCTATGGGGGAGGAGTCATTTGGGAACATAGGGGAATTGTCCTTCTGGATTTCTCTTCATATTATTGAATAGGTACATCAATTCAGGCAGAAGCTAAAGCGATGATTATAGGCCTGCAATTATGTGAGCAGGAGAACATGTTTCATTCTCAGGTTTAGACCAATTCCAATATAATCTGTGACTCTATTCAATACAAATGTACCACTCCACGGTCAATCGTCTACACCATTAGGAGATAAAAACATTTCTTGATAATAATACTGAGGTAACCCATACTTTTTGGGAGGGAGACATAGTGGTTGACCACCTTGCATCTTTAGTTGTGGTGGATCATAGTATTAATGTCACATGATTTCCTAGATACCTTCATTTGAAACCTAAAGGGGTGAACTTGATTAGAGGTGATGCTCTTGGCCTCCATTTCTTTAGACCACCATCAGTCTTGTGTTTTTGTTCCAATCCTTGTATATTGTACCTCTTTTCTGATTTATATAAAAATTTACCTTTGATGATGAAATTGGATGACACTACTTATCATTAAAAAGTGTATTGATCACATTTTGTAATAGTGGTTACCAGAAAATTGTCTTATTTTCTATCTAAACACAACAAGGCTTTTTTCACATTTTGAATAAATAGAGTTATATTACTTTAAATACTAACTTATTTGTTCATTAACTATTCAATCAGACATATCCATTGAAATGAATGATGAATAAAAAATATAATATTGTTACCTAAGAATGGAATGGCCATTATATAAAACATAAATCATAATGTATTTGACTTTGTTATTACATTAAATTGTTTTAGTATCAATTTTAATAAGATATTGGGTATATGAACAAAGTAATTATACTTTTTTTAATATTGAAACTTATATACATAAAATTATTAAACAAATATTAAAAAAATAGTTCAGCATGGTCTAGTTAACTAATCTAAATCTTATAGTAACTTTAAATACATTATGAGATTTAATTGTGACAATTTAGAAATTAATGGTGATGTAAATGAGTTTACTTCTTTAATACTTTAGAATATATATATATGGACTTAATTGAAAAGATTTTCTTCCCATCATAATTGATCATACAAGTAATGATTTTTCCTAAAACAATACCTTTTATACATCAATGTTATCATGGTACTAATTTCAGGATCAATTATGTGTCTTATATATATATTCCAAATGAAAAAAAAAATTCATAAAATAAATCATTTTCAAGTAGTAGTGAAATAACATACCATATGTCAACTATATTTTCTAATTGATATCAAACCAATTAGTATATTATAGGAATATATTATTAAAATATAAGATGTGTTTGTTAAAAAATCATTTACTAAATATTGTATTTAGCTACAAGTTAATGACAAAACACTATGGTGCATCTAATTTTTTTATATTATAGACGCTAATTATTTTAAAATCTGGTTAATAATGACTAAAACTAAATAATATATTCCTTTATATTCAATATAGTTTTATAATACATAAATTATAAGGGTTAAGGCTCTGGATACCCATAGGTTGGAATAGGAAAACTATAATCTATTGAGATTAATGTGTGGAGTAGTTCAATAGACACATAATGTGTAGAAATACATATCCACACGGGTGGTTTACTTTCACCACATTTTGAAATACATATATTATTCTGTATGTATATATTTTACTTCATTGAAATAGTAAATGGAAATATAAAAATGTTGAGAAAGAATTATTTCATGTATCAATATTTATTGATTCATAATTTTAAATGTTTTTATGTATTTTAATTATTAATGAGTATTCAAGAAAAACAATACATGGATGGTACAATTTGAAACAAATATGGAATGATAGATACTTTAAAGGTTAGTATATGACAAAACATTTCCACCAGTCATTATGAACAATATCCTTTTATACACTACATTTCAAAGCATGTTTCTATTATCATCGTATTGTGCTATTGATTACCATGAACAACACATTTAATGGAATCCTTATTATGACCCAACTAAAAGGAGACTGTATAGTATGTTACTACTTAGAATACCCACAAAGTATTATAACATCAATAAATTTAAATAAGATAAGAATATAACATAAATATATTTATTAAAACATAATGTGTTTTGGTCATAGAATTTTTACTTTGAAACAAATGACTGATGTTTTTCACAGATTGGTTTGTGGGAGTTCTATATGTTTTCAAGATAATTATGTTGAAAAGATATAAAAACATGTTTTATTACCTAATATTATATTTATACAATTGAATGAAATTTCTCCAAGTTTGACTTAATATATAAACCACGTTCATGGTTATAAGATCTATATGTTTTCCTAATCCTGTCTTAATAAATTTTGTAATAATTTTTTGAAAAATAGATTTTGAAATAGTTCAAGTTATAATTATTATTACCATACAATCAAACCATTCTATCACACATGTAATTTGGAAGTTATTATGGAGATTATAATAGTTTCCCAATAATAATTTCTTTTAATTTATCTCATGTACCAAGATACGTGTTGACATTTTATATTACTAATAAAAAAATCATAGTATTTTAGTATGAAGTAATTGAAATGAAATATCATTGGCTTAAGCTAATAACTATCCAATAGTACCTATAAAATTTAATACCTTAAAATTTTCATATATATGGAGAATTGAGGATATTAGTGATAAAAGGAATTGAACATTAATCTTTATTTAATTAAATTTCATCTAGTTCCATTGGTTAGTATATACTAATTTGAAATAATGACTTATTTTTTCCAATAGTTTCTATATATATAATAACCAAGTATGTGGTGGCTCCTAATATATCTTATGAAGTGGAATTTCAATTTCCTATTTCAAATTTGGTTTATAAAAAAGAAATATGTTTATCTTCTTATGATTAACAATTACTACTAATTTATATAGGATGTCACAATTCTAACCTGGAATCAATAAGTGGAATTTTTTTTAAATTAGTAGAAGAGAGATTATTTCAATATAGTTTTCCTAATAGACTAATTAGTGAAACTAGTTCAAAACAGAGTATGGTGTGGCTCAAAATGTAGCTTAGGAAGTGTCATATCAATTTCCTATTCTAAATTTTGTTTCTAAAAATAAGTACTAAGTTTATCATCTTACGATAAACAATGAAAATTGATTAAGTTTGGAAGTTAAAATAAAAACATGGGACCAATAGGTGGATAAAATGTAAATTAATACATAATTGAATCTCTCAAGTGAAATGTTCTGTTGTAAACACAAGTTGCTTATCCAACCCTTTCCATGGATACCTGGTAGGCTTAACAGCTGTATCAATACTCAGATGAAGCTTGTCTGACATGTGAGGACTAGCATGTCATTGGTAGGTATAGCAAGTTGAAGTTAGTGTATATTGTATATGGTTCTCTATAACCACATACCTTTTTGATTTTTATTACTTGTAAATTAAATGATGTGAATTATAATATAAATTTATTATCACATATTGCTTATTATTCTTATAAAACGTTTTTGTGATAGTGTCCAAGAGTATCAGATGCATTTATAATGTCATTATTATTCCCTAATATAATAAGAACCTTCAGATTCAATAGAGATATCTCTTAAATATTGTCATGTGGTTTGATAATGTACTATGATAGGACACAGGGTTTTTAGACCGCTAGGTGGGAGTACTCTAATACTAATGATGATTCATCTCAGGATGTTCTAACATGGTAATCTATAAGGTTGGATATTATGAGAACAACCCTTATAGTAGTAAATATAATTTTTTAATTTTATTGGATATTCAAATCTATGAGTGTGTGTAATAGTCCCTATACATTATGAATATCATTAATTAATGTCATATCTCACACACATAGATTTAATAACCAATTCAATCACACAATATGTTAGCTTAATTTAGGTTATATTGGTTACATCATTATTAAAATTCCATTAGTTAATAATTGATGGAATTATTTGTCACTACCTTCTTTATGGGGGATCATATCTTGTCCCATTGATTAGAATAGAAATGTCACATTAAATTCCCTATCCATGCTTTGATGATTTTTATTACAGATAATCAATCAAATCTATATAAATCCTACTGGTTTGTGACATGGATATGAATCCTTGTTGATGAGATATTTTCAAAATGTTATCATAGTACACAGTGAGAATTCAAATGTTGTTGTCATCATTGAGAAATTATGTTATTTATCTTTGGTGACATGACCCATTTCTAGACAATAATATTTGAATTTAGGCATTCCCTCTAAATTCCTAATAAAAATAAATCTAGAGGGTCATAAAAATATATATTTTAATTTATATTTATTAAATTTAATTTTAATTTAATTAATACACTATATATTATTATCAATGTTGAGGAATAATTTCATTAAATTTTTCTTGATTTCATAAATTAAATGAAAATTTAGTCACCAGATTGTGAAAAAAAGTTATTTATTTTTATGAATTTTTATTAAATTTTTATTTACATTTTTATTGCATTAAAATTTTATTTATGAGAATAAAATATTTTATTTTGGATTTCAAAAAATTATAGATGAATTTGAATATACTAAGACACATTTCAGTGATGAATATAAATTAAGAGGATGAATAAATAATTCATGTTAGAATGATGGTTTGGGCATGAAAAATAATATTATTATTATTTTATTATGTGACATCGGGTCTATTTTAGTTTACTATATTATTTAAAGTCATTCATGTAAAAAATATTTATTTCAAAATAAACATCATCTCAATAAATAGTCAATTATGTCTTTAGTGTAGGGTATCAATATGTAAAATCAAATTAGAGAATTGTTGCTCACAATGAAATATATCTCAATTCAACCTTCTATATACCTCTAAAAAATTTATATTAAGAGAAAATTATGCAATACTTTAGAATAGATGACCATGAAAGAACAGCTCAAGAATTTTGATTTACCATGTTTTCACACAAAGATCTAGTGGCATAATTTAGATAACAATAGAGAAAGTGTGGATCTCTATTTAGTAGATTATATCATTGTATACTCATATAAAAATGAACCTAATCAAAAATGGTATTTTTGGAAAATAAATGGTCATCAATGAATAAATTACCAATTACCAGGTATTCATGTATTCAAATATTAAATAACGAAATTATAAATTTCGTAGGAAAAATCATCTCTCATGGTTTCATGAAATGATAATTAAATCAAATTTTAATAAATGTCCCACTATATGTTTTCTTCCACTGTACTTAGAAAAAAAATTGAAGCATCCTATGATGGGCAATGTTAAGTTAAGGAGATGATAATGAAGATTAAGTCAATTCATCAGAGAATGGTCACATCATAGAGTTGATATAAATCTTACTCTGATTATTATCAAGGCTTCTTGATGTTTCCAATTAGATACTAGGTATTTTTAAAATTTTCTCCTCGATTGAGTCACTGAAATCTTCAAAAAATGGGATATCATGAACTAACAATTGTTTTCCCAATTGATATAGTTGATTTGGTCAGTAATGCGGATACATGATTTTTAGACCACAAAAGATCACATAGATTTCAAGCATGTTTTAAGTATCACATATTTTCATATAATGATTTTGTAATACCTTTAAGTATAACCAAATTTATCTATCCCTAGTAATCCAATCTGTTTTTTTTTATAAATAGATAAATATTTTTCATGAGAGATGATACCTTTGGTCTGTGGGCTTCGGTAACATGGTTCTAATTCTCATAAGATGTGGTAGAATGATCTGTAAACAAGAGATTAGTGGCTTCTTATTTTTTATTAATACATCTCTTGAGTTGATTTATATGTACAAAATATTATTATGGTGGGGAGTTTGTAACATCCTCTAACCACATTTAGGTACCACTTTCCCCTTGTATTTTCCTTTGTTGTTTTAGTCTTCTTCATGATCATTTCACACATTTTATGTATTTGGAGGGATATTATTTGGTTTTCTACAGGGAGTTGAGACACGAGGTATGGGATGAAATATGGAACTTTTAGGGATTCATCACGGTCTATCAATATGAGACATATCCATATTTAAATCAATATAAATTTCATTAATTAATGTGATGGGGAAGGGAATGTTGTGGTGTAAGTGTTCGATGGGTGGATATGGTTGGTTATACCACTTTTGAAACCATTAAGAAACTATGTTATAGATGTTTTATATCCCTATACCGTTTATATGTATTCGAATCTATGATTTCTTAATTCAATTTGGATGAGTGTGGCTATGGTGCGGTCGATGGTGGTTGTGCCTTTTTATAACTATTTTTAGATGTACATCATTGTGCCCGTGAGGGATTGTGGAATGGTGTTCTTCTTGCATAATTATTACCCAATGATTTTTAAAATCCAATATTCTCCCACTTTAGGCTCATTATATCTTAATAAAATCAAATGATCCTAAGAGGCACTTTGGCTCCTCCAAACTCCATTCATCTCAAATCAAAGCTCTAGTGGAAGTGCATGATTACCCTCTTGTATGTGATATCCCCTCACATTGTAATAAATTTTATTTACTTCTCTTCCATTTCAAGAGTGATGAATCATCATGGTAATGGGGAAATGGATCCTTGTTTTAATGTAAATTTTTTCAAGGTATTCCTTCCATTAACTCCATTTTCTTCATTCCTAGTTGCAGTTCTTATTATAGGTGTATAGTGGGTTTTACCATGTGAATAAATATAGGTGGTTCCATAATACTTTACCAAAAATTGAAATTATTTTTCACTTGAATTAATTCAAATTATTTTTTAAATGATATATTTCCTTCTATTTTATATTATTTTCTGTCTTATATAAAATGGGGATAGAAATTTTAAAATACCACCAACATCAATGGAATTGAAATTTATTTGTTGATTTATAGAAAAATGATTTCTTGAATAAAATGTGTATCGGAAGAACATATTATATGTGATTATATAAGAAAATGGTTTAAAATTAAATATGAATTGAAAATTCTTGAATTTTGTAAATACCTAATATTGGGTTTCTAAATTAAACAACATTTTAAAATAGAATTTGGTAAATTGAACTGTAACTGATTAAATTATTTGAAATGATTTTCCAATGATATTTTTGTTAAATGATTGAATCACATGTGATCCTAGTTAGTTATTGGGTGATTTGGAAAATCACCCAAGGATTATGGATCCTTAGAAATCTATTGATTATGAGATTACTAAATAAACTAATATTAGTCAGATTTTACCTTGATAGGTTCATTAATTGGTTGTTGATGGATTTATCATAATGGGTCCCCTAATAGGGAGTTGATGTGATTGTGAACACATATCATGATCCCTGATGAAAAATGAGAAGAGATGGGATCCTATATCTATAAACTCATATACCACGGTTCTTAGTATCATGGTTCAGTTTTTTTATTCGATGATTACATTCCATTAATTAGATAACAGTTTTGTTGGTCGGAATGGATACTCAAGAGGGGGGGTTAATTGAGTTCCAATTAAAATTTCTGTTAAAAATATTTCTCTTAAAATCCCCCAATTAAAAATCAAAGTTAATCTATAGTGAATTTATACAGAGTGTAAATGGTCAGTCAGTTTCTCAAAGATTGATTAGGTCTCAGTTAACTTATTCTAAAGATTAAATTATCTTTTGAAACTAACCTACTGGTTTTCAATAAGTATAAACACTTTCTAATTTAACTATCAAAGTAGCTTTAAAATAGTTTTTTATTTCTTAGTAGTTAGAAGCAGAATATGATATATATATATATATAGTATACTTATGACTTACAAAAAATGCACAGCAGATGTAACCAAGAGGTTCAGTCTCAAGCTGATACTTAGTCCTCTCAACAATTTATATAAAATGATCCACACCATGGATCAGGGTAAACAACAATGAACCCACTTCCCAGGAACAAAGACCTCTACCACAGTACTACGTGGGAAAAAAACAACAGCTCACAGCTGTCCAGGTCTTAGTCGACCTCTACCACTATCCACAGTGGGAAACAAAAGATTTATGGAGTTTGAGTGAGGATTTAATAATCCTCCAATTTAGCTTAGGAGACAGTGTGTGTAAAATAAACAGGGTACACACACTACTCAAAATGTAAATGAAAGAATAACTAAAGTAAGTGAGAATGAGTTTAGAAGAGATTTAGTGATTGGCAGTGCAGCTCTGGGCTCGTTTGATTGGTCAAAAAAGATTTTGAGTCCTTCTTTGGTTTCTGCTCAGAAAATAGAGTGTCGTTTTCTTCTTTGTTCCAGGTACAACTTATCAGATTGAGTGCATGAAGTTTTTTTTGTAGTTCTTCACTTCAGATGCAGCTTGTGGTTTCCTTCAGAAGAGTGGCTTCAAGTATATCCATGATTCTTGGAGTATGGATGTAGCTTTTTGTGAATGCTCTACGTTTGAATGATGTTGAGTCTTTTTCTTTTTCACCTTCGTATACCTTCTTATTTCTTTGGTTCTCTCTATTTCATTACATCGACACACTTTTTTTATCTTTTCATATCACTTGTTTTCCATGTTCTCTTTCCTTCCCTTTATAACTATCAGCTCCAGCCAAAGAGAATGATTACTTTTTGTATGGGTATTATGTACGGTTCCCTGACATGACAACAGAATTCATTAAATAACATTAACTGCATTAAAACCAACAAATGTAACTGTTAGCTAAATAAATAAATAGTATTGAGAGTATAGAGTTTGACTCATTGGCCAATCATTAGAAGCTCGTGTTGGTAAATGTGTACGGTGGTCTTTTTGTAGTAGGACCTTACATCGGTAGCTATTTTGAACTTTTATCGGTAGCTATATATATCGGTGACTTCATTCTGTCACTAACTCTTGTTATCGGTAGATCATAATCCATTGGTAGCTCTTGGGCTATCAGTAACTCGATGTATCAGTGACTTTGTACTTGTATCGGTAGACTATGTCAGTTGCTTCATATCAGTCGCTAGTCTGTGTATCAGTAGGCCAGTCGGTAGCTCATATCGGTAGACTTACTATATCGGCAGACTCCTATCGGTAACTGTCTGTGAACTGGTTCTATCGGTAGACTTCTTCATATCAGTAGATCTGTACATATCAGCGATCAAGTGTATACTAGAAGACTTAATCATACCAGTAGACCTTTTCTATCGGTAGCTCAGTTTTTTTTGGTAGCTCTGTACATATCGGTAGCCTTAGCTTATCGGTGACTATGTCTAAAAGTAGACTAAGTCTATCGATAGACTATGTACCGGTAGCTGTTTATCAGTAGCTATACATAGATCATTGACTTAACACTTATCTGTTTTATGAAAAACACATCCGATTGAGTTAGAATTAATTTATAACATATATAAACATAGACAAACATTGATTAACATATTTCAAGGATTATTTTAACATTATTATCATCTTGATAATAGAATATCATATATTGAGAGAATTTGAATATAGATAAACATTAATTGGGATTATCAAAGCATATGAAAGCATACTTGGGATTATCAAAACAGGTGAGGTCAAAAATCTCCCCCTTTTTTATAATCAAAACATATGATATTATCATTTTAAAATAGTTAATAATTATATCAGAGGATATAGCATTGAATTCAATTTTCTCAGAGAAAACAGTATGTTATAGAACAGAATTTATCAGAGATTGAATTAAATGTGATAGTATTAGAGATAAAATTAAAAGTAAAAAAAATTAAATGTAATGATATCAGAGAATTACGTGTAATAGTATCCGAGGGGCAAAGCATGATATCTCTTCATTAGATAAAATTTCTCCCCCTTTGATACTTTCTCCCAAAATTTATGTTCCCCTTTTTTTAGAATCTGTTGTAGCCTTTTTTTAGAATCTCTTGTACAATATTTCTCCCCCTTTATGATAATAAAAAAGTGGGAAACAAATGAGAAAAGAGAGAAAATATATTTGTATTGGATGGTGAAAATATGGTACAATGAAAGAAAACAAAATACAATGGATTCCTATCAAACAGTCTAGCCACTTGTTCAATCCAAATACTCAATGTGAGATTTGTCCTTGGGATTAGAAGAGGATTCAGGTTGGGTGGATTCATGTGATGGCTTAGGAACACTAGAGATGATTACAGGAGGCTGAGCCACTGACACTGTGTCTGGCATGTACTGAGGAGTTATTTGAGTGATCATAGGTTTGAGGCTTTGAATTTCTTGATCAGGAGTCATCTGAACAGGAGAAGCAGTAGAGGCAGAGGTAGGTAAGGCTGTAGGTATAATCATTGGCCTAGCATCAACATGCAAAAAAGGCAGCAACAGATTTCTGAAATCCATAATTATTCCTCCTCCTCTCTCCATGGCAGATATGAAGTCATCCTTATTCTCCATAAATTTGTCCAATGTTGGTGTCAATTCCATTTATATTTCTATCTTGTTTACTGAAGGATTGATTGACAGGAGCCAGCTTCATATTCTCTATCAGAAGCTTGAAGTGGCTGGTCATTTGGATCTTTGTGTAAATATTTTGGAAATAGGAGGCCACTTTATCTTTCCCTTCATTCTGAGAAGCAGAAGCTTCTCTCATATATTCTTTGACAATCTTCATTGTTTCTCTAGATGAATATCTAGTAGAAAGCACAACTTTACTCTGTACGGATGAGTCTACAGAGCCACTGGTTGAAGCTGAACCAAGCTCCGCCTTCATCACAGCTTGAAACTAATTCAAATCCACTGAGGGTTTAGAATCAACAGATCTAAGAGAGAAGGTTACTGTTTCCATGATGTTTTTGGTCAATCCACTGATAAGATTTTGAACTTGGGAATACTGGGTTTTAACATGATCTTTCATGGAGGTTTTAAAACCATCGAACACTAAAACCATCTGGCTTACCACACTCTTTACGTAGGTTAATTCCTTGTCTGCATGAGATTTTGAACTCATGTAAGATTCCAAAGAGATAACCAATTTCTTTAAAGCTTCAAGATCTGCTTCCAATCTAGATATTTCAGTTTGGAAGTCTTTAAGTTCTTCAACTATTTCTTCCATAATGGATGACATATTACAACCGAGAGAGAGTTCAAAATATCTTTCCAACATACTCATCTCTTTATCAAAACAATGCTTCATCTCAGCAATTGAGGAACTAAAAGATTATTTTATCTCATCCTTTAAGGATTCCAGATCAGCCCTGGTGATCATATCAGCAGGAGCAACTGTAGTGTGTACTCTTTCAGATGCTAAACTGACCACTGATTCAGTCATGATCGATTGAATTGAAGATACCAGAGAGAATATCATGTTCTTTACCTCTTCCATAAAATAGTCCATAAGCTTTTTCTTCAAATTATCCAAGTCATGCATTCTGACCACATCTTCAGGTAACAACTTTGTCTCAACATCATAAATGATTTTGGGTCTATTTAGAGATGCTTCATTCTCAGAATCAGGATAGTCTATACCACAGACTACAAAACATGGGTATTATGCCGAGTCCTCAATATCAACATCCACTGTAACACTTCCAAACCTGGTTTGATGCTCCCCCTCAACTGGTGCATCCTCAAGTAAAACAACAGCATTTTTATCAGAATCCTCAGCATGTCTTCCTTTTTTAGGAGAATCTTCTACTATCAATTCTTTCTCTGCAATAGCTGGAGGGTCTTCCAAACTAGGAAAGGGTATGTCAACATCATTTTAATACTTAGAAGGCACTAAATATTGTCCAATCACTGGACTAAGTATCAAATCAGCTGACAAAGATTCTTCACTTTCATGAACATCTTCTTCATTATCTACAGTAGCCACTTCAACACCCTCTAAAGAAGCTTCTTCATTATCTAATTTATGTTGATCTAGATCCTTAGGAGTTGGGCTAGGATGTAAGTCAGGGTCTCCTCCTTCATCAGCGGAGGACTCTTCTTTTGAATCATCACTGTATTCCAGATCCTCTTCATCAGATCCCAAACCTGGATCCCTCACATCCTTTAGTCTTGAAGGATGATCCATAGGATTGAACTTATCATACACCTTCTTATCATCAGTGACCCATTCTCCTCTCCATGGGTTCCATTTTATTTTCATGTATTTGCAAATATTATTGGTCATACAGAAATTGTTCCTTACTACCACTGTCTCATCTTGAGACTTAGTTATTCCTTTCACTTTGATCGTTACAAAGATCGAACTGGAAAATAAAAAGGCATTAGTTTTTACAAGGGTCTAATAATATTCTCCATTTGAGTCATCATCAATATTCAGAGGTTCACCTTGACTCCATGTCTCAAAATATGCAGGAGATATATATCCTGATATCTTAAATTTTTCAAAGTCTCATCTCCTTGGTATTAAGACATGCCGAACAAATTTGAACAGTAATCTATTCTCTCCATCCATTTTAGCATCTAAATCTTGTCTTTGATTTCCATCACCAGTAAGCTCTTCCACAGCAGTCTCATAATCAATGATATCACTAGTAGGTGGCATAGCTCTTGGGACATATCCAGATACACATTCGTGTGGAACATTCAAATAGTCATCCAACTCATTCGATGAAAAGGACAACTCCTTTCCATTCACAAACAAAGTTATTCTGTTCTCATCTTCAGATTTCTCAAAACTTACGTAGTCATAAAACTGTTTCACTAGATTTGGATAGTAGGGACCATTGTTGTTTGAAAAACAATCTACCCATTTTTGATCTTTTAGTACTTCGGGCACTAACAATTTACTTGCCAGCATCCATTCCACGCAGAGTTCCTTTTCAAACACAATAACTCTATTCTGTAAATGATGATTTACTAGTCGTATTCCTGATCTTGTTCTGCAAGTGCTGCCACTTTTTTCTAGCTCATACTTCTGCCTCTTTGTCTGAGGCTCATCGGCAACATCTCTAACAGAAGGGAGTTTGGTTTTTGCCATCTCGGATTCGAGGTATTTAGGGTTCTCGATTGATTCTGGAGTTTAGGTTTGATAGTAAAGGGTTTGAGTCTCGGTGGATTGAGAAGTAGCTCGGAATTTGTTTTTATCATTTAGGAATCATAAAATAAATAAATAAAATAAGATAATGTAACTACGATTCAGATTCTGGCGGAAGACAGGTGTTTTAAAACAGCGCACTCATCGGTAGGGTTTATCGGTTAGAAACTACATCAGTGAGAATTTACATTGGTGAGGATTTATCGGTGAGGATTTATCGGTGAGGATTTATCGGTGATGATTTGTCGATGGGGATTCATCGGTGAGGATTTATCAATGAGGAATTATCGGTGAGGAATTATCAGTGAGGAATTATCGGTGAGGATTTATCGGTGAGGAATTATCGGTGGGGATTTATCAGTGAGGAATTATCAATGAGAAATTATTGGTGAGGAATTATCAGTGAGGATTTATCGGTGAGGATTTATCGGTGAAGATTTATCGGTGAGGAATTATCGGTGAGGAATTATCAGTGAGGAATTATTTGTGAGGATTTATCGGTGAGGATTTATCGGTGAGGTAACTACCGATCACGGTTAAACATACCTAACTCGTTCCTAATGTAACATTGCATATCCGAACTTAAAGTTTTGGTGAAAATGTCAGCTAATTGATGTTAAGTACCTATAAACTCATGAATAATATCACTCTTTTGGTAATGATCTCTCAAGAAATGGTGCCTCACATCAATGTGTTTGGTCCTAGAGTGAGATATAGGGTTCTTCAAGATGTTTATTGCACTATTGTTGTCACAATTAATTGATACGCGCTTAAATTCATATCCATATTCCAAAAGAGTCTGTTTCATCCACATAATTTTTTCACAATAACTACCAGCAGCTATGTACTCTACATCGGTAGTGGACAAAGCTATAGAATTCTGCTTCTTACTACACCAAGATACTAAGGATTTTCCCAATAAATGACATGTTCTTGATGTGCTTTTTCTATCCAACTTGCAACCAGTAAAGTCAGCATCTAAATAACTCATTAATTCAAAGGATTTTCTTTTTGGGTAAAACCAACCTATTTTTACAGTGTGTTTAAGATATTTAAAAACTATTTTAATAGGAAGCAAATGAGATTATTTTGGATTAACTTGAAATCATTCACACATACACACACTAAACATAATATATGGTCGACTAGCAGTAAGGAAAAGTAAGCTTCCAATCATACCTCTGTTATTGGTTTGATCCACTGGTTTCCCAGTTTCATCTGCATCCAATTTACAGACTGTACTCATAGGAGTTTGACATTCCTTAATACTATCCAAAACAAAACATTTTAAAACATCCATTGTATATTTACTTTCATTCAAAATAATACCATTTTCATTTTGAAAAAATTGAAATCCAAGAAAATATTTGAGTTCTCCCATTAATCTCATTTCAAATTAATTTTGCATACTCTTTGAAAATTCAGTACATAAGTAGTGTTTAGAAGATCCAAAAATAATATCATCAACATATATGTGTACTACTAAAAATATTTAGAAATTATTTTAATAAAAAGAGTTGGATTAGTAATCCATTTAGTAATACTTTTTGAAATAATAAAATTACTAATTCTATCATACCAAGCTCTTAAAGCTTGTTTTAAACCATATAAATCCTTAGAAAGTTTAAAAACTTGATTTGGAAAATGAGGATTCGTAAATATAGGTGGTTGTTCCACAAAAACATCATCAATTATAAATCCATTTAGAAAAGAAATTTTGACATCCATTTGATATAACATGAAATTCAGATGAGCAGCATAGGCAAGTAAGATCCCAATGGATTCAAATCTGGCATCAGGTGAAAAGGTTTCCTCATAGTCTATACCTTCCTCTTGACTGTATCCTTGTGCAACTATCCTAGCTTTATTTATAACTATGTTTCATGACTCACCAACTTTGTTTCTAAAAAACCATTTAGTGCCTATTGTCAAAGTTTCCTTGGGTCTGTCAACTAATTCCCATACTTTGTTCCTTTCAAAGTGATTTAACTCTTCTTGCATAGCCATTACCCAAAATTCATCATTGATTGCTTCACTGACATTTTTAGGTTCTAGCTGTGAAAGAAAGGCTTGATGTTCAACCTGTTTTATTAGAGTAGCTCTAGTCTGTGTCCCTCTATCAAGATTACTAACATTATCATCCAAAGGATGATTCTTTAGAATCCTTGTTGATCTAGTAAAGGTAGGACTAGAAATTTCTTGTTTATCTCCATGTTTGGGTTCTATAGAAGTAGATTCCGGAATATGTCTATAACTGGATATTTTTACAACAGGTTCTTTAGATTTATCATTAAAGTCCAGAACACTCAAATCTTCTTAAATATTTTTTAAGAGAGGTTTTAGGCTCATGTGGGCCAGTTTCATCAAACTTGATGTGAACATATTCTTCCACACATTTGGTTTTTTATAAAAGACTCTATAGGATTTCCTAGTTAAATAATAACCTAGAAAAATTCCTTCAGCACTCTTAAGAGAAAATTTTTCAAGATTATCCTTTGTATTATGAATAAAAACATTGCATTCAAAGACTCTAATGTAACTAACTTGGGTTTTTCTATTATTCCATAACTCATATGGGGTCTTCTTAAGAACTGGTCTAATTAAGACTCTATTAATAATATAACAGGCTACATTTATAGCTTCATCCAAAAAATAAATAGGCAGGTCATACTCGTTATGCATGGTTCTGGATATTTCTTAAAGGGTTCTATTTCTTCTTTCTACTACACCATTTTGATGAGGTGTCCTAGGAGCAGAAAACTTGTGACTATATACATTGTGTGAGAAATAAGATTCAAACTCTTTATTTTCAAACTCAATACCATGATCAGTTCTCAAAGTTTTAATCTTAAGTCCACTATGGTTTTCTACAGATTTAAAGTATTTGATAAAGTTAGAAAAAGATTCACTTTTGTGAGCTAAGAATTATACCCAAGTATATCTAGAAAAGTCATCTACTAGGAAATAGACATAGTGCTTCCCATTTAGACTAGAAACTCTGGATGGTCCAAACAAGTCCATGTGAACCAACTCTAGAGGTTGAGAAGTTTACACTTCTTTCTTTGATTTAAAATATATATTTACGTTGCTTTCCCTTTTGACAGGTATTACAAACTTTTCCATTTGGAAATTCAAGTTTAGGTAGGTCACTAACTAAGTTCTTCCTAGTCAATTTTCTAAGTAAATAGATGTTGCAGTGTCCTAATATTCTGTTCCACAGCCAAGATTATTTATTAAAATCATTTAAACAAGTAACATTTTTTCTTAGCTAAAGAATTCATATCAATAGCATAAACATTTTCACTTCTTACAGCAGAAAATAGTAAATCATTTTTAGATTTAAAAACATTACAAGAATCATTTTCAAATTTCACATTAATGACATCATCACATAATTGAGAAATACTTAAAAGATTGTATTTAATTCCATCAACAACAAAAACTTTAGAAATCAAAACTAAATTAGTGTTACCAATCTGGCCTAGACCGATGATTTTTCCTTTAGAATTATCACCAAAGCAGACATGGCCTCCATCAACTTTTTTAAATCTTTTGAAGCATGAATAATCCCCAGACATGTGTCTTGAACATCCACTATCCACGTACCATACCTTTTTGTAAGAAATCTTCAAGTAGTTTTCCTACAAAATAGATTTAGATAAAAATGATTTTGGTACCCAGATCTTCTTGGGTCCAGAACGGTTAGAAATCAAAGCTTTAGGTACCCATATTTGTCTTATGGTTTTCATATAATTTACAGAGTCAATATATTTTGAAAGATAAACTTGATTTGATATATAACCATATTAATAACTTGTTAAAGCATAGGAATTTCCAGAACTAGAATAATCAGAATTTTGTCCAGACTTAGGAATAAATTGAGTTTTAGTGAACTGTCTCTGTCCAAGTTGGTATCCCAAACCAGTAGTGTATTTTGGTGTAACATGTTTTCCTAAAATTTGAGTAAGTTTATCTTTTCCCTTTGTGAACTTTTCTAAGTCCTTTCTAAGTTGCTAATTAGACATTTTTAGTTCAGTATTTTCTTTTAACAATTGGGTATTCTTTAATTTTTCTATATCAAAGGAAGATTTAACATTGAAATTGTGAGCATGTTGTTTCTTTAATCACTTATACTTGTCCTTAAGTTCATTACATGTTTCTTCCAGCATGTTAAAATATTCAAACAATTAAACCTTAGACATATTTTCATCATTGTCTGAATCACTGTTATTTCTAGAATAATAATCATTTAGAATATGGGAAATAGGTACCTCAGATGTGTTGGTCATGAAGCACATATTGGCATGATTCTTTTCAGAATCGGAAACTTCTTATTCACTTGTGTTGTCCTATGAAGAACTCCAAGTAGCTTTCATGGATTTCTTGTACTTCTTGTCCTTATAGTCATGTTTCTTTTTGAATTTTAATTTTGGATAGTCGGCCATGATGTGTCCTTTCCTCTTACACTCATAGCAGACTATATCATCTTCCTTATCAGATTTCTTCCAATCCATCTTCCAAAGAACCTTGTTGTCATACTTTCCTTTGTAGTTAGATTTTCTGAAGAACTTCTTATTATTATAAATCTTCTTGAATCTCCTGGCTATTTGAGCCATTTTAGCATCACAGTCTGAATCAGGATCTTCACTGGTTGAACTTTTAGTAGGTGCATGCATTTTCTTCTTGTCTTTGCTCTTTGAAGTAGTAGACTTGAATGCCACAGATTTTCTCTTGGATTCATCATCTTGTTATTTACTTACCTTAAGTTCTTCCTCATACATCATTAATTTACCAATAAGCTCTTTTACAGGGAGAGCTCCAATGTAGATGATTCTTTGATTGAAATAGAAGTTCCCCTCCATCGATCTTGTAGACATCCCAAGATTCTCATAATTTGTTCCTTTGCTGGAATAACCTTTCCAAGTGAGCTCATAATACTGACAATATCATTGAACCTGAGATACATGTCAGAAATATGTTCATCAGTATTCATTTTAAAATTATCATATTTAATAGTATAAGTATTTAATCTCATTTCTTCAACATTGGTTGTTCCTTCAAGAGAAACACCCAAAGTATCCCATATTTCATAAGAATTTTTTCAAGAAGATATTATATTAGATTCTTCATCTCATAATGCACAATACAAATCATTCATTACTTTACAATTATTATTGTAAGCAGTCTTTGTAGGTTCATCCCAAGTTGTTCTTTCAGTTTCAGGAATTTTATATTGAGATTGTATAGCAGTCCAGATTTCAAAACCCATACTTTCTTAATGAATTTTCATTTTCAGTTTCCACTGGGCATAATCTGTACCATTAAAGAAATGTGGTGGGTTAGTAGCAGCACCCTCTAGTCTATTGTCCATCGCTAGATTTTATAAAGGAAAATTAAAGAGATAATATTTAGAATAAATAGAAATTTTAGATCATTACAGATGCAACTAAAATCACAGTTGAAAACAGAAAGTTTTGAATACATGTATTAATAAATAATCCTTTGATACCAAATGTTGGTTGGAGTGGATACTCAAGAGGGGGGGGTGAATTAAGTTCCAATAAAAATTTCTGTTAAAAATATTTTTCTTAAAATCCCCCAATTAAAAATCAATGTTAAACTGTAGTGAATTTATATAGAGTGTAAATGTTCAGTTAGTTTCTCAAAGATTGATTAGGTCTCAATAAACTTAATTTGAAGATTAATTTAACTTTTGAAACTAACTTACTAGTTTACAATAAGTATAAACACTAGCTAATTTAACTATCAAAGTAGCTTTAAAATAGTTTTTTATTTCAAAGTAGTTAGCAGCAGAATATGATATATATATATATATATAGTATAATTATGACTTAAAAAAATTAATAGTAGATGTAACCAAGAGGTTCAGTCTCAAGCTGAGACTTAGTCCTCCCAACAATTTATATAAAATGATCCACACCCTAAATCGGGGTAAACAACAGTGAACACACTTCCCAGGTACAAACACCTCTACCACAGTTCTACGTGGGAAAACAAACAACAACTCACAGCTCTCCAGGTCTTAGTTGACCTCTACCACTATCCACAGTGGGAAACAAAAGAGTTATGGAGTTTTAGTGAGGATTTAAGAATCCTCCAATTTAGCTCAGGAGATAGTGTGTGTGTAAGATAAACAGGGTACACACACTTCATGAAAACTAAATTAAATAATCACTAAAGTAAGTGAGAATGAGTTTAGAAGAGCTTTAGTGATTGGCAGTGCAGCTCTGGACTGGTTTGATTGGTCAGAAAAGCTTCTGATTCCTTTTCTGGTTTCTTCTCTAAAAACAGAGTGTCGTTTTCTTCTTTATTATAGGTACAACTTATCATCTTGAGTGCATGAAGTGTTTGTTATAGTTCTTCACTCAAGATACAGCTTGTGGTTTCTTTCAGAAGAGTGGCTTCATGTATATCCAATATTCTTGGAGTATGGATGTAGCCTTGTGTGAATTCTCCATGTTTGAATGTTGTTGAGTCTTTTTCTTTTTCACCTTCGTATTCCTTCTTACTTCTTTGGTTCTCTCTATTTCATTACATCGACACACTTTTTCTATCTTTTCATATCAATAGTTTGCAGTTTTCTCATTCCTTCACTTTATAACTTTTAACTCCAGCAAAAGAGAATGATTACTTTTTGCATGGGTACTAGTTACGGTTCCCTGACATGGCAACAGAATTCATTAAATAACATTAACTGCATTAAACACTACTGGAAAATTGCCCTATACCCACGGTTCAAAACCGTGGGTATAGCCCCCAAAACCGTGGGTATAGGTTATACCCACGGTTTTGGGAACCGTGGGCTGGAACGGCGTCGGGATAGGGGGGTCACCCTATACCCACAGTTTAGAGAAACCGTGGGGATACATTTGAGACAGCGTGGAAAGTGCATGGCCACGCTGGCAAAGGATTGACCCCACGGTTCTCAAACCGTGGGGAATTAATAATCAAAAAATTCGCCCCCTTGGTATCGAACCCAGCCCCCGCGCTTCGCTGCGTGATATCCCGCACACTACACCAACTAAGCCATTCAACTATTCTGTTATATATGCATATATTAAGATATATATATTAATATGAAGTATTTAATTTTTAAAAAACAACGGCAGGATTCGAACCTGCGTCTCCTTAAGGAATCGCGGAGGAGCGGCATATCCAAACCAACTGAGCCGCACTTCACAATTGTTTTTATAATATATATTATGATACTTATATTAATATAAATTACGCGCTGTATATTAAAAACATTCGACCGAAGAGATTCGAAACAGCGACCTCCACCATATACACAGAACACACTAACCAACCAAGCTGCAAATTTAATTTGCTTATAAATTTATATAATCTTATATATATATTAATTCAAATTGTGGGTATAAATTTTCCCGCAAAATTTTTTCTATTTTCCCGCGTCTTTTTTTTTGCCGCCATAGGCTATCCCCACGGTTTTACAAAACCGTGGGTATAGTCCTTATAAAAAAAAAATTTCCCCACGGTTTTTCAAAAACCGTGGGGATAGGCCTTGAAATAAATACCTATACCCACGGTTTTACAAAACTGTGGGTATAGGCCTTCGAAAATCACTCTATCCCCACGGTTTTAGAAAAACCGTGGGTATAGGTGACCAATACCCACGGTTTTCCAGAACCGTGGGTATAGTTTCCCCCACTATACATATACCCACGGTTTTCTTAAACCGTGGGTATATAGCACCCATATACCCACGGTTTTTCCCAAAACCGTGGGTATAGGTCTATTTTCCAGTAGTGAAAACCAACAAATGTAATCATTAGCTAATTAAATAAATAGTATTGAGAGTATAGAGTTTTACTGGTTGGTCAATCATTAGTAGCTCATGTTGGTAAATGTGTACAGTGGTCTTTGTGTAGAAAGGACCTTCCATCGGTAGCTCTTTTGAACTTGTATCGATAGATATATATCGATGACTTCATTCTATTAGTATCTCTTATTATCGGTAGCTCTTAATCCATCAGTAGATCTAGGGATATTCGTAACTTGATGTATCGATGACTCTGTACTTGTATTAGTAGACTATGTCTGTCTCTTCATATCAGTCGCTAGTCTGTATATCAGTAGGCTGGTCGGTAGCTCATATCGGTAGACTTAATCTATCCGCAGACTCCTATCGGTAACTGTCTGTGAACTGGTTATATCGGTAGACTTCTTCTTATCGGTAGCTCTATACATATCAGTGATCAAGAGTATACTAGAAGACTTAAGCATACCGGTAGACCTGTTCTATCGGTATCTTAGTTTTTATCGGTAGCTCTGTACATATCAGTAGCCTTAGCTTATCGGTGACTTAGTATATCAGTAAACTAAGTCTATCTGTAGATTGAGTACCAATATCACTTTATCGGTAGCTATATGCAGATCAGTGGCTTAACACTTATCTATTTTATGCAAAACACATCCGATTGAGTTAGAATTAATTTATAACTTATATAAACACAAACAAACATTTATTAACATATTTCAAGGGTTATTTTTACATTATTATCATCATGATAAAATAATATCGTATATTGAGAGAATTTGAATTTAGATAAACATTAATTGGGATTATCAAATCACATGAAAGCATAATTGGGATTATCAAAACAGATGAGGTCAACATGTTTTGTTCCTGGAAACTATTTAACATAAAAAAAAATTATAAAATGTTCATTTGATCATGTCTTGATATATCTTCCCTGCTTTTGATTTGAAATAATATTTTTTAAAATATTTAAATTCCTTATCATGAATTGTTTTATTTAAATTGATAGCATAATTGTTTTAATGTTAATTGAATAGATTATGAAAATCTTGGGGATACCATACTGGGATTTTTATCTCACACACAACATTTTCCTTTTATCATTTGTATATTATCCTTGTCCATCTCCATTTAATGTTAATGAACCACAAGCAAGTGGTGGGATTAATTGATTCATGGAACCTGGAGTGATGTTAGTGATTAATAGAGATGTGATCTAGTGGTTACATAGGATTTTAGAGACCTTTCATGGGATAATGTTGTGAATATTGGTGGCATATTTTTTGGGTATTTTTATATATTTGACCATGATACATTATCTTTTTGGGGTATGTGGTATACTGCATTGTATCATTAACCATCCTATTTTTTGTGTAAATTGTTTCCCCTTTCGATTCTTATATGATGTGAGGTGATAGTTGGAAACCCAATGTGATTTATAATACCCATCGGGAAATATCATCAATTGATCACGTATTAGTGTTTTAGGGTACTTAGGATAGATCATTATAATTATTTTATTTAATTTTGTTGTTAAAATTTCATACATTATCACTTATTTTAATATGTTTACCACATATGTTTTGAGGATGATTGGATCATAAGTCCATTAGACATCATTTGGATAAATTTAGTAAAATAAATGATGATTAAATAATTAAATGATTTTTAATAACATAATGATATACATTTTTCTAAATTAAATATAAATTAATATCTAATAATTCATTATGGTTAAGAAATACGTATTATGTTACATTATGCAGAGTATAATATGTAAGTACGTTTGACTAAAGTATAAAATATTTAGTGTACATGAGGAAATGAATATATATATATAATTATTTATCAAAAATATATTATTATATCCTAAATTAAAAATGATTCCTTTTAATACAACTATATATAACATTTATGTGAGGCAATGATGAAAAATAAAATACATCAATTTGTGAGGAGGTATTCTACATGAACACAAAAGTAATGCTTTAATTTACCATTGCATGATCAATGAATAATTTAAAAATTATATTCCATAAAATAATATGATTTATATTATATATATTATATTATTTCATTTTTATCCATTATTATGAACAACCATAAGTGTTAGTGATGAAGAATAAAATAAATTGTCCCATGTGGTGGTTTTCTGCGTGTACACAACAATGACATTCTCATTTTCAATTAGATAGATATGTAAATTAAAAAGAGTTATAAAATAAATATAATAATATTCATAGATATTTTGTATAGTTATATTTTTTATATTTCATTGTTTATTAGAGGTTTTATTGTTGTTAAAGAAAAATAAAAATTGCACACTAAGTTATGAACTAAACCTCTTCTTTAGAAATCCTCCATTTTCCGATACATGAAGCTTTTTTTAGATAGAATTATGATCATAAAATGATATATAGGATATGGGGACAGATATTAGGAAGGGTTTTGGGTAGTTATTGGACTTGAAAAACTATTATTATGATTTCATATTATAGATTCAGTGGTGTCATTTTAAAACTGTGGGACAGTACACAATGAGACTTTTTAAGTAGAATAAAATATCTGAATAACTTACCCAAGTAAAATGGATCCAAAATGATTCATCATAAATTTATATATGAAATATGTTCAAAATATTACAATTAATTTAGTCTATGAAATTTTATAGAGGATTTCAGCATTTTCAATTATAGTTTAAACTCTTTTAAATAGTTTTAACTCTTACAATTTTAACAAATTTTTTTCCAAAGATATTATTAATGATTAAAAAAATAAGCTCAAAAATTTTAAAAAAATTATCTTATTAGATTTAAAAGGGGGATATATTTTTTCTTTAGAAAAAATAAATCTTTGAAGGTTTTTAATATTTTATTTAAAATCATTTCACAAAATATGATAAAACATGGTTTTTGATTAAACACCTTTTATTTATAAAATATATTTTATTACAAACTCGTGAATAATGTTGATAATAATCATTATAATTTTATTACATATATATAGAATACTCTAATGAGATTTTAATGTGATTCAAGAAAAATTGATAATTTTAATTTACTAAAAAGGAATAGATAATATTCATACAAATCATTATTTTCTACTATTGAAAAATAATTATAGTTTTTAGTAAATTCTAAAAAATTAACATTATACAATTATAAACATGATTATTTAAAAAAATAACACATTAATTAAAACTAAAATATGATAATTTGGAAAATTAATATTAAAAATAAATGTACGGTAAATTAAACTAAATTTACTTAGAATAAATATAATTTCATTTTGGCTGAAAAATTATGTACAATTTATTTAATGAGTATATATCTAAGAAATATTATTCATGACAATTATGTAAGGAAAAAACTAATAGTATTATTAATAATACTTGGGTTATCATATTGTTTCCTCGTTTTAAAATTACATCTTATAATTGTATATTTACCTAATATTGGAGAGGTGGTATTTTTTCTTTATTACATTATAAGATTCTACTATTTATTTTTTAATAATTTAGTTTTTTCATAGAACCATAACCTTGGGAATCGCCTCATTTTGTAACAAATTCTCAACCATAGTCCCCATAAATATATAAACCCACCTATGTCTTACTATTTCACAATAGAAAATGATATTAGATGTATATTCAAGTACATGCATAAAAAACATATAACAATTAATTATAGGGTTATTACATATCAATCATGGAGTTATCGTACCTATTTCCATACTATATCACACCTCTTATAGGTTCATACCAATAATTTATATTTTCAAAAATGAATTATAATCCCAAAAAATGTAATCAATCAATTATGAATTTTATAAAAAATTAATATTTTGGTTCAAAGACACATAATCAATGAAAATTAATTTATAATTACTATGATGCCAAACCATGAAAAATAATATATGGGTGTCCCAAGAATTAATATAAAACCCCCTTTTATAATGTTTCTATTAATTAAAAATCAAACTAAAACCAATATATATATATGTGTGTGTGTTTGTGTTTGTGTGTGTAGATTAAATAACTAAAAAAACTCAATAGGTGATACACCATTATTGGAAAGTCATGTAATTAGTGGTATTCATCCAATTCAGACATTATCCAGTCACAATAAAAGGAAGTATCATCATGTATGATGAATTTATCTAAAATTAAATGAATTTAACCACCTAATAACATAAATGATATTCCATAAATTAGTTGAGGAAAGGAAGTTTGAGAAATATGGGTAAGAGAGAATAAATCACTTATCATGGCTCTAAAAAATTTCTTCATGAGTCAATCCCAATCAATAGAAGAAAATATCATGTAATGTTACAGGAGTTAACAAAAATTAACATACTTAGACATCTTTTCATCCATTCATATAATATGAGAAATCATTGACATTATAATCATTCCTATTTTATTTATAATGTGAAATGGATAATATTAGAAACATGTAGTGTACTATATTGAATCCCTTAATAAAAGAACATGGGTTAACGTAAAATGTCACATGGTGAAGCCCATCATAGGGCCCAAGGCATGTTCTGGATTTTCCCTATATGGGGAATAGTGCACAAAATCATATGTGAACAGATGGGAATTATTTCACCATAAAAAAACTAGGATAATCATAGGGTTCCAATCAAGATCTTGAAAGGTCTATTCTTTGAATTGGAAACCATACCAAGACAAATATTATGATCTAATATAATTTCATACAAATAAAGAAAAAACGAAATAAAAATTGGGAAAAATAATTTTATGAATGTTGTTGAAAAATAAAATATTTTTTTATACAATTATTTTATGAACCGGTGAATGGAATCAATGCTAAAAAAAGTAATAACTTAGAGAGGCTAATAAACCATGCACCCCAAACTGGTCCAAACTAACATGAGTGTAAAACCATTCCACAACCATGTCACACCATATTCGCCAACATGAACCAAAACACACCCACTTCCCCATAGAGAGTGTTATTAATCCAATATCCATTCTAATTCATGGGAACCTGTAGAAAACATAGAGACTATATACCCACCATAGTGAGTATGTAGGGTGTAACACAAGGGCATATGTAATATGACCCTAAGACCATTATATTAATTTTATAGTGAATACAAGTGAACTAGTATTAAATAAATAACAAGTATTTGTTTATATTTACATATTACAAAACACAAATAAACATAGAATACCTTATATCTTTTCCTCAAACACATAGTTTACAAAAATACCTCATAAAAACATATAAAGGTGATTTCAATTTTAAAAAACCATTACCATAAGAAAAAACCATCAATTTAATGAAAATGAAATAAATAATTCATTTCCATTAAGAATGAATAATTTTTATTACATATATTCAATAGTTTAAATAATTTTTTCTTATATAAATTTCACAATGAGTAAAATTTTAAAAAATATCATCATATTTATCCATTAAAATATTAATAGATGCACACACCAAAATATAATATAAAATCTAATAGGGAATACATAATATAATGTAACACTATGTAATTCCATGACAAAAATAATAAATAGATGGAGAAAATCTAGTTAATTACAAGAATAAATAACCTGAATATCAATATGTAAAATCAAACTCTATCTATGGAATAAGAAGAAGTAATACCAATAAGTAATAAATAACCATGAAACAAGATACATGTAATGAAGAAACTCCATAAAAAATAACATCATAAATAATATATATGAATATGGGTATCAAATAGCTCATAGAATAACCGTCATACATGTTGATTTACAAATAACTTATAACTAGTCTTATTGGTGACACTCCTAAATCCATGTTGTAACATTCAACTATAGGCTACAAGACAATGCATAAATCTAAACTAGTATAGATAATATCACTTTAAACTGCATATGTTATCATTGGGGTCATCATATTAAAGATAATACAATTGTTCTACTATAATGAAAATATCAATCAGCTAAAAACTCGAAGACCAGAAGAAATATTATATGAAAATAATATTCCTCCCACCTCTAGAACAACCCCATCAATAAGTTACACCCAACCAAAACCTCACAACCATGAATAAAAATTTAAATATTAATCAATAGGTTCACACAATCCTAGTTAATGGGTAATAATAGGTATTAACTATGGTTTAAGTATCATTAATTCAAACTCCATCACAAATGGTTCCAAAAAATCCTTCTATTTATAAATTGAAATGAAATGTTTTGCAAGTCCATTTTTTAAAACCATTTGGAATCTAATCCTAATTAATGGAGATATAAAACATAAAAAACATAATTAAAATTAACATCTTTAGCAAATACCGTTTTTAAACTCACCTTTTTAAACTAGATAATTCAAAAAAATCACATAAATAATTTCAACATTTCAACATTATCAACTAATCAATGTCTTCATCCATTGAAATCATCCCAAGAGTACATACACACCCCATTTTCAAAAAAAGGAAAAATTTTATGATATAAACATCCAACCACATAAATAATAATTGAGGGAAATCACTATGAACTAGTCATTTTCAAGAAGAAAAACATCAATGGTAATTTTTCAAAAATAATGAATTCATAAAATACCCTTTAAAAAAATGATCCATTGAATTAAAAGATTTATTAGTTTTCTCATATGAAATACATCCCAAGCATGTAAAAAATTCAAAATTCCATACTAGAAATAACAAATATAATAAGATATGTTTAAAAAAATTAAAGAATAAAAATTTATGGAACAATTTAGAAAATGCACTGGAATAGAAACACCCACCTCATGTCATGGAATTATGTCACCTTCAGCAGAAATCACCTGAATCATCCACTTTAGATGAATTAAAAACATTCAAAATAAAAATAAACATTTATAAAACAACTAAACCTATAAAAATGAAAAACTTCATCTATTAGGGTAGGATTAAAAGAGAAAATGTGAAAGATAATAAATAATATGGTAGGAATAATTCTTACATTAAGATCTCAATAAAATCCCACAAACCCATCTACGAACTTGGAAGGAGAAGAGAAGGCCTTGGGAGGCACCAAAAATGAGGGGAATTTTCACAACCCCCTCCCCTTAATGTGTAAACTTCTTGGGACGGGAATGGGAGAACAGTGATAATGACCCTAGAGTCTTGCCTCTAATAGGCCCCAGGTTGGTGAGAAGCACCAAGGTTATAGTAAACACAATGATGGGAGGAATTTCCCTATAAGAGAACACATGCGAAAGAGAGAGATAAGAAAAACACCAAAAAATTCGTTCTCATACTACAATATAAAAGAAATCACATTTACACATATGTAATGTCATGCAAGAACTTCCAAAAATAAAAGGTAGAACTATGAGTACAAAAATTATGAAATATGGTAGTGACCAAGTAGCCCGAATAGACTCTAGAACACCCTGAACTAGTAGAAACAAATCTAGTCTCAAAACCGCTCCAAGTAAATAGAAAAAAATTATACAAAATAGGGTGAGTATAATTTTATACTCATTATAATCCTCCTTAGAGCCTCTCGTGAAAATTTAAAGAAATCATGCTAGATAACAGTGAACGATGACTTAAATAACTCTTCACCAAAATATGAATACCATGTTCCCAGCCTCACCATGTCTCCTATCACCATGTATCTCAAACAAGAGTAAATAATATAATATTGGATATCAAGGGTACCCTGCTACCCCTTCATCACTGGTTTCCCACTTTTCCACAACATCAGTCATCCTAATCCTCACTCTTCAAAAAGGTGTTCCCACATACACTTGATAGAAGAACTGTAACATAAACCTCATGAAACTCACCACCTCAACCACACAACTAAATATAACCAGGTAGTTTCTAGAATCCACTAGAGCTCACATAGCATGTATCATACATCAGGTATTATACCTCCATCCATTATTTCCCATAAACTGTGTAAATATCCTCTATCAATCATATAATATACCCATTATATGTATAATAGTCTATAGGAAAATATATACAGAATACAAGTGAGTGAAATAACTGAAATCCATTAAATCACTCTAGAATCATAAATGGGGAAAACTACCTATTGTGTATACCAGCAAAAGTAACTACCAAGATAACAGAGTGGGGCCAAAGGTGGTAGTCATTCATCCATACTCCCACCGGAATATTGGGTAAAACACCCCCAAGTCTCATAATCCCTATGTCTTTTTTCAACCTAATTGATAGTGTGTTGGTAGAGTATATAAATAATAAAAAAAAGTATTGAATATAATATAGCTCACAACCACACTATGGGACAGACCTTGTTTTAGACCCAACAACATCTAACGTCTCTCGGACTCCTAACATCTACTTCTAAGAATAGATATCATGTAAACACACAATCATTTAAAGAGTTATATAAAATTACATTGTACATTTTTATTATTTTCTCATTACATAAATTAATTCATTAGACATTAATTAATTGTTCTCATTTCCCACATTTCATTATATTAGCATCACAAAAAAGATAGATGCCCTCCATGCATAAGTAAACATAGTCCATGGTTCCTTGAATCATAACTTTAGAATTGCACTCCTGTAAGCTCCCACACCATGGGTTAAACATAATTTATTTATTTATTTAACAACATTTCCAATTTCAATATTTCCATGTACTTTAACAAATAATTTTATGCTACCAAATTGAAGGGGATTAACATGGTGAGTAAATGAACTTCCCGTTGAGTCTTTTCCACTTATAGCAAGATCATAGACCCAACCATCATCGAAAATCTAAAAATGGAAAGCATGTGGCATGACACCCATGTCTTCGCCTCTATGGAAAATGGGTAATCAAGACCATATAACTCAAGAAGTATGTAAGGTAAAGTGGACAAATAAATAATAGATTCAATAAGAATCTTCTTTCATATCAAAGGGAAATCCCACCTTGAACTCGTTCCATCACCTCTGATGTCCTCCCGGATACCCTAATGAAAAAAGTGATGCATCTCGCCACTCTAGGCATCAATTATTACCACAAAAACTCATCCTCCAAATCGCCACATACCACAAAAACACTATTAGTTCAGCCAACTCAGGATCACATCACATTTGGGCCTCCCTTCCCCCATAACCATAAGTCTTTTATACAGAGCACAACACAAGAAATAGGAACAAACAATGGAATGAGATCTTTACCCTACATGAAGGAATACAACCTTCACACAAAAAGAGCTCCCATGGCTCCAAAGCACAAGTCACTCAACCTTAACAAGAAAAAAAGGAAAATTAGGCCTTACATGGAATTATCTTTAATAAAAAATCATTTCGTATTCTATATTGAATTAACAGATTAGTTATTCAGAGTATTCAGCTATGGGTATCCAAAGAAACAAGATATCACAAGTTATCACTAAATTAATTCAAAAAAATAATTTAAAATTATTTTTTAAATTTTATCTTCAATAATGAACAAACATTAGGTTCACTATCCATTTATATTATACATGGTAACTTACATAAATTTTATTATCATCAAATTACAACAACAACACCACCGAGATTCATTAAAAATTACACTATATATTTTAACTAATTAATTATCAGTTAATTGTGAATTTACATTATTTACTGATTTTCATCAAGAAAAAAATTCTAACCAACCATGTTATAGATATAAAACTATCAAACAAATCAAGAGGAAAAATATTAACATAGTATAAAGTAACAATATATGATCGATTTAAATTCATTAATTTGGTTCATATAATCATTAGGATAATTCCATTTTGATCTAAGGGAGAGTCTATACTAACTCTATAATTTCACCTAAATAATTAGATAAGAATAAAATCCCTTACATAAAATGGTCGTTTTTATTCTTCGAACGAGAACAGATACAAGAAATAGATCATGATCACCTTTCCCACAATAAAAAAATCCACCTGAGGAAACCGCAGCACAAATCCACCATCCAACAACCAAGGAAACTCCATTAAAAACATAAAGAACAAATGAAATTACATATAAAGGAAAAAAATTAAGAAACAGATCAATGAAACCGCATGAATGGAGTTAGATCATAACTTTTATCGAAGATGGATAACTATGGATCGAAGAAGTGATCTAGGGATCATTCCTAAATGAAGGATTCCCCAAAATTATGAGATAGGTTCATTGGGTCACCTAGGATCAATGGAGAGATTCTATATTCATAGGTTATATCAAAAACTAAGCAGTTGTAACATTATTAAAACATATAGTATCAGTGTATTATATGATCTGTAATCTCCTCTCACATAATGTACTTTTTCGATGCTTAGTTTCATAAAAAATGTATTGCCTCAATTAAATATGTTTTTTTCGAACCCCAAAACATTTAATTCCATGAATCCTTATTTCATGCAATGAAATAACCCATGAAACTAGATTTCACATCATGTAATACAGTTTTATGACATGTAATCCCCTCTTCGCTAGCTTTTACTTAACCAATCTTCTCAAAACTTCTTTCAAGCCCTCATAGATGACTTTAATCATTAAAAAATGCAAAGGGTAGATCCCCATGGATCTAATACCTTACACCAGATACCTCTCATAACATTCTCATTTCCGAGACCCCAAATTCAAACTGAGTAGGAATGAGAAAGGGGTCCTCCAAATATCCACCCTATGAGATTTCTCTCATTGTTCTTGCCATCAGAGGTTCTTAACTGCTTCACTAGAGGAAGAATCACAAAACCAGGAAACAACTGCAACCTGAAGCTAAACACTAACATGGGGGATATACCAATCCAAAGTGATCAAGACACAATAATCAACAAGAAAGACCCAACTCATAAATAGAATGTGTCTACAACCACTAAACCAGCAACATTACAAGAGAAGAGGTAAGCATCATAAATCTCAAGGTACTAAGCATGAATCTGCAATAGACGTACCAAAGTAAACTCCTCCACTCCACCATGCTGCCATATGATAAGAACCAAGGGGATATAATACATGCACAACACCTTCTCCTAGTGTCCCTAGTTGTCTACAGGATGCTCCTCGAAGGTCACATCACCATCAACATAACTCTCTCCCCAATATATGACGTGAGAGTCATAATAAAGATATAATGGAAGTTTTAGTTCAGGAAAAACATCGTGTGTTTGGATAATATAAAGGATAAGTGCTAACCGATACACCACAACTCCAACATGTTTCGTTTCCTTGAAAGGACCAACAAAATAATGAGAAAGCATGCTCATGTGACCAAACCATCACTTCCCATGAAGGGAACTCACCATAAAAAAACATGATCACCTATTTCAAACTCCAAAGGTCCCCTCTAATGATCATTATAGGACTTCTAATGATTCGGCACTACTTTCATCCTCTCATTAATCATTTGTACCATCTATGCCATACTATGTACCTGTTCTGTCCCGAGAAATGATAAATCGACAAACCTATCCCATCATAATAGAGAAAATAATGGTCAGTAATACAAGGCTTCCAAAAACACCATACCAATGGTGGAATAGAAACAATTATTATAGTAAAACTCTACTATGTGAAGATTCCTCATGGAATAAACTCTTCAATCCATGACACAAGAACGCAACGTGTCTTCAAGAGTCTGGATGGTCCACTCTATTTGACAATCCGTATGCAGATGAAAACTAGTGGTACTCATAGTTTAGAACCAAAATCATGTTGGAGACCACTCCACAGCCAAGATGAAAAATTATGATCTTGATTGGAAGTGATCTTCCTTGGGACTCTGTGGAGATCTAAGAAACCTCCAAATATTTCCTTGAAAAAACCTCTACTGAGCTCAACTCCTTGATCACTACAATGTGGGATGATTTGGTCAAATGATAAACTACTAAACATATAACATCATAGAATCCCTAAGATTGAGGTAAAATGGTAACAATGTACATATATATGTCTTACCACCTCCATTGAGAAACATATAATGGAAGGAGGAAACCACCAGGAACATGATGCTTGGTCATCACCTTCTAGAAGACCAAACATCGAGACACAAACTCTGTAATTTCATGCTTCAAACCAAACCACAAAAAATGACTCCTCAACACTTGGAACATCATTATCACGACATGATGTACCATAAAGGGAGAACCATTGAACTCTCTAAGAACCATCTCATGCATCACCAACAAAAAAATACTTCCCTAAAAAAACACCCTATGTTTTTTCAACCTCAGAACAACCTTCAATAGCCTTTCCATGAACAACTCGGTCTCTCTATTACTCCACTTCAAGATCCCCCAACTGGGACTCTTCTACCTGATGCACTAGATATTACCACACCATCATCTAAAAAAACAACCTCTACACTCAACTTCTTCCACATCCATATTTAATGTCAATGTCTCTTACATCTCCCTGCAAGAATCACATTATTCACATATTGTATCACTATGTGACGTCTAGCAATGTTAATCGGCTATAAAATTCCCATTTCCTAGTATATATAAAATTTTAATGTCATAATAAAGTAAGAACTCCAGCCACCAATGTCGTCGTATTTTCAATCCACACTAAGATAAAATGTTCCTCATGATCTTATAATCAGTGAAGACAATGAAATGCTTGCCAGTGAGGTAATGTCTCTACAACATCTGGGAAAACACCACTACCACCAACACAATATCGTGGGTGGAATAATTAGGGTTGGGCTATGGAACTACCAAGACCCATAAGAAAAAAATGATATCTTCTACATCATAAAATAACCTAACCGTAGTCGTGAAGCATCATATAATACCAAAAAATAAAATCCTTCTACTTATAGAAAATGAACTGAATCACTAAAAAACACATCCTTCAGATACTCGAAAGTTTACTAACACTAATGAGTCCACACAAACACCTGATCCATTCTGGTCAACTCTATTATATGAGTCACAACCTGATAGAAACCAGCTACAAACCTCTAGTAGTATCCTATAGGTCCATGGAAGCATTGGACCTCTACCACTATCTTGGGTGCCTCCCAAGACATAACTACTTCAAAATTTGACATATCTACATCTTCTCCCTAATCAGTTCAAGTGACATTAATCCACGCAAAACCATAAACTTCCATCAGTTTTCTTCATGAACAAAACTGGTGCACCCAATGGCGACACACTCAGTAGTACAAAACAACACATTAACATACAGTTGTGTTGTATATGAAGCTTCCACATCACCGATGGAACCAACCTATTTGGAAACATTGGGATAGGAGACGCTCTTAGATATATAACGATCCCATATTTGATATCTCATCGTGGGGGTAACACTTTAAACTCTTCTGGAAAGACATCAGGGTACTCTTCTACAACCCAGGGAAATGGCTACCATTGAACCTACGATGAACTTAGTATCAGCTCATCTGTCATAGATGACAAGGATAGAACATGCCTCTAACCCATCCAAGGTACTATCTTGTCAACAAACACTATTGTCTCTCTATCAACATCATAGAACATCACCAACATCATAAAGAAATCCATGATAGCCTACATTGAATACAACCAATCCTTGTCGAGGATGACATCATATGATTGTATCTGTAAACATTGGGATTCTCCCCTTGAGTGGTGCTTCCCCAACAATATCTCGTAGTCTCTACACACATCGAACAAATCATCTCGACCTCAAACAATCATAGTCAGCAAGAAGGGTACTAGAAACATCTCTATCTCAAGTACCAAGGCATGGAGATGGGTAGGTGATATGAAGGAGTGTGTCTCTACTAAATCAAACAAGGATTTAACCCATGCAGGAAAAAAATTAAATGTTACCTCGAATGAAATTTTCCTCACCTGATGCTAGAAATGATAATGAATACAACTAGCCATGACCTGCTCCATGGCCTCCCTCGCCATGATAGAGACCACCTTCATGGCCGCATTACACTATATAAAGATGGGGAGCATCCCATGGATATGATCTACCATCCTATTATGCTCTCAACTAATCCAAATCTAATGCAACCCAGTACTACTGCCTCGATAGAAACTACCTCAATGGAGGAACCAAAAGTGGAAAAATTGACACACATCTACTGCTCAGAAAGGTATGGCATGCTCCTTTTTGATGACCAAGGCCTCAACAAGAAAAAAGGTTCATGATCCCTTATCATAGGGTAGATAGCTTCTTGACTGATATAATCAAGTCAATGAGGACTAGGACCTTCCCCCGACTAAATAGAAACTCTTCTACCCTTAAATATGGGAACCTCAGAATAAAGTTCTACATTTTGAGGAATCCTGATGAATCACCTGTCATGAAGATCTGGTTCTTGAAAATGTCCTCTTGATGTCGTCTTCCCTCACTAGAACCTCATGATATTTCTTTATCATAAAAGGGGTGACATGGAGCTGTTTCTCGAGATGTAAAACATCCTCAAAATTCCTCACCATGGCCTCCTCATATGGCAACAGGTCTGAAGCATTTCACAGAACGTTTGTAAAATGGGTTTTGAACCATCACACACTCGAACTCCACTACTTAATGGTAAGAATCTCTAGGTGAATAGATAACATCGCAGTCAAAGAACGAAACATGAATCTATACTTCTCTTGGAACATCTCCCATTATATTTTTGACTCCTATCGATCCTCAAGGAATAAGAACCACCACAACCTCACTACCCCACATAGCATCATCACAACCAATGATACCCATTTTTCTTTCTGACAATGAATTGAACTGAAATATATCTCAATCTATTCCAACCAGTCATTAAAGACATCATCTAAAATATATCCCTAAAACTTTTGTAGACTCCAGAGCTAAAACTCATATAGTTTCCTCCTCCATGTGTTTTCATCATCAAGCTCTACTCTATGGTGATCTACTGGCACAACCTACTAATCATACTCTCCACAAACATGATGAGGACATCGACGTAGTGCCATGCCTGTAAAATGGAATATATTAAGAGATCATAATCATAGACTATGGAATACATTAACATTAATTAATTATTTTCATTCATTCATTTTATGTTAACCTATCACAGAGTCTACCCATTAAAATATAGATACAAGAAAGAATGATTCAAGATCCTTTAATATGTCTCTACCTTGAAACCTAATAAAAAAATAGAAGACACTATAAGCATAATGGTTTGTGCATAAGATCACAGGGGGCCCTAAATACTTGTGTCTCGGTTGATTTCTAGTCTCTATAGTGCTAGATAATCATAGTTATTATTGATTCCCTACCAGCACATTATATCTCACCTATGCCTAACTTTAAACACCATCCAATCCATCAACCAGGCCTCTAATACCACTCTGTCACGAATCCATCCCCTCAATGTGCACCACTCGAATGCCGAAAATGAAAGTAGAGGGATAATGAACCCCTGAGTCCTGCCTACAGTAGTCCTTGGGTTAGCAACTAGTATTGAGGGTATAGTAAAAACACTGATGTGAGGCATTAACCTCTAAGTTGACGCTCTAAAATAGAGAGATAAGTTATACACCAACCAAATCCTTCTTAGACTACAATATAAAATAAATCTTGTGTACACATATGTAACGTCATGAAATAACATCAACAACTGAAAAGGGAAAATTAAAAGTATCACAATAAACAAAAGCAATAGTGACCATGAAGCCCGAACATCTCTAGAAAAACCCTGAAATAGTAGTAACTCGTCTAATCTCCATATTACTCCAAGTGACTTAAAAAATAGATTATATAACATAGGGTGATTATAATAGTATACTTAGTAGGATCTTCCCCTAAGCCTCTCATGGAAATGTAGTGAAATCATGTTAGAGAATAGTGAAGAACAAGTGAAACTTACTCATCACCTAAATAGGTATATATTTTTTATCCTCACCATGGATACTCTCACAAGGGCACAAATATAAGAGTATATAATATAATAAAGGATATAAGGGTACTTTTCTTCTACTTTCCAACTATTTTACCACTTTTCCACAATGTCTTACGTCCTACACATCTCTCTCCAAAAAGGATTTCCCGTAAACACCTGGGCAAAGAACCACACCATTCACCTCATAGAACTCACCACCATAATGAACGACCAAAACTAACCTATTAGTTCCCACGAGACATCGTAGATCACATAGCCTGTATCATACATTGGGTATTATATATGAAGACATTACATACCATAGAGTAAGTAAGGATCTTAAAGCCCTTGCAGCATATATAGGTCATAAATGTAGTATAACGTATGAAAATATATCCAAAATACATGTGTGTGATATAACCAAAAGCTGTTATATCCTTCTACACACATATATGGGGAAAACTAACCATCTTACATACCAGCACAAGTAACTACCAAGTGTAGAGAGCAGGGCCAAAGTAGGTATTATCCATCAATCCTTCCATAATAATGTTAGGGTAAACATCTATAGGGCTCAGAGACCCCGGGGTGTTGGTCTCCCTAACAGACATGGTGGGGGTAGTCTATATAAAGTCAAAAAGTACCGAATATAATATTTCTCACCAACACACTATGGCAGTATCCTAGTCTTAGAATCAATGGAAAATAATCTATATCGGACTCCCGGTTACCACTACTATGACTAGATATCCTATAAACGCATAACCATTTAAATAGATACATTAAACTACTTTATCCCTTTTTAAAAGTTTCACTTTATGTTAATTAATTCCTTATAAATTAATTAACCATTATCATCTCCCACATGTCTTTACATTTTCATCACAATAAAGATCCATCCCCTCTATTAATGGGAAATCCAAGTCCATGTTTTCTCCAAATAATAAACTCATCATTGCACCACAACATGCTCTACCCCAATGGGTAAAATATCATTAATTCATTAATTTAACAATATTACCAATTTCCATATTTAAAAGTATTATATGAAATCATTCTAAGATTCCAAATGAATGGGGCTCAACAAGGTGAGTATATGGACTATTGGAAGAGTCTTTTACGACTATAGTACGAGCATATACCCATCCCCCCTCAAGAGGTTAAACATAGAAAGAACATGGCATACCCCCGTGTCTTCCCTTATTATCAGAATTAGGGTAAGAAAGAAAATCTTCCTTAAGATTTGGGGAAGGTAAATGAGATAAATAAACAATATATTCTACAACAATTATCATTCATATTAACAAGTATGTCGTGCTTACACCCATTCCATCATTTCTAGTGTCCTCCCTGACACCCACATGCATAAACTGATGTATCTTGACACTCTAGGCCTCAACTACTGCCACAACCACTAGGCCTACGTTTCCCCCACATACCACAAAATCTCTCTAGGATCAGCCATCCCATGCTCACATCACATTCAGGCTTCTCTACCCCCACAACCACAAGTCTCATATACAGAGTACATCACAAGCAGTAGGAACAAACTGTGAAGTAGGCTCCTAGACCTAAAATAAGGCATCCGGAAATCATAAACAATGAGCTCTCATGGATCCAATTATCAAGGAATTCGGCCTTTATAAGAAAGTAGGCAACTAATTCCATAAAAGGAATTATCATTAACATAGAACCAGTCCTTATTCCATCCTAAATTAACTAATTCATTATTCATAGTCTCCAAATATGGGAAAACTAAGAATAGTATATCACAATATATCACCAAATTAATTAAACTATTAATTTTAGATACCTTTAATTCTTCTATCAATAAGAAAAACATGCATCAGGTTCATTAAACAATACTATTAAACAAGGTCATTTGTATTAATTTGATTATCATCTAATTACAATGACAACAAAAACAATAATAATTGGATTCATTAAACCTACCATATTATATTTAAGTCAATTAATTATCAATTAATTTTGTCTTTACTCCCTTTACCAATTTCCGTCATGAAAAATATGCTAGCCCAGAAAGTCATAGATATACCACAATAATTTATATCAAGAGGAAAACCATTATCATGGTATAAAGAGAAAATATATGATCGATACCAATTATTTAATCTGGTTCATATAATTATTAGGTTAATTCCATTGTGTTCTATGGGATAAACCATTATAAATTTATGATTTCACTTAAATAATTAGAGAAGCATCTAATCCCCTACCTTAAAAGGGTGTTGGTGTTCTTCGCACGAGAATGGATCAAAGTAATGGATCACAATCACCTCTCCCACACCAACATCATATACCCAAGAATGTCGTGACATAACCAAAACAACCAAAAACCAAAGAAAATCCATTAAAAACATGGAGATCACGCACCATTACATGAAAAGGAGAAACATAGGGAATAAAATTGAAGGAGACTCAAGAATAGTGGTGGGCCATTAATTATATTGAAGACATATTTCTACAAATTGAAGAATGTAGCTAAGGATCATTCAATGATGATGGAAGCCCCAAAATAGTAATAAGACCTGGGGTTTATGGAGATACGTTGTAGCGGTAGGATTACAAAAATCAAGTGATAGGAAAACACTTAAAATATATAGTGTCGGGGATTTACATGACATGTAATCCAAATTCACATCGTGTAACTCCTCAAGGTCATGTTATGTACAAAAATGTGTCACCTGAAATATTTATTTTATTTTTTAAACCACAAAACATTTCACACCATGAAAAAAATCATGAAATAGGATCTCACATCCGGTAATACAGTTACACGACATGTAATCCCCTCTTTCCCATCTTTTACATTACCATACATCTCTAATCTTCTTTCGATCTTCCATTGAGAACTGTGATTGTTGAAAACTTGCAAATTGTTGATCCGCACAGATCAAAGATCATACAAGAACTAAAAGGGGGAAGATTATTTGAGATACCCCATATAAGATAACTAAATATTACTAAAATTCTCCAACAAAATCATGTCATACGGTTTAGTTATGTCATCATAATATTTTATACTGATTATATTGAAATAAATTTTATGTAGTTTGTTGCATTATTTACACGAAACTCTGAGTCAAAAATAACCATGATATATTATATCATTTTACCTATAATTAGATTTATGAGAATGAATTGGAATAAAAAAATTATTAAATATATAAATATATATATATCAAATTTCATATGTATTTATTAATTCAAAAAAAAATTAATCATTAAATATTATTAAAACCACATCATAAATAAGAGTAATAATTTTCCGAAGAAATGTATTTTTCTATATTTTAAGGAATTTTTCAATTAAAAAATATGGAAATGAATGTTAGATGATTATTTTAATTAATTTTATTTTTATTTTATGTGTAAAAATTTATATATTATTGTTTTAATGGTTATGAGTGAAGTTAAAACCATTCAAATGTAAAAAGATATTTCTTTTCTGAAAACTTTTTTAATTAGAGTAAATAATTTTTTTGCGTTATAATAGAAATAATTCATTGTTGAATAAATAATTTAATGAAATTACTAGATTATATATTCTATTAAAAACACTAACATGAATATAAATATTTTTACTAGGAATTTAATTAATGTAAACTCAGTTTAATTCTTGAGAATAATTTTTTTTAACATATGGTTTTCATTGAATTTTGTGGATTTGTATTGAAATTAATTTATTCATTGTATTAAAATTGAATATTATAAAATTCAATCAATATATATATATAGTTATTATTTCCCTTTTTCAATTATTCCACGTTCAATTTTTGTTATAAAGAAATGTATAATTTGTAAAATTTTATTATCATGCTTAAGGTTAAGAGGATTTTATGAGGAATACACTATAGTGATATGGGTAAAAATTCAACAAAAACCCTATATAAATATTATTTTTTAAATATATTATTACCTTATATTATTTTTAAATTTATTTATAAGCTATTTGGTTCAAATTTATAATAAAATGACATGATATTACTAAAATAGTTTTTGTTATTCCACGTGTCTCATTCTGCTCACTTATAATTTGGCACATCTTCTCTAGTGATGTTCATTAATATTGAGCTCTTTGGATTCTCCATGAAATGACAAAAATCATCATTTATTATCTCCATATTGTATTTATCTCTTACTATTACTATATTACCATCCTAATATGACATACTATGTAAGACCATGGTGATTTATCAACAAATTGGTAATCATATTACCCAAATCTGTCAATGTTTATTTCCTCATTTACATCCTATAAATATTTTGTATCATAACTAACATATTGAATATTATTTAATAAATATAATTATATTTAATTATATTTATAATAGATATTTATTCCACCTCCTTTCCTCAAATTAGATGTTAAATTATCACTCATGTGTATGTATAGACTACCTCCTCCAAATAGTGATATGATTCATTTTCCAACACCACCACACATTGATGGGTTATAATTATGAATTCATTGAATATGTATAAAATTTTTGAAATAATAATGATTCATAATTGATGAGTTATGTCTAATTATTTTTCTTTTTGTAATTAGAAAATGTAAGTATTTTTATGCATATATATAGACAATCATTTCCATAAGCCTTAAATAACATTTTAAAAATAAAAATTTTTTATGTGGTTATTAATATGTATATAAATAACAGAGAAATTTTGGCTATATCATGAATACTATTTTATATGTAATGGATCCTTGGTCATGTTAAAATTACCATAACTTTTGAACTAAAACCTAAATAAAAAATAAAGATGTAAACACACGAACTAATGATGAGAATAAAATATTACAATTGGATGCAGGATAAAAAGTCATATTCAAACCATAAACGGTATTATATTTTTTAATATTGTTTTATAATATAACTATAATTAATTATAATTGATTCTCTATATTGTTATATCCACTTAGATGGGATGTTGTGCTTGTGTAAATGATAATTTGTACCAATGTATATTTTTAAGAAGTTAATTTATTATTAAATGTCAGATGATGAAATTTTATTATCTATCTATGAAAAAATAATATTTATTTCATTAAAAATTGTTTATTTCTTGAGATAAAAAATTTTCCTTTATCTTTACTCTCTCTAAGTACTCAATCTTTTGAATGACTGATTTTAAGAAGAAAATGATTTTAGTTTTCTCTATGAACAGAAAACATTTTCATCCATGTCCATATTTTGTTAAAAAATTTAGTAATGTTTTTAATATTATCCAATTATTGATAAAATTTATTTCTTCCATGTATGATAATCTATATAAATATTTTAAATTAATATTAATGTATTTCACAAAGAATGTATTTTTTATAAATAGCATGTACAAAATATTTGGTTTAACATATAAAACCCAACAACATTTCTTATCATCTTGATAAATATTTCTATAATGATTTATTACGTATTAAATGGATAATTTAATTTTAAAAAAATAATTTATTTTCCCCCATTCCCAAATAAAAATTTTTATTTATATTTTTTACCGATTTTGTCAAAAATATTACACAACAATCACATATATTATAAAGTTGATACTTCCACTCAATGTATACTTTTTAAACTATACAATACATTTAAATTTAAACATAATTTCTTTTATTAAAAATAAAAATTATATAAAAATTTTAAATTATTCTTTTTCCAAATCAACCATTAACACTTTGAAAATAATATGTAAATTTTATATGATCACAATATGATTAGTCAAGGATATAAAAATTAAATAAAATAAACTAACTTTCCCACTTCAAAACCATGAGGTCATATAAGAGTGTTCAATTTTAACATGATAATAATTGATATAATATATATGACTTCATATTTACTACCCAATTTTTATAATTAAAAATGTAATAAGAAAGCATAATGGTAAAATAATAATCATGAGGGTTTATTTTAAAAATCAGAACCAATGAAAAACAGTTTCCTAAAAACATACAGTCTATACATATAGGGTATACTAATTCATTTAAATAAAATATATGTTCCATTAAAAATCAATTTAAAATAATTCCATGAATTTTTTAGGAATTTAAATGTAATGTATGAACCTTTTGATATCATATTCTTGGAATCATAATAAACAAAATCTAATTTGAATAACATAGTCAGTAAATTCCAATACAATTCTTAAAAAAAAATCATTACTCAATAAAATTGAGATATATATCAAGAATTATCATCTTAATATTAAATGCACATAGATCAAAACATTCATCGGAAAAAATTATTTCATTAAAATCATCAATCACTTACTAATATACTTTTCAAACCATAAGTATTATTTTGATATTGATATATCCCTTTCCATTAATTCCACATTTTCAAAAATAAAATTATCATAACAAAGAATAGAATGGTTCCTCATTTAAGAAAACATGGAACCATGTCAATGAAAAAAATATTGAATAAATATGTAGAGATGGGAAATGTCATTGACATCATGTTTGTTTAAAAAAAGTTCATATTTTAGTTTTTAAATAATTCTAAACATTTCGTAAAAAATAAACCAATTGGTTCATTTTTATTTCTTTTGTAAGAAAGTAAAAACAAGAGGTAAAATTACATTTCTAATTCATTTTTATATTTATTTTTACATCGATAAAAATAATCACAATGGGTAAATATATTAGAATTAAATATTCAAAACATTTTCATTTTTTTCAAAATAGATTATACCTTTCCTAAATATGACTTATCACTTTCATATTTATATTTATAAATAATTAATTTATGATAATAATTTAATTTTATAATATTTTTTTAATTTATGTATATTTCAATTAATCAGTTTATTTTAGTTCTTACAATGTTATAGTTTATCAATTAAAATATTATGTTTACTTTAGTCATTATGAGAATGATTGGTTCTGTAGTCCAAAATGACTATAGTAGAGTGATTATAGTCAAATAGATCCTAATTATTTATTTTCCAATATCATTATATTGATATTATTATCCATTATATACATAATTTATAGTTTTATAAAAAAAAATTAGTATGGTAATGAATAATGAATTATGTTACCATATTGAGATGGTATTATGTACTTACATGGGAGTAACATTTAAATTTTTAGAGAAGATGAGGGAAATAATATATTTTTTATTTATTATTTACAAAATTATTATAATATCATAAAAATAGTATTATTATTTTAAAGACACTTATATATATTGTCAATGTGATATGGTGATGAAAAATAAAATTTATTGGTTTTTGAGGTGGTAGTCTGCACCTATGCACATGTGATGTTATTATATTTTATTGAATGATAATGAATGAATTGGAATATTTATTTATTATTATAGAATTAAATTTATATCATATATATTATATTATTTAATCTTGATAAATTATTATGGTCATCCATTAGAGTCATTCTTCATTGTTGAAAGATATCATCTCATCTGAAGGTGGACCACATGTACGCCCTAACAATGATTTTATTTTCTATTGGATGGATATGTCGATGTAAAAGGGTTATAAAAAATAATAAAATCACTATAGATTGTTGATAATGATAATATTAAATTAAAATGTTTAGGGGAGTGTTTAAGGTTTTAAAAGAAAAAATAAAAGATATAACACTTTTTTAAGAACTATACCACTTCTTCATACAACCGCATTAGGTATATATATAAAGAAAATATTGTATTATATTATAATAAAACTAGGACCACTAGGATTTTTGGAGAAATATTTGAAATATATTTGAGTATATATTGTAAAATTATAATAGATCTTGGAGATTTTAGAATATAGAAGACACATTTTGGAACTGAAAACATTAAAATCATCTAGAAAATACTTCCTTAACAATGATACATGAAACCAATCACATAATTATTATAAAATCAGAGGTAATTATCTTTTATAATAAATTATAACAGCTGTCCCTTGAATTTTATATAATCGAATGAACAATGGACTTAACATTTCCTTCATAAAATGTCCTACAACACCTTTCGATTAAGATAATTTATGAAAAAATAAGCTACCTACCAAATATTAAAGATCATTACTATGTTAATACACTTATGTTTATTGATCTGTATGTTATTCTAAAACATCTTTGTGAATTATATTCACTTTCAGAACTAGATACTATACAAATATTAGTCCTCAAAACCTACTTCCACCAACTTCATCCTAACGGTATGGAGTTTCAAACAACTTTCCTTATAATTCCAAAAATGTTCCATTTAGGTACTTGAATAAAAAATGTTATTATTTGAAAATAAAATTTTTGAAATATATTGATCCAATATTTAATTATAATAGAAAAAAGTTATTAAATAATAACCTCCAAATAAATAATCATTTTATATTAATGTACATAAAAATTAAGTTAGAAGATGTATTGAAATTTAATTCAGTAATCAATGAATGGATATATCTTCTCCAAATATTAATATTAAATTTTCAATAGATATTATAAAAATCATCATTTCTAAATTTAGATATTTGATTATTTCAAAAACATAATTTAAAGAATGATTATACAAATACATATTATCACAAATCAGAATAAAAATACTATATTTAGTCAATTGATCAATAATTACACCTATTTATTTAACTTTTTCATGTATTTGTTAATCGAAATATGAAATCCATGAATATACTCACCCATATTAGTTTTATAATTGTAAAAGGATGATGTATACCCTTCATTAATTTTTGTTCCTCATTAACCTATTTAAAATACAATCATTTCATTATGAATAAGGAAATATCTATGTTTATTCAATCCCACTATAAATATTACTAAAGGACCCAATATATCAATGTCTTGTAGTGATAGATTTAAAAATAGATAGATATGATATTCAATCGATAATTATTTCTTCCCGTGATAATAACATGGAACACATAATCTTTTTTTTTAAATGCAAGACACCTTATTTATCAATAATGAATGCACTCATTCCTAACAAAAATTTCGTAAGTAATCTATTGAAAAATTTCTAGGTCAAAATCCAATAAATGATAATCCAATGGGTTATGTTCCCTTTATTGAATTTTAAATGGTGCATTATCATTCCTAGATAAATAATAAGAAAAAATATTTACAATTTATATATAGTAAAAAATCATGTGGCCATAATCATAAATCTATTCCAGACATCTTCTCAATATAATGAATAATTATTTTTTAGTAAAAATAAAATTAAATATTTTTAATAAAAATATATTTCAAATTTTAATAATTAAAAATGATTCCCCTTGATTCATAAGGAAAACATTATAGATGACAATTGATAGTCATGGGTAGGATAGTTTATCGCATGATATTTCAATTATCATGAATCTTAATATATTTTTTGATCATTTAACATTAAAATAAGAATATATACCCATAAATGAATGCTTATTTTTTATTGAAAACTCACCATTTATTGAATGTGCGAAAAAAATGCAGTATTAACTAATATTAATTTGAATTCATAGATACAATCATCACATCCTTTCATCAATATTGATTTAACTACTTTTTGAGTTAACATATTTAGGGGGATATATAATTGGGAAAATTTTATAATATACATTCACTAGTAATCCCCTAGTAGAGTGTTGACATGAAACTATGTGATATTTTATGGTATGATTCACTCATCAGACTATTATTTTTTCTGTATGAACAATTATTCCATCCTTATTTAAAATACAAATGAGTAAATAAATATATTTCTACCAAAATGCACATTTTCTATATTTAACATTTAACATCATATAATTTATTATATGTAGAATATAAATAAAATATATCCTGTGATTATCATGACTTTTACAATATATCATGATTTAATTAATAAACATAGTCAAATAATTATAAAATAATATAAATAAAAATCTATTCATATGCTCCATCAAAAATAGATTGATCATTTGTTGTCCAAATAAAAATAAATGAAAATTCATAATAAAAATTCCTACTATGAAATTATATATTTTAATTTCATCCTCCTTCTCCTTTTAATGATGATTATCATACCTAAAATTAATCATTGAAAAAAATCAATCCCCTAGAGTTGATTAAAAACTATAATATATGAGCCAAAAAATATACATCATTGACTATGATGTTATTCAATGAGCTATAATAAATTGAGTTCCTCATGGAACGAACATTATTTTAATAAATTAAAATATGATAACCTCATTTTGATTTTCTGGGACGAATGATGCCTTTATAAATAATCCCTAATTAACAAAATTTCAATTCTAAAACATATACTTCTTCTATTAAAAATGATGTGTTTATATTTTTTATAACGAGGAACTATTTAAATAGTAAATTGATTTTTTATTGTGTAAATTATTGAGAAATAAAACAACGTATTTGTATAATACTGTAACATAACTAATTTGAAATGATTTCTTGTTCTCATCAGTATATAAAAGATAAGTTTCATTTACATCTATAATCAATTTTTATTCTTCTTGGTATTTTTTAATGATGTTATTTAACTCATTTATACAAACTAAAAATCATTCAATAGATGAATATGTATGTTTAAAATATATCATCAAATGAGAAAACAAAATCTAATTCATTCCATGAATAAAATAAAAATAATTACGTGGAAGGAATATAATATTTTTTTGAGAAATGCATTCTAAAGATAATTATTGGCAGATTACAACAATTTTATTATTATTTAATTCTATCATTATTATTTTTTTCAGATGATTGGGATTCATTTAGTGAGTTGAAATTTAGAATTTAGTGTAAATTTCTCGAAAATGAATGAATTTATATACCAAAAATAAAATATGACATTGAAATAATTTGAATAAATTAGTAATTTACCTATTTTTTAATGGTCCAACATATATAGATGTTTTCATATACTATATTTTATACTCAAATAATTAATTGTATAATGAACCAATTCATTAATATTAAAACATAATACTATAATGTTTTCATTCTCTTTTTTATCATCACTATAAACTTTTATTTGTTTTTGTGATTCGCATGTCTAAAAATACCGAATTAAAAACATATCCCGAAATTATAATAAATTTTACAACAGTTTTTATTATCAAACATATCACATAATGTAATATCGATTATGCTATCATTATATTTCCTTGATGTATTATTTTCCAACTAATTCCATCATGACATTTATTTTATATGATTTTATACAAAAATTTATCATAAAAACGATTGTTATACCTTCTTGGGACATCATACAAGTTTCACATAAACTTTATATTCACAAGAATCCAAATCAATTTAATATAATGGATTAAATTTTAAATAAATCCATTAATTTTACTATCTAGATCAACTTTATAAGTCATTTTATAAAATTCCAATTGGAAGAAATCATATTTATATGTATCCACTAAATATTCCTCCTTCCGCCTCAATTCAAATAATTTATATTCAATCTATTTATGAATTACCAGGGGAGAATATTTCTCAATTAACATATTTTTAATATGCTACAATAAAAAGAATCAATCTCTTTTTTCCATATTATTCTTTATCATCGACTATCACTTATTGGATTGTCTATCAAAATTATAAAAATAAAAAATTCCCTTTTAATTAATTTAACCACCCATGAATTAAAATATATTTTCAAATGCTTTAATCAATCCCACACCATCCACTATAGAAGATAATCTACAAACTATTGGTGTATTTTTCATCCTGAAATGATCTAATATAGAGATTGTCTTTTATAGTAAATTTGGTTGGTATTTAACATGTATTCCACCTTAAATAAAATCGTATGTCAACTATTCCATTAATGAAAAAACTACAATGTTCTAATTCAATTCCTTAGAGGTTGTTAATTTGGAAGTTCATTTATCTCTTGATGCCTTCCTACCATAGGTTCAATATATCCTCTATATAGGACCACTATAAATGGATGTTAACCAAAAATAAAACATTGTAAATCCTCAATCGATATATCATGATAACAATAAATTCAATTATCATAAGGGTACATACTTACATTATCGAATACTCAACAAATAATATAAATGGAAATTTCATACAGACTATAATGAACTGATCCTTATTAAAAAATAATTTAATTTTAAGGCATTAATTAAATTTCAAGCATTCCTGAAGTAACTTTTATATTTAATGTTTTACAAAACTAGGTCATAATGTATTCATAATAATATCATTCAACATAAATAAGAAACATCCACTAATTATAAATTTTTTTGAAAATGTAATAATTTTAAATTGGGAAACTTATTTTTCATAATAAATATTAAAATTTATGAGAAATACTTCATAATTGTTACATGTAATATTTATACAATATGGTATCATTCGAATTGTGGTATGAGGACCAAAAAGATTTTACGGGACCTAAAAATAAGGAAAATACTAATTTTTGAATTTTAAAAATAGAATGTCATAAAAGAGAGTTTTCCATTGATATAATACATTTTGATCATAATTGTAGTAAATAATCTCTAAAGGTAAATTATTTTCATTAAATAATTAAAATTAAAAAATAATGATCAAAAAATAATGATGTGGGTTTCTTATAAAACTAGATACTCCATGTAAACAATTTTCATAAAAATCTAATATTTAATGTCAATAGAAAAAAAATCATTCCAATAAACAAAATATCATTCAAATAAATTATGATATTGAAATATGTACATGAAAACATAGTTATATGCTTGACTAATTTATGAATGTTCATATGGACTACTTTTTCATAGAACAATTACAAGAACCCTTACAATTAGGATAACATAGTCCATTAATTCCCCCTAAAAATTTAAAGAAAAAGAACATTACATAATTCATTTGTGAGATATATCTAATTCCTCCATCAATAGAAAAATTTTGCAATGAAAAAAATTACATGAAAAAAAATTGTGATCAAATTCATTAAAATTATACGTTTGATCCAATAAGGAATTTTTTTTCATATTTTGATATATACTTTTCATTTAAAACACGATTTTGAAAAATAAAATACCCCAAACATAGAGAATAAGGTTATTTTATTTGGTGGAACATGTATTCATATTGATAATTTGAGATACCAAATTATTATTACAATGGTGATTTTTCTTCTAACATCATATATTTTTAAAAACATCCCTTTTATACAATGTAATGAAACCCAATAAATACTTATAAGTTATGAAAAATTATTAATTTAGGTGTCCATTGAATTAATTGAATGAGGTATGTAAAATTTCATATTTAATTATATAATTTTATTATTTAACATATTCCAAATAATATGGACATTAAAAAATGTTATAATTTATTCATAAAAATTTTAAAACTAGTTTTTTGATAGAATATATCTTACCTAATTACTGGTATGTAATTTAGATTCATTTTCATCATTAATTACAAATTAATGATAATTATTTCAGTTTCATAAGAATCATTTTCAACTAAATTATCATTTTATTATTCCTTTCATTTTAATTATTTCAATTTAATATATAATAACTTAATTGTTTAAGTATACATGTTTTTTATTAGGATGCTTGGTTCTTAAGTCAGAAATGACATTGATAAGTTCAATACGGTCTAATGTATAATTATTATATCATTTATATAATCCAAATAATTTTATAATTATCATTTTTATACATTAATTATACTTTAATATATATGAATATGTGATGGTTATCGAAAATTAATTATGTTACCATATAGAAACAGTAGTCTATACATATGCATAACCGATGTTTCAAATATTCAATGAACATGAGGGTATGAATGTAAATGTAATTAAATAGTTATTTAATGATAATTATAAAATAAAAACTTTATTATATATTTAAATACAAATATTTAAATCAATAATTAATTGCAGTTATGGTAAATGTAATACATCAATTTACGAGGTGACAGTTGTCATGTATGTAATGATGGATGTTTATATTTTTCATTAAATGGTAAAAATATAATAACATTAAATTAAAATTATATAATTAATTTTATATCATATATACCATAATAATTCATTTGGTTCCATATTTATTACCATATATAATAAATAGTGACAAAAAATGAAATAAGTCCACTCATGAGGTGGTAGCATAAACATATGCATGAAAGATATTTTCAATTTCAATTAGATGTATATTTATATTAAAGGGGGTTATAACCATGAAATTATAACATTACATTATATAGAATGTAAAAATGTTATTTTATGGTATTCGTTATGAGTTTTCTGTAGGTGGTAAAAGAAGAAATGGAAACAAAAACACTATGTTATGAACTATAGTCCTTCTTTCGAAAACACCATTAAGATTATACCTAAATCCATTATGGTACGTTATTAAAACAAAACTATAAAATATAGTACATGCAGATAGATTTTATTAAAGTATTTTTTTTGGTATTTTCATATCTAAAACCCTCTTGATGTGTGGAGGAGAGTTGATAAGCAGTGTCCATTTATATGTGAGCAAGATAACACAAATGGAATCATTAAATATAATACAATATATTAATTTCATAAATAATAAATTGTATCCTAATTGAATCATCATCTAAAATAAGATTTAATATAGTCAAAAAATGGTTTGAAAATGATATCTTGAGAGGTTTTAATGTAATTTTAACAATTATCATTGTACTTTTAATCATTTTGACCCATTTTACATATATATCAACAACCATAATTCAATTACGTGGTTTAAATTCATAATGAAAATATGAAAATGAAAAATATTAAAAATTAAAAAATCATCATTCAAAATATGAATTCCATTTTTCATGAATAATTTTATAAGTATAGAAAAATTTTCATTTCAAATAAGAACAAGTAACATAAATGTTTTTCTGAATAAAAGTATTTTTAAGAATAAAAATTATTACTAAAAAATTATAATATTATACTGAACCGAAGATAGGTAATTGAATTATTAATAATATAAATATTATATTATCTATAACTAATAAAAAAATTGAATTTTTATAAAACGGAAGATGAAATTTAGTTTTCCAAACAAAACATTATTTTCTATTATTTACACAAAAATTACCACCTATAGATAATTCCCTAAAAATAATTCCATGATAATTTTGGTTAATTAATGTCATATATTGTCATGACCAGTCCTCAGGGCCCGTGTCGTGACTACCCCAAGCCCGTCTTCCATAGGCCAGGGGATGGTGACTAGCACCAAAGACGTAATCCCTATAAAAAGTGAAGCCATTATCTTTAATAAGTAAAAAAACAACAGAGTATGCAACTAGAAGTAAAAACTATGTAAAACTGTATACAAAAGAATGTGCTGAAAGGAAATGGGCTGGAAATACAAGCCCAATAGTAAAGTTCAAACAACTGAAAAACTAGTACAACTGCAAAAAGGTAAAACTGCAACTACTGAGTTGTCCTTTGCGAATCCCACCTGAAGGGTGGGTACATATTGCATCCTCAGCACCCCAGTTCCAACCATCCTCTCCGTGTACGTCTTGCCAAGTGGTCCACCTCAGGGTATCATCCAACTCTACAACTCCCTACCTCGATCAGTGATGTCCTTCGTCTAAAACCAACATAACAAAGTGCGGGCATAGCCCGTGCAGGGGTGAGCATAACGATACTCAGTAGGGACCCCGAGACCCCCGAAGGTCTCCCAGGATCCATGAAGGAAAAACCACAAAATAAAGATATAATCATAAAGTATCATCCAACCCTACTTAGGTATAAGCCCATATATATACCTAAGTTATCAATCACAGTCCGGCTCCAACTCTTAAGCCCAAGCACAACCCATTCCACACATAATGTATAGTCAATCACCTCAAAGATAAATGATTGAGAGTGAAGACATAGCTCACACAGGTATACATCTTTCATATAGAGATAGAGATGATCAGATGTAGTCACTGATTCATCTAAGCTATCGGACCCACACATGATACAGGACCAGCTAAGCTGTCGGACCCACACATGATATGGGACCAGCTAAGCTGTCGGACCCACAGAGGATACAGGAACATAAGTTCGAACTATCAAACCCATAGAGGATTCCGGTATAGAAGTCATCACTGTCAAAGCCACTGAGGATTCCGGTATAGTAGTCATCACAGTCAAACCCACAAAGGATTCCAGTATAGTAGCCATCACTGTCGAACCCACGGAGGGTTCCGATACAGTAGTCGTCGCTATCAGCTATAGGGTTCCAGCACATAACACGCTCGATTCCGGTAGGGTCCACTTGTCGAGTCATGTTTCGATACATCAACTATCATGAAGTCGTGAGTTGATGTATCCAGTAGTTCTGTCTCATCATAAGGATCCCAACGCGATAGACGATGTGTCAATCGGATGCCCGACCTAAGAGTTATTGGCATTTCTGTTCCAAGGGCCTGGTTGGATTTATGATCGATCCAAACCCATCCATTTTCAAAAGTTGTCTGAAACTCACTTAGAGTAACTCAAAAGGACTGCCTCGTTGTGAGGGTCCTAGAGCCGCAGATGATGCATCGATCGTATGTGCGGTCTAGAAGATATTCGAATTTAAGCGGAGTCGGTCCCGGCCCGTCAAGCCCAGTGGGATCGCGGGTCGGCCCGACCTGGCTCGGCGGGTCCGACCCAGCTGAGGGGTCAGCCCGGCCCTGCTCGGCGGGTCCGACCCAGCTGAGGGGTCGGCCCGGCCCGGTGGGGCGCAACCCACCTGCAGACCCGGCCCATGGAGCAGGCCTATTCGGTTCACCCGGCGGCGCCTAGCGGGGCCGCCTCTCCCTGCCCAGCAGGCTCTAGCCAGCCGGTTCTGCCCGGTGCATGCAGCCCACACAACGGTCCGCAGTTTTCTTTCACGCTTCACTGAGCGGCGTCTCGGTTATTCAGCCCGGCCGGTGGGTTCGCCCGCCGAGCGGCCCGCTGTTGTGGGACGTGTCTCCTCCACGTGGCACCTACAGGTGCCGGGTCTTCCAGCCTGGCCTTCAGTAGTCTGCCGGTTCTTCCAGCCGAGCGGCCCGCGGATGCGGGCTGCGGTTTTCCTCCAAGCGGACGGCACATCGGCACCGGTCCACCACGATCGCGGTCCATCCTGGCCGCGACCTTCAGTTTCATAGCACGACGCGACGACGCCTCGCCTTTTCTTCTGTCCTGGTTCTTCTCTGGAGCGGTGCGACGGCACCGCGCCCTGTCTTTTCCGCCTCCAACGTTGTTAAGATCAAAAAATATGGGGGATGTTTGGGTCGTCTTCATGCGGCCCGAACCCTCCTCATTATGACGTTAACAGTTGGCAATTCACATTTAGTAATTTGAATGAAGAAGTTTGGAATTATAAACAACTCAAAACAACCCCTACCTCGCATCCAGAGATCGCTTTGACGGAGTCTCGGTATATTGTTGTCATGGAAGATGGACGTCATTCCGTAAAAATTGGATGGAATGACATTTTCGTTGGTGAGGTTCTTCACGGGTGGCATCTTCCTTTTCTTACCCCAGTAGGAAAGAAGGAAGTCGTGTCGTCATTCTTATGTGGTGAAAAAAGGCGTTCTTCGTCGAGAGGGTATTATTCTTCCAAGAGTTCTCCTCCTCTCCTTAGTTTTCCGAACCAAGTTTATGCCAGCCTAATTAGAAGAATGTAATCTCTTCTTTTAATGTTGGAAAAATAAATTCAAAATAATTCAAATAGATTAATTAAGTGAGGAATTAATTAATATTAGGTGTTCTCACTTTAATGAGAGAATATGGAAGGTTTAAAATTTAAAAGAAGGGAGGTGGAGTGTTTCAACATTAAATTGAGAGAGTGGTGGCTTTAATAATTTCAAGGGGAGTTGAGGGGTTTGGTATTCATGTGGGAACCACCACACATTATCCTCATTTGGGAGGCTATGTGGGGGGGGGCACCTCCAACTTCCGTATGGAGAAAACAACCACCACATAAAAATAAAATTATGTCACGCATAATTTTATTTAATTTATTAAGAATCTCAATAATTAGCTTCAACTCACGTTAAAACGCAACTGCAGTAAAGGTATCCTTAAGTGAATACCGGCACTACAAGTTCATCAATGTCCTCAGATTTCAATTCCGAGCACCGGTTCAAATGATATAAAATCTCGCTCGTAAGTTGACTGAACGTACCCGAACAAAACTTTAGAAAATGATATCGGGCACACCGGGCCTTGAAATCAGGCGTCGTCAGAAACTGCGGACTTGTAAAATTCCCATGTATTTAAGAAAAAAATTTCCATGGAATTTTCGAGTCTTTACATTCTCCCCATATCAGGGTTATACGTCCTCATAATCTACTACACAAACTAAGGGAACAATTGAGGGTACTGAGCATGCATCTGACCCTCCCGCTCCCATGTGCTATCCTGGAGGTTCCCATGCTGCCAGTAAATGCGAACCAGAGGAATCGACTATCTACATAGGACCCGCTCCTGTCGATGCTCGATCTCCACTGGGACCTTCGTGAAAGTCACCCCATCATCGTTGTCCAGCTCCCTGTGGTCGATAACGTGGGACAGGTATTTCACGTATCTCCTCAGTTGTGATACGTGGAAGTCGGCGGGCACCCGATGCAACTAAGCTAGAAGGGCTAGGCGGTAAGACACCTTGCCTACCCTACTGAGGACATGAAAAGGTCCGATGAAACACGGAGATAACTTTCCGCCTTGGCCGAATCTCCATAGACCTCATCGAGGTGTGACCCGTAAGAAGATGTGGTGGGCATCCTCAAACTACAGTGGTCTCTGTCTCCTATCAGCATAGGACTTCTGTTGGCTCTGTGTAGTCTTCATCTGCTCCTGGATGATCTGCACCTTCTTTGTTGTATCATGCACCATCTATGGTCCTACAAGTGCTGACTCCCCTGGGTCAGTCCTGCATAGAGGCGATCTGCAAGGTCGGCTGTATAGTGCCTCATAAGGTGCCATCCCGATGGTGGAGTGGTAGTTGTTCTTGTATGCAAACTCCACCAAGGGTACGTGATTCTCCCAGCTGCGACCAAAGTTGAGGACACATGCACAGATCATGTCCTCAATAGTCTGAATGGTTTTTTGTGTCTTTCCATCCGTCTGTGGGTGGAAGGTGGTGGTCAAGCGAAGCTACATCCCAAAAGCCTCCTGCAACCCCTTCCATAGCAGGGAAGTGAAACGAGAATCCCAACCGGAGACGATCATCGATGGCACACCATGAGCCCGCATGATATCCTATATGTAGAGGTTTCCCAAGATCTCTACTAATCCTTGAACTCTAATCGATAGGAAGTGGGCTGACTTGGTGATCCGGTCGACAATCACCCAAATAGAGTCGTGTCCTCTTGATGTACGTGGAATCCCCATCACGAAATCCATGTATATACCATCCCACTTCCACTATGGGACCTCAAAGGGTTGAACCAAGCCTGCTGGAACCTGGTGATCCATCTTCACTTGCTGAAAAGTGAGGAACCTCGAGACAAACTCTGTTACTGCCTTCTTCATACCTGCCCACCAGTGTTGTCGTGTGAGGTCCTGATACATCTTCCAAACTCCTGGATGTACCGCTAGAGGGAAGTGTGTGAATCCCTCAACACCTCCTCCTGTAGTGCAACTGGTACCATGGTACATCCTCTAAGGAGTATAACGTGCTCCCCACCTTCATAAAATCCATCAAGCGCCTACCCTAAGGATATCTAAGAATGTCGTGTCTCACAGTCAATGTCCCCACACTTTGCCTCTCTGAATCGTTGTAGACGTGGAGGAGTGACTGTGAGACACTGTAGAAAGGCTGCTCCATCTCTATGGACAAAGGATATCTGCAACGCGGCCAACTACTCTGTCACCTCTCCTAGAAACTAAATGTATGATCTCATGCTGAGACCATCTGCTACAATGTTCCCCTTCCTAGGAGGATAGAATATCTCGAAGTCAATGTTCTGGAGGAACTCGATCCATCGTTTCTATCTCAGGTTCAGGTCCTTCTATGAGAAGATGTATCTTAGACTCTGGTGGTTAGAGTACACTGTAAAATGCTTTTCCAGCTGATAGTGTCACCACATCATCAAGGAAAATACCACTTCTACTAACTCCAGGTCATGTATAGCGTAGTTCTACTTGGGTTGTATCAACTGCAACGAACTATAAGTGATCAATGCTCGCTCCTACATCAAGACACGCCCTTGTTCATTCCCTGATGTGTCGTTGTGAACAACATACCCTACACCCTCCTCTGGTAGTCTCAATATGGGCGCACTGGTCAACCTCTTCCTCATCTCCTGAATGCTCTACTGGAATCTATGTGACCACACGAAGGGTTGCCCCTTCTTCTTGAATACTGAGATGGTCCTGCAACTCTGGAGAAGTGTTTCACAAATATCCAATAGTAACCAACCAGTCCTAGAAAACTCTGCACCTATGTCACACTCCTATGTGGATCCCAATCAAGTACCGCCTTGATCGTCACTAGATCCACTGTAACTCCAGCCTCCGAGATGACGTGTCCCATGAAATGAACCTCTCGAATCTAGATCTGGCACTTCGAGAGACTACCATAAAGCAGGTGCTCTCAGAGTGTGTCCAATACTACTCGTAAATGGTAGGTGTGCTCCTCCTCAGTAGTGTACTAAATCAGTATGTCGTTGATGAAGACAACAACAAAATGATCGAGGTAAGGATGGAAGATCATGTTCATGAGACTCATGAACACTACTGGTGTGTTGGTTACATCGAAAGGCATAACCAAGAACATGTAGTGGCCATACTGACTTCTGAAGGTCGTCTTCTACACATCCTCGTCTTGAACTCTGAGCTGGTGATAGCCTGACCTAAGGTCTATCTTCGAGAACCATTGTACTCCCTTGAGCTGGTCGAAGAGGTTGTCAATCCTCAAGAGTGGGTTCTTGTTCTTCACAGTCACTGAATTCAAGCGACGGTAGTCGACACACAGTCACAAGCTCCCATTCACCTTCTTGGCGAACAAAATTGGAGGTGCCCTGGGTGAAACACTGAGTCGCATAAATCCCTTCCCCTGCAAGTCCTCCAGTTGTACCCACAACTCACGAATCTCGGAGGGATCCATCTGATATAAAATAGTAGATATTGGTGTTATCCTGGGGTACATGTCAATGTAGAAGTATACCTCTCTGCAAGGAGGTAGTCCTGGAATGTTGTCAGGAAAAATATCCATGTACTGATGGACCACAACAGGAAAACTCAGACTCCGCACATCAACCGCTCTAAGGATGAGACTAGCCAACTGATGTGTGATCGGCTACCCCCTCCTCTGTGTATGTCCATCATACACTGCAAAGGATCCCTTCTCACCAGTTAAGGTGAAACTGGTCCAATCTGTGTGGATACACCACACTGTGCGTCTAATATAGTCAATCTGAGTATGAACTGTGGATAACCAGTCCATACCCATGATGATGCTGTAAGGCCTCGATGCTGCTACGAGGAGATCCCAGCCGAAGCTCTTGCATCCTAGAGTAAGCTCACAGTACCAGAACTAGTGTGTAATCATCGTGTCTTCTCCAAGAGGATTCTCTAGCTGTAAGGATCGAACCAACGGCTCTGTCGAAATCTTCGAGCTTCGATCAAGGGCAGCGGAAATAAAAGAATGACTCACACCTGTGTGGATAAGTACTACAACTAGGGTGGAGTAGACACAGATAGTACCTAGAATCATCTCAGGTGCACCGTGTTCATAGGCCTTGACTGCCTGGAGCTGAGCCCGCCTTTGTCCGCCAGCTCCATTTGGTCGGGGTGGACCTCCTGGTGGTAGTGGCGGTAGAGCCGCGAAACGTCGTCCACCACCCGCTGCTCGGCCAGCTCCTCTACCAATTCTACCTGCTCCTGACGGACGACCATAGTCAAACCTCTGCCTCTACCTGGGCGGTCCCTCTACTATATGTTTCTCATTTGGATGATGGGTCGGGCAGTCACGAGCCATGTGGCCATGCCCACTAAATGCATAACACTACATGCTCCTCGTATAGGTGGCTTTGTCTCATTTGCCCGGCACAACCGAAACTGTATCATGGGGTCGCCCACCTGATGGCCTGGTCCACTTGGACCTTTGTGACATCTGTCTACTGTCGGTTGTAGAAGACTCTGCTATGTGTCACCCGGTGGTGGGTCTTGCCGCTGGTGACTGCTCAGCGAGAAAACTCTCCACTAGAAGGGCTCGCTCGAGCACCCCCACCTACATCGGAATGCTGAGGAGAATAATTGAAGCCATGATCTGATGCCCGAGTCCCTGTTTGAAGGTCCAGGCCCTAAAGAACGGGTCACGTACCATATACGTGGAGTAGCGCGAGAGGTCATTGAACCTCGCTGAGTACTGAGCCATTGTCATGCTGCCCTGCTGTAGATGACGTAACTCCTGAATCTGAACCGCACGACGGGTGGCTCGAAAAAACATAGAGCGGAAGAGACTCTCGAAGTCTGTCCAGAGTAATGATGCCTCTTCGTGCACTTAGAGCATTAGGCTCCACCATCTGCCTGCTGCTACATGTAGTAGACTCATGGCAAGGAACACCATGAGGTCGGATGGTGTCCCTACCAATATGAAAACTCTCACGATAGCCTCCAGCCAATCCTTAGCTGCTTGTGGGTCTGTCTCTCCCCGGATCATGGGTGGCCTCTACTTCTAGAACTCGTGTAACACACTCAGACGGCATGCACTCTCTACTCTTGGATCCAGTGGTATCGGTGGCCCAGCGGGTAGTGGTACCACTGGTACATCCGTTGTGATGGGGCTCTACACCGAGGCCTCATTGCTCGGTGGGCTACCATCTCGTACGAAACTCGGAACCCTAGCTGGCCGCCTTCGTGGGGCCATCCTAAAAAAAACAGGTGTGCCATGATTAAAACAGTATCCCTGGTGAGCTGACACAAAGTAATCACGAAGAAAACTTTTTCAAAGGAAACACATACGCAATCAATGTTTTCGTGCACTGAGTTGGAGATCTGAAGTCAGAGTCCTAGTGTATGGATACGTCAGCGGCCGCACCAACACCGGTTTCCCTAAACTGATAACCACACCGAAAAAAATTAACACTTTTTCCATTAAATGAATCTGAGTCCAATTTCTATAGTAGAACAGACTCCTGTGATACCAATTTGTCATGATCTGTCTTCGGGGCCCATGCCATGACTACTCCAAGCTCGCCTTCCATAGGCCAGGGGCTGGTGGCCAGCACTAAAGGCATAATCCCGATAAAAAGGGAAGGCATTACCTTTAATAAGTAAACAAAAACAATAGAGTATGAAACTGGAAGTAAACACTAAGTAAAACTTTATACAAAAAATGTTCAAAAAAGAAAGGGGCCAGAAATACAACCCCAACAGTAAAGTAAAAACAACTGAAAACTAGTAAAACTACAAATAGGTAAAACTGTAACTACTGAGTCATCCTCTAGGAATCCCACCTGAAGGGTGGGTACATATGGAATCCTCAGCACCCCAGGTCTGTCTGTCTGCTCCGTGTACATCTCGCCAAGTGGTCCACCTCTAGGTACCATCCAGCTCTGTAACTCTCTACCTCGATCAGTGATGGTCGTCGTCTACAACCAACATAATGAAGTGCAGGCATAGCCCATGCAGGGGTGAGTATAACGATACTCAGTAGGGACCCTGAGACCCCCGAAGGTCTCCTAGGATCCACGAAGGATAATCCATGGAAGAAAAATATAATCACGACGTATCATTCAACCGTACTTAGGTATATGCCCATACATATACCTAAGTTATCAATCATTGTTCGGCTCCAACTTTTGATCCCAAGAACATCCCAGTCCACACAGGATGTAAATTCAATCACCTCGAAGATAAACGATTGAAAGTCAAGACATAGCTCATATAGGTATACATCTTTCGTATAGAGACAGAGATGATCATTTGTAGTCACTGATTCATCTATGTTGTCTGACCCACACAGGATACAAGACCAACTAAGATGTCGGACACACACAAATACAGGACCAGGTAATCTGTTGGACCCACACCGGATATAGGAACAGAAGTCAGAACTGTGGAACCCACAGAGGATTCCGGTACATAAGTCATCACTGTCGAACCCACGGAGGATTTCAGAATAGTAGTCATCACTATCAAACCCACATTGGATTTTGGTACACTAGTCATCGATATAGAACTTATGGAGGATTCCTGTATTATAGTCGTCATTGTCATCTCTAGGGTTCCCGCACACAGCACGCTCGATTCTAGGAGGGTCCGCTCCTCAAGTCAAGTGTCGATACATCAACTATCATGAATATTTGAGTTTATGTGTACAATAGTTCTGTCTCATCATAAGTAACCCAACGCGATAGACGGCGCGTCAAACATACGCTCGGTCTAAGAGTTATTGGCATTTCTATTCCAGGGGCCGGGTTGGATTTACACTCGATCCAAACCCGACCGTTTTCCAAAGTTGTCCAAAACTCTCTTACAGTAACGCAAAATGACCGCCTCATCACAAGGGTCCCAGTGCCATAGATGTCGCATCGATCAGACTCACGGTATAGATGATATTCGGATTTGGGCGGAGTCGGGCCCGACCCATCAAGCCTAGTGGGCTGGCGGGGTGGCCCAACTAGGCCCCACGGGTCCGACCCAGCTGAGGGGTCGGCCTGTCCCGGTGCGGCAGGTCCGACTCATCTGAGGGGTCGGCCAGGCCCGGTGGGGTGTGGCCCACCTGCAGATCCGACATGCGGAGTGGGCCGGTTCGGTTCACCCTGCGGCGCCTAATGGCGCCGCCTCTCCATGCCCAGTCGGCCGTAGATGGCCGGTTCTCCCCCGCGCAAATGGCCCACACAGCGGGCCGCAGTTCTCTTCTGTGCGGCGCCGAGCAGCGTCGTGGTTCTTCTGGCCGGCCGGTAGGCAGCGGGCCAGTTCACACCCCGATCGGCCCGCGGTTTCTTGCCGCATCTCCTCCATGCAGCACCTGCGGGTGTCCGGGTCTTCCAGCCCAACTGGGAGTAGCCAGAAGTTCTTCCAGCCAAGCGGCCCGCGTATGTGGGCCGCAGTTTCCCTCCACGTGGCCGGCATGTTGGTGCCGGTCCACTATTGCCACGGCCGGGCCTGACCGCGGCCTTCGGTTCAATAGCGCGGCGCGACAGCGCCACACCTTTTCATCCGCCATGGTTCCTCTTCGGCGTGCTGCGATGGCACTATGCCCTATCGGCTCTGCCTCCATCATCTTTACGATCAAAAAATATGGGGTAGGTTCAGGACATGTTTTTGCGGCCCGAACCCTCCTCGTTATGACATTAACAGTTGGCAATTCACATTCCTTAATTAGAACGATGAAGCTAGGAATTATAAACAACTCAAAACAACCCCTTACCTCACAACCGGAGATCGCTTTAACGGAGTCGCGGTAGATGGTTGTTGTGGAAGAGGGAAATTTTTCCGTCAATGTTGGAAGGAATGACGTTGTCATTGGCGATGTTCTTTATGGGCGATGTCTTCCTTTTCTTTCCTCGGTTGGAAAGAATGAAGTTGTTTTTTTGTTCTTCGGTGGAAAAAAGGTGTTCTTCATCGATAGGGTATTATTTTTCCAAGAGTTATCCTCCTCTCTTTAGTTTTCCCAACCATGTTTTTGCCAACCCAATTAAAAGAATGTAATATCTTCTTTTAATGTTGGAAAAATAAATTCAAAAGAATTCAAATAGATTAATTTAGTGTCGCATTAATTAATCTTAGGTGTTGTCAGTTTAATGAGAGAATATGGAAGGTTTAAAATTTAAAAGAAAGGAGTTGGAGAGTTTCAACATTAAATTGAGAGAGTAGTGGCTTTAATAAATTCAAGGGGAGTTGAGGGTTTTGGTGTTCATGTGGGCCCCACCACACATTATCCTCACATTAGAGGATATGTGGGGAGGTGGTCCCCACCTCCAACTTCCCTTTGAATAAAATAACCACCACATAAAAATAAAATTATGTCACACATAATTTTATTTAATTTATTATGAATCCCAATAATTAACATCCACTCTCGTTAAAACGAAATTGCGTTAAAGATCTCCTTAAGTGAATACTAGTGTTGCGAGTTCATCAGTGTCCTCAGATTTTAATTCTAAGCACCAGTTCAAATGATATAAAATCATGCTCGTATGTTCATTGAATGTACCCGAACAAAACTTCAGAAAATGATTCCGGGCACACCGGGCCTCAGAATCAGGTGTCGTCAGAAACCGCGGACTCGTAAAATTCCTATGTATTTAGGACACAAATTTCCATGGAATTTCCAGGTCTTTGCATAAGTGATATGAAATTTCCAAAATTAAAAATATTTAATTTTGAAATTATTCTTTTTATCAAAAGTGTATAATTCATGAAACCCAATTTACTTTTAAAAATAATATTTTTTTATGATTAATTGAATAATATTACTATAATGAATATATTTTTTTGAAATATAATTCATGATTATTAATAAGGAGTGAATTTTATCTGTTATTTATATTTCTGTTGATTTCAAAATTTTCTTCAATTTATCCTTTATATGTTTCCATGGTGTTTTTAATGAAAATGAGATTCTTAATATTGTAGAATTTTTACTATATTAAAAATTTGAAGAAAAAATAAAATTCTATTATCATCATTAAATGTTCCAATGATCATTTAATTATATAATAATGTTTCACAACACCCATTTATGATACTTAATCTTCAATGAGTTTATAATGAAATTTTACCAACATTATAAATTCTTATATTGATTGTTGATTACGATGATTCAATCATTAAAAATCATATTTTATTTTCCACTGGATAACATATAAAGAATTTATAAATATTTTAACAATATTCTAGACATGAATATGAGTCGATTATGATTATGTGATGATTGGATCTGTTATATCCCTTCAATTCATTGACTATTAATGAATGCTTCATGTTCTCAATGGGTAAATGGTCAGTTTGACAATACCCTACAGAGGGTATATTAGTTGTTATCCAACACTTATAGTAGTTAACCAATTGTTGTCCCATGAAAATCATATATTGAATGTCTGGGTCATCATCCAGGACATATAACCACTATGCTTTCTATAATGATACACTTTTCTAACCAATCTCATAGAAATATTATAATGTTCAAGATATTATCTCAGATTTCATATTCTCTTATACTTATATGATTCATTTATGATCTTATGTAATTCCTTGTTCTCAAATTATGACCTATAAATTAATGGGAATTATTTTCAAATGATAAGATAATATTCTCCTACACTTATGCTCATGTTATTATTAAATATTTTCATTGAATGGTATCCTCTATGTTTACAATTATTGAGCATATAATCTTACACTTTATTATGTGTTCATTCCTACTTTTTTTAAGAATTTTTCTAGGTAGGGGATATCTACGAATGGTACTCTGTTACAAGAACATTGTGGGAGTATTTTTAGATTTTTTTTAAAAATAGGATGATTATTTATAATGAATTAAATGAATTTAATACTTTATAATTCTAGATAATTTATAATAATTAGATGTATTGATATATTCATATATAATTATGTAATATTAATGATACTATTTTTTCTATTTTCAAAGATGGAATCCTAAATGATTTATATATTTTTTATTATTAGAATTACTAAATATTATTGAAACCCCTTTGGATAATACTTCATATAAGGTAACAAACATTATATTTTTTCATATTTAGATAATATAGTTTTCATTTAAAATAAATTTTTATCTTGATAATGAAAATAATTTTTTTGTTTGGTACAAATACACATTGGTATAACAACTCTGAAAGTGGAATAATGGGTATTAACATGGTCGTCACTGCTGAAATATATGTCTGCCAATGTCTCCACATGAGGATAGACACTGCTATGGGATATGATTGGTTTAATTCAAATTTTCTCTATGAAACATTATTATGGATTTGGAATATAATGTCAAAGGATTTACTAGGATAAGTATAATTATCTATATATTGAAAATATTGTGTCATGATTTAGATATCCCCTGGATGATTTTTCATGATTATATCATTTTTCAATATTATTTTTTTCTTAATATGAATTTGGATTTTAGTGAATATCTGGAATAAGGTTGAATTATTCTAATAATGAATATGACATAATATATAATTATTTACCTCTTGAGAAACCAAATTTAAGATTATTTTTAATGAATAATATTATTTCTATTCTCTTGAAACTTTATATGATATAAACCTTATTAATCTACAAAATGATAAAATTATGTTAAATATAATATTGAGTCCATTAAAATTTCAAATCCTCCTTCTTTTAATGGGTATCCTAATTAAAATATTTATGAGAAATGATTTAGTACCACTAAGATTATATTTTTTATTTTCCAGTGATTTCAGTATGACTGTTTTATTTTTAGTTTTTTGTCATTTTAACAGTGAACTAGAAATATGTTTTACACTTTTCAAAAACATGAGGAAATAAGTTAAAATTGAAGAAATAGACTGAGATTTTATTAGGAGTTTATTTTTTAATATATACATTCCTCGTATTATTTGTATGGGAATGGGGAAAGATTCTTTTGAGCTAATATACAGGGATGATGAATCAAATTTTATATTTGAAGAAAATGTATTAGACTTGTGAGGAATGATTTTGGTGTTATCATTGAACCTAAATAAAATTTTGGTTGATTATCGGATAGTTTTAAAAAAGTATTTAAAGGTTGTTAACCTAAGATACCTTTGTAGATATCAAGATATCATATGATGATCTCTTAAAGAATAAATTGATATCTGAGTCACCCATCAATCTCATGAATTTGATATGAAAAGAAAGATGTAAACAAAAGGAAATTAATTTAAAAAAACAATGAAGGTAAGAATATAAATCATAGTTTATGATAGTTTTTTGGGGAAAACATGGTTAAAATTGTCTTATGAGGACATGTAAATAATTTATGTGTAATATTGGGAATATATAAATTATACATTTAAGTGATTTTAATTAAATAACAAATGATTCAAATGATGAAAAAACTATGCAGAATGCTCCATTAACATTCCAATTATTATAATTCATGTACTATGAATATTATTATAACAAATTGACAAATCAAAATGTGAATTGAAATTATTGTTATTAGTACCTCTTAGGTACATATAAAATGGAAAATTTCATGTGGTCACTAGTTTCTATATTGGATATGATAATAATGTGGGAAATGTTATATATACAAACCAGTCTCAAAATATGAGTATATTTATTTATTATGGTTATACCAACTTGTTTATATCTAATTAATTTGCTAGGGGAACCACATTAGAACCTCAATGAGTATATATTCCACTATTGGTGAAAATCATAATGGTATGATCATTTCATTTGGAATTTATTATTCTCCACATTTTTTTCATAATGATTCGTGAAACTATTTTTATTATAACACAAGTTCAATTTTACGATGTTTTGAGCATTTATTTTATATCATTATACAGATTTTATAACAAAATCCAAGACTTTGTAGTCACATTTCATTTTATAAATATCCTTATGATCATTTATCATTATCAAGATGAATTCAACATTAAAATATAACATCCTTCCATTTTATGGGTCTTTATTGATATTCATAAGTTTTATATGTCTATTATGGTTGAGGATAAAATAAATATCAAATATATGGATATTGTATTGGAGTTTGATGGTATCATTTCAAAAGATTTTATTGCTATTACTATTTATTATGATTTTATGAATTCAATAGTAGTCATATCAGGTGATAAACCTATTTTGATGACTCCATATAGAATGGAACTGATTTAGTTTTTATAATCCAAGAAACAACTACAAGAAAATCTTGATAAGGGATTCATTGAGCAATGTGTTTCACTATGGCGTTCACTTTTTATTTTGGATAAGAAGATAGATGGATCAATTGGACATTTAATTAGTATTTGGAACATAAAATTATCATGATAAATAATACATGTCCTCTAAATCATTTCAATGATATGTTTGATAACATGAGAGAGGTTCAATAAACCACATATAATGAACTTCATTCTATATACTATTAATTAAGAAACAACTGTTGATAAAAAATAATGACAACTTTAAGTAAGGAGAATGGTTAATAATAATTTTTTGTGATGTAATTTAAATTCTCTAATTCCAATGTTATCTTGAATGATTTAATTAATAAACATATTATTTACATCCTTGCAAAATATTCAGTTGTTTTTATAGATGATATTAATATAAAATTCAAGATCAGATATGAGATGATGATAACATTAGAATTGTGTTGAATTGACAAATGAAAACTATGTACCAAATTCTACATCTATGAATTATTGTTGTATGATGTATCATTCTTTGTTTATGTTATTCAACTTGAGGATATACTAATAAATCATATGAAGATGTAAGTTAGTCAATATTGTCCTAGGACAACCACTTTGACAAAAAAATAGTTCTCGTGTATTTGACGGATATTATTGGTTGATGGTAAACTATATCCCTTAGCTTTATAATATACTTAACATGTTTTCATTGAAGGTAGTCATGTTTCATTTCGAAAAATAAGTCTTGATAAAATATCATGGAACTGATGTGTTTGTCAGTAATTTCATCTCAACTCACACTAGCCTATAGTGGACAATGGTTTTTGATCTATAGTGTTGAATCTTAGAAAATAATGAGTTGTGATTATGTATTTAAATAGATGGAGAATGTGTGTTAATAACATTAATTAATGCTTCATAAGAAAAAAAATCCTCAAAATTTCACTTGGGATTAATATTAGAATTTTTTACATCGAATATTTGGAGGGATAAAATTTATAGATAAGTCTTTTTTTCTACACTAATTTTAATAGTTTTATGGGTATATTCACCAATAATAAGTTGAATATGAAATGGAGAATATGGTTATAGTTGATTAATTACTATGACTACTTAATATAGTAAAACCATACAAAAGTAAATAATCTTGTTCATGGTCTAATATAGGATGATCATGCTAGTTTTTATAAGATGGGGATCAAAAAATATTCCATGTTGATGAATTTTCAATGGAATAATTCGACTTATTTAGGGATTGGTAGAAATAAAATATTTCTAAAATGAGAAGAAAACCATATATTTATGTGAAAAATAAATAATATCTAAATTAATATTTATATCTACCATATAATGTGAGAAATATCCCTGAATTGAACATTGATTAAGATGGAATGACATGTTTAGTGATAGAGTATGTGACCTTGTTATACCAGAATTGAATAAGGAGTTAATAGACAATGTTCATAACACCTTATTTTATATTATTCCTTGAAGTAAGATGATTTTTAGAGAAATGATGAAGCATTATTGGTTATATTACATGATGAATGTATTTTAGAGTTTGTATATTGGTGTTTGGTATATGACCTAGTTATGGATGGATGTCATAAATATAAGGGGATTTTATAATCATTACCCATAATTGTATAAAAATAGGAAAATTAACCTTTGATTTAATCATTATTTTCCATAATAAATATAAATGGAATTATTATATTTGTGTTTTAGTTTATCACCTTATAAAGTAATCACATTTTATTACTATCTGAGAAAATGGATCACTTTATCAGCTTTCCCAAATATATGTTAATGATGTTTTAAGGATTCATGTTTTACCACAGTATATTAAATATGATTTAGGTTTGAGGTTTACCATGACATTTTGGAATATTCATATGCATGTTCTGCCAATATAGTTATGTTTATGTACTACCTAACATCCTCAAGTAGATGGACAATCTTAGAGAACTTTTGATAAATTTGGTATTACGTGATAAACAAGATATCTAGAATTAAATTTTTTTTGTGATTAATACCTTCATCTTAATGAAGTTATATATAACAATACAACTCAGATGAGAATTAAATTGTATTATTAAGAATTCCTTCATGGGAAGATATAAATAACTCAAAAAAATTGGTTGAATTTAGAGAAGGAAATCTATTATGGTCCATAATCGTTGTATAAATGATATATAATTTTAGAGCTATTTAGCAGAAAATCCAGGAATCATAGATTTTATAGACGACTGTTGTTGAAAATAATCTTTGAAATCATGAAATAAAATTTGTTTGGTATTTGTTACAATTATTTTCTCCATGGAGAAATGTGATTTTATTAAAAAAGGGATTTTAATACCTATGTATATTGGCTCATTTAATATTCTTGATTGAGTAGGGATTATAACTATAATATAGAACATCCATCATGGCTCTCTAATTCTCATGTTTTGTCTCATTTATCACTTTTTTTAACTATTTACCTAAACCATCACACATAGTATAAGTTTAGGTTATATACCATGAAATTGATATTTATTAAGATGTAGAACTTCCAAAAAACACTTGATCATTTTGGGATTGTTCTACGAGATAATACGACTTAACTGGTAATTGTTGTCTAATAAAATAAAATATATTAGGACACCCAATGGGATCTCAAGAATATATTGAAGTAGAAGTACCCTTATTTTTTTTCATCATAGTGATGAAATTTGGATAGTATAATTTATTCTAATGGGGTTATATTTAACACCCTATGATTTTATATGTATTCTTCCTATGAAAAGTTTTTGTTTTCAGAAGCATTCATTATGTTTAAAATTGTATCTAAGTAAACCAATATATATTATAAAATTTATAACATAGAAATTGGATTATATAAATAATGAAATATACATTTATATTTTTTAATTCATTTAAATATATTTAATATTTCCAAATAAATAATCATTAAATTTTAATAAATTCATTTCAGGACAACAATAGATATTTTCATGAAGAAAATCATTTTCCTTGGTGTTATGATATTATATAAAAAAAATAATGATCAGAATTAATGTTGATTTTAATAAAATTTATTATTAATGTATTGATAATAATTCATATATATATTTTTAATTATTAATAAATAATAAAGGGTAATATGAGGCTAAAAAGTTATTTTTCAGATAATAAAAGTATTGTGAACAATGTATTTTTACATTAATAAAATTAATAAATAGTTGGTGGTTTGTTATGTTGTTGAAATTTTACATAATATGTTCGATAAATTAAATTTAATATTAATATATTAGTTTTTACTAGGCATGGAATGAATGTAAACTATATTATACACATAATATGATTTTTTCAAAAAATTAGATTTTATTGGGTTTTAAATAGTTTTATTAAAACTAAATTATTCACACAAATTAATCATAATTAGATATAATGTAATCCATATATCTAATCCACATGTAAAAAATTTTAAATTAGGATACTTTATTTATTTTTCATAATTAATAGAAAAATCCCTAAAAAATTGTTTCATTGCTTAGGGATAAAAGGGTTTATCAGAGGTCAAACTAGAAGATAATTATAAAAATGTAAAACAAACATCCATAAATATTAATTGTTGAAGAAAATTTGAACTTATATAATCTTACAATAGATTTTTTATCCATTTGGTTTCACTTCCATAATAAAATTACTTCATATTATCTATATATTTTTCTGTAATTCCATGTGTGCCCCTCCACTCACATAAAGAAATAATCCTCTTATACACTCTTATTAACCAACATAGATTCTTATATATTTATGATGAATTAAATTAAAACCATAATATCTTATTTAAATTCATTCTTCTTCTCAGTTTATTAGCTTAATACTATCATAATATGTGTTAATATCTAATCTAGAAGATTTCATCATAAAAAGAGGCAATCATCATATCTTGATAATTGAACACATATTTGTCATACTATATCCTATAAATATATATAATCAACTATATCTTATTGAATATAGTATAATAAATATACTGAGACTTTATTATGATAATGGGACAACCTTTTTTCACCTTTTAAAAATCAAATGGGGGATGAAATATTTTCTTATGTATGTGTCTAATCTACCGCATTCACATAGATATATGAATCATTTTCCATCACTACATCATATTTTTTGTATACAGATGAATTTTTTTAATATATGTGAAATTTAAGATATCATAATGATTATTTAATGACTAAATGTCATCTAATTTATTTTTCATTTTCTATTTAGAAAATGGATGTACCATTCAAGTGTAGTTAGGGACTACTATCACCTTGAGCGACACATTTTATATTCAATGTCCACATTTTAAGAATTGATATAATTAAATATATAATGAATATTTATTATATTTATATAAATTCTAAAAAAATATGGATTTTATGATATTCTGCTCATGATTCAAGGACCATATCTACTGAATTTGAACATAAATAAAATACAAACATGTTGACACTATAAATGATTGTAATACTGAATGATTTTTTATCAAACTGATGTAAGATGATATGAGTAAAATATATATAGTATTATAAGTATTAATATGTTTATAATATATATATATATAATAAATTTTATTTAAATATATATGAGGTTAAAATCACTTTCACGGAATTTTACTCTTGAGGTAGGGTTTTATGTTATATTCTTAATTTTTTATTAGATAGTATATTCATATATGTTTGATGATGAAATTTTATGATATATAAAAAAATCCAATTCATTCTCATATAATATGGTTATTTTTATATATTAGTATTCCTCTTTCATTATCCCCTCTTTGTACGCTTAATGTTATGAAAGAATATCTTTATGGAAAATTAAATTTATTTCTCTCTTCAATCAGGAAAATTATTATGTCATGCCAATATTTAATTTATAATTAATTCTATAATGTATATAGTATTATAAAATAACTCATTAAACTCAATTTTACCCATATATAACTTTATCTTAATATTATTAAATTGAATATTTTTATAATTTTCAAGAAAATATAATTTCTAGAAAAGGTGTGAAATGAATCATTATTTTAAAGTATACTGCTCGAATGTTCTTTACCACCTTCATGAATAATAAATTAATTTTCGATTATATTATATGTTTTAATGGTATTTTTAAAACAATATTCAAGATATATATCAATATTATATAAGTGATTTCAAAATAAGAGTGATGTTATCATAATGAAATCTTCAAATAGTATTTTATTGTTATTTTAATCTACAAAAAAATTATTGATGTTACTTATTCTATGTTGCGTATATGATTAAATGTTACAATATTTACACTTTTGATTAATTATTATGGATTTTGAGTATTAAATCTTGATTAAATTCATTTTTTCCTCATGTTATTCTACAAATAACTGATAAATAGTTACATAATATTATATAGTACAAGTGAATTTATTGTTTTTATGTGATTGGTGCATCCATTTTATATGAAAAATAAATTCGTTAATGATTAATGTTTTTAATATAAAAGGATACATAGGTGGAAGTCCAATACTAATATCTAGTTAAAGGGTGGTTTTCTCATGTCTAGGGAAGGTATATGGGTCATTTGTTGAATCCAAATATTGAATGATTGTCTTAGTTTGTAGACTTGAAATTATACTTCAATGATTATAAGCATGACATACTTTTTATGCCACTCTCTATAATGTTAATTTATTTTTATGATATGACCTCATGTATCATGATTTGTTTTATTCTATGATTGATCTATTAGGATATTAAAAATACTACATCCATGACTAGGATCTATAAATTTTTTGCCATGATTTTCAAATATAAAGCTCACATTCACATACCCATTTTTCCATGTTATGATTACATTTTATTAAAGAGTGATATCTTATTCATTTACCGGAATTCCCATTTTTGCCACCTTTTCACAAGTATTCTTTAAACAAATTAGGAAGCCTTGTTTAAGGTAGTTCATGACTATGAAGTGTAAAATTTTAGAATAAATATGTGTGATATGATGATAATATTTCACGAAAAAGGATTTTTATGTATACATTATATAGTAAAACTAAACATTTATGGTTATAAGGAATATATTTAATTTATATTTTTTTAATAATCATTAAAAATGATGGGAGTTTTATGTGTTAAATATTTAGGTCACCTCATTACCATTTCAATATTCCAAAAATTAAGGGAATCATATGGTCAGCATTATACAGAACACCATGGGTCAATAGTTTTCATGCATGGTTTACAAAATTATTCAGTGACTATGAAATGTTTATAGCTATAATACCTTGGTGGAATATAGTTACCATGGTATAGATTCAAAATACATGATCTTAACCATACATTGATGTAAGAGGTATAAAGGCAAAAAAAATCACCCTAGGAGACCATGAACTCAACAGATAAATCGAACTTATAAATGAAACCACAGAAATAGAATTTAAAGGTGTCAAAATTTTATTCATATTTCCATTATCTTACCATAAATATTTTTATTTGAACACTAATAAATGAATCAATCCTAATATACTCATAAAAATAAATTACCCATGAGAGGGACTAATATACCGAATTTTAATTCAAGAATAGAAGACAGGAGTACACACCCAATTGGAAAACTACTCAAAAATGATTTCTAATATACTACCCAAAATTATACAAAATAAAATTAAAATATCATTCCAAATAAATTGATATTTTTTTTTGACAATTAATTTGGTTCATCATGAATTTCATCACTCTTGAAATATCAATAATTAAAAACCTTCAAGTGCCATCATATTCCTAAAAACTCTATAGGGAAAAAATATGATAGCTATATGCACCCATAGTCTCAATAGTTAACACCATCGAAAAATTTATTCCAAAATAATTCCTAATAAATACCCCCATGATCAATTGGAGAACACATGGATCATCTTTTCATCTTACAATTAAAAAATAATAACGATACCATAGATAAACATTGTCAAAATAATGATCCTTTCATAAAAAAAATAATTCCCACCAAACATAATCTATGATATTTTGAAAACAAAAGATAGATCATCCTCAAGAAGAAAACGAATATAAAACACCACAATAAAATGTGGAAACACCTGAAATTATAAGTCTCAAAAAATAGTGACATAGTTCTAACATCATGTTAGGAAACGACATGATGGGTCCCTTCCGGATAAAATCAGGGAACACCTATTCTTGTTTATTCAAAAATATAACATCAAATAATAATATATCTCTACATTCCAAAAACAATAATCATGTTACCTCATACCCAACCAAATCCATTAACATTTCATATATCTAATAAATCTAAAACCATAGTTGACATTATTAAATACAACCACTAGAATCAAAATAAATGAGGTGTTAAAATATATGTCGAATGAGCAAATATTTCATGAGAATGATCCAAAAATACATTTATTTTTTTATTTTAAATGATATATGTTATCCAAAGGTAAACAAATTACAAAAAAAAGGAAATAAAAAATTGAACTCTCTGAAAAAAATTAGCATCTAAATCTCTTATAGATGCAACACTGCACTACAACTACGCTAATAGATAGGTATTTTAATTTTTATTCTTACATCCATTCATCTTGGAATTCATTTTAGTGTGATATAGATTCTGAAATTGATTATAGTTATTCATGGATATCAAACTATAGAGTCTAATGATCCAACACATTCCACAATGTTATCACACAAAGAGACTCTATCTTCCAGAATCCTAATTTATTTTACATGCCACCAATGGGCTAAAAGAATCACTTTTCATAGGAATTGTAGATGAAAATTCCCCTATGAAAAATTAATTTTAAATAACGTTTATAAAAAATATAGGAATGACTCAAAAAAATAGAAAAGAAGATACAGACGAAGGTCTCTTGAAATGAACCAAATATTCATTGAATTATTAGTATAAAAATATAGAGAAGATAGATAATGCCCATTTAATTTTTCCACTTAATGGTTATATACCTGATTGTTTTAATAGAACCTTTAAATTTTCATCTCCTATTAAATTATAACCTATTAAGTGTGTGCCTTTTGAGTGAAGGTGAATATGTAATATACCAAAGATAATTCATCAAATGGTTGATTATAGATAGGGATCACCAACCAAATCAATTAAGATCCTTTGAAAAAATGAATGGTGCTCCTCAACCTCAGGGATTCTAGAGTTCCTCATAATTTAATGATATCGTTGAACTTAGTTGCCCATTCTGTAATCTCCTAGGGTCCCTGATCCCCGCATAATAAATTAGGATTCTAATATTGAAACTCCCATGCATGATCTATAATTCAACATGAAAAATTACATGATAATCTTGTGAGTTTCTAGAAAGAGTCAAATATTTGGAAAAAATAACTAGATCACTAAAATGGATAGTTAAGGGATTATATTATTTAGTTTTTGTTTATTTTTTTAGGTTCAAATTATAAATCATAACCAAAATGATCAAATTAATTTAACTATATATTGTTAAAAAGTGGTAATCATTAAGAAATCAAAGTGACCACATCACATAGAATTCCCCCCTGACTCCTAGAATAGAAGGCTATGATTTATCATTCCATATATGATAGAGGTGAGCTTCTATTGAGAACACCTAAATCAAACATCAAAAAAATATCAACTCTAATATAACATGAAAATTAAATACCTCCAACCATTAATACAACAAGATCAATAACGATTACCCAACCCTAACTACATAAAAATGACTCAAATTTTATAAAAATATCAATAGGTTCACAAAAGAACAAAAAATGGTTTACTATTTGGCCTACTAGTCTATAATCATTAATCAAAAAAATGAAATCACAAAATGTGCTAACTAGGCCATATCTTTATACATTACATTGATTTTTTTGAAATAACATTTTAAAAATCATTTATAAACCAAATACAACTAGAAGGGAAATCTCAAAAAACACAAAAAATTAAAATCTTTGGAAAATACCTTTTTCAAAATTACTAATGAAAATAATGTAAATCTCAAGAAACATATAAAAAACATAAATAATCAATATTCCCAATCAATTAATGGATCATCGAAATAAACCATCTAAAGAGAACAAAAAAACTAATTTTCTAAATATGTAATGCATTTTTGAAATTATGAAACCAAATTATATAACAACGTTATTCCAAATAACTAATAACAAATAATTTATTCCAATGAAAACCATGAATATATTTTTATCAAAAACTAAGAGTGGATAAAACACCTATTGAAAACAATGTTTCATTGAGATAATAAATTCACTAATTCAATACATATAATAAACTCCAAAGCAATGAATAATTTATAACGAAATATTATTGATATCATACACATCATTACATTATTTAAAAAAAAGCACCAACTATCCAAGGACTTAATTCTGAAAATGAAATGAATCTAATACACCACCCTCAATTGTTTAAATCATTTCACCATCTATGTAATGTACAATAATTAATCTCCTTGGATGACTCAAAACCCTAATAATCCATGATACCCGATTAAGAAAATCCCAACCAATGGAAATCATTCATCATAGGGCATTACTTTTAGAGGTGGTGATATCATTAGAGAGAAACTAATTATGAAAGAAGGAGGAACCCCTGAAATTTTATCTAGAAGAAATAGCCCCATGAACTCACTATTAATCCACTATTATTGGTCTTATTAATATGATATATTCCTTTGGTAGGTGCCAAAGATGACATGGGTCAAATTGGAGAATATTATGGGAGAATAAAAAAATAATGGAACTCAAAATGATTAAAATTTCTGATCCAAAAAAGGTCCCATGGATTAATCACACTTTTTTTCAAACATAAAAATTCACTAGGTGATCTATTATATATAAAATTATATGATTCATTGGACTTCCACTACATAATTTCCTAAAATATGCACCTAACCTTTTAGAAAGGGGTTAAAAATCCAAAATTTAACCTCATGACACTATAAAATGATGGGAACTAAATAAAACATGTAAATTAATATAAGGAAATTGGGTGATGATTCACACATTCTATTCCTATCATACACTTTTTTTATCCATTAAGTTATCTAATTAGAATTTTTGATATACCTCCCCTATAGGTTTTATAGGGTATCTTATTCCCTCATACTTTCAATTTAATTTTTAGGGACATTATGAACCCACTCTAATAAATAAAAAAACTAGAAGTATCCTAAATCACTAAGAAAATTTGTATTATTTTCCTAAATATGACCATGTTGTTTATTATAAGTTCTATATCCATATATAAAATCATGACACCTCCACAAGAATACAATTCCATATCGAATAAGAACATACAATTATAGTGCGTCTGTTACATCTTAAGTAATTATATAATAAGATATTTTCATATTAATTAATATTATCAATTTGATATTAATTTTACTTTAAATGGTACATTATGTTAGATAGTGTACCCAATATACAACAATGGGTTTCTCCAAAATCTTATGTTTCACAAACGACTGAGTTATACTGAAAAATGTTATATTATTATTATTATTATTTTCAATGGTAGTTATCACCTAGCCATTTTATTTTAAGGAATAAACAAAACTCTATATATTAAAATTACACATGTTTAATAAATTTTTTTCCTTTGTTCTAATAAATTTATGCAGCTTAAAATGAGAATAAATAAAATTTCATGCATAAATACTCTGATACTTTTAAAAGGTAGTTTTAATGCCTTTCGATGCAAATACTTTTTAAATATATATATTTTTAAACATTAATATGATCCATTTGAAAAAATAAACTTCTTATTTGGAATTTCAACAAAAAAATATAATTTGGATGATATTTTGGAATTTTTCAAATAATATTCATTTTTTAAGGAATAGTAAAAAATACTACATTTTAGTTCAAAACTGTATTTTTTATAATTTATTTATATTGATAGATTAACCTTTAACATGGTTTCTAGATATAATTAAATGATATTTTTATCATTTAATGTAATTTTATTCATTGGATGCAATTTTGAATTGAGATTAAATAGAAAACAATGTGAACTATTGAATTTTTTACTTTAAAATGTGTTTTTTACCCATCAGTGAGAATATTAGTAATCCAAATTTAACCAATTATATAAATTGAATTTGCAAAAATGTACATACATGGTATTACTCAATATGTAATATTTGGTCCAATAGGATCACTGTAATTTTTGGTGAAGAGTAAGATTAGTATTTTAATTACCCTAGTTAAAGGTAAATCCGGTTAATAAGGGTAAAAATAATAATATAATAACATAGAACTACCCAAAAACTTATTATAATCATATTGTATGTGTTATGTCTAATCACGATAATACTTGGGTAGAAATGTTGGCCTTTGGAAGACACTTGGGTATGATTATGACATTAATAGCATTTTATTTAATATAATAATAAAAATATCATAAGCATGCATCTTATTATATATTTTTTTTAATATGGTGATCTCTTCGATAGTAATTAGAAAGCCAAAAATATTAACTACATTAAGGTAATGTATTTATATATTTTAGTAAATAAATAAATAAATTTAATTATGCAACAATGATGATGCAATAATATAATTATTAACAGAAGAATCGAATCAACGATACTAATAATATTAAACTAAATATAAATATAAATGTTGGTCAGAGTAGATCACTCAAGAAGGCGTGAATTGAGTATCTATAAAAATTTCTGTTAAAAATTATTCTTTTAGATGTATCCCCAAATTAAAATATAATCAAATTTAGTTTGTAGTGAATTTATAAAAGTCTTGAATGTTCAATTAATTTCTCAAAAGATTGATTAGTTCTTAGCTTTACCAATCTAAAGATTTGTCAAACATTTGAAACTACTATACTGATTCAAAACAAATATAATCATTTTCTAAAATAACTATCAAATTTAAATTTAGTTTTATTTGAAATTAAATAAACACAAAATAGATTAAACTAAAACTTAAATACACAATGAAGAAAAACAAGAGGTTCAGTCTCAGGGAGAGACGTATCCTCTCCACTTGGTGATCACCTACCATCAAGCAGTTTATATTAATAAACATTTTGATCCACGCCCTGGATTGTGGTTCACAACAGCACAAAAGGTCGTCCAGGTCACACTTGACTAATACCATAGTTATTCGTGGGAAAAACAACAAACAGATCATATTTGTTCTCATCCATTATTCTTCATGGGATACAAGAGAAAAAATAGTGTGAGTGTAATGATATTAAGTATCTTCCAGTTATGAACAAGAGACAGTGTGTGTGAACCAAACAGATGCACACACAACTCAAGAAGGTAAACATAAGACCAAAACAAAATTATAAATGAAGAATGGAGTTTAGAAATCCTAGTGGGTTATGAAGTGAAGCTATGGACTATATTTAAGTAGGGAAAATGTTGTTTGAGTACTCTTCTTGAATATGGATTCAAAATAGTGTATCACAGACTCTATATTCTATCTTTCAGGTCTATAATGTTCAGCCCATTGATGTTTGGATGTTCAGAGAAATTCAGCATGTTCTTTCATGTCTTATTGAACTCCTTGTGTACTCTATCTTCAAGTTCCTGGAATTTTTAACATAGATTTTCCAATTATTCTATTTTCACTATTCTTCGCATTCACCTATTCTATCTCAAAAACACTTCTTGCACGGTTTAGCTTGTAATCCGTTTATAATTCAAGGTCCAGCAAGCATTATGATCTCCTCACATGCATGTACCTCATACTGTCTATGGATATTTATACAAACAACATTTAATAATGTCATAAACATTAATTTGTCTAAATATGACCATTAGAAGTAAATTTGAATTAATAAATTTGAAACAATATTTACAACTATTGGTGAGCCATAATTATTGGTGACTCATTTACATTGGTCTGTTATCAACAATCTGTCAGCATTGGTCTGTCAACATTAGTTTGTCACCATCGATGACTCTGAGTATCGGTGAATTATTTGCATCGGTATTGGTGAGTCATTTGTGCTATCGGTTTGTCACCCATTGGTGAGTCATTCATCATTGACTTATCCATCGGTGAGTCAATCATCGATGTGTCGTCCATCAGTGAGTCGACCATCAGTGTGTCTTCTATCGGTGATTCAATCATCGGTGTGTCATCAATCAGTGAGTGGATCATCGGTGTGTCATCCATCATTGAGTCGATCATCGGTGTGTCATTCATCTCCCCCTTTTTGACAATAACAAATTATGGCATACATGTGATGTTATGGAAAAGTAATTACTTGACTTAGCATACCTCACTAAATATAATTGTTCAATATAACAAAATATTTCCCTTGTTTGTGTTTTTAAAATAGTTCTCCCCCTCAATTATTGTATATAAGAAAATATATGAATATATATTATGGTGATTACATGCTATGTGGCCTATTGTAGAGTTTCTCCCCTCAAAATTAATAATGTTTTCCTATACCTTTCACCCCCTTTTTGGATTAGAAAAGGAAGGATTAGAGAATGATAAAGTGGAAAGAGAACTAACATAAAAAAATAAATGAGAAACATAGTGAAGACAAAAAGGATTGACATTATGGTTCAAAAGAGTACAATCAGAAAAATAATGATAAAAATACCTATCAAATACATAATCTACCACTAAAGGATTTGCTTCAGATGTGTTTTTAATTTATTTGAAGGATCAAGAGTAGGATCAGAAGGTTTTGGTTTGGGAGTGGGAAGAGGTGGTTTGAACACAACACCAGGTAAGTCCACACCTATAGAGACATTGGCTACAAGGCTTGGTCTTCTTTCTAACAACACATGACTCTGAGGTTTCTCAGTAATGACTAGTCAAATCAGAGAAAGGGCCTGAGAGATAGTCATCGGAGTAGAAGGTTGAGAGGTAGTGTCAATGGAAGTAGTGTGAGGAACCACAATTGCTTCAGTATGAACATACAGATATGGCTTGAGGTGCATGATAAATTAATTAATGGCATCACCCATATATTGGATGTACTTATCAAAATCATCCTTGTTCTCCAGGAATATATTCAGTAGAGGTGAAAAATACTTCAATTGTGCCCCTTCTTTTTTGAAGGCTTCTGTGACTTGAGGAATTATGAGTTTTTCAGATAAAAACTTGAATCTATTTAAGAGATCATTATTGTTAGAGATCTTAGAAAATTACTTATCCAGTTTCTCTCTAATATCTTTCTGATAAGTAGAGGCTTCATTTGTGCACTCCCTTACCATGTTGTAAAAAAGGTTTGTATTTCAATGAACTTTTTCAAGAGTTTATTTGTATGAATCAATCTAAATATTATCAATTTCTTCTGTTATTACAGCCTTGAGATATTCCAAAACAGAAAAAACACCTCTCCCACCTCTAAAACTGGATGGACCAGTGATCATTTTGCAAAGATCATCTTCTAATTTCATCAAATCTACACTCAGAAGATGTGTCACTAAGTTCCTATGAACTTCCATCACACCACTAAAAGAGATCATGAAATCATTGGTTAGATAATTAACTCATATCTCATATTCCTTACTTCTTCTCTTAGAAAAGAATTATTTCTGATGATGGTTTCAGCTGTGGTAATGAGATTAAGTTAAATCTCTTGTATCACTATCCTTGTTATTTTTGTATTATTAGCATCCAAAATACTCATGGAAGTAGAGGATTCACTTCTGAATCCAACTAAGGAAATCACTGACTCAGAGAAGTTACTTTTGAATTTCTCTAAATCAACTTTATTGAAATAGTCACTAGGCACTGGTTGTGCTACTAGCTCAACTAAGGGAGGTGCAACTGGTGAAGTAGGTGAAACCAGTTCTGTTATAGCTTGAAATCGAGGAGAAGGAGGAGGTGCTGATATCTCCTCATCAGAGTTATATTCCAATACAAATATAATGTATCACAGATCTCTATTCCACTCACAAGTACAGTTCCAGTCTCTTGGCTCAACAGTGTTAATCTTGACTCTTTATACCTGTGGCTCAGTTACAATTTCATCATCATCTTCTTCTTCATCATGTCATCTCATCAAAATAGCATTTTTTGGCACATATACCAATTGAAATTCATGTTCTGCATGAGCTCCAGCCACTTCAACTTCTCCATGAACTTCCCCAATCTGAGGCACCTGATCCCCTGCCACTTCCTCATGGATACAAACCATTATTTCATTCAACACCTGAATGATTTCTAGATTTTCAAAAACAGGATGGTGAGGTTTATCCTCATTACCATCATCTCCATGATCAACAAACTCTTATCCAATGGGATCAAAAACATCTACATCTCCATGTATATATTCCTCGCCAGTTTTATCAACTACTTGGTCTCACACTTTTAAAGAAGATCTTACATGATCATCATCTCCTTCATCATCATCATCATCATCATCATCATCATCATCATCGGATTCATCATCTGGATTGCTTACAAATTATTCCAAACTAGTGACCTCTATCACTTATTCATCCTCACCACTTAACAAATGACACCTTGAGGGTAAATACAAAGGTGGAATAGTAGGTCCATAAGACATATCTTTTGGGGTTTCAAAAATATCCGGATCACTCCTGTCTTTAAAAGTAGATCCATCTTCTGTTGGAATCTCAGCCTCAACTTCCTCATCTGAATAGACAACTACCTCTCCAAGTTTTAGGGTAGGATCTACTCGATCCTTTGGTATTCTTGGATGGTAAATTGTATTGAACTACTAAAATAATATTTCATCATCTCTTACCCAGTATTTCTTCCATGGATTTTAGAAAATATTCATTCTCCTGCAAACCACATTCTAAAGGAATAAACCACTATAGACACTAGTCATTCCATCTTCATCTTCCACATATCTAAACTTATTTAGCATTATAGAGGTCATCCTAGGAAAGTAAAAAATGATTCTTTCAAGGTTGGTTTTATCATATCGAAAATGTTCTCCATTTGATACCTGCAATGACTCACCTCTATCCCATTTTTAATAGGTAAATTAGGAATACATCATGATACTTCATAGTAGAAAAAACTCCCTTCCTTTAGTAGATTTGAGGTTGAAAAACCTTAAGAAGTAATCTTGCATCTCCATAAAATTCATTGGCAGTAGCTCTTCTCAATTCTTCACTTCTAGAAATATCCTTCAGAGCATCTTCATATGCAAACAAATTAGATAAAGGTGTAATATTACCCTAATAATCAGAAAATACACCATCCTGAGGCATTTCTAATCATTCATCCCATTCCACAGATGAAAATGTTATCTATTTTCCCTTTACTATAGACATCATCCTACTTCTTCAGGTCTATCTAGAAATATCTTCAAGTTGATATAAAACTCATGCATAAGTCGGGGATAGAAAAATCTTTCATTTTTTTGGAACCAGCTTAGCCATCCTTGAGATTCTAGCACCCTTAGAAAAAGTGACCCTGTTGACAAAATCCATTCAAAAAATCTTTTTTCTCATCTGTACCAACTCAACTTCTGAAACCTATATTTTTAGTACCATTGGACTCACCCTTCGGATGCTGAGTTGATGGATATTTCTGAAGCTCTCCTATCACACTCTTTTTCCTTTCCGTTTCGAGGGTTTAGATTCGAAGGAAGTTGAAAGGTTGATGGTAAATAAGTAGAGTGTTGAAGGGAAGAAGGTTAAAAGGCAGAGTAGAAGCTGAAAGGTCAATATATATTGAATTTGTTATATCATTTAGGGATTGTAAATCGTAAATCACAAAAAATTGAAATGTGGTAAAAAAAATAACACAAAACTGTGTCATTTTATTTAAAATGGACAAAATTACAAAAGGGTTTTTAAGGCATCGATTTCATAGGATTATTTTCATAGGATCAGTTTCAAACGATCGATTTCACATATCAACTTCAAAGATCGACATCACAGATCGGTTTCACGTATCAGTTTCACTGATCTGTTTTACAGATAGGTTTCACAGATCAGTTTCACATATGAGTTTTACAAATCAATTTCACTGATTGGTTTCATAGATCTGTATCATAGATCAATATATATTTTAAAAGGAAACAGAGGTTTTACCAGACTTGAGAGATTTATCATTTCTATTTCATGTCTGATGTAGTTCATTCTCTCATAGTTTAAGGGTTTATTGAATATGTCAACAATTTGATGCTCAGTCCCAATGAACTCAATATTCATATCACCTTTTTAAAAATGATCTCTCAAAAAGTGATGTATTACATCAATATGTTTTGTTCTATAATGAGAAATTGGTTTTTTAGAAATCTTAATAGAACTTTTGTTGTCACAATTTATGGGGATATGTTTGAATTGAAATACATAGTCTAATAAGGAGTGTTTCATCCACAAAATTTGTGCACACCAACTACCCGCAGAAATTTACTTTGCTTCAGCAGTTGATAATGCAACTGAATTTTGATTTTTTAATTAACCATGATGTTAGAGTCTTTCCAAAAAGATGACATGTTCCAAAGGTACTCTTTCTATCTAAATTACATCCATTGAAGTTAGCATCCTAATAACTAACTAAATCCTAAGGTTGTACTTTAGGATAAAACATTCCTAAATTAATTGTATACTTGAGGTATTTGAAAACACTTTTTTATAATTTAAATGTGAATATTTTATGATTTCATGAATTCATTCACACATAAACACACTAAACATAATATTCGTCCTACTAGAAGTTAAGTACAATAAACTCCAAATCATTCCATTGTATGCAGTTTGATCAATGGATTTTTCATTTTCATCAAGATCTAACTTACTTGTAAATCTCATAGGGGTTTCCCTACTCCTAATTCTATCAAGTCCACATATTTTCAAAAGATATTTTTTATTCTTATTTTTATTTAAAATAATAGCTTATTTATTTTGAAATATTTTAAATCCAAGAAAATATTTAAGGTCACCCATAAAACTCATTTCAAATTCACTTTGAATTATTTTTGAAAAATCCTTGCATAACGAATTTTTAGAAGATCCAACGATAATATCATCTATATATTTTTGAGCTGTTAAGACTTATTTTGAATTTTTTTATAAACAAAGTAGGATCTGCATGTCCTTTTGTAAATCTTTGAGAAATACCAAAATTACTTAATCTTTCATACCAAGCTCTTTAAGCTTGTTTCAAATCGTATAAATCGTTAGATAATTTTAACACTTGATTTGGAAAATGTGGATTTGTAAAACCTGGGGGTCGTTCAACAAAAAAATCCTCAATTATATAACCATTTATTAATTCAATTTTGACATCCGTTTGGTAAATTTTAAAATCCATGTGTGAATAATATGCATGTAAGATTATAATAGCTTCAAGCATAGTTACTAGTGCAAAGGATTCTTCATAATCAATTCCTTCTTCTTGATTATATCCTTGTGCAATAAACCTAGCCATGTTTCTTACTATATTTCTAGATTCATCCACTTTATTTATAAATACCCATTTGGTTCTTATGGTCAACGTATCCTTTGTTCTATCTATATGTTTTAAAACATTATTTCTTTCAAACTTTTTAAATTCTTCTTGTAAAGAAATTTCCCAAAAATCACCATTCATTTCATCATTGATATTTTAGGTTCTAGTTGTGACAAGAATGCTTGATGTTCATTCTGTTTTCTCAAGAATCTCTAGTTTGTGTTCCTCTATCTAAATATCCAACAACAACAACTAAGAAATGATTTTAAGTGTCCTAGATTGTCTAGTAAAGGTAGGACTTGTTATTTCAAGTTTGTTAATTTGATTCGGTTCATTATGGCTAGGATCTGGAGAATATACAGAAATAGAAGTTTTCATAGATTCCTTTATATAATGATTTTAGGTTTTATCATTAATATCCATATTGGACAAATCCTCTTCAATATTTTCTAGTGAGTTCTTAGGCTCATGTGGATCTTTTTCATCAAACTTGACATGTACAGATTCCTCCACACACTTTGTTTTCTTATTAAACACTCTATAATATTTTCTTGATGTATAATATCCAATAAATATTACCTCATCACTTTTGGGAGAAAATTTATCTAAATTCTCTTTAGTGTTCAAAATATAATCATTACATCCAAACACTTTGAAATAACTTATTTTGGGTTTCTTATTGTTCCACAACTAATAAGGGGTTTTCTTTAGGATGTGTCTGATTAAGAATATATTTATTATGTAACAAGATATATTAATAGCTGCATCCCATAAATAAATTGGTAGGTCATATTCATTTAGTATAGTTTGGGAAATTTTTTATAGGGTTATATTTCTTCTTTTTACTCCACCATTTTGTTGAGGTGTCCTTGGGGTAGAGAAGTTATGATTGTATCCATTTTGTGAGAAAAATGATTCAAAATTTTGATTCTCAAACTCACGACCATGATCAATTATTAAGGATTTAATCTTAATTCCACTAATATTTTCTACACTCCTAGCATACTTTGTAATGTGATAATAAGCTTCACTCGTGTGAGCGAATAAAAAGGTCCAATAATACATAGAGAAATAATTTACAAGAACATAAACATAATTATTACCATTGAGGCTCAAAAATAAAGATGGTACAAACAGATCAATGTGAACCAACTCAATAGGTATAGAAGTAGTTAATTTTTTATTTGGTTTAAAAGAGGTTTTATGTTTCTTTCATTTTTTGACAAGGATTGCACACCTTTTTGTCTGGAAACTCCAATTTTGGTTGGTATTTAACTAAGAAATTTATATTTATCTTGTTAGGAGAGTCTATTTTGTAATATCCTAGTCTTCTATGCCAAATACATGACTCTTTGTGAAAGTAATTTAAACAAGAAACATTCTTTGTGGCAGGTGTGTCTAAATTTATAGCATGCACATTATAGTTTCTAAGATCATAAATACGAAGCTATAATTAGCATAAAAAATGGATTTAATAATTACTAATTTTAAAATTAAATCTATCATCACATAATTGAGATATGCTGAGAAGGTTATATTTTAATCCATCATAATAAAGTACTTTGAAAATCGAAATAGAGTTAGGGTTACCAATCTGGCCTAGGCTGATGAATTTTCCTTTACCATTGTCACCAAATGTGACATGTCCTCCATCAATATTGATAAGAATTTTAAAGCTTGAATAGTCCCCTTTCATATGTCTTGAACCCCCACTATCCAAGTTCTACTAATTTCAATAGTATATCTTTAGGCAGTTTACCTATAAAACAATTCATCCAAAAATGATTTTGGTACCCATATTTGACCGGGTCCACATATATTAGTAATATATGTTTTAGGAATCCAAAATTGTTTTATGGGCTTCATATATGAAGAATATATTGTGTTTTAAAAATAAAATACATTTGTTCCTAAAGAATTGAATGAAGTAAAAGAATTCTTGGAAATGGAACTTGTAGTAAAATTCTTGTCTTTGAAAAAAGAAAAAGATTTTCATGATTTGGTGACGAAATGTGGTTTGGAAGAATTTTTTTGACCTGGTTTATATCCTTTCCCATAAGTATACTTAGGAGCGATTGTTTACCAAGAATTTTTGTAAGGGTATGTTTTCCATTGTTAAGATTTTCTATGTCCTTCAATTTATCATTAGACATTTTTAACTGATTATTTTCCTTCAGTTGTTGGGCATTTTCTCTTTTTTAATTGTAAGTTCAGACTTAATAGTCACAATAAGAGCGTGTTGTTTCTTCAAAGACTTATACATATCTTTTAACTCATTGCATGTTTTCTTCTATCATGTATCAATATTCTAATAATTCATCATTTTTTATATTCGTATACTCACTTTACTTTTCAGAATAATAATAATTATGTACAGGAGAGTCTAAGGTTACCTCAGTTTTATTTTTTATGAAACACATATTACCCATATCATCCTTCTCATCATGAGAAGAAGCATATTCACTAGATATTTCTTTAGAGGCACACCAGTTTTCCTTCATTGCTTTCACATACATTCTATCCTTATTTCCATACTTCTTCTTATATTTCATCTTTGGACAGTTGGCCTTGACATGTACTTTAAATTAATATTTTTAGAAAATTAACTCTTCTGATTCATCATTTCTCTTCCAATACTTGTTCCAATTTCCCTTGTTACCATACATTCCTTTGTAATTTGGATTCCGGAAAAGAATCTTTTTCCTATAAAATTTCATGAATCATTTGGCCAGCTGGGCCATTTCTTCATTACTTTCTAAAATCTTATTCTTTACTACTGAATCGTTCAACAACTGCTTGAACTTTCTCTTTATATTTACTATTAAAGATAGTAGTCTTGAAGGATACATAATTTCATTTTTGTCCATCGTCTTCTTTATTTAACATAAATTCATCTTTCTACATCATTAATTTTCCAATAAATTCCTTCGCTAAAATCTTATAAATGTCAAACTATTCTTTAATGGACACAGATGTCCCTCACCATCTTGTTGGTAAGCATTGCAGAATCCTTATAATCTGCTCTTTGGATGTAACTTCTCATACTAAGGAAATCATGGTATTCTCAATTTCATTTAACCTGAGATACATATCAAAAATAGATTTTCGATGCTTCATTCTAAAGTTTTAATATTTAATAGTATAAGTATTTACTCTCATTTATTTAACATTAGATGTTCCCTCGTGAGAAATAGACAGGGTGTCCCAAATCTCATGTGTGGTTTTACAAGTAGAAATACAATTAAACTCTTCATCTCCTATTTAATAGTATAGAGCATTCATTGCATTAAAATTATTTTTATAAGCAATCATGGTTGGTTCATCTCAATGTTTTCTTTCAGTTTCTGGAATTGCTTATTTACTTTCAATACCAGTCCAAATTTCAAACCCCATGCTTTCTAGATGTATTTTAATTTTATGATTCAACTGATCATAGTTAAATCCATTAAATAAATGTGGTATATTGGTAGGATCCCCTCATAATCTATTATACATGATATATTTTGTAAAAGAATTTGAATGAGAAAAAAAATTAGAAATAATGGAAATTTTAAGATCTTTCAAAAACAACTACAGTCGCAGTTGAAAAGATTTGAAAGCTGACTATAATTTTTAAATCTACCACTGATGCCAAATATTGGTCAGAGTCGATCACTCGGGGGGGGGGGGTTGAATTGAGTATATATAAAATTTTCTGTTAAAAATTTTTCTTTGAAAGATATCCCCCAATTAAAATATAATCAATGTCATTTTTAGTGAATTTATTAGAGTCCTGAATGTTCAATTAATTTCTCATAAGATTGATCAGTTCTCATATTTACCAATATAAAGATTAGTCTAAATTTTTAAACAAATCTAGTTATTCAAAAAAGATATAAACACTTTCTAGAATAACTATCAAAGTTCAATTTAGAATTATTTGAAATTAAATAAGCATATTCCATATTAATCTAAAAGATCAATACATATCCTATAAAAAAGTGGTTTAGTCTCAAGATAAGACTTAATCCAATCCACTTGTTGATCATCTACCACCAAGCAGTTTATAATAATAAACATTTGGATCTGCACTATGGATCAGGGTTCAGAGAATCACACAAGGCTATCCAGGTAACACTTGTCCTCTACCATCGTTATTCATGGAAAAAACAACAAACTGGTCACACTTAATCTCTTCCACTATTCTACATGGGATAAAAGAGAAAAAAGAGAGTTACTATTTAGATATTGAGTATCCTCCAATATGCATAGGAAATAGTGTGTGTGAACCAAATAAATGCACACACTGCTCAAAAATCTAAGCACAAGACCAAAACAAAATTATAAATGAAGAATGGAGTTTAAAATTCTTTGTTTGTTATTCAGTGAAGCTCTAGACTAAATTGAAGTAGAGAAAATGATATTTGAGTCCTCTTATGGAAGATGTATTTAGAAAAGATTATCACATACTCATTATTTTATATTTTAGGGGTGAAACATTTGACTCATTGTTGTTAGGATGTCCAGATAAATTTAGCATGTTCTTGCTTGTCTGATTGTACTCCTTGTGCACTCTAGCTTCGAGTTCTTTGAATTTTTAACACAGCTTTTCCAGTTCTCTTGTTTTCACTATTTTGAACATTCACATGTTCTTTATAACACACTCTTGTTGCATTGTTTAGCTTGAAATACTTTTATAGTTCATGGTCCTGCAGGCATGGAGATCTACCCACGTGCATATACCTCATACTGTCTATGGATATTCTTATAGACAACATTAAATAATGATAGAAACATTAATTTGGAAAAATATGACCATTAGAAATAAATTTTAATTAATAAAATTGAAACAATATTTATTACTATCAATGAGTCATAATTATCGGTGACTAATTTGCATTGGTCTATCATCATCAGTATGTCACCATCTATCGGTCAACATCGGTTTGTCACCACCAGTGACTCTGAGTATCGGTGAGTTATTTCCATTAGTATCAGTTAGTCATTTGTGCTATTAGTCTATGATAAAAAACTTCTTTGTTGAATATTTTATTGATAATAAATGATATAATTTCCTCACATTTTGGTAACTATGTACATTTATATAATATTTGGGATTCGATCATTCAATTGTAAATTTGAATAAAATTACAATTTTACCCATTTAAAATACATTGTAGTATTTTTCCCATTATTATTTTAATATGACCTATTTGAACTTAAAAGTTTTAAAAAGTGTTCCTAACTTAATTTTCTATAACATTTATTCATGACATTGAAGCTAAATCGTGCATTTAGTTGGTGAAAATGGTCCACGAAGTCAATGTTTGGCTGGACTCGCCAGATGGGACATGAGTTCTATATTTTGGCCATATCTTCTTCATACGTGCTTAGATTATTCCCCGATTTTTAAAGGGTATCAAAAACCGAATTTCTAATGAATCATATTTATTTAAGGATATCGGATTCATGCATTTTTTTCATCAAATGGGTGGGAAAATTTGGCATAAAATATTTGGTAGAGATTCCTCATTCACACTTGAAACCACTTTAAACCTCACCTCCCTTCCACTATATAAGTTAGTTCTTTTCTCATTTTTAGGGGTTGGGAATGTGCATTAGGATATTTAAGGCAGAGGTGAATTGGTTTCACCAAAATTCTCCAAACATTGTAGTAGTGGTATCTCTTGAAGCAAGGATCCCCTCATCGAAGCCTTCTTCTCTTATTCATGTTGTTATGTTTTCATTTGTGTAATTATATTCTATATTATTATTTTATTTCTTCTATTTTCTTATATTTTCTTCAATTATCATCTTATTTACTCATTTTATTTGGATTGGAATCAATATTGGAGATGATATTGGGTTCTACCATTTCAATCCTCTGCTCATGAAAAACGTCTCCATTATGACCACACCACCCATGGAAGAGTAGTTATCTTAGTGATTGGTCTATATTATAAACTATTCATTTAATTATTTTGAATCATAGATCTACTATAATTTAATTAATATGATCCATGAATTGAGTTTTTAAATTATAATAAACTAAGCATGAAATTGAACAATTAACACAAAAACACACGAGGTTGCGTATTGTGTAAATTGTGAGAGCGCATACATAGTCGTTATAACAAGACCACACAGGATAAATTTATAGACTTAAAATATAATCCATAAGCTCAATTAATTATAATTTTCAAAAATAGAGATGTGACTTAATTTACCACTGACCATAATCTATCCTTTGAACATCAATCAAAGCAGGGTGCTACGATTGCATGTTTCGAAGATAGCCTAGGGATTAATTCTTTTCATATTTGTGGTAAAGTTAATTCTCATAGAGTTAGGGGGATAACAAATTAGGGGATCATAATTAAGTTGATAATAATTTAAATTATAATGATTAAAAAGAAAATTAATATTTAGAGTTAGATCGATTATATGTTTTAAATATTGTCTAAAAACATATTCTTTTTGTGTCTTTTTAATCAAACTTCATTTCAATAATAAAAACAAAAATATTATAAAATCTTTTTAAAACAAATGTCTTCTATTTTTATGAATGGTAACCCCCCCCCCCACATCATTAAAAGTAGTTTTTTATTCCCTTTTATGTTATTTTTTAAAATACGTTTAATAAGTTGTCAAATTTACTTCCTCCATTGAGAGATGTCCTTGGTCAGCAACTCTTTTGCACCTAAGTACCTAAACAATCACTAATCATTTGAGGGTTCCCACAATAGTACCTTTCAAATTGGAACCATTTCCAAGGAGGAAAGTAATTATTTAAACCAATTAGAGGTGTTTATTTTATTTTATGTTTTATTCTTTTCTTCTCTTCTTTCCTTATTCTTTACCCAATCTATTTTTTCTTTCTTTCTTCTTCTTCTTCTATTATTTTCTTCTTATTTTTCAACCATCAACTCAAACTTCTCATTTTTATTTTAATATGGTCCTCTTTCCTTCATTTCATTTTTATTTAATTTATTTCAAAAACTAATCCTGATGAACTCTTAGATATTGACATTGATATTGAACACATCCTTAGGGATTGAATTATTCATTCTCCTTATATGGAAGGTTTCAACATTCAACCAATAAGAAAATTCCACCACTCCAAGAATATTGAAATTGGAAATAATTTTATTTAAAACCTAAAACAAGAACCAATAGCTAAAAATAAAGAAAATGAACATAATAGAACCATTTAATAATTGGATGTCCCTGATATTAACTATCAACCAAATTTTATTGCATACCCAAATCTCGAATCAGACTTTGAATTGAAATATTAGTTAATTTATATTCTTACAAAGTTTCATGGATTAACTAGTGGGGTTCCAAATAAACAATTGAAATAATTTAATGTGGTTTGATCAATTTTAAAACCATGAAATGTTTCTAATGATCAAATCAAACTAAGAGCATTCCCATTCTCACTTGATGTAGCTGTGAAAGATTGGATGTATTATTCACAACCTAAAGATGTACCTAGTTGGAATGATTTGAAATTTCTTTTATTGTAGAGATTTTTTCAATCATAAAGGACAAAATCCATTTTAAAGAATATCTCAGGGATTAAGAAGTCCCAATGTAAGTCAATGTATGAGTATTTGGAGCGATTCAAGAATGTGTGTGCAAGGTTCCCACATCACTAAATCAGTGAGCAACTCATCGTACACTACTTATATGAAGGAATCACACCCATGGATAGGATCATGATGGATGGAGAGGCTAGAGGATCATTGGGTGACAAAACACTAGCATCTACACGTGTGTTGATCAGCAAGATGACACAAAACTCCCAACAATTTGGCGGTCGAGGTACACCACATGTTCGAGAAGTACATCAGGTAAGTCCTTCTTCTCTTTAAAGTTATTTGATTGATTCTATGTTATAAGAATTGACCACTATGGTGATTCAGATTTCATTGCCTCCAAAAACATCCCAACCCGCTCCTATAAGGCCATTTGGAATTTGCACTGAAACAGACCTCCCAACTGACTGTTTCCCCCAGTTACAAGAGTCAAAGGATTGTGCAGCGGTATTCCCTGCGAGACCATATCAGCAAAAACTATAGCCACATCCCAAAAATAAGTTTTATTTCTTTACTCCATCATACAACCAAGGGTTGAAGGATCAATTAGACATGAGTTATGGTTCTAGACAACAACAAAGGTCCCCCTTTTCAATGAAACTTTCAACATCCTCCACCTAACCAACAGGGATTCCAACAACCCCAAAGGTGATTTGAAGCTCAAATATCAACAATTTAACAATAAGGGAACTCTCAACCAAAGGTATATTCTAACACCAACGTACTTTTGAAGAAAATTGTTCTTAATCACTAGAATGAGATGAAGAGACAAGGATTGGAGCTAAGGGAGATGAACACACAAATGAGCTAGATTGCCACTGCCCTCCTTGAACTGGTAAGTATGAACTATGGAAATATTCTTTCCCAAACTACTCCAAATACAAAGGGAAATGGCAGTGCCATCACATTGGGAAGTGGGAAGAAAACAAAAAATATATCTACACCTATCATTCCACCAATATTCACCTCAACTCTGTAGAAGCCCCATTCAAAACTGGCTAATGAGAAACCCAAGGACAAATATAAAGGTAAGAAAAAGATTTATGATGTTCCTCCTAAACTCCTTCATTTTCAAAATAGGGTTTTTAAATCAAAGAATATGGCTGAAGAGGTGATGCAAAAAGATGTTTTGGATACATTTATGCATGTAGAGATCAACATTACTCTACTTGAAGACTTCATGAAAATTCCATGGTATGTGAAATTATTAACTGAAGTTTGTACCAATCAAATATGGATTAAGGGAAATAAGAGGATCAATCTTGGATGGAATGTGCCAGCGCTCATTACACTAACTCTATCAATGACAAACAAGTGCAAGGATCCCATGGAATTCACTATCCCATGAACCATAAGGGTGTTACACTTTTTTGATGCTCATTGTGATTTTAGATCTTCCATAAATGCAATGCCTCACTCTGTATTATCTTATTTATAGGTTGGTGAGTTGAAGCCGACAAGATTAGTGGTGTAGTTTTCCAATAGAGCTACAACATATCCAGCAGGAGTCCTTGAGGATGTACTTTTTCGAGTAAGTGACATGATCTTCCCATCATATTTCTATGTTCTTAACATAGAGAATGATTAGGTAAGTTTACATGCTCCCATTATCTTAGGCAGACCCTTCCTCAAAACTGATAAAACTATCATAAATTTCAATGAGGTTATACATTCCATGGATTTTGGGGAATAAGTTGTGATATTTAATATTATGGATTCTATAAAGTACCCCTAGAGGACCATTCTACTTTTTTTATCTCCCATTTTGAACCACTATGTAAATACCCATTTATTTTGATTTTCCTATGATTCGAGAGATTATGAGTGTTGGTTCTAGTTTAATGTATACAAGCACTTCCACACCCATTTCTAATGAACAAGACTCTATATGATTTAATTTTAAAATGGATTCATATTCTGATCTCGATCATGTGAACCCTGATTATGACATGGTTTTTGAATACGCTGATGGATTTGAGGAGATATTATCTGATTTTGATGATGTTTATTCTGATATTGACGTTTTTTGTGCACATATGTTTGTTCCTTCACTATAGCCATCTTTACAGAACCACCCAATATTGGAACTCAAGCCATTTCCACCTAATATCAAATACTCATACTTGTTGAGTAGAAAAATATTACAGGTTAACATTGCTAACAATATCTCGTTTGAACATGAAGAAAAACTTTTGAATCATTTGAGGGAGAACATCATGGAAATCAGATTGACCATGGCAGACATATCAGGTATTAGCCCCTCTATTTTCATGCATATAATTCTTTGGGAGGATGGGGCAAAACTGGTTAGTCAACCACAATGGAAACTGAATCCATCTCTTTTGGAAGTTGCAAAAAAGAGGTTCAAAAATTGCATGAGGCAGGTATAATTTATCCTATTTTAGATTCCCAATGGGTGAGTCCTATTCACGTTGTTCCTATGAAAAGTGTTGTTACTATTGTTAAAAATGAGAAAGATGAGTTAGTTCCAATGAGGGTACAAAATAGTTGGTGTTTGTGTATTGATTATAGGAAACTAAATATGTCCACCGACAATGACAATTCTCCCCTCCCATTTGTTAATCAAATGCTTGAGAGAAAAGCTGGGAAAGAACACTATTGTTTCTTGGTTGGATTTTATGGATATGTTCTGGATCCTATTTCTCTGGAGGATTAGGTAAGACAACATTATCCTTTCCATTCAGGATATTTTCTTACTGAAGGATTCCATTTGGACTTTGCAATGCCCTAGGTACCTTATAGAGATGCATGGTGAGTATTGAACTGATTTTATTAAGACTTTCATGGAGGTATTCATGGAAGATTTTACATTGTATGGTAATTCATTTGATGATTGTATCTATAGTTTGGGAACGGTTTTAAATCATTGTATTGAGAAGAATATGGTCTCAAACTTTGAAAAGTGTCATGTTATAGTAGAGCATGGCATTGTCTTAGGGCATGTAGTGTCAAAACATGGGATTGAGGTTGATATATATAAGGTAAATATTATTTGATCCTTACCATATCCATCATTTTTGGGTGATGTTAGATCTTTCCTAAAGCATGCAGGATTTTATTGGTTCTTCATTAATGATTTTAGTAATATTTCTCTTCCTATGTCCTGATTAATTCAAAATGATTTTGATTTTGTGTTTGATGAATCTTGTAGGACTTCGTTTTATGATATTAAGATGTGTCTGACCACTCCACCAATCATACACCCCCCATGATATTATATTGTTTTGAGATTATATGTGACGCCTCAAACTTCATTTTTTGAGATTTCTTATCTCAGAGGGTGGAGGGACGTTCACATGTGATTCCCTAAGCATCGAGGGCATTAGGTAAAGCCCAATAAAACTACATAGCCACAGAAAAGGAATTTATTACTATCATATTAGATTTAGATAAATTCCATTCATATTTATTGGGCTCTAGAGTAGTTCTTTTTTCTGATCATGTGGATCTGAGGTACCTCTAGAAGAATCCAGGTGCAATGCCCATGATAATCTGATGGATGCTCCTTCTTCAAGAATTTGATATTTAGATAAAGGACATGAAGGGGTCAGAAAACATGGTGGCAGACCACATGAGTAGGCTTACTCACACACTATATGATGACAAATTGGACCAGGTATGACTTCAAGACACTTCAACCAATGAGCATCTTTATTCCATCTCAGGTTTGCATCCATTGTTTGTAGATTTAGTTAACTACCTTGTTGCCTCTAAAATCCCTACAAATTTAAAGAAACATCAAGTCAAAAAATTAAAGAGTGATTCAAGATTTTATGTTTGGGATGATCCATACCTATGGCGCATGTGCATTGACCATGTTATTAGGAGTTGTGTCCCTGATCATGAGTTTGAATTTTTTCTACAATTATGTCATACACTTGCTTGTGGTGGACACTTTGGACCCCAATAGATAGTTAGTAATGTTTTAGACTCTAGATTATATTTTCCTAGATTATTACATGATGCCCATTTGTATTTTCAATCAGGCTCACATTTCCAACACACGAGAAACATTTCATGGAGATATGAGATGCCTCAAAAACTGATACTATTTTGTTAGATTTTTTATGTATGGGGAATAAATTTTATGGGTCCCTTTTCTAGTTCATTTTGGGTTTTGTATAATTTTTTCATCGTTGATTTTGTGAGAAAATGGGTGGAGGCTAAGGCCACCAGGATAGATGACTGTCATGTTGTTGTGGACTTTGTCAAATAATGAATTTTTTGTAGGTTTGGAGTACTGAAAGCCGTCATCAATTACCAAGGGACACACTTTTGAAATTAGAATTTTTTTTCCCACTTTTAGAATTATGGGGTGACACACTAAACATCAACACCATAACACCCCCAAAAAATGTTTAGGTTGTAGCTTAGAATCATGAGATGAATCAAGTTTTGTAGAAAATCGTGCAGCCAAATTAGAAGGATTGGATCAAGCGCTTGGATGATACATTGTGGGGTTATAGGAAAACATAAAATAAACCCATTGGCATGTCCCCATTTTGTATTGTTATTGAAAACATGTTTCAACTCCCTATGGATGTTGAGAATCCAGCTTATTGGGATAATAAGAAATGCAACACGGATATGGACTAAGCTGGAATCCAAAGGAAGACACAAATTCAAGAGCTTGAGGAGATTATATTGTCTTCATACGAGAACTCAAGGATCGATAAGGAAAGATCAAAAGTATCTCACCTCAAAATGATCCAGAAAAGTGAATTTCAAGTTGGAGATAAAATCATTCTCTATAGTTCATGACTAATGCTGGGGCCTGGTAAGTTTTGTTCCAGATAGATAGGTCCTTATGTTGTGACTAATGTTTTTTCTTATGGTGAAATGGAGATCACAGAAGAGGACATGGAAATGATATTTACAGTCAATGGGAAATGTTTGAAGAAATACATTGAGGTACTTCTTACTGATTTAGTGGATTTCATCACACTGAATGACCCTATCATCACTTAAGCATATCAGGTTGTTCCTAACTCTTTCACTTCTTCATTCTTTGTCCTATTTAAAATTATACATTTCATGTGCATATATCATCACATTGGTTCAAATTGAGAGAAAATTCCATATTTTATGTGTGGGGGAGGGAACCATTTAGTTTACTAATTTCAATTATTTTCTTGTTTATCAATGATTTTAAAAAAACAAAAAAAAATTTGTATTTTTAGAAAATTTTGTTTTTAACATTCAATTTTTTGTTTTTTTAACTTTTGAACAAAAATATTTCTCATCACCATTTTGAAATCCATATCAACAGGAGAAACAATTTATCTCTTTAAATTGAGCTTAAATGAATGCTAAAAATGACTCTGTTTCAAGTTCAAATATTTAGTAATTTCATGAAAATTGCTCTGAATTTTGAATCACATGCCACATCTCACTGTCTTTATATTTGAAATCACTTTCCTATGAGGCTTACGAACCATTATTTTCATATTCTATACATTTATCGCATTTCATGAGAGAAACAAACAAAGATTTATTTAACCATAATTTGATTTATTCCTCTCAAAACTAGAGGGTTTGGGGTACTTATTATTTAAATGATTGAGGCATTTTTTTGGTATTAACTCCCCTAGTGAAAAGAATAAGTTTTTTATAATGGCCTATCATGAAAATTTAATCATTGTATCCCTTATAATCCATGAAAATCATGTTATATTATACACATTACAAGACAATTTTCCCAATCCAACCATGCCTTGATGTGAAATTTCTTAATCTAGTTGAACTTAAGTGTGGGGGGAGACGTCTTGTGTTATGCTACCAAAATCTATGATACTTTGGGTGAAAAATTAAAGTCCAAAAAATGAGTTTTCTACTGAAAAAAATCATTATATTGAATGATGTACCTTTTAGGGCTTTCATGATAAGTGAAGTTGTGCCTTTATGCCGCTTCTAATAGAGGTAGAAAGTTATTCCAATCTGGAGCATTCAAGAAAATCATGTTTGAGAAAATTTAAATTTTGAATGCTGTGAAGATTCATTTATTTTTCATGATTATGATCTTGAATTGAATATATGGGGATTGAGGAGGATACCATATTTAAGTGAAAATTAGAGTAATGTAATTTTTCTTCAAAAAGAGTCATGCCCTCCTCATACAGCTTCAGAATTTTTCACATCTAAATCTTACAAACTGAATGCCATAGAACAACCCTGAAATGTTCTCATGGTACACATATATCCTTGACTCACATAAAGTGGCGATGTAGGAATTTATCAAGACTATGGTGACTCTTATATGAGTTTGGATGAGAAATACATTCATGAAAACTTGACACTTGTTTGATAAGAGAAAATTCAAGTGAGGTAAGTGTTTTATGCATTGGAGGTTAAATGAAGTGGAAATATATTAAATGATATAAATGGAGAACTAGAATTAATAGTTTTTTATGAGGCATGATAACTTTTTTTCTTGGTGTGGAATTGTTGGATCTCAAGGATATGTGTTTTAAAATTTGTTTTGATTTGATATTGATGTTTACATGATATGACGTTTTTCTGAGGAGTGAAAAAGGGTAAGTTTGGTTGGTTTAATAAACACTATTTTATTGAGTATTTTATTGAAAATAATTGATAATGTTTCCTCAAATTGTGGTAAATATGTTAATTTATGTAATATTTGGGATTAGATCATTCATTTGATAATTTGATGAAAATTCTAGTTTTACCCTTTTAAAATTCACTGTAGTATTTCTCACATAAATATTATATTATGACTTATTTGTACATAAATTTTTTTAAAAGTGTTCCTCGCTTAATTTTCTACAACTTTTATTTAAGACATTGGAGCTAAATAGTGCATTTGGTTAGTGAAAATGTTCCATGAAATCAATGTTGGGCAGGACTCACCGGATTAGACATGAGTTCTGTATTTGGGCCATAACATCATCATCCTTGCTTGGATTAGGCCCAACCTTTTAGAGGGTATCGAAATCCCAATTTCACATGAATCATACTACTTGAAGGACATATGATTTGAAGGTTCTGGGTGCAGCGGAAGCACGGTTTGGATGACACCCAATATTGATTTTTATCATGATCAATGATTATTCTGAGATTAATAAGACGATGAATAACAGTCTCCATAGAAGATAATGAATGATTCAGATAAAGAAAAAAGGGAGGCCCGAAACCTTTAGAGAGGATCTTGCACATCACATTTATAATTAATTCAATTAATTTCATAAAGAAAAATAATACATGTGTCTTTGGTATTTATCTTCGTTGATGATGTTGATCATACGGATTGACCCTTTTAGATTATCTCATTGCGGTTGTAAGGTTCCAAACTAGAATCCCTCTAGTGGTGATCCACACATGCTCCATTAGCCTCCGATTGACATCGCTCATTCTTCAGGTGCTAGCGTAGTGAAGCAAGTGTCTTGTGTCGATCATTCATGATCACTTGTTCTTCAGCCTTGAAGAATGTCTCTCATTCTTAAGAGGGGAGAGAAGAGGATTCGAGAGAGAAATTGTTTGGCTCAACAATTATCAATTCATCCAGCATGTGGTGTGGTGTATGACACAATAGGGTACCTTCCAATTTATAAACATAGAATTTTAGTTACAATATTTAATTTCCTAGAAACAATTAAATACATTCACGAATGTAGAGAAAACCCATGCATTTAATAATAGTACAACATCGTTATTTATAGTGTTCCAACTTGCACAAAACAGAAATATAAATAAAATTCCGCATTACAAAATAATACCAACTTTCTTTTAATTTGTGCAAACTAGTTAAATGATTTTATACCATCTTGAAAATAATTATTTTACTAACGAACCAACCTTTGTCTGCTCGAACTCCACTTCCATTTACTAAACACCTGAATAAATAAATAAATAATTTATTCTCTTAAATAAATATTTTATTTAAAAACTATTAAATAAATATTTATTAAATATTGAATAAACTAAATAAATATATTTTATTTAATTTATGTGATCATCTTAACATAAATAAAATTATTCCAAGTTCTTGAGAATAATATTTTTTTCATTAATTAAATTCAAATAGAATTTAACCGAGACCACCAAAAACACTTAGTGTGTGACCCTCTAGGATTCTTTCTCATTGGAATTAGGCGGGCTTACCAAAAGTGCAAGAGTACTGTCTAGAAAATGGTCAGGGCAGCCAAGAGAAAGAATGTACAGTCCCAACAATGACATCCACATATGAAATCTAACTATGTAATATAATCCCTTGGTCGAAATATCTCATCAAGCAGGTTTCATGATTGTGTCTGCAAATTTTATACTTGATATTTGGTTCTTTGACTACCTAAAATAAACTCATCGTTAAACCATGGCCATGGAATTTCACACGATGGTTCTATTTCAATCAAAGTGCTGAGATATCAACATCCATAAATGGATGGGACAAATCCTTTCTTGACTTATAGATTAATAACATGCCACTCATGATGCACCCAACGTACCCTACTTCTTAACAACTATCTATTTGATGGTTTTCGTCTGTAAATCAATGTTCGTAAGTCATGACACATATTAATGATAATATTATAGTCTAATGATAATTACATATTCTCATAGATAGAAATATCATATGACACCAAAACATGTGGAATTTCTACTAGAGGGACTATTCTCATAATCTCCAATCATGGATATTATCAAGTGCGAACATCATGAGAGGAAGTCTCATCTACTTACGAGTAATCGCACCTGATGGTCTGCATGCTATGTGTCCCATCATAGCAAGTCATCCAATCGTAGAACTATATTTAAGAATATTGTTATAGAATTTCAAGGTTCTCATCATAGTAGGGAACTTCCATGAACTTATCAGTGCAGTAAATACTCTAAGATATTATTACATCATATTTATGAAGAACAATGAACAATATGTAATAATACATGAAATATACATGTAATCAAAGTAAAACTAGTTTGTTATATGACACCAACTCTTAAAAACTCCCACTTGGAATTGATCTAAATTTCTATGACTTTCAGTCTGCTAGACCTCACAAGATGATCATGTTTCTACTGAGTCAAGGCTTTAGTCATGGGGTCTGCCACATTGTCTTCTATGGAAATACTTCTCACTACAACTTCACCTCTCTGAGAAAAATCCATCAAGAGATGATACATTCGAAGTACGTGCTCCTTCCGTTAATGTGACTTTGGCACTTTTTCAAGAGCCACAACTGTAGTATTATCACAACACAATGTGATGGGATCTTTACTACTAGGTATCAAATCTAGCACCGGGATGAATCTTCACATCCAAACTATTTCTTTAGCTACCTCAGAAGCTACAATATACTTGGACTCTACTGTAGATTTTGTGACCACACTCTGCTTTTGTCTCTTCCCGCTCACTACACCTCTATTCAAAGTGATGATGTATCTCGTTTGCGACATCATGTCATCTTGATCAGTCTGGAAACTAGTATCTGCATATCCTCTAAGGACTAGTTCCTCATATCCTTCATAAACTAGGAACACATCCATAGTACACCTTATATAACTTAGGATTGTCTTGACTACCATCCAATGGCAGTCACCTGGGTCAGCTTGATATCTACCTACCACACTTAATGCGTAGGTGAAATAAAGCCTAGTACATAGCATGGAATACATGACTGACCCAATCGTTGATGCGTATGGAGTCCTTTCCATTATCTTTCTTTCCTCATGTGTTTGGGGACACTTTTTCTTTGAAAAATGAATGCCATGTGATGCTGGAAACAATACCCTCTTGGATTGTTCTATATTTAATCTCTTCAGTATCTTCTTAATGTATGTACTTTGACATAGGTCTAGAAATCTCGTGGATCTATCACGATGTATCTTTATCCCAAGAATATATGCTGCCTCGCCCATGTATTTCATGGAGAAGAATTGATTCAACCATGCCCTAATAGACTGCAAGACAGGTATCTCATTTCTAATGAGTAATATGTCATCAACAAATACTATTAGTAAGGCAACTACACTCTCACAAAATAATTTGTAGATACAAGGATCACATTCATTTTTGACAAAAGTAAATTATTTTATGGCTTCATCAAAACAAATTTTTCATGACCAAGATGCTTTCTTTGATCCATAAATGCATTAATGCAACTTTTATAACTTATTGGGATCTTTTGGATTAAAAAACAGTTCAGTTTGTGTCATCTAGAAATCATCCTGAAGGTTCCCATTAAAGAATGTTGTATTGAAATCCATTTTCCAAATCTCATAGTCATGGTAAGCCGCAATAGAAAGTATAATTTTGATGGATTTTAGCATTGCAACTAGTGACCAGTTTTCATCATAGTAAATTCCTTGACGCTGTTTAAAACCTTTTGCAACCAGTTATACCTTATTGGTACTGAATTTTCCTTCCATGTTCAGTTTCTTCTTGAATACTCATTTGCAACCAACAGGCGTTACATAAATTGGAGGATCTACCAAAATATAGAATTTATTTTGGTACATGGAATCCATTTTAGAATTAATGGATTCTTGGCACATGGCAACATCGGTTCCATTTACTACTTCCATATAGGTTAGAGGATCATTATTATCAAATAATAAGAAGAAAATATCTTCGGTAACTAGAAAATCATATCGTTCTGGTTCTCTAACCTCTTTGTACTCCTACACAGTACTTGTGTATCTGTAATAGATTCTTCTTCCATGGGGATTTTTGGAATATATTCATATTCCAAATCTTGTGCACCTTGAGCCTCGACTTCATCGAAGACTATCTCGCTCCCACTATCTCTTTTGGAGATGTTCTCCCTCTCAAGGAACATGGCATGTCTTTCTAATATAAACTTTTTGTCTAAGGGGTTGTATAGGTAATATCCCATTGTTTCCATGGTGTATCCTATAATGGTACACTTTGTGGCTCAGGGTGTGAGTTTGTTACCTGAAGAGGTATTAACTAACTCTTCGCTACCCCACACATGTAAATTTGATAACATTTATTTTCTTCCACTCCATAACTCGTATTGAATAACATTGATCAATTTCGTTAGTACTTGGTTTAGTCTGTGTGCCACTGTTTGTAATGCAGATCCCCAAAAGGATAATGGAAGACTCACATGACTCATCACTGATATCACCATGTCTAACATGGTGTTGTTCCTCCTTTCACTCACACCATTCCACTGGGGTGTGTTTGGAGGAGTGAGTTTAGAAAAGATCCCAAACTCTCGTAAGTAATCAATTAATTCTTGACTAAGATATTCTCCCCCTCGGTTTGAGTGTAGTTTCTTAATCTTTTTACCAAGATAGTTTTCAACTTAATACTTATATTCTTTGAACTTATAAAAAGAATCTGACTTATACCTCATTAAGTAGATATGTCCATTTCTACTAAAATCACCAGTAAAAGTTAAGAATTACGAGTACCATCCACTTGTTTCAACTGAAAATGGTCCACACACACCGGTGTGAAATAATTAAAGAAGTTATTTAGCCCTTTCACATTTCCCACTAAATACAGATTTAGATATTTTGCCTTGTAAACATGCATGATATTCAACAAGTTGTTTTAGTTCGAAATAACCTAAATATCCATCTTGATGTAACTTTATCAAGAATTTATCATTTACATGATCTAGCCGGTGATGAGAAAGTTGGGTGTGGTATGAGTCATGTGATGTATCTTTGTAATCAAGAACCATTACTTGGATTTTGTAATCCAACACGTAAAGTCTGTTGTATAAATGATACCTACCATAAAATATTCTATCTATGTAAAAAAAGAAACATTCATTTCCAAACATGAAATCAAATCCATCTTTATCTAATTTGGATACAGAAATTATGTTTTTAGTAATAGAAGCCACATAATAAGAACCCTTTAACACCAAGATCATCTCAGTTGGCAATGTGAGGTGGTAGTCCCTGATAGCTACAGCAGCAAGTCTGGCTTCGTTGGCTGCTCGTAGATCTACCTCCCCTCTATCAATCTTCCTAAATCTACATAGTTCTTATATTTGGATACACATGTGAGAACCACAAGCTATATCTAAGACCCAATTTTTAGAAACATATAGATATCATTTGATAAAAAATACAATTTAAGCTTATCCTTGCTTCTTAGGATGGGTTCAGTTCTTCTTCTAGTGGCCTTTCTTGCAACATGCAAAACAAAGAGCCTCCTGTTCCCTTTCCTCCCCTTTGATCATCCTTTTCATGGAAGGCTATAGAGAAGCTTTGGGCTTAAAGCTCTTCGCCTTCCGTTTCTCTTATTCACCATAAGGATAGAAGACTTTTCGTGCTTCATATATTTTTCCACTTGGGGAATTAGGATAAAAAGATCAGATAGAGACTTCTTAATGTTGTTCCTATTGAAATTGAAAACATTGTTAGAGAAGCTCTGAGGGAGTGATGTGAGAATGAGATCGGTGCCCAGTTCTTCAGGGAGATTAAATCCTAGAACCTCCAGGCGCCCAATGTAGCCAATGAGCATGACTACATGAGGCCCATCTGGGGAACTTTCTCTAATCATACTCTGAAAGAGTGCCTTAGAGATCTCAAACCTTTCTTGTATTTATCTCTCCTAGTAAAGACCACGTAGGTTCTCGAGCATGCTATAAGAATCCATGTTTTCTAGAGACTTCATGAGCTCACTATACACTAATGATAACATTAAACATTGAATGTCGACCAGGTCGTTCATATGTTTCTCATAGACCAGAAAATCATCATCACTCGCCTCCTTGGCAGGCGGATTAGGTAATGCTGACTTCAGTACATAAGACTTTCGTTCTAGGAATAGGATAACATGAAGGCTTCTAAACCAATCTTGGAAGTTACTACTAGTGAGGATGTTGTCTTTATCCAAAATTAATCATAGGGATAGTGTGGTTGATGATCTTTTCATTTTTGTTATACAATTAAAAGAGCATGTCTTTAGTACTTTCTTGATTATATTTTATGAGAAATTAAAATTTTTATTAAGTCCCCCACTATTTTATCAAGTCCCAATGGACCTCACCATTAAACTAGGAATGTCCAGTTTCCAAGACATTATTGTGAAAACGATCCATATTCCCCTTCACATAACCCCAAAAAGGGTTGTGCAAGCTATTAGAATGTATTTAGGTAGGCAGGTCTTTGCCAACTATGGGCTTGAATCTCCTTGATATGTTGAGTGGACTCCCCAATCTTGGTATCATGACTCTGGATTTCTCAACTCTTACGTCCAACATTACACCAAGTCTAGCAAGGGATACTCCTATTGATTTAATATGGTTAATTCAACCCAAAACCTTTCGTAAGGGCTTCTTGTATAAAAGTATGTGTCCAAACAAGGGTTGGTCAAACACATAGTTTTATTGAGTTTTTACCATTAATCCGGTAATGAAAGGTTGTATCTGACTTAATATTTTATTTGAGGGATTTTTATCTCTTTTGTGGGAATTTCTTATTATCATTATCACACACTTGTTAATATTAAGTAGAACTTACATAAGTTATTAACCATGTCTTCATAATATTTACTCATAAGTCTGGTTTATTTTACATCCATCTTGTTTTCTTGTTTAACTAATTAATTATGTAACCGTGACAACACATCCATAATGATAAACAATGAAACTGTTAGAAATAAAATAAACTAAATGGCCTGATCATGAGCTTTTCTAATGGTTAGTTTATCTGGCGGTTGATAAACTAACCCTGACCTTGGGGAGAAACAAATTTAAGCTTTTGGGTTAGTGTTTATAGTTTTCCACCATTCCACCTTTGTATCTTCTTGGATTGGTTTCACCTTGTCTTCTAACATGATCCGCCTCCACTAGCTTTGGATCTCCATCCATTACATATGATTTTATCTCACACACAGATGAGGGGTAAAAGGGATTTTACAGAAAAGGAACCTTGGGCATGCATGCCCTACGTATTAATGAGGAGAAGGATCGCAATCCAACAAATTTAATTTAAATAAATAAATTAAAAGAATCCATTCATATACAATAGTCTTGGTCTAGCTCATGCTCATTCATGCATCAAATGATATTTACGCATAAATTAAACTAGCATTCAATTCTATAATCGTTCGTGTTTAAGATAGATCACATTCGAATCAATTAATTATCTTTAATTAATAAATCATATTATCTTAAACCCTTTTTATGAATTTCCTTGAGATTATCATCCATCATAATTTAAAACAAATAAATTTATTTTAAATCATCTTTGTACGTAACTAGTACCTTGGAGGAAACGTGGTGAATTCATGTTCATAACTTCCCAATGAGTAGAAATGAACATCATGCATATGTTAAATTAAACACACACACACACATATATATATATATAACATCTATCACGTGTTGTGCCTCATATTTATACCTGCACTATGGAACATATCTCAAGGATTTGTATAATATAATAACAAATTTAAATAAATCAGCGTAATTTGGATGAGTACATGTTGTGTAGTTTTGAATACACAACATGTATTTTTGTTCATCGTCCATCTAAAGTACATTCTTGAGAACATGGAATGTAGATGTACTTCAGGAATATTAGGAGTAAATTGTGTGTCCAATGGAACACACGCCATGTAGTATCTGTGTTACACAGTTTCCAGCTGGGCAAGCCGTGTACATGGTACATGGTCGAACCCCAACCCAAAGGGAATACACATCGTGTTCCAGGGTCCACACAACGTGTAATCCAGAAAATGTGTGCCACATGTTCCTAGTCAACACATGGAGTCATTTAAGACTTATAAAACTTCAAAACACTACTTGGTTTGGAAGACTAATCCAATATATTGAACCTAGACTACACATCATGTACTTCTGAATACACGCCGTGTATTCTAGTGTTGTACGGCCAGGAACGTTTGGAACCTCTTGATGATATAATCTATTTTATTTAAATCAAAATTAAAATAAAAACTCGTTTATTTAAGGTGAACAAGAAACAAAAGAGGAAGAATAGATCTCAAGATTCAGATATGCAGAACAATTAGCATGGATTGAATGAACTAAATTATTAAATGTGTAATTCATCAATGAAATATTTAAATAATTATAAACTATGATATAACCCCTTGGATACCACTTGAAGGTTCTAGGCACACAAAAATCCTGGTTTGGGCGACACCCCATAATTATTTTTACCATGATAAATTATTATTCCAGGATCAATACGATGATGAACGCTAGTCTCCATGGAATATAATCAATGATTTAGATAATAAAAAAATGAGGCCCGAAACCATTATAGAGGATTTTGCACATCATGTTTATAATTAATTTAATTAATTTCATATAGAAAAATAATACCTATTTATTTGGTATTTTCCTTCGTTGGTGACATTTATAATCCAGATTGACCCTTCCAGATTATCTCGTTGTGGTTGTAAGGATCCAAAATAGAATCCCTCTAGCAGTGATCCACACGTGCTCTGATGGCCTCTGATAGACACTTCTCATTCTCTGGGTTCTAGCATGGTGAAGCGAGTGTCTTGTATCGATCATTCTTGATTGCTTGTTCTTCAGCCTTGAAGAACATCTCCCATTCTTGAGAGGGGAGAGAAGAGGATTCAAGATAGAAATTGTTTGGATCAAAAATTCTCAATTCACAAGGCGTGTGGTGTTGTTTATGGCATAATAAGGGTACTTGCCTATTTATATACATGGAATTCCAGTTATAATATTTAATGGCATAACAACAATTAAATACATTCAAGAACTTAGAGAAAACCCATGAATTTAATTATAATACCATCTAATTATTTAAAGTGCACCAACTTGCACAAAATACAATTATAAATAAAATTCCACATCACAAAATAATTGCAGTATTATTTTAATTTGTGCCAACTAGTTAAATAATTATTTACCATCTTGCAATTTATTATTTTACTACTGGACTAACTTTGATCCGCTAGAACTCCACTTCCATTTATTGAACAGTTTAATAAATAAATAAATAATTTATTCTTTTAAATAAATATTTTATTTACAAACTAGTAAATAAATATTTATTAATTGTTCAAAAAAATAAATAAATGTATGTTATTTAATTTATGTGATCATCTTAAATTGAATAAAAATATTCCACAGTCTTGAGATTAATATTTATTTCATAATTAAATTCAAATATAATTTAACTGAGACAACCAAAAACACTTAGTGTGTGACCCTCTAGGATTTTTTCTCGTTGGCATTGGGCGGGCTTACCAAAAGTCCAAGAGCACTATCTAACAACGGGTCAAGTCACCGAAGAGAAAGAATATAAAGTTGAAACAACGACATCCACATACGAATTCTCACTGTGTAATATAATCCCTTTGTCGCAATATCTCATCAAGTAGGTCTCATGATTGTGTCATCAACTTTTATTCTTGATAGGTCATTTTTTGACTACCTTAAATAAACTCATCGTTACACCATGGCCATGGAATTTTGCGTGATATTTATATTTGAATGTAAGGGTCGAGATATAAACGTTCATAAATGCAAGGGACAAATCCTTCCTCGACTTATCCATTAATAACCTGCCACTCAGGATGCAACCAACATACCCTACTTCTCGCCAACTGTTTGTGTGACGGTTTTTGTCAATAAATCAAATTGTGCAAGTTATGACATGCATTAATGATAATATTAAAGTATTAGGATAATTACATTCAATCATAGATAGGAATATATATAATGACACCAAAACATGCGGAATTTCTACTAGCGGGTCTGTTCTTATAACCTCTTCTCTCAGAGATTATCAAGTGAGAACTTCCGAAGAGGTAGTCTCATCTAGTTACGAGTACTTTCATCTGACAGTCTGCATGATATATGTCCCATAAAAGCATGTAATAAAATTATAGAACTATATTTAAAAATAGTGTTATATCATGTCAAGGTTTTCATCATAGCGGGTAACTGCCATGACCTTATCAATGAAACAAATACTCTAGGACATTATTACATCGTAATCATGAAGAACAATGAACAATATGTAATAATACATTAAATATCCATGTAATAAATTTAAAACCAATAGGTTCTAGGACACCAACTCTTACATGATTCGTATGTTTTGGTGGTAAAATGGGTGGTGCAAGTTGGCATAAAATATTGGCCTGAGATTCCCCATTCACACTTGAAACCACTTTAAACCTAGACTCCCCTCCACTGTATAAATTAGTGTTTTTATCATTTTTAGGGGTTGAGGACGTTAATTAGGATATTGAATGTAGATGATAATTAGCCTCACCCAAATTATTCAACCATTGTAAGAGGGTAGTTTTTGAAGCAAGGATCCCCACATCGAATCCTTATTCTCTTCTTCATGTTGTAATGTTTTCATTTGTGTAATAATATTCCTTGTTCTTATTTTATTTATTCTATTTTATTCTTTATTGTTTTATTATCATCATATTTACACATCCTATTTGGGTTGGAATCAATAGTGGAGCCGATATTGGTTTATACCCTTTCAATCCTCTGCTCATGCAAAACGTCTCCATCATGACCACAACGCCCATGGAAGAGTAGTTCTCTTAGTGATCGATATATCTTCTAACATATTCTTTTAATTATTTTGATTCATTGAACTACTGTAATTCACATTATATGATCCATTAATTTAGTTTTTTAATTATAATATACTAAGGAATCAATTGAACATTTAACACAAAAACACCTGAGGTTGAGTATTGTGTAAATTGTGAGAGCACAAACTTAATTTGTAAAACAGGACCACATGGAATAAATTTATAGAGTTAAAATATAATACTTAACTCTAATTCATCCTCATTTTCCATAATGGAATGTGCTTTAATTTAACACTAACCATAAGCTATCCTTAGAACATCAATCAATGCAGGGTGCTACGATTGCATATTTCAAAGATATCCTAGAGTTTAATTCTCTTCAAATTTGTGGTAAGGTTAACTCTCATAGGGTTCGAGGGTTAACAAATTAAAGGATCATAATTAAGTGGTTAATAATTTAAATGATAATTATTAATAAGTAAATGAAGAGGTTGAGTTAGATCGATTACGTCTTTCAAATATTGTCTAAAAACATCTTCTTGTTGTTTCTTTTTAATCGATCTTCATTTCAAAAATAAAAACGAAAATATTATACAATCTTCATCCAAAAAACATATTCTAGTTTTATGAATGGTAAAAACCCCCCACATCCCCTAAAATAATGTTATTATTCTATTTTAGGTTATTTTTTAAAATACATTTAATATGTTTTCAAATTTACTTCCTCCATTTAGAGACAACATTGGTCATCCACTATGTCGTACCTAAGTACCCAAAAAAGAACTAATCATTTGAGGGTATCCATGACAATTCCTTTCAGTCTGTCACCCATTGGTGAATCGTTCATCGGTGACATATCATTCGATGAGCCGATCATTGGTGTATATTCCATCGGTGAGTCGATCATCATTGTGTCATCCATCAGTGAGTTGATTGTCATTGTGTCATCCATCGGTGAGTCGTTCATCGGTTTGTCATCCATCGGTGAGTCCATTATAGGTGTTTCATCCATTGGTGAGTCGTTCATTGGTGTGGCGTACATCATTGATTCAATCATCGGTGTGTCTTCCATTGGTGAGTCGTTCATCATTCTGGCATCCATTGGTGATTCAATCATTGGTGTGTCATCCATTAGTAATTCAATCATTGGTGTGTCATCCAATGGTGATTAGATCATAATTGTGTGGCCCATTGGTGAGACAATTTGAACTAATTGTGTTAGGGACTTCTAAGAAACATGTAAAGTGTTTGTCTTACACAGAGCACTAATAGATTAAGTTACATCCATAAATACATAGAAATATACAATTGTAAATATATTAAATCATAAATATAGTTTACTGAGTTATTTAAATGTATTGTACAATATGACCTAACGGATTTACATAGAGATATTAAATGGCATGAAGTAATTGAATCTATAGATTGAAATTATTTGTGATTATGAAAACCACTATATCATAGAGGGTCCCACAATAAATATTTAATTCCATCCATGAATTTTCTAGGTGAATATAATATTTTATAAGTCTATTCAATGGTTTTTATTTTGATTTTATTTCTCTGCCCATATTTTTTTAATGTAAAATAAAATGAATAGTCTTAAATTTGCCATAATTGTTATTTTATAAAAATATTAATTTAATAAATAATTTAAGAAACCTAAAATATATTTTAATAAAAAAATTGATATAATAAGTTCTCCATGTTAATAAAGTGTCCAATTATGGTTAATTTATCCCATACAAGTAAAATTTATTGCATTATAATATTTAAAATTTTGTTGCCACAATTTAAATTAAAAGAGAAAAATTATTGGAAAATTGAAAAGATAAGTATTAAAATAAAATAAATACATGTATAAAAATTATTTTATGAGAGGATTTAGAACTAACCCCATATTTTCATTGAATTAACATAGTTTAGTGTCGTCTGGATTAAAAAATAATTTATATTAATATAATATTTTATGAGTCTCCCAGGGTTTCGCACCCCTATCCTATAAAAAGGATCCCACTCTTCTTTAATAATCACAAGACAATAACTATTTGGATCTAAAAATATATACAAAAAACATTCCTAGAATACCTACCCACATTATTTTGGACTTAGTTTTGGCATAACACCCTTCTTATAGGTTTTATGGTGTTCTTAAAAGGTGATCAACTGATGAATATGCATCATTTTCTTTAAGTATTTAATTTTATTTCTTCATCCACTTCCTTAAAATATTATTCATACATGATTAAATAAAATGTTCAATATCCTAAATATAATGAGATGTTATTATTTTAATATCATATCCTACATCTATCTTCACTTCCATAAAATGGGAACGTAATTAGTTGTTCGTGCGTATGATTGAACTATTACCTCCAAGAAATGATCTAATTCTTTTTCCATATCTCATTATCCTGATAGGTTATAAAAATGTAATTAATGGTAATATTTTATATTCATGACATATTATTCATTATATGATAACAACATTTCAATTACATTCTTACTTTTCATCCACATAAAGATGATAATGTTGTTCATGTGTATGTGTGAAATATCACCTCCACGAAGCGATGTGACATATTTTCATTTATTATATAACATTTATGATATATATAAGTATATTTTAATTCTAATTTTGATATTAATTATATTATTATCACTATGAAATGATAAAATAATTATTACCTTATTTCTATAACGATCAATTTAAAATGGAATGGTTACTCATGTGTATGTATAACCCACTGTCTCCATGTTTATAACATTTTTTTAATTTTTTATACCATAAATGAATGTATTAATTAAAAAAAATAATTTATGTTTAAAATTTATTATTATTTTATGAATTTTATTCTATAGTTGATGGAATTATAACCAAATGGACTTTTCACTCAATTTATGTTCATTTTTGACTTATGTACCAAATATCGACTGAACGTCTGATAAGAACATAAATAATTATATAATTCTAATAACATGGTAATAAGTGATATGAAAGGAATAATAAACCTGAAAATGGTTCTCAATAATTTATAAATTAACCATTATTTATTATTTAGGAATATATATATTTTGCGTAAGGAATTTTAATCAATGTAAGGGACTTTGTCTAAAATATTTTTCCGGAATAATTGGATATTATACACCACTTTATTTTATAAAATTTATAGAAAACCCCTTATACAATTAATTTCATTCAATAGTTTTCAAATTTAATAATTTTAAATGAAGCGTTTCACTAATATATAAAAGGAATACTGGTTTTCAACATATGCAGAAAAAACAGCAATTCTATTTCCTTGACCATTATTTCATATTTGGATACATCTACAAGGAATATTGTTTTTTAAATTAAATTTTAATACCATATCCCATTTATAAGTATTTTGGTTTCAAAATGGTTTTCATAAGGGATTTATTATATTAATATCTTGAAATAATATCTTTTGATTGCAATGTGGAAATGCTATTTTTCATTTATGATTTTTTATATGTTATGATAATGTGTTGGTTCGTGGTCATTATTTATGTATACAGGTGGTTCCATGATAAATTGAGGGTTGTTGATCATATTATATCTATCTATTTCATTGGTTCATGTGACATAGATAAATGATAAGGTTATTCCCAATATAGTTTGGGAATATATTGTGATGGGTATTCCAAACGTAGACATAAATGTTAGCACCTATATAACTATGAAATCTACAATGTAAGAACGATATAAATTCCACAAGTTACCATTATGATTTTATATTTCAATGATTTTCAGGAATATTAGAATTTCATGAGGTATGCTAAATTTTTTTATGGGTGGAAATCATGATTTCATGGTATTATAAGTGTTGATGGACTAATCTTTTTATTCCTTATTTTTATTTCCCGTAGTGAGATTTTTGTGCTCATACCAATTATCTTAAAATGATTTAACATGGTGTAAATGTGGGAAAGAAAAAGGTGGTTTCCAATATGAATGATAATAAAATTATTATCAATAAAAATAAATCATGTTTTATTTTAATGAGTTTTATTTTTTAAAAATGTATAGGGAGTAGAAGTGTTTACATTGTATTATTTGGAGATTTTATGTAAGAGTAATGTCATAATTATATAAAACTCTAATCCTGAAAAGGTATTAAATGTGAATTAATGTGAATTCTTGACATAACTCAATATTTTTTTAATGCTTAAGGTTGGGTCCTTATGGCTGGTATACGTGGTTGATTTAGATAACATTACAGGTCTATAAATGATTATTAATATATTGTAATTGGAAAATGATATATATTTTAAAGATTACCATGTTGATTCATCTATGATATGTGTTTTTAGAATTTTTTTATGTAGAGGAAATAAGGATTTTTTGTTGGGATGAAATTAGGTGGAAAACAACCTTCCGAATCAGCAATCGAAGATGGTCAAAATCAGAACTAAATAGTTTGTTGCAGTAATGGAGTAGTTCACTAAGGCTATAAATAGAGGAGGAATCCATCCATGAGATCATCCAAATCAAATGTAGAGGAACATGTTAGTAGTGGATCATTTCATGGGAAAACATCTCCCATAATTTAGAGTGTCATATGACCCCATTCTATGATGGATTAAAGGATTGGAAAAGATTTTCAGTGTCATGGGGTGTTCAGACAATCAAAAGGTTCGCCTTCTTATTTATCATTTTGAAGGTGAAACCGATCTGTGGTGGTCGAAAGATAATAATATTAGACACAGTGAAGAGATTTATTTCATTTAATGGAATTCATATTATAATATATCTCTTGAGAAATGTTTTCCCAAGGCGGTTCAACTTAGGATGGAAAAGAAATTCTTAGAATTAAGGCTAGAGGATGACTCAGTGGTAGATTACAAAGAAAATATAAATCGACTGGATGTATACTCCATAATCTCATCTTGGATATTTAGAGTAAAATCTATCAGTTTTACTCAATATTAAATCCAAAGTATCAAAGGTCATTTGAATATCGTGGGTTCAAAAGTGAAGCAGAACTTTTTTGATGTGAAATGCAGGTGGAAATGGAGTTTTTTAAGGAACATGTGTTCTTTAAAATAAAACTAAATAAGATGTTGATGTGTGATCTGAAAGGGAATATTTATTCAAAAAATACTAGTGGTATAAAAATTAAGTTTAACTTTTGTGATAATTGTGGTAAAAACACTAGAGAATGTCTTCTAAATTCTAGTAAGTGCTTCTGATGTGTTAAAATGGGGAATATGGATAAAAATTTCACTAAAAAGATCAAGTTAGTGGTAATAAAAAAAATATTTATAGTTAGCTAAGTGTTTTTAATGTAATAACATGGGTTATTATGAAAATGATTGTCTAATGAAGAATTCAAATGATGGAAAGTATCCAGACTATAAGAATAATGGTGTGGTGAAATCCTTTTCAACTACTTCGGTAGATTTTGGGCCATAAAATGAAGTGGTATCAAGTATATTATTGGGTTATTTAAATTTTTTCAATGTGTTTTTTGATTAAGGGTCTACACATTCTTTGATTTATGAGAAATATTTGGGTAAATTGCAAATTACACCTCTAAAATGAATCCATAACATATGGTAAAAAAACTGGGAGAAATAATGAAGAAAAAATAAATTATAAGAATATTATATTTATATATGTGGAATCAATTTACATAAAAACCTTTTTGTTTTTCATATAATATATTTTGATGTTATTTTGGATACATATTTTATTTATGTTTTCTAAGCTAAGATTGAATGTATATCTAAATAGTATACATTTTAGAAAGAGTTTCAATTTATGTAGAGAATAAAACCTTACCTTTGATAACATATTAGGAAGATTAAAACAATTGAATGGTATAAGTGAATTTTATCTTGAATATATTGTTGAAAACAAATGAAATATTCAGATTAATGATGTGCCAATTTTAAATGAGCACCATGATGTTTTTCTGATGAGTTTCAGGGTATTATACATCATCAAGAAGTTGAATTTATTGTTGAATTAGTTACTCATGTTAAACCAATTTCAAAACCTCATTCTCAAATGGCTCAAAAAGAACTTTTAGACTTAAAGAAGAAATTACAGGAGTTATTAGATAAATAATACATTTGACCTAGAATATCACCATGGGGTGCCCCTATCATTTTTCTTAAAAGGAATTATGGTTCAGTGATACTTTTTATTGATTATATATCCAAAAATAATTTCATTATTAGGAACAAGCACCCTTTTCTTGATATCTAGGATTTGTTTGATCATCTCTAGGTTGCACAATATTTTTCAAAGGTTGAATTCTGGTTGGGGTACCATCAAATGAATGTAAAGGATGTAGACATTTGAGGACTGTGTTTGGTACTATATATGACCCTTATGAAGTTATTGTTATTCCTTTTACGTTATCTATTGCACCTTCTATAATCATTGATCATATGAATAGAATCTTGCATGAGTTATTAGATATGTTTTTGGTTGGGTTTATTAATGACATTTTGGTATATTATAAAATTAAATAAGATTATGAAATTTATCTAAGGGGTGTTTTTTAAATCATAAAATAAAATAAACTCTATGGGAAATTCAAAAAGTGTGAGTTTTTTTAAAAAAAAATCATTCCATGGTCGCATTGTTTCTAAAGGTGGCATAAATGTTGATCCTTCTAAAAATAATTGTCGATGAATGGCCAAAATCCACTAATATAACTGATATTCATAGTTTTCATGGTTTACCATGATATTATTATAGGTTTGTTGAAAACTTTTCATGGTTTTATAGGCCACAATCTATGTTTAATCATAAAAGTGCTAAGTTCATCTAAAAAAAGTAATGTGATGATTGTTTCCAAGAATGGAAAATAAGAATAATGAATTATCTAGTTTTTTCACTACCTGATAGAAATAGTGAACTTTTAATCTAGAGTGATGCATCATTTAATGGACATGATTGTGTGATAATTCAGAATAATCTGGTAACTAATTATGAATCATGTTATTTGAAAACTCATCAGTTAAATTACCCTACGAATGATTTGGAATTAGATATGGATTTTTTATATTTTAAAAATGTTGAGGATTCATCTGTATGAAGTAAAGTATTAAAAATAAACTAACTAAAAATGTTGATTTATATATTCACTCAGAGGTAATTGTACATGAGGCAAAGAAGATAGTTGGAACTAATCAAGGATTATGATTCCACGATTCATTACCATCCCAAAAAAGAAAACAAAGTAGACATTCTTTGAGTTAGAAAATTAATTCTACATTAACCATGTTACATTTGAATTGTGAACCTTTGATTAATTATTTGATGAAAATTGGACTTAATGTTTTTGTTGCCAGAAATTCCCTTGCTTTTTTAGGTTTCAGTGAAATATTCTCTATCCGATAGAATTAAGAAAAGCATAGAAGGAAGACAATATATTGCAGAAAAATATAGACTTGGGTCAAAAAGAAATGTTTCAGGAATTAAACATTTATAATGATTTTTTATTATTTGGAAATATATTATCTGTTCCTTATGATTTACAATTGAAGATAAATTTGTAATGTGATGCTCATAGTTCTTCGTTATTAGTTCATCTTGGCATCACTAAGATGTATAGAGACCATAGAGAGCATTACTAGTGGGATTTAATTAAAGATATTTTACTAACTTTACTATGAAGTGTTTGACATGTCAGTAGGTTAAAATAGAGTAGTAGTTACTGATGGGGATGTTTCATCCTATTCCAATACAAGAGTGGAAATGGGAAAAATATATCCATTGATTTCGTAGTTGTATTACCAAATAATTCTTGAGGTAACAATGTGATCTTGGTTATTGTTGATCGACTGACTAAATCTTCCCATTTTATTTATATTAAAGATTCTATATCTCTAGATCAACTTTCTCAGTTGTATCTAATAGAGGTTGACGTGTTTTCATAGGATCAGCTTCAGGTACTTTTAACATTAAAGATTTTCTCAAAGCACATAATGTGGCATCTCATCAGGACCCTTAGCGTGATATCCTCTGGTGCAAGGAGCTTCCAGTGAAGTATTATTTCCTAGTATGGCGTGTCCGACATAATGAGCTGCCAACGGAGGAAAACTTACAGCGGCGGGGGATAAATCTGGCCTTTAGATGTTGTTGTTGCAGACAGGTGCGATACGAGTATCTATTTCACTTATTCTTTGACAGCGAGTGGGCTATGGAGGTCTGGGGTTTCTTTTTCCAGATTGCGGGGCGTCCGGCTGGTGTGGAGACAGTTTTGGAAATTCTCAAAAGCTGGTTCTAGGGAGTGACTAGGCTTGGCCCTGAACAAAAGGTTAGAGATCTATGTTTTCTTGCAGGGTGTTGGGTTCGGTGGATGTCCAGGAACAGAGCGCGACATCAATCCAGGCCTGTGTCGACAGCTGGAATTATTTTCAGAGCTAGATTGCTCCTTCTAGATTTGGATAATCTACATAATATTGTGGTCAATGGCTCTCATTTTTTGGTTTCCTCTCCTACCACTAGCAGGTCCATTCAAGGGATGTGGGTCAAATGGCAGCCACCTAGAAGGGGATTCAAACTCAACACGGATGGATCATGTCGCTCGGTCTTCATGCGTGGAGGCGGAGTTGTTCATGATTCTCTTGGATCTGTGATGGTGGATTTCTTGGCTTTTTTTGGAAATGGCGATTCTCTTCAAGCGGAGTCTCAAGCCTTAATCAATGGTTTTCTCCTTTGTAAACGGAGGTAAATTCCAATACAAGAGGTGGAGGTTGACTCGCTTATCATCATCAAGGCCTTGTTCGGAAAAGGCTCGATCCCTTGGAGCATTGAGTACTCGATTAGAAGATGCAAGCTGCTTCTGGATAGTCACACATCCATCATCCACACATGGTGGGAGGGGAATATGGTGGTTGATTTTCTGGCCGCTAAAGCTACGACGAAGGATAAATTTTTAGTTATTTCAGGTCTCGGGTCATTTCCAGTGGATGGATCTATTTTTATGCAGGCTGATGCCCTTGTACTACACCATTTTCACCCCCCTTAGTCCCCCTTTTTTGACATTGCACTTTTTTCTATTTTTCTACACAATTTTTGTTAGTTTTTTTGCTTGTCTTTCTTAACCCCCGTTATTAATAAAATAAAAAATTTTGGTTGGAAATAGTAAGGTTACATGGATTTACTCTCTCCATTGTATTTTATCATGATCCCAAGTTCACTTCTATATTCTAAAAAGGCCATCAAATGTCATTGGGTACTAAATTAAATTTTAGTACTGTTTTTCATCCTCAATCATAAAGGAAGACAAAATAAAAAATTCAGACATTGGAGGATATGTTATGTGCATTTTCAATGGATTATCATGGGAGTTAGAGTCAACATCATTATTTTGGTGATTTTTCTTATAATAACAGAATTCATTACAGTATACAGATAGAACCATTTGAGGAATTATATAGGATGCAGTGTCAATGTATAGATTTTCAGGATGATATAGGTTAAAAGTAGTTGATTGGATTCAAATTGGTAGAAGAGATGGTAAAAAATCAAGTTATTAAGAAGCACATGAGGATAGCTTAGAGCAAGAAGAAAATTTATGCCATAACTAGAGGAACGATCTTTTTTTCGAGGTTTATAATCATGTCATTCTCAATGTTTCACAATGGAAAAGTGTGATGTGTTTAAGTAGGAAGGGGAAGTGGGTTCCATGATTCATTAGACCCTATGAAATCCTTGAAAAATTTGGACCAGGTTCTAACTTTGTGGATTTGCCTTAATGTATTTCCCAAGTACATAGTATTTTTCATGTTTCAAAGTTATGAATGTATATTCCAAATTCATATCTTGTTTTCAGTCCAGAAATAGTTAAGTTGGAAGAGAATATTTCTTATGAGGAACCACCAGTCAAGATTCTTGACTGAATAGATCATGTGTTACGGAATCCGGTGATTCACCAAGTTAAGGTTTCATGGAAAACCCAATGGATTAAGAGTAATCATGGGAACCTGAAAATTCTATGAGGGAGAAAAACCACATCATATTTGATAACAAAAAATAATTGTGTGGACTCAATTTCTTAAAGGCGGAAAGGATGGAATATCCTTGGTAATTATCAAGTAATGATTTTTCATATCTATTAATATGTATGAATTTGATATTAATTTTACTTTAAATGGGACACTATGTCCAATGGAATATCCAATACACAATAATGAGTCTCTCTGAAATCTTATGTTTCACACAATACTAAGATATATTGAAAAATACTACATTGATATTATTATTTACCATTTTAGTTATCACCTAGTCCTCATATTGGTAGGATTGAACATATCTTCCTATATTATTTTTTAATTTTTGTTTAATATTTTTTAATTATAATAAATTTTTTAGGCTTAAAATGTGAATAAATCAAATTTTAACCATATATACTCTAATATTTTAGAAGTTAGTTTTACCACCTTTTGAGGGAGAACCCTTTTTATTTTTTTTCAGTTTTATATTTTTTATTTTAAAAAAAATTATTTGGTAGTGGGACATAAATATTTTCTTCGGTTGATTTTTTGGAATTTTTCTGTAAATATTTATTTTTTAATGAATAGTGAAAAATATTCCATTTTAGTTGAAAAATAAATTTTTTATAATTTATTTATATTGTTAAATTAACCATTTAAATGATTTTAATGTATAATTAGATGATTGTTTTATCATTTAATCAAATGTAACTCATTGGATGCGTTTTCAAATTAAGATTAAATAGAAAAACATTTGGAATGTTGGATTGTTTTAAATAAAAAACCTATTTTCTCTCACCATTAATGAGATTAGTGTTAAACCTAATTTAACCTTATCTATGAATTTAATTTTAAAAAATGATCAAACATTTTTTTACTTTGTATGATAAATTTGGTTCAATATGATCGAAACATGTTTTGGTGAATAATTACATTAGTATTGTATTAACCATCTTTAAATGTAAATCAGGTAAATAAGGATAAAATTAATATTATAATAATATATAACTACATTAACAATTGACCTAGTCTTATTGGACAAGTTATTACCGAACAAGAATATAATTGGGCTAGAATGTTTCTTTTGGATGAAACTTGAATGTGATTATGAAATTAATAACATTTTATTTAATGTCGTAATAAAAATATAATAATCATGTCTCTTATTACTAAAACAAATTAATATAGTGATATCATACAGATTCATTAGAAAGCTAAAAATATTACCTACACCATGGTAATTTATTTATAATATTTATAAAATTAATAAATAAACTAAATAATGACTTAATGATGATGCAATAATAGATTTACTAAAGGAAGAATCAAATAAATGAAATTAATAATAATACAATAAATATAAATTGAAATATTACGATTCCATAGATGAATTTTATAGATGACTATGACATTTTATAAGTCTATTAAACAGTTATTTCCACACTTACCTTTCTTATTAGATTTTATTTAGATTCAATAAAAATTAATAGTATCGAAATTTCCATAATTGATATTTGATAAAAATATTTTTTTATTAAATTATTTAAAAATTCAATAAAATAATTTCAAATTAAAAATTGGTTATAATAAGGTCTAAATGTTCATATAGTGTCCAAGTATGTGTTATTTACCTTATATAATTAAAATTTATACCCTTTTAATTGTTAAAATGTTGTTAGCACAATTAAAAATAAAAGAACAATTTTAATGGTAAACTAAAAATATAATGTTTAGAAAAAAATATGTATCTAAAAATTATTGGATGGGAGGATTTATAAATATAATTTATTAAATTCTACATAACTCAATTTTGAGAAATTTGGATTAAATATTTCATTTATATTATATTTATATTTTATGGGTTTCCAAGGGAGCCCCTACCCTATCCTATAAAAAGGTACCAACTCTTCTCTTATAATAACACTTCATGAACCATTTTTTATGATAGTATCTACCAAAACCCTTTACTAGAATAGCTCCCCATATTCTTGAGGCCTTATTTTTGGACGAACACTCATCTTAGTGTTGTTAAGGTGTTCTTTAAAGGTGAGTAACTGAACGAGATGTATCATTTTCTTTATATATTTCTACTATATTTTCACTTAAACTTCCATAGAATCTTCTTCATCAAAGATGAAATAATAACCCAGAAATCCATAATATACTGGTATTTTGTTTTTTTAATATCATCATTATAATCCATCTCCACTTCTATTAAATGGGAATGGAATTAATCATTCGTGTATACGTGTGAAATATCACCACCAAAAACTGCTCTAATTCATTTTATGTAACCATATCTAATGGATGAATATAATAATGGAATTATTGTTCATATTTAATATTCATGACATATTAATCATTATAAGATAATAATATTTCAATTATGTTTTTACATTCTATGAACATAAAAATATTAAATTCATTCCTGTGTACATGTGAATTATCACCTCCATGATGCGGTGTGCCTCTTTTTTATTCATTATATCACTTGAATGGTATCTATATGTATATTTAAATTATTAGTTTTATTTTAATTATATAATGATCATTATGGATATAAAAAATAACAATTACCTTATTTTTATAATGATCAATGAAAAATGAAAACGTTACTTAGGTTTACATATGACCTATTGTCTTCAAGTCTATAAAATTGTTCATTTTTCATACTATAAATGAATGCATAGATATAAAAATAATAATTTATGCATAAAAGGGGTTATTAGTTCTGTAAATATATCCTGGAGATTATAGAATATTTACCACATGGACTTTTGACATCAATCCAAGTTCATTTTCAAGTCAAGTACTGAATATCCACTAAACGTTCGATAAGAACATAAATAATTTTTTAATGATTAAAACATGGTAATATTTGATATTAAAGAAATAATAAACATGAAAAATGGTCTCAATAAATTATAATTTAACTTAATTTTATTATTCAAAAATATAAATATCTTATATGATGAGTCATAGTCAAGGTAAGGTACTTTGTCTCAATCTACTTTCATTGAGGCCAAATTTGATATTATACACCACCTTATTTTACACGGTGTAAAATAAAAACCTCTCAATTTTAATTTGATCCAATTGTTTTAAAAATAATCTTGTTATATATAGTATTTTACTGAACAACAAAATGAACATTTTTTTAATGTACGTAGCGACAAAAACATATCTATCACTGTGACCATTATTTTATATTTGGATTCCCCTACAAGAATTAATGTTTCTAAAATAAAAACAAATACCATATTGCATTTACGTGTATTATGGTATTTAAAATGGTTTTGATAAGGGATTAATTATTTCAATATCTTGAAATGATATCTTCTGATTGCACTGTGTAAATTCTATTTTTCCATTATGCTTGTTTTCTGTGTTATGATTATGATATTATTCTTGGAAATTTTTTATGGATAAGGGTGTTTCCATGATAAAACACGGGAGGGTGAGCCCTTTATTTCTCTCCAATGCATTGGGTAATGATATAGAGTTAAAGGATAATTTTTTCCTAAGTTATTTATAGAACATACTATGATGGGTATTCAAATTTCTTCTATAATGGTTACCCTATATGTAGCTGTAAAAGCTAGAATGTATGTATTATATGGATACCACAATTTACCTTTATAATTAATGATTTCAATGAGTTTTTTAGGAACATTATTTTTTCATGAGGTATGTTAAAGAGCTTGTGTTTATGTGTCAATACTATGATATCACGGGATTATAATTATTAATCGACTAACTTTTTCTTTCCTTATCTTATTTCCTTTACTTAAATTTTTGTGTTTGTCCCATGTTTTTAGAAAAAAAAATTCACTAGGTGAAATTATAGGTAAGAGAATATTGGATTTCATGATGAATTATCAGAATATTGTTATCAAGAAAAATAATTTAGGTTTTATTTAAAGGAGTATTATTTTTTGAAAAAAATGTATTGTGAGTTAAAGGGTTTACTTTGTTGTATTTTGACTTGTTATGTAATAGTTATGGCCTAATTATCTAAAACTATAAACCTAGAAATATCTTAAATGTAACAAAATTTTAATTATTGACATAACTCAAGATTATGTAATTTTTAAGGTTGGGTCACTATAGTGTGTTATATACAATGTAGCATGAGGATCCTTGTATCTACACTACCAAATATAGTTCTAAGAACATGTTATTTAAAAAATATATTAAAAATAAGGTGAGATTTCCCTAATCAAACATATTTTTTGTAATAGTGTAAACATTAAATCTCATAAATATTCAAACGATCCCACAATTTTAATGATTAGTTTCATTAATCATGATATATATATATGAATATTATTTTATGACACTCTTTAACATTTATTCATGAGATAACTACACTAGAAACCATTATATAATTATCATAAGTTATAAACAGGTTCATAATTTGGGTAATAGATACCCAAGAAAGGGGTGATATGAAATTCTTAATAAAAGTAAAACTCATCAATAAGCGATAAAGGGTTGTATAATAATTATTTTTGAAAAGTGACCAAGAGATAATTTTATTTTTCAAAATATCATGGAACAATATGAGTTTTCCATATTTCATGATTAAATGAAATGAAATATATAGTAAAAACATATATAACTATGTATGAGTATGATATAATAAATATTATCCATGGAAAATAATAATATTTCATAGAAATGATGCACTATAAAAATTAGATGGAATCATTACATGGTATATCTTGAGTGACATATTATTTCCCATAGTGGAGTATGAATAGAAACCTTTTAACAATAATGGATTTGTAATTATATCATATTTACCATAGTGGAGTAAGAATAAAAACCTTTTTACAATAATGGATTTGGAATTACAACATATAACCCACGATGTAGTATAAATTTATACTAATTTCCTATATTGGATAAAAATTAAATTTTGTATCCAATACTATATTTGGAAATACATATTCATTAATAGAGTTTATGAAGCATAACGACATGTTTTGGATGATTATCCAATGAAATATAATTATTTTGAAATGTATTTTAGGGTGATAGAGGACTCCAAAAATCATAACAATAATAATCCATCAATATATGATCTATTATAATGTAGAAAAAATTAATACTTTAATCATCACTTAATTATCCAATGCAAAAGACATGTGTATCATGTAACAAAATCCTATATGCATCAATAATCCATGAAGGTAAATAAGTTTTATGGTGAAAAACTTTCCCCAAATTAAGATATTTGTCATTAATAATATTTTAATATTTTAATAATAAGTTTTTATGATCATTGGCTGAATGGAATGGAAAATATATAAAAATACCCATTCTTGTATGAATGCTTGAAAATGCCTTTAAATGTATTCTTTCAAAGGGAATATCTCAAGATTAAACAAATTCTACTCTTAAACCAATAAAGGGAATATATAAAACAAATTTCATAAGAGAAATATGATTTTAATAAAAATATTTGAAAATATATGGAAATAATGGTGAATTGTTTATTGAAAACAAAATCTTTTAAAACCCCTCTTCAAATAATGTATTCATGTTGAAAATACATATTTTAATTATTTCAAAAATAAGCATATTTTCATTACATTTCAAAATCATGATGATTTCTACTCATTTAGAAAATAATTTTAAAAGATTGAATGGATTACTTTTTAATAATACTTCTCGTATATTGAGATAAAATGCAAAATATTTTTTAGAAATTTTTTTTACCCTTCTCATAAAAGATTATTTCATGTTTCAAATACGAAATTAATTATAAAATATGTGAATTTAAAACATTATAATATATTTAAATTTATAATTGATCATCAACAATGGATACCTAAAATAAATTTATTGGTTTTTATTATAAATTTTAAGGGAATTACAATACAAATAATAATTAATAGAAAATATTTTTAATGTTTTAAAATACCTTTATTGAAACATAACATCATAAAAAGTGAAATAAACTAATCCATTCTAAAATTTTAAATGGGAATAGTAACCATCACACAAAACAATAATAAATTGGGTTTCTAAATATAATGGAGTGTATTTATAAGAATTAAAACCCCCATTATGATATGAGAAGACATTATTATAAACCCATTCAAATAGATTTATTTAAATAAACCATTAAATAACATAATAAAATATTATTCACAATATTATCATACAAATTTCAAAACAATTGTGTCCTTTTTTCACACTAGGTAATTAAAAACATAATCATTTCTATTATTCTTAATCCTTGTAATCATATATACCATTACCTTAACACTTTATAAACATATTATAGGGATGAATGAAATAAAAAATTATTTATAAATAAGCATCTTACTTTGCTTGAAATTCATCAACATAAATTATAAAATAACCATACCCATGTATAGGAAATGGATAAAACATTAGAAACTAGCCCACTGTCTCATTAGTGGATGACAATAGATCAATTCTGGTCTCATGGTTTATTTTTTTAATATTCATTTGTTATATAATAGACATATTTTAATATAAATCTCACTAGTTTATATATCCCTTTTTCAAAATGATTGACAATATTCCACCCCTATTCTTACACTCCTAACTCTTATTAGATGTCTAAAAATTCCAATATTTTCATTTCACTATGTATGGTGATCAACATCTAAAGGTAAATATATTATTTTACTATAATATTTTTTTTATTTTTCCAATCCAATGAACTCTTTATATTTTATCTAATAGGACCTATTTTTTTGGAAATTTATTTTCAATGTCTTTGTCTCTTATATTTTCCTAAATCAAAATTTTGTTTTAGACATGTGGACTCCTCTAGGGTCAATGTTTTTGGTCACTATTTTTTTTTATATTCAGATTCACAATTACGATTTATTAGTTCATTCATGAGGTTAGTATTCTATGTGTGAACCATTAATATTAATTTCAGGACCAATTATATATATTTAATCATTATTAATTTATATTATATTTAAAATTTAAATAAAATAACGACTCAATAAGAATTCCTTTCCTCGATATAATGACATAAAAATGGACCTTGAAATGATAATTTTAAAGTGTGCATGTAATTGGAATTTGAGAATTTTATTTTGAAATGGTATTTCAAAATGTTACTTTGATCCTGGGAATAAAAAATAAAAATACTAAATAGAGTTTTCAATGGAAATGCATTATGATATTGATGGAATCTGTATGATGTTTTAATTTTCTAATTTAGTGGAAACTGGACTGTTCCTCAATTTTGATAGTCATATAATGTGGAAACATTGTTAAATTGTATATTTTTATTTATTTATTAGATGAGATAAAACCCAAATTTATTTTCCATGCTATTGATTATTTGATGAGAAACACACTAAGGGATGATCTTTATTATTATTTTTTGGTTGGGAAACAAGTTACAATTGTCTGTGTTAATATAGATTTGAAAAGATAACACCCTAAGGGGTGATCTATGTGAGTATTTATTGTCTAAAAAATACATTTAAGGGAGGCATGTGATACAATTTAAAACAATCATAAAATTTATCAAAATATTATATATTTTATAATCTCTGTGATGTTATATATTACCCCCAAGAACTAACCGAGGAATGTGTGATAGAATACTATCTTATATATATTGATAAAAATTTGTTCTATTTTTTTACCTTCTTATGAAAAATTTAAAATTTTTAATTACAAAACAGCTGCATACACTTTAATATTGACTAGGTTTATTTTGTGGCATAATTTGGGATGACCTCGTTATTTGTACTCACTCACTTCTATATATAGAAGTTGGTAATAAAAAATAATTTAATATTATAGGCCCCAAAAAGGAAATGTTCTGGATTGTAGATGCATGATTTCCTAAATAGGAAGATTCTATAGATGTAGGCATTAGGATGAAGCATGATTCACTTTTGATAGAATTTTTTTGGTATTTATTTTTTTAGTATTTAACTTTTATTATTTGTTGTATATTATGTTGATGGATATTTTTTTTTAATGACTATTAGATATTTATAAAATCATGTTACCTATTTCATAGTTTTTGTTTTGTTTTTTATGTCATTTTTATATTATCTGTTAGTATTTTGGAATTTATGTTATATTCATTATTATTATTAATCAACAATTTTTTCACATTGACCATAGTATATGGAATACCAAATTAATATTATCAAACACACACCCTTTTTTAGTAGCCTCATGTGTATGGGGAGGTATGCCTAAGGTCATTTTGAAACCATCAATCCAGGAACAAGATAATGTTCTATGGTGATGGGACCTTACAAGGTAGTATCCCATGAATGTTTTCTTCTTTTATTAGGGATGTGTAGATAGTAAAATAGGTTATTTTGGTTCCTGGTAATGAGCATGTTATTTATTGTAGATAAGACACATAAAAGAAAAAGCACATATACTAGGATTAAATTTTTGTTTTTGATTTTCACTTTTATAGTTGAATTATTGACCCTATTATTGGTTCTCCTGGTTATCATTGTTATTTTTTATAGATAATTCTATTATTGGCTAGAATTGATAGAGAGAGAGAGAGAGAGAGTGTGTGTGTGTGTGTGTGTGTTTGTTTGTGTGTGTCTATGTGTGGTATGTGTGTGCGTTCATGGATCATGCTTGACACATAGGGTGAAACTAATATTTTTTCTTTATCTATGATTGACATATTTTTATATAAACATATAAACATTTTGCAATATAGAATATGTGGTAGATTATTTGATGTGTCTATAACTTATTATCTAGATTTTCCTAAATAATTCATTGGACACATTAATGTTATTCAATTACATTGATGATATCGTGATATAAATGCATATATATTTTTATTTTAAATGACTTTTTTGATTAAATAATGTGTTAATTAAAAACATAAATGTTTTTTCCCTCATATATTTTGAATGCAACCTTTTTGATCCCATCATTCTGAATCTAAATATTTACTGAATGATTATATTGAGGATTTTTATAGAAAGTGATTATATATGATGTTGAGTACTATACAGGTCTTAAGAGATCCATATTATTAATTCTTTATGGGATGAATATATGGAATAGTATAATATTATTTATGTACTATTTTACATGATCAATAATGGTATCAGTACTATGATATTCTAAATGACTTCTGTTAACACTGTAGTAGTTTTTCGCCTTAGAGAGCTAGGGCCCCACTTCACAAGGTAGAGAGTGAAAAGACACAATCAGTTTGTGGGACAAACCCTCATTTTGTTCAGAATCAAGCTAGGAATTATTAGCTTAAAAATATTATTCTCTATGTAAACTAGTTGATGGAGTGTGGGGCTCATCAGGTTGAATGCTTGATGTTCGACTATAGTAATGAGTTCAAGCCATAATACCCCCTATTGAACTAGGGTGAAAATGGTCTACATGCTTCTGATCCTTTTATATAATTGATTCAGACAATGATTGAATGTAAAGAGACACCCAATGGTAATCTGGTGAACTTGGTGTCTTGTATTTCTATGGGGAACACAAATTATGTGGGATTAATTTCTTAGGGTGATAAACATTTTCTTTTGACCTACAAATACTTTAAGTCTCGCTTCATCAGACATTTATATCCCAAACAATGAGGTCATATAGATATAGTGAGTTCATGTTGTTGAAATAAGTGGATATGAAGGTTATGAAATATGAATAATGTTTCACAAAGCCTTTTATTTTTTCATCAATCATGGCTAGTAATGAGACCACTAGTGAGAAACATTTTAACTATAACCTATATTGTTAGATAATGGTGATAGTTAATTGTTTTTCAACTAACTTTTTTTTCAATATGATGATTAAGTTCTTGATCAATAATAGGAACATCAATGTTGCTTATAGAACTATGAATTTTTCCTCTAAGGGTGATAGTTAATGTGGTTCCTATGTTACCTGAAAATGCTTTTGATATGAATCATAACAGAGTATTGGTAATCAGTCTCATCAAAGAAATTGTTATTTCATTCCTCCATGGGATAGGAAGGATATCTAGTTTGACTAATGTGGCGGTGATGTGTAAGAGTTGAAAATTTATTCTATTTCACTATGTGTGTTATTAGTGCGGATCCCAAGGTCACCGTAGTCATTGTTTTCTTGGATAAACTGTATATTCTACTTGATGGATAATCATTATTAGCTTTCAGATATGGGTCTGGGATAATAATTCTTTAATACCCTATAAGTTTAGAATATTGTATCCATTTGGGAAAGAGGGGTGGACATAGTGATCCTACATGGGGTCAGTATTGGAGTATTAGTTAGATAGTTATAAGGGAATACATGACCATTGTTTTATCTAGTTAAATGCATTTGAGAATACTGTAACAATTCATGATAAAAGAACATCTACTATGTAAGGTATATCTATGTACCATTTAATCATTAATATTATCTTATGGATAGAGGTGCCACGCATTATTTAATATATACAATGGTAATTGGATATTTGGGCCTATAAATAGTGTACTATGATGGAGTGTTATTGATTGAAATTCCCTCAAAAAATAATTCTGAATGAAAACACATGTTTTTATATTTCTCCCTAACCATTATATTATTTTAAATCATTTGGGGATTCTTTTTACAATATGGGATGATTTTACATAATTTAATGGGTTTAGTTCCTTCTCATTTAATAGGAAATTATTGACTATTATCACTAATGAGTTTCATTAACTTCTAAAAATTGTGATATAATCAAATATGTTCATAATTGATATATAGAGATATAAATGTTTAGAACCTAAAATATAGTGACTATATTTAATTTCGATCGAGGGTTTCGATGTCATTATAGATGAGTGTATTTCTTTCTATCTATATTTCCCTCCTCTTGTTGATTAGTAAAAGGATTTATTCAAAAAAATTTCCAAAATTATCAACCAAACATGGATTCATGTTCACCAGAAATCTATTATGGGGTAAATAAACTATATTAATCACCCCTTATTGAATGGATACTACTAATATTCGACATCTGAATATTTAGATGGACGATATCGATGTGAATGTGTTTATACATCCATACACATCCTCATGGGGTTCATCGATTTTTAACCTATGAAAGAGGATGACTGCATGAGATTATGTGTACACTATCTGAATAGTGACTAGTTAATTATTATGTATAGATATCCACTCCTTCACATAGAATATATATTCAAATAGAAAAAGGGTTCTTCTGTTTTCTACATGACTGATTTACCATCGGGGTACCATCATCTCAAGGATGGACCATTTGATTTTCCAGACACAACTTTTTTTTGTATCTATGATCATTATTTATTACATTTTACTTCATTTGGATTGAAAAAATATCCAATGGTTCTTATGTATTTAATTAATAGTTTTTTATGTCCTTACTTATCCCCATTTTCATTGTGTTTGTCCTCGATATTTTTGTGTAATCCTGATTTTGGGGAAAATAGATGTTAAATTTGGAAATAGTTCTGAAAACGTTTCATATATATATACTATATATAGAACTATTAATGTGTCAATTTTTGACAAATTTTTTTCTCTTTTGGGAATATGGATTATTTAAGGATGAGGTATTAGTGGACAGAGAGAAATTGGTAACTATGATTTCTTAGGAGACACCCAAGAGTTATTTTGGGACTTGTAACATTATTTGGATGACTATCTACAATCCCATGTTTATTTAGGACTTATTCCACATGGAAAATCAATTTAAATTATTTACTAAAAAGGGGTTGAGGATCTAGTGGTTTGATTCTTACAAGGTATCCTTCATGTGGGTAAACATTGTAATGGAATCTACACCGATTCTAATCATAACCACACCTGGAATAGAGTATACTATATATTGGGTTGTGTAAGATGTTGGGTTGTCTGTTTTCCTTATTTAGGATGGGAATGTAATCTATTAGGAGTCCTATAAGAATATAGCAATTTTCATGAACTAGCATACCTATGATTTGGAGAGGCTACAGTGGTATATGCCCTAACTTGTTGACTACCTCATGAGGAGAGATTTTTGGTTTACACGGATCCTATAGGTTTTTAAAACATATATTCCTCCTGTAACATAAATATCAAAAAGATATAGTGGGATGGGTAAACACAATCCGCTAAAGTTTAATTGGATTATACTACTTTTATGGAAAATATTATCATTGATTCATTGAGTACCACCCATTAACCATTGATGGATGAGAAATATTAGGAAATGATACACGAGATAGAGGACATGATCTGAGCATATATCATAATTTTTGGGGGATATTTGGATAGTCAACATTCCTTATTGTAATTAAATGACAATAACATTTTGTAGTAATCCATTTAGATGGATCCATTTCAGGCCTTATTTGGTAGGTCGTGACATTATAGATTTTTCTAGCTTAATGATGTATAATAATCTCAAAAAGGATTAGTCCTTATTCAAGTGAATATTTTGTATATTCAGTTGATAATGAATAAGTTGGATACCCATCATAAAATATAGTGATTCTATGCTAACTAGATATAACCTCCATTATATAACATGGTGGGTGACTTGGTATTATTCTTCATGTCACTATGTATTCAGAAATGGAGGAATTAGAAATATTAGATGTTAGGACTATGGTTTATGTGGACTTTTTTGGTGACATAACATGTCAATAAGTAGAATACCAGTTGGATATTCCATCATGATAAAAAAACATATATGTTGATTTGCATGTTTCTTATATACAATAGTACCGTATACCCAAAACATGTCATTTATATTTATGAAAATGATCTAGAGGATGTTGATTATCTCATGGAATCATTGTTTAAAATCCTAGATTTTAACAAAAAGTAACTATGTTGAAATACTTTTCATCTAGTGTGGATGTTGTGGTAGCACAGGTGCAACATGGAGGAGACCTGGGAGTTGGATTTTGTTTGTGCCTATTGGAAATAAAATTCATTGATGAACATATATGATTTAAGATTGTGCATAACATGAGTGACTGTCTTTTTAGTTGGGATTTGGTTACACCCTGCCACTTAGTAAGGTATATGTATTGATAAATTTCACCTAAAATCATGTGTTATAAGTGTTTCTCTTTATTCTTAGTTGTTATTATGGTGGATGGAGTTAACAAAAAATATGGGACCATGGGATTTGACCTATGAATGTTATTTTAGTCCCACATTCCTATTGGTATAGATTCAGCTATCAGGTGGTGGAAATAAATGAGACTTGTTAGGCTTCTAGGCTCACATGCATACTATTGATCCATTAGCTAGAACATGGAGGGAAGTTGCTCGATAATGGTCTAATGGGGTATTATTTTATTTTATGTGGTTTTATTATTTTTCCAATAGTTTTCCTTAATCCTCATAAATTATTTTTGGAACCCATATTGGTCTAGCAGTACTATATATTTTCATTGTTCTTCCTACGCACTAAGTTTTTAAAAATCTTTAAATCCATTTAGTTTTATATCACTGTATTATGTGATCAAGTCCAAGAGGTAAAGAAATAAAATCAATATCATATATTACTATTTTTTATTAGCTTTACACCAATCTCTCATTTTTAGGTAATATTTCATATTCCATTGTCCTTTTTATTCTTATATTTACCTCTTTCTTGTTATATAAAATCATAGTTATGGGTATCTGGAATATGATTGGACTAGGGTAGGTGGTCCCTCGTATTTTTACATACTATATTCATTCTATATAAGTGTGTGTATAATGTTTCATGATATAACACTTTTATGATACCAAAATATTAACTTTATATCTAATAAAATATTTTCCATTTTATTAATATTTTTTTATGGTAAGTTGAAATAGAAAACTAACTCTATGGGAATAATGTTTCTTCTGATAATGACATCATAAAATGGTCATGTAAAGGATGAATTTAAATGGTACATGTAATTTTTATATTTGAAATGGTATTATGGAAATAAAATTCCAAAAATCATAATATGATAATGGGAATTAGAATTGTAAATTATAAGTTGTTTTTGTAAAAGAAATTTGTAATGGTATTTAATTAATGTTTTGTAGTTGTTTTTGAAAATTTTGTTTAACATAGTTTGTTGATCAATTATAATAAACCTAAAATTTGGAAAAACTTATGGTACAATCATTATTTGGTTATTTATTTGATAATAAAACACAAAAAAGGGTTTTCCATGTTCTTATGAATTGGCTAGAGAAACACAAAAAAGGCTATCAATGAAAAAATGTATTCACTGAGAAAGTACCAAAATGGGTGTTCAATGTTATTATATATTGTATAAGAAATGATCATAATGGTTATTTAATGTTTCTATTTATTGGTAGAGAAAACACTATTTGGGTGGTCTGGGATACCTTTTGAGAATAACCAAATGGTTGAAAGTGCCTAGTGAGGATAATTTTATAACTGGGAGTGGGAGGGGAAAATCAGTGATATCGTTTCATTTTATGTTTCTATGAAAAAACCATCACCTCCTATTAGATATTTCATACCCTAAATAAATTAAATCAAACACTCATCAACATGAACATAATAATTAACAAGTATCCCTATTTAATAGACATATCTACATCAATGGTATGGCTTGGAAATAATCCAATACCACACAATCCACTAAAAAACCTTTTATCGGATTTAAAAGCTTTGATATGCCCTTTCCCTCATATAATAATACGAAAAAATACAATAATATGTGTTATTTCTAGCATAAATTATTTAATACAATGTTTTTGTAACAAAACATATTAACTATGCCTCTTTATAAACTTACAAAAATTTATTCTTTTAAAAAAATTCAATACTTTCTTACCAAGAAGTTTGTAAGATCATATTGGACTTTGTAATAAAATACAATCTAATTTTCCAGTCCTATTTTCCTAGTCTAATTGATCAATACAAAAAATATTCCTCTGTCAAAATACAGTTGAGACAATTCTGAACCCTTTCTACTCCATTATGGAAATCCATATATGATAATACTTGACAATATAATAAGTGACTGAATACAATAAGCAACTGAATATGATGATCAACTGAATACATTAAAATATTATCTCTCCTATTTTTTTCTGTCCAACACAAATTCTTATTAGAAAACAATATTAAATACCTTCTTCTCTCTATAATTTCTTTAGTGGTCTACCATCTCTACACATATGATGAAAAAAACGCAAGTCAATAAAGTAAAATATACTTTTATCCATTTATACTCTCCCCATATGTAGTTTGGGAAGGATTCTGGAAAACATTCCTTCTCAACCAAAGTGACTAATTTTTCATTCTTCCTTTAATTCTGGATCATATTGACTTTGTAAATGTTTCTAAACTCTACTCATTTCTCCTCGATCGATCTGAAATCTTCGAAAAACATAAACTCTCATTTTTTTAAATCATTTAGAAACACCAAACATATTCTAATTTTCCCAATATGTTTCCTTCAATATGATCCTTGATACCAATTTCATGTAATAAAGAATATAATGCTTCCATTTTCATAACACACCATAGTCCAATTCCATTTCTCTACTCCAATTTCCTAGTACAATTTCTCCATTATGTTGATCTGCACAAAATTAAAGACAATCTTCCCATTCAAATTTTTTTCATTATGATCCTCTCTATTATATTGAAGATAACATATTCTTTTAAACGTATTCAATTTCTTATACTTATTATTTACATCATCCAAAGATTTATTATAAAATCCAATAATATGGCTTTCCCCTAATTCTAAAAATCACTTGAAAACAAATCAAAGTTATTTGTTCTCTTATAAATACAATACTTATCAACATCATTATATGAAGACTTATATCTTTTGTTTTATTTGTGTAACTAAAGAACAATAACTTTGGTTTCTCAAAGATTCCAAAAATATTTTCATCCTTCAAATTCCAAGATCCCTCTTCTGAAAACACATTCAACCATCTTCTTCACACACATTAAAAACTCAGTTTCAATTCCAATTCTGATTACAATCTACCTCAATATGATGTAGTAAAATGTAAGCCTCATTTGATAAATTCTTGACTACATTTTTGATCAATATCTTTCATTTAATTTTGAATTGGACTAAAAAGTATCATATAATTTACCGTATGTTATGATGTAAACAACTCTTCCTTTAATGAATAAGATGGTACACTGAATTCAATGAACCAATGTTAGCAACATCTACTTCAATAATATTTTACTTCAACAAGTTCCTTTATTCACAAACATATGATTCTATCAGGATATCGTTCATGACATTGAATACATTTGAGAACAACATCAGAATTGTCTTACATACAATGTAATGTATTGTACCCTCCCATTCCTCAATCATAATCTTTCATTCCTACTCATATTTAATATGATTGACATTATTTCTATCAAACTGGATACAATAGAAAACATATCTATGACTCACCCTGTCATTTATCGAGCTTGAATCACAAGTACTAAAGAATAATTATTAATTACAATAACTCCATTATTAGGAAAATATTATAACATTTATTCTATTGTAGCCATATAGACATTGATTCATCCCTATTACGATAAATCATTTCATTCAAATTCAGTGTGAATATGAGAAGCCTTTTATTCCTTCCATATTCTCCTGAGTACAATGGTTCTCTTCATGTTTTGGGTGTATTATTCTATAAATATGATGGTTGTTACAAAAATACCAAATTCAAAGTGACTTGATTTCTCCTATTCTTATATTTTATTGAATTCAATAGACAAAACCTTTGACAAATAAACTTCTTCAACATACAGAAATCTTCTCCAGCCTACATGGTCCAAACAATGTCCCCCTTTGATTTTTTCTATCAACCATGTTCATAAGTGACTAAACATTGTATCCTCAAGACATGAATTACATTCAAAAAATTATATGCCTATGTGAGCTAAATAATTGAAGGAAACATACATAATTTTCAGAACAAACATGTTGTCCAATAATTAGTGATCATGAAACCTCATTAACTATTTCTCACAACAAGTTTTCGCCAGCTTAATCAGCTTCTATAACATCACTAGAATAAAACAAATCTGTTTCTTACAACCACTCCAACAAATTGTTATAGTGGTCCACACACAAAACAATGATATATTTACTTCTTACCCACAATCCCTATATGTTAATTCTTCCATAAGGATAGATTTATTTAAAAAAAATTCCACTTGAAGAGACTATAGAAATGTACGATGAGAGAGGGGAAAAAAACACATACCTTAACCTTGAAGAAAAAGTGGTTTCCTTCCCATGTTCCACCTAAATTTATTTAATGCATCCATTTATAATTGTTTTGGGAGAATGGAATAAAAATGATATGATGTCATAATACACTCAAGCTTCAATTAAATCTTATCCACATTTCAATTTGATGAAAAGATATTTGATATCATGTTTCAAAGGAGAATGTTTAATCATATTCGTAGTGACATTGATTTCACTTTGATTATCACAACCCAAGAGAATTGATAACTTAACTTCAATAAGTCCACATTTTAATTTTACTTTCATCTATATAATTTGGGGAGAGGCTCTAGTATCAACAAAATAATCAAATTTAGTATCACTTAGATTTACTAGATTCTTCTTCTTTGTATGCAAAATAGCACAAATATTTTCATGAAATAATAATCTGCCATTTTTGGATCTTCTATAATCAACAATTCTTTCTTAATCAGTAGTTGAATACCCATATAAATAAATACATTCTGATTAATCATACCTTATTTAGAAATTTTTTGTTCCTTGGATGTATTTGATAACTTTTCATCCAAAAAATAAATTTTATTCTTTTATACTCCTCCGAAATAGTTCACATAAGGTAAAAAAATATACAATGTCAGTTGTTGAGGAATTAAAATAATAATAAACATCCAATAATCATTCAGAATTCATTCTAATCAACCTTATTACCTTCACAATCATTAGAAAAAAAATTCCAACTAAAATTGGTGTGGAAACACATTTCATGTTTTCCATACCAGGCTTTTTAAGAAGTTACATATAATAAATTTATTGAGAAAAAAAAATGTGTTATTTGTTTAATCAATATTTTTACCCAATAAAGTATTTAATTTTCCCAAGCATGGACATCTCAAAAAACATTTTTTTATTCAAAAAAATCATTAAAAAGTTCTTTTATCATTCATATCATAGATAATTTCATCAACACAAACAATTACAATATAAGAAAACTCTTGAAATTCTTTGATATAAATATTGATATCATGTATTCATTTCATAAAACTCATCTTACTTAAGCTATTAAACAATTTGGATTACCATTTCCTCAGAGATTGTTTTATCACATAAAAATATATTTTCAATATACACACATTACTTATATCATTCCCAACAATAAATCCAAATAGTTGTACAATGTAAAATTCCTCATCAAGATCGCCAATTAGAAATGCAGACTTCAAAACCAATTTTAAATTTATCTACATCATTATGCAGCAATTTCAAAAAAAGACTTGGATTATTTACAAATTGTACATTAGAGAAACATATTCATCAAAATCAACACCTTCATTTTTTAATTTACATTTTCACTATAATCATTCATTGTTTCATGTCACTCGACTTTCTTCACTTAGCTTGTTCCTGAAACCCCACTTTATTCCATTATAATTTTTATTATCTATTTTATTAACAAGTTCCAATGTATAATTCTTTTCAATCTGATCCATATCTCCATTCATGGCCTAAACCCATTTTGGATACTAAAAATCTCATTTCACATCATTCGATTCGACATTTGATTATAAATAAGTATCTGAAATAACATTTGTTGTTCTTGTTATTTGAGTCTTTTTATGTTGATCACTAATAATATTATGATCTTACACTTTATTCCTCGTCCTAGGATGATATTTTTGAGTATCATCTTTTCACTAGAAATAACTAAGTTGGATTCTTAACTTTGAGTTGGATTACAATTTTTTTCTCATTATTATAGTGGTTTTTCCTTATCCTTCTTAACATTCATTTCAGCATGTGTCTGGTAAGATTCCTTTTTATTTGAAATAAAATTCACATCAAAAGAGTAAAAAATTATTCATTTTTTTATTCAAACATTTATAAACTCTTCTTTTAGGATTTTTGCAAAGGAAAATTCTGTCCCAACCCTTTTACTCTAACATTCCCAAGATTCCACCTTTGTTATTTATAATTCATTGACTCCCAAAAATTCCTAAGTGATTCCAACATGTATTTTTTTTAATCTAATAGTTTATACAGAGTCATGTCAGAGATTTTCCTATAGAAACATCAATATTGAATGTACACAGGGCTACTCATGGATTTCCTCCAATTATAATGAGAAATACCGTGTTAAAGTATAATAGTCCTCCCTATTTTCACTAAACCTATTTTAGTTTTTCTAGAAACCCCATTCCATTAGGGAGTGTGTGTAGAAATATAATCATGATAAATTCCATGATTTTCAAGATAACATTAGAATTCACCATTTCTATAATCACCATCATTGTCAGATCTCAACTTCATTATTGAATACAAACATTATTTCACATCTTTCCTCTTAAAATTTTTATCATTTTTATAGAATCTAATATATAGATCATATACATAACACAATTAGTACATGTAAATTACTCACGGAAAGTTTATAAATATATATCTTAATTTGTTTATTTTTTTCTAAATGTCCCACACATGTAATTTGTTTTATGGTTGTTTTGAAAAACAAAATCAACTTTCTTATACACTGAATTAGTAATCTTTCATTTTAATAATATAGTACAACACCAATTTATTTATCCTAGAAAATAAATAATATATTATACTCTATTTTTTGGATATCTTTTTCATATTTATCTAACACATGTGTTCCATTCGTTTATTCCACAATTGATTTTCCTCCACCACACCCAAGTAAAATGTGTTTTGGATTTCACCAAGTCGAAATAAATTTCCCATTGTGCACTGACCTTTTATAACTACCTTTCCATCCTTTTTTACTTTTCACAAAAAAATCATAAAACCTAACTATAAATAGTTTACCTTCATCAGACAACTATGAAACACTAAGTATGATATGATTCGTCCAAATAATAAATAATTTTTCTTGTATTTCAATTTTTATTTTCCAATAATAGTTGTTTTAACACCATAGAATGTTATTTATTCATCATTATAGAATGTAAAAATTTCTTGTATAACATCTTTTAAATTCTTAAACAATATCAAATATCATTTCATATGATAATAAAACCCACTATAATGAATCAAATTTCGTTCTACAACTAATGATTTCAACATTGTTTCAACAAAAATATATTTTCCATTATCCATGTCCAGAATCTATGAACTGTTAACATCCTTATGTTATGATGGTAACAAAAAAAGAAAAACTTTTTCTAGGTGTCACTATTTTTCAATCCTTTTGGAAATAGTTTCTAGTTGTTGAAACCTATTTTCAATATTTACTCTGACCTTCTTTGTTTTCTTTAAATAACCTTCTTATAATTCATCCAGTGAGGAGATTGATTCCCCCTAAAAGATTACCTACTATAACCTATTGAATATTAGTAATATTTTTGGTTGAACCAACACACATTTTATATATTTCTGAGTCCCCCAAAAAACCATCTGTAGTGCTATACAGAATATTTACCTCTAAAATGTTCATACTAACTGGATTTATAAACATGTTTTTGAACAACCTTCTTTCTTTTTTATTTGAATCACCAACCTTTCTATTATCAATTAGAATCTTCTTTTAAAAATCAGTTTTCCTTCCATATTCTATGGAATAAGAAATATTTGAAACTTTTTTTGGTTGAAAATGTTTATAAAACTATTCAAGCATAGGGTATTTTGAAACATTTGAATTCTCTACTTTTTTTATTCTTGGCCACATACATAACATATCTAGAAAATTAACCAACTTTTGAGATAGATATTTAGAAACCTAAATTATTTAATTCTAGACTAGATATTTTTTTTGACATGATCCAGATATTCTTCTATTTCCATCATCTTTACTTGCAGATGCTCATTAGAATTATTATCTTCTTGAAGATATTTCTTCAAATCATCCATTTCCACCAATATATTTTTCTTATATTCCAAAAAAACATTATTAATTTTTTTGAACATTCATCTACCATGTTCTTGTTTTTTTCAATCCTTTTGATCTTTCATAGACAATATTTCAACTTTTTTTAAAAATGAATTTCAATTTGATTTTTTTCATAATCAAAACAATTATTTCCCAATTATTCATCATTCACAGTTTCAATAAAATTATTCTCAACAAAAATATCTATATACTTTTAGAATTTGGATTCACAGTATTCTTCGTATTAAAAAGTATATAAGAGGCACATTATTTATTGATTTAGAAAATTTTATATATCTATGTGTGGAATTTGATCGTCATTTTTTACAATGTTTCATCTCTAACCTTTTTTCTCTTTTTATTCTTCAAAACTATATTTTAAATTATTTATTTGAGTAAAATAAGATGTAAAGTGACCAAATAATACACATTCAGAAAAGTTCAAGGTATGTTACAATTTTTATTTACATATAACTATAATCACACTTTTAGAAAACAAGTATAAAATATCATCAATATTTTTACAAACTACATTTTCAAAATTAGATTCAATAGATTCTTCTTTAAATAAAATATTATCTAATGTTTATTTCTTGGAATCTGTGAAACAAATTTCACTGTCAATTTTTTTTATTCCTTTCAAAATATTATCCATTATCATTTCATAGGTAATGATAGTGTTATGAAAATAATCTAGAGATAATTTTTCCAGATCTCAATCTTCAATTTTTTTTATGAAACTGGTCAATATGGATTCATAAGATCTTATCAATAAGTATATAATAATACAACTTGTCACCAAGACATATGATAGTTATTAAAATACCATTTACCATGGTAATGAAATCACCCACATATTCATGCTCACCCATTTTGAAATCATCATTCTCTGGCGTCTAGATTTTTGATTTTTTATTCTTTACTTTTGTATTTCCTTCTTGTATGTTTTTTTATAAAATAAATTCTTTTGATGTGGAATCAACTTTAACCCGTAGAAATTCACATTAAAAATTTGATGATAATAGTGTATTCATGGACCTTCCATAATTCTCATGATTCCTCTTATTAACATATATAAGATTAATATTATCATTTATAAGAGTAAACTAATTTTTTCGGCTTTATGAACATCATACTTAATATACATAATATAAGGAAACATTCAATATTTATAGATATGATAATTCTTTCCATATAAAATTGAAATTCCAATATTGTTCATGCAATTCAGATTCACCATAAAATTATCTTCAACACATCAGTAAAGGATAAGACAAGGGATACTGCACTGATACCATTTGAATGTGGCTATCCATGACAATTGAATCACATATAAGGGAAGGGGTTAATCAATGATATATTTATTTCCTTATGTTCCATTGAAACCACCTTCACCACTTGTAAATTATTTAATTCCCCACTGAAAAAAAATCAAACACACATTGAAAGAAACAAAAAAAAATTACAAGGTTCATTATAAAAAATGAATACCTACGTCCTTGGTATGGTTTGGAAATAATCCAATACCACACAATCAACAAGGAAAAAATAAATTTTGGTATAATACAATTAGTGTGATATTATATTTCACTCATTTAGAAATATGTATACAATATAATAGTGTGTATACTCTTTCTAGAAGAAATGATGTAATAAAAAGTTGTTATAATCAAACATGTAATATTTGATTTTTTTTCATCTTCCTTAAATTTATTATATTAAAAAAATTCATCACTTTCTTACTCAGAAGAAAATAAAAAATTCCAAACCATTGTAATAAAACTCAGTCTAATTTCATAGTCCAACATTCCTAGTCTGATTGCTCAATGCATAAAATATAACTTTGATAAACTATAGTAGAGAAAATTATGAACACTTTCATCTCCAATATGAAAATCACAATACAATAATCATTCCCCAAATTATAACCAGCTAAATATGATAATAAAATTAATATGATTATTAACTAAATATGTTTCAATCTCGTATCTTCTCCATTTTCTTCTTTCTAGAATAAATTAATCAAGAAAAACAATCATGAAAACCTTATTCACTCTAAAATTTTATTACGGTATGTCCTCTCTCGATTTCTCATGAAGAGTAATTCATTCAGAAATGTACAAATGTACTTTTCACCTTTTATACTCATGCCAAAAGTGGTTTGGCAGGATTCCTAAAAATTTATTCTCTCAACCAAATTATCTAAATTTTCATGTTTCCCTGAATTTTGAGTGCATCTTGACTTCTTATATATTTCCCAACTCTTCCCATTTCTTCTAGATCAATATAAAATATTCTAAAAATATAATATCTCTTATATATTCTTTCAGAAGCACCATACCGATTTAGATTTTCCTAATTGGATTCCTTCAATTCGATTCCCCTTATCGATTGTCTATAAGAAGGAATAGATAACTTCAATCTTCTTACCAAACAAAAATATGATTAAATTTCAATATTTTGATTTCATGATATGATTTCTCCATTACTTTTCTCTACATTAAATGAAATAAAATCATTCAATTCCTATTTTTTCATTACAATCTTTAGTTTTATAATGAAGATAATAGATTCTTTCAATCTTAGTTAATTTATTATACTTATTATTTTCTAGATCTGATTATCTAGTATCAACACCAATACTATGGATCTTTCCCATATTGATAAAAGAAACTATAAACAAATCATATTTCTTTTTTATATTCAAAATGTAACACCAATCAACTTCATTATTTGAAGACTTATATTATTTGGATTTTTGTTTCACTAAAAAACAATAACTTCAATTTTTCACATTTTCCAAAAATTATCCCAAACATCAAATCTCAAGGTCCCCCTTTTTGAAATGAAACCAACCATTAACATCACACTCTTTCCAAACTAAAGTCTAATTAAAATTCTAATAACAATCTCCCTCATTATGATGGAGTAAAATGTAAATATTGTATGATAAATGGTTGAATAAATATTTGATATATCTATGTCATTAAATTTTGAATCATCTCCAATAGTTTCAAATCAATTACCATCGATCTTGGTGTAAACAATTATGCCATTGATTAATATTATAGTGCACTGAATACGATGGAATGACGTCCGTAGCTTCAAATTCAACAATAGTTTACTCCAGTAACGTCATGTGTTAACAAACTTATTCTTGTATAATTAATTACTTCATGAAATTGATTACATTTGAGACCAGATTCAATATCATATGACTTACAATTAAAGTATTATACCTTCCCATTTCTCCAGTAACAACATTATTTAATGCTCATCCTGAATACAATTGATATTATTACAATAAAAATGGATTAGATTTTTATCATATATTTCACTCCCCTTTTCTTTCATCAAGATTTAATCACATGTTTTATATAATATATATGATCTATGAGAACTGCAAGATAAGAAGAGCATAATAAAATTTATTATCATATTGATATAGACTCTAATTCAACCCCATTACGATCAATACATTTATTCAAACTTTAGTGAAAATCCAATAAGCTATTTCTTCAAGCTAAAATCTTTTGAATAAATGGGCCTTTTCCAAAAATGTGAGTCTGATTCCCTAAATATTATAGTCAGGAAAAAAATTATTTGTTCAAAGTGAGGTGATTTTTTTCATATTAGACTTCATTGTCAACAAAAGACAAAAACATTGAAAAAACATATTCATGATCAAGAAACATTCTCCATCCAACTTCTTTCCAACAGTGGTCATGGTATTATTTTTAGAGCACTATTATTGAGGTTCTTAGAGATGTATGTACAATGAACAATTAATGTATGGTTGATTGGGTTCTTAGACCTATGTATCTGTGGTGGTTCCATTTAATTAATTTCTTTTTTTTAATTGTTAAATTTTTAATTTAATAACTTCATTTAGTAATTACATATATGATGGTTTATTGAGTGGTACCATCACACTATATGGGAATTCATTTAGTACATGAGTAGATTTCATTATTATTGGTCTCGATTAGAGAGAGAATATGATGTCCGATGCCTGAATGTTTTGATAAATTGGATCTTTGGATTGGAGTGCCATGTGAAATTATAATTCTCTTATTTGGGTCAAATTTGTTTTTGTGTTTTTTCAATTTTTAAAATATAAAAATTCTATAAAATGCAGTTTCTTGGTATAGACCTTGTATATTTGTAGAACTATTTTTCATTAGAAGAGTTGTGATTATATTTTTCTCTCTTTAGAAAATTATCATGAGGTGATATGTTATACATTATATATTCCCATATTTTAAAGTTTGTTTTTCATTCTGGCCAAATGGTATGTCACCTCATTAAATATTACCAACCCTCACTACTTGTGGGGAGCCTCTGTTTTATTGGGAGGCATAGCTGAGTTCCAATAGTGACAGTCAGACTAGGAATTAGTTAGTGTTCCAAGACTATAAGATATTAAAAATACAGGAAAAGTATTACTATAAGAATCACTTAAAATTATATCATGTGAAGTGTGTGTTATTACTCATTTTCAATTCCCTCTACTATCCATGTTTAAAGGAATGAATCTAAATGATGGATTTCACCATGGTATGATGAAATTAGTCATCAAATCACTATGTAATGTCACCAAAAATAATATTATGAAATGATACAAGATTAATTTGTAAAGAAAAATAGCTATCAAAACTCAAAATTTCATTATACTAGTTAAAGACACTCTCCACCCCAAATATGTAATTCGATGATTATAGAGTAGTAGAGATAACCAATGTTCCCATCCCTAAGGGCCTTTTCGAGCTATAATTGAAGCGATGTGGAAAACAATTATAGATATTCCCTGATTTTTTTAATGTGTATGTGAATGGTACCATGTACTAATTCATTGCTATAAATTATCTACAAACCAATTAATACATTGTGAAGTACCACTATATAGAAAATGGTTCACTAATGACAAAATTAAATTGATGAAATCATAGGGTACGTAGTTACTCATACTAGGTACCTAGTTTCTTTAAAATTATACTTTCTATAGTAGGGACACACTGAATCTACAAAAAAAATATTTGGTTTTCAAAACCTATCTTAAAAATCAAAAATGTTATTCGAAATTACTAAAAAATCTATCTGTATTATCAATTACATATTATCCACCCTCTGAATCTAAATAAATTCAATCTTCCAAAAATAATAATAGATAATGATGTTGTACATTACACCATTGAACTAATATGGGAACCACTTTCAAAATACAAAATCCCAAAGTTAATATATCCATGGTATTATTTATGTATTGTCAAAAATGCATTTTTCAGTTCTATGATAAAAGTTTATTCATCAAGATTAATAAATTAAAATGATCTATCATGTGTAATGAAAAAGAAAATCTCCAATGTCCCATCAAATAATTTATCCTTCTATAAAGGTTACAAGCATTGTTTATTATATAATTCTTAAAATTGTTATATTCATATTTTAAACTAGTAGTTGAAAAAAAAGAACATAACTCTGGTAAAATGATCATCCCGTGATATTGCAAAATAAAGGAAGCTTATGTAAATCATATCTAATATCATCTAATGAACATGATTCATCTAAGAATCTATTTATGATGAAACACTATACTCTTCCTTATCTAAATCCCCATTGATTATAGATATTTCTTTTAAATACATGTTATAAAATAGATACATCTATTTAAAAAAGAAATTAAAAAACTAGGAATAATAATTATAACCTTAATAAAAGAAATATGGATGGAAAATGTTTCATGTGTATGAATCAAGTGAATAAATTTTTGGATCCAATATATCAGTACATACACCATCATGATTAAATAATAATTTTATCTACCCAACAAGAAAATATATGGAACTAACCAAACAATTACTTTTCAAGCCCTAGGAAAGATGAAACAAAACCCATCAGTCATTTATGTTATTCCATAAAATTTTATTAGATTAAAAAAACTCAAATATATATATATATTCACTTTTAATCATTATGTTTATTTTGGTTTTTGTGATACATCATTATAAAACTAAGATATATATCCAAACTTTCGCACAAGGAAATATTCATAACATCAATTTTAAGTTTCACATAAACCATTTTCTATCCCCTTACACAATATAATTCATGAGAAAAATATTACCATAACATGATGGTGTCATCCTTGTCTTGGGAATCCAACATCTTCTAATATTTGGGGGCAATCATATTTGATTCAATCACCTTCTTCATTAATGGATAACTAAAATTATAGGAAGAGAAAAACACATAATCCATCACCACTTTCTATTATCTGAAAAATTCAACTAATGAGACCATAAATATACTCTTCTCCCAATATTCATTCTAATTTTGAGTTTAATATTTTATATTAAAAACATCTGAGCTAAAATTTAAATTTCACATTTTAAACATGATCACAATATCAATTATTTTAAGGTATTATAACCACATGTCTTTTCACATATTGAGATTAAAATATGAAAAAATTCCTAAAAAAACACTTTTGATCTAATAGACCAACAATTTTTCAAAACAATTGTAATACAGCCATCAATTTAATACATATTCAAGGACAATTAATACTATATTTTTGTTATTGTAATTCATCCAAAGGGTTCTTATCATCAATGAACTATATGAATCAATATTACTTCCCTCTATCAATAAACATCCAATTCCTTACATAATTACATAATAGTAAACCAAATTTTGTGATCCAAATTGTAGTAGAATCAAATATAAAGATTAAATGAGTCACATTATACAAACCACACTAACCTCCAATAATTTTCCCATTTTACTCCAAAATCACTCCCTTATTATTCCAACCACTTATGTTACAATCTTAATTACAAAATACATTATATATATCAGATAATATCTAAGAAACACTTGTATATCAGATACATCATTGGCCTTCCAAAAGAATTAAATTATATATGTCAATGATTAATCATAATTTATTAATAAAAATATAAACAAGGAACATAACCTCTTAAATCAAGAAATAAAATATGTATAATACGCCGCATAACTTATGTTCATGATGAATATCTAAAATCACCCCTTTAGGATTCTCATGATAATATTTTAGAAATTAATATGTAAACATTTCAATAAATTATAATTCTAATAAACATTAATGTACATATAAAATGTTTTTTTCATAATTAAAACAAAAAAAATAGAGTTTAAATGATGAATAAATAAGGGATGAAAAAAACACATACAAAACACATCAACATAAGAATGTAATTTCTAGAATATCATCTTCACTCAACAGATATAGATGAAAGTTTGACCAAATTTTGATGATGTAAAACTAATGATATACTTTTAGTATATCCAATTAATCATCAATTCTAGGAATGGTATATTTTTTCACTCATATAATATTGAGATTATAATAGTAAATAGAGAGCACAATGTGTTAACCAAATGTATTAGAAAACAAAACTAGTGATTCCCAAGGAGATAACCTCTTTCAAATGATCCCCTTCTAAAAATTATCATTGAGAAAATACATTAATTATATTATTTTAACTAGTTTTATTTGATAATATGGTACTAAATAAATTACATTCCTTCACATAATCCCTAAAAATATAACCAATGTAATTAAATACTATTGTAAAAAACTAATAATATATCAATATAAAGGCATTATCCATCATCTATGTTGGACCGTTTGATTTTCTAGACACATGGTTTTTTTTTGAATTTATGATCCTTATTTATAACATTATACATCATTTGGATTGAAAAAATATCCAATGGTTCTTATGTATTTAATTAATAGTTTGTGATGTCCTTACTTATCCCCATTTTCATCATGTTCGTCCTTGGTATTTTTGTGTAATCCTGATTTTGGGGAAAATAGAGGTTAAATTTGGAAATAGTTATAAAAACGTTTCATATATATCTACTATATATAAAACTATTAATGTATCAATTTTTGAAAAATTATTTCCTCTTTTTGGAATATTGATTATTTAAGGATGAGGTATTAGTGGATAGAGAGAAATTGGAAACTATGATTTATTAGGTGACACCCAGGAGTTGTTTTGGGACTTATAACATTAGTTGGATGACTATCTACAAACCCATGTTTTTTATCACTTATTCCACATGGAAAATCAATTTAAATTCTTTACAAAAATGGGGGTGAGGATCTAGTGGTTTGATTCTTACAAGGTATCCTTCAGGTGGGTAAACATTGTAATGGAATCTACATAGATTCTAATCATAACCACACATGGAATAGAGTATACTGTATATTGGATTGTTTTAGATGTTGGGTTGTTTGTTTTCCATATTTATTAAGGGAATGTAATCTATTAGAAGTCCTATAAGAATATATTAATTTTCATGAACTAGCATACCTATGATTTGGAGAAGGCTACAGTGGTATACGCCCTAACTTGTTGTAATGACTACCTTATGATGAGAGATTTTTGGTTTACATGGATCATAGAATTTTTTAATACTTATATTCCCAGTGTGACATAAATATCAAAAAGATATAGTGGTATGGGTAAACACAATCCTCTAAAGTTTAATTGGATTATACTTATTCTATGGGAAATATTATCCTGGATTCTTTGAGTACCACCCATCAACCATTGATGGATGAGAAATATGAGGAAATGATACAGGATATAGAGGACATGATCTGAGTATATATCATAATATTTGGGGGCTATTTGGATAGTCAACATTCCTTATTGGAATTAAATGACAATAACATTTAGCAGTAATCCATTTAGATGGATCCATTTTAGGACTTATATGGTAGGCCATGACATTATACATTTTTCTAGCTTAAGGATTTATAATAATCTCAGAAAGGATTAGTACTTATTCAAGTGAATATTTTTTATATTCAGATTATAATGAATAATATAGATACCTATCATAGAATATAGTGATTCTATGCTAACTAGATATAACATCCATTGTAAAACATGGTGGGTGACTTGGTATTATTATTCATGTCACTATGTATTTAGAAATGGAGGAATTATAAATAGTAGATGGTAGGACTATGGTTTATGTGGACTTTTTTTGTGACATAACATGTCAATAAGTAGAATACCAGTGGGATATTACATCATGTTAAAAAAACATATATGTCGGTTTTCATGTTTCCGGTATACAATAGTACCATATTCCCAAAACATGTGATTTATATTTATGAAATTGATCTAGAGGACGTTGATTAATTCATGGAATCATTGTTTAATATCTTATATTTTAACAAAAAGTACCTATGTTGAAATACTTTTCTTCTAGTATGGATGTTGTGGTAGCACAGGTGGAACGTGGAGGAGACCTATGAGTTGGATTTTTTTTGTGCATATTGGAAATAAAATTCATTGATGAAGATATATGATTCAAGATTGTGCATAACATGAGTGACTGTCTTTTTAGTTGGGATTCGGTTACACCCTTCCACTTTGTAAGGTCTATGTATTGATAACATTCACCTAAACTCATGTGTTACAGGTGTTTCTCTTTATTCTTAGTTGTTATTATGGTGGATGGAGTTAACCAAGAATATGGTTCCATGGGATAGGACCTATGAATGTTATTTTAGTTCCACATTCCTATCAGTATAGATTCACCTACCATCTGGTGGAAATAAATTAGACTTGTTAGGATTCTGGGATCACATGCATAATGTTGAGCCATTAGCTAGAACATGGAGGGAAGTTGCTCAATAATGGTGTCTAGGGGTATTTTTTATTTTATGTGGTTATATTATTTTTCCAACAGTTTTCCTTAATCCTCATAAATTATTTTTGGACCCTATATTGGTCTACCAATACCATATATTCTCCTTGTTCTTCCTACCCACTAACTTTGTAGAACACTTTAAATCCATTTATTTTTATATCACTGTATTGTGTGATCAAGTCCAAGAGGTAAAGAAATAAAATAAATATCATATATTTCTATTTTAATTCACTTTACACTAATATCTCATTTTTAGGTAATATTTCATATTCCATTGTCCTTTTTTATTCCAATATTTACCTCTTTCTTTCTACATAAAAACATAGTTATGGGTATCTAGAATATGATTGGACTATGGTAGGTGGTCCCTCGTATTTTTACATACTATATTCAGTGTCTATAAGTGTGTCTAGAATGTTTCATGATGGAACACTTTTATGATACCAAAATATTAATTCTATATCTAATAAAATATTTTCCATTATATTAATATTTTTTTGATTGTAAGTTGAAATAGAAAACAGACTCTATGGGAATAATTTTTCTTATAATAATGACATCATAAAATGTTCATGGAATAGATTATTTGAAATTGTACATTTAATTTTTATATTTGAAATGGTATTATGGAAATAAAATTCCAAAAAAATAATATGATAATGGGAATTAAAATTGTAAATTTTATGTTGTTTTTGTAAAAAAAATTGTAATGGTATTTAATTAATGTTTTGTTGTTGTTTTTTAAAATTTTGGTTAACATAGTTTTTTAATCAATTCTAATAAACCTACAATTTGGAAAACTTATGGTACAATAATTAGTTGGTTATGTATTTGATAATAAAAAACAAAAATGTGTTGTCCATGTTCTTATGAATTGGCTAGGGAAACACAAAAAAGGCTATATATGAAAAAATGTATTCATTGAGAAAGCACCCAAATAGGTGTTCTATGTTATTATATATTGTATAAGAAATGATCATAATGGTTAGTTAATGTTTCTATTTATTGGTAGAGAAAACACCTATTTGGGTGGTCTGGGTTACCTTTTTAAAATAACCAAATGGTTTGAAAGTGCCTAGTGAGGAAAATTTTATAACTAGGAGTGGGGGGGAAATCAATGATATCATTTCTTTTTATGTTTCTATGAAACAACCATCACCTCCTATTAGATGTTTCATTCCCTACATAAATTAAATCAAACACTCATCAACATAAATATAATAATTAACAAAGATCACTATTGAATAGAAATATCTACATCCATGGTATGGCATAGAAATAATCCAATACCACACAATCAACTAAAAAACCTTTTTATCGAATTTAATGACATTGATAAGACCTTTCCCTTATGTAATAATAAGAAAAAAAATACTATAGTGTGTGTTACTTCTAGTATAAATGATTTAATATAATGTTTTTTTAACAAAACATATTACCTATGCCTCTTTATAAACATACAAAAATTTATTATTTTAAAAACATTCAATACTTTCTTACCAAAAAGTTTGTAAGATCATATTGGACTTTGTAATAAAATTCAGTCTAATTTCGTAGTCCTATTTTACCAGTCTAATTGATCAATACAAAAAAATTCCTCTATCAAAATACAGTTGAGACAATTCTGAACCCTTTCTACTCCATTTAGGAAATCCATATATTATAATACTTGACAATATAATAAACGATTGAATACAATAATCAGCTGAATATGATGATCAACTAAATACAATGAAATCTTATCTCTCCTCTTTTTTCTTCTATCCAACGCGAATTCTTATTAGAAAACAATCTTAAATGCCTTCTTCTCTCTATAATTTCTTTAGTGGTATACCATCTCTACACATCTCATGAAAAAACCGCAAGTCAAAAAAGTACAATGTACTTTTATCCACTTATACTCTCCCCGTATGTGGTTTGGGAAGGATTATGGAAAAAATCCCTACTCAGCCAAAGTGACTAATTTTTCATTCTTCCTTGAATTTTGGATCATATTGACTTTGTTAATGCTACTAAACTCTACTCATTTCTCCTCGATCGATCTTAAATCTTCAAAAAACATAAACTCTCCTTTTTTACGTTATTTAGAAACACCAAACCTGTTCTAATTTTCACAATATGTTTCCTTCAATATGATCCTTCATACCAATTTCATGTAATAAAGAATATAATGATTCCATTTTCTTAACACACCGTAGTCCAATTCCATTTCTCCACTCCAATTTCCTAGTATAATTTCTCCATTATGTTGATCTGCAAAAAATTAAATACAATCTTCCCATTTCAATTTTTTTCATTATGATCTTCTCTATTATATTGAATATTACATATTCTTTCAAATGTATTAGATTTATTTTACTTATTATTTACATCATCCAAAGATCTATTATAAAATACAATAATATGGATTTTCCCTAATTGATAAAATCACTTCAAAACAAATCAAAGTTATTTGTTCTTTTATAAATACAATACCTGTCAACATTATAATATGAAGACTCATATCTTTTATTTTATTTTTTTGTCTGACTAAAGAACAATACCTTTGTTTTCTCAAATATTCCAAAAATATTTGCATCCTTCAAATTCCAAGATCCCTCTTCTGAAAACACATCCAACCATCTTCTTTACACTCTTTAAAAACTCAGTTTCAATTCCAATTCTGATTACAATCTACCTCAATATGATGCATTAAAATGTAAACCTCATTTGATAAAAGGTTGACTACATTTTCGATCAATATACTTCATTTAATTTTTTATTGGACACAAAATTATCATATAATTTACCATATGATTTGATGTAAACAACTCAACCTTTAATGAATATAATGGTACACTGAATTCAATGAACCAATTTCACCAACATCTACTTCAATAATATTTTACTTCAACAACTTCCTTTATTCACAAAATTATGATTCTATCTGGACATCCTTCATGACATTTAATACATTTGAGAACAAATTCATCATTATCTAAAATAAAATTTTATTTATTGTACCCTACCATTCCTCAATCATCATCTTTAATTCCAACTCATATTGAATATGATTGACATTATTTCGATCGAATTGGATACAATAGAAAACATCTCTATGACTCACCCTATCATTTATCGAGCTTGAATCACAAGTATTAAAGAATTATTATGATTTAAAAAAACTCTATGATCAGTAAAACATTATAACATTTATTTTATTTTATCCATATAGACATCGATTCATCCCTATTATGATAAATCATTTCATTCCAAATTCAGTGTGGATATGATATTCCTTTTATTCCTTCCATATTCTCCTGATTACGATGGTTCTCTTCATGTATTGGGAGTAAGATTCTATAAATATGATGGTTCCTACAAATATTACCAAATACAAAGTGAGATGATTTCTCCTCTTATTATAATTTATTGAAAACAATAGACAATACCTTTGAAAAAAAACTTCTTCCACATACAGAAATATTCTCTAGCCTACATGGTCCAAACAATATCCCCCTTTGATTTTTTCTATCAACCAAGTTTATAAGTTACCAAACATTGTATCCTCAAGCCATGAATTACATTAAAAAAATTTATTCCTTTTTCAGCTAACTGGTTATAGGAAACATACATAATTTTCAGAACAAACATGTCGTCCAATATGTAGTGATCTTGAAAAATCTTTAACAAAAAAAATAACCACTCCAACAAATTGTTATAGTAGTTCACAAAAAAACAATGATAGATTAACAATTGTTATAGTAGTTCACTAGAATAAAAAATATGTTTCCTACAACCACTCCAACAAATTGTTATAGTAGTTCACACATAAAACAATGATAGATTAACATCTTACCCACAACCCCCATATGTGAATTCTTCCATAAGGATATATTTATTTAACAATTTTTCCACTAGAAAAGACTATACAAATGTATGTTGAGAGAGGGGACAAAAACACAAACCTTAACCTTGATAAAAAAGTGGTTTGATTCGTATGTTCCACCTAAATAAATAAAATGCATCCATTTATAATATTTTTGTGAGAATGGCATCAAAATGATCTGATGTCATAATACACTCAAGATTCTATTCAATCTTATCCACATTTTTCTTTGATGAAAATATATTTGATATCGTGTTTCAAATGAGAATGTTTAATCATATTCGCAGTGACATTGATTTCACTTTGATTATCACAACCCCAGAGAATTGATAACTTCACATCAATAAGCCCACATTTTAATTTTACTTTCATCCGTATAATTTGGGTAGAGGCTCCAGTATCAACAACATAATCTAATTTAGCATCACTTTGATTTACTAGATTCTTCTCCTTTGTATTCCAAATAGCACAATTTTTTTCATGAAATAATAATCTACCATTTTTGGATCTTCTATAATCAAAAATTCCTTCTTAATCAGTAGCTGAATACCCATATAAATAAATACATTTTGATGAATCATACCTTCTTTTGAAATTTTTTGTTCCTTTGATGTATTTGATAACTTTTCATTCAAAAAATAAATTTTATTATTTTATAGTACTCCAAAATAGTTCATATAAGGTAACAACATATACAATGTTAGTTGTTGAGGAATTAAAACAATAATAAACATCTAATCATCATTCAGAATTCATTCTGATCAACATTATTACCTTCACAATCATTATAAAAAAAATTCCCACTAAAATTGGTGTTGAAACCCATTTCTTGTTTTGCATTCGATGATTTTTAAAAGGTTCCATATAATACATTTATTGAGAAATAAAAATGTGTTCTTTGTTTAATAAAATTTTTAACCCAATAAAGTATTTAATTTTCCCAAGCATGGAACTCTCAAGAAACATTTTTTTATTCAAAAAATAATTTACAAGTACTTTTATCATTCATATCATAGATAATGTCATCAACACAAACAATTACAATATGGGAAAACTCTTGACATTATTTGATGTAAAGATTGATATCATGTCTTCCTTTCATAAAACTCATCTTACTTAAGCTAGTAAACAATTTGGATTACCATTTCCCCAGAGTTTGTTTTAGCACATATAAATATATTTTCAATATACACACATTACTTCTATATCTCAAAACAATAAAGCCACATAGTTGTTCAATGTAAAATTCCTCATCAAGATCTCCAATTAGAAATGTAGACTTCAAAACCATTTTTAATTATTTCTACATCATTACGCAGCAATTTCAAAAAAATACTTGGATTATTTATAAATTGTTCATCAGAGAAACGGATTCATAAAAATCAACACCTTCATTTTTTAATTTACATTTTGGCTCTAATCATTTATTGTTTCATGTCGCTTCACTTTCTTCACTTAGATTGTTCCTGAAAACTCACTTTATTCCATTATAATTTTTATTATCTATTTTATTAACAAATTAAAATGTATAATTCTTTTCTATCTAATCCATATCTCCATTCATAGCCGAAACCCAATTTGGATACTAAAAATCCCAATTCACATCATTCAATATTGAATTTACACAGGAGTACACATGGATTTCCTCCAATAGTAATGAGAAATACCATGTTAATGTATAATTGTCCTCCCTATTTCCACTGAACCTATTTTAGTTTTTCTAGAAACCCCATTCCATTGAGGAGTGTATGTAGAAATATAATCAATCCAAATTTCATGATTTTCAAGATAACATTAGAATTTACCATTTCTATAATCACCACCATTTTCAGATCCCAACTTCATCATTGAATACTAACATTACTTCTCATCTTTCCTCTTAAAATTTTTTATCATTTTTATATAATCTACTCTATAGTTCATATACATATCACAAGTAATACATGTAAATTTCTCAAGGAAAGTTTATAAACATTTATCTTCATTCGTTTATTTTTTTATAAATGTCCCACATGTGTCATATGTTTTTGGGTTGTTTTGAAACATTATCAACTTTCTTATACACTGAATTAGTAATATTTCATTTTAATAATATAGTACAACACCTATATATTTATCCTGGAAAATAAATAATATATTATACTTCATTTTATGGATAAATTTTTCATTTTTCTCTAAAAATGTGTTCCCATAATTGATTTTCTTCCACCACACCCAAGTAAAAGGTGTTTTGGATTTCACCAACTCGAAATAAATTTCCCATTATGTGTTGGCCTCTTATAACTACCTTTTCATCCTTTTTTACTTTTCACAATCCCTAAATGTAAATATTTTACCTTCATCGACAACTATGAAAAACTAAGTATGATATGATTCGTCCAATAAATAAATAGTTCTTCTTGTATTTCAATTTTTATATTCCAATAATAGCTGTTTTGAAACCATAGAATGTTATTGATTCATCATTATTGAATGTTAAAATTTCTTATATAACATCTTTTAATTTCTTAAAAAATATCAAATATCAATTCATATGATAATAAAACCCACTATAATGAATCAAATTTCGTACTACAACTGATGTTTTCAACGTTGTTTCAACAAAAATATATTTTCCATTCTCCATGTCCAGCTTCTAAGAATGGTTAACATCCTTATGTTATGATGGTTACAAAACAAGAAATACTTATTCTAGGTGTCTCTGTTTTTCAAACCTTTTTAAAATAGTTTATAGTTGTTGAAACCTATTTTCAATATTTACTCTGGCCTTCTTATTTTTCTTTAAAAAACCTCTTATACTTAACTCAGTGAGGAGACTCATTCCCCCTAAAACATTACCTACTATAACCTATTGAATATTAGTAATATTCTTGGTTGAACTGAAACACATTTTATATATTTTTGAATCCCCCCAAAAAACCACTTGTAGTGCTATACAGAATATTTAAATCTAAAATGTTCATACTAACTGGATTTATGAACTTGTTTTTGAGAAACCTTCTTTCCTTTTTATTTGAATCACAAAACTTTCTATTATAAAGTTGAATCTTCTTTTACAAATCTGTTTCCTTCCATATTCAATGGAATAAGAAATATTATAATCTTTTTTTGCTTGAAAATGTTTATAAACATTTTCAAACATAGGGTTTTTTGAAACATATGAATTCTCCACTTTTTTTATTCTTTGTCACATACATACATATCTTGAAAATTAACAAACTTTTGAGATAGATATTTAGAAACCTAAATTATTTAATTCTAGATTATATAGTGTTTTGACATGATCCAGATATTCTTCTATTTCCATCATCTTTACTTTGAGATGCTCATTAGAATTATTATCTTCTTGAAGATATTTCTTCAAATCATCCATTTCCACCAGTATATTTTTCTTATATTCTAAAAATCATTCATGATATTTCTGGAACATTCATCTTCCATGTTCTTGTCATCTTTTCATGCCTTTTGATATTTCATAGACAATATTTCAACTTTTCTTTCAAATGAATTTCAATTTGATTTTCTTCCTAATCAAAACAATAGGTTCCCAATTATTCATCATTCAAGGTTGCAATAAAATTATTCTCACCAAAAATATCTATATACTTTTAGAATTTGGATTCACAATATTCGTCGTATTAAAAATTAGACAAGTGGTACATTCTTTTTTGATTTAGGGAATTTTATATATCTATGTGTGGAATTTGATCGTCATTCTTCACAATATTTGATCCCTAACCTTTATTCTATTTTTATTCTTCAAAACAATATTTTTGATTCTTCATTTGAGGAAAATAAGATGAAAAGTGACCAAATAATACACATTCAATGAATTTCAAGGTATGTTACCATTTTTATTTACATATAACTGTATTCACACTTTTAGAAAACAAGTATAAAATCACATCAATATTTTTACAAACCACGTTTTCAAAATTAGAATAACTAGATTCTTCTTCAATTAAAATATTCTATAATGTTTATTTCTTGGCATCTGTGAAACAAATTTCACTATCAATTATTGTTCTTCCTTTCAAAATATTAACCATTAACATTTTATAGGTAATGATAGTGTTACGAAAATAATCTAGAGATAATTTTTCCAGATCTCTATCTTCAAAAAAAATTATGAAACTGGTCCAGATGGATTCTTAAGATCTTATCAACAACTATATAATAATACAAAGTTTCACCAAGATATATGAAAGTTATTAAAATACCATTTACCATGGTAATGAAATCACCCACATATTCATGCTCACCCATTTTGAAATAATCATTCTTTGGCCTCTAGATTTATGATTTTTTATTCATTACTTTTTTATTTCCTTCTTGTATGTTTTTTTATAAAATAAATTCTTTTGATGTTGAATCACCTTTCACCCTTAGAAATTCACATTAAATATTTGATGATAATAAAGTATTCATGGACCTTCTATAATTCTCATGATTCCTCTTTTTAACATATATAAGATTAATATTATCATCTGTAAGAGTAAACTAATTTTTTCAGCTTTATGAACATAAAACTTAATAGACATAATATAAGGAAACATTAAATATTTATAGATATGATAATTCTTTCCATATAAAATTTAAATTCCATTATTTTTGAAACAATTCATATTCACCATAAAATTATCTTCAAAACATCATTAAAGGATAAGACAAGGGATACTGCGCTGATACCATTTGAATCTGCCTAGACATGACAATTGAATCACATATAAGGGAAGGGGGTAATCAATGATATATTTTCTTCTTTATGTTCCATTGAATCACATATCTGATGGATCCCATATATCATTGAGAGCTGAGGGTGTAGTTGGAGGATTTTTAGAGTAAAGGCATCGTAAGACCAATTATTTCACCACAAACAGGCCCAGTTCTATTTTCCAAGAAGGCGGATGAAAGTTTAAAGCTGGGTTTTGATTACCAGTGCCAGAACCAGGTGACGATGAGGAACAAAAATCCACTACTAATGATCGAAATACTATTAAATCTACTAATAGGGGAACATTGTTTCTTGATGGTTGACCTTTGATTGGGTTACCACCAGTTATCAGTATGGGACAAGGATATACTGAAGATGGCTTTTAGATGTCTCTATGATCACTTTAAATACTTAGTGATGCCTTTCAGCATGACAAATGCCCCTATAGTGTCGATGGGACTTAAGAAAAAAATATTCCAGCTATATTTAGATCGACTATTAGTACTCTTTATCAATGATATCCTTGTGTACTCGGTATCAGAGGAGGAACGAACGATACACATATGGATTGTTCTAGATGTAATTTGGGAGCACCAACTTTATGGGAAGATCATGAATTTCTAGTTATAGATTCAGGAGTTCCACTTTCTAGGAAATGTAATCTTTGATGATGAAGTAGTTGTGGACCCAGCCAAGGTGGAGGCAGTGTTAGCGTGGGAGCCACCTCGGAGCATAACAGAGGTGAGGAGTTTCATTGGGTTAGCAGTTTATTACCAGAGATTCATTTTTGTTTCCAATCGGATATGAGCACCAATGACAGCCTTGACTAGGAAGGGTCAATACTTATGTGTATGTAGAAGTTCCAAAAGGATTTTGAGAAATTCATATAGAGGTTGAAGAGCACCCTGGTCATGAGATTACCAGAGGAGGGTGTGGAGTACATTTTTTTATACAAGGCATCAGGGACCAGGCTTGGATGTGTCCTGATGTAGGGACCGACAATGATTTCTTATGGTTCACTCCATCAATAACCGCATGAGAAGAACTATGCGACCCATGATCTTTAGTTGGCTATGGTAGTCTTCTCATTGAATATGTGCTGACACTACCTTACGGGAGAGTGGTTTATCATCTACTGTGACCAAAATCTCCCCAAATATATATTATTGTAGAAGTATATTAATCTGAGACAAATTTGTTGGCTAGAGTTCCTACCGGACAATGATTTCTAGATCATTAATACTCTTAGGAAGGGGAACAAGGTGGCAGGTGCACATAGTAGTAGATCGAGCTCACAGCTATTGTGTGAGGCAATAGTGAAATTGTACTCAATATAGTTATCCTTCATGGACAGAGAAGTTGAATATTACTATCAGTTAATGGTTTTCAACCCTCCAATCTTATAGTGAGTTAGGGAGGAACAACTTGGGGATGTCGAATATGAGGCTTTACATGATCATTTATCCATAGTACATGCTCCTGGTGGATATTCGCAAGGTGGGGAGCATGTTGTTCTTTTAAGATGATGCCATGTTGTCCTAGTGGCCTTAAGGGAGGAGGTCCTTGGGGAGTTTCATACATCCCCTTTGGTATTACTCCCTGGCATGGCAATGATGTACTAGAATCTCTGACGGCAGTTCTGGTGTTCAGGCATGATGAAGGAAGTAGCAGAGTTTATTTCTTAGTGCCTTACATGCCAGCAGGTGAAGGTTGAGCACCAAGTTCCACCATGATTAGCTCAGCACTTAGCGGTACCTTAGTGGAAGTGGGATGGGATAACAATGGAATTCATGACGTGATTAATACGAACATCCAAGGGATAAGATTCCATCTGGGTGATCATTGAACAATTCACTATGTCAGCCCACTTCCTAGCTATCAAGGAGAAGAGTTCTATAGGGAGACAGAGATGCATGTATGTGCATGAGATATTTTAGTTTCATGGAGTCCCATCAATGATAGTTTCGTATTGGGATGTTAATTTAACATCTAAGTTGTAGAAGGGACTGCAGGAGGCGTTTGGGACTTTGCTATGCTTGAGCATGACGCACGATCCCCTGACCGATGGTCATATAGAGAGGACTATTTAGGTTCTGGAGGATATGTTGTGGGCATGTATATTGTAAATTGGTCATGTTTGAGAGGATCACTAAACACTGGTGGATTTTTCATACAATAATAGATACCACTCCAACATTGGCATAAAACCATTCTAGACCTTATATGGGTGACCCTACCTGTCACCGCATTGTTGGACCGAACCCGGAGAGTCAACAAACATGGGTCTAGAGTTAGTGAGAGTTACGACTAATAAGGTGATGATCATCCAGTAGTGGTTGAAGACTGCACAAATATGGCATAATTCTTATGGTGATAGGTGACAAAGACCTCTTGTGTTCGAGGAGGGAGACTATGTCTACCTTTGGGTCTCACCATGCCGAGGGTTAAAGCGATTTGTTTAGGGTGGAAAGCTATCTTTGAGGTTCATCAAACCTTTCCAGATACTACATAGAGTTGAAGAGGTGGTGTAACTATTAGATCAACCTTCCTAGTTGCATTGAGTATATTATGTCTTCCACGTGTTTCAATTGAGGAGGTACGTGCAAGACCCATTGCACGTCATCGACAGGGGTGGGATGGAAATCGAGGATGGAGAGACCATTGCTAAGTACCCAGTGGAGATCAAGGATCAGCTAGAGATTATTCTTCAGGGGAAATTATTTCTATTAGTGTGTGTTGTGGTGGCATGAGAACCTTCAGGATGGCACATGGGAGCGGTAGGATAATATATGTGCCCAGTACCCACATGTTTTTAAGTATCTCTTGTTTTCAATTTTCAGGGATGCAAATCCCCAATATGGGGAGATTGAAATGTCTCATATTTTCATTATATTATTCATAAATATTATATGGGATTACATTGAGAAAAAGTGTGGATATGACACATCATTCTAAGTCCCAGTGAGCCTTGAATTGTGGTTTTAACTTTTCTATGTTAAGTGAGTCGGCGAGTGTGCACAGTTGTGGAAGTTTCCAAATGGATAGTCGGATTAAAAATTTGAGGGAATTTTTGCATCTCAAATGAAAAATTTACCATAGAACGTACCTAACCTCAACCTGTATGGGTCGAGAGAAAAATTTAGTTTTCCTACGTTTTATGTAAAATAAAATAAAATAAAATGAATTGAAAAGTTTATTTTATTTTGTTTTTAAATGTTTGCTACTATGGAATGATGGGGCACTAGTTTTCATAATTAATGACACAACATAATCACTCTAAAATAGAATCCTTGAATCATTAATGCAACAGCCTAATGACAGAAACTCATCATGAAGGAATGCGGAAATGTGTTCCATCAATTTAATGGGTTAATCGAATGATTGGTCAGTAGAAGAATATTGGGATAAATTCTAGGGAATTATAGGAACTTTTGAGAGGAATAATGACATCAAATGATGATGAATAAAATGTGTTAATCGTTGCGCCAACGGAGTTGAAGGTTCTTGACAATGATTGTAGCATGATCCCATCAACAGTGATCGATCCCTCCTGGTGGTAGTGGTTATGTTTTAATCTGCTTCTTCCCCATTCTATAAATTAAAATGACGAACCTAAATCAACCCAAAAACTGTTTTAACTGTGCATCATTGTTCATGATGGAGGAATTTTCTTTATCGATTTCATTCCTGGGGATTCACTTTTCTCGTTTTGGATGTTTTTAATTTTCCTCGTTTAATCCTTCTAATAGGAGGATATTAACTCTATGACAAATAACGGATGTGGTTTGTTCATCCTTTGTTGTTTTAATTTCTTCCTCCCTCTTCCATTTGTTCTTTGTGTTATTCATGGGGATACAAATGAGGAATCATTGTTTTCTCGTTTCTTGGTGCAATGACCCCAAAATGGAGTTTCAACATCCTGATGACCCAATGGAGGTATGAGTGTGATAACGGTGGATGAAACAACATGGTTTAGGAGTTCTCATTCTTTGAGTGTTCTTCATGTGAGGGTATTAGAACTTGTTTTTAGGGCTGATCGGTGGCATGAAATAGAGAGAATCGACTTTTAGATGTTGGGGTAACCTAAACCCTGGAGTTTCATGGTGATCGGAAGATCGGATCAATGAACAGAGATTCACAGGAGGTACGTCTGTAGAGAATTGTGATTATGGAAATTTCTGAAGAAGACAACATGTATCCCAAGGAACATGCCCAGTGGGACCGGCTTAGTGATAGATAGGGTTCTGCGATGTAAGAATGGATGACATGACATGTTATCTGAATAACATGGAATGTGGGTCCTTATTTAGGACCCACCATGTATCTTAGATGATATAAGATCATGGGGTGGAGTACACAGCCGTGTACTCTACCACACGGCCAGACCAGGCTGGCTACACGGGTCACCCCATGTACTGGTTATGTGGGATGACTTACACTGCTTGAGTCCATGTACGAGCACACAATCGTGCTCAAAGAGAAGAACCTTGTAACTCAGACATGTCTTGTGGTCCTTACCACATGTCGTGTATTTACATTTAATTATGGAATTCTTCCTATGACTTGTGTTGTTACACACATGCATGACCCGGAGTCGAATGACATGGCGTGTGACCCCTTCTACACATCATATATATCCTGGAAACATGGAATGACCTCCTTGTCCACCATTCCATGGACAAGTTTATTTTGGGTTAGTTCCCATTTTTCTCATTCCCTTGATGTTTAGGTATTGTTTCCTTCCACAAGTGTATGATCCCTTCAATAAGACTTTCCTAGATAGAGTTGGGTATCCATCTGAGAGGCCTGGAGCCGGATCCTCTATCCCTTCTTGACCCTAGGTAGAGTTATTTATCGATGTGAATAATCCTATAAAACATTTATCCTCTACATAGAAGTTGATTTCAAATGAATCATGGTATATTCCAAGGCCCCAAAAGTGATCCACATCTATGTATCGTGATCTTTCCCTACTCAAAAGTGGTTTCTTCCAGAATTAGTGTATCTATCTCTCATCGATTTTCCCGAAGAACTGTATTTCTCGAAAGGACATCATAAGAGCTACCCATCTCATAGAATGATTTATCTTATGCGAGTTCTACGTGTAATCTTTTAACTGAACCCCTAGCATGGGTATGAGGTCGTGTGATTTGTCTCTAGACTATAGGCAAGGGTTTCGAGTATATATTGATATGTTTTTCTTATTATATGTTCAGTAGACATGTATTGTGTAGAGAGGGTTGTACCTTTACTTTTTATATTACTTTGTGATTTTTGGGGTCCTCTAATGAGTATTGTTATGCTCACCCCTGCATGGGATTTTCCCACACATGTACTCTCTGGTGATGATGAGAGGAATTTTGATGATGTCCAGGGAATACAAAGACCTAACTGAGCTTTTTGAGTTCCCTACAGGGCAAGGTGTTTCTACGGATACGAGCAACAGTCCCCATACCTCCTTGTGCTTGCAGGTTGGAATTTTTAGTTTGCAGACTCTTGTTTTTGGTGGGATTGTATTATTGTCGAGTTTTGCATTCCGCACATTATATTCATTGTACTCTATTGGTTGGGATTAGTTGTATGCATGCATTTTGTTCCATATAGGTTTTTTAAATTTCTGCATTTGTGGTATTAGAGATGTGTGTGTGTGTGTGTAGGTACTTAGGAAATTCCCCCGATGTTAGTGATTTGCCTACTTGGTGCTAGTGACCAGTTCGTTGCATATTTGAGGCAAGCCTGGGGAGTCGTGACACGGGCCACACTGGGATGGGTCAAGACCACACCTATCTAGTTTTGACATTTTCTAGCTCAGAACCTTGACAGAATGATACCACCTCCCCACCATTTCCTCAAACAAATAAGTTTCCAATTCAAACATCATGTTCTTCATCATTTTAATAATTACAATCAAATAATAAATCCTAACTATCAACAAAACTACATGTCCAATACTCCCATAAAACATAAATAAAATCAAACTTTACTTTAGGAAATATTTGAAACAAACCATTATTATTTTTTAATAGAAATTATCATCTATATGAATTACCTGGATAGCAACACAATTGTGATTTTCTATTTGTTCTCTATAAGATCATATTTTTCTTCTCATTCTAATCAATAAAATGTAACTAAATATCTCTAATTAAGTATATTACATATCATAAAAAATTTGTTAGAGATATAAAATCACCCTATATCTTATTATCACCAATTTTTCATATTATATACAATTTCTAGTTTTCTACCAATTGAATTTCCTGTTTTTAGACCAGGAAATATTTGAATATAATTTATTGTGGTTTTTTGAAAATATTTCATATCAAAAATGACATCAAAATGGAATTATGTTTGTCACTAGGAGTTCATATTATCCCTAAAAACTATTATCAATGAAACCATTCCTAGCGATTAAATGCTAATGTGGCCTAGTATTATGATCAATATTCTTTTAATTTTAAAGGACCATTAGTCAACAATGAAAATTAATTAAATTTCGATATATTTAACTCAAACACCACATTTTATTTTACATCCCACTAATGAAAATATTTCAATAAATATTTTAGTTGTACCTTTTAATTGGGTTTTTAGTATAAACCATTCCAATGTTCATTAATACTAATTATCCCATCACTTCCCTCAGAAACCATAATATGAATATTTTTTTAAAAAACCCTTATTTTTTTATTCCCAAAACATGATTTAAGATACCACATGTCCTCAATCATTTCTCATGATCAATAGAGTTTTCCAAAAAAAAGTTATGTTTGATAAAGAAAACATTTTTTGGAATGATACTCCCTAAAATATAGAAAATAATTGAATACATGTGATGGGACAATGACTTTTAATAATAAATTTTCAAAATAGAATTAAAAAAATTAATTTTCATTATAAATAGAACAAAATGTCAACATTTAAAAAACCAACACATGTTGGTATAAGAGCATCTTATTATAATTTGAGTATAAAATATTATATTATATTTTCAATGTTGATATATCGATGAGTATTTACAAATATATTTGGACCAATTTTTTTAAGATAGATTTTTTCAAAAAGGATAAAATTCAATATGGGATGTTAAATGTTTTCAATATAATAAATAATATTATCAAAAAAGGATGTTAGATGGGTTCCAATGAGTTTTGAGAAGAATCATAATGTTCTAAAGAAATAGTGTAATTATCTGAATCAAATATGAATTTTGATGATCTTAATTTACATATGGAATTATTTTTAATGACTACCAACATAATATTATGATTTCAAAAAAACACCCCTTAGTGTTGGTCACAAACTCTTATCAAAATAACAATTGTTACCATATCACGGTTCACCCCTATTGGGATTCTTAATTTAAAAAGTTTCTATATGTTAATGATTGTTTGTCTCTGATAGATTTATAAAAAAAACATGGGTTTTTATGATACATTATTCCACGTCATAATTCGTTCTCTACGAATTATGTAATGAACCTGAAATAGAAAGAGAATTTGATATTTGAAAAGGTATCATTATTTTCTATAAAAATGATATTTTTTTCTACATACCAAGATTGTGAAAAATATATTTAATTTTTTAATGTAGAAATAAGTATACATGAATCTCCAAAAAAATTGATGGATAATAATTATACCTTTATAAATTCATGGTATTCTACTAAACAGGTGGTAAGTAAAAATTTTCTCTTAAACATGCCTCTTGATTCTTTATTTGTTAACACAGATGGTCATATACCTAAAATTTCTTATAAAATTTCAGTTTTTTAGTAAAATGAGTTACAATGATAGTTTCCAAAAACACTAATTTATATATTTTTCATGATTAATAAAAAGAGAAATAATTTTTTTAACTAATTAGAGGGGAAGTTCTAAAAGTTACAAAATTTAATAGGGGAAATTGTTTTATCTTTTAAATAACTCTTTCAAAAATTCGGAAGAAATAATAGATGATTGTTTTAATTAAAGAAAAATCGTTGTGTTTTGAGAATAATTGTCTTCACATAATTTTGCAATATATGAGGTAGGAAAATCATTTAATGAAAATATTTTGGCCTAATAGGAAATTCATATACACAACATTTATGTTCAGAATGTTCAATTGGACTTAATATAAATTTTCATTAATGAACATGACATACTATTACATAAAAAGGTTATGACACATGTTGATAATGGTAAATTTTATGAAAATATTTTTGAATAGAACGTTTTTATTGATTATTATATGAAAACACTATGAATGATGGGTCTAGAGTTTGAAGTCAAATTATAAAACCATCAAAAGAAACATAGAGAGTCTCTATGATAAATAATGATAAATGATAATTCCACTCACTACTCAATGGTAAAGTGATATGTTAATAGATATAGATAATATTGAAAAATGATTGAAACGTCTTCTGATAATTATTCTAATATACCCTAAATGAAAAATGAAACATTTATTTAAATTTATGATAGTTTATTTAAGTATTTTTTTACAAATTGTAAAATCATAAAAATAAATTCTATACAAGTAAGTGTTTATAAAAATAGAGGTAAACATTCTATTATAGGTGTAGGATATGATACCATTTATAAGATGACATATTCCTTAATAAGTGATCAGTCATGTGCTAAAAAATATCAAAAACAACATGCATACTGATAAGTAAATTATGTAATATAACCCATTAAAGGAAAAATAATTTTGTGGGAAAATTATTATGATGTAATAGTTTTTTACCATGACCAAATTATTTTTGAAATATTCAATAAATTATAGATAGTTTATTAGAGGCTACCACAAGGTAGTCACATAAACACTATTTTAAACTATACAAGTTAATGGAGATAACATTTCATATACTACTTGATTTAAGATTCACAATGATAACAATGTTATCTTTCAATGTGTGATGTAATAGTGAGTTTGTATTCTCAACTAAAAAACATGGAAAAAATCAGAACAGAAGACCACATAATTTATTTTATAATATTAATGCCACCATAAGATAGAAAAAATATAATTTTTCAGACTATAATACTCCAAAGAAGAGCAATAATTGAAATCTGTCATCTATGGAAAATTAGTAGAATGAATATTTTTATCAAATAAATTCAAATCATATCATGTTTAGTTATTTATCTAAAATCAAAGATGAAAATAAATATATACATGATGATCTATATGGATGACTCCAAATAATTAAAATGTATATAAAGAATGTTTAGGAACATGGATAGATAATTTGGAAACATCAATGACTTTTTAACATGAAAAAATTAATTGTTTTTTGAAAGTTAAAAACCATAATATATATATAAATAATGTAAATGTCATGATAGTTTTTTAATAAATGACATGATATGAGTTCCAAAAGTTTTTTGTGAATGATAGTAGAATGATGGATATAACACTGAATACTATTTAGTTATGCTGGAAATATAAGAAGCATCACTAAAGAAGATTAAACATGTATTAGGATATTCATAATGAGGAATGAAATTTGACAGTAGAGGTATCTCAAAAATAGTAATTGAGCCATTAAGGAATAATTTTATAATCAATGAAAAATTATACTTTAAAACTATAAATTAAATCATGAAGGCTTGATGGAATAAAGTATTTGGGATGAGAAAATCATATCAACATAATTGATCTCATTTTTCAGAAATGAGTTTCACCTAGATTACTTAAATCAGTTGAACATATTTTTCTTAAATTTAAGGAGAACTAGTAAATATATAAGCTATCGTAAATTGAGATGAAAGTTAAAATAAACCATCCTAAAATCATCATTAAATTTTTACTGAAATGAATATTTTATTGGTGGATCATTAATGAGAATTATGGAAGTTAATTCATTTTTTTCTATTAAGGATAAAACTATAATCATGACATTGATCAAACATATAATAGCCATATAGAAATTGATTTGACTTGATAAATATATGTGATATTTACAACAACCCATATTTTATTATACATTAATTTCATGATTTATTAAATAAATATACACATATTAAAATCCAATTAGATCAGGAATCCAAGTACGATTGAAAAATATTGTATATTTCACAAAAATAATTCAACAAAAATACTAATAGTTTATTCAAAAATAACATAATATTCCCTTAAATTTCTTTTATTATTCTGAAATCACATGTGATAACCCGATGATTGAAATAAGAAAGTGGTGATATATAAAGCCTATTAATGGAATAAAAAAATTATATAACAAGTTAATGAAGTAAATGTGACAATATAGGCATATAAAGGTATTATATGAGTGGTGTGTATAATGATTCGTGTTTTTTAACAATTCAAAAAAGAAAAGAATTCTAATCTTTTAGTACTTAATGGACTTTCCATTATTAATACTAAGAATAATAACAAAATTACATGATATGGATTTCTACAAAGTGATTTCATTGGACTTGGGTTATGGTCTAAGAAGTTTCCTTGGCATTTAGAGTAGTTTAAGGAGCATTAGACCAAGAAAATCAATTATTAAAGGACATGCATAGGGCACATAGACTATCTGAAACTGAGTGAACCATTGTAGGAAACGTTATGGCCATATATAGGATAGTGGAGGATATGTTCACAAGATATGCAAGATTTTCTAAATGGTGTGACCCAAACTATTCCCATTACCCAATTTTTTGAAAAAAAAATAATTAAATTCTTACTAAAATAAAAATAAATGAAATGATTTAATAATAATAATCATAATACAATTATTATAATTATAATTATGACGATAATAATAATTATAATTTTTATTATTTTTTAGGTTTTAAGAAACACCAAAATGGGTGTCTCATCCCTCTCCCCTCTTATTTTAAATGACACACTCAACCAGCCCCTCCCCCATGGTGCACACACAACCACCACCATGGCTCCATCCCCTATAAATTAAATCCACCATATTATCATGCAATTTCTCTTAAATTCATCAAGGTATGCCTCATGGATCCTTCCAAATCCATCCTTGGGATGGTTTTTGGTCTCCCCAACACCCTAACTCATTCATCTCTAACCCTATTATATGGGGTAAATCAAATTTTTTTATCCCTTGATGTTATGTTATGAGAAGGGTCTTTGGGGAATCCTTGTTTGTGTTTTAACATCCACTACTGAAAACGATGTAGATTGGTTGGATTTTTTTCACCTCCATCAATTTGGTGCATAGTTTTCCTTTTTTCCTTCATTTTTATGCTATTAATATTTGGGTTTTTCATAGTTTTTTAGATCATATTATATTTCTATTTCAGTGTAACCCCCACTATGATTATTTTGGCTTCTTGTCATCAACTCGAGAGAATTTGGGTGCTCCTTGATGATTTTCAATCATATATATAGGTATATATATAGATATTATAATTTCACATATTCCCTCATGGGTAGGTAAAATGTAAATTAGATTAAGGGGTATACATATAGTAATATATATTCGTTCATGTGTAAAGATGCTTTCAGATAATATTGTCAAGTGTTGAGTGTTCGACATGATCTTCCTCCCAAGTTAGTATCCCTTTCCAAGATCCTTTAAATTAAAGAATAATTTTATGTAATTATTTACTCACATATCATTATTTTATTAGAACGGAATAATGATTCTATAATAAATATATAAATATGATAAATGATTGTTTCAAGAACAATGTCATGAGATTTTAATAAAACGCCTCCAATGGATGTGCAATATCTTATAACCAAAAAGTAGTGATAATTATTTATATCATGCTTAGTTATGGTTTGAGTTTTCTATATGCCTTATTATTGGTACTTTTTGTGGAATTTTGTTTATTTTCCAATTTTTAAATAATATGGATTGATGGTTCATAATTGATTAGATGAAATGGAACATTTGAGACTTAACCAACATAATACCCATAAATATTTAGGCCCTCATTAATATAAAATCTTAATAAACAAATATCCTATTAAGGTCTTGGATTGCATTCTAAAATGGAATTTACCATGTAGGAAATTGATAATTATTTATTAAACCAAAGAACCCCCTCTTGAATGACTTTCAATGATTTATAAAAAGGGAATTATCATGTAATATATTTCCATGTTTTCCCATGCTATTGTCTATGTACTAATTGAACTTCGATAATTGAATTTCCATGACTAGTTCAGTTAAATGGTATGAATTAAATGTAATGGTTTGTCCTGTTGGACTTCCTTCCCTAAATGATTTAAATTAATTCAATTAAATGGAATGGTATTGTGTGGAATGAACTAAATATTTTTTATATGATATATTTATTTATAGTAATTGAAATTTGTGTGATTATGTTGACATGGCGTGGGAATGGCCAAATAAATTAAATAACACTTTTAAAACTATAATCTTTTATTTTTAAACCACCATTATAATCCATTGGGTTACTTGGTAAGGAGACTATGACCTAAAACCATCCAATATGTGTGTCAAGATTGAATATATTTTTATACTAATATATTTGACTTTTGATCACAACAGTAATTGGATAAATAAATTGATTGTAGGCTTGGACATTTGAATAGTTATAATTATAAACTGATCATTGTGTCTTAGGATGATAGATATAGTATGTTTGATACCAGAATTGGGATTTTTCATGCATAGATTGGGGGATTATGTTATATCAATTTGATTAATACCTGAGGGTTCAATACTATTTGGAATGATGATTCTGTCAAGATATGACCAATGGTTAATATGGATTTCCGCGGGCTTGGTTCAGGTTCTTTCGTACCACCTAGTGGCAAGGCATATAAGTACTATCTTCCTGAGGGAAAATAGTGTGATTATTTGGTATATTTGGGGAATCTTTTCTGGTGTTGATATATGAGGGATTGGTCCACTTTTGTGTACAACGTAAGGGATAGGTGCACTGGTACTGAATTCCTGATGCAAGATTATATGTTTAGATTGAATGCTTGAGGTCTAGAATAATAGTCACATAATGCCTCTGTATAAGATTCTAGTGATGATTGAGGGAATTTTCCATGTTTTTTGTGCCTCATAATGGATAGGCACACTATATTTTAATTCCTGAGGACAGATTATATTTTTATTTCATAAGTCTTAGAGATTGATGTACAATCACATGATTCCTGAGGCTGAGATTCTAGTTATGTTTGATGGTGTGATTTTAGTTATCCTGAGGGATGATGTCAAACGTTTATGGTATTTTTGGAGCAGTTCATCCTCAGAAGGAGAGTCTTCCACCGATTTTTTGATCCATCTGAATATAGGAGGATCAACCCCGGGACATAGATACCTGTCAGGGAACTGATGTAGGTTTATCCATCAGATGTCCCTTATGAAACTGGTCAGGTATTTGTTTATTTAGTCTACAATGCTGGTTCATTTTTCTTATTTTATATTCTCGCTACTTTACATTATATATCTAGTGTTGGATTGGTCTAGAAACCATGGGTTTCATCTTACAAAGATTATTATCTCAAACCCTGCTCATGTACCATTTGGAACCTGAGTATAATTTCTTGCTCATAGGTCATTGATTATTTTCTTTTAATTTGCGGTGTATATGGGATCTAGAGAGCATAATAGTAGGCTCTTGTTTAGGCTTCTCCTGGAGTTGACCCTTGGGTTTTTATTTTCTATTATTGTTTGTTTCTGCTTGTTCCATATACTATCACCAAGCATTATATGCATCATTTTATTGAATTAGTGTTGGACAATTTATTTGTATTCAAATATTATATAATTATTCCACTGCATTCCTTTCACTTATTTACTACATCAAATATTATATGTTTTTTCTAATATTATTATTCCATTTAGTGACTTCTATCTTTTTGTAATAGCCTCCCCATTTTTACATTAATAGACCACGACTTCTAGTATGTAGCCTCTACCATACTAGGAGGAATTGTTATGGCTATCTGCTCCACCGGTCTGACCACCATCTTAGTGGTGAGAAAATCCAATACGTTACAATGTAGTATTAGAGAATTATTATCATTTATATTACTATTTTATGTTGGTAGATAGGATACTAGGAATGTGTTTGTGCATGGTAAATAACCATACTTGGGATAGATCACCACACGTATGGTAAATGGAAAAGTGGCTAGGGTTGGGAATTATTGTTCATTTTGATGGAAATCACTATTGAATTTGATTTCACAATCATAGATTAGTGTAAAATTTGTAGCTCATTTATTAATTGTATTTTTTTACCCATTTCGCAGTTCAACAAGGATGATGCATTGCATGCATTATATTAGGATAAATGAAATTAACATGTCAAGCATATTCAATGCTAGGTGGATTAATTTTTTAGGATGATTCAATTTTGGAGTTTGTACCTTGAGTGTTATGCCTTGATTATATGTTTATAGAATGGTTATTCATGTTATTTGGTTGTGAGAAAATGATTTCTTTGATATATAAATTGTTTCGTGGGCTATGTAAAATTGGTTTCCATCTAAATTGTTCAACTAGACCCAAGTAGGTAATTTGGGGCATGTTTCTTATGAGATACCCTGTTACAAGTGTTTATAATATCAAATACTATGAAGCATCTATTTTGTTTCATTATTCTGAACCTATGTTAAATTAGAAGCACCCACATAGGTCTCCTCGTAAATTAAAAAATTATTTTATGTGAAAAAATTTCTAATACAAACATGATTTCAATGAATGTTTAATGTTAAATATGATGTTTGATAAAACATTCCATTGGTTCTCTTGGGGTGTTAGATAAAATCAAGTGCCTAGTTTTTCTGTTTTAAAATTATACTTGATATTTTGAATTTAATATTTTTTTATTTTTAATGGTTTTTATGTGATTAAATGTAATGGACATAAAATGTAACTTTAGGTGGTGTCCTTTGTTTAAACCCATGGCATAGGGTATCATAAAAATTTCTTTTTGTGTTTCCATGGAATGGAAACATGAGCATTTTCTATAGGCCTTCTTTATATTTAAAAATGGATCATATGGTCATCTCTTGAGACTAGTGAATTTTATGTTAGGTGTGATGTAGTTGTAGGGTCGACTCTTTATCTTCATAAGGGGCTATTCAATTGTAGGTTACACCGTTAGAATGTAAAAGTGTTGACAGTACAGTGAGTTTCTCTTATTTATGGTGATTTTTTATAGTCATTGTCTATAGTATGGGTCCTGGTTAATAAATAAAACCACTATATTTATGGTTGGCCATTTTATTATTGTCCATTAATATGGGATTGATCATCACGTAATGCTCAATTTTATCAAGTTGGAAATTACTCTAGCTTGGTCTGGATGTTTTGAAGGTCTCTTGAATCTGGCTTCTACCTCAGTGATAGAAGACATATTATGTCAGCTTCATGGTTAAAGGTTTTATGGGTAAATAATAATTTTTGTAATAAATCATGTATGAACCATTTGATGATTGAATCTGTAGGGATGATAGCCTGTGGAGAATAATTAGGGTGTGTCATTTCCCTTGAAATCGTGGGTTAGTATGAATCGATATACACATTACCCATCATGTGTTTTATGACGCAACAAAACGATTGATTTTGGTAGTCTTGTTGAGCCTTGTGATATTGGGTATGGACTTGGGTCATCTATGTTATTGAGTAACCTGGGTGTAATGAAATCAGGTTCATCTCAATGCTTGGGATGACATTTAGTGAATCAGCAGATTTTACATGCCAATCAGTTTGGATTTGTTTTTAATTCCAATTGTTTAAATTTTTTCAGTTATGGAGGTTCTGACCAACTGTAATTTTATAGGCCAACCAATCTCTTAATTATGATAACTGGAACACTCTTAAGGTGGGGAGTATCATTTCGGTTTTTGTAATGAGTACTTCCACATAGAAGGAGAACAACCAAAGAGGCCCATTCAAAATAGGTTGGGCTTACTTAAATTCATGTGACGCTTATAAACTATAAATAGTGTCAGTTATATCATGGTAGCATGACATTTTTCTTGTCATATGTGTATTCAACCATTGAGAAACATAGTTTGTCATGGAGGACATCGATGGTTAATCTTGAACAATCATAGGATGCCTAAGGTGGAAAAGGCTTAGTGATCAATTAATGATTGTGCATTAAAATATGAAGATGATATCTTATAATGTATCAACCTATAGTGGTTCATCCTTTTTCATTATAGTAATTTTAAAATAATCTTATTCTTCTCATTCTTTAAAGATTATAATTTCCCCTATCTTGACGACTTCCTTGATACAATAAGATTGAATTGGTCTTACACCACACTTTAGTTAAAATTTTATTGGATGGTCTAAATGTTCTACTAGTGGTTCATGTTGAACACATCGTTCTTATCATGACTTAGTTAGTCATGATTGAACCATGTGTTCCTGTCTAGGAATACCTTGAATGCAATCTTGTAAACCTGTCATTTTTTATGACATGATATCTAGTCTGATGTTGTTGTGGGATTAGTCAATTTTCTGACATGCACTTATTGGTTTTTTATGTACATCTCACTCATAAACATGGATTGTGGACTACCTTGGGTTAATTCCATAAACTGTAGTCATTCAAATATGATGTTATCCATTACATTTTTTGTGCTTGGTCATGCTCAAATAATCTAACATCACAAGAAGATAAGTATGGATTTCAATGCATGTGTTTTTGGGGAATGCGAGATACCTTGGAAGATGGAATCATAGTTCAGTTTGTATGACACTATCTCTATAAGTATAATATCCTCTAGAATGGAAGTCTAGAATAGATCACCTATTTGTATCTATTATTCAATGGAATGATTAGAGAAGGACCACTTCTTGAATGTCGTCTAGTGAGAAAAGTGCATTTTGTTTCATCTAAGGCTTCTCATGTGAAGTTGTATTGACCTTTACATTATTTTTTAGGGAATCGACCATCTATCTCTTTCAGAATCATATCAGAGCATATCTATAAATCTTGATGCATGCATCATAGGTAATTTTTATGGTGGAGGTTTCATAGATTATAATGGATCCCCCTTTTTGATGCTTGGGACCTATGGTGGGGAACACCACCATTTGGTTTAAGAGATGATGAAATGGTTAGGTCTCTAGCTAAACAATCATGGATAATCACCATCCTTTTATATTTGATGAAAAAAATGAGCATTGGTTCAGATCTTACTGTCTTATGTGATGATTTACTAATCAATGCTTTGTGGTGAGTTAGTCATTTAGAAACACAACCTGACTGTCTGAGTAAGACTTCATTACCCTAAAAGGTCAGGTGATGTTATTTTGTTCTCAAATGATTCTTAGGAACAATAAGATCTAAGGTGGGGAGGTTTTAACTAGATGTGTTTTTTGAATTTGATAAAAAAACCCTGGAATTTTGAACTTTTGGAATTTATTGGATGGGCCATTATAAAAGATGATATTTAGAACTAAATTCTGAGCATTGGAATGCATAAAAGTTTTTTTTTCTTGGTTTATGTCACATGATGTTTATCCATTATCTTGAGGATTTTTGGGAGCACCGGACCAAAAAAATATAATTTTAAAGCACCTCCATTGGGCCAATGGTTTTTTTGAAACCCTATTACCAATAAAAAGAAATCGTGAAACCTTATTCAAGTGGACATAGGTTATGAACATGAGATGGGGATAGTTTTACAAATCATGTGTCCCACACTATGCACTATAACCAATTTTAAAATTACAAATAATTAAAATAAAACAAAAATAAAAATAAATGAAATGATTCAATGAAATGAATAATAATACTATTATAGTTAATATTTTTATTATTATTTTTTAGGTTTTAAGAAAAACCAAAAGGGGTGTCTCACTCCTCTCCCCCTCTTGTTTCAAATTAATCATGAACCTGAACACTCTCCCATGGTGTGTGTGTGTGACCCCCACCACATCTCCTTATCCTATCAACAAAATCAACCCTATTTTCATGTGATTCATTTTCAAAACATCATGGAATGACTCATGGCCCCTTCCTCTTCATTCCTTGGGATGGTTTTTGGTCTCCCAATCACTCTATCTGGTTCCAATAAAACCCTAGGATTTGGGTTTGATGGATTTTGGTGTTTTCCTCCGATGATACATAATTATAGGTTTTATTGGAACCACTTCATTCTTGTTCTAGTATCTTACACCAATGGTGATAATGATTGGTTCAATTTTTTTCAAAGACATCGATTTTGGGTAAGGTATTCCTTCTTATTTCAATATTTCACTATCTATTTTGGGGGGGTTTGAGGTTTCTATAACCCTACTATTTTTTCATAATTTTCTTTGGCCTCACCACGATGGTTTCAAATTTTCCTCATCACTTTGAAAGGTTGGGATGATCCTTGAAGGATTGAACTAATTTATATAGTTATAGTTATATATTTCATCCTTGTACATATTCCCTCATAGTGAGGGGAATATGTACATTATATTTAAGGTTATATAAATAGTATTGTATGTGTTTTCAAGTGTGTAAGAACTTTGAGTAAAAATCATCAAGTGCCGAGTGTTCAACTTTATTTTCTTCCCATAGTACGATCCCTTTCTTTTATCCTTTAAATTAATGTGTGGTTTAATTCAATGCTTTATTCACTTATCATTCATTTAATTAAAAATTAGTTACTATACTATAATAAATATTTAAAAATAAAAAATGAATTTTTTCAAGAACAATCTCTTGATTTTATAATAAAATACTTAAAACAGAGGTGTGTTATCTTATTAACCAAAAATAGTGATAGTTATTTATATCATTCTTATTTATGGTGTTAGTTTTCCATATTCATTCTTGTTGGTGCATGTTCCATGGATGTTTGGTAAATTTTCACCTTTTAAATGATGTTAATTTTTGTGTCATGATCTATTTTCTTAAATGAAATGTTTGGGACATTACCTTCATAATACAATTTCATGGTTAAGATATCCTTAATATAAATGCTTATTGAACTGATCACCTTTTAAGGGCATGAATTGATTTCATAAATGAAATTTTTCATGTGTGTAATTGAAATGTATTATTAAACCAATGAACTCCCAATTGAACGACATGGAATTATTTATAAAAAGGGAATTTCCTTTTTTGAGTTTTCCATTTTCCCCATGGTACCTTCAAGGTACCACTTAATACATGATAATTGAATTTCCTTGAATTGTTTAATTAAATGAAATGAATTTAATGTAATTGATTATCATGATGGATTTAATTCCTAAAATTTTTGAAATGAATTAAATGAAAATTACTTGTTAGGGGTGGTCTAAACTAAATATTTTTTTAACTCATATATTCATTTACAGTAATTTCGATATTTGAAATCGTGTCGGCATACTACGGGAATGACCAGATAAATTGGATAACCCCTATTAAAATATTGTCTTTCATTTATATACAAAAATTAAATTCATTTGGGTTTTAATGTAAGGAGATGGAGTCATGAAGCCACGTGGTAGTTGGTCCATCATAAAATTTACATGTGACCTAGTCTGTTAGAATTTTGAACCCCAAAATAATTGGATAAATCGATTGATTATTGTCTTAGACTTTTGAATTGGCATACAAATAAATTGTGTGGTTTCTTGTGATATAATCACCATAGATAAACAATTTAATTAATATATTAATGAATTTTGGGTAGAATGATTAATTAAAGAGTTTTGATGAAATTATGATTGTAATTAGGAACCTGGATTAATTAAAAGAATTGGTTTGAGAGGTGGTGGTTTTCATAAATTGATCACTATTTCTTATCATGATAAATATGGTGTATTTGATACTGGAATGGTGATTTTTCTTACTTATATTTGTAGAATATATGATATCAATATGATTGATACCTGAGGGTTGGATACTATTTAGCATGATGAGTTTTTCAAGATACGAATCATGTTTAATGTGGACACCTGAGGGCTTAGTGCATGTTCTTACATACCGCTTGAGGGAAAATTACATAGGTACATGATGTCTGATGACAGAGTATATGATTATATAGGATGTATGAGGACACTTTTTTGGTGCTGAATCTTGGGGGATTGGTTCATGTTTTTTTACCACTTGAAGGGAAGAAAACATTTGTACTCAATGAATTAGGGATTAATATAGGTTTATATCATATGTTTGAGGGAAAGATGAATAGTCACATGATTCTTGTGCATGATATTATAGTGATACATGAGGTTGTGGTTCATGTTTTTATACTACCCCAGGGGTGGAAAACTGGTGTTTAATTCTTGAGGGTGTAGTATATGTTTATGTCGGGTTATAGAGGAGTTGATGAATAGTCACATGATCCCTAAGGGAGATATTCTAGGTATTTTTTAGGGAGATATTTTTATTAGATTGATGGAAGAGGATATATGTTTATGGAATTCACTGGGTGATTCATCCCTGATAGAAGAATCTCCCACTGATTTGCGCAATCCATCATGATAGAGGAGGATGTACCCATAGGCATAGATACCTCTCAGGGTTCTAAAGTAGGATTAGCTTCCAGGTGTACCTTTTGATCCTATCCATGTTCATTTTTATTTATTTATAACTACTTGTTTAATTTTCATCTTATACAAGATCACCACATTACATTGTTTATAAATTATTATATTGGGATATACAATGTGTGTTCGGACCTATTGATATTTTTAACTCAAAACCATATTGGGTGTTGTTTCGAACCTGAGTAGATCTTATTGAGCATAGGTCATGGATCCATTTCTAGCATTGTTCTTTGTATATAGTAGATAGGGAGAAAAGTGCAGGTCTCTTGATCATTATGCTCAAGGATTTGACCATTATATTTTTCTTTTATTTTCATATTTTTTACTTCGTTTACGTTATAGTAACACCATAAATTACATGAATAATTATAATATGTTTAATTTCTCTATTATATTTTTATTTAGATATTATATTATTCCTTAATTGCATTCCTTTCACTTATTTAGTACTTCGAAAATTATCTATTTTTTTAATATTGTTATAACACTGGGTGACTCGCATCTTGAGTGAATATTCTCCCCAAAATACCATCAATAGAACCTATCTTATAGTCTGTAGCGTTTCATGTAGGGAGAGGCATGCATGAGGCCATTTGACCCACCGGTCGAACCACCGTCTTAGGGGGGAGCTAGGCTTGGAAGTTACATTGAGATTCATAATAATGAATAATAAGGCATGATATAACATGAAATTATAAAAGAAACATTGGACTATGGATAATCATAAAACATGACATCATAAACATAAGTCATTCCAAACTACAAATAATTCATATCATGGAGTTCTTCAAATAAAGTACCTAATCATTAAAAATGAAATTTCATTATATAAATAATTTCCCAATTTATTATAGGAAAGTTTAATTATGGTCCAATCCATAATTTTTTTCATTAACACAGACAAGTGTTCCAAAACGATTATACTACATACATTTTATTTTAAAGCAAAATATCATCATTATTAAGGATTTGGGATTACATATATATAAATACCAAATCAATTAATGGTAGTAACAACTAGATTAATTCTTTTGAGTAGAAATTGAGTTTTATATTCATTCCACAAATTCTTCACAGGGAAAATCACAGGATAAATTAAAAACCATAACAGGAGTACATAATGGTTTATATAAGAGTAGAATGAGATAAAAATGGGTGTCCTATTAAATTAAAATAATATGTACAATAATAGTAATTTTTTAAAAAAATTACAACTATAATTATTGTAAATCTAAATTAACGACTTAAAGAAGGTTTTATAACAATGTGGGGAAAGAGGGGATCCATTTCCTTGAGTGGGAGTATAGAAAATCTTGGATGGAGCTTCTTTAGAGGATGGAGATACTTCAGGTGGCTCAATAAGGTCAAGGGTATAGTTAATTCATCACCCAATAGTTTTTTTGTGATGTGGATTGGGAGGTTTGGTTCGTTTTTATAAATTATGGGAGGGGTATTATTTAGTAATTTAATAACATTGGTTTTAGAATCTATATGATAATGTAATAAGAACCAAAAATATTATCATGGCTTTTCCGAATGGTTTCTTCTAAATAGTGGTGTTTTTTGTTTTCAATGTTCAATATCCTAACCCATAAAATTAATTCCCTTTGTGATGTGGATCTATTTTAGTTTCATAAATAATTTTAATTTAAAACTATAAAATATCATAATGGTTTTATAGGATTTATTACATATTTATAAAATAAATAAAAATAAAACAAATTATTTTAATGAAGAAATATTTATTTGATCATGGATTCTATTTAGGTTATATATTATAACCCATTTAGGACATTATGATGTCATCATACACAACATATATTTATAAAATATTTAATTTTACCAGAAAATTTGACTATCTTAGAAAATATTAAAAAATCCACAGATTGGATTATTATGATGCATTGAATTCAGTTACATTATTTATTTTATCAATATAATTCCTAATATATGATAATTTACAATTTTAATAAATAAATCCTTATTCTTTAAAAAATATTATATTTTTACAATTATAATTTGTTGAACCTAATAAAAACTACATTTTGATCCCTTAAATTATATTATCAATTATATTTAGTAAGTATTATTTAGTAATATTAATATATAAGAACATTTTTAAAAAAATCATTAATTAATCATACTATTGTCTTTATTAAAACTATATATTTCCCAAAAATAAAATTTATGTTTCATCATATCAAAATATATTATTATAAAACATACACATTAATAAATATGAGGTAAAAATAGATAAATATAAGCATTAAAAAACAAATAATATATAAATTAATTCTAATATGGTTTTGATACATATCCCATTATTAAGCATGTGAATTCACTAAGAGTATGGTGTGTTATAGATTGATTTTCATGGGTCGATTAGGGAAACATGGTTTAGTGAGAATCTCAATGAGATTGAAATTAAATCATAAAAGGTTTCCCACTAGATTTTGATGTTTAATCCTAGCTTTGGAATTGTCTGCAAATAATATTGTAAGGTTATCTCCCATGAAAGCACTTATAAATGGGATTCATTGGGGGTGATCATACTGGTCGAGGACATAACGTCCTTTGTCTGTGCTCATATGATTCAACATAACCCTATATTATACTAATCAAACAATGACTATATAATTACTATAATATAAATGGTTATGATGACTAAGGGTGATTTAAATAATAAATGCTATAAAATGGTCCAAAATAAAAATATTGGAGAATTTGTTTTAAAAAACTACATTACTTAAAAATACATTTATTAATTTATAAAGGGAATCTAATTTATAAAATTTCTGGTCATAACATTCTTCCCCCATCAGCTATTTCTCCCTAGAAATTTTATTTCATACACTAAAACTGACAAGGGTGCCAATATTTCATCTCCTCCTAAGTTCCCACATCACTTCATGAAACATTTAGTTCAAACACAACACATTGACCGGATGAGTATTCATATTTCATCGAAATTTTCCTTTCTAATATATTATTATTAATGATTGATCATCGTTTAAAATATCATTCTCCAATTGTACCGCATTTGGATTCATCACTTGTTAGGAATCTAGAATATACATCCTCAGTAATGATATATGGAACACATCATGTACTTGAGATATGTTATGTGGTAGTTCTAGTCTGTTGGAAATAACTTTTTTGAAATGAAGGATCTAAATATTGTTGATGTATATTGGACTAATCATTCCCATATGCCCAAACCACATGAATTTCATCAATGGATAAATATGAAGGAACATCTTCTCCTTGACCTCAAACAGTCGATTTTATTGATGATTATCCACAAATATTTTCTATCGACTATTATTAGATTTTATATGACTCTGAACAGTTTGAACAATTTTGTCCGTCTTTCAGTTAAGATAACCTCCCATTGTCTTCCACTCTCAAGAATCATCCCAACTTGACATATTATGACACCTCTTCCCATATAGACACCCATAATGTGATTTTGGAATGATATAATTTAATCTATTGTTATAAGAAAACTATACTAGGTGATGGTTTTGATATGAACATCCTTGGTAATCTATTGAATATGTTCTCATAATATCCTGTAGAGTTTTAACAGTGCTCATTTATTGACCATCAGTCTGAGTATTATAAGTGGCCTTGATACAAAAAACTACATCCAATGAATAGTGATGTATTTTGCAGATCCTCATGGGAATCCTAAAATCTCAATCAAATAAAATATTGATTGAAAATCACTAAATTAATATACCTTCCATTATGAATATATTGGTTAGTTTTTCAATAGTGAAATCCTCCATCATTTTAATGAAATTTGATGACCTTTTCATGATATCAACATCTACCCAGATAGTGTTATTCCCTTTAGGATAAATTTAAAATCATACAATAAAATCAATGGTTATTTTTCCCATTTTCATACTATTAGGTGTAATGGATTCTTCATACCCTTATACCTATATCATTAAGCCTTGACAAGTTGTAATTCTAAGCATTAAGACACAATCTCTTGAATATTCATCTTCATGTTATCCCATAACTATTTTTTCATAAAATATATATAAATCTTAGTAATTCCTTAATGCATATATAATTATTTTCTATTTTAATAATCCATATTTTCTCACTTCCATTCTAATTTTTATGGTACACATATCAGTATTCCACGCCTTATAAATAATTATTTTTCATATTTTAACTCCATAATAGTATCATAATTATTCTATAGCATCTTGTCAACTATAATTGGCCTTCTTGATACATTTATGAATAAATAGTTGATAATTTATTTGAGAATTTTATGATTATAATGCTTTTATTATTCCCATGTCCATCTTATACATGTCCAAGAAGATTGGATCCCTGGTAATCATCATCATGGATTGGGTTGCAGTATCCTTTCAACATAGAGAATCTGTAACATTGTTCACCTCCCAAGGATAGTAATGGATCAAATAATCATAATATTTGATCATCCCAAACCACCTATATTAGTTCATATTGACCTCTATGTTTTTTAATATATATTTTACGCTTTTGTGATTTGAAAATATTTCACACAACTCCCTATAGAGATAATTTAGCTAAATATTCAATTAAATGACCAGAATAAAATATTCTAAATCATGGATTCATTAGTTAATATCATGAATTTTTAACTGGTGAGTTTTATATGATATAACATTGGCATCATGAATGGGTACAAAAATCAATCCCATATTTATATGAATCTATGTAGATCATAGATCCTTCCCCACCTATTAGTAATGTGAGAATATTTTTAGTAATTATCATCCTCCAAAACTCCTTGAAGGACCATCCAAATTCATTACTCAAAAAAATTACTCCAATACGAGTTATCATGGATTTTGTGTATAAAAATATTAATATGTTTATAAATAATCATTGATTGTACCCAACCAATCCAATTAAATTTTTAATTTTCATCAATGATTTGTTCTATTTCATCCATCAATTCCCTCTATTTTTGATGGATTTATATATATATAGACATCCATTTTTTTAGTGATAAAATTTCCCATGAATGTTACTTTATCTATCCAAAACACATGTTTCCTATAATTTTTGTATAAAACCTCATTTTTCAAATTTTTAAGTATATAATTAAAATAATCCTCTTGATTCACCTTGATTTTGGAGTTGATAATAGTATAATCTATAATGGAAACCCCAAAATTTTCAATATAATTCATGAAGTCTATATTCCTTATGAAAATGATGATTATTAGAGAATTACTAAGTCTAAAAAGAATATGTATGATATCATAGTGAACAGACAATGTATGAGAAGAAATCTTGGTGATATCCTTCTTCTTTGCCTGTAATTGATAATATTCCAACCAATGATTCGAAAAATAGAAGTATTTGGATCCAAATTCATATTGAATAATTCATCGATTCATGATAGTGAATACTTTTTATTTTTCAAGATTTTATTATGTTCAATATAATAAAATCATCATTTCGTTATCCTGTCCTTATTCTTAAAAGAAAGGGTAGATTCACCTAACGTTAATGCACATGGGATTATAAACCCATTTTCTAGATATTCCTACAATTAAATATTAAACAAATATAGTTTACTTACTCCCATTCTATATTGATTATTACATACTATAAATGATCTATGTATAATTTTAGTTGAGAACTCACCATCGCGACTTGGAAGAAGCACATACAATTCTTAGTGTAACATATTAACATATTACACTATAATGAGAAAATTATCAAGGATGTTGTTTTCCTTAGTCTCGGTCATTTTATGAAAATATTCCTTTTCTTAATGAAATAATATCCTTTCTTAAAATTTTTATACCTATTGATATTCATCCTCCTCCTCAAATATTTATAGATTCAGTGGAAGATTTTTAATATGGAGGGTAATTTCCTTCCCTATGTAATTTATTTATTCACAATATATATAAAGTCAATCCATACATTGAACAATATAAAAGTATACTACACATAGTATCATAAGGATAGGTAGGATGTTCAAATCAAAAATATATATTGGGGAGGATTTATATAGTTGTAATGAAATAACTGGTACATTTTTCATTTTCATCAGTAACACAACAACCTTGTCTTGAGGTTGGTTAGGGATCAATCTACTAAACTTATGGGATACAAAAGATTACAAATAAACGGAGTAAAAAATTACATTGGTTATTCATAAATGAATAACTAGCATACTTATAACCACTACATTATCATGATTAACCGCAGTAGTTTCAATTTCAAATCTCTCACTTTCTCTCTGTGAACTGAAATTTATTGTCATTTGTTATCTTAAAAACTCCTTTAATGAATAATTTGATTTTCATAGTGTCCATGTTCTTTATAGCTGAAATTTTAGAACATAATATGATTTTTAACTATGTAATTTCATTCATCCCTCATATTTTAGGTTTTTACCCATTGGAAATAAATATATATGTCTCACTCATTTCCACACCTCAAAAATTTCTTGTCCCCTTTATGGAATTTCTAGGATGATTCTTCCCACACTTTTTAGAAAATGGATGCTTGACTTTTTCCACAGTTATTTTTCTCTATAATAACACTAATATTAATATTAATTCCCCACTTTTTATCATCAATCCCTTGGGGGCACATGTGTTTCTATATTCTCCATATCAACACTGAGGGAACATTATAATATAATCCTCATAGCATTTGAAGTCCCAAATTGATAATTCCTTTCATAGGATCAACTTTGACAAAGGAAAGAAGAATTTATCACTACATTTCAGGTAGATGAAAAGGTCAATTGCATATTTCTAATGTATTGTAATGTTATATTAATATAAATCTACTGATTCATATTCCTTTTTCATGATTCTATATAAATCTGTCTCCATTATGTGTTTGAGTGTGTAAGGGAAATATTGTTTAGAAAACTTTTTTTAAATTGCCCAAACTCTATCACATTGATCTCATCCTCAGGATTTGTATTTTTGAAAAACAAATCCCAAAATTTTCATCTATCCATTTATATTATAATTATACATAAAAAACATCTCTTTATCAAATAATTTATCTTTGGTGACAATCATTTTAATTGGTTTTTTTTGATTTTTTAGTGATTAAGGGATCAAAGAACCATTGAATGTCAGAATCCATTATCAAATAATGGTTTCAACTGTATCAGGATCTTTCTCATTCGAATTTGGGAATTCCTTATGATATAAACTATATTAAATTTAGAATTTATTTTCACAATGTTTTTTCTTCATTCTCCCATTAGGTTGGTCATTAAATTTGGGAAGTCATTACATTGTTCTTCACAATATTTTTTTGACATTGTTCCTTTTATTTCTATCCATTGAAAAAAGATAAAGGTAAAATTAAAGGTGATAATTTTTAAATAATTGAACTCATAAATTTTAAAACATGAAAATTAGTGGGATAATATCTATATAACACATATTTTTAAACCTATGAATTTATATTCTTCAATCTAATATATTTATAATCTATATCATAGTATAAATTTTTTTAGTGTTTTTTCCATTCAAAATGGATTTTAAAGGTCCGGTTAATTTACCAAATAATATACCCTATGATTGTTAATACATGTGTGAAATGAGACCTTTTTTAATGAACCATGTGAATATTGAGTCCAACCCATGGGGACCTTTTCAAGGTTATTAACCATCGTTACAACTCTGCTAGAGCCAAACCCATTTATAGTATCCAGAATGAGATTTATTTCCTTGGAACATTCTTAATATATACATTAACAAAATATATGGATTTTTTAAAATGATTATTCTTACCCATATTTCTTTAAATTAGATTTTTCTAATCCAAACCCATAAAATAACTATTCTTTGCCTTTGATACAAACTTCGACAGCTCGTATACTATTAGACATTAATTTCATGACTTATTACATAATTTTTAACATAATTCATTTTGGGAGATCATAATTTCTAGTATATTTTGGATATTTGGAATATATAATAAAAAAAATTCAGCATAGATACAACACCATTATTGAAAGCAATAGTAAAATGGTCTAAAATTATATCATTCTTTTTAATCTAAAGGGTATAACATAGTGAAATACATATGAAAGAGGTGAGTTGTGAAGGCTATTAAGGGAATAAACCAGTAATAGAATAAGTTAATGTACTAAATTTAATCCAATTGGAATATAAATTTATTATAATTTGTGTTATAATCATAATATTGATTAATGTGGAATTATATAATGTGATAACAAAAATCCATCACGGGAATGTGGAAATAAATTGAAACATGACGTTATAAACATATTTCAATGAAAAATTCCCATAAATAATAACAATTGTTTCATAGGATAAACTCCAACGAAAAAAACAAGGATTATGATGGTATTAAAACATTTCCGTATACAATGGAGGGCTATATAATTATGGGTCCACCTGTCACTTTCTTATCATGTACATTCATTAGTGTTCCACTTAGATCATACAATATAAGTATGTATTTCATTAATTTTCATCGCAAAATTAAGGATTAAAGGTTAGATAAATGTAAATATAATATTAATGAAGTATGTTCTAAAATATCGTAATGACCATTAGTGTAAACCGAGATTATTATTCACTGCATAATTTATGTGAATGAACAATTAGATGCTAAATTATGAATCATGACAGGTGTACATAATGGTTTTTATATTGGTGCGATGAGAGAGAATGGAGAACTCTCATTACAAATAAATCATGAGTAAAGTAATAATTATGGTTAAAAATATATCCCATGATGAATAATTGGATATCAAAATAAATTAAATGAAAAAGTTACTAGAATAAAGACAATAGAGATATAATCCCTTAACTCTAGGGGAATCTAAAATCATTGGAGGAGCTTCGTAAGAGATTGGGAAAACCTTGGGAGTAAAATTTAGAATGGTGGTTAGAGTAAATTCATTATTAAATGTTTTTATTGAATTATAACAAGGGGATTTGTTTGTTTTTGTTAAAAACTACATGGAAGTTCCTTATTTAGTCCGAAACATTGTTTTTTTGGATTCTATATCTCATAGTAATAAAAACAAAAAAACATTTAATGATTTATATCAATGTATTATGATAATGAGATGGGATATTTATGATATTATAATACCACAAACATAACTCATTAAAATTTTACCCTTGGTGATGTTGAGGAGAGTCATGTTCATAAAGAACTTATTTTAAAATTGTATAATACAATAATGGATGTGTGGGATTCATTATAGAATTGTCTAAATTATCAAATATCATAATAATGAATTATTTTAAAAGGTAAATATGAATTTATTTTGGATACCTTTTATGTCATATATTACATCAATTTTGGGTCATTACGATGTCATAATACATACCATATATTTATACCTTATGTAATTTTACCAAATAAAATGACCTTGTTAGAAAACTATGAAACATTTTTGATCTTAAAAAATGTATGAAAAGGTAGAATGAAAGGGTTTCATATTTCATTGCTCGCTATAAGGGATTAACAAATTCCCTAAGCTTAGCACTCCCTCAAGAGGAATTGTTGCCAATTTGTGTGGAAAATCTGTGTGATGAGTTGTGCACACCGTTGATCCCTGGGAAATACACAGGGGTGTTTTGAGACATGACTTCAATAGCTCAACAGATTGAAGACTCTCTTATAAAGACTAAGGATAAAGGTCGTGTAATTCCATCAGCTCCAGGAAGGAGAATGGGTAAAGTAGAGACTACTACAGTTATACTTAAACAAGCACTTGTACCTGCTTTCACTTCAAAACCTTTATCTTCCCGAAGGTCTCCACCTCTTGAGCATCAACAACAGAGGCCGTTTTGTCCAGATGATCAAAAAGATCATAGAACAAAACAATTTGAGGATTTGAAGAGTAAAGTTTACTCTTTCCAAAATGAACAAGTTCCTGGTTACTTCATTTCGGCTCTAAAAAATATTTTTGTTCAATTGCCAATGCCCAAGAGGCCGAACAAGGAAGGGGATGAGGACCATCCAAATTATTTCCCATTTCATCAAATGTTGGGGCATCCCATTCAAGAGTGATTTGTCTTCAAAGACCTCCTGCAAAAAATGGTGGACTTGGGACAAGTCAAATTGAGAGGTTCTTCCTCTCACGTAGCATGTGTTACTGCTACAAATCCAGAGGAAGAAGGCGAGTGGCAAGAAGTCAAGAACAAAAATGCGCAAAAATATGATGATTGGATGTTCAGAAAAATGAACAACCAGACTCATGCCATTTTGTGAACACAATTGTAGAAACCAATTGTGTATTCTGTCATGAATACCGCAACAAAACCCTCTTCATCAGAGGGAAAATCCACAAATAAATGACATAATTTAAAGAAAGAAGATCAATTAGAAGAATATGAGATCGTGTCAAAGCCCAAATTATCTGTGACTCTGGAAGATTTAATGCCATCTACTTTGAGGCCACGGGCACCGCCCCACCAAATGGCATAGCCTAAGTTGGGTAATCAAGCGGAGTCTTCATCAGATGAAGAGTTGATCTTTGGTTCTGTTAATATGATTCATTTAAAATATCCTTATGCCAGTCACAGTTTCAATTTTGACGAGCCTAAATCTCTTGTATCAAACAGAGAAATTAAAGGTATTTCCATAGGTCTAGGATACAGAGGAAGACATGGATATCCCAGAAGCCACTATTCTAATTATACCCTGCTAGAATTGTGTACGCAACAGAAACTCGTGGAAGAGCCCATCAACAGGCTCAACAAGAACAAGAAAATTCATCCACCAATAGTAGACTCAGACCGGGTAGAGTTATTCTGGAGGATCAGTTAGAGATTCCACCTTCTTCCTCTCATTAAGTAAATAGACCTATTCGGTCTAATCTTCCAAAGCTAGGAGTATTGCCAACTCCTACCCCGATACAAGATGCATCTACTTCCAAAGCATCAACATCTAAGGTACCTGTGAAACCACATGTTCCTATTGGAAAATGTAGACCTTTGGATCAAAAGTATGATGTATTGAAAAACTTTTCCCATGTACCGGCCAAGATATCAATTTGGGATGTCTTAAATTTATCAAAGGTTCTTCAGGAGGCACTCATTGAGGCATTGTCAAGTCCTCAGGAATTTGAAACTGAAATTGTTGCAGCTGAAGTCTACCATGTAGAGAATAATCCTGCAGAATTCCATGTAGTGATATCTTTCCCAGATGAAGATGAAGATGATGTTGTTCATGGACATATTAAACCTTTGTATTTATCTATCAAGGTCAATGGTGTAGACATATGAAGATCTTTCATTGACAATGGTTCATGAGTCAACCTTATTCTCATTCGTACACTTCGTCGATTGGGCCTCACAGAATCTGATTTATCTCCTTCTACTTTGATGTTACAAGGTTATGATAAAAATGAACAAGAACCACTGGGCGAGATTACACTCAGAAATCAGTTTCGAGAACTTGTATCCAATTCATGTTTCATGGTTGTTGATCATGACACAGCATTAAACATCTTGCTTGGAAGACTCTGGCTACATCAACATGCGGCTATCCCTTCATCATACCATCAATGTCTTAAATATTGTTTCAATGGTAAAATTGGGAAATTGTATGGTGATAAATCCCCCTTCAAAACATGTTAATCTCAATACATTGAGGCGGAATTCTATCACATGAAGGGTAAGGAGAAATCCATAGTAAGAGAGGATTCCAAGGTTATTGCTACATTTGGTTTGGAAAAGATTCCAGTAAATCCATTTACACATGTGAGTGCAGATTATGTGTTTCCTATTAGTAAAATTGACAGGATAGGCCCAAATACAAATACTCTTATGGAAACTTCCATAATTTGAATTACGGCAATTAAGCCAGACTGCATGGGAGAAATTAGTGATTCACCAAGCAATGATGGAGGCTCAAATGGTGATGTCTTCATTTCATCTGCTGAAATCCAACAAGTCTATACTTCGCCAACTAGTCCAGAAGAAGTTATAACAATGTCAGAGGGGAAGGATGATGTCAATTCTCAATCCATCATCTCTTCTTCATTACCTAAGGAAGATGCTTCATCATCAGTAGTGTTAGAAATGGAAGCCTATTCTTCGAGATGTTCAAATTTTGATATCTCTCCTAATCATGAAAACTCTTCTTCATCATCTACTATGAAAGTAGAATCATAAGAAATAACACATGTTGAAGAAGAAGAGGAAGATCTCAGAGATGCTTCTCCTGCATTTAAAGATGCTATTTCTACCACCATGGATGAACTCTGAGAAATAAATCTGGGTACAAAAGAAGATCAATGCCCCACTTTAATTAGTGCATCCATGACTCTTGAAGATCAATAAATTTATATTTCATTTTTAAAGAAAAATCGAGATATATTTTCTTGGAACTATACATAGATGCCAGGGCTTGATCCTGTTGTTGCTACTCATCATTTGGGTCTTCTAGAAGAAAATAGAGGATTTAAGCAAGCCACAAGAAGAACACAGCCAACCTTTGTTTCCAAAATTGAAGCTGAAGTGGATAAGTTTATCAAAGCTAACTTTATCAGAGAAGTTCAATATCCCTAGTGGTTGGCTAATATTGTCCCTGTGAAAAAGAAAAACAGACAAATTAGAGTTTTCATTGATTTTAGACATCTTAATCGGCATTGTCCTAAAGATGATTTTATAGTTCCGATTACATAACTCTTAATTGATTCAACAATGGGATATAAATCACTTTCCTTCATGGATGGATATTCTGGACATAATCAAATCTGAATGGGTCTAGAATATGAAGAATCTACAGCTTTTAGAGCCCCTCAGGGTGAGTTTTTCTATCAGGTAATGCCCTTTGTCCTGAAGAATGCAGGCGCAACATATCAGTGTGACATGCATCGTATCTTCATACCGTTTTTAGGGATGATTGTTGAATGTTATGTGGATGATTTGGTGGTTAAATCCAGGAAACTTTATAATCACTTGGATGATTTGGAAATTATATTCCACAAACTTCGGCAACATAATTTGAAGATGAACCCCTTAAAATGTGCATTTGGGGTAACCTCTGGAAAATTTCTCGGCATTATTGTACACCATCATGGTATCGAAGTTGATCCTGAGAAGACAAAGTCAATCCTTGGAATGTCACCTCCGCGAAATTTGAAATAATTGAGAGGGCTTCAAGGACACTTGGCCTATATTCGGCGTTTCGTCTCCAATTTGGCAGGCAAAAGTTTACCCGTCACCAAGTTTTTGAAGAAGGGAGTCACTTACCTGTGGACTAAATAATGTCAGGAAGCATTCGATATTCTGAAGAAATATCTCTTGAGTCCACCGGTATTAATGCCTCCTATTGAAGGAAGACCAGTTATCCTCTATGTGATAGCTTTAGAGCGATCATTGGGTTCCTTTCTTGCTCAGAAGAATGATGTTGGGAATGAAAACAGCCGCTACTATCCCAGTCAGACTATGCTTAAAGCAGAAACCTAATATTCAAATATTGAGAAGTGATACCTAGCATTAATCTTTGTTTTTCATATGTTGAGACACTACCTACAACATCACGAGGTCCAATTGGTATCTCACAATAACCCACTCAAATTCATCCTCAACCTTCCATGCTTACAGGACGTCTGGAAAGGTGGGAAGTTATTTTGCAGCACTTTATATTCAGTATGTGGCTCAAAAGGCAATAAAGGGCCAAGATCTGGCTGATTTCCTTACTGAACATCCTTTAGTAGAAGATACATCTTTATATATTGAACTTCCTGATGAGGAAGTCTTTTCTATTTAAGATAATCTTCAAACATGGGAAATGTACTTTGATGGTGCTTCTAGAGGTCCAGAAGGGAATAAAATGGAAGATCCTAAATTCAACAAATTTGGGTTATGAATTGTACTCATTTCCCCGGAAAATGTAGTGCTATATTATTCTTTCTCATTGTTGAGAGGCGGTACAAATAATGAAGCAAAATACCAAGTTCTTATCACAGGATTGGAGTTGGCACTTCATGCACAAGTGAATCACTTAAAGGTGAAAGGTGATTCAGACCTGGTAATCAAACAAGTCAATGAGGATTATGCATTCAGAAAAGAAGAACTAATCACTTTGTATAATTACGTCAGAGATTTAATAGCATAATTTCCTTCGGAACCGAAATTTTCTTATGTCACAAGATCACAAAATGCCCAAGTGGATGCACAGGCTAATATAGCCACAACTCTGGCAGATAAAAACCGGGACGAGACATCCATCAGTATTGCTCACCTTCATACAATTTCACCTTATGTTCTAACCAGAATAGATAAAATCAATGAAATTAGTCCCATTCCTGATGTAAAGACCTGTAAAATTCATGGAAACTTTTTATCTTAATTTTCTTTGGAATTTTAAAAGAACGCAGTTTCTGACGGCACCTGATTCCGAGGCCCGGTGTGCCCAGAATCATTTCCCGAAGTTTAGCTCGGGTACGTTCAGTGAACGAATGAGCGGGGTTTTCTAAATTTTGAACCGGTGCTCGGAATCGAATTCTGAGGACACCGATGGAATCACAGCGCCGGTATTTGCTTAGAAACGCCTTTTCTGGAGTTGCGTTTCCTCGGGTGTGGTTTTTAATTTTTGGGGTTAATTTAAGAAATAAAATAAAAGTGGTGAGACACTTTATTCTATTTCACTTAATGCCACTTAAGCTAAGTTAAGCAGATAAGGTGGAATGCACAATATCCTACCCACATGGTAGGATATTTGTGTGTTGGGGCCCGTACGAGCCCCACCGTTTCTTCCCTCCTAAGTAACGCACCCGTAAACCCCCTCTTTAATGAAAGTCAACTGTGCATTTTTCTGGTTAAGAAACACCCCATTAAATTGGGAAGTTAAATTGTAAAAATTAATTATTCTACTTAATTGTTCGTTTCTTATCTTTTGAATTTCAAAATCTTAGGTTGATAATAAAATAAGTGTTGAACTTATTTTATATCGTTGGTTGGGTTGTGATAAACCTTTGGGAGAAAAAGAGAAGATTCTTAGCTCTTCAACGAAGAATGAGAAGAACGCACCACCACCGATGAAGAACACGAAGAACGCACCACCACCGACGAAGAACGCCAATCTCCGACAGCGGATGATGGCGAGTGACTCCTTCCTCAGAGATCACCTAACACCAACGGCGATTCTCTTCTTCCGCGGAAATCTTCTTCTTCCGCGGTGGTCATCTTCTTCTACGACGGTTAATTCCATGACGAACGCTCATTCGACGACAACGTTGAGGTAGGGATTTATTTTAATTGTAAGTTCGTGAAATATTCCGTCGCTTCTCCTTTTCTTTGAACCCCATGTTATCGTGATAACGGGAGGAGGTCGGACCGCACGAACACGGCCGACACTCCTCCCCTTTTTTTGGTTGTTGTTATTGTTGCGGAGAGCACGGCAAAGCGGTGTCGAAGCACCACGCGGAATTTTGATAAGGAAAGGGGGAGAAGTGTGGCGCCATCGCGCCGTGTCGTTGAAGACAAACCAAGACGCGGCACCGTCGTGCCGCGCCGTTGAAAACGAACCAAAGATGTGGCGTCGTCGCGCCGCACCGGAGAACCACTAAAGAACCGCGACCGGAGCGGGGCCTCGGCAGAGGGGCGTGGCGACGTCGCGCCGCACCGGATGAACCAAGGCTGCGGCCGGTTCCTGGCCACGGCAGAACAGAAGAACCGGCAGCTGGTACCGGGCCACCGGCATCGGAGCAAGGGGGCCGGCCTTGCCGGTCCCATGGCGGTAGAAGCGGGCCGGCCAGACCATGGAGGAACCGGGGGTTCGAAACCTCCGGTTGGACGGACAAAGCGGTCCCATTAAGGGGTCGCAGTTTACTTCACGCGGGGGTAGCGCCCCCCGCCCCGAACGGTTTGGCCGTTCGGCCGAACCCCTGGCCAGCGCGCCCAGCGCGCCGCGCGCCGGGCCGGCAGCCTGGCCAGTTCGCCAGACTGGGCCGCGCCGGCCGGGTCGGGCCGCTCCCAAGTGGGCCGGACCCGGACCCGAGATGGGTCGACCCAGTTCGGGCCGACCTTGGGGGTATCGGGCCGGGTCGGACCGGGCCCAAACCCCCTAATACCGAACCTTATTCGGCCTGTTTCCCATAACATGAGATACGGGACTCCGATCGATGCACCATCAGTTTCGATGCGATCCTTGGATCAAGACGGTCGTTTCGGTATATCGCACTCAAGGTTTCGGAATACGTTGGGTTCGGCCAGGTTGGTTCGTACACGAAACCAATCGGGCCCTCAGACTGGAAACGCTCATAACTTGAGTTTCAGACGTCCGAATGACGTGTCGTCGACTTTTTTGGATTCCTCTTAGTGAGACGGAACGTTTGCCTTACTCCTATCGAGGTTTGGACGCAGTTGGAGTATGGTCGGGTTGGTTTTGACTTAAAAACCAAAAGGGCCCCTTGGACGAAAAAGCCAATAACTCTGAGACCGGGCGTCCGATTGACGCGCCGTCTGTGACGTTGATTTCCTATTGATGATACGGAACTTTTCGATACATAAACTCCGGAATATGTGTCAGTTGATGTATCAGCCTCTCAGCTCATGGAGCGGACCCTCCCGAACGAACTTGATGTGTGCGGGAACCCAAGAGCTGGCTGCGACTACGACGGCGACTGTACAGAGATCCTCAGTGGATTCGATGGCGATGACTATAGCACTCAGTGATCCTACATGGATCAGTGCTACGGATCCTGTGTGGGTCCGATCTTGTGTGGGTCAGCGCTCAGTGGTCCAGTGTGGGCCAGCGCCTACAGATCCGGTGTGGGTCTAATCCTGTGTGGGTCTTTGCGCGGGTTAGTTACCTATCGATCCTTTGTGGGTCAGATCCTTTGTGGGTCATTGTGGGGGTTAGTTACATATCGATCCTTTGTGGGTCAGATCATTTGTGGGTCATTGCGGGGGTTAGTACCTATCGATCCTTTGTGGGTCTGACGGCTTAGAAGAATCAGTGGAAATATCTGATCATCTCTATCATCTTACGAAGAAGTATACCTATGTGAGCTGAATCCTGTTTTGATTTCCTATTTGGATCGTGTTGTGCTATCTTGTGTGGATTTATGTTTTTCTTTCCTATGTGTACTGGTTCATACATGGGCTCGGAAGTTGGAGCGTACTGGAATTGATGACTTAGGTATATGTATGGGCATATACCTAAGCAGTGTCGAATGTTACTTCGTAATTGTATCTTTCCTTTGGGGATTATCCTTTGTGGATTCTGTGAGACCTTAGTGGGCCTCGGGGTCCCTACTGAGTAGCTTATACTCACCCCTGCACAGGTTATGCCCACACTACGTTGTGTTGGTTGCAGACGATGGACAGCACTGATCGTGGTTGAGGCTAGCGGAGCAGGACGGTACCTGGAGGTGGACCATTGGGCGGAACATACTCGGAGAGGACGGCTGGACCTTAGGAGCTATGGAGGCCATCTGTACTCACCCTTCAGGTGGGACTTCCAGTGGACGACTCGATGTTGTGTCTTTACTTTCAGTTGTTGTTTCCCTTTCCAGTTGTACTTTACTTTCAGTTTGGGTTTGTATTCTGACCCACTAACTGTTGTACCAAGTTTTTACTTAGTATTTACTTCTACTTCTTGCTTGCTCGGTGGTGTTCGTTTACTTTACAAAGGCAATGCCTTCCCTTTTTACCAGGATTTACACCTTGGTGCTAGTCTCCAACCCCTGTCCTATGGAAGGCGGGCTTGGGGTAGTCACGGCACGGGCCCCGAGGACGGGTTGTGACAATTGGTATCAGAGGAGTTCGGTTCTACCGCAGAACTTTGGACTCTGATCTTTTCTATGTGAAACAATTGTGTTAAGCGTATTGGGCGTGGTTATCAGTCCAGGGAGTCCAGTGTTGGTGCGGTGGCCGACGTATCCGTACACCAGGACCCTGACTTCTGATTTCTGACTTAATGCACGAAAACATTGATTGCATGTGTGTTTCATGTTTTCATTGTGATTACATTATATCAGCTCACTAGGTATACTGTTTGACCATGGCACACCTGTTTCTTTTTAGGATGTCCCCACTATGGCATCCAGTTGGTGTTCTAAGAGTTGTGTGTGACGAAAGCCCACCGAGCGACAAGGCCTCGGTACAGGGCCCTTTGACAGCTGAGGCACCGGCAGTACCTCTACCCGCCGAGCCACCGATGCTTCCAGCCACAGCCGCTGAAAATGCATGTCGCCTAAGTGAACTGCAAGAGTTTCAGCACCTGCGACTGCCCAGGTTCCATGGGGAGACGGACCCCCAGGCAGCCGAGGATTGGCTGGAGGCAGTGGTATGGGTTTTTAGGTTAGTGAGGACACCAGCAGACCTCATGGTGATCCTCGCAGCGAGCCTTCTGCACGCGGCAGCAGGCAGATGGTGGAGCTTGATGATCTAGGTGCACGATGATGCATCTCTCATCTTGATGGACTTTTAGAGCCTCTTTCAATTAGAGTTTGTCCCAGCCACCCTCTGTGCGGTGCGCATCCAGCAGCTTCTACAGCTGCGGCAGGGCAGCTTGACGGTCGCCCAGTACTCGACGAGATTTACCGATATCTCGCGCTACTCGACAGACATGGTACGGGACCCATTCTTCCGGGCCCGGACCTTTGAGCAGGGGTTAAGACATGAGATCAAGGCATCTCTGATCTCCCTCATCATTTCGACTCACGCAGGAGTACTGGAGCGAGCCCTTTTGATTGAGAGCTTCCTTGCTGAGTCTACATCAGCAGCGAGACCTACCGTAGGGTGGTAGGTAGCAGAGTCTTCTGTAGTGGGCAGTCGACGGATGACTCATGGGTCCAGGAAGACCAGACCCTCAGGCAGACGACCTCAGGACACTGGCTCAGTAGTGTTGGGGAACACAGCGCGGAGCCAGTCTTTCGAGAGGCAGACAGTTCTACACATGCGGCGGGCAGGGCCGCATGGCTTGTGACTGCCCGACCCACCGTGCCGAGGAGCAGTAGACGGTTGAGGGGCCACCCAGGCAGAGGCAGAGGGTCAACCGTGGTGGTCCGCATGGAGCAGGCGGACGATGCAAAGGAGTTGTCTGAGCAGTAGGTGGTGGGCGACGCTTTGAGGCTCTACCACCACCACCACTAGGAGGTCCACCCCAACCACAGGGAGCTGGCGGGTAGAGACATGAAAATCTCCAGGAAGCGGAGGCCTATGACCACGGCGCACTCGAGATGATTCGAGGTACTATCTGTGTCTATTCCACCCTTGATGTAGTTCTTATAGACACAAGATCGAGTCATTCTTTCATAGTCGCTGCCCTTGTTCGGAGCTCGGAGATTCCGACAGAGTCGTTGGCTCGATCCTTATGGCTAGAGACTCCTACCAGAGCAGACTCGATGATTACGCACTGCTGTTGGTAGTGTGAGCTTACTCTAGGAGGCGAGATCTTCGGCTGGGATCTTCTTGTAGCGGCATCGAGGCCTTACGACGTCATCTTGGGCATGGATTGGTTATCTACAGTCCATGCTCATATTGACTGTATTAGGCGCAAGGTACGATGTGTACGCACCGACGGGAGCAGGTTCACCTTCTCCGGTGAGAAGGGAGACTTCGCAGCACCGGATGAACTCTCTTAGAGGAGAGGACAGCCCATCACTCATCAGTTGTCTAGCCTCATCCTAGGAGCAGTTGACGTGCAGAGTCCTAGTTTTCCTGCAGTGGTGGGTCAGTATGCGGACGTTTTCCCCGATGACGTTCCAGGACTACCTCATCACAGAGAGGTAGACTTTTATATTGATCTGTACCCCGGGACAGCCCCGATATCCACTCTAGCATATCAGATGGCCCCCGCTAAGCTTCGAGAGCTACGGGTACAGTTGGAGGACTTGCAGGGCAAGGGATTCATCTGACCCAGTGTTTTACCCTGGACTTCCCGGATATTGTTTGCCAAGATGGCGGACGGGAGCTTGTGACTTTGTGTCGACTATCTTCGCCTGAACCAGGTGACAGTGAGGAACAAGTATCCGCTACTGAGGATTGATGACCTCTTCGATCAGCTCAAGGGAGCACGGTGGTTCTCGAAGATAGACCTCAAGTCAGGCTATCATCAGCTCAGAGTTCGGGACGAGGACGTGCAGAAGATGGCCTTCTGATGTCGGTATGGCCACTATGAGTTCTTGGTTATGCCATTCGGCATAAACAATGCTCCAGCGGTGTTCATGGGCCTCATGAATAGGATCTTTAAGCTATACCTTGATCGATTTGTCATGGTCTTCATCGACAAAATTTTGATATACTCGACGACTAAGGAGGAGCACGCCTACCACTTGCGGGTTATACTAGACACACTTCGAGAGCACCAGCTTTATGGCATGCTCTCAAAGTGTCAGTTCTGGATACGTGAGGTCCACTTCTTGGGACACGTCATCTCTGAGGCGGGAGTTGCGGTGGATCCTGCGAAGATCGAGGCAGTGCTAGCTTGGGAGCCACCCAGGAGCGTGATGGAGGTGCGGAGTTTCTTGGGTCTAGCTGGATAATACCGAAGATTTGTGCCTGACTTCCCCAGAGTTGTGGCACCACTCTCAGCTTTTACGGAGAAGTGGAAACCCTTTATGTGGTCAGACAGATGTCAATAGAGCTTCCAGGAGCTGAGACCGCGATTGACTAGCGCACCTATCTTGAGGTTTCTGGAGGAGGGAGTAGGGTACGTAGTCCACTGTGATGCATCAGGGACCGGACTCGAGTGTGTCCTGATGCAGGAGTGGGCAGTGATCACCTATGGATCACGTTAGTTGAGGCCGCATGAGCATAACTACGCTACCCATGACCTAGAGTTAGCAGCATTGGTCTTTTCTCTGAAGACATGGCGACACTACCTGATGGGCGAGCGCTTTACAGTCTTTTCTGACCATCAGAGTCTCAGGTACATCTTCTCTCAGAAGTACATGAACCTGAGACAGCCACGATTGCTCGATTTCCTCCAGTACTATGACTTTGAGATAGTCTATACTCTTGGGAAGGGGAACGTGGTAGTCGATGCTCTCAGCACGAGGACTGGCATTCAGCTACTTGAGGGGGCGACAGAGCAGCTAGACGCTTTGCATATATCCTTCATGGATAGAGATGGAGCATCCTTCCTTCAGTCTCTCACAGTCACCCCTCCACTACTGCAGCGGGTCAGAGAGGCACAGCGTGGGGACGCTGACTGTGAGACGCAGCATGCGCAGATATCCTTAGGACAGGAACCTGATGGTTTCTCCCTTGGGGTAGAGCATGACGTCCTTTTCAGAGTACATACCTTGGTACCAGTTTCTTTACGTGGGGATGTGCTGAGAGAGTTTCACACTTCCCCTTTGGCGGTACATCCTTGAGTGGCGAAGATGTACCAGGATCTCAGACTACAGCACTGGTGGCCAGGCATGAAGAAGGTTTTGGAAGAGTTTGTTTCTCGATGCCTCACCTGCCAACAGGTGAAGGAAGAGCATCAGGTACAAGCAGGCTTGGTACAGCCCTTGGAGGCCCCGGAGTGGAAGTGGGATGGGATATCTATGGACTTCGTGACTGGACTTTCACGCACTTCCAGAGGTCACGACTCCATTTGGGTGATTGTCGACCGACTCACCAAGTCGGCTCACTTCTTACCCATCAGAGAGCAGGGCTCAGTAGAGAGATTGGGACGTCTCTATGTTCAAGAGATTGTACGGCTTCACGGTGTTACATCATCTATCATCTCCGATTTAGTTGCTCTCTTTACTTCCTGGCTTTGGAATGGGTTGCAGGAGGCGTTCGGGACGCAGCTACGTTTGAGCACCGCCTTTCACCCTCAGACAGATGTTCATACGGAGAGGACCATACAGAATCTCGAGGACATGCTCTGCGCATGTTTCCTCGACTTTGTTCGCAGTTGGGAGGACCACCTACCCTTGGTGGAGTTTGCGTACAACAACAGCTACCACTCCAGCAACATAATAGAACCATATGAGGCGTTGTACGGCCAACCTTGCAGATCTCCCTTGTGCTGGACAGACCCTAGGGAGTCAGCACTTGTGGGACCGGAGACGGTCCAGGCCTTGACAGAGAAGGTCCAGGTCATCCAGGAGCAGATGAGGACAGCTCAGAGCCGACAGAAGTCTTATGCGGACAGGAGGCGGAGGCCACTATAGTTCGAGGATGGCGACAACGTCTTCTTGCATTTATCACCTCGACGTGGATTACAGAGATTTGGCCAAGGTGGCAAGTTGTCTCCACTCTTCATCAGACCATTCCAGGTCCTCAGTAGGATTGGCGAGGTGGCTTATTTCCTGGCTCTACCACCTCAATTGCACCGGGAACACGACGTCTTCCACGTATCTCAGCTGAGGAGAAACGTGCACGACCCGATGCATATCATTGACCATGGGGAGCTGGATGTTGATGATGGGGGGACTTTTGCGGAGGTCCCGGTGGAGATCGAGGATCGACAGGAGCGGGTCCTACGTGGACGTTTGATTCCTCTAGTTCACATCAGATGGCAGCACAGGAACCTCCAGGAGAGCACTTGGGAGTGGGAGGCTCAGATACGTACTCAGTACCCACATTTGTTTCCCTAGTTGATGATGTATCTTTACGGGGACGTAAAGTCCTGAGGTGGGAGTGATGTAAAGACCCATAAAATTCATGGATATTTTTTTTCTTAATTTTCTTTGGAATTTTACAAGAATACAGTTTCTAACGACACCTGATTCTGAGGCCCGGTGTACCCGGAATCATTTCCCAAAGATTAGCTCGGGTACGTTCAGTGAACGAACGAGCGGGGTTTTCTAAATTTTGAACTGGTGCTCGAAATTGAATTCTGAGGACACCGATGGAATCGCAGCGCCGATATTTTCTTAGAAATTCCATTTCCGGAGTTGCATTTTCTCGGGTGTGGTTTTAATTTTTGGGGGTAAGTAAAAAAAATAAAAGTGGTGCGACACTTTATTTTATTTCACTTAAAGCCACTTAAGCTAAGTTAAGCGGATAAGGTGGAACCCACAATATCCTACCCATGTGGTAGGATATTTGTGAGGTGGGGCCCACATGATCCCCACTGTTTCTTCCCTCCTAAGTAACGCACCCGCAAACCCCCTCTTTAATGAAAGTCAACCGTGCGTTTTTCTGGTTAAGAAACGCCCCATTAAATTGGGTAGTTAAATTGTTACAATTAATTCTTCTAATTAATTGTTCATTTCTTATCTTTTGAATTTCAAAAGCTTATGTTGATAATAAAATAAGTGTTGAACTTATTTTATTTCGTTGGTTGGGTTGTGATAAACCTTTGGGAGAAAAAGAGAACATTCTTCGTTCTTTGATGAACAACGCGAAGAACGCACCACCGCCGATGAAGAACATGAAGAACACACCACCGCCAACGAAGAACGCCAATCTCCGAGGGCGGACGACGTCGAGTGATGCCTTCCTCAGAGATCACCAAAACGCCAACGGTGATTCTCTTCTTCCGCAATGATCTTCTTCTTCTGCGGCGGTCCACTTCTTCCGCGACGGTTAATTCCGCGACGAATGCTCGTTCGACGATAGCTTTGGGGTAGGGATTTATTTTATTTGTTAGTTCGTGAAATCTTCTGTCGCTTCTCCTTTTCTTTGAACCACCTGTTATCGTGATAACGGGAGGAGGTCAGACCGCACAAACATGGCCGACACTCCTCCCCTTTATTTGGTTGTTGGTATTGTTACAGCAAGCACGGCAACGCGACGCCGAAGAACCACGCGGAATTTTGATAAAAAAATGGGGAGAAGCGCGGCGCCGTCGCACCACACCGTTGAAGACGAACCAAGACGTGGCGCCGTCACACCGCACCGTTCAAAACGGACCAAAGATGTGGCTCCGTCGCGCCGCACTGGAGAATCACTAAAGCACAGCGGCCGGAGCGGGGCCACGACGGAGGGGCGCGGTGCCGTCGCGCCGCGCCGAACGAACCAAGTATGCGGTCGGTTTCGGGCCGCGGCGGAACAGCGGAACCGGTGGCCGGTACCGGGCCACCGGTGTCGAAGCAAGGGGACCGGCCTTGCCGGTCCCGTTGCGGCAGAAGCCGGCCGCCCGAAGCGGGCCTGCCGGACCATGGAGGAACCGGGGGTTTGAAACCCCCAGCTGGCTGGACGAAGCGGCCCCATTAAGGGGCCGCAGTTTACTTCACACGGGGGCAGCGCCCCCTGCCCCGAACGGTTCGGTTGTTCGGCCAAACCCCTGGCCAGCGCGCCGCGCGTCGGGCCGGCTGCATGGCCGGTCCACCAGACTGGGTCGTGCTTGGACAGCCCGGGCCGCGCCCAGGCCAGGCCGCGCCACGCCGGCCGGGCCAGGCCACGTCGACCGGGCCCGACCCGGACCTGGGACGGGTCGACCCGGTTCGGGCCGACCCTGGGGGTATCGGGCCGGGTCAGACCGGGCCCGAACCCCCTAATACCGAACCTTATTCGGTTTGTTGCCCATAACATGAGATACGGGCCTCCGATCGACACACCATTAGTTTCGATGTCATCCATGGATCGAGACGGTCGTTTCGGTATATCGCACTCAAGGTTTTGGAATACTTTGGGTTCGGCCAGGTTGGTTCGTACACGAAACTGCTCGGGCAATCGGAGCAGAAACGCTCATAACTTGAGTTCCGGACGTCCGAATGATGTGCCGTCGACTTTGTTGGATTCCTCTTAGTGAGACGGAACTTTTGGATTACTCCGCTCGAGGTTTGGACGCAGTTGGAGTACGATCGGGTTGGTTTTGACTTAAAAACCAATCAGGCCCCTTGGACGAAAAAGCCAATAACTCTCAGACCGGGCGTCTGATTGACGTGCCGTCTGTGACGTTGAGTTCCTATTGACGATACGGAACTTTTGGATACATCAACTCCAGACTATGTGTCAGTTGATGTATCAGCCTCTCGGCTCGTGGAGTGGACCCTCCCGAATGAACTTGCTGTGTGCGGGAACCCTAGAGCTGGCTGCGACTATGACGACGACTGTGCAGAGATCCTCTGTGGATTCGACGGTGACGACTACAGAATTCAGAGATCCTACGTGGATCAGTGCTACCAATCCTGTGTGGGTCTGATCCTATGTGGGTCAGCGCTCAGCGGTCCTGTGTGGGCCAGCGCCTACAGATCTTGTGTGGGTCTGATCCTGTGTGGGTCTTTGCGGGGGTTAGTTACCTATCGATCCTTTGTGGGTCAGATCTTTGTGGGTCATTGCAGGGGTTAGTTACCTATCGATCCTTTGTGGTTCAGATCCTTTGTGGGTCATTGCGGGGGTTAGTACCTATCAATCCTTTGTGGGTCTGACAGCTTAGATGAATCAGTGGCAATATCTGATCATCTCTATCGTCTTACGAAGAAGTATACCTGTGTGAGATGAATCCTGTTTTTCTTTCCTATGTGGATCGTGTTGTGCTATCCTATGTGGATTTACGTTTTTCTTTCCTGTGTGGACTGGGTTGTACATGGGCTCGGAATTTGGAGCGTACTGGAATTTATGACTTAGGTATATGTATGGGAATATACCTAAGCAGTGTCGAATGTTACTTTGTGATTGTATCATTCCTTTGTGGATTATCCTTTGTGGATTCTGGGAGACCTTTGGGGGTCTCGGGGTCCCTACTGAGTAGCTTATACTCACCCATGCACGGGCTATGCCCGCACTACATTGTGTTGGTTGTAGACGACGGACAACACTGATCGTGGTTGAGGCTAGCAGAGAAAGACGGTACCTGGAGGTGGACCACTGGGCGGAACATACTTGGAGTGGACGGCTGGACCTTAGGAGATGTGGAGGCCATCTGTACTCACCCTTCAGGTGGGACTTCCAGTGGATGGCTCGACGTTGCGGATTTACTTTCAGTTGTTGTTTTCCCTTTCTAGTTGTACTTTACTTTCAGTTTGGGTTTGTATTCTGGCCCACTTACTGTTGTACCCAGTTTTTACTTAGTATTTACTTCTACTGCTTGCTTTCTCTGTGGTTTTTGTTTACTTTACAAAGGCAATGTCTTCCCTTTTTATCGGGATTTACACCTTGGTGCTAGTCGCCAGCCCCTGGCCTATGGAAGGAGGGCTTGGGGTAGTCACGGAACGGGCCCCGAGAACGGGTCGTGACACCTGAACCATATGGTAATACTATAGGTTGTAGGACACCTATCAGGGAATACATTCAAAATGGAACACTTCAACCTGATAGAGCTAGGAAAGAACAAATCTGGCGACGTATGGTCAATTTTACTCTTTATGATAGCCCGGGTCACCTAGAGAAAATTCTCTACAAAAGAGGTTTTGATGGAGTTCTCTTTAGATGCATTGATGGTGAAAAAACAATGGTTGTCATGAAAGAAGTGCATGCAGGAGTCTTTGGTTCCCACTAGTCTGGACACAGACTGTCTGATCAAATTCTAAGGCTTGGATACTTTTGGCCTTCAATGATGCAAGATTGTATTGATTTCACAAAGAAGTTTCATTATTTCCAAGTACATGCCAACTTCATTCATCAACCCCCAGAGTTTCTTCATACAGCTAAATACTCGTGGCCATTTCCCACATGGGGAATGGATATAGTGGGACCTTATCCTTCAGCAACATCCAAGCAGTTTAAGTACATTCTTACTTCTACAGACTTCTTTTCCAAATGGGAAGATGCAATACCTCTCAAAGAAGTTAGTTCTAAATGCATTGTTAGCTTCGTCAAGTCTAACATCATTACCATATTTGGTGTCCCACATACCATATTGATGGACAATGGCACCAACTTCTATTCATCCAAGGTGATGAAGTTGTATCAAGAATACAACATCAAATCCAATCATTCATCTTGGTATCATGCAGCGGCCAATGGCCAAATAGAATCCTTCATCAAGACTCTTTCAAACTTACTGAAAAATATGGTGGATAAAGATAAGAAATCGTGTCCTGATAATCTCTTTAATGCTTTATGGGCTTATCGGACCACCACTCGCACTACAACGCGGTCAACTCCATATTCATTGGTATATGGAACGGAAGCAGTCTTGCCCATTGAGGTTCAATTACCCTTGCTCCGAGTATCCATTTATGATCATTAATATACATATGAACAATCTCAAAATTGATTGGATGAATTGGAATGGTTAAATGAGAAATGATTGTGCACCCTGTACCACTAGTAAGTCTATTAGAATTGAATAGCATGAGCTTTCAACAAAAAAAGTTCGTCTACGTTCATTCATCCAGAGAGAATTGGTATTAGTACTCAAAACTCCAATGATACCAGGAAAGATACCTCCCAAGCTTTAGCCAAAATGGGAAGGACCTTATTCAATACCTAAGGTCTACTTCAGTGGAGCTTATTCTTTAATCTCAATGGATGGAGAACTCATCACTACTCTAGCCAATGCCAGATTTCTGAATAAGTATTTTGTATAAACATTAAATACATTTAACGGTCCATGCATATGACCTTAAAATATTTTCATCCACACCATCCAACATGACGTGAAACTGTGTTGTCCTTGCTGCAAGACATTAAACTGCATAATCCCTTACGTCCAGCAAGACGTTAAAATGTACCATCCATGGTCCATGTATATGACCTTAAACTATTTGCATCCATTTCATCCAACATGACGTTAAACTGTGATGTCCTAACTACATGATGCTAAACTCTACAAAAATCCCTTACATCCAATACTACATTAAACTGTCAAAAACTCCCTAATACGTCCAACATGATGTTAAATTGTGTCTCTTTTATTCTTAGTTCATGACATTAAACTGCACAGTCCCCCTTTTATCCAACATGACTTTAAACAGTATTGTTCTCATCGTCTTAGCTACAAGACGCTAAACTGTACAACATCCTTACGTCCAACATGACGTTAAATTGTGTCCCTATAATATGTCCTACAGGACGTTAAACTGTGTTTTTGTCCCTCCTACATGACATTAAACTGTGCAGCACCCATAGTCCTCACTGTAAGACTTTAAACTCCATAGTCCCTTCATATGTCCTACATGACATTAAACTATGCATCGTTAAGGTTGTTGTTGTGTCTTGTTTCTCACACCGAGTATGACTCACGTGAGCTTAGAGTAAACTTCAACCATAAAATCCTCTTTGGGCCACTAACCATGTGTAAGTCCCAGCATCATTTTTAGGACTTTGTCCTCAAAAACAACTTGATCTCCAATTCATTCTTTAATTGAACTACACGGACGGTGATCCTTTCCATCTAGGCTGGGTACGTAGGCAACCTCCCTAGGTTGAAGCCCAAAACCAATCTCTTCACATCGGTTCACCTCCATATCATATGATGTTGATCTGTGAAGCATCCCCAGAACCAATACTTTTTACATTGGTTCACCACCGGTCCATGCATATGACCTTAAACTATTCTCACTTTTGTCCTCTACAACAATAAACTACAACATTATTTGAAACCCTCACCGGAGAGGTAATCATTATATACATTGATCTCTGATCATGTTATATTATAAAAACTACGTGCATACATGGAAATGTCGGGGCATTTTATCTTGGGTCAAACCATCATTGCACTAAATTCCCCTTTTCACCCTTCATATGTACGAACCAAATATGTACAGAGGGTATTTCTAGAACTACATAGGCTTGATTCCCATCCTTATAGGATACATAGGAACATTCGAGTGTCCCTCGAACCCAGCCCCAAGTCTATCGGCCTAACCCCAAATTCCATTTTTAGTCCCCTGGCTGAAAAGTCCCTGTGAAAACACACACGGTGTATTCATTATTATGGTCTAAGCTCTATGACCCTAAACTAAGATTTCCTACACTTTTGTCGCACATGACGTTAAACTGTATTTCAAGAACTATGTATTTCTTGATTCACATCCTTATGGGATACATAGTGAAGTCAAACATTTCAATTCAGGACCCAGCCACAACATGATTATGGTTAGCATTGATCTATGTATCTCTTTCTTGTATTGGACAATACCCATTTTCATGTGTCATACTCCTAACCTTAAATAATTATAGATCTCCATAACCCTTTTCTTGACATCTAGTCACGAAATGTCCAATTTCTGAGAGTTCTTTTTCCTTACTATGCAGCTCATGCCCTTGGGCGGCCTTGCATAAGTAGTCTACATAATAGACCTGTCAACCAAAAGATGCTATTATTTGACTATACAGCCACTGCCCTTATGTGGCCCTACATAATTCAACCCCCTAACATGTTTGTTAAATAATGGTAACTTCATTCTTGGGAAGAAAACCTCTTTTGTCCTTATTGGTCTTATTGAAAATATGTAAGGATCCGTAAAAAATAGCCATACTTAACATACTTGTCCCATATTCATTTTCATGATCTGAAAGTATTCAAGTCTATGGTTAATAATTCTCTTCCCTATGCTTGGTTCAAACCTTCGTAGGAGTGACATTCATCCAGTTCTTAGACGATCTTGTTTGGAAATATATTCTCCATATTCAAAGACCTCTCTCCATACAGCACACTCTGTGCTTTGGAAATTTTGAATCCCCATAAACTTCTACTGGATTATTAGTAGTAGAAAAGTAAATTTCTAGGAGTTCTTTTGCCTGACTATGCAGCACGTGCCCTTAGGCGGCCTTGCATAAATAGTCTACATAATAGACATGTCATCCAAAAGAAGCTATTATTTGACTATGTAGCCAATTCTCTTAGGTTTCCCTTCATAATTCAACCCCCTAACGGGTTTGTTAAATAGTGGTAACTTCATTCTTGGGAAATAATTCTTTTAATGCCTTTTAGCAATTTTTCATATCATTCCTTAGATTCAAAATTTCTTAACTCATTGTTTACATATTTTCCCTCATACTTGAACATGGTAATATATTTTTAGGTAAATTATCAAAGAATTGAGTCAATGTTAATCCATTCTGTCAAAGCTATTTTTACATTAAACATTAGCCTTTTTATAGTCCGACATGCATGAATTTAAACTGCTACATTTCTTATTTCTTATCACCTCAGAGTCAAATCCTATTTTCTCTCTGGATCCAACTCTGAGGTGGGAATTTTGATGATGTTCCTTTCTATCCCAGAGTCTAAAAAAATGAAAATGGAAATACCTTGAACCCAAAGTGATTCATCATTTGATGAAACCTCAAAAATTTACAAAGGCATGAAAACAGATTCATTTTCACTTAGGACGCGCAACTTCCACCAGGGTCATGAAAGTATACTTGTGAACCGCTTAATGGATGCTGATGTGACTTGCACGACCTCTTTGAATTTCACCTAGGGTCTTCACCAGTCTATAAATACCCCCCAGTGGGCCCCCATTTCAGGACAAAAAAAATTCCAGAAACTCATACTTGAGCTCCCGGTGCCCTAGTCTCTTCTCGAAGCTTCCGAACACTTCTAAGGTAATTTATTACCTAGAACAGAAGATCTAAAGAGAGGGATTAAGGCCTAAGTGTTGAAACTCATCAACAATTTCATGCCTAAATGGCCATACCTTAATGGAAATGGCCACACTTGCGCTCTACCTTACCTCTTCAACAGAACTTGTGCGCCACTCTTCTGGAAGCCCGTGGGGATAATACTAAGGGCTTGAGCCAAGTCCCTCCCAAGTATTACCATAAGGGTAGACCGTCATGCATGTACCCATGTGTCGTGCAAGTATACTTGCGTGACCAGAACTTGCGCGCCTACGCAAGACTTGTGCACCCACTCAGGACCTGTGCGCCCACTTCTTTTTTGTTGCCTCTCCTGCCTATTTCACCTCTCTTATGTCAATCCACCACTCCTATTCAAGATTCATCCTTCAAAACCCTCTTTAATGCCATTTATTTTGGCATGTCTCCCTTGTTGGGTTCCTTATCTAAAAGGAATTATGTGTAACATGTCTAAAAACCTAGTGATTTACATGCCTTTATGTCACTAAGATTGAAGATTTCATTCATTTAACCTCATACTTTAAGATGAGAGAATCCTTAAATTGGGCCTCCTTTTCCGGAGTAAGTCCCAATCTCATGTTCCCATAATTTTGGGCATCTTTTTCAGGAGTAAGCCCCATGTTCCCAAATTTGGGCATACTCTTTAGGAGTAAGCCCCTTGTTCCCAAATTTGGGAATCCTTTTCAAGAGTAAGCCCCAAGTTCCCAAATTTGGGAATCCTTTTTACGAGTAATCCCCATTTTCCCAAATTTGGGCATCCTTCATAGGAGTAAGCCCCAAGTTCATAAATTTGGGCATCCTCCTTAGGAGTAAGTCCCATATTCCCAAATGTGGGCATCCTCCTTAGGAGTAAGCCCCAAGTTCCCAAATTTGGGCATCCTCCTTAGGAGTAATCCCCAAGTTCCCCAATTTGGGCATCCTCCTAAAGAGTAAGCCCCATGTCCCCTAACCTGGGCATCCTCCTTAGGAGTAATCCCTAGTTATAATTTCCCAAATCTGGGCATCCTTTTCAGGAGTAAGCCCCAGTCTCAAAGTCTACAAATATGGGCATACTCTTTAGGAGTAACCCCAAAGTCCCTTAATTGTAAAATTCCCTTAACTTGGGCCTCCTTTTCAAGAGTAAGCCCCAGTCTTCAAATCCACTAATATGGGCCTCCTTTTCAGAAGTAAGCCCCAGTCCTTAATTTTGGGCCTCCTTTTCAGGAGTAAGCACCAGTACTTAATTTTGGGCATCCTCCTTAAGAGTAAGTCATAGCAATAATTATTTTAATATGGGAATCCTCTTAAGGAGTAAGCCCCAAGTCCCCCAACATGTGCATCCTCTTTAGGAGTAAGCCCCAATTATAATTTCCCAAATCTGGGCATCTTCCTCATGAGTAAGGCCCAACCATAATTCCCTTAACCTGTGTTTCCTTTTCAGGAGTAAGCCCCAGTCTCGAAGTCTATAAATATGGGCATCCTCCTTAAGAGTAAGCCCCAAGTCCCTTTATTATAAAATTACCTTAACCCAGGCCTCCTTTTCAGGAGTAAGCCCCAGTCTTCAATTCCCCTAACCTAGGCCTCCTTTTCAGGAGTAAACCCCAATCCTTAATTTTGGGCCTCCTTTTCAGGAGTAATCCCCATTCCTTAATTTTGGGCCTCTTTTTTACGAGTAAGTCGCGGTCCTTAATTTTGGGCATCCTCCTTAGGAGTAAGCCCTAACCAAAATTCTTTTAAAATGGGAATCATCCTTAGGATAATTTCCCAAGTTCCCAAAATCCTTAACCTGGGATTACTTTTCAAGAGTAGGCCTCGGTCATAATTTCTCTTAACCAGTCATAATTTACTTTTATTTGGGCTTCCTTCACAGGAGTAAATCCCAATCATAAGTCCTCTATAATTTAGGCATCCTTCTTAGGGTTAAGTCCTATGTTAAGTGTCCAAATCTCTATAAATCACATATACCTTTATAGACCTTCTTCCCGGGTTTCTTCCCTGAAGTAAATCTTAATCTTCATTTATCTGGGAATTCATATATACATATGTCCCGCATTATTTCTTATAATTTCATCTTTCATGGCACAATTTTCTGGTTTTACCAATACCTCTTGTATCTCACACCGAGCATGACACACATGAGCATAGAGTGTAAAAGTAATTATGGCATCTTTCTTTGAGGAATCAATCATGCATAAACCCCATACTTCTTTATTCAAACTATGTGGGTTCTAATTCCTTTACAAAACAAAGGATACGTTGGTAGCCCATCTGCTAGTACGATCCTGACTCTGAAATAATTTATGTCCTTCTGAATGAAAATAAACTTCAAGTGACCCGCTGAGTGGCTTTAAAACCACTATGGTTATCATAATGACTAAGAGATATCTATATAATGTGTCGAAGGATACCATTGACTAAGAATATCTAACAAATACAGATGATTCTCTATCGATGAAGAACCTTGAATACATATAAAAGATTCACTAAATCTACTAAATATCAATCATTGATTTCCCGATCTAAGGAAAGCTCATTTTCATACTTGGTAGTGTAATAAGGATTCATGAACATAACTAAAATCTATAAACAGAGTTCCAGAGTAGACAATAATTCCCCCCAAAAAGGTTTGATGAGTCTGACCTCCCATCCTCTCGACCAACGCAAATTCTTAAGCCTCATCGGTCCACAACTAATGAGCACCTACCTATGGAAAGTAGGTCCAAATGGATATAGAATCATTGGATGTTTTTAGTTATACAAATAAACCCGTTAGAAACCAATTGGAATGTTAGAACCTTAAACAAAGGAGGTCATCCCCATTTCCAGAGGAAACAGTATGAACAAATTTTTATACTTGAATTGAATTTTTTTGAATACCGTATTTTAACAATGTTTTGTGGTTATACTATTAAATTAATTTATGAAAATTATACAAATTTAATTTCATAAAATCAATTTGGTATAATTATTAAAAATAATTATAATTATTTTATATGGTAAATGTAATTAATATTCATAAATAATTTTAAATTGAGTTAAATTATGTTACCACAAATAAGTATAAAACTAGTTTAATGGGGTATAAAAAGTAGATAAAGGATAAAATAAGCTAAAACCTTTTATAAATTATAGTTACCATATATATATTTCGATATTATGTCATATATTCATCATTAATGGTTCAAATTATATTCATTTGAAATTATATGGAAAATAATATATTTTGTTCCTTTTGAAAACATCAAGTGTGTATGCTCCCTCAGTTATAAAAGGAAAACCCTCTCCTAGAATATTCACAAATTAGGATCCTTTTTTAAACCATTTCCTTCAAAAATCACTTTCTACAATCCCTCTATATTATATATAGTCATTTTTTTCAAAAAACCCATCACAGTAAGGTATTCCATATAAATATAAAGTGTTTTTTAGAAGAAGAGGTGTAGTTCTTAACAGAGATGTTTTATTTTAATTATACTTATACCTTGTTAAAATATTATTTAAAAATGATTAAATATAAAAACATTATTTACTATATACTAAAAAATTATCATGTTATCTTCATAACCAATATCCATCTCATATTCCATCAAATGGGAGGTGAAGAAATCATTTGTGTGTGTTGAGGAATGCCACATCACGTACCAATGTAATTAGTTTTCCTTAACCAATAATCACATATCATTATAATGATGTATTCATTTTATATATATTGTATTAATGAAATACTTAAAATACTATATAGATTCTCTATAAACAATTTTTTTACCTTTCCATCCACTGAAAACTATAACATTTTTTGTACATAAATATGGATTACCACCTCCATGAAGCGGTGTGATTTTTTTTTTCATTTACATATAACATGGATAGTATATATAAATATATTTAAAGTTATAATTTTATATATATGATAAAATCATAATTTTGGAATTGAAATATAATATTTAACTTATTTTACTAATTTATATTGAAAAATGAAAATGATACTCAAGCACACATACAACCTACCATATGCATTACTATAACACAATTCATTTTTCCTGAGAAAATATCATTTCTTGTATTAGTAGTGTCATTGATTTAAAAAAAATGTTCTGATTATTGTACTGTATAGGTTGTAATTATGACATCCTCTTCCATAGCCAAATTTCAAAAGATAATTTTAAATATAATTCATGCATCATCAAAACATACACTTTGAACTTAATAGATTATTAAACTATATAATTCATTATAATAAATAAAATAAAATAAATAATGAACATAAAAATTTATCTAATTAAAATAAATAATGAATATTTTTCTATTTTTATCGAGGATAAAAATGGATATGATGATTTAGAATCGAGTTAAGGGACACATTACCTTAAATATCACATTTTAATTATTTCAAATATATATCTTATAAATAATTTTCATATGTGTTCATATTAAAAAAATTATAATTTATATGATCATAAATGATTTGTAATTGAAAAATTACGTAGCATTGTAATTTCAAACAAAGTATTTTAAATGGTATATTTTTATGTATTTCTAAGGAACAATATAATTAAAAGGTGAAAGGAATGTTCTTTTTTATCACAGATGAAAACAATGGTTCTTTACGAAAACAGGTTTTTAATTTTATGTTTTTATTACTTTATAATATTACATTATTTCTAAAAATAAAAATCCATCCATCAATTTATAATGGTAATTTTTAAAAATGGTTTTAAATCGAATGAATATTTCAATATACTATATTTTTTTATGTTTCCAAAGAGTATGTAAATGAGTGTGATATTAAAAAATAAATATTTAATTTATTATGGTGATATTATGTTTCTTGAGAATTTTTTTTGATAAAAGGGTATCTTGATAGATCTCATTACGATGATTGATCATGATATAGCTCTCCATTGCTTTTGGTACAGGGACAGAGTAAACCTGTTAGGTTTCTCCAAATATATTATTGGAATTTACTAAGTAATTTATTCTATTTGTAAGAGAAAGTATAATAGTGATTCAAAAATTAAACCTTGTGTTACCTAAATAATTTATCTATTATTTTATGGTTTTTCAAATAAATATTATGATTTAACTAGGTAACCTACAATGATTATTTTTAATGGAAACTTTTTCAATTTCTTATGGCTGAAATTTATAATCTGTTGTGGGTATTCTCGGACTAAAAATGAAAATTTCTTCATTTTACTTTTCATCTAATATTTAACAATAAATGGTTTTTTCAAATCAAGGTGTGGTGAATTTGATTTCTTTGGAAATAAAATATTTATTTTCTTCTAAACATATATTTTGGAAAAGGTAAAATTTTATGATTATTCCTAGGATAACATGTTTCTCTCATTATTTTGGTATGTCCCTTAATGATATTTTAGTTCTCATACAAAATTTTCTAATTTTTTTCCTATTGTATAAAGATGAGTTGGTATGGATATGAGGTATTGATTAAAACTATAAAAATATGTCCTGAAAATACAACGTTTTTATATTTATTTTTTATTTTATAGAATTAATGTATATTTAAATGATGTGAAAAAATTGTGATGAATGTGTTTTTTATTTAATTGAGACGACCTATTTACCATGATTTTTAAAACTAAAACAGCTTTGGTAATTAAATAAATTGAATTGTAGTCTAAACTCACTAGATTATATAATTTTGATGAATGGGTCATATTTATTTGTATAATGGAAGAATATTAGAAAATATTAAATGTTATAATGTTTTAGACGATGATTTTTTAATATTTACAGATACCATTATAGATTAATAATTTTATTTATAGGATAATATCATATGGTTCGCTAAAAAAATATTGTTTCATTTTATTTTCAATTTCCATAACTCTATAGAAAATGGAATGTAGATGTGATTGTTTCACAAATGAACCATGGGAAATACCTCTAAAAAGTGTTATTCCATATTACTTCAATCTTCACCCAGTACATAGTGAGTTGGCCTAAGAAGTAACACCTAACTAGACACTACCAAGGGATATGGCGGAGTAATTTCAAAAAACAATTATGAAGAATTATATAATATTTTACTATAATGTTATAGAATTGTATTATTTACATGGATAACCTTGGAAAGAAATAAGGTGTTATAAATTGAATGGAAGGGTGTCATAGAGTTTGATATTTAAATTTTATTTTATTTTTTACATTAATTAACATAAGGAAAATATATTTCATTTAATAATCAATTAATATCCTAAGGGTAAAAGGTCTTCTTCATTAAGGTGGGTAAAAAATAAAAAACAGCCATCTCATATCTACAATGGAATTCACAATCAATGATATTTAAAAAATCTATCGAAATATAGTAGAATACATTTTCTAACCATCAAATTTCAAGAAAAGCACTTTATAATATATTCCAATACTCTTTGATAATTTTTTATCATAATAGAAAATGAAATATATTTTAATATGTTTTGAAAAATCATCTTTCTAATATAATTTGATTTGGGAAATTTCATATAGGACATTATGGAGTCTCTAATATTAATGATTCTAAAAAACGGATTATAGTCTACCATTATTTTACAAAATAAGGATATATTTTACTAAAATGTATATTTATTTTTTTATAAATTTTATTTATTTATAAAAATAACATTAACTTATTATAAAAATTAAAAAAATATCATAAGGTATTATGGAAAACTAGTTTTGAATTATGTTTCAAAAAATTATGTTAAAAAACCCAGATTTTAGAAAAATATATATATCAACATTGTTTTATACTAAGATATAAATATTATACATTTATAAAATAATCAATGGATCTTTGGACGGTTTTTCTATATTCAAATAACCCAGGGACATCACATGGAATATGATGGGGCCTCAGCAATTGAAATATATACTTGAGTGAAAGTTGATCAATATTTCATATTTATTAAATATTTTTATAGTTATTCTCCAATTTTAATTTGAAATACGGGTTGAGTGGAATCAAATATCATATTTTAGAAGGGTTTTCATATCTAATAATATTTACAAAGAATTGGTAAATATTATAGAATGAATTTTAATAAAGGATTTTTTTTATGTAAAGTATTTTAAGAATTAAGATGTGGTGGTATTTTATTTTTGGTATAATTTTATATTAATAATGTTATGATGATCATGAAACTCATAAGGATTATTTTATTTTCATTTTTTTCAATATTTGGTAACATATGTTAGATGGAGTCAATAACATTGATTATTGATTCAGTTCCACGGTGATATTTTATGAACATGTAATTAAGGGATAAACAAACATTTGTATTAATACATTATTGATGATAATATTAAATTATTAATACTTTATTTTGTGGATAAAATTATATCTAGATGGAAATTTAGTGGTTAAAAAGTTATTTTGTGATTACTTTTATTTTTTAAGATGTTTATAAAATTTTTGTTAAAATTATCGGATAAGGTTGAATTATCAATGTGGTAATCACATGAGTTTTTTTATATGTAATGAAAATAAATTAATATTTTTCTAGGAAAATCAGCATGAAGTCTTGGAGAAATATTTTTACATCTAAAAATGTTGTGGGGTTTAATGTTACAACTAAAAATAAACAAGTGTGAAATGCATACAACTGGACTATTTGTGGTCTTGGTTAGTTTGAAATTTTTATTATAAAATTATTCATGACCCCTACCTCACAAGATACCAAAATGAATGAAGACAAATAATTAACCTCATGCCCCACATCTAGTATGCCCTAAGTTTGTGATAAGCTCTGAGGAAATAAAATCTCACATATGGGAGGCATTTTCCTCAATTAATGAAACATGTTCAGGGGATAAGATGAAAAAAAATCATGCCAATAATTTAAAAGAAAACCAAAAATCTTCCAACAATGCATGAATTATTCAAATTGATACATATAAATGTATCTAAAAATTAAAATGAAGATAATACCAATAAAAATTACTCAACAAAAGCTCCAAACAATACAAGAAATGTCTGTATAATTCCTCAAATTCCACCTGAAAAAATATGAAATATTTTTTGTAGGTTGGGTGGCCATAACATTTATACACACTAGGTTCATACCTGTGGTCTTAGGTGGAAATATGAAAATAATATTATAATATTCCAGTTGAAAAAGAACATAATAAATAAGGACATAAGATGTCAACAATCCAACACTAGCCTCACCATGGAACTCTTACCAAATAATGCATCAAAAATTATAATATAACATATATATCAAAACTAATAAATGTTCCCCAATGTTTCTTTCCTATTGATTTGATTCTCTTACTCTCCAATTTGGATCGTCAAACACTCACATACCTTCCAAATATATCACATCACATCACATCAAATTGTGCCTGAAGAAACAGGTGTTATCTCTGATGTCCGTTTGGAAACATTCCTACATACCCTATATTCATGAGATATGGCATCCACTAGAAGAATTAATCATCACCACGCCATATCTAACATTGAAAAAACCTTTGGCTTCATGTATCATATAATAACTGGTGTTGTAAGGTATCATGAATGTGAAGGAAATCTACCTAAAACTTTTGATTATCATGGAATTACCCCACAACATGAAAATTATCAACACAGCCTCATCACATAACATATCACATAGTGGGACCTATACTATCACTACATATCATTCATGAAGAAACATGGTACATCATTGATGTAGTTAGAGTGATGAATATGGGGTTTCAATCCATCAATGACACCGCCATCATGGATGTTGATAAAAACACATGGAATCCATAACATATGATTTTTGGTAAGGCTATCAAAATTCGGTGGGGGTGTATTTCGAAATAATAAAAATTAGGGATAATTGATAACACCCAATAAAAATCCCATGGGATTAAATAAACACCAATTGTTCCATTAAATATCCATGACCATACCACACCTCAACCATTACAACCACTACCACAAATATATACAATACCACATAACTACTACACAATCCACACAATATGTCCCATATTAATTTACTAGATATTAATCATTCTAGAAAAATAATTTTGCATTAACAACCCTCAACTAAGATTGTTCATTATTATTTACATATTCCACTCTTATTCAATAATCAACCAATTAATTTATTTATTCCTAAACACAATTTATTCTCTGGATAACTATTAATCTGTCACAAACACACTACACAAGAGCTGCACAAAATCAAACACCCATGACCATGATACTAAAGTTTTACCATCCCTATCACTCCATTTCACCCAAGACATATTACCATAGTAAATACACATCACAAAACCCAACCAAATATGACACGACAATATCCACACACAATATCAAAACATCGCCACCACATTTCACAACCAAAAAAACATCACTAAATATTACTACCATGTTCTATATACGCACATTAAAACAACACATAATCTCTACTATAGAACAAATATCTTCCACACCATTACCACTACAAAACACATCAAAAAAAACTCAAATTATATTCATACCATACAGACACATCATAACCTCATGAATTAAAAATCTTAAAACTTCACTATAACAGACCATAATTTACATGTGGATATTACTTCGACATTGAAGAATAATTATTACATAACATATCAATGAAAAATGAGGACTATATAGGTTTAGTCTCTTTTGAAATTGGGAAACATAAAACAGCTTGTTCATAAAACATCTAAATTGTCTCCCACATATTCTTCCAAACTATAATTATTTTCGACATATATTACTTAATTACCTTCTTCATGGACTGGGGAAAAGAAACATATAAATGGATGATCTCAAATTCTCAGTAAGGATAAATAAAGTAAATGTAAATCAAATTATAAGAACATAACATTTGAAAATCATATCCTACGTATAAAATATCAGAATATCATGTCATGGGATAAATCATAAAAGTGAAATGTAATCCCAATAATCATAACATACGGAATGGAATTTCGTGTAATAAACACATAATCATAGAAATAATTTCATGTTAGTTAAGGTTCATCACTAAGACCGTCATAGTAGAAACATTTCATTACTGAACTGAGTTCACTCTTCATTCAAGCCATGTATTACTGATTGTGATTTACATTCCATTCCAGTAATGTCTGTCTAATGAGATATAAATCTTTAATCAATGAATTGGAGGGAGTTATATGTCACACAAATCTCATAATGAAATCATTATTTTGGTTTCCAAAAACACATAAATTATTTATCTTATCATAACCCATAAAAAAATACGTTTCTTAATCATCATTCCATCATAATCCATTTATCATAAATGGATTTCATAACATCAATTCTATCATTAATATGATCAAATAAATTTAATAATATTTTTGGAAACATTACACAACCTAATCCTATATGGAAATTAATTTTGATAAAACAATTGAACTTAATTCCAGAGGAAAATATCCTTTCTTTTTCAAAAACATTTCCTTTTCCCAAAGTGCCATGTAATTTTAGTAGAAAAGAATTTAGTTGAAAATAATATTGAAAACGTGTAGAGGATACTTCATAGAAATAATTTGTCATGATTTCATACAATTTTATTCATGCCATATAATTTAAAAAACATTCTCCACATACTTTTTCCAAGAATTTTAAAAAGTACCTCATCTCGAATAACGACAAAGGATTACATTCATAACATTTAATAAAAATTCACTGAAGGGTAAAATTAACATTAATGAATTATAGAAGAATATAAATAATATTAATTAAATAGGAAACATGGATGTGGAAGATAAATATACCCTAGTAAATACTTATGTATAAACAATCTTAGATAAAAATGAGATTATAAAATTATCCCTTACATTAGGTATGATATCCTTTGTATTTAGATGAGCCTCATATATAATGATTTAAATAATTTTATTGACTCATTAGAAAATCATAATCATTTTTATGATATCTTATATGATTATATTATCATTTTTCGTTAGTAACATTTCTATATCAGTCATTATACAGATATTAACTACTTTATGTTCTTATGAAAGATTTCATGGAACAATTCTTGTTCAACTTATTATATTATTATTAAATGATTTAAATAATTATATTAATATAATATATATCATATTTATTCATTAAATTCATATATATAATTATGGTTTAATAAATATCATGTGAAGTGAATCACATCGCATCATGGAGACGGTAGGTCATACGTACGCACGAGCAATGATATCATTCTGAAAATTGTTGAATGTTATTGAAGTGGATGATGTTTAATATTTCAAGACTAGTAACATGTTATAATAGTCCTATATGGTTATTATTTTCAGTATTATACTCATCCATGTAAGGTGGTGGTGAAAAATAGATTACATCACAACGTGGATACGGTAAGCCGAACTGACTCCTGCACGGTGATTTCATTTTTCATAGGATGGATAGAAGGTGAAATATAGTTGTTCCATATTTTTCATAACATAGAAGTATATTAGTGATACTTATTTTTTACTTTATTATGAAACAACTAATGTGGAGGAAGTAGAAGATGAATGATGTTTGAAAGAATAAATAGAAGAGATAACCTCCTCCTCGACGTGCTTCCTATAAATCTCTTCTTAAAGCCTTAGAGTTGGTCTTTGAAGATGACCAGAATCACTAGAATGAAAATATTAATGTTTATTAGAAGACTTTAAAGGTGATGGTGGAACTTGAGGGCTAAAAATTATGCTAAGAGGTGAGGGAGGTGGTTTCCATTTATAGTTGAGGTGAGGGGCACTTTTGGAAACTCCATAAATAATAATTTAGAATAAAATAAAACCCCACACAAAAACCACCAAAATGTACCACATTTGAATACGAGATAAGATATGGTAGTAATATCATATACCAATAAATTATGGACAAGTTATTTAGTCAATTTAAACCATATCGTATTTATTGACCCTTAGTTATTCAATTTAATTTTAATTGTGGTAATAACATTCTAAACATTTAATGGTTGAAAATATTTACTTATATAGTGTTAATTTACCATAAATAGTTATTTTATTACATTTTATAACTTATAAATATGACTTTGTAATTTTTAAATATTTTTTGGGTTTTTAAATATTTTAATAAATTTTAATTTTAATAAAATATGAATAGTGTCAATTTTGATACTATTCATTTATTTGAATTTAAATAAAATCCAAATAGAAGATAAATTGGAAACAAAATATTTAATACACCCCTAACATGACATATTCACCTATAAATTTTTTGGAAAAAAATTATTAGTTCATTATTCATTTATATAATGTAGATAATTATGTTATCTTTCTAAAGACTATCTATAGTCTATATTATCTCCTAATATATCCATATATTTATATTAATAATCTTATATAAAATGAGATTGTGAAATTTTGTCACATTTATTTGTGTCTATTATATTCATGTCATATTAAAAGGTATGTGAACATTAAGTTATTCCATTTACAAAGCTAAATTATTAGTGTCGAATTTATTAATCTAATAGGATTTTTATAGGTGTTAACATAATTTTATAACATTATTTTTAACTTTATTTACCCGATTTATATTTAACCATGGTAATACAAATCACTACTGGAAAGTTGATCTTTCCCAACACTTCTATACCAATGGTTCACCTAAACCGTTGGGAAAGGGTGTGTTTTGAGCCTCTTTCTCAATGGTTCACCAAAACCGTTGGGATAGAGTGACCTTTCCCAACGGTTTTGGTGAACCGTTGGGAAAGGGTCTGGGAATTGAGCCTCTTTCCCAACGGTTCACCAAAACTGTTGGGAAAGGGTGTGAGAATTGAGCCTCTTTCCCAACGGTTTTGGTGAACCGTTGGGAAAGAGTGACCTTTCCCAACGGTTCACCAAAACCGTTGGGAAAAACCACCCACAAATTCAACCTTCGGCCTAAATGGATTCAGCCCACTCTAACCTATCCCAACGGTTTGGAAAACCGTTGGGAAAGGGCTATCCCAACGGTTTTGAAAACCATTGGGATAGGTTCTTTTATTTTTTTCCAGATCTACTAACCGAGAACATTATATAAATCAAATTTTTAAATAATTATGATAATACATATATATATTTATGAAATTATGTTTACAAAGTGATGTTAGCTTAGTGGTTAAGTCGTTCGATTATAAACGAGGGGTCCTGGGATCAAATCCCAGCGGATGTTTTATTTTTGGAATTTATATACAAACGGTTCCATTACCGTTGGTATAGATTTCATATTACCTATACCAACGGTTTCCAAAACAGTTGGTATAGGTCTATACCAACGGTTTTTGGAAAACCGTTGGTATAGACCTATCCCAACGGCTTACTTGGATACGGTTCTTCAAACCGTTGGTATAGCCTATACCAACGGTTTGGAGGCCTATACCAACGGTTCCAAACCGTTGGTAAAGGTTAGTTTTCCAGTAGTGAATAATTACCAAAGTTACTATTCATAATGCCCAAAAATAAAGGTTACCTATTAATATAATTTGGAACTACTGATTCCAAGTATGGAATTAGTTTCTAAAAATTCAAAACACAAATTTTTTAGTAATTAATTTAAAAATAATCTCATTGTTGAAATGAGAAAAAAATTTCTAAACATTAAAATATTGCCAAATATTTAAATTTTTTTACATCTAAATTAAATGTAAAATTAATTTCAACAACTCATATTATATTAAAGGGTAAAACTATGTTATATTTATTCTTTGAAACCATTAAATAATACAACTTAACCATATATATTATTTCATTGAAAAAAGTTATATTCAAATAAAATTTAGCATATTTTTATTATTCATCAAAACATGAATGTTATCAGAAAAATATCAGGAATTCATCCAAAGTAAATTTGTATATCCCTCTACAAAATGAAATTTTTATGTTTTCATATAAAAATTATTAATGTGTCAAAATATTGATTTAAAATGGTTTCTCCATTCAAAGGTGTAAAATTAAACCTTTTTAAAAAATATGTTTTTATACAGTTAATATGGTTTTATTCATACCCAAAGACTATATTTTCCGTTGTCAGAATATAAAAAATATGTTATTAATTATTTAACACATATATAACAAATTAATTTGATCACCAAAAGTAATTCACTCAATAATAAAAATAACTCATTGATTTATATTTTTCATAAATAAGTGATAACCAGTGAATTCACAATGCATTTTTATAAGTTGGATATAATGATTCTAGCTAACCTACCTACTAGTTTATAATGGTAATTTTATAATAAGGAAGTCATAAAATTCATTTACACTCATTATTTCATGAAAATAAATCTATTGTAGAATAATAATTATTTAAAGAATATAATTCATAAAAATATTCACCTTTTACATTCTACCAACCATAAACTAAATTTCTCCCATGAAATTAGTCACATGGAAACAAAAATAAGATGATTCCTCCCCCTCGTCATATCCTCATGTTCCCATGTAGTTTCCTCAAATTGGTGTTTCCTCCATAAAACTTTAACGATGCAAGGGGTCTTATTTCATAGAACATTATCGCTATGATCCAGAATCTATAACGGTTGTTCTTCATAAGAAATATATTTCTCAAATAGTTTGACATATAAGATTAGTACATATGAAGGATTGGGTATGTACAATTCAAGATAGATACATGTAACACATCATAAACTTGAGAAATATTCGATGGATGGTCCCATTGGTAAGATACCTTCCTAATAAAATCCATAATTTCAAAAGTACCAATATACATAAGGCTAAAATTTCTTTATTTCAAAATCCCCTTTCTCTCTTTGAATGTGATATTCATAAGAACACCTTATCACCCACTTCAAACTCTACGCATTTTCTTTATTTTTCAGTATAACAGTTTTTGTCTAAGATGAGCTACTCTTTTGTATTGTGGAATAGATCTGACATTTGTTTCCATTTCATCAACAAGGTCATGTCATAATATTTTTATTTCCCCACCTTCATCCAACCAAGTTGGAGTTCTTCACAATTTTCAATAAATGACTTCATAAGGGGCCATCTGAATAATGGAGTGAAAGCTATTATTGTATATAAATTACACCAATGGTATGATTTGATCCCCAACACCTTTGAAATCCATAGAGAAATATATCAACATGTCTTCTAGAGTATGAATTGTCCTCTCAGACTGACCCTCAATCAGAGGATGATAATCAGTGATGAAACATAACTCTGTATCCAGAGCATGCTGAATACTTTTCCAAAACATCGAGGTAAACCTCATATCCCGATGAGATATAATGGAAATTGGTACTCGTTGCAATCTTACAACTTGCTTTCAATATATCTAGTAAATATTATAAATAGATAAATTCTCTCAAATAGAAATGAAGTGTACCAACATCATAAGGTGATTAACTATAACCTAGATAGCATTATAGAATTTTGATGTTTTGGGACGTCTGATGACCAGGACTATAGTTATGTTTTCTTATTTCCATTCTGGAATTGGTAATGGTTGTAACCACCCATTATAATTTTGACCCTCAGCCTTAACTTGCTGACAAACCCTTTATCAAGAGACATATTCAGTGATATATTTTTTCATGCTATACCACCAAAAGTACTCTTTTAGGTCCCTGTACATCATTGTGATTCCATTGTGAAAAGATAATCAAGAACAATGAGCATAATCCAATAGATCCTTTATTTCTGGTATGGGAGGAATACAAACCAGGTTTTTTATCCTTATTATTTCATCACAATCAAGGTTGAAATTAGGAATATTTATCACTATCTTTTTCAGCTGCACATATTTCTTGTATTCCACCTTAATCATAACTTCCATTAATGGTTGATCATTCATTTGAGAAAGATAATATTGTCCACCTTCCATTAAAATTTCATGATATATCCTCTTTAAATTCATAAATATTGGACCTTCTGTGATCCTTGTCATGGATATGCTTGCATGGTATTGTTGAAATAATGCATATGCCACCTTGTTTTCCATTCTAGGGTGGTAATGTATTGAGCATTCATAATCTATAATCAACTCCAACCATCGTCTTTGGCACATATTCAGCTCCTTTTTGTGATAATATACTTTAAACATTTATTATTAGTATAAATATCAAACATTTCCCAATAAAGATAATCCCTCCATACCATTAATGAAAATATTTCTGCAGTTAACTCCAAATAACGTGTTGGGTAATTTTTATCATGGGTTTTTAAATGCCTTGTGGCATAAGTTGTAACCATATAATTTTTCATGATAAAACATCCAAGCCCCTTCTTGGACACATCATTTCTTATCACAAACATTTCTATACTATAAGGTAGTGTGTGCATAGGTGCACTGGCTAATCTTATTTTTAGTTCTTTGAAATTATCTTCACATTCCTCCATCCAAATAAACTTAATTCATTTCCTAGTCAACTTCGCTATTGTATTAGATAATCATTAAAAATATTTCACAAAACATTAATAACATCCAGCCAAACTATGAAAACATCCAATCTCAGTTACCATTGTTCATCTAGACCATCATTCAATAACCTCTGTTTTTGGTGGATCCACAGATATCCCCTCTCTTGAGAATATGTTACCCCAAAATGAAACTTTCTAAATCCAAAATTTACACTATGTAAATTTGGAATAAAGAATCTCCTTTCTCAGGGTTTTCACTACAATTCTCAAGTGATCTTCATGTTCTTCCATTATCATTGAATCAACTAGAATATCGTCTTTAAAGACTACCACAAACTAATCAAGATAGTCTCTAAAGTCACTATTCATAGGATCCTCGATGATAGTGGGGGAATTAGTAAGACTAAAAGGAATAACTATAATTTGATAGTACCCATAGCTTGTATGGAACACCGTATTTGATATATTATCCTTTTTGACATTTAATGGATGATATGTTTAATTAAGATCAATCTTCAAAAACTATTGAGCTCCACGTAGTTGGCCCAATAAGTCATCAATGTGGGGAAGATGATATTTGTTCTATATAGTGATCTTTTTAAGTTCTCGATAATCAATGTAGAGTCTCATTGATCCATATTTATTAATAACAAACAGAATAGGTGCTTCCCAAGGTGATGCACTAGGGTGTATGAATCCCTTACCATGATTATATTAGAGTTTCTTCTTCAATTCCTACAACTAAATTGGGTCTATTCTATTTGGAATCTTGGAAATAGTCATAGCACCTAATATGTATCCTATTGAAAACTCAACTTCATGATTTGGTGGAAGACCAGAAAATTCCTAAAGAAATACATCATCATTCTCTAGTGCAATGGGCATATTTTTAATCATGAGTTTCTACCCAACCATTTGAGATAAATAATATTCATTTATTGGAATCAAAACCCATAACATGGAATAAATTTCTACTACAATGTTATATTCAACTTTTCACTGATAGATGATCATAGATTGATCTGGAATATGAAATGTGACTTTCCTTATAAATTGATATGTGCTTCACATAGAGAAATCCAATCCATGACAAGAATCACATCAAATCCCACTATATGAAGTATCACATGACTTTAATGAAGAACATTCCCACATACTTCTATTAGATAAGAATTATAATATTTTGATGTGACTGTTTTTCCATTAGTAGTTTTCAAAGATGAATCAACATCTAATTTTTTTAGGTAATAAGGTGATACCCTTAAATAATTCTTCAGAAATAAAAGAGTGGGAAGATCCAGAATCAAATAAAAAACTTTCTTCTTAATGTGGATGGTAAGTGAACCTTTCGGTCGGAATGGCCTAAAGGACTTCATTTTTTTTATTATTTTGATAATCCACCTTTCAAGGGGTGAGGTGGAACCCTTACAAGGCCCGAAGGCTTAGAGACAATTATATGACCTGTAGGTCTTAGCAGGAATCACCCAGACAAGACAACTTGGAACTACTCCTCCCCATCATATTTCAAGATATCATCACTCCACTTCGCCGATACTGATTTCATGTGTCTTTAAATTATCTTTTACCTTAAGAGTTTTTTGAATTTGATCATAATCAATAACCCATGGATTAGAGAATTGATTGGCATAATTCCCCACTTCCTTTCACATGTATAATTGAATTGTAGGTGGTGTATTCTTTGTTGGTTTTTTTTCGCATCATTTGATATATTTTTCCCATAAATTCATCATTAAACTACTCGATGACCTTATTTTCCATATATAAAACATTTACTGGTCCCTTTAAGATAATTCCCACCATGTTTCATTCCAAAAATTGAGCATTAGAGAAAAATTATCTTCTTTTCAGTGTAGTCTTTATATTTTCCATTGAATTCCATTTTTCTCTTCTTATAAAACCCATATAACTAATTGGTTACTCCAATCTTCATATAAAACATTAGATCACATCAAAAAAAATTCTCATAGCTATTGAATTTTATTATTTATGATTCCCGTTGAGGACTTGGTTTTAAGACACTAAAGAATCGATCAATTTTACTCTTAGGTTGGATAATAATTCTTGTATAGTACCTTGAAATTCTTGAAAAAGTTTCTTTGTAGGTACCAACATATTCATCATCCTTTTTATTACGTTTAAGGAACTCCTTCTCCAACATTGTATGAATAATATGATTAAAGGACTTATTGAAAAATAAGTTGTTGAACTCGTCCAATTCCAAGGAATCAATTTCTTCTCTTAGACTTGTATTCTTGATAAGATTCCACCATTGATCAGCTGCACCTTAGAAATGACATACTGCTATGATGAATTTATCTTGTTCAGAACATTATAGAACTGAAAATAACTTTTTAGTGGTGTTGATCCAGTGTTTAGACCTTAATGGATCAGAAGACCCACTAAATGAAGGTGGATGCTACCTCATGAAGGATTAATCAAAATTTTTCTCCCACTTGGGTTCATTTGGAAGTCTGGCTTGATTCATAGCATGAAAAAGTTTAGTGAGAATGTATACAAGATTTTTCATTACATCTCCCAGAATATTTGTTGCTTAGGGTTAAAATCATTTCATTTGTTATCGCATTCAGCGTTAACGTGGTTCCTTCGGGTTCCAGCCATTGACTATGACAAAGAAGCATAGTCTTAGCAACACTAATAATAATGGGAAAACCACATAATTCAAGAATAAAATTTTAATTTAGCACACTTTTAGTTTTATCCTAGGTTATTCATGACCATATTTAAAAAACTAGTATAGGATTTTAACCTATACTTAGTAATATCTTTAGGGTTCTTACTAAGGTTCTACCATCCTAATTTCTAAAGGTTAACTATATATTTTCTCTGATACCAACTATAACAGCCCATACATTACATGTAGATATTACTTCAACATTGAAGAATATTTTTTACATAACATAACAATGACCACACTAGGATTGTATAGGTATAATGTCTTTATAAACTGGGAAACATAAAAAACTAGTTCATAAAGCATCTACATTGTCTCCTGCTTATTTCTTCTAAACTAGAATCCTTTTTGACATGTCTTACTAAATACCATTATTAAATACTAGTGTAATGAAACATATTAATGGTTGAGCTCAAATTCTCAGTAATGAAAAACAAGGGAAATATAAATCAAATTATAAGAACATAACATTTGAAAATATTATCAAGAATATAAAAGATTAGAATATCATGTCATGGGATAAGTCATAAAAGTGCAATGTAATCTCAATAGTAATAACATAAGACATGAAATTTTGTGTCATACACAAATAATCATAGAAAATAATCTCAAATTATTCAAGTCTCAACACTAATACCATCATTACAAACAAAGTCCATTACAGATTTGAACTCACTTCTCATTCCAGCCCTATATTACTAAAATGTATTTACTTTTCTGTTTTATTCATGTTTATATCATGAGATATAGATTGTTACACAATTAGTTTAAGGGAGATATAGGTCCCACCCATATCTTAATGTAACCATTCTAACTGTCCCACAAAATTAAAAAACATTTATCATAGCAAAACCAAAGAAATAAAATGGGATTCTCAAACATCATTCTATCATAATCCATTTAAAATAAATGGATTTCATAAAAATAACTCCATAATTAATATAATAAAATGAATGTAATAATAAGGATTAAAAAATAACCCTATTTCATCTTAGAGATAAAATAATTTTGATAAAACACTTGAACTTAATTCCTAAAGAAAATATCCTTTCATTTTAAAACATGTTTTCTTTTCTCAAAATGAAACTTATTTCTAAAAGAAAATATTTTAGTTAAAATAATCTTGAAAATTTCTAGAGTAAGATTTATAGAAATAACATGTCCTGAAATAGTAAAATTTAATTACTAGTGAAAACTTTAAAAAACATTTTCCACATACTTTTGTCAGAAAAGTCATAAAGTACCTCAAATCGAATAATGAAAAAAGATTCATTTCATACTATTTAATAAAAATTCACCAAAACATAAAATTATATTTAAAATTTTTTATATTAATATAAATATCATTATATTTATAGAAAAAATGGATGTGGACAATAAATATACCCATGTAAATACATATGTATAAACAATCTCGGATAAAAACAAGATTGTAAAATTATCTCTTATCGTAGGTCAGATATCCTTCAAATGTATCTGAACCTATTCTATAATAATTTAAATAATGTTATTTACTCATTCAAGAATCATACTAATTTTTATTATATCATATAATATTATATTATCATCCGTTTGTTCGTGACAATTCATAGTCACTCGTTATTCGAATATTAACTGTTTTATGTTCTTTTGCCTGATTTCTAAAATACGTTCATGCTACACTTACTAGATTATAGTTAAATAGTTTAAATAATAATATTAGTACAATATATATCATATTTTTTCTTTCAATTAATTTATATTATCATTTTTTAATAAATATCATGTAGAATGGATCACATCACATCGCAGAGACGGTTGGTCGTACGCATGCACGAGCGATGATATCATTCCCCAAAATGTTGAATGATATTTAATTGGATGGTGTATAATATTTAAGGATTATAAAAATGTTAAAATAATCATATATAGTAATGTTTTATATCATTATACCCATCCAAGAATTTTGGTGGTGAAAAACAGATTACACTACAGCATGAAGATGGTAAGTCATATGTACGCACACATGGTTATTTCATTTTTCATAGGATGGACAAAAGTTAAAATATGGTTGTTTCATATTTATTATAACATATAGTTATATGATTGATACTGATGTTTTTATGTTACAATGAAACAACTAATGAAGAAGAAGTAGAAGAAGAAAAAAGTTTGAAGAATCGATAGAAGAGATGTCCTCCTCCTTGACTTGCTTCTTCTAAATCCCTTCTTAGAGCACTAGAGTTGGACTGTTAAGATGACCAAAACCTCTAGAATAGAAATAAAGAAGTTTATAAGAAAAAATAGGTAGGGTATGGTGGCTTGAAGTCTCAAAATGAATTAAATAAGTTATGGAGGAGGTTCCCATTTATGATTCAGGTGAGGGGAACTTTTGGAAACTCCATGAATAATAATTTATAATAAAATTAAACCCTACCCAATAACCTCCCAAATGTCCCAATTTTCAAGTTTAAATTAGATGGGGTGGTAATCTCATCAACTAATAAATTTATTACATGTTAATTTACCAATTTAAACCACATATTGTTTATTGAGACTTTGTTATTCTATTTAATTTTAAATGTGGTAATAACATTCTAAATATTTAAGAGTTATAAATATTTACTTATATGGTGTTAATTGACCATAAATTTATATTTAATGACGTTTTAGATCTTAAAATTATCACTTTTTAATTTTTAAATATATATATATTTAAATAATTTAATAAAATGTTGTTTTTATAAAATATCAATAGTGTCAATTTTAACATTGTCTATTTATTTTACATTAATTAAAATCCACACATAATATAAATTCGAACCAAAATATTTAACACACTCCTTACATGTCATATTCACCCCTAAAATTTTTGGATAACATTAATTATTTCATATGATATTTTTGTTAATATTTGTAAAACCATTTTTTGATATTTCTATTAATATAATAATTTCTACATCACCTTCATGTCATCATTAATTGTAATTATTTAATGTATAAAAATTATAAATAAATTTATATGATGTAGGTAATTTGTTTTATTTATATACTCTATCTATAGTTTATATTTTCTTCGGTTTATCTATATATTAAAATCAATATACTTATATAAAATGAGATTGTGAAATTTTGTCGCATTCATTAGTTTTTATTATATTCATGTCATATTCATAGTAATGCGGCCATTAAGTTATTAGATTTATAAAATTAAGGGTACGGGTAGAATTTGGTCAACCAATATAATTTTTATAGGTTTTAAGGTAAATTTATAATATTATTTTTACCTTTAATTACCTGATTTACCTTTAACAATGGTAATAAAATTAATTACCAAAGTTACTATTCATAATACCCAAAGATAAAAGTATCCTATTAACATAATTTGGACCTACTAATTAAAAATCTGGGATCCATTTTCCAAAATTCAAAACACATTAGTTTCAGTAATTAGTTTAAATTTAATCATGTTGTTGAAATGATAAAATGGGTTCTAAAAGATGAAATATTGCAAAAGATTGAAATGTTTTTACATTTAAATTTAATGTAAAATTAATTACAATGACCTAAATTATATTAAATACAAAAAAAATTATATTTATACTTTAAAACCATTCATTAATATAATTTAACTATATAAATTATTTCAATGAAAAAAGTTATTTTCAATTAAAATTTGGTGTATTTTTACTATTAATCAAAATATTAAAGTTATTAGAAAAATATAAGAAATTCACCAAAATTATTTTTTTATATCCCTATTCAAAATAACATGTTAATTGTTTAATATAAAAATTATTAATGTGTCAAGATATTAATTTAAAAGGGGTTCACCATTCAATGGTCTAAAATTGAACTTTAAAAAATGGGTTTTTATACATCAAATATGGATTTATTCATACCCAATGACTAAAATATCCATTTGATGAATATAAAAATTATTTTATTAATTATATAACACTTATATATCACATTAATTTCATTATAAAATTTAAATCACTCAAAAATACAAATAACTAATAGATTTATATTTTTCATAAATAATTGATTTCCAATGAATTCACAATGCATTTTCATAAGTTAGCTATAGTTATTCCCACTAACCTAATAGCCAGGCTATAATGATAATTTTATAATAAGGGAATCTCACGGTTATTTTAAACTCAACATTGTGTAAAAATAAATATAATGTTTGATTAAAATTATTTAATGAAAATAAGTCTTAAAAACATCCTTATATTACATTCACTACAATTATCACATGATATCCCAAATCACAGAGGGAACACAAGTATGAAACCAAAAACAATAGAAACTCATCTTATCTTCCACATTTTATTCAGGGGATTTTATTTAATCACATTATATATTGTGATTAATATTAAAAAATCATATTTTAATGTGAATCGAATTTATTATCCAAATATACATTCATTAGTCTTTTAATCATGTTGTTGTCACACAATAAACTATAAAGGTCATCAACTCATATAATCTGTTGTGATATCATAGATACCAAATTTAGAACTAACATTTTCAGATTTGTTACCCTTATTTATGTATTTTTATGTGTATAAAGTGGATGGATAAGGTTTGGGAGACTTTTAAATATATGATAATTTTATGGGGCTTTCATTAGGGTGCACGATTTGATAATGATGAGTGAAATTGTTAATAGGGGAAGTGGGAAATGGGTTGGTGCATTAGTAAGGCACATGATGTGCAAACACCCTGGGCAAATCATTCAACTTGATATAATGGGATTTTTCATGGTTGGGGAATGGATTTCCAAACTGTTCAGGTTAACCATTATAGGTACACACTGGGGATGTAGCAGGTTCATGATTAGTGTGTTGTTTTCCTAATCATGTGGCTAAACCATGTGTGGGATAATTTTTTTTTAAATCAATATCTTCTAATTTTATGCATTCACACATAAATTGTTCTCTCTTTCAACCCTCAAAAAATATTTCCTTCTCCCTAGGTCTAGGGAACCTCTCCCCTTAATCCAAGTATCATATCAAATTGGTGTCTTGGGGCCTTGAAGGGAAAAAATCCTTTGCATTTCTCCTTTCATGGTAGTTTATTGGGTTTCTGTAGATCCAATATTCTCTCCCTCTCTCTCTCTCTCTCAGTTTCATTGATTTATTTATTTAATAGATATATCAAGGGTTTTTGTTTATAATAATGGTTATTTTTGGACTTTTGGTTGTTAGGGGACAAGATCTAAGGAAAATTACTAGAGTTTCCACTGAGATTTGGTTAGCGTTCCGGAAGTTGGTTGTTTTCTCTAAAAACATAAAGGTAGGTGGATTCACACTCAACTCCTATTTCGAAAACTAGAATTCTTGATTTCAAATAATTTTTTTTATAAATTGATTGTGAAAAGGATGTGAAAAGGTTCGTTGAATCCCCTTTTGTGACGTTTTTTGGAATTTGGGATATCATGATATTGCTATGAAAATTGATTTGTTCTGGGATTTTAAAATAATGATTTTAAATTTTTTTTCTTGTGTTGTTTTATGGAAAATATTTCATGTAAAGGGTATTCAATAAAATGTTGTTTTATTGAATTATTTTTGGAACAAATTTTGGGGGGAATGGTTATGGGAAGAGTTTTTTTTCATGGTTGATGGATTATAGGGGTTTTGAATAAAAGGAATATTTTATTAAAATGAGATTGGCATGTCTGGTCTAAATGTTGTTTCATATAGATGTCATCTTAATGGTGATTTCAAAAATGTTTTGTGTTATTTAAATGGTTTGGAAATAACTAGATTTTACTATGTTTAGTTTAAAAGGATAAGAGTGAGTTAAATTGGGGGATGGTTTGTGGTTATGACTTACCACTAGTAAAAAGTACGACTGTGATTCAGATGTACCAAAATAATTAGCAAGTGGATTACATATGTGAATTTCCACCATCAATGGTAACACCAAGATTGGGTGGTCCAATGGAATGTATAGTTGAGGTGTATGTATTGGGTCATATGAAATTAAATGGTCTATGTTAGTGAAAAATAGGGGAATGGTTAAGGACTTGCTTGGTCGCATTCCTTAAAATGTGTTTTCTTAGGTAATATTTTTTGGTTGTGACGTGTTTTTCTTTCTAAAAAATGTTTAACTACTTATTAGTTTTATATAAATGTTTTATGTAAGGGGATAACTTTTTCTACCCTAGTGGCATTAGTTGGGAATTCATTTGTGGAATGGATATTGAGTATTATTACTCACCTTAGATATGGAACCATGGTGATTTTGTAGATATTGTTCTCTAGGATAAAGGTAAATGTAATGCTTCTCATTTATTTAGTACTTCACCGTGATTCTTTTTTGTTATTGTGGTGTTGTTCCTTAGAGATATGTGTGTATCTATAGAGATTATTCTTGGAGTATTTGGGTTTTTATGTTATTATTCTTCTCAGTACTCTGATTTGTTTTCTTGGTTTTTTTGGGTTAGTTGTTTTTGTACATTGTTGTTGATTGATTTGTAATTCATTTGTATATTTCATAATGTAGTGGTTATTTGTTAATGGCACATTTGGTTGGTTTTTTTATTTTAAAGGGAAAATCATCCCCCAAAAATCCATGTATCCATCGATATGTATTGATAGCCTTTGGAACACTGGGGATATTTGCTACGTCCAAGTATCACTTCTGACTCATGACAAGACAATAAAGAGGGGGAGGATATTACATGTGGTATTAGTTTGATTGGTCCTTTGGCATTATTAATTGGTTTGGTAGTTGGAAGTTGTTCTTGGTTTGTTCGTTTTGATGGGTTGGTGTGAAAGAGTAAGATTATCGAAACATGAAATGTATATCATAAAAATATATATCGAACATTTTTATTTTCAACATCATGTTACCATGGAGTTGGGTACATACATATTTTTGAGACACTTATAGGCATTAGAAAATTATTATCATGGGTTTATCTAATGGGATGATAAGGACATGAATTAGTGGAATGAATTCAACATAGTATTTCATATCTCATTTATGGAAATGATTTATGTGTTATTTGAATGTATTTATTTTGTAAAAATATAGAAATTTTATTCAAATATGTGATTTTGAAAATAGAATAGTTTTGATATTTTGGAAGTGTTTCAATTTTCAAAACATCGTAGACTTTTCAAAAGATTATTGAACATGGAAATTGATGAAATTTTGAAGTCATGGTTCAGATAGTTTTAATGTGAAATAATTTGAAATTGTAAACCATTAGTTTCTATAGAGTGACAATTATGGTGGTTGTTGTGATGATAGAAATTTCACCGAGTAGACATGTAGAGACCTGAAGCCAGACGTATATGGACATTACATTACATTTGCGGAATACATAATACACAACAAAAACAGACACCAAAGGACCGTAATAGTTTAGTGTCTTTGTAAACATGGAGCATAATCTTCTAATCTTGGTGAAAGATCTTCAACATCTCCCATAATGATCTTCCCCTTTTGTTTTCTTACCTAAAACATTTATTTAAATCTTGGGGAAAAGAAAACATATAAAGGGTGAGCTCAAATGCTCAGTAAGGGTAAGCATGGATAAAATAAAGAAAATCATATACATTTGAACTTAAAAACATTAACATAATGTTTAAACATCAAAATCTTGGGCAATGACATAAAATATGGCAGTACATAAGTCATAGATCATAAAGAAACATTTATCATGATAAAATAACATGTAAATAAAACATGTAATTGTGGAAAAAAATCAAACACATGACATAATTTGCATAGTATCTAAGGAATTGATGCCAAGACCATATTGGTGGAAAAATTCCCTTAGTGAACTTGGTTTACTTGTTGTTCTATGCCTGTATTACTGAACTGAATTTACTTTCCATTTCCGCCATGTCTATCTCATGAGATATAATTATTTACCCAATGAATTGGAGGGAGATATAGGTCCCACCCCTCTCATTTTGAAATCATTCTTATGTGTGCCACAAAATCATAAATCATACATCATGGCATAACCCATGTAATAAAAATGGGATTCTTAAACATCATTCCATCATAATATAATCGATATAAGATAAAAGGACATAATAAAATTAATTCCATCATAAAAAAATAAAATAAATGTAAAAATAGGGATAGAAACAGAACCCTATTTTATCTTAGATGGAAAATAATTTTGATAAAACACTAAAACTCCATTCATGAGGAAAATATCTTTTCTACTTCAAAAACATTTTTCCTTTCTTAACATGTCATAAAATTTTAAACTAAAATAAGTTGATTAAAAATAAACTTGAAAACTTGTAAAGGAAGCTTCTTTGAAATAATGTTCTAAAAATCCATTCATGCCGTATAAGTTAAAAAACATTCTTCTTGTACTTTGGCCAGAAAAGTAAAAAAATACCTTGTATGAAAAACGACAAAAGATTCCATTCATATCTTTTACTAAAAACTCACCAAAGGGTAAAATTGGATTTAAAAAATTGTAGGAGGATAGAAATAATATTACATATTGAGAAAACATGGATGTGGATGATAAAATAAACCCCAGTAAATACCAATGTATAAACAATCTCGGATAAAAATGAGATTGTGAGATTTTCCCTTACCTTAGGTCCGATATGCTTCGTACGTATCCGAACCTCCTGTATAATGATTAAAATAATTTCATTGACTTATTACAGAATAAAATTCATTGTTATTATATCATATATGGATCACTTATGACTTTATATTACCCTTTCTTTTGTAAATATCATGTTAAAGCAACGTTTTGGGTAAAATCATCTTATTTATCATACGTGTTTGGACTTGTTGTTATTGATCTTAATTTTACATATATCATGATTTTCTTACTTAAAGAATTTAAATGGTGATTTATATATCATATATATTCATTTTATATCCATTATATACATGTATTTATAATTTTACATAACATATGGATGTAGGAAATGAAATGCACCGTTCATGGAGACGGTAAGCCGTATGTACGCGTTAATGCTACTTTCATTTATATTTCTTATTATAATGGAATTAAAACATAATTATACATAGTTATATTATAATTACAGCATAATATCATATATAATATCATTAAATACATCCTTTATACATCCCACATAAGGCATTAACGAATCACATCACTTTGAGGGGGCGGCAGTCCGCACTTCCTCAAATGACATTATCGTATTTACCCACTATGGAAACCATAAAGGCTTGATATAATTGGGAAGTAAATAAACATAAGGAAATCATAAATATAATATGTATTATATATAAATACATTTCCATCATAATGGCCACCATGAGAGGCAGTAGGAGAAAATCAAACAACCATCGTTTCGTGAAGCGTTAGTTTTCCGTCCATAAAAACATTATGTTCTTCATCCATTAGAAAGAGGTGTGTGTAAGTGTAGTTCGAATAAATCTTATAACAACATACTAGTATATTTAGGATACTGTTTTTGTTACAAAATAAAGGATTAAAAAGATTTTAGGGGTTGGATAAGTAGAACAAAAGAAAACAACTTAAGAGAAACTGTTACCTTTAATTTGGGTAACTTCCTTTGGTTTGAACCAAAATCACTTCTTGAAGTGCCTTCTACCTAATGTAAGGATTATAGGGGGATTATAGGGATGTAGAGAGATTATTTGGGTAGATTTTGTACGAGCCAAATGGCTTCAGAGGTGTGAGGAATTGGATAGAAATGATCTCCTTTTATAAGGGAGGGGGGGCTCTTTAGGAAAGAGTGCAAATATTATTTTATAATATAATGTTATTAGGTTTCTAATGGTCCACAAATCATTATAGTAGAATATAAGATGACTAATGGTCGAAATATAATCATCCAATCATAATTTTACATGTTTTGGATAATATTTTAATCATTATAATCTTATTTATTTAAATCATTTATTAATGAGGTAAACACCATATCATTATTGTGTCATAAATAATTTAACTCATTTGATGTCTAAAAATTTTAAAAAAAATACCATGTTGTAGGAAATATTTTTATATTTTCAATTAATAATTATAGTCGAAAAGATAATTTATATATCCCCTTATAAAAATTAATTACTAAAACATTTTTGTTAATTCCATTTTTGTCTTTACATTAAATTAATTAATCTAATGTGTCATTGTCTTTCATAAGTGGCTTAATGGGGTCCCAAAATCAACCCAAGGATTCCCATGGTCGGCCATTACTCATCCAATATGGTTTGGATAGGTGTTAAGGTAATTTCGAATTATTATAATATTCTTTTAACCTTAAATTACCCTATTTACTTTTAACCATGGTAAATAAAAGTAAAATGTTACTAATCACCAATAATTATTTTTATCTTATTGAACCACATTTTACTCCTTAATATTAACCGTGTCTCTCGTATTTTCGAAATTCGACTCACAGAAGCAGTAAAATTATGTTTTATGAACAATTGCAAAAGCTCCTTGGAGGTGGGTAAAAGACGGTGAAAAGTTCGATACAATTTTTATATATCTAAAATTATTATAAAAGTACTACAATGAATTTCATTGAACTTATATAATTATTATGTATCTATTTTGACCTAAAATTAATTTAAATCAAATAAATGATTATTTAAATAAAGAGTCAGTTTTAACCAAAAACTCAGGGTTTTCACTATTCATCAAAAATTGACGTTTTTCAGAAAAATACCAAAAATTAAGCCTAAGCTATATTTGATATTCTGAATTCAAAAAGGATGTCTATTTTTTCAAATTCAAAACATATAAGTGGCATTAATTAATTTTAAAATTAATTCCTGTTATCAAATCAAATAGCGTGTTTTTAAGAAATAATAACTACCAAAAGACCGACACTTGTTTATGTCCAATTTCAAAGTGAAATTAATTCCAATGACCAAAATTGGATAAAATGGTAAAAATATATTATAATTAAACTTTAAAACCAATTAAAATGATAATAGAACCATATAAATTATTGTGATGAAAAAAGATGTTTTTAATTAAAATATAGCATGCTTTTACTATTCATTAAAATATAAATGTTATCAGAATAATATGAAAATTTTATCCAAAGTAAAATTTTTATATCCAGATTCCAAAAAAAGAGTTTTATTTTGTCAAATTGAACTTATAAACATGTCAATAATTATATTTAATGTGGGTGCGCCATCAAAAGGCGGCAAAACTACATTTTTTGAAAAATACTTATTTTACCCAAAAAATTTATTTTGTTCTCATACCATGTTCTAGAAAATATGTAAGATGAATAATAATGTTTTAAAATTCAAAATGTAGTTGAAATTATTCATAACATCTAGTTCATAAAAATATTATAACAATATGTCTTTGTTAGAGAAACCTGGTACTGCGTACAACACACGCTATCAAGGAAGGTCATGATTGCATGTAATTCAAGCCAAGTCTGGGTTGTGTATTGTGCAAGACTCCTTCGTTGTTTCGTATAACAGAATCCAATAATATTTCATTTACACATTTAATATATATATATATATATATATATAGTCACTGTTACATAGAATGACTACTATCAAACGAACTTGAAATTTTGTATAACGCAATCCAAGAATAATGTTGCATATACTACAAGCTAATACGGTGTTGTGTATAGCGCAAGATAATCTTGGTGTAGCATACAACACAAGACATCAATTAAAAAGAATAATTCTCATAAAATCTCGGGTGTTTACATTCTACCCCCCATAAAATGAATTTCGCCCTTGAAATTCGTCGGGGTTATAAATAGTTTACTATATTAAAGTTTCATTCATAGAAACCCACATCATAAAAAGGCATGATAAAACTTAATTTTAAAAAGTAAAGTATGAAACATAATGGTTACCCAGATTAACTCATCACTGGGTATCCACAAAGGAGATCATAGGGGAAAATATAGATATGGAGGAGAAATATGACCATCATGTTCTGATGGAGAGTGGTAGAGAACATGGCTATGAAAAAGCCAAAAATCACAAAGCCATAAATTTGTGATGATCTAAGGTACCATCTGATTAATTAGATATGTGGTCACTAGGAAAACATTTTTGGTTTTCAAGATCATTTCCCTAATGTTGAATAATTTTTGAATTAAAATAAATACTTGCATGATTTTGGTACAATCTTACCGTTTCTCGTGCCTCGAACAATCTCCACTTCATCTCTTAAAGAAATTAAGTTGAATTTGTCATCCATGAAGCATTAATAGATGATGTGATAGAACGGTGGGTCATTCTATATATCTTAAATAAAATGATAGAAAATGTTATTAAATATACATAAGTCCATCTATGGTGAGAATAATCATATATGCTTACTAAAATGGATGTATACTTCGTATATCATACCACATAATAAATTGAATCTAATTTATACAAACCAGGGACTTCCTGTAGGCCAGTGGTATGCGGGAAAGGCCTGTCGCACTTCATTTGTGGGTTTGATTCCGGCAACCTTGTCTGACCCGACGGGTTGTCACCCATCCTGCAGGTTGTCCTTTTTCTAGAACTACATAATTATAACATTCCATCAATAATACCGAAAAAAAGTTCTAGTCTTAAACAATACTAACTTATGTCCAACATAATCCATTTCAAATCTTTAGGCATATCCAAAATAATTCTGTCCAAGCTCATAGTATAAATAAAACAATTACTAGAAATGTCATCTACCAATCATACCATCATTTATCCCCAATATATCTTGTTGGTCACATTCCAATCATGTGAATACCTTAATCATGTATTCTCTTGAAAAATGAATACCCATTGAACCTTAGTGAAAACATGAATGCTGTCAAAAGTTAACTCTTTCCACATACCAAAATACAAACATTATATATACTCAAACCATGATATAACTTTGTCCTTATATCAGTCATGAGTCATGAATACTATCAAACATTTCATTATTTCCTTATCCCTTCTTTATGCGCATATTATGTTCTTTTCAAAAATATCTGAATAACCTTTCATGGTTACCAGTACCAGTCAACGTAAAGAAAAAACAACAGTGTAACAATCCTTAGATGCCTCTTTATTCCATAGTGCCATGAGATTACTTATACAACGTTACTCTTGATCAACATGTAATCATTCCACTACCGATCTTGAACAACTCTTAAATCTGACATATCATTTTTAGTCTCTTCATCATCATCACCATAAATACTACCCATATGACCATGTTGGTTCTCTTCATGAGATTTTCCCTTAGGTCATTGTTTTGCATAATGCCTATAAATTCCACATTTAAAACATTTAACCATTGTTGATGTCTTAGGAATACCATTATCCTTGTACATGGTGTTAAGTAAACCTTTTCCTTTGCAATTCCTGGCATTGTGTCCTTCTTTTACACACCCAAATCATCTTCCAGTTCCTTTAAAACATTCTCCCTGATGCCTCTTCCCAAATGATTTACATGAGGGAAATTAAACTTTCTTTCCACTATGATCATCATGAAACTCCATCTTTCTCTTATTATCTGAGTCGGGAAACTTACCAAAGTGGAGATTATTGATCATATTATGAGATTTCTGATTAGGAATAATAACGATGTTTGGACTTCCAAATCCCGTTTCATTTGGTTTCTCATGAATAATATCATTACATTGTCCATTATATCCTCCATTATTGTGAATCCTCCTATTTCCAGCCATTTTCTAAAACCCAAAAAGAATAGTGTGAGAGGAAAAAATCATGCTAGGAAAAACAACATAATAAAGGGGTGTAACTTCAATATCTGACATCTTAGGTTTAATTCTAATATTGTTACCGTAATTCTAGTACTACAACCTATACTTATACTTAACCTTAGGGACATCCCTAGACATACCTTATAAATATCTCTAGGGATCTCACTAAATTTTTCGCATCCTAGTTTCCAACGGATGACTAAACCTTCCTCTAATACCAACTATAGAGACCTGAATCCTAACGTACATGGACATTACATTAATTTTGCGGAATACTTAATACATAACAAAAACAGATACCAAAGGACCATAATAGTTTAGTGTCTTTGGAAACATGGAACATAATCTTCTAATCATGGTGAAAGATCTTCAACATCTCCTATAAAGAACTTATGCTTTTGTTTTCTTACCTAAAACCTTTCTTTAAATCTTGGGGAAAAGAAAATATATAAAGGGTGAGCTTAAATGCTCAGTAAGGTTAAGCATGGATAAAATAATTCAAATCATATACATTTGAACTTAAAAACATTAACATAATGTTTAAACATCAAAATCTTTGGCAATGACATAAAACATGGAAGAACATAAGGCATAGATCTAAATAAACATTAATCATGATAAAATATCATGGAAATAAAACATGTAATTGTGGAAAAACATTAAGCACATGACATGATTTCCATAGTATCCAAGGAATTGCTGCCAAGACCATCTTTCTGGACAAAGTCCCTTACTAAACTGGGTTTACTTGTTGTTCCAGCCCTGTATTACTGAATTGGATTTAATTTCCATTTTATCCATGTCTATATCATGAGATATAAATCTTTATCCAATGCATTGGGGGGAGATATAGGTCCCACCCATCTCATTTTGAAATCATCCTTCCGTGTACCACAAAATCATAAATCATACATCATAGCATAACCCATGTAATAAAAATGGGATTCTAAAACATCATTCCATAATAAGATAATCCATATAAGATAAAAGGACATCATAAAATTAATTCCATCATAAAACAATAAAATAAATGTACAAATAGGGATAGAAACCGAACCCAATTTTATGTTAGATGGAAAATAATTTTGATAAAACACTTGAACTCCATTCTTCAGGAAAATATCCTTTCTACTTCAAAAACAGTTTTCCTTTCTTAATATGTCATAAAATTTTAAACTAAAAGAAGTTGATTAAAAATAAACTTGAGAACATGTAAAGGAATCTTCTTGGAAAAAATGTTCTAAAAATCCATTCATGCCATATAGGTTAAAGAACATTCTTCTCGTACTTTGGCCGGAAAAGTCAAAAAGTACCTTGTACAAAAAACAACAAAAGATTCCTTTCTTATCTTTTACTAAAAACTCACTGAAGGTTAAAATTGGATTTATAAAATTTTATGAGGATATAAATAATATTACATATTGAGGAAACATGGATTTGGATGATAAAATACACCCTAGTAAATACCAAAGTATAAACAATCTCAGATAAAAATGAGATTGTGAGATTTTCCCTTACCTTAGGTCTGATATGCTTCGTATGTATCCGAACCTCCTATATAATGACTTAAATAATTTCATTGACTTATTAAATAATCTTATTCATTTTTATTATATCATATATGGTTCACTTATGACTTTATATTACCCGTTCTTTTGTAAATCCAATGTTAAAGCAACGTTTTGGGTAAAATCATCTTATTTATCGTACGTGTTTGGAGTTGTTGTTCTTGATGTTCATATTACTTATATCATGATTTACTTACTTCCAGAATGTAAATAATGATTTATATATCATATATATTCATTTTATATCCAGCATTTACATGTATTTATAATAGTACATAACATATGGAGGTAAGAAATGAAATGCATCGTTGAGGGAGACGGTAAGCCGTATGTACGCATGAACACTACTTTCATTTCTATTTCTTATTTTAATAGAATTAAAACCTAATGATACATAGGTATATTAATATTCCAGTATAATATCATATATAATATCATTAAATACATCCTTTATACATCCCATATAAGGCATTAACGAATCACATCACTTTGAGGGGGCGGTAGTCCGCACTTCCTCAAATGAGATTATCGTATTTACCCACTATGGAAACCATAAAGGCTTGATATAATTGGGAAGTAAAGAAGTATAAGGAAATCATTAACATAATATGTATAATATATAAATAAATTTCTATCATAATGGTTACCATGAGAGGCGGTAGGAGAAAATCGAACAATCATCATTTCGTGAGGCGTTAGTTTTCCATCCATAGAAACATTATGTTCTTCATCCATTAGATGGAGGTGTTTGTAAGTGAAGTTATAATACTTCTTATAACAACATCCTATTATATATAGGATACTGTTTTTGTTACAAAAGAAATGATCAAAAATATTTTATGGGTTGGAGAAGTAGAATAAAAGAAAACAACTTTAGAGAAACCGTTACCTTTAATTTGGGTAAATTCCATTGGTTTGAACCAAAAGGACTTATTGAAGTACCTTATGCCTAATGAAATGCTTATAGGGGGAGGAGAGGTATGTATAGAGATTAATTGGGAAGAGTTTGGATGATCCAAATGGCTTGATAGGTGTGAGGAATTGGATATAATTTGTCTCCTTTTATAAGGGAGAGGAGGGGCTCTTTAGGAAAGAGTGAAAATATTATTTTATAATATAATGATATTCGGTTTTTAATGGTAAAAAAATTATTATAGTCAAAGATAAGATGACTCGTGTTCGAAATATAATCATCCAATCAGAATTGGATATGTTTTGGATAATATTTTAATCATTATAATCTTATTTATTTAAATCATTTATTAATGAGGTAAACACTGCATCATTATTGTGTCATAAATAATTTAATTCATATGATGTATAAAAAATATGAAACAAATACCATGATTTAGGAAATAGTTTTATCTTTCCAATGAATATTTATAGTCGAAATGATAATTTATATAGCCCCTTATAAAAATTAATTACTAAAAGATTTTTGTTAATTCCATTTTTGTCTTTACATTAAATTAATTAATCTAATGTGTCATTGTATTTCATAAGTGGCTCCATGGGGTCCCAAAATCTACCCAAGGATTCCCATGGTCAGCCATTACTCATACAATAAGGTTTAGATAAGTGTTAAGGTAATTTTGAATTATAATAATATTCTTTTAATCTTGAATTAACCTATTTACTTTTAACCATGGTAAATAAAAGTAAAAAGGTACTATTCACCAAAAAAATTATCTTATTGAACCACATTTTACTCCTTGATATTAACCATGTACCTCGTATTTTTGAAATTCAACTTACAGAAGCGGTAAAATTAAGTTTTATGAACAATTGCAAAAGCTCCTAGGAGGTGGGTAAAAGACGGTGAAAAGTTCAATACAATTTTTATATATCTAAAATTATTATAAAATGAATCCAATGAATTTCATTGAACTTATATAAGTATTATGTATCTATTTTGACCTAAAATAAATTTAAATCAAATAAATGATTATTTAAATAAAAAGTCAGTTTAACCAAAAACTCAGTGTTTTCACTATTCATCAAAAATTGAAGTTTTTCAGAAAAATACCAAAAATTCAGCCTAAGCTATATTTGATATTCCAAATTCAAAAATGATGTCTATTTTTTCAAATTCAAAACATAGAAGTGGCATTAATTAATTTTAAAATAAATTCCCATTATCAAAACAAATAGCGTGTTTTTAAGAAACAATAACTATCAAAAGATCGACACTTGTTTATGTCCAATTTCAAAGTGAAATTAATTCCAATGAACAAAATTATATTAAATGGAAAAAATATATTCTAATTAAACTTTAAAAACAATTAAAAATATAATAGAACCTTATAAATTATTGCGATGAAAAATGTTCTTTTTAATTAAAATATAGCGTGTTTATACTATTCATTAAAATATGAAAGTTATCAGAATAATATGAAAACTTTATACAAAGTAAATTTTTATATCATGATTCCAAAAATGAGTTTTATTTTCTCAAATTTAACTTCTAAACATGTCAAAAATTAGATTTAAAGTGGGCGTGCCATCAAAAGGTGGCAAAACTGCATTTTTTTAAAAATACTTATTTTACCCGAGAAATTTATTTTGTTCTCATACCATGTTCTAGAAAATTTGAAAGATAAATAATAATGTTATAAAATTGAAAATTTAGTTGATACTATTCATAATGGCTTATTCATACTAATATTATAACAATATGTCTTTGTTTAGTGAAACCTAGTAATGCTTACAACACACGCTATCGAGTAAGGTCACGATTGCATGTAATTCAATCCAAGTTAGGGTTGCGTGTTGTGGAAGACTCCTTCATTGTTTCGTATAAAAAAATCCAATCAAATTTCATTTTTACGTTTAATATATATATATATACACTCATTGTTCCGTAGAATGACTACTATCAAACGAACTTGAAATTGTGTGTAACACAATCCAAGAATAGTGTTGCGTATACTGCAAGCTAATACGGTGTTGCATATAGCGCAAGATAATATTTGTGTAGCGTAAAACACAAAACATCAATTAAAAAGAATAATTATCAAAAAAAACTCGGGTTGTTACAAGGAATCATGGAGACCAACTGGAGAAATCTATTAAAAACATGGTTGCACATAGGCCCCAACTGAACCAACAACTAGTTCAAAGAATAGTGCAAGCCTTTCCTGATATTGATGGTTGGAATAGATGGATTAGCTAAGGCATATGGGCCATTCAGTTCAGTTTAAAATTAAAATCTACATATATTTCAGGGTGATTTAGAACCAGACAATATGGAGGTATGGTTTAATAGGAAGAATTGAATCTTCAATTTCCTTAGAACATCAGGGGAGTTGAATTTCAATTTAGTGTTTTACATTTTGTAAGATATTTCACGATAGTTGTGGGAGTTAGTGGTCTAGGATAATGTTTAGAAAGGTATGAAATGGGAAGATATTGAAGAATTATTCAACAAAACATTATATCCTCACATGTTAAAAATTTATAGAATAATTAATTTTCTTTAACATAATGTTGGAGAACTTTATTTTGATAGAATATGTGGATAAAATGATCAATTTAGTTCATTTGTCACCCAATAATGCTACTAGTGTGGCATTGATGGTGTTAATTTTTTAATCAGTGATGAGAACGAAAATCCATTTGATGATTGTGGTGGTCTGTATAATGGTTTATATGGAGATGGTAAATAGGGAAATAGTGGATGAAAGAGATATCATTGTAAATACTGGAGGAGGTGGTGTGTTGATACCCATGTGAAATGGTGATTACTCTAATGTATATAACAAGAGAAATAGGGTCACTTATCTTCAAATAGGGTGTAAGACTCAACATCTGATAGAAGGGTTAGTGAATCTTCCTCTAAATCCTAAGAGATAATTGAAATTTTTCCATTATGTTTCTCTAAGACACATAAAAAATTAATGTATGACACCACCTAGATGATTCCACACTTTTCACTAGATTTGGAATCGTAAATATTATTGGTATAATTCTCCATGTTCAAGTGATCAAGACACTTATTAGGGGTCTTAGGTGTCATATCCCTAAAAGAAGAGGACAACTGAATACCCCTATTCAGTGGACAAAATTTATCCATGGTGATTATAAGAATACCATGAATCCTCATCGTAGAAAATTTCTATAGGGTAGTAAAGAGAAACTAGTGGTGAGTAAGAAGGTATATGGAGCAGAGAATAATACGGTGGATGATTATTATAGACCATCAACAGTGAGAGGTGTGATAATGTTTTTTACCTTTATGAAAGTATTTTTTGTATAGTTTTATCTAATTAATTCATTATTTTTTCCAAGAAATTGATTTATTGGGTTTAAATGTGGAAACGATGCCTTCTATTTTAAAGCATCAATCTCCTCTGGGTCAAAGAGATTATCGAGACATTATGTTCTGAGCATGCCATATATCTTTTTATAGTATTGAGTTTATTGGGGACCTATCAATTCATAATATGGATGCTTTTGATTTAATTTTTGTTGTTGATTGACTAATGATATTTAATCCTCACATGGACTTTTATGCACAAAAATTTAGTATTAGGGTTGGTGATGGCATTGAGCATCTCTTTATAGGAGATAAGAATGTAATGGTGGATATAATGAGTTTATTGGTGCCAGCCGCTGGGATGATCTTGTATTTTTTGAAAGTTATGTCTTTGGCATCAATGAAAGTTATTAGGGGAAGTATATTTCTTGTATATATTGATCAATTTATAGATTTACATCACAAAAATTTCACATGGTTTTCACCCACAATGGAATTTGAGATTATTATTGATCTCCACCTTGGAACCATTCCTATGTCACTTCTATATTACAAGATGGCACCAGTAGAATTGAGGGAATTCGAAGTGTGGTTGGAAGAGTATGAAATATAAGCATTCATCTAGCCAAGAACATCACCATTAAAAGAACAAATCTTGTTCATTAAAATTTGGATCAAACTCTTTATATCTATGTGTATTATAGTAAGCTTAACGATGCTAAAATAATGAATCACTATCCACACCCATGAATTGATAATTTTTACGATCTGTTAATGGTGGATCAATGGTTCTCCAAAATTGGCTTGTGAATATGATATCATCAGTTGCTAGTGAAAAGTTTTTTTCCAAAAACAAATTTTAAGAGTAGATGTAGTCATTATGAGTATGTGGTTATTCCCTCTAGACTAAAAAATTCACTAGTGGTCTTTATTTCATTGATGAATCAGATATTTCTGTGATATCTAGATTCTATCATGGTGGTATTTTTCAATGATATATTGTTTTATTCAAGGACTAGGGATGAGTACTGGAAACACTTGGTGACAATGTATTGAGTCATGAGAGATTATCAGTTTCATGGAAAATTATCAAATTTTTTTTTTAATACAAGTGGTACATTTCCATTTCCATGTTATTTCTATGAATGGTGTTTTAGTGAATTTAGGAGAGATAAATATTGTTATCTCTTAGAAGATGCCAAGGAATGTTATTGAGATACAAATTTTCTTTTTCTAGCTGGTTACTACTAAATCTTTTTTCAGGATTTCTCATGACTATATTCACTGATGATATTTTTGAAATTGAAAAAAATTTCATTTCAGTGGAATGAGAAATTATAGATTTATTTTGAATAGTTTAATGGTTTCCTCACATCATAACCAGTAATAGTTTTCCTAGAACCAAGGATGGGGTATGTGGTTTATTGTGATGCATAGAGATCAGGGATGGGTTGTGTTTTCATGCAATATAATCATGTTTTTGTGTATGGATCATGAAAATTGAGGTTTCATGAGAAGAACTACCAAACACAAGATTTTATGTTAGTGGGTGTGGTGTATGCATTGAAACCATGGCGCCATTATCTCTTCGGTGAGAAATTCATAGTCTTTACTTATCAAATGTGTATAATGGATATTTTCTCTCAAATAGATTTGAACATGAGGGAAATTAGATGTATGGACCATCACGAAATATTTCAATTTTACATTATGAATACACTTGGTAAAGTTACTAAAGTTGGAGATGCATTAAGTATAAATTCATATGATGATGTGGAAATATAGGCTTTTGATCAGTTGAACATGATGTCGGCCATAGAATACATTTGAGTAAAAATGAACGTGATATGTACTCAATTCCCAGAACTTTCAATTATACAATTAATTATCATTATTTACACCAACCCATATTATGCACTCAAAGGAAACAAGACCATAAAATTCAAAAATAGAACATAAAGACATAAAATTTGGTAAACCCACCATGAAGAATATTTTAAATCTCTCTACTAACTTTAATGTGAATGATAAACATCCCAAAAACAAAAACAAAATAAGGGAACCATGGATCAACCTTGATAACACTAATATATCATCAAAACATAACACAAAACTCACCCGAAACCAAGGAAATTCCACAAATAATTAATTATCAGAATAATAATAGAATTAAACAAAGGAAAATGGTGATGAAATCTGTATGTACCTCCATTTTGAAAACATCTAAACCCTAGGATCAATGTGGAAGAAAGTGGGGTGGAAGATCTCCCATGGGGGCTTGGGGATGGTCCTAAAAAATTTGTGGAGGTGATAGCAAAATGAACGTATTATTTGAATAAATTGATACATAAAAATTCTAGGAATCAACCATTTTATATCATCAATCGCAGGTTTAGGACATAAAAACATATTGATCTGAAAAATTACTATATAAAGAAAGATTAAAATATAAACACAAAATTTTAAAAAGTTTAGGTTATTTTCATCATACCTCACGTAGAATAAATTGATGGTGTATATCATTTTCTTTCAGCATAAACACACATCACATGGTGTCCCTTTTCCACTCAAAATTTGTAAACCAGATAGTCACACAATCCATAAAAATCTATTTCATAATTTAAATTCTACTTTAATGGAATTAAAATCATTCTATAGTTATGTTACATCTACATCTCCACCGAACCCCCATCAACATCCTCTGAACATCCCAATTTTCTTTGAACTAAGAAAGTAATATGCTAAGAAGGAATAGAACATTACCTCAGATACCTTTCAAATGATTATTATCCCTATGAATCCAAATTATTCTTGAATAATTGAATGGGTCCAAACAACCAAACTAGGAGATACCACTCACAAATCACATTACAACTCAAAAGTTACCACAAACCAAATACACTATATAAAACACCTTAAAACATCTCATGAAATCACATATACACCCAACAACATCACTATATCTCACTGAGAAAAATCCAAAATCCTATGGGACCAGCCACGTGCCACCACATTCTACAGAAAAATCATCACAACCAATACACATCACATCACTAAGCACATAAATCATGAAATGTCATCTTAAATGTAAATATATTGTTCACTTTTTTTGGAACTGAGTCATCCATATTTTATTAATTGTTTCAAGGTAAAATGTATCTTTATTTGGAATCATTATTTCCTAATTTAATTTGTTATATAATTTATCACCCATCACATCATCATAAAAATGATCTCATAAAACATCTACATTTTAGCATCGAAACATCAGAAGAAGGTAGAAAAAATTAAAATTCAAAAAAAACTATGCGTAATAAGAATTAAGTTGTGCCTCATTATCCTAAGTAATCTAATTTAGGACATATGTCTTAATAAATTTTAATCCAAGGATTTGTTTCATTCAAACAACACATTCACTTCAAAATTATAGATCTTTATTTTCTTCTGCATGAATGTCATGTCATTCTCAATAATCAAGTCACCCCAATCAACTATATGGGAGCCATTATGATGATACTTAAAGAGTTGATATAAATGGAATATTTTGTGGATCCTCACATATATTGTTCAAAATTCCAAAAAATATTCCAATTAGATATCATGATTTAATACATTTAAGGTCCATCTAATCAATTGAAAAATATTACTCCTCCCTCTAAACCTCCAGTAGCCATGTCGAGGAGAACCCTTGAAGAAAACATGGTCGGTATCCTTAAACTCTAATGGATATCACATACAATATGTGTTTTCATTATAATGACCCAATAATACCTCTAACTCTCTTAGATCAACTGGAGATTCTTGGTCATGATCTAAACAACATTTGGACCAAGAACAACTGATTCACCAACATCTATCTAGAATAATGGATAATGACAAAATTTGTTAAAACGAGGGATGCCAATTCATGGGAGTTAGTCTTAATAGTATGAAAACATAACCCAAGAAAGTTATTTTACCCATGATCTAATAAATTTCAATATTTAATATAACAACATATCCTTTATAATACTGATGATTTTATTTATCAACCTATATATTTGAGGGTGAAAAGCAGTGACAATAGTGTAACAAAGATCTAAAAACAAGCTACAATCCCCTCTATACCATTGAGGAAAGAATTTGATAACAATAAAATATGATGGTCTTAGGTACCCTGGGAATCCTAACCACATCATCCACATACCACATTTCTATGAAATCAATGGAACTTGACTCTTTGATCACCAAAAAATGGAATGAATTTATTAGTCATCCCACTATATCACAAACTACATCACTACCACCCTAAACTCTAAGTGACCTTATAATAAAATAAATCATGATGTATTCCCATTTCTATTCTATAATATATATATATAGGGACTAAATTAAACGTCTAGGAATGTAGTTATCCTCCTTATCTTGTTGAAAAAACATACCTTTGAAGAAAATACACCATTTACCATTTCCTCCTAGGGCACCAAATATATATCTTCAAGCCATGATACATATTTTCCACACCCATATTAAACCCTAAAGGTGATATATAATACACATAGAGAACTCCACCATTCATTGATTGTGGAACAAAAAACATAACCTAAAAAATTAATGAATTCTAACCATCCTAAAACCATCCCTCTAATGTATAACTGTTGCTAACACTATCACACATCACCTACACAAATGATTTTCTCCACTAATTATCCTCAAAGAACTATAGAAATATTGATTCCTCCTTTATCTGCTAAAGAAAACCACGACCACTACTCTTACCAATGTCAAGATGCATCATTTCATTCTCCTCCATTTATAAATATCCACAAACCCATGAGCCACATCTCTTCATGACTTATAGATCAACTAAATATCACTAAAATTCACCATCCTATGGGTGTAATAGATCTCAAATTATTAATTATGATGAAACTCCATATACCTATAGTGGTGTATATACAAATCATTATAATACAAAAAAATTAGGCTCTTATTATCTGTGAGAAGAATAGCCTGTTGATGCGGTAATGACTCCAAAAAACAGCACAAACATAGCTACCACCAATACTTGATATGGCATTGCAAGGTTATTCTTGTGGGGACAAAACTATCTGTAACAATAATTTATCTCATCTCTATTCATCATTAACATTAATCCCAAGACTATATGGATGCATCAAAGAAAACATTAAACAACTTGTCCTCCTATGGAAACTGAAGTACAAGAGTATTATATAACTTTTCCATCTGGTAAATAGATACTAATTCTAAAAAATAAGTACATAATAACATTATTCATCTTGTTCAACTCTATTTAATGGGCTTAACATAAAGATAATGTATTCAAAAATCTTTGATAGTATCATGTGTTATAATGAAAACTATGAACAACTTCTCTGTTCTTAGGTGATCCCCAATATATAACTACCTCGATCTATGATAGGTATACTACCATTCCCAGATGATACAACACATTTCGAAGTAAATGAACCTCTCACTTTTTGATATAAAACCCGTAAAACATTAATTAATGATTAAGAAGTGTAAATACATAAAAAATAATAATTCTATTCTTAGCATTTTCATCCTTTAACATCTATTAGGCTAAAATGATGTTTATGAACATTATGAAAACTAGTTAGACAACTCACATAAGATGTTGTCCTTGAGGCCCATGAGCATGGATGTTGTTAGAATGACACCAAATGAAATGAACATGAACTATATGTTCAAATAACTACAATAAATTGAAATATATAGGATATCATTATCCTTCACCCTCAACTTGTGATATTTAGACCAAAAATTTATCTTCAAAAACCAATTAGCTCTACTCACCTGAAAAAAAAAACATATATCCATATAAGAGGGTAGTGGTTCTTAATTATAACCTAGTTAAGCATCTTATAGTATATATATAATTCCTAATAATACCATCCTCCATGTTGGATAACAACACTGAACAACTATATGGTGACACAATAAGTCTGATGAAACCGCTTTTCATCAAATCATGCATTACAAACCTCAACTCTCATAACTACTTGGGATCTATTTGATATGGATGCATCAAAATCATATTTTAACCTTGTTATAACTCTATCCTATATTTGGAATCACATAAAGGTGGAAGTTATATAACCTCATCCAAGAATACAACCATGAAATTTTACATAACCCATATAATATACTCGACATTAGCTTCCACTAACATCTCCACCAACTGAGACTAAAGAGTCTCTAAATTCATATCATCCATCTGATGACCACAGTAACCAATGAACACCACTTATTATCCCTCCATTTAATAAAAATATATCTACGGAAAATTCTTTATGACTTTATGGTTATTATAAATATATTCATTGGGAAGGATAACATCATATTGTTGTATCATCACAAAGAGGAAATCTCCCATGAACTAGTGATTCTCCATTTCCATCCTATATAGCCAACATAAATTAAATAAATAATATAAGCCTCCAATTGGTGTAGATAAAACTGAGGGAACAAGAATTATCCCCACATGTATCCCAAATGTATATATCCAAACATGGGAAAAAATAACATTGAGTGCATGAATTAAAAAGTGAACACATAAGGGTATATGATAAAAGGATCATAACTCAGAAAACACATGGATATTCTTACACTACCTCCTAAAATTCATCCATATAACCATGCTTAGATCCTAATCATCTCAACTAATAACCCCAACAGACATTCTCTAGACTGGGTCCCTAATGATGGGGACCATCATGAGGGTTATTTCTTCTTACTATATATTTTGTAGTCAAATTAACAAGTGTAGGTGTTCCCTAAAAATATAATTGATTCTTAAAATGATCATGAAAGACTTTGAAAATTAGCACCCCTAAGTGTTAAGACACAAATATGGGATTTTTATATATCCCCCTTTAATATAATGTGAAAATGGAATCACTCAAGTGGGTAATCCAAATACACCTTCCCAAGAATAATAAACAAACTATATTTCATGATTGACTCCCCCCAGATCAAAACTATGACTACCTAAATACCCATTTCCCTCTTCAAAGTTACTTTTCACTAAGAAATGAACTTCGAAAAACTATCTCAATGTAATAAATACCAATGGAATGATTATTCAAATAACCTCCACCTTATTTCAACACAATTTACAAAGGTGGTGAAAATTTTGTTACCCCATACATAATCATTTGACGAAAGGCCTCCTCCAAGCATCACAGTGATGAAAACTCATCTAAAAAAACATCTTTGGAATTGTGAACAAGGTACTTGAACCAATTCCCAAGACATTTAACATTCAACATCCAATTTATAGGAGAGGGAAACACCTATCACATCATTTCAATTGTCACAAATGAAAGGAACTCTAAAAAAACTCAATCTAAAAGTTTGTACACAAGACATCTGCATCCTTTAGATTTCTAGAAAAAAGTGACCACCACTGAAGCATATATACGAATTGATAAATCACTACAATTGACATCAAAAAAATTTCATGTTCTTTGACCAACATGAATGTGATCCTGAGATCCACCAACTTGTGTTATACTAAAATATTTGAGATGATCCCATCAAAAATTCCAAATATCTTCCACTAAGAGGAATATAAGTCCATCTTCCAAACCTAATCCTCTTATATTGGATCATACCTCCTAAGATAAATAATATTTTAATATTTAACCTTAACCACATGACAAACTCATTTAATTCAAATAAGAGCCCTTCCTAAAAACAATGACGAACATCCCAATCCTAATAGCATGGAATATCATATATACGTACTTAATTATTACATTTTATCACTACCATGAAAACAATAAGTTAATATAAAATTAACCCTCCTTGGTATCTATAAAAAAAACTATCCCACCAAACATGGTTCTTCAGTAATCATAGAGTACATACAAAATATAATGGGGGCCTTAAAATCACATGTAGTAGAAGGTATCTCCCACCTATGTCAGGCACAAAGGTTAGCTAGATCTATATCTATACCAACCCATGTGAACTTCACTATTTCAACCTCAAAAACGAACTCTATATGTCATCAATAACATTGAATAATACTCTTTAAAGATCCTCACTATCCAAGGGTACCTCAATTAAGGAATAGATATAATGAACCTAAGACCCACCATAATGATGCCCTGGGATTTTGATAAGAACTAAAGGTATAAAAATGTCACATATGGGAGGAATTAACCTCTATATATAAAATATGTTTGGGAGATTATGATACCAAGAAAAATAAAACTCCCTCATATAATATATAATGAAATCCAAAACCATATCACAACAGATGATTAATAAAAACTGATACATTTAATGGTTTCTAAACAAATACACTGAATACAATTCTTATTGTATTGACTCAATCGATCCTCAAACCTAATATTGAAATGTAAAACTCAGTCCCCAATGTACTCAGGGAAATATTAATAATAGGTTATATACATAAGGTGAACATAAAATGAATACATAGTTGGGTCATACCCATAGTATAATGTTTATATGTTAAAAGATAATTCTAATTCACATGCCAATAAATAGTTGTATCAAAAAAACATAACATAATAAAATTCCATCACCTTCCTCACCATGGACCACTAACAAAATAATGTATCAAATATAGTAATATTTAATCAAGATCATAACATAGTAAGGCACCTCACTGACACTTCCACAATGATTTTCTACTCTCACAACCCAATGTAAAATGTCATATTCTCCCATCCCTTCTATAAATATCATATCACATCACATATTATAACATCTCACATGAAGACAACTGATCCATCTCTGATGCGAGTAAAGATGCATCCCTACCTAACCCACCCTTGCAAGTTGTAGCATCCAGTGCTAGAATTAGTCATCACAACACAATTAATCCCATAAAGACATCTAGTTCATAACATCTCATCTCATAAACATGGTATTAGTGTTCCATGAACATTAATTAAATCATAAATTTCCTTATTCCTATAACTCATAACCACCACCACATAAAATATCATTGCAGAACCTCATCACATCACATATCTCCTAAAAACCTTTTCCATCACTAAAAAATTCACCCGATGACCGCTAAGCCACCACTAATAATAAAATAATGGGAAATGGGGTATCTATCCATCATTGTCACCACCATCCTAAATTATGGGGAAAACAATCAAAATCTAGAAATAATTATCATTAGAATGGTTATACAACATGTGTGGGTCCAAAGATTAAATAGAAATAAATATACATGATAAATTGATATGAAAAAATACACCAACCTAGGGGTTCACATCAACTACACCAGCAAAACCACATCACCACCGATGTACCCCACATCAACCATCACGAGTCACACTGCCACTACTTGAGACACCCCACAAAGAACATACATACCACAGATTATAACCTAGTTTCATATTGATGTCTCTATACTTTCTAAAAGAACCATGTTGCTGTAACATTCACAAACTAATACACTTAATCCACATGTACACAACCCACTCTTATTCATTCATCAACTAATTCATTTATTAAATAATTATCATTATTTATTCCATGGGTAACTGGGAAACTATCACAACCACTCCACACAACAACTAAACCAACTCACACAACCAGTGCTAATGTACAACACATCATACATCGTCATCATGTCACATCACCCAGCCATATCATAATAGACACCATACATTTCACATCCCAACCACATATCCATACACAACTACCACACATCACCACAATATGTAACTATAAAATTGAATTACCACACATCACTAACACACGTCATCACCATTATAGACCACAAACTCTGCACCCTAGAATATATGGAATCCACATTTTAAAACATTGAACATCAAATCCATTAGTACCAATCACCTCACATCCCCATGAGCTACACAGTCTAGTTGTTCACTACCATCACAACATGTTAATCCAATCCATGAATAGAAATAAACTAAATAACCCACTAATAATAATAAAAACCCGAACATCCAATATATATTCAAGGTCATTCATTTCATCACTTATTTATTTCGAATGGATATGATCACAAAATCTAGGTTTCTATGTCTAATAAATTTATTTTCTATATATACATTATCTTTACATTTATATAGGTGGGGATCACAAAAAAACACAACAAGGGTCCCAAATAATATAATTTACTCTGTAATCAAGGCTCCCAATAGCCAATAATTTCATATGCAAAACAAAATTGTATAATATCATCAAAAAAATATGAATTAATAAAAACGTGGTATATCTACCATACACATCAATTTATGTTGTGAAAAAATAATTTTTATGAAAATGACCCATAAAATCAAACTAATGGAAAGAAATTATAAAATCCAAACACATAGAATATAAAAGAGTGATTACAAGGATATATTGCCTCAAATATGCTTTCATATTCATTATCAACCGTGTGACAAAGAAGAAACACCCCAACAAACAAAACCAATCATTGGAATAATAGATCAAACTGAATCACACTAATTGAAAATCAAAAAATAAACAAAAAATCAACCTCAACAAAGGTAACACCTCTAAAGTGAATTTCTAAAACTTGAATTTGTGAAAAAAATAATATGATAATAGGTAAGGAATGCTTTTTTATTCAAATCCACTAAAACTAAAGGATCAACATGGAATGGGAGATACAAGATATCCCATGGGAACAATGGGTTATTACTAACAATGAGAGGAAGAAATGAATGGATGAAATAAACAATTGGTGAAAATTTTATATGCAAAAATTTTGTACCACCACTTTAATGACATAAATTCCTAGTTTAGAATGTAAAACTATAATGATGTGAAAAAAATAAAGTTGTAGAATAATGTTACGATGTATACTCTAAAAATGGATTTCCACTATTTATAATGGACCCTCATCCAGAATAATTAGATGACATTAAATCCATTATTATGTCATAGAAATAGGTCATTTTGTATCCCATCTCTTGACAAAATCTATAAATCGCTTGTCCACAAAAGTTACAATCCACCATTTTAGTCCATAAACCCCTATTTTTTGGTGTAAAAAGCATTCTTCTTCACTAACAATATTGATCCTTATCTAGCTACCTCTGAACCACCATGGCTTCCAAAAACATATATGTAATGAGTTGGGTTGGAATAAGCTATAAAATAAATGATTTGACAAATATTGGATTATTTGTTTTTGGAAATCATATTTTGGGATCAACAGTTTTTAGGTGATTTTGATTTGAATAATGATACTCCTGGATATATTTTCTGAGTTTTGATAGATGTCAGGGGCATATGTAACCCAAAATATAGTCATTTTAATTTTTTTATTGATGATTTCCATTACATTTTATTGATATATTTTTAATCGTATTGATAACATCTATGGTTCATATGATATTTTATGTTTAGGTCATTATGGGTTATCACAATATGGGATTATATTCCTCATCTTATTAGATAAAAATGGTAATAAAAAGTTATTTGGTGATTTTTTTGATTTATTTTATTTCATAAAAATATTATATTTTTTGGGAAAAAATTTATGAATATGGTAAATAAGATGATAACATTGGATTCCATTTTAGGAATAAATTTCAATTATAATTTTGATGTATATATGATTTTATTGTTGATTTATGGTGGTTAATGTTTTGTATGTATTTAATTATACTATTTTGGGGACTATATGATTTGTTCATAAACATTTTATCTATGAATTTATGAGTGATTAATGATAAATTAAACTCTAGATAATTTGTGATCAAATTCATCTAATTATTGGTTTTCAAAACTTGGTTATGAATATTTGGGATAATTTACGAATAGTTATATATAAAATAATTTAAGATGGAATATTGGTTTTTTAATCTTTTGTGATTAATGTTTTATTTTATAATATTATGGTTCATTAATTTTGTGAATTATTGTAATATATTATAACCATTTTGATTTTGGATATAAACTAATGATTGGGGTTATATATTTTTATCCATTAATGGATTGTTCAATCCATTATTAGATGATTTTACTGATTCATGAATGAAAATACCACTATAATTATCATAATATTTTAAAAAAGAAAAAAATTTGGTTGAGATTGAATAAAGATATAAATTATACTAGTAAAGTAATTATATTTTCTACTGTTCACATTTTGCTTAGTAATGGAATTCCTAAACTCTATGAAAATGAGCTTGAAATTATAATGTTGTCCTATTACCATAATTTTAAATTAATTGATCATATTTTTTATATTTGTTTTCATTTTTCACTTTAATTCGTTAAATATCTCATGATCAATTTCATTATTATGATCAATGTTCTTTTTCACTCTCCATCATTATTTAGACATTAAATGTTTCCTCTATGATCATATTTTCAAGTCCAAAAAATTTTATTAAATTTGGAATACTTGTATTTGTTATTCCAGATGAAATTCAGATTCCCATTTCCCAATTTTCAAGAAGAATTTTTATTTTCCATTTTTAGTGTTTGGCGTATGAACAAAGGTAATACAAAATACAAAACCCTTGGTTATCGAGCAGAAGTTCAATATATAAGGACATAATTTACAAATGATAGGAAGAATGTAAAAACTCATGTAATCTAAATTTACAACATTGTAATCCCATATGAAATTTCATAATTTAATTATTTATTTAAATAATTATTATAATAATTCAGGTTTATTTTTCAGCAAAAATAATAAAAATATTTATTTATAACCAAACATGGTTTTAATGAATTATATGGTTTTATATAAATGATTTATTTTCAAATTAAGTATTTTTAATTTGAAAAAAAGATATTCATTTTTCAATTAATAATATAAAACATATATTGGGTTCATGTTTTGAGAATTTTCTGAAAATTTTATGTTTCAAAAAATATTAAATTATGCTAATTTTTTTAAAAAAATGTTATTTGATTTCAATAATTTACAAGTCCATAAAATTTTTTAACATTGTTTCAAATATAAATTAGTTAAATAATGTTATAAATAGTAAAATTATTTTTGATCAATATTATTCATGATTTTGGTCTAAAAACATTATTACACTTAAAAGAGGATTTTTCTGCAAAATATTTTTTTATCTTGTTTTGCTGTTTTAATTTGTAATTAAATTCAACCAATTATCTGAGTTCATTTTTGTCAAATGGATTACGTATTTTTAATAATTATAATTAACATTAATTAATAAGTTTAACAAAAAAAAATTCAAATAAAATTGTATATACATTAAATAGATGTTTACATAATTAATAATTAAAAATGGTTAACGAGGGTTTCGGTATTGAGATAAAGGCTAAAATGACCTAAATAATATTTATATTCTTTTTATTTATTATATTTTACCCTATTTCATCTAATAGTTTAAACAATTCTATTTGAATCCATGTTTCCTGTGTAAGACACTAATATATTTTATTATCATCAATAATTACATGTGTTTCCACTACCAGACTTATAAATGTACACTATATATCCTCTAATTCCCACAATTTAGGTGAGGATCTTTTACCCAAACCAACCAAAATAAATTTCTAAAATTTCTCCCGTCAACCTAGATTCTATTATCTCATCATAAAAATATCCTTTGAATACTTTTGGTATTAAACTAAATAGGTTGACTAATGTATATGTATAGTTTATAATAGAGTTTTTTCATTTTATTTGATCTTATACCTTAATAAAATAACTTCTAAACATTATGTTATAATAAAAAAATTATCTTATATATTATATTATTTTTATGTTAATTCTATAACCAATATCAATATTATTTTCCACAAAATGCTAATCATTACTAGGGTTTCTATAAATATCGGCCCACTACCTCGAAAACTGATGTTATTCGTTTTACATCATCGAACGTGACGAATAGTTATAATTAATTATTATATATATGTATATATTTTATCCATTAAATATTTACTATTTTGAAAAATGTAATATATAATAAATTTTCATACCTTTAAATCCATTTATAAATGAAAATTTTATTCACGCGTACGTGTGGATTACAACATCCAAAAAGCAATGTGATTATTTTTTCATTACTAATTAAAATGGAACATATATATATGTGTTTTAAAAAAATTATATATTATTTGTTATATAATCAATAGTAATTATATATTAAATGATACTTACCATATTTATCACATGTTATAGGAAAATTGATATCATTACTCATGCATACGTACAACCAAACATCTCCTTGATTGGCACACAATTTATCTTTTATAAAAATCATTCATGGTTGGTTTTAAAATTTTTATTAATTTTAAAAAGTATAATTATTTAATTATTACTATTTTTTATATGATTTAATAAAGACTTATTTTACCACTGTCAAATTACCAAAATTATTTTTTAAATATATGACAAATATTGTCAAAAAATATCACATGAACAAAATTGATTATGTAATTTTATATAACCACAAAATAAAAAATTTAAAATTGATAATAAACATTAAAATATTTATTAATAATTATAAATATTATCATATGTTTATTAATATTGGAGATAAATAAGTTACATGATTGGTTGAACTCAAGGTAATGTGTACTTTACCATAGAACCACTACCTAAATTGTTTTAAACATTTATTTTCAAACTATTTTTCTTAGATGTCCACATCTAAAAATTATTTTTCTGGATGTATTTATATGTAAATAAACTAATTGTAAAGAAAATTATATATCCTTTTTTGTGTACTTTATCATTTTTTAAAATTTTGAATTTTTACATATTTCATAATGAAATTTTTAATGTGAAGACAAATGAATATTTTTTTAATGTATACAGCGTCAAAGGTTCTTCCCACCATTATAACTGATATTTGATGTTTGGATTCCCTTTCAAGGATTAAGGTTTTCGTCAATTAAAACCCATAGATTCAATATTTTTTGGTACATTCAAAATGATTTTTAAATGTATTGCATATTTTAATAACCCAAATTGTTTTTTATACAGGTTAGAAAATTTTATTTATGAGTATTACATTGGAAATGTAAGATAATAGGTATTATGATTATATTTTTGGTCTTGGGTATTTTTGTTAATGAGGGGTGAGAATTATATACCTCATGATTGAGTGTTATTTGAATATATACCATGATGATCGATTACCTCAATATACCTCATCAATGCATTTAGTAAAGGTCTATAGTTAACTAGTTATGATTCACTGGATAATTTTTTTTTGGAATTTATTAGGTATGTTATTCCATTTTAAATATTGATTGTATGAATAAATTTATAATTCATTATCATGTAACCTTCATGATTTTTCAATTCCTTTTATGTGTTTTCATATAAATATCATTATTTCACCAGGGAAGATACTGAATTAATGATTAAATTGATGACTGTAATATTTATTAAGGAACAAGTGTATAAATTTTATTGAATTATAAATGATATAAATAATAAATTAATGATTTTTATTTATTCATTTAATATTTCCTATATCATGTTTTATATTAAAATTATTTTAGTGTGGTTGATTTCCTCGGTAAAAAAATGTCTATTTTGATCCCAGAATTAATTTTGAAAAAGTAAATTTTTTTGAGTATTGATTGTCTAATGGGTTTCTTTAATTCATTTTTATGTCCCTTACAGGGATTTTTATGATAATATCATATTTTAAAGTGTTTTCCACAGAGGTTTATGGATGATTATGGATATTTATATGGTCATGATGAATATTATGAAGATATGTCATTAAAGAAATCTTTTTTTATGAAATTAATAATTCTTAAAAAAATGTATACATAGTGGATATGTTAACTTTTTCAAATATTGGTTTGTTATATAATTATGGTGAATTGGTTATCAAAAACTACATTCTTTAAAGATATTTTAGATTCCAATAAAGAAAATACTAGTCTAATGAAATTATATTGTCTACTTATTATGTCTATGTCCTTATAGGAATGAAATGATACTATATTTATTTATTCCATTAAAAAAAATATTGTATATTCCAAAAAAATATTTGATAATATATTTAAGACTACTATCTCAACCCTATTTATGGATGAATAAATTATGATATTTAGATGGATAAAAATATTGAATTAATAGAATGAGTATTAGTATATATTGTAAATTTTAGTGATTATTTATAAATATGACTACTAATATAAGAACATTTTTATTACTCATATAACTGCAAGAAATAAACTAGTGACATCCTATAAAATAATGTTCAAAATTAGTGTGAAATTCTACCAAACTATGAATATTTTTAGAAACTCTAAATTAGTTATGTTACATTTTATCTATTTATTTAAAATTCATTTATATTGGGGATAACATTTATTTGTATATAAAACTCTCTTGTTTTGAACAATGTGGTTTTCTTAAGAATATTTTACGTAGAGTACATAATTGAACATTACTTAAGTAAAAGGGAAGAATATCCTTGATCCTTAAGATACTTTATTTTACAAAGGACTATTGGCACCAAAATTCAGGAAGAACAAGAACAAGAGGAAATACATAAGGCTACCTCGCGAAGCATGTTCGTAAATCCCTCGCAGCCCCGTGACCGGTGCAAAGATTCCCCTCTGTGAAGGCGCCACAGAGCAAAAATCTGGGAGGCTCCACAAGCCCTGTTGATGTTTGTGAACCCACTACAGAGCAAGGAGGCAGGAGGCTCCGGGAGCCTCCTTGATGTTTGCAGACCCACCGTAGAGTATGGAGGTGGGTGGATCTGTTGTCCCCCTCGACGTTTGCAAACCCGTCACGGAGCATGGAAGTGGGAGGCTTCGCGATTCTAAAAAAATGCCAAGTGGTTTCATGCCCAGTGATCTCTACTTCACAATGCCTCTTTCCTAGAAATAATGGGCTCCCCTCAATCCCAAAGGACAAATCCTCCGACATTTCGCCTTCTGATATCTCAAATCATGAAGCAATTTCTGCTCTTGGAACGATGGACTCCTCAAGGTACTCCGGCTTCACGATGTTCCTCTCCCTTGGTTTGAATTCAGAAACTCTTCAAAGAGGGATGCCCTTCAAAGATCCCACGAGCCTCCGCTAAGGAAGGGGATCCCCAAGGAGACTCATGTCTTCACAGAGCACTTATACTTTGCGAAGTACCCTCCATGCACATGTGATGATAAGGAAGGGTCATTATGCTTCACGAAGCACATTTCATTTCAATGTTACACTTTGTAGATCACCCTTTCTTCACAATTCCCTACTTCACAAATTACTTTCCACATCGCGAAGTACCTTCCATGTGCACCAATTCCATATACCTAGGCAAGGCCACTTCACTTTGTGAAGCCCCTCCACTACATTTCCCCAGAGCTGCATGAGGTTTCAACCTATGAACCACTTTTCTCTGTAACTCTTTTTCTCATGGAACCCTATAGATTTGAATGAAGTAATTTTAAGATCACTTGGGTGGTACTTCCTGTTATGTGGCCTCGCCTCATGCTTCTTCTCATAGGCATGCTAACTTCTAATGCTTTTTCGCACAGCCATGCTAATGTGGACCTCTCAATGGATCACTCCATAACACCCCCTCACCATGACATTGTTGATTCCTTCCCTTGTTCAAGGGTGGGCGGGTATCAGTTATTTAAGTCATAGTGGTGCAGAGAGAACACCCATTGTCTGAGTTACATGACATTAAACTGCCAAACACCATCATCCTCAGCACATGACATTAAATTGTGGCCTCTCCCCATGCATTATACACGTGGTAACCTATTTCATACATTCTATATGCCCATTTGTCCCCACAAGAGTGAGATCATTCCTCCCATGGAATGAGATCCTCTTTATAATAGTGGCATCAGTCCATGGGGAAAGGAAAACCACCTTGGTGTAAGCCCCTAGACTTTCTTGTGGGAGGCATCTTCTCTACTCCTCCTATATTCTTTCTACCCGAAGACCAGAGATGGGGGGATGATCACCAAATCCCTCCTTTACTCGGTTATAAATACCTATCCCTTTGGTATTTGTCTCCACAGGGCCTCCACCCTAGATTAAGTCTCAATATTCATCTCCCTGGGCTACTAACCACGCGAATCCCATGTTTACTCTTTGGGCTGTTAACTACGCGTAATCCCATGTTTCCTCATTGGGCTTCCAACCACATGTAATCCCCACTACACTTCCCACAAAAACACCTTTCATGTCCTAATATTCATGTCTTCACTACCATTTATTTCTCACACCGAGCATTACTCATGTGGGCATAGAGTAAGCATCGATCTTGAAATCCTCCCTGGGCAGCCTAGAGTGTAAGCCCCACACCCATCCCGAACTACCTAGACATTGATCCTTTCCTAGGAAAGGTACATGGGAAGCCTTTATGAGGTTGAATCCCAACATCCATTTGTCCCGAACACTTCATGGCAGTTCACTGACACCAATTCCAAACTACGTGGAATTTGATTCTTTCTATAGTAGGGTACGTAGGAATCCTCCTTAAGGTTCAAGCCAAACAACCTATTTGTTTTTACCCCCTTCATGTCAGTTCAGCATGCCCCATCCAAAACTACGTGGACGTTGATCCTTTCCAAGGTAAGGTGTCTAGGAAGCCTCGTAGAGGTTCAATCCCAACAACCATGGGTTCCAACCCTCTTCACGTCAGACCACCTTCATCCCACATGGGGTTAAATTGCATGCCCCCTTTTCATCCTGCATGACATTATACTACATACACCATCTCAAACTATGTGGGATTTTATCCTTGTATCATAGACAGGGTATGTAGGAAGCCTCCATTAGGTTCAACCCCATCCAGTGGTAAGATGTTTTGGCCCCATCCAGTGGTATGTCATTGTGCCCCCATCTAGTGGTTGGTCGTTGCAAGCGACATTCAGCATTAAGTCATTGTGCCTCAATCCAGTGGTAAGCCATTGTGCCTCCATACAATGGTAATATTTTACGCCCTCATAAAATGGTAATCTGTTGTGAACCCCATTTAGTGGTAAGTCATTTTCAACCCAAGCCCAGCGGTAAGCCATTGTCGTCCCTTCTATTGGGACCCATATCAATAGTCCTTCCGAGTTGCGTAATACCAATCTTGTGCTGCTAACCATGCGTAAGCCCCAGTATATCATTTGGTTGTTTTCTTATGCACACACCCCAATATCATACCCCATCCTAAACTACATGGACATTGATTCCTTACCACGGGGATATGTAGGAAGTCTCTTCGAGGCTCAATCCCAACATCACCATCACCCTCGAGTGAACTCCACCTCATTCCGCATATACTTCATTTAGCCTACCATTATTCATCTTGATTCTTATCCAGTCCACCACATCCCGGTGAGATCATTTCAATTCAACTCCTAGCATCATTGTTCCCTCCTGGGTTTTTCACCCATCTAATCCACTTTAGTTAGTGTTTCGGTCAACCTGATTTGTCTCCGCTAGACGTTAAACTCATGGCATACCCTATGATAAACATGGGAATCTCAATAAAATCATAGAGACATGCCTAGGGAATATAATTCCCCACATTTTACGTAGGATTCCTAGAGCTTTTTCACCCTTGAGAAGTCCTATAATAAGGGGAAGAAACCCAGACATGCTAGTGTTCCAACTTCCAGACATGCCAGTGATGTCCAACGTGACTACTCCCCCAACTGAAGGTTGCTTCCCTGACCGGACCCCTTGGAATGCTCTAAAAGAAGAAATGTAATTAATCGGCGTCCATGAAGATATGACATAGGGAAGAGTTTCACAAAAAACGTCTTAATCTACAAGGGATACCTGGACTAGGTGATGAGTTTGAGGAGGAATCCATAGGAGGACCTAGAATACCATTATCTTGTTTCCATCAATGAGAAAACATCCTGGAATAAGTGATGAATGTCGCATGTCTTTGGAAGGAGAGAATGCGGGTCAATAGCTAGCACGTCCTCATCGTCCACAAACAGACGGATGTGTGTGCCCCGACAAAAGCATCGAAAATAGAAATGGTGAACCCGACGTTAATGTATTCTCCTTAAATGTGGATATTATTAGTGTTCAATACATCATTGGATTATCATGTCACCAGATCTAGTTATATGGTGATGGGTCCCACCAAGAAAATAGTGGGAATGGCGTGAAACTCAACAGAATTTGGGGAAGTCAAAACATTGAACATCCCTATCTGTGAAGTTGTTAGTGTGGATCCTTCTTACCATCCATGGGAGATGGAATGATGCTGGGGCACTGGATGTAAATTTCTTTGTTTCATCACTAACAGTTTAATCTCCATGCTTTCAAGGAACCAAGTTGTTGCACCAGAAATCTGATCTCCACCCAGCCACTGATGTAGGGACAGGGCCAATGCCTACGTGGAAATCACGCATGGCTCCACCGCTTCTGTGACATCTTCCACACCCAAAACTGTTGGGTTACCACACCCTATCTCCCCATCTGAATTTTTACAATGAAATTTCATAAATGGCCTCATACGCCGATACAGGGAGGAGGGGATTATCCTGATTTGGGATATGGCCCCATGATTTAGAGACATTTATGCCTCATCACCAATGTCGCCCCAGCGTTTGTGTAGTGTCCCATGGCTCCCAACCCCAACATACAATTGTTTTAGGAGCCTCTCTCCAAAATACCTCAATGATTACCTCCCATACTCCGACGAGGTAGGGGATGTCTAGGTCAGCCCGACCAGGAACTCATTCTAGGGGACCCCATGGAGGGCCCCCACTAGGTCGCGCCCACCCCACCACCAGGTCCCATTGGCTGAAGAGCAAGTAATCTATGTACCTACACTGCAAGCCCCAGTCTGGTTGACCTAATGCTAGTGTCGGGCGCTGGCCGAGGAGAACACCCACCAAGGGGTGTCAACGTCAACAACTACTGTGGCCCATGCCACCACTGACATGTATCATCATTCCCATATGTACAGTGAGAATGGGAACTTATATACCCAGTCCGGATCGAGGGCCCAACTGTCCCATGGGTAGTATTGGTCGATTATCTTGGACGTCGGCATAGGGAGCACCCATCGTGGACCGACCCGCAGTAGTGACACCCAGTACGGAGGTCCTCCTTGTACTACCACCATAGAGAACGTGGGTCCTCCCTACTTCCAAGCGCGGCATGGAGGTTTGCCCCCTGCTACCTTCAATTCGAACGAGGGTCCTCCCCACAGCAGTGACACTCTGTATGGTAGCCTCTTTCATGCTCATTATGTCAGGTATGGGGTCATTCCTTCTACCATAGACCGCTTATATGGAGATGTTATGCATCTGGTAAATCTACAGTATGGTGGATTCCCCTTTTCCTTACAGCAGCTTGAAAAGGCCCTCCTCACCTCAACAATCAAAGGGGTGAAGGTCAGTTTTTCTTCATTGGAACTCATCACGGAGGTCCTACTTGTATTTTACCTGACCAATATGAGGACCCTTCTCATGTTGGCACTGCCCAGGGAAGAAAGCATAGAGGTCCCACCCATGCTCTTATTAGCTCCGGCGAAGGTCCTTCTCACTCCAACATTTTTAGTAGAGGTCCCCTCCACACATCGGCTAGTGGACATAGAGTTCTTCCCCGTGTTTTCTTTGATATATATCCAGGAGCTCCTCACACCCCAACTCAGTCAAGTGGAAGTCCTCCCCACCCCAGCACCAGTACAGCTGAAGGAAATCATCATGCCAAAAATCAACCATATCCCATTGAACCCTACTAAGGTAGGAGGGTGGGTCGTCGCCACTATAAAATGAATGCTGGGATGATTCAGACAGAGATCAAACCAGTCTTCTTCTCAGATTTTGAGGTCGAATATGACTCAATGATGGAACCCTCACCTAGATCCTTCGTATCAAGGTTCGGGGTAAGAAAAAAGCACATTAGCCTCGTAATTATAGAATGTGAGGTCTTTCAAATTCCCATAGGTATATCATGGGGGATTAACATTTGGATAATCTAGAGGTTACGATCGTGCAATCGTCACCATCATCGCCAGAAGCACTATCTACCTCGACTATAGTTCAGGGAGATCTATTCTAGAGACCAATGGCTGACAAGCAATAGTGTGGTCCACTGCCAGCAGCCATAGTCCCTACGCCAGAAACTACGGTCATCATCCATTCTTACTATGATTCAGTGGCTATGTCACTACACTCTTAAGAGGATAACCCGATATGTGGCTGTTTATCAGCTCACTCGCCATATTACCCAGTTTCTATCCTACCATCTCAGTGGTCTGCATCAGTACCACTACCAGTTCCCCCATACATCTCTAGTAGATGAGTGGGGAAATGAAGGGCCATACCATGAATCTAGACCCGAGAGCTTGTGGGATATTCTTTCCGTGGACCATTTCCTAGAGATGTTCTTTCCAGTTGCAGGACCACATTTTTGGGTACCAGAAGCACTCACCCAATAGGAGGTTGGATGATTTTTCCAGACTCTCTGGGAAACTCATTTCCTCCTTCAACATCAATGAGTCACATACCCCATGAGTCATGCACACTTTGAATACATTGTCCAACAATGTCATTTGGTCGATTTAGCCGCACTCCATGTGGCCCAGTGCCCTGAGTCACTAGGACACCATAAGACCCTCCAATGACAATACATCCAGAGATTTAAAGTGCTCTCCAGGATAATGAAGGAGGCTTCTCCCTATGTGGAAATTTGTGGCTGGTGCAGTACACGGCCCTCCATTTCAGTTCCATCCTGCGTCAGCCCGATTTGTCATGCGACATAGAGGATATGCCTCTAGAAAGGATGTCGGTTAACATGGATGACCAATTAGAGGAAGATAATGAGATATAACTTCTTGATGGGGACTTACCCCTTGAGAAAGTGCCACAGATATTGGATCCATTAGGAAGGGTCAGTTGCCAGCAGAAAAATCTACTGGGTCTTCCCATGCCCACCAAGGCACTAGTCCTTAGATAGAATCCCATTAAGGGAAAGGGACTCCTCTGAGCCATAAAACATTTTGACCCATATTTCTCAGTGCATAAGGCATAAGACGATCTCAAAAATGCCCTGTTGCATCTGTAACTCACCAAACACACGAAGATAGACAACGACCTCCATTCTAAAAGCATTGTGGAGCGACGACTGGACGACAATGATCCTCTGTCGGGGTAGTAGGGAAGGCACAACTTCCCCTTGGAAAACTGCCCCTAGGTGAACATGGACATCCTGACCACATAGATAGGGTTGAGGCTGTAACATATGGGAAGAGGGTGTGGTATGTGTCTCCAAATAATCATGATGAGCGTGAAAATTCTTGGGACATAGCTCAGGTTCCCCCAACTACCCCACAAGTTGTTCCACCATCTGCTCCATGAGCTTTTGGGCCTACTTATCATGTTAAAGAATCTGCCAATGCACTGGTGGTCATGGATCCCCGTCAAGATAGGTATCACCGCCTAGATGATCCAATGGCGGCACTAATCACCATCCTCAATGATTTAAAGACTTGACGAGTGGCAAACCTACCTGATGGCAAGCCATATCTGGCATGGGTGGATGATATTCTAGCACCCCCGGGTTTTGGAAATCATACATTTTCCCCCTTTAATGGAACAAGGGACCCGTTGCACCACCTGGCCCACTTTATCTCATGGTTTGGGCCTATGTTGGGAACTACAGTGCAGTAGGAGGCCGCTAGACTCTCGTGTTTCATATAGACATTGGAGGTCCCAACATTCGTCTTGTACATCCATCTCCACATTAGGTCAGTGGCAGGTTGGAAAGACCTCTATAGGAAATTCCTCAAATAGTTCTGTTCCACCACTTGGATGATGAGTATCGTAGACCTCTTCATGTGCAAGAAGAGACCTGATGAGCACATTGCAGACTTTGTCTCCTGGTGGAAAGGGATCACATACTCCCTTGGCATGCCACTGACTCATGAGAAACTACTGATGATGTGCATAGGTAATGGCATGGAAAAACTAGTCCCCTCTCTAATCACCCAAAACTACCTCGAGGGATTACGAGACTTATCTGATAAGGCTCAATGCCTAGAAGAAGCCTTGTAGTAGGCCATCCAGACACGTCCATTCCCTCCTACAATCCCCATGAGAAGGTCTGCTAGTGCCGATCCCACCACAGTACCCAGGCAACTAGAGTTGTTTCCAGTGGAGCCACCTCCAAAGCCTCACAGAGGCCTTCCACCTCAGGTGTACCCTCCAGCCCAGTATCACCCACTTCAAAATTAGCAGTTGCCCCCGTACAATGTGCTGCCACCACCTAGGATAGATAACCAGGCTCCACCTCCTTGGATGTCCCCTGTAGCCCCACATATAGGTCAGGCTCGAAGGGCCCCCTTACCAGACAAGAGGAACCAGACATACTCGTTCAATGAGGCACAAGTCCCTGATTATTTCCAAAGTTCCCTAAATTGGGGGATTGTATGTTTTCTTTAATACAGGAGGCCAAAATAGGTGGACCTCACCGATTTCCCTAATTATTGTCCCTATCTCCATATCCTGGAGAACATCCTCAAACTGTGATATGTTCTTAATGACTGGATTCAAGACTAAGTGGATAACAGCATAGTATGGTAAGGCCCTACTTCGGCATAGGTGGAACGTGTGTTCATGAGGCTGGATGGTAGCAGTGATAGTGAAGGCAAGTGGCATCAGGTTTATAACCTCAAGTTCCATATGTATTATGATTGGATTGCACTTAAATTAGTATCCCATTCCCACAGTGTTATCTTTGCACACATGAATTGAACAGAGCATTCAAAATCCATAGTTACTACTTCTACATCGACGTCTCATCCATCCTCTTCCTAGAAGAGCAAGCACCAGTGGCGTAAAGGAAAGAAATGTCCCCGCCAGTGCCATCATTATAACACCCCGAGATTTTATAAGATATATTCTTTTAAATTTCTTTAATATCTTATATTGTATGGTACACCAAGATTATCTTGTACTATACACAACACCGTATTAGCTTGAAATATATGCAACACTATTCTTGGCTCATGTTATACAGAATTTCAAGTTCGTTTGGTGGAAATAATTCTAGGCAACATTATGTATAGATTTAGTTTAATGTATTAATGAAAGAAGTTTTGATTATGTTATACGCAGCACCAAAGGGAGCTTTCACTACACGTATCCCTGACTTGTCTTGCATTACATGCAATCGCGACCTTCCTCGATAGCATGTGTAGTACGCAATAACAGGTTTCACTAAACAATGATATATTATATAAACTAGCCATTATGAATTGAAATACCCACTTTATGAAATTTTATAAATTTTATCATTAAAAATGGACTTCATTTTTGGATTTGGAATATCGAAATTAGTCTAGGGTGAATTTGTCGTATTTTCTGAAAACATTCAATTTTTGATGAATAGTGAAAACACTAGGTTACTATTTAAAAACTGACTTTTAATTTAATAATTATTTATGTTATTTAAATTTATTTTAGGTCAAAATTGATACATAATACCTATATAATTTCAATTTAATTAATTGGACTCATTTTATAATAATTTTATATATATATAAATTTTATTAAACTTTTCACCGTCTTTTACCCACCTCCTAGGAAAATTTGAAAATTTACATAAAACATAATTTTACCGCTTCTGTGAGTGGAATTTCGAAAATCCGAGACACACGGTTAATATCAAGGTGTTAAATATGGTTCAATAAGATAAAAATAATTTTTGGCGAATAGTAACTTTTTACTTTTATTTGCCACAGTTAATTATAAATAGGGTGATTAAGGGTAAAAATGATATTATTATTACCCTAACACAAGTCCTAATTCTATTGGATAAGTGTAATTCGACCAAAAACAACCTTTGGAATAAAATATTACCATTTAGGTCCACATGGATTAGATTAGGACATTTATTATTAATTTATTTAAAGAGTGGTTAAAATAGTTAAAATCAATGTTTAATAACTAAATCATTTTTAATATAAAGTTATAAATAAGATAAATTAGACTATAAATATTCATTATAAAGATAAAAATATTTCCTACATAATGGAATTTTATTTAAAAAAATTAGACCTTAAATAATATAATTTATTTATGACACAGTGATGATGCAGTAAATACCTTATTAATGAAATATTAACATAATTTATGTTATAAATACCCAAATAAATTTAATTTGAGACTTTTTATGAATTGCACTAATTTTATAGGTTAATATGACATGTTAGTATTTATTAAAATAAATTTTTTCTAACTAATAATGTTGTTATGATTTTCACAAAAATCAATTACCAAATAGTGTCAAAAATGACATAAAATAGTTTTTAAAACAAATATTGTATTATTATTTTTTATTTTAATCCTAAAAATCTAAGATTAGGAATAATGGCTTATATAAGGTTATATTTATTAATAATGAACAGCTTAGGGTTCTTTTGTCTTGCTATAGAATGCTTATTAACCATATAGTGTAAGAGAACAAGAAGACATGGAAAAAGTTAAATTATTTAACTAAGAGTTAAATCTAAATGATAAGGTTAAAATAGTAATCTAAAATTGTCTAAAACCTATTGGTTGAGAGGATTTAGACCCATACCCACTTTAGCTTCGAAATAAATCAATTTTTAGCTATTATAAACTAAATATGACTTTATTAAAAAATAATATTTTTTGTTTTTCCAAAGGTTCCCTTCTCCTCTCTTATAAAAAGGGCACCCCTTACCTCTTCTTTTCACGCCCTTTTGAGCCTTTAAGCTCGGCCAAACCCTAACCATTTCTCTTCTCCACTTCCTTAGAAACATTCTGGAGGTTCTGGTCTTCTCAAAAGACCAACTTTATTTCCCTAAGAATAAGTTTAAAGGAGGTGCGTCGAGGAAGAGGTAATCTCTTCTACCAACTCTTTCAAGTTTCTTTCTTCTTCTACCTCCTCTAGTTTAGTTGTTTCATTATAAAGTAATAACATCAGTATTACTTATATACTGATATGTTATTATAAATATTAAACTACCCTATTTCACCTTCTATCCACCCTATGGAAAATGAAATCACCGTGCGTGTTTACGTACGGAATACCGTCTCCACGCCGTGGTGTAATAAGTTTTTCCACCACCACCTAACTTGGATGGGTATAATGGTGTAAAGAATAACTATATATGATTATTATAAAATCATACTGATTCTGAGATATTATATCATCCACTCCAATTCAATTCAATAATTATGGGAATGATATCATCGCTCGTGCGTATGTACAGATTACTGTCTCCACGACGCGATGAGATTCACTCTCCATGTTAACCACTAAAGAATGATTATAAAGTATATATATAATGAATAATAATGAAATATATGACATGATAAATCTACTGGATATATATATATATATATAAGTCATCTACATACTTCCATTCAAGTCAATAAGGAAAAAAGAAAACAGCGTTCATGCGTGCGTACGGCCTACCGTCTCCATGAACGGTGTAATTCATTTCATTTATCTATCTATTATATATATAAATAATAAATATATATGATATATAAACCATGATTTACATTCTAGAAGTAATTAAATCATGATATATGTAATAATAGTATCATAAACAACAAGTCCAAACACGTACGATAAATAAAACGATTTTACCCAAAACGCTTCTTTAACATGGAATTTACAAAAGAATGGGTAATATAAAGTAATAAGTGAACCATATATGATATAATAACAATAAATATGATTATGTAATAAGTCAATGACATTAATTAAATCATTATACAAGAGTTTAGGATATGTATGAAACATATCGTACATAAGGTAAGGGATAATTATTCCAATCTCATTCTTATATGAGATTGTTTATTCGTAAGTATCTATTGGGGTTATATTTATCATCCATGTCCATGTTTTCTCAAAAAAATTCATAAAATGTTTACTATTATTACATGTATTTTTAAATTCATTTTTACCCCTTTTTGACTTTTACTACGATGAATGGGAGGAATCTTTCTTTTGTTTACCATACAATGTACTTTTTGACTTTTCTGGAAAAAGTATGAGAAGAATGTTTTTTAACTTATACGGCATGAATATATTTTTTACAGTTTCATAACACCATATTTTCATGAAGTTTACTCTAAAATATTTCATAGTTATTTTTAATAAAATCCTTTTCTTTTAAAATTGTGTGGCATTTTGTGAAAATAAAATGATTCTTAAGAAGAAAGGATATTTTCCTCAATAATTCTTTTCAAGTGTTTTATCAAATCATTTTCCATCTAAGATGGCATTATTTTGTATGTGTATGTTTCAAGTATAATATCTCTATGATTTACATGGTTTCAATTTTCTTATGATGAAATGATATCAATTTTTTTATATGGAATATGTTATGATGGGATGATGTTTATGAAACCCATTTTATTATTTGGGTTATGATGAATGATTTATATTTATATTGTGGCACACGTAAGAATGATTTAATTATGAGATGGGTGTGACCTATATCTCCCTCCAATGCATTGGGTAAATACTTTTATCTCATGAGATAGACATGGCTGGAATGGTAAGTTAATGTGGTTCAGTGTTATAGGACTGGAACGAGGAGTGAACTCGATTCAGAAAGGGAATTTGTCCACTAAGATGGTCTGGGCATCAATGCCTTGGATAATATAGAAATCAAATCATGTGCTTAATGGTTTCCACAATTAAATTTTTTATTCCCATGCTATTTTATCATGATTGATGTATCTATGCCTTATGTACTTCCATGTTTTATGTTATTTCTCAAGACTTTGATGTTTAAACATTATGTACATGTTTTGAAGTTCAAATGTATATGGTTTGTTTTATTTTCTCCATGCTTACCATTATTGAGCATTTGAGATCACCCTTTATATCTTTTCTTTTCCCCAGGATATAAAGAAAGGTTTTAGCTAAGAAAACGAAAGGGGAATATCTTTATGGGAGATGTTGAAGATCTTTCACCAAGATTAGAAGATTATATTTTGAGTTTCCAAAGACAATAAACTATTATGATCATATGGTGTCTGTTTTTGTTATGTATTAGATATTCCAAAAAAGTAATATAATTTCTATGTACGTCATGCTTTGCGACTCTAAAATTGGTATCCGAGGAAAGTTTTAGTTAACCTTTGGAAACTAGGATGCGAAAACTTTAGTGAAATCCCTAGAGATATTTCTATGGTATGTCTAGGGTTGTCCCTAAGGATAAATATATGTATAGGTGATAGTCCTAGAATTACGGTAACGATCTTAGAATTTAACCTAAGATTTTAGATATTGACGGTACTCCCCCTTTATTATGTAGTTTTCCCTAGCATGATTTTTTCCTCTCACACTATTCTTTTTGGGTTTTAGAAAATGGCTGGTAACAGGAAGATTCATGATAATGGAGGATATGATGGACAATGGAATGATATTCTTCATGAGCAGCTGAATGAAATGGGATTTGGAAGTCCAAACATCGTTATTATGCCTAATCATCAATCTCATAATATGATCAATAATCTTAACTTTGGTATGTTTCCCGACTCAGCTAATAAGAGAAAGATGGAGTTTCATGATGATCATAGAGGAAAGAAATTCAATTTCTCTCATGTAAATCTTGTGGGAAGAGGCATTAAGGAGAATGTTTCAAAGGAACAGGTAGATGCTTTGGATATGGAAAGGAAGGACACAAATCTAGTAAGTGAAAAGGAAAAGGTTCAGTTAACACCATGGAAAAGGATAATGGTATTGCTACGACATCAACAACAATTAAATGTTTTAAATGTGGAATGTATGGGAATTATGAAAACCAATGACCTAAGGGAAAGTCTCATGAAGAGAATCAGCATGCTCATATGGGTAGTATTTATATTGATGATGATGAAGAGACTACAAATGATATGTGAGATGGAAGAATTGTTCAATATCGGTCAATGGTTTAAGAAGGTATTGGAATGATTACATATTTATCTAGAGTAATGTTGTATAAGTAATCTCATGGTACTATGGAATAATGAGACATCTAAGGATAGTTACACTATTGTTTTTCCTTATGTTTTTAAAAGTATATGTTGAATGGTACTGGTAACCATGAAAGGTTATTCAGATATTTTTGGAAAGCACCTAATATGCACATAAAGAAGGAATACGGAGATAATGAAATGTTTGATAGTATTAATAATCTCATGATTGAGATAAGGACAAAGTGATATCATGGTTTGAGTATATAGAATTTTTGTAATTTTGGTATATGGAAAGAGTTAACTTATGACAACATTCATGTTTTCACTAAAGTTTAATGGGTATTCCTTTTTCAAGAGAATACATGATTAAGGTATTCAAATGTTTGGAATGTGACCAACAACAAGATATATCTTATGGGGGATAAATGATGGTATTCACATGCTTGGTAGATGATCTTTCTAGTAGTCGTTTTCTTTATACTATGAGATTGGAAAGAAGTATTTTCGATAAGCCTAAAGGTTGGAATGCATTATGTTGGACATCAGATAGTATTGTTTAAGGCTAGAAATTTTTGATATTATTTTTGGAATGTTATAATAGTATAGTTTTATAAAAAGGAAAACCCGTAGGATGGGTGACAACCTGTCACATCGGACAAGGATGCAGGAATTGAACCCACAACTGTAGTACGATAGGACTTTATTGCCTACCAATGGCCTACAGGAAATCCCTGTTTAGTAGAAACTAGATTTATTTTATTAAGCGGTATGATAGATTAAGTATAAGTCCATTTTTGGAATCATATACGATTAACCTCACCATAGATGGACTTATGTATATTTGATAACTTTTGCTAACCTTATGTTTGAGACAGATGGAATGACCTATCATTCTATCGCATGGTCTGCTAAAACTACACGGATAAAAAATTCGACTTCATTTCTTTAAGAGATGAATTTGAAATTGTTCAAGGCACAAATAGCAGTGAGATTGTACCAAAATCAAGTAACATTTCTTATAAATTCAAATATTTCAACTTTAGGGAAAGTATATTGAAAACCAAAAATATTGTCATAGTTATCTTATATCTGATGAATCAGATGGTACCTTATATCATCACAAATTTATGTCTTTGTGATTGTTGGATTTTTCATAGCCATGTTCTCTACCACTCTCCATCATAACTTGATGGTTGGATTTCTCTTCCATATCCATATTTTCACCCATGTTGTCCTATGTGGAAACACATTAATGAGTTACTTTGGGTGATTGTTATGATTCTAACATCCCTTTTTAAAATGAAGTTTTAGTATTCCTTTTTACGATGTGGGTTTCTATGAAATAAACTTTCAAGTAGTAAACCATTTATAACCCCGACGAATTTCGAAGTCGAAACTCATTTTAAGGGGGTTAGAATGCAACACCCTGAGATTTCATAAGATATATTCATTTTAATTTCAATAATATCTTCTGTTGTACGGTACACCAAGATTATCTTGTACTATATGCAACACTGTATTAGCTTGCAGTATACGCAACACTATTCTTGGCTCGTGTTACACACAATTTCAAGTTCATTTTGTGGAAATTATTTTACGCAACATTAAGTATATATTTTGGTTAATGTATAAATGAAATAAGTTTTTATTATGTTATACGCAGCACCAAAGGGATCTTTCACTACACGCAGCCCTGACTTGTTTTTCATTACACGCAATCGTGACCTTCCTTGATAGCCTGTGTAGTACGCAATAACGGGTTTCACTAAACAATGATATATTATATAAAATAGCTGTTATGAATAGTAATACCCACGTTTTGAAATTTTATAAATTATATCTTTCAAAATGGAATTCATTTTTGGATTTGGAATATCGAAATTATCCTAGGGTGAATTTTTGGTATTTTTCTGAAAACATTCAATTTTTGATGAATAGTGAAAGCACTAGGTTACTATTTAAAAACCAACTTTATATTTAAATAATTATATATTTCATTTAAATTTATTTTAGGTCAAAATTGATACATAATACATATATATGTTCAATGCAATTCATTGGAGTCTTTTTATAATAAATTTAGATATATAAAAATTTTATTTAACTTTTCACCGTCTTTTACCCACCTCCTAGGAGAATTTGAACATTTACATAAAACTTAATTTTACTAATTCTGTGAGTAGAATTTCAAAAATCCAAGACACACGGTTAATTTCAAGGAGTAAAATGTGGTTCAATAAGATAAAAATAATTTTTGGTGAATAGTAACTTTTTACTTTTATTTACCACGGTTAAAAGTAAATAGGGTAATTAAGGGTAAAAATGATATTATTATTACCCTAAAACATGTCTTAATTATATTGGATAAGTGCTATTAGACCAAAAAACATTAGGAATAAAATATTTCCTTTTAGGTCCACTTGGATTAGATTAGGACATTTATTATTAATTTACTTAAAGAAGGGTTAAAATGGTTAAAATGAAAGTTTAATAATTAAATCATTTTTAATATAAGGTTATAAAGAAGATAAATTCGACTATAAATATTCATTAGAAAGGTAAAACTATTTCCTACATAATGGAATTTTATTTTTAATTTTTAGACCTTATATAATTTAATTTATTTATGACACAATGTTGATGTAGTAAATACCTTATTAAGGAAATATTAACATAATTGTTGTTATAAATACCCAAATAAAAGTAATATGATACTTTTTATGAATTTAACTAACTTAATAGGTTAATATGACATGTTAGTATTGATTAAATTAACTTTTTTTTCGAACTAATAATTTTGTTATGATTTTCACAAAAATCAATTACCAAATAGTGTCAAAATTGACATAAAATAGTTTTTTAAAAAATATTATATTATTAATTGTTATTTTATTCTTAAAAATATAAGGTTCGGCCAAATGACTTATATAAGGTTATATATATTAATAATGAACAATTTGGGGTTCTTTTGGCTTGTTATAGTAAGTTTATTAACCATATAGTGTAAGAAAACAAGAAGACACGGTAAAAGTTAAATCTAAATGATAAGGTTAAAATAGCAATCTAAACATGTCTAAAACCAATTGTTTGAGAGGATTTATACCCATCCCAAATTTAGATTATAAATAAATCAATCTGAATATATTATAAACCTAATATGACTTTATTATAAAATAATATTTTTTGTTTTTCCAAAGGTGCCCCTATCCTCCCTTATAAAAAGGGCACCCCTTCCCTCTTCTCTTCACACCATTTTGAGCCTTGAAGCTTGACCAAACTCTGACCATATATCTTCTCCACTTCCCTAGTAACATTCTGGAAGTTCTGTTCTTCTCAAAAGACAAACTCTAGTTCCTTAAGAAGAAGTTTAAAGGAGGTGCGTCGAGGAAGAGGTAATCTCTTCTACCGACTCTTTCAAGATTCTTTCTTCTTCTAATTCCTCTTCATTAGTTTTTTAATTATAAAGTAATAAAATCAGTATTAATTATATACTGATATGTTATTATAAATATTAAACAACCCTATTTCACCTTCTATCCATCCTATGGAAAATGAAATCATCGCACGTGCGTACGTACGGAATACCGTCTTCACGCTGTGGTGTAATCAGTTTTTCCTCCACCACATTACATTGATGGGTATAATGGTGTAAATAATAACTATATATTATTATTATAACATCATACTAATTCTGAGATATTATAGCATCCACTCCAATTCAATTCAATAATTATGGGAATGATATCATCGCTCGTGCGTACATACGGATTACCGTCTCCACGACGCTATGAGATTCAATCTCCATGTTAAAGACTCAAGAATGATTATAAAGTATATATAATAAATAAAAATGAAATATATTACATGTTAAATCTAATGGATTTATGTATATATATATATATATGTCATCTACATACTTCCATTCAAGTCAATAAGGAAAACGAAAACAGCGTTCATGCGTACGTACGACTTACCGTCTCCATGAATGGTGTATTTCATTTCATTTATCTATCTATTATATATATATATATATACTGAATATATATGATATATAAATCATGATTTACATTCTTGAAATAATTAAATCATGATATAAGGAAAAATAATATCATGAACAACAAGTCCAAACACGTACGATAAACAAAACGATTTTTCCCAAAACGCTGATTTAACATGGAATTTACAAAAGAACGGGTAATATAAAGTCATAAGTGAAACATATATGATATCATAACAATGAATATTATTATTTAATTAGTAAATGAAATTATTTAAATCATTATATAGGAGGTTCGGATACATACGAAGCATATCGGACCTAAGGTAAGGGGTAATTATTCCAATCTCATTCTTATCTGAGATTGTTTATTCATAACTATTTACTAGGGTTATATTTATCATCCATGTCCATGTTTTCTAAAAATGATTTCATAAAATGTTTACTATTATAACATGTATGTTTAATGTCATTTTTACCCCCTTTTTACTTTTACTATGATGAATGGAAGGAATCTTTGTTTTGTTTACCATACAATGTACCTTTTCATGGTTATTTTCAATAAAATCCTTTTCTTTTAAAATTGTGTGGCATTTTGTGAAAAGAAAATGATTTTTAAGATGAAAGGATATTTTCTTCAAGAATTATTTTCAAGTGTTTTATCAATCCATTTTCCATCTAAGATGACATTATTTCATATGTTTATGTTTCAAGTATAATATCTCTATTATTTACATGGTTTTATTTTTCTTATGAAGAAATGATATCCATTTGTTTTATATGGAATATGTTATGATGGGATGATGTTTATGAAACCCATTTTATTCTTTGGGTTATGATGAAAGATTAATGTTTATTTTGTGGCACACATAAGAATGGTTTCATTGTGATATGGGTGAGGCCTATATCTCCCTCAAATTCATTAGGTAAAGATTTATATATCATGAGATAGACATGGCCATAAAGGTAAGTTAATCTGGTTCAGTGTTACAGGATTGGAATGAAGAGTGAACTCGATCCAGAAAATGACTTTGTCCACTAAGATGGTCTTGGCAGCAATGCCTTGGCTACTATGGAAATCATATCATGTGCTTGATTGTTACCACAATTAAATTTTTTATTCCCATTCTATTTTATCATGATTGATGTATCTATGGCTTATGTACAGCCATGTTTTATGACATTAATCAAGATTTTGATGTTTAAACATTATGTTTATGTTTTGAAGTTCAAATGTATATGGTTTGTTTTATTTTCTCCATGCTTAACCTTACTGAGCATTTAAGCTCACCCTTTATATGTTTTCTTTTCCCCAGGATATAAATAAAGGATTTAGCTAAGAAAACAAAATGGGAAGATCTTTACGGGAGATGTTGATGATATTTCACCAAGATTAGAATATTATATTCCATGTTTCCAAATACACTAAACTATTACGGTCCTTTGGTGTCTGATTTTGTTATGTATTAGATATTACACAAAAGTAATTTAATGTCTATGTATTTCAATCTTTGGGTCTCTACAATCATCATCCCATACACTTATTGAATTCATTCCCCTAGAGATGGTGATCACTCACAGTATCCATCTAGTAGTGGATGACTCTTCAAGCGATAGTCAATGATATTCCATGGTTAATAACATAGAGATGGTAAACCCATATATAATTCCTGACAATGAGGGGTGCCAGGAAGATCCTCCAAACGTCCCCAGCCATCATCAGCGTTAACAGATCCACAACAATATGGGCCATCAGAGTGCCTTGGTCATTAATTCCATCCAGGTTGTACATGCGACCAAAACTAGGATGAAGGCCCAATATAGAGCTTATCATATGCAGCCTTCTCTTCTGGTGACATCAGGTCTTCCTTCTCTACCGTTTGTGTTGTTGGATCAGGAATATCCACCTCGAATGCACCGTGACTAGCCACGCTTCGCTCCGGATGGGTCTCAGTCATTTATCCCTCATCAGGTAGTCACTCTACAGGCTTCGACTAGTGAGCAGTAGAATATTACTAGCACTAGTCATCTATTGGCCTAGTCAACAAGGCCCACCATTCCGCTTGTCATAGAATGACCTCTTGTAAGCAGAAGTTCATGCCTCACATGGAAGTATGATGTTCTCAAACATCATGCCAGAATTCCATCAAATCTCTCTATCATTGAGTCCCTTCACCAGTCTTTAGATATTCATGAGACCCTCTCTGAGGCTTTAAGAATCCCCCTATAGTTTGTGACTGAGGTAGCAGCCATAGAAGCCTTTCATGCTAAGGCGGTCGATAATGCTGAATTTCAGGCCATTATCTTATTCTTTAGAGACGATGAAGGATCTCCCATATAGGGTCACATTCTCCCATTTTACATCACCATCTTGTTCAATGGTGTGGAGATTCGTCTTTGTCTTGTCGACATAGGATTTGGAATCAACCTAATCCCAACTCAGACACTACAAAAACTGGTATTTTTAGAAGATGATCTAATTCCCTTTGACCTAAGAATCCAAGGGTATGATAGGATACAACAGACACCAGTCGGCAAGATCTGTTTGAAGACCCAGTTCAGTGGTCTAATTTCTAGCATCGAGTTTATGATTATCTCCTAGGTCACCGCCTTCAATGCGTTGATGGGTAGGCTGTTGCTCTGCCTACATGCAGCGGTTCCATCGTCATATCACCAGTGCCTTATGTACTCCCTTAATGGCCAAGTTGTCATGCTTCAAGGTGACAGATCCCCATTTTCCTCCTATGAAGCCCTCTATCTAGATGACTACTATTACAAGATCATGGACAAGTTGATTTAGGCAAACGAGGTCGATCATGCTACGGCTGCAACCAACCTATGGGCAGATGTAGATGGTGCATACATATTTCCAATCCATCGATAGGAGGCTACAACTCCGGACATGAAAAAATGATTCATTTCTTCTTGAATGAGGGGGGAACACATTCCTAAGTCTATGTCACATTATAAGATCACCTCATAATCTTATATGAACTAGGATCAGGTGATCATAGAGCCTCCTACTCCAATAAGGTATTAGGATTTCCATCCCTTGGCAATGGAAATACATCATACTTGCTTCTTTCACTAGGCCAAAATTAACCGGCTCAAGCTGATGTGCCACTATTTCTTTGATATCATCAAGTGTAGACCCTAAAGCCAATGACCATATGGGATCAGATCAATAGCCTTCATCGCTTGGGTTGGGGCCGCACAAGAGTTCCCTGATGAAATGTCCACTACCACTCAGGCTGGTACCAGCCTCCCATCAAAAGCTACTGAATTAGAAGAAACTCCTCCCAACAAGGATCCCTCCTATATAATTAAAGAAAAGGATTTAGAGGATTCCCCCCAAGACTTTTAAGAGGGAATCTCTGCCATACTTGATGAATTGGTTTAGGTGAACCTCGGTATCATGGAAGGCCCAAAACCCACATTGATCAGTGCTGCCATACCCCTCAAGGAGAAACAACATTGAATAGACCTCATTAAAAGACACCATGATGTGTTCACCTAGATTTATGACGAGATTCCAAGACTTGATCCTCATGTATCCATCCACCGCCTCAGTATCCCTACAAATCATCACGGGTTCAATAAGCCTTCTTGAAATATATAGTCTTCTCATGGTGCAATGGTTGAGGTAGAAGTTAATAAGCTCATCAGAGCCAATTTCATTAAAGAGGTCAATTATCCCAAGTGGCTGGTCAACATTGTGCCAGTCAGGAAGAATAATGGATAGATCAGAGTCTGCATCGACTTCTAGGATCTCAACCATCACTATCCGAAGGAAGATTTCCCCTTTCTTATGAAAGAATTTTTGATCTACGATACAACCAGTTTCAAATCCCTCTCTTGCATGGATGGGTACTCCAGGTATTACCAGATCCAAATGGCTCCTGAGGATGAGAAGTCTACAGCCTTCAGGTCACCACAAGATACTTTCCATTACCAAGTCATTCCCTTCAGTTTAATGATTGAAGGTGCGACCTATCAGCGGGCTATACATCGCATATTTAACTCAATCCTCAGAACATTTGTGTAATTTTATGTGGATGATCTGTTGGCACAGTCTTTCCAGCATTAGGACTATCTCAAAGACCTTGAGAAAGTGTTCATCTTCCCCCGTTCCCATCACTTGAAGATGAACCCATTTAAGTGTGCCTTCGGGGTCACCTTTGGAAGGTTTCTCAGCTTTTTTGTCGGATACAGTGGAATTGAGATCGACCCAGATAATATTAAGGCCATTATCCAGATGTCTCCTCCAAGAAACAACCGGGAGCATCAAGGTTTCCAATGCAACATAGCTTAGATATGCTGAATCATCACTAATCTGTCCGGAAAGTGAAATCCATTTTCTCAGCTCATGATGAAAGGTACCTTCTATGAGTGGGACAAAGAGTGTTAGACTAATTTCATGGTAATCGTGCAGTATCTGCACCAGCATTAGGTATTAATGCCACCCATCTTCGGAATGCCACTAGTCCATTACGTGACTGCCCTGGAATGGTCTCTTTGCGCCCTTCTCGCCCAAAAGAATAACGAGGGGACAATAAACAGTATTTACTACCTCAGCCATATGCTCCTCGATACGGATATCAGATACTCCCCTATCGAGAAGAGATTCCTCACACTAGTATTCAAATTAAAAAAATTGTGACATTACATGCAACACCATGAGGTACAGCTGGTGTCCCGAGTAAATCTACTGAAGTACATCCTAAACCACCCCATGTTGACAGGTCATCTAGCTCAGTGGGTAGTGATTCTCTAGCAGTTTGACATCAATTTTTTTCCTCAGAAGGCTATTAATGGGAAAGAATTGGAAGACTTCCTTGTCGCCCATCCATCTTCTATGGAACAGTCCCTGGATCTCGATTTTACCGATGATGTGATCCTATCAATAGACCAAACCATGCCGTGTTGGAAAATTCACTTCAATGGTGCTTCTCAGAGCCCCACTGAGAGAAGGCTCAATGACCCCAGACTTAAAAGAGTATGTCTAGGTATCGTGTCCATTACCCCAGCAAAAGTTATTCTACCATATTCATTCCTATTGTCAAAATGTTACACCAACAATGAGGCAGAGAATCGGGCTCTCATTACTGGCCTCAAGCTGGCCCTTGAGAAACACATTCCCCATTTGTATGTGAAAGGGGACTCCAAAGTAGTCACCAAGAATATCAATGTTGACTATATCTTTACAAATCCAAATCTAGAACCATTGTTGGAACACACTCTCCAGCTAATGGCCCAGTTCCCATCTCATCCAGAAGTTACTCATGTCCCTTGATTTTAGAACGGTCAAGTTAATTCCCTATCCAACCTAGCTGTATCACTTGTAGAGCCCGAACAGGATGATCTGATTATCCACATGACACACTGGAGAGTCATTTCTCTCATTACTCTAGGTGATGATGACAGCCTTCAGGTAAGACAACATACCATTAGCGCCTCCATGTCAGGACCCCCAGGTCCCCTAGATGAAGTGATTGAACTGACTCCTGACTGGGGAACCTTTTTTGTTGAGTACCTCAAAAATGGTAATCTCCTGGAAGATCAGGCCGTGCGTGAACAAATCTGATGTAACGCATTACAGTTTACCCTCCAGGATGGTTATGGTCCTGAGAAGATCCTCTACAAGCACAGTTTCGATGGGGTTATTCTATGTTGCATTAAAGGAGTTAAGATTTCCCATGTCATGCAGCAGGTTCATGCCAGTTCCTATGGTTCTCATTAGACTTGGCCAAAACTATATCACAAGATCCATAGAATGAGGTACTTTTGGACCTCTATGTTCTATAACTACATTGAGTTCACCAAAAGGTGTCATTAATGCCAAATTCAGGCTAACTTTATGCATCAGCCTTCAGATCCTCTCAACTCCACCAATTACTCTTGGCCATTTGTGATGTGGGGACTCGATGTCATGGGACTATATCCACCAGCAACAGTGCGCCAGTGCATGTTCATACTAACTGCTACAGATTTCTTCTCCAAGTGGGTAGAGGAAATTCCTCTCAAGGAGTTCAATGCCTCTTCCATCTCTAACTTTGTGAGCTCTAACATAATCTACCGATTTGGAGTCCCTCATGCCATCTTCCCCGATAGTGGCATGAACTTCTGGGAAGTTGAGCTGAAGAAACTATACACTAAGTAAAACATCCATTCTAACCATACCTCTCTCTATCATGCGCATGCAAATGTACAGATCAAGTCATTCAACAAAACCCTATCTAATATTCTTTAGAAAATGGTTGGTTAGAACAAGAAGAGTTGGATGGAAAATCTCCCCAATTCCCTTTGGTATTATCAGACGACGACACGTAATTCCACCCAGGTGAACCCATATTCCCTGGTGTATGGGAAAAAGGTCATCTATCCCATCGAGATTCATTTTTCCTCATTGTGAATAGTTGTATATGATCAAAAAGCACTAGATATGTTAGCTGAAATTCATCTGGCTACGCTGGAAACTCTCAACAAGAACAGGCTTTGTGCCTTGCACAATCGAGAAGGGCATCAGAAGAAGATAGCTAGAGCTTTCAACAAGAATTTTTTCCTATGCTTCTTCATGCAAGGTGACTTGATGTTGGCCCTGAGAACACCAATGATACCTGGCATGAACCCACCCAACTTTGATCCCCAATGGGAAGGACCTTACATAATTTACAAGGTTTACTCTAATGGAACATACCCACTAGATACCATGGATGGTGAGCATATAACTCCTCCCACCAATGTCATCTTCATCAAGCAATACATTTCCTGAGTCATATTGTCCGGCATAACATTAAATTGCATGGTCCGGCATGACCCATAACTACATTCTGGTCCTATATGACCTTAAATGGTTGGGTCAAATATGACTTTACACTGTCCGGTACTACATGACCTAAAACTGTAAAATTTCACAAAATAAGTTAAAATGTATGTTGTCTCGCATGATGATAAAATATATTTTGTCCCGTATGAATTTAAATTGTGTGTCTCCCTACGAGAAATTAAACCACAATAACTATGTATGGCTTGATTTCTGTCCTCATGGGATACATAGGAATGCTCGGATACCTCATCTTGAGTCCAGCCCTAGTTTCCTCTTTAAAAACCCCACGGGTAATGTTCTCTTTGAGGATCCAACATGGTGTCATATATTCTTCATTGGAACCACTCATGTTAGGATTATGATGATTGCACCATGTTCATTTCCTCATTCTTCTCTCCTCCCATGTCCTCACTGCAAGACATTGAACTGCATGTCCTTCAGAACTATTTTTGGCTTGGTTCCAGTCGTTATGGGATATATAAGAACACCCGAAAATTTCTTTTGTAGGCCCAGCCCCAAACTTCAGTACCTCCCATTGGGTCGAAGCACATTGTGTGGTACAGGATATTTCCCTCATCCACGTTGAGTTCATCCTGACCATACCATGTATCCCTCCTCCCTAAAGATCCACATATATTCCTTTGTGCAGCTTGAATTTATGTTTCATGGACATATTTATGCTCTACATGGACCATCATCCATGATTTAATTATATTTTATGTCCAAAGGGACTCCCAAAAGGAATGGATGTTCGACCTAATGGCTCTCCTACCATTACGATCTATCGTCCTTGCGGGTTTCAAATGATAAATTGATACAGGTCCCGTGTTGAGAATATGGTCAACAATCAATACTCATTTGTATTTCCCATATCAGGTTACCATGGTGTGGATGTTGTGTTTCAAATTTGGTCTAAAACTATCATTTTTCATTGTTATCACCCTTATATGTCCCAAAAATGGAGCATAGTGGCTCATTCTGCCACGATGTCTCTTCAAGCTTCGGCCTTCCTTGGTCAAGAGTTTGATTCCAGCTATCAGACACCTATGTGATGGGAAGAACCTAGTCATACTCCTTGTTTCCCACATCGGGCATTGCTTACATGGGATTTGGAGCTAAGGTAAGGCAATACCCACCAGAGAGTTCATTTGGCTACAGTTGGCCTAGATTCCCAGCCTCAATTCCCCCGACTAGTTCAGCCCCCTCGTCCGAGTTCCCATTTAGGAGTGTGTGGTGTGGTATAGACTTAGTCCTTATTCACATAGAGATATTTTACAACGCCGAACATCCCCCCTTTTAGACACCCCTTCTTTTATCATCTTTTGCGCAAGCACTAGACTTGAGGTGCTTCGTGAGCCCCATCATTTGGGTTTCCAGCATCTTATATATCCGAAAGGAGCCCCGAATGGCGTAGATGCTCAACCTAAGGACTATCCTACCATTATGGGATAAAGACATCAAGGATTTCAAGCAACAAATTGATACAAGTCATGTGTTGTGAATAAGGTCAAAGGTAGATGCTCAATTACATTTCCCCAAACTCCTGTCAGACAAGGAAAGATATTGTGTTGCGAACATGGTCAACAATTTTCCTCTATCATCATTGCTGTTGTGTGGAATTCCATAGGCAAAATGATTCACCCTCTCCAATCACTTGTTCCATGCATATGACATTAATTTTTGCATCTATGTTACGGGCTCAAAAACCTGAAACTAAGATCACCATCGTCCTCACTGTAAGACAGTAAAATGAAATCTAGCTGTGACATTCTATCTGTGGCCCAACCTCAGGTCCCTTGGCCTTCTCGGGACCCCTTCCCATGCTCTCACTTAGGAATGTACATTGTGGTATGAGATTATGTCCTCATTAACATCAGGTTACTCTTTGTTCCATGCACATCCCTCTTTGGGGTATCTTTCCCTTATTTTCATCCTTACTGCATGACGATAAACTGCACATCATCTTTCTCTAGAACTATGTGTGGCTTGATTCACATCCCTATGGGATATGTAGGACAACCTTAACATCTAGTCTTCATGTCCAACCCCATCGTTTAGAAACCTATCTATAATCTTGGCCTTTTGTCCTATGTTCTTCCCGAAGAAGAGTATACAGTGTGGTAAGGACTCACATCCTTATTCACATCAGGTTTATAACAACCACAAAACATACCTCTCTCTCTTGAGGGACTTTCTCTCCCATTCCCTACAATCATATTATTGAGTCGGCCACCCTAAAGTTGGTTCCCTCAGCCCTCTTTGGTGATTCGCCAATGTGCCAAGGAGTACTTTGGTTCAAAGCCTAGAGTGTTAGATTCTACCTAGACACACTTTCACCCATTTTTTAGGGTTCGTGTTCCCCTTCATTTGGGATTCCATTATCTTTCACATCTGAATGGACCCCCAAATGGAATTGATGCACATCCCAAGGTCTCTCCTAACATTACAGGGCAACTTCCATGAGTATTTTGAACAACAAATTGATACAAGTTCCACATTGCGAATACGGTCAGTGGTTGGTGCTCATTTGTTGTTCCCATTTCAGGTCACATAATATGGATGTTGTATTTTGAACATAGTCAATAGTCATCCTCCATCATCATGCCAACTACCATCAACCCTTCAATGTCAGTTATATGATTCAAATAATTTTCCACCCCACCATATCCAAGTGGAATTTCAGCACTCTTTGTACTATCCCTTGGTGCACATTTTCACATTAGGAGGACAAATTCATGGTGAGGAATTGTTTGTGTCTATGCACCGACATCCCCTTTACTCACATCCCATGTGTTGCAAAGACTCCTTCCGCCCTAGTTTCCCACACCGAGTTTGAATCACGTTGGATTAGGGATTGGATCGAGGTCTACGCCTACGTGGAAGAGTTCTCCTTCTCCATGGTCCAAGCTCTAAGACCAAAATCTAAGATCTCTTTATATAACCCCTCTTTAGAACTACATATGGCTTGATTCCCATACTTATGTGATATTCATAAATATCCAAAAATATCTTCTTTGGGTCCATATTGAGTTCCACTAAATAATCTCTTCTGTTATGCCTTTTAGTCCCTGACTCTTATAGGACCGCGTGGAGTGGTGTGTGTAGGATTATACATTCATTCACGTCCGGTTTATAATAGCCACATCACATACTCCCATTCAAGTAGCTAGTCCCTCCTACATCCTAACCCACATGACATTAAACTTTATGATGTCATGCATGACATTAAACTGTATATTTTCTTGCATGATGCTAAATTTAACTTTCTCAAACTATGTATGAATTGATTCCAATCATCATGAGATACGTAGGAATGCTTGGAGATCTTTTCTTTGGGTCTAGCTCAACTGTGAGAAAGTATCTCTTTCCCCATATTCCCTATCCTTCTCTAGCCCCTCATCCAGAGGTTTCTTTCTCAGAATCGCACATGTTGTGATGTGGGCCTCATCCCCATTCACATCGGGTTTGCTTTATCACATCGTGCACACACTCTCTTGACCCTCATCTCTGTGGTATATGTCTGAGCCATATGACTTTGAACTATGTTGAATAGTCCCACATGACGTTAAACTGTTACGTCTGTACTCCATGAAATTAAAGTGCATGGTTTGTCACATCACATGACCCTAAACTGTGAAATTATCATCCTAGCCGCATGATGAAAAACAGCACTGCATCATGGTGTCCTCACTCAAGGGGACATCATGTTTGGTATCATTCACCCACCATACCACTTGTCAACACCTATATGTGGCTTGATTCTTGTGGAAATTCTGATACTTTCTATCCTAGGTCCATCGCTTCATAAAAAAACACATCCATCATAAAGGACAAATATGATCTATCAAATGTTGCTTCTTTTGGTGCAAGGGCCAGACCCGCACAACCTTATTATCTCTAGAGCTGTTATCTTTCCATTCCACCCTTAGAACTATGTATGGATTGATTCTTATCCTCATGGGTTACATAGGAATTCTTGGTCACTTTGCCTCGGCCCATCCTAACTTTGACTTTCGGTCCCCTAACCTAGAAGTTTACCAGGGATCACATTATGGTGATAGAGACTCTTAATGTCCTCACCCACATCGGGTTGAGTAATTATTCCACCACGCATCTCCCTTCATCAGTTCCACCATGGTTCGAGCTCAATGATCATAAACTAAAACCACTCCATGTCCTTTCCACATGACATTAAACTGCACGAAATATCATAGAACTACATACGGCTTGATTCCCATCCTCATGGGTTACGTAGGAACGCCCAGACATATTGTATTCGGGTCCAACCCCTGGAATCTAAAATCATGTGCCCTATCTTTCATCCCTAGCATCAAACCCTTATGGGAACATGTGTTGTGGCGAGTACCACATGGTTTCTCATTCACATCAGGTTTTTCAATAGTCTCACAATGTACCTCCCATGTCTTTTTCTACTTGGTCCGAGTTCTATGACCCTAAACTATGATCTCCCTATAAGAACTGCATGTCATGTTTGGCCACTTTTCCACCCTGTGCATAGTCCATTAAATCAATCTGCTCTTAATGGCCCTTCCTATAACCATTAAGTTGGAAGTGTGAATCCTCAGAACCCTTGTCCTTAGAGGGTGGGATTGACTCCCTTTATCTGATACGTCTTATTGTCGTACACAGATGCATTGTGGAAAAGAGCCCAAAGTGTGGAATTTTTAAAGGTTCATTCCCTCATTCCACATCCAAGAATCGTGAGACCTCTATTTGGATCCTTATACTCTTACACATCTTAAGGTAGGCTCTTTATGTCCTAGTATCATGCCACATGGGATTGCCTAAAGTATTGGGCCAACATCCCTGAGGACCTTGAATAACATTTGCAACAGGTCCCGTTTTTCGAACATGGTTAACAGTCGACCCTCATTTGTCTATCCCCATTCTAGGGTAACACAAAAAAGATGTTGTGTTTTGAACATGGTCAATATTTAAACCCTATCGCGACACCCCCATTATTATGGTCCAAATATCGAGTATCATGATTCACATATTTCCACTTCCTTATGTTCAAGTGGAATTCCAACATACCCACCTTTGCGTCTTCATGCATCTAGGTTCGTAAAGTAGGTGGGTCGGCATTATTGGACAACATTCAACTAGATTCCCATAACCCTTAATGTGTGCCTCCCGGTACTAGGAAAGTCCCATAACTACTCTTTGTTTTCTACATCAAGAATGACTCATGTGGGATTAGTAGTTTTGGTAAGTCGTGTACTGGCGCAGCCATGCCACACATGCCTTTCATCGTCCAACATGATGTTAAAATGCACTCATGAACAGTCTGCGGCTTGGTCCTATTCTAATGGGGTATGTGGGAATATCTACGTACCTTGCATCGGGCCCATACTAACTTTCACTTTTGGTCCCTTGACATAAAGAACACACTCTGGGGATACATGGTGCGGTGCAGACTTCTTATGTCCTCATTCACGTTGGGTTTATCACTACCACACCACATAATCCCTTCCTAGGATCATCACTTAAAATTCATATCCTATCATATTATGTTAAACTACATGAGTCCATATGTCCTTAATTCATGACACTAAATTACGGATCTACCTCGTACAAGTTCAGGATGAACCATGTTAATGATGAGATGCACTAAATCCCTTGCCAGGGAAGATTTCCCCTATTAGTATTGGACTTAGGCCATTCCATGCATAAGAACTAAGTTTGGATTGATTATCATCCTCATGGGATATGTAGAGATGCCCAGGCATTTTGCCTTGGGGCCAACCCCAGGGTCATTAACCCTTCTAGCCCCCGGGCCCAATCCTGGTCCAGACAATCTGACCTTTAAACTATGTGAATCATCCTTACTATATGATGTTTTAACTACGTACCTATCATCCACATATCTATTATGTGAAACTACAGAGCATTACAGGTCCTTACTGGAGAGGTCCTTCTTAGAAGTATGTTTGATCCCTAATCAGAAAGATACACCCACCTAATGTTTTTCCACCATGGTGGCATGATTTCAAGAGTATTTTACTCCATTCGAACAACCCAGAACTCTACCCTCCATGCTTTTCTTGTCCTTTATTCAGACCCTTGTCCTTTTTCCCATCTAAAAGAACCCCCTAATAGTATGGATGCTCAGCCTATAGCTCACCTACTGGCCTGGTCCAATGTGCTGGAAGACCAATAGATGACATTTTGAGTCAAGCCCCATGTTTCAAATATAGTCAATGGTCAACCCTTGTTTGTTATCTCCATTTCATGATACCATAATAAGGATTCTACATTTCGAACATGGTCAGTAGTTATCTTTCATTACCATGTAACCATCATAGTGTTCTGAATCTGGGTATCGTGACTCACACATTCCACTCCCTTCTGTTTTGGTTGATTTCAAACGCCCAAAGCATTACCACGTTCTTGCAATAGAACACGTTGGGAAGATGACACGTCGATGGTTCTAGGGTCCTTGACTTCTAGTCTGGCCTCTCCCCTTCTTCCTGGAAATCTGGATTGGTTATTCAAAACCTAGATGCCTGGAGCTTGGTGTTCACTCTTATATTCGGATGGAATGGAAAGGTGGTCATCCCTTGTTTCTCACATTGGGCCCAACCCACATGATCATAGGGAATGGTCCCTGGATGCTCCATGAATGTAGTGGAAATTCAATAGACCAAAGATAAATAACAGAACTCATGCATGCATCTAGAATGAATAGTCAAAAAGATGAATGTTAATTCAAAAGTTATATGCATCACAGTACCAGAGGATCGACCCCTCTCATGGAAAGGTTGACCGTGTCCAAAGAGAGCTACAAGTTTTCCACCCTCTTGCTTGTTGCGTCCAGGATTCGCTATCACATGTTCAGTTCTCGCTTCTCCTCGGTAGTAATGGGGTGTAGTTCATCAGCTGATATCCAGGAACACTCCTTATTGGTTCGAATAATTGTCATCTCCTCGGAGTATTTCCTCATGTTCTCTTTAGCCTCCACTAGTTGGGCCTTCAGCCACGATATAATCTCTGACTGCGTGTTGAGAGAATCAGAATGCTCATCAGCCCGGATGTGTAACAGCTAAATCTCGTTTTCAGCCTCCTATATCCTCTTGACGTTCACCACTTTTATCTGATTCCAACCCAGACCAAGGTTGTAGTCATACTCCCAGATCTTCTCCGCCATGACATCTCAGACAAGCATGTGGGGATGCTAGGCATCCACTCCTCTAGTGCATAGTTCACACAGTCGTGAATGAAGTCTCTCCATCTGTTATATGCATTGTTCTTTAGGGGTGTCATAGATAATGCGCATGATTCGATTCCATGACCAATGAAAGACTATCTTACTGTCCTCTTCATCAAAGGTTGTCTTGTCCCAGTCCGTAGGGTTGGCAGGTTCATACACAGGGAACACCCCCAAGAACTCATCAGCAGGGTCTGCATCTGGTGACTTATTGGGTATGGAAAGACCCTAACTATCCGATAGATCTTCATCGTTGGATCCATACTTAATAATCTCATGATCAGCCCTGCTAACGGTCCTATCAGTGATCGAGAGTGTCGCTTCTTGGACAACCCATATATCAGCCTCCAAGACCACTAATATTCCCCTGAGAAGGGCACCCCCAAGAGTACCAACCTACCTTTCCAAAGCATCCCACACCATTTGATGAACTCTGCATACCAAGAAGTGCACAAATGTCAGATAACTGGATAAATGGGTGGCAGGATTGAATAATTTTCCATGGGGACTTAAAGATATCAAATTCGCGGTCTCTCTCCAGGGTTGCTGCAATTGGGACCCCAAGGCATAGCCCTCTGAATATTATAGGAAAGTATGATGACTTTGGGGTAACAACCTCATGTGACTTGGCCCTACTACACCTGGTAATATCAATAGGTTCAAGCATTTATCCCAAAGTTCCCACATCTTCATCTACTGAGGGGTGAGAATGGGTTTTGCATATGAGTCCCTCCTACACAGTTCAAATATTAGTGAGGGGTCCAAAGTAACTAGAAAGCATATCTCGGGGAAGGGACTTAGGATTTTACCTTGCACTCTTCAAGTTCTGGGTTCGAATTTCCAACTTCTCCGTCCTCCAATGGGATCCCTCTACCAACCTCCTCCCCCCAGGATGACTTGTCTGACTCTTCTGGAAAAGGGAAGAACTCTCTCAATTCTGAAGCGGACAACTATGGAGGGGTCGTTCGATCCAACAACACCTTCCCCTTATTTTTCATTGGAAGCGGGGCCCCCCAGGAGTGCATGATGTCCTCCCACTCTAAAAGGTATTTCTCCTCCTGCACCTAGGATACTGTAAATCTTGCCCTTATGGGGAAAATCCCCAACAAATCCATCCAGAGATGGTTCAAGTGTTGCCAATATCAGATGGGGTCGAGGAATTGCCTATTGACATCCTATATGTCTCAGACCTTAGAGAAGACAACATTCTCTGGCATGTCTACATGGCGCAGCTGCTTTCCTAGAGCCTGGGTGGATATTCTAAGGAACCCTCTTGGTGGCGTCCCCTCTGTATAACTATGCTCTTCTGGGACCATCGAGTCTGCTTCCACTACTGGATCTTCTACCACTGCATCCCACTCAACCGATGTGGATTTCACCGCCACGGTAGCCCCACCACTACAGGATGTCCTCACTGTCATTCGGCCCCAGCCTCAAGGTTGGGGAGGCACACTATCACCATATTTAATGGCCGGTTGTTACAACATCTCCCTCAAGTAAGCTACCTCCCAACATTTGGCATTCTTTTTCACCAACCAGAAGATAGATGTGGACAGAGGCAACACATTCCTCATATTCTCAAATTTTCATGCGAACATGAGCCACATCTGCTTCATCACACATGGGTTCTCCTTATTGTGCATCCCCATGAAGACACACAGGGTCAACTGATGCATACACCAGAATTGCCTTGGATATCGGTGTAGGGTTTACGGTTCACTGAGGGACTCACAGTCCACCCACGCCCCCAAGACTCGACCCCAAAAGAACAAGTGATAGGACTGATGCTCTTATGTTCCTTGGAAATCATTAGTTAACACACCTGTTGGAAACGAGAATGGGTGAAAATTGAACTCCTCTACATTCCAAACCCAGTTCAGTACCACATACACCGTCAGCTTGGTCAGAAAATCTCTCTTCCACATTTAGAATGTCTAGGTGAAAATTCTATTTTGGAGGGGAGATCAGGTTTTTATACTCATAGGTGCCTCTAACATGCGCCACTATCCACCAATATAGGATCTGTAATGGCCCACTTATTCCCTATGACTTCTTCCCTTTGCGAATGATCCACAACAACTTGTACAGCTTAGAGTGCATTGGGATCCTAAGATTGACCCGCCCTGCTATTACCAATATGGATGCCATGATAAATGTGCTTGGTCGCACACCCATGTTCATATATCTCACCAGTAGGATTCAACTGTAGATGAGTACTGTAATGAATGTTTCCAACCAGACTACCGGTTGTTTCTTGGTGCTGACACAAAATCCCTAGGTTTTCCACTGGCTGTCCTCCATGAGCCACCAATATGAGTGATCCTTGCCCTATTGGGCTCCCTTTGATCAAGTTCGACACCTCACTAGAAAATGCCTATCTTTCAGAAAGTTCATGAACTTATTGAACCACCTTTGAAGTGGACATCCCTCACCGACTGCTTTTCCTCACCTGATGCTAGGTTCATCAACGCCATCGCCAGTAGTGGGATTTTCTCGGGATCCTCCCACACACCCACAATAGTTAGGAACTCATCATACATCACACCTAGTATCGGGACCCCTGAGATCTGATAAACATCCCATAAACAAATTTAAACCACTCCATGGTTCAAATTGAAGGTATTGGTGCTCGATGATCATATTCTCGGTCACTTCAGCATCAGCTGCTTCGGCTGATAGATGTGGAATTGGGAGGCCCAAGCCACCTCATACAGGCCAACTCTTCTCAGCTCTTCCCCTAATTCCTGGCATGAGGCACCTACCCAGTTGGCCCAGGCCCTGTCATCTATGATGTTATCGCCCTGGTGCAAATCCCACTCATTGGAAAACCCCTTTCTCGAGTTACTCAGGGTTGTATTCAAGATGGTGCTATACATTGGGGGATATCTCTTGTTTAGTTCCTTCCCGTTAATGTTGTTCAGATGATTGTACATACAATTAGTGTTGACAGGCGAGAAGTCCTCCTGAGAATGGTTGTCGGCCACCCCGAACCACTGGTGCTGTCATGGCGTGGTGCTGAACCAGTAAGATGGTTCTACCCTACTCAGTTCAGGGATGAAGACATCATCCCTTAGACCAAATCCATACATAGGAAGCCTCCTACATGGTGGAAAGTCCTTCTGGATATCCAAAAGTAGTGCCACCAGTGAGTTATTTTTAGAATGGCTCTGCAAAAACTCCAATATACCTAAGTTATACACTATAACCTCCCTTCGGGAAGCATCCGCGAGGACCCCCTGGCAGCCTCTTGGTGAACCATTTAGTTTTTGAGTTTAAGCAATTTTTGGTCTTGGTTCGTAAATCTCTTTTGTGGAAATAATTTGAGGAGGTCATTTGCGAAGATTGTTCACGGAGCCCTATCCTGACATTCAAACGCAAGTTACAGAGTGCACCATCATGAAGTCAAAGACTCACTGTGCATCGTGAAGCAGAAGTCCCAATTTGCAGAGAGAAATCACGGAGTATGCGGAGATTCGCAAATCGACAGTGCCAATAGAGAAAATCGCAGAGATGAGAAAGAAAAAAAAAAGACAGGATAGCCTTCCCTATTTATAGGTGAGGACCCCCAGTGCTTCACAGCGCATTCAACCAAAAAAATCTTCATGGAACTCTCTGTCATCATGTTTCCCCTTCTCTTCGTAAGCTTCCTTCATGAGCCATCATCGCAATTGGCTTATAAATTTTAGCGATTGACCCTCAGACTTTGTCTCTATCTTTCTTCTCAACTCTTAATTTGTGGTGTGGGGAATTTGCTGGCGGCCAAATTTAGGAAGAAAGAGAAAAAATGGAAATCCATAAGGGCTACCTCGTGAAGCTTGTTCATGGAGCCCTCACAGCCTCGTGGCTAGCGCAAAGCTTCCCCTCCACGAAGGTGTTACGGAGCAAGGAGGTGGGAGGCTCTACGAGCCCCGTTGATGTTTCTGAACCCACTGTGAAGCAAGAAGGTGGGAGGCCCCATGATCCCCCTTGACATTTTTGAACCCACTGCGGAGCAATGAGGTGGGAGGCTTCGTAATTTCGACAAAATGCCACGTGGATTCGAACCCAATGACCTCTGCTTCACGGCGCCTCATGCCTATAAATTTCCTTCTCACCTCGATCCCAAGGGACATATCCTCTAACCTTGTGCCTTCTGATCTCTCAAATCATGAATCAATTTCTGATCAGTGAACCATGAACTCCTCAAGGTACTTTAGCTTCACGAAGTGACTCTCCCTTGGTTTGAATTCATCCCCTCTTCAAATAGGGATACTCTTTGAGGAGCCCACAAGCCTCCGGGAAAGATGGGGATCCCCGAGGGGGATCGGGTCTTCATGGATCACTTATGCTTTGTGAAGTACCCTCCATGCACATGTGATCCACATGATAAGACACGGTCACTATGCTCTGTGAAGCACGTTGTTTCGCATTGGAATTATTTGCAGGGCACCCTTGCTTCGTGAAGCCCTGCTCTGCACTTAACTTTCCACTTTGCGAAGCACCTACCATATGCACCAATGCCCTATGCCTAGGCTAGTCCACTTCACTTCGGAAATCATAAACCTTCACAAATCCCCTCCACTACATGGAGCACCAGAGCTTCACGAGGATTCTACCTATGAACCCCTTGCCTCCAAAACTCTTTTTCTCATGTGACCCTCCAGGTTTGAATGAAGTAATTTCATAATCCCTTGGGTGGTACTTCCTCTTGCATTGCCTCGCCCCATGCTTCTTTGCATAGTCACTCTAATGGATATTGATTATTTGCATTGCCACCCTAAAGTGGACCCCTCAATGGATCACTCCAAAACACCACCTCACCAAGGCATTGTTGATGCCTTCCCTTCCTCAAGGGAGAGTAGGTATCAGTTATGCTTGTCCTCTGGGTGTGGAGAAAACTCCCATCATCTGACCTGCAGGAATTTAAACTTCCAATCACTATTATCCTCATCACATGAAATTAAATTGTGTCATTTCCCCATTCCTTATACGTGGGATGCCCCATTTCGAAAATTATCTACGCCCACTGGTGTCCATGGGAGTGAGATCATTCCTCACATGGAATTTGATCCTTTTTATTATAGCGGAGTTTGTCTACGGGGAAAGGGAAACCACATTGGTATAATCCACTAGCCTTTCATGTGGGAGGAAGCATCTCTACTCCTCCCATATTCTTCCTATACAAAGACCAGATGGGGGGATGGGCACCAGATCCCTCTTTTCTTTGGTGCCAAATCCCTCTCCCTTTGGTCTTTGTTTCCACCGGGCCTCTACCCTAGTGTAAGTCCCAATCTCCATATCTCTAGGTTGTTAACCACGTGTAAGCCCGTATTTTATCTTTGGGATTCTAACCCCATGTAAGACCCTATTTCCTCATTGGGTCACTTTCCTCTTTGCACACCCTGATCCCATACCCCATCCTGATGTACGTGGACTTTTATTCCCTCCCATGGGGATATGTTGGAAGTCTTCGCAAGGTACAATCCCAACATAACTATCACCCTTGAATTGACTCCACCTCATTCTGCATCCACTTCACTTAACCATCCATTATACATCTTGATTCTTATCCTGGACACCACATCCTGGTGAGATCATGTCAATTCACCTCCTAGAATCAGTGTTCTTTCCAGGGTTTGTACCCATCAGATCCACTATAGTTAGTGTTCTAATCAGTCTGATCTATCTCTGCTAGACATTAAACTCACATCATACCCTTTTTTAAACAAGGGAAGCTATGAAAAACCTCTAATACATGCCTACGTTATATAATTCACCACATTCTATGTGTGATGCCTCAGGCTTCCACGCCCATGAAAAGTCCTATAATAAGGGGATGAAACCTCGATGCTCTAGTGTTACAACATCCGGACACACCAGTGATGTCCAACATGACTACTCTTATGGACAATGTTTTCTTCCCTGACTGGACCCCTTGGAATGTAAAGAAAGAAGCAATTTAATTAACCAACATTCATTAAGATATAGCACTCAAATGAGTTTCATTAAAAATGTCTTATTCTATAATGGTGACATGTTCTAGGTGACAAGTTCTGAGGAGGAATCCATGGAAGGAGGAACATACAGCCCATCAACTCATTTTGATCATGGAGAAACATCCCTAAATAATCAACATATGCCACCTGCCTTTGGAAAGTGGGAATGCGGGGCAACAACGAGTGCATCCTTGTCGTCTACAAACAGACGGATGCGCGTGCCCTGGTGAAAGCATCAGAAATAAAGTGTAGTCAATAACATTAATGTATTAAATATTTGAAATATCATGGAAGGAAAATATATTGAAATATTATTTTGTAGCATTTATATTGATATGAAAAATGAAGATATTGTTAAAGTCGCAAAAAAATTAAAATGTATTTCTTTTTATTGTTTATAAAATGGATTTACAGAAGCTACGTGTTGTTAGTATTTTGATGATGAATTTATTAAAATAAGGTTGGAAGTGTTTCCATGCTTTTGGGTGAAATGAATTGGTTCCAAAACAAAGGTGTTAGTATATAAATCATATATATGTGGTTTAAAAAATTATTTTCAAGCTTGTAGGTGTTTTGAAGTAGTTATATGCATCATATTTAATTGAGAATACCTGTTTTAAAATAATACATGAATTGGTGGAGAATATATCATTGTTTATTTAAATATATATTGAACAAAATAATATTCTTACTGAAAGCTCATGGGGAAGTTAGGGGTTGAACATGTATGTTGTTCTATTATTATAAAAAATTATTACATTGATGTACTGGGAAAAGTTATTTACTCTGAATACAAGTCCACATAATATCTACATGTTCTTTTTTTAGAAGGCAATATGACATTAAATTCATTAACTATTTTAGGATTTTGAAAAATGACATGGTCAAATATGGGATCTAGATGAGAGAAACCAAGAGGTTCAAATCCAATTTCGGTTTGAACTAGAAAAAGGTTCATGTGGAATTTTTGGGAGTATCCATGGTAAAGGATGGTATAATAGATAATTGGAATATGTAGGTAACATTGGACATCTTCCATCCATTATAGATTCCAAGTTGTTTTTCCTTGATAGAAATAAACCAAATTTTGATAGAATTTGTGCGACATTGTTCATCATGTTAATATTGACTATTTGAAACCATAATTAAGTATTTGTTTTCCTCATAAACCTTGGGAACATAGGATTACATTTTTTGAATATCTATTGTGCGCACATCAAATATAATCCTCTATGTGAGATCACTATTTTTGATGTTGTGTTCAAGTACATTTCCCTCTGAAGAAAAAAAGATAATATAAATCTAGAAACCAATAAATCCAAGACGTGGTAAATGTTAATTTTTAAGGATATTTATTGAACATGATTATTATAATATACTAACATGGGTTTCTTCTAAACATATAGTATTTAAAAATCATGAGAAGGCATTTTTAAGAGAAATGATATTAAAAAACATATTAATAACAATATGTATCGACGTTTATGAGAGAAATAGTGTGCATATTTAATATTATTCTCTATATCTATTGAATAAAAGTTGATATAAAATATTTTAATATACAATAATAGTGTTTAAAATTATATTCAATCCAAGTGATAAAAGATAGAAAAATATAGGTTTAGATTCTTCAGGATAACATTATATGTACATTATAACAAATAGCACATTAATAAAAACATTAATAGAAGAACAACATAAAATGTCATCTGGATGACCCCAAAACCAACAAACATTTAAAGACTAATAAAACATGTCATAAAAACAAAAAAAAACAAAAAAAAATAAAAGGGAAGTTTAATAAGAAACAATAGTATTCTATCTAAATTCTATGAGACTGAATAAGAAGGTAAAATGGTTATAATATCACAGTGCACCATCTCATATTAACCTTGAGAGAGACCATTTACTTGATTTCACCCTAGGTCAAACTAGGGAATGACCACACACTTAAATTACATATGAAAAAAAGCATAGGTTGGCCTATACTCCACTAATTTATAATAACATCATGAACAGATCCCACCATAATTATTTCATTACGAACCAACCTCAATGAACCAAACATTGAGGAAAGAATATCTGAATAAAATAACAACTCAATAATGAGAAATGAAATAGAGATAAATAACTCATATCAATCAAATTTTAGCACAAACATCAATTAATCTCTTCTCACTAAGATTGAATCTCAAAATAGATCATTACCCCCAAAATCCATGATAATTATTCCTAAACTGAGTCATACAATCAGGGGAAACCCAAATCAACCAACAATGATTCTGACTAAATTCAACTAGGAAAACACTATCCTGTATAATTCTAAGACAACATAGTATTAAACTAGGAGATGAAAAAACATGCCAATCAATTCGATGTCATGGTAGGGACAATAAATAAGAAGATATCACTCTTAATTATAAATAGTATACTATTTTTGAATCACTATTTAAAAATTCATAACAAAAATATTCATCATCCATGGATCCAGTCTAGTTAGGTAACATAAACCACACCAAATAGTCCCAACATCAGGCAACAAACAAATAAAACATGAGATTTACTAAAAATGAATCTATTTTCATATATAGTTAAATCTTAACTATGACCCAATTAAGGGTTCGAAAAAATTATTTAAATGTTCAAGATCATTAAAATACGAGACAATATTCTGAACACCACACATCTTTTATTGAAATAAATTCAAAAATCCTTCATAATAATGTAATTTTAATTTAAAAAAATATTTAAAAATAAAAAATTATCTTAAATCCACTGACTATTAATTATTAAATTTAGCCAAAAAATAATACACAACACGAAATATTCTCTTAAAACCCCTTAATTTTACAATGATATAAAAACTACTCAATATTTTATAAACCTTGTCAAATGTTCCAAAAATCATACCATTTAAAAAATTTCAAAAACCCACATGAATTATATTTTATATCATTAATCTGTTTGAAAATAAATACATTATTATATTTTATCACGAAATCAAATGCATTTGATGACATTCACTAAACCAAAAAAACATTTCACCAATTAAAACTGAGGATTCATTTCCAATTATAATAAATCACATGAAATATTTATTTTTCAAACTAGATACTCATCATAACACTCATAAAAATTATGAACACCAAAATGGTCCCCCAATATTCAATAAAAACTATTATCATACCCCAAGAAATAAATTGATTATTTTCTTCCACTAAGAACAACTCTAGAAGAAGACGAGAATAATTGAGAATAAATATTAAAAAAACTAGAATTCATTAATATTTTTTACCTATAAAATGATTTGATGATTAAGGTCAATATTATGAAGTAACTTAAGAAATGTATTTAAAATATGATTTTTTTATTTTCATGGATTTCCATGCTATACATGAAAACCATATACCATCAATTATTATTCTATTTCCATCCCAAAAATCCAAAGGAAACAACTTTAGAAAAAAATTATATACCATTGTGGATTAAAATTACAAAATATTTAATATAAATACAATAAAATAATTAAAATAAAACCAAACACCTAGTACCCGATGAAAATAAAGTGTAAAAATATAATATATTGATCAAGAACATACACCTGATTGACCTCACAAGATCCACATACATTATTAATTTTCCATTTGACCATGAATCACACAAATAAATAAATAGTGTTTCAAGAACCTAGGATCTCATTGTAACCAAGGTCTTGAATATATTTCAAACATACTTTTCTGGGATTACTATATGAGTTCCATGACCCGATTCACCTATTGGATCAATGTGAATTCTCAATTCCCACATACTATTAACTAGTTCTTGGGTATCATGAATATACCCATTGGAAACATATCCCACATATTATATTAATATGAATATATACACATAATTCATGAATAATATATGACCTATAAAAAAAATTTACATTCATACATATTAAGTAAATAGAAATAATGTCTAAAAACTATAAATTGGTTATAATAAAAATAAAAATCCATAGATAATATAAAAATGAATAGAATATATTATAAGTAAATAAAAAAGTATTGAATATAATATAAACCATGTTAAATTTGATAATTTATATATGACCTAAAAATAAAAAAACATCCCAAACACTTCTACATAACCCATAGTCACTCTCCATAAACACAAACCATTAAATAGTCCAAGCCAAATAACTAAAATACCACTACATGGAAACACAGAAAAAAATATGAGAGCTACATATAGACAAATACAATAGTCTGAATGTTGGATGTTAGGGAAACGTGTCTAACTATATTTCATAAAAAAAATTATAATGTCTACTTAATAAAACATATCATAAATTATAGTTTTAACATTAGTTATAATTCTTGATTTTCACTATCAAATGATAACTCATATAGAAAACAAAAAACATAAATAATTACATTCCAAAAATATTTTTCTTATAAATATAATAATCCCTTCTAAAAGAATTAATATCCAATTCAAAATCATTTGTTTTAAGTGATACCATTTAACAAAGTCCATCCATTAAAATTTCATTTATAATCAAGAAAAGTGGGTTTCCTAAGAGTATTAAAAACAAACCCAACACATTTCCAAGAACATCCAAAAACAATTTCTAAGGTTATAGTATAATAAAATACAAAAAAATATCATCATTTGGATGAATATATAATTCATAACAGAATTATATATTTCCTGGAAATATATTGTTTTAGTGTCTTTAAAGACTATATTTATATACATATTATTTAACAAAGGTTCTTCAAAATATCCCACAATGATCATTATATTAATACATTTATATATACGTCATACCTAAAATCATCCCTAAAAACATAATGAAGGAAAAAACTGCAATGGGTGATCATATATCCACATTATAGGTAATCCAAAGACAAATTAATCATTGATCGTACTTAACAATAAGGGGCTGAAAACACTATCAAAACATATAAAATCCATACCCAATACATTGGACATCATTTATAATGAAAAATAAAATATTTTTTTCCATAATAAATTTCAAAATTTATAATAGGGATGAATCATATAAAATAAATAATTATCCATATTATAAGATAATAAAAATGGGGTGTTGTTAAAAAATAGTCTTATAACATTATAAAATTTATAAATAATAACAATTTCACTAATTATTTTAATTGTATGATTAAAGTTCCCCTAATTAACATATAGACTTAATAAATAGTCTACAAATAATCAAATTTATGGGATAACAAGTTTATGCATAAATAAATGTACATGAAACCAGGTCCGTAGATAATATATTCATAATGTCACCAGTTTCATAAATTACTTAGTTATCAAATGAGTTCTCCATAATTTCTAAATTAATTGGATGGATATAACACACCATAAAAAATATAATGAAAAACATACATATGTCTCCCATGTTATAATAAAACATTCATCATATCAAAAACCTTTGTAAAAACACAGTTGATAAACATATCATGATATTTTCATATTATAACCTTGGGGGAAAATATTTTTCCATAAAGGTTTCATTATAATATAATTAAATAGTGGGAAATAAATGTGTTTTATTGAATAATCAATAAATAATAATAACCCTAATCAGTCTAGAAAAATAAATATTTTTTTTTCATAAAATAATATTCCTGTTAAATCATATAAATATTTAATGGATGTTAACATTAGTGAAAACACCCTTAACGATCACTCAAAAATTTATTCAGTGAAGTACCATTTTAATATTGAAATAACATATAAAATATAGAAAATTATCTATAATATTATGGATATTTACTTTGAATACAACCATAGAAACCTGTTTAATAGGCTTTAAATCTAATAATAGACATGATAATATGAATATATGTTCAAACATTTTCATTGAAAATAATCCTATAAACATGAATGTATGTTATTAGGGCTAAATAGAAACCTATCGGACATGTGGTGGTATTTTACATAGGGATTATTTAAGGGATATATTGAGATAAACGGATCATGATTTTTGTGTAATATATGAGAGGTGGAATGAATTTATAAGGGAGAAAGGGGACACAGATGAAATTTCTCAAATGGATCAAATATATTTCTTACTTAATCATTTCACATGGAACCAAATTACAAAATGTTAATTCATACGAATGATATTTTGGAAATACCATCAACCAATAAAATTAATTTTGGTTTTTTTTTGTGATATTTTAATCCTCATAACATTGTTTAACCCCTATATTTAGCCCATTTTAACAATAACTATTTAAATTATTTTTACCATTTTGACTATTCATTTTGACCTAAAAATATGTTTAAATTATAATATAAATTTAATTATTATTATTTTAAATCTCAAATATATTTTACAAGGATAAATATTTATAAAATTAAGACATTCATTTTTAAAGATGTGTACATATGCACGAAATCCATTTTAAAAAAAATGTTTTTTAATCATGATACTAAGTTTAACGTCATTCATTACTATATAAAAACATGTTGATGAAATAAAAAGTATTTTATTAATAATATAATCAATTAAATTCATTATTATCAATCACTAATACAAATTATTTTAATTTATTAAATTGAAAAAATATTTCATCCATTGAAATGACATTTTAGAATAACATATTTGTTTACTTTAAAATAGTTTTATATTATATTATAAACTATAGGTAACTAATCAATCCATTTTATACCAATGAAAACAATATAATTTTATAACATATTCATCCAATTTTATACCATTAATTGAATTTATAGGTGATAAATATGAATTTAATAATAATAATTAAATATTATATCACGGTTCATCTAAACATGGTGTTGTATATTAAGAAAAATATAATAGAAAAAATGTTTAATTAAATATGTATATCATGAAATATTAGGTCTTTATATTCACATTCAATTATATTAATCTCTCTTTATAAATTATTTTAGTCTAAAATACAACTAAGGATACTTATTCTAGATCACATCTTTGGTTTCCCATGTAGTATCTTGGAATTTATCGTATCTCTATATGTCATTGACAAGTTGAGTGGAATTATTTCATAAAAAATTATCTATTTGATATAGAATCTTCACTGATATTTCAATTATAAGGATAACATTATATTAGGTAATAAATTTTGAGTTTAGTGCATATGAATGATAACTAATATACTTCCTCAGGATATATATGTATAACACATCATTAACATGATATTTATTTAATGGATGTTCTAAGAGAAAAGAAACCATATCGATGTGATCAATGATTTTCATGGGACTGATATACACAGATATTAACTTTACATTATTTATAAATCATTGCACCTTTATCACTTAAAATATATATAGGAATACCATGTCACTAACATCATTCTCTATATCTCATATATGATTTTCTGAAAGACTTCTCTATCAAATCTGAGTTACACTTATGTTCTATTAAAGAACTCTAACCTTCACTCATATTTACTCATATAGATCAAGTAAAAAATAGAATTCATTCACTAAATTTATCCTTTATCATTGGAGTTACTAACTTACTTCCACACAGGGATTCATAAGGACCAATCAATATACATGCTTTAATGATGCTGTTGTAATGGAATTCAACTAAAGGAAGGTATTGATCGCAAGAAACATTTATATCCATATAATATGATCCCAACAAATAATATAGCGTTTGAATGTTCTTCTCCATCTGAAAATCTATTTGGGGAGGTATGGAATGAAAATTATAAAATACATATTCAATGGGTTTAAGGACTTATCAATAACATCATGGTAATCCTGAGATACTAATAAAAAATAATTTAATTTGGTACTCAATAAAACCTCAAAATTTTGTTAAAGTATATCCAAAAAATATGGTAATAAAAAAATATTCTATATTTTAAATGAAGAAACACTAATTTCATATATAAATTGGAAACAAAAAATAGAATTATTCCATTTATATTTTATTGGTAGTACAACAATGAAATACAATATAATGATTTACCTTTTTCATTCTAGTGGGAGTAATGGTTTTAAAATACCATATGACATCTTTAACTCATCCATAACTTGATGACATATCAAGAATTATGACACATACATTTTGACACAAATTTTCATATTATAACTTCCAAAATACTATTTAAAATCTATAGACATCTACTTTCAACTTGGATGAATATATAACAATGAACTACAAGCTTCAACTAACATTTATTTGTTAATGTATGGAATGTTTTGGATAAATAATTGGTTCATTAAGCTTATAATTCCATAAAAATCACTGATGATTAGAGATCCCAAATTTTTTATTTAAAACATTTCCATTAATTTTCCAATAAAACTTCTTGATTTTGTCATTTTAGTTAAACACATAACCTATGACAAAGATAAAGTCACATTTTTTGGAAGGAACGTTACAGGTGTGTTGGAGCCTAGAATTTGGGGCAATACCTAACTTTTATTAAATTAATGATGTTGTTGGTCTAGCTAGACTATATTTACAACATTTATGTTTTTATTCTATAAGTTTAAAAAATAATCATTACCTGATGTTTAAAGATTTAATTTCCCTATAAAATTCCAGCTTTTTAATTTGGTAATATCCCCATTTATTTTCCTAACCATGTACCCTCTCTTTTCTATATCACATAGGAGCTCTCCCAAGTGTTCTCTTCCATGAAATATCCTAGATATTAATCCATTCATCTACCAAGCCTCAATTTATGATGTTTTCTATCCCAATTGATGTCCACATGCAATATAGTTTTTAAATTTCATTAATTCTAAAATTTATTTAATTGTATTGAATTATATTTCTCAAAATAATTAATGCCCAATTTCCAACGAATCTATACATTCTTATTTGTTATTTTAATATGGACTGAACCATTGGATGATACTATATGTGAACTCCTCTACCTCAATAAGGTATGTGATCTATACCTCTTACATAATGTTTTTTTTATCTATTTGAAAATTGAATTTATTTCTCATGCAAAGAATTCTGGTAGTTTTTTTCAAATCAAATGATACACCATAAATTAATTATTTCACATGTTTTGGGTCTCTATTATAGCACATAATAATGGTTGGAGATTGAAAACATTAACTTGAGGCACTTATGATTTTTTTTCTTATATCTTCACCGTATTGCATCGCCCATATGGATTTGTGAGATTTTCAAAATTATAGAAGAATCCCATATAAGTTAAACAATTTTTTTCGAGAAAATTATTCCTCCTTTCATTGTTATTATATTATAGTGAAAATATTAAATGGTTTTATTAATGATAATTTTTATATGTTTTTGGACACTAACATAGCCCTTGTACATTCATTATAACGACATGATTTTACATCTTTCTATGAAACAAGATTATTATAACATTCTGGCATAAGTTGTACCTTAGTATGGAATCGAATATTATTAAGTTTATGACACCTAATATTTGATGGTACTAGCTACTATTAAGGGTATGGACCCTATGAATAAATTTATGAAATAGACCATTATTAAATGAATGAAACATATTTTTTGGTGATATGATATCGACCATTATTAACTGTATGACACATATTTTTTCAGTATGAAAAAAAACCATATTTAAGTCATTAAAAACATGTTAATTTGAAATATTAAACTAAAAATTATTAATGGTATGACACCTATTTATCAATGATAATGAACCGATGTGAAAAATTAGAGTGTGTAATATAAAACCTATATATACATGTCTATCAAGGTATGTGTATTTCTATGGTTATATGACATAGAAACTAGAACATGTAATTGTATTAATCTTATCACATGTGATTTATGTCAAGATAGTTACTACTTTCGATTTATACTGTATTTATATATTGATTATCATCTATTATAAACTATATAATTAAATCATACGATCATATAATTTTTAGTTCTTTTATTCCTTTATATATTTGCATGTCAAACATGAAAATAGTTATATATCATATGAACAAGAAGGATTTATTAAAGACACAGTTGGTGGGGGACTACTGAATTTATCACACACTCAATCTAAGTTATCGGTGGTACCTTGGATGATTTTTTGGATTACGGTATTGATAAGGGAATATTCCCAGGTATTGAAGCTATTTAAATTATTCCATGGAGCATGGGAGAAAATAACCAAGCTATGGCTCATTAGACTTTTAGAGATAGAATTATTGTTTTTTTTGTTTTTTTCCAACATGTACAATACCAGGTACCTACTACCATGTATTATTATTTCATTATTTATATTGGAACGATTTTACATAATTTTATATATCATAATAGATATTTATATTTAGGTACTTTTTATTATTATCCTTTGGATGTTTTACTTCCACTAGTTTTTTTATCTTTATTATTATTATTTTTATTCATTTAGTTGACCAATGTGATATTATGGTTTTGAGGGTATATTATCCCAACAATACCAACGGAAAACCCTATTACAAGTTGGTAGCCTATGGATTACGGTGAGGGGCTCTTGTGGCTTATTGACCCTCCTTCTCCAGACAGCATTCGGTGGCTTTGATATAGGAATGTTACTAATTGGTTTCAGATGGTTCTTTTTATTTTCTTAATCTGTTTGGATGGTATAAAAGAGATAATGACATTTCAAAATTTATTAACAATCCTATAACTAGGATTATATATTCTATGTAAGGGTATATCCAAATTACCTAGAATGGGACAAGATGCTTTGGTTTGTTCCTACTACATTTGTTTTTATTCCACCATTGGGTTACACACATGATATGTAAAGTTACTATTATTAATTAGTTGTATTATGTTTTTCCTCATCTAGGTATGGAAAGGAAGCATTTATCATGAATTGTTATAGGAACCTTATAGGATTAATATGTTATGCATTATTACATTCCACGGATGTTTCATTTTTTGAGAAAATGATACTTGGTGTATGTACCTTGTGTTATATATATGTTAAGAAACTAACATTTATGTTGAAAAAATGGGATAGAATAATTGGATATTAAATTTTCTACATCAATTTATTTTCTTTTATAGTTTAATGATGGAACCCTGATTGATAATTTATTAAATCTTTTTATTCAGGTAAATTATGTTACATAAATTATGAAATTAGTTGATTGTGTATAAATGAATTTCATTAGTAATATATGTAGTTCATGTACATTTATAAATTAGGAATTATGATTCATTTAGAAAAATCATATAATGTTACAAGTTACATTAATATATTGAATGTAAGGGTTTGGATGTAGTTATTTTAATTATGAATTCAAATTTATAGTGAATGCACTTTTAAAAATTTATATTGGTATGTCAGTTAACAATTCTATTATCTTTAATAAAAAATAGTGGAATCTCTGATTTAAATATAGTCACTATTAAATTGGGATTCCAATTTAAAATTAAAGGGTTTTTTACTAAATAAATCAATATTCATTGTCCTTATACTGCAAATGATATAGTGAAATAGAGATGTTGACTCAGACCTGAACATAGTGGTGGGAAGTATGAACTCTGTCTCATGTTATTTATTATCATTACAATCACCTAGACTCAACTCTCTGAGTAGAAAAAGGGGTGGTAATTTTACATTGGAAGGATTTCCTCTATCCTATTATATAACATATAATCTTACTATTATTAAATCCAATATGATGTATGAACATAGAATTTATAGATCTATTCGACAATGATTTCTTCAAGGCATGTGTTGGGAGGGTGGTGATGACCATCCTATGGATGTGGTGGTCCTTGATCAACTAATGATACCTCTAGTAAATACAACCTCATTACCTCCTACTATCCCTAATAAAATATATGATTCCTAGTTTTGAGGGGAGTTTCTAAATCTTATGCAGACTATACAGGGACATCCATGACCATAAACATCTATGGTAGAGTTGACACAAGATTTTATAAAGTAGCATACAACTCAATTTTGGGGGATGGTGGACCCCATGATAAAATTTTATGTCTTGATATTGTCTTATATATCTTGATGAACCTTGTGACACATGCTAAAAATAGAGTTATGCTCGATATTTATATGCATTGAGACTCCAATAAACATTGGTTGGATATTTTTAATTAGGATCTTTAGTATAAGTATTTTATTTGATAGGATTTCCATTATAGATTCTATGACTACATTCCCCCTACAAATTTAAGAGACGATCAATCTAGAGAGTTCGTGAACCTAAATAGATCTATTATATCAATTAAGGATCACTCATTTCAATTTATATAGCTTCATTACTTTGTGACTATATATACCACGGAAATGATATAGAAAGTGATATGTAAGGGGGATGGGACTAGAAATAATATTCCATCTATGTTGATTATTTTCTAGTTGGCAACCATGTCTAAAATAATGAACCATAATATTATTACAATAAGAAACCTGGGAAAATTTGGAGGCCCGAATAAGAGTGGATCATGTTATCGACCTAGTGGTGTTGTATATTATGGAATGAAGAATATATTCAAGACATCTAATGAGGATTGTACTTGTTAAAGTACACATAATATTATTTTTATAGACATTTATCATTTTCAAATGACGGGGAATGTGGTGCCTTAGTGTTATATTTCTCTAGTCGAGTGTTGACCCTATTGAAGGATGGGTTTTGTATGATGGTTTTAGAGAGAATTTTCTCTAGTAGAATGTGAGAGCATATCAGCATTGACTGTAGGTCCCAGAGTAGTATTAGTTTATCCACATCAATCTTGGAGATAAAGTACTAATGTCTAGTCATGAAGAGGAGGAGGTCATGACTAGGGATTCCAGGTAGTAGTTATATAGTTTCATTTGAGTGGAAATTCCCAAGGTAATCATATTGTAACATAGGGTTGTGGAAGGGGACAAGTTTATGAAATGTAATATGTGACAAGAAATCAATGCCCCATACCTCCAACAGTTTTAGGTATGATTTAGTAGCATCTTCCTTGATATAATATTTGATTGAAATAAGGGATTCATACTATTTCATCATTGTTGATATTCTGAAAATCCTCATAGTCTAAATTCAATACTTATGTTGTGTGATAACCATTAAAATTATATAGGAACATGTTCTTAGAGTTTATTCCATTGTGGGGAGTTCCCCCTTGAGATCAGCAGTTATAGATTTTTATGTAACTTATTCATCCTTGAGATGAGTGGATTTGTTTTCATCTATTAAATGGACTGATTGATTCCTCACCATACCAATGTGAAATTCTATTCCAATGGGCTGTCATTCAAAACAATAGAGGATGGTAGTTATTATAGATATGCACATGGATGTTCAATACCATCTTTCATAGTATATACTTTCATTTTTTTCAGTGACCAATTAACTTCAAGAGATATTGAATATATGTAGTTATCTAACCTCGCGTGGTTAGTCCTAAGGGTTCGTGTTTCATACATGGACCCGCCAACAAAATGGATCATGGAGGAGGATGAGGTATTTCACATCCATGGATGCATATGGATTCCTATATACCATTAAGAGGAATTGATGCAAGAGTTACGTGCTTCTACATGGATAGTACATACTTCTATTACAAAGATGTATCTAGATTCACATTAATTGTGTTGGTGAACTATTATGAAATGAGAGACTAATACTTTTCTCACTTAGTGTTCCACTTATTGGTAGATGAAGGAAGAACACCAGTTAAATGTATGGATTTTACAGACATTTCCCATTACCAAGAGAATATGGGGTGATTTAAATATAGATTTTATGATTGTCTTACCAAAATTTTATTAAGGTAGTGACACGGTATGGGTGATCATCGACATTCTCACCAAGGTCGCTATCTACTTACAGATCATAGAGACATTTCCATCTAAGATATTGGGATTCAATATATTCATGAGATTATATATCTTCATGGGGTCCATCATTTTGTTATTTCTTATGGGGATTCTATTATAAAGGGTTATAAAAAGAGTTGTGTAAACTAGTTATTTTGATCATAACCATTCACATTTAGAGTGATGAAAATTTATAATATATAATATATGTTTAAATGGACATATCTTATGCATGCTTTGATTATTTTTAGGTAATTGGGAGAAACACAAAACTTTGGTCAATTTATTATACAATAAAATATTCGATTAGAAGAATCTGGTGGCTCATAATGGGTATTTATATGTTATGTCATTCCATTCACATTTATGCATGTTAGAAGAAGGTGTGATAGCCTTATATGGAAATTGTATCATTGAGGAGACTTCATGGTAGGTTCATCTGATGAATAAGTGAATGGGTAAAGCTTAGTCTAGGTATAAATAAAATGTTGACTATCTATAATGACCAATATAGGTTTAGGTTAGGGATCATGTATTCATATGGGTATCAACTAGACTAGGGAATTAGTGGTTTATATATAAGGGAAGTCACTCACCTCGCTTCATTGGACCTTTTTGTGTTTTGGGGAGATTTCGTCCATTATTCTATTGGTAGATTTTACCTTTGAGGAACTGGGATATGCATGATGCCTTCCATGCTTCCTATATTCTATAGTACTGATTATATATATCTACTTTGTTTTATACTAATGATATTGAGATAGAGTTAGATTCATCATTAATGTAAAATCCTATCTGTATTGTGGGCAAAAGTTCAAAGGATGTCCAAGGAAAACTAGTCCCTCTAGAAAGGGGCCTATGAAAGTATGGAATATTTCAGGATGAGTGATGGGAGTGGGAGGAAGAAATATGTGCTCTCTAGTACGAGCTGTTCTTAGAAGATTATTTTCAACACATGTAATGGAAACTCATGGACTAGTTTCATTAAGGGGGGAGAATGTATGATCTAGAAAATTCATGGTAGGTACATATCATTTAATTCTTTGTTAAGACCTTGTAGAGGGTTTCATTTTGATTAAATCCAAAAACATCACCATAAATAATGTCACTTTATTTGGAGGGAAGGTTGTAGGGGGATATAGATGAGTTGTAGGAAAAATAAATGACATGTATTTAAAAACATGTCTTGGATTAAAATAAATGGCATGTCTTTAACACATGACTTGTATTGGTGTATCCATACCCTTTTCACGGTGTGTAATGGTTTTCTCCAAAAGTAGAAAATGTAATAATTACATGACATGTTAATAATTTTATTACTGTAAAAAAATGGTTTCTTATAAAGGGGAATAACCCTTTTCTTTTCCTTACCCTATCCCCTATAATTTCCTCTCATTATGGAGAACTCTCATATGAGTCCATCAATGGTCTATCCCAAGCTTTCTTTTAGTTCATCAATCCATCACTTATGTTTTTATTATTTTTATCATGATGGATCACCACTAGTAATAGTGTTTGTTCATTTACTTCCTTCCATGTTTTATCTTACCATCCTTGTCACTATTTTGGTGCATGATAATATTCCCTTTGTTAAGGTCCTTCATTTCCTCATCCATTTTCATCCATTATGGACCAAAACATATGATGAAACTGGACCATTACTCTTCAACAGCCTTAGGGAATGTTGTTTATAACATCTCTCTACAAGTTTTTTTCTATTTGACTATCAATGATAAGATACACATAAAAATATCATGTTATTGTTTTGAAATTTAATTGTATGTATTACAATAATTATTTCAAATGTTTCATGCCCCCCTTACAGCACCTAAAAATGGTTTGATGTTGAAAACATCAAACTAAGCAACCCATGAGGGGTTTTCATATGTCTTCTCAGTATTATATCACCCCATTTTGCATGTGAGCTCACCATCCTTTTAGATGATGCCTCTATAAGTTAAATGAGATAGTTAGAGGCAATTATTCATCTTTTCTAGGTAATTAAATTCAAATAAAATGATTAAATGTTTTATTTATGGATAAATTTTAAATTTTTATGAACATAAACATTTCATTTTCCTTTATTTACATGCATGAAGTTACATTTTGGTATGAAACTTGTGTATTATAATGTTGTGGAATCTATTACACCTCATTAAGGAATAAACTGTTATTAAGTATATGACACCAATAGAGTGTTACTTTGAGAGAAAATATTATTAATGGTATGGAACATATTGATTTATGTTTCGGAATAGACCATTATTAAATTCAGGATTCAAATTGATTTTCAGTAAGACACTTGGAATTAATAAACATATGTAACCTATTGATTGGTGGTATTAAACCTACCATTACTAATGTAATCACTCCTATTGATTGGAATTATTAAAATGACCACTAATAAATGTGTGTAACCTATAGATTGATGGTATTTAACTGATGAGAGAAATCAAGGCATGGAACCTAATACATTCATATCACAGAATATCTATGATTATAGGTCACCCTAGTAATATACCTTAGAACCTGGATTATGTTGGTCTGTCACTCTTATCATGTGTGTCTTATGATGAGATAATTATAAGATGATATTGATACTTTATAAATATATATATATATATATATATATATTGATGCTCATCTATTACAGAATGATTACGTACATTTTGTGCTCATAGACATGCTATATCTGTTATTGGTTATCATATTCCCATGAAATACCTTCATACAGTTATAGTTTATATGCATAAGATGGATTTTTTATAGAAAAAATTGGTGGTAGACTACTCAGTTTATATAACACCGTATTAGGGCAACCAATGGTACCTAAGAAGATTATGTGGTTGCAGGTAGGGATAGGGGAAACCTCTAAGTTGTTGATGATTTATTGATTATAAAATGGGATCAATGGGATCCATACTACATTATGGATCCGTATTATTGTTTAGATAATATTTTTTGACTTTTTTTTGTTTGATACATGTATTTAATTGTATTCCTACATCAATCTATACCATTTTTAAGTTAGTGTGATGAAATTACATCATTTTGAATATAGAACTAGATACTTCTATTGAGGGATGGTTTATTATTTTCATTTTGGATTTTTTACTTCTAGCAATTTGGTTTTCATTGATTATGCTTCTATTATTATCCATTTATTACACCAATGTGCTAATATGGTTTTGTAGGTATAGTATACCAAAATTACAACCACATTCCCTCGCTACTAGTTAGAAGCCTATAGAATATGGGGAGGTGTGCAAGAGGTCTTGTGACCCATCATCTAGGGGAATCATTTCGTGGATCCCGTATTGGGATATTAGTGTTTAACCATTAAAAATATTTCATCTTCTTATGTAGATCTACATTCTCCTTTTTCATATCATTATCCTCTCATAGATGTATGGTTGAACATTCATATATTAAAGTTATTATATGTACGCATTTATCATAAGATCTATCATCTAAGAATCCATAAGTATTGGATCTTTTTCGATCATTATAATGTACAAATTTTCTTAGACCTTTCGAAATGGTACATCATTCACCATGTCCTCCTTCAAAGGGGGAAGTGTATTGAGAAATCGTAATCATAAGTCAACTCAAAGTATCACCTTTTGTGTGTGTTGAACTATTTATAATTATATATATTTTATTATTTTAAAATTAGTATATATATATAACACCATTCACTCAAAATATAATTCCACCATATCTTTGTTATGAAAATTACTTCATCTAAGTCTAAATCATGAGTTAAGTATTTTTTTAATAAATTTTATATTTGAATATGGATGGATTATTCATTGTATCATTTTTCAAGAAGACACATCTCAATACATTATTCAATGCATCAATAATTATTGATCTGATGTGATTAATTATTTAAATGCTTCACTATGTGTTTTTTAAATTGATGATGTTGGATAATATTTACATATTCACTTAATTGTAGTGTATTTTATTCTTATGAAATTATCCTTGATAATTTTGAAGAATTATGTGTTGTTCTTAAATATTGATGGATAAGGTCACTAATTACCCATTATTTACATCATGATTAAGTAGAAAAAAATTAAATAATTCCATGAAATATGATGAATAATTTTTAAAGAAAATAATTGAGAATTTATTTTTGTAAAATGTTATACGTATAATTTATCTGTATATTTTTTAGTGGGTCTTATATAAAAAATATTACCAACAACTCAAAAAACAAGGTCTAGCATGATCGATCTTACACTGGGAGTAGAACAACCCTAAGGGAGATCCACATAGAGTGGATCACTTGGTAGTATGGTTGATCAAGACCCTTATCAATAGTCAAGTGTTCACATATAGAAAAACCAAAATGCATTCATTGTTGTGTCGGAGATGTGAGCCATGCCATAATGGTGGTTGTGTGGTGAGACATGCTGGTTGGGATCAGACCCCATATATACATCATTCATGTAAATAAAATAAATATTCTTATAAATAGGGGTCTATCTAAGCACTAATCTGATGTTGGATGAAAAGGAACAAAACTACTATTCATCCATTAAAAAGATTTGAACATATAATCCATTATCAAATCAATTTAATTTGGAATTTCCCATCAAGGTTAACATAATCATATTCAATCCTCAATATAGTGTTATAATGTGCCCTGTAATCTCAGTATTTTTTAGCTGCGGTGACCATGCCATGAAATGAGGAATGATTGAGTAGGTGTCTATAATCTATCTATAAGCCCCTGATGAAAATTGATCTCAAGGACACATATACATTTTAGATTCATTCATATGATGTACATGCATCTTTCTATGAAGAAACAAATATGTCACATTTCATTATAAAACAAAAAATCATAACAAGATTTAAGGACATGAATTAATGAACTAGTATATTTAGAAATAATGTAATATACATGATATTTCTATTCTATTTGTATATATCAAATGATGAAATATTGAAATTACACATTTGAGAATATAGTGAATGATATATTCATACACATGAACTTATTTTGTTTGATTCGGGAATATTATGGCTAATAATGGTTCTGAATGATGAAATTCCTAGACATATGTTTTTTTAATTTGAATTAGATATGATTTTTGTTTTCATTAGAATAAATAGTTATACATATCAATTAAATCATTATAAATTAAGACAATTAAGTATAAGAAGATAGTTTAGAGTTGTGAAATTAAATGAGGATCACATGTAAGTTGTTTGATTATAAATTTATAGGAGAGAAGTCATAGTATTTATTTATCCACGCATTGAATGGAGATAACCTGAATACTTTGGGCATTTCAAATTATCTACTACAATATTCATAATAACAACATAATTATCTATAATTTAAAATGATTAATTTTATTTTTTTGGTTATAACACATTGATATTAATAAAATATACCTGATGATATTGATGTATTTATAATTAGTAATCAAATTGTTGTTTAAATGAATTTGAGATGAAATTGAAATACCAAACCATTGTAGAAATTAAATTGAAAATTAGTGAATTTGTTGTCTATAAAAAATTTAAATCCCAAGATAAATGATATTTCTAATAAAAATGATTTTCTTATGGATAATTATGTTTAGGAATTTTAGGAAAAAAAATTTAGAAAATTGTGAGAGATATTTCTTCCACTATGAAGGAAAATTTTTAGATTCCTTGAATATCATTACATCATTGAATGATGGTGGAAGCTAGGAATTTCTAATAGAGACACACCTATGTATTCCAATATTTAATCAAATAGGCCATTATCTTTGTAGATAATTAAGTCCAATACACCTTCTTAATATTGGTATTGAAGACCTTGAATAATTCAGAATAAGAAAATCTGGTCATGTATGTAGGGACCCAACCCTAGTTGCCCAGAGTCAGTGCCTTATTTGATTACATTGGCATACATACAAGGAATACGAATCATGAAAGACCGATTACTTTAGTATTATTGGAAACAAGTTACATACATAATTTTAACATTACAACATGAAGGTAATCAAAACACTATTTTATTCCACTAGAAACATCACGTCCCCTAGATTATGCTACCAAGTCATTCATAAATTACTTCTTCATGTACTGAGAAAATGAAACTTAAGAAAGGGGTGAGATAAAATGATCAGTAAGTGTAATAAATAAAGAGGAAGATAATATAAACATTAGACATGGTGAATAATTGAAAACACAGGCCTTTAATATTAAACTTGAACACATTGTGGCCGGAATATGAGCTGAGTAAATAATTCCATAATAAGACATAATCATGGGTATTCTACTAGTCGAATGACCACATGAACATTAAATTACTAGCTTCATAATGAGGGAAGTTCATATTCTGTACAATCTAAAACATTTTTTCATGGCCTCGGCTAAGACGTCTAATGATTAAGGTCTCGGCCAAAATCCATATCACATTGGGAAATGCCTCGGCCAATTCCACATCTAGTTGTCTCATGAGAACTACCAATGCATTGAGCGGCTATAGAGGGCCCCACCCATCACATAATAAGTCCAATTCATTCCTCATATGAGTGGGGATAAAGATAAAAAACATATACATTCATATTGAAACTATAATTTGAAATGTAACTATCTCTCCCCAATCATTAAACATAAATCACTAACCATTCCGAGTAATATGGTGAATGGTTTTAGGATAGATCATTCACAATAGAGTTAGTAATAAACCATTAAATAAAATATGGTAGATTAATTCATAAATTATTAAACCCAATAATACCATGGAATCAACAAGAGTGTTGAATTAGACGAAAACACTCTTATAAAATCATTAAACAATTCTTGAGATAAATACTCTTTTATTTTGAAAAGAAGATTTCTTTTGGAAAAATATTTGTATAAAAACAGAAGAAAATTAAGATAGTATTTTCATAATAAAATGAGTGATTTTATGAAGATAATGGTTTAAAAAAATATATTATACTGTGCCCTTGAAAATAGGTAAGAATTTGAGAAATTCCCTTGAACCAGGCTAGTAATTTGGGAAAAAATTTGAATGTTCCTTTTAAATGTGTAACTATCCATAAAATAATGAAGGAATATTTTTTGTAAACATATATATGATACAAAAACAGAATATATTAGGAGTACATAACAATACATAAGAATTTCATTAAGGTATTTAGACAATGAAAGTATCTCGAATGAAAATAGAAGTTCGGGTGGAAAAACCCTTAAATTAACTTCAAACGTGTTCCGCTCTTGTACTTAAGTTCATGGAATATGAAATTATACTTGTTAATAACTTATTTCAGAACCTATTATACATGTATTTAGTTTACCATAATTCTGGTTCGTTCATTTATGTCTTTATTGATAAGTTATTGTATTGAATTTTGTCATTATGGAGTGTTCATTTCCTTTATTTCCATATTCGGTTCACTTGTTTTTAAGTAATGAAGTTCATGTGGAATTGTTATAAATATCCAGAATTGGAATTATATTTTATTAATGAACATAATTAATTGATAATGGTCATTTAAATCATTTTATTACATGGAATGAGGATGAATCATTAGATGACAACCACTTCGATTATTCGGCGGTATTTGGAATATTATGAACTAGTTTTGTCATATAACTTAATTATATGTACATATTCTGGTTCATGAACATTAATTAGGTAATAACACATATATTTTATTCTGGTTCAAACATGAATACGGTTTCATGACCAGTAATGAATAATAAATTGAATAACTAAACTTTTTCATCCATGAAGGTTATAAATCAAAACCTCATGGATGTCGATTTCATTTATAAAAATAAAAGGGAGGGAGTAAGAATATTTATGATGGTTCTTCCATTCACACGATATAAATCCAGTATATATATGTTACTGGGCTTATCATGGTCATATGGACATAGGAGGTGAGGAGAGGATAGCAAAAAGAGATAAATTGAAATGAAACCAAATGAATAAGAAGGGTGCTTTACCTCTTGAAATAACCTCCATGAGAAAATCCTTAAAAGAAGGGGTTTTGTTCTTTTGGAAAGACAAGATGCTTCTTGGATGTGGGGAGAGTCTAGGGAAGTCTAATTTGGAAGATATTTTAGGATCTTCAAGGTTTAGAGGAGTAAAGAGAATAGGGAGTGGTGAGGGGTTTTTATAGTGGATGAGAAGAGTAAATTTTGAATATTTAATTCATTATTTTATTATTTCCCTCAAGACAACCAATAGTTGTTGTTTCATGTGACCCCTAATAGTAATATGTGCATGTTAGTTTGAACAAAGTATCCTTTAATCACTTGTGATGTCATGAATAGTGTATTTAACTGATAATTTGTATATACGGTATTTTATCGTATTTCACTATTCATAAAAAATTCTAGAATTTCAGAAAAATCCCAAAAATTAACCCCTAAAATTTTTCGACGTGTAGAATTCAAAAGTGAAATCCATTTTTCAAAAATAATTTTCTAAATATTATTAATTTAATTTTTAAATAAGGTCATAGTTAATTTGAAAAATAAAAATCTTAAAGTGTAATTAGTTTTATTTCTCATTGAAAAACTAATTAAGATCTCATTATATTATTACCTTAAGAAAAAAAAAATATTATTATTTACTATTCATAAGGTTCATATTACTATTCATATTACTATTTATAAGGTTATGTTACTATTCACCAAAAATCAAGTTTGTTCTATCAGACTCCAAATGACTTACTTAACACAACTCTAGATGACCATTTTTCGAAATTCAAAACATAGAAGAGGAAAAGTTGTTTCTAATGGATATATTATAAAATTGCATTCTATAATTATTTTCAAAACCTTTGGGTGTTACATTATCCCCTCCTTACAAAAATTTTGTCCTCAAAATTCACAGAATATTACCTAAAAAGATTTGGGTATGTCCTTAACATAAGCCCCTGAGGCTCCGATGTTGCTTCCTTCATCTTATGGTTCCTCCATAGAACCTTTACCATTCGATTCATCCAATTTCTCAGTAATTTTTCTCTAGTATCAAGAATCTTTATAGGCTCTTCACAATAAGATAGATCGGACTCAAGTTCTACTTCTTCATAAGTGAGTTCATGTGTTGGGTCTGGCATGTACTTTCTTAACATTGACATATGGAACACATTGTGAACCTTTAAGAGACTTGGTGGCATTGACAAATGGTAAGCTACGACTCCAATTCGTTCTAGAATTTCAAAAGGTCCGATATACTTGGGACTTAATTTTCCCTTCTAACCGAATCGTATAATACCCTTCCATGGAGATACCTTTAAGAAAACATGATCACCTTTTTGAAACTCCAAATCATTCCTTCAGTTATCAACATTGCTCTTTTGCCTACTTTGAGATATTTTGATATGGTTCTGGATAATCTTCACATTTTCCATTGTCTCTTCAATATGTTCTGATCCCTTGATCTTTCTTTCACCAACATCATCCCAGCAAGTTGGTGTATGACATCTCCTCCCATATAATGCTTTATAGGGTGCCGTTTGAATACTTTAATGGAAGCTATTGTTGTAGAAAATAATATGAGAGGTAAATACTGATCCCACATGACTTGAAAATCAAGTGAACAACAACTCAACATGTCTTCCAGTGTTTGAATAGTCCATTCTAATTGTCCATCAGTTTGTGGTTGGTAGGCAGTGCTCAAACAAAGATCAGTATCTAGGGCCATCTGAAGACTTTTCCAGATATTGATGTAAAATGTGGATCATGATCAGAAACAATCGGTAGGGGTACTCCATAAAGTCTCACAACTTCATTAGTATATAGTCTTTCAAGACATTTAAGTGGTAGATCTTCTCTTATAGAAAGAAAATGTGCTGACTTGGTAAGACAATCAACAATAACCCATATTACATTGTTTCTTCAAGGAGTCTTTGGTAATCCCATGAAAAATACCATCGTGATATTATCCCATTTCCACTCAGGTATGGGAAGAGGTTGCAATACTCCTCCAGGTTGTTTCCTTCCAGCTTTCACTTGTTGACAAACCATACATCTTGACACAAAATCAGTAATCTCCCTCTTCATGTTGTGCTGCCAAAAATGTTCATTCAAATCTCTATACATCTTAGTGCTACCATGGTGCATAGAGTAATTGGACCTATGAGAATCATCCGACAATTCCCTTTTTAGATCAAGTATATCGGGAACACAAAGTCTCTTCCCAAATTTCAAAATTCCATCTTCATATACGAAGTCACTCAATCTCCCATCATTCATAGCATTAATCTTCTTTTGAAACTCCTCGTCATCAACCTAAGAACTTTTTATCATTTCTAGTAAAGATGGTTTGGAAACCATTTGAAAAAGTATTGATGTTTCACCTTCCATGGTTATTCCCATATCCATATTTACTATATCAATGAAAATAGGATCCCTTTCAACTCTCATCTTATTCAAAACTCCATGATCCTTTCTGATCAAATCATCTAACACATTATTTGCCTTCCCAAGGTGGTAGTGTATCATAAAATCATAATACATGAGTAGTTCAAGCCATCTCCTTTGACTCATGTTGAGTTCATTCTGAGAGAAAATATACTTCAAACTCTTGTGATCAATATAAATCTCACATTTTTCACCATAGAGATAGTGTCTTCATATCGTTAAATCATAGATTATAGCACCTAACTCGTGATTATGAGTAGGGTAGTTTTTCTCATGAATTTTAAGCTATCATGATGCATAAGTAATGACCTTATCATTTTTCATAAGGAGACAACCATGTCCTTTCTTTGAAGCATCACTATAAATAACAAACCTCTCATTCCCTGATGGTAGAGTCAATATTGGAGCATTGTCTAATCTTCTCTTCAGTTCTTTGAAACATTCTTCACAATCTTTTTCCTAAACAAATATAACCCCTTTACGTGTGAGCTTTGTTAGCGGGTTAGCCAGTCAGGAAAAATTCTGCACGAAACGCCGATAATAACTTGCTAAGCTAATAAAATTGCATACCTCAATTATGTTTGTTGGTGTGGGCCAATCTTGGATTGCCTTTGACTTCACAGGATAAACTAGGATTCCATCCTTAGAGAAAATATGGACATGAAAAGAAATCTCCTGGAGCCAGAATTCACTCTTGCTAAACTTCCCATATAATTCATGTCTTCTAAGAGTCTTCTGGATAAAGCACACATGATTTTCACTATCATCATAGATTTTGGAGTATACCAAGATATCACCAATAAATACCACTAAAAAATCATCAAGATATTCTTTTAGAACTCTATTCATTAGATCCATGAAGACATAGGGTACATTAGTCAATCCAAAAGGCATCATTGTTAACTCGTAATGCTCGTACCTGGTTCAAAATTCTTTTTTCGGAATGTCTTCCTTCTTCACACACAACTGATGATATCCAGATCGAAGGTCAATATTTGAAAAGTATTGAGCTCCATCTAGTTGGTCAAATAAATCATCAATGTGAGTTAGGGGATACTTGTTCTTTATTGTAATAGCATTGATCTCCCTGTATTCAATAAATAACCTCATAGTTCCATCTTTATTCTTAACAAAAAGGATAGGGGCTCCCCATGGAGAAACACTAGGGAGAATAAATACCTTATTACTCAATTCCTCTAGTTTTTTCTTTAGTTCCACTAATTCCACAGTGGCCATTATATAAGAGGTCATTGATATGGGCCTTGAATCAAGAATTAAATCAATGGAAAACTCAATTTCTCGTTTTGGAGGATGTATTGGTAAATCTTCTGGAAACACATCAACATATTCTCTCACAATAGTTACATACTCTATTTGATCATTCCTTTCCCCACCCATAGTTATTTCATTCTATTCCTCCCCAATAATTGAATTTAGTTGAGCTACTGGGGGTGGATCTAGATAAGAATCAGGTGGTGACGATTCTTCTCTAATGATAAGTTGTTCTTTATCATCGTCATCAAAAATCATAACCTCCTTCTTCTTATAATAAATTTTTGCATCACGGTCCGAAAGCCAATCAGTACCGAGGATTATATCAAATTCAATCATGGGTATGATGATGAGATCAGAAAATAAATAAAATTTATATGCCCTAATGGGAACTGATTCACAGAACATTATAGCAATGTTACTTCCCTTAGGAGTTTTGACTGACAACTCCCTTGTTAAATCAAATTGGAAATATCTAATTTTCATAGAAAACTGGGAAGTTATGAAACAATTCGATGATCCGGAATCAAAGAATGCATTGGATAAACTTGGGGAAACAATTAAAGTACGTGCCACCACGTTATTAGGAACTTCAACCTCTGCAGTTGTGATTGCATAAGCTTGTCCCTAATCCCTTGGCCTTTTCTATTACATATTTCCTTGACATTTTGGACAATCATTAGCATAGTGTCCCATCTCCTGACAACTATAGCATTTCACATCATTGGCTTCCTTCTTCCCTTTGCAATCACCAGCAAGATGGACTTTCTGACCACATTTGTAGCATACTCATTTTCCTTTTAAGCATGCACCAGGCTGTTTCTTTCCACAATTGTCACATGGTGGAAATTAAAATCTTCCCTTCTTCCCCATTTCCTTATTTTCTTTCCAGGGTTTTCAGCATCCCTATTCCTTTCATGCTTTCCCTTAAATTCATAAGAATTAGAGAATTATTTTTCTGTCTTGATGGCACATGAAACTATATCCTCATATGATGAAAAACTTTGGGATACCAGTGCCCTCCAGAGGTATGGATTTAGGCCGTCAAGGAATCGATCAATTTTTCACCTTGCATTTTTTATGTAGTCTACAACATGTCTTTCTATTCTTGTGATGTCAGCTTTGTACCTTGAAACATTCTCATCTTCCTTCTTCCTTAGATTCAAGAATTGTGTCTCCATATCTGCTTGCTGCTCACAAGGGAAATATTTTTCTAAGAAGATTTTCTGAAAATCCCTTAATTCCATGTCTTCTATCTCTGCCTCCTCTTTTTTTTTGGATTAATAACCCCCACTGATATGCATCTCCCGATAGACGATATACTACCATGACAACCTTCTCTCTTTCATTACATCCCAAAGCAATAAATATCTTTTCAAGGGAACATACCCACTACTCTACAACAAATGGGATTGTAGTCCCGTTGAATGATGGAGGTTGTTGTTGCGTAAAGTGATTTATTATGGCTACTCCACGTGGTGGATCCGGATGCTCCATATAGGTAAGGTTATTATTCATAACCTAATTAAGTTTTCCAAGTATATTTATGAGTTGCTCAACACCAGTCACATCACTAGATCCAACATCATTATCTTGCGTCGGAGGAAAATCCCTACAGGGGACACGTGAATTTGTGCGATTTCCATTCTGTCCACTAGGCACCATATCTAGATAATGGCATAAAGTAGATTATGTTATGAATCATAATGTATAATCTTTACATAAAAATACTTAGAAAAATTGAGATCCTATGCATAGATAATCCCATATTCACAAATATGGTTTCTTTGAGGAATATTTTACATTTCATTCCTTCAAAATGGCTTGTAATGAAAATGTGAATTATCCTAAGAATATCCTCTGGGTGTGTCGTAACCAAGAGTGCAGCAAGGCCCATTTTCATGCACTAGTTCATGTTTGATTCTAGCTCAAAGTGGTGTTTTTGGGTTTTACCCCTAGATTCATCTGTGCCAGAGCTACCTATACCTGCTCGTATCCAGACAGGGATGTATTGCTTGAAAGATCCACATAATCTATTCCTTACCAAAATACCATGACATTATTGTATATATATCCTCAAAGAGTAACTTAGAGACTCTTCCCTAATTCTACATTTTCTAAATCTTGTTTCCAAGTATTCTTCTAAACTTCCTCTAATACCAATTGTAAGGATTTGAACCCAGTTGCCTAGAGTTGGTGCCTTATTTGATTACGTTGGTATACATACAAGGAATACGAATCCTGAAAGGCCGAGTAGTTTAGTATTATTGGAAACAAGTTACATAAATAAGTTTAACATTACAACATGAAGGTAATCAAAACACTATTTTATTCCACTAGAAACATCATGTCACATAGATTATACTTGAAAGTCATTCATAGATTACTTCTTCATGTCCTGAGAAAATGAAACATTAGAAAGCGGTGAGCTCAAACACTCAGTATGAGTAATAAATACAGAGGAAGATAATATAAACATTATTCATGGTGAATAATTTAAAACACATGCCTTTAATAATAAACTTGAACACATTGTGGCAAGAATATGACCTCAGTAAATAAAGCCATAATAAAACATAATCATCGGTATTTTACTAGTCGAATAACCACATGAACTTTCAATTAATAACTTTATAATGAGGTAAGTGCATATGTAGGACATTATGAAACATTTTTTTATGGCCTCGGCCAAGACGTCTAATTATTAAGGCCTCGGCCAAAATCCATATCACATTGAGAAAGGCCTCAGCCAATTCCATGTCTAGTTGTGTCATGAGAACTACCGATGCAAAGAGGGGATATATTGGGCCCCACCTATCACATAATAAGTCCAATTCATTCCTCATATTAGTAGGGAAAACATTAATAACATATACATTTAAATTGAAACTATCATATGAAATGTAACTATCTCTCCCCAATCATTAAACATAAAACACTAACTATTCCATGTAATATAGTGAATGGTTTTAGGATAGATCATCCACAATAGAGTTAGTCATAAACCATTAAATCAAATATGGTAGATGAATTCATAAATGAATAAACCCAATAATCCCATGGAATCATCAAGAGTGTTGAATTAGATGAAAACACTCTTATAAAATAATTAAGCAATTCTTGAGATAAATAATCTTTTATTTTGAAAAAGAAGATTTCTTTTGGAAAAATCATAGTATAAAAACAGAAGTTAATTAAGACATTATTTTCATAATAAAATGAGTGATTTTTTAAAGGTAATGGTTTCAAAAATAGATTATATAGTGCCCTTGAAAATAGATAATAATTGGAGAAATTCCCTTGAACCGGGCTTGTATTTTGGAAACAATTTTGAATGTTCCTTTTAAAACGTGTAACTATCCATAAAATAAGGAAGGATTATTGTTTTTAAACATATATATGATACTAACACAGAATATATGGGGAGTACAAAACAATACATAATAATTTCATTGAGTTATTTAGACTATGAATGCATCTCGAATGAAAATGGAAGTTCATGTGGAAAAACCCTTACCTTAACTCCAAACGTGTTCTTCTCTTGTACTTAAGCTCCTGAAATATGAAATTATACTTGTTAATAACTTATTTAAGAAATTATTAGACATTTATTTAGTTTACCATAATTATGGTTAGTTCATTTATGCCTTTATTGATAAGTTATTGTATTGAATTTCATCATTCTGGAGTGTTCATTTAATTTATTATCATATTCGGTTGACTTGTTTTTAAGTAATGAAGTTCATATCGAATGGTTATAAATATCCAGTATTTGAATTATATATTATTAATGAACATAAATAATTTATAATGGTCATTTCTATCATTTGGTTACATGGAATGGGGATGAATCATTAGATGACAACCACTTCGATTATTCGGCGGTATTTGGAATATTATGAACTAGTTTTGTCATATAACTTAATTATAGGTACATATTCTGGTTTCTGAACATTAATTAGGTTATAAAACATATATTATAGTCTTTTTCAACCATGAATATAGTTTCATGACCAGTAATTAAGAATAAATTAATGAATGAACGTTCGTCATCCACGAAGGTTATAAATCAGAACCTCATGGACGTCGATTGCGTTTATAAAAATAAAAGGGAGGGAGTAAGAATATTTATGATGGTTCTTCCATTAAAATGATATAAATCTAGTATATGGATGTTACTGTAGTTATCATGGTTATTTGGACATAGGCAGTGAGGAGAGGATAGAAAAAGATGATAAGTTGAAATGAAACCAAATGAAAAAGAAGGGTGTTTTACCTCTTGAAATAACCTCCTTGAGAAACTCCTTAAGGGAAGGGGTTTTGGTCTTTTGGAAAGACCATAAGCTTCTTGGACGTGAGGAGAGACTAGGGAAGGGTAACTGGGCAGAACTTTGAGGAGCTTCAAGGCTTAGAGGAGTGATGAGAAGAGGGAGTGGTGAGGGGTTTTTATAGTGGAGGAGAGGAGTAAATTTTGAATATTTAATTAATTATTTTATTATTTCCCTCATGAAAACCAATAGTGTTGTGTCATGTGACCCATAATAGTATTAAGGGAATGTTATTTTGAACCAAGTGGCGTTGAATCACTTGTGATGTCTTGAATAGTGTATTTAACTGATAATTTGTATATACGGTATTTTATCGTATTTCATTATTCATAAAAAATTCTAGAAATTCAGAAAAATCCCAAAAATTCACCCCTACCATTTTTCGACATATACAATTCAAATAGTGAAATCCATTTTTCAAAAATAATTTTGTAAATATTATTAATTTAATTTTTAACTAATGTCATTGTTAATTCGAAAAATAACAATCTTAAATTGCAATTAGTTTTATTTCTCATTGAAAAACTAATTAAGATCTCATTATCTTATTTCCATAAGAATATAAAATAATATTATTATTTACAATTCATAATGGTCATATTACTATTCATATTACTATTCATATGGGTATGTTACTATTCACCAAAAATCACGTTTGTTCTATCAGACTCTAAATGACTTATTGAACACAACTCTAGATGACCATTTTTTGAAATTCAAAACATAGAAGAGGCAAAGTTGTTTTTAATGGATAGATTATAAAATTGCATTCTATATTTATTTTTAAAACCTTGGGGTATTTCCATGTATTCTTGCAGATAAATATGGTCAACTAAAGTACGTAGATCCTTCATGTTCAAAATCATCCTAGAAGAACTCTTATAGAATATTCTAGTGAAATATATAAGAAAATAGGGAATAATGGATTAATTATTATATTTTTTATATTGAATATTGGGGAGAATACATGATGGGGCTATAACTATCCTAGAATTGGGTAGGAATTTCAAATTAACCTTGTAAATAATATGTTAACACTATTATTACCACCCAATTTCTGGTGTTATGGAGAGTAATTATTTAGTGTATCTAAAACCATAACAATTTTGAGAGGTTAAATTGATAGATAATATTTAAAACCAAGTGTACCACTATTTAAACCCCTCCCCCTCTCTCAGCGGATCCTAACCCATCCTTGGATTCTTCAATTGGTATCGGATCATGTTTCATATAAATATTTAAAAATATTTGATGATGTAATCTTATAAATACTCTAATGGTATAATATTCCTTATTTTATGATAATTCATAAAATGTGAAGTGAATAAATAAAGAACAAAATTCAAAGGAGTGGAATTATAATTTCTATAGACACATTCACATTGATTTCACAGAACAAATAATGGTGTGTAGAGAGGTTAAATTTGATGCAACCTTTCTATTTAGCAAATTTATAGATGTAATTAAACTCTTTTCCTTCATTTAGAGAAAACAAGAAGTCTTATTTAGATAAGTATGTAACATGTGTGGATTATATTAATAAACACAATCATAGATATTTAAAATAAGAGAAGATTATTATCATTCTCACGGAATAATTTGAAACATTGTAAGAATATATGTTTTAGGTAGAATATATAGGTTTCACAATACAATGTTAGTTAAATAAGGATAGTGGAGACTTAAAAAGTTTATTTCTCGTTAATGGGTAATCTTCCAATATTATTTATTTTAATTTTTGAAATAAACATGGGAAATGTTATTTGTATAATAGATTCTATATTTTATATAATACACATCTCAATGATATTCTGATACATTTTTTTATCATGAAATATAATAAGAGAAAATCTACCACATTAAAGGATGAAATTTTTTTGAGATGATTATTTCCCTCAATGAAAAAAAATCTTACACAATTGATGGATATCAGCAACATAATACTAAAAAGATCTAGAATAAAAATATAATATAAAAATTCCAAGACTGTTGATTATATTATGCATGGAATAAATGCCAATAGTTTTTAATTGTATAATTTTTCATTTTAAAATATTTGAAAATATAAAAGGGGGGGTTTGGTGAGAAAAATGAATATTGATATATAGTGAGTTGTAAAAAGTGAAATTTGTTGTCTCTAAAACTCTCAAAAATATAAACAATGAAGAAAATATATTTTTAAATGAATAATTATTTATGGAATGTGTCTTGTGTGACTCGTGTAAAAATTAAGGAAATATATAAAAACAATTATTAGGAAGGCTTCATAGAATGTTGGAAATATTATAAAAAAATGACTTCACATAAGGCTTCATGTACTCAAATGAATATAATAAAAAAGAGATTTCACAGAATTTAAATGTTGAGTTTGAAGATAATGTGTAATTGAGGATGTAAGGACTATATTATACTCAATGTTAATTACGAGAAATCTATAGTTTTCTATTTATTCCCTATTATATTATGTGTTTTTTGATAACTTTTAGGGAATTTATGGATAATTTTTAGGTAGGAAAAATCTGGATAGTATGAAGTGATTTTCCCATGGAGTCTTCTGACCACAATGAAATTTGAAAACGGTGTACATCCCTTGAAGGGGATAAAATATGAGAAAGAAGGCTTCCATGATATATTAATATGAATCTGGAATGTTATGGATATAAATGTAAAAAATGGATTTTTTGTTATTCAAATCATATTATAATCCCATATTTGTAATTGAATTATTCCTATTTATTTAGGGGTACTTGGTTAATGTATATGTGATATTGTATAACTCCCCAAGAATTCATTTAAGATATTTATAGAACTATTATTACATGAGAACATAGAAGTATATTTACATGTCATAATATATTTTTACATCTTATGTGAGGACATGATATTAAACATTTCATCACATTCCCCTTTTATTCAATAATCCATTCTATAAAATTTAATAATCTTTTCAATTTAGAGTTTTATAGAATTAGGAAAAAATATTACATAGTAATCCCATACATTATTAGTGGAAACTTATTACTTATTATCTAGTTTTTGAATGGATTTTTTTTAAAATAAAACTTATTAGTCTCTTTATGAAATATCATCATAATATTCCCCTTGACCACACCATTTCCCAAACATTCCCTGAAACCTATGATTTTTTTTTGAAAAATGGTAGGAACACAAAAATATTGGTAAGGGATATAAAAATAAGGAAATCCATTTGTATAATGGATACAAAAAAACTCATTTAACTCTTATATTTTCCTTCAATTATTTGTGAGTGTATGAAATAAATCATTTTCACACGTAGGAAACACACACTTTTTTTCTCAATGAAAGACTTTGACACCCATAAAATTAAATTAAAAACCCATTTTTATAACATTGAGAATAATGTTCAAAAGTATATTTCAAACCGCTTTTACATGGAATAAATATATGTCTAAAATATAATATAATCATTATCCTATGTTTTGAAGATTTTAAATGTTGATCACTGTTTCTTAAACCTATACCGGACTCACATTTGAGCTATAAGGGTACTCAATCCATAGTATAAGTTATATAGGGCTCCCCCGTGATCTATATGAGGCTAAACCCTATATATAAGCAATATCAGGCTCACTAGTGAGCTATAATTCAAATGTACCATATCATGGATAAATTTTTTAAAGATATAACTTTTCATCATAAGGACTTTGCAAAACCCCATAAAACTCATATGAAAAACACGTTATAATATCAGAAAACAATTTTATTTTAAAATACCATTATCAATTCATAAATACCCGATATAAGGGAAAAATGGATTTTAATTGATGAAAATTTCATCATAAACAGTTTAAGAGAAAATAAATTTTCCATTTCTAAATTTTTTTAATGTTCAACACCTATATATGAAACCATCTTCCTTGAAAATAAAAATTTTAACATGTAAAGGTAGCTTCAAATAATTAATGTGTAATGAAAGTGGGAAATTGTATTAATTCAAAACTTTTATTTTAAAAATTTCTTCTTTTGTTTTAAATAAGAAAATCAAAACAATATTTTTAATCAAAACTAAAATACATATAAAATATATTTGAAGTGATAATTAATGAAATGAATCTATTATGTATACAATCTGTAAATCAACAAAAGGCATGTATAAATAAAAAATAAGTAGATAACAAGAAATTTCATCCATTATATTCGAATTAATTAAGCAATGAAGTCAAATATCTTCTCAAATAAATGAAATTGTGTAAATAATTCACATACCTCGAGTACACTTTTTCACGTATGTAATTTAACTTCCTCTTTTCTAGAAAAAATCATTTTCATAACAAATAAAGAACACTAAGGAAGGTATTATGCCTAAATTAAGGCCTTTAGAATGAATGTATGGTTTCTAGGAAGATATATTTGTATATATTAAATGAACCAGAAAAGTTCTTAAGTGTGTGAGATTGAGAATAAGGGGTTCTTTTTTATAAGAGAGGATAGGGATATTTTATGAATTTCGTAAAATATTAAAATTTAATAAGGATATTATAAGGCCAAATACTTCTATATTTCATATAAATGAACAAGGGATGAAATTTTATACTATATAATATCCTCTTTAGACTTTTTAAATATTTTTATGACTTTTAAATAATTTAATAATATATTATATTCATCAAATATAAATATTTTAAAATATAATAATTTTCATTATTATTAATTTTAAATCATAGAATTTTGTTCAATTTAAAAAAATATTTTATTATATCATATAAATGTCATATCATTCTACAAGATTCATGGATATCCTTGAAAATATCAAAATATATTTATTTAAATATTTTTATTATCATTTATTCGATTTCTCTGTTAATTTAATAATTACTGCACCATTTTTGGGGAATATTTTAAAGTTACTATTTCTCCCATAACGATTAAAAAAACCATGATGAGGATAAATATTTTATCTTTAAAAAAATATTTACTGTCAAAAATAGATTTTGTACGACTGTATATTAAAAATGTTATACTTTTTAAACGCATTAATGCGACAAGTTTGACTTTTCTTATTATAAAATACTATAAGAGGAATATTTTCATCTAAGTGGATCTAAGTGGTCATAAATTCATCCCAAGATTGATTTGTTATTGAAACAAACTCATACTCTAAAAATTGGACATGTTTTTGGGTAATTTCTTAATCACTATAATAATTATTTTACCCTTAATTATATGATTTACCATTTACCGTGGTAATAATATTAAAGGAGTTTAAAAACTAAGTTGTTAAAAAATAAAAGGTAATTATTTAAAAAAACATTGGACCCTCTGATTCAAAATATAAAATACATTATTCAAAATTAAAAACAAATAAGTGAAAAAAATTAATTAAATTTAAACCATCCAAATGCGGTGAAAACAATTTTTTCTGAAATATAGAATTTAAAATATAAAATTATATTTACTTAATTTAATTATTAAAAATATTTCAAATCCTTAAATAGGATTACTTTAAATTCAAAGGAAATAAAATCATAATGAATCTAATTTAAAATATATTATGACCATGTAAATAAAACATATCATTCAAAATTAAAATAGTATTTTTTTACTATTCATTAAAAAATATTAATTACAAATAATTTAAAAAACATAAACCTATAATATTTCTGAAATGATGAAATGAAAAATGAAAAATAATTTTTTCAAGTAAATTTTCTTAAAAAATCCCAATATTAGTTAGAATATTAATTCTTGAACATCTAAAATCCCATTTTTTACAAGTTGTATTTTTTAAGATTGTATTTTCTTATTATAATATAAATATATGGTTAATTAACAATAAAATAATATTTAGTAGGACCATTATATTTATTTTATAAATCATTTATTACAATTCATTCCCACCAATGTAACATTTAGTCTATAATGGTCAGATTTAAATAATAATATTCAGTTGTTCATTTCAGCTCGATGACTCATAACTTGTAAGCCATCAAACACAGTGTTTCCTTTTAAAATGATGGATGATACATTCTCCTCCCTTTTATAAATTTAATCATTGTAATATGATCTTTGGATTAGAAATCAAGTTATGACTATTCAAAATATCATTATTAAAATCACACATCATAAAAATGATAATCAAACATTTCTAATGAAAAGAGGGTAAGGGAAGCAAGATGGTCATTAGAGAAAACACATACTAGGATACCATATTGGAAATATTGTACCTGGAAGAGAAAAATAACTCCAATGGACTGATATATTGTGATAGCAAACATGTCCATAATAAATTTATCCATAACAAATACTTAAATTTGTGATAGGTTAAAAGATCATTGATTTCTAGGTTAGAAATATAGACAGATAATGTTTCTATTTTACATATTTCCTTAATTTTTAGTCTACGAAAATGAGAAAATATACCTATTGGATATAAATAAATTCATCATTTTTTTCAATTTCAATTGCAAACTCATCTTATTCCTTGAATGTTGAGTATTAATTTTTCATTCATGAAGAACTATAATCAACTTATACGGATCACAAAATCCACAAAAGAAATCAATATATTCATCATTTAATTATTGATTCACCAAAAAAATATTTAAAAGATATTATAATTCCTAAATATAATTAAAGTCTACAATTCAACAAAAATACCCACAATTAAACATATTCCATTCAAAAAATAACGATCCTCAAAATTACTCAAATTTATTATAGACTATGATAGAAAAGTAAAAATCGGAAGGATTTAATCACCTAGCCTTCCATGATAAATTCATTATTTCTCTCTTAATGACACAAATCAATCATAATACCTCATACCAAAAACTTAATTTCCTAAATTACATAACGACAAAGACATTATCACCATTTAAACAAAAAACTTTAATCACTATACATCCATAATGAAATCATAAATGCTTCCATAATATAATTCAACCTTAATACCCCAAAACCCCCATAGTATTTATCCTTCATTAATAATATATGGTACACAAAATAGTGAACAACATTTAAAATAACATTAACCACTAAATTATCATACTATTTTGCAAATAAATATATGTTCCCAATTTTCAATAACACAAAATTTCCTCAAAATCAGATATCATATAAACCATAAAGGCTATCAATACCTATAATATTATGTCCACAAAAATAAAAGTAACTATTCCATAAATAAAATATTTCATTATAAGGAAACATACAAAATGGTCATAAGATAATTTAAAACAAATCATGAATGTCGGTATTATATTTCCTGAAAACAAATGGAGAAGAAGGTTTCCATGATCACAAAGATCATGCAATAATTCAAGATACACAAGATCAAATGATCTAAAAATATCATGTGGATGGTCACGCTGGGTGCATAGCCTGAAAAATACCTCACATATCCTCTGTGACAAGTCCTTCTATTATTGTGAATTTTACAGAAATAGTTAGTGAATATTCATCAAAAACTATAGAAGTAGCCTTTGGTCACTCAAATTGTCTGCCAGTGGATAACTAACAAAACATCCCTAATTCCTTATAAAATAAGTGGAAAATATCCAAAAATGTGGGATGCACTTATGGCCATAAATTTCATGTGACTTATCCTTGATATATAGATATATTTTCCTCAAAAACTCCCAAACAACCCCGTGAGATTTTTATCCTTCTTAAATAAAAAAATTGAAATAAAAAGGGGAATTGTGGTAGCCTCTTTCCATCATAAAACACATGTGATGAATCAATTTTGGCTATAATATAGCATGGAATCTCGGGTTATATAACCTCTTAGTCGCATAAGATCTCGCTATCATGTCACCCATTTCATGACAATGGTGTCGAACATGTCTAGAAATTCTCATACCCCATTGATCCAATAATTAAGTAGAATGGTTTATGCATGAATTTATCAAACATCACCACATTACCTTTATTCATTTATACAATGCTTCACCGATGGGGAATTTTATTGTATTCAACAATATGTATGAAATCTAGAATGATCCATAGGCCTTATAAAAATAAAAGAACAAAATAAGAGGATAAATGTTAAGAGAATCATATGGAAGTAAAACTCTTGAGGCACACCAGAATAATCCCAAGAATCCCCTTGACAATCCAAAATTATCTCTTAGAATATCCCGAATAAGGCATCAAAAGTCCCTTGAAATCCTTACATCATTTATCCTGCTCTTAGGAAAGTCCTTATAAATGTCTCCCTAAAATCGTGAAATTTCTTTGACATCTCCACATGATTCGTTAAGACCTGTTTAATTGGAAATAATAAAATAAGTGAGGTGTTTATGTGATGATCTCCTAGTCATTTAGAATCATGTGATACCTTCATAATAACCTACACCAAAAGATCAGGAAGACATAATATAAAAAAATCCCTCCATCAATTCCATCACTGATTCACGAGATATGTTCAATGTAATGTGGCTAAAAACTAATGTGGTAAGGCCTATAAAGTTCCAAACATAGAATGAAAAATAAAATCCATTCATAGATTGACATTTCCTTGGATTCCTACAATGACACACCCAAGCATCAGAGAATATTATCTAGGGATGATGATCTTGTGATCGAAAAACTTTTCCTTCAGGTAATATCTAGAAAACAACCGATCCTATCACACAACATATATAGGACCCTCGTGTAATCCCTTATAGATCAGACTTATAGATTATGACTTGTTATGAACATAATAACCCGCATACCTTCTAAAACACACGAGTCATAAAAAAATCTAACATCAAACAAATATAAGGGATATCAAATAAAATGCTGAAATAATGACTAATATATGGGAGAATTGCGAGAAGAAAAATTTGTTTATCCTTAAGAACTTCACATGAACCACCCACTTCATGCAAAAATGCTTTCACATGTTGACTATATTAGGAGATGATCCCATGGTATACTATTTGTATCATAAGATATCCTCTTGACATGTTAGAGTAGATAACATGGAGGCCACCAGGCATGCCACCCTTGTCTTTTGAAAACCTCTAAGCTCACCATATAATCATTATAGTTTACTCTAGACATTCCACACAGATAATATAGAGGCCCTAATACAGTTCATCTCAATCACTCCATAGCACAAATTTTTGGGACGTAGCTCTTGTGATTCCCCTTTGGAAATTTTATAAAGTCTACACAATGATATCATGTAACGTTATTAAATGAATGAGACCCCATATGAGACATGTCGTACTGACACTCACGATGCCCTCTAAGCATTTCATCCATATTTCTTGACAACCACTGGGAAAGTCCAACGGATCAGGTGATTCCAGGAAAAGATGGTTAGGTCCTGAAATGTAATATAGAAAATCCATCCTTGATTGTAATATAACCTTCATATATTATATTGTTGTTATATGATTCCACATGGACATGTGTGCTAGACCCTGGAGTTTTCTTGGGACATGATGGGAATGAATCATATGAAATATAATGTAGACAATGAATTCATTTCAAGCAGAAAATCAGCATAGGTGATCGAGAAAATCTTGCTAGCCCACTGAGGCATCCCAGGGCTTGATAACATTATACAACCTCCAGAAAAGGAATCCTTACTATGTTAGCCCCAATTAGAAACATAATATAATATGTCCCATATAAAAGGTAAACATCAGTGTGTATGACTCAACTAGAAAAGCATGATGTCTCTAATTCTTTCTATAACCATGATATATAGATTTCCTTCCTAAGGCCATATGTCCATGTTAAAAAATTAGTAGCTCATTCAAAGAAAATTATTCCCCCACCTAGAAGAAATGAAATTGATTATATTCCATCCCACGTTTCTCACATAGAACATTGTTCATGCAGGCTTAAGGATTCACATTAATCATATCACTAATTTCATATGTCTTTATTAGGTTAATAGGGAATCCTCATTCCTTGAGCACTAATCGGTAGCATAAAAAGATATGTCCCCCTACAAGGAAAAATTAGTTTCTAAGCCCCATCCAAACAAAATATGATGGCTATGATTACATTTATAATCAATTTACATAGGACTCCTTCCTAAGAACTAAAATCTATGTTAAAACATTAGTAGGACATTCTTGGTTCAAAAGTCCCACACCGATATGCAGTGAGAATTATTAATTTACTTCCTTTTTTTCAAATGATGAATTTATAATAAGGTATTAGAGAGTATAAATGATCTTATCATTCATTTGAAAATCCACTTCCATGTCAATAGTACATCCATAGTGTGAAATATTTAATCAGCGGCATAACATGATATGTTTCACATTCATGAGAAACATTAGACTATAAACCCAAACCAAATGAACTATAATGTCATGGATTCCTTGTTTTACTAGGATATATTGGACACTATCCTAGGGAATGATCCACTTGTTAAAAAAATAGTAGGTAAGTCCCAAAACATAATTCCTAATCTCACAAGTAATGATATTTATTAGTTTATATTCCATTTTTCTCACACAAAGCATAGATCACATAGGCTTAGGGAGTCAGACTACTAATATCATTCATGTCATATGCCATTATTAGTTCAATAGGAAATCCTCAGCATGTAATCCTTGATTAGTGGTATAACATGATGTGTTCCACCCATAAGGGAAAAAATATTGTGTAATCCTCAACCAAAAAAATTGATGGGGAATTTTATTTCTACATTAACAATGATTTGTAGTAAAATTTCCAAAGTGTTAAGCCCAAACTCAGATAAGAACCCATTTTTGTGTATGTCCACTCATGTCTTCAAAATTTCAGCTATTGAGGCCCAATAATTCTCATAGGATAGTCATGTCATGTCATATATTGGAAGACTGACAAGTTAATGAACTAGGATGAATATGATTCATTCAATGAAAAATAAACAAAGTAAAACTTTTTATTGTCTGGTCCTAATCTAAAATGTGAACCCAATTTTTTGTATGTCCACTCATGTCTTAAAAATTTCAACCATAGTTACCCAATCATTCCCATGGGATGATCATCTTAACTCATCCATCAGTGGACAGAGATGTTAATGAACTAGGATGATTCTGGTTCATTAAATAAATAAGAGACGTAGTAAACCTTTTTATTACGCAAGCACAAACTCTAATGTAAACCAAATTTTATGCATATCCCTTCATGTCATTGACATTTCATCAATAGAGATCTAATTATTCCAATGGACTGATCATTCTACCTCATCCATTAGTATACAAAGAAGTCGGTTGATCTATGATAAATATTATTCATATTATAAATAGGATATATTGGATACCTTCATAAGGATGGAGATATAGAACAGAAATACCAAGATATTCCCTATTATATAAGTCCCACATCAATATGTAACGAGGGTGATTAAATTATATCCCTTATTTCACACACTGAGCATAGATCAATGGGCATTGAAAATTTCAATGGTCATATCTTTTGAATAATTAATGTTTACTTTCTAGGGAAAACTGAGTGTGTAAGACCCAATGAATTTCATGATATTATTACCTATATATAAAAAATGTACATTTGGACCAATCCCAAGGGTGTGATATAATTAAAATAACACTCATTCTATCAATAATAGAGATATGCAGTATGTATCCTTTGGACTCAAGCTTGAATACAAGTTTCTGAAGTACCCAAATACATTTCCATTTCATACAAACATTAAATGTAACGACCCAAAAATTCATTAATGAAAATTCTTCTTGGTCTATTTAAATGTATTCTTATGGTTATGTAAAATGTATTCACTTATTTGGTTCTATGTTTTGGATTTTAAAATACCATAATGAATTGTGATCATTTCTAATATATCTATTGAACAGTGATCACATGATTAGTATAAATATAGGGATTTAACAAATCCAATTTACTCAGACAAAGGAAACGATGGACTCATCCAGTAGACTTTCCCCATACGAAGCCCATTTTTCTATGCTCATAAAGGAGGTGGCTTAGTTGGGCTTCTATCTTGACCAATCCCAAGCTGATCATGAACACGTTAAGCTTGAGAAGAACTGACTATGGGAGAAGTGAAAGTTAATAGAGATTACCACCTGAGTGATGAAATCTGAGCCACCCCAAGAGTTTGTCACCATCGCACACCATACCCTTCATTCTTATGTTGGCATTATAAGGGGTTATGTTATGAGACCCTAGCACTATAACTATGTAAATTACTCTTGTATAGAGAATATACATTCTTTTTATTATTACTTTATAAATAGTTTTTAAAGCACATGTAGTATTTTTATTTAATATTCAACTAAGAAATATATTTTGATGAATTAATGGATTTAATAATTAAATATTATTTTAATAAAATATTTTTATTATTAAATTAATTTTTATTAAATATAAATGTTCGTATAATTTTATGAATGCAATTATAATTTTTATTAAAGTTTGAAAGCTGTTTTTGTCAAAACCCATGAATTTTTTATAAATGTTAGTTTTTATTTTAAATGTAAAAAATCCAAATATTTATAAAATTATTTACATAAAATGAATATTATTTTTGGAATCAGGATGTTAATATTATCCAATGGTGAATTTTTCCTAATTTTCTGAGATAGTAGAATTTTTGGGTAAAAATTAAATACCATTTAAATATATAATGTGTTTTATGACATCATAATGACCCAATAGTGATGTAATAAAATACTATCTACATTTTTTTCGTCCAATACATTTTTACCATTAAAATAATGTGATTTTGTGTTTTTTGATTTATTTTACAAAGCATTAGTAGACCCTTCAAGGCTTATAAAACATTTTTTCTTATTAAATTGTCTTCCATAAGAGTGTGACTCACATCCACATAAGAAACCCTATTATTTTAAAAAGTTATGAAGTTATCCATATAAAATATTGTTTTACACTCCCCTTTGGAAGAAAACCATGGGCAAAAACCATGGGTTGGTTTGTTGTTTTGCTTAGTTTACTGTGAGGTTCCCCAAACCAAAATAATAAATAATTCCCTCTCCTTTCCAATATAAACCCACCAAATCTCCCACTTTCTCTTCACTCAAAGCCTTTGGAGTTTAACCAAACCCTTCCATTCCCTCTCTATAATTTTTCCAAGGTTCCCCAAGCTCCAAATAAGCCTCTCTCAAGCCACTCCGATGCTTTTGGGATCGCACTTCCACGTAAGGGATTTCTTCCTTTCTCATTTTTGTCCAATTTGTTTAAGTTGTTATACCCTTTTGTTTTAAAATAAGAATATTGCAGTATGATTTTGAACCTCCCCCATACATTAATATTTATTTTTGGATGATGGGTTACCCCATTATCTCTCATTAATTCCTCCCATGTACACTCGTTACCATGTCGAAATTCAGTGACAGATTTCTCTCTCTTCTTTTACATCCAAGTAATTATTTTGTACCATGCATCTAAATTCCATTACATTTTTTGGGACATGTATTTTTATAGCCCCCTTACTGTCCATTTCATGTTCATATGATGAGATACCCATTTCCATATAATCAAACATTTTCATGAATCCTTAAGTCACGTCATTATGCTACTGAAATTGCACCGCATTTTTTCAAGCCAGGATCATTGTGTAGTAAATACCATACTCATGTCTCAATCAAGGGTATTAAAATTAATGACCATATACATATTGAATGGTAATTTAATGTATTTATTCAAAATTAATTAATCATGGAATAACTTATTATGTTGATTGATTCCATGTTATATGATCCATGTGGCACACTTATGCATGACATGAAATGTTTAAGAAGGATGAACACTAATAGCACTCTAATTCAATGGGTAAAGTATAGTATAATGATAAGTCATGTGAAATGAGTGTTTATTCATTCTTATTCAAGTGAAATGAGGGTTTAATCATCATTCATGAGCAATGAGGGTTTACTCATGCTCTATGTGCAATGAACCTTGGCTAATGCTAAATTCCCCGTTAATTGTTGTCATCACATTTCCATGTTATGATTATCATGCTTTATCATGCCACTATGTTCATTTTTCTCTTGTGCACCATTGATATGTCTATTGTCTAACATGTATTTTATTCCTCATGTTATTCCATTTTTATTCCCTTACTAGGATTTATATCTCATCATTTTCTTATGCATGTCCGCAAGTTATCCCATGCAATGCTATGTACGAGAGAATGTAGTGGTAATGTAAAGTTTTCAATAAATATGTTTTGTTTCATGTTTTATGTTGTTATGTAATGATCCTAATTACCAAAGACACTATACCTCTCAATCCTCTATGTTGTATCAATTGAACATTATGTAATAAATCATGTTTAAGTATGTAATAAAGAGCAGGGTTGTTATAGTTGGTATCAGAGGATAGGATTAGTTGTTTTTTGGGATTAGGATTAGAAAACCCTAGTGAAATATTTAGGGATAAGAAGTATAAAAAAACATCCCTAAGTTTTGGTGATTACTGAGTAAGTGGTTTATTAAGAAAATAAATCCCTTTCTGGATATGAGCAGGTATAGGCAGCTCTAATAGAGATGTACATAGGGGTGAAAACTCAGACAAGGAGTTTTGGGCTTTATCTAAGGTATCCTGGTACACAAGAACATGCCTTGATGCACTCTTGGTTATGAAAATATTTGGTGATATTCATTGGTAAATTTACAAGATTAGAATGAACCATTATTAAGGGAACAGAAAAAAATCCCCTAAGAATATATTTCAGAAAGTATATCATGGATAACATAGATTAAAGCCTATAGATTCATATGTTAAGGAAATAAATCATAATTATAATTTATCTGTTTTTGGATTACCCTTTATGTGGTTCCCATAGCTTTCCTTTTATTCCATCCAATGGATGATAAGAAGAGTACTCGGGCTAACAACTGATGTGAAGACCAATGTGATGATTGTTCTAATGAGATTCCCAAACTGATGGGAGTAGGAATCAAAAAATTTGTAATGATACTCTCCCAGTTAACTCAAGAATAGAATAGAAACATGGGTCAAGAGTAACTTTCAACCCCCCCCCCCCATGAAAGAATAAGTCATTATGGAGAGCTTTATGGGAAAAAGGCCCCATACTTTTAATGGATGATCTGATACCTTCAATCATCGAACAATGGATCAACTCCATTGTAAAGATCTTCTCCATCCTTTAATGTCCCAAACATGAAAAGGTTCTTTATGATGCTTATTGTATGGAGAGTGATGTCAGTCAATGGTTGACATTGATAAAAAATACAAAGACTAAGGTGGAGATCGAGGCATTGGAATGGAAGGATTTCTGGAAGATCTTTTGTGATAAATATTTTCTCCACACCCTCTAGATTAAGATATAAAGGGACTTCCATGCCCTCAAGGAAAATGATGATGAATCTGTCAGAGCGTATGAGGAAAATTCACATGGCATGCATGATACACTTTCAACATTTTCGTTCCCCCGAATTAAAGGTTGACTGCTTCTTTGATGAGTTGAAACCTAGCATGCGGAAAGCCCTAGATATCAACAACTTCTACAGCTATGAAGAAATTGTCCGATGTTCCCTCAAGGTTGAAATGGAGATCGACGAACCTTAGGGGTTTCATGGGGATAAGAAGAGTAAGGTGGACTTTAATTATAGCGGTCCGATGGATAAATCCAACGATGCTAAAAAAATATATTACCCCACTTGCTAAAGGTGTGGAAAGAAGCACCCCAGAAATTGCCTGAAGGGGACAAGGAAATTCTTTAGGTGTGGAAGAGAAGGAAACATAGCTATTAACTACCAACAAGAAAAACCCGCGGCTATGAAAGAGGAGAGGAAGGCTCCATTCGACTCTCAACGTGTTATTAATTACTTCTACTGCAATGAACCAGTGCATCCTGCAAATCAGTTCCCTATACCAAGGGTTTTCGGAGGCAACCAACAACCTCCAAGGCATAAAGGGTGATCTTTTTCCTTAACAACTGTCAAAGTGAACCCCGAAAACAAATTGGTGATAGGTATTCTAGTTATTCATTCAAGAATAGAGACCAGAATTTTTTTATTCCAATTCTATGCATTCTTTTATATCCCTAAAGTTTATTAGAACAATCCCAACACCACCAAAAATCATGGAAGTAAAGATGTTCATGATTACAAAAAATGGGGAAATTATTTCATCCCATAAATATAACTCCTCCCCTGTCATAATTGGATAATTGAACTTCCTGGAGAATCTCATCCTACTCTCTCTGTTGTAATTTGATGAAATTCATGGCATGGATTGGATTTTCTTATATAAATCCAACTTAAATTTCTGTGAGATGGAAATCACTCTTCATGTGGAGAATTGACCCCCGATTCTGTACAAGTTCAAGGAGGAAGATGAGTCTTATTTAGCTCCATCATCTCAAGTGTGGATATAATCTCCCAATGAGGACACATATCTTACTCCGACGATTGAGTCTAAGGAGTCTACCATCCTTGAAGATATGCCTATTGTGAGGGAATTTTCTGAAGTGTTTCTTGAGTAATTTCATGTTCTTCCTCCTAGAATATATGTTGAATTCTCAATTGATCTTATACATGGGGTATTTACAATATCGAAGAATCTGTATAGAATGGATGTTGTGGAGCATGATGAGCTGAAGAAACAACTACATGAGAATATGGATAATGGGATTATATGACCATGTGCATCGCCATGGGGTGCACCGGTCCTCTTCATCAAGAAGAAGGATGGGTCAATGCACCTTTTCAACGATTATCGTGAGCTTAACAAAATCATGATAAAAAACAAGTATCATCTACCACGAATTTTTGACTTGTTCGATCAGCTGTGTGGCACACAATACTTCTCAAAAGTAGATTTTTGGTCGGGATATTATCAAGTAAGGGTGAAGAAGGAAGATATACCCAAGACTGCTTTTTGTACAAGATAAGGGAAATATGAATTCATTGTAATGCCTTTTAGACTCACTAATGCTCCAGAAATCTTCATGGAAATGATAAATATAGTCTTTAGAGATTACCTAGACAAATTTGTGGTAGTCTTTATAGATTATATTCTAATATACTCCAAAAACAAGAAGGATCGTGAGGAGCATCTAAGAACTTTACTAGTGACCTTTCGAAAGGATAAGCTCTTTGAAAATATAACAAGTGTGATTTCTGGTTAAAGGAGGTCTCATTCTTGGGCCATATCACCACAAGAAATGGGATATATGTGGATCACCCCAAGATAGCTGAAACAGAGGGATGGATGAGACCAACATCGGTAATAGATATTCATTACTTCTTGGGGTTTGTTGGATATTATCGATGATTTGTGAGAAATTTCTCATGATTGTCCAACCCTCTTACCATGCTAACTCGGAAGGGAGTAAAGTTTTCTTGGAGTGATGAATGCGAAGAAAGCTTCAAGGAGTTTAAAATAAGGATTATCACTATGCCCATTCTCACATTACTCACAAGTAGAGAAATTTTTGTAGTATTCAGTGATTCTTCGAAGAAGGGCCTGGGTTTGGTGTAGTTACAAAATGAAAAAGTCATTGCCAATGATTCAAGGTAATTGAAAGATAAAGAGAATAATTATCCAACACATAATCTGGAGTTGGCTACGGTGATCTTTGCTTTAAATATTTGGTGGCATTATCTATTTGGGGAGAAGTTTGAAATATACGGACCAAAAAAACCTCAAATATATATTCTCATAGAAAGAGTTGAACATGTGCCAACAATGATGGTTAGAACTGACCAGATTCTATGACAGCTCAATCCATTACGACCCTGGTAAAGTGAACAAGGTATCAGATTCTCTAAGTAGATAGGACCCAGTGATCTTATCATTGATTAGTATTGAAAAGCATCCAATCTTTTAGATTTGATGAATATTGACATGGGAATCATAATGAAGGGAACATCATCAATCCTTTCACAAATGATTTCTCAACCATCTCTTTTAGAAATGTTAAAGGATGCTCAAAATGATGACGTGGGAATTAAAAAGAAATTTGAAGCTATCAAAAAAGGTAAATCATTAGAGTTCAATGTTAATGTAGAAGGAATTGTGAGATTTGGGAAAAGACTATGTGTTCCATCAAGTCTGGAGGTGATGAAATAACTTTTTGATGATTCACATAGTTCGAATTTCTCTATCCACCCAGGAAACAAAAAGATGTATCGAGATCTCTGAGAGAATTATTGGTGGGAAAATATGAAGAAGGAGATTGCTGAGTGTACATCAAAGTGACTAGTGGGTCAACAAGTGAAGTCAGAGAGGCATAAGTTTAAGGTTATGATGCAACCATTGCCCATACCAACATGGAAATGGGAGAAAATCACCATGGACTTTTTCGCCGGAATTCTAAAGACATCCAAAGGAAACAATGCAATTTTGGTGGTTTTGGATTGTCTTACAAAGTTTGCACACTTCATTGCAATTTGGGAGGATTTCTCATTGGATCAACTGGCACGGATATATATCAGATAAGTTGTAAGGCTTCACGGAGTACCACTATCGATTGTATCCGATCGAGATCCATTATTCACCTCTATGTTTTGGAAGAGTCCTCAACATGCTCTGGATACTAAATTGAACATCAGTATGGCCTATCATCCTCAAATGGATGGCCAATATGAGCAAACTATTTAGACACTAGAGGATATATTAAGAACATGTTCTATGGACTTCAAAGGATGGTGGGACCCCATCTTCCACTGGTTGAATTATCCAATAAAAAAAGTTTCCACTCCAACATCCGAATGACACCTTATGAATCCCTATATGGGAAGAGGTACAGAACAACAGAATGTTGGGTTGAAGTCGGTGAGTGTATCCTGCTAGGACCATAAATGGTCGAAGAAATGGTGGAAAAGGATATAACCATTCAACAACATATCATGGAGGCCTAGAGTCGACGAAAGAGTTATGCAAAAAACCATCGATGAGACCTTGAGTTTAACAATGGATACATGGTATTTCTATATATATCTCCATGGATGAATTTCATGAGGATTGGAAAGAAATGGAGTTTAAGTCCTAGGTACATTGTCCCCATCGATATTCTTGAGTGTGTCGGGTTTATAGCATATCAACTAGCACTTCCACCAACCATGGCCTCAATACATGATGTCTTTCATGTATCCCTCTTAAGGAAGTACAAACCAGACCCTTCACATGTACTCTCTTCAGAGGTAGTGCATCTAGATGATGATCATTCATAGGAGGATTAAATAATGAAGAACATAGATTGTAGAGAAAAAGTTCTACGAAATAAGACAATATCCCTCATCAAGGTGTTGTGGAAAAACCACAAGTTTAAAGAAGTGACATGGGAATCATATGAAGTGATGAAGAATAGTTAACCACAGATGTTTTAGTGTGGGAAAAGGAAATTTTGGGAATGAAATTTCATAAGGGTGGAATATTGTAACAACCAAAACCTACCCCATACGAATTGTGACCACATATTTTTTGTTACGAATTGTGACCATTGATAATATAGCTATTGAATAGTGATCACATGATTAGTATAAATAAAGGTCTTTAAAAAATCCAATTTACTCAAACCAAGGTAGTGATGGCCTCATCTAATAGACTTTCCTCGTACAAAGTCCATTTTTCGAAGCTCGGAAAGGAGATGGCATCATTGGGCTTTGCTCCTCACCAAGCCCAAGCAAGGCTTGACCATGGTATGCTTGAGCGGAACCGACTATAGGAGAAGTGGAAGTTAATAGAGATTACCACCTGAATGATGTTATCTGAGCCACCCCAAGAGTCGGTCACCATCGCACAACATACCCTTCGGTCTTATGTAGGTGTTATAAGGGGTTATGTAATGAGACCCTAGCACTATGACTATATGCATTATTCATGTATAGAGAATATACATTTTTTTATTGTTACTTTGTAAAGAGTTTTTAAAGCAAAAATAGTATTTTTAGTTAATATTTAACTAAGAAATCTATTTTGGGGAATTAATGAATTTTTGAATTAAATAATATTTTAATAAAAAATTATTATTATTTTTAAATAATTTTTTTTAAATATAATTTATGGTATAATTTTTTGAATGCAATTGTAATTTTTTATTATGGTTTGAAATCTATTTGTTTCAAAACCCAAGAATTTTCGATAAATTTGTGTTTTTATTTTAAAAGTAAGGAATTCAAATATTTAGAAAATTATTTACATAAAATGAATTTTATTTTGGGAATTAGAACATTGAAATTATCAAATGGTGAATTTTTCATAATTTTCTTTGGATAAAAATTAAATACCATTTAAATATATATTGTGATTTATGACATCATAATGACCCAATAGTGATGTAATAAAATACTATAAACATTATTTTCAGCCAATATATGTTTTAACCTTAAAATAGTGTGATTTTGGGTTTCTTTGATTTATTTTATAAAGCTTTAGTGGACCCATCAATGATTATAAAACATTTTTTCTTTTTAAATTATTTTCTTTAAGAGTGTGACTCACTTCCACATAAGAAACCCTATTATTTAAAATAGTTCGGCCAATATCCTTATAAAAAGTTTTTTTACACTCCCCTTTGTAAAAAAAACTTGGCAAAAACCATGGTTTGGTTTGTGGTTTTGATTAGTTTAATGTGAGGTTCCCCAAACCTAAATAATAAAGAATTCTATCTCCTTTCCTATAAAAACCTACCCAAGCTCCCACTTCCTCTTCACTCAAAGCCTTTGGAGTTCAACAAACCCCTTCCCTTCACTCTCTATAATCCCCCCAAGGTTCCCTAAGCTCCCAAAAATCCTCTCTCAATCATATCCCATGATTTTGGGATCACACTTCAATGAAAGGTATTTCTTCCTTTCTAATTTTTTTCTAATTTTCATTAAGTTGTTATGCCCTTTTGTTTTCAATAAAAAAATGTTGGGGTATGATTTCCCACCACCCCCATACTTCCCTCTTTATGTTTGGATGATGGGAGACCCCTTTATCTCTCATTAATGCCCCCCATGTATGCTCATTACCATGTGGAAATTCTATGAGTGATTTCCCTCTCCTCTTTTACATCCAAGTAATTATTTTATATTATGCATGTAAATTCCATTACGTTTGTTGGGACATGTATTTATATGACCCATTTACTTTCCATTTATTTTACATATTATGAAACTCCCATTTCTCTCTCATCAACCATTTTCATGAATCCTTATGTCATGTCATTTGCTACCAAAATTACACCGCATTTTTTCAGGCCAAGATCATTGTGTAGTGAATACAATACCCATGTCTCTATCAATGGTATTCACCATAATGAACGTATACATATTTAAGGGTACTTTCATGTATTTATTCAACATTAATTAATTATGGAATAACTTACGTTGTTTATGGATTCAATGTTATATGATCCATGTAGCACACTTATGCATGACAAGAAATGTTTAAGAAGGGTGCACCCTGATGGCACTCCAATTCATTGGGTAAACTATCTTATTATGATACGTCATGTGAAATGAGTGTGGACTCAAATTGTTTCAAGTGAAATGAGGGTTTACTCATGCTTCATGTGCAATGAGGGTTTTCTTCTGCTCCTTGTGCTATGATCCTTGGATCATGCTAAATTCCATGGTAAGTGTTGTTACCACATTTCCATGTTATGATTATCATGCATTATCATGCCTTTATGTTCATGTTTCTCCTGTGCTCCATTTATATGCCTATTGTATAACATATATTTTATTCCTCATGTTGTTTCATGTTTATTCCCTTACTAAGATTTATAGCTCGCCCTTTTTATTATGCATGTCCTCAGATTATCCCATGCAATTCTAAGTACGAGGGAATGCAGTGGTCATGTAAAGTAAGTTTTCAATAAAGATGTTGTATTTCATGTTTTATGTTGGTATGTAATGATCCTTTTCCCCAAATAAACTAGACCTCTCGATATATTATATTGTTTCAAGTTATGTTTATGTAATAAATCATGTTTCAGTATGTAATAAAGAGAAGGATTATTATAATAAATGTATGGGTTTAACAAATTATGTGGGTATTGATTCCTACTATAAATATGATATATAGGAAAAATCATAGTGTCTCAATCCACTCATTATAATTTTAATCATCTCTAATTAGGAAATATAATTATATAGTGCCTACTTATGTGGATTAAACATATTAATAGATACTCATTACTGAGAAATTGATGAGGAACCTCGGAAAAATACAGATGGATTCACTTATGATATCCCATACTTCTTCACATAATAGGTGATTACATATGTTCATTCTGGTTGGGTAAATATCCTTTATCGGGATTAGGAAGAGATTCCCCATCATATATTAAATTTATAAGAGATTCCTAGTGTATGAAAAAATTCTTCCCAGAATGGTGAGAGGGGATTGACTCACATTCTCTTGACCGATGTCATTTCATAAGCATCATTGAGCCTGAAAAACAAACCCGCCACCAACCATTGGAAATAATATCCATATCCATATAGGGATGTGGAAAGCATTGAGAGTTTTTGTGAAATAATATAATATTGTGTGACTGATGCAGATGATTATGAACAACAATGAACCCCCACAATCATATCACTAGTAAAAATACTCTCTCACCTCTCCATCAAAACAAATATGGTAACCCGATATTAAAAATAAAACTATTTCATATCTTTTACAACATATAAATGGATAAGTTGTCTATTTCCTGTCAGAAAATTTTGTTCTCTACACAATGGGTGATCACCAGCAATATAAATCTTTATGAGGAAAAAATAGTGAACTCTATATGGATCTCTCAAATAAGATAATATTTGGTTAATATTTCATTGGGACATTTTAATTATTATAAAGCACATAAATTAAATAATGATCCAGATGTAATAACCTAAAATAGCAGGATGCTCAGTTTTTGAGGTGTCAGTCCACTTTATTAAAATATCATACAAATTAAACAATCCTAACATAAATCATACTGTTGGTCATCTATAATTTGTGTTCCCATGAAATAATTCCATCCTCTCTTTGACATGCCAATTTGACAATAATATCAAGATTTATAATTAATGAAAATTGTCTTGAATGGGAATATATGATTGATCGCACATCATGCCTATGATATTTCACTAATTGGTTACATTGTTTCTTGATTTATGGATTAATTCAAATATATAACTTATTAGAATAATCTCGATCCAATATAATGTCATTATATAGTTACTGTTCCTGAAAATCAGATATGGTTGCAACCCTTGTGGGTTGAAAAATGATCTCCCATTCCTGAGAACTTCAAAACCAAGTGGATAATATAATGTTCTGAGAATAAAATCAATGTTGTACAATACCAAATCAAGAAGCTTTCTATAATGGTCTCTACGTACTAACACCAATGAGTTTGTATCTTCCAAGGAAAGCTACAAGTAATCCATTACACCTCATTGCCGCATTCATCCGATTCAAGGGTTTCTCCTCAAAGAACAATTATCACAAAATTCTATATCTAATGAAGTTGGATGAGGGAGTAAAATATGGATCCCTTATGGTAAAGTATGCATCGATGAGTGCCCCAGTCATCCAATGTCGCCACCACCATCCCACTAGTACCCATCAGTCACCTACTGAGGGTACTTCCTGACACACAACAACCTCTGATACCCATGTATAGGGAGAAAGTAAGAAAAATTGTGTTTGAAGGATCTAGATAACCATGATTTTTCTCATATTACCTCTAAACGGATGATATCATTCAAGAATATTAATTATGTAACCAGTGAGCAAGATCATACCCATGATCACTCAGAGAATGTCTGCAGACACATTCCTAAAGAATGAATGGGTAAGCCACATTTCTATTCCCTCATTCATGATTCCAAGTAGTATTCTAGTGGTACATGGTTGAAATAAGTAGACACATATCCCTACATAAATCAATGATATCTACCAGTGTATAATAGAGATGAAAATTTTTGAGGCTTATATCACTATAGACATATTTCTAAAATTTAATTACATCTTAGAAAATGTTGAAGAACTCTGTTGGCATATTCTATCACTAATATAGATACGGGTACATGTTCATACTCCTATACCTATACCTAGGGTTTCTCAACAATCTAATAATTATGAATAATTGGTTTCTCTAGATAAATCACACATTTTTCTCCCAGTCAAGAATATTATAGTTATATTAGAGAAATAGATGATGATTCTTACCATGCTCATTTTCTTACTCCAACCAGGGCTCACGAGGTGGGAACAACACATTCTCCAAGCCAAGGGAACATGCCTATCTAAAATGTTTGATGGCCTACTCCAAAGGCTCACGATCAGGCATATATCCCTATTATAGTTGGTGATCACCAAGTTAGAGTAGAACATGCCTCAGGAAAGTCTCATATACTGATTGAAGAATATCATTGCGATACTCCAAAGGCCTGGGATTGGGATTATATCCCCTTTTTGGTCAAGGAAAACTATGTTAGAATGGGACACAAAATTGGACTTGCTCGTATTCCTACTGGTAAATTAACCAAATTTATTCTTACATATCATGGAATCAAGGTGCATATTTCTAGTTCTACTGACGAATGACCACACAAGCATCCTTTCGAGGCAATAATGCTGGTGGATAATTTTCCTTCCCCAATTCCAATTGTCTATTGACAAATTACAATTGGGAATACAAATTCATAGACAATAATATTCTTATTCCAACAAGTTCTCACCATGTGAGAGAGGTACATGGCTCGGGGAAGGCTCACATCCCTACTATAAATGACTAGTGGAATATTCCAAAGGCACATGATCTTGATCATGTCCCCATTCTGGATAGAGCTCACCAAGTGAAAATGTAACATGTCTCAGGAAAGGATCATTTTACTATTAAAAATTAGGAATATAATTTGAATATTTCACTAGGTTCTCATAATCAGGTTCATAATCCCACCTCACCAGAAGGTTGTAAACAAGTTATAGAAACCTTTATATAATAGGCTAATATCCTTACTGAATTTTAGAAGGATGGTTAATATATTAAATCCATGAAATAGAACAAGGAACATATCCCTAATATACTCAATGTTAGTGTCCTTGGGGTTGTTTAAGACACATTATCAACACCACAATGTTATGTAAACTATTAAACCCTAGAAGAATATGCTCATTTCCAAGAATTCCCACATCATGGTAGTATGGATAAGGGTTGTTGGGAATCTACTCCTAACATCCTTCATAGAAAACCTCCCTAAAATGATATATCCCAGAGACAAGGATATCGTCACCTTTCCTGGACACCTTCATATAGATAGGTGTTTAGGACTCAAACATCATTTTATATATACGTTATTTAAATATCAGGTCAGCTGTATATATTTCCCCACCAAATTTAGGTACCACTACACTCCAGTCAGCATCCAACCCCAAGAATCATATTTCATAGGATGATCAAATGGAGGCATGTAATTCTGATGAATACAATCCCAAAACTAACACATGGAGTCAATTTTCCAAAGAAAACTACCCATCATATTTTTTCACTCACAACTTATTATTATGAGGTCCCATGTGGCCATGAAAAGTAGTGGATTGTGTATTTACAACAAAATATGTTGGATAATCATTAGAAACTAAAGTCAAGACATCTCCCTAATCTAGAGTATGGGTATCAACATTATATAATTAGTAAAATAAATTGTATAATAGAAATGGCCTCATATTCCATTGTATAGAACCCAAGAATGGAGGAGAATGATAAATGAGTATGATTTTTTTGACTCTACCCCATGAAAAATCTATATTTATTGATTTCCAAGGAATCTCTAGACTTTTGTATTTTAGGATGAGTGAAATAAGGATCATTACACTCCATTATGTCCCCATAACAACAGAACCCTTTAGATATGGTTTCTTATAATTTTATTTCCTCTAGTGAGATTAGAGGACTAGGTAATGATCTATTTAGTTGGTCACTACAATATAATACCCACACTTTAATGATTATTAACCATCACAAACTGAGGAAGAAGATGGCCAATATTTCTTTCAAATGGTCATATTAATGAAACAAGAATGCATTTTAGACATGGAATCCATGGTTTCAATCACACCAAAACAACATATATAAGATGACTCACTTTATGGGATTTCCTTACACCAAACTCTTATGTGATAAAAACAATGCCACAACAATAAAATCCATAATAGTATCAACCATTGCAGTTGTCCAGTATAGAACCCATCCCACTAGGTTGGGGGAATATCTTCAGTCACCTCCATCCCTCAGATCATCATTTTTTCAAAGGTTTTTTTGGAAAAATAATTAGTAGATACAAATAAATCCCAGTCCAATAGGCTGGGTCCATTTATATCTTAATCTCTATAACTAGGTTAATCATCACTTAGAGGGTCATTTTGAAATCAACAGTGATTCCAGATCAACACCATCTTATAGGGGTGGGGTAATTTTTGTCTCAATGTCCATCTTAAGAGTCATCAAATCATCAATGAGAATCAATGGATCCTTAGAAATAGGATAAATCAATTCCAATTGTGGCCCCTGAAAACCCATATCTTATAGTTCTGGGACAATTTTCCATCATAATTTTCACCATAGAGAGAATTAGTCATCTCCATGTCGGGATGTAAATATCAAATGTCATCATCCTATCTCTTCCTTTCACTGTAAGAAAAACCTAAAATATTTGAGTCCCATTTCAAAATCAAGATCAGAAACTATCTCAAGGTGATTTCTTATAGTTCAATATAAGAGGAGTGTATAGAAAATGTGATTATAATACACAGGGGTTGTAAGACAAAATGGACCAATATAGCCACGAGATTGAGAAATAACCTTGATCAAGGTAGTATAGAATCATTATGTTTTGTCAAAAGTAATGGAATAAACACCATTTTCTGATATGAATATATGAATTTATTCACTATCATAATAGTAGAAATGTTGGATTAAGATAAAAATATAGAGGGATGCAACATGAAAAACATACCTCAATTGGAGGGTGATTTGGATGCACCAACTGAGGTTGTACACACTAGGAATGAATGGAGGCTCCAAAATTTGGAACCTATGAAAATGAAGATTCCACCACTCTGATAGAGAACTACCTAAGATAAATGAAATGGTGTTCCTACATCACAGTTACCACCCAGAAGAGTAGATGGTCTTTCTATGGAAGAACATTTGTCACAATATGATAATGAGATACAAAATCATAGACAACTCAACAAGGAAATACTCGGTGGATTTATTCCCATGGGGTTTTGATTTTCTAGATGTGAATAATATACCTTTTCTAATATATCTATAATGATATAATACATTGTTAAGATCTATATCGGAGCATCCGACTAGCTCTAGATCTATGTAACCAATCTAAGAAATGATGAAGTCAGAAATGATCCCGACTTCTTTCTGTTGTGTTGAAAAACATTTTATTTGTAGTTTAATCATTAAATCCCATGGAAAATGGGATTCATCTAGATATGAAAGAGGTCCCACCTCATCATCTCTCACCCACTCACTATTGATGGGAGGTAGCTGAAAAAATACCCCCAGAGCAATTTAACATCTTCTACTCTTAAGATACTTGAATAAAACTCCTAGAAGGGTGAAACCCACCTATGAAACCTATGAGGAAACCATATCCAGTGTGGGTGGATGACACTCTTCCCCCAACCAATTCCATAAATTCTAAATTCTCTACATTTTATAGTGTGGGTGTCCCTAATCTATATCCCTCTCACTTCGTATCGTAATGTGGTATGATGATAGGTCCTCGAGATCAATGTGAGGGAAAAAGGATGATGTGTTTATACATACTCAGAAAGGACCATCAGTTATTTATTTTATATAAGTATATCAGAAAGATCCATTGAAGGAAGGGAAAAAAATTTCATCAATTTCATTATCAGTTCAACTCCACATATAGAAAAACAATTATTTTTTACTTAGAGAACAACAAACAACGTGAAAATGATAGGGTTTATTGACATCATATCAATATAGAAATGATTAACCAAATCACTCATCATCCCACTCTCATATTAGTATATTATGGTACATTGTGTTAAAATAGTCTAGGATGATTTCGAGACACATATTATCCTACAGAAGTATCCATGTGTGTTCTGTGAATTCACAAAAATAGAGAAATGTTTGGAGGACTCCATTCAATGATCTCAATCCAAATCATTACTCATGCACACAGTGAATGGGGAAATTCTAGGAAAACCACAATCTAGTGTTTTCACTCTCAATCCTATAGTAGTTACCTTCCTAGAACAGAGTCAGTTCACTTACTTCCCATTAAATCTAATCTAGTGGTGATAAACAAAATAAAAAACAAACTCGTACAGAAGCATAGAGAAATCAGGGGTACATTGAATTTATGGAATGTATGAATAAATAATAATCTTTCTTAAATGAAAAATTCCTGAATTATTTCTAGTTAAAAATGGAAAATATCATTCTAATGATGCCACAATCATAGGAATCCTGATGTGGTCAATATCATCAAACATCCTGACTACTTCCCTTTCTATTGAGGATTGTTTCATAATATTCTACAATTATTCATCAATAAATATTTATTTCAAGGAAAGGTTGATTCTACATATGTGGTGTTAGATTATGCCTTATTTTAACTGGATAGCATAACCATTTCACAGTCAGAATAAAAGGGTGTATGGAATAATGTTTTATCTATTTGTTAACATAAGTTTTACAACTGGATGACGTGTAAATATCTGACCATGATCATGCCACCCTATGAACATTGTAATGAAGACCACAATTTCTTCACCTACCAATAATTTAAAATTATATATGTCTCATAAATTTGGATGTGATCATCAGAAAAAGGAGTAAATATAAGAGATGATTCTTATTCTAATCTAGTGGATTCTCTGACTTGTACAGATTTCTCCTTTCTGAAATCTGAAACATGAGAAACACCCCACCAAATGGAACCATCATCAGAATAAGTGATAAAAAAGGGTTTTGAAAATTTTATAAAATTGGAATATCCTTTATTCAATGATTAATATACCTCTGAGTATTACTTCCATTCACCAAACTGGGGAATAATAGGCCACATTTTCATGAATAATGGATACATGGGATAACACAGGCTTGTTCAGACCCAATATTTCAGTCACATCCCTACATATAAAATATATGTAGCTAAGACCCATGGTAATGTTCTCCAGTAATCCCATAAAAGTGATGTTTTTGTCACAGAAACCACATGTGGTAATCTAAAACTTTTTGTCTTCCTTGACCTCCTACTTGGGGTTTGATTATCCAATCATCCCATGAAATGTGGATTCCTGCAACGACTCTCACAACTAGATGAAAATAATCACCCAACAACTTTATATGTACCATACTCTTTCACCATAAATTCCTGGATTCATGAACCACATTTCTAGGACCTCCCCCCTTAGGATGTTCATACATATGACACAAAATTATGACATCCTAAAATAGCTGGCAGTTTTCTCTACCAAGCCTTCAATCGTGGATGCACTCTATCATTAAAAATAAATTATAGAGGAACTCATTAAACCCCTATAAATCCCTTCAATAATTCAATAAAAAATTTTGTGGAGAAAATAATTATTTAATGGATACCATGTCAATATAATTTTATGATGCCATCTTTATCACAAAACCTGATCTCGAAGATATCATCTAGTGGCACATTAGACCCCTATATGTTTTGGTTGGACTCCATAATGTCAAAATTTGAATGAATCTCATTGGAAATGGCTCTAGAATCAATAACATCCTAATTCAAACCATCTAATGTTGGGGATATAGCTGAGTGGATATTTCTCCAAAAATTCTAACCATTAAAGTGTATGAAATGTTTTAGAAAAGACCATTGGGAAAGATCAAGCCCTTATATTATTTTGGAGGTCTCATATATAATGCTTATTGTACGGTTATCTAGAATGATACCACATACAATATCCCACTTGAAAGTCCATATATACATATCCAAATAGAAGTACCATCAATAGTCACCCAATGTCTGAAATACCCCATTGATGGTAAGGTTTTCATAATACATGGTGAAAGTGCAACCATAGAGACATCTGGCCCCACATATGCTATAATAGTATTTTATAAGGGGGATGTAAAACACCCAATGGTGTTTGATGATATATAGGACGCATCCCCCAATATTATGGTGATCACCACTACAAATCCCTAGATTATTCTCAACATTGACTATAATCTCACTGTTAATATATATATTGTTATAGACCTGATCCCAAAGTACACGCCCATATTATCCCCAATAATAGTGTAAAATAAAACCATCTTAGGAATATATCTACAACAACAAATTAGGAGATTCCAATGTCTCTCTTTATAGACTATCTAACCTTGATAGTGAGGGAGATTCCACTGGGTTTGAACCTTTGTCTAAGAATTCATCCATAGACTTAGAGGTGCAAGAGGAAGAGGGTGACCTCAAGAACATCCCTCCAACATTCATGGAAGGTTTATCCACCGCCATCAATGATCTCACAGAGGTTAATGTGAGAAAAAATGAAGACTGAAAACATACATTGATTAGTTCAATTATTCCTCTCGAAGTGATTGAGATTTACATTTCATTTATAAAGCCCCATTGATATTTTTTCACATGGAAGTAGATAACAATTACCGTACTTAATCCATATATGGCTATGCACCATCTCATTTTAGCTGATGATAATTGAGGCTTGTGTTGACATTTAGGAGGTTCCACCCCTCTAAATCCAATAATATTAAGGTGTTATTTGAAAAATTGATCAATTAAAACATTTTATAATTAGAGAAATAATGAGTTTGCCTTTCCAACATTTTCATTGTCAAAAAAACATGAAGATTAGGGTCTTAATCAATTTTATATACCTTTATCTGAAAATATCAACATATGACTTCACATTGCTATTCCAAGTTCTCTTGATCGATGAAACTTTGGGTATCCAATCGCTTTCCTTCATGGATGGGTATTCTGGGTAAAATAAAATCCTGATGGCCCCTAAATATGAGGAATCCCCTTCCATTAGAGTTCAAGATAAGATTTTTTTCTATCCGGACATCACCTTTGGGTTAATCAATGCTGGATATAAATATCAATGCACCAATAATCATATCATTAAGAAATTTGTTTGAAGAATAAATAAATTCCATGTCGATGACCAAGTGGTCAGATCTCAAAAGCAATCTGACCACATCACAGATTACAAAACTATCTATAGAAAGCTGTAAATATATAGCATGAAGATGAATCCACTAAAATGTGCCTTCATGGTTAAATTATAAAATTTCATTGGATTATTGGTACACCACCAAAATATTGAGTTTTCCTAAGTGAAGACTTTTTATACATTATAAATTTCAACCCCCCCCCCCCCCAATCTCAATGAGATAAGGGTTATCCAAGTTAACCTCATCTACATTATTCATTTAATATCCAAATTGGTGGGAAAATATCTCCCCTTCACTAGTATAATGAATAAGGGATTCACATAATAATGGGATGGGGAATTCCAAGAATCCTTTGAAAGTATCATGAAATATCTATTGCACCCACCTATTCTAATGCCTTGGGTGGAAGGTAGGCCACCCATCTTGTATGTGGCTACCATGGAAATATCCTAGGGCACCCTCCTCAAGTAAAAAATGGTATGTGGAGAGAAACAAACATCTATTACAATACATGTAAAATGATAGGTAATGAGTCTTGATATGCAAATGTTGAGAAGAAATTCCTTGCACTCATCTTCGATGTGAAAATGTTGACTCATTAATTGCACCACCATGAAGTCCATATAGTCTATTGTGTTTATATGATCATTTACATCCACAGATGCTGCATTCTAAATGGTCATCTATCATGATGACTGAACATTATTCAACAATATGATAACTGGTTCATGTCATAGAATGTGGTGAAAGGGGGAGCCATGGATAGTTTCTTAAAGGATCATACCACCCATGACAATGAACTATTGGTCCCCCATCACTAAAATTAGAGGTTCCTCAATGCACATGGATCCCCTGACGTGGGAGATGTAATTTTATGGCCCCTCTTAATGTCCTATCATAAAAATGATTAAAACCCCAAAGGTCAGTTGGGTTGGCATGGGGATTGTATTAGTTTCTCCAGACAAAAAAGTATTCCACTACTATTTCTCAAAACCAAACTATTAAATGAATAATTAGGTTGAATACCTACCCCTTTTCACTGGCTTGTAAATATCCCTATAGTTATCTATAACCTTCTAGAATATCAAATAGGATTCTTAACTAGTCATAATTTAGATCGATGATGAATATGCCATCAAAAAGGAAAAATTGCGCGTCTCACTAGATTTGTTATGAGAGTATATTTAGAGTTCCATTTTTATCCCACATTGAACTATGTTCTTCAATAACAGAATGATCATGTTGAGGCATTGTTTATTCTAGCCACAGTCCTAGTCAGCCTTGATCAAGAGTGATAATCCACCCCTATCACACACCCAAGAATAGGATCATTAATATTAATATGATATATGGAAGGTGTAAATCAGGTCTAGACTACCCTAGAGAATGATGAACTGATATGAACCCTTGGATAGATGGAGTCTATAATCCGTTATCTCTAAAAATGAACTCTCTTGATAGACTAAGACCAAAGGGAACAAATTTGGTGCCATAGAGAAAACATTACACAATAGGGTGGCCCAAATGAATAGTAGGCCTCATAAAATCATATAATTTTTATAATTATCCATATATTCATAGTAGAAATAGATGTTAATAATGTCAATGATGAAGACAATATAAAATCCTACTGTTTTCATCATTCTAAGACCAAGAACTCCCACTAAATTAGAAGGATGCGATATTGATGGAAATCCATGATATCATATTTTATGGAATTCACCATAAAATTTCATGCAGTCTAGATCCATGAAATATCCATCCATAAATCCCTATAATTGTTTCATAAAATTAAATATTACTATCCATTTGGCTTTTCAAGGATGGATATTGTGGGTCCAGATCCCCCAGTAACAACATAGCAGTTGATGTACATCCTTAATAATGCAAACTTATTTTTCTATTTGGGTTATGAAAATAACCCTAAAATAAGTTGGAAAAATTATATCATCAACATCATAATGTCCCATATCATGTCTGGGTTCTGATTCTACCACACAATATTGATGGAAAAAACCACCAAATTCTATTATATAAAGTTAAAAAGACTTCACCCGAAGTAAAATATCGAGTCAAATCCCTCATATCTATATAATGAAGTAAAAAATGGACAGGTATAGGACATCAAAAAGACTCTATCAAATATAATCAGGATAATGATGAACAAGGAAATAATGTCATGTTAGGACAATCACCTCTATGCATTATGGGCCAACATTATCGTCAAGCATACTGCTACATATGAAACACCATACTACTTGGTGTATGGGACCGAGGCAATATTACCCATAGAATTCGAGCTTCCTTCAATATGAATAGTAATTTATGGAGAACTATTACATAAAGAGAAATAAAAAATTTACATGGATGAATTTGAGAGGCTTGATGAGAATAGGTTCTATACAGTGCACAGCCTTGTAGTTCTTCGAAATAAAATATCAAAATCCATTAAATAGAAGTATCTCCTCTATTCATTCCTCTAATTTTAAATTGTGTTGGATCTCATGACCCTAATCATGCAAGAAAAGAGATTTCCAAAGTTTTAACCCGAAGAGGATGGGCCTTATATCATTCATAATTTATATCAAAATGGAGCATACTCACTTTCCATGATGGATAGAGAACGTGTCACACCCCCACCAATATGTGGTTTCTCAAGAAATAATTTTCTTAAATGACATCAAGATCCCCTTTTCCATGTTATGTGATGTTAAAATGTTCATGCTCATCTTTTTTTCATGATTTTAAAAAAACAATATCTTCTTGTTTGTAAGAAATTAAACCTCACAACAAATAATGTATAGGCATCAAGACATCAAACTGCACATTTTCTCAAGTTCAGGAAGCATGAATTTAAAATCCTTAGTGACTGAGGTCCTTAACATGTAATGGTAAAATAAAGAGATGATTTTTTTACCACACTATATTAGACAAAATCAGTTTCAAGAACTATGTGGGGCTTAATTATAGCCATCACAAAATTCATAGTGACTCTCAGACCTCTAGTCATTGACCCATCCACAATGTTACATTTTTTTCACATTTGGTGATCCTATTTCTTACTACATGAAGTTATTTTTCATGGTAGACTTCCATATCTCATGATGTAAAACATTACTAAACTAAAGTGTTAATCCTCGTTGAAATCATGTGTCCCACTCCTCACTATAACACCTTAAACTGCACATCTGATGTCCTAGTTTCATTAAATTAAGCTACATGGGTTTCAATAATTATTTAAATCATGATTATCATTTAAATTTCATATGTAGGGAAGTATCAATATTATATCTTGGACCAAAAAACACATGATAGGAAATTCCATTATCTTACCTTTAATCACCTCTACATGGTAAGAGGAACCCTTTCCATTCCTTGATTCTCACACAAATCATAGCTCAAGTGAGATTTGAATTTCGGTAAGTGATTACCCACAAAACAAGGTATAAAAGCTCATGATAGGATCATAATGGTATTGAATAGAAGACCTCAAATGGCATACCATTAGTCATTTCCATATAATTATATACTGCATAGTTTATTAACCTTTCATGATATATTGTTTCACATTCCCATGAACCTCACTTGAGAGGACCAATATTGTTAGTGATTGGTGTCCTAACACACCTCCATTCAAGAACTATGTATAATTTGATTCTTAACATCATATGATATGTAGTTATTCCGGAATATCCACCCTCATGTCCAGTAATAACAAATAATTATAAAAACAAAACCTTCCATGTGTATCATTCAATCAATAAAAAGAATCTTCTATTTCAAGAACTACATGTGGGTTGATTCTTATTACTAAGATATACATAGTGATGCCTAGATTTCCATCCTTGGGTCCAGTTGCAATACCCATTTTCATGTTGTGAAGTAATCATTATGGATGCATGACATTGAGCTATATGGATCCTCATAAACTATATGTGGATTTATTCTATACATCATAGGATATATAGTGATGCCCTAAAATCCAATCATGGACCAAACTATTACCATTAATAGAAATAATTCCCACCTCTATGATCCTTCAAAATTAATTAGATAGATTACCCATTTATAAACTATTTGGGGCTTGATTCCTATCATCCAATGATATATACTGACTCATGGAACTCCAATATTGGACCCTACTACAATATATGGTAAAACAAATGCACTACAACTGCATAGGTGATGATCTATACAAGACCATTTTCCTACATAATATTCATTAATATATAGAGTCTTCTTTTTCATATAAAATATATTGAAAATTTAATCACATTGGTTCCCATTTCCATACCTCATTATGTTAAACTGTAAATTGGTCACATGAATATAAAATAGTATGACAAATATTTCCTTACCACCTAATATTTTGTTGTATCAAAAATGTCCTCACATCATGATGTTAAACTTCATGGAAGAATGTATGTCCTTACTAAATAATGTTAAATTGGGGAGATCATCATACAATATAATCCTTTATCAAAGTACTACAAGATCCATACCATGACCAGCCATAGTACATGGGGTTTCCTCCATCTTTTAGGAACCTCATTCTATAAATCACACTTCATGTCTCGAGTGCCTTAATTTTATGAGAATATATCATGGTCCTTGTAAAAAGAAACCTTGATTCAAGATACCCTTTATTTGACTATTCATGCATGCCTATGGATCATACTTAGGCTCTTCTAGTCATCCAAAAAATTCATCGCTATGCCAAAAAGGATTCCTAATATTAGTGATCCCTCACACCACTATAATGGAAATAAACACCTCAGTGTGTTCTAATCCATTCCAAGTATGATTGTCCCATATAATTACTCATTCAATTAGATCCTAGATCAATGATATCAAATATTTTCATATCCATTTGAAATGTATTTTGGGTTACTCTAGAACCTGAGTATCCTGTTAGGCTATTGTGTATCATCCCCCAATTTGGGTTCATGTGTGTCATGAACTCAAACCTCATGCCATGTGGATAGATATGTTAGATGTTAAAATTTATCCTATAGTGGTCCAAATATCAATACCTATGACTTATAGTGAAATAGACACAAAACCGTGTCAATTTAGAAAACCACAATGGGCATAATGAGAGAATTATAGTTCCTCACTCGATATACTCATCATATTCAATGTATCAGAAAAACATTATTATATAAATAAATAATCCATAAAACTCATAGGTTATACTAAATAGCCTTAGTAAAATCCAAGATATGCTCATTGTACCCCACAGTTCAGGAAAAATTTTGAATCGTTATTTTTAAAATCTCCTCACTATGGCATAGCTCATCACCTCAGTGTGCTATGATAAATTCCTAGTTTAATTTCCCCCTAATATCCTCCGGTTGTAAGCAATTTGGACCATGATTGACAACCACTGTACCAAACCATCCAAGTGGATTCGACATCATCAATGTTAGGAGATAGTTTTTTGTACCTTTTATCAAATAATAATGTTACATTATATTCATGATCCTTTAATGACCCACACCATGTGATTCAAACCCACATGGTACAAGGCTAAATCTACATAATTAAATGCTGAACTACAATAGGTTTCCAGAACCCTTCTAAGTAATATTACTTGATACCAAACCTCATCATATTGAAGTTTGAGTATTTTAAAATATCTCATGGTCCTTAGAAAGTAGTGGATGCCATCTAGGATAGGCCATGATATTGACATATTTAAGATTGTACCTATAAAATAATTGAATATCCTCCTTGAAAGAAATCAGCTTTAATCATTGTGATCTTTCGAAAAATAGAAAGACGTAGAAACCCAGGGTGTTACGTGTCATCACTAGCATGTATTCCCCATACCATATTCATTGACATGAACTATTGGGTTCTAACTTATATAACCCATAATCAAACTATCCATGTGGACATAGAAGCCCTAGTATTTCTCCCTCAACCAATACTCCACCCATAAATATCCATGACCTTTGGAAAAGTGTGGAGACACCCCAGTTGGAAAATTCTAATAACACATAAGGGATTTTACTAGGAAACTTGTGGAATATAGTACTTTGAGGAAAGTATCTATACTCCATGTGATCCTTAGCAGCACCACAATATAACTCAACACACTGGGGGTGTATTGGTTCATTCCTGGAATGTATGAACCGTATTAAATGAACATCGATCAAGTCCCTACAATATGAATTTAAACCGTATTCCATCAAAAGGACTGAGCTAACAAAACCAAAAATATAACAATATAATTTTAGATATAAAAGACCCTAACTACAGTGATAGAAGATTCGATCAAAAAGACCCTAAACTAATGTGATAAATGTTCTGAGCTTAAAGAACCTAAACTACATTGATATAAGGCCTATTCAAAAAGACCCTAAACTACAAAAAAAGTGATATAATCTTTAGGAATGTAAAATCTTGTTTGTCCTACAAAATAGACTTGGAAACAAATAGTATTACTCTCACTAAGCATTTTGAAATTGGAAAATGATAAATCACTCTTCATTCTAGGACATGTATTCTACCGCAATATCCAATTATGATTCAGTACCTCTTAGGATAGTAATAGAGAATATATCAGTAATGAATCACATGTTAGTGGGAATTTATGAGCACTTCATTAAAATATCCTATTATTATTTAAATATTCCGATCTTGAATATTAGGTTTACATGATATTATGCATAGGATGGGTATTTTTTTCCATTCATACAATATCGGATTAGTGAGAATCCACACAAATCATGAACGAATGAAAAAAATGAATAATAGAATGAAAGGCTCATAAAAACCATTCATTGATATCATGAAATATGTGGAATGTCTACATTTTGGATTCTCTCTATGAATATCAACAAAAAAATATTGTATATTAATGGTAAAACTAAAATAAGATTTGATCGACTAAGTTGGCCATGTCTGAAAGGGTCCGGAGAGAAGCTTCAATTCTATGTTAAAGTGCTGCTCACCCTGCCTCTTTTGATTCATCCCTAGGATTGAGAATATTAAATAATGTTGTTAGCTCCTAAAATCTCTTTTTATAAGTTTCATATTGGGATGGGGGTATTTGATGGGAAGAACTCAGGTGAGCTATGATTTCCTCATATATCCATATTATCAGTGTCCAAGAATTCATCTTGGCATGAAATTTATGTATAAAGTGGTGAAAATAATTTAGTGCCTCTAGTGCCTCCATCATCTATTCAGTAAGGGGAGCATCATATTTAGGAAAATGTTGTCACTTCTCATTACTGAACAAATCATTCTGAGTCAAGATAATTCGTCTCACGATTTCCAAAATTCGTTTTGGATCAAAACCATCAACCACTCAAGCCATTAAATACCTGATGAAGGTGTTCCCACTAGTCATGAAATGTATTCAAAGTAATTTCAACCATTAAGGTATTGATATACTACCAGATCAGCCTATGTGATGTATGAGCTTCTGTGACAGATGGGATGGGCATGCCAAAATAATGAATCATTGGCAGAGATGATAGTGAAATTGGAGAAGAGGCTCTATATATCCTCAACTCAATAGATTAATATCTCATTTCTCATGTCATAGGGATAATTTTGTTGACATATTCAATCCCACTATCGAGATGGTTATCACTAGGATGATGGACCTCCTCAGTGTCTCACCAAAGTCATAAATCTACTCAATAATTTCCACATAAAGAGGGTTCCGTGAGGTAAATGGTTTGTCCGCATGATGAAGTGGTTAGCTAAGCACCCCACATGGATTGGTTTCTATCCAAGCCATGGAGTAATCTTCAGTAGGAATGGTAGGATCATCCATTTCTAGATGAATGGTCTCCATAGTAGTGTCTTCACATGCCATGACCAACCACGACTTGTGAATTATCCTTGGGAATCTCTCTCCACTCACACGAGGAAAAGGAATAGGGGAGACCCATTAGTTTTAACCACAATGAAGAGAAAACTGATAATGTTTATATAGATCTTAGATGATTATCTCATCCATCCTTTCTATTAAAACCACATCTCAAAGGGATATTTTTTAGGAAACTTGATCAATAGAGTCACAACCATCAATAATGATCAACCCATCAAGCATATGATAGGGTATGAAATTAAATATGTCAGATCTAATCAACACTTTGGTATACTCATTAGAGCCTAATGATATAGTTCCTACCCCAGATATGTACCGCAACCTAAGACAACATAAGCTTAAGGTATCCTGGTGGTAGTTAAGAATTACTAGAAATTGAAATTTTCCCCTTTCTAGCCAAATAAGAACAAAAAAATACCATTGATCATATAAGATATTCTTACTTATTGAATTAGGTTCAAGTGTTTATAATGTCATGAATGTGTAGGCACAACACGATTAAGGCATCATCCCTCTACTACCTTAACATACATTAACAGATTACTGACCCATATTTCTCAAATCATGTCCCCAATTGGGAAAATCCACCAATTAAGGAAAATGGACATGAATCCCACCTACCTATTTATCAATGAGATTATTGTATTCTATCAATATCCCTAGGATGTATGATCTCCAACTTCTAAAATGGCCCAATATGAGTTGGAACTATCACGAACATGTTAGGAAGGGCACTGATGGGGGCATATAGGGGTAATCCTGGCTCTATAGAGATAGAGGAAAATGTTGATCCAATAATTGAATTATATAAGTTAGTAAATTATAAGATAAAGTCAAAATTGATTCCATAAAAATTAATATCATGTCCCTCACCAAGGATGGAGTCTCTAACGGGTCATCCAATATATCTATAGTGGGAATTGATTCATGACACATCTATCTGAGAGTGGGAAATCCACCCTGTGAGTAGATATCCCATAGGGTGATTCCCACCTCTCTATGGAAAACATTATTTGATTTGGTTCAATGAAACTAATGACTAAATAATTCTCAAAGAATATCAAGCTAGTGATAGAAAATATGTTGTGAAATCTGTACTACTTTATAACGTTGGAAAAAATATTACTAGTCAGTGAACTATCAAAAGCTTTTATTGACCCATAATGTCCATAAAAATTCATAAAAAAAGTTCCACCATGAAAATGTTCCCATTTAGAGCTCTATCCACAACCAGGTAGTCATTGAAAGAGACAAATACACTCGAGTAACCCTGGCCGATGAGCTGACGAGTAAAATCACCAATATCCATACCCCAAGGAGAGTCTTCCTATATATAAGCCAACCCCTAGGACCGATCTATAACTAGTCTTCCATCCTTAGACGTTTTATTGTAAATAAAATCAGGTGATATTGACACCCAGCAAGACAAATGATTTAATTCTGAAGGATGAATGAAAAAATAATCTGACAAGCTAAAACTAAATAGAGTAATCTATTGTAATAAAGGATAATTTTTCAAATCAAATGGAATAATCCATTTTAGAATCTCATTATCATAATTCACATGATATCTAGAGTCAACATTATATCTTCTAGAAATCATGTCCCTTAGAATGGATTTATTATAGACATTGTGACGATAGGTGAAATCCATATAAACAATAGTATATGGCATATATATAGTTAAAATAAAATATTATCAAAAGGAATAAACTGAAATCATCATGTGCATTTCATGAATCAATCAATGGGATTAAAAAATCACATAAAAGGATCATAAATCCATTGAATCATGAGGATATCTTAGATCACATTAAATGGAATGGAATCAGACAATTGCATGACCCAAAATAAGACATGTGATCTTATGACCTTGACTTGGACACACAATCCACATAAAAGTGAAAGGACCCAATGATCAACACTATAAATTCCATAAAACCATAAATATGACTATTAATAACCATACCCAAAGGTCAAAAAAATACTAAATATATGTTTGATGAAAGATTTGAGGTGTAACATGGACAAAGGAAGTTTTTCAAATTGGTACTCTCAAAACGGGCTCGTAGTGAGGTCTTGTGATGTGTTATTTTGGGATGGTCTTGTGATGAGGTTTTTTTATTGAAGCATGGTGCAACATCAATGAATAATTATGTGTATGGATAATAAATCCCTATATTATCCCTTATTTATAGGTTATTTGATATAATACCAAAAGCCATTTGCTAGACCAAACATTTCCAAGACTTTGGTTGGAGAAATATTCAGTGCCTCAGTCAGGCATTTACATTGCAAAAAACATATCCCTTTTCCCAGTGGATGTCACTCCTAGGGGTATTACTCCCACCAAATGAGCATTAGAATATTTAAATATGAAGAAATGAAAAAATGTGGGTATTATTCCCCCCTCCCCAAATCAATCGAAAAATGAATATGGCCCTAATCGTGTGAATTGCATGAAATATCTGGAGATAAAAAAATCACATCTCCCATAGAATGTCGTGAAGATGGTTTCATGTGGAACATTTCCTAAGGAAGATCTCATGTAACCCTATTGAAAATTAATTATGATCTTGTGATTGTTCCCTAGAAATATAGTGATAGTGCAGCCGCAGCAAGAAAGGAACCCCTAAGGCGTGAAAATTTCAACTGGGGGATGCCTGACAAACCATCTAAAAATCCTTCAAAATTAAAATAAAAATATCTGAAAAGGATAGATCCTCTAGCAATTGTAAATTTAATGCAATATATTATTAGTAGGTAGAGTGATCTTCTTTAATATCAATCAATACAAAATTGTGGTATTCCCATTAGTTGTAACATAAAAGAATGAAATAAAAAGGGGAATGGGTTAAACCTCCTGTAGTTATAAAAATAACACAACACACCCATAAATCCAAAGAGAAACCACTAAATCTCTATTGACATTTATGAATATTCATGAAAGAGCCTAATAGAATGTCACCCCCTATCACATGATAGGAATAGAACATTAACTAGAAGTCTCACACTCCCTCTTTGTCTAAAAATAATTATAATGGTATATCCATGAAGTTCTACCACATCACCATAATACCTTTTATTGTTCATGCGGCATATCATAGGTGGGGAATGTAATGTTCTTTAAGAATTTTCATGAAAGATCTCATGATCCCCATTCCTACAAAAAATAAAATAGGGAAATAATAGGAGATATGGTGGGATCCTACTGTTGTATTTAAACTCATGTAAATCACCAACATTTTCTCACAAATACCCTTAACAATCAATTTCTACCTTGTAGAACATACCATAAATGCATCAAATATCACACCAAAACTTTTATAGTAGGAATCTTGATCTAGAGAATATCATTAGACATGTCATCTTGATAATATAAAGGTCCCTTTACATGACCACATGATTTGTAAAAACCCAATTAATTGGATATAGTCCAACTAATGGGGAATTGATGGGATGAATCTCATAGTCTTTAAAACTCATGTGATTCCTCCAATACGAACTACATCAAAATCTCATGAAGACGTGTAACACCAATTTCATATACTAACTCCATCCTAGATTCAAGTGATACTCTCCATGGAATGCATTGAATATCCATGTTGGTGAGGCCTATAAATCCACCACGCTTTCACAAGAAAAAGACCCCAACATAGAAGGACCTTTCCATAGAACCCCACGCTGAAAACCTAGGAATTATTATATCTTTATATAAGAGAATGATCTGGATACAAGGAATATTTATAATAATGTGTGATATATAGAACAACCTAACTGATCTTGCATCATGCATGGGATCCTCACATGATCACTCACATATCAGGAAAAGTAATTCTGATGGGTCACATGCATAAAATCATACAAACCTGCTAAAACTTGTGAGAACAAAAAAAATGATATCACTGAGAAAATAAAAAGAATATACCAAAAAAATGCTCAAACAATGATAGAAGGATAAGAGACTTATGTGATGAACATTTATGAAAATACTCAATTTCATAGCATGAACAATATATGTCATTCGATATCAACATGACATGTCATCAAGATCATGAAACACCCCTTTGGTACAATATTTGGATCATCTGAAGTCCCATGGACATGTCTGACCAGGTCACATGGAAACTCTTGGGAATGACACTCATGTCTTGTGAAACCCTTTGAGCTCCCCTCCCAAGCCTTGCATTTTCCTTTAGAAATTTCACCCAATAAAATGTGGCCCCGGTACATGTCAACTAAGTCTCGGGGTAGCACTATGGCATGTCAGCTACCTCTTGTGACATCCTTCAGAGATGTCATTAATGTTTCATGATTATATCCAAACAAGTGATTCATGGCATTCATCACCCTCTAAGACATGTAATACAGACTCTCATGCTCTCTCCATGTGTGTTTGCAAGATTTTGTGAAGACACCATTGAAATTCAGCTAGATCATGTGACATTTTATAAGAATGTATGCTGATATAATTCATTGAATTTTGGGACATGATAGTCAGGTCTTGTGATGTCATCAATACAAGTCATCCTTGATCATAAGATAACCTTCAGACATTCCATCCATGTAATTTATTGTCCCTCATAGAAACAAATTGGACCATGTGAATGACTTTTGACATGTAAAAAAGGCATCCACTAACATGTAAATAAATAAATCAAGGCATGTCAAGTAAAAATTAATGCATGTAAGGAAAACAAGTAGGCCTAGTCAATTGGGTGTCCTATTAATTGATAACCACAAAGAGCCTCCATAATAAAAAATTATGTGTGTAAGATCAAATCAATAAAATAATATGATATTCCCCACATAATAAGGAATTGTCAGCATGTAATCCCCGACCAAATGTAATATGATGAGTCTGATTCATGATATAACCAGTATACATAGATGGTCATCATAAGGCCTATGGTCCATGATAGAACATCATTAGTGTAGTCCCAGAACATAATTCCTACACCCAAAATCAATGATACTTAATATTTTCTATCCATTTTTTCTTACACCAATCATATCTCACATGGTAATCGAGAGTCGCAAAGATCATATAATTCATGTCTGAAGCCTATATTCAGTCAGTATGGAAACCTTGGTATATAGACACTAATACGTAGCTCAATATTATATTTCCAATATACAACTGAATCATCAATGTGTAATCCATGACCATATTAAATATGATATCTATAATTCATATAATGAAATTGACTCATAGGATGTCTTCCTAAATCCCGATATCCAAGTTAGAACTTCAGTTGGGATGTCTCAGCACATATTTCCTACACCCACAAGCAATGAGACTGATTATTTTCAAACCATTTTCTCTCATACAAAGAACTTCTCGCATGTAATTGGAGAGTCACAATGATCATATCATTTTCATCACAAGCTTCTCTCGGGTCAATTGGGAAAACTCACTATGTAAGCCCCGATTATTGGCACAATATGATTTATTCCACATATAAGGGAAATGTTAGGTTTAATGTCTCGACCAAATAAACTACAATGACACTGATTCCATCTATAACCAAGATGCATAGGACCAATCTATATGATAGAAGATCGGTAGGGTAGTCCTGCCACATAAGTCCCACACCTCCACGAAATGATACTGATTATTTTGGATCTATTATTTCACACACTAAATATAGATCATATGGTATTAGGGAGTAACAATGATCATATCATTAGAATCACAAGACTCTATTAAGTCAATATGGAAACCTCAATGCATATTCCACAATTAGTGGAATAATATGTTATGTTCTACATACAAATGGAATGGTAGTGCCTACACCCCAACCAGAAAAACTATGAAGATATTGATTCTTTCCATAAAAAGGAAATGTGGTAATTTTTCCTATAAGCCAAGCCCAAACTGAAATGGTCACCCACATTGCTTTGTTTCTCCTCGTGTATTTGATATTTCATCCATTGATACCCTATAATTCTCACGGGTTGATCAACTTCCTTCATGCATCAGTGGATTAATAAGTCAACAAACTACAAGGACTCTGATCCTTTAATAACTAGAATACATATGATTCCTTCCTAAACCCCGATATCAGGATCAAATTTTCACCCACATTTGTTTATGTACCCTTATGTTCACAACATTTTAACCTTCATGACCCAATCATTCCCATGGGATGATCAAATTACCTCATCCATCAGTGGACTAAGATGTGAACAAACTATGATGACTATTATTCCATCCAAAACCAGTATACATAGGACTCTATTCTAAGTCATTATCCAAAAATCAAATGGGAACCCAATTTAGTGTATGCCCCCTCATGTCTTTGACATTTCAACCATTAGGACCCAATCATTTTTATGGGATTATTATTCCACATCATCCTTCAATGGACTGATAAAACATCCTAAATAGGATAACTATGATTCATTATATAACTAGGATCCACATTTCACCTTATTAAGGCTCGATTCCCATAATAAGCATCCCAAGGATTGTCCCATTAAATAACTCCCACATCCATATGAAATGAGGCTAATTACTTGTTATCCCTTGTTTCACACACAAAGCATAGAACACATGGGATTAGGGAATTGAAATGGTCAAATCATTTTCCTTGGGAATTTCCACCATCCAGGGAAACAATAGTGTGTGTTCCCTTATAAGTGGAATGATATGATTACCTCCATATATGTGCATCTCACATGTGGTTAGTCTCAATGGCATGATCGATATATAATAACTCTGATTCCTTTCATAATCGTCATACATATGACATATCCTTAAGAGTCTATATTGAATAGCAGGTTCCCAAGTGACCATATATATGTCTTCTTTGTAGGATGTTAAATTGTATGTTTTCAAATAAATATGAATTTATAGATTCCTTCTATAAATATTATATGTAGGATGAATCATAGTGACTCAATCCCCTCCTCAAAATATTAACCTCCTCCTTGCATGGAAGAAAATTCTGAAGTGCCTAGTTTTGTGGCACAAACATATAAACAACTAATCGTTACTGGGAAAATGGGTGAGGAACATTAGATATATATAGATGGATTCACTAATGTGATCTCCTTCGTCTGCACATATAAGGGGTTACCCGATGATAATTATATGTGTGTAAGTGGTCTCGTATCAGGATTAAGAAGACATTAATTAACAATTCTTAATCATATAAGAGAGTCACAGAGTGTGAAAATACTACCCCGAAAAGGGTATGATGAGCCTGACCTCCCATCCACTTGAAAAAAAGTTTTCATAATCTTCATCGGGTATGAAACACCAACCAATCACATACCTTTGGAAAGCAGGTCGATACCATGTTATGGATATGGGAACCATTGGTAGTCTATGTGAATTTCAAGTAGATTTTGAGCCCGATGAAAATGATTTTACACAACATTGAACCCCCCCCCCCCCCACAACCAGACCACTGGGGAATAGCCTATAATATCTCTCTGTTGAAACAAAAATGGTTAACCAAACATGAAATCATGTAACTATGGAATCTATTTTACAACATAAAAAACGATATATTGCCCATTTATCATCACACCATATTGTCCAGGCCATATTGTTGATCACCTTAAATATTCATTTTTTCAAGGAAACAAACTCATAATCATAAGGGTTACATCTACCACATACATTTATCAAAATATGCTATATTTCCCTAAAGTATTTCCATTACAAGAAATATTAAAATAGGGGTGCCTAAAATTGTAAACATACGACCATAATTTGAAAATTTCCATACTGTTTGGAGCTATCGACACTTCACTAGATATCCCAACATATATTATAGTATAAGAAAATGTTGTTTCAACCCCTTTTTTCTTCCGATCTCAATGATTTCCACCCTATGTAAGAAACCTCAGACACACATTTCCTCCATCTATAAACTCATTAGAGCTAAAAAAACTCACCGTTGACTGGATATATGTGATCCAATTATTGGTTTGTTCAGGACTCTTCTATTTATAGTCACAAACCCCATGACCAATATTACCACACTGATAACACATTCTAGAAAATATTAAAAAGTACACAAAATGTCGTTTACTCCAATTGGAATAGTATTAGGGATTAACATCAGTCTTCGTTATTTGTATGTTTTTGAATTCCTTCCACCTTGATTGTTTTTTACACTTGTCATATTGTGAAATAGTTGTGTTAGAAAACTCTATAACTCTTCTTTCTCAACATAATGGTAAACATTCTTGTAAATTTCTAATTCTCTTACCACCAATGATATTCATAATTTTGGTTTCAATCCTAAGTAAAATCAATAAATTTTATGATCATTATCCCAAATCAAATATTTTATATACCTATCCAACCATGTAAAATTTTATTCATATAAAACCATAGAATCTTAATTATTTTTCCTAAATTATATGAATTGTTTCTCCATATTAATCTGAAAACCCATATAAAAATATTTTACAAGGAAAATATTATTAATTTATTCCCATTTCATAGTATCATGATCATATTTTTCTCTAGTATTGATAGAAAAAGACCACCATCGATTAGCTACACTAAGAAAATGATAGATTTATATTTTTACCTTTTGAATTTCAAAACAACCCATGACTTAAAATATTTTTCCAATGTAATGATCCATCCTTAAAATACCACAGGGTCAGATTATCCACTACGTGATGTTGAATTTTGTCTCATAAAATGAATCAGTATTATCATATTCCTTATTGGTAGATATGGATTCTCCCTATAAAGTATTCCACCACCATTTATAGATTGTATGAAATGATCTATTTCTATTAAAAAATCTTCTCATTTCTTATTCCAATCATTACAGGATTCTGATTTGGAGTGATATTTCCCCCTAGTTCCTCCCGAACAAAGAATCCATATTTCCTCTATATATAAATGTTCTTTTCAAACATTGTTTAGATATACCAACATGGTAATAATAAAATACTATATAATTTCAATATAACCACAAGGTTAAATATTTCAACACTATTGTATTAATATTATCATAACAAATAAGGTTATCTAAACCTACAAATGATATAAATTTAGGGAGTAGTCCATAAATGTTACATAATATTGAGTTTTATGTCAATAATTCATTCTCATACTTTTTAGGATCTATTTAGTTTATATTTTTAGAGAAATAGAATAAATCTTACAATGTAAACCCATACAGTACAAATGGATAGTTATTACTCAATATCCATTTTTTGTGAAATGAATCTTTTTAAAATAAAACACCATTTCTTGTTATGAAAAATATTTACAATTTTTTCATTCATCGCATACTTTTACCAACTCTTACATAAACCCCATGGAAAACATTGTGTGCTATGGGATAAACACGAACAATTTAGTAAGGTACATAAAAGAAAATAAAAACCATTAGTCATGTGAAAAACATGAAAATTGATTTAACATTTACAATTAAATTCAATGAACATGATGTTTATGAAACAATTCATTTTTATATAAATAAAACACACACACACAAACACTTTTATCAAATAATACCTTTAAAATACTTTGCAACCTACTGTAAACAATTTTCAATAACATAGAGAATAATTTTCATAAAACCATTTCAAAACCATTTTAATTGGAATTATCATAGGAATGGATTATAATATAATCATTATCCAATGTATTGGATAGCTATAATGGGGGAAACACTTTGAAAAATATATATTAGGATCACCCATGAGCTATAATGCAACTAAACCCATTTATATGCTATATCAGGATCACTCATGAGCTATAATGGGGCTCAAAACATTTCTTACTGTACATTAGGATAACCTGGGAGTTATAATGGTGATCAACCATTCATATTAGCAATATTGAAATCAATAGTGGTATATAATTTATATATACCATATAATGAATAAACAAAAAATATTCATGTATTATACATCATAAAAACTTTTAAAAATTCCATAAATCTCATATAGAAGAAAATTTATAACATCAAAATACCCTTTTATTTTAAAAGAAAATTCTTAACACCAAAATATAATAACCACGGTAAATATGGTTTTCTATTTAATAAAATATCAGGAAAACATTTTAATAGAATATAAATTTCCAAATTAGAAAATTTCTATTTTTTTAAAAAAAATTACATACTTATATATGAAAACATTTTCTCTTAGAATAATGATTCATCCTTGTAAATGAATATTCAAATAATTTTTTCATCATGATAGAGGGAAGCTATATTCATTCCATAAATGTTAAAAAATACCTCTGTTGTTTTTTAAAATAAACATTAATTGAATATTTTAAATAGAAACACTCTTATAAATTTCATATTATTAAAGTGAGCATTAATAAAATGAATGAATTATGTGTATAAGCTGTAAATACATAGAAAACAAGTGAATGTAAATATTAAGTTGATAAAGATTCATTTCACACATTATATAGTAAATAATTATCAAATACATATATCTTTAAGTAAAATAAATTAAATTGAGTTAGGAATTCCCTTACCTCAAGTCCAATGTTTCATGTATGTCCTTTATCTTCAACTTCCCTCGATAAACTCATTTTCTTAACACCATAAGACCACAACAGATGGTTTTTTACCTTAATTAATTCCTCAATATTGAAGGTAGGGTTTCTAGAAAAGTATTTTTATATATATTTAATTATAAAAAATGATTTTTATGTTTAAGATATTGAGAAGAAGTGGTTCACTTTTATGAGATAGAACAGGGACATTTTAGGAATTTTCTGAAATATTAGAATTAAATAAGGATATTCAAGAGCCAAGGACTTCATAATGGCCTATTAATTCATAGTGGATTAATTATTAGACTACATCATATGTTCTTTGGCATTATTTAATATTTTTATGATTTTTCAAAAATTTAATAAAATATTATATTCATGAAATGTCAATATTGTCAAATTTAGTATTATTCATTACTGTGTATTTAAAAGATAAAAAAATAGTAGACATATAAAAAATTATTCTAATATATCCTATATATTTTATTTTTATCTATAAAATTCTTGGATCAATTTTAAAATACAAAATTTATTTATTTTAATCATTTTAATTACATTTATTCAATTAATTTAAAAAATTTATCATCATAATTATTCAAGCCATTACGTAATTATTTCTCACCTATAAAATAAAAAATTACCATGATGAATAAAATAATTTATTTATAAAGACTACGTATTGTTGAAAAATTTTTATAGATGATCATATATTAAAAATTTTATTCATATTGCAATCATTAGTGTGACAAGATGGAATTTCCTTAAAATAATACACTATATGGGGCCTAAATTCATCAATGTGGCTCCCAGATGACACATATTTTCCCCAAAGTTGATTTTGGTTCACATTCACTCATCTATAAATATTAGGACATGTTTTATTGTAATTTAATAGATTATATCATAATTTTTTTAACAGTAATTACTTGATTTATCCTTTATTATGGTGATAAAAATGACTATCTTTACTATTCATATTATATAAAACAAAAAGATAGATATATACAAAATTTATACCCTTTGATTCAAAATTTGTAATCCATTTTTCCAAATCCAAAAAACAAGAGTGGGAGGCTTTAATTTAAAATTAAACTTGAAAAATGAAACACAAACCATTTTTTCATAAAAATACATCTGAAAAATATACAAAAATATACAAAATTTTTGTAAAAAATCCATTTAATACCCATAATTGTATTATTTTAGATTAAAATGAAAAAAAATCATAACTAATTGAATATATATTTTTACCATTTAAATAATATACTATTTTCAAAACAAAACCAATATTTTTTATTATTAATTTAAAAATTAATATTTTATGAAAATTATAAAAAATTCATCCCATGAAAAATATGACATGGTGAAACCAAAAATAAAATTAATATTTTCAAATAAAGATGGTATAAAATCTTGAAATTAATTATAATACTCATTCAGGGAAAATAAGAAAACCCCTCTTTGAATAAATGATATTTCTAATGATTCAAATTGCATTATTATTATATTATTTTATAATCATTTACCAATACAATTACAAAGAGTTATTGATTTATAATTATTTCATAAATATGTCATCCATATTCATACCATCCAATTTAATAGCTTTATTATAAGAGACACATGTAAATAATAATATTTAGTTGTTCATTTAAGCTATATGTAGTTTATATTGTATATTATAAACCATACTATTTATTGTAAATAATAATATTATCACATCATAGATTGAGGTTATTTTCTATATCTTATAATACTAAAATTATTCATCAAACATACTGAAAATCTAACATCAGATTATTCCTTTATTTAAGAATCATACATTTAGTTGACAACAATTCATATTATTAATCAAAATATTATAATTGGAAGAATAACCAAGAATAAATAATGAAAAAAATAAAAAAATTCCTCCCACCCAAATACCATAGAATAATCCCACCCACTGACAACTCTATAGAAAAAAAATCACAGAGCTTGTAATACGATATTCTTTTTAGAAATTATATTGAACCATCATTTTAATTAAATTTACTAAAAAGAGTATGTATGATGGAGTATTTATAGGGAAATATGGCCATCAAAATTTATTATTTTCAATTAATACAATTGATTAGAATTATAACTTCTGTCAATAAAACATTTTCTATTATTGTTCTTGGTTATATCGACACATTTATTTATTCATCGAGATTATTTAATAATATAGTCAAAATTATATTATTTTGGGATACTACAAACATATTCTATTAAAATAATTATTGTAAATATATATGTTTTATATAACTATTACTTTCATGAAAAAATATAATAAGAACTTTATAAATGATAATATATTTTAAAGTGGTCCTAGGAAAAAAATTTCGAGCATAATGTTTATTTTTAAATGAAATTGATAATTTTTAATAAGTATTATTATTTATATAAAATTTTAAATTTTTATATTTAGATAATTATTTTGATAAAATAAAATTTATTTTGGAATCATTATATCAAAAATGGATTTGTGTTATTTTTTAAGAAATTTCTACAAAAGTTGACTTTTTGGGTAAAGAGTGACAATACTGTTTTTACATAACTCAAATGAAATTATTATTGTAAGATAATTCATTTCAAATTTATTAGCACTTATTTTTTATAAAAATAATTTTTTTTAATGATATAATATATAAGTTGTAACATTTTGAAACACAATATAAAATTTTTAAAACCACTATTTTATCGTTTAAAAATTTGTTTATGAGTAATACGTGTATTATATTATAATTGACTTTTGCTATTTTATTTATTGTATTAAGTAAAATGGAAAAAAATTGAATTAAAAATTAAAAATTTGGTAATATGATCAATTTAATTTTTTTAAATAAATTATGATAATGGGTAAAAAATTGTTTCTGTATTATGAGTAAAATTGTGTGGAGGGATAAAGCTAAAATATAAAGTATTAAAATACCAAAAATAATTAATAATTAAATTTTTGTTTGATGTTTTCCTTGAATATAGAAATCTTTTTCTACTTTAATTATCATCCAAAATCATTTAAATCAATTCCACCCAAAGGTGGATGGATTTAAATAAAAAATAATCATTATTTAATTACTTAATACAACCCATCATAAAGTATAAATACCACCCCTCACGACCCCATTTCTCATCACAAGCATTTAATTACATAAAATATATACCTAAAACCTACTTACCACTGACCCCACATCCATGTTCTTCTGGTATCACAAAAAGAACAATCCCATGTTTTTTATGGGGTCTTTCAAATAGGTAATATTATAGAGGAAACATTCTGAGACCACCTCTCTTAATTTTATATCATATTTTACCTTATCATAACCTAATTCCTATATAAGGAAATAATATCTCCAATATTATTTATATAATATAATTTTATTTCTTTAATGGATTATCTTATATACATACCATTTATAATCTCCTCTTATTTAACGAAATGAAACCATTGTCCAAATTATGGAAGGTAACAGTCTCTATGGATAATTATTTTTCGTTTTACATTACCACATTCAAGGATGGTCGTAAAATAACTTTTCTTTTTAAATAATATTTTAATAGTTATATTTTAACTAATTATAATTTCTGGATGTTATATATATAAATAATATTACAAAAAACTAAACTAGTTTCAGATGGTTAGAAATCCCACTCAAATAAATAGAACTGTTATCTTTGACTTTTTATCAACTTAATCATCACCATATAAGAAAGAAAAATTTAATATGGGACCATTTAAACATAATAAATTGAATTAATAAAATTTAAATTCCATTATGGTGTCTTATTTTTATTTTTCAAGAATATCCATAATTATAAACAAATGAATCAACCCTTATACCATGAAATGAATACTCCTAGAATGATGAAATTGATATTTATAACTCATAAAAATGGTCATAAATTATTTTAATAAAATTATCATAAATTAAATATATTAGTAAAAGGTACAAAATTAAATAATTACTGAATATAATTTTTTTATTATGTAAATTTGATAAAATTTCAAGACCCATTCATACATAGGGTTTGTGATCTCTCCAAACCTATGTATTTCATTTGTGTATGCCTTTATCTTTATCAATTATTAATATTATCTCTTTGATATTCATATATATTTCTCCTAGTTTCAGTATATATTTTACCAAAACATATATATCTCTCAATTAATCTTTCTTTGATTGCGAAATATATATTTTAAAAGGTTCAATTATCAATTCATCACGATTAATAGACCCAATTAAAGTAAAAATCTCAATTTCATACCCATTATCAAGTACAAACTATTATCTATATTAGGCCTCAAATATTTTTATAAAATCACACAATTTACATTGAACAACTATTTTGGTTAATTTATTGTTTTATGAAAAAAAAAATATGCTTTTACACTATTTAAAGACTCTTTATTCTTTTCCATAAAACTATAGTTAAGTAGAACATTTATAAAGATTCCCACTTAATAATTTTCATGTTTTAAATTCGGTTGGACAACAATATTAATTCCACATTCTTTATTTTTTACATTATGAATGAAAAATAATGATTTAAATCACTTATTTCACGGATAACATTATTATAACCTTTTAGCTTATTCCGTGTGACTCAATAAAAATTCCAATTTCATTACATGGTTTAAAATTATATTTATTACTTACTTTTGATTATTTATGTGTAAATATATGTACAAACATGTTATAATGGGATCACCTAGATAGATCTCAAATTCATTGTGTGTTTTTTTAGTCTCATGAGAACTTCTTTATGGGATTTGGGAGTAAACCTAATATATTATGGGATGTTTATATCATGTGATATAATCATGGATGTTATCCTTAACTCTTGATTATGTCATTATATATGTTAATTCCATATTAATATATTTCCAAGATCATATGATTCTATATCCTATATGTTATTCTTCTATAGGTTTATTCATGATCCAATATTTTATGTTTTTTTATGTTTTCAAACTCATGTTGTATGCTTCAATCAAATGATTATTCCCATATTCAGATTTATAACTCACAGTTTTTTATGTTCCCCTTCTTCCCCATGAATAGAAATTAAATGGATAAGTATATTGAAGATACATGTGTGGAGAGTTAATGAGGAATGAATGTGTATTATTAAATGTGTTTAGTTGTTACTATACCATGTTCCCAATGACACTGATCTATTTATCATAAGAGCTTATTTTAAATCATGTGATGAATAAATAAAATATGAATGTTTATAACTAGATTCAAATTTGATTGTAGGTGGAATCTTAGCTCGTACCAAATCTTTTTTTGTTTATTTTTAAAAATAATGTTTTGAATATTTTTATTTAGATCCATAGATAAATAAATATTTTATCTTTAAGACAATGATATGTGTATCATGTATAACCATATGGGATTAAAATATACTAGTTTTTAATAACCTGTCCTCTCTATATATGACCATTAATTGAACATTTTTTTTATTAAGAGTTGTTAAATGATAAAAATTTAAAGGAATGAATTTCATTAAGCGGTAAGAATGTAATGCCTAGAAAATTTGATATGTTATTAATAAAGCTATTTTTATGATAAAATAGAAATAATTTTTCATTTTATAATAACATCATACATCATATGTTGAGTTTAAATTTTATAACTAGTAATATTAAAAGTATATAAGACACATACTAGGAAACTAACAACCCTTTATTCATTTTTTTAAGAATCTTAAAATCAGTGTACAATAATTCATTTTATTATTCCAAATATTAAAATGGTAAGATTAACTATGAATAAATAATTGAAAATATAAAACTTTGAGTCATCTCAATCCACTAGAAACATCCCACACATGAAGATTTCTATAATAATGAAACATAGAGTTGTTAATACATTATTCATTTTTGATACGATATTGAAATTTATTTGATTTGAAGTGAATGATAAAGAGTAAGTATGATGGTTTATATATAGAGAAATATGATGATTATATTTTGTTTCTTCAACTAATTCAGTTGATCGACATTATAAGCATTAATTAGAAAAATATATTTTCGTTATTATTGTTGTTTACATCAACACATTTAAATGATCATCGAGATTTTTAATGATATAATGAAATTTTTATTATTTTGGGAATCTATTAAAATATTCTACAAAAAATTATTTTATTGTAAATATAGATGATCTAGATAATAATTAAATTCATGAAATAATATTACTAAACACTTTCTACATGATAATATATTTTATTGATGTCCTATGTAATTTGTAAAATGGTCAAAATGATAATCTTTCCTAAAAATTGATAAATTTATATAAATAAGTATATTTAATTAAATGAATAAATTCTAATATTAATATAATTATTTTAATAACATAAAAATCATTTTTGGACTAGGCATATAAAATTATTGTAGTGTAAAAATTTAATAATTTTCAAGAAAACATTATTTTTCATATAAAAAGGGAAAATACTAATTTCGAATAACTATTGTGAAATATTTATCATAGAGTCATGATATAATGAATATTGACCATATATATTGATGAAAAGGTATTTAGTGAATGAAATTTTTCTTAAGGTGTTCCATTTAAAAACGCGTGCTTAACATTGTTGAAAACCATGCTTTTATCATTAAATACATTGTTTTCATTAGTATATGTGTATCAAATTATAATTGATTTATAGAACATTTATAAATTTAAATTAGTAAATTATATTTAATATTAGGAACAATAATTTCCAAATTATTTAATATGTTTAATTTCATTTTTTTACAAAATAAATACAATGGAATAAAAAAAATTACCACGATATTAGTAAAACAATGTGGCGAGTTAATGATAAAAGGTAAAAGAAAAAAATACATAAGAAAAATGGGTGGTTGATGTATTTGTAGTTATTAAATTGCCTTTAAAAAATTAATTTTCAATAACATTATTTAAATTTAATTCCACCCAAAATTTTTTGGATTATAATATATAATTATTGTTATTTAATAACATAAAACCACCCCACATAATATATAAGTATCACCCCTCACAACCCACTTTACCCAAAAAATTCTTGAATCTATTAAAATCACTTCCAAACTATATAATCCCCACTATGCTCATGACTATGTTATTCTATACTCACACAAAGTCCAATTTCAAGTAACATATGGGGTCCTGTGTGGAGGTCATATTAAATAGGTAACATTCTCAATCCATGACTATAAATTTATTTTCATCTTGTATGTTATGCTCACCCCTTCATCAATCAAGGAATAATATCAGTAGTATAATTTATATTAATTAACTATATATTTCAAATATAATATCTTATATCTTTCCTATTTTTTATCTTATCTTATTCAATGAAAAGAAACTACTCTCTAAAATTTGTATGTTAACGATCTCAAGGGATAATGATTTTTCATTTTCCATTACCACCTTCAAAGAGGGTCTTAAAATAATTATTATAGTTAATTTGTATATTAATAGTTATATTATATCTTATTTGATGTTTTTGATGTAATATATAAATAAATATATATATATATATATATATATTTAAATTAAATGATACTTGTTCATGATGGTTGAATAAACAGCCAAAATAAAATCAACATTTAACATTAACATTTTTTAAAATGAATCATGATAATATTAGAAAAAATTGATATATAGGACCATTTAAATATATTTATGTTCATTAATTCCAATTCATTTCTATTCTATAGTTTTATTTCCATTCGATAAGAACATCCCTAATTATAAAAAAATGCACTGGCCATGAAACCATCAAACAAATGCTCTCGAAACTATGAAATTAATCTTTATAACTCAACTATGTGGTCATAAATAAACAAATAGAATTATAATAAATCATTTATAGATGTAAAAGGTTTTTAATTTTGTAATTAATTCATATTTTTTTGTATTCCTGATATTAAATACAATTTTATTTAAAATTCAGACATAAAGTAATGGATACCACAAAAACTCCATAATTCATTTCTATAACACATTATCTATCTCAATGCATATATTTATATCTTACTTATTCATATATATTTATTATAAATTTTTTATATATCTTAAAAGAATATATATCTAGATTAATTTATCTTTATTTGATGGATAAATTCATATTTTAAAATCTTCCATTCCTAATTCCTCACAATTTGCAAACTCGATTAAAGGAAACATCTCTATTTCTATCCCTTTTTCAAGGACACTCCATATAATATTATAAGCCTTCATTTTAAATTTATTTTTATAAAGTAACCATAAAAATATATTTTTCTACATTTCTAGTAATACAAAAATAATTATTCTTCTATCATCTTCAAAAACACTTTATTCTTTCCCCTAAAAATATGCTTAAGTTCCACAATTCTAAAGATACCTAGAAACTCTCATCTCTGATTTAAATTTAGTTGGACATCATAATTCATGTTCAATTTTTATTTTTTACACTAAAAATGTCCAATAATTATTTAAATAATTTCATTAATAGATAACATGATTATAATCCCTTTGGTTATGTCTTATTAAATTATTTCAATACCCATTTCCTTCCATGAGTAACCCGTATGGTTATTCCTTATGTATGATTCTTTATGTGCAACACATATGCATAAAAATATTATAATTGGTGAACTCGGATAGTGTTCCATTTCATTTGTTATTGTTTTCGTCTCATGATAATTTATGTATAGGTTTAGGGATTAAACTTAATACATTATGGGACTTCATCCACCATGTGATATGTTTTGTTAGTTAACCTTGAATAATTTTTATGTCATGTTATGTGTTAATTCAAAATTTATATGTTCCCATTATCATATTATTCCATGTTCTATATGTTATTCTTTCATATTTTTATTCATTATCCATGATTTTAGGTTAACATGTTAGGTTTTTTAACTCTGGAGTTTTTCTCCATTCCCATGTTTATTCCTTTACTTGGCATTATAGCTCATCAGTTTTTATGTTCCACCTTTTTCCCAAGCATTATAAATAAAAGGGATACATATAAAGAAGTCACGTGTTTGTAAAATTAGTGTGGAATAAATAGGTACTATACAATGTCTTTTGTTGTAATTACACCTAACTCCCAAACACACTAAACTTTTGATCTTGGGATTTTGTTGTAAATATGTGATCAAATAAAAAATTATCATTTTTACCAACATATTCAGATATGTGGGTCATGTGCATCTCAAATAAACAGGGATTTTTTATTTTTCAGATGATTTTTTTATGTATTTTTAATGTATGTATAGGATATTTTATTTCACTTTTAAGAATACCCTTTCTATAAAATAGTAAATTTCTAAACATGTTTTCACATGCAAGGTAGTTTAATGAAATTAGAGACAACCCTTATTATATATCTCTTATCTTCAACACTAGGAAATCCCACATAGAAAAATAGTGGATTTACTATATTATCATCACTAATTTATGTAATTAGATATAATCCCTCTAGGCTGATCTCTAGGATGAGCCCATAAGGGGCGTCTCCACTAGGGTTTTTTCCCCATCGTTGCCTACCTCTTACCTTGGGTTGGCTCGGTGGTTCCCCTCAGCATTGGCTCAGTGACTTTTTGCGATCCACAATGGCATCGTGCGACCTTGGGGACTCGGTTGTTCTGGATTTTCTCATCATTCCAACCTTCTTCACGCCCCACTCCACCCCATTGTATAGGGTTTCTTCCGGCGGCACATTGATGGTCCAGTGGCTGAGATTCAGCCTCAGTGACTGTGGGTTGCAGCCTTGCCACCGGTGTCTACGTCAGATGGTCCATTTAGGTCTTTGAGGGGTTTATGGATGGCGATGATGAGACTCCTTTGTTCTTCAGTGGGGCCTTTCAGGAGATCTTTGAAGTTCTAGTGTTTGGTTATTTGGTGATGTTTCTTTTTCTTCCATTATTTCCTTCGTTGTTTGATTTCGAATTTGGTTGCTGATTTTTGTGGGTCGGATTGGGGTCTGCGATTTTTTACTTGGAATTTCAGCTCTAGGATCTGGTTTTCCGCGAGGTCTGGCATGAGTGGTGTTGAGAAACACATTATCCTTTTGAGTTTTTGCTGTTTGTGTGCGATTATGTTGTTCTTTGGATGATTCTGTGACTTTGGACCGTGTCCTTACTTCTATGACCATGTTGAGTTATGTTAGACTAAAGAGGAAGAAGTTGTATTTTCATTACCTAGCTCTTGATGATGCAATTTCAGTGCTTATTTGTGCTCAAATGCTTGGATTGGTTGATAGCAAGATGTTCATTTCACTGTATCTCTTTGGTTAAGATGCTTCTGGGTTTTATGTTGATTTTTGGGTGTGTTTGTAACCATCATAATACATGGGTCTTCTTCAAATGAGGTCTAGAGTAGGAATCTTTCACCATGCATACCATTTGGATTTGGATGTTTGAGAGGGTATGGCTCTACCATCGGTACCAGGCCCGTGAAACTCTGCATGGGATATTTTTCTAAGTGGTCATGCGATGGTGAAATCTTATCATCATGTTGTATTCGCTGGGAAGGGGTAGATCATATAGTCTTGACTTGGGTTTTCTATCATGCTTGGATATTGCGGTTTCTCACTTTTTCCTCAAAAGTTTTTTTATAATAAAAAAAAAGTTAATTTTCCGTAAGATATAATCCCTCTATCTTATAATTGTTGAATAAAGAATTTTATAAGGGTGAATAACATGTTTTTGAGAGCAATGATGAGATGAGGAGACCCCACTTATGATTTTATTTTGATTATAAATAAGTGGATTAAATAATTTGAACACCAATATTGATTTATAAAATTTGAATTGACATTGAAAATAATATTGAAAGGGTTATATTGATAAGACTATGTGTTTAATTTTTTAACGAGTCAATATGTGTTTTGTGAAGTGACGATACTTTGAAAATTATTAATGGTTTATATAATGGAACTACATTCTAATGTTTATAAATTCACTTTCTAAATTATTATGATTTTCAAACTATTCATAATTGTCATATATTTGTACCAATTTTGAAATATTGTTTACAACATAATAAATAATAATAGTAATCAATGAACTACATGAAATAACATGAATTGTTTTTAAGATGATGTTTCTGAATGAATTGATAAAAATTATATACTGAGAAGAAAATATTTTATAAAAAATATTTATTATTAAAATATGAAGAGAATTTGTTTTGAAAATAGAATTTGGTAGATTTATGAGAATGACTATTTCATTTGATTTTAATGAGTAATTTTGTTTTTAATAAAGTGGTTATAATTGGAGAATTGATAGGGGATAATTTAATGGAATCAGTATTCATGATAGAGAACTTTTCCATGATAATTATGAGGACTTTTGAAGTAGTAATATGTTTCAATTAAGTATTTAAATGATTAAATATTTTTTAAGACATGATGATGATGAAGATTAATTAAGGAACATAATTCAATAAAATAAATATGATTTTTAATCTAATGTTTCAAAATGAATTAAATTTAAAATCAATATTTAGAATTTATTATATTATTTTTTGTAGAACATATATTAAAAAAATCTATCCACTCAAGAAAAAAATGCCAGCTTGATAATCATTACTATAGGAGAAATCTCAACTAGAAATGAGATCTATTTTTAGTGGATCGTTTGGATGTATGGATGAGAAAGCACCACCATGGGTGGGAATGTGTGAACATGAAGGCTTCTAATTGTGAATGAATTTGTGAATATGGGCAGTAGTTAATTCCTTAGGAGTGGAAACGTGGAGATTCAGTGTAGTTGGTAAGAGATCTTATACTCACATCTGTTGAGTAAAGGTAATGAATTTTACTATAATGTGTAGCCCATATGAGAAAAAAAAAATATGATGTAGGATGAGAATTAACATAGGTAATGTTCACTCATTTAAATGATAAGCATTTAATAGCTGAAATATAATATTTTTAATATATGTCATCCATGTGAGTCAAGTATTTTCATATTCTTCTTCTATTTATAGGTTCAATGGTGCATGTAAAATACCTCAATTTGTATCCATGCTAATCATTTCTATCATTGAGAACTGATTAAGTAGATGTCTATGATTGTTCTATTATACACTCATGAACAACTGAGACCTATTATTTCCCTATATATGAGGCTCATTCAAGATATGTTCATGAATACATTAAATTATGAAGAAATAAATATTACACATCATCTAAATCATGTATAACCTATTAGCTGATTTGAAACCTATGATTAATTCACTATAATGTTAAAAATATTGTTATATATATGCAGTATCACTTGAATGAATATAAAACAAATGAAAAAATAATGATAATTGATGTGTGATATTGTATCTCATGTCATATTCATGCACATGAAATTAATAATCAGGTGTCATTAATACTATGAGTGATAATGACGCCACATGATGAAATCTATATACATGGATACTTTAATTTGAGTGAGCTATAATTTTTTGTTTCCACATAGTGAATTTTTTCCCAAAATATTTTTTTCATTACTCATTCAATGTATTAAAATATAGAATGTTGGTTTCTAAGGTAATTTTAGATGAGGTTCAAATATATGTTTTTTGATACTCAATTAGAAACATATAACTCGAAATATTTTTTATCCATGTGAGGAATGAAGAAAACCTATATCCTTTGGGTATTTCAAAAATTTTCCATGATGTTTTTAAAAACAAACATAATTATTGGTAATTAAAAATTAGAAGATTAATTTTTCTTCTAATTCAACTTTTAAATAACACAATATACTTTATGATTATGGGTATATTTAAATTTAGTATTCAAATTGGATTTTAAAAGAGTTTTAGGAAAAAATTAATATACATGTTCCTTTTTGGGAATGTAAATTGAGATTGATAAATGTGTTTTTTATATCACATTTAAATCATTGAACAAATGATATTTCTTATTCAATTTTTTCTCATATAGATAAATTTTTTCATTTAAGGGATAATGAAAAAGGGAAAAATTTGTGGGTGATCTTACATTCATTTATCAATATAATTTTTATAATCATGAAACATAATTTTTGTGAAGAAAGATAGGGGAAGATAATATTTTCTAAAGGTAAAATTATGATGTATTAAAATATTGAGATAATAATATCATTAAATATATTATAATTTTATCAATTCCAATATACATACTCGATGTAGTTATTGAAGATCTTGAAGTGTTAAATGTGATAAAAATATATCATTTAAGATTTTGAAAGAAAACATTCATAAGGAAGGTTATTGATTATTGTAGTTGTGGATCATCCCTACAGAAGTGATGTATTTTTTTCCAATGGAATTTTGATTTAGAAAGGGAAATATTTATTCTATGTTGTAAAAATTGGGTTAAAGATAGTTTTGAATCCTTTTGGGGGTATAACTAATTTAGAAATGATTATTCCATTAAAAAGTACCATGTAAAAATTGTGTTCTCCTCACTATATTATTACAATTATACACCATTTGATATTGGTAGATAATATTGATTGAATAAAAAACATATTTTTTAAAATTATAAAATGATAGTGAACTTGTAATATGAATTTAATAATGATATTACCCCCCACCCCCATTAGTGAAACCTTATTGATCATTATATTCTTTACTGTTTTTTCACAAACCCTTCCCCATTGAAATGTAGTGTATGAATTGGTTCACAGACTTAGCATATTTTTGGATCTAGGAAATTTTAATCCTATTCAACATTCCAAAATAAATATAATCCCTTCATAGTAATTTTTATTATCTTTTAGGTAGTAATGATAAATCTCTCACAAAACATCATAAATATCCTACCAATAAAAGAAAAGTAAGGATATCTATTACCATGGATGGTCTGGTCTTTTGATTTCTAACTTTATTCATTGAATAATCCATGATTATACTATCACTCTAGATAATATAGTCAAATAATATGACATTATATAATTATAATTCACATTTGGTAAATTTTTCATATCAAAACTTCTTCCATGGGGTCTTGAACATAGTCCACATATTTTCTCTATTCATTTTCTTGTTATATGAATAAATAATATTATCAACCATAATGTCTACAAAATACTGATCTAGGTAATCTCTAAGAATTATAGTTATTAAATTTTTGATTATAGTAAGATCATTTATATTTCCAATTGAGTTTACTATAAATTCATAATTATCATACCTCATATAAAAGGATGTCTTAGGAATGTCATCCTTCTCGACCATGAGATTATTATATATTTAATTATGGTAAGTCATTAAAAATGTTGATCTTTTTATAATTTTACAAACAATTTATCTATATATGGTAGATGATACTTTTTCTTGACTGTGTTACTATAATGTTGTCAATAATAAATATAAAGACAAATAAACACATCAATATTCTTAGAATAGTTAATTGGTACAACCTATGGTGATTCATTTGGGTGTATGAATCATTAAGCAAGATTCTACTAGAGTTGTTTCTACACTCCCTAATAATCAACTTGGTAAATTCTATATTAACACATTAAAAATGTTGTAGAACCATGTATAGGTTCTATTGAAGACTATGATTCATGATGCAAGGTAATATTTGGAAATTGGACAAGAAATATATTAGCATAATCTCAAATAATATGTAGATATTTGTTTTTGGGATTCTCCCAAACCATCTGTGTTAAATAACCCTCATTAATATGAATTAAGATCCATATAATAGATTAAACATCATTAGGATTTTAATATTCATAAAGACATAGAGAAAAGTATCTTAGGTTAATTAATTAAATCAAACATGACATCTGATTTTTATCAATTCATATGGGATCGTTATAGAGAAATAAATTTAATTAAAAAATTAAATCAAATTCAACTAGAGGACAAATCAAAATATTTTAGGGAATCACATTCCAACGCACTTATACCATATATGATATATAAATATGAGATCCAATCTACATTTCATTATGATCAATCATTGGCAACTCAAAAATTAATAGGTGAGGTGGTAATGTGATACCCATAGCAAATTACATTGAAATAATTGTTTGGGTATAGATATAATAAAATAAATCATTATCTACTCCTCAATAGATAAGAAGTGTAACCTTTACAATTCCATTATCATAACCCCTTTTTGAATTAGGGTCATATGATATTTACCTTTTTCCATTGAAATTATAGGTTATTATGGTTTAATTGGCCCATGGATTAGGGAATTTATTCTCATAATTCCAATCCACCTTGCATATAAATAACTGTAGTGTGGGTAGAGTATTTTGTTACTGTATCTTCATAATCACATCATTAACTTGACTCTTGAAATAACTTCACAATTCTTCTGCTGGTGGGATAGAAAGACCAAACATGAACGATAATCCCAACACTATTAGTAATTACCTTAAGGATAATTCGCACAATTTTATCTTATTACAGGTTGGAACATCATATTTCCACTGTGAGACATACCCTAGGAGATTCCATTAAACTCCATATTACTTTAGATATCACCAAAATCAAGGAATATTCCATTTTCCAATTCAATTTTTAGTTAACATTTAATTATTGAATCATAGAATCATAATTCCATTATAGATAATTCCTTTCAATGAAATATTTTCAAACCACTCTGGAATCTATATATCATTTGTTCTAGATTTATGATAAAACTAAAAGTGGATGCCAAAATTATTTAAATTTCTTCTTCATAGGTAGTAATGTATTCACAATACATATACTTATAAACTAAGTAGTTCATCTCCAATTTAGTATAAATAGTTCAAGCAATGTTCTTTCTGAATAATATCATAAAAAAACTCAACCCATTCCTTTCAGATTATTTATTTTTTGTTTCCTATATAATTTATAAGAGTCTAATATTTATTAGTATCTTATTCTATGTGATATACTTCTAGTATAACATTGACATGGTCTAAGAACTGTAAATGTAAAACATTTACATCACATTAGCCAATTTCATTGAAGCCAGTGGTTTTGAAGACCCAAAAAAGTAGGCTATACATTGACACATATTAGATTCAATGGTATTTTCCCCACATCTAGGTAATTTTATATTACCAACATGATCTACATTTACACTCATATCTTGGGAGATTTTATTGAAAATAATCGCAACATATTTCATCCAAGAGAAAAAATCATTTTGTTTCTCCAGAGGATTGTCATCAAATTTGAAATCACTGTCATTATTAACATGACTCCTTACAGTTCCATCATTAACCGAAACTGAAAATATATTTTAACCATCGTGATGTTAAAATCCTAGTAAAAAATAATTTTTTCTTGAAAATTAATCTTAGTATACCATAAATTATGTTACCTTATTATCAATCTATAACACCCTAGGTTTAACCAAAGTAATTCATTTTTTATCAACTATTCAAATCATTTATAATGATTAAAACAGAAAATTTGAATTATCCCATGCATATCACTCAAGAGTGTCCAGCCACATGCATATTCTTCGGCCCACTAATCATGCAACATTGATGATCATGTTAGTACACAATCATGATAATTCCGTGTTTTTTTCTAATAGGTGACTTTTTCCCATAACCACAAACACTATAACACCCCATGTTTTTATGAACATTTTTTTAGAATAAATTAGTTTTAATTTAATTAATACATTTCAATATGTAAATAATTCCTTAAAAATGTAACCAACATGGGGTTTTCTACATAAAACAATGACCTTGTCTTGGACTACACACAACAATGACTAGGCATGCGATATATTCAACACTGAGTTCATATGAACCATAATTTTAATTTTTTTATAATTTTAAAGATATAATAATAAAATATCCCTTAAACATAGCAATATGAATAGTTATAAATACATTTGAAATATTACTAATAAAATTTTATATACAAAATAATTAATTATATTGAAAATATTATTTTTGGTAAAGACTTTATATGCTAAAAAATTTATTTTCCAAATTAAAGAGTGTTTCATGTGCTTATGTGGAAAAAACAATAAAATTATTTTTAGACACTTTTATAAATATAATAACATAAAATAATCTTGATTTTTGAATTCAATATTATGAAATTATTATTGGGTGAATTTTTTGGAATTTTATTGAGAAACCTCATTTATAGATGAATAGTGAAAAATACTGAATTTCAATTCAAAACTTATTTTTCGTCCAATTAATTTATAAATTCAAATTATATTTATGTTAGTTTTAAAGTCATAGTTAAAAAATTATAAATAAATTAATCCAATGTATGTTATTGTATTATTTTTATAATGACTTTAGATATCAACGATTAGTGACCTTTTGAACATTCTTACTTTAAAATCCCGCTTTCTTGCCATGTATACAAGATTAACAATATACTTTTTCCCCATATATGAATTTAATTTTGAATAAAAGAGACACATTTTCGTAAACATTATGATATTTATAGTCTAATAGGATCAAAATTATTTTTGGACATTATGAATAGTAACTTTAGAAGTTTTTAATTACCACATTTAAGGGTACATAAACTAATTAAATGAAAAAATAATATTATATATATTATAAAATTACTCTAACACTTGTCCAAAATTTTTTGGATGAGTGGGATTATAAAAAAATAATCCTTGGTCTGAGATTAAAACTTTTTAAGCCACTCCGTTGAGAGTAAGACTTTAATTGTATTTTATTTAAAGAAAATATAAAATTTCCATACTCATGTTTTTAATAACTATATAATTTTAAATATATGGATATAAATAAGTTAAATAAACATATAAATATTAATATTAAATATTATATTATTATATTCCAGAGAGTAATTTATTTTTAATTTTTAGAAGATAAATGATTACCCTTAAGACATACACAATGATGATTCAATAATTTTTTAATTAATGCAAGTATAAAATAAATGTTATTAATAATGTAAAAATATATAATATTTTCTATAATTAATATAATACATGAATTTTGGAGATTAATTTTACATGTAACTGATGAGTTGAAGGATTTTTTTTCAAATGAATCTAGTTTCTTTGACATTTTTAAAAATGCAAACCATTAATTATTTCAAAATTTCCATTTATGATATTTAAAAATAATTAATATTTTATGAAATGATATAAAATTAATAAAAATAAAAATTTCATATTTTGTTTTGGATAATTTTGAAAATTTCAAAAATTATCCATTTATGGTGTTTTTTGAATTTTTGTATTCCTATATTGACCCTTAAATAGTAAAAATGCATGGTATCATGGAAATAGTTAAAAGGTTAAATAAGGATTAAATCAAAAAGATCAGGATTAAAAATTAGTCCAAACTTATATAATTTTCATTAGATGAGAGTTTTAAAACCCATACTTATCAAATCATTGAAATAACTAAAATTTGAACATTTTATAATTGAAAATTAATTTATATCAATTTAGTATTTTATGATTTTAATAAATTTCCAATAATATCAATTTTAAAATAAAACCTCCTCCCTCACTTCATCACACCACATTGATCCTTCTAGATTGTCCCATCCCAGAACAATGATTCACCAACTTCCCTACCATACTCATTTAATCCTATATTTGTTTCATAAATTTATCCAAGGAATCCCATTAATGAAAACAAAAAGGGGTAACATCATTCCACTTGTTCATTTCTTATATTTTCATTCTCCATCACATGATTTATTTTTAGTCCATTAACCCATAATATATTCACTAGCCTCAATATACTAATATGTTTTCTTATAAAGGATTTTCCCAGCACTTACACACACATTCATCTAATGTGTAACAAATATACTGTTCTTGTGTACAACTGACAACCACCTCTCAAAACGAGGTTGTTCGTTTTACCTTTACCATCTCTTATGGTTGGGAATTTTGAGGGAAAATATGTTTTCATATGATATATATATACATATATATATGATATTTATGATGTATTTATAATTATTTATTTATTTTATATATCATACCATCATTCTTTCTGTGTTGTGTAAATACGATAACTTTGTTTGTGGTTGATTGGACTACCACCTCCTCAAAGTGATGTGATTTGTTCACAGTTTACATAGAATGTATAAAGGTTGGGTTTTGAATTACTATATGATACATATGAAATATGAATTCTACTATAATTATACTATATTCATATATACATATATTTAATTTACTTTTTTTCTTTCAATACACTATGATAATGGAAACAATGTTAATGCGTATATACAGCTACTGTCTACATGAACTACGTATTACATTTCTAACATTAATATTTTTATATTTTTATAAATGTTTATATAATTTATATATATATATATATATATTATATAACTAAACTTTTTCATTCTATAAATTATTAAATCCTTATTTATGTATGTGTATAAATATTGAAATGTCAAGACATGTATTATGAACAATGTCGTTATTACCTGAAACATTAGTTTAAAATGGAATTGTTATTAAATGGGTAATAGGAGGTTATTAAAAATACTTATATTGTATTATATATATTAATATATATTAATATGGTTATGTGATAAATTTATAATAAATTTGTACTTATTATACATGATTATTGTACATGTATGATGAAATTCAAGACACATGGTAAGGGGATTTCATCTCACTTTTTATTTTTGTGAGTAAATGCCTTATTTACCACTCATATAGTTTGTGTGGTGTATATAAGTCACATGAATTTATTGTATGTTTACATTTTATAAATTTATGTTTATTTACATATCCATTTTATCAACTTTCATTCATGTGTTTTATGGTTCAAAATCTTCCAAATCAGTAAAGTAATTTTGTATCAATTTTCTTTCATTGAGACACATGTTTTACTATGAACCAATTTCCTTTTACATGGTGTATATGATTCCATTTGAAATATTATTCCATGAATATCATTATATTTCATTATATTTTAGTCACAATGTAATTTAACTTTCTTACAAGGGGATTACGATTCAACGTTACCAAGTGGTATGGGTTTTTTGAAACAATGTCATCATCTATCAATATTATTTATGATTACTATTTCATTGATGTGATATTTTGATAAATCTAAAAAATATAAACATTAATTTTATTACCCTATGGTTATTCATGATATATTCATTTATTGTTACCATTTCATCCACTTTTTTGTATTTGGGGTAATAGAGAAAATGTATTAATGAAATTTCAATCTCATTTAACTTTTTTGACAAAAATTAGTTTAATTAAATAAACCATGTTATAATTTTTTTTAATATTTTTATATTAAGATCCTTTTAAAGAAAAAATGTTAAAAAAATGTTCTATGGTTTCTAGATATTATTTTATATGTTTTATAATCTATTTTAAAATAAATAGGTTTTAAAAAATTATGTTTTAAAAAATATTTTTTCAATAAAGAGAGGATATTTTCCACAATAAATGTTTTTAAAATGTCATTAAAATTATTTCTCATATATGTTGACATCCTTTGGTGTTAGTAAATACTTATTGAGAATATTATAAAATATTCCATTCAATTTATTTCTCTGAATGATTTATGTTTTGATGGAATAACATTCCTAAAACCCATTTCTATTTCATGGGTTATAGTCTTATGAAATATGATTCTGATTCATGATTTTATATCCATGGGACATGATTATTTTCATATGTTATGAATTGATGAATTTATTATTAATCCAATATCTTATACATAGGTTAGGATATATTAAATTTTTATGATACCCATTTTATTTCATGTGTTATTTTATGAATAATATTTATGATCTTGTGGCACACATATGTATGATTTCTTTATGAGATGGGTGTGACCTACATCTCCCTCAAATTAATTGAGTCATGATTTATATCTCATGATATTGAAAAAAATTACCATGTCCGATAAAATTATTTTTGGAGTGAACTTTGACTATTAATATAGTTATTAGAGTGAAGCCTAACTACATAGATGATTATTGGAGTGAACCATGACTACCAATATGATATAACGTGTGAACCCATTCTAATAACAAGTATTTGGAACTGATTCCTTGACTACTATGGAAATCATTTTTATATTATTATGTGTCTACCACAATTCTATGTCTTATTCTGCTATGATTCATTCATAGATTATGTTCATTATATCCTTTTGATTCATCTCTTATAAACTACCAATATTTATTCCATGATTTATGTTTTTGATCATTTATATGCAAGGTATGATCTTTTATTTTCTTGATCATGATCACATACATTTATGATCATTATTATTCCAACATATCTCCATATTTTACCCTAACTAAGAATCTAATATCACCCTCTTTTATGTTTCCTTGCTATGTTATAATGATATGTATTATGATTCTTGTGTCTAAAAATTATTATATTCTTGAACATCCTAGTGGGAGATAATGTATCTCACTTATGTACTACTACTTTTATTATAATGTTTGTTATAATACTATAACTGTATGGTCTTTCATCTATTTGTGTAATTTATTAATTATTCCACAAAATTTAGTAATGTTATTGTATTTAATGAGAGGGACATAATTTTTGGTATCAAAGAAAATGTTTAGTCAAATTTTGTAATCATGGATAAGAAACCATTGTTGAGAACCCTAAGGTAATGTCTAAAGATAAGTATAAGGATAAGGAAAACTATAGGAAAATTTTCTGGAATCATGGTAAAATATAAAACAAGTGGTTTCTTATAAATATATCCTTGACTAGATAATAAAAATAGATGTGTAACTAGTACAATTGAACGTAAGAGTAACATGTCTGATAAGGTGCATTGAGACTAACTCGACGTAACATGTTACATGACAGGAGGCATTACTGCACACCTGGTATGACAATCCTGGGGGATATTATTTGGGAATACAAAAACTCTTCATGAACCATCATTAATGATTTAAATATATTTCTATTATTAATAACCTTTGATAAACTAATGGTTTCATTAATTAAAAAAGGTTCCATATTTTGGACATTTTATATGTGACTTTTTAGGATTATCTTGTTCCTTATAATGAGAACTATTTCTAACTCTATGATTTTGGTTTTATTTAATGTCTAGAACTCGATGGAACCATATAAATGATAAATGAATTGGGAAATTCAATGATTTTCATCATAAAAAACAAAATTTTAGGGGTTATGGAATGAAAACCCTTATCATTATACTCACAGTACGTTCAAGTGAATCATTATAGACATCCAAAAGAGTAGAGGAGGGAAAACATTCTATTGAATCATTCATGAGTCAATGTACACCTTCTTTTAGTGGATCTTCTGATATACATGTTTTTGATAATGGTTCTGTAACCCAGAAAAAAAAATATTATTTCCTTCAGAGTTCAAAATATTAAAAATTCATTTTTTCTGTTAATAATTTTTATGGAGAAGTTGATTAGTATTGGAAACTTATTAAGAAATTAATGAAACAAGAATAAGTTAATTGTATGGAATAGTAAGAGTTTAAAGGGAAATTGATCAGCTAGCACTTCCCTAATATTCTAAGAATTAAGATTGATAATGAGTTCTATGAGGATAAAAAATAATAATGTATCCACTTTTACCTATGAGGAGAGTTTTATAAGACATTAGAGTTACACATATTGCATTATCATTCAAAATAAAACTAATGTTGATAGTCCCTTTAGTTCCTTAACAGAAAGTGTCAGAATAGAGTTATCCATAAGAGACTTTAGTAGCTATGAAAATATTTAGCTTTGGGTAATCAAGGATGAAATGGAGGTTAGAGCTACGTATCAATCTAAGGGTTTTGATAACAAGAGATTGAGGGAGCTAAATGGAAAATATGAGGACCATGGAGAAAAAAAGGAGATATCTATTTTATTATCTATGTGTGGGAATAATTATGTAGAAATTTGTGTTAAGGGATCTAATAAATGTTTTATGTGTGGAAAGAATGGTCATAGTTCATTTTATTTCTGATGTGGTGGAAATAATTTATCTAACAATGTGAATGGAGAGAAAGTTTCACAAAACAAACCTACATCACTTTAGTGCAAAAACCTTATAGATAATGGGAATTATTCCAATATGTTCCCATACCCAAGGGTTGGGGATGATGATTGACATAAAAAACCTCTTAATCCAAGGTACAAAAGAAAATCTCATGGAACACTCTAGACGATGTTGATTATGAAAATTAATTTATGTAATGGTTGGGTATTAATGTAATGGAATTCAAGAATGGTATTATACAGGTACATATATGGTATTATGGAATAATGAAACATCTATGCAGTGTTACAATGTAATTTTTCCCTAATGATTTAAGGGAATATGTTGAATGGTACTAGTAACCATGAAATGTGATTGAGATAACATGAATAAATTTTTTGTAAAAAACATCAATAAGTGAAGGATAACCCTTATTATATTCATAATGTTGAGGTAATGATATTTTGATAATGATATATAAGATATGAATAAGTAAATTATATGGTATCAATTTCTATGTAACTCATTAAGTATTTTTTGAAAACTACTTTACTCTATCATGGATGATTCTTAAAACATTTTGGACATATGAAATATATCAAATAATCTTTGGAATAAGGAAAATGAATGTTTTTTCAATTTGTATGTATGGTAATTAGGGTTATTACCCTAATTCAAGAGAATACAAGATAAATTTATTCACATGTATGTAATGTGACAACAAAGATCTATCCAATGATATATGGGAGATAAATGTTAAGATGATATAGTAAAATACGATATATAGTCTTGTATTTCTAGATTTCAAAAGGCTTGTAAGATTATTTATAGAATGTTCATGTTAAACATCAGATGAATTTTGTGAGATTGAAATATTATCTCACCATAGGTGTATTTATTTATATTTAATAACTTATTCTTACTCTTTTATTACGATAAATATATATAGTATGATATAACATTAAATTTATGGATCTCATGATCTGATAATTCTTCAGGGATGAAAAAGTAAAGTTCATATCATAGAACAAGAGGTGAAGTGGAAATTGATCTAGGAACAACAAGGGGTGAAGTTGTCCTAAAATCATTTTAGTAACTCTTTTCATAATATTTATTGAAATCTAGGGAAAGGATCTTGGAACCAAAAATGTTATCCTAGTACCCTGTTTTTTGATAAATCAAATGATTTCTTAGATCATCATATATTTATGATTATTAATTTTTAAATTTCTCCAGACCTTGTTCTCTGACACTCTCCATTAGAACAAGGTAGTTTGATTTCTCTTATATGTCCATGCTTTCACATCCCACTTATGTTCTCCAATATGGAAACCTTATTTTTTGTTACTTTGGTTTACCATTATATTTTTAAATTTAATTTTTAAGATGATGTTCTGTTATTTTTTTGATGATGTAGGTTTCTATGAGTGGAACTTTTATGAATTAATCCTTTGATATCCTAGAAACCTTTTTGGGAAAAGTTCATTTTAAGGGGGGTATAATATAACACCTTGAGTTTTTATTAATATTTTTCTTCAAATAAATTAGTTCCCATTGATTAATTTTATTTAATGAAGTCAAACATTACATATTCATGACATTGTCTTGTCTTGAACTATATGAAACACTCACTTGAATTGTGCTACATGTAAAACTGAATTGACATGTGTTACATAAAACACTGATTTTCTATAAAACATCATTTATTGGTATAATTATTTAAAGGAGATAATTATAACATGTCCATTAATCATTGTAATATTAAAATTAATAAAAAATCAATTATTATTTATAAATTTTTTATATAAATAAATATTCAATGTAATGAAAATTTTAGTTTTCGGTAAAGTCTTTATATGTTTAAAAATACTATTTTCTCAAATGATCTGCTTTTAATTTCCTTCTATGAAAAAAGTAATAAAATTAAATTTAGTCCCTTTATAAATTTATTGTGATACAATAAAATTAATTTTTTAATTTTGATTGTTGAAATTTTCTTAGGATGAATTTTGGATAATTCTCTATGATACTTCATTCATGGATAACTAGTAAAAAATACTAAATTTTAATTCAAAACTTATTTTTCTTATAATGAATTTATTTTGTTAAATTACATTTTTAGTTATTTTTAATGTAAATTTTGAATAATTATATATATATATTAATCCAATATATGTTATTAAAATATTTCTTGTTTAATTTAGATATAAAATGCTAATGAAATTTTGACATTATTTCTTCAACTACCTTCTTTAAATCAATGTCTACTAGATTAGAATTAAACATAATTTTACCACATTAGTGAATTGAATTTTGACAAAAAAAAAGTAAATACACAGTTGTAATCAGAATGATATTTACGTTAAAAGTTGTCTAAATTTCCTTGGATGTTTGGGTTTCTATCAAAATAATACTTTTCCAATTATTATGACCTTTTTAATCCACTTGGATGAGAGTAAGATATTTATTATAATTTATTAAATGAAAAGTTAAAAATATCATAGTCATATTTTAAATAACTAAATCATTTTTAATTGATGGTAATATCGAAGATATATTATACTATAAATAGTCATTTCAAATATAAAATTATTATCTTTAACATGGTAATTTATTTTTAACTTTTTGGAAATTAATAATTTCCATTATGTCTTGCACAATGATTATATAGAATTTTTTATTTAAAGTAAATATAAAATAAATTTTATTAAAAATAATAAAGTAATATTAATTGGATATAATTAATGTTAAAAAAGAATTTGATAGAAAAATTTAACATTTTAGTGATTATTTATATGATTTATTTTAGAATCTATCAATTTTTTATGATATTTTTTAAAATTAAAATAATGAATAATGTCTAAATTGACATTAGTGACATTTTAAAATTATTAATATTTTATTAAATTATATAATATTCATAAAAAACAAAATTTGGAAAACTGATTTTTATAATGTTGAAAATGGCATAAATAATGAATTTCTGCTTTTTTTGGAATTTTATAGGAACTATATTAACACTTAAAGAGTAAAAAAACAGGTTATCATGGTTAGAGTTAATGATGTTAAATAAGGGTTAACGCTAAAAGATAAGGATTAGAAAATTAATAGACATATCTAATTTTGATTTTTTGAGAGTACTTTGAACCATTATTATATTATATTATAAATAACTATCTTTGATGTATTTTGTAATGGAATATGAATTTAAATTAATTTAATATTTAAATATTTTTTGAAATTTCCCCTCGCCTTAATTATAAAAGTGAACTACCTCCCTCACTTCCTCACACCACATTTAACTTTCTAGATCATCAAAACAATATCCAAATAAGATCCCAACATCCCTAAATTACTTCACAAACCTCTATTTTGGTAGAAATCAATTCAAAAAATCCAATTTGGTGAAAACCAAAAGGAGTTACCCAATGAAGAGTTAACATCCTTTCTCAAAATCTTTTCTTTTATTTTGTTTATCCACCATGAAAAACTATTCTTATTCCATGAAAATAATAATATCCTAAGTATCCTAAATATACACACACGTTTTTATGTTTTTTTTCACCTTCACTTACAAATACTTCCATCTAATGGGCAACGAACATATCGTTCTTATGTACGGTGAGCTACCACCACACCAAACGAAGTTGTTCATTTTACCATTAACAACTCTTATGGTTTTAAATAATTATTTAAACTATGTTTTTATATGTTATATAAAAATTTATGATTTATTTATAATTATTTATTTCTAATATAAATCATACAACCATTATTTCCATTTTTTGTAAATACGGTAACATCGTTTGTGGAAGTGTGGACTATCGCCTCCTCAAATTGATATATTTCCTTCACACATTATAGGGATTGTAATAACAATTGGTTTACTAAATTTATATGATATATATAAAATAAAAATTCTATTTTAATTATATTATATACATTTATAAATATATTTCCTTTAATTTCTTTCATTCAATACTCAATGAGAATGGAAACATAATTCTTGTGTATGTATAGCCTACCGTATCCATGAATGGTATATTCCATTTAAGATATATATCTTCTATAGATTATTATGAATGTTTATATAATGAAAATATATTTTATATAAGTCATGTTTTAAATTATGGAAATAATTAAACCATGATTTATTTAAGAGGATCAAGAATGACATGTGAAAACACATACCATAAACAAAGCAGTTATTACCCGAAACGTTTCTTTTACACTAAATTGTTAATAAAAAAGTCATAGAATGTCATAAGAAAAACATACATGTTTTTATATACATGAATATGGTTCTATGATAAAATTATAATAATAATAATAATACACTTATTATATAGTAATCTTGTACTTGTATGATGAAATTCCAGTCACCAGGTAAGAGAATTTAATCTCTCTTTTTATTTCTGTGAGACACATGCCTTATTCCCCACTCCTTAATTTTTTTTGGTGTATATAAAATACATTATTGTATTATATTTTTCATATACATAAATTTATGGGTATTTTCATATCCATTTTATTGTATCACTTTCATAGTTTTTATTGGTCAATAGTTCCCAAATTGGTAATGTAGTTTTGTCTGAATTTTTCTTCATCGAGAAACATGTTTTGTTATGAACCTATGTTATTTTATGAGGTGTATATGATACAAATTGGCATGTCATATCATGAATATCCTTATTTTTTTCCTGATATTTTATTCTCCATGTAATTTCATTTTCTTACACGAGGATTAGGATTCAATGTTAACAAGTTCTAATAGTTATTTGAAATAATCTCATCATTTATATAGATCATTTATGATTATGATTTAATTGATTCAATCATTTCATTCATATCTCTAGAATACTATTGAATTTTTTCCCATTTTTTTATTAATGATTCCTTAATATATTGGTAAAATAAATTAAACTCTTTGGTACTTGAGGTAATTAAGAAAATTTGTATATGAAAATTTATCTCATTTCTCCAAACGGTTGATAATAAATTTTATTCAAAAACACAATGTTTTAAAAAAAATGTTTTCTAAATGTTAATATAAGATTATTTTAAATTAAAAAGGATTTTGAAAATGTTTTATGGTTTTTAAATATTCCTTTATATTTTTTAAAATATATTTTCTAATGAAAATGTTTTATATATTAAAAATCATTTTTCAATGAAGAAAGCATATTTTCCTCTCGAAATGTTTCTAAAATATCATTCAAAATTTTCTCCCATCTAGGATGATTCCATTTGGTCTCAATCATGACTTATTGGTAATATGATCCAAGTACACATTCAACTTTGTTCTCATAATGATTTTTTGGGACAACATTTTTGAAACTTGTTTCTCTTTCACGAGTAATAAGTTTATGAAATCTGTTTCTATTTCATGTGTAATATGTCTTAGAAACCAACTTATTTTCACATGTTATTATTTTATTAAAATGATTTGGAAATGTGTATCTTTACCATATTACATGTTTATGATACCCATATCGTATTTTGGGTTATGTTATGAATATTTTTTATGATCCTTTGGTAGAAATATGTATCATTTAGTTATGAGATGGGTCAGGCCTATATCTCCCTTCAATGCATTTCAAAGAGATTTATATCTAATGAGATATACATAAAGGATCGTGTCCACTAAGATGTTATTTGGAGTGCACCTTTTCTACAATGATGGTTATGGGAGAAAACTTTGACTACCAAGATAGTGATGGGAGTGAACCATGACAACTAAGATGGTATGGGGAGTAAAACATTACTACTAATATGAAATTGGTAAAAAAATCATTTACTAATGTGGAAAAAAAATTTATATAATTACGTTTCTTCCAAATTTCTATGTGTTATTAATATGTTATTATTTCTTGTCATATGTTCTTTATTTTCTTAGGATTCTTGTCTTATGAACTACAAATAATTATTCCTTGATTCATGTTTCTGATCTTTGATATTCATGTAATAATTCTCTATTTTCATTATCATGTTCACATACCATTAATCTCTTGATTATGATTACATATATCCCTTTTTTAACCTTAAGACGAATCTAAGATCACACCTTTTTATGTTTCCTTCCAATTTTGGAATGATATGTGTTATGTTTGATGTGTCAAAGAAAGATTTTAGTAAATAAGAACATAGATGTAGATAACATAGCTCTCTTATGTTACAATTTCTAGGTTTCCATATTTCAAAAGGCATGATACTAGTACTATATTTGATCATATATTTGTCAAATGTATTATGAGTTTTTAAAAGGTGATGTAATTTTAATGAATTTATTGTGAGGGTCTCTATATTCACATTCCACTGTCAAGGAATAGATGTATTTTATAGGAAAACAACACAAACTCCATATTAACAAATATTACGATGTTATCTTATATATTGACATATCGACGAGATTTTTATAAATTTTATATAATCTTAATCTCAATATAAACCTAGAATTGACACCATATTATGTGACAGAGACATTACATACATAAATATTTCATCGTATTAGATTTATATACAGCACATAAGAAATTTTCACAAACCCTAAAACTTTAATGGTTTAGTATCTTCAGAGACTATATACAGTAACATCTTATTTCATAATGGATATTAAACATCCTCCATTACATTATTCATATTATCAAACTTCTTGAAATATCATACAAAGAACGATAAATTAAAACCTAGGGATGGAAAACATAATAAAGGGTGGGCATATATTTCCATTAAATATAATCATATGAGATATCAATACGTGATCATACATGATGATAAGGGAAGGATTACATTATCAGAACAAAAAAAATTATAGCAAATCAATTAAGTGAAATTAATAATGAGTCATGAAATTAGATATCATTATAAAAAAAAGTCATAACATTGTAGAATCATAAATAATATACCATTATAAATGAGAAAATATCATAAAAATAGTAATGTGGAATACAAATAATAATATAAAATTATGTACATATATTAATAGATAGAGGTTCCATCAATGTAGTGTGGAAAATATATTGTGTCCCTGAATAAACTTATGGACATAAAAAGAGGTCCACACATTAAAATATGAAACTCAAAATAGGTCAACACCTCCACTTATAGACATGAAACTAGTTCTATAAAAATATTTCTGTCATGACATTTTTTCATGCATAACATAGTTATCTCATGAATAATATGTATTTACCCAATGCATTAGAGGGATACAAGGGATCCACCAGTCACATAATGAAAAAAACATACACATGCCACAATATCATAAAACATTTATAATTTCATCAGATAACAATGCATATAAGGGAAACATATTTCGTAACCATTTCATTATTCCATCATAGAATTACCAGCTTAAAAAATGGGTTTCATAATTTATTATTCATAACATCATTTAACCATTAGAATAAATCATGTTTCATCAGATAATAATTCAATAATATTTTTTATAATTAGTACATAAGAATAATGTGTGTGGTATCATAATCTCATATCCCTTGTGAGGAATAACAATATAGAAGGGTTGTTTATTTAGATGAAAATATCAATAAAATATAACCTGTGAATTTTGTTATGAAAATTAAATATTTCATATTGAAATCACTTATTTGAAATTTTAAAATTTTCATAATATTAGGAAACACATTTTTTGTGTAACAGAACATGGAATATTATAGTTTATGATTCAATGTAAACACAAATAATCACTAGATTAATATTAATTCATTTTGTATTCTTTTCACAATTTGGTAAAAATAAAAAAACACATGTTTGGAAGAAATTATATCAAAATAATTCTATTAAAACCCTTTTAAATGAAGTAATATGAAGTGAAATTATCATTTTTAAAACATTACATATTTTGGTAACATCTTCCATAAAATAATTTTATGGATAATGGACATAGATGAAGACATTTCCTCAGTCAAAGATGAAAAAAGGTCAACCATTATTTAAAAACGTTTTCTTGATCATTATATGGTTCAACTAGAGGAAATGGAACTATTAAATCAAAAATATATATATAAATATATTAGAATAAAATATATTTGTTTTATTGGATTGTATCTATATAATTTTCCACATCAATAATTTAGTATATACAATCCTGATAAGAAATTTGATTGTAACATAAAATCCATACCTAAAGACGATATTTAATTATGAATATTAAAACAACCTATATAATAAATATAAATTTTTTATTCATATATTATTGAACTATATTCACACATAACATACATTTTATAATTCCATTACAAATTATAATTAAAATTTTTCTTAATAATTTTTTCATTAAAATGAAAATTCATTTGAAAACAATGTTAGTTTCAATTAAATTTTCATTATTATGGTTCCATTAATTTTACATTGGTCATAAATTTATCATCATGAGAATAAAAATTATGACATAAGTATAATTTTCAATGAAAATATAAAATTTTATAATAATTCACATCAATCTATATAGAGAAAAATTATTTCATTACTTCGTGGACATGGTAGTTTTTAAATACGCGTGAGTGATGTTTCCACATTTTGATGGATATAACAAAAGAATGAAAAAAATTAATAACCTTCCCAAAATCATTATTATAAAATAAATATCATATATATATATATTAAAAATATCCTTATTACCATCCTTGTATTGATGAAATGAAAAACAAAGCACATCGTTTCGCATGGTTATTATCCATACATACACACAAATAATGATTATGATTGTAATTTTAGGGAGAAGGAACAGAAAAAAAGGTTTCAACCTCAATATAATAATATCTCATTAAAATTATGATTTTTTATTCATCTTGTTATGGGGGATAGAATATTTTTAGATAATTTCTATTAATAAATAATATTTGATGTTCCCTATTAAGTGTTATACCTATTCATTAAGAATCCCCCTTTGGTTTACAACAGAAACCTTAAAATGATTGTATAATTAGTGAATCATGACCTATAAGAAATTTGGAAAGACTATTTGAAGTTATTAGTGTAGGTAATTACAATTTTATAAGTATAAAGATGTGTGAGGAAGATTGGAGAGCTGGTATCCATTTATAGGGGTGGGAGAGGACATTGTTCAAATGTTTACATATATTAAACTATAATAATGTTTTTCTCATGTAAAATATGTCCAAAATTACAAATTATAAATGATAATAAATATATAGTAAAAATAATATATATAATTAATATTAAATATATTGTTTTTTAATTTATAAACCTTATATATATATATATATATATCTTTCCTCAGAAAACCCATTATAACCATAATCCTAATCACAATGTTTTACTTATTTTACTATGTATTTTGATAAAAAAAAATTATTTCATCTTATTTACTATTAGTAATTATTGGTATTCAAAATATAAAATCAATTTTATAAAATTCAATAACTATATTTATAAGGATATAATTTTAAAATAATTTTAAAAAATGAAACAAACCCATTTTTTTCATTAATGGAGTTTTCAGAATTAAAATGACTTTACCTTCATTATATGATATGTAAAAAGAATTTGATGAAAGGAAAAATATTTAATTGAATATATATATCATTTTAATCAACCATCAATATGTATTAATTTAATATGTCAATGAAACCAATTTCCTACATGAAATCAGTTTTTTATACAATTAATTTTTCTCTATATTATTATTATATTATACTCAAAAAAATTGATAGAAAATAATTAAATTATAAATATATTTATTAAAATAAATTTCATAATTTATTTATTACTATAAATAACCACAAAATATATGGTCATATAATCCCCATCAAAATTAAAATAATAATAATTTAAAAGTAAATCATATTTCGTTTAAACTCGATTTTTTTTATTTTAATCGATTAATCAAAGAAACTGAATTTTTATAAAAATAAATAGATCATAAATTCTCTTGGATTTAAAATTTTCAAATATTCATTTACAAAAATAAATCCACTTAAATTTCTAAATCAAAATTTAAATAATATTTTTTCAATATTGAAAGAAAATGAAATAAAAAAATGTAGTTTAAATTATACGAAAATAAGCCTTAAGATATCAAAGTAGAATCAAAAAATAACATTAATTAAAAAACATAATTTCTTATGATAAATAAAGGGAGGGGATTCAAAAAATTAATGAAATTAGATTCCCCAAAGTGGCTACAACAGGAACATGGAATTAAAGACATGTCTCTATGTTCTAACATTAATAATAATGAAACTTGTATACTAAATTCATAATATCTAGTAGAACACTAAGATAAGTTGTAAAATCCATCATTTAATTCCGATTTATTATAGTTGGGTCGGTAAAACCATCCATTTTTTATTTCAATTTCATAGATATTCAATGGGGTGAATGTTAATTATAATTTCCAATTACAAAAAATTCATAGTTATGTGCAACATTAATTTAATAAGTTTTCTATTTGTCAATTACATTGAAAAATGTATATTGGTTCCCAAAATATTTTATAATATTTCCAATCTATAAGGATATATTATAAATCATTTTCTATGGTTAGAAAAAATTCTATGATGGGGAATATAGTATTTTGACAGTAGTGTATGTATACTAATAAGTAGATGAGACTTCATCTCATTAAGATCTCACTTGGTATTATCTTATATGGATTTTAAAATAGTATCATGACTACAAAAATGGTCTTTATCAGCACTAAAAACGTACTTTATCAACGCTAAAAAAGCGTTGTAAATCTTGGCGCTCATAAAGGGGGGTCCCTTTTATCAGCACTTACTGAGCATTAATAAAGGGGTACTTTATCAGTGCTAAAAAAGCACTGATAAAGGAATCCTCTAAAAGTGATAAAAACGCGCTAATAAAGGGGGACTTTATGAGCGCTAAAAAGGCGCTGATAAAAAACCGTTTTATCAGTGCTAAAAAAGCGCTGATAAATGGGTGTTTTATCAGCACGTTTTTAGCGCTGATAAACAGATCCTTTATCAGTGCTTTTTTAGAATTGATAAAGGTGGAGTTTATGGGCCCTTTTTTAGCACTAATAAAGGTGGATTTTATCAGTACTTTTTTAGCACTGATAAAGGCTCCAATTATCCAAGAAAAAAAGCGCTGATAAATGCCCTATCTGTTGCTACAATAAAAATCTACAGCAGCACACCAAAACCCCTGCAACAAATTCACAATCTCAATAATCTAATTTGACCAAGTATACCCATACAAAATTAAAACATAAATCATAAGCTAATTAGACCTTGTATGCCCATAAAAAAAATTACCCGTACACCATTAACACATAATTCATAAATTAATTATGTACATAAAGAATTCAATTCAGAAATCAGGGGGATGGGGGTCCTGTTCATGGATTCGGGGTGGCTATCCAAGGGGGGTAGGGGTGTCAGGGGGATTGGTGTGTCTGGGGGAAAGGGTTGTCCCAGGGGGTGGGGGAGGTCCAGGAGGTTGGGGGGCTTTCCAAGGAGTGTGGGGGTGTCCAAGCGGTGGGGGTGTCCAAGTGAGGGGGTGGGGGGTGCTATCCATGGGGGTGTCCAAGGGGGTGGGCTAGTGACCAAGGTGTTGAGGGGGATTTCTAGGGGCGGGGGTGTCCGGGTGTTGGGGGTGATCTAGGGGTTGGGGGGGCTATCCAAGGGGGGTGGGGTGGTGTCCAAGAGGGTGGGATGGGTGTGTCTGGGGGGATAGGGGTGTCCAGAGCGGTGGGGGTGTCCAGGGGGTGGGGTTGTCCAGGAGGTTGTGGGGCTATCAAAGAGGTGTGTGGTGGTGTCCAAGGAGGGGAGTGTCCAAGTGGGGGGTTGTCTATGGGGTGTCCAGGGGGTGGGCTAGTGTCTAGTGTGTTGGGGGGCCTTCCAGGGGGTTAGTGGGGATGTCCAAGGTGGGTGGGATGGTGTCTGGGAGTGTGGGGGTGGTCTTCCATGGGTGGGGGGTGACCAGGGGTGGGGTATCCAGGTGGTGGGTGATGTCTAGGAGGGGTGGGGGTGTCATCTAGGGGGGGGGGGGGGGGTTGTTGTCCAGGGGGTGGGGTGTCCTAGGGGGGCATTACTAGGTTTTGGGGCTATCCATGGACGTTTCCAAGGGGGTGGGGGTGTCCAGGGGGTTGAGGGGGCTTTCCAGGGGTGGAGGTGTCCAGAGGGGTGGGGGTGTCCAGGTCGTAGGTCAGTTGTTGTTTTCACATAAAATTGTGTCCATTTTAATCAAAAGAGAGACACTTTGAGTGATAAGGGCCACACTATGCCTCAAATTGAGGCGGGGTTGACTTGTACACATCGTAAAAGACCCATGGATCATTCTCCTATAGGAGCAACACAATCCAAATGCGTTTGGTCGGATTTCCGTACGTCAATTGTTGTTTTCACTTAAAATTGTGACCATTTTAAACAAATGAGAAACACTTTGAGTGATACCGGAGACACCATGACTCAGATTGAAGTCGAGTTGACTCTTACACGTCACAATGGACTCGTGGATCATTCTCCTAAAGGATCAATACAATCTGAATGCATTTGGTCGGATTTCCGTAGGTCAGTTGTTGTTTTCACTTAAAATTGTGTTCATTTTAAACAAAAGAGAGACACTTTGAGTGATACCAGCCACATCGTGCCACGGATTGAGGAAGGGTTTACTTTTACACATCACAAAGTACCCATTGATTGTTCTTATAGGATCAATACAATCTGAATGCATTTGGTCAGAATTATGTAGGTCAGTTGTTGTTTTCACTTAAAATTGTGTCTATTTTAAACAAAAGAGAGACACTTTGAGTGATACCGGCTATAACGTGCCTTGGATTGAGGTGTGGTTAACTCATACACATCATAAAGGACCCATGTATCATTCTCATAAAGTATAAAGGCAATCTGAATGCGTTTGATTAGATTTCCATAGGTCAGTTTTTGTTTTCACTTAAAATTGTGTCCATTTTAAAAAAAAGAGAGACACTTTGGGTGATACCGGCCACACCCTACCTCAGATTGAGGTGGGATTGACTCATACTTGTCTCAAAGGACCCATGGATCATTCTCCTATATAATAAAAATAATATGAATGCGTTTGGTTGGATTTTGTAGGTTAGTTGTTGTTTTCACTTAAAATTTTGTCAATTTTAAACAAAAGAGAGACACTTTGAGTGATACCAGCTATATTGTGCCTCAGATTGAAGTGGGTTTGACTCGTACATGTAAATAATGACCCACGGATCATTATCATAAGGGATCAAGACAATATTAATGCATTTGGTTGGATTTACATAAGACATTTTTTGTTTTCACTTAAAATTGTGTCCATTTTAAACAAAAGAGAGACACTTTGAGTGATATCGAAAACACCGAGCCTCGTATTGAGACGGGGTTGACTCATATATGTCTAAAGGACTCAAGGATCGTTCTCCTAAAGGATCAATACAATCCGAAAGCATTTGGTCAGATTTCCATTCGTCAGTTGTTGTTTTCAATTAAAAATATGTCCATTTTAAACAAAAGAGAGACCCTTTGAGTGATACCGGCCACACCGGGTCTCTAATTGAGTCGGTGTTGACTCTTATACGTTTAAAAGGTCCCATGGATTGTTCTCCTAAAATATCAATACAATAAGATTTGATTTGGTCATATTTCCATAGGTTAGTTGTTGTTTTCACTTAAAATTGTGTCCATTTTAAACCAAAGAGAGACACTTTGAGTGATATCGGCCACACCGTGCCTCGAATTGAGGCAGGGTTGACTCCTAAATGTCACAAAAGACCCATGGATCTTCCTCCTATTGTATAAAGATAATACGAATGTGTTTGGTTGGATTTTTGTAGGTCAGTTGTTGTTTTCACATAAAATTGTGTCCATTTCAAAAAAAGAGAGATACTTTGAGTGATACCGGCCACACCGAGCCTCAGATTGAGGAAGGGTTGACTATTACACATCTCAAAGGACCCATGGATATTTCTCCTAAAGGATCAACACCATAAATATGTGTTTGGTCAGATTTCCATAGGTCAGTTGTGGTTTTCACTTAAAATTATGTCCATTTTAAACAAAAGAGTGACACTTTGAGTGATACTGGACACCCCGTGCCTTGGATTGAGGAAGTGTTGACTTTTACACATCCAAACGGACCCATGTATCATTCTCCTATATGATAAAGACAATATGAATGTGTTTTGTCAGATTTTCGTAGGACAGTATTTGTTTTCACTTAAAATTGTGTCCATTTTAAACAAACGAGAGACCCTTTGAGTGATACAGGTCACATTGTGCCTCATATTGAGTCCATGTTGACTCGTACATGTCTCAAAGGACCCAAGGATCATTCTTGTAATGTATCAAGATAATCCAAATGCGTTTGGTAGGATTTTCGTAGGTCAGTTGTTGTTTTCACTTAAAATTGTGTCTATTTTAAACAAATGAGAGACACTTTGAGTGATACCGGCCATACTGTGTATCGGATTGATGCGGGGTTGACTCATACACATCACCAACGCACCCATGGATCATTATAATAAAGGATAAAGACAATACAAATGTGTTTGGTCATATTTCCATTGGTCAGTTGTTGTTCTCACTTAAAATTGTGTATATTTTAAAAAAATGAGAGACACTTTGAGTGATACCGGCCACACCGGGCCTCAGATTGAGTCAGGGTTGACTCATACACGTCTCAAAGGACCAATGGATCGTTATCTTATAGTATAAACACAATCCAAATGCGTTTTGTTATATTTTCATAGGTCATTTGTTGTTTTTACTTAAAATTGTGTCCATTTTAAACAAACGAGTGACCCTTTGAAGTGATACTAGTCTCACTGTGCCTCGGATTGAGGCTGTGTTGACTCTTAAGTGTCACAAAGGACTCATGGATCATTTTCGTAGAGTATCAATACAATTATAATTCCATTGGTTGGATTTCTTTAGGTCAGTTGTAGTTTTTACTAAACATTATGTCTATTTTAAACAAAAGAGTGACAATTTGAGTGATACCAGCCATACCATGCCTTGGATTGAGGCAAGGTTGACTCTTACACATACCCAAGGCACCCATGGATCATTTTCTTAAAGGATCAAGTCAATCCAAATGCATTTGGTAGGATTTTAGTTGGTCAGTTGTTGTTTTCACTTAAAATTGTGTCCATTTTAAAAAAAAAATGAGACACTTTGAGTGATACTGGCCACAATGGGCCTCAGATTGAGGCGGGGTTGACTCATACACATCGCAAAGGACCCATGGATCATTCTCCTATAGGATCAACACAATCCAAAATCCTTTGGTTGGATTTTTGTAGGTTTGTTATTGTTTTTACTTAAAATTGTGTCCATTTTAAACAAAAAAGAGACACATTGAGTGATACCAGCCACACCGTGCCTCAGATTGAGGCAGGGTTGACTTGTACATGTTTTAAAGGACCCATGTATCATTCTCCTATAGGATCAAGACAATCCGAATGTGTTTGGTTGGATTTTCATAGGTCAGTTGTTGTTTTCACTTAAAATTGGGTCCATTTTAAACAAAAGAGAGACACTTTGAGTGATATCGGCTATATCGTGCCTCGGATTGAGGCGAGGTTGACATGTACACATCCCCAAAACACCCATGTATCTTTCTCCTAAAGGATTAAGACAATACAAATGTTTTTGTTCAGATTTTCGTAAGTCAGTTGTTTCTTTCACTTAAAATTGTGTCCATTTTAAACAAAAGAGAGACACTTTGAGTGATACCGGCCAAACCGTGCCTCTGATTGAGGTGTAGTTGACCTGTAATCATCCCCAACTCACCCATGGATCATTATACTAAAGGATAAGAACAATAAGAATGTATTTGGTTGGATTTCCATATGAAATTTGTTGTTTTCACATAAAAATATGTTCATTTTAAACAAAATAGAAACACTTTGAGTGATACCAGCTAAAACATGCCTCATATTGAGGTGGGGTTGACTCTTAGATGTTGAAAAGGACCCATGGATCATTCTCCTATAGGATCAAAGAAATATGAATTCATTTGGTCAGATTTTCATCAGTCAGTTGTTGTTTTCACATAATATTGTTTCCATTTTAAACAAAAGAGAGACACTTTGAGTGATACCTGCTATATCGTGCCTTATATTGAGGCGGGGTTGAATCATACATGTACCCAACGCACTCATGGACCATTATCCTAAGGGATAAAGAAAATTCAAATGCGTTTGGTCGGTTATTCATAGGTCAGTTGTTGTTTTCACTTAAAATTGTGTTCATTTTAAAAAAAAATGAGAGACACTTTGAGTAATACCGGCCACACCAGGCCTCATATTGAGGCGGGGTTGACTCTTAAATGTCGAAAAGGACCCATGGATTGTTATCCTATAGGATAAACACAATCTGAATGTGTTTGTTTGGATGTCCATAGGTCAATTTTTTTTTCACTTAAAATGGTGTCCATTTTAATCAAACGAGAGACCCTTTGAGTGATACCAGTCACACCGTACCTCGGATTGAGGCCAAGTTGACTCATACATGTCACAAAGGACCCATTGATCATTCTTGTAAAGGATAAAGACAATATGAATGCATTTGGTTGTATTTTCATAGGTCAGTTGTGGTTTTCACTTAAAATTGTGTCCATTTTAAACAAAAGAGAGACACTTTGAGTGATACCGGCCACACCATGCCTCGGATTGTGGAAGGGTTGACTCGTACATGTCCCAAACTCACCCATCGATCATTCTCCTAATGTATCAAAACAATCCAAATGTTTTTTGTTAGATTTTCAAATGTTTTTTTTCACTTAAAAATATATTAATTTTAAACAAAACTGAGACACTTTGAGTGGTTCATCATTCCTGCATGTTTCTAGTGCATATCATCTCTTAAAATGGGAAAATGAATCCTTGGTGAAAAGATGATTTATTTAATAACAATTAAAATTTTCCTATGAACATTTACATACAATAATGTTTCTTCTTTTTATACCCTTATCCCCTCTCAGAAATGACCGCCAATTGCACACGTACCCAAGTCAAATATTCATTCTATTTGTGTACAATCTTCCATAAAGTATGTGGCCTACTCATTTCTGTACAAATCTATATCCTCTTGTGAGTATGAGGCTTTTCGGCAGTCAGATTAGTACTACAAAATATAAAAATAAATAATTAATAAATAAATTAAAGGAACTAGTAGTTGTTTTTAAAAATACATCTTTAGAGATGAATGTTTGTTGATGAAAAATGATCTCTTTCATAAATTTACAAACATAATAACTGAAATCATTATCATTTGTTTTGGACACTGCAAAAAAAATTATTCATTAAGAGAATATGTAACTTGTGTTGAGATGTGTTTGGATAGTGAAATTTTATTTTATGTACCCTAATATTTTTCTAGACGTAGTACTTGATTGCCTCCTAATGCTTAGCACATGTCCTTATTCCTTTTTTAGACGGTAATGATACACCACCCTATAATAACAAAATCCTCAGTAAAATATCATATAAATTATATTACTTGATGTTTAGACCTAAAATGTAAGATGTAGTGTCTTACAGATTCAAAAACTTCATAATGAGTGGTCGGTTTGATGGATATCTTTTCCTTGAATCCAGAAAATAATTCTTGGGAGTACCCTAGTTCACCGCAATTAGCATCCAATTTTTCCTAAAAACACAAAAAGGAATAAGTAATAAAAGAAGTAAAAATATGATTTATATGATTTAATCGTAGAGTTTTACCCATGCATGGTTGGTATTAGGAAGAGTCGGTCATATGTAATCTTACTTTCAATAGTTTTCAGCAAGTCGTTCACTATTTCATACTATTTTGATGGCTCTAATTTCATTTAAGAGAGAAAGTATTTTCGTAAAACTGACATCACTCCATCTGTTGCCTGCTTTCAATTAATAAAACATCAGTACAGCTAACAATGCTGTATATTTATTGCAACCATCATACAATGTCATCTTTTCAAAACTTGTTAACTTCTCAAACAATTTTGGGCAATCACGGAGGTCATCTTCAGTTATATTTGTCATTTCCTCAATACAAACTTCATCATAATAGACATCTGTAATCACATCCTCCATACGGTCGTCTTCATTATCCATATTTGTATTCATATCCAATGATCTATAAAACACAGTTTTATCCCATCCAGAACCTACATTCTCTTTTTCTCCGTGTTTATTCCAACATTTATAACCCCGATATATTCCGTGAGATATCAAATGTTCTTCCAACTCCACTGGAGTATGTAGTCTATAATGACAACAACGTAATCATGGAAAAAATATTTGAGAAGGATCCTTTACATGATCCTTTTAAAACTTGATGAAATCTTTTACTCTATGCTCATACTCTATTTTCAAACGATTAACATCCATCCAATCTTTATTCATCTCCATCCTATTAGAATCTAAAATATTAGTATTTATGGTTCATGTACACAAAACAAGACTTAAAAATATAGTATAAGTGAACCAATTCCATATAAAAATAGAGATTAATAGATCCTAACCATTTCCAATAAATATTTGGATATCAAAAGAACCAGGATAGACCCCCCATCAAATTCAACACAGTTTCCATACACAAAGGGGTTCGTAGGGATAATCACTTGTTTCATAGATGGTAAAACTCCCACGGTATCATCCTCTATGGATCATCCTCCTCTATCGGGTCAACCCTTCTATGGTCAACTTGTCCATACTTTTATACCTCACTAACCTAAAATACATATGGATGAAAACCAATATCCAAATCTATAAGTAAATAAAGGAATCTCATAATCTCTAAAATATATAATTCATTAAATGTAATTACTTTATATTAATTATAGTTTCCTCAAATCACCCTAGTCCAAACACAAGAATAATTAAGAATGATACATCTTCCACTCCTAGGTCTCTGCCCTACATTCAATATCATCATGCTTAAATACCCATATATCCACACATACACATCACAAACCCATAAATAAACCATATCCACATTAGAACCAAAGTCCCCATATGGATGTTAATCAGTTTACTCGACTCAAGTGGTGGTGTGTAAGAAATAATAAGAAAATATAATAAGTATATAGCCACACATAAATCTAAAAATCCTTGATCATGAGCTGGTGTTAACCAAACTAAAGGCAAATCTTAGAGAACCAATCCCCCCCTTTAGAAGATCTAATAAATCATAAATATAGGTCAAATGATACTTTTTATTGATCATAACCTGATTGAGATTCTGGTAATAGACACACAAGTGAAGGGTTCCAATGACCTTCTTGGTGAAAAGCACCAGTTCTTTCTAAGGAAACACATTAGGTTAAATAATGAATTTGGAATCCAATTAATCCCACTAATTATTTATTTCCTTCAATTTAACTAGTTCTATATGGTAAGATATAATAGATATTGGTTTTGTGCCCATCAACAAGTTGATAGAGAACTCCACCTCCCTTTCTTGTGGTAGACCAAAAAAGACTAATGGAAACACTTTGGTAAATTCAATAGCTACTAGGGGAAGTTCACTATAATAGGCTTCCTACTACAGTTCAATAGCATAAAAGGATATCATCCCACTCAACTCTAGAAGAAGAGTTCTAGATCGACTAGACATCATGTCTGATTCTCTATGGAAAACATAGAATTCCTCATCAGGGGCAGTGATAAACACCCACCGATGATAATAGAAAATCCTAGATTTATTAGAAACTAGTTAGTACATTCTGAGAATAACATATAGGGGAATCATTTTAAGAACCAAAAAATATCATATGATCTAAATCTCTGAAAAAGATAAAGCATGAGAGGGGAATGAGAGACCTTACTACCTCTTTATCTAGAGAGAAGTTACAATCCCTATCACATAAGCCATGAGCACTAATATAAGATTAAATAATTCTATATTGCAGTTTGATATAAAATAATGATGGGAACCAATATCAAATAAAACATACACTAAAGAAACCCAAATGGAAAAGGTGCCTCTCACAATCTCATGACTGACATTAGTTTCTACTGGAGATTAATCCACTGGATGATGTTGTTTCATTCATAATACATGTTTCTAGGATACCATTATTATAGTATAATATTACTATGATTTGGTACCTCTCAATATTTATGATTCCATTCCACTATATAGGGTATAAAAAAACATGTAAAACCCTCTTCAAGTGTCTTTTATGTCTGTACGAGATGTAAATCTTCAATTATTCCATGCAATAATGCTTTGAGTGTTCAATCTTTCCACATTGGAAAAATTCATTTGGCCTTTACTAGACACTACATATGATCTGGAGGAAGTTTTCAATAAAATACCACCCCCACTATTTTCACTATGAGGCTCATTATACTTTCTATTCCACTTATAGGAACCCCTAAAACTACCACTGGGAATATAAGTAACTCTAGATAACCCTGAAATAATATTCATGCCAATTTCTTCCATCACATCCCTATCCAAAACATCAAAATTTTAGGTAAACTTTAGCATAAATACCTAATATTGGATATCTGATTGAAGACCCATATAAAACCTATGGGACTTAAGATTCTTCTTTGACACCACTTCAAGTGAAAACTGAGCATGTTTAGAAAAATTATTAGTATATTGAGTCGATGTCTAATAACCTTAGATGTAGTTGAGAAACTCCATGGGCTTACCCGATACCATCGAATCTAGATATAATTTCTCTATAACAAATTTCTTGAAGTATTTGAAATATAAGACCCCATTTAGCTTAACTATAACTATATCACCACTTTCACATACACATTCCAAGCATCATAAGCACATAATGATATCACCACTTTCATATTTTCACATTTTCACTTGGATCCAATGATCGAAATCTCACACCAATACCACTATTTTACACAAAAATCCACATTCCATTTCACATGAAAACTAAAACCATTTTGAAACACATTTCACACCACTTTCAAAATTTATGAAACAAATTTGGAAACACAACAAGAAGAAAACATATGGAATCCAACCATTTCTATGTGAAAATCCCCTTTCAAATTCATACTCATATAAAATCCATTTTATAAAATGTTTCAAATCACATTCACAATTCAAAGACACATATCAGGTTCAAAAAAATACAACATGAAACAAAAATGAATTTCTCTTATAAAATCCACATTCAACACATTAAAACAATTATTTCTCTTTGAAAACTCATTTCATTTCACACCTTTCACACAAGACATAAAATATATTTAAGAAACACCTCAACAAAGATAACATGAAACATAAAAACATTCTTTTATAAATAAAATTCTTCACATGTGGATCTCAAAACCTTTCCAAAAAATATTTCAAAACAAAAAAGTAATCCCTAGAACACATTCATGAAACTAAGAAAGCATATCAAAATCATCTAATAATGTAAAATCATTGAATCACTTACCACACACTTGGAAACTTCCAGAGGTGGAGGTGCACGGGAGGATGTGCACGGGAGGAGCCGCCAACCGAAGAGAAATAGAGGAGTTGAGTTCGTGGGGAATAGGGTCGAGCGAAGAGGAGTAGAAGTAGGTTTTTCGGGGAGGAGGATCCGACAAAGGGGTTCGAGGTGGAGGATTAGGAGAAGGGCTAGTGTCGTAGCTCTGGCAACGCGAAGATTAGGGGCGGTGGAAGTCAGACAATGCGAAGATCGGGGGCGGTGGAGGTCCGACAACGTGAATATCAGGGGGTGGCGGAGGGGAGTCCTAGGGTTACAGTACCATGAGAGCTTTAGGTAACGATAAACCACGGACATTGTGCGACCGATTTTATAAAATATGGGACTACGGTTTTATTAGTGCTAAAAAATCATTGATCAAGGCTACCTTTATCAGCACTATAATGTTAGTGCTGATAATGGAAGCCTTTATCAGCGCTGTCTTATCTATGATAAAGGGCCTCTTTATCAGCGCTAAAAAAACACTGATAAATCCTTCCTGTATGAGTGCTAAAATTTTAGTGCTGATAAAAGCCTTCTTTATCAGCGGTTTTCTAGCGTTGATGAAGGTTCTCTTTATCAGCACTTTTTTAGCGCTGATAAAGGTTACCCTATATCAGCGCTAAATGTTTAGCGTAGATACAGGGTTTCTTTATCAGTGGTTTTTTATTATCATTGATATAAGGTGGCGCTTCCCTTGCTCATTTTTTGTAGTAGTGTATAACTACCTTGTGGAAATCCATATGTTTATTCATGGGCCTTCTTGATTAATAAAAATAAATTTAGTTTTCTAAATTTTTAATATAGGTGTATTACTTTAAAAATTAATACAAATGGGTCGTCTTGATATCCACGTCATTCAAATGGTAGAAGTGATGTTTATTTAGACGTAAAAGTTAACATGGGTGTGGTTCTAAATATAAATCACTCCCAACTATTTGTGTTCTTGGAGGAAGAATTCCTATATGTGGAGTAGGTGTATGGGAGTTATTCCTTTATGTGGACATGGGTGTGCAGAAGATGGAGATTCAAGAAGAGTTTTGAATAGTTATAAGAAAAAAGTGTTTTATGGGAATGAAAGAGTGATCCAATTAAGGAAGTCAAGGATCAATAAATATACATGACTGACTAGACATAAGTGCTCGTAGGTACTTTTGAACTAAAGGGAACTAAAAATAATGAATCATTTCGAACAAAATACATTGAATCTGACCATGATGTTGATAACAATAAATGATTCTATCTTAATACATGAAATTTTATGTAGTGAAAAACAAAAATATAAATATTCTACCATAATAACTACAACATTAACCATGAAAACAACAAACATGAAAATAACTTCCACAACATAGTAACCCTTGAGTTGATATCTGAATACATAAAAATTATATATAAAGGATATATATATATATATATATATAATCACAGATTTATACTCTGTATGATCCTCAGAAAACACTCTCATGAAAATGTTGATGAACTGTACAAAATCCCAAATGAAAAATTAATGATATCAACTAATTATCTATATTAGTTCAAGAAATATTATTTTCCATTCTGATGTTCATTCATATGGTAATTGATATAATTATTTAACATGGTACTAAAGGTATAAATACTTTAATGGAACCATGTTACAACATTTACAAAAAAAATTCCATCAAATACCCCAAAAATATTATATCATGGTTCTCAAATGGACTTCGAAATACATAATCTAAACAATTATACCACCTAACAACCACACCTACATAATAAATTCCACATTTACACATCATAGCAGTATCACCATTATATATTAATATGATTTCCAATATAGACTATATAAATAAAAACACCACATTATAGTAATACGATCTGTTCATAAGTACACATATCAGAAAAGTATTCCATTACAACCTAGACACATGTATACACTATTTATATAAGCCTCCATTGATATTTTATTAATTTATTTCAAAACCTAAGAACATTATAACGCATTTATGAGGTAATTTTCAATAACAATAACCCCCATAGCCCAATGCACCCACCTTTCAATTATGTATAGTAGAGAGAGTGTAGTAAGGAGAGTAGTCAACAATATGAATATTTTAAAACATAGATATTAAGAGAACAACCAAAACCCAAACAAAAAAATTAGTTTTGGTTGTATTATTTAACATGATTTTTGGAGTGTATAATGTAAAAAAGATAATGAATCTTATTATGAACTGCTATTATATGATCTGCTATCACATCCTTGACTCTATCATTAAAGAATGTAACATCCAAGATCATTGATATATTTTTCATTTTAAATAGATTTTTTCAATATAGAATAGTTCATAATTTTAGAACAATTAAAGGAATGTTTTATTTATAAAACACTGAATTCAATAACCCATTATGATAGAAGAGGTTGAAAACTAATTCACCAAGATCCCTACTACCATCATTAATACAACTAAAATAACTCCAATCAATGATATAATTCAAAAGGAATAGGCCAAATCTTTTAAATATGTCTTAATTAGAAAAGTGGTAGTGTGGAGAATAGTAAAAATACTATGAATACGTGTGAAATATAGAACCATTTTGGCAGTAAGAAATGAACATTGAGTGATTTTTATTTTTTCGAATACCTTTATGACATTGATATTTATAAGTATTTTCCTCACCATTAGAAAGTAGTTATTGAAGTTTTAGTTATTTTAGTAGTTGTCATTAAGTGGCATGGAAATAAATTTAATATAATTTCACATTAAGAGTTAAAAATTATAATAAAATTAATAATTGATTTAAATTATGAAATATTACATGATTTGTTTTTAATGAAAATAAGTTAATATAAATATATGAATTTTCATAAAAAAAATATAAAATATGAATTATATGAAAATTTATTTAAAATTTATTTTGAAATTATAAGTAAATAGTTTTAATTTGAATATTGTTAAATATCGAATTGGTTATTTCCCAATATTAATATTAAAAATTCTTAATTAATATTTTTAAAAACCTATTTTGTATAAAAAATTCAAGTTTCTATTTAATTTTATTAAATTCAAATTAATTTTTATTTTTAATTATATATTTTAGATGATGATTATATTAAAAATATTATGTAAAGAATGTATATCTATAAAAAGTAACATTATTATAATGAAAATAACAATTAAAAATGATAAATTGGAAGAAAATTATTTTCATTTTAGATTTATCATATATGTTGTTATGTTAATAAAAATAGACCTACCTTGAAGGCTACATTAGTGAAACATCATCCTATATAAGGAGGACACACTATGGTTCAACCCCATGTGGAATAAATCTAACCATGCCTACCTATGGAGGCAGGGTGGATCATTGATGGATTAAGGGTACAACACTTCTTAGGTGGACCATTGTATAAGGCATACTGGGAACACGAAGAGGTTGGTTAGTATCCAATAGAGCCCATGTGTAAGGATCATCTTGTGTGTGATATTTATTTAGAGGTGCATCTATCAAGACTTGTATTATAAAGTCTCTCCAAAACAAAATTCAATTTGATTTGGGATGAGATTATAAAAATAGGTCATCTATGATTTAAAATGAAGGTTATAATGTAATCGTTCTATTTGAGTTCATGTTGATTTGAGATGTTAAGTCTTTTATGTTTGTATTTATAACTATTCATCTTCACCACATTTTCGAACCAGTATCCCCTCAATGCTGACATGTTCTACCTCCCCACTACCACTATCTTTATCATTCAATATCAAAATAGATATTGATTATTCCGAATGGTATGATTAATTAATAAATAATATATACCAAACACATGACTCAATTATTGGTGTTTTTTATTCTCCATTCCCTCAGCTTTGGTGTAATGCTATAATTATAATATATATGAAATTTCTTTCCTCTCATATAATCAGAACAATTGTGATTAGTTGTTTCTTAAAATCATAACGATCAACTTTATTCATTCTAGTTTTGTAAAATATTAATATATATTATTCATATTTTTAAATACATTGATGACGAAATCATAAAATATATATTAATATTTAACATCAAGAATGATAATCTTAAAACATGGAAACCCCCTCAAAACACATCTTTTAAAAAAGATTTTATCACTCTAAATTTAACCACTAAGAAATTTTTTTGAAAAAAATATATACATTAGAACTTCTATATGAAACCATGATACTTATCACTTAAAACACCAAAATTATCACATACCATAAAAGAGGGGATCATGTTGCAACTCCCCAATCCCACCTCCAGTAGGTCAGGGTATGGCGACTTGCACTAAGAATACATATCACTAGAATAAGAGTCATTAGAATGTGTAACTGTATACACACACACACAAACACACACATCTATAAGCGTACACATTGTGGAAATATAAAAATAAATGAACAAACTTGCATGAACACATATAATCCCATAATCATAGTATGACATGAATTGAAATAAATTAAATAGGGATAAATACCATTCCACTGCAATGTGTCTAAAAACAATATACAAATATGAATTGATGTATTGGGACTACTATTATAATACTGCAGGAACACACCTCGTTATGTCAAGTCTCACTAAGAATCATCCTCTCCTTGTCCACCTATGACTCTATCAAAAGGTCAATCATTTTCACAAGACACTACACATGTAGGAAAATCCCATACAAAGGTTAGTATAATAATATTCAGTAGGAAACCCCAAAAAGACATATCACACACCAAAGGAAATACAATCATCACTACGGAGGTATATTTCTACATCACATATAAGAATAATATCTTGATATAATCAACAATGACACATATTCTAGATGTAAGTCAAATCCACATAATACCGACCTTGGTATCCAACTTGAAGATTCCCTAACACACTCATCTGGGAGAACTCACTCCTGAGTCTGATAACACTGATGTTTTCTATTTGAGATGTACTATTCACGGGGTCTTTTCATGAGAATGAACCTGAATATAGATCAGAGATAATGTGATACACATATGAGGATCACTTCCCAAACCATGGGGGTGATACCAACAACTCAATATGTATTAACCCACTAGGTAGAGGATCAAATCCCTTATATTTTTGGCCATGAAGATAATGATAACTCCACCTTGGGGAAAACATGAATAGAGGATCTCAATCTAGGCCCCTCTGATGGATTCCAACGACTCTATCTAGGAATTCTATTAAAGGGATGTTATTACTAAGAGTAGGAGATGATTTTACAATGACGATTAGGGAAAGGATATGGGGGATTTAACCTAATGATTATTTTCCAATATGTGGTGGAAAATAGATCTAAGAAAGGTATAAAAGAATACAATGCGTGTAGTAGGGGTAACATGTCCTGTCACTTGACTCGAGGTCCAGCCCATGTAAATGGATTATTTCATCAATCTGTGTTCTTATGGTAGTACGCACTGTGTAGGAATCCTGTGTAATATACAATTTTTTCAATACATGGCTCCATCAAGTGTATGTCTACCCACGTACCAATACACAGCTTAGCTAGTGTGTGTAACGACCCAAAGTTTTTCAATGGAATTTAAATTCTTATAAATATGAAATAAAATCACAATAATACACAACATAATGAACTAATAAGTGCTAAGTGACCTTTAAACATATGTTTTTCACTTTTGTGTTAGGAATTTGACATACACGGTTGTGTTAAAGATGATTTCTGGAATCTAATATGACAAAAATAATTTTTGGTGAATAGTAACCTACCCTTATGAATAGTAACATACCCTTATGAATAGTGATATCCCCGTATGAATAGTGCCCTTACCTATTATAGTATGAAAATAGTATTCCAGTGAATGTATGTTGTACCTATATTTTAGAATAACTAAATGAATGTTTTAAAACTGGTTTTCTAATAATAAGTTATGATTTTAATTAAATATCAAAATAATCATAATTAGAAAATTATTTTTGAAAAATGGACTACATTTTTGTATTCTACACATTGAAAAAAAATTGGGGTAAATTTTTGGGATTTTTCTGAAATACTTGAATTTTTTATGAATAGTGAAATAACGTAATTTACAAAACAAAGCTAAATAAGCTAATTATAGAGTCATGTGTGATGTTCTGCTCATGTAAGCCCACTTGGATCGGGATCAAATGATAAAATTACTATTATTGGTCATTCAAGACTCAATATTCTTTGTATTAGGAAAAATTAATAAACTAATGAATTTTATATTAAGGAAACCCCTCTCCCCTCTACTATAAAAACTACCCTTCACACCCTCATTTCCTAACACCTGTCAAGATCTATGCCTTCTCTAAACTCTACCCAAACATCTTCTCTATCCCCTCTCCCATGTTCAAGAGATACTGGTCTCATCAAAAGACCAATCCCAGCTTCCTTAAGGAGAATCTCAAGAGGAGGATATAAGAGGTAATTTCTCTCCCTCTTCTCATTTAATTTCCTTTCATGTTCAAGTTCATTTCTTGATCTCTACCCACCCGTCTTCATCCAAATGGTATTGTAACTCCAGTATTATACATATAATGGAATTTTTTTATTCTAATGTTATATTATATCATCCAACCCCCTTTCCCTCTTACTTTTATTTTATTAAAGAGAACGTTGTTCGTGAGGTGTTAATTTATAACCTTCAAGAACAACATGCTTTCTTCTTCCATTTATACCTTCAGATCTGGTCATGAAACCATTTTTATGGTTGAACCATAATTTTTTATATGTATTATTTCCTATTTAAAGTTATTTAAATAACTTATGGACATATTACTATGTGATAAATTAAAAAAAGTTCGTTGTGATCGAAAAACCGCCCAAATTAACCCAAATAATCATCATTTAATTCTTATCTAATGATTCATCCACATGGATATAATATGATTCATTATAAGATCATTCAATATCTTATAATATCATTAATAACATGTAATATCAGTTTAGTATTTTTACCCATGTTCAACCCAAACTTCAATTTAAGAATACAAGTGAACCACTCAAGAAAACCATAAAAACAAACATTCCCAAACAATGTTTTTAAACTCTATAACTCATCCAAAGGCACATAAAATCACTTAATGAATCCATAATGAACCATATTAATGTAAAAAAGGTTATGGGTTACTAATTAATAAATATAATGTAATTATAAAGGACATTAATGATAAGAAAGCATTCGGATACAAGGTAAGGTGAAATTCTCGAACCCCACTTTCATCCTTCAGGTTCTCACTCTTTCACTCCCTTTTGGAAATGGTTACTCCTTAAAGAACATTTGTTCATCACTGTATTTACTTTTCTAGGATATACATGTTTTTCACTAGTTTTTTTTTTAAACTAATGCTTTCCAAAATAACTCTTCTTTTAAGAACACACATTTTACTTCTCTCTCAAAGTGGACAGTTCTTGTAACATGTATATTATTCCCTCTTTCTTTTGGGAACCTAATGTTTATGAATGTGTTATTATGAGATGTAACTGATTACCTTAAATGGGTTAGTTATTTTCACTTTTGATATATGTTCTATGTGTCAAGCATGATAATGACAATGTTATGATGTGACGGGTGCACCCAGAATTATATAGCGCAATATGAATGTTTGAATGTGACGGGTGTGCCCGGAATTATACAGCGCTCCAATGAATTGGGAAAAGTGATGAATATCATGAGTTAATGTGTAATGATGTGTGAAAAAGATTCTATCTTGATTCACAAGTATGTGTGGTAGTTAACCACTAAGACATGATGTTTTATTTTTATGCATTGCCACATTTCAAGTCTTATATTTATGCTTCATCTCATTTACATGATCTTTTTCCAATGTTATGATTATGCTCACCCCATGCTATATTGTTCTTATCTATCCTCTTACTGGGATTTTATCTCACCCCTTATATGTATATCCTCAGGTGGATACATGTACTAAGGAGAGGACAAGTTCCAATAAGAAGCTAGAGAATAAGAAATTAAATAAATGTTTATGCTTGATGTTGTAATTTCTATGTATGGTCCTAGTTTTCCCAAGACACTAAACCTTTGGATCCTATATTTGTAATACTATTGTGTTGTTTATCTTAAAATGATGTAATACAAATATAATTAAAGGCCTAGATGCTATAGTTGGTATCAAAGGAAAGGTTTAGTTAATTTGGGAATTAGGATTAGTGAACCCTATAGAAAACCTATAGCATTAGACTAATACAAATATGCACACCATAATATTAACATAGGGACTCCATATGTTCTATTTTTGGTATAAATTATTTAAATTAATAAGTTATTCATGAATTTTTTACTTATGTTTTGTTCTAACCTTTTCTATTTTAGAAAATAGTGTGAACCAAGAGAAATCAATCCAACAACTCGTGTGAGGGACAATGCAACGATTGCCCGAACAACATCCCCAATGATTTGGGAGGTGGATTTCAGAACTTCATGGAGATTATTACCAAATTATCTCACATTATGAACCATAACCATAATAATGGAAAACACCCTCCTTCACCAAAGAGGGAGAAACTGGCTATCAAATGTTTTATGCGGCAACGACCACCAATGTTTAGTGGATCTTCCGATCCACTAGTTGCAGAACAGTGGGTCAACTCCATAGAGAAGATCTTTTATGTGCTTCACTGTTCTGATATGGAGAAGGTGACCCTATCCATTTATTTTCTAGATAGAGAATCTGATCATTGGTGTTATTTGATTAATAACACCAAGCCAAGGGAGGAAATTGAAGAGATGGAATGTGCATACTTTAAGATAATGTTTCTTAACAAGTATTTCCCAAGAACACTTCGTACGAAGATGGAGAGAGTATTCATAGAGCTCAAGAAAAAAGAAGTAGAATATATCACAACCTATGAAGATAATTTCACAAGGCTTTCAAGGTACGCTTCGGGTTTTGTTATCAACAATGATACCAAAATTGATAGATTCTATAGTGGATTAAAACCACACCTTCGATAGGATCTTGCAATTCGAGACTTTGGGGGTTATGAAGAAGTTGTTTGATGTGCCCTCAAATTGGAGATGGAGTTTGGATAATGGTCCCATGGCTATTGGGATAAGAATCTAAAGATGGAGTTTCAAGCGGGTGGATCTACTGACAAAAGTGGAAAAAAAACTCAACGACCCACATGCAAAAAAATGTTGGAAGTTGCAGCATGGGAACTGTCTCAAAGGGATGGGGAAGTTCTTAAAGTGTGGGAAAGGACACCATGATCAAGAGTGTATAAAATACATTAAAAGGAAGGAGAATGTAGCAGAAGAAAGGAGAGAACCACCCATGGTTCAATGCAACAACTGCAGAGAGCTAGGGCACTATGCAAGCTAGTGCACTAAACCTCAAGTTCTCAAGGGTAATCAGTGTCAGTAGCCACGAAATCCAAAGGAACAAGGGACGTCTTATGACATCAATACTAAGGAAGGGGAGAAAGATAATGAAGTCGTATAAGTTACACTTCCTATTCACTCAAGAATGGAAAATGTATTATTTGATTCTAGTTCAATGCATTCCTTTATATCATGCAAGCTTTCTAGAACTATAGAATATAAGCCTTGAAACCTTGAAGTAGAGATATTTGTAAAATCCCTAAGTGGTGCAATCATTGCAACCCAAGTGTTTGAATCTTCTCTTACTGGCATATGTGGGAAGATTCTTCTGTAAAATCTCGTAATACTTCTCTTGGTGGAATTTGATGCTATAATGGGAATGTATTGGATCTCGTTATATAGAGAACATATAAACTATCAGGAAAAGGAAATATCATTTCATATTCCAAACCATCCCATGCTCCTCTAAAAATGAAAGGAAGATCAGCAATCTCCATTGAGAAATCCTTCAATGGTGTGGGTGTTGATTCCCTATGATGAAGCATACCTCGCCCAAATGGTTGAGTTGAAGGAAAGTGCCAACCATGAAGAAATTCCCATCATGAGGGAATATGGCAATGTATTTCCTGAAGTGTTACCCGGAATTCCCCTAGATCGTGAGGTAGAGTTCTCAATTGAACTCATACCTGGAGCTACTCCAATCTCGAAGCGTCCTCGTAGGATAGCTTCTATCGAACATGAGGAGTTAAAGAAGCAGCTACAAGTGAATCTAGACAAAGGGTTCATATTCCCCAGTGCATCACTTTGGGGTGCGCGAGTGCTCTTTGTGAAGAAGAATGATGGAACAATGCGGTTGTGTATTGACTATCGGGAACTCAACAAGATCACCATAAAGAACAAGTATCTTCTTCCAAGGATTGATGACTTATTCAATCAATTAATAGGAGCTCAATACTTCTCAAAGGTGGATATTTGTTCTGGATATCATCAGGTAAAGGTGAAGAAGGAAGATATTTAGAAGACTGCCTTCCATACAAGGTATGGGTGCTATGAGTTTTTGGTGATTCTATTCGGACTTACTAATGCCCCTGTAATATTCATGGATTTGATGAATAGAGTCTTTAGACATTACCTCGACAAATTTTTGGTATTGTTTATTGATGATATTCTCATCTACTCCAAGAGAAAGGAGGAACATGAATAACATCTAAGACTTGTGTTGGCGACATTAAGAAAGGATAAGTTGTATGATAAGTTCAGTAAGTGTGAATTTTGGATGAAGTAAGTCACATTCTGGGGACATGTGATCACATGTGAGGGAATTTCTATGGATCCTTCAAAACGAAAAGAGATTGAGGAATGGACTAGGCCCTCTAGTGTCATAGAAATCCATAGTTTTCTTAGATTAGCTGGGTACTACCAAAATTTTGTGAGAAACTTCTCATGATTATCAAGACCGCTAACTAAGTAAACAAGGAAAGGTGTAAAGTGTGTCTGGACAGAATAATGTGAGGTAATCTTCAAGGAGCTATAGAGATGTTTGATCACTGCACATGTACTCACACTACCGAAAAGTGGAGAAAGTTTTGTGATATACAATGATTATTCAAAGAAAGGATTGGGTTGTGTACTCATGAAAAATGACAATGTGATAGCATATGCCTCACGGTAGTTGAATATCCATGAGCATAACTACTCGACACATGATTTAGAGCTGGAAACCATGATTTTTTCCATGAAAATCTAGTGGCACTACTTTTATAGTGAGAAGTGTGACATATACACTGATCACAAGAGCCTAAAGTATATATTCACACAAAAGGAGCTCAACATGCGTCAAAGGAGATTGTTAGAGCTAATCAAGGATTGAGATTTCTCTATTCACTACCATCCTGGAATGGCGAACAAGGTTGCTGATTCTCTAAGAAAGAATAACTTGCAACTCTATCCATGTTAAAGATTGAGAAAGACTCTATCTTCATAGATGTGCAAAGGATGGATTCGGAAATCATAAGGGTGCGGGATACATCTTACCTTTCCCAAATGATTGCGTAACCATCCATATAGGAGAAGATTAAGGAAGCACAAAGGGATGATGTGGAGATACAAAAGAGGGTGAATGCAGTAAAGGAAGGGAAGTTGCAAGAGTTCCATATCGACGATGATCGGGTGATTCGGTTTGGAACATGGCTTTGTGTGCCTTCATCACCCGATATAAAGAATGAGCTATTGGATAATGCACATGGCTCAACTTTCCCTATCCATCCTGGGAGTACCAAGATGTATCGTGATATCCGAGAACACTTCTGGTGGGATAACATGAAAAATGAGATTGTGGAATATATATCAAGGTGCTTGGTATGTCAGCAAGTTAAAGTTGAGTGACAAAAGTCCAAAGGTATGATGTTTTCATTGCCTATACCCATGTGGAAATGGGAAAATGTTACTATGGACTTTGTCATGGGTCTCTTGAAGACGTCGAAGGGAAATAATGTGATATGGGTTGTGGTTGACCGACTCACCAAGACTTACCATTTTATCGCTATTCGGGAAGATCTCTCACTTGAACAACTTGCAATGATATATGTGAAGGAATTGGTGAGACTGTATGGAGTTCCACTCTCAATTGTCTCATACCCGGATCCAAGGTTCACTTCTAAATTCTGTAGGATCCTTCAACATTCTTTGAGTACTAAATAAAATTTCAGCATGACCTATCACCCCCAAACTGATGGCCAATCTGAAAGGACTATTCAGAAGCTTGAAGATATGCTAAGAGCCTGCTCTCTAGAATTCAAAGGTGGATGGGATCAGCATCTCCCATTGGTTGAATTCTCATACAACAATAGCGTCTACTCAAGTATTCATATGGCTCCATATGAATCTCTATATGGAAAGTGATGTAGAACTCCAACCTGTTGGAATGAAGATAGAGAAAGAAAGCTACTTGGACCCGATCTTGTGCAAGAGATGACAGAGAATGTTCAAGGCATCCAGAAACACATCAAAGCTACTCAAAGTTGGTAAAAGAGATATGTTGACAACCATCGAAGGGGCTTGGATTTCGACGTTGGAGATAAAGTCTTCCTTCTAATATCTCCATGGTAGAGAGTCAGGCGGTTTGTAAAGAAAGGGAAGCTAAGCCCAAGGTACATTGGCCCCTTTGAGAACCTTGTACTCCTAGGATCAGTGGCCTATCGACTTGAAATTCCACCGAATATGGATCAAGTTGATGATGTGTTTCACGTATCACTCCTGAGCAATTACATACTTGACCCCTCATATGTACTAAACTCAGAGGTGGTACAGCTAGAAGATGATCTCTCTTATGAGGAGCAGCCAGTAGTGATTCTAGATTGGAGAGATATGGTTCTATGCTACAAGAAAACTCATCTTGTTAATGTGTTGTGGAGGAACCATATGTTTGAGGAAGCAACTTGGGAATCGGAAGAGGCAATGAAGGAGAAGTTCCCTCACCTGTTTGTGTTAAGTGAAATTTTGAGGGCAAATTTAATAAGGGGGGAAGAATGTAACGAACCAAAGTTTTTCAATGGAATTCACCTTCATATAAATATTCCATAAAATCACATGAAAACACAACATAATGAACTTAAAAGTGCTAAGTTTCCATTAAACATAAGTTTGTCACTTCTGTGTTGGGAATTTTGAAAATTTAACATACACGGTTGTGTTCAAGATGATTTTTGGAATCTAATAAAACAAAAATAATTTTTGGTGAATATTAACCTTCCCTTATGAATAGTAACATACCCTTATTAATAGTGATATACTCTAATGAATAGTAACCTTACCTTGATAGTATGAAAATAGTATTCAAGTGAAAGTATGATGTACCTATATTTTAGAATAACTTAATGAATGTTTTAAAACTGGTTTTTTAATAGTAAGTTATGATTTTAATTAAATATTAAATTAATCATACTTAGAAAATTATTTTTGAAAAATGAACTTCATTTTTGGATTCTACACATCGAAAAATGGTTGGGGTAAATTTTTGGGATTTTTCTGAAATACTTGAATTTCTGATGAATAGTGAAATACCGTAATTTACAAAAATAAGCTAAATAAGCTAATTATAGAGTCATGTGTGATGTTTTTCTGATGTAATCCCTCTTGGTTAAGGATCAAATGATAAAATTACTATTATTGGTCATTAAAGACTCACTATTCCGGGTCTTAGGAGAAATTAATAAACTAATGAATTTTACATTAAGGAAACCTCTCTCCCCTCCACTATAAAAACCACCATTCACACCATCATTTCCTCACACCTCTCAAGCTCCAAGACACCTCTAAACTCTGCCCAAATATTTTCCCTAGCCCCTCTCCCTTGTAAAAGAGCTTCTAGTCTCATCAAAAGACCAAGCCTAGCTTCCATAAGGAGAATCTCTAGAGGAGGATTTAAGAGGTAATATCTCTCTCTCTTCTCCTTTAATTTCCTTTCAAGTTCAAGTTCATTTCATGATCTCTACCCACCCATAGTCATCCTAATGGTATTGTAACTCCATTATTATACATATAAAAGAATTTTATGATGATAATGGGATATTATATCATCCAACCACCTTTCCCTCGTCCTTTTATTTTATTAAAGAGAAAGTTGTTCGTGAGGTGTTAATTTATCACCTTCAAGAACGACATGGTTTATTCTTCCATTTCTACCTTCATATCTGGTCATGAAACCATTTTTATGGTTGAACAAGAATTTTATATATTTATTATTTTCTATTTAAAGTTTCAGAAATAAATTATGGCCATATTGCTAAGTGATAAATTAAAACAAGTTCGTTGTGATCGAAAAACCGCCAAAATTAACCCAAATAATCATCATTTAATTCTTATCTAATGATTCATCCACATGGATATAATATGATTGATTATAATATCATTAAATATCATGTAATATCATTAATAACATTTAATCTTAGTTCAATATGTTTACCCATGTTCTACCCAAACATCAATTTAAGAATACAAGTGAACCAGTCACGAAAACAATAAAAACAAACATTCCCAAACAATATTATTAAAGTATATAACTCATCCAAAGGCTCATAAAATCACATAATGAAACCATAATGAACCATATAAATGTAAAAAAGGTTATATATTTCTAATTAATTAATATAATTCCATTATATAGGACATTAAAGAGAAAGAAGCATTCAGATACAAGGTAAGGGGAAATTCTCGAACCCAACTTTCTTCCTTGGGGTTCTCCATCTTTCACTCCCTTTTTGATATGGTTACTCCTAAAAGATCATTTTTTCATAATTTTATTTCCGTTTCTAGTATATACATTTTTGTCACTAGTTTTTATGTCAAACTAATTCTTTCCAAAATAACTCTTCTTTTAATAACACACATTTTACTTCTCTCTCAAAGTGGACGGTTCTTGTAACATGTCTGTTATTCCCTCTTTCTTTTGGGAACCCAAAGTTTATGAATATGTTATTATGATATTTAACCCATTCCCTTGCATGGGTTAGTTATGTTCACTTTTGATATATGTTCTATGTGGAAAGCATGATAATGATAATGTTATGATGTGACGGGTGCTCCCGGAATTATATAGCGCAATATAAATGTTTGAATGTGATGGGTGAACCCGGAATTATACAGTGCTCCAATGCATTGGGTAAAGTGATGAATCTCATAATTAAATGGGAAATGATTTTTGAACAAGATTCTAGATTTTTTTATAAGTATGTGTGGTAGTTAACCACTAAGACATGATGTTTCGTTTTTATGCATTACCACATTTAATGTTTTATATTTATGGTTCATCTCATGTTCATAATCTTTTTCACATGTTATGATTATGCTCACCCCATGCTATATTGTTCTTATCTATCCTCTTACTGGGCTTTTAGCTCACCCTTTTTTATTTATATCCTCAGGTGGTTACATGTACTAAGGAGAGGACAAGTGCCAATAAGAAGCTAGAAAAGAAGAAATTAAATAAATGTTTATGCTTGATGTTGTAATTTCTATGTATGGTCCAAGTTTTCCCAAGAAACTAAACCTTTGGATCCTCTATTTGTAATACTATTATGTTTTTTATCTTAAAATGATGTAATAATAATGTAGGAAAAGTTCAAGATTCTATAGTGTTCTTGGACAATGTCAGGTCTATGAGGGGGAGTACACAGTGTCTAATATTCCCATCTAGTTTGCCTCATGTAAGTTTACTTCCCAAAAAACATATTGAGTCACCTAAGCGACACCACAAGTTATGTGATTAGAGTAACACACCATGGGGTACATAAAATTTTCCCAAAACCATAGCCACTACAAGGGGCACCGCATGGTGTGTTTATACGAATTATGTACAGTGTAGTGTAGGATTTTCCAGAATCCCATATCTACATCACGTTCATTATGGAACCTCTAAACTCATTCCAGTGATCATTTCATCACATGATTGAGGATCCCAAACCATCTGAACATATTTTTCAACAAAACAACATGTTTTGACATCATATTTTCTCAAAAAAGAATGGATCATGTCATCAATCATCATTGGGCAACAATGAATGTGAAATCTTGTATCCTATGTCGGCCGAATCACTATGTATCTATCATCGCACATCATTCATGTTGTTCCAATACCAGATCTATGATATCTTATCATTAATCCAAAAAATAATTCTGCAACAATCAATGATTATAATTTTTTCAGACAATGACCATGTAAAGAATGCCCATGAAGAACAATGAACAGGGGTATAAAAAAATAAGAATAGATTAGGGGAACAAACCTCAATCAATGTTCCAGTCGATATCAATCCATTGTTAATAGATTGAAAATTGAAATAATAAGATCACAAATATTATTATCTCACCAAAACCCCATAAATCAACCCATCTGTCTTTTTTAATGAATAGTGGATCAATCTATTCATCAAATGGTTAACGTTCTTCATAGAATTCAAGAAAGGGTAAGCAACAATTAAAAACACATGAAATAACTAGATTTGGATTGATCACTAATGATAAATGATGATATGTTGTGTTCGTTGGCGAGGTCATTTGTATCTGATGTATGTAGATCATCGATCTATGATCTTGTCTATGATTGCTTTATAGAAATCTATGCAGTCCTTCTAAGGGATCTCCAATGTATCTAGGGTTTTGAAACTAACCCTTTAGTTATGAAATATAAATAAATTTAAATATTATTAATCAATGTGTCTAAAAAATGATATAAAATAATTTATTTAATTATTTTATTCATTTCTATTCCATAGATGATTTTTATACAAATGACCCAAACTGACAAATGTTAAGTAACGCCTAAGGTAAACCACACATTTTTAACTCTTCAATGCACTCATATTTTTATTCTGGGCACTCATTTATGTGTTATTACACTTTTTTAGTAAAACTAAAAGAATGTGATATTAGCATATTTAATATATTTTAAGTAGTTATTCCGGGCACACTGGTCCATAGAAACACATGTCGTCTCAGTTTCTAATCTCAAATAACATTAAAATAATATAAAAATAAATAGAAATAGAAATTTTAAGGCATTAAATTCTCCCCACCATGGGGAATTATGTCCCTAAAAACCCAAAAGAAGGGCTACTAAAAAAGTCATGTGTATTGAGCATGACTCTGAGCCTCCTACTTCCATGTACTCTCTTGGAGATTCATATGCTTCCATAATACATGAACAAGGGAAATAAAACTCCCATGAAGGATACTCTCATGGAAGTAATATATATCCACTGGGTACTCATCAAAATCTCACTCCATAATTGATGTCCATATCTCCCTATTCGATAACATTCTATGGGTCAATCCCATGCCTCTGCAGCTGTGACACATGGAAGAGATAAAAAACAATATCAATCTATGAAGGTAGATCTAAGAAGTATGCAACCTCACCAACTCTACAAAATATATGGGATGATCTAAAAAACCTCAGAGTCGGATATTAGACAGCCCTAAATATTATAATCCACATCAAGGTGAAACTGATAAGAACACATGATCTCCTTCTTCAAACTCAAAAGGCCATTGTCGCTTGATAACATAATACTTTTGACAGATGTTTACTATCTTCATCCTCTCCTAGATGATCAGAACCTTCATTGATGTATATCAACCCATCTCTGGGACTATGAGTGCTGACTCACCAGGGTCAGTCCAGCAAAGTGGTGAACTACAGGGTCTCCCATATAAAGCCTCAAATGGTTCCATACCGATGGTGGAATGGTTTTGTTGTTTTATAGAAACTCCATTAGCGTTAGAAGATCCTCCCAACTATGGAAAAAGTTCAACATAAATGTTTTCAATATCTACTATAGAACCTGAATATTCCGCTCAATTTGGCCATCGTTTTGTTGGTGAACTATTTTTATCCAACGTAACTGAGTCCCAATCACCTCTAGTATACCCTTCCAAATAAAATATGTGAGGAGTTTATAATGATCAGAGATAATCATTGATATAAATACATTAAGTAAGATTGTATCTTTAACGTAGAGTCATCCAAATATCTCTACTAAACTCTGCTCTCATATTACTAGGAAATGTGTTGATTTGGTGAGTTAGTCTACGATTACCCAGATGGAATCATGACCCATGGATGTATGTGGTAATCTAGTCATTATGACCATATATATCATATCCCATGTCCAATCTGGAACCATAAGGGTTGTGATAAACCTGTTGGGACATGGTTCTTATCCTTCACTTGCGGAAAAGTGATCAAGCAAGAGAAAAACTATGTGTTAGGTTCACTAGGCCAAATACCCTAAGGGGGTGAATCAGGGTATGATATATTAAAACTACTACCCCTTCAAATATTGTTTCATCATTAAACAAAACACATGTCACTCTTTCTCCCATATAAATATATGAACATAAATGAAATCATGCATAAGACATAGTTATTTTTAATTGGTTCACCCTCACTGGGCTACAACCGAGGATCATACAACGTCGATGTGCTGACGTACCAAATCCAAAAAATCTCCATGACAATTATAAGGTTCGGGATATAATATCAATGTCTCTTCTCACTTATTTTACAAGGATTAGGGTCTGATTAATGCATTTTTATAAGTCACTCCAAATGTGTCTTCCTCTAGCTTACTTTTAATGGGAAGGAACCCCATCTTCAACATCCTTTGCTGATTAGTCTTCGAAGTGATCCACTCACAGTTTATGGACCAGTAGATCTCTTCATTAGCATGAAAGAAAGCATCATCAACTACAGGTAGATTCTCTATTGAAGTTCCCTTTTCACCCATAGATGAATTACACTATTCTTCATACTATTAAGTTATCAGAAATTACTTTTGCAAACTGTTTTTGATCTTTACCAAGCTTCCATGAGTCCTACGAGAACAACCATTCCTATTCCACGAATTATGTAGTAAATATTCAATGTGCATAACCTCTTCTATATAATATGCAGTGCATACCTATTGCATAAACTACCTCTGTGTACTTACCCCATGTACTACTTTCATGAACCTCTCTAGTTTACTTCTTCCACATATCACTTCAACAAACCCTTTCCATGTACCGCTTCTGCTTATACGGAATTACTTCTTCACTAGACTAATTCTTCCATGGATGAAATTCTTCTTCCTTCACTTATTGGTTCTTCCACATATGCATACCATGTTTCCTCCTACACATACTGCTTCATTCGTAGGTTATATTCCCATACAAAAACCTTCAGTATAATTTCTTCTATTTGAACCACATCTTGGAATTCTCCCTTCCCAATCAATTTTGTACATAGAAGAATTCCCAGAGAAATGATTTTCTCTAATGGAATCCAATTTATTTAATATGGTATTAGATCCCCTTATATATGAATAAATATCAGAAAAATCCTATAATATGATATTTACCAAAACTTCTATGTGGTACAACCACCACTGTGTACTACTTCTCCTACCACGAACTGTTCTTCCCTACACAGTTTGTATAACGCCTCTCTTCCTACATGAAGACCCAAAACCCCACCAACATTTCATAAATGATTCCCTTTGTGGATTCTAAAATCACCACCTCATTTCCTTGAATGAAAATCCATCTGACGTACCAAAATTCTTCCACATACTGCATGGCTTCCACGTACCACATTATTCCCACAAATCATTCTTGTACATGGCCTTTATCTCATGCTTCATGGTTCCATTACTTCTCCAATTCCCTTCAAAGATACTCATACCACCACATGCATTTTGAGAACTAGGTTTCATGGTCTACGTACTGCACCACCATAAAAACCTACTTCAGCAAACACCATCCATGCTCATTCATGATCATCTATATTTTTCAACAAACATATTGACACCAAAAACATATAGAGATAACACTTTGAGGGATTTTCCCAAAAATATCCCACATTGGGTTTCTGGAAAACACTTTCATTAATTGGTATTTCATTAATTCTTCTTCAAAACTCTACCATCATTCACTTCATGCGATTAAGATATCCATCAAGGATTTACTCAACACATACTCTAAGACCACATGAGCCATGATTGGCCTGAGAAACAATGGTATAATGTAAATTTCATCAATGAATCACTTCATTCCATTTCAACATCACTCTTATTTTTTTATCACGAACCTAATTTTTCATGATAGGTATAATTTGATCGATCACGCCTATCTTTGTCAAATTTAATACTCTGCCTATGTCACTACTCCCCCTAACAGCTTCAAATCCCCCTATCTCAATGTTCCACCTATTAGCTTCTCTTTATGTGTTGAGTAAGATATTTTATCCCTTTTAATAGCACAATTTTCTAACTTTTTCAATGAACGTGAAGGTTAATTATTTTAGCTATGAAAAAGGTAAAGGAACACATATTTGAACATTAGGGAAAAAACACAACAAACCTTGGGGAGAGGGGGTGGGTCCACATTCACAGTTTTTCAAGTGCGTGGAGTTGACTGAAATCCAGGATCCATTCAATTCATCTCAAGTGCTTCTTTGGGTAAGGCCATTTTTAGAATGTATGCACTCTATTGTTATGTAGGTATATACTATAACTTCACAAGCACCACATTGTCCTTAATAAAATGATTCTTGATTTCAATTTTCTTTTTCCGTGAGTGATGAACTTGATTTTTTTTCTTAGATTAATGGAACTTGAATTTCCACAATGAATTATGATTGAAGAATTCACATCAACCCCCATATCCTCAAGATGGAATTTCATCCATAAAAATTGAGTGCATGTATGAGTAGCTACAATATACTCAGCTCATACAGTTCTCAATGAAATTCATTATTGTTTCATTCATAAACTAGAAATACACAATCCACCATTATAGAATGCTCATCATGATGTTGATTTTCTATCATATACTGATCTTCCCCAATTTGTATCTATATATCCCAATAAATCTTATTGATATTTATCATTGTACACCAAATCAAATTCCACTAAGCCCTTGATATACCAAAGTATTATATTCACTATAAGAATGAGGCTTTCCTTTGTATTTCTTAGTTATTTAGCTGTATGGCATGTGGAAAAAACAATTTTAGGTATTCTCGGTGTTAGGTACAATAGACTACCTATGATTTTATTATAATTTTTCATATTAAATACAATTCCTTTGTCATCCCTTGATTGTTTCATTTAGGTTTCCACCATATTCTTCATATCCTTGGAATTATCCATTAAAAAACTTCTCAAAACATCCTTTTAATATTTAGATTGATAAATAAATATTCCATTCTTCCATTGTGTTTACTTTAAACCATAGAAAAATCTCAGTTCGCCAATCATTGACATTTCAAATGAACTTCTCGTGATCTCAAAAAAAAATTGCATTGAACTTCACCTGATCATCTAAAATATTATTTCATCAGCATATATCAGCTTCATCAACCATTTATTACTATCATGATTGACGTATCGATTGTAATTAAATCCAAAATTTTGAAAATTGAGATTCTTCAGAAACTGATATAGACTTTAATACCATGATCTTTGTTCTTCTTTAAACCAGATAAATCCTTATTCAACCGAAAAAATATGTTCTCATTTTCATTAATGTGAAAACCATCTGGCTACTCTACACAAACTTCTTCTTCCAGAACCTTATTCATAAATGATGACTTAACATCCATCTAAAAATCCATGATCTTCTTTTCACTTTTACGGACAAGAATAATCGAATTGTCTCTATCCTTGGAACATGTGAAAATGGTTCATAAAAATCAATGCCCTATATCTGGGAGTACATTGTTTACACTATTCGTGATTTTTTTAAAATCACAAAACCATCTTCATTCATTTTTTTTTGCAAAAGACCAATTTAGTCTCAATAACGTGTTTGTATATTAGCATTGAAACAATCAATAATTTGTGGTTATTCACAATTTGGTCAAAAAATTCATTCATATCTTAACCTAATTATCTTCACAATCTATATCAAAAAAACATTTAGTCTCTACCTATGATAAGTATGATGATTATTATAGAATATTCATCCTCTTACTACTGCTATATGATCATAAATTTTGTTTTGTCTCCCAATTTTTGATCCTATCATCATTCTTTGTGCAGATATTGATTTATCATCATCCTTATCATCATATGAGTCTTTTTCTAAATCATCCTACATAACTGGAGCATCCCCTGATCTTCGTATTTCTTCATCACTATCCTCCCGAGAAAGATCACATATTTTCTGATGATTATGCTCATTTTACTCTATGTTTACATCATGTCATTCAATAATATTTACAATCCTCGTGTTGAAACATTTATATGATTTTCTATTATTTGAGTTACCAAGAAATATCCATTCAACTCCACGGGATTCAAACATCATGTGTTTCTCCTTATTGAGAGATAAAAACTTACGCCTGATGATTCTAAATTACTTCAATGTTGTCTTCATCCATAGAATATATCATATGGATACTTCTCTTATTATGGACATAACAACACTCTATTTGATCTGTAGACTATTTTCATCACTACTTCTTTACAAAATATATCTTGAAGGCCTTTCTCAATGGGCATTGTTTTGACCATGTTGTTGGCAATATTATTTCTTCTCTTAACTACTCCATTCTATTGTGGAGTTCCTTATAACTGAAACATGATTCCATATCCCTTGTTTCTATATATAATCCTCTTCATGGTAATTTTTGAATTATGTTCCATTATCTATGCGGATCTTCTGGATTTTTTGACCCAGAATCATTTGAACATCCCTTGGAATCTTTTTATGCAAATTAATGCCTCAAATATGTTGATGTTGTTTCAAACCCATTCCATTCTTCTATAATCATCAATGAATAGAACATAATATCTCCACCCATGAAGTTACCTTGGTGAAATTTATTCGCACACATAAATATGAACCAAATGAGGAAATATTATTGATTTTTTCTCCCTTTCCATATATGTCTTTTGAATGATCTTACCTTGTTGGCTTGTGTCACATGTATGTGTACGATCACGTGATAATCTAGGGAGGTCTCTAGGATCATCATATTTTACTAGATCTTCTAAGGACATTTGGATCATGTAGCCAAGATTTTTATGTGATAACTTATTTTCTTCTTCATTGGAAAGAAAGTGTATATCTTCTTCTACACTCATGAGATAAATTTTCCCTTTTTTATAATTTCCCTGCAATACAGTATTACCATTTTTCTCCTTGATGACAGATAATTTCATGGAAAATATTATGGAATGTCCTAAGTCAGACAATTGACTTATGCTTAATAATTTGTGACTAAGACCTTCAACAACCAAGACATTTTCACGTCTCATGTCTTTCCCCCAATAATCCCATTACCAGATCCAATGATTTTCAACCCTTCATCATTACCAAATACTATGGTACCTTTCTTAATATACCTGATTCCCATCACCATGTCCGTTTTCCCTATCATATGGGAGTTTTATCCACTATCAATAATCCATATCTCATTGTGATATGATGCCTTGAACACAACTTATGCAACTAACTCCTGCTCAGATATTTTCTTTTTGATCCAACTTTCTAACTTTATACGTGGTATGGATTGATAATATTGAAATTCCGCTGAATAGGATGGACCAAGTTCATCTTGTAGAGTGGGATATTGATTCAGAATTTTCACCTCATTTGATGATACATTTATCTACTGGTTAGGACCAACCTCAGTCAGTTTTGGAACATTCCTGTGTACTGTTGATGAGAAATATCTTTCCATGTGTCTCAATACTCCACACCTAAAATAGTGACCAAAAAATAATGACCTATAAAATTATGCTTTGTATTAATACCTCTGATGGTGATTTTCCATTTGGTACCTCTTTTCTATAAAATACACATGGTGTACATGTCTCATCTTTCCGCAACAATAGCATCTTATGTGGGATACATTCTCGTGTGGTAATACAGCACCACTGGTTGTCGCTTGGGTTATCTAAATCTTATGATTTGGATACATACCAAAATCATTCTTCATTCTTGGAGTAGGTTCTTGTGGTCTAACTTCAACTATTATTACTTTAGGTTTTCGATCAAGCCCTATGTCAACCCCACCATTTTGATTGTATTGTTGTTTCTATTTTGTTGGACCACTAAACTCAACTTTTATCATATTTTTTGTCTATATGATCTGCTTTCCTGAATTCCTACATGGAATCAATAATTCTTCACAAGCTTTAACACATATTTCAATACTAAAACATTTGGATTAAACTGAGTTGGATGATTCCTCAAGATACCCTTCCTAATCATTATATCTTTAATGACTTCTCCCAAACAATGCATGTATTCCACTAAAACATTCCCCCTATCAATGAATTCATCAATAAATTCTTTTGTTTTTATTCTCAAATATTGATACATGTTCCAAAAAACCTATTACATTGCCTCTCTGATCTTTGAATCTACTTCATAAATATTCAGCATCTTTTCCAACATAGTATGTGATGTTTTAAATGACAACAAATTCTTATGAATTGAATTTGATAGGGCTCCTCAAAATTCACTAATACCTTTAGATTCTGTATCCAATTATCTCATATCAGCTTATGATAGGGAACCACTCATGATATCAGCTGATATTCCATTCATAGCTGATGTGAATACATCAATTCTTAAGGATTGGAAGTAGTTCTGTATCTGATTCATCCATAGATAAAAATCGATTCCATCAAAGATAGAAATTAATTTTTGATTTACCACCACCATTTTATCTACTACGAAATATCCAATGACTTTTAAAAATTCCCACTGACACCAATTTTTAGGTCCACTAGGTCAAATACCCTAAGAGGGAAGGGGGTGAATCAGTGTATGATAGATTAAAACTACTACCCCTTCAGATATTGTTTCATCGTTAAACCAAAAACATGTCTCTCTTTCTCCCGAAACAATATATGAATAGTAATGAAATCATTCATAGGACACAATTATTTTTACTTGGTTCACCCTCAATGGGCTATATCCAAGGAGCATACAATGGTGATGCGCTGATGTACCAAATCCATTAAAGCTCACTTCCAATTACATGGTTCTGGCTTTAACCTCTATACCAAGGCTCGCTACCTTTATAAGGATTAGGATCTTCTCACTGAAATGCCAAGGGTCACTCCCTATGTATATTCCCCTAGATCAATACTAGTGGGATGGATCACTATTTTCTACTTCATTTTCTCTCTGCTCTAGGATGGGATCCACTCACAGTTTATAGACTTGCAGGTCACTTCATTTTCATGAAAGAAGACATCCTCAACTATATGTAGATGCTATGTTGATTTTACAGTTTTACCCATAGATGAATTACACATTTCATCATAATTTTTGGTTATCAAAAATTGCCTTTGCAAACTATTTTTTTCTTTTTCAGGCTTCCATGACTCCTTTGTGAACCACCTTTCCTATTCTGCAAACTAAGTACCACATATGCTATGCGGACCACCTCTTCTGCATACTGTAAAGAACATATGGTTCACGGACCACCAATTCCATGAACCACCTCTTTATACCTCCCCCATGTACTACCTTCATGAACTTCTCCCATTTACTGCTTCCATGTATCGCTTCCTCATACCACTTTTGCGTACCACTTCTGCTTCGACAGAATTCATTGTTTTGTGAACTGCTTCTTCCACATACCACCTTGTTCCCCCTCTGCATGTCGTCCCTTCCTCCTCTTTGAACTAGACTTCCTCATCCATGTACCGCTTCATTTTTAGGATATATTTCTCAGAAAAAACCATCAACACAATTGCTTCTGCGTGACCCACATCGCAGAATTCTCCCTTGCGAATCACTTTTGGACATAGCTGAATTTACAAAGCTATTATTTTCTGTAATGTAATTCACTCTCAGTCAAACTGGGATTAAAGATACTTATATAGTTAAATAGATCTATATTATCATCTAATCCTATATTTACCAAATATTCAATGTGGTACTGCCTCCCCCATATACTGATGCTCATACCATGAACTTTTCTTCCTTATGTGGTCCACATACCTTCAGTATTCCTACCTCACAACCCAAAACACTGTCACATTTTTGCAAATGGATTTCTTCATAGCTCATCAAATCACCAACTCGTTTCCCTGAATGACAAGCCATCCCACATACCACAAGACTTCCACATACGGCATTCCTTCTGCATACCATAATCTCCCCACGAATTGTTCTTTTACCTGGTCTATGTCTCATGCATCGTAGTTCCCATTCCTCACTGATTCCCTTTTATGTTCTCCATACTGCCAAATAAATTCCACAAACTGGGGTTCATGGTCCATGTGTTGTGTTCCCATATTCATAAATCATCCTTTTCCAAAATCCAAGCTTCTGATTTTGAATCCCAAAAACATGGAAAACACTAGGATATTGCGCCACATTATACACGTGATTTAGTAAACACTCCATACTCATTCGTGGTTATCTGGCTTTGTCAACAAACACAATCACACCCAAAACATTCCTAGTGGACAACATGAGGGATTTTTTCCCAACACTATGAAACTCTATTCTTCAACCCTATCCACCTTAACTCTCATTATAGGATATGGTACATGTTTTATGCACTTGTTTGTACATCCAAATGAGATGTATCCAAATATCTCAGAACCTCCTCCTGTAATTCAATTTGTAAAATCACGTGTCCATTGAAAATAGCAATGTGATGCCTATATTTAGAAAACCATCAGGAGAATTTCCAGTGGATAATTGAGTATATAGGGTATCATAGTTGGTATCCCCAATATGTTCCTCCCTGGATTGTTGTAATATCATAGGGGTGATAACCATTTAATGGAGGTATACTAAACTATATGATTCCATAAAGGATAACTACAAAGAAGATAGACGCTCTAGTGCCTCATTTAGAAACTGTGAAAATGATCCCCAAATGAGGGCCTCTACTACCATGTTCCCCATCCCAAGAGTATATACAATTTCAATGCCATGGTCCTCGAGGAACTCTATCCATTTCCTCTATCTCATGTTGATATCCATTTGAGAGAAGATAAAAATTAAACTCTTGTGATCAAAGAAGGTGATAACCTGCTCACCCCTCATGTAGTTTCATCACATCTTGAAAGGGAAGACTACTGCTACTAGCACAAGATTGTGGGTTTAAAAGTTATTCTTATGTGGTTTCAACTGGAATAAACCATAGGAAATCAATGATTTCAATTACATCAAAACTTAACCAAGATTGGTTTCTCATGCATTGTGGAATACTACATACTGAACACCCTCGTATGGTAATATCACGACCAGTGTACTTGCTAAACTCTAACTCACCTGCTGAAAATCCTGTTGGAACCACTCCTTCCACATGAAAGCCTGTTCCTATTTATTAAATGATTTCATGGGCATGGATATTCTACAGAAATCAAGTATGAATCTCTAGTAATATTCTTCCAACCCAAGGAATCTCTACACCTCTTTCACACTCTTAGGTGGCTCCCAAGATAACAATACCATGTCCTTGGCTAGGTGCACAACCACTCCATATGAGGAGATAACATTTCCCAAAATGTGGACCACCTAAATATAGAACTAGAACATTGAGAGGATTAGATAAATCTAGTTCTATTATAGTACATCCATAACTATCACTAAGTGTCTTTAAGGCTCTTTCTCACACGTCGAGTACACAATCATATCTTCAATGAAGACTACCATGAACTGATCTATATAATTATGAAATATACAATTCATGAGTCCAGTGAAAACTGATATATTGTTCATCACACCAAAGGGCATTATCATGTACATATAATGACAGTAGAGAAATTTTAATGTCATCATTTTTATATCCTCATCTCGTACTCACAACTAGTGATAACTTGATCTGATATCAACATTTTAGAATAATTGAAAACCTGTCATCTGATCAAAGAGGTCATATATCCTAAAAATTGGATTCTAGTTCTTCATGGTCACCCAATTCACATGTCATAAGTCCAATCACAACTTGAACCTCTCGTCTGGCTTCATGGAAAACAAAACAGGGGATACATAGGGTAAAACATTGGGATGAAAAAAATCCCTTCCACTCCATGTCCTGCAATTTCACCCCCAGATCATGAGGCATTGTGGGTGAAATTGATATACTGGTGTCGATATCAATTCCATACATGGTTTAGTTCAATAAATAATCTTATCTCTGAGAGGGGATGTAAACCACAAATATTCTCAAGGAATACAATCTCATACTCTGTCACCACTTCAGGAAACTGGGAACTCACAACATTCACTACACCAAGGGTTATTCTATCCAACTGATGAGTAATAGTTGGTACCCTCCTATACATGATTCCATACTCCACTACATAGTTTTCCTTTATATTGAAATGGAGAACCCAGTTCCATCATTGCAGACACTTCACACCGTTCGCTGAAAATGGTGAATTTTGGCATGAACTATAGATAACCAATCCATACTAAGAATGATGTTATAAGGCATGATACTAATAAAAAATATTACAATGGCCACTCTTTCCTCCAAGTGTTTGGACACACTACTGGTATATGTACTTGATAACTAATTATTCCCCAGTATGAGCCTCCAAGTGTAATAGTCAAGGCAAAGGTTCACCTAGAATATCTAAGTATTATGCATGGTATGTGGAAATAAAATATTGATTAGAAAATATCTATGTACATACAAAAACTATAGTGAAAAATATATAGATCATACATTGAATCATTCTAGAATCCTCTAGTTCATAATATTTGAACTATTTTAGTAGTCCTCTATAGTAAACTCCAGCTCCCTCAGACTGGCTAGGACCACTGTGGGGTTATAGTGTTAATAAGTAAAAAATTGACCAAATTCTGCTGCTCTCCCAGATCATGGACCACGTCTGAAACCTTGAAACCATGTATGTTCCATTCATTTTCGCTACCTAATTGTCCCATCCACTTTATATTTATCAGTTTCATGTTGGGTTAGACAATCTCGTGTAAGATGTATCATGACATCACATGAGTAGAAATGCCACACATTAGGCATACATGACCCACCCTGTGAGAGTTGAACTATAGATCATCAATCATGGGACCTCCTACAGAAACTTTCCACACATTCATGTCTCTGAGATAGACATCAGATCTTTACAAACATGGTCTCTGCTCATGCATCCCACTTCTAACAACTACCAGCATTATTTTAGCAGCCAAGAAACTCTCTACCACCAAAGCTCGCTCTTTCACCCTATCATAGGAAGGAATGCACATACAGATAAAATGTGATCTATTTTCTCTATGAATAACTAAAATAATGGCATGACCCATAAATAACTGATGTCAAACCATATCCATCGAGTACCTAGAAAGGTTGGTAATCCTCGATGAATACTTTGTTGTTGTCATGCTTCCCTGATAGAGATGCAAATGATCGTGGATATGTGCATCCCTCAATGTAGCTAGTGATAAATCCTCTCTAATAAGTAACTCAAACTCTATCAATGAAAGAGTCACCTCATCACAAGACTGGGTAACTAACCCTCCCTATATATCTATTGAACTATGTAGAAGGATGATCATTGGGACTACCATCTGATCATCTATTATCCTAACTAGATGGAAAACTTTGTTCGCCACCTATAGAATGTCCTCATACACCTATGTATTATGATATGTTTTGAACATTAGGGTTATCTATCAATGAAACTATTGGAGCATGCTCATCCTTCTTAACATAGTTGTTATTACTGTGGGAACCATGTTCTTTTATAGTGGTGGCAGTATGTCTGGTGCACCACATGTTTGTAATATATTGGGACATTGTCCTTTTGTCGACAGATCATCCCTAAGGGGATCATTATTGTGATCCTAATGTTGAATATTAGCTTCCATATGTCATGGAGGCATCTAGAAACAAAAAAGATGTACCATGATAAATGATAATATCTTGAGAGGTGACTCAAGAAGGACATGGAAACCAAAAATAATTTTTATATGATTTATGTGCCATTTTTATCCCTAGAACTAGTGTTCTAATGTACTGAGGTGAAAAGTAGGTGATCATACTCCTGGTGTATGGTTATGTCTGCCAACACAACAACACTGTTGTCCCTGGCCCGAAATCCGAACATGAAAATCATAACGCTATTACCCCAAACCAGTCTCATATTCTCCTGGTCCTAATGTGGAACCGACCTCTTTGATACAACACTATCATGAACCATCCAAGTGGGGCCAGTTCTATGACTCCCAATTCCCACCTTCTATAGGATAGTGGATGGAGACTAGCACCTCGACTGAATATCACTGATAGCATATGCCTTAGCCTATATACCTTTACACACACACATCTTTAATCCTATACTGCACAATAATATAAAAACAATCGATCAATCAGTTATGAATACATATACTACTGTAACCATTATATGACATAATATAAAATAAAGTAAACAAAGATAATTACTATCCCACCAAAAAAGTGTATGAAAAAAAATCTAACCTAAAAGTAATTAATGAGGCTTCTGTTATAAAGTCATTGGAACACACCTCAATTTTCCCAGTCTCACTATGAACCGTTTCGTCTAGGTTAACCAAGAACTCCATCAAAAGTTCTATTGTCTCCACAAGAGAGGACATGTGTAGGAAAATTATGTATAGGGTTGAGTATAAAAAGGCTCATTAGAACACCCTGAAACAACAAATAATACAACAAAGGAAATATAATCATCTATACAAACTTTTATGTCTACGAAACATATAACAAGAATTTCCATATATACTAAACAAATACATAGAGTCTAGAGGTTTGTCACAATCATAGTATATGTGCCTCGAATTCCATCTATAATATTCCAAAATGAACAAATCTAGGAGAACATACTCTTGAATCTGATGGCACTGATGAGGTCCATCATAGAGGCACTGCTCCTTAGGTCTCGTCATGAAAATGAACACTCTGATTGTCCATAGAGAATGTGATAGACATATGAGGTTTACTACCAAGACCATGAGGCAATACCAAAATTTCAATATGTATTATCCCCCTAGGTAGAGTAATGATGCTCACACAGTGGATGTCACCAAGATACCAGAAACTCCACCTAGGGAACAATGATGAATATGGGATCTCACTTTGGGAACCTTATAAGGACTCCAAAGTCTCTATCCATGAAGTATTACTGAAGGGACCATATTCCTAGAATTATGAGATTATTTCATACCAAACATATCAGAATGGAAAAGGTGGATGTACTTTTATAAATCATTTACAGCATACATAGTATATGAGATCCAAGAAATGTATTAAAGAGTACATGGTGTGTAGTAGGGGTCAGGCGACGTGTCCCTTTCACCTCAGGTCCTACCCATGTAAATAGATCATGTCATCATGTTGTGTTTGTATAGTAGTACATGCTATATAGGAATCATTTTTACTCTACCCATATGTCAGTACAAGGATCCATCATGTGTTCGTCTTCCCATGTACTAGTACACGCTTGGCTTGTGTACCCGGTCCAAGTCGTGTCTGTGTGGGGGAGTACATAGTGTGTAGGCTTTCACAATAGTCCACCCTCTATCTCTATATATTCCAATGTACATTATGAGTCACTTGGGAGGGACCACACATCGGGTAATAGGGGACACATGGCATGTCATATTTAAATTTCTCTCAAAACCCTAACCTCCATAAGGGGCCCCAAACAGCACGTGGTTCTGACTTACATGTCGTATAGCACATGATTTTCCAGAAGCCCAGTTTTTCTAATTGTTTGTTCTGTTGCCTCCAATATCCAGTCTAGAGATCATTTTCACACAAGATTCATAATCTCAACACATTCAACACATCTGAATGTTACTATGAACAAAAAACTGGTTCTTCCATATTATATTCTTGATAAATGGTTCAAATCGTCATTCTTCATTGTGTGCCAATGAATTCCGAAGAACGTGAAATCATGTACCCTCCATAGTCCAAATTTATCTATATCCATAATTGAACGTCCTTCATTCAATTCCATTCCTAGATATATGATATCTGATCTTTCAACCATGAAATTTATGTGCATTGATCTGTTGATCACGATTTCTCACATCGTAGGCCTAACGAATAATGTGGGAGATGAATGATGAATGAGGGGAGAAAAGAATAAGAAAATATTAGAGGAACGAAACTCGATCAATGTTCATGTTGATATAGATATGCCCCCATTATAATATAAATTGATATAATCAAATCACAAAGGTTATTCTCCCACCAAAACCCCACAAAACAATTCATCCTAAACACTAATCAAACCACAGATTAATTTTTTCATTGATTGGTTCACATTTATCATAAAATTCAATAATAGGGATGAAATAATTAGAAAGACACATCTTACCTTGATTTGGATTTATCACTAATGAAGGATGAAGCTACATCATGTTTGTTGGTGTGATCCTTCAAATTTGATGTGAGTGGATCCTCGATCCATGATCTCATCATCATTCTCCTAATATAATTATCCATTTTCTCTCCAAGGGGTCTCCAATGTCTCCATGTTTGTGAAATTAACAATAGAATTATAAAAAAAATGATTTAATGATTTTTAATTTATGCTTCAACAAAAATGAAATATAAACAATTATTTTATTATTTTATTTATTTTCGTGACCATGATGACTTTTAAACAAATGACCAACACCAACTAATGTTATGTGACACATAGGGTAAATCATGTATTCTGAAATAAATGATGGATAATATTTCTTATTAATGAATGCATTTAGTAGTTAATCAATTTTTTAAAAAAAAATCTTGATCATGAAATTTAATATAAGTAAAATTTTTCAAAAATTTATTACTGGGACACTAGGCAATGGAATCGGACATTTTATCAACTCCCATTCTAAAAAATAATCCATATAATTTCAAAAAAAAAAATACACAAAAAATCAGAGACATTACATTCTCCCCATCATAGGGCTTTAAGTCCTCAAAAACCCAAAACAAGGGCTACTAAAAAATATGTCAGTACTGAGTACGAATATGAGACTTCTACTCTCATGTTCTCCTCTAACAATTTTGATGCTCCCACCAGAGATGCACTAAAGGAATCGATCACCCATGAAGTATTCTATCCTATAGAACTGTTATCTCCACTGAGTACTCAATAAAGGTCTCTCCATCCTCAATATCTAGCTTATCATAGTTGATAACATGTGAGGGTTCATGCTTGTACCTCTTTAGTTGTGACATGTGTAGGACATTGTGAACTAGGTCTAACTACATAGATAATGATAAGTGGTATTCGACCTCCCCAACTCTATAAAATATCATGAATTGTCTAATAAACTATAGTGGTATCTTGTTTCCATGACCAAATATCCATAATCCAAGCCAAGGTGACACCCATAAGAACACATTATCTCCGTCCTGGAACTCCAAAGGCCATTGTATCATATCATAATAAGACATACAATGGCTATGTATAGTCTTAATACACTCATTGATGATATGTACCATCTTTTTTTAAGCTGGAACCAACCTAGGGACCACGTGTGAATAAACTCCTGCGTCAGTCCAACAATGTGGTGACCTATAAGGTCACCCATACAAATCATCAAATGGGGAAATACTAATGATGGAATGTTAGCTATTATTTGTATGAAAAATCCACCAGTGTTATGGGATCCACCCAACTATGGAAGAACTCCAACATGTAGGCTTTTAGAAAGTCCTACAGAACCTGAATGGTCTACTCAATATAGTTGGATGATTGTGGGTGAAACACTATACTCAAACGTAACTGAGTCCTAATCACCTTCTATAATCCATTCCATAACTGGGATGTTCTAAGAGCATTACTATCAGAAAAAATCATTGACGGATCTACATGGGGTCAGAATATCTCTTGTACATATATGTGTCCCAAGATCTATACTGAACTCTTCCCTCATATAGATTGGAAGTGCGATTACTTGGTTAGTCTGTATACAATTACCCAGATGGAATCATGTCCCCTAGACATACACTGTATGATTGTCACAGATTCCAAAGATATCTCATCCGAAATCCACTATATCACCTAAAGGGGTTATGATAAACTGACTGTAACATAGTGCTCGACATTCACATGCTGGTAATTGAGGTATAGAGAGAAAAAATCTTCAACTCCATTGTTAATCCTTGGATAAAATTACATCGGAGGCCCTAGTACATCTTTTACATGCCTGGATATACCTCCAAAATAGATTTCTGAAATTCCCACAAAACCTCCTCCTACAACATCACATGTACCACTATGTGTCCTTTGAATATGACGACACAATCCCTACATCTATAAAATCCATCATGAGCATGTCCAGGGGATATATGATTGCTTAGGTTCTTTAAGTAGGTATCCCAAATTTGTGCCTCCCAGGCTCACTGGAGGAGTGTATGGGTATCTACCATTGATTAGTGGTAAGTTGCACCATCTCCATATATAAAGAATAACTATAATGAGGAAAACTACGGTAACGTCTTATTTAGTAAATGTGAAAAAGATCTCCCTCTTAGAGGATTTTCTACCATGTTCCTCTTCTGATGAGTATAGATAAATTGTAATTAATTATCCTACATGAACTCTAGCCATCACCATTGCCTAACATTTAGATCATTTTATGATAAGGCATACATTAGACACGTGTGATCAGAGTGGATGTTAAACAACTCACCCATCAGGTAGTGTTTCCATATATTCAATGAGAAGACTATCGCTTCCAGCTCAAGAATGTGAGTCACACAGTTCTACAAATGTGGTCTCAACTAGGGTAAACCATAAGAAATAAATTCTCTCCTCTACATCAAAATAGAACCATGGACAGTTCCAGATGCCTTATATAATACTATGTACTCAACTCCATCGTTTATTAATATAAATATTGGATCACTCATCAAACTCAACCTCAACTTCTAAATAGCCTTTTAGAACCTATCTGTACACATGAAATACATCCACGTTCAAGTCGAAGCTGTCTTGGGTGATGATTTATGGAAACATTATATATGAATTTCTAGTTATAGTCTACTAACCCAAGGAAACTCGTCACATCTATCATGCTCTTAAGTTTATACCAAGATAACATTACGTTGACCTTGGTCCTTCCCACTACCACTCTATTCATTGAGATATCTTGTCCCTGAAAGGGGATCGCCTAAATCCAAAAATTGATCTTTGAGATATTTCTATAAATCAGGTTCTCTTGGTGTACATCCATAACTATCCTAGTGTGTCTAACATGATCCTACTAAGACTCTGAGTACATTACTATATCATTGATGTGGACTAGAATTAACTGGTCTAAGTATGCCTAAAATATCATGTTTATGAGTCCCATTAACCCTTCTAGAGTTTTTATCCTGACAAAGAGAATAACCATGTACTCAAAGTGACTGTAGCAACATTTGAATGTTTTCATTATTATATCCACATCATGTACATGAAACTGGTGATAACTTGGTCTAAGGTAGACCTATGAGAACCATTTTGCCCCTCTTAAATGATCAAAGAGGTCATCAATACTTAGTAGTGGATACTTTTTATTCACAATCACCTGGTTCATGCATTGGTATTACACAGACAACCTCAATCTATCATCTTCATTTTTTGGAAGACAATAATAGGACTTCATATGCTGAATCATTGGTTAAAAAAATTTCCTTCCTATGAAAGTCCTCCAATTGGACCCTCATCGCACAAATCACTAAATGATATGATCTCTATGCTTTCATAGATATCGGTGTAATCTAGTGGTCTAGATCAATGAATAAGTCCATATCTCAGTGGGGAGTTAAACAAAGAACATCCTCATAGAAGACATCCTCGTACTCAGATACCATTGTAGGAAACTTGGAAGTCACAACATCCAATACACCAAGGGTTAAGCTATCCAACTGATGGGTAATCATCTTCACCCAATTATTCATGAGTCCAACTTACACTCCATGGTTTCCTTTTTATCGAAAAAGAAGAACTTGGTTACATCACTATTGAAAAATTGCACCCTTCACGTAAAACATTCAATCTAGTAATGAACTGTATATAACCAATCCATAACTATAATGACATAATATGGAATCAACGTTACTACCAAGATTCCAATGGATTCGCCCACCTCCAAGAGTCTGGTCACACTGTCTCCACATGTGTGTGATCACTAAGACTTATCCAGTACGAGTCTCTAAGAGTAATGGTCAAGCTAAAGGTTCAATTAGAATCTCTATGTCTCGTAGAAGGTATGTGGAAATAAAGTTATGAATAACACCTTTTTCTATCAATACATTAGATATGGTATAAAATAAAAATATCATACCTAAAATCAATCTCAGATCTTTTAGTTCATAGCTTCGACTGCTTTCAGTTGTCCCCTCTCCTTTCCTCTACCTCATTTATCCTAGCATGGACCTCCTGGGGTGGTGGTGATAACAATTCAAAATATTAAACACCTAATTACTCATTTGAAACTCATTTTCCACATCTTCCACACAATAAACATGCATGATATGGACATTGACTCTGCTTCATTAAGCTATCAATGGTCTCTCTGTGAGCTTTATGATGGGTTAGACAATCTAATTCAAGATAACCCCTACCATCACATAAGTAGAAGAACATCTCTCTCAGCTGACTAGACCCACACTGTTATCCCTACACTAGAGATCTTATGTCATTTGACCTCTTATTGAAACAACTCTCATGTTCAGGTCCTTGAGACTCTTTTCATCTCACTTATACTGAGGTCTCAACTTGAGCATTCCCACTATGGACAACCACTAGCTGTATCAGCTAAGCTATGAAAATATCCACCATAAAAGCTCATTCTTGAACACCATCATTAGTAGGAATTCATAGAGGGATACCACTGGATAAAATATCTCTACACAGACCTTGATTTATGTTCTGATTCATGAAAATTTGATCTCGAACCATATCCATCGAGTACCTATAAATGTTTTCAAAACATTATTAATACTCATCTATTATTCTACTTCCCTATTGGAGCTACAGAATCTCCTTGATACATACATCCACCAGTGTATCAGGTGATAACTCCTCTCTGAAATGGAACTCAAAATTTATCCATGAAATAGTTTCTACATCATTCGACTGGGTAAATAACCCCCATCATATCCAAACTAAGCTGTGTAGAAGGTTCATCAGTAGGACTACCATCTGATCAGTTGGTTTCTTTACAAGATGGAATACTCAATTCACCATGTCAATCCTATCATCATCCACTCATGGGATAGGCTATCCTAAGAACTTGAGGGGCCTCTATCGCTAAAACTCATGATTCATAATTATCATGCATGCTTCATCCTCTACTAATACGGGTACCACAATCTTACATACTTATCGAGGTATAGATGGTACACCACCTAGATGTAAAACCTTGAGAATTATTCCTTATATTGACACCTAATCAATAAGGGGATCATCATTTTGTGATCCTGGTGCTGAATCCAAGATGAAATTTTTAACGGAGGCATCCTGAAAGAAACAACATGTACCACACTAAATGAAATTATATTGGGAGTTGTCTCAAGATGTAAACAGAAACCCCAATCCATTACTATATGATGCATGTAAATTTTTTTCCCTAAACACCAATGTTCTTGTGTATCGATCACTCTGATACAAATCTGTCACTACCCATCCAAGAGTGGCACATGTTATAACTCCCCAATCCATCCTCTAATAGGCTAGGGGTTATTGAGTACCACTAAGAAGGAATATCACTTACATCGAAGGACTTATCATGAGTACATATAAACATGGACACATATCCAAACCTATATAAGGATGAAATGTAAAAACATGTAAACAACCATGCATGAATATATATAATCCAAACAACTAGAGAAAAAAATGATGTAAATGAAAATAAATAGGTCCAAATAAAATCCCACCATAGAGAGACTAAAATCAAAAGGCCAAACAGATAGTAAGTACTAGGATAGTTGTCAGCAAGCTGTAGGAACACACCTCGTCCTATCTAGTATCTCTAATCACTGTCTAGTCCTATTTTTCCTATGAATATGTCAAAAGTTCAAACATTTGCAAAAGACATGACACATATTGTAAAATATCATATATGGGTGAGTATAACAATACTTATTTGGACACACAGGAACCATAAAGAAAACATCAAAGGAAAAAAATTCATCTATATACAGGAATACATCTATAGAACATATAAAAAAATATTTTGATATACTCAAAAAAGACACAAAATATAGAGTTATGTCATAAACATAGTATACCAGCGTAGTATTAACGCTCAAAGATTCCACAAATAATGTGTATGGGAGAACACACTAATTAGTATGATAGAATCGATGACATCCTTCTGAGAGTTACTACTCGTCAGGGCTCATCATGGGAAAGAACATGCTAAATGTCTAAATAAAATGTGATTAACATATGAGGATCACTACCAACACCATGGGGTGACACCAACAACTCAATCTAGATTAACCCACTATGTAGAGGATCGACAAAACATGTAGGATTTTTACGAAGATACCATGAACTCCGCATAGGGAATGAAAACAAATAGAGGATCTTCCTCCAGGCCTCTCATAGGAATTCCAAAAACTCTATCTAGGAATTCCAACTGAAGGGATCATAGTCCTTGGAGTATGAGATGAATTTGTACCAACCATTAGAGAAAGGATAATGGGGACATATAATAATGAATCATATCCATGATACAGAGGATATGAGGTACCAGACTTGTATTAAATAGTACACGATGTGTAGTAGGGGTCACACACTATGTCCCTTGACCTCAGGTAATGATCATGTAACTGAAATGTGTAATCAAGATGTGTTTGTGTAGTTGTACACACTCTTTAGGCATGATATGTACTATACCTATGTGTTAGTACACAATACCATCCTTTATAAATCATACAATGTACCATTACACTACTTATCCTATGTACTTTTTATAGAACAAAACCATTTGGGGGAGTACATGGAATGCAGACATCCTATGTAGTCCAAACTATTTCATTTTTCTTCCCAAATTTCAAATCGACTAACCCAGGGGAGACCACATTCCATTTGATACATAAATTTTTCATGAAACCCTATCCATCGCAAGTTTCACCACATGGTGTGTTGATCTAACATACATTCCATGTAGCCTGGGATTTTCAAAAATATTCTATCTGATTCCCATTGATTTCAAAAACTCCAACATCTAATCCAATGATCATTAGAATAGAATATTGATGATCCTATCTCATCTGAACATCTATGCCAACAAAGAATAGGATCTTCAATCAAATCTACTTCTAAAATATATCAAATCATTGTTCGTAATTGTTCACTAAATAACACATAAGAACCTAAAATTTGGTATCCTCTGTTTTTTGAATCACTACATATCCAGTTATGCACCTTATTAATGTAATTCCAATCCTAGATCTATGATATCAGATCGTTTCTCCAAGAAACAGATTCACAATGATCGATTGATATGGATTTTTAGAGTTGCAGGCCAAACAAAGAACACATGTGATGAATGATGAATGGTGGTATAAAATCACAATAAAATATTATTTGAGAAAAACTTGATCGATGTTCATGTTGATCTTGATCTATCTTCATTATAACTACAGTCAATATAATCAAATCACAATGATTATTATCCCACCAATAACTCACAAAACAACTCACCCCACATGATGATTGAACTGAAGATCAATATATTCTTTTATTGGTTCATGTTTTTCATAATATTAAAGAAAGGAGAAGAAAAAATTCAAAACACTTTCCCTACCTAGATTTGGAATAATCATCGATGAATATAATAAATGTTTCATGTTATTTAGAATGATCATTTGAATCTGATGTGAGTTGATCGTCGATGCATGATCTCATCATCATTCAACTATGAGAATTCAAAATGTCCTCTCCAAGGCATCTCTAACTTCTATAGGGTTATGTGCTTAACCATCTAATCCTGAAATAACAATATATTTAATTATTGTTAATCACCATGTTAACAAAAATGAAATAAAATAATTTATATAATTATATTATTCAATTTGACTATTTTGATAAATTTCTTATAAATGACCCACTTTAACTAATTTAATGTCTCACCTAGGGTAAACCTCATGTTATGAACTCAATGGTTCCCTCATATTTATAATCATGGAAAACTTTTTTGATTTATTCAATTTTTTCTAGAAAAATTGTGTGCATATTCTATTTAATATATTTTATATATTTCAAACATTTTTTCTAGGAATGATAGGGCTCAAAATTTCATGTTTTTCCATGCCATGGTATCAAAAATAATTCATACAATATCCCAAAAATAATTAATGGAAAATTATTGACATTAAATTATCACCACCTTGGTGATTTACATCCCCAAAATTCCAAAACAAGGGCTACTAAAAAAGATTTCAGTACTAAGAACAAATCAGAGACTCCCACTCCAATGTGATCCCATAGATATTTCCATTCTACCACCAGACACACACTAGTGGAATTTATCACTCTGAAAGGATCTGCTTCTACTGATCGATGATCTCCATCAGGAACATAAAAAATCTCACTCTATACTTGATGTCCAACTCACCCCAATCTATAATGTGTGATGGTCCATTAACATAACTCCCCAATGTCAACATGTGGTAGATGTCATGCACCCGTTCTTACTACAGAGGTATAGGAAATAGTTATTCATCCTCTCATACCCTATGCAATATCTATAAAATTCCAATGAACTTGGGTTATATCTTTCTTCCCCAGGAAAATATCTGTAATCCATGTTGAGGTGAAACCCATTTGAATACATGGTCTCCTTCCTCAAACTCTAGAGGTCTTCATTGAATATCCTCTTAAGAATTCAGACAACACTCTATAGTATTCATATACTCCTAGATTATTTATACCTTCTATATTGTAGTCAGTACCAATTATGGGCCCATGACTGTTGACTAACCTAGGTCATTCCAGCAAATTGGTAACCTATAGTGTCTCTCATAAAAATACTCAAATGGTTCCATACCAATGGTGAAATGGTAGTTGTTTTTTAATTAAAACTATCCTAGTTATATGTGATCCTATAAGCTAAAATCGTAGTCCAATATTATTTCTCACAACATGTCCCCCAAAACCTGAATATCCCCCTCAGTCTGGCATTGGTTTGTGGGTAAAATAATGTGCTCTAGAGAAACTGAGCCGCAATCTCCACCTATAATCCCGCCACAACTTGGATGTGAAGTAATAATCATGATAAAAGACAATACTTGATGTAACTCCATCCATTCGGACAATATCATCCATGTTGAGGTGTCATAATCTCTATAATGAACTCTTCTCTCATATAGCTAGTAAGTGGGATGACATAGTGAGTCAGTCTACTATTACCCAAATGGAATCATGTCCTCTTAACATAAAAGGAAATACCATAACAAATTGCATTGATATCTCATCCCACTTCCACTTTGGATCCTCTAGGGGTTGATCTAATGTTGACAAAACATGGTTCTCAACCTTCACTTTCTGAAAATAAGGCATTGAGAGGAAAACTCTACAACTCCCTTCTTCATTCCTAGCCACCATAAATGAATTGGAAGGTCTTGGTACGTGTTTTCCACACCTAGATATAGATCCAATGGAAATTTATGAAACATACATAGAACCTCCTCCCTCAACATCACTTCAACCATCGATCATCCTTTGAGAAACATAAAGTGGTTCCCACCTTTCTAATATTTTTCACAAGCATGCCAAGTGTATATTTGTGTATGTAGGGTCTCATAGTCGGTATCCCCAAGCTATTCCTTCCTATATCACTATAAGAGAGGTGGGGTAATAACCATTGATATGAGGAAAGCTGATCCATCTACATCTAAAATGAAATAATTTCAAAAATGACAACTGGTCTGATGCATCATTTAGAAAATGAAAACAAGATTTCATGTTGAGATCATGGGATACCACATTCCAATTCAGAAGAGTGTGGACAATTTTAAATTCATAATCTAAGAGGAACTCTATCCATAACCTCTATATCATGTTTTGATCCTTCTTAGATACTATATACATGATACTCTTGCTATCAGAGTAGATGATAAACCACTCACCCATCTAGTAGTATCCCTGCATCTTCAATGAGAAGACAACCGCATCTAGCTCAGGAATGTGGGTCAGCTAGTTCTTCTCGTGTGGTCTTAACTGTCATGAACCATAGGAAACCACTGATTACCTCTACATAATAACAAAACCAACACTGATTCATGATTCATTTCATAGTATTATGTACTCAACACCCACTTATGGTAATCTCTAGATTGGAGAACTCATCAAACTCTACCTAAACTATTGAAAATCCTATTGTCACATCTATGTCCACACAAAAGGATTCCTATTTTGAGTAAAATAAATCATGGGTTCTGATATTCTGGGGAATTTAAGTATGAATATCTGTAAATATCCTACCAAACCAAAGAAGCACTGCACCACCATAACGGTCTTAGGTGGATCCCAAGCTAACATTTTCCCAACCATGGTTTGGTATACAACCAATCCAACAACTAAGATAACATGTCTCAAAGAGTGGACTGGCGGAATCCAAAACTATAACATCAAGGGATTTTAGTGGTTATGGTTCTATAAAGTTACATTTATAAATATCCCCATGTGTGTATCATTCTCATCCTCATACTCTAAATACACAAGGACATCATCGATGAAGACTAACACAACCCATCTATGTAAGGATTAATGACACAGTTCATGATTCCCATGAACATTGATAAATATTTTATCACATAAAAGGGAATAAAAAAGTACTCATAGTTATTATAGAAACATATTAATTTTATCTTTGGTATTTCCTCATCCCATACTCACAACTTGTGATATCTTGATCTATGGTCAAACTTCGAGAACCATTCATCGGATCAAATAGGTCATTGATCTTCGGTAGTTGATTCTTTTTCTTCAAAGACATCTATTTCAAGAGACAGTAGTCCCAACAAAATTTCATGCTCTGATATTCCATATTTGAAATAAAATATTAGGCTACATAGTGTGAAATCCTATGTTGAACAAATCCCTTCCTCTATAATTCATCCAACCTCACCCTTATCTTACGAAGTTCTGTAGGAGAAATCTGATATGCTGGTGTAGATATTGATTTGTTTTCTAGGGTTTAGATCAATGTTGAAGTATTTTTCTTAGTTTGGAGGTAATCTAGAGACATCCTCAAGGAAGACATCCTTACACTCATCCCAACTAAAGGAAACTAGGAACTCAGAACATCCATTGTACCGAGGGTTAATCTAAGCGACTGATGATTTATCATCTTCACCCTCTAATTTATGAGTCTATCATGTGCTTCCTATGATTCATTTTCACTAGAAAAGGAGAACATACTTCTATCACCATTAACACACTTCACCCTCTGCCTAAAATAATCAATCTGGGCATGAACTATAGATGAGAAATCCATAAAAATAATGACATCATAACGCCTCTATACTACTACCAAAAGATTGAAATGGAAACTCTCACCTCCTAGAGTCATGACACTCTATCGACCCAAGTTTGTGATCATTGAGTCTTCTCCATTACGAGTCTCTATGCATAAGGGTCAATCTAAAAGTTCAACTAGAATCTCTATGTCACGTACGAGATATGTGGAATGTAATGAATGAATATAACATGTTTCTATCAGTACTATATCTAAGGATGAAAATCCAAATTTCATATCTTGAATCATTCCCAGAGCCTTTGGTTTGTGTTCATTGACCACATACTATTTACCTCTCCCCTTTCCTTTGTCTCCCCGATCCTGACATGTACCACCTACGGGGTGGTGTTACCAAGTCATAACATTGACCACCTCAAGCCTCTCTCCTGGATCCTCATCCACATCCTCCACCCTATAAACCTACCTGATACTACCATTTTATTTTCCTCACTAGACCATCCACAGTCTCTTTGTCACCTATATGGTGGGTTGGACAATATCATACAAGATGTCCCCTACCATCCCATGAGTAGAACAACCTCTCTCTGGGATTACTGGACCAACTATGTGAGCACTGAACTAAAAATCCTCTATTATTGGACCTCCTCCTCAAACATCTAACATGTACAGGTCACTAAGATGGACATCGACTCCCTATTATCATGGTATTTTCTCCTGCATTCCCACTGCTAACAACCACTAGATGTATCTACCCATCCAAGAAACTCTCATCCATAAAAGCTCATCTCAACACCCCATCAATGTTATAAATTCACATATGGATAACACTGGCACAAATATCTCTACGCAGACATCACTTGATGGACTGAGCCCTAAAGTACTAATCTTTAACCATATCAATCAAGTACAAGGAAAGGTTGGTAAATCTAAATTAAATCTCAACTATTTTCATGCTACCCTAGTGGAGCTATATAAGAACCTTGATATTTAGAACCCTTAGTATAGCTGGTGATAAATCCTCTCTGAAATGGTGCTCAAACTATGTCTATGAAAAAAACAGCTCATAATAAGACTAGGTGAATGACCCCCACCATCCCCTTGATGGACCATGTAGAGGTCTCTCTACCAGTACTACCATATTATCTACTTGTGTCTATACTAGATGTAAAACTCATGTCACCAACTCAAGCCATTCCCCATCCACTTCTAGGTCTGACACATATTGGAACTTGATTTGTCTCTATCATTGAAACTCATGAAGCATGTTCATCCTTTTCTAATCATCCAGTGGTACTGCATTTTCCATGATCATATCTATAGGTGGTATTGTGGATGGTGAACCACATGAATATTACAGCTCGAGAATTGATCCTCGTATTGACGTCGCATCACTAAGGGGATCATCCTCATGATTCTACAGTTGAATCCTATCTGGAATTCATCATGAAGGCATCCTAAAACCAAAAAAATGTACCATGATAACTAAGTATATATTCATAGCTGATACAAGAGGTTCATGTAAACTGGAACCCATTCATATATGATGCATTACCATTGTTTTTCATGCAACCAGTGTTCATATGTACCTAATTGAAATTAAGGTGATCATATTCTTGATGTGTGGATACACCGGTCTCCACACCGACACTAGATTTCATGGCCTGAAATCCAATCTAGAAACACATAACACTATTTACCCAAACAAATCCCTGAGACTCCCGATCTTAAATTAGAATTGACAACTAGAATTCCACTCTATCATGAACCATCCCAGAGGGGACGATGACACAACTCCCCAAGATTCCTCTAATAAGTCAGTGGTCGGCGACTAGTGCCGAGAAGGCATATCAATAACATGGGTGTGCTTGGCCAATGTACCTACACGCACACACACATCTCCAATCATATATAATGATGAAATGTAAAAACAAATGAACATTCATTAATGAATACATCTAATACCACAACCTGAGTAGACCAGTAAGTAAAATTATATAAACAGGTCCAAATACAAGACCACCATAAGGAGTTTCAAAAAAAAATTCCATCCTAAAATTAATTATTAGAACAACTATTAAAATCTAAAGGAACAATCCATGGTCCGTCTTGTCTCACTTAGCACCGTCTAATCATGGTCCTCCTTGGAATATGTCAAAAGGTCGATCGTCATCACATGACATGACCCTTGTAGGAAAGTACTACACAAATGTGAGAATAAAAATACTCAGTAGGACACCTCGATACCAAAAAATCGTTAAGCAAAGGAAATGCAGTCAGCTCTACATAAATAAATGTATACAACACATTTTAAGAATAATATAAAGATATACTCCATAATGAAACATTGTCTTGAGGTAATTTAGAACCATGGTATACTATCCTAGGATTCCATCACAAAGATTCCACAAAGAAATCAACCAAGAAAACACAATCCCAAGTTTGATAGTACTAATGATTTTCATCTAATAGTTATATCTCATCTGGTCCCTCCATGATAAAGAAAATGTTAATAGTTTGAAGAGAATGTGAAAGATAGACAAGGATCACTTCCAAGGCCATGGGATGATACCAAAAACTCTGTCTGGATTAACCCACTAGGTAGAGGATAAAATACCATGTAGTGTTTCTCATAATGATACCATGAACTCCACCCAGGGCCAAAATATTATTCAAGGATCTCACTTTGGGTCTCTTAGAGCGATTCTAAGGACTCTATCTAGGAAGTCATGTTGAAGGGATCTTAAAGAAAGGACTATGAGATTATTCCATACCAACCATTAAGGATAAGTGGGATGTAACCTAACACATATTTTCCATGATATCATGGATAATAGATCCAAGACATGTATAAAAGAGTATATGGTGTGCAGTAGGGGTCACAAACTTCATACATTGTCCCCAGGTCCTACCCGTGTAAACATCCCATGTCATCAAGCCATGTCCGTGTAGTAGTACACATCATGTAGGAATCCCTTGAAATCTACCTGGGTGTTAGTATGCAGATCCATCCCATGTATGTATTCCCTTTTTTGATTACATGGATTAGACAGTGTACTTGCTCCAGGCCATGAGTGTGTGGGGACTACAGGGTATGTAGGCTTCCCATATAGTCCACCACATCTCTTTGTACTTTTCAATGTATATGCCAATTCAATTGGGAGACACCACATGTTGTGTGATAGGTTTCACATAATGTGTGATAGTTAACATTCTACAAAAATAAAATCAACTGCAAGGGGTCCCACAAGGCATGTAGATATGACTTTCACGCCGTGTGGCAAGATATTTTCCAGAATCCTTGATTTTCATCCCATTCGTTCTGGTTCATATGACATCCTATCCAGCAATTTTTTCACCATAATGCCAAAGATCCCACCTCATCTAAACATCGATGTCAAAAAAATATATGTTATGCCATCATATCTTCTCATAAAATGGATCAAATCATCGTTCTTCATTGTGTGTCATAGAATGCTTAAGAAAGAAAAATTGAGTATCCTATGTCATACGAATCATTCTATCTCAATCATCTCACCTTATTCATTCCATGATGATCCTAGATATATAATATTGGATTTTTCTTCCATGAAATGCATGTTCCTAGATCAATTGATCAGTATTTTTCAAGCTGTGGTCCAAACGAAGAATGCCTAGGGAGAATGATCAACGACATGAGAAAATAATAAGAACAAATTAGAGGTACAATCCTTAATCGATTTTCAACTCGATCTTGATCCATTACCATTAGAACAATGATCTAAATAATCAACTCAAAAATATTATTCTCTCACCATAACCCCACAAAACAACCAACCTCACATGATGATCAAATCATAGAACTATCTGTTCATAAATTGGTTCTAATTTTTTTTTTGAATTCAATAACAAGGAAGAGAAAATTCAAAACACACAATGTATATTTATTTTGATCGATCCTTGAGGAATAAATTATCTATGTCACATTAATTGGTAAAATCCTTTAAATATGATTCCCATTGATCATTGATCCATGGTCTCATTGTCGTTCGGATAGGAGAATTATCCATAGTCTCTCCAAGGACTCTCCAATATCCCCAGGGTTACACTAAAAACCCTAGAATTATGGAAAAACAATATATTTAAATATTTTCAATAGGTGCATCAACAAAAATGAAATTAAAAAAAATTATCTAATTTTTTTATTCATTTCCACACCCATGATGACATTTCAAAAAAAACTACTCCAACTAATGTTAATTCACACCTATGGTAAACCTATTGCTTATAAATCAATGGTGCCCTTAGATTTTGATTTAGGCACCTTTTTAAGAGTTATTAATACTTTTAGGAAAACTGCACACACATGTTATTTAATTTATTTATTATATTTCCAAAATATATTCTCGGAATAGCAGAACCTCATAAGCACACCCAGTCTCAGCGCATGGTCTCAATAATAATTCAAATAATATCCAAAAAAATAATACATGGAAAATTCGAGACATTATATTCTCACCCACCCCAGAAACATTCTCTTCCACTTAATCTATGTGTGGAAACCAAAAAGACTTACCTTCATCTATATTAAGGTAAGGGATTTATTTTTCAAGTAAATTTATATATTTTTAAATATATATTCAAAAATTATATAATATATGTTAAAACTCGAATCATCATTTCAGGTATGGATCATGATTTTAGGTGTTTTTTAGAAAAAATGGGAGTTTTGGAAATTTTAGAAGTACACGCTATGTACATGGGACTACATATCGTGTACTAGGTTTCCACAGGTAGCTATGTATTGGCCATGTAACGGAAGAGTCATGTCCATGTGAGGTGACTTGGAGACCGCCTAAGGTGGGGCATGTTGAGGCATTTAAACAGAGTGTATATTAAATGAACACATTGTGTGCTTTTTATTTTATTTTATATGACGGATTAGGATCATGTCTAATGCCCAGAAACGTATTTTTCTTACCTCATTTCATCAAGGAGTGGGTGAGAGTGGAAATTATACTCTTATCCACCAATCCATCATCCTTTATTTGAGTCAATCACTACCAGGTGCATTGGTATCCCACTAGTAAGTCCTTCCTTCTTCTAGATCCTCTCCTCCAGATTTCTTCTCTCTCTTGAGTTATTCAAGGTTGAAGGTTTTTGAACTTTTTGTAGATCTACAATGTTCTATGTAAATTCAAAGGATAAGGTTCAACTATATGGATCTTAAAATTTCTAGATAGGTGGTTTGTTTCCTTTGGTCATTTGTCATTGATTTTTATATTCCAAAGTGGCAATTTCCCTTGCTTTGGGTATTTAAAGTTAATGAAATCGGACCATGTTTTATCTACCTTAGATTAATTGTTGAATTACTAGTGTTTTACTATAGTTTTATGTGAAATTACTTTTTAACGAACTCCCCATGGGTGAGTTTCCTCATTTAAATATTTAGGGTAGTTTGGTCCAGATTCCCTTGAGGCAGTCCTTATTTCACTTGCCTTTCTTGAAATGATGGAACTGTTTCATATTGCAGCTTGTTAAATTCTTTTGATATGCATTGGAATTGTTTATCCATTTAGTAGATGAGATTAAATTCGGCTACTTAATATTGTTTATGCATAATTGAATTGCACATGGTTGTGAGAACCTAGTGTAGTTAGACCATAGGAGGAATGGATGGTGTGTACTTCCTCAGAGTGTCTGTTAAAATTCATGCTATGAGACCATAGGGGGGATTGACGGTGAGTGCTCCTTATTAGTGTCAATAGTTTATGTAATGATACCATAGGGGGAATTAATGTTGAGTGCTTCCCCATAGAGTCTGTAGTTATTCATGAAAGGTCATAGGGGAATTGATGGTGAGTGTTTCCTTAGAGTGTCTTTGCCCTTCTTGAATTACATGACTATAGGGGTTAGACTGTGTGAGCTAACCATAGGGTAAACATAAATATTGAATGTTTGTGATGCATCTCCCAAGACAAAGCATAAGCTCAAATTCTGCCCTGTTAGTTAGTCTTCTAATATACCTGTTTGTGATTGTAGATTAAATATTGAACATTAAATGATAATGAATGTAAATGGAAACTGTAGGATTTGGTTACTTTTGTTTACTTCTAGTTTCATTGATGCATTTCCATTATTACATGATATATATACTCACTGATAGTTATAAACAGATCATGTGGTGGTTTTCTAATTGTATTTGTCTCACACCCAATTTGGGTCATGATTTTAGACCCAGATAGGTTATATGGTTGTAGGTATAGATAAGGGAAAGTGACCTTCATCATCAGGTACTTTATTTTTGTGGAGCATGAGAGCATCGGGCCATGTTAAGGCTTGTGATGCTGTTGGAGTTTATTTTTTTCTCTTTTGTACTTTTATTTAGTACTATATGTCACACATTGTGACTTGTTTGGCTGTTTTCCTAGACATATGTGACATGCATCATTTATATATGTTCCCTAACTATTTATTTACTTTCAGTATTCCGCTATTTACTTGTTGTATGGTATTATTTCTTCTGCTACTAGTTATTATTTATTATTTCACTATGCATACTCTTCCAATGAGGGAATAGTTTCCCCACTATCACACCCAAGGCCCTCTCTACTAGTCCGTAGCCTCAGGATTTTAGGGAAATGTGCTTGAGCCTATGTGAACAACTAGGTATGGGAACCTTTGGGCGGTACCTAGAACTGGGATGTTACAATTTGGTATCAGATGAGGTTCTTTTCTACTAGTCTTACTATTTAGAACCTGTAGATAGGGATATGAAGGAATGGGTAGTTGGTAATAATTTGTGCATGAGAGTAGCTAACTCATGTACATAGAAAATCCAATTTACCTCAATTATTTCAATTTTTATGGTTTTTCAATTGTCACAGTTGATTTGATTTCACTTTTGGGTGATTCAACTAATTTTTTTTGTTATCATTGATAATATTTATGTTCTGTTTCTATTTCATCCCAATGATATGATGGTATACCATCTCATGCATCATATAGGAACCAGATAGGGATCACATTTCATTCATTCTTGTCATGCCATTTAGGATGTATTACTGATTGCATCCTGTTGTGATAGATATGCATACTATTATGATAGATTCCATGATAGAATGCATGCTATTTTGATAGGGTCTTGGAATATGTAATGTTTTATTTTGATTGACGCTTAAAATTATCCCCTGAGGTGTTATTGGCCCTCTTGGATCAGAATTTGGTGGATCATATTGAACTTTAACTTAATTCCATTGCGATATACATGAAAATGATACCATTATTTGATTCGTGGGGAGTATGGTCCCCCACGGATCATAAGAGGGCACTTTAATGCTTATTTTAGTGTTTTTAGGGGGTTCCAGAGTAGTTTATAAGGATTATTGTATGGAAAACCCCTGAATAGACGGCATGTGATGATAAATAAACGCCATGTATCCTTTTGTTAGGAAATAAAATGTTTTTTCTGAAGTACACACCATGTACTATATGTACACTCCATGTAGTCCTTATCTGTGTAGTTGACTATGTGAGTAGAGACACGTGGTTGGAAAATTTTGGGTGAAACACATCGTGTACTTGGAGTACATGTCGTGTTGTAAGAGCTGTGTATCTAGCAGTGTGACTAATAACATAGGTGGATGAAACTTATGTTTTAAACGTCGTTTTCTATTCTTGCATGATGTGTAGAGTAGACCCTGTCACATACTATGTGAATAACGACAGACAAGGTTATAACATAAGGGGTACATGCTATGTCCCGGGCGCACACTCTATGTAGTGTTACCCAGGGAGGAATCGTGTGTTTATCCATGTAGAGGAACTTATGAAGGGGGTAAATAATTCAACTATATTTTGTGTCTCAAGGATAACACGTCGTGTGTATGTGTGTTACACAACTAATTTTGGCCGAGGCACACACCATGATAAAATCTTAATGGGACACACCGTGTAGGCTTCATACACACCATGTATCCATGCTTTAAAAAACATGACTCTTTTCCTTTTCATGTTCCTTTATTTCACATATATGTTTCAATACTTGATAATATTTAACTAAGGTGTGCACTTGACCTTGAAGAGTCATGCCACTATGACTTCCTCTAGTTGTACTCCAGGTTCGGGGCAATGATCTGACACGGGGAATGGTAGACCAAGGACAACTAGAAGATCCTCATGTCTTTCCCTTCATGGAACTAGTTGTTATTCTGAATAAATGTTCTGACACACAATTCTGATAATGCTTTATGGGAATGATACAGACATTCCAGAGGGCACCGCATCCTTCCCTATCTATGGAATAATTGACATGGTTTTTTCAAAAGAAGACTCCTCCCTATTTCTCAGGGGATGGAGAACCTCAGGCTACAGAGTCTTGGATAGAAGCTATGATGTCTATCTTTGATCATCTTAAGATTCCTCCAAAGAGGAGGGTGAATCTCTCCACATAAATGTTATGGGATTTCACAAAGAGATGGTGGGATGTGATATCACAGGTGGTACACTAGCAGTTTATCACTTGGGATGATTTACAATGGACATTCTATGACTACATCTACCTGGAAACATTGAGGGTCAACCAAGCCTAATATTTCATGAGTATGGAGTAGGGTAATCTATTAGTCATGGAATATTCTTCTAGATTCACAGAGTTGTAGTGCTTTACACCCATTCTTGAGGGTGATGAGTTATTTCTTAGGTGGAAGTTTGAGGATGGTCTCAAGAATGACATCTGATCTCAGGTAAAAAATTTCTGGTTGAAATTCATATCATCTATAGTCAACCAAGGGAAGATCACCGAGCAAAACATAAGGGATTCTGGAGCTATGGGCCAGGGCGGTTTAGCATCCAGAGTTGGTACCCTTCTGACTGACAGGAGGAAGCGTTGTAGGAAATCTACATGTGGACATCTGAGTAGGAAGGATTTACATTTAGGTAGCAATGTGGTGTGCTAACTATGTGGGAAAAGTGGAAATAAGAAACATTAGTGCCTGAGGGACCCAGTTGAGTGATGATATTGCAGCAAGATGGGACATATTCAGGGTTTCTACAATTCCCTCCTTCCAGTAGCTAGTGAGGGAGGATCAGTTTCTACTCCTTGTACCGAAGTAGGACAGCCAGTTCCACATCAGACTGGGGGATAGAGTTCTATATTTCATTCAGGACGAGTTGGTGGTCATGGACGAATTGGTCATACATAGGTTTTTTTGGAAGCTATAGGGTGGATCAGCTTAGGGATCTTTGATAGCTTCATAGGGCCATGGCGCAGGTCAGGATTTTGGGCTAGAGAAAATGCAGATGGAGCAAGATCCCGAACCCTCTACGGTTAGAGGTATGATTTTGGTTGCCTCAATTTTATCTTCTAATCTTTTTGATATAGGGGATTTCCATAGATTTTTCCAATTGTATAGAGGTTTGGGCTTTGTATCTTCACACCCACTGATATCGGTACGTTGGACACTCTATTAGGTACTTGAATGGCTACTGTATGTTAGTGCAAGGAGTTCCCTCTTGAGGATGGTGGGTTTAACTTCTTATGGGACCTTTAAGTATTATATATGAATGGATATGAATTAATTCTCGAAAACAACTGGTTAGTTTCTTTATAGGACGTTGTCTATTTTAATCATCGTACGGTTAGTTTCACATCACCATAGGGTGAATTGTTTCTACATAAGGGAGAATGGGATGTCAAGGCGAGAAAAGCTGGACCCGAGCATCACGTGTTGAGAGGTTTTATAAACCTGATTGCTAGTCTGGATCTAGATGACTAGGGAACTTCACAAATGGACTTTCCACTAGTGGTCGATCATTTCTGGGATGTCATTCCATACAACTTTTCAGGTCTGCCTCTAGAGTGAGGTATACTTTTCTATTGATCTTGTGTCAGGGGAAACAACAGTGTCCCTTCCTCCTTATAGGATGGATACACCAAAGTATCAATAGCTTAGGAAGTAGTTAGTGGATTTACAGGAAAAGGGATTCATCTGTCTTAGTACTTATCCTTAGGTTTCTCATGTCCTATTTGCAAAGAAGGTGGATGGTACCCTCAGACGTTGCGTGGATTATCGAAAACTGAACTAGTTTAAAATCAAGAACCAATATCCCATGATGAGGATTTATGAACTCTTTGATCATATTTGATTAGCCCAGGTGTTCTAGAAGATTGAATTGGGATTCGGTTATCATCAATTTCACGTTAGACCATCAGATATACATCTTATAGCCATTTAGAGAAGGTATGGTCTATACGAGTATGTGGTTATTCTGTTCAGTATCACAAACGCAGTAGATATTTTTATGGAACTGATGAACCATGTATTCCATCCATACTTGTATTATATTTTAGTTGTCTTCGTGGAAGATATCTTGGTGTACACTAACACTCAAAACGACCATGACATGCATCTTGAGATCGTTTTGAGTACACTGAGAGAGAATCAGTTATATGCCAAGCTCTCAAAATGCCACTTTTGGATGGTCCATAATTACTTCTTATGACATGTTATCTTAGAGACAGGAGTATCAGTAGAAGCAGAGAAAGTTACTGAATTAGTTTCCTGGGACCAGCTGAAGAATGTCTCTGAGTTATATAGTTTTTTGGGGATAGATGGTTACTACAGAAACATTATAAAATAATTTTCACGCAATGAATCACCGCTATTGTGCCTGACTAAGATGGGTGTGATGTAATTTTGGATAGATTCTTGTGAGTCATCCCATCAAGAGATGAAAGGGATATTAACTTCAGCAATGATACTAGTTTTTTTCAGAGATGGGAAATTGTTACACCATTTACTATGATGCATCAGGTATCGAGCTAGGAACAGTGCATATGCTGGGGGAAGGTGTCATTGCATACGGGTCTCGGCAGTTGAGGCCACACGAGAATAATTACCTAATCCACAATCTCGTTTTGGAGGTAGTTGTTCATGCATTACGCTATTAGAGACATTACCTTCTAGGATAGCATTTTGTGGTGTACACTGACCTCAAAAGTCTCATGTATATCTTTACCTAGAGTGATCTAAATTTGAGACAGTGAAGCTGGTTTAAGTACCTTCATTCCTTTGACTTTGATCTTTCCTACACACTTGGGAAAGGCATTACAGTGGCTAATGCGTTGAGTAGGAATACTCATATACATGAATTTTAGGAGGCCAGTAGTGAGAAGCAGCTTATGGTTATGTTCTCTAAGATGCATTTGAATGTTCATGACACATTGAGGCCAATGTTTCTTTCTTATGTAATTGTTACCTATACACTATTGGACCAAGTGGGAATGAGGCAGTTATTAAATTCTGAAGGCCTAGTCATATGGGAGAGTGTGTCCAGAGGGGGACCTACTCTAGGATGGATCATAGTAAATGATTAGATCTTTTCATTCATGGACATGTATGGGTGTCAGTATACATACATGAGAAGATGATGAGGGATTTTCATTCCCCATTTTGTCGAGTTCATCCTGGTGTCACTATGATGTGTCATTATTTACAGCTTCAGTATCAGTGGCCATGTATGAATAGGGATGTTTCTGTTTTTGTTATGAGATGTTCCAATTTTCATTATGTGAAGGAGGATCATCAGTGACTATCTAGGCTTCTACAACCGTTACCCATTCCCGAGTGGATGTGGAATGATGATTCAATAGATTTTGTGACAGGTTTCTCAAGGTCTCCTTGAGGGGATGATGCAGTTTGGGTTGTCATTGACAGACTCACGAAAGATGCACACTTATTACCGATGAAGGATACCATTAGTGTTAATGTTCTTGGAAGGTTATACATCTGAGAGATTGTATATTTTCATGGGGTTCCGCACTCTATCATTTCAGACAAGGATGACTTCTTTACTTCACATTTCATGATTGGGCTACAATGGGATCTAGGTATATAAGAACTTATGATTAAAACATACCATCCGTACATAGATGATCAGTCAGAGCACATGATTCAAGTGTTGTAACACAAGCATCGAGCATGTGTCCTAGATTTTCGAGGTTGTTCAAAGAAGAACATACCTTTGGTGGATTTATCCTACAATAATAGTTTTTAGGAAACTATTAAGATTGAACCTTATGAGGCTTTGTACGGTAGGCCATGCCGGTCACCCCTATGTTGGCTAGAGGCATGAGAGGCAGCTATGCTGGGACCTTGTCTTGTACAAGAGACTACACAATAGGTGGAGTTGATTTGTAATATGATGTCTATTGCACAGTCATGGCAGCAGCCTTATGCTGATCAACAGAGACGACCTCTTGAATTTGAGGTAGGATATCAGGTTTTTCTACATGTCACACCAAGGATGGGAAATAAGAGGATTAGGATAAATGGAAAGCTTTCACCGATATACATCAGGCCATTTTAGGTTTGGGAGAGAGTTGAGATTGTTTCCTATCAGTTTCAGTTAGCACAAAGGTATCAGTCTATGTACGACATCTTCAATGTTTCTTAGCTATGGATTTACTTCTCAGAACTGTCTCAGGTATTTCAACCTGAGGAGGTTGAGTTATAGGTAGATGCATCATTCGAGGAGCATATTATCCAGATTATTGATCACAAAGTGAAGATTCTATATGGATGGTTTGTTCCTCTGGTACAGGTGTCAAGGCAGCCTGGCCGAGTGCAGGACAATATTTGGGAGAGGGAGACTGATGTGCAATAGTAGTGGCTAGAGCTGTTCGGGTATTTTTATTCTCCACCTTGTTAGGGAAATTTAGGGATGAATTTATTTAAGGGAGGATGTTTTTAAGAACCTGGATCTTCATTTCAGGTATGGATCTTGATTTCAGGTGTTTTTTTTGAAAAAGGGATGTTTTGGAAATTTTAGAAGTAGACACCGTGTACTTTGGAGTACACACCATGTACCAGGTTGTCATGGGTAGTCGTGTACTAGTCGTGTAGCTGAGACATGAACGTGTGAAGTGACCTAGGGACCACCTAAATCGGGGGTCGTTGGAATCATGTATATGGTGTGTACATTAAATGAACACATTGTGTACTTTTTCTTTTATTTGATAAGTCAGACCAGAGTCACATTTAATGCCTAGAATTGTCTTCTTCCAACCTTGTTTTATCCAGGAGAAACTGAGAATGATGATTATTCTTTGAGCCACCGATCTATTTTCCATTCTATAAATCAAACACCTCTTGGTGGGTTGGAATCCCACTGGCGATTTCTTCCTTCTTCTAGAGCATTTCTTCCTGATTTATTATCTCTCTTGAGTAATTTAGGGTTGAATTTTTTTTACCTTTTTGAATATCTACAATTTTATTGGTTGATTGAAAGGGTAATATTCAACTCCATTGATCATAAAACGTAGAGGTGGGTGGTTTGTTTCATGTCGTCATTTTTTATATGAGTTTTATATGCCAAAGTTCTGCTTACACTTACTTCAAGTATTTTGGGTTAAAGAAATTGAACCATGTTTTATCTTCCTTAGATTTATTATTGAATTATGGGTTTGTTATTGTAGTTTTATGTAAAATCGCTTATTACGGAACACCCCATGGGTTTTTTTTCTCATCTAAATGTTTAGGGTCATTTAGTCCAGATTTCCAAGAGCTGGACCTTGTTTTACTTGCCTTGCTTGATTGGATGGAACTATTACCTCTTGATGCTTTCTAAATGCTTGCGATATGCATTGTAATTATTTATCCATGTAGTAGTTATGATTAATTTGGGATTCATGATATTGTTTATGCATGATTGAATTGTACAGGGCTATGAGAACCTGGTGTAAGACCATAGGGGGAATTAACATTTAGTGCTTCCTCAGAGTGTATGTTATATTTCACACTATAAGACCTCATGGGGGATTGACAGTGAGTGATCCCTCAGAGTGGAAATAGTTTACATTATTATACCACAGAGGGAATTGATGTTGAGTGCTTCCATATAGAGTCTATAGTTATTCTGGAAATACCATAGGTGGAATTGATGGTGAGTGCTTCCTCAGAGTGTCTTTGCCTTTATTTCATTACTTGGCCATAGGGGTTAGATCGTGTGATCTACCCAGAGGGTTAACATAAATATTGAATGTTTTTTATGCATCTTCCAAACCAAAGCACAAGCTTGCATTTGATCCTATTAGGAAGTCTTATGAGATACCTGTTTGTGAAACTTGATTAAATGTTGAACATTAAATGCTAATGAATGTAAATTAAAACTATAAAATATGGTTACTTTTGTGTACTCCATGTTTCATTGTTGCATTTCCATTATTACCTGCTTTATATACTCACTGACAGTTAGGAACAAATCTTGTTTTGGTTTCCTATTGGGATTTATCTCACACCCTGTTTGGGTCATGCTTTTGAACCCAAACTGATTATATGGTTGCATTTGTAGATAGGGAAAGTGCCCTTAGTTATCAAGTACTTGATTACTATAGAGATAAAGAGCATTGAGTGAAGCTAAGGCTTGCGATATTGTTGGATTTTATTTATTTTCTTTTGTACTTTGGTTTAGTTCTGTATTTCCAACATTGGGACTTATTTGGATTTTTTCCTAGACATATGTGACATGCATCAATTATATATGTGCTCCAATTGTTTATTTACTTTCACTCTTCCGTTGTTTACTTGTTTTATGGTATTATTTATTTTCCTACTGGTTATTATTTTTTATTCCTCTATGAATATTCTTATAATAAGGGCATTGTTTCCCCACTATAATAACCAAGCCCCTCACTGCTAGTCAGAATTCTCTTACATTTGGGGAAATGTGCTTTGGGCCATGTGTCCAACATGGTATGAGACACCTTTTGGAAGCACTCGAAACCAAGACATTACAATATAAGGAAATTATTATCTGAAATTTTTTCCAAATTTATGTTTTAGTTATAATTTTTCTATTTGTGTTAAAACAATTATTGTGTTTTTTTTGAAATTTTTTCATTTATTTTAGAACATTAAAAATATAAAAATACAATTTTATTGGTGTTTAATTTTTAAAACCCTGATCAAAAGTGGATTTGAGTTCACTAAAAATATCTATTTCTCATGAATGAATATTTCATTTCATGTGTATTTTCTATTTTATGTTTTAAATAAATTACTATTTTTCATATAGAATGTTTTTGAACATCCATGAATTTCATTAATAATTTACATAGTAACTCCATATGTATTTATTGTTGATGTATAATTCGTTTTAAATTAGTAAATTTTTATGAAATAATGTTTTTCTATTTTAAAAAAAATGTATTGCTATAGTATAGTGTGTTTCTCTAATTTGTTATGAGATTATGTTAATAATGATATTTTCTACATAAAATGTGGTCATAAAAATATTTCTTCTTAGAAAATAATTTATTTATGATTTTTTAAATATTTTTGGGTTATGATTGATAAAGTAATGACCATTAAAAAAGTTTTCTTGAAATATGGAACTAAAGTATCTAATGATATAATAATTATGTTGAGTAAATTCATGAACTCAAGGGGATATTGTACAATAATTGATACTAATATGTTTCCACATGCTTTTTCATATGTCCTAATTAGTATTATAAATAATCCATAAATATATTATTTTCAAAAATGAGAAATATAAATGAGTATTTCAAAATATTATTAATTTAAAAGTAAATGGTTTTCTAAATTATATATACATATTAAATATGTTTTAGTAACAGTTTCAATTATTTTAAAACCCTTTTTATGTAATCATTTTATAAAATGATTATTTTGACAAAAAATTTACAAAATATATTTTTAGTTTTTAATAAAAATAATTTTAAATGGAAATAAAATCCTTTATTGGAAATTTTTTTGATCATCTTATGTTTTATATTATTTTTTTACATGTTTTGTATACATTAAAATGGAAATTTTTCAAATAAGGTACAACACATGTGATGGAATTTTTTAATTGTTTAATTTTTTACATCTAAAAAAATGCTAGTTTTTGAACTATTCTCCAAAACCTAGATAGAAAAAGGTCATGGAATGTAAAATTTGATGTGTTTATTTTACTTATTTCTCATAAAAAATAATGTATAATTTAGTAATAAATCAAGAATATTGGGTTCTTTAATTTATAATTGGAATCTGGGAAATATTTTATAAAATTATATTAAATTAAGTAAAAGTAATAATTTATGTATGCCTCCTTAGTAAATTCATTTTTGTTGACTTTTTTAAATGGAAGGAAGAATAACCCAAACAAATATTTTGTCTCTAATAGATGAGTTAGTCAAAAAAATAATTCAAAAGCATGCTTAAATGATTTTGAGGCTTTTTTTAACCTCTAAATCACTTTTAATAATCTTTATAATATATCCAACACACCGTATCTACTATAATTCTTTTGAGCATTAGTTCCTCTTTATTATTCAATTGTGAATACTCAACCCTGTTATTATGAAGGATGGGGAAAATATCATAGGGTTATTTTCAAATTTTTTACTCTATCTCATCAATTGGAGGCTTTGGTGTTATTTTTGGATGTTATAGAAGAGTGTGACACCAACACAGCCTATATGTTTCATGAATTGAGTTTTAGTTTATATAGAATATTTAAGGACTTTAAAATATTATAGGATGGTTTGGTTTGATTTTTCTATATGAATCGAATTTTATTGGATGTCTTTGAACGTCATAATCCTAAAACATTTATCCAATCTTCGAATCTGTGTTTATGTGATTTTGACCCAAATTGTGCAAGTAGCATATGGGAAAAAGAAGTCGAAGAACATGAACATTCCAAGATGATCAGTTTCATTCAAGAAAACCTACATTTTTATCAGAATATCCAACATTGTGTATTATGTTGAAGGAATGAATGATTTTTCACAATGAAAATATAGTGATTGGTAATAATAACAAATTTATTTGTGTAGGAACACCAAGGTTAAAGTAAAAAAATTGGTGTGTGTGAATGAACAAATAAGGGGGTGGAATTCAAATAAGGGGGATGAATATGACCCTCCAAATCAGGGATTTATTTTTTATTTTTAATAAAAATGTTACTAAAGAAGAATTCCAATTTTAAGAACATTAAAAAGAACATTTTATTAATGAAGCAACGTCTACAATACACTATTATGAAACAATATCATTAAAACTATTTGAATAAACTCACTACAAAGTCAGAAATACAACTGTAAAGACTAAAAACAATGTAATAATCCTAGGGGTATATACTACATATGATGAATCTTCTATAATTAGAGAAGTTTTAGTGATGAATATAGAAAAAATATGGATAATAAGAGAGAAATAGAGAAACATTTTTATGTAACAAATTAACATTAAGATATTTTGATTCAGCATAATTACTATAATCCATAGATATTTATAATACTTTTTATTTTTCATTGTCATATTGAATATTTTAGTGTTTTAGTTATTTTAGTATTAATATTTAGAGACATGTAAAAATATTTAAAATAATTTTATGTTAATAATTACAATTATTATCAAAATAATACTTCATTTAAATTTTGAAATATTATCTTATTAGTATTTTTTGATAATATCATAATGTAAATAAATATATTTTATTAATATAAGATAAAATATATTTTCTATGTCAGTATATCTAAATTACATTTTAGAAATTATATGTAAAATTTTTTTAATTATGAAAATTATAAAATAATTAATTTGTCAATTCCAAAGATTAATATTAAAATTTCTTAAATAATACTATTGAAACACAACTTTTTATAAAAGAATACAAGTTATTATTAAAAATTATTACATTTAAAGGAATTTTTTATTTTAACTACAAACAGTATCATATGATACTAGGAATAATATTTTGTAAACAATTTATGTATAAAAAATTTACATTTTTATAAGGAAAATGAATGTTACGAATGATTAATATAAATAAAATTGGTTTTAATTATTGTTTTATCATATATGTAATTGTATGGACCCCAATACCAGTATCCTGGAGCCAGTGTCTTACATTATTAAAATAGAATTGATACAATTTTTGAATCCTAAAGGACCGATCAGTTTAACTGTTTTGGAATATAGATTACATATAGAGTCCTTACATTATAATTCAAAATCTACCCTACAACATAGATAATATTTTTAAAATAATGAATCTCTCATATTATCCCTATATATTATCTATAATATATATCCTATAATCTTGTAAAAAGATGAAACATAAGAAAGGTGTGAGCATAGATGATCATTAATGGTAAATAATATAGAGGAAGCTATCATAAACAACCATAAACATTTAAGGGAAGGTGTATAACTAAAACATAAGCCTTTTAAACCAAATATTTTCTTTACTATAGAAATAATAAATAAAATATTTCCATATAAATATTTACATAGATATTCTAATTTTCTAACAATCAAATTTAACATTATTAACTAATTTCATAATGAGGGAATGCATAAAGTTGGAGAACATAAATATATTGTCAATGCATCAACCAAAACACCATACATAAATGTGTAAAAACCCAACTTGTTTTTCAAATCTGACCTACCAATTCAATTATGGGATATATAAGGTCTCACCCATTATATACTAAGTCCAATTCATTCCATATATTAAATAGTGAAACATAACAAATATAAACATTCTTTTTAAAACAGGCTTAAAAAATGTTAACACGTTAACCATAAACCATGAATGGTACCAAAATATCCCATTCAAATTAAAATATATCATAAATTGTTAATAAAAACAGAATATTATAACATAATAAATCAACCTCAACTGAGCATAAAATCCAACAAAGTGTGTTTACCTAGATGAAAATAATCCAATAAAATCATTAAAAATTTGGGAAAAATTCCCCATTTACATTGAAATCATTTAAAAGAATTGAAAATTTAAAATAAAACTTATGTTTTTTAGATAACATTATATTATTTTAAGGTATGATTCAAAACATTAAGGCTTTAGGATGGAATAAAAAATCACACAAGCTTTATAAGTTAAGAAAACATTCTGAGAGTCGAAAAAATAATAATGTACCTCCTTTAGAAAATCACAACAGATTCCTTTCAAAAATTCTTATAAAAAGTAAAACATGTGTAAAAATTACATCAAACAATTATATAATAATATTAATAACATATTGAAATAAATTTTTAAGAAACATGGATATGGATTATAAATATGTCCCCATAAATACTCACATTTTAACAATCTTGAATAAAAATGAGGTTGAAAAATTAAAAATTACATTATAATTTAATTTAGTTGAGGGTGACTAATCTTTAGTAATAATGGTTAATTTTTTTATTAAATTATAATATAACAGTATCCACATTTATGAAATCATATATGACCCTCTTATATAGTTTTTTTAATAATATTTCAATATTAACATGGTATCTGGTTTTAAATGTTTGTTTTGTCGTGTAAATATTTATTCTTATGAATAAGATATATGTTCCTCATATCCATAATTATATTAAGTTAATAAATATTATATTCACACATCATATACATTTCTATGAAAATTATTTAATCATTATCATTTATAATGAATCTCATCACATCAAAGAGACAATAGTTCGTAAGTAAGAATGAGCAACGTTAACATTCCCTTAATGGTAATTTGGTAATAAATTAGATGGTATATTAATTATATAGAATAAATATCATGAAAGAATTATTATTTATATACCTTATATTCATAATTATTCTCATCAAAATAAAGTGGTGATGAAAAACAAATTACACCACAGTCTGGAGGCGGTGAGTCCTACACATGCACATATTGTGATATTGTTTTTTATAAGATGTAAAAAATGAGTAATATGGGTTTCCCATAATCATAATAACTTATCAGCGTATATATGATGCTATTTTTATTATTTTATAATATAAAAAAGGTGTGAAGAGGAAGTAGAAGATAAAATAATTTTTTAAGATTCATTAAAAATGATTACCTCTTCTTTAGGGTACCTCCTTTGGATATCCTCTTAGGGACACTAGTTATAGTATTTTGAGAGTACCAACACCTCTAGTATTTGTCTAGTGAAGTTGATATGGTAAATGGGTAGGGTTTTTTCAAGAAATAGGGATCAATGTGGTGTGAGGATGTTTTGGAGGTGATGCCTTTTTATAAGAGAAGGGAGGGGCACTCTTGGAATCCCCTAAAATATTAAATTTATATAAATTTATTTTAGATTTAAAAAAGATCCAAAGTAGTTTAGTTAAAATATATGATGAAGAAGGTACTAAATCCAATAAAAAAATAATTTTTGTACTAGTTTATATATATTTAGATTTACCTATATCTTTTGGATTTAACCCTAAATATATTTATTTAACTATTATCACGGAAACATTTTTTTTTATTACTTAAGAGTTAATATAGTTACTATATAATATTAAATGAATAAAAAATGGAAATTTTATGACATATTTAACCTTATTATAGTTATTTGGACGAATTTTATATTTTTATGAATTTTATTTCAATTAATAAAATATTATTAATTTTAATGTATATCTTATGTCAATTTTGATAGTATTCATTATTTGTATTTGTAAAAAAAACCTAAAAATATAATAACATTGAACCAAAACATATAATATATCACTAAAATTTCTATTTTATCTAAAAAATTTGAGAATATAATTATTTATGTCAAATTATATTTATTTTAATAATTTTAATACCATTATTTTGATATTTCCAATAATAAAACAATTAATGAAACATCATTATGCATGCCTTTAATGAAATTAACTCTTCTATAAAAAATTAAAATACATTATCATGAAAAACATAAATTTTTTTTTTTCAAATGAAAATTTATAGTCAAATTTATCCTCTATATAACCATATATTAAAAATGATTTAGTTATAAAAAATATTAGTATGAATTTTTTACTGGTCGTTAAATAAAATATAATAAATATCATATTCTTAACCAAGAGTATTAAAAAGTTAAAATTTCTATCTAAAGTTTATTTTGTTCTAAACCCACTCATCATTTGAAATTAGGAATAGTGTTAGTGTAATTTTATAATATTTTATGATTATTTGTACCTTTAAGTATCGTATTTTTCTTTAACCGTGGCAAAAAACTCGAATGTTAATATTCACCAAAAATTGAGTGGATCATATTAGAATCAACATATCATAATTATTATAAAAATTTACATACCTTTTTTGAAATTTAATTCATATAATTGATTAATTTAATATTAATACTAATCTCGTGGATGTGTCCAGAAAGTGGGTAAAAAGAGACGTTCAAAAGATCAATATGATTTTATATCTAATTTTAATTTAAAAAGTTATTCAAATAACCTATATTGGATTAATATATGTATTATTCATCAACTATAAATTTAAAAATTAATATAATGAATGATTATTATTTATGTAAAAATATATTTTTTAACTATAATGTTATATTTTTAATTATTCTTTAAAATTTGAAAATTCTGTGAAAAATACCTAAATTTCAGCGAAATATTATTTTCATTTTCAAAATTAAAAAAAATAATTAAATTTTTATAAATTAAAATTTATAAAATTTCAAAAAAAATTATAATATATGTTCTATTTAAAAGTTGTAAAATTCAACTTTAATAATATAGTTTTTATTCGTAAAATCAGAGTTGTTCTTATATAATTATATAGGGAACACATAATGTAAAGATAATATACATAATCATTATATGGTGGTTAATAATAATCATAAACTCTATTTAAATTACTAGTTTAATATATTTTGGTGCACTCAAACTCAGTGTTTCGTGAAACAAATGTTATTGAATTTATTTACAATAAAGATGTACTATGAAATATCGGGGTGTTGCATTCCTCCATAAAATATTCATCCTACAGATATACATAATATCATGTCATAAAAACATTTGGGTAGTTCATCATCATAATATCTTCATGTTCCAATGTTTCATATTCCATTTTATAGTTTCTCCATATTTTCCTTTACAAATTGAGTTGTCTGATTCCTCAACACTTGTTCTCTAGTGTCTACAATCTTGATCAGATCATCACTACATGACATATCAGATTCTACTTCTATGTATTCATCGGTGATTACATGAATTGTGTCTGGAATGTATTTCTTTAATAGTGATACAATAAACACTTCATGAAAATTGGAGAGACATGGCAGCATTGGTAAATGGTATGTTGTATCTCCAATTCCAAAATTTAAGAAGGTCTGATCTACATCATATTTAACTTTATTTTATTACCAAATCGTATAACACCATTAAATGTAGATACCTTCAATAAAACATGATCTCGCACATGAAATTCAAAATCCATCCTTCGGTTATCAGTAATTCCTTTTTCCAATATTGATCTTCTTTGATATGGGTTTGAATAACCTTCACCCTTTCCGTAGTTTCCTAAATAATTTCGAGGTCTATAAGTTTACTTTCACGAGCATCACCCCCACAATTTGTTGTATGAATTATCTTTCTTTATAATTCCATATATGGTTCCATATAAATACTTACATGGAAGATATTGTTATAGTAAAATTATACCAAAGTAAATATTTATGCCAAATACATTGAATGTAAAGTGATCAGGATCTAGACATGTCTTTTAAACATTAAATAGTCTTTTCTAATTTTGTATTGATTTGAGGGTCGTGGGAAGTGCTCAAATTATGCTCTTTATCTTGGGCCTTCTAGAGAATTTTCCTAAATTCTGATATAAAACAAGGATCATGATCTGACACAGTCGATAGAGGTACACCATGAAGAATGTGAAATTTATTAATATAAAGTCCTAGTAAATGTTCAAGAGGTAAATTTTCTCTTATATCAAGAAAATTTGAAAATTTATTAAGGCGATCAATAATAACACATATCTTATCATTCCATCTAGGATTCAATTGTATCCCCATAACCAATTCAATCATGATATCATCCCATTTCCTCATGGGTTGCATGACTCATATAGGATGATGTCTTTCAGCCTTAACTTGTTTAAAAACCAAACACTTTGACACATAGTTGTCAATTTCCTACTTCATATTATCCAACCAAAAATGTTCCCCAAAATATCTAAACCTCATAGTGCTACCAAGGTGTATAGAGAAATTTTAACTGTGACAATCATCCAAGAATTCCCTTTTTAGCTCTGGTATATAGGGAACCCGAGGCCACTTCCCAATTTTTAAAATAGGAACATTATATACAAATTCCATCAATTTTCAATCATTTACAGATTTAATTTTATTCTTAAAATACCGATCTTTAGAATAATAAATTATTAACCTTTAGGGTAATTTTTATTTGGAAACCATCTGGAAAAGTAGTGATGTTTCACCATCCTTAATAATAACCTCACTCATCATTACTAGATCCATTAACATAGGATCCCATTCAAATCTCATTTTTTTCATAACTCTATGGTACTTCCTGCCCAAAGCATCTTTTAACTTATTTTCACTCCCTAGGTGGTAGTGTAATGAGCCACCATATTTCATAAGTAGATTGATCCATCTCCTTTACCTCATATTGAGTATCTTCATCAGAATATATATTTCAAAAACTTGTTATTTTTATATATATCACAACCTTCACCATTTTCATGTTTTCTCCATATATTTGTAGAAACATTAACAAAGACTTACTCAATATCATGATTTGGATAATTATGTTCATGATTCTTAAAATCATTGATGCATATGCAATGACTATATCATTCTGCATATGGACACAACCAATTACTTTTCTAGATGCATCACTATAAATCCCAAATCCATATTTTATATGTGTTAATGTACTCATATGATAATTGATGAATATATTCTTCAATTATTAAAAAAATCACATTATTTTTGATGTTTGGAATTTAATCTCTTTACTTGTAGTGTTTATTAATGGGTTATCCAATATGGAAAAATTCAAAAGAACATTTCGATATTAACATGCTAAAACAATAAAATTGTATACCTCAATTATGCTCATTGGTGCAGGACATTACTGGACTAAATTTTTCTTTTGAAGATAAATATAGATTACATCCATATATACAATATAGCTATGAAATGAAATTTCAAGAATCCAAAACTCAATATTGCTAAATTTACTATATAAATCTTCCCTTCTAAGAGACTCAAGAATTTTCCATATGTGATTCTCATGGTCTTCATAGCATTTAGAATAAAATTTAATATAGTTAATATATACCAAAAAAAATAATCAAGATATTCCTTGAGTACTCTATTCATTGTATTTATAAAAACCAAGGGTCTATTAGTCAATCAAAATGGACTTTTGGAAAATTCTTAATGTCCATAGCTCATCCAAATAGCTGTATTATGAATTTATTCCTTCTTCACTCATAGTTGATGATATATAGAACAAAGTTAAATCTTTGAAATGAATTGAGATCCATGAATTTGATCAAATCAATCGTCGATAAGAGGTAGAGGATACAAGTTCTTTATTTCAATTTCAATGATTTCTCTATAATCAATACAAAGCCTCAATAATCTATCTTTTTTATTGAAAATGTGAGAAGGGGCTCCCCATGGAGAAACAAAAAAGATGAATAAATCCATTTTTATCCAAATATTATTTCCATATCTTCAAGTAAACTAATTCCATTGTAGAAATTATATTGGGATAATCTGATATTGGTCTTGTATTAGAGATTAAATCAACAGAAAACTCAACTTCATGCTCTTGGTGTGTCTCGAAAATTCTTTAGGAAATACATCAATGCATTCCTTTACAATGGGAACATCCCCAATTTTATTATTTCCTTCTCTGACCATGGAATTTGTTTTCTATTCCTTACATGAATTTTATTCAGAAAATCTTGTGGGAGTGGATCTATATATGAATCAGGTGATTATGTTTCAGCTTTAATGATAAGGGTTTCTTCATCTTGCTTATTAATCATAAGTTACTTCTTCTTGCAATAAATTTTGTCATAATAATTAGAAATCTAATCCATATAAAAAATAATATCCTAATAAATCATATGTATAATGAAAAGGTAAGAAACTAAAGTATATTTATGTCTCGTAAAGGGGATTTATAGACATTGCTAAATTGAAATGAGACTTCACTTAGCAGTATTGACTAGAAACTCATTTAATAAATCAAAATGGAAATGTCTAATGTTATTGGAAAACTATAGGGATATAAAATAATGAAATGATCAGGATACAAATAATGCATTGGATATGTTATCAAAAATGGTTAAATTTCATTCCACAACATCATTTTATGTTCAAAATCATCAATTGTGATCGCATAAGCCTGTACATAATCTCTTGGCCTTTTTTTAGAAGGAATTTCCATGACTCTACGGAAAATATTTTTTATAATTTTCCATTTCATTACAATTATAGTATATAAAATTGGTAACTTTATTCTTTCCCATTCAATAACGGGATTGGAGGCATTTTTCTCAACATATAGAACAAACTCCCATTCCCTTCAATAAAGTACCTAAGTGTTTCTTCAAACAATTATTTCAAGATGGAATGTTAGTTCTACACTACTTCCCCTTTTCGGTATCTTATTTTTTTAGAGAGTTAAGAAACCCTCTTATCCTATTTATTTCTTTTAAAGTCGTGTGATATAGGAAATTCCATTTTTTCATAATTACACCTGAATTTATATCTTCTTATGAAAAGAAATATTTGGAGACCAGTGCCCTGTGGAGTAATGCTTTTAACCTATAAATTAATTTATCAGTATTACTATTTTTATTGTCGATGTAATCAATAACATGCCTTATTAACCTCATAAAGTTAACTTCATACTTTTAAAAATCCATATCCTCCTTTTCCCATAGACATATAAATTTCCTTCTAATATCCACTTCATGTTCATGAGAAAAGTATTTTTCAAAGAATAGTTCATTAAATTAACTACATTCTATGTTTTCTATTTCTCCATCCTCCTTCATGTTTTGAATCATTAACCACCATTTATATGTTACTTCTAAGAGATGATAAATTTCCTTAAAATAATCTCCCTTTCATTATGAACAAATGAATGAATTATCTTCTTTAAGGAACTTATCCATTTCTCAGTTACAAATGGATTTTTAGTTTTATTTAATAATGGATGTAGTTGTCTCATGAAGCAGTCTAAAATTGATCCTCCACATTGTGGATCAGGATGCTCTATACAGGTATAGTTATTGTTCATAACATGATTATGATGTCCTAGTATAGTTGCAAATTATTCATTGTCATTATTATTTCTAGCTCCAACATCATTATCTTGCATTTTAATGGTAATTCATTCATGGATTATGTGTGTTTAGATGGTTTCCATTCCTTCCACTAGGAGAAATTTATACATAATGGCATGTACTATATTAGCTTATGAATCATAATACACAATTTCAAATTACTAAACATAAATTAAAAAATTGATGAAAATCATATCTCATAATCATAATCATTGTTTCTTGGAGGAAAAATATATATTTAAATCCTTCATAATGGTTTGTTGATAAAATGTGAATTATAATAAAAATATATTTCTAGGGTCTCAATCTAGGTTCACATTAATACACATTGTCATGTACCATATTACCCTAAGCCTGGCATGGGACACCTTTTCAGAGTAGTGAACCATAGGTGCACCTTTTCTAGAACCATTTCCTATTGTAAAATATATACGAGGATATATTTTCATGAATACACACATAATCTCTACATTACCAAATTTTTTGGACGTTCTTTTATAACTATCCTCAAAGTCTGTCTTAGGGTTATGTTCCCTAATCTATGCTTTCAAAATCTAATTTTCAAGGTTTCTACTATATATTCCCTTATACGAAATGTAATGACCCCAACATATGTAACCTAAATCGGATGACCTACATTATTACATTAGCATAGATAAATGTGGTGAATCCCAAAGAACTGAAAAGTTTTATATTTTTGGAAAATAGGTTATATAAAAATCTATATAGTATAATTAAAAATCTAAAATACAAAATATAGAGTCCATTGAAGATTAGGATTCTCCTATCTTAAGCCTTCATATCAGTTATAATATAGATCTTTTCATCCAGGTAATAAATGAAACACAAGAAAGTGGTGATCTCATATTCTTAGTAAGGGTAAATAAAATAGAATAAGCTATCATAAATAAGCATAAAATTTAAGGAAATGTGTATACCTAAAATGAAATCCTTTTAAACATTATCCTGATCCTAATATAGAATTAATTAAAAAAATAATTCCATATAGACATTCACATGGATACTCTACTTGTCAAATAATTACTTGTAATACCAATTAATATTTTCATAATGAGTGAATTCATACTGTTAATTATCACAAATATACCATCATGGATACAGCCAAGACACCATTCATAAATGGGTAAAACCCAACCTAATTTTTCTCATGAGTCCTACGAATGCATAGAGGGAATATAGTGGGCCCCATATGTCACATTCTAAGTCTAATTTATTGATCATATGAAAAGTTTGAAACATAACCAACATAAACATTCATATTAAACCTATAATATGACATGTTAACACATTAACCACAAACTATGAATGGTGTAAAAATATAACATCCAATTTGAAACATATCATAAACCCTGTAATAAGCTATGTTAGATTTTATCATAAGAAAACAACCTCAGTTAATCATAAAATCTATTAATGGATGTTGGCATGGATGAAAATAATCTAATAAAATCATTATAATTTTCATGAGAAATTTTCACTTTTAAAATTGAAATTATTTCAAAGTACTGAAAATATAAAATAAACATTTATTTTTAAAATAACCATATAATATTATAAAGGATACTTCAAAATCATAAGGAATCATTATGGAAGAAAAATTCACTCACAACACATAATCTATAAATAATTCATTCCATTGAAAAATGGCATAATGTACCACATTTGGAAAATGAAAAACGATTCCATTAAAAATAATTAAAAAAATTAAAACATTGGATAAAATTATAATAAAAAAATTTACATTAATAATAATAATATTTTAAATACATTTTTATGAAACATGGATGTGGATGGTAAGTAAGTCCAATTAAATACTTACGTTTAAAAATATCGAATGAAAATGAAATTAACCCTTACCTTATACATTATTTATGTTGAGGGTGGTTAAATGTGTATAATGGTTAAATAATTTAGTCAAATTATTCTATAACTATATACAGATTTATGATAAAATATTTTCCTATTATATTATTTTGTTAATAATATTTCAATATTACTATTGTTTCAATTGTTAAGTGTTAATTTTGTCATATAAGTATTTTTTATTATGCATAGGATATATATTATTCATATCTAATAATGATATAATGTTCATAAATATTATATTGACTCATCTTATATATTTTCATAATCATTCTTGAATGGTTATCGTGGAGAATTAATCTCATTGTGTCTCAAAGACGGTAGGTCGTACATGCGCACGAGTGATGGTATCATTCCCTTAATGGTAATGTCGTAAATAATTTGAAGGTATATTAATTATAAAAATTAAATATCATGTCATATTTATTATTTATATCCATTATATTCATCATTATACACATAAAATTAATGCGGTGTTGAAAAACAAATTACAAGAAAATGTGGAGACGGTAAGTCATATGCACGTAGACATTGATATATTGTTTTTAGTGCGATGAAATAGGGGGAATATGGTTGTAGCATAATCATAATAAGATATCAGAATATACATGATAATGGTGTTTTGACTTTTTAATTTAGTTCATCCAAAAATTGAAAGTAGAAGAATAAATAATTTTGAAGAGTCGGTAAAAATGGTTACCAGTTCTTTAGCGAACCTCCATTGGATCTCCTCTTAGGGAGACTAGGGTTGGTCATTTAAGAACAGAATAACCTATAAGATGTGTTTAATGAAGTTGATAAGGTAAATGTTCTGGGTTTGGTTGATCAATAATGCTTAATGTGGTGTGAGGATGTGAGAGAAGAGGTTTTTTTATAAGAGAGTGGAGGGGTACTTTTGGAATCCCTTAAAATATTAAATTAATATAAATTTATTTTCAATTGAAAAAAACTCTAAATTGAGTAATTTAAAAAATAATTTGAATATGGTTATAAAAAATATCATCCAATAATTTTTATATGGGTTATGGATAAATTTTTACACTTATCTCTTGGCTTTAATCCTAAATTAATTCCATTAACTCTTATCATGACAACATGTGTTTTTATTACTTAATGGTTAAATTAATTACTATAGAATTAAAAAATAACACAAAATGGATAATTTATGAAATATTAATCATAATTTTAGTTTGTTTATGTAATTTTATATTCTCTGAATTTTATATCATTTCATAGAATTTTTTTTTAAAATTATCATTTATGTCAATTTTAATACTATTCATTATTTTAATTTTTTAATATCCAAAAAATATTATAAATTAGAACCAAATAATAAAATATATCACTAACATGTTTATGTTATCTATGTAATTTTTTATGTAATTATTTATGTTGAATTATATTTTTTGAAAATTTTAATATCATTATTTTGATGGTTCTAATTAATTTAAAAATTATTGCATCATCATTATTCAAGACCTTAATTAAATTATTTATTATCTAAAAATTAAAAATAAATTACCATTATAAATAAAAATATTTGATATTTTAAATTACTATTTATTGCCAAATTTATCTTCTATATTACACAATATTAAAATTTAATTATTTATAAAAAATATGATTATGACATTTTTAGCTTATCTTGAAATAAAATATGTTAAACGTCATATTCATACACAAGTTACTAAAAAAGGTTATAATTTTATTTTGTGCTTCGTTATTGTCAAAAACCATTCATTCAATTATTTTATTACAAGTGTTATGGTAATTTTATATTATTATAATATTATTTTTCCTTTTAATTACACGATTTACCTTTAGTCATGGTAAAAAAAATTGAAGTAACTATTCAAGAAAAATTAACATTATCATATTAGAATGTAAATATAATACTTATTATAACCATGTTTTTCATTTTTTTCCAAACTCAATTCCCTTTAGTGGCTCAATTAAGTTTAACACTAATCTCACAGTTGTGGTGAGGACGTGGGTAAAAGAGACATCCAAAAGGACCGTATGTTTTTATATGTAATTCTTATAAAAAATGATTTGATTAACATAAATTTTATTAACATATATAATATTTATCTATTATGTATTTAAAGGTAAATTTAATGTATAATTATTATTTAAATTAAAAATCATTTTTTGACTACAATGTAGTGTTTTCACAATTCATCAAAAAATAGTACTTCTCAATAAAATACAAGAAACCAACCCTCAGATAATTTCTATATTCCAAATTCAAAAATTCGGTAAATTCTAAAAAATATAAATTTTAAAATTTAGTTATATAATATGTGTTCCATTTAAAAGGTGGTAAAATTCCCCAAAAAATATAATTTTTATGATTATAATTAGATTTGTTCATATATAAAAATATAGGGAAAAAGGTAATATAAATGTAATATAAATAAGTTTCATAATGTGGATAGTATAATTTAAAACCTCTACTTAGACAGATAGGTTAGTAGAGTGTGGTGTTCTCGAACTCAGTGTTACACACAACACAAGTTATTAAATTTATTTAAAAACAAAAAGTATTGTGAAATCATGGGTGCTACAATCACAATGTTAAAAAAATTGGCCACCCTTGATGGACAACAAAGGGAAACCTCATCCTCTATTAGGAGGAAGCACAAAAGGTCAACCTTGTGTGGGAGGCATCTCCAAAAGCCTGCCAAAGGTGAACGGGTGGCACATTAGTGGACCATAGGTATAGCTATTCATGGGTGGTCTCCTGTACAGGGATACCTATGATCCATATAATCTATTTAGTAGTATGTAGAGACCATGTTAAAGGATCATGTGGTGTGTTGTTGTGATTTCAAGGTTCATATGACCTGAATTTTATTATAATGTGTCTTAGAATCCATTTCTATTTGATGTGGGATGTGAATATAAATATTGTTTACATAAGCTTTAAAACAACAGTTATGATCTAGTCCATCTATTCAATTAAAATTTGATCTAAGTCATTCTCTTATTTTCTATTCATCTTCTTCATAGTTATCAATCCATCTATGTTCGAACCAATAATCTCGGGACACTAATGTATCCTACCTCTCCATTGTCTATCTCTTTATAAATATGTCTCCCAATTGATATTGAGAGTTCCAAATGGTATAATTAATTTATAAATAATATAAACTAATCCATTGAATAAAATTTTTTGTAATTTTTTAATTTTTATTCCCTTAGCATTAGAGTTAATCTATATGTATTATATATATTAATTTCCCATAATCTCATATAATTAAAACAATTGAGAAAAGGAGTATCATAAAATATTAACAAACATTGAGTTTCATTCTTGTTTTTTCAAATTTTCAAATATCTTTTTCATATTTTCAAATGTAGTGGTGAAGGAATATTCAATATATATAAATATTTATAATTAAGAAATAAAATATATAGTCTTGGAAAAACCACCAAAATACTTTACTAAAAATAATTTTTTATATAATATTACCTCACCAAAAATAGTTAAAAGTGAAATATATACCGTAAAAATTCAATAATAAACCCTCATTGTTTCCTCATGAATGAACCAACACCCCATCACCAAACTCATTCCCTTCCTCTTTGTCTATTTCATTACACCAAACAGCCTTCAATTGAACTTTATAAAATAAAGCGACATGTTTTTTCCAAATTCATATATATTTAAATATATGTTTTCTAATTCTATAGTTTATGGATGTTATTATCTCATGGTTTTATCATGATTTATTGAGACATAAATTCTCAATTTTGATTCAAATATTTATTATTATTTTTTTGCAAATTTTGTGATTTATTTCATAGTTTAAAAAAATATGAAAACATTTTTTTATTGTTTATTTTTAAAACCCTTATTAAAAGAGGATTTAAGTTCAATAAAAACCAATATTTATCATTAAATAATTTATCATTTTATGTGTAATTTCTATGTTATGTTTTATAAAATTTATCATTTTATGTGTATAATTTTCTTTTACATCCATTAATTCCATTATTAGTTTAGATATGGAAATCATATGTAGTTATTGTTGAAATCTCATTCATTTTAAATCAAGCATTTTTTTTATTTACTATGTAATGGTGTTTGTCACTTTTAAATATAAGAACTACTCTGGAAGAGTGAGTTTCCCATATTTCAATTCATATAATTATAAAAATGATATTTTAAATAAATTGTGGTTATAAAATAAATTTATCAAATAAAATAACTTATTTATGACTTTTTTAAAAGTATTTAAGTTATGAGTGAGAACGGTAAACAAATTAAAAATATTTTCATCAAATTTGACACTAGAGTATCTAAAGATTGGATAAGGTATGGGGAGTAAACTCATCTAATCAAGTAGATGTTTTCCTCTATGTGATACATTAATGTGGCCAGGTGGTTTTTCATATGGACTACAATGTATCATATTTAACCCATAAATATTATTATTTTCAAATAGGAGAAATCTAAAGGAGTATTTCAGATGATTGTTATTTTAGAAGTAAATTTATTTCAAAATAATATGTACATGTAAAGGATGTCATATAATATAATTAAATTTATTTAAAATAATTTTATTTATTTATTTTTTAAAATAAATAATTTGATAAAATGTTTCTAAATGAGATTTATATCTTTTAAATAAAATTATTTTAAAATGGATTTAAAATCCCTTACTAGGAAATTTAATGGTCATCCTATGTTATAAATTATTAATTCTACTTGATTAGTATGAATTAAAATGAATTTTGTTTCATATAGGGTGGAAGATTTTAGGAAACAAATTTGTAAATTTTATATTTTTTTGTAGCTCTAAAAAATGTAAGGTTTTTTTAATTCTCCAAATCCTAGACTCTAAAAGGACATGGAATAAAAAAAATCTATGTATTTTATATATATATTTTTTATAAAATAAACAATATATTTTATAAGTAAATCAGGAAGTGTATGTCCAGGGCATTACATTTGGAATCAAAGAAATAGTCTAGACAATTTTGGAATGTTAAGAAAAATTATTAATTAAATTATGTCTCCTTTGTAAATTCTTTTTCCTTAAATTTTTTTTATGGAAGTAAGAATAAGACAAACAACTCTTTTGAATATTCAAGATGAGTTACTCAAAAGATATTTTTATAACATGGTCAAATGTTATTGATCATTTTCTTAATCCCAGACTCACTTTTAAAATCTTTACAATATGTTTAACACACTAGATAAACTATGATTCATTCAAGTAGTAATTCTAATCTATTATTATATTCTCTTTATTCATCTTCCTATTTATTAATGAAAAAGAAAATTTTATGTGCGTATTTTTAAAAAATTTACCATATTCAATCAATTTGAGTGTTTAGTGGACTTTTTGAAGCTGCAGAAGAGGGTAACCTCCGAGAATCCTATTTGTGTCATGATTTATGTTTTAGTTTTTATGGATGATTTTAATTCATTGAAATATTAGAACATGAGTATATTTTAATTTTCTATAGGAATCAGTTTCATTCAGATATCTCAAATATTTGTACTTATCATACATATCTTTATCTTTCTAATATATGTTTACATGAGTTTGACCCAAATGGCATACGTTGCGTAAAATAAAAATAAGTTGTAAAACATGAAACTTCCCTAATGATCACATTTATTAGAAGAAAGCTACCTTTTCATTAGAATCAGCAACATTATATATTATGTTTATGGTATGAATTATTTGATACAATACAGATTTGGTGATTAGTAGAAATAATAATAAGTATATTTGTGTTCGAACAACAAGATCTACGAAATAGATTTATGGTGTGTGATTAAAGGAATTTGAAGGGTGAAATTTAATTATTGGAGAAGAATGTAACATACTATAACATAGATGTATTCAATTTAATAAATGGAATCAATAAAGAATAATTTAAAATTTAAAAAAATATATATATAATGATCATTTTATTAATGAATCCCTTACATCAATAATCCATTCAGATATAAGAGGTTGAAAAATAATTCAAAAAAAATCAAGACCAACAACATTAATATAACTAGAATGCCTCCAATAAACGTAATAATTCCAAAGTTATAGACCAATTATCCTGAATCTACCATAATTTAAAAATTGGTAAATAGGATAATAAGGAAAATACAATGAATACAGGGGAAATAGAGCCCCATTTTGGATGTAAGAAATGAACATGGATATATTTTTATTTATTTGAATAACTTTAAGTCATAGATATTTCAAGTCTTTTTATTTGTTACTATTATAAATTAGTCATTGGAATTTATATTATATTACTAGTAGTTGTTTAGTGACATGGAATGAAATTTGAAATAATTTTTATTTTAATAGTTAAAATTATAATGAAAATAATTTTTTTAAAATGTGATATATTATATTTTTTTATTTTTATGAAAAATAAATAAATAGAAGTAAATTTATTTTCCTAACACATTCTAAAATATAAATAATATATTAATATATATATAATAAATTTTTTGAAACTATAAATGTATAATTTTAATTTTGAAATGTATTAAAATTTTAATATTTTCTTTCCAAATATTAATATTAAAATGTATTGCATAATATTTATGAAAAACAACTTCATAGAATAAATACAAGGATGTATTCAAACATATCAATTTTAAAGGAATTTTTACTTTTAATTAGTAAATTTAGCCTAAGTTTCTAGTATTAATATTTTGTATTGAATTTATATATATATAAATTAAAATTACTATAAGAAAAATAAGTGTTAAAGATGATAAATAAAAATTAAGCTTATTTTTATTTTAATTTTATCATTTGTATTATTATGTTAACAAAAAATAAGAATGAAAATAGGCTAACTTGAAGGCCAACATTGGGAAACCTAAAACTCAAATAGGAGGCACCACTATGGGTCAACCCCATTTGGGGGTATCTACCCATGATATCCCAAGGTGGAATGGTACCACCTTCGTGGTGAATATGTAAAATTATTCACAGGTGGACTCATGTATAGGGCATGTTGGGTTCACAAAGAGGTGGGGTAGTAGCCTTTAGTATTTGTGTAAGGCCCATGTGGTGTGTGTTTGTGATTTAGAGGTAAAACATTAAATACATATATTATAAAGTGTCACCAAATCTAATTTTCATTTGTTGTCGTGTGGGAGTATATATATATTTTACCTAAGTTTGAAAACAAGTCTTATAATCTGATTTTTTCCATTCGAGTTCAATTTTATTTGATATTTTCACCCATTCTCTATTAGTCTTCATCAATATTCATATTCCCCACATTTTCAAGCAAGTAAAACCTCAATGAAGTCATGTTATACCTCCCCAACAATGTTATCTTCATCAACCCCTAACCAAATCAATGTCGAATTATCCAAATGGTGTGATTCATTTATAAAGAATATAAAACAAACCCTTGTAACAATTTTTTGTAATTTTTTATTTATATTTCCCTATTCTCTGGAGGGAACATGTAATGACCCGAAATTTTGAATAAATCTTGTTTCATAATTTTGTGTGTTATTATATTTTATACTCAACAAAACTGTTTTATTTGATAACATGAGTATAATAAAAATGAGACCGTTGGGTTTCGACTGTTATACGACCATTGGTCAATATGACCGCTAGAAACTAAACATTTCGAATTTTGCCTCTAAATACAAGTAATCTTGGTTAATTAATATAGAAAGAAGATTTGATGGCCTCATCCTGTAGTCTCAGGCCAATTAAAGCCCATCTAACAGAACTTGGGAAGGAGGTAGCACCATTGGGCATTGCTCTGGACCAAACCCAAGCTGAACTTCATCGTGTGAAGCTAGAACGGAATCTCCTTTGCGAGAAGTTCAAACTGATAGAAATTACTACTCGTGCAATGTTGGCCGAGCCACCCCAAGATTCTATCACCCTATCGCACCTTACTCTTAGGTCCTATGCTGGTGTTATAAGGGTCTATGTAACGAGCCCATAACTGCCTTGTGTAATCCTTTGTTTTAAATAAATATTGTGATTTCCTCTTATGGTGAAGTTTGAGAATTTTCAAATGTTCGGATAAATATAGTATGCATATTATTGATGAATTTTTGAAAATTGATATTTTAAAATATTTTTGTAAACCTTAAATAATTAATGATGTGTAATGATTTTCAAAAAATGGTCTTCTGCAAATATGTTCAATAAGAAATTTGGATTCTAATAAGATCAACTTAATTTTTGATGAATAGTAAATTATTAATAGTGATTTTATGCTTAGTATTAGTAATATTACCAAATGGATTAGTAATATCACTTAAAGAAAGTATTAATATAATCTAGGCACCTTGATTAAGTAATGTGATTCAATAAAATGGTTAAATAACAGTTTCATAAATTATTAGTCAAATATTAGTTTTTTCGGGTGAATAGTGTTTTTTAATTAAAAATTAAATTAAAAATATTTAGAAAATTATTTTTATAAAATGGACTTTATTTTTTAACTTAGAGCATTGATATTATGTTAAGGTAATTTTTGGGGATTTTTTTGGAAAAAAAATGAATTTTCGGTGAATAGTGTATTTATTTAAAAATTAAATTAAAAATATTAAGGAAATTATTTTTATAAAATGGACTTCATTTTTGAAATCAGAGCATTGATATTTGGTTAAGGTTAAATTTTGGGATTTTTCTGAGAAAGTTGAATTTTCGATGAATAGTGAAAATACAGTTTTTAAGTTACAGGTGTTTAATGACATCATTAAATGAAGTATTAAGTATGTAATCAATATGGTAGACTTATGAATAGTAAGATAAGGTATGAGGTTTCCCAAGTGGCCAATACCATGGGAAAATATTATGGGAAAGCCCATGGTTTTTCCAATACCACCAATGAGGTGTCCCTTGGCCATTAATGCCTTGTCCCCTCAATTTCCCTATAAATACCCACCCTTTCCTCCTTTAGTTTTCACTCCCAACTCTCCCCCAACGAAGCTCTGGTCTCATTACCTCCCAATAAGTCCTCCAAAAGTGCCCCCAATTCCTCAAGGTTCCAACCATTTAGTTTTAAGAGTTACGTTTTAAGGTAAGGGATTCAACCTCTCTATTTCTTTTCAAATACTCTTTTTTAAGTCATTTATTTTATGATCCATGTTCTTATGTTGGAGGATGTTCTTTTATATTCCACTTACTGCCCTTTTCATGTTCATATGATGAGAGATCCCCTCTTACTCTCATCATTTCGTTTTTTTAATGTTTAAGTGGTGACGTTAGGCTGCCGAAATTTTTGTAACGGATTCTTTCACCCTTCTCATTTTCAAGTTCTATTTTCTTGTCAAGTATTTCATGTTTCTTTTTATTATGTTGGGGTATTATATATATATCTATCATACTTATATTTTATGTTTATATTATTAGAGACCCTATTTTATCTTGTCAATTCATTTTTTTGAAGTTCAAGTGACGTCGTTGGGCTGCCGAATTTTTATGGGATTCTTTCACCCTTCTCTCTTTTTTAAAGTTCTACTTTCATGTCAAGTCTTTCAAGTTCCTTTTATTATGTTTTGGTATGATCTATATATCTATCATACTGATATCATATGTTCATATGATTAGAGACCCTATTTTATCTCGTCAATTCTTTTTTTGATGTTTTAAATGACCCTGTTAGGCTGCCGAATTTTCATAAGAGAAATCTTATTTTTGTCATCCATCCATTTCTTTCATTTCATTTGGAATGTCTTTAAAATTTCATTACCATGTTCTTATATGCATTATATTATGTCCCTATACTGTTTTATAGATATTTTATGAGTGGGTGACCCATGTCCCCTCTCTTTTCAATGTTTTCTAAAACACTGTAACATAGCCGTTATGTTGCAGAATTTTCGTCTCAAAATGTCTCTCTTTTTTTCTCAAATTATTTTATTTTATTAAGTGAAAACTCAAAGATATTTCTTCTACATGGTTATTCACATATATATCAAAATTTTCTATTTTAAATTCTTTGATTTATATACATGAAACTCGTTTTCCTTTTCCGTGGGTTAAAAGTAACATAAAGATCATGTCTTTAAAGCAGTTTTTAAAATGTTATGATTATGAAAGGAATCCCATTTCTTTTGTGCTATATGGGTTACTAATGAAATTTTTTATGATGATATATGTGGATCACATGATTATAAAGGAAAATTTAAGGGTGTGCCCTAATAGCTCTCCAATTCATTGGGTAAAGACTTAATCTCTAGAGATGACCATTTTGACTGATACATTGGTAAATAACCTTGGTAATTTTTAATGACACCTTGGGGATGGACCTTGGTGAAACGGAAATGATTTTATTTGTTAAATGTTGTTTCCACATCTTCAAGATATAAAATAAGTTATTTTTATTATGATATGCCTCATGATTTCTTTCTCATGCCTTAAAGTTCTTTTTCATGACTTAATTGATGTATCTCAATTTCACATGTTAAATGTTTCCCTTGTTTCCCTTACTGGGACTTCTGCTCACCCTTTCTTTTGATATATATCCCCAGGTTATGAGATGCAGTAATTAACCTTGGATGAATATAAGGATAAGCCTTTCAAGTTTTTAAGAAGGATGTTTCATGTTTTCATGTTTTGAGTTCCTGGTTTCCAAGACACTAAACCTTAAATATCCTCTGTTCTGTAAAATGTAATGAAAAGTTATGTTTTAAAAAGTCGGGATGTTATAGTTGGTATCAAAGTATGGTTTAGTTATTTGTGGAAATTAGGATATGAAAACATTAGGAAGAACCCTATAAAAATTTTAAATATAGAAAATATTCCTGGTATTTTGGTGAGTATTGAGTAAGGGGTTGCCAAGCAAATACATCCCTGTCTGGATACGAACAGGTAGAGCTGGCTCTGGCACAGATTTACATAGGGGTAAAACCCTAAAACACTACTTTGAGCAAGAATCGAATGGGAACTGGTACACGACAACAGGCCTTGCTGCACTCTTGGTTACAACAATCCCGGGGGATATGCTTTGGGAAATTCATAAGCTTAGTATGAACCGTTATTAAAGGGACAAAGATAAAATAAAATAAAGATTCACATAAGAATATATGATCATGGATAACCTAGATAGGAACCTAGGCGATCACATGTTAGGGTATAATATTCTTCTACATGTTATCCTTCTATGCTTTAAGTTCCTTTTCATGATTATTGGCTAAGTATTTAAGCCCCTAATTATACATTCTTTTCTTAGTTAATGGTGGGAAATGGAATAACATGTCCCAACAACCAATGTGATAGGAAATGTGACGATTACCATATTAATATGACAGAGATGATTAGGGGATTAAAATATTATTATTATTTTGGAAGACGTTCACTATTTTGGGGACCCTACATGATCGAGGTAAATAGATTACTACGGTATTTTCTTTGAGGAGTAAACGTTGAAATATATTTTGAAGAATCGATGAATTTAAGGTGGACTTATAGTAATTTAGGTTACTTATGGAAATGATTAACCTATAATGGGGAAAATATGTTTAGGTTAGCTACTTTTGTTATAAGATGTTAGGAGTGGTTGATATTGTTTGGAGATGAACGATGAAGTTTATTTTGGAAGTCTATGTTATCAAATCCTTCTTGTATTTGGGTTTCAATCATAGTTTTATTTATTTTGAGAAATTTTAAGGACAGTTATTTATGGAATGGTCTATGATGAGCTTCGGGTAGTACCGGGTAACTTTGATGATTTAAATTAGTTTCCCTTCCTCTAGGGTTCTTTCTTTTGGAAGAGTTGTTTTATCTTACCCTTTTTATTTTTTGGGATAATGTTTAAAGATAGAAGAAATAGATAGTTAATCATTGGTGGATTATGTGATTCTCTAGAAGATGATTATTGTGCATTAATGAGACCAAGTAGTTTTGAATTCTCATCGTTTGGAGAAAAGATTAGTTTTTGTTGAAACTTATTAAAGGATGAAACTATACTTAAAGGTAGGTATATTTCCCTATGTTTTTATTCTATGTAGTAAATGAATTCCTCAAATCTATGAAAAAGAACGTAAAACAAAAATATTTTCTGTTAACGTTTCATACTGGGAAATCAAATACTGTTTAACCCATCATAAGTTTGTGATTTTCTTGTTGTTAACTTTCTCCTAATTATGTTTTCTATCACACTCTCTCAGAACATGACCCTTTGTTTTCTCCTCCATGTCCATGTTTTCCTACATGGAATCCTTGTATGGGTTAACTCGGGTGACCTTTTTACTTCTTTTTCTTTCTTTTAAGGTAATAGTGTTACTGACTCTTTTTCCAATGTGGGACATTCAATGAAATTTCCAAACCCAATTTTAAAAATTGCGAGGATGCAATTTCTTAAGGGGGGAAGATTGTAACGACCTGAAATTTTGAATAAATCTTGTTTCCTAATTTTGTGTGTTATTTTATTTTATACTCAACAAAACTGTTTCATTTGATAACATGAGTATAACTAAAATGAGACTGTTGGGTTTAGATTATTATATGACTATTGGTCAATATGACCGCTGGAAACTAAACATTTCGATTTTTGTCTCTAAATACAAGTGATCTTGGTTAATTAATATAGAAAGAAGATTTGATGGCCGCATCCAGTAGTCTCGGGCCAATCAAAGCCCATCTAACAGAACTTGGGAAGGAGGTAGCACCACTAGGCTTTGCTTTGGACCAATCCCAAGCCGAACATCATCGTGTGAAGCTAGAACAAAATCATCTTTGCGAGAAGTTAAAACTGATAGAAATTACTACTCGTGCAATGTTGGTCGAGCCACCCCAAGATTCTATCACCCTAGCGCACCTTACTCTTAGGTCCTATGCTGGTGTTATAAGGGGATATGTAACGAGACCATAACTACCTTGTGTAATTCTTTGTTTTAAATAAAAATTATGATTTCTTCTTGTGGTGAAGTTTGTGAATTTTCAAATGTTTGGATAAATATAGTATGCATATTATTGATGAATTTTGGAAAAAGGATATTTTAAAATATTTTTGTAAACCTTAAATAATTAATGATGTGTAATGATTTTCAAAAAATGGTCTTATGCAAATGTGTTCAGCAATAAATTTGGAGTCTAATAAGATCAACTTAATTTTTTATGAATAGTAAATTATAAAGAGTGATTTTTTTCTTAGGATTAGTAATATGACCAAATGGATTAGTAATCTCACTTAAAGAAAGTATTAATATAATCTAGGCACCTTGATTAAGTAATGTGATTCAATAAAATGGTTAAATAATGGTTTCATAAATTATTAGTCAAGTATTAGTTTTTTCGGGTGAATAGTGTTTTTTAATTAAAAATTAAATTAAAAATATTTAGAAAATTATTTTTATAAAATGGACTTTATTTTTTAACTCAGAGCATCGATATTACGTAAAGGTAATTTTTGGGGATTTTTCTGAAAAAAATGAATTTTCGGTGAATAGTGCATTTATTTAAAAATTAGATTAAAAATATTTAGAATTTTTTTTATAAAATGGACTTCATTTTTTGAAATCAGAGCATTGATATTTGGTTAAGGTGAAATTTTGGGATTTTTCTGAGAAAGTTGAATTTTCAATGAATAGTGAAAATACAGTTTTTAAGTTACGGGTGTTTAATGACATCACAAAATGATGTATTAATTTTGTAATCAATATGGTCGACTTATGAATAGTGAGATAAGTTATTAGGTGTCCCATGTGGCCAATACCAAGGGAAAATACCAAGGGAAAGCCCATGGTTTTTTCAATACCACCAATGAGGTGTCCCTTGCCCATTAATGCCTTGTCCCCTCACTTTCCCTGTAAATACCCACCCTTTCCTCCTTTAGTTTTCACTCCCAACTATACCCCAACGAAGATATGGTCTCATTACTTCCCAATAAGTCCTCCCAAGGTGCCCCCAAGCCCTCATGGTCCCAACCTTTGAGTTTTAAGAGTTACGTTTTAAGGTAAGGGATCCAACCTCTCTATTTCTTTTCAAATACTCTCTTTTAAGTCATTTATTTTATGCTCCATGTTCTTATGTTGAAGGATGTTATTTTATATTAATCTTACTACCATTTTCATGTTCATATTATGAGAGATCCCCTCTTACTCTCATCATTTCGTTTTATTAATGTTTATGTGGCGTCGTTAGGCTACCGAAATTTTTGTAAGTGATTCTTTCACCCTTCTCATTTTCAAGTTTTATTTTCTTGTCAAGTCTTTCAAGTTACTTTTTATTATGTTGGGGTATAATCTCTATATATATCATACTGATATTTTATGTTCATATGATTATATACCCTATTTTATCTCGTCAATTCATTTTTTTTAATTTTAAGTGACGTCGTTAGGCTGCCAAATTTTTAAGGGATTCTTTCACCCTTCTCTTTTTTTTAAAGTTCTACTTTCATGTCATGTCTTTAAAGTTTCTTTTATTATGTTGGGGTATGATCTCTATATCTATAATACTGATATTTTATGTTCATATTATGAGAGACCCTATTTGATCTTGTCAATTCTTTTTTTGATGTTTTAAATGACGTCGTTAGGCTGCCGAATTTTCATAAGAGAAATCTTATTTTTGTCTTCCATCCATGTCTTTCATTTCATTTAGTATGTCTTTAAAATTTCATTATAATGTTCTTATATCCATTATATTATTTCCCTATACTGTTTTATGGATCTTTTATGAGTGGGTGACCCATTTCCCCTCTCTTTTCAATGTTTTCTAAAACCCTGTAACATAGCCGTTATGATGCAGAATTTTCATCTCAAAATGTCTCACTCTTTTTCTCAAATTATTTTATTTTATTAAGTGAAAACTCAAAGATATTTATTCTACAGGGTTATTCATATATATATGAAAATGTTCTATTTTATATTCTGGTATTTACATACATGAAACCTTCTTTCCTTTTCCGTGGGTTTAAAGTAACATAAAGATCATGTCTTTAAAGCAGTTTTTAAAATGTTATGATTATGAAAGGGAACCCATTTCTTTTATGCCATATGGGTTATTTATGAAATTTTTTATGATGATATATGTGGATCACATGATAATAAAGTCAAATTTAAGGGTGCAACCTGATAGCGCACTAATGCATTGGGTAAAGACTTAATCTCTAGAGATGACCATTTTGACTGATACCTTGGTGAATAACCTTGGTCATTTTTAATGACACCTTGGGGATGGACCATGGTGAAACATAAATGATTGTCTTTGTTAAATGTTTTATCCACATCTTAATGTTATGAAATATGTTATTTTTATTATGATATGCCTCATTATTTCTTTCTCATGCCTTAAAGTTCTTTTTCATGACTTAATTGATGTATCTCAAGTTCACATGTTAAACGTTTCCCTTGTTTCCCTTACTGGGCCTTCTGCTCACCCATTCTTTTGATGTATGTCCCCAGGTTATGAGATTCAGTAATGAACCTAGGATGAACATAAGGAGAAGACTTTCATGTTTTTAAGAAGAATGTTTTATGTTTTAATTTTTTGAGTTCCTGGATTCCAAGACACTAAACCTTAAATATCCTCGGTTTTGTAAAATGTAATGAAAAGTTATGTTATAAAAAGTCAAGACGCTATAGAAGATATATGTACTTTATATGTATGTATATATATATACAGACACACACACACATATATATATATATATTTATATTTCCCATCATCTCATATAATTCAATAAACTATGATTTGGAGTATCTTAAAATCGCAACAAAGACCTTTTTTATTTCTATTATTATCAAATTTTCAAATCTACTATTTATATTATCAAATAAATCAACAAAGTAATCATAAAATATATATAAATAAATATCATCATGAAAGATAATACAAACACATGGAAACCCCTCAAAACTCATATAATAAAAATAAATTTATCACACTATTTTTCCTCACTAACAATAATTTTGGAATAATATACATAACAATATAAAGTTAAAATTATATATAATATGCTTATTTTTCTCACCCAAAAGTCCTGAATCACCCTTATAAAATTCATTATCTTCAACTTCCTTTATTTTTGGAATCCTGAAACCCTTCAATTCAGCCATATTAATTTAATGTTTTTATTTTTTTCAAATTTTTATATATGTAAATATATATTATAAACTTTTATAATATAAGGATTTCATTATCTCAATATTTAATCAAGATTTTGTTTTATAAAGAAATTATATACTTTTCCACAATCATTTCTTATGTTTTTTGGATGAAATGTTTTGATTAATTTTAGAGTTTAAATCAATATCAAAACAATATTTATTTTGTTATTTTTTAAAACCAATGATAAACGAGTTTTTTATTTCAGTATAAATCTCAATTTTATATGGAATAATATAGAATTTTATTTTTATATTCAATATTATGTGTATAATGTTCTTATAAATCAATTAATTTCATTCGTAATTTAGATACGGGAATCATCAATAGTTATTATTGATGCCTGTGAAATTTAAATTAAGAATTGTTTTAATTTCATTATAATTTTTCTTTTGATGTTTATATACAAAAATTCATATGGAAGACTTAATTCTCCAAGTTTCCCATATAAAATCATAAAAATGAAATTTTTCCATGAAAATAGATAATTAAATTATTTTCTAAAAAAATCTATTTATTAATTTTTAAAAGGCTTCTGAATTATGAGTGAAAAGGTAGGATCATCAAAAATATTTTCCTATTATTTTGAACTATAGTGTGAAATGATATGATAGGGTATGGGTATTAAACTCACGAACTACTAAAGACGATGTCCTATGAGTCATATGGCTATGTAGCCAAAGGGTTTTTCCTTTTCCCAAATAGGTATCATAAATAATCCATAAAATTTATTATTCTCTAAAAGGAGAAATCCAATAGAGTATTACAAATGGTTTTTTATTTTTTATGTTAATGGTTTTCCAAATTATATGAACATATAAATGAGGTTTTAGAAAATATTTTCAAAATTATTCTAACCCTTTTTATGTATTTATTTTATAAAAGGTTTATGTTGAAAAAAAATTTATAAGTGAGATTTATAGATTTCAAATAAATTTAAATTCACATGAATTTAAAACCCCTTACTAGGAAACTTAATGGTTTCCCAAATATTTTAAATTTTGGATATATAGTTTTAGTTGAAATTAAAATTATAAATTATTTTAATTTTATAATTTTTGTACAACTCTGGTAATAATTTATTTCTTTTTCGAATTCTGAAAAACCTAAATAGGTAAATGTCCTTCTGTATAAAATTGTATATGTGTTTGGAGTTATATTTAATAAATAAATAGAAAATATGTTTTAGTATTTAATCAAGAAGTGTGGGTTTGGGTATTTTAAAATAACATCTTATAGAATTGTCTATCATCCCAAGCTATGGAAATGGAAAATAATAATTTCTACTAAAAATATTCAAGTTTAATTATTAAATCATATCCTTAAATGATAATCTATTCTTAATGATTGAGTAATAACTCATCATCATTTATATATTAATAAACAAATTAATCACTAAAAACTGAAGAAAATTTTATAAAACATTTCAATCACCATTATCAAATTCATGAACATTAATAATTTAGTAGATAACTAACTTTCCTCAATTAATATATCAAATTTTATAATATTCAACATTTTTATTACCCAAATGTTCAGTAGTATTCTATTAAAAATTAATGTATAATAATTTTAAAACCATCAAAATATATTAATTGATTAATAATTTTCATCATAGATCTCGAGTAAATAGATAAATCTATTTTTATAATTATGATAGATATAAAAATAATGGAACTATCAATCAATTAAAAATTAAGAATATGGAAATAAAATGAGGCTAACAACTAATTTTAAATATGACACCATCATCCCCAATACCTTTTCATAGCAATTATACAATCCTATCATCACCTACATTAATCCACCACCATAATAATGTAATAATTTATAAACCCATGAAATATCAACAAATAATACAAGTTTTCTTTTTAAAACATATTAAGTTGGTCCAAATTACAATATATATATACAATAAAAAATCATAACACCAATACTGGTAAATATAGATGAAAAAAAATTGATTCATTATAAGTATGAGATATTGTAGAAAACATAGATAAAATGTAATTAGTCATCAGTATTAATTAGAGATGATATCATCATTCATTATTGATTTAATGAATCAAATAATTATGAATGGTATTAAGAATTAAAATAATAATAGTAAATCAATAACATATATATTTGATGAGAATGTGTGAAATAAGCTCTTATAATATCCTAGTCAGGTTAAACAGTTTAATATAACAGTGACAAAATAAATGAATATGTTATTCAGTATCTTCTTTATTTGGCTATTTCATGTTTTTTAATCAGTATCAACATAGAAAAAATGTATAATAAAGAATAAAAATCACAAACATATGGTACCACACTTTAAATGAAATTACTTAAGGTATTGGAAATAAAAATATTCATGATTGAATTTTAAAAAAATACCTTTTATTGAATTTATTTATGTCATGATTAATTTATTCATCATGTCAATAAAATGTAATGACCCAAAGTTTAACCAATGGAAATTCCATTATTATAATTATGTCATATAGTATAATCAAATTATATCACAACACAATGAACTACTATTTACTATATAACCTTTAAACATAATAATGTCAGTTCTGTGATGTTATATATGAAAATCTAACAAACTCATTTGCGATCAATATGATGTTTGGAGTCTAATAAGACAAACTTAATTTTTTTTAATTGTAACATACCGTTATAAATAGTAATGTTACCATTATGAATTGTAATATGACCCTTATGAATAGTAAATCATCCAAGAGAATACGTGACATTACCAATGAATGTATAAATAAAATTTATCCATCTTATAAGTTATCATATGATATAATACATCATAATGATGGTATTTTTGTGAGTCATACATATTTAATTAAAATTTTATGATTAATTTAATAATTTAAAAGAAAATCTATTTTCATTATATGTATTCATAAATAAGTATTATGATGACTTATTATTATAGGATAATTTAAGGAGGCCTTAGTTAATTTTTCAAAGTTGTAGAAAAGCTGTTTTAATATTAAAATTTATTTTTTTGAAGTACATTATGGTTTTTATTATAAATTAAATTTAAAATATATAAAAAAATATTTTCATAAAATGAACTTCATTTTTGAATTCTACACATCAAAAAATAGTTGGTATGAATTTTTGGTATTTTTATGAAATGCTTGAAATTTGGGTGAATAGTAAAATATGTTAATTTTCTATATACATACATACATATATATATATGTGTGTGTGTGTGTGTGTGTTAAATACACTATTTAATGTGTCATGGATGATGTAATAACATTGGGTTCGAACTCACATGCACATATTACATTTTTTCACAAGAATCAATACTATTTCTTATCTTGATAAAAATAATAAAATAATGAATAAAATATTGAGAAACCACTCCTCTCCTCCAATATAAAACCACCCTCAACCCCCATCTTCTGTTCACACCTCTCAATCCTTGTGCCTAGTCTAAATTATACTCAAATACCTTCCTAATACCATTTCCCACATCTAGAAGTACTTATTCTCTTCAAAATTCCAAATCCACTCCCTTAAAGAGGTTCTCAAAAAAGATATATTAAAGAGGTAAAGAAATGTTTTCATTATTTTATTTTCTTTCGAGTTCCATTATTCTCTTTTTCATTCCTCACCTCTATTCATTCAATTATTATGATAACTATAGTAAATTATATTTTCTATAAATTTTTGATGATAATGGAATAATTCATCATTTTCTCTCATTTCCCTTCCTCTTATACTAGAAATGAAAACACTATTTGAGATGTGTTAATTTCTCATATTCAATTATAAAGGGTTTTAAATTTCTATTATCATCTTAAATTTTGGTTATGAATCCATTTTTATGGTTTAACAAGATTATAATATTTTTATTATGTATTATTTATGGTTCTGGAATATTTTCTACACATGATATTAATTTATAATAAAAATTTGTTTGATGTGATCAAAAAACATCCAATTAACAAAAATAGTTATCATTAAATATTTATATGATGATTCATCTTCACTCAAAATAACAAAATTAATTTTATGACAGATTAATGTGTTGGATTATCGCTAATAACATATAACTCCAATTCTAGACAACCATTCTCATCTTACATGTTTATCCTTGAATGTATATTATTAAACCAATCATGAAATTCAATCAAACAAACAATGAAATTGAACCTCTTAACCCGTCAAAAAGGTAATGAATGAACTCAATGTGGTCATAATAAAAGAAATAAATAAATAAGATGTTATGTAATTATTAATTAATTTATTTAAGTTGGTTATATAGGACATTAAGATCGGGTAAGGGACACCATAAGACTTATGGTATGAGATTCTACATGAACCTCCATTATTCCTTCGGGTTTATCTATATTTCTTTTTACCCAAATGAAGTTATCTGTTCATTTTATGTACATATTCTAAATTATTTTTATATTATATAAACTCCCATGTCAAGAACCATTCATCATTCTCATTTGGGGATATACATGTCTTTAAATGACTCTCTCCGCAATAGTTTCTGATAAGAAAACCTATTTTAAGGGAACTTCCCGAATTCATACCCAATTTCAAGAGCACTCTATCATCTATTTTGATCTACCATTGTTTTTATAAAATCATCCTTTCTATGATGAAAAAATTCATGGTTTAGTTCTAGTTTAATATAAAATATTATTCAATTTTATATTTTAAATGTTCTTTTGTATTTTCATTAAAACTACAGTAAATTTTGTTAATGCTAGAATTTACTTAATACTCTTCTTATATGTTCACACTTCTATTTGACCTCAAAAACCCATAAATATGCCTATTATCCCTTATTAATTTCCATTTCTATTTATGTTCCATTCTTTCATAGAAACATGTTTGATACGACTATTTATTATGCTTTATGATATGATTATGACACAGATTTTTTCCATGGGTACCATTATGTTTATGTATGATTTATTATGTATGATTCTATATGCAGAAAGCATATTAATGAAAATGTTATGATGGGTGTTCCATTATATCTCTCTAATGAATTGATTAAATTTGAATCTCATTAGTCTTTATGTGGAATGGTCTTGGTGGTTGGCCTTAACTCATGTTACAATGTGCAATGATCTTAGTCGTTTACCTTTACTTGTGATCCTCTATGAGAAATGATCATTGAATTGAGATAAATTCACGTTTTAAGTTTCTTAAACTTTATCATTAATTCATGTTTATATGATCCCATGTTTATAATTTATGATTCCATATGTTTCATTCCTTTTTATATCATCATTTCGTAAATTCTAACCAACATTCTGAAACATTATTCTTATTTTTTTTCTTTTACTGGGCTTCTTATCTTGTCCCTTGGTTCATGTTATGTAATGACTCAATGTTTTAACAATGGAAATAACTTTCTTATAATTATGTCTTATAATCACATGAAATCAAAAAAAAATGAACTACTATGTACTATGTGACCATTAAGCACAATATTGTCACTTATGTGTATTGAATTTCAAAAATCTAACATACATAGTTGCGATCATTTAGATGTTTGGAGTCATATAAGACAAAATTTATTTTTTCTGAATGGTAACCTACCCTTAGGAATATCAATATGACCCTTATGAATATTAAATCATTCAAAAGAATAGTAACCTCACCCTTTAATGTATAAATGAAATTTAGGAATCTTTTGAGTGATAATATGACCATAGAAAAACTATTGGTATTTTTGTAAGTCATAATAATTATTTATAAGTAATTAATTAATTTAAAATAATATTTAATTTCCTAAATGGTGTTAATAAATTAATAATTCCATTTCTTATGGTTTTAAGAGAATTTTATAAGGTCTTATGTAATTTTTGAAAACATTATAAAGACTGTTATAGTTATAAAATATGAATTTTCAAGTAAGTTAGGATTTTAATTAAATATTAAATTAATAATATTTAGAAAAAAAATCAATAATTGATATATTTTTTGGATTTTACATGTCAAAAAATGGTTAGGGTGATGTTCTAGTATTTTTTAGAAATACTTGAATTTTTAGTGAATATTAACAAACGATAATTTACGATAAATGATAAATATATGAAATATGATGTCATCAACTAATGTATGTATGATGTAAGGAAATAATATTGAACAAACATGATCTATTTACTATTTTTTTGTCACAATAATCATTAATATTTATTGTATTATGGAAAAATTATAAACTAATGATTATATTATTAAGAAAACCCTTCTCCCATATAATATAAAAACCACCAACACTCCCCTCTTCTATTACTCCCCTCAAGCCTTGTTCCATCCCAAAATTCAGCCAAAATATTTCCACAATCTCCTTATCAACGTATATAAACCCTTTGTCTCCTCAAAATACTAAATCCTCTCACCTTAAGAGGCTCTCAATAAAGCTTAAATGAAGAGGTATGTTCCTTTTTTCTTTTCATTCATTTTCTATTCATGTTTGTATGTCCTATTTTATTTCCTAACCTCTCCTAATCCAAATGGTATGAAAATACAGAACCATAAATTTACTATAACAATTTTATGATAATTTGATAATTCATTATCATTTCTCATTTCCCCTCCTTTTATACGAAATAAAATAAAACACCATCCAAGATGTGTTAATTTATCACATTCAAGGACAACAGGTTATCAATTTCTATTACTATCATCAATTATGGTAATGAAGACATTTTTATGGTTGAACCAGATAACTGAGTTTGTATTTTATCTTATATTTTTATTTTTAATACTTTTTCATTCATGATGGAAAATAATAATACAAAGCAAGTTAATTTTGAGAAAAATCGCAAAATTAATCTAAGCTTTTATCATTAATGTTTTATATAATGATTTACCTTGAATCCAAATAACCAAATTAATTTTATGACCATTTAATATTATGGGTGTTTTATAATATCATATAACTTCAATTATATACTACCAATCTCATCATACATGTGTACTCGAACATGAATACAAATTAACTCATCGTTAAAACCAAGCAAATGGACCCAGACAACAAAATTGAACCTCATAACCAATCAAAAGGATATGAATGAACTAAAAAAATATTATAATAAATTTATTACATGTAAATTAGGATATTTAATTATTAATTAATGAACCTAATCTTTTTATTATGTTTATTAAGATCATGAGAAGAAAACCATTGTATTTAAGTTAAGGGATCCTCTCTTTTTCTCACATTTATTCAAAAATTCAACCATGGTATGACCTTTTATATGTAATTACTGATGATGGGGTATGATTTCGAACCATCCCTATTTTGAACTTATGATTTATAAAGGATGATAGAGAAATTTATCTCTAATTATGATATTTTAATTATATATGATACCATGTCAATATTCCATAAGGTATTTAACCCGAACCTCCATTATTCCTTCAGTTTTATCTTACCCTCTATTTTTCATAAATTAAATCCTATATTCCATTTATGTACATATTATAATTACTGTTTATATATCCAAACTCATGTATCAAGATCCAGTATCCATTATCTTTCAGGGATATACATGCTTTTAAGATATTCCCTCCTCAATACTTCCCGATAAGCAAACCTGTTTTAAGAGAACATCTCAAATTTGTTCCCAATTTCATGTTCACTCAACCATATTTTTTAAGAAAAAATTTCTTTTATAAAACCCGTGTTTTTATTTGTTAAAACATCTATGATCACTTCTTGTTTTATATAAAAGGTTATTCTCTTTTCTATTTCAAATTCTCATTAGTATTTTCAATAAAGTAACATTAAAAAATTTTAATACTAAAAATTCTTAAATACTAATCTTACATGTTGTCGATTTTGGTTGACATCACATAACATTATATATTATTATTTTACCATACTAATTTCCATGTATGTTTTAATTATTTTATTTCGTGTAATCATTTATGATAAACCCATTCATTATTGCTTAGGACATGTTTATGGTACCCATTTTTTTCCATGGGTACCCTTAGGTTTATGTATGATTGATTATGTATGATTACTAATGTAGAAAAAATATTCATTAACATGTTAATATGGGTTTTAACATATATTACTCCAATAAATTTGGTAATTTTTAGTCTCATGAGACGTTATGTGCAGCAGTCTTGGCAGTTAGCCTTGACTCATTCTATCATATGCAACTGTCTTGGTGGTTAACATTGACATGTGCCCCTCTATATGAAATGTGCCTTAACTTTTGATAAATTCATGATTTATATTGCTTCCACATTAAAATTAATTAATGTTTATATGATCCCATGTTTATATTTTATGATTCCATGTGATCCATGGATTTTATTTTGAATATGACATGCCTTTTAACCCATGTGTTGATGTTTTATTACTATGTTTTTCCGATATTTGTCTTTTAGATCATCCATTCATTCATGTGATCCCCAGGGTACCCTTTATAGATGTAATCTCTCAAAGGAAGTTGGGAGATCATTATTAATATTAAATAATGATGTGATTTTTTAGTCCCATGATTTCAATTTTATGTACCTAGACTTCCAAGACACAATACTTTACAATCCATTGTAATTTGATGATTAATTATGATTAAAATCATTTAATGATATATATATAAGGATAGGGTCTCTATATATGGCATTATAGGCAGGTCTTGTTATTTTTTGAGATTAAGAATAGAGTACTTTAGTAAGAACTTTAAGGATGAAAATAATTATAAGAAAACATCCATAAATTTTTGGGAGTATATAGTATGTGGTTTAGTAAGAAAATACATCCCTGTCTGGATACAAATAGGTAGAGGTGGTTCTAGAATAGATGTATCTAAGGGTAAAACCCAAAAACACTTCTTTGAGTTGGACTCAAATGGGAACTTGTGCATGAAAATAGGCCTCGATACACTCTTGGTCGGACACTCATGTGGTATATTCTTTGGTAAATTAATTATCTTAGTACAAACAATTATTAAGGGAATTAGAAAGACCCCCAAAGAGTATATGTTATGAAATAGATCAAGGATAACGTATATTGAATCCTTGGGAATCACAAGTTAGGATATACTTGTCCTTTACATGTTTATCCTCTTCTGTTCAATGATTCCTTTTTATAATCAATAGATAATTATTTAATCCCTCTAATTGTAAGTTATTTTTCATAGATAATAGAGGTAAATATAAGAACATGTTCCAACAATAAATGTGATAGGGAATGTGAAGATTTCCCTTATGATATGTATGATATGATGGGAATGGGAGATCAAAACTTCTTAATAGTACATTCTCAGCTGGCTGAAGTTATGAATAATAACATGAATCATGTGGAACACCCTCCTCCTCCAAGTAAAGAGAATGTTTCCATTTAATACTTCATTTAGAAAAGGACACCCATGTTTATTGGATCTTCTAATCTCCTCCTCGTGCAATAGTGGATTAACTCAATTGAAATGATATTCTCTATCCTCCAGTGCTCCGAAGAAGAGAAATTTGTACCGGTTGCCTATCATTTTAATGAGGAATATGATAAGTGGTGTACACAAATCAAGAATATAAATCCCCAATAGGAAATTGAGTCCATGGATTGGGATGAATTCAAGAGAATGTTTTTGAATAAATATTTTCATGGGACCCTCCATATCATGATGGAAAGAGACTTCCTCAAACTCAAGGATAATGGAGATGACTCAATCTTGGCATATGAAAAAAACTTTACAAGACTTGCAATGTATGACTTTGGATTTTTCATGAACACCGATAGCATGATGGATCACTTATTTAGAAGATTAAATTTGATTCTCCAAAAAGAAATTTCGATTTGGGACTTCAATATCTATGACAAGATTTCATGTTATGCCATTAAGGATTAAATAAATAAAAAAGACTCTTGGTGGTATCAAGGTCCCAACAACAAAAGGAGGAATATGGAATCTAATGTGTGAGGTTCGGCAAATAAATTCCATGATATAAAGAAGCTCGATTATCCCACATTTAAAAATTGTGGGAAGAATTATCTTGGGAATTGTCTGTGGGGAACCAGTAATTTCTTCCAATGTGGAAAGATATGACATCTAGCTAAAAACTACTAAAGGGATATGAAAAATCCCACTAATGTGGAAGAAGAAAGGAAGGTTTATATCAACACTCAGCCTATAGTGCAGTGTTAAAACTACAAGGAGAATATGAATTATTCGAACATTTTCCCTAACATGTGGGTTGTCATACGCAATCAATGAAAACCCCCAAGGTCACAAGGAGGGGCTTATTCTATCACTAATTATGAGGTGGAGCCGAAAAATGATGTAGTGATACGTATGCTAGTAATTTATTAAATAATAGAGAATGTACTTTTTGATTATACATCTATGTATTCATTCAAATCATGCATGATTAGTGGAACTATACAAACACCACCACATAATTTGGAGGATATGTTATCTGTGAGAACTGCGAATGGGGAAATTATTGCATCCATGGAATATAAATCCTACCTGGTAAATTTTTGAGGACATAACCTCCTAGAAAATCATTTCATAATTCTTTTTGTAGAGTTCGATTTTATCTTGGGAATGGATTTGTTATCTTTATAAAAGGCCATCATCAACTATCGAGAAAGGGAGATTACTCTTCACATCTTGAATAATCCTCCAATTCCATACAAATGTATAGAGGAAGATTAATCTCCTTTAAAATCATTGTATCAAGTGTGGATATTACTTCCTTTTGAGCTAGCATGTCTACCTCAAATAATTGAGATAAAGGAGAGAATCATGCTTGAATACATGACCATAATGAGGGATTACTCTAATGTATCCCCTAAAACATTTCATGAAATTAAACCTAATCAATAGGTTGAGTTCTCAAATAAACATATTCCTGGATCATTGCCTATATCAAAGGCACCTTATAGAATTGCCAACGTAGAGCTGGAAGAGTAGAAGAAGCAGTTATAAAAGAATCAAGAGAAGGGATTTATATGCTCGAGTGATTCACCATGGGGTGTGCTAGTACTTTTCATAAAGAAGAAGGATATATCAATGAACCTATTCATTTATTATCTTGAGATCAATAAAATAATGATAAATAACTTGTATTCCATTCCACATATAGATGAATTGTTCGATCAAATTAATGGGGCTAGTTATTTCTCTAAGTTGGACCTTTAGTCGGGATATCACCAACTAAAGGTGAGGATATAAGATATTCCCAAGAGTGCCATTCGGTTGAGGTATTGACCATATGGGTTTATAGTGATTCTCTTCAGACTCACTAATTCCCCATCAATTTTCATGTATTTAATGAATTGAGTATTTAGAGGATGCCTTGGAAAATCTATGGTAGTATTTATTGATGATATTCTGATATATTCCATGTGTAAGGTGGAACATGTGGAGATTTTGAATACCGTTATAAAGACATTATGAAGGGAGGAGTTTTATGAAAAATTCAATAAATGTGAGTTATTGATGGATGAAATATCATTCATGGGAAAACATATCCCTAGTAAAGTGATATATGTGGAACCTTCCAAGACACAAGCAATTAAAGAGTGTCCTAGGACAACATCTGTAATAGAGATCCACATATTTTTGGGTCTAGCTGGGTATTATCAATGATTTGTGAAGAAATTATCATGATTTTCAAACCTAATGAAAAATCTAACATTGAAGGGATTGAAGTTTTTCTGGACTCAAGAACGTGATGATTGTTTTAAGGATTCGAAATATAGGCTTATCACTGTGCCAGTACTCACACTCCAAATGAGTGGAGAACTCTTTGTGGTGTATAGTGATTCTTCAAAGAAGGGATTAGGCTATCTACTGATGTAAAATGAAAAGTGATAGCCTACACCTCAAGGAAGTTGAAAATCCCGGAGTAAAATTATTATATTCATGATCTGGAGTTGGCAACTATGATCTTTGTGTTTAAAATATAGCTGCATTATACTTATGGTGAGAAGTGTGAGATATATATACATCACAGGATTATCAAATATATATTCACAAAAAATATCATATTATGTTTCAGTGAATATGGTTAGAGATCATCAAGGATTATAACTGCTCAATCCATTACCATCCCAGTAATGCAAACAAGGTGGCAGGTGCTCTATGTGGAAAGGATCATGTATCTTTGTCAATAATGTGAATTGAAAAGGATCCAATATTCATAGATTTCAAGAGTATTTACATTTAAATAATTAGGTGAGGGAATCATCAATCATTTCTCAAATGACTTCTCAACCATTCCTCATGGATAAAAAAGGATTCTCAACAAAAATATGTGTAAATTCAGAAAAGCATGGAAGATATCAGAAATGGGAAATATTCTATGTTCAAGATTGAAAAGGACGGTGTCATAAGGTTTTGGTCTTGATTATGTGTACCATCCAATCCATAGATAATGAAGGAACATCTGAATGATGCACATATCTGAACCTTCTCTATACACCCAATGAGCACAAAGATGTATCTAGATCTCTGAGAGAACATTCTGTGAGATGATATGAAAAAGAATATTGTTGAATATAAATCAAAGTGACTAGTATGTCAACAAGTGAAGTCTAAAAGGAAAAATTATAAGGGTATGATGCAACAACTACCCATACTATCATGGAAGTGGGAGAACATTACCCAAGACATGGTCACTGAACGTCCAAGGAAATCTAGAGGAAATAATGATATATGGGTCATTGTGGATTGTCTTACAAAGACTTCTCACTTTATCACAATTTGATAGGACATCTCATTGGATCAAATTTCATGGATATATATTAAAGAGGTGGTATGGTTTTATATAGTACCACAATCTATTTTATCCAATAGATATATGAGATTCACCTCAATGTTCTGGAAAACACTCCAACATGCTCTTTTCACTGAACTTAACTTCAGTACGACCTATCATCCTCAAACATATGGCCAATCTGGGAAAACTATTTAGACACTTGAAGATATATTGAGATCATGTTCTATGTACTTAAAAAGAGGATGGGACCAACATCTTCCACTAGTCGAATTGTCCTATAACAATATTTTCCACTCGAGCATCTGAATGGCACCATATGAATCCCTTTATGGGAAAACGTTTAGTACACCAGTGTGTTGTGATAAAGGTTGTGAGAATAATCTAATAGGACTTAAAAATGGTCAAAGAAATGGTGGTGAAGGTGAAAACTATTCAGCAACACATCAAGGCAGTATAAAATAGACAAAAGAGTTATGTAGACAATCGTCGATGAGACCTTGAGTTCAAAATTGGTGGCATGGTATTTCTATGCATATCTCCATGTTGGAAGTTCATGAGGCTTGTGAAAAAAGTAAAGGTAAGTATCAGGTACATCATCCCCTTCAAAATTCATTATCATGTCTGGTTTATTCCATATCGACTAGAACTTCCACCTACCATGTTTAATGTACACGATGTCTTCCATTTATCCCTCTTAAAGAAGTACATACCAGATCCTTCCAATGTATTCTCTTTAGAGGTGGTACAGTTGGTGAATGATATTTCTTATGAGGAGAAACCAATAAAGATATTTGACTTTAGAGATAATGTTCTACATAACAAGAATACTCACCTTGTCAAAGTATTATGGTGGAACCATATGTACGAAGAGGCAACATGGGAAGTGGATGTGGAAATGAAGGAAAAGTACCCTCACCTGTTTAGGGATTAGAATGTAAAAAAAAACTTCAACGGAAACATTTTATAGGGTGGAATAATTTTACGCCACAACGGTTTGCCAATAGAAATACCCTTATTATAAATATGTCATATAATCACACAATATCACAACACAATTAACTACTACATACTATGTGACCTTTAATCATAATATTGTCGCTTCAGTGATTTTAGTCTCAAAAATATGACATACAAAGTTGTGACTAGTAAGATGTTTAGAGTCCCATAGGAAAAATTTAATTTTTAGTGAAAGGTACCCTACCCTTAGGAATATTAATATGACCCTTATGAATATTAAATCTTTCATAAGAATAGTAACCTCACTTTTGAATGTATAAATGAAATTTAGGCAACATGTAAGTGATAATATCACCATAGTAAAAGTATTGGTCTTTTTTGAAGTCATAAATAGTTGATTTTAATTAAATAATTAATTTAAATGAAATATTATTTTCTTAATAGTTGTTCATAAACTAATAATTTTATTCCTTTTGGTTTTAAGATAATTTTATAATGCCTTTTATAAATTTTGAATGCATTATAAATTCGGTTATAGTTTTAAAAGTTGTATTTTTCAAGTAAATTATGATTTTAATTAAAAATTAAATTAATCATATTTGAAAATTTATTTTTGTAAAATGGATTTCATTTTTGTATTCTATGCATTTAAAAATTGATATGGTAAATTTTTTGGATTTTTCTGAAATACTTGAAATTTTGGTGAATAGTAAAATATGATAATTTATGATAAATTCTAAATACATAAATTATGATGTCATAAACTGATGTATGGATGATGTAATTCTATTATCTTTAACTCACATGAACTATTAACTATTTTGTGTCACAAGAATCATTACTATTTCTTGTCTTATGGAAAAATAATAAACTGATGATTAAAATATTAATAAAACTCATCCCCCTTCCACTATAAAAATAACCCGCACACCCCTCTTCTCTTCACTCATATAAAGACTTGTTCCCTTCCGAAATTCTACCCAAATATTTCCCCAAGATCCTCCCCCACATCTAGCATCCCTTGGTCTCCTCAAAATACAAAATCCTCTCCCCTTAAGAGGCCCTCAAGGAATATTAAATCAAGAGGTAAATTTCTCTTTTCTTTTCATTTGTTTTCTTTTCATGTTCATTTTTTACACTTTTAATTGCTAACATCTTTTCAACTAAATGGTATGAAAACTCCAGTACAATTCATGTACTGGAATGTTTTTATGATAATGGGATAATTTATTATCATCTCTCCTTTCCCCTCCTTTTATACGAAATAAATGAAAACACCCTCTGAGATTTATTGATTTAACAAATTCAAGGATGACAGGTTATCAATTTCTATTACCATTTTAAATTCTGGTTATGAAACCATTTTAATGGTTAAATCAGAATATAAAATATGTATTTTATCTTATTTTTTGTTTCATAATACTTTTTCACACATGATGTAAAATAATAATACAAAACGATTTAATTATGAGAAAAATTGTCAAATTAATCCAAGCATTTATCATTATTGTTTTATATAATCATTCACCATCACTTCACATAACCAAATGAATTTTATAACCATTTAATCTTATATTTATTCAATAATTTCATATAACTTCAATTCTGGACAACCACTCTCATCATACATGTGTATCCGAACATGAAATTAATTGAATTGGTCATTAAAACCAAGGAAGCAAACGGTCTCGAAAAATGAAATTGAACCTCATATCCAATCAATAAGGTTTTGAATGAACTCAAAAAGGATATAATAAATCAGTTACGTGTAAAATAGGTTCTTTAATTATTAATTAATGGTTCTAATTTTATTATTCAGGTCATTAAGATCATGTGAAGAACACCATTAGACTTAAGGTAAGGGATCCATTCTTTTTCTCACATTTATTCAAGAATATCATCCATGCTATATCCTTTTATATGTAATTAATAATAATGGGGTATGATTTATCACCTTACCCATAATAAAATCATGAATTATAAAGTATTATAAACCAATTTATCTCTCATTTATTCCTTCTAAGTACACATGATACAATGCTGATTTTCCGTAATGGATTCTACCCGAACCGCCATTATTCATTCAGGCTGTTCTTACCTGATTTTTACCAAATGAAATTCAATATACTATTACTACACATATTATAATTGCTTTTTATATCTCCAAACTAATTTACAAGATCCATTAGCCATTCTCTTTTGAGGATATACATTATTTTAAGTGATTCCCTCCTCAATACTTCCTCATAAACAATCTCGTTGTAAGGGAACATCTAGAATTCATACCTAATTTCAAGTGCACTCAACCATATGTTTAATGCTACCATATTTTTTTATAAATCTAGTGTTTTTATTATGAAAATGTTCTTGGATCACTTTTTTATATATAAAATATTATTCTCTTTTCTATTTTAAATGCTCGTTAGTATATTCCTTAAAACAACACTAAAATGGTTTAATGATGAAATTTCTTAAATACTCTTCTTACTTGTTGTCAATTTTGTTTGATATAAACTACCATGATATATTATTATTTTAACATATGAATTTATATGTATTTTTTAATTCCTTTATTTCATGGACATATTTATGATGCACCCATTCATTATGCCTTATGATATGTTTATGATACCCATTTCTTTCCATGGGTACCCTTATGTATATGTATTATTCTTAATATGGAAAACATATTCCTGAACATGTTAATATGGGTGTTCCCAAATATTACTCCAATGCATTGGGTAAATTTTTGTCTCATGAGACGTTATGTGCAATGGTCTTGGCGATCAGCCTTTACTCATGCTACAATATGAAACGGTCTTTGTGGTTAACATTGACTTTGGCTCCTCTATGTGAAATGATACTTGAATTGTAATACTTTTATGATTTATGTTACCGACACATTACTATGAATTCATGTTTGTATGTTACCATGTTTATATGATATGATTCCATGTGTTCCAACCCTTTTATTTTCATTATACCATGCCTTTCAATAAATGTATTAATCTTTTATTATAATTTTTTTACCTTACTAGGATTCTATCTCATACCTTAATTCCAGTGATCCCTAGGGTACCCTTTGAAGATGTATGGTCTAAAATTATGTAAGGATATTTTTATTAAGATTAGATAAATAATTGTTTTTAGACCCATATTTTCAATTTTCTGTACTGAGTCTTCAAAGACACTAGAATTTATAATCCTTGGCTTGTATTTTGATAATTAATTATCATTAAAATCATGTATTGATATATGTAAAAGGATAGGATCACTATATTTTCCCCCATTTTATCCTATGATGATATATGAGCACAATGGATGTTAGGGGTTCTTTATGAAGACTAATGAAATAAATGTTATTTTTAGTTCTATGTTTTAAGTCTTATATACCAAGTCTTCAATGAAAATGGAATTTATGAACCTTTTCTTGTAATATGAAGCTTTAATATTCTTAAAATCATTTAATTATATGTGTAAAAGGATAGGGTCTCTATAGTTGGTATCAAGGTATGGTCTTTTTATTTATGGATATTAGGAATAGAGAATTTTAGTAAGAACCTTAGGTATGAGACTAAGAATAAGAAAACATCCCTAAAATTTTGGTAAGTATTCAGTAAGTGGTTTATCCAGAAAATATATCCTAGTAAGGATACGAACAAGTGGATGTGTCTATCGCATAGATTCATTTAGGGGTAAAATGAAAAAACACCACATTGAGCTGGACTCAAACAGAAACTGGTATACGACAATTGGCCTTGTTGCACTACTGGTTTGACACTCCTATAGGGATATGCTTTGGTACATTCATAAGATTAGTACAAACCATTATTATGGTTATAGAAAAAAGGTCCCATAAGATTATATGTTATGTAAAAGATCAAGCACAACCTATATCAAAACCTATCGAATCACAAGTTTGGAGATAATTTTACGTTAAGAGTTTATCCTTTAAGTATTAATGTTTCATTTTTATGCTTTATAGAAAATTGCTAAATCTCTCTAATTGTATGTTATTTTTCATATTTAATGGTGGGAAATAGAATAACACGTACAAATAATAAATGTGATAACTAATGTGATGATTTCCCTAATTATATGTCAAATATGATGGGAACGGGTGCCCAAAAAAGCATGATAATACTTTCATAGATTTTTTAAGTTATGAATAATAACATGAATCACGTGGAAAACCATCATCTTCTATGGAAAGAGAATGTTTTTGTCAAATCATTCAAGCATCAATGTCCTCTCATGTTTATTGGATCTTTTGATCCCCTCATTTCATAATAGTTGATTAACTCTATTGAAAAGATATTATCTTCCCATCATTTCTTAGAAGAAGATAAAGTATTCATATTGTTTTATCATTTTGATTGGGATGCTAATTAGTGGTGGAAAATTGTTAAGAATAGGAATTCCTAATAGTAAATTGATTTTATGGATTGTAAGGAATTCTAGAAAATGTTATTCAATAAATATTTTTTATGAACCATCCATCTCATGATGGAAAGAGTGTTCCTCAGACTTGTGTAGACAGAATATGAGTCCATCAGGGTGTATGAAGTAAACATTACAAGGATTGCAAGATATATCATTGTATTTGTATTAAATAGTTAAAGAATAGTGGATCTCTTCTTTAGAGGACTAAATCTGAGCCTACTAAAAGAGATAGTGATTTGTGGATTTGAAAGTTATGAGGAGATTGTATATTGTTCTCTCAATGTTGAAATGGAGATCAAAGACACGTAGTGGTATCATGGGCTTAGTGAAAAAAAGTGTAATATGGTGTCTAATATGGGTGGTTTTTCAAATGTATCTCATTATGGAAGGAATATAGAACATCCAACTTGTCCAAATTATGGGAAGAATCATCCTGTGACCTATCTTAGGGGAACCAGGAATTGTTTGATATTTGGAAAAATGAGACATATATAAAAAGATACTAAATGGATTTGAATAATTCCACTAATGTGTACGAATAAAGGATGGTTCATAACAATTCTCATCCTGTAGTATAGTATTACAACTGAATAGAGAATTGGAATTATGTGAACAATTCCCCTAAGTCAAGGGTTGTTGGAGGAAATCAACAATAACCTCCATGGAAACAAGGAAGAGCTTATGATCTCAATACTACTGAGGTGGATCCAGAAAATGATGTGGTTATAGGGAAACTAGTTATTCATTCATGAAAAGAGAATGTACTATTGAATTTTGGTTCTATGCATTTTTTTCATATCTTGTAGGTTTAGTATAAATATTAAAAACCCACCTCAAATTTTGGAGGTTGAGTAATCTATGATAAAATAAAATGGGGAAATTATTACATCCAATATATATAACTCCTCTCTAGTTAATGTTTATAGTCTCACCCTCCCATTAAATATCATCATACTTTTTTTAGTGGAGTTTAATGTTATCTTGGTAATGGATTGGATATCTTTATACAAAAACATCATCAACTATTAGGAAAGGGATGTCACTCTTTATATCCTGAAGCATCCCCCAATTATGTACAAGTTTAAGGAGAAATATGAATATCCTTTAGAATTTTTGTATCAAGTGTAGATATTAATTCCCTACGATTTATCCTTTCTAGCTTAAATTATTGAGACAAATGAGATGATACTTCTTGAAGATATGCCCATCAGGAGGTATTACACAAATAAATTCATTGATTAATTGTATGGCCTTCTTCTCGATCAATATTTTGAGTTCTCAATTGAACTAATTCTTATATATCTACCTACATCAAAGAAACCTTATAGAATGTTCACCATAGAGCTAGAAGAGATGATGAAGTAGTTACAGGAGAATCTAGATAAGTGTTTTATATGCCTTTGTTCTTTACCATGGGGTTCACAAGTCCCTTTGTCAAGAAATAAGATGGACAATATGCCTCTACATTGATTATCATGAGCTTAATAAAATCACGATAAAGAATAATTATCCCCTAAAATGGATAGATAACTTATTCGATCGGCTTCATGGGTCCAGTTGTTTCTCTAAGATGGTCCTTCGATCAGGATATCACCAATTAAAGGTGATGAATGAATATATTTCCAAGACTGCATTTAGAACGAGGTATAGACACCATGAGTGCATAGTGATTCCCTTCAGAATCACTAATTCACTATAAATATTCATTGATTTATTGAATAGAGTCTATAGATATTATGTTGACAAATATTTTGTAGTATTTATCATTGATATTCTAATATACTCCAACAGAAATAAGAACATGAGGACCATTTGAGTATTGTGTCGATGACTTTTTGAAGGGAGAACAATTATGAAATGTACAGTAAATGTGACTTCTACATGGATGAAGTATCATTCTTGGTGAATTTTATCACTAGTATAGGGATATCTTTGGACCCTTACATGAAAAAGGAAATTGAAGAGTGGTGCAGACCAACATCTCTAATAGAGATCCGTAGCATTCTGGATATAGCTGAGTATTATCGACAATTTATGTAGAATTTTCATGATTTTCAAACCCAATGAAAAAGCTGACACAAAAGGGGGTGAAGTATGTATGTATTCCTGAATGTGTGGAAAGAAGTAAGGATCTCAAAAGGAGGCTTATCACTAAACCATTACTGACACTCCTGATAAGTGGAGAACTCATTTTGGTGTACAGTGATGCTTCAAATAAGGGCTTAGGATGTGTTCAAATGAAAAATGATAACGTGATATCCTACACCTAAAGGTAATTGAAAATACATTATCAAAACTATCCTACGCATGGTCTAGAGTTGGCGGCTGTGATCTTTGCATTGAAAATCTAGCGACATTATCTCTATGGGGAGAAGTGTGAGATGTATACTGATCAGAAGATTCTTAAATATATATTCACATATAAAGAGCTTAATATGTTCTAACTAAGATGGTTAGAGCTCATCGTGGATAATGAATTCTCAATCCACTACCATACCAATAAGGAAAATATGGTGGAAATGATCTATGTAGAAAGTATCATGAATCTTTATCAATGATGAGAATTGAAAAGAATCCAATATTCATTGATTTTCATAGGATGGACATGGGAATAATTATGGGAGGAACATCATCAATACTTTCTCAAATTATTTTTGTACAATCCATCATGGAGAAAATAAAGGATGCTCGAATAAATGATGTTGAAATTATGAAAAGTGTGGAATCTATTAGAAATGGGAAATCCTCTAAGCTCAAGATTAATGAGGAGGGAATTTTAAGATTTGGGTCACGAGTACGCATACCATATGATCCACATATGAAGAAGGATATTTTGAATAGAGAACATATCTCAATTGTATCTATTCGCCTAGGGATCACAAATATGTATCGAGATATCTGAGAGAAATTTTGGCATGACAATATGAAGATGGAGATTGCTGAATATACATTAAAGTGCCTGGTATGTCAATAAATTAATTATATAAGAAAGAATTATATGGGGATGATAAAAACACTACCCATACCAATATAGATGTGGGAGAACATCACCATGGACATTGTCACTGGACCTCCAAGGACATCCAGAGGAAACAATACTATATGGGTCATTGTGGATCGTCTTACAAAGACCACTCACATTATCAAAATTTGACATGACTTCTCATTGGACCAACTTGCATAAATATATATCAAAGAGTTGGTAAGGCTGTATAAGGTACCACTATCTATTTTATCAGATACGGATATGATATTCATCGTGAAGTTCTAGAAAAGTATCCAACATGCCCTAAGCACTAAACTGGTCTTTAGTACGGGTTATAATCCTGAAACTGATGAAAAATCTAAGTGAACTATTCAGACATTAGAATACATGTTGAGATCATTTTCTATGGACATAAAAGGGGGATTGGAACAACATCTTCCACTGGTTGAATTATATTATAAAAATAGTTTCCACTCTAGCATCAAAATGGTATCATATGAAGCCATTTATGGGAAAAGTTGTAGAACACCAGCATGATGGGATGAAGTCAGTGAGCATAAGATTATATGACTTGAAATGGTCTAAGAAATAGTGGATAAAGGGGAATTTGTTTAGCAGAACATCAATGTATCCCAAAGCCTACAAAAGAGAAACACTGAAAATCAATGACGAGACCTTGAGTTTAAATTTGGAGACATGGTATTCCTCCTCATATCTTAATGGAATAAGTTCATGAGGATTGGTAAGAAAGGAAAGCTATGTCCCAAAAACATCGGATCCTTTGACATCCTTGATCATTTCAGAGTTGTGGCCTATTGACTAGAAATTCTACCTACCATGTCTAATTTTCATGATGCCTTCCATGAATATCTCTTAAAGAAGTACATACCATATCCTTCACATGTACTATCTTTAGTGGTGCTATAGTTGTAGAATGATCCTTCTTACGAGAAGAAGAATCCAATGAAGATCTTTGATCATATAGGTAATGTTCTATGAAATAAGACTACTCACCTGATCAAAGTGCTATGGAAAAACTATAATTATGAATAGGGGAAATGGGAACTAGAGGTGGAAATAAAGGAAAAGTACCCACACATATTAATGGATGAGAATGTAAAATGAAATTTTGATGGTAATATTTCATATGGGGGAAGAATGTAATGATCCAATGTGTAATCAATGGATATTTATATATTATAATTATTTTATATAGTACAATGACATGAAATCACAAACACAATGAAATACTATGTACTATGTTACCTTTAAAATTAATATTTTTTCTTCTATGATTTGAATTTAAAAAATCTGACATACACGGTTGTTGGGTCAGATTATACCAAATATAACCCAGAGAGGGGTGAATTGTGTATTTTTAGAAATCTTCGCGAGATTGTGTTCTGCCCTTTTAATTTAATCAGATGAATTAATGAAGCGGAAATATGAAGTGCAGAGACACACAATGTATAGTGGTTCGGGGAATAGAAATACCCTAGTCCACTCTCATTTCAACAGACCTTTCAACAACTGAGTACAGGAAGTTGACACCTTTACAATCTAAGGAAAAACAAATCCTTCTAGTTCACTCACAGAACCTACACAGCTTAGAACGAGAATCTGGTCACTCAATAATAGAAAATAAATATTTTTGTATTCTGAAAATACATTCAAGATATTCTTCACAATTTCAATAGCATGCAATTGATAGTAAATAGATCATCACCTTTATAAATAATGGTCTTCACAAAAGAGTCATTTTGAGTCGATCCCGTTGCTGTAGATATAGAAATATAATTCACAACTTCAGCAGTAGTAGATTCAAAAATGATCTTCGATATAGAACAAATGAATCTTCTATCCTGATTTTTCTTCTTTAATAAATAGATCTTTGTTGTTCTTCTTTAATCAGTAGATCTGTATGTTTTTATATTCTCTGTTTTTCTTCCTCTTTTCTCCGAATGATCGATAGATCACATATCACTGTTCAAAAAAGCTCATATATATATATAATAAGGAAAATCCCTTCTTCTGCAAATTTAGATCCACAAAAATCCCCTTTTGACTCGTGATATTCAAATATTTGAATTTACAGAGTAGTCGTAACTTCCATGAAGACTCGGCATAAAAATATCCTTTTAATTCAATCCTTAAACCATTGATAAAACAACTTTGAATCAATCAAAGTCGTGCTTTAAAATCGGCATTGAATCCGGCTGGAAATATGCCTAATAATCATCTTGCTGATCATTGCATAATAATATCGACTTTAAATTCTCTGATGACAAACATAAGATTGAGTTGTAAAGTATGCATCCTCTGAATGTAACGTAGATCATAAACGTAAGGTTGGTGACATAGCCTTCAAACGTAGGGTTGACAATGTATGGTTGATCACAATTTTAGGGTTGGTCCTCCATACTTTTCCATGAACATACGGTTGTTTTCAAAATTAAGGTTGATGAACCATACTTTTGAGAAACAAACGTAACGTTTAACACTTATGTACGGTTCTCCTTCCATACTTTTCTAATTTCCCAAAAATAGGGTTCCATCCTAATATAGGGTTCTTTTTCATACTTTTTCGATAATTTATGGTTGATTTACCATACTTTTCTCTTATCTCATAAAGTATACACTGTTTTTCATCCTTATACTACGTTTCTCTATGCTGGGTATGAACAGTGATTCCAGAACACGCTAAATACGAATACCTTAGAAATTAATTCTAGTTTTTCAAGAATTTAAATATTTCATCCAGAAATAAAATAAAATATAATGAATAATAAATTCCTGCAATATTGTTAAAAAGAAAATCATTAGAAAATAATTAAGGGTATTTGTGAGCATCAAAATTTTCATAAAGAGATGGAGTATTATTCTCAAAAAAAACTCCCCCTTTAAATAAAAACATTATATATTGTTGAAAACAACACTTGCTCAATAATATACCCCTTTTTGATGATCAAAAAAACCCATAAAATAATTAATGAAATTAACTGAAAAAAATTAATATAGTTTTGAATTTTGAAAAGATAAATACAATATTATAATTAACTTAATATCCCCCAATAAAATGAAACAAACAAAAATTTTGTATTTATCCCAATTTCTCCCCCTTTTTGTGATATAAAAAATAATGACAAAATATGGAATATATCACATATTAATGTATCACTGAACGTAAGTAAATGCTATAATTAACTGTTTGTCAATAATTATATCTGGATTACTAGAATATCAAAACAAGGACAGTAAAACAAATAAATATAATGAAAATGATTTTTATAAAAAGTTCAAATATGATAAATACATGAATCAAGGTTTGGTCATGGTTGAGGGAGGGTCTATCTCCTCTGAACTGTAGACTTGATTTCTGTCAACTGCTCCCTCAGCCTTTTCATCATTCCATCACCATGCTTAATAATAAGATCCATGGTCTCTAGATTCATATAAATGTATTTGATGAGGTTTACTCTGAAAAAACTCATGAAGTCTTTCTTCCTTTTCCATAAACAAAGACTGTTTTTCTGTGAACTGATTTAGCACAAGTTTTATAGACTGTTCACTAGATGTCAACTGATCAACCAAAAAATTTTGATTGTCTAACAAGACTGATAAAGGAGCACTGTTGCATTGAAGATCATGTAATCTGTCACTCATATTGCTCATGGAAGCTGTGATATCATGAAACTTTCTGAGTAAATCAGGTGAATTACCTGACCCACTACCTACACTAGTTCCAACAGATGAAAATTGTGTCTCCATAAATAATTTGAGATTTGATAAATATGACTTCATAACTATTTCAGACATTAATTTTGCAACAGCATTCATCATATCCTTCTTAAAAATTTCAACTTATTTCCATGAAACTATACTATCTTTAAGTCTCTGAAATTTCAATTGTTCTAATTTTAAGGCTATTCTCAGAGTAACATTTTCAGATTCCAATTGTGACAACTTTCTGTACAACACTTCAACTTCTTTATTCCCTGAATCAGAGGCACCCTATGCTTGATTTTCATTTTTAGTTCTAGTGTGATGCAGTAGTACTATAGGTAGTGAATCTGCATCATATTTTTCTTTTTCCATTCTCCTGAGCTGGTTGATCCCCAGATTTTTCCTCATAGTCTTTTTCAAACTCTTCCATAGAAAAATCCTCATGAAGTACTTCTGTTTGAGCTCCAAAAACATGCTCCTGACAAACATTAGGAATTTTTTCTTCCATTATTGTTTCTAAAAGAATATCTTATGGAGTTTCCTGAGGTCTGGCCACTTTCTCACTAGGCTATGCCTCTTGTTGTTGTTGAAGTGTAACTTCAACATCAGTTACAACCTGTTCTTGAGTCTCTCCTTCAGCTTCTTCTTGAATTCAAGATTGAATCTGAGGTCCTTCCACTCATTTTGACCTCTCAATAATATCCTTCATTGCCTTTTCAGTATCATCTTCTCTTACAAACTTGTAAGAGAGTAAATCTCTTGTTGTCAATAGAGGGGAAAAAAGTTCCTGATTAACAGTTCTTTTTCTCTAAGACTGAAATCCCTCCTGACTTTTTTCTTCCTCAGTATCTTCCATTTCAAATCTAATTCTTCTTGAAGTAGTATTGACTCTCGATTCAGCCTATCCCCCTTTGGACCTATCATATTGAACTTGAGCACTCTCTGTTTCTTCCTCAAATCCTATTGGCAAGTGTTTCCCTTTTAAGGTTCTCCAGAAATAGCCAATTTTTCTTAAGGTTCCAGCTTTGAAAACATTACTATGATGACATCTTACTCTAGAATCCACCAGTCTCACCATATCATTTTTCAACAATAGTTTGGAAATGAATCTACCAAAAGGGTAGAAGTTCCTTATAGATTCACTATGACAGTAGTAACGTGGGTACCTCGCCATGTACCTAGGGAAATTTAATTTTATATAACTGGTGAGAAGATACATTATGTACATGTCAAGATACAATATTTTTTCCATTTCTAACATTCTTGGTGCTATCCCTTTTTGTACAAATTTCACAAGGATTTTCTGATCTGGCTCTAGATCCTTTACGAACATCTTATTTATAGAAGTAGAACTAAAAAGAAAATACATAATGTCCTCATATTTATGCCTATAATCTCCTATATTTTTTAAATCAAAATGAAAGACTCCCTCATAAGGGAAGTTCAAAATATGACCAATTCCAACTGAAGATATCGAAAAATCCCTATCCTCTATTTTAGCCAGCATAGTATCATCATTGTCCCCCAGACTGAATTGCATAGACATAAAGAAATATCATAGTTCTGCTTCATATAAAAACTCGGTATTCTCACTATTGAAAGTTTGTTTGAGATTCTGAAACGACAGTGCTTGTTTTAACAACAAGTTCATCTGAAATAGCTAGTCGAGATCAATCACCTTTCCCTATAAGATTTTCATTCCTTATGAATGATGTTTCCTAGCATTGTTGGTCTCAGCCTCATCAGGTCTCTTTGTCTATTCCATTTCTGTGAGAATCTCTGATGTTTTGAAGGTTAGGGTTTCAGAGGTTTGAAGATTAGGGGTTGACGAGCAGTGGTGCGGTTTTGCAGGTTTGAAAGGTTTTGGTAGAAATGAAACATTTTAGAAGTTGAAAGGTTTTTGACAGCCTTGATTCCCATGTTTTTATTAATCATTACATAGATTTTAAATATAAATAAAATCGATTAAGCGGGGAAATGAAAAAGAAAAAAAACATATTCTGTTTGAAAAACTAATAACTAAATTATTTTAAACAATATTAAAATAGAGAAACAACATAGTAAAATAAAACATTATTTAAAAATTAAATAAACCTAGCTCCCCCTTAATAAAATCAAACCTTGTAGTGGGAAGTGGTTTAGTAAAAATATCATCTAATTGAATTTCAGTACTTACAAATTCAAAAGATATATCCTTTTTAAGAACATGATCTCTTAGAAACTGTTGTCTGATATCAATATGCTTAGTGTTAAAATGATTTATAATATTTTATAAAATATTTATAGCACTAGTATTATCACATAAAATAGGTGTATAATTAAAATTTAGTTCAAATTCCATAACATTTTTTTTCATGTACAACACTTGTGCACAGCAACTGCCAGCAGAAACATATTCTGCCTCAGCTGTTGACAGAGAAAATGAATGTTGTTTCTTACTTAACCATGACACTAAAGATTTCCCTAAAAAGTGACAAGTTCCTAAAGTGATTTTCTTATCTAATATACAACTTACAAAGTCTGCATCTGAATATGAAATTAAACTAAAATCATAAGTCTTCGGATAAAGAAGAGAATGAAAAATAGTTCCTTTTAAGTATCTAAAAAATTTGTTTAACAACCGTTAAATGATATTCTTTAGGATTTGATTGAAATCTTACACAAAGACATACTAAATACATTATATCTAGCCTGCTAGTAGTAAGATATAATAAACTACCAATCTTACCTCTATATAACTTATTGTCAACTGATTTTCCAGTTTCATCCAAATCATGTTTTATATTAGTACACATACAACTTGTATATGTCTTACCGTTTTCAAGTCCAAATTTATTTAATAAATCAGTAATGTATTTTCTTTGATTCAAAACATTTCCAAAATATTTTGGATAAATTTGAAGACCTAAAATGAAATTTAATTCTCCCATCATGTTCATTTAAAATTCTTTTTTCATTAACTTTGAAAACTCATGACAAAGGGATTTATTAGTTGATCCAAAAATTACATCATCAACATAAATTTGAACCAATAAAATATTAGAATTTACAGTTTTCTTAAAAAGTGTTGGATCTTCCATTCCAACAATAAAATCATTTTTCTATAGAAAAGAGCTTAATATTTCATACCAAGCTCTAGGTGCTTGTTTATGTCCATAAAAAGATTTAGTAAGATTAAAAATAGAATCTAGTTTTTGAGAATTTTCAAAATGAAGAGATTGCTCAACATAAACTTCCTCTATTAAATAACCATTTAAAAAGGCAGACTTAATATCCATCTGAAATAATTTAAAGTTCATATGAAATGCATATGCTAAAAGGATTATATTTGCTTATAATCTAGCTATAGGTGGAAAGGTCTCATCCTAATCTATACCTTCTTCCTGATTATATCCTTTAGATACAAGTCTAGCTTTATTTCTAGTTATTATTCCTTGATCATCTTGTTTATTTCTAAAGAGCCATTTGGTTCCTATCACAGGATAATTATGTGCTCTTTTAAATAATTCACATACTTCATTTCTTTTGAACTAGTTTAATTCTTCTTGCATTGATATCATCTAGCTTTCATTATATAAAGCTTCTTCTCTAGACTTGGGTTCTAATTGGGATAGAAAGGCAGAAAATTCTACAAGATTCCCTATATTTCTTCTAGTTTTTATTCCTATGTCTAAGTCACCTATGATAGTTTATAAAGGGTGATTCTTTAGAGTTCTAGTTTTTCTAGGCAGCACACTCATAGGTTCTTCAGTATCATATTCTTCTAAACTAGATTGAATTTCTTTTATATCGTTTTCAAAAAAATCTTTCAAGTTCTCAAGTTTCATGTTATCATTAGAGTTAGATTCATCCATTTGATCTATCCTTTTCTCAAAGGGATCATATTCATTGAATTTTACATGAACTGATTCTTCAACAATCCTTGACTTCTTATTATAGATTCTATAAGCTTTGGAGGTATCTGAATATCCTAAGAAAATTCCTTCATCGGATTTTCGATTGAACATACCAAGATTTTCCTTGGTGTTCAAGATGTAAACTTTTCATCCAAATACTTCAATGCAATTTACTTTAGGTTTTCTGTTATTCCAAAGTTCATAGGGTTTCTTTTTCAAAAGAGGTCTTATTAAAACTATATTCATTATATAGAAGCTTGTGCTTATAGCTTCTACCCAAAAATAGGTAGAAAGATTGTATTCATTTAGCATAGTCCTAGCCATTTTTTGAATAGTTATATTTCTTTTTTCAACAATTTAATTATGTTGAGGTGTTCTTGGGGCAGAGAAGGTGTGTTTAATACCTATATTTGAGCAGAATTAATTAAATTCATGATTCTCAAATTCTCCACTATGATCAATTCTTAATGAGATTGTTTTAAAACCATTTTCATTTTGAACAGTTTTACAAAAACTTTCAAATAAAGTAAAAGCATCATTTTTTAATTTTAAAATGAAAATCCATGAAAATCTAGAAAATTCATAAACTAAAACAAATACATAAAATTTACCATCCAAGATTGCTACTCTTGAAGGTCCAAAAAAATCCATATGGATATGTTCAAGAGGTTTAGATGTAGCAATTATGTTAATAGATTTGAAGGATGATTTGTGTTTCTTGCCAAGTTGACATGCATCACAGAATCTGTCACATTCAAATATGAGACTAGGCAGATCAGAAACTAATTGTTTCTTAGATAATTTATGTAAAACATATACATTACAATGTCGAAGTCTCTAATGTCAGATCCAAGATTCATTTACTTTAGCAGTTATGTAGTTTACTTTTTGTTTACACAAGAAATTTAAATCCAGGGTATACACATTGTCAGTTCTAAGTGCTCTAAATTTAAGCGGTTTGTTTTTGAAAACAGAACAACAATTGTTAGAAAAATCAACAGCAAAACCATCATCACATATTTGAGAGATACTTATCAAATTGTGTTTCAATCCTTGTACATAATGTACTTTGTTGATTGAGATATCTTCTGGATCTCCAAATGTTCTAATACCAATTATTTTCCTTTTGGCATTGCCACCAAAAGTGACAAGTCCACCATATTTTTGAGTGAGTGTAGAGAAATTCGATGAGTTTCCACTCATATGCCTTGAGCAGCCACTTTCCATATACCATATCTCCCTTTTTCTTTCGTGACCTTCTCCCTCATCTATTTCTGCCATAAAACACATGTTGGCTTTCAGATTTACTTCTTCCTTCTCTGAGTCTGATTCAGAAGTTCTACTGGAGTCTTCAGATACACTCCATGTAACATTCATTTCTTTGTTGTCCATATGCTCATAATCATTTCTTTTGAAGAATTTATTTTTGTTGTCTTCCTTTAGCTGAGGACAGTCAGGTCTGATATGCCCCATTTTCTTGCATTCATAACATCTGACTTCATTGTCATCCTTTTTGAAGGATTTTCTGAAGCGCTTCTTCTTTCTATAGAATTTAGTGAATCTCCTGGCAAGCTGAGCCAGTTCAACATCAGAATTTGATAAATCAAAACATTCTGATTTCACTTTTATGCTTTTCTTCGTATTTCTATTTTTTCTCTGTGATGACACTTTCAAGGCAGTGTAATATCATTAGATAAGCACTTTATTTTCATTTTCTTCATCTTCCATCTCAGATTCATACATCATTAGTCTTCCAATTAGTTCCCTCATAGTTAAGTCTTTGACAGGTGTCGACTGTCTGATTTCAGCAGAGATTCCATTCCATTTGGTAGGCAGTACCCTCAGTACTTTTAAAGCTTTATCATCTTGTTTAATGGGATCTCCCAGAGCGGTTATTTTATTGACAATCTATGTCAATCTTCCATTCATTTGAGTAATACTTTCACCTTCAACCATTCTGAAAGTATCAAATTTATGCTTAGCAGTTGCATATCTCATTTCCCTGATATTATTTGTTCCTTCATAAGCAACATCAATAGTTTTCCACATTTCATATGTTGTCGGGCATTGAGATACTCTGTTAAATTCATCAGGTCCTAGACCGGATATAATTGCATTCATTGCCTTTAAGTTCATATCATATTCTACTTCAGTAGATGCACTCCATGTTTTAGGTTTTTCTGGTATTTCATATGGAGTCGGAATCATAGAATATACTCTGTATCCAAGGTTTTTCAGATAGATAATCATTCGTGACTTCCAGCATCCATAGTTTTCTACATTGATGTACGGTGCTCTGACCATATACATTCCTTCTCTTGCATCAGTCATCTTACTCTGTGTATAATCACTTTCATCTTATTAAGGCTTTATTAGAAAGGTCAACCTCTGATACCAATTGTTGGATCAGATTATACCAAATATACACAAGAGGGAGGTGTATTGTGTCTTTTCAAAAATCTTCACGAGATTGTGTTCTGACCTTTTACTTTAATCAGATGAATTAATGCAGCAGAAATATGAAGTGCTGATACACACGATGTATAGTGGTTCGGGGAACAAAAAGCCCCTAGTCCACTCCACCAACACTCAACTTTACGAGCTTAGTGATTTTCACTATCTGATCCTTGTTTCAACAGACCTTTCAACAACTGAGTATAGGTAGTTGACACCATTACAATCTAAGGAAAAACAAAGCCTTATGGGTCACTCACAGAACCTACACAGCTTAGTACACAAGCAGGTAACTCAAGAATAGAAAATAAATAACTTTGTATTCTTAAAATACTTTCAAGATGTTCTTCACAATTGCAACAGCATGCAATTGACAGTAGATAAATCGTCACCTTCAGAAATAATGGTGTTCACAAAAGATTCATTCTGAGTCCATCCCGTTGCAGTAGATAAAGAAATATAATTCACAACTTCAGTAGTAGGAGATTCACAAATGATCTTCGATGTAGAATGAATGAATCTTATGTCGTGATTTTTCTTCTTCAATAAACTGATATTTGTTGTTCTTCATTAATCAGCAGATCTGTATGTTTTTATAGTCTCTTTTTTTCTTCCACTTTTCTCAGAATGATCGAGAGATCACATATCACTGTTCAGAAAAGCTCATATATATATATATATATATATAATAATCGAAAGCACTTCTGCAAATTTAGATCAACAAAATTTTCCTTTGGACTCGCGATATTAAAGTATTTGAATTTACATAGTAGTCATAACTTCCTTGAAGATTCGGAATAAAAAGATCCTTTTAATTCGATCCCTAAACCATTGATAAAATAGTTTTGAATCAGTCAAATTTGTGCTTTAAAATCGGCTATATATCCAGCTTGTAATCAGCCCAATAATCATCATGATGATCATTGCGTAATAATATCGACTTTAAATTATCTGACGCCAAACAAAATGTTGAGTTGTACAGTATGCATCCCTTGAACGTAACGTTTATCATAAACGTAAGGTTGGTGATGTATCCTTAAAACATAGGGTTGAAAAAGTATGGTTGATCACAAATGTAGGGTTGGTCATCCATACTTTTCCTAGAACATATGGTTGTTTACGAAAGTAAAGTTGATGAACCGTACTTTTGAGAAGAAAACGTAACATTTAATACTTATGTACGGTTCTCCTTCCATACTTTTCTAATATCCTAAATGTAGGGTTCCTTCCTAAAGTAGGGTTCTTTTTCATACTTTACCGATAACGTATGGTTGATTAACCATAATTTTCTCTTATATCATAAAGTATACACTTCTTTTCATCCTTACGCTATATTTCTCTATGTAGGGTATGAACAATGTTTCCAGAACATGCTAAATGAGAATACCTTATAAATTAATTCTCATTATTCAAGGATTTAAATATTTCATCCAGAAATAAAATAAAATATAATGAATAATTAATTCTTGCAATATTTTTAAAAATATAATCATTAGAAAATAATTAAGGGTATTTGTGAGCATCAAAATTGTCATAAAGAGATAGATTATTTTTCTCAACAAAACTCCCCCTTTAAATAAAAACATTATGTACTTTTGAAAACAACACTTTCTCAACAATGGTTGTGATAAGTAAGAAGTTTGGAGTTCTATAAGACAAACATAATTTTAGTTAGTAGTAACTAACCATTATGAATAGAAATGTCACCCTTATTAATAGTAATATGAACCTTATGAATAGTAAATCATCCAAGTGAATAAGTGACCTTAACAATGAATCTATAAATAAAATTTATCCATATTATAAGTGACAATTTGATATAATTATATCATAGTAATAGTATTTTTGTGAGTCATGTATATTTAATTACAATTTTATGATAATTTAATAATTTAAAAGAAAATTTATTTTTATAAAATGTATTCATAAATAATTATATTTATGACATATGAATATATGATAAATATTTGGGATCTTAATTAGGTTTTCAAAGTGTTAGAAAATCCATATTAATTTTAAAAGTTGTATTTTTCATGTAAATAATGATTTTAATTAAAAAATTAACCTTCACGTATTTAGAAGATTATTTCCATAAAATGAAATTCATTTTTTGATTCTACACGTCAAAAAATGGTTGGGGTGAATATTTGGGATTTTTCTGAAAAACATAAATTTTTAGTGAATAGTAAAATACCGTAATTTGCTATATATATAAATTATATATTAAATACACTATTTATAGGTTCACGGATTATATAATAACATTGGGTTTGAACTCACATGAACATATTACTTTTTTCCATAATAATATAAACTATTTCTTATTTTGAGAAAAATAATAAAATATTGAGAAAACACTCCTCTCCCCCACTATAAAATCCACCCTCAACCCACCCCTCTCTTCGTCACTCATCTCAAGACTTATGCCTAGTATAAATTCTGATAAAATACCTACCTAATCCCCCCTCCCACAACCATCATCCCTTGTTATCTTCAAAATACCAAATCCTCTCCCTCAAAGAGGTTCTCAAGGAAGATATAGTCAAGATGTAAATTCCAGTTTTCATTCATCTATTTTAATTCAAGTTCTATTATTTTATTTTTCTTTAGTCACCTCCTTTTATCAAAATTTTATGATAATGCTATTAACTTAAATTTAATTAATTTTGGTTATGATAATGTAATAATTCATTAACATATCTCATTTTCTGTCATCTTATACTACAAATGAAAACACCATCTGAGATGTGTTAATTTCTCAATTCAAGGATGACGGGTTTTCAATTTCTATTAACATCATAAATTCTGGTCATGAAACCATTTTATGGTTGAACCAGACTATAATATATGTATTATGTATAATTTAAGGTTCTTGAATTATTTTCACCCATGATACTAATTTATAAAGAAATTTTTTTTCATGGTGATAAAAAACCCACCAATTATCCAAAACAATTATCATTAAAGATTAATATAATGATTAAACTTCACTCTAAATAACCAAATGAATTTTATACCCAAGTAATATACTTGATGATAACTAATAACATATAAATATAATTCTAGTTATCCATTCTAATCTTACATGTTTATCCTTGCATGTATAAAAGTAAATTAATCAAGAAAAATCAATGAAACCAACAATGAAATTGAACCTCTTAAGCTATAAAAAGGTCATGAATGAACATAATATAGTTATAATAAATCTATTGAATAAATAATAGGTTATTGAAACATTCATTAATTATTTTAATTTTATTATCTTAGAAATTAAGACCATGTTAAGGACACCATTAGACTTAAGGTAAGGGATTCTACCCAAACCTCCATTATTCCTTTAGGTTTCTCTATGTTTATTTTTAAGAAAATGATTTTATCTATTATTTATAAGTACATATTATAAATTATGTGTGTATTTTCTAAAATTATGTATCAATATACATTCATCAATATCTTCTGGGGGATATATATGTTTTTAAATGATTCCATCCTCAATACTTTCCGATAAGTAAACCCATTTTATGGGAACATACTAAATTCTTACCCCGTTTCAAGTGCACTCTATCATAGATTTTAGGATAGCATTATTTTTAGAAAATCGTCCATTTTAGTATAAACCCCATATTTATTCACTTCTGGATTTATCTAAATGATTATTTCCTTATCTATTTTAAATTCTCTTTAGTATTTTCCTTTAAACATCACTAAAATGTTTTAATGCTAAAATTTATTAAGTAATCGTCATACATGTTTCTAATTATATATGAAATATCTTACCATGAAATATTCATATTTTACTTCATGAATATCCATTTATGTTTTAACTCTTTTATTTCATGCTCACTTGTTGGATTCACCCAATTATTATGCTTTATGCCATGATTATGATACCTATTTCATTCCACGGGTACCCTTATGTTTATGTTCGATTTATTATGTATGATTCTACATGTGGAAATAATATTCATGAAAATGTTAGTATGGATGAGCCCAGATAGCACTCCAATGACCTGGGTAATGTTGTGTCTCCTTAGACATTATGTGGAATGGTCTTGGTGGTTAGCATTGACTTATGCTACCTACTGCAACAGTATTGGTTGTTAACCTTGAATTATGCTACTCATTGTGAAAAAAGCCTTGACATGAGATAATGTCATGACTTATGTTTCTTCCACATTACTATGAATCCATTTTTATATGATACCATGTTTATATTTTATGATTCCATGTGTTCCATGCCTTTTTCCATCATTATGTCATGCCTTCAAACCCATGTCCAAAAGCTTAGTTCTTATTTTTATTCTCTTACTAGGATTTTTATCTCATCCCTTTGTTCATGTTATCCCCAGTTTATCATATAGAGAAGTATGATCACAATGGAAGTTAGGTCCTCTTTATAAATACTAAATAAATAAATTTTATATTCAGTTCCATGTTTTTAGTTTTACTAACCTAGTCTTCCAAGAATAGTAATACCATATTAAATAATATAATTTTTATTTAATACACTTTCTCAATACGAGGAGACAACATTCACTGAATGAGAGCTGAATAATGAATAAAATACCATATATGAATTCTCTATATGACATCATTGGTCCTAATTAAATCATTATATGATTAGTCAACCTTAAATAGTGAACTAAAAACTCATAAAAATGTAGTAATGAATATTCCCCCATAAGGGATGAGTTCTTGAGATTTTTAGGTGAAAATAAGTGGTAGAAATTGAAACCTTGATTTGGTGGTAGTGGTTGTTTAGTGACAAAACAAAAGGATCAACCGTACTAGCCTTAGTTCTTCCAAAATCATCCAATATCTATTTATGGATTATGGAAATAAGTAAGAAATAAAAAAATTATCAGTACCATAAAATTATTATTGATTTTTGAAAACACTCTTTTACAACATGACACATATTCACCAATTGATGAAAGGAAAAAAATGATATCGATTATGGGATATCCTCATGTGCCTCCCCCTTTCCGCAACACAAAAAACTATATAGTTAATGAGAATTATGTGGTCTCTGAAATGTAAAAGTGATTCATGTTATAATGATTGATGGCCCAAGGGATGATGATCCATCACCAAGTGTGTGGAATCAGTTAACATTATCCCCATATCCACATTTTTAAATCATACAAACTCAACCTACATAAATAAATAGTTTGGTAGATCTAAAGCAAATTTAAAATAATATTATGAAATAATTACATATAATGGACACAATATGTATATATTACAATACTCAAAAGATGATATAATGCATGATATGATCTAGAATCACATAACAGAACACTATCAATTAGAATCCACACTATATTCATTAATGATTATGGTATATCCCTAACACATTATATAATATGCACCAGTGATATATCTTTAATGTGGTATAGTTAAGAATTTATGTTGTCTTGATCATCAATGAGTTGTGGATTATCAATATCCTATAAAAAAGTATCTCGATAATAGTAATTTTATATTTCACATCATCTCAATGTAGAAATTTTGTGACTCATATATTCCTCAACAAAGAACCCATGGGTGATGTTAACACATGAAAAAAGTGTGTAAATTTTTTCTTCCATTTCAATATTCACTATTAATAGTATTATTCATTTTCACAAACACTTTACACAAATCTTCTAAAACCTAGCAACACACATCGCTACACACTCCCTTAACCTCTCTTGAATAATCATATCAACTATTTCAGTCATCTCTCATAATTATATTATATAAATAGACATAGTTTATATATTTATTTATTATATGAATCTTCTTATTCATGCTTAAATTAAAATTTCAATTTCAAATTAATTGTGTCTACTTCATTTAACTACTATTATATTATCTTCTCATTTTCACCAAAATATTGTTAAATATTTGGATCTAACTAAATGGACTCCGAAATAAATTATTACATTATTTCAAAAAAACATGTTGTGAAAATGTATTTATCATCAAATACATCAATTTTTTTGTTTTTATATTATGAAAAAAATTATTGAAAAATTAAAAATAATCTACTTCTAATAGTCATTATGGTGAAGATTGAAACTATGATTTTAGGTGTAATATGTAAGAAATACTCAAATTAATATATCTTAATATTACCCTTACATGAAATCACATCAAGAATCCTTATTGGAATTCATATATCATTCCGAATATGATGTGCCATTATCGTTAGAAAATTACTATCTATAAAATCACAGACATGACTAAAATATATTATTCATATTTGGATTCGATCATAGTATGACTATACATTTTTTTTCCAAAATATGTTCCCAATAGGGACCATAGATATCCAAAAATGTTCGGGATAACACTTAACCTGCCTGAGGCACACACATAAATCACTAAATGGCATGCCTCATGAAGTCCCATTGTGATGACCTTCATCTCCAAAAATAGAGATAAGCCAACAAACAGACTGGTCCATAACCACTACAAATCAATGATAGTCAACTCTATGAGTATAATAAGCACATCGACCACCATAGAGTAGTGATATAATCCTTCGCGAGTCTGATGGGGCTGCCTCTGATGATGAAGTGACATCTCCTTCACAGCATGCCATCAAGCACTGTGATACCATTATACCATGCTTTGATAATCACCCTTTATTACAAAGCTTCTTCTCTTCACGAAGAACATAATATTCATGAATCCATTCTTAGTGAGGAATTCTCCTTCATGAACCCATCTCTTTTTCGGTCCACTAGGTTCATATCTTGTGATTTAATGTCCCTTTGAGTGGTCATTCATGTCATGTTTCCCTATCTTATGCTTCTTCACATAGGCATGATAAAAACTATTACTTCTTCACATAGACACACTAATGGGATACCCTCGAGTAAACCCTCATCCACATAACTCCATTCAGGAATTTCTTGTGCCTTCCCTTCCCTATGTTTGGGTTGGTACATATTTTGTAAGTTCAAGGGATGAGGAGTGAGTCCTCATCGTCCAAGATGTAGGATGTTAAACTGAAAAGAACCTTCAACTCCAAAACATTATGTACTGTTATCAAATATGTAATGTGTGGATGTACTGGGTGGATATGATGAATATTGAGAATCAATTCTCTCCTGCTCCTCTCTCCCTTTATGCATTGTCTCTATGTTAGCCTCATGCAGTCTTTACAAAATCCCTGACACACCTTTATATAGTTTTCCCTATAAACAGATCCATATTATCCTCGTACATCTGTAAATCCTTCTTGGGCTTCCCTCCAAGAGTAATTCCAAATTTCCATCCCCATGGGCCACATTCCATGAATAAGCCATGCACCATCCTTTATCGTGGCGCGTCAAAGAAGACATAATATCATTTACCGATTCTTTCAAATTTATTTCTTCTTTTACTTCCTCTTATTTATTTGTTTCATTATAAAGTAATAAAATTAGTATCAATAATATACTGAAAGTTTATTATAAATATGAAACAACCCCATTTCACATTCTATCCAACCTTCGGGAAATAAAATCATCACGCGTGCGTATGTATGGAATATTGTCTCCACGCCATGGTGTAATCTGTTTTTCCACCACCACCATACTTGGATTGGTATAATGGTGTAAAGTATAACTATATATGGTTATAACATGATACTGATTATTAGATATTATATCATCCACTCTAATTTCATTCAATAATTATAGGAATGATATCATCGCTCGTGCGTACATACAGATTATTATCTCCACGACGCGATGATATTCATTCTCCATGTTAACCATTCAAGAATGATTATAAAGTATATATAATAAATAATAATGAAATATATGACATAATAATGCTATTGTATTTATGTATATTTCATTTACTTCTATTTAATTTAATAAGTAATTAAAAATAGCGTTCATGCATACATACGGCCTACCGTCTCCATGAACGATGTATTTCAATCCATTTATAGATCGATTATATATATTGATATATTGAAAATATGTGATATATAAATCATGTATTACATTTTTGACGTAATTAATCATGATCTAAATATTCATATAAAAAATTACAAGTCAAAACACGTACGATAAATGAAACGATTTTACCCAAAACGCTGCTTTAACATGGAATTGACAAATAAACGGGTAATATAAAGTCGTAAGTGAATCATATATGATATCATAAATAATATTATGGTTCTATTACAAGTTAATAATATGTTTAAACCTAGTATATTGTATTCTCAGACACATACAGAATAAATTGGACATAAGGTTAGGGATAATTATTCCAATCTCGTTCTTATCCGAGATTGTTTATTTGTAAGTATTTACTGGGGCTATGTTTATCATCCGTGTCTATTTTTTCTCAAAATGTTTTCATAAAATTTTTACTATTCTTACATGTATGTTTAAAGTCATATTTACCATTTTTTACCACATGAATCTTTCTTTTTTTTACCATATGAGGTACTTTTTGACTTTTCTGGAAAAAGTACAAGTAGAATGTTTTTTTATCTTTTACGGCATGAATGGATTTTTACGGTTTCATAATGACATATTTCCATGAATATTCCTATAAAATATTTCATGATTATTTTCAACAAAATTATTTTATTTTATAACTGCATGGAATTTTGAGTAATGAAAAATATTTTGAAGAAGAAATGATATTTTCCTCAAGTATTTATTTCAGGTGTTTTATCAAAACTATTTTCCATCTAAGGTGACATTGTTTAGTATGTTTATGTTTCAAGTATAATGTCTCTATTATTTACATGGTTTGATTTTTCATATGTGGAAATGATTTCCATTTTTTTATGGATTATGTTATGATGGGATGATGTTTATGAAACCAATATTATTCTTTGGGTTAAGATAAATGATTTATGTTTATTTGTTGGCACACGAAAAAATGATTTCATTATGAGATGGGTGGGTGACCGTGATGTCGTGACACGTCAAATTGATTATATTTTTAAGGTTGATTTATAGTCTAGGGTAAACCCTAGGTCGTCTCTCAAGGAGCGTTGGTAGGTTTAGAGTGTGTATTTTTGATAAAAATGTCTAAGAGAGGGGTGGTTTTGAAAACAGCTTAAAACAATGACTTAGTTGAAATAGCTTAAAAGATGAGTGACCAAGTGGATTTTGAGAAATATGAGATAAAAGGGTCGATGTGATTTCACTACACACATATCAAGTTCATTGTTCATAGAGATTCATCTTAGGTTTAGAGTAATCCTTTGGTTAGAGTTAATTGGAATCCCGATTAATTCCTAAGCTTTTATTTCAATACTTTACGGACCAAACCTTGACGTAACAATCGTATTGTCAAGGTCCAGTACTTATGCATAGAATAAGAGATTCCAAAGCATATTGAAATCTCAATAATGTGGGTATGAAAAGGATTCTTGTGATGTCCAATCGGAACAACACAAGTCACGCACTCAAAACCTCACACCGATCGGTTAGAAATTAAGAGCATAACACTCACATGCATCAAATCAAGAATTCAAATATGAAATAAGATAAGATACATGGAATGAAATATTTAAACACCCAAATTACTCCAAACCAGTAGCTAATTTATGCATCGGAACTCCCTTGGCATGTGTGTAGCTCCCTCACAACGAACACCCAACTTTTAGCTCGACATCGGGAGGAGGAGGAGGCTCGGGTGGAACTCCTTCTTCATTGTTGATCTCCCTATGAGGATAGGGACCTCCAGAACCTCCAAGGTGATTAGGAGACTCTTCTAGGACTCCAAATTGGCAGCACTTCACTCCTTGTCCGAACTTGCAAATGAGGAGCCCAAGGTGCCCTTTTATAGGAAATGTGGGAGGTGGTTTTGGGAACACAGATTTCATCAATCCACTTGCAGGACGCGTTTCGGCATTCAGACAGTCTTATCTCGCTTTGGAGAAAATAGAAAAGTTGTATCCCTACCTCTTGACTGTCTCCACCGAAAGTTTGGCACCGTTTGGACAAATAATTCTCTAGATATTGATAAAATACAGAACACCGAATTTGACTTGGTCCAAATTCGGTGTCTCGGACAGATCAGTTCGTATGGGCCCCATGAAATCCGAATCAGGATTGGGTTCCTTAATAGGAAATGTAGAATATTGAATTTTGGACAGGCCTACAAAATTTCAGCCCATTTGGATGCACGGATTTTGTGTACTATTCAAAACAGTGGATAGATGTCCATGGATCCATGCAATTTTGGCCCAGTTTTCTTTCACTTCATCAAGAGCCCTCCAAATCACCTCCACCTACATTGTAATTTTCAAAACAAGTATCATTGCCATATTTAATAGTTATAAACACTAAATTATTGAATCAAACATGAAGTAAAATTTGATAATATTTTTATAATTTTTAATACAAAATATGTTTAGCACAGCGGTGTAAGGGTGAAAATGAAACAGTGAATCGTGGTACGATCATACCCCCACACCTAAACATTTGCACTCCTGGGCAAAGTCACATATTCAAATACAATGATTCATATATATATATATATATATCCAACATCATAAAGATTTATCATTTGAGTAAATTTTATTTAAAGTAAAGTGATCAATGCACGAATCACAGCAAGGAGTTCTTCCTAGTGAAAATAGAAAAAGATGTCTCATAAATCATATCATAGTGAAATTCAAAAAGATTCATGATACCCAATTGAGAAAGGAATTCAGAAGTAAACCATGACACTAAATATCCATGTGTGTGTGTGAAAATCATTCCATGCTATTCTTTCCACTTGATATCTAATAAATATATGTTATTTTAACATTTTTCAGCTTAAATGATTTTCTCACCGAACCTGTCCTACATCCTTTGCAATCATATTTCAAGACCCACTCATTTAAGCATTCCCAGAAGTCAAACCATAAGCTCCCGACCTAGATATCCCCATATGTTGCACATTTCATCACTCCCCTCATTTTTTTTGAAGTTGCAATTGGAACAAATCTCACACTCATCTCTCAACCCTTGTTTGATCTCCTCACGACACTAATTGCAATAGTTATAACAAGATCAAAGGTTGAGGAGGAGTGGTTTTTGACCTGCCCAAGACACAACAATTTTTTTTTTTTTTGAGGGCGTACAACAGTCGGACATTAGGTACACACGCATAGGTCAATCTGGTACAGTAATGAAACAGATCGGATAAGGAACGAACGTATGGAAATATCATTTAAAGCTGAAAAATATTAACCCAACATATATTTACCTTATATTAAGTAAGAAATAATCACACTTTGTGGTTTGGTGCAATATTTTTTTTTAAGATATTAGCGACATAGTTTTCTCAAAAACTACTCACACAATAGGCATCAATCATCTCAAAGGTTTCACATAGATACGACCATTTATATCATTGACAGAAAACCAGTTCACTAAAAATCACTCCCTGGTGTTAAATTCATACAAATATTCTTTTTAGCCTTCGTTATGGTATTTTTACATTCCCCATTTTATGGTCGCCACATCATGGAATTTCGAAATTGTTGATGGGGAAAAATAAAAATACCATAAAGAAGGCCAAAAAGAGAAAACAAAAGGAGAAAATGGTGAAAAATCCTAACTAACCCAGGAATGTATCCACCCCCCCACACCTAGAGAATGCAGTGTCCTCACTACAATAAAAGAGACTGTGTGAAGGAAGGATAAAACCTGGTGAGTGTTATTCATAGACCGCTTCTTGAACATGGAGTTCCTCCATTGGGGACTCCGGAATGGCTTCATGGAAGTGCTTCAGCCGCTGCCCATTGACAGTGAAGGTTTGCTTGGTGTCTTCATTTTGAACCTGGACAACACCAAATGGAGAGACATTAGTAACAATGTATGGTCCAAACCAACGGGAACGAAGCTTACCAGGGTGCAACTTCAGCCTTGCATTGTAGAGTAGGACCTTCTGCCCAATTTGGAATTGACGATGAAGGATGAGACGGTCGTGGGCAGCCTTGGTTCGCTCTTTATAAATTCGGGAGTTCTCATATGAATCTCTTCTCATTTCCTCCAACTCCTGAATCTGCAACTTCCTTTGAATACCTGCACCAGAAAGATTAGAATTGCATTTTTTAATGGCCCAGTAGGCCCGGTGCTCTACCTCAACAGGGAGGTGACAACTCTTCCCAAAAACTAGCCGATATGGTGACATGCCAATTGGAGTTTTGAATGCAGTACGGTAAGCCCATAACGAATCATCGAGTCTAAGACTCCAGTCTTTTCTGTTTGGCTGAACCGTTTTCTCAAGAATCTGTTTTACCTCTCTATTTGATACTTCAGCTTGACCATTTGTTTGTGGGTGATAAGCAGTAGACACTCGATGCCCAACCCCGTACCTACGCAAAAGAGATTGCATTGTGCGGTTGCAGAAATGAGAACCCTGATCACTGATGATAAACCTAGGTAATCCAAACCTACAGAATATTTGGGTTCTCAAAAATTCCACAACTGTCTTGGAATCATCTGTCCTCGTGGCTCGTGCCTCTACCCACTTTGAAACATAATCCACTGCCAGAAGAATGTAAAGGTTCCCAAATGAATTGGGGAATGGTCCCATAAAGTCAATGCCCCAAACATCAAAAATGTCATGGAAGAGTAAGGGTTGTTGGGGCATCTCATTTCTTTTAGAGACATTCCCCATTCTTTGACAGCGAGGACAAGATTTACAGAATTCATGGGCATCCCTAAACAATGTGGTCCAAAAGAGACCAGAATCTAAGACCTTGCGAGCAGTCCGTTGGGGACCAAAGTGGCCCCCACAAGCAAGTGTGTGGCAGAACCTAAGGACAGATTGAAACTCACTATCGGGAACACAACGCCTAATAACTTGATCACTACATGTGCGCCAGAGGTAGGGGTCATCCCAAATGTACCAACGAGACTCATGTTTTAGACGGTCGGCCTGGTTTTTGGTGAAATCAGCAGGAATGCAAGACGCTACCAAATAATTTACAATTTCAGCATACCAAGGAATAACATCTTGCACTCGGTACAATTTCTCATCAGGAAACAATTCATTTATGGGAATACAAGGGGATGAGTCAATGTCCGAGGGTGGGAGAATCCTACTGATATGGTCAGCAACCACATTCTCTGCTCCTTTTTTATCCCTAATTTCTAGATCAAATTCTTGAAGGAGGAGCATCCAGCGAATGAGACGTGGTTTGGCTTCTGGTTTCTTTAGGAGATATCGGAGGGCTGCATGGTCTGAGAACACAACGACTTTGGACCCTATAAGGTATGGCCTGAATTTACCCAAGGCAAACACAATGGAAAGAAATTCTTTTTCAGTGGTGGTGTAGTTTGCTTGGGCAGGGTCCAAAGTACGTGAGGCATAGGCAATGACATGTGGAGCTCGATCGACCCTTTGTGACAAGACTGCCCCAACTGCATAGTTAGAGGCGTCACACATGAGCTCAAATGGTAAATCCCACCGAGGTGGTTGGATTACCGGGGGTGACGTGAGACTCCATTTTAACTTATTGAAAGCTTCCTCACATTTTTTATCAAAATCAAATTCTTTTTCTTTTTGGAGTAATCGGGAGAGGGGGAGTGCAATTTTACTAAAGTCACGAATGAAACGACGATAAAATCCATCATGACCCAGGAAAGACCGCACATCCCGAACATTTTTAGGGAATGGTAGGGAGGAAATGATATCTACTTTTGATTTGTCCACTTGGATTCCTTCCCCAGAAATGACATGTCCCAAAACTATGCCTTGTCGCACCATGAAATGGCATTTCTCATAATTTAATACAAGATTCTTTTCAATACAGCGACGTAGGACAGAACCAAGACTACTTAAACATTCATCAAAAGAGGATCCATAAACAGTAAAATCATCCATAAAAACCTCCATGCAATTCTCCAGGTAATCCGAAAAAATACTAACCATACATCGTTGGAAAGTACCTGGAGCATTGCACAGACCAAATGGCATCCTTCTATAAGCAAATGTACCAAAGGGGCAAGTAAATGTTGTCTTTTCCTGATCCTCAGGGGCAATATGGATCTGAAAGTATCCAGAATACCCATCAAGGAAACAGTAATGGGACTTCCCTGCTAGCCTCTCTAGCATCTGGTCAATGAATGGCAATGGGAAATGGTCCTTCCTAGTGTGTTGGTTTAGTCGGCGATAGTTTATACAGACACGCCAACTATTCTGCACACGAGTTGGAACCAATTCATTATTTTCATTTTTAACTACAGTAAGGCCAGTTTTTTTAGGAACTACTTGAACAGGACTGACCCATTGGATGTCAGAGATAGGGTAAATGATTCCAGCAGCCAACAATTTTGTTACTTCTTTTTTAACAACATCAAGTAGGTTTGGGTTCAGTCGTCGTTGTGACTGCCTCACTGGTTTAGCATCATCATTTAATAAAATATGATGTGTACAAATTGATGGTCTAATGCCAGGAATGTCAGCAAGTGTCCATCCCAAAGCTTGTTTATACTTCCTCAAAAGATCAAGCAGTCGCAATTCATGCTCAGGAGGGAGTGAACTAGCAATGATGACGGGCAACTTGTTTCCATTCTCAAGATATGAGTATTTTAAATCTTGAGGCAGTTGTTTTAGTTCCAATTCTGGGGGATTTTGGATTGACAGAAGTGTGTGTGAAAGTGAGAAGTCATTGATCTCATCTAACTGCTCAATGGTAACATCCTCAGATGAGGAATGAGCTTTTACAAGCTTAGCAGTATTATCGATGGTCATGTGATCCTCTGTGTTCAAGAAATCATCAATTAACAAACATGCATGACATTTCTCTAAACCGCTACAACAATCAATGCATGATTCATTACCTAACATTTCAATCAATGAAGAAAACTCAGAAAGGGGATCAGGTGAATGAAAATAAGTTGTTTCAGGGGAAGGGAGAACATCAATTGAATTGACAAAGAAAGAGGAGTGTTCTTCTGAGGGGTGCTTCATGGCATCAAGGATATTGAAGTGGACAATACTACCACCGAACTCCATAGATAATGTACCATTATGGACATTAATTATGGTTTTGGAGGTTTTCAAGAAAGGTCTCCCCAATATAATTGGGGCATGTCCATTCATCCTATCATCTTCCATTTTAAGCACGTAAAAATCAGCAGGAAAAATTAAATTTTTCACCCTCACAAGAACATCCTCTATCACACCAGAGGGGTGTGCCGTACTCCGATTTGCTAGCTGAACGACAATACCAGTGGGCTTCAGTTCACCGACCTGCAATGAAGAGTAAATAGAGTGAGGCATCACATTAATAGAAGCACCCAAATCAAGCATAGCATTGGAACACGAATACTCCCCTATGGTGCATGGAATCGAGAATGTCCCAGGATCATTGCACTTGGTAGGAAGTGATGACTCTATCAATGCTGAAACATTCCTCCCCAGGCTCACCTTCTCATCACCACGAAGCCTCCTTCGGTGTGTACACATCTCCTTCAGAAACTTGGCATATTTTGGAATTTGCTTCACAGCATCAATCAAAGGAATGTTAACATGTACTTTCTTGAAAGTTTCCAAGATTTCTTTATCAAGTTCAGTTTCTTTTTGTTTCCTAGGTTGGGCAGCCCTTTGAGGAAATGGAAGAGGAATGGTTGGGATAGGTGGCTCATCAACAACCACAGTCTTTCCTTTGGAAGGGATTCTCTCAGGAAAAGGGTTTTCTTCTCTTGGACCATTTTCAGCAGTTGGGATGGTGGTTTCCTTTGGATGGGAGGACTCTAATGGAGAGGTCATTTGGCTTTTGAGTTGTGTCCCACTCCTAAGGGTGATTGCACTAACATTTCCTTTATCCCTAGGGTTTACTACTGGTTGAGATGGTAGTTTACCCGACCCATGACTTTGGATTTCCCCCACCGAGTTGGCAAGTTGTCCTAGTTGGGTATTTAGGTCTTGTATGGCTGCTTGGGTGGTTTGTTGGAATTGGAGATTATTGGCAGCCATTTGTTTCATCATATCTTCTAGGCTAGGATCGGTTTTTGGAGGGGGTGGTTGGAATGGCCTTTGGGGTGGTTGAGGATTTCTGGGTGGTGGTGGATGACTACTCTGACCTTGTTGGTTCCATTGCTGTTGAGGTTGGTTTGAATACCCCCCTTGCCTATAGGCTTGGTTGTCCTTCCAACCTTGGTTGGATGGATAGTATGGTTCTTGCCTAAAGGGTTGGTTAAAGGGGCGTCCTGGAAATATTACCTCACAACTTTCAGAGGTTTCTCTCAATTGGGGGCATTGGTCAGAATAGTGGGTGTCAGAAGAGCAGATTCCACAATGGATGGGAGGAGGAGATTGATATTTCCCTTGGGAGAGAGCTAGTTGTCGCAGAAGGGTACTTACCTCTTCGAACTTCGTGTCCACCTTCTTCTCAAACTCAGTACTTTGCACCTCATGGACACCTCGAATGGGAACACTGGACCGTGTACCGAATTGTTGAGTGTTCTGTGCCATGTTCTCAATGAGGGTTCTTGCAGCGATTGGGGTCTTATCTACCAATGCACCACCTGCAGCAGCATCAATCATATTTCGATCAATAGGAATCAAACCTTCATAAAAATATTGAATTAAAAGTTGATCACTTATTTGGTGGTGTGGGCAACTTGAACATAACCTTTTAAAGCGTTCCCAATATTCATGTAATGTTTCCCCCTGAGATTGTCTTATACCACATATTTCTTTCCTTATAGTTGTAGTTCGAGAGGCTGGGAAGTATTTTTCAAGAAAAAGGCGTTTCATGTCTGCCCAGCCCCTAATTGGTGAATTGACATAGTATAACCAATCTTTTGCAGTGTCTTCTAATAAAAATGGGAATGCCCTAAGCTTCACTTGTTCTTCATCCACATTAGCAGGTTTTAAGGTTGAACACACAGTATGAAATTCTTTTAAATGCTTATGTGGATCTTCTCCAGGCAGTCCATGAAATCTTGGTAATAAATGAATTAAACCAGATTTTAGTTCAAAATTGGGTGCCTCACCTTGTAATTGAATGTAAGTGGGTTGGATATCAACATCAGGTGAGGTTAGTTCTTTTAGTGTTCTATTATTTTCAGCCATGTTATACAAGTTATGTTCAATTTTAACTTTGGTTTCAGAAGAAGAAGAAGGATCAAGAAGAATTTTAAGATTTGATGTCTCCTCCTTCAAAGTGTGGTCTTGTATGTCTCGGTTTCGTTGATGTAGGATCCTCTCCGGTTCGGGTTCGAAAGTTTGTAGGTCTCCCGGAGTAGAACGCGTCATACAAAGAACCTACAAAATAAATAAATTAGAACACAAAAACAAATTCAAAGGTAGAAGATAAAACAAACAAATATTCACAAAAATTACAAAAAAAAAAATTATCAAAAACACGCACAAAAAACCAAAGCGCTCCCCGGCAACGGCGCCAAAATTTGACCGTGATGTCGTGACACGTCAAATTGATTATATTTTTAAGGTTGATTTATAGTATAGGGTAAACCCTAGGTCTTCTCTCAAGGAGCGTTGGTAGGTTTAGAGTGTGTATTTTTGATAAAAATGTCTAAGAGAGGGGTGGTTTTGAAAACAGCTTAAAACAATGACTTAGTTGAAATAGCTTAAAAGATGAGTGACCAAGTAGATTTTGAGAAATATGAGATAAAAGGGTCGATGTGATTTCACTACACACATATCAAGTTCATTGTTCATAGAGATTCATCTTAGGTTTAGAGTAATCCTTTGGTTAGAGTTAATTGGAATCCCGATTAATTCCTAAGCTTTTATTTCAATACTTTACGGACCAAACCTTGACGTAACAATCGTATTGTCAAGGTCTAGTACTTATGCATAGAATAAGAGCTTCCAAAGCATATTGAAATCTCAATAAGGTGGGTATGAAAAGGATTCTTGTGATGTCCAATCGGAACAACACAAGTCACGCACTCAAAACCTCACACCGATCGGTTAGAAATTAAGAGCATAACACTCACATGCATCAAATCAAGAATTCAAATCTGAAATAAGATAAGATACATGGAATGAAATATTTAAACACCCAAATTACTCCAAACCAGTAGCTAATTTATGCATCGGAACTCCCTTGGCATGTGTGTAGCTCCCTCACAACGAACACCCAACTTTTAGCTCGACATCGGGAGGAGGAGGAGGCTCGGGTGGAACTCCTTCTTCATTGTTGATCTCCCTATGAGGATAGGGACCTCCAGAACCTCCAAGGTGATTAGGAGACTCTTCTAGGACTCCAAATTGGCAGCACTTCACTCCTTGGCCGAACTTGCAAATGAGGAGCGCAAGGTGCCCTTTTATAGGAAATGTGGGAGGTGGTTTTGGGAACACAGATTTCATCAATCCACTTGCAGGACGCGTTTCGGAATTCATACAGTCTTATCTCGCTTTGTAGAAAATAGAAAAGTTGTATCCCTACCTCTTGACTGTCTCCACCGAAAGTTTGGCACCGTTTGGACAAATAATGCTCGAGATATTGATAAAATACAGAACACCGAATTTGACTTGGTCCAAATTCGGTGTCTCGGACAGATCAGTTCGTATGGGCCCCATGAAATCCGAATCAGGATTGGGTTCCTTAATAGGAAATGTAGAATATTGAATTTTGGACAGGCCCACAAAATTTCAGCCCATTTGGATGCACGGATTTTGAGTACTATTCAAAACAGTGGACAGATGTCCATGGATCCATGCAATTTTGGCCCAGTTTTCTTTCACTTCATCAAGAGCCCTCCAAATCACCTCCGCCTACATTGTAATTTTCAAAACAAGTATCATTTCCCTATTTAATAGTTATAAACACTAAATTATTGAATCAAACATGAAGTACAATTTGATAATATTTTTATAATTTTTAATACAAAATATGTTTAGCACAGCGGTGTAAGGGTGAAAATGAAACAGTGAATCGTGGTACGATCAGTGGGACCTACATATCTTTCCAATTCATTGGGTAAAGATTTATATCTCATGAGAGAGACATGGAAGGAATGACAATTGATTCATGTTTAGTAATATAGGGCTGGAACAGCAAGTAAACCCAGTTCAGTAATGGAATTTTTGCATTATGATAATCTTGGTAGCAATGCCTTGGCTACAATGGAAATCATAACATGTGCTTAATGGTTTTCCACAATAACATGTTTTATTCATATGATATTTTATCATGATTAATGTTCCTTTATTATATATTCCTTACATACTTCCAAGATTTATTTCACAACTCAATATTTTGATGTTTAAACATTATGTTCATGTTTTTAAGTTCAAATGTATATGGTTTGTTTTATTTTCTCCACTATTACCCTTATTGAGAATTTGAGCTCACCCTTTCTATGTTTTCTTTTCCCCAGTTTATAAAGAATGGTTTTGGGTAATAAAACAAAAGGGAAATATCTTTATGGGAGATGTTGAAGATCCTTCACCATGATTAGAAGATTGTGTTCCATGTTTCCAAATACACTAATGTATTATAGTCCTTGGTTGTCTATTTTTGTTATGTATTAAGTATTACACAAAAGTAATGTAATGTCCATGTACGTCAAGATTGGGTCTCTACACTCTTCTTGGGGTATGGTGTTGGAACTCCCATGGAGAAGTGTAAATAACGAGGCCAATTTTTGGGTCCCTATTATTACGATCATTGGGAACTATGGTGACTATTATAAGGAGAAAAATGTGTGTAAATGGATTTATTATTGTCATCGTGGTCACCAGGTAAGGGAGCTGGAATTTATTTCATAGAATATTTTTGTGGTTTGTGAAAATGTTCTACGAGAAGAGGGCTATATAATAAGGAAATATTATGGTTTCAATTAGAAATTTTGGTTATAGGATTTTTAGTTTCATGAAGCAATTAGAGTTATATGAAACATGTGGACTTTTGCGAATATTACGGTTGTATGAAGGTAGTTTCTATTAGAGTGAATTCAACTACACTAAGGAGTAGATCTGTGATGATCACTCCACCATAGGCTATGTCATATTTGAGACCACAACAAGGTTTTCATGAAGGGGATATACCTTTAAGGGTCCATTCTCTCTGGTGCTAATTGATATTGTGAAAGAGATATATTTTAGTGCACCAGAGCATCATTTTATCTTTTGGAGAGACTCCCCATGTTTGGGGTTGAGCTTCTATATATAGATGAAATATATGGTTGTTGGATCATAAGACCTTGGGTGAAAAAATATGTTGTGTTCATCTCTATCAATTTCTATATGGGATCATCCAAACAAAAAAATTGTTTTGAAATCTCGTTTTTCTCATAATTGGATGGTTACATTATGGTGTTATCATCAACGATGCTTTCTTGTGATAAAAAATTCATCCTTTCCTACATGGGCCTTGGTCACATGTTCGTACTAACATGACTCCATGTGAACACTAAGTGGCCATATTCTACTATCTCTCCCAAGCTATGATCTCATTAAATTTTGATTCATGTGGGAGAGGTATACACCACCCTAGAATCATATCCCCCTTCCCTCATTCCCTCTTCTTCCCCCTTGCATCCCCTTCTCCTTCTTCATTCCCACTTTATTTTTCTAGTTTCCTTTTGTTCCTATTTTTCTTCCTCTGATAGTTTGTCTTGGTTCCATTTGTGGTATTGGATCCCTGTTGAAGGCCCTCGGCCCTTCCTCTTATCTTTCCTCATGTATACCATGTTTCTAACCCCTATCTAGTCTGGCATAGTGTTCTTCTCAAGGAGGTTTGGGAGGGGAAATTTGGATCTCGCCGGTGTCCCAAGAGCTCAGACTACGTCCGATTTTATCCCATCATGGTTTTCATCATTGGGTGGCTATTTATTATTTAGTGGGTGTATGTTGTGTTCCTCTGGTGGAAGTGGGTTCGATGGATGGGTTTGGTTGTTTTGGTCACTTTAATATCTACCCTCGCTTCTTTTCCATTCACTACTCTCTAAATCAGTCCACTGTGATGGGTTCATGAAGGTTTTGGGGGATGATGGTTATTCAATCTATAGAGTTCCAAGAGGAACACCATCATCGACTATGATCCCTACAATTTTTTTTCTCATCTGGTGATGCACGCTGGTAGCATACTGGCATCCTCGCTTTTTCATCTCTATTTGGTTTCTGTGGCCAGTAACGGCAGTTCCGGCATCGATGGCAGTGGTTTACCAGTGGAATAAATGATTTATTATTTTGTATGATGTTGTTGTCAGGGGTATGTCAATTGGTCATCATTGTGATGTCTTGTCAAGGCACGGATCAAAAAATGATGACGATCTGGTCTTCACGGCTCGTGGTTTTCATGATGCAATTTGGTGGCACGATTTTGGTTTAAATTTCGATTTTAAATGATTTATATGTGTTTTATATAGTTGATGGGGATTTTTTGAGTGTCTCATTGTGTTTGTTTTTTCCAAATTTAAAACTCGTTTTTATTGTGGGTTAATTTTTTCATAGGGTATGTGACTCGAGGCAGGATGTTTCCCAAGGTGGTGATGATGTAGTTTGAATATTGAAGTTGGATGATGTTTTCTTTCATTTTTTATCTGGTTTTTGTGGTGCATGTGTGGTGAATTTCTATGTAGTTCCAACAAAACCAAAAATTAGTTTTTCAATATAATACTAATAATGGATTGGGTACATGAATCTACATAAATATTCATGTTTTTCATGATTACAAAAAAGAATGTTTTATCCAAAACTATATCTTTGGATAGACATGTTGAATCATACACACATCCTAATTTTCATTCCCTTAATAGTCTTCTAGGATGTAATTCATGTTTGGTTCAACCATGATGGATTGTTTAAGTTCATATATGTGATTTTGGTAAAAAATAATACCCTTAATGGAATATGTGCTGATATGGGACATGGAGTTCATGATCTGAGAGAAACTCAAAAGGGAGTGGTACATTATTGTGTAGTTATGAAACTCTTTCTTCTGTTTGACCAACTTCATTTCAAATCCCACTAAAATTGGAAGGCGGATCTTATAAAGTATGGGAGGGGACCCCTTGAATATTACTCCAACAACTTCTATGAAAATCATTTCTCCCATGTGAGTAATTAATCCTTTGTACAAAATCACAATCCCCAGTTGCATATTTTGTTTAACTCCAACTATTACAAACCAACATCCATGACTATGGGGAACTTCTACATGTTCCATTCTAAATTTTTGTGTCACTATGATCAATATTCACCTAATGCCACATTTTTTACATATTTCACTTAGGGCACCGGGATTATAATGAAATGGCCAACCATCCAAATCATGATGAGATTAACACTTTTTCCACCATCCAAAGGGTTGAAATGGTTGGGAGCCAAGAAATACTTTGAACGAAGAGGGTCGTTTCAGACAACCAATTTTTTCTGGGAATGCAAAATTAAGCCAAAAATCATTATCTACCATGAAAATACGTTCCATATTATAATTTTGGACTGCTGCATTAAGTGTCCATCATAGGAATTGAATTCAAAACATCACATTCATGGTACAATCTTCAAAATGATACTTATTATTAGAACATCTGTGTTCATGGTCACCTTACTCAGGAGCACGAGTACAATACATTCTAAATAATGAATGGATGGATGATATTTTTTATGGGTGGAAAACTTATAGTTGAGGAGTTACAAGACTTTTGTTCTAGTATATTATAGATCACAATCCAAGACAATAACATGAACAAGCACATAAATAGGGATTTGTGGGATAGATGAAATTTTACTAATTAGTGGGTTTGGAATACATGATATGAATCAAATTATTTTATGTTGGTGTTATGAGGAACCAAATTGGATTATATGAGGTAGTGTGTGTTTTGACCCATGACACTAGTAGCCTAGATTCGATGCCTTACTTTATTCAATTATCATATTATACAAGAAATTTTTTCTCAAATGACAAAATATTTTAGTAGTCTGGGTGACAAATATATATATTTGAAGTTAAAATTACATTTTAAAAATAAAAAATGAATTGTCTTGGAAAACATCATTATTCATTGAGCATAACAATGCATATAAGTCATAATAAACTTCTTAGTAATCTAGGGAAAATAAATCATAAGAAAGGGGTGATCTAAAAGGTCCATTATGGGTAATGTATAACCAAATATACCTTTTAATTAATGAGAAAAATAAACATAGAAAGGTATATAATTGAACTCACATTCCACATAATTATCTAAATGAGAATTGAAATGCATCGATAGATATTTTTTCATTATCAAAATCCTTTGTATAGTAAAAACTAAAATGAAGGAAATGGATAATGTAGAACATTTGAACAATTGAGATATTTCCTCTAGATATTTACTATCATGATCAATCCCCTTTCCAATTTATGTATGTGGTCAAAACCCCATCTAATTATTCTTGGAAAAATGTGTGATGGGTTTTTTTTCAATTGATTTTGATTTATGAGACTACCGATTTATCAATGGGATTTTATTAACCTATTCCAAAATCATGTCTTTCATGTCCAAATAATTCTTCATATATATTAGTCAATTTAAAATGATATTATTAAATCATATTTTCCCATACCACTTTAAAATATTTGAAACAGAATCCCCATTAAAGTAAATAATAATTAAATGAAAAATTCAACACCATGAAGATAAAGATATTCATGATGTGATATATCAAAGGGAAATTACACCACAAAAAATAAATAATTAGTGAATAAAACATATCTCATGGAATGAAATTTGGGAAAAGAAAAACCCTTACATTATGATTTACTTTAGTTAAACATGCATTAAAATATTGTAAAATGTTTTAAAAAATATTATTAATTTATACAAGAATGATACCCATATTTAGGATATCATATATTATCCTCTTATACCATCTTATTTTCAATTTTTTAATAATATTTCATTGTTACCCTTGTTCCGAGTGTAAATGAATTAAGTTTCCAATGCATGCATTGTTGTGTAAGTCCAAGCTATTGTGTATTGGATATTATTCCATCATATATCAAATTAAATTCAGGCCATAGATAGTATATATATTCATTATATTCATTTTTATAATCATTATTTAATGGGGTTCATGGAATATGAACTGCATCTCATCTTGGAGATGGTAGACTATATGTACACATGAGTGATAATATCATTCCCTTAATGGTGAAAGGGTAAGGATGTTTACGGTATATTAATTTTCTCAAAAACATTATAAATTATTATTTATTATATATATTTATTATTTCCCTAATTATTCCCATCCTAGTAAATTAGTGATTAAAAGTATATTTCACAACATCTTGGATACAGTAAGGCATACGTACGCATGCGCAGTACATTCATTTTTTCTAAGATGGGTAAAATTTGGAATATGGTGTTCCCATAATTATAATACCAACTATGAATTTATATGATATTGTATTTATTAATTTATAATTGAAACAATATATGAATCATATGTTAAATAAGAAATAAACATGAATGAGTCGATAAAGACGATTACCCCTTCTTCAGTGGACTTCCTTTAATCTCTTTTAAATTGATCGAGGGAAGAATCTTAGGAATGAAAATAACCTATATAATATTACTAAGTTTGTTTAAAATATAAATTGGAAGGATTTTGTCAAGATATATGGCTCATATGAGTGTGAGTAGGAGAGGGAGGAGGTTCTTATTTATAAATGATATGAGCGACACCTTCAGAAATCCTCAAAATATTAAAATATAATTAAACTATTATTGATCCAAATACAAAAGAAATATACTACAAATGAATATGGTAAGAAATTTGAGACCATATATTATCCCATTTTGTATTATTTATCATTTCTATGACTTTTAATCAATTTAGTAAAATATTAATTCAATAAAATATCAATATTGATAAATTTGATACTATTCATTTATTTTGACTTCAAATACATAATGAAAATGTGGTAATTATTGTTTAATGATTTTAAAAATATTTAATATATAATATATATGTATTATAATAATTATAAACATTAAATCATCCCAAATTTTTGAAAAGTAATACTTTTAAAATGAATTATTTTATTTTTTAGTTAATTAAATAAATACTTTGTTAGCATCGCATAAGAATTTAAGCTAATTATATAAATTATAATAATTAAAAATATATTTAAAGAATTAATATAATATAATTATGATAAATATATACATTTATGTTCGTTTATATATTGAATTTTGTAGTATGTTGACACATGCATGATATTGAATACAAAGAGTGACATTTTGTAACTATCAATTATTTAAATAATATATAATTTATTTTCATAGAAAAGTGTACATTAAAAAACTCCAATTCCATATAATGGTGATAAGGGTATAATAATATTTATCCAATAAATTTTAGACAAGTTTAGGTCGCATTATTACCCCTATCGGTGGGTTTTATACCTTATTTAATTCCTTTAACTCGTACCGTGACAACATGGTTTTATACATTTTAGGGTAAATATTGTTACAATAAAATAAAAAAACCATAAATGAATCATTTATAATATTTTAAACCTTATTTAAATAATTTTTCTTAATTTTATATTTTTAATATTTTTCTATCTTTTAATATGTCTTTATTTATTTTAAAATAACTAAATTTCCTTTGTTGACATTATTCATTACATTGAGTCTGATAAAAATAATTAAAACTAGATATCTTTGAACCAACATGTTTAAAACATCTCTAACAGATAAAAGGTATAGAAAAAATTATTTTTTTACATTTATTATTTCAAATTATATATATTTTAATATTTTTCATAACATTAATTTGATACTTCTTTTAATTAATCCATTACTACCTCACCATTTTTCAGTCCTTAAATAAATTATTTCATTTTTCAAAAAAAATATTACCATGATTAATATCATAAATGTAAATTTAAAAATTCTACTTATATTCAATTTTATCTCCTCGTTAACCCCATATTGAAATATTGACAGTGATAAAAATAGAAGTATGATATTTGTTACATTTATTTAAAATAAATCACTATAAATTGAATAAAGGAATCCATGTAGCTATAAAATCACCTATAATCTTCCCAAGGGTGATATTGGTCAAATATAACTCTAAATATAAAATATGTACAAGTTTTATGGTAGTTTTATAATATTTATAATATTATTTTTACACTTAAGTACCCGATTTACCCTTAACTGTGGAAATTAATATACTAAAGTTACTATTAATATTGCAAAAAATAAATGTTTCATGTAAAATAATTGGTTTAATAATGATTATAAATATTTATTTCATTATTAATAATTCAAGAAACATAATTGGATAATATTAATTTAAAATAAATCCAGTAGATGGGTTGAGAAAACAGGTTTGTAAATTCAAAAGGTAGAAATGGTAGAAATGTTTTTTGTCCAAATTAAATATAAAATATAATATATGATTTTAATTATATTGGTATATGTATAATGGATCTAATTTTACATAAAACTCAATTTAAAATATAATTTAACATCCTAAATTATTAATATGAACAGAACATTTTCAATTAAAATGCAGTGTTTCATTTACTATTCCTCAAAAAATGAGACATGTCATAAAAGTAAAAAAACTTATCCAAAGTAAATTCTAAAATTAATATTTCAAAAATAATTATTTGGTTTCAAATATAATCTATTAAAGTTACAAATTTTAGTTTTAAAATAGCTTCTCAATCAAAATGCTACAGAACTACCTTTAGAAAAATATAGCTTTTTATACGTAAAAGTGGATACATTTTGATATCATGTATACAGAATGCATAATATGAATTTAAAAAATTATATTGAACATATAATATATATGTTTATTGATATTTTTTATAATATTCATTCCCTCCAATTTAGCTTCTAGGATATAATACTATTTCATTGTTCGTTTATACTAGGTGTTGCGTGCAACGTATGCTTTCAAAATGATTAACTACAAAAAGAGACACAATGAAAAATACTAAGGTGTTACATTATACGATCATTCAATAAATTATATCATCTCAATTTTTAATTTCACTTCACAAATTGAAGGTAGAAATTTGAATATTCTTTTTTGGGAAACCCACTTAGGAAATTAGAAATAAAAAACATCCTCTAAATAAGAGGGAAAGGGAAATGAAATTTTTTTCAAAAGATTTGGATTTGGAATAGGATAACATTATAGGAATGTGAATACACGTATAAGATAGAGAAATATAACTCTCTTGTTCTAAATTATAGTCACAAAGAATATGGTCATTAGAATGTTACCATCTCAAACCCGTAAATATGTGATCGATTGAAAGACCCTTAATTTCTCCAAAAAAGAAAACAAATAACATTTTTTATCCAATATAATTTTCATATAGTTGAGATATTTCATTAATATTTATATAATAACCTTCTAAAATAAACATACATTATTATTTTTCACATCATAAAAATAATATCATCCTTTGGTTGTGCTTGGATCTATTTTCAAGTCATCTTTTACGTAAAAAAATTGATGTTCAAGATGAATTTTTTTATTCATGAAGCACTTTAATGAATCATAAGATCCAAAATTAATTCCTTAATACATTAAATGTTTTCTGAAACCAAAATGGTAAGCACAAAAATATATCTACAAATATAAACTTAATACATTCGGTATGTTGTTAATCTTATGATATATACAAAACACGTCTATCCACACTCAAAGGCCAAATAATTATTAAAAATATCACTAAATTTACAAAATTAGATTCCCCAAAAATTTATAATTTAACTCTTAATACCACATAAAAAAATATATGAATTCATCTATCTCCATAAAATCATGATGAAAAAATGCATGTTTTAAATAAAATATCATGTTCTGGAAAATATTCCATAAATCAAAGAATTTAGCTAACCTAACAAAGATAACAAAAACCATAAAATCACTAACCAATTTTATGTTCACCAATAATATCTCACAGGCACATCTTAATAATTATCATCTAACATCAAGAACATGTTGAACTTATCCTTACCAAATCTTCTATTTTCCAAAAGATCAATATACCACAGAATCACTTATCTTTGTTGTTGGAGATACTCATCATATGCTTTCAAATCATTAATTAAAAAGTAATATAGTACAGTCCTTATATATATATCAATCTGGATTAATATTACTAGATAATTATTTATATCACAATTATTGAATCAAAATACTAAATAATTGTAATCTTTCAACTTCATTATTATATCATTAACTACACTTCATAATCTTATTCCTTAATACCTCTTTCCATTCATATATCATTTGTAGTCTCTACATCATAAACTATATAACCACTAATTGTATATTGTTAATGATTCTATTAATTATCTTTCATACTAGAGAATGTATTTCCATAATTCCCATACATTCCACATTTAAAAACAATTAACTGTCAATAATAATTTTGTTATACCATTATTATCACACATTTCATTAACCAATAATTTCATTTTTGTTTTGTTATTACTTTATTTGTGTCCCTCTTTTACACACCCAAAATATACATCCATTCTTCTTAAATAATCACTTGGGGTTTTCCCAAATTCCTGACATATATAAAACCAAATCTTGTTTCCCCCAAAGTATCCTCCTCTCGAGATTTCAGTGAAAATTATCCTTCTCTTTTATCGTGACTGCTAGTGTTTGGTTAAGGTGTATGTTTTTAATAATATTTTATGATAGCTGATTAAGAGTAATGAAAATACCCTTTAATTTAGTCACATTCCATTTAGTTCTTTATCAATTCATTTTATATCACATTCATTGTTAACTTAGTGCCTTCTAATTCTCACCATTAACTAATACCCAAATCACGATGTGGGAAACAATAATCATAGTGATGTAGTCAAGAAAAATCATTTATATGATTTATAAATTCTGACATATTAATATCAATATACGAATTAATAGTATTAACCAAGGTTATACATGGTTATTACCAAATCTATAGAATTATAATGTATACTTATACTTTTCCTCAAATTTTGTCATAGATTTATGTTTTCTATTCCACGATTTCCTAAATCTAGTTCCCAAGGGTTTTGCTAAACTTTTTCATATAATAACATTAATGACCCCAACCATTGTATCCCAAACCTTGAGCCTTAATTTATTACATTGGAATAAGATACCAGAAATCATGTCCCAATAGATCTAATATTTTAGTAATCTGGGTAAACAAGATACATATTTGAAATTAAAATTAAATTTTAAATATAAAATACAAAATGTATTTTCTTTGAGAATACATTTTCCCCCTATATTAACCCAACATATAAATCATAATAAACAGATTAAAATATTACGTAAAATAAAGCATTAGAAAGGGGTGAGATCAAATTATTATTAAGGGTAATGTATATCAGATTCTAACTTTAATTAATGAAAATTATCAACATAGAATGCTAAATAACTGAACAAACATGTCATGTAATAAATAAACTCAAAATAAAAATGATTCCATAGATTATGTAATTTTTAAAATCCATTTGATATTAATAACTAAAATGAAGGAAGTGAATAATATCATACATATAGATAATGAAGATATATTCTGTAGATTGTTACTATCATGATCAATCCTCTTTCCAGTTTAAGTCTATGTGTAGATACAAGTATTTTTCTTCGTGGAAACAAAGTTGAAGGATTTTTTTTTTCAAAAATGATTTTATATCAAGAGACTATTAATGTGTCTTATGGAATACATTATCCTCTCCCAACCATTTTTCTTTCATGTCCAAATCATTCCTAAAAATATCAAATAATCGATCTAAAGATATATTTTTAAATCATAGTGTCCCATACCACTTTAAAATATTTTAATTATAATCTATATAAAAGTAAATAATTTTCAAAAGAAAAATTTAACATGATGAAGATAAATAGATTCATGATATAATATATCCAATGGAAAATACACCACACAAAATAAATAAGTGATGAACAATTCATATCTCACCCATAAACATTATCATCCATCCATTCGTCATGTATATTTAAATGTGCCTATGATCCTGAGAAGGGTGACCTTGAATGGTGATGTTCCAATAATTGGTCTCATCTTGGATACGGAACCAAGAATCTGTCATCCTAACATTAATTCCCAGGATGGTCACCTAATACCTCAATACATTATTATAAATAAGTATGTAGTTTCATGGTAGTTAATGATTTTGGTCTTTATTTAGCATGCCCAAAAGCACATGGTTTTTTGAAATGACCCTCCTGCATCAAGGGATCTCTTGGTTCCCTTCCATTTCCACCCTTTCGGTGGCGGCAAAAGTGTTTATCTCATCATGATTTGGATGGTTGGGAATTTTATTATAATCCTAGTGCTCTAAGTCAAATGCATTAAAAATGCGTCCCTAGGTTCACAAAGATCAAAGTGACATAAACCTTTGGAATAGAACGTGCAGAAGTTACCCTTGGTCGTGGAAGTTGTTCCGTGATAGTTGGAGATTCATGAAATATGTGGACAGGGGTCTAGTTTTTGAACAATTTTTTAGTTTGTCACATGTGTTAAATATTTTCACATGGGAATTTGGAGTATTTTACATGGGTTATACACACTTCTATTTGAGTGAAATGTGAAATGCAATTGTGTGACTATATGGAAGAGTTATAAAACTGCACAAAAATGAACCACTCCCTTTAGAGATTCCCTCATTACTTGAACATCATGTCCCGAATCAGATAAGTTTCATTGGAGGGTGTTATTGTTACATCGAAATAACATCTAGGGCCTCAAAAATCCAATATTTGTTGAACCAAATATGAAACCCATCCTAGAGGACCATTCTAATAATGATGAGTAGGACCCGTGAAAGATTCAACATGTCAATCCAAAGACAAAGTTTTAATGAATCATTCATTTTGGAATTCATTCCAAATGTTATGATGTGTTCCATGGAGTCATTTGAGTACAAACATGTTACCATGGCCCGTGTGGTAAAGAATGAATTTTTTACAGTAGGAAATGATCATTACAGGTAACTCTATAGTGTAACAATCCCATTTTGTGAAAACGGGGGATTTCAAACCAAAAATTTTATGTGGTCAAGCACCTATAGAAATTTATAGAGATGAAAACCACTCAGTTTGTCACACAATGTGTTATGTTCCAACTACCATGTATTTCACCTATAAATTGAAGCTCACCCCCAAAAACATGGATTTGCTCTCCATACAATAAATTGATTATGTGTTGCCCTCAACTTTGTCTCTTTTGCAACATCACACAACACCAGAGAGAATGCAACCATAAAGGTAGATCCCCTACATAAAAAACTTGTTCTGGGATCAAATATAACATGGCCTGTAGTGGATTGATCATCACGAATACACTCCTAAGGCACATCAAGTTCACTCTAATCGAAGATACATTAAAATAACCCTGATCTTAACCCAAGACTAGTTGATTTTTATAACTATAATTTTTTTTAACTGAAAATAATCTACTACACATTAAATATTGAATCCATAATTTTCCCTTGTACTGGAGCCCTCTATTCATAGAATTTTTTCACAAACAATAAAAAACTTATGTGCAAAAACTTCCTGCTCCCCTACCCAGTGTCCTCTATGCCTCAAGTGAAGTCATAAACACAAATTTTTCTACTTATAATATTTACCTTAATTCCCAATGATCTTAATAATATAGACCCTAACAATGGGCTTCTTGATTTCCACTTCTCTATGTAAGTGACAACACCATATCCCGCCAAGAGGCACATGACAAGTGGTCATGTAAGCCCATGGGGTGGAAAATTTGACGGAAACTATGAACCTATTTTGGATGAAGGTGTCTATGTTAGATCTTACTCTCACACAGAAATAGACCCCCTCACTGAGTGAGCCCTTCCATGTTTAGGATAAATGTCATAACATTTCCTATCTCCACTTCCTTGTCATTCGATGTAAAAAGTCCTAACAACATCCTCAGCACATGACCAAAAATTGTAGAATAAACTTATTTCATCATCACATGTTTCCCAATGTACGACTGAAGTGGGATGACTCCACACCTACTATAATGTGTGATAAACTCATGATTCCTTGTGAATGACCTTGAATAAATGCCACCCACTTCCCATCATGGGATATGATACACCCATAGAGGAATTATGGCATTTGTAATCCCCACATTTTTGCCATATTGTTATCATATTTCAATGGGACAAATCCACTCATAACCCCCATTCACATAATAATTAAACCAAGAGTCTTCCAGGAAGCATTGATGAATAATCCCCACACCACCCCTTATAGATTCTCCATCTGTGACATGAGAATCCTTAACACACAATGGAGGGGTCCTATCACATTACCTTAGAATGTTGCATCAAAATTCAAGGGTTTTGATCCTCATATATTAATAAAGGTATTTAGTCTGACTACCTGAGGTTCAAACTAGAAAACAATCATTGTGGTTTGACATATTACCACATGGGTACACTACTCATTGATCAAATTCTATAGGTCATTCTAATCTATCTCCCTAAGACGTTAAACCTAAAAAATACACCCCTTCATCTAGGTGTGACTTATTTCATCCTAGTGACACTCCTCTATTGATCCACCTACATATGTTGTTTTGATATATATCCAATATATGGTAAACATGTGGGGGAATGCCACTAATTCCAAGATAAACATATTCTCTACTAGATACTCAAATCCATTAATCACCATCAATAAGTCATTTTGATTTGTCTCTATTAGACATTAAGCATGGGGGGTGAACCCCTGCAACCAGGTGTGAAATATTCCCCCATAAGGACACATCTCCAACAATATTCCTCTACATGGTGATAAGGTATTTCTCCGTGAGATATTAAACCTATAGGACATAACCTTTTATCTAGGTGTGACATCTTCCCTCTTAGAGACACACCTCCAGTGATATGTCCCAATTGGATATTATAATCAATCTCCAAGAGATGTTAAACATATAAGACATGGTTATCATCCGGTTGTAACATCTTCTATCGTTGAAAAATAATAAACCGTATAATATGTCCCAATAAGATGTTATGATCCATCATTGTGAGATGTTAATGATATAGGACACAACCTTAACCTAATTGAGATAGCATCCCTCATAGGGACCCACTTAACCATTCAATCTTCCCCAATGGGGTGTATTGATCAAAATCTATAGAATATTAATCTAATGAACCAATCTATACCCACACAATGTTCTGATTCATCACCACTTGATGTAGAACGTGTTACATATCCTATAATACTTACAATATGCAATAAACATTGGATTATATATGTAAAAGTCATTTGAATACATGCAACCCTAGTGTCAATTGCTTTATGATTGACATAGTATGCCTTGTTTTCCCTAGCCAAGATTCCACGTATGATTTCCCTTCCATATAAGAAGATTTATTGGTCCCATTATACCCAATAAAAAAACATACCAAGATGTTCCAAATAAGATCACTCACCCACAATGAGGGTTTCTTCAATGTCGAGATAGAAGCAATGTAATTAACCAATGTCCAGATAAATATGAATGTTGGAATGAGTTCCACTAACATGACTTATTTTTTTAGGGAGTACCAGACTATGAATTGAGCTCTAAAGATAAATCAATGTATGGAGGAACTGCAATCCCATCATATAAATTTCATCAATTATCATAAATCAATGATGAATGTGATGAAGTGTTCCTACCCTTAGAATATGATAATGGGAGGAAGCATAATCCTGTGCATGCATCGATGTGCTGGATTCCCCGGTGAATGCATTAGAAATTATCATGATTAACTGAAATTATTTTTTGGATATACCTTCACTCTCAATGGTTGTTCATTAAATTAAAAGTGCTCAATCAAATAAATATTTATTGATTTTATTAGTGTATGAAAATATTGAAAATGATGATGTTGCTAAAGAAATATTTTTTATATAATAATTCAATAGATAGATACACATATTTCTTGACCATAAAAACCCTATCATAATTAATTTTGACAATACTATAGTGGTGTCTCTTATTGATGATAAAAGATCACAATAATTATTAACACACACATATATATAATATCATAACACTAAGTATTTTTCAGAGAGAGGTGATGCGTAATTGAATTGTGCTTCCATATAAGACAGTGTGGAACAACCATTATTTTAATCCTTAACTCAGTAAAATCATAACATTTATGTGATAGATTGAAAACTAAAATACAATATTATTTGGCTCTAGTATAAGTGAGATTCTATTAGTGGTCCTTTCCAAGAATCAAATATTTTCACAATTGACTTCTTATATATCCAATTAATTTAATATTAGTAAAATATCAAATAATATATATTTAATTTTCTATGTTCCTTTAATGTAATGATATCATTGAAAAGATATTGTAATGAAACAAATCATATTAGTTCCCCAAAATGATGAGAACTAAGAAATTCCATAAAAATATTTTTAAATAAAGTTTAATGGTTGGTCAACATTATATGATGGGACACACATTATGTTTAATTTCTTGCATGTGTACTCAAAAGATAGTTAGAATTCACCTCAAAAAAATCAAAAGTTAATTTCCAAGATGAGAAATTGTGAAATGATACACGCCTATATAAAATCCACACTTATACATGTCATTATATGTTAATTTTTATGAGTTCTTTTAATTATCCACAAACAAAAATATTATTATTAATTCATGTCATAAATAATTAAAATTGACATATTTCCATCACCAGTGACAACATATTATCATAGAGAAGTTGGGTGTGTTATGAATGATTTTCCAATAATGAATAATTTGACGATGGGAACAAACACTCTTATAATTTATAGATGATAATATCTATTCGCTTTTATTTATATTTAACCATCATAATAAATTCTATAGACATGGTGTATGGATGAGTTCATTTAGAAATTCCAATGAAATTCTTACCATGCAAATAGGTTGATGATATGGGTGTGTAACATTATTGAAGATATTTTTTTTCAAGGGATTTTATTACACATTTAGTGTTCATATGTGGATTTCATTATTACATAATTAATATCTTTTTATATGGGTGTTCCACCCCATCATAAATCATTTAGTATGAGATTGACCAATGAAGAGTCACCAAGATAACCACCATAGAAATGTAAAATAATAACAGTCCCTAATAATAGCCGAAGGAGCTCATCAAATCAACCTAAATAAGAAAAAAATGAAGAGGGGGATGGATAGATGTCATAGTTGATTGCATGGATCAGGGCCCACCACCTCTATAGTGTGGCCAATGCCACACTCTTCGTACAAAAAACAAGGACTTCAGGGTTCCATAACTCAAAAATTTCCAAACTCATGCCATATAAATGATTTATAAAAGTTATAAAAAGATGATAAGGGAAGTGGAATAAACTGGTAGTTATAAGACTCACTGAAACACAATATAACCCTTATCTTGAACATAGAGATAGGACAAGAAATAAGGAAAGAGGGCACAAGAGGGTCACTGAAACATGGCCCACTGCCCATTTCCAAGGTAAGATCAACTTAAAGGTATCATAAATATCATTTTCAAGGACCATTTCATTTTGAAGGGTGGTTTTCACTTTAATTTCCTTATACATTTAGTCCCATTTAAGTTTTGATAACTTTGTCAAATCACCATTCAAATTTAAATGGACCCATACAACTCAGGAGATGAAATTTGCATCCACTTAATCCAGACCATAACATATACCTATAGGATAGATTGGAACACTTATACAATTATATCAAAAGTCTACACATGGTACAATATGAAAGTCACAATAAATAATCACAATACGGACAAGCAATGAAAATTGAAAGTATATATGGCATGACATGATTCATGTCGTTTTAAGTCATATAGTTCCTAGTATTCTGAATTATTTTAATACAGCCTCATCTCATTTGGCTAAAGTAATTGAAATCATCATTTTAATAATACCAATATGATAACAACCTAAAACAAGTGTTTCACCCGATAGTGATGTCCTATCAATTTTATAGGGCATAAAAACCCGTAATTCCCCATACTAGGTAATTTGGGTTTCCCTTATGCATGGGTTTTCTATGTCCAATCATAGGGTCAATTTCAAATCCCAATATCCTAGTCTCTAGTCTAAACCCAAATAGTTAGACAAAAAGAAATGTCCCCTAACACAATTTTGTAGCATCTCACCATGAGATCCACTCAATTGTTCCCTAAGATAGTGGGATGAAATAAGTGCATCTCCCCAAATTCCAGAAGCTTCCGACTAGATACGAGGTCCTTGGGTGTGATTGTCGATCAAATATTCCCTCATATATTACAATATGCACAATGGTATGAAATTAATAATAAATTTGAGAATTATAATAATGATATAGATAGGATAAAATGATAATGTAAACATATATACAACATAAATAAAGAACTTTTGATGGATGAGTAACAATGATAGATACAAAATAACGACCATGTTGTCTTGTGTCTATAGAAAATGTGAGTATGGGGAGCTAGGGATACAAGAATATATTACATGATGGAAAAATATAAACTACTACTATAAGAATCTCCATCATAGGATCAATCCTCTTCCTAATTATCCATTTGAATGATGTAAATCATTCAACCATTGGAATGTACACACTTCACTTTATCTATACATATTATCCTAAAATCTACTTGAGTACCAAAGGAACCTGAGTAGGATGTGAAATAAAAATCTCATAAGGTTGAAACCCACATTTTCTAGGCCAATCCATTTCATAAAAAAATAAACAGTATTCCCTAGTGGTAAAAAAGTGAAATAAACAAATAATAATAAAAAACACCTTAGTATGGAATCCTAAAATGACACCCAACCGAAACCACCTACTTTGGCCTACGTCAGATTTCTAAAAATAGGTACCTATGTAGGCCATGTATATATATACATATGAGATCCTAAGCAACTAGAAACTAAAATATGATGACCCCATGCTTGTGATTTATCTTTGGAGGTCCCATTCTATATCATCATATAATCATTCTCTCATATGAAAAAAAAATCATATATCACAATGAAACATTGATCCAATATTTCAAATCTAACGATTGAGACCCCATCCCATCACACATGATCTATATAGTTTCCTAAGGGTCGCTATGGGAATCTCTAATATAACCAATGTTGTTCTCCATCCAAGTAAATCCATACAATGTCCCTTGTATCACTCATGATGTGGTGAACTATGATTCCGTATAAAGTATATCACATAAGGGATAAGGTGTCACATGAGACATGGTGTATCAATATTTATAATGGTCCCGACCTCATTTTCTACTCTAGGGAACAAGTGTCACTCACTATTATACGTAATCAACCTAGAGAGCTCATACCTAGAAATCCAATGTATCACTCTCATCGCATCAAGGAGAACCAACCAGGCATGGTGGGTCTATTCATGGAATCCTTATGTCAGGACCCTTGTTCTCTATCAATCCATAGTTGGTGATCCATTTCAATCAAGGAACAACACAACACAATAAATATATATAAATACATTCCATTTAATATTAAAACTATTCAATTAAAACAAAAAAACCATGGAAAAATATGTGAAAATTCAAAATGAAGAGTATATCAAATCATATGTCATCAATTACATTTAAATACAAGAATCTAACAAGAATGATTTAACATAGAATTTAATTCAAGTGACCCAATTATTGCCTAATTAATAAGTACAAGGCATTGTACATCAAGCTTATGATACAATTAACAAGGCATGTCATAAATGGAAGAAATTTCATAAGTACATAAAAATAAGCACCCAACAAAAATGCAAAAAATTTAAGCAATACCAAAGTGAGTCATCAAGAATGACCCATTCAATTATAGAGTGTGCCCATAATGCTCAAGGACAACCATTTATTGACTGAATCATTTTTTTTATTTTTGAAAAAACGTTTTGGTTATGTGAGAACCCACATAGTACATAGAAACACTCCAGTATGCCAACACAAAGAGTCATAGATGGGCTGAGAAAAGAACCATGTCCAGAACCAGCCCTGCTCATAAAACAAAAAAAACACATGACCATCAAATTGTGGCAAAGTGACAACCAAAAAATCAAAAGGATACACAAACCCCATGATTAGACTATCGTTCCTAGAACCACAACACCACCCAAAAACTCCATGAAACCTTCGAGCCTAACCAGTATGGGGTCGTGATTGGAGGAACAATGTAATAAGGGCAGTGGAGGGCTAATGAAAATTAGATCCGAGCTGGGGCAAAGCAAAATCAGAAAACCACATGGGAAAAAACATCGTTGGAGCAAGGCCTCAGGTAATCCAGAATGCATAGTCCCACATGCAGAACCAACACGCAGAACCAACGAAGGAGGGTCAATGACGCTGGAGGCATCGTCGAGAGAGCTACAAACATGGAACCAGGGGATTGCTGAACCAAGAGGCCGAGAGAATACTACAACCAAAACTTTTGAGGAGAATAAATGAAAATGAAACCAGTGGCACACAAGCATCACGCCATCGAAGGAGAGTGAACGGCAGAGGAGGCTTCACCGACATAGCTCTCAAGAGAAGAAACTGACGACGCAAGAACAAGGGAACAATAGCAAAAGGGGCCACCAAAGGGCTAAATCTTCCAGGTGACTGCGCACGCCACCAAACATGGGATCTGGGGGCCGAGGGGCGCACTTGATGACAACAGCCTCTTGGTGGAGGGATCCAGGAGGGATGCCTCGACGTCATCGCGGACAGTGCCGCTCGGTGGAGACGTAGACCGTGCCATTCTCGGGGGAGTGATAGGGTCGTCGTTGGCGACAGGCAGCTGGGTCGCTCAAGGGGGAGCCAGACGCTATCCGAGCGGGAAGAAGACAGCAGCGTGTGAGAGGATCGGTGAAGAGGCGGCGGCGCAAACCCTAAGAAGCGAACCCTAGGTCGCCGCGGGGAAGCTCTCGCGCACCCCTTATGAGCTCATTTTTCTTGGGCCTTTCTGCCAACCATTTATTCCAATTCAAATTAAAACAGTTAATGTATTTAACTATGTAGTGACTTACACTTGTTTATTATCCATTTAAGTCATATTCAATGGGCCATTAAGGATGAGAACACACAAGGGGGTGGCCAAAACTATTTCAAAAAACCCACATATGGGTTTCTCCATAATGATATGTTACATTGGTCCTAATAAACCATCTAAATTAATTATTTTAGCACATTTGTGGCGTCGTTGAAATGTTTTGGCCCAAGAAACAATAACGAATTATTAAAAACGAGACCAAATGAGTAGGAACATTCAAGACCACCTTCTTCAAATTCATAGTACTCAACTCATCTATTATTGAGCCTTGATTCGACCTATAAAGGATGAAATTTAAGGATTTTTCAAATGCCCTTAAAATATGGTAAAATCCATCACAAAAAAAATAGCACAACAGATGGGAGAGGAACCTATATATTAAAAAGTGTATAAGGAAATGATTACTAAGGGATTTGAAATGCTTTATATGAAAAAGGAAATATACACCATTTGACGAGATAGATCAAAACCACATGGAAGAGAGAGAAGGAAGCCGCATGCCAAGGGGGAGAGGAAAACCCCACAGGAAGGGAGATAAGAATAGAAACGATAGGTTAAAATATTTCATTTATAGTATAAAGGTAATCTCACCCCTATTGGAGTGGTATCATGGTTTGGTCGTATGGTTCTACAAACCATGATCCATCCATGTAGAAGATTTCAATTCATGGGGGAACTACAAACGGTTCGGTGAAAGGTATGGCTAACCCTGCAAAAAAATGTGCAAAACCTGAATGTACCAAACATGTAGGTGGTCTCATAGTCGTGCACCCTTGGTTGAATAGTTAGATAAAAACTATGTGGCCCTCTACACCCCACTATCTAATACCGTACGTTATACGGAAACAATGTCGACTAGGTGACACAGTTTTCTCTAACCATGCATCCTTATCTAATTCATTCCATTTCAAGGATCCAGGCTTTGAAAAAGCCCCTAACTAACCTAATACCTCAATTAACCTTTTCAAACCCTTTAATAGGCCCTTTTATGTAATTATAGCCAAAATATTATGGTTCTTAATTTGGATAAAAGAATTTTTGTTACATAGGACGTTAGGATTTATTGTTAAATGTTGTATAACTAATACTATAGGTGATATAAATAGTTTAAGATCATAATTCGTGGTCAAAATATAATGTTTTTAGGTCATACTACCAAGACCATGATTTTTTCAGCTACATTACATTGGTACACATCCTACAAAGACTCCTTAGTCTACATGAGCCATGCTCATTGTGGGAGTTATGGAGTGGGGGTGGGGGGATTTACCTGACACGAGGATTTTGTTTTCATGGGAATTAAATATCGGCTTGAGAATTTTCCAGTGGCACTGACCTACTTACTCAACACCAATGGATGCATGAACGAGTAACACCAAGGGTGTTGTAACACCACCAAAACATAAGGAGGCTAAATGGAAGTAAATAAGGACTTCATAAAATTAGGCCCTGAATAAGGAGTGAATGAAGGGGTTGGGAACAACTATTGACCATGTCCAATACACATGTTTCACAACCAAATTAATCATTGATGGGGCATGAAAATGATGAATCAAACATTGAACAAGATCAAAACATTGGAATTCTCATTCATCAAAATATATCCTTTAAGGTGTGTGGCCAGGATGGGAGGTGAGCCATTTTTTCCGGACACCATCATTGTTAGAGGGATGATAATAATTTAAAGGACGATGTGGATCCAAATCGATGAAAACTTGATGTTCAAGGATGTATTTAGGGGAATTTCCTTATGGAACCTAATTCCCTAGGTTCTACACGAAAGCATGTTCGATAACAAAAATGGGGTATCAAAAAGAGGGATTTGATCCCATTCTCAAGGATGGGGGTCCTAAGTTAGTTCATGAATTCTTTATGGTAGTAGAGTAGCTATAATTGAATAGTCTTGTATTATATGGGGGATCTTGTAATTACATAATTTTACATCATGATATTTGGATGTGGAGTCATCTTACATTGGTCTCATTTGTTATCTTGTGACCTCCAAAAGGGTAGGTAAATAGTTTTATTTCATTTACTAAGGATGATTATCTTTCTAATTTAAATTCATATAACTAAGACTATGGAACTACATCCATTTTAGGGACATTGAGATTAAACCAATTGTAAATATTTTAAGGTTGTATTTTAAAGACCCTTGAAAATATTTTACAGTCATATTTCATGGACCATTTGAATGCAGTTTAAGATTGTGTGGTATGGACCAATTGAATAATATTTAAGGTTATACTACATGAAATAATATATCATTACATAAATTACTAATTTAAAAACATGTAATTGGAGGGAGGTGTGATATTCCCTCCATACATAGTGATCAAAAAGTACGCTCCATTGGAATTAACCTTTATAATGATGTATGGTCCTTCCTATTAGGGATCCAATAATAGAGGATTCATTCAAGGTATCACTAGAATTCTAAGAGCGAATAATATTTCAATATAGAGAAAGAAGTGGAGGAGAACCTTCTTGTATAAATATCTCACTATCCTATTCTGGGGCCACTCTAGATCGTGCAATTCCTGGTGCCTATTCTCATTGAGGTAATCCAACTTAGCTTGATGGAATTATACAACCATTTATAGAATATTTGAGTCGTAGAGAGTTACTCATAGTGATGGTAACTGAACCTTGATAGACACTACTTTCTCTCTTACACACACTAGGGTGTATGGGGTCGCATGGTTGGAATTCTATGTCATTATCTGATAGGATTTGGAGGAATTAGAGGGCTGGTATAGCCAAATCCATATGTTCAAACCCACCATAATCTTCAAGAATTTAGAGAGGTTCGTGTTTGATGCCTCAGTCTTCCAATCCCCATATAAATATTATAAATAATTATGGTTGGACTGAATGTCGTACTTGGTATACAATTTATTATACTCATTATCCCATAAAATAGTGTAATTTTATGTGAGAATAAAATAAGGGGCTCCAAATAGGGGGATAATGTGGGAGCTCACAAATTCGATCATTGACAAAGATTAAACATTATTGAGGGGAATAACTTCTTCCCACGTGGATATAAAGAAATATTTTTTCAGAATATTCCATCAATGGTTATATATTGTTTCTAGATATAGTCCCAAAACATGGAGCCCCCATACTATAAATTTCCATGAATATTTGGTGGTGTGGAGAAGATCCTGCATGGATTTCACAATGTTTACATGTATCTTAAACACAAAAAATCACTTGTTGAACTCAATAAAATCATTGAACATGTGGGAAAAATGTATCCCAACATTTGAATCTTATGGGAGAGCATCAATCCCACTTAGTGAGATCCAAATGGCCTAATAGGTACTTCCTACATAACATGATGGATGCCATCTTCAGGGATGAAATGAAGGATAATTCGATAAAAACCATGTTTGTATAGAGTTTTCTCAATATTGGACATACTATAAAGAGTGAAATGTGATGCACGCCAGTAGATTCAACCAGAAATGTCTCATTCTAATAATTTAGTACCATGCTAGAAAAACCTAATGATGGGAGTTTACCAATTGATTATTTCCTCTTATATGGGGGAACCTGAAGGTCCAATATTAGAAGACATGGTTTCCATATGGTTTAATTATTTCATATAGTTATCATCTAAAATGGAGGGATTGATGACCCTCTGCAATTTTACATGAATGATCAATTAATCCTGGTCAGGATCTATGAGGGACTCGACTAGAATGGACAAGGAATCAGCTCCAGCATTTTGTGATCATGGTATGTGGATCACATTTAGCTGAGCTAGAAACTAGGTCATTAGATATGGATTATACTCCATAAGGGGAATGATATCTTAGAGTATAATTATATAGTAACAATTTATAGGGCTGATGAATAACTTAAAGTCTCCATTTACATTCATATGATGGAAATAAATTTCAATAGATAACTAGAGACAACTAATGAGAGCATGATGCTCTCCCTCGTTATCATTTTATACTTCTTACAATAATAACGAGCATAAAAGTATTACCTATATAGGGGTGATGAAAAATATCCATATGCCTACACTGTTTATTTGGGGATTATTTATCCATCTACCAGTCGAGACATGGGAGGCACCATAAAAATGAATTAACCAAAATAGCTTGACCAGACATATAGAGAGGATGGCCTCAATTGGGATCTCAACTTATGGGGGTAGTTCTTCACAGGCCGAATGTGCATCCATAAATTCATCCAATTCCTGGAATTTTATGACTTTATTTGAAATGAATATGATGTAAATATATTGAAGGATCACCACCCAACGCGCTGATATCCTCATCAACAATTGGGTTTTTTGAGGATATACATCTATGGTTCTACTAAGGGACCATGTTGTATCTTATTATGATATAGATAATTTCAAAACATCTACACTATCAAAAAAATCATGTGTAATCCCATTTATATTGAGGATTTTCTAGTATCTGTGCATAAGATAATAAAAATATCATTGTATAAGATTTTTTCTTTTCACCCAAAGATTTTTAGGTGATAAGGGATTTGAGGGACCATTTTAGGGATGTCAGATAAAGTAATAGAGGCTTTCCAATAACTAGAAACATCAACACTAGAGGATGTAATGTATACTACTTGATATCCTTGAATGAGTAATTGGAACCTTCATCCCAATGGAAAATGGTGTCTTTAATAATAATCGTCACTAAGGTTTTAAACATTCCTACCATATATAAAATAAATCAGCATATGTTTTCTATGTGGCCTTGGAGGTCTTGACACTCTAGGACAATGATTTAGGGTAGAATCTGATTTATTTCTGTGAACTTATTCTAGTTAATATCATTTCCTTTGTACCTTAGGACTATTCCAATAAATAGTTTAGAGGTATCCCCAAATGAACATTTCAATTGGTTCATCATCATGTTTTGGGAGGAGAGGGGGGAAAACTTTTTCAAAATCCTTGACATGGTATTGAAAATAGAGATATTTAAATACAATGTAATTTACATCAAAATATCTCAATTTCCGGATATTTTTTAAAAAAAATTGGTCCATATCCCTATTATAAATTTATATATAATTCTTTAATCTTATGGGAATCACCAGATTGAAAAAAAATCCCATGTATATCTCTTCATGCGGTGGAGTCCTTATCAATAGAGGCCATCAGAATCATGTTCTACTCAGAAATTCGTTCCATGAAAGAGAAGGCTTAAAACCTTGTTCTATCATCAATTAATATATCTCTCAATTTACGGGTAAAATTATACATTGGGAAAAGGTGGTTGAGGTCTTGGATGCTGATAAATAATCTACTGATTATGTTCTTCTTCCTAACTTGGGTGATGTGGGAACACCATCTAGGGTATTGATCATCCTTAAAGAATATGGATTTGATATTATTTTAACCTTCGGCATTGAACATATCTCCATGATGGTGGTGAATCATCTCGGGGAGATTCTTTATTCGGAAATGATTCATTGGGAGTCCAAGATGAGGAACTATGACATGAGGGTCTATAAATGACACCTCTTCATAGATCAGGGAAATGTCATCATAATACTATTTTAGGAAGGCCACATACTACAACTACTCATTCGAAGTCATTTTATCAATTGTTCATTATTATCCTCAAATCATCATCATCACTAAGGTTATATTGAGTAAGATTAATAATGGTGGTGATGAAATCCTCCTCAAATTTAGGAGTGGAATTATCCAAATACACTTTGTCATCTATGACAAGATAACCAGAGGAAGGATGCAGCTCCTCCAGGCCATCCAAATTAGTGAAACCCCAGGTGTGTGCATGAGAGAACACTTAATCATCACTAATCAGTTAACATTATTTTGGAATTATGTTTTTTTAAGTGTTCAAGGAAATTCCATCCATCCTTCAACCACGTGATTCATTATTGACTTCAATGAGATGATAGGGAGTTAGAATTTGTCGAGTCATCCTTTATTGATAGAATATACATAAATTTCTTGGATCAGATTCCATAGGGTTAAATTATCATTACATCATAGGAGTTGAGGATTATGGTATTATGTGGGACTATCCATGGTAGGATTATAGGCAGTCTATAGGATCAAATTTTTCACAGGGAATCAGAATCCCTTTTTCTGGGAGATAATAAAACACCCCTGGTCTTATGTTATGACCTCTAAATGATAAATTGTGACAATGATGATTTCATTCATTTCTTCTGATGGATTGACTATAGTGGCTATTAGATAATTTGGAGACTTTATTGACTCAACACCTCCATTCTATACTAGATTTCCTTCTCACTTTTAGTATATGGCATCTGTATTTTTGGATTAACATGAGTAAAAGTTAGAGGGATCTCTATGGAAGACCCCTATACAACAATTGGGGGATTTTTTTAATGAACTAGTGATACAATGAAGGACCTTAACTTGAAAATGGATCTAGGGTATTCATAGTAGTACATTGTAGGAGGTTTCCTACAAGAAAACTATAAAATTGGGTTTAGATGTCATGCCATGAAAAAATGTACTTTAGCCAAATCATTCCATGTACATTAAACAAACTATTATCTGAATCCAGATTTTTATAGATGGATAGATTTAGATATGCAACTATCAGTGCCATATTATGATGTATCTATGTTTTGATGTGGTTTATCCAAGAAACATTATCCACTAGGAAATGGTTGATCTTTACACCATTAAACTAACCTATAGTGTATTGTGGGTGTATGTTCCCATAGATGAGGACACCCTCATCTTCCCCTGAAAATGGTATTGTGGATTTTTATTCCTCTTGATAAACCTCATATGTATAGTAGACCCCAATGAATATATATATTCTTTGATATGGATAGGGGTTTTGAAATATTATAAAAGGGAATCACCCATTCCATCAATCAAATGGAGGGCCTAATGGATATAAAGACTCGGGGATATACTAGTGAGGTTCATTAAAAAAATCATTGATATGATCTAATGGAATGTTTGTACCCACAAGTATTTCTTCGTAGAAGTGGGACCAACAAATGTTGTGGAATAAATATTCAGTTATTACTAGTGCTTCAAATATTTTACTAATGACTACGTGACCCGCTCTGAACAACTACTATTTGACTATTTATTGGATGAGTTATAGTTTTGACAAGGTGTGGCTAATCATAAAGTAGTCACAATTGTACTGCTCAGTTAACTAACATAGTCATATGTGGAGGCATACCAGATGGATAAGTCTATGCAGATAGTTAATGCTGAAATCTATGAAAAAAAAATATTCCTTGACTTAGTAGAAATTACAACCTTGATAGACTGATAATTCTGGTGGTTTTTATTTTTTTGGTCATTATTTTGAAGGCATCTTCTAGAGGTAACTAAGGGTTTTCATTGTATTCCCCACTATATAGATTCTTGTTTTAGATTAATGGATCAAAGGATTTCATTGAGGTCCTCCCTTTCTCCTAATATGTGGAATATTAAAAGATTTCATGTAAATAGAGTACATATCCCAATATAGGAGGAATGAAATCTCTATGTGTACAAGATGGGTATTGTATGGGAAGAGGGGCTCTGATTTTCCATACATCATTGATGAAAATTCTTATAAAACACGGAATGATATAATTCATATTTGGAGCTAGTATAAAAAAAGGATATAGTAACCATAGGTGGGTATTAATTTCAAAGGAGAGTACATATGACACCATGTGCATGAGTAACTTCCCTGAGAAAACCCATTATCCTTTTTTGGGTCACGTGGCTAGGGGCCTACCACACCTCACGATATCCATCACTACCACTATCGAGGTCAACAGAGATATGGGTGACCTACACTGGAATAGCCCCCAACGTGAATAGTCCATGATTCACTTTGTTCTTGAGGTAATCATTAAAAATGTTGCATTCCTTAATAGTGTGTCTGAGGATCCTATTATATAATAAATAGTCAGGGTAGCTAGTTAGTTTAGCCTTATGTGGTTTCATGCATTCTAAAAATTTTGGAATTTAATTCTCCAATGTGAATATGAAATATCCTTGGTCCTATGAATTTCTGAAGCAAATGATTTTATTTCATGTTTTTTGGAAAGTCACTATGGGGGCCTATCCGTTATCGAGGCTGGAGACAAATTCGCTTTTCATGATAGAAGTTCTAGGTGATGTTATTCTTGGTGTTTTTCTTCTTGGAGATTATATGGTTGATAGGGACATGCTTTATAAGTCTCTTTCGGTAAAGCTACCAGTTTTTGTACAAGATCATTAAACTCTTCTAGCATATTTTCATTAGTTTATTCTTTGACATGTTTTCTCATGGTAGATATAAGGGAAAAAAAGCACAACTACTATCTATTCTATTTCATGGCATCCTCATGCACTTATCATTTTTATAGAACACTCAAAACACGTCTAGGACACTCTCATAGAAGACAGATGGGACCAAATAACTTTTAATGTCACCTACATGCATCATTATTAATAGTCATTGAAGGTTTCATGTCTAATTAATATGTGATTTCCTTCCGTTGGGTGAAAATTCAGGTACATGCTCATCATGTAGCTTTATTAACATAAAGAGGTTCGAAATACATTTCTTGCAAATGGTTGAGAAAATTTTATAGTGGGACATTTTTTTATGTTCATCTCAATTGGATATAGAACCTATGGGTAGCTGGTAATACCATTCAAATACATTCTCTTCTAGTGTATGAAAAATGAATCATAGTTTAATGACATCATAATATTATAGGGTCTCGAAAATAGTTGCAATATATGATGTATTTTTTGTATAGGTTCATCATCGAGTCAATCATCCCTTTGAATGGAGTGAATCCTAGGTTTCCAAAATACAAGGGTACTCATACACTGTCCACCCAAAGTGGGTATAACTTTCTTTCTGGTGGTATTTCACTCATTTGTGTCTCTAGGGATTAAAGGAAAGTGGTTAGAGTATATATCATTTCATCTTGGTTAGGGTATATGGAAACCAATATTTTTATAGGCTTATCTAAATGAGAAGCAGGATCATCAAATCGTGGAGCATGGGGTTAGGATATCGAGCCGGATAAATACACTACTTGGGCGGGGTTGACGATATGTAACTCAGTCCCTTTCCATATCCTTTATCTCCCACTATCACTAGATTTACAAGGATTCCATGATCTAACAAGGTTTCTATACAAGGTAGAATGGGTTAATCATTGATGTTGGGTTTGATCCCAATTTATTATTCCATAATATAGTACCCGCATAACAACGAGTTTTACTATATGACATATATAGTCATCAATATTTTTTAGGAAGGATGATAACATTGGTTCTATATCTACATTTAGAAACTATAGAATGGTACATAGGACATGATATTCTACCTTCCTTTATTTATATATCAATGGGATGGGAGAAGTGAACCATTCAGGTGACTCCTAAGGTCTAGTGCATGCCTCTATTGGAGTGCAAGGACACTTTCTGGACGGTCTATTTGATACTACATCACTCCTTGATGCAGATCTTCCCTTTCATTCTGTTAATCAATTACAATGTTCCTCTTATCCTTTTAAATCTCATTAACAAACATATTAACCATGGAAGTAACTAGAGGGGAACTTTTTTCATCAGTGGATAGGCCAGACTATCGCATGATAGGGACAAAATTAAGAGTAGGATACTATCCCAAGACTCTGATCTATATATGAACAGATTATTCTTCTATAAAACTCTTGGTTTTCTATTAGACTCTTAAGGTATTTTTAAGGGTCTAGTGGTATCCTTACAAATAAGAGATCTATGTTATGGGAAGTGATGTAATCTCATCATTCCTCTAATTCAAGTCCATGACACTGAGGTAGTCATAGATGCATCGATATGCCTACCTTCAATCACAGAGGTAGTGATACATCACACAAATAATCTGAAGAATACACACTATCTAGTCCTATGTGAGGGAGTCTAGGATGTCAAGGTTTGGATATGTGGGTTGAAGAAACACAATTGATAGCTGGTCAGCAGCTAGTGCCTTCCAAAGTCCCTATTCCTTAGTGAAAAGGTCCTACTATTGGTCGGACCAATCCCCAATCAGCTCACTATATAATATGGTTGGAGAAACTAAAATAAAAATTTAATTATATTATTTTATTGGGGTTTGAGTCACATTATAATTAAAACATTTTGTACTTACATGTATGTATCTTGGGGGTGGTTCCAACCTCATCATCACATCCCTATAGGTGTGGGTATTCAACCATCCCTTTTGTGCAAGGGATTAAACATATATTTTTATCTCTATGGAGTGGTATTCATTTAATGAAATCTCCACATACCTTGAAATCTCTCCAATTTCATAGTTGATGGAAAAAAAGATAGATCTTGGTGATGACATAGACAACTACACTACGAACCCCTACAAAGGAGCCCAAATGTCCTTCATCTACATGTACAATTGGAAGGATATCAGAATCTTATGGAACTCAAAATTTGGGATAATGAATCTCAAATTCAAGGCTATTTTCTGAATATTTGGTAGCTGGGGTGATGGATACATATTTGAGTCATCTTTCACCACATAATTTGAGAGGTCAATTAAGTTAATTACAATGTGGTACCTACCAAAGTTTCACCTCTGACGATGAGTGTTCTCCCATATTATCTAAGGTAGTTCATCTGTTTGGGTATATATTCGAATTGGGGAGGACATTCTTTCTATATGGTGTTTGGGTGGGGAGGACCTTCACTTAAATTTTTATTAAAATAGGGATGACTTATATGTTGACTTATGAATAATTAGGGAGGTCCTCCACTTTGGTTGTTGATGTAGAAGGGATGGAATTTTATTTTGTTTTTGATATACCAAGGATGTAAGAACCCCAATTTTTAGCCTTTAAGACTTTGAATTTTTCTTGATGTTATTCCAGAGCAGGGCGTTCAGACGGCGTGCGATTCTGTGCCCCGGTGTATCCGACATTAAATTTGGCATGCCTTCACACTAGACGCGCTAAATAAATATAATAACACCTGAATGGTAACTCATAATGGATAAAAGATGGCATCGTTGTGTCCGGAACGTGCCATTTACCCTAGGAGGGGTGTAACTTTCGCGGGCGTGGCCCTTCTGTGAAAAACGCCACCAGGGGTGTTTTCATAATTTAGCGGTCTCGAGCGTCGAATTTTATAACTTTTGAACGGAGGATCAGATTAAAATTCTAATACCACAATTGAACTCAGGGAATTGCGTTTACCCTAGGGGAGGCTTAACATCTACCCCTTCTGGAGTCCGGGTATGGGCCTACTGGTGGATGTCTTAAAAATTAATTAAAATTAATTAATTTTTCTATTTAAACACAACCACCTCCAATGCTTCCACTCCCTTGTTCTTCCCTGGCGCAAGTCCTCCCAACGAAGAAGGAGGAGCACCTACACTCTCCTCCACCATTCCGGTGAGGCGCGGCAAATCTGGCGGACTGTCAGTGAAGCTTCGAGCTATGCCCAACGAGGTAGGAGGGTTCGTTCTTCGTTTTGTTTCTTATTTTGTCATTAAATTTAATTTCATATGTCTAATTGTTGTACGATCATCGAGAAAATCACATTTACGAGTATATATCGTTCTAAGCTTTCCAATGCATGTTTCGGTTCGAAAATCCGAGTCCTGTGGTGATTGTAGTGATTCGATGAAGTCCGGGGTGTTTTTGGCGTTTTTCCGGCGATCTTTCCGGCCATTTTCATGGTTTTCTGGAAGTTCCGCAGTGGTTTGGAGAAATCCCAGTGCTCCGGCTCCAGGCGGCAGGCGGGGGAGGTCCGCGCTCTATGCGGTATGTGGCGGCAGTCTGCGCTCCAGGCGGCAGGCCGCAGGCTCCGGCTTCAGGCGACAGGTGGCAAACGCAGCTCGCGGCACGGAGGGGTGGACCGGGGTCGCAGCGTTAGACCCCGCGGGGGAACAATGACCTGCATCCCGCGAGTCTTCATGTGGGACGACTGGCCTCGGCCGATCTGAGAGAGGACAGCGGGTCCATAGGCGACCTGCGTGGCTAAGCCGCAGGCCGGCGCTGCGAGCCGGGCCGACCGGCGCGGCCCGACCCAGATCGGGTGGACCGGTCGGCCAGGCTGGTCCAGCCCAAGGGGCTTCGTCCCCTCCGGCTTCAGACACCCGTAAAATTCACTACGGGTGTCTGTTTTGCATGTCGTCAGAGGCAGTGTAATCCTCACATCAAGACGAAGGTCTTGAGATGGTTTTGGGTATTTTAATTCCTGGTACAAGAGCTCAGTGGCGCGACACGCTCGTTAAGTGCTACGTCGGGATTCTTGATTTGGTTGGCTCGGACACATCCAATTTCCGATTTGAGCGCCGTCAGCAGAATTGCGACCCTGGTGTCAAGGCGGAGTTTTCTAGTATGCTTTTGGGCGTTGAAGTGGGAGTTGATATGTGGGCCCTACGGGCCATCTTTGAGCTGCGTGTAGCATTTTTGCACCTTTTTCACCAGACGTCCGTTCGAGGTGTTTGAGTAGTCATTTCTGCGTGTTTTTCCAAGAGCATCGTGATGACACACTTTACCTGATGAGTATCAGAGTCAGGGTGTGGGCCACACACGGGCTGGTGATGATGAATAGTACCATATTCACCCGTTGTCCATTTCGGGTGAGTAAGTAGTCTATCTCGTGTGTTTTTCTGTGAGGACAACAACAACGTAATCTATTTGGGCATGAGGAGCCTCATTGAGATCATGTTAAATGTGGAAATATGGGAGGGTGTTTGATGGAGATCCCTTTTTTATGCACTCTGAACCCACGCACGGTGGTATTTTTAGTAACACCTGGTGATGTCAGTAGCGAGGCAGAGCTACCGAACCGATCCCGGGTCTACCCTCTAGCAGGGCTGGGCAGTGGGTCACCCAACGACTCTTGAAGGTCTACCCTCCAGCAGGGCTGGGAAGTGGGTCATCTTTCATCTTATTCCAGGTCTATCCACCAGCAGGGCTGGGAAGTGCGTCTCCTGATGATGTATTAGGGTCTACCCTCCAGCAGGGCTAGGCAGTGGGTCATCTATTGACTTATTCTAGGTCTACCCTCCAGCAGGGCTGGGTAGTGTGTCGCCTAATGATGTATTTGGGTCTACCCTCTAACAGGGTTGGGAAGTGGATCACTCAATATCTTATTATGATTTACCCTCCATCAGGGCTGGGTAGTGGGTCACCCGTTGGCATATCAGACTCAGCCCTTCTTATGAGGCTAGTCAGTGACTTTTCACCGTGACTACCGGAGTGGGACCCTAGTTGTACGGATCAGTGGTGTGACAGTTTTAATGTTACCTAAGAACCCACAAGGAAAAAGGGGAACTTTTCCCCCTGAGACGCGTCCTTGAGACACAACCTAAAACCGTGTGGGTGAGTCAGTGCCGCCCAAAGTTGATAGTATCAAAGTGTGGTGATTGAGCCCCTTTTTTACTTGGGCTTCGTAGGTGGACGATGCGAGATTCTAGGCTGTGTGGATGGTTTTACTCGGAACTGATGGAAACTTATCCTTGGCTGAGCATGGAGATGGAGACCCCCTTACACAATCGTTTGGGTTTTTTGCTGAGCATATATATAACAACACCCTACTTCCATTCCCACTCCTTGGGGTCCGTTCTAACTTGTTTTTGTAGGGTTGAGTGGCACTCTCTTTATTAATCTCTTTCACTGCCCTTGTTCAGTCTAGTACTAACCTTTTTAGTGCCTCCTTTGTTGCTCCCTCAAGTTTTCGGGCATCCTATAGAGTATCTTTATACCCACCCCTGCTTGGGCTTTTCCCGCACCTGGTGTGCCCTTATAGATGACAGACAGGTCAACCGTGACTACAAAAGAGCGTAAAGGTCACAACAGTTAGAGAAACGTATCGTGGTCTTGCTTGAGTTTTCCTGTGGGAGTCTATCTAGTTGTTTTCTTTTGCTTACCTTTTGCCGGGTTGTGGAGCCTTTGTGGTCGGGTGCCTGTTTTGCCATTTTTACTTTCCAGTTTACTCAGCAGTACTTCCAGCACATTACTTACTCTTTTTAGTGGTTGAGGCATGACTGTGGTTGTGGTATAACTATTTGTCTTTTGGTTTTCTTTTTTATTCTGTGCTTCTGCATCGAGTGGGATGTGTGTGCGTGTGTATAGGTACTTAAGTGAAGGCCTCCTCAAGATTATTACGCCTTCGGCACTGGTCGCCAGCCTCTTGCCTATGGAGGCGGGCTTGAGGTAGTTGTGGCTCGGGACCGGTAGGTTCGGGTCGTGACAAAGTGGTATCAGAGGTGGTTCATTCCATGGGACATTGTTCAGATATCCCTAAAAAGATAATTGGTTGGGATTTAGGGCAATGATGTCAATGTGTCTTGAGAGCTTTCTCAGGCCAGGGAGTTTAGTAATGGTAAGGGCAGCCGACGTATCCATTCACCAGGACCCTGATAACCCGCTTGTCGACTCGGCATGCTGAGACACTTGTTGCATGGAATTTTGAAACATACATCCCATAAGATTGAGTTTTTGATTTTACTTGATTGGGTCAGCTCCCCTTTGTTATTACTGTTATATATATATATATGCTAATCTGATCACGGTATCCCTTGATAACTTTCACGATACCTCCACGACAACAACCAGCCAAGTTAACCTCTCCAGTTCGGGATGATGACCTGGTGAGTGACGAGGCATCAATTCAGGGACCCTCACGTGATCCCCTTCCTTCCAGTGCTTCAGTAGTATCCCCTTCACCAGAGGAGCGACAGTTAGTACCGGCAGCTCAGGCCGAGGTTGCGCGCAGATTGAGCGCGCTGCGAGACTTCCAACATCAGAGGCCGCCGAGGTTCCGCGGGGACCCAGATCCCCAGGTGGCAGGGGACTGGATTGAGTTAGTGGCATGACTCTTCAGTCTGGTATAGACCCCACCAGACCAGATGGTGGCCCTAGCCGGTAGTCATTTCCTTGGGACAGTTGGGCGATGGTGGGATCTGGTGACGTAGACCCATGACGAGTCATCCCTCACATGGGATGGCTTCCAACATCTTTTTCGGGAGGAGTAATCCCCCTCATGTTTATGCTCCATTCGGATACAAGAGATTCTGGAGCTAAATCAAGGAGGGATGTCTGTATCCCAGTACTCGGCCCAGTTCACTGATCTTACACGCTACTCGCAGGACATGATCCGCGACAGCTACTTCCATGCACGGAAGTTCGAGCAGGGTCTTCGTAGGGAGATCTGTGCTAGCATGGTACCCCTATGTATCCCCACTTACACTAGGGTGCTGGAGCAGGCGCTTGTGACCGAGAGCTTCCTGGATGAGGGGTTCCAGATAGCAGGACCTAGCAGTGGCCGCTTTATAGCAGAGTCTTCAGCAGGCAGACGATAGAGGGATGGTCCTCAGCTGAGGAGGACATTCTGTGAGCAGACCTAGGGCTAGTGTTGCACACCATAGTGGCACCATAGGGCGTCGGGGAAGACAGGAGAGAGTCGGTGCTATGCTTGTGACAGACTGGGTCACCTAGCATGGGATTTCCCGACCAGGTGTACAGATCAGCCTTGGTAGGTAGCGGGCACACCATAGAGGCAGAGGTAGTGCCGTGACCAGGGGTCACCTATGTGAGGACCAGGAAGTCCTTATGGAGGTGCCACATGCAGAGCAGTAGGACCAGGAGGTGGAGGATGGGGTTTCGAGATCCCTCCACCACCACCACCGGGTGGCCCACGCCAGGCTTAGGGAGCTGGCAGTAGGGGCCACAGGCAGCTTCAGGCCATGGGTGTTCGAGACCCTCCAGCGCACGAGATAGTCCGAGGTACGCTTTGTGTTTACTCAACACCTGCTTCAGTACTAGTAGACACAGGCGCCAACCCTTCCTTTATATCACTGCTATTGGTACGAGAGTTGGAGCTTCCAGTTGAGGGGCTAACACCTACACTTTGCCTCGAGGTTCCTATGGGAAGTTCCTCGTTAGTGACCTTTATCTGCCGACAGTGCGAACTATCATTTGGAGGGGGGAGTTTCACATGGGACCTACTCATCATCACGATGGAACCTTACGACGTCATACTAGGCATGGATTGGCTTTTTATGGTTCACGATCAGATCGAATGTCATTACAGACGAGTCAGAGGCGAGTTTTCTGATGGGATGAGGTTCACCATCCTTGGTGAAAGAGACCTTGTGGCAGAGCAGACGGGTAATCTGAGCAGGAGACCCTGACCATTTTCACACCAGTTGGAAAGCATGGATCTCGGAGCAGCAGACGCCACAGGTACTTGGATCCCTACAGTTGTAGAGGACTACATGGATGAATTTCTCAAGGATGTTCTGGGACAACCTCTAAGGCGAGATATGGAGTTCTGTATTGACTTACAGCCGGGGACTACTCTGATTTCTTGTGCAGCATATCAGATGGAATCTACAGATCTTCGAGAGCTACAACATTAGTTGGATGACCGTCGTGAGAAGGGATTCATCCGCTCTGGTGTGTCCCCCTATGCAGCTACAGTCTTGTTTGTGCAGAAGGTAGATGGGAGCCTACGACTTTGCGTAGATTATCATCACCTGAATCAGGCCACGATAAAGAACAAGTACCCTTTTCCAAGAATCAACGACCTCTGTGACCAGTTGCAAGGTGCAAAGTGGTTCTCGAAGATCGAGCTTCAATCCAGCTACCATCAGTTGCGGGTTCATGAGGATGATATCCCGAAGTTGGCCTTCCGTTGTCGATATGGGCACTACAACTTTTTGGTGATTCCCTTTGGCATGAAGAATTCCCCTACCATCTTTATGGCTTTGATGAACCAGATTTTATAGTCGTACTTGGACTGATTTATGGTTATCTTTATTGATGACATACTCATTTACTCGACGACAGAGGAGGAGCACGCAGAGCATTTGAGGATGGTCCTAGACTTACTTCGAGAGCATTAGCTGTACAGGAAGCTCTCGAAGTGCCAGTTCTGGATTCACGAGGTTCACTTTTTGGGGAATTTCATTATGGAACATGGTTTGGCTATGGATCCCACAAAGATAGAAGCAGTTCTTGCTTGGGAGCCACCCAAGAATGCTTCTGTGGTGCGGAGTTTCCTTCATTTGGAAGGGTACTCCAGTTTTGAGGCTGCCATAGGAGGGCGTTGAGTTCATGGTATACTGTGACGCTTCAGGAGCTGGGCTCGGCTGCATGTTGATGTAGCAGCGGGTAGTGATTGCATATGGGTCGAGGCAGTTGAGGCCCCACGAACAGAATTATGCGACTCAAGATTTGGAGCTGGGAGCAGTCATCTTCACTTTGAGGTTATGGAGACACTACCTCCTGGGTGAGCGTTTCATGGTCTACTCAGACCATCAGAGCCTCAAGTACATATTTTCTTAGAGGTATCTGAATCTTAGGTAGAGGCGCTGGCTGGAGTTTCTGCAGGACTATGATTTCGAGATAGTCTACACTCCGGGGAAGGGCAACGTAGTAGCAGATTCCCTTAGAAGGAAGTCTCAGGCTCGTCTCATGTGGGAAGCTTCAGAGTAGTTGTCTTCCTTGCAGCTGACCTTGGTGGAGCAGGAGGGTACAAGTTTTCTGCAGTGGATGTTGTTGACTCCTTCACTCCTTGAGTGTGTGCGAGAGTCACAACTAGGAGATGTCGATAGCGAGGTACTGCCTGATCAGATATCCATAGGCGATGCACCCGATGGGTATTCTGAAGGAGGGAATCATGAGATCCTATTTCAGGGGTGACCTGTAGTACCAGTGGTGGTGTGGGAGGAGGTGATGCAGGAGTTCCACACTTCTCCCTTGGTCGTACATTCTCATGTGGGGAAGATGTACAGAGACCTTCAGTGGAAGTTTTGGTGGTCTGGCATGAAGCGGAGCATAGCTGAGTTCGTTTCTCAGTGTCTTGCCTGTCAGTAGGTAAAGGTAGAGCACGAGGTTCCGGTAGGGTTGTTGCATCCCCTTGATATCCCAGAGTGGAAGTGGGATGGCGTATCTATGTACTTCATCACAGGACTTCCATGCACAACGAAGGGCCATGACTCCATATGGGTGATAGTGGACTGACACCCGAAGTCGGAAAACTTCCTTGCTATCAGGGAGTAGAGCTCAGTGGAGAGTCTGGGACAATTATATGTTCGAGAGATCGTTCAACTTCATGGTGTACCCTTGATGATCGTCTCCGACCGTGACGCACAGTTTACATCACGATTATGGAAAGGCCTACAAGAGGCATTCGAGACTCATTTGCGGATGAGTAAATATTTTCAACCCCAGACTGATGGGTAGACCGAGCACACTATCCAGGTGTTGGAGTATATGCTCAGGTCATGCGTGATAGACTTTGGCCGGAACTGGGAGGATCACCTTCCCTTGGTAGAGTTTGCATATAACAACAATTACCACTCTACTATTAGCATGACACCTTTTGAGGCCCTCTACGGGAGACCCTACAGGTCACCCTTATTCTAGAAGGAGGTTGGGGAGACCTCCCTCATGTGCCTAGAGTTGGTGCAGGTGACAACGAAGAAGGTGTAGGTCATTTGTGAGTGGATGAGGATGGCTCAGAGCAGACAGAAGTCCTATGAAGACCGACTTCGTAGGCCCTTGGAGTTTGAGCAGGGAGACCATGTCTTTTTGAGAGTCTCCTCGCGGCGTGGAACACGGAGGTTCGTCTGGGGAGGCACGTTGTCCCCAAGGTTTATTGGGCCCATTGAGATCGTGCTCTAAGTTGGTGAGGTCGCCTACCATCTTGCTCTACCCCTGCAGCTGGAAAGAGTGCATGATGTCTTCCACGTGTCACAGATTAGGAAATACGTGCATGATCCCATGCACGTTATCGACTGGGGAGATCTAGACATTGAGGATCGATCCACCTTTGAGGATCACCTGGTGGTGATTGAGGACTGATTGGAGCGGACTCTACGTGGATGGGCCATTCCTCTAGTTCGTGTGTTGTGGCAGCATGGGAGGGTGCAAGAGAGCACCTGGGAGCGGGAGAGCCAGATGCATGCTCAGTATCCTGAGTTGTTTTTGTAGTTTTGTTTTTTTAGGATGAAAAACGTGAAGGAGGGAATGATGTAAGAACCCCGGTTTTGAACCTGTAAGACTTTGAAATTTTCTTGATGTCCTTCCAGAGCAGGGCGTTCAGACGGCGTGCGATTCCGAGCCCCGGTGTGGCCGGAATTAAATTTGGTGTGCGTTCACACTAGACGCGCTATATAAATAGAATAACTTCTGAATGGTAACTCAAATGAGAAAACCAAGGGCACTGTTGAGTTCAGAACGTTCCATTTACCCTAGGAGGGGTGTAACTTTTGAGGGCACGACCCTTCTGTGAAAAACGCCACCAGGGGCGTTTTTGTAATTTAGCAGTCTCAGGCGTCAAATTTTATAACTTTTGAACGGAGGCTCATATTAAAATTAAGAGACCTCCATTGTGCTCAGGGCATAAAGTTTACCCTAGGGTAGGCTTAACCTCGACCCTGTTGGGTGTCCGGGTACGGGCCTACTAGTGGATGTTTTAAAAATTAATTAAAATTAATTAATTTCTCTATTTAAACACAACCACCTCCAATTCTTCCCCTCCCTTGTTCTTCCATAGAAAAAGTCCTCCCAAAAAATAAGTGGGGGATCCTCCCCTCTCCTCCACCATTCCAGCGAGGCGTGGAAACTCCGGCTGACCGTCGGTGAATCTTCGGGCTACGCCCAATGAGGTAGGAGGGTTCGTTCTTCGTTTTGTTTCCCATTTTGTCTTTAAATTTAATTTCATATGTCTAATTGTTGTTCGATAATAGAGAAAATCCCATTCACGAGTAGATATTGTTCTAAGATTTAAAACGCATGTTTCGGTTTGAAAATCCGAGTCTCGTGGTGATCGCAGTGATCCGACGAAGTCCAGGGTGTTTTTGGCGTTTTTCCGGCGAAGTTTCCGGCCATTTTCATGGTTTTCCGGCAGTTCCACGGTGGTCCAGTGGAATCCCGGTGCTCCGACTCCAGGAAAAAGGTAGCGACGGTACTCTCTCCAGGCGGCGTGCAGCGGCGGTCCTCGCTCCAGGCGGCAGGCGGTGGGCTCCGGCTTCATGCGGCAGGTGGCGGGCGCAGCTCGAGGCGCGGAGGGGTAGACTGGGGTCGCAGCACGCGACCCCGCGGGGGAACAAAGACTTGGATACCACGGGTCTTCACATGGGATGACCGGCCCATGCGGCTAAGCCACGGGCCGGCACTGCGAGCCGGGTCGGCCGGCGCTGCACGGCCCAGACCGGGTGGTCCGGTCGGCCAGGCCGGTCCAGCCCAAGGGGCTTCGTTCCCTCCGGCTTCGGACACCCGTAACTTTTGCTACGGGTGTCCGTTTTGCGTGCCGTCTACTGAAGTGTAATAATCAGCTCAATATGAAGACCTTGAGATGGTTTCGTGGATTTTAATTCCTGGGATGGGAGCTCGGTGGCGCGACACCCTCGTTTAGTGCTACGCCGGGATTCTTGTTTTGGTTGTCGCGGACACATCTGATGTTCGATTTGAGCATCGTCTACAGCATTGAAACCCTGGCATCGAGGTGGAGTTTTCCTGTAAGGTTTTAGGTGTTGAAGTGGGAGTTTATATGTGGTCCCTACAGGGCGTCTTTGAGTTGCGTGCAGCGTTTTACTCCTTTTTTACCAGACGTCTGTTCGAGGTGTTTCAGTAGTCGTTTCTGCGTGTTTTTTCGAGAGCATCGCAATGGTACAGTTCTCCCAATGAGTATCAGAGTCAGGGGGTGGGCCCCACATGGGATGGCGATGATGAATAGTACCATATTCACTAGTTTCCCATTTCCGGAAAGTAAGTAATCAATATCGTGTGTTTTTCCGCGAGGACTACAATGACGTAATTCGTTTGGGCATGAGGAGCCTCATTTAGATCATGTTAAATGTGGGAACATGGGAGAGTGTTGGATGAATATACCTTTTTGACGCACTCCGAACCATTGCACAGTGGCGTTGTTAGTAACACCTGGTGATGTTAGTAGTAGGATAAAGCTATCAGACCGATCCCGGGTCTACCCTCCAGCATGGTTGGGCAGTGGGTCACCCAATGACTCGTGAGGGTCTACCCTCCAGCAGGGCTGGTCGATGAGTCATCTGTCATCTTATTCCAGGTCTACCCTCCAACAGGGCTGGGCAGTGGGTTGCTGATGATGTATTAGGGTCTACCCTCCAGCAGGGCTGGGCAGTGATTCACCTGTCGACTTATTCCAGGTCTACCCTCTAGTAGGGCTGGGCAGTGGGTCGACTGATGATGTATTAGGGTCTACCCTCCAACAGGGCTGGGAAGTGGGTCACCTGATATCTTATTATGATTTACCTTCCAGCAGGGCTGGGCAGTGGGTCACCCGTTGGCATATCAGACTCATCCCTTCTTATGAGGCTAGTCGATGACTTTTCACCGTGACTACCGGAGCGGGACCCTGGTTGTACGAATCAATGGTGTGACAATTTTAATGTTACCTAAGGACCCACAAGGAAAAGGGTAACTTTCCCCACTAAGACGCGTCCTTGAGACGTGACCTACAACCGTGCAGGCGAGTCAGTGCCGCCCAAAGTGGATAGTATCACAGTGTGGTGATTGAGCCCCTTTTTACTTTGGCTTCCTAGGTGGATTGGGAGAGATGCTAGGATGTGCGGATGGTTTACTCAGAACTGATGACGACTTATCCTGGGCTGATCTTGGAGATGGAGATCCACTTACACACTCGTTTGGATTTCTTACTGAGCATATATATATATATATATATATATATATATATATTTATATAAAACTACACCCTACTTTCGTTCCCACTCCTTGGGGTCTGTGGTTACTTGTTTCTGTAGGGTTGAGCCAGACTCTCTTTATTAAACTCTTTCACTACCCTTGTTCAGTCTACCTCTCACCTTTTTTAGTGCCTCCTTTGTTGTTCCATCGATCATTCGGGGTATCCTACTGAGTATCATTATACTCACCCTTGCTTGGGCTATGCCCGCACCTGGTGTGCCCTTGCAGACGACAAACAGGTCAATCGTGACTATAGAGGATCGTAGAGGTCACAATAGTTGGATTGGTGTACCGTGGTCTTGCTAGAGTTTTCAAGTGGGAGTTTATCCAGTTGTTTTCTTTTGTTTACCTATTGTCGTGTTGTGGAACCTTTGTGTTCAAGCGCGTGTTTTTTCCTTTTTACTTTCTAGTTTACTTATCATAGCTTCCAACACTTTACTTACTCTTTTTAGTGGTTGATGCATGACTGTAGTTGTGGTATAACTGTTTGTCATTTGGTTTTCATTTTACTCTATTCTTCTACATCAAGTGGGTTGTGTGTGTGTGTGTACATGTACTTAGGCGAAGGCCTCCCTGAGATTATTATGCCTTCGGCGCTGGTCGCCAGCCTCTTGCCTATGAAGGGGGGATTGAGGTAGTTGTGGCTCAGGACCGGTAGGGTCATGTCATGACAGATGAGGACCTATATTCTAGTTTCTAATGTAATATGGGGGACCTCCACTCTATTTTGCATAGGAGTGGGGATTAACTCCTCTCTCATTTATATTTGAGAGATGAGGTCCCCTACTATGGTTTCTGATGGAGGAGGGAGGAACTCGAATCTGACTGATGAGGGTACAAAGAGGACCTACACACATTCTATTAAATGAGAAGTTACGACCTCCGTTGTGGCTATCCTCACCATATTATGAACCATAATATCTATTGGTGGTGATGATGATTGATAAACTCAATACAGACTACATATGAGTCTTCTAGGATCTTGATCAAAATCATAAAAAAATCCATCTTTTCTGGTTTTAGAGATCTTGTGGGATAAGATGGTTATAGAAGGGGACACAAGATCTGTATAAGTTTCCCAATTTTTTTGAAATTATCTAGTTATGTTCCCCTTAGGTATGCACTGGGTTCTCCAGATATGGGAGTTGATGTGTGGGTGAAGTCGACTCGCACTTCAGCCTATAGAACCAGTCAGTGCTAGCATTGAAGAGGCATATTGGGGTCCCTCCTAAGTGGATACCAGTGGTACTCACTACTAAAATGTCATGAAATTACCATACCTAATTATTGTAGTGTTGACAATAAATTAAACTCTATGGGGAGAGAATCTGGAAGCTATTCATCATTGTAACTGGGGGTTGTTTCTCTAGGTGTGGTCCTCAGGGGCGGTGGTGTCCATGAGACCCTAATGTATCCTAGTCAAGACATTTTATATCCCTAATGAAATGACCCCCTAATCATATCATCACACCAGGGTGTCGAACACCCTCCTCAGGATGATCTCATAGGGTGAGATGGTGCATGGGTTCCAAATATCCTACGACATTGTACAATTCATGGAGGAATTATAGCATTGTGGGATTGATGCATCATAGTTCCTTCATACCTAGAACCAATAGGGTTTTCACTATTTATTTTCCATATATGGATTCATGTATGAAATATGGATTCATCCATCACTACATGTGCTAGAAAATTGATGCCCAATTCCCCTATAAGAACCCATGTTTTTAAAACTGGTCAGAATCCCGACCATGTTTGAAATTTTGACTTGTCCCTGAGAAAACTAGAGAAATTGGGTAGTTTCTGGAAATTTCCAGACAACACGCCATGTACTTTAATACACGCCCTATATATGTTAGGAGATTTCTCACCATGTGCTCACCGAGTACATGCCGTGTAGTTTGTTTTTCACTAAAACAGGCAGTAGCCTCGTTTTGAGGTAGAAACTCAACCCCATTGACAGGTGGAGTGGAGAGAGACTGCCGGACCTTATTTTTTCTCTTGTTCCATCATCCACGACCTAATTTTAACACCAGTTGATCCGTTGTAACCCCCTCAGTAAGGCCTTGATTCCTCTTGAGCAGTTTTTCTTGATTTCTACTCTTGAACGAGTTATTGGGGTTTGAGAGGTTTTGATTCTTTTGAATATATACCATGTTTTAGACCTAATTGGAGGATGTTATCAGAGGAGTAAAATCATAAAAGTATCAGGTAGGCAGTGCATACCTCTTTTTGTGTTTTCATGGTCATTTGGGTGATGCGGCCTTCAGTGCATTTTCAAGAATTTTGAGCGGGGATCAGTTTTATATGATAATGCAAATTATATTGTTCATTGACCTATGGGATACATTTGGGTATGCCATGTTACCTGTGATTCCTGAGCGGGGTCGGATGAGTGGTCATTTCTCATCGGGGCATTTTGGTCGGGGGCGCCAAAATGGTATAAATTGAATTGTATTGTTCTAAACTATTGAGTTTAGTTTATTGAACCTTGATATGACTTTTTAGAGGATTTAAAGACCTCAGTGCTGTAGTTAGATAAAAGCTGAGCTAGTGAAATTCAACTCTTAGATTGCTTTGCCTATGATTGTGTTTTTTTAAATGTGTATATATGTAATTGATGAATTGCATATGATGGAAACCTTTTGGTTGTGTTGGGCATGGCCCGGATATTGTTGAGTGATGCTGACCAGGTTGGGCTTGGACCAGGATACGTTGGGTGGTTCTAACCATGGGATTGGGTGTCATGGGTGTCGGTGTGAGGCGTGATGACTATAAGGTTGGGCATGACCCGGGTTACTAGGATGGTAAGACCATCCGACTTGAGAAGCATGATCATAGGGACATGAGGTGTTAGAGGTGTTGTGGCTTGGGTACTATTTTGGTGATTACTGCTCACCTGGAAACATTGAGTAGGGTACTCATTGAGAGACTCCTTGATGAGGTGGTTTTGACCACACGTGTGGGTAGAGGCCCCTGTTAGTTTAAGTTTAGGTACTACTGTTTTGGGGGTGCTTTCCATAGGAAGCCATGTGGAAGGTGAGGATCCATCAAGGGATAGCATTGAGGCTATCGGGTTGGGGGTAGAGGCTCGCTGTTATTTCAGGGAAGACATCACTGTCCCTCCAGATACTTTTTTTGAGGGTAGATATCGTTGTCCCTCCAACTACTTATTTTGAGGTCAGACATCACCCCTCTAGTTACTTATTAAGGATAGGCATCATTGTTCCTCTGAGTTACTATTTCTCAGTCGTGCCTTTGAGACATCGGTACTTGAGACACGCGGTGTCAGGGGCAACATGGTACCGGGTTACATGACAGAGATTCTGGCATTGGTCGAAGCAGGTGACACTCCATGGTGGTTGTTGAGCTCCAGTGGAGTTTGTGTTTATTTTTGAATCGTATTGTTTACTTTTTTCCTTATAAATTGATGCATGCTTAAACACTTATATTAGGTTTGCACCGTTGGGTGGTATCCTACTGAGTTTTGTCTCACACCATGCATGGGCCCTTCGGGGCGTGTGCATACTTTATGGATTTATGTGCAGGAAAGAGGCCAACTTCAGGAGATGGGATGTATTAGCTATTTCATGGAGATGATATGGACCTTGATCTCCTACCTAGCTGGAGTTTACCTTGTTTTTATTTATTTCCTACATCAGCATGCTTACTTGTTTTATAGCTACAGTTGGTTATCCATTGGAACCCTTTTTTATATATAGATATATATGACCTTCTTTGGATGCATGTTTTGTTGTTCAGTAGTAGTTACAAGTGATCAACATTCTATTTTGTTTATTTACACTACTTTTATTTATATTTCTTTCTTTCGCTGTTTATTGATATTGAATGTGCTTCCACTCTGCGGGTCTGGTTCAAGTCTACCGAGTCATTTATTCCGCTGCATCTTTATTATTATACTCTGACCAGTACAATTATTATTATCTTTCGAGAGGTTATAGCCTCCCAATTATACCTATAAGACCCTCACTTCTAGTCAGTATCCTTTGGCGTTCCGAGAGTTTTGCCTAAGGTAGTAGCACCTGACTTGTTTAGCAATGTTTGGGTGGATTTTCGTGTCCGAGTCATTAAAAAGTGGTATCAGAGGAGTTCTTAACAGGGATTTAGTGGTAGTGTTTTACTGTCTACTAATGAGATTGAGACTTCTCTTTTATTTATACTAGTTTTACTATTTGGGATATGGTAGACTAAAAATAGGTTGTCATTGGAACTGGGTTTCTAGATTGTGCATGGGTGCCTGTAGCCCCAGGTACGAGGGATGGACCAAGTTACATTGGGTGGGAATTGTTGTTTGCTTTTTTCTCAGATTATAGTATATATGATTTCCACCTTGGTGGCTCACTTGGTGTGCAATTTTATTGATTTTGATATGTAACCCTTGACCTGGTGCGGTAATGGAGAATTGGACCTTGGCCCGGTATGACAAGTCTTGTTTTCTTGTCTTTTTATAGGAACATTTTTTGGGTATTTCAATTTCATAACTACACATATGGTTTTTGAAGTGATAATTCCATGTGAATAAAATCAAAGGCCGTTCTTGTATGCTCTGAAATATGAATAGGTGAAATTCTTGATTGATTTTCTTATTGTTTCAATGTGTATTCCATGATATATATATTTGTAGAATTGCATGTGACAGGGTATTTGGGTCTGGCTCTTGTACGAGCAGGCATGTACTATCAGTTGAGGTGATTTTGATCACCAGGATTGGGTGACTCGGTCGTCAGTTTGAGTCAATGTTGGTTATCGGGATGGGTATAGCCTGAGGTACTTTTGATACTTGGCTCTATTGAAGGGAAAGTAAGGAGGCCATGAGGCCGGGATGCCGTGGGGAATGGTTTCGGTGGGGAAGAGTAAGGGTAGTAGTTATGAATTTCCTTTTACTACTTTCCTTATCTGTGTTATATATGTATAAATTGTTATATCTGTGGGATGTATGACCATTTATGGTATTCAGTAGGTTCCTTTTTGGGTGACTCAGATCGAGCATCAGGCGAGTAATGACACAGTGCCGCAGGTGCAGGATCAGGTTCAGGATCCGGTGCAGGCAGAGCATGAGTCGTAGGTACAAGCTTAGGGACAGAATAAGGTTCAAGATCCAGTTCAGGCAGGACAGCAGCTGGGTTTGGCAGCGTTTGGACCATGGCTCGATGAGTAGCTCTGAGCTAGCCTAGTGTGTGTCTTGCTGGGGATTGATAGAGGCGTGTAGGGCACATATCCATCTATGGCATATCTGACGCTTGTGTTCCAGTCACATCACCTGCCACTTTTTCAAGGGGAGTCAATGGGAGTGACCCAAGGGATGCAATGAGCTATCCCCAAAATTTTTTAAAAGTAGTGATCCTGGGATAGAGTGACTATGCCCAAACCATTATAATCCACAACTAGTGAAAAATAGTGGAATTTGGTATGACCAACAACCTGTCGGCGTATACTCCTTGGAAGTAGCCCTTAGTGGTAAACCAGGTAAAAAGTGTTGTGTCATATCTCTGCATATTAATGTTTTCTTTATGATCATTTTCATCATACAGGTTTAACAAGTTCTTACCAACGTGGGAGCAAGATCCATCTCTTTAAAAGAAAAAGTTTCCACCTTGATTCACCCCTCCCCTCTCAGGGTGTCCCTGGGTCCTACAAGTGGTATCAGAGGGAGGTTGCTGGTGTTGAATATGTCCCTAATCATCATGGAGAATGTTGTCAATGTTAGAGGAGTCCCTCTCTTTGATGGATGTAATTTTCAGATCTGGAAGAATTGACTGAGATCTCATCTAAGATCCCTTGGAATGGATGTTCTGTTTTTCACCATGCAAGGTATACATGTTACTGATCCAAAAAGACTGGCTATGAATGATGCCTATAGGAAAATTCTTGATGCTGATTCTAACACACAGAATTATCTCACTGCAGCCCTTTCTGATCAGATCTATCTAAATGTAATGAGTTGCACCTCAGCAAAGTCCATATGGGATAAACATGAAAATATTTATGAAGGAGATAGAAAAGTGATGGATGCAAAATTACAAGTCCTACAAAATAGGTTTGACGATATAAAGATGCATCCTAATGAGAATTCAGATTCATTCTTTAATCGAATTACTGATGTTGTGGGAGAAATTAGAGGTCTTGGAGAAGAAATCAAAGACACTGATATCGTAAAGAAAATCTTGAGAAGACTTCCTCCTTTTTACAATGAAAAGGTGTCATCCCTTGAAGAAATATATCTATCTACACTATCTCTGGATGATTATTTAAGTAGTCTAGTGGCATATGAGATGAGAGTCAAAACTGAAGATTCCACAACTCATGTAAGCAAGGAAATGGCATTCAAAGCCATGGACAAACTGAAAATTTCAGAAGATAGTTATGGTGAAGATGAAGAGTAAAAAGAATTTCTTTCTCTCATCTCCAAGAAGATGAAGAACGGAAAAGGTAAATTCAAAGGTAAGCTACCTCTAGCATGATTTCATTGTGGAAGAGCCGGGCACATTGCCTCTTAGTGCCAAAGAAAGTTCGATGTTGATGAAAGCGAAGAAGAAGACATTGAGAAGCCACGGAAAAGGTTTTCCAGAAAGGGAGACTTCAAATCTAGGAAGAAGATACAGAGGAAGAGTTTTTTCTATGAAGAGGAAGACGATGATATTAAATTCTATGATGAAGAAGAACCAGAATATTAAACTAGGAACCATTCCTCCATGATGGCCACTATTGAAAAATCAGAAGATACTGGTTGAGAAAAAAAGTTGAAAACTACTGCAGAGCCCGAGTTGCAACTTAAGGATGCTGTTAGTAAGCTCAAGATTAAATTTAAGAGCTGCAATAAGTGGAAATCAATTGTAGAAGAATCAACTGAATATGTTGATCAACTTGAAGCTGAAATTGAACGACTGGAAGAATTGGTGAAAGTACAATCTAAAGAACTTGAAAGCAATGTTGATGTGGTGGATCTGAAGCTGAGAATTGAAGAGTATGAAAAGGTCATCAATGAACCCACCTCCAGAATAGAAGAAAAGTCTAAGACTATTGAGCGTCATGAAGAGGAAGTTGTTACTATTAGGAGTAAACTAGAAAAAATATTCAATTTCAAAAGAATCAAGGAAGAAAATACAGTTTGGAAGGTTCTCAAATGTTGAGCTGTTGGAGAGAGAAAAACGTGTCTCTAATGGAGTTGAAAAGATTTTAAATGACCAAAGACCTGCCTTCATAGGAAATAGTGGAATTGGTTGTGAGGCAGAATCATTAAATGTTACAAATAAAGGTGACCAAAATAAAGGTAAGATGAAAGTGGGTAACGTGGAAAATTATTCTGAAGTGATGAAACCGAAACCCCCAATTCAATTTGAAAGAAGAAAAGAAGATTATCCTCGAGCCTCATGGAAAAAGGAGCCTCATACTATTATCCCACAAAAGAAGGTATCAAGAGAAATTCAAGTGAGAAGACATTTCCTCTAATGAAGTGTCAATTCTATGGCTATTTGGGCCATACCATGTCATATTGCGAAGAAGCAAGGAGATACTTGAATGGGAAAGATCTGGGAAGTTAACTAAGGAGACTGATTTCATATCCTCCATCTTATAGAAGAAATAACTTCCATGGTTACTGTTTTCATTGTTCTAAACTTTGGCCATAAAGCTATGTATTGGAGGTAGTGTTACGACAGGAGAAACTCATACAACTCTAAGAAATGGTCCAGTTCTCACCCTCCTGATAGTATTGTTCTCACAAACAGTTTTTATCCTCTGGAAGAAGATTATGGGTATGCTGAATCAGATTATATGGAGGAAAGTGTTAGAAGGCCATCTGTATCCTATACTCAATCTAATATCTCATGGAAAGAAAAGAAGAAGATCAAGAAATCCAATCTTATAGAAGTAGCCCTCAAAGCTACAAAGAGAAGCCGCACCTGGATTATTGATAGTGGATGCTCTTCCCATATGACAGGAAATGCTAAAAACATGAATAACATTAAAAATAAATTTTATGAAACAATGAGGTTTGGTAATGATGCTTCTTTGAAGATTAAAGGCAGTTGGAATACTACTCTGGCCAATGGAGAGCTAAAGAAGACTTAAGTTATTTAAGTGGATGGTCTACATCACAATCTCCTCAGTGTGAGTCAACTCTATGATTCAGGGATCGTAGTAACTTTCAATAAAAAAGGATACACTATAATGGAAAAAACATGGAATTATATTATGAAAGGTAGTAGAACAGATGGAAACTTATATCCGGTTGACAGAAAAGTGAACTCCAACTATTTTTCTGTTGAATAAGAAAACAATTTGTGGCATCGAAGGCTGGGACACATTAACCAACAAGACATGGAAAATATATCTAAGATGAAGATATTCATGGATATCCCCATTCATAAGTGTGAGTGCGAAAAATACTGTGATTCTTGCATTCGTGGGAAGCTGGTATGCAGTTCATATCGGTCAAAGAAGAAAAGATCATCTCATATACTTGATCTAATTCATACAGACGTATGTGGGCCAATAAATATTTCCAAAACTCATGGAGAAAGGTACATTGTCCTTTTCATTGATGATTACAATAGAATGGCATGTGTTATGGTCATTCACAGGAAACGAAAAGTGCTTGACTTCATGAAAACATATCAGCGAATCGCCGAGAATGATACTAGATGAATAATCAAAGTGTTGTGATCTGACAATGGAGGGAAATACACGTCCACTGAGTTTGAGAATTACCTCAAAAAACATGGAATACAACATGAGGTAGTTACTGTGATAAACCCACATCAAAATGGAGTTGTTGAGCGCCAGAATCTATAGGTCAAAAATATGGCCAGGACTATGCTGATTGAGAGTGATATCTCTCGCCATTACTGGAAGAAAGCTATTGAAGCTTCAGTGCACATTCAGAATCGAATAGGTCTTTATATGGGAGAAACGAAGACACCATATGAATTGTGGCATGGTAGGAAGCCTTCATTAAAATACTTTTGTGTTTTCGGAAGAAAATGTTTCATCCAAAATAAAGAAGGAAATCAATTGATGTTTGGTGACAATGCTGATGAAGGAATTTTTCATGGGTATCTAATGAACAGCAAAGCCTACAAGTGTTTCAACAAGCGATTAGGAAGGATTTTAGAAAGCAGTGATGTTAAGATAATTGAAGAGAAAACCACAAATGCTTCAAGGACGACATATGCTGATGAGATATAAAGTGAGGAAGAAAGTGAACGTGGAGAAAATACAAATACAGAAATAGAGGAAGCTGTAAAAAATACCCAGCAGTCACATCATGATGTTGACTCAGAAGAAGAATCTGAAGAAGAAACTATGGATGGAGCGAATTCACCTGAACCTCACAGGATAAATCGTAGAGATGAGATTTATCCATCTAACATAATTGGGGACAGGAGTGCACCCACACAAACTAGGAGGATGAGGAATAACACGCAATCTGCATTTCTGTCAGTTGTGGAGCCATCCTCATTTGAAGAAGATGCAAAGGATAAATCATGGGGGAAATCCATGAATAAAGAGTTAGATCAGATTGAAAAGAATCAGACATGGGATATTCCTAGATACCCGAAGGTCACAACGTGATTCGTAAGAAATGGATCTCTAAGAACAAGTTTGATGAGCATGGAAGTATTATTAGAAATAAGTATCGATTGGTATGTAAGGGATTTTCCCAGATTGAAGGTGTTGATGTTGAAGAATCCTTTGATCCAGTGGCTAGACTGGAGTCAATCAGGTTATTCCTTTCCATGGCTCTCCAAAGAGGATATAAAGTATATCAAATGAATGTGAAGACAACATTCATAAATGGTTTACTTGAAGAAGAAGTCTACATTGAACAACCAGTGGGTTTTCTTCTTGGTACTAATGAAACAAAGGTCAGCAAACTAAAGAAATAACTTTATGGCTTGAAACAAGCACCACAAGCATGGTACTCCCAGATGGACTCTTATTTCAAGAAGCTGAAATTAAAAAGAGGGGGAGTAGATCACAATCTCTATGTGAAGAATTCTCCAAAATATCATTTCATGGTTCTTGTCTACATTGATGATATCATATTTGGTGGAAGAAAGCAGAAATCAGTGGATGAATTTTCCAATCACATGAAATCAGAATTTGAAATGTCTATGATTGGGGAGCTCACATATTTCATGGGGATGCAAGTGATTCAAAATAAGGATTACACTTTCATTTCTCAAGAAAAGTATGCAAGAGAGCTGCTGAAGAAGTCTAATATTCAAGACTCCAAACTAATGTTAATTCAGATTGCAGTTGGAACTAAAATTGGAAAGCATGAGGATGAGACCTTTATAGATCCCACCATATACAAGAGGATCATTGGAAGCCTACTGTACCTGACAGCGACATGGCCAGATATTGTATTTTCCACATGTCTTGCAGCCCGCTTTCAGAGTAATCTAAAGGAGGAACATATGGAAGTAATAAAAAGAATCATGATATATATTCAAGGTAATCACAATTGTGGATTATACTTTGCTTCCAGAAAGAATAGTGAATTATCGGCAATTTCTAATGCTGACTGGGCTGGTGATGTTGTGGACAAAAATTCCACCAGTGGTGGACCATTCTGTATTGGGAATAAATGTGTTGGTTAGTTGAGAAAGAAAAAAGAAAGTACTTCTCATAGTACTGTTGAAGCTGAGCATATCTCCGCCACAAAGGCATGCACACAACTGCTATGGATGAATCAACAATTAACAAATATTGATGATGAGGTGAAACAACCAATGGTGATTTAATGCGATAACAAGAGTGTGATTGATCTTACGAAAAATCCGATTTAGCATTCTCGTAAAAAACATATTGAAATTCGATATCAATTATCAAAGAGAAAGTTGAACAAGGTGTGATTAGAATGGATCATGTGGGAACTGATGAGAAAGTGGCTGATATCCTGACCAATCCACTGTCAATGGCTGTTTCTGTGAATCATCGGTTGAACCTCGGTGTTCAGCCACCTCCCAGTGAATAAGGAGGTTACGGAAATCCCCTCTCCCCAGTTATGTTAACTGTTTTTAATCTGTTTATGGATGTGATGCAAGTTTGTGGGGGGGGGTGATACTATATAGGGAATGTTTGGTTTGGGCTGAACAAGGAACAATTACCGGCCTTTGAGTCATTATCAATGGGGGAGAAAGGAATAAATTCAGGCATGTTCTGGCATGTAATGCTTCTGTGACACTATAAGAGAATTTCTTGGGTGTCATTGAGAATTCTAAAACAAGGGAACACAATTCAAGCTTTCTCCCTTGTTTTCTACACCGAGCATTGCTTATGTAGACTTAGAGTGTTGGCGGTGTTGATTCTTTCATTTTTGGTTTGCATGTGGATAGTGATCTATTGAATTCATTTACCGATTGCCAACAAACACAAAGGGGGAGATTGTTGGAACCATGGTCATCTTTGCATGAATTGGAGAATGGTTTGGGTTTGTTGTCAATCCTCAGAGGATGTTCAAAATGTGTGCCAGCAAAGTACTCATATAGGCCAAGCAGATAACAGTATTGAAGATGGCATCATCTTCCAGTGTTTTCCAAATTTCTGGACCTCACATTTGACAAAAAGGGAAAACAATGTTTTTTGGTAAAGGGGCTTGCGCGTCGGACATGTGTCACACAAGTGACTTTCACGCCGAGAAAGGACTAGTGCGCCAGTGCCTAGGATGATTGGAAAGTTGTGCGCCATATGTTTTTCAAGATCAGAAATTCAAAATATGGCAAAGGAAAGAGGGTCGTGCAAGTATTGGTTTAGTCGCGCAAGTGAGTAGCGCGACAGAGGCTTGGGTGGTTGGAGCTGTGCGTTGGAACTTGCACGCTGAGAGGAGGCTTGTGTGCCACCATGCAGGGTGTCCAGTTTGCCTATAAATAGAGGACCACCCCTCCTCATTAGGAACAGAGTCCGAGTGTTAGAGTAATTCAGTGCACCCGTCGCGCAGGTGTAGTGGTCACGCAAGTGGTTGTTGGTCATGCAAGTATAAGCTATGCATCAGTTGTTTGCTGCACGTCAAAACTGGTTTGGGTGAAAAGGAATGTGAGTCGCACCAGTTTGAAGTTGTAGAAGTGAGTGTCGTGCAAGTGGTTGAGGTAGACTTGCACGCCAGTTATAACTTGCGCACCGTCTTTGAAACTACTGCACCGACCTGGAAAAGGGCTCTAGGTGTTGTTGAAGTTTTCCCATCTTTCTGAAGCTGCACGAAAGATGGAGGATTGCTCGATACCTTCAGTGCAAAGTGAGATTAGTATACTGGTGAGAGTTGGACTTCAACAGATAATCTACCTACAATAGAGGATTAATTCTTTTGCAATGATGAAGATACCTTCACGTCTATAAACTGGGTGGGACTTCACCAAAGGAAGTGAGCCGGGGGGAGTCAATGGGAGTGACCCGAGGGATGCAATGAGCTATCCCTGAACCTTCGTAAAGGAAGTGATCCTGGGATAGAGTGACTATGCTCGAACCATTGTAATCCACAACTAGTGAAGAATAATGGAATTTGGTACGACTGACAACCTGTCGGCGTATGCTCCTTGGACGTAGCCATTAGTGGTGAACTAGGTAAAAAGTGTTGTGTCATCTCTCTCCATGTGAATGTTTTATTTCTGATCATTTTCATCATTCATGTTTAACATGTTCCTACCAACGTGGGAATAAGATCCATCTCTTTAAAGGAAAAAGTTGCCACCCTGATTCACCCCTCCCCTCTTAGGGTGTCCCGAGGTTCTATAGGTGGGATGTGCAAGTTTAGGCTCGTAGGAAATAAGGACTAGTGTGGAAGGACTTCTAGGATAAGTTCTTTGAGTTATTTTACCCAAAAGACACTAAGAAAAAAGAGAGCATGGGAGTTATTGAGTCTTCAGTAGGGAGACATGTCTATCATGGACTATGCAGCTACTTTCACTGAGCTGTCTTGCTTTGCACTTGGTATGGTAAGCGATGACATGACTAGGGTGAGGCTCTTCGAGGATGGATTACAACACGTCATTTGGATCCAGGTGAATATTTTCAGGTTGGGTTATTTTTCAGAGGAGGTGAATTAGGCACTCATAGTGAAGGGAAACTAGTGGGATAAGCCTCAGGTTAGCAAGACGACGGCTTCAGGTGAGGGTTCAGACAGCAGGAAGCGAGGACGGGGTGAGTTCCAGTAGGGATGTCAGGCTAAGGACTCATATAGACCAACCCATAGCAGTTATTCAGTAGTTTGATTTCAATGTGGACAGTCAGGGCATGTTCAGACTCAGTGCGATATGCCTTCAAAGGAGTGTCAGGAATGTGGAAAGGTTAAGAATCTTGAGAGATTTTGCTGGCATCCATCTCAGATAGACGGTAGGCAAGGACCAGGATAGACTGTGGCATCTAGATTTGGTTCTGGTTCAGTACCAGGAGAGGGTAGCTGAGGTTCAGCTGCACGTGGAGGACCTGACAGAGACATCGGGATCCAACTAAGGGGTCAGTGGCTATTGGTTGGAGCAGAACCGCAAGGAGTTCAGGCATCAGGAAACCATACTTCAGGTCAGTTACATGCTATGGAGCTGCCAGAGGCTGAGAAGGCTGGTGAGGTGATGATGGTTAGAGGTACACCACGGGTGTGGCCATGATACCCATGTTTCCTTTTTGGAATGACCTATAGAGGCATGTCCGTTTTGAGTGCACGTGATGCACAAGATATATGTGAAGTGACTGGATGCTAGTTAGTGGGATTGGCACCATATCGGGTGTGTGATATATTTATATATATGTATGAGATGTGTAGCATCAAGGGCATCGAGGATGTGGGTTACATGATGTGATTTGGGAATAGGGGCATTGAAGATGTGGGTTACATGAGGTGGTAGGCACTAGGTTCCTTTTTGAACGTCCATGGGATACAGGACCTCATGGAGGTGGACACAGATGCGGTGCGGGATACGTTAGCTGTTGGGAACGACATAGGATCACCAATGAGGCATAGGGGTGATGATGAATCATGGAAGGACTATGTGTCTGGAAAAAAGGTTAGTGAACCATTGTCTGTTTAGAGTTTTTTCATGTTGAGGCTATGTTAGTCAATTCATAAGGTGGGGAGCCCCTTGAGGAATTTAGCCAGATCCTTTTAGACTGGAGAAGTCCAGGTTACATTGATCAAGGTGGTATGTTCGGTGCAATATTTGGGTTTTGTTTGATAGATCGGGGACGAGCTATATTAAGGTGGGGAGATAATAAGAACCTGGGTTTTTAGAACAGTTCAAAATCATGACCTTGTTTGAGATTTTGACTTGTCCGTGAGAAAATTGGTGAAATTGGGTAGTTTCTGAAAATTTCTAGACTACACGCTGTATACATTAAGTGCATGTCTTGTATAAGTTAGGCGAGTTTCAGTCATGTGCTCTACGAGTACATGTCATGTAGTTTCTTTTTTTTTCCGCTAAAACGGGCTGTAGCCTTATTTTGAGGTAGAAACTCAACCCCTTCAAGGGGTTGAGCGTTGGCCGAAACTAATTTTTTCTCCCATTCCTTTGTTCGAGACCCGATTCGAACACCAGTTGATCTGTTGTAACCCCCTCGGTAAGGTATTGATTCCGCTTGAGTTTTTTTTCTTGATTTCTATTCTAGAATGAGTTATTGGGGTTTAAGCGATTTTGATTCTTTTATAGATCAACTGCATTTTAGACATAATTGGAGGCTGTTATCGGAGGAGTAGCATTATATGAGTCTCAGGTAGGTGGTGTTTACCTATTTTTGTGTTTTCGTGGTCATTTGGGTGACGTGACATTCGACACGTTTTCGGGTATTTTGAGCGGGACTCAGTTTTGTCTGATAGTACATATTATATTGTTCATTGACCTATGGGATACCTTTGGGTATTCCATGTTACCTGTGTTTCTTGAGCGGGGCTGGGCGAGTGGCCATTTCTCATCAGGGCATTTTGGTCAGGGGCTCCAAAATGGTATTAATTGAATTGTATTTCTCTAAACTGTTGAGTTTAGTTTATTGAACCATGATATGACTTGTTAGAGGCTTTAAAGACATTAGTTTTGTTGTTAGATAACAGATGGTCTAGTGCAATTCAACTATTAGATTGTTTTTCCTATTATTGTGTTTTGTTTAAATTTGTATATATGTAATTGTATAATTGCATATGCTGGAACCCTTTTGGTTGTGTAGGGCATGACCCGGATATTCTTGAGTGATGCTGACGAGGTTGGGCTTGGCCCGGGTTACGTTGGGTGGTTCTGACCATGGGATTGGGCGTCATGGGCATTGGTTTGAGGAAGGATGACTGTCAAGTTGGGCATGACCAGGGTTATTGGAATGGCAAGGCTATCAGACTTGAGCGGCATGGTCACAGGGACACGAGGTGTCATAGGTGTTGTGGCTTGTGTACTATTTTGGTTATTACCACTCTCCTAGAAACATTGAGTAATGTGCACATAAAGAGGCTCCATGATGAGGTGTTTTTGACCACTTGTGTGGGTAGAGGCCCCCGTTAATTGTGGTTTAGGTAGTACTTGTTTGGGGGTGCTTACCGTAGGAAGCCATGGGGAAGGTTAAGATCCTTCAAAGGATTGCATTGAGGCTACCAGGTTGGGGGGAAGAGGCTCACTATTATTTGAGGGAAAACATCATTGTCCCTCCAGATACATTATTTTGAGGGCCGACATCATTGTCCCTCTGACTAATTATTTTGAGGGTAGACATCGTTATCCCTCCGGTACATATTGAGGACAGAAATCACTGTTCCTCCAGGTTACAATTTCTCAGGTGTGCCTTCGAGATGTCGGTACATGAGACACGTGGTGTCAGGAGGCACATGGTGCCGAGTTACATGATAGAGATTCCGGCATTGGCCGAAGTAGGTGACACTCCATAGTGGCTGTTGAGCACTAGTGGAGTTTGTGTTTATTTGTGCATCATACTATTTACAACATTTCTTACAAATGCATGCCTGCTTAAACACTTATATTAGGTACGCACCGTTGGGTGGTATCCTACTGAGACTTGTCTCACACCATACATGGGCCCTTTGGGACGCGTGCAGACTTTAAAGATTTACGTGCAAAAAAGAGGCCAGCTTCAGATTCTGGGCTGTATTAGCTATTGCATGGAGATGGTATGGACCTTAATGTCTTGCATAGCTATAGTTTACCTTGTTTTTCTTTATTTCCTATATCATCCTCCTTAATTGTTTTGTAGCTACAGTTGGTTAGCCATTGGTGCCCTTTTTATATATGTATATGTATGACCAACTTTGGATGCACAATTTGTTGTTCAGTAGTAGTTACAAGTGATCATCATGCTGTTGTGTTTATTTCTGATACTGTTGTTTATATTTATTTCTTACACTGTTTATTGATATTGAATGTGCTTCCGCTCTGCGGGTCTAGTTTGAGTCTGCTGAGTCATTTATTCTGCTGCATCTTTATTATTATACTCGGTCCAGTACCATTATTATTATCCTCTGAGATGATATAACCTCCCCACTATACCTATAAGTCTGTCGCTGCTAGTCGACAACCTTTGGAGTTTGGGGAGGTGCACCTAAGTTAGTAGCACCCGAACCATTTAGTATTATTTGGTTGGATGTTCGGATCCGGGTCGTTACATCCCCAAAATCATAAAATCTTTTGAAATGGAGTAGACTCCATGTTTATGATGTTGCATATCAACGATTCCCATTGCTAACTACCCCTATTCATAGGTGAGTTTAATTATGATCCCACCATTTTTTTAGTGGGACATGGAACCAAATTTCCTAAATGGTGACTTGAAAATACCCTATTACGGTTAATTATATTAGTCCCCATGGATGAGGAAAGAAGTTTCACATCAGGTTCATAATTTCTATTTCCAATGATTCTGCTAAGGCTAACAGTGTGTTATTTTGTTTGATGGATTCTATTTCTTTGCATTTACACATTCCAATGGTGGTATAATTTCATCAATTTAATTGATTATGCATTATTTTTTTATAAAAAATGGTTCATAGGATTTTGGTTTCTCCATCCATGGATTCCTCCTTAGATCCCATTGCCTAGTTCAGTTATCCTACAATGAGTAAATAATTACATTATAAACATTCTCATTACTATCTATTTGTAGATGCTGGTTAATAACACTAAATATGTATAAACATGGTAGCAGCAAAATTTGGGTATATTTAGGAATCTGGAATATTGGGAACATGTAAATCATAATTATTGTGAGGAATCTTATATGAGGCAAATTGGGTGTGGATACCATGGCATCCCAAGCCGATCATGAGGTAATTTAAATATAGGGAGCACTTATTATATGGTTTTTACATCATGAACCCCATGTTGATTACATTTGGTATGTATTCTAGGTTAGGTGACATGTTTTTTTCATAGGAAGATGGATGATAATGTTCTATTCAGATGGATCGGGTCACATGATTAAGGTCATCTAGAGATGGATCCATATTCTCTATTACGACATACTATATTGTAATGTGTTCCCCTAGGAGGGATAATATCACACATAGGTGAAGGGTTTGTCTTGTTGGATTAATGTCTCATAGAGATCGATCAGAACATAATAATGTTATAGATCAGATGGTTATGATTTTTCCCAAGAGAGAATTTTCCACACCTATATTAAGGGGAATGACCCAAAGTATTTACATCTTGTTGAGATGGATCAAATATCCCTATTTGGATATATTAGTTGTGGAATGTCACTAGATGGTAATATGTCACACATGGATAAATGTGTTAGTCCCATAGGTTTAACATCTTAGAGATATGGATCATAAATACATATGGAGGATGATCGATAGAGGTGTTCCATTAGGAGGGATGATGTCACTCATGTACAAATGAGAGTTTCAGGGAGGTTGAACGTCTCATGGAGTCGTATAAGATCACCCTATGGAGGGGGATCGATTGATGTGTATCCCTTGTATAGATGATGTCACACAAAAATGATGGGGATTGTACCACATCATTAACCTCAAATGGAGATGGATCAGAATGACATATGGTGGTGGATTTATAAAGGTGTTTCCTTAAGAGGTTAGATGTTACATTTTGATGAAGGGGTGTATCCCACAGTTTTAGTGTCTCAATTAGATGGATCAAAATTATATATTGAGGTGGATCAAGTAGATGTGTCCCAAGGAGAGAATATGTCACACAATGATGATGGTTGTTAGGATTGAACCGTAGAGTGGAGTCCTATGAAACTTATTTAAGATATAGGTATTAAAAACTCATGTACTTTGATGCCACAATTTAAGGGCTTTTGGTAGTACTAGTATATGAAGTTTAAAATCCCGAGGTAAGGATGATAATATCATTAATGGATCTTTGGAAAGGAATATAGTGGGTCATATTCATGGAATAATCCAAGGTGATTCTAGTATGAGTGATAAAGTACTTGTATATTATATTTAGTATTGGAACATTTAAATTTGATAACTCTTTTATGAATAGTTTGGGGCTTACACATGGAAGCTACCATTTTTGGGAGTCTCATTTCTTTTGGTGGGGAATAGGGTAGAATCCCATAATGATCATATGAATATGATGTTGAGTTATAAATTTTTGAAAACAGGTATCTTAGGCATGGAATGGATCAATATTATAGGGGAATTCAGTTTGGGAGAGAGAAAGATCTAGAATTGGGACCCTCAACTATGAATAGTGCACACTTTCTCAGGAATATTACACCCTCAGTGATTATGTGACCACCACTAATTCACCTATTGGAGGTACATGGTGCTATAAATACCATTGGGGATTATAAATCAAGAGGCCCAACAATAGGTTTACTATGAATAGGAGTAATGTGCTCTAGGTGCCTATACTATATAGTGGTAGGTATGGTAATGGATTCACTAAAAAACATTGGGGGTATTGGGTAGGAGACTAAGATGTTTTTGTATGACATGTTTTTGTGTTGATAATAATATTTGAATGATTGTAGGGATCTATGAAAAGAGAGACTTAATGATTCAAGAGGAATAGATTCGTTCAATATTTCAATTTGAGCTCAACAATTACAGTTACACAAAACAATTGTAGTTACCCACAGTTCAGGGTTATGGGAAGGGATATTCTATTAGTGTGAACCTTATGAACCATAGGGGTAGTTAAGTGAGGATCACTCTACCATAGGCATGGTACTATTTGGTCCCTCAGGACATCTATTATGTCCTCTGACATTGAGGGTATATTCTCTCTGTTGTTGTGCACTGTAATGAAAGATACAGGTTTCATGTAGAAGAGAATCAATTCATCTTCTAGAGAGCCACTCCACGGATTTTGAGTGAGATTCTATATATCCAAATCCATGTTTGATATCATGAAACTAATTTTCTAGGTAATTGTGTTTCACACATTACCATCTTTTCCCACTAAGTCATGGCTTCACAACAAATCTAGTTTGATATCACAATTGGAACCCAACTGCATAGTTTTAGGCTAGGGTTACATGGAATGATCCTCTCTTGCACACATTTAATATATTTTCATGAATGGTCCTTGGATAATGTTTCGATAGAGGTGGATCTGCAAAACCCCTTTTGGAATTTTGTGTGAAATTCGAAAATAATGTTTCATTCCAAACAATATCATTGCATACATGTAACACCCCACGATTTTATGAGAAATAATCCTTCTAATTTCATTGATATCTTGTGTTGCACGCTACAACATGATTATATTTCACTATACACAACATCGTATTAGCTTGTAGTATACACAAACAATATACTTGGCTTCAGTTACACACAGGGTCGACCTTCCTCAATAGCTTGTGTGGTACACAATACCGAGTTTCACTAAAAAATGATATATTATAATATTATTATGAACTAGCCATTATGAATAGAATTAACCACATTTTTAATTCTATAACATTATAATTAATCTTACACATTTTCTAGAACATGGTATGTGAACAAAATTAATTTTTCGGATACAAGAAGTATTTTAAAAAAAATGCAGTTTTGACCCCTTTTGATGGCGCACCCATTTTAAATCTAATTTTTGACAAGTTTATAAGTTCAATTTGAGAAAATAAACTTCTTCTTTTGAATCAGTATATAATAATTTATGTTGGATAAAAATTTGACATTATTATGATAACCTTCACATTTTGATTAATAGTAAAAATATGCTAAATTTTAATTAAAAACAACGTTTTTCATCGAATTAAATTTTAGGGTTAAATTATAATATTGAATGGTTTTAAAGTATAAATAGAATATATTTTTACCATTTAATATAATTTATTTCATTATCATTAATTTTACATTGAATTCATAGGAAATAACATTTCAATCTTTTGAAATGTTTTATCTTTTAAAACTCATTTTCTCAACAACGGGATTAATTTTAAATTGAATACTGCAGCTTATGTTTTTTGAATATTGAAAAATGGATTCAATATTTGGAATCAGTAGGTCCAAATTATGTTAATAGGCTACTTTTTATTTTTAGGCATTATGAATAGTAACTATAGTAAATTTTATTTACTACAGTTAAAGGTAAATCAGGTAATTAAGGATAAAAATAATATTATAAAATTACCCTAACACTAGTATTAATATAATTAGATGATTATATTTCATCCTAAAATATACTTGGGTCTAAATTGTATCTTTTGGAACCAACTTGGATGTGATTAAGACCTTTTAATTTATTTTATTTAATGAAAGTGAAACATGTCTCACTCAAACTTTAATAATTAAAGTATTTTTACTATAAGGTTATACGTATTATAAATTCAATTAAAAATACTCATTTTAACTATAAAATGTTTTTCTTAATCATGGTAATTTATTTGTGTTTTTTATGAAATAAATCATTACTTTAATATCTTATACATTAATGATGAAGAAATTATTTATTTAGTGAAAAATCAAAAATATAGTTTTAATTAAAATAATAATACCCATAAAAATGAATTGGAAAATTGACCAAAACTTATTGTTAGAGAAAATATAAACCATAATCATCCAATGGTATAATTTTTGACCATTTGGAGTCTTATAAAATCTATTATGACACTTATATTATTTTATTTTAAATGATGTCAATGTTTTCACCTTCATACTTTAATAAATATAACAGTTTAAATGTTGTGATTTTAAGATGATAAATTCTAGTAAAAGAATTATTATTTAAGATAATAGATTTATATTCATCATATTATTTTATTTTTAATTTTTATGCAACAAATAATTATATTAAATAACTGTACAAAAATGTTGTAGTAATTAATTTATTAAGAGAAATATCAAATAAATGGTTTTAAACATATTAAAATAAATATTATACGAACAAATTCATGTGATACATGAATTTTTTAGATTAATATGACATGTTAGGAATCTATTATATATTTTTTATCGAATAAAACTTCTCTGTGGATTTTATTTAAAATCAAATAATTGAATAGTGTCAAAATTGCCCCTATTGATAGATAATAAAAATTACATATTATTAAATTGTATAAAAATCAAAAAATAATAAAAAATTAAAAATTAAAAATTATATGGTCTTAAATGTAATAATATATCTATTTATGGAAAAATCACAACACCTATGTAAGTATTTATAACAATTTACAAATTAGAATATTATTACTGCAAATAAAATTAAATAGATTAAATAAGGATAAATGAAAATGATAAGGTTTAAAATAAAAATAAAACATGTCTAATTTTTATTTGTTGATGATATTACAACCCTATATCATCTCATATTTTAATTTAGTGATTGTTGAAGGTTTTTAAGTGGGGTTTTGGTTTATTATAAATTAATATTTTAGAGGTTTCCAAAAGTGTCCCTCTCCTCTCTTATAAATTGGCACCTCCACCCTCTCCTCTTAAAAAAATTTTGAGCCTTCAAGCTCCACCAAACCCTATCCATTTATCTTCTCCACTTCTCTAGAAATATATTAGAGGTCCTGGTATTCTTCAAAGACCAACTTTAGTGCCCTTAGAGGAGGTTTAGAAGAGGCCCGTCAAAGAAGATGTAATATCCTTTACCGATTCTTTCAAATTTATTTGTTATTATACATCTTCCTCATTATTTTTTCCATTATAAAGTAATAAAATAAGTATAACTCGTATACTTAAATGTTATTATAAATATGAAACATCCCCATTTCACCTTCTATCCATCCTACGGAAAAGGAAATCACCGCGTGTGCATACTTACGGAATACCGTCTCCACGCCGTGGTGTAATCTGTTTTTCCACCACCACCTTACATGGATTGGTATATTAGTGGAAATTAAAACTATATATTATTATTATAACATGATACTAATTATGAGATATTATATCATCCACTCCAATTCCATTCAATAGTTATGGGAACGATATCATCACTCGTGCGTACGTACAGATTACCGTCTCCACGATGCGATGAGATTCATTCTCCATGTTAACCATTAAAGAATGATTATAAAGTATATATAATAAGTAATAATGAAATATATGACATAATAATACTAATGTATTTATCTATATATATATTTCAATTACTTCCATTCAATTTATTAAGGAATGGAAAACAGAGTTCATGCATACGTACGGCCTACCGTCTCCATAAACGGTGTATTTCATTCCATTTATCGATCTTTTATATATATTATTAATATATATTACATATAAATAATGTTTTACATTCTATAATTAAGTAATCATATGAATAATTACAAGCTAAAATAGGTACGATAAATGAAACAGTTTTACCCAAAACGCTGCATTAACATTGAATTGACAAATGAACGAGTAATATAAAGTCATAAGTGAATCATATATGATATAATAAATATTATAATGGTTCTTTTACATGTTAATAATATGTTTAAACCCACTATATAGGAGTCTTTGACACATAGGAAAGAAATTGGACATAAGGTAAGGGTTAATTATTCCAATCTCGTTCTTATCTGAGATTGTTTATTCGTAAGTATTTACTGGGGTTATGTTTATCATCCATGTCCATGTTTTTTCAAAATGTTTTCATAAAATGTTTAATATTTTTTAATGTATGTTTAAAGTCATTTTTACCTTTTTTACCACATGAATCTTTTTTTTGTTTATCATACGAGGAACTTTTTAACTTTTCCGGCAAAAGTACAAGTAGAATGTTTTTTTTACTTTTACAGCATGAACGGTTTTTTACGGTTTTGTAATGCCCTATTTCCATGAAGCTTAATCTATAAGATTTAATGAATATTTTCTACAAAAATCTTTTCTTTTATAATTTCATGAAATTTTGAGTAAATAAAATGATTTTGAATAAGAAAGGATATTTTCCATAAGAATTCAACTCAAGTGTTTTATCAAAACTATTTTCCATCTAAGGTGACATTATTTAGTATGTTTATGTTTCAAGTATAATGTCACTATTATTTACATGGTTTGATTTTTCTTATGATTAAATGATATCCATTTGTTTTATATGGATTATGTTATGATGGGATGATGTTTATGAAACCCATAATATTCTTTGGGTTATGATTAATGATTTATGTTTGTTTTGTGAAACATGAAAGAATGATTTAATTATGAGATTTGTGAGACCTATATCTCCTTCAAATCCATTGGGTAAAGATTTATATCTCAGGAGATAGACATGGATGGAACAAAAATTGAATCTTGTTCAGTAATATAGGGCTGGAATGACAAGTAGACCCGGTTCAGTAATGGACTTTGTCCACAATGATGGTCTTGGAAGCAATGCATTGGCTAATTTGGAAATCATAACAGGTTTTTAATGGTTTTCCACAATTACATGTTTTATCCCCATGCTAAATTTTCATGATAAATGTTCCTTTATGATCTACGCCTTGAGTATTGCCATGTTTTATGTCATTGCCCAAGATTTTGATGTTTAGATTTTACGTTCAAATATTTATGGATTGTTTTATGTTCTCAATGTTTACCCTTAATGAGAATTTGAGCTCACACTTTTTATGTTTTATTTTCCCCAGGATATAAAGAAAGGTTTTAGGTAAGGAAATAAAATTATAAGATCTTTATTGGAGATGTTGAAGACATTTCACCATGATTAGAAGATTATGTTCCGAGTTTCGAAAGACACTAAACTATTACGGTCCTTGGGTGTTTGTTTTTGTTATGTATTAAGTATTCCGAAAAATTAATGTAATATCCATGTACGTCAAGCTTGGGTCTCTATAGTTGGTATCAGAGGAAATGTTTAGTTAACCTTTGGAAACTAGGATGCGAAAACATTAGTGAGATCCCTAGAGATATTTCAATGGTATGTCTAGGGATGTCCCTAAGGTTAAGTATAAGTTTAGGTTATAGTCCTTGAATTACGTTAACAATATTAGAATTAAAACTAAGATGTTAGATATTAAAGGTACTCTCCTTTTATTATGTTATTTTCCTAGCATGATTTTTTCCTCTCAAACTATTCTTTTTGGGTTTTAGACAATGGCTGGAACCCGAAGGAACCGTGTTGATCAATGTTATGGAAAATGAAATTATTTTCCTCCTGAACAAACCAATATTATGGGATATGGAGTTAAAAATCTTATTTCTATACTTACATAAGCTATGAATCATCCTGGACTTCCAAATGAGCAGAGAAGGAAACAATATTCTATTGAGTCCTTCATGAGGCAACATCCACCTTCTTCCAGTGGGTCTTCTGATCCACTTATTGCTGAACAATGGATCGGTACCACTAAAAAGATATTTTCCATACTTCACTGTTCAGAACATGAAAAATTCATTTTAGCTGTTTACCATTTAGAAGGTGAAGCAGACCAGTGGTGGACTCTAATTAAGAATACAATGCCCCAAGATGAAATTGAATCCATGGAATGGGATGAGTTCAAGAACTTGTTTCTCAGTAAGTATGTCCCTTGTATTATTCGAACAATAATGGAAGATGATTTACTTGAGCTTAAGCAAAAGGATGATAAATCTGTTGGTATTTATGAGGAAAATTTTACAAGGCTTGCAAGGCATGCATCTGGCTTTATCATCCAACCTGAAAGTAAAGTTGATCGATTCTTCAGTGGCTTTAAACCAAGTCTGTGAAGAGCATTATCTAAAAGAAACTTCAGTAGATATGAAGAAGTTATTCATTGTGATATCAAGGTAGAACTAGAAGTTGGTGTTACATATCCATCTCATGGTTTTTACAAGAAACAAAAGATGGAGTTTAAGGGAAAATCTCCAAACAATGGTGAAAAGAAGACGAATGTTTCGTTATGCTCGAAGTGTGGAAAGAAGAATGGTGGAGATTATCTTAAAGGGAATGTAAAATTTTTTAATTGTGGAAAATAAGGTCATCGAGCAGCTGAGTACCAAAGTAATGAGAAAAAGGTAGCTAATGATGTGAATGGAGAAAAGCCTACAGAGAACGCACCACCAACACTTCAATGCTACAAGTGCAAGGAAATGGGGCATTATGTTAACCAGTGCCCAAATCCAAGGGTTAATGATGATCGACATCCACAACCTCTTAAAGAAAAGGTTAAAGGGAAGTCACATGCGATCACTATTGGTGATGTTGAATATGGAAATGAAGTGGTGGAATGATTAAGTGTTTATGTAACAAGATTCCAAAATAGTGTTCTGGAATCTCATTTATAGTATCGTGGAATATTGAAATATATATGTATTGGTTGGTTGTGGTTTTCAATAATTATATGGTACCGATAACCATGAAAAGTGATTGAAATATTTTTGGAAATCTTCTAATAAATTCATAAATAAGGGATAAAGAGACAATTAAATGTTTGATAGTATTAATGAGCTCATGATTGATATAAGGACAAAGTTATATCATGGTTTGAGTATATAAAAATTTTGGGATTTAGGTATGTGGAAAGAGTTAAACTTTAACTGCATTCATGCTTTCACAAAGTTTATATGGGAATTCATACATGATTAAGGAATTCACATGTTTGGAATGTGACCAAAAATATATATCTTATGATATAAAGGGGATAAATTATGGTATTCACAAGCTAGTAGATGACCTTTCTAGTAATCGTTTTCTTTATACTATGATATTGGACGAAAGTATTTTCGATAAGCCTAAAGGATGGAATGGATTAAGTTGGACATTAGATAGTATTTTTTAAGGCTAATTTTTTTTCTATAATGTTATAATAGTATTGTTTTAGAAAAAGGACAACACGTAGGACGGGTGACAACCCATTGCGTTGGACAAGGTTGCGGGAATCGAACCCACAACTAAAGTATGAAAAGCCTTTATCGCCTACCACTGTCCTACAGTAAGTCCCTAATTTATAGAAATTAGTTTTTATTTTATTAAGAGATATTATAGATGAAGTATACATCCATTTTCAGAACCATATATGATTAATCTCCCCATAGATAAACTTATGTATATTTAAGAACTTGTGCTAACCTTTTTGTGATACAAACAGATAGAATGACTGATCATTCTATCACATGATCTGAAAACACTTCATGAATGACAAATTCAACTTCATTTCATTAAATAGAGATGAAGTGGAAATTTTTCATAGTATGACCAACAATGATATTACAATAAAATAAAGTAAGTATTTCTCTTTATGAAAAAATCATCATCTTTAGAGAAATGATCTTGAAAACCTAAAATGTTGTCATACTACCCTCATATCCAATGAATCAAATGGTACATTAGATCATCAAAAACTTATGGATTTTTGATTGTTGGATTTTTCATTGTCATGTTCTCTACCACTCTTCATCAGAACATGATGGTTAGATTTCTCTTCCATATCCATAGTTTCACATATATTCTCTTTTGTGGAAACCCAGTGTTCAGTTACGTTGGGTGACCGTTATGTTTCTAACATTACTTTTTTAAAAAAAAGTTTTAGTATTTCTTTTTACAATGTGGGGTTCTATGAAATAAACATTCAAGTAGTAAACTATTTATAACCCTGATGAATTTCGAGGGCGAAATTCATTTTACGGGGGGAAGAATGTAACACCCTGAGATTTTATAAGAAATATTATTTTTAATTTCTTTGATGTATTTTTTTGTACACTACACCATGATTATCTTGCACAATATGCAACACCGTATTAGCTTATAGTATAAGAAACCGATATACTTTGGTTGAGTTACATGCAGGAGCGACCTTCCTCGATAGCTTGTGTGGTACACAATATCGAGTTTCACTAAACAATGATATATTATAATATTATGATGAACTAAACGTTATGAAATGTATTAACCATATTTTGAATTCTATAACACTATAATTCATCTTACACATTTTCTAGAACATGGCATGAGATCAAAATTAATTTTTCCGATACAAGAAGTATTTTTAAAAAAATGTAGTTTTGTCACCTTTTGATGGTGCACCCATTTTAAATATAACTGTTGACAAGTTAAATATCAATTTTAAAAATTAAACTTCTTCTTTTGAATCAGGATATAAAAATTTATGTTGGATAAATTTTTGACATTATTCTGGTAACCTTCACATTTTGATGAATAGTAAATATATGTTAAATTTTAATTAAAAACAACTTTTTTCATCGAGATAATTTATAGGGTTAACTTATAATATTTAATGGTTTTAAAGTATAAATAGAATATATTTTTACCCTTTAATATAATTTATTTCATTAGAATTAATTTTACATTGAATTCATAGGTAATAACATTTCAATCTCTGGAAATGTTTTAACTTTTAAAACCAATTTTCTCAACTGCGGGATTTATTTTAAATTAAATACTGCAACTTCTGTGTTTTAAAAAATGGATTCAATATTTGGAATCAGTAGGTCCTAATTATGTTAATAAGCTACTTTTTTATTTTTAGGCATTATGAATAGTGACTACGGTAATGTTTATTTACTACAGTTAATGGTAAATCAGGAAATTAAGGCTAAAAATAATTTTATAAAATTACCCTAACACTTGTATTAATATAATTGGATGATTATATTTCAACCTAAAATATACTTGGGTCGAAATGGTATTTTTTGGAACCAACTTGGATGTGATTAAGACCTTTTAATTTATTTTATTTAAAGAAAGTGAAATATGTCTCACTCAAACTTTAATAATTAATGTATTTTTAATATAAGGTTATATATAATATAAATTCAATTATAAATACTCATTTGAAATATAAAATGTTTTTATTCATCATGGTAATTTATTTTTGATTTTTAGGAAATATATAATTACTTTAATAGCTTATTCATTAATGATGAATAAAATTTTTATTTAGTGAAAAATCAATACTATAGTTTTTATGAAAATAATAATACCCATCGAAAAGAACTAGAAAACAGACCAAACCTTATTGGTCGAGTAAATAGAAACCATAACCATCCAATGGTCGAATTGTTGACCATTTGGAGCCTTATAAAAGTGATTATGACACTTATATTATTTTATTTTAAATGATGTCAAAGTTGTCACCATCATAATTTAATAAATATAAAAATTTAAATGTTTTGATTTTAAGATGATATATTTTAGTAAACGCTTTTTTATGTAAGATATTAGATTCATCTATATCATAGTATTTTATTTTTAATTTTTATGCAACAAATAAGTATATTAAATAATTATTAAAAAATGTTGTAGTAATTAATTTATTAAGAGAAATATCAAATAAATGGTTTTAAAAATGTTAAAATAAATATTATATTAATAAATTAATGTGATCCATGAATTTTTTATATTTATATGACATGTTACGAATGTATTAGATATTTTGGATCGAATATATCTTCTCGGTATATTTTATTTAAATTCAAATAATTGTATAGTGTCAAAATTGACACTATTGATAGATAATAAAAATAACATATTATTAAATTGTTTAAAAATCATAAAAATATTTAAAAATTACAAATTCAAAATTATATGTTCTAAAATATAATTATTTGTCTAATTATGGATAATTCACAACACATAAGTAAGTATTTATAACAATTTAAAAATTATAATATTATCACCGCAAATAAAATTAAATAGATCAAATAAGGATAAATAAAAATGATAAGGTTTAAAATAAACAAAAAACATATCTAATTTTTATTTTTTAATGATATTAAAACCATATCTCATCTCAGATTCTAATTGAGTGATTGTTGGAGGTTTTTATGTAGGGTTTTGGTTTATTATAAATTAATATTTTAGAGGTTTCCAAAAGTGCCCCTCTCCTCTCTTATAAAATGGCACCTCCACCCTCTCCTCATCAAAACATTTTGAGAATTCAAGATTTGCCAAACCCTATCCATTTATCTTCTCCACTTCTCTAGAAACATACTAGAGGTCCTGGTCTTCTTCAAAGACCAACTTTACTGCCCTAAGAGGAGGTTTAGAAGAGGCACGTCAAAGAAGAGGTAATATCCTTTACCGATTCTTTCAAATTTATTTCTTCTTATACTAAATCTTTATTATTTGTTTCATTATAAAGTAATAACATAAGTATCACTCATATACTGATATGTTATTATAAATATGAAACAACCCCATTTCACCTTGTATCCATCTGACAGAAAATGAAATCACCGCGCGTGCGTACATATGGAATACTGTCTCCACACCGTGGTGTAATCTGTTTTTCCACCACCACCTTACTTGGTTGGGTATAATGGTGGAAATAATACCTATATATTATTATTATAACATGATACTAATTATGAGATATTTTATCATCCACTCCAATTCCATTCAATAATTATTTGAAAGATATCATCGCTCATGCGTACGTATGGATTATAGTCACCATGATGTGATTAGATTCATTATCCATGTTAACCATTGAAGAATGATTATAAAGTATATATAATAAGTAATCATGAAATATATGACATAATAATTCTATTTTATTTATGTATTTATATGTCATTTACTTCCATTCAATTTATTAAAGAATCAAAAATAGTGTTTATGCGTTCGTATGACCAACCATCTCCATGAATGGTGTATTTCATTCCATTTATCAATATATTATACATATTATAAATCTATATTATATATAAATCATGTTTTACATTATAGAAGTAAGTAATCAAATGAATTATTAAAATTTAAAATAGGTATGATAAATGAAATGATTTTACCCAAAACGCTGCTTTAACATGGAATTGACAAATGAACGGGTACTATAAAGTCATAAGTGAATCTTATAAGATATCATAAATATTATTATGTTTCTATTACAAGTTAATATTATTTTTAAACCCACAATACAGTAGTCTTGGACACATATAGAAGAAATTAGACATAAGGTAAGGGATAGTTATTCCAATCTCGTTCTTATCTGAGATTGTTTATTCGTAAGTATTTACTAGGGTTGTGTTTATCATCCATGTCCATGTTTTCTCAAACTGTTTTGATAAAATGTCTAATATTCTTCTATTTATGTTTAAAGTCATTTTTACCTATTTTTTACCACTTTAATCTTTCTTTTGTTTACCATACGAGGTACTTTTTGACTTTTCCGGCAAAAGTACTAGTAGAATGTTTTTTTAACTTTTACAGCATGAACGGATTTTTATGGTTTCGTAACGCCTTATTTCCATGATTATTACTCTACAAGATTTCATGATTATTTTTTTAAAAAAATATTTTCTTTTATAATTTCATGGAATTTTTAGTAAATTAAATGAATTTGAAGAAGAAAGGATATTTTCCTCAAGAATTAATTTCAAGTGTTTTATCAAAACTATTTTCCATCTAAGGTAACATTATTTAGTATGATTATGTTTCAAGTATAATGTCTATATTATTTACATGGTCTTATTTTTATTATGATGAAATGATATAAATTTGTTTTATATGGATTATGTTATGATGGGATGATGTTTATGAAACCCATAATTTTCTTTGGGTTATGATGAATGATTTATGTTTATTTTGTGGCACATGAAAGAATGATTTCATTATGAGATGGGTGAGACCTATATCTACCTCCAATGAATTGGATAAGATTTATATCTCATGAGATAGACATGGATGAAATTAAAAGTGAATCCAGTTCAGTAATACAGGGCTGGAATGATAAGTACACCCGGTTCAGTAATGGACTTTGTCCACTATGATAGCCTTGGCAGCAATGCCTTGCTTACTGTGGAAATCATAACATGTTCTTAATGGTTTTCCACAATTACATTTTTTATCCCCATGCTAATTTATCATGACAATTTTTCCTTTATGATCTTTGCCTTGAGTACTGCATTGTTTTATGTCATTGCCCATTATTTTGATGTTTTGATTTTATGTTCAAGTTTTTATGTTCAAATGTTTATGGATTGTTTTATGTTCTCCATGTTTACACTTACTGAGAATTTTAACTCACCCATTTTATGTTTTATTTTCCCTAGGATATAAATAAAGGGTTTAGGTAAGGAAAAAAAGGGGAAGATCTTTATAGGAGATGTTGAAGATCTTTCACCATGATTAGAAGATTATGTTCCGAGTTTCCAAAGACACTAAACTATTACGATCCTTTGGTGTCTGTTTTTGTTATTTATTATGTATTCCTCAAAAGTAATGTAATGTCTATGTATTTCATTCTTGGGGTCTCTACAGTTGGTATCAGAGGAAAGGTTTGGTTATCTTTTGGAAACCAGGATGTGAAATCATTAGTGAGATCCCGAGAGATATTTCAAAGGTATGTTTAGGGATGTCCCTAAGGTTAAGTATAAGTATAGGTTATAGTCCTTGAATTATGGTAACAATATTAGAATTAAACCTAAGATGTTAGATATTAAAGGTACTCCCCTTTTATTATGTTATTTTCCTAGCATGATTTTTTCCTCTCACACTATTATTTTTGGGTTTTAGATGATGGATGAAACCTGAAGGAACCGTGTTGATCAATGTAATGTACAATGCAATTATTTTACTTCTGAACATACCAATGTTATGGGAGATGGAGAGAAAAATATTATTTCTATACTTACATAAGCTATGGATCATTTTGGACATCCAAATGACCAGAGAAAGAAACAATATTCTATTGAGTCCTTCATGAGGCAACATCCTCCTTCTTTCAGTGGGTCTTATGATCCCCTTGTTGCTGAACAATGGATCAGTACCATTGAAAAGATATTTTCCATACTTCGTTGTTCAGAACATGAAAAATCCATTTTGTCTATTTACCATTTAAAAGGTGAAGAAGACCAATGGTGGACTCTAATTAAGAATACAAGGCCCTAAGATGAAATTGAAACCATGGAATGGGACAAGTTCAAGAACTTGTTTTTTAGTAAGCACTTCCCTCGTATTCTTCGAAAAAAGACAGAAAAGGAGTTCCTTGAGATTAATCAAAAGGATGATAAATCTGTCGGTATTTATGAGGCGAATTTCACAAGGCATGCAATGTATGCATCTGGCTTTATCATCCAACCTGAAAGTAAAGTTAATCGATTCTTCAGTGACTTAAAACCAAGTCTTCAAATGGAATTAGCTATAAGAGACTTCTGTAGCTATGAAGAAGTTGTGCGTTGTGCTATCAAGGTAGAACTGGAAGTTGGTGTTACATATCTATCTCATGGTTTTGACAATAAACAAAATATGGAGTTCAAGGAAAAATCTCAAAACAATGGTGAAAAGAAGACGAATGTTTCGTTATGCTCAAAGTGTGGAAAGAAGAATGGTGGAGATTGTCTAAAAGGGACTAGAAAATGTTTTAAGTGTGAAAAAGAAGGTCATCGAGAAACTGAGTGTCGAAGTAATGGGAAAAAGGTAGCTAATGATGTGGATGGAGAAAAGACTACAAAGAATACAACATCAACACTTCAATGCTACAAGTGCAGTGAAATGGGACATTATGCTAACCAATGCCCTAATTCAAGGGATAATTATGATCGACATCAACAACCTATTAAGGAAAAGGACAAGGGGAAGTCACATGCGATCACTATTAGCAATGTTGAAAATGAAAATGAAGTGGTGGAATGATTAAATGTTTATGTAATGAGATTCCAAAATAGTGTTGTGGAATCTCATTTATAGTATCGTGGAATATTGGAATATATATGTATTGGTTTGTTGTGGTTTTCAATAATTATATGGTACCGTTAACCATGAAAAGTGATTGAAATATTTTTTTAAATCACTTAATATACACATAAAGAAGGGATAAAGAGATAATTAAATTGTTGATAGTATTAATGAGCTCATGACTGATATAAGGATAAAGTGATATCAATGTTTGAGTATATAAAAATTTGGGATTTAGGTATGTGGAAAGAGTTAACTTTTGACAGCATTCATGTTTTCACAAAGATTATATGGTAATTCATAAATGATTAAGGAATTCACATGATTGGAATGTGACCAACAAGATATATCTTATGATATATAGGGGATACATTATGGTATTCACATGCTTGGTAGGTGACCTTTCTAGTAATCATTTTATTTATACTATGACATTGGATGAAAGTTTTTTCAATAAGTCTAATGTTTGGAATGTATTAAGTTGGACATTAGATAGTATTTTTTAAGGATAATTTTTTTTCTAGAATGTTATAATAGTATAGTTTTAGAAAAAGGACAACATGCAGGACGAGCAACAACCCATCACATCAGACAAGGTTGTGGGAATCGAACCCTCAACCGAAGTGTGTCAGGCCTTTATCGCCTACCACTATCCTACAAGAAGTCACTGGTTTATAAAAATTAGTTTTTATTTTATAAAGCGATAGTATAGATGAATTATAAGTACATTTTAGGAACCATATATGATTAATCTCACCATAGATGGACTTATGTATATTTAATAACTTGTGCTAACCTTTTTGTGATAGAAACAGATTGAATGACCTATCATTCTATCGCATGATCTGCTAACACATCATGAATGAAAAATTAAACTTCATTTCTTTAAATAGAGATGAAGTGGAAATTGTTCATGTCATGACCAACAATGATATTACACTGAAATCAAGTAAGTATTTCTCCTTATGCAAAAAATCACCAACTTTAGGGAAATGATCTTGAAAACCTAAAATGTTGTCCTACTACGCTCATATCCAATGAATCAGATGGTACCATAGATCATAAAAAATTTAAGTCTTTGTGATTGTTGGATTCTTCATAGCCATGTTCTCTACCACTTTTCATCAGAACATGATGGTTAGATTTCTCTTCCATATCCATATTTTCACATATATTCTCTTATGTGGAAACCCAGGGTTGAGTTTCTTTGGGTGACCATTGTGTTTCTACCTTTCCTTTTTAAAATTAAGTTTTAGTATTCCATTTTAAAATGTGGGTTTCTATGAAAGAAACTTTCAAGTAGTAATCTATTTATAACCCCGGTGAATTTTGAAGAAAAAATTCATTTTTAGGGGGGTAGAATGTAACACACTGAGATTTTATGAGAAATAATATTTTTAATTTCTTTGATATCCTGTGTTGTACGCTACACCATGGTTAGCATGTGCTATATACAACACCATATTAGCTTGTTATATATGCAACCAATATACTTTGGTTGAGTTACATGCACGAGGGACCTTCCTCGATAGCTTGCGTGGTATGCAATACCGAGTTTCACTAAACAATGATATATTATAATTTTATTATGAACTAGCCGTTATGAATATTATTAACCACATTTTTAATTTTATAACATTATAATTCATCTTAAACATTATCTAGAACATGGTATGAGAACAAAATTAATTTTTTGGATACAAGAAGTATTTATCAAAAAAGCAGTTTTGTTGCCTTTTGATGGCGCAACCATTTTAAATGTAATTTTTGACAAGTATATAATTTAAATTTGAAAAATTAATCTTTTAATTTTGAATCAGGATATAAAAATTTACGTTGGATAAAATTTTGACATTATTCTGATAACCTTCACATTTTGATGAATAGTAAAAATACGCTAAATTTTAATTAAAAACAACTTTTTTCATCAAGATAATTTTTAGGGTTAAATTATAATATTGAATGGTTTTAAAGTAAAAATAGAATATATTTTTACCCTTTAATATAATTCATTTCATTAGCATTAATTTTAAATTGAATTCATAGGTAAACATATTTCAATCTTTTGCAATGTTTTAACATTTAAAACTCGTTTTATCAACAACAAGATTAATTTTAAATTAAATACTACAACTTCTGTGTTTTGAATTTGAAAAAAAGGATTCCATATTTAGAATCAGTAGGTCCAAATTATTTTAATAGGCTACTTTTTATTTTTAGGCATTATGAATAGTAACTACGATAAATTTTATTTACTACAGTTAAAAGTAAATCAGGTAATTAAGGGTAAATATAATATTATAAAATTACCCTAACACTTATATTAATATAATTGGATTATTATATTTTGTCCTAAAATATACTTGGGTCGAAATTTTATATTTTGGAACCAACTTGGATGTGATTAAGACCATTTAATTTATTTTTTTTAAAGAAAGTGAAATATGTCTCACTCAAACTTTAATAATTAATGTATTTTTAATATAAATTTATACATAATATAAATTCAATTATAAAGACTCATTTTAAAGATAAAATATTTTCTTCATCATGGTAATTTATTTGTGATTTTTAAGAAATATATAACTACTTTAATAACTTATACATTAATGATGCAGAAATTATTTATTTATTGAAAAATCAATAATATAGTTTTATTAAAAAAATAATACCCTTAAAAAGGAACAGAAACTTGTCCAGAACTTATTTTTAGAGTATATATAAACCATACGCATCCAACAGTCGAATTTGTTCCATTTGGAGCCTTATAAAATTGATTATTACACTTATATTATTTTATTTTAAAGGATGTCAAAGGTTTCACCTTCATACATTAATAAATATAAAAATTTAAATGATGGGATTTTAAGATGATAAATTCGAGTAAAAGTATTATTATGTAAGAAATTAGATTTATTTAAATCATTGTATTTTATTTTTAATTTTTATGCAACATATAAGTATATTAAATAATTATACAAAAATGTTGTAGTAATTAATTTATTAAGAGAAATATCAAATAAATGGTTTTAAAAATATTAAAACAAAATTATATGAACAAATTAATGTGATCCATGATTTTTTTAGAAGAACATGACATGTTAGGAATCTATTATATATTTTGTTTCGAATATATATTCACTGTGGATTTTAATTAAATTCAAATAATTGAATAGTGTCAAAATTGACATTATTGATATTTTATAAAACTAACATATTATTAAATTGTTTACAATTTACAAAAATATTTAAAAATTTAAAATTTAAAATTATATGGTCCAAAATTTAATTATTTATCTAATTATGTAAAATTCACAACACATATGTAAGTATTTATAATAATTTAAAAATTAGAATATTATCACCGCAAATAAAATTAAATAGATTAAATAAGGATAAATCAAAATGATATGGTTTAAAATAAACATAAAACATGTCTAATATTTATTGGTTTATGATAATACAAACCTATCGCATCTCATCTTCTAATTTAGTGATTTTTGGATGTTTTTAAGTGTGTTTTGGGTTTATTATAAATTAATATTTTAGAGGTCTCCAAAAGTGCCCCTCTCCTCTCCTATAAAAGGGCACCTCCTCCCTCTCCTCTTCAAAACATTTTGAGCCTTAATGCTTGGACAAACACTGTCCATTTCTCTTACCCACTTCCCTAGAATCATACTATAGGTCCAGGTTTTATTCAAAGATAAACATTAGTGCCCCGATAGGAGGTTTAGAAGATGCGCGTCAAAGAAGAGGTAATATCCTTTACCGATTCTTTCAAATTTATTTCTTCTTATAATTCCTCTTATTTATTTGTTTCATTATAAATTAATAACATCAGTATTACTCATATACTGATATGTTATTATAATTATGAAACAACCACATTTCACCTTTTATTCATCTTACAGAAAATGAAATCACCGCGCATGCGTACGTACAAAATACCATCTCCACGCTGTGGTGTAATCTGTTTTTCCACCACCACCTCACTTGGATGGGTATAATGGTGGAAATAATAACAATATAATATTATTATAACAAGATACTAATTATGAGATATTACATCATCCACTCCAATTCCATTCAATAATTATGGGAACGATATCATCGCTCGTACGTACGTACGAATTACCGTCTCAATGATGCGATGTGATTCTTTCTCCATGTTAACTATTAAAGAATGACTATAAAGTATATATAATAAGTAATTATGAAATATATTACATAATAATGATACTGTATTTATGTATATATTTATATCATTTACTTTCATTCAATCTATTATGGAAACAAAAACAGCGTCCATCCGTACGTACGACCTACTGTCTCCATGAACGGTGTAATTCATTCCATTTATCGATCTATTATATAAATTCTGAATATATTTTATATATAAATAAATTTTTACATTCTGGATTTATGTAATCAAATAAATAATTAAAAGTCAAAACACGTACAATAAATGAAACTATTTTACACAAAACGCTTCTTAAACATGGAATTGACAAATGAACGGGTAATATAAAGTCGTAAGTGAATCATACATGATATCATAAATATTATTATGGTTCTGTTACAAGTTAATAATATTTTTAAACCCACTATACAGGTGTCTCAGACACATATGGTATAAGTTAGACATAAGGTAAGGGATAATTATTTCAATCTCATTCTTATTAGAGATTGTTTATTCGTAAGTATTTACTAGGGTTATGTTTATCATCTATGTCCATGTTTTCTCAAAATGTTTTCATAAAATGTTTACTATTCTTCCATGTATGTTTAATGTCATTTTAACCCTTTTTTACAATATGAATCTATCTTTTGTTTACCATATGAGGTACTTTTTGACTTTTTATGCAAATGTACAAGTAGAATGTTTTTTAAATTTTACGGCAGAAATGGATTTTTATAATTGCATGGCTTTTTGAGTAAAGAAAATGATTTTGAAGAAGAAAGGATATTTTCCTCAAGAATTCATTTCAAGTGTTTTATCAAAACAATTTTCCATCTAAGGTGACATTATTTATTATATTTATGTTTCAAGTATAATGTCTCTATTATTTACATGGTTTGTTTTTTCTTATGATGAAATGATATCCATTTGTTTTATATGGATTATGCTATGATGGGATGATGTTTATGAAACCCATATTATTCTTTGGGTTATGATGAATGATTTATGTTTATTTTGTGACATGCAAAAGAATGATTTCATTATGAGATGGGTGGGACCTATATCTCCCTCCAATGCATTGGGTAATGATTTATATCTCATGACATAGACATGGATGGAATGTCAAGTGAATCTAGTTCAGTAATACATGGCTGGAACGGCAAGTAAACATGGTTCAGTAATGGACTTTGTCCACTATGATGGTCTTGGCAGTAATGCCTTGGATTCTATAGCAATCATAACATGTGCTTAATGATTTTCCACAATTACATGTTTTATCCCCATGATACTTAATCATGATAAATGATCCTTTATGATTTAATCCTTGTGTACTACCATGTCTTATGTCATTGCCCAATATTTCGATGCTTAGATTTTAAGTTCATGTTTTTACGTTTTAATGTTTATGGATTGTTTTATGTTTTCCTTGGTTACCCTTACTGAGCATTTGAGATCACCTTTTTTATGTTTTATTTTACCTAGGATATAAAGAAAGGTTTTAGGTAAGGAAACAAAAGGGGAAGATATTTATGGTAGATGTTGAAGATCTTTCACCCTGATTAGAAGATTATGTTCTGAGTTTCCAAAGACACTAAACTATTACGGTCCTTTGGTGTCTATTTTTTTTATATATTAAGTATTCAGAAAAAGTAATGTAATGTCCATGTATGTCAAGCTTGGGTCTCTACAATACACTTTCTGAGCCTTCCACTCGACCTTATCGTCCACCCTAGAATGTTCCTTCATAGTGGTTTATGTGTTTTGTTCAATGAAAATGTCCTATTTGAGGTCCTAGATGATATTTTAGCACTAAAAATGATCTATTTGGAAAAAATCATCTTCATATACCATAATTACTAGCTCAAAATTTCTTCGATTGACCAGGAAGTAGTACTTAGTATTACTCAATTACTAAAGGATAGTATTGAATATTTCCGAATGGTTTTCTCTTAGGTCCATGTGATATATTTTGATATTTATAAGGAGTACATTTAATAAAACCCTGTACATAGTATAAAATACATGACTGACCAAATCATTGACCTATATATGTTCCTTCCCATACTATATACCCCTTAATTATCATGGGGACACATTTACAATGGAAAATTAATCCAATATGACACTAGAAATAATACCCTGAAGTATTATTCCATTATGATTCTATTAGATATCATATAATGGATTTAATTTCAATTAGTCTTGGATATATCATAGATATATAAAAATGGATCATTAAATATAAATATATGATTCTTCACCTTATTAATTCATGAATAATAATTTGGATGACTAGGAATTTTTTTTAGAAATACTACTATTTTAATTCAAATATATATTATTTCATTGATATAAACTATTTAATAAACAACCATACTATGAAAAAATAGCTAATAGCTACATGGATGAAATTTATTGATTATATTATTAAATTAAATTATGGATTTATTAAATTGTAGTGTCCAAGACCTTGATGATTCTTTAATTTTAAATAGATATACGTACCACATATAAATTTTTTATATACATTGGTGTCACAAAAAATTATATTTATTTCATATATAAATCTTCCTCGTGGTTACCATTAAATAAATATGTTATAAAATCCATCTACTAAATGGCGTATTTATAAAATTTTTGTATGGAATATAGAATTTATATGTATTGCATTATAGATATTAGTGAATTGTTTTCCATTTGGTCTATTAATTGAGGATATTTAAACCCATTTTCGACCAACCATTTGTAATATGTGATAAATTATCTATCCATGAATTGTTTTTTATTTAATACCATGATGGAACCAATGTGCATTATGAGGTTCCCCATACCTATACTAATAGAACTTGTGTTAATAACAGGTAACATTATGCACATTTGTTTATATACATCAATAACTAGAAGATAATGGATTATTTACAAATGGAGGACCTTTTGGTTTTTTTTGATAAATAAGGTAAATATTTAACTATTATAACCCACTTGATTTTTATCAAAATAACATTTTCCATGTATATAAGAAACTACATAATCCAAAGTGATTATTTAACATCCCTCACAAAAACATCGACACAAGATACTATTGTGGACATATCTTTTATAGTACATTTCTTAATAGCCTAGAGAAATATATACATAAGAAAAGGGAGAGATCAGATTCTTATTAAGGGTAAATATAAGAAATTACAATCAAATATTATAATTGATCATAAGATAATCATATTGGTATAACCAAGATAAAAAGTAATGCTATTCACAATAAATCCTAGATAAAAAATCTTGGAATATATAATGGAATAAAAGAATAAATGACTCAAAATTGCATGAAAAAATGAGTCAATCAACATTCCCTTGGAGAGAATAACATAGTTTTTAGGATAAGTGTAAAATGGTGACACCAATATAATATAGAAAAAAAAAAATTGGGAATCGTAATAACCATAATATGTCTTAAGAAGATTAAAAAAATTCATGAATCATGAGAGTGTACGATCAAACTGAATAACATCATTCATCTATGCCAAAATATTTATCCTAATTAAATAGTTATATACTTAGTCACACAATTTCACTTGATCATTCAAGAAAAATTAATTTTACCTACACATAATTTACCTTCATGAGTTACAATCATGAAGCCATACTTTTTAAAATCTAAATTCTTCCTCTTTATATATATCTAATGAGTATTATACATTTTAGAAATTCCATATAGTGAAATATATAACCCCTACCATAATTCCTATATACTAATTTGTGTCACCTTAATATTCATTCACTAATTATATAATAGGAATTGAATAAAAATGTCATTCATATACTTTTCAAAATAATATGAACATGATTATCCAATTTTAAATAAATATAAATCTAATTAAATGATAATAAATAATGTAAAATACCATTCAATCAATATAATAACGAATATGGTATTTACATCATATCGATAAATAATATACAATTATGTAAATAATTTCACAGAATCAATAAATGTATGATATCTAAGTGAACATCATCAAATAATTGGAATCAAATATAGTGTGTTCATAGAGGAAAACTATAATACCCTAATATTTTATAATATATTTATCTTTAATATATTTTATGTTTTTGGTTTCCTAGTTTACATGTGACACTAAGTTTGAAATGAAAATTGTTATATTATAAACTTTTCATTACATTTTCTGTATAAATATAAACCACGAAATTTTTAAAAAATTACAATGGGTTTATATAATTCAAATTTATTTATTTATGGAAAATAAATATGTACTCTATTTGTGGTAATAAGGAATTATTCCTCAAAAAATATTTTGTTTAGAATATGTTTTTATTTCATTTTTTGCATAATCATTAAAATTGATTTCTATAATTTTTTTCAAAATTTTAACAGGGGAATATAATATATGTTTTTAAATTATAAATAATATATTATCATATATTTAATTTTTTTATTTTTTCACAAACACATATTTTTTATCGAATTGTGAATAATATATACATTTATAAAATTGACCATGATTTTAATTGAATCATGTAATTTAATATTGAAATTATTTTATATTCTAATTATAAAGTGCCATCTTACTTAATTACATTGATATAATTTAATTAATTACAATGGATTTAACCTTATATGGAATTTTTTTATGTGTTTAGTTTTTGGATTCAAAATGTATTTTTATAAAAAATGTTTTCCATTGTGTTTTTTATATTAAGATTTCAATTTATTGTTTACTCTTCTATAAAATCAATCATAAAAATTGGATTCATTATATTTAATAAATAACATTAAATTTGTTTAATATCCCCATTATATTTTTAGTTATTATGAATGGTAAACATGGTCATGACCCTACCCACTAGGGTTCACATGGGTGGAGGAAGGTCGAGTGTAAGAAATCTAAACCCACCTCTAATAGGGTATGATATGGCCACAAACATCAATAAGGAAATAAAAATTTGGAGAACATTTCTTATAGTTCCTATATGCACACAACCATGAATTTCTAAATTATATTGTAGTGGAATAAAAAATGTTCTATGAAATCTATAATGTAACCACGAATTAAATGATCTCTAGTAAATACTTTAGGGTATGATAATAAAAAATTTAAAATGTAAAGGGTAAAAATACACACCCATACATAAAATGTAGTCCTGACCTTTCAACTTCTAGAAAATATAAAACCTAAGAGATCTTGTGTCTTGATCTCCAAATCCATCCACCGAACACAAAAAATACAACCAAGTATCACTATGATCTAGTAATTTCACCATTGATCATATCCTCCAATAGCCTGAATGCCTTCATTTTTATTGATTTTTGATAATCCACCTTTAAAGGGGTGAGGTGGAACCCTTACAAGGCACGTAGGCATATGTATTACCTAGACTGTAGGCCTTAGAGGGATTCAATTCCCGTAAGCTTCAAACAGTACATACAACCCAAAATAACTACTTGGAACTGCTCCTCCCTAGCATCTTCATCGTGAAATCAGCTCTCCGCCTTCACATGGCTATTTGGATAGGCTTTCCCATGCATGCACAGGCTTGTCCCGATGGCAGGTGCCATACCCTCTCATTCTTACAATCTATTTAGCTTCTGCTATGGTGAAAGATCCTTGCTCTTCCTCCTTTAAAGATTGTTCCTTGTAGGTTGTCTGGTTTGAATCTGCACTTAAGGTGGCTCGAAGGCCTTTAGGTGGCCCGAAGGCCTTACTGACCCAAAGGCCTGGGTGGCTTGAAGGCCTTAAAGGACTCAGGGACTAAATCAGAGGCCCAAAGGCCCAAACGGGAGAATATTCCCGGCTGCTACAGTGCCAAAAAGTGCCTGCAACAGTACCTGCTATAGTTTTGCATAGTTCCTGTTATAGTATTGCTACAGTCCCTACTACAGTACTGCTATAGTAACCCCAGAAATTAGCCTCTGCCTGGATTTTCTCCCAGGTCTCGTGGATGCACTTATGGAGTCCTCACCAACTGGGTTGAGGCTCATGTGAGATCATATTTTAATCTATATAATACTTAGAAAATGAGGTTATAAACCAATAAGGGGTTAATATGTATATACCTAGTAATATTCCTTGAAAATAACAAAGAGATATATAGAACGATATACAAAAATTAGCACAACCCATAAGAAATAGGGATACTGAACCCAATATATAAATTATAATAAATATTAAAAAATGTGAGAGGAAGGGGATAATTTTGTACTAATCCATAATCATGAACATACTCTAAAGTATCTATGTGGAGGGTCCCACACTGTGCCACTATTATCTATAGTCATGGGAGGCATAACCCTAGTAGAGAACCTGATCCCTGCCAAATCACATAGAGTCAAGAACACATCTCTATTGATAGAGGAAACACTCCCTACTATAGAATGGGGGAGTATAAACACTACCTATGTAATGAGGATGGGGGGCCCATTCCTAGGTAGAACAGGGTAGTACTAACCCCAGCATCGTGTAGATGAGCTATAACACCCCGAGATTTGGGGAATTATTATTTTTCAATTTAATTTAACTTTTCAATATTTTACATTTCAAATGAAACTATAAATAGATATATATATATATATATATATATATTAATACACTATTTCAAGCATTCCTTTCACAATCAATACCATCTTGGATTTCCCAACATTCAATGCCAACTTGGCATGCACTACAAGCAATACCGACTTGGAGTATGATGCATGCAACATGAAGTTTATATGAAACATATCTTTTTATTGTTTTAATTTTATAAATAAAATAATTTTTACATATCCATTAAACATAGTAATAACTAATTTTTAAATATTGTTTTTTATATAACTAGAACATATTGATAATGGAAGATAATATTTTTGTAAAGTCCTTTTATTTTAAAAATATTGTTCACTTGAATGAATCACTATTAATAATAAAATTATTTTTAGAAACATTTTTAAATATAATTATATTAAATAAAATCATTTTTTTTCATAATTTCTAAATTATCCTAGGTTTAGTTTTTTGGATTTTCTATGAAACTTCTTTTTTTGTTGAATAGTGAATAATACTACTTTTTAGTTAAAACCGACTTTTTAAGTAATTATTTGTTAATGATAAATAATATTATAAATATTTTTAAGGTCAAATTAGATGAATATTACATCTAATAATACAATTAAATTAACTACTATCAACTTTACATTGAAACTATATAAAATAATCTTAACAAATATTTGATCTTTTTCCAACATTAAAACCCTCTTGTTATTCCCATCTATCGGATTAGCACTAATATTATTATTTCCACTTCTATGATTAGAATTTAAAAAATCTAACATAAACCATTGTATTACATCTAACATTTATATTCTAATAATACCATGTTAATTTTTGACCAAATGGATTAGTAAAAGTGATTAAAACTAATCACAAAAGTTAATGCCAAATTAAGCTTAATTAGGGAAAAAACCTTAAAATTAAGGGCCCAAATGACCTAGTATCATTCCCAAAACCCATTTTATATCCATATTTATTCCATAAACCTTCCATTATTGTTCTCGGTTGGTTTGTTATGTCTTTTTTTAGGTAATAACAAGTGCACACCAAATTTGTTTCTTAAAATTCCATATGAGTCCTTTTCCTTCCCTATAAAAGGCCACCGCCTCTACCCATTAATCACACCTTTAAAACCATTTAAGATCCTCCAATATGTACCAGGTAGCCTCCATAAAACCCCTCGTGGATTTTGAATCCCCCTTTGGGAACAATTCTTCTCAAGGAATCCCTTGACACAAATCAAAATGAGTTTCCCGATTTAGAGGTAATGTCTTCTCTTAAGCTCCTTGCCTTTATTTCCATTACCCACCTATTAAAATCTATTTATTATATTCTTATATGACATAAACAGTATCATACATATAATAATATGATTTTATACAAAGGTTCTTACCTAAAATTACACACAAATCCATCTAATGGATGTTTAACATACCGTTTGTATGTATGGAGAACTACTACCTCACGAAGCGATAATTGTTCATTTCTCTTGTACACCAAATCATGGTAGCCATTATGAAAGCAAATGTAATTATAAATGCAATAAATTATATTTATTATTTCTTTTATATTATATATTTCTTTTACAAAACAAATATTTTTACCTTCCATTTGGTGTTAATATGATAATCTCGTTTGAGGAAGTGTGGACTACAACCCCATCAAAGCGATGTGATTCCTTCACACACCATAGGGAATGTACTAAGGACATGTTTAACAAAATTATATGATATATATGATATATTCATACTAATATAATAATGATATATATACATATATACATTTATATACATATGAAATTTACATACTTTTATTCAATACGGTAATAAAAACGTAAACTACGTTCATGCGTACATACGGCTTACCATATCCATGAAATATGTATTCAATTTCATAATTATATATTCCATAAATTAATATAATATAAATATAATGGAAATGAATTATATTTATATCATAATATACATTCTAGAATCATGATATAAGTATAAGTACCAAAGATATAACAAATTATGACACATGTGAAGAACAAATCGAATATTACCCAAAGTAAAACATCAATATAGGATCATTAAAAAGTATTTAATATAAGGATATAATAAAAAAATATATTTAAATATATATATATATATAAATATTTTTATATAAAATATTTATAATAATCTTATATTTATTATATAGGAAGCTTGTATGAGTACTGAGAAAGTCAAGACACAAGGAAAGGGGATTTTATCTCACTTTTAATTTCTGTGAGATAAAATCTATGTTCTCCACTCTTTAATTTTTTTGGTGTATGTAATTCAAATTATTGTATTATATGTATCTTTTAATTAGAATTTTGGTTATTAACAATCCCATTTGATGATACTTCTTCCACGGGGTCTATCTTTCAAAAGACACCAAATCTGTAAAACAGTTTTGTCTTAATTTTTCTTCATTGAGATTTATGTTTTTTTATGAACCTAAAATATTATTCGAGGTGTATATAAATTAATATAACATTCCATATCATGAATATAATTTTTTTCATGAAAATATATGCTTCAATAAAAAAATTCATTACATGTAGATCACTATCCCAAGATAAAACTATATAAGAGTTCATTGAGACAATCTCATTGCTTTTTGGGATTGTTTATGTTTATGATTAATTTGATGAAATATTATTATACATCTCTCAATAAAATTCATGATTTTCCTTAAAATCAATTATTTCATGGTATACTCATGTATTATTATAATTTTATACTATTTGTTACATAAGATAGTTATGAATGTGTTTTAGGAAAGCATGACTTTACAATATCTTCAGTCAAAAATCTATGTTTTCTAAAATGGGTTTCCATGAATATTATACCATTACACTATAATATCTAAAAGGATTTTTTACCATTTCTTCCTTTTAAAAATTGCATCAAAGGAATCATCATGTCTCTTTCCGAACAAAGAATCTTTCTAACCATTTTACCATGCAAAAGGAATGTTCTTTTGACCTTGTATGTAAGGTACGAATTTACCTATTGTCATTTATTCAAAGCTCTCTTTGCATTTTTAAAAGGTTAATATTTCAAAAACTGTTTTTGGAAAATATTTTTTAGTGGAAAATATTATAAAAATGTTTTCAACATTATTTTATAAGTTTTAAAGTAAAATTTTCTTTGAAATGTTTTTAACTTGTATTTATAAGTTTTAAAACTATTTTTAATTAAATTATTTTCAAAATGATATAAAGCTTTCATTAAAGGTTTTCAAAGTATTTTCAATAAAATGTTTTTCAAAGTGATTTCAAACTTTTTTAAATGTATTCAAATTATTTTAAATGAAATGATTTTCAAAACGTTTTCAATATTTCTTTAAAGGTTTTCAATGTGTTTTTAATGAAATAAGTTTTTAAAATGTTTTAAATCTTATTTTATAAAATTTCAAGTAAAAACGTTTTAAATAGAATTCATGAAATCTTGATAAGTTTTTATAGACATTTTAAATTAAAATGGTTTTTAAATGGATTTATGAATTAAAAACCATTTTTCAAACAAGAATGGATATTTTTCTCATGGAATGTTTTTGAAAGATATTTCAAAATTATATACCATCTAAGATGAATTCTGTTGGTGTTACTCAAGAATTTATAGGAAATGATCTAATGGTTACATTCATATAATTTATATGAATTGGATATTCTTAATGTTATAGTCTTTATGGAAACTATTTCTCATTCATGGGTTATATGATAATGAAATCCATCTCTCTTTCACGGGTTATATGCTTTTTAAAATCTGCTACTTTTCATGGCTCATTATTATGATGAAATGATTATGAAACCTTTATCTTTCCATAGGTTATGATATTTTTATATTTTTATGATATAAATTTCATTTCATGGGTTATTATATGTTTATTTATGATCTTGTGGAACACGTATGTATGATTTAATTATGTGACGAGTGTGACCTATAACTCCAATCCATTGGGTAATGATTTAAATATCACAATATTGATTGGGCTGAAATGATGGTTTACTCAGTTCCGTAATACAAGGATGGAATGAGGGTCTAATCGGTTTAGTAATACATGACTGGAATGAGGGTTTACTCAGTTTAGTTATACAAGGCTGGAATGAGGGTTTACTCGGTTCAGTAATACAAGGTTGGAATGAGGGTTTACTCGGATCAGTCATACATGGCTAGAAATATGGTTTACTCGATTTAGTAATACAGGACTGGAATAAGGGTTTACGTGGGTTAGTAATAAAGGGATGGAATAAGGGTTTACTCAGTTCAGTAATATAGGGATAGGATGAGGGTTCACTTAGTTAAATAATACATGGCTGGAATGGGGGTTGACCTAGTTTTGTGATATACATTGTCCACTAATACCGTCTTGGAAGTGATATCTTAGATATAATGGAAATCATATTATATGCTTACGTGTTTCCATAATTCTATGTCTTATTCATATGTTATGCTTTCTTAGCTTATGCTATTTATTTCATTATGATTCCTGTCATATGAAATACCAATAATTATGCCATGATCTATGTTATGATCTTTGATATGTATGTTATGATCTTCTCTCTTTATGATCATGTTCTCATACCCTTATTCTCATGATTATTCTTTCAAGTCTCCCTTGTTTACCCTTACTGAGAATTTGATCTCATCCCTTTTATGTTTACTTTCTCTAGGTTATGATGAAAGGTTTTAGATATAAGAATTAAAGGTGGATATACTCAGGGGAGATTTTGATAATATTTCACTAGTATATAAGATTTTTTACATTATTCCAAAGACCGTAAACTATTAGGACACTCTGGCATGTATCTTTCCAATGTACTGAATATTTATCTAAAATGATGTAATATTCATGTATGTTAAACCTGGGTCACTATATTTATTATCAAAGGAATGTTTTAGTCAACATTTGGAAACTAGGATGAGAAATGCAAAGTGATATACCATGGTTTATTTCTAATGATATGTCTAGGGATGTCTCTATGGATAAGTATAAGGATGAGTTAATATTTAAGAAAATGTCCTAGAATTTTGGTAAAGGATTGAGTGAGTGGTTTTCTATAAGTAAATCTATGTCTGGATAATACAAGTGGATGAGGTTGCAGCACCGATGTACCTAGGGTTAACAACTTCCACCAGATGTTCTGATCTTAACTCGGGGTAATCTGTTACATGAAAAAATGCCTTACTGCACACCTGTTTTGACACACCCAAGGGATATTGTAACATCTTGGTTCTGGAAGCCACCCAGAGGGGCCCCGTACCCAGTTGGTCACACGACCTCAAGCACATTTCCCCAAAGGCCAGAGGCTGCCGACTAGCAGCGAGGGCCTTGGCTGTGATAATGGGGAAACTATGCCCTCATTGGCAGAGTAAACAACGAAAATAGATAAACATGCAATAACGGATGCAGTAATAACCAACAATATAAACAACAGAAGACTAAATCAAAAAACTGAAGCACATATGTATATATGAAATAATGCATGATACATAACTAGGAAATCATCCAAACAAGTCACAATTCTAGAAGACACTATAGTACCAAAAAAAGTACACAAGAAAACTAAACAGCTCCTCATCATCACAAGACAAAGCTTGGTCCCATGCCCTCCTGATCCAAGCAATCAAGTTCCAGAAGTCTATGGGCGATTTCCCTTCTCTATACCTACAACAATATAGTCTTCTTGGGCCCAAAAGCATCGCCCAAATAGGGTGTGAGATAAAATCCTAGTATGCATTCACCCGAAAATATGTGCCTAACAGTCAGTGAGTCTATGGCAGGTAAAAGTACAATAAGCAGTAAACAACAACAGCAAGTAGGAGGCAGTAAAACAGGATGATACATAGCAGCAATCAATCCATAACAAGTCAACAGTAGTGAAACAAACTGCTAAGAAGCCAGAAACCCTCTGGGAAGTACTCACAACCATCCCCTCTGGTCCTATCCTAGAAGTACCACAATCCTCTGGGCAGTGCACTCAGCCTAACCCCTCTGGCTTGGTCATATGAATTTATGAGACTCTTTGGGGAAGCTCACTCGGTCAATTCCTCTTATAGTCTAGGGTAGTCAGGGATTCTCTTGAGGAAGATCACACGGTCTAACCCTCTTAGCCCCAAGGTCTAGAGACTCTCTGAGGAAGCTATCTCGGTCAATTCCTCCTATAGCCTTCGGTTTACAAAAGAATCTCTAAGGAAGCTCACTCGGTCAATTCCTCCTCTAGCCTGGGAAGGTTCTTAAAGAGATTAAAACAAGGTAAGACTCTCTGAGGAAGCTCACTCGGTCTACCCTCCTATAGTCTATAAAATCCAAGACTCTCTGGGAGATCACCCGGTCCATCCCCTCTTTGTTCGGTAATATCTAAGACTCTATGGGAAGCTCACTCGGTCTATCCCTTATAGTCTATAACACTAGATTCTCTCAGCCCCGTGCCATTTATTGCATAATAATGCTATAATTCCAAAGTACACCTATAGAGATACTTGGCTAACCAATGTACACCTATAGAGCTACTTAGCTAACAGTCTATAAGGCGAAAAGCATGTCATGAATTCCACCTCAACCTATAACCGCAACGCATGAAAATAGGTGTAGCAGTCAAAGGCATACGAGACCCAATGGTCTTAAACAGAACAAAGCAAGGGAAAAAATATCCAAGAACAACAATTTATCCTCTAACACGGTCAAATTACTTCTACACAAGCTTACAACCAAGGCAGTAAAAACAACGAAGGCAAGAAGGTAAACACAGAATACCCCGTTCATGTGTATTGGTGGGTTATGCGCATAAAACTCAAAGACATTGAACGGTAAGGCACAAACCACCTACCTCGATCCTAGGATATTGATATACTTGAACCAGGAAAGGTGAATCTCCCTAGAACGTCGTAGATCTGAGAAAATACACAAAAAATTCAACCTTAGATAACATGAGAAGGAGGAAGAATTGGAAAACAAGGCTCAAGAAGAAGGGAGAACTCACTACTGCGCTTCCAACGCAATCAACAGAGCTTGAATCGGAGAACAAATGGAGGATCAGGAATCCAGAAAAGTTTTACGGTCGTACAACGTCTCTCGGTCGATCCATACCTAGAAGAAGACGATAATGGTGATTAGGCGGGACCCCAGTCCATTTACTGAAAAAAATAAAAGTACACAGCATGTATTTTTAAAGTAAATGGAGTGTAGTGGGTTTTTCCGTACTCCACCAAAATCGGCCTCTACATCACCCCTACACACCGTGTGTGTGGTTCGGACACAGCCAACACACGGTTTTGAGTGGGAAAGGATTACACGGCGTGTACTTCAAAATTTTCCAGAAACTCCATTTTTCTTAAAAACTCTAGAAAAAGGATAAGAATACATGAAATGGAGATCTTGGTTCTTACTAACTTCCCTCCTTAAATAAATTCATCCCCCAATTTCCTTAGATGGGCATAAAAGAGTGATCCTCGAACAGTTCTGGCCACTGCGATTGATCCTTGGCCTCCCTCTCCCAAGTCTCATCTTGTACTCGCCCATGCTGCCATAACACTCATATCAGAGGAACAAACCGGCCTCAGAGAACCTTCATACTATGATCTAAAATCTGAATGGGATGCTATTCAAACGACGCATCTGCTTCGAGCTCAACCTCCTCGGACTGAAAGACATGAGACGAGTCTGAAAAGTAACGTCGAAGCTGAGAGACGTGGAAGACGTCATGCATAGCTCGGTACCTTTGAGGTAGTTACAACCGATAGGCAACCGGCCCAACTCTCTCCAATACGTCAAACGGCCCGATGTACCGCGGTGAAATCTTACCCTGTCTCTGAACCCTCTTGTGTCCCAACCTCGGTGCGACACACAGGAAAACCTGATCTCCAACCCCGAACTCCAGAGGTCATCTCTGCTGATTAGAATAAGACTTCTATTGAGACTGTGTTGTAGCCATCCTCTTCCAAATAAACTCTATCTACTCTGAGGTCTCCTGAACAATACGAGGTCCTAGCAAAGATGCCTCTCCTGCCTCCATCCAGCATAAGGGTGATCGACATGGCCTAATGTATAGAGCCTCGTATGGTGCCATCTGAATGGTATCCTGGAAACTGTTGTTGTAGGAAAACTCCACCAGAGGTATATGCTTCTCCCGGGAACCACCAAAGTCTAGGATGCAAGCTCGAAGCATATCCTCAAGCACCTGAATCGTGCGCTCGGACTGGCCATCAGTTTAAGGATGGTATGCCATACTCAGAATTACCTGGGTACCCAAAGCCTTCTGAAGTCCATGCCAGAACCGAGAGGTAAAGCACGCATCCCTGTCTAAAACAATGGAGTGTGGAAATCCATGTAGACGTACAATCTCTCAGATGTACAGTCGACCCAAATCATCAACACTGAAGGTCTACTTGATCGTCAAGAAGTGTGCTACCTTCATAGGCCTGTCCACGATGACCCAAACTACATCACTTCCCTGAGGTGGCCTCGGTAACCCGGTCACGAAGTCCATCGCGACATCATTCCACTTCCACTTCGAAATGGGTAACTGCTCTAAAAGCCCTGCTGGTTGCTGATGCTCTGCTTTCACCTGCTGACAAGTAGAACATCTCATGACAAAAACAGCAACATCTCTCTCCATACCTGGCCACCAGTACTAGTGATGAAGATCCTGATACATCTTAGTGACACCAGGATGAACTACTCAAACTGAGGAATTAAAATCGTGCATCAGCTCCTCACGTATTTCTACTGGCACCCATACGCGTCCCTGGAAACCAATATATCATCCTCACCCAATGTCCATCCCGGAAGAGGGTCCTCTCCTGACACATTCTCCCACAGGAACAAGGCCTCTGAGTCTGATAGCTGCCTCATTCACACCTGATCAAGAAGTGTATAGGTAACCACTACAGAAGATAGAAAAGTCTGTCTGTGTCTGTCCTACACCACTAAATGCATCTCAGAGAACAGATCCAGAAGCTGCCACTCACTGCTAGCCTCCTGAACTGCCTGAATCTGAGTTCTCCTGCTCAAAGCATCAGCCACTGCGTTGCCCTTTCCCGGCATATAGGAGAGATCGAAATAAAAGGACTGAAGATACTTTACCCACCTGTGTTGTCTCAGATTCATATCATGCTGAGTGAAGATATTCTTGAGACTCTTGTGGTTGGTGGAAACCACAAAGTGCTCTCCCAGAAGATTGTGTCTCCAAAAGCGTAAGGCGTGAACAACCACTGCCAACTCCAGATCATGCGTCAGGTAGTTTCTATCATGTGGCCTCAACTGCCTAGACCCGTAAGCAACAACCCCATCTCCCTGCAAAAGCACAGCTTTTAGCCCGATACCCAAAGCATCACAGTATATAGTATAGCCCTTGCCCAGCTCTGGTAAAACTAGTATCGGTGCTGACGTCAACCTCACTTTCAGCTCTTGAAAGATGAACTCACAAGAATCTGACTATAAAAAATCCACCCCCTTATTGGTTAGACCAATAAATGTTGCTTCTAGGAGCGAGAAGTTCTGAATGAAATGTTTGTAGTACCCATCCAACCCTAGAATACTCCGTACCTCAAAACCGTTCTTCGGATGCTCCCAGGAAACTACAGCTCTCACTTTCTCTATGTCCACTGACACTCCTGTCTCTAAGATGACGTGACCTAAGAAGTGAATATAATCCATCCAAAAGTGGCACTTCTAGATTTTAGCATATAGCTGATGCTCTCTCAGTGTACTTAGAACGATCTCAAGATGTGTGGCATGTTCGTGTTGAGTGTGAGAGTACACCAATATATTTTCCATGACGACAACGACAAAGGAGTCCATGTACGGATGGAACACTCAGTTCATCAGTGCCATGAAGACAACATGAACGTTCGTGAGACCAAATGGCATGACTGTATACTCTAAAAGACCATACCTACTCGTAAAAGCTGTCAGAGGTATATCTGATGGTCTAACGTGCAACTGATGATAACCGGACCTCAAATAGATCTTTGAGAACACCCGGGCTCCTCGAAGCTGATCAAAGAGGTCATCGATCCTCAACAAGGGATATCAGTTCATGGCCGTCAACTGGTTTAGCTTCTGATAATCCACACATTGCCGAAGGGTATAGTCTTCCTTCTTCGCAAACAGGACAGGCGAACCCTAAGGAGAACTACTGGGTCGGATGATACCCTTTGCCTGCAACTCCTCCAACTGCTTCTTGAGATCTTGCAACTCAGGTGTAGCCATCCTATAAGGAGGAATGGACATTGGTTCCACTCCTGGATTGAGCTCAATCGAGAAGTATACCTCACACTTCGGAGGTAAACCTGAAAAGTCCTCTGGAAAGACATCCCTGAAACGATCCACCACTAGAGGAATGTCTAACTGTGAATTCCCCTGGTCATCCAGATAAAGACTGGAAATCTGGGCTGTAACTTCCCCTAGCCCATGATGCTCTGGTCCAGCTCTACCTGCCTAGACATCCCACTCATCTCTATGAAGGAATGATCCGCCCTATGGTGATATGAAACTCACCCTGTGGCAATAGCAATCGACGATTGCCTGGAAAGGAAATAACCAGTCCATCCCGAGAATGACGTCATAGCCCGTTATCTCTAGAACATAGAGGTCCCATAATAAATGACACCTCACAACCTCAATAGGGAACTCTCTGCACTGATGTATTCTAGATGTCCTCATTCCCAACGGTGTGTTAAGAGTCAACAAGTCGGCAGACGAAACGATACAGAGCCCAAGGCTCTCCACAACCGCAATAGAGATAAAGCTATGGAAAGCAACAATATCAAAAAGGGCTGATTATAAAACTAAGGCTACTAAGATCGTACCTCGAACTGTAGAAGTTCCGGGATCCTGCTCCTGATAGGTCTGCTCCACGGCGAAAGACTGAAAACACCGGAGTACAAAACGAGAACAGGAAAAGAAAATATCAAGTTTTACAAAACACGACTACATGACATGTATAAAAAAACTACACGATGTGTCTACTTAAGCCATTAACATGGGCGTGTACCCCTGCCCAATAGTTCGCGTAACACCCCAAAATACATGGCGTGTTATTCCCACACATGTGTGTGTACTTGAACTCTAACCCCTGCCTGAGTCTCCTTACACGACTAACCCACATGGTTCAAACTAACCCCAGACTACACAACGTGTTCCCTAGGGACACGATGTGTACTAGACACTGCCTCGGCAGATCGTGTTGTTAGTTACATGGTCGTCTACACAGATGGACCTTACACGACGTGTTCTGAACAAACACGGCGTGTATATGAGAAGGTGACACCGTCCCGTGTTGTTCGTAACATGGCTGGGTACCTGGAAAGACTACACGGCGTGTTCCGAAAGCAACACGGCGTGTCTTAGAGAATGTCATGCCGACCCGTGTTGTTCGTGATATGTCCAGATACCTGGACAGAACTACATGACATGTTCCTTTACAACATGGCCTATTCTACTCGGTCTTCCCCAACCCGTGTTGTTAGTGACACGACCGAGTATAAGGCTCTACACTACACAGTGTTTACATACCGTACACGACATGTTCCTGAAGTTATTTTCACAACACCGTGTTCCTGCACATACAGTCAGTAACACGGCCTAAAAACTACACGGCATGTAACTAGAAAGTACACACCATGTATTCTGGGTTTTTCTGGGCAGTAGCTCAAAAACTGCACAGAAGCCTAGAAACACAAAAAACAAAGAAAAGATGTGCCAAATTCTGATTCGTGAGGGCCCATACTCCCCGCGAATCAATGCTTGGCATCCCCTATAGTCATGTATAAGAGAAAACAGGATCATGATCCACCAATTTCTGATACAAGATGGCCCATAACACCTCAAGAATCAAAACATGGCATCCATTTAAACAAAGTACAATACAAAAATCCCCTAACAAGGTAACATAGATTCTATCAAGCATCTATCACAACAGCATGCATAATCCACACAACGTCTATCACAATAGCATGAAATCTCTATTTCACCCTAAATGGCATGGAAATAATGCATGGAATGTGATTTCTACAAGTGCCTATATGATGCATGAGATGGCATACCCTCGTCTCATCGGGTTGCGACAGAAATAGAACCGTAATATCAAAACAATAACAGTACAAGGCATGTGAATCACTCTAGGTGAAATTGTATCAACCATAATATCTCAAGACCAGAAAACTACAATAAATGAGGTAGTATGGATTTTCCCTATACATGGGTTAGCTACTCCCGAGAACATCTTATTACCATGTACCGAATTCTTCCTATCCCTGGCTAAAATCTACAAATATTAAAGCAAGAGACATGAATTCCTCTGATACCACTTTGTAACGTCCTGGTTTCGGAAGCCACCTAGAGGCGCCCCGTACCCGGTTGGTCACACGGCCTCAAGCACATTTACCCATACTCCAGAGGCTGCTGACTAGCAGCGAGGGCCTTGGGTGTGATAATGGTGAAACTGTGCCCTCATTGACAGAGTACACAACAGAAATAGATAAACATGCAATAGAGGAAGCAGTAATAACCAACAATATAAACATCAGAAGACTAAATCAAAAAACTGGAGCACAGATGTATATATGAAATAATGCATGATACATAAATAGGAAAGCAGCCAAACAAGTCACAATTCTTGAAGACACTACAGTACCAAAACAAGTACAAAAGAAAAGTAAACAACTCCTCAGCATAAAAAGCCAAAGCTTGGTCCCATGCTCTCCTTCTCCAAGCAATCAAGTTTCAGAAGTCGAAGGGAGCATGCCCTTGTCCATACCTGCAACAACATAGTCTGCTTGGGCCCAAAAGCATGGCCCAAACAGGGTGTGAGATAAAATCCCAGTAGGCATTCACCCGAATATCTGTGCCTAAAAGTCAGTGAGTATATTCCAGGTAAAAGTACAATAAGCAGTAAACAACAACATCAAGTAGTAGGCAGTAAAACAAGATGATACATAGAAAAAATCAATCCATAACAAGTCAACAACAGTGAAACAAACAGCTAAGAAGTTGGAAACCCTCTGGGAAGTACTCACAACCATCCCCTCTGGTCCTATCCAAGAAGTACCACAACCCTCTGGGCAGTGCACTCAGCCTAACCCCTCTGGCTTGGTCATATGAATTTATGAGACTCTCTGGGGAAGCTCACTCTGTCAATTCCCCTTATAGTCTAGGGTAGTCAGGGACTATCTTGAGGAAGATCACGCGGTCTAAATCTCTTATCCCCAAGGTCTAGAGACTCTCTGAGGATGATATCTCGGTCAATTCCTCCTATAGACCAAAGTATACCATAGAATCTCTGAGTAATCTCACTCGGTCAATTCCTCCTCTAGCCTGGGAAGGTTATTAAAGAGATTCAAAAAAGGTAAGACTCTCTGAGGAAGCTCACTAGGTCTACCCTCCTGTAGTCTATAAAATCCAAGACTCTTGGGGAGCTCACTCGGTCTATCCTCTCTATAGTCTGTAATATCTAAGACTCTCTGGGAAGCTCACTCAGTCTATCCCTTATAGTCTATAGCACCAGGTTCTCTTAGCCCCGTTCCAGTCAGTGCATAATAATGATATAATCCCAAAGTACACCTAAAAAGCTACTTGGATAACTAAAGTACACCTATAGATCTACTTATCTAAACAATCTACAAGGAAACAAGCATGTCATGAATTCCACCTCAACCTATAACCGCAAGGCATGAAAACAGGTGTAGCAGCCAAAGGCAAATGAAACCCAAAGGTCCTAAACAGAAAAAAGCAAGGGAAAAAACATCCAAGCACAACAAATTATCCTCTAACATGGTCAAATTACCTCTACACTATCATACAATCAAGGGAGGAAAAACAACGAAGGTAAGAAGGTAAACACGCAATACCCCGTTCACGGGTATTGGTGGAATTTGCGCATAAAACTCAAAGACATTGAACTGTAAGGCACAAAACACCTACCTTGATCCTAGGAGATCGATATACTTTAACAACGATTGATAATTCTCCCTAGAGCGCCGTAGAATTGAGAAAATGCACAAAAAGTTCAACCTTAGATAACTTGAGAAGGAGGATGAATTGGAAAACAAGGCTCAAGCAGAAGGGAGAACTCACCGCTGCACTTCCAACGCAATCGACAGAGCTTGAATCGGAGAACAGATGGAGGATCGGGAATCTGGAGAAGTTTCGCAGACGTACAGCATCTCTCAGTCAAACTAGACCTTGAAGAAGACAATTATGACTATTAGGCACGACCCCGGTCCATTTAGTGAAAAAAAGGAAAGTTCATGATGTGTATTTTTAAAGTACACGATGTGTAGTGGGTTTTTTCCATACTCCGAAAAAATCGGCCTCCACATCACCCCTACACACCGTGTGTGTGGTCCGAACACGGCCAACACATGGTTTTGAGTGGGAGAGGAGTACATGGCGTGTGCTTAGAAATTACACGGCGTGTACTTTGAAATTTTACAGAAACTCCATTTTTCTTAAAAACTCCAGAAAAAGGAAAAGCGTACCTGAAACGTAGATCAGGGTTCTTACAGATATGCTTTGGGAATTTACAAACTCTTCACAAACCATCACAAATGATTTAATTTGTAGTTCCCTATCAATAAAAAAGTATAAACCAAAGTGGGCATAGATTAATTAAGGATATGTACTTTAGAAATCTTATAATTAACTAATCATGATTATATGGTTCCTCGTTATTATATTAGTTTCTTACTCAATGATTTTAATTTAGTCAATGGCTGGAACCCTAAGGAACCCCATTAATAATTATCTTGATGGACATTGAAATGAATTCCCTCATGAAGTTATAAATGCTATGGAGGCTGAAATACAAATCTTTGTTTCCATACTCTCGCAGATTTCTTAATCTATGAATCATGTTAAGTTTATAAACAAGAAAAAGAGGGAGTAATGTTTTGTTGAGTCCTTCATGAGACATTTTCGATAATCTTTTGGTGGGTCATTTGATCCAATTGTTTAAGAACAATGAATCAGTACCACTAAAATGATATTTTATGTTATCAACTGTTTAGATCATGAGAAAGTCATTGTGGCAATTAATTGGTTAGAATGTGAAGCATACCAGTGATGGTCTCTAATCAAGAGTATTAGGAATCCAGATGAAATTGAATCAATGTATTGGGATGAGGTCATGTTCTTATTATTTAATAAGTACTTTCCTCATGTCATTCATACAAAGATGGAAAAGGAGTTCCTTGAGTTGAATCGAAAGGATGTTGAATCTATTGGTACCTACAACGGTAATTTCACAAGAATTTTGAGATATGATTCTAGAATTATCATCCAATCAGAAATTAAGTTTGATTGGTTCTTATGTGGATTATGTCCAAGTCTTAAAATGGCATTGTCCATAACAGTCTTTGGTAGCTATGAAGATATTTTGCAGTGTGCAATCAAAGATGAAATGTAGGTTGGAGTTATGTATCAATCTCATGGTTTTAAAAAGACGAGGAAGATATATTTCAAAAGACAATCATCAAAACATGGAGATAATAAGATGATCCATCCTTTTTTCTTTACACTTGGAAAGAAGAATGGTGGGAATTTTCTTAATGGGAATAGTAATTTTTTTATGTGTGGAAAGGAAGGGAATGAGAAAGTTGAATGCTGAAGTTATTTTAAAATGTTATATAATGATGAAAATAATGAGATAACTTTCCTAGATTCTCCTTATACAAATCAGTGTTTCAATTTCAGGTAGTTTGGGAATTCCACTAGAATGTTCCCAAATCCATGGGTTACTAACGACAATCAGCACCAACACCCTATGATGAAAAAAGGAAAAGGGAAAGAATATGTGATCATAATGGATTAAGTGAACCTAGATAATTAATAATTACCTGCACTTTTTTAGTTGGGAATTTTATGTTTGATTTTATATGAATAATCACTATGTAAGTCTTATTGTTTGGGATTTGGTGTGATTTCAAGGGATTATATTTCCCGACATGGATTATGGAATAATAAAATCACATTTTATATTCTATCAGTACAAGGATAGAACCATGTTTCTAATGATTTTCGTTAAATATAAGGTCATATATAAGGAATGAAGGGTGAATTATTACCATTTATAGAAATTTTATATTAAACTTCATGTTATGTTAGTAAGATTAAAGTTTTATCTTCAATATATGGATTTATGTATGTTGGATAGCCTATTTAAACAACATTGTATTGATGGTAACTTATGAAAAATGGGATGGAATATCATGGATCTCATAATCTGTTAGAATTTTAGAAATGAAAAAAAATCACCTTCATATTAATAGAATGATATGAAGTGGATTAGTGATAAAAAAAGGGTGATGATGTCATGAAAAAATTAAAGTATGTCCTTTCATGAAAAGTATTTAACATTAGGTAAATGGACCTTTAAGCCAAAAATGTTGTTCCAGTACTGTAATTTCCTATGAACTAGATGGTCTCTTAGGTTTTCATATATTTATGGATTTCAAATTTTTAACCTTCTCCTAAAATTTTCCTCTACCACTCTCCAACAGAACTTGGTGGTCATAATTTTCTTCTATATCCATGTTTTCACTTACCATTTATTTTATCCCATATGGAAACATAATTATTAGTTACTTTGGGAAATCAGTTGGGTTCTAAATTTACCATTTTAAGGGATGTTTTAGTATTAATTTTTATGATATGGGTTTCTATGAATTAAGAATTCAAGTATTTAACCATTGATAACGTAGAAAAATTTTGAGTTGAAATTCATTTTATGGTGGGTAGAATGTAACACCGTGAAACTTTGAGAATAATTTTTTTTCAAATTATTTTAACTATTCAATATTTTACATTTCACATGACACTATAAATAGTTCATTATACATATATATATTAATACACTAATTCAATGATTCCATTTACACACAATAAAATCTTTTCATGCACTACATGCAATACCACCATGGCTGGAGCTTTAAGCAACACCAACTTGGCATACGATGCACACAACAATGAGTATAAACAATAAATCTATTTTTATTATTTTTATTATTTACATAACATATTTATAACCCTTCTATTAAAAATAGTAATAACTTGTCTTCAAATATTGTTGTTTTATGTAAATAATACATGTCGATAATGAAAGATAATATTTTTTGGTAAAGTCCTTTTATGTTAAAAATATTGTTCTATTGAATGAACCAATCTTAATAATAAAATTAATTTTATAGAGATTTATAAATTAAACTAGATAAAAAAAATTCATTTTTTAATTCAGAACTTCTAAATTATCCTACAAGGAGTTTTTAGGATTTTTCTGAGAAACATCATTTTTTGATGAATAGTGAAGAATACTAATTTTTAGTAAAATACTTCCTTTTTATCTAATTGAATATTAATGCTATATGAAATTATAAATAGCTTTTAAGGTCACATTATATTTTTATTAGATGTACTAATACACTAAAATTCATTAGAATCAACTTCTCTATGAATCTGAATAAAAAAATGTTAACAACCATTTGATCTTTTTCCTACTTTAAAACCCTGTTATTTCGTCCTGTTTGTGGAATTATCACTAATTTTAATATTTTTACTTATATGATTGGAATTTAAAAAATATTACATACGCCATTTTATTTAGTCTAATATTTATAATCAAATAAGAACATGTTAATTTTGGACCAAAATGATTAGTAAAAGTGATTAAGACTTATCACGGCAGTTAAGGCCAAATTAAGCTTAATTAGGAACTAAACATAAAATGTAAGGGACCAAATGACCTAGACATAAGACCAAAAACAATTTTATGTCCATAAACCTTTAATTAATGAGTTTTTTTTCTTTTTATGACTTATTTTCAGTAATAACATGCGCACACCTAATTTGTTTTAAAAAATACCATGTGAGTCATTTTCCTTCTCTATAAAAGGACACCAGCTCTACCCATTCCTCACACCTCTTAAAAATTTTATGATTGTAAAAGATATTTCCATGTAGCATCCCAAAAATATTTACTTTAACCATGAATTTTAACTTTTGGAAGAAATCTTCTCGAGGAAGCCTTTTGGCATAAACCAAAAGGAGTTACCTGATTTAGAGGTAATGCCTTCTCTCAAGCTCCTTTACTTGATTTCCATTATTCTTCACTTCAACTCTCTTTAATGTATTTTTCTGTGAAAAAATAGTATCCTAAATATATTATGATTTTTATGTAATGGGACTAACCTAAACATATACACACCTCCATCTAATTGATGTTGAACATACTATTTCTATGTATGGAAAACTACTGCCCGAAGTGGTGATTATTCATTTCTCCTTTACCACCAATCACGGTGTCCAGTATGATGAAGAATATATATATGTATGAAATATATTATACCTTTTTAACATTTAAGATTTTGTATTCCTTTTAAAACACACATCATTTTACCTTCCATTTAGTGTTAATACGATAATCTCTTTTGAGGAAGTGTGGACTATCGTCCCCTCAACCCGATGTGATTTGTTCACACACCACAGAAAATGTATTAAGGATCGGTTTAATGAAATTATATGATATATATGATATAATTATTCCAATTTAATAATGATATATATAAATATATAAATACATATACATATATATTTATATGTCATTTACATACTTTTTTCAATACGATAATAAAAATGGAAACAACGTTCATGCGTACATACGGCTTACCATCTCCATGAATGGTGTATTCTATTTTGTATTTCTATATTATATAAATTATTATAATATGAGTACTATATATTTAATTGATATTTATATCATGATATAAATTCTAGAATCATGAAATAAGTATAAGGACCAACGATATAAAAAATCAAGATGCATGTGAAGAACGAAGTGAATATTGCCCGAAGTGAAACTTTAATAAAGGATCATTAACAAGTGGTTAATATAAGGTTTTAATAAAAAAAATATAGAAAGATATATAAGAATATTATTATGTAAAATATTTATAATAAAAATATATTCATTATACATGAATCTTGTATGAGTACGTAGAGATTAAACACACATGGTAAGCAGATTTCATCCCACTTTTAATTTTTGTGAGATACATTCTATGTTCGCCACTCTATCATTTTGTGTGGTGTATTTACTTCCCATGATTATGTTATATTTATCTTGAACATAAAATTTTTATTTTTAAAATTCCCATTTTATGATCCTTCTTCCATGGGGTCTAGCTTTCAAAAGTTACCAAATCAGTAAAATAGTTTTATCTCAATTAGCATTCGTTTAGATTCTTGTATTGTTATGAACCAAAAATATTATTCAATGTGTATATACTTCAATTTTACATTCCATATAATTAATTTGGATATTTTCATGATATTATATGAATTATTTAATTTACATTCCTTAAATGTATAGCATAATCCAAAGATACCAAATTATAAGAGTTCATTGAGATAATCTCATTGTTTTTTGAGATTGTATAGGTTTATGATTCCTTTGATGAAATATTATTATCCTTCTCTAAATAATATTCATGAGTTTCATTATCCCCTTTTATTTCATAATATAATCATGTATTGGTACCGTTTTCTACTCTTTGGTACATAATATAGTTAAGAAAGTGTTTTTAGGAAATCCTTACTTTACCCACTCTTCAGTCAGAAATCTATGATTTCTAAAAAGAATTTACAATAATATTATACCATTACCCTATAATATCTAAATGAAATTTTTAATCTTATTTTATTTTAAAAATATCTTCAACAGAATATTCTTATCACTTTATGAACATGGAAGCTTTCAAAACTTTTTACAGTGAAAAATGAATGTTCTTTTGAACTCGTACATCATATATGGATTTACTTGACATCATTTCATCAAAGATCCCTTTTCATTTTTAAATGGTTAATATTTAATAAAAAAATTGAAAAATAAAATTCAGGGAAAAATATTTTCAAAATATTTTCTAGCTTCTTTTATAAGTTTTCAAGTATAATTGTTTTTGAAATGTTCTCAAGCTCTATTTACAAATTTTCGATGTACTTTCAAAGAAATGATTTTCAAAATGTTTTCAAGATTTTATTAATGGATATAAAATTATTTTAAATGATATTATTTTCAATGTGTTTTCAATTTATATATATATATTTTCAACATATTTTCAATGAAATGATTATCAAATCATTTTCTAGATTTCATTAATGGTTTTCAATGGGTTTTTATAGAAAAAATATTTGTAAAATGTTTTGAAGCTTATTTTATATTTTTTCAAGGAGATTTTTTTTCAAAATGATTAAAGTATTCTTTATATGTTTCCAAACATATTTTCTATGTGTGTGATATTTAAATGGGTTTATTAATTAAATATTCTTTTTTAAATAAAAAAGGATATTTTCATTATGAAATGTTTAAGAAATATATTTCAAAATTATTTAGCATATAGGAAGACGTTTGTTGATGTTAATCATGAAATTCTATGAACTTATCTAAAGGTTAAATTAATATCCAATCTATGAATTGGTTATATTTAATTTCATGGCCTTTATGGGACCCATTTATCCTTCATGGGTTATATGTTTATGAAATCCATATCTCATTCCTGGGATATATGATTTTGAAACCCGCTTATTTTCATGGGTTATTCTTATGATGAAATGATTATGAAACCTATATATTTCCACATGTTATGATATGTTTACATGTTTATGATAACCATTTATTTTCATGGGTAATGATATGTTTATTTATGATTATGTGGAACTTTTATGTATTATCTCATTATTTGATGTCTGAGACCTATATCTCCCCCCAATGCATTGTGTAATGATTTTTATCTCATGATATACACAAGACTTGAACGAGGGTTTAATAGATTCCTTAATACATGGATAGAATGATGGATTAATTGGTTCATTAGTACAATCTTGGAATGAGGGTTTGCTCAGTTCAGTAATATAGTGATGCAATGTGGGTTTACATGGTTCCATAATACAGGGCTGAAATGAGGGATTGCCAAGTTCAGTAATACATGGATGGAATGAGGGTTTACTTGGTTTAGTAATACAGGGTGGGAATAAGGATTTAATTAGTTCAATAATACAAGGATGGAATGAGGGTTCACTCAGTACAATAATACATGGTTGGAACTGGGGTTTCCCCGATTCAGTAAAGGACTTTTTCCACTTAGATGGTATTGGAAGTGTCACATTGGCTAATATGGAAATCATATTATATTCTTTTTTGTCTCCACAATTCCATGTCTTATTGAAATGTTATTCTTTCATGTATTGTTCTCTTTATTACAATGTGATTCATGCCCTATGAATAACCCATCATTATTCCATTTTCATTGTTATTGTCTTTGATTTTCAAGGAATGATCTTCTTTCTTCATTGTCATATTCTCATACACTTATGATGATTCTTATACTTACATAACTCCCTTTTTTACCTTTAATGATCATTTGAGATCACACCTTTTTATGTTTCCTTTCTCTAGGTTATGAAGAAAGGTTATACGTAGAAGTAGTAAAGGATGAGATCATTATGGGAGATATTAAATATCATTCACAAGGATATAATATTTTGTTTCCATGTTTCTAATGACACTGAACTATTACAGTCCTCTGGTATGTAATTTTGTAATGTAATAATCATTCATATAAAATGATGCAATATCCATGTATGCTAAGCATGGGTCATTACATAATCCTTCACTAATCACTTCCATTGATAAGCATCATTTGAAGAAGAATCACACTTGTAACACCTCACATCATATATTTTATGCCACAACAAAGGTTATGATCATGTTCTATTATGAAAAGAACTTTTGATAGGATACTCTCAAGCCGAATTTATACTCTCGAAGATGGATACACAAGAAGAAAATGTTATTAGGGGAAATATGTGATGTCTATAGGGGTCCACTATGCATGTGTAAAGACGTTTATTTTTATGGAATTTACATTTATTATTTCTACATATATAATTATATTTACCATTTAATTTTGTACATTGTTTGGGTTTCTCAGGACCCCAAAATCAATATATTTGAAATAAAAATATATTTAAATTCATGGTCATAAATTATTTAATTATTTATTTTTCAATGTTTTTTAGGATTTTTTATGAAAAACATGAGATGATAGTTGATTCCAAAATGTGGGATTTACTAGAGGCTTGAACTAAGGTTGATCGGCACAAGACGTATGGTTGAGGGATCCATTTGTAGGAGAATTTAATTTAAATAAATAAATAAATTTTATTTTTATATAAATTTATTTAACTTGATGAAACTATATATATATAACCTATTACAAAAACCATATATGTTTATTAATCTAACCCTATATTAATTTTAAAAGAGTTACATAAGTTATTCATTAGTAGATCATACTACAGAAATACATTTGATAAGATCTGGGTAGACTGAGAGTCAACAAACTCAACGGGTTTTCATCACCATTATGGACTATTTTTACACCAATGATAAATCCATTATTGGGATAATTAATTTTATATAATGATTTACAATATTTTTATTTAACCATGAATGGATTCTTCATTTAGTGTGAGTTCCCATATTTTTCATCATCGCATGAGTTTGACTAAATGAATTAAGTTGGTCATTCAAATTTATTCCTCCTATTTTGTGATATCACCCTTGATATCCAAATTATATGATCATTTTCCTAGATTGACTGGATAATGATGGATTCAAAATTTTCATTATTATATACCCATTACAAAATTCATTGATTCATTCACCATTGGACCACCGGGTCAGGTTTCAACACTATTAGGGAAGGTTCGAGTGTGATCGTACACCTAGATTCATGGTGACTATGCGAATGAAGTACAAATAAATTTTTTGAGGATGAATTTTGATTTTTTGAGAGATATGGGTGAAGGATACCTATATTTGAATATGAAGGAACACCATAAGAAGTTTCCACTAATTTTCTTGGGACATTGAATTCTCAATTTCTCACCATCTGCTAATGGAGATTGACAATTGATGACCTAATAAACAATTTTGGAGGATTTTGAGTGATAAATATGAGAAATATGTTGAAGAAATGAAGAATCTAGGATCACTAATAAGTAACATATGTTTCTACGTAAAACAAAAGTACACTATGTATATTATAAAGAATACACATTGTGTAGTCCCATGTCTGTGATTTATAGGGATTCAGATGAAGAAAAATAATACATGACATTTGAAACTGTCACACAATCTGTGAACTATTATTGGATTCTCAAAATGTACTCTAATAGTACACATGTCTAAAAATGAATTGGAATATGGGAAAGGTCATAGTGCATGGTAAAAAACATGTAATGAAATGTTAATAGGTTACCCAAACACTACCATGTATATGGGATCACACCCATGTACATTGTCATGTCTTGAAGAGCATTGTAAGTCCCAAACTGGATAAGAGATGCAATGTAGAAATAGTGAATTACATGTAGTTTGACTTGGAATCCCAAACAATGTCTAGTGGTGAACTGACTTGGTTTATAGGTGAGTTCATAGGCCAGGTGGACCCACATACCCACCATGTATTCCCCCTTGAATCTTCTTCCTCTCATATATCATTCACTGAAACATGGATTATTTCATACCACAAGTATATCCTTAGTTTTCTTCCACATAGAATGTCAATAAATCCGTATTTGAGAAATATGATATATTATATGAGGTGTTCCATGTGTATAACCTCATTGGGTGTCACTTGAATATGGAAGTGGTCAGAGTAGGCTAATCATACCAATGTTAGGGTTAGTACTCCATATTAACACTAGAGAACAGGTCCACATACTCTTTATATAGGTAGAGTTGGTACTCCCAAATGGTTGGGAATAGTTCCACTATCTATATTGTTTCACTAACCCATATTTGATCTCTATTGGGGAATGTTTCCTCCACTTGAGTTATGGATCCCTCATATGTGGAGCACATCCATGCTGGGTAGGCCCCACTACAAAGATTATTATAAGGTTGGGCATGAAATTCGTTATTAAAGATGGAATTTTAGAGCTAAATGTGGTCTCATCAACATTTCAAAGTTAGTGAGATGAAGATAATGTTTATCTCTTTATTGGGTTCTTTTATAAATTTATATACATATATTGGGTCTTGTTTCCTTTAGCATGGGTTGAAATGACTATTTTCATAAGTTTCAAATGTTACATTTGTTGTATTATTTGGAATCCTACTAGGTATGTATATGTTGATACCTATATTATATTTCTCAATATGTGTCATGTATTTTATATATGATAGACATTTCAATAATGAAATCTATGGATCTTAGTGATTCTTGGGTGCACTGACTGTGTATGGTGGTCAATCATGAACATTAGGAGTCAGTCTCTCCCATTATTCCTTATCAGAACTTATCCCCAACCCCTATCGAATTAGTGGTGGGATTAGCTCTATAGATGTTTGAATTTATATTGGCTAGGTAGGACTTAATGGTTTGGATCGTGATAGAGGTGAATCTAATTAGTTTAATTTGTGGGATAGTGAATGATATATTCCACTTTAAGGGGATTCACTAGGACATAATGAAATGGTGTTTGATTGTATTGAGTGAGTCATTTAGTCTTGGGAACCCAATGTTGGTGTGATGGATGATTTATTAATTCACCAATACAAAGATAGAATTCTTTTCTACTCAGTATACTGAGAAATTGGATGTAGGTAATGGTGGAACATGCATCATATAATATTGTGCACATTGATTACCCTTCTTGATTAAAATCCCAATATGGATATGTTCATCTTACTATTGTACTTCTTGATCAATTTTTTTTGATTCCACCATGAAGAAAACCATATAGGATACCAATTTACTATCATGATGATGATTCGATGATTGACGATTCCTCTATTTGGGGGCCATTTCTTGAGGTCCATCTTTCATATAGGTGGAGGGAAAAAACCTGTCTAGACATGTAGAAAATATTACTATGAGCAGAGAAAGGAAATATGTGCATGTCTAACATACTTTTTGAGTTCCCATGTTATAGACCACTACAATTCCACAGTGTATCAATAGAGTGGAGTATTCCATTGATTCAGTGGTTAATGTATTCATGCTTGTTAGGATCCTAACCGATTAAAGGTTTTCATTGGAATCCATTCTTTTCTATAGAGTACTCGAGTGACGGTGGAGTGTGGTGATGTAGAACCATGTTGAGAGAATATTGTCCTGGTCCAAATTCTAGAAGATGTTTTGTTTGGAGTATTTTTCCTCATTATTACTCCCAGTTTAGATCCTATAGAATCTTGAGCTTTCCCAGGGTGATGTGGTAGTCTAGGATTATGCCACAAGGTTCAATTCCCTCATGTGATACTCTACTGATATGGTGAGATTTAGATTCTTCTTGGAAATAATGTTCGAGTAGGGTATCCATTGATAGATTCATGAGAGATTTAATTCTTAATGCCTTTTGAATTATTCTACAATACTAAAGTTATATATGTTGACTGAGATCATCCAACTAGAGGGATTCTTGACTGTTAGAGTAGTTGTTTGGATTCTTGTTGTTAATTCATATATAGTATATAGTGACTAGAATACATATTAGTTATTTAGTAGGATGCATTATTATTCTTGGATTTAGAAATGTGGATCTGCAACTCTAGGACCATTTAGTGGATTCATCCTACCATGTAATGGAATATGATATACAGGTCATTGGAGGGATCACAAGAAATTTTAGTTTTTGACATTTCATTCCAAGAAGGATAGAATGATAGTGGATGGACCACAACAAAAGAGGACACATCATGACTTGGGATCTTTTAGGAGTCATTAGGATCGATCTGAGAGAGGAAATGTAGATAAGGGAGTTGGTGGAGCTCTATTTTAAAGAGATTCATGAGGGGGATGGTTCTATAAGTTTCTTTCACCGACACCACCACCATACAGAACATGTTGGACTCAGATGGTTTTCAATTCAGAACGTGTATAGTTGTGGGATATAGAGGGCTCTGACCATGCTGCGTATTATATTTTTTGAGGTACTATTTAATTATTTTATACTCATTCTCTTGTATTAGTATATATATGATCAATTCATTCAATCATCTCAATATATGTTATGTGAAAGATAGATCTTCCAATTGAGACACTATCCCCAATGCTATGGCTTTAGGTTCCTGTAGGGAGTGATTCATTGATAGATCATATCTTCCAACAATGTGAGTCAGAATTCGATGGATAGTTTTTCACATGGGATGTAATTTTTATCATAATGATACTATATGATTTCATTTTGTGTATGGATTGGTAATCCATGTTAAAGCCCCAAATTGACTATCATCAAAATAAATTTAGATTCATTCAGCTATATGAGATGAGAAAATTATTTTTTCTATGAGAGAGATATCATGGTTGACTAACTGGGTTATTTTATTAGAAAGCTACAACCCATCTTCAAAAAATTTAGATTATATCCCTTGATGTATTGGTCACATTAGGAATCCTGATTCCTTCATTAGTGGAGCACATTATTGAAGAATTTCTCAAATATGTTATAAGACTTCTATAAAGGAGGGAGATGGACTTCTGAATTGACTAGCACCTTCAGTCTTTACAATTATTATTAACGACATATCAGATGGACCCTACCAAGATTTATGAGAAGGTGGTGTAGTTATAGGACCTTCAAGATAAGGGTTTCATAAGACCTACTGTGTCCGCATGGGTATATTTAGTTTTTATTATGACAAAACTGGATGTGGGAACGTGGATTCACACTGATTATCATCTCCTAAAATGTGTAATGATTAATAAAATGTACACCATGTTGAGGATTCTGGAACAGTTTAACCAGTTTCAAGGTGTGAGTTGTTTCTCAATGATAGATCTCATGTATGATTACAAACAGTTGTGTTTTTGCAATGTTGATATTATAAAAATAAAATTCTGATGTCATCATGAAAATTTTGATTTAATTGTGATTTATTTTGGTTGGAATACTTACCCAATTGTGTTTATGTCTATTATGAATCAGATCATTAATCCATACAAGGATGAATTGGTGTCTGAATTCATTGATCATAATTTTTTTTACTTTTCTAGGAATATTAGAATTCATAACACATAATATTGGTACTAGAATTAATTTAGGGGAAATGAAATTATAGTAAACTCTTGATGTTCCAATTTTGGAACCATGAGGTTCACTTTTTGGGAATGTAATTTCTAACGATTCATTAGTCGTAAACCATATAAGGATTGATTTGGGTCTTTCTTGGGAGCCACCTAAGATCATGTGAGAGTGGTAGAGTATTATTTACTTGGTGGGGGTACTTTAAGATATTTTTTGTAAGAATTGTTCTTAATTTCATCCCATTTGACTACAGCAACATAGAACTGTAAGAAGTTTACCTAGAATTAGTAGTGTTAAAGATCTTTTATGGAGTTGGGGTTGAGGCTAACGATAGCTCATATGTTGAGAATTATATAGGAGTGCCTGGAGTATGTAGTGTTTTTTGATACCATTGGCATTGGGATCAATTTCATGTTAATTAAGAGGATGGTAATGATATCGTATGGTTCAATGAATCTATAACCCCAAAAGAATAAATATGTGACCAATAACCTAGAGTTGGAACCTGTAGTCTTCTCACAATATATGCGGAGGCACAATTATTAGAGAAATTATTTTTTAATTGAATCCATTTTAATTTCAGGTACATATTTGCTAAATTATATCTTATACTAAGGTGGAGGGATTAGATAAAATTATTCGAGGGGTATGACATTGAGATACTCTATACTCATAGGATTTGAAATGTGGTTGATGATTCCATTAGTGGGATGTCTAGTTATTTCTTATTAGAGTATGTTCCTAAGTAGTTGTCTTCATTGTAGGGTACCTAAGGGGAGGGATTGGAAGTAGTTTTTATTCTATCAATGATAGTGACTCATCCACTTATTTATTGTGTTTTAAGGGATTATTGGGAAACAATTATGTTGATGTCTTATGTTACTATATGAACTTATGATAATTAGAATATGGATTTTACAATGTAGGGATGAACATTATACATTTACTGGGATGGATGAGGGTTCTAGTCATGTTTCATGGGGAGTTATGGAAGGAGTTTCACACTCCCCCATTTGTTTGTACAATATATTTTATAAAAGGTGAAATTCACTGGCAGTTTTGGTGTTTAAGCATAAGGATGAGAATTGATAATTTCTTATCTCAGTGTCTCACATGTAATAAGGTGGAGGTAGAGCACCTAGTTCCTATAGAGTAAACACAGTCTATTGATTTTCTAGAGTGGAAAGGAGACAAAATATCCACAGAATTCATGATAGATATTCCATGGGAAACAATAGGACATAATTCCATATGGATTATCTTTTACCAATATACCAAGTGGGAACAATTTCTTTCCCTCAGTGAGAAAAGACCAGTGTAGTGATTGGGGCTGTTGTATATACAGGAAATCATATGGTTTAATTTTTTTTCCCTAAATGATTATCTCTGATCTTGATGTTTGATTAATTACATGGTTTTTGTGAGGTTTGTAGGATGACATTAAGACTACATTGAATATGAGGACCATATTTTACCCCAAGAGGGATTGTATGCTCGGACAAACAATCTCGATAATAGAGGATCCTTTGAGATGTTTTTTGGACTTTTTTCAGAGTTGAGAGGATCACATTCCATTGGAAGAGTTCTCTTATAATTACAACTATCACACTTATTTTCATATGGAACCATTCGAGGCCCTATATTAGAGTCCTTCAAACTTAAATTTTCTTCAGGAATAGATTAGATAGAAATATTTTTGTATTCTAGATATGGAAAATGAGATGATGGATAAGGTTTACATGATCTTCATGAATATGATGATAGACCACAGTACGTAGAAATATTTTGAAAATCAAGTTCACAGTTCTGTGATGTTTCAGAAGGGATAACATGTTTTCTTAAGAGTCTTCCCATGATAATTATTATATAGTTGTGTCTAGGGTGTCATTTTATACATGAGGTTAATCACACCATTTGATATTCTATATAGGGTTGGTGAGGTTGCATACATCTTATCCCTAACCCTATATTTCAAACTTGTGCATTTCTTCCCCCATGTGTCTTATATAAGGCGATACATTCATGATTATATGAAGATTATTAAATTAGTTGAGGTATAAATCAAGGATGAAAAATCATTTTTGGATTACCCAGTGGTGATAGAGGATCAATATGATAGATTCTTATATAAAAGGATCATTACCTTGGTTTGTGTTTAATGGTAGTAGAGGATCATGAAGGATATATCTTGGGAGTGAGAGAGTTTGATGAGGTCTCTATAGCCCCTCATATTTTTCAATATTACTATTTTCTGGGAGAAAATACTTGATGGTTTGCAGAATTTAGCGACACTAGTATAGATTTATTTTTTCCATTGATTATTTCTATATACATATATAGATTTTTCATCATAGTCACTATAGTTTTTTGGTTTCTTGGGACACCAGAATAAATATATTAAAAATATTAATTTATTTAAATTTAAATGAATTCAACATTTAATAATTTCTTGTTTAATTTTTTTAGACCATTCATGTAATATCTAAGACCTTGGATGATTTGAAAAAAGGGGGTTTCTCTAAGCGTGACCTATGGTTGGTGTAATCCGGAGATCTAGTTGAGGCATCCATTGAAGATTGTGATTTATTATAACAATTTATTTCATTTTTTATTTATTTAAATTATATACCCTATATAATCATTTATAAACACTAGGAGAATTTTAGGAGGTGTTATGTGTTCTTCATTGGAGGATCAAACTCGATAATGACGTACGATCCGGTCAAGATCAATCCAGAGACAGTGAGAACAATGGGTCTTATTATTGGTGGGTGACTGAGTTCCTCACCACTGATTGATCCTAATTCAATTTAATTCATGATATTTATATACTTCTTCCATTTTTATTTAATTGATCATGGATTCTTAATCTTCTTTTCTTTCCATGATTTATATTCCTTGCATTATCTTGAGTAAATGAATTGTATTGGTAATTCCAATTTAGCCATATTTTACCAGGATATGACCACATAAATCCCATTTATATAATAATTTAATTAGTAATCTAGATTAAAGATAGATTAAACTTTTTTATTATTCACTAGGATTCTTTATATACTTCATTGATAGCCAATGAGTTCACGATATAATATATATGGGGGTGGTTCGAGTGTGATTGAACTACCCAAATTCATTGTGACTATGAAATTGACATATGAATAAATGAAATTCTAATAGAATAAGGATAAATATATGATAAATGTGAAGTATCCATGTATTTCTAACTAATTGGAAAATATGAGGCACATCAGAGGATCCATGACTTTGAATGGTAGATTTGATTCCTAATATCAGGCCATTAGAGGGCATAGATTGATAGAAAACGAACAAAGCATCCATTTTTATGGATTTAAATTAGTTTATAGGGTCAATATTTTCTATAAATATTGGATCCAGGATCCATATTAAGAAACATATAAAACTATAAAAAATTATATGACATTCACTACAAAGGAAACATTTAGTTCAGTCTCCTGGATACAACAATAATTGATTCATGGGGAAACTAATATCACATGTCGTCTGGACCAATAACATGCTATATAAAACATTTATGGACACTAGATATGTAATATAGGAGAACATAGGAAGAAACATGGCTTGGAACCGGGTAATTGTCAGAGTACATGTGTACAAACGTGTACTGAGACATGGCCAGGGTACCAGGACATGACATTGTACACAGGTATGGACCGATGTACATGGGAAAAAATGTTATAGTTTTGATAGGACCTTGCAGTATTAGACATATCATGAAAAAATGATGCATTTCATATAGTATGACATTGATTCCAAATCCATGTTTAGGTGAGAACACATCCAAGTGGTGATGTGAGGTCACACACCATGTGGACCCCCATACACATCATTTAGTACCCTTGTAAACTTCCTCCTCTCATATCCCATTCATAGGGAAAATGATATTAGACCAAAAGGAACCTATAATGAGTATTTTTCATTATTATGGTATGTTATATATGATGTGAGTTTCAAGAGAATGAAATTTTATTGGGTATTCTTGATGATGGTCATGATCAGTGCAAGCCCATAGTAGTGATGTTCGGGTTGGTATTCCACTATCTCACTACGGAGGGGTCGCACATACTCTTTACATAGGTATAGTCGATACCAGCCCAAAACAGGGATAAATTATTATATATATAGAGTTTTACTACCCCTTTTTCAAGATCTAGTTGGTAGAGGGACCTATATATGTGTTACAACTCCATCGGCTACTGATGACAGTAATGAATGGTGGGGCCCTCCACACAGATTCTTGTGAAGTTTTTCATGATGCAGAGCATCATAGATGGACATATTTAGATTCTAGTAGACTCATAAACATTCAAGGGGATGTGATATGGATATAACATTTCTCTCTCTATTGGGATTCATTATGATTGTATATACATATGTTGGGTACTGTTTCCATTTGACATAGATTGATCTTACATCTATTGTGTCTTTATATTACCTCCTTTTTTTGGATGTTCAAATAGCTATGTATATACACACCGATGATCTGAATTTACCTACATGTGTCATGTCAAGTGAAAATGAAAAGAAGATCCATAGATACATTGTCCAATATTAGTGATACATTTGTGTATTCACCACATACGGTGGGCAGACTAGGAGATTTAGAGTCAACCACCCTCAGTTTCCCTTTATTCTAGTTATTAGCATTTTTGGAATTCATTTTCTTGTATGGAATGTAATTTTTACATTTACACAGTTTCTACTATGGCACTTTATTATATTCCCATGAGTTAATTTAATTCATTATTTATTCAATATGTTATGATATTTTATTAATCCTCCAAACTATCACATAGATATAGTTGTGTGCTTGTGTATAGGTAAATTAGGATATGGAATCACATATTTTTATTATTATTTATTGTTTCTTATCATCATCGCCTATCCTATTATTGTAGGGATTAGGTTAGTGGTGGATCAACCTTCAACCTACGAGTTGACCCTCGATGGGTTCGTTCATGACATCATGTGACCCCAGGTAGCTGTTTGGGAATGTTATCCCCTAGAAATGACTTGGAAATCCAAGTCACACCACATAGTGTGTCAATTTTGGAACATGGGGTGTAATTATACGAGGGATCCTAGGTTTTTTCACCAAACACATGGCTCAAATTTCAAGGTATAGCCACATGACTTGTTCATAATGAAACATGGTGCGTATGACTACACAAAAGCACGAGGCATGTACATATGGAATGTGTATTGGCTACCAATGTAGGGTCACAAGGCGTGTGGTCTCAACCACCTGGTTTGTCATCCTTAACTAAATAAAAACACTAACCATGGATGAAACCAAATGACATAGATTTTTCACTTATACAGTACATAGTGTGCAATATCATTTTTAATAGAATCACAGATAATTCAAAATGATTCCAAATCCAATATTTTTACCTAAAATCACAAAATTTGACTATATAAAATAAAAGGAGAGCATAATCAACCATTAATCACCAGATTCAGTTGGAAAAAAAATAGAAATTTTAATCAACCATGTGGAGTCATCACATATCTCATCATCCTTCACGATGTAAAATCCCAAATCCATTGATTCATCTCCCATATCTCATCTATAACTTCAATACATCTACAAACCATTGATCGGTAAATCATTCATGAAACATACATGTATTAGGTTGTTTGATCATGGTCGAACCCACCTCGATATTGTTGAACCATTACCCTATGGTTCAATGACAAAGAACTTCCTTAATGGTGGGGGTGGGAAGCACAATATTGTGGTGAATCAATTATTAGATTACACAATTATCACCAATGATAATAATGTAGTAAATTTAGTGATGAATCATGGAAGAAAAAATTGTAAAGAAGACTTAATGGGTTTTAATCATGTTCACATAAATCATAGGATTGAAACATATTACCTAGATAATAACAGAATCTGTGATTAAAAACAAAAATGGGATAAATGCATAAAAATATTATTCATAACAAATTTATCGATTGATTTTCCATGAAGAACATGTTTTCCCATGAGGAATACATGATTAATTCATCACATACCTCTTGATCCACATTGATCATATCATCTTTCACTGTCAAATATTGATCCACCAATGATGAATATTTCATCACCACTCAAATCCTAATGGTGTTATGTGGATAACACTAATTATTTTTAAAATAATTCATTATTAGAGAGTGATTATTTTTATTTAAAATAAATAAATATGTAAATACATTATTATAGTTATATAAAGTAGATATTTTCCACCACCCTTAGAATGTATGATGTCGACCAAACATAGGTTTTCAAATGGGTAAATCCCACATTTTGGATTCAATCACAGTCTCAGATATACCATATGTGGTATATATTGATGTTAAAACTATTTAAACCAAAATTATTCATGAATGTGATATAATATATTTTAATACTCTTAATATGTCAATACTGAGCCTTTATGGGGCTTATAATCTTGTGTTGACTCATCTCGTGGCTCCAAAAATATCACTTAAAAAATTCTAATGTTTTACAAAAAAAAATAAATTTCATTACATTATCCCCTAAATCATGAATTTTAAACCTAAAATTCACAATAAAAATAAAGATTTGGGGAGTATTGATCCCACATCACACTCTCATACTCATAGTATCTCTCATCCATGCTCCCATTCTTCCAAAGTACATGAACCAATATGATGGTCCTTCCTCACAAGATCCTCTCCTCGGATAATTTATTTTTGATGAGGTATTCCAGGAAGGTGGATCCACCCTTTATGTCTAGATCACCCCTATCAATAACATCTATAGTTCATGAATGTATCTCGTTAGTGTGACACATTGAAGATTTCATGCAATCAATCCAAATATGGGGGTGAGGCTCGGTGGTATGAAACCTCACCATCTCTCTATAGTATCCAAAATGACCTAATGAACCTCAGAGGTATCTTACCTCCTGTGATAAAGCATTAAAATACCAATCATGGATAGAATCTAAGGATATCATGGTATCCATGATTGAACACCAAGGGGATACAACATTATTCTATATATGATTTCCATCTACTCTATGATGTCCTCATGTGACCATTGATCACCAAAACCTTCTCTATTATTGTATACACCATCTCTATCCCAACAATATATTTCAATACAGTCTCAATCCAACATAAGGGTGACTTTCAAGGTCACTTTTATAGGGACTTTAAAGATGCCATACCGATAGTAGAATGAATATAATTATTATAGGAAAACATAAAAAATGGAATGTGGTCCTCTCAACTCCAAATATAGTCCATCAAACTACTTTCCAACATATCATTGAATACATGGGTTATCCATTGAGTCTCCTCATCCTTCTTGGGTTGAATCATAATGTTCATCCTCATATAGGTCGCAAAATCCTCATATAAGCCTCCCCATAATTGTGATGTAAACCATGTATCATTTTTATAGATTATCTTTGAGGTTTCCTGATCAATCTGGATGATCTCCTGAGAAGTCACATTCTATAAAATCATAGATAAGGTTTCCTATATAATAGTAAGGAAGGGTTATAATTGCATAAATAAGTCCCAATTACCTAGATAAAATCATGGACCCTCATATTAAATTGAAGCCTCATTATGATTTACATGATTATTCCATCCCATTTCTACTTCATAATCTCAAGAGGTTGTGTCCAACAGACTGAATACTGGCTCTCATCGTCTACCAAAAATTGTGGGATACACCAAGAGATGAACTTAGAAATGATCCACCTTATGCCTACCCATATAAAATTATTATAAATATAATTTTATATATTTATAAAACTAGGATGTGTGGGAAAGATGGATGTGTGAAACTACATCATCACCTCCAGATGAAACATAACCAGAACCCAAGTTTATCCCTATAAAAGGGTGATGTGCTACACTCTTTTGAAAAATCCATCTACTGTATATCTTGAGGATATTATATTATAATGAATTTCAAAGTTTGTATCTCTCATATGATCCTCCCTCGCTTACTGAAGAAGTGGAGGAGTCACCACCATCGACTGAAGAAAGGCTACTACCCTATCATCTATCAGGGTTAACATTAACAATGATAAATACTCATGTGCTTCCTCCGCAAATCCAAAACAAGACTTCCTGCTAAGGGTATCTACCACAACATTTCTTATCCTATGAGTATTGACCATATTTAAGTTATAGTCCTGTATGAACTCTATAAAATGACCATTCATTAGGTTATGATTTATTTGAGTGATGATTTACCAGAGATTCAGGTGTTCTATGTAAACAAAAATGAATGCTTGCCTAAAAGTAAATTCATCTACATATTTTTTGTAATTATTATTGCTTCCAAATATAGAAAATGATTTATTTTGTTTGGTCATGGCTTCTAAAAAACATCAAACTAAATTTCATGACTTCCAACCTATTTATTACCATTCAACTAATCCCATTTTCAGAGGCATCTCAAAACACAATGTACTCCATGATCTCTACTGATAGTCTCAACACAGGTCCACAGGTCATCCCTAGACTCATATCCAAGAATCATATAAAAAAAATTTATATCCCAATAAATTTTTTCAATTTATATATTAGAGAGGGAAATAGGAATCAATCCTTAAGAATTATACCACAAAACATCTATAGTACTCCACCAAGAAAAGATAACTATTCACACCATACACTCTTATGGTTAGCTCCCAATATATCAATTCATTAATCTTTAATAATTCCCTATATAATCCATGATTTGATATAAGTTTCCCTAATAAGTGAACCTCACTGATCCAAAACTGGTACATTGACAACTTACAATAAATATGGTGCTCCAAAGTATCTCTAGGAGTATACTAATATTCCTTAAATACACCTATAATGATGTAGAGTAAATGAGTATGTCAACAATGAAGACAACTAAAAATTGTCCATGTTTTACGGCATGATATGATTCATTAGAAAAATAATCATATTTCTAGAATTCGTTAAACCAAATGGAATCACAATTAACTTATGGTGTTTATAGAAGCCTTAGTATTTTGTTAGTGAAATGTCATATTCATGAATCTTTAACTAGCTATAGAAAAACAAGTGATTGATCCAAAAAAATAGACTTATACTACTAAAATAATCAAATAGGCTATTAATTATTAGAAATTTGAGCTTTTCATTTATCATTACCGGATTAAACTAATAACAATCAACATAAATACTAAAGATCCCATCCTTGTGATTCATTAAAAACATCATATATTCCATGGGGGGACACACTCGGCTGGATAAAAAACTTCTCTATAAGGAACTCTATATACACCTATAGATAATGGATCTTAGTTATAGCCATCATATTTTCCACATATGATATTGTTACAGTCATGGGGTGCATGGGAATGAAGAAATACATCTTCTACCATAGAGGTTGTATTATAACATCCATGGGGAGGACATCCATATAAGGCTCCAGCACTAAAAGAATCTAGATTTCTGAATATCTTAATATTCTAAGGGAAAAACAAACCAACTGGTGGGTAATTAATTTCAAATTACTACTCACAAGTCCCACTCTCTCAGTCATGCAATATCTCTCAACAACAATTGAGAATCACATCCCAGATATCCCAAGGCATATAAATCATCTATTATGACTGTGAATCTTGCATTGAACTATCCATAACAAATATATAACCAATATGATATCATAATGTTTCATTGTGATGGCCTAGAGGCCCCATGAGATACCCTCTCCATCAAGGACCATCTTACAGTACTAAAAGATGTGTGACATCAAAGAATCAATCCCTATAAAAACCTTTAGCTATATTTTCTAGTATAAAGTCTCATTTGGAAGATACCTCTATCAAAAAAATAAACAAGTTGATAAAGGAATCACTCATACATATATCAGACAATACAATTTCATGAGTAGAAAATACATAGATAATACAGTAAATCATCTTGTGTGGAGCTTGGTTACATACCTTAAAAAATTTCTGCTACTTGTAACACCAACTGCTAACTAGTTGTTATTAGAATAGGCCACCTGATGGTTGTAGTAGAAGTAACTTTTAGAATCCTCCCTAACCTATAGGTCATCCCTTCAAAGATTGACAAAATCTATTGTCAGTATCACCTCCCTAAGGGCCACCCCGACAAGGGTTACATGATCTTTGGTCAAATCCTAGCCTTTTATATGGTGTTCCATGATGGAGTGTGAAATCATATTCCATGGTACATATACCATCTCATGAATATCTTCATCCCTCTCCTATTTGGATAAATCCTATATGTGATCCCTGAGTCTCAAATCCATGAATACATGTATGATAACGAGAATGTATACTCTACTAAGACCTAAAAAATTGATGATTTATAGATGCAACATATGACTTATCCTTATGATTTACAGTACTGTATCCATCACATATATGTTTTAATTCTAATAATCTTTTAGTATCTATATCCCTCTCTATAAATCTACCATTTTCAGAAGGAAAAAGGAGACTAAACTAACACAAATGTCTATATGGAGACATTTCTCAAACAATCATTCATAGAAGAAAGAATATCACACCATATAAAAAGGGGTAATGTGTGATGACTCTAAGCCTCAAAACATACACAGTTACCATTATATCACCTATATTAAAATCAATAAGCTCTTGAATATTTAATATGAATAAATATGTGTGGTAAAAACCACCAAAGAATAGATTCTAGAAGTCTTACTATGAACGTGTCATCCCATATAAGTATTTCATCTTCAAAATAAAATAGTTCACTAGTTCCCCATGAATAAGGTATGTTTTAAGCATAACCATATTGTAAATTGGGATATGAACAATCATAAAGGCTCTGAACACCAGCTCAATCCAATCATCTACTTCCTATGAATCTGGCTGACCACACAACCTCAGCGGTTTCTAATGATGAAACTCCCATAGTGCACTAAGACAACACACATACATATCCTAGCCCGCTTTTACTATTTGGTTCTTATTAGGAAGGGGTACTACTCAGTAAATTATTAAATGAAACAACTCCTAAGATGGTTCTGGAACTGAGGCCTCACTACTGAAAAATATGACATCATTTCCCTAATCTAACAAGAAATCCTCACCATGTGTCCCACTCCCACACCATCCAAAATAAAAAATGGTGTGATAAAACTCTATCAAGACCTTACCCATCATGGCCCACCATGCCAATGAAAGGTCGTGTGTGATATCCCAAAACATTCATCCAACATTCTATGGGATGCAAATAATAAATGGGAAAAAATAATGTAAAATGGAATGCACTTTCCTATAATACTAGTACGCAAACACCCATCCATCTACTTGAATTAGTTCATAGGAATAAAAAAGACCATACATATCTATAATATAACCACATATATTATAATATCAAGGAAATAAATCATTGTATTTTTATATATCTACAATTCATAAATGGGATAAATAAATTCCTATATATAAAAAGTATTCCAAGACTAAGAAACATGAAAGATGGATATTGAGAGATCTTGGATCTTGATCTCCAATTTAAACCATATAACGTGGATAATGAACCCATGTATCACTGTACACTATTTTATGTCACCTTCGATATGTCTTCCATATGTTGAAGTCATGATATGTTGAGGAAAATCCCTTACAGGTGTGATTATATATATATATATACCTAGTAAGATCCCTCAAAAGCATTAAATGGAAAAAATACAATGATTCATAAGAATTTATTTAATCTAATAAGAAACAGCGATATGAAACCCTATAGATATATGATCATAAAGATACTAAGATGAGTGATTAATGGGATCACCATGAACATAGCCCAACATCTTATGAAACCTCACAAGAATATATATTGTGAGGAATATGCCTCCATATTGTGATCTATAGTAAAGGGATCGACAACCCTAGTAGAGGACCTACTACCGACTAAATCTCAATGACTAGGGAGTACCACTCCAAAGACAGTGGACTAGCACAATATTATGTTTTGGAATTGTACCTACCCTAACCATGTAATGAGTATGGGGGACCCGTGACCTAGTGCAATTGGGAAGAACTAACCACAACATAACAAAACTAATCTGATCTTGATCACCATCATAATCAATAATACTATAAAGAATCATTACACTTATAATACATCCAATCATATTGTGTATAACACAACAAATACCACAATCAAATTATACATTTAAAATAAATTCCCAATAATATTATTCCAGGTCAGAATTCGATTCCCAAAAGAAAGTGATATGGGATGAAGAATTTTCCAAGGAAAAACTATTTTTTGAATATGGTTTTATATCGATTTGGAACTCACCTCACCTATTGGAAATTTTCTACTCTATACATGGCTTGGGAATCCACTTTATTTCATGTGTTTTGCCCTTATGGGAATATGGGGTATATGTATACATGTATTCATTGATGAATTCACCTAGAATGTGGATTTTCAATCAGAGTATAGCCACACATCATGTCTATAAGGAAACATTACATGTATAAATACTCAGGGTCTCATGGTTTGTTTAGCTAGAACATGACATGAATAATGGGGTAGGGTCACACAATGTGTGTGACTGGCCACATGGCCTGTGATACTTTATTCAAATAAAACCCTATCACCCATAGAAAAATAAGAACACAACATGTGTACATACAAACTGAACGACTTGTAGTCATGTTTTTTTGTAGATTCTCCTATATTCCATCCAGATTATAGATCAGGATGCTCCACCTCAAATCCCCCCATTTTTCTATATGAATTTGATGAGGAATATTATTTTCCATCAATCTCTAGTCTCTTGTGGATGGATATTTAATTTCTAATAACACATGTGGTGCCATCATGCCTCCCATCACCAATCACTTATATGAATCCCAAATCCATGGAGGTAGTACCCACATCCCACATATATCCTTGACTCATCTGTAACTACCGATCCATACATTTTATATGAAATCACCAAATATTTGGTGGTTTGATCACACTCAAACCCTCCCCAACAATATCAAATCATGACCCCATGGGCCAAATATGATGAACATGAATATTTTTGGGGGAAACCGAATATAATGAGGAGAATCCTTCAAGGTATTATGATATAAACACCAACAATCATATGTTTGGTAAATAAGGGATGAATCTTGTAATAACAAATAAAAAATTTTAAATGGTACTTACTAGATTTGAATTTGGTTCATAAGATTATGAAACTAAAAAAGAATATAAAGATATAATCTCTATCCATCATGCAAAAATATTTACATTAATAATAAAATGTTCCCTAACCAATGTTTTTATCGATCATTGGTGATGAATGAATTCTCCAGTAATGAATTTCCAATGTGTTCACTAGCTTCCTGTCGATCCACCTCGATAGGATCAACGTTTGTCATCTAATCCTAAACCATTAATGAAGAACAATACACTTACTTTAAAATTCTCACATCCCTATTAGTCTAACCCTAACAGTTTTCTTTAATATGGAATTTATGGAGGGGAATTATGTCATTTAATATAAAAAATATATAAATTTATTTATTTTAACTTAATGAACACTCTAATAAACACACCCATAAGAACGTCTGATTCCATCTAATCATAGGTCACACCTAGTGTAAAACCCACATTTTGGATTCATGTTAGGTCTCAGATTTCCCATATGAGTTCTCCATTAATGTAAAAAAGTACTACAATCAATATGATGTCTGTGTGTGATAAAATATATTTTTATATTTTTAATATAACAACACCGATCCTTTATGGGCCTCAAAATCTCATATTGACACAACATATGGCTTAGAAAATACACATTAAAATATTAAAATTACCACAAGTAAAAAATATGTTACAAACCTATTTAATATTTCCCACCAATATATGAGTAATATAGGTAAAACCTGGATAAAAATATGGAATAATGATATGAAATATTAAAAAAAACCCTTTCCTTTATATTGTTATATTAGATCCATTTAGAGATAAGAATCTTCTCATTTATGTTTTGGAAATTGCATTCCACTCTCTTCTGGTAATAATATTAATAATATTAAATTTAATGAGTAAACTCAAAATGTAACGCTCTATGTTTTAATATCTATAATATTTTATATTTGGGATAAAAATAGGTTATGTTGGTTCTAAATGATTGTTTTTATTATAAATGAATTCTAATTTTTGTTTTAATTAATTTTTTTATTTTGTTGTTATGGAATAATTTCATTAAATGCTTACACAGTACCAAAATTTTTCTTGTTCAGATTATACTAAAATAAAATAAATAATTTGGAAAATAATAAAATCTATAAAATTTAGAATTACTATTCTGTTCAAATATGTTAATAGATAAACATAACATATTTTTGATGTTTAAAAACTTATATTGGAATTATATTTCTCTCATGATGTTGTTATGTCAAAAAATATAAATTTCCCCAAAAATGTTATCAATTGTATCTTATGTTAATTAAATTTTAATAAAATAATATATATTCCTAATAATATTTCATTTGTCCATGTGAATTGGATATACTCGATTATAATGACCATTTTTTACAAATGAATCACATGAACTTTTAATGTAACTCTTTTTAACCCTAAAATGTTAAAAACATTGATATCATGACAATCATAAAATTATTTAAGGTGGTTTAAATTTAATAGATAATTTTTTAAATGTAACATAATATTTCATAAATTTTATTATATGATAAATCCATGAATCTTAGTAATCCTGCATCCAAAATATATCATGTTTGTTCCAAATGTAAATGAGGATCGATTTATTATATTTTAAAATTTTATGTAATTCAAATTGTGTTATTTCCTTAACATTAAAATGACACAACCTCACATCTCTTCCCTACACCACATTCATTTAATTATCTCAGCCATACCCTATGAAAACCACTTATCAATAACTTTATTCATTTTATAGAGGATCAATAACTTTAAATATAATATCCCAAGTGTCCTTATAAATTAATCAAAATAAGGACACTCATAGAGGATGTAAGTGTTTTAAAAAACAACATTTATTTTACTTATTCCTATATCTAATACATTTCATTACTAAACATCCCAATATATTAACATCAATATCGTCCAAACCAAACAAACCCAGTTATATCCATATTGAATCAAGACCTCATGTGTTTCTCCCTGCACAAATGTGGCTTTTCACTAGCAGTGATGGATGAGTCCATGTGTGGGGTTAAAATACCCAATGTATCATGTTATATAATAGATAATAAGAAATAAGAATTAATCTATAATAATTAAATATTTTGATTAATCATGAAACAATATAAAGTTTGTCATAAATATCATACAATTAAAGTATCTCTTCAAGTGGTTAGCCTATATATAGGATATAACGAAAATAAAAATAAAAATAAATAGATGAACAATAACAAGAACCTAGGAAGACTATCCTTTTCCACTCCATCTTCATGCTCTACTACTCAAACACCCACCATAGGTCATTATACCTTAACATGATCCCTATGCATGAAATCTACAGGGACACCAAACTTTTTGTGTATGTTGTGAGTAAAAGGAACAAAAGGACATTACCAATTCTTCTTCAAGCTAGTGTCCTCAATGAAAAAATTGATTGTTTCATAATAAATATAAATGTGTAATGATCATAAGAACACAATACAAAACCATGAGGTCAAGTGCTATCCAAGATTACATTAACCAATGATTTTAATAACATTTTCTCCATAGAAGAAGGGTAATTGAAAATGATGTTAATAATGGAACTATCACCAACACAGTGTCCCCACAGAGTTATTTGAACATGTAACCCAACATCATTTGGCCATAAAGTATGTTATGCTGCATGAATTCATCTACTTGTGAAATATGGTACTTCAATGGTATCATATTTACAAAATTTTAGGCTACCTCCTGTGTATCCTCAACTTGGTAAATTGGGATACCTCATACCTCAACCCTATGTTTTGGACCCAGGTCACAATCATCACTAGTTAATGTAACTTTGTCTCTAAGGGATAAACATGGAATGATGGTCCACCTATCTAATATACCTATAATATATTCCAAGGAATTGTAACACAGATACGAGGTGAAATATACATGCCATGCATTGAATATAATCATGAGTATATTTTAGCACAAAAAAATCATGCAATCCCAATCAGAAATGGTGATAAATTGATCTAGTATCACTCAATAAATCACATATCTCAATGGGTCTAAATGGATACACACACACACAGATGTGATCATAATCAAGAATGGATATCAATTATGAACAGACACTGAATAATTATGAGAAAAAGTGTAAAAATGATCCAATGGAGGTAAGTAAATTTCATCCATACAGTTCTCAAAGGCAGTCTTCATGTTTTATTGGAGGAGTTATCACCCAAAAAATGATTTCTCACTAATAAGAACAATATATCACCCCAATGGACTGTACAACTATTTCTAATTGACTAGTATCTGGATCTAGAGAAATAAAATTATAAATGAATCAATGGGATCAACCCAATTTACCTGATTATGATCGTCATCAAAATAGGTATACAATGATGAAGGATGATGGATTCTAAAATTTAAAGGATATCCATGGTTCATGTTAGGGGATACGACATGGAGGATAAATAAAAATAGGATATATAGCTCATAGTGTAACACCACAACATAAGGAGCACACTAGAGGAAGATTACAATGACACATGTCCCATTGTCATGGTTCATTGATTCACACCATAGTGTAGGGTCAAATATAGCTACACAAAGGCTTATTAGTACATGACGTGCTATAGTATAAGGCCTAGGTCTATGTCATTGATTTTATTATATAGTGAATCAGTGTTATAGTTTGATAGCCTTGAATCGGGATGAAAATGGTATTGTGTGGGTTGGATTCGCATTAGATCTATCATCTATACCTACTAAATAGGAAATGAATCATCCCCATAAATTAAATATTTATTTCCTTGAATTAATTACATGAATGAGTATTTAAGATATTAGCTAAACATGGACATGTATTTTTAACTGATGAAGAAATTTCTACAACATTGTGGTCCATTGAACCACATAGTATCCTCCAATAAAAACTTCTTTAAGACATATATTACTATATGGTGTATCCATATCCAATATAGCATGGTACTATGCAATTTGGTGCTTCTATCATTGTTTTTCAGTAGTATTTCCAAAATACCCCATAAGCCTAAAATAAATTGAGAATCCATTTTTTATTAATAAAAAAATGGTCTATAACAAAAAACACGGATGAAAATTATGGACCAATCCTTCCATTTAAGAAATAAATTTTTAGTTTCTTATAATATGCCCCACTAAATACATATCATTCTATATATTCATCTCTATGTGTCCTGGCCGATTAAAATTTTCCACTAAGATCATACATCAATCTTGAATTCCAGATTCTCTACTAGGATCCATCCATGCATCCTATTAATTGAGACATATGGTATAATCTTCCCAGAAAAAACATTTTTTTTCTAGTCTCTAATATGCACTGGTTTCTCCACATCTGATGCTTTAGGATCTAGATCAATTTCAACATAATTGATAACATGTGAAGGGTTGGGTATGTACCATAAAATATGTGACACATGGATCATGTAATCCATACCTAGGTAATAAGAAGAATATTTAGAAAATATTCAACTATCCCAACATACTCTTGGATATGAAAAGGGCCAAAAAACAAGGAGATAACTTTTGTGCTTCCTCCAATATCGGTGAGCTATCAGATGTTTATTTCAAATGAGAACATGGTAACCCATGGTGAATTCCATGGGTATCCTCCTATGGTTATAATACGTTATATTCTTGTTTTGAGTCTAAATACAGTTATTTGGAATCATCCATATTATACCAGAGTCCACATGAACCATACTATTTACCACAACCATGGCATGACCCAGATCATAACAACAGAGTGGATGATGACATGGACTCCCATAAAGAGACTCATAAGGTTCCATCTGATTTGATGTATGGTGAAAAATTATATATGGGAACTCAACAAAAGATAGGTGATTATCCCAATTTCCAATAATGTATAGAACTCATTATTGTAGAATATCCTAAAATATAATTATAGGCTACATGGTCTTTCCATATTTCAATGTCTAGTATGTTGTGATCAATATTAGTTCAGTCCCAAAGAAAATATAAATTACCTACAGAATACATGAAATAAAATCTTTATATTTATACAAAACATTTCCCTAATGAACTACATAAAATAATAAGATCACACATACATTGTATTTTCCCATATTATCCACTAAGTGATTCACTAGAATAGGTAAACAATGGGAATCTTTTGTCAACAATTTGATATTCACCCTGGACGCATCAATAATTCACAGGGCCTTAGGCAACCCAGTACTAAATTCCATCATGATTTATTCTAATTTATATATGGTTACAAGATGTGGTAAAAGAAAAATTGTACGTTAATGCCAACCTTCACCCATTTCCAGATATCACATTGAAAGATGAACCCATCAATGTCTCTCTTCATCTATGTCCACCATAAATTATGCCTAAATAAATGGTACAAAATCATTAATATTGGATGAAATACACATATAGTGTTATGGTAATCCTTTTCATATCTTCTATTATGGATGAATATAATACTAATCTCCCATGTAGAATGATCACATCTTCATAACTCAAAGAATACAGGGGTATCAAATCACATCATACTATATGCTCCCTAATAACAACATAATTTGAGTCTAAATCCTTTATATTCATCAATTTCTCCAAAATGGATGATGTGACCACCACGGTAGTATAATATATAAAAATACAATCCAATAATGTATCTACTGTACAATCATCCTATAGACTCGTCAAACACCACTTCTCCCAGAATATCCTCTCACAAAGCTCCTAATCAGTCTAAATCTTATAGATAATAGAATCTACAGTGAAATTAATCTACATAGGTGTATACACCATCTAAAATTAAAATTTCTACAGGTACTCAACCCAACACCTTATTCATAGGTTAATGTCCCTCCATGTGACGTTATAATGAAAAATATTATTGTTTGTGTAAACAACTAATCTATCACAAATGAGATACTTTCTAAATACTTCATGGTGTGGAAAAAATATTCTTGTTATAAATTATTAATATTTTCATTCCACTCAATTTTATGTAACTAACATGACCAAAAGGCTACTGTTTTCTATCCCTGCATTAACAACACACCATGTCCAATGCCTGATGAATCATAGTAAAACGTAAAACCATTCCAATATCAAGAGTGAAAATAATTAATATATCATAGTAATTATATTTAGCTTGATGAAATATTCTTTACATAGATCTAGACACTAGATTCTCACTCCATTTATCATCAGTGTGTCCATGGGTGTTAATAATTGGGATATGTCCTAATTAAATATTTGGTAATTTCTTGGCAGACCTAGAAATATCTTGACCTCAAAAACATTCAACAGATGTTTCAAGGACATAACTACTTCTAATTTATATGGGTATAAGTATATAAATATCTCAAACACCACATGACATATTAATAATTCCTCTCATATACACAAGTGAATATTTTAATGTTTATTGTAATGCTTATGTGCAAGAACCATTATCTGAAGTATCTGGAGGTGATTAGAATGTTTCTCCACTATCAGTAAGTAGATGCTAATTCCATAAATGAAAACTATGAAAAAAGAGTCTTGGTATGGGAAATATTTCTTATTCATGAGGCTCATGAACACTATCGATGTGTTTTTATCCCGAACGACATTACCATCAACTTATAAAAACCTTATCTACTCTAAAACACATTATTCAGAATATCTATTTATCTAACATGCAATTTGTGGTATCCCAATTGAAGATCTATCATAGATAACCATCTTGATTCCTATAACTAATTGAGAGGATCATAAATACTAGGTAATAAATATTTTTTCTTCAACATAAATAGGTTGATATTCTTTTAATAAAATCATAGTTGAAGAATAAAATCTTCCTTCTTAGTGAAAAAATGGATTCTTTCCATGGTGATGTATTCGAAATTATAAATACCTTTCATTCCAATTTATCCAACTTCATATTAATATCTCTTATAATGGTCAGTTCCATATGATACAGGGGTATCAAAATAGGTTGTACAACTGGTATGAGATCAAACTAAAATTCAAAACATATATCTAGAGGGATTCATGTGAAGTATTCTAAGAAAATTTCAAGATAGAGATCCACCACATGTGGGGGTGATTAGGTTGTTTTGTTGATATTATTGAAAGAGACAATCCCAAATTTTTTATAATAATTTTCCTAATCTAACCATGTATCTTCCAACTATACCTTCTCATAGTTCCCATTATCCATTCATCAAAAACTACCTCCCCCTTTGGTGATATCAACGACACATGCCTATGATAGTATTCTATGTGATATTTAGAGGCTATTAATATAATCCATCTAGGATATCACATCAGTGTTCATCATCTATCACATAATGGATTCTCATATATTTCCATAACTAGTGAAAATTATTGTTAATTCTTGGCATTTCTGGAGATACCCTAATTTTATTTATAAAAGTATGTCAAGGGAGGCTAATTCAGAGGATAACAAGATTTTTATGTCATGTTAATCTATTTATTTGGAATATATAAAACAATGGAAAGAAATTGTATTGAATAATGAAACATAAATTTGGATATGATAAAGAACATACCTCAAATAGTAGATGGTCGTTCTCCACCTCCTCCAGGAGTCTAGTCCACAATATTGATGCGACCTTCCTTAGCTCTATGACCATGTCCTTGAGGTTAATATCTAATTTTATTTTTCTATATAGAACCCTATATAGGCTGCTTTCTCACTATTCATGGATGTATAGACATCCAAATATAGTTTCTAGAAAAAATTTATTGTAAATGTCCAATCATTCCACAATACAAACACGAGATTTTGGGTACTGTCCATACCCAAATTTTGTATCCAAACATCCCAAAACTGAAGCACTCTAAGTTAACTCTAGAAGAATCCAAAGATACTTATCTCTACTAAACATGAATTCAGATACTGAAATATGTGCCTCTAACCTTCTTATTCCTTCAATTGTAATAGGTAATTATGGTAACAATAAGAGTTGTATTGTTATGAGCCTTGAGGGTGAGAAAAAAAATTGTTAATCTATCATCCAAAATCATCTCAATGGTTAAAGACTTCATTAGAACATCATTAAAGGGATCTATTTAAAATATCATGACCTATTTTCTATGGTTAGGTCAATGTCCAATTGCGTTCTTCCAGACATTATGTTCTACATTACTAGAATAAAGATAAGAAAATGGGGGATAATTGAAAATCTTGTGGAGTATAACGATAATGTCTTAGAGATTTTATTCAATTATATGAAGTCCAATATTTAGTCAACATTTAGCTATGGTTGTTCGACCTCACCCATAACTTCACAAGAACTCCCTGTGGATCATTTCAGTAGAAACACTACCATCATCACCTTCATATCATTGATATTCTTTAAAATGTATAAGATTCAATCAATGATGTCCACCCAAAGCTCAGAATCTTTCCATCCACTAGTTCTTAATAAAGACAGAGGATTATGGAGTTAGAAAACCCTAGTGTAGTTAACCATGTATCTTGGTGGTGTATGCTAAGGGTATACTTTTTGCACCACTAGGGAATATGAGGTAACATTCTTTAGAGTATTTTTCTCACCTATCATTACCACCTAATATTTATGAGTTTTTTTCCATTAATAGAAGGAACATTAGAGACACAAACAGATCATAACTAGTCCAATGAACTACATAGTTTTTTTTCATAGGAGTTTACCCATAACTAAAGGTATACCCCCTAGTACTACACTTTTTCACTTTCCAGGCATGATAGTGAATGTCAACATATATATATACTAAAAAATAAACTTGATCAATTCAATTAAATAATTCTAATTAGAATATATCATAACAACATAGATGAAATGATATTTCACACTGGAGGTACTATCTTGAATAGATATCACAAATGAGGCTTTAAATTAAATAAATGAAATGAAACACAACATTTGTTATATATATATATATATTTCATGTGAACCTATTTTACTAGCCATGATGTACTAGAAACAAGAAATATATTTAATAACATATCAAAATCACATGCATAACACAAGGTGAATATAATAAATGGTAACAAGAAAACATATTTTCCCCACATTATGGATACTCAAGGTCCACTCTAACTTGTGGGCCTGGTAATCTCATAATCCCCATGATGATGTTTGAACATCCCTACCCCTTTTCTACCCTATCCCAAAATACAGGAATGATAAGAAACAATACACCAACATAGTCATCTGAACCATTCTTCAATGTTATGAACAATAGAGATATGTACTTTCTATAGAATTGAACACAATGATGATATTCATAATGTCAATTTAATTATCATAAAAAATTATTATAGAAAATAATAATTACTTTAAACGGATTCAAATTGTGTAATATGTATTAATTTCTATTTTATTAGGTATTCCACTATATTAGAAAATCCCAATAGCACCCAATATAGAACAAGGATTATTTTGTCTTTATGAAGCAATATTGGAAAATGTATCTTTTTTTTCTTTCATATAATCCAGATAGAGTCCATCATAATTATATGAAATTATATATGTATAAGGTCATGGAATCTAAAAACATGAATCTTTGATATCCATTGAGTGTGATCCCCAAAAATATAATTTGGACTCAGACATCCTTACCATTAACCTCAAAACATGTTATGGACATGCTAAGGCCATTAAAGAAATTACAATTTCAGGTAATTCCCTACTATAATATTTAATACTTCTTGATAATTAATGTTTTCCCCAATGAAAGATGAAATGAATCTTTATAAATAGTTCCAACTAAATTTAGTAGATGTAAGTATAAATCTATCTTACTATTTGATTGAGGTATTTTTATTCATTATGCATAAATTTTATTATTTTATATTTTACATATATTTCTAAAATTAGGAGGATTTAAGTTAATTTATTAAAAATCTACCAATTAAATATTTATGTATAAAACTATTATTAAAATGCATTCTTTTATTTTTAATTCATTTATTTATGTGACCATGATATGATGTCTATAAAACAAAACATGTTTCAGACATAAAAAATAAAAAAATTGTGGCATAGTCATGATAAATAATGAATATTTAGAATTTTATGTACATAATAATAAAAGTAATTAACCTAAAGGAAAAACTCCTTTAGTTGGTATATACATATGTTGTGACAATCAAATTCTATTATATTCATATATTTGGTTTGGTTTGATCTCAAATCATTCACGAACCATTTTAATGAACTTGTAAAATCCCTTCTAAGTACTCTTTTACTTATCTTAAAGGTGAAGGGAATAAAAGAGTGTTTATTTTAAATAAATAATTTCCACAAAAACCCATTCATAATATTGATCCAAGTGTGACTTAGAGAACATAAATTTATTAAAATAATAAATATTAGAAAAATTGTTTCAATAATTAAGTTAACATAATCCACACACATACACAAGTTTGTCTAAGAACATAATCATCCACTTGTGCTGGGAATTTTTTTTAAAATAACTTTATATAAATCATATTAATTATTTTTTTATTAACATATACAAAACATGATTAAATTTGATTATTTATCTAATTTTTCAATCAGATAATTTTATCTTCAAATTCCTCAAATCTATCCCCAAGTAATCAATTTTTTTATGATTTTTAGTAAACTTTATAATTTATTTTTATTTGAAATTTTATAACATAAGTAGTTACCATTTATTTGGAGGGACCTCAAAAAGAACAAATTCAAAAAACTTATAATTTATTTTTATCACATATTATATAATAAAGTGTTATATAACCTACATGTTTTTTCATGTAATTACAAGAAATATCTAATTTCATAAATGACCCGTGAAATAAATATAAAATAACATAGAAATTAATTAATTTAAAGTATGTAGATTAGTAATTTTTTTATTATATATGTTATGTAGTTGAAAATTTTATATGGAAATTATTTTGAAATTTAATATGAATATATCCCCTAACACAATGTGTATGAATTAATAAATTACACAAAGAACACATGATGATGATTTTTAATAGGGTAATAAATTGATTTTAAATTTTCTTCAAAAATAGCATGAGTGCATGACATGTACATCTAACTACAAGTCATGTATAATACTCTTTATAAGTCCATGAATTAGTCCTAGGGAGTAGACCAATATTCTTGTGTAGAAAAGTTTTGCTCACATGACATGTATTCAAGTTACACAATGGATTTCTTTAATGTTGCACAATGCATCGATAACCATTTCAAATAATAAACTCATGACATTACATTGATCCTGAGTTTTTTCTATTAAAAACACTTATTAAATAATGTGTATGTGAGTTAAACAACATTTTTTTATTACTATAGGTTACCCGATCCCAACAATCTTGAAACATGAGTTTAATCTATACTCCAATTAATTATATCATGATTAATAGAAAAGGTGTAAAATGTATAATTAATGTTTTTTAGATATTATTGTGTCATAAATATAATATTTTAAGAATACATAAACGAGGAGATGATGATATCTATGAATTTTATTTAATTACTAATAAATAATCCATCTACCCATAGTTTTATAGATGTAATCCCATGTACACAGAAATGAAATATAAGGCTACAATCATGAAGAATTCAATTAAATATTAGGACATTATGGTATTATTTACTGTGATTATTTTTTAACTTGTATTATGATATATCAAAATGATTTAATGGTGTTGATGAATCGAAACATTTTTTATTTTTTTCCATGTGTTTGAATGATTTTATATACCATTAAAAATATTCATTTCCTTGATGATAGGTTGAGAATCATATTTTTAGGATACACTGGGGTAGAATATTTTTAGGACTAATTTTATGAATAAGTGGAATTAAAATTGATAAGGAAAATTATATTATGTCATGTTGGGTTTTAATTATGATGGATATTAAAAATATATTTCTATTTTTCATGAATAATGTTCAATGATGATTTCAATATTTAATTTTTAATATTTTTTTAACTGTTCTATTAAAAAACATGAAAGAAATTTTCCAACCAAGGACCTAACTAAACTAAAAATGTTGGAACATGGGGTATAACATGTGTGAAGGTTTTCAAACATTCCACCCACTGATGGTATGTGTGAATATTTGTATATGAATAGATTATATATAGAGTATATATGGGATTATATAGAATGATAATAGGGTGCACAGATGGGTGCCTAGGTGGATGGCCTAATAGTATAGAAAAACCTATGATGGGTGTGTGAAGTGTGTTTAGGTGATGACGTCATCAAAAGCTCAAGTGATAGATGATTTATCTATAAATATTAATAAAATAAAACATTTTTATGATAACAATAGGGGCTAAGACATTGTGTGATACAATTCATGCATCTTAAAAATATAATGAATAACATAGTAATTCTATCTAAATAAATATAATATGTCTAAATATTCTATATAATTGTCTCTATCACTTCACATGTGAAGGGGTTCTGTACATGATTTTTTAGTTCATATATATATTGTTATCATTCCTCAAGAACAAGACATACTAGATCACCAAAAACCATACATGCAATCCTCATATTTCATATTTGAGTATGCTCTATGAATAATCATGTGTTGAATTTACATGAGGTAATTCCACTGAGACGTCATGTGAGCTTCATTGATCATGTGAAGCCTTCAATTAGTGGTCAAGTATATTGGTGGCATCGCATGAAGAGAATCTATCTGTCTAAAACCCTTCTTGGAAAACCTATATTGCATTAATACATTATGCAATTACTGATCACATAAAACATAAAATGAAGAATAACCTCAATGAAACATGATGTTGAATAATATGAGAGATTTAAAATTATGAAATCATTTAGATACGTCATGATATTTGGACATTTATGGAGGATTGACCAACATAAATATTGAAATTCAATTTGTGATTACCTCGCCAATAAATTTTGTGGGATAGTTGGGGTTTTTCTCCTATAATTCAAATATCATTGAGATAGATATTGTTATCCTAAAAGGAGATTGAAAATTCTTGAGCTATGCTAGTAAAATTATTGGAATGAATCTCACAAGCATTACATGGATTCATAAATAAGGATAATCATGTGACTTTCATGTAATGATAATATCACGAGTCAGATGATCTATTATTCAAATGATATAAATGATACTTTGGTGATACACACCCATAAGGAAGAAGGTGAATACATTGAATCTATTTACGTTATTCGCATAGGTACTGAGTATCCCACATGAGTTCTTTTTCCAAAGAAGAATACAATTCCATGACCACATTTTTATCATTAAATTTATATAGGATATCACATATACATATACACATCACACAATGTAAATGAGAAATAACTTATTGCACACATACAATATACATTCATGAAAAAAGGAAAATAAAATTTATTGTGTAAAACACTAATTTGAATTATATCTAAATAATTTAATGATAATTGTAAACATGAATAGAGGATCATGTGAAATACACATATAAAATAATGATGATATTGAATAATAATGAAAATTGTTCACACACCATGAATTTATCATTTTATAATTTATTTTTGAAGATATATTGAGTTGTGAAAAGATCATTATAGAATGAAAATATTGAAGATATTGTGTATATCACATACATAAATTTTATTAAGGATCAAACCTTACTAGATGATGGATGAATTCGTTATGAAGATATTTTCATTTTAAATGTAAGGACAAAATCTTTAACAAATAATGAGATCATTATTTTCTAATTTTTTTAATTAATTGTTGAAATCCATAACCACCATTATCTAGAATAGATATGAAAATGACTAGGGATGTGATATATTCAATATTGCAAGCTTGGTGGCTGGGGTGGTCGTAGGCGGGTTTCCTTTGGCTGTCATCGGAGCTTCTCCGGTGATGGAATAGGTGGTTGCAGGCAACAAAAGGTGGAGTTCCAGGGTGAATTATTTCAAGGAGGCGGTCTGCGGGAGCTCATTGGGGGGATTGTTTGGTCGGATTTGTATCTTGTCAATCCAGTTGGATAAAGAAAAGCTAGAGTTTATGGATGGAGCACCAGTGGTGGTAATTTCAGAGAAGGATATGTGTTGCATCGCCGAGTTCCATATGCTAATGCTTGTAGCTAGATTGGGACCTGTGAAAACATAAGCTAACGATGGTGGGTGATGCTATAGAGAGATTTTTGTCTATGGATGAGAGCACGGGGGGCTGCGGGATTCGACCAATCCTCGAATGGCAGATGGGGTTCAGTTTTCAGTTGCATGGGCACTTGATTAATATGCATATATGGGTTTTATGGAAGAACCCTCTTCAGGTGGAGTCAGTTCATGGGGAAGAATAGTGTATTATGGTGATGATCGAGTTCAGTGGATCTGAAGTATTTTTCTCCTTTATTTATGCCAGTTTCGATGTCATGGAATCAAAGAATTTATGGGAGTGTCTCGACACCTTTGATGTGGATGGATTACAGTTATTTATTGGAGGGGATATTAATGCCATTCTAGATAGTAAATAGAAGAATGGTAGATCAACAGTTTTCAATAATGATATGCTGGATTTTAATAATTTAATTTCTAGGAAGGGACTACTGGACTTGGGTTTTAGTGGGAGAAAATATACTTGGTGTAACAATCAGATAGGTGGTAATCACATTTGGAGTAGACAATATAGATTCCTTGATAATATATAGGGATTGAAGTCCTTTTCTAGGACAATAATTTCTCACTTGACTTGAGCTCTTTTAGAGCATGCACCTCTGTTGATGGAGATAAATTAGTGGAGTTCAGATAACAAGGAATTTCTATATTCGATTAATTGGCACTTGGCGGATTGGATCATGAAAATAATGAAATATTCCTTGGAGAAAGAGGTAGATGGTAGAGCCTGGGTGGGATTATCAAGGTGACTTAAGCGACTCAAGAATGACATCAGCAGATTCTTTAGGAATCGAGTAGAAGCAGTCAGGTCTGTGGGGGTGCTTCAGGAGGAAATTGACAGGTTGGAAGACATGCCTCAACCGAGATTGGATGAGTCTTCCTTTCTACTGCTATGTGAAAAACACTCTTTTCTAGTGCAAAGTTTTTTGGACATGGAGATTGACTACAAGATAATATCCAGGGTAAGGTGGATTATGTAAAGTGACATGAATATCGGTTTTTTCCATGCTAGCATGAAGGAATAAGAAAATTTGAAAATCAACATTAGGATTGACGATGGGTCAGTTTCATTAGATGTTGATGTCACGGGTAGGATGGCTTTGGGGCATTTTGAATTACTCCTTACAGGTGATCAGACAGGGTATTCAGGGGAGGATATATCGGAGTCTGAACAAGATGTTTTCATGGGTAGTATTTTTAGGAGTGTTTATAAAGAGGATAATTACTCTGTGTTGCATTCCGTTCGGTGATGAGGTATGGGAGGTGGTTCACAGCATGCCATGGGAGACTTCTCCCAGCCCGAATGGTTTCCCGACTACTTTTTATATGTCTTTGTGGGACTTCGTGGGTGCACTTGTCATTGAAGTTTTACAATACTTCTTCTGGGGAGGTGCTATCAGCAGAAGCTCGTGTTCTTCCAGGGTGGTGCTGTTTCCAAAAGTCAAAGATCCTTCCTCCCTTAATCATTATAGTCCAATATGTCTCTGTAATGTTTCCTACAAGATTTTATCTAGTGTACTGGCTAGGAGGCTGAGTAGGGTGATTCTGAGGGTCATCTCACAGGAGAAACACATATTTGTACAAGGTAAGGGTATTTAGGGTGCAGTGGAAGTTGCTCAAGAGTTGTTGGTGGATCTATGTAAGAAGGTGGTCATGTCCAATATGATTACACAGGTGGAAATGGATAAGGAATATGAAAAACTGGAGAGGAGCTTCATTATTTGGGTGATGAGGAAGTTAGGTTTTTCTAAATGGGTTTGCGATTGCTGCTTCCACTGTTTCTTCTCTCCTTTGATTTCCATTTCACTATTGGGAAAGGGTTTTGGTTCTTTCAAGAATGTGCGGGGGTGCGACCAGGGGACCCCTATCCCCCCATTCTATTTATTATTTCTCAATATTCTCTTTCACATAACCTTTAAAGATGATTGTTGGACCAGAGTATTTTGACTTATATGTCTAAAGCTCAGATGGATCATTATCACATATTATGTTTGTTGGTACTCATTTCTTTGAATGGAATGAGATCGTCTCTAGTTAATTTTTTGAGACTAATGGTGCTCTATGGTAATTTAAATGGTCAGTAAATCAATTCTAGGAAGAGAAATGTCTTTGTAGACAATAGATTTTCAAGATGATGGATTCGAGTCATACAAGATATTCTCAGAATGCAACGGATACAGCTACCAATGATCTATCTTGGGAAACCCATTTTAAATGGTTGGGTGAAAAAAATATTGTTTTCTAATATCTTAAATAGGATACATTGGAGGATTTTGAATTGGGAAAAAAGTTCATTTCCTTCATTGGACGAGGGGCTTTGATAAATATTGTGATCTCGTCTATTCTGATGCATTTTTTGTCTATTATCACTCGACCTAAAGGTATAATTTATTCCATGGAGAAGTTGATGAACAAGTTTCTGTGGGATTCCAACTCTTTGGGCAGGGCTCACTGGGCTTCTTAGCATCGATTGGACAAACCGGTGGAGGAGGGAGGTGTTGGCCTTAGGGACATAATAGTTTCCATACAGACCATGCAATCTCATTTTTCATGGTACTTTATTGTTTTGAAATCAATGTGGTCCAAAACATTAAGTACTAAATATGGAAGGAATTGGGGGGAGTGGGATAAAAAAACTATCCAGGATGGGGAAGACTATGGTGTTCCATCTTGAAATCCTTGAGGAGTCTTCTCAATTGGTTGTGGGATGAGGTGAGGTTAATTTATGGAGAGACAACTACCCTGGATAGAAGTTGTTTTTCCCGTTCTATCCCTGGCTGGATATGTTGGTTAGAATAGCAAGCCATCATCCCAGGTTAATGGAAGCCATTATGAGCGCATATCAGATGGATATTTTCATAGAAGTTGTGTTCAATGAGAAGGATGACCGATGGTTCTTTATAAAGCTGAGTTCATGGTATTTTAATGGGTTCCATTATCGGGGTTTGATATGACAGGGAGATGATTGGGATGAATGAGGTCATGAATTTGATGTAAGGAGGTTCCTATGAAGATGTGTTTCCTGTTATAGAGAGATCATCATCAAGCACTTCCCACTGAGGATAATATTCAGAAGAAAGTAATTCAGTAGGCCTCATGATGTTTTTGATATGCTAATCTGCAGGTAGAGACGGTGGTTCACCTATTTATTAAGAGAGAATTTTCTATCAGTCTATAGTCTAGAATGGATAAATGGGGTAGATTTTATGGAATGAGTTTGTCCATGTAAGAGTATTTTTCACGATGGTTTATGGGATCAGATCAGCAGGGCATGGAGAATAAGACTAGAAGCATCATTGCTACTGCAATCTTCTGGATGCTATAGGAGGCATGAAATAAGGTTTGAATAGAAGTTCAGTGGACGATACTGCTACTGTAGGTGCGTATGAAGGCGCTGCTACATGAATTGGACTCACTGGGGAAGTGTGGTCATTAATTTCTTCTTGTTGGGGATATCACGAACAACCAAGTTACTCGGCCGAGAGCTCTAGGATGTTGGGTTAGATGGAATCCTCTGATGAATGGATTCAAACCGAATGTTTATGGATCGTTGATGGGTGGTCATATGCACGGGGGGGGGGGGGGGGGGGGTGGTGTCCGGGACAATAATGGATTAGTATTATTGGATTTCAGTAGCTTTTATTGGCTAGGGAGTTCATTGGGTGTAGAAGTAAGAGCACTACACACGAGTATCATTCTTTACAAAAGGTGGTCAGTGGTGATATCAGAAGTGGAATCAGACTCCGAAGTGTTGATAAGGGCTTTTCATAGAAGAGTTGAGTTTCCATGGCTTTTGACTTATCTTTTACGTAGTTGCGCCTTGGAGATTGGTAATGGATGTGCAGTTTGGCATATTCATAAAGAGGGTAACTTTGCAGTATACACACTTTCTCTAGGTAGTAGTTCCGAGGAACCCCTATTTTTTTTCTAACATGGGGTGTTTACCTCAGAAATGTAATGGTTTTGTTCTCAGGGACTCCCTTGGGATCCCTTACTTTATATATCCTTGAGTGTTTGTATTTGTGGACGAGGTTTCTTCCACCAGGAGAATATTAAAATAAAAAACCAATTATCGATCGATCGACTAGGGATGATGATTATAGGAGTTTAATTTTATGTTTGATCATTCAATATATTGATATTAACATGATCATTAAATATCTAGTTTGAAATATTTTTATGAATAATATGATTTTTCTATGAAGTTTTTCATGTTCATGATGTTGTACATGAGTAAGCCTGATCGTACAGGCTCTTATAAGAGGATCAAATGGAAGAAAAAAGTAGAATCTCTATTATTGAGTCAATAAGGATTCCTTATTTCATTTCCATTCCTTTATGTTTTGAAAATCACAAACACTCTATCTATGGGAAAATCTCATTTCCCCCAAAATTTATCTTAATAAGGAAATTTTCCTTTCCCAAGGAAATTTTCTCCTTACCTTTGTTTTCATTGTTCGTGTAATAGTTTCTCTAAATATAACTCTTTTTGTTTCTAAGTGTAAAATTCTGTTTCATATCTAAAACCTCATAATCCTATAAATACATAGATATAGAGCATTCTATTTTCATGTTCTGAATTCCGACTCCAAATTCCTCTGAATTCAGACTTTGAATACTCTGAAATTTAGATTCCGAATTCTCTGGATTCAGACTCCGAATTCTATGAAATTCAGATTCTGAATTTTATGAATTCAGACTCTGAATTATTTAAAATTCATATTCCGAATTATCTGAAATTAAGATTTTGAATTCTCTGAAATTCAGATTCTAAATTCTTCAGAATTCAGACTCCAAATTCCATAGAATTCAGATATCAAATTCCTTATAATTCATACATTTAGATCTATTGAATTTAGGTTTTTAATACCTTGAAAAATAGAATCCTAATATCCATGTAATATAGACTGCGGATTTTTTTTTCTTAGACTCTGAACATTATTTTTCCTTACACTCTGAAAAATGGATTTGTTTAGGCAACCATATTTTTCTTACCCTTGTTTTAGTTATGAAACGATGTCATGAAATCTGTTTTTAACTAACCATTGTTTGAGTGACACGTATACAGGTCCCTCTGAGATTCAAGTAAAAATATGACCATTGGAGGAGGGATCCGACTATTGGAGAAATGCCTATGAATAGGAGCTCATTTAAACAAGCTCAATATAACAAAGAACAATCAATCAATCTAGAGATTACATACTACTAAAGTTATTTCTATTGAGAGAGACTCTCATGCTTTGTGCATACTAAACATCTTGTTTAGCTTGCTTCATGCGACTCTGATTATTGTTGAGTACAATCGAGGACTTTTGGGGATAGGAAGACAGAGGTGCCAGCTACCTTAATATTGAAGGACTTCCTTGATAAGGAAGACATAGGTTCCGACTACCTTAATGTTTAAGGGCTTGTAAGGACAACAAGACTGAATCTAATATTCCTATCGAGAGCTTACCCTGGTGTGGGTAAGACATACTTTCTTGAAAGTATAAATCAAGGGACCATTATCCAAGTTTTTTGGATACCCTTCTCGAGGGGTTAAAAGATTTCATACTTATTACTTGTATTTTTTAATGTTTATTTTCTTCCACATTTTGATTAATAAGGTAAGTATAACTATCTTATACTTTCTTGTACTTGTATAACCTGATTAGTAAGATTCTATATGTTTTAAGGTAGAATCATTTCCTTGTAAACTTTTCTTAAGTTTCATTTCCTGAACCATATTTCCAGAAACTAGCAAGTTTATAGAAGTAAGAGGTCTTGTGAATTTACCTTGTTTAACTTTGTTAATCATAGTTTTCCTCACAGTTAAAAACAAAAGTTTTATACCAACTTTAAAGGTTCTAAAAGAATTTTTAAAGTATACAATCTTCCCTCTCTCTTGTATATTGATAACCTACATTCATATTTCTATCCTACAATTGGTATTAGAGATTGTATTTGAAATATTTATATTCACATATATGTTTTCTTTCTCAGTTTTCATTGTTATGAATTTATTTTCTTTGCTTAGGATTTTTATCCTTATTTACAAACATTACTATTAGCATGTTTTTGTGGAAAGATATTTTCTTTTTGATGGCAGGAATGAATGATTGTTCGATTGACAACCTTAATCCTACTAGACCACCTATATTTAATGGAAATTATTATGAATATTAGTGTGATCCTATAAAGACTTTTTTCTATTAATACCTTAGTGGACAACTTTGTTATGCTTACTGGAGATTTCAATATTCTTGATAAGGAAGTCAAAACTTTTACTAATCAAGAAAAATCAAAATATCAACTAAACTAAAAGGTACAAAATACTTTGTTTTATTCCATGACCAGGAATATATATAGTCAGATTTCTTCTTGTGAAGCTGAAAATTGTATTTGGATGAAATTGGAGGTCACGCATTTTGGTACATCCATGGTTATAGAAACTAGAAGAGCTATGCTTGGCAAAAAATATCATGGATTTCTATTTCCTTATGGAGGACTAGTATGCAAGGTACACCAAAAATTTATGACTACTATTAAAAGCTTACAATCCCTGGGTGAGTAAGGGATAAATGTTGAGGTACTTGTGGAAAATATTATAGATGTCATGCCTAATGAGTGGGAATCTAAGAGAACCACTATTGCTGAGAATAAGAAAGTTTCACAGATTACTCTTAATGAGCTTTTTATAACTCATCTTCAACATGATACAATTGAAGGATTGAAATATGAATGCATATGCTCAATATAAAAGAGGGGGGTTGAATTGTATACTTTAAAAATTTATTAGGAACCTTTAAATTTGGTATAAAAATTTCATTTTTAACCTTGGGGAAAATGATGTTTAATGAAGTTAAACTAGGTAAATTCACAAGACCTATTAGTTCTACAAACTTTCTAGGTTCCAGAAATATGGTTCTAGAATTGAAACTTAAGAAAAGTTTACAAGGAAGAGATTCTACCTTAAAGAATATAGAATATTACTAATCAGAGTATACAAGTACAAGAAAGTATAAGGTAGTTATAATTTCCTTATTAATCCAAATGAAACAGAAAATAAACTTGAAACAATAAAAGTAACAAGTATGAAATCATTTATCCCAAATATAAGGGTACCCAACAACCTTGGATAAAGGTTCCTTGATTTATACTTTCAGGAAAGTCTGTCTTTCCCACACCAGGGTAAGCCCTCGATAGGAATATCAGATTCTGTTTTGTTATCCCCGCAAGCCCTCAAACATTAAAGTTGTCGGTACCTCTGTATTCGTTATGAAGGAAGTCCTCAAACATTAATGTAGTCAGCACCTCTGTCTTCTTATCCCTGGAAGTCCCCGATTTTACTCAGCAACAATCGAAGTTGCATGAAGCAAGATGAAAAAGATGTTCAGTACGCACAAAGCTTGAGAGTCTCTCTCTCTCTAAAAATAACTTCAGCATGTAATCTCTAGTTTGATTGATCTATTCTCAGTTCTCTTAAGGTTGTTCAAATGAGATCCTATTTATAGGCACTTCTCCAATGGTCGACTCCCTCCTCCAACAGTCATATTTTTCCTTCAATCTCATAGGGACCTGTATACGTTTCACTCAAACAATGGTTAGTTAGAAACAGATTGCACGACATCATTTCATAACTAAAACAAGGTTAATAAAAATATGGTTTGTTAACAAAATCCATTTGTTAGAGTCTAAGGAAAAATAATATTTAGAGTCTCTAAGAAAATAAACATTCGAAGTCTATATTACCCACACTAGGGTAAGCCCTCGATAGGAATATCGGATTCTGTCGTGCTATCCCCGAAAGCCCTCAAACGTTATGGTAGTCAACACCTCTATATTCCTTATCATGGAAGTCCTCGATCTTTAAGGTATTCAGAACCTCTGTCTTCTTATCCCCAGAAGACCTTGAATATAATCCACAATAATCGGAGTCACACGAAGCATGATGAACAAGATGTTCAGTATGCACAAAGCATGAGAGTCTCTCTCTCTAAAAATCACTTCAGCAACATGTAATATTTAGATTGATTGATCGGTTCTGAATTATGTTGAGCTCATTTAAATGAGATGCTATTTATAGGCACTTCACAAATAGTCAGCTCCCTCCTCCAACAATCATATTTTTCCTTGAATCTCAGAATGGCCGATATACGTGTCACTCTAACAACAGTTAGTTAAAAATAGATTGCACATCATCTTTTCCTAACTAATACAAGGGTAAGAAAAATATGGCTGCCTAACCAAATCCATTTTTCAGATTATAAGGTAAAATAATGTTTGGAGCCTATGAAAATAAACATTCGAAGTCTATATTACATGGATTTTTGGATTTTGTTTTTCAAGGTATTCAGAAGCAGAATTATATAGATTTCAGAGTCTAAATTTTAAGTAATTCAGAGTCCAAATTCTGAGGAATTCAGAATCTAAATTTCAGAGAATTCAGAATCTGAATTTTAGGGAATTTGGAATCTGAATTTCAGAGAATTCAGAGTCAAAATTCAGAGAATTCAAAATTTGAATTTTAGAGAATTCGGAGTCTGAATTCAGAGGAATTCAAAATCTGAATTCGGAGTCTGAATTCAGAACCTGAAAATAGAATTCTCTATAACTAAGTACATATAGTATTCTGAGGTTTTAAATATGAAACCAAATTTTACACTTAGAAACAAAAAGAGTTAGATTTAGAGAAACTATAACATGAATAATTAAAACAAAGGTTAGGAGAAAATTCCCTTGGGAAAGGAAAATTTTCTTATTAAGATAAATTTTTGTGGAAATAAAATTTTCCCTGAGATGGAGTGTTTGTGATTTTCCAAATATAAATGAATGGAAAAGTCAAAAGGAAACATTATTTACTCATCAATATCCTCCTTTTTGGAAAACACAAACATCCTTACTAAAAAGAATATAAGGTCTTTAAACTATTATGGTCATGAAAATAAAAACTCATCTCCCTTTACTTATGGATCAATGTGAATACGAATAAATCCCCCTTAGTCTTTGGAAACACTAAGGATTGTATTCTTGATTTCCTGAATGAGATTTTACATTATCTTGCATACAAAAATTTTACTTGATAAGAACTTCCCCTTAGATGAACCCCCCTTACATAGGGTAATCTCTTCTTTCTTAATATTCTTTTTTATCATTCCTTTCTCCTGCTTTGTGATTACCAAAAAGAAATAGAGGGATTGGAAAAACAATGAATGGTACTTAAAAAATTAGTACTAAATCACCATAAAAAAAATATATAAAGAACAACCAAAATTTCATTACTATTGAAAGATTTTGTATATGGAAAAGTACAACAAAATATCGGAATGGAAAAAATTATCTTTCTTTCACCTTCGGCACTAGCTTCTTCATAATAGTTGTTAACTTCTTGATCTCCTTGTGATCTTCTTGCATACGCTTGATTAACTGACCCTGATCTTCATTCTTATCATCCCAGGATTTAGTTTTTTCTTCCTGAGCCATAAGACATTATGCTTGAGCTTTCAATACTTCTTCTTTCTTGACAATATTTTATTCAATCTCAATTCTGAGATACCTTTCACTCTTCCAATTCATTTCCACAGAATTAAGCTTTCCATTCATATCCATAACTTTCTGCTTCCGAGTAGTCTATTATAGGATTAACTTTTCCCCAAAATTGTTTGTAAGATCAGTGATCTTCCCATCTTCAGTGTCAAAAACGTCTTTGAATTTTTTTTAAAATTCATCGAAATCTTTAAGGTCTTCAACGGTCTTCCTTGAACAGCTTTTAATATTCTTTCATGATATTTTATGAGCCTCATAACCAATGAGGAAGGTTTTGAAATCTGCCTCTATTCTGACACATTTTTACATTACAATGGAAACTGAATCTGATTTCTAATTTAACGTATACTGAAGCATCTGCCATCTTGAGTTTATGCTTGGGAAATGAGGGAATAATACCAACCTACTTTTTCAATGTATGAACAATAAAATAATTTCCATGGGAAGATGATTCTGAATCCAAGTGTTCAGATTATAAGGATTCATCTTCTATGTCTTTAGATTTTCTCTTTGATGAAGTACCAACATCATTTTTCTTCACCAAATATTTACTAGGTGTATCTACTGTCACCCGATTTCCATTATCAGCTCTCATAATGATGTCTTGTGTTTTGGGAGATTTGTGTTCACTATTCGATAGCGGAACAATCAAATCTTCATCTACTTGTTCTTTCTCAGCTCCTGCCTCAACATCTTCTGGATAGATAAAATCATTATTGCTACATTCTTGTTCAAACAACTTATTGACTTCTTCCTCACCCTTCTCATATTTTGGTGGAGTAGAATGTTTTGAACACTTCACTTCAGTAGTTCAGATTGATAATTTCTCAGAAAGACTTTCCTTCTCATGGTAATCCTCTACTTTCCTGATTATGTCCTCAGTATCACCACTTCCTTCTTCTTCCAAATTTTCTTCTTCCACTATTTCTTCTTCATGTTGTGATTCTGGAATCACAAATTTCTTTCCCAGAGTCACTGGATCTGATTATAGAAAGAAATACTCCGGCATTGGAATTTGTTCAGATGCTTTCTCAATATCTTCGAGAAGAGATTGTACTATCTCAACCTTAGACATTTTTTCTTTTGCTTCTTCTCTTCTTGTTTCTTCTCAGGATCTTTAGCAACCTTTATTATTAAGAACTTTTCCTCAGCATGGTCCAATCCCAACGTAGGCTCCTCTTCCTTCCTCTGTTTCTTATCCTCTCTCCAGATAGCCATTACCTCATTTGGATAAACATTTTTCTTCTTTGGCTTCGGTGGTGCTGACTGAGTTTGTTTAGTCACATAAGTTTTTTTCCTCTTCAGGTTCCTTAGCCTTTCTCTTCCTTCCACATTTCTTAGAGGATTCTTCAACTTACGGATTCTTTGAAAAAGTTTCTAGTTCTTCTTCAGATAGATCATAAAACTCTCGGGATTGACTAGAGAAGCCAACCTTCATCATTTTTAAGGTTTCATCACACAACAACATTACCTTGTAATTTTCCAGCTTGGAACTGTATGGAATTTTGATAGACTCTAAACAAAGAACTATAATATTTGAGAGAATATCTAGATACATAATGATTCAAGATTTCAGATTTCCATTCTTGATATTCTCAATAATCACCAAGATATATTTAACAAAATTTATCTTCCTGCGATTCACCAAGAAATCAAATATATAGATATCACTATTCTTTAAAGTATCCTTATCCCCTTCCTTATAATAATAAAGCCTTGAACCCACAATTCATGAAACTGTATGTTTGTAGAAAGATGAAAATTCCTTGGCGTCTTTACTCCTTTCATTCTGAGACACTCTATTTCCTTTTCCTTATCAAAATATTCTGATACATCTGGTAATTTTTTATTACAAAATTCTACTTCTCCTTAATAAGGCATTACAATCAGACTTGTTGCCTTGATATAAGAAAGTGAGTTGGTCTTTCTATAACACTAAAATAGAACTTTTCTCTTCCTTCTTCCTTTAAGAAACTTGTTGTCTCATAAAACTCAATCAAAATCCATGGTTGATCCAACGGTTGAAAAAAAATCTTCTGATCAAATATGACGGTTGAGATGATAACCAAAAAAAATTTATTGGTTCTGATCTTTTGAGGTTTTAAGAAAAACATTCGGAATTAATATTCTATTACTTTGGGATAGAAAGCTATGATTTTGGAATCATATCTTGAAGAAGAAATAGTTGAAGAATAAAAAGTGGAAGAAGAAGGAGAATATGGTAGTGCTGATACTCAAGAAATAATTAGGCAAGTAGAGGATTACCCTAATAAGGAAAGTCTTTCTGAGAAATTATCAATTTTAACTTATGAAGCCGAGTCTTCAAAATTTGCTACTCCACCAAAAGATGAGAAGGGTGAGGAAGAATTCAATAAGTTGTCTGAAGAGGAAAGTTGCAATCAGGATTTTATCCATCCAAATGATGTTGAGTTAGGAGATGAGAAAGAACAAGTAGATGAATATTTGATTGTTCAGATATTCAATAGTGAACATGAATGTCCCAAAACAGAAGACATCATTCTGAGAGATGATAAGGGAAAGAGGGTGGTAGTAGATACACCTAGTAAATCTATGGTAAAGAGGAAAGATGTTGGTACATCATAAAAGATAAAATATGAAGACATAGAAGAAGAATCCTTACCATCCAAACACTCAGATTCAGAATAATCTTCCCTTGGACAAGATTTTTTTGTTCAGTCATTGAAGAAGCTGTTTGGTACTATTCCCTTATTCCCATGCATAGACTCAAGATGCAATATGCTTCAGCATACGTTAAATTAGAAATTGAATTTAATTTCCATGGATATGGAAAAATGTGTTGGTCTTGAGGTAGATTTCATAACCATTCTCATTAGTTATGAGTCTCATAAAATATCTTGCAATAAAATTACAAGCTAGTCAAGGAATACAATTGAAGATCTGAGAGCTTTTGATGAATTGCAATACAATTTCAAAGATGATTTTGACACAAAATATTGGAAGATAAAGGATCATACCAATATTTTTGAGGAAAAGTTAAACCTAGAACAGACTACTTGGATGCAGGAAGTTATAGATCTGAATGTCAAGCTTAATTCTATGGCAATGAATTGGAATATTGAAAGGGATCTCAGAATTGAGATTGAAGAGAAGCTTGTTAAGCAAGAAGAAGTGTTAAAAGCTCAAGTAGAATGTATTAAGGATAAGGGAGAAAAAATTAAAGCCTCGGTGAAGAAGAATGAAGATCTGGATCAGCTGATCAAGCGTGCAGAAGAAGATCACAAGGAGATCAAGAAGTTAAAAACTATTGTGTAGAAGTTGATGCCGAAAGAGAAAGTAGGATAATTTCTTTCCATTCCGATCATTTTTTGTACTTTTCCATGTAAAAATTCTTTCAACATTAATGAAATTTTGGTTGTTCTTTATATATTTTGTTGGTGGTGATTTAGTAGTAATTTTTCTGGTACCATTCATTGTTTTTCCATTCCCACTATTTCGTTTTGAAAATCACAAAGGGGGAGAAAGAAATGATAAAAAATAATATTAAGAAGTAATAGATTTTGCCTATGTAAGGGATAGTTCATATTAGGGGAAGTTCTTATTAAAGAATATTTTCATTTGTAGGATAATGTAAAATCTCATTCAAGAAATCATGAATACGATTCTTAGTGATTCTGATACCTAAGGGGGAGTTATTCGTATTCAATTTGATCCATAAGTAAAGGAAGATGAGATTTTATTTTCAAGACCATAATAGTTCTATGTTATTATATTATTTTTAGTAAGGATGTTTGTTCATTCCAAAAAGTGGGAGATTTTGAGTCAATAAGGTTTCCTTATGACTTTTCCATTCTCTTATGTTTTGAAAATCAGAAACACTCTATCTCAGGGCAAATTTTTTTTCCCGAAATATATTTCTTAATAACGAAATTTTCCATTCTCATGGAAATTTTCTCTTTACCTATGTTTTCATTGTTGATGTTATAGTTTCTCTAAATTTAACACTTTTTTTTAAGTGTAAAATTCTATTTCATATCTAAAACCTCGGAATTCTATAAATACTTAGATATAGAGCATTTAGTTTTTAGGTTTTGAATTCAGAATCCGAATTCCTCTGAATTCAGACTCTGAATTTCTCTAAATTCAGACTCTGATTTCCAAGAAATTCTAATTCCAAATTCTCTGAAATTCAGATTCTGAATACCATAGAATTCAGACTCCAAATTACTTAGAATGCAGACTCTGAAATCAATTGAATTTAGGTTCCAAAAACCGTGAAAAACAAAATATGAATATCTATGTAATATTGACTCTAAATGTTTATTTGCATATACTTTGAACATTATTTTTCCTTAGACTCCAAAAAATGGATTTGGTTAAGAAAAAATATTTTTCATACCATTGTTTTAGTTATGAAATGATGTCGTGCAATCTGTTTCTAACTAACCATTGTTTGAATGACACGTATATAGGTCCTTCCAAGATTCAAGGAAAAATATGACCATTTGAAGAGGGAGCTATCTATTGGACAATTTCCTATAAATAGGATCTCATTTGAACGAGATCAATATAACTGAGAACTGATCATTCAATCTAGAGATTACATGATGCTAAATTGATTTCTAAAGAGAGAGACTCTCATGCTTTGTGTGTACTGAATATCTTATTCAGCTTGCTTTATGTGACTCTGATTGTTGCTGAGTACAATCAAGGACTTCTGGGGATAGGAATACCGAGGTTCTGAATAACATAAAGTTCGAGGACTCCCTTGATAAATAATACATAAGTTTCAACTACCTTAATGTTTGAGGGCTTGTGAGGATATCAAGACATAATCCAATATTCCTATTGAGGGCTTACCCTGGTGTGGTTAAGATAGACTTTCTTGAATGTATAAATCAAGGGACCTTTATCCAAGGTTGTTGGATACCCTTATCTTTGGGATAAAATATTTCCTACTTATTACTTGTATTGTTTCAAGTTTATTTTTTGCTGCATTTTGATCCATAAGGAAAATATAACTGTCTTATACTTTATTGTACTTGTATACCCTGATTAGTAAGATTCTAAATGCTTTAAGGTAGAATATTTTCCTTGTAAAATTTTCTTAAGTTTCATTTCCAGAACCATATTTCTAGAACCTAGCATGTTTTTAGAAGAAGCTGATGCTGAAGGATAAAGAAGGATAATTTCATTCCATTCCAATCTTTTGTTTTACTTTTCCTTGTACAAATTCTTTCAACATTAATGAAATTATTGTTGTTCTTTATATATTTTGTTTGTGGTGCATCAGTACTAATTTTTCAAGTACCATTCATTGTTTTTCCATTCCCTCTATTTCTTTTTGAAAATACCAATGTGGTAGAAAGGAATGATTAAAAATAATATTAAGAACGAAATAATTTTTCTAAGTAAAGGGGAGTTCATCTAAGGGGATGTTCTTATCAAAGAAGATTTTCATATGCAAGATAATGCAAAATCTCATTCAGGAAATCAAGAATATGATTCTTAGCGATTCCAAAGTCTAAAGGGTAGTTATTCGTATTCACTTTGATCCATAAGTAAAGGGAGATGAGTTTTTATTTTCAAGACCATAATAATTCTATGTCATTATATTCTTTTCAGTAAGGATGTTAGTTCTTTCCAAAAAAGGGGATATTCTTGAGTCAATAAGGATTCCTTATGACGTTTCCATTCCTTTATGTCTTGAAAATCACAAAAACTTTATCTAAGAGAAAATTGGTTATCCCAAAAAATTTATCTTAATAAGGAAATTTTCCTTTCACAAGGAAATTTTCTCTTTAATTTTTTTTCATTATGGATGTTATAGTTTTTCTAAATTTAACACTTTTTGTTTTTATGTGTAAAATTAGGGTTCATATCTAAAACCACAGAATCCTATAAATACTTAGATATAGAGAATTTTGTTTTCAGGTTTTGAATTCAGAATCCAAGTTCCTCTGAATTCAAACTCTGAATTTCTCAAAATTCAAAATCTGAATTCTTTGAAATACAGATTCTGAATTCTCTGAATTCAGAATCCAAATTCTATGAAATTCAGATTCCAAAATCTCTGAGTTCAGACTCTAAATTCTCTGAAATTCCAATTCCAATTTCTCTGAAATTCAGATTCTGAATTCCATGAAATTCAGATTCCGAATTCCTTAGATTTCAAACTCAGAATTCCTTGGAATTTAGACTCCGAATTTCTAAGAATTCAGACTCCGAATTCCTTAGAATTCAGAATCTGAAATCTAAAGAATTTAGTTTTCAAATACCTTGAAGAACTAAATATGAATATCCATGTAATATAGACTTTGAATGTTTATTTTCTTAAACTTTGTACATTATTTATCTGTAGACTCTGAAAAATGGATTTGGTTAATCAACCATATTTTTCTTTCCCATGTTTTAGTTATGAAATGATGTTCTGAAATCAGTTTCTAACTAACCATTGTTTAATTGACATGTATACAGGTCCCTTCGAGATTCAAGTAAAAATATGACAGTTGGAGGAGGGAGCCAACCATTGCTGAAGTGCATATAAATAGAAGCTCATTCGAACGAGCTCAATATAACTGAGAACCGATCAATCAATCTAGAGATTACATGTTGATGAAGTGATTTCTAGATAGAGAGACTCTCATTCTTTGTGCGTATTGAACATCTTGTTCACCTTACTCCATGTGACTCTGATTGATGCTGAGTACAATCGAGGACTTCCGGGGATTGGAAGATAGAGGTGCCGACTACCTTAAAGTTCGAGGACTTCCTTGATAAGGAAGATGTGCCGACTACCATATAGTTTGAGGGCTTGTGGGGATATCAAGATAGAATCCAATATTTCTATCGAGGGGTTACCCTAGTGTGGGTAATACAAAATTTCTTGATGGTATAAATCAAGGGACCTTTATCCAAGGTTGTTGGATACCCTTCTCATTGGGATAAAATATTTCATACTTTTTACTTTTATTATTTCAAGTTTATTTTTCACTACATTTTGATTAATAAGGAATGAAAAACTATCTTATACTTTCTTGTACTTGTATACTCTGATTAGTAAGATTCTATATGCTTTAAGGTAGAATCTTTTCATTGTAAACTTTTCATAAGTTTCATTTCCGGAACTATATTTATAGAACCTAGTAAGTTTTTAGAACTAATAGGTCTTCTAAATTTACCTTGTTTAACTTTGTTAAACATAGTTTTACTCAAGGTTGAAAAAGAAAGTTTAATAATAACTTTAAAGGTTCCAAATGAATTTTTAATGTATAAAATTTATCCCCCCTCTTGTATATCAAGAATCTACAATCATATTTCAATCCTACATCAATTAATAGATCAACTATGTGAAGAATAATGAGTTTGTTAATATGGTGTCTAAATAGTTGATGAAGTCCCTTGAGGTAAGTCTGTATAAATTGACAAGGATTAGAGAAGACTATTGAGGGGTCTAAGAAACCATGTACAAAAGTTAGTTATTGGGGTGTTTTATCAGGATCAAATAGAGGATCTATTAGTGGGTGTAAAAACATTTTCTCACATATATATTTTAGTCCTAGATTAAATTATTGATAATAATCCTTGTTGGGGTGTCCAAACATCATAATAATAAGTGGGTCTTTGTTAGCAAGCATGTGAATAAAATGTGCTATGATTTTTCATATTATTTTTTATATGAGGTGAGATTATTAGGTATAATTAAATTGACTAAGAACCATAGAAATGTTGAGAATTTGAATTAAAATTAAAATAATTCTTGAATTTAAAAAACATATTCACCCCCTCTTAGTGTCCAATTCATCCTTATAATCTACATGTTGTATTAGATGACAAGTTCCCTCTAAATATCTAATATTAATTTTGAGACACGAAAAATGTAATCTAAAACAATAGATGATGTATTAAAAAATTATATTGCAAAACACTCATTGATGACATAAGAAGTAGATATTTTATCTCTAATTAAGTGCAATATAAGTGAAAATATTGAAAAAATAGTGTTTTACCCTTTGTTCAATAATTATGATATGATATAAGCTGATAAAATTAATAAATTCTTTTTTTGAGAAGCACATAATGAAATAATGATGTCTATATTAGGGGATCTCTACATAATGTACAGTAGTCTCTAAACTATAAAGGAAATATAGCACCAATTGAGATGAAACTGTGATGTTAATTTCAATGTCTAGGAATCAAAATATCAATATTGGAGAAGTTAGTTTGATGTAATCAAAATGGAGGATGTGGAAAATATTGGTGAATATTTCACCAACATGAATGATATGGACATTAATATTTGAGGATTTTTGTGAGACTCTGGAAGAATAATTATTTTTCAAATAGGTTTTGATGATTTTAAAGATTGTTATGATAAAAAACATAACATCTCAATGAATGAAAAAATTTGATAATAGATTATTTATATAATATACTAACTTATAATGATATGAGAGAGAAGGTAAACATAAAAAATAATAGAAAATATGAAATGTCCTTCAAATGAATGATAAATATAAAAATTACGGAAAATAGTTTGTGGAATTAATTGATTCATATGCTCATATATAATATGATCTAATTGAAATTATTTTCCTTGTATCATTACTATTTAGAAAGGTTAGGTGTATTGGAAAATGCATAAAATCAAATTAAAAGTTATATTATGATTTCTTTAGATATTTCTCCCAAGAATGCCTAAAAATAGGGAATCTAGATCTATATCTAATGAGGATGGTGAGTAATTTCAATAAGAAAAAAAGAATAATTTCAATAGATAGAGGTTACATTTTATGAGAAATCAATGAAAAGATTATTCATATTCATGTATTTCCATGTTTAAAAAGGTTAATTTATTTACTATTATTGAATCAAGATCTGGTGATGATGATTGAACAAAACTATAGATCTATAATGGAAGTTGAAAGATGAGTTGGAATCATATCTTATGTATATAAAAATATCTGAAAAAATACAAGATGTTATTGAATAAATTTATAATGCTATTGTAGAAAAGGGAGAACTGATGAAGTAGTAATATGATTATATAATTGAAATCAATAATCACAGTTTTACAAAGAAGAATTAGAAAATATTATTATAGTTCTTGACAGGAAGCTAGAAGGAAGGGTTGAAGAATTGGGTAAGACATGATCAATGTTTCTTATTGTATGAAATTGAACTTCATTGAATCCTGAACCAGATTCAGAAAAATAAGATTCCCCATGCACAATGTAGGATCCCCTATTGCATTTAGAAGGATTTGAATAAATCATATGGATACGTTTGTTTACATGATCTCTCAATTCTTCAATAACTAGATAAGTAAGTTTCATTATTTTGGTGGATGAATCATGATTGTGAATTGTGTGCTTACCTCAATTCCAATTCACCCCTATTAATGCTTCATGATCCAAAATTATTCATCAGGAACATTTTCATGAACAAACCTGGTTCGGCCTTGAGCTGGTCACCCGATCCAGTCCGCGACATGATCTGAAGGGTGTTCCTGATCCCCACAGGCTGGAGACCAGTGCTTGGAATCAAAATTTACTAGTTGTGAATGATTTTGCCCAAGAGAAAATGATAAACATATAAAAAAACTAATGATAATGATAAAAACTGGCAACAAAAAGAATATAAAACTGAACATACCTCTGTGTAACCTCATAGGTCACTACCCAACTCAAAACCATGGTGCTCCAACATTGAGAAGCTGAACTAGGAACCTATATGAGAAATTGATCCTGCAACTGGAAATATATAATAGGCGTGAGCACCAAGATTCTATGTAGGGATACGTAGAATGAACCACTGAATCTAACAATTCTATTATCCAAAATAGTCCACTGACACATGTTCAATATACATATATAAAAGTAGGGGTTTCACATTTTAAAATATGCAACATGTTGTCCTCATTTAAAAACCCAACACATGCTACACACCATTTCCAAAATCATTTTTCACTTTATAAATAAAATCCTAAATAGAAAAATAACAAAGATGGGATAGAGTAAAACAAGTAAAACGTACAACTGAAAGTAAACAAGAAATGTAAGTAATCTAGTAACCATTTGTGATCCTAAACATCCCTAGAAGACCCCTGGACGTAATCGGTTTTAGAACCACCTTCCGACGTATGGTCAAGATCCTAATTCTATAACCAATTGCCCGACCTAACTAACCAATCCAGTGACAAAGCCCACCTAGCCTAAAAAAATCCAGGGGGTACCAACCCGTTTAATCTGGTTTGATCACAAACGTCACTCGATCATCTAAAAGATGCCTAGGAACCCATGGTGGTGATAATAGTACTACGTAAGTAGGAAGACCCTCGCACGTGTGACTTATCTCACCGCACTTGCTTACCCCAAACACGGACGCTTCTTATACGCTCACCTATAAAGGGTTACCCTAGATAGGAGCTCCCTACATACTTATATATATATATATGCGTACATGTTAAACATAAAAAGTGCCAACCAGGCCGTCACACCATTCTGTTATAAAAACCACTTTATTAAGGAGATTTAAATCTGGCTTCTAGTTTTACATAATCAAAAGCCTTTATGAAAACATTGCACAATCTATTATAAAACAACTCTAAACATCACTTTTCTATTTAAAAAAATCCAAATGGGCACATTCACGTGGATTTCTTTTCAAACCAATTTAATGAGCCACACAGAGAGTCCCACATCATTTAGAAAACAATAACTGCTTACAAAAATGAGGTTTTGAGAAAAGTACCAATTCAAAGAGACACGAAATCATTTCTAAACAAACATTGAGTTCCACAAAAAGTTTTGATAAGAAAACACCACTCAAGACACACAAAAATACCATTTGATGATAAAAAAATTTAGTTCTCACCATGTTGGAAAGGAATAATATAACACTCCATTTAATAAACTATCTTTCTTATAAAGGTGAAAATAATATTTAAAAATTAAATAAAAAAATTCAAGTTCCTATGAAAATATTTGGAAAGAGAGAAAAGATGGAAACACCTACTTCAAGGAAGTCAATCCAAAACTTCCAAACTCAAGCAACATCCCGCTCGCACGCACGCACACACTTTCATATATATATATACACACCTTTAAACTGATGCATGTGTTCCCTATGCCAAGAGGAAACATTCACTCAAAAGGTAGATATATATATATATATATCCATACTTGGGAAAATGTGTGTGTGCACTCAGAAATGATCTCGACTCCCTGCAGCAACATCTAACACCCAAAATTAGTGCAATGAAGACCCTCACACATACAAAAAAACTCCAAGGACTCACAGACATAAACACAACCCAGAAATAAAGTGTGCAACAAGACGACGGATGAAGAACATTACCTCGGATGGTGGTTCTACCTTGAAAATGTGTGGAAAGCCGAGGTTGCATTCAGAATAATTACCCGCACTAAAGTTAAAATAAAAAATACTTCAAAACACAACTCAGGCACTAAAATAAATGGGCGCCAGATAAAAAAATAACTCTTACCTTGAATGAAAATGATGAACATAAGCGAAGCCAAACCGCCCCGCCTTTAGTGGCAGATGTCGAAAAAATCCAGAACAGGACCCAAGGAGGTTTTCGCCTACTCAAAAGTGAGATTCATGCCAAGGAGGGCATCAGCGGGGTCACGTGCGCCAGAGAGGGCACCAGCGAGGGAGGTCACGACCGGAGGTGAGGGCGACAGGGTGAAGTCGTCACGCATAGGCTGGAGTAGTGGGTTGACGAAAATAGGGCACGCTAGGAGAGAGGCTACCCGGCGAGCGAAAGGATGACCTAGGTTGGGGATACAAAAACAGGAAGAAGTGGGAGAGGCTGGTGGGGTGAAGGAAGAAAGGGAAGGAGGGGATGATGGGGGTCTTGGAGGGCGGATAGCATAGGGGCTCGAGGGAAAAGGGCTAAGGAGGAGTGCAGAGGGAGAGGGGTTTAGCGGGTCAGCCGACGATGCATGAAGGTGGAGGTGGAAGCCGAAAAGGGAGGCGGTGAGGTCGAGAGTGTGGGGTGTGGAGGCCGGGATGCAGGCGAGGCAGTGGTGGCCGTTGGGTATGTTTCCAGGCTGGTATGTGGGCGAGTCAGATGGCAGAAGTCAGGAGGGGGGGGGGGGGGTGAGGTGCTAGGCGATGGGGTGGCTGGGAGAATGTGAGGCGCATGGTCAGTAGGGGGGGGGGGAGGCCGCGCTGGGCAGAGGCCGTGCCAGACTAAGCGTAGCGGTGGGAGGCGGGGTCGCTGGTACTATAGGAGGAGGGTGACTAGGGAGGGGAACACCAGACTAGGAGGGGAGGTTGAGTTGGAAGCCCGCAAAGGAGGAGGAGGTGCACCAGGTGAAGTGCGAGAGAGGGGACAAATGCGTGGAAAAAAAAGAAAAGAATAAAGAAGAAGGAAAAAAGGATACAATAAAATAAAAAGAAAAGAAAATAAATAATAATATATAAAGGATAATAATAATAATAATAATAATAATAATAATAATAATAATAATAATAATAATAATAATAATAATAATAATAATAATAATCAGTCAACCCCACAGTCTCCAGGACCGAACGCACGGTCTCCCCTAGCGGTGCGGCGACCGCACACCGACCCGAGACCCACTGAAGACACCAAAGGTTCAAGAATTTCATGTCTGGACCCAAACCCAACACTTTCCAAAGGCACGTGACCATAAAAAGAATAAAATAATCGGCATCTGTGGTTAGGGTCTAACAGACATCATGAAACTCCAAAAATCTTTTATCTGAGACTCCAACTTAGAGAGATTATTCTGATGGGCTTCCTGGGTAAGGTTGGCTTCACAAACAAAGTAGGGAGGTGTTGGTTTAAGGAGCATGGTGAAAAAGATGAAATTTTGTGCGTGCACGACTAGCTTCGAAGGATATATAATTTTTACTATATGGGTAACTTCATCATGAATAATTATGGGAAAAACTTGTCTCATTGATATGTTACTCATCCAATATTTAGGTAAATTCTCCAAATCCCCATCCCATACCTTATTTGTCATACACACTAGATAATCAGCAAGGGAAACATCATCTTATAGTATGATAATAGGGAATGCATCATGATTGGATTTCTGGGATTCCTATAACTTGGCCTATCACACCAGAATTCATGCTCTTAAAATGAATTTTCCTAGTCCATTTTAAACAATTATGAGAATTATTTTTTCCACAACATTATGTTAACCGACGATATTGAAAAGTGATTTTTTTGGGTTTCTTCTTCAGGTTCCTTTCTAAAAGGGGACGTAGATCACTGTTTCCCGATACTCATGATTGTAATTTCTAGGGTCATATCCTGTGGTTAAATAATCACCCTCTAAAGATAAAAATTCTCATTTAGAGCTTATGTAACAATGCCTTACCTACAGATGATATGGTGAAATGGAAGGGTGTTAATACAACTCTAAATTTCATCTATTGTACCCTCTCTAATTACGATCATAGCGATCTGTTATTTCATAAAGTGAGTTTGATAAAATAGTGTGGTAATCCTTTTTTGAGTTCACTGGTTTTTCATCTTTGGTTCTCTAAGGTGAAAATATTGTCTACAGGTAGTTTTATGGCATGGTAAGAAACAAAAAAAATATCTATCACACAATCATTTTATCAAATGGTTTTTGGGTGATCTAGATGGCTAGAAATAAATACAACAATGGGGGTAGTCCATGCTCAGCGATTCCTATCATAATCACAACTCAGTTGGTAGTTTCAGACTTGGGTACTTTTTAGATCTGATGATAGGAGGAACCCTCTCTAAGACATATTTTTATGTTCATGAATCATATTATCCCTTGTCACAAGAAGATGCCCTGGGGATCGAGGATTTTTTGAAACCCAAGCGACGTAGAGTTGATGCTAAATATAGAGGGTTATTTCATCTTGGGAGATATGATGGGGGATGTATTGTTTTGAATTATAATGGTAATATGCCTCTTTAAATTCTTCCTTCTAGAATGGTGATTTACTTTACGTGGATTATTGGGTGTTTCTTAATGGTCTGAAGGTTTTCAGGTCTTATAATATCATGTTGGTGTGGGATCGTTGATTCCCATTGTAGTATCAGAATATAATGTAGATGCTCAATATACACGAGGGGGGGGGGGGGGGGTGAATGGTATCCTTTAAATATACCGTTGTAACTTTTAATGTTGATAAAAACCTTTATATTGTTTAACAATGTTAAATAAGGCAATTTCACCAAACCTCTTAGTTCTACAAACTTGCTAAATTCTGTAAGTATGGTTCCATTAATTAAACTAGTTCTACAAACATGCTAGATTCTGGAAATTTGGTTGCGGAAATGAAACTTATCAAAAGTTTACAATGATAATGATTCTACCTTAAAGCGTATAGAATCTTACTTAATCAGAGTACAAATATAAGAAAGTATAAGATAGTTGTACTTTCCTTATTAATCAAATGAAACAGAAGACCATCTTGAAAAAACATATGTAACAAGTATTAAATCTTTTAACCCAAATAGAAGGGTATCCAACAACCTTGGATAAATATCCCTTGATTTATACTTTCATGAAAGACTTTTTTACCCACACCAGGGTAAGCCCTAGATATGAATATCGGAGTCTGTCTTGCTATTCCTGCAAGCCCTTGAACTTCAAGGTCGTTGTCACCTCTATCTTCATATCCCTGGAAGCCCTAGAAATTTAAGGTAGTCAACACCTATGTCTTCTTATCCCCTAAATCCCTTGAATGTACTCAACAATATTCAGAGTCACACAAAGTATTCTGACAAGATGTTCAGTATGCACAAACCATGAGAGTATCTCTCTCTAAAAAACACATCAACAACATGTAATCACTATATTTTTAGATCAGTCAGTCTCAATTCATGAGTTCATTTGTTCATTTTTTTTGAGCTCGGTAAAATGATATCCTATTTATAGGAACTTATCCAACAGTCGGCTCCCTCATTCAATGGTGATATTTTTCCTTAAATTTCGGAGGGACCTGTATACGTGTCACTCAAACAATGGTTAGTTTGAAACAAAATACAAAAAATCAGTTCATAACTATAACAAATGTAAACAAAATATGATTAATCGACCAAATCTAATTTTCTAAAGTCTAACAAAAATAATGTTCGGTGTCTAAGAACATTCAGATTCTATATTTCATGAATATTCAGATTCTTTTTTTCAAGGAATTCAGAATCAAGATTTCCATAGATTTTAGAGTCTGAATTCTATGGAATTCAGAGTTTGAATTCTATGGAATTCGGAGTATGAATTCTAATGAATTTGGAACTTGAATTCTAAGGAATTCAGAACCTGAATTCTAAGGAATTCGTAACATGAATTATAAGGAATTCAAAACCTGAATTCTATGGAATTCAAAATCTGAATTCTAAGGAATTCAGAACCTAAATTCTAAAGAATTCAGAACCTGAATTCTAAGGAATTCGGATGATGAATTATAAAGAATTCCAAACCGGAATTCTATGGAATTCAGAACATGAATTATAAGGAATTCGGATCCTGAATTATAAGGAATTAGGAATTTAAATTCTATGAAATTTGGAGTCTAAATTATAAGAAATTTTGAATTTGAATTCTAAGGAATTCATAACCAGAAGTCTAATGAATTGGGAACCTGATTTCTATAGAATTCGAAATGATAATTTCAGAGAATTCAGAGTCTGAATTTCAGAGGTTTCAGAGTTTGATTTTCATAGAATTCATAGTCTAAATTCGAAACCAGAAAACAAAATACTCTATATCTAACTATTTATAGAATTCAATGTTTTTAGATGTGAAACTGAATTTTATCCCTAGGAATAATAAGAGTTATATTTTGAGAAACTAGAACATGAACAATGAAAACATGGTAAGGATAAATTTTCCTGGGGGAATGAAAATTTTCCTTGTTAAGGTAAATAAAATTTTCCTTAAGATAGAGTGTTTTTTTATTCAAAACCTAAAGGAATGGAAAAGTCATAAGGAAACCTTATTGACTTAACAATCTCCCCTTTTTGGAAAGCAAAAACATCCTTTCTAAAAAATACAAGGACTTAAAAATTTTATGAACATAAAAATAAAAACATATCTCCCTTTACTTATGGATAAAAGTGAATAAAATTTACTCCCCCGTAGGTTTTGTGAACCCTAAGTATCGTATTCTGAATTTCCTGAATGAGATTTTTTATTTTTTTTCATTCAAAATTCTTCTTGATGAAAACTCCCCCTTAGATGAACTCCCCCTTAGGGAAATTTTTTCTTTACATAGTATTCTTTTTGAAATTCCTTTATTCCCCTTTGTGATTTTTAAAAATGAATAAAGGGAATGGAAAAGAAATTTGGTACCGGAAATATTTGTACTAAATAACCAAAAATATAATGTACAACAAGAATTTCATTAATAATATAAGAATTTGTACACTTAGGAAAAATTAAACAAAATATATGATTAGGAAAATATTATCCTTCATTCTCTTTCCGAATAAGCTTCTTCACAATGGTCTTGAGCTTCTTTAGCTCTTTGTGATCCTCCTCTATATGCTAGAGAAGCTGATCATGATCTTCAGTTTTCTTCTCTAAGTATTTTATCTTTTCTTCCTGAGCCTTAAGATTCTATGCCTGGGCTTTCAAGACTTCTTCCTGCTTAACAATATTCTCTTCTATCTTGATTATGTGATCCCTTTTCCTCTTCGAATTCTTGTCCATCTAATTTAGTTTCCAATTCAGATCATTAATTTATAGCTTCCAAGAAGTCTATTTAAGACTTAACTTTTCCTCAATGATATTAGTGAGATCCTTGATCTTCACATATTTGGTGTCAAAAGGATCCTTGGCAATAACTTGAAATTTATCAAAGATTCTCATCTCTTTTATTGTCTTCCTTAACCAACTTTTCATCTTTTTTCAGGATCTTTTATGAGGTTCATAGCTAATGAGAAAACATTTGAAATCTTAATTGAGACTAACACATTTATCCGTCACCAAGGAAACTGAATCCAATTTTTGATTTGACAGATGCTGAAGCATCTGGCCACAATCTTTGGTTAGTGGGAATTCATTTTCTATTTCAACATCCTTCCCCTTCGATGAAGCACCAACTTCTTTATTCTTTACCACAGTCTTTCTAGGTGTATCCACAACCACTTGTTTTCCCTTATCATCCTTCAGAATGATTTCTTCATGATTAGAAGATTCAAGTTCACTATCTGATAACTTAACTATTTTATCTTCATCAACTTATTTCTTATCGACTCCTGCCTCAACATCCTCTGGGTGAATGAAATAATGATTGCTACGTACTTTTTTAGACAACTTATTCACTTCTTCCTCAATCTTCTAATATTTTTCAGGGGTAACAATTTTTGATGATTCGACTTCAGAAGTTCGGATTGAGATTTTCTCAGAAGGACTTTCCTTCTTATAGAAATATTCTACTTGTTTTATTATATCTTCGGTATCATCAATCCATTCTTATTTTTATTCTTCTAATTCTTATAGTTTCACTATTTCTTGTTATTGATGTTGTTTAGGAATCACTAGATTCTTTCTAGAAGTCTCTATTAAAGGTTCTGCTAGAAAGGATTCTGTTACCGGAATTTGTTTAGAGACTTTTTTAGTATACATAAGAAGGGATTGGACTATATCCACCTTAGACATCTTCTACCTTTTTTTTCTTTTTTTTCTGTTTCTCAAGATCTTCAGTAGTATTTTCCTTCAAGGATTTTTCCTTAGTAGAATCCAAACCAAAAATATGATCCCCTGCTTTCTTATTCCTCTTTTCCTCTCTCCATTTAGCCAAGACTTTATCAGGATACAAATTTTTCTTCTTGGGCTTCGAAGGTATGAATTGAGTTTCCATCTCCACATGTGTTTTCTCTTTTCCTTCTGATTCCTTCACCTTCATATTCCTTCCACCCATTTTAGAGGTTTTAAGCACCTCCTCTTTCTTTGAAAGAGATTCAAATTCTGCTTCAGAAAAATCATGAAATTCTACAGATTGACTATTAAATCCAATCATCATCCTCCTTAGAGTATCATCGCTCAAAAGCATCACCTTACAATTTCTCAAGTTATAACTGTAAGGAATCTTGAATGACTGAAGACATAGAACAATGATCTTTGAAAGAATGTCCAGATACATGATTATATGAGACTTCATATTTCCATTCTTTATATTCTCAATTGTAACCAAGATATGCTTAAACAAGTTTATCACTCTTAGGTTCACCAATAAATCTAGAATATAAAAATCACTTTTCTTCAGGGTATCCTTGTACCCTTTTCTCGGAATGAAGAAACCCTGAACTCATAGCTTAAGAATCCGAAAATTTGTAGAGTGATGAATGTTTTTTGGAGTTTTTGCTTCTTTCAAGACAAGAGAGTCTATATCCCTTTCCTTGTCAAAAGAACCTATTACATCAGGAATCTTGTGAGAGTAAAACTCTACTTCTCCCTCATAAGGAATTCCTATAAGATTTTCTTCCATGTTATAAGAAAGTTAGTATAATTTTCCATAGCTCTTTAAAGAAAATTTGACTCTTCCTCCTTTATTGAAAAAACTAACTGTCTCGTAGAATTCAACCAGCAATTCTGGATACACCAGAACCTTTTCTTTTGGTTTTGATATACATACACTCTCCCAACTTTTCAGCTAGATATTCTTAGAAACAATGGAGTCATATTTGGAAAAAAACTTTGGATCAACTAACCTTTCTCAGTAGATCTTCCACTTAGATATTTCCTTAACAGTAAAAATTTCTTTCTGAGAAGAGGCTTCAATAGTCATTCAGATGTAAGAAAACCTTTAAGATTTGAATCAACTTTTAAAAACAGAGGCAATGCTTCAGAACATGAAGGCTTGGAGATCGATGTGGGAAAGACATCAGGTGGCCATTATATAGGTAATTGAAGTGATGGTTCAACTTCCATGACTGATCTAACTATTGAAAGCATCTTGATAAGATCTGACAGTTGAGATGATAGCTGAAGAAGGATTTTAATAGGTTCTAATCTTTTGAGTTTTTTTAAAAAAAAAATCTAATTTAAAGAAAATTGAATCTGAAAATTTTGAAAACATAATGAGAATTATAACAAGAAAAATATGATTATCAAAATTTAGGAAATGAAACTTACCTTTTTGATTGATTAGGAAGATTATTCATAACGGGGAAAAATTTTCTTGAAGAACTTTTGATTCTGAAAACGTTGATTATGAAAACTTTAACTACAAAAACCATTATTAGGAAAATTTTAATTGAGAACATATTTATTAATAAATTTTTAACTATGATATTTTTTTTGACAACATACAATATTTTGGTTACGGAAAAAAAATTGATTACGAAAAATTTGTCTACTGAAAAAATTTAAACTTCGAAAAAAACTTAACTAACATGAAAGTGTACCCCCCTAGGAAAAGTAGTTTGTTACTGTAAGGAGATATGTTTCAACAAGAGGTTAATAAGGAAGATTAACTTATGGATATAATAACTATTATCTATTTAATGTATTCAAATCTCTTAGATGGTAATGATTTTTTTAAAAATATCAGTAAGTTGATCTTATATTCTGATAAATTGTAGAATGATATCTCCTTTTTCTATGTGATCCCTAAACAATTGATGCCTAATATCTATGTGTATTTCCTGAGAGTGATGTGCAGAGTTTTTACATAAGGAAACGACACTAGTATTATCACACAATATTTGTGTTTTATTAAAACTCATACCATAGTCCATGGGTGTGTGTTACGTCCACAACACTGGAGCACAACTTCCAGCTGTTATATATTCAGCTTCAGTTGTGGAAAGTGCTACTGAGTGTTGATTTTTTAATGAACATGATACTGATGAATATTCTTAGAAATGACATGTTCTGGATGTACTTTTCCAATCCATTCTACACCTACCAAATTCAGCCTCTAATTTTTTTAAAAAAAATCATTTCCAGAAGTATAAAAGAGTCCTAAATCCATGGTTGTCTTTAAGTAGAAAAAAAATCCTTTTCACTACCTTTAAATGAGATTCCTTAGTAATGGATTGATATCTCGAATATAAGCATACATAAAAAATTAAGTCTGGATGACTAGATTTCATGTAATATAGACTTTCTATCATACCTCTAAAGGATGTTTTATCTACTAGTTTCCCAGCTTCATCAAGATCAAGTGAATTTGAGGTACCAATGGGAGTACTTATTCTCATAGTGTTTTCATATCCCTAATTTTTAAGAAGATATTTAATATACTTATGTTGAGATATATAGATTCATTGTAGTTTTTGAGAAATTTGAAAACCTATTAAAAATGTTATCTCACCCATCATACTCATTTCGAACACAAATTTCATTAGATCCGCAAAGGAATCAGTTAAAGATTGTAGAGTTGAACCAAATATAATTTCATCAACATAAATTTGAATAATCAAAACATTTTTCATATCTTTTTTTATAAAAGGGTTGGATTAGTATTTCCCTTAACATAATTGTTTTGAAGAAAAAACCATGTAAGTTTATTATACTAAGCTTTACGAGCTTTCTTAAGTCCATACAAAGCTTTGGTACGTTTGCAAAAATGTTTAGGATGTTTTGTATCTTCAAAACGAGGTGGTTGTTCAAAAAAAAACTTCATCTTGAACATAACCATTATGGAAATCACATTTTACATCCATTTGAAAAATTATGAAGTTAAATAATATTGCAATGCTAAGTAGAATATGAATAGATTCAATTCTAGATACTGTAGAGTAGTTTTCTTCATAGTCTATTCCTTCTTGTGTATTATAGCCTTTAGCAACTAATATAGCTTTTGTTTCTTACTATGATTACATTTTCACCACACTTATTTCTGAAGACCCCTTTTACTCAAATAACAGAAGTTTCCATAGGTCTTTTAACCAAGGTCCAGACTTTATTCCTTTCGAATTCATTTAGCTCATCTTGCATTGTTTGTATCCAATCATCATCACCTAAAGCTTCATAAGTACTTTTTGGTTCTAATTGATAAAGGAATTCTAGATGTTCTACTTCATTTATTAAATAACTTCTAGTCCTTACAGGTTGATTTACATCACCACTGATACTATCACTATAATGATTCTTAAGAAACAATAGATTTGGGGTTTGTAAAACCTGTTCATCAACGTATGGTAGAAATTCTTCTGGGGTAATTGCTTCATAAAAATTTTCATGAAAATTTTCCTTATCACAAGGATCTTCTATCTGTGGTTGATAATTAATTTAAAAAAAAACATCTCAATATGTTGGTTGAGGATATTTAAAAACAAAGTTATTGGTTTCATCAAATTTAACATGTGCTATTTCTTCAACAATACAAGTATTTTTATTGAAAACTCTATAAGCCTTAGAGGTTGTGGAGTAGCGTAAGAAAATTACTTCATCAGATTTTGGTGTGAATTTGTGTATATTATCTATAGTATTCAAAATTAATACCTTGAAACTGAAATCCTTGAATTATGAAAGTCTTGTTTTTCTACCATTTTATAACTTATAAAGAGTTTTATTAAAAAAAGGTCTAATTAAAACACGATTTATACTATAATAAGCAGTACTAATAGATTCAGCCCAAAAATGATTGGTTACTGAATATTCACTCAACATGGTTCTTGTTATCACTTGAAGAATTCTATTTTTTCATTCAACAACCCCATTTTGTTGAGGAGTTCTTGGTGTTGAGAAGTTATGAGTAATGACTTTTCCACTACAAAAAAATTTCAAATTCAGAATTTTGAAATTCTCCTCCATGGTCACTATGAATAGTTTTCGAAGGCAGGTTTTTCTCATTTTTAACATGGGCTCTAGAAATTTTGAAATAAGAAAAAGATTCAGATTAATTTTCTAGAAAATAGACCCATGAAAATCTAGTGTAATCATAAACTAGAAAAAATACTTAATATTTTCCTCCAATGTTTCAAGTTTGTGTTGGACCAAAAAGATTCAAGTGCACTAACTGTAATGCATTAGTGGTTGAGACTTCACCAAATAATTTAATACTTGATTTATATGGATTTACATATTGAAAAGGATCAAAAACATTTAAAGAATCAAATTTATGCTCTAGTAAGTCCTTAAAAAGTCTTTTTAATAGAGTTTTCATAGGTTCCTAAAGTTACAGTGCCCTAACCTTCTATGCCATAACCATGAATGATCTTCCATTACACTAATGAAAGGTAGATATTGGCTCTTATGCACTTCTAAGTTTAGTGTGTAAACATTCTCTTGCCTATAGGCAGAAAGAATAAACTCTTCCTTGGAATTGTGTACTAAACACTTTTCATTCCTAAAATTCACAAGGTAACCTTCATCACATAATTGCATTAAGCTAATAAGTTTTTGGTTAAGACCCTTAATCAATAAAACATTTGAAATCAATGTTTTTCCAAGAAGAACAATGTTACCTATACCAATAATTTCTCCCAGAGCATTTTCTCTGAAAGTCACATTTTCTCCCTTCACCTTGATACAATTTTCGAAGAAGTTATTGTTACCAGTCATGTACTGGGAATATCCACTATCCATGTACCATGTATTACTATTGGTACTATATTTAATTTCCTAAAAATAAGAATGTTATACTTTCAGACCCCAAACGTTCTTGGATCCGAAAAATTCAGAATGATTTTTTTGGAATCCACATTTTCATTGAAAATGAGATTTATGAAATCCTAAAGATTGATTTTTGTTTAGGGAACAATTTTTTTCCCAATGGCCACCAGACTGACACTTAGTGCAGAATAGAGCACCTTGAGGAACAAAATAATTGTTACTAAAAACTAGTTTTATACTAGTATAACAAAATCCAGAATTGTTTCTTATAGGTCGAATTTGGGCATTCATCTTATCAAAATTTTCCTTTCCAAGGGAGAAATTGGACAAAAACTTCCTCAGGGAAAATATTTCTGACATCAGTCTAATAAATAAGTTCTTATTATCAAAAACATTAGTTTTAGCACTAGAGTTAGGCTCTAAAACATTTTTCTTATAAATTACCTTTTCTAGATCCATAGAAATTTTATCCTTCTCAGAATTAACTTACTCAATGGTTTTTGAAATATTTTAAAAATCATAATTTTTTTATCAAGATCTTTAGAAATATCTGATATTTCCTTAGTAAGAATAGAAATTATATAATTTTCCTTATCAATCTTTTTCTTGACTTTAAAATTTTCATTCTCAATGTGCTTAGAAAACCTAGAAACTTCTTCATAGGTAGGTAAAGTATTATCTTAACCAGAAGAAGATTCTTTATCTGAAGATTCATAGTATTTACTATCACTATAATTAGAATTCAAGTACACATTGGTTATAGATTCAACATTGTATACCTTGGCCATTAAACAATGATTTTCAATAGGTAACTTGGAAAGTAAATAAGGATTCTTATAATAATAAAATTCATACATTGAGGATTCATCAGAAGAGTCACTTCTACTGACACTCCAGGTGCCATCATTTTTCAAAACATTCTTTGCCTTAATTTTGTAGTATTTATTTCTATTCCTATCAGAATAATTTTCTTTTCTATCTTTTCTCTTGAGCATAGGAAAATCTTTCCTTATATGCCCTGATCTTTTGCATTCATAGCAACTAACTTCTGAGTCTTTCTTGTCCTTTTATTCTTTCTTCTTGTATCTCGATTGAAAGTTCTTCTGTTTAACAATCTTGTTCAGCCTTCAAGAAACATTGGCTAAATTGTTTTATGAAGATTCACTTATACTACATTCAGATTGGATAACAACCTTCTTAGATTTGGATCTTGTAACTCTCTCAGGAGTCTTTGATTTCATATGATTTCAAGTAGTTGTAAAAGAAACACTTCCATTTACATTCTTCTTCTTAATATTCTCAGTATCTATCTTCATTCTAGTTTCATGTTGAATAAGGGTTCCAAAAATCTCATCAATAGAAATATAAGTATCATTTCTATTTTCATCTATGGCTGTCCTCTTAAATTCCCACTCATTAGACATGATATCTATAATTTTGTCCACAAGTGCCTCATCATCTAAACCTTTCTCACCCATATATTGTAAACTATTGAAAATGGATTTAAATATTTGTTGTACCTTCTATATGGGTTCTCCATAAGGAAAAATGAAACCATGATATTCAGCTCTAAGCACAGCTCCTCTAGTTTCAATGACTTTGGAAGTTCCCAAGTGGGTTACTTCAAGCTTCTTCCAAATACTATTTTTTTCTTCACAAGATGAAATTTGGATATACATATTTCTTGTCATGGAACAAAGCAACGAATTTCGTACCATAAAGTTTAGCTGATATTCCACATTTTATTTATTAGTAAAGGATCTAAGTTCCTTATCAGGAAACTTATAATCTCTTGTTATCATAATTTTGTTGTCAACAACTATGTTTATCAAAAAGGACTTCATACGATCTCTCCAAAATTCACAGTCATTTCCATTAATGATTGGTGGTCTAGTAGGATTAAGATTTTCAATCGAGCCAACATTCATTCCTACCATCTATATGAAAATATCTTTCCACAAAAACTTTGTTAATAATAGAATATTGTAAACAGGGATAAAAATACTAAGAAAGGAAAATATAGAACAATGAAAACTTGAGAAAGAAAACATATATGTGAATATAAGTATTTCAGAGACCTCCTCTGATACCAATTGTGGGATCACTGATACTGATTGTAGTATCAGAATATGACATAAATCATCAATATCCAAGAGGGCGAGTGTGAATTGTATCCTTTAAAAATTCCTTTGGAACTTTTAAAGTTGATAAAAACCTTACTATTGTTTAACAAAGTTAAACAAGGTAAATTCACAAAACCTCTTGGTTCTACAAACTTGCTTGATTCTATATGTTTGGTTCCAGAAATGAAACTAGTTCTACAAAATTTCTAGATTCCAGAAATATGGTTCTGGAAATGAAACTTATCAACAATTTACAAGGACAAAGATTCTACCTTAAAGCTTATAGAATCTTACTTAATCAGAGTACAAATATAAGAAAGTATAAGATAGTAATACTTTACTTATTAATAAAATGCAAAAGAAAACAAACTTGAAACAACACAAGTAACATGTATGAAATCTTGTAACCCAAAGAGTAGGGTATCCAATAACCATGGATAAAGGTCCCTTGATTTATACATTCAAGAAAGTATGTCTTACCCACACAAGGGTAAGACCTCGTTAAAAATATCGGAGTCTGTCTTGGTATCCCTGCAAGCCCTCAAACTTCAAGTTAGTCGGAACCTCTATCTTATTATACCCAGAAGCCCTCGAACTTTAAGGAAGTCAGCACCTCTGTCTTCCTATCCCCAGAAGCCCTCGAATGTACTCAGCAGCATTTAGAGCTTCACAAAGCGATCCGAACAAGATGTTCAGTATGCACATATCATGAGAGTATCTCTCTCTAAAAATCACTTCAACAACATGTAATCTCTAGAGTTGTAGATCAGTTAGTCTTAGTTCATGAGTTCATTTGTTCATTTTTTGTTAGATCGTTCAAATGAGCTCCTATTTATAGGCACATCTCCAATGGTCGGCTCCCTCCTCCAATGATCATATTTTTCTTTGAATTTGGGAGAGACCTGTATATGTGTCACTCGAACAATGATTTGTTAGAAACAGAATACACAACATCATTTCATAACTATAACAAATGTAAACAAAATATGGTTACTCAACAAAATCTAATTTTCCAGAGACTAAGGAAAATAATGATAGGAGTCTAAGAACATTCAGATTCTATATTGCATGAATATTCAGATTATGTTTTTCAAGGATTCAGAATCATAATTCTATAGATTTTGGAGTCTAAATTATAATGAATTCTATGTCTTAATTCTAAGGAATTAACAATATGAATTCTAAGAATTTGGAACATTAATTCTAAAGAATTCGGAACGTGAATTATAAGGAATTCAGAACCCGAATTCTAAGGAATTCGGAACCTGAATTATAACGAATTAGGAGTCTGAATTCTAAGGAATTCAGAAACAAAATTCTATGGAATTCAAAAATTGATTTATAAGGAATTTGGAACCAGAATTCTAAGGAATTCGGAACCTGAATTCTAAGGAATTTAGAACCTGAATTATAAGGAATTCGGAACCTGAATTAGAAGGAATTCAGAGTCTGAATATTAAGGAATGCATAACCTAGAATCTAAGGAATTCAGAGTCTGAATTCTAAGGTATTTAGAACTTGAATTCTATGGAATTCAGAACCTAAATTCTAAGGAATTCAGAACCTGAATTTCGGAAAATTCAGAGTCTAAATTTCAGAGAATTTAGTGTATGAATTTCAGAGAATTCAGAGTCTAAATTTTAGAGAATTCAGAGTCTAAATTCGGAACATGAAAATAGAATACTCTATATCTAAGTATTTATAGAATTTTGAGGTTTTTTATTTGAAAATGAATTTTACACTTAGGAATAAAAATGTGTTAGATTTAGAGAAACTAGAACATGAACAATGAAAAAATGGTAAGGATACATTTTCCTTGGGGAAAGAAAATTTTTCTTATTAAGGAAATTAAAATTTTCCTTAAGATAGAGTTTTTGTGATTTTCAAAACATAAAGGAATGTAAAAGTCATAAGGAAACCTTATTGACTCTACAGTTGGATGTTGTTGTAATTGATTCATGGACTATATACAATTACCTAAATTAACAAATTACCACTCCTTGGTTTATTTCATACCATATCTAAAAATTTAGGTTCCTCATCAACAATTGAGTGATATTGTATCATAATTGGTTTTAGAGTAACAAGTAGGATGAATTCATTATTTCATGGTCCTCTCTTGATGAAACTTTTTGTTATTTTCTCAATCATTAATTCTCTTCCTTAAACTTGTGTGGACCATGTTATAGGTGATTATATTGAACTTCACTAATTTATACCCAACAAATCATTGTTTTATAGTCTTGGATTTTGGTATATCATAATTTTTTGTTCCTCTGGCTTCATTCGTTAGAGCTTAAAAAGTAATCATGATATTGGGATATGTTATCCCTAAATTTTTAGGTTAATATGTAAGGACCATGATTTCATAATATAGGCTTCAAGGATAGAAAAATATAAATGTTAAATTCTATTTCCCCTGGAAAGAAAATAATATTGGTTTACAATAAGAAAAAATATTGATTTTTCGTGACAGAGTTTTCAATAAAAAAATGATCACAGTTCTGAATATTTTGTTATTGATGAAAATGCAGACATAAATCCTACTCTTGCTGGTATAACATGACATTTACATGAAACATGCATGAATCATGGGGGCGTCAATGTGAACAACTGAGAAAAAAATATCAATGAAATTAAATATGAATGATTAATACAACTGTATTACTAATGAAAAATAAGATTGAAATCTTATACAAATAGTGTGATAGATAAAAATTAGAAGATCATAGTGATGAGTTATTCACATCCAAATTATCTTGATATATTCATTATGTTGTGTTAGGGAAGATATCTATGAAATCAAAAAGGTGGATTCGTGCAATATTGATCCATTCTAAAGGGCATATGACAATACCCAAGAAGTAGAGATGATTAAGAAAGAGTAGCTTTTTATTTTACCAAATCAACTAAAAATGGATACAAAATTTGAGTAAGAAAACATTCTGATTAAAATGAAAAAATGTGGATAATGATTGTGGGGTAAATGTTGATGACATATTATCTACAACTGGAAAATATAAAGATCTTGGAGACTGATGTTGAATAAGGTATTTCAAAAAATGAAGACATCCACAGGAATAAAGAATATAATAAAATAGATGGAACTCAAATATGCATGATGATTGAAATTAAATATACCTAATATGATATTAGGAGAAATGAGTGGACCATGTTGAGAAGAATCCCCCAACATGAATGATAATTAAATTAAAAAAGGACTCATATTATATTTTTATATGCATATTATTTCATACTAACTTGATGGGAATTTAATAAGATGTATGTATCTTTTGATGGGGATCATTGATGTTTCAATGTTTCTAAATCATTAATATATAGCGAATTTGGTTCTACTGAACAAATTTTTAAAATTGAAAGTTGAGATATGAAAATAAATATTATATACCTAGGATGAATTAATTTAAATTCATTATCATGATGGATTTTATATTAGGGTATAAAGGGGATGTTATATCTTTTGAATATGAAATTTCATATAGGATTGTTCAGACATGTGTTTGGGAAAATAAATTTCATGATTTGATTATTTGAGTATCTCAAAAAAACTATGATATGAGCTATCTGAGCTTGATACCTCATAATTTATAGTTTATAGAAAAAAATTATAACCATTGTTATACACTATTCATTTTATAATGGGATATCTAATGTATGCATATATATTTCATGCTAAATGCTATTTCATTATGGTAAAACATACGATGACCTAATTCTCTCACTTGTGTCTAAGGATGAGGCCTGAAATTAATTTTCTAGAAGAGTATTCGTCGTACGAATGAGATTTTTGATGATATGAGAATAACCCTATTACAAATTTTAGATTAATTTAATTTTTATGGATAATAATATAAATTTTATAATTCTAAGAAGTTTTGAAAAAAATGAAATGGGGAGATTAAACATAACAAGGAAATTAATAATATTTTATTATTTATATTTATAATACCCTAAAGTTAAAATAAGAGTAATAATTAGGCGACGAGCTGGTGATACTCGATAATTTGACATCATACTAGAAAAGAATCTATTTATGTCTATGTTGATTAATTTCTACCATGTTTACGTAAATGGAATTTTGAGTATGCAGGTTTTACAAATTCTAGAGAGAAGTTCATGAACTAGATGAAATTTTATGTGTGATGATTATTGAGTGGAATTGCAGTCAATGACATGTGTTAATTATATAGAATAAATATTTTTTAATTATTCATGATGATGTTTAAGGGTTATGATCCTTACAAATGATAATATTTTTAATGATGATTTTTTGAGAAGTTGTTGAAAATGATTTAGAGGTGCCGATTTTCATGAATAATTTTGAGAATAAATATAATTACCAATTCCATGAAAAAAATAATTATTGCCTTATGAGTTGTTGTTAAAAATACCCTAACAAATATAATTATTTTTGTTGAATAATATTTGATGAATAATATAATAAATTGTTTTTATGAATATTTTGAGTGGGACCTTATAACAAAATACCCCATCTCTTGGAAAACCAAGATCTACCTCAACCTCACATGTGGGGCCAGGGGGTCTACCGACCATGAGGCATGTCAAACTAAAAATTCATGGGAGATTTATATGATTACATGGTAATTCATATCTCCTATATTGAGAGTATAGGGTGATCTCATAGTGTACACAAACTACTGCCAAATAGGTTCTCTGGTGTACTGTATAGTGGTGTGCCGTGACTTGTGATGACCATGTGAAGTGCATCCAACAACCAACCATAGTGTTATTTTGAATGGTGTATGATGTGGAATGTATTATTAAGAGAAAATAAAAATAGATTAATATTGATGTAGAATGGGTGAATATGTGAAACTGTTCCATTGGAAAAAATACTAATATATATGCGATGTTTGAACGATTGAATTCTGATGTGTCTCAATCATCCACATCATCATCTTCATCATTTTACATGTGAAGGGTTTTCAAAAACTACTATATTTAGTTAAAGTTTATATTGTGATAGTGATTATAGAATGGAAAATTATAAATCACTAGGATTAATGCATAAGATATCATTCATACATGCAGGCCTATGTTGAAAGGAGAACCAAGTGTTGCTAACACATTATAGATTTCCACCGTGCTGTCACATAATTTTTTTGATTGTGGTATCAAAATTTTAGTGATAAAAACCCTCTATAGAATCTAATTAAGAATAATGAAAAATATATAATAAGTTATTTAATTAATATAAAAATATAATATTTTTTATTTAATAAAGGTACATCTAGTTGGTTCTATAACACCAACTCCAACAAAATCCCACATGGACTAGAAAAAACTACTTTTGACATGGATTCCATTAGACCTCAGATGATTATTATATTTCTATTGAGTTATGGGTTATGTAAAGGGGCACCATGTTTTTATTTCTATATATATTATATTCAATTTAATGTTACCTATTGGAGAAAAAATCCTCAAGAGATGATACATTTGGAGTATCTGATGTTTGTACAAGTTTATATTCCCTTTAATTTGATTTTAAATGTTTTTATTACTTTTTCTTTGTATTTTGATGATATCTTAATTTATGTTATTTTTTTGTAATTCTTATCACGTTGGAATGAAAATAAAATTATCACTATTTTATTAGTTAATGAGGAACTTAGAAAATTCTTATCATTTTCTCAAAAAATTCAATGCAATTGCTACTATTGTTTTAGAAACTCTACATTTCACTATTTTAAAACATTTCAGTATTTATTTATATGCCACTTCTACAGTTATCCAATTTACATGAAACCTGATTCTTTGGAAATATAAAATGTTATATTTATTTCATTAGTTTACATCAATGTCTAAAAATATCCTTTTAATGTACTTTTAATAACTTGAAGTTATGTTATTCTATTTTGTAGTAGCAGTTTTTCCAGAATTGATTTGCTTCAATATTTTGATTATTTTAGGATCTGTAGATGTCAGTTTTAATTGATTATTTTTTTGTTGGAAAGATAATAAGTTTTTCTAGAAATCATTAGTTTTGACCAAAGTATTAACTGCTTTTAAAACCCCTTAAAAATTCATTTACATTTGTCAAAATATTCTATCCCGATTTCTCACAAAAGTATGGTTTATTTTTTTTCTCACAAAAGTATGGTTTACTATTTATCTCACAAAATTATGGTTTATTATTTATCTCACAAAAGTGTGGTTTACATTTTATCTCAAAAAAGTATGATTTACTCACAAAATTATGGTTTATTATTTATCTCACAAATATATGGTTTATTGTTTATCTCATGAAAGTAAGGTTTAATGTCCATACCCTATATTACTTTACTATTCATACCCCACGTTACATTACTATTCATTCCTTACATTACTTTAATATGAATCCTTAAGTTACTTTAATGTTCATCCCTACGTTACTTTACTGATAGTACCTTATGTTACTTTACTATTCATCATCCTTACATTACTTTACTATTAAATATCCCTACGTTACTTTACTGTTCATACCCTACCTTTATTGTTCATTGAGAAGTTATAGTTCATTCCAAAGTTATAGTTCACTCCGAAGTTACTATTCCCTCCGAAGTTACTGTTCACTTCGAAGTTACTGTTCCTTCAGAAGTTATTGTTCATTTTGTGCAATTTTTTTTAAAATTGATTCTTTGCAAATATATGGATTATTTTTTAACGATTTTCATTTGTGTAAAATTTTCATTAAATATAAGGATTATAATCAAAGAGTTTTTAATGTTTTTGGTGCTATTTTTAGAGAGAAAATTTAATAATGGTTTTCAACGTCTTTTGCAAATAAATTTGGACATTTCAAAATTGATTAACTTCAGATGTTTGAATTTAATTTCCGAATCTGCTGCTAGTTTTCAGAAACTGTTTTGACTACATTTAAATCATTATAAATGGATTTAAAATTATGTTTTAAATCATTCATTGAATTTATTATTCTGGAGGTTTTATTGGAAGACTTGTTCAAAATATTTTGAATTCCATTATTTGATATATATTTTACAAGAATAAAAATAGCAACAGTGCTGCTATTTTCATGGAGATATTTATGGGATCTCTTGACCCAATTAATTTTGAATATCATAAGGAAACAGAGCTGTTGCACCTGATATATATTTTTATTCTCTATATATATCATTCCATCTTGTAGGAAAAAAATACAATAAAAAGTGAAAGTGTTGTGAACTTTGAACCAGCTGTGCATTTGCAACGTCTTGTGACTCTTTGCTTCACCACCTGTTGATTCTCTCAAGTGCTGAATTAATTCTGCTATGACTACAATTGAATTGATGAGATGTGATGATCTAAAACTCAAGAACAAGTACCAACACTTTAATTATTTTCTTCTCTTTCATCTTTCTGAGTCGGTAACACTACTTCCCATATATCACACGTACTCTATGTTTTTTTTCTGTTTATGCTTTTTCACAAAAAAGAATTATTTGTTATTCATTTTCCGCAGGCTGTGACACCCGAATTATAAAGTCAAGATCTTAGGGTTGTGACTCCTGGTATCTAAAGTCATGACTGTTTGGGTTGTGACTCCAAGTATCTAATGTCTGGTTATAATGGTTGTGACTCCCCACAAAAAAGTCAGTGTCATGGATATCCCTCCACTAGAAAAGGAGTTTCTAATTGGGTTATGATTCCCCTTTAAAAATAATTTTTAGTGCACATGTATCTATCTATGAGTAGAGAGGTATAAGTGTAGAGTAGGCCCACATAGGACCAAACTACTATAAAAACATTCTTGCATTATTTACTTTTTCTACAGATAATTAACCTTAATAATTAACTTTTATAATTAATTTAATTAATCAATTCTTTTGATTAATATTTTCAATCTAGTCGATTCACCCCCCCTTAGGACCATCTACCATTACCTTGTCTGACCTAACAATTGGTATCAGAGGATAGCCTTCTTAAGAATAGTTTTTCTCTATCTTTATATTTAAATATGCCAAAGATTGGTACCATTGGTTATTCCTTCATAAATTTATCCAATCATTTTTTGTCTGCTTTTAGATTTTATTGTCCTAACCTATTCCTGAAACTTATAGACTAAGGATAAAGGTTATATAAGATGGCAGGATTAAACCCGAATGATGCTTGGATTCCTTAGAAGCCACCACATATTGATGGTAATGATTATAGATATAGGAGATCCCGAATGGAGGCATACCTCAAACAGTTGAGCATTGCGCACTGGTATATCATGTCAAAACAATACACTATGCCTGAAGGTGATCCAGATACTCTTATAGGAATTTATGCTTCTAGATATGTCTTAAATTACCAAGTCATTAATATTTTATATTGTGCTATTAACAGAAGTGTTTTTAGTCATGTTTCTACATGCAAGATAGCTCATGAGATTTGGAAGATTCTGCAAGTTACTCACCTTGGCTCTAAAAAATTGATCCAAACAATGTTTGGAATGCATCGTGCTGAGTATCAAGGCTTCAAGATGAGTGATGACGAAAATATAAACCAAATGTTCCATAGATTCACAAGAATTGTGAATGGAATGAATTCACTTAGAGAAGCTCTGGAAAATCATATACTTGTTAAAAGAGTCCTACGAGCATTACCAAAGTAATAGCATGCAAATAAGGTTTCCATTGATGAAAACAAGAACATCAAAGAGTACATAATTGATGAATTGATTGGATCACTACTCTAATAAGTACTAAAACTGAATAACATAGCTGATGAGGAGACAAAAAAAAAAGAAAAGGTGCATCTTTTAAGTCTGTAGTTGTTATTTCTAATAATTCTTCTGATTCTGATCTATAGGATATTGAAAAGGAAAACATGGCTCGTATTGTAACTGGAGTCTACAAAAGAATGAAAAAGAAAGGTATCAAAAACGAGTTTAGTATAAACCCTCAAAAAGAAAAATATAAGGGAGATAAGAAAGGTGATAAAAATTACAATGATTCAGATGTAACTTGTTATGAGTGGAGGAAGAAAGGTCATATCAAACCCGATTGCCCTAAACTAAAGAATAAAGAAAAATAAAAAAAGATGGATAAAAAGACATTGAATATGATTCATGGCATCACTGGATAAGGTTTGTAATTCTAGTTATTATTCTGAATGTTTTGATTCTGAAAATGAATATGATAACCCCAATGTTTTTGAATTAAATAATTAAATTTTAAGATTATGAAAAGATATTTTCAAAGCATCTAATTTATATAATAAAATTAAAGAAGATAATAAAAAACCTATTTCTGAAAATAAATTAATTTTGCAAGAAAATAAAAAGTTAACAAACACTGCTTCTACTTCTCATTCAACAGTTTATTATAATTTGAAAACTGCTAAAATTTAAATGAGAAATTAAAAAAAGAAGTTGAATGTCTTAAACAAAATTTATCTGCTTTTATTCAAGGTCGTGAAAAATATCATGATATGATGTCTTTGACTAAAACTGATAAAAGTAAATATGGGTTTGGTTATGAAAAAATATTTCCTCAAATGTATAAAACCTATTTTGTTAAAAGTAAAAATAGTTGTACTTCAACTGTTACTTGTTTTAAATGTGGCATGAATGGTCACTATGTCAATGACTGCTCACTTAGATTTAATTCAAATTTCGGATTTATAAAAACATATATTCCTAAATCCATGTTATCGAGAGTACCTTACAATAAATGTTTAAATTCTGTATGCGTACCTAAAAATTGTATTACTAATTCTATTAGACCCAAAGTATATTGGGTACCAAAATTGTCAATTAATTTATTTTTGTAGGAAAATACCTTGGATGTCTCAACAATGACATATGGTACATGGACAGTGGATGCTCTAGGCATATGACTGGAGACCCATCAATGTTTACATCATACAACTCATGCGATGGAGGCACTGTTACTTTGGAGACAACTCCAAAGGCAATGTAAAAGGTTTTGGTAAAGTTGGTATTTCAAATTATACATTTATTTCAAAAGTTTTATATGTTGAAGGTTTAAAACATAATTTAATCAGTATATCACAATTATGTGATGATGGAATGGAAGTTAAATTTCAAAATGATAAATATTTAGTCTTAAAAGATGATTTTTTATTATTTTATTCTAATAAAAAAGATAATATTTATACTATTCATTTTACTGAACTAATGGTTAAACATGTAAAGTGTTTGACATGGGTACAGAATGACATCATCCTTTGGCACTGACATTTTGGTCAGGTTAATTTCATAATGTTGCATAAGCTCTCAATGCATAAGACTGTTTTACAGCTTCCTTCTTTGAAGATAGAACAACTTCATGTTTGTGATGCCTATATGAAAGGGAAGCAACAAAAAATTTCTTTTAGACCTATCAATCAGATAAGTACTAATAAGCCTTCACAGTTGGTGCATCTTGATTTATTTGGTCCAACTCAAATTTATATCCTTGGTGGAATGAAATATACATTAGTTATTGTTGATGATTATAGTAAATTTACTTTGGTACATTTTCTAGCTCATAAAAATGATACTTTATCTAAATTAACTCCTTTCTCTAAATTAGTTCAAAATGAAAAAGGTTGTATGATTATTTCTATTCGTAGTGACAGAGGAGGTGAATTTTATAACATAGATTTTGAAAAATTCTGTGAAAATATTGGATATTTTCATATTTTCTCTGCTCCTAGAACACAAAAAAAAATGGTGTTGTTGAACGGAAAAATAGAACTTTTATTGAAATGACTTGAATTATGTTAAGTGAATATTATCTACCTAGATATTTTTGGGCTGAGGCTATTTTTGCTGCATTTTATATTTCAAATAAAATTCTTATTAGACCTATGGTAAAGAAAAATTCTTGTGAATTATTCAAAAATAAAAAGCCTAAAGATGGTTATTTTAGAGTTTATTGTTGTAAAGTGTTTATTTTAAATTCAAAGGATTATGTAGATAATTTTGACACTAAAAGTGATAAAGGTATTTTTCTTGGTTATTATAATAATAGTAAATTTTATAGAGTTTTTAAAAAAAGGACGATGGTCATTGAAATATCTATTCATGTTATGTTTGATGAAAATAATGTTAAAATAAATTTGGATTCTAATGTTATTGATGATGAGTTTAGAGATTTAAATTTTAGTGAAGATATTCCATAAGATAATAATGAATTAATTGAATGGGAGCATACTTCTTCTCAACTTGATCCAAGATCATGGAAGATTCACAAAGATCATCCTGTTCAAAATGTAATTGGCAATGTTTATTCTGGTGTCAAAACCAGAAATTCAATTTTAAATTATTATTCCATTTCTGCTTATAGTTATGATTTTTCCCTGATACTATTAATGATGAATTAATAGATTCAAAATGGATTGTTTCTATGTAAGATGAATTAAATAAATTTGTTAGAAATTATGTTTGTAATTTAGTAGAATTTCCTGAAGATAAGCATATAACTGGAACTAAGTGGATCTTTAGAAATAATCAGGATGAATCTAGACAGATTTTCAAAAAAAAATCCAGACTTGTTGCTCAAGGATACTCTCTAGAAGAAGGTATAGACTTTAACGATTCATTTTCACCTATTTCCAGGTTAGAGTCAATTATAATTTTGTTAGCGTTTGCGTGTTTTCAAGGTTTTCAATTATATCAAATGGATGTAAAAAGTGATTTCTTAAATGGTTTTATTACTGAAGAAGTTTATGTGTCTCAACCCCCTGGTTTCAAAAATGAAAAATTTCCCAACCATGTTTTTAAATTATCCAATGCTTTATATGGTCTCAAACAATTACCTCATGCTTGGTATGAAAGACTTTATTTATTTTTATTAAAAAATGGTTTCAAGAAAGGCAATGTTGATCCAACTCTTTCTATTACCAGATTGTCTGATGATATTTTAATTGTTCAGATCTATGTTGATGATATAGTATTTGGGTCATGTAGTGAAATACTTTGTAAGGATTTTTCTTTATTGACATCTTCTAAATTTGACATGAGTTTAATGAGAGAATTAATGTTCTTTCTGGGACTTAAAATTTCTCAAAGGAAAGATGGGATTTTACTTAATCAATCTAAGTATTCTAAAGATTTAGTTAAACGATTTGGCCTTGATTCCTCTATCTCCATGAAAACTCATATGGGTACTAATTTTAAATTAGATAATGATGCATCTGGTAAATCAGTTGATTTTATAGTTTAAAGAGGTATGATAAATAGCTTTCTATATTTAACTACATCTAGACCTGATATCATTTTTTGTTTTTGTTTATGTGCTAGATTTCAAGTTGATTCAAAAGAAAGTCATATTAAAGCTGTAAAAAGAATAATTTGATATGTTAAAGGAACTATTGATTCTAGTATATTTTATCCAAAATATAACTGTTTTGATTTAAAATCTTATTTTGATTATGATTTTAGAGGTTGTAGAATTGACCGATAAAGCACCTCAGGTTTGTGTAATTTTTTGGGAAAATGTTTAATATCTTGGTCATCTAAGAAAAAATTATCTATTTCTTTATCTACTAGAGAAGCTGAGTATATCTCTATAGCTAGTAGTTGTGCTCAAAGTTTATGGATTAATAAAACTTTATGTGATGTTGGGGTATATCTTGATAAACTACCTATTTATTGTGATAATACATCTGTAATTTCTATTTCTAAAAACCCCTTACAACATTCTGGAACAAAACATATTGATCTTAGATTTCATTTTTATTCGAGATCATGTGAATGAGGGTGATATTGTTTTAGAATTTATCCCTTATGAAAATCACCTTGCAGATATTTTTACAAAGCCTTTAGACTCTTCTCAGTTTGAGAAAATTAATTTTTCTCTTGGTATGTTGGACATTTAAATTTTATTTGTTTCATTTGTTTAGGGGGGGTCATGTTTTCAATTTTTGTTTATTTACAAAAAGGTGGAGAAGTTTTGGATAGATGTTTTAAGGAGAAATAACATGGTTTTAATCATTTCAAAACTTCATTTATGGTTTAATTTTTTTGGTTTTTTAATCAAACAAAAAGGGGGAGATTGTTTGTGCATGTGGATATTTCCTTTAATTTGATTTCATATGTTTTTGTTTGATTAATTTTTCTCTATATTTTGATGATATATTAATTTATGTTATTTGAATTTTTACGATTCTTATAATGTTGGAATGATGAGATATTTATCTATATTTTATTAGTTAGAGAGGAAGTTTGAAAATGATTATCTTTTTCTCAAAAAATTCTATGAAATTGCTACTGAGGTTTTAGAAACTCTACATTTCACTATTTTAAAACATTTATGTATTTATTTTACTGCAACTTCTACAGTTATCTGATTTATATGAAACCTGATTCTATAGAAAGATAAAATGTTTATCTTTATTTCATTAGTTTACATAAAAGTCTAAAAATATCCTTTTAATGGACTTTTAATTACATGAAGTTATGTTATTTGTTTTGTAGTAGCAGTTTTTCATGAATTGATTTGCTTCAGTTTTTTGATGATTTCATGATCTGTATATGTCAGTTTTAATTGATTATTTTTTTGTTGGAAATATAATAAGTTTTTCAACAAATCATACGTTTTCACCAAAGTATTAAATGCTTTTAAAATCCCTTAAATATTCTTTTAATTTTGTCAAAATGTTATATCCAGATTTCTTACAAAAGTATAGTTTATTGTTTTTCTCACAAAATTATGGTTTAATGTTTATCTCACAAAAGTATGGTTTATTATTTATCTCACGAACGTATGGTTTACTATTTATCTCAAAAAATGTGGTTTACGCAAAAAATAATGGTTTACTGTTTATCTTAGAAAAGTATGGTTAATTTTGTATCTCACGAATGTAAGGTGTAATGTCCACACCCTATTTTACTTTAATATTCATACCCCAAGTTACATTACTATTCATACCTTACATTACTTTACTGTTCATCCGTACATTACTTTACTGTTCATCCCTACGTTACTTTACTGTTTATACCTTACGTTACTTTAATGTTCATAATCTTTATGGTACATTACTATTTATCATCCCTACGTTACATTACTGTTCATACCCTACATTACATTATTGTTCATTCCAAAGTTTTTGTTCATTCTGAAGTTACGGTTCACTCCTTGCAATTTTTTAAAAAAATTTGTTTTCATCAAATATATGGATTGTTCTTTAAATATTTTTTTGTGAAAAATTGTCATTAAATATAAGGATTATAATCAAAGAGTTTTTAATGTTTTGGTGATATTTTGAGGGGTAAAATTTAATGAAGAATTTCAAAATCTTTTGCAAATAAATTTCGACGTTTCAAAATTGTTTAAATTCAAATGTTTGAATTTAATTTCTGAATCTGCTTCTAGTTTTCAGGAACTGTTTTGACTATGTTTAAATCATTTTAAATGGATTTAAAATTATGTTTTAAATAATTCAATTCATTTATTATTCTGGAGGTTTTATTGGAAGACATATTCAAAATATTTTGAATTACTTTATTAGATATTTATTCTACAGGAATAAAAATGACAATGGTGCTGCTATTCTCATAGAGATATTTGTGGGATCTCTTGACTCAATTAATTTTGAATATCCTAAGGAAGCAGAGCTGCTGAACCTACTATATATTTTTATTCTCTACATATATCATTCTATCTAAATGGAAAAAACAATACAATAAAAAGAAAAAGTTTTTTGAACTTTGAACCTGCTGTGCATTTGCAATGTCTTGTGACATTTTACTTCACCACATACTCATTCTCTCAAGGGATGAATTAATTCTGCTACGACTACAATTGCATTGTCGAGACATGCAGATCTAAACCTCACGAACCAGTAGCTCCACTTTAATTTTTATCTTCTCATTCATCTGGTTCTAATTCTGTAACACTGCTTATCTCTCACATGCACTCTATTTTTTTCCAGTTTATTCTTTTTCACACAAAAACATTATTTGTTATTCTTTTTCCTTGGGTTGTGACTTCTAGATTCTAATGTTAGGATCTTAGGGTTATGACTCCCTGTATCTAAATTCATGACTATTTAGGTTGTGACTCCCAGTATCTAAAGTCAGGTTGTAAGGGATGTGACTCCCAACACAAAAGTCTGTGTCGTGGTTATCCCTCCCCTAGAAAAGGATTTTGTAATCAGGTTATGATTTCCCTATAAAAATAATTTTTAGTGAACAAGTATCTCTCGTCAAGTAGAGATGAATAAGAGTAGAGTAGACCCCCTTTGGACCGAACTACTATAAAAAATATTTGTATTATTTCCTTTTTCTGTGGCTAATTAACCTTAAAATTTATCTTTGATAATTAATTTAATTAAACAATTCTTTTTATTAAAATCTTTAATCTGTTTTATTCACCCCCCCTCTAGACCATCTGTCATTACCTTGTCCGACCTAACATCTGCTTCATATGATGGTGTGCCAATGTTCCTTTATTAGAGTCACCACTATAGTATTATAAAAATTGTGTGTGATCATATTATTATTACTAGGTACCACATCATGCTATTTTATAATTATGTGCACTTATACTACTTCTTTATCTACCTCAAAATCTAAAATATAATTGGGCTATATTTTAGAATATGTAAACACCACCTATATCAATCTCTTTCATCTCACAACACCATATTTAGGATTGAATATTTATCACATTTGAGATTTAAAATCTTCTTGATTTATTAAGAATGTGGAATATTCATTTCCCTGGTTTAATATTCCCCCATATATTCCATTGAACAAGAAATTATTTTTATTATACCACAATTATATAGGGATAGTCCTCAACGCCGTCCAATTCTATCTAATGGTAGAAACTTTGGAAAAATTGATATCATCCCACAAAAAAATTGCGTGGGAATAATTTATAATATTACATATAATCACATACATGAGTGACCCAATAACTATCATGTGTGTATTCCTTTTCACTATATTATTTTCCTCATCTTTCTTAGGGAACATTTATTTTGGATAGATGAATTACACATGACAATGGAAATAATCACATCATGGATTGTTCTATATTAGGTCTCTTCATTATATTATCAAAGTATATACATTGACATAGGCTAATGATCCTCCTTGATATACCAAGATGGATCTTGATCCCATTAATATATTATATTTCAACAATGTCCTTCAGGGGGAAGCATTTATCCATCTAGGCATTAAAAGACTTCAACACTAGTATTTTTTTCTAATAAGTTACATTTTATCATCATATAATAATATGAAATCGGCCACAATCATAATGAAAAATTATAATAATAAGGATTAGATTCATTATTTATGAAATCAAATTCCAATATGGCTCCATCAAACTAAATTTTCCCCATATTATATGTTTTATTCATTCTATAGTAGGATCTTTACCATGTTCATACCATGATGGCATCCATAAGTGTCATAATCCATTCATGTTGTTTCTCATAGACTTATTATGTAAGGATCCAATTTTAGAAAGATGTTATGAAATCTTTTTTCTAAATCTCACAGTCATTTAAAGAAAAAATTGTATATTTAATTATGATATATTTCTATATTATAAATTCTAAAAATGATTCAACATAGTTTATGGCTTGATAAAATTTCAACCCTTTTGATACTAATCATGACTAGTCTGTAGTAAATTTTTCATCATTATCTACTTTCTTCATGAATACCCATGTACATTTAATGGAAATAACATCTACTAGATGATATAACAAAATTTGAACTTTTCTTTGATACATGTAATCTATTTTTGAATTTATAGATTACTTCCACATGGAAACATATGTTCTAGTTAATTTTTTTATTATATGTTACATGATCATTATTTTAAACTAATAAGGTCTCCACATAGTTTTTGACTGGAAATCCTTATAGTAATTGTTCACTAACTAAACATGTACTCTTATATAGTAGTTGTATCTCTATAACAAGTTTTTTCATAAAAAATTGTGGAATATATTCCTATGAAAACAATTGTATAATATTATCCTCAAATTCAATGATGTATATCTCGCTTCCATATATCTTTCTGAGGTATTCTCTCAGTCATGGAGTATGGCCTAACATTCCACTATTAGATTTTTCTTCTGAGGGATCATATATATAATATCTCCTTATTTCATTGGGCTATCCTATACTGCTATACCAGATGAGTCTTCAGTCATGTTTGTAACATAAGGTGTCATTAATAAATTATTATTATCCCCAAATATGTATGTATGACAAAACATGTTTCATTTCATTCCCTATTTTGTATGATACACCATCTTCTTCTTTAGTTGTAAATCAGTCAAGTGTTTTTTCTGTTTTTCATAATGTGTATCCAAAAAACGAAAAAGTATGTCCCAAAAGGCTCATCATTTATCTCAACATTTTTAAGAAGGTGTAATTAATCTCTTTCCATAAATCATTCCATTGATGTGTATAATGAAGGATGAGTTAATTTGGTATCCCAAACACCCTTAAATAATCAATGTTGTTTTGATGACAAGATTCTCCACAATTATATGAGTGGGGTTTCTTAATATTCCTAACAAGTTGGTTCTCAAATTCAATAATGTATTCCTTGAATGTTTTAAGAGAGCATGACTTATACCTCCTCACACTAAGATACCCATATATACTACAATCTATTGTAAAATATATGAAGTATGATTACCCACCACTTGATTCATATGGATGTGGTCGACAAGTATCGGTATAAAATATTTAAATTTGATCATTTCCCTTTATACTTTTACAATAATTTGGAACTTTCCTAATTTTACTATTAATCAAATATGGTATAAAACAAGTTGTTTTATTATAAAGGAATGTAAATATCCATTGAGGTCAAATTTATAAGAACAATTTTAATTCATATGACTAATCTGGTGATTCCATTGTCGGGTGTGTAATGAGATTTGTGTTACAGTTTTTTTATTAATTTCCATTTTTGGTTTGTGTAATGAATCACATAAATAACATTATTAAAATATGATTTCTAAAAAAACATCAATCATTAAAATGAAAAAAATCAAGAATATGAGAATAAATCAATCAGTATGAAGTCTGGATAGGGAAATAATATTTTTTGTAATTAATGTAAATTAATAAAAATTATTAAAAAAAGATCCTTCCAATCAAATAAGTGTGATGACAGTCCCCAATATCAACACAAACAAGTTCTTCTCTATAGGATTCTCATAAATCTACATCCCCTCAGCCCATCTATATGAATCTACTTGGTTCTTCTATTTTAATAAATAAGTGTTTCCCAAAAGAAATATATGATTACAAATTTTGTAGAAATATATACATTTTAATTGAATCATAGATATCTAAACCAATATAATATTACTATGAAAGAGAAATTTTGATATCTCAATCTATTTTCCTTCATACCTCTCATTGGAATGAACATAAATATTCTCAATCATTAATTTAGAATCCATGTTTTTATGAGACATAATATGTTTAGTAGATAAGTATGAGATCATTAAAATTTGATCATCGACTATATCAATCATGATTTTATCATATACAAAAAACACATTATCCCTCACATGATTAACATTTAGATTAGGCGTTGAGGATTCTAGCATGTAATATTTCCATTCATGGTGAAACACAACTTGTGGGCTTCTGTTCCATTCCTATATGTTATAACAATTGTGGAGATGGTATTTCTACAATATTAATCATATGGATAATTTGGATAGTAATATTTAAATAATTATAAATTTATAAAACAGAGTATTAGAAAAGTTTTCTTCATTACAAATTATTTTATAAATAATGATAGTTAATTTTATTGTTTCTCCCACAAGTTTTTATATTCCGAATATCCACAAACATTGAACTTGGAATTCCTGGATTATTTTGAATTATAGCTCCAAGGATCCATATTTTCTTTCACATAATAATAAAAAGGTTTAGTAAATATACCTAAAGGTATTTTGGTTTTAAGGTGTCGGTCAACTATGGTCTTACAGCTCTGTGATCCATTGTGTTGAATCCAAAATCAAGATATAATGAAAAGGAATTCTTAACACTTTTCTACCATTTACAGAAAGTCTAAAGATATATTATTCTCTTAATATATGATTTCTATGTTAACCCATAACCTCTATAATAACTCTATGATATATGTACGTGTCCTAATGAGGTTTAGTCAAATACTTAGTTCAATGTCATTCTTTCCCAATCATGTAATGGAATCCCATGTCTAACATAATATTTAGATGATGGGTTTCTTTGGTTTCTTATGTGTACATTTTATCTATTTTTATTCTTTTAATTTTTTGGCAATCTTATATGTATCTCTTAGAAGTGATTAAAAATTTTTAATAACACAATTACACATAATATATTTATTTTAGATTCATATTTTTATATTAATTCATTTATTTTAGTTATCGTGATCTTGCATCCATAAAATAAACAATGAATAAGAAATAAATAAATGAATATATAAATGACATGATGATGAGAATATTTAACAGTTTTTTTATTGATAGGATAATAAATAAACCTATAACATAGGGAAAAATCATTGTATTAGTCTTTTCCTCTGTTAACGTACTCCATCTGTCCACCTATGTATCATCTTTCTTAGTAACATCTCATTTCTAATTTAAACCAAATATACACACCTAATGATATAACATTAATTACATTTATTTAACTCACATGTATGTGAGGGTAACCAAAGGATTGGTAATGATTAATTAACTATATATAATTAACACACAAGTCCTTTATATTAAAGGGGGAGTTATGAGTGACATGTCATCATATATTAATTTAATATTAGTTTTTTAAACTGTACAATAATTTAATTTAAATAATTACAATTCCTACATAGGTTAAGGTCATGATCATGAATTGTCATACATATGATAAAAATATAGAAAAGTATATGGATAACATTCATTTATATTCATTATTTATTGTTGAGATAAAAAATATTCATATATATATTTATTTATTTATTTGATTTTATCTGAATGACTATCCAAATTCTTATGGACATAACCCTAATTAATGAATTCATGGAAAATGATCTATAATACCACTAATTACAGATAGTTAGAATAAATAAATTATCATTTATGAATCTTTAAGAACATTATTAAACTAGAAAACCCAATAGGGTATAATAAATAAAATATGGTTTTAATGTTCCAATTAATTATTTAGTGTAATTTAATACTATCAATTACAGGGAAACAACACATCACATACCAATGAGTAATATTCCATCTATCTTGATCTCTATGTTTATATGATAATATTTTGGGATTTGATGTGTACCATGACTAGACTATATGGTGTCTACATGCAAGATACCGACCATGTATAACCATTTTCATCTATCTATGAAACCTGCGAAATGACTCTACATGTTCTTTGGATGTAAGACGACATGAAGTGTATGCATTCTACACAACATGTATTATTCTAGCTATATGTTCTGATAACTCACCAAAAGTATATATATGTATTTTGGACGTAGGACCACATGACGTGTATGAAAAATACATGTCATTTGTTCTATTATCTATATGTACGTAGTTTAATACAAAGGACATGGAATGTATCATAGATGTGGAAAGTTTTTAATTTCACACCACAAACACCAGTTATATGTCATGTATATCCTTAATGTTCTAGGATTTCAGTGTCACTTAGGGTTTCACCATGTATTTGACCATATAGTTATCGTTAATTTCATGAATAATCCTTTTAGACTACATGATATGTACACCATCTACATGATGTTTGATCCAACATTTCATTTTTTAGGATGGTCCAGTCTACACACAACATGTGGTAATTTCAACACATGTAGTTACATCTTGGCATACTGTGTATCCCATGAAATTTTCAGGTGCGGTGCATTTGCCAACAAGACCTATACTCTAGATACATGCAATTTAACACAATATATATGTCTATAATAATTGTAACATATTGATGGACTCTATAATGTTTCTTTATCTATTCTTATTCATTTATGAAGATATGAATCTTGAATAAGTAATTAAAATTATGAAATCATGTTAATTATAATTTGATTCAATAATTAATATTTCAAAATGAAATATATAACCACTATTTTATATAATCAATAAACTATGAAAAGAATAATTTTGAATATAAATGTGAAACCATTTATGCTATGTGAAGGTTGTGGGTACAAAAAAAGATACTTATGGCTGAATAACAATAAATATTTTGTAACATTTGATGGATAATTCACAAATTTGTGCAATACATAATCACTATGAATAATGTAATTTTACCATTTAATATTTAAAAAGGGAAACATGGAACCATAAGAAGATCATTTCATGTAAAATTTATATTTAACTTATAGTAAATATTAAGAAAGGATATCTCATATTTAGACCATTATCCAATTCATATGTTGATCATTCATAAGATTTTTTTCATATTAATACTGTTTTTTCATGTGGGATCTATGTGTTGTATTTCAATAGAGATGAATCACCCGGGTACCATTGATCCATAATTACCACTAATTTATTATCTTGATCTATAATGGTGTATTAATTTACACGTCTCTATCATATTTACCACATAATGATCCATTAAGATTGAATGAGTTCTTCTGGTTCTTATGATGATGAGAGGAGGGTAAATTTGAGAGATACTTCTGTTGGGCTCAATGATTCTCAGTTGTCGATAATCCAATTAACCCTAAAAAATATACAAAAACATATATTTATAGATTATTTGATTTATTTATAATATTATTTAATTTTATATTAGACCATAAATAATATAATAAACTATTCTTGACCCCATTCCATATTAATAATAGAAATATTTTTTATGGATTATGCTAGCTGGTGAAATTATAAAAGTTAAATTTCATGTTTTGAAATTTATATTTATTGCAGAACATGATCATCGTCCAACCATCATTCGTAATATATATAGAATTCATGAATAAATATTCTATTTAATATTTTATTTATAAATAAATATATTATTAATAATCAAGTGAGTAAATAGTTATGAAAATTTATATAAAATATTTTCAAACAAAAAAATATGGATAAATGTTTCCTCAATAATGATAATGATATTTCTTCCAATAATTAAAATCAAAGAGAATATAATCTTGATAAAAAAACTTTTTTTGTGATTGTCTAGGAGTCATTTCGATTAGAATTAGGAAGGTTTACATAATTTCCATTAATATGATTGTTATATTATTATCAATCACTCAATATTATATTGACTGAAAATCATATTTATAATGTTATTGATGAATTTAATGTTTTGTGTTATATATATGTTCTTATAGACAATGTTGAAAAAATTGGCATCTCGGAAGCATACAATGCATACATACAATCTTATAAAATTCTACTAACAATTAAAATCAAGTGACCATGTGGTAAACACTGCATAAATAAGAATCCATTAATGAGATAATATTTTCCATGTCTTATACTGACCCTGTGTCGATTTTCAGGTGACTACATGTGTAGGGAACCTTCAATGGATTTATCTCATTATTACTATAAGAAGTAAACTACCTGTCACATGAATAAATCCAATTAGTATGTGAAGGTTTGTAAAATTTCATTATTAATATAATGACCCATTTTTCTATCGTACTAAATGCATAAAGGGATGTACATAAAATTAAAAGATGAATACCTACCACATAAATAAATGTACTTATCAAGAGAATAAGTATACCTAATGAATAAACATATGTACCTACATTGTGAATAAGTTTACCTACTGTATGAAGAGTTGTACCGACGATGAGAATAATATTACCTATGACATGATGTAAAAAATTTGACTATCTACAGGTTTTGTTCTAAATTTTCATTCCTAGTTACTATGAGATAAATTGATTATCCCTGAGTAAAGACTATCTAACCATTTATAACATATTAGTAGAGTATTTAACAATCTACAATGGATAATTTTTATGAAATAATTATTGAACGAGTTAAATTGATTTTAATATTAATATTCTCTAATTTCTACCATGATATGTATTTATCTTCATGAAGAAGAACCTCTCATGAGAAAATAAGGGCTTCATAGAAAGAAAAAAAGAAATATGTTTATAAATCTATGAAATTCATAGAAATTTTTCAAAACCCTATATGATGCATTATTTTGTTGAACCATCTATGGAAACCTAGTTGATTCCTTTTAAATAGAACTTCATTGACTTCTAAACAACTAATTCCAATCTGAATGAGCTATGTAAAATCATCACAATTTTTTTACATGATATTTCACGCATTACTAAATATTTTGAGTTGTGTTTTGTTTTATATTGTTTATCATTAAATAAATATTTTTGTACAGAAATGGATAGTGTGATACACTTCCATTAAATTATTTTCATTTGTACTCTAATATTATTACTATAGAAGTTGTCTTCTATGACTTGGACATATTTTATCCCACAAAGAACTATAGAAGAGGCTTCTATATAGCCTAGAATGTATTTGTAAAATATTTGTTAAAAACTAATCTAGGTTTGAGATTACTTTATAATATATAAAATTACTTATTAGTGGTAGATTTCTATGTGGAGGGGACTAGGTCTTGGATTGAGACCGAACACAATGTTTAATTTCATTTTTTATATTTTACTTATTTTCCGTTATGTTTTTTTAAAAGAATAAAATATTTTTAAATATATTTGAAAACATTATTTTGATAGTTAACATTTCTTTATATTATATACGATTTCTAATTATATATATTTGTTTCAGAACGTATTAAATTTTCAAAATCACTTTAACTGAGTTTTGATCAAACTATTGAGAACCCTTTTTAGTCATCATTTTATATAACACTATTAGTTTAGTTTTCTAGTAATTTTTATTAAATTGTTGAATTTTTATTATATGTAAATTAAAAATAAATTAATTGGATACTCAACTCACTCCCTCTTAGGTGTTCTACTATAAAATACATTAGGAGTTGAGGGTTTTAAAATTAATTAGTTACAATGGTCATGATTTTGCAAAAGCTAATTGAATTTATATTAACTAAATATCTTCAAATTTATGGATAATAATAGAAAATATTGAATACCTAGTAATAATTATCCTTATTTTAATGAAACTAAATATTCTCAAGGTAATATCAAGATGAAGATATATATTTATATCAAAAAATTTAATACTTTGAAAGTTATTGATGATAAATATGAGAAACCCAAAGATGATAGATCTGAGTGGATAAATTCCAACAATTCCACTTATGTGTTATACTATAATGTAGTGAATTTTTTTGGTTCTTTAATAGAATGATAATTTTAATATAATATATTCTTTTACTATAGATTTTAATTTTTTGGATACTGTTGTCATATCTCAATAATGAAACAGAAATGCTTAAGATATGTGCTTCGTGAATAAAACAATAAAATATGATACATAAAATATGAAATCTGATTAATCCAAATATAAAATGTATCTCCAATTCAATGAGATTATAAACACCATTCACACAAATGGGATTCCAAATTAAGACAATGATTAAGTGACAAGACATCTAATATTTCTACCTGATTGGTGGAGAGGAACCGATGCTTGCATTAGAGAATCAAGAAAAATTAATAAATTAATAGAAATTGAGATTAAATGAAATTTTATGATGTATGATGGGGAATTTAATGTAAAAATATATAATGATATGATCCTCTATGAAAATCAGTATCCTTCATGACTTAATACTCAAAGAAAAAAAAATAAGAGATGATATTTCTATTGATGATGCATCACACTCATATAGTGATAAAGAAATGGCTCATTTGGCTATGTGATTCAATAAATTCTACATGAAGAATAATTTTATAATAATTACCAAATAGGTAAGAATGTGTGATTGAAATGAAAATTATAAAATATGTTGGAAATTGATGATTCTATTATTGAGATTATTAGATATGATTGAAAAATGTTGGGAAACATAAATGAAGATTTCTCAGTACTGAAATATAAGATAACGAATGAAGAAAAAGGTAAATAACATAAAAATAATCTGAATTTCACATTTATAACCCCATAATATTGATTATGTGACTCTAAAATGAGTATAAAAGATACAAATTATATATTTAACATATGTTTCCTCAAAAATATATCTAATGAACTAGATATTATTCATGTATCCATAGTTCATATTCTTCATCTTTCTGAGATTGAAAGAAATGAATATAATATTTCAATTTTGGATTTATTCATTTTTTGTAACTTGATTTAAGATACATAAAGTGAAAATAATGTTAAATATAAAAGTATAAAACAACATCACTGTTTTTTTATTTATTTGAATTTTGATTTTTCTCTAGAAAACTGAAAAATGACGAATTGTTAAAAAATTGGGAGATAAAATTTCATATGAGAAAATTATTATGGATCTAGAAAGAGTAATGAATAGTAAATAAACTATTATATGGATGATAATAATACAAAACAATCATAAATATACCATTAGGATTGGTTATTAACATAGATAGTGGAAGATCTATAAGAAACAAATTATTTTTTTTATTAATTTTCAACTCATTATATAAATAGTTTTTACCATCTAGAGAGGAAACTGTCTTTATTTATGTTATATTATAATATATTTATAACAAACCAGTTAAACATTACTAGTTTCTTAAATCATTTATTACTAACATTTATTTTACTAAGAAAGTTTGGGAACCAAAATCATATCATATTTATATTTTTATATTGGAAACCTACTATAAGAGTTCCATTAATCATATATGGTATTTGTGTAGTGTATTCCCTAGATACATTAAAAGGTAATACTCATGATTTAATAATTGTAACAAATTAGATGGTCACAATGTCTATTTTTGGGACGATGCCGAAGGAAGAAATAATTGTCCTCAGTCAAATTGGTAACTCTAGTAATGTGTTTGTTTATAAAGTGTTAATTTTAAATGGATTAAAATATAATCTTCTTAATATGTAATAAATATTTTCTAAATTCTATCATGTTATGTTTGAAAACAATGCTTGTAAAATTTATGATTCTAATAATGCTTTATTTTTTACTACCTTGTATAATGACACTGTTTATACTATTTATTTAAAAACATTATTTTATAATTTGTTTTGTTCTAATGACTCTCATATAGATTCATTATTTTTCATATAATATATTCCCTTACCACCAACACTCAATTGTAAATATTAATTGGAATTTAATAGTTATGGATCTCAGTAAACTAGAATTACCAAATGAAAAATTATGCAATCCTTGAAAAAATGTTCAACAACATAAAATATATTTCAAAAAAATATAGAAGTGAAAAACTATAAATACCTAGAGTTGGTTAAGTTAGTCTTGGTTTGATCATCTTAATTTTATAGCTTAAATGGGCCAAGTATGACTTTTTCTTGTAGATTAATTTTATATATACACATGAGTATTATTTCTATCTCTCAAATGTTATTCTATTTATTATTTTTATAAAAATGAAAAATCTATAGAAAATTATAGTGGACATAATATTAGGACACTAAGAAGTGATCATGGTTGTCTGTTGGAAAATATGGATTTTGAAATCTTATTACGATAATATGGATATTGTCATAAATTTATGTTCCTAGGATCCATAAAATAATGGTGGAGTATAATGAAGAGAAATCACTCTTTATGAAATTTCTAAGACCACATATAATGAATATGATTTATCACTTTATGTTTAGAAAAAGGTTGTGAATACAACAAGTTATGTTACTAATAAGATTCTTATATGACTAGAATAAAAGAAAACACTATATGATTTATGAAATGGAATATATCCAAATGTTAATTTATTTAGAGTTTGGTTGTGATGTATTTAGACTCAATACAAAGGATTATTGAGTCAAATTTTCATTCAAGAGTGATGAGGGAATTTTTCATAGATACTCAACATATATTAAATTAGAAAATCTATTTAATAAATGCACCAAAATTTTGAGAGAGTATTCACATGTTAAATTCAATGAAATAGATCCATATAAGCTTATGGAACCTTTAAAAGAACCTGATGAAGACCAATATACTATAGATATCAATTCCAAACCTAGTGATAATTATTTGAAACATAGTATAGAAAAATATCTCAGTTATGAATAAATTATTAAACCCAAACCTTTTTAATTAAATGAAATGTGATATACTCATATTACTATAATTTTTTGGAGTCATAGAGACCATACCTTATCCTCCCTTCATGGAGTCCTTTATAAAGGCACTCAAACTGAAGCTTCTCTTATATTGATCATCATGATTTCATTTCATAGTTTGATCCTAATAAAATTACTGATGTAATTTATATGGAAATATTGTAATGGATGTACCAAAAAAATCAAAATCTACTTGATATAAACAATGTATTAGAATTTTTAATGCAGCCCAAGAACTTCCTAATTACTATCACCATGTTAGAGAATTAAAATACTTCTAAGGATTTATATTTTTGGTTGATGATGAATTAATTATTTTAGATCAAATAAATTAGAATAAGGATAATTTAAAAAGTTTTGATATGTAAAGTAAAAAATCTAGTGATACCTCAATGTGTAAAATTTTTATACAAGATCATGGTGAAACTAAGACATCATTTAATCAAACCACTTATGAAGGTATGATTGAAATTTTACTATAATTAACTACAAGATAAAAAATACATTATGTTTCTTGTTTTTATGTGTTCATGTTTTAAATCAAATCCAAAATAGTCACATTTAATTTTTGTTAAAGAATTTTTAAATAACTGATAAATACAAAAACTTATGACTGTTTTAGTTTATATGAAATACATTTGATAAAATTAGTTATTCTAATTACTATTTTAGATATTTTATTTTAAATATATATTGATCTTCTAGAACATGTAAATTTTTGGGCACATATCTAGTTTCATGGTGTAGTAAAACGATGTACTCTAATTCAATATCAACTACCGAATGTTGATTACATAGTTTCATGAAATTATTTTTCATAGTTTTTATTGGAGAAATACACATACCTAGATTATGGATACTAATATCAACATGTACATACAAATTGCGATAATAAAAGTGTAATAAATATCTCTAAGAGTATTGTATAATAATCATGTAAATACATATTGATAAAAGAAATCAAATTTTAACGCACCATTTACAAAAGGTTATATAAATATTTAATTCATTGGGACAAAACATCTACTTGTAGATATATTTTTAATGACTTTGAATATTGAGATAATTAACTATATCAAACATGAATTAGAAAAGGTAAACTATGTTGTATAATTTCAATTTACTTTTAAACTTTATAGTTATTTAAATACATGTTATAAATAAAAAACTCCTTTTAATTTTGTTTTTTCTTTATGATACAATGATATTTATTTCATATTGATAGTTAAGAAATTGTGAGTTTTTGTTCACACAGTCAGTATACTAACCATGACCAATTGGTCACACATTCTTAATACCAACCATGAAACTTATATATTTTTTTCATTACACCCACCATGACATAATAATTACACCGTTTCTATAATTACCAGGAAATGATACGTGTATAGTATATATACCTACTATTCCATCTAATCTACCATCATTACATGGTCAAAATACCAACCATGACTATTTATAACATATGATTTTGAGTAATTTTTGTTTTAGTGGGATTCTCATAAAATTTAATTAATATATTATGACTAAATTATTGAATTTATCATTATAATAAGAAGTCTAATTAACACTCATTATTTTTAATTAAACAACATTATTCTTTTCAAATTCCCACTGTATATCAAAACCCTCTTCCATGGCCACTATATTTCTAACCAAATCCTTCCAATGTCAAGATTATCACCCAAATATTAACATTTTCATTATGAATCAAAATGATTGAATGAAGAATATGAGGTACAACATTGATTATACACCTCTTATACAGTCTTCTCCAATAAAAAAAATTAAAAAATAACAATGGAAGCTCAATTTCCCTATATAATCCTTTCAATCAATATCTAGTTGATCATCCAAAAACATCTAAGATGGATGTATATGCTCAATGGATTTAATTGAGCCAATATCAAGTTTGGAATGAGTTTCCTTAATAAATATTGGGAATCTTGGTTTAAAAAAAAAGTGTAATCCATTTAATAAAATATTTTTAAATACTTCATTTGAAATATTGAACATATTTATGGAATGATGTGAGACACCATGAGGACTATTGTAAATGGATAATATTTTGAGTATTCTTCATCTCACTGGATAGAAATGATTAGGTGCACATCAAAAGGGGTACCATGAGTAATACAAATGTTCTTATATAGTATATCAGGGATATTTAGAGTTTCTTGGTTCCATAGAATAAATGACTTGTTACAGAACACCAAAAATACCAATGACTATTGAAATTAGTGCTGAAAAAAATGATGTAAGATGTGTTTATGAAGAATTATATCAATCATAGAAAACAAGAATTTCATTATATAGAGTCTCCAAGATATTTTCGTTTTTATTTGGGTTATAAATGGTTTCCATGTCAATTTGGGAAGTTATTTTATGAGTTACCCAAATAAATTATATAATGAAACTTCTATATAGAATTATATATAATATTAAACATTTATTTTAGGACCATTTAAGTATAATATTTTAACACCTTAGGGGGAGGAAATGATAACATATTCATTTGTTCTATTCCTAATTCAATGTATTTTTATGAACTTTAGAGTTAATTGGAACCAATAGAAAATAGAACATGAGGTTGATCTAGAAAAACATTATAAGATGTTTAAAACTATGAGATATCATGTTTTTGATAAGTGATTTTGTGATCCAGGTATTGAACTACATGAAATTATTAAGTATTAATATGATGAAGTGGTTGTTGGTGTGGAAGAAGAAAAAATTAAGGAAGTTAAAAAAGAATAATAAATAAGAAAATGAGTTTGGTTACCTTGATGAGGAAGCTATGGTGGGAAATAATGATAAGAGGGGACCCTCCCCTTCAATTTATATTGGAACATATTAATATTCATTTCCATTACCATGTCATGAGTTAGAGAATCAATATGAGAGTCTTAGTTGATATTGATATATTTATCTTTTCATGAAATCCTAAATGATATGAGTCTGGTGAATCTAAAAAATAAAAAAATAGTCTAGTAGGATCTTATATTAATGGAGGAACCCATAAATAATATTTTCCTAAAGAAATAATTTGTGAGAGAATTCAATAGGATCTTATTTTATAATATTTTATTATTCATTGTCTAATTAGTTTGGTGATAATGGGGTAATTCTAATTAGATATAGTTTACAAGAAATTTAATTTTCTTAAAGGGATCTAGAAGGATCTCTAATAGAAGGTATTGATTATCAATGTAGAAATTATATATCTCCTAAGATAACCTTAATTGAAAAAACATTGAATGAAATTTTTGGTCCTTCTCCCACTATGGTTTGTGATTAGGATGATAAAGTGGTTTCTCAGGTTGCGGTGGTTGAGGATGTTGGGAAAGATGGTCATTAAGAATAAGTTGATGGAGGAGATGAAGATTAGTCTGAATGAGCTAGATCAATAGTGGGTGTAACTTAGTTATATGGTATTTATCAACTTTACAATCCATCCACTTCCATAAATTTCTATATCCCTTCTACATATTATATCAAAAATCATGTTTTGGATGATTTTAAATCATATATAACTGTTGTATTCAATGAAGTGTTTCTTATTTTTTTATTTCATTAGAGATAATGAGAGAGGATTATTTATATATCATTGTTCTTTTGGTCATTTATCATGATATAAATGTTTTTTATATGAAGATGAATTTAATGATTAATTTTATTGAAAATTTGAAATCACATAAAATTGATTTACTTGATGATTTTTCCACTATGACATTGACACTCAACTATAGGTATCAACGCTTAATGTCTCTAGCTTCTATATATGCTCTTTAACCATTATCTTCATGTATAATCAACTATTAATTAAAGAAGAATAAAAAAACTCATAATATAATAGTATAATGTTTTTTGAGATGAGTATAATAAAACAATGGAAGTGGTGTTTGATGGTTTTCAATCAAATGATGTTAATACATTCGAATTGGTCAATAAAGACATTATGAAATTTGGTAAGGGTTAACAATAAATAATGAATTCATTTCTACGAAAGCCATATTATCACAATATAGTATTTGTAAGGTATTTCGGGAAATAAATTTTTAGATATTATGCTCCACCATTTGACCCAATATTTTAATTCTCATGTTGAGATGCTCATGTTAATTATCCAATAGTTTGAATCCTTCCTGAAAAACATATAGGTAATTCTTAAAGATTTTTATAGTTGATTATAGTAATTGGGTAATTAAACCAGGATGGTGGAACCATACTTTTACACACATAACACAACTATTTTATATACTCCAGTAATACTAATGTATTTACCCCTTTCCACTACCTCATGTACTCTAAATCCATTTGGTTTTTTCTCATAGACAAGAAATTGATCAAATGAGACCTATTTTAAAATTTTTAGTAATCGGTGGTAATCCTTCCTCATCTATACCACATACGATATTTTCAATCACAACTGATAATTCTAAATAATATTATCTTATCCATCCATCAAATATCTAGGATTTGTCATAGTCATATTCAAATAAGAATACCTGATAGGGACTACTTATAAGTCATTTTTTAATTTATTTTGAACTATTAATGAAATACTCCTCCTTGTTATCATTTTTATTTATATCTTTAAGTAATATATAATTTTTACATATACCAAATTTTTGAAAATCACAAAAGGGGGAGTAATAATAAGAATGAGAAGGATAAAAAAAGCATTGTTATGAATTAAATGGATTAAACCAATTAAATACTCAATTTAATTATTATATATGTTATTTATTTCATTTCTCATATTTATCATGATTTTTGATCATCAAAAGTGTGTGATTTTGGTCTTAAGATCATCACATCATTATTTTAATCATCAAATTTTTTTTATAGTTTTATTAATGAATTTTATGATTTTTTCTAGTAATTTTTTCCAAACATGATGAAATAGTTAATTCTAAAACTTACCATACATACCTACCACATGAGAAGTTTTACTAACCTTAATGGTCAAGAGAACTCAAGGTACTGGCTAAAAAAGAAACTATTGACCAAGTTTCAATTATAACTAGGTCTTATATAGACCATGAATTATTTTTTTAGTGACCGCATGTGTACTAAACCAATTGTGCGTTAAACTCAAAGTGACTATAATAAGAAAAATACCTACTACATAATGTCATCTTGTTACCATGGAATGGTATGTAAATTTTCTTTTAGTAATGTACTAACCTCTTGTGTCATTAATGTGACCTCATAAATATATATACCTATTATGAGAAGAATATCACCTATGGCATAAAAGGGATGCACATATAATTAGAAGAATTATACCCACCAAATGAAGAGATTTACCTATAGTGAGAACAATTATACCTACCACATGAATAGATATACCTACTATGAGGAGAAGAGTACCTAATACATGAAGGGATGTACTTACTATGAGAATATTATTATATACTACAAAAATATATGTAACTAACATGACAAAATATTACTTACTATTTGAAGCGATGAAGTGAACACGCTTAATTGTCATGCATAGTTCTCAATCCTTAAAATAATGAGGCAAGGTGAATTTTAAAATGTGAACAACAACATACCATGTCTAACATAGGCAGTGGAGTATTATCAAATATATTATGACTAAATTTATATAATTAATTGAAGATTAAGTGTAATTAATTATGCAATCAATGTTCTCTAATGACTTCAATGAGAAGAAGTTATCCATGGTACTTATTCATAGTTCATAATTCCATCATATATAGAATGATAAACATGATATAAATATAATATATATTAAAATATTCATTATATATTTATTAAATTTTACTCATAAAAGTTAGATTTAGAAAATAAAATACAATGTTCATGAGGACGGTAAGTCATACATACACATGAACATTTTTTTCATTTTCTTTTCGTAGTATAAGAAATAATATATTATGATATATCATCATCCCTGAATAATTATTTTTTAATATATATCATATATATTCATAAAATTCATCCTTATTAACATCCATTTGAGATATATTTGAAAAACGAATCATATCACATCATGGAAATTGTATTCCATACGTACACCAGAGCGACATTATCATTTAAAAAAAGTTTCTATAGTAAAAATTTAGATATTATTTTATAATTGGAGAAGAATAACAATTTCATAAGTGTAAAATATTAATATTAAACCCATCATACTTTCAACTCATAAAAAATGGTTATGGATAATTAATTGTATTGCTGCTTTGAGATAGTTAGTTATACTTACACACGAGTGTTACTTTAACTTCATGTTCCATGGGAGAGGGGATGTATAATGGTGTGCTCAAAAAATATTAATATTCAATAATATTTATGATTATAATGTTATTATTTTATGATATATATAATATATTTTTAGAAGGTATATATGTGTATAAAAAGACAGTGATAAGTTAGAGTGATTACCTCTTCTTTGAAACAACTCCTTTAGATATCCCCTAAAGGACTGTAGTGTTGGTCATTTAGGAATTCCAACACCTATATAATATCAATATGGAAGTTTAAAAGAAGTATTTTAATATTTTCATAGATATAGAAGAATAAATGTAGTGAAATGTGCTGAGGGGGGAGGTTTCTTATAATAATATTGGTGATGGGTACTTTTGGAATTTCCCAACAATTGAAATTATAATAATTTATAAATCAATACAAATACATTCATATGGAAATTAATTTGATGATAATTTGGTATAGGTTGGTAATACATTTATCAAATAGATTTTATACAGTTTTTGTTTTATAATTTTAATCCTTTTGTTATTTATTAACCTTTAGTTAACCTATTTTAATTTTACGTATGGTAACAACATTTTAAATATTTTGAGGTGGATATTTTTACATATAATGAGTCAATTGAACCATAAGTGGACAAGTTTTGATATTTTAGACCATAATTTATCACACTTCTCCATATTTTTATGTTTTTTAAATAATTTAAAAATATATTATTTTCATAAAATATCATTAGTTTATATTTTACCGCTATTCATTACATTGAATAAAAAATCTAGATAACATAGAGAAAATTCATTCAATACTCTTTTAATATTTCATATGAAACTAAAAAATTCATGAATCACCTTATGTAGTTAATAGTAAATTTATTGGAATATTTTTAATTTCACTTAATTAAATTATTCATTAATTGAATGATTACTCCATAATCAATGTGTAATTATTTATGATAATTATTTATTCAATAAAAGTTAAATTTAAATTCCAATGTTCTAGATAAATATTTCATATTTATTAATAATATATATAATCTAATATATATTCTATTTATCCCCATATTAAAAATATTAAACTTATTAAAAGTAAGAGTGTGACATTTTTTTACTCTATTTGATTTTAATAATATCCATGTTATTTTAAGGGAAAAGAGTCCATTATGTTAATAAATTTAAAGCCTTATGTGTTATGTGTATAATTAAAATTATCCAATAAAATTTTGGTAATTTTTAGGGTCATTGTATTATCCACATCACATCATTCTTAACATATATTACATAATTTTATCCTTTATCGTGGTGACAAAATTACCAATGTTACAATTCATATTGTCCAATAATAAAATGGAACTATTTAATAAATTTATTTCTTTTTATTAAAATTATGTAATCCTTTTAAAAGATTAAAAACATTCAAGTGGATAAAATTAATTTTAAAATAAACCCATAGATGGGCTCAAGTAACAGGTTATTAAAGTGAAAAATTTCAAAATTTCAAAATGTTTTTATATCCAATGTAAATGTAAAATTGAACAAAATTATATAAAAATTATCTAATTATATTTTAAAACCAATCATAAATAAAATATAAAAATATAAATTTTTTAAATGAAAAAGGTGTTTTTATTTAAAATTTATTATATTTACTATTCATTAAAACATGAAACTTATCAGAAAAAACCAAAAACAAGTCAAAAGTAAATTTTGATATCCCACATTAAAATAAGAATTTTATTTTTTCATATAGAATTTATATAGTTTTGAAATTTAGTTTTAAAACAAGTCCACCATTGAAAGGCGATAAAATTAGTTATAGAAAAAATACAGTTCTATGTATAAAACTGGATTAATTGTATCTAGAAAATGAATATAATGAATGTTAAACATTATAATAGATATTATGTATATTATTAATATAATAAAATAATAGTTTTTTTATTTATTGGTATAAAAAACATATTAAAATTTTTATTGTTTTTCAAGGAAAAATATTTCAATTTATATTCAAAAGGGTTTTTATTTTCATTTATAATTATTTGGTCACAAAAATAACCAATTACATATACATGTATAAGCCATATTCATATAATTCATTTAATCATGACACAACTTCAATTTTAATGACTAGGTTATAATTTTCAATTTTAAATAAGTACTATAATAAAATTATTTAGGAGAGAGATGCTCTCGCTTCTCTCTTATGCTGATTCCCTAGCTCTCATGTTACTAGATCATGCTCCCCCCTCATTATCAGAGGGAAGAGTTTTTCATCCTCCTTCACATGAGATTGTTAGGTCCTTCCAGTCTTCTTTTTCTTCTCCTCCTCCCTTCCTAAGAATCTGGCTATCTCTGAAGGTTCTGAGTCTTTTTTGCAAGGTGCCCATTCTGTCTCTACTTCTGGATGAGCTCAATAATGCCTCAGATCTATGTCGTCACACCCTGGAGGCTCGGTTCCAGCTCAATAGATCTTTGGTAGATGTGTTTGATCATTTCGTCCATGCCGCTTGGAATTTGCGGCAACACGTGGTCATTGGTTTGCTAGACCGGAAGCCCTTCATGATCCGATTTGGTTCAGAAGAGGACTTGATTGATGCCTGGTCTAGGGAACCTAGACATTGTAGAGGATACTAATTCTATCTCTTCTACTGGAGCTTTGATTTTCACATGAGGCATGACCCTTAAACAATAGCGACATGGGTAAGCTTTCATGGTTTACCCCTTTCCTTTCAGAACCCTTCTATTTTGTGTGCAAGCGGGAATATGGTAGGGTAGTTCTTGTGTTTTAATCATTTCACTGAGGCTGTGTGTAATCCTATTTTCCACGGATTTGCATCAAGGTAGATGTTGCAAGGCCTTCAATGAAATATGTTTGGATAACTGATGGTAAAGAGTTTCATTGGAGGCAAGCAGTTGTTTTTGAATCCAAGATGCAATGTGTCATCCTATTTTTCCACGGATTTGTGTCAAGGTAGATGTTGTAAGGCCTCCAGTGAACTATGTTTGGATAACTGATGGTAAGGAGTTTCGTTGGTGATGGAGAGGAATATTAGTGAGGGAATTAAGGATCCTAGTCCATTTTATTTGGTGGTGGAGGGTAGAAAAGAGGGCATTTGTGTGGGAGGGGACCGAAATGGTGATGTAGTGGTTGAAGAACCTTTGGCAGTAGTGGTGGTGCAGGAGACGTGGTAGGGTGACCCAACATAGTATCTCATGAGTGGTTGTGGAGTGAAGGAGTTGCAGGTTCCCGCTAACCCGACAGTGAAGAGAGTGTTCAATAGGTTAGCAAGTGATTTTGGGCTTGAGAAGCTATCTGCGATGCAGAATGTTGATGATTTTTCTCATTTGAATTCCGGTATTAGGCATCTGAATCCTTTGGTCAGTGTGGATTGTGAAAATTATGGGGTGCAAGACCATAGTATAACAAACAATAGGTTTTATTTCTTGGAACATGAGGAGGTTACTATGGTGACTGAGGGACCTCTATTTCCTGATGTTATGAAGATTGATCCCAACAATCATGTGAAATATGGTTTGATGGATCATGAGACGGAGCTACATGATGGTTGTGGAAAGATGGAAAATTATCACGTTCTTTCCCCAACTGACCATAACAAGCAATCTGATCTGAGTGGGATTCTGGATGCCGTAGAGAGTATTCTAGTGTGAAAGGATGACATAGTCAATAAATTTTCTTCTGTGAAAATTACTAGAAAATGGGGAAGATATTCTGATAGTGACAAAGAAAACAACAGAATTGTCAGAACTTCGTATAGTGACATTGTTCATTTCAAGTGAAGTAGGATGTATAAAAGTGATGGAATGAGGATTTCACCACTAAGGAGGAAAACAAGGAAAGATTATTCTTACCTACCAATGCTGATGAACACCAGATCTTCATCTAATAGGGAGAGACGGGCTATCCCTGCTTCTAAAAAAGGTTGTGGAAAATCCAAGTAAGAGGCTTTATCATTGGAAAAATTTAAGCTAAGAGGTAAGTATGTCAATTTCATGAAGTAATATGAAATGAATTCAGAGTGGGAATCAGCTGCTATAGAGGAAACACCTTATTATGGAGGTGGTGAAAGATATGACTACTATGATTTGTAATTGTCTCATTTCTGCTTGAAATGATGTCTGGATGTGGGCAATATGTGTGTCCACATTTATTTCTTGCTATACTGTAACTTTTCTTTCTTTTAATAAATATTTAGGGGTCTTTTTCCTATGACTCACTTACAGGGTTATAATAAAATTATTTCTTATAAAACCCCAGTGGTGCATAAAATGCATTCTATGATGGTGTTTCATGTAGATAAATATTAACATGGTGTATCATAAAATGAATGGTATCAAAGAAATAAGAGTAATATATATATATATATATATCAAAAAAAGAAAAGGGTGCTACAATCAATCACAATGTGGAGGTCCTTTTATCATTTATACATATTGAAGGATGTGTTTTTATGTTACCCATATATATATGGTTCCCTTGAATTATGGTCATAATAGTAATGACATCATATTTATGGTGACTGATTTCACAAATATAGATATTCCATTTCATTTTGCAATAATGTTTTTGTTTCTCCACTATTTAGATGATGGTTATGATTTTTTTTTAATTTCAATTATTAAGTCATTATATATTTGGTTGTTCCATGAAAATTATTGATTTCAAGGATTATATTAAGAATATAAATTATAATTCAGGGATGTGGGTGAAGAGGGAGTACCCATTGTTGTTTTCAACAATTCTATAGATGTATCACTATTTCTACACCATCACAACCCATCATGATGATATTCTTTCAACTTTAGTATTATTCTTATATATTCCTTTTTTCATGAATCATATTTGACTGATGGTATATCCATGTTGAACCATGTACTATCATTTAATTTTTTACTCATTTTTTGAGATATCAACTACATAGTAATTCAATATGATATTCTATTACCTTAATCTAAATTCCCTCGATATATATCTTCTCGGAGATGTTGTGATGTTATTTTAGAATTTAATTTATTATTCATGGATCATAGTTTGTATTGGGGTTGTTTTCCTTTACCTTGTTCTGATTTTATTTAAATGTTTTCATCTTTCTGAAAAAATCACTATCATTTTTTTGTAAATTATATGTATTTATGTTATTATTGAAGAAGGGTATTTAACACTTCTCTCACATTGTTTTTTGTGAATTGTGAGAATATCATTATTTTTCTTTCACATAGTAAATGGAATGTATTATTACAGTAATTATAATGATTTATAGTAAAGGGAATTGATTGGAAGGTGAACCCACATCTGTTTTATATTATTTCATTATTTTTCATATTGTGAATAGATGGTTAATAATATTATTGAGTTTTGTGATTATATAATTCCATTATTTCTTGATAAATAGTTTGTTTTATTGGTTAATGGTATTTAATATAATAAGTAGAGGATGGAAAATAAACAAGTAAATTTTTAAATAAATATTAAATTGTAGATCTAATCATGGTTATTTACTTATGAATGGCTTGACAGTTAAAATATATGAATGAATGAAATAATTATTTTTACGTAGACAATAAATATTAATTCAATGAAATTAAAATGATGGCATAATTGAAGGATAATAAAGTAGCATATAAGAAATCAAGATTATCATATATTGATATTTTATCATTTTTTATAAATATTCATTAAACTACAAAAAAATCCCACATGAGAAATGTAATAGTTTAGTGCATTTGGAAACATGGAAACATAATAAATTTCTCACGAGGTATCTACATTATCTCCCACTATGTTATTCGCAACTAGAACCATTATAATACATATCATACATAATAAATATATCCATAACCTATAGAAATGAATCAGAAGAATGGGTGACATCATATGAAAAATAAGTATAAAAAGGGTGATATGTAAGCATAACATTGACAAAATGATATCATAATATGAGCATAACATTTTAAAACAAAAACCTTTATATCAAAAATAATAATATTCATTCATGGGATAATGGTTTTTAGTTCATAATACATGAATCATTATATAACCAATGATTATGATCCATGTGATCATAACATTGGAATAATACATTAATAAAAGGATGATCAAAGAACACGTGACATGAGAGCATACAATTAGCATAAGTCATGAAATTTTTGCCATACACATATTCCTAGAAATTAATTTTAATATTATTTAAGGATCACTACCAAGACTATTATAGAATAAAATGTACTTCACATGAACATGTTCACAACCCATTCCATCTTTATCATACTAAACTAGACTCACTACCCATTCCAGCCCTAGCTGGCGAACCAAGATCACATCCAATTCCAGCCATATCTAACTCAAACAACTTCATGCCACATTCAAGTCTTATAAATATTATATGATACTAATCATTACCTAATTTATTAAATGGAGATATAGGTCCCACCTACCATATAATGAAAACAATATTTATCTATGCCATAATATAAATTAAATTCATTGTATCATAACCCATGAAATGATATGGGTATTATTTTATCAAAAAGAGGATAAGGACCACCAATATGATAGGAATGAAATAGTTTGATGAGAACTTGGAAGTATTTCCTTTCTATCATATGAAAGGGATTCTATAATGATTTTTTGGCAATTATTTTTCCAATTTTGATCCATGGGAAATGACATGCATATTTATTGTGATCACCCTTGTGATGAAAGTAATGTGGATCAACAGTTTAATTTTTGGGTTTGATATCTCGAAATAATTCTCATTGAACTGACCAGTAATCCTCATCTTTCTTAGAATCTCCTAATGGTTCTCACATCTTTAAATGGGTACATACCATCTTTTCAAAATTTATTTGTCTATTTTTCAGTTTAATACTCAATGAAACATTGGGAATAATAGTGGTCTAGTTGATGGACGGTCGGGATCATCAATCATTTTTTGGGGGAAGTGTTTCATTCTTAGAGACTCCCTAATAGATTTAAGATATTTTAGATAATATATTCTTAATCCCTATATAGAATTAGATACCTTAACAAAATGATCATAAGTTATACCATTTTATACAAAAATTAGAATCTTATTGGTGGATTTATTTGTATGTATCATAGTATATTAATCAATTTCACTTTTATGCGTAACATATTATAGGTTGTGTAACACCCCAGGTAAATAAAGAGTATGGAATTTTCACATTTATCCATATTTGTGAATAAAATATTAATATGACTTTAAAGGGGACACTATGCTCGATGGCATACCCAACACGCAACAACGAGTTTCTTGGGAATCTTACGTTGTACTCAAATAATAAAATAATATTATTTTAAATAGTAGTTAACGCCTGGCCGTTGTAATGACGGGAATGAAAAGAACTAACTACAAAATGATTATATATGTTTGTCAAATATTTTTACTTTTTGCAATAAATGTTAGAGAATTAAAAATGCGAATGAATCCAATTTTAAGCGTAAACATTCTAATATTCTTTAAAAGGTCGATTAACCGCCTTTTGATGGAGAACCTCTTTTAAATCCACTTTTTGACAATTTTATGTGTTATATTTGACAAAATAAAATTCTTCTTTAGAATCGGGACATCAAAATTTACATTGTGTAAATTTTTGGTATTTTTCCGATAAAGTTCATTTTTTAATGAATAGTGAAAAATGTTGTATTTTAATTAAAAACCTCTTTTTAATATAATTTATTTATATGATTATATTATATTTTGAATTGGTTTTAAAGTTCAATTAGAAGATATTTTTACCATTTAATCCAATAGTGGTCATTGGAATTAATTTCATCTTGAAATTGGACTTAAACTAGAGTCAATATTTTGATACTTATTGTTTCTTAAAAACACGCTATTTGTTTTGACAGCGGGAATTAATTATTAAATTAATTAATGAAAATTATATGTTTTTTATTTTGTAAAATAGACTTAATTTTTGAATTCTTAATATCAAATATATCTTAGGGTGAATTTTTGGTATTTTTTTGGAAAACTTCAATTTTTGATGAATAGTGAAACCACTAAGTGGTAGTTAAAGAAACTGATTTTTCGTTTAAATGAAACTTTTCCACCTCTGTGTTTTGAATTTCAAAAATCCGACATACATGGTTGTCATTAAGAAGTAAAATGTGGTTCAATGGGATTAAAATAATTTTTTTGGTGAATAGTAACTTATTAAGTTTTTAATCGCGATTAGAGGTAATTAGTATAGTTTAAGGTAAAAATAATGTTTTAATAAAATGATATGAGCTTGACACATGTCCTAACCTTATTGGATGTGTCATGACAGAGCAAGAAAATCCATGGGTCAACTTGGGGACCCCATGGAGCCACTTTGGTTGGGAAATGACATAAATAACTTTTTATTTAATGTAAAATTAAAAATGACACAAACATGAGTTGTTTTTCTAAAACAATTTTTACATGGGGTTATACAAGTCATATTTTTGACTATAAATAGTCATTGGAAAGATAAAAATATTTCCTACATCATGATATTTTTTTATAATTTTTAGACATTAAATAAATTAAATTATTTATGACATCATGATGATGCAGCGATTACCTCATTAATAAAGGATTTAAATAAAATGAAATGATAATGTAAAATATATGACCTAAACATGTCCAAAACCTATTGTATGGGTGGATTTCGAACCCTTATCATCTTATACTCGAAACACATCAATGTGGGACCATTAAAATCCGAAACTCATTCTAAAATAAAGTAACATTTCTTTACTTTCTAAGAGTGCCCCTCCTCTCCTCTTATAAAAGGCTCCCACCTCTACCACCTTACCCACACTTCCAAAGACTTTTACTCGGACAACCCCTGCCCATTTTGTCTCTCCACATCCCTATCTTACTCCTTAAAGCCTCAATTTGGACAGAAGGCTTCCCAAGGAAGCCTTTGAGCTCAAATCTACGAGAGTTACCCGATTTTAAGGTAATGTCTTCACTTGTGTTCTTTTGTTTTATTTTTCTTCTCCAACCCCCTAAAATCTTTTTATTCATTTATTTTGTAACAAATAAAGTATCTTTAATATACTAGGATATTGTTTTAAGAATATTTCGAGCTACACTTTCACACATATACATCTAACTGTTAAAGAACATATTGTTTCTGTGGTTGGCGAATTTATGCCTCACGAAACGATGATTGTTTAATCTTCTTTTAAACACCTTTAATGGTGGCCATTAAGATGTCACTCTATTTATATATGATATATATTATGTTTATGTTTTCTTTATGCTCATTTATTTTTCATTTGTTGTTTACCTTTATGGTTTCCATTGTGGGTAAACACGATAATTTCATTTTAGGAAGTGCGGACTACCGCCCCCTCAAAGTGATGTGATTCGTTAATGCCATATGTGGGACGTATAAAGGATGGATTTAAAGTTATTATATATGATGTTATACTAGAATTATAATATACCTCTATATAATTATTATTTATTTCCATTAATGTATGAGATATAAATGAAAGTAGCGTTCATGCGTACGTACGGCTTACCGTCTCCATGAACGACGCATTTCATTTCTTATCCCCAAATGTAATGTACTATTATAAGTACATATTTATAATGGATATATATAATTTATGTTACATATAAATGATTAATATAATTCTGGAATTAAAATATACATACCTCTCATTTAGTTTTAATTCCATTAATATGACAAAGAAATAAAAGTAGCGTTCATGCGTACGTACGGCTTACCGTCTCCATGAATGGTGCATTTCATTTATTACCTCTAAATGATTATGTAATATTATAAATAAATTTATATGATGGATATATATGATATATATGATATCCAAATCATGAATATAATTCTGGATATAATGAACCTTTGACCACACGAACAACATGTAATTGTAAGAAGTTCACTTTCGACTTAAGAACCAAATATCGACAAAACAAACATTATTAACTTAAATGATTACATAATGTCTATAAAATGGAAATAAGTGATATAAAAGGAATAATGAACTTGAAAAAGGTTATTAATCAAATATAAATTAACTCAAGTTTATTGTTCAGGACGTTAAAGAACGACCGTGTCAAGTCGGACCCGAGGTAAGGGATCCTACCCCTCTCTTTCTTTTTAAGTACACTCTTTTATGTCATTCCTTTTAAGCTCATATTTATTATGATTGGGATGTTATTTTATATTAATCATACTGTAATTTTTATGTTCATATGATGAGAGACCCTATTTTATATCATAAATCCATTTTTGGAAGCTTTAAGTGGCACCGTTAGGCTGCTGAGTTTTCGTAAGGGATTTTTCATCTCACATTTATTCCCATGACATTTATGATACATTTTCCACTATTTCCTTTGAGTGGTGTATGTACTGCCCATTATTATACACTTTGTGTAGTATAATTTCATTTATGGGTATTTACATCTTCATTGTATGACCCTTCTTCCTTGGGGTGTACTTTTTGAAAGTTACCCAACTCGGTAAGCGGACCTTTCGCCCTCTTTTTTTTAAAAGACTTCTTTTGTTATGTCTTTTAATTCACATACTATTATGTTGGGATATGTTCTTATATATCCTTATTTATGTAAATTTTATGTCCAAGTGATGAGATCCCCTTTATCTCTCTCATCAACCCTTTTTGTAATATTTTATGTGACGCCGTTAGGCTGTCGAATTTTACCAAGGGAACTTCTTAACCCAATTTCGATTTCTTTGGGTTCAACATGTAGTTATTGAATATGTCATCCTTTGAATATGTGTGAATAAAATTTGATTGTTTTACACTTAACATCCACTTATATTGGGTGTATTTATATTTGTCACACATAATTGTGAGATTGATTTATCCTTAATTTAAGGATACCCTCTTTATAATGGATTTCATATTAATTTAAATTTCCATTGAGACTTCATTGTTGTTATACACCAATTCACTATTATTTGGTGTGCACACTGTCCTTTGACATATTATATCATGAATCCCTTTATTCTCATGATATTATAAAGATCAGATTAAATGTTATTCCGTGATTATTTTTATTCAAGATTCTCTCATTTTGTTAAAAACTCTTTAACAAAAATATCGTTTTAAATGTTTTAAAGATTCATTATTCTACATCTTTAACTTTAATGTCCATGTTTTCAAAATGGTTTCCAGTATTTGTTTATATGGACATTAATGTTTTAAAATTATAATTCCATTAAAATCTTAAAAGTGGTATGGGACACTTTGATTCAAAAATCTCTTTTAAATGGTTTTTGAAAGTAGATTGATTAATTTAATGTCTTGGAATTACTTATTGTGATTGAAAATGAAATGTTGTTATTGAAATGTTTATATTTTCAATATTTTATGTGTAATGATGGTACTTGGACATTTTACAGGTGGTTACGTGATAAACCATATGACGGGTGGTGCCGTGAATACAAGGACGGGTGGTTACGTTATAACCTCCAATGCATTGGGTATGGAAGTCGGCCGTATGGCTATTCCATTAAGTATGTGTGGAAGTCAACTGTATGGTAATTCCATGTAAGTATGTTTATGTCCCAAGTTACCTTTATATGTTATGTGTTCTTTACATGGGTTTTATGGTAATATTTTGGTTACAAAAGGGTAAGTAATGGTATTTTATTCAGTGAAGAGTTTTTACTACTTCATAAAGGTGAAAAGTATTACTTTGGTAAAGTACTCATGGTTTACTTGTTGTTTTGAAAAAACTAACAGTTTTCATTCTTTGTGTATCCCTTTCTGAGCTTTTTATGCTCACCCCAAGTTTTTTTTGAAATGTTTTTCACAGGACTTAATGTGGAATAGGGTCAAGGATGGGATCAAGGGAAAGTCATGATATCTAAAACATGGAACTAGACATGTTTCTTTTAAAGAGTTTTTATTTTATGGAAACTTAGTAGAAGTGTCTACTTTGTAATCTTTTGAGATGTAATAGTTATGACCTAATTCTCTAAAACTCTAAACCTGAAAATATCCTCAATGTTAATTATTCATTTAATTCAATAATAAGTAAGGTTTAAGGCTGGGGCCTTATAGTTGGTATCAGAGGTCGATTTAGATAACTTTAGCGGTTAGGGTATCCTCTAAGCATAAGTGACATTACCATAATGGTTAGGATTTCATAAAGAGTCATAGTTTTAGATAAAGTGAATGAGTAAGTATATCTTAGTGTTTATCTTCCTCATTAGTACGTGATGGTTTTTTTGATATACTCACACTGACCTTTTTGGTTTTAGTAAATGACTGGATCTAGCAAGCACCAATGTAACCGTGGATGTGAAGGAAACTGTGACAGTTTTCTGAGCGAGCAACTGAATGATATGGGAGATGAAATGAGAACTCTTGTGTTTATCCTCAACCAACTATCTGGAGTCATGATTGACCACCTAAACCTTGGTGATTTCTATAAGGCATCATATATGCGAGAAACAAATCCCTACGGAACTACAGGTAATAATCATAAAGGTAAGTGTGTTCAAAAACCTATGTGTCAAATATGTGGAAAGAAACACCTAGGAAAATGTTTCAGGGGGACATAAATATGCTATAGATGTGGAAATGAAGGTCATAAAGCAAGAACCTGCCATGGAAAAAGGAAGCATCTAGTTGACTCGAGGAAAGGGAAAGAAGTTATTTCTGAGGGATCAATTGAATGTTTTAAATGTGGTGTGCATGGTCATTATGAAAACACATGTCCTATGAAGAAGTTTCGAGAATGGGATCACCAAGATCATACAAATATTCATTTACCAATACCTAATGCCATTCCGATTGAGGATGAAGAAACTGACAATGACCAATCAAAGGTATGGATTATTTCATAACTTTTGTTTTCATATTTTGGAATCTTAGGATATGATTCATGATTTTGTTTTTAAGAAAGAAGTATTTCAGAATAAGTTGGAAAGGAATGGTTAATGGATCATGAAGAATGTTGAATGAGTAAGAAGTAAACATATAAAGGCTTCAAGAGTTATGATGAAATTATTAAGAGTATTAAGTCTCTTTTGATGATGGGGTTACATTAGAAGACTTTTTATAGTATGTGTAACCCTGATGTTTGATATATGAAAATTTTATTCAAGTAATAGTTATCTGTTCTTTTGTGGACATAGTTATAAAGAACCATTTGGGTTTATATGATCCTTACCTTTGAGGTAATTACGGGTTACTATATGTTATGATGGAAAGTGAAAGGCATGAGATAAACTTGAGGTTAAAATATGTTATGATTATTTTTGAAGATTTTATCTCGTTTTGGGGAATGTTTTAAGAATTATGTAGTTTTGGAAGAAGGAAAACACGCAGACCGTGTGACAACCCGTCGCGTCAGACAAAGCTGTGGGAATCGAACCCACAACCAAAGTGCGACTGGTATTTATCACCTACCACTGGACTACGTGAAGTCCCTGGTTAGTTTGACTGATTCTTTTTAGTTAGACGATTTTAGGAATCAAGAGTAAGTTTATTTTGGGTTATCTATGGAAATTATTAACCTATCATCGAGGATATGTGATTAGGTTAATTACTTTTCAATATGAGAATTTAAGAGAAAATGATGTTATTTGGAGATAAAAGTTAATTTGTACCTTGGAAGACTATGTGACTAAGTCCTTCAAATATTTGGGTTTCAATCTTAGTTTGGTTTACTTTGAATAATTTTATGGAAAAATTGTTTATCAAATGGTACTCGTTGAACTTTGGGTTTTGTTGGACAAATTTTGGAGATTAAGAATAGATTTTCTTTTTATAAAGGGTTATCCTTTTCTGGATTATCTGATATTGTACTAACCTTTTTGGTTTTGGTTTTGGTTAAAGTCTAAAGATATGGGAATTATATAGTTCTCTTTTGTGGATTAGGTGATTCTCTAGAAGTTGATTATAGTACTCTTAATGTGAACAAGTCTTCCTAAATACTCGTCTTTTGGAGAAAATATGAGTTTGTGCAAGGAATCTAATAAAAGTTGAAAGTCAACATAATAAGTGATTATGTTTCCTTATAAATAAATTCCTCAATAAAGAGTAACTTAAATAAATTTTTTTTCTATTAACTTTTCCTACTGGGGAATCAAATACCGTTTAACCCATCACAAGTTTGTGATTTTCTTGTGGTTAACTTTCTCATAGACATGTTTACTATCACTCTCCATCAGAACACGACCCTTTGTTTTTTCCCCCATTTCCATATTTTCATACATGGAATCCTAGTATGGGTTAACTCGAGTGACCTCTGTACTTCTCTTTCTTTATTTTAAAGTGATTGTTTTACCGACTCTTGTTCCGATGTGGGACTTTCAAGGAAGTTTCCAATCCCAATTTTAAAATTGTGAGGACGCAATTCCCAAAAGGGGGGAAGGATGTAACACCCCAAGTAAATAAAGAGTATGACATTTTCACATTTATCCATATTTGTGAATAAAATATTAATATGACTTTAAAGGGGACACTATGCTCGATGGCGTACCCAACACGCAACAACGAGTTTCTTGGGAATCTTACGTTGCACTCTAATAATAAAATAATATTATTTTAAATAGTAGTTAACACCTGGCTGTTGTAATGAGGAGAATGAAACGAACTAACTACAAAATTATTATATATGTTTGTCAAATATTTTTACTTTTTTCAATAAATGTTAGAGGATTAAAAATGCGAATGAATCCAATTTTAAGCATAAACATTCTAATATTCTTTAAAAGGTCGATTAACCGCCTTTTGATGGAGAACCTCTTTTAAATCCACTTTTTGAAAATTTTATGTGTTATATTTGAAAAAATAAAATTCTTCTTTAGAATCAGGACATCAAAATTTACATTGTGTAAATTTTTGGTATTTTTCCGATAAAGTTCATTTTTTAATGAATAGTGAAAAATGTTGTATTTTAATTCAAAACCTCTTTTTAATCTAATTTATTTATATGATTATATTATCTTTTGAATTGGTTTTAAAGTTCAATTTGAATATATTTTTACCATTTAATACAATAGTGGTCGTTGGAATTAATTTCATCTTGAGATTGGGCTTAAACTAGAGTCAATCTTTTGATACTTATTGTTTCTTAAAAACACGCTATTTGTTTTGACAGCGGGAATTAATTATTAAATTAATTAATACAACTTATATGTTTTGAATTTTGTAAAATAGAATTCATTTTTTAATTCGTAATATCAAATATATCTTAGGGTGAATTTTTGGTATTTTTCTGGAAAACATCAATTTTTGATGAATAGTGAAACCACTAAGTGGTAGTTAAAGAAACTGATTTTTCGTTTAAATAAAACTTTTCCACCTATGTGTTTTGAATTTCAAAAATATGACATACATGGTTGTCATTAAGAAGTAAAATGTGGTTCAATGGGATTAAAATAATTTTTTTGGTGAATTGTAACTTATTAAGTTTTTAATCGCGATTAGAGGTAATTAGTGTAGTTTAAGGTAAAAATAATATTTTAATAATATGAGATGAGCTTGAAACATGTCCTACCCATATTGGATGTGTCATGGACGACCAAGACAATCCATGGGTCAACTTGAGGACCCCATGGAGCCACTTTGGTTGGGAAATGACATAAATAACATTTTATTTAATGTAAAATTAAAAAGGACACAAACATGAGTTGTTTTACTAAAACAATTTTTACATGGGGTTATAAAAGTCAGATTTTTGACTATAAATAGTCATTGGAAAGATAAAAATATTTTCTACATCATGATATATTTTTTATAATTTTTAGACATTAAATAAATTAAATTATTTATGACATCATGATGATGCAGCGATTACCTCATTAATAAAGGATTTAAATAAAATGAAATGATAATGTAAAATATATGACCTACACATGTGAAAAACCTATTGGATGGGTGTATTTATAACCCTTATTACCTTATACTTGAAACAAATCAATGTGGGACCATTAAAATCCGAAACTCATTCTAAAATAAAGTAACATTTCTTTACTTTCCAAGAGTGCCCCTCCTCTCCTCTTATAAAAGGCCCCCACCTCTACCACCTTACCCACACCTCCAAAGCTTTTGGTTCGGCCAACCACTGCCCATTTTGTCTCTCCACATCCCTATATTACTCTTTGAAGCCTAAATGTTGTCATAAGTCTTCCCAAGGAAGCCTTTGAGCTCAAATATAAGAGAGTTACCCAATTTTAAGGTGATGTCTTCACTTGTGTTCTTTTGTTTTATTTTGCTTCTCCAACCCCCTAAACTCTTTTTATTCATTTATTTTGTAACAAATACCGTATCTTAAATATACTAGGATGTTTTTATAAGAATATTTAGAGCTACAATTTCACACATCTACATCTAATGGTTAAAGAACATACTGTTTCTGTGGTTGGCGAATTTCTGCCTCACAAAACGATGATTGTTCAATCTTCTTTTAAACACCTTTAATGGTGGACATTTAGATGTCACTCTATTTATATATGATATATATTATGTTTATGTTTTCTTTATGCTTATTTATTTTTCATTTGTTGTTTACCTTTATGGTTTCCATTGTGGGTAACACGATAATTTCATTTTAGGAAGTGCGGACTACCGCCCCCTCAAAGTGATGTGATTCGTTAATGCCATATGTGGGACGTATAAAGGATGGATTTAAAGTTATTATATATGATGTTATACTAGAATTATAATATACCTCTATATAATTATTATTTATTTCCATTAATGTATGAGATATAAATGAAAGTAGCGTTCATGCGTACGTACGGCTTACCGTCTCCATGAACGACGCATTTCATTTCTTATCCCCAAATGTAATGTACTATTATAAGTACATATTTATAATGGATATATATAATTTATGTTACATATAAATGATGAATATAATTCTGGAATTAAAATATACATACCTCTCATTTAGTTTTAATTCCATTAATATGACAAAGAAATAAAAGTAGCGTTCATGCGTACGTACGGCTTACCGTCTCCATGAATGGTGCATTTCATTTATTACCTCTAAATGATTATGTAATATTATAAATAAATTTATATGATGGATATATATGATATATATGATATACAAATCATGAATATCATTCTGGATATAATGAACCTTTGATCACACGAACAACATGTAATTGTAAGAAGTTCACTTTCGACTTAAGAACCAAATATCGACAAAACAAATATTATTAACTTAAATGATTACATAATGTTTATAAAATGGAAATAAGTGATATAAAAGGAATAATGAACTTTTAAAAGGTTCTTAAGAAAATATAAATTAACTCAATTTTATTATTCAGGACGTTAAAGAACAATCAAGTCAAGTCGGACCCGAGGTAAGGGATCCTACCCCTCTCTTTCTTTTTAAGTACACTCTTTTATGTCATTCCTTTTAAGCTCATCTTTCTTTTGATTGGGATGTTCTTTTATATTACTCCTACTATAAGTTTTATGTTAATATGTTGAGAGACCCTATTTGATCTCATAAATCTATTTTTGGAATCTTTAAGTGGCGCCGTTAGGCTGCCGAGTTTTCGTAAGGGATTTTTCATCTCACATTTATTCTCGTGACATTTATGCTACATTTGCCACTATTTCCTTTGAGTGGTGTATGTACTGACCATTATTATACACTTTTTGTAGTATAATTTCATTTATGGGTATTTAAATCTTCATTGTATGACCCTTCTTCCTTGGGGTGTACTTTTTGAAAGTTGACCAACTCGGTAAGGGGACCTTTCACCCTCTTTTTTTTACAAGACTTCTTTTGTTATGTCTTTTAATTCACATACTATTATGTTGGGATATGTTCTTATATATCCTTATTTATGTAAATTTTATGTCCAAGTGATGATATCTCCTTTATCTCTCTCATCAACCCTTTTTGTAGAATTTTATGTGATGCCGTTAGGCTATCGAATTTTACCAAGGGAACTTCTTAACCCAATTTCTATTTCTTTGGGTTAAACATGTAGTTATTGAATATGTCATCCTTTGAATATGTGTGAATAAACTTTGATTGTTTTACACTTAATATCCACTTATATTGGGTGTATTTATATTTGTCACACATAATTGTGATATTGATTTATCCTTAATTTAAGGATACCCTCTTTTTAATGGATTTCATCTCAATTTACATTTCCATTGAGACTTCATTGTTGTTATGCACCAATTCACTCTTATTTGGTGTGTATACTATCCTTTAACATATTATATCATGAATCCCTTTATTATCATAATATTATAAAGCTCAGATGAAATGTTATTCCCTGATTATTTGTATTCAAGAGACTCTCATTTTGTTAACAACTCTTTAACAAAAATATCGTTTTAAATGTTTTAAAGATTCATTATTATAAATATTTATCTTTAATGTCCATGTTTTCAAAATGGTTTTCAGTATTTATTTATATGGATATTAATGTTTTAAAATTATAATTCCATTAAAAGCTTAAAAGTGGTATGGGACACTTTGATTCAAAAATCTCTTTTAAATGGTTTTTGAAAGTAGATTGATTAATTCAATATCTTGGAATTACTTATTGTGATTGAAAATGAAATGTTGTTATTGAAATGTTTATATTTTCAATATTTTATGTGTAATTATGGTACTTGGACATTTTATGGGTGGTTACGTGATAAACCATACGACGGGTGGGGCCGTGAATACCAGGACGGGTGGTTACGTTATAACCTCCAGTGCATTGGGTATGGAAGTCAGCCGTATGGCTATTCCATTAAGTATGTGTGGAAGTCGACCGTATGGTTATTCCATTTAAGTATGTTTATGTCCCAAGTTACCTTTATATGTTATGGGTTCTTTACATGGGTTTTATGCTAATATTTTGGTTACAAAAGGGTAAGTAATGGTATTTTATTCAGTGAAGAGTTTTTACTACTTTATAAAGGTGAAAAGTATTACTTTGGTAAAGTACTCATGGTTTACTTGTTGTTTTGGAAAAACTAATAGTTTTCATTCTTTGTGTATCCCTTTCTGAGATTTTTATGCTCACCCCAAGTTTTTTTTGAAATGTTTTTCATAGGACTTAATGTGGAATAGAGTCAAGGATGGGATCAAGGGAAAGTCATTCTATCTAAAACATGGAACTAGACATGTTTCTTTTAAAGAGTTTTTATTTTATGGAAACTTAGTAGAAGTGTCTACTTTGTAATCTTTTGAGATGTAATAGTTATGACCTAATTCTATAAAACTCTAAACCTGAAAAGATCCTCAATGTGAATTATTCATTTAATTCAATAATAAGTAAGGTTTAAGGCTGGGGCCTTATAAGTTGAATCTATATAGTCATCAACTTTAGAATATTCTGCCATGTTGGGAGGTTTTTAATTAGTTTAGGATGATATTGAGCCATTGTTACATGTCTTATATATCCTATTTATAGTAGTAATCAAAACCCATGAACTTCGTTATACCCATGCAGTTAAAATTTTTTTATAATGGAAATAAATGTTTTCATATAGTCATCGAGTATTTAAGGTTGAGTCTTGGGAAGATGACCTATATATTCTAGTAATGAATGTAATATGAGTCACTGTAGTTAAGTAATTCTATTGGGACTATACCCAAGGTGGATACCCTTGTATAGAGTAGTCAAATAATGATACTGATTATGTCATACACATTGAGGTTTTCATGGAGGATGAAAATTCATTATGAGAATGATATGACCATTGCAACTCCAAAACCCCATGCAATCCATTTTCAATGAAAGAATGATGAGATAACTTGTAATCAGTATCACTACATATGGATGAGGGAATTATTTATTTGGATAGACCGTTGGATGTTTAATATGGAGATTGGGTCTTAATAAGGCACCATATTATATCCTAATTATTACATGAATTAAAGTTATCGTAGTTTATTTGGCTTCTTAGTATGTTGATGGATGGGGTAGAATTATCAAACCATGTAAATGATTGGGTCCCAATGGATTCAATGTTGATGACATGGGGGAATCCTACATTAATATGGCTATGTATTTGATCTTGGTCCTTATAATTTTGTACTACATATCCGAGTTATTATTTGAATTAGAGTTGTCATTTATTTGATCCAGGATTACACAGTGAGGCATACCTAGTACGGAAGTATTCATATCATTCCACAGATCAAATATTACACACTAAGGATTACCTATTATGGATGAATTCATATCAGGCGACTGATTAGGGATTACCCTATGATGTTTCTATAATATGGATACTTGACATGGTAATCATGTTCTTGGTCTCCTGATTGACTTGGAATGTTTCCTTCCCAACATGATTGATTTTATTCCTAGGATTTCTTAATTGTCTAACATGACATGTCACTGGATTCCAAGACACATCTACTTGAATCACTGACATATTCAATGATAATTTCATGATCCTATTTCCTTAGTTGTGGGACATCACATAACACAGATGCAATTTCTAAAGGTCATCGCATGACCAATGATAAAGTTTCTAGAGGACATCTAATGACCTAGATGAATTTTCATGGAGGCCATCACATGATCTGGATTTCATTACTTGGTGTCATCATAAAATCTAGCTAACATTCTTTTAAGGTTTCATCAGACCTGTATGAATTTTCTACATGGAATTATGAGATCCAGTTAACATTCTTATAGCGTGTCATATGACATAGATGACTTTTCCTGGTCTCAACAAGAGACCCGACTAACATGTTTGGAGGGTGTCACATGATCTAGATGACCATTATTAGTATTATCGAAAATGATTACTAACTTTCTTGGGGATAATGTGATATCTAGATGGTAAGACTATAGGGATTCATGAGACCCATTTAACATGCAATGATGTTTCCACATAACATATGTGACATCTATAGAGGATATAACATGATTTGAATAGTGATCCTAGAGGGATTCATGATAATCGGATGTCATGCATGGGGTGCATGATTTGAATTTTTGGAAGTTTTTGTAGGACATCACATGATCACAATGGTATGTAGAGAGGATACGAAAAGACATGGAATAAGTGAAAAAATGTTGTTGGATCTATACATGTCATGAGAAGAATATGAGGATTAAAATATATGCTCTTCACATAATTCTCCCAAAACTTTTTGTCTTTGTTCTATCATTTGATGGAATATGTTGTATAAATTTGTACATTGTTATATTGATTATGTCTCTTGTGACCTAGAACATATGTGAGATAACCTTTGTATAATCTATCAGACAATCCATAAGTCCTTCATTTGATCTCTATTTATCATGTAGATATCCTATTATTTCCTAGGGTTCCCTTAGGTAATTTTCCAATAAGTTACTTCATGTAAGTCATTGCAATCATAAGAATGGATGCTCTGACCAGTTTTCTCTGATTTCTAGGTGCACCGATGTGTGGACAAGGATCAATATTTTATGCTGAAGGGGATTTATAGGCATCTTAACTGAGAAGATACATCTCCTTTCATGGTGCATATCTCATTGAAATAGACTGGAGTCAGTGGAGGGTATTTCATGATACACAATTTACAATATCCTACCATTAGTCATCCTGTGAACATCAAATTTTTTTGAGTCACTGCAATACCATCCCATCAAAAATCGTTCTATTATATTTTTTCAAAAAATGGGTTTTGAATAATCATGTGAACATTCCAAGGAAATTTTACACGGTCTAGCTAATGTTTACAAAAAATTTCATGAGATTAGGATCCCTGTTGAAAGGATTTCACATGGTTTAGGATGACATGTCTGTGGTCCTCCAAGATATAGAGGTGGTTTATTAAAGAGCCTTCAAGATACCATGATGAAATGCTAAGGGGTCATGTGAGATTATGCTGACTAGTTTATATGGATTTTTAGGACCAATGGTGATCATGGAAGATGTATAACATTATTTTCATAAAATCAGCATTCCTTTCCTTGGTAATGAGCTCACAACCTTTCCCTTTTTTCATTTACATATTTAATTAAAAATGGTTGGTGTTCTTTCTATATTGTACATTTTTTTTGAAAATAATAACTCTCTCCACCAGTGATTCATTGCATGACCAACAAAAGTTCATGTGGTGATGCACAATCATTTATCATGGACAACCCTTCTGTTTTCTCATAGAGCCATAGGGGGAATAAAGGGTTACCTAGATAAGTCTGAATCCCTTCACGTGATGAAAATGACATGCCAATGGTCTCTTGTGTGACAATATATAAATGTTTTCAGACTTTAGTGGTGTATTATGAAATACATAGATGCGTCACATGATGTTTTATGACTACAAAAGGCTTAAACCTTTTGATTATTTTCTTCCTAAATATACAACTATTTTTTTTATTGTTCTTGGGAATCCTCTAATTGAAAAGTTATGTGATCCAGTGGAATTCACATGGTAGATGTTGCATGATTAGGGAATGTCCCACATGAATTTTCAAGAATAATGGGGCTTATCAGAGGGGATGCATGTGATCTTCTAGTAGTTTATGGAATGTTCATGACCATTTGGAAGATGATATGAGTGTCATGAGATTCTATATCCTATTATAGGATATTCTATTAACATTTATTTTCTACCTTTCTTCCATTACATTGTGGGAAAAATTTATCTCATGTTTTGGGTATTTATTTTCTCGTAAATTTATGATAGTCATTTGGTAGGGATCAATAAATTCTCCCTCTATGGATTTACATAATTGTGGAAAATGGCTCATTTCATAGGAAATTAAATGCATTCCTGAGTCTTGGAACTGCCTATAATCGATCCCTTGGGATATTTTTATCTTTCAGCAGATGTTGGGTATTATAGATAAGACTGTATTATTTGGGGAAAGGAGGGAGGTTCGTCCAATGACTATAAAACTCTTAGATCCCTTTGGATATTCCTTTTTCACATGACCTCCTCACCAGACATCCCACAAGAACCGATCTTGAGATCCATTATCAAGTATGTTTTGTGAGAATCTTTTTTTCAATAATTTATTTTCCCAAATCATATTTGAACTAACCATAAATCCATATTTAATAATTGTTTTATAATTGGATATATGGTTGTGTGATTTTCATTGAAGGTTTCAGCAGATCTATTGGTTTGATCACAAGATCACATCAACTATAATTCCAATCGAGTGAAAATTTCTAGTTCATGCTATTAATATACTTGTGATTGATTTTGTATTCATGTGATATTCTATAGTATTATATGGTCTAAGATATCATTGTGAACTAGGTGACTTGTGAGTCCTATATAGGGTATTTAATCCCTTGGTTGGTTATGTGATTCACACGAGGCTTCCAGAGTTGTACATTTTTATAGGAAATTCACTTTTATGAAATTTTATTTTATTCTTTTAGATGGCCTCCATCTTTAATCATACATCTCATAAAGCTAGTATAATTATCATTCATTTATAAAAATAATTTCTACACTATAGTTTTGGATATTTTTGCTCAAAAATTATATCGATTTTATTTTGGGTATTTTAACATGGACCTTCTACGACTATAGTTTAGATAAATTTATTTCAAACCTTTTATAACTATAATTTTATGTTGTTTATTTCATACCATTTAATACATTAGTTTAGGGTCTTTTACCTCAGACTATTTGTTACTATAGATAATTTTTCATTATCTTTGTACTCTTATTGCAATATTAATGGGTCTTTTAGCTCTGACTGTGAGATGAAATTTAATTTAAATCCTTTCTTACATGACAAGATTTCGAATTACGGAATATGGGTTAAAAAATCTAGTTATGTCTTAAAATAAACAAGGATTCCATGTTCTAACATTGTATTTTTGAGGATCATGATTATTGGATCTCATTTTCTTCAAGGAAGATATGCATCCGGTTGTTAGGATGAAGACTTATATGTCAATAACATTCTAAAACAGAGTTGTGTATACTATTTTCAATGATTAGCCGTTGATTAATTGTTATTGAATTGGATGAGAGAGAAGTAATTTTGAACATAGTTCCATCTAGGTAGTTGTAATGTGTGTGATGTCTTTCATAACCCTAATGTTTGAGTCGAGGAATATGGAATGGGGTAGGCATGCTTAGGTTGACCCATAACACCCTGGGTGGCTGGGTTATCCCATGGTGTTACACGGGCTCATAGGGACTGGGGTTCCATCCATACTAGAATGATAATCCATTAGTTAGTAGTTCATTTCCATATTGAATTTATAGGAAGGTCGAGCATAAATTATCACCACTCTTTTAAAAGGAATAAGAGAGATTTTGTAAGAATCATTCATCCAGATGATGAGGTAGTTTTTGGAATAAAGGGCTATTTGGGAAGGCTTCTGGCTCCCTAGTGCAGTTCAGATATAAAGTTAACCTTGATTCCTATTCATAGTGGTTTGAATCATTAGACATGGTCTATTAATTTTTTTGCAATTGAGTGTAAGATTATATCATTAATAAAGGTTAGAAAACATGGTGACATAATATAGAGTATGTCTAATCTAGTTGCATATTTTGGTTATAGAGATAGTAAATCATTGTCCAAAATGTTTGGGTCATGAGGATGGTGTTGAAAAATAATGAAAGGAATGGATGAGAATAGACTGAGGTGCTGAGTTCTGACATGGTGATTCTAGGGCTCACAAATATAAAAATATCTTTTTTTTCAGAGAGACACTTTTAGTTGAAACTATAGGTGAATATTCATCGGCTTTTCACATACATTCAAAACCAAAAATTGGATCCATTGAATCCAATTAACATTTTACATGTTCCATGGATGATTTATAGAAACATGAGGATCTCAAATAATGAATTGTGATTTATGTAATATGTTTGATTCAAGGAGGGTTAGAGCACCGTAATAGTTTTGTCACCAGCTAGTGAACAAATTATCATAGAGGGGAGGTGAATCAAAACATTTACCTAACTTCTAACTAGATGGGGGGGGGGGGGGGTTCTAGTGAGAATATATTGGATTTTAATAAGGCTATAAATTAGTCCCTATGATTTTTATACCTCACCCATTTATTCTTGGTTTTTTTCCTAAACTCTAGTGAAACAGAGCTTATAGAGAAAATACGTGAATTTTTGTCATGCCTCCCTTTACGGGTTTTCAAGATGACATTTTTTAAATCTATTTCATTAATAGTTTAAGGAATTGTGATTTGAACCATCATTGGATAAATTTTAAGGTTTTAAAACATTCACTAAAGTGAAGGTATTTTAAGGTCCTTTCATACATAGACCTATCATGAGGATCATGTTACCCAAGTGACCAATTAGGATACCCAGGTTTTTGGGGTATTCCAACATCATTATGATCTTGGTGAAAATGATTTATATAATAGATTAAGGTTCTTGAGTCCTGGAAAATGATATGGGTCAATCATGTCAGGGATTTCCCAGAACCAAATCTGGAGAATATTTCTTTCATTGTGATGTTATGATCACATTAATCACAAGGCACCTAATGTAGGGAAATTATGTACCCACATTATAGGTTTAATTCCTTTGAATCTATATCATAATATAATATATCAATCTATTTTCACATCCAAGGGTCATGAATGGTTTTCTGTGACTCAAGGTGCTCAATTCATGAAGTGTGATCTTTGAATTGACATGATTAAAAGAGGATGAAAAAACCTCATACCTGGTTTTACCTTGGTATGGATCATGTGGTCCATTTATATGTGATTATAATGTTTGATGGAATTAAAACATTATCATCATGTAATGGGGACATATTTGTCTTTCTTTTTTAATGTCATATAGCTATGATAGTTTTTTTATATTTTGTCATCATGTGGAAAAGATGTATTGTATCCCTATAGTTAAACAACATTTTTTATGGATGTGGATACCAAAGTGAAAAATTATTCAATATTGATTACATGTAAATAAAAAATTTAAAATATTTTGACTTCTATGAGGGAAAAAATGATCTTGTATGACTCGAAACTTATGCAGTTAGGGGTCAATTTTTTCCCTTGGTGGTTTTAGAGGATTATAGGATTTGTGATCCAGGCATCAATACATATCCTATGACGGTAGGAATCATGACACATGTAGTTCTTGATTGGTAAAATATCAATATAGGTATAACTCATATACACTGGTGAGAATTATTCTTATTTATTTTTTAGATATTCCAAGGATTTGATATCATACATAACTATGTTTTCTATGATGGTAGAAATCTGGCCATATATAGTTCAGGAATTGGAAGCACTCTGTGTAGGTCTGACCCATATGATGTGTGGGAATTTTTTTCCATTTCTTTTCCTACCTAGACCTATAATTATAGATCCTATTATGACTATTTATCCTATGATTAATGAAATCAAAACACAAGTAGTTCTTGAGAAATCTCCCTACACAGGCCTCACCCATATACAGAGAGGGGGAGAAACTTTTTAGTTATTATGACTAGACCCAAGGTTAGAGATCATGGTGTCACTATATATCTTATGTTGATAGGAATCATTTCACAGGCATTTATTGAATGGATTTGTGGTTAAATTCAAAACAAATTGAGGCCTTATTGTGTGAGTTTCATCGGAATCTGACATTTTATATCATGAACGAGACATCAACCATGTAATTTAATGTCATGTGGTGAGGAATCATGATGTTACTTTTAACATATTTTATTGAGGACCATGGTAATCCTATCATGGAATGAAAATTCTTAGTCATACCGAGGGATACCTTACCAAAATTGATAAGATTATATGGGAAATGCATGGTTTTGGAATCAAATAATAGAAAAATATCATCATGAAATGGATTCAATTAGAGAAATTGAATTGATAGATTTTACCCATTTGTGGATAGAATAAGATTTGGGATCAATGCTTCCTTACGTATCTCATTAAAATGAGAATCAATCCATATGTAGTTGTATAAACATCTTCAATTTAATGTCATGCATCAAGGAAATCATCCATTTAATTTAAGGTATTTTGGTAAGGATGTGGGTGACTCAATGTAAAATAATAGGCTTGTTGCTAGTGGGACCAAGATTAGAGGTATGAAAAACACTATGTAACCTATAATGGTAGGAATCAATCCATAAATAGTTCTTTGAAACTATGTAGATTAGTGTTACGTGTAGAGGAAAATAGATGTGAAATTTAATGACTTTTAGGTAAGGATGTGGGTAACCCAACATGGAAGAAAATTAGTAATATAAATAGGACATGAATAGTGGTTTTGGAGTCACTACGTATCACTATTATGGCAGGAATCAATCCTTACATTGTTCTGGGAATAAGAGATTCCCAATGTGGGTTTGACACTCATTCATGTATAGGGGAATATCATTTTTCTTTGTCAAAGATCTAGCTCGTATGCCAGGGATCGTCACTAAGACGATCATACCCATGTAGCATACTATCATAATTCATAGAAGTATTACATTCCATTTAACATAATGTGTCAGGTCTATATTTCATATCGTTTAACATTGTGTAATTAAGATGCGCGATGATTGATGGAGGCTATGAAAATTATTTCATAAAAAATATTTCATTGGTGGGGTTGTGACATGTTCCCCTTTTTTGTGGATAGTGGGTAAGTTCTTTTGTGATAGACCATATTTATTTCATAGGTCCATTCCCATTTGGGTTAATGATTTAGAGGGTTCTTTCTCAGTATCATTTGTATTATAAAAGCTAATACCAGCTCTCCATGAATAAATGAATGGAGTTTTCCCTTTTTATTAATGGCCCATGTGATCTGATTTTGATGGACTTCAAATATGAAAAATGATTACAACTATTTATCATTGAGACACTCTAGACCATCCATATATTTTATTGATTAATGATCATTCATGAGTTGGCCAAAAATGGATACATGTAATGAAGGTAACTGGACCTCTATAGAAAATACCACCTCTTCCCCATAAACCAATGAGTACTGAGGTTAACTTTTTTTTAATATGTGTGATGGTATGGTAGGACCATAAAGAAAAGAGGATCTTATCTATCCAGGACTTCAAATCCATATTTACTATATTCTAGTGTATATTTTACTATATCTTATTTATGGGCTATAATAAATCTATTTACTATTACATGATATCAGGATGAGTGAATAGACTTCATGTTTTACTCTTGGTATAATTTTTTATCTTTGTAGAATAAAAGATGGGGCTGTTGTCCATAAAAATTGTGTGAGGTACTCAAAATATTGTGATGATATGAGAATTTATGAAGTTGATGATGTTATTAATCCTGACATCATTGAGGTTTATTTTCTTAGTCCATTTATAAAATAGTCTAGTAGTAGTAATGATGTACTTGAACTACTTGGTCATGGTCGATGGATTTTTCCCCACAACATTCTTTCCCCATAAAAAATGACCTGGAATATTTAGTAGTATGTAATTGTTTCAAGGGTTTATGTATGATGTTTTCTTAAATCTAGAAACCATGAAATTTCATCCTTAATTAAACATATTCAATTATCATGTTTTCCAATAGTAACCTAGCCCCATGATTTGGGGGGATATCCTAGTACAAGAATTATGAGTTCCACATGATCATATGTGGACTTCTTAGATGATGGAGGGAATCCCTATTTCATTAATTCTTCTTAGGATGATTTCCTCAAATCCCTTCTTTTAGAGGGATTTCTACTCATCTGAACCTACATATACAGTAATGTTCTGTGTTAAGCATCAAATATGACCCCATCTAACATGTTCGGTCTATAGAATCCTTTTCTGGAGATCGATGATAATGGAATCCATCCAACCGGTGTTAGATACTGGATCATAATGATATGAAGAGGTGTTAACGTAATTGATTTCTTCCATGTCATAGATAGTGGTTGATGATACCATTATTCGGTGCATTATGTAGATGATTACATTACCCTAATCATTGATGGAAAATATTGTTGCAACATTAGCCAATACATCGACTAGAAATTTTTTTGATCAGGGAACATTATGTATTGTGGCCTTAATAGAAAACTCTTCCATTAGTCCATTGACATATCCAATGAGAGGGTCTAATTATTCCTTTTAAATTGAATATTAACCATTGATATTCTATATTACATTCCTCAAATCCTCATTTATGCCATGTTTGGCTATTTGCGGTAGTAGGGATGATTCCAAACCAGATACATGGGATTGATATTTGGCCTCATTATTCATGAAGCCTTATGATAGTGAGAATGACTAGGAAAAAATATCCTTGATCTGTGAAAGAAATAACACCCCTATTACAAATTTGTTATGATTTGGATTTTCCATTATTTTTCAAATAATACTTTATGATGCACCATCAAAATACATATCCCATGTCTATGGATTGTCCTGGTTATATAAAATATAATAATTTAGAAGCAATATATCCACTAGTGTACATCATAGGGTAAGATGTACCATGAGAAAATCATCCAGTATGTCCCCTTCCATTAAATTATGCGACATGAACTAAATGTATTATTACATCCGATTGACGTCCCATCATGGAAAACACCCAATCAGCATGGGATGGACAAGGATTTACCTATGTTGATCAATAATAAGGACAAATTCATCTTTTGGTGCTATACATAATGATTCATCTTTTTCATTAGAAAGAAGAGTTTGAGGTAGTTCATCTCAACATTTGAGTATCTAGTCTCAAAACCTTATAATATATATCCAAGGTAGTAAATAATATTATCAATCTCCACATTGTTTTTTCTCTCTGAGGTGAGTCCTAAGAGATTTTTTCATGGAGGCCACATATAAGATTAGTGTATTTCCTCCCACTAGTAGCATCAGACTAGTGAGTTCATTATTTACTATTTGAGAATCTCTAAGTATTATTGTTAGTTATTATCCCATTGATACTAATTTAACATCTTAAGTAGGTTGGCGATGGGGAGAGATTTTACAGATAGGTTTACTATGAAATAATGAATGTAATATAGGTTCCCTTTGATCCCCCACGACTTATTGAGAATCATGGTGAGTGACATTGTAAGAATAACAATATTCTTTTTAGGGGAGACCATTATGAAATGGTTGCATACCAAAAATATAAGGCCTTCCAAATGTTATATCGAAAGATAATATTAGCAGACTCAACTTCATACTTTGTTGTTACATCTTGTCAAATACTATTTTAATATCCATGTGGTGATGACATCGTAGTTAGGATTTGACTACCAGTTCTCTAACATAACATTTAGATATTATTCCTTGGAAGGTCTTACTCATTTGATGCATGTTGTGTCGGTATGTAGTTCTAGTGTTCATGAATCCAAAGGGCATGACCTGCTATAAATAAATCCCTTGGTGTTCTGTGAAGGCATTTTCTTCTTCATCTTTAGAGCCCATTTTTATCTTATTGAATACTCAATACACATCCATGAATGAAAGGATATTGATGTTAGAAGTGGAATTAATCATCAGATTTGTGATTTGTAATGTGAAATTATCCTTTGGGAAGTGGTTATCAAGGTCTTTCATATCGAGGCATACTCTAATATACCCATTTTCATAGGAAATGGATTATATCGGAATTCTATATTGGGTATTCCACTTATCATAAAAAAATTGGGTATATTTGTCAAATAACACCTGTATATTTGTTACATGAGATGTTTGTATCATCTTTAATGAATTTTTGAAAAATGAATGGTCATTAATTAAGTCAATATGTTATATAGAAAACATATATATCTAGTATTCGAATTTCTATATAATTATATGAGTACACACAAAAGTGTTTCTTTAGAAATGTGGTTTATATATATTTCTCCTTGAGAGGCATGGATGAACGAAATATTGTTGAACATTGTTATTATTCTATTCCCATATTTAACTACATAATATCATCAATGGTGGTGTATATAACTTCCTCGAATGCATTAGGTTCATTCCTAAGTTCATCCTCCCCTCATTTTACATATATATATATTGTGGCAGTTTTGGAAAAAGTGAAAAATCTGGGGGAATATCTATCACTATCAATGTGAGAGGGGGTATAATAAAATATATTATAATAAACTACATATAGTTTCATTTTAGATATATTATAGTGTTTATTTCATTTAACACTTTTTCATGAGGATATAAGGTTAATGGACATCTAGGATTAGGTCAGTTTCCTCAAATATATTTATGGAGAGCCCATAGTCACTATCACGAATATTCCAAGGATTTGTAGGGGTGGTCACTAGGAAATTGGGGAAATAAACTATACATCATCTTCCACAATTTTATTTTTTCATTAACTTTTATAGGAACCTGGATCAGTATATGTGGCTTCACAAGTCTTTAATGGGGAACTGTCACTATATAATAAGGTGAACATTCCATTGACTGGTTTTTTCAAAAATTGATTTATTGATGATGGTACCACCATATAGATATGGATATAGAAAAATTATATATCTTTGTTCTATATAGTTTATTTTTGGGTAACCATATACAATGTTTTATATGTGATATTACTGAACTATGCATCGATCGTGGACATCCCGACATATCTTTTCTCATTCTTATCATACCCTTGAACAATAAACATTGTGGGATAAAAATACCATTTTCTAGACGCAAATATTGGGAGAGTTATAATCATGATGAGGATGATCCCAAAAACATCAAATTATTATATTTTTGAGACTAACAAAAACATATAGGGGCTTGATGTATCGTGAGACAACCTCTTCTTAATCCTAGTCTGTGAAGAAGTTGATTACATAACAACCTCATGGAATATTCTCTGATCGATAAACCATGGATGGAGTGACTTATTTATCAAATTCATATGGGATCTAGATGGATTCATGATTTCATTCAATAGTTATATTAAATGATGGAGCACATCAAAGATTAAGAGCTTCTTTGTGTCATCCTCTAACTATTTTAGAATATTGTACTATTGTACTAGAGGGTGGCACTTCTTAAGGAGGGGTTTCACCTTATTATGCTAATATGGAGCTAAGACATTCGAGGTAGAAAATCATGGGGATTGTGAAGTGGTTGGAGTAGAATCTTTGGCCAATGGTGTAGGTCATTTTAGTATTCCTCATTTATGGGGACGATCAGATAATCATACTCCTACTTGGTGTTCATGTAAGAAAACTTGTTTTGGATAGCCAATAGAGGGTTTTGGGATTATCCGATGTCTCTATTGGTCATGATGAAGTTATTTTCCATGAATATCAACCTCATGTGAATCCTTGTAAGGGATGTGACTTATATATTGGTTTTGACCATGCTAATTTTTTCCTCAGTATCCTTGGTTCCTATATAAGGGGAAACTTTTTCACCAGTTAAGTGTAGAAAAATCATACTCATATGCATATTTATTATTTGATAAGAGGTTTTCCATGTGTATAACATTAACAGAGTGAAATACAAGATATTCATTCTATGATGGTTCTTTTTATTAGGGGTGTTTTCCATGCTTTAGATGTTGTAGTTTGAAAATATTCCAGAGTCATAGACTAAATAAGAGAAGAATATGATTCATCCTCTTCTATTTTTTGATACATCTGATTATTACATCCACATTTGAGAGGTATGTTTAAAGTCACCTCCCAAGAAGAAGAGAATATTATGGGTCTGTGAAACTGTTCTCTCACAGTGGAATGTGCTCAACCAACTATATTTTGAGTCATCCACTTATTTACCTCTTACCCACACTTGTTCGTAACATTCTTCCTATCAAATTCTCCAACTAATTATCTGATGGTTTTTCATGTCACCTATCCTGGGGAGTTATTAAACACCACTAGTCTATAATAAACCATGCTTTTGAGATAGTATACTAAGATGGAGCATTCATGGATTTTGTTCCTCGACCTTCCATGGATAGGGTTGTAGTTAGGATGATTGGTGAGGTTGACCTCATTTGGTTTCCTATAGTGTAAAATCTTGAGAACAATATTTTCCATGGATTCATGGAACTTACTGATGACATTATCATTTTGGATGGAGCATAATTTATTTATCCATTCCTCAAATCAATGGAAACCCTAATCTATTTTGGATTATAACCGATAATGTTTTTTGGTTGATGCCTCATGATATGAGGTTCTTGGTGGTTAGGGACCAACTTAGGAGCTTTAATGGAGACATATGCTGGTCTGAGTATAACGATGGTATTTTTTTTCCATGTATAGATTTTAACATAATATTAGTTCATGATCCAAGATTAAGATTGAGTTCTATAAATAGAATCTTTTATAATTTGTTCTATTTACACATACTAGTAGAATCCACCTAGATATTTCATCGGAATGATAGGTCTCTGCAACTCATCCAAGATATTTTCAGAGCATAGATACTATAATTGTTTTTATGAATGATGAATGCTAATAGAATTGTTTAAACCCATAAATCTATATATTAAGTCATATAACCACTCATTTTAATGTTTCTTGAAGTTAATTTGGTCCAAAATTGTATTTTTTATTTTTCTGGAGATGAAATTGTAATTGAATTACTAATTATGGTCTACCCATATTATAGAGGATCCTGTTGGAAGGATACTGTATTAAATGAAGGATTACCCTTCCAAATTCTGTAAAAAAAATCTCATCATTGATGCCTCATATTGATCTGAAGGGCCCATCATCCGAACACATCAAGATACGATGTGAGTGATATTTTTTATGGGTCTCCCACTCCATCAATGTTGGAAAAGGTAGGATTTCCAAAATTTGGTGGGGAAAAAGTTTCATCAAAACATTTAGGATATGGATTATTCTCTGGATTCACACGTGGTGGTTTCCCATCAATGGATTCCATTCAAGTATCTAGTGACTCAATGTATTTTACAAATTCTTGAGGTATCTATTTTTGATTTTCTTCCCATCAATATTGAGTAAAGTGGGGACTGATAAGGGGGGATTTTTTTTGTCTTCCACTAATATTAAATTAATTTTAAGTTGGAATTATTACCTAGGTTAGAGATAGAAAGTCACCTTAATATAGGGAAGTGATGACTATTTTGAATTCCTCATTTATGTAGAGTGACTACCTGGATCTGAAGATGGTCTAAAAATCAGATGATTCCCTTGAAGGAATATCATCTATGGAAGGAAGAATTTTTTTTATATGTGTGATGATGATATTAAATGATAATTATTCCCCTTAGTATCTCCTCAATGAGTTGTATTATAGTTTGAATCTCATTCTCATATCATGAAAAATGTTCTTCAGTGGAAGGATTTCTAGATTTAATGAGTTGTTAAAGAGATGTTGACATACATTTCTATTTATCGTTGAAAGTATTCTACTGTAGGTATGGAATCCCAATATTCATATGTGCCATGATTCATGTCCTCCCCTAGTTACAGGTACATGATTCCTTAGCGGGAGCATCTGAATCATCCTATTGGGGAATGTTTTTTACATTTAGTCTCTCTACGTCTACGTATTCATGCAAATTATTTGTTTTGTTAATGGTGATAATATTTATAGATGTGTATTAGGTGATGTTAGTTGTCCCATTACATTTAACCCAATAGGACGATTCCACAATTCTTGCATTATGAACATTCTTCAAACCCTAGGCAATATTGGGATTTTTCGGCTTATAACCACAGTGGGGATTGGTTTCCATTTACATATGATCCTCCATCATGACCTATTAATAGTTAGATTGAGGGATATTTTGTTAGTAACAGCTAAATGGGACCCAAATTGAAGAAATTATTATTATGGATGGAGGAATAGTAGGGATTATGACTATTTGTATTTAAATCCAAACCCAGATATAACTATTACTTTAGTTGTGATGATGAGGATGAAACTTCCCATAGGCATATGGTCTAGGGACTACCTGGGGTAACATTTTGAATTGAGTGATCATTTTTTTAGGATTTGATGCTTCAGGTCAATGATTTGATGATTAATGGGATGAGAATTGAGATATAAATTCCACTAGCCTTATGGACTAGGGAGGATCTGAAACCACCGTTTATTTTTCCCAGTCCTTCTTGGGAAATAATGAACATGGTTATGGTGATTGGGATATAAATGCACCCTGTCTAATTCGATGGGGTTTGTTTTATGTTTCTGAAAATATTCCAAAAATCCTCTCATGAATTCATGATTCGATGGGTGTAAGTGGTGGTATATATTTCTCCATTTAAATGGTATTGGTTTTCTCCTGGATGACTGCTATTGAATATGATACTCAAACCTACCTAATGTGGCACAACAATGATTTTTTAAGAGCTGGGCTCAATGGTAGCCCACAACTATAGTTAGTTTCTATGGGAAGTAGTCGTGCTATTTCTAAAATTTTCATCCATGACTGAAATGAATACCGTTGTTTTGTGGGGAACAATTCAATGATCCACGAGTTTCCTTCTTCCTCCTTCTATGATGTATTGTCACCATTAAAGGAGGTTATTTTTCCCCTAATGACCAAATGGATTGTGCATTACTGTTCCTCTAAAATACTAGAGTCTATGAATTTATAGGATGATGTATATGAGGGATTATGCTATTTTGGGAACATAGTGAAGTGAAATGGACCAGATTTCCCCTATCCTCATATACATACATATGGAGATGTTATATAAATCATTAATCATAGAGTTTTCATGATGAGTACACAAACACTACATAGGAAATTGACATACACCTCCATTACTAGGTTCTTGTCAATAGAAAGGGCAACCACATCCAGCTTAAAATACTTTGTATTAATGATCTGAAAGTGATATTCATGTACTGGATAGGAAGTATGTGTATCCTTCAATCATTGAAGAGTATCCCATATATTTTGGTATAGATAAGGAATTAACTCAATTTCTACCTCATCTGATATATCATAATAAATTGTGCAAAGGGTATAAAACATGTTGTGGAGGTTGATTCATGATAAATATATCTATATGTTAATTTTGGCCTCCTCTTCATGATTCATTAAAATGTATATTTCATCATACCATAGAAGGTTGTTCTTGGGGTTGCCTACCAATAAGAATGGGGTGACACAGGATGTTTCCAGATAATTATAAGCAGTTCACCCTGATGTTTCAAGAACCTCTCTAGATTATAGTATCTAAGTTTTGAAAACCCATATATATAGATGTGTTTAGTAAAGGGGATGATTTCCATATCCGTGGGAGATATTAGTGTTGGGAGAATAACCAAAAAATATGTTTGGAGTACAGTTTCTGCAAACCCTATCCACACTAGCACAAGGAGAACTATCAAAGTAATAATCACATTCCTCTTCATTTTATGAGTCAAAGGAAACTAGACGCATTAATAATGTGTCACTAAAAACCTCATGGAGACAAAAATTGATAAGAATATGGATATGAACTTTAGACTTCCTCATGGTTGGAATATTGCTTCCTTCATTTTTAGAGTGTATAGGGATATGATCCTGAATATTTTATAGTTGTAAGACATTGTTTATGATCGTATACTATTTTATGAATATAATCCCACCACATAGAAGCTTCTGGAAAATTCCAATGAAATTATTTATTAATTACCAGAATATGAGCCTTCCATGAGATGTGTTTCTCTCTCACTTTGTGATCCCTAGTTAAATAGGGTATATTATCATGATCATCATCCTTTGGAGTATGTAAATTGTGTTTTTTAACATTAATATTATCATATTACAATGAATGTTATTCTTTCTTATGGTGAGCTTCAGTTGGAACTGGAATATGAGTCTAAGATAAATATGCATTACTTATTGAAATATGTGGTCATAACCCGATAATCTGATAATGAATATTTTTGTATTCATGTATAGATTTTTAAGGATAATGATTAAATAATTCATTGGTTGATATAGAGATATGATCCATGATTTTATCATCTACTCGAATATTCGATGTAGATTCACTGATTGGAATACGAGATTATCACAAAGGATGTTCAATTCTAAAACATTGATCCCAAACTTGAATGGGGATATGATCCTAATATTGGGACATTAGAGTATTTTTCTTGTATTATTCTATAGGAATATTAGACTACCACTCTCACTTGGAGATCCCCTTCCAGAATGAGGGTATGATCCTGATCCGAGGACATTGGAATATTCTTCTAGTGTTTTGAGATAGAGATATGTTCATGTCCTGAGGAATGTTCTACACTCCCCTAGTGATCCTCGGTTGGAATGGGAATATTTTTAGAGTTTTTGAACTCATCAGTTTTTTGAATATGCTGATAATCCTTCTAGATGAGATAAAGAAATTACACTTTCTCTAGAGAAACCAAAATTTCACTCTGATTAGAGTGTTATGTTTCCCTAGATGTAGGAATAAGAATGTGTATCCATCCCTGTATATCTACCAATGTTGGAATAGGAGGATAAAGATTTTCAATTTTTCTAGGTTGTAATGACACTTTATTAATGCTTTCATAGGAATGTAATCCTATATAATTTATCCCCCAAATATATACTAGAAGACAACTTCAATTGAAGATACAATATAATCCCACATCTATCATCCTTATGCCACCCTAATATGCTAAAGAGACTCATGAATGGGGGTATAGATATATGCATTACCCATGCCTATTATAGTTATATAGTTTTAGACTCATTTAGAGTGATTTGGCATATGAGCCTGATTTTTTGTTACTATTAGAATATGCATGCAGAATAGATTAATGGGTGTGAGGATATGATCCCACACATGATTATTTATTTCTTTCCTTGCATTTAGTGTCATAATTTTTTCCTGATCATGGGTATTATAGGTTGAGGTGTGTCTGGTAGTACTCTCAACATGTGAATAAAGGTAACTAGTGTGAAAGAATTAGTGATGATGGTTGATATGATCCTTACTCGTTAGTCCCTGAACTAAAAAAGAGATTTAGTTGAATACTTTATCCACCATCCTCATATATTACAACTAGGTATCTTATTACTTCATGGATAAACTCATGATGTTGTTGGAGACAATGAAAAGTTACACCAGCTTTACTAAAACATTCATTGAATAGATCTATGACATTGTTTTTAGGTTTTGGAGAATCTCATAGGAATTCTCATGGGACAGGATCATACTATCTCAATTGTGTTACAACACCATTTACTTTTCCACCTGACGGTGAAGGTGTTAGGGAGGTGAAGTCATTCTGAGTCCCATGGGGTTTGCAGCCATATCTGTTTTTCTAGAATTGTCCTCGGATGAAGACATGTAAAATAATGGTTTTATTTCTGAGAGAATTATTTTTATTCCTATAAAAAATAAAAAGAAGGTCACCGATCAATGCATCATCAATGGAATTATTTGGGCTGAATCATATATTAATGGGTAACACAATTTCTCATTTCATCTAAGATTCACTATTCTGATCTCAAGGTCTTGTCAATGAGTGTATGGTCTAATTTCATAAAAACCTCAACATATAGAGGAATCTATAAAATTCATGTGATATTCTCCATGATTTCATAGGATATGAAAAAATACCGACATATAGTTAACCGATCATTCTATTATTTGAGTGATTCATCTTGGTTTTATCATTTTTGAATCATCATAAAGAGGATCAGAAACATGCATATGACATGATCAAAATGGATCGAAAAGAATTGGGTAGTCTATTATATTTATCTTGTGAAGGAGATTCCCTGGATAAATTTATTCATGTCAGGTTGATTTTTTTTGGAAATTATATTCAGGTTTATGGTTATCACCAATGTGGCGAGAGAAAAGAGGCCCAACATTTTGATTATGGGGGTTTTATGTCTGTAAAAGCATTCAAACTAGATTCATTATTCATTCTCTTCTTTCATAGAAAATGTCAATGGTTCCCACATATATAATTGGGTATATACATTATTTCCATTAGTAGTAGGATTGATTGGGGTTTTAGTCCTAATGATACATAAGAACCCACATTGGTTGAGAGGATGGGAGATCAGCCTAACCACACCCTTTTTGAGTAATTTTTACCTATTCTGATACTCTGTTATATATTAATGATATGTTCAATAATCTATTTCTAGTACCGATATAGGTTTGGTTACCCTTTTTGTATGATCATATGTTATAACCTTTTATACACAGATGGTAATCATAGTGATGGATTCATCAGAATGTATATGAGGTTCTTATTTAATAATCCACTAATGGGTATATACTTATATGTTGAAGCTATATAACCAATAATTTTTGAATTTTATTCCATTTATTTGGTGTTTAATATGTAAATCATGGGATGGATCCATTACGTTACATCCTAAGTATCTTTATTAAAGAAGGAATCAAAACCCGCATAGTTCATTACACCCAATCAGTTTAATTTCATGAAAAATAGACAAACATGTGGGAACAAAGGAAATATTTATTTGAGCCAGAGACACAGGAAGAAATCATATATATCCATATGATTAATCATTCCCTTAGGACTAGACCTATTTTGGAAAATATTTTATGCTTTTTTCATATCATGCCACTAATTGTGGCTAATACACTATGATTTTTCTTTGCTTCTAGATTTTCATGATGTGAATGACATGACCATTGAAATACCATAACAAAATATGATACACTCTTGGTGTGAAAAATAAGTCATGACATGAAATCAGTCTCAAAATATATGAATGTGAGAATTATGTGCTGGGATAAGTCTTTGGATGTTGAGTATAGAGTTGGTACTTTAGGGAGCCATCATATGTATCCCAATTATTATTGGAATTAGGGTTCTAATATTTTAGTTGACTTATCAGTCTGTTGATGGATAAGGTGTAATGATCAAATCATAGAAATAATTGGGTCATTATGGTTGAAATTCTGGAGACATAGGGAAATAATGAACCGAATAGGCTATTTATTTGAGCTTGTGCCTTAGAAAGGCATCATATTTATACTTTTTATTGAAGGAATCAAGTTTACATAGTACATTTGATCAGGGAATTCACACTGAGGTTTCCCTCATATATAGCTATTCATATTATGCCACTGATTAAGCTTACACAATGAGATTTAAATAGTATGAAGGAAGTCATATCATGCCACTGATTGGGGTGTACAAAATGATGTTTCCCTAGTATGGAAGGTGGAAAAGGTTATCATATTTGGGGAATCCTTCTTGACTTGGAATGGTTTCTTTACATACCTTCTTGATTTTCTTCTAAACATGCATTATTTATTTGACTTGAAATGTAGAACGATGTCATGAAATGTCTGGTGGTATTATGGAAATGTATAAAGACAATTTATTGGTCATATTTTCTTATATGAATCACATTGCCTAATATGGATTGAATTTCTAAAGTCCATCACAAGACAAAGGAAGAATTGTCTAGGGTAAATTGCATAGAATGTATTACATTTCCTGGATACTATCAGATGATCTTGATGAAATGATATAATTTCATTGAACTTGCTGGAATACATTATTGGAGGGTGTCGTGATATCCAGATGACATAACTAGTGGACATTGTGAGACAATGTTGATACACTTGGAGTTTGTGACTTGATATGGATGGATTTTCCTAGTTACATCACAAATTCTATAGGGTATTTTTAGTGGGTCTCACATGAACTAGATGACTTGTCTTGATGTCATCATGAATGTTGGATGACATGCTCGAGGGATTCATGGGTTCTAGATGGTATGACCAAATGACTTCAAAATACCTAACTAATATACAATGGAGTCTCCACATGAGATAGGAAACATGTCTAGTGGTCATAATAAGACCTAGATGGTGATATAAAAGGGTTATTCAAGACTTGGGTGGCATACTCAGAGGGAATAAACTTATTTTAATGAAGTATAATGAGGAAATCACATGATCTAAATAGTATGTCTATGGGATATCACATGTCTTGAGAGACCTATCCAAATGATTTCACATGTTTTAGACTAATCATGTGAAGCAAAAAGTATATGTAGATATGTTATTCTAATATGACTCCCATCATTATTATTCTTAATTGAATCCTTTATTTTTATATGTTCTTTAGGTTTTTTCAATTTTAGGTTGTTTGAATAATGCATGACTTAAAAAATATGTAGGATATCCTTCACATAGTACAACTAATCCACCAGAAGTCCTTCCCATGATCTCAAGTACTCATATGGAGTGCATATTCCTAATTCATGATTCTTAAGGTTATTCTATAGATCAATACTTGGCAGAAGATATTGTGATTCCTAGACCATATTCTCTAAAATTTTTGTTCTGATGTATCCATAAACTAGTGTGTGGATCCAAGGATCTATTTTTTATTATCTGGAAGGAGTATTTATAGTTTTTTCACCCCGATTATAATCCACTTTTCATAGAAACTATCCTGATGAATTGAGCATGATTCAATGGAGGGATTTGATGTTTACCACTTCATGATATCCTACAATATGTTATCCATGGGGAATCACATGATTTTCAGTGATCATAAAAACATCCCATCATCACTTAGTCTATTGTATTTTGGGAAAACAGAAGTTTATTTTATAATTATGTTAACATGAAAAGAGGATTTTAAAATATTAGGATGACATGTTGATAAGATTTTTTTAAATCATGAAGACTATTTAATATATTTTTCTTGATCAAAGATGACAACTTTGGTTTCCTCCAAGATACAAAGATGGTTTATCAAGGGGGTTTCCTGCGATCAAGCTAAAATGTAAAGAGGTATTTTGGGATTGTGATGGTTTATATATGGGTACTAACATGACCAATGATGATCACACAGGTTGTATAACTGCATTCACATAATATCATCATACCTTCCCTTCATAATATGCTCACATTATTTCCCATTTTTTTTCCTTTTACATATTACAATGGCTGGGAAACTCATGTGTTTGTACAAGTGTTGTAAAAAAATCAATCTCCGCATTGTTAGTAGATCATGAAACCAAAACAAATGTTGTGGTGATATATGAGAATTTTTCTTGGTCAAGCCCTCTATTTTTCCATAGAGCTAGAGGGGGAGAGAAGGCTATCCTAAACATGTATGCAATATTTCTAAATTATGATGGAATCTTTTTAGTGGAATATTTCACTACATTGAAGATTATTTTACATGCATTCAATGGTATCTCGTGAGCTACACTGGTGCATCACATGAGGTTTTTTAAATACTAATGAATTCTTCCTTTTTCATATTTTTGTTCATATTTTTAAGGTGTTTATGGATGGTTTTCAGTCATGTTTTAATCAACATGTCATGTGATTTGGGGAAAATCATCTATCAACTGCCATATGATTAGTGAATGTATCAGTCGCCATTTCAAAAAAGATGTGGTATTATCAAATGTGATTTGTGTGATATTCTTTCAGGTTATGTTATACACATGACCATTTTAATAACTTTATAATGGTATTTTAATCATGTGTCATATTAGGGGTTACGTGATCCATGTGTATTTGACACCTTTTCTTCCTTTTCATTATGAGAAAAACAATTCCCAAATTTTTACTATTTCAAACATTATATATTTTACTATTCACATTTGGTGGTCATAAATAGCTATCAAAAATATTTCATAATATTACATCCAATGAAAAAGATATAGGTTTCACAATCATTACATCATATAATAACCCCGGAAATGAAGCAAGTTTCATATGCATTTCCTCATGGTATAACACATGGAATAAAAACAGGTTTCATAAAAATAATTCCATCAAAACATAAAAAATTAAAATATATAATATCATTGGCATCCTTAGATAATATCCTCATTAAGGAAAAGGTAACACCAAAAACTTTCATCTTAGATGGGAAATAATTTTTAATGATAATATAATTTATTTCTAGGGGTAAATATCATTTCGACTTTGAAACCAACTTTTTAAAAGACAATAAATTTATAAAACATTTTTTGTTTTAAAAACCTTTAAATCGTCTAAAAAAATCTTCAAAAAATGATTTCTCATTACATTGAAAAATTCCATTGATTGTATACACATAAAAAGGAATAGTTTTGTAACATTTTTGGTAAATTTCAAACATGCATTGTTTCTAAAATGACACGATGATTCCTTTCAAAAAAAATTAAAACATCATTCATTTTTTAAAAAATTATTTAAATATCATAAGATTGTAATATAATGTATATTTAATTTCTTTTATAAAACATGGACTTGGAGGAAAAATTATTTCAGTCCTAATAGAGAAATAATAACATATTTTCTTTCAAATATATTCATAATAATTTTATATACCAAATAGTGGAAAAATTGAACCATTACATGATGATGTCATGAATAAGCAGAGAAGAATAAAATCCCTGAGAATTATTTATTGGTAGATCATTATTTTTCTACATCATAGACTTAATCATAAATAATCTTGATAAACGGTGATATTTTTACACAAAACACTTACCATCTTTGTATCATTGAATCTTAAACCCCCTAAAGAAATAACATTAAATGAAATAGATCATATCATGGGGATGAATATATTAAATATATTACTTGTAAAATTGGATGTATATACAAATCATGAAAAACATATGTGAATAACATAATGTGTATGTCAAAGAATGAATATTGAAAGAAAAATACAATATTGATTTGTTTACTCTGGAACTTTAACCAGATGAAAGAGGGATCCAAAAAAAGGATAGGTAAACCCTAAAATTTTTCAGTAAGAGAGTCATAATATACCATTATGGGATGTATATAAACCATAAATATGAAATAGTTTTCCAATATGGAATGTGACTCATATAAATAAAATGTGAGATAGATATACCTTATTTCAAGTCTTGAATTGTGTTGTACTCATTGAAGACCCCTCTAATTCTGCTATCCTCATTAGGATTTCACCAAAATCCTTTTTTGGATGGATTTAGGCCCAAACTATGGAATATAGGATGTGGAGAGAGATTTTTGGAAGTCATTTGGGATGAAATTGGCTGAACCAATAAGGATTAAAGGTGTGAGGAAGAGAGGATAGGGGGTGGCCTTTAAGAAGATGGATAGAGAACAAAGCTAGTATTTTTGAAAATAATTGAGTTCTCCCATGTTTTTAATATTTCACGATGGTTAGAAATAGTCCATCCATGAGCCTTATAAGTTGAATGGTCTAAATATTTCTATCCAATAGTTTTCAGACAAGTGAATAAGTAATTTTTAGCCTTATCTTCTTAGTTTAACCCCCTCTAAACTCATTTTTACCTTAACCATGTTAATAAATTTTTACTAAATTTAATATTCATTTTGGACAAAAAATAAGATTTATCAAATATAAATTAAAATTTTTATGGTTGCAAATATGGAATCCATTTTTACAAATACCATTCAAAGAAACTTAAAAAAATTAATTTGAAACTAATCTTACAAACATGACGAGAAAGAGTGTTTTTATAGAGATAATGTTAAAAATTATACAATGTTTTTATATAAAAGGTCAATAAGAAATTGATTATAATTGATAAAATTAGATGTATTGATGAATAATTGATCTAATTTAACATATAAATCAACTGAAAATATTCATTAACTTTATAAATAAATTAAATGAAATTTAATTTTTAAATTAAAATTATGTATTATTCCCCATATATAAAAATATATACATCTCATAAAAATACAAAAAAATTAATATAATTTTTAAATTATTAATAAAAAAATGAAGTTTATGTTATCAAATTCAATTTATAAAATTGAAAAAAAATAAATTTATTATTGTCTAAAATATAAATAAAAACATTTTTGTGAGAAATTAGCAGTTTTGATTCATCTAATGACTTTATCGATATTGTGTATTTTATTATAAATATGATTTCCATATATAAAAACATTATAAATTATAATTAAAATGTAGTTATTTTTATTCATAAAACTATGTTTAATGGTTAGGTAATATCGGTGGAATTTAAATAACTATATTAACAATATTATATCATTGAATTGTTAAAACTCTATGTTGTGAGTGACATAAGGAAAAACAATGTTTCATGTACCTCAAGAATGTATTTTTTTTTGTGTTTAACACAAACCATAATTGAAATTTAATTTATTAGAAAAATTATCATTCATAAAACTCTCAGTGTTACAATCTTCTCCACATAAAATGAATCTGGACCTTCAAATTTTTCCCTCTAATACCAAAATATAAGGATACATCTCCCTCATCATATCCTCAGTATCCCATGTAGCATCCTTAAAAATGTGTGTTATCCACACAAAAAATGACCATGTCAGTTGTATTGTATCATATAACTTTCTATTCAAGATCCTTAATTTCCATCAATTATTCCTAATAAGAAAGATGTCACTCCATCCACATGTCCTCTGAGTTCAGTATATCTGAAGGTTCAGGTATATACTTTATTAGGAGAGAATCCTAAAAACAAATCATGAAATTTAGAGAGTTTTAGTTGAATATCCATGTGATAAGATATCTTCATGATATGATCAATAATTTCAAGTGGACCGATATACCTAAGGCTCAGTTTCATTTTCTTCCTAAATTTCATTACCATATTCCATACAGAAATTCTTAAAAACAACTTATCACCAACATTTAACTATAGAACAAACCGGTGATTATCTGCATAACATTTCTATTTACTATATTCTTCCTTGATGTTTTGATGAACATATTTATCCTTCTCTTCGATTTAATCAGTTATCTCATGTCCAAATAACAATATTTCTCCATCATTATTCAATTGAATTAGAGCTCTATATTTCATTCCTTAGAGAGCTTCATAATGATCCATCTGAATGTTTGAGTTAATGATATTATTATAAGAAAAAAAACATGAGAATTATGTTTATTTCAACCATTTTATAATACCAATGAACAAGATATCATGATATCCTCAGGGGACTGAATTTTTTAGACTAACCATCTATTTGAGGATGATACATAGTGCCGATACTCAACTTTGTATTGATGTATTGATGATAAATTCTCTAAAACATTGAAGATTATAGACGGATCCTAATAGGATAAAATGTAATGTGGAACCTCATAAAACCTAACCACTTTTATAATTTTTAACATTCCAAGTTCATCCATAGAGAATTCATCTTTGAAAGAGAGTAAGTGTTCTAACATAGTAAGGAAATCAACGAAAACCCTTATCATATTATTCCTTTTAGATGTTTTTGGGAGTTAAATGACAAAATACACTGTGAATTTCAATAGTTTTCATTATTTTATGATTAATTTATGAAACATCCCATTAGAATATTTCCTTTAAATATTTTCATCTCAAAATATCAAGAATTGAGATACAAAATCTATGATATCTCTCTTCATACCATCTTAGTAGAAGTATTATTTGAAATCTCTATAAATATTTGTACTTATAGGATGAATGAACAATGGTGATCTATGAGATTTCTATAATAAATCCTAATTCACATTCGGTTATGATGGTACACATACATGGATCCTAAACATTATTATTCTATATTGACCATGGTAAACCTCATGAACATTTCTAGCCTTCTTTTTCAGCTTTAAATCTTCCTTCTTCCCCTCTTTAATATCTAATTTTATAAATGGTAGAACATTCAATTTAGTAAGATATGATTTACCCCTTCATTCAGGATGTCTAGATCAATCCTTTTCTAATCTAGAAACATTGATTATTTTTTTATCCCCATCATGGATATGTGAGTGGGATCTATTCAACTCAAAGCATCAGTCACCATGTTCCCTTTCATAGGTTGGTAATGTACTGAGATGTCATAATATTTAATTAGTTCTAACTATATTTTATGGATCATGTTCAACTCTCTATGTATGAATATATACATTAAAATATTATAATTATAATATATATTATTCTTTTGATCATAAATATAATCCCTCCACATCGTAAATGTAAAAATTTTCAAATTTAACTGTAAATCAGGACGTAGGTAATTTTTATCATGAATCACCAGTTTTCATAAGGAATATTATACAACCATGTATTTATTCATTATAATACATGCTAATCCCTTCTTGGATGATTCACTATAGGTTAAAAACCATTCCTCACAATAGGGTAATGTACCTACCTGTGACCTGAATAATATTCTCTTCAGCTCCTTGAAAATTTTCTCACATTAATCTATGCAATAAAAAATGGATCCCATATATGTTTAATTTGTTATAAGACTAGATATTTAAGATAAGTTTTCCACCGATAATAAATAATATCCGACTAAAGCAAGAAAAATACGAATCCTAGTCATTGTGGTTGGTCTGATCTAACATTCAATAGTCTCCTTATTTGATGGATATTACGATAAACTATATCTTAATATAATATATCCCAAATATTAAAACATTGGAAAATATTCATAGTTATTAAAATTTTCATAAAACTTCTCCTTCCATGGGGTATTTAGTAAAATTCTAATGTTATAATCATTCTATTCCTATCTATTTGAGTGGATAATAATGTCATCTATATTGACTACAAACAATTGATCTAGGTAATCTCTAAATACCGAGTTTATTAAATCCTTTAAGATAGTGGAAGATTTGTAAGAATAAATAGAATCACTATATATTCATATTATCCATACCTTGTATTGAATTCCATTATGGGCGTGCCATCTATCTTGACCATCAATTATTGATATCCAGAAAAAAGGTTTTTCTTGGAAAAGTATTGACCTCTATTTATCTGATCAAATAGGTCATCAATATGAGGAATACTATAATTTTTCTTAATTTTGATCTTTTCAAGATCCTGATAATCAGTAAAGAGACACATTGATATGGAATTATTTTTTACAAAAATGAGCATGCACACCCCAAGAGGATATACATGGCCAAAGGAATCCATTAACAAGTTTTTCCTAGAGTTGCATCTTTAATTCCTACAACTCAATTAGGAATATTATATAGCGATTCATTGAAATTGATGTTTCACCAGGTATGAGTTTTATTGAGAATTAAACTTCATGTTATGGTGGAATTCCCTGAAAATCTTCCTAAAAACGTCAACATACCCCTACATAATAGGGATAACATTGATGTCATGTTTTTACTCAACAAACTCAGATATACCCCACCTCTGATTCAGAATTAAATCCCATAAAATGTGTGTAATATCTATCTTATGGTAATAATTATAATCACATTGATACAATATAATTGGTTATTTTGAAATATAAATATGTGACTTCATGCCCTCTATAATTGATGTGATATTGATGTAGAGAAATAAAATCCATGTTTAAGATGATATCAAATTCCACAATATGAATAATGAAAATATTTATTGGAAGTATACCCATAAAAAATAATTTTGATATTAAATAATTCGTAGATCCAATGTCTAATAAAACATTATCCTCTATATGGTGAATGATAAGTTTTCCTTTCACCTCATTATCATCAAACCCATAATAAGAAATAGTGACAACAAGAGATTTCCCATTTTCTCTCACCTAAATAGGTTGTTTACGTAAATCATCATTATTAAACCTTGGGTTTGGGAACTGGTTAACATAATCCCCATTCTCAATAAAATTCATGCACTACTTTATGAGAGAGTTATTTATAGTATCTTTATCTCAATTAAAATAGTTATCTAACATCTTTACATCATATTGAAAATCAATTTCCCAATAATTATCCCTTCCACACTTAAAACATTTAGTATTTCCCTCAAGGAAATTTCTTCCACACTTAAAAAATTTAGTATTTCCCTCAAGGAAATTTCTTCCACACTTCTCCCTACATTTTGAGCATAAAATATGTCTCATAATCTTCTCTCCATGGCAGTTTATTTTCTCTTGAACTCCATCATCCTTTTCCAGTTAATCCCGTGAAATTGATAAATAATTACAATATACATTTCCACATTTAATGAAAATTGAGCAATCACTTCATATCTATTGAAATCTCTTATGCCTAATTCACTTCCAAGAAATGGTTTTAATAAAATGAAAAATCAATCAACCTTAATTACAAGATGGATGATAATTCTAGAAGGATGACTCACTATTCTTGTAACTTTTTTTTGCATTGGTACCGATAAAATCAACATAAATTTTATTTATCTAGAAGAACTAATTATTCATCTTTATTTATTGAATATAAGGATAGAAATTATTGAAAAACAATTTATTGAGAATTAAAAAATTAATGGAGTCAATTTTATCATGTTTTTATGTATTCTTTATAAGATTCCAACATTGAACTATTTCACCTTACAAATAGTATAATTCAAGAATAATAATTTCAAATTACAAACACCAGAGAATGGAAAATATATTTTTTGTTATACTAATCCATTTTTGAGGAACTAGTGGATCATAAGACCCACTGAAAGAGGGTGGATGGTTCCTCATGAAGGAATAAACAAAATGTTGTTCCTCACCTTGTTTTTTTGGATTTATATCATTTTAAAAATCATGATAATATTTTTTATCATGGAAACAAGAGTTTTTATTTCATAACCCATAATAATTGGATTCTTAAGAGTAAAATAATTTCATTGTCCAACACACTCAACATTGATATGGTTAATTAGATTTCTATCCTTTGAAAAACCCAAAAACCATAATGTGAGAAATAATAACCATATTTGAGAATAATGTAATTACAGAACTATCCCTTATATGATATATTATTCCTAAAAACATAATGAACAGAATAGTAGAAGAATACATGCCTTATTATACACCTGGTTTGATAGAACCGGTGGATATGATTTGGAAATTCACAAAAACATCAAAACCCCCCATTAATGATTTAAAAAGATGATCATTATAAATAACCTAGTGTTTCATTTCTTTAAAATAATGTTTCCTAATTTATACATCCAATATGTTATTTTTCAAGATAATGTGCTTCCCGATAATGTATATTGTTTCATAAAATATATTTTCCAGGTTTATTCAATGGATAAAACACAAAGAAACCCCATTAATGTAGAGCAAGATTGAGAATGAAAAGATTATCCATTTAAGAGTCGAAACATTATTGGGTATGGAATGAAAATACTTGTTTCTAGGATCAAAAAATATTCTCAAGCTATGAATCACACTTGAAGTCCAAATGAACCAATGGTGAAAAACAATTTAATTACCCCTTTATGAGGAATCATCCACCTATATTTGCTGGGTTATCTAATCCATTTGATTTGAAACAATGGATCAATACCACTAAAAAGATATTTTACCTTTTCTAGTGTTTGGATTATGAAAATTTTTTAGTGTAATATTTTGAAAGATAAATTAAATAATTTATTATCAATATTCATTATATTACACCCAAACATGGTTGAGAACTATAATACTATAGTTCATTTAGTATCTTGTAGTAATATGCATTAGATTGTAAGTGAGATGCATCATCTCCAAAAACATTCTTCAAAATTATATCCATTATTATAAATATCATACATAATTTATTTCCTCATAACAATAGGAAATAAAATATATGAAACAACTATCTAAAATGTTAATTATTGGTAAAAAATGGAGATATATAAGCATACCATGTACATAAGGGTATAATAACAAGATCAAAAAAATTGAGAACAATATCTTTCAAATGAAAAATAACAATCTGAAATGATTAGAAATTAAAAAGGTATGTATCATAAGATAATCCAAGAACATGGTCGATGAGATCATAATATTGGCATAATACATGAATAATAAGATAAACAAAGAACATGTGATATGAGAGAATGACATTGGCATAAAACATATTTTTTTTGTAAAACACATAATCATAGAAAATCATCTTTGTATTAGTCAAGGTTCACTTCCAAGACCATCATAGTATTAAAATTCCTTTGTTGAACAGGTTGACTCCCTATCTTAGCCTTGTATTACTAAACCACATCCACTCCCTATTACAACCCTATCATAATAAATTGTATTCACAACCCATTTTATCCATATCATAATTAATTAGTATATGTCCTTCTTCTAGACTTGTCTATCTCTTGAGACATAAATATTTACCCACTACATTAGAGGGAGATATAGGTGCCACCAATCACATAATGAAACCCATATATACATGTTCTATAAGATAATAATCTTTCATCATATCATAACCAAAGAAATGAAATGGGTGTCATAAACATATAATCAAACAATATCATTTGGAAAATAGATCAGTTTTGTAATCCTTTCATCATAGAATACATTGTGAATGAATCATGTTTCAAATTTATTTCCTCATTGACATAAATTGGAAGAGAAATGGATTTAATAAATATCATGGAATGAAAAAATAAACTATTCGTAAATATAATATGAATTTTATCCACATATTATATCTCCAGTAAGGTATTTTTTTCATTGACGGGTGTCATGTTAGATGGATTTTTTTGGAAATATCCTTTAATATATTTCTAGGAAAAAATACCTTCACAATTTGAAAACTGATATTTAAAATATGTTTCTTTTAAAGATATAATTGAAAATATATAAACAATGTTTGAAGGAATGATCGATCAAGATTTCAGAAAAATATTTTCATGACATCATGTTAATATAAAGATTCAATTCACATTTTTTTTATAAAATTCAATCAAGCCATGTTTAGAAAATAATATCAAGAATCCCTTAAATATATTGTGTAAAAAAATTCAAACATGGGTAAAAGTTTCTTTTCATAAAATTAATAGTGTAATAATGTTTTTTTAAAAACTTGGTTTAAAAAAAAACTAATTTTTGACTAAGGATATTAGTAAAGTGTTATTTTATAATATATATGTTATTAATAATTTAATGTTCTAAATATTGAGAAAATTGTACCATTATTTGAATATATCATTAATAAAAGATATTAGAAGAAAATTCTTGAGAATTATATAGATGTAGATCATAGTATTTTAATATTCAAAGATTTTTCATTAACATTATCAATAAATGGTGATGTTGTAACATACACCTCTTATAGTTTTGGAAACATCGAATCTTATAACCCATTAAGGAATAACATTAAATGAAGAATAAAATATATTGGGGATAATAAATTAATGAAATTAGATTTCAAAGGAAATGAATATATAAATGATGAAAGAATCTCTGTCCATAAAAGAATGTAAATATCATGGAACGAAAATTAATATTAAAATCCCTTACTATTTTGTTAACTTTAAAACTGAAAATCCCAAGATAGAGAGATACCCAATGGGATTTTTAAACCTAAGTATATTTATGTCGATGAATTATAATAAAAATTCATTGGTATTAAATAAAACACAGTGTAGAAATATGTTTTGAGCATGACATGTTCGTCATTGAGGTAAAATGTGAGATGAAAATCCCTTACCATATATCATGACTTCCGTCATACTAGTTCAAACCTCATATTATTTGGATATCCTTAATAGTTTTTTTTCACTAAAAGAGGTTTAAAAAAATCATCTAAAAATTAATATTATAGAATGAGTTTAGTGGATTTATGAAGTTATTTGGAAATGGTATCATCAAACCAAATATGATTGAAGTTGTGAGGAAGAGAAGATATGGGGTAAAATTTTATAATTAAGGGACATGACACACTTGGTATTTTTGAAAATAATTGAGTGATCAAACACATTTCATAGGTCACAATGGTACAAAATCTAATATTATATCACCTTAATGGTGTAATAGTCCAAATATGTCCATCCAAGAGTTTTTGGATACTATTATATGTACTTTTTTCCATAATATTTTTAGTTTAACCCCCTGGTAAACCTATTTTCACCTTAACCAGGTTTACTAATTTTTTCTATATTAACTGTTATGTTTTGGGAAAAATTATGTTTTATTTGTTAGAAATTACAAATTATGCTAACTCGAAACATGGAATACATTTTTACAAATTCAAATTATAAAATTGGAAAAAATTAATTTAAAATTAGTCCCATACACATTATGAGAATGTTGGTTTTCAAAATAGAAATTTTTACTATGTTTTTATAAACAATTTCAATTTAAAATTAACTACTATGAATTAAATTTTATTAATTAAAATATACATTAAATAATGTGACATAATTTTTTTTATAAATATAATTTTACATTATAAATAAGATAAAAAAATCATTTACAAATTAAAATTCATTATTTTTAATTGTTCATCAAAAAATAACACAATCAAGAAACCCCCCCTAAAATTAAACCCAATATAATTTATTAAAATTTTAATTAAAAATGATTATTCATTTATCCAATTCATTTTATAAAATTTAAATGTATTAATTTTAATTTTTATCACAAAAATAAATAAAATATTTTTCATGAAAAATGTATTTCTAAAACTTTTAATGTGTTTAATTTTTTTTATGTTACTATCATTTTTTTTCATTATATAAAACCAGTATACTTACTTTTTAAAATTATTTATTAATATACATATCAATTAAATTAATGTAGTTTTTATAATTTTCCTTTTTAAATAACTATATTAATAATGTTATATAGTGGTTTTGTTAAAACTCACTATTGGATATAATTAACGAAATGCCAGTGTTGTGGGTAGAACAACGATAACTAGGTTTTTCATGTTGAAAAATAAATAATTAGAATAAAAATTTTATATAATAATAATAGAAAAACTGAGGGTCTTACCTTACTATTATCATTGTTCTGTGTCTATATGAGGGGATGGTTGGTTATATAGAAATACAAGTTTCTATTATCCAATTTTAGTTACAGTGATTTGAAAATGTTGGGTCATAATAAAGTTGTCTTTGTAATAACATAAGGTTTGTTCTTGTGTCACTATATGATAAATACTATTTTTTATTTATCAAACACTATAAACATAATTGTATAACCTTAAAACATCTGAATAATTTTTCTTCTAGGTGTTTTCCCCTGCATCAGGGATGATAAGGGGATAGATGGTTGAGTACACTCACATCTAAACTATATCTTTAATATATTGACATTCAATGATGGGGTATGGCTATAATAAACATTTTGTGACTTCCAATGATCATATTGAAATAATGTGGTGTGAGGATGATTTGATAGAGGCTACGATAAATAGTCTGGGCATGTATTATAGGAGGAGGGTTATAAGTATTTGTCATTTGTGTTCATGAAATACTACTTTTATTATGTTTGGATATTGAGTAATATTGTGGAAATATTATTTGAAGGTATGTTGTGTGATATGTAAGTAACTAAGGGGTGGTGATGTTTATGTTCTTAGGGTGGAGATAAATGTGTGTTTTTCTTGTTACGTGGTTACCTATAAGGGATATAAGCACTGAGATCATTGTTTTTGGATCATGAAGGAGGGAAAAAAGTGGTGATGTGTTTTATAAGGGAATTATTAATATATATATATATTATTATTTTTTTATTATTATATTGGATGAGTGAATCATGGTTAGATTGATTGATAGTTTACCTGTAATAGGTGAGAACTATTTATGTTGTATATTCATTGAGGAATAAGAATGATTATTGAACATTTTCATGATATTTATTGAAAAGGATCCCACTAAGTAAATTTTAATGAACCCCCATATATATTGAAATATTATTTAATGGTTTTTTTTGGATCCATTTGGTGAATATGCTGGAAACTATGGGGTAGTGGAGTAATGATTTTTTAGAGGTAAAAACCATTTTAGTTTCCTTTTTTATTTTATTTTGTTGACATTTTTATCCATGATATTTACATAAAAATGTTCAAATTGGTTTTCATTTAATCTTGTGATGTTTAATTTGGGTTTTTTATTTATTTTACTATGTGTAAAAGCATTATGCCTCTAATATGAGTGTTATACACCATATTTTCAAAACACTAACCAATGACCTATTTGGGAAAGTTTTTTTAGGTCACCCTTATAACGAGATCCATGAAATACATAGATAAAAACCTTCTTTCACATGATTAATCATTCAATATCATATTATAGAACAACCGAAACATCAAATTTTCATCATGTTTAAATATTATAAAAATATTATTCACCAAAATCATTATCATCCCCCACAAAACACATTTTTTATGATATCCCATAGAAAAATCATTCATTCTGAAATTCTTCACATTCTTTAGATATAATTGAAATCTCGATTGAGATTAGATGAACAATAATGGAAAAACATCCTGATCATAATTGAATTTAAGATAAGCACATGTATAAGGGAAATCATCATCAATTAGAAAAACATTAGCAGATAATAACAAAATTAACATAGATCATAAGATATGAATTAAGAATCTAATAATGACATAATACATGATAAAATATATAATTATTAATATTAAAAAATATCAATTTGGAACAAAATATAAATAGAAATCACAACATGGGGTAAAAAATAATCATGTTCCTATGTCCCATACCATTATAGATAAGGAGTAATATTTATACATATCATCACACAGTTTATCGGTAGTCACTTCCTAAAATTCCATCCATATATAATGAGCTATTATTATTTATCCAATGTATTGGATAATGATATAAATACATGGACACCCATAACATGATGAAAAAAATTTATGTTCCAAAAAATGAAAGTATTAATATATTGAAAAATAACATAATTAATACATTGAAAAAATATATGTTTCATAAAAAAATATTTATACATATCATCACACAGTTTATCTCTATCTCTTGTTAGCATACGACTTATGCCTACTCTATGCAGTCTTCATCTGCTTCTGGATGATCTGCACCTTCTCTGTGGTAGCCTGTACCATCTATGGTCCCACTAGTACTGACGCCCCTGGGTCAATCCAGCACAAAGGTGATCGACAGGGTCGCTAGTACAATGCCTCAGAAGGTGCCATCCCAATGGTGGAGTGATAACTGTTATTGTATGAAAACTCCACCAAAGGCAAGTGATCCTCCCGACTAAGACTGATGTCGAGGACACAAGCACGCATCATGTCCCCGAGGGTCTCTATGGTTCGCTCAGTCTGACCATCAGTCCGAGGATGGAAGGTTGCACTCAAACGAAGCTGCGTCCGGAAAACCTCCTACAATCCCTTCCATAGACAGGAAGTAAAACGTGCATCATGATCAGAGACAATCATCGAAGGTACTCCAGGTAGCCGCACAATCTCCTACACATAGAGGCGTCCCATTCTCTCTACTAAACCCTGCTCTCTGATCAGTATGATGTGGGCCAACATGGTGAGTCGATTGAAGATCACCCAAATCGAGTCATGTCCCCTGGATGTACGTGGAATTATTTTCACGAAGTCCATGAATATCCCATCCCACTTCCACTCTGGGACTTCTAAAGGCTGAACTATGCATGTTGGTACCTGATGCTTTGCCTTCACTTGCTAGAAAGTGCAGCACTGGGAGACAAACTCTGCTACTTCTTTCTTCATTCCTGGCCACTAGTGATGTTGTTGGAGATCTTGGTACATCTTCGCCACTCTTGGATGTAACACTAAAGGGGATGTGTGTAACTACCTCAACACTTCCTCCGAAAGTGACATGAGTACCATGGTACATCCACTAAAGAGGATGAGTTCTCCCCACCTTCAAAAAATCCATCCGGTTTGTGTCCTATGGATATCTGAGCACGTCATGTCTCTTAGTCATTGTCCCTATGTTGTGCCTCTCTGACTCGCTGAAGAAGTGGGGGAGTGACTATAAGAGACTGAAGAAAGGATGCTCCATCTCTATCCACATTGGATATCTATAAAGTAGCCATCTGGTCCATCACCTTTCCTAGAAGTTGTACACTAGACCTCTTGCTGAGTGCATCTGAAACAACATTCCCCTTCCCGGGAGTATAGACTATCTCAAAGTCACATTCCTAGAGGAACTCAAGCCAACATCACTGTCTCAAGTTTAGGTCCTTCTGAGATAAGATATACCTGAGACTCTTGTGATCAGAGTACACAGTAAAACACTCACCCATCATATAGTGTCGCCACATATTCAAGGTGAAGACCGATGCCGCTAACTCCAGGTCCTGGGTAGGTAGTTCTACTCATTTTGTCTTAGCTACCGAGAACCATAAGCGATCACTTATTTCTCCTGCATCAGGACACATCTGAGTCTGATCCCTGATGCGTCGCAGTAGACTAAATATCATATGCCTTCCTCTAGAAGCCTCATGTTGGGAGAACTAGTTAGCCTCTACCTTAGCTACTAAAATCTCTGATGGCATCACTTTGACCACACGAAGGGTTGCCCCTTCTTCATCAAGGATGATAGTGGTTCTACAACTCTGGAGAAATCTAGCACAAATCTCTAGTAGTATCCATCCAAACTCAAGAAACTATATTCCTCCTTCACTCTCCTAGGTGGATACCAAGCAAGTACCACCTCAATCTTCTCGGGATCCACTTCAACTCTAGCCTATGAGATAACATGTCCCAGAAAGTGAACTTCTCGCATCCAGAACTGGCACTTTGAGAGCTTACCATAAAGTTGGGGCTCTCGGAGTGTGTCTAGTACTACCTGCAAATGATAGGCTTGCTCCTCCTCAGTAGTCGAGTAGATCAGAATGTCGTCGATGAAGAATATGACAATGTGGTCCAGGTATGGCTGGAAGATCCTGTTCATGAGTCCCATGAACACTGTTGGAGCATTGCTTATTCCGAAAGGAATAACCACGAACTCGTAGTGGACATTCCGACATCTGAAAGTTGTCTTATGCAAATCCTCATCTCGAACTCTAAGCTGGTGATATCCTGATATAAAGTTTATTTTTGAGAACCATCGTGCTCCCATCAACTAATCAAACTGGTCGTCAGTCCTTGGGAGTGGGTACTTGTTCTTCACGGTCACCTGGTTCAGGCGCCGATAGTAAACACAAAGCCTCAATCTCCCATATACCTTCTTGGAGAATTGAATTGGGGCTGCCCAGGGAGAAACACTAGGCCAAATAAATCCCTTCCCCTACAAGTCCTATAGCTATACCCACCACTTGAGAAGCTCTATGGGAGCCATCCGATATGCTGGTGTCGATATCAGTGTCGTCACGGGTTACAAGTCAATGTAAAAGTACACCTCTCTATGAGGAGGTTGACCCAAGACGTCAACAGGGAAAACATCCGTGTACTAGTCCACCACTACCAGATATCTCAGACTCCTCACATTGATCAATCTGAGAGTAAGGCAAGCCATCTGATGAGTGATCGGCTGCACTCTCCTCCGATTAAGTCCATCTTGCGCTGCAAAGGCTCCCTTCTCACCGGTGAAGGTAAACTTGGTCCCATATTTGCGGACACACCAAACTTTTCACCTAATACAGTCAATCTGAGCATAGAATATAGATAACCATTCCATACCCAAGATGATGTCATGAGGCCTCAATGCCGCTACTAGGGGATCCTAGCCAAAGCTCTCACCTTCTAGAGTAAACTCACAATGCCGGAACCAGTGCTTAATCGTCGAATCGGCTCTCGTAGGAGTCTCTAGCCATAAGGATCAAGCCAAAAAATCCATCAGAATCTATGATCTCTGAATGAGGATAGTGGCAATGAAAGAATGACTGGAACCTGTGTCTATAAGTACTGAAGCTAAGGTGAAGTAGACACTGATCGTATCTTGAATCATCTACGGAGTGCCATGACCGTATACCTCAGCTACCTAGAGCTGAGATCTCCCATGTCCACATGATCCCCATGGTTGGGGTGGACCTCTTAGTGGTGGTGGCAGTAACACTTCAAAAAGTCTCCCACTGCCTGCTGCACGACCTGCTCCTCTGTCACCTCCGCCTGCTCCTTGCGGACCTCCTCGATCGAATCTCTATCTCTATCTAGGAGGTCCTTCGACCTTCTGCTGATCTTTTGAATGGAAGGTTAGGTAGTCACGAGCCATGTGACCCTACTTGCTTCATGTGTAACACTGCATGCTCCTAGCATGTTTGTCTCCGCTTTGGGTGCCCCGCACAACCGATCTTGAGTCATGCGGTCGTCCACCTGTAGGTCAGGTCCTCTTGGACCTCTGCGACATCTGTCTGCTTCCAGCTACAGAAGACTATGCTGCATATCGACTGGTGGTGGATCTCACTGCTGGAGACTACTTAGTAAGGAAACTTTCCACTGGGAGGTCTCTCTATAACACTCCCACCTGCATCGGGATGTTGAGTGAGATTACCAGAGCACTGATCTCCTGCCTGAGTCATTGCTAGAAGGTCCAGGCCTTGAAGAATGGGTCCCACACCATATTGGTTGAGTAGAGTGAGGTCTGTGAACCTCGTTGAGTACTGAGCTACAATCATGCTACCCTAATATAGATGAAGTAGCTCCTGCATGCGAACTGCACGAAGAGTCGTTGGAAAAAACTCTACCCGATACAGGCTCTCAAAGTCTGCCCAGAGAAGCGTCATTTCGTTGTGGACCTAGATCATCAAGCTCCCCCATCTACGTACTGATTCCTGTTGAAGGATGGAATCAGAATCACTATGAGGTCTGATGGTTTCCCTACTAGTCGGAAAACTTTCACCACGGCCTCCAGCCAATCCTCAACTACCTGTGGGTCCATCCCTCCCCTGAACCTGGGTGGATTATGGCACTGGAATTCCTGAAACATGCTCAAGCAGCGTTCACCATGTTCTGTTGGGGATGGTGGCATCGGTGGCCCAATGGGGAGTGGTACCACTGGTGCCACCACTAGAAAAGGGCCCTGCCCCGAGGCCTTGTAGCTCAGTGGGCTATCAATGCGTACAAATCTCAGAACTCTAGTCGACTGCTTGCGTGGAGGCATCCGGAAAAGAAACAGATGCACTACAGTTAAAAGTTATACCTGGTGAGCTTACCAGGTTGAGATGACTTAAATAAATCTTTTTAAAACACACACACAATCGGTGTTTTCATGCACTGAGTTGGAAATCAGTAGTCAGGGTCCTAGTGTATGGATACGTCAGCCGCTGCACCAACACTGGACTCCCTGAACTGAAAACCACACTCACTACACTTAACACTATTACTTCATAGAAAATAAATATCAGAGTCATACATTCTACGGTATAACCGAATCCTCTAATACCAATTTGTCATGACCCGTCCCCTAGGGCCAGTCCCATGACTACCCCAAGCCCACATTCCATCGATCAGGGGCCGGAGACTAGCACCAAAGGCATAATCCCCTAAATCTTGGAAGGAGTTACCTTTATATCCTATAAATGTACACAACTGGGCACACAACTGGATACAAAACACTAAGTTAACTGTATAACAAAATAGTGCTGAAAAGTAAAAGGGGGCTGAAAATACAAGCCCTAACTGTAAGTACAAGGAACTGGAAGTACAAGTACAACTAAAGAATGGAAAAACTGCTGCTCAGTCATCCTCTAGTATTCCTACATGAAGGGTAGGTACATATAGCCTCCTCATCACTCCATGTCAGTAAGTCTGCTTCATGTATTGACTCATCATAAGGTCCACCTCCGATTACTGTCCAGTTCTAGTACTCTCAGCCGCAGTCAGCACTTTCTGTTGTCTACATCCAACACAAAAAGGTATGGGCATAGCCCGTGTAGGGGTGAGTATAAAAATACTCAGTAGGGACCCCGATTCCCTCAAGGTCTCACAAATCGACCAAGGATAAACCACAACGTAATGAATCAACAGATAACCCTACTTAGATATACGCCCATATATATACCTAAGTTATTATGTATTTCATCTCTATCATGAGGAAAATAGAAATGTATTGACTCAGCTTGAACTAGGATTTTATTCACATTATTGAAACCCTCTCTACTGGAGAACTCCTGCTCAATCTAGTATTGTGTGTCTGCGATGGCACCTAGAGTGCTACCCACTAACCTTGGACTACTGAGGTACTCCTCCTGTCGAGTACTGTGGGTCTTCCGCCACACCCAGGCACCCCCCCTCGTAGCCTACTAAGGTAACTCGCCTATCGGGTATCATGGGAATGAAGACACAACCAGGATCTCCTCCACCATGGGTCTTCCACCACAACCAGGCGCTCCCCACTAGGCTAATAGAATCACTCCGAGTCAAATTCTCAATAGTCTTTGGGTCTCAGCTAGCTACATGGTCTGTGCACTCTACTCGCTCATCACTGGAAATATCTACTCCATGAGCTACTGGGAGACACTCCAACTGTCACGATGTCCCATGAAGAAGTATCCCAAAGGTCCACCACTCCACAGGGGTCTCAATGCAACAGACGACACATCAATCAGACGCCTGGTCTGTGAGTCATTAGCAATTTAGTCTCGGGGGCCCGGTTGGATTCATGCAGGATCCAACCTGACCATATCTCAACTATACCCCAAACTCTAGTGGGGTATACCCAAAGGGGCCATCATGATCCAATATTACCAGTGCCACTGACGGTTCTTCAAACGAATGTCCGCTGCCAAAGATATGGCCAAAAGAAAGTAAGGGTCGTAGTGGGACCGGGTCTGGTCTGACCCGGGCAGACCGACCCGACCCGACCTCGACTGGGCCGACCTGATTTGGGTGGACATAGCCTGTCCTGTTGGGTCTGGTCCAACCCGTTTGGTTCGGCCCGACCCACTGGGCCCTTCCCAGCGGGCCGCGAGGTGCTGCGGAGGGTCGCGAGGGTGCGGACTGGTAGAGTGGGCGAGGACAGGCTGTGGGTCAGCGCATGGGTGGCTTAGCCCGGAGGGCGCCACGTGAAAAAATCGGCTCAGAGGGTGCTGTGAGGGTGCGATCCGGTTTGTCCGGGGTGCCGGGAGGGGCGCGGGAGGCCGTCTCGGCCGAGGTTTGGGAGGTCGGTGACTGGTGTGGCCGGTGGCGGCTCGGGAGGGAAACACAAGGCCCGGTTCGGCCGGGAGGGCACGAGCAGCCGGGAGCCAGTTCAGCTAGGGTGTGGTGTGGCCAGGGTGTGGTGCGGCTCGGGTTGGTCTAGCCGGTGGGTGGCGCGGCTGGCGGGCAGTGCGGCCAGGGTAGCTCGTAAGCCGGCGAGCGACGCGATTTGACCCGGGGCCACAGAGCCGATTCGACTGGGGCGTCGGAGCGTCACGGGGGAGGCGCATGTTTCCTTCTCACCTTCGTTGTCTCATCGCCTCGTCGCCATGCTGATGAACATCACAATGAAGAATGGTAGAGGGGGGTCGAGCCATGTTAGTTTGGCCCGCACCCTCGACGTTTACAGTGGTAGTAATCGGTTCATCAAGGAAATAAACAAAGATCAAGAATGGAAGATATCTTAAAAACATGAATTCCCATAATCCCTCATTAACAATATATTTCCAACCCATAAGGGAAAACATCCACAAATCAACTTGATAATTTGTTGGTATGCATCCTTTTTTTAGAAGGAAAGAAACAATGGAATAATATCATACTTAAATAAATCCCATCCTTGTTCATTGTTCATTGATGTTGGCATGAGAATGCGTATGTCAATTCATTGTAGATGAACACGTATTATATCGAAAGAGCATCTGAGGAAGAAAGTAGAAGTCGAGGTCGATCTTCTTCGGTGGGGCGTTCTTCGTAGAGGAAGAATACTTCATTGGAGAGTTTTCTCCCAAGAGCTCTAATCCTTTTTTGCAAGCATTTTTCTAATAAATGAATAGATATCCCCTCCAAATAATAGATTATCTATTATTTAGTTTGATGGGTATAAAATTCAAATTGTAGCATTTCATTAAATGAGATGGCTCAATTAATTAAAGGGGGAGGGATGACACCATTAAAAGAGTGGGGGGCACCATTAAGTTAAGGGAGGTCAAGATACTCTCCCCCATTTATGAGGGAGTTGTGAGGTTTTCCTCAATTAAATGGAGGGTTTAGTCATGGGTGGTCCCCACACCATAACCTCTCGTGAGAGGTTAGGTTCAGCTGGGCCTCACCATCGTAACCACTCATGGGAGGTTAAGGTGTGGTGTTCCCCACCTCCAACTTCCACACGAGTGGTTATAACAGATGAAACAAAATAAAACATGTGTTTATTTTATTTTATTATTTCCATAAAAAACAAAAAACTAATTTTCCCCCTCGACCAACTATCGTCGAGGTGAATGCCTTCTTAAGAGAATATCGGCGCTGCAAGTTCAACGGTCTGCTCAGATTTCAATTCTGGGCACTTGTCCAAAAGTTATAAAAACCTGCTCGAACTTTCAATGAACGTACCCAAAAAAAAAACATACAAAAAATTGATTTTGGTCACATTGGGCCTTAGAACAATGAGACATTGATTTTCGCAGACTCGTAAAATTCCCATTTAATTAAAATAAATTAAATGGAAATTCTAGGTCTTTACCTATATATTATAATGTGATTAATCCTGTTCACATCTACTGATTTATTTACTAAGTTATTATTTTAATATTTAACTATAAACCATATATGGTTCATTTTACCAAGGCGTTTCAAGTTTTTATGTTAACAAACATATTTTTCTTTTAAAAATATGTAGAGATAAAAATTATAGTTTTGTTGATAACATTCAACCGATTTTTCTAATTATTGAAAATCATTAATAATATTCTTTTCATGACCCCCTCATTCCAACGATGACCCTGCTGGGTTGACAGTGAAGAAATAGAGATAATGAACCCTAATTCACCCCTATAGTAGGCCCCAAGTTGGAGACTAGCACTGAGGGTATAAAAATATCAAATATGGAATGAATTAAAATATATAATATAAACAAGATTGGGAGATAGAATGAAACATCCACAAACAACAAGGAGACATAATATAAAATACAAACCCAAACCATCCCACATCCCTATATAAATAGAATGGATACAAATAAAAGTCTCCAAAGTAAATACTGAAAAGTAATGCTACAGTAGGGACACAACACATGTCAAGGATCCAAGATAGTGAGGACTAACATGGTCTGCAAAAATCCTCCTATAAACCTAAAAATATTTTTACCTATATAGGGTGATCATACATGTATACTTAGTATGAAAAACTCAAGTCTCTCATTCACATGTGAAAGAAAATTCAAATGATCTTGTGAGAAAACAACAACACCAAACATCAACTATACAGGTATACTCACTTTTCAATCTCACTAAGGCATGATCAATAAAAAATATAGGCCAGGTAATAAAATATAAATTAATGCACATAGATTATAATGTACACCCGCATCACTTTCACACCAATTAGCCACTCTCTCACCCTAATGATAGATGTCCTGGAGGTCCCACCACTTCTAAATATACCACATAACATCTCACCCACACACACATAGGCCACAAAATGCATATCATCCATTCAAACCAGGGCCTCACAAAAAATCAGGTCCCCTCACATCTCATCCCAAATACACCTATAAAATCACATCACAACTCATTTTTAAGACTCTAGGGAAACCACATCACAACTCATCATGAAGACAAGTGTGATACCGCATCACAACCCATCCTGAAGACACATGGTATAACACAACCACCATCTAATGAGATAACATACCTCCTTTCATCATATCTTGTTCAATACCTACATATCCTGCAAGAGGTTTCATGGAAGAGTGTGTGTCCAACCATCCATCGGTCCTCCCATCAGGATATTGGGAAAGTCACCCCTTGCGCGACTATACGAGAGTTCGATAGGCAGTGATCAACCATGGTGGGGTGCATATAGGAATGAAATTAATGTAAATAAATAAATAAATATATATATATATATATATCATAAAACACTTAATCCCAACCAATGGGTTGTCAAAAAAACAATCAAATCACAACACTATCACCATTGCTACCACCTCTAAATGCATAACATCAAAAACATGCAAAAACCCCATTTCACATTTCCATCCAATTTCCTTTAATCACCCCATTATTTTCATTATTTAGAATCAAACACTTTTAATGACACAACCCTTTATAAAGTTATTTATTATCAATTTCCATTCCATTATCCAATCTATCCCATTTCATTTAAATAATTATCAAACATTTATGAACTCTTTTGCAACTTGAAAATCCAGCACAAAGAGACCACATTCCAAAAATAGATACACATTTTGTCACCTTGCCACCTAAAAAATAATCCCCCAAATATATCACATAGTCTCCCAAAATAATGAACCACAAAATATCATCCCCACCTTCCCTAACCACATATTTTCATCTCAAAAAAAATTCTCACATCGAAAATCATCAAGGACTATTTACATGATTATAGAGGGACTTTTATCACATTCCACGTTATTTTTGGGGTGTTATCACACAAACCGAAATCATAGGAAATCATTTCATTAGTGAAGTATATGTAATTAACCAATAACTTTTATATTTATATCATAACAATCACAAAAGAATCCAAAATCTCTAAAGACATATCTAGCATAAACAAAGCCCCCAACAACCACAATTTTCAGTGGGGCATCAAGCCTGTACAAATCACAATATCTCAAATAGTAAAAAATATGTAAAAGCATGTGATTAAAACCAAATTTTCCTATTTCAATTAAATTAACTAAGAATTTATATTTGAATACACTAGAAGCACTATAATCCTTATATAAACACAAGTATACCCCTCCCACAAGTCACACAGAAAAAGAGAAATTTGGAAATCACTACCGTAAAGAAGAGTTTCAACTATCTACTCCCTTTAGGGTGAAGAAGAATTCCTATGAAATTGAAATACACCACAATAATCATGGATCAAACTATATCTCACCAAATGCTACAGCTACTAAAAACATACACTTAGATATATTTCCATAGATCTCGTGGAATCTATGAACAAAAAAGATAGTTCTGAGATTCTCTACATTCTCCTTCTCTGACTTTGAGTAAAAAAAGACATAATTGATGAATACAATGAAAAAACGATATTTGAAGCCATGGAATCTGTAGTTCATAATCCCCCTAAACAAGAATGTTTCCTTAATACTACTGAATTGAATGACTAAAAACTCAATGTTACTAAACCTTCACCTTAAGGAAATATTTTGGATATCAAATTCCATTACCTTCAATTGATGATATCCAGAACAACGATTGATCTTATAAACACAACTTGCCTAATAAACTGGCCATAAAGATCCTCTATCATTGGGATCACATATCTGTTTTTTTACCATCACCTAATTCAACCTCTAGTTGTATACACAAAAACATATACTACCATCTATCTTCAAGATGAACAACACTGGTGCTACCCACAACAACACACTAGGATGGATAAGACCCCTCTTCATCATATCATATACCTAGATCCTGAACTCTTGTAACTCATAAGGAGAAATTCGATTAAAAAACATCGATGTTGGAGATGCCCTAGGTTGCAAGTCTATCATGAAATCAACATCATATTATTGTGTTAGTTTTACAGCTTCCTTAGGGAAAACATTCAATAACTCCCCAATTACCCTGGGAAACTCTACTATCCTAACCTCCATTGATTCAGCTGCAAGCTCAACCAACAAAGAATAAGGGGTATCCACATGTCGAATGCACACCTGAAAACATTGATTGCTGATAAAAACAACATGCTGATCATCCACATCCAAAAACACAATTATATTATGGAATAAGTTGATAAAATCATGTATGAAATACAACCATTCAATATGAAGGATGAAATATTATGGCTTCATCTATAGAAATTAAATATCCCCACAAGACTGATGTGGCCCCATTATTATTCTACACCTCTGACACAAATAAAAAAGCTGTTCTGCTCACTAACTAGAGTAGCCAACACCATTGTAATGGGAATCCTCTATACATATATTCCCAGAGAATAGGATAGAGAATATGAAAAAAGGAGTGATAATATACTAAATCAATCAAGGAACAAAAAATATTACTAGAAAAACTGATTGTACCTACAATGATCTCTAGACCCTCTCGAACTACTACCTCCATTGCATGCAACTGACCATACCCCACTCCTTTTCTTGTTAGCTAATGACGAGCTCCACAAACATGCTCATGTCACATAATATGAACACAAGGAACATCCTAGGATTGGACTCTACCTTCTCCACCCCCTTGGAAGAGCAATAACATGATTTCTCTTCTTTTGAAACTTCCTCAATAGAGATTACTAATAAGTATCATGCTAATTCTGTCCACATCCACAAAACTATGATCGAGCAGGAACTAGGCACTGGATCTATGGATTTCCATAAACCCCAAAAACAAAACACACTAGTATAAAAACCCCTGATAATGAATGGAACCCAGTAGCACTAGAAGGATGTATTAGTTGATTCTAAAGTCGACTATTTGTTTACTAAAACCTCGATGGTCCTACCGACGGATACCTACACCTTAAAACTCATCCCCATGAGGAACCCTATTGGTTCCAATCCCATGATAAATTACCTAGTGAGTGCATCGGCTTGATTACCTCTACTTTCATCTAATCATCAAGATATGATAGTAATGTAAAAGGTATCGTTATATACTGGATAGATGGATGGAAGATCCTCCTTAAGGCATCTTGCACGTGATTCATCATATATAAGTTGATCTAGGGAAAAATAAAGAAGGTCATTGAACTTGATTCCAAGATCTCACACTGACTTTCTCCCCTAAAGAAGTGAAAGAATATCATATCTATTCACTACCTTAATTTTAGATTAAAGACAGTCTTCCCAAAACTCATTTTGGAAATCTTCCCACAAAAAATCTCCCACCTTACATTCTACACCAGAGAGGATGTCCACCACTGATGCACATCTCCCATAATCAGACTGACTACAAATGGTACCCATTACTTCGTCAGGGACTAGATAAAACTGGAAGTATTCTCAAGATCCTCCAGCTAGGTCTCTATCTCTACATCTGAAACACATACCTCATTCTTTTCCCAAATCCTACCACTAGAAAGCCTCCAACATCTTATTCCTCTGATCACCCTCTTCAACTGGATCAACCCTATGACGATCAACTAGATAAGCATAATGAACCTCAACTGCCTGGGCTACACGTAGATGATGACTTGTATCAAAATATAATAGGAAACAATGATTTCCCAATCCTGAGTAGTATTAAATTTTCATAATTATATATTTTAATTTACTAAAATTTATTTAATTATTTTTATCCATTTTTAAATTTCAAGAAAACCCCAATCCAAACCAGAACACAATTAATTATGATTCTTGTACCTTTCCTATGTCTCTTGCCTGAAACATGGTCAATCTCACTTGGAAATTCAATAAGATCATATTCTATGCACTAGATCACTGGGGGGTTTAAAATCATGCATCTTAGATGATCTACCTGGACTAAATCTTACACCAAGGTAAACTGGAACTTTTTTCATACCTCCCAAAGAAATATTTAATGTACCTAAGTCTAAACTTCATACTAACTATCAACTATCAAGTTACATACCACTATTTCTTAAACCCCTCCCTCTGAGGATACCCCTCCTGGGATGAAAATGAAGAATGGGATACAATGACCCTTGAGTCCCCCCTTCTATAGGACCTAGGATGTAGACTAGTATAGAGGGTATACAAATATTATATATGAGAGGCCTTACCCCAAAAAATATAAATAGGATATATAGATAGAATGAATAATCCAAAAACAAATCTGAGGCAAAAAAATTAAGGAAAACCTAAACCATCGCATATGCATGTATAAATAGGACTAATTCAAAACAATGTCTTCAATGTAAATACCTAAATGTAAAGTTAAATAGTGATAGATCAACTATCAAATATCCAAGGTATAAAGGTCCAACATTGTCCTTGAAATCCTCCTAGAAACCTAAAAAATATTTTATATATTAAGAGTGAGAATACATTTATACTCATTTGGAAGACTCCATGACTATTATGAACATGTGAAAGAAGCATACAAATTCATCTGTGAGAAAATATAAGAACCCAAAAACCCCAATACAGGTACACAAAACAACCCAACCTCACAAAAAATGATCACCACATAATTGAAGCAAAATAATATGTTATAAATTAAAGAACATTGATTATAGGGTACCCCTAACCACATTCCCACTAATTAGATGCTCTCACACTACAACAACAGACATCATGGAGCTCCCACCTCTTCTGAATATACCATATCACATCCCAATGACACACTCTTATGTCCCATAATGCATCCCTCCCATGCACTACTGGGCCTCACAACACATCCCATCACATCACATATCATCACATCTGATCCAAAATTCACATGTGAATACACATTAGAACTCAAATAAAAAATAGGGGACAACACATCACAACTTATCTTGAAGACACCTGAGATATCGCATCACAACTCCTCCCGAAGACACATTGGATTCTACAACCACCATATAATGAACTAACAGACTACTGACCATCAAATCCTGTACAATACCTACCTCACATGGATGTTAGGTCTAGGATTAGTGGGTGGCTAACCATCCATCCTCCAACCAGAATGTTGGGAAGGACATGCCTTGTGTGACTATGCAGATTTTCACCATAGTGTTCTCAATGTGGATAGGGAGCCTATAGAAAGAAAAATAACACACATGTATACAAATATTTTATCATACTTTAATTCCATAACTATGGTTTCTCTAACAAATAACAAACTCACAACACCATCCCATTTTTTCCCACCTATAAATGTATAGAATCCCACAATAACCCACAAACCCATATAACATTTCTATCCAATTTCCTTTAATCATCTAAATATTTTCATTATTTAGCATCAACCAACTTTAATCACATTCCCAATAATTAAATTATTTATTATAAATTTTCATCCCATTAGGAAAAACCACAGACATAATTTCAAGAATTATTAAACAATCATTTATTCCATCACCACTTAGGAATCTAGACCAATGAAACCACATTCTAGAAAAATCTCAATATTCTATCAACATGACGCCCCAAAAGCACGACCCATTCACTATCACATCAACACCCCAAGACCATGTCCCATATTCTATACCCCCACATGTCACAACCACACATCATCATCACATAAGAATAACCACAAACTACAACACATTGACATCCATTTATATATTTACAAGTGGTATTTTATCGTATTACAATTCATTTGAGGGGTGTTATCACATAACCCAAAATCCTAAAGTAATTATTTCATTAGCCATTTATAATTAATTATCATATTTCAATTTAGGGTGGTATCCCAATAATCAAAACCAAAGAAGAAGAAAAAAAAATATATCCACCAAAAACAAATCCCATAATGGCCAAAATTTTTATTAGGGCATCAAGCCTGTAGAATTCAAAATATCAAAATAATAATAATATTGTAAAAGTATGTGAATCAGAACCCATTTCTCATTTTTATTAAATTAACCATTTATTTCACATTTATTAGTATAGGAAACCCATAATTAATAGACAAAAAAGGTAAACCCCTCCCACATAATAAAAAATAATGATAAATAATGAAATACCAACCTCAATGAAGATTTCCAACTCACTGCACATCGCTGGGTGAAGCAGAATTCCATCAAATCACAACAACACCAGGAGAAATGTGAATCAATGTATAACACACCAAGGTCTTATAAAAAACCCAAACATGCCCCAATACAAATAAACACGGTTTATACAGATCCCCAACATAAGAATAGATGAAAAAGGATAATAATGAGATGATAAATCACTATCGATAGAATACGAGTCACCAAAGAATAACCACTGGTATAAATTGATCAAATAGGGTGGAAAAGGGATTAAATAACACCTTATGGAAACTTGTGTTCACCCAAATAAAGAGGATGAATATTCCACATCCAAATAAATAAAAATTTAGTTAGAAAATATTTTTCAAACTACCCTAGATTGAGGTATTACATAATGTAATACCCCTTTCACATTGTGAAATCCATGGGGTTCAGTTTCCATAAAAAACATCGCCTCTTAATTTTAATATATATTTCTATAAAATCATATATTATACATTGTGAAACCATATTTAACAACATGTAAAACATTTTTCACTATGTTAAACTCTTTTCAATATTTTCTAAAACATTTACACATCGTGAAATCTTCTTGCTTCCTACATTTAGCAACCAAACTTCTGTAAAATTCCCATGAACACCTCCAATAACTAAAATCTGCAATTCAGTAGACCAGGAAGAAACAAGCCATTAAAATCATTATTATGAAAAATTATTAAATTGATACCATTATATCTTTGGTGACATTTGAATTCCGCCAACTTGAAAAGGAATAACTGAGCTGGAATTATAAATAAATTCCACTTCATATATGGTTTGTCAAAATGAATGCACAGAGTATTATCTAAAAAACATAATTAAACATGTAAATAATATATTGTATGTCTCAATTGAAAACATTTGTTATGGGATACCGATAAATTACACTTTTTCCAATGAAAGTCCATTAATATATACTATATTAAAAATACACATATTATTTTCTTATTTTAATAAATTATTAATATCATATTACCTTTATATACTACACTTATTACTATTAAACATTCACATATTATATTATTATACTATTTTTTCATAATTAGGTGTTAAAGTTTATATTTCATTCATATGGGTTTGTGATAAAGATGTTTCTCTTAATTATATGGTAAAAATTTCATAATTAAATGGTTATGTAATATACTAAAAAATTACCTAATTATTTATATATTACCAAATATGATTTAATGATTGTTTTAGTTATGATTCATACTGTTGAAAATGATGATGAGATTATTTTAGGTAATTTATCTATATTAAAAGATTTTTATAATGAATATTTATTTTCTTTTTTTAATTTAGTATTTTATTCCTAAAATACATTACTTTTTATTTTCAAAAATATCAAACAATAAAATATTAGAACCATCCATGTGAGAAATTTATCAAAATTAATCATTTATCCCAGGGAGGTGGTAGTTTTCACATAAGCAATATTTATGTTTTAACATTATAATAAATTTACTTGATGAAGGTTGATAATAATTTATTACTAAATAATCATAATAATTTTATTAATATCATAATTTTTCGTTAAATATATTGATATAAACTTCTATGTGAGGAAGTGATTAAAATGGAATAATTCATTCATAGAGGAAGTAGTCTTCATGTAGGAATGAGAAATGTTTTCATTTTTTTATTAAAAACTGGGGAGGTATTAGGGATGTTCCTAGTCAAAAATATTCTTAATGTGTCATTAGATGTGGGGTAGGGAAGGGATACTTTTATTTGTGTGTGGAGTGATTTTTTTAATAAGGGGAAAACTATTATGGTCATATAGCTCCAACAATTGATAAAAATAGAGAGCGGGAAAATCATGATTGTAAAACCACTCATATTAATAATAAAGAGATAATTTATGAGATATTTTGGTTCTTATACCCTTAATTTATCTTTTAACTACAATTTATTTTAACAATAATAAATCATTTCGTATCCTTTTTAATATATATATATATATATATATATAACTAAAAAACAAATAGACATTATTAAATAAATACGATATTCATTTTAAAAATATTTAAACTATATTATTTTATTAAATTTCTAATAGTGATTATAAATAATATTAAAATAATAAATGTATAATGTATTAAAAATTTATAAAAGATTTTTGTTCTATTGGAAAATGTAAAATTTAGATTTCTAATTTAAATATATTATTATTTATCTATATAATTTTACATACGAGGTTTTTATTTACTCAGAAAAAGATCACTAAATGTATATTTGATGCTTAGAATTGAAAAATGTAACAGATGTAAATGTATTAGTAAAAACTCTATTTTATACTATTCAACTTAAAATAATTATTTTTATAATAATTTAAACATTTATACATAATATATTATTGTGATTAAAAGTCCAAATGTAAATTTTATTTTTCTAAAATGAATTTAAAAAATTCATGAATAGAAATTTTATATAGAAATTAAGAATATAATGATTTTTTTAGGAAAATGATAATTTAAAATTTTAATTTACCTTATAATTTTTTATACCATTTATTAATTAAATTAATGTTAATATTTTAGTAATATTTATTATATAATTAATAATTATATAATAATAAATTTTTTTATAAAATAAAACTGATAAGTGACTGAAAATGGATTTTTTTGAAAAATAATTTTTTAAGAATAAAATGAATTTTATTTATTAATTTCCTAGAAATAATTACTCACTATATGTGATTTGAAATTATCAAAAATAATTCTATTATTTTTGATTAAATTCAATATTTAGTCAATAGTAATTAAAATTTCACAACACATTTAAAAACACATTCCAAAATACTACCTTTAAATTAAATAATCTTCCTAAAAACCAATAATTATTTATATTATTAAAATTTAAATTCTCTAATCTGTAGGTTTTAAAATCATAATTCAAATAATAAAAACATTTGACACAAGAATAAAAATACAAATATAAATCTTTTAATAATAAAATATCTTAATAAAATGTTATCATTTATCTTTATTTCACTCCCCAAATGTTTTAATGTTTATATTGAATAGTAATATTCTAAATAAATTTTCAATTTTTTTTTAGTGTTTCAAGTAATTGTTTTTCAAAATTAAATTTAAATAAATAGAAATTGATCGAAAATCATTTGATGCTACACCTTTTTGTCACCATTGGCCCATGAGTGGTTCCTAATTGTGGTTGGTCATGACTTGTTTTTATAATAGATATGATATAATGAAATTTATTTCCTTCATCAATTTACACTATAACAAATTACATCCCTATAGTATTGAAACCAATATCCTTATCAATTTTATTTCATATAAATCAATATTATCCACTTGTGCTCCCGTTGGTATAATATAATTGTTAGAAATTTTTTTAGGATTCCCCTAAATAGTACATTAAATGTTCAATTTCTATTAAAAATAATCCAACATTAAATTTAATTTGTTTAAATATAATTTCATTAAAACATTTTTTTCATTGACCATTAATGAATTTCATTTATTATCATTTATCCCATGAAAAGTGAATATTCCATTGAATAACTCCAATATTATGAATAATTAGTTCATTTTAAAAGAGATGAATGCATATTAGTACCAACTTCTTACAATCCAACAAGATATAAAATTCTTCCTCTTCAGCTTGTTATAACATGGAGTAGTTTTTAAAATAGATTGATATCAATATATCTTCCATCTTAATCATCTACAGTCCTACATTCTCAATTAGTACCATTTAGACATTGTTATTGATTATCCAGTTTCATCTCTAATCCAATCCATTCAATTTTTTAGATTTCATTGCAAAAACATGGTTTCATATTCTATTCATTTTGTGATAACCCTATGCATGTACAATTTTTAAATAATTCCCCAATGAGATTTTAAATATTCTAATTATTAATCTTGAAACTTTTTGTTCATCAATATATGATATCAAGTAATATAATTAAACTCAAAATATTTATAACTAATATATATATACTGTAATTTTTTTGTATTCATCAATTATAAGATAATTATACCATATTACATTAAGATCTAATAGTTATATATGATCAAAAATAGTAATAGTCCCCAATTCTACTAACCTCATCAACATATTATCATTTTCTTAATATGTATTATAAAAGATCATTTTTTTCTGACTAAAATCATTTATATGAATATGATCCTCCTTAGGAATATTAATATATCATCGAACATCTATATAGAATAATGTTTTTTAAAAAAAATATAAATTGGAAAATAATCTTATGCTATAATTTTTTTTCTCCCTCTTTGATTGAAGTCCAATGCGGTATTCTCCACTAATTATGTCTCGATTCCATTTTTCACACACATCATTCACAATATTTCCCTTATTGTTTAATTTTAAATATAAAATCATTATGTTAAATATGATATAATTTTATAAGTTTCATAGTTTAAAACCACATATATTATTTTGATTATAATCCACAACAACAATGAAATTTTTCTTCCTATATATTTTCGACAATTTTTTACTTTTTCTCTCATAAAAATATTCAATCATTCATTGATACATAATATTATGAATCTATTATATTATTTTATTCCCTAAAAAATATTTATGTTTTCCATTTTCTAGAGAGAACATCAACTAGTATGAATCTTCACTATATATCAATGTGATGATTTAAAATTAATATCAAATGATTTTTCCATTTCAACTATTGTATTCATGATTTTATAATATTTCTTTACAAATTTTACAGTGTAATAAGAATTATCCTCTAATTTTTTTTTGTATGAATCATCCTCATATTATTAATATTGAAAACTATTTTCAATTATTAGTTAAGCAGGAACAGACTATTTAGAAGACACATAGGGGCGAGGGGTTGAAAAAATGATGTTTTTTTCTTTTATATGATACTTAAATGTATATCAACACACATGACTAGTTAAGGCCATGTGACACTGTAAATTAATAATCTTACCCTAAATCATATTCAAGTATTTAAATTCCAATGGAAACAAATGAAAAGGATATTCAAGGATCATCCATGAAATACTATATCATGTCATTGTTGGTTACACCTCAAATCCTTGAGACAATCCATTATAAATCATATTTTAAAAATAAAATACAATTGGGAAGTTGATCCCCTTTCCCAATATGGAATCCCACACTAATATATATATATATATATATAGTTTTCATTTTATGATGATTTATTATACTAACCAACTGAAAATTATCCACTTATTGGTTATTTTCCCCAATAAATTCTCATGTGATTTTCATTTTGTCCGAACCCACTACACTTTCCATTATAAGAGGATATCATTTTTCATCATGAGGTAAATTATTGTCAATGAACACAATGGATCATGAGTATTCTCTTGTAAATTAATTCAATAAATTCAATAGTGTATCATGTTTTTCATAACCATATGTAATTAATACCCACTATAATATCAGGCCTTTGAAAGACAAAAAATGTTTTCTTGATCCTGATACTCAACAATATTTCTTATATACTCAAACATCTATTGTAACAGAATTCTACATAGACATTATTCTTATCCTTATTTAAAATAATGATAATATTATTTTATAGCATTGGTTTAGTATCTTCTTATTTTCCCACAAGAGTCTCTCTATTCCCTTAGATTACAGTGTTGCACTCTAGATCTTCTCACTTCCTATTAATACATTTTTAATCACCACATATCTAGGAGGTTCTATAAAATTTCATTTTTTGTATACACCCTCCAGACCACCATTTTTATGTCACACTCTTATTTCTATTAGTATTCATGTAAAGATCATAACTGCATTCTAAAAAGGATCCTTTGTCGTGAGACTGCTAATTTTCTATCATCTGTGTGAGCATCAAACATACACTATTCAACTGTCTCATATGGGATTATTCCCCATATTCATTTCATCACTAGTATAGCAGTCAACATAATAATATATCTATCCAAATTATCCATTATTACGGGATTTAAATTATTATATTAAAACCAAAAGAATAAAAAATAATTTCTCCAGTCTATATAAGATGTATAGTTTTAATTATTTAATAAATTCAATATAATTAGGCTTGAGTGTACCTTATGAAACCAATATACATTAAATGATTGAGTCTTTATACAAAAAATTTCATCTCAACCGATCTCATAATTCTTATCCATGAATTATAATGAATTTTATGAATACAAATTCATTAAATAAAATATCATATATTAAAAAATTTAGTTTTTTTCATTTAACAATTTACCTACACTTAGAAGATCACTAAGATTATACCTAGGTAAATTATTGTCCCCCTATCTAAACATCTCGATAAATCTCAAGTCAATATAATGGATAAAACAAACCATCATAATGTTTCTTTTTATTATCAAATATCCATTACATCATCATAATTCAATTCATCATAATGTTACATTTTATTAAAACTATGTATTTTATATTACCTTATTTATACTATTATTTTATTGATAATAAAATTATCATAAATCACTGGCTTATGTAACACATTATTTAAGATTTTTGGGATTTTTTTGGAATATAGAATTTTTTATACATAATCTCTTTTGATTTGTTTATTGAATTCACAAATCATTGAACCGCCTAATTTAGTCTAAATATTTTCATATTTTCAATAAGTTATGATGATTATTTAGATAGATGAATTTTTAAATGGTTGATCCCTATTCATATTACTCTTATTAATGATCTTGAAATGGTCTTTATATATAGAATAAACTAATAATTTTGAACATAATGATGATGTTTACACATATGTACATGATGTTTATGTGAAAAATGAATCATGATTATGTAAAGAGAATATCATTCTCTCGAAGAGCCATGTCAATTTAAAACATTAAATCAACCTTGGTAACATCTCATTCTCATTAATATAAAATTTAATTCATTTTCATATTGTATAAAATAATGGTTACGAAAAAATTCATGCTACATGTAACTATCCTAGGTCCTTATGTTATATGTAGTACAACCTTGATTTTTCATTTGGTAAGGTCAGTGTCCATGAAACATATACCATGTTTACCTGAAATCCCATTTCATTTGTGGTGTCCCTTTCCTGTGTCATGATTCAATACTAGATGATATTGTTTCTCAAATAACATATGAAATCCTCATTGTTTCGTATTCCAAAATATATCATATCACTCTAGCATCTTGTTGGTATCATTGTATCATGACCTCATATCTTCAATGGTTCCTCAATATGGATTTTAATGAATTAAGAGAGATAATGACCCATAAGTACAACCTCTAGTAGGTGTTAAATTGGTTACTAGAACATAGGGAATCAAAAAGTTAGACATATTAGAGAAATTTCTCTCAATAGAGGATAGTGGATCAAAAAATATGATATCATCCAGTAGAAAACTCCATTACATAATTGTTGTGAACTAGTCCAGGTTACCATTCGACAGGTCACCCAACCCAGTCCATGACACTACCTGAGAGGAATTCTCAATCCTCCCAGGATAGTGACTAGCATTAGGAATTATAAATCATACAAGATGAAATGATTTATCCCAATAAATAAACGAACAAAATAAACCAAACATAGAATGTAGAAAAAAATCTAGAGGATCTACAAACACTATATATCATTAAATAAAAAATGAGATATTAAAATTACTATAGATGAAGAAAATAGGAACATCAAAAAGAAACTAAAACCAAAATGCTACCATGATGATCTCTATGTGTCCCTCTAGTCGCCTCTATCAATATGACCAACCTGATCCAAATGAAAAAACTGAACTTGAAACTTGAACCTGCAACACAACTGTTGTCTATTGGCATTGAGTGGCACATGTATGGTATGAGAATAAAAGTTTTAGTTTTTAATCACCATAGATTCCATAAAATTCATTTCTAAAAATAGTCAATGAACAGTATTTTGGAGATACATTTTAAATATTTGGTTTTATTATTTTAAAGAATGAAACACAACATTCTCGTTCAAAAATAAAACAAAAAACACACCACTTTTATCTTCTTAAAAGGATTTAAATTTTTAGAAAAATTATTTTATAAAACCCAAAAAAATATAGGTACTAGGTTAGGTGATCCAAAAATAATAATAATATAAAATAAACTAAAAATAAAGATATAAACTAGTAGGAATAATGAATCAGGTATAGTAAAATAAAATAGAACATACTATTTTATTGAAATTTCTAAAACATATATAAAAATAATTAGTGGACGTAATTATGTAAGACCCACCTTATAGTATATGGTGAATCTACACAGTAAAAAATCAACTAGAATCTCTAAACTATTATGACAAGTGGTACATCCCAGTAGTCCTCTAAATACATCAAAGGGACAACAACCCATAAAATTGAGCTAGATAATAAACCATCAATAAAACTTTTATATGACACACAAGAATACCATGAAAAAAATATATCAAGAATGAAGAGGTCCTCATATGCATGGAATCTGCTATAACCCAAATTCAACGTGATTACCATGTCTAAACATTGTCACCACCAATGTGAACAAAATCTCCTCGGAGGGTCAACCATAAAGGTACGTTCATAGTTCAAGTCATTTAATAATTCCAACCAGGCCTCCACATTACACGAGTTTACATTTATTCCAAAGCATTGGTAAAAACATGAAACGTGGGATGAAGGTGGAAAATATGCATTCATTTCCATTTATATACCAAACCACATCTTGAGGTTCCACATGTTCCAATATTTACGATACATATTTGATACATATTTTGAATTCACATGATATTAAGAATACATTTAGAAAAATAGAAGAGTTTTATTAAATCCATTTGAAAGAAATGGTGGATAAATAATACGAGAAGTGTATGAGGATCATTTTAAATACCGAGAACAATATGTACATTTTATAAATAATGAAATTATCATTTGTGTTCTTATACACATGTTCACCCTGTTAACCTATCAATATTCCAACATCCAATGGTACACCCATTCATGTCTACAAAATACCAAATATTCAATTCAATTAGCACCAAAAGTCATATATCTAGTTATAAGAGACAATACATAAGAACTAAACCAAAAAAGTTATTAAAATCAAACCACATATATTAATTCACAAAAAAAAAACAAATTACCAAAGAATGTCCAAGACCAAAAACACCCCAAATCACCCAATTTACATCTTTATGATCCAAATTTAATTTTTTATCAATTTTTAATCATATAGATATATTAATATTAAATATTAACATTTGAAACCCCATTTTCATCAAATTTACTCCTTTTAAATGCTAAAAAATGACACAAGAATATAAAAATCATAAATATAAAATTGCAGAAGTATTTAAGAAATTGGAATCATTAATTGAATGTGATAGAATTAAATTTGATGGAATCTCCTACCACACAACATGTTCACACAATGAAACCATTGAGAAAGGAATAACCACTCCCGAGAAACTAGCTGGATACCCTATCATAAAATAAATCGAACTACATTACCAATGCATCACCCTAGGGTTTGACCAAGAGAGAACCACCCCATGGATGGACTATTACCAAGACATATGAGAAAAAGAAGAATAATAAATAATTGACCAAAAACCCAGAAGAACTCACCTTAGAATCATAGAGGAGAATCAAAAATTGAATGAGAGGAAAGGTAGGGAATCTTGGGATCTCCAATGGTGAACCTAGGTTGATAAAGTGGTGGAAAACCTGAATAGTGTTAAAAAGAAGGAGTGGTAAAAGAGAAAATTCAGTATTTCAAATACATGGGAATGTCTCATTGATTGGCAGAACAATTCTCCAAACCATGTGCTGACTGTGAACACCCTACTATAGAAGGATCACAATCACATGGTTTAGACATACGGTCTAGGAAATGTTGCCCTAGCTGTGCAACTAACCTCTATAATTTGATAGATCCTTTCCCATTCTGGTCGCATGATTTGAAAAACAGTGTACAAGCGGTGTGAATGGGGCTGGACACCACCCAAATGCTATTGGGGTTCTCATGGGTCTCACATAGTATGGGAAAACCCATTATTAGTCTATAAAATTGTATCCATGTAGGAATAAATAGAAATTGAAACTCCCTCATCCTTAATATACAACATTCTCATTTACCAAATCATGATCGGGGATAGAGGGCACTCGAAATCACTATAAATTAAAAAATTATCCTTAGGAACAAAACATAAACCTCAACTTTAAGATCCAAAACCAAGAAAATGATAAAATAAAATTATATACTATTATATATGTGAAACAATTCCCACCACCCCCAAACACTTTTAATCATGATAATGTTACCCTGATAAACAAGAAAAAATGACAATCATGAATTTGAATGAAATAGAATGGAACCACGATCCTTATAGAAATATTTTAACTATAGATGTCACACCATACCAAATCTAGAGGTTAACCCACAAAATTTCCATGATAAGAAATAGAAAATTAGAGAGTTCTCCTCACTAAAATAACCAAACTAGCACGACTAACATTAAAAATCCCAATACAACCCAACCTGAGATCCCCACTACCCCTCCCCCCCACATAAAATTATTAACCCAACCATTGAGAACACAATTTACAGTCAAGGAACACACAACATTTTTTATTCCAAAAATTTAGACATAAAAAATGGTTAACTAAACAACGATTCATCATTTATAGAAGGCATGACAAACTATAAAATGATAACAGTTGGAATCCAAAACCAATACAAACTAATAATAACACATAATTCTCAAATGAAATGATACTATAAAACATTAAATAAAATGTTACTAATAAGACATAAAAAAATGTAATCTCAAACATGAAATGGTAAAAGAAACACTTTAGAAAAATCCAAACCAATGTTCTACACACTGACCGTTCCAGACAGCATAAAGAGATTCACTCTAGGTCATATGGTTTATGCTAGGATGTCCTGAATCATCAACATCTCCACATATAGTAGATGAAAATCTTTGATCATGATTTCATATTCTAGAAAATAATCTTAAAACAATTATCTATGTGACTCAAAATATTACAATTTTGATTGGATCTCATAGGATTACAACAAGATGGATTTAAATTCCAAAAATTACCACGCTTGAATAACACGAGGGAATTTTCTGATGAATGTAGAGGATGAATAGAAAATATTGATCTGTAAGAAAAATTTACTCTAGTATAGAATCATTAGTAGATAGGGTTCCTCTATGAGGTTTATGAGATACCAGATCGCTAATTTCCACTGATTTCACTCTGGGAACCAACACTTCTAGAAAATTCTCATCCACCAGCTTCTGAAACAAAACCTTACTGGATGAAATAATTCACTTTTCTATTTAAAGATGAATACCCCATATGAGGTGATTAATATTCATATAATCCTTAAAAACTATCTTAGAAAAATTAAAATCACCTCTTTAGAGAAACCCACATAGGCTCGGAACATCCACTAACTTTGTTGAATTATCAAGAGCAATGACACATTACTTGACTTTACCTCTTATAGTAAGAACAATAAGATGAAGATGATGTTACCCACTTCCGACAAAATCCCAACTTGAAACGATGAATTGTAAATCACATTCAATTGTTCCAAGGAAATACCTTCTTTCAAAACAAAAAACTTTTATCCCTTCTATGAATTCAGAAGTTCTCAATTACATGCACACACCTTCAAATTTCTCAAGACACTCCACAAGATTTAATAAGCCACATTCAATACAATGAATTGGAAAAATACATTATTAACTTGGATCTATGACTCCATTGGGAGTCTGGCCTGGGCGAACTGCTAACATTCATTCAAAAAAACCTTAGGACCATATTAGGTGGAATACTATAAATAGAAAAATAATAAAAAACCCAAAATCAACATCAACCCAAACTAAATGAAAACGAAAATATCATCCCAAAACAACACACTCAAAAATAAATCACTACAAAAAAAAAATATTTTTTCAAAACTACCATCATCTATTCCAAACTAGAAAAACAATTCTATATTAAATCCACATTCCCAAAATACCAAAATGAAAATTCAAAATCATAATCAAACACTAAAGTACACATTAAAAATACAACAAATTACCCCCTAAATAATTTTACTTTTTATAACCTTTTTCCCAAAAAACATTTTATCAGTTCAAATAACTCAATAGTAGAGATAAAATTAAACCAAAACACCAATTACACATAACTCATAGAAAATATAACTAGTGCCTATAAAATACCTGACCACAAGGTTAAGTAGACCATTTTCTAAAAAATAAAAAACCACTAGGATGACCAAGAATGATGAACATAAGATCCACATGTGTCACTACTCAATGTAATTCCATCACACGTCATAGTATAATTTTCATTTCCATTTAATATTCATTCTCAAAAACCAGAAAAAAAGTCTACAATCCTAGAATTCCCTTGGAAACTCAAGGATTATGATAATAAAGTGATCATGAATTCCCTACTATACCTACCTCTCATGTCCCAAACTTCCTATTATATAGTCTACTTGAATCCCTAAATAAAAAAGGGGACCTCTGATTCCATTTTTTCAGGGGCCAAGAAAGGATTCCATCTGATCCAACACCTAACCCGACCCAAGATAAGGCTCAAAAGAAATTATTGATCCCCTATGATGGGGATGTATGTTGGGCGTCGAAGACCATAAATGAGGGAAAAATTTATCCCAATAATGAAGTGATATAAATAAACCAAACCAAGAATATAAGAAAACCCAAACAATCCATAAACACTAAATCAAAATAAATACGATATAGGAACCATATACAACTACAGATAAACAAAACAAAAACAAAAAAACGAATCTAATACCAGACTACAATCAACATGATCTTCACTTGTCCCCCTGATCACCACTAACCACCAAAACAATATTATCTAAAGGGAATCATAAACCATAAATCTTAAAATAAAAAACACCTTAGGTCTACCAAAGTAGAGTGGCAAAATTTGGGTGTGAGCATAATCATCTTAGTAGGTAAGAACCATGGAGTGAAAATATTTAATTTTTCAAAAAATTCTCCAAAAAATAACATTAATTTCACTAAGAATAAGGGATTAAGAAAATAAAAAAATATTCCATTTTGAATGAAAAAATCACACACACGCACACCACATTCTTATTTTCAACCAGGTTTCTATTTTATGAAAAACTAGTTTATATACAAAACACCAGAAAATGTCCCAATTCAGGTGATCAAAATCAGTACAAAAAATAAATGAAACTAAACAAGTAGACACAAACTATTATGGAAGGTGTATATTGTTCTAAAAGATTATAAAAAACAAAAAGATAGATAATCATGGGAAATTCTTAAAATACTTTAGAATTAATCCTACTATATACTCAGATTAGACTCACTGTCCAATGTATTTTGTATCTGCACATTCAATAACAAACTTGTTGCACTAAACTAGAATCATCAGTGTCACATCAAAACTGGTTTCTCAAAAAATTCATGTTTCACCAACCTATATAGTCAGGGTTTATAAGAACCAACCAGTCAACCCTCTAAATGATGCCCAATAATCCCTTTATAATTGTAAATGAAGAATAATGATTTCCTGACACACATGACACCAACCATAACCCACAACTCCAATTCCATCCTATCACAAACTCTATAAATGCCTACGTGGTGACCCTCTCTTCAGTACATATACCCTATATGCTACCACAACACATCATATCATTTACAAGTACAAACTGAGCCTCCACATGACATGAGTTTGAACACCACTTTCAAAAACATATTAAAAAACATGGTACATGGTCGAAAGGTTCCCAAAGGGACTTATTTACCTTTTGGTTACCAAAAAACATTCTAGGGATCCAAACAGGATAATAATTAGGAAACACATTCAAAACCACCATTTAATTCACCTGAAACTAACATTCATTTTAGAGACTAAGGAGTTTTTTTAGCAAACCCACTTGCAAGAGAGAGGAGCTAAAAAATAGGAGAAGTAGAAGTGGTGAATATTGAAAAATGGGTTCAAGAGGGAAACTTTTTATATAACCCATTATCATTTATGAGACTAATATTATATACATCCCATGCACATTTTTTATTCCCATATCAAATGGAACACCCATTAAAGTCTATAAAACACCAATCGTTTCAATTCAATAATCTTAAAGAGTATTAAAACCCATTACAAGAGTCCACACAAAGTCACCAAATTATAAATTTCTCCAAAACTGTCCCACAAGTCTCAATTGAGATAAAAATCAAAATTAACTATTCATATTAAAACCAAAAACCCACAAACTCTCCCAGTTTTAATCTATAAGGTCTAAATGAAATTTTATTGAACAATTTGTATGCATATAAATATATGCAAAATTAAGAAAACCATTGGAAACCCCATTCCATAAAATCCAAACTATGGAACAACTAAACAATTAACACTAGAACATCATAATTATGATTATAACATTTCAAATTCATTTAGGAAAGCTAAAAAATCAATGGAATATTCCAAAAAGGAAAATGATTGAAATTCCAACCTCATGTCATGCGAACTCAATGAAATATTTTGGTATAGAAAAACTAACCTCAAGGATAGATTCACACTACCTAGTATTAATAAAATAGAGCCACATTATCTAACCCTCGCTACAAGGTATAGAAACAAGATAACCCCACTAAGTAAGATCCAATAACCAAGAGAGAAATACAATAAGTGGTGAACAATAACTAGAAACCCAAAACAATCACCATATAATCTTAGAAGAGCTTCATCCCTAGAAAGAGAGTTGGGTTAGGGAAGATTATGATCTCCCATGGTGTTCCTTGTTCAATAAAGGGTAGTAAAATATAAAATGGGTTAACAACTTGGAGGGGTGAAAGATAAATTTCTACATTTTATCACTCTTGGGAAAGATGCACTGGTTGGTGGAATAGTCTAATAGATGGAGCACCAACTATGAGAACCCTAACAGAGAATGAGGACATCTGCATGGTTTGGCCTCATAGTAATTGAAACTGTACACCCACCATGAAAATTAAATTGGCCACATGATAGATCTATTTCACATGCTTTCCGTATGATTTGAAAAACTATGCTCACACCGTCCACCTGACCCTCGTGACAACCTACATGCCAAATATTTTCTCCTGGCCCACACAGAGTTTGGGATAAAACATGATCAATCAATGTAATCAAACCATTAAAGAATAAAAATAACTAGATACTCCCACATCCTTAATAGACTTCAATGTTTCCCATCAATCCATGCACAAAATCAATTTAGAAGGATAAAGAAACCCTTAAATCTATAAAACTCAACAATTATAACTCAGAACACAGCACAAACATCTTCTCAAATATCAAAAACCAAAAAAAGGATAAAATAATATTTAAAACATGGCCATAGATTAAAAATAACTAAAAAGAAAATGCAACAATATCCTATAATAGAAGTACTAATATATGAATACAATCAAAGTATCCTTTAAAAATAATAATGAAAATCTTATGGACGAAACACAATATAACACCAACACCCAAGATATTATTAACTCGTTTATTTCTCATTGTCACATTAAAAACCTAAAAAATATTGAATAAATATAGAGGGTGAGAATAGAACGTATAACTTATAGGATAATACCAATTAATCTCATGAAAATGTGATAATAGTATACCAATTCCATGCTAACAAATAACAACATCAATATGCACCTATAAATTAAAATAATTCCTCACCTGATCAAGGATAACTCACAAAATAATGAATAAAATAATAGTAATACAAGAATAATCAAATAGATAAATGTTTATCCCTCACTACTTTATAGTTATTTCTTCACTCTCATGTCCCAATATTATATGTCATTGTTCTCCCATCCCATTTATATCCATCAGCCTCATAACCCCACATGCCTTATCACTATGGGAAATCCCCATATCTTCACTCATTTAAATCATTTCATCATAGTGTCATTATAAACATACCATTTTCTATATTAATATAATCCTAACAATCCAATAACAATATCTATAAAATAGAATAGTAGGAATTTATGAAAAAAAAATACTTTATACTTTTTTCCTCCTACTATTAGGCTTGACCCTCACCACAAACCACATGACCATATATTTAACCATCACCTATAGTAAAAATTATTTTCAAGACATAAAAACCTATGTGTAAAAACTGATCATGGAATAATGAGTGGGGAAATAAGGCTATCCATCCATTTATTTTCGGCTACATGAATGTTTTGGGAAAACACCTGGAAACTAAAACTGTTCATCTTTTGTTTAAACTCGAAAATCTGATAGGGTGTGTTTAGAAATACCAAAGAAAATATGTTTTATAATAAGTAAATAGTATCCCATCCTATGTGTTCATACAAAATAATCTCCCAAAACATCACCCTTTGTATCACCACAATCACATACAAATTCCAATAACATAACACTAACCACCCATCAGTCCCAAAAACAAACTACACAACGACAAATGCTTTTCATAATTACCGTTTAACCTCCATAATTTTCAACCATTAACATATTCATATTCCATTTTGAAATTAAAAATCATTATCCCATTTTACATTAATTTATTTCCTTATATAAACCACTTATTCAGATGAATTTATATTTAATTATAATATATAACATTCAAATCATTCCATTATGACTTGGTAACTACCAAGCTAGAAATCATTTCCATCAACAAAAGAGGCAGAAATCCTAAATAATTCTATAATATAAATAATCATGAAAACCAATGAAGTAAAAAAACAACAGAAAAACGCATCGACAATGCCCTATATTATACATAATAACATTGTAGTCAACATCACAATGAAGGGGTTTCCCAAAAATTACATATTTACACATAGATGGTTCAGTTACCACCATTATGGAAATTTCAATTTTCATGCTAGGTTATTTTCATAATTATATATTTTTAAACATTATTTTCATTGAACAATACATATTTCATAGAAAACTATATCTATAAACAAATTCAGAATAAAAAATAACATTAAAAAAGTAAATCACGTTTGATATCTCCCTTTTCCTAATAATTATTATTTTTTCAATTAATTATTTTCTCTAGTATAACTCTCAACATCCACTCAAATAGAATCAAAATATGTTTAATTTCACATAAACACAGGCTTATAAAACTCATCTAATATTTATGTAGCTCTAGGAATATCCTTATGATATAATAAGGAAATATCAACTGCCCTTATATAGAATAGTGATACTCAAACATAACCTTATGTAGGCTATAGAAAACCATGACTACTACTACACAAAACTTAAATCACATAAACACTAATAGAACGATTCACAATTTACCCTTATGTGAGATACAAAATTCCCATATGAGGTAAGGGAAAACACAAACTACTCCATATGTAGGAATATATTTTATCCTTGTGTTGATGTTGGACTACCCTTATAATAATTACAATCCACCCTCTTATAACTTCAAAAAACTATTACGAGCCTTTAATAAGATGTCGGATAAACATCCTTACAATTGCACCAATAAGAAAAAAATCAATTACCCTTATGAGACAGTTATAATACCATCCATACATTTATGGAAAATATAGAACCCATGTGTAAGGGTATATATTTTCACAAAAATACCATATCTTTTTATAAAAACTATTTAATAATAATTTAATGAATTTACTATTATTTTGAAAAATTCATAAATCAGTCAAAAATTAAATTAATAAATTAATAAATTCCAATATATATATATATATATAATAATTTTATGTATTTAATTTACATCCACAATTTGAAAAATGATATTAAAAAAATAATTAAAAAAATAATTAAAAAAATAAAAAATTTTCATAATTAACTAAAATCCTAGAATAATATAAAATTCTTTTAGAATATATAAGGCCTTTACCTCATTACTCTATAGTAGATATTCATTAAGGCTTCTAAAATATATGGAAAATTAGTTATCATGAAAATTTATATCAAATAAAAAATTTATCAATATCCGATATTTTTTATATTCCAGTCGAATGGCATTCATATTTACAAAATATTTCAAACACAAATTGGATGGTTAGGAAGAATCACCAGAATCATAAGTTATAGGGGGTTATTAAAATATGAAATTAATTTTATTTATAAAAAAATCATGGAATCGAAATATAAATATTTTTAGAGTTTAAATTCAAGGGATGTAATTTTATTCCAAGAATATCACTTTAGAATGGGTTTCCATGATTTAATAATTTCATATTTACAATACAAGAAGGAGTTTTGACATTTTAAAACATTTTTTAAATACATTATAATATATGAATCACAATTAGATTATTATAGGGACTCTGTATTCTTTTAATATAGTTAGATGTTCATCCAAATGATATAATCTGTATCCAATCATTAGGGAATCCCAATTGAATAATGATGTTCTTTAACATTTACATTTTCTCTTGAATATCTCACAATCAATTTATTAGTTATTTAGATTGAAATAACCTTAGGCCCATTAAGATATGAAAAATATCATTCTATAAGGATCCATTGACATTCAATCAATAACATGACTAAGTATAATATAAATTTATATAAAATAATACTTATCTCAAACATATGTTTTAAATTATGTATATTATTTATTATATTTTTATAATAATTAATTTATTTTATTTATACAAAATCAAATAGTAGATGATTGTATTATATAAATTCAATGGGTAATAAGGTGACCAATTTTAAAATTTTAATTTTAAAAATACATTAAAATATTTAAATCAAATAGGTCTTAATCAAGGATACAAATAAAAATTCAACATCATTCTATTTACACTATTGATCATTGAACTCCTCTAGTTATTTATATCTCTATGTGTATGATAGAATGTATCTTTTATTTTTAAAAACTTATATAATGTCAATATATATATTCAATTAATGTTAAAAACTATCTAATGATTTATTTAAATTTATGCTCAATGACACATAAAAGGTAAAAAGTTTCATATCATACCCAAAATCTATCTCAAAAGAGATTATACACCTAGATATGAATAAATAGTTTTATTCCATTCATATATAATATTTGGGATGAAATTAATTATTCACTCATGAGGCTCCAACAATAATGGTGAACTTTATTTCCATTATAATAATTTCCCAAAAAAAATAAAGACACATCATTTAAAATATAATTACTTCAATAAATATAATTATATTGAAATAGAATATTTATTATCAACTATTGATATGACTAACATATTATGAAAAACTAAGACAATATGTTATAATTATCCTCATATTAATAGGTAAAACATATTTAAAATAATAATACATAATTTTCTCAATTATATCCATGATAGAGGGAATCAATAAAAAATGTAAAACACATAATTTCAATGAGTAATTAAAATAATATAATATAATAGAAATTTTAATTTATGTTTATATAAATAGTCAAGACTGGCTAAAGAAGAAATAATAAATAAAAGTGGGAATATTATTCCCTAAAAATCTAGAAGAATGAAAATAAAACTTCTATATCTAAACATACTAACTGGCATCTAAATGGGAAAAAATAACTTATAAAAGTATAGTCAATAAAATTTTTAGGGAACTCAAAAAATGTTAATTTCAAATTTTTTTAATAAAGAATAGTTTCTCATATAGAATTAATATCAATGAGATTAGAATTTAATATTAATTGTTTTTGAAATCATTAATTTATATTATTTATAAAACCTCATAGATATTCCTATAGTAGCATCCCAACTATATAAATTAGATGAAAAATTTGAAGGTTAATAATTGAGTAAGAAATACATTTTAATTATATAAATATGATCATTTAAGTCATTTATAGAGATTAAAAAAATAATATAGAAGAATTAATTATAACTATTCGTAAAAAAATGACGTTCATAGGAATTTGATAACCGTTGATAGTGGGTGATTCTATAGTGGTATAAAAAATTTAATTTCTATTTAATTTAACACCTAAAAATAAAATGTGTTCCAATAATTTTATATGTTATACCAAAAAAAATAATGTATTTAAGGATAGGAATGTAAATCAAGTCACACTTGATTTCGATGGTTCGCCCTATTATGGGTGAAAATTTCATTGTCTTTAATACTCCCATTGTTTCATTGAAATTAACTATGATTGTGAATAAAGTAAATAAAAGTCCCATTAGAATTCTTCTATAAACTAAGTATAAGTTATGGAGATTACAACTAGTAGAAATGTTTTATATCTTGTTGGGAAAATAAAATTCAAATATATTTATCAAAACCTCATTGCATGTTTTTTAGAAATATTCAATGTAGCACAATCCATTCTGTGTGACCCAATTGAGGGTTCCTTTACCTTCATCTGTTAGAACTCTATTTTTCACACCTCAAAATCATTCTAGAATATTTTTATTGAACTCTTATATTTGGTATATCGATTTGGTTCACCTCCATCTTGTACTTATTCTTGTTACATATTTATTAACATGAAGAAACCTTGGTTATAAATTCATACCATTCATCATACACAACTGTCTACAATTTGAATCTCTCCCCCACTCTCTCCCTCTCTTTCATGAATTTTATACATTTATAATGAGCAGTATTTCAATTTCCTAGCAGATATAATTTTTGGAAATTATTTAACATAAAAAATGAATATATTATTTTACCACTCAACTCAACATAGATGGATTCCCATAAAATGATATGTAAAATTCTTCAAGTTTCATGAAAATACATCTGTTATTGAAACATCATTATCTCAAAGAGTTTATTATAACTTTGTTAAAATTATTGATTATTTTTAGTTACTATATATGTTATAATCAGAATTTTTAAATACATTAAATTATTTATTTAAATCAACTCAAAACTATTTCTGAAAAAGTTGTTTCTAGTAACAATAAATGAATATCTATATCTAGATATATTTTTTCTTATAAATTTCACATATGTTAATATAACATTTTACTTAGATATTCTTTTCATTTTTATATTGATACATCCTCAATCTACATAATCTACACCACGTAATTGGATCATGAAAATTTTTATAGTACAACTTCATTGAATCTCTCATCCGATTAAATCTGATTTTTCTAATTCTCAATAGTCCGATGGATCACTAACTGATGAACATGATTTGTTAAACTCATAGTAACAAAATCATAAATACATATCTATAATTGTCTAATGTACTTCATTATTTACTATCCAATATAAATTTTAATCTCTCTCTTTATGATCACTTTAAGATTAATTCCTCATAATTCTATTTATGATGGAAATTATTTTAACTGTTTCTAGAAACAATCATAACTTCACATTTTATAGGGATCACAAAAAAAATATATTATTTAAATCGATACCTCACCATTCGGTGAATGTTAATAAATTATTTTTAATGAATATATGATGTCTCTATATGATAAACTACTTTCTGATTAAAACATAAATGTTCAACCAATTTTTTGATGGAACTCCCTAAATTCATATAATAAAAAATTGTATATCCAACATCATTTTCTTTGTAACATCAAATTTATAAAATCTATATTTCTCAAAACATTATAATCCTCTATCCTATGGAGTACATCCATTGGACTACATACTACTCTATGTGATCTATAATTTCAACATGATCACCTTTTTTATTGACCATTTTATATCCAAAACTACAACATTGTACAAATTATTTTAACATCTCCCCCTTTAAAAACTGATAAAAACATAGTGAGTTTCTTCAGTTTATTCATGATTATATGAAAATTATAATTAAAAAATAATCAAAAGACCTAGTAAGGATTAATTATGATCTCCATATGAAAATATTCTTAAGCATGTATATGAAATGTATCTTTCCTTAAATAAAAATAACATTAAGAATGTAATGTTGTAAAAAAATATAAAACTCATTATGAAACATATCAAATGATCACAAATCTTCCACATTGTATTTTTATAGAAAACTTCACCTATATTGAGTCATCCAAATAATAATATCATGTTTTATTGTTAGTAAATTATCTATAATTAAATTGATTCATAATTTAATCAAGTAAGGATACACTTTAACATAATCAACATGTTATTAAACTAGATTAACTACATTAACAAACATATATTTTTTATATGTTAACATTAACATTTAAATAATAAATATTTTATACTATTTTCCATGAAATAGTATTTCTATTGGAGATTATTAATGTTGTTCTTAAATATATATATATTTAAATTTTAATAAATTATATACTTAAACTAGACAAAATATTTTTTTCATTCAATATTTAAAAATATTTGATTCTTTATGATAAATCTACATTATTTTTTACATTAATAATTATAAATACCACTAGATATTACTTCATAAATTATAATCCTTTATTGATGAAAGTATATTTAAGTTCAAATGACTGGTAATTACATAAGAATAACTATTATTTGGTTTGAAATTTATAGTTTTTTATTAAAATTTTAATCCTCATATTTTAATTATAGCTACATTTCATGGTATTGATAATTATTTTAGAAATATAATATATATATTTATAGTAACCTATGAAGAATGTAATGCTTCAAAATTATAAATAAAAATTTTATTTTATGTATTAACAATAATATAAATTTTCTTTTTGAAATAAAAATTCATACTAAAAATCATTAAATTTGATTTCTCTTTTAGATATTTAAAATTTTACTAGTGTAATAAAACTGACCTATCATGTACATATAAAGTATATACCTTAACCACAAGGGAGGTATATTTACTATGAAGGCATCATTGCAACTTTAGAAGAGAACACCTATATAAGCATGTTGATGGTAACATAATTCCCATAGGGTATTCTTGAGGTGTGTATAAGGTACACATAGACTACACACAAGTATGACATAGATTATCTGGGAAACTGCATGTGAGTGTTGTGGGTGTCAGACTATAATGTCGGCTCAATCTCATAGTGACACGGGAACAATTATTACGCGTACCCCTAATGAATATATGAAAATTTTGAGTTCATTCCATGTGGTACATATTCAATTTCAATAAAACCATTAGTTTACAATGATGGATGTCATATAGATTTAATTAGATATGTAAAATCAAATTGAGTGTCTTCTTATTCCTCAAAAATAAAAACATGATTATTTTAATCAATTGTCCAATATCATCACAATAGTGATTATATGTACTATTTTGTGGATAAGAAATGATTCTATGAGGCTGTGTTTTTTAGAAATTATTTATCCGATGATTTGTTATAAACTATAAATGCAACTTTATCATAATCATAATCATCTTCCAAAGCATGGTGTCAGATTTTCATTTGAATTATATTTAGGCATAAATTAATTATAAAATTATTGATCCATCATAAGGAGTAAGAGATACGATAAGAAATGATATATATATATATACATATATAAGAGAAATAGACTATTTATTATCTTCAATACTCGATTTTCATATGTTACTGAAACTATATATATATATATATTTATATTTTCTATCAATATTGCATACTAAAACAATATGATCATCAAAGGATCACAATTGACATTCTTAATGAACCCCTATTTTATGTCTTCCACGAGCGATGTTGATAGTGCATTATTAGTTTTAGGGATTCACATGTTCAAAGGTCAAAGAATATATTTATATATATATAATTTATTATCATAAAAAAATTCCCACATATATCATCCACCATTTTTACAATTAATATGTATAAAATGATTGTAGTTAATGAAACAAACAAAATATAAATTATATTCTACTGGATCATCAAATGTCCAATGAAAAAAAGTATCAAAATACTAATTTCATATGTATATGTCTATGATTTTCTAAATATAAGAATACATGGTTAAGATTAATTCATTGTTGGAAATGAATAGTTAGAAAATATAGTTTTTTTATAAATAATTCCCAAAGATAATAGGATATGTATCCTCATTAAAAATGTTGTAAAATTCAAATCCAAAAACATTCACAAACATTATATATAAGAATTATTGGATATATTAATGGATTTCAAATATAGGGAATACACCCTCAAGTATGATATTAGGTTTCCCATTCATGAAATATAAAAATAAGAGATCATGGATGATTATGGCCCCAAAGTATATTTTTAATATGGAATTCTAGTTCATTTTTGATTTATAGATAGGAAATTTGGATTTTTATCAAGGTTATATTTATTTTCAAAACCCTTCATCAAGAGAAATATTTATTTTAGAATCTTACTTTTATATTTTAATGGAATGCTATTTTAATGTAAACCCCATCATGCTATTTTTTTAAAACCCAATGTATTAATAAATTATACTTCCAAACATATATTTTAATTTTCTAAAAATAATAACTAATGGGGAGATGTTATAGTAAAATTTGAAGTCTTTTTTCTATAGGGAATGATTATTTACATGTGTCAAGTGGATTATATTATTACCATTTTATCAATGATATGTGCTTTAAAAATTTATGGGTGTAATAATTTATAATGGGTATATAAATAAAATATAGTTACTAATTAAATTCCATATTATTAAGAAAAACAATTACATAAATTACATTATCCCCTTACAAAAATTATTTGAATGTATTTTTTATTAATTAAACATCAATAATGATATTTATGAATGAATGATATTTTTTATTTCCTATGTTTTTCATAGTTCAAGTGATATAAAATTATTTTCCTGATTCAAAATAGTTTATTTAGTTATTAAACTATTATGATAATGGTTTTTAAATCATAAATGACATATTTTAAAAAAAATTGAAAATTAAGTACTTGGATTTTTATTTTTTAAATGAGGAATGATAAGTGAACCAATGAAACAAAATTGGGACTTTAATCCAAGAAGTGATATTATTAATACTTCTAGTGCCCAAATAGACTTCAAGTAGTATTTACATTATCTTTATATTCTGTTAAATTCTTTTAATTCAATTTAATGTGTTAAAATGTTTGAATGGAAAATTGATGTATAGTTCAAATGTTACTATATTATGAAATAATATAGGGTTACAAAGTAAAAAATATATTTTTAAATGTTTTTAATAGTATTAATTCTTGATTTTCCATAAAAACCTATGATTTATATTTAGGGAACTTATTTAATATATCAAATGTTTTTATTAATTTCTTTTTATGATAAATATAAATTGTATTTATAAAAAGAAAATTTTAACCATGGTTTAAAACCCCTTACAATAAAATTTTATGATCTCCCTGCACCTATAAACAAATAATATGTTTAGTGAGGAATAAAATATTTTAGGACTCTGGTATTGGTTATGATACTAGTTTGAGTGAATTAGGATAATATTTCTAGAAAATTTTTAACTGCGATGTATTGTAAGGTTATTTTTTCAAATCCTCTTGAATCTTAAGAAAAATAACCCATAGTCATTATATTTTTTTGTATGAATTTTAATAAAAAAACATTTGGAATGATTTTATCATTGGATTCTGGATTGTGTGTCTCATGTTATTATATATAGTATTAGAGGAGCTGTTTAGAAAAAATAGGAAATAAGGATTACTTCTTTTAGTTTAATTTATATGTTATAATTTTCTCTTTTGAGGTTCTTTGTAAATAGATATTAGGTGAATATTAAGAATATAATTTTTTTCTAACTTTTTTTCCAAAATCCAGAAAGGGATATTCCAAATGTTTACATGTAAAAAAATAAACATTAAGATGTAATTTCATTAATATTGGAAGAATGTGACATGCTATGAATTTTATCATATTTTTATATTTGGTATTTTTTAATTAATTTTATTTTTTATAAATAGAACTAAAAAAGATAAGTTTTAATATAGATAACCTTTTATAAAAATAAATTATTTTATTTAATCCACATATGTTTTCATTATATGTTAATCTACAAATTATAAAAATTTAAATGATGTATTAATTTCCCAAAAATCTTATTTATAATGAATAATATAAATGATACATTGAAGAAAAGATATTAATTTTTTTATAAATTATATAGTAAAATTATCTAAAACAAAATTTCATTCATCAATTTGAATGATATGATTTTGTATTCTAAATCTCTATTATTGATTATAAAGGGAATTGATATGTCTATTAGAAAGTATTTCATATATTATATGCCTTTGTAAAAAAAGTAAATTAATTTTGAAAATCACTACTAATGACATAAAAATAAATTTTATTTGATATTAATTTTATAGATTCATATAAAAGTGCGTGATCAATTTTTTTAATAATGCTAATTTTGACCATACTATAATTATTTCAAAAATATGATATATATATATAGTATCATGTGATGAATCTAATGTTTTAGTATTATTAGTAAATATAATATATTGGTAAGAAGGGTAAAATAACATTTGTTTTTAGAAAAAAATCTATAATAATAATCCGGGAATTTGTTTTCATTCTAAGATATTAAAAATTTTAGTGATGTAAAGAACTTTTTCAAACCATGATCCCACAAATGATCCACCTATATCAAATGTGAGACAAGGGAATAACAAAATTTTAGGAATCTATTCTCAGAATACTAGATGGTGTTATGAGATTAGAGTGCTTTAATAAGTATGTTGATAAGTGAATATTGCTCACATGGTGCGCATGAAGAATACACAGGGTTCTAATGGACTATTAATGGGTGTGGCACCACCCATATGTGTAAGTGTGTGGGAGAACTATGGGTGATGATCCATGATGATAGATTTAGATGTTGGTGATACGATTTTACTTATTAATAATCACTATGATGAACTTATGTGAAATGTGAGATTATATTTGTATGAACTATTCAACAGTGTTAAAAAAAGTCTACCTTTAATGGAATTTATACGATCATTTTCATCTGAGTTTCCCAACTAATAAAACTATCATATTATTTCCCATATATGAACCCTATAATCATATAATTGGGTATTAACCATTATCATGATAACCAAAATATATATACTACTGTATGTAAACAAATTACACTATGAGACTACGTTTCAGATCAAGAATTTATCCAATGATGCTTTAAAAACTATAAAAATGATGTGATCTGGATCTTCTTCTTCTTTATACTATATATTTCATAATTTAATCCAAATTATATATATTTATAGAGTAATTTTTTCATTTTGGACCATCCACAAGGAACATTATTTGAGATTATGAATGAGATATACACATATAAAAGCGAAGATAATTTCTGATTATCTTCACTACTCTATTTTCATCATCTAAAAGAGCATGATATATATATATATATAATATATATATATATTATATCAATATTTCATATCAAAATAATAGGATCTTATTAGGATAAACATTTTCTTTCATAATAAAAACATTTTTCATCTTATTCACGTGACACTGATAGTTCTTTGTTTTTTTGTGGAGATTCCCTACTAGAAAGGTCATGATAGAAATATATAAACACACACATATATATATATATATATATATTAATTTTTATTATAACATACTTATATATTTTTTTGAAAAATACAATTTTTTAATATAATATTTGTAAAATGATTGTAGTGAAACAAAAAAACTAAATGAAATTTTATTTTAAATGATCCTTTTAGTCCTTTAGTAAACTAAAAATTATAAAAAAACTATATTCATATAAATATTTATATATGCATATAAATAAACAAGAATAAAGTGTTTTGAATAAAACATTGTATGAAAATAATAATAGGGAAGTATTATTTATGCAAAAAACGTGTCATATGTTATAAGGATATATCTAATCACTATTAAAGATGAATGCTTCTTGTGAAAAAACCATTCATAGCCACTAAATACATGATAGATTGGATATATAAATTAATTTTAAATATGGGTAATACCCCATTTAGTATAACATTATTATTAAACTTCATGTAAAATAAAAAATAATGGACTATGAATGATGAAGTCCCTAAAAAAGATATTCAATAAGGATGTCCAGTTCATTAGATATTTATGGTAAGGGGAACTATTTTTTACCCGGTTTCTATTTATTTTCCAAAATAATCTATGAGGGGGTTATTTTTTGGGATCCTATTTTCTAAATGTCAATGAATGTTATTTTCAGATAAACCTATTTTCATTTTTCAAAAAACATATCTTAAAATGAAATTATATTTGATATCTTTTTTTTGTTTACAAAATACAATATTTATGTAAGAATCGTTTTAATAAATATTTAATTATTTTTATGCTGTGTATTTCAATAATTTTATTTATATTTTTCAAGTGAGTCATATATTTATAATTTTATGGTCTATATGTTCTATAAAAATTTATATATCTTATTAATGAACATTTATATGTCCATATACTATAATCACCATTGAAATGAATTAATTTATCAAACGAAATTACATAAATTCCATTATGAGATTACTATTATTTTATGCATGTATCATTTATAAATTACATATTTCATCTAATAATTAAGAAAGAATATTAATTTTTAATGTCACAAATTACAATTGTTTATGAGATATATTTTTTCTCACTTTGACAATAATTTTATAGTTTTCAGAAGTATATTTTAGTGGATTATTAATGATAAATGTTGTAATAGAAAAATGTTTTATAAAAAATTTCTTCCCGTGTGTATTTATTTTGAAGATGAGGATGTGTTACCATGACCTAAAATATGAATTCTATCCTAGAAGTGATATTTTATATACATTTATTGGGAAAAATTTTTTTCTTATGTTTCCCATGACATATTATATGACATAAAAAATATTAATTCAAAAGTAATGTATAAAATTTATTATTGGAGAAATAAATATTTAGCAAAAATGTTATTATATCTTTATTAAATATGGTGATTAAATAGAAATATATATTTTAAAAATAATGAACAATATTCCTTTTGTATTTTTCTATAAAAACCTAGATATTTGTTTTTAAGAGTTATTTTTTACATAAAATATTTTTTATAATATATTTTTTTTCGAAAGGATTGATATATCAATTATAAGATATTATTTTATCCCAACTTTTAAAAATCTTTTCCAGGAAATTTTATGCTCATCCTTTGTTTTATAATTGTTTTTCACTAGTTGATTAACGAATAGAAGGCCACTGGTGTTTGTTCTTGATTATGAGTCTTACTTGTGTGAATCTAGGTAGTTGTTGTAGAAATTATATAACTCTAATATATTTTAATGTTTTCATGAAATCATAAAAATTTACTCTAGAGAATTTATTGGTATATATATTTTTAAATTTGAATTTTTAGAAAAAATATTTAATCTATGTTATTAGTATTGATTCCAAGATAGGATATCTCTGGCTATTGATTGATTCTTAGGGTATCCATTCTCAAAAAAATTTCAGGCCACAACCCCACTCATAGAGAATATCCTAACTCGATATAACATTGTTATGAAGTGTTTTTGAAAGAATTATATCACTTATTAACATGAAATTTTGTTTCTAGTGGTAGATAACTCCCCTAGATCATTTATTCTCCCCAATTTTATGATAGCAATAGATTAAAAAATTTAAAAGATGGTTATCACATGTACTTCATTTAACAATTATGTACTTATTCTACACATTTCATAATAGAGTACAATGGATCATGGGGGAAACAATTTGTGAAATTTTATAAGTCACTATAAGAGGGTGAACATGTAGTTTTTTCTGTTAATCTTAAAATATTTTCCTTATTATATATTGTTTGAAAACATCAACCATTTGATATCTTGTTCAATTTTTTATATAATAATATATATATGAGAAAATTTATCCTCAATGAAATTATATTTAATAAAATTTATTTTTATATGAAATGTTTTACATTTTTTTATAAATATAAAATAATCCTTGTTAATCAGAAAAAATGTTCAATTGTAATCTTAATTTTACCCACAAATCATCCAACTGAACATTCATCCACATCATTTGTGTACATGATTTGGTGGATGAAATATATTATTATTTTAACGTACTCAATGTGATAAATATAATATAATTACCATATAATCTCATAAAAATTATTCCATTAAAATTACTCCTAAAACTAATTTTCTATCATTACAATATCAAACCCAATCATTATCAGTTTACTAAAAAATATAAAACTTATTATATAAAATATACAACATTAGGCAATTATATGTTTATTAAAAATAAATAACTATTATATAACAGCCATTATTTTGGATTAATACAGATTAATCTGATATCTTTCTCACAAAGTAGAATTATATACAATGTTTGGACTTGAAGCGATATGATATATTAAGATTCCTATTAGTTTTCAAAAGTATTTTTGATTCACACATATCCCAATATTATCATTTTAAAAAATAATACAAATAAATATCAGTGTACGAATAATTTTTCTGTTTTCCATGCAAAAGTATTTACCAATACCTAGGAATACATTTATTAATAGACGATTATGAATCATACATGATTTGAAATGTAAAACAAGAAATAAATTTAAAACTCATCTCATTTAAATATACAAGTCAATCTAAATTTTATCAATAATTTCTTTATAAAATATATCTCCACCACTTAAAAATAATATATAATAATTGTAATAAAAGATAATTAGGATACCCCTAATCATCTATTTCACACACATTTCATTTTCAACTCTTCAATCAAAAATGTTAAATTGTTTGAGGAATCAATATTTATTTATGTACTACTCCTGAAGATAATTATTCAATATGTATAATAACATTTTATGGTTACACACCATGGTTATATATATATCAAGTATGAACCAACATGGATTCATAATAAAAAATCCTTCATCAATTAAAATATTCTATAAAAATAAATTTATATTTACTTTCTAGTGTTTGTAATATCCATGCGAAATCATTAAAAAGAGCATTATTATAGATTCCTATCAAACAATAGGGGGATATACATCATCAAAGTCAATACCTTCCACTAATGAGTAACCTTTTAAAACAATACAATATATATTTCTAGAAATTTTTCTATATTCATTTGGAATATATATAGAATTAAAATAATTCTTAATAACCATATTTCTGACATGTAATGGAATAATATACCATGTGTAATTTTTATCAATTTGATTGAACAAATTATTCATCCAACATACCCAATATTTATGTACAATGAACTTAGAATCCATGTGCGGTTCTACCTATCAGTTAATTAGTACACGATTTACCATTCCCACTCTCTTAATTTTTTTGATATATGGCTTCTTGGTTTCATGTGATTTTATATAAATCATATTATTTTTTATGGAACATAACTTTATAGTATTTATTCCAGCCGTTCTTTCCTCATTACTAGACTGAACTTAAACTATATGTTAAACATTAGTCACATAGTAATCTTATTTTTCAGTATCTTATTTGGAAGTCATAATTTTATCATTGATAAGATGTTATTTTTATTATTCAACAACACATGATATATTGGTTAATTTTTTAATAACATTCACATTAATGAAATAAAAAAACCTCTAAATTCATTTATTCCAACACATAAAACTTTTTAAATCATCATAATTACCGATGAAATTTTATTTTATTTTATTTATCACCAGATATTTCTAAATCATTTTTTTTATCATTATAAAAAAACCAATCCAGAAAACCATAATTCATTTCAATATATAATATTTTATAGCATAAATCATAGGGATTCATTTTTCATTTTGATTAAATTTGGAATTTGTTTTAAACATAAACAATTTTACTAATAGAAACATTCCAACAAACATCAAAGGTTTTTAATTGGTTAGAATACATATTTTTATTTCTACTAAACATATTTTTTCCTTTCCTCAAAATCATTTTGATGTTGATTGTAAATTGATCTATAGTGGTGTCAAATTCCATGTTTTTGAATATTATATATAAATTGTTACTTTTGTAAAAAACATTATTGTATATCCTTATCATCAATATATATATATAAATATTTATTTCTATAATCCCTTTTAAATTTATTGAACGACTATATTGACTAATCTCTTTGTTTAATGAACATTATTCAATTAAATCTAGTAAAAGCATAAAAATGTAGATAATTTGAAATTATTATTGGTTGATAAATGACTTTTTGACCCACAAGAATTAGATTGTGTTATCTCAAGTGGTTTAGTTAATAAAATTTAAACATTTCATTGTCTGTTACTATTAATATTTCCTTTCAAGAATGTTATAAAAATAAATCATCATTAATTTTGAGTCTTGGTAATATAATTTTAGGAAAATCTAGAGAAATTGTGACGATACTAATCTAGATAGTATTTAAAAACCATGGGTTACAAAACATTTTTTTATTCCTAAATCATAAGTAATATGATTTAAAAGGATCTCCAATCTATAATACAATTTAATGGGTTCCCTCTCGTATAAAAAAATTCCATATTTAAAAAATTTTATGATTATAGGAAATTTTTTAATTATAAACTCCATAAAATCTTCAATGATTTTTCCATGAATAATTATTTTCTTCTTAATCCCATAAACATATAAAACATCCAATGACTCTAGATTCAAAGAATCAATCTTATTCATGATATTTCATATAATATCTATGATAATAATTACAATAAAAGTAACTTAGACTCCTTGTTCCTGAATATTTTTTAAGATTTTTATATCACCAGTAATATGTGTGGAATAACTAGTCTCCACAATAAATTATATATTAGATATTCTAGCATTTGGAGCAGTACCATTAATAGAAATATGTACCTTAAATTTTATTTATTTATTAATTTTTTTCTTTTAAATTAGATCAATATTATACAAGAGTATCTGCAGTACATTATTCATCATAATGTCATGGTTGGTCACATTTCCCCCTAAAAACTTCTAGGAAATCATTTCTATTTTTCCTTGAGAAGTTTTTTATATATAACTATTTTTCCATTCATACATCATATAACATAAGAGTGTTAATTTCTATTACTCAACAAATTATCCCTCTTAGTTCATGTCAATTTATAGGGAGAAAAAATATGTTCGAAAAGTTACAAGACATCATCCCATATATACCACATCAAAATAAATATGTTTTTAAAGATGATCTTATATATAAATATGGTTTATACCTGTGAATATGTTTTATGGTTTAACATAAATTTCTATATTGTAATTTAATGGGAATGAGGAAATAAAATTCATAATATTATATTATATTATATTGATTTGATGCATTATTACACACTTTTTCAAAATATGATATTCCATATTTATTTCTAACACATTCAGGATCTATACAACCAGACCAAAATTTTCATTTTGTGGGAGTATGTTTCACCTGATTCTTTGAATGAGTTATTTTATTAGATTGAAATGATTCTTTTTTCTCTAGTAATTTATTTTAAAATTCACATTAATTTTCATTTAAAAATGAATCCAAAAGGAATATTGATTAGGTCATATCTATATTTTCTTCCTCAATAAGTAAGTTAATCAATATCATTCAGAGTCATTCCTTTTTATTCAAATTTTATTTTCAATTTTTTTAATATTCTAAATGCTCACATATTAAATTTTAATAGATTATTAAACTCATAAAATATTATTCTTATAATATTTATTCAAATCATGCATTTTTTCATGATTTCACTATTTTAATAAATACATATGACAAATTTTTATCTCAAATGAAATTTCTAATATGATTAATCACTTACTTTATTTAGATATTCACTATTTAGTGTATAAACTATGCTCTCATATTTATAATACATGGTTCTAAAAATCATATGATTTTTATTTTAAGGAATACTATTTTTACCAGAGTCTTAATCATACTTCTTACCAAATATACTTGATTTATTTTATTATAGTGTAATTTTTACTATATATAGTGTATTTTTTATCATCCTTATCATTTTTCCTTTAATTATTCCATCAAATATTTTATTACGAATAAAAATAATGCATCCATTATTCTTCTTCAGATAGTTTATAGGAATATTTCTAATTACTTGAAAAAAATTTATTATGTGACGTTTGACTTGGTATCTTCGATTACCTATAAAATAAATTTTATATATTAGATACACAATCATATCATTCACATCAACATAACATTCTCTATCTTCAAATTCACTTAGTCCCATTACCACATATAAAAAAACAAAAAATTTAAGATTCTATATATATATTCAACATATATATCCATCATAATAAATATTTTGAATTTTATTGAATTCCTCATTTCATACCAAAAAAGAATTTTTTGAAATTAATCTAGAGATAATTCATCGTTAATATCTACATAAATAATTTTTATCAAACCATTCATTACCAATGTAAAATAAATGGTAGAATATCACAGTATATCTATTAACAAAAAATGTTTCTAATAATATAATTTACTCTAGTAAAATATCCATCTATAATTTCACAATATATCATTCTAACATCTCAAAATTTATTTCTTTATATTTGAATATTTTCTGCATTCACATTAATATCTCCCCTGATGATACTTTCTTGACTATCCTATGTATCATTTTCTATCTAGATACCAATCACCTTTATATAAAAAATTAAATATGAAAATAGAATATTATTTCTATCTTTTCTATTATATATAATATTAAAATTTAAAAATATCAATGGATAATGTTACTCAATTGTTGGGAAACCAAATATAGTTGCATTGTTCACCTCCATGCCATGTGATAGAGGATATGACATCATTATCTTATTCAATCAATTAATTTTATTCCATCATTTGAAATAATACCTCTACTATTCATTAGGTTGCAATTATCTATGATAAAAAAGTAATAACCTTTTATAAGGATCATAGATTTTTTATATGATCTGATGTTCGTATTACTATGAGAACCAATATTAAGGTGATTGATTAACTGTTCATGTTTTATAATTTATTTTCTCTAGAAATAATCCCCTAAAACATGGTATATTTTTTACTCTTTTCAAATATATATCATCCTCACATGTTTCAAAATATTATAATGTATTGAAATAGAAAAAATATTTTAATGTGTTTCCCTAGTGTGGGTGACTCTGACAGTGCAATGGTGAATCATATAGGTCCATTAAAATACACAATGATATACAGTGAATACAATTGATCTAAATAATGATATGATAATTTTACATCTTTATGGTAATGATACTAACCCCATTCATTTAAAATTAATTCATATTAGTTGAGAAATAAATTTAAGAATATTTTTTAAACAACTCAAAACATGTTTATTAATAAATCATCTATCATGTACACTTAGTTTGTGGTATCTCTATCTAGTGTAGTTCCTCCTTTATCAAGTATAAGACTGCCTGGTTCACCTTAAAATCCATAGAGTACCTCTTTTAAAAATAGTTATATCATGTATATATACCCCATTCAACTCTATCTAGTACCTTTATATGGTTTCACATATTAAATTAGAATAAAACTTCATTGGTTACTAAATATTGTCTTTAAAAAAAGATAAGTATTTCAAATCTATCTCTATAATTTGTAATAATTGAATAATTTTACTATGATTGAACCCTAATGTATAGGTGTTTTTTTGAATAAAATTCTAGAACCCAAAAAACAAATTTTACATTTTCCTGCTCAACTATACATTAATAAATTTCACTTAAAGAATCGGGAAAATGGTTGATAGTTTCCTAATCTATATCCTTTATTCAAACATTCTTAAAACCCATTCATAAAACATACATAAACTCAATAGATTAAGTGAAATAAAATTAAAAAGAGACATTATTACGGTCAAGGACTTTACAATGATTATGTAAATCTTCTCTGAATTCCATCTAAAAAAATTATGCATAATTCCTTCATAATTATATATTTTTCTATCACTTTTTATTATGAAGGGTTTCATATATGTTGGTCAAATATTTTCTACCCATCGTGTAGTAAATTATCTATCTGTTCATACACCATATACTCTAACTTCACACACAACATGGATTAGAAAACTCAGTTCAGTAAATGTCATGAAATTATTTTATAATGAAATCATATTTCTTTTTCCAATGAGTGTCCATCTAATTGACCTGTCATTGGGAATCATGTCTAATAAAATTATCACTAGCTACATAATTGATAGTAAAATCTATCTAAATAATATATATCCTTCTTCATAATTGGAATTTATTATCTCATGTGAAAGAAATTCCCTCTCTCAGGTCTCGGTTCGTCTTTAAGGAAAAAATTGGGTTCTTTGGCATCCAATGATTTTGAATGATATTGGAACAATAATTAGGACTCGTAATTTCCATAATAAAGAGACTAAGGATTTCTGGTTTGGCCACTTTACAAGGATGTTGGTGGAGGTTGATCTCAGTTCCACATTGATTGATATGGTAATCCATTCACCACCTTCTAATAACATCCAAATTGATGTTGTGTATTAAAAAAAACTCTTTTCGGCATTAAATGTGTGGTTTTTGGGAACTCATTAGAGAAATGTTGGAAGAATGTTTCATGTGAGGAATGCGGGGTTAGAGGTTATCCAATGAATATTTTTTGAATAAATTCAAAAAATGAAATACTTTACATTGTTAGAGACCACCGTTAATGATGGAGATTCACATAAATAGATACTTCCCATTGTGGTTGATGTGTTGATTTCTAGGATATCTAATTTCCATGTGTCCCATTTGAATGGTAAAGGATTGATGGTGGATGTGTATCTGGAGAGAGTGAATAAGGTCCCCTATTATACTTTAGTTTATTTGGATAAAGAGGTTACTTTAGTCTACACCCCTACACAATCTCTTGAAATGATGATCCCTCCTCCCTCACATCTTGATGTGTCCAATCGGAATGATGCACAATAGTTTCTTGACTATCATCCATAAACCCACAATCCCTTTTAAGAATCTAAATTACATAAGAAATGGGGGAATGTTTCTAAAAATTAAATTAGAATGTTGGTACCCCTCATAGGGGTTCAAGATGTGGTAGTAATGACTCTTACAAGTATGAAATCTTATACACTGATGAAAAAATGTTTGATCATGAGGGTTTCATCTCTATTCCCTCAAAGATGAGTCCATACAAGGATAATTCCAATATTCATAGAATTTTGTCTACCAGATCATCTTATATGATGTCAAAGAAGTTAGATATAGATATACATATGATTTTTTATTGAGGGAAGTCTTAATCTGAGAAGGAGATTGTTGGTAACTCTTATTATGGAAATTATATGTTGTACTATGATATGCGGACTTTCTTTATGTTGGGTGAGGGAAATTTCTATTTTTTGACATCATCTATCACTTTTCTTTACTATTTATTTCTTAATAAATGGTTATAATATTTTATTATGGATGTAATTTCAAATTATATCCTTCTTCCATGTCTGAAACAATATTACAATATTTTTTCCATTCAACTTAAGTTTATATCCTTATAATTCACAATGAAATGAAAATTAAATTTTTTTCCAGTAGAACTTGATTCGGAAACATTCAATACTTCACAGTGTCTGTCATAATATATGCATTATTGTCTAAAGTAACCTTTTATGTGTTATTCGAGTAACAATTAAAGAATTATTTTTCTATAAGAAAAATAAAGTCACTATCCAATCAGTGTTTTTAGATCAAAAAAATCAGAGATCAACCTTCTTTCAATAGGAAATAAACAAATTCATATATTAAAATAATATAGAGCTTAAAACCTATACTTATAAACTTTATCATTATTTCAATTGTCTATCTAAAATCTTAATAAAAATATATCTTATAAAAAAGTTCATTTTGACTTCATATGCCCCTAATAGATCACTATACTTATCTATATTACTTTATCTATAAAACAATTTCCACCATAACTCAAACTATATACATCAAACATTTGATTTGTCCCCTTCATAAAAACTCATAATATTTTAGATATAATTATTAACTTCTTCAATATATAAGGAGATTAAATATTTTCGATGAATTTTCTAATATTTTATTGAATATTTCATAAGAGTCTAATAAACATTCATTAAAAAACAAGCTAATATTTCTTACATTAAATAAAAAACATTCATAAACATAATATTGACCATAAAATTTAATATATATAAAAACATTACACATGATCTTTAAAAATTATAATAAAAAATGAATCAAATGAATACTGACATTAAAATATTAATATACATACCATATTTTAGTTTATATATGTGTTAAAACATTATTCATCTTTACTACATACATATTCAAAAAAATAATTTTCATCCAATTATGAATCAATATTAATTTGGAAAACAAATTTTTGTCATAATATCCATTAGTTCATATACATGAGTAGATAAATCACAAATAACATCCTTAATGTGACAACATTGTTACAAAATACAAAATGTGATATCAATATCAGTAATTTATTGTAACATATTTTATGTAGTGACATAAATGATTCTAAAATTTTAAAACCATTTATAACTATAGTTATTTTTAGTAAACGAATCATAATGTGGTTACTATTTTTTTATACAACACTATTTAATTAATATTTCTACAAAATCATAACTATTCACAAAGTAATGTTTTTGCGATGTGACATTATTAATGGGATATTTGGTGTTAATGAACTATTATATTATATAGAAACAACTTCAATAAATTAATAATCTATAACACCATGTTATTTTTCGAATAAATGTTTTATTTTTGATATTTTTTCGGCATTACATGAATTTTTATTAAAATTATTTTTAAATAAACATTTGATTTTTATATGATATATTATATTTAAAACATACAAATATTTTTTATAAATTATATTGTAAAACTCAATAAAAAACAATTATGAAAAGATTAATTTTTAGGAAAATTAAAAGATACAAGTTACTATGGAAAAAAGTACAAGGGTATATTTGGGTAAACATAATGCCTTTGGAATAAAATTATAAAAATAGGTTTATCTTTGTATGGTGGTGGTTTTTAACTTCCAACTAAAACCTAAAATAAATTAATGGTTTATTTTGGAGGATTATGAGGTTATGGAGACCTCCCAATAGCAAATACATTTGGTTATTTACAGGAATGACAACCCACCTCCATTATAAAAGACCCTTCAATCCACTCACGTTTTCACACCTATCAATCCATGTGGCTTTCCCAAACCCTAAAAAACACTCTTTACAACATCCCTCACCTAATACTAATACCCTTATTTTTATTAAAAATATATCCTTGGAATGATTTAGTGTAAACCAAGGGAAAATACCCAAAGAATAAGTAATGTTCTTCAACGAAATTCAATATTTTATTAATTTATCTGCCTATATCAATTATTAATATATCATGATTATATAATAACATTATTATTTTAAATATACTTATATTTTATTATGTTAATTAAATAACCTTCCAAAATAACCATTTTCTTCACATGGGTTACCAAATCATTGTTTGTTTCTACATTGAACTACCTCCTCACTAATCGATGACATACATTGTTCCACTACCACATATAAAGGATAGTAATAAACAAAATTTACTATTTATATATGATATAAAAGTGATTTGTAATGTTATTATTATTATTTAATATTTATATAACACATATCTTCATTCCATTTTGTGGTAATACGATAATGTCATTCATGTTTATGGCAGACTACCACATTGAGGAGGGATGTGATTTGTCAATAAATTAAATGGATTTTTAAGGATTAGTTTAAAAAATAGTTTTGAGATTTATGATATTGAAATTATTCTATAATGATAATATATATTTTTAATATCTTTCACCACAATAAGGAAATGAAAAAAATACAGTGTTCATGTGTACTTACGACCTACCATATCAATGAACAATGTATTTTATTTCCTATCAATAAATATTATATTATATTGTAAATAAAATTATACTAAATATATTTTATATTCATATAATGGTCATAATTTTTATTATTATGGAACCGTGATCAATTTAAGTGAACCCTAAAATATAACCAATGAAAACACAAAAAAAGTGGTTATTACTAGAGATGTATCGTTAGCTTGAAATTGTTTATAAAATGGTAATAAAATTTAATAAGATAATTATATATGGGATGATATATATGAATATTTTTATGTAATATATTTATAATAAGGATATATTTATTATAAATGATGTTTTAATAAGTACGTGGGAAGTCAAAAATTACGGCAAGGGATTTACACATCTCTTTTTTACTTTCATGAGACACCTATCATATTCAACACCTATTTATTTTATGTGGTATATAAAATATAAAATAATTTATATTATGATCCGTCTCAGGAAAGATATTTGGGATTAATTTTTTATTTTTTATTTCTCTTTCATGGGGTTTACGATTCAAAATATTACAAAATGGGTAATGAGATTTATAGCATCACTTTTACTTCTGAGGGACATAAGACATATCCACCACTTTTTTATTTTGACTGGTTTATATAGTAAAAAAAGTACATTATTTATCATGAATATAAATTATTTCATGTTTATATTAGTTTCTATTTTTATTATTCTCTTTGAAGTATTATGATTCAAAAGTTACTCAACAAATAATATAATTATGTATCAATATTGCATCATTTAGAAACATGTTATATTATAAAAATATATTCATTTATAAGGAGTATATATAGAACCATTAACATGTAATATTATGAATTTATTTATCCTCATGATGTATATTTTTGATGTATATAATTCTTTATAAACATGCATTTTTATTCCTTATGGGGGATATTTTTGATGTATATAATTCTTTTTATTTTATTGAATGGATTATGTTTATGATGACAAGTTTTTTATGAGACCTATTTATCTTCCATAGGTTATACTATAAGGAAATTCTAATGGAAGAAGATTTTTTCATAGTATATTCTTTAATGAAACTATTATGGAACTTGTATCATTACCACAACTTAATATACAAAGAAATATTTATGATACGCATTTAATTTCATTAGTTATGATAGGACGAATGTTTATGCTGTTGTGGAACACATATATATAATTTCATTATTTGATGAGTGGGATCTAAAACTCCCTATAATTAATTTGTTAAAGGGATATATATCTTGAGATATATATGGTTCAAAAGTTTATTTAACTTATATCATTTAGTTAGGTATAGAATAGGTAGTAAAATCGGTTCACTAATAAAGGGACTAAATAAGTAGTGAACTAGATTCAGTAAGACAACATTGGAAAACAGAGTGGTCATGGTTCTGTATGAAATGTATGGAACTGATATTGAAACATGTTCAATAAATGAATTATTCCTATGTGATGTACTTTTAAGTGATCCTTGAATAACATGGAAATTATTTTTTATTCTTATGTGTATGCCAGAAACAGTATGTCATATTCCAATGTTTTAATCTTATGGATCATGTTCATTGAGAACCATTTTCTTTATTCCTTATGAACTATGAATCCCTATCCCATGACTCAAGATTGTAATCTTTGATACAAATTCCTTGGTTAAAATTTTTTCTAAACATGTTATAATTAACATTTGTTCATGTTATGATTATCTATCTCCCATATATACCCTTACTATGCACTTGAACTCATCATTTATTATGTTTTTATTACCCAAGTTATGAGGATACTTATTATGTATGATATTTCAAATAAGGGTGATATTTTTTATTAATGTAGTGGTATATTATATATATTACTCATAAACAAATGTTTATGTTACCATGTTTATATAAGAACAAAACTATTATGGGAATCATTCATGATTTTTGAAATGTAATGAATATTTATAAACAATTTTTCAATATCAATGTATGAGAATCATATGTCCCTATAGTGGTGTAAAAGTAAATGTTTAGTTAACCATTCAAAATAGAATGAGATTTTTTTGAGATACGTTGGGATATTTCACATGATTTATTTAGGGATGTATCTGTAGATAAGTTTATATTGTATTCAATGTTCCTAGGGTAACAACATCAATGACACTATATTCAGCAAGACTCGATCATAAACTAGTGCATGAAAATAGTATTTACTCCACACATGTGTTGAAATTATCGGGCCACACACCTTGGAAATTCATAAAATCATTAAGAACCATAATGATATATTTAAATATATTATTACTATGAATGAACTAGGATAAACCAAATATTTCATAATTTTAAATGAAATTTTCATGACTTAAACCTCCAAAATTATTTTAATGACTGTGTTATTTTCTAATATGATTTGTGTTACTTACAATTTGATTGATGGATTATGTCAACGAATTTATCATGAGGGAACTAGATTAACATTGAATATGGTGTACTATTTTAAGATTAGAATCCAAATGGGGTGATCACTCGAGTAAAGAATGTTGTGATTATGCATAATTAGTTTTAACAGAATATAATTACCAACACATACCTTAACCAACTATCATACTCATGAATGAAAGAAATTAAATAATTATTTAAGATTTGGTGGGATGGTAATCATAGATGATATAAAATTTAAATTCAAATATGTTGAGAATGTGGAACGAATAACATAATTATACGTCTTAGAGGAAAACGTAGTTTTTTTCCTAATGTATACTAATGAACAAAAAAAATATATTCAATGGAAAAATGAAAAAGTTCATTTATCACAATTGATGGGATTATTAGACTCCAAATTATATCATCTAATTTTTAATAACATAAATTTGTGATATATGGGAATTATTCAAATCGAATTCCTAATGGGAAATATCATGATGAAAATGAGAAAGGTTATATGTGTAATGGTTATATTGTTGATTAATAAGATATTCAAAATAAAATATGTGCGGAAAGATGTATTAAAGAATAATTCTATGAATCCAAGGTAATAATTTTACATTAAAGTTGTATTATTGGAGTATTTTTTATTTATATTCTTAAATTATTAACCATATAGGTATTCTTTGTAAAATATTTTTTGTTATCGATATGAAAGAATATTTTTAATGATTTAAATAGATAAGAAAATTTATTTAATTTAAAGTTATATGTTATGGTAAATACATAATTATGATAAGGTATCCCCTAACATGTCTATGATGTTATGAATATTGTTTTTTGGATAAAGACATTCTAGATAATAATAATGTTAATTGAATAGTACTAATTATCTTGGAAAATATTAATGATTTTTTGATAATGTTTATGATTTCATGGATTGAGTTTACAACATTTATTCATTTTAGGAATAAATCCAATAATATGAGTTCTCTATATGGATTGAAGAAGGATGTATGTTTTCAATATAGTTTAAGCTAATTCAATTTTTACCTTGTTTTAGGTGAATACATGATTAATGTATTGACATATTGGGTTTTTTTTCCAATCAAGAGATACTTTATGATATTTGGGGAATCAATGTTAATTTAATTATGAGGAATCTAATGACCTTATTTATAATGTTTTTTAATTTCATCATTATTAAGAGTTGAAATCCTGAAAAATTATGAAATTTTTTATATTTAACAATGAACACAGTTTAGAGAATAATATATTACATAACCGCATAATCATTTATACATAATAGATAACTGAAGATGATTTTCTTAACTAAATATAGATGGAATGATTTATCATTCTATTTATAAATCATAGGATCCGTTACTACTATAGTAATAAAAAAGTCACCTTTATTTAATAGTGTAAGAGATTAAGTGGAAATATATTTAGGCACAACCGAAAGATTAGATTATGCCTATTAAATTAAAATACATCAACTTAGTCTATTCAGGTAAGGTTCTTAGTCCAGATGGAAATTTAATTTCACAAAACTAGGAAACATAACATGAAAAATATTATATCATAGTACTTTAAATTATAATGAATCAAATGGGCCTTATAATCATCACATGGGAGTGGTTTAATGGTACTTAAAAATTTATTGTTATTTAATTTATCTTTCAATCTCTATAATTATTTATTATTTTATTACATGAAAAAATCTTCACATCCCACCCATATTCTTCTATTTTGTAACCTTGTTACATGAAACATTATATAACCATTATTTTTCCAATATTCCATTTTAAGGTGTTTTTTATTATTCAATCATTCTTTATAGGTTTCTATGAAGTAATTTTTAATGATAAACTGTTGATTTCCAAGACAAATTTCTATGAATAAATTCATTTTAAAGGGGGTATAATGTATCACCTAATAAGTTTTTGAGAGATTTGTTTTTACAAAAATAATTTAATAATTTATAATTTTTTTAATACATGAAACAAATAATTTTTATTTATTTACATGATATCCCTAAGTTTAGATTATGTTAAACATAAAAGTATGTCTGGATTATGTTACAGATTATACACAGTTTTTATTGTGTTACACACAACATCTTGTTTAAAAAAACATGACATACTATTAAAATACGAATATTTAATATAATTTCCATCACCTATCCATTTTAATGATGGAAACGAATAATATTAATATAATTATAAAAATATGGTTTAAAAGTGTATCTATAATGATTTTTTTGATACCAAGTAATTATAATAAAAAATTAATAATATATTTTCATATAAAGGAAATTATTCTCTAAAAATAATAATTTTAAGCACATAAATGTATTTTACTTTTATTATATAAATAAAAAAATTGGTTAGTGATTTTAATAAAATATATATAATAAATATTTATATACCCTCACTTTACAAACATTAAAATTGCATCACTTTTTTAGAATACATAATTCATTCAAAATATATATTCCTTAAGACAGTGTCAGTTTAGTGCCTTCAGAAACATGTAAATGTAAACAGTGGTACATCATTTAGATACATTATCTCCCACTAGGTTCTCCAATACTATAACCCCTATTATACACATCATACCTACAATATATCTTCATAACATTGGGAAGAAATATAAAAAGGGGTGAGCTTAGATTTTTAATAAGGGTAAATATGTGAGATATGTGAGCATAAACTAGAGCATAAGGCTACGAGAACATGATCCTTACATTAGAAAGTCATACCTCAAATTAAATAAACATTAATCGTGGCATAATGGTTACTAGTTTATGAGGAATTAATCATAATGAAATGAAGATCCTAATCCATGAATTCATAACATAGTAGTAAGACATAAAATAGTGGAAGACATATTAGCATTTAAAAATTATTTACATAGTAGTAAATGTGTAACATCCAAAGTAAGTAATGAATAATAGATATATTTATATATGTCTATTTATGAGTTATATAGTGTTTTAGAGGCTTAAAATGAGAATAAATTCAATCTTAATCATGGAATACACTAATATTTTTAAAAGATTGTTTCACTGCCTTTTGATGGAAAACCACTTTTAAATCAAAATTTTGACAATTTTATAAGCCCTATTTGTCAAAATAAACATATTATATATGACTGGGACATTTAAATTTACATTGGATATTTTTTTTTGTATTTTTCTGACAATTTTCATTTTTTAACGAATAGTGAAAAATACTGCATTTTACATCAAAACTGATTTTTCGTCTAATTTAATTATATGGTTAGATTATCTTTTTTATTGGTTTTAAAGTGTAATTAGAATATTTTTTACCATTTAATCCAATGGTGGTAATTAGAATTAATATCACTTTGGTATTGTGCATAAACAAGTGCCAAACTTTTCATAGATATTGTTTTAAAAAACCCGCTATTTGTTTTGAAAACGGTAATTATTTTTAAATTAATTATTGAAATTTCTATGTTTTTAATTTGCTAAAACGGATTCCATATTTGTAATAATAATGTAAAAATTATGTAATTAATACTCTTTTGTTTTTGGACATTATGAATAGTAACGACGGTAATTATCTTTAATTATCTTGATTAATTAGTAATCGGGTAGTTAAGGATAATAAAATAATATCATAATAATAACAAATGACCCCAACATGTGTCCTAATTATACTGGTTGTGTCATTTCCTACCATGGTATTCCTTGTTCCAAACATGGGGACCCCATGGAATCACTTTTGTGTGATAATGACTTTTTATCTTTTTATTTTTTAAAGAAAGTAAATATAACAAAGAATGTATCACCTGAGTAAAGCATTTTTAATTTTGTCTACATAAATTATATGTTAAACTATAAATATTCATTATAAAGAGAAAAATATTTCATACATCATAGTATTTTTTTTATAATTTTTAGACAATAAATAAATTAAATTATTTATGACATCATGATGATGCAGCGATTACCTCATTATTTAACAATTTAAATTAAATGAAAAGACAATGTAAAATATAAGACATAAACTTGTCAAAGACCTATTTTATGAGTATATTTCGAACCCTTATCACCTTATCCTAGAAATACATCAATGTGGGACCTTTAAAATCCGAAAATCATTTGAAAATAAAGTAAAATTTTAAACCTTTCCAAGAGTGCCCCTCCTCTCCTCTTATAAAAGGCCCCCACCTCTACCTCTTTAACCACACTTCTAAAGCCTTTGGATCATCCAAGATCTGCACATTTTGTCTCTACACATCCCTCTCCTCATCCTATAAGCCTTACCTTAGGCAGGAAGCTCTTCAAGAAACCCTTTTGGTTCAAACTAAAGGGAGTTACCCGATTTAAAGGTAATGTCTCCACTTGTGTTCTTTTATTTTATTTGGCTTCTCCAACCCCCTAATCTATTTTTATTAATTTCTTTTGTAACAACACCAGTATCTTAAATATACTAGGATGTTGTTATAAGAAGGATTCAATCTACACTTACACACACCTACATCTAATGGTTAACGAACATAATGTTTCTGTGGATGGTGAATTTCTGCCTCACAAAACGATGATTGTTCAATATTCATTTAACACCTTCAAAGGTGGCCATTAATATGTCACTATATTTATATATGATATATAATATGATTATTTATTACTTAAGATTCTGTATTTTTCATTTCTGGAATACCATTATGGTTTCCATTATGGGTAAACGCGATATCTTCATTTTAGGAAGTGCGGACTACCTCCCCCTCAAAGTGATTTGATTCTTTAATACCGTATGTGGTATGTATAAAGGATATATTTAATGATATTATATATGATACCATAATGAAGTTATAATAAAATTATTTATCATTATGTTTTAATTCCATTAAATATGAAATAGAAATGGAAGTAGCGTTCATGCGTACGTAGGGATTACCGTCTCCATGAACGGTGCATTTCATTTCTAACCACTAAATGTGATGTAATATTATAAATGCATGTATATAGTGGATATATATGATATATATGATATCTTCATCAGGAATATAATTATGGATATAATGGAAATTTTACCTCATGAACAACTTGTAATTATAAAGAGTTTATTTTTGACTCTAGTACCAATGATCGACAAAACGACCATTATTGACATAAATAATTACATAGTGTTCATAACATGATAATAAGTGATATAAAAGGAATAATGAACTTGAAAAAGGTTCTTAAGCAAGTAGAAATTAACTCAAGTTTATTATTCAAGAGGTTAAAGAATGATCGAGTCAAGTCGGACCTGAGGTATGGGACTTCATCTCAATCTCCTTTCATTGAGGCATATTTTTTTATACACAAATTTCTTTTATATGGTGTATAAACCCCTTTGAATTTTTCTTTTATTCAAAAGGAATATTTTTTATACTAAGCATTTATAAAATGACAAAAGGGAATGTTTTTTTTCACACGTATGCGACAACAACGACTTCTCCGCCACCGTGACCATTATTTGAGCATCGGCTTCCTCGACAAGCCATATCTTTTTTTAAAATGAAAAATAAACACCATGTTTTACTTTTCATTTATTTTGGTATTGAAAATGGTTTTCATAATGTTTTTATTATATCAATGTGTTGTTTTTATATCTTATGATTGAAATGTGGAAATTTTATGTTGCCATTATGCTTGTTTTATGTGATACGATTATGTTATGGTTCTTGGGCATTGTTATGAAGACGGGTGGTTATGTGATAAACTAAGGGCGGATGAGCCTGATATAGATCTTCAATGCATTGGGTAACGTGAAGGAGTTAAACGTTAAGGCTTCTCCAAATATATTTAGGGAATATACTGTGATGGGTATTCCAAACATAACCAAGAGTTTTACTCCCTATATAAGAATGTTATGAATGCCTCAAGTTACCTTTATGTCTTATGATTTCTATAATTTATTCATGATTTGATGAGGTATGTTAAAGTGCTTATGTTTTATGAGTAAATTATGATTTCATTGATTCTTATGTATACATGTACTCATGTTTCCTCTCCATATTTTTATCCCTTACTGAGCTTTTTATGCTCATCCCATGTTTTTGAAATGTTTTTCACAAGTCAAGGGAAATGTATATGATATCATGATAGTGTCAAGGAACTGTCAAGAAAGAATCCATGTTTTATTTTAAATATTTTTTGGTTGATGGAAAAAATTAATACTATCTTTTATTGTAACCACTTTCTTTAAATGTAAGATGTAATGCATGTTTTATGATCTAATTCTCTAAAACTATAAACCTAAAAAGATCCTCAATTTGTATTCTTGAAATATCTCAAGATTAAGTAATGTTTAAGGCTAGGGCCTTATATTTGGTATCAGAGGTCAGTTTAGATAACTTTAGGAGTTATAATTCTATTAGATGATTGTCCAAAAATATTTTTTTTATGGTCAAATTGAAAAGATATAGCATTTGAATATTACCATGTTGCTTCATCTTAGACATGTTTGTTCAGAATGGTTTTCCACAGAGGAAATATGGAAATAGTGCTAGGAAGGAATACAGAAGGAAATGACCTTCCGAATCAACATCCTGAGATGGTCAGAATTGTAAATGAACAGTTTGTTACAGTAATGGCGCAGTTGACTCAAGTGATAAATGGTGGTGGTATCAATGCACGATATCAACCAGATCAACCGTAGAGGAACATGTCAGTGGTGGAACATTTCATGAGGCAACATCCCCCATCATTCAAAGGATCATCTGACCCTTTTCTAGATGAAGGGTGGATTAAAGGACTAGAGAATATTTTTGATGTCATGGGGTGTTCAGACAATCAAAAGGTTAGTCTTGCTATTTACCATTTGGAGGGTGAAGCAGATCAGTGGTGGTTGATGGTTAAAAATATCAGGGATGCTGATGAGATTGATGCTCTCGACTGGGATGAATTCAAAGGTATGTTTCTTTAGAAGTTTTATCCTAAGGCTGTTCGACTTAGGATGGAAAAACAATTCTTAGAATTGAGGCAAGAGGACAACTCAGTGGCTGCTTATGAAGAGAGGTTCAGTCGATAGGCAAGGTATGCTCCAAATTTTATCCGAGACCTTGATAGTAAAATCAATCGTTTTTACTCCTGATTAAAGCCAAAATATTGAAGGGCATTAGCTTCTCGTGAGATCAAGAGTTATGAAAAGCATGTTCGATGTGCTAAGAAGGTGGAAATTGAGTTTTCTGATGATCAAGAGTTCTATAACAACCAGTAGAAGAAGAGACCGAGGTGGCAGGAGAAAGGAAAGAATTCTTCAAAATGGTCTGATGGTAAGAAAACAATGTTTCCGATTTGTGATAAGTGTGGTAAAAGGCATGTTGGGGAATGACTTCTGAATTCTAGAATGTGCTATCGATGTGGTAATATGGGACATAAGGCTCGTGATTGCACTGAAAAAGATCAAGGTGATGGTAAGACCAAATTTGATTTACAGTTAGTGAAATGTTTTAACTGCAATGAGATGGGTCATTATGCAAACGAGTGTCCGACAAAGAGATCATGTGATGGGAAGCAGTCTGACTACAAGAAAAAAGGAGTGGTGAAATCCTTTTCAACTACTTCAATAGATGTTGGGCCATCAAATGAAGTGGTATCAGGTACTTTGTTTATTTTTTCAGATTATGCTATTCTGTTGTTTGATTCGGGGTCTACACATTCTTTCATATCTAAAAACTTTTCTAGTAAAATGGGAATACCACCTCAATAAATGACTCCTGAACTTGTGGTAAAAACATCAGGGGGGAATGTTGAGGAAAAAAGAATTTATAAGAATCTTCCTATCCTTATCCATGGAAAAAACCAACTTGAAAACCTTATTATTTTACCTCTAGTAGAGTTTGATGTTATCCTGGGTATGGATTGGCTCTCTATTTACCATGCTAAGATTGACTATAGATCTAAATAATTTTATTTTCAGAAAGACTTTCAGTTTGTGTATAAGAATGAACCCTTACTGTTGATAACATATCAAGAGGTCAAGAAACTTGTAAAAGATGGAAATGAATGTTACCTTGCACACATCGTTGAAAATAAGGGAACTGTTCAGATTAATGATGTACCGGTGGTAACTGAGTATCATGATGTTTTTCCTGATGAGTTTCTTGGAATAATACTAGATCGGAAAGTTAAGCTTACTGTTGACTTAGTTCCTGATGTTAAGCCAATTTCAAAACCCCCTTTTCGAATGGCTCTAATTGAACTTTTAGAGTTGAAGGAGCAATTGCAAGATTTATTAGAGAAAGGTTTCATTTGACCTAGAACATCACCATGAGGAGCTCATATTTTATTTGTTAAAAAGAAATATGGTTCTATGAGACTTTTCATTGATTATAAAGCCTTGAATAACATCACTGTTATGAACAAATATCCTTTGCCTCATATCGATGATTTGTTTGATCAGCTTCAGGGAGCTCAGTTTTTTTCAAATATTGACCTGAGATCGGGGTATCATCAGCTGAAGGTAAAGGAAGTAGATATTCCGAAGACCGCGTTTCGTACAAGATATGGCCATTATGAATTTGTAGTTATGCCTTTTTGGATAACCAATGCACCTGTAGTATTCATGGACCTTATGAATAGAATTTTCCAAGGGTTCTTGGATAAGTTTGTGGTTGTTTTAATTAATGATATTTTGGTGTTTTCTAAAAGTAAAGAGGAGCATGAAAGACATTTAAGAGTTATTTTCCAAACCTTAAAAGAAAAGAAATTGTATGGGAAATTCAGAAAGTGTGATTTTTTGTTGCAACAAATTTCTTTCCTTTGTCACATTGTTTCTAAAGATGGGATAACTATTGATCCTTCAAAAACAAAGGATGTGGAAGAATGGCCAAGACCCACAAATGTGACTGAGATTCTTAGCTTCCTTGGTTTGGCAGGTGATTACCGAAAGTTTGTTAGAAATTTCTCCTGGTTATCTAGTCCAATGACAAAGATAAATCGGAATGTTGTTAAGTTTATCTGGACAAAATAATGTGATGATTGTTTTCAGGATCTGAAAAGAAGATTGGTGAATGATCCAGTTTTGGCACTACCCTCCAGGAATGGGGAGTTTGTTATCTACATTGATGCTTCATTGAAAGTAATTGGTTGCGTCCTAATGAAGAATGATCAGGTAATTGCTTATGTTTCACGTTAGTTGAAAACTCATGAGGTAAATTACACTACACATGATTTGGAATTAGCTGCTGTTATTTTCACTTTAAAAAATTGGAGGCATCATTTGTATGGAGTAAAGTGTGAAATATATACCGATCGCAAAATTTTAAAGTATATATTCACTCAGAGAGAATTGAACATGAGACAGAGGAGATGGCTAGAATTAATCAAGGATTATGATTGCAAAATTCATTACCATCCGGGAAAAGCAAATAAAGTGGCTGATGATTTGAGTCAAAAAAGTAATGCTTGATTAAAAATGTTGCGTTTGGAATGTGGTCCTTTGGTTAAGGATTTGATGAACATTGGCATAGAAGTTGTGGGTGCAGGATGTTCTTCTATCTTTTTTGATGTATCAGTGAAATCTTCTCTATCAGACAGAATTAAGCATGCATAGAAGAAAGACAGTGAGTTGCAGAAAAGGGTAGAGCTGCTTCAGAAGGGTAAGTTGCCTGAATTCAACATTTATAATGATTGGGGTTTGAGATTTGGGAAGAGATTTTGTGTGCCGTGTGATTCACAGTTGAAGAGAGAGTTGTTATGTGAAGCTCATAGTTCTCCATTTTCAGTTCATCCTGGAAGTACTAAGATTTATAGAGATCTTTGGGAGTATTATTGGTGGGACGAAATGAAAAGAGATATTGCTGATTTTACTGTGAAGTGTTTGACTTGTCAGCAGGTTAAAGCAGAGTGGCAGTTACCGAAAGGGATGGTTCAACCTTTACCAGTACCATAGTGGAAATGGGAGAATATATCCATGGACTTCATTATGGGATTGCCGAAGACACCTCGAGGTAATAATGCAATATGGGTTATTTTTGATCACTTGAATAAAACTGCTCATTTCTTTTCTATACGAGATACTTTTTCTCTAGATCAAATTTCCCATTTGAATCTTAAACAGATAGTTAGGTGACATGGAGTTCCTCTCTCCATTGTATCTGACCGTGATCCTAGGTTCACTTCTAGCTTTTGGAATGGCCTTCAGAAGCCGTTGGGTACTGAATTAAATTTTAGTATAACTTTTCATCGTCAATCAGATAGGCAGTCAGAACGAACAATTCAGAATTTGGAGGATATTATACATGCTTGTTCGATGGATTATCAGGGAAGTTGGGACCAACATATTTCTTTGGTTGAGTTTTCATATAATAACAGTTTTCATTCTAGTATACAGATGGCACCATTTGAGGTGTTATATAGGAAGCAGTGTCGAACTCCAGCTTTCTGGGATGAAGTGGGTGAAAGGAAGTTGATGGGACCGGAATTGGTAGAATAGTTGGCATAAAAAGATTAGATGATACAGAGACACATGATAATAGATCAGATCAGGCAGAAGAGTTATGCAGAAAACATGAGGAAGGATCTATCTTTTGAGGTAGGTGATCATGTTTTTCTCAAAGTATCACCATGGAAAAGTGTGATGCAATTTGGTATGAAAGGAAAGCTCAGTCCAAGGTTTATTGAACCATATGAAATTCTGGATAGATTTGGATCAGTTGCATACCGAGTGGCTTTACCCCCGAGTTTATCTCAGGTACTCAATGTTTTTCATGTTTCAATGTTAAGGAAGTACATGCCAGAACCATCTCATGTTTTGAGTCCAGAGGTAGTTCAGCTGGAAGAGAATATATCTTATGAGGAACAACCGGTCCATATTCTTGACAACAGGGAGAAATTGTTTCGGAATAAGGTGATTCATTAAGTAAAGGTTTTGTGAAGAAACCACATGAGTGAAGAGGCAACATGGGAATCTGAAAATACAATGAGGGATAAATACCCCCACTTATTCGATAAGTAAATAAATTGCAGGGAGGCAATTTTCTAAAGGGGGAAGGATGTAACATCCCAAGTAAGTAATGAATAATATATATTTTTATCTATGTGTATTTATGAATTAGATAGTGTTTTAGAGGCTTAAAATGAGAATAAATCCAATCTTAAGCATGGAATGCAGTAATAATTTTAAAAGATTGTTTTATTACCTTTTGATGGTAAACCATTTTTAAATCAAACTTTTGACAATTTTATAAGCTATATTTGTAAAAATAAACATATTATTTATGATTGGGACATTTAAATTCAAATGGGATAATATTTTGGTATATTTCTGACAATGTTCATTTTTTAATGAATAGTGAAAAATACTGCATTTTACCACAAAACTGCATTTTCATATAATTTAATTATATGGTTAGATTATATTTTTAATTATTTATAAAGTGTAATTAGAATATTTTTTTACCATTTAATCCAATGGTTGTCATTGGAATTAATTTCAATTTGGTATTATGAGTAAATAAGTGCCAAACTTTTCATAGATATTGTTTCAAAAAACCCGCTATTTGTTTTGACAACAGGAATTATTTTTAAATTAATTGTTGAAATTTCTATGTTTGGAATTTGGTAAAATTTATTCCATATTTGGAATCATAAGTTCCAAATTATGTAATTAAGACTCGTTTTTTTGACATTATGAATAGTAACGACGATAATTATCTTTAATTATCTTGATTAATTAGTAATCGGGTAGTTAAGGATAATAAAATAATATCATAATAATAACAAATTACCCCAAAATGTGTTCTAATGCTACTGGTTGTGTCATGGCCGACCATGGGATGCCCCGTACCAAACTTGGGGACCCCATGGAATCACTTTTGTGTGATAATGACTTTTTATCTTTTTATTTTTTAAAGAAAGTAAATATAACAAAGAATGTATCACCTGAGTAAAACATTTTTAATTTTGCATACATAAATTATATTTTGGACTATAAATATTCATTGGAGATCTAATAGGATTTACTACATCATAATAGTTTTTTATAATTTTTAGACATTAAATAAATTAAATTATTTATGACAGCATGATGATGGAGTGATTACCTCATTATTTAACGATTTAAAAAAAATGAAAAGATAATGTAAAATCTAAGACTTACACTTGTCAAAGACCTATTGGATGAGTATATTTCGAACCCTTATCACCTTATCCACGAAATAAATCAATGTGGGACCTTTAAAATCCGAAAATCATTTGAAAATAAAGTAACATTTTATACCTTTCAAAGAGTGCCCCTCCTCTCCTCTTATAAAAGGCCCCCACCTATACCTCTTTACCCACACTTCTCAAGCCTTTGGCTCGGCCAAGATCTAATCATTTTTTCTCTCCACATCCCTCTCCTCATCCTAGAATCCTTACCTTAGGCAGGAAGCTCTTCAAGAAACCCTTTTGGTTCAAACCAAAGGGATTTACCCGATTTAAAGGTAATGTCTTCACTTGTGTTCCTTTGTTTTATTTTGCTTCTCCATCCCCATAAACTCTTTTTATTCCTTTATTTTGTAAAAAAACCAGTATATTCAATATACTAGGATGTTTTTATTAGAATGATTTGAGATAAACTTACACACACATACATCTAATGGTTAAAGAACGTACTGCTTCTGTGGATGGTGAATTTCTGCCTCAGGAAACGATGATTGTTCAATATTCTTTTAACACCTTAAAAGGTGGCCATTAAGATGTCACAATATTTATATATGATATATAATATGTTTATGGTTTACTTAAGCTTATGTATTTTTCATTTATTGAATACCTTTATGGTTTCCATTATGGGTAAATGTGATGTCTTCATTTTAGGAAGTGCAGATTACCGCCCCCTCAAAGTGATTTGATTCGTTAATACCATATGTGGTACGTATAAAGAATAGATTTAATTATATTATATATGATACCATAATTAAGTTATAATACAATTATGTATCATTATGTTTTAATTCCATTAAATATGAAATATAAATGTAAGTAGCGTTCATGCGTACGTACGACTAATCGTCTCCATGAACGGTGAATTTCATTTCTTACCTCTAAATGTGATGTAATATTATAAACTCGTGTATATACTGGATATATATGATATATATGATATCTTCATAAGGAATATAATTATGAATATAATGGATATTTTACCCCATGAACAACTTGTAATTATAAAGAGTGTATTTTTGACTCAAGTACCAATGATCGACTAAATGACCATTATTAACAAAAATAATTACATAGTGTTCATAACATGATAATAAGTGATATAAAAGGAATAATGAACTTGAAAAAGGTTTTTAAGAAAGTAGAAATTAACTCATGTTCATTATTCAGGAGGTTAAAGAACGATCGAGTCAAGTCGAACCCAAGGTATGGGACATCATCTCAATCTCCTTTCATTGAGGCATATTTTGTTTTATACACAACTTTCTTTTATATGGGGTATAAACCCCTTTGACGTTTAAGTTTATTCAAAAGGAATATTTTTTATACAAAGCATTTACTAAATGACAAAAGGGAATGTTTTTTTGTCGTACGTAAGCGGAGACAATGACTTCTCCACCGCCGTGACCATTATTTGAGCTTCAGATTCTTCTACAAGCCATAATTTTTTTTAAAATGAAAAATAAATTCCATGTTTTACTTTTCTTTTATTTTGGTATTGAAAATGGTTTTCATAATGTTCTTATTATATCAATGTGTTGTTTTGATATATTGTGATTGTAATTTGGAAATGTTATGTTTCCATTATGCATGTTTTATGTGATACGATTATGTTATGGTTCTTGGGAATTGTTATGAAGACGGGTGGTTCCATGATAAACTAAGGGCGGGTGAGCCCGATATAGCTCTCCAATGCATTGGGTAACACGAAGGAGTTAAACGTTAAGGTTTCTCCGAAGATATTTAGGGAATATACTGTCATGGGTATTCCAAACTTAACCAAGAGGGTTACTCCCTATGTAAGAATGTTATGAATGCCTCAAGTTTCCTTTATGTCTTATGATTTCTATGATTTATTCATGATTTGATGAGGTATGTTAAAGTTCTTATGTTTTATGAGTAAAGTATAATTTCATTGATTCTTATGTATACATGTACTCATGTTTCCTTTCCATATTTTTATCCCTTACTGAGCTTTTTATGCTTATCCCATGTTTTTGAAATGTTTTTCATAGGTCAAGGGAAAGCTACATGATATGATGATAGTGTCAAGGAACTATCAAGAAAGAATCCATGTTTTATTTTAAATATGTTTAAGTTGATGGAAAAAATGAATACTATCTTTTATTGTAACCACTTTGTTTAAATGTGGGATGTAATGCATGTTTTATTATCTAATTCTCTAAAACTATAATCCTGAAAAGATCCTCAATGTGTATTCTTAAAATATCTCATGATTAAGTAATGTTTAAGGCTGGGGCCTTATAGTTTGTATCAGAGGTTGGTTTAGTTAACTTTAGGAGTTATAATTTAATTACATGTTTATCCAAAAATATTTTTTTATGGTCAAATTGAAAAGATATAGCATTTGAAAATTACCATGTTGCTTTATCTAAGACATGTTTGTTCAGAATGGTTTTCCACAGAGGAAACAGGGAAGCAGTTCTAGGAAGGAATACAGAAGGAAATGACCTTCCGAATCGGCATCTTGAGATGGTCGGAATTGGAACTGAACAGTTTGTTGCAGTAATGGCACAATTGACTCAAGCGATAAATGGTCATGGTATCCATGCACTATATCAGCTAGATCAACCACCGAGGAACATGTCAGTGGTGGAACATTTCATGAGGCAACATCCCCCATCATTTAGAGGTTCATCTAACCCTGTGCAAGCTAAAGGGTGGATTAAAGCACTAGAGAAGATTTTCGATGTCATGGGGTGTTCAGACAATCAAAAGGTTATTCTTTCTATTTACCGTTTGGAGGGTGAAGCAGATCAGTGGTGGTCGATGGTTAAAAATATCAGGGATGCTGTTGAGATTGATGCTCTTGATTGAGATGAATTCAAAGGTATGTTTTTTGAGAAGTATTTTCCTAAGTCTGTTCGACTTAGGATGGAAAAAAAATTCTTGGAATTGAGGCTAAAGGACGAATCAGTGACTGCTTATGAAGAGAGGTTCACTCGATTGGCAATGTATGCTCCAAATTTTATCCGAGACCTTGATAGTAAAATCAATCATTTTTACTCAGGATTTAATCCAAAATATCTAAGGGCATTAGCTTCTCACGAGTTTAAGAGTTATGAAAATCTGGTTCGGTGTGCTGACAATGTGGAAATTGAGTTTGAAAATGATCAAGTGTTCTATAAAAACCAGCAGAAGAAGAGACCGAGGTGGCAGGAGAAAAGAAAGAATTCTTCAAAAAGGTCTGATGGTAAGAAAACTAAGTTTCCAGTTTGTGATAAGTGTGGTAAAAGGCATGCTGGGGAATGTCTTCTGAATTATGGAATATGATACCGATGTGGTAAAATGGGACATAAGGCTCCTGATTGCACTGAAAAAGATCAAGGTGATGGTAAGACCAAATTTGATTTACAGTTAGTGAAATGTTTTAAGTGTAATGAGATGGGTCATTATAAAAATGAGTGTCCGAAAAAGAGCTCGAGTGATGGGAAGCAGTCTGACTATAAGAAAAAAAGAGTGGTGAAATCCTTTGCAACTACTTCAGCAGATGTTGGACCATCAAATGAAGTGGTATCAGGTACTTTGTTTTTTTTCAGATTATGCCAGTGTGTTGTTTGATTCGGGGTATACACATTCTTTCGTCTCTGAAAAATTTTCTAGTAAAATGGGAATACCATCTTAATAAATGACTCCTGAACCTGTTGTAAAAGCACCTGGGGGAAATGTTGAGGCAAAAAGAATTTATAAGAATCTTCCTATCCTTATTCGTGGAAAGAACCTACTTGCAAACCTTAATGTTTTACCTCTAGTAGAGTTTGATGTTATCCTGGGTATGGATTGGCTCTCTATTTACCATGCTAAGATTGACTGTAGAGCTAAAGAAGTTTCTTTTCAGAAAGACTTTCAGTTTGTGTTCAATAATGAACCCTTACTATTGATAACATATCAATAGGCCAAGAAACTTGTAAAAGATGGAAATGAATGTTACCTTGCACACATTGTTGAAAACAAGGGAACTGTTCAGATTAATGATGTACCAGTGGTAAATGAGTATCCTAATGATTTTCCTGATGAGTTTCCTGGAATAATACCAGATCGGGAAGTTGAGTTTACTGTTGACTTAGTTCCTAATGCTAAGCCAATTTCAAAACCCACTTATCGAATGGCTCAAATTGAACTTTTAGAGTTGAAGGAGAAATTGTAAGATTTATTAGAGAAAGGTTTCATTTGACCTAGCACATCACCATGGGGTGCTCTTGTTTTATTTGTTAAAAAGAAAGATGGTTCTATGAGAATTTTCATTGATTATAGAGCCTTGAATAACATCACTGTTAAGAACAAATATCCTTTGCCTCATATCGATGATTTGTTTGATCAGCTCCAGGGAGCTCAGTTTTTTTCAAAGATTGACCGGATATTGGGGTATCATCAGCTGAAGGTAAAGGAAGCAGATATTCCGAAGACTGCATTTCGTACAAGATATGTCCATTATGAATTTGTAGTTATGCCTTTTGGGCTAACCAATGCACCTGTTGTATTCATGGACCTTATGAATAAATTTTTCCATGAGTTCTTGGATAAGAATGTGGTTGTTTTCATTGATGATATTTTGGTGTTTTCTAAAAGTAAAGAGGAGGATGAAATACATTTAAGGGTTATTTTGCAGACCATAAAAGGAAATAAATTTTATGGGAAATTCAGCAAGTGTGAGTATTGGTTGCAACAAATTTCTTTCCTTGGTCACATTGTTTCTAAAGATGGGATAACTGTTGATCCTGCAAAAAAAAAGGTTGGGGAAGAATGGCCAAGACCCACAAATGTGACTGAGATTCGTAGCATCCTTGGTTTGGTAGGCTATTACCGAAGGTTTGTTAGACATTTCTCCCAGTTATCTAGTCTAATGACAAAGATAACTCGGAAGGGTGTTAAGTTTATCTGGACAGAAGAATGTGATGATTGTTTTCAAGAACAGAAAAGAAGATTGGTGAATTCTCCAGTTTTGGAACTACCTTCTAGGAATGGGGAGTTTGTTATCTATAGTTATGATTCATTGAAAGGACTTGGTTGCATCCTAATGCAGAATGATCAGGCAATTGCTTATGCATCACGTCAGTTTAAAACTCATGAGGTAAATTACCCTACACATGATTTGGAGTTAGCTACTGTTGTTTTTGCATTAAAAAATTGGAGGCATCATTTTTATGGAGTAAAGTGTGAAATGTATACCGATCACAAAAGATTAAAGTATATATTCACTCAGAAATAATTCAACATAAGACAATGGAGATGGCTATAACTAATCAAGGATTGTGATTGTACAATTCATTACCATCCGGGAAAAGAAAATAAAGTGGCTGATGCTTTGAGTCAAAAAAGTAATGCTTCATTAACAATGTTGCGTTTGGAACGTGATCCTTTGGTTAAGGATTTGATGAACTTTGGCATAGAAGTTGTTGGTGCAGGATGTCCTTCTGTTTTGTTTCAGGTATCAGTGAAATATTCTCTATCAGACCGAATTAAGCAAGCATAGAAGCAAGACAGTGAGTTACAGAAAAGGGTAGAGCCGGTTCAGAAGGGTATGTTGCCTGAATTCAACATTGATAATGATTGTGTTTTGAGATTTCGGAAGAGATTTTGTGTGCCGTGTGATTCACAGTTGAAGAGAGAGATGTTATGTGAAGCTCATAGTTCTCCGTTTTCAGTTCATCCTGGCAGTACTAAGATGTATAGAGATATTTGAGAGTATTACTGGTGGGACAGAATGAAAAGAGATATTATTTATTTTACTGTGAAGTGTTTGACTTGTCAAGAGGTTAAAGCAGAGCGGAAATTACTGAAATGGATGATTCAACCATTACCATTACTAGAGTGGAAATGAGAGAATATATCCATGGACTTCGTTGTGGGATTGCCGAAGACACCTCGAGGTAATAATGCAATCTGGGTTATTGTTGATCGCTTGAATAAATCTGCTCATTTCCATGCTATACGAGATACTTTTTCCCTAGATCAACTTTCCCATTTGTATCTTAAGGAGATAGTCAGGTTACATGGAGTTCCACTCTCTATTGTATCTGACCGTGATCCCAGGTTCACTTCTAACTTTTGGAAAGGCCTTCAGAAGTCGTTGGGTACTGAATTAAATTTTAGTACAGTTTTTCATCCTCAATCAGATGGGCAGTCCGAACAAAAAATTCAGAATTTGGAGGATAGGCTACATGCTTGTTCGATGGATTATCAGAGAAGTTGGGACCAACATATTTCTTTGGTTGAGTTTTCATATAATAACAGTTGTCATTCTAGTATACAGATGACACCATTTGAGGCGTTATATGGGAAGTGGTGTCGAACTCTATCTTTCTGGGAAGAAGTGCGTGAAACGAAGTTGATGTGACCAGAATTGGTAGAAGAGTTGGTAGAAAAAGTTCTGATGATACAGAGACATATGAGAACAACTTAGAGTAGGCAGAAGAGTTATGCGGACAACAGGAGGAAGGATCTATCTTTTGTGGTAGGTGATCAAGTTTTTTCAAAGTATCACCATGGAAAAGTGTGAGGATATTTGGTAAAAAGGAAAGATGAGTCCAAGATTCATTGGACCATATTAAATTTTGGAGAGATTTGAATCAGTTGCATACCGAGTGGCTTTACCTCCGAGTTTATCTCAGGTATACAATGTTTTTCATATTTCAATGTTAAGGAAGTACATACCAGATCCATCTCATGTTTTGAGTCTAGAGGTAGTTCAGCTGGAAGAGAATCTAACTTATGAGGAACAACCGGTCCAGATTCTTGACCATAGGGAGAAAGTGTTGCAGAATAAGGTGATTCATCAAGTAAAGGTTTTGTGGAAAAACCACATGAGTGAAGAGGCAACATGGAAATTTGAAAATGCAGTGAGGGATAAATACCCCCACTTATTCGATAAGTAAATAAATTGCGGGGACGCAATTTTCTAAAGGGGGAAGGATGTAACATCCCAAGTAAGTAATGAATAATTGATATTTTTATCTATGTCTATTTATGAATTAGATAGTGTTTTAGAGGCTTAAAATGAGAATAAATCCAATCTTAACCACAGAATACACTAATATTTTTACAAGATTGTTTTACTGCCTTTTGATGGAAAACCATTTTTAAATCAAACTTTGGACAATTTTATAAGCTCTATTTTTAAAAATAAACATATTCTTTATTATTGGGACATTGAAATTTACATTGGATAATTTTTGGTATTTTTCTGACAATGATCATTTTTTAATGAATAGTAAAAAATACTGCATTTTACATCAAAACTGCTTTTTCATCTAATTTAATTATATGGTTAGATTATCTTTTTAATTGGTCTTAAATTGTAATTATAATATTTTTTACCATTTAATCCAATGGTGGTCATTGGAATTAATTTCACTTTGGTATTGTGTATAAACAAGTGCCAAACTTTTCATAGATATTATTTCAAAAAACCCCCTATTTTTTTGACTACGGGAATTATTTTTAAATTAATTATTGAAATTTCTAAGTTTAGAATTTGGTAAAATGGATTCCATATTTGGAATCTAACGTTCCAAATTATGTAATTAAGACTCTTTTGTTTTTGGACATTATGAATAGTAACGACGATAGTTATCTTTAATTATCTTGATTAATTAGTAATCGGGTAGTTAAGGATAATAAAATAATATCATAATAATAAATAATGACCCAAACATATGTCCTAATGCTACTGGTTGTATCATTTCCGACCATGGTATGCCTTGTGCCAAGCTTGGGGACCCCATGGAATCACTTTTGTGTGATAATGACTTTTTATCTTTTTATTTTTTAAAGAAAGTAATTATAACAAAGAATGTATCACCTGAGTAATTTTTTTTTAATTTTGTCTAAATAAATGATATGTTAGACTATAAATATTAATTGGAAAGATAACAATATTTACTATATCATAGTATTTTTTTTATAATTTTTAGACTTTAAATAAATTTAATTATTTATGACATCATGATGATGCAGCGATTACCTCGTTATTTGAAGAATTAAATAAAATGAAAAGATAATGTAACATCTATGACTTAAAACTGTCAAAGTCCTATTGGATGAGTATATTTCGAACCCTTATCACCTTATCCTCGAAATACATCAATGTGAGACCTTTAAAATCTGAAAATCATTTGAAAATAAAGTAACATTTTATACCATTCCAAGAGTGCCCCTCCTCTCCTCTTATAAAAGGCCCCCACCTCTACCTCTTTACCCACACTTCTCAAGCCTTTGGCTCGGCCAAGCTCTTCTCATTTTGTCTCTCCACATCCCTCTCCCCATCATAGAGGACTTAACATAGGCAGTATGCTCTTCAAGAAACCCTTTTGGTTCAAACCAAAGGGAGTTACCCGATTTAAAGTTAATGTCTTCAGTTGTGTGCTTTTGTTTTATTTTGCTTTTCCAACCCCGTAAAATCTTTTTATTCATTTATTTTGTAACAAAACCAGTATCTTAAATATACTATGATTTTTTTATAAGAAGGATTAGAGCTACAATTACCCACACCTACATCTAATGGTTTAAGAACATACTGTTTCTGTGGATGGTGAATTTCTGCCTCATGAAATGATGATTGTTCAATATTCTTTTAACACCTTCAAAGGTTTCCATTAATATGTCACTATATTTATATATGATATATAATATGTTTATGTTTTACTTAATATTCTGTATTTTTCATTTATGGCATACCTTTATAGTTTCCATTATGGGTAAACGCGATATCTTCATTTTCGGAAGTGCGGACTACCGCCCTCTCAAAGTGATTTGATTCGTTAACAACATATGTGGTACGTATACAGGATATATTTAATGATATAATATATGATACCATTCTAAATTTATAATACAAATATGTATCATTATGTTTTAATTCTATTAAATATGAAATAGAAATGGAAGTAGCCTTCATGCGTACGTACGACTTACCGTCTCCATGAATGATGCATTTCATTTCTTAACTATAAATGTGGTGTAATATTATAAATGCATGTATATACAGGATATATATGATATATATGATATCTTCATCAGGAATATAATTCTGGATTTAATGGATATTTTACCCCATGAACAACTTGTAATTATAAAGAGTTTATTTTTTACTCAAGTACCAATGATCGAAAAAACGACCATTATTAACATAAATAATTACATAGTGTTCATAACATGATAATAAATAATATAAAAGGAATAAGGAACTTGAAAAAGGTTCTTAATCAAGTAGAAATTAACTCAAGTTTATTATTCAGGAGGTTAAAGAACAATCCAGTCAAGTCGGACCCGAGGTATGGGACATCATCTCAATCTCCTTTCATTGTGGCATATTTTGTTTTCTACACAACTTTCTTTTATACAGTGTATAAACCCCTTTGAATTTTACGTTTATTCAAGAGGAATATTTTTTATACTAAGCGTTTACTAAACTACAAAAGGGAATGTTTTTTTGTCGTACGTATGCGGCGACAATGGCTTGTCCACCGTCGTGACCATTATTTGAGATTCGACTTCCTCTACAATCCATAACTTTTTTTAAAATGAAAAATAAATACCATGTTTTTATTTCCTTTTATTTTGATATTGAAAATGGTTTTCATAATGTTTTTATTATATCATTGTGTTGTTTTGATATCTTATGATTGAAATGTGAAAATGTTATGTTTCCTTTATGCATGTTTTATATGATACGATTATGACATGTTTCTTGGGCATTGTTATGAAGACGGGTTGTTCCATGATAAACTAAGGGCGGGCGAGCCTAATATAGCTCTCCAATGCATTGGGTAATGCGAAGGAGTTAAATGTTAAGGTTTCTTCGAAGACATTGAGGGAATATACTGTGATGGGTATTCCAAACGTAACCAAGAGGGTTACTACCTATGTAAGAATGTTATGAATGCCTCAAGTTACCTTTATGTCTTATGATTTCTATTATTTATTCATGATTTGATGAGGTATGTTAAAGTGATTATGTTTTATGAGTAAAGTATGATTTCATTGATTCTTATGTATACATGTACTCATGTTTCCTTTCCATATTTGTATCCATTACTGAGCTTTTTATGCTCATCCCAAGTATTTGAAATGTTTTTTACATGTCAAGGGAAAGGAACATGATATGATGATAGTGTCAAGGAACTGTCAAGAAAGAATCCATGTTTTATTTTAAATATGTTTCGGTTGATGGGAAAAATGAATACTATCTTTTATTGTAACCACTTTGTTTCAATGTGGGATGTAATGAATGTTTTATGATCTAATTCTCTAAAACTCTAAACCAGAAAAGATCCTCATTGTGTATTCTTGAAATATCTCAAGATTAAGTAATGTTTAAGGCTGGGCCTTATAGTTGGTATCAGAGGTCGGTTTATATAATTTTAAGAGTTATAATTCTATCAGATGATTGTCCAAATTTTTTTTATAGTCAAATTGAAAAGGTATAATATTTGAAGATTACCATGTTGCTTCATCTAAGACATGTTTGTTCAAAATGGTTTTCCACAGAGGAAATAGGGAAGCAGTGCTAGGAAGGAATACAGAAGGAAATGACCTTCTGAATCAGCATCCTGAGATGGTCAGAATTTGAACTGAACAGTTTTTTGGAGTAATGGTGCAGTTGAATCAAGCGATAAATGGTGGTATTATCCATGCGTGATATCATCCAGATCAACCGCAGAGGAACATGTCAGTGGTGGAACATTTCATGAGGCAACATCCCCCATCATTCAGAGGATCATATGACCATGTGCTAGCTGAAGGGTGGATTAAATCACTAGAGAATATTTTCGATGTCATGGGGTGTTCAAACAATCAAAAGGTTAGTCTTGCTATTTACCGTTTGGTGGGTGAAGGAGATCAGTGGTGGTCGATGGTTAAAAATATGAGGGACGCTGATGAGATTGATGCTCTCGACTGGAATGAATTTAAAGGTATATTTCTTGATAAGTATTTTCCTAAGGCTGTTCGACTTAGGATGGAAAAACAATTCTTGGAATTGAGGCAAGAGGACGACTCAGTGGGTGCTTATGAAGAGTGGTCCACTCGATTTTCAAGGTATGCTCCAAATTTTATCTGAGACGTTGATAGTAAAATCAATCGTTTTTACTCAGGATTAAAGACAAAATCTTGAAGGGCAGTAACTTCTCGCGAGTTAAAGAGTTATGAAAAGCTTGTTCGATGTTTTGAGAAGGTGGAAATGGAGTTTCCCAATGATCAAGTGTTCTATATAAACTAACAGAAGAATAGACCGATGTGGCAGGAGAAAGGATAGAATTCTTCAAAAAGGTCTGATAGTAAGAAAACTAAGATTCCAATTTGTGATAAGTGTGGTAAAATGCATGCTGGGGAATGTATTCTGAATTCTGGAAAGTTCTACCGATGTGGTAAGATGGGACATAAGGCTCATGATTGCACTGAAAAAGATCGAGGTGATGGTAAGACCAAATTTGATTTATAGTTAGTGAAATGGTTTAAGTGCAATGAGATGGGTAATTATGCAAACGAGTGTCCAAAAAAGAGCCCGAGTGATAGGAAGCAGTCTGACTACAAGTAAAAAGGAGTGGTGAAATCCTTTGCAACTACTTCAGAAGATGATGGGCCATCAAATAAAGTGGTATCAAGTACTTTGTTTGTTTTTTCAGATTATACCAGTGTGTTGTTTGATTCGGGGTCAACACATTCTTTAATCTCTGAAAACTTTTCTAGTAAAACGGGAATACCATCCCAAGAAATGACTCCTAAACATGTGGTAAAAACACTTGGGGGAAATGTTGAGGCAAAAATAATTTATAAGAATCTTCCTATCCTTATCCGTGGAAGGAACCTACATGAACCCCTTATTGTTTTACCTCCAGTAGAGTTTGATGTTATCCTGAGTATGGATTGGCTCTCTATTTACCGTACTAAGATTGACTGTAGAGCTAAAGAAGTTTCTTTTCAGAAATAATTTCAGTTTGTGTACAAGAATGAATTCTCACTATTGATAACATATCAAGAGGCCTAGAAACTTGTAAAATATGGAAATGAATGTTACCTTGCACACATCATTGAAAACAAGGGAACTATTTAGATTAATGATGGACTAGTGGTAAATGAGTATCCTGATGTTTTTCCTGATGAGTTTCCTGGAATAATACCATATCAGGAAGTTGGGTTTACTGTTGACTTAGTTCCTAATGCTAATCCAATTTCAATACCCTCTGATTGAATGGATCAAATTGAAATTTTTGAGTTGAATGAGAAATTGCAAGATTTATTAGAGAAAGGTTTCATTCGACCTAGAACATCACCATGGGGTGATCCTGTTTTATTTGTTAAAAAGAAAGTTGGTTCTATGAGACTTTGCATTGATTTTAGGGGCTTGAATAAAATCACTGTTAAGAACAAATATCCTTTGCCTCATATCGATTTATTTGTTTGATCAGCTCCAGGGTGCTCAGTTTTTTTCAAAGATTGACCTGAGATCGGGGTATCATCAGCTGAAGGTAAAGGAAGCAGATATTCTGAAGACCACATTTCGTACAAGATATGGCCATTATGAATTTTTAGTTGTTCCTTTTGGGCTAACCAATGCACCTGCTATATTCATGGACCTTATGAATAGAATTTTCCATGAGTTCTTGGATAAGTTTGTGGTTGTTTTCATTGATGATATTTTAGTTTTTTCTAAAATTAAAGAGGAACATGAAAGACATTTAAGGGTTATTTTTCAAACATTAAAATAAAAGAAATTGTATAGGAAATTCAGAAAGTGTGAGTTTTGGTTGCAACAAATTTCTTTCCTTGGTCACATTGTTTCTAAATATGGGATAACTGTTGATCCTGCAAAAACAAAGGTTGTGGAAGAATGACCAAGAACCACAAATGTGACTATTATTCGTAGCTTCCTTGGTTTGGCAGGCTATTACCGAAGGTTTGTTAGAAATTTCTCCCCGTTATCTAGTCCAATGACAAAGATAACTCGTTAGGGTGTTAAGTTTATCTAGATAAAAGAATGTGATGATTGTTTTCAGGAACTGAAAAGAAGATTGGTGAATTCTCCAGTTTTGGAACTACCTTACAGGAATGGGGAGTTTGTTATGTACAGTGATGCTTCATTGAAAGGAATTGGTTGCGTCCTAATGAAGAATGATCAGGTAATTGCTTATGATTCACGTCAGTTGAAAAATCATGAGGTAAATTACCATACACATGATTTGGAATTAGCTGCTGTTGTTTTCGCTTTACAAAATTGCTGGCATCATTTGTATGGAGTAAATTGTGAAATATATAACGATCACACAAGTTTAAAGTATATATTCACTCAGAAAGAATTGAACATGACATAGAGGAGATGGCTAGAATTAATCAATGATTATGATTGTATAATTCATTACCATCTGGGAAAAGCAAATAAAGTGGCTGATTCTTTGAGTCGAAAAAGTAATGATTCATTAAAAATGTTGCATTTGGAACGTGATCCTTTGGTTAAGGATTTGATGATGTTTGGCATAGAAGTTGTTGGTGCAGGATGTCCTTCTATTTTGTTTCATGTATCAGTGAAATCTTCTCTATCAAACAGAATTAAGCAAGCACATAAGCAAGACAGTGAGTTATAGAAAAGGGTAGAGCTGGTTCAGAAGGGTAAGTTCCCTGAATTCAACATTGATAATGATTGTGTTTTGAGATTTGGGAAGAGATTTTGTGTGCCGTGTGATTCACAGTTGAAGAGAGAGTTGTTATGTGAAGCTCATATTTCTCCGCTTTCAGTTCATCCTGGCAGTACTAAGATGTATAGAGAACTTCAGGAGTATTATTGGTGAGACGGAATAAAAAGAGATATTTCTGATTTTACAGTGAAGTTTTTGTCTTTTCAACAGGTTAAACCAGAGCGGCAGTTACCGAAATAGAAGCTTCATCCTTTACCAGTACCAGAGTGGAAATGGGAGAATATATCCATGGACTTTGTTGTGGGATTTCCGAAGACACCTCGAGGTAATAATGCAATCTGGGATATTGTTGATCACTTGACTAAATCTACTCATTTCCGTGCTATACGAGATACTTTTTCCCTAAATCAACTTTCCCATTTGTATCTTAAAGAGACAGTCAGGTTACATGGAGTTCCTCTTTCCATTTTATTTGACCATGATCTCAGGTTCACTTCTAACTTTTGGAAAGGCCTTTAGAAGTCGTTGGGTACTGAATAAATTTTAGTATAGCTTTTCATCCTCAATTAGATGGGCAGTCAGAACGAACAATTCATACTTTGGAGGATATGCTACGTGCTTGTTCGATGGATTATCAGGGAAGTTGGGACCACCATCTTTCTTTGGTTGAGTTTTCATATAATAACAGTTTTCATTCTAGTATACATATGGCACCATTTGAGGTGTTATATGGGAAGCAGTTTCGAACTCCAGCTATTTGGGATGAAGTGGGTGAAAGGAAGTTGATGGGACTGGAATTGGTAGAAGAGTTGGCATAAAAAGTTCAGATGATACATTGACACATGATAATAGCTCAGAGCAGACAAAATAGTTATGCGGACAATAGGAGTAAGGATCTATCTTTTGAGGTAGGTGATCTTGTTTTTCTCAAAGTATCACCATGGAAAAGTGTGATGCGATTTGGTAAGAAAGGAAAGCTGAGTCCAAGGTTCATTGGACCATATGAAATTATAGAAAGAGTTGGATCAGTTGCATATCGAGTGGCTTTACCTCTGAGATTATCTCAGGTATACAATGTTTTTCATGTTTCAATGTTAAGGAAGTACATGCCAGATCCATCTTATGTTTTGAGTCCAGAGGTAGTTCAGCTGAAATAGAATCTATCTTATGAGGAACAACCGGTCCAGAATCTTGACCACATGGAGAATGTGTTGCGGAATAAGGTGATTCATCAAGTAATGGTTTTGATGAAAAACCACATGAGTGAAGTGGTAACATGGGAATATGAAAATGCAACGGGGGATAAATACCCCCACTTATTCGATAAGTAAATAAATTGTGGGGATGCAATTTTCTAAAGGGGAGAAGGATGTAACATCCCATGTAAGTAATTAATAATAGATATTTCTATCTATGTATATTTATGAATTAGATAGTGTTTTAGAGGCTTAAAATGAGAATAAATCCAATCTTAAGCATGGAATCAACTAATATTTTTAAACGATTGTTTTACTGCCTTTTGATGGAAAACCATTTTTAAATCAAACTTTTGACAATTTTATAAGCTCTATTTTTAGAAATAAACATATTCTTTATGATTGGGTCATTTAAATTTACATTGTATATTTTTTTGGTATTTTTCTGACAATGTTCATTTTTTAATGAATAGTAAAAAATACTGCATTTTACTACAAAACTGCTTTTTCATCTAATTTAATTATATGGTTATATTGTATTTTTTATTTTTCTTAAAGTGTAATTAGAATAGGTTTTTACCATTTAATCCAATGGCGGTCATTTTATTTAATTTCACTTTGGTATTGTCCATAAACAAGTGCCAAACTTTTCATATATATTGTTTCAAAAAACCAATATTTGTTTTGACAACGAGAATTATTTTTAAATTAATTATTGCAATTTCAATGTTCCGAATTTGGTAAAATGGATTCCATATTTGGAATCAGAAGTTACAAATTATTTAATTAATACTCTTTTGTTTTTGGACATTATGAATAGTAATGACGATAATTATCTTTAATTATCTTGATTAATTATTAATCGGGTAGTTAAGGATAATAAAATAATATCATAATAATAAAAAATTACCCCATAATGTGTCCTAATGCAATTGGTTGTGTAATGTACGACAATGGGAGGCCTTGTTCCTAACTTTGGGACCCCATGGAATCACTTTTGTGTGATAATGACTTTTTATCTTTTTATTTTTTAAAGAAAGTAAATATAACAAAGAATGTGTCACCTGAGTAAAAACATTTTAATTTTGTCTAAATAAATGATATTTTGGACTATAAATATTCATTAGAGAGATAAAAGTATTTCCTACATCATATTATTTTTTTTATAATTTTTAGACATTAAATAAATTAAATTATTTATGACATCATAATGATGTAGCGATTACCTCATTATTTAACGATTTAAATAAAATGAAAAGATAATGTAAAATCTAAGACTTACACTTGTCAAATAACTATTGGATGAGTATATTTCGATCTCTTATCACCTTATACTCGAAATAAATCAATGTGGGACCTTTAAAATCTGAAAATCATTTGAAAATAAAGTAACATTTTATATCTTTCCAAGAGTGCCCCTCCTCTCCTTCTATAAAAGGCCCCCACCTCTACCTCTTTACCCACACTTCTCAAGACTTTGGATCGGAAAATCTCTGCTCATTTTGTCTCTCCACATCCCTCTACTCATCGTATAATCCTTACCTTAGGCAGGAAGCTCTTCAAGAAACCCTTTTGGTTCAAACCAAAGGGAGTTACCCGATTTAAAGGTAATGTCTTCACTTGTGTTCTTTTGTTTTATTTTTCTTCTCCAACCCCATAACTCTTTTTATTCATTTTTTTTGTAGAAACACCAGTATCTTCAATATAATAGGATGTTTTTACAAGAAATATTCGAGCTACACTTACACACACCTACATCTAATGGTTAAAGAACATACTGTTTCTGTGGATGGTGAATTTCTGCCTCAAGAAACGATGCTTGTTCAATATTATTTTAACACCTTCAAAGGTGGCCATTAATATGTCACTATATTTATATATGATATATAATATGTTTATGTTTTACTTAAACTTCTGTATTTTTCATTTATGGCATACCTTTATGGTTTCCATTATGGGTAAACACGATATCTCCATTTTAGGAAGTGCGGACCACCGCCCCCTCAAAGTGATTTGATTCGTTAATACCATATGTGGTACATATAAAGGATAGATTTAATGATATTATATATGATACCATAATGAAGTTATAATACAATTTTGTATCATTATGTTTTAATTCCATTAAATATGAAGTATAAATGGAAGTAGCGTTCATGCGTACGTACGACTTACCATCTCCATATGAACAATGAATTTCATTTCTTACCTCTAAATGTGATGTAATATTATAAATGCATGTATATACTGGATATATATTATATATATGATATATTAATCAGGAATATAATTCTGGATATAATGGATATTTTACCCCATGAACAACTTGTAATTATAAAGAGTTTATTTTTGACTCAAGTACCAATGATCGACAAAACGACCATTATTAACCTAAAAAATTAAATAGTGTTCATAACATGATAATAAGTGATATAAAAGGAATAATGGAATTTAAAAAGGTTCTTAAGAAAGTAGAAATTAACTCAAGTTTATTATTAAGGAGGTTAAAGAACGATCGAGTCATGTCGGACCCGAGGTATGGGACTTCGTCTCAATCTCCTTTTATTGAGGCATATTTTGTTTTATACACAACTTTCATTTATACGGCCTATAAACCCCTTTGAATTTTACATTTATTCAAAAATAATATTTTTAATATGATTCATTTACTAAACGACAAAAGGGAATGTTTTTTTGTCGTACGTATGCGGCGACAATGACTTCTCCGCCGTCGTGACCATTATTTGAGATTCAACTTCCTCTACAAGCCATAACTTTTTTTAAAATGAAATATAAATACCATGTTTTTCTTTTCCTTTATTTTGGTATTGAAAATGGTTTTCATAATTTTTTTATTATATCAATGTGTTGTTTTGATATCTTGTGATTGAAATGTGGAAATGTTATGCTTCCTTTATGCATGTTTTATGTGATACAATTAGGTTATGATTTTTGGGAATTGTTATGAAGATGGGTGGTTCCATGATAAACTAAGGGTGGGTGAGCCCGATATAGCTCTCCAATGCATTGGGTAATGCGAAGGATTTAAACGTTAAGGTTTCTCTGAAGAGATTTAGGGAATATACTGTGATGGGTATTCCAAACGTAACCAAGAGGGTTACTCCCTTTGTAAGAATGTTATGAATGCCTCAAGTTACCTTTATGTCTTATGATTTATATGATTTATTCATGGTTTGATGAGGTATGTTAATGTGATTATGTTTTATGAGTAATGTATGATTTCATTGGTTCTTATGTATACATGTACTGATGTTTCCTTTCCATATTTTTATCCCTTACTGAGATTTTTATGCTCATCCCAAGCTTTTGAAATGTTTTTCACAGGACAAGGTAAAGCTACATGATATGATGAAAGTGTCAAGGAACTTTCAAGAAAGAATCCATGTTTTATTTTAAATATGTTTCGGTTGATGAGAAAAATGAATACTATCTTTTATTGTAACCACTTTATTTAAATGTGGGATGTAATGCATGTTTTATGATCCAATTCTCTATAACTCTAAATCTAAAAAGATCCTCAATGTGTATTATTGAAATATCTCTAGATTAAGTAATGTTTAATGCTGGGTCCTTATAAAATGTATCGCTTCCAAGGACATCATAGTATTATGGGTTCATTCCCCCATATAACCTTGGTAGTCATGGTTCACTCTCATAACCATATTGGTTTTATGGATCACTCTAATATCTATCATGATGGTCAATAACCCCTCTGAAGACCATCTTTGTTGGTAAGGTCTTCTATTTCTATCTTAGGAAATATTAATATTTACCCAATGAATTAGTGGAAGATGTATGTCCCATCAATATCATAATAAAATTATACATATGTGTTCTATGATATCATAAAAAGTATTCATATGATATCCCAAAAAATGAAATGGGTTCATAAACATGTAATATTACCCTAACATGTGGTAATTTGATAGGTTTCATTATCATTTAATCAAATAAAATACTATGAAAAGAAATGGGATTCATAGACATATAACATGAAAAATAGAAACAAATTTCTTAAACATAGAAACCAATAATGATTAATTTATTTCATAAACATATAACCCATGAATTAAAAATTAGTTTCATAATAATATATCCCATGAAAGAGAAATGGATTTTATAATCATATAATGCAATAAATACAAATTATTTTCATAAGAATCATTCAATAAAAATCAAAACCATTCAATAATAAATATGAATAGAACCTTTTAATCATTTACTATAAGGGAATTATTAGCATCATGGGTTGTCATATTAGCTAAAAAATATTTTTGAAATATATTTTAAAAACATTTCTTGAATAAATATCTATTTTTGAAAACGTCTATTAAAAAAACCTTTTCAAAACCATTTTCAATGAAAATTAATTGAAAATATATAAATAAATATTTAAATAACCTTGAAAATATTTTTTTTGAAAAAATTTAAAATAAGAAATATAAAATTTTGAAAACCTATTCCCTTAAAAATATATAACAGAAATTGAACTGTTTATAAAAATAGTTTCTATGAAAACTTATAAAATAATCATGAAAAAAAACCTGAAAAACTTTTTTCTTGAAAAAATATAGAATATTTTTGAAAAAATTTCAAAAACTATATTCCTTGAAAAATTATAAAATTATCTCGAAATATTTTTTCCTTGAAAACTTATTTATGAATATTAATTCAATTTTTAAAACTATTTTCCTTGAAAATATGTAAGATAAACATGAAAAATATTCGAAAAACCTTTTCTATGGAAAAAATTAGAAAACATAATAAAAAATGTTTCAATAGAATTGATGCCATCAAAATTGAAACCCAAAATTTTAATTCATAATTAGTTTTGAATATTGTTGAATTTTTATTTAAATATTAACCATTTTTGGAAATAGTTTTTATTATAAACCACTTTAAAACAAATGAATATATTGAATAATACTAAAACATTTTTCATTAAAAATTCCTTTCTAATATTTTAAAACAAGTATCAAGGGAATGATGTTCATGATGAATGATAAATCTATACATGTCGTACATTCCTTTTTCACCCTAAAAAGACCAGAAAAGTTCATCTACCAGAAAATGACAAGAAGATTAATTTTTTAAAACATTTATTTTTAATTGTAAAAAACGGGTAAAATTTTAGAATATTTTTTGAAAACTTTTAGGAAACATGGTTTTAAAGGAACACATATTTCTGAACTAAAAGGATGTAATGTCATCCTTTCTTAAAAACACTTTCTTGATCATATTATGTAAAAAATAGTGGAAAAATGAACCATTAATTTTATTTAATAATAATAACCATAGTTTAATAGAAATCATGTTAGTTCTTGAGATATGGATCATATTATTTCGTCTATTATGTCATAATCATAAACAATCTCGATAAATGGTGATATTGTAGCTATAAACTGTTACAAATTTTGTAACATTGAATAATAAAAAATAGGAAAAAAAATACCTGAAGCATAACATATCATGAAAATAATAATATTAATGGAATAATATATCAAAGGTTGTATATAAACCTTCTGTAAAAAATAGATTCGTAACATGACATGTATCTCAAAGACGACATATTGAGACAAAATAACTTTACTGATTTGCTACCTTTTGAAACATGGATTTCCTGAAAGGAATATCATAAAATGGATATGTAAATACTAATAAATTTACGTATAATAATCATATAATATATCCATTTTAATTATACACACCACACAAAAGAAATGATTAGTCAATAAGATATGTGTCTCGTTTAAATAAATAGTGAGATTAAATTCTTTTACCATATGTCTTGACTGTCTTACTACACATACAAACCTCGTATATTATAAATTTATGTATATTAAAAATATTTCATAAAAGAATATTTTAATTTTTTTACCATTTATGGTTTTCGTATGACTTTATATTAGCCTCTTATTGATGATTCCAAGTTAACGATTCGTTTTGGGTAATATCATCTTTTTTCATGTTTCTTAATTTATAATATATTTTGTACTCATAATTATATAAGGATTTATAGAATGTAAAAAATGATATAAATATGATTTATATTCAATATATATTTATTTATAATAATCTATATCCTATTAAAATATGAAATGGAATACACCATTCATGTAGAAGGTAGGTTGTATGTATGTGTGAATAAAGTTTCCATTTTTCATTGTAATATTAATAGAAATAATGAATAGAAAAATATGTATATATATAATATAAATTAAATTGAGATATTATTTAATATATATCTTACATGTCCACAAAACTCATCCTTAATACATTCCATGTAGTGTGTAAATGAATCACATCGCTTGGAGGAGGTGATTGTCCACACATGAACAAATTAAATTATCTTATTTACACTAAATGGAAATAATTAAGGTAGGTTTTATATAATAACATATGAATAATAATTAAATTATAAATATATATCAAATAAAAATATTTTCCATCATAATTACCAATGATGAGAGCTGATAAATTTAAAGCGAACAATATCATTTTGTGGGGTAGTATTTCATTGAACCTGAAAACAGTAAGTTTCTTACCCATTTGATGGATGTGTGTGGATGTGTAGATCAAAACCGTAGAATAATAAAAAATTATTATATTAAGGATACTTTTTATTATATACTAAAGGAATAAGATGGATTGATTTGTTGGGGAATGAAAATATAAGAAACGATCTTGGGGAAGGATCTTATATATTCTTTTGGTAACTCAATCTCCATTTCACAAAAGAGATTCTTTCAATGGATTTCTTCCTAAATAGAGACTACAATAACTAATGGAGGGATTTTTGTAAGTTTATTTGTAAAATCATGGTCAATCCTATATGGTTTTAGAGGTGTGACGAATTGGGATAATTGGTGGCCTCTTATAAAGGAGGGAAAGGGAATATTTTGTTTTTTTAAGAAATATGTTTTACCCAAGTATTAATTATTAACAAAGTATCCAAATGGATCATTATATAACATTAGATATTTATTGGCCGAAAGAAGTCCATCCAATGGGTGTTGGGAAGGTGTCTTTGTCATTTTGGCCCTTATGTTTAATTTTTAATCCCTTGTTAAGTTTAATTTTACCTTAATCCATGTAATTAATTTTAATCACTTTCATTAGTATTTTATATAACAAAATTTTATTGTTATTATTAGACTATAAACATTATACTTTTTATAATAGTTTATGTCAATTTTTTTATATTCAATTGAAATAAGGGGAAATTATAATTTATGCTAATCCCACAGACGTGAGTAGAAGGAGGGTTTTAAAGTAAGAATGTTCAAAAGTTCATTATGATTTTATATATAAATTCAATATAAAAATGGTATTAATATAATAAATTAGATTAATATATTAATAGATGATATATTATGACTTTCAAAATATTATCAAATATAATTTAACTATCTAAATAATTTATATGAAAATTAAGTTTGAATTAGAATTCAGTATTTTTCAATATTCATCCAAAAATGATGTTTCATAGAAAAATACCAACAATTAAAGCTAATTTTTTTTGAAAAAAATATAAATAAAAAAATTAATTGTATTTTATCAAATTCAATTTCTACTAGTGTCTAAAATTAATTTTTTATTGTTCACAAAAGTACATAAAATATGTTTATTTGAAAAGATAATATATTAAAACATATATTCACTTAACCAAAAATTATATATTTTAAGATCAATATGATTAATTTATATGAAACCATTTTAAATGACATTTAATAAATGGTTATTTCTATTCATATTACTAATTAATGATAGCTATGTTATAACTATCACATTTAAATAATTAAAATAATATAGTGTTGTTTCACAGAAACTCAATGTTGTGTGTAACGCAAACCAAGTCAGTGTTGCATGTATCACATTATTACCATCGTGTTGTGTGAAAAATTTCAAAATTAGTTAACTAATATAATTCACATTATATCTATTGTTTATAGAAATTTAAAATATCAAAATGATTAAATAAATTCAAAAAAATTCACAAAATTTCAGTGTGTTACATTCATCTAACATTAAAATGAATTTCACCCTCTAAATTCTTCTGGGTTTTTAATGGTTTAATAATTGAAAGATTATTTCATAGATTCCCACTTTGTAAAAATTAATACTAAAACATTATTTAAAAATATAATGTTGGAATCATTATTTTAAACCAATGTAACATATAAATCAATTTCCACATTGGAGAACATAGGTGTGAAGTCAAAATATAGGCTTGGTGGAAAAACATAAATGTTAATAGGGAGTTTTTGAGGTCATAAATCACAAATAAGTGAATTGTTAATATAAATATGAGGGTCTCAAATTCATAAATTTTTGTTGAATTAAAATTCAATTACTTTAACAAAAATTAGGTTATTAGGTCAACATTTTATTTCTATACCATCTTCCAAATGTTGAATAATATTTATGAAAATACATAATTAAATGTTTTTAGGAAAACCACAACATTTTTTGTTCCATGGTCCAATTCACCTATTTCCCCAAAAATGGAAGATGAGTTTTTCATTCCTAAATCACTAAAAGATAATGAGATCTAAAGATATTTCATCCCATCTATCATTAGTTATCATCAAGAAATGATTTTTAGAACATTTTATCCAGTATTTATAAGTCCTCAATTTGCGATATAATACCATAATCTAACAAGCTTAATTTTAAGTGTAACATAATATTTTAATAAAATTTTATCATTATATCCCAATAAAAAGATTGAAATTCGACACTTTATAATGAAATTCATGAAATCAGCTTAATAAAGACTCCCATATATTATAATGTAGCTATTAGTTTTTATATTCCAATCACGTGAATATCGTCATCATATATTACCTTGAAACACGGTATTAACCTGAATTACCATAAATACTCTTCCAAAACATACTTTCTTCCTTATTCCAAATATTACTAGATATATATCTTAATTCCAAATAGTTTCTAAACATAGTCCATGATAGAATAAATGAATTTCTAACAAGCCCTTAATTATTTCCAAGGTAATCATTAAGGTCTAATTTACATATTCACATACAATATCTCTTTATTAAAACTACATTATCTTAATATAAAGAACATATAAAGGGTTATCTTCCATTAGTCAAAATACCACCTTATCATAAAATAACATCTCCATTTGATCAAAAAACATTCATCATGATCTTGTAAATCCTATTAGAAAAACATAAGTTGGAAATTCCATGTATATTTCTCTATTCATATAACATAATACATTAATCTAAATATATAAAAACTGAAATTTATCCATATTATCCATAATCCACAAAAATAATACCTCATACTATTACTTAATAAATATTTTCTTTCACATTTCATTCATAGTCCCATCATACTCTCAAATATAGAAAATTCTCATATGTCCTCAATGATTCTCTTCGGGTGCTTTCCACCGAGGAAATTGATTTTCATAAGGAAAAATATTTTTCACTTAAAGTATTTAAACATTGATAATGTCATACGGATGTTAATATTAACATAAAATTCTTAACATAATAATTCATCATTTCTTTTAATTTACTTTCTTTGTGTTTTTATTTTCCACAATCTAAAAATATTCTTGTTGATCTAAGATAGTCACATCGGTGATTCCTTCCAAAATATTTTCATAAAAAAGGGAACTTAACATTATTTCCCCCAAGGTCTCAATTATACAAAATTTCATAAAAATTGTTCCTTCTCTTATTCAGTGAGTCTGAGAGTTGGTTAAAGTACATGTTATTAACCATTTTCCGTGGAAACTGACTAGGAATGATAACAAATACCTTAAATATTGTGACCATCTAATTTTGAATTTTCATCAAGAAATAATCTATTACATTCAACATTAACCCAGCTTCTCCAGGCTCCCTATATTTAATAAAAACATATAGAATTGGGTGGGAAACCCTAATCATTGAACAAAACCACTTAACCGTCACTACTAAAAAAATAGGGTTTATCTACACTCAAAACAGGCTTTAACAGCGCTAAAAATGCACTGTAAATATCAGTGTTGATAAGGGGGGGGGGGGTCCCCTTTATCAGCACTTTTTTAGCACTATTAAAGTTAAAATTTAGTAGTGCTAAAAAATCCCTGATAAATGGATTCTTTATCAGCACATTTTTTAACCGATTAAGGCTCCCTTTATCCGCGCTTAAAAAGCGCCGATAAATGTCATGCCTACTGTATTTTAAAAATCTGCACCAGCACAAGCAAACAAAAGATGAAAAAAATCAACATATCAACAAGTATACCCATACAAATTTAACACATAATTCATAAGGTAATTTCAGAAAGTATACCCATTAAACAAGTATACCCATACACCATTAACACATAATTCATAAATTAATTAAATACATAAAGAATTCAATTCATAATTCAAGGGGTTGTGGGGATTTTCAGAGGTTTTCGGTGGCTATCCAAGAGGGGTAGGGCTGTCCAGGGGGTGGGGGTGTCCAGGGGGTGGGGGTGTCTGGGGGGATAGGGTTGTCCAAGTGGGGTGGGGTGGTGTTTAGGGGGTGGTGGGGGATGTCTATGGGGGCGGGGTTTTCCAGGGGTTGGGGGTGTCCAGGTGGTGGGGTGGTTTCGAGGAGGGGGGGCTATCCATGGGGGTGTCCAAGGGGGTGGGGTGGTGTCCAGTATGTTGGGGGGGGATTTACAGGTGGTGGGGGAGTTTAGGGGGTGGGGTGGTTTCCAGGGGGTGGGGGGTCCAAGGGGTTGGTGGGGTTGTCCACGAGGTGGGGGGGGGGGGATTGGTGTCAAGGGGGTGGGGGTGGTTGTCCAATGGGGTGGGTGTGTCTAGGGTGTGGGGGTGTCCAGGTGGTGGGGTGGTGTTTAGGAGGGGTGGGGGTGTCGTCTTGGGGGTTTGTGCATGTCCAAGGGGGGTGGGGGGGGGGGAAGTCCAGGGTGGTGGTGGGGGGGGGGGGTGGGGTTATATCCATGGGGGTGTCTAGGGGGTGGGGTGGTGTCCAGGTGGTTGGGGGGATTTCCAGGGGGTGGGGGTTTCCAGAGGGATGGGGGTGTCCAGGGGGTGGGGTGGCATCCAGAGGGGTGGGGTGGGGCTATCCAAGGGGTCGGGGTGGTGTCCAGGGGGTGGGGGTTGCTGTCCAAGGGGGTGGGGTGGCGTCCAGGGGGTGGGGCTAGTGTCCAGGGGGGTGAAGTGGTGTCCAGGGGTTTGGGGTGGCTGTCCAAGGGGGTGGGGGTGTCTAGGTGGTGTCTAGGAGGGGTGGGGTGACCAGGGGGTTGGGGTCGTCCAGGGGGTTGAGGGTGTCCATTTTAAACAAATGAGTATGAATTTGAGTGATAACGGCCACACTGTGCCATAGATCGAGGCGGGGTTGACTCGTATAAGTCAAAAATGACCCATGGGTCTTTACCCTAAAATATCAACACAATATGAATGTGTTTGTTCGGATTTCCATACGTTAGTTGTTTTTTTCACTTAAAATTATGTCCATTTTTAACATAAGAGAGACATTGAGTAGTACCGGTCACACCATGCCTCAAATTGTGGAGGGTTTGACTCTTACACATCACAAATTACCAATGGATCATTCCCCTAAATTATCAGCACAATCCGAATGCATTAGGTCGGATTTCCGTATGTTAGTTGTAGTTTTCACTTAAAATTCTATCCATTTTAAACCAAATAAAGACACATTGAGTGATATCAGCCACATCATTCCTCAGATAGAGGCGGGGTTGACTTGTACCCACAAAAAACAACCCATGTATCATTTCCCTAAAGTATCAACATAATACGAATGTGTTTGGTCAGATTTCTGTAGGTCAGTTGTGGTTTTCACATAAAATTATGTCCATTTTAATGAAAAGAGAGACACTTTGAGTGATACCGGTCACACCATGCCTCATATTGAGGCATATTTTGACTCTTAAATTTTAAAAATGACACATTCATTGTTCCCCTAAAATATTAAAACAATCCGAACGCATTTGGTCAGATTTCTGTACATCAGTTGTTGTTTTCACTTAAAATTCTGTCTATTTTAAACAAAAGTGAGACTTTGAGTGATACTGGCCACACCATGCCTCAGATTTGGGAGGGGTTAAATTTTCTACGTCACAAATGACCCATGTATTGTGCCTCTAAAGTATCAAAACAATCCGAATGCGTTTTGATGGATTTTTGTATGTCAGATGTTGTTTTCACTTAAAATTTTGTCCATTTTAGACAAAAGAGATACTTTGAGTGATACTAGACACATCGTTCCTCATATTGAGGCATGTTTGACTCTTACAGGTCAAAAATTACTCATTTATCATTCAAAAAAAGTATCAACACAATCCAAAAGCGTTTGGTCAGATTTCCGTATGTGAGTTGCTGTTTTCATTTAAAATTCAGTCCATTTTAAACAAAAGAGAGACACTTTAAGTGATACCTCCCACACCATGCCTCATACTGAGGTGAAGCAGACTCATACACATAAAAAATGACCCATGTATCGTTCCCCTAAAATATCAACACAATCCAAATGTGTATGGTTGGATTTCCGTATATCAGTTGTTGTTTTCCCTTAAACATTTGTCCATTTTAAAAAAAAAGAAAGACACTTTGAGTGGTACCAACAACACCGTGCCTTAGATTGAGGAAATGTTGACTCGTACACATCCAAAGTGACCCATGTATCATTCCCGAATAGTATCAATAGAATAAAAATGTGTTTTTTCAGATTTCTGTATGTCAGTTTTTGTTTTCACTTAAAATTATGTCCATTTTAAACAAAAGAGAGACACTTTCAGGGATACCGGCCACACCGTTCCTCTATTAGAGGCAGGGATGATACATACACATAAAAAATGACCCATGGATCATTACCCTAAAGTATAAACACAATATGAATGTGTTTCTTCATATTTCTCTATGTTAGTTGTTATTTTCAATTAAAAATTTGTCCATTTTAAACAAGAGTGACTTAGAGTGATACCAGGAACACCATGCCTCGGATTGAGGCGAGGTTGACTCTTACACGTCATAAATGACCCATGGATCGTTCCCCTATAGTATCTAAACAATACAAATGTGTTTGGTCAGATTTCCATATGCCATTTGTTGTTTTGACTTTAAATTATGTCCATTTTAATCAAAAGAAAGGAACTTTGAGTGATACCGGCCACACCGTGCCTCAGATTGAGTCGTGGTTTACTCGTACATGTCAAAAATGACCCATGTATCATTCCACTAATGTTTCAACACAATAAGAATGCATTTGGTTATATTTTCATATGTTAGTTTTTGTTTTCACTTAAAATTTTGTCCATTTTAAACAATAGAGAGACACTTTGAGTGATACCGGTCACGTCATGCATCAGATTGAGGCAAGGTTGACTTGTACATGTCAAAAATGACCCATGGATCATTCCCCTAAAGTATCAACATAATCTAAATGCGATTGGTCAGATTTCCGTATGTTAGTTGTTGTTTTCAATTAAAATTCTGTCAATTTTAATCAAAAGAGAGACTTTGAGTGATTTCGTCCACACTATGCCTCGGATTGAGGAAGGTTTGACTTGTACACATCATAAATGACCCATGGATCGTTACCCTAAATTATCAACACAATCCAAATTAATTTTTTCTGATTTCCATATGCCTGTTGTTGTTTTCATTTAAAAATTTTCCCATTTTAAACAAAATAGAGACACTTTCCTTGATATTGGCCACACCATGCCTCATATTGAGGCGAGGCTGAGTCATACTCATCAATAATGACCCATGGTGCATTACCCAAAGTATCAACACAATCTGAAAGCATTTGGTCCGATTTCTGTATGTTAGTTGTTTATTTCACTTAAAATTCTGTCCATTGTAAACAAAAGAGAGACACTTTGAGTTATATTGGTCACACCATGCCTCGGATTGAGACAAGGTTGACTTTTATACATAAAAAAATGACCCCTGTATCGTTCCCCTAAAGTATCAACACAATCCGAATGCGTTTGCTAAGATTTCCGTACGTCAGCTGTTGTTTTCACTTAAAATTATGTCCATTTTAAACAAAAGAGAGACACTTGGGTGATACCGGACACACCATGCCTAAGATTGAGGTGGTGTTGACACATACACATCAAAAATTCCCCATGGATAATTCCTATAAAGTATGAACACAATACTAATGCGTTTGGTCAGATTTCCGAATGTCAGTAGTTGTTTTCACTTAAAATTCTGTCCATTTTAAACAAATGAGATACATTGAGTGATACCGGCAACACAATTACTCAGATTGAGTCGGGGTTGATTGGTATACTTCCAAAATGACCCATATATCATTCCCCTAAAGAACCAACACAATCTAAATGCGTTTGGTTGGATTTCTGTATGTCAGTTGTTGTTTTCACTTAAAATACTATACATTTTAAATAAAATACATTCATTGACTGATACCAGCCACACCATGCTTCAGATTGAGACAGGGTTGACACTTACACATTGAAAATTATCAATGGATCATTCCCCTAAAGTATTAACCCAATCCGAATGCGTTTGTTTAGATTTTCGTACGTTAGTTGTTGTTTTCACATAAAATTCTATACATTTTAAACAAAAGAGAGAAACTTTGGGTGATACTGTCTACATTGTGCCTCAGATTGAGGCAGTGTTGACTCATACACGTCAAAAATGACCCATGGATCATTCCCCTAAAGTATAAACACAATATGAATTTGTTTGGTCAGATTTTTGTTCGTCAGTTTTTGTTTTCAATTTAAATTCTATCTATTTTAAACAAAAGAGGGAATTTGAGTGATATCGCCCACATTGTGCCTCGTATTAAGGCGAGTTTCACTCTTACACGTCAAAAATGTCCCATGGATCATTCCCCTAAAGTATTACCCCAATATTAATGTGTTTGATCAAATTTTTGTACGTCAGTTGTTGTTTTCACATAAAATTCTATCCATTTTAGAAAAAGAGAGACACTTTGAGTGATATCAGCCACACCATGCATCAGATTGAGCCATGGTTGACTCGTACGCATCAAAAATGACCCATGGATAGTTCCCCTAAAGTATCAGCACAATCCGAATGCGTTTTGTCAGATTTCCGTACGTCATTTTTTGTTTTCACTTAAAATTCATTCCATTTTAAACAAAAAAGAGACACTTTGAGTGATACCGGAGGCACTGTGCCTTGGATTAAGGTGGGGTTGACTTTTACATGTCCAAAATGACCCATGGATTGTTACCCTAAAGTATCAACACAATCCCAATGCATTTGGTTGGATTTCCGTAAATCAGTTATTGTTTTCACTTCAAATTCTGCCCATTTTAAACAAAATAGATAAATTTAGTGATAATGGCCACACCATGCCTTAGATTGAGGAGCAGTTGACTCATACACATGAAAAATGACCCATGAATCATTCCCCTGAAATATCAATGCAATATTAAGGTGTTTGGTCTGATTTCTGTATGTCAGATGTTGTTTTCACTTAAAATTATGTTCATTTTAAACAAAAGTGTGACTTTGAGTGATACCAGCCACACCGTGCTTCGGATTGAGGTGAGATTGACTCTTACATGTCGAAAATGACCCATGGATTGTCCCCCTAATGTATCAATATAATCCTAATGCATTTGGTCAGATTTCCGTATGTCAGTTGTTGTTTTCACTTGAATTATTGTCCATTTTAAACAAAAGGGTGACTTTGAGTGATACTGGCCACATCATGCCTCAGATTGAGGTGGGGTTGACTTATACACATCAAAAATGATTCATGTATCATTTCCCTAAATTATCAACACAATCCAATTGCGTTTGGTCAGATTTCCATATGACAGTTGTTGTTTTCACTTAAAATTGTGTCCATTTTAAAGAAAAGAGGGACATTGGGTGATACCGGTCACACTGTGCCTCAGATTGAGGAAGGGTTGAATTGTGCACATCACAAATGACCCATGTACAGTTCCCCTTAAGTATCAACAGATTAAAAATGAATTTGGTCATATATAAAGGTATTTTGGATATTTTACGGTTTTTTCTTATGCAAAGCCCAATGAAAAGTGGTTCAACATTCTTACATGTTGCTAGTGCATTTCATCTGTTAAAATGGTAAAATGAATCATTAGAGAAAGGATGTTTTATTTAATAACAATTACATTTTTTCTAAAATCATTTACATAAAACAATGTTTCATCTTTTGATCCCCCTAACCCCTCTCAAAAATGACCGCCAATTGTACACGTCCCCAAGTCATATATTCTTGCTATTTGTGTACAATTTTCCATCAAGTATACATCCCACTAATTTATGAACAAATCAATATCATCTTTGTAGTATGATCCTTTTTGACAGTCATAATAGTCCTACAAAATATATAAATAAAGAGTTAATAAATAATTTAAATGAAATAGTAGTTGTTTTTTAAAATACCCTTTTAGGGATGCTAGTTTGTTAATGAAAAATGATCTATTTCATAAATTTATAAACATAATAAATGAAATCATTATAATTTGTTTGTTTTGGACACTACAAAAATATATATCATTAGGTTAACAAGTAACTTGTGTTGATATGTGTTTGGATAGTGAAATTTTATTATATATACCCTGATATTTGTCCAGATGTAGTACTTGCTCGCCTCCTTATACTTTTCCCCTGTCCTCATTCTTTTTTAGATTATAATGATACCCCGACCACTCATAATAAAATCCTTAGTAAAAGATAATAGAAATTATATTACATGATGTTTAGACCTAAAATGTAGGATGTAGTGTCTTACAGATTAAAAAATTCCATTATGTGTGGTCGGTTTGTTGGATATCCTTGCTTTTAATCCTGATAATAAATATTTGGGGTATCCAAGTTCACTGCAATAAGCAGCAAATGTTGCCTAAAAAAAGGAATAAGTAAGAAAAGACATAAAAATATAATTTATATTCTTTAATCGTAGAGTTTTACCCCTGCATGGTGGGTATTAGGAAGAGTCTCTCATTTGTAATCTTGCTTTCAAATGTTTTTAGAAAGTCATTCACTATTTCATCCTTTTTTGATGGATCAAATTTCTTTAGTTAGGTTGATGTGGTATGAGGACTAATGAGTCCGAATTTTGGCTCATGGGAAAATTACTTCAACTGTTTTTTATATATACATCTTTCAATAATATAAATTGCATTTAGTCATAATTTTCACATTATACCAGCTTTTAGAAAATCAATTCATGAAAACATACCTAATATATAAATTTACCACCGTGACGCCTAGCCAACCATATTCAAGGATCTCATTTACTTTTTTAGTAGAAAAAAAATCTTGAATTTCCTCTCTGTATACATTCTTTTCAATACCCACTATATTACTACTACCACCTCTTGTCTTCGTATCCACTTGAGTCTTCAATGCTAGTAAATGTGGATAGAAAATAGGTGGTGTTATTATGATTTCACTAGCTCTTTGGGATTAGTTGGTCAATCCTTTAGATGCTTTTGAGCCGATTTTTCTTGTCACCCCCTTCCATTTCTCCATCTATAATAACATTAATTTGTTTAGATCCCTTTTTCATTAATTGTTAATGGTTTAGCTTGAAAAAATTGAAATAAATACCTTTTTTCCACATATACTATTACAAGTTGTGATGACCATGCAATGAATGTACCAATATCCTTTCTGACTCTATGAATATCATCATCATCAAGTGGAAAAGGTAGCTCTGCATTTGGCTCATGAGCTCCAGTAATCATCAAGTTTAAATGATCTTTCAGAAGTGGTCTATTTTTCCGCTTGTCTACTAGGATGTTGAAAACTGTAGCCCTCGCTACAAGGTGATAAGTGGGTTTTGAAAAATATAAATCAGAATCATTATCACCCTGTAGAAGAATAGTATAAGAAAATTATCAGTGTCTATCTGATTCAGATTTTAGGGGAACAATTATTAGAATATTGATTGCCATGGCTAAGATAGTTCTTTGAGGGGAATGGCTCGCCTCAAAGTTGGTGGGTGGGGGATCTTCATGCACTAGTTGTTCCTGAGTTGTGTCTTATTCTTTCTTCCCAGCCATAAAAGTAGCTAGAAACTCTCCATTACATTTAAATCATTCTTCAAGAGTTTCTAGTCTTTTTCTCATTTGTTTCATTTTTCATCTATACCATCTATTTGTTTTTTTGCTCATATTATACTCGGGGTGTCACCCAAAACCCCGCACCTCTGACACGACCATATTGTTCTTGCTTGTTCAAGGCCATCAATAATAGGTTTGGATCTTCTAAAGGAGTAGATGATTCCTATGACTATCCTATATACATAAATAACTAATTATTTTTATGTAATAACAATTAAAAAAAAATCTTTTCATTTTTTCATACTTACACATACTTCCCACACTTTTTGTGTGTTTTCATCTACTATCTTCTGTTCCTTATTCACATGTGACTCATTCCCTAGAAAATGACGTGGGAAGGAAGTGTCTTTGGTTTTAGACTCATCTATCTACATATAAATATAGAAAGATAATTATGATATTGTTTCTTGGAACCTAAAAAATTTTCTGTAAATTTAAAATATGTACCTTATTTTTTCTAGTGAAGTGTACCCCATCTTTGCTTCACGATATGGGTATGTTGGTTTGGATGCACATTCCTTATTTTCAATACTGAGTTACTGTTTTATATATGAAATATTGACAATCAAAGTGATGAATACACGTATCATCAAACAACATATTATCATCCACAATGTACCTGAAAATTCTCATCCCTACAGTGACTAATAAATGCATCCCATGCTTCTTGGGTCATCAGGTGAGCATAGACCAGGGTTGGGTGCAAGTTTATTTTAACTTTGGAATCTTTCAGGTGACATTTTGTTAAAATAGTGTGAAAACCTTGATGACACCTGTCTGTAAGCCTTAGTACATAATTCTTGTGTGAATTATCTACTATAAATGTACTCTGCAAGAGATTGAGAAGAGTAGGACTCTATTTCATTATTTTTTTCTAGTAAATTAAAGAAATAATATGATTATGTTATCGTAATTTCTTCCCAGATCACAGACATCAGCCCAGACACAACATGGTGCAATGAATCTATGTCAATCAACACGTGTTTCCGAGTGAAAATTCCAATGTAACTACTAAAAAAAGCTCTGTTGGGATTCACATGTTGGCCTCGTGCATTCCATATGACATCAAATTTGATGCCTTTTCTTTTCACCTTAAGAACATTGGCTAACACAGTCAAACTACGACACACCTCTGTTCTCTACGACGTCTGTCCTTCATCCCCAATCATTTCTTCAATATCAACATCACCTATATGTTCATCTAAAATGATAGCAATGCCATGTGATGATGGTTGTTGGACGTCAACAATAGGGGTAGAAATAGGTTCAGAAACTTGTTGTTTCTCTACACTCTGAGCAGCCATAGCAGCAGAAGTAGTCGTAGCAGTAGCATCAACAACTTGAGAGACTTTTTCAGCCTCGAGGTTTGGAGCACGAGAACATGCAGAAGTCATTATCTGCAAAAGTGGATGAATAGTTAATTTAGATTACATAAATTCATTAATGATAAGAAAATAACATGATATAATAAGATCCATATTACAAATAATGTATAACCTATTTATTGAACTCTCTTTCTTTTTTTTCAATGGATGAAGGGATTGACACCTCTATCGATTATCTAAATCCCTTCATTGTGGTTTGATCTAACATATAAAACATCATCCACATTAGGACCATTGAGAAATTATTGTGACATACCACTGAATGGATCATCCTCAACTGAAATTTCATCAGACCCTTCAGTAGTTTTGGACGATAACAGAACAATAAAAAACTTTTGGTTTGCAGGATCTTGAACATAAAATACTTTTACCACTTGGGATGTCATTATAAACTATTCGTCTTTGTACCCTTCTTAACTAAAATCAACTTTCAAAAATCTCATTTCTGATATTTCAACACCACTATTGTTATCAACCCATTTTCCTTGAAAAATCGGCAATTAGATTGTCATATAATCCTATTCCTATATTTGTTTGATAATGCCAAATTATGATATATTTGCATAAATTGGATTTCTGTCCTTACTACCAGAAACATGCATCGCTTCATCCATAAGTGTAACTCCACTATTTTTCATGGTACTATCGTCATCATTTTCATCTATATAGAATATATAACCATTAATTACATAACCATTATAAGATAATACACACACACTTTGTCAAATGTCTAGCCATTAAAGTCATTCTGAAATTGAATTCAGATTTTCATCTAACTCCTTAAAATATTTGCTCCTTAAACCATCCTATAAACTGGTGAGTATGTGTATTTGATATCCATTTTTTATCCCTTGACGGATTCAACTGCCTAAGAATTTCTTTGTGGGTTTCTGTATATGGAGCAACCTCCCAACTGTTATGCAAAACATAAAGGTGGGTCTGCTCCCGATCTATAATATTGATTGTCACAATAGTTCTTCCTGAAATTCCCTCACCCTCAATGCTTCTAGTGTGAGAAGATTTTGGGAGACCAATTCTTTCCATATAAGATAGGTATTCGATAGAGAATTCAATGGCCTCCTCGACTATATATCACTCCACTATACAATAGTCTAGCCGACTTTGATTTTTGACATACCCTTTCAAAATCTTCCTATACCATTCAACAGGGTACATCCATATATAGTGTACAAGACCAAAAAGTAGAATCTATATCACCAAGTGAATCATCAAATTAACCATCATATCAAAGAATGTTGGTGGGATGAAAATTTCTAATTCACATAATATGATGACAATTTTTCTTTCCATAGATTGAAATTTCATCGGGTGAAAAACTTTTATACCAGTAGCTTTGAAAAAGAAACAAAGTTTGGTTAACGTATGTTGAACATTCTGGGGAAATATGCAACATAAATCAATAGGAATTAAATCATGCATCAAAACATGGTAGTCATTTGATTTGAAATAATAATTCAGAGAAGCAGAAGGTCAGGGAGAGATCTTTGAACAGACAGGAATTTGTAGCGGCAAGCTGCAAAAATCAGAATAGCAGGGACCTTTATCCGTGTCTGACACCTGTAGACGTTAACAAGAAAAATTCCATGTTTTCACCCTCCTTGGTGCCTGAAGGCACTCTAGGGATGGATAAGGGGAAAGAAAATCAAGGAGGCAGACTAACGAGTTCTATGAAGGAAACATATAGTGACATTCTTAGGAAAGGGGAGAAGAGGGATGAGAGTATTGGGGCTTCCACTGCTCCACCAAAGAGGAAACCCAGGAAAGACTACTCCAACACACTGAGGACCATATCCACCAGATCATCTACCAAAAATGGAAAGCTGAAAGATTTGGATCAGAAGAAGGGACGACAGAACAAAGAGCCAATGTCCCCAGCAAAGTTACGTCTGCGGGAGAAGTATATCTGCATGTTAAATCAATACGCTCCACAATCTGAATGGGAGTCGGCAGATCCAGATGAGTTCTCAGAAGGTGGTGGTGATGATGTGTTTGATGCTTTCTAAGGTATGAGGCTATAAGGTTTTGTGGTATGCTGTCTTTTTATTTTTTCTCTCCTCTGCTCTTTGCACTTTCTTTTTATTAATAAATTTCTACGGGACTGGGCATTCAGCCTAGTCCTGCACCTTCCTTGTCCAATCCTTGATCAAAGGAGACAAGTAAACATCAATACCATTACCTAGTTTTTTTCCTATTGATATAAGCATAGATAACATGATAAATTTCTACTTCATGCATAACCAAGGTAGAATGTTATAATTTACCAACATAACAGGCCACGTTCTATGAGTGCTAGTTTGAAAACCAAAAGGATTCAATCCATCTGTAGATAACACAAGATGAAGGTTTCTCGACTCTTTTCCAAATTCTGGATACTCATGAGGAATTATCTTCTATTGAGGAGATTCGGTCGGGTGATGTAATTTCCCATCTTTATTTCTTTTATCTCCATGCCACGATAAATGTCTTGTAGTTTCTTCACTTCCATATAGACTCCTAAACCTTGGAGTGATTGCAAAGAACCATAAAACTTTTGTAGGACTGGATTCATCCTTGTTTTATCGAGAAGCACCACACTTTGGGAATTCTCTAAGTGATTTGTTATCCTTGAAAAATAGTATATAGTCTTTCAAGTGTGCATGTATACTTTCAGAAATCATACCCATCAAGTGTAGCATTCGTTTAGTTTCCTATGCCTGGTTTGGATGCTCATTATCTTCCGAGAGCATGTCATTAAAGAGAGAAAGTAGTTCCATAAAACTGTCATCACTCCATCCATTTCATAATTTCAAATTATACAACTTCAGTATAGATGAAAATGTTGTATATTTAGTGCAACCAGCATACAATGGCATCTTTGCACAACTCTTTAGCTTCTCATACATTTTTGGGCATTCATGTAGTTCGTCTTCAATTGCCCTTTTCATTTCCTTAATACGATCTTCATCATCATTGACATCTATAATAACATCCTCTATACGATCTTCTTAATTATATATATTTGTATTCATATTTGATGATCCATAAAACACAGTTTTATCCGAGCCAGTAGCTACATTCTTTCTTTCTCCATGTTTATTCCATCATTTTTAACTCCTATCTATTCTGTGACATATCAAATGTTCTTCCAACTCATTTGGAGTAATTATTCTAGAATAAAAACAACGTAAACATGGACAAATGATTTGAGAATAATCCTTTGCGTGATCCATTGCATACTTGATAAACTCTTTCACTCCATTCTCATACTCTATTGTCAAAAGATTAGCATCCGTCCAATATTTATTCATCTCCATCCTATTTGAATCTCAAATATTAGTATTTATGATTCAAATACACAAAAAGACTTCCAAATATAGTAGAACATAACCACTTCCTTATAAAAATAGATATTAATAGAGGCTACCATATACCTAGAAAATAATTGAAAAAATTAGGAAAAATTGTTTCTTGTACCTATTTCTAATAGTACTACAGGAAAAGTATAAAGAAAATAGATCGTATATCCAAACACTCCTATAGCCTCCTGGTAAAAATACTCTAGTGACTACAACTATCCAAGATTATCACCACTAACTTCCCAATATAGGAGTGGTCTATATAGGGGTTGTATTAGTAGAATCAAACCAAAGTTCCAACCACCTCAAGCTTCTCCCCAATCTCCTCCATCACTTTAGTGCTGTACAGACCTCCATTATCTAGTTCCTTCCCCTACCAAGGCTATTCGTCGACTGCCTCTCTGATTGTAGCATTAATGTTAAGAAAATGAAATGTGATATGTCTATACCCATCAGAATCATATTAAACTCCTTTGAGTAATGGGCTATCCTTGAGGTACCTATGAATGACAGTGCCTCCTAAGATGAGACTTTCATCACTCACCTACTGTGGGCGGGTGCTGCTTACCCTACATCCCAGAAGATCACTACCTTAAAATATTATGGTATCAACTCAAAACCATATGCATAATCTTTGAACACTAATATAGCCATCTAAAGCATAGAATTACATATTGAATTCCCCCAAACAACTAGAGGTTGGTCTATTAATTTATCAACATAAATTAACGCATTTAATAAAAAGAGATGAAATAAAATCCAAATAAGTGAATGACATTTACAATCTCCTTATAATAAATTCACCCCCCATCATGTAATAGGGTTATCTATAATGTTGGTGTACTTAACCAAAATCACTTGGCCTAACACACCAAGGGTAGCTCTTTACTAGAGTAGTCTCCATTCAAAATAAAAATCTCGATACCCATAAAATTTATTAGAGAAGAATCACTATCTACTTAATGAAGTTCATGGTGTCTCCCCATTTTCAAGAAAAAACCTTATAGACTAGCACCTACGAACAACTGGTCTTATAGGTTCACTAAGATGACACCACCCTTAAATTATACTTGACATAAAAGAATGATGCATGGAATTTACCATTGATCAAATTAAAGAAACATCCCAAAATCCTAAAAATAATTAACCACCCAAATACAGCTGCTCACATGTACATAACACTATCTTAACCCAAAGCAGATGCTTAAATTCCAGAAGAAAACTACATAAAAATGTGCCTGATTGTCACGTTTCCAACAACCATGCTGGAAAAAATTATACAAAACCATTTATTATAATTTATAAGAGCATTAAAAAATTATAAATATTTTTTTTCAAGATGAACCCCAAATGTAGTCAAACATAGCCTTATACACAATCAATTATGATCAGTTGTGAGTACTTTTAAATAAGTTATTTCAAACATAATCTATGTAACCTATAAACACTTATACAAAATCATTTTTCATAAATGGTGTCACAAACTTTTTTGTAACTGTCGAAAACAACCTACATAAATGATAGAAAACCAAGAAAAAACACTATGTATATGGAAAATGGATAGAGAGCTGCAATTGAGGAGGATACAACTAAATAAAACACTACGAGAACCTTCCCCATAAACACAATCATAAATAAAACCTTCCCCATAAACACTATCACCAGCACATCATGACACCCACAAAGTGTAACCAATTAACAATGAGGTGGGTACTATAGAAAATCTTATTTTTCTTGAAGGGGTTAAAAAAAAGTCCACTTTCCCTAGTATAGATACACCCACTAGAAGGATGGGGAAATAACACTCAACATTAATACAATATTTATGTATAACAAGGTCTAGCTTGTGGTTGCACAAGAATATCATACCCTCATATATATGACACTTCGTGAAAAATAAATTCTAGTTCAAAACATCATAAGGACCCATGGGGAATCATAAAAAAGTCATAATTTCGTTCAAATCATCTGATAACCAAGTATAAGAATCCACCACTTGTGTGATTTCGTGACATAGATTGATAGAAATCTATGTTAGTTAGCATCTAATCCACGGGTGATGATCATGAGGATGAATCCAAACAACAACCTAATGAAAACTACTCTCACAAAACATATCCACCAAAAATAAACCTAAAAGGATAAGTGGGAGACTTACCTAGAGTAGATCACACCCACGATGGAGGTATAGAAGAAGTGTTGAGAGGTCAGGGATCCTTCTGCGCTATGTTGGGAAGGGAAGGCACGATTGTGAGGAGGAGGTGCATGGGAGGAGCTGCCACCATTGAGAAATAGAGGAGTAGGGTTCGTGGGGAGTCCAGCGGAGAGGAGGATGACGGGTTTCTGGGGAGGAGGATCCACGAAATGGGTTTGAGGGGGAGGATAAGGAGTATGGCTTATGGAGAAGCTCCGACAAAGGGAAGATCGCGAGGGGGGGGGGGAGGAGAGGTTTCGCAGGGGTACAACACTGTGACGACTTGAAAACATGATAAACATGGGATACAGTGCACCATATTTTTTAAAATATGAGACTATGGTTTTATCAGTGCAAAAAAAGCACTGATAAAGGGTTCCTTCAGTGTTGTTACTCTCCAGTACACCTATTTTAGAACCATGTCCACTTGTAATATCCATACATGTATGTACTTCTACATAAATACATTCTCTATAATTTAAAAAAAATCTAATACATTTTTTTTAAAATTTTCATCTTCTTTAAACACATCCTAAAGGACATATATAGTCATATCCTTCTAAATATTTTAAGGTATCTGACTAAATATTTCTCATACTTTTTTCTAATACTATTAACCCACTTATTCGTTTCATACCAAGAATATATCATAATAACCTGGGTAAGGATACATAAAAATGGGTGATCTCAAATCCTAATTATGGGTAAACAAGGGAGATATATAAGTGTTAACATGATCATAAGGATATAAGAACATGATCATAACATTAAAAGATCAAACCCTGCATATCAAAAACACGAATTTTGATAAAAATGTTTTCAAATAATGGGGCATTAATCATAAATAAATCAAAATCATAAGCCAGAAAATTATAACATTGGGGTAGACATAGTATTTTAGTAAACACATAAGAAAAAAAACTAATTTGTATAGTAGTGATGGAATCTCTACCAAGGCTATTCTAGTAGTATGAGTTAACCCCCCATAGAATATAGGCAGTCTTGGTTCACTCCTTGGACCATCATTGTAGTTATGGTTCAATCTCATAACAATCTTGGTAGTAAATTAACACTCCCAATACCATCGTAGTGGATAAGGTCCTTTATATCTATCTAATGATATATAAATATTTTCCCAATGCACTTGATCTGTATATAGGTACCAACCATATCATAATAAAATCATACATATATTTTCCACAAGATCATAAATATTAATCATAACATAACCCAGGAAAAGAAATGTGTATCATATTTAATTAATAATATCTTAACTTGTGTAAAAAATATAGGTTTCATAATCATTTCAGTTATCCATAACTTGTGAAAATTAAACGGTTTCATAGACATATAACCTATAATATAGAAACATAATTTATAAATTCTTAACCCATAAAAGAGAAAAATATTTCATAAACATATAAAATGTGAAAGAGAAATAGATATCATAAACATATAACCCATGAAAGAGAAATAGATTTTATAAATATATTACCAATGAAAGAAAAACATGTTTCATAAGAATTATTCCATAAAAGCATAAACCATTCAATAATTAATATGGGTGAAACCATTGCACCATTTCCTATAATGGCATTAGTAACATCAATTTAAGTAATTTTATATGGAAAATAATTTTTAAATGTCCTTTAAAAACGTTTCATTAAGAAAATATCCCTTCATATTTGAAAATGCCTCCTTAAAATATATAACCCTTTGAAAAATATTTCTATATAAAATAATTTAATAATTTAGAAACAAATATTTTAAATATTTTGAAAAACCTTTTCCTTGAGAAGTTATAAAAGAAACCTGAAAACCTTTTCAAAATATTTTTTCTTGAAAACTTATAGAAGAAGGATGAAAAAGTTTTGAGAATAATATTCCATGAAAATATATTAAAGATGTTTGAAATTTTTTTGATAATGGTTTTACTTGAGAAAATATAAAATGAGAATGATATCATTTCAAAAAAAATCATTAAAAACAAATAAAATAATCTTGAAATCATTTATAAAAACCCATTTCATTTAAAATGTATAAATTAAGATTGAATTCATTTTTAAAACCATTTTCCTTGAATATCAATAATTAAATCATGATAAAATATTTAAAATCATTTTCCTTTAAAATAATTTGAAAACATATTATAAAATATTCAAAATCATTGAATTATTTTCTATAAAAATTGAATTTAAATACACATAAAGGATGTTTAAAATAGTAATTAAAACCAATTTTAAACATGATGTTTTTTTAAAAAAATTCACTGAAATCCAAATTAAAATATTGAATTTATATAATATTTGAAAAATAACTAATTAAAAATATATTTGTAATATTAGAAAACATTGTTCAAGGGAGTGACAGTCATGACTGTGGGTAAATCAAAACATGTCGATCATTCCTTTTACACTGTAAAATGGTTGGAAATGTGCCTTAACTAGAAAATGAAAAGAAGAGTAATTTTTAGAACAACTTTTATTTAAAAGGTAAAACATGGGAAATAATTATTTTAAACATCACAGGATTATAGTAGAATATTTTTGGAAAACTTTTATAAATTATTATTTTAAAGGACCGCTGATTTATGATTAAAATGAGAGGAAAATTTATATTTTTTTAAAAAATATATGTTATCATCTTATGTGATAAGGAATAGAAAAATTGAACCATTAAATGGATATAACATGAATAATTAAATGGTATGAAAAATCATGAGAGTTGTTGATATATGGATTCAAATATACCATCAATGGGAGAATAATCATAATCAGGCTTGATATTTAGTGTTAATGGAACTATAAACCGTTAAAAATTTCGTACAACTGAATCATAAAAAAAAATGAATAGAATAGTATTAAATGAATATTAAAATATTATTAAAAGGATTATTTTAGTGATATAACATGTCAATGGTTGTATATACACCTCTAGAAAAAATATCATTATATAACATGGTGTCTGTCTCAGGGAAGGAAAATTGAGACAATATTAATTTATCAATTTGATATCTTTTGAAACATAAACCCCATAAAGGTTATATCATCAAATGGATATGTAAATTCCTGTATATATAAGTATATGAATCATAGATTACATCTTCTTTCTTTCTTATACTAATGGAAATAGTATAAATGACATTTATATATATATATATATGTATAATATAATTACAGTAGAATTATTATTTCATAGAAATCATGTAATTTTTATAAACTCATTATTAATATTTTCCATGTATTTATGAATTAATCACATCACTTTTATGTGGTATTTGACCACACATCCGCAAATTAATTTATTATATTTACACAAAATGTAGGGAATGAATGTTGGATTTATATTGTGACTAATGAATTATAAATACATCATAAATATATATCATTTAAAAATAGCGTGTCTTAAATAATGACAAACCGTGAGATGTGGTATCAGTAAAATGACAACATCTTTTCACGATGTGATTGTTCTGTGTACATAAGAATGGTATGTTCATTTTTTATTAGATGGATGTGCGTGTAGGTTCTAGTCAATCCCTTAGAAGAACAATATCTCTGCATAATGAGGTTATTGGATTTATTATATTATCATGGAATAAGAATAAATTAGGAGTTCATAAATGGAAATAAATTAATGGAGCTTGAGGTAGGATGTTACCTATTCTTTGGGTAACTCCATCTTTATTTCCAAAAAGGGATATCTTGGTAGGATTTATACGCAAAAGTATGTTTCAAGTAGAGAGTTATCGATTTTTTAAAGTTTATTAGATAGATCATGACTGAACCTAAGTGGTTTTAGAGGTGTTAATAATGGTTATAGGTGGTAGCCTTTTATATGGGATGGAAGGCGTACACTTGGTATTTATTAAAAATAATTATGTGTTCGCCAAGTATAACTTATTCCCAAAATGGAAAAAAAGATCATTATGAAATATTATAGATGTATTGAATGAAATATTATCATCTAATTTTTTGATCCAAACGACTAGGTTATTTTTGTCCTTATGTTTATGGTTTAGTCCTTTGTTATCGTTAATTTTACCTTAGTCGTTGTGATTAATTTTAATCGATTTAACTAATATTTTTTTTAAAAATAAGTTCACATTAGTAAAAAAACATATTCTAATGATTAAAAAAAATGTATTTTTATTTTTTCAAATTCATTTCACACATGAGGTAATATTACATGTAATTTCAATCCCATAGATATGGTGAAAAATTCGGTTTTAATGTTAGAATATACAAAATTTCATTTAACTTTTAGTTATAAATTCACTATAAAACTGTTTCCAATGAAGAAAATTGGATTAATATATTATAATTGACCTATTTTTACATTAAAAAACATAATATAGAATAAAAATATATAAATAAATTACAAAATAAATAAATTTTTAATAAAAATTCTGTAATTTTCACTATACTTCTGAAAATGAATTTCCAAAAAACATTAAGAAAATAACCCTAATCTAATTTTGGTGTTATGTATAAAAAAACAAATCATATTTTATAAAATTTAATTTCTATGAGGGTATGAAATTAATTTTATTATTTCTCAAAAAAATACATAAAAAGGAGTTTATCTAGGAAAGTAGTATTTTAAAACATATAATGAATTTACAAAAAATTATTATGTTCATTATGAATATGATTTATTCATAAGAAATAATTATAAATAACTAATAGATTATTTTTATTATTATTATTAATACTACTACCTATAATAGCTATGTGAAAATTATATTGTTTAAATAATTATAATAAAAATGTCTTGTTTCACAACAACTCAGTGTTTCATATCAAACAACACAAGTCAGTGTTGCGTGTATCATAAACATACCATGGTGTTGTGTGGAAAAAAATCTATGTTAGTGAATTTACATAATATATGTTATATCTTTTTTATGAAATGAAAAATATCAAAAAGATTAAATTAGATAAAAATAACACTAAATTTTAGGGTGATTGAATATATACTCATTTAACCATTTAAAATTCATATTATGTGTTTTCTAGACAAAACATAAGAATAAATTAAATATCATGCTTGAAAAAAGTATTTTTTTTAAATGAGTATTCTTACCGATTTTTGTTACACATATTTTAAAACTGATTTTTAACACTTTTATTAAATTTATTTGAAAAATAAAAATACTTTTTCAATTAATAATATATAAATTCTATTATGGTTATTTTTTGTAGATTTTTCTACAAAAGTATCATTTTTTTTGAATGGAGATAAATGATGATTTTTTTGTATGATCAAAGGATTTATAGAGGTATGTTCATGTTGATTTTTTTTAATTCCCTTAATATTGGTTGATTAAATGTGTACAAAGTTTATGTTTATGTTCATGGGTGTTTCAGGGGTTAGGGACATGATACTAAGGGAAATTAAGCCCTAATGTTCATGTTTCATGGTTATCGCATGGTGACTGAAAACCATGTAAGGGGTGAGACAACCCTTGTAGATTGTGATAGTGATATTCTAAATGGTTGGAAAATGGGTTTTCAACCCATGCAGGGCACCCTAGGTAATAGTGTTACATTACCCTATTGGACAGAGCCTGTCACATGGTTTTCCCATGGTTTGGAAACCATGCGACCAAACCGTGTGACCAATTAAAAGGTGAAAATTTACAAAACATCCCCCTCATTAATTTTTTTCTCATCCTAATTCTTCCTCATTTATTATCCTCTCACCCCATGTGACAAACAATTTTGAAACATTTTTCTAGATGATCATTCTCCTTCAATTCTAAGTGGTTTGGATTGTTGTTGGGTTCATAACAAAGCTCTGAGTAAGTCAATATCCCTCCAAACATCCTTTTTATGGATCAAGGTAAATAATTTGGTTCATTCTATTCTGAAGCCCTACAACCCTATTTTCTAGTAGCTCTAATATATGGGTTTCAAAGAGATATTTAATATGGATCCAAGGCTAATATTGAGGTTCATTCATCTTTTGATTTACAGTAGGTGGTCTACAAGTTATATCCCATCATTTTATTGTATATTTTTTCATGCGCAATTGTGATATTTAATATTTATTATTGTGAATTTTATTCCTTGAGTTATATTTTGTTAAAATTATAGGTTAATTTATATATTTATCCACACATGATCCTTATAGGATTCCTTGAGGATTATTTGACCTGATTAGGGCCATCCATGGGATGTGAAAATATTCCCAAACATGGAAATTGTACGGTTATGCATAGAAGTGATTTTTAATAACTTATAGCAAATGATAAATTTATTAACATGAATGTTTGGATTTTAAGGTGTAGTAATTAGTACATATGTCTAATGGGGGAAAATAGGATAAGAGATTAATTGGTATGATGTGGAAAATGGTTTTAAGGGATTAATATAATATTGTGCTATGGATTACCAAAGTGTAATGGAACTAAATAAATCTATTATGGAATATTCATTTTCATAATATGTAAGATAGGATAATTGTGAGAAATATTGATCATGATTTATGTATTAATGATTAATGTAGATTTATATGTTGAATAATTATAAAATGTGAATGACATATTTATTGTTTTCAATGGTTTGATATTTGATATATGTGGTAAATGGATAAATAAAAATGAGAGCATAGAATGGTGGTGGGGGATAAAAGATTGATTCTCCTCAAATGGGTTGGGTTAGAATGATTTTCTACCCACACCTTAAGATGTACAACTTAGGGAGTTGGAATGATTCTATAGGCCTATAATGGTTTCATTGGATGAAACTACATAGACTAATTCTATGGGGTAAGTGTGAGAAAATTTATTATGAAATGGGTTTTTTGAGTGAGATTTGGAACATGACTTCTTCCATGTCCATTGTAATTAATTATATTAGGATTTAGTGTAAATGATGTTATTTCCAATCCATGAAATGTGGGGAAGATGAATATAGGAATGAATATAGTAGTAGTGATGAAATATAAATAATTATGAAAATGGTTTAGGTAAACATTATTAACTAATGGAACTCGAGTATATCTTTTTTACCTTGATATTTATTTATTATTTGAATTATCTATCTGTTTACAAAAGATATTTTGTAGACACCATTGGTGGTGTCTTACTGATTTGTAGTCACACCCTTCTTGGGCCACCATTGAGTACTTGAGTATATTTTATGGTTTCATTTCAGGACAAGGGAAAGAGCCCTATGATAGTTAATTGAGTTGGCGTTGGGATTTTTATAGATGCGGATCCAGGCATGGAGTTAAGAACTAAATGGGTTGTTGGGTTGTTTATCCTTATTTTTTGTTTCTTCACATGTGACACTAATAGCATGTCATGCAATATTTATCACTTTGTTTTTTATTGTACCATGTTTTTGAAATAATTATTAATTCCCGTTTTGGTTTATTGTTTATTGTTACACTTATTTCATATGTTATCTATTTTTGATTACTCTAGAAAATATGGTATAGTCTTTTAATGTGATCCATGAGCCGCTCAGTGCTATTAGGAAGCCTCTAGTGTATGTGGAGGCGTTCCTAAGGTCATGTGGTGACCCGAATAGTGGAACAATTTAGTGGATTACAGGATGGGGAAATTACATAGTTGTATTAGAGTATCTAATTTTGTGGATGTATTGTTATAGATAGTATATGGAATAATAGAATGTGTCGGGTCTTGGAAATGAGCTCCTCTAAGGGACTGGAAAAACCTTGTATGGGGGTAAGCCCACACACCCCAAGTTTGAATTTTTGTTCTTGATATTTTTTATTATAGTTTGTTGTTATTTCACCATAGGGTGATGCACTTGTTCTGTGATGTTATTTCTTTATTAAATTTTTTTACAAGGATGAATGACATGAGGCTGTGCATTCATTCATCCTTATTGGAACCTATGGATATATGTGATCTGAATAATTATAGGCACAAATGAGATAGGTTTGTCAGCCATATAGGGAAGAATGAATTTTATTTTAATTAGAATTTAAAGAACAGAGTGTCCAATAAATTTGATTTAAATGGTTAAATGGGAAAATGGAAAATAAAACCATGATTAATGAAATGATACAAATTGGTTGAAATATTGGGTGTAACATTTTGAGAAATGGGAAATGTTCCGACAAGGTGAATATTTTCATTGTAATAGTGGAAATGGATTTAATAATGCATTTAGAGAAATGAATGTGACTATTTAAAGTGGTTTAACCATGGTTGACCATGACCTATAGTAGGGATGGTTGTGGTAGTGGTATAAATGTGATAGTATCTTATTGAATAGTGTATGTGGATTGGGTTTTCTATAGCTATCATAGAGATCCTCTAATGGTAAATGTCAAAGATGTTTTGTGTTCTATGGTGAATGTATGGAATTGTAAGAAGATATCACCACAAAATCATGTGCATGTTGGGAGACTAGAATATGTATCTAAGAATTCTCCTCCAAAATGGAGCAAATAAACCCATTGAACGAGAGTTATGGTAGATAAAAGAAGTTCTGTGAGAACATCACATATATTATACAGATGATGGAAGGGGACCTAGGTAATATTGTTCTATGTATTTTTTAACTCAATAAGGAGTTTCATCTGTAATACACTTAGAATTTTGATGGAGATGGTGGATCTGATGCAGTAGAGTTTGGGATATATTCCATAAAGATGATTCTTTATCACTTTTAGGATCCTCCTAACAAGATAACCTTTATGGAAGAAAAAATTTTGTGATGTCATGCACAAAATTAATGGGGTATATTGGATCATACTAATAAGTTGGAGGCTATTCTATATAAGGGAATCGAAGAATTGTTTCATGATCATTACTATAAGTATACCATGAGGTAGGATAAGGATTAATAGTTTATGAGGTTGAACCATGGTTTTATGTCATTTATTGAGTATGTTATCCTTTTAATCGACATAAAATGTTTTATTCCAGCATGTGTAGGAGATGAGTCAGCTATTGAGAGACATTTTCAAGACGGTATTAGAACTAAGATCACATCCCTGGTAAATATCGTCTACATAATTTGGTTTATAGATGTTATGGATCAGTCCCTTATTCCTGAGGTAAATATCATGGGCGATTTACGTGGTGGATTTGTGGTTTTAGTGGGGTTATCTAGTGGTGTTACATCATATGGTAAGAAGTTTAATTTTTAGAGTCTACATGAGAGAATTGTTAGAATATATAGTTAGAAAAAGGAACCCATTTATTTGGGTGGTGACCTCATCCACTATTATCAGTGTGGTAGACTATAACACATGTATCGTCAATGCCCACAACCGCAAATAAATTGCTGATCATGAGGTAGAATGGGGAAAGTGAAGAGGTTCTGTAGAAACCCTCAACAGTTGGGATATTACAAAGGACCGAGGACAATGTGTAGTGCCAGAATGGTGTTGGTTATTATTTATTGGGAAGGAATTTGGAGCTCTATAGTTTAAAATAGTATAGGTGATCAACATGTTGCTCTAGGGTGGGAGAATCCATATCAATAGGGACCTAAAGTACCACAAGTGCAGACTGGGGCCCAGGGAAAAGGGGTAGGTAACCATTCATGCATTTCAGGATAAACCAAGAGGTGATGTGGCTGGAATATCAACTTTTTGACCTATGAATTTTTTAGTGATTTATTATTCTTTATTAAGTACATGTGTATCTCATTCTTCTTTTTGTTCTGAGCTTGTGTTTGTGTTGGGAATAATAGTGGAATGTTTTACTGGGGTTATGTCAATTGATTCACCATTAGGGGTGTGAGTAGAAAATGTATGACAATGTAATGGGTGTTCTCATGAGGATGTAATTTAATACTTTTTTTTAGAATATTATTTCTTGAGATTTTATGTTTTGATTTGATCTTGGGTATTCATTAAGTTGTGTTATACCAAGAACATATTGATTTTTACCGCCATCGGGTAATGTTCCAGTCTCACGAGGGAGACACTTATGTCCTTTGTGGAGATTAGGATGTTCATCCAGGTCATGTGGGCCAATGTTTTAGTAGATGATAGCCCTAGTGGCATATTGTATTCCTAATTATATGAGAGTAGAGTTGCATTTCTCTCCATTGGCGGTGGATCAAATTATGTATGTGTTTCCTCAGGACTTCTTAGGGTTACAACCAATGAGAGATGTTTATTTAATGATTGAGTTGTTGTCGGGTGAAAAAACAATTTTCATTCCTCTATATAGGATGGAACTGGAAGAACTCCATGAATATAAGACTAACCTAGAGTAACTATAAAACAAGGGGTTTATTCATCCTAGAATATCTCCTTAGGGATCTCAAGTGTTTTTTCAATAAGGATGATATATCATTATCGTTGTGTGTCAATTATTTTTAATCGAATCATATGATAACTACAAACCAATATCCTATTCTTAAAATAGAATGAAATTTGGACCAAATGATATGTCCTAAGTGTTCTATGATATATTTTTGAGAATTTGGTATCATAAGATAAGGGTGAGAGCTTATGATGCACCATGTACTACCTTCTAAAGTATTTATGGGTTCTATGAATTTTGTATGATGTCATTCATGTCGACCAATGCACCAAAAGTGTTTATAGACCCAATGAACTAAATAATTCACCCTTACCTATATCAATTTATAGATTTTTTATTTGTGGAATCTTGTGTACTCTATGACTATTGATGATCACCCCAAACATACTGATATTGTCCTAAGTAAAATAAGTGATAATTTTCTATACCCAAATATTTCCAAATGTACTTTATGTAATTATAGGGTGCATTTCATGGGTCACATTACCTAAATGGAAGGAGTTTTAGTAGACACAGAGAAAGTGTAGGAAGTCATGTCAAAGGAGATACCTATGAATATTTAATATATGAAATGTTTTCTGAAATTAATTAGATACTTCTGACAGTATACTAAATATTTTTATGGTTTGGTATCACCAATTCTAGGATTTACCCATAAGGTAATCATGTTTGATTGGTACGAGGGATGTGAGAATTCATTCAAAGAGTTATAGAAGCAGTTCACTACTGCACAATTTCTAATATTACCCCTGTATGGAAAATGGTATATCGTGTTATTTTATTCGTATAGTGTTGGGATTCAAGAATTATTGATGCAAAGTGATTGGGTTGTGGTATATAGTTCATGAAAGTTGAGTCCTCAAGAGAGGAAATACCCTACAAATGGTATTGAATTGATTATGGTAGTTTATTCCTTAAAATGTGAGAGGAATTATTTTTGGGATAATGGTTTATGGTGTGTAATGATCATAAAATACATTATTACATGTTATTTGATTATGATTTAAATCATTGGTGGTTAGTATTGGTTTGATATATGTTTTCATTTTACATGGAGTTGGTTTATATATTGGACAAGGAAAAAAGTGTTGTATATTCATGGAGATGAAAGACTAAAAATCTAGTGGTTGAGAAGTCTAGCTCCAAGTGGTGGATGATGTTGTTATTTACTGAGATGCATCTGGATGTGTAGGATGGACAAGGTCAAATGAACCTTTCATCCATGAATGTTGATTCCATGCTTCTATGCCAGATCAAATAAAAAATATTGTAGGTATACAGATTTATTGGATTTAAGGGAATGTCTTATAGTTGGAGAGTAACTTTATGGTTGGACCATTATAAAGGATGAGACCATTTTTGTTCCGTCATGTGTTGTTGTGCTAGTGTTTATGTCAAAAGAGTTTATGGATGAGTTTCATGAATTGATGAGGGGAGTGCATCCTATTTTTAAAAAATGTATCATGATCTTCGTACTAAATTTTGCTGTCTAGGAATGAAGAAAGATGTTCTAGATTCATGGTGTAATACCTTTAATATCAGTAGATGAAGTATATGAATCAATAATTGGTTGTTTTGTTTCATCCACTACACATTCCAGTGTAAAAATGGGATTATGTTGTGATGAATTTTGTGGAGGCCTACCGAGTATTCTTTATAAGAATGATGAAATCTAGGTAGTTTTTGATTGATTGACTAAGGAATATAATTTCTTTATAATTCATGATATATTCATAATGGATTAGAAGGATGAGTTGTATACTCGAGAGATAGTGCGATTTCATGGATTACCAATAACAATACTTTCAGATCACGATCTAAAATTCATTTCATGCTTCTGGTAGGGATTATAGAAAGGGAATGGGAACTAGTTATTTTAGTATATATTTTCACGTATAGATAAATGGGAAATCAGAGAATTCTATTTAGGAACTAGAGGATCTGTTGAGGGATTTTTTCCTAGTTTTTTATAGATCATAGTAAAAACATATTGCGCTTGTTTAGTTTTTTTAAAAATAGCTACCATGCTATGATTTAGATTGAACCATTTAAAAAGCTCAATTGTGGACAATGTATATCTCCATTTTGTTGGTTTGGGGTAAAATAATTAGATGTGTTGGGATAAAGTATCATGAATGAGAAATTAGAATATGATTAATTAAATAAAAAGCATTTGACAATAACTCAGATTAGGTAGAATTCATATATAGATTGATTTCATAGACCTCTTTAGTTTTTGGGGGGTGATTGTGTGTCTCATTGGGTGTTTCCATGGATGGTTCACCAAAAAATCCAGAATCAGATAATGTCGGCACCCACATTTATGAGTCCATTTTAGATTGTGGTCAGGATCTAACAAGGGAAATACTGATTGGATCTTCCACTTATGTATATTGTAAAAAAAAATTCTTTTTATGTGTCACAGCTTCAGTAGTATCACTCTGAACCATATCTTATGATTGATGTTCATCCTGAGGTCGATACATCCATTAAGGACCATCTGGTTCATATTGTTGATCATAATATCAAAATATTGTGCGGAAATATAGTGCCTTGTGTTCAGGTCTTGTGGTAGTATGGTTATTTTTAGGATGAATAATGCTATAGGGAAGTGGATATGAATGCATATTGGATTACTATTTTTCCTCAAAATCTCATTGGTTCTTATAAGTGCATCATAGGTACGTCTCATTATAATTCTAATAGGTTGTATGATTCCAAACATCAGGGAGGATTGATCTTGTTTAAATTTTGGTGTCAAGACCTTAAAATTGTTTAATTAAATTTTTACTTGGTGTGTGGGGAAACTCATATGTGTTTTTGTTGTCTGGGGTATGAAAGGAAGGGAAATCAATCCTTTTTGTGCATGTTGCATGGTTTGTGCACGATTAGTGAATATCGGGAAAACTGGAACCAAACTATGTGTTTTTTGATAGTGGAATTCCCCATTCTTAGTGCATAAATTTTCAAACTATGTAAGTCTACCTATATTACCATGTGAACTCAAACTCATAGAAATATAATGGAATACATTTGGTGCAATATTTTGAAAATCATATGCCCAAACCATGTTCCACCTTAAAAGGATGTAAATTACCAAACTGTCCCTCGGTATTTTATATTTCTCACTCGATTTCTTTTATATTTAATCTCTATTCAAACATAGTGATTAACCATTTTGGCCATGTATTCCCAAGGATCATTATCCTTCATTTCTAATCTGTTTATAATTTAGTTGGGTGTGGGTCAAAGTTCCAAGTATGTCTAATGCTCCTATTATATTTTTTTCTAGATTAGTGTTTTTGTTTCATTTGTCTTCTTCCAAACCACTAAAATACTCTTTTTATAGTGAATCATATATGGGTGATTCAATTGGTTCTGGAATTAGGATCTATATACAGGTTTAATGGTTCATTCATCTTTTTATTCAACATTGGTGGTCTACAAGTTGTATACCATAGTTTTATTACTAATCGTGAATTCACGGTTCTGATATTGCTTCTTCATTTTTCTAAAAAAGTTTTCATGAGTAATAATGGGTTAAATGGTACTTTAAATGGTTAATTAAACTCCTCATGATCCCCATGGTAAGCATTGAGGTTGATTTGATGGGATTTAATCCATCCATGGGATGCATCAATTTTTCCAAATATGGAAATTGTAATGTTATGCACAAAATCAATTTGAAATAAAGTTGAACCCCTGATAAATGTCTCTTAAATCTAGTTTGGATTATCATGTTGAGTTATTTTTAGTTTTTTCTAGTTGTTAAAAATGTTCTAATATTTTTTTGGGATTAGGATGAAAAGGGGTAGAAGGAACTGATGTAAATGTGTTCACTATATTAAGAAAGTGTAATGGAAATGAATTAATGGATTTTGGAATATAAATTCATGGATATGTATGATAGGTAATGTGTAGGAATTTTTTATTAATCATAGTGGTTTAAATCAAATTTTGATTTACATATTTAATTATTATGGAATGTAAATGAAAATTTTATTGTTTTGTATAGTTTTTTATATGGTAAATGTGTTAAATGTATACATAAGAATGTGCACATGGATTGGTGGTGTGGTATAAAGCGATTATACTCCCCTCAATGTTTAGGTTGGATTGATTCTCTGCCCACCCAAAATAATAAACTGGTTAAGGAGTCAGATTGATTGTCTAGGTCCATAATGGTTTCATTATATCAAACTATATGAAATAATGCTTTGAGGTAATTGTGATGAATTAGATTATTTTTTTTCTTTAGTGAGATAGGGAACTGGACTTTTTCCTATTGCATGGAAATTGACAGTATTTTGACATATTTTAAATGATACAATGACTATCCCATGAAACATGAAGAAGAATAATTTAATAATTATGATTGTATAATTTATGAAATAAAAATAATGATGAAAATTGTTAATGTGAACATTATTATCTAATGTCATCTGAGTGTATTTTTAGTTACCCTACCATTTATTTATTAAATTCATGAAAAATTAATTAAAAATATATATTTTTTATACACCATTGGTGGTGGAATATTGAATTATACTCAAAACATGATTGGAACTCCATTGGGCACCAACTAATATTTCGTGGTTGTCAGTCATGATAATGGAAAGGGCCATATGCTAGGGAATTCAGTTGGGTTTGGGATGTGCATGGAGGAGGATACAAACGTGGATTTAGGACTTGATTCTGATATATTATTATTTTTCCATATTTTTGGTTACTTCAGGTATGACACTATTATCATGACATTGAATATTTAATGTTTCATTTTGACTTCTACCTATTTTGGTAAATGGTTAATAAATCATGTTTTGGTTTATTGTTCCCTTTATACCATCTTTTATCGATTATTTATTACTATACTAATGTTGGTATAATATTCTCATGTGATCAATGAGACTATTACTGCTAGTTATAAACCTCTAGTGAATGGGTAGGCATGTTTGGTTTCATGTGGGGTCCAGGATTATGGACCATTTTGTGGCTTCCGGGTCAAGGCCGTTACCATTTTTACATTAAAACATTATTTTCGATTTGTTTATTTAAAATGTAAAAATATTTTTTAAATCTATTTTAATGTAAAATTAGTTCATTTATATATCCATTACTAAAATTTATGTATTTTTAACAATTTTCAATATCAATTTATATAGTAAAATTATAATAATATTTGAACATTTACTCTTTAGAAAACATGATTTTTCATCACATATTCATTAATAATTTTAAATTAAAATTTTCAACTTCTACGAGTCGATAATGCCAAAATGGAATCTATACTTCAAATAAATGAAATTTTTATAACCAAATAAGGCAATTTTCATATTTTACCACAATTATTATTTAAAATAGATAAAATCTATTTCCACAACTATGGTTAAAATGTGGTTTTTTCATTACTTTCATTGTTATTAAAATTAATTTTACTCACTGAGAGGATTTCCATATATTAAATTGGATTTATGATTTATGATCAGTAAATATTAATTATCTAGTTAACCCCATTTCAATTTTAGTATAAAATTATGAATTGCCAAGGTATTTAAAAAGATACAAGTTACCACGGTAACAACTGAATGATTAAAATTGAATAAACATAATGACTAATGAATAAAAAGAAAAAAACTTGTTTAGTTTTGTGTGGTGGAGGGTTTTCATAATGCAATATACTATAATATACATTATTGATCCATTTTGGTGGTATATATAGGAAGATATAACTATCAATAGTGAATACCTTTTGGTATTAACTAGAATTCTACTCCTCCTCGATTATAAAATGGAATTCACTACCTTAGTTCTTCACACCTCTGAAGACATATGGATGGACTAATACATAAACAATTAACTTCTAAAATTCCATACCATCATCCTAGATGCCTTATTTTTGGAATTAATACATATTAGAAAGGCTTTTGTGTGAACTTATATATAATACTGAACTAATAGGTAATGTTCTTTAATGGGAATCTATATTTTATTCATTTCTACACCTCTTTTAATAATTGTTATACACTAATTATATAATATCCTTAGTATATTTTATATAATGAGATGTTATAATGTTTTTTTAATTACCTAAAACCATCTATACTTCCTTAAAACATGTTAAAAAATTATTATTCGTGTGTATAGAAGACCAACGCCTCATAAACTGATGTCAATCTTTTTTTCCATTAGCGCCTTTCATATATGGACATATTGATGGATTATTTGTTTATATATGATATATTTTATATGAATGATGTTTTCTGATTATATAAATGGTATATCACACATAACTTCATGTTTTTCATTTTTTTGGAATTTGATAATGTCATTAATGTGTACGGAGGACTACCACCTCACAAAATAGTGTTATTTGTTCAGGATTTACATGTAATGTATTATAAATGGGTATAATAAATATTGGTTTTATTTATGATATAATAATGAATAAATAACATATATGTATAATTTAGTTTCTATTTCTATTGAACCAATATGAAAATAAAATAATAATCATTTAGGCATATGTAAGACCTACTATCTCCATGAACAACATATTTAATTTCATATCGAATTTTTTATTGATTTCTATAAATACACATATACTGAATATATATTAGCTTTATATCATGGATATAATTACTGAGATAATTGAAGACTGATCAATGTAAAAGGAATAAAAAATATCAAAAACAAAAGCCTATACTATGGACAAATAAGTTATTACCCAAGATGTAAGTTTAACAAGAAATTGGACACAAACAAGCAATGAAAGGTCATAATAAAATCATATATAGAATGATATATATGAATGTGTGTTTTAATATATTTATAATAAAATAATATTTTTTATACATGATGTTTTAATGAGTATGATTTATTTCTAGACTTAAGGTAATGGATTTCCACATCACTTATTACATCTCTGAGACTAATATCATATTCACCAACAACATTATTTAGGTTATGCATATACCACCCATGAATGTATATAATAATTTTTCTAATGGAATACACTAAGAATTTTACATCCATTTTATGAACTCTATTTAAAGGGGTTATAGCTCAAAAGATAACAAATCCAGGGGATTTCTAGTTTCAGTTTTATTTCTAAGAGACGAATGCCATATTGACCACTCATATATTTTTTTGTCGTGTATATACTGATCTAGTAAATTAAATATATTATATATAACATAATTCTTTATAATTAATGTTTCTATTGGTATTATTATTTTATGGGAATTACATTCAAAATTTTCTCAACCAGTAAGGTATTTTGTGTCAATTATCCTTCTTGGAGTCATATTTTTTGTTTTGAACCTATATTGTTTTATGCGGTGTATATACATCCCATTTGACATGTAATATATTGAATTTAATTGTAATAATGATATTTTATATTTTATTTATTTACATAATGGTGACTATGTTAATGTTTTACTCACATTGTATGAGATTAATGTTACAATCTCATCATTTATCGAGTTTATTTATGGTTATGAAAGAAATGAAGAAAATTTATGATCTATCTCTCTAGAATATCAGTACTTTTATTCTCAACTCTTTATGTTATGATAATAAAAGTTTCCCATTAACCTACATAATTTTTATATAGAAAATAGTTTGAAAATAACTTTTTTAAGAAAGAACATATTTTTTTCAAAATTATGTTTTTCTCCAAAATAAATTTTTCTAAAAAAAATTCCAACAATGTATTTTTTTATGTTTTATTATTTTTACAATAAATTTTAACCCATGTTTTACACTTTTAATATTTTTAATTTAATATTCATTTCAATTCCCAAATAATTCCCATTTGTCATTAACTAAAAATGTGAAAATAATCATTACTTTTCTCATGTATGATGTGTGCAGTATTTCCTATTTTCAGGATCTATTAATGATTTGAAGAATAACCTACCATATTTTAATGTTATATTTACTGAAATTTTTTTCATTAATATTTTTGTATATTTTTAAAATTTTAAATAAAAGTGAAATTATTTCCTATATATTTTGGGTTTTAAGAATTGATTTTCAATATAGGATTTAAAATACATATCATCAATGGTTGTGAAAATATTAATATTTATAATATTTCATAGTATATATGAGTTTATTTTTTATTCATATTTTTATAATGGATATATATATATATTTATGTATATGTATACTCATCAATATATATAATTAGGTTTAGTGAATTACTGTTAAAAATGTTAATTTTAATAGTTATTGATGAACCATATCAATAAATTCCTTAAAATGACCATTGGAAAAGAGAAATATATCAAACACACCAATGTTTCAAAAAATATGATTTCATATTTCATTAAAAATTATTCAATGATCATTGAATAGAACATAGATATTTAATGAATCATAGATCAAACATGATAATTTACAATTGAATTCTTATTTTGAAAAAAATATTATTTAATGGGTAAGAGAAAATTATAAATGGTTTTATATAATATAAATAAAAATATATTTATAATTTATATGATTAATAATCCTAAATTAATTATACAACATGATAGAGCATGTCCATTCATTATAGAATAAAATGAAATAGAACATTATTTTAATTTTCATTCTATGATACATATTTCTTATTAGGATCATTTTTTCATTTATATGGAGTATATAATTATTTTTTTACAACATTTTCATATTTAAATTTTTATTCATTGTATTTAATTTTATATTTATGGATTTTCCTTTCTTGGGTTTTTATTAAAAAGGAAACTAGTTCTTATGGATTTTTGGGAAATCCATTCCCTTTAATTGAGTAATATTTTTTGAAATCAATTCACACAATCCCATTTTCAAAAAATTAAATTTAGCCTTATAAACAATTATTTATATATGTGTATTAATGAATTTGTAAATTAATATATATTATTATTTTTATAAAAAAATTATTTCAATAAAAACACTACACATTTCATAAAATCAATGCATATTTTGATGTGCCCAAATATTTTCTGTATTAAATTTATCTTACTTGACTATAATATTGATATATTAATAAACTTCATGTTGTATTTTCTCAATATACCTAGTTATATTAAATATAAATTTCCAAATCTTCTTCTTTTATAGATTTATTTCTTTATATAAATTTTATTTTGTTATGTATAATTCTCATCATCTATAATAGTTATTTATAGTGACCCATGTGTTTTATTCATAAATTTGAATGTTATTGAATAAATATTCTATATATATCATGAAATTCTATGCATGAATCATATATATAATGCCTTTTGAAACATAGATAAATTCACAACTGATTCATAATTTTACTAGATCATCCCTTATATAGTTCTTCATAACTTTCACCATTCTAAAACATGTCATTCAGAATGCCTTTCTCCTTAACCAGGGAAAAAGGAAACATAAGAGAGGGTGATCTCAATTGCTCAGTAAGGGTAAAAAAGCGAGAAAACAATGATCACATAACATATCATTAGAATAAGGGTATGAGAAAATGCATCCAGAAATTAAAATTAATTTAATACATAACATAAATAAAAATATTTATTCATGGAATAATGCCTTAAAATTCATAACAAAATAAGGATAAAGTAATCAAAGAACAAGATCGATGGCATCATAACGTTGTCATAGAACACGAGCTTCTGGAATACGTATAAACTTATATATCCTTATGTAAACAGAACCCACCAAGTCATTAATAACATTATAGGATTAGGATAACAACCGATGTACCTAATTTCAGCAAGGGATAACCTTATTGGTGCCCACTTTTTCTATTGGGACATCGTCTCAAGCACCCTTTAAACTCATAGAACATTAACCGTTACCAGATTCAATGGAGGTATATATAGGTCACAACTATTAAATAATGAAAATCATATATATGTTTTCAATAATAATATAATACATTATTAATATAGAGACCATGAAATGAAATGGGTTCGACGAAAATTTCATCATTTCATATCCTGTGGAAAATTAACATGTTAAAGAAAAATCGTGGTATGATAACAAAAACCATGTAGACAAAAAATAATATTAGTATCATTAAATCACATCCTACATAATATTTAATGAATATCATAGGATTGAATCATACATCGAAAATGATTTATAATAATCACTTGGAATATTTTCAGATGAAAATAACCTTTCCAAAAGTAAATTACTTATTGGAAATCTAAAAATTTCCAATTTATTAGGGAAAATATTTTCATATAAAATATACATGGATAATTTTAATGCATTATTAATGTAATAGAGAATAAATTATTTTAGTAAATTCCATTCCATCTATATAAGATAAAAGAAAACATTTTCTTCACATTTTTTTGTCAAAAGTCAAAATTAACTTATTTGGAAAATGATTGGAAGATACATTCAAACTATTTTTTTAAAAACAAAAACATGGAAAAAATGATATCATACAATCTTATGAGACTATTAAAAACCATAATAATATAATTTTAGAAAATATCTATATAGAAGAAAAATACATTTAACTGATAAGACAAATGAAATCGATTTTCTATAAAATCATACTTTCTATGTCTGATTAGATTAGGTGAGGAAAATGAAAGGAACAAATTTATCTCCATGAAATAAATTTAGGGGAGAAAATTAATGAGTTTCATGAAAATTAAATAATATATTATCATCATAAAAAAATGTAATTATAATAAATTAAAATAAATAGTGAGATTGTAACATAAACACTTAAAGTTATAGTTTCTTTTTAATAGTAAACCCTATGAATGAATGATCCATACATAGATTTGTAAATCCAAATATTTTTTTAATATGAATCATAAAATACATTAATAGGAATTATATAAACCACATAATATAATAAATTGATATATATTTCATGTGTCATATAAAAATGAATGTGAGAAGAAAATCTCTTCCCTTAGTCTACTTGCTTCGAAAGCATTCAACCCTACTATTTTTCCGGATACCACTATTAGATACATTCTTAAGGAATATTTCTTATGTACTTTTAAGATATCATACCACACTCAAAAAATGGATAAATATGTGGAATGGAAAATTTGGGATGGGATGGTCCATATATTTGTCTTATAATAGTGACAACAATAGAAATATGGTATGCCCTTTTATAATGGATGGAGAGAATGCAATTTGAATTTCATAAAGGATTAAAATATAATAATGTAATTATCAATAAATATTGACCTAAATGGACTATAAATAGATAGGGTGTGACTTTTATAAACATATTTTATCCACTTTTCATTTTTTAAATGTTTTATGATTTTTATATAGTTTAATAAAAACAATTCTTTAAAAATTAAATTAATGTCAATTTTGACACTATTCATTTAATTTTACTAAAAATACCCAAATAGGAAATTCTACTCCAAATATAAATCATTTAAATAATATTAATATGTCATATTTGTATAATTAATTCATATAACACATTTTCTGACCCATATTATAATATATTACATATTTTTAATAGAAATTATTATATATTTATATTAATTTGATAAATAGTACATCGATGTTACAAAAGAATTTCAGGTCATTATATAATTACTAAAAATTTGAAATTAATATCAATCCATAAAGTAATTTTTTATGATCTAAATTACAAACAATATTTATTCCAAACTTGTTTTTCACTTATGTGAATATATAAAATATATTCCAAACTAAGATAGTGGATGTTTATATATTTATTGAATTTAAAAAGTGTAAATGTAAAATTTCAGGACATGTGTCCATTAAACAAATAAATTTATTACCTAATTTAATATGGTTTTATTTAATTTAATTAAATAAAAATTAATAAGATTTTTTTGGCTTTATCACATTGTTTTAACCTAGATTAACCTGATTTACCCTTTACCGAGGTGGTAACTACCACAATTATTGTTCATACTGAAAAAATGACCAATTAATAAAATATAACACTCTTAATTATTAATATGGAATCAATTTAATTAAATTCAATACCAATAAGTGGGACAAATAAATTTTATTTTATGTGCGTAAAACATGAGAAATTTTATTTAAATGTAATTTTGACCAATTAAAAAATATTAATTTTTATAACATGGTATTAAAATATTGTATGAATATATAAAATTGTTTTTCTAATATATTATTTTTTAATTTCATTTTAAATCATTTAGAAATAAGGATAAATTTTATTTGTTCTACTAAAATAGATTTCCTTCATAAAAATTATTTTTCACAAAAACAACTCCTTTTTTTAAAATATATTTTACTTCTAAAAAATTTAATAACCAATTGGTTATATTTACAAATGTTTCATCTATAAGTTTTCAAAGTATATGTGTTCTGTTTAATACCCTTGAATAAAACGTCATGGTGATAATATATAATAAAAATATTTTTATATTATATTGAAATTAGTTAATACGTTTTGTTGTCTATAACATAAGATATTAAATAAATAAATTGATTTTATTTTTTTTTCATAATTTCTTGGGGTGTAACATTATACCCACCTTAAAATAAATTTTAACCAATAAATTCATCACATTGATTCAAAAAATGAAGATATATCTCTTTCATTATATACGTAGGATCACCTATAACTTTCTCAAATTATTGGTTTCCCCAAAAAACACTGACTAGGTGGGTAGTCTTATTTTAGATAACTCTGTCTCCAGATATGATCCATAATCATCACTTTTTTTTACTCATAAGAGATATCTTTCTCTTTTATTATGACCTATATATTCATTTCATTTGTAGGAGATGTTATATAATTCCCCAGAAGAGTTACACAGAACACATAATGTACTTTTTAGAGATTCACTAAAAGAACCATTCAATAAGCTACCATCCCAACATGATTAATAATTTCTAAGGGCCCAATGTAAGTTGGAATCAAAATTACCTTTAATTATAAATTTCATCACCCTATTCTAAAAAAATATTCATTGGAAAATCATTTTACTAAATTCAAAATCCTAATATTTTATTATAAATCTTTTTTTTTGAATTAGAGATGACCTTATAAAATTTAGAATGGATATAACCTTCAATAAAATATCATCATCTTGGTCCATACATAATAGAATTATTACTTCTTCTAATTTATAGAACATTTGAGTGCTAAAGTTTTTATAATAAAAGTATTTATATTGATCTATCTAAATGATGGATTGAAATCTAATATTTTAAATGAATTCTACCAATGAAAGGTGTTGATATCAACAACCTTTGAATTCCATATAGATATATATAAACATTTCATTTAGAGTTTTAATAGTTCTTCTAGACTAAGCATCTTTCTGAGGAGGAAATGTGATAACCAAGATCATTTCTATATCAAGATCCTTCTTAATACATTTATAAAACATTTAGGTAATATTTATATCCTAATCAAATATAATATAATTTTATACTCCAGGAAACCTTACCACATAATTAATATATTTTATTTCAATCTCATCCAAATAGAAATCATCTCTAATGGATATGATGTAGGATGAATTTTTATGGTGATCACATAAAACCCATATAGAATTGTTCCCTTCTTCATTTTTGGAGAGTACATTGATAAAATACATGGTTATGTTTTCCCATTTCCACTCTGGTATGGGAATTGGTTGTAACTTCATATTATATGTTTCTCTCTCAATTATAATATCATGTCATACCAAAAAATGAGATATAAGAATTGAAATATATATCTTCAAACCATCCCAATGCAATAACTATTTGAAATATCTATATATTTTTTTATTTTGATGATGAATAGAAAATGAAAAACTATGAGCTTTATTTAATTACATATTACTCAAAACCTATATGGATCCAACACAATTTATATTTAACTCTGGAAAATTTATCAACTAATTCTGCAACTCTAGATCATCCTTTTGTGCCTATTTTAGCCTTACATGGATAGATAGATAAAAAATCATTTGATATAGATATGATTTTCCCCTTATAGTAATATTTAAATCTCTATAATTCTTAAATAAACGAATGTTGGATATTTTTTGATCCCTATATTAGATAAACTATCATGATCATTTCAATTGAAATCATTGACCAACATGTTTTCTTTCCAAGGGTGGTAATGTTTGGACACATCATAATTGATAATCCTATTAAACAATATTCTAGAGTAAATATTCATCTTATTTTAATGAATATATTTTTTTTGTGATAATTATATTTATAACCATTTTATTTTTAAGGATAATTACTCTATATATTTAAAGAGTAAAATACAATAGATTATGTCAGAATCATTAGTCAGGTATTTTTTTCAAGATTCAATTTTCATGAGGAATAAAGTATAACATTATGATTTTGTGTTAGCACACATCCCAATCAGTTCTTGTAATTACTGCTATATATTAGAAACACTTCTCATCCATAGTGTAATTTTAGAACATGTTCACTTACTATCATTCTCTTCAGTTCAATGAAACATTCCTAGAATTTTTATGTTCAAAGTTACAATAATCAATTCCTAGATAACTTAAGAAGTGGAAAATACTTGTTTATCTAGGAAAAAGTTCAATATATTTCTTATTTTATGGATCCATATATATAATCCTTCTTGAGATTATATGACCCAAATAACGAATCTTTATATTTTTAAATTTATATTATTGTAACTTTTTAATTAATGTTATCTTTATTTATATTCATCATTACAATCCATAAGTGATTATCACAGTATTTTTTTCTATTTTATTATCATATATTTTCATCTATAAATACTGCCTAAAACTGATCTTGTAAATCTATAACGTCTTTACTAATTAAATCAATAAATATAGTAGGGGAGAAGAAATCATAAGATATTTATATTGAATATAAAATTTTTATAATGTTTTTTATATATACTCATTAATGATCATTAATTGATTATATCTATAACAATGGTTGATATTGAGAAAAATTTTATCCTTGAACTGTAGATCAAACAAGTCATCAATATGGGGTAGAGGGCACTTGTTCTTTATAATAATCTTGTTAAGTTCCCAATAATAAATTTAGAGTTTCATGAATATATCATTATTCTAAAAAATAGAAGATTCACCACATGGTGACAAACATTACCAAATGAATCTAATTTAATTATTATCCTTGTGTTTCTTTTGAATTTCTCCAACTCAATCAAGGCCATTTTATATAGTGTATTTCAAATAAGAGTTTATCACAAAATGGGTTCAATTTAAACCTCAATATCATGAATTGATGGAAGAAAATAATATTATATAGAAAAGTTATTGAAAAACTCATATGGACTAGGTATGTCATCAATTTTATATAACTCCAAAAACATCTAAGATAAACTCCATTTTATAATTTGAATCAATACACATAAAATTGATTTGATTTATATCATAATTTCATATTTTCATCACACTGGTAGAAGATCAATGTTTTATTTGGAATGAGAAAAATATACTTCCAATCATAGGAAATTAATTTGTGATTTTAATAAACAATTTCAATACCTGATGAATATAACATCAAACCAATTCGGTGGAGGATATTTATATTTTTTGGAAGCACATTCAAAAAAATAAACTGGAGTCGAATTATAGACTTAAGATGTGATCATTTCACAATTGGGAGTTTTTAATAGTGATTTAACATCAGATCATTGAGATGGTATTATAAGACCCTTAGAAAATTTATAATAAATAAAATAGTTCGTAGATCATGAATAAATTAATACATTAGTAGTTATGTAGTGGATGATATTTATATCATTTAAGCTATTGTCATCGCACCCTCCATTATAAATAGTAATCACATGATATTCCCCATATTCTATTGGTATGAGAATTTATTTATGACAGTCATTATCATTAACAGTCATATTTGGGCACATATTATCATAATATCAAAGCTACTAGGATTCGAATCACTAGATTATGGGTAGTGTATTATATTATTATTTCTATTTATTCAAATCATTACATAAAATATTCTAACTTCATTGGATTATATTCACTTGATGGGATTATTTTTCACACTTAAAAAATTTATTAGAAAAAATATGTCAATTTATTTGATGTTTCCTTTCATATAATGTGCATAATGTAAGTCTCAACTTCTTCCCTCGAAGGATTCTAAAATTTCCTCTGAATTCAAAAAGTATTTTATTATCAAAACCATAAAATTTATGGGTAACTCCATTTTCTAATTCCACCTTGATATCACATTAAATTATTTATTTGTACCTACTAATGTCCAATATGACAATTCTCATCAGACACATGGTTGTAATCTACTAAAAACTCAATCACCCATACATTCCGGAAGAATGATAATACTAGAGGAATAAAATATATTCCTTGAAAAATATTTATAGTAGGTACCAAAAAATTAATAATCCATAATCTATAATTCATGTAATTCCTTCTCCATTTTTTAAAGGGTACTAGGAAATTAATTATATAAAAATAATTTATGAATGTAATTACACTACATTGAGTCAACACTTCATGTTACATCATGTTCTTGATGTGATTCCACTATTGATATACTTCATCTTAAAAATAAAAAAACGGAAAGAATAAAATATTCATTATATAAATACTATAGAACATAAACTATTTTTTAGATGGTATTAATCCATTTTTAAATAAATTAGTTGATTTTTGGATCCACTAGAAGAAAGTAGGAATTTCATGAAGAAGGACTCAATAGAACATTTTACCCTCATTTCTTATATAGAGACACAGTGTGATAAATATATTGAAAAAAATTTAATCATTGTAACACGATTTTTCATTCTAGCTCGCATAATGATTGGTTTTTCAAGATTAAAATAATTTCAATATCCATTTCAATTAGTAAAACATGATTTATTGAGGTCATATCCATCAAATAAAAAAATATAGTGAGAAACAATAATCATATATAATACCACATAAACTTGAAAAATCATATTCAATATTTCTGAATTACAACACCTTCATTTCAATTTATTAAATAGTAGGTTTATCTGAGGATATTCATAATTGTTTAAAAAACATAAGGGTTTTTCCAATACATAGTCTTTTCCCAAGTGTTATTGTTTTTCTCATAGTATTTTATAATGGTAAACTAATAAATTCTATGATAACAACTATTTAAATCTTTACATTTCATATGAAATATTATATCTTATTAGTTTAATATTATTTACATGACGTACAGATCCATGATAGAATCATATAGGTCTACTACCTTTGAAATCATGGAAACATACATAATAACATCAACAGAAAAATACATCATCTAAGACTTATTTCTTCATTTCTATATAGGTTAAGAGACATATCATAAAAAATAAATCTCTTCATATCCATAGTAATGGAAATATAATGACTGTTGAGATATGATTCTCAATAATGGTAAATAATAGAGATATCTACAATAATATACAATAATATGAGCATATAGGTTTGATAAAATTATTTTAATGATTGATATCTTATTCCTACATATCATAGATAATAATCTGGAGTCATGGAACAAATCTCAGTAGTTCATAAGAGATGAATCATAATGGAATCAAAGTACATAATCCATGAGATAATAACAAAGGTATACAAAATGTCATTATGGAATGCACATAAGAATAAAAAATATATTTCAAGGATCCACCAAAGAAATTAATAACATGTTAGGCTTGGGATAACAACCTTTGTACCTTTTTGGGGTTTGGATGACCTCACATATACCATCTTTTGTTCATGGGATAACCTCACATGTACCCTTCCAGATTATAGAAAATTAATCATTACATAATTAATTGATGGAAAATATAAATCTTACCCATAAAATAATTAAAATCATTCATTTTTTTTCCACTTGATCAAAAGAAATTATTTATGTTTTAAACCCTTAAAAAAACTGGCTTCATAAAACATTCAATATATCATAACTCTTCGAGAAGGAATATGTTTTAGAAAAAAGTTTTCATAATAATAATAAACATCAAATATGAAGAATACGGACTACATCATCAGATCATAACCCCAATTAGGCTTAATTAACATCAAAGTATATCATCGTAGATTATAAATTATTTTTAATGATCACATGGAAAATTTATCTATGAAAATAACCATTCTAATTTAAAATAACTTCATTCAAATAAATAAATTTGAAAAATAAAATCCCATTATTTATATTTTTAAATAACCATGGAATCATTTAAATGATAATTCATATAAACTAATTTTCTAGAAAATGGGAAATTTGGTATATGCTTATAATATTATGTAAAACATTCATTAAATATTTTAGTTGATAATAAAAAATGTTCCCCATTTATAAAATGAAAAGAATATTCTTTTGAAACAATTTTCTAAAAAATAAAATATTTGTAAAAATCACATTAATAATTATAAGATATTAGAAAAAATCTTTAGTAAAACATTTTTATAATGCATGACTAAATTACAAAATAATGTTTTGGATGAAGTGAATAATGATGATTATTTTCATTGAAAACATATTTTCTATATATTGTCTATTCTCATTAGAAAAATGAAATGGAAATATTTATTTTTTTGAAATAAGAAGAGGTGAATAAATTTTATTTTTTTCTTTAAGGGTAGATCATATTTTTTTAGTCATCATAAATTTAATCATAAATATTCATGATAAAAAAAAGAGAATGTAACAAAGAAATAATTTAAGATTCAGTGTCATTTGAATCATAAGCCCTGTGTAATAATAAAAATTACAAGGATATGTAAATCTAATATTTTTAATTATAATATTCACATCTGGTCAGTATATACACCACCCAAAAGATGAAACTTGTATATAATTAATCCTTATTTTAGAAATAAATGTTCTATTAAAATTCTTTACCATATGTTCCACATTCTTAGAAATCATTCTAATAGTCTCTCTTTTAAGAAGCCCTATTTTGATTCATTCTTTATGATTATATGGAATTTACTTTGGGAAAATGAAAACCTCAAAAATAATGTAAAAGGATATTGAAAAGAATATTGGGAAGGGGTTTGATGATATAGATTGCTCGAAGTGGTGTAAATAATATAAATAATAGACATCCTTTTATAAGGGTGGAGAGGACACCCATGGAATTTTGTAAATGATTAAATAATAATCTTTTTTTTTCACAATCCAAATGGTTACAAATGCCCAATAAATAGACAGGGGATGAAATTTTTGACCATATCATATCCCAATTTCTTATTATAAAATTTTTATGTTTTTATGTAATTTATTATAATATTATTTTGACAATATATTAGTAGCATCAATTTTGTCCTTATTTAAGTAATTTGAAATAAAATGCATAAATAAAAAAAAGTAATTCCAAAATAAAACATCAAAATAACACTAATATTTAAAATCCATCACAAAAAATCAAGGCCATATAATCTCAAAAATATTATATTAGTTTTAATATTTTTAAAGTCATTTATTATATTTTTTATTTATTGGATAAATAGTGCATAAGTTTTGCATAAGAATTTCATGACATTATATAATTACAAGAAATTAGAAATTAACATATATCCTAAAAATAATTTAAATAATATCAAAATTACTATCATTATTTATTCTTAACTAGTTTTTCCTGTTTTAATAAATAAAAGTTTTTTAAAACTAATAGAGCAACACATAGTAACATTCATTATTTTAAATATTATAAATATCATTTCCATGGAACATTTTGGAATAAAAAATTGCACAGAAGGTGATATGTTTCTAATTAAATTCATTAAATAGGAATAAAGTTCATAATTATATCATTGTCACGTTGTTTTAATGTAGATTATCTTAATTTACCAAATACCATGGTGATCAATTTTAATGAAGATATTATTCATATTGAAGAAACAAAAAGTATATATTAACAAAATTTGAAACTCCAGTTTCAAAATATGGAATATATTTCACAAATTAAAAACCTATAAGTGGATGAAGTTAATTTCAATATAAGTGAACATGAAACAGAAAAACCAATTTCTAGAAAAATATTTGTCAAGCATAAAACTGGATTTATTTATGTCCTATTCGAAGAAAAATATTAGAAGAATGTATAATTGTTTTACTTAATATATTATATATAATTTTCATTAAAATGAGTCACTAATAGTGGTAGATTTAATTTATTAGGATAAAACCACATTGCACAAATAAACTATTTTTAAAAAAACACACTTTTATTTACAAATGGTTTTTATTTCTATTTAATGGATAACAAATGAATAAATTTTAAAAATGTGTTTGATGAGCATTTTTATAATTTGGTTTATAATATATATATCCACCAATCCAATTTATAGGTGATATATTATATTGATGATATTTTAATACTATATCATGGTTCATTTAAACTTATTATTTCATGTAACATATGTGATTAAATAAATAAATTTATCTAAATAAATATTTAATTAAATGTCATAGGATTTTAATTTCATCCTTTATATTTATATTCCTTCATACAAGTTATGATATATTTTGTAATTATGAAGTCTAAATATTTTTTATCCTATATACAATTCATATATTTCTTTTCTCACTTTTCAAATGGATACTTTGTGACACATTTATTGATATAGATTTTCATTAATACTTCTGAAAAAATTGATAATGAATTTTTTTTAATATTTTTTAGTATCCTTCACAAGAAAATTATTTTCATAACATATAAATAATTTCAAATTAACATTATTTATGATTATAATAAGAAAATTATAAAAAATATTTAGGTTAACTTCCTAAAAATCTTTTCTGAATTTGAATTCAAATTTCTTCATTTAAAAAATGGAGAAAATTTCTTATGGAAACAGTTTTTGGGATCTCAATTCCATTTTCCACGCAATATAAAAATTCATATCATATATAAAGTAATTTTCATGCTCACCCTCCAAATGATATTATAATATACTATTTTTGTGAAATAAATAAATTTTGTCAAAATATATAATTCTTGAAAAAATTGGTGAGTTAAAATTTAAAATGCAATGTAACCCATCTTCTTTCCTTTTTTCATTCATTAATTATGAATTATTTAATTCATGTAAAACACATATATATACATTTTTAGTATATATTCTGAAGATCCTATATTCCATCTAATGTACTAGGTTAATCTTTATAACTCATGAGATAATGATTCATAGACAATATTGTTATGCTCAAAACCATGTAATCGTACACTATTATTATCATCACAACTCCAACCATGGTCATTGTTATTATGTCCAAAAATCTTTACACAGAAATTATTATTATGTTCACAACATTATTAGTGGATGATATTATGATTTGTTATTTTCATAAAAATTTGATTTCTGATTAATAATTTATTTATTATGCTATATAGATCACGATTATTGTATCATGTTTCCACCATACTATATCATAATATATTTATGATAATTTAAGGTCATATATCATTTCATCATGACTTATATACAACATTGACAATTATATATAGTTTTTAACACAATATTTATCAATTATTAATTTATTATCCAATACCTTTGACACAACTAATTATGTCTCACTGATTTGATTTTCTATTATTGAGCATTTAAGGTGAATCCTTCATTTGCTTACCATTTTCCCTCGGAATTTCATTTGGGATTAGGATTATATGAACATCATGTGTTTATAATTGTATAGTATATATTAATTAAATATTTTTAAACAATACATCTATTAAGCTAATATCCAATTACATTGACCTTTTTAGACTTTTAATTTTTCATTTATTGATGAGATTTAACATTTAAATTATAGATTCTATGTAATATATATAACTATTATGATTCAATGTTCTATGTTCATCACAAGGAATAGTTTATTTATTTTTTTATAATAGGATATGAATTATATTATATAACATCATATAAAAATATTATTTTATTCAAAAGTGTCATATTATAACATCTCATGCCTCTTCATTGGATTGAGTCAAGGAAGAATTGCTAATTGAAGAAAAAATACATTCCCAAGATTACAACGATGGAAATGAATTCCAAGAGATTCAATATAGATGTTGAAAATTTTCACATTGAAAATAAATCAAACCCAAAAAGTATACCATAAATAAAAGACCAATAATTGATGTTGGATAACAATATTATACAACTCAAAGAAATACCAAAAGACAACAATACAAAAAATATTTCTTTTCCAAAATCAGAGTACCCAATCATAAGAATAAATCACACAACTCAAAGAATACAAAAGAAACACATCACAAATTCCAACATGTTACATTCTAGAACTCCACAATACAACCCAAGTATTAAGAAGAACCACTCATGAAATTGTATTCTTTCCCTTTACCTACTTCTTGGTAAATGATATATGCAAAAGAACCAAAGTACCAGAGTAGGAGTGAGTAATAAAACTAGGTAGGGATACTCCATAAGACTTCCCTACCCACAACATAATGATCGAAAATGTTAGCACATTTGTATAAATTTTTTTATAGAAAACATGAAGATAATTTTTATAATAACATAAAATAATTTCAATATGAAAACAATTTTAATGGGAGGCAACCAAAAAAACTCTTTGAAACCATTTTTTCATTCCATTTGGGATATCCCATTACAATACACACATCCATGCACCCACACATGCATTCCCAGTTGACAGTTCCCTACTCATGAGTAGTCTCTCATCGATATAAAAAGTCTTCACAATGATACTGATATCCACTGTGGAATTACCCCTTTGGAACTGATCACCATGTTATATTTCAACCAGGCCCTATATGTAATATGAACACACATTACCATGTATTCCCAAATAACATGCAAATACAATTAATAAAATACCATTTATATAAAACTTTTTTTTATTTAATATATTTCTAATAAACATATATCCATGAATCAAACTGAGAAAATATATTTAAATTAATATTTTAAAATCATTTGTCGATAAACATTGCATAAAAATTTCACAATTCAAAAAACATCACTATGGAAGGTTTCCACTAAGAATTTAACAACAATTTGAAAAAAAAATTTAAGAAAAAAAAATTAAAAATAATACATAAATTTATAAGAAGAGGATTCGTTTGTGAAGGAACCTACCTAATAATTTATGATGGAAGTAAAGAACACCACTAAATCTTCAAAAAATCTGAGATGATCTCCAAAAACCATTATTTAATATTGTATCCTAACCCCAATACAATATAATATTATCATGATTATCACCCATTGTCATATATGTATCACCAAGGTATCAGATATATAAATCCATATAAGGAAAAGTTGTATATCTAATAAAAACTGCAAAAAAAGAAGACTTTCCAAGGAATTCGTGCTTCAACACACCATGAATTTACACAAAATATAATAATGATAAAAGTGTGTAGTCTCCACATATTCTTGAAGGAAGAATAAAATATTTTGGGATTATAAATAGTGATAATTTTATGATTATAGGTGAAAAAATTTAGATGCACTTTATATGAGATAATTAAAAAAAATGCAAGGTTGGATTTTACAGTTTGGAAAACCATGAACCCACCATGTTCCTTCCTCTTCCTCGAGAATTTCCTCACATTTTTTGATCACATGGTTATAAAAGACATGAAACAACTGTGTATAATCCTTTTTTCTCACATTTCATGATTACTCATACACAACATCACATATTGGCCAAACCCTGAACTTGAACAGAATCCCTTGATTTAGCACACATAGTGTCTTTCTGGAGTCTCACAATTTTGAGATACGACGATCAAACCTTAAGCCATCCTAAAATAAGAAAAACGTTTCAAATGTCTTAAATACCCTCTTAAACATCACCCAAATAATTAAATACATAAAATACATAATGAAAGTGTTACTTATTTGAAACTGGAGGTGATTAATTCTCCCCCCATAGGCCATTCCATCTATAGAAATTAAAAAACAAGAATTTACCTATATGTTTCCAAGATATTGCTTGATCATTTCCATCACTTTTACCATATTTATTATTGAATTTTACCACACTTCCATAAAATACACAATATACTATTTTTTTCATGGAAGGCATTCTATTTCCAATCCACAATTCGTACTAGCATGTGTAACAATGATGAAAAAATATCTTGTTAATGCGATACCATCAAATCACATGGTCATGATTAGAATGATAATTTTTTCAACCGATATACATGAAAAACAATATGCAATGCAGTAATCCATGGGGGAATAGCCAACTTATATACCACCTCACAAACTCTTCCATTTATCTCTAAAGGGTGTATGTATTGAAAATATAACATGAACTATATAACAAAAAAATTCCCTGTCCTTGTAAAAATTATCAAGAACTTGTGATCACTCCACTCGAACGAGAATGACTGTCGACGATAGCCTGGATACAAAATCTATGGATTTTTATCTATCTCATTTATTTTCCAAATCAACATAATCCTAACCATTGTCCATTAGATTAGGCTCATATAACCAATGAATATTCAACTATTTCAACATAACAGAGTGGACAATGTCAAGGAAACTTATATAATGCTTCATAAGGAGCTATATGTATCGAGTCTTGGAAACCTTTTCTATAAGACAACTATACCAATGGAATAGGTTACTCCCATGAGTAAAGGAAATTCATAAAAAAATTCCCCCAACATGTCTTCTAACATATGTATATTATATTTTGATTTTACATCTATGTGAGGAAGACACACCATACACATTGTCGAATGAGCCCCAAAGTCTTACTGTAAGGATTCTTAGAAATGTGGCATAGACTATTGATCTCGGTCTTATACTATTGAATCTAAATTTCCTTTCCTCATTACCACTTATCAGATATATATTTTAGAAATACTATCTTCTGTATGATATTCAAAATTTTTATTAAATGGGATGATTTTGTGAGTTAAAACACCATCACCAACCAACAATCATTTTTTACGAACCGTTCTTGGGAGAACATTCATTAAATCCATGGACATCTTCTCCCATTTCCAAATAGTAATAAGTAAAGACTTCAATATAGATGATTGTTATTGATGATATTATGTATCAAGTTTACTAGTTAAAAGTATATAAACATCTCGAGAACCTTTCTTTTCATGTCAAATCACCGAAATAGTGCTTTTAGTGACATATAAATCTTATTTATTCAAAGATGAACACCCCATATTGAATAAAGTTAATCACTAAGGAGATTTTATTGAAAATAAAAAGGTAAAACCATTCAATTTTGAAACCATAACAATGAACTCCCACCAGCCTGAATCTCACAATGCTACACCAACATTGAGTTTTTACCTAAAATAAATACATTTTTAATTAGATGTATGTGAATCTTTATATATCTTAATCAAATCCAAATTGAATTAAACTAGATGAGAACCCACAAAATCAGCTAGTTCATCAAAATACAAGTGAATTTTGATTATAACAGACATCAACTGCCACTGATTTGAAGCCCACATTACCAAATGAGGAGATGACTCTCTAATTAATGAATCTTTCTAAAATTTATTTAACTCCATTAGCACATCAAGTCAAATTAAAAAATTTAAAGATACTCTATCTGTATTTTTTTATCAAATACATGTCCCTTTGGGAGAATATATATTTTAAGCACTTATGATCCATACATACTTTAAATTTTACTCCATAGAGGCAATGAAACCATTTATTTAAAACATAGACAATGGAAGATAATAATAAATCTTGTATTTGGTAGTTTGTCACATGAAATCATTTCATACATACGCCATTAGAAACCACACAAACTCCCGGGATGATAAAATATCCCAACCTAGATCTTAAAGCATCACAATACACTTTGTACAATTTCATGATTACATAAATATACATATCAGTATTGATGTAGGGAAAAATTAATGAATTTGAAAATAATTATGAAATTATTCATTCTATTTAAATTTAACATTTTTCCTCATCAACGTTGTCAATGGTGAATCTAGTCATGAGAAATCATAAAAAAAACGTCCATGATAACTAGTTAGACTAAGAAAACCACACATCTATAAGACATTATTTACATGTTTCCAAGAGAGAAAAACTTTTATCCTTTCTAGATCCATAGAAACACAACTTTTTGATGTTACATTTCTAGGTAAACCTACCTCATGAATCCAAAAACCAATTTTTGATAATTTGGAATACAAAAGACGATCCTAAAAGATTACCAACATTATTTCCATGTGTTTCTCTTGATCATAACTTGTCCATGAATACACAAATATTTCATGCATAAAAACCACCATAAAAAGATCCAAATATTTTTTAAATAACTAATCCATCAAATCCATGATTAATTCGGGTGAATTTTTAAGATCAACAGGCGAAAAAATATATTAAGAATGAACTTATATACTCTTGAAAGCTGTATTTTGAATATCCTTGTACTGCAATCACAATTGGTGATATCCTAAACACATATCCATTTTAGAGAACCAATTTAATCCCCTCAATATACCAACCATATCATCAATGTATGGAAGTGAATACTGATTAACTATCATAGCATGGTTAAGTATATGAAAATAAAAAAACACCATAGTGTTTGGTCCACCTTTTTGACAAAAAAAATAAGTGATTTCCATATAGATATGCTAGGATTAATGAAACCTTTTCTGTATAACTCTTATAACCACACATCATATTTCCTTAAACTTGTTGGTTTCATTAGGTTAGATAGAAATGATATAACACTGGTCCCCAAGAGTAGATCAATTGTAAACTACACTACTATTATTGGTGGGAACCCTAAAAAATTATTAGGAGAAAAAACATGAAATTGATCAAAAAATAAAGGAAAACTACTAATCTAAATCTCTTCCATTAATTAAAGGGTTAATTTTTCAAAATTGAATGAGATTTTTCCAACCACTAGTAAAAAATATCTGATTATACATATCATTACATTCCATCCTTCTCTATAGAGATTTGTATTCTATTAATAGTATTAAAAATAACATTTCCATTACAATAGTCAATGTAATATTTGAAAATAGTCATGTAATCTATACCTAGGATTATGTTGTAGAAATATATATCTAGCACTGAGAAATACCATATCAACTAAACTCTTTCAATAATTATAAAACATGATTTACACAGGAAGAATCAACATTTTCTTTGAAGAATAAGATTTTACAATTCCAAAATAGAAGTCATAATGTAAACATTTCAACCTATAAGATCTACAGAATTAGAATAAATAAAGAAATGATATGTAACCATATAAAAAAGACTGCATATGGGAAGAATTCAAAAGAAGCATTCCTCTCACCACTGATTTTCCAGACTGATCATCCTCAATAACATGATCATCTCAATATAATTTCATACTCTCTAGATATTTTTCTTTATCATCCTATTGATATTTTACTACCTATATATTCATGGTATTACTAAAATCACCATGTATTTATCATTTCTTTTGATTATAGTAAATTTGTGTGCAAAATCCAATCAAGAATATGACATCTTTAACACAAGATAAGTATCCCAAAAACCCAACCTTATTGCCCAATTAAAATAGTGTTGAAGACCTCCATCTAGTTTCAATTGTGTCATGAGAAAATTGGTTTATTACACTCTCACTTCATGTAATCAAAATAACCACATTGGAAACATCTTTCTCTACTATTTTCTCTTAAAGGAATATTTACTGATCTATCTTTTTTATTGCGAATCATTCTCATACCTTCAAAATAGGTGTCCCTCTTCCATTTTATCCCAAAATTGCAGTTCCCACCATTTCCAATATGTATCAACATTTTTCCTCCAACCATAATATTTGATATGTCTGTTTTTACCACTTCTTATCTCTTAAAAAAATTATTATAATCTGTTATAAATATAACATAAATATTTCAGCGAATTTCTTACTGTACCCTATTGCAAAAATGTGTTCTTTTAAGGATGCTGTAGTAGAATCATCGAGTGAAAAGAGAACTAAATTGTTCAATTTAGTAGTATATTCTATCACTAAGAGGTTCTCTGTTTTCAAGATTTTTTTTTTCATTTTTAAAATCATAAAGGTGTGAGGATTGAATTATTTATTCTATAATTCTTCAAAATCCTCCCATTCAATGCCTTTGTCCAATTTATCCTGAACTCTAAATCCAAAAATTGTAATGAATGATCCTCATGTATATACATAAACAAATTGATTTTGAGATCTATTGGTATGCTAAAGAAATTGTTAATTTGAGTCATCATGTCCATCCACAAATCATCACTTTCTAGTTCCAAATCACTCTAACAAATGGGTGCATCCTGCTTTTGTAACTGAATAGAATGATCCAATTTACTTCATTCTTCCCTTTGTTTTCATCTATCCACATACTAAAAATGATGGAATATACTATGTACCAGTTATTGGTTCATGTATGGATCAAGTGAAACCCCATCCCCAACTTCCACTGCTATTTGGATTATTCTATTCTTATCAGGTTATATTTTCAAAAATATAACAAACATTTATATCTCACTCTATATAAACTAAAAGATTAATAATTTTAAATTCAACCACATAACACATATGACTTCAAGGTTTTTTAAAATTCAACCCCTTTATTCTTCAAACTATTTTTTTAACATTCCACTATGCTTTTGAAAATTAACCCATTTCAAAAACACTACTATCATTCCATTTTATAAAATACCACATTTGAAAAAAATTCAATAGTTTTAAAAAATAAATACATTTTCACCAAACCTAAATCAATAGTATAAAATTAAACATGCACTACTAGTGGGATTTTGTTTCTATAATTCATGTAATGCTCTTATAATTTGTTAAATCATTGAATACGAGATTAAATATCCTATAACTATCTCTGAATAAAATTATGTAAAAATATCCCTGGGAGCATTATGTTTATCATAAAAATGTTTTCTATGTCATTATATGCTCTAAATTTCATGTACTAATATTCAGACACCCTTCTTCAATCCAAACTGAAGAACAAACCCATAATGATGTTCAACTCCCTGAATGAGGTGACTGAAGTCCTTGGGACAAAAAAATTGACACAAATTTTATGCGATGGACCAATCAAGTAGATACCACTTGTAATATCCCCCCTCCTCATGGGATTTATTCATGGTGGAATTTCTATATTTCCATAATGTATATCCCAAGACACTAAAGGATGGAAAATAAATGTTAAGGGATTCAATATATTTCGGGGAAAATTTTACCACTGAAAATAAAAAAACTAAACAAGGAATAATAATACCAAAGGACCACTATATTATCCATGATAAAAATGTAATAAAACTCAAATTAATAATAAATGATGAAAATAAAAAAACTACTACATGACCAAAATATGAGTAGCAATGTCGAAGAATATCCCCCAAAGTTGAAAGTCTCTAGTAACATAACTTGTTAGATCCCAACATCTTACATGCTTCAACTCCTCCAAAAACCTATGTATCACGAAGCACCACTAATGAAATGAAATAATTTACCTTTACCTATGTATCAATAGAAAATATATTTAAAAGGACCAAAGGGCCAAAGCATGGTTGAGTAATGAAACTCAGAAGGTTTTCCCCATATAAATTCCCTACTCACACCACAAGGATAAAACATGTTAGAACATTTATATAAAAAAATTCTTTTAGAAAACAATAAAAAATTATATCAGACTGTAAAATAATTTCCATAATGAAATATCATTCAAGGGAAGTGACTAGAAAACTCTCTAAAACTATTTCTCTATTCCATTTGGCTTATACCATTCCAATCCACACAACCACACTCCCACACAATCTTTCCTTTGTAATATTTTCATACTCTGGGGTGGTTTCTCATAGATATTCCAAGTCATCACAAGGTAACAAAAATATTATTTTCCATCACACCTTTGACATAGATCACCAAGTCATATTTCAATTTGGCCACTTGGGAAATAGGAACACACACAACCAAGTATATCAAAAAAATGAAAATACACTTATGATAAAACCAATTAAATAAAAAAATATTTTTACTATAAACCATTCCAAAAATAGTTTTTCCAGAATCAAACCATGAATCTATTTTAGAATTAACATTTTAAAATAATTTATCAAAGAAAATGTCTCAACAATTTCACAATTCCACAAACCATAAGTAATGAATGCTTCTACTAATCATTTAACATAAATTTTAAAATAATATTTGACAAAAATAATCAATTTTTAACTAACCCTTCTTGTTATTAGAAAATGAGTCGAGAGTGAATCCACCTACATATGATGTTAGGGTGGAAATGAATAATGAAACTAATTCTTTAACAATACCGGGTATAATCTCCAAAATGCCACAATATATGTTATTCAGAAACACCATAAAATTTAAATATTATCAATATGGGAATCCAATATCTTATTTAAAACCCCAATATATTATAAATTTTAATACTATATAGGGAATAGAAGTAGATATAATGAAAAATACCAAAAAAGAAGGGTTACCTAGGTAATGAGGATTCAACGCACCATGAATTGCCACATGATCACATCTAGAACAATGGGGAGAGTATATAGAACTTTGGAAGAATGATAAATATATTTGGGAAAAAATATTGAAATAGAGATGATTATAGGTGAAAATGAGTGATATTAAATTTTTTAGGATATAATTCAAAACTGTGAATGGGTGGCTTTCATTTTTATAAAATCCATGCACCACTCTCCACATAAAGGAGTACCTCACATAGTTGTATTTCATGGTTAGCTAAAATTAATACCAATTTTTTTATAGGAATGCTATCTCACATTTCATAGTTACTCTTATATGGTCGCAAGATTTGGAAAAATAGTGTGTATAATTGTGCACCTACCGAGAAGCCCTTATTTCACCATACATGATTTCATGCAGAATTTTAGTGGTTTCAATAACCATTATCAAACCATGAACCTTTATAAAAGATCCAAAATAATTTATAAATTTCAAACAAAACCTCCTAAAATTCACCAAAACACTTTTCATACATAAAATAAATAAATAAGGGATAAATTACATGAAATAGGGGGTGTCAAACAGATGTTAAAATAAATTTTTCATAATTATAAATATATAAGGATTTTTATATTAACATTTGATTTAGTATAATGGTTATTATTTATTAAATAAAACAGTATCCTTTTTAGGTTTTTAAATGATTGGAAGCAATATAAATATTGTTAATTAAGTATTTGATTGAAAATAAAGTTATTATCCAACTATGAAACCTAACCTAATATAAAATGCAAGTTAAACCTTCATAATAATGATATCTCATGTCATGGGAATAACCTAATGTATGTTGAGATCCCAAATTCACCAAATAATAGGTGATATGGTGTTTCTTCCCTCATGATTCAAATACAACCATGATTAAGTGTTTCATTTAATCTATTAATTATTAATCAATTTCTCAAAATGAGAGACATGGATTCAGTGCTCATGGAGAGAAACATTATTCGAAGTGGTTTATTAGTTAGAAGGAGATACATAACATTAATGGGAATTTATAAAGTGTAGAAGGCTAGAGGTTGAATTTTAATATGTTATGTATAAATATGTTAAGAATACATTCTTCATAAATTATTTTTCCCAAAATATTAACATTAAAATTGTTGGATAATTTTTCATGTTAACAAAAAATGATTTGACATAAATTGGTTCAATTAAATCCAATATTATGAGACTAAAAAGTTAGGTATTCAGTTTTTTTAGTCCCTAATATGAATAATTATAATTTATTGTGTTCTATAAATAATTTTATTTGAAATATATTATCTATAAAAAATCATTGGTAGATATTAAAAAATTTCAATGTGATTACAATGTGGAAATATAGACTATATTTATCAATATGGTCACAATTTTGGTTATAATAAAATAGAAATGGAATTTTATAAAAACATTAATGATAAATTATATTAGGTTAATAAATAAATCCAAAAATATTTTAAAAATATTGGATGATGCACCCAATAAACTGGTTAAAAGGAATGATGAAATGTTTCATGTGTTAAAGTAATTCCCAATGAGCTAATAATATTAAAATAGAGGTGATGATATGAGAGTACAAAATAGATGGTAAAATGTTCTTAAATAATGTATCTTTTATACATCAGTGATTCATATGTATGGATTTTCAGAATTCGGAAAATAAATCCTATTATTAATGATCAATTGATGATAATAGGCATTAAAACTATTCCAGATAAAGGGATTAAGGAAGACCTTGTGTAGTCAACACCACTCTTGATGATCCTGATAAAGAAATTCATGATACTATATTTTTTCTACAATCCATATCAGTGAAGGTGTTATTTTATTTTGATTCTTTCTATTATTTTATATGATGATGATTTTCTATAGATATTTATTCTCATACTCATGTTTTGGATATTAAATTATTAATAGAAACACTAGGTTTTTTGATTAAGACATCCAATGTATATATCTCTTCTTTAGTTTAGGTTTCTAATGATAATATTCTTACCTTTATTCTTATTATTCCCTTATAATAACTCAATGAGATATTAGTTATGGATTGTGTCTCCCAATATAGTGTGAAAATACATTTTCTTGATTATAAAATTTGATTTTATTACCAACATCAACCAACAAAAAATTATTACTTTGTGTATGATTTCCTCTGATTGTAAAATTTCCTTAATACTTGTTTTCATATATATTAATGAGGGAGAAATTTCTCAAATGCCCGATTTGGATCTCAATGGTTTTAGTGTTCCATGCTTATGGGAATATGTGGATTTATTTGTTGATGATTTACTTGTTATTATATTGTAAGGTAAGGTTGAGCTTCTTTGATATCTCATTTATGGAAATATTCATATATCAATGAGTCCTCATATAATGACCCTGGTAGGTTATGAAAATTAAAGAAGATGGTTGTAGGGACTATGGACTTATTCTCCAATGTTCATCAAAATGGGGTACACATATAATGTTTGATAATAATAAAGATAGATCAATAAGTCTCTAAATTTATTATTTTGATGATAAAAATATTTTGATTGATAATAATTATCCTCTTCCCAATACTAATGAATTACGTGATCAAATATTGCAGGATCAATACATCTCAAAAATCGACCTCAAATATATATAACACCAAATAAGTTTTAAGATGTAGGATGGATCCAAAACAATTTACTGATGATATGTATACTAAAAATTCATATAGATTTCTTTATGTAGTAAAAATTTTAATGTTATCCATATAAATATAATTATTGAATTTTTACAGATAAATAATAAAAAAATTATAATTCCACATGGTTGATATTGTCATATATTCCATGTAAAATGATAAACACAAAGATAATTTTAGGATTTTTCATATGAATTTATGAATGCTTAAATTATATATTTTGTTCTGATAGTGTAAATATTTTTTACCACAAGCCTACTTGATTTAAGTAATAGTAATATTAGTAATATTAAAATACCATTCAAATACATAGCTTACCAAAGAATGAACTGGGCATATATTTGTAAAAGAGATCCCTAATTTTATATTATTACATATGTACAATCAATGATTTTTATGATTGTTATCATAGTTATCAGATCCTCTAACCATGATAAAAATGAATAGAAAATTTTTCCTATATATTGAAGAACGTAAAAAACATCATGGATAATAAGAATATGTTAGTTACTAGATTTTTACACACACTACCTGACATTGGAGATTGATTAAGGATTTACATTGATCCCTTAAATAATGTCTTAGTATTTTCCTTAGGAAAAATAAAAATTTGACGGAATACACATCATGCCAATTTTATAAAAATGATAAATAATTAACAAACTCATTATCTTGATCAAGAAGCTACGATTTTTGATTTAATGATTTTTGTGGAATTACCATTATAGTGAAAAGTTTGAAATCTAAATATATACATTGATCAAAATATTATAATATACATATTAATATATGTGGAGATTACATTTCCTCATCTATTATGGTTAGATTTGATCAAATACTATTATTTCTCAATACATCACCATCTTGTGTTGAAAAAAATTATTCCAGTTTTCCATGATATAAGGATCATCATACCCAATCCTTGAGAAGGATTTAAAGGGACTCAATCATTATGGATATTATATTATTGATGTTAAAACCATAAATCAAGGGATAAAATCCTATATTTGAAAAATTATATGGCAACCATCTGTCTACATAATGGTTAAGGAGACCTAGAAGGATGATATAAACTTATATATGGTGGAAGAAAATATTATATAGTTTAATTTTGATTGAATTGAAGTAATAATATTTATAAATCAGTTATTTTTATCATCTAAACATGAATAGAATCATTATCCTTTGGATTATGAACATAGACCACCCATATCTATTCAAAAAATGATTAAAAAGATAATTAACGGTAATAGTTTAAGAATATATGGGGGAAAAAGATGATTGGGATTTCATTTTTTATAAATTGATTGTTGGTCTGTTCGAAAGTAAACATTGTAATTATAACTAAATTATGAAACCATCACCTTTCCAATATGAAAATGAGATAACATCACTCTTTATTATTTTATCAGAATTTTGAATTCTTTTGAATTATATAATTCTATATAGGAAGTGTTTAATGAATATACAATTTTTATACATGATGTTTCTATTAGGTATGATATGTTATTGGATTAGTTAGAAAAAGTATTTATACATAATGATGTAAGGCTATAAAGGTTACCATTTCAATTTTATCTGATTGAAATCCAAGGATTATTTTCATATTCTAATGAATTATTCAATAGTAATTTTATATAGAGGATAACATTTTCATAACTTATCTACCTCTAACTAATGTTAAAAATGAATCGAATATTTAGAATTTTATGTATATGCTATGATATTTTTTTAATGATTTCAAAGGGATTCTAGATAGATATCTTAATATGGTTGAGTTCTAATATAAAAAAAGTTTCACAATACCATCTAAATGGAGCTATATGATGTGCTATATGGGAAGACATGTAGAACTATGACATGTTGGGATGATTTTAGATAATGGAAGCTGTCAAGATATAATTGTTTTTCCTTAAATGATGGAAAATGTTATAATAATTCATGAATATATTAAAATAGAACAAAGATGAAGAAATATGGGTTTTTATAACTATTGATAATATTTTGGGTATGAATTTCATGATAAATTATTCCTTCCATTATTTTCATGGATGAAATTTATAATATTATAGAATATTGGAATGATGAGTTTTTGATATATCAGTCTCTTTGATATTCCTAATAATGTACTGAATATAACTTTTAATTTTCCATTTCTTCTTTAACTATAACTAGTATATGATGTTTCTCCCATATCACAATTATGGAAGAACATGCTAGGTCCATCAAATATACTGATCTCCAAAGCTGTATAACTATAAAATTATCAAACTTTTGATAAATAGCCAGTTGTGATCGTGTAACATAGAGATAATGATTTGTGATGAAATACCACCAACATAGTAAATATCCTATGAATAATCTATAACATTTATTATTCTATTTATGAACTGGAAGATGAAATGAGATAGAAGTATAATAATTTTCATTCTTCTGTGTAGCAAAATTTTGTGATAAGATTTTTTTAATGTGGGTATAATATAACCCATAAAACATTTAATGAAATTTATACCTTGAAATATATAGTTCCTTATATATATGAAACATATAAGAAAAATGAATATTGTTTTATTCTATTAAGGTATAAAAATTATGATTGAAAATTGAATTATTCAATGTCTAAATGGAACATAATAAGATAAATTAAAAGAAGGGTGAGACCAAAATTAAATAAAAGGATAATGAATATGAAATGTATATCCTTATTGTTTTCAATGAATATCAGATTTTTGACTGTTACTATAGAAATAATACAACCTAATATAATGAAGAAAAAATTGCTAATTATAGAAACTAAAAAATGGGACAAGTGATTTTGATTATATTTTTGAGGTTTTATGAAGTAGTTTTATTAGAATATTAGGAATATATTTTTATTTTACTTGTATGGTAGTTGGGAGTATATAAAAAATGGGATTATATATTCATTGAACTTATATGGACATTGATACCATTGTTAAGAATATGAACAACTAATGAGAGATATTATAAATATTACTATATCAAAATACTACTGATATAACATAAAAATTCAATGTGTTTGTATAGATATAAGTAACTAAAATAGGAAATATATGTTGAAGAGTGAATGAATGACATAAAGTAGTTAAAGTCTCCCATATGAGGATCATTTTTTATCATATAATGAAGTTAATACTGAATGGTTTTTAACTAGAAAAATCCCATGCTAAACATCAATAATTACAAATTTTCTAAGATCATATGATGGATAACATCAAGATCATGGAAATCACAACAACATCTATGTTAGTTAAATCACAACTAATGAATTCTATCATTTCCTACCATACAATTGGTTCTTATAAAAATATAAAAAGTTTTTTTGAAAGTCAAAATGGTGATGATATAAATATGATTTAATTAATATTATAAATGAAAAATATACTTTCAATATTAACAAAACTTTTATACGTTAATCTTTTCTAAAATAATATAAATGTAAAAATAAATTTATTTATAGATTATTTTTTAGAATTTTTTGATACAATTAAATTAATTGATTTAAAATTAATAATAATTTGAATGAATATGGAATAAAATAATTTTAGGTTTGTCGGGAACTTTATAAAAAAACTAATATTATGTCTTAATTTAAAATTTATTAAATAAATCACTAAAAATATTAATGTCAATGAAATAAATTTATAGGAAATATATATATATATATATAAATGTTTAAATATTCACAAATTTTTATTACTCAGAAAATAATATAATTACATTTCTTTATACCTTAAAAAATATAGTTTTTTAAAAAATTAATTTTTATTCAATATATGTACTTATATAAAAATTAATTAATATATAAATTAAAATTTTAATCATAAATATGATTTTTATATGTTCAATCATAATTTAAAAATTAATGAAATATGGTTAAATTCATAATTTGGAAAAAACTAATTGTGGATGTAAAAATTTAGATGACATATAAATGGTAAAATAAGGTAAAATGGTTAACCCCCGGTTGTAATGCCCAAATGTATCCTAATAATTTATCATTATATTAGTGGATAATGAAATTATTGACATACTCTTATACCATCATCATTATTTTTTAACTTTATATCCACAATACATGAGATATTAAATTCTATATTTCTTACGGAGTGCATATTTTTTAAAATTACACACAAGATATACTATAAAAGTACCCCTACTATACAAACATCAAAGAAGTCATTTCATTCAATTTAATCATGAATACCTTCCCATATAATCTCAAAAATATTCATTACTCTTATTTGGATAACTCTAGTACAAAATTGGATTCCCCTGACATTCATTTTTAAGAAGCTATATAAGAGAAGGTTCATGACTTCAAAATAAGTGTTATCCCCACTATAGAATGTCCTCCATATATTTTACATACACTTATTCCCTCATCTGATTTCTCAGTTTATAACATGTTATTTAAATCAGAATTATTTTAAAATGTGATATTATTATAATAAAATAACACTTTTATTAATCATTAGGTTTTTTTAACATGTTCTTGATTTGGTCGAATCTATATCCTACATGAAAAATGATATAATATTTATATCATGGATGAATACAAAATATAAATATTTGAAATATGGAATAATAGTTTTATTTAAAATATTTTAATAACATTAGAATTCATTTTATAAATATATATAAATATATATATATAAATATATATATATATATATATTAATAAATCAATTTAATTTAATTAAAAAATTGTAAAAAGGTATTTTCAATCCTCTAGAAGAAATTTCATATAGCTTCTAGAAAACATCTATCGGTATTCAAAAATAACTCAATATAACCTATGTAATATCTACTTAAATTATAATTTTAATTAATATGTTATCAATGATCATGGATCCTAACATCCATTCTAATGATAACATAAAAAATATATAATAATTATTCCTTGTATATTAATTTACAAAATGTGATTAATGAATGGGTATTAATAAATAATAAATTTTATCATGTCAAAAAATATAAATATAGTTTTATATCAAATAATTATAAATTAATATTTTTATTATACATGAGGATATATCACTTCAAAATCAAAGGGAATAAAACGTAAGGGTTTTCATAATAATTTTTTTATAGATACATGTTTCATATTATAGACAAATTTTCATTTATTTGGTCTACATATATCATCTTTAACAAATTTAAAAAAATGTTTTTTTTAATTTATTTGAGTGACAATTTATTCAGTACTATTTACATATTAATTTTTTCCCCCACTATACTTTAGTTTTTAGTAATGACATCCAATGTATGCATTCATTTAATTCTAATGTAACCTTTATTCCTGTATTTTAAGAGTTTATTTCCATAAAAAAATTTGGTTATAATCAAATCATTTTTTATTACATTGGGTAAAACTAGTTATTATTTGGATTAGATCATCAAATTTTTTGTATTACAGAACTGATATATTCCATATTGTGATTTTTTATTTCTACAATATGAAATCATATATTTATATCAGAGTTTTATTCTTTGGTGTATTTATTTCTCGATATAAAATTGATATTCCAATAATGTTATTTCATTATATTTATTAGTTTTGTGTCCTATAAATCTATATTATTTCTAAATAGTGATGTTTTTTACTCCATTTTCACATAAAAATATATTTATCTTCTATAATATATATAGTTTTACATATATATTTAAAAAATAACATTTTAATACCTTTTCATTGATTTGGGATTTCCTTAAAACTACCCAACAAACATTAAAAATGAATTTCATTCCACTTCTATATATTGTTGTATCTTATATATGATTTTCAATTACTTAATCATTATTTAATTTCATCGATAAATTATTAAGGGATATTTTGAAATATTATTGTAATTTATCTTCTTGTAAACTTCTGAAATATGATTTTCAAAAGAAACTTATATATCTACATCACTACAATAACAATGGATTTTATTAATGAAAAATCTATTTATGATCACAAAAAGAATTTAATCTCTATTTTAATATATCTATCTATAATAGTATAATTTTCGTGATGTGTTCAATTAAATTATTTAATTGAATTTTTTTGGAGGTATGATTATTTATATTGTATGATCTAATTCTTAATGTGGTACTATTTAAAAATCCTATATAATATATCATTATTCATTGGGTTTTTTATTACAAGATGATGGATTGATTTCATATCACACCCCTTTTTATAGATTATCATTATGATATGAGTGGGACCTATCTATCCCTTGGATACATTGGGTAAACACTATATATATAAATTAAATGATTTATGGACAAATTCATTATTTTCACTACTCTATGGATGGGAAATATTGTTATGTTTAGAACTCTAAGCCACATTACAATTTTTTAACTTCATTATTCATGGAAAATATTATTTTTTTTATAACATTATGTGTAGACCTAATTGTGGTATGTTATTTCTAAAGTTTTATTATTTAATGTTTTCATTGTTATTTTATATTTCAAGGTTATGAAATAGGAAAATTTTATTCTTATGGTATATAACTTTGTTATCATGTTTTTTCATTTATAAGAAATGGTAAATGTACACATCTTTGATGTTATATATCTGGCAATAAAAATATATAGACATGTATTATGAGTCCTTGTCAGTTTTAATTTTATATTTATCTAATATTCATGTTTCCTCAAATAATTATTTTCTAATTTTTTTTTACTCATTGATTTTTTTCAATTAATATGGTTTATACTTATATGTTATGATTCCTAAGTCCCTAGAAAATTAAATGTCATGTTTTTTTAAAGGGAATCTGTTTTTGGACAAATATGTTGGGAAAATTGATGAAATAATATGAAATCAATATATATAATTTAAAAATAAATTAATCATTTGGTATTTAGTATTGTGATATTATATGTGATATATAATATTTAAATTTAATATATGATGTTAAATATATTATAATTATTATTGGTTGACCATATAAATAGGGGATTATATTCTAAATGGAAAGTAATTTTGAAGGAATACCCCATTAATAAAAAAATAAATAGGGGAAATGTGTAACTCATTGATATATAAAATAATTTCAGGACTCCTTTCCATGATGATTCATATAATTACATTCCATACAAGGTATATGGTACGAAGGAAGTTTTATATAATAAAAAAGTCACCCTGAAGACACCCAAGAGTGATCCAACCAAATAGTTACATAATCTCAATTTTTTTAGTAACCCAATTTTTATAACACCCATATCATTCAGTTTAAATTTTTTTAAAAGATATTTGATGGCTTATTTTATACACAGCACATAGTTTGAGCATACTACGATATACTAAACTATCCATTTGAAAATAATTTTTTAATACTATTAAACACATTATAAAAGATTAATATATTTTATTTTTAAAAATAGAATTCATTTCTGATTTCATAATATCAAAATTATCTAAGTGTTAATTCATGGTATTTTTTTAATGTTTTTTATTTCCGATGAATAGTGAAAAATACTTTATGGTTGTTAAAAACCCATCTTTTTCATTTAAATAATTATCTTACAATAAATTGATATTAAAGACACAATTGTTAAATAATACATATTAGAAGCCAATGTATTTCATTGGAATGATTCTTATATTAGAATTTATATAAAAAATTATTTGACTTTTGAACGTCTCTTTTATCCGCCTTATAGACACATTTATGGTATTACCATTAAATATAATTTTTTTCTTCTATGAATGGTATTTGAAAAAAAAATATACATAGTTGTAATATGTATGAAACTTTTGGTCTAATAAGATGAAAATAATTTTTGTGAAGGGTAACTTTTCAATTTTATTTATTGCGGTTAAAGATAAATAGTGTAATTAAAGGTAAAAATATTATTATAATAACTTGTACTTATCCAAAGACTTGTCCAAAAATAATTGGAAAAGTTTTTTTATACAAAAATCAACATTTTTTTTAAAATATGATCCTTTTTAGACACTTATGTTAAACTAGGACATTTACTATATTTTATTTAAAGAAGAGTTCAAAATGTCATATTTAAATTTTAATAAATATATCATTTTTAATACGAGGTTATATAAGTTGTTTTATCGACTATAAATATTAATTATAATTAATAAAATGTGTATATATATCATGATAATTTATTTATAAATTTTATACATTAAATAATTAGATTAAATGGTGAGACAATACCGATTTAGTAATTAATTTATTAAAGGAATAATCAAATAAATGATATTAATAAAATTAAAAAAAATATCATTTGAAATATTATATTCCATAAATAATTTTTTGAATGACTATGAAAAGTAAGGTATGGTTTAACATATCTTTATTGAAGTAATAAATTTGTTATGATTTTAGAAAAAATCAAATAATAAATAGTTTAAAATTTTTAATGAATGAGATTTTAAAATAAATAATTTTTTATTAAATGATATAAAATTCATAAAACATAGAAATTGTAATAATAACCAGTATAATGTTAAATATGTCATAAATCATCCAATTGGGGTTATTTTGGCATTTTATGGTAACTATATTAACCCTATAGTGAAAAAAGACAAGTTGTCATGGTAAGACTTAAATTGTTTAACTATGGTTTCAATCCAAAAGATAAGGTAAAATTTCTAACCTAAACATGGATAAAATTCGTTTTTGAGGGTATTTTGAACAATAATAATCTTAACCTCAACATAAATCACATTATGTCTATTTTAAATTGAAAATAAAATTATAATAAATTAATAGTTCTGGAGTTTCCAATAGTACCTCTCCCCTCTCTTATAAAATGGAACCTCACCTTCTCTTTTATTAACACCTCAAAATACCTTAAGATGTGCCAAAAACTTCTCATTTCCTTTCAAAACATACATTAATTCATCATAGAAGCTATAATTTTGGAAACTTTTCAATCTATGTATTTTTTTTCAAATCAATCAAAGAAACTCGAAGTAGATGAGTTTGAGGCATGTATTGAGAGTATGAGAGATAGGTAAGGGTAATTTCATATAACATCTATTTTTTCTGAGATAAAAGGCATTTTAACTGCCTATATCTTGTGTGGGATTTACATAATACCCCTAAAATATTTTATATCATGAATATATTCATCATTATAAGATTCATTTGAAGATATTGGGTTTATGATATAAATGTCCAAAGTGTTATGAGATGCTTTGAATTTTTAAATAATTAATCAGTTCTCCATATAAATATTCATTAAATTATCCTATATATTTATTTATATGTATTTAAAGGATTATAGGGAATATTTTATGTCTATTTTTAATTTCATTAATTTTATTCAAATGGAATATTTCTAATTTTTTATGTATGGGTCTCTTCTTCAAAAACAATGTTTTAAATGTTTTGAAGATTTATTTTTCTAAATATTTATCATTAATTTAGATGTATTCTACATAGTTTTAAGGACTTATTTAAATTTGAATGAATAATTTAAAGTGTCAATTCCTTTCAAATGTATCAACGTGGTATGGGAAACTTTGAATCAAAAATCTATTCTTAAATGTCATTATTTATCAGTGTGAAGGTTTTGAATAAATTTTTTCGATGTAAAGGGGGTATTTCTATCAAGATATTTTTAATGATTTTAGTAGAGTATTTTAATCTATGTCAACATACATTGTTGGATCTTATGCTTAATTGATTTATATCTCTTATGATATCATTTTCCTTATTTTAGTTACTGGTTTATGATCATTTTGATTGGGGATGGGCTATTTAGATACCATTATTGTTTTATCGATAAAGTATTCATATCTTGTATTCATGTATTGAATATGAATTATTATGTATTTTATTTTTCACCATTTTAATATGAAGAATTTATTAGACTTACTATGTGAAAAGTGGGGCCTGCTATATCCCCTCAATGCATTGGTAGGTCACAGGAGACAAAATTAGTTGTTGAAAAATCCTTCATGTTTGTTTTCGATGTAGTTGAACATTCTCGAGAGGATAGATATTGAAAAAATGCAGAAGGGTTTCTAACCACAGACTTAAACTGTCACAAGGATATATCCCGATTGTAGATATCTTCAAGATATACCATTACAGTGAAGACATACAACAATATACATTCCCTCATTATGATATTAGTAATTGACATTCTATGTGATTATTATACTAGTAAAATATCAATGGATTTGATTTACAGTTCATGATATTATTTTATATGGTATCATTTATTTTGGTCATATTATTCTCAATATTTTGTTTAGAGGGCATTGTGTTTCAGTTATACATCTTTCCTTTAGGTTCAGTAATATTTATTTATTTTATATTATATCATACTATTACCCATATTGAGCATATGACATCACCCATTTCATATGTTTTATTTTCCCTAGATTCCAAGAAGATGTATTATGACTTATATGAAGGGTTATGCTAAAAGAATAATGTTGTTCTCATAAGATTATCTATGTTTTATTTTATGTTTTGAATTGTAATGTAAAGTTCATGTATGTAATCTATTTTCAAAGAATGATAAAATAATCGGTCCTTTAGGATTTTATTCATTATAATAATGCCAATGTATTAAAAAATGCATTTGATCTCGGCTTCTAGGGTCGGGAAATTCTAGTTGGTATCAAATGATTTTTAGAAACAATCATGTAAATTATATTTAGAAAACAAATATTTGAAAACATAAAACTATGAATGACATTATAGATAAGTCTAAGTATATGATATCATTCATTATATTTAGTAATGAAAAATATAAATGAATATTATGGACTTATTGACTAAGAAAGAAAATGGAATCATTTTTAGATCCTATAAATGATTCTTCATGACTATATAACTGTGAATAATATTTCTCACTTTGGAGTTTTCTTTTTGGTAAATTGATAGAATTAGTGGGGTTTTATAAGTAATGGTAATACTACTGATAATAAAGATTCTACAAAAGAAAAATTAGATGAAGGTGGGGTTAAGGAATTAGATATTGAAGTGTATTTAATGGTTTAAGAGTGAAGTTGAATGATTAAGTTAATTTTGTATTGAGATTAAATATTTATTACATCAATGGTTCTATGGTTATAAGATTAATGAGATATATAAGTATTGTACTGAAATTCTTCTTATTTAATGATTTGGAATCATAAGAGTTTTCATTAAGGATTTAAAATTTGATCAAAAATTTGATATGTTATAATAAGATCTACATTACGTTGATTGGAAAATCTAATGTTATGATTGATTTTCAAAATTAAGATATCTTTTTAGAAAAAAAATTTAGACATATTTATTTTTTCAAAGTATTATGGTTGGAATGGAGTGATTTGAACATTGGGTATTATTATTTTATTCAATGTATAATTTATTGGTTACTTTGGACTAACATTTTCGGTTTTATTGATAATTTATCGGATGAAGGAAATACTTTTGGTCCTTACCATTTATCAAAAGTGCTTCAACTGGGAAATACTCTTCTTGAAATTACATTTCCAGATGTAAGGGATAACATTAAAATAGATCAATGCACAACCAAAGGATAAAATTGCGGTAATAATGTATGTTTTCTAGTGTTCTTATATGGATAGAAAAACAAACCCTCTATTCTAAGAAGAAATATCTAGAAAATGTTCTGTCATAATACCTTAATATTTGTCGAACTGATATTATGTAAAATCATCATAGATTTATGTCTTTAAGGCCCTGAAATTTTTATTTATTGTTCACTTTTTGTGGTTAATGACCTTAATCACTCCCTATAAATTTTTAGGGTTTTCCTCCCATAATGTATCCCTAATTACCACTAATGTCAACATATTTTATATCCTTTTTTATTGACCTTCATAGTCCCCTTTCCCCTCTTATTAACAGTATATTGTATTAACCCTATTTCTAAAGTGATTTTTCTAAAAAGGTATATTCCAGTGTCAACATTTTACATTTGAAGTGTAATTTAAAATTTATTGGATGAAATATATTAAAGCATTGAAGAATTTAACACCGTAATATTTAATAGTACATTATCATTTTAATGAAATTCGATAGCTTGCGTTGTACGCAACACTGAGTTCTAACATACCACGATATACAAAAATAGCCATTTAAAAAGAGGTTATGAATAATATTAACAAAATTATGAAAATTTATACATTTTAGTTATCAATATAGACTTCATTGTTTTATTTGGAATATAAAAATTAGCTTAGGGTGAATTTTTGGTATTTATTGGAAAATTTTCAATTTTTTATTAATAGTTAAAAATACTACACTTTTGTTAAAAAAAATCATTTAAATTATTTATTTACATTAAATTTAATTTAATGTAAAAATAGATAAATAATATATATATATATATATATTAATCCAGTGTGGGTCATTTTAATCATTATTATATTATAATTATATATATAAATTATTGATCTTTTGAACATCTCTTTCACCCCCCTTCTAGCCAATTTTTCAAGATTAACATTAAAACTAATATGACCACTTCAATGAGTGAAGTTTCAAAAAATAAAAACACATGGTTGTAATATGTATGATAAATGTTGACTAATAGTATAAAAATAATTTTTGTTGCATAGTAACTTTGAAATTTTATTTACCATAATTAATGGTAAATAGGGTAATTAAAGGTAAAAATAATATTACAGTAAAATAACATTACCCTAACACTTCATATAATTTCAATGAATATGTTTGTTTCAAAACAAATAAACATTAGGTCGAAAATATGGACATTTTTAATCCCATTGTGTTAAATTAAGACATCTATTATATTTTATATAACGAAGAGTTGAAAAGATATTATTTAAATTTTAATAACTATATCATTTTTAATATGAGTTTATATAAGTGATATGGTCAAATATACATAGTAATTATAAAAATAAAATGATTATATACATCATGATAAATTACTTATAAATTTTTACAGTAAATAATTAAATTAAATAGTGACACAAGGATGAGTCAGTAATTAATTTACTTAAGGAATAATCAAATAAATTATATTAATAATATTAAAATAAATACTATTTTGTAATCATAAATTCCATAAAATAATTTCTTGGATGAATATTGCCTTTTAGGCATGGTTTAATTCCTTTTTAAAGGAATCATATTTTTATGATCTTATTAAAAATTAAAAAAAGCTTAAAATTTGATAATAAATGAGAGTTTAAATTATTAATAATTTATTAAATGATATAAAATTTATAAAAATATATAATTCATCCAAATGACTAGGATAATGATAAATATTTCATAAATGATCCAACTCGGGTTCGTTTTCATTTTTACAGTAACTATATTAACCCAATAGTGTAAAAAGAGAGGATATCATTGTAAGAGATAAATTGATTAACTAAGGTTTAAAGCTAAAAGAAAAGTTTAATTTTTTTACGTAAACAAATATAAAATTCATTTGTTAAGGGGGTTTAAACCAATCATCATACTAGACACTATAGAACTCAATTTGGATATTATTTAAATTGTTAAAATTTTAAAATAATTTAATTGTTTTGGAGTTTCCTAATGTCCCCCTACCCTATCATATAAATGATACCCTCTCCATATCTTCTAGTCACTCATCTAAATCCATCTTTCTCGACCAAACTATACCAATTTCCCTTACTAAATTCCCTTAATTCATTTTAGAGTCTATTTTTTGGGTAGAAATCCATCTTAAAGAGTCCCTTTGTGAAAATAAAAGGGAGATACTCTACGAATATCAGTTTCAGACACCAATGGAGTATCAGACCAAAGATAAGGATAATTCCATCTTAATTTTAATTTTCATGAGATATAAAACATGTTAACTACTCTTTCTTGTGAGAGATGTGTGTAATACACCAATTATATGTTTAATTACGAATAATATTATATTCATGGTAATTAAAGATTCATGTTATAATATTGGGATTGTTATTAAAATGTTCAAAGTGGTATGAGATTATTGGAATGTTTAATATATTATTTTTTTTCCATTTCATTATTCTTGATATGGTAATACATATTTGTTTATATTTATATAATGTATTGTAATGGATATTTTATGTTTATTTTTAATTTCATTGAAATGTTTTAAAAATGAGTAATTTTAAGGTTTTTTGTAAGAGAATCGTTAACTAATACATCGTTATAAATGTTTTAAATATTTAATCTTCTAAATATTTCTCATTAATGTGCATGTTTTGTACATGGTTTGAAGGATTTATTTAAATAAACATGAATGTTTTAAATTGTTAATCCCTTTAAAAAATATTATAGTGGTATGTGACACTTTTATTGAAAACCCTATTTTTAAATCTCTTCTTTTATAAGGGCATAACTTTTGAAAAAAGGATTTCAATTAAAAGGGGTATTTTTCTGAGTATATTTTTTATTATTTTAATAGAGTATTTTAATCTATGTCAACATCCTTTGTTGGATGTCATGCTAAATTAATGTTTATCTCTTATGTTTTCATTTTCTATATTTTTTTTAATTATTTATGATCATTTTGATTATAGATGTTCTATTTAGATACCATTTCTGGTTTATGGTTAATGTATTTATATTTCATATACCTATTTTTAATACGAAAGGTTTTGTTTTCTCTTTTTTGCTATTTTCATATGAGGAATGTATTAGACGTAGTAAATGATGGGTGGGGCCTACTATAGCCCCTCAATGCCTCAGTAGGTCTCATGATACAAAATTAGTTTCTGAAAAAAACTTCGCATTGTTTTACAAGAAGATTGAAATTATCATGAGGATAGATCTAGACACAAATCATATGGGTTTCTACCCACATACTTAAATATTCACAAGTACAGATCCTGAAAGTAGATATCTTGAAGATATCTTGATAGTGCTGATGTCTGACATTATGTATTCTTTCATTATGATATCAGATATTTATATTTCATGTGATTATTTGACTAGTTTAATATCCCTGATTATTCTATCTAGATCAAGTGATTATTTTATATGGTATCATTTATCATTGACATATTATGATCAAGATTCTTTTTAAATGGGATTATGTTTTAGTTTTACATATTACTTCAATGTTTATGATTATATATTCACATTATCTTATATTTTATGCTTCCCTTACTAAGCATCTAAGCCCACCAATTTCTTACGTTTTATTTTCCCATGATTATAAGAAGTGTATTATGGATGATATACAGGGTTAACCTAGATTAATAGTGGATATATCAAGGGATAATATATGTTTTATTTTATGTTTTTATTGTAAAACATTTTTCATGTATTTAATCATTGTTTGAAGACTGATAAACTGATCAGTACAAGATGATTTGATTCCTTGTAATCATAACAATGTATTAAAATAATACATTAGCTTTTGGATTTTGGGGCTGAGGTGTTTAAATTATTCTTAAATTTATAGGGAGCGAAAAGTTATCATGGATCATCTAGACTATGTCACATACAATAAATACTTATTTAGGGAATCCAAACCATGAAACTGAAAAGAAATTATAAATCCTAAATACTACCATTATCTTATATGCATTTAAGAATAAATTGATAGTTCCCAAGGGACAATTTTTTATCACCATCAGTAATAATTCTCAAAATTTATCAAGGATATAATTATTTAATTCTTTAATATAACCATAACTAATTATGCAATGCAATAAATGACATTTATTTTTTATTAGTTGTATTAAATTTTATCAGAAATTAATAATAATATATTTAATGAATGTTTATATATTCATAGATAGATATGTAATATCTCCTCAAAAATCCCTTCCCCTAGGGCGAGGGGAATTATTACCCAAAAAATCATCTGTAGTATCACCCAATTAAAAAATATGTTACCAAAGTTTTTATATACCTATTTAAAGGAAATCCTTATTTCCTAGAAATGGATTCACATTAGTAAATGACATTAGGGATGACAGAAAATTCAATTCATGACATGATAATATGGAGGAACATAGAAAATGAGAAATTTGAACTAAATATCATTAAAATAGAGGTGTGTAATGACTGAGTCTTTACCTAAATCATTGTGAATCCCATTAGTTGGAATACCAATTAAATATTCCATAACCAACCCCTCAATTGTATTGTACTAATGAATATGTAAAAAGAAATTCCAAATCTATATCACATCGACAACCTAATAATGGTGGAGCTATATCTATTGATGAATATATTTCATATATTAAGTCTATTATTGATAATATAAATCATATCAATACAAAATTATATTGTAGAGGTATATTGAAACACACATAGTTGTATGCAATTAACCCTTTTTATCTATTTTGTGTATATAATGTAATTGGGATATGTTTGAGAACTTTTGGGGGAGTTATGAATTATTTCTAAGTATTTTCTCGAGGTTCACAGTTTGATCATGGCTAGTAGAAACCATGAAGCACCTCTAATTCCTAACTCCCTTAATGAAACACCTTTGTTTGACCAAGAGGAGTTTGAATATTTTTCATATAAGGAAAAAGATAAACTTTTATTATTAAAAAATAAAAAATATGAGAAGAAATAAAATAATTGTATGTTCTTATATAAAAATATTACATAATCCTAGAATTCAAAATTATAATACTTCACACCATAGAAGTTCCTGACTAATCATCCACAATAACTTATTTAGCACCATATAACTTCATTCTCATGAAAGTTTGTTCCTTGTTTATCTATTCTGGTAACCTTTATCATAGATTCATGGTATTCCTTGATTCACTATGGATATATTTTTTCAACTGATGAGAATGATTATATTTTCCTCACCCTATCGAGGAATACGATACTAGTGACCCCTGATATGTTTCTCGAATACCTGACCTTGGAGCACAATGATTATAAAACTCAAGGTGCCCCATTTTGTTGCAATTGTGGCATGTCCTTGGTGGTTGTGTACACATTGTCATCTTATGATCTAAGGGACAACATTGGAAACATACATCATTATTCGGCCTTCGGGGTGGATTATTCTATGATCTATATATCAAATTTTGATTCCTGTTTTCTCCTTGGAAATAGGTGTCCCTCATCCACTTTCTATAAAAATTAGAGTTACCACCTTTTCCATTTGTATCAACACACTTTACCTTCCTATAACTCCCATTATGTACCTTTTAGTTATTATCTACCTTTTGAATATCATTTTATAAACAATAAAACCAAAAAATAATCTTCGAGATAATCTCCCACCTCATGCTTTATTTAATGACACATAACATCATGGATTCACTAACAGCTACCTGGATGAAAATTACACTAAATTTATAAATTTAGGATTATAATCCCTGAAATAGATATTTTCCTTCTTCAAGATGAATAATTATATATTTATTTTAATTCTTAACATATGGGGATAGAATTTTTTGTTGAAAATTTCGTTAGAATCCTCCTATTCAAGGTAGTGTCTAATTTAGTTTGAATAGCTATATTCAAAAAAATAATGTTAAAGATCTTCCAGCATATACATTTCAATCTGGAAAAACAACTCTACCAGGGGGAATATTAAATTAAACATATTATTCATCATGTTTAGCCACACCTATTCCTTTTCTATTCCAAACCCACCACCATATTATGGGTGGATTCATCTTCTATAATTTGATGTAATGATCCACTTTCATTAGATAAACCATATATTTCTTTTTATCCCCATTCTATAATTCATATACTATACCCTTAACTACTTGTCAGTTCACTATTAGATTAGGTGAAACAACAGTCTCAACGACTTCCATTTGTGGGTTTCTATGATTCCTACTGGGTTTTGTTTGTAAAACAAATAAACTCCATAAGTCTCACTCTATACCAATTGAAGGATTACCATTTAAAATTCTATCAAGACATTCTATTCTAATGATTCCTTAAAAAATCATTATTTTTCATATTATAACTTTTTTGAAAAAAATGTATACTTTCATTGAAAAACAAACAATTTAAAAAATACCAAAACCCTGGCCTTTTACAAATTCTTAATTTTGAAAAAAGAATTATTTTATTTTTTCAAAATCCAACTCTCCAAAATAAAATCATAAATAATTACTCAAATTAAGTACTAAGTCCTAGTGGGATGTCATTCTATCAATGCATGTCATGCTCATTTCATTGGATAATCCCATGAAAATGAGATTCCATATCCTATAATAGTCTCCTAACCACGTATGCAACAAACTCCTTGTAAACATGAAGTTAATAATAAAATGGTAAGATATATATTTTTATGATACATATTTTATGTCCTAACAATCCTACTCTTTTATATGATCCCAACCAAAGGAAATGACCTTACTGAATTCAACTCCAAGATAGAAAACAAATACTTAGTTAATGATTTTCCAAGCCTACTCCCACTTGTTACAAAAAGATAGAAAGGAAAAAGGTGATACCACTTAAAACATACCACCCATCCTAATTTTATTTAGTTGTGGAGGAAAATCTATTCTTCCTTAAGTGACACACCCTTTACACCAAATGATGGAAATAAATTTCAATATATTCAATAATAGTTGGGGGGAAATTTTCCTTATGAAATTTAAACTACCATCGAAACATTACAATACTAATTAAAACACTATATCATGCATGATATCAATGATGGAAAACTCAAAGATTAATATTTATATAATAATCAAACTACCCAAGAGAACCATGGTGGATGACTAAAAAACCAATTATAAAACGAAATACTACAAATCCATCAATACTTAAAAACAACCACAACTCAAAATCTCTAACCTCCTCCATGCTTCACTCTACAAAATAGCCCAAGTATGACTAAGAAGCATTAGCGAAGTGTGATACTTTACAAATACCATGTCCCAATAAACCAATTATAAAAAAAATTATGAAAGGCCCAAAGAGTGGTTTAGTAATGAAACACATAAGATTTCCCCCAATGACATCCCTACTCACTCCACAACGATAAACCATGTAAGAATATTTATATAAAATAGTTTGTATGAATCAATTTCTAAAATAGATTATATCCAAATATTTACAAGTTCTATAGTAAACTAGTTTCTTTAAAAAACAAGTTCCAAGTAAAGAAATTATACATTGTTCTAAAGCAATTTCATAAAATTCGTTTATAATATCCCATTACAATCCATTAATCCACAAATCTAACCATGCATGCTTTATTATGACTGTTCCATTCTCAAAAAATTCTTATAAGTATACCAAATAATCAAAAGTTAATGAAAATACATTTTCCATTACACATTTATAATTAAGCATAAGGTTATACTTCAACCAAGCCTCATAATGATATATGAACACACACCACTAAGTATGCACAAAACCCATTGAAATACAATCATGCCAAAAAAATTCAAATTCCAAATCCATTTAAATACTAAAATAATTTAAATAAATTTTTTTTATTGAAAAATGATTTCAATAAATATAACTAATAAACTATTTTAAAATCATCAGTTTAATATCATTTATCATTTTAATTTTTAAAAAAATTCCAAAATTCCCCAAAATCCACAAACCATCAATAAAGAAGGTTTCTATGATGACTTAAACATCAATTTGAAAATAAATAAATAAAAATTTAATAAATATAAAACTAATAATTCATGTTCTAAATATATTAGTCGAGGTTGAATCCACCTACCTCGACAAACGTGGTGAAAATGGAAAATTGCACAAAAATGCTCACAGAATAGGGTTAAATATCAAAAAACCTGCCTTAGGTATCTACCCCTATCATTAATCAAGCCATATATAATCATATATGTAATAAAATATCTTATATATATATCCATTTTAGATATATACCTTAGAAACCAAGAGCGATACAAATGTGGATCTATGAAAATACTCCATGAACTTCTAGGAAAGAAGACTTATCATGGGAATCTGATGTCAAAGAACCAAGAGAATCCTTCGGATCACATATAGATCAATGAAAGAAGATTACATAGAGTTTAAGAAGAGATAATAATGAGTTAGAGTCTCATAGGTGGAAAACTAAGAGTTATAGATCAAAACATGAGAGATCCATAATTTTAGGATCTCACTTCATATAGTTTTAGATGCATTATTAGGGAATCCCTTCACAAACTGTGTGTCAGCTACTACCTCAAGGATGAACCTCACACAGTTGGATCACATGATTAGAAAAACATGAGAAAACAATGATAAACATCACTATCCAAAATTTCATGGTTTCTCATAAGATTTTACATGGTTTGGAAAAACCAGACACCACCCGTGCACCTTCCCATTAGCCTATATATCATTGTTCACAATTTCATATAGAAATTTAAGGGTTTTCCAAATTCATGGAACAAATTTATACCCTTAAAAAAGTCACAAAACATTAATAAATGCCACCATAAACTATGAAAATTCACCCATATAATTTAATAACATAAGAATAATAAATAATGGTTACTTTATAGAATCTGCGGGGGTGCTATATAGCAATCCATTGGTCAGATTTATCTTGTCGGGGAAAAATTGAAATAAGGAATTACATGGGAGGATTTTGTAGAAATTCTAAAAAAAAAATTCCTCACACATTCATAATTACTAGAACAACTTGTTTTTTTCATATTAAACAAGGATATTCACTTAGTTCCCGTGTATGTGGAAAAATTATAAATTTAGTCAACTTTACACCTACGGGTGATGAAGGTGAATCCTTAAAAGCATGGATTTAGTAATCAGTTTTAAGAATATAGATTTCTTAAAATATGTAAATTAATTTTATAATAGATTATATGGATATGGTAAATATATTGATAGTGGATAAAAAGACATATTAAGAAATATTATTGGATTATGTATGTTTGTACCTATAAGAAATAATGGTAATACTAATGATGGGAAAAAGAAAAAGTGGGAAACCAATTTATAATGTAGTGGTATGACTCATAATCTGATGTATGGATTGATAAATGTTATGTTTAAACATAATAGTATTGTAATTTGGTTTAAATGATGAGATTTTGATCACATGAAACATGATTATATAGAACCACCTAGAGTAAGACAGAATTTCAACCAGATGGGTAATATTCAGTGATATTGTTTTAGTTTTCCAAGGATAGTGGTTCAGGACTCATCTCATTTTTCATCAATGTTGTATGATTCTATGGGAAATTGGAGGAAGTGTAGTTATCATTAGTAGAATAGAGGATTATATGTTGATTATTGTAATACCATTAGTCCTCAAGTAGTAAAATCTAAATAGTGTAACAAAGATTAAAATACATAGAGTAATAACTTTTATAGTTCTAATAAAATGATCATGGATGATCAATATATACATTCAATGGTGATTGATATGATTCCTCTAAATTATAACCTTTTGAAATATTTGTTGGATATGGGTTTTTCACATTCAATTATTCTATATTTTTTTGTTACTATGGAAGTTTTAATGTGAACTTTATTATTTCTTCAAATGAGGGATTATAAATTTTTTATATTAAATACAAAAATTCTAACCATTTAAATTCTTTATTATTTAATGATATTATGAATTACATGTTATTATTTTGGGAATTATCTAATATGTAAATAGTTTAGTTTTGGTCTTTTTCTTGAAAAATTCGTCATGATTTCTCATCATTTGGATAAAAAGGATGGGATTATGGTAGAAATGATTAAAGGATGAAATTATTAAGTCTATTATTGTTTATTTAATGATATTTTTATTCTAGATGGTAATTTAATTCCTCATATCATTAAATGACCCTGAAACCAAAAAATTGTCATATAATGTTCATTTTTTTAAGAATCAAAGTTATTTTTCACTCCTTATTGATTTTTTTCCAGCCATTAAACATTTAATGGTTATTTATTATTAGTGTTCTATGTCACTCTATCTCATTATTTGGACATTAATTTTTTTATCTATGTCAATATTTTCACTTCCCACTATTTTTATCATATTCATAAAAATACTTATGTGTTATTCAAAAATTTTCTCCGTATTTTTTAATATGTATTTCAAGATATTTTTTAAGAAAATATTTTTATTAAATAGGTTTCCAAAAATTAATTTTAATATTTCAAATACTTGATTATATGGACAAATTTAAATTTGTTGGGATTGAATTTATTAATGAACTAAAAATCAAAAACCTTGATATATTAAAATAGCTTTGTTGTAACATCATAAATAATTATAAAATAAGAAGATTTCATATATATTAATATTTAATAATTATATATTATGTTTATATAAAAGGGGATGGTATGTATGATAGTGTACTCAATACGCAATACCATGTTTCTTGGAAATCCTATATTTCACAAAAGACACACTTATACGAAAAAATAATACCTTATTAGTAGAATTAGTTTAAATGGTAGTTATCATGTAGTGTTTATATTGGCATGAATAAACATAAATGACTATATTATTTTTACTCATGTTTATTAATTTTTTTATCAATCATATAATAAATTTTAGAGTCATAAAATGAGAATATATCCAATTGTAAGCATAAAATATTGTAATATTCATGAAAGGTATTTTTACCTCATTTTGAAGGAGAAACATTTTTAAATATAGTTTTTTATAAATTTTATATGTTATATTTTAAAATAATATTATTCTTTAGATGTGAGACATCATAATTTAATTTTTTTGAATTTTTTTATGATAAAATTCATTTTTATGAATATTGAAAAATACTTCATTTTAATTCAAAACTGTCTTTTTTTATATTTTATTCACACAGATAGGTTTTCTTTTTTAATAATTTTATTGTGTAATTAGAAGAAATTTATATCATTTAATAAATTTTTTTAACTGGATGTTATTTTACATTGAATATTGATATTAACACGTCAATCATTTGATCATTTTATATTAAAAATATATGTTTTCTCATTTTGACAACAAGGATTAATTTTATATTAAATAATAAAACCTATGTGTCTTCAACTTGGAAAAATGGATTCTATATTTTGAATCATAATTTCCAAATTATATAAAGACCTCCCTTTTATATTTTGGACATTCTGAATAGTAACTTTAGTAGTTAATTTTATTTACCACAGTTATATGGTAAATTAGGTTAATATGGGTGAAAATGATATTATAATAATATAAAACAACCCTAAAAAATGTCTTAATCTAATTTTATGTGGTATGAACAACCAACAAATCATTTGGGAAAAAAATATGGAATTTGGAAGCCACTTAGGGGTGATTATGATAGTTATAACTTTTAATTTAATGTAATGGAAAATATGTCATAAACATGTATCTTCTTACTAAAACTATTTTAATACTGGTTAATATATGTGATCTCATTGGATATAAATAGTAATTATAAATATGTTAAAATTTCCTATATCATGGTATTTTATTTTTAATTTTTTATGATTGAATAATTAAGTTTAATTAGGACACAATGAAGATGTGTTGATTTCATTATTAATGGAGTTATCAAATAAATGATATTATAAATATTAAAAGAAATATTATCTGACATAATTTATGTCATCAAAATTGTTTAAGGTGAATTTTATGTGTTACAAGACTATTATTTTATTTCATTTAAAGGTGTCTCTCTTTTTAGATTTTATTTAAATTTAATAAAACTAATAGTGTAAAAATTGACATAATAATTTTTTTATAAAAATAGAAAATTATTAGATTATTAAGAAATCATCAAAATTTATTAAAATCACAATTTGAATATGATAATTTATAAAAGTTGGTAATGTCTTAAATTATGGGAAACTGATGTCATATAAATAAAATTAAATACCTCTTAGTAATTAAAATGTTGTTACCACTTTTAAAATTATAAGAGAATAATTAAGGGTAATCCGAAAAGATAACTTTTAAAATAGAATCACTATATGCGTAAAAAGTATAGTATGAGAGGATTTATAAATATAGTCATCTTCACTTAGAAACATTTCAATTTTGAAGCATTTGGGTTAAAAAAGCGTATTAATTTAATACGATAAGAATATCCTAGGGTGACCCTCCCCTCTCCTATAAAAAGGTACCCTACCTTCTCTCATTTGCACATATCCAAAGACTTTTGATTCAGAAAATCACTAGCCAACACTCTTACAAGAATACCTCCCTGTATTCATGAGGACTTATTTTTGTAAGAACTCTCTTATTATAGGGGATAATGTTTGTTTTAAAGGTGATCATCCTAATAAGAGGTCTCATTTTTAAAGAGTTTCGATTTTATTTCTTCTTATAATTGCATTAAATGTTCTTTTTAAAATATAAATAATAACTGCCATATCCTCCGTATGAATATATGTTATTTTGTTAGTATCATCCCCTAAATCCATCTCAAGTTCCTTCAAATGGCAGTGGAATTAACTGCTCATGCGTACTTATGAATTATCACCTCCATGAACTGATTTAGTTCATTTTTCATTACCATCTATCAAGATTGGTTATAATGATGGAATTAATATTCATATGTTAAATTCATGAAATATTAATCATTTTAAAAGAATAATATTTCAATTATGTTCTTACATTCTATGAACATAAATATAATGACATCGTTCAGGCGTACGTGTGATCTATCACCTCCACAGAGTGATTTAAATCATGTTTATTCACCACATCACTTGTATGATATATATATATATATAATTATATTTAAATTATTATTATTTTTCTAATAATATATGATAATTATATAAGGATAAAATAATAATTACCTTATTTCCATAATGATCAATGACAAATGAAAACATTACTCATGTGTACGTACGCCCATACCATCTCCATGAATATAACATCGTTCAGTATTCATGACCATAAATAATGGATTGATTTCAAAATTATGATTAACGCATAAAATTTATCATTATTTAATGACTAATATTATAAATATGATGAAATTTTGACCACATAGACTAGTTAAATTAAAACCATGTTTATTTTCGACTCAAGTACCGAATATCAACATAAATAATGTTATGAATTTAAATAATTATATAATTTTAATAAAATTGTAATAAGTTATTTAAATCAAATAATAAACTTTAGAAATGTTCTCATGAATGTAGAAATTAATCAATTTTTATTATTCAGGAATATATAGAATTTATTTGATGAGTCAGACTCACAATAAGGGTCTTTATCTGAATCACCATTCATTGAGGCATATTTTGATAATATACACCACCATATTTTATAAGATGTATATTAAACCAATTTAAAATTTAATTTCATTCAATGATTTTCAAAAGGAATATGTTTTTATACAATTTTTTTACTAAATGACACAAGGAATTTTTTTAACATACGCAATGACAACGATATTTCCACTATCTTGACCATTAGTTGGTATTTGGATTACTATACACGCCTTAATGTTTTTATAAGAAAAGTAAATACAATATTACTATTTTTAGGATATTGGTATTTTAAATGGTTCTAGAATAGATTTTTTATATCAATATCTTGAAATTATATCTTTTTATTATAATTTAAAAATGTTTTTTTCCTTTAGACATATTTTATATGTTAGGATTATTTTAGGGTTCTTGGGAAATGCTTTTTTATAAAGGGGGTTCTGTAGTAAACCATGGGTTGGTGAGACCATGATAGCTCTCCAATGCATTGGGTAATGAGACAAAGTTAAAAAATAAGGTTTCTCCTAATAGATTTAGGGAATATATTTTGATGGGTATTCCAAACGTAACCATGAAGGATAATCCCTATTTAGTTGTGAAAGATACAATGTAAATATGATTTGTATGACAAAAGTTACCTTTATGATTATTGATTGCTGTGATTTTTTTAGGATTTTTTGATTTCAAGGGTTTATAAATTTTCATGGACTAAAATTTTCTTTCCTTATTTTATATCCCTTACTAGTTCTTTTGCTCGTCCCAGGATTCTAAATTTTTTCCACATGGTATGAGGATGTTTAAGAGAAAGGAAGAAGTTGAGAATATTTTTTTATGAAAAATAAATCACTTTTAATTTAAATGTTTTATATTATGAAGAAATGGATAATGTTTTAGTTTTATCTACATTGAATGTAATTATTATGAACTAATTCTCTGAAACTCTAAACCTGAAAGGATCGTCATTGTCAATTAATGACTTAAATCGGGATTATGTAATTTTTACAGTTGTGGACTTATAGTTGGTATCATATCTCTGTTTAGATAACTTTATGGGTTAGGATATTGTTAATTGAATATCCCTAAAAGATTTTTTACTTTATGGTAAAATTGAAATGATATGGCATTTAAATATTAAAATGTTGATTTATCTAAGATATGTTTTTTCATAATGGTTATCCATATGGGAAACATGGAAGCTATGATGGTTTGACATCAAGAGGGAAAAATATTCTAAATCAACAACCTGAAATAGTCATAATTGGAATTGAACAGTTTTTTTCAGTGATTGAACTGTTGGAATATGCTATAAATGGTGGTGGTATCCTTACAAAATATCATCCAGATCAACCACAAAAACCATCTTACTATATGATCATTTCATTAAAAACATCTTTTATAATTCATAGGGTCATATAACCCTGTGATAAGTGAAGGTTGGATTAATGCACTGAAAATGATTGTCGACATCATGTGGTTATCTGACAATCAAAAGTTTAGACTTGTGTTTTACTGTTCTAAAGGTGAAGTCAAACAATGGTGGTCTATAGTTAATAATATCAGAGATAGTGATGAGATTTATCATATTTTTTGGGTAGAATACAAAGTAATGTTTCTTAAGAAATATTTTCCCATGGAGGTTCAACTTAGGATGCAATAAAAATTCTTAGAATTGACATAGGAAGATGAGTTAGTGGATTCTTATAAAGAAATATTCACTCGACTGATAAGGCATGCACCAAATTCATTCTGAGATCCTAATAGTAACATCAATTGTTTTTTATTCAGGATTAAACCCAACTTACCAAATGAAATTAGCTTCTCACGAGTTCAAAAGTTATGAAAATCTAGTTCGATGTGAGGAGATGTTTAAAATGGAGTTTTTTTTGGATGATGATGAGTTCATTGAAAAATAATAAAATTAGAGGTTGAGGTGGAAGGAAAAAGGGATTGATTCTTAAAAAATATTGATGTTACGAAAATTATGTTTAGAGTTTTTGAAAATTGTGGTAAAAATATCATTGGGAAATTCCTTCTTAATTATGGTATGTTCTTCTGATGTGGTTAAATAAGACTTAAGGCTCATAATTTCACTGAAAAAGATCCTGGTAGTGGTTAGAAAAAATATGAGTAATATTCATTAATTTTTTTTAATATCAATGAGAGGGGTCATTATGAAAATGAGTGTCTGAAAATGAACTCAAATAATGGGATGCAACCAAACTATAAGTATAAATGAGTTGTGAAATCCTTTTCAAATACATAAGGAGTTTTTGGGCCATCAAATGAAGTGGTATCAGGTATATTTTTTTATTCATATTAAATATATTTGTTGTTTGATTCTAAATCTAGATATTATTTAATTTCTTAGTAATTTCTATGTAAATTTATAATAGCACCACAATAAATGAATCTCGAACATATGGTAAAAAAATATTGTGGAAAGTTTTAGACAAAATGAAATAATAAAAATCTTCCAATCCTTGTGTGTATAATTAATCTACCTACAATCCTTATTTTTCCTCTAGTAGTGGTTGATGTTATACTAGGTTTAAATTTTCTTTCTATTTACCATAATAAGATTATTTGAAGAGCTAAATAAGTTTCTTTCTAAAAAGACTTTCAATTTGTGTGTATAGATGATCCCTTACCTCTAATAACATTTCTGGAAGTTGAGAAACTATAAAAATATGTAATTTAATGCTACATTAAATTTATTTTTAAAAATAGAGAAATTTTGTAAAGACCCATAAATTTCGAGGAAATTATTTTCTTAATTTCTTTGGGATTTTACGAGTACGCAGTTTCTGACAGCACCAGATTCCGAGGCCTGGGGTGCCTGAAATTAATTTCCGAAATTTATCTCGGGTACGTTCCATGAATGAACGAGCAGGTTTTTCTCTCTTTTGAACTGGTGCTCGGAATTGAAATTCGAGGGCACCGATGGAACCGCAGCACCAGTAATTGCTTAAGAGGACTTTTACCATAGATGCATTTGAATGGGAGAAGGAGTTTAATTTTGGGGATTAATAAAGAATTGAATAAAATTTGTGGTATAAATTTTATTCCTATTCTAACGAGTTATATCCGAAGTAGGGAGTTGGGGTGGGACCCACTAGTCACTAACTACCATTGAGAGGATAAATGTGAGGGGGTCCCACACGATCTCCATCTCTTCACATTCCCTAACTCCCCCTTAATTTGAGTAACACTCCACTCTCCTTCTTTAATTAAGTGACTTATCCTCTTCCACATTAAATCATTCCAACTCACATAATCAATTAAGAGGGTGACGTGTTTGAATTTTAAAATTTAAATGCATGGCATGAATTAATAAAATAAGGAGGAGCCTTATTTTAATTGGGGGTTGGCTCGTTGTGTTAGGATTTGGAGAAGAGAGCTCAAGTTCCTTTGGAAGGACTTCATCCTACTGCAAAGAAAGACACCCTTAAACGAAGAACGCCAACTCTCCGATGAAGAATGTCGACTCGGTGGTTCGGTTTCTCCATCATCTTCTTCCTCTGCGACAAGGATACACCAACGACGATGGAATCGATGCCATCATTCGCGGCGCTTGACACCCGTGAACTTCCTTCGAGGTAGGGGTGTGTTTTGAATTGAGAAATATTGGTTTTCCTTTCATGTTGATGTTTATATCTACACCTTTTTCTATCAAACTAATGTGTAAGGAACCAGACCAAACTAACATGGTCTGATTCCTCCGCCATTCTTATTGTAGGGTGTACTCCAATTCTTCTTGAGCGGTGAATCAAGGAAAGTTTATAGAGCCGATCGGGGGCCTGAAAAAATCAGAAACGACCTCAAAAAATTGGGACGACCTAGGAATGGGAGTTTTTAGAAAACGGATCATCGGAACAAAGGAAGGATGCCTCAGGAGGTGTGCTGGCTGGAGGCGTCATTTCTGGAAAATTATAGAATACAAGGTGTGTACTTCTAAAGCACACGCCGTGTAGTACAAACGTTCACTGGCAGAAGTAACAGACATCAGAAGAAGTGAAACGCGACGTGTGACACCAGACACACAGCATGTACTGTCCAAACAGTTTAATAGAGGAGACTTCGATGGACATGGCGTGTAATCCGGGAGATACACAGACACGGGAAGAACTACTCGGCCAAGAGGCACGGCGTGTACTTACTTCACCATGGCAGAAGCGGCTTCGGTATGAATCGGCATGTATTCTAGGAATACACAGAAATAGGGTGGGGTACATGAGCTTGTACTCCACCACACGGCCAGGCATGACCAGTGTACACGGAGCCGACCCCAGAAGTTTGGACACAACATGTAACTATACCACACATCGTGTATTTACTTTTTACACGAACAACCCATCGACATGTGCTGTGGTACATGGACAGTACCTGTGGACTGAAGACACGACATTTAACCATACCACATGTCGTGTACTTAAATTTAAAAAACCAGACCTGTGACACAAACCGTATCACATGGGCAGTACCCAGTGTCTGATGACACGGCGTGTATTGCTTATCTACATGCCTTGTACTTTTGGAAAATGGCTTGGTCTCCTTTTTCTCGGTGAAATGGCCATGTTTTGCATGGTTTTACCCTAGGACATGGGACAAAACATTGGGATACATCATCCCTAGTCTTTGTGATAGTTAATGTATCCATCCCTTTGACTCGAGGAGCGAACCCTCCTGGAATCGAGTATGCTCTCTACGGGAACCCAAGAGTTGGCTGCAACAGCAACGAAAATCGTACTGGAATCCTCCGTGGGTTCGACGGTGAAGACTAATGTACTGGAATCCTCTATGGGTTCGACGATCAAGAAACCCATACTGGAATCCTCTATGGGTTTGGCGGAGACAACTACTGTACTTGAATCCTACATGGGTCCGACAGTATTGACCTCTTTTGTAGTATCCTACGTGGGTCCGACAGAGTAGCTGGACTAGTATCCTACGTGGGTCTGACAGCTTTGCTGGTCTAGTATCCTACATGCGTCCCAACTTAGACGAATCAGTAACTACATCTGATCATCTCTTTTTCTTTACGAATAATTTTTACCAGTGTGAGCAGATTCATGACTTTCAATCATTATCTTCGATATGATTTACTTGCTATCTTGTGTGGAATGGGTTGTGCTTTCCTATGTGGATTGGGTTGTTCTTTCCTGTGTGGACTGGGTTGAACTTGGGCTCGTGTGTTGGAGCCGAGCTAGAATTGATGACTTAGGTATATGTATGGATATATAACTAAGTAGAGTTGGTTGATACTTAGTGTTTGTATCTTCCCTTTGTGGTTTATCATTTGTGGATTCTGGGAGACCTTCGGGGGGTCTCGGGGTCCCTACTGAGTATCGTATACTCACCCCTGCATGGGCTTTGCCCGCACTACGTTGTGTTAGTTGCAGACGATGGACAACGCTGATCGTGGTTGAGGCTTGTGGAGCAGGACGGTACCCGGAGGTGGTCTATCAGGAAGGATGTACACGGAGCGGATGTATGGACCCAAGGAGCCGATGAGACTATTTGTACCCACCCCTTAGGTGGGAACTCTAGAGTACGACTTGGTGGTTGCTACTTTACTTTTCAGCTGCAGTAATTTCTTTTCAGTTGTATTGTACTTTCAGTTGGGTCTGTATACTGGCCCATTTACATTCCAACACTTACTTTTTCACTCAGTTTACTTAGTGTTTACTACAGCTTGCGTACTCTATTGTGATTCTTTATTTCAATAAAGGCAATTCCTTCCATTTTAATCAGGATTTATGCCTTGGGTACTAGTCACCAGCCCCTAGCCTAGGGAAGACAGGCATGGGGTAGTCACAGCACAGTCCTCGAGGACGGGTTGTGAAAACTTGGTATCAAAGGAGTTGTTTCTACCACAGAACTCAGGACTCTGATAATTTCTTCTATGTGATGTAATAGTGTTAAGGGTATTGAGTGTGGTTATCAGTCCAGGGAGTCCAATGTTGGTGCGGTGGCCGACATATCCATACATAAGGACCCTGACATCTGATTTCCGACGCAGTGCATGAAAACATTGATTGCATGTGTGTTTTAAAAGTTTTCATTGTGATTACTTTGTGTCATCTCATCAGGTATACTGTATTAACTGTGACACACCTATTTCTTTCAGGATGGACAGACGACTGTAGCTAGCTAGGGTTTTGAGTTTTGTGCGAGACGGTATCCCACCGAGCGATGAGGCCTCGGCGTAGGGACCTATTACAATAGAGGCACCAACGGTACCTCTACCCACTGAGCCACTGATGCCACCAGCCCCACCAGCTGAGAGTGCACGTCACCTGAGTGCACTGCATGAGTTTTACTGTCAAAGAACAACCAGGTTCCACGGGGAGACGGACCCTCAGGTAGGCAATGATTGGCTGGAGACAGTTCTTCGAGTCTTCATATTGTTAGGGACACCGGCGGATCTCATGGAGTTTCTTGCGGCGAGTATCCTGCACACGACAACATGTAGATGGTGGAGCCTGATACTCTAGGTGCACGATGAGGCATCTCTTCTTTGGTCAGACTTCGAGAGCCTCTTTCGCTCGGAGTTCGTACCTGCCACCCTCCGTGCGGTGTGCATTCAAGAGTTACTACAGCTGCGGAAGGGCAGCATGACAGTTGCCCAGTACTCAGTGAGATTTATCGATCTCTTGCACTACTCCACAGACATGGTACAGGACCCATTCTTCCGGGCCCGGACCTTCGAGTAGGGATTGAGGCATGAGATCAGGGCATCGATGATCTCCCTTAGTATTCCGACACAGGCAGGAGTACTGGAGAGATCCCTTCTTGTAGAGAGCTTTATTGCTGAGCCTACACCAGCAGCGAGACCTAACGCATGGAAGCACATAGTGGAGTCTTCTGTAGCTGGTAGTTGACAGATGTCATAGGGGTCCATGCAGACCAGACCATCAGGTGGACGACTTCAGGATACAGGTTTGATTGTGTGAGTCACTCGGAACAGAGCCAGCTATATGAGGAGAAGGCAGTGCTATGCATGCGGCGGGCAGGGCCATATAGATCGTGACTACTTGACCCACCATGTATAGGAGAAGCATATAGTTGAGGGACAACCCAGGCAGAGGCAGATGTTCAACCATGTCAGTCCACAGGGAGCAGGCGGACGAGGCAGGGGAGCTGGCCGGGCAGCAGGTGGTGGGCGATGCTTTGAGACTCTACCACCACAACCACCAGAAGGCCTGTCCCGACCGCAGGGAGCTGGCGTACAGAGGGAGGATCAGCTTCAGGCAGTGGAGGCCTACGACCATGGCACACCTGAGATGATTCGAGGTACTATCTGTGTCTACTCCACCTTTTCTGCAGTTCTTATAGACACAAGAGTGAGTCATTATTTTATTGTTGTTTCCCTTGTTCGGTGCTCGGAGATTCCGATGGAGCCGTTGGCTGGATCCTTACGGCTAGAGACTCCCACGGGAGCAGACTCGACGATTACGCACTTATGTCGGTAGTGCGAGAATACTCTAGGAGGCGAGAGATTCGGCTGGGATCTTCTTGTAATAGTGTCGAGGCCTTACGACGCCATCTTGGGTATGGATTGGTTATCTATAGTCCATGATTAGATCGACTGTATTAGGCGCAATGTTCTGTGTGTCCGCACATATGGGAGTAGGTTAACCTTCACCGACGAGAAGGGAGACTTTGCAGTACAGGATGGACTCATGAAGAGGAGAGGACAGTCGATCACTCATCAGTTGGCTAGCCTCATCATAGGAGCAGTTGACGTGTGGATTCTAAGCTTCCCTATTGTTGTGGATCTGTATGTGGACGTTTTTCCTGACGACGTTCCAGGACTACCTCTTCGCAGAGAGGTAGACTTCTATATTTAAATGTACCCCGAGACAACCCTGATATCTACTGCAGCATATTGGATGACTCCCGCTGAGCTTCGAGGTCTACGAGTACAACTGGAGGACTTGTAGGGAAAGGGATTAATTCGACCCAGTGTTTCACCCTGGGCTTCCCCGATATTGTTCTCTAAGAAGGCAGACGAGAGCTTGCGACTATGTGTTGATTACCATCGCCTGAACCAAGTGATCAAGAAGAACAAGTATCCAATTTCGGGGATTGATGACCTCTTCGATCAGCTCAAGAGAGCACGATGGTTCTTGAAGATAGACCTCAGGTCAGACTATCACCAGCTCAGAGTTCGAGATGAGGATGTGTAGAAGACGACCTTCAGGTGTCGGTATGGCCACTATGAGTTCTTGGTTATACCTTTGGGCGTAACCAACGCTCTAGCAGTGTTCATGAGTCTCATGAACAGGATCTTCCAGCCTTACCTCAATCGATTTGTCGTACTCTTCATCGACGGCATATTGATTTACTCGACTACTGAGGTGGAGCACGCCTACCACTTGCAGGTTGTACTAGACACACTTCGAGAGAACCAACTTTATGGTAAGCTCTCGAAGTTTGAGTTCTAGATTCGAGAGGTCCACTTATTGGGACACGTTATCTCTGAGGTGGGAGTTGTGGTGGATCCAACAATGATTGAGGTAGTACTAGCATGGGAGCCACCCAGGAGCGTGACAGAGGTGTGGAGTTTCCTAGGATTGGTTGGGTACTATCGGAGATTTGTGCCAAACATCTCTAGAGTTGCAGCCCCACTCTCAATGATTGAGGCAGTACTAGCATGCGAGCCACCCAGGACGAGACCTGGGAGCGGGAGGCCGACATACGTGTTCAGTGGCCGGTGTTTTTCACGGCTATATCTTCTCCACCCTTGGAAGGGAAATTTAGGGACGAATTTCTATAAGGGGGGAAGTTAGTAAGAACCCGGTTCTTATCTTTGAGGTACGTGATTCTTCTTTTCTATTTTCCTTAAGTGTTTTTAATAAAATCTGGAAAATGGGGAAAAATCCTAAATTTTGGAAATACACGTCGTGTACTTTCTCCACACGTTGTGTACTTCTGGACGTGTAGGAATGATTACATGGGGCGTGTAGCCATGTCAGCTACAAAGGGTGTAGGAACTGACTACATGCCATGTAGTGGTCCTTTACACTCCGTGTAGTCAGTCGGTAGGCCAAACAGTATGGCGGTGGAGTAGCCGCCAGCTGGGCGACAGTACACGCCATGTACATAGAAGTACATGCCGTGTACTCATGTCGACGGGTGAACAATATGGTGGTGCCACCAGAGAAACAGTTAAATGAAGGAATTACATGCCGTGTACTTGGAAGTACACACCGTGTACTTTTTTTTAACTTAAATCGGGCAGTAGCCTCCCCTGTTCACCAGGAAGGCTTAGAACGGAAGAGGGAGCTCGGGAGGGACGAACAAACCTTTGAAGATCTGCCGGGTGTTTCTCTATAATCCGTTTCCACCTCGGACGATCTCGTTGGAACCACACGGGTAAGCCCTCTCTTCTCCTAGCGTGTTGCTTACCAATTATTCTCCCAAAGGGAGTTATTTGAGGTATAGCGCGTTTTGATCTTCATCAGATCTATGTCGTTCATGGGTGTTTCTAGAGTCGACGTTCGGGAATACCGCTCATTGGCGTATAAGGTAGGTGGCTTGGTGTTTAGTTTTCCAACTACCGTGTGTTTTGTGTTTTTTTCTGCCACGAACCCATGTTGGGGTGTTGTGTGGCTGAGGATGTTTCAATATTAAACACATAGAATTGATTAGGTATTTAATTATGATATTAAAATGCTGGTTGGGATCGTTGCTTGGATCCAGAACCACCCCGGGGGTGTGTTCCACTGTTTAGCTGTTTGGCCAGTTTACCCAAGGGTATGAATTTAAAGTAGTAATTGTAGAATTACCTTAATTGGAATTGCTTGTTACTGCTTGTTTACATTTTGGGCATGGCCCGGTTACCTGTTTAGCCTGCCGGCGTTGTTGTGATTAGCCTGACGACACTGTACAATTTAGCAAGAGGGCTATAGTTATTTCGCCTCAGGGCAACCTTCCATGCCTGGGGGATTGAATTCTATGCCTGAGGGTGACACTTTCTACGCCTGAGGGAAAATTATGTTACACCTGATGCTATACCCACATGTGAGATTCTGCTTACCTGAGGGTAAGGTTTTGCTTGTCTGAGGACGTAGACTGTTTACTTAGAAATGCACTGTGGTGATTTCTAATATTTAATGGATAAAATGAATAATAAAGTGGAAATTTAATTGTTATGTTAGTTACTTTTCAGTACTGCTTACTTTATTGCATTTTACTATTGCACACTGTTGTTGCATGCTTACATGCATTTGGACATGAGCCTTTGGCGGGTGCCTACTGAGATATATTTCTCACACCCTGTTTGGGTCACTCTTTTCAGCCCAAAAATATTTCATTGCTGCAGGTGTCGATAGGGGCAAGAGTCCCTATACTGGTACCTGATTGCTGCTGAGGAGTAGGAGGGAATGGGACCGCGCCTAGGATCGCGATGCCGCTGCCAGTTGTTTTCTTTGTTATTTTGTACTCTGATTTTTGTTGTACTGCATTGATGTGTAACATGTTCTGGATATTTTCTTAGAACATGATACATGTAGCATCATTATTTATATACTATTGGTTATATCCACTGCTATTGTTTATCTCAATTGTGTATGTTTTACAGCATGCGCTGTTTGTTGTATGTTTTATTTCGTATTCCATTTCGCTACACTTTGACAAATGAGGGAATAGTTTCCCCACCCTCAGACCTGGGCCCTCGCTTCTTTTCGGCAGCCTCTAGCATTTGGGAAAATGCACTTGAGGTCACGTGGCGAACCGGGTTCGGGGCACCCATTGAGTGGCACCCGGAACTGGGACATTACAAAGTGGTATCATAGGAGTTTCATTTCTTTGACTTAATATTTGGAGCCTTAGTCAGGGATAGGATGGACCGGTAGTTAGAAATAAGTTGTACCTGGGCATAGCTTACCCCTGTATAGTGAAAAGCCAGTCTACCTCGTATTTTTGCAATTATTTTGGTTTTGAAAATTTTACAGTTGAAATGTTTTCACCGTTGGGTGACACACTTGGATTGTGCTGTTTATATTTTATCTGTGGGTTCTATTTAGTTGCAACCCGATGAGATGAGGGTATGCTGTCTCATGTATGATATAGGAACATGCTAGATATCACATACCATGCATAGTTCCATGCCTTGTAGGTGCATTATAAATTGCATGCTGTTGTGAGAGTTGTTGTGCTAGAAAAGCATGCTATTGTGATAGCTGCTTGATAAATACCTGCTGTTTGATAGAGTATTTTTGTGTGATCCTGTTTGTAGAAATGGACGTCAAACTCTATTTCTTTGGGATTATGGGCCCCCATTGTCCTAAATTTGGTGGATCATTGACTTTTTATTGTGTTATAACATAGATAAGATGTCAAACATTGATTGGTGGGGAGTATGAGCCCTCATGGATCAGAATTTGACACTTAGGTGTTGTTTTTCGGTATTATCTGGGTTCCTGGGAAGCTTCTGAGGCATACTGTACGGAAACCCATTAGACATGTTGTGTATACTTTTTACACACACACCATGTATGGACTTCTCTTCAGGAAGAAAAATGAACTTTTTAAGTACACTCCGTGTAGTCTGAGTACATGCCGTGTAGTCTCATCCTGTGTCACAAACCGTGTGGGCGGCGACACAGGAAAGGGAATACCTTGGGGTGAACACGCTGTGTAGCTTATGTACTTGCCGTGTAGTATTGACCCGGTGTCCGCCGTGTAACTAACAACACAGGTAGAGGGAAACCTTAATACAAACACGCCGTACCCATTATAGAACATGTCGTGTAGTGTGACCTGGGAACCCGACCTTGTAACTAACAACACGGGTCATGGAAAACCTTTTGAGTACACACCGAGTGTATATTGAACACACTATGTAGTTTGCGCCGTGTAACTAACCACACACGTCGGCATAGCTTGTCTGGTACACGCCATGTACCTGTGGGACACACCGTGTAGTCTTGTCTGAGTACAAACCATGTGAAGTAAGCCGTGTGGCTAGGAAAAGGGGGTGGTGTACACGCCGTATGCGGGTGTAACACGCCTTGTAGTGTCAAGCCGAGTAGTCAGCCATGTCGCAGATGACACAGGCAGTTGGAAATTTCACCATACACGCCATGTAGATGTTAAACATGCCGTGTAGTTTTGTACCATGGGAGCCGTGTGGCATAGCCGTGCAGAAGGACCCGGGTAGGGGAAGGGGAGTAAGTACATGCCGTGTAGTCAATATACACACTGTGTAGTATTGTTTTGCAAATTTTGAATTCCTTATTCTGAGGGCATCGATGGAACCGCAACACCGGTAATTTCTTAAGATGACTTTTACTGTAGATTCATTTGAACAAGAGAAGGAGTTTAATTTTGGGGATTAATAAAGAGTTGAATAAAATTTGTGGTACAAATTTTATTCCTATTCTAAGTGGTTATTTCATAAGTAGGGAGTTGGGGTGGGACCCAATAGTCACTAACTACCTTTGAAGGGATAAAAGTGAGGTGGGGACCACATGATCCCCATCTCTTCACACTCCCTAAATCCCCCTTAATTTGAGTAACTCTCCCCTCTATTTCTTTAATTAAGTGACTTCTCCTCTTCCACATTAAATCATGCCAACTCACATAATCAATTAAAAGGGTGATGTGTTTGAATTTTAAAATTTAAATTCATGGAATGAATTAATAAAATAAGGAGGAGCCTTATTTTATTTGGGGGTTGGGTCGTTGTGTTAAGAATTAGAGGAGAGAGCTCAAGTTCCTTTGAAAGGACTTCATCCTCCAACAAAGAACGACACCCTTCAATGAAGAACTCCCACTCTCTGATGAAGAATGTCGACTCGGTGGCTTGGTGTCTCCATCCTCTTCTTCCTCTGTGACAACGAAGGAGACACCGATGACGACAGAATCGACGCCATCATTCGCAGCGCTTGACACCTGTGAACTTCCTTCGAGGTAAGGGTGTGTTTTGAATTGAGAAATATTGGTTTCCCTTCCATGTTTATGTTTCTATCTAAACCTTTTTCTATCAAACTAATGAAGAAGGAACCAGACCAAACTAACACGGTCAGATTCCTCCGCCGTTCTTATTGTACGGTGTCCTATAACTGTTCTTGAGTGGTGAATCAAGGCAAGTTTTCGGAGCCGATTGGGGGCCCGAAAACATCTGAAACAACTTCGGAACATCGGGACGACCAAGGAACGGGAGTTTTGTAGCAAACAGATCATTGGAATAAAGGACGACCACCTCGAGAGGCATGCTGTCCAGAGCCATCGTTTCTGAAAAATTCCTGAATACATGGCGTGTCCTTCTAAAGCACACTTCGTGTAGTACAAACGTTCAGCGGAAGAAGTAATAGACATCAGAAGAAGTGAGACAGGGAGTGTGACACCAGTCACACGGTGTGTATTGTCCCCACATTTTGATAGAGGAGACTCCGATGGACATGCTGTGTAATCCGGGAGATACACAGACACGAGAAGAACTACACGGCCAAGAGGCAAAACGTGTACTTCCTTCACCTTGGCAGAAGAGGATTCGATATGACTCAGCATGTATTTTGGGAATACATGGACACGGGGTTGGGTACACGAGCTTGTACTCCACCACATGGCCAGGCATGGCCAGTATACATAGAGCCGACCCTAGAAGTTTGGACACGATGTGTAACTATACCACACGCCATGTATTTACTTTTTAAATGAACAACCCATCGACACGGGCTGTGGTACATGGACAATACCCATGGACTGAAGACACAACATATAACCATACCACATGCCGTGTACTTAATATTTACACGACCAGCCCTGCGACATGGGCCATATCACACGGGCAGTACCCAATGTCTGATGACACAACGTGTATCGCTTATCTACATGTTGTGTACTTTTGGAAAATGGCTTGGTCGTCTTGTTCTCTCTGACTTGGGTGCGTTTTGATTAGTTTTCCCTTAAGACGTGTTATGGACCATTAGGATACATCATCCCTGGTCTTCGTGACAGTTGATGTATCCACCCCTTTGACTCGAGGAGTGGACCCTCCCGATATCGAGTACGCTGTGTATGTGAACCCTAGAGTTGGCTGTGATAGAAACGACTATCGTACTGGAATCCTCCGTGGGTTCGACGGTGAATACTAATGTACTGGAATCCTCTATGGGTTTGACGATGATGACAACCATACTAGAATCCTCCATGAGTTCAGCAGAGGCGAATACTGTACTTGAATCCTATGTGGGAACGATAGTATTGACCTCTGTTGTAGTATCCTACGTGGGTCCGACATAGTAGCTGGACTAGTATCCTACGTGGGTCCGACAACTTAACTGGTCTAGTATCCAATGTGGGTCCCAGCTTAGATGAATTAGTAACTACATCTGATCATCTCTTTTGATTTACTAATAATATATACCTGTGTGCTTTAAGTCATGAATTTCAATCTTTATCTTCGATATGATTGACTTTCTATCCTGTGTGGAATGGGTTGTGCTTTCTTGTGTGGATTGGGTTGTTCTTTCCTGTGTCAATTGGGTTGAACTTGGGCTCATGTGTTGGAGCCAAGCTGGAATTGATGACTTAGGTATATATATGTTCATATACCTAACTAAAGTTGGTTGATACTTTGTGTTTGTATCATCCCTTTGTGATTTTTCCTTTGTGGATTCTGGGAGACCTTCGAGGGGTCTCGGGGTCCCTATTGAGTATCGTATACTCACACCTGCAAGGGTTATGCCCGTACTACATTGTGTTGGTTGCAGATGATGGACAACGCTGATCGTGGTTGAGGCATGTGGAGTGGGATGGTACCCAGAGGTGGTCTATCTGGTGGGACGTACATGGAGTGGACAGACAGACCCAAGGAGCCGACGAGACTATATGTACCCACCCTTCAGGTGGGAACTCTGGAGGAAAAGTTGGTGGTTGCTGCATTACTTTTCATCTACTGTACATTCTTTTCTGTTATACTATACTTTCAGTTGGGTTTGTATACTGGACCATTTAAATTCTAGCACTTACTTTTGTACTCAGTTTAATTAGTGTTTACTGCAGCTTGTGTACTCTGTTGTGTCTCTTTACTTCTATAAAGGAAATACCTTCCCATTTTATCGAGATTTATGCCTTGGGTGCTAGTCGCCAGCCCCTGGCCTATGGAAGGCGGGCTTGGGGTAGTCACGACACGAGCCCCGAGGACAGGTCATGGAAAAGTTTTTAGGATAATGTTGTTCTAGAGGTTAATGAGCATCTTGATATTTTTCCAAATGAGTTACCTTTTATTGTGAATGACAGGGAAGTTGAATTTACTATTGACTTAGTTATTGATGTTATGCCAATTTAAAAAACCCTTATATAATGACTCAATTTTAACTTTTAGAGTTAAAGAAGAAATTTTAAGAGGTATTAGATAAAGGTTTAATTCGACATAACACATCACCATGGGGTTCTCTAATTTTTCTTAAAATAAAGATGGTTCAATGAGAATTTCCATTGATTATGGATCCTTTAGTAACATTAATGTTAAGTAAAAGAATCATTTCCCTCATATCATTTATTTTTTTATCATCACTAGGTAGCCTAATATTTTTCAATTGTTGAATTGAGGTCAGGGTACCATCAGTTGAATGTAATGGAAGAATACATTCTGAAGACTACATTTCATAATATATATAGACCTTATGAATTTATAGTTATGCCATTTGGCTTTACTAATTCACCTTCTGTGTTCATGGATATTATGAATAGAATATTCTGTGGGTTCTTGCATATGTTTGTGGAAGTTTTTATTAATTAATTTTTTATATTCTAAAAGTAAATAGGATCATGAAAGTCATTTAAGCGTTTTCTTGAAAACAGTAGAATAAAATAAATATTATCCGAAATTTACCAATTGTGTGTTTGGATATAAAATATTTACATCCATGGTCACATTGTTTCTAATGATAGAATAAATATTGATACTAATAAATAAAAAGTTGTTAAAAATGGGAAATACCCACAAATATAACTGATATTCATAGTTTTCCTAGTTTAAAAGGATATTACTAGAGGTTCTTTGAAATTTTTTCATTGTTATCTATCCCACTATGTATGTTAACTTGAAAAGGGGTTAAGTTCATCTAAACAAAATAATGTGATGATTGTTTTCATGAATTGAAATGAATATTAGTGAATGATTCAGTTTTTGAATTACATTCTAGGAATGGTTAATTTTTTATCTACATTGATTCTTTGTTGAAAGGACTTGTTTGTGTTTTAATGCATAATGATCATGTAATTTTTTTTATTCTTCCTATGAGTTGGAAACTAATGAGTTAAATTACCCTATACATGAATTGGAATCATATACTATAATTTTTTCATTAAATAATTTAGTAGCATCATTTTTATGTTGTTAATTGAGAAATATAGACTGATCAAAAGAGATTTATGTATATATTCACTCAGAAAGGATTAAACATGAGATAAATAAGATGATTATAAATAATCATAGATTACAATTTCATGATTCATTATCATCATGGAAAATATAAAAAGTGTACAATGCTTTGATGAGAAAAAGTAATGCTAAATCAACCATGCTATGTTAGAAACATGATCCTCTAGTTTATTATTTGATGGATTTTGGCTTTGTAGTTCATTGTGTAAGAAATTACTCTATTTTTTTCATATTTCAGTGAAATCATCTATATTAGAATAAAATAAGAATGTGCAGAAGGAAGATTGCATGTTTTAGAAAAATGTAGAATTGGGTTATAAGGGTAAGTTTCATGAAATTTACATTGATAATTATTGTTTGTTGAAATTCAGTTAGAGGTTAGGTGTGCCTTTTGACTAATAATTTAAGAATAAGTTGTTATGTGAAGCTCATAGTTCACCTTTTTATTTCATCTTTTCAGTAAAAATCTATAAAGAGGCCTTAGAGATTATTACCAGTGGTATAGAATAAAAAGACATATTTCTGACATTAGTGCGAAGTGTTTGACTTGCCATTAGGTGAAAGCAGAATGATAGTTAACAAAAGGAATGCTTCATCCTTTTCCAGTAATAGAGTGTAAATTATAAAATATATCCATGGATTTCATAGGTATTAGCAAAAAAATCTCAAGGTAATAAAATTTTTTTGGTTATTGTTAATATATAGACTAAATCATTACATTTGTCTTCCTATTTGAGAAACATTATCTCTATATCAAAATTATCAATTGTATCTTAAGGAGATAGTTATGTTACATGAAGTTCCTCTCTCTATTTTATCTAATAATGATCATAGGTTCACTTATAGAATTTTTAAAGGTCTTAATATGTCATTGGGTACTGAATTGAATTTTATTACTGCTTTTTATCCTTAATCATATTGGAAGACAGAATAAAAAATTCAGACATTAGAGGATATGAAACGTCCTTTTTCAGTGGATAACCAGGGAAGTTGGGACAAAAAACATTATTTGGTTGAGTTTTTCTTAAAATAATAGTTTTCATTCTAGGATACAGATGGAACCATTTGAGGAATTATATGGAAACCAGTGTCGAACTCTATTTTTTGGTATGAATTATGTGAAATGGTTTTTATTGTACTTGAAATTGTTAGATGAGATGGCTTAAAAAGGTTCAATTGATTCAAAAACACATGAGGGTAGCTCAGAGTAGGAAGAAAAGTTGTACAGATAACTGGAGGAAGGATGTTTCTTTCGAGGTAAGTTATCATGTCTTTATTAAAGTTTCACCTTGGAAAAGTGTGATTCATGTTATTAAGATGGGAAACATGAGTCAGTGGTTCATTGGACCCTATGAAATCCATGAAAATTTGGATCAGTTTCCTTGAATTTGGTTTTTCCTCTGAGTTTATCCCACATAAACAATTTTTTCATGTTTTAATTGTGAGAATGTATTTTTTGAATACATCTCATCTTTCGAGTCAATAAGTAGTTTAGTTTGAAAATAATCTTTCTTATGAGGAGTAGCTAGTCAAGATTATTGACCACATAAAGAATGTGTTTCAGAATATGGAGATTAATTAGGTTAAGGTTTTACAATAAAACCATATAATTTAAGATAAATCATTGGATTCTAAAAATTCTATGAGGTATAAATACCCTCACTAATTTGATAAGTAAATAAAATTTGCGAGAACATAATTTCCAAAAGGGGGGAAGGTTGTAACATCCCAGTTAATAATAACAGAATACATTTTCATATATATTTATATTTATGAATTGGATATTATATTTACTTAAAATGGTAAGATATGAATGATAACTTACTCGACATGAAACAACAAGTTTCTCTGAAATCACATGTTTCACGCAAGACTGAGTTATACTAAAACATTATACATTAGTAGTACTATTATTTTAAATGGTAGTGATCTCCCAACCATTGTATTGGTGGGAATAAACAAAACTAAAAATATTATGTTTATAAATGATTATTAAATGTTTTTACTTTCAAATAAAAAAAATTTAGAGGCTTAAAATGAGAATAAATCCAGTTGTAAGCATAAAATACTCAAATATTTTTAAAAAATAGTTTTACCACCTTTTAATGGATAATCCATTATAAATATATTTTTTTACACTTTTATATGTTAAAATTATCAAAATAAACTTCTTCTTTAGAATCGTGACGTTAAATTTTATTGCGGCTGTTTTTTTTGTTTTTATGGTAATATTCAATTTTTAATGAATAGTGAAAATTCTGCATTTTAATTCAAAACTACCATTTCATTTATTTTATTTATATAGTAAGATCATCATTTTAATTGGTTTTAAAATTTAATTGTACTAAGTATTTATCATTTAAGAAAAAAAATTCATTGTAAGTAATTTCACATGAAAATTTGATATAAACACATGTTAATCTTTTGGGGGGGTTTGTTTCTAAAAAAATCCACTTACTCATTATGACAAAAGGGATTAATCGTACATTAATTACTAAAAATTTTATGATTTGACTTGGGAAGTTGATTTCACATTTGGAATCAAAAATTCCAAAATATGTAAATATGTCTCTTCTATTTTTGGACTTTACGATTAGTAACTTTGGTAATTATTTTTATTTAGCACAGTTAAAATGTAAAACAAGTAAATAAGGGTAAAAAATATTATAAAAATGAAAAACTTCTATAACACCAGTTTGAATCCTATTGGATGAGATATGGCATACTGAGAAAACTCATTGGACAAAATTAGGAATTTGAGAGTTATAATGGTGTGATTATGTCACTTATAACATTTAATTTAATGTAATGGAAAATATATTATAAACATATATATTCTTATAAAAAAATATAATATGGGTTTATATGACCGATATCTTAGAATATAAATTCTCATTAAAAATGAAATACTATTTTTAGCTTAATGGTATTTTGTTTATAATTTTGTGACATTAAATAATTGAATTTATTATAAATCAATGATAATGTATCGATTTCTTTATTAATGGAGGAATCAAATAAATTATATTATAAATATAAAATAAATATTATTTGACATATATAATCCAAAAAATTTATATGTTAATATGACATGCCAGAATACTATTAAATAGTTTTATTATATGTTACCTCTCTATGGAGATTTTATATAAATACAATACAATTAATATTGTGAACATTGACATAATTGATGTTTTATAAAAATAATAATTTGTAAAAATATTTAATGATCCTAAATATATTTTGAAATCCCAAATTGAGTATATAAGGTATAAAAGTTCATTATTTTTACAATTATGGGAATGTTATCTCATATAAGAAAAATTAATATCCTCTTAATAATTAAAATATTATTACAACTTTTAAAATTAAAAGAGAATATTTAAGGGTAAACCAAAATGATAACGTTAAAAATAAAATAACTGCATGTATAAAAAATATAGTATGATACGATTTATGACATTCCTCATCCTATGTTTGATATATTTAAATTTTTAAGTATTTTGATCAAAAAAATTAATTTCTATTTATTTATTATTTTTAGAATACCCAAAGGTCCCCCTCCCCTCTTCTATAAACGAGTACCCTCTATTATTTAACGCTCACACATACAATGACTTTTGGTTCGACCATTATGTTTCCCAAATGTGTCCTAAAATCCCACTCTACATTATTAAATTATTAGTATAGTCATAACAACCTTTTTAAAGTTTTACCATGTTCCCAAATGGGTATCAATCGAATAAGAGGTATTATTTTTAAGAGTTTCTACACTATTTCTTCTTCTAATTCCTTTATATATTATTCTTCCAAGATGAAATAATAATTCGTGTATCCTAAAATATACTTATATGTTATTATGTTAATATTATCCCCAAAAATCCCTTTATACTTCCATCAAATTGGAATGTAATTAATCATTCGTGCGTTCGTGTGAATTATTACATCCATGAACCAATTTAGTTTGTTTTCAATTACCACCTATCAAGATCTTTTATAATGAATGGATTAATATTCATATGTGACATTCAAGACATATTTATTATTGTAAAAGAATATTATTTCAATTATTTTCTTACCTTTTAGGCACCTAAAAATAATAACATCGTTTGTGCGTATGTTTGAAGTATCACCTCCATGAAGTGATGTGAATAATTTTTATTCACCACATCACTGGTATTATATATATAAGTGATATTAAATTATTATTATTATTCTAATAATATTTTTTCATTTTAAAAAAAGAAAATAATAATTACCTTGTTTCATAATGATCAATGAGAATTAAAACGTCACTCATGCATACATATGACCTATCGTCTCCATGAATATAATGTTGATCATTTTTCATAACCATAATTAATTATTTTATTTAAAAATTATAATTAATGTATAAAAGTGATGTTTATTTCATGAATAAAATTTTGGAGATGATGGATTTGTGAGTACATAGACTAGTGGCATGAAAACCATGTTCATTTTTTACTCAAGTACCGAATATTGACAAAAGATCTATTATGATCTTAAATAATTATATAATTTTTATAAATTGGTAATAAGTTATATAAATTAAATAATAAACTTGAAAAAATTCTCTTGAAATTATAAATTAATCTATGATTATTATTCCTAAATATAAAGATTATATGTGACCAGTCAGACTCACAATAAGGGAATTCGTCCCAATAATCATTCATTGAGGCATATTTTGATAATATACACTACCATATTTTATATGGTTTATATCCAACCCCTTTTGATTTAAATTTAATTAAATGGTATTGTATTGGAATATTTTTTTCTAGGAAGAGTTTTACTAAATGATAGAAGGAATTTTTTTTAATATTTGTGGGGACAATAAAATTTATGCCTCCATAACCATTATTTTTATTTTGGATTCCTTCACTTTTTGTAATGTTTTTAAAATAAATGTAAATTCTATATTCCATTTTCAGTTTTTTAGTATTGAAAATGGTGTTTAGAATGGATTGATTATATGAATATCTTGAATTGATATCATATGATTTTAATGTGGAAATGTTATTTTTTTCCATTAAACATGTTTTATTTGTTATAATTATATTATGTTTCTTGGTAGTTACTTATGTATATGGGTGGTTTCGTGATAAACTGAGGGTGGGTGAGCCCATGATAGCTCTCCAATGCATTGGGTACTAAGACAAAGTAAAAAAAGGTTTCTCCTGAGAGATTTAGGGAATATACTATGATGGTTATTACAAACGTAACCATAAATTTTACTCCCTATACATATATAAAAGATAAAATGTAAGTATTATATGGATGAAACAAGTTACCATTATGTGTTATGATTACTATTTTTTCTATGATACATATGATTTCATGGATTTATAAATATTCATGGAATATTATTTTCTCTCTTTATTTTATATCACTAACTAATATCTTTGTGTTCATCCCATGTTCTTAAATTGTTTTTACTAGGTATAAGGATGGGTAATAGAAAGTAATAAGTCAACACGATTTTCGTCATAAAAAATAATCCATCTTTAGTGTAAATGTTTTATACTATAGAAAAAATTGATAAAGTTTAGTTGTATCCACTTTGTATGTACAAGTTATGTCCTAATTCTCTAAAACTATAAACCAAACAAAATAATCATTGTTAAATCATGATATTAATGATGATTGTAAAACGTTTAAGGCCATAGATTTATAATTATGTTTCATAGCGTATACGACAATCAATACCAAGCAAAAATGAACAATAAAATATTATTATTTAAAAATAAATTTTGTAACTTAACCATAGAATTTTTATTTATAAATTGAAAAAATTAAATTATAAAAAATATTTAGAGTTAAAAATAAATAATTACTGATTAATTATACATAAATAATCATCAAAATATTATTAATAAAATATTACTATTTTAAAAAATAAAATTCATTTAGGTTTTCTTTTTATTTATCTTTATGAGAAAATATTACATTTAATATTCCCAATTTTAGAAAATATAAATAATAAAATTGAAATCATTTTTGAAATAAAAATATCATTGTTACCTTAGTAATAATTTTGGGATTTTCCTAAAAATAATGATATTTTAGTGAATAGTGAAAAGTGTTGAATTTCATGGAAATCAATATTTTCGTTTTAAAAATTTATGAATATAAATTTTTCTTTAAAATATAATCAATGTAAAAATATTTATATTATATTATAAATAATCCAATTATATTTTTTAGAATCAATATTGATGTTTAATTTGGAATAAATACATATTTAAATGCAAAAAGAATTATTTAAGAAAAGCAATGTCTTTGGATTCCTACCTTCATTAAACTAAAATATATTTTTTACACCTATAAAATTTCAATTAGGAATAATTTATTTCAATGTTGGAATCATGATATAAATTTTTTTAAACATGTCTATTTTACTTATTTCTTAATGAATATTAAAAAATGCAAATTGTATTACCACTATAAAGGTAAAATGGGTTTTTAGGGTAAAAATTAATTTGATAAGGATTAAAATTCATTCAAACACATTCCTAAATTTCATAGTTTTAGTCTATTTCATTTATAATCCTCTAAACATTTAAAATATGGGAATTTAAAAATAAATATAATTTTTTTTAAATTTATAATATTTTACAAAAAGATAATCTAAAATATGTCACATTCTTTCTTTATTAATGATAAGTTTTTTAAAAGGTGATAAAAAACATGTGTTCAATTATAAAATTTTATTTGGAAAATGAACTATTTTTTATTTTGGTAATTTATATTTACTTTTTTATTTATGATGTAAAGACCATAAATGTTTATAGAAATCCAACACAACACTTATGAAACATCTTTTAAAAAATAAAGTATATTATTTTTAGAACAATTCATAGAATATTTATTTTATGAGGTAATAAGTCAAAATAATTTATAATATTAAAATAAAATATTAGAGATTTGGTAAATTAGTAAATTAGAAATCTATTACTATCATTTTTTTCAGTGCGAAATGTTTTCAATAGTTCCTAAAATTAAATTAAAAGCATTTAATGTTAAATAATATTTTTTTAAATTATTCAAATAATATAAGAACTTATGAATAGTGAATATTAAGAAGATAAATGGACAAAAATTTCAGCCATTTTCATTTATGATTATATTTTCAACTTACATATAAAATTATATCCCTTTAATAATGAAAACATCATTAACAACATTATGGTCAAAATGGGTTACCCATGGGGTTAAACCAAATGAGAAGATACAATTGTTAATCTAAACCTATAAATATTTTTTTTAAATTATTATATTACAAAAATATATTCATTATATTCTACTATATGTAATTTATAAACAATTTCACATGAATTAGAGACATATGATATTATAATATTTCAGGTATCCCCAAAAATTTCATTGTTGATATTTTATAAAAAATAATATTTTATTAAATGATTTAGAATTCCTAAAAATTAAATATGGATATCTCAAATGGGATATGGTTTAAATATCATACTTTTTATATTGATGGGAAAATTATAATTTTATTTTTTCTTTGTTTACCCCTAATGTTTAAAAAAATTGATATCACCGTAATGTTTAGAAGAGATAAAGGGGGTTTAAAACAAATAGATAAGGGTGAAAACATCACCTAAGGTTATAAAACTTTTATTATATGAGAATATATTGACTCATAATCTTAATAAATTTTAATTATTTCTATTATGAATACTTTTTCCTTGAATATTTTTTTGTATTCATTAAATAGTTTCTATAATTCCATATATACTCCTCCCTTTACTTATACAATCGATCATCATCCACATTCTTCCTCAAAAATTATATGCATTTTACTTCAAAAAAACATCCCAATAATCATTTAATATTATATATTAATGAATTTAATTTTTTTATTATTTTTTAATACTTTCCCAATGGTCTTTAAGAACATAGCTAAAGGAGGCATATCGAAGAAGCCATAATTGTCTTACCTATCCTCTATCAATTTATTTCATATTCTACCTCAAGTATATACATGGTATCTATTGTAAAATAATATCATAAGTATATTAAATATTCATTGATATTATAATGATTAAGTAATTTCAATAATACATCTTATTCTCATCTGATGGAAAATAATAATGTCACCCGAGTGTATATGTGGACTACCAAATCCAAGAAGCAATGTGATTCGTTTTTCACTTATGTTTTACCTAGATGGTAATAATTATAAATTTAATGATAATATATATATATATATATGATATAATAACGATTATTTAATTATTAATTATTATTTACCCTCCTCTTATATCATCCATCTAAAAATAGAAACATCACTCTTGTGTGCGTACGTACTACCATCTCCTTGAAATGATGTAATTCATTTTGAATCATCAATTTATATGAATATTAAAAAAATTATATTTAATTATTATATAATAAAATAATTAGATAATTAAAATTCTGTAGATTTTTGGAAAAATGATCAATGTATATGTATTGGGACCGCCAAATCAGAGCATGCTTGAAAACCCATACAATTATCACCCAAAATAAGTATTTTTGAAAACAATTGTTAATAAAATGAAGATAATATGTTTAAAGTACATTTTACCTCTTATTATATTTATGAATATGTTTATTAAATACATTTATAATAAATATATTATTATAATATAAGAGGTTTCATGCATATAAAAAGACGACACTTGAGGAATGGGGAATCAAATTTTATTCAATATTTTTTATGATTGAATATAAATTGTGGATATTATATGATCATTATATGATAGATAAAGTTTATGATTCTTATCCTATAATTATTTATGGTTAAAACCTGTTTTCTATTTATTATCATAAAATTATTTACTCTAGATAAAATATTAATTCTTCTAAGAAAAACAAACATGGTTTTTCTATTTAGTGATGAAACTTTTTCATCCATGGCCATATATTCTCGAAGATATATTAATTAATTATTTTAAATTACCATAAGAATGTTTAAATTCATTTTTTCCATTTTTTAATTCATGTAAAACATAATTAATGGAATATCTTTTTCATTGTTTGAAGAAGGGAATTTTGAATTATTACCAAAAAATGTGAAAGAACCATTGATTTAATGTTTATAGGAGAAACAAAGATTCCTTATATCATGGAAATAAAAATTTTAATATTATACTCTCCATGATTCCATGGTCATTTTAAGGAGTATGTTTCTTATAAAGTATTTGATATATTTTAATTTTACATTACTGATTCAATGATTAAAATTTTATTTTCCACATGAATTATTTCAGAGTTTTTGTAATGCATTTTTTAACAATTTCAATTTATATGATGATAATTCTTATTTAATGAAAATATTATCCAATTATTACATCCTTATTATTTATATATATTGTTCATGATAATGGTGATAAATACTTTATAAATCATGTTTAAATTACATTGTTAATTCTATGATGAATTATTGAAATATATATGAATCTAATTTTCCTTCCATGAGTTATGATATATGACTAAAGACTTTTGATCTTTTTAAAACACATAAATTAACATTAAATGTGTTATGGGTGGATCTATAATTATATATGCCTTCAATTAAATGGGTAAATATGGATGTCACATGTGACAATGAGGACTGTAATGGGGATTAAAACCATTTTAGTTGGGGAATCTTTTCACAATGATAGTCTTGGGAGTGAATCATGTCTAGGGATTTTATCAGGTGGGTAGTGAGTTATAATTACCTATTAATTTATGGGTAGTTATCATTGAATATGGAAATTGCTTTCTATTATTATCTTTTATAACACAAAAATTTTGTTTATGTTAAGTTTTTTCTCTCATGGAAGAAGGTTTTTTATTTCATTATGATTTAAATAGTATTAAATAGAAAGAATTATTCCGTGATTCATGATTTTGAACTATTACTTATATAGAATATTTTCAATTGAAAATATCAGGTTCAAAAATAGTATTCCAATGGTATATATTAGTGATCACATATATCGCCCTTTATAACTCTTAATGAGCATATAATCATGTAGAGACCCAAAGCTTGACGTAAATGGAAATTACATTAATTTTACAGAAAACTTAATATATGACAAAAATAGACACCCAATGATCGTATTAGTTTAGTGACTTTGGAAACATGAAACATAAACTTCTAATCACGTTGAAAGATCTTTAACATCTCCTATAAAGATCTTCCACTTTTGTTTTCTTACCAAAAACCTTTATTTATATCATGGGGAAAAGAAAAAAAAGGGTGAGCTCAAATGCTCAGTAAGGGTAAACATTGAAAACATATAAACAATCAATAAACATTTGAATGTAGAAACATGAACATAAAACATCAAAATCTTGAGCAATGACATGAATCTTGGAAGTACATAAGGCATATATCATAATAGAACATCAATAATGTTAAAATAGCATGGGAATAAAACATGTAATTGTTGAAACCACCAAGCACTTGATATGATTTCCACAGTAGCCAAGGCATTGCTACCTATACCATCACAGTGGACAAAGTCCATTACTGAATCGGGTTTACCCGCCATTCCTGCCCTGTATTATTGTACCGGATTTACTTTCCATTATAACTATGTCTATATCATGAGATATAAATCATTACCCAATGAATTGGAGGGATATATAGGTCCCACCCATCTCATAATGAAATCATTCTTACTTGTGCCACAACATATACATAAATCATTCATCATAACCCAAAGAATAAAACGAGTTTCATAAACATCATCCCATCATAACATAATCCATATAAAAAAATGGATATCATTTCATCATAAGAATAATCAAAACATGAAAATAATAGAGACATTATACTTGAAACATAATCATACTAAATAATGTCATCTTATATGGAAAATAGTTTTGACAAAAAACGTGAAAAGAATTCTTGAGGAAAATATCCTTTCTTCTTGAAAATCATTTTTTTCACAAAATTACATGCAATTTTAAAAGAAAAGGATTTTGTTGAAAATAACCACGAAATATTTTAGAGGAAGCTTCATGAAAATTAGGCGTTATGAAACCGTAAAAAATCCGTTTATTCCGTATAAGTTAAAAAAACATTCTCCCCGTACTTTTAATAGAAAAGTAAAAAAGTATCATGTATGGTAAAAAAAAGAAAGATTCCTTCCATAACACAAAGTAAAAGTCAAGGAGGGGTAAAAATGAATTTAAACATACATGGGAAAATATTAAACACTTTATGAAAACATTTTTATGGACAATGATTAAAAATATAACCCCAAGAAATACTTACTTATAAACAATCTCGGATAAAAATGAGATTGCAAAATTATCCCATACCTTATGTACACTTTCTTCCATATGAGCCCAAGACTCCTTTATTGTGGGTTTAAACATATTATTAACTTGTAACAGAATCATAATAATATTTATGATATCATATATGATTCACTTAAGTCTTTATATTACCCGTTCATTTGTCAATTCCATGTAAAAGTAGTGTTTTGGGTAAAATCCTTTCCCTTATCATTCGTGTTTTGACTTGTAATTTTTCATAAGATTACTTAGATCATGATTAATTACTTCAAGAATGTAAAACATGATTTATATATAATATATATTTAGAATATACATATATATAATAGATCGATAAATGGAAATAAATACAATGTTCATGGAGACGGTAGGCCGTACGTACGCATGAACACTATTTTCGTTTCCTTATTAAATTGAATGGAAGTAAGTAAATAACATATACATAAATCCAGTATCATTTAGATATCATATATTTCATTATTATTTAATATATATACTTCATAATCATTCTCAAATGGTTAACATGGAGAATGAATCTCATCGCGTCGTGGAGACGGTAATCCGTAAGTACGTACAAGCGATGATATCATTCCCATAATTATTGAATGGAATTAGAGAGGATGATATAATATCTCAGAATTTGTATCATGTTAAAATAACCATATATAGTTATTATTTATACCATTATACCCATCCAAGTAAGGTGGTGGTGGAAAAATAGATTACACCACACCGTGGAGACGGTATTCGGCACGTACACACGCGTAGTGATTTCATTTTCCGTAGGATGGATAGAAGGTGAAATAGGGTTGGTTCATATTTATAATAACTTATCAGTATATGAGTGACACTTTTGCTATTACTGTGTTATGAAACAAAAAAATAAGTGGAAGTAGAAGAAGAAATGGACTTGAATGAATCGGTAAAGGATATTACCTCTTCTTCGACGCGCCTCTTATAAACCTCCTCTTAGGGCACTAAAGATGGTTTTGGAAGAAGACCAGAACCTCTAGTATGTTGCTGGGAAATTGGAGAATAGAAATGGGTAGGTTCGGGCTGATCTTGAAGGCTCAATGTGGTGTGAGGAGGTTAGGGAGAAGGATCCCTTTTCTTAGAGAAGAGAAGGGGCACTTTTGGAAACCTCTAAAATATTAATTTATAATAAACTCAAACCCCACTTAAAAACCTCCAAAAAATGAATAAAATCCAAATCATTGATGAGATAGGGTTGTAATCTCATCAACCAATAAGATTAAACATGTTGGTAATTTATTTTAAACCTTATCAACTTGATTTATCCTTATTTAATCTATTTAATTTTATTCATGGTAATAATATTCTAAATTTTAAATTATGAAAAATAATTACTTATGTGTTGTGAATTGTCCATAATTTCATCCTTTATAACATTTTAGACAATATAAATTTTAATTTTTAAATATTTTTTGTGATTTTTAAACGATTTAATAATATGTTATTTTTAAAAAATAACAATAGTGTCAATTTTGACACTATTCATTTATTTAAATTTAAATAAAATCCACAGAGGATATATTCAAACAAAAATATTTAATAGATTACTAACATGTCATATTAATAAAAAAAATCATGGAGCACATTAATTTGTTTATATAACATTTATTTTAAAACAATTTTTTTGATATTTCCCATAATAAAATAATTACTACAACATTTTTCTATAATTATTTAACATAATTATTTGTTGAATAAAAATTAAAATTAAAATACAATGATCCACATAAATCTAATAGCTTCCATAGGAATAATTTTACTCGAATTTATCATCTAAAAATCACAACATGTAAATTGTTATATTTATTAAATTATGAAGGTGACAACTTTGACATCATTTAAAATAAAATAATATAAGTGTCATAATCACATTTATAAGGATCATAATAGTCAAATATTCGACCATTGGATGATTGGGGATCAAATTTACATGGCCAATAAGTTTTTTTTTCAGGTTTTTGGGATTTTAATGGGTATTATTAGTTTAAAAAAAACTATATTATTGATTTTTCACTAAATAAATAATTTCTGCATCAATGATGTATAAGCTATTAAAGTAATTATATATGTGTTAAAAATTAAAAATAAATTACCATAATAAAGAAAAAAATTTAACATTAAAATGAGTATTTATAACTGAATTTATATTCTCTATATCCTTATATTAATAATAATTTAATTATTAAAGTTCGAGGGTGACTTTCATTTAAATAAAATAAATTAACGTTTTTAAAAAACATACAAGTGGGTTCTAATAAATATCATTTCGACCCAAGTATATTTTAGGATAAAATATAATCATCCAATTATATTAATACAAGTGTTAGGTTAATTTTATAATAATATATTTACCCTTAATTACCAGATTTACCTATAACAATGGTAAATAAAATTTACAGTAGTTATTATACATGGTGCCCAAAAAAAGTAGCCTATTAACATAATTTGGACCTATTTATTCCAAATATGGAATCCAATTTTCCAAATTCAATACACAAAAGTTTCAGAAATTAATTTAAAAATTAATCCCGTTGTCGAAAAAAACTGGTTTTTATTTAAAACATTACAAAAGATTGAAATGTTTTTACCTACGAATTCAAATAAAAATTAATCATAATGACATAAATTATATTAAATGGTAAAAATATATTATATTTATACTTTAAAATCATTCAATATTATAATTTAATCATATAAATTCTCTTGATGAAAAAGTTGTTTTTAATTTAAATATAGCGTATTTTTACTATTCATCAAAATAAGAAACTTATCATAAAAATATCAAAAATTTAACCAACATAGATTTTTATATACTAATTTACAAGAAGAAGATTATTTTGTAAAATTGAACTTATAAACTTGTCAGAAATTTGATTCAAAATGGTTGCACCATCCAAAGGCGGTAAAACTGCATTTTTTGAAAAGTACTTCTTTTACCTGAAATATTGATTTTTTTCTGATACCATGTTCTAGAAAATGTGTAAAATAAATTATAATGTTATAAAATTCAAAATGTAGTTATTACTATTCATAACAGCTAGTTCATAAGAATATTATAAAAATATATCATTGGATAGTGAAACACGGTATTGCGTACCAAGTAAGCTATCGAGGAAGGTCGCTCTTGCGTGTAATGAAATCCATGAACGTGTTTCTTATAGTGGAAGATTTATTTGTTATTTCGTATAACAGAATCCAACCCTATTTCATTTATATATTGAATATATATATATACTCAATGTAGCATAGAATAACTTCTATCGAACGAACTTGAAATTGTGTATAACATGATCCAAGAATAGTGTAGAGTATACTACAAGCTAATACGGTGTTGTGTATAGAGAAATATAATATTGGTTTAGCGTACAACACAATACATCAATGAAATTTAAAAAATATTTCTCATAAAATCTCGGGGTGTTACAGAGCACACCCTTTCTTATGTTTCTAATTTCTATGATATGATACATGATTTTATTTATAATATTTAAATGAATCATAATATTTTTTTGAACTGTATGGGATAAATTATTGGTATATCATGAATTTTATTATTATGTATATAGTCTCTAAATACACTAAACACTTATTATTATGGGGCCAATCAAATTTCAATGTATCGAATATTAATATTAAATGATATGATATTTATATATAATAATTATTTCATTCTATAGGGGAAATGTATGATGAGTTTATACTAGTGTAGAATGATTGGGATGACTGGAAAAAACATCTATAATTAGCCAAGGAATTATTGGTTTAATGGAAAAGCATAATGAAAGAATCTTATTATGACATTTTTTATTTCATGAAGTGGGTTATGATTTTTCTGATGGATTCTAAAGAACTATTTTTGAGGATGAATCAATGGTGCCTTGGTGAATAACTAAATTTGATGGAAATATCATTTTGGATAATGTTGTAGGTGATCCTATTTTACATATAGTTGTAATATTTAAAGGCCCACACCCATGTTCTAATATTTGTTAGGTGTATCCAAATTTTTCTCTATGAGTGGATATTGTTTGTTTTTTTCATTCATATGGGGGTGATTCCATTAATGTTTTCGATAGTGTAAATATTGGTAATGGGGTATCACATCAACATAGACCTACTATTTCTAGAAGTGATATACATAATATTGAGGAATGTTAACATAAGGAAGATATCATTATTCTTGTGTGAACCCTTAAATTTATTGAATTGGTGGATCTCCATACACCTGTAGGGATATTAGTACCACCACCCATCCACCCCCATAGCACTAACATCCCACCATCCCATGTAAAATATTTCTTGAGTATCACAATGTAGATGAGTGGGACTGGGTTCCATTCAAGAGTTGTGATACTGGAGAAGTTAATATTTAATTCATTTCCCCTTGCAACTAGACTAGAAATGGATGATTTCATGGATATAGTTGATCAAAAATCATACATTAAGGCCTTCTGTTGTGGGTTACTGGTGGAATGAGTTCACTGTAATGTAATATTTGTTAAATAAAAACCATTTTGGATTTATTGTCAATTTTGTTACCTCCAATTACGGACACTGACGGTTTATAAAGGAGTAAATATTAGAAAATTCCCCATAACCCATTCTAAATAGCTTCACATTTTTAATGGGAAGGAAACTGAAAAACTGAAAGGATTTATATCGAATGATTCCCTATTTAGTAAACTCCACAACAATGCACAATGTTGGGAATGTTCTTATTAATAAAATATGATGAGATGGTTAGTTATCTAAGAAGATTATAAAGATCAAGTCCCATGGTATAGTGTTTTTGGAAGGGTTGTTATGAAAGTAGAACACAATGGAAGAATATGTGTACCATGGGGGGAGTAGTAGTGGTAGCTCTAAAAGAACCATATCCTATATGAAGTGTGGTTTCTTATAGAGGTGTAATGTAGTAGAAACTTCTCCTTGGGAAATGACCCCATGATTTGGGTAAAACATAAGGAGTGGATTAGATAGAATCTTCTACAGCTCTAGAGAAGCGTCTATGGATGCGATGGATATACAAAATGATGGGGTTTTCCACACTTCCAGCCTATTGTGGGAAATCCTCATACATTTACAATCATAGTTTTTGGTGTGGATGAAATTATATTTGTATTAGATATACCTTTAAAGATGAATCTATACTAGTCTTAGCTTCACAACTCCCTGGATGGAGGTGATTTTGTACCTTTAGAAGATTGATAATGTGATCCTCTCTCACATCGTAGAACAACCCGAACCCTATTTGGTATATGAATATTTAGACATTACATACCCTAATGATATATAAAGGAGAAGATCATATAATGGAATGGTGGGAAATTATCTGGAAGACAATGAGTCTTTGGATCCCATGACTATGTAGACTCCCTCAAGGAAGAAGACATCTTCATTGACGAGTTATGCCATTCATTTTTATGGGATCCACACAATTGATAATGAAAAAACCCATAATTTTATCAATGAATTGTCTATAATTATTATTTTTTCATGTAGTAAAAATCACAAAAATCACAAACATCACAAATAAATAAATATATATATATATAATGATACATTAATCATCAAGAAACCCAATAATTAATTCTCAAAAAGAAATAGAAAATAAGATAATAACAATATTAGAATATAGATCTATTCCACCTAATAAATTTACCACCCTCATGAACAAAGTTCTATAAATGGAGATACCATTCATTTAAAAATTGATTGTATAAAATATGTTCGGTATATTATAAATGAAAATATGTAATATTTAATTCTTTGAATAATTAATTAAAGGTTTTAAAAATGATAAATTATGCATTGTTATTTCTTTAGAACATAGACGATTATTTATAATTTTTTTACAAATATAAGTATTTAAAATAAAATTTATTTTTATATAATGGAGACCTAAATTATTATTGTATTATATTTAAATTATATGACAATTTTATTAGACCTTAATTATTTTTTCAATGTGTAATGAAATGGTTTACAATATTTAAATAAATATTTTTTAAATAAAAAATTATTTCAATTATAAAATACCAAAATCATATCTAGAAAATTAAATTCAGAAAGCGTAGACCATTTTTTAAATTCGCACATTAAAAAATGTTTGGGCTGAAATTTTGGTATTTTTCTAAAACTATTGAATTTTTTGGGAATAGTTAAATCTGATAATTGATGGTTTGTAACAAATAAATGAATTATTGAGAAAAAATGAAGTACGGATGAGTTAAGGACCCATTTATTAAAACTCTACTCTATCATTTACAATATTTCCTCATTGTAATAAAAAATATTTATATTCTTGATCCCAAATAAAAAATGGATAAAATAATCAATTACAAACCTCTCCTCCCACCATTAATACCACCAATCACAACCCCTCATCCTCACACATCCCAAGCAATGTGGCTGGTATAAATTTTATAGAATTTGTCTCCCAATACTGTTACCTAATTATATTTCATGATGGTATCAGCAAAAACAAAATACCATGTTCCTTAATGAGGTCCTTGAGGAGAGTATATTGAGAAGGTAAAAACACCCTTCTTTCTCTTTTAATTTCTATATTTTTATTTTCTTCCCAACTCCTCCAAAATCCAATGTGACATGAAAAATATAGTTTCATAAATATAATTTAAATTTGTTATTATATTGGGATTCATATCATCAAATATATTGTCTTCACTTTTTTTCTATAATTAAAACAATCCATTGTGACGTTTCAATTCACCGCGTTCGTTGACAATGCATTTTAAGTTTTCATTACTTCCTTAAATGATGAGAATAAAACTAGTTTAATGGTTAGAAAAGATTTTAATATTTCTATTATAAAATGTTTCATGTTATGTAACCAATATATATACATGATATTAAATAATATCACAGAATAATTACATAATTATTAAAAAAAGACCAAAATAAACTAAAAGTTAATAATTAATATTTTTTATAATAAGTCATTCTCACATCCAAAAAAATGATATTACAGACCTTTTAAAAGTATAGAATAATAATAATTCTATAACATTAGACTTTTATTGTTTTTCTTCCAATTTGACATGAACAACCATAATTATACTAAAGGGGACCCACCATAAAACCCAGAAACAAACACTGCTGGTACAAAAAAAGAACAAATTATAACTTAAAGAAATGAATATTAATGAACATAATAAAATCATAATAAATTTAATATATTATGAATATGTTATGAAAAAAATTATTAGAGGAACTAATTTTATTATTACGAACATTATGTGCATGTTCAGAAAACTTTTTTTCAAACATTTAAGGATCTCTTCTAACCATCAAATTACCAAAGTTTTACATTATATATTTCTTTACACCAATGTATTTATTCATTAATATTATTTAAATATTATAAAATATATTTATATTCACCCAAATCTATTATATTTATCAATTCATCCTTCTCTTTTGGAAAATATATGTTTTTAATGGTTCCTTTCTAAATTCTTCCTGATAAGCAGGCCCAATTTAATTCAATATGCAATTTAAAACCAATTTTCAAGTACACACCACAACGTATTTAAATAATCCATTATTTTTATAAAATCAATCATTTTATCCTGAAAAAATATCTTAAATAATTTATTATGTAAATTTTTTGGGTATTGTCCTCTTTCAAGACTCATTAATATTTTCCCTTACACCACACTAATACATCCCATTTCTAAAGTTTATTAAGCACTATTTTTTAATATTTTCACTTCATTTTGAAATTTATTATCATGATCTATTCTTATTTATCTTTATTAATGTCTATGTATGATATAAATCCATTATTTCATTGATACCATTATTATATTCCCATTGGTTATGCATTACGACATGATTGCACTTCCCTTTTTATTCAATGGGTTACCCTTATATTTATTTCATATTATTGATTCTTAATGTGGTACACATATGAATAAACATGTCATGATTGGTTCACATAGAAATAACTCTAATGTATTTATTAATGATGATTTTCATGAGACTTCATGTATGGGATATCAGAGTAAATCTAATCTTTTATGGGATTGTGTCTACCATGTGACATGGTATTCCTAGTTATCCAAGAATCATATTTATGGAATTTTTTATCTTTCATCCACATTATAATTATTTCATGATTACATTATACCATATATTCCTTGTTAGGAATCCATATCTTTATTCATGTTACATTCCTTTTTTTTCTCATGTTATTCCTTTTAACCCATGTTCTATGCTTTATTCCAATGATTATTCCATTAATGGGTTTTTTAGCTCTTCTATTTTTACTATGTATTCACTAGGATATCCTATGAAGATGTAATATATCAAATAATATAAGGAGGCAGTTATGGATATTAAATAAAATATGCAATTACTTTGGATTCATAATTTATAATTATGAACCTAGTTATCCAAAGAAAATTGAATTTACGATCCTCGGTTTTTATATGATGGTTAATTATTCTTAAAATCATACAATAATTTGTGCAAATGGATAGAGTCTATAAAATTATTATAAATGAATTTTGTATTTGTTTTTAGAGGTTAGTAATATAAAAGTTTTGTATAAACCCTATGTATAATTCGATTACAATGGATATCCTATAATGAAATATTGGTAATCGCATATTAGGATATACTTTTCATTTTAATGTTTATCCTTGTATGTTAAATTCCGCCTCTCTTTATATTCTTATTAGCTATATTATTAGGCTCCCTAATTGTACACACTTTAGATAGTTAATAGAAAAAATAGGCGAACTAATTCTAATACTAAATGTGAAAGGGAATGTAAGGATTTCTCTAATGAAATTCCAAATCTGAAGGGAATGGTAGCTCAAAACTTCATGAATGTACCAAAAAACTGGATCAAGTAATGAATAATAACTTTAATCATGTGGAATTCCCTCCTTCCCAAAAAATGGAAATTTTAGGTTGAATCTATAATGTGAAAACAACCTCCTATATTTAGTGGATATTTTGATCCTTTTATCATGGATCAATGGATTAAATACATTGAGAATATATTATGTGTCATTTAGTGATTAGATGAATAAAATTCTTTATTATTGGTTTATCATTTTCTTGGGGAACTGATTAGTTGTAGAAACTAATTCAATAGACAATTTCTAATGAGGCAATTGGTTACATGGATGGAGAATCATTCAAGAAGATATTTTTCAATAAATCTATTCCATGAATTTTTTTTTCTAAACATGGATAGGGAGTTATTCAAATAAATTAAAAAGAAATATGTGTTTATCAGGGAGTACGCGGTAGACATTACAAGGCCTTCATCATATGGATATGGGGTTGTTCATGAACACTAAAGGAATGGTGTATTTCTACATTAGTGAACTAAAGATATGTTTGTGTAAATAATTTGAGATTTGAGACTTTTATAGTTATAGGTAAAATTACCATGGGTCCCTCATGGTTGAAATGGAGATAATACGCTCTCAGTGGCTATAGGGGCCCAAATATAAAAGAGTAAAATTTAGTTTAATATTGAAGGATAAGTCGATAAATACCATGATGTAATGAACACCCAATATCCTACATGTCAAATGTGTGAGGAGAATCAACTTTGAAACCTATTATGGGGTACCAAGGGATGCTTAAAATGTTTTAGAGAGAGTCATGATTAATTTTTTTTTTCTAAACACATTTAATGAAGACCCCTAATTTGGAGATAAAAATGAATATTTAGACCAATACACAGCCTATATGAATGTTCTAAAACTACAATGAACTTGGGAATTAATTTAGCTAGTACTCTAAACCATGGTATGTTATATGAAATCAAAAACAACAACCTCCAAGGAATCATGGAAGGGACTATGATATCACTAGAGCTAAGATGGATCTAGAAAATGATTTGGTGATAGGTACTCTAGTTATTCATTCAAGAATAGTGAATTTTTTTTAATTCTAGTTCTATGTATTATTTCATATCATTCATTTTTAGTAGATATATTCAAAGACAACCTCAAAATTTGGAGTTTTATTTATCTATTATAAAAAAAATGGTGAAATTATTGCATCCAGAGTATATAAATCCTACCCAGTTAATTTCATTGTGCCTATCCACCTATAAAATTTTTAATTAGTTCCTATATTAGAGTTTGATTTTTTATTGGTAATGAATTCTCTATCATTATATATTATAGAAATCAACCATCAAGAAGTTATGATTACTATTCATATACTAATACATCATCCAAAAATGAAAACTATAATACGGAGGATGAATCTACTTCTGAATTACAGTCTAAAATAGTGGATATTATTTTCTTATGAGTAATAATACCTAGATAAAATAAATGGGAAAATGTAGAGGATCATGATTGAATACATTCCCATTGCGAGTTAATATACTAATGTTTTCCCTAAAAAAGGTATTGTCTTACTCTTAACAAAGTAGATGAGTTCTCAATTGCAATTTTTTTTTTGATCTCTACCATTATCAATAATTCCTTATAAAATAGAAACCATTGAGTCATAGGAACTAAATAAGCAGGTAAAAATGAATTTAGACAATGGATTTGTATCCCCGAGTGTTTCACTATGGGTTTCACCCATCCTCTTCGTCAAAAATATTTATGGATCAAAGTGCATGTACAATGATTATCATGATATAGAAAAAGTAACTATAATGAACATGATTCCATTACCATAGATAGATGACTAGTTTGGAAAACAATGTGGGGTCCTGTATTTCTATAAAATGGACCATTTTCTTGGATTTTACCAGTAAATGGTGTGGAAGAAAGTTATTTCCAAGATTGACTTTTGAATGAGGTATGTACACTATGAGTTCTTTGTGATTTTCTTTGGATTAACTAATTCTCTGGAAATTTTCATTGACATAATGAATAAGTGTTTTTAGATATTACCTTGAATTGTTTTTATAGTCTTTATTGATGATATTCTAAAATAATCTGAAAGTAAAGAGTGGTGTGAGGGGAATTTGAATAATGTTCTAAAAATATGGATAAGGGTGAAATTATTGGAAGTGTAAAGTAATTGTGTGTTCTGTATGGTGTATGTTTCATTATTAGATAATTTTAGCACTAAAAAATAAATATATGTGGACCCTTATAAAACTAAAAAAATTAGACAGTGTCCTGAGCGAACATCTGTTACAGATATCCACTGTATCCTTAATCTTGTTAGGTATTGATGGTGATTTGGAATGAAATTATAATGATTTTCAAACTGATTAACCATGATGAACCATAAAGGGGTGATGTTTGTCTAGACTATGGAATGTGAAGACTACATCAAAGAGTTGAAAAGTGTCATATCACTACACCAGCACTGACACTTCCAAAAATTTGGAACTCATTATAGTATACATAGATGCATCAAAGAAGGGATCTAGATATGAGCTCCGAAAAATATTAAAGTGTTATCCTATACCTCAAGACTGTGAAATGTTCTTGATAAAAACAATCCCATACATGATGTATAGTTGGTGGCTATTATCTTCATGTTGAAAATATGGTAGTATTATCTATATTTTATAAGTGTGAGACACAAACCAATCATAATAGCCTCAAATATATTTTCACATAGAATGATCATAATATGAAGAAGTAGAATTTTTATATCTAATCAAATTTTAGGATTTCTCAACCCACTACCATTCTATTAATAAAAATAAATTTGAAGATCCTCTAAGTAGAAAGGATTTTTCAACTTTATAAATGATGAGAAATCAAAAGGAACCAATCTTCACAGACATTCAGTGGATGGTAATTGTATTGATAAAGTAATGTAAATCATCATTCGTTTCACAAATGATTTGTCATCCATAAGCTTTAGTGACAATAAAGTATTATCATTAAAATTATATAGAATGTAAGAAAAATATTGAATCTATAATAAATGGGAAATCATCTAAGATCAAAAATTTATGTAGGAGTATTATGATTTGGGTCATGAATATATTTAACATACAATAAAAAGATAAAGACATGATTCTAAAGGAGACACATAGATCAATATCCTCTATCATCCTAGAGACAACAAAGATGTTTTCATATTCTAAGAGAAATATTCATGAGAATATATTAATAAGAAGATCATTGAATATACATCAATGTTATTTCTATTTTAGAAACTGAAGGATGAAAGAAAATTGTCCAAGTGGATGATGAAACAATAACTTTTACAAAAATTGATATGGGAAAACATCACCATGTAAATTTTCACTGGCATTCTAAAGAAATATAGTATAAATAATTCAATTTGGTATATGGTGGGCCATAATACAAAGACAACACACTTTATGTTGAGTCCGTAAGGTTTTCCTTATGACATTTCCATTCCTTCTTATTTTGAAAATCCCAAACACCTTATACTTAAGAAAATCTATATTTCACTTCTATAAGGAAAGTTTCCTTCCCAAAGAAATTTACCCCTACCATGTTTTCATTGTTCATATAAATATTTTTCTTAAGTATAAAAATCGGATTCATATCTAAAACCTCATAATGATATAATACTTAGATATGGAGAATTCAGTTTTTGGATCAGAATTCTGGATAAAAACTCTAATGAAGTTCCACTCCGAATTCTGGATACGAACTCTAATAAAGTTCCATTCCGAATTCTGGATACGAACTCTCATGATGTTCCATTCCGAATTCTAGATACGAACTCTCATGTAGTTAGACTCTGAATTATGGATAAGAACTCTCATGTAGTTTGACTCAAAATTCTGATTATGAACTTATCTATGTTTTGACTCCGAGTTCTCTGAATTCAGACTCTAAACTCTTATGAGTTCTGGGTCCAAATTCCTATGAACTCTGACTCCGAGCATTGCCAGTTCTAGTTCGAAATTCTAGTTAAAACAGACTCCTAATTTCATTAGAAATTTATACTCTGGATTTCTACAGAATTCAGGTTCCGAATTCCTACAAAACAGATTCTGAATATCTCTTTATTATAGACTCTGAATTCCATTTTGGTCAGACTCGTAACTTTTATTTTCTTACATTCTGAACATCAGTTTTACTTATGCTTATACTTGTTTCTTTACAAAACGGTGTCATGCTTTCAATTATTGACTAACCGTTGGTTGAGTGAAATATGTATAGGTCCCTCCGAAATTCAAGGAGAAATATGACCGTTTGAGGGGGGAGATGACCATTGGATCTTCGCCTATAAATATGAGATCATTTGAAAAGAAGCAACAACTTTTGGAAATTTTGGAATTTTGATGTTCAGAACTTCCTGATGTGATTTCTAGAGAGAGAGAGGCTCTTATCAACTGTCAAGCTTCGTGCAAAATTTTTTAACAGTTTGTTCACACTTTGGCTTGTGCTGAATTTCTTCGCGCGACTCCGATTGTTATTGATTATCGTCATCATCATTATACTTTTATTATTAGGCCAAAAGGCTACAAGAAAAGAGAATAGCCAGGGCCTATATAGGCCGAATGTAATACAAGCCAAGGGAATCAGCCCGATTCAAGTTCACCCTCTCATGTTTGAGTAAGAAAACATCAGAAAGCCAACTAAACAGGGTATCAGGAGCAGTTAGGGAGGCCAAGTAGTCCGCCACTTTGTTCCCCTCCCACCAAGTGTGGGTGACCAAAATGTTGTCGCTTAAGAGGGCCTTACATTGTGGAATGATATAAGATATTGACGAGGGGATGAAGCCTTTACCAAGTAAAGCATCATGGACAATCGAGGGCTTCCGGGGATAGGAATACATAGGTTCCAACACCTTGAAATTGAGGGCTTCCTTGTTGAGGAAGATAGTGGTGCCGACTACCTGAAAGTTTAGGGTTTGAAGGGATAGAAAGACAAACTCCGATCATCACATCGAGGGCTTACCCTGGTGTGGGTAAGACATAATTTCATGAATGTATAAATCAAGGGAACATTATTCAAGGTTGTTGGATACCCTTCTCTTTGGGTTAAAAGAGTTATTATTTGTTACTTTTAGTTTTACTACATGTATTTCCACTGCATTGTTATATTGTTAAGGAAAGTATAAATTCCTCATACTTCCTAAATTGTACTCTGATTTAGTTAGATTCTAAAATCTTTAAGGTAGAATCTTAATCTTTGTAACTTTTGTTAAGTTTCATTTTCGGAACCACTTTTCTAGAATCTGGCATGTTTTTAGTACTCATTGAGGTCTTGTGAATTATCCTGTTTAACCTTGTTAAACATAACCATCCTAAAAATTTCCTAAGGGAATTTTTAAAAGGTACAATTCACCCCCCTCTTGTATCTGAGAATATCATTCTTATTTCGATCCTACGTTTGGTATCACAGAGTATATCATACTCATAGTCATACCATCCTAACAATTGGTATCAGAGGGTATAGTTAAATCTGAATTAATCTCATGATTAGATTTAGATGCTAACTCTCAGAATTGCTTATTTGGATTCATATTTCTAGATTCACACATTTCAGATTCATACTTTTCGGAATCATAGTTCGGATTCACTTTTTGCTTAGAGATAGATTTTTTCTTGGTTTGAAAATTTTCTCTTGTTTACAGACATATACTTCAATTAAGTTTGTGTGCCAAAGTTTTCTTAAGGATGGTAGGTTTAAATGTTAGTTCTATCGACAACTTAAATCCTACAAGACCACCTATCTTTGATGGCAATGACTACAAATATTGGAGATATCGTATCAAGAATTTCATTATCAATACTAGGGTTGATAACTTTTTATGCTTACTGGAGGATACAAGATCCTTGATAATGAAGTGAGTGCCTTTACAAATCAAGAAAGGCGTGAATACCAACTCAACTATAAGGTATTCAATACTTTACTTTATTCAATGACTAGGAACATATATAGCCGAATTTCTTCTTGTGAAACAGCTAACTGTATATGGAAGAAACATGAAGTTACACATTTTGGTACATCCAAAGTCATAGAAACAAGAAGAGCTATGTTGAGATCAGAATATCCTGGCTTTAATTTTACTTATGGAGGACTTATAAGCAATGTACAACAGAGATTCATTACTATCATGAATAGATTACACTCAATGGGTGAGAAATGTCTAGGTGATGAAGCCCTTGTTGACAAGATTATTGATATTTTTCCCAATGAGTGGGAATCCAAGAGGGCAGCAATCGATGAAAATAGTAAGGTTACTCAAATTTTTCTTGATGAACTATTTGGAACTCTTCTTCAACATGAAAATAGAATGAAGAGAGACGCTGAAAACATAAAGAAGAATAATGGAAATGGTAGTGTTGCTTTTACTACAACTTCAAATCAAACAAAAGTTAAGACTCCAGAGAGAGTTACTAGATCCAAATCTAAGGAGGTTATTATCCAATCTGAATCTAGTGAGAGTGAAGTCTACGAAAACGAGTTAACTAATATTGCTTGAAGGATAAACAAGAAATATGGACAGAGAAATTTCCAATCCAAATATAAGAATAAGGAAAGGAATAATAAGAGTGATTCAGAGGTCAAATTCTATGAATGCAAGAGAAGTGGACACATAAAACCAGATTTTCCTTTCCTTAAAAAGAATGAAATAAAAGGGAGGCATTTTGAAAGGAATATGAAGAATTTTTACAAAGCTAAAGATAAGAATGTCCTAAAATCTAATACTAACTGGAGTGCTAGCTGTGGAGACTCTTCATGAAGTGAATCATCGGAATATGATTCATCATCATAGAAGAATATGGGATTCATTGTTACTACTTCTTCCCAAAAACATGTCTTATAGCCAAGGTACACTCTGCCAAGGATTTAACAAATTTATCTCCTGATAATAATTACTATTCCTAAAATAATATATCTAATAAGGATACTTTATCTTCAGAAAATGAATAACCTTCATATGAAGAAGAATCTAGATTATCCAAGTCACTTGAAGCAAGAAATTGTAAAATTTCTACGAAATTAGACAAGGCAAACACTAGGGATGAAATTATTACAAAATAGATTTATGATCTTTCTAGAGATCTTAGAGATAATGATGATCTTTTTGAAAAACAATCTAAAGACATTGAGAATGAAAATTCTTATAAAGAAGAAATTTCTAATGATCTTAAGAATTCTATTTTAAAGATAAAAGTTTTTGAGAAAAAATCTAACTCTAAGGAAATGATTACTGAGGATAGGAATTTAGTCATCAGACTTAAATCCGAAATGTTTTCTCTTAAGAAGATCCTTGAAAAAATTACACCTGGGAAGAAAATTTTTGACAAGATGTATTCTCAAATTAAACCTCAAGGAAACACTAACGGAGTAGGTTATTCTCACCAAAAACTGGTTTTCAAAAACAACTATTTTGTTCCTCCTAGAGACCCTTTTTGAACTAAGTTTCAAAGTGGTGGGAATTGGAAGAAATTTTTTTCCATGAATAGAGTTCAATCTATAGGGTTTTATAAAGCTTATTTTTCAAAATAGATGTGGATACCCAAAATTTTGTTGGCTAACAATTCCGGATCCAAGAAAGTTTGGATTCCGAAAATCTAACTTTGTTCTTATTTTCAGGAAAATAGGGAAAGTACCAACAGCAATACATGGTACATGGATAGTGGATGTTTCCGGCATATGACTGGTAACAAAAACTACATCGAAAAGGTTATCAAGAAGAAAGGAGGAAAAGTAACCTTCGGAGATAATGCTCAGGGATAAATTATTGGTATAGGTAATATTGTTCTTCTTAGAAAGACATTGATTTCAAATGTTTTATTTTTTAAAGGTCTTAAGCACAACCTCATCAGCATAAGTCCATTATGTAATAAAGGCTACCTTGTGAATTTTATGAATGATAAATTCCTAGTACACAACTCCAAGGAAGAATTTAGTCATTCTTCCCATAGGCAAGAGAATGTTTACACACTAAACATAGAAGACCTTAGGAGACAAGACTTACCCTGCCTTAGTGCAATGGAAGATCATTCTTGGTTTTGGAATCGAAGTTTAGGACACTATAACCTTATAAACTTATGTAAACTTTCTAAGAAAGGTTTAGTTAAGGTTCTACTGAAACTTAAATTTGATTCTTCAAAAGTTTCTGACCCTTGTCAATATGGAAAGCAATATATATCATGTTTTAAATCAATTGGTTAATTCTCAACTATTGATGCACTACAGTTGGAGCACATTTATCTTTTTGGTCCAACAAAAACTGGAAGCATTGGAGGAATTTACTATGTATTTTTTTTGGTTTATGATTACACTAGATTTACACTGTCTTATTTTCTAGTAAAAAAGTATGAAACTTTTTCTTATTTCAAAAGTTTTAGTTCCCAAGTTAAAAATGAGAAAAACCTTCCATCGAAAAATATTCATAGTGATCATGGATGAGAATTTTAAAATTCTGATTTAGAAACTTTTTATAGAAGAAAAGGTATTACTCAAAACTTCTCAACACCCAGAATACCCCATCAAAATGGTGTTGTTAAAAGAAGAAATAGAATTAATCAAGAGACAACTAGAACCATGTTGAGTAAGTATTCTGTAGATAAACATTTTTGGGCAGAAGCTGTAAGTACTGCTTGTTATACTATAAATGGAGTTTTAATTAGACCATTTCTTAGTAAAACCCCTTATGAGTTATGGAATGGTGGAAAACCTAGACTTTCCTACTTTAATGTTTTTTGGATGCAAGGTACTCATTATGAATACTAAATATAACTTACACAAATTCAGACCAAAATCTGATGAAGGAATATTCTTAGGCTACTCCACAACTTCTAAGGCATAGAGAGTTTTTAACAAAAACACTCATACTGTTGAAGAGACATTACATGTCAAATTTGATGAAACTGATCCATTTGTTTTTAAACAACCCCAACCTACTTCTTCAGATGTGTTTTCAAAAATTGATTATCGAACATTGATATAAAATCCTTCTAATAAGGAAAATGTTCAAGAAGATACTTCTGAAACATTTACCCCTGAATATTTCCTACCCTATGTTGATGACCAAGTTTTACAAAACCCAAACCAGTCATTTCTTAAGAATCATCCAAGTGATAGTATCATTGATGATGTAAATCAACATGTATGGACTAGAAGTTCCTTAAGAAATGAAGTACATCATCTAGCATTCCCTTCCCAATTAGAACCAAAAAGCACTGATGAAGCATTAGGTGATGATGATTGGATTAAAGCCACACAAGATGAACTAAATGAATTCGAAACGAATAAAGTATGGACCTTGGTTGAAACACCTAAGGAAACTTCTATAATTGGAGTAAAATGGGTCTTCAGAAATAAGTGTGTTGAAAATGGAATCATCGTAAGTAATAAATCTAGATTGGTTGCTAAAGGCTATAATCAACAAGAAGGAATAGACTATGAAGAAAACTATGCTCGTGTAGCTAGACTTGAATCTATTCGTATTTTACATTCCTTTGTAGCATTTTTCAATTTCAAGCAATTTAAAATGGATGTAAAATGCAGTTTTCGTAATGGTTATGTTCAAGAGGAAGTATTTGTTGAACAAACTCATGGCTTTGAAGACACAAAATATCCTAATCATGTTTTTAGACTTAGAAAAGCTTTTTATGGTCTTAAACAAGCCCCTCGAGATTGGTATGATAGACTTACATGATTTTTTCTTCAAAATAACCGTGTTAAGGGAAATTAAGATCCAACACTTTTAATAAAGAATGATAAGAAAAATGTTTTCATTGTTAAAATTTATTTTTATGAAATTATATTTGGCTCAACTCAACAATCTTTAACTGATTCCTTTGCGGATCTAATGAAATCTGATTTTGAAATGAGTATGATGGGTGAGTTAACATTTTTCCTTGGTTTTCAAAGTTCTCAAAAACTAGAAGGAATCTACATATCCCAACATAAGTATATTAAATATCTTCTTAAAAAGTATGGATATGACGATACTAAGAGTATAAGTACTCCAATTCGTACCTCAAACACAGTTGATCTTGATGAAGCTAGGAAACTAGTAGATCAAACATATTTTAGAGGTATGATAGGAAGTCTACTTTACTTGACATCCCGTCGACCAGACTTGATGTTTTCAGTATACTTATGTGAAAGATATCAATCCAATCCTAAAGAATCTCATTTAAAGTCAGTGAAAAGAATTTTTCTCTACTTAAAGAGAACCATGGATTTAGGAGTCTTTTATACTTCTGGAAAAGATTTTGTTTTAAAAAGTTTTTCGGATGCTGACTTTGGTGGATATAGAATGGATTGAAAAAGTACATCTGGAACTTGTCATTTCTTAGGATATTCATTAGTTTCTTGGTCATGAAAGAAGCAACACTTAGTAGCACTCTCCACTACTAAAGATGAATATGTAGCAGCTGGAAGTTGTTTTGCTCAAGTTCTATGGATATAACACATACTCACAGACTATGGCTTGAGTTATAATAAGGCTCAAATTTTTTTGTGATAACACAAGTGCCATTGCCCTTAGTAAAAACCTAGCACATCACTCCCGTGAAAAGCACATAGACCTTAGGAATCACTTTCTTAGGGATCACACATTTAAAGGAGATATCATTCTTCATTTTATCAGAACAAAAGATCAATTTGATGATATTTTCACAAAATCTTCACCATCCAATAGATTTGAATACATTAAACAGAAGTTAGGGATGATAACCACGAGATAATCTTCCTTAATTAACTTCTTGTTAACTCATTCTCCTTATAGTAATAAACTTATTTTCATAGGGGGAGTACATCTGTTGTTGAGTTTTTCAAAAAAATTCATAATGAATTTTTCAAAATTTTAATAATAAGTTTTTTGATATTTTCGTAATGGAATTTTTGTAATGAAATTTTCGTAATGAAATTGTCGTAATGAAATTTTCGTAATGAAATTTTCGTAATGAAATTTTCATAAAGAAATTTTCGTAATGAAATTTTCGTACTAGAATTTTCGTAATGAAATTTTGGTAATGAAATTTTCGTACTGGAAATTTTTGTAATGATATTTTCGTACTAGAATTTTCCTAATCAAATTTTTTTAATGGAAATTTTCATACTCATATTTTCCGTAATCAAGTTTTGGTACTCAAGTTTTTGCTTTAATTTTTTTATTAATTTTATTTTTTTTCATAGTATGTTTTTTGTAGTGAGTTTTTCATAGTGACGTTTTCATAGTAAAATTTTCTTCAAGAAAAATATTACATATTACAAATAAACTTCCTAGCCAATATGAAAGGTATGACTTCCTTACTCAAGTTTTCGTAGTCATTTTTAGTTACTGGTAGTTTCTTTGTCTTTTAAAATTTCTCAGATCTGTTTCTTCTTAAATACAAATGTTTTTGTTAAAACCTCAATAGATCAGATTCCAAATTTCCTTGCGGGTATGATTTCAACCGTCAGATCAGATCATAAAATTTTCAATCATTAAATTGGTTTTGGAAGTTCCATGGTCAGCTCCATTTCCTATATAAAGGGCACCCCCATGTGTGTCCCACATCGATCTCCAAGATCTTGAATCTTGAATCTCTATCTCACTTATTAATGCTCGTTCTGAATATATCAAAACTCCTCCATTCTGAATGTCTATAGAATCCACTTCTCATGAAATGTCTACCAGGAATCCAATTTCAAAATGGCATGTGTACAGAGAATGACTAGTCCATCTAAACTTTTAGAAGTACGATTCTATCCTCACTAAAAACATGAAGTTGAATGGTTGGGAAGATGTATGTATATCTAAGACAGGTGTTCAAGATGTGGTCTATCCAGAGTTACTTGTAGTGTTCTATGAATTATCATGCTTCTATGAGGAAGAGGGAAGAGAATTTTTTTTATGTCTTATGGGAAGACTTACAAACTTACTTACACCAAGGTAGCAAGCTTGGTGGGGCTGGAATATGATGGAGAAGCTGAATTTTTCTCACATAAACTTCTGGATGATCAAGGTAGTTTTGTTAAGGTGAAGGCCTTGGAGTGTATTGGGCTAGATGATGTAAAGAAAACCAAGATTGCTCACCTATCTTGTAATAATCGGATCCTTCAGATATGGGTATAAGGTTTCTTGGTTACAAGAAAGGGTGACAAAGATACCCTGATGAAAAGTGATATATATTTCATAGAATTCTTGGTGAATCTATGAAAAATCAATTTGATGAGGCATGTTCTTGTGACAATCAAGAACATCAAGGAGGGAAATTTGAGATCTTAAATCATCATGTACCCTGCCTTACTATCAAAGCTGATAGTTCGGTGTTTGGATTCTTTCGAGATTGCATGTAAGTATAAGGCTTGGGATTGCAAGGTTATTCATGGTAGTGATGATACCTTACAAAGGATGAATATGGCCTATTCTAAGGAAACATGAGAGTTTTATAATTTTCTAGAGGAAGAGGCTGAAACCAATCAATAAAATGTGGAGAAAGCTGAGCCAGTGAAGAAGTTTGGTAATAAGTGGAAATTGAAAGTTGTGGTTGCTGAAGAAAAGACTCCTAAAGCTAAGGAAACCCAATCCTCACCTCCCAAGCCAAAGAAACAGAAAGCATATCTAGATGAGGTGGATGCTAAATATAGGGAAGATAAGGAGAAAAGGAAAGAAGGGGAACCTCTGTTCAGATTAGACCCTTCTGAAGAAAAATCCTTAAGAGAGAAGACGTCTGAATACCTTGAAAAGGTAGGAAAAGAGAGAAGAGAATGAAGAAGAATATTTCTGAAGCTAATGTTGTACAATCCATTTTGAGAGACACAAAAATAGCTTCTGAGAATATTCCTGTACTGGAAACCTTTCATGTTGAGCCATTACCAGAGACCCCTGGAAAAAATTACTTCACTCCGGAAAAGTCTAAAGGGAAAGAGGTTGTTGAAGGAGTAGAGAAAGGACCTCATGAAGAATTATAGGAAGACTTTGTTGAAGAAATAGAAGAATAAGAGGAAGTAAAAGAATAAGAAGTATTAGAAAAAGGAAGTGGTGATCTAGATGACTTGATTAAACAAGTGGAAGATTATCAGGAAAAGTCAAACCTATTAGAAAAACTACCACTCCGAACTTCTGAGGCCAAGACCTCAAAGCTTGTCACTCTGAGAAAGGGAGATGAGAAAGATGGTAAGGAAGATGATGACAAGGAATAAGAGAAAGAAAATAAATTTTCTGACGAAGAAAGCTATGAGAAGAACTTTCGTGAGGAATGAGCAGAGAAGGAAAAATATGATGAAGACAACATTGTTAAACTATCTGAAAGTGAAGAAGAATATTTTGGTAAATAACCCATTCCAAATGTTGATAAAGGTAAGAAAGTGATTATGGACACCCCAAAAAAAGATTTTATAAGGAAGAAGGATGTTGGTGGCTCTTCAAGAAGAAAGTTGGTGGAAATTGAAGAAGAACAATCCCCGAGCAAGGCGTCTGATTTGGAATCATCAACACCAGGTCATGATTTTTTTGTTGAATCTTTAAAGAAATTAGTAGACACCATTCCAATATTTACCACCATAGACTCCAGATGCCATATGCTTCAATATATCCTAAATCAGAAATCAGAATCCTTATCCATGGTGATGGATAAGTGTGTGAAGATTGGGGCTGAGCATAGAAATTTTCTCATCAAATATGATGTTCATAGAAAGTCATGCAGCAAAATGACTTTATGGTCAAAGAAATTTGATGATGACATTGTATATCTTGATGATTTTTAGATTGATGTGAAAGAAGCTTTTGACACCGAGGATGAAAAGATGAAGAATCTTCATGATAAAATGACCCTTGAGAAAAATTCATGGAATCAACAAGTGAGGGATCTGAATGGGAAGACTAACTCGGTTGCTCAAAACTGGAAATGGGAAAGAGATATCCGGATTGAGATCAAAGAGAAGCTGGAAAAGCAGGACGAATTACTGAATGCTCAGGAAGAGGTCCGGAAAGATCAAGATGAAAGGATTAAAGCCTTATAGAGACAAGCTAAGGAGGACCAGAAATACTTGAGAAAGATGAAAACCCTTTTGAAGAAGTTAATCCCCAAGTAAAAGCAAGACAAATAGACCAATCTGGTTTTTTATTGTAATGTCTTTCCTTGTAAAAATTCCTTCAATTCTAATGAAATCTCTGGTTGTTTGTATCTTGTGTTGTTATGTACTAATGTTTTATGTACTTTATTTCTTTTATATTCCCTTAAATTCTTTTTGAAAATAAAAAAGGGGGAGAAGGAAAAAGAACTACTCAAAATGGTAGAAGGAAAAATCAAAAAGGGAGAAGAAAAATTTCTAAGTTAATAAATATCCTTAAGTAAGGTGGAGTTTCTCAATTACGAAGTTTTTCATTCCCATGATAATTAAAACTCCATTCCAGAAATCCAGAATACAATCCTTAGAGATTTAAATCCTAAGGGGGGGGGGGGGTGGGTTATTTTTATTCACCATCATCTATGAACAAAGGGAGATAAGTTTTAATTTCAAAGTCTAAAGATTTTTTTTTCTAAGTCCTTATATTCTTTTTCGAAAGTTTGTTTGTGCTTTTCAAAAATGGGGAGATTGTTGAGTGAGTAAGGTTTTCCTTATGACTTTTCCATTCCTTCTTACTTTGAAAATCACAAACACCTTATACATAAGAAAATCTACATTTTACTTTTATAAGGAAAATTTCCTTCCCAAAAAAATTTACCCCTACCATGTTTTCATTGTTAATATCAATATTTTTCTTAAGTATAAAAATCAGATTCATATTTAAAACCTCGGAATCATATAATACTTAGATATGAAGCATTCTGTTTTAGGATCCAAATTCTGAATACTAACTCCAGTGAAGTTCCACTCTGAATTCTGGATACAAACTCTAATGAAGATCCATTCTGAATTCTAGATACGAACTCTAATGAAGTTCCACTACGAATTATAGATTGAAACTCTAATAAAGTTCCACTCCGAATTCTGGATATGAACTCTAATAAAGTTCCATTCCAAATTATGGATACGATCCCTCATGAAGTTCCATTCCGAATTAGGGATATGTACTCTCATGTAGTTTGGCACCGAATTATGGATACAAACTCTCATGTAGTTTGACTCTGAATTCTGATTACGAAACTATCTAAGTTCTGACTCCGAGTTCTCTGAATTTAGGCTCCGAACTCTTATGAGTTTTGGCTCCGAATTCCTATGAACTCTGACTTTGAGCTTTTTAAGTAATGGTTCTGAATTCTAGTGAAACCAGACTCTGAATTTCCTTAGAAATTCAGACTCCGGATTTCTACAAAATTCAAGTTCAGAATTCCTATAAAACAGAATCCAAATATCTCTTTATTATAGTCTCTGAATTCCATTTTGGTTAGACTCCAAAATTTCATTTTCTTACATTCCAACCATCAGTTTTACTTATTCTTATACATGTTTCATTACAAAATGATGTATTGCTCTCAGTTATTGACAAAATGTTGGTTGAGTGACACATGTACAGGTCCCTCCAAAATTCAATGAGAAATATGACCGTTAGAGAAGGGATCCGACCGTTAATGCTTCGCATATAAATAGGAGCTCATTTGGAAAGAAGAAAAAACTTTTGGAACTTTTGGAATTTTTATGTTTAGAACTTTGTGAAGTGATTTCTGGATAGAGAGGCTCTTATAAAATCTCAAGATTCATGCAGAAAGTTTGAACGGCTTGTTCAAACTTTGCCTTGTCCAGAATTTCTTCGCATGATTCAGATTGTTGTCGATTATAATCGAGGGATTCAGGGGATAAGAAGAAAGATGTTCCAACACCTTTATGTTGAGGGCTTCCTTGCTGAGGAAGACAGTGGTGCCGACTACCTGATAGTTGAGGGCTTGTGGGGATAGAAAAAATACTCTGATCTTCGTATTGAGGGCTTACCCTAGTGTGGTTAAGACAAACTTTCTTGATTGTATAAATCAAGGGCCCTTTATCCAAGGATGTTGGATACCCTTCTCTTTGGGTTACAAGAGTTATTGTTTGTTACTTGTAGTTTTACTACTTGTTTTTCCGCTGCATTGTTGTATTGTTAAGAAAAGTATAACTTCCTTATACTTCCTTACTAGTACTCTGAATTAGTTAGATTCTATACGCTTTAAGGTAGAATCTTAATCTTTGTAACTTATGTTAAGTTTCATTTCCAGAATCACTTTTCCAGAATCTGGCAAGTTTTTAGTACACATAGAGGTCTTTTGAATTATCCTGTTTAACCTTGTTAAACATAACCATCCTAAGAATTTCCTTAGGGAATTTTTAAATGGTAATATTCACCCCCCTTGTATTTGAGAATCTGATTCTTATTTCGATCCTACATTTGGTATCACAGAGTATAGCATACTCATAGTCATACCATCCTAACACTTTATTGTTGTTCCAGATGTCTTCTCACTTGACTAAATGTACAATTAAACGTTATAGAAGTTATAAGGTTACATGTATTTCTATTATTGATTTAATATAATCAGGATATGTTTTGGAAAATTATCCAAAAAGATCTAAACATTGAGTGGAAAATTGTTATAGCATATCATCCTCAAATAGTGGGCCAATTTGAGTGGAGTATTCTTAAAAACGGATATATTTTGAGATCATGTTCTATAGAATTTAAAGGAGGATTTGAACAACATATATATCTGTTCTAGTTCTCCTACAAAAATAGTTTTCAATCAAGCATCCAAATCGATCCAGAGAAGGTCCATTATTGTAAAATAAGTAAAATACTAACATGCATGGATTAAGTTAGTGAACGAAAGAAAGAGTGACCAAAGGTTGGTAATGTAATGGTAGAAAGGGTGAAAATGATTCAACATCACATCAAGGAAGATAATATTTTATTGATGTTCTCTGTAGATAATCATCAATGGGACATAGAGTTTGAGGTTTGAAACCTGGTATTCGTCTTTATGATTCCATGGAAGATATTCATGTGATTTGGGAAGAATGGAATTCTATTTCCCAGGTACATTGACCCCTTTGATATTCCTCATCATGTCAGAGTTGAAGCCTATCGACTAGACATTCCACAAACCATTTCATGGGTATATGACGTATTCTACATATATTTATTGATGAAGTAGATACTATATGTCCCACATGTACAGAATTCAGAGGTTATACAGTTAGAAAATGATCTCTCTTATGAGGAGTAGCTGGTGAATATCTTGGACCATAAAGATAATGTTCTTCACTTCAAAACAACACACCTGGTCAGAGTACTAGGGAATAATGATATGTATGAATATGAATCACAGGAAATAGAGGAAGTAATGAAGGATAAGTACCCTAACCTATTTTCACTATAGTATGTAAAATGAAATTTTGAGAGAGAAACTTCATAAGGAGGTAATAATGTAAGGATATTGAATTTTAACAATAAAATTTCCCTTTTTATAATTATTCAATATTTTATAAGGCGCATACATCACAAAGAGATACCAAAACAAAATTAATAATGATACATTATTAAAAAAAACCTAATAATAACATTGTGATAATAAATAAGAAATACGACTATAACACATATAAAATATGGGTATACTCGATCAACTAGAATGACTGCACTCACAAAAGAAGATCTATAAATAATATATAATTTTCAATTAAAAAAATCAAGTATAAATAAAATTTTACTATATTATAATTGATTTTTTTTATATATTTATATACTAGAATTAGTAAATAAATGTTTTAAAAATGATAAATTAACTATTGGTATTTTTGTCTAATAAAAATGTTTATTTACAATTTTATAATATATATAATTATTTTGAAGAAGTGTTTTTATAATAAAATGGTTCGATAAATTTATATTTTTCTATTATAAGTATAATATATTTTTACGAGACATTAATTATTTTTTTCAAATTTTCATAACATCAGTTATAATATAAAAATTTGTATTTGTCAAATAAATAAGGATTTTAATTTAAAATTAAATTTATCTTATATAAAATTGTATTGTCATAAATTTGAGTCTATATTTAAAAGATCCACATTGAAAAAATTTGGGGTGAATTATTGAATTTTTTTTAATGTTGTTGCATTTTTGGTGAATAATGAAATATAGTAATTTATCATATCTATGAAATACCTAAATTATTGATTCATAGCCATTGTAAGGATGATGTAAGAAAACAATTTTTTGAACACACCTAAAAATTTTAAAGTATTTATTCATGGGAATCAAAACTATTGATATTCTTGATTGAAAATACTAAAAAATCAATTTAATAATAAAAAAATACACCTCTCCCCCACTATAAATACCACCCCTCCCCACCCTATATCCCCACACCTCCAAAGACACAAATGTTTTCTAACATAATTCCAATTAATTTACTAAGAATAAACCCCTTTTCTGTTCATGTGTGTCTCATCAAAATAATAAGACAATCTACCTTATGGATGTTCTAAAGGAGACAACTTTCAAGAGGTAAAATCCTCCATATTTATCTTTTATCGTTGTTTCTTTTCTATTCATATCCTCCCATAACCTCCAATATCCAATGTGAAATTATAAATAATTCACCATGTATATAATTAAAATTTATTGTGTTAAAGTGATATCCAACATCAAATTTTTCATATTCTATTTTTTCCAAAAAAGTGGAAACATCATTCATGAGGTGTTGATTCACTGCCTTCAAGAATGATGATTTTTAATTTTTCATTACCACACTAAAAGCTGTACATAAAACCAATATAATGGTTATAAATGATTTTAATTTTTTTATTATAATCTTTTTTAGGTATTTAAATTAATATAAATTTATATAATTAAATAATAAACAAAAAACAGTTCATGATGATAGAGAAAACCATCAAAATAAACAATATGTTTATCATTAACATTTTATCTAATGAATCACTAAATATCTAAAAAATGATATATTGGACCATTTAATGTTATGGAAGTATATGAATGACATATCAATCCACTTATAGAGTTTTTCTTCCATTTCAAAAGATTCTTCATAATTATACTCAAGGGAACTGATCATCAAACCATGAAACAAATACTCATTTAAAAGCAATCAAACATTATAACTAATTGAAATGAACATAAATTAAAATAATATAATTATAAAAAATAAAATATATATTTAATATTTTCATAATTAAAATATTAATCAATAAAAATTGATAATACATGACATTCAGTGAAAGTGAAGAACACTTTCGTACATATGGTAAAGGATCTCTTTGAACCTCCGAATTATGTTTGAGTTACATTTTATATTTATTTAAAATAATGTATTTATTCATTATTATTATTTACTTCTTCTAAATTCTATATATATCTTCCAAAATCATGTATCCAAATCAATTCATCTGTCATTTAGAGGTATGTACATGTTTTAAAAGGTTCTCTTCTCAATTCCTCTTTATAATCAAGTTTGATTTAAGGGAAATTTCAAATTTCATACCCATTTTAAAGTACACACCATAATATGATTTAGTTCACCATTATATTTCTAAAATCAATCATTTAATCTAGAAAATATTCCTTAGTTATTTTTTGGTTTTTTTAAAAAAAATTTATTTTCTTCTTTTAAGGGTATTTAGTATTATCCCTTAAACCGTGATAAACTGGCTCATTTCTAAAGATTATATAACACTCATTTTTACATTTCATCATATAAGTGGTAAATTATTTATCATGATATATGCTTATTTTCCATTAGGAATTTTCATGTATTATTTAAATCCATTCATTAATTAACACCTTTATGATATTCATATTTGGTATACCTAATTACATGATTATGATACCCATTATTTCTATAGGTAACCATTTTTTATTGTTTAATATTAATTAATCATCTAGAACACATATGCATGAACATGTTAATGGATGTTTCCAGAGAGTTCCCTATTGAATTTGTTAATGTTAATCTTTGTGGTACGTAATTTATGGGAATAGGGAGTAATCCCAATCCATTATGGGACTTTTTCTATTATGTGATATAGTAGTGGAAGTTAGTATTAACTCATGTTTACGTCATATTGTGCAATCTATAAATTTCTAATGATTACAGGAATGCATTATCCCATGTTCTACACGTTATTCTTCCCTATTTTTATTCATTTTCCATTACATATTATAGAGTTAGGTTATTTCTTCTAACCCATGTGTTGTGATTTATTACAATGGTAATTATCGTACTAGTATTTTTATATCATCCCATTTATCTATGTTTTTCCAAATCTATACTATAATGATATAAGATCTCAAAAGAGGTTATGAGATCAATATTGTGATTAAATAAAATATTTTTTTACATTGGTTTTGTTCTTTCTAATTGTGTTCTTATTCTTCCAAATACACTAGACATTAAGATACATGGTTTGTATTTCATGGTTAATTGTGAATTAAATCATGTAATAATATGTGTAAAAGGATAAGGTATCTACAGTTAATCATTAAGTATCACTAACCCATTTCATTTAGATATAAAATAGGATCATTAGGTATATAGGTGGGAGATATTCATGGATAAAAAATTATGGGGGACATGAAAACCATGAACCTCAATGGGGAGATAGAAAAAATCTTTAAAATATTGATTTGATAGGGGGAAAACATTTTCCACAAAGTGAGTGCCTATTGTTGAAATGATAGATGAACCACCTTAAAATCAAATGTAAGAGAAAAGTTATTTTCCTTTGATTTTGAGCACCCACAATCTTATTATTTCAAGCTTACATGTTTTATCCTTCATAATATAACACATATGTCAGATAAATGATCAATATATGGCACATTCAAATGTATTTTATTATATAGAGATATCATAACTAATAAATCTATGATCTATCACCCAGAAGTTCTATTTTTTAGGAATCATGGATGATGGCACCCTCCATACTCTATCATTTGGGGTTGATCTTAGTGAAATGATCGAGAAATCTACCAACAAACATAGTTGAAAATTCACCCTTACATCCATATATGTCTTATATAAGTATTTCCCAGAAATTTTTTTTATCATCTTCCATGAATTGAATTTCTATGCCCTCACATCTCAATAAGAGTGATTTTTGAATTGGGGGGACAAGCCACTCGAGGTGATGTCATCGAATGTGGAGCCCACGACTATGGTGGTGAATTAAGGGGAAATGCCTACCACAAGGCTGACTAGCTTGTCCATGATTATCGAGACTACCCATAAATTGTCACATCCCAAGGGGGATATTAATATTTTTAGTGTAATATTATCTTCAAGAGATGAGGCAGTGACAATTATTTCATTATCCACAGTTAGTGATGGCACTTTTGGGTCAGCTGAACTATTTTTATGTGAGTAACTTTCTTTTTGTGGAGCAAAAAATGTGTAACGCCTCGAATCCAGTTACCCAGAGTCGGTTCATTATTACATAACATTGGCATGATCACAAAAGATCATGTCTCGAAAGGAAATTTAGTCTAGTAGCCTTGGAATCACTAGATACATTCATAAAGTTTACATTACATAATAAAATGAAAACTACAACAAAATAGTCTCCATAGTCCACACTCATATCCCCTCATACTATCCCTGTAGGTCTATCATAAAATACTTCTTCACATCCAGGGAAAAATAAAACATATAAAGGGGTGATCTCAGATGCTCAGTAAGGATAACAATATAGCAGAAAAAATCATAATAAGAATAAACATTCAAAGCAATGTATAACTAAAACAAATTCCTTTAAAACATTAACTTCAGCATAATATGGAAAAAATAAAAATAAATAATTCCATTAACATATTCACATGGATATTCTAGTAGTCGAATAATCACATGAAATATGAATAACCACTTTCATAATGATGAATTGTATAATGCCAGACTATCATACCACATAGTCAAGGCCTTGTGCCAAGACTACAAATAAGATTTTTTCAAGGCATTGTGCTAAGACACTAGTTTGTCTCCTGAGACCACCGATGCATCAAGAATCTATAGCGGGCTCCACCCATCACTTATTAAGTCCAGTGCATTCCTCATATGAACAGGTTTAAACATAGCATAAACATTCTTATTAAAACTAGCCAATGAAATGTCAATAATTTCTCCATAAACCATGAATTGTATAAAAAAACACATCCACAGTCAAACATATCACAAAACCTTCCATACAATATGGATGTTTTGTATCATAATAAATCAACTTCAAATAAGCTTAAAATCTATCAAAGGATATTGAAATAGATGAAATCAAAACTATTTGAGAGAAATATCTTTTTTTTGAAATAATTTAAAAGCTACATAATTATAAAATAAAACATTTCATTTGAAAATATTCTTATAATCTTGTAAGGGAAGATTCGACGATTTTATAATGGCGGAAAATAGCCACACCTTCCGTATAAGTTAAAAAATACATTCTTACCTTAATTCTGTCGAAAAGTTTAAAAAGGAAATTGTTTGTAAAAGAATGGAAAGATTCCCTTATAAAAATAATATAAAATACCAACAAGGGTATAAATTACTTTAAACCATAGTCTATAAAATAGTAAGAATGATTTGAAATACATTTTCAAGAAATATGGATGTGGATGATAAAGAGGTCCCAGTAGATAAATACGTATAAACAACCTCGGAAAATGAATAGATTGTGAAATTAACCATTACCTTGAAATTTTCCTTTGTGAAGGGTAGTTTAACCTCCTGTATAATGGTGAAATAATTGTTATTAAATTATAAAATAATCATATACATAAATATGATATCATATAAGATATTTTAATACTGCTTTGTTAATAATATTTTTGTATTATCATTGTTTCGGGTGTTCACTTACTCGTTTTCTTTTATATGTTTTGATACACAAGACATTATTGTTTTCCATATGTTGTTTCTTATTAATATACATAATGATATCAAGTCCTTAAAAATTATTTTCAATCATCAAATAATAATTAGTCTTGAATTGATATGATGGGGAATGAATCTCATCACATTCGTGGAGACGGTAATCCGTACGTACGCACGTGCGACAATATCATTTTTTTGGTATTAAAATAATATATAATTGGACGGTGTATCATATATGCAGAATCATTATCATGTTATATTTATTATTTAAATGATTTACACATCATTATTATAAGCATCCAAATAATAATGTATTGAATAACAATTACACCACGACGTGGAGATGGTAAGCCGTACATATGTACGTATCGAGACATGTCATTCAAAGGATGGATATAATAATGAATATGGTTGTAACATATTTATAATAACATCACAATATATAAAATATACGGGAGTTGTTATTTTAGAATGGAAATAACAAAGAAAGAAGAAGTGGAAGAAGAAAGGATCTTGAAAGAGGGTGGTGAAATCATTACCTCTTCTCCGGGTTCTTCCTATTGATGTGATCAAAATGACTCCTTTAGTTTCATTTCTGACTAAAGTAAGGCATCTAGGATGAAGTGAGAGATGTTTAGAGGATATTTGGGTAGGTGTTGGAGGACCCAAAATGCTTTTAAGTTATGAATTTGAGATAAGGGGGAGTGCCCTTTTATAAGAGGGGTGAGGGGCACCTTAGGAAAAACTAAAAATAATATTTTATAATAAATTCATATTCGGTATATAATGGATCCAAAGTGACTTATTTTGAGTCTAAGGTGGGTATGGGTCTAAATAATTTCAACCAATAGATTTTAGAAAGGTTTGGGTTACTATATTAACCATATCATTTATATTTCACTCTTAGTTAAATAGTTTAACATTTACCATGTATCTTTGTATTTTTAAATTATATGGTTACTAAAATTACTATACAAAGACAAGAGAACCCCAAATGGTTCATTATTGATACAAATATATTTATATAATTCTTTTGGCCGAACCTTATATTTTTAGGAATAGAATATGAAATAATAATATAATATTATATTTAAAAACTCTTTTATGTCAATTTTGACAATATTTGGTATTTTGTTATTGCTAAATTTATAACAGCATTATTACTTCGAAAAAAAATTCATTTAACCAACCCTAATATGTTATATTAACCTAGAAAATTAGTTTAATTCATAAAAAGTCTCAAATTACATTTATTTGGATATTTATAATATCAATTATTTTAATATTTCATTAATTATGTATTTACTGCATCACCATTGTTCCATTAATAAATTAAAATATTTAATGACTAAAAATTATAAATAAAATATCATTATGTAGGAAATATTCTTATATTTCCAATTTTTATTTATAATCGAATTTATATTATGTATAACCCTATATTAAAAATGTTTTAGTTATTTAACTTTGATTTTATCTCTTTTAACTCTTCTTTGAATTAAATAATAATAAATGTCCTAATCTAATCCAAGTGGACCAAAAAGGTTCATATTTTATTATTTAGGTTTTTTTGGTCGAATTATACTTAAGCAATAGAATTAGGACATGTGTCAGGGTAATAATAATATCATTTTTACCCTTAATTACCCTATTTACTTTTAACCGTTGTAAATAAACGTAAAAAGTTACTATTCACAAAAAATTATTTTTATCTTATTGAACCACATTTTACTCTTTTATATTAACCATGTCACTCGGATTTTTGAAATTCCACTCACAGAAGAGGTAAAATTAAGTTTTATGTAAATGTGCAAATTCTTCTAGGAGATGGGTAAAAGACGGTTAAAGTACAATAGAAGTTATATATATCTAAAATTATTATTAACTGAATCCAATGAATTACATTGAACTTATATAGGTATTATGTATCTATTTTGACCTAAAATAAATTTAAATAAAATAAATAATTATTTAAATTAAAATTCGGTTTTGAACTATAACTCAGTGTTTTCCACTATTCATCAAAAATTTAATGTTTTCAGAAAAATACCAAAAATTCACCCGTAGATAATTTCGATATTGCGAATCCAAAAAAGAAGTACAATTTGAAAGATGAAATTTATAAAATTTTATAAAGTGAGTATTACTATTATTAACGGCTAGTATGATTGGTTGTGGTGTGTTAGAACTTGAAGTTGTGTACAACACATGCTACTGTATTATTCCAAGAGAAGCATACCGTGGAAGCTTGGTGTGTTACATTCTCCCCTCCTTCAAATAATTTTTCCTCAAAACTTCTTGAATATTACTGCATAAAAAGACTCGGGTGGTTCTTCATCGTAATTTCCTCGGGTTCCCACGTTTCCTCTTCCATCTTATGGTTTCTCCATAGACATTTTACCAGACGAGTCATCCAGTTTCTCAACAGTTATTCCCTGGTATCAAGAATCCTGATGGGATCTTCGCAATAAGGTAGATCGGGTTCCAGTTCCACTTCTTCATAAGTGAGTACATGTGTTGGGTCGGCATGTATTTTTTCAATAGAGATATGTGGATCACATCATGGACTTTGGAGTTATTTGGCGGCATTTCCAAATGATAAGCTACAACCCCAATTCGTTATAGAATTTTGAAAGGTCCTATGTACATGGGACTCAATTTTCCTTTCTTACCGAAATGTATAACTCCCTTCCATGGAGATACCTTCAGGAAAACATGATCTCCTACCTGAAATTCTAAATCCTTCCTTTAGTTATCAGCATAGCTTTCTGCCTTCTTTGAGCTGCTTTGATGTGGTTTTGGATTACCTTCACCTTTTCCATCATTTCCTCCACCAGTTCTAGGCCTAAGAGTTTTCTTTCACCAACGTCATCACAACAGGTTGGTGTGCGACATCTCTTTCCATATAATGCTTCATATGGTGCCATCAGAATACTTTAATGGAAGCTATTGTTATAGGAAAATTCCACCAGAGGTAAATATTGATCCCGCATACCCTGAATGTCATGTGGGAATGATCTCAACATGTCTTCTAAGGATTGAATAGTCCTTTCAGATTTTCCATCAGTTTGGAGGTGGTAAGCAGTGCTCAAACGAAGTTTAGTATCCAAGGATTTTGGAATACTTTTCAAGAATCTTGAAGTAAAATGTGGATCATGATCAGAAACAATCAATAGTGGTACTCCATGAAGTCTTACAACTTCATTAATATATAGTCTTGCTAGACGTTCAAGTGGTATATCTTCTCTTATAGCAAGAAAATGTGTTGACTTGGTACGACGATCAATAATGACCAATATTGCATTGATCCTTCTAGGAGTCTTTGCTAACCGCATGAAAAAGTGCACCATTTTACAATCCCATTTCTACTCAGGTATGGGAAGAGGTTTCATGACTCTTCCAGGCTGTTGCCTTCCAACTTTCACTTGTTGACAAACCATACATCTTAACACAAAATCAGCAATCTCCCTCTTTATGTTGTCCCACCAAAAATGTTCCTTCAAATCTCTATACATTTTGGTGCTCCCAGGGTGTATAGACAAATTGGAACTATGAGCATCATCTAACAATTACCTTTTTAAATCAGGTATATTGGGAACACAATGTGTATTCCCATATTTCAAAATTCCATTTTCATACTCAATGTAACTCAATATCCCATCATTTACATCATTAATATTCTTTTTAAATGATTTATCACTGGTATGAGAACTCTTTATCCTTTCTAGTAAAGATGGTTTGGCAACTATTTGAAAACGTATTGAGGTTTCACCTTCCATGGTGATTCCCATATCCATCTTTACTAGATCCATGTTTATAGGATCCTTTTCATCTCTAATATTGTTCAAAACTCCATTATCCTTTCTTACCAAAGCATCTTCCACCATATTTGCCTTCCCCAGGTGGTAGTGTATCGTGCAATCATAATCCTTGAGTAGTTCAAGCCATCTCCTTTGCCTCATGTTGAGTTCTTTCTGTGAGAAAATATAATTCAAACTCTTGTGATCGGAATATATCTCACATTTTTCACCATAGAGATAATGTCTCAATATCATCAAAGAAAAGATTACAATAACCAACTCAATATCATAAGTAGTATAGTTTTGGTCATGAATTTTTAGCTGTCGTGATGCATAAGCAATAACTCTATCATTATGTATAAGGACACAACCAAGTACTTTCTTTGAAGCATCACTATAAATAACAAACTCATCATTCCCCGATGGTAGAGTCAATATAATATCATTGAATAATCTTCTCTTCAATTATTCAAAACATTCTTCACACTCTTTTGTCCAATTAAATTTAACCCCTTTACATGTGAGCTTCGTTAATGGGTTTGCCAATTGGGAAAAGTTCTGGACGAAACACCGATAATAACCTGCTAAACCAATAAAACCGCATACCTCGGTTATACTCATTGGTTCTGGACATTCATGGATTTCTCTTATCTTAGAAGGATCAACAGAGATTCCATCCTTAGAGAAAATATGGCCAAGAAAAGAGATCTCTTGAAGCCGGAATTCACACTTGATAAGCTTCCCATATAATTCATGTCTTCTAGAAGTCTTCAGGATAATGCGTAAGTGATTTTCATGATCTTCGTTTCTTTTGGAGTATACCAAGATACCATCAATAAATACCACCACAAAATCATTGAGATATTCCTTGAAAACTCTATTCATTAGATCCATGAATATAGAGGGTTCATTAGTCGCCCAAAAGGCAATACTGTAAACTCATAATGTCCGTACCTGATTTGAAATGCTATGTTTTTAAAGACTTCCATCTTCACACACAACTGATAGTATCCAGATCGAAGGTAAATCTTTGAAAAGTTTTGAGCTCCATGTAGTTGGTCAAATAAATCATCAATGCGAGGTATGTGAATGTTTTTCTTTATTGTTATAGTATTTATCTCCCTGTAGTCAATGAATAACCTCATATATCCATCTTCCTTTTTAACAAAATGAACAGGGGCTCCCCATGGAGAAACACTTGGGTGAATAAAGCCTTTATTACTCAATTCCACTATTTGTTTCTTTAGTTCAACTAATTCCAAAATGGATATTCTATAAGGGGTCTTTGATATAAGCCTTGAACCATTAATTAAATGAATGGAAAACTCAATTTCTCATTCTGGAGGATGTCAAGGTAAATATTTTGGAAACACATCTACATATTCTTTCACAATAGGTACATCATCTATTTGAACATTACTTTCCTCACCCACAGTTATTTCATCCTCTTCCTCCCTGATAATTGAATTTAGTTGAGCTACTGGGGGTGGATCTATATAAGAATTAGGTGGTGATGATTATTCTCTAAAGATAAGGTGTCCCTTATCTTCATCATAAAAAATCATAATCTCCTTCTTATTACAATAAATCTTCACATCATGGTCCGAAATCCTATCCATACTGAGGATTATATCAAATTCAATCATGGGTATGATGATGAGATCAGTAGATAAAGAACATTTATGTTCTATAATGGGGATATATTCACAAAATTTGTTATGATGATACTCCCCTTAGGAGTTTTGACTGACAACTCCCTTTTAAAATCAAATTGGAAATATCTAATTTTCATTGCAAACTGGGAAGATATGAAACAATGCGATGATCCAGAATTAAATAAAGCATTGGCTAAACTTGAGGAAACCATTAAATTACTTTCCACCACATATTTCGGAGCTTCAACCTCAGCATTCGTGATCACATAAGCTTGGCCTTGATCCCTTGGCCTTTTCTGAGGAATGTTTCCCTGACTCTTATGACATTCATTTTCATAATGTCCCATCTTGCTACAATTAGAGCACTGAACATTGATAGCTTCTTTCATCGCCTTGCAATCACGAGCATGGTGGCCCTTTTCACCACACTAGTAACGGACTCCCATTCCCTTCAAGCAAGTACCAAGGTGTTTATTCTCACATTTACTACAGGATAGATATTCAACTTTTCCCTTATTCCCCTTATTTCTATTCCCATAGTGATCAATAGATCTATTCTTCTCTTGCTTTGATTTAAAGTCATAAGACATAGATATTTCCTTTTCTGTCTTGATATCACATGAGACAATATATTCGTATGAAGAGAAGTATCGTGAGACTAATTCTTGACGGAGAAATGGTTTTAACCCATCCATGAAATGATCAATCTGAATCATTGGGTTACATATATAATCTGCTGCATGCCTCGCTAACCATGTAAAGTTATCCCCATACTTTGCAACATTCTCATCCTCCTTTTTCCTCCAACTCAGAAATTTCATTTCCATATCTGCTCGATGGTCATGAGGAAATTTTTTTTCTATGAAAATCTCTTTAAACTCCCTCCATTATATATTTGATACTTCATCATCTTCCTTTGTGTTTTGAATCAATGAACACTATTGATCAGTGTCACCAGTGAGCCGGTAAACTGCCATGATAACTTTTTCCCCTTCACTACTCACTAAGGCATGGAATATTTTCTCTAAAGAATTTATCCATTGCTCAGCCACTTGTGGATTAGTACTCACATTTAATGATGGTGGTTTTCTCCTCATGAAGCGGTCTAACATTGATCCTCTGCGTTGTGGATCAGGGTGCTCCATAAGGGTAAGGTTATTATTCATAACCTCTGTGAGTTGTCCTAGTATAGTGATAAGCTGATCAGCACCAGTTGTATCACCAGCTCCACTATAATTATCTTGAGCATAAGGGAAATCCCTATATGGAGTGCATGCATTGGTATAGTTTCCATTCCTTCCACTAGACACCATTTCTAAACAACGACATAAACTAGATCATTTTATGAATCGAAATACATAATTATAAACTTGTAAAACACATAACATAAGTTGAACAGTTTGTGGATATAATCCATAATCATAAAAATGTTTTCTTTAATGAAGTATATACTCATAAACCCTTCATAATGGTTTTCAATGAAAATGAGAATTATCCTAAGCATATCCCCCGGGAGTGTCATTACCAAGAGTGTAGTAAGGCCCGTTGTCGTGCACCAATTCCTGTTCATGTCTAGCTCAAAGTGGTGTTTTAGGGATTTAACCCTAGGTACATCTGTGCCAGAGCCGCCTCTACCTGCTCATATCCAAATAAGGATGTATTTCTCAGAAAACTCACAAAATCTCTATGATACCAAAATTCTAGGAAGTTATTCTATACTAATCCTCAAAGTCCATCTTAGGTATATGTGATCTATTCAGAGATTATCTAAATCTAGCTTCCAAGGTTTGTAATAAACTTCCTCTGATACCAACTGTAATTCCCTGGCCTGAGTTACCCAGAGTCGGTGCATTATTACATAACATTGGCATGACCACAAAAGATCAAGTCTCGAAAGACCGATTAGTTTAGTTGCCTTGGAATCACTAGATACATTCATAAAGTTTACATTACATCATAAAATGAAAACTACAACAACATAGTCTCCATATTCCACACTCATATCCCCTCAGACTATCCCTATACGATAGTCATAAAATACTTCTTCACATCCTAGGAAAAATAAAACATAGAAATGGATGAGCTCAGATGATCAGTAAGGATAACAATATATCTGAAACATTCATAATAAGCATAAACATTTTAGGGAATGTATAACTAAAACAAAAGCCTTTTAAACTTGAACTTCTACATAATATGGAAAAAATAAAATTAAATAATTCCATTGACTTATTCACTTGGATATTCTACTAGTCGAATAATCACATGAAATTCCAATAACCACTTTCATAATGATGGAATTCTTAATGCCAGACTATCATACCACATAGTCAAGGCCTTGTGCCAAGACTACAAATAAGATTTTGTCAAGGCCTTGTGCCAAGACACTAGTGTGTCTCATGAGACCTACCAATGCATAGAAGAGCTGTAGCGGGCTCCACCCGTCACTTATTAAGTCCAATATATTCCACATATGAATAGGTTTATACATAACATAAACATTCGTTTCAAAACTGGTATAAATTTTTTTAATACTTTCTGCATAAACCATGAATGGTATAAAAATGACACATCCATAGTCAAACATATCACAAAACCTTCAATACAATATGAAAGTTTTTTTTCATAATAAATCAACTTCAAATAATCTTAAAATCCAGCAGAGGATGTTGACATAGATGAAATCAAAACTATTTGAGAGAAAAATATCTTTTTTGACATCATTTAAAATCTACATAATTATAAAATAAAACATTTAATCTGAATATATTCTTATAATATTATAAGGGAAGCTTATAAGATTTTATAATGGTGGAAAATAGCCACACCCGCCATATATGTTAAAAAATACATTCTTACCTTAATTCTGTCGAAAAACTTAAAAAGGACCTTGTTTGGAAAATGATGGAAAGATTCATTTATAAACATCATATAAAAAGTCAAAAATGGTATAAATGACTTTAACACATAGTCTATAAAATATTAATAATTATTTGAAATACATTTTTTAGAAACATGGATGTGGATGATAAAGGGGTCCCAGTAGATAATTACATATAAACAACCTCAGATAATGAAGATATTGTGAAATTAACCCTTACCTTGTAATTTTCCATGGATGATGGTAGGTTAACCTCTTATATAATGGTGAATTTTTTTTATTAAATTATTAAATAATAATATACATAAATATGATATCATATATGATCTTTTAGTATTTCTTTGTTAATAATATTTTAGTATTATCGTTGTTTCAGGTGTTCACTTACTCGTTTTATTTTATAAGTTCTGTTACATAATCCATGATCATTATCCATATGTTGTATCTTATTCATATCCATAATTATATCAAGTCCTTTGAAATTATTTTTAATCATCAAATGAAAATTAGTTTTGAATTGATGCGATGGGGAATTAATCTCATCGCGTTCATGGAGATGGTAATCTGTACGTACGCACAAGGGAAAATATCATTCTTTTGATATTAAAATAATATATAATTGGATGGTGTATCATATATACAGAATCATTATAATGTTATATTTATTATTTACATGAATTACACATCATTATTATACCCATCCAAATAATAATGTATTGAATAACAATTACACCACAACATGGAGATGGTAAGCCGTACATACGCACGTATAGTGACATGTCATTCAAAGGATGGATAAAATAATGTATACGATCACAGTATATAGAATATACTGGATTTATTATTTTAGAATGGAAATAACAAAGAAATAAGAAGTGGAAGAAGAAAGGAACTTGAAAGAGGGTGGTGAAATCATTACCTCTTCTTTGAGTTCTTTCTTTTGATTTGATCAAAAGGACATATTAGGATGGATTTCTGACTAAAAGAAGGCCTCTAGGATGAAGTGAGGGAAGTTGAGAGGATATTTGGGCAGGTTTTGGCTGAACCAAAAGGATTTTAAGGTATGAATTTGAGAGAAGGGGGAGTTCCCTTTTATAAGAGGGGTGAGGGGTACCTTGTGAAAAACATGAAATTTTATTTTATAATAAATTAATATTCGTTTTATGATTGCTACAAAGTGAATTATTTAGAGGATATGGTGGGGATGGGTCAATAATCATTCAGCCAATATATTTTAGACATGTTTGGGTTACTATATTAACCTTATGTTTTTTCTAAATTCATAACAGCATTATTAATTCGAAAAAAATTAATCCAACCAACTCTAATATGTATAGTTAACCTAGAAAATAATGGGAATTGATAAAAAGTCTCAAATTACATTTATTTTGATATTTATAATTCTAATTATTTTAATATTTAATTAATTTGTTAATTAATGCATCACCATTGTGGTATAAATAAAATAAATTATTTAATGTCTTAAAATTATAAATAAAATATCATTATCTTGGAAATATTTTTAGCTTTCTAATTAATATTTATAATTGAATTTATCTTATGTATCACCCTATATTAAAAATGTTTTAGTTATTTAACATTGATTTTATCTCTTTTAACTCTTCTTTGAATTAAATAATAATAAATTTCCTAATCTAATCCATGTGGATCAAAGATGTTCATATTTTATTCCTACGGTTTTTTGTGTCTAATTATACTTATCCAATAGAATTATGACATATGTCAGGGTAATAATAATATCTTTTTCCCTTTAATTACCCTATTAACTTTTAACCGTGGTAAATAAACGTAAAACGATACTATTAACCAAAAATTATTTTTATCTTATTGAACCACATTTTACGCTTTCATTTTAACCTTTTCTCTCGGAATTTTTAAATTACACTCACAGAAGTGTAAAAATTAAGTTTTATGTAAATTTGAAAATTCTCCTAGGAGATGGGTAAAAGACGGTGAAAGTTCCATACAATTTTTATATATCTAAAATTTTTATAAACTGACTCCAATTAATTACATTGAACTTATATAGGTATTATGTATCTATTTTGATCTAATATAAATTGAAATAAAATAAATAATTATTTAAATAAAAATTCGGTTTTAAACTATAACTAAGTGTTTTCACTATTCATCAAAAATTGAATGTGTTCAGAAAAATTCCAAAAATTTACCCTAAGATAATTTCTATATTCCGAATTCAAAAATGAAGTCCAATTTGAATGGTGAAATTTATAAAATTTGAAAAAGTGGGTATTACTATTCATAACGGCTACTTTGATTGGTTGTGGTGTGTTAGAACTTGAAGTTACGTACAACAAATGCTACTGTATTATTCAAAGAGAAGCATACCGTAGAAGCTTGGGGTGTTACAAAAGGAACACCATATGAATATAGAATCACCATAATTAAGTGATATATAATAGAGAGCATCCATTCATATGTAAAATGATGATCTTATTTAGGTTATTTTTCTCAACCATCTAGTACCTAAGGGTGATCCCACCATAGAGGTCATTACATCCTTCTTAGAATATAAGTATACATAGGAGGAGATATATGAATTGGTACCAGAAATGGATTTTTAGAACTATGTAATCCATTATATGGTATAGAAATGTGTCTTCAATGTAATCACTCACAATCCATTTGATGAGAAGATGGGTCGAATGTGAGTCCTCTTCCATTAGTTTGTGAAGATGAAGATTAGTGAAGGGTACTATTAGGAACTCCATGACCATGATTAGGATTTCCTAGATGATAATGTGAACCTAGAGTGAAAGAGTGTCCATGATAGCAAGTGTGACTCCTCATCATTAGGTGTTATCAACCTTTGTTAGGAAAATTATTTGTTTTTCCAATAGAAGATGCATGTGCGTCAGTAGCGGGATGCCCTTTATTCAACGGTCGGAATGAAAAATCATCGGAAGGGTCATCTAGTTGTATAATCATAAAATATATCATAAAAAAATTACCATGTACTCATATTTGACCTTGATCAATGGGGTTACTTCAGGCGTAGAAGTGATGTATGTCCCTGAGAAGAGGAAGAGCTAGCAGATCATCTGAGGTTTCAAAGCATCATGGACAGGTATCATCATATTCCAACTATTCTTGAGCAATATATTGCATAATTTGAACTGTAGGGGATTTATTATTAGAACAGTAGATGATCCATATTGTGAATAACTCTTCCCATTACCATTTTGTTTTATGAAATGAAATTTCCAATTTTCATCAAATCTCCACATGAAATTTCTTATCATCTCAATTATATGATGGATAATATCTACTACAATTCAATAAAACCCAATGAGTTAGTCTAGGTGTGAAAAAAGTGCACTACAATATTTATAATTTTTATGGGAGTCATAAAAAGTGGTGAAAGGTCAGTATTAGAACATTGTATCGATTACCCCTAGAACTAGAGCCTTAGAGACCATGTTAGTTAAATTTATGGGGTTTAGTTTGATGTAATTACAAGATAGATTCACAAGTGAGAGGCACCAATATTTTTATAATTCCACTTGAGAAGGGGGGATGTGTAAGAAGGTAAATTGAAATGCCTCGATTTGGTATTGATAAATTGGGGAATCAGGTGTCCTGCTGATGAATGTAGAAAAAATTTCAAACAATGGTTGCATAACTACACTATTAAGGATGTCACTTTTGATACATGTTACCTAAATGAGAAGAAAACATATTTTTTCATTGTTCTATATTTATAGAGTGGTCTATTATAAAATTATACATATATATATTTTGAGTGTGTTCAAAATATGGGAGGTGAGCATACTTTGGAAATAGATCATACAATAGGAGAGACCATTTAGACATGAAATATGGATGTTGATCTTTATCAATGAGGGAAAAAGTGTGTCAATGGATGAGTCTGATGATCATTAATTGATCAATAACTCTTAAGGATTCACTATCATTTTTCTATCATAGGAGTAGTAGCATTTCAATCTTATAGGAAGCATGAATGCTAGTGAGGCACAATAAATCCACAATGAGAGTAAGGATAAATATTGTTTCAAGGAGGATATTTAAAATTTCCTCGGATTCATAATCTATGGTCATATATATTTAACCAAATGAAATGTATTCTACATTTCTATAGTTGTGATTATGGGTTATTCCCTTAATTTTCATGCCATAATGAAAAATAGGGGAAATTTGGATTAGGTTCATGCAACTTAAACCATAGGGTATAGAATGTTATAGTCATATAGCTCCAAAAAATTGGGAATTGTTATTTCTATACATGGAGGAAAAAAACAACATTATTGATTGTTCCTAGGGGGTCAGTTTCCAGTAAATGAAATCTCAAAAACATGGATGAAATTAATCAATTAGAACATGATATGTGGTTAGGGTGTCACTAAATATCTAATATGTTAGAATCAAGTAATACATATTTATAGGAGTTGAAATTGTTGGTGACCAAGGATGGGGTGGAGGTCCTATCAATATATTTTCAAGGACACCATCAATTTCATGTCAAATGATAAAGATGATGACCTCATAGTTTACCATCATATGGAAATGATGAAAGATATGAAGTTCTATGTTGTATAGGGAGGATGAGAATACAAAGAAAGATGTGGAGTATTTACATTGAAATATCATCGATGTAGTGGATTCAGTTAAGAGAATCATGTTTTTTCAAGGATCAAGGAAATTTATCTTGAGATGTGTATCATTAAAATTTGTTCTCTTGAATTTTTTCAAGACCTAAATAATACATTCAATGTTAAAGCCTAATATTTTTTCAGGCTTCCATTTTTTTTATTTAAACTCCACTAGAGTTGGTTCCTCATTTAGTTTATGATCGTTCCTGTCATACCACTATGGGAATTGGTTTTATAGTCATATATATTTTCCAAAATCCCAGATTTTGGGTTAAATGGTACATAATATATAGTAGACATGAAAATAGTTCAAAGGAAAGTCTTGGTACCGCTGTTATAATCCTATGGATGGGCGCACATTGTTTTAGGGTGTAATTCCTAGACCATTTTCATTTGAGATTCACACTACATTGAAGTATAAAGGGGTACTAGAATTCATTAATGAAAATATAAATGTGAAAACAAGGAATGAGTGAATGTAGGGATTTATGGGTGAGCCTGATATAGTGGATCATTAAATCCCTATGTATCCCATGGATGGGGAATCAAGAAATGTATTTCTAAAAAGGAACATGGTAGGAGAACAATGTCAAAAAAGGGTCTGGAATCTACTCAAGTGGGGGACAAAGGTATAACGATGCTAAAATTAAACTGAAAAGAGACATTTCATGAATTTTAACATCAAATGGTATGAAAAAATGGGTAAGTTAGTTTGTCAATCATTGATTATAACAAAAAAATTATGTGAATTGAGGTCCAAGGGGACATATGCACATAGTTTACATTCCTGATTCTTGGGTACCTTTGGTGTGAGACAACCTATTTAACTATAATGGTTCATACATTACAGGAATATAGGGTGATAGAATAGCCCAGACAATACTATTTCAAGAATATTTGATCTACTAAATTGAGGGGACCATAATTATGTGTAGTTTGTATAGATTATTTCACCCTTTTACAATCATGATAATTGGATAAATAAAAGTGGGTCTCCGCTAGTATACAACCATTAAGAATATACTATGGGTATTTATACATGTTTATGGTCATAAAGATTACACCCTAGGCCTTCTTCTAGTCTAATGTCATGGATCTTGGATTAGAAATTGGTGTTCTAGATATGTTTTTATTTCACAAAATATAGTATAGAACTAACATAAACAGAGGTCTATGGAGGCCTCACAACAAACCAATATCTCTTAGATAAGTTTTACACATTAAAAGGTGTGAGTGATGAGGCTCAAGGAATTCCCTTATTGGGAGAGTTTTTTTCCATAAAAATGTGATATAATACCCTAGTAAGAATTCTAATCCCACGGGATCCATTGTTTGTTTTATAAACGAAGAATAGTGGGATGTCTCTGGTCTCATATGGGAGCACATGATAGTGGGAAATAGAAACCATCTTGATAGGGTCCCAATTAAATTGACTTTCTTAAATAACCAACAAGAATTCATGGAGAGGTAACACCAGGGGTACTAAAACTCCATTAGGATTAAGGGACATGGAAACTAGGAAAATGTGAATCAATGATTTTAACAATAATAGGTGGTTACTAATGACTAGGAAGTGAATCAATACCATTATTTGAACATTAGTTCCATCAAAGAATAAATCTAAGATGGGGTGAAAAATTATTGTGAAAACCAATTCCCTTTTTCAATGCTAGGAAACAATTACTTGTATCAATTGGTCCTTGGAGGCATCTACCATAAATGTGAGGTGAGGTAATAATTTCCATGTGACTTCACTTTAGGGGAGGCAGTTGAGAATTACAGAATGATGGCGATCCAGATAGAGGAAGACCCAAATTAAGTAGGTGATCAAAATGGAATATTTGGGGATAGTTCTATATACTACGACCTACAAGACCATTCGATTAAGAACATTGAATGAGAATATAAATTAGTTATATGTGAAATTTCCATTAATGGGGATACCATGATGTATGTAATTGGTTTTGTGGATCCCAATGTATTAAATTATATCTTCTCTATTTATTCTATTGAAAATGAGAATGAAGTTATACATCATTCTATATTATTGTATCGTAGGTTAAAATATCTCAGGAATAAACTAGAATATAATGTTGATTGACATCATATAAAGGGGAAAGTGGCCATATGGTTCTACAACATGAATTATGAATATTGGATAATTATTTTATCATCGTATGGTGAGGATGACATATTATATAATTTACTATCATATCATATGGATGTTTTCCATATTTATTGTCTTTATATGACAATGAGGATTTTTTTAATTTTCTCCCATATTATTATGATATTTTACTATATTTTAAAATCATGTTACTGAGACATTTCATAGTAGTTTAACATCTTCTTATCCGGAAAAATATGTTTTACATAGACCATATTTTGAGGAACATATTGTTTGTGGGAGGTGTGATGTGCTCCTCATCCCTGGTGAGTAGTGAATATGAACCATTGGATTTTACATTATAGATGAATTAAGTTCCATAATATTTGGGATATTGTTTGGAATATTTGTACCATATATAATAATAATCATCTGTTACATCAACAAGTAACCCATAAAGAATAAGTTACAATAAATCATTTCTCTTTAATTCTCATGAGACTCTATTCTGATAAGATTTGAGGTTATTTCATTCTAGGAGAATGTTCTATCAAGGGATTATAATTTAGAAAAAATGAACCTTAACTTTAATATTTATCATCTTCATATCATTAAACATTATATAGAGCAAGTGATACTAAAATTATATTGATAAAACTATCTATTTACCATACACATGACAATATAAGGTATCCTGGATTAAATTTTTGTACATCACCAGATACACCCATATGAAAATTAGAGATATTTATTGACTAGAATAATTTTCCCCTAGAAAAAAAATTCAATATGATATTAGATAGGGTTATGTTTAATGTCTCAATATACCCATTTCCAATCACATGATGATGGGAGTAATGATTGGACCATATTTATTTCTTGGAATACAACTTAATCAGCAAGATATCCGGAAATATGTATTCAAAGTATATTAGTATGATGTGAGGAATCTAGAATTGATTGAAAAATGGAACTTCAAAAACACAATCAAAGATCCCCTCCTAGACTATTTGGAGGAATTGGATTCTACCATCTTCATGATGATTTTTAGGGTTCAAAATAGACTTTTAATGGTGGGTTTTATCTAGAAAATAATGGCCCACCTTGTTGAGTAATCATGTAGGAATGGTCTATATATACATAGTGGCATGGATAATAACTGTTGTCTTATACATCAGTTATTACAGATTTCAATGAAATGGAACTTCTCTATCAAATCCATATTTTTCAGAACCCTGATGAGCTAAAAGTACCCCAATATTGGTATTTGAGGATAAGGTATATACCCCACCCACACATGATAGGGTACACATGATCTTCCTTGTAAGTATTATAGTACATGATGTAGATATATTATTTCATTTCTATAGAATATAACTCCATTTAATTTACACTTATAGTGAACCTTCATGGAGTTGGGGTCGTCCCTATGTGTGAGATTCATTACATGACAATGTATTCACTCACTCTCAAATGGGTTTGGTTGCAGGGTCCCATGTTGTAGTAACATAATGATTGGATTCATATTTACATGTTTTTACTTTATCTTATGGGCATCTCGATTCTTTCATGGGAGTGCTTAAATAGAGATTCGACTTAGTTAAACATATTCTTAATTTAATGTGATAGGAAATATTAATCTCAAATGTTTCTTATAAACTAACATGTTTTCCACATTAGGTGTGTAAGGGATGTACCTTGGACTACCAATGCATATTCCCAGTCATTAAGGGATTGAGGAACCCAATCACCTCATATATGGAGGGAAAATAGGCATTGAATTTATTTGTACACTTTAAAAATGTGATGATCTGTTGTTTTTTACTACGTTTTCACAATTCATTTTTTTGAAGACTATTTTAGATTCTCCCATCAAATATAGCTATTGAAACTTAATGAAAAGTGAGAACATGTGTTCAGTGATAGAAGCATTGTGTGAGAGAGTTGAAGCTAATACTAAGACCGAAACAATTGATTTTTAGTTAATTAAATTTTCTTATAGTCATGATTTGGGAAGAACCATCAAAGTGGATCATCCAACATGGAGTATCCTAATTGATGGAGTGGATGGATTCATGTGAAAATATGAAATATTCTAGAATCTTGAAAAATGTAAGGTTCAGGGTGAAGAAATAGTGCAGTGTTTATACATTTAAAATCTTATGAGGGGTGAACCTAATGTCAAACTACTATAAAATTACTTCCCACTTCACTAGTTATGTAGTAGGTATTGGGAATTTATGAATGTACATCTATGGGTCAACATGGGATACTAGATTTTACTTATGATGTTGTAGGTAGTGGAATAGTTTTCAATGCTTGAAGACAAAAGTAAACAAACACTTCTCAATTGGGAAATACAAATTCGTTGTTTTAATAACCATGTGACTAAGATAGCACATAAAATTCCCTCATACCTTCTATATTCATCTAAGACAAGTGGGAACCATGGGATTATTCCATTATGGTCATAAAACAATACAAGTGATCCCTTGTGATTTTTTAACCATCATAGTAGGACTTAGTATAGATTATATGATTTCCTAAAATGTAGATTAAAAATATAAATAAAACTAACAAGTGAATCATTCCATAATGATCCATGAAAAGGATTACATTTCCCTACCATGTTGGGGAGAAAATTATATAGGGTTTCTTGAGGTACTTGGAGGCCTAAAAATATTGAATATTACATGGATGAATCATTTGGATGGTGAAATCTTTATTATATGGTTTGTTCTCAATGTCTCTTAAACCGAAAATACCATTGAGGAACTTCCCAATTGTAATTACAAATGCATATTTTATTGGATTAATCATTAGGTGGTGAGTGTTGTCTATGGCTAAAAATTTCAAATGACCATTGAGACAATGATATCATTGGAGGGATTCAACCATAATTTTAACCACAACACAATCCCCTAACATTCTAAGGAGTGTACTAGAGAAGTGATTTATGATATGATGATAACTAGATCTGACCATAGTCATGAAAAGGCACATCAATCAGTAATAAAAGTTTCCTTAAGAAACATTTATTATAGTGAAATATGTGTATTCGGGGGTCCATCTGGATTTTATTATACCCTAAATACCCATCAATGAAGGAAAATAATACTATAATCATGTATTTAAGACAATCATGATCTTTTTAACCATGATAGAAAAATAATCCATTGGGTAGTGGTGGTTGAGGTCATGAAAGTCAATACAGACTTAGAACATCTCATAATTCTTCATAAATAAGATTAACTAGGACTTTTAGTTGGGAGACTGGAGTTCCCAAATGATGTACTATTTTGAGTTTAATGTCAAATATTTCCTCAACTAAGGAACCATGAAAGAGATTCATACTTTTAGATTCATTTTGGAAGCCATGGTGGCTAATAAGAATTCTAGTACATTGGACAATCCATATGGATTATTGCATTTAATTTCATTATAGTACTAGGTGAACATGTCACATTGTTTCTTTGTCATGGCCACATATCATTGTTTCTCTTTTGGATACAAGACTATTCTAATTATTATTTTCCACATATCATCTTTTGTGTGAGTTGTTGCTGCATCAACTCAAAGATTGTGGTGTAAACCCTTTATTTAATAGAAATATGGGCTTTATCCAAATCATATACATCAAAAGAGGTATGAGTATTAGAGGGAAAATAAAACTATCAATGAGAAAGGAATCATGAGAAAATTTTATCATCTAGTTTGTTGGTATTGGATTTATTAATGAGGGACACCTAATATTTTGTGATCATGGTGTTGAAAGTTTCTTAGCCAACTCTATGTTGTTTCTGATGGTGATTTCAATTTTATTTCAAATTAATTATGAATAGTTTAGTTCTATTAGACTAACCACACAAATCAAATGAAGTTATTATTTCATGGGTTGGAGGCCATGTGGTATAATGTCATGCATAAATTTGGATTGGGTCCTTTCATCATCAATGGAACCAAACCCATATAATAATATTATTAAATTTGTAAGCATTACTTATTATTGGGGATATTTAATTGGTTCCCATGGTTTGGGTTGTTTGTTTAAATATAGGGTTTACTAGGATAATGTTTTCATTCAAATATGTGAAAGTTTTTATTAGCAATTCTATTAGGTATTTGGGGAATTAATTTTCTCATATTTTTAAATCTGGGAGTTCTTTCACTCACTTTTGTAATAGCCACCATATAGGTGTTATTATCATTGGATTTTAATAGTGAAGAATCCCCATTGATTAACTAAAATTTCACATTTGTTGATTTTGAAGGCACTAATTATATGAAGTGGGGAATAATATATGAAGATAGTTTCATGGAGTTCCCATCAAGAAATTTTAGGTTGGGTTCTTTGAGACCACCATGAACATGATGATTACTACTGAGTCATCGAATTGGTCCCCTAGATTAAACTATCCATGTAAAGTTTCATCAAAAATATTTTACCCCTATATTTATATTCTTTATTGAGTCTAATATACCTCATAAATTCCTAGCTATTAACGTTTATGTGTTGGGATAAGATTTATCCTACTGATGGTCTTTTATATGAAGTGATGCATTTTTGTTCTATTGAACTAACATGATACATATTTTTGACATATGAGCCCATAAATGATACCCCCTTGATACATGGAAGAGGAGATAATGGGTTGGAACTCTTCTTTATCTACTTCCACAATGAAATATTCCTCCCTGACATCCACATAATTTTAGAAATAGATGGGTACACAATTAGATACTAACACAACACCTTTCAAAAGAATAATGATTCAAGGATTGACGTCCCTTTGAGTATGTTGGTGAGGAGTTAAAAAAAAACATACTTACATGAAAAGAGAATATTCCTTCCTCAAAATGGTATATCATTAATAAGAAATGTGGTAGTCAAACACACACAAAAACACACACACACACACACATATATATGTTGTTGAAGTAAAAATATTTCTTTTGTATTATTCAGTTTTCTAGATGACATAAAAATATAATTAGGTGGATATGATTGGGACATATCTTTCGAGCATGCGTCTCTAGGTTTCTACAGTTGATATATATGATCAAAAAACATGTTATGTATTCAAGGTATGCCTGATGGTTTGGCCAAAAATGGATGTCATTATTTAGATCAATGTAAAATTTTTCACCAAGTTTTAGTGGCCTCAAAAATAATTTCCTAACTACCATTTTGATAAATTTAAATCCAATCATGATGCTTGTCATTCCCTCAGTGGAGTCATCCAGTGTTTCTCGAAGGGGTTGTGTGTATTTTGTCCCTTATTGTTCTTTTCAATTATCCATTATCCTAATGATGTTTATTGAAGCATATAACTTATCCTTATTGGTATATTATTCCATGACCTAATGGTTTATTCATACCTTTATCAATTGGGGGGGCATTATATTTCTGGTTATGAAAACACATTTTGGAATTGGTTGTTGATCTGGATTCCCTTTTTATTGTCAAAATTGAACATTTTAGACTTGGAATAATTTTATGCTGATGAAGTGGATGGGGGATTCATAGGGACCATAAAAATTTATTATTTTATTATCCTACCATGGAAAATTATATGGGAATTAGATAATGTCATTTATGTTAAATAGAAATTGAATTTATTTAATCCTTAATAAGGATATTTCATTAATTCATTGTATTACTCATCATCCACACTGTGGGTGGAAAAGTCACATGTAACATATGTTGAGACATTAACCTTTTAAACAATACCACAATCTAATAGGTCTATAAAATAATAATTAAAGATGATTCACTATTTTAAATTCTTACTAGTGGCCATATGATAGGGGTAGTAGTTGGAATGGTTTTTTAATCATTCTTTTTAAGCCTCATGAGTCCTGAAAAATCATTTTTTTGCAATGGAAAATATGATATTACCTAGGATCATCCCATTCCTGAAGGATTGTAACATAATATTTCAATTCATGAATGCGAATCTAGGTTCCTACCCTTAAATAAAGATTTGAGTAGAATTATAGTGGGGAGGCATTGCCTGTAGATTCCAATATATAAGAGGTTCACGAAGGAAAAATTGATAAGGAGTTGAATTTTTCATACTGGTATCCCTCAATGATCTCATTGGCCTCTTCTCTATATGGAAAATAGATAATTAAAAGGACTGCAGATTTGTCTGCTAAAAGACGGTATCCATGCACTGAGATCTCTTTGTGAATTATTAAAAAAAATTAGGCAACCTTAGAGAAATGATGGAAGGGACCACATCATCATGAATATTTTCTACATAAATTCCCACTAGAAATTACTAGTAAATACACACAACGAGGCAGCATGTCAGTCCCTTAAAATTGGTAATAATGTTGATAAGGAACTCATTATAGAATTGTTTATATTTCAGAGGTCAATTATACTACTATTGAAAAAGGTATTGCTAACATGTTGGAATAATACCCATGATATATCTTTCTAGGTCGTGATGGATTTAAAGAATATATGGTGGTAGAAAATTGAGTGGGTATATTCAATTATTAGATAAAACACTTATGTTTGGTAGATTCATGAAATGTTAGAGTTACAAGAATCCAACCACATTATGAGGTGTATTGGGATTCGTGATTTAATGGATTTTCTATTTCAACGAATGGGGTGAATCATAGGTTTATGATGTTTTCTTAGATGCATTTGATCTAATAATTTCATATAAGACTTCAACTAATGAGGGATGGGATCTTATTCTCTCTATAAAGTCCCAATAAAGGTGGTGGGATTAGATGTAATATTTTCATGTGGAGTATCGATAGTGAGACATTATTAGATTGGAAAATTAGTTATCGAGGCATATGTATTAGGATTTAATGGTTAGAAGTTACATTTGTCTACCGATGATGGAGGTATTTGGAATGGAAGTTCATTCCATGGATATTTTCAAGATCCATTAGCCTCAACCTCAATTAGTTGTGTGGGACATTCCATCTATTCCTAGGGTGACTATCCTAGGACAACTAGTTTCTTTTCTATGAGAAGGTTAATTTCCCCTTCAATATTATCCCTCTTTAATCATAAATTGTTTAGTAGTTCATTAGGGAGTTTCTTATGAAAATAATTATTCTAGAGAAAATATGCCATTTATGCATCTACCTTGACCTCATGCTCATCCTTAGATGGAAAATTGGCTCATGGATCCCCTTTCACTTATTTAGATGTCAAAGATCATGTAAAAGAGTATTTATAGGACTCCCGAGGTACAAAATTATTCCATATTCATGGGTGTGTGTGCTAACATATAGGTCTTTCCTGGAATTGTACCTCCTCTCAAAGTGGGTCTCCACCCTTCAACTATACACTACTGACATGGATTCCATTATTACATTGAGGTTTGATTGTAACATGAATAATTTTTGTTCAGGGTAGATAGTTACATTAACCATCAATGGGTGGCTTTCCATGATAGAATTGTTATCTTCCTTATAGGGGACTGAATTATATTGATTCTTACCATTGAAATCTTCTTATATGCATATAGGGAGATGGTTCATCCATGACCTAATAGAGCACAATTAGTCTTGATATGCATGATTTCTACAATCTCTAGGGATTTCCATATGATTCAGGTTAATGATCCACCAACAGCGATACAATGTCAACTATACTTAACTTATTATGGTTGGATAATATTTTCATTTCTTTCTCAATATTCAATCTAGTTATCTAAGTGATATCTTAACATCACCCAATTGTTTCTATAGAGGCATATTGTGTATCACTAAACAATCAACTATAAGATGATGAAGTGTGGGGTGTAATATGGGAAGAACATGAATATTAGCTTGTGTGTGTCCAATATTTCTCATTATACAAATCAAAATTCTCATCAAATAGGGTGTGGCCTTTCTACTAATAATCATATGACCCTATCTCTCATGCTCAGGACATTGGGGAAGAAGGGACTCATAAATTACCTACTGGTGATATTCTCTCAGAGTTTTCATTTCACATGAAAATATCCATTTAAAGAGTAGTGTATCCTCTAGAGGAAGACATAGATTCATAACCATGTCCCTGTAGTACAAGGTATCCATGGACTATATTTGACCAGGAAGGTCTTCATGCACGTGTACCTTAACACATTTTCACCTATATTACAGGGTTATATGAAATATCTAGTTATCTCCCATATTTATTTATTTGGGGTGAAGGGGAGGGAAGATTATGGTGGAAAGGATTGATACACCGAGATTCCCAAAAAGGAATCAAAAAAAATTCTCTATGTGTACATACATGCAGAGTTGTTACAAGACATTATAAACATTGGAATTTTGTATACTCATCCCCAATAGCTGGGTCCCAACATCCAGATTAGGTGGTGGGTGGATTTATTCCAATCAATTCTTCTATCACATTTAACTCTAAATGGAAAATTTTTATACGATGTTTCCCTTGGTCATGTCTCTAATGGTGATGCTGGATATCCTTACTCGTGAGTCAATGAAGTTTGTGATAATGTTTCCTTGCATTTTATGGTCAACACTATGATTATATTCCTCACAATGGATATATGTAATATTCCCAATGAAGGAACTTTTATGATTGGGGTGTATTCAAATGGAGAGATCCTCAGTCACATTTTATAGAATCATTGAGATAACCTCCACAATAGATTCTATCATCATTGAGTGGTCCCCATTGATTGTTTGTGACAAATCCTATTCTGGGGAGAGTCAACTCAAATAGTTTTGTATGAGATTTGTGTCCTTATCCTAATAGGGACAGAAAACGATCCAAAATGTTTTTTGGTGTGGGAGGAGGTGTATCAAGGGTATTAGGGACCACTAGAGTTGATAAAGAGGAATCATCACTAGTGAAAAAAATGTTTTTAACGTCACCATTTTTTATGTTGGTTATATATAACTGACATCAAAATCTGTGATATGTGATTTTTTACGTCGGTTATTTTATAACCGAGGTAAAAAATACAGTGCGTAAATTTTTTACGTCTGGTATTTTAATAACCAACGTACAAAATCACGCACGTTGGTTTTTTACATCGGTTATTTTATAACCGACGTAAAAAATGATGTATCTAATGAATTGTTTATGTCGGTTATTTTATAATCGACCTAACAAACCAACGCGTGACATTTTTTACATTGTTTATAAAATAACTGACATAAAAAATGTGGTATCTAACAAATTTTTTACATCGGTTATGCAGTTGAGGCGTTTTTGAGGTTAGTTATTTGATAACCGACGTAAAAACCCAACCCGCAGAAGTTTTTACATCAGATATATTATAAACGATGTAAAAAACCAACACACAATAGTTTTTTACATAGGTTATAAAATAACCGACGTAAAAAATATGGTTTATGATGTGATTTTTATCTGGATTATAGAATAACTGATGTAAAAAACCAACATGCGGCTTTTTTTAAGTTGGTTATAAAATAACCGACGTAAAAAGTTGGTATCTTATACATTTATAACGTCGGTTATTATAATAACCGATGTTATAAAGGTAATAAAATATTTTATAAAGTCGGTTATTAAATAACCGATGTTATAAAACATTTAAAAAATTTATCACGCCCCATGGATTGTCTTTTCTGATTTTTCGATCGACAGACCTATGACTCATCTCTCTCGCGCGGAAAACCTAGAATCGAATTTTCGATCTCATTTAATTAAACTCATTTTTCCATCATCGTTTAGCATCTTTACTATCCCCAGATATATCATCTCCACTTGCAACACTCAGGTAAGCCTCCCACGACTTTATTTCAATCGTTTATTTTCACGGATAGTCTATATTTATGTTTTGAAATTTTTTTGTTTAAACTAACTAAGATTCTTCGATTTCAAAACCTCTTACCTCGTGTTTCCATCATCATCCTATTTATTATCACCAGATCTATTAGATCGACTTGCAATATTCAATTAACCCTCACCTACTTCTATTTTGTTTGTTTTTGTAATGTGGATTCCCTACATTTATGGTAATATTTGTTGTCATTGACAACTAATGATCTCATTCACCTATATTACTGAAATTTATCTCTAAACCATTGTGATAAACCCATTCCGTGTACCGGTGATATTTTTTTGAAGTATATATGGGTTTTCATGGTGGAATGTATGTTTCGGATCCTTGGTTGTTTCTATTTTGGGTATCACTTTTTGTTGTTCCATAAACTATTTACGTCGCTTATTCTCGTGTTCTATTATAAGTCTTTATATGCTATTAAAACACGATTAATTGAACAATAGAGAATTTTATACTAGTAGGAGAGACAGTTCATGGTTCTCATTTTGAATAATGGCTTGATACCAAAACTAGTAGCTTGAGGATAAAATCCCTAGATATGAAAAAATTAGTAGCTTGAGGTTAAAATCACATGATTCTGGGGGGCTTTCCAAAGGGTTAGGGGCTGTCCAGGGAGTTGGGGGTTTTCTAGAGGGTTGGGGGTTGTCCAGGGTGTCTATGGAGGTGGTGGGGGGGAGGGGAGGTGGTCCAAGGGGGTGAGGGTGTCGAAGGCGTGGGGGGGGGGGGGGGGGGGGTTGTCCATGGGGATGGGTGGGTGGGGGGATGTCAAAGGGGGTGGGGGCCTGTCCAGAGAGCTTAAGGGGTTTTCCGGGGGGGGGGGGGGGGGTGGGGGCTTTCCAGAGGGTTGGGGGTGTCCAGGGGGTGTCCAAGGGGGTAGGGGGTGGGGCTGGTGTCCAGGAGGGGTGGGGTGTCCAAGGGGTGGTGGTATCCAGGGTGTGTCCAAGGGGGTGGTGTCCAGAGGGTTTGGAGGGCTGTCCAGAGGGTTGGGGGTGTCCAGGGTGTCCATGGAGGGGGGAGGGGGGGGGGGCAGTCTGGGTGGTGTGTGTGTGTGTGTGTGGGGGGGGGGGGGGGGGGTCTAGGGGGGTTATCTAAGGGGGGGAGGGGGCTATCCAAGGGGGTGGGGGCCTATCCGGAGGGTTTGGGGGTTGTCCGGGGTGCTGTCTAGTGGGTTGGGGGTGTCCAGGGGGTGTCCAAGGGGGTGGGGGTTGTCTAGGGGTGGGGGTGGTGTCCTGAGGGGTGGGGGTTTTCCAAGGGTGTGGTGGTGTCTAGGGGGTGTCCAAGGGGGTGGGGGTGGTGTCCATGGGGTTGGGGGGATTTCCAAGGGGGTGGTGGTGTCCAGGGGGTGTCCAAGGGGGTGGGGTGGTGTCCAGGGGGTGGGGTGGTGTCCATGGGGTGGGGGGGGGGGGGTTCCAAGGGGGTGGTGGTGCCCAGGGGGTGTCCAAGGGGGTGGGGGTGATGTCCAGGGGGTGGGGGTTGTCTAAGGGGGTGGTGGTGTCCAGGGGGTGTCCAAGCGGGTGGGGAGTGGTGTCCAGGGGTGGGGGGCTATCCAAGGTTGTGGTGGTGTCCCGGGGGTGTCCAAGGGGGTGGGGGATAAGTGTCAGTTGGGATTGACTATTGCATCATGGTTTGTGAGATTATGACATAACGATTTTATTTTTTCATGGATATTAGTGTTGAAATATGATTCTATTTGGTTATATATATATTTGACCAATCATCGACTATGATAAAATTATGGGTTATGGGGGAGACCATGTCGTGGTTTTCAAATATGCATAGTTATCCTGACTCCATTGGGCCGTGATGATTGGATTTACATTGTGATTTTCTCCATCAAAGTTTTTATTTTAAATTTGATTTGATTATCAGGTTTACTTCATTTTCTCCAATTTTCTATCAACCATTGGAGGCCCCATGGTTTTCTTTGATTCAATGGAATTTAAAACTGTTATATCTAACAATATTTTTTTCTTTTTAAAATCATATTCAAGCATATTTTTTTAAATACGCATATATTTGTTTTATATTTCAAAATTTTTTTACATTCAAATTATGATTTTTTCCATATAAACATATATTAGTCTTATCTTAAAAAGATGTATAATTTTCATATTTGTTATAAGTAATAATTAGTCGAAGTTGGATTATGGAACATCGAATGAGAAATGAATACGAGGAAGGTGTTGATGCCTTTTTGGAATTTTCTAAACGAAATGTTCCATGTAGTGACATTTTTTTCTGTCCATTCCTGAAATGCTTGAATATGAAGAAGTTGAAAAGTAGAGAGATAAAATATCATCTGATTTTTCATGGTTTTAATCTAAGTTATAGTCCTTTGATTTGTTATGGTGAAATTGGACGGAATGTCAATAATGATGATGATTTTCCAATTGGTAACTCCGATGGAATTTAAGAAATGATTCACAATATTGCAGTAGAACAAATTTAGATAGAACCGATAGTTGTGCATCTATATGGTGATGCTGAAAACCCATTATATCCTGGTAGTATAGAATTTATAGTTTTGTCGGCGGCGGTGAGATTGATTAACCTAAAGCTGAAACATGGATGGAGTGACATAAGTTTTGCAGAGCTACTACAATTGATGAAAGACATTCTTCTAAAAGATAATGATATTCCAGATTCACATTATAAGGCCAAGAAAATATTATGCCTGATGGGATTGGGGTATAAGAAAATACATGCCTGTCCGAATGACTGTATGATATATAGGAATGAATATGAATTTCTATCAGAGTGTCCTAAATGTGGGACATCATAGTATAAGGTGAAAGAAAAATCACAGGCTGATGTAGAGATTACAAATATCCCTTGAAAGGTATTTTGGTATCTTCCTATAATTCATCGTTCCAAACGTTTATTTGCTAATTCACATGATGAAAAAAAGGTTAAGATGGCATGCTGATGAGCAGTTATGTGATGGAAAAATGTGTCATCAAGCTGATTGTCCACAATGGAAGAAAATTGATGAGCAGTATCCTATATTTGGAAATGAAATTCGAAATCTCAGACTAGGGTTGTGCATAGATGGAATGAATCCATACCGGACCCTCACTAGCACACATAGTTCATGCCCTATTTTATTGGTAATTTACAACCTCTCTTCTGAAGTTTGTATGAAGCACAAATATGTCATGTTGAGTATAATGATCTCTGGTCTGAAGCAACCCATCAATGATATTGATGTTATCTTGTCCCCATTGATTGATGATTTGAAACTCTTATGGGAGGATGGTATTAGGGTGTATGATTCTTATAAAATGGAATTTTTTCAACTACATGCAATGGTTTCGTTAAATATAAATGACTTCCCAACATATGGAAATTTGTTTGGATACAATGTTAAGGGGAATAAATCATATCCAATTTGCAAACAACAGATGTCATATTGTCAATTGCATCATGGGAGGAAAACAGTGTACATGGGTCATCGAAAGTTTTTGCTTATGGATCAATATTATAGAAGACTAAAAAAGGCATTCAATGGCCTACAAGAATTTGATATTGCTCAAAAACCTTTATCCCCTGATTTGTATTTTGAGAGGGTGAAAAACCTTGATGTGACATTAGGAAAGACATAGAAATCTGGTAAATATAGACATATTTGAAAGAAAAGGTCAATATTTTTTGAGCTACCATATTGGAGATATCATAAAGTTAAACATAATATTGATGTCATGCACATGGAGAAGAATATTTGTGATAGTTTGTTTGGAACATTGTTAGATATTAAAGGAATGAAAAAAGATGGGTTGAATGCAAGATTAGACTTACTATCAATGGGAATACGTTTGGAGTCAGCTCCCACTCCTAATGTAAGATGAACATTTCTTCCCCCGGCTTGTCATACATTATCGAAGAGGGAGAAAATTAGCACTTGTCAGTGTCTTCATGATATCAAAGGGCCTCGAGGTTATTCTTAAAATGTAAAAAAAAGTTCTCTCATTGAAGGACATGAGGTTGATTGGTATGAAATCTCATGATTGTCACGTCATGGTGCAACAACTTCTACCAGTTGCATTGCATGGAATATTGCCCATCCATGTCAGAAATACTATAATGAAGTTGTGTTATTTTTTCAATTAAATTTTTAAGAAGGTGATTGATGTGAATGCTTTGAAAATTTTGGAAAAGTATGCAATTTTTTTACTTTGTAAATTGTAAATGTATTTTTCTCCATCTTTTTTGATATAATGGTGCATTTAATGATTCATCTGGTTTGAGAAATAACGCTTTGTGGACCTATATATCTTCATTGGATGTATCCTTTTGAAAGGTATATGAAAATATTGAAGGGGTATGTTAAGAATCCATATCGACCTGAAGCCTCCATTATTGAAATGTATATTTATGAGGAGGTTTCAGATTTTTGTACGAGCTACATGGCTGTGGTGCAACACATAGGTCTGCCTCCATCTCGCCATGAAAGAGTTAGTAATGAGGGAAAGGGGATTTATGGATTGAAATTCAAATCTTTGACAGCTGAACAGATGAATAAGTTAGAATCATATATCTTGAATAACATAGAAGATGCTCAACCATATATCACATGTCATGTTAATGAGTTGAAACCATGTCATCCAAAGAAGAAAGAAATGTGGATTTTGAATTAGCACAACAAAATTTTTTTGTCATGGTTTAAAAAGACCTTTCTTGGTAGTATAGATGTATCAGATACATTAAAATGGAGAGTGGTTGGTCCATGTTTAAATGTGATAACCTGGTCCAGTTATGACATTAATGGCTATACATTTCATATGAATGCTTAGGACAATAAAAGTACAGTTCAGAAAATTAGTGTATTGGTGTTTTCAGAAGCAATGCATTTTTCGAGTTCTAAGGAAAAAAAACCCAATTTCTACATCAAGTGCATATTATGGAGTGATGGAAGACATATGAGAGGTGAATTACTTTAAAATTAAAGTTCTTGTTTTTAACTGTAAGTGGTATATCGGTAAGAGTAGTGTCAGACATGAGGAATTTGGAATGACAGTTGTTAATCCAAATATATTGGAAGACACAACTGATTCTTTTATAATGGAAACACATGAAAAACAAATTTTCTATATAGTAGATCAATCAGATATGTAGTGGGATGTTGTTTTACAATGGAAAAACGATATTTTGGTGAGGATGAACATGATGAAGATGCTGATATATGTGATATCCCTACTTTCATGGAAATATTAACAAGACAAAATGATGAGCATGTTGAAGAGATGGTTTTTAAAATAAGGAACGATCACAATGAAGGAATTTGGGAAAACAATCCATTTGTACATTCCCAAAAATATAGGTAACATTTGTTTATTTCTTGTTTACATTTATTATTTTTATAAAAGGGTAAATATTGTAAGTTTTTTTTTATTAATACATGTATTAAAAAAATAATTATAAGTTTTTGTTTGTTTTATTTTTGTTTAGTTTACTTTATTATGTTTACTATTATATCATTGTTAGCAGCAGGTGGTCTATGAATTGTGGGTTGATTTATGCTCTGCTTGTAATCGGCTGTGACATTCGTTAGCGTCCTGTAGGCGTGGGTCTAGACAACATGAGGATTTTGGGGACAAAGGAAATGTTCCTTTGTCCAGTAGCCAGGGTCAAGTGAGTAATGATCAGTTGACTCAGCAGCCGATGGAAGTTATGTTGGAGCAGGGGATTTCGGGAGAGGAGATGGATTCTGGTGTTTTGGACCATCCGGTGCCTATTTTCCCTAAAGGTGGAAGTGGATACAATAATTTGGAGCCTCAATCTGAGGAAGGACCTAAATCCATGGGTGCCTCATATGCAGCGGTAGTGAGTTATAAGAGTGGTATCAATGACAATGGGAAGGAGGTTGTTACTTCGGAACCAAGAGAGGAAACTCCTACATATTGTATTGCTTCACCAAAGTAGGGATATCCAGTGAACTTGGAAGGACACAATATGTTGAATCGTAGTTGATATAGGTTCAAGAAGGGATTTCAGATGATTATAATAGGATGTTGGATACTGAGACCACTCATTCAGAGCTGGTGGGGCACTAGGTTGAAGGCCAGTGTCAGAGACAGGAGACTATAAAAATCTATAATCGGTTTGTAGGTCTGAAGGAACTAGCCCAAGAACAAGTGAATTTAATTGAATCTCAAAGATAAGAAGGGAAATATATGGATGAGACGCTCCCTGGTCGGGACTCGGGAGACAACATCTTGACTTTAGGGAAGAGGAACAAAGGGCGCAAGGATTATTCATATCTTCCAATGCCAATAGAGACCAGGTCAGGTAAGAAATTTAAATCCAAAGAGTTGGAATGTAGGCATGCTACCATAGTTAATATGCAGGGGAGTCTCATGGATGACTCCTTTCTTTTTCACTCAAAAGAAGAGATAGTGGATGATATTCTTTATATCAATGCTAATCAAGAAGAGGCAGACAAAATAATGGGTAGGGCACTTCAGGTGGATGTTAATAGGGAGCAGGCAACATGGTCCAACAAGCAGGACCTTATTCTGATAAGGGGTTTCAATGAGGGGAAGATAATTAAAGAGGAATATGCTCAAACTTGAGACAAACTGGTTGATCACTTTGAAGACTTCATTCTTGAAAAGCCTGATTCTCAGTTGCACTCTATCCTCTGGAAACATTTTAGGGAGGAATCCTCTAATAGGATTAAATTCTATTTTAACAATCTCGTGATTTCTTATGAGGGATATCCTCTTGGTTGAACTACGTGGTTTCTAACTTTCCTTAAAAGTGATTTCTAATAAAAATTTAAATTTCAGTCATGTTTACCATTACATTAATTATATATCTATTGTTTTTAAACAGTGACAATTAGTTTACCATGTTTACCATATTTACCAGTTTTACCATGTTTTAATTTTGTTTAGTTAACTTTATCATGTTTACCATTAAATAAATTATATATCTATTATTTTTTTAGTTACAATTACTTTACCATGTTTACCATGATTACCTAGTTTACCATGTTTACCAAGTTTACCATCTTGACCATCTTTACCATCTTTACCATTGTTTAACATTATTACCATATTAACCATGTTTACTATTATGTAACCTAGTACAACTTTCTATTTTATGATTACATTAGTATTAAAATATTTGAATTTGTATCTTTTTGAACTAATGTTTTTTTTGTTGATTTGAAGGATAATGAAAGATCAATCAGTAGATCAACCACATGATTCCGGAGATGAACATATTTGTCATACCTCTGGGGAGGATCATTCACATGCTCCTCTTGATATTCCCCATTCTTCCTCATGTGCTCCCATTACTATAAAGAGTTCAAGAGTTGGTAAACGTGGGTGCACACGTTTACCAAAATTATCAGATGCCCATACGCAAGATCAGAGGATACTCATTGAGTTTGATGAGGATGACATTCCTAGAGGACCAAATGCAAAAGATTTTAAGAGTTTTGTATCCAATCAAGGTAAGAGAAAATTAAGCATTTTGTATGACGGATGGAGAAGTGTAGACAAGGCGGTAATCTCTCAGTTGTGGGAGACGATTTTGGTAAGATATATTGCTATTTTTTTCCTATTATTTAAATGTTTCTAGTATATATAATATGTTTAACCTCTTATTTATCAGATGACATTTGATATTCCAGACACTGGAGGAGTCAGGATGAAATGATTATCGATGACTGCCAGGAGATGGAGGGATTTCAAATCAACCCTCACATCTGATTTCATTTTTGGTCATAGGAGTCATGACAATCCATGTTGTATATATCTTTTCATAGATAAAGACACATGGATACAGTTTGTTGAAAGTAGAAGAAAAGAATCATTTTTGGTAAGGGAAATGTAAACAATTATAATCTTCCTTATATAAATGATATTATTAAGATTTTGTTAATGATTTATTATTATTAATTTACAGCAAATAAGGAAATATCATAAGGATATCCAATATAAAAATGTATACTCTCATAGTTTAACTTGTGGAGGGTATACATTATTGTAAGAAAAAATGATGGCAGAAAAATTACAAAAACTAACAGCTGAGTCTTCATGCTCTGGAGTGGTGGCCCCTCCACCCCCTCCATCTAGACATGAAAAATGGAAGAGATCTCGGATGGGAAAAAAGGGCAATATCTTTCAGAAGATTCGAGAATCGTAGCTAAGATAATTGTAAGATATATATTTTATTTATTTAAGTTAAGTATTTTCTTCATATAATTTCAATCATTACAGAAATGTTCAATTAATTAATGCAGGATTCTCTTGAGGAGAAGAGCTCATAGAAGGTATTTATAGCTGTTGGGAGGCATGATATTTTATCTACAGCATTGGGAAAGCCCAAACATCCTGGTCGTGTATGAGGATATTCGGTAGGTGTATCGGTAAGAAAAGTGTTTCCACATTCCTCAACTACTTATGTTGAGGGTGTTTATAAAACAAACTGAATCCTTTGAAGCTAATGTTCATAATATTAATGCGACGATGGGGGAAAATATTAGAGCATCGGTACAATCTATGTTTGCAGACATGCAAAGTCAATTTTAGACTGCAGCTCGCACTCCTCCACCTCCCCTTATAGACCCCATTATTTATCATCCACCTCTACTAGTAGCTCCCACTCCCCCACCTCAGCCCACTGACCCCATTTTTTATCCTAATCCTCCGCCACATATTCCTACTTATTGTGAGTTGTATGTTGATGATAATCAACATCATATAGTTGCATATGGATTGGTATATTGTATAGGAGGTACAGTTCATCATAAAAAATTAGAGGTATAAAATCAGAGGGTCACTGTACAGGATATTATAGATAGATCAGCTCGAGTACCATTACCTACAGATGATTTGATGACAGTCAGACATAGTATTGGCCATTTTTTAATTTGGCCATCCATACTTCTTTGACTCATTACCATAGAGGTATTTTTGTTATATCTACCATTATATTTTTTTTTTATTAAAGTTGTTTTATCATTTGAAAACTAATATATTTTTATATCTATTTTTACAGTAATACTTCAAAGGTAACGAAATACTGTATAAACAATAACAAAGACAAATGGCTATGACATTAGATACATATTAAAGTGGTTTTGACAGATTGTCAAGATATTCATTTTTTTTGGCGGATCATTCTGAGTTTCCAATAGAAGCTCATGTTTGTGGACATGCACTATCTATGTGGATTATGAAATATGATATCCTAGAGCTAGTTACTGGAGATAAGTTGGGCATCAACATGGGGCAGATTTTTTCCATGTAAGTATTAACAAATTTTCCTTGCGTTATATTTATTAAAAATGTATACTCATCTCTGTTTTGTATTAGGTATCATTATAACATTTGTGACAAGAATGAGCGGACAAATGTATATGGGTTCATTGACCCGCATTTGATTTCCCCTGAATCATGTTCATTGGATGAGGAATAAAGAATTGTTTATATTGCTGAAATACTTGAACATAATATAGTCACACAATGTTGGATGATGCCTTTTTGTGAGAGGTATGAAATACATATATCTCAAAGAGTTAATTATCTTTTAACATATAATACCACTAAATTTTTTTTTATAAGTGATCATTGGATGTTAGGGGTTTTTTGCCCAAGGGAGAAGACACTTTATTGGATATGCTCTGTCCACGGTGATGTGTGGGAAAGTTTTATGAAAATGTTGGAAACATAAGTTTCAATTTCTCAATAGTTGTCTATATTATACTGAATTCTAAATTTATCCCATTCATATTATTTTCTAAGAGGGGATGGGTCTACTTTCGAAAAAACACAAAGAAAATGAGTGCGAAGATCAAATTTGTAAATGTAAAGGTAAATATCCATATATAATTTTTACTATTTTATTGATTACATAAAAATAATATATTGAATTTACACTCATTCAAATAGAATTGTCATGAACAACAAGGCCTCATCGAATGTGGATATTATATGTTAATATTTCTGTAGGAAATAATAACTGGGACAGTTGTGAACTTTGAACTGGTAAGATTTCCTTTTAAACATTTCCATAATATTTCATTTGATTTATTCATTATACATGTTAAATACTATCCTTTTAATTTGTAGCTATTTTAATACAATCAACCCTATAGTGCTAAAGACGTTAAACACTTTCAAGTGGAATGGTAAAATTATTTTTCAGGTTTAATTGATTTTTAGTTTTTTGTAGTGTAAAATGTAATTTTGAATACTGTCATTGTAATTGTGTATTTGGTAGTTGTTTAGGTTGGATTTTGTTTTTTTTAAGTTTACATTGTATGTTTTGAATGTTATATATGTGAATGTTTAATTTTGATCTACTTCTTGTTTTGGTCTACTTATGATGGTTTTTCTGGTATAGATTCTGGTCGAGGGGGAGGTGTTCCAAGGGTGTGCGGGGTGTTTAATGGGGTGGGGGTATCCAAGGGTGTGGAAGGGTTGTCTGGTGGGTGGGGGGTATCCTGGGTGTCCATGAGAGTGGGGGGGGGGGAGTCCAGGGGGTGGGAGCATTTCCAGGAGGGTGGTAGGGCTATCCAGAAGAGTCTGGGGCTGTCCAGGGGGTGTCTAGGGGTGTGGGAGGGATGTCCAGTGGGGTGGGAGGGGGTCCAGGGTGCCCATGGGGATTGGGGGGGGGGGGGCAGTCCAGGGGGTGGGAGAGGAGGCTCTTCCATCCCTCAGGGGGATGAACGCCGTTGGAAGTTACTCATTACTCCCACATATGAAACATTTTGAGATCTGAAGCTTCTCATGTGGGAGTGATGAGTACATTTCAGCGGCATGCCCCCCAAGGGATAACATCGCCTCCTCTCCCAACACCAGCTATCCAGGGGTTGTCCAGGGGGTGGGGGGGTGCAGTCTATGGGTGTCCAGGTGGTGGTGGGGCAGTCCGGGGGTGTGGGGGTGTCCAGGAGGGTGTGGGTGGGGGGGGGGGAGGGTTGTCCAGGGGTGTTGGGGGCTGTCCAGGGGGTGGGGGCAGTCTAGGGGTGTGGGGGGTGGGGGGAATTCCAGTAGGGTGAGGGTGTTCTGGTCTATTTTTGGTAACTTTTTGGCCTGTTTTAGGGGTGTGGGAGGGCTGTCCAGGGGTGTGGGAGTGTTGTTTAGGGGGTGGGGGGGGGGGGGGACAGGAGGGTGGGGGGATGTCCAGGGGTGGTGGTGATGTACATGGGTGTGGGGGCAGTCCAGGGGTGTGTGTGTGGGGGGGAGCTGTCCAATGGTGTGAGGTGGTTCTAGTCTATTTTTGGAAACTTTTTGGCCTATTTTAGGGGTGTGGGAGGGTTGTCCAGGGGTGTGGGAGTGTTGTCCAGGGGTGGGGGTATACAGGAGGGTGGGGGATGTCTAGGGGGTGGTGGTGATGTCCAGGGGTGTACGGGGTGTACGGGGTGTTGTGGGGGCAGTTCAGTGGGGTGAGGGGCTTGTGCTTTGTTTTTGGTAACTTTTTCGTCATATTTCAGGGGTGTGGGAGGGTTCTCCAGGGATGTGGGAGTGATGTCCAGGGGGTGGGGGTCTACATGAGGGTGGGGGGTTGTCCAGGGGTGTAGGGGCTGTCCAGGGGGTGGAGGGGATATCTATGGGTGTTTTGGGTTGTCCAGGGGGTCGGGGGGCAGTCCAGGGGTGTGGGGGGTGTCCTAGGGTGCGGTGGGGGTGTCCAGTGGGGTGAGGGGGGTTGTCCAGGGGTGTGGTGGGGGGATGTCTAGTGGGGTAAGGGGGATGTCCAGGGGGTGGTGGGGGGCTGTCCAGTGGGGAAAGTTTAAAATTTTTTCAATGTAAATGCGTAATTTTGCTTTGGTTCTTGTTTTGGTCTACTTCTGTTTTTCTGGTATAAATTCTTGGTTTGGTTTCTAGTTGTTTCTGGGGAGAGAAGATGAATGCTTTCTATTTTTTTAAAAAAAATTTGTGTTTTCACATCGGTTATTTAATAACCGACGTGATAAACACCCCCCACGCTGGTTTACCACGTCGGTTATTTAATAACCAATACGATAAATCATTTTCTAAGTGTTTATCATGTCGGTTATTAAATAACTGACGTGATAAACACCCACCCCCACTGTTTTATCACGTTGTTTATTTAATAACCAACATGATAAACACCCCTGCACTGGGTTATCACATCGGTTATTACATAACCGACGTGATAAACCCTCTCCCCTATTTTTTCACGTCAATTATTATATAACCGAAAAGATAAAATCCTGGGAAATGGTTTATCATGTCGGTTATTTAATAACTGACATGATAAACACCGTGATGTGATGTTTTGTATGCCATTTTTTGAATAACCAACGTAAAAAACAATATTTATAACATCGTTTGTATTAACGTCGGCTAAAAAACGACATAAAAAATAAATATTATGTGACGTAAATGACGTTTTTTTCACTAGTTCATATTGGTAGGTTAGGATTATTCTGCTTTCAAGGTCACCACATAATCTAGACTAGGGTTGGAGGAGCTAGTATGGGATCATCCCCTATGTTGCCATTTTTTTGATCGACATTTTCGGTGGTGTTTGTTTATGGGATACCACCTATGAGACTCTTGAGTTGTGATTACTATGTGAGAAACTTGTATATATCATACCTATTCAGCATAAAGGATATATCTATATGATTATTATGGAGAGACACTCCAAAATTGTTTGGTTGTGGTAACATGGAGCCTTTCAAACAGTGTGATCCATGTGGGAGGCATGGTCAGTGTAGAAACACATCTTCCATGGGTTTTCAAGCCATGTATATAGACAAGATGAACCCTTAATGTTCATATTATTGAAAAATGGTGTTGATTACTCTATTATAGATGATCATGAAGGGTGTCATGGGGCGAGGGATCCTATGAGCTGTATCTATAGCAATCATCAAAGAAAAATCAATGTCATGTGGGATTTCTGCACTAGTGATACTTCTACCCAGGTGGTAGTTTGTTGTCGGTTGGTTAATATTTCCATATAAAATAGTCATATATGAAATATGATGACAACTATCAAAACTATTATATTATGTTGATACCAATGTTTCCAACTCCATTCATCCAATCATTGATAGAGAAAGGATTCACACCAACAATACCAAGGCCAAGTGATTCCTAATGCTTATTATCCACCCCCCGAGTTATTGGAAAATATATTCACATCATTTTATCAATTTTTATGGTTTCATTCATTAGGGTCCACATCAGATTTTTTGATTAGGTTCCTATGGATCCGTGTACTAGTCATATGAACTCATAATATACCCATAATCCCACCTTCTATATGTTGACGATTTCATAATCATTGTTTATTTTATCAGCTCCATGATTAGAAATTAATGATGGCATATTTCCTCTTCCATCCACTAAATCCTCATTAGAGTTTGTTTTTTATTCCAGTCATCCCCCATAGAAGTAAGTAATTTTTGTGAGTCTTTTTCTTGGTAATATCTTCTTGTTTACTTGATTAAATCACATAATTTTCATAAAAAAGTGTATTAAATTGGTTAAAGATGATTATCATGTTGGTAATGATAGGAATATCATTACTTATACAGGGATAACATGAGGCATCTCATGACTTCTATGAGGAAACATATTCTTGGTATGTTAGGAATCCAAATATTCTCACCTCATGCATCATGTGATCATCACACAAGGAAACCCATATCCTTCATTTGTAATGTGAGGAATCTAGAATAAGTCACACAAGAATACATATTCTCATAACATAATAATTACCATGCTTATAAACTAATGTATCACATTTCATCATATAATTTATTAGATTAGGCATATCAGTTATGTGTGAGACGTAGATCATATGCTCACCACATACACTTATTAAGATTTTCAACAATGTTTCCCTAAGATATTCCAATACGTTTAGGATTTCGATGCATTGAGAGGTGTATCACAGTTAATTACAAGTGAATATACTTCACATATTCAGATTATAGGGTGGACTATTCCACATATGATCATCACATATGGGTATTCATGGGATTATTTGGTAGTGGAAAAGTTCCTATATAAGTTCATTAAATTGTAATATATTATAATTAACATCACATTTAAATGAAAATGTCTATTGAGAACCTCAGGTTTGGATGGTGAGAGTTTGAGTATATTCATGGGAAGTGATCAAATAATAGAGTTTCTACCTCCCAAGGGGGAGATGGGTTTGTGTTAAATGTGGAAGTCAATATTGAACATCAACGAGGTATCCTATATAACTTTTAAGATATGTGAATTAAAACCCACTTATGTTGTAATAAATTATTTTGTCCATTTTATAGGACAAGTCTATGAAACATAATTTCTTGGGGTAAGGAACATTGTGTTGTGAACTGATCAATAACAAGTGATGGTGCAAGGATAATGAATAGAATCTACCTGGAAAAGAGAAGATTTCATCTCATGATCGTTGGGTAAGGAATCCAGTTAATATCACCCATGGTAGAGATATAGATTAACATCATATTATCTGGAAAATATTGTGGATTTAAACATCATGAAATTAAAACATTAGGTTATAAAGTTTAACTTCATACAACTCACTCATTATTGGGTCTTACACATGGATCTACCCATTCCTTTGTATTGTATCAGTAGAGAAGGATATGGTTACCCCATGTATGCACATCGATGGTAATGATGGATTGTTTCACCAGATGATGTCCTTATAGGGGCCTCCATAACGACTACATCAGATATCATGGAGAGAAATGGGTGTGGGAACATCAAATTTCCCAAATATGGTCAATGACTTATAGTTGGGGAAAACGACCATAAGAGTTGAAGGTGGTGGAAATACCTATCACATAATTGGAGAAAATGAATTAGGAATCAGGTTCCCTAATATTGGCCATGATAATGGTTGACGAATTATAAAATTGATCTTGGATATTTGCAGGGACCATGAGCACTTGAAAATTTTTAAGCTATATTTTTTAAATGCAGGTTTGTTGGAGTGGAATATGGGGTGAATTTTGAGAATATTTGGGGGATAATTAATCTGAAAAATTCATAAATCATGAATTCTGCATACATGGTTCTAGTATTTGAATCCTTGATATGGGGTTTTTAAAGGATATAGGATTAACAGAATAGTTATAGGTATAATGAATATTCTTCTAGTGCAATGTGTCCTATTTTAGAAAAACATATCTACCATTAGAAATTGTTCTACAAGGAAAATGAGAGGTTTTTTCAAATAGGATTTTAACATGTAAAAATCCTTTTGTAATTTTATGCCTCAAGATTATATTTTTCTGAATTGGTAGACTCAGTTGAATCTCAAAATGATGGATCCCCGTAAGGTGTGAGGTGATGAGGGAATTTATAGAAATAATGGAGCATTATACATATATTTTTTCGAATATTAACATATTAACATAAGATGATGCTTAATGGATCACTCACTATCCCATGAAAATCAAGGGTATTTTGAAAATGATGAGAACTCCATGAATCTAGTACCATCTGAATTTTTTGTTCATGCATTGGCCCTTCTTCAACCTGACTAGGGATTATGATCCTTGATCTCTTCTATAATAAATGCTTCTTAATTCCAAAACACAAAACTGTATTGGTTCTAATTCCAATCAATGATATCATAACAATCTAGTTCCATGGGATCAAACCCAACACTACAACACATCTTACAATCATTGATAGAAACCAAACACATCACAATATGGTAATAAATATTAGAGTTACTATAAATATATAACTAATTAACAGACCAAAAACATGGATTAAATGGGGATAATATAATTCTCATGTGTATTGTGCTTCTATATGAATTATAATTGTGTGTCAAAATCAGAAAAGAGTAACTTTCTCTATTAATGGGAAGAATTTTAAAAAAAATAACATAAATCCAAGAGTCTTAGACTATGAAACAATACCCCCCATTGAATGAAATTACCTCCCATCTTCTTATTTGAGAAAAATACAACAACAACAACACCCCATGTGTTTTCTATGAAACCTACATTTAAAGTGTTGGAGAGTCATGTGAGACATGAATTAATAATAATATACCCATGTAAACTGAAATAATAATAAAAAATTATTGATAAAAATTTAAATGATATTTTTATATGATAATTGGTTCCCTTTAATTAATCTTCAATGAATCAATTTTTCAAATACATAAAGATACTAAGGGAATTTGTATGTCTGAGATACATCAAAATGATATCATATTGTTCATATTTTTTAAAAATTTAAATATTTTTTCTATATACTATATTTTAAACCACAATTTATTATATGCATATCAATTTATTATATTTGAAAGGTATTACACCCTATACTATTGATTAAACAAGTCTTAAATACTTAATTTGGGATACATGTTTCTAAACATTCTTTTTTTATATTCACCAGGATCAATAAAATCATGCATAAACACATCATTGTGATTAAAAATGTGGATCATTTCTTCCCATGGTAAAAAACATTTTAATATAATATCTTTTTTTATAAATTCTCTTGATATTTAATCTTCAATTCCTCCAAATGAATAGTTGGATTATATAAGCTGTCCTTTTTATAGGAATTGATTAGGGTATGAGGTCAATTTAAAAAAAATTATGTTTCAGGGTAAGGAAAGGTTAGAAATGAGAGAATATATTGAAATATTCCCATAAAAATAAAATATCCCCAAAATTGAATTTATATATAACAAATTGAGAAAAAATTCAATATTGACGGGGTATTATGCCCAATTTAATGGGTTTAATTTTCATATATATATCATAGTTATTTTCATAATATGACATGATATTGGATTTATTTAGGATATGAAATATTACTTCCATATCCCAAATATAGATATGAGGCCTATATAAAGAGATCTATTCATGGTCAAAGTGGAATCAAGTTATCTAAATGATAGTATATCATCATTTTTAGGAATATGATTAACCCATACAATAATCAAAGAACAGTTTTCATCTCAAGATACAATCTCTACACTCAAATTCCCATATATACCATGAAGATACTCTTGAGAGGGTGATTAATCTACTACAACTAATTTTTTAAAAATTTCCATTATAATATTTTTATTTTTACCACATTGGTATTTAATCCCATGTTTTCATTTAAGATATAAATGGCTCATTTTATATTTTTTTCATCATAAAAAAATCAATTTCTATATAAAATATAAATAATAAATCAACACTATGTATTTTTAAAATGTTCATACCCAATGTTGGAAACATATTTGTTTATGTATTAAATTATAGTTGGTTTTCAGTGGAATATCCAAAAAATTATATATTATTTTAAAAATTCATTTGATCCAAATGGTTAAAGTAAAAGTTACAATAATGGATGTATCATAACCATTAAAAAGATTCGATATATTTTTTATATGTAATTTATTATTATATAAAAGAAGTAATAGTTTTAGGTGTGGTAATATAATTATATAAAATTAAAGTGATCTGTTAAAGTGATTACCACTTTATTGAATGAACTCCTTTAAATACCATATTAAGATACTTAGTTATAGTCTTTTGGGAAAAACAGAACCTAGTGAACATTTATATAGAGGTTGGTGGTGGATTTTATCCATGTATGGTTCAGATAGATGGATCAATGTTGTGTAATGAAAAGAGATAAGGGGTGTCCATTTATAGGGAAGTAAAATTACACACATTGAATTAAAAAATTATTAAAATATAAATAAATTATTATAAAGAAAAATTATTCCAAATGGATATAGATAAAATAATAAATTTGAAAAATTTGAAAATATTTCCATCTAATGAAATTTAACCATGTTTGGGTTTCATTATATTCATTATCTTTTTTTATAACCCCCGTGGTTAGAAAATATTAATCATAACCATAGTATTGAATTTTTATTATTGAAGGGTTATAATTAAAATTATATAGTATCAATTAGATCATAAATGAAACATGGAAAAAAATATCACCCATTTCATATCCTAATATACCTATATATATATATATATTTTAAAATAATTTAATTACCTTTTCTCCATAACATAATTTTGCAACAATTTTAGTTACTATTGATATAATTTGGCATTGAAAATAAAAAAAATTAGTGTAATTTGATTCACACCCTCTCACTCATGGCTAATATGTTATTTTTCGATTCAAAGTTCTTAGATAAAAAATATTAATCCAAATATTATTAATTTTATTATTCTAAATATCATCTATTTATTTATTTTAATTGTATAAATACTATATTAGCAATTTGTAATCATTTTTTTAAATTTCATTATACCACAAATATAGATATAAATCAGCATGAGAACAAAATGAATTCATATTTCATATAAACATTTACATATGAAAATATCATCTTTTAATCGTTATGTTAATAATTTATAGTTATTTAATTTAGGAGACTAGATTTTTTTTTTATTTTCTAAAATAAATATAATAGTTATAATCAAAGAAAAATACTAAAAAATGGCCTAATAATAGAAAAATAGAAAGAAATGGATGATATAAAATAATCTAATATGATAATGGTAGATTTCTAGTTTGTTGTGAGACATTTTCTCATGGATTTTTCTATATTTCACCAATTATACCCTTTACCGAGGTGACAAATATTTACCATGGTTTCTATTTAAAATAAAAAAAAATTACATATTAACCTTTTTATATAATTCTAATTATAAATATGGAATCCATTTTTTGGAATTTAATATCTATAAGCAGAATAAAATAATTTTAAAATAACCTACCAAAATAGAAAGACGATATCTTTTTAGAAAAATATATTCTGCTTCATAAAATTGGATTTATTAATATATAATTCCAAGAAAAAAAATAGATGAATGTTAAAAAATTTAATAGAACGTTTAATGCATAAATTTTATTAATATCATTAATAAATAGTAATCCCATTAATTTATTATGTTTAAAAAAATTATGTTCATAAAAAAAATTGAACAAACTTTTATTTTTCATTTTAATGATTTGATTTTAATTTCTAATCAATTTTTGGGAAATGAATTTAATTTAGAAAATTGTAAATGAATAATAATTATAAATTTATATAGTAATATTGATATCCACCAATTTAACTATTATGTTATAATAGAATAGTATATTACAATACATTTAGACTCAGGGTTGCGTGTATCATAAAAAATAGAGGAGCTTATTTTTTTTAAGTAAAATATATTTTAAATTATTAAGTTGTTAAATTGTGTACCCCTTAAAATGAATGATTCCATTTAAGTTAAATGACTACACTTTAATAAAATTTGGACATCTCTCTTTATTCATATATTTTTTACCAAGTAGCTTCATTGAATTTATGGTTTCAACATAAAACCTTAACAGGGTGAGTTGTCTTGTTTCAAAACACATTCTCTCCATGATTCAATATCTACCCTAATTATTCCTCATAATATAGAACTTTTTGTAGTGGAATGAAATCTAATTTTTTACATGTGATGTATATATTATTAACTTCTTTAATAGATATATGTAGAACACATATTGAACATGAGGGATATAATTTTGGAGTTCCCAATGATGTGATACCTTCATGCAATGATCAAGTATTTTGAAAGGATTGATATAAATATGAATCATATTTTCCCTCTATCCAAATATCATAATATTCATAAATAGATATATTTTTAATAACCTATTTTTTTCAACATCAAACTCAATATCACAATGGTGATTGTTAGCATGACATTATTACCGGATCTAAGTTAGATTTATGTGTTATGGAATTATTCTAACCTTATATTTCATTTCCATATCTTAATTGGGTTAGTATGAAAATATTTCACCAACTTCATCTAAACACATTAGAGTTGTGCACATCCTTCCAAAAAGGGCATTATAAGGAGCTATCTGAATATAGTGTTGAAATATATTATTTTAATAAAATTACACAAAAGTAAGTTATCGTACCCCTACTGAAATAAATAGGGTAATATCTAAACTTGTATTCTAGAGTTTAAGAGGTCCCTTAGGACTAGATTTTTTTTAGAATTATATATTCTGTTGAAAATCAACTCATTATGGATAGATTTCTATATACATCACTAGAAAAACATGGTAATCCTTGGATTCAGGTCAAATAAAATAAAAGGTAGTATCCCATGAACCCTTTCTACTTCCTTGATGTAAATTATGATAACCTTATCTAAAGTGAAAAATTCTCGAATATTAAATTACTTTGATTAATTTTTAAGGTGAAAACTAAATCCTAATTTGAATTAAGTCAATTTAATTTTATTGATTCCTACATAACATTTAATCTTGTTTTTTCCAATTTTCGTTATGGTATAGGTAATGGTTTTAATATACATATAGATTATGCAATCTCAAACTCAAATAGGTGATATTTCAAGAATTATAACACATATTATGTAATATAAATTTTCATAATTTAATAGATGAAATACTAATTTCTATCTACATACATATTCATACTTTTAGGATTAATAGAATATAATTATGTATGAGGTTCATCTAACATTTTCATCTCCAAGTCTAGTATTGAAGGGACAAATACTCAGTTCTTGAAACATATCATTCCAGTATAATGATGTTAAAACTATGGAAAATTTTTCACCATCTTCCATAATTCCTCATTTTTATTATGTGCATTATTAATACTCTCATGGATGGATAGTTGAACATTTATATGATGAATATAGGATCGAACCCCTTTTTCCATGATTTAAAGATCAATATTTTTAATATACACAAATATTGGATCACTTTCAGTCATCATCATGGGAAAACTAGCATGATATTTATGAAATAGAGAATCATCCACACTATCTCCCTTCATAGGGAGGCAACGTATTGAGAAATAACAATATTTGACCAACATCAACCATATTATATGGTGTTAATTTATCTATTTATATATAAATAGGTATCATGTTTTTATTAAAAGTATATATATTACACTTTTTAATATTATAATATCCCCCCTAGTTGTCAATGAAATAATTACTAATGAAAAAAACAATCACGAGTCCTATAAAATTTCACACTAATTTGTAATTGGAGAGAGACATATTCTCTCACAGAATCATTATAAATCAGAAAACATGTCACATCCTGACCCAATTCACACTATTAAAAGTGATCAAACTTGTTCATGATATGTCCTCAATTATTAATCCCCATATTCTAAGGGTTTAAAAATAGAAATGATGTTCTAATGGTAGTATGGTTGTGATACTATAACCTATGGATCAGTAATTAACATATAAGAAGCCTAAATAAATTAATGTTTTCTTATGATAATAATAACTAATAATATATAATGAACAAATAATATTTCTAGTACCACATAAAATAAAACGGCGCATTAATAAGAAGATTCATAGTACATGTAGTCAAAATATAGCTATAAATACAAACAATAGGGCTAGACTGATATAATAATAATAAATTGAACACTCCCTCTTTGAATGTAATTCGGTGTACATGATCACCCACCAATCCCATTCCATATCCTAGAACAAATGATACAATATCCCTAAAAAACTCACCAATATATATCCTATTGTTATGATATTTCTCTAGGTTACATTTATTGTGCCCCGAGCAGGGTTGGAGTAAAAGTAATTAGTCAAAAACCAATGTATTATAATGAAAATATAATCTATTAATATTATATGAAGATATTGAAAGTACAATGAGTACAAAGTAGATATTTATAAATAACCATATCAATGATTGGATCATCAAGAGACCGATAGAAAACTATACCTGTATGAAACTAATCTAGAATTTCATTGAGTATAAGAATAGTAATGTACTAATAGTTACCATGAATATACGCTCAGGTGTCCTTGTAAAATTATAATCAAATTGGTTTAATGTTTATATTAGGTTAATTAGTCCAATAATATCAAGTTATGTATAAATATGTCTATGTAAATCAATTCCAACTAAACAATGATAAATCAAATTTCCAAAAATTTCAATATAGTTTATGATTATTACCATGTCCAATAAATTGAATATTATTGATGTAGAATGAAATGTACAATAATCTTGATATAAATAATGTGGAATTCCATGACCAATAATTTATTTATTTTTTATGAGGAGTGACATGTCTAACAATTTCAATATAAATGATGATGAATTCCATGTCAAATAAATTGAATATAAATTATGAGGAACTCCATGACCTAGGATTTAAAATAAATTATTAGGAGAATCATTTCCATCATTACATAGTGACTCTTAATTTCCTAAATTTAATATTCCATCTGATCCCATTCATTTAATACCATATTATCATACATGAATTACTCAAGGTATAACTACTAATTAATGACTTAAAATTTAACAATTAAAACATGACCAAAGGTAAATATTTTCTTACTATACTTTTCTATTTAATATATTTTAATAATAATTACCCTAATATGAATTAATAAGGGAAATAAACTTTCCCACAATGTTTAATAATTCATTTATTCCAACTTAATTAACCCTCAATTTAATTACTAAGATAAATACACATAAAGGGTGTTTTGGAAGACTAAATGTAATGGAAAATCATTGAAAATAATAGCACACACCCAAGGGGTGATACAAGTTGAGATAAAAATAAAAGACCATGTAATTGGGTATAAAAAATATCATGTTTATGGTTTAGGAATTTAGTTTTTGGTATTTCATAATCTAAGAGGAATGAAAGAAACATCCAGTGTGTGACACACTGAAAAAAATTATAAATTATGAGACCATGAGGGTATATAAATTATAACACCTACCCCTTTTTTTGGAAGATTCATTAATCCATTAGCTTGTTTGATTAGAGTTGAGATGAGAGGAATCAACTAACTCGATGAATGCACATAAAATAAGGCATATTAGATCATATAAAGATCATGTCAGAAGACAAAAGTTAATTTGATAAAAGAGGAATGTGTATTTATTGATATTCCTCTTAGATTACAAAACATATGATTGAGTTTTATTAGATCAATAATAAAGTAGATCCATCTATGGAAGATGATAATAGAGGATGAAGCACGTGGAGAGGCTGCAAGTGGAATGAGTAAAGAAAATAGTGTAAAACAAATTCATCATCAGAGAGAAAATGTTAATTTCTGAAATTTTTGTTTGGTTAATGGTCTAGATACAAGGTTACAAAACCATGAACCAAAAATATATTTCTAATATCCCATAAAACACCCTTTATTAATGTTTCGTTACATGGTTTACCAACCATGGTCCAACCGTGTGGAGCTAATTTTTGAGAAAACCCCTACATTTCTTGGTTACAACAGACAGTTAAAAAACCCATGAAACAAAATGCGAGTTCCTCTACACCTATATATCACAATTCATGTATTTATATATCCCTGATAGGGTTTAAATAAACCATGTACCGATACATGATAAACTATAGGATTAAAACACATGGTTAGTACTAACCCTGCACTGACTCTTCATCCAACAATGTCTCTCTTAAAACCAGTCTTTCAAATACCAACTGTATGTAACTACATGATGAATTAAAATGAATGAAATTTCACCTGAATAATTTCAAAAAATATAATCATTGATATATGACATGTCACCAAAACCAGATTCTAACAAATCTATCCCATTGAATACTGAGATAAATTCTATAATATTCACCGATGATTGCAATCGACTTATAGGGAAATGTTAGGGAACAAAAATCTCCCATCAATAATAGTTATAAATACACAATATGAAATATGTTACATTATTTATCCATAATACATAGGTCATTTAAAACTATTCCTTTCATTACAATCTCACTTAGATCCCCCATATTCCTTTTTGAAATATGTACATGGAAATTATTGATAAATCTTGTCATACATGGTTCCATTTATCTTATGTAATATGAGAACCGAAACAAAAATATGAGAAATGATTTAAATATCCCCAAAAGATTATAATATTAGGGTATCCTTCTAGGTACCATCATTATATTCCCCACCTTAAGAACAACCTCAATTCCACACCTGTGAAATGATTTCCCAGTTACTGCATCCCATAGCCTACCCATCTCCCTATATAATAACTAGAATGGATATGATCCTGATAATCTCATGAATTAATTTAATGGTCATCCATCACTCATTACCGCTTCCTAAGAAGTTTTACATGGAGTTAATTGGGTTTCAACTCATAGTGACTCCCACAACTCTCAAATAACCAATGGTGTACTCACCACCATGTGGATTACCTTATATCTCTCCTCGATCACAACTCCCAATGAGTCCCTACATCAAACCATAAATAAATTACATATCTCTTAACATAGTCTATAATCACATAGAATAATAAAGTTTATTTTAGTATATTGGTTATTATATTCTCTATACAAGCATTACACTATGATTCCTATGATTTGAATGTATCTCTCTATCATGCCATGCTCACATCAATAAAGATGTACATACTGTAACCAAATACTTTCAATACGTATCCGGAATGTTCATGTTAGAGTACACCACAATTAATCCATCACAATTTTCCTAAATCATTCCAATGATAGCATCACGGCATGTCCTCTGGGGCCCATGTCGAGACTACCCCATGCACACCTTCCGTAGGCCATGGGTTAGCAACTATAACTGGAAAGGCATATCCCTAAAACGGGAAAACATTTCCTTTAAACTTGTACCAAAATTCAAACCAATAACAAAACTAGATAGAACCTGGAAGTAAAACTAATGTAGTAATGGTGTGTACTGAAAGTAAAGGGTCCAGAATACAAGACCAATTGAAAGGTACATCTACAACTGAAAAATAGAAAACAACTCCTAGAATCATCCACTGAGGATCCTACCTGAAGGGTAGGTACAACTCATCTCCATAGCTGTCCATGTTAATCATCACCTCTGTGTACCACCTGGTCCTAGCTCCTACAGTCTCAGTTGAGCCGGTCGTTGTTTGCATAGGACACAACAAGGTGCGGGCGAATCCCATGCAGGGGTGAGTATAACAATTCCAGTAGGGACCACGAGACACCTGATGGTCTCTCAGAATTCCAAAAAGGAAAACTACAAAGCAAAATCTCAATCCCAAAGAACAAATCAGTAGACACAACTCAAAATAGGTATATGTAAAGCAAAAAAGTACAAATGATTACTCAAGAAGCTACATCATCATATTCTGTCAAGAGGCACTGCTGCGGAACATACAATGTCTGACCCACAAAGGATTGATAGGTACGAACCCCTGCTGACCCACATAGGATCTTACCCATACAGGATCGATAGGTACTAACCCCTGCTGACCCACATAATATATAATCCACACAGGATCTGTATGCACTGACCCACATTGGATCACTGAGCGCTGACCCACACATGACCTAACCCACACAAGATCTGTATGCGTTGACCCACACATGATCGTTGAGTGCTGACCTACACAAGTTTTGACCCACACAAGATTGGTGTGGATCCACATTGGATTTCCAGGTACTAAGCTCCGTATGATCTGTCTCCAACATCATCCTCACTTCCGACCACTGGATTCCTGCTCATAGTATGTTGGATTATGGGAGAACCACTCCTCAAGCCATCAATTGTATTTCCACCAGCCAGAATTCCCATGAAGAAGTAACTCGATGATCATTCACATGAAAAGTGTTACAATGAAATAGATGACACATCAACTAGATTCCCGGTCTGTATGTTTTTGGAATTTTAGTGATGAGGGCCCGGTTGGATTCAGAGTCAATCCAACCCGGTCATACTCCAACATCCTCCAAAACATTATCGGATTATTTTAAAGTACATTATCACTCCAAGGATCCCAGCTCCATAGAAGGTTCATCAAATGGACACCAGGTTCACATATTATGACCTTTTAAGCGTTTCGGTGCCCGAGAGGGGTCCGAGTCTGGTCCGACTCGGTCGGACTCACCCTGCCCAGCCCGACCCAAACCAGCCTGGGCAGGCCTAGTTGGGCTGGGCTGCCGAACGGCCTGGCCCGCAGGCTTCGCACAACCCGCCGGCCATTCATACCCATTGGCTAGCGTGACCTATGGGGGTCGTGCAGTTTGCTACTCTTGAATGGCTCAAAGGAGCCATTTGGCTACTTTATTGGTGGTGCTAGGTGGCACTGTGTCATCACACATTGGACCCATAGGGAGCAGGTCCCCTGAATCGTCGTTTATTTGAGCTATGGATTCCTTTAGCACATCTCTCAATGGCATGCTACCTCCACCTCCAAGTTCGGCCATTGTCAGTCTCATATATGACCACTACGGTGCCAAGCAGCGCCACTGTTCCACCGAAGATGGCGGTTTCCAGCGGCCGATCCTATCCACCACCGCTTCTTCCATGTGGCTCTGGTGATGCTCTAGAGATCCATATTCACTTACTCTTGCATCTATGGGCTCCCTGGGATGTCACAGTCTCTATGAGGCTCTCGGATTCCAGATTCTGACGAGTTGAAAAAAATTTCTCCCAAAGAATGCCACAAGAACGAATCGACAGAGGGTCAGAGCCTTGTTCTTTTTTCCCACACCCTCCGCATTGACATGATAACAAGTGTGTGGTCTTTTAATTCATCAAAGACACCTATAATAAAACAAAACCCCTATCTTGTGAACCATTAGAGTTATCAGGGTAATTGGATGAAGGGGAGTCCTCATTGGAGTTAGGTCATTGGCATTCGTCAATCTTGGATCATTACCACCCAAGATTCCTCCCTATATCGGTGGAAGTTGCCGCAAGACTTCTCCAAAGGTTCCTCACTTGATGAAGCTGTGTCAAAACCCCACCCCGAGCTCTCATTAAATAGAGGGGGAAAAAGTAAGTAACACACCGAAAAATTAATGAGGTTCATTTAATGAATGAACCTCTTAATTCCCAATGGTGTAGTTAAAAATAAAAAAGATCCAAAACATTAATTAGCTAGATAGGTCACCAGGTCCCACCATCACCATTCATCTGTTGGAGAAAAATAAATATTATACCTTTTTCAAGTTATTTAATTTTTTTAATGTAAAAAATTTAACTTTTTATCCTTGCTTAATGTGGTCAAAGTGATTCTTACATTAAGATAATCTCGACACTGTAGGTTCAACAGTGCCCTCAAGTTTTTTATATGAGCATCAGTTCCAATGATAGTAAATGCAGCCTGCGTATTTAGTGAACCTGCCTTAAAAAATGTTCATAAATTAATTTAGGGAATATCAGGTCTCAAAAGTATGCACTGTCAATTTTTATAGGCTCACAATAATCCCAAATAAATTAAATAATAATAACTTGGAATTTTTCGGGTCTTTACATTCTCCCCACCTTTGGTATTTTTTTCCTCGAAAGCTACAAAAAGACTAGGGAATCAAATGGGGGTACTGAGCATGCATTTGATCCTCCCTCTCCCATATTCTCTTCTGGAGGTTCCTGTGATGCCAACGAACTCACACCAGAGGAATCGACCACCCCTGAAAGATCCTCTCCTATCAATCCTCTATCACCATAAGTAAATATACAAACGTCGCCCCATCATCGATATCCAGCTCGCCCTAATCGATAAAGTGTGATGGATCATGCACATATCTATTCAATTGCAATACATAGAAAACATAATGAACCCAGTGCATTTGTTGGGGAAGAGCTAAAGGGTATGCCACCTCACTAACTCTAATGATGATCTGGAAAGGTCTGATAAACCTTTTAGATAGATTTAATCCCCTGAAAAACCTCTGTAATCCTCATCGGGGTGAAACTCATATAAAGACATTGTCTCCATCCTCAAAATCCTATGGTCTCCATATCCTATCGGCATAAGACTTCTACCAGCTCTGTGTAGTCTTTATCATCTCGTGGATGATTTTCACCTTCTCTATGGTAGCCTATACCAACTCTAGACCCATATGTGCTGACTCCCTTGGGTCTATCCAGTAAAGAGTTGATCTTCATGGTCTACTATACAAAGCCTCAAATGGGGCCATGCCGATAGTGGAGTAAAAACTATTGTTGTATAAAAACTTCACCAGGGGCAGGTGCTCCTCCCAACTGTAGCCGAAATTTAGTACACAATCACAAAGCATGTCCCCAAGTGTATGTATGGTCCACTCCGTCTAACCATCTGTACGAGGGTGAAAGGTGGTGCTCAAGCGTAGTTGAGTCCCGAACTACTTCTATAATCCGTTCCAAAACCAAGGTGTAAAACGTGCATCATTATCTAAGATGATCATTGATGTAACTCTGTGAATTCACACAATCTCCTACACGTAGAGGTGTCCCAATCCCTCTACTAATCCCTTCTCCTAGATTTGTAGGAAGTGCGATGACTTGGTGAGTTGGTCAATGATCAGCCAAATGGAATCATGGCCCCTGGAAGTACATGTTATCCCTTTAACGAAGTCCATAAAGATTCCATCACAATTCCTCTATGGTACATTAATTGGTTGAGCTAAGCCCGATGGTACCTGATGATCGACATTCACTTGCTGATAAGTGAGGCATCAGAATACAAACTCTTCCATTTTTTCTCCATCCCTGGCCTCCAGTACTGATGTCGGAGGTCTAAGTACATCTTATCCAATCTAGGATGTACCACTAAAGGGGATGTATGGAAATCCCTCAACACCTCCTCCCATAGCATTATTGGTCTGATAGTGCATCCTCTTAGGAGTACGACATTCTACCCACCTTCAGAAAATCCATCAAGAGCTTGTCATGTGGATATCTAAGCATGTCGAGCCTCGTAGTTTACATCCCCAAGATGTGCCTCCCTGACTCACCATAGAATTGGGTGAGTGATAGTCATAGACTGGAGGTAATCTTCTCCATATCTATCTACAAAGGATTACGAAAACATGACTATCTTCTTTTTCACCTCACTCAGTATCTGTAGACTAGACCTCCTTCTGAGTGTGTCTACTACTACGTTCCCCTTCCCATGAGTGTAGACAATATCAAAGTCATAGTCCGGAAGGAACTCTATCCATCGTCACTATCTCAGTTTCAGTTCATTCTTTGAGAAGATATATCTAAGACTCTTGTGATAAGAACATATAGTAATCCATTCAACCACCACGTAGTGCAACCACATATTCAGGGAAATGACCACTACTGCTAACACTAGGTCATGGGTAGCGTAGCTTTTCTCATGCTGTCTCAACAGCCATGAGTTGTAGGTGATCACGACTCACTCTTACATCAGGACAGAACCCAGTTTAGTCCCTGATGCATCAAATTAAACTACATACCCAACGACCTCTTGTGGTAGCCTCAAGATGGGATCACTCGTCAGTCTCTACCTCAGCTCTGGAAAACTCTTATGGAAATTCTCCATCCACAAGAAAGGATTCCCCTTGTTCTTCAATGCTGAAAAGGGTGCTGCTACCCTAGAAAAGTCAAGTACAAATCTTTGGTAGTCTCCAACCAATCCCATGATACTTCTCTACTCAGTCACACTCCTGGGAGGCCCCCAAGAAAGTACTACCTCAATCTTTGTCGGGTATACTGCGACTCTAGACTCCAAGATAACATGCCCTAAGAAGTGTAATTCCCATATCCAGAACTGGCACTTCAAGTGATTTCCATAAAGCTGGTTCTCTCAGAGTGTATCCATGACTATCTGTAGGAGCGTGTAGTGCTCCCCCTCTGACACTGAGTATATCAAGATATCTTCGATGAAGACAACCACAAAGAGATTGAGGTATGGCTAAAAGATCATGTTCATCAGCCCCATGAACACTGTCGTAGTGTTTTTCTTTCCAAAAGGCATCTCCAAGAACCCTTAATGGCCATAATAACATCTGATGGTTGTCTTCGGTACATCCTCATCCCGTACTCTGAGTTAATGGTAGCTTGATCAAAGGTCTATCTTTGAAATATATCGAACTCCCTTTAGTAGGTCAAAGAGATCATCGATCCTCAGAAGTGGATACTTGTTCTTAACGGTCACCTGGTTTAGGTGCTAATAGTCCACATAAATCCTCAAGCTCCCATCCTCATTCTTGGTGAACAATATCGGGGATTTCCAAGGAGAAACAATAGGCTTTATGAACCCCTTTCCCTCGAAGTCCACCAGCTGTACCCTCAGATCACGAAGCTCCACTAGAGCCATAAAATATGCTGGTGTAGATATAGGTGTGGTCCTAGGGTATAGGTCGATGTAAAACTCTACCTCTCAGGATTGAGGTAGTCCTAGAACATCATTAGGAAAGACATCAACTTATTGATCCACCACTATAGGATAAATCAAACTCCTCACGCCAACTACTCTGAGGGTGAGGCTAGCTAACTAGTGAGTGATCGATTTCACCCTCCACCAAGAAATAATATCCTGTGCTGCAAAAGATTCCATCCCACTAGTGAAGAAAATGTGGTCCCATCCTCGCAGACACACCCCACTTTGGGCCTAAAACAGTCGATATGACCATGGACTACAGATAGCCAGTCCATACCCAAGATGATGTTGTAAGGTCTTAATGCTGCTACCAGGAAATCCCAGCCAAATCTCTCACCTCGTAGAGTAAGCTCCCACTTTCGGCACTAGTGTGTAATTGTCTAATATTCTCCCATTGGATAATATAATTGAAAGGATCAAGCCAACAACTCCATCAGAATTTTTGAGGTCCGAATGAGTTTTAGGCAATGAAAGAGTGACTGGAACTTATATATATATATATTGTAGCTAGGGTGGAATAGACACAGATTATACCTCTAATCATCTATGAAGAACTATGGTTGTAGGCATCTATTACCTTTAGCTGTGCTTGCCCCTGTCCACCTGCACCTTCTAGTTGGGGTGGACCTCTTGGAGGTGGTGGCGGTAGAACCTCAAATCGCCACCCACCACATGCTGCACGACCTTCCCCTCTCCCTCATCTGCTACCCTATGGACCTCGCCACTTTAATCTTTTCCTCTGACTCAGTGGTCCCTCAATTGTCTGCTGATCGTCGGTATAGTGGGTTGGGCAGTCGTGAGTCATGTTTCCATTCCCTCCGCACATGAAGAACAGTCTGCCTCCCACCTAACCTTCTCTACCTCACAATCTCCGACCCTCTAACCCTGTGTCTTGGGGTCATCCACTGATGGGTCTGGCCCGATTGGAAATCTACGTCATCTATCTGCAGCCTCCTGTATATGACTCGGATACCTATTGTCTGGTGGGGGTTCTCACCATCGGTGCCTGCTCAACTATGAAGCCATACACTAGCAATGCTCACCCAAGCACTCCAGCCTACGTCTGGAAATTCAGTGATATTTTCGACGCTCTGATCTACCACTGGAGACCCTACTAAAATGTTCAGGTCTTGAAGAATGGATTTCGTACTATGTTGGTGGAGTAGCACGAGTGGTCAGTGAATCTCTCTGAGTAGTGGGATACTATTAAGCTACCCTGCTATAAGTGTAGGAGCTCTTGAATATTCATAGAGTACTGTGTTCTTGGAACAAACTCCGCCTTGATGTGGCTCTCACAGTTCGTCCAAGTGAGGGTCACCTTGTCTTGTGTCTAGAGGATCAGGCTTCACCATATCCATTTTGTGCCATGGAAAAGGCTATCACCTAGGATAAGAATCTGCTTTGCCGGAGTCTCAACCAAGCGAAAAACTCTAGCCATATCCTGCAACCAGTCCTCAGCTACCTAGGGATCTATCTCTTCTTGAAACCTTGGAGGCCTCTATCCCTGGAACTTGTGAAATGCACTCAGTCGGTGAGCATGGTCTACTCATGGGACTAGTGGAATCTGCTGCCCAATAGGTGGTGGTGCTGCTAGTGCACCAGCTGAATGTACTACCTTAGTAAGAGGGCCCTCCATCGAAGTGTCATCACTCAGTGGGCCATCATCGTATACTCTCTCAAGAATCCTAGAAAGTTGTATACACATTGGCATCCTGAAAAGAAATAGTTGAACCACTATCAATAAGTTATACCTAGGGATCTGACTCAAATAGATCAAAGTAAAAACATTTCAAAAATACACGCAAGGAGTATTTTCATTCACCGATTCAAAAATCATAATTCAAGGTCCTAGTGTATGGATACGTCAGCCACCACACCAACAGTAGACTCCCTGAACTGGAAACCACACTCAAAAAACATAACACTATTGATTTATTAAATTATAAGGGCCTTAGTTCATTGGTAGAACTAACTCCTATAATACCACTTTGTCACAACCCACCCCCCAGGGCCCGTGCCATAACTACACCATACTCATCTTCCATAGGCCAGGGGTTGGCAACTAGCACTGGAAAAGAATATCCCTAAAACAGGATGGAATTTCCATTAAACCTGTACAAACACACAATCCAATAACAAAACTATATGCAACCATGAAGTAAAACTAATGTAGTAATGGTATGTATAGAAAGTAAAGGTGTCGGATTACAATCCCAAATGAAATGTACAACAACAAATGGAAAATTGAAAATAGAACCTCGAATAGTCCACCAAGGATCCTACCTGAAGGGAAGGTATAACTCATCTCCATAGCTCTCCACATCAGCCTTCACCTCCATGTACCACTTGATCTTGGTTCCCACAATCTCTGCCAAGATGCTCGACTTCTACACAAGACATAACAAGGTGTGGGAGATGCCTAGGCAGTGGAGAGAAAAACAGTACCTAGAAGGGACACCAAGACCCCTAAAGTTCTCTCAAAACTACACAAGAAAAATCACAAAGCATGATCTCAATCAAAAGGCACAAAGCAACAGACACAGATCAAACCAAGTATAAGTAAGGCAAAAATGTAAAGATGATTAGTCAAGAAGATAAGTCATTTTATTCTATCGAGATGCACTACTGCTGACCATACAGAGTCTGAACCACACATGATTGATAGGTACTAATCCCTACTAACCCACACAAGATCTGACCCACCCAGGATCAAAAGTATTAACCACGGCTGACCCACACAAGATCAGTATGCGGTGACCCCCACAGGATCGCTGAGCACTGACCCACATTGGATATAACGCACATATGATCAGTATGCACTGACCCACACAAGATCACTGAGCACTGACCCACACAAGATATGACCCACATAGGATCGATGTTGACCCACATAGGATCACTAGGTTCTAACAGACGTATGATCTGTATCCAACCTCTGCCTCATTGCTGACCACTGGATTCCCCACTCATAGTATGCTTGATTCTGGGAGAACCACTCTTCTAGCCATCGTTCATACATAAACGGGAACTACGTCCCATGAAGAATTACCCCAATGATATATCACATCATAAGGGTTCCAATACAATATACAATGCATTAATTAGACGCCAGACAGTATGTTGTTGGCATTTTAGTGACGTGGGCCCGGTTGGATTTGGAGTCGATTCAACCCAAATGTAATTAACATTCCTCAAAATATATAGTGGAGTATCATTAAGGGACCGTGTCACTACAAGAATCACAGTGCCAAAATCATTTTATCAAATGGATGTATGGTTTTCATGTTATGGCCTTTTAGGTGTTTCTAGCCCTGAGAGGGGTCCAGGTCCGGTCTGACCTAGCCCCACCCAGTATAAGCTGACCCAACCAGGTTCAGGTTGACCCAAACCATGTTCAGATTGACCTGAACTAGTCAAGGATAGAACATGCCTGGTTGGGATGGGCTATGACGGGTTCGGCTTGTGGGGCAGCGGACCAGCCCGACCCGCTTACAGGCGCGGCATGGGTGGTCATGCGGTCTGATGCCCCTGAACAGCTCAATGGAGCCGTTTGGATCAAATATGGGAGGTTCCAGGTGGTGTCACCTCGTCACCCTCTATATCCACAGGGAGTGGGTCCCCAACATCACCATGGCTTCGAGCCACAACTTCCATTAGCGTAGCGCCCGACGACGCGCCTCCTCTACCTCCATGGTCAGCCGCTGGGAGCCACTTATCTGACATCCATGACACTGATCAATGCCAGTCTTCCACTGTGGATAGAATTTTTCATCTATTCCCATCTTTCACCACTAATCACCAGTGCCGCTGCATCGGTGCCGCACCAGAACTTCTTCTGTGGGGATCCAGTGACGCTCCGAAGATCCGTTTTCACGTCTGATTGCGTCTACGGGCTCCTAATGATATTGTCATCGATGTGAGTCTCTCGGATTCCAGATTCTAATGAGTTGAAGAAATTTTCTCCTGAATAATGCAACAAGAATGAAGTGTTGGAGGGTCTGGGACATGTTCGTTTGGCCCATGACCTCCATGTTAACATGATATCAAGTCAGAATATTTTTAATTCATCAAAGAAAACTATATTAACAGAAAATCCCACTACTAGAAAATGGGTCTATACCCATGGTTTTACAAAAAACATTGGGTATAGGGTTAATATGGGGACCTATACCCACAGTTTTGAAAAACAGTGGGTATATGTGTTTTTTTCAAACCCTATACCAAGGGTTTGTCCAAACCGTGGGTATAGGGTTTTCTCCAAAAACCTATGCCTACAGTTTTTTAAAACTATGTGTATTAGGGGGGGGGGTTGAAGACCTATACCCATGATTTTGGAGAACCGTGGGTATATATTTCCCGCATTATGGTGGGAAAACAAATTACATGGGACGATAAAAATTTTCTACGGGAACATGATTTTTATTAATACTATTATGAAAATACAAAGATAAGAACTAAAAGTATCTGTAGCATAGTTGGTCAGGGTGTTAATCTACTCAGTGTGGTCTAGTGTTTGAATTTTGTCAAATTATTTTTTCAATTATTTTATTTTAATAAATATATGTAAAATAATGTACGCATGTAGCATTAAAATATCAGTAGGTTAGTTGGTAATGTGCGGCTTTGAAGACAGAGAGGTCTGGTCTTCAATTCTTGCTATTTTTTTTTCATATAACTAGATATATTAAAATATTAAAAGAAATGAATATATATATACCAGTAATGGCATTGGCTTGGTTGGTCCAGGATCTCGGTGTTCAGCAGAGCGTGCAGGGTTCAAACCTTCCTGAATGCATTTTTTTAATATGAATTGGATAAATTACCCCCGGTTTGAAAACTGTGGTGTAAGTGCCCTACCACGCTGTACAACAGGGTGTTGGTGTGTGACACACCTATACCCACTGTTCTACAAACCGTGGGTATAGGTAAAGACCCCTATACCGACGTTGTTCCCACCCATGATTCCCAAAACCATGGGTATAGGCTATACCCACAGTTTTGGGGGCTATACCCACAGTTTTGGGGGCTATACCCACAGTTTTGAACCGCGGGTATAGGCCGTTTTTCTATTAGTTCCCTACCTCATGAACTGTCAGAGGTATCACAGTCGTTGGAGGAAGGAGGGTCCTTGTTGGAATGAGGTCGTCGATGTTCATCGATCCCGGATCGTCACTGGCCAACCATCCATCATTTGTTAGTGTAAGTTGTAGAAGAACATTACTAGAGGATCCTCACTTGATGAAGCCATGTCAAAATCCCACCACAAGATCCATTTAAATAGAGGTATAAAATTACGTAACACACTGATGAAATAACGAGGTTCATTTAATGAATGAAACCCTTAATTCAACGACAGTGTTTTTACAAATAAAGGATAGTCAAGCCATTAATTGGCTTGACAAGTCATTGGTCCCCACCACTATCACTCATCCACTGGATAAAAAGAAATAAAATACTTTTTTCAAGTTATTTTATTATTTTTTTTGTAAATTCTAAAATTTAACTTCTTCTCCCAACCTACAGCGTTCGAAGTGAAGATTCCTTTACACGAATCACTGCACTGTAGATTCAACAGTGCCCTTGAATTTTTTACTATGAGAACTGGTTCAACAGATAGAGAACACCGCCTGCACATTTACTGAATGTACCTTAAAAAGTTCAAAAATTCATCCTTGGTACACCGAGCCTTTGAATTATTTGCTGTCAATTTTTAAAGTCTGCCAATAATTCAAAATAAATTAAAACAATTACATGGTATTTTCTGGGGCTTTATAGATATCCCCAATTACCTTGTTCGTCCTTTAATATACTAAAATTTCACAGTCTCTATAACCACCTATAGATTCAAGACAACTAATTACAAACTCAGGCCGAACTACACATTAATGTTCTATATTAACAAATTCCAATGTGAAAGTTTATTAGACCAAACAATTTTGATTTAATGGACGTATAAACTTGTACGAACAGGTTCAAGACCTGACTCATGCTCCTACATGACTTCCATTAACAAGGCCTTGCTTAATATGCAATACGAAATGTCAATTTCTAACAATCCAACTGCTCTATTGGATATTGTCTTCAAAATAGGATCCTTCATAATCTATAATATTTTGGGAAACCTCCCACATAATGGTTCTTATGGAATTTCAATCATTAGCCACAGACCCACAAGTTATGTTTTCTTGTATGCAGATTATAATCCACATAAGGGCCTCCTTTACAAGGCATCTAACAGACCTATACACTCTCTATTGAGGAAAACCCTATGGAAGGTAAAAATAAAGATCTATGATATGAAATTGTCACATCCCAACCTAGTTCACACTATAAATGGTAATAGGACTGGATGATGATACAACCACAATCTCACATCCTCCTATACCATAGCATTTTATCTGGCATTGAATGTACAAATGATGAATTATAGGGATACTATACCATCTAGATTAGTAATTGACCTACCTGAAACATATATAAATGAAATAAAATGGAATTTAATAATAATAGAAAATCAATAGTGAACTTATTAAACATAAAGTAAAAATAAAATCCAACCACATATGAATATGTATAAACCTATTTCAAGAAGTGAACATTATTTACATAATAAATATAACAGATCTATAATAAAAAAAGAATAAATAAAAAAGACTCATAATCTAGAAGACTTACTGAGTACATGCTTGGATAAAAATACCATTCCATTTCATATCCCAATTGATACAATAGACTTAATGATTGATACTATCAAAAACATCATCTAGAATATCTATCAGGGTATCAATCAGTGGATTGAATATGGTGTGATTAGAAATCATTACTTCACCACCAACATTGCCCATATAAAATTCATTTGGTGGATATAAAATGTGTATTGTGTAGGTAATGTGATTTTAGGGATGTGGATTATAAAGAACCACATCGAGCATAGACTCCTTCTGACCAACATGAATCACATTGCCTACTATATCATAAGCCTGAATGTATATGAGAACGATAATAGTAAAGAAAAAAATTGACACATATCAATACACCAAGGAATACTTGTGAAATTATAATCACATGGTGTTTTATTATAAAATAGATTGTGTTCCCCAACTTCATCCCAATATGTAGGTGTTCTATGCCCCCTCCCACAAAGATCATTTCAGGGATCCATTTGGATTCCCAAGAGGAAAATGATATTATAAGAGAGCTCAACTATAGGAAGATGTTGGTATCATCCTCCATTTAATTCAATTGATCATTATCTAAACATTTCCTCAATTTTTTGGAATGCACACTTAGATTGGACATCACATTAAAGGTTATAAGCCCTACTGATGCTTAGCTCAGCATTTGGATATTCATGAAGACATTTCCAAAACATAGAGGTGAAACATGGATCCTAATCAGACATAATAGATAAAAATACTTCATTAAGCCTCACCATTTATCTGATGTATATCTGCACAAATTCATCTCGTGAGAAATACCCTCAATTCACAATCAAGTGTTTAGTATTTACAAGCTGATGCCTAACAACCCATATAGAATTGTTTCCTTTGAATGTCTTTGGTTGTATGGTGATGTAGTCTATGGTGTTGTTTTACCATTTCAATATTTGTATGGTTAATGGTTGGATCATCCTATTGCACTTCTTTCTTATAGACTCCACTTTCTAAAATACCAGGCACATTGATATATATTCAGCGATCGCTTTCTTTATCCTATCTAACTAATAGTACTCTCGGAGATCTTATTACATCTTTCTATTTACACGGTGAACGGAGAAAGCAGAAAAATCTACATCATCCAATATTTTTTTCATTAACTCATGTTGTAATAGAACACATAGTCTTGACCAAAATCTCAGAATTCCTTATTCATTAATATTAATCTCAAAGGATTTCCCATTTCATATAGTTTCCACTTTATTTAAGATTCGCACATCATATTTTCGATCATCATTTAACCTTTGAATAAGAGATATCAAATAAATAATTTTTGATTGGATTGTTGATGTTCCTTCCTATATGATTCTAATTCCATCCTCTATAATTATTAGAATATTGGATCATTGTAAATTCTCATAAACTATAAAATTTATGGATCCATTCTACTTAGATTAACATCCACATTATTTTCATTACCAAGTTAGTAGAGACATTAGAAATCATATTCCTTGAGTATCTCTAACCATATTCGTTAGAGCATATTCAACTCAGTCTGTGTGAATATCCATTTGAGACTCTTTTTATCAATATATATTTGACACTTCTCCATAAAGAGATAATGACACCATATTTTCAAAGATAATATAACATAATCCAACTCAAGATCATGTGTTTGATAGTTCTATTCATGAACATTATACTTCCTTAAATCATAGGCTATGAATTTTTCATTTTTCATCAAATCCCATCCCAATCCCTTCTTTAAAAATTTGCTTAATGTTATGAAAACATATCCACTTGTGGGTAGTGTGAAAATATGGGTACTGATAATAAACCATTTCAACTCATTGAATCTTTCATCATATCATCATTCATTGAAGGCATTACTCCTGTCCAAGTTACATTGGTAATAGGGTTTGAGAATTGTGAGAAATTTTTCTCAAATTAGTAATAATATCAAGTTAACCCATGGAAGCTAAAAATATCCATCATGTATTTTGGCTTCATATATTATTAAATTTATATTTTTTTAAATAATTCACAAATATTCCATTTCTTATGATGATATTCCCCATGAATGAGACACACTTCAACCAAAAATCACACTTTTTTCACTTTGCATAAAATTATCCATTTAGAAGATCTTTAGAATAGTGAATATATGCTCCTCATACCCCTCCTTCGTTATAGAGTATATAATAATGTAATCTATAATGATAACAAAAAAAATTTCAAGGTATTCTTTTAAAAAAATCTATTTATCATGCACACAAATATTTCTAGAGAATTAGTGATTCTAAATGGAATTAATACAACATCATAATGCTCGAATATTTTATCAAAAAAATCAACTTGTGGATATAATATTTCTTCACCATAACATGGTAATATACTAACCATATATCCACCTTGGAGAAGTATTATTCTCTAGGTATTTTATTGAAAAAATCAAAAATCTGTGGAATAAGATCCTTTTTCTTTATTGGTATCTTTTTGATCTCATGATAATCAATGCAAAAGTGCATTGACCCATCATTATTCTTGAGAAGGAGGATTGGTGCACCCCATAGTGAAGCACATGGGAATATAAAACCTTTATACATATTCTCCTATGATTTTTTATTTAAGAAGTCATTTTTCACAAGGAAAATCTTATATAGAGTCCTCGATATTGTAAAAGCCTTGGGTATAAGATCTATTGAAAATTTAACCTCTCGACTAGCCGTAAGACCAAACAATTCCACAAGAAATACATTAGTGTATCCCCTCACAATATGCATCTCTTCAAGAATCACCCTTTAATTGGACTCAATAAATAATTCTAGATATGATTTCTCATAGGGAAATAATATCCATTATAGATATGATATTTATTAGTATGACTCATCCTCGTCCTTGTATTTTCATAGAATTGGGGGGGTGGGGGGAGATAAATAATCCATAGAGTGATTTCCTTCTTGTAGAAATTTATACTATCTCTATATAGGTAAATCAAATCGATGCACAAAATTTCATCAAATTCCAAAAAAATAGTATTAAAAGAGTTATCATGAATATTTGAAAACAAATTGTGATTGAGGAAGAGTTATATACATAGGATGCAATAATTTTTCCACTTCGTATTTTCACCAATAGCTCTGCATCCAAGATTTTTTTAGAATAGTTCTACTAAATCTTTGTGATATAAAGGAATGTGTATAACCAAAATGAAAAAATATAGTCACTATTATTTATGGAATAACTAGTGTACTTATCCCAACTTCATTGATGGGATCCACCTGAGCGGTTCTGATGGGAAAAGCTCTCCCTTATTGCCTAGGAAGTCATTGGTTGTCTCTGAAAACGCATGGCTTATGGAATTTATTTTCAAAGTGCCCTAGTTCCATGTAGTTGAAGAAATGAACTCTGTATTGTGAGTTGACTTGTGCATTAATTTCTTCAATCACATTAGTTGGTTTCTCTTATTGGAAAACATCATCCAGGTTTCCTTCATTTCCATAACTAATGCATTTCTGTATTCCCTTTTTGAAATTTCTATTTTTCTTTGTCCCACAATGCTGACATGTGGGATGTTGGAATTTAATGGAACCAGTAGATTTATCTATTAGACCGCCTAAATTAAAGTCCACTTTACACTTCTTATACCCATTTTACCCATGAGATTAGCCAATCTCTATCTCAACATTTATGGTACATAAAAAAATTTCTTGAAAGATACCGAAGTCAGGAATCACCATGGATTTTCTACAAATGTTTTCAACCCACCCAAGAACTGATCAACATTGCAATAAGGATTAAAAATAAAACTAGAGGCATATCCTGAAAGACTTTTAAATTATTACTAGTACAACCCAATTGATTCATTATAAGTTTTTTTGATTGAATAGAAATTCCTTTTTATTTTATGATAGTGATTTTGAAGAAAATATTTGTTGAAATAATTTTTTTGGAACTCATTCTATTCAATGGCATCAATCTGTCCCTCAGGTTTCATATTATTGATTAATTTCTATTACTAATCAACTTCTCCACCCATGTGATAATATTCTAAAATACAATTATCTTGTACAAAACATTGAATGATCGATAATATCTTATCAATGGAGTTGATATATTGTTCTCTAAATAAGGGTCATTTGATTCATTGAAAGTAGGAGGCCATTATCATATGATGATATAAATTGGGGCTTGTTAACTATTGGGGGGTATAAATGATCTTCATGATTGATTTTTCTTTAGAAATCAAGAATTATCTGATAGAGTATTTCCTTAATGATCATGATGCCTGATCCCATTGTGGTTGGAATCTTATTGGGGGTAGTCACCACAATTCCCATCACATTGATTGTTTAAATGTTTCCCCCCATTTTTGGCCATTGGGTAGAATAAATGGAAAACAATGTGTTAGTATTTTTAAACTATTAAAATCCTAAAAGGATATCCAATGAAATTAAGGGGATAACTTATTTATTTACTTAACTTATGAATTTATAGGCATAAATCTCTGTTATCCACGATCTGTTTCTAAATATATAATCTTAAGGTCATTTTTTGTTCCCTTAATGATGTTTTGTAATGTTCTTTTGAATTTACCAAAGCATATCCCTTGGGATTGTCAAACTAGGTGATAAATAAGGCCCATTTTCATGTACCTAGTTACCGTAAGTCTGGACCAAAACTACTTATATGAGTAGTTACTCCCATGTAAACTTATTCTACAACCACATCCACTTGTAGTACCGAATAAGGGATATATTTTGATGATAAAATAGTTACTATATACTTAAAAAACAATAATTTTGAATTATTATACATAGTATTATCCCTAAGTATTTCCCTAATGTTCTCTATTCCTAATATAGAAATTGACTAAATGTTTTCTATGATACCAACTCTAAGAACCTCAATCATTATTTTTTATTAATTATTGATTTATTTCATAAGATTACACTTAATACAACCCCAAATATCAAAAATTCCCATGTCTTTGGGAATTATGTAAACTACATAAAAACATAAAACATAAAATTAATTTTCTTTATTGAAAACATATTTAACATGTTCAGAATATTCCTTCATACATAAATCCTCATTGGATAACATAGGGATAAACATTAGTATGGATTGAGATATAAATACTAGTATGGGAATAAACATCAAATAACATTATAAGGATAATAAATATTAAACTATAGACATATTAATGAATCATAAAGAGTGTTTTAATACGAAAACATGAACAAAGAGACATAAAATAACATGATAATCATAAAATTTGAAATGTGGAAACAACATAATACATAGCTTCATAAACATATTCTAAGGCTAACCCCACAAAGACATAATTGTGAAACATTCCTATAATGGAATATGGTTAAATCCTTTTCCAATCACGATATATCATGACATTAAACATTACTCAATCATTGGAGCTCTATCTGGGTGCACAAATCATGTTTATTTCATACTCATGCTTTAGTGTGAACATATATCATACAACATGGATTCATACATCATAAAAATTTATTCCATCATAAAGGTGTTTATAATAAACATATATAAGTCCCTAATAAAAAAATATTTTTCCATAAATATTAAAACCCTTTATAGGATATGGGCATGTCATTCACTACACCATTGTTTTAGCTTGGATATTTGTGGTGACATTTTGTCATCACAATGACATCAAATAAAAATACATAAAATATATTGATGACAGAGAAATGGGTTTCTCAAAATGTAGACATTAAACTGAAATTAATATAATATTTTAAATTCATTTCAAAAAATATGTTTTTTGAAATATAAAGCATATTATAATGATTAATCTTTAATAAATAAGATAGTGAAAGAACCCTTAAAAATTTTCAGCATGGTAATAGGTGTATGTAAGGGTTCATATGAGGGAAAAATTAGTATAGAAGGGGATCCCAAAATTTATAAATAAAATTTAGTGTAATGGGGATAGGGAAGATCATATCCCATTATATTCAAATTTGAATTAAAATATATAACAAAAAAGGAGTGCTTGATAAAAGAGGAGAGTGAAAGATCCCTATTTGTCTGGGTGTCTACAAAGTCTATGGAGGGGAATCTAGAGTGCATTAGGGATCTTTTGGAGGACTATAGGGGGTTTAGGCTCGACTGTGGTTGGTATCCATGGAGTTTTACAATTGAGAAATGGTATCTTAGGTGTGATTATATTGGAAAGGATAGTCTTTTATATATTATATTAATTTTAGACTCTATATAATAAAATTTAAAAACCCACAAACCATACCATGGTTTTTATTACTGTTTTTTGAAAAATGGGTTTTTTTATTATTTTATATGGAAAATGGTCGATACAATTAAAATAATTCCCTTTTTTATGTGAAGGTGGGTCACACTGATAAATAAATGATTTTAAAACCAAAAATTGTATTATAGATTTAGGAGGATTAATACTGGATTTTCAAAATAATTAAAATAAAATTAATATCACATAATATTAATTGTAAACAATTTATATGTTCATGGATCCCATTTATAATAATTATTATATCCCTTTTAGTTCATTATTATGTTATAAGACACAATTTTATATTTATACAAGGTTTCAATTTTACCATAAAATTAGAGTATCTTAAAAAATTATAAAAAATTAACTATTGGATAATTTCATTACTATGATTCCAAAAAAAAATATTCATTTTATCTAGATTATTTTAAAAATATGTTAATATTAAATTTTTGTATAAAATCATATTTTATTATGAAATGCATAGTATGCTTTTCCAATAATTGTTTTCCATAAATTATTAAATTTTCATTTTATTATATGATCATAAATATTTAATAAATATTATTTGATAATATTATTATTTTTAAATATTTTTTATTTAAAAAGTCAATTAATTTCATAAATTAATTAATTGAATTTCAATATTGACCAGAAATATAATTTGTGATTTATTTTAAAAAAAAAATAATTTAGAAAGTAACAATAGTAGGATTAATATATATCCGTTATTCTATAAAAAATAATTTACATATTTTTATTTCTAGGTTTTTGATATAAATATAAATTTAATTTTCCTTAATATACCCTATGAGTAATGTGTACGATGGTGGGACTTTCAAGGGGTAGTTCAACAAACATGGTTTGGTGAATGATCTCAATAAGCATGAACTTATCTCATAAATTATTTCTCTCCTTATCAAGTTACTAGATATCATCATTGTCATTGTCAAGGGAAAATCCTAGATACACTATCTCCCTTGTAAGATTTAATAAATGGGATTTATATGGTATGATCCTATTTGTTGAGGAGATCACTTCTTTTGAATGTTTTATTTATATTATAAAAAAAATATATTTATATAAACCATGTGATCAACGCTCCACTACTATCTTATCGATAAAAATTATTCATAACAGGAAATTAAACATAATACGTTAATATTAAACCAAAAAATGAATCTATTTTAAATAACCATATTTTCTTAATACAATGTTTAATTAAAATGTGAGTTTTATTTAAAATAGTTTTGGTTATCCAAAATTTTAATATTTCAATTATATATAAATTATAAATCAGATTCCATTAATTTTTTAATAGAATCACTAATCTGAATCCAGGTTTAATTTAATACATTACAAGAATGTTCTAATACTAATAATAGATCATGAAATAAAATGATCAAGTGGTCAAACCAAGTTGATTCCTATATAATAATTATTGATGAAAAATTTTATGAAATTAAGAAACTAATGATATAATCAGCTAAATTATTAAATTAGTTATCCCATTACGTGGTAGAACAAGTTAAATTTTTTTAGATTCTTAGAGATGACATTGATTAATGTACTATGGATGTAAATGACATGAAATAAAGGATTCAAGATATGGATCTTGATCTAAACCGGTTGATGTCTTTTAAAGATGATGTTATCATTTTGGGAAATCAAAATAAATAACTTTAAGTGGATTTCAAATATCTACTATATCATGATAAAAAGCTGGAATAGAAAGATGATGAGTTATATAAAGTCTGTTAGGAGTTCAACAAGATGAAGGATTTCATAAATACCTTAATGAATAGTGAATGAATTTCTTTTACCTATCAATTTAATTTTTTTTTAAATATTTGAATAATTTTTATTAAATAAATGTTATTTTAATTAAAATATTATTTGTTTTAATGTTTTCCAATTGTGATTTGATATATGTTATTTTATATTTTTCTTCGATGATTACTTAGTTCAGTTCATTTTATTTTATTTTATATTTTCCCATATTTCAGGAACATCATATTTCTATTCACCATTACTTTTTGAAAATCACAATGGGGAGATGATTTTAAAGTCTTATTAAATGATGATATATTATCAAAGGGGGGTATTTTTAATTAAGGGGAGAATATCATTCAATGGGAGAATTTTTTAACATAGGAAAAAAATTATTTAGTGGGGGATAATGATATTTTCTAAAACATATAATCATATTTAGAATATTTGTAAACTCTAAGGAAGTTATGTCACAATTTATAACTCTAAATATAATTTTCATAAAAGAACAAAGGACTATATTTTGTTCTAATTTTTTATTTGTATGTATGTTTTTTGATATGTGATTTCTGAAAAGGGGGATATTGTTGAGTTAAAATTTTTACATCGTACTTTTCCATTAATTTAGTATCAGAAATTAAAAAATCACTTTCCTAAAATATGGTTACTAAATTTTTATATAACTAATTTTTGGTTTGTTTTTATAGAAAACATTAACTTTTAAGATAAAAATATGTACTCTAATGTATTTAAAATATAAAAATGTAATTAATCAATATGATAATTAGATTGGCTGTGTGTTTGATAAATCAGACAGACCTTCATTTAAATCAACGGATGGAATTATGTTTTTTCTATCCAAGTCAAAAACATAATGACTATAATACTAACCTTGATGTAGATAAATAATAAAAATAATTATTACATTTATCATATTGATAATCAATAAGGATGTTCATTATAATTTCTAATGTTTATAATTATATTCACATAATAATTTCATCAATCATAAAGAATAAATTTTAAACTATTGTGCTGTTAGTCAATACAACATCAGAAAATCATTTTGGATGAGATGTTAGTGCCAACTGTCTAAGGCCTTTGCATTAATCATGGAAATATGATTGTTGGGAGACTTCTAATAAACACTTATTCCTTTCAAGAGGTTCGAACTGGTTTGTCACATTCTCTTCTAATGATTTCTTGGAGTGAACCACTCATTATTAGTCAATTTAGTTCTTTAGTTGGTCATTTTTGTAAGGACTCCCTATTAATTTGTTTCCTTAAGAAATTTTGTAATTGTAATCTATGTATGCACATTGAAATAATCAAGGGATTATAGGGATAAGAGGACAGTGAATCTGATCAACCAGATTGAGGAATTCTTGGTCTGGGAAGAAATATCCAAAAATAATATCAAGGGATTTTTGTTATTGAAATATTGAAAAATTTGTACATCATATCGAGGGATTTCCTCGTATGGAAAGATAGAAATTGTTTTGAGTATAAAATATTTGATACATTTAACCAAGGTTGTTAACTACCTTTATAATAAGGCAAATGGAGTTAATTTTTTAATATATACTGTATTTCAGTCTTAATTTTATATAGCTATGGTATTACATATTTATAGAAGTATCTATTCCATTGAATTTACAGTAGAAAGTGACTCATCATATTCAACATTTAATATTTAGTTTTTATCTTTATAAGTCTGATTATGGTAAATTTATTCTAATAAATTAGATCCCTTATGATTATAAATTTTTCTTTGGAAAAATCATACTGATTTGTGGTTCTAATTCTATGAATCTAATAATCAGACTGAGTCAATGTATGATAAATTTACTTTATGTTTTTTGTGTGTTGATTAGATTAAATATTTTATACTATTTTTTGAACTAAAAATGAACTCCCACTTGAAAGTATATTCATCTAAGATAATTTTTATGACCCTAAACTAAGATAATATATTCAAGATAATATTACACTATTTTAGCCTTGTTTCATGAAAAAATGTGGTTGAAATTATTTCTTTCCAAACTCAATGTATAACACTCACCTCGCTAATAAATGATCACCCATTTTTCTATCATCTTCACACCATAAAACCCATTTTATTTGAGAAATACTTAAATAAATATCTTCTCAACCCCCAACTCTAATTATTTACGACATATTCTTGACTGAAATCTATCTTATAATGGATTTTTGTGAAATCCTATAGTGTTTACTCAATGAATATGTAACATTTTAGAACGATTTTTTTATTTTATTTCATATCCACCTCCAAAAGTAATTATTAGAGAATTATTATATAAAAACCATAATATATGTTATCTACTAATATTTTATTATATTACATTCATTACATACAACCATCTGCACTTCCTTGAAATAAAAAAGTAAATTGTCATTCATGTGTATGACAGATTATTTCCACTTGTACTGATGTCATTCAGTTTCTCATTACCATGTATTGCGATTGGAGATAATAATAAATTTATTATTTATATAATATATTTTTTCTATAATTATAAATATGAAATTATTATATCACACGTACATTCATATTCGCAATTTTTTTTGAATATAAAAATGCCAGTTGTTTCTATGGTGTAATACCATCTCATGAAGTGATGTGGTTTGTTCATGCTTTGCATGGAAGATAATCAGTATAGTTTTAATCAGATTCTCTAATATATATGAAAACATAATTATTTTAGGATGATAATATATTATTTTCCTTTAAATTTTCAACCCAAAAAGATAATGGAAACAACTTTTTTCACACATAAAGCCTATCATCCCCAAGTATCGTGTATTTATTTTTCTATCACAAAATTTCATTAATCACTATAAATACATACATAATGAAGATATATGAAATTTATATCATTGTTTAATTATATATATTGTGATATAATGATTAATTTAAGAGTACCAATGTTATAAAATCAAAAAAATATGTACAGAGTATTTTTATCCTTAAGAAGTTTTGAAATGATATTTAATTATTATGCTATTAGCCTTGAAGTTTATTTTCAATAAAAATGATTTTGAAATTATTTTCAATTTTAAAAAACGATTTTCAAATAAAAGTTATGTTCTTCAATAAATATCCCATACTATTTATATTTTAAATTAGTTTTCTATCCATGAAGAAATAATTTGATGTAACTTATTATTTTCTATGGATTTGAACCATGGAAATGATTCTTATTGTTTCTACAAATGGTTAATGAATATAAGGGGTTAATGAATCCCACTTCTCTTCCAAATGTTATACTATGTAAAAATTATGTTGAAACACAATTATTTTTCAATGGGTTATTAAATGATACAATGATGAAATTATTATAAAACATTTCACTTTTCCATGGGTTATGATATGATGAAATTAATATTAATTCTAAATCATTAAATTTGTAATGATGTGATGAATGTTTTATGATATTTTCAAACTCATGTGTATGATTTTCAACATGTGACTAATGTTACATATATTTGAATCCAATGCATTGGGTAAGGATTATTTTTATATGATATCAATGGTACATGGGCGGTTATCCCAATCTCTAAATAGAGTTCATGATAGGTTATAAAAATTCCAAATATGGTACATTGGTTGTTTTCCCAAGCATAACATGTTGTTAATATCCTAGTGGGTTTCCTTGAAATAAATTTTTTAGGATTTTGAGTGTGCCACAAATATAAGTCTTATTCCAATGATATTCTCCAGTGGATCATTCTATATGATTATATCATTATTAATGTCTTATGAATATCCTATATTTATTACTTTAATTAAGATTATGATATTTGATATATAGGGTAAGGTTTTCAAATGTTTTTATAATGTTCTTATACGCTAATCTTCAGGTTATGCTAATTTATATCAATCAAATACCCTTACTAAGCATATGACCTCACCCTTTATTATGTTTCCCTTCACTATGTTCTGAAAAAATGTATTTTGTATGACATTTATAAGAAGGATTATTCCTATAATGATCATTGTGTAGATGAAGTAGTTTACCTACGGTCTCTATGTTTGGGTTTCCAAGTTTCAATGATAGTAAATTGTAATGGTCCTTATGATTATGTTTGATTAATAAAATGAATATTCATTAAAAATTATGTCATATCAATGTATGATAAACTTCAATCAATATAAAGTAATCAGGAATATTAGCACCAATGGAAAAGATATATGAAACAGGTGGAGGAGATAGGAGAGTACATACTCGAGAGAAAATATTTCATGTCCTTTTCTTCCTTATTTATATTATTATTTTTTCACATTATAATCTTACACAATTTATTTATTTCATGTATGATCATAGAAGAAATTTTTGGGTAATAATGTTGATCTGGATTACTTTTTACTAAGTTAGTGTGATATTTACAATGATTTTATGCTCACAATAAAATCTTAATTAGTTACCCTTTCAAAACACCTAGAAAAAATGAATTGTTTTCTCAATTTAAATAAATAAATTTGATTTACATATTATAAAACCAGTCATAAGAGTAAAAAACGATTTTTGGGAAACACATGTTCTTAGTGAAACTGAATTATATATTTTAATAACCTAATTAGTGATATAGTTGAAATATATTAAGTTTCATCCAATCATATAGATACCTTTTGAAAAGATCTATCTAACTGCTCTCATATTAGTCTAGTTCATTTTATTTTTTGAAAAATGAAGGAAAATTTTTATGGAACCAGCAAATTGAATTCCTATATCATAAAATTTATTTCTCCAGGATCATGGAAAAATATTTTCTACTATCATATTAAATATTGAATTCATATCTTTCATTATTAAATGAATTTAAAAATATTTTTCCCCTATTTCATTATATATTTTAAATTTGTTAGTCAAAAACTCATAAAAATTCAATGTGGGTTGAATCCCATTCACTGTATTATTTTTTTAATAGAAAATTCAATAATTAGTTTTTAATTATCCAATGAAAACAAGGTAAAAAATTAATCATTTCATAAAAATTAATGTCTGACCAATTACTAAGAATGATCTTGAAGAAAAATACTATTATGACCAACCTATAAAAATCATTGAACTAGACTATTATTAAAATTAGTTCATCATAAGAAAAAAGTTCTTATTTTATTCAAATTATTTAAAAAATATATATATTATTTTAAATATAAATATAAGAAATTATAAAAAAGGAGAGTTTGAATTGTAATCAAAATTAAAATTTCAATCCACCTATACATTTGAATGAAATGTTATAAATAATCAATCATAGTGGTTTTCATATTCCTACTATATCTATTAATCCATCATAGATTAGGTAATACCCTATCTCTCATAGATATTAATTCCATAATTTATACATAAAATTTCTTCCATCATAATTTTTTTTACTAAGTTATGGCACCCTTGAACATATTATGGACTTATATAGTGTGAAATATTTGCTTCCACTTATGTAATTATATGGGAAGGATATTGAACATTTATTTCTACCTTTTTCCTACAGGTAAATTCTATAGCATTTCTCCATCAATTCAATATGTCAATCATTGATACTATGGATTATAATGTTAATTATTATATAATGAAATTATATCAAATAGGAGTAAATATTTTGATAATATCAATCACCTTTGTATTTTTTCAAAAATATAGCGATTTGTTTCATGATGCATTAAATAGATTAAAGGGGTTAGATAGGCATTGTATGAATTTATAACATACTATGAAAATTACTATAGACACATTATATATTTCTTTAACCCCATATCACCAAATAATTTTAGATCAGTCATATAGAGTTTATTTTTTTAATAAATATATTTATGAGTTGAAACACATTTTTAATACACTTAGACAATATTCTCAATATAAATACCCTAGATGGAGAACTATAATTATGAAAGAAGAAAATTGTTCAAATATATGAATAATATTCTTGTTATTATGATGAAAAACAACAAAATATAGTTAGGGATAAATTACACCATTGTGTGACATAATTCCATTCAAAATCGTGTTTCCCCATCCTTGATATCCATACGCAGCCACCTGAAATTCTAGTTTCTAGGGTATAAATAATGGATTAATCCTAGTGATGATCCACTTTAAAATTATTAAAATGTGTACATAGGAACTTCAATTATCTAAAATAATTATAATGATTGTTTAGACATGATATTCCATTATAAATAAAAAATATATTATCCAAGGTTACTAAACCCAATATATAGGGTGAATCTTCTAACTTATAAAGATAATTTAAGGTCAAATGTTTTAAATGATTGGTCAATTGTAAAATAAAATAGATTCTAAAGATGAAAAATTTATGTTCAATGTGATAAAAAATGTATAGACTTATTTAGATAATTATCAATCAGATACTATGTTGTGCAATATTCATTTGATAGTGGGTCAACTAGATAGGGTAAAGAACACAATAAAAATGTGGAAATCACTATGAAAAACTAAAGGTAATCCTCAGTAAAACATAATGCAAATTAATATTGTAAATGTTATTAAAACATATTAGGATTAAAATAATTATTCAAATTCTAATCAAACAGATGATCTTCAAAAAATGATACAAAAACATAAAAACCGTGGAATGTGAAAATACTGAAAAGCACATAGAATCCACATTTAATTATGTTGTTTAATCCAAATTCAAGAAGAAAAAATTAGTATTTAAGAAGAAAAAGAAGTTATTCCAACAAAAATCAATAATTAAACTCTAATTTTACCATTTCGATAGAGACATTAGAAGAATAATCAATATATAAATCCACTTAAATTATGTGTGCTCATTAAGAAACATAATATCAACCTTAACATCGTTGAATCTTTTTTCCTTTTCTTCATCATCACTAAATTAAATGAGGCCTTATTATAAGTATATTATTAATTTAACGCATTGATGAAATTTTATTCTTCAAAATAAATCAGAATATTTTTTCACATAAAATATCACAAAGGGATGTAGTGAAATTATTTATAATTAGATTATTCGTAAACATCAAGAACCATAATGATTTTTAATCCACCAAAATATTTGATATGAATACCTATTAAATTATTTTAGTACCATAATTTTAGTTTTAATCCTATTAAATTAGAATTTTTATCTATTTGAAATAATAATATCAACTTCCAATAACTATTTTCCACTAGTTAACTAACCATTCTCTAACGTAATAAATTGGGATAGTACATTATTTTCTAGTTAGAGTATATAATTAATTAATTCAACTATACATTATCATCATATATAAAATGTTTCATGGTGAGGTTACAATCATCCCTAGTATAACCTTCATTTACATGGGAGAATCTTTCATTAATAAATAATATATTTGTTTCTTGGGGGTAAAATTACACCAAACACACACACACTACAAAAACACAGTCCTGAAAGGTAGATCATATCCATCAAAGGGAAAACCTACCCAACTATACACTTTATGAAATCATATATATTTATCCCAAAGGCCTAGTGGGAAGGTAACCCATTATATGGCCAGTAGGACAATTTTTTTCCCATGGCCCATTTTGTGAATACTACTACTACAGTACCCATGCTACTACAGTACCCTCATTGTACCTTCCATTGATTCTACTACAGTTTCCACCACTGCTATAGTGTCAAAATTTCAATAGGGCCTCTGTTTCCGTAGTACCGGTATAGTACTGCTACTATACCATACATCCAATGGGGTTTGAACACCAATTTTATTTATAGGTTTATGTGGTGCTTACTACTATGCCAAACCCCAAATACAACTTCCATTCAAATATATAACTGATTATTGACTTTAATATTTTGAAAATATATAGAATAATTAATTATTTTAAAGGGACTTTTTTTTTTCATTCAACGTGAATTCAATTATAGGGAATAAATGTATATTTATAAGAACACGATAATGAGTGAAAGTGGAGTTTTAATATTGATATATTTAATAAATAGACAACCGGTCCTAGAAAAATTGAGAATCTCTATATCCAAAGATGAATATCCTTTAGTTGAGTACAATGAAGTATTCTTAGATCACATATATGAATTTTCCTTATAAAAAATTGAAATCCAAATAATTGAATCTATGTTTAAGGAGAAATTTTCATATAATTATACTAATAAAGAATAAGATTTCTAAACTACCTTATTGAAGAGAAATATTGAGGACCATATAGATCTTAGAATTATATTTATTCCCTAACATAATGAATAATTGAAGTTCATGTTGTTGATTTCTCATTTATTTTAACTACTTTTGAAATATGACCTTATAATCTGGAATCTATTTTTGAAAAGTTTTAAGAAACAAATATTGTTTAAATCACCATAAATTGACTTCTTATTGTAATTGATCGAATTGTATTAGTTCATAATCACTATAAAAGGGTAATTGAAATTTATAATTATAAAATTGATGTAAAAATGACTAAAAACACACAAAAAATCTAATAAAATAGTATCATTATTTTTCATTCCAATTTAGTTTGACAATTCATGAAATAATTTTCTAAAAATAATACACAAATTTTTATACTTATTTTAAATGGAGAACCAATTGAATGTGATAAAATAAATTTATATTGATTTATTATTATTATGATCATATTCATTAAATAAAAATTATTTCTACCTTATAATGTAAATTACATTTTTATGTGATCTATAATCCATTTGATGTGGTAGTGGGGGATTCAATTTGGTAAAGGAAATATATGAGGTTTCATGTTATTTACTATCCTAGTACATTTTTAAATTATTCACATATGAATTACACTATATTTGAAAAGTGGTATGTGTTTTTTATGTTTCAAATATAAAATATTATGAAAAAATATTATTATAGAAATATACAATAGGGTTAAATCTATATTGCTCACTATCCACTAATCACCCCATTATCAGCTGGCTATGAATGAATCCCAATTGATATAAAAAAGATGAACCATTCATTTTTATAATATTAATTAGTAATAAAGTATATTAAATTTGATTATAATGTGATAGATAAATTAATTTCTAGGTTATGCATTACTTAAAATTAGGACACAATAGATGTTATCATGTGTTTTCATAAAAACAATAGTTTTCTTTTCTACTGAAACAATATTCTGGGATTAAATATTATGGAAATTTCATTCTATAGGAATTATTTCAAATGAAATTTAAAACTATTAAATGAATAAATATAACCGTGTGTTAAATTTCTATTTTTTCAGGACCCTTAATACTTAGATGTTTTTTTTGGATCCTGTTGATATTTCTTCTAGAGAAGTAGATTCATCCCATACATGAGATCATTAACTCTTCTGTATAGGGTGGAAACCATGGGGCTAAGATGGAAACCCCTAATTTCCAATATTATGGTTTTTTTAGTTAAAATATTCAATGATCTTTTGATTCTTATTGAATGATATGAATGCTTTTAGTGGTTAAAAAATGTTTTTAGGAATTATGATTTATCACAAAATGAAATTATAGAGGTTTAGATTTTTTTGTTGACTAGATATTAGAAATCATTGGACCATTCCCATTAACTTATTAGAGTGGTTAACTTATAGTGGTCTAAGAAATTGGTTGTAAGTGGGATGAGGCATCAGAACAACCAAACAACCTAGCTACTGGTGTTATGATATTAATCTTGAAGAATAAAATTTCTATATTTGGAGTACCGTACGGATTTATCACATATAATATGTCACAAATTAAAAATTATAAGTTCAAATCATTAGTGGGAAAATATATTTGTGCTCATATAATATAAACGACCTATAACCCATTGATTAGTTATCAATATGATCATTAAAACAGATAGATAAAAATAATTATAGAAAAACTTAACTCAAGGGAAAATTACACAATAATGTTATATAAGGAACTATTGGCCCACAATACCACTTATAAGAACCACATAGAGATTTATTATATTTTAATATAATTATAAAAACAATTAAATTTCCAATAGAGTTCATCACTATCCTTTTTGGGCAGTCAAATCAAAGAACTCTGATTTTTTGAATTTTTGTGAAAGAAGTTTATTATATTTTAGTGACTATGATGATATTAGAATATACTCATTTAAAAATTATATAATTTTTATATACTATGTGAAATCATTCTTGACTATGTAATTCAAAACATTTTTTCAAGTAAATCGATTAGTGTCACATTACAAATCTAGGATTACGCTTTTTTATGTAAATTTAAGACCAAGTGGTCTAGTCTATTCACTATATTAAGTTACATAATCAACTGGGTGGTAGAGATAAAAGGACATAATAATGTGAAAATCATCATTAATGGAATTAGGGTTAAAAAAATATTCTATGGGGCCTCTAAATGGATTGGATTATATCAATTTTTTTGAGATTTGGCTCACCATCATGTTTAATTAAGGCCATAAAACTCATCACTTCATGGGTGTTAACCCATGGTCATTTTATTTTTTTCCTATATTAAAATAAACTAAATATATTATTTTTATCCATAGTATCTTGTAGTTTTCTATTCTTTATGGTATCCATTTTTTTATAGTCATTGACGAATATTCTATATTACTTTCCTAAATGTTTATCATTTTCCTGGTTGGTATCCATTGAAACTATATATTTTCCTGATCATATGAGGACTGTGTATATGTGAGATGCTTAGAGATGAAAAAATCTTCTAGAGGAAATTTTCACATCACTCTCAAGGGTGAAGAGGAGCTATATTAAGGGAATTTTTGGATAAAAAAACTAATTACAAACACTTCTATCATGTTATTTTAAGAATCAAAAAATTATTACTGATGTTTAATGTGAGTTAATTTACTATTTAAATCATACCACTTAGCTTATACTGAGTTACCATCTAGTCTATTGTTATAGCTTCTTAAAAGGCTATATTCTGAAGATTCCAAATATTATGTGTCTTCTATGAGCAATTTTACAGAATCTACCCTAAAAGTTTCCCATGACTTGAATGAATATTTTTATCTTATTTTTAAACATAAATATCCAATAAGTACAATAACAATTATAATGATGCATAGCGTCATTGGTAAACTAGGATCCTGATAAATAAAAAGTATTCTTTAATCATGATTTCTTTATTTTATTCTCCATAGTGAGATATTAAATTAATTTAATATTTTAAAACATCATAGGATAACCTAGAAAACGAAGAATGAAATGTGGTGATATAAAAATTCCATTAATGGGATTTATTTTGATAAGGAATAATAACTTTTGAATCAAAAGTATAATATGATATATTAATGGAGAATACTTAATGGAAATCACATAGAAGAATAACTTAATGAATATGGGATCATAATATAATGGTGTTATATGAAATTTAGTTGGAACATATTGTATGACATAACCATTATCCATGGATAACTTTATAGAAAAAAATCACATGGTGGATAATATCATATGTATTTAGTTTACTCCCTAATCCCATACATCATGTCTATTTGGACTATTTTTTTACACAATGAATGGGAGTTAAATATGGGTACACCCATCATAGTTCATGATTATAATTTCCACAAAAATCAAATAATTCATAAGTAATAAACACAATAATTACCCATGAAAAAAAATAAGTTTCATAATCATTCCCAAAGTCATAATCAATATAAATATCATAAATGAGGAATTCTATAAAAGAAAAAAAGAAGTGTATTAACCTATACAAAAGTTATATTATGATGGTTATATATGACATAGACATATATACATAATTTATATGACTTAAATTACATTAAAAAGATAGTTTGTGTTGGTTAGAAAGAGAATGATCAAACCCCAATGAATAGGGTGTTTTACAGAGATCCCTTATCTCGATCTCTATTTTTCTATTATGTTATTTATAATCATGAATAATAAAATAAAATTACATATTTACATTATTGATAATATTTTTAATTTTTATCATTCCATGTATTTTATTTATTACCACCATATATTAAAAATTCTACTTATTTATCTTCACGTCAGAAGTTTTTTGATGTTGTTTAGATCATATGTGAAAAATCACTTTGGAATATTGGGCATGGCCAATGATATTAATATTTCATTATATATATATAAATAGTAATAAAATAATTATCATTTTATAAATCTATTAAAATTTTAAAATAAATCATGAATGTTGTTTTTTAAAAATAAACTATGTTATAACAATGGTGATAGTAAGTTGTACGTACACATCAGTAATGTTTCAATTTTTATAATGGTCATACAAGAAAAAAGGTATGTTTTATTTTTTATTCTATAATTATAATTATATTATAAATAAATTAATATTTCTTTAAATAAACATATATATACCATCTATGTGTTTTAGTAACCAAAATGAATCACATCAATTCACAAGGCGGTGGTCCACTATACAAACGAACAACATTATCATTATTCAATAGATTCAAAGGACATAAACTATATAAAGTATATATTTTCCCAAATGATTATTATTTATTTAATATAATATAGAAACTTTAAATATATAATTAATATATTTGGTGAAAGGAAATTATGTAAAAATAATTTCATAGGTTTATGAGGTGATAGTTAACTATACACCTCAATGATAGTTTTATTTCCCATTTGATGGAGGAGGATTCCAATGTGGGTCATACCATTAAAAAAATAGAATATAAGTAGTATGAAGATACTAATTTTATTAAATCATCATGAATGACTAATATGTTATGGATTTGGATGATAAAATAATACAATGATGTTATGTTATGTATGATTCCTATTCTTTGGGATACCATTTTAGGATTATACATGAAGCCTCCCTATATTGGATTTATAGTAAAAAAGGTATCTAAGAAATGTTTATGGTCTTATGGAAGGTATTAGAATATAATTTTTTCCAAAACTCATGATTTTTTTTATAATATAGATGAGATGAGTTCCATTTTATAATTGAGAGGGAATAATGATTTATTAATAGCCAAAACTATTCAATAATGTGGAGTCACTCTCAATCCAAGAGCCACAAAAATTGATAAATAATATGTTTTATGAATCATATGTTTAAAAAAAACAAAAAACAAAAAACAAACATGTTTTATACATTATATTCCATTTAACTCTAAGGATATCGACTTCTATCATTTTACTTTTTCATAATAGTAACATGTTTTTTATATTATTAATATTTATTATTGAAAAATATTAAGTTCAAAAAATTACATAATATAATATATGATTAATCAAAATATAGAATAAATTTTATCAAATTAAAATGATAGATGTACTTTAATTAAAAATAAAATCAATTTGGTGAAACGTGTAGAAAATGGTTTTTCAAGAAATGAATTTTTCCAGAAAAAGATGACCTTATATTAATTATATAGACTTTAATCATCAACATGTTAATTTTAATTCATTTAAATACATATTTAAACATATATATGTATATATATATGTTATTTTAATGTAAATATTAACTAATTTTAGTAAATTATTTAAAATTGATAAAATTCATGCTCTTAAAAATAGATTGCATAAAATTATTTTTTCAGCATAAAAATTAACATAACTAGAATCATAAAAAATTATAATGTAGTTAATTATTCTAATCTAAATTATTTATTTTTTAATTCAATAATAAAATTTAATATATAAATTTACATCTTAATATATTCAATAAAATGAAAAGATAATATTTTAAAAACCAATAATTTTCCATATTCACTAAAAAACATAAATTTTAGAAAAATAGGAAAATTTCACTATAATTAAGTTTTGATAATATTATTTAAAAAATTATGTCCATTTTATAAAAATAAATTCTATAAGGTTAAGATATTAATTTTAATAGTTCAAAAAAATGAAATAAAAACATTTCTAGAGAAATAGTTTTCTTATGAATATAATAAATTTATAGAAAAATGAGTTATTATTTCCTAGGAACATATCAATACATTTTTGAATATTTGGAAATATATATATATATTTAATGAAGTAGTTAATACAATTTATAAAAAAATAATGGTTTGGTCACACTGTCATAAATAATCGTGGTTTGTTTATTCAACGTATTGTGTTTCATATACACTATCAGGTATAGTTTTCATTATACAAAAACTTGAGGTGTGCACTCTACCACCTCTAAGGATGTACAACCTCAAAATTTAATATTACATAATAAAGAGAATGAATGTGGGGTGCTTTTATTTTATTTTTTCATTTAGTTTATAGGTTACTTATTAATATTTTTGGTTCCGATACTACATTTTAACCATATTAGTTATCCTATTTTATAAAAAATATCTCTATAGTCCATGATATTTATCTAATTATTCTCATAATGTAGAATGTTTTATTAATGTTCCAAATATAAATTAAATAAATTTTAGGGATATAGAATGTATTTCTTCCTCATGGATACATGGAATATTTCAGGCACTGAGAAATGTCTATGTCGTAACTCTTATCTGACCCTGAATTTCAAAGGGGTGATGTTCTTGGGGTATATAATTTTCATCTTCCAAAATAACACAATTATTGTCCTTGGTGATATGTCGATAAAACTTTTATCCCATAAATAAATATACAATCCTCATTAATGATTCATATCATTTCACTATTATTAACTCTAATCATTACTCAGAATGATCATACCATTTTCTATAATTTTCTTAACCAAATTATGTCCCAACTACATTTTTTCACTAAAATCATCCCAAAGTGAATGTGTTATAAATATATTACCATAAAGTGCTTTATAATAATCCATTGGAATACTTATGAGAAATATATTATTGCAGAAGAAATCAAATAGTGATGGTGATGATCTGATCCTCCTTAAATTTCTATATACCTTTCTAAAAACATGTTATACAATGTCTGAATATTATACTCATGTTTTCCATCAGTTTGGGAGTGATTATCTAAACTAAAGATCAAATCATTATTTAGATAATGGTAATGAATCTTCTAAATAATTTTGGTAAATATCATATGTCATTCATATATAATGGATAGTTATGTTCTATGCATCCATACCACCTCTATTATATATATCCGTGAATTTTTATTGAGTGATATGCCCTATAAATTTTTAATGAATGATAATTATATGTTATAGAGACAAAATAACCAAAATGTAATTAAATCCACATGATTTCTTTATAAGACTTGTGATGAATTCCATTAATATTGATTCTAATATCCTTTTAGGTATGGATAATGGTTTCATCATATTATTATAGTATTTCAATTTTTTCATCACTATTTTAAAGACTATACACATTGATGTATATACCCGAATATCCTTCTTCATATTTTCTACCCAATAGTACTCTGGGTGATTCAGAAACTTCTTCATTATCCCTTGGATGATGTATAATTCTATTATGTGTATAAAATTATAAAATCAATCTTTATCTCTTAATTTGATTGTTTATGTAGTCTTGAACAAAATCTTAAAACACATTATTTATAAATTTTGGACTATCGTGATTTACATTTTTGTACCATCCAATATATTTACAATTTCTAAATCATTACTTTGAGAATATATAATCTTATATACAATGGATGGTTGTGAAATATTTTGAGAATTTAACAATGAGGTTATTTCCTTCATGATACCCATTTCCATTCTTTTCATTTCTAGGATGATTGGTTCTTTATTAATTCTCCAAATTAATAATTTTCCCATGCCATTTTTACATAGGGTATCATCCACTTTTCATTACTAGGTTGATAGTAGATTGATAATTCATAGATCACGAAGAGATATATCCTTTAACAATGATTCATATTGTGATCCTTCTAAGTTAATATCTTTTTGAATAACATATGATCTATATATATTTCACACTTCTCCCCATATATATAATGTCTCCAGAACTTTAATGAAACAAACAGTGTAGCCAACTCAAGACGTTGGGTGGGATAGTTATTCTCAAGATCATTCAAATTCCATTAGGTTCTAGCTATTATTTTACTATTATGTATTATTACCCATTCTAATCTATTTTTTGAATCACTATTATATACCATGAAATCTTATTCACATGACAGCTGTGTGGGGGTCTGTGTAGTGATAACCCAATATTTCTAATACGTAATTATTTATTCACATTCAAGGTTCTAGATAAACATTACTCTCTTTCACGTAGAACATGTTAGTTGGTTTTAAAACCATGAGATTATTCTCAAACATCACTTCAAATACCCAACAATTCCCTGGAAAATAAATTTCTCTATTATATATGACGGTCTTGGCCTATATAGAACTAGAATTATCTTAGAATGGTCGAAAATATCTCTTTTCTAGTGATTTTATTCTCAAAGAATGATACCTCCATCTTGAACACAATTTCACTATTATTTTCCTATAGCATCACCTTTAACAAAACCATTATCAAAATATTCCAATACTCCTCATGATCCTCTATTCTACTAGTGTATATAAAAATATCATCCATAAAGACTACCAAAAATATCTCAAAGTAATCTATAATACCCTATCTTTTAGGTCCATAAATTAACTAGAGAATTAATGAGTTTGAATGGAATTATAATGAACACCTAGTGTCAATAACGTTTTCTCCATGTAGTTTTGTTAATTTATTTCTTCTTCACAATTAAATAGTGATATAACAATTGAGGATCAACCTTATAGAAATATGGGGCTGCAAATAGTTTATCGAAAAAGTCATTTATCTATGATAAGGGAAATATATTACTTATAATTTTTTTGTCTTCACTCTAATCAATATAGGGGAACACTGACCAACGATTATTCTTGATGAAGATGATTGTCATAACCGATGTTGAATAACTCAGGTGTCAAACACCCTTTTCTATATTATCGTTTAACTATTTTTTTAGTTATTCCAACTCAACAGTGACTCTTTTTTAATGATTCATCAACATGGTTAGAGATCTTGGTATAGATCAATTGAGAACAAAAAATCTTGTTATGTAGGAGGGAAATAAAACACTTCAAGGAATTCATCAATTCAAACCCTCATAAGGGAAATGCCTTTAAAAATTGTTTTCCATTTTTTCTGAATATTTTAAGATTGATATTCTTTATTATTAGTAAATAATAAAAATTCTTATATATTGTATTATAGGTAATTTTCATCCTCCCCCTTAAACATGACAAAAATTTATGGATGACTTGGGATTTGGAGTTTTTTCTAGCTCTCTATCTCTCAATAATTGATGTTGTAATTATATATGGATATCCAATTAATTACCAAAATGTCAAAAAAACACTAAAAAAGTATTATGATAATTGCATGATGGTTCAGTCCATAAACAATGAATTGGGTTGAGTAATATACCTAGGATGAATAATCTTCTCGAGTTTTTGTTCTCCTAGATAGCTTAACACCCATGATTTGATATGGTGTTGGAATTGATCTTTTATACTTGAAATATATGAGAGAATGTATAGAACTATAATCAAATAGTACATTTAATATTAATGATTGAATAAATTTCTCACCTATAAAAAAATTATGGTTAGATTCAATATCATTAGTACTGATTACATTTTATCTTCCATTCTCCATAGACTTAAATTTGTTTGTCATTGATTTTCTATAATGGTCCTGGGCTTTAGGAATTAGCTTTTGTAATTCACATGTTCCTTGAAATTGAAACACTATACTTCATGATTTGTGTGGATCTAAATATTACTTTCATATTACAAAATAGTGGGTTTCTTGAAATATCCCTACCCCAAATTATCATGATGCCCTCTTTTCCACTATTGAAACATTTTCTTGTTCCAATTAGAAAAATTTTCGGATACCACTTCCAATACATTTTACAAGTAGGTTTTGGGTTTTCATTCCTTCATGTGATCTAAATATTAGATACTCAAAAGGAAAAAACCATTTAATTTGTTTTTTCTCCAATCCCATGACACCAATTTGAGTCATTAATCTCTATGTCATCTTTTATGGAAAAATAAACAATCACCTCATAGTCATCAAATTCTCAAATCACTAATTAATTTCATAGACTCTAATTTATCCCACTCCAAAAACTATCCACCTTAAATTCAATGTTGATGTAAATGTCAGAGGCATATTGTGAAAGTATTGTGATTTTTTTTTTCATAGACCTTGAGAGACTCATCTTACATTTTCATCAGATTGAGTAACTATATCTCCTTTCTAATATACGTTGTTAAAATTAAGTATTAATTGAAAAAATGATATTAAATTCTTCTCATTATTTGGAGTCAATATTCTATTTAGATTTTTTCTTTTTGATTAGTTTCAACAAATGATAGGTTTATTCATCAATTAAATAAATGGAAAACACATATTTATCGTTATCTAAGAATTATTTTATGGATAATTAATTCTCAATGGAGATAATCAATTAATTCATGATGAGGGGATCTAAAGATCCATTAATTGTCGGTGACCTTCTTCACATTAAAAATAAATATAAGTCTTCATTCCTTAGGGGGAGTATTTTATTCTATATGATTCAAGTTATTATTCATAAAAATTCCCATTAGAGATTGTAATTCCATGATGTTCATAGTTCCCACTCAAATATCTTTATGCATATCTTTGGACTAATCATAAAATTGTCTACCATGTTTATTATTAGAACATTTTCTCCTACTTATAGCCATTTAATTTAACTAAGTAAAATTATGTGAGTGTACATTAACATACAAAATGTAAAATTATAAAGTGAGACGGAATAAATTTTAAATGATAAATGTATACTAAATTTTTAGGATGTAGTTTTAATCACTAATAGTAAATCTAATAGACATTAAAATATCAAAGAAAAAATTGTATTTGGGAACCAATTTAGATTTATTAAGGGTAAATCCATAAAAAATCATTTTTCTTACCTCTGAGTGCAGCAACACTTTAGACAAAGCTGACATATGAGTTAATATTTCAATTAAACTTGATATTAAAAATGATTTTGATTCTATGGACTAAAGAATTATCTTGATGGTTCATTAGTGTTTTAGTTTTAGTTATTCCATTATCATATGAATCAGAACAGTGTTCAATTTGGCCTCAATCTCAACCATGTTCAATGACTCTACCAAGGGCTATTTCAAATGTACCAGAGGTGTAAGGCAAGGTGACCCTTCTCTACCATTATTTTATCTATTGTGGAAGACTATCTTAATCTACTTCCCACACATATTTTTTAACATACCAAACTCAAACCCATTCATGTTAATATCAATGTGAATTCTCCTATAAACATGTGATATGTTGATGATATCATCCTTCTATTACAAGGTGATATATTAAATATTTCAAACCTCAAAATGCTCTCTTTCACTAAAAAGAGGTTTATGGTAAATCCATTGTTGGAACAAATCCTCCATTTTATTTGGAAAAAACTTTATTCCTAGTAGTAAATGTAATATAATCATTGACTTAGACATAAAAGAAGGTTACTTTCCTTTTAATTTTCTTGGTATTCCCATTATTTGGAAAATACCCAAGTCCTGATATTTTTCTATAATGGTTGAAAATTTTCTTAATCAACTATGTTCTTACAAAGGTAAATCAATCTCTGTTTATGAAAAAATAAGTCATTTCATATCTAATATTGTTTCTAAAATGGTTAACGCTATAATAGTATATAAATGGACCATTGGTCTCATAAAAAGTCAATATCTCAATCAAAAACATTATTTGGACAGGTAGAACTATCGAAAGAAAACTTTTGTCCACCCCTTGGATAACTTGTTACAAACCTATTCATAAGGGTGGTATTGGCATAAAAAAATTTATGTACTTTAATAATGAAAATCAATCCTAAAACAATTGGAAGCTTCTTTACAACAAATCTGATTATCTTTTTTTCTCAAAAATATATTTCATGAAAAATCTAAAGATAGAAATTAGAATTTCTAAAGCTCTTCTATATTGATATCCATTACGAAATCTATTTATAATATTAAGAATAACATTATATAGATGGTTTCTAGGGAATCCTCCATGAATTTCTAGTTGGATAACAAGACCGACACACCCTTAAGATCAATGATTCCTCCTGATCGACCCATTGAGAGTACCAACTATTCAATTAGAGATATATTAAATTATAAAAATGATAATCTCCCTGAAACCATTATGTATGTTAATTAGAACAACCCAATCTCAAACACTAATCAAATTTTAATTTTGGAGCCTGATCACAATGGTATTCTAAATTAAAAAAAAATATTCATTATTTTTCTATTTCTTAATGTGAATTTGGTTAGATAGTTTTCTTTGACAGACCTTGTATAAATCCATCAATATTCACTCTAATTTCTCACATTTCTCATAATAGTGATCAAATAGACAGGTTCCTTCAATATCATGGAAGTCAAAATTTCACTAAATATAGACTCTATAATCAAAACATAAAGGACACTAATCATCTCTTTTATTATTGTTCTACAACTTCTTCTCTTTGAAACTAATTTTTTGACATTTTTCACTACATATTGTTGATTCTTGACTTTTTCAACTATCAACTAAATAGATGTGTGGAAATGTAATGTTCTCAGCAAATTAAGAATGTTTTATTTACTGCTTTGGCATAACTAAATCATGTGATTAGGAATGGTCTAAATTGTACTGTCCAAAACTATTACTAATTCATCCGTAATGAAGATCAGATATGGATCCCAATTGCTGTACATGATGCTGCATAAATTAAAATGGTCCATTACAACAATAATGTTGATGACTTTGGAATTCTGCAACGTCTTTGGATTGAAGGAAACTTCTTCCAACCTCATCGCTCATTTGAATTTTTCTAGAGATCCCCTTTTTTGGGTTAGATTAATGTAAATATGGATGGTAACTCCAATGGAAATCCAATTCATATGGGTTGTGTCACCATCTTCCGGAATCACCTTGTTCAGACCCTCAGATGCTTTCTTGGTAACTATGACATTGCCACTTCCGTGGAGTCTAAAATGATGAGTTTGATACATTCTATTTATTTCCCAAATAACTATTGCTGGATAAATCTCTAGATTTAATGAGATTTGAATACTATTGGGAAAGAAATTTGGAATGGTGAAACACATCTTGAATGGCAGATTACAAAAGAGAAGAAATTTCTCACCAGCATCTTAATCAAGGAAAGTCCTCATACGCTAATCGAGGTATAACAAAAATAAAAATAACTGATGATATGGTATAAATTATGATTCAAAATCCGTTGTTTCTCTTGATACTTCACTCATCCATCCCATTGTAAGTCTATATACCACTACCACGAACTAGTACTGACACATCATCTTCCTACAATAGAAATGATAATAAAATGCAATAGTAAGTCCTATAATCAAATTGATTCCTATTTTTATTTAATTTCCCCCATCCCAAAGTGTCTAAATGTCCAACGGTATTAAATAGATATGTCATATTCCCTCAAAAGAGGAGGATGAAGGCTGATGCAAAATTTATAACATCTACATGGAACATTGTTCAATTTAAACAATTACTAATTAATTTGACAAATAACTAATAATTAGTATGAATAATTTAATTACTAAAACACCTTAGTTAATTGAAATCACATCCCATGAATCATAATAAATGAATAAATACAACATTACCATTATCATGGATCAATTTCCTCATAGTGTAGTTAATACCCCTTTTAACGTCTTTCTCCAGAAACTCTCTCCAGGAAGTATAAAAATCAATCCCAACATATTTCATCCATTTGGGGCCCTAATAAAATCACATTAAAAATAAAATAAATATTTTTAAATAAATAAAAAAAAAAATAAAATAAAAAATCCATTTATATAAGGAATGTCCACCACATATCTCGCTAGTCATCTCATCCCACCCAATTAGTGAGCATTTTTTTTCTATCAACCCACAAGGAATCTACATCCTCATTCAATGAAAAATCCCTAACATACCATTTTGAGGAAATTTTCAATTTTATTTATTTCAATCAGATTTTTTTTTGAAAAATTATCTCATAAATATACCATTTAAAAATAGAAAAAAATTTGAATGCATTGTCTCCCGATGCCATGTTTATAACTATAACAAAGACACCTTATTATGTTTTGTTTTGACAATAGCAGTGAAAATAAATCAATATACATAATGAAAAACTCAATAATTTAATAAAAGGAAGGTGAGGTTGATTTATTTCCATTGAAGTATGAGACAGTCCTCAAACTCTCTTATATCACCCCATAATCCATTTGGGTTTTAAGAAGGGGGAATATGATTCTATCCCCTGTCCTTTCCAAAAAATAAGAAGAATTAGTCGGAGTAAAAATTTTAAAATTCAAGTGGGAAATATAAATTTACCCATTTTAATGGCCACCTTCCTATGAGTATTATTCCCCTAGATAGCCGGTTGTTACCAAAACCTATATGGTTGCAATATATATCCAGTAGATAGCTTGTGGGTTCGGACAAAGTGTTTAAATATAAAACAAGAACCCTCATAAAGACCTATAGATCTCTTGAAACAACTTATAATCCTCATTAATCATCCAAAAGCATTATTTTGTAGAGTTCCATCATTTTTAATTAAATTCTATACACAAGATTAAAAAATTTTCAATATGGTAATTTAATATTTTAATTCCAAATGGAATTTCTAAACCATCTATACATATTGGTTATTACATTATGGAAAATCATAGTAAATATAATTCAAAAAATAATTATGGGATATTTCATGCTTATTCTAATACATCTAATTGTTAATATTTTTTATAAAAATTATAAATGATAGATACTATTCTATTTAACATATTTTTAGTACGTTAAACTATAGAATCGAGTTTATGATATATTATATAGAGTAATGATTGTGACATTTTTATATCCTATTACTAGTGAACTAATTTGTTTTATAGTTTATCTTTGTATTACATTTCAATATAATACTAATTAATCTTCTTATAATGTTAAGGAAGAAAACATAAATGTATTATAAAAGTTTTTTTAAGCACAATTTAATTTTTCCGAAAAAGTTTATTTTTATTTTATTTCACATATTGATGGTAAAACATGATTGCATATGTTAAAATTAAAAATGACCTCAATAAACAATTCTTTATTGATTAAATCATTAGATTATTAGTTTATTAATGAAAATATATATGTATTTATCAATTTTTGATGATTAATATGTTGATATTGGTAGTTTTTGGGCTCACGTATAGTTCATGAAATACATATATGTAGATTTTACATTGTATTTTATGCATGTTGTTTATTAATTGTTATTAAAAAGGTATTATTAACTATTAGAAATTACTAAAATACATTCTATGATATATCATACTAATATATATCATCATCTATTTGAAGATAGTGCAATAAAATAGTTTTTTGTTCTGGATTTTATTGACACTAAACAACATTTTGTAAAGATATTTATATGTTTTCTTTGTTTTTTAAATATTTTATTTCATTAAATGTATTATGAGTTTTTTTAATTTTAATTGGTATTATTTATTCTATATTTATTTGTTGTTATATAAATATTTTTTTACTTTTTATTATATTTTTTATTTAACCATTCAAGATATACTTCTAGTATTACATTTATATTTTTATTTATATGATAATATTATGAATTTGGCGATTCATCTATATTGTAGACATTGATATTCATTATTCCTTCTTACATATATTGTCATTAATGTGTAATTTTTATTTATAAATAATTTGAAATATTTTTCATTCCAAGATATAAAATATTAATAACAAATTTCATAATATTTAATATATTTTACTCTTTTATGTATTAGTAATTTACTCGAATCATTTTCATATATGTATTTTCAATTGGCTATGATTACCACTATTGAAGATTTCACATTGATTTTTGAAATAATTTCATCATAGAATAAAGTAAAATATATGTAAACTTGTAATATTATCTACTCTATATTTAATATAATCCCAAATTTCATGGAAATCAATTGAATAAAATATATCATTATGAATATATGAATATGAAATAGTTGTTCCGATATTTTTATGAGGTGTGTGAATGTTATTTTTTAAAATGAAATCTTTTTATAGGTAAAAGTATTAATTTATATTCTTTTTGTGAATAAAATTGATGAATTTTTTAAGAACTCTATGATGGGATATAGTAGTTGATGAAATATAGAGCATGAAACAATATGATGCTAAATTTGACATGTTTTACTCAAATATAGATATTATTTTTTAGAGTAATTAGTAATGTTTCAAAATCACCTCAGAATGGAAATGATTTTTCTATTTTTTAGTAATACATGAAAATATCTTTTATTATCCTAATAAATTGAATTTATTTATCAAAAATAATTCATGGACGGGTTAGAGATTGAGTCTACTGATGATATGTTTTAATTTTTTAGAGGAACCATGATTGAAAATGATATGTTTTTTAAATTAAAATCTAAGAATAGTTTTCAATATGAATTAATTCAAATAGGCATTTCACTAGGATCAAGAATGTTTGTGAAGGTGTCATTTTAGGATATATACCACTCAAATAGGCTACTTAATAATAATAAATTAAATTTATCAGTTTATTTGATGTGATTTTTAGGCCAATTTCTAAATGAATAAAGAAAGTATTGTCTATTATCATACTATTATTTTATATGTATTTCCCCTAGAATATACATTATGTTTTGGATATTTTTCCTTGCATACAAAAGAAAATAAAAATATATAATAATAAAGTAATCCGCCATAAAATAGATATTTAGTTGGAATGAATGAATTGTTACAACAAAATTATGTAAAATCTGAATATATTTTTTAAATAATGAATATATATTTATTAATATCTGACAAATATATTATAAACTTTAAATAAAATCATTTTATACTTTAAAACATGATTTCTTAAATAATTTTTTAAAATGCATTTTATGCATTTGAATTTTAATTATTTAATAAAATATTATAAAAAATTTGTGATGAAAGTAATTCCATTTTTTAAATAATCATGTTGATATTATATTATGTTTAATTTTTATAATTATTCTAAAATGATATATTTATCATTAAATACTAAACTATACATATTTTTAGTAAAAAATATTATTTATTTTAAAGACATGTTTTCATTATTTTTTTAATATTATATTAATTTACCATAATTCAAAATAAAATTGAAATTATATAATAAATATCTTATTAATCAACATTACATAGGTTTTTGGTATCGGTTCATTTTTTCCATAATTTTTTTAAATTCATTTTTCTGTGTACAATGTGTTCCTGTCATAATAAAATAAAATAATCTATATTTATTGGAGTTATTAATTATATTTATGGATTATACATTCAATAATAAATTTTAACATTCACTGGATTTATTTCATAAGGCGTGTAATAAAAGTAACTACAGTGTTTTTCCCAATATTCATATTTTAAACAACATTAAACATGCATTGTGATTTTACTTCTTATTAGAAATTATATCCTACCACATATATAATTTTAATCAATAAAAATTTATTTATTCTTTTTAATCATAAAAATATTATAATTTAGTATTTCTAATTGTAAATTTTTAGTAATTAAAAGTAAAATTAATAAAATTTTGACACAATGATTAATGTTAAAATATTTTTTCAGGGGTTATTCCTTAAGATGAGGGTGGTATATTTGCCAATAATGGTAGATTTAATATTTATTGCAAATATAGAGAGCTATATCAAGTCCGAAATTTTAATCATTTTCCATTTGGATCCATATTCCATTGAAATTTACCTTATATCATTGAAATATTTTAGGAAATTCCATGTGTGTCCCTCCCCTCACTTATATATGGGCACCTCATATCCCCAATTATTCAGTGAATTTTATCCATATATCTTATAAAATTTATTCTTAATACCCTTCATAAATAATTAAATTACTCTTAGGGATTTGTTTCTTCTCTTAATACCAATCCTTATGGAAAGTATTTATAATTTAATAGTGGTATGTCAAAGATGGTGTATAATTATTTACTAAGCACTTTCAATATTATTTCTTCTTATATGTACCCTAAATTTGAGTTATTCCCTAAAATAAAATGTTCCTATTATTATAAATAATTTTCAATGTCATTATGATTATTTCACAAACATTTACCACCTCTTCTACGTGAACGGTTAGATGAAAGTATCACTCATATGTATGTGTGGTCTACCACTTCCATAGAGTGACATGATTAATTCTCCACTAACATCATTCATACATTGTTATTATAAATGATTATATATATACACACTATTTATGATATAATAAATACTCTCTAAATGTGAATATTTATTTACCTTTTTTATTCCATCTATAAAAATGGTAATCTCATGCATGTATATTTAAAGACTACTATTATCACATAGTAATATAATTCATTTTATATAACCTATTTATTTTAATGGTTATAAATTTTTATTTAATAACTATATATTATATTAATTTCCATATTAGAAATTTATAAATTAATTATCCATGATAAAATTTTATGGACCATAACTATCAAACCAAAACATATCTGAGAAAGGAAGTAGTTAGCACAAGAAACAATGTTGATAATGAAATACTATTAATGAATAAGTGATACTATGTTGCAATTAAATAATATATCATCTTATTTTTATGTTTATTCAAATATTATGGAATATTAAAAAATTACAATTTATTATATGTGAGATTATATCACTTATGAAGTGATACATACTTGAGGTATCAGTTTTTCATCTCACATTTTTTCTTGACACACATTTTATATTCACCACCTGTTACATTAATTTGGTGTATATACAACCATATTTATTTGTTTATTATTAATTTTAGATTATTAATTATATTTAGTTTTTAATTTTGTTTAATTCCTTTCAACGGGTTATTATTCTAAAGTAATAAAAAATAAAAGGGTTTTATGTCACAATCATATTTTTACTAAAATATTCTATGCTTAAATCACGATGAAAAAAATATATGATATATATCTTCCAAATTTTATTTATTTTATATAAACATTTATTTTTTATTATTTCATTATTTCATTTCATTTAGTTCCCTTTATGTACTCAAAATAATGAAATAATATTTTTAAGGAAAACTCACATTAATTGTCTCTTAATTCAAGAATAACTTCTTCAATGATTAAATTTACTCTAAATTGTTTTGAATAATATTTTAACTATTAATAAAAGATTAATAAAAACATTTATTACCCATTTTCAACAATATATAATTTTTTTCAAAACTAATCCTCTTCTATTTATGAAAATTAATCTTTTGACTTTATACAGAAAATATTAGGGTATTTTTTTACATACACCATTTGGATGACTCTACCATCCCTCTTGAATACTATTTTCATTAAATATTCATTTTTATATTTCCACATTTATTTGAAAAACATTATTTTCCTTAATATTTTTTAGATTATAAAATTTTAAATAAATGATTTTACAATGAAAATATTATTTACCATGAGATAATTTTCTCTGATATTTTAATGAATTATTAATATATAATGATACTTTTTCATGATACTTGGTATTTATATGGTATATAATATATTTTTTATATCATTATGTATTATTTAGATTGTTTATGAAAATGATAATTACTTTTTTATGAATCCTATATCCTTTTAATTGTTTTGATATTATAATATCATGAATATTTTATTATATCATAAAATACTTCTATATGGAAATAATTATATAATAGGTGTTCCCATAATAATATATATCTCTAACTAATTGGATAAATATATATATATCTCATGATATAATATATATATATAGTAATACCAAGTAAAACCATTTTTTTCGGGATCTTATCTAATACCATATTATTGGCCTTAGTCATTTACAAATGAAATGGTTGAATATGGAGGTAACCAAATCAAATATGATAGTAATTATAGTGATCCGTGAATAAGGAAATTATTTTCTATACTTATGTATATGAAATAAAATTATTCCGTATTATTGTGTCATGTTCTAATGATAAATGCTAGATTATCGATGATTCTATAGTCTTAGGAATTTTTCATTTGTTACGACATATCCTTATTCCTTGATTCATGATTCATGATCCTTGAATATTTTGATATTAATTTTTTATATTATTATTATATTATTTTACTATTATTATTTTCTTGTTCTCATTTATGATTATTCCATGATATCTCTTATGTTTACCCTTACAAAAAATCTATGATCATTGTTTTTTTTTTATCCTTTTCTCAAGTTATGATGAATTAATTTTATTTGGGTATTCCTAATAAGGGTGAAATTTTGGAAGAACAAAGTCGGAGAAGGAATATATAATTTTATTTCCTAGTTGTTTTTGTATCAAATTTTCCCAAAATAACTAAATATTTACTATTTTTGTATGAGTTGTATTGATATATAAGGAATATTATAATAATAAGATGTAATAATTATGTATGTATAATTTTTTGTTTATAAAAAGTATCCATGTGGGGGATAATTGTATTTATTTTTTAGAATAATAAACTTCCCTCATATAAAATATTGAAAAAATGTAGAATTACCGTAATTTTCTATTTCCTTTTTTAAAATGAATGTTTTTAGAGGAAAATAACATCAAAAAAATTCTTATGTGAAAAGAGAAACTTTGATGTTTTTGGTTTTTTATCTTTATCTGTTTGGATGACATTGGGATGATTGTAGGCTATTTGGACTACACGCTTTACCACAACCCTAAACAGACTATTATAGAGGGGGCGAAAAAACACCAGCTAGGTACTAAAACACTCCAATAATTTTCATGATTACTTTAGTATATCATATATTGGAGACAATGATACTCCACCTCTATAATAATTCTTTCACCATCCAATATAGCAATGTGGAATTACTATGCAGTTGGTGGTATAGATTCATCTTCTAATTGTTTTCATATTTTTTTAAGGGTTTCTATATTTATCTAAAGAACTAAAAATATTCTTATAATTTGTCTCTAGATTATACTAAAGTATTATCACTCCTCATAGATGTATGTATTCCCCTTGAACCACATAAATCATTATTTCATGTTATCTTCTTCTCATTCATTTTTCCATTTTACACTTTATTGAAAAAAATTTCATTTTTACCCAAAATTTTCAATAACCGATGATAATGATGACTAAATTAATGACGAATATTAATTCCATACGATATTTTATGGGGAAACTAAAAAAGATAAAATTTATGATGTAAATCTTGATGATTAATTTAATAAAACAATATATTTTGATACTTTTGATATTACACCAATGAGTAAGGATGTCAGGATATAAACTACTAAAATTTTTGAGAATGAACCTACTAAATTTTATTAATATATAAATAGATGATACATTATCCTAAATATTGAATGAAAATTATTATTAATAGTAATATATTAAAAAATAGATCAGTTCACATTTGTATAATTGAACGACTTATATAGAAGATGATATTGATGTTAGAAGAGATAGTATTTTCGAAACTAAAAATGAAGATGGATATGAAGTAGAATAAAATATTAAAGAAAATTAGAAGGTATAATTATTTTTCATGTCATTTTTATTAAAGATAAAAGAATTGTTATTTATTTTTTTAAAGATGTAATTTATATTTTAGAATAATGAATAGAAATTGTGGTTATTTAAATTGAGTATAATGCAAATAAGGAAATAAATATAAATATATCTAAATATATATTCACCCAGAATTCAAACTTTATTAGGGTGATAATATTTTTATTGAACAAATTGATTATTTTTATATGATAATATTATATAAACCCATATGTAAAATATATGTTAGATTATTTGAGTGAATGGTTAAAGGATATTTTGGTTGAGTTTTAGATGTTCAAGAAGAAATCAACCTCAATGAGATATTTTAATCAAATTAAATCTAATATGGTTTTAAAATAATATTTCAATGACATGATGTATGAGTGTAAATATCACATTGGTCTATTGAATGTGAGTTAATATATTGAATGTTTCTTCTGAAATATAAATGAATGAAGTGATGAAAATAAACACTCAAATATATCCCAAATCAAATAATTATAAAATTATTGACAAAAAAATTATATTGAAATTATGGAGAATATATAATACCAAAAATCTATATTAATAGAGGATTAAACCTAAAAATTCCATTAAAAAATATTTTTTATCATTCATGAATAATTGTGGTTAGATATGATAATGTTTTTCATCCTTAATAGATAGTTTATAACATGTATGATGTTCCTAAAAAATAACATTTTCATATCAAATACCTTAACACTAATAAATCATGAATATTATGAATATAAATATTCTAAATATGAACCATTTAAAATTTATTAATATGAAGATAGTGAAATTAATAACCTGTTAAGTAATAAATGTTTAATTTTTCTTATAAAACATGTTAAACATTTCAAGACTTATTTTAAGAATATGGAAATATTTCTACATGTTTTGAAATTCCTAGAAACTTATTTTAAATTAACTAATTTATTTTCGAGAGAATCATAGAAGAAGGTAGATTCGTTTTAATGAATATTTCAAACAAATTCAAAAAAAATTATTATTTCTCTATAGATGTTGTGGAATAAAATGGAATTAAAAGTGTGTAGAACTTTTATTTCAATGAATTTATGTAGGGGATTGTGTTTAATCACAATTTATATATGTTTCAAATTATAAATAGGTTAGTTATGTGTGGGAATGTACTATATGAATTTACAGGTAAGTGAGTTCTTATATAAAAAATACCAAACCCTATTTCTTCATCAAGAGACCAAATAAAAAATGATTTAGAATAATTTATATATTTTAATAAATAAGCCACAAGATATCAATTATATAAATTAATAAGGGATGTATCTATAGTATTTAACAATAATGTAAAATTATAACTCTTGTTATAATGCCACCACCTATGTCTAAACTAGTAAATAATATACATATTTTTTCCTCATTTCAATCTAATCTAATTATAACAATAAATTTGATCCTATTAATATAGACCAAAGATCGAATTATTTAATGTAAAATTGATTCAATATTTTTTTGGAAGATTATTTTTTCACAATTATTATTTTTATATATGAAATACTAGATATTAGTAGGAGTAGCCATGTATTGTTTCATTTTAGTGTTATATATTATGATATTTCATTAATTTTTCAAAATTCTCAAAATTATAAATTTATAATAGATTATATTTTTATACAATTGAAATGGTTTGGGGAGTGAATAATGTAAAATAGTTAATAAAAATATATTCATATTTACTTAAACATTTTTTTGTTTAAAAATAACTTTATCTTTTCTTAATTTTTGTGTCCAAATTTATTGGGGTTTTTAGCTAAAAAAATATAAAGATTATTTTGGTTTTGTTCTGATTTATTTACAGATTTATATCACCTAAACAATTAATGTTCATAAACAAATATCATTAAATATTTATCTAAATTGTTGTTTTTATTCTTTATTTAGTTATCAATATTTTAATAATGATAAAAAATAGTAAATTTCATGAGGAAAATATGTTAATATATCTTTTCATGTGAAATTTTTTTTAAAAACTTTATCTATAGTTTCATGATTAAAATTTCTTATGTTTATATTATTTCATAGATTATATTATTTTTATGATTTACATAGAAATGGTAGTATTTAAAAACATGAAAATGAATTAATATTGTATAATTAGTTCAAGGTAGGAGTCACTATAATGTGATGTGTATTTATTATGAATAACATTATAAATAAAATACGATTATTCATATATTATTTTTTCATGTTATGAATTTATCTTATGCTATGAAATATACTAATTCATACTCCTTATTTAGTCATTTCTTATAATGACCTGAACTATTTAAATTTTATCTTATTTTTCTGTGAATAAATTTCTATGTGTTGAAAACCCATCCACAACAAGTTATATTTAGAGTATTATATTATGTGATAAATGTTTTAATGATACATAATATTATATATATGTTTGTCAGTTCATATTAATACAATGGGTAATGTTATACAAAAAAATGTATTTATTTTGAGAAAAATATTATTTTTTTTATTGAAAACGATTTTATACATGCATAATATAAAATTTGGGGATGTGTTTAAGATTGTTTTTTATCACTTATTTATATTAAAATATTCACGTAGTCATGAAAACATTAACAAATTAAGGTATTGCATTTAGAAAATGTATCATCTGTTTTTAATGAAGATATTACTATTGAATATTATATGTATTCAAAGAAGTTGGATGTTTAACATTAATCTTAGGGAAGATAAAAAAGCTACTGAATGAAAAAAAATTAAATTCATATTACTATTTAAACTGGTTATTATAGTTATGAAAAATACAATAGTATTACATGAATTACAAATGAACAAATATGGGACCATATTTATAATTTTTTTAATGTTACTTACCTTTATTTATTTATATATTCATGATTGATATGGTGAAATATGATGTGAATCATATTTGATATTATTTTAATTCTATGTTTGTTTTAAATTTATTAAATATAATATTATAATTAGATTAACTTCTAAATATAGATTTATATTGAAAAAATGATCATTAATCTTGAAATTTGATTCATTATAATTTTTGGTTTTTTCATGTAGGTTCCAGGTGTCGCGGAAGCATATCATGGATGGTTCCCAACAATTACTTTTTCCATGTTCAATGATAAATCTGAGATCTACACGATGATAAATTTTTTGTTCAATAGAATCGAATCAAAGAAGATGTACATCGGGAATCATGTTGTAACCATAGATAGAGGATCGTATAAAATTATTTATAAATAATTTAATTAATAAAGAACTACCTTGATGAAATTATTTCATCAATTGATCGATTTTGAAACAACCCCGCAATCCAATATCATTTTTTCTAGGAATCAAGTCCATATTCCTCTAGTAGTTATCCACAAATGTTTCACATATCTCAAGATGTTTCTATAGGAATCTCTAGGTTCCAATAGGGCATATCATTGCGCTCATGTCATCTACCTTTAATATCTATGAGAATTTCTTAGAAAGAATTTTCATTTATCTGGTGGGGGAATATTTTTGTCTATTCTTCGGAGCGATATTATAGAAGATAGATCTCAAGGGCTCAAGAGAATTTTAAAATTTCACTATACACATCCCAAATAAATGAATTGTCCTACTCAAGAAAATAATATAACTAGGTTTTTATAAAACAATGGTTAAAATAAAATAATTTCCCATGTGATTGTAATTATATATTTAATCATATTTAATTGAATTTGTTAAATAATAATAATAATAATAATAATTTTCTATATGCGATACACTTTTGTATTTAAAATTAAATATTATTTCGTTATATAATATTATATATTTATTATTTTCTCACAAGACCAAAAATAAAAGTCTATAATTAAACAATAATATTTATTAGATGGTGAATAATATCTATCTATTTATTAAATAAATATCACTTCATTATTCACCAATGAATAAATAAATGTTATTTTCAACAAATAGAAAATCGATATTTAATAAATATTCTATTTATGTTATTATCTCTTAAATAACTGGTGAAGGAATAAATATTATCAATGGAATATGAATAATTATTAAACCACATGTGTGATTAATATTTTTTAATATTTTAAATAAAAATAATAATATATTATTTAACTATGATTCTGGATAGTATTAGTGTGTGACCCTCTAGGCCTCTTTCTTAGTGTCATTATGGAAATGCAGCCAAACGTCCAAGGTTAGCATCTTTCAACATGATAAGGCACCCCTAGATAATGGTGTTAATGTCATAATGAAATAATAACTCATATATATTTTTACTATCTAATGTAATCCATTTATCATAATATCTCAAATCAAATAGGATTCATGTAAGAACCATCAACCTATGTTCTCAATGTCTCATTATTTGACATTATGTAAATAGAACACAACTATGGAACACTTTGGATATGGATCTATTTTCTCTATATCATTTCCATCAATGGTTCTGATATATTAACATATATTAAATAATAGAATGGGTAAATACTTTATCAAATTATTCATTAATACAACATTACCCATGCCACATCCAGCGTATCCTGCCTCACCTTGAATATATGTCATCATGATTTTCATAAAAAATCATGGCAAGTGACTCATTATATATAGTAATAATTATAAAAAATTATATGGATCAATACATTTATCTGTATATGGGAACATCCAATGAAACATATAAATGGATATTTCCTTCTAGAAATCCCCATTCTAATAATATCCTACTAGATATTACCAATTAAATACAACATGAGAAGGTTCCTTGAAATCCTATTAGTCTCCACCCCTGATATCCCATATCAGTTTTGTCACTCATATGTTTTCACATGAAAATAGAACATATATTTAATAATAGTCTCATAGCACTTTCATTTTCTCATCACAGAGGGGAATTACCATGACCATTTTGTGAAAAATATACTCTAGGGGATTTATCATATAATATTTCATGCATAAGAACAATCCTGATGTGATAGGATGTTAATTAAAATTCAAAACCATGAATAAAAGTTATAATAATGTACACAGAATTTAGATCTTGGGAACCAACCCCAACAAACTCCCACACACACTAGATACAACTACTAAAATCCTTCAATCCACTTGGTATCACTTGATAGTCATGTTTCTAATGATATATGCCTTTATTCATGAGGTATGCCAAATTCTATTTTGTGGGTACACTTCTCACTACATCATCAACCCTATGATAGAAATATCTCAAAAAGTGATACTTATGGAGTTTTTTGCTTTATTATTTGGTGTGAACGTGCCTATTTTTCAAGTTCTACTATTTTAATCTTATCACATTAAAATGTTATTGGTTATTTTCTCTAGGTACCACTTCACGATCCTAGAAAAAGTTTTGAATAAAATAATACTTTATTGGCTGCATCAGAAGTTGTTGTATACTTAGAGTCCCCTGTAGAATATGCAACTATTGTCTTCTTTGAACTGTCCCAGCTCAGAACTCTTCAATTGAGACATAAAACATATCTTGACTAAGACTTCAAATCATTTTAAAATGTTTTAAAGATAGTATCTATATGCCCCCAGATTACTAGTTCCTTGTCTACTCCATACACAAGGAACATATCCATAGTTCTTCTCATGTACGTAAAGATATCCTTAAAAATAGTCTAATGTTGTTCTCCTAGATTTTCTGGATATCTTCCCACCATGATCAATGAATATTAAACATCTTGTTTATTATATATAATTTCATACAATATTGATCATATCACTAATGTGCATCGGATCTTACACATTCTATCTTTTTCATGTTCTGTATGTGGAACCATTTTCTAAGAATGTTGTAAACTATGTTATAATGGAACAAATACCATATTGTATTTTTACATACTAAATTTCTTTAGTAATTAGTCAACATATATAATTTTAGTTATTCTATGAAGAAACTTAGTTATATCGCGATTAATCTTGCTTCCTAGAATATAGACCGATTCACGTAATTCTTTTACAGAGAAACAAATGTCTGTCCATTAGAAAATTATAATACTGGTTTGTCATTTATAATATGTAATATGCCATCAACATATAACACTATTATAACGACCACATTCCCACTAAAACTCTTATAAACACATAAATCACCTTCATTTTTTATAAAACCAAATTTTTTATGAAAACATTGAATCGAATGGTCCATGACCATAATGCTTTCTTCAATCGATTAATGTATTTCTCCATCGTTAAAATCCTTTGGCATCACCTGGAGTCACAAACCCTTATATATGTGTCATATAGACGTCTTCTTGAAGATTCATGTTAAGGAATTTAGTTTTTACACCCATTTTTCAAATCCCATAGTAATGGTAATCTTCTCTAGAAATTATAATTTCAATGGATTTAAACATGGAAACTGGTGAAAAGGTTTCATATAAGTAAATCCCCCAATGTTGTTAAAACAATTTAATAATTATACATTCTTTTTAAGTATTTAAACGATGTTAAAAAGTCTACTTTCAACTTTAATTACCATTTTATTAGAAAAGGATTTACATCAACTATCACATCCACCAGAACTCAATAATGGTTTTTGATACATATAGTCAATTTTATAATTTAGGGATTATTTCCATGTTGAATATTTTGATAATAATACTTCCTCCATGTAAGATAGGGGTTCATCATTTTCAAACAACAATGGTTCACCATCTTCAGTTAGCAAGAAACCATATCTATGTGGTTCCCATACCTTTCTTATTCTCTTACATAGTACTTGTGTTTCTAAAAACAATTCTTCCATGAGGACCTATATAATATTTTATTATACCACCTATTGGGTATCTTGAGCATTAACTTCATCAAATCCTAATATTTATCTCACTATCCCTTTCAAACATGTGATCCCTCTCAAGAGATAAAGCTTTTCTAAAATCATTCCATTTATTATTTGACGGGTTGTATATGTATTATCTCTTTTTTTCTTATGATATGCTATATTGAAACACATTTTACCCTAGGGTTATAGTTTATCTCAGGAGAAGGGATTATAAAATTCCTCTCAACCCCATACACGTGTATTTGAAAAAATCAGTCTCTCTCATTGCCATAACCCAAAGAGAATTCTTTTTTTCTTCTTTAGTTGTACTCAATTATATGTGTATACCACAATATGTAATTAATATACTCATAAGCATAATAGATGATATACATGACATTTCATTGACCTGACCACGTCTAAAAATGTATGGTTCCTCATTTCACTTACACAATTCCACTTTTCTGTGAAAGTTAGAGTGAGTTGAGATAGAGTCCCAAAACCCATTAAAAAGTGAATGAACTCTTGGTGAGGATATTCACCACATCGATATGATCAAAGCTTTATTATATTTCATCCATGTTTATTTCAAATATAATTATTTAATTCCATGAATTTTTCAAAGGACTTGTAATTATAACTCATCAAGTTGAGACAACCATATCTACTTGTGTAATAAATAATATTTATGAATTAAGAAAATTCAACTCTAGATTTTATTGTGAATGGTCCACTCACATCAGTCTATACCAATCATAGAATCTCTATGTCCCTTTCACCCTATCCAAAAAATGTGGGTTTGGTTAATTTTTCATTTAGACATTCAAGACATCATTCAAGTTGTTTTAGCTAAAATATTCTAAATAATTGTCTTGAAAAATATTTTTCAAAGGATTATTATTTACATTCCCATGATAGTGATTCCATATATGGGTGTTATATGAGTCTTGTAAACATGATTAATTATCAATTTCAAATAGTAGTTTTTTGAAATTTAAAAAATTAATATTGTTATTTAAATAATCCATACAATTAATTATTTTTCCTTATAAAAGAATCACATTTTATTTCCAAATTCTAACATAAACCCATTTATATCTTGGAATGATACATAATTTATTTTCATGTAAATAGTAAGAACATAATAAAAATCATTTAAAAATCCCTTCATTTTATAAATGAATTTTCGTAGTCAAGATTGTCTATGGTATCCATCCACTCTCTATTTGGAGCTCACAAATCAATATCACCTCTCGAAATCATTCATAATTTACTTGGTTCTTGCATTTTGATATGTATGTGATAACCACTATTTTTATCTAATACCCAATGTGTAGATATTGAAATATTTCATTTTATTAAAAACTCACCAATATTTTTTCCTTTATTCTAGGTACAGTTCATCTTGTAGTGTCCGGGCATTCCATACCAAAAATGATGTACCTCTTTTCCTTTCCCTAACATGGGATCTTCCTCTATATGGAAGGATGTTGAATGAAAGATTTAGACAATTTATAGGTATTGGGACCCTATTCCCTTTTCACCATTTTCTTTTTCACTATAACAAACATGGTCTTATCATGCCCCATGTACGTATCAAATCAGAGAGTCAATGTATGTTGTTCTGATAGAGCCTTCTCATTATTTCTCAGTTTGTTATTTATAATAAATCTGGAGAAGGACATGGGTTGTGATGAAAGTATGATATTTGTGGGAAAATAATCTAGGATTTTAATCCCTAATATGTCTAATAATTAAATATAGAAATTTCACTTGACTCTATGAGGACCATCTGGCACAGACTATACTGGATTGGTTGTAAGCAATCCATTAGTGATCTTATACCTCCCTTGTCTAACATTCTCTTAATAGAGATCTTGAAGGTGAGACATCATTCTATATGAATCCATGTGCTCATGTTGCAGAAAAATATCATTGTACAAGGATGATATCAGGAATCAATGAACATCTATTTCATCATTCAATTGTTTCTCATAGATAGATAGCTCTTCGTCACATGCCTCAATACAATGCGCAACTAGAAAAGGTTCTTCCAGCACATACAATTTCCTTTCATGAAGCTATATAATTCGTAATCTCCTTTGACACTTTTGGAGATTTCTTCTTATGATAAGGTTATCCTTATTATAAATGCATCACAATGATATGTTTTAATTCATTTTAAAAATATTTCTGAAAAATAAGATGAGTATGATTCTACTAATTTATCTAATATAATTTAGACCAATATATTAATATTATGTTTATTAGTCTCCAACTATTTTATTGAAACTCAATATCCTTCCCTGTTGGTTTATAAATGTCATTTTTCTTATACATACTAGTGGAAAGGATACATATTAGCCTTCTCATACCGCAACATTGGTTGGTCAAGAAACATGAATGGTTGTAGGTACTCATTCAAAATGCCAACTCTAGTAACAAATAGTTCCCCGATCCACTAAGTGGAAATTACAATACTAAAATCCTTAAATTGAATTTTCACAACATTTTCCTCTCAGTTAAACCATCTACTACTTTGGGAGTTAAACTGGTATGTATCCAATGTTAATTCTACCCAAAAAATCAAGTTAGAATCCTCCAATAATTGAAATAACCCCTTATTCTGCTTGTCTAGCACTTTGAACTATGGTTCAATTTTAACTGTAGTAGTGGAACAATATTCCAAAATTATATATATATATATATTATTGATGGTTTTTATACTTTTTGTATAAATTTAAAATAATTATATTTATCACATTTTTGTTAATATTAAGTGTATTTACTAATATGATTAACCTTATCTTATATAATATCTACAGATAAGACAATTTATTTTAGATCTATCTTGTATACTTGTTAATTTTAGAAATTTACATGAGAGTGACAAAACTTACATAAAGAAATCAACCTAATACTAACAAAAGTAAAATAGTAAAGTTATATAATAATTAGATTTTACAAATGGTTAGATTATATAGTGGTTGATAAACTAACCATTGTCCTAGGGGAAAACTCCATGAACCTTTTAAGTTTCATGATATATCTTTACACCAATCTACCAATGTATCTCTCTTGGATTTGCCTCTCCCCTTATCCTATCCTGAAATATCTCTAATATCATGGGAGATCTATCCGTTATATATTCTTTTCATCAAATTATGTTACGTGGAAACAAGTATACATTAATGAAACCATGGGCACACAGTCCCTATATAATAAAAAGAGAGAAGCCACAAATGCCACCATTTTAATTTTATTATAAATTAAAGGAAAACCAGACTCATTCAACTATAAGGTATTTTGTCATGATTTTTCACATGAATTTAAAAAATCAAACATTTAATAAAGTAAGAATTCAATTATTAATCATTTTTATTTTAGAAAAATATTTCTCGAATAAATTAATAATCATCTTTAATTAATAAACTATTTTATCTTAATTCTCATATGAATTACCTGGAAATTATCATCCATTATAATTTTAATCAAATTACATAAATTAATTTAAAATTATCTTTGTACATAAATTTATCTTAGAGGAAATATAGTGAATACCTGTCTAAATCTACCTAACCTCTATTATACTCTTATTCTAATTTATTCTTTGCAACCTATAAAATACACTACATATCAGGTAATTACATGATGTTTTGTATCAACATAAACATTACATGAATTACATGATTTTTTAGTAATGTCTCATGCTTTAATTCATGTAGTGTAAAAAATATAATACGACTCATTAACGATATGAAGATCCAATCATTATGAATATTTTAATTAAACATATATATATATATATAATGAAAACCATCACATTGTTTGTCCAATAAACATAATGACCACGCACAATAATAAGTCTATAGTTTTACAAAATATAATAAATAATATTTAAATCGACATAGTTTGGTATAAGTACATTGTCTGTGCAACCGAGCTACATGGAATTTACACATCTAATACTACATCTGATGTAAACACCTTGGGAATCAGTGTGTAAATAATACATCATAAAATTGGTTTACATGGTGTGTCAAATGGGTTATACTCTATGAGATATTTGAATTACTTAGTCACTAGTTGTGTCGGACATGTATGGTAATACATGACCCATCTGTGACTCAAAAGGACTATACCACAACTATGTGGGATTCACATCATGTAATCTAGTTGATAGTGTGACAACCTGGCCTGAAACAATTGTGGTGTAATGTATTTAATGCATCACATGTAATCAAATATCGCATTTTGAAATAATTTATGAATAATTTCATGATGAATTAACCATAAGTACATGACATGTAATTACGATTACATGTACTGTAGTCTTATGTTATCCTGTAGGAAATATTGGCACTATCAGATGATATATATGATTTTATTTTTTTCATTAAATTAATCATATCGACTAGATATATGAGAATTGATGGAGGAAGAACCAGATCTCACAACTCAGAATAAAAGAAAGATTTAACTTTAAATGAATAACTAAATAAAAAAGTTTAAATCACAAAATATATTTAAATAATTATAAATAATTATGTGATTCCTTTGAAAACACTTAAGGGTTTCAGGCATTGCAGAAGTGTGTGGTGGGTAGTTCCCATCATTTATTTTTTTTCTATGTTCAATAATCATTCTAAAATTACACAACTATAAATTTATTGTTCAACAAAATTTAATAAAAGAAGGAAAACAAAATTAATCACACCATAATGAGACCTACAGTATCATCACATTTTGTTTATAATTAATTTAATTAAATATTAATTACCATTATGAAGAAAATTATATCTAGAAATTGATCTCTGATACACTGTCGTGGAATTTTAGAAATCAAGTGCAGATTCCCTCAAGAGATGATCCATAGGTGTTCCATGAATATAAAATGTCACCAAAAGAATCTCCATTTTATTTCATGGTAGATCATTGTTCTTGTGTTATCTTCCATTGATCACTATGATAATTGCTTCCAAATCGTTCTCTTTGATCTGGTGGATAAATATTTCTCTCTATTATTGGAAGCGATCTCAAAAAATAGAGAACTCAAGGGCTTGAGATAATTCTCCAATTCCATTGTGCACATCCCAACCTAATGTTTTTTTTTCTATTTTAGAAAATATAATAAATGGATTTATATTTAATGAGGATGAATATAAAATAATTTCACAAGGGCCCATAATATTTTATTTAATCTTAGTGAAACCCCAGGTAAAATAATAATGGTATTATTATTATTTCTCAACACGCGGTAAACATGAGAAGTAAAATTAAACATTATTTAGTAAAATAATATTCAATATTTATTATTTTCTCACCAGACCTAAAATTTGGCACCATCATTCCTCAATAATATTTATTGAATCTTGTATAATTTCAATTTATTTTTTAAATAAATATAACTTCATTATTCTCCAATAAATAAATAAACATTATATTCTCCAAACAAAAAATAGATATTTATTAAATATTATAGTCACATTATATTCTCTAGATTAATTGGGGATGAAATAAATGATATAAAAAATCATGAATAATTGTTAGACATCATGAGATATTTCAATTTATTAAACATGTTAAATAATAAATAATATTATATTATTTAACTGAGATTCTGGATACACTTAGTGAGTCACCCAATATGCCTCTTTCTTAGTGGAATTAGGTGATGTAGCCTGAAGTCCAAGGATAACATCTAACAATATGTCAAGGAACCCATAGAGAAAAACGTTAATGTAGAAACAAAAAAATACCCCATAAGGACACTAATTTACTAATGTAACCCCTTAATTGCAATATCTCAAATCAATTGGTTTCATGTCAGTTTAATCAACCTATGTGCTTGATGTCTCTTTCTTTGACATTCTAGAAATAAAACGGACCTAAAGAACAACATAAACATTGATTTATTTTGGCAATATCAATTCCATAAAAGGGGATAAGATATTAATAAATATAAATAAAAAAGGACTAATAATCTCTTTCATTATTCATTAATGAAATATTACTCAGGACACACCCAACACATCCTACCTCACCGAAAACATTTGACGTCAAAGTTGTCATCAATACATCAAATTACGTGACTCATTATACTCATTAATAAAAATCATAAATTCTATGGACCAATACACATGTATAAAAATAGGAAAATGCAATAAAACATATAAATGAATACTTACTACTAGCCAATGTTGTTATCAAAATATCCTACTAAGTATTACCTAGGGCGTACACCATGAGACAGTGCCTCAATATCTTAAGAGTCTCCACCCCCAGTAGCCTGTATCATATTTATCCCTAAAATGATATAATCTAACTATATAACCTATATTTAAGAATATTTTTGTATCACTTCTGTGTTTTCATCAGAGTGGGGATTTTCTATGGGATTTTAGTGTGACAACTTCTCTATGAACACTATCACAAACCTTGTTGGCTAGATAAACAATGATGGTGTCTTAATAAGTTTAATAGTATTCAAAACTATGAATGAAAGTTATTATAATGTACATAAATATTGGTTACTTGTAACAAAATCCAACAAATCATTATTAAACTATTCATATTACTTTTAAATTGGAATCCAATTTTCTTAATTGTGTTTGTGAGGCTGATAAAAGATTTTTTATAGTGGTAGTTCAAATCTGTTTTTTAAATGATATTTTTTTGGGTATTATGTACTCAAGAATAAAGATACCTATTAATAATATTAGTTTATATTTATTATACCAACCACATGCGTTGTTTATATAGAGTAATAAAACATATTTGTGATATTTTAAAACTATATAGATTTTATTATTCGGTTGATTCATTAAATATTTATTTTATATTAAATTTGTATTTTTCAAAAGGGTGTATTAATGTGATTAATTTAATTGGTGTATTTAAAACATTATACATGGTAAAATTTAAATACTCATTTCACCAAATCCCAAAAAAGTATTTTGGAATCTTATAAATATTAAAATAAATTAAATATTAATGTCTCTCAATGTCATATTTTATAGTTCGTTTGTATTTTTAATCATCATGGTGTGAAAAAATTATAATTTTAATTACATTTTTCTTACCTAAATCTTATTGATTCATAAGTTATTTAGACGGTCAATTAATAGTCTATTAAATATGAATTTATTCTTGGAATCATTATAATCATCCTAGTTTATTCATATTCTCATCAATCACAATATTAATTTTATATTAAAATAAAATTATTGGGATAATTTTGCTAATCAATTCTGGAAGACCATCGCTAGTTTATTGGGGTATTTGAGTATTTTTTTGGTAGATACATCGTAATTTTTCCATACTTATTTTTTCATACAGGGATTGAATTTAGTTTTTATAATTTCCCTAAATTATATTTTTATTTATGTCACTAAACATGTTTATACTAGGTTGGTAAATTTATATCATAAATTGTTTCATTTACTAAAATGAATGACCAAAAAATCTACTTGAAAAATGAATACATTGATGTTTTTATTTGGGGATAAATTATTGTACTATATCTAAAGAATATAAATACTAAAAATGTGAGGGACTTTTTCTAATTCATGAATTTAAATGAAAAATGATAATTATTTGGAAATGGATGTTTATTCCAGTATTCTATATTCTAACATTCCACTTTGTGATTTCCTTTTTGACCTCATTCATCATGTTGTGGGATTAATTATTATAGGAAATCTATATTTTTTTGACATTGTTAAATATAAAATCATGAGTTTTGATGGGGGTTTCACATAATAGGGAACTAATAACCACATAATTATTTATATTTTCATCCATGAGGAAATATACCTCATATAAATATTTAAAGAACACATGATGATCCCTTTAATCATTATTTCAAAGTCCTCAAACGTCTATTGGGTATTTAAAAACACCCTTTCGATATTTATATCATTTTAGAAGATTTATTACGAGCCATCAAATTCACGAATTGAAAATGACTTCTAAAGAATCATATTTAATTCCATGTTATATATACTAATTATAATTTCTCGGTAAATGATAAACTATAAGTCATAACATAATAATGAGGAAAAGTTATATTCATATTTTAATCTGGTTTTGATTTCAATTTATTTTAAATATAGAAATTGAAAATTAATCTTGAACATTCTCCTATGGAAAATAATTCTTAATGAATATCATTTTCAAATCATTTCTTAATATAGAGTAAGCCTCATCCTCATTCATTGTATTAATTTTTATTTTCATCCATTGATATTATTCTAAATCTATAAAAAATAGAGTTTCATTATAAATAAAAAATAATTACATATTTCTAAATATCAATTATTGAATTATATGTGGATCTATTGGCCTTTTAAATTTCAATGGTGACTCCCTGATGAATTTCATAGTCATCAAACGTTTATTACATCATGAATAAGGGCACACAATTGGGATATGGTAATTAAATTGTTATTTCATTATTCTATATAAAATATCATTATTGTTTCCAAATTTTTAGACATAATGATCCCATAGTAATTTAGAAAATAAAAAATTAACATTATCTCTATACTATATTTCCAATTTATATATATATGCCCCCTATCTATCCAAAGAATTATAAAAAAATATTATGATAAATTCATTAACTCCAATTAAAATTTATGTAGTTGTGTTTGATGTTTTAGCTATATATATTCATACCACTCACAATTGGACATGATATATAAAACTACTTTTCAATATGTCAATGTTTTAAAGGGTTTATATCTGTTAAATTCTATAAATAGAAAAATATTCTTTATAATCAGATTTATATAAGACCCACACTAATTAATTTTCAATGAAAATATAAAAACATTATCTATAAAAATTTAATTGTAAAGAACCATGTGTTTATGAGTTACTGATTGTCTATAGAATTATAAAATAATTTTTACAAATTTTTATTCTAATAGGAAGAACAATATTATGTTAACATTTATAGAATACTTTTATTCATTTAAATTAATAAAAATGTTTCATTATGTTTTAAATTTGTATGGTAAATGAAAAAAAATGATGGTGATATTATTATTATCTATGACAAATGAAAATAAACATACAAAAAACATAATATATATATATATATATATTGTGATATATATATATATATGGTTTTATGAATTATTATTAACTTGTTGATAGTAAAAGTAATTGGATTTATTTTTTGTTATTATTATTATTATTGTTGTTGTTGTTCTTGTTGTTTTATCCTAAAAAACTATTCATTGGGGTATGTTGTTTGGTTATTAATGTTTTCTTCCAATATAATATGTGTTATGGGGTTTTTGTAGTATTGCTTTTCCATTTTCAATTTATTTTAATGATTTCATTTAAATGTAAATTTAATAAATTTTCAATCATTTTCACCCATTTGTATAGAACGGGGTCTGTGTAAGGGTAATGATCGTTTACCCACATACATGGGTGTTCTGTAAGGGTAACCCTATATATTTTAGGCTTGCGTATGGGTTTTCCACCAACTGTGTATGGTAATGGTGAATCCCCTATGTACTATTAATGGGTAGTACGTGTAATATGTGAGGGCAACTAGTCATTATAGGGGTGTGCCTAACATGAAGAAATAATACTCTAGAAATGTTTAAAGGTAAGGAAAAGTTGTGAATGGGTATACCCATACTTCTAAAGGTTGTGTAATGGTAATTATTTAATTAAAAATACAATATAACTGTTTCCTATACTTTTTTAACGGTGAGTATGAGTGTGTGATATGAATAAGGGTGAAACATAAAACCCTTAGATGGATGATTTGAGTTTTGTATAGGTGAAACATGTTAAACTTTTGTGTCTTCTATATTGTGAAAAGATAATTTTTTACAAATAAGTTTTTATTCCTATTAAACCTGTGTTATATGTGATGCCTTTTGCAGTTTGGGGTGATAACTGATTAGTTTACACATAATGTCTTCCTATAGAAAACCAAGTTTCAAATCATAGGAGAGGAATATTTCTGGGGTACTATAGAAATTTTGTAGCATGTAATGTAGCGGTATAATAATAGTCGGCCCTTTTAATCTATTTGGTCTTTTGTGCCACCATTTTGGGCATAGAGACCACATGAAATTTGGGCCACTATAGGGCTTCAAGACACAAGTAATTTTGGACACTAATGACCATAGAGAATCCATTGAATACCACAAAGAGTAATTCCCAAAATAGGATTCATATAAGTTAGTTTTCACTAGAGTATAGATAACTATATTTAATGAAATAGAGTTTATGTCATTCACCATGGCATCTAGGGGTGTGCATCTATGCACGGGGAAATGCTAGCTTATGAACAATGCTATGGGTGGAGCTAAGAACCATTAATGATGCAGATGTTTGGTAGGGGATATTCATGTGTATTTTGTTTTGTCCTTTATGTCATGTAATGGAAATTGTGCCTCTAGGCCATCAGGTTATGTACTATGCCATGTTCTACTCTGTATATAGTTCATTTAAGGGTTTCCTCTTAACATAGTTTACAAGGGGGTTGCCAAAAAAATAAAAAATCATGTTATTCAGGCCATTCAAACATGTAAATCCTTTTTCAATTTAAAAACCTAAATATATTTTTAATTAAATTCGTTTAACCCATTTACGATTGTCGCTCATTTTACATTAATGCTTTAATTTTGCTAAATAAATATTTCAGTTGAAAATGGAAATTTAAATAGTGATTTAATTTAGTATTTTATTCTTTGAACAAAAATGCATTAAATATTTTTAAAAAAGGATGAAATTTGGTTTCATCAATTTTTGGGATACTCTTCACGATTTTTTAGGCATGAAACTATTGGGTGATCGATAATAGAGATTTCATTTAGGCTTCCTTTGATCATGGTATGATATCTTTTTTTTCTATTTCTATTCTCACATCACATGATCCTAATATATGATATTTAATTTATTTTATCTAGTTACCTAATTCTTTTCCCACCACATGAAGACATAAAATCATTCGTTAATAAAATTTAATTTTTAGTTTACTTCTAAAAAATGAATTCTGAAATTTAAATGATTATTTAAAAATATTAAGTAACGATAAAATAAAATCCCTTTTTGAAATGTTTAAATAATATTGGTTAGTTTTTTTTGAGAAATGATGTCTTTAAATGATATATATCTTAGCGACATGATTTAATATTGTTTATTGTTGAAAAAAGATTCAAATTATTGATGATTATTAAAGGCATGAAAATGATAAAAATATATAACCTTGATTTAATATGAAAATGGGTTATTATAACATTAAATATTGTAATTGAATCATCAATAAAGACCTAAATTAAAATAGATGAATTACCCATGATTGATTGTTTGATTAATTGAATGTACATGTAAGGAAGAGTAGTTAGTGGGTTATTCATGAAATTAATCTTGGACTCTAACCAAATTAAAATATATTGATAAAAAACACCACCTGAACAAATTTTAGTATAATATTTCTTGAATGTTCTGTTCAGTGATTTTCTCACAATGTACTGATCCTTATGGACTTTCACACACATTTAGGCATGATTTAATTACTATGTATATGAGGATCCTATATCCCCTAATAAATAGACCTCAAGTCAAATAACAATGGATGATTATTTTTACATTAAATATTACATAATGGTTTAAATTAAACTAGATTATGCTTCCATTAAAAGTTTATAATAATAATCATCATACCCTGTTTTTTTATTATCAATTGAAATTTTTTTGAATCTTGTTTTTATGTGAACTATTTATATATTTCATTTATTTTTTTATTTAAAATATAATATTAAATAGTTTATTTGATCTTTAATTTATAATGGAAAATCATCTAATATACTTGTTGGATATTTTTTCCCCAAACCTACCATTAGAATTGGACACTTGTAGATTTTTTTTGTTCTACATCCTGGAAAAGGGGAAGCTCAAATTAGAAGAAACAGGCGTGTATGACATGCAAGAGTATATAATTTTTCAGTGATATGGGGATCGTTCATTCCACCTATATTGAAGAGATCTTGTGTGGTGACTATATTTATATTTTCATGATTAATTTGATTTTTTTTAAACCATGGTGAGATTTAATCTTGATTATTGTCAATCCATACTTACTATTCTTGATTTTTTCAACGTTTTCATTTGACTATTTATTCTTTAGGTAAAATTGACTTCCCTTGATGTTCCATGAGGTCGTGGGACTATTCACTATCCTATAGGGGTCAACAATTTTATCTAAGCCATTCCATTATTGATTTAGGTACCATTTAAGTAGGATATTTGGGTCCCTTTGGAATAATTATTATTATTTTCAATTTAATTTATTATGTTCTATGAAAAATAATATTTTGGGGATATATAATGGGTTTGGGTTTTGAACATGAGAATTGCAATAATTGAAAAAATGGTGGAGGATTTTCTATGTTTGGAATAGAAAAAAGGGTGGTAAAATCATAATCATATTAGGAAAATACAAAAAATAATGAACAAATGAATCATAAGGTAGGGGTCCTATTTTTATAATAATATTCATTGGGGGATCACCCCCCTCTCCCTAAAATATAAAGTCACTTTTTATCCCTCTCCCTCCCTCCCTCCATCCTTCCCTCTATTCCTTGCGTCACTCTCTAACTCACTCAACCTCTCTATCCCATACCTCTCATTAAATCTCTCTCTCTCTAAATTTATATATATCTCTATCTCTCACGGAGGATTTACCAAAATTTGAGGAAGGTAAGCCCAAATTGTTCTCATATGAAGTGTGGTATATGTTTCTATAATGTAAATAAATTTTAATTCCTTTTTATTTTTTTGGGTTTCGGTTATACCTTGAGGAGGATGTATAATTGGGGGATGTTCATGTTTCTAGTCAACATTTCATTCACAGTATGTCTCTATATAGAATTTTTTAGTGTTTTAATGATTTTTCCTAAAATTAGATATTGAATTGGGTCCATAAATAATGGATTTCTTATATCTTAGATCATGTTGTGTTTTGAGGGTGGAGATAATCCCATTTACTTGTGGTTTGGTTCTATTTGGTGAACATGGGAGTCTGTTTTAATGTATTAATTTATTTAGATTAGATTTTTTTTTCTATTAATTTACATCATTTATAAGTCTTTTTAGGTTCTTAGATACCTAATAAATGTAACAAAGTATTTGGAATCAACGTGTTCCATCAGTTATGGATAATAGTTCCATGAATAACTTGTAAATTGATTAAAATAACTTATTGACATTGTGGCTTCAAATTTTATTATTAGGTTCCCGCAACATTCATTAAAAATGTTTTATCAATTTTTAATTATTTGAAATCCAATCATAAAATTGGATGGGTTTCTTTTAAATCTATAAAATTGAGGAAACATATATTATTTCAATAATATCTCAAAAATAAAGGCTTAGCACGATATTCCAATTGTTTTCTTATGTTCAAATGATTTTGTGTTTTGGGTTTTTCATAATAATTTAATTTTCTATTTTTCAATGTTGTTTAGTGGAATTTCATAAATTATTTGATTCTCTGATGTATTTTAATATTAAATTTCAATATTAATTTTCTGTGGATTTGTAATCATGTTATGGTTTTTCTAATGATTTTTAAAAGCAGCAACCATATTTTACTGAAATTTTTTTTATTGTCACAATTTATTTATGTTATGATATGATTTTATGTTTACGTGGTATAAGTAATATATATCGGGAATATTTTATTCATAAAGGAATCATTAGATGTAAGGACCCATGTTTTGAACCGGATAAAAAGCAAGGAAATTTTTTGAACTTTTTCATTTTACTGAACCGGTTGTTTTGAAGACCATGATTCAGATCAATGTTCTGAAGGCTAGAACACTTCCTTCTAATGTTTTTGGGTGTGAGCGAAGGTCGTTATGTTTCTTGGGTGGCCAGAGAGGTTTTGGAAGCGCATGACCCTTGTTTTTAAAGGGCTGCCGAGGGCGCACGAGTTGGCCAAATCGTGCGGCCTAAACCGTGCATCCTTATTTTAAGAGGTAGTGGCTTGCGCAAAGGTTGCACACGGTTTCCCCAAACCCTGCGCTTAGCCCGTGTGACAGATGTCTTGGAGGCAGAAGACTCTGAACGGTTTACGCATGGTTTGGCAAACCGTGCCGTCAGGTTTGTTTTAGGTTTTTAATTAAAATTAAATGAAAATAAAATAAAATAAATAAAACATAATATAATATCTCCCTCACCCACACTCAACCCGCACGATGCCAGGGAGCTCCCCCTTTGAGCCACGCGACGCCCTCCTCAGCTCGGCCTCCTCTCGATCGAGTTCCTCCCCCCGTTTTCCAGCCGTTTCTTCATCGAATCTCCATGGTAAGCTCCCCTACTTCTTCTCCTACCTTCCTCCGGTTTCTTTTCGACATAATCGGTGCCCAGTGAGGTGCGACTGAACCCTAGGGTTTGGAGGTGATCTGATATTCAGTCTTCTTTTGGTTTTAGGTTATGCTGAAGGGCCGTAGGGACTCCTTCGTGCGTGTTCCGGCAACCGCCGTCGAAGGCGAAGTAGTTCGGGTGGTTTTGGATCGTTGGTTTAGTTTCAAGGTAACGTTTTTACCTCTTGATTTGTTTCGCACTTGTTGTTTTTTGGGGATTTTGATGTTTATGAGTTCCTAGAACGCTGTTTATAGTGCGTTCTAGGTTTTGAAGTGGTTTCGAGTCGCCAAAGACTAGGCGACTCACCTACGACTCTTTGTTAGAAAGCGCCAAGAGCCAGAGTGGACTGATAGATCCACCTTGAGGTAGGGTCCCTCTCCTTTCACTTTAATTCAAGTAAATAAATAGTGAGTTTAATATTACATTTCTTTAGCGTTTTAATTATGCATGTTTAGTTCTGATTGAATGCTTCTATGCAAATCGTGTGAATTGCAGGAATAAGATAAATGAGGTTTCATGGTAACTAAACTGACGATTTAATAATAAAACCCCTCAATCAGAGGTGCGCTGCCTTCAAGATAAAAATTAGTGATAGAATTTTTATGCTTTCCATGTTGGTTTGTTGTGGTGATTCTTTAATGCTTTGTATGTGAACTTGCCTTGTTGGGACAAATGGAATAATACGGCCATGATACTTGAGTTAGGTTCCATTTTCCATGTTTAGGAAAATTGTGTATGATTATAACCGTATGGGGATATCATAATACCTTATGACATGTTTCCTATAAAAGGTATCAAATGGTTAAAGAATAATAAACATATCCCTTAAAATTGAAATGGTTATACTAGAATAAACAGACTAAGGTGGTATGACCATACCTTGGGATAACATAATGGGCAGTACTTATGTTAGTGAAATTAATGTTTGAATATCGTGATATAGATAATTGAGAGGAGTTTCCTTAAGTATACTTGTGATGAACGTGCATGTGATCACTTATATAGAAATGAGCGATATGTTTGATTGTGAATATGGAATGTTTACTTGAAATGCATAAGAGGTACTTCTTTATGCATTGTATTATAATGCTGATAATTAATGAGCGTGGTTATTGATGGGAGTCATTCTTACCCCATGCCATCTACTCTAAATGTTTACATGTCTGGATGGGAGGCAGTTATACCCCATGCCAGTGTGACAGTACGTGTCTGGAAGGGAGGCATTCTTACCCCTTTCCAGTTGACTTCGAGTGATTTTTTACGTGTTTGGATGGGAGGCAGTTATACCCCATGCCAGTGTTATAAATGTGATGGATGCGAGGCAGTTATACCCCATGACAGTTGAATGAAAGTGATGGAAGGGAGTCATTCTTACCCCTTTCCAGTTGACCGATCGGGAAGAGAGGCATTCTTACCTCGTGCCCACTAATCACGAAGGATGGAAGGAGAGTCATTGTTACCTCGTTTCCATTGTATACTAGGGATGGGATGCATTCTTACCTCGTGCCCGCTATTTCGCTATACTTGTATGGAAGGGAGGCATTCTTACCCCTTTCCAGTTGACCTATAGGGATAGGAGGCATTCTTACATCATGCCCACTAAACTTATTAAATGGTGGGAGGAATTATTACCCCATTCCATCTATGATCTATATATATATATATATTGTGACATGATTTGGTTATTTCAAGGGAAATGAGCCAAAGAAGGTATAACAGTCAGGTGTTCTTTGGGAACTTAGACAGGTGTTATTTACATATGTAATTTTGTTTACCTATTTCTCCATACCTGCGCAGTATTTAATTATTATACACTGTCTAGATTGGGTTTGACACCGGTGGTGCTAGCCTACTGAGATTTATATCTCACACCCTACTTGGGCCGCCATTGCACTGGGGTACCCGAGTAGACTTTCTTGCTTGCAGGACCTAGGTTGTGTGTTGTGTTGTTTGTACCTGAGGAGTTAGGAGCAAAGGACCAAGCGGGAGCTTGGGATGCTCAGGGGATTTCCGTCAGGCTTTACTGTTCTTTCTTTTGTATTGGTTGTAAATCATGTTATATTGTTTACTACTTTAATACTGTATCGTCATCTGTATATGCATGCATTGTAAACTGGTGTTTTCCACCTTTTATAAAATAGATATTATACTGTCTTTCCTCACGGTCTTTAAATTGCTTACTTCTTCTGCTACTGAATGATATTTAATCTGATAATACCGCTACATTACTCTGATATTAGGGTATGGTCTCCCCACTATCACCTTCCAAGACCCTAACTGCTAGTCGGTAGCCTCTAGTATACGGGGAGACGCGCCTGAGGCCATGTGACCCACCGGTCCGGCCATCAGTTTAATGGTAAGTCGGGCCGGGACGTTACAAAGTGATATCAGAGGTGTTTCTTTTCTTTTGTCTTATTGTTTTGTGTTGGTAGACAAGATATTAGGAAAGTGTCGGTGCTTGGCTAATAGCCGTGCATGGGACTGATCACCCCACATAAGCGAAATGACCAAGTGGCCAGTGCTGGGAATTATTGTTCATGTTATTTTCAATTATGGTTGATCTGATTTCACCTTGAGTGATTGTTGTATTTCTGCAACTTATGGTTTATGAAATTTCTTGAATTTTACCCTTGTCCTGATATATCAAGGAAACTGCATTTCATGCATCATTATAGGCACATAGGGATTAACATGCCATGAATAGTTCCATGCGATGTAGTTGCATCATAGCTTGCCTGTAAAATATTATTAAGTGATAATATGCCATACTGACTGTTTTGCTTATGTGTCGTGTTTCTTTTTTATAACATGCCATAGTGTTAGCTTCTTGTAGTGACATGCTTTGTTTTATACATGTAATTGATGGCATGAGTAATATCTGTTGGTTCTGATTACGATGAGATCCAGTTTTTAGCTGTAAGGTGTATGGGTGCCTTATAACTGGGAAAAGGTAACCCGTGTATTCAAACCACTGTAAAAGGCTGTTAATTTATTTTAAAATGCTAAGTGAGTTAGTTTTGTTTAAAAAGGGGATCCAATTGCCAATTTAAAAAGTGTATGGGCGCTTTATAGGTAAGTAGATGGCTACCAATATACTTGAACAATTGTATGTGAGCATGTTAAATTCTAGGTTGGAATCTGGTTTCAATAAATGGGAGTCAATTTTTAATCCATGAAGTGTATGGGCCATTCATGATTTGGGAAATGGCAACCCGTGTTAGATGAAATAACCACGAGGTGTCTCTAAATGGTTTTAAATGTAAAAATAGTTCAGTTTTAATTTGAAACAAATTGGAGATTGTGTAAGTGCAACTGGACCCAAGTAGGTCAGTTGAAAAGTGTTGTATGAGATAACACAGTTAGGGGTGTTTGAAATTTTAAAAGAATTTGAATAACTGCTTTGGGGTTGCTTTTTGGAAGAACCCGAGATGGATAGAATGGGACCCCAGTAGGACTCCCTTTTTTTAATGGTTTTGTTTTGCTTAGTTGGTTGATAATGACCGGATTTCTATGAATGTGAATGTTTTTAAAAGTAGGTTTTTGTGAAACATGCATGTTTTCTTGATGTGTAGTTGAAACTATTTAGATGGTTAAAAATTAAGTGAGATGAAATGTTAAGGGCTTGGTAATGGGACCCGTAGTGGTGTGTTGAAACCCTAGTGTAAGGGGTAGTTTTGAGTTTCTCGTTGAGTTTCCATGGAATGGGACTATAGGTGTTTCTGTAGGAGTTGTTTTCTTTATCAGTGGCTTAATATTTGGATTTTGAGCCTAGAAACCTTGTTTCATGTGACCCGACATTAGGGTCGATATTTGATCTTCGTAAGGGGTTAGCCCGTGGTTGGTAGCACCCTTAGTGTTTAAATTCCTTGATTGTACCATGAGTTTTCTGACGTGAGGTGTCGTTCGAGTACCATTTTCCCTTGTTGGACTCTTGTTTTTCAAATGACACCCTTGTTCGGATGGGTGGTCATTGGGCTTTGACTTTCGTTGCGGCTTTGGGTCATCTCCTCAGTAGAGTGGCCCGACGTTAATGAATCGTTTCGTCCCAATGTTCTGGATGGATTTCGAATGACTCGTGTGTTTTGACACGCTGGCTCCCTTGTTTTGAATCTTCTTCATTCATTTGGGGATGTGATTTTGGCGGAGGATCGTCACACGATCGTTGGCGGTGTTTGTGTACTAACGCATTTCTACTCAGCCAGTTTATCTTCTTTCCCTTTGACGACTAGGACTCTCATAAGGTTGGGAGTGCATTGCGTCGAATTAGGTAAATGTGTCCTTCCATGTAGAGGAGACTGTTCTTGGAATGCGTTCTGGAAATGGGTTTATCGTGTCTGAATGACTGTGACGTATGCGAATTTAAAGCGTGTGGATATGTTGGAAGGTGAATCCGAGTTACTTCCTTGAAGTCGACCAGTTGAGGTTTGACTGTTCTTCTTTCCAGTAGTCTGGTATGATTAACTGGAATCCTCTCAAACCTCTTAATGTATTCTTTTTAGCGATGAGCATGTCCCCTGTCTTGTCCTCATTCTATATGCACTAAGAGGGAGTCGGTCTTATCCGTGCTAATGCTTTTAAGTCGTTGGGATTGACCGAATGGTTCTCTTTCAGCGTTGCACACGAGATGCATGGTTTCTTGTGTGGTTTGATCTTAAAACGCCATATAAAGTCAGGTGTAGGATTCAATGAACGATTTTCTGCTAAACGTGAGGTGCTGTGGAGAAAGGCGTTGTTGTTTTGTTTGAAATATGTTGGCCATTTAGGCTGAGCATTCTTGTAAATAGTCAGCTAGAGATGGCTTGAATCGGGGTGCATGTTTAATGTCTATGGACAGTGACATACAATTATCTGGCACGTCTTCAGGTAGGGTTGAGTGCGGTTTGTGTCAGTCGGTGCCTTATATAATCAACCGGCTCAACTTGGTCCTTGCGGTCGATGGAGAATCGACCGTTGGTTCTGTTTCAAATCATGCTAGGAGCGTTGTGGGAACTCCTGGGGCGTGCTTTGAAAGTTTTTTCTAACGGTGGTCTGAACGGTAGTTTGGAGTTCGTTACATAACATTAAAAATCTAAGGTGGGAAGTACATATGGCTGGAAGCTTGGCGAGATGACAACAGTTTCGTGTCTCTAGGTAGATGGGCTCGGGAAGAGCCGTCTCAGTGTTTGGTTGGGAAACGAGCGTTGGCTCGTGTTTTGGTGACTTAAGCACCATAGCATTTAATAGATTCTTAAAGGCGTGTTGGACGTTTGTGAACACAATGTTATCGTTTGAACGAAGCTTCATGACCTTTGAAGGTTGGGTGATGTGTACGTTGTTCCCGAAGGCTTCTTGGGGAAGATAAGTTCTAAGGTGGGAAATAAGACATTCTATGTTTTTGGAATCACATTGTATATCATTAGATAAAAGGTAAGTTGTGATGGGGGATATCCATAATTCCTAGTTGAATTTTCATGCAATAATGATGAATAATTATTTTTACATGTGGCTATAATTCTAGTGGGTATGTATGGGATGAGACATTTTTTGTTTTCTCTGACTATTAAACATGCCAAAAAGGTTAAGGCAGATAACTAGATACATTAACATTTTATTCAGCCACATATAATACCTACATGTATGTGGGATGATATATATATATATATATATATATATATATATATATATGGACATTGTGGTTTGGTTTCCTCATACCCTAAGAAATAATAATGAGATATGGGTTTTGATCGACACGCTGACGAAATATTCTCACTTTATACCCATCCATGATATAGAAAATGTTGAGGAGTTGGGTGATATATATGTAAAAGATATTATTAATTTTAAAGGGTTTCCATATACTATAGTCTCTTATAAGGATCATTGGTTCACTTTTCCTTTTTTGAGAGGCCTTCATTAGGCACTAGGATAACACATCTATCTGAGTATGACATAACATCCAAAATCAGATGGTTAGACATAATGATCTATATAGATTATTGATGACACTTTTCACCTATTTTCTCAACTTTGGTGGAACTTAGGGGAATAACTTTTGCATGGTTGAGTTTTCTTATGAGAATAGTTACCAAGCTACCATCAGAATGTAACCTTTTCATGAATAGTATGATTATCCTTGTAGATCTCTCTTGTGTTGGATGTAGATTGTTGAATGTTTCTTGGTTAGACAAAGCCTTTTTTAAGAGATGACATAATGGATTTAGTTGATTCATCATATTATATTTATGGAATGGAGATGGTATAATTATTTTACTAATCATCGTCCAAGACTATTGTAATTTTTAGTTGGTGAGAAGATTTTTTTGAAAGAATCACCCCGATTTGATTGTCAACAGATTCAGAGGAAAGGGAATCATGTTCCTATTTTGTGGGAATATATTAGTTTGTTAAGTATGTCGTAAAAAAGTTTTTCATTAAGAACATCCAGTGTAGATGATGTCGATACATAACATGTTCCATGTATCTTATCTATGAAATTATTTATCTGATCGATCTCGTATTCTAAGTTGGAATGATCATGAAGTTAAACCTGATTTATCCATCCGTGAATGAACATTCAAGATAGTTGATTATAAAACAAAGGTATCTAGTCATATTAATATAACTTTTTATTGACTGATATGGAAGCACATTTATGATAATAATGAGACATGGGAGAGGTATTCACTAATGAGATGGTAGTGGCCTAATATTTTTTGGCATTGAATTTTTTGAGTATGATTTTTGGGGACAAAAAATTTCTATTGTGGGTAAGTTGTAATATCTTGTTAATATTGATTAGGTATTCATAATAAAATATTTTTATAAACCTTTCCTTGGGTTTCTATTTGGGTTGTTTTTGTTTTAATTTTAAATGTTTCCAAAATTCTAGGCTATTACATAGTTGTTACCCACTGTTACCAAATTGTGTGTGCTCTCAAAAGAAACTATGCAACTCAAGGTTGTGGTATTTTTTATGATTGTTACCTGGTTATCCAGGTAGTGCACCATCATTGGAAAAACCTTTATACCTATTTTAAATAGGTGCATGGTTAGTTTACACCTTTTTCAAACTATGCGGTTCTGCCCAGCTAACCATGCATGAGATTCCATTGATCTGAAAATACAACATAAAAATATCAAAACCCAACTTTTAGGTGCCAAATGGACCTATCACGATCCCATTTGAGTTCATCTTCCTTGAGATCACCCAAGAGAAGTCCCCAGTCCTCACATACCACCCAGATGTGATTCAATGATTGAGGAAGTTCCTTAAATCTTCTCCCAGACAGTTTCCTCACTCCAATATCTATCTCCCATGATCTATCTCCACCTTTATTGAGATCCATGGTTCCATGTGTTTCTTTATGGAACTAATACCCTTTATTTTTGGATCATAAACCTGGGGTTTATCTTTGTCTCCCAGATTCTATGATTGTTATTCTTTGTTGAAATTTCTTGATTGGGATCTTTACCCTGCGTTTTATTCATATGATTTTATTCCTTTATAATATAATAACAAAAAAAAGAATAAATCCATTATAAATATAAAAAATTAGTTTTTTTATTTAAACAACCATAAATACTCAAATAATAATTTAAAAACACTATATCTCTTTAAATATTTGTAAATAATTTTAATACACCAATAATATTGTTTTCGAAAAATAATAATCCTCATTAAAAAAATAAAATTACTATATCAATAATTTTTTAACCCCGATTACAGAAAATTATATATTATTAATTTATTATGAAAAAATATTTATTCTAAATTATTCATTCAATAATATTTTAAATTAATGTTACAAAATAATGAAAACAATAACATAAAAAAGTAATCTTTTTATTAGAAACCCCATTTAAAAAAGGTCAGAATGAATAATACATAAAATTACTCAAAACATTTCATTTCATTAATTTAAACTAATTAATTTTTTTATATATCATTTATTTCTCATTAATATGTTGTAATCACTAAAAAATAAGTTGGATATTTGATGCTTGATTAATTAGGGTTACACCTAAAAACCATTTAATGAAAAAACATCCAATATGATATATGGTTTCTTTTGAGCTAATTCTAGAACGTTGATGGATAAATTATATAGAGGAGTCAACGAATCATCATACTGAAGCCCAATTTTATTTTCTTCTATGGAATTGGGCATTACAATTTTTATGGATGTGGAATGTTTGCAAGTGAATTTTAAATTTGGGTATTTTAATTTCATGTTAGGTGATATTGGGAGGGTTCTCAAAGAACCCATAAAATTGGTCTCTTGAAAATAAAATTATCAAATTATATTGACATATAGGGTTTCCATATACCACCATGAGAAACTATAGTGTGATCTAAAATGACGATCCAATGAAGGAAAAAATAAATATGGATGGAGATAGAAAGGTGTTTTCAAAAATTATTTGATGATCATCGTATAACAATCCATACCACTGAGGCATTTTCTTGATTATAATATTGTACCCATATTTGTGTTCATTGATTTTTTATAATTAGATTTGGTTGTTTTACATGATTTAAGGTGAATTTTGTATTGGGAAGACACTAAATCATTTTGTGAAACACACAAAAATTTCAAAGATTACCCAATGAGGTGTACCATGTACTTTTTTCTTGATGTAGAGGTAATGTAGAACATGGTCTACCACATGGAACCTAGTTGTAGTGGAACATCATCCTGTTGGATCTCTATGTTTTTTATTGAATGGGTACAAAACTATTTTTTCATGGACTTTTTTTGTTTCTTGGGAATACATCTTCCGTAAAATAATTAATATTTTATTCCAGATGGTTTGAATCCCTATTATCTCCCTTTCCCTCAAAAGAATTAAGGATCAATTTATAACATTATATGGATACAATTTTATTTCATTTAGGATAACTTTCTATGTATAATTGTGTTCATAAACAATCATAACAATTTTTCTAATGATGAATAGATTAGATGTTTGGAAATATCTAATGTGAACATTATATATTTTAATTTGATTAATAGTTATATATTTAATTTTCTTGTGGGATATGGGGATCTTAGTTATGTCTAAATTATTTTGGTTCTATAATTTAAGTGGTATCATTTTTTCCTTATCTTTTTTACATGTTATTATGTATTATTAATATAATGATTTATGGATTTAATTTTTTTTCACAATATTTTTATCATATAAAATTATACAATTTTTTCGTCAAAAATTTATCATGAATCATTGAAAATTTCTTACATTCGTAACATTATTTTAGGGATTTAATTATGATTAATCATGTATTAAGTGAATAATTTTAAGGTGAGAGGATTTATTTAAACAAGGATTTTATATTTTAATTACTTTAAATGGTTGTTAACTAATAAAAACTACTATTTAAAATATTATAATGATTTTAAATATTTTAATATATGCTTGTGGTCAAATTTTTTTTTTTGGAATGAGTTCTTACATTTGAAACTTTTTTGTGTAAATAGATGTTTTCTTGGTCATGTGATGGAAATAAAATGGGTCAAAAACCAGCAAATAATTTTAAATCTAACCTCTTATGTATAATGTCTATTTTAAAAGTTGACTTGATATAAATTGATGTGTTAATTGTTGGAATTATTCTTTATATGGTGTTGAAAAAATGAAAAAATGAAAAAAATTTCTCCAATGATCATTATCACGAAATTGTGATATGTAAACTAAAATTGTGATTATTGATTTGATATTACTTGATAATTTTCATTATGGTGAAAATTAATTCCCTATTATTTCATCATTTCATAGTTATTATAATGTGGTTAAATTATTAATGCCGAAACCGAATGGTTTTAAATTGAAATGAAATACTACAAATAAAGATATTATTCCATTTTTTATCCCTAGTGATATTTTTAATTATCAAATTTCCAAGAAGTTAGTCATGTATTGGATGAAAGTGTAGTTTTATATTATTTTATCCATGAGAATATATGGAACATTATATGTCATGTAATGGAAAGTATTATCTAAATAAAATAAATATACACTTTTATATGGGTATATCAATGTATTTTTTAGACCATATGAGATAATTAATTATACATTATTTACATTGATGAGGTTCATATATATATATATATATATATAGATCATATTCCTTTATCTTGTAATCATAGATCAATGGGTACCAGTATTGGTTAATGTATGAATTGTTTACTCGAGTGAAACATATATGAATACTTGATTACTACCATCCTAAAAATGAATTATTATAACTAATTTAATATTTACACACAATGTATATTTTGTCACACTATTTCATCTAGATATAAGGGGTGGTAGTGTTTTATAGTAGGGACTAAATTCCTATATACTATAAATATAAATTTAGTGTCTATATTGTTTTTACATGTATTATGTTATTTCATAAAAAAATAAATCTCTCTAACTAAGAGATGATTTTAGAGAACCTGTGAATTTATTTTCATATGTTCATATATTTAATTTTACAAGGTTATACAAAACTCATATTAAATATTGTCTGAGTTGTATTAGTTAATTTTGGTATATTGGATTCTACACTTACTCATGATTGGTTGTGTGAAAATTATAGGAGTTTTTTTGGAAGATGTTAAATCATGTGGATGCTATTATTTTTACATTCCAATGTATATTATGATTGAAATAATATCCTTATTTGTTTAAGTTAATCCCCAATTAATAGTAAATTATTAAATAATCATTAATGATATACTATAAAAATCATCAATATCCATTTTTGACTGTGTCAAATAGTTGATGACATTTGGAATTCTACATTAGTAGTATAGTTGTTCTAGTGAAATAAGATAAAAAATTGTATCAATAATTTCATTTATAGAGGCTTGATAGTTTGGATATGGTAGAGTTGTGAATAGGAGTATGGATAGGTCCCAAAATATTTATTTCTATTCCAATATATCACACCAAGAGTAAAAATCTCTATTTCTAGGGAGGTAGAGGATTATATTATCTATTTTTGGTATTTTTTTTGGAAAATATGATCACTCAATTGGTAGTATTAAAAGGTATATTCCTGAATAATTTATAAACATAGAGACATGACATGCATGAATTTGAACATGTGTTTTCAATTTATCAATTTTCTATATCCTTTGATAATATGTTAATATCTATTATCGGTTATGGTTTTCAAAATAAAAAGTTAATAAATAATTTTGTTGGTTGAATGGAACATAATATATAATACATCAATTTTTATTGATAATTTTTTTCAGATACATTTTAAGGACCTTGATGGTTTTCTAAGATAAATATTTGATTATGTTTTTATTAGTTTTTGTTTTGAGTCAATAATAAGCATAAGAAATACATTCAGACTTATAATGAAAAATATTTTTTTTGGTTATGTCATTTGGTGTGATAAATTCACTATAAATGCTTATATCCTTTATGAAACATGCATTTTTTCTCTATTGAGATTATATTGGGATTGTATTTATCAATGAAATATCATTATATTATTGATTTTATTACGAAATTATAGATATTTTTTCCACAATCATGGGTACATAGAAATCTCACCGATTTAATATCAATATGCCTAAGTACTTGTTTGGGATTTGTGGAGTATTTTTTTTGGGAATGTTGTTTTATAATTGAGGATAATAGTGGATTTGGATATTGTAGTTATAGTGATTTCTGAGAGATTGAAATAATATATTTGAAAAATATAGCTTCTAATACCTCATGTGATATTATCATAAACTCATCCAAGGATTTTGTTTCATGGTAGTGTCAATGAATTCGATATGAAAGACAGTTGTAATGTTTTTCTGGGGAAATAAATGTTAGTTTTGTCCTAATAAATATTTAAATGGTCTATATTAGCACTTGTTATCAAATTTATTATTCTATGGATCCAATATTAATTGTAGTGTGATTCTTATAGGGTGGAATTAGGTTATTTATTGATGAATAAGGGTCACATAATAGTGTATTGTTCATGATTTATTAGTTTTAACAGAAATACATTTTATACTTATCATGATCCGATCAGACAGGGTCCATGCCACAACTGCCTTAACCCTCCTTCAATATGATAGGGGATAGTGACCAACACTGAGAAGGAATATCACGAACATGGGAGGCATTACCTCTGTAACTATATGAACACACATATCTCCAAAATCATAATACAGTGAAATGTAAAAACCAATGGTATACAATGCATGCATACATCTATATCACATTACCAGAGTAAAACAGAACTTCTAAAAGCATAAAAGTGAAAAATAATGCCCAGAAAAGAAAAATTTAAATGTTTCCAACCTACACAGACGGAGATCATTGCAGTTAACTTCAACTTCGGAAAATCTTCTCATCTATTCTCTGTTAAACACTTTTCTCAATATATCTCTCTAAGCTCAATCTGTCTTGGCTTTTTTGGACCTAGCTATAGGGAAACCCAATCAAGAGAGAATTTCCAACTCAAACCATCCTCAACTATACATTACATGTTATCTTGGTCTAAAAGGGGTGGCAACCCAGACATGTGACAACACCATCTAGAATCCTATAAAATCACCCAGATAAACTCTTCTGAGACACCAATTCTTATGAGGTTCCAAACTCATTGCTAGAAACATGATTATATTTTTAGTAACAACGCATAACATAAAACTAGAAGAACACGCTTGATGAGCTCAGCCATCCTAGATGGAAACCATCTGAGAGATGCACTCCATCGGGAACAACTCAACAATTTCAAATGGTACGTCTAAGTGAACATAATCTATAGGGAACACCTTAATGGGATCCTCTCTATTTCCCATCCCTATATATCATATCATCACTATTTCATCCCCAACACAAGCTAAAGAAACCCATGTTAAGTGGGCCACCCCTCAAAACATCTCACAGTTTCTCTAGCACTAATCCATACTATACACAATGTGTATCCTCTCTAATAAGATAGAACATATGGAATCATGAATCACCACACCCCTATAGTCGAGGGAGTATTGTTCCTAACTAATTCACGAAACCTCTATCGCTTATATAACAAGTATTCCACATATCATTCCATTGAGGGAGCACTAGCTCCAATAAAGGTATCATTAAGATAAAGTGGAAGGTCCTTCTCCTCGTAACTATATCCAACTGTTGAGGGAGCTCCAACTACAATGGAGGACATGCTCCCCCACTACTACTCGGAAATGGGGAAGTACTACTCATTAACTGAGGACGCACAGCCTGGCACAATAGGGGAGTACAAATCTTGAAGGACCCTTGCCGAGATATGATAGTAGAGTACCACTTCATTGATCGACGACCCACACCCTAACCTGGTAGGGGAGTAATACTCTATGGATATAGGACATGCACCCTTGAACAACAAGGGAGTAATGAATCATCCACCTCATTCACAATGGGAGACCCGCACCAAGGCAATATAGGGGAGTACTGGCCCCATGCTTGAGCACCCACTGCATGACATGGTAGAGGAGTTTTGACTCTAATGGAGCAACATGAATTTTGGACCCATGCCTCGGAACAACATGGTTGTACCGACTCCTAAAAGAGAGGACCCACATCTTTCCAAGTAGGGGAGTAACCACTTTATTTATAAATAAAAAATTTTAGAATCGTGCCCTGATCGAACAGGAGAGTACTAAATCCATTGATAGAGGACATGCTCTAAGGTCCAATAGTGGAGTACATACTATACCATCAAAAACATCATGGAGAAACCCACACTCTAGTTTACCATGGGAGTAACACCCTAGGTGGAAACTACCCAAAGGTAAAGAACCCACACCAATGATGTGGGGATTATTATCTTTAACTATGTATATAGGTAAGGGAAAAATCATTCCCTAATGCATTAGGGGTATATTAGTCTTACATTCTCTCTATACAAACCATATTGATCTCCAAAATTACCTCAGTACCACTCCACAAGAAACATTCTCTTTTCACACAACCTCATATCTTATATTCCTTAATGGAGGACACAATCCCATCCTACATATATTAATTCTTATGATATACTACTCACGAGACTGAATCAGAGTCCCAGAGAAGGAGATACACAAGGTTCATGATCTGCAAAAGATATCCTAGTATAACATGGTGTGTACCGAGGATCACATGGACTGTGAACCCACCTAAGAACCTACCATTTTATCTGGTCCACATGGGTTCCAATCCATGTTGGGGTACACAGTGTTTAGAAGAGGTACATGTTGGGTCCCTTATCTCTCACCCCCTTGACATATTCATCTTCTACACGGACCGCCAACTATGTCCCTCACACATGGTGTATCCCATAATACATGGTATGTCTAGATAAATAGCCACAAACCCATGTAGTTTTCTCATGTCCTTGTATCAGACCTCGTGCGCATGTATCTTTTCTATGTGTTAGTACATGACAATGGTTTTTCAAAGGAATATCCCAAACCATGACCCATGGTCACATGTTTTAACTCACAACACAACATGAAACTCATATACATTGCATGCAGTCCTAAATTTTCATCTTCCCTAAATATGAAGAGCTACATGGATTGTGTCACTAAACTACATACTGTGTAGTCAATGATTCCATTCTATAATCACCTTCAAAACACCCCCAATTCACCTCGGTATACCCCAAAACCTACAAATCTACCAAGAAGGGTTCTCTAGAAATTATATATGGTCTCTAGAAGATTAAACTAATGTGTAAAAAAGTGAATCAAGAACAAAACACAAATACTTCTACCATTATGGAGAAAACTCGAAGCTGCATTTGATGATTGGTGCCCTGATCACCCTAGTTCTTGATTTGATGATGATTTGTGTCAAAAAAGTGGATCAAAGAAACCTTACATTGACGATTATATAATGGCTCATCATCACCAAATAGAGAGGATAAGAGGCTCAAATTTCTTTAGATGGGAGGATTTTAACATGAGGGTTATAAGGGGAGGAATTAGGTGTATTTAAATTATACCAATTAATTTCCCTCTAAACACCATGTCACCCAAAATAGCCTATGAATTAAAATCCAAACACAGACACCCTTAGGTTGTGCATATGGTATACATGAAATAGAATACACAATTTTAGTCTCAAAATTCTGATCTAAGACTCCAAACTTGAGTTATTTATGTTTCGTGTGAAACTACATGGGTGAAAAAAATATTAAATATTTTTAATATGACTTCACTGAGGCTCTTAGAGCCTATGAATCATGTTCCGACTCATCACCTAACTCTGGGCTTATTTTCCAAAATATCATGATGTCCATCAGGTCCAAACCATAGTCATTACAATACTAATTATCTTTAATTGGTAATGGTTGTCCATGTTCTCAAAAGATAGGGAAATTATTTATTAGGAGAGAATTTAATGATATTGACTATACTAAAAATATTTATGTATATATTTTATTAGACTAATTTTAATCTAAAATATAGTAGTTGCATTAAATATACCTTTTAGATCAACTTTATGGTGATATATTTTCCAAGGATTGGAATTCTATCACATATGATTTGATTAAAATTCGTAGTAGGTAATATTATGTTAATAAACTAGTGGTTTATGGCTCATGAATATTTTCTCAGATTTTTATCATAAAATGAATAAAGATAGGGGTAATATTATTCATATCCCATTACCATCAACATTAATTTTATAGAATTTGTAATGTAATCATAGAGTCCGGGAAAATAGTTTTAGGATCTTGAAGGGATACAATAGGGTGGGTATTAGTTTACAAAATAATTATTTATTGATGATTATTTCATACATTTTCATAAAAAGAATAATGTATTATTAGATCAACGGGATCATGTTTTGATGGATTATAACATGTAATAATGATTAGATTATAATTGTTTATAGAAAATGTACCACTGTATTCGTTGAAAATTTTGGAATCTAGGAATAAACTATGATACAATTTTTTTATCTAGAGGTGCCTCACATATATTCTAGTGAATGTTAAAAACAAAATACCAATTATTGTGCATAAATAATTTATAATGTCATATAATAATTTAGAGGATGTCTAAATGGATTTTGGGACATGTTTGTAGAGGTAATATAAATAGATTGATTTATTTTTCTTTATATCTTCAACGAGTTAATTAATTTTCCTTAATTTTTAGGGATTTATGTGACTAAACAAGCTGAATATTTTAGCAGGAACAATTTCAATGTGACTATAAGGATTTTTTGAATTTAAAATACAATATAATTTAATCATAATTCTACATTAATGTTCACTATATAGAAATTATTTGGAAAATACATAGTTTCATAGTTTAAGTTGAGTACAATAATAGAATGCATAGATGGATGATGACATATATTGTACCCTTATTACTATTAAAGACATACTTGTTTCTCGAATTTTGGACTCTGTTTGCGGGTTTGAGGATCATAAATTTTTTGTATAGTTTTCTTTAAATAATATCTAGCAATCATCTTTTCATATGGCCCCATTTGACATTGTTTTTGAAATTTAATTATGTTATCCTTTATTATTGGTGGATTTTGGAGAAGTTAATTTTATTAATCCTACCATTGTATTGAAGTGTACTAATAATTTTTGGATTACCATGAATAGGATGGAAGGAATGATATAAAGTATAATCCCTTTTTTTATCATCAGCATCATCCACAATATTTTAATATTGGAGACCAATTAATTCTTCTTGTCCAAGAATATTTTGGAAATTTGAAAAATATGATGTTGGAAAAGTAATTTTTTGATTGATTATATGATTTGAGATACTGTTGAGGGGTAGGGAGGTAGAATATATTTCTTAACTACCCATAAATTAAATTTCTATTCATTATGTTTTCCATGTATCTCATAGAATGGAATATGAATTAGACCAATATCATGTAGTTGAAAAAGATAATATGAAACATCAATAGAATAGTTATTTATAAATAAATATAGTGAGGATAATTTATCGTAATAATAGTGGTTGTAAGGAAGGGTAGTGACACGTATAAAAATTATATAGATTCAAGGAAATGTTCAAATTAATACCCATGAAATTGAGGCGTACATAAGGTCCAAGTGACCAAATCTATTTTGTTGTTGACGTTTAATGACACCTCTTAGTGATAAGTATAAATATGATGGAGAGTTTAAAATATCCATAATAATTGATGTATATACATGATTTTTTTGTAAGTTTTTCTAGGATTATTTTGAATTGGTATTTTGAGTTTTAGTTAAAGGAAATAGAATTGAGTATGGGAGAGTGGTGGAATCGTTAATGGTTTTAGTTATAGGTTCCACTAGGTACCCTTGCATGGTACAATTTACATGGTTATGGTGGTGGAGTTGCCGTATCTATTCATAATCCACTATGTAATTCAAGGTAGAGTAATGGATTCTCAATATTATTTTTATAATGTTTCCTATTGTGGTTAAATCCATTTTCTTCTTTTATTTTTGGATTTTATTTGATAATTTACCATATTAAAAATAATTGGACAATTTTTGTAAATATGTTAATCCATAATCCAACGCATTCTTCTATAAAATAAAATGATCAATTTATTCACTGTTAGGGAGTATAATTTGGTATTATTTTGTTTATTAGATCAATCTATAAAATTATTTTTGAAATATCTCCATTTTGTGTGTAGGTGTATAAGTCATATTACCTTCAATTTTTAATATCGCATTTCATTCATCTAGATTGATAAATAATTCATTCATTATTTTGGATTATATTGGGCTTTGATATATGTAATAATTATTAGTATTTTATATTATAAGTGTCATAATGTTTTTTTTCATTTTTATTTTTGATTCTTTGTACTAATATAGGGATTTAATTTATGTCCTCAGATTTGTTTCCTAGATAATATACCTAATTGTTGAAGAATGATTTCTTATAAATTATTTAGTTGTATTTGTTTTCATAAAAGGTGGTTTGGGGCTGGAAATGTGGTTTAACATTATGATAGTGTTGATGTTTCTAATACTTTCATTGGGGTGCACACGTCTGTCTTGTTGGAGGACAGTAGTGTTGTTTGTTCCCCCACATTCCTTCTTTCCAAAGGCGGGTGGAATTTGTCACTTGTTCCGGGACGTTTTCTCTTTGATCAAAACAGGATGATGGGATGTCGATTCTTTCTTCCATGGATTCTTCCTCAGAACTCGGCACCTAATACAGGTATCCCTTATAGATTTAAGATGTTGTTCATGAAACTCTTCCTTATTCCATATCCTCATTGAAACAAGTTAATTAAACTGCGTTTGTCGGGACATTACAAAGGTTCTAGTCAGTGTAGCAACCTCTAGTCATGGGAGAAGTCATGTAGGACATCACTGGCATGTCTAGACACTGGGACACCTGCATCTGGGTTTGTTCCCATTATTATAGGGCTTCTGGAGCACGCAGAAGCCTAAGGTATCCCACGTCAAACGTGGAAAAGCTTTTCCCATGGGCATGTATCTGAGGTTTTCCTCACCTTACCATGTTTTACATAGGGTACGTCGCAGGTTTAACATCCTTTATAGAGAGATAAGACTAATCAGAACACTAATTAGAGTGGATCATATGATTGAAAACCTTAGAGGGAACACTGATATAGGGGCCAATGTGTGGTTAGCTTCCCGATTGTTAAGGGGAATGGGGAATGAGGTGGCATGATCCCACCAGGTTGTGGCGACCGAGGTAAGAATCAGGATGGATAATGGACGGTTTAATGAAGAGGATGGAGAATGAGATGGAGTCATCTTGAGGACGATGGTGATGTTGGGATTGTGTCTCGAAGAGACTTCCTACATATCCTTGTGGCAGGGAATCAAAGTCCTCATAGTTCATCTGATGATGTCCTACCACCAATTGGGAATTTCAACGGCTTACCCCTAGATAGTGTCACAATGGATTACCGCTGGATGTGGATGACAACGGATTATAGCTAAATGGGTTCACAACAGCTTACCACTGGATGTGGTCACAAAGGCTTATAGCTGGATGGGGTCACAACGACTTACCGCTGGATGGGGTCACAACGTCTTACAATTGAATGAGGATGTCAACGATATACCGATGAATGGGGTCACAACATCTTACCGCTGGATGGGGATTGCAACAGCTTACCACTGAATGGGGTTGACAACGACTTACCGCTAAATGTGAATTTCAACGGCTTACCGCTAAATGGGGTGATAATGTCTTACCGCTGGATGGGGATATAAACTGCTTACCACTGAATGGGGTTTAAAACGGATTACTACTGGATGGGGTAACAACATCTTACAATCGAATGGGGTCATAATGACTTACTTCCAGATGGGGACCCAAAAGATTACCACCGGATGGGGTCACAACGGCTTACCACTGGATGGGGTCACAACAGATTTCTGCCATATGGGGTCACAACGACTTACCACAGGATGGGGTTGCACCTCATGGAGGCTTCCTATGTACCCTGTCTAGGAGATTAGGATCAAATCCCACGTTGTTCGGGATGAAGTGGGAACCGATGTGAAGATGGCCGAGTCGATTGGGTGTTGGGCTTGAACCTTATGGACGCTTCCTACATTCATTACCATGGCAAGGATCAATATCCACGTAGTTCAGGATGGGGTTGGCGAACCTACATGAAGATAGTCGGGACTACTAGGTGTTGGTCTTGAACCTCAAAGAGGCTTCCAACATACCTTACCTTAGTAAGGATCAAAGTTCACGTAGTTCAGGATGGGGTTGGTGAACCGATGTGAAGATGGTCAGAACGACCAATGGGTGGTGGGATTGAACCTCATGGAGGCTTCTTATATACATCACCTTGGAAAGGATCAAAGACCACGTAGTTCAGGTATGGGGGAATTTAGGGGTTACACATTGAGGCAGCCCATGGTGTTGGTTAACCAACGTGAAGGGAGTCGAGACCAATGGATGATTGGCTTGAACCATAGGGAGGATTCCTACGTACCTTGACATGGCAAGGGTCAATGTCTTCATAGTTCAGATATGGGTGTGTGGAACTTACACTCTAGGCTACGTAGAAAGGATATCATGGTCGATGCTTACTCTAAGACCATGTGAGTCATGCTCAGTGTGATAAATAAGAGGTAGAGAAGACCTAATGATCACGTCGTGGAAGGTGCGTCCATGGGAAGTGGAATGGGGGCTTATAAGTGGTAGTGACCCAAAGAGGAAATGGGGGCTTACACCTAGTTAGCAGCCCGAGGTGGTGAAGATTAGGAATTACTCCCGGATGGAGGCCTAGATGATGACGAAGCCTAGCGGGAGAGGGGATTGGCACCCTGGAAGAGAGGAGGAGCAGGGGTGCTACCTCCTGCAAGAAAAGCTATGGGCTTACAGTAGGGTGGTTTCCCTTTCCCAGCAGACAAATGCCGCTCTGATAAAGAGGATCTCATTCCATGTGAGGAATGATCTCCCTCCTTTGGAGGCCAGTGGGAATGTCCAATATCCAAGGTGGGGGAACCCCACATTTGATGCACAGGGAGTGGTCATAGTTTAACGTCAGGTGCTGACGATGATGGTGATTGGAAGTTTAAAATACTGCAGCTCAGATGAGGAGGGTTCACTACACACCCCCTATGATTTACATAACTAATATACACCCACCATTGAGGGAAGGAAGGCATCAGTAATGCCGTGAATGGTGGGTGTCAAGAGGTGGTCCCATTGGGGGTCCACGTTAGCATGGCTATGGGAAGAGGCAATAGCAGTTAGCATGATAATGTATTGAATCATGAGGTGAAGAAATGCAATGTGAAACACCGCCAATGGTACATTAAAGTTTCTTCGTAAAAGCCTAGAAGGTCATACGGGAAAAGGGTGTGTGACCCATATGTTTTAGGCATGGGAGGTGCTCTAAAATGTTGTCCGGAAGAGAGAAATCGAACATGTGTGCACAAGGAGGGAGGATTGTGTGCAAAACAAAACTATTGCATGGAAAACACTAGGTCAACACACAATTGATACACTTGCATGGAAAAGACCGGGTCGATGTGAAATTGGAGAACTGAGGTTTTGTGCGCAATTGGAATAGATTGCGTGCAAGGAATAACTGTTGTGTGCAATTGGCGCGCAATTGAGACAAGTGCGTGGAAAAGACTGGGCAGGTTGAAATTGGGGACTGAGGTTTTTTGCATAATTGGAAGAGATTTCACATAAGTAATAAGTGTTATGCACAATTGTAAGTGATTGCACACAAGGAATAAGTGTTCCACACAATTGAAAGGGAATACGCTCCACGAATAAGTGTTGTGTGAAGTGAATAAGTGTTGCGTGAAACGAATAAGTGTTGTGCACAATTTGAAAGGATTTCTTACAATGAATAAGGGTTGCACACAAATAAAAGGGATTGTGTACAAGGAATAAGGATCCATGCAATTGGAAGTGATTGTGTGTAAGGGATAAGATTCAAAGGGATTTGGACGAGGGTGAAGCCTGAGTGGTCTCACGTGATGGAAAACTTATGGGACACCTATCATGAAAAATCTTGTACCTAAAAGCCATCTTTTGCATGCCTGAGAGGTGGATTTCATGCAGAGGAGACAGTTCAGAATCTTCATCCATTGAATGCTAAAGGGGTGTGCTTCTATTTATAATCACCCGGGGTTGTCGGATCCATGCGAAAACCGGTCCACATGAAATATTATGTTCCAGCATCGGCAGTGAGAAATTTCACCGTGTAGGGGCGGCCGCGAGAACATTTCCATGCCCGCGGTAGGCAGCACAAAACTTCCACCTCAGGGGGGCGGTTGCACACAATGTTCTACGCCCGTGGTTGGTGGTACAAAAGTTTCTACCCCAACACGGAAAGCATCCTTAGATCCCGCGGTTATCCGCGAAGTGGATATTTCTATCACGCACAACTGAGAATTTGTTACACGGCCCTTTTGGGCCCCCCCGTAATGGATCATCGGGTAAAAATATATCTTTTCCTTGTCACACCGAAACCTCCTTCAGTTGTTTAGCATTTTTCAGCATCTAAAAATTCCGCCCACAGATTTGGATCGGCGATGGGACACAAAGGTTCGATTCTGAGGGAAACACTGAGACGTATATCTTCTTGGAGTCAACATGTTCCAAAACCCTCAGATGCGCAGAAAATCGAGAAGTGGACCACAAATAACGTTTCGCATGCGCGCGAAAGCCCTGCTTCACACATATAAAAACAATTGCGGGTCCCTCAGTCCATAAAAATTTTTCTCATATGAGAAGTCCTGATCCATAACCTGTGAAACACATCCCTTTTATTGCATGAAAAACTGCTTCTGTTGCACGTAATTCCCTGAGTTCAGCCATTATTTTACGCCCAAACTCCGGGTTATTCATGCCGCTTCCTCTGTTTTTTGTGCCAACATCTGATTTTTCACGCTGCCTCCTATGATTTCATGAAAACTCCTAATTTTTCTTACCACCTACTATAATTTAGTACCGTAGTATCTTTTTTGTGCTGACTCATTCATACCTTGCTAAACGAAAATGGCTGCTAATTGGGCTAATGCTGAGAGAGAAGTTGCGTCCGCCGCTTGAAGGGATAAGATGGTTTCCAACCATAATGTTTATGGTGCCTAGATGATTGTATCCAGCAACCATAATCTATTCAACATGTTGACCCTAGCCCTAAAGGAGTATGCATTGTCTGAAAACTTGCCGATATGGGACTTTGGTTTTTTTGAGGAGGTACCCCTGCTAGGATTTGAAGTTGACATACCACAGTCATGGGTGACCCGCAATGATGACCTACCTTGGTATAATATTACTAAAAATGGCCATCCCACTAGGGAAACCTGACATATGGATGTTTCTGTCCCAAATCCCAGGACCATGACTATTTCAGGAAGTGACCCAATCACAGAGGATTCTGCGGCCCATTATACAAGTACTTTCCGATAGAGTGTTACTAATAAAACTGGAGGCTAGCTATAGGATTGGGACCTGCGGTCTGAGGGAAACATCACAAGTGAATGGGCCTGGGAAAATTGGGTATGCCGGACCTGTGACTAGTTTGGATCCAAACTGTGTCACATCAATTTGTTCAAGGCGGTGTGGACATCACAGTTTCATTTCTACTGTCAGCCTGAACTCTTGCCAGAGCTGCTTACCCGATAGAGAAGAGAATATTGAAGGTGGAGGGTCTTTGGGGACATCCCACCAAGGGAGACTTCAGGAGAGTGGTGATATCATTGGATCTCATGTATACATAACTGAGGTACTTTAGGTATGTCTCTTCCCTTATCTATCCTCCCCCCTTCATTTTTTTCATTGTAACCCTCAATCAGATCCTCTTCTTCTGCTTGGGGGCATATTGGCACCAACCAAGAGGCTCCATCCAAAGGAGGGGAGGAGGCGCCAATAGAACAAGTTGGGGATTCAACGCCCATTATTGAGCTAACGAGCACTGAGGGATCCCCTACAATGACCGCTCCTCTAGCAGCTAGAAAACCGGAGGTGGATGCTTTGGGCTATGGTAAGTTCATTACATTAACACAGGTATTTACTGTTGGAAAGATCAATTGATTAGGGTTTTCACAGTTTATGAAATAATCACATTCTTTGGAGGCACGTCGGGCTACTGAATCCAGGTCGTTCCCGATCGATTCAATGGAAAATGTGTCAACCCATTCAGAGAACACATCCCAAAATGAGCATGCCCCAAAACTCAGTGAGCAAAGGGTTGTGGATATAAGTGATATTAATGTCGGGGAGGGCTGGAATTTGGTGAAGGAGCTATCGAGACCATGGAGAGAGAGGAAGGTTTCCCATGCATTGAGGAGTCTAACCCCCTGGGAGGAATACCCGAAGAATACCCTTCTGCTGGTCTCTTGGCTGATTTCCCTGACTATCGGCCTGCAGATCCTGAGGAGATAGATGATTCCGATTCGGAGGCTGTCGATGAGAGTCATATGACGCGACACAGAGGGTGGAAGTGTATCATGTCCTTTCTCAGTCATCCTTAGACAGAATGGCTAAAACAAATGGGGTCTCTCCACACTTGGATGCGCTTTATCTGTGCTGGAGGGGAGGATGCTCATTATCTCCTTTCGACAGTCCGCGACTACATGGTTGAGAAGCTGCGTGAGAGCAGTCAATGCTCTGATGTTGCTCGGTGTCAAGAAGAGATAGGGAGTGCCCAAGCATTCATGATGGTGGAACAAGAGGTTAGACTCCATGATGAACATATGATTGAAAAGGAGACATTCATTGAAAACTGTTCAGAGATTGTGAAGTAATTGAGGGCCCAGTTGGCGACGCCCAAGAGCAGCATGTGGAAGTGGGTCACCAAATGACTGAACATCAAACTGAACAGGCGCAAGCACATTCTAGGGATAGTGCACTGTACTCTATGTCCGCTGATGAAGAGAGGGTTCTTAGGGGGCGATAAGCAATCCTGGAGGTCACATGCCAAAAGTCAGCAGTGCTAGAATGAATAATCCAATATGCTAACCCTTAAGGGACCTATTTTAGTCGAACTCATAAACTCATTTCTCCTTACAGCCTATTTTTATGAACTGCATGTATGGATATATTTATTTACTTTTTTGTTTGTTTTAATTCTTTCAACCACAATCCTGAAATAAATAGCAATCCATTCCTAAGCTCATGTGGGTCATACCCGATGTGAGAAATAAGCGATGCTCACACTATTAATTCATTTGAACGCAGGAGTGCTAACCAAACATCGGGAATCTGAGAATCGAATAACCAATATGGATTTCCAAGAAGATAAGGGAGAGGCGCTAATAGAGGATGTGGGCCTCATAACAATCGACGTATTGTCTTCCCAATGAGCTCTTGTGCATGAGCATGGTTATTCCAGGGGTGTTTGAAATCATCCCAAACATAAGTGGGTGGAAAGTGTGAATCACAATACCCTAGATTATAAACACTATGGGGATGGCATGAAAATAAAGGATAACTATTGACCGTGTTTGAAACACAGCATTTGTATTGTATTATCCTGAAATGGTCATGGCATATGAGGGCCGACCGCTGAGCATGTTTGAAACACGGGGCCTGACTCAGAATGTCAGTCATTAGTCTTCCAGAATGTTGTACTAGGATAGTTGGCAATCTATAGGATGAAAATACATACTATTAAGGTGTTTGTTAAGACGTGGAAGTGAAGGAGGGTCTGAATAAAGGGAATGCAAAGCGTGGAAGGTGGAGTGTTGGTTTGTTTGAATGGAGTCCAACACTCTTGAAATTACGCCACCATGATGGTAACACATTTGGTGGGTGTATCGGTCTGATCATAGATCATTCCAACCTCTAGACGTGACCTCTCTAGTGAAGAAGATATCACATCCAAATGTTGTTGTGGGGCATCCTGAACTTGTTCAGGGTAGAGCTGCAATTTCACGGTTCCCCAAAAGCGTTCAGGCTAAGGGAACGAAACAAGAGGGTGACATGATTTTGGATTCCTGAGGCTGGACCCTGAGACGAGATGTCTGAGAATTCATACATATCCCATGGGGATGGGAATCAAGCCACACGTAGTTCTTGATGATGTCTTGTAGTTTAACTTCTTGCGAGAAGGATATAATGTAAAATTAGTTTATCATCATAGAGACCAGATCAGATGGTAGGGAACACGAGAGCAACATGGTGAGGTAATTATGTAACCTGACGTGAATGAGGATTTGGAGTCCAGATCACCAAGTGGTCCTTGGAGATATTTTAGGTCGAGGAACTGAAAACAAAAGCTAGGCTGGGCTCGATGCAAAGTGTACGGGCGTTCCAACGTATCCCATGAGGATGGGAATCAAGCCACACATTGTTCATGTAGTGGCATAGTAATTTACCAGTGCCAGTGACGATGAGGTTGTGCGGGTATGGCCCTTCCACCAAAAGAATCAGTATTTTACAGATCATGTTTGTCATTTAGGATGAATGTGTGTGTGTTTTTTGAAGCGATGGACCTAGGATAGAATGTTCGGGCATCACAATAGTAATCAAGTCATATGAGGTGTTGACAAATGGTTCGGTATGTGACCAATACCAAACCTGATGCCCCCTCAAGTGAGGATATCACAGTGCAGTGCAATTTGTCATCTAGTGTCCAGGACAATAATGTCATAGTTTAGGGTCATGTGATGGGACCAACCATGCATTTTAACGTCGTTCAATATAGACTCAATAGTTTAATGTCATGTGGGACTAGGCAGCATAGTTTAAAGTCATATGTCTCAGGAATATGTGGGAGAGATGAGGTTTTAGAAGAAATTTGCACAGCGGGATAAAACATACCCAATGTGAATGAGGACAGGGTCCACATCATACCATGCATGATCTTGAGGAGGAAACCTGATGCCAAGTTGCCTGAAAAGGTAAAAGGGTATGGTATAAGAGGGGATATCCCCCTGTTGAGCTGAACCCAAAGACGAGATGTCTGGGTGTTCCTATGTATCACATGAGGATGGGAATCAATCCAAACATAGTTCTTAATGGTGACTTTTAACATCTTGTTGGACAACATATAGATTAATGTCATGTGGGAACGAATGTAGGGGGAAAACTCCTAGAAATAGGGGTACATTGAGAGGCTATTGCAAACCCAATCCCTAAGACCCCGTGAGTCAAACTCGGTGTGGGAAACAAGAGTGTAAAATGAATTTTCAATACCTAGAACCCACACCAAAGGGGAGTATGAGTGAAGCCCCAAATGATGACTTTACTGCGGCTTTGACCCTCCTAACATGAAAATGCGCACTGAGGGATAGTTCTTGGAGTGTCAAAATTCCATTTAGACATGATATGGTGGAAAATGATGTTAATCATGTATCCCACATTCAAGGGTTAAAGGGGTTGTCATGATGATGGAGGATAATTTTTGAACGTGTTCGAAACACAACATCCATATCGCATTAGCCTGAAATGGGGACAAAGTAATGAACATCGTCTATTGACCGTATTCGCAACACGGGACATGTATCGATTTGTTGTCTGAATCCATCGAGGACGTTAGCTCATAATGGTAGGATATCCCTTAATCCTAGAATTCCTTCCATTTGGGGGTCCCTTAAAGTATGAAAGTTAATGGAATCCCAAATGAAGTGGAACATGAAGCATGAAAAGAAAATCGGTTGAGTCATGTCCATATTGAATCTGATATTCTGGGTGCTAAACCAGAGTACTCTTGGGCACATTGGTGAACCACTGTAGAGGGTTTAGGGGCTCAACTGGAGTGAATAGAATTGGAAAAGATGAGTATAGAATAAAGAGATGGTGAACTCTCAAGGGAAAGAGGTACATGGCATGGTTAAAAACCCTATGTGAATGAGGGAATAATCCCATACCACACCATATATCCCTATCATGGAAGAGTGTGGTCCAAGGGGGCCAACATGGTAGGGAGGTTTTTAAGAGATGGGTTTGGACCCGTAGTTTTACCATTTGGGTGGTCCTACATATCCCATGAGGATAAAAATCAAGACACATGTAGTTTTGGGGGTGTCATGCAGTATAACGTCATGCGGTAAGGATGAGGATAATGGTAGGGTATATCAACAAGGGATGTGTACAACATGGCAAATAACCTGACGTGAATGAGGACATAACACCACACCACACCATACCATCCTATGCGAGACCATGGGCTAGTGGCCTAGAAAGGCTGAGGGGCTTGAGGTTGGCCATGGATAGAATTTCATGTCCAGCTTACAGTTTATCATCTTATTGTACGAATAGTGGTAGGGGTAGGGAACTTTATCCAGGGATGTGTACGACACGATGAGCAACCCAACGTGAATGGGGACATAATCCCACACCACACCGTACAACCATAATTTATAATTTAGGTGAGGGGCTGGAAAAGACAAAGGGGCTTGAGGCTGGACCTCAAACGGAAAGTCCCAGTCAGTTTGCAGTTTAACATCTTATAGTGAGGATGAAGGTGATCTTAGTTTATGGTCACAGAACTTAGACCGTATATGACTAGATTAAATTCATATGCATGGGACAGAGAGGGTGAACCATTGTGCCTATGGATGACCACATAATGGTGATGATGGTAGAGGACAACTATTGACCAGGTTTGAAACACAGTATCCACCCTTGTGTGGCCCGAAGGGGGCGAACAATTGAGCATCGACTGTTGACCATATTCACAACACAAGACTCATAGCAATTTGCTGCCCGAATGCCTTGCAGCTGTTAGCTTGTGATGGTAGGAGAGACCTTGGGCTGAGCATCCATTCCATTTCGAGGATATTTTGGGATACATAGGGTGATGAAAGCCCGAATGATGGGACTCATGAAGCATGGATGGGAATTTACTCATGGGATGGACCATAAATTAAGGGATGGATTCTTTAAGGGGATATGTGTGGAATGGAGAAATAGCTTGACGTAAATGAGGACATGGGTCTGTAGTGTACCACACAATCCTAAATGAGAACTCGGGCCAGGGGGTCGAAGGGGTCAAAGGACCTGAGGCTGGGCGCCATGGCCAACTATAGCCATATGACCTCTCATGCAGGCATTACCTCATCATTGCTCCTAATCCCAAGTGAGTAATTCCAGGTGTGGGAAACAAAGAGTCGGATTAGGCTCTCCCCATCTCATTAGGTTCAGATAGCAAACATCACCTAAGGGAGACCACAACTTGAAGATATACTGGGGTAGAATGAGCCACTAAACTCAATATTTGGGACCTATGGGAGTGGAGATAACGACAAAAGATTGTTGTTGACCATGTTCAAAACACAACGTCCATATTGTCTGACCTGGAAGGTGAACAACAAATGTGGATCTCCCACTGACCATATTCACAGTACGGGGCTCGTGTCAAGTTTTTGTTTAAAATACTTGAGGAAGTTGGCTCGTAATGGTAGGAGGGCCCTTGGTCCAAGCATCCATGTCATTAGGGGGACTTTTGGACATGATTGGTGATGGAGTCCCAAACAAGGAGAGTAAAGCATAAGTATGCATGTGCATTTCAATGTCAATCAAGACAATGAAAGAGGTGGAAGTCTCCGAGGAGTGGAATGCATGGTAGGGCCATGATGAACACGACCTGAATTGAGGAAAAAGCTTACACCACACCATATGTATTGATCTGAGGGGAGATTCTGGATTTTGGGGATGGACTGACAGACTAAATGTTCGGGTGTTCCTATGTATCCCATGAGGATGGGAATCAAGTCCTACGTAGTTCATGAAGGCCATGTAGTTTAATGTCGTGCAGTGAGGACATGGGAGGATAGAAGAACGGGGAGGGGTTACATGGTGCAACCACTATAATCCTGACATGAATGGGGACAAAGAATCCTACAATATACCATGAAAGGACCCTATGAGAGTACTATACCCTATAGGGATAGTCGAAGAGAAGAGTCTGTGGGATGGACTCAAGGCCAAGCATCTGAGCGTTCCTACGTATCCCATTAGGATGGGAATGAAGCCTTACATAGGTCTAGAAGAGCCATACAGTTTAACATCTTTCAGGATGATGAACAGTTTAACGTCATTCGGGATGATGAATAGTTTAACATCATGCGGGACAATGAACAGTTTAATGTCGTGCCAGACAATGAACATTTTAATGTTGTGTGGGATGATGTAGTTTGGGGTCATATAGGACCCGACAGTTTAGGGTCATGCATGACCAAGCAGTTTAGGGTCATGTAAGACCATCATGCAGTTTAGGGTTATGCAGGACCCTCATGCAGTTTAGGGTAGTGCGCGACCATCCAGTTTAAGGTCATGCAAGACTATACATGTTATGGTCATGTGGGACCCCATGACTCAAGAAAAGTATTGCATGAGGAACATGGCATTGGTGGGAGGAGTTATAAGCTCCCAATCCATGGTTACCAGGGTGTATGCACAATTGGGGTAAACCTTGTCAATTTTGTAAGGTCCTTCCCATTTGGGCTCGAATTTCGGTGGCTACCATCCAGGAATCATTGGTGTGCTCAAAGGTAGGACTGAATCACCTTGTAGGAAAGAGAAGAGGCGAACCCTCTTGTTGAAGGCTCTAGCTATCTTATTCTGATGCCTTTCTAGGCTGTGCAGGGCAAAAATCCTATTTTCATCAAGTTCTTCCAACTCGACCAGCTGAATTTCAGCTACTTTATCTGGGGCCTGCAGATCATAGATTTCTATGCATAATGAAGGAAACTAAATCTCGATAGGCAGGAAAACATATGTTCCATATACTAGAGAATACGGGGTGACTTGTGTGGAATTATGATTCATCGTCTGATAAGCCCAGGGGGTGTTGGGGAGCATATCCATCCAACTCTTTTTGTTCTGACCAACCATTTTTTGAAAAATGTTATAGAGGGTTTTGTTTAATTCCTCGATCTTCCCATTTTTCTACGCATGGTAGCAGGAGGTATGGTTAGAATAGATGTTGTACTTGGTGTACAACTTATTCAACTCAACTGCACGGAAATTGGTGATGTTATTGGGGAGGGTGGCATGAGGGACTCCAAATTGGTAAATGATATTTGAGCTCATGAATTCAATGATGGAATGGGCCTTGACCTCCTTGAGTGGAACTACCTCCACCCACTTGGAGAAGAAATCTGTATCCATCAGGATGAACCGACACTGGCGAGCTGTTTTTGGTGGATATTGTCCCACGACATCGAGTCCCCACACTGCAAATTGACAGGATTACATGGTGGAGTGGAGAGGCTCTAGAGGCTGATGCACAAAGTTTTCATGAACATGACAAGCATGAAACCTTTTGGAGAACTCGATGTAGTTGTGGATCATGGAGGGCCAAAAGTACCCCAACCTTCGGATCTGATGGGACAGCTTCGGCCCAATATGGTGGGCCCTGCAGGAGCCGATGTGAACCTCATGCATGACCTGATAAATCTTGACTCCTTGAATAAAATGGAGGAGAAACCCATAAAATTCGTGATTGTAGAGGATCCACTCATGGACATGGTCGTCCTGGAGGGCGAACTGCAACGTGCGGTGTTTGATTCGCTAATGCTCGGCCCGGTCAGCTGGGAGGTAACTATTTTGGTGATACCTGACAAAGGGGGTTCTTCAGTCGGGATTCAATTCAACCACATCATTTGGGGGTCCTGAAATGGAGGCTCTTGTAGTAAGATGGCTAACCTGCAGACTGTTTTCTTCATCTATGGTGATGGGAGAAATGAATCTCCGATGTGACATGTGGATAATCAGCTCATCCTGCTCAGGCCCTGCAAGTGATGAAGCCGGGCCAGACTGGGCATCAGCTCGACCATTCTGAGTTCGAGGTACATGATTAACTTCTAGTCGTGATGGGAACTGGTCCATTAGCTGTAGTGTTCACTCCAAAAATGGTCCAAGCTCTAGATTTCTAATAATGTAGTCACCATTGATCTATTTGATGACAAGTTCAGAATCCCCATTCACATGTAAATGGGGGCACATCAATCTTGAGGGCAAGCTCGAGGCCAGTGATATGAGCCTGATACTCTACATCATTATTGGTGTTTCCTTCTAACAATAGGAATGAATATGGTTGAATGACTTATTGCAGGGTAATAAAGATGATACCCAAGCCTACCCTATTGAGCCTGGGATCATTGAGCCTCCTGCCAATGGGTCTTTGGGAAGAAACATCGATGTACATCATCCATCGTGGAATGGCTTGGTCTACCAAGAGGAACGCCTCATTAGGGAAATCAAGATCTAAAGCCTGGTCAGCAGTAGCCAGATGGGCAGTAAGGAAGTCTACCAATGCTTTCCCCTTAATAGCTTTCTAAGGGACAAACATGATATCGAACTGATGGTGAATCACTACCCACTGAGCTAGATGTCCTATCAACATGAGGCGATTCAAGATATACTTAGGTGGGTCTACTCAAGACACCAATTGTACATAGTGGTGCTACAAATAATGTCACAATTTCTATACTTCAATGACCAGCACAATGAAGCCCTTTTCGATGGGGGGTTATCTTATATCTATGTCGAGGAGCATATGACTGAGGTAGTAGAGGATGTTATCCATCCCATCATTGTTCTTATAGGTGATAAAAGAATCAAGAGATCATTTCAGGGTGGTCACATAAAGGAAAAATGGCTTTCTAGATATGGGTGGAATTAAAACCAAAGGATGGAGCAGATACTTCTTGATTTCCTCGAACTCAGTCCAGCACACTTCATCACACACATAGGTGGTGCCTTTATTCACGATCTGAGAAAAGGGATTACACTTTCCAGCCAGATTTGTAATGAATCAGTGTATAATGGATAGGTGGCCTCGAAAACCTCGAAGCTCCCGAATATTGCTTGGTGGAGGCATCTGAAAGATGGCCTTGATCTTATCAGGGTCAATCTTGATAACCCAGTATCTGAAAACGATGCCTAGAAATTTGCTATAGGTTTTCCCAAAGGAACATTTTAATGGTTTCATATTCAATTGGTGATAACGGAGGAATCCAAACACATTCTCAAGGTCATTGATATGGTTCTGGCACCAATGGGATTTGACCACTAGATTGTCCACGTAGCATTCCACCAATGTTCTGAGGATCGACTTGAATATGAGTTGCATAACCCACTGATAGGTGGCACCGTCATTATTTAAGCGGAAGGGAAAGATTTTTTAACATAAAGTACCTTTTGTCACCCTAAAGGCGGTGAACACCTCATCCTTAGGGGAAATTTGGATCTGGTTATATTCAGAGTACCATCCATGAATGAGAGGGCTTGGAACCCAGCCGTAGCATCGATCAACAATTCCGTCACAGGAAGGGGAAAATCATCCTTCGAACAGTGACAGTTAAGATCCTGGAAGTCGATGCAGACAATGATCTGCCTGTTCTTTTTTCTTGACTAGCATAATGTTGGAAATCCATTTAGGGTACTAGACCTCCTTGATAAAATTGGACCTGATGAGCTTATCAACTTCCACCTCTACCACGACACTGTGAGAAGGGTGCATCTTTCTGGGAGGCTGTTTGAACCCACGATTGTTTGCAGGGAGACTGAGACAATGGATGAATACTAGTGGATCTAGTCCTGTAATCTCATTGTATCTCCAGGAGAATACATCAAGATTTTATTTTAGGAAATCTATTTACCACTGATTTTTCTCTAGGGACATGGCATCACTGATCAATGTGGGTCTCAGGTCTACCTTGCTACCGAGGTCCACCTATACAAGTTCATCGACCATAGAAGAGATGCCCTCTTCAATGGCTAGGGGAGAATCCTCTAAATCCTCTTCTTCTCTTGGAGAGGAGGGATCCCCAACAGGAGGATATTTCTCTAAGTCGAAAGACCCTGAGGAGAGACTAGTACCAGCCTGCGCGGCAGTGGTCACTGTATCGGGAGATTCAAGTGCTGCCAAAACCATAGTAATGAAGGTTTTCGACCCGATCCCATCTTCTCTTCGGCCCAAGGGGCCACGATTGATTATATCAATGTAATAGTGGCGCATTGGCTTGAGCCGATTAATTCCAGCTCGGCGGAACAAGCAAGTATGATGTATTGTCATTGCCATGGGTGGACATCCCGATACCTTATGGGATTAGGGAGATCAGGGATCACCATGGTTTGATTCATATAAGAATATGAATTGATCTCATGATATCGATTGGACCTAAGAATATGCTTCCCCTTGTACCAGAGACAACCAAAAATTTCCCCATATCAGGGGTTGTGGCCTTCAATCGATGGATCGGGAAGACGTAGGTGTCATCTAGACCTGCCGAGGGTTCGGTTGCAATCATGGCATTCTTGACCACATTAGTCTAAATATTCTTGTCCTTGCTCTTGTAATAGTCTGCATCTAGGTAGCAAGCTTCACAAGAGGCAAAAGGAGACACATCACCTTGGAGCATGCCCACTCGACCATTGAGGGAGTACTTGTGGCACCGGTGATACGATGAGGGAACCTTTGCATGTAGGTGGATTTATGGTCTGCCCATAAATGTATTGTACGTGGTGTCTTGGGAGTCAACCATAAACTTGGTGCTGGAAACTAGGCCACCAAACTAGGTCATAAAACATATATTGCTGACTGGGGTATACTATGTCCTGTCGTATCTCGAGATTTTTAGGTTGGATGGAGTCAATTCATATTTAGACAATATCAGTTTCTACAGTGTTCATGCCGGGATAAGGTTAATCCCACATCCTATGTCAACAATATGGCGACAAACCTCCAAGCCATTGAATTGGTCGGTGATGTATAGTGGGAGAATGTTCCCCTGTATAGGGGAGCCTTCATCTTCTCTAGAGAAGGAGATACTATCCTGGCATTAATTATTCTCAACAGCTTTAGTATCAAAGGCTTCTGTGTCTGCTACTTCTCTCTCAAACTAGAGGTGGCTTCTAAAAGGCTTAATGAGGGCCTAATGCATATTTAACGATAGGTGAAGGGCCTTGAGGTCGGGAATCTTTGTTGGGATGCTAGAAAGGTGCTTAAGAACATCATACTTCTGCACCAGGCATGAAATTCTGCTTGTAGGAGGCCGCTCTATGACAGGAGGCATGGAGGGCCCTGCGGGCTGGACCGGGGGCAGATTTGTGGTGGGCATATCCCGCTTCTCACTATTTGAAGCCTGTAGAGTGGCTACCGAATGAGGGACAGATGACTGAGACTGGCCTGTAGGAGGGCGTGGCTGGTCACAGCAAGGCCTTGGTGGCTCTGTTTGATCAAGTAGGACAAATCGCGGTGGAGGTGGGCCTGATGACACCATATGAGGAGGCTGCACGTGCTGAGATCCACATCGGGACTACTTGCTGGTCTCAGTTATGTGCACGTCTTGGCTAGAAGTGCCAATTATGTGCCTCGACAAACCATATTGTCATGGATTCACCAAAAATGGCATCATCTAGGGACGTTGGGGAGATCCTCCTAGAACTCCCCATTGTCGAGAGTCATGTAGGGGTATACTAGCTACATAGTGTTAACCGATGCGTATCCTTTACTATCACTCAAAGAGTCATCCACTACTGGGTAGATTCAGGGAGAAATCCCCATATCTGGGGGGCATGAATTTTCCAATAATATGGGATGCCGATGGCATTAGAGGGGCACATTTCTTTCCCTTGCACAACCAATTCATGCTCTTCTGGGAAGGGGATGGATGAGATGAAGATGTGGACGTAGTAGTTATGGATTCTGAAGGCTCTAGCCAATCAAGGTGTCCACATATGATACCTAGGGAACAAGTGGCTATCTTGTGAGCCGTCCAGTCATCATACTTCTAGGATGCATGGTTAGAACCATGTTGCCACTCGCCCTCACTGTCGTTGTTGTTTTCTGGACTTACGGCGATGCATGACACTTGTGTCGAGGCTGGGCCCAACCTGAATTGATATCCACCTGGTCTTAGAACCAGTCTTTGAACACATATAATTTCTTGAGAGTGTGCCCTAGGATCCGGTGATAGGGGATATGGTTGGAGAGATCAGTGAGGTTCGCCTCTTCTGGCCTTCTTCACTTAGGCAAACACACAATCCCCTATTCCAAGGAACTCCACAAATAGCTGGGAACATGATTCACATTGAATGAGTAAGTTCGGTTTCTTCTATCCATAAAGGGGGCCCTTAGAGCTTGACCCTGATGGGGGGTTGGAGGAGCCTGTCGATGAGGTGGGGCCTGATTGTCCCACCTAGGCAGAGGTGCCTCATTACGTGGGGAAACCTACCGATTTTGAGGTGGTCGCTAGTGGGATGGAGGTTGTGCTTATTGTGGCGAGCCTCTGTGAGGTTACGGAGGAAGCTTTAACAGTAATAATTCTAGCTATCTGGGGGCCTCTATTTGGTCCACTATGGTGGGCTCGATTCTGGTAGCCCTCCTTGCAAGAATTACAGGAGGCAACAAATGTGCCTGGATGGCCTTTTGTAGGGCTTCCTCTAGGAATTGGGCCTTATCAGAGAAGTCCCGAAATCCCCTAGGGTAGTTCTGGGTGATCAGAGAGGGAACCAGTTCTATCTTATCATTTCCAACATTCATCATCAGTAATTTCTCCTAAGTAAATGGAATGTCAAGGGAGTATGTGTGTCCTTTCCACTGGGTCATAAAGTCTGCGACATGCTCATCGGGCCTCTACTTGCACTTGAGGAGGACTGCGATACTCATCTTCAGCATGATGGAACTAAATCGGTAGAGTAACTACCTACAGAGGTCCTCCCAACTGGTTACTGATCCGATTGGGAGTTGGTTGTACCATAAAAACCCATGCCCTTCCAATGCCTATACAAAACATCAGATCTTGGCAGCTTCTTGCTGCGTTGGAGTTCCCAACATGGGACCACACCTTGAGGTAAAGTGGGCCTGGTGCTGCGGAGGGTACCCTGACCCGTTAAAGGAGGAAAATTTGGGATTTCGGAAACCCAAAGGTGATATCATATCATCCACCCATGTTGGATATGGATTGACATCAGGCGGGAGTGCCACCTATTGCGCTTCCAATTCCTTAAGGAGGGCAATGAGTGCCGCCATAGGATCATCTAGGCGGGGGTCCCTGTCTTGACTGCGATCCCTAACTGTGAGTAAGTTGGCAGGTTCTTCAATAGGATAAGGAGGCTCAACAAGTCATGGAGTGGCTGGTGGAGTGACCATCGGGGCATATGGGGGAACCCGAACTGGGTTACTTGGATTGTTGCGCCATTCCAAAGGGTTTAGTGAGACATAATGCGCCCTCTTGCCATAAATTATGATTTCAACCCTATCTATGTGGGAAGGATATTTAGGGTCACCTGGAGGTTGCTCGTCGAGGGTATGTTGTTCTTTCCCCTACTGTACTGGTCGTTGATCCCCATAATTAAGACATTGTTCCATAGTGCGTTCATCAAGGAGGCCATTGACCAAATTTTTCTGTTCGGAATGTTTTTTTTGCAATGCGGCCTTCTCAGGGTCCTCTTCTATATTCTTCACTAAGGTGGGCATGTCGGAGTGTTTGGTAGCTCTGAGGTGCTCTTTAACATTACCTATATTCTAACTGAGAACCAATGCCTTGGTGGACTCAAGGAGCCGAAGTAGATTTCTCTACTGACTTGTAACTCTTCCCGATGGATCCAGTGGTGGTGGCACACCCTCTGGTGGTAAGTCCCTGTCAAGAGTATCCATCTCATTCTCCTCTTCCAATATATCAGCCATGTTGACCGTGACCCTTCCTAGGGGCATGTCCTCAATATCACCTAGCGAGTTGGGCTACTGTTAGATAGGACAAAAGAGGAGGGAGACGTACTTCCCCTAGCCATGAATTTTTACATGGGGGAAGCTTCATTGATAATGTTGCAGAGTACCATAAAACTCTAAACACATTTCTATTAGAGGGCCTTACGAAGGCCTCGTGACTCAGGGAATTGGGCCACAGGGAGTACAACGAGGATGACTAGACGACATTGCTCGCCAATTTCCTCGAAATGAACTTGTCTCTTCAGATAATCCACTCGCTCGTGATAAAGGCGTAAGTGCATCACCTAGAGTGTTTGACAAAAACACTAAAACTCCTCCTATGTAAGGGATTCTGGCACACTGAAATTTAGTACTACAACAAACCAGAACATCTCGGGGAAGTGGTCAACTGCGAGGAAATTCCATAAGATCATGGTCTCAGATTCAGGGTCCAGCCCTTGATTGCCCCATTTATCAACTAGGGGTGGATGACTAACTAGGAACGATACTGAGGTAGACCACTGGGACGGCATGCTAGCCTGTGGAGAGTAGAGAAAGTGAGCTAACAAACAACCTCATCTCGGGATGTCCTTTGAAGGGTGTAGTGACCTGGCCACCACATCGCATTAGGATGGTCTGACGGCCTTAAGTCATGCTGCAGGGTCTAGGGCTATTGGAAATAGGCCACGCTACTACTCGCCCGACATTGGTCCCTAGAATACCTCTCTTTGATCTCTAATCGAGGTAGAGAGTGCCTCTGGTGATGACATTGGTGATTGCATGACTGTGACCTGCGGGGTTTTCAAATTTTCATCCTCTGGGATATACCTATAGAGGGATGCGGGGTTCCGATGGACCTCACATTCTGGGAGTACAAGGCTGATGTGCCTTGTTCCGACCCAAGCCCTTGACTCGGTTGAGTGAGGGGAGGGTTACCGCACTGATTCGTATTCTGCTTCAGAGTCTAAGAAGCGGACTAGTTTGATATCTATCCGGACCATCCCAGAATTCTTCGTATGGCGGTGACGACGCACCTTCCTACCCCTGGATGGTTCTTAATGACATGGTAGATTTATGGCATGAAGAGGTCTTTCAGCCGTGCTGCGGTTGGGACGAAGAGGGTTTCCACCTGAGTAAGCTGGGGTGTTGGGAGCACTGGAAAAAATATCTAAGGGGACCTTGGGAGGACCTATGTGGGTAGCGCTGGAGCAGGTATAACCTCTGCTGGAACCGGTAAGAGTATGGGCGGGACCTCAATTCTTGTTTCCCCGGGTGACATCAGTATGAGGAGGGTCCTTCTTCTAGTCTAATTGAACATGGGTAGGACCTCCATGTTGGGTGTTGGTGAGGTGAGGGCAATCCTCACTCCTCTAATTGCTATGTCAAGGAGGACCTTCGCCAGCTAATACGAGGTCACAAGGAGGGTCCCTACAATGAATAGTGACTGGATCTGTAACGTCCCCATACCAATGATTTGCGGTAGGAGGAATGACTCTATATCCGGTGTAGTGGTCATGGGAGAGACTTCCATACAGAGCATCACCCCCAAGAGGAGGACCCTCATTTAGATTGAGGGTGGAACGTGGTAGACTCACATACTAAGGTTGGATATTTGGAAGGCTCGTGTTTTCTGTGGTAGTGGTATGGGGAGGACCTTCATACTGGGTGGAATCACTACAGGTTTATCTGCGACGACCACAACCTGTGTTAGAGACCAAGAGAGTCAACGCAGCCTGCCCATGGGGTGGTTGGGGGCTCGATCTAGGTCGGGCGTATGAATGTCCCTATTCATTGTACACATGGAGTTGTGATATGCATCAGCGGTGGCTCGGGCCACAGTAGACGCTGACATTGACACCTCATGGTGGACGTCCTCTTCGGCTTGATCCCGACGTTGGCGTAGGGATAGACAGACCAGAGTTGGTGGTTTAGGTACATGGCATACCTAATCCTTGCCCAGTATGACTAGGTGGCAGCGCAGACGTGGCCTAGTGGGTGCCCTTGTTGGGAGCCCATGGACTGGGATCCTGGCTGGGCTTGTAACACCCCAAGCTTCCATGGTACGTTTCCCTTCGAATAATGCGATAGCGTGTGTTGTACGCAACCTCGAGTTCTAACACACACCACAACTAATTAAACTAGCCGTTGTGAATAGTAATACCTACTTTTTGAAATCATATATATTTTATATTTCAAAATAGACTTCATTTTTGGATTCGGAATATCTAATTTAGCCTAAGGTGAAATTTTGGTACTTTTCGGATAACTTTCATATTTTGATGAATAGTGAAAATTACTAAATTTTAATTAAAAACAACTTTTTTAATCAAAATAATTAATAGTGATAAATTGTGAATTTGAGTGGTTTTAAAGTATATTTAGAATATATTTTTACCATTTAATATAATGTTGGTCGTTGGAAATAACTTTACAATTAAACAGAACATAAACAAGTGTCAATCTTTTGATAGTTATTACCTCTTAAAAACACGTTTTTTGTTTTGACAGCGGGAATTAATTTTAAATTAATTTCTGCCACTTCTGTGTTTTGAATTTAGAAAAATGGATTCCATATTTGGAATCAGGATGTCCAAATTGTGTAAATAGGTAACTTTTATTTTTAGACATTTTGAATAATTACTGTGGTAAATATTTTATTTACCATGGTTAAGGGTAAATCCGGTAAATAAGGGTTAAAAAATAATATTATAATAATACAAAATTAACCTAAAACGTGTCCTAACCTTATTGGTGGACAGATACCCGACCATGAGCATCCTTGGGTCAATTTGGGGACCCCTTGGAGCCACTTTTATGTGTTAGGGACACTTTATATTAATAAAGTTAAAATAAAAATAAAAATGGCATAAGCTTACATCTTTTAGAAGAACAATCTTTACATAGGGTTATACATGTTGGATTTTCGATTATAAATATTCATTAGAAATATAAAAAGATTTCCTACATAATGATATTTTATTTATAATTTTTAGACATCAAATAAGTTAAATTATTAATGACACAATAATGATGCAATGTTTACCTCATTAATAAATCATTTAAATAAATAAGATTTTAATGATTAAAATATTATCTAAAACCTGTCCAATTCTTATTGGTTTATGTTATTTAGAATATGAGTCATCTTATCTTCGACCTCAATGATTTTTGGACCATTATAAACCGAATATAATTATATTATAAAGTAATACTTTCACTCTTTCCTAAAGAGCCCCTCTTCTCCCTTATAAAAGGAGACCACTTCTACTCATTCCTCACACCTCTCAAGCAACTTGGCTCGTCCAAACTCTGCCCAACTAAGCTCCCCACATCCCTCTCCTTCTCCTTGAAGCTTCCCCTTAGGCAGAAAGCATTTCAAGAAGTCCTTTGGTTCCAACCAAAGTGAGTTACCTAAATTAAAGGTAACGTTTTCTCTTAAATTATTTTCATTTATTTTGCTTCTCCAACCCCCAAACTCTTTTTATATCCTTTCTTTTGTAACAACACCAGTATCCTCAATATACTAGGATGTTTTTATAAGAAGTATTCAAACTACACATACACACAACTCCATCTAATGGATGATGAACATAATGTTTCTGTGGATGGCAAACTAACGCCTCACGAAACGATGATTGTTCAAATACATCTTACCGCCTCTCATGGTGGCCATTATGATGGAACTATAATTAAATATGATATTAATGATATATATTTTATATATAAGCTTCTGTAATTCCATTTTATTTCATACCATTATTCGTTTCATGTTGTATATACATACGATAATTTCATTTGAGGAAGTGCGGACTACCGCCCCCTTAAAATGATATGACTCGTTCATACCACACATAGAACGTATAAAGGATGGTGTTAATGAACTTAAGTAACATATATAAAATATTATATTATACTGGAATAGTAATATACCTATGTATCATTTGGATTCAATTCTTTTAAAATAAAAATTAAATGGAAGTAGCGTTCGTGCGTACGTACGGACTACCGTCTCCACGAACGCGGTGAGATCCATCCTCCATCGTATCCATTCAAGTCTTATTCTCATTTTAGGGTTAAAAATATTTTTAATATCATTCTGATTATGAATAAGATTTAATCTATCCATTACAAACATGTCTTACATAACCAAACATTTAAGAAGAACGAATCGATTATCACCTGAAACGACGATAATACTAAGATATTATTAATAAAGCAATGTTAAAAGATCATACATGATATCATATTAATGTATATGATTCTTGTATAATTTAATAACAATTATTTCACCATTATACAGGAGGTTAACCGACCCCAACCAAGGAAAAGTACAAGGTAAGGGTTATTTTACAATCTCTTCATTATCCGAGGTTGTTTATACGTAATAATCTGCTGGGATCTCGTTATCATCCACATCCATGTTTCTTCAAAATGTATTTCAAAATTTTTTTACAAGAATATGGGTTAAAGTCATTTATACCTTTTTTTGAATTTTTTTAAGAGGAATCTTTCTGTCGTTTTCCAAACAAGGTGCTTTTTAACCTTTTCGACAGAATTAAGATAAGAATGTTTTTTTTAACTTATACGGCGGGTGCGGTTATTTTCCGCCGTTATAAAATCGTCAAAGCTTCCCTTACAAGCTTATAAGAATATTTTCAAAGAAAATGTTTATTTTATATATATATGTCTCTTAAATGATTTCAAAATAGAAAGAGATATTTCTTTAAAAAGAGTTTTGATTTCATCTATGTCAACATCCTTTAATGGATTTTATGCTTATTTGAGGATGATATAATATGATACAAAACTTTTATATTGTATTGAAGGTTTTGTGATATGTTTGACTGTGGATGTGCTATTTTTTATATACCATTCATGGTTTATGGTGAATGTATTGACATTCCGTATGCTAGTTTAATACGAATGTTTATGTTATGTTTAAACCTTTTCATATGGGAATGCATTGGACTTAATATATGACGGGTGGAGCCTGCTATAGCTCCTCGATGCATCGGTAGGTCTCATGAGACAAACTAGTGTCTTGGCACAAGGCCTTGACAAAATCTTATTTGTAGTCTTGGCACGAGGCCTTGGCTATGTGGTTATGATAGTCTGGCATTATGCATTCCAACATTATGAAAGTGGTTATTGATTTTTTCATGTGATTATTCTATTAGTAGAATATCCATGTGAATAAGTAAATGGCATTATTTCATTTTATTTATGCCATACCATTTTGAAAGTTCATGTTTAAAAGGCTTTTGTTTTAGTTATACATTGCCTTAAATGTTTATTCTTATTGATGAAAGTTTCCGCTATATTGTTATCCTTACTGGGCATTTGAGCTCACCCCTTTTCTATGTTTTATTTTTCCCAAGATGTGAAGAAGTAAGTTATGAATGACCTACAGGGATTTTATAAGGGGTTAATAGTGTGGATTGTGGAAACATTATGTTGTTGTAGTAGTTTTTCATTTTATGATGTAATGTAAAACTTATGAATATATCTAGTGTTTCCAAGGCTACTAAACCAATCGGTCTTTCGAGATTTGATATTTCTTGTGATCATGCCAATGTTATGTAATAATGCACCGACTCTGGGTAACTGGGGTCCGGGCGTTAGAGTTGGTATCAGAGGAAGTTTAGTACAAACCTTGGAAGCTAGATTTAGATAAACTCTGATTAGAGCACGTAGACCTAAGATGAACTTTGAGGATTAGTATAGAAGAACTTCCTAGAATTTTGGTATTGTAGAGATTTTGTGAGTTTTCCAAGAAATACATCCCTGTCTGGATACGAGCAGGTAGAGGCGGCTCTGGCACAGATGTACCTAGGGGTAAAACCCGAAAACACAGCTTTGAGCTAGACTCGAACGGGAACTGGTGCACGACAACGGGCCTTGCTGCACTCTTGGTTACGACACTCCCGGGGGATATGCTTAGGATAACTCTCATTTTCTTTACAAATCATTATTAAGGGTTTATGAGTATATACTTTCTCAAAGAAAACATTTTTATGATTATGGATTATATCCATAAATAGTTCAATTTATGTTAAGTGTTTTATAAGTATGGGATTATGTATTTTGATTCATAAATTGTTCTAGTTTATGCCATTGTTTAGAAATGGCACCTAGTGGAAGAAATGAAAACTGTATCAATGCACGCACTCCATATAGGGATTTCCCTCCTGCTCAAGATAATTATAGTGGGGCTGGTGATGCAACTGGTGCTGATCAGCTAATCACAATACTGGGACAACTTACTCAGGTTATGAATAATAACCTTACCCGTATGGAGCACCCTGATCCGCAGCGTGGAGGATCAATGTTAGATCGATTCATGAGGCAACAACCACCAAAGTTCAATGGGAATACAAATCCCTTAGTAGCTGAGCAATGGATATTTTCCCTAGAGAAAATATTTCAGGCTTTGGGGAGCAGTGAAAGGGAAAAAGTTATCATGGAAGTTTACCGCCTCACTGGAGATGCTGATCAATGGTGGTCATTGATTCAGAACATGAAGGAAGATGATGAAGTATCAAATATGGAATGGAGGGAGTTCAAAGATCTGTTTTTAGAAAAATACTTCCCTCGCGACCATCGAGCAGATATGGAAAGGCAATTTCTGAGTCTGAGACAGAAGGAGGATGAGAATGTCACAAAGTATGAGGCTAACTTTACAAGGTTAGCGAGGTATGCTGGAGATTATATTCGCAACCCAAGAAGTAAGATTGATCGTTTCTTTGATGGTTTAAAACCATTTCTCCGTCGAGCATTATTCTCACAATCCTTTTCATCGTACGAAGACATTGTCTCATGTGCTATCAAGACCGAAAAGGAATTCTCTAAGTCTTATTACTTTAAAGCAAAGCAAGAGAAGAAGAGACCTGCTGATCAATCTGGGAATGGAAATAAGGGGAAGAAGGGAAAGGTTGAATATCCATCTTGTGGTAAATGCGGGAAGAAACATCCTGGTACTTGCTTGAAGGGAATGTGAGTCTGTTACAAGTGTGGTGAAAAAGGCCACCAAGCTCATGATTGCAAGGGGAAGAAGGAAGCTACCAACGTTCAGTGCTACAATTGCAGGGAGATGGGGCATTATGCAAATGCATTCCCTAAGCGTCAGGAGAACTTACCTCAGAAAAGGCCGAGGGATCAAGGCCAGGCTTATGCTATCACTACTGCTGAGGTAGAAGCTCCGAAAGACGTGGTGGCAGGTAATTTAATGGTTTCCTCAAGTTTAGAAAATGCATTATTGATTCTGGATCATCGAATTGTTTCATATCTTCCCAGTTTGCTAAGAAAATTAGATATTTCCAATTTGATTTAATAAGGGAGTTGTCAGTTAAAACTCCTAAGGTAAGTATCGTTGCAAAAAAGTTTTGTGAATCAGTCCCCATTAGAGCACATAAATTTTCTTTATCTGCTGATCTCATCGTCATACCTATGATTGAGTTTGATATAATCCTCGGTATGGACTGGCTTTCGGACTATGATGCGAAGATTTATTGTAAGAAGAAAGAGGTTACGATTCTTGATGATAATGATAAGGAACACCTTATTTTTAGAGCAGAATCGTCACCACCTAATTCTTATTTAGATCCACCCTCAATAGCTCAACTAAATTCAATTATTGGGGAGGAAGAGAATGAAATAACTGCGGGTGAGGAAAGGAATGTTCAAATAGAGGATGTACCTGTTGTGAAAGAATTTGTAGATGTATTTCCAGAAGATTTACCTGGACATCCTCCAGAACGAGAAGTTGAGTTTTCTATTGATTTGATTCCTGGATCAAGGCCTATATCGAAGACCCCTTATTGAATGGCCACTGTAGAGTTAGTCGAACTAAAGAAACAACTAGAGGAATTGAGTAATAAGGGATTTATTCGCCCTAGTGTTTCTCCATGGGGAGCCCATGTTCTTTTTGTTAAAAAGAAAGATGGATCTATGAGGTTATGTATCGACTACAGGGAGATCAATGCTATAACGATAAAGAACAAGTATCCCCTACCTCGCATTGAGGATTTATTTGACCAACTGCATGGAGTTCAATAATTTTCAAAGATTGACCTTCGATCTGGATACCATCATTTGTGTGTGAAGAAGGAAGACATTCCGAAGACAGCATTTCGAACCAGGTACGGGCATTACGAGTTTACTGTAATTCCGTTTGGATTGACTAATGCACCCTCTGTATTCATGGATCTGATGAATAGAGTTTTCAAGGAGTATCTCGATGAATTTGTGGTGGTATTTATTGATGATATTCTGGTATACTCCAAAACCTACGAAGATCATGAAAATCACTTGCGCATTATCTTGAAGACTCTGAGGAGGCATGAATTATATGGGAAGTTTAGAAAGTGTGAATTCAGGATTCAGGAGATTTCTTTTCTTGGCCATATTGTCTCTAAAGATGGAATCTCTGTTGATCCTTCTAAGACCAAAGCAATCCAAGAATGGCCAGCACCTACGAGTATAACTGAGGTACGCAGTTTTATTGGTTTGGCAGGTTATTATCGACGTTTCGTCCAGAATTTTGCCCGATTGGCTAACCCATTAACGAAGCTCACACGTAAAGGGGTTAAATTTTTTTGGACAAAAGAGTGTGAAGAATGTTTCGAAGAACTGAAGAGAATATTAGTCAATGCTCCTATATTGACTCTACCATCAGGGAATGATGGGTTCGTTATTTATAGTGATGCATCGAAGAAAGGACTTGGCTGTGTCCTTATGCAGAATGATAGAGTTATTGCCTATGCATCACGACAGTTGAAAATTCATCAACATAACTATCCTACTCATGATATCGAGTTAGCAGCAGTGATCTTTGCTTTGAAGATATGGAGGCACTACCTCTATGGTGAAAAATGTGAGATTTATACTGATCACAAGAGTTTGAAGTATATTTTCTCACAAAAAGAACTCAACATGAGGCAAAGGAGATGGCTTAAATTAATCAAGGATTATGATTGTACGATACACTACCACCCAGGGAAGGAAAACAAGGTGGCAGATGCTTTGAGTAGAAAAGGCCATGGAGTTTTGAACAATATGAGAATTGAAAGGGATCCAATTTTTATGGATCTAGTGAAGATGGACATGGGAATAACCAGGGAAGGTGAAACATCAATGCTTTTTCAAATGGTTGCCAAACCATCTTTACTAGAAAGGATTAAGAGTTCTCAGACCGATGATGAAGAATTCCAAAAGAAGATTAAAGCTGTGAATGATGGGAGATTGAGAGACTTTGTGTATGAAGATGGAATTTTGAAATTCGGGAAGAGACTTTGTGTTCCCAATATACCTGATCTAAAAAGGTAATTGCTGGATGATGCTCATAGTTCCAATTTCTCTATACACCCTGGGAGCACCAAAATGTATAGAGATTTGAAATAACATTTTTGGTGGGACAATATGAAGAGGGAGATTGCTGATTTTGTGTCAAGATGTATGGTTTGTCAACAAGTGAAAGCTGGAAGGCAACAGCCTGGAGGAGTCATGCAACCTCTTCCTATACCGGAGTGGAAATGGGACAATATTACGATGGACTTTGTCATGGGGCTACCAAAGACTCCTAGAAGGAATGATGCAATATGGGTTATTGTTGATCGTCTTACCAAGTCAGCACATTTTCTTGCTATAAGAGAAGATCTACCCCTGGAACGTCTAGCAAGACTATACATTAATGAAGTTGTGAGACTTCATGGAGTACCCCTATCGATTGTTTCTGATCGTGATCCCCGTTTTACTTCAAGATTTTGGAAAAGTCTTCAGAAATCCCTGGATACTGAACTTCATTTGAGCACTGCTTACCACCCTCAGACAGATGGACAATCAGAACGGACTATTCAAACCTTAGAAGACATGTTGAGATCTTGCTCACTTGACTTTCAGGGTATGTGGGATCAATATTTACCACTGGTAGAATTTTCCTATAACAATAGCTTCCATTCGAGTATACAGATGGCACCATATGAAGCGTTATACGGAAAGAGATGTTGTACACCAACCTATTGGGATGACGCTGGTGAAAGAAAACTTGTAGGCCCAGAACTGGTGGAGGAAACGCTGGAAAAGGTGAAAGTAATCCAAAATCACATCAAAGCAGCTCAAAGTAGGCAGAAGAGCTATGCCGATAATCGAAGGAAGGATTTGGAATTTCAAGTCGGTGATCATGTTTTCCTAAAGGTATCTCCATGGAAGGGAGTCATACGTTTTGGAAAGAAAGGTAAATTGAGTCCCAGGTACATCGGACCTTTCGAAATTCTAGAACGAATTGGGGTTGTAGCTTACCGATTGGTAATGCCGCCAAGTCTCTCCAAAGCTCATGATGTGTTCCACGTATCTCTATTGAGGAAATACATGCCTGATCCGACGCATGTACTCACCTATGAGGAATTAGAACTGGAACCTGATCTGACTTATTGCGAAGAGCCCGTCAAGATTCTTGATACGAGAGAACAAGTGCTGAGAAACCGGACGACGCGTCTGGTAAAAGTTTTGTGGAGAAACCATAAGATGGAAGAGGCAACGTGGGAACCCGAGGAACTTATGATGAAGAACCACCCGAGTCTTTTTATGCAGTAATACCCTAGAAATTGCGAGGACGCAATTATTTGAAGGAGGGGAGAATGTAACACCCCAAGCTTCCATGGTACGTTTCCCTTCGAATAATGCGATAGCGTGTGTTGTACGCAACCTCGAGTTCTAACACACACCACAACTAATTAAACTAGCCGTTGTGAATAGTAATACCTACTTTTTTAAATCATATATATTTTATATTTCAAAATAGACTTCATTTTTGGATTCGGAATATCTAATTTAGCCTAAGGTGAAATTTTGGTACTTTTCGGATAACTTTCATATTTTGATGAATAGTGAAAATTACTAAATTTTAATTAAAAACAACTTTTTTAATCAAAATAATTAATAGTGATAAATTGTGAATTTGAGTGGTTTTAAAGTATATTTATAATATATTTTTACCATTTAATATAATGTTGGTCGTTGGACATAACTTTACAATTAAACCGAACATAAACATGTGTCAATCTTTTGATAGTTATTACCTCTTAAAAACATGTTTTTTGTTTTGACAACGGGAATTAATTTTAAATTAATTTTTGCCACTTCTGTGTTTTGAATTTAGAAAAATGGATTCCATATTTGGAATCAGGATGTCCAAATTGTGTAAATAGGTAACTTTTATTTTTAGACATTTTGAATAATTACTGTGGTAAATATTTTATTTACCATGGTTAAGGGTAAATCCGGTAAATAAGGGTTAAAAAATAATATTATAATAATACAAAATTAACCTAAAACGTGTCCTAACCTTATTGGTGGACACATAACCGACCATGAGCATCCTTGGGTCAATTTGGGGACCCCTTGGAGCCACTTGTATGTGGTAGGGACACTTTATATTAATAAAGTTAAAATAAAAATAAAAATGGCATAAGCTTACATCTTTTAGAAGAACAATTTTTACATAGGGTTATACATGTTGGATTTTAGATTATAAATATTCATTAGAAAGATAAAAAGATTTCCTACATAATTATAGTTTATTTATAATTTTTAGACATCAAATAATTTAAATTATTAATGACACAATAATGATGCAATGTTTACCTCATTAATAAATCATTTAAATAAATAAGATTATAATGATTAAAATATTATCTAAAACCTGTCCAATTCTTATTGGTTGATGTTATTTAGAATATGAGTCATCTTATCTTCGACCTCAATGATTTTTGGACCATTATAAACCGAATATAATTATATTATAAAGTAATACTTTCACTCTTTCCTAAAGAGCCCCTCTTCTCCCTTATAAAAGGAGACCACTTCTACTCATTCCTCACACCTCTCAAGCCACTTGGCTCGTCCAAACTCTGCCCAACTAAGCTCCCCACATCCCTATCCTCCTCCTTGAAGATTCCCCTTAGGCAGAAAGCATTTCAAGAAGTCCTTTGGTTCCAACCAAAGTGAGTTACCTAAATTAAAGGTAACGTTTTCTCTTAAATTATTTTCATTTATTTTGCTTCTCCAACCCCCAAACTCTTTTTATTTCATTTCTTTTGTAACAACACCAGTATCCTCAATATACTAGGATGTTGTTATAAGAAGTATTCAAACTACACATACACACAACTCCATCTAATGGATGATGAACATAATGTTTCTGTGGATGGCAAACTAACGCCTCACGAAACGATGATTGTTCAAATACATCTTACCGCCTCTCATGGTGGCCATTATGATGGCACTGTAATTAAATATGATATTAATGATATATATTTTATATATAAGCTTCTGTAATTCCATTTTATTTCATACCATTATTCGTTTCATGTTGTATATACATATGATAATTTCATTTGAGGAAGTGCGGACTACCGCCCCCTTAAAATGATATGACTCGTTCATACCACACAAGGAATGTATAAAGGATGGTGTTAATGAACTTAAGTAACATATATAAAATATTATATTATACTGGAATAGTAGTATACCTATGTATCATTTGGATTCAATTCTTTTAAAATAAAAATTAAATGGAAGTAGCGTTCGTGCGTACGTACGGACTACCGTCTCCACGAACGCGGTGAGATCCATCCTCCATCGTATCCATTCAAGTCTTATTCTAATTTTAGGGTTAAAAATAATGTTAATATCATTCTGATTATGAATAAGATTTAATCTATCCATTACAAACATGTCTTACGTAACCAAACATTTAAGAAGAACGAATCGATTATCACCTGAAACGACGATAATACTAAGATATTATTAATAAAGCAATGTTAAAAGATCATATATGATATCATATTAATGTATATGATTCTTGTATAATTTAATAACAATTATTTCACCATTATACAGGAGGTTAACCGACCCCAACCAAGGAAAAGTACAAGGTAAGGGTTATTTCACAATCTCTTCATTATCCGAGGTTGTTTATACGTAATAATCTGCTGGGATCTCGTTATCATCCATATCCATGTTTCTTCAAAATGTATTTCAAAACATTTTTACAAGAATATGGGTTAAAGTCATTTATACATTTTTTTGACTTTTTTTAATAGGAATGTTTCCGTCGTTTTCCAAACAAGGTGCTTTTTAACCTTTTCGACAGAATTAAGATAAGAATGTTTTTTTTAACTTATACGGCGGGTGCGGTTATTTTCCGCCGTTATAAAATCGTCAAAGCTTCCCTTACAAGCTTATAAGAATATTTTCAAAGAAATTGTTTTATTTTATAAATATATGTCTCTTAAATGATTTCAAAATAGAAAGAGATATTTCTTTAAAAAGAGTTTTGATTTCATCTATGTCAACATCCTTTAATGGATTTTATGCTTATTTGAGGATGATATAATATGATACAAAACTTTTATATTGTATTGAAGGTTTTGTGATATGTTTGACTGTGGATGTGCTATTTTTTATATACCATTCATGGTTTATGGTGAAAGTATTGACATTTCGTATGCTAGTTTAATACGAATGTTTATGTTATGTTTAAACCTTTTCATATGGGAATGCATTGGACTTAATATGTGACGGGTGGAGCCCGCTATAGCTCCTCGATGCATCGGTAGGTCTCATGAGACAAACTAGTGTCTTGGCACAAGGCCTTGACAAAATCTTATTTGTAGTCTTGGCACGAGGCCTTGGCTATGTGGTTATGATAGTCTGGCATTATGCATTCCAACATTATGAAAGTGGTTATTGATTTTTGCATGTGATTATTCGATTAGTAGAATATCCATGTGAATAAGTAAATGGCATTATTTCATTTTATTTATGCCATACCATGTTGAAAGTTCATGTTTAAAAGGCTTTTGTTTTAGTTATACATTGCCTTAAATGTTTATTCTTATTGATGAAAGTTTCCGCTATATTGTTATCCTTACTGGGCATTTGAGCTCACCCCTTTTCTATGTTTTATTTTTTCCAGGATGTGAAGAAGTAAGTTATGAATGACCTGCAGGGATTTTATGAGGGGTTAATAGTGTGGATTGTGGAAACATTATGTTGTTGTAGTAGTTTTTCATTTTATGATGTAATGTAAAACTTATGAATATATCTAGTGTTTCCAAGGCTACTAAACCAATCGGTCTTTCGATATTTGATCTTTCTTGTGATCATGCCAATGTTATGTAATAATGCACCGACTCTGGGTAACTGGGGTCGGGGCGTTACAGGGCTGGCCTAGATATCCACTACCTCATCGGCCTAGGGCAGGGAGTCATCGAGATGTTTCAGGGAGAGGCTCCTGAAACGGTTGTATATTGGATTGGGGAGTAGTGGCTCCTTGCGCGGCCATCGAGGGCGACGTTGACGATGAGCCTCATATGCCTCAAAATCCAAGCAGTCCATATCCCAAGTCAGGATAATACCATCCTCCTCATACTGGTGTATGATGTCATTGATCAACCTTCATTGGATGAACTCTGAGGGAGAGATGGGGTGGAGGTGCCTAGTGGCTGTGGGGATTGAGACCATTGAAAAAGAGGCGGAACCACGCAGGACTATGGCACCGGTACTACCTCTTCCCCAGCGTTAGTAGGCAAGTGGTGATTGAGATTCAGGTGTAGCAGCTTGGTTTCTGAAAGAAGTGAGATTAACTCATCTGTGCTAAAAGAAAAAGGGAATTGATGACCAGTTCCCCAGAGTCATTCCGTCTTCCATGACCGGTAAGAGGGATCCACACTGACAACGTTGCAGATCAGGATGCCCAACGTTCTACTTCCCCAACTTCTTGTGAGTTTCACGCTAGGCCCACTATTTTCTTGGCAGGATCCGATGTCGGATAGCAGGATCTGTTGACATGCTATTCCTCTAATGTCTCAAATGCTACTATTCTTTATACTGATGATAAGAGATTCATGTCGCATTTACCATTTTTGTTTCTGACACATTTGTCCGAGCGCGCAAGTCCGTTTTGTTTGAGGATGATGGTGCTATTTGTTTCCCCACATTCTAGCTTTCCAATGGTAGGAGGAATCCGTCACTTGTTTAGGTATGTTTTCTCCTTAATCTAAATAGGATTATGGGATGTTGGTTCATCCTTCCTTGGATTCCTCCTCAGAACTCGTCACCTAGTCTGGGTCTCCCTTATAGATTGAAGTTGTTTTTCATCAAACTCTTCCTAGTTCCATATTTTCAAGGACACTAGTTAATTACACTGCTTCTGTCAGGACATTCCAAGGTTCTGGTCAGGGAAGCAACCTTTGGTCATGGGAGTAGTCACGTTGGACATCACTAGTGGGTCTGGATGCTGGGACACCGGTGTGTCTGGTTTTATTCCCCTTATTAATTGGCTTCTTGAGGTCGCAGAATCCCAAGGTATTCCACGTCGAATGTGGGGAATATTATTCCTTGGGTATTTATCAGAAGTTTTCCTCATCTTCACATGTTTAACACAAGGTATTCCACAAGTTTAACGTCTAGAAGAGATGGATCAGACTGATCAAAACAATGATAATAGTGGATCTGATGGGTGCTACCACTTGAGGGAACAATGATGACAGGGAAAACATGTGGTTAGCATCCCGATTGTTGTTAAGTGGAATGGGGAATGAGGTGGCATGATCCCACAAAGATGTGGCAGCCCGGGTAAGAATCTGGATGGATGATGGAAGGTTTAATAAAGTGGATGGAGAATGAAGTGGATTCATCTCAAGGATGATGGTAATGTTTCTGTTTCAGGCTCGAATATGCTTCCTACGTATCCCTGTGGCAGGGAATCAATGTCCTCATAATTCATCTAATGACGGATTATTGCCGATTGAGAATTTCAACATCATACCACTGGATGTGGTCACAATATCTTACCACTGGATGGGGATCTCAACAGCTTACTACTGAATGGGGTCAGAATAGCTTACCACTGGATGGGGTCACAACGAATTAATGTCGGATGGGGTAACAATGAATTACCGCTAGATGGGGTCACAATGTCTTACCGCTGGATGGGGATGTAAACCGCTTACTGCTTAATCGGGTCACAACTGCCTACCGCTGGATGGGGATGTCAACGACTTACCAATGAATGGGGTTGACAATAGCTTACCGCTTAATTGTAATGTCAATGTCTTACCAATGAATGGGGCTACATTGTCTTACCACTGGATGGGGATATCAATGGCTTACCGCTGAATGGAATTGAAAATAACTTACTGCTGAAAGGGGTCACAGCGTCTTACCACTGGATGGGGTCATAGCGACTTACATCCAGATGGGTCATAACGACTTACCACTGGATGGGGTCACAATGGCTTACGGCTAGATGGGGTCACAATGGCTTACCACTGGATGGGGTCACAATGACTTACCGTTGGATGGGGTTGAAACTCACAGTGGCTTCCTACGTACCCTGTCTATGAAACAATGATTAAATTCCACATAGTTCAGAATGGAGTGGGAACTGATGTGAAGATGGCTGGGGAAACTGGGTGTTGGGCTTAAACCTTATGTAGTCTTCCTACATACCTTACCTTGGCATTGATCAATGTCCATGTAGTTCGGGTTGGGGTTCGAGAACCGATGTGTAGATGGCTGGGACTAGTGGGTGTCGGGATTGAACCTCATGGAGGCTTCATACACACCTTAACTTAGCAAGGATCAAAGTCCATGTTGTTCAGGATGGGGTTGGCGAACCGACGTGAAGATGGTCAGAATGACCAATGGGTGGGGGGCTTGAACCTCAGGGATGCTTCCTACGTACCTCGATTTGGAAAGGATCAATGACCTCATAGTTCTGGTATGGGGGCATTTGGGGGTTAGGTTCTGAGGAATACCAAGGTGTTGGTGAACCAATATGAAGGGATCCAAGACCAATGGATGATGGGATTGAACCTCGGGAAGGATTCGTATGTACCTTTCCTTGGAAAGAATCAAAGTCTTCATAGTTCAGATATCGGTGTGTGGGACTTACATTCAAGACTGGCCAAAGAAGATGTTCTGGTTGATTCATACTCTAAGCCCACATGAGTCATGATCGGTGTGAGAAACAAGAGGTAGCGAAAAATTATGATCACGTCATGGAAGGTGCATCTGTGGGATGTGGAGTGGGGGATAATGTGCAGTTAGCATCCCAAAGAGGAAATAGGGGCTTATGCCTAGTTAACAATCTAAGGTGGTGAAGTCTGGGACTTACTCCAGTATGGAGGCATGGATGGTGACAAATCCCATTGGGAGAGGGACTTGGCACCAAGGAAGAGATGAGGTGTAGTGGTGCTACCTCCTATAAGAAAAGCTAGGGTATTACACTATAGTTATTTCCCTTTCCCTACGGATAGACCCCGCTCTGATAAAGAGGATCTCAATACATGTGAGGAATGATCTCACTCTCGGGGAGGCCAGTGGGTGTGCAGAATGTCCAAGGTGGGGGAACCCCACATCTGACGCACTGGATGTGGTCACATTTTAAGGTCATGTGCTGAGAATGATGGTGCTTGGAAGTTTAACATCCTGCGGCTCAGACAAGGCCATTTCACCTTGCACCCCTGGGACTTACATAATAGATACCCAAATACCCTTGAGGGAAGGAAGGAATTGGTAATGTCGTGAATGGGCGTGTTAAGAGATGATCCCATTGGGGGTCCACATTAGCGTGGCTATGCGAAGAAGTAATTGTCGTTAGAGTGCCTTTGTGAAGAAGCATGAGGTAAAGGAACGCATTGTGAAACACTGCCCAAGGGACTTTAAAGTTACTTTGTAAGATCCTAGAAGGTCGTATGGAAGAAGGGTGTGTGACAGGTATGTCTTATGCATGGGAGGTTCCTGAAAATGATGTTTGGAAGAGAGACATCAAACACGTGCGCACACAGAGGAAGGCTTGTGCACAAAATGGAACTGTGGTGCAGAAAACACAGGGTCGACATGAAATTGAGACACTTGCGTAGAAAAGGCCAGGTCGACTTGAAATTAGAGAGCCGTGGTTTTTCAAACAATAGAAATAGATTTTCGTGCATGTAATATGTTCTATGTGCAATTGACGCGCAATTGAGACAAGTGCACAGAAAAGACCAGGTCGGTTCCAAATTGGGGAGTTGAGGTTTTGCATGCAATTAGAAGAGATTGTGCATAATGAATAAGTGATGAATGCAATTGGAAGTACTTTCACACTAGGAATAAGTGTTTTGTGCAATTTGAAGGGATCACACACAATGAATAAGTGTTGCGCGCAATGAATAAGGGTTGCGCGCAAATGGAAGAGATTGCACACAAGGAATAAGGTTTTGTGAAATTGGAAGGGATTGCACACGAGTGACAAGACTCAAAGGGATAGGGATAAGGGTTAATCCTGAGTGGTCTCAAATGACGGCGGACCCATGGGAGACCAGTCACGAAAAATCTCATACCTGAAAGCCATCTTTTGCGTCCCCAATAGGTATATTTCATGCAGAGGAGACAGTTTGGATTCTCCAGTCCTCAGATGTTGAATGGGTGCCCGTCTATTTATAGGTGCTCGAGGTCATCAGATCCGCATGAAATCGTTCTATGTAAAAGATTGTGTGACCACGTCGGCAATGAGAAAGTTCCACCACATGGGGGCGGCCACGTGCACCTTTCCATGCCCATGGTCAGCAGCGCAAAAGTTCCACCGCATGAGGCAGCCGCGCGCAAAGTTCCATGCCCGCGGTCGGTGGCATAGAAGTTTCCACGTCTTCATGGAAAACTTCATCGCATCCCTCAGTTTCCCACAAGGGAAGGATTTTATTTGCGCACATCTGAGAATTTTTCGTGCGGCCCTTCCACCCCCCGGAATGGATCACCAGGTCAAAATATGTCATTACTTTGTCGTTCCAAAACCTCCTTCATCCCTTGAGTGTTTTTCAACGTATACAATTGAATAAGAAGGGGGAATTTCAAAAAAATTATTGGAAAAAATATTTTTATATGGATAATGGTTTATTAATTTTCTAGAACATATATATATATATGTATATATATAATCTTATGAATTCCATCTATATATATTTTTATGTAATTTTGGTTTTATTTTCATTCATCTTCTATTCACTAATGATACTATTTTTATGTAAGTAACACTTTTTTATTTGATGTTGGCGACCAAAATAGGGTAAACATACCATGAAAATATAAAATGTTGACCTAATATTGAGGAACATAATTTTTTTATTTAAAAAGACATAAAGTGATGTGTGCATTTTTAAAAATTATGTTAACGCAACGATATTGGATATTTGTAATTTTTTGTATAGATTTTTGAGATTCTGATAGTGAATAATTATTTTCTAAGAATTAATGTTTTCATATGAATTTCAAAGATTTAAAATTATTGAGAATATAAGTTATAGGATTAAAATTGTTCTGAAATGATATATATAAATTTATTATCTATTTTATTATAACTTTGCATCTTTTTTATTCGCAAAGTATTGTGGTGTTTTTGACTTATAATAATTCTAGGTGGGATGTGATATAGATTGTCATATGAGGCCTGATAATGTGATGGGCCCTGTGATTGAATTTTTTTTATTTCGTAGAAAAAATACATGTGATTACATAAGTATGTAATTAGTATGAGGGTCAAGGATATCATCATTAATTTATAATTATTATCAATGTGTTAGAAAAATGAATATTTCATATACCAAGGGATTATATTACATTATCATTGGGTAATAGATCTTCTCAACGTTAGTTCAGTTTACACATTAGAATTTTATTCACAAAATAACATTTAAAATGATAAAAAGTATAACTTTTATATCATCTATCCTTTACACAATTAGTATATAATCACATACATACTCCATGAGGTGGAAGGGGTTATTATGGTCTGAAATAAGGATTATATTCTCACTTATTATACACAAACATATTATTTTTGTAACAATTAAATTCATGGTGTTTTAGGTATTGGAATGAACCATCTAAACCTAGGACTTATTGCATAGAGACACTATGGAGCTATGTTAAAGTGTTTTGAGAGTCATTTTGAGTGATCAATCAACATGTATTTCTATTGAATCTTAATATTTTATTATTTCATTTATGTATATAATAATTTTCCATTAATCCTTTTATCATTATATTACATTTGAGGGAATACATGGGATATTTATATAGATTTTTGGCTTTATTATTTCATGTTTTTTGGGTCTTATATATTAGATTAATTTTATATTTATTTTCTATGTTACAGTCCAATGAACTGTATATCACTCATTAATCAATACTCAAATACTATTGATATTGTTAATTAGCCTTTTTTGATTTGGGATGACAAATTAATTGATAGATCATTGTCATCTGATGTTATTGTATTTTAGGGTTAGGATGTTATAGATAAAAATTTATATAATGATCATAAATCCAATAAATGAATTTGGATCAGAGGGAGGACACACTTTTGTTTTATGTTTTGATTGTGATAAGAGAGGTAGGTATAAAATGAAAGAGGTTAAATCATTTTATAAAACTAAATAATAAATAATAAATTGATTTCTCCTTTTGTTTTTCAAACTGTTGAAAAAAATTCTTACAACCTTGTTGATTTAAAAAATATGTGGTTTTATAGAAATATTTATAAAACCATGTGTCATGGAAAAAAAATAGTCTCTCATATTTACCCAAACTCACCCAAACATACCCCTCAATAATTATTAAGATAAAAAACATCATTTAGGAAACCAGATAATTCAATAAACCAATAAACACCAATTAATAAAATCATATAATGTTACATTCTACATTACATATATAGTACTCATCCTTGAAAAAATCAAAAATAATCCCCCAAAAAACAGTACAAAAATTTCATAGGTTTCACACTATACCACATAATATATTTATATTGAATATATATATATATATAATTCAAATTTTATAGAAAAATAATGATTCGTCACTGACATGTGTTTTGAGTGGGTTTTGACCACCTTTTTAATGAAATGCAATAACATGGACTTTAAAAGTTTTGCATTATGGTGTATATTTTTTATGTGATGTGATGTAAAGATCATCCTATTTTTAAGGGGAGATATATCCAATTTTTTAATCCCTTAAATAATGTATAAATTTTCATGAATTACTTCTATTAATATTATTTATTAACATTATATAATTGATTTAAAAGAAACATGTATTTATGAGTACACTACACATAAAAATTATATTGTCTCACATGTTATAAAAAATTTTGTTACTCTAAAATATGGAGACATATATGATTGAAATCTATAATTTAATTCCATATTGGGATCCATTGGGATCTTATGATATTACATAGGATGTTTTGTGGAGTTTAGAACGGGCCCAAGAAATTGGATTCTTATATATGCCAATCATAATACTTATTGTTTGGTTATTCATAAAGGAACATTTCATACATTTAAATATCATGTTATGTGGACCATTTTTTCTTGTTTTATTATAATGAATACAAGAAAACCTCTATGATAGTATAATGAATTCAATTTGGATTCCTATTTGAATGATACCTACAACTGGGTGATGATGGGCCATATCCATGATCATATCTTTCTTGTTCATCCTATCCGTTTATAAATAATTATGGTATAGTATGGTTAAGTATTACAACTATTATGAGTCCCACATATATATGTAAAACACCTATCTTTATAAAACTATATGAGGAAGTATAAATAGCTTCAAGTAGAAATTTTTTAGTAATATATGGAATGGGGTTAAACTTAATAAGAATCCTATGGTTATCCATTCAAGGTCATGAAAAAGTATTTTACATGTGTTTGGACTAAACCTCATAGAGGTACATTATATATACCATTTTAGTAGAACAAATCCCACATAAAATGAGTTTCATGGTTCATGTTCAAGTGATAGTATAATTCTACACAGTTCAACATGAAGAGATAAAGTCTATTTTTATGTACTTTATAGTTTTAGCTTTATCCCTACTAAGTGAAATATTCTAAAAATAGGTTAGTGTGCTACGTATATAAAATAATCCCGTTTATTATTATTTTTAGTAACTAGTTAGAAGAGTTTATGGTGGTGAATAAACCTTTTTGGAGGAATATATACGGGGGGTTTTCCTTAGTGACTAGACTATGGGGAAAAACTATATTATTTTTCTACTAGGATAAGAATCATGATAAAGGTGAAGAAATTTTCAAGAAACCACATATAATATCATAAACCAAAAAATTTAGGAAAATCAATATATAAGGAAACAAAGGGGTTTATGTCTACATAATAAATATATGGAAACCGAGATTAGTATCCCATATCATGTAATATATGCTATGGAAGGAAACAAATGGATGATTTTTGTAGGAAGTCATTTCCCATGTAAGTGTCCTAAAAAATTGTCAACCCCGATAGGAGGACTATGTTATGTGGTTCCCCAATTGATTGGTGGGCCCTCAGTTGTTTGGGAACCAATGTATTATGACAGTCCGGTTGTCCTATGAACATATAATATGGTTCCTAGGAATATTGATTCCTAGTTTTTTATATTATTTTATTATAGAACTAATATCATTATTTTAATTAGTATACACTTTGTGTGGATTATGAATATATAATCCAGATTATTTGAGAAAAAAACATTTGATTGTTGGTTTTTTTGTACATAAGGGATTTTGAAAAAATGACCAGTTTGAGTGTGAACATGTATTCTTAGTACTTTTTAAAATATAGAAAGATTTTGGGTCCTTATATTGGAATCCCCTATCCTATATTCGTTGTTATTTTGGATAACAACTCCACGACCCAAGTATATTTCTGGGAACATAAGGCTAGGAATGTGAAATAGGGAGAATAATGAAAACCATTCAATTGTGATCATATATGTATTGTGTATGTAACTTTTTAATCATTTGAAATATGTGTGGAAAATGTATTTAATTTACTATGAATCATTTAATGATGTATTCACACAAGTGGGGTCTTCCTATTCAAGAACTGGCGAAAATTTGGAAAATCAAGTTCAAAATTTGAATGTCAATAACATTGGATCAGTAACACTATTATATATTCACAATTAGTCCAATAAAATATTGAAAAAATAACTATGAATATTAAAATAGTTTTATCCCATATTTGTAATTTTATAGGGATAAAAATGGTTCGGAAAAACAAAAAAATGGGGTTTCATTTATAGATATTTTCCTCAATAATGTTTGAAATATATACACCACCCAATATGGGGATTTTTCAATTGAACATCACTGGTATGTGAAATTTTTTTAAGGGACTTTCTCCCATAGTATGTAAGAAATAATCTAGCACAATGAGATCACATTTGAGTAATATTTTGGAACATTAAAACTTTTCTATCAACAAATTTATTGTGTTATCGTAATGGGAATCATATTATAAAATCCATTGAAATAGTGGGGAACATGTTTTATGTTCCAAAACACAACACTCACTATAATTTCTTTTTATAATAAAAAGTATCTATTTTTGAGGTAATAAATGGCACATTATTACATTACATGGACATTTGTTTCTCTTATGGAGTTGAATCATCATTTGGATGATTTTCACAATGAATAGTTTCTCACATCAAAATTTTATAGTCACTAAGTGGGGGATCTCACCTAAATCCACTTATGATTCAATTATATGGTTTTGGAAGGAAACCCTTAAATGAATTCGAAGGACCTAAAAACTAATACGGTAGAGGGAATAGAATGAAATGTGTATCTTTTTTTGGATCTAAGATAAAATATCAACACATCACTATATATCATGTGAAAAAATAATATTTCCATTCACTTTTCTTGAAATGGAAATTTTGTTTGTAGATCAGGATCATGCACACAAGATAATGTGATAGTTCTACCCTACCATAAGTCTTAAATATAATACTCTATGTGAAATTTTATACACATACACTATGAACTCTTTTATAGATATGTATTGTGTGTAAGGGTAATTTGGTCATAAAGAGAAGTTCATTATATGTTGTTTATGATATTGAAGGTTGGACCATTGAGTCTTAAAAATTAAGTTCATGTGATAATGATCATGATCTTAGAGGAAAGTTACATAAGTTAAATGAAAACTCATATATTTTGAGATTTTATGAAGTGTATGTCAACTAATGGAATTTGTGATACAAGTGGGAGTATCTCAAATCATACAATTTAGTCTCTATAGATAAATAAATTATAATATATGATAGGTTTTTAATATTTTTTGTAATAATAATCATTTTAAAATAGGTATGTTACCTCAAAATGTATTTTAAATTTATATCTATTTAGTCCTTGAGTTATTGAGTATTTATTTGATTAAGAATGAATTTATTTAGATGTAACGCAACTTTTTTACGTTTCTGTGTTCTATTTTCAGCACATAAATTACGTTATAAAGTTTATACTTCTTCAGTAATTTTTTGTAGAATATCATGGATTGATAAATAAAATCTAATGAGAAATATGATCTAATATAAACTATCATAAAAAGGCAACTAAATTTACATTTATATGAAAAGTTTATTGGATGGATTCTACCATACTGTTGAAATTGGATAGAGAATAATGACTTTATAGGATTGAGTTTCATAGATAAAAAACCTTGTGATGATTTTAATATCTTTAAAATACCATATATCATGATAAATAATGGTTCTTAGGGTCCTAGTGGTTTTATTTATGATTATTTGGGACTATGTTTAGTGCATCGAGATAATCAAATGATGTTGCATCAGACATTGGTTTTTGAATCAAGATATCATATGTTATTTTCCAAATAAATTCATCATATAGAGGTTTCATAAATGAATTAATTGTAAGTTTTATTTAATAATAAATTCAAAGTAATACGTATTTTTGATTAAGTATCACTGAAAAGTGCATTTGAACAAGTTTCTTCATATAAATATTTCCTAATACTAGATAATTAGATAGATTTACCATTAATTGTTTGATAGAGTAAACCTATAAAGAATAGTGGATAAAAATAAAAATAATAGTACCAGAAAGAGGAGAACTATAAAAATAAAAAACTTAAAATTAATACGTTTTTGTTATATATTCTATGTTCATTGCAATGTTCATGTAATGTCAACCATTGTGTTGATACTAAGATGTACATTCAATACCTTAATAATAAATAAGGAATGATCATGATTCTAGATTAAATTTGTTCAACATTTTCAAATTATTATTTTCATAGATTAGTAAATTTCATTAGAAAAATGTTTTCTCTAATTTATTTGGAAATTTCAATGTGGTAAATTGAAGAATGTATCTTTTGGTTAAATCTAATTCTGAGAAGGGAATTAAAATTTGAAGATCACACTTCACACTTATGTTTTAGAGAATGTAAATGTATATAATTAAGAGAAGTTTAATTGTGATTTTCAAAAAAATAATTAATGTTTCTATATATAATTCTGAGTCATATATTTATGGATGCATCATATACAGATGTACAAAAAATTTGGTATTAGATATAGGGTAACTAGATAGAAAGGTATAAGAAAAAGATATCCAGAATTGAGAAGAATCAAATAAATTATAAAAATAAGGATAGTTATCTAATGATTATGGTGAATATGAATAGGTATTGAGTGGAGAGATATAATATTTAGTCTTTAAATCCTTTATGAAATCAACATATGAAATGGATCTTATCTAAAGAAAATGTAAAAAATTTATACTCTATAGTAATGATTTGTTGAAGGATGTTGGTGATGTTTTTTGAAACTCCATTCCATCACATGGATGAAAAAGTTACAAATGAAAATTCATTATAAAAATTAGGAGAAAATATAAGGAGAATTTCTAGATTTAAAATTCTCAAATTTTAGTGCGCACAAGGTTTCCCGAATCACCAGCGGTGCACAAGTAATTGTGTACCCCTCCCTTGTGCACCACCTCATCACTTATGTTCCATGTAATTACCGATCAGGGTACAATTGTTTCCTCTAAATATACCCTTATATTATTCATTTTTATGGAAAATTTTACCTAAAGACTGATTCTAGCTCTAATTTCCCTAGTGCTTCACCCAAGTGCTTCTAAAAATCCAAAGTAGTTTCATAACATCTAGTGAAAGGGAATAAAATGAGGATAGTTAAAATTAGGTTCTCCATGTGTTAAAAATTAACAACATTTGTGAAACTCATTCACCTAACCCCTATCATTTATGAACACTTGTGTGACTACCCTTTCTCAGGAAGGAAGTTGCATGCCTCCCTTCTGGGAATACCCATGAAACATCATGATGGATGGATCCATGTCTCACCCATGTTTGGTATTCTAGGTTGTTCATCACTTAAGGTGAAACCAATTCACCTAATCCTACTTGAACACCACATAACTACACACCACTTACATGATTATCCCTTCATGGTTGACCACATCCCTTCATCATTTTTAATCCTTTCATGATGCCTCCCCCAAAGACACTCATGGAAGGGAATCTCCTTCAATAGCTCCCTTAACAGAATTGGATTATGATGAAACATCCACCAAGACCACCTAATTTTCCAAATCATAAGGAAATCCATAACTATGTGTCTCTCATTGGTATTTGGATATATATGGTAACTGTTTTCCCAGACATGTCCTACTGTAGGGTAAGGGTCAGCGGAGTTCCCATCGATTTTAATATCTATGATCACAGAAACCCATACTCTAGGGACAATGATGAAGAGTTCTTAGTATTGGATTATGAGGAGTGGAATATATCCTCCCCTACAGTTATCTAAGACACCAATCCTCTATTTCCTAGCAGGGAGGATAGGTATCACTCTTTATTTTCCTTTCTTACAAAGGTGAACTCTCCCTCCTCTTCTAGGACAAATTTAGGGCAATTATCCATGTGTATGTCTATAGACTTTCTTGTTGTAGATTTCATTATTTCTCATATCTAGATTCTTAACCTTCACAAATTCATTATATTGGACTAATGTTTAATGTAAATTAATGTTATGGAAGCTTTGTAGCCGTGACCTCTTCCATGGTACCCCCAACCTCTTCCACGATCACCCCAACTTCAACCCCTGTAGGCCCAACCTCATTAACAGTGAAAGAGTAGAAGTGTGAGTGGTTTGTTTAATCTTTATTATCCTCTAATTTATCACAATGAGTATGAATCATGTGGGATTGTAGATTTGTGATTTTTCCAATGCCCACAAAATCCACTTGAAGGAATGAACTACAAGGAATATTATTTCCACCATAATTGGGATACACATGAAGCCTTATTAAGTACTGAGATCCAAATAATTTCATACATTAAATGTGAAATCATGACCCCTCCATGTATCTCCTCCTAGGTGTAATATGAAAATGGAATGATCAATGAGAACATTGATTCCACCAATAACTGTGATATGTAGGAATCATTCTCAAGGCCTAAGGTCCACATCATCTCATCCATGAAATGAGAAATCATGTCCCCCTCAATGGGGATCCTTTTAGGTGTAATTCCTAAATGTACTAAACTATGATCACTCGGATTCCCACCATAATAGAAATACATATAAATCATTCTTAAGAACCTAGCTACTCGTAATATCATCCATGAAAAGGCAAATCATGCCCTCTCAATGGGCCTCCTTATATGTGTAATAAATAAATGGAATGGGCATTGAGAACTATGATTCCCACTATAACTGAGATACGTAGGAAGACTTCAATTATAGCCCAAGATCACTAGATATCCTTCTCAAGAGTCCAACCCTGATTCCCTAAACTTGAGTTTCTTCTTTAAGAGTAAACCTTGAATTAATCCCCTCACAAATCTCCCTGAGTTAAGACTTATCTGATGGACCCTATTACAGGGGCATGCTATTTAGGAGTGATCCCCAACCTATTGATCTCAATGGTATTTACGACCCTATAAAAGGCACTGAACTACATGGTATTTGATTCCCAACCAAACGAGATACATAGGAAGCCTTCATGAGATTCAAACCCAGCACTCCAAATCAATGATGTTCTATCTAGGCTATATTCTCAGCAGGGTCTAATTTATAATATATTCTAATATCCATTCCATGCTCCTTGGGTTTATTAGGAATAATTAACACACTAAAAATTGTTTAGGAACCTTCCACTTTGATTTCCAACCATGCAACATTATACTTTATTGTTCTGTCCTTATCACATGACCTTAAAAGGTATGACGTGTCCCATTACATGACATCGAACAATGAGGGTTCTGATTCCATTAAGTATGATACATAGGTATCCATATTTGGGTTTGATCCTAATATCAAAACAACATCTTTCTCCGTGGATGATGATAAATTAGAGAGTTCCCCATCGAGTGGGTTAAAAACCCACATCAACGCAACAATGGATAATGAATCTATATGTAGTATGTAAAAAGATTTGATCGATGGAGAACCTCGAATACATACCAATGTCTCCATTTTTGATGAATATTGAATACATATGGAGAATTATGAATTCCATATATACTAATAATTGATTACAAATTTCTAAGGAAACATACATTATTCTATGTATTTTAATAAAGATTCATGGAAATATCATAAATTTACAACAGAGTCCCATATAAGGAAATAATTCCCCTAATAAAGGTGATATGATCCCACATCTCATCCTCTCAACCAACGTGAGTTCTTAAACATCTTGGGTTAAAATTGTTAATGAGCTCTATCCTTTGGAAGAAGGTCCCTTTGGATACAGAACCATTGGGTGTTTCTAGTTCCATTACAAAATTAGTTGGTAACCATTTGAAAATAGTGATTCTTAACCAGAACACACATTCTATGGGAAACAAAAAATGGAGAACTCAACGTGAATCCTTAACCAAAAGGATTGTGTTAACCATTTTTTCGGCCCCTATCAATTGATAAAAGTGCGCCATATAAGGAAATAAACCATTAATAAGTTCATCCAAAAAGTTTCATTTTTACTAGATTTCATGGATTGTATTTTTCATATATACATGCACTTTATTCCAAGAACTCAGTTTATTCCAAATGGATTTCTTCATGTTTACACTGGTGAACACCCCGGCTACTGCTCAAGTTGGATCCTCATCTGTTCTTAGGATGCCACCATCAACTCAACATCATTAACAATATGCCTCTAACTCATTCACTACAAAATAAACAGTGTTTAGCGGCGGTTTTGTGGCGGCGGTTCACAAAACCGCCGCTAAACGTTTTCCGAAATACGTTTCGCGGCGGTTTTTAATAAACCGCCGCTAAACCTTTGTTTTTTTTAAAAAACCCCGACCCTTCCCTACCCCGACCCCCATTTCCCTACAACCCTCGCCCGCAGCCCCCCGCGACCCTTTCCTGCAACCCTCGCCCGCAGCCCCCCGCGACCCCCCGGCGATCCCGCGACCTCCTCCGGCGACCCCGCGACCTCCTCCGGCGGTGCCTGCGACCGGCAACCCGCGACCCCCTTCTCCCGAGGACCTTTCTCACTTCGACCTCAGCCCCAAAGTGAGTTTTATGGATGTTCATATGTTGTTTAACCATATTATGGGTGTTATTATCATGTAATTCCCATTTTTAGATGTTTATGCATTCTCACATCATGGTATGTTTAAAAGCTGATATGTTTTTTTGGTTTTCATTCCTGATGCTAATGGTGTGCGTGAGATTTTATTTGTGGAGCATCATGCATACATAAAACATGAATGTGATTTAGAGTGATTATATGAGGGTAGGTGATGTCCCTTTTCCAATTGGATATCGGTAAACTCATGTTTTCCATGTCCACGAAAAAGGATAAGTGGTCGATTGAGAGTGTTCTGGTGGATGGGTTCCCTTTGATAGTAAGAAATAACTTGGAAACTACTATGGTGGGGAGAGTCATTTTGAAATGGTTTTAGTGTATCCTCTTAGAAAATGGAGGAAATAGTGAATGAAATTTTTTGAAATGGTCAGTGATGTTTTTGAATGACTTATATCTGGTTAGTTTGTAAAAAGTATCAGTGTTTTCTAGACAACACATCATTGAAATGACATACTGATTAATAAACTGCTAGATGAATTGACTGCTGAATTGGAACTCATTTGGTTATTCTTAATTAATTATATAATTCCCTAGTAGCGATGCATCGTGTTCAGAAATAGACTATGTGTCAACTGGTGAAATTGAGCTTCTTTAAAAGTGTCAAAAATAGCTAGTTTGTTTGGTCTTAACATGCATGGTTGGGTGAAGTTGGTTATAATCAATATAGAGAACTTCATCTTGTGCTTGGATGGGTTGTTTTAATGGCGAGAATCGATGTGTACTGGATTTAAAATATTTCCATGTTTGTATTGTGACATGAAAACATAAGTGAAATTTTTAGCTCGGGACATCACTAGAAGTTGGGTATGAGTTCCAGTGGATAACTTTGATGTAAAAATATTGTACCGGAGGAGGCGGCATCACATTTCTAGATGAAATGTGTTTTCTATTTATGATGAGTGTTTTTTTTAAATTATCATCTAGCTATGGATCAACATATTTCTTATCTCTTCATTAATTTCTATCATTGAGGAACTTTTTCATGGAACACTATTAAGTTGAGGTGAGTAGAGTGTGAATCAACCATGTTTTTTTTATAAAAAGTAGTATTAACAAATATAAATGAGGTTGATTTGAAATAGACCATTACATATTTTATATAACCATGCCAAAGGCATATTTGTAATTCTAAAAGGTTTTATTCATTAGAATGTTCTAATAGTAGAGATACTGTGAATCAGAATTGGAATTTAAATACTAGTTCTTATGTTAAGAAGAAACAAAGGTTGAATTATTAATGATAGTATTAAATGATCAAATCATCTGTTTTAAATAATTGGTAATGCATAGTCTCTATGTTTCAGTTAGGAATACGAGATTTTTATTGATTTTTAATTTCTCATGTATCGTATGCCTAGGGTATTCTTTGTAGAGGGTTGTGCATCTCGATGTACAACATGCCTATTTGAATAAATATTTATCACATAAGTATGTAGGATTTTTTTCCATCTATTCCTCAAGGATTCTCAGGGACCATAATTTTTAAGGCGGAGAGATTGTATAATCCTGTGTTTTTTACTAGTTCAAAATTTTCAAGAGTTTTTTATCATTTAATTTGGCAGGAAATACGTATCCTAAATTGAGATTCATAATGTAAATAAAAACCATTGAACACATAAAAATTCATTTTTTGAGGTTTATGCCTATTATAGTATAATATAATGAATCTAATTCCCTAATTTCATTGTCCATTGTATATTAAATTAGAATCATTGATGGTTTTAGGCCTCAAATTTTTACCACTACTTAAGTGTGCATTCCTTGAATTCTTTTATGTAACCAATTATTTTCTAAAAAAAATCATGTGGAGGTGTGCTATCTTATAAAATGAAAACATGCTGATTAATGAAATTTTAATGGGAATATCACTCCAATATGTTATTCCATAATGACCAAACAATCAATTAAGTGGGGTTTTAATACCTTTTATTGAAGGAACTAAATAATTTTTTGTGTCACGAATGATAGCATGGCCTAAATTATACAATGTTCATATAGTGTGTTTACTATTTATGAATGTTCACCTGGACCCTAATACTTTATTATGTACATGGAAATATAGGAAAGTGGAATGATATTGGAATGGAAATATAGGCAAGTGGAATGATATTGGAATGGAAATTTAATTTCCATTCACTATTATTAATATTATTCAAATTATTATAATTGAAATACTTAAGTACATTGACCTTATTATTTTATAATTGAAAAGTAACACGGAAATGGGCATCTAACATATGCATGACTTGTGATGTGGAATGCTTTTAAACATGACAATTCTTATATTTGTTGGAATTAAATTATCAAATTAGTTATGTAACACAGAACTGTGGCTGGATGTTCATAAAAAAACAGATGGAAGTTTTGTTAATGAACCTGCCAGAGAAGTTGGGGTATGAAGTCAATTATTTTTTATAATAACTTAATATCAGTTTTTACTGTGTTAATATATATTGATATTTGATTTATAGGTAAAAATTAAAGAAATATGGGATGCCAATCCTGGGCAATCCTACTCAGTCTCCCAGGATGACCCGATTGGTCAAGTCCTTGGGAAGGAGCATCCTGGTAGAGTGCGCGGGATGGGTTTGGGACCCGTACTATCTGAGGTCTTTCGCATGCCATCAGGGATTTAGACCTCATCTACTCCTGGTTATAGTCATTTCATACCTGAATATGCTCAGAGGGAGATGTCTGCTCTACGAAACACAGTTCACCAGCAGGGGAATCAGATATCTGATTTGCAGAAAGAGTTGCTTGAAATACGTCAGCATATGAGCAGATATGCCCCCGGTGGTAGTGCATCGGGTAGTGGTGAGTAGGTAAATCACAAAAAAATCAAAATCATTTAGTTTGCAAACTTTTATTGGTTTTAATTTTTATTATAAATATGCAACAATATTTAATTTTCAATATAATGTTCTTACAGGTGGCAGCAGGTGGTGGAGATGAAGGTGGAGAGGGTGACGATGCAGCATCAGATGATGAGTAGTAGTATTGTTGATGTGTTGAACAAGTATGATAACAGTTGGTTTGTATATGTAACATTTATGACACATAGTTGCTACCAAACATTTCCATGTCCTAACATTTTCTTGACTTCTCATGTTTCCTTATGTATACAATCATTAAATCCTTTTGGTGGAGGGTCAAATATTGTGATGGTCACAATGTATCCCCAATATTAGGGAGGATATGTGATCATATATTGAATAATGATTTCATAACATTATATAGAAATCAAGGAGTCCAGTTAAATACATTATTAAGAATTATTGTACATGGATGAGGTTTTAGGACTCCCCATGATACCATAATTAATTGTTTAGAATGTAATTCCTATTTCATATCATCATTATTGGGAGGAATATGGAATCCATCCATTACCTAAACTCTCTTTAAAATGACTTTCAATCCCCTAATCGATGGAAATCTGGAATTGAATTTCCATAAGTTGTGGGATTTTTTGGGAACATTAATTTTGACCTAGTTGCATTATGGGTGAATAAAACACCAATTTTTTTTGTTTTCCGATAAAAATATACAGCATTCATCTGTTTTTGTGTATATATTCTATGAGTTGTGTTGGATGTTGTATACTTTTACATTGTGATGTGTCTATGTAAGGGAATAAAAAAAATATTTTTCTAGTGTGGTGTAATGCATGACTTAAAATATCCTAATAGTTATAGAAAATATAAAAGAAGATCAGTATCATTTCAATACCACTGTATAATATAGATGTAGACCCATGTAGTTATATTCCAAAGATCATGTGTTCTTGAGGTTGTTTACATGATGGTGTAGGCATATTTTGTGTGAGGGAGTGTGGATTCTCCTAGGTTGTTCTGGATTTTTTAGGTTTTGGTGAACATTGGTGAGGTGTTATATCAGTTGGAGCTCTAACCACTGATAAAAATAATTCACAATATCATCCATGTATCCCAACATTACTGAAATAATCATGATTCATCCCATATATTCAAATATAGAGAGTTGGATGATGAGGATGAGGTAATGATTTGGTGAACCCAATGGAAATCATCGATCATTTGTAGATTACTCTTCATGGGAATGTTAATCCATTTTATCATTTTCTATGGTGGAATAGTGGTTTGGAGGAGATATTTTTTGGTACATATTCAAAGATGAATGAATAATGTCATAAAGTGTTTTAATTCATTCATTTTTTTCAATGCAACTGTGTAAATCTATTTTATTGTTTGTCATAATATGAATATGATCCCTTTAATTGGTTGGTTATGACACATGGTTATGTGTTTATTTATTTAATGATTAGTTTTGATCAAATTATTATATTATCCTTGAGAGGTTTCCCACAAGGGTTCTATTTTGGAACCATTTATATTCATTGGAACATGAGGATGATAACTGTTTTAGTGGTATCCTAGGTAATATATCCAGTTTTAATAAAACCCACCTACTTGTTTTATTGGATTTTGGATATTTCAATATGGTTTTATGAGTCATTTCACATTGAAACATTCATGGGTTTTCTCATAGATTCCCTATTTATTCATTCGACCACTAGTTTGATCATGTCGTCTTTTAAATTGGTCATTTTTTGTCTGTTACATCATTATGTTTCTTGTTTTCATATTGTGGTTTCTCATTCATTCATGTATTCAGTTGAGTTGGTCATGAAGCCTTGTGTTCCATTATTAATTTTCTCATGTTGGTTGTATAGTCAATTATTCCATCATGAGATTTCATGATCTAAATCTTGGGTCACATGTTCCTTCATTAGTTTACATGGGTTGGTTATGATATCAATTAGTTGGTTTTTGAGGATGGTTTTGAATAAAAACAATCACTCCTATTAGTCATGTGGTAGTTCAATCAATGTATTTGTTCAGTTAGTGAGATACATGTTTCTTGTTATGGTGTGGTTTTGTCTATGAGGGATGGTGTTTTTAATGTTGGGTTTTATTATGGTAAGAGATGTTATGGTCACTATAATGAGGATGTTGGTTTTTGTGTGTAGTGGTTTGTGGTAGTATTCTTTTGGTGATGGAATATGAAATGGTGATGATGTAATAATGTTGTAAGCTGTTGTACATTACAAATATGTGTGGATGTGATATTATGTGGGGCTGATGGGTGAGATGTGGCTGTTGTTTTGGAAAATTTAGGGCAGTGGTGGAGCAGATCCAACATATTTTTTTTTCCAGTTCAACATTTAGCGGCGGTTTTAACCGCCGCTAAATGCCATACCTGTGAGCATTTAGCGGCGGTTTTAACCGCCGCTAAATAACAAGGAATCATTTAGCGGCGGTTTTAACCGCCGCTAAATTTATTATGCTGATATTTCGCGGCGGTATTCACCGCCGCAGAATAGGCACATCAAACGCCTGAATTTAGCAGCGGTTAAAACCGCCGCGAATAAGCTGCCCATATAACCGCCGCTAAATGAAGAGAAACCGCCGCTAAATGAAGGACCTACGACACATTTCTAAAACCGCCGCGGAATCGAAAAAACCGCCGCTAATAGATTGCCGACGCCAAACTTAGCGGCAGTTCTTGTAGACCGCCGCCACACAATATAGCGGCGGTTTAGACCGCCGCTAAACGGAAAAAAAACCGCCGCAAGGACCGGCATTTGTTGTAGTGATTGGTTCAAGATTAATAATCAATGTTGTAGGATTACAACATTTTAGGCTTCCCAATAGGCCCTTCAAATCAAGAATAACCCTTGGTCTTCTGGTTAACAATGACAGGTGGTCTAGAAGTAGATGGTTTTAACCACAATCTTCAACCATTTTAGTAGTTTATCCTGGGAATGAATTCACCAATCCCTCCCATATTCTAGGTAGGTTGACCAATGGCCACCCATGTAATCATCACTGAGATACATGGTTCTTTCTGAAGGCTCCTACCAACCGTCACAGTTGTCAGCACCATGCAATAGCAAACACTCAACATGATGAGGGTGTTAAAATTGGTTGTCTGTCCCAATTCCCTCATTCCAAAGCATTTAAGAAGAACCAACTGGGATAATATTCAGCTAACATGGAATGGGTTCCTTCTTTTTCCCCCTCCGTAGAAGTCCACAATCCATGTTTTTTGGAAAACAACAACTGGGCACATACACACGTCGACCTTAATTCCATCATCCATGTGACTCTTCTGAAGGGACCCAACCAATAACATTGTTCAAATCTGGTTGAGTTCCATGAGTAGGCATATACACCTTCTTATAGTCATTCATCTAGCCTGTATACTCATCTAGCATTATTTACGAATGCTCTCCAACCCAATGCGGTGACAATTTGAAAGTAGGAACACACACCTTCTTACAGTCACCATTCCTACTGGCTGTCTCATCTTGTAATGACCCAAACTTTTGTTAATGAAAATCCCTCTTAATCTTATTAAATGTCTTAAAATGTGAAATGGTTATAAAATATATGCACTTCTTTTGTGTTATGATTTTTTATTTTGAAATACTGTTAAGAATCGTGACCATTTCTAAAAGAGACTTTAAAAGTAATCACATGATTAGTATAAATATGGGGCTTTAACAAATCCAATTTACTCTGACAAAGGAAGCGATGGCCCCATCTAGTAGACATGACTCATACGAAGCCCATTTGTTAGAGATCAGAAAGGAGGTTTCATATTTTTTATTCACTTTGGTTCAAGCCAAATCCGATCTTTAATATGTTAAGATCGAGTGGGACCACCTATGAGAGAAGTGATAGTTGATAGAGACTACCACCCGAGCGATGTTATCCGAGCCACCCCAAGAGTCTGTCACCATCACACACCTAACTCATTGGTCTTATGCTGGCGTTATAAGGGGTTATTTAACAATACCTTATCATTTTGGTTATGTACTTTATTTTTTTATATAATAATGAATACACTTTCATTTTATTTTTGTTACCTTGTAAATAGTTTCTAAATCACAAATAGTATTTTTAGTTAATGCTCAACTATGAAATCTATTTTGATGAATTAATGGATTTTTGAATTAAATAATATATTAAAAAAATTATTATTGTTATTAAATTTATTTTTATTAATTATAAATGATCATATAATTTTATGAATGTAATTGTAATTTTTATTAATGTTTGAAAGAAAATTTTGTCAAAAACCACGAATTTTTGATAAATGTCGGTTTTTATTTTAAAAGTGAAAAATAACATATATAGAATATTATTTATATAAAATGAATATTATTTCTGGAATCAGGATGTCGAAATTATCCAATGGTCAATTTTTAATAATTTTCTGAGATAGTGAAATTTTTGGGTAAAAATTAAATATAGTTTAAATATATAATGTGTTTTATGACATAATAATGAAACAATAGTGATGTAATAAAAGAAAATAAACTTTATGTTCAGAAAATATATATTTTATCTTTAAATTAATGTGATATTGGGTTTGTTTTATTTATTTTACAAAGTATTAGTGGACCCTTCAAGTCTTTTTAAACATTTTTTCTTTTTAAATTGTTTACCTTGGGAGTGTGACTCGCATCCACATAATCCACCCCATTATTTTAAGAAGTTCGGACTTTATCCCTATAAAATATTCTTTTCCACTTCCCTTTTCCAAAAACCTTGGGCAAAAACCATGTAATGGTTTGTGGTTTGGATTAGTTTAATGTGAGGTGTCTCAAACATAAATAATAAAGAATTCCCTCACATTTCCTATATAAACCCACCCAAGCTCCCAATTCCTCATCACTCAATGACATTGGAGTTTTTACCACCTATTAAATCCTCTCTCTATAATCCTCCCAAGGTTCCCCATGCTCCCAAGAAGCCTCTTTCAAGCCTCTATCAATCCTTTGGAAGCACACTTCCATGTAAGGGCTTTTCTTCTCTTCTCATTTTTGTCCAATTTTCTTAATGTTGTAATGCCCTTTTAATTTCAATTATAATTGTAGGAGAATGGTTTCTCACCTACCTCATACTTCCCTATTTATGTTTTAATTATGATATACCCATTTCTCTCTCAATTAATTCCCCCCAAGTACACCTGTTACTATGCTGAAATTCCGTGAGGGATTTCTCTCTCTTCTTTTACATCCAAGTAATAATTTTGTATTATTCATCTAAATTACATTAAAATTGTTGGGAAATGTATCTATATGACCCCCTTACTATAAATTTCATGTACATATGATAAGACACCCCTTTCTCTCTCAACAACCATTTTTATGAAATCTTATGTCACACTATTATACAGTTGAAATTGCATCGATTTTTCCAAGACAATGTCACTGTGTAGTGAATACTATGTCCATATCTCTATCAAGGGTATTCAAATTTATGCACATTTACATATTTATTATAAATATTCATGTAGTAATTCCAAATTTATTTTATCATGTAATAAATGATGATGTTTTATGAATCCATGTTATATGATCCATGTGGGACACTGATGCATGAAATGAAATGTTTAAGAAGGGTGCACCCTGATAGCGCTCCAATGCATTGGGTAATGTATAATATCATGATACATAGTGTACTATGGGTGTTTACTCATGGAAATTCAAGTGCAATGAGGGTTTACTCATGCTTCATGTCCAATGAGGGTTTACTCGTGCTCCATGTGCAATTAGCGTTGGCTGATGCTAATTCCAAGTTAAGTGTTGTTGGCACATTTCCATGTTCTGGTTATCATGCTTTATTATGCCTTTACGTTTATGCTTCTCCTATGCTCTATTGATATTCCTATTGTCTAACATGTATTGTATTCCTCATGTTATTCCTTTATTATCCCCTTACTGTGCTTTATAGTACACCCTTTTCTTATGCATGTCCTCAGGTTATCCCATGCAATGGTAAGTATGAGGGAATGTAGTGGTCATGTAAAGGAGGTTTTTAATAAAGATATTGTATTTCATGTTTTATGTTGTTATGTAATGATCCTAAGTCCCAGAGACACTATACCTCCAGATCTTTGATGTTGTATCAAGTGAAATTTATGTAATAAATCATGTTTAACTGAGTAATAAAAAGCAGGGTTGTCATTGTTGGTATCAGAGGACAGGTTTAGTTATTTCTGGGATTAGGATTAGAAAACCGTAGTAATACCTCAGAGACAAGACTAACTATAATAAAAACATCCCTAAGTTTTGTTTAGTTTTGAGTAAGTGGTTTATCAAGAAAATAAATCCCTGTCTGGATACGAACAGTTAGAGGCGGCTCTAGCATAGATGTATCCTATGGGTAAAAACCGAAATCACCGCTTCGAGCTAGACTCGAATAGGAAATGGTGAATGAAAATGGGAATTTCTTCCCTATTGGTTACGACACTCCTGGGGGATATGCTTTGGTAAATTCACAAGCTTACTATGAACCATTGTTAAGGGACAAAAAAATTTCCTAAGAATATATGTTAGAAAGTAGATCATGGGTAACATAGGCTAAAGCCAATAGATTCACATGATAAAGAAATAAAAGTTATTTATAATTAATCAGTTTTGTATTTGGATTACCCTTTCTATGTTACCGCTAACTTTCCTTTTATTCCAACCAATGGCCAGCAATAGGAGTACTCAGAGTAACAACTGATGTGAATATCAATGTGATGATTGTACTAATGAGATGCCCAATACAGTAGGAGTGGGAATCATGAAATTTTTCATGATTCTCACTTAGATAACTCAAGATTTTAATAGAAACATTGGTCAAGAGGCACTTTTAACCCCCCCTAAGAAAGAACAAGTCACTATTGAGAGCTTCATAAGACATAGGCCACTTATTTTTAATGGATCATTCGACCCCTCAATCGCTAAACAATGGATCAACTCCATTGAAAAGATCTTCTCCATCCTTCAATGTTATAAACAAGAGAAGGTTCTCTTGGATGCTTATTTTATGGAGGGTGAGGCTGATTAACGGTGGATGTAGATCAAAAATACAATGCTTGATGAGGAGATCGAGGCATTGGAATGGAAGGATTTCCCGAAGATGTTTTTCGATAAGTATTTTCTGTGAACCCACCCTCTTAAGATTGAAAGGGACTTCCTTGCCCTCATGAAAAAATATGAAGAATCTATTAGAGCATACGAGGTAAACTTCACAAGGCTTGAATGATACACTTCCGGCTTTATCGTTACCCCCAAATTCAAGGTTGACTGCTTCTTTGGTGGGCTGAAACCTAGCTTGTGGAAAGCATTGGTGATTCGTGACCTAGACCGGTATGAGGAAATTTTCCGATGTACCCTCGAGGTCAAAATGGAGATCAGAGAATCTCAGGGGTATCATGGGGATAAGAAGCGTAAGGTAGACTTCAATGTTGGCGGTCGGATGGATAAATCCAACTGTGCTAAGATGATCTAGCAGCCCACATGCCGAATGTGAAGAAAGAATCACCCTGAAAATTGAATGAAGGGTACAAGGAAATGCTTTAGGTGTGGAAGAAAAGGGCACCTAGCTATTATATTTCGGCAAGAGAGACCCACAACTGCGACAAAGGAGAGGGAAGCTCCGTTTGAACCTCAACATGTGGTTCATTGATACAACTGCAAAGAGTAGGGCATCTTGAAAATCAGTTCCCAAAGGCAAGTGTTTACGGAGGCAACCAATATCCTCCAAGGCAACAAGGGTGATCTTTTTCCATCACTACTACCGAAGTGAACCCCGATAATGAGGTGATGATAGGTACGCTAGTTATTCATTCTAGAATAAAGAACAAAATTTTTTGATTTAGTTTCTACGCATTATTTTATATCTCTAAATTATAGTAGAACAATCCAAGAACCACCACAATTCATGGAAGTGAAGATGTCAGTGAGTACGGAGAATTGGGAAATCATTGCATCCCATGAATATTACTCCTCCCCTGTCATAATCTATGGATTGAACATCCTAGTGAACCTCATCATACTCCCTCTGGTATAATTTGATGTAATTCTTGGCGTGGATTGGCTTTCCTAATATAGATCCATCATAAATTTCCGTGAGAGGGAAATCACTCTCCATGTGGATAATCGACCCCCGATTCATTACAAGTGCAAGGAGGAGATGAATCTTATTTAGATCCATAATCTCAAGTGTGGATATTACTATCCTATGAGAACGTGTATGTGGCTCGTATGATGGAGTCCAAGAAAGTAACCATCCTTTAAGACACGCCTATTATGAGGGAATTTGATGAAGTGTTTCCCGAGGAATTTCCCGGTCTTCCTCCTAGAAGAGATATTGAATTCTCAATTGATCTTATATCCGTGGAATTTCCAATATCCAAGACTCCATATAGAATTGCTTTTGTGGAGCTTAAGGAGCTGAAGAAACAACTACAAGAGAATCTGCATAAAGGCTTTATACGCCCAAGTGCTTCACCATGACGTGCACCAGTCCTCTTTGACAAGAACAAGTATGGTTCAATGCGCCTTTGCATCGATTGTCGTGAGATCAACAAAATCAGGATAAAGAACAAGTATCCTTTCCCACGAATTGATGACTTGTTCGATCAGCTGTGTGGAGCACAATACTTCTCCAAGGTGGATTTGCATTCAGGATATTATCAAGTCAGGGTGAAGAAGGAAGATATCCCCAAGACTATTTTTCATACAAGATACGTGCACTATGAATTCATAGTAAGGCCTTTCAGAACCACTAATGATCCAAAAATATTCATGGACTTGATGAATAGAGTCTTTAGAGATTACCTCGACAAATTTGAGGTTGTCTTTATTGATGATATTCTAATATACTCCAAAACCAATGAGGATCATGAGGAGAATCTAAGAACTGTACTAGAGACCTTGCGGAAGGAGAAGCTCTATGCAAAGAATATTAAGTGTGAGTTCTAGTTGAATGAGGTCTCATTATTGGGCCATATAATCACAAGCAATGGTATATCTATGGATCCCTCTAAAATATTGGAAATTGACAGATGGATGAGGCCAACATCGGTAACAGATATCTGTAGCTTCTTGGGGTTAGCTGGATATTATTGACGATTTGTGAGAAATTTCTCAGGATTTTCCAACCCTCTTACCAAGATAACTCAGAAGGGAGTAATGATTTCTTGGAGTGATGAATGCCCAGAAAGCTTCAAGTTGTTGAAAATGAGGCTTATCACTGCGCTCGTGCTCACTTTACCCATAAGTGGATAACTTTTTGTGTTATTCAGTGATAATTAGAAAAAGGGCCTGGGATGTGTGTTGATGTAAAATGAAAAATTCCTTGCTTATGCTTCATGGAAATTGAATGTTCATGAACAAAATTATCCAACACATGACCTCGAGTTGGTTGTAGTGGTCTTCTATTTGAAAATTTTGCGGCATTACGTCTTTGGGGAGAAGTGTGAAATATATACAGACCACAAAAGCCTCAAGAATACATTCACATAGAATGAGTTGAACATTCACCAACAAATATGGTTAGATCTAATCAATGACTATGACTGCTCAATCCATTATAATCCGGGGGAAACGAACAAGGTAGCGGATGACCTAAGTAGAAAGGACCCATCGATTCTATCATTGATGAGAATTGAAAAGGAACCAATCTACATAGATTTTATGAAGATGGACTTGGGAATTGTAAAGAAGGGAACATAATCAATCATTTCACAAATTATTGCTCAACTGTTACTTATGGAAATGTTAAAGGATGCTCAAAAGGATGATGTATGAATTCAGGAAAAAGTGGAAGCTATCAGAAAATTGAAATCCTCGGAGTTTAAAGTTAATGAAGAAGGAATTGTGAGATTTGGGAAAATACTTTGAGTTCCATAAAGTCCGGAGCTGAGGAAGTAACTTTTGGATGATGCACATAGTTAAAATTCCTCCATTCACCCAGGAATAAAAAAGATGTATCGAGATCTCTGAGAGAAATATTTTTGGGATAATATGAAGAAAGAGATTACTAAATATACATCAAAGTGTCTGGTGAGCCAGCAAGTGAATGTAGATAGGCAGAAGTCTAAGGGGACGATGCAACCATTGCCCTTATAAGAGTGGAAATGGGAGAAAAGCACCATGGGCATTGTCACCAGACATCCAATGACATCCAAAGGAAACAATGCAATTTGGGTTGTTAGGGATCATTTTACAAAGGCTGCACACTTCATTGCTATTCTGGAGGATTTCTCATTGGATCAACTGGAAAAGATATATATCAGGTAAGTGGTTAGGATTCATGGATTACCACTATCTATTGTGTTTGATCAAGATCCATGATTCACCTTTGTGTTTTGGAAGATTATTCAACATGCTCTGAATACTGAACTGAACTTCATTATGGCATATCATCCTCAAACTGATGGCCAATCTGAGTGGACAATCTAACCACTTGAGGATATGTTGAGAGAGTGATCAATGGACTTTAAAGGAGGATGGTATCAACATATTCCTCTGGTTGAGTTCTCTTATAATAACAGTTTCCACTCAAGCATCCATATTGAACTATATGAATCCTATTATGGGAAAAGTTGCAGAACACCTGCATGTTGGGATGAGGTTGGTGAGCGTATGCTGCTTGGACTAGAAATGATCGATGAAATGGTGGATAAGGTGAAAACCATTCAACAGAATATCAAGTAATCCTAGAGTCTACAGAAGAGTTGTGAAGATAACTATCAATGAGACCTTGAGTTTAAAGTTGGAGACCTGGTATTTATATGCATATCTCCATGGAAGAAGTTCATAAGGTTTGGAAAGAACAGGAGGTTAAGTCCAAGTTACATCGGCCCCTTCTATATTCTTGATCGTGTCGGGGTTTTGGCCTATTGACTAGCACTTCCATCTACCATGGACAAAGTACATGACGTCTTTCATGTATACCTCTTAAGGAAGTACACACTAGACCCTTCACATGTACACTTTTCAGCATTGGTACAATTAGAGGACAATATTTCTTATGAAGAGAAACCAGTGAAGATCATAAACAGTAGAGAAAAAGTTCTAGAAATAAGACAATACCCCTCATCATGGTGTTGTGGTGAAACCACAAGTTTGAATAAGTGACGTGGGAGTCAGAGGAAATAATGAAGCCGAGTTACACACATCTGTTTTAGTGTGGGAAAAGGATATTTCAAAGGTGAAATTTCTTAACAGAGGAAGATTGTAACGACCCAAACTTTTGTTAATGAAAATCTCTCTTGTTCTAATTAAACGTCTTAATATGTGTAATGATTATACAAAATATGCACTTTTTTATGTTTTTGTATTTTAAAATACTATTAATAATTGTGACCATTTCTAAAATAGCTGTTGAATAGTGATTATATGATTAGTACAAATATAGGGATTTAACAAATCCAATTTACCTTGACAAAGGAAGTGATGGCCTCATCCAGTAGGCGTGCCCCATACGAAGCCCATTTGTCAGAGCTCGGAAATGAGGTTGCACCTTTGGGCTTCTATCTTGACTGATCCAAATCCAAGCTTGAATATGTTAAGCTCGAGTGGTACTGCCTACGAGAGAAGTGGAAGTTGATAGAGATTACCACACGAGCGATGTTATCTGATTCACCACAAGAGTCTATCACCATCACACAGCTTACTATTTAGTCTTATGTGGGTGTTATAAGGGGTTATGTAACAATACCTTAACACTATGGTTATGTATATTATTTTTGTATATAATAATGAAATACTTTCATTTTATTATTGTTAACTTATAAATAGTTTTTAAAGCCAAAATAGTATTTTTAGTTAATGTTCAACTAAGAAATCTATTTTGATGAATTAATTAATTTTTGAATTAAATAATATTTTAATAAAATATTATTATTGTTATTAAATTTATTTTCATTAATTCTAAATGATCGTATAATTTTATGAATGAAATTTAATTTTTATTAAGGTTTGAAAGCAATTTTTTGTCAAAACCCATGAATTTTTGATAAATGAATATTTTTATTCTAAAAGTGAAAATTAACATACTTAGAAAATTATTTAGATAAAATGAATAGTATTTCTGGAATCAGGATGTTGAAATTATCCAAAAGTGATTCTTTTATAATTTTATGAGACATACAAATTTTTGGGTAAAAATTAAACACCATTTAAATATATAATGTGTTTTATGACATCATAATGACCCAATAGTGATGTAATAAAATAATATAAACATTATGATAGGAAAATATAAATTTTTCCATTAAAATAATGTGATCTTGTGTTTGTTAGATTTATTTTACAAAGATTTAGTGGACCCTTCAAGACTTATTTAACATTTTGTCTTTTTAAATTGTTTTCCTTGAGAGTGTGACTCACCATCACATAATAAACCCCATTATTTTAATAATTTTGGACTTTGGCTTTATAAATTATTTTATTCCACTCCCCTTTTCCAAAAACAATGGAAAAAACCATGCGCTGGTTTGTGTTTTGGATTAGTTTAATGTGAGGTGTCCCAAACCTAAATAATAATGAATTCCCTCACCTTTCCTATATACACCCTCCCAAGATCCCTATTTCTCCTCACTCAAAGACTTTGGAGTTCATACATCCTCTTCTATCTTATCTCTAGAGTCCTCCAAAGGTTCCCCATGCTCTCAAGAAGCCTCTCTCCAGCCTTTGGAAGCACACTTCCATGTAAGGTTTTTTCTTCTTTTCTCAATTTTTTCCAATTTTATTAATGTTGTTTGACCTTTTAATTTCAATTCTAAATGTTGGGGTATAGTTTATAACCTCCCCCATAATTCGCACTTTATGTATGAATTATTAGAGACCCTTTTCTCTCTTAACAAATTCCTCCCATGTACAACCGTTACTATGCCAAAATTCTGTGAGGGATTTCTCTCTCTTTTTTTACATCCAAGTAATCCTTTTGTGTTATGCATATAAACTCCATTAATATTGTTGTAAAATGTATCTATATTACCCCCTCACTATCCATTTAATTTACATATTATTAGACACCACTTTATCTCTCATCAACCATTTTTATGAATTCTTATTTCACGCTGTTACGTAACCGAAATTGCACCGATTTTTCCAAGACAATGTCATTATGTAGTGAATACCATGCCCATATCTCTATAAAGGGTATGAAACTTTGTTCAAATTTACATATTGATTATAAATTTTGATGAATGAATTCCACATTTCCTCTATTGGGGAATAAATGATGATGTTTTATGAATCCATGCTATATGATCCATGTGGCACATTTATGCATGAAATGAAATGCTTATGAAGGATGCACCCTTATAGTGCGCCAATGCATTAGGTAAAGTGTAGTATCATGATACGTCATGTGAAATGGGTTTTTACTCATGATAATTCAAGTGAAACTATGGTTTACTTGTGCTTCATGTGCAATGATGGTTTATTCATGCTCCATGTGCAATGAGCCTTGGCTCAGGCTAATTCCATGTTAAGTGTTGTTGCCACATTTCCATGTTATGATTATCATGATTTATCATGAATTTATGTTTATGATTATCTTTTTCTCTATTGATATGCCTATTTTGTAAAGTTTATTTTATTCCTCATGTTATTCCTTGATTATTCCCTTATTGGCCTTTATTTCTCACCCTTTTGTTATGCATGTCCTCAGGTTATCCCATGCAATGCTTAGTACGAGGGAATGTAGTGGTCATGTAAAGGACGTTTTCAATAAAGATGTTGTATTTCATGTTTTAAGTTGTTATGAAATGACACTAATCCCCAAAGACACTAGACCACTCGATCTTCAATGTTGTATCAATTAAAGTTGATGTAATAAGTCATGTTTAACTGTGTAATAAAAAAGCATGGTTGTTATACATATGGAACAACATAAAGAAATCATCTAAAAATAAATGTTAGAAAATATCTAACAGGCACATACACATGCCATCATCGATTAACCCTTCCAACTTTCTAATTTTGCAGCACCCAGAAATTCATTCAAAGATCTCGGATGACAAACTAGGGGAATGCTCAACTCTCAACCCCATACAAGAGTACAGTCAGTATCCACTGGTAGGAAAGGGAGGACATGAGCAAGTACATACACATACTCAAGATAGAGAATAAAATTATATTCTTGTTAGATTTGGTGATATCACCAAATATATTTTCAAAATGGTTAAATGGAATACACAAATTCCTACCCATATCTTGGATTCTTTCCAGAATATCATAATGGAAACATCTAGTGTACCAAAGGGATGAAAATACAATTTTATCCCCATACATGGGATGACTCATCAACATTCCATCATGGAGTAGATATAGTCCTCTGTTTTAGTCCAATATGATTATGGGACACACTACCATATATCATACGTGAAATTAGTTTAGGCACATACACCTATTCCAGTTGAAGATAATCATCCTATTCTGATGGACTCTAAAAACTCAGAACATAAAGCTACAGATGATAACCACTTATCCTTGTAAGTGCACCCAACTACATGTATGATGGAATCTAAGAATATTTCTCCCCAAGAACAGTTGTAGAATCAAGATTTGATTTTCAATTTTCCTTCTCTTAATGCGAGATTTAATGAACCTCTTAGAAATTTATTTGTTGTAGCTCATGATCATAGCCACAAATTACCAAATTAGGGGATTAGTCATAGTTACTCTAAAGATCCTTGACAGAAACATCCTCAAGAAGTATTGCTTCATGATAATTCGATCAATGTCAAGAACCTATCTCTTGATGAGATCCATGGAAACCATCTATATGGATTGAAGACCATGGACCAAGAGGATATATCCATTGCTGTAATCCACCATGGTGGTCCTCTCATTGAGGGAATTCACCGTGAATGTTCTCTTCATAGTAGTGATTTTCATTATCAATAGAATTCTATAATTGATAATTTAGTGATGAGAAATCCATATTATCTTATGTAAATAAAAATACATGTCTAGTCATGTATGGTTCATTATCATTGGTGGGTGAAATTTTTTCTCAACTGGAAGATATCCCAAGACGATAATATTTTTCTGAAAAACCCTTGTTCTATGTTTCTTCCAATGCAATAGAATAACTCTATACCGATCATGTTGATTATCATAAAGTGGTTAGAAAATACCATATTTGGTCCAATAAAGTAGAGAAACATCTAAAAAATATTAAAAGGATATGATGAACATGATGAAAAAACTGGATAAGGCTGAAATATTATTCCTGTTCTAGACATTGGCCAAACCTCAATACAAAATTCTAGTGATGTTGGAAGAGGATTGTATTCATTATATTTTCCTCAACATAGTGAAGAATCTTTATCATCTATATTCCATGGTATTACCATACGAAGAATATAAAAGGTATTTCAAGGTGATATAAGGGTTGCATCACCCAATTGACTGGGAATCTCTCAAGGTTTCCTGATATCCTAATATTTAGAAGCAGTATGGAGCCCTTCAATGTTAATGACTCAATTCATTAATGATGATGTGGAAATTTATTACAGAAATACCATTTGGTATTAATATTAAAGGATGGGGTGTACACTGATAATTAGATTTCATTGTGCTCCAATGCTAACAAATCTCTACAAAAGTGGTCTTATTCATTGATATTTCACCAAGACGGATACAAAGATTAAATTCTATTCATGATTTATGAGATGCTCAGTAAGAACATGCCTTGACCAGATTCCACCATTTTCATGCCCAAAGAGAGAAATCTATTGAGTTACTTTTTCTTCATACATCTAAAAACATCAATCAGCCCTCCCTATTAGTTGATGTTTGCTATTAGATTGCACAGATGTTTGAAATATCTCACGATTCTTTCAAAACAGATGATTTATGTTATTTTCAGATAATGTACCCAACTAATCTTTAGACTAGAATACATAAAATCTGAAGAGAATATATGATGATATCACCCATCACTTTTAAAGAGCCACCGCAGCCCATATGGTTGGTGGATTTTTAACCCAACACTCAGAGTGAACAAATTGAGTCTAAATGGTTGAGAAATAGGAAAACAAACAGCCTCAGCCTAAAGGGATGGGATATTGTTTCACATTCACAATCCCCTCCTTAGAAAAAGTAATTTTTCTACATATTATAGAACAAGCGACAAAATAAATGCACAGCTAAACTCTCTGAGGATTCTCTTTTGGTTACTTTCCTCCGAATAGTTCCCAGGTAACCAACATATTGGAGAATGAAGTCTCATGGATGATGAAGAAGAAGGCGATCTCATCAAGATACAGACAAAATGTCAGCAATGCAATATGAATTGGTTAATTTCATCAATGTCATCACTGAATATCATCTAGAAAATTAGTCTAGTTCATGGGAGTTATATGATGATGTTTGTGTTCATAATATAGTCTGCAATAAGGCAAAAGAAGGAGTTGTGCATACATAAAATCATATTCTTCACCAAAATTTGGGTATCCCACCGAATAATCGACTTCCACCTCGTAAAAAGGGACATAATAAGGGAAAAGATAATGTTCATACCATGTCTCACTATATCATCGAAGAAGGTTAATACCTATCACTTGAGGAAATATTTTGTTAGAAAAACGAGGAGATGAATTTTTTGATGAGACTCAATAAAGAGTTAATCCGAAGTTTTACTCCTTCTAGACATGCTCCACAAGCACATCCTCATCTTTCAATTAAATATGACCACTTTAGCAAAGAGGGATTGTTTCAACTACTGATGCGAATATTTAATTCCATCCATTTCTAGTAAAACTAGTGAAATTTCAAGAAAATTATCACTTTCCTTACCCTATTAGTTACCCATGTCAGATACCATAAGCACAATCACTGGTGGATTTTCCAAACATTGCACCTATTTAGGATCCGGGCGTTGCACCTATTCATGCTCCATTCGTAGCATATAATTAGATCCCCACTCAATTTGATATTCCAGGAATTATAATTAACACCATTGAGTCACTAATGACTTTATTATAAGCTATGAAAGGATGAAAAGCACCAATATATTCAGAAATGGATGTTTATCCTGAATGGGTGGATCTAACCCCTCCATTTACAAACATTGGAAATCCCACATTTCTAATAATTAATGGATCATGATACCCATAGAAATACATGTTTCATTTCTTAACATACATTGATCCCATGATGAGGACCCCCAAAGAAACATGAAGTAGTGAAACTCAAATGATTTCTATAATCATTACATGGGCCATTATTTGTTTGGTATACATGTTTGAAGTCTCAATTTATTACTGGATGAGAATATATTAATCAAAAATTCCTTTTTTTAATTCAACTCAATGCAACAGAATACAAATGTCTTTGATATTAGAAACTAAAAACTAAGGGAGAATGAAATTGTTTCATATTTCATTTCTCGATGGAAAGGATTAACATATTCCTTGAATATACCACTCCTTCTTGAATATTTTATACCCAATTTTGTTTCAAATATCCATCATGAGTAGAAGACACCATTAATCCATTTGAAATAAACATGAGGCTTTCCAAAAATTTCCCTGATTTATCAATAGGTGGAAAAATATATAATAGAGACTAGATTCAAATCCCAAGTAATCCCATAAGCTATGGGAAGAATTGAAGTAAAAGCATTGGTTTATATAGTTACACATAAGAAGCACCTTATACCTGTTCCAACTTCAAGACCCTCATCATAATGTTGGTATCCACCCCAAGCACCAGTAGCAATGACAACCTCAGCAAGATGAACAAAAAGATAAAGGCGAAGTTAGTTTAAGGAGTTGAAAAGAGGTCTATTATATTCAAAATGACCAAGTCCCTCGCTACTTCATCTCAAATTTGAAAAACATATTAGTTATGTTTCCAAGTTCAAAGAATCATAATAATGAAGGGTACGAGGACGTCCCAAACTAATTCTCCATCTATCAAATGTTGGGGAACCCCATCCCTCACTTTATTGTTTTTATGGACTTTCTACAAAAGATGGTGGTCTCCAGTCAAGTAAAGATGAAAAATTTACTAGTCTCGGTAGCATGTGATACTACTACCGTTCCAAATGTAGAATAAAAACTAATGGAATTTAAAAGTAAGAATACTAAAATATTGATGTTTAGATGGTCATAAATGAAATAAACCGAACTCATCCCATTCTATAATCATATTTGAAACAACCAACTATGTATTCTTCCACATACACTAAATTAAAGCCATATTCATCAAAATCCTAGTACTCTGAATTCCAATCCTTAAAGAAGAAACATAGATAAAAGAATATAAAGGAAGTAGAAGAATATGAGTTCCTGTCATGTCCATGTTTTTTATTTACCATAATAGATTCCAAGCCAACCATCTTAGAAGAATATGCAACATCCTTCCAAATGACACAAAAAATTTGACCAATCTTGAAAAATCCTCATAAAATGAGGAGCTGATCTTCATTTCCGTTAAAATTATTCACTCAACGAATCCCTATAGAAATGATGTTTCTGATTATGATCCATAGTTCCTAATATTTTATTATGTTACTTGTGGAAGAGGCAATTATGGTCAATGATATAGGGGAATACATGAGTATTCTAGAATCCACTGTTCCGAATACACCTCTATTAGAACAATATATGCACCATAATCTTTTGTGAGATCCCTCCAATGGTATATGTAAATACAAGGGAATTCTACAAAAAAAGATAGTGTATTCCATAACATTATTATAATGGATGATCGATTAGAGGATATACCACCACATTCATGGTGTGTGGGAAGACCTTGGCTTTCCTAATCCCCCAATAGTAGAAGTATTTATACAGTATACCCTATCAAATGTTCCGTCCATATTAGGAGAATCAACATCCATGTCACCTAAAAAAAGGCTTCTCCATACTATAAAATAATGACCTCTTGATCAAAACATTGTTGTGTTGAAGCAACTGGCCAATGTACTGGCCAGGAAATAAATTCTTGGTGCTCTAAATCTTTGAAAAGTTCTCCCAAAATAAATTTTTGAGGAATTTTCAAACCCTCGAGAGTTTTAAACTGAGATTATTGTCATAAAGTATAACCATATAGATAATTACCAAGTATAATTCCATGAATTCTTATCTTTGACAGTCTAGAATGATGATGTGGTCATTCCTGGAAAAATTAAACCCATGTATCTCTATGTAAAGATCAATGATACTAATTTCTGATGAGCCTTCATTGATAATGTCACAGGAGTCAACCACGTTCCCACTCAGACACTTCACCAATTAAGCCTTAGTAAATACAATTTGAATCCCATAAATTCAGTGTTATAGGGTTATGAAAATAATTAGTAAGAACCTCTCAGTGAGATTATGCTTATAACCCAGTTTGGGGATCTCAAATCTGATTCATAATTAATAGTTTTCAAAAAAGACACAACTTTTAATATTTTACTGGGGAGACCATGGCTACATCATCATGTGGTCATTCCGTCATTGTAACCCCAATGTCATAAATACTACGTGAATGGTAAAGTTGATAAATTCCATGGTGATAATGACTCATTCAGAACATTTTATTCTCAATTCATTGATGTGTAGTTCTACCACCAAAAGTGAAAAAGTCCATGGAGAATGATTTCACAAGAATCAATGCACGAAATGGTATGGGAAAGATATCAGCCTTCCAATTCAATAATATCAGGTAAGATTATAGGATTCCCATTTATAAAATTTAAATAATTGACCCAAATCCAAGAACTCACCCAGTGGATTCCATTTCATTAGTTGTGGTCACCGAGCATGACAACTTAGGAGAAATCGTTGATTTGTGAAGGAGTGATTAATGCCTAAATGGATACATATTCATTCTATCTACTGATCTTTAGCAAGTCTCTAATTTATCTTCAAGGCTATAATTAGTTATTGTAATCATGGAAAAATATAGGGATCTTGATTCCCATCACAAAATCTTCCCTTTAGAATAAACCAATGACCCTTGGGCATCTGTTTGTATAAATATAGTTGCCACCTCTTTAAGATGTCCAAATACCAACTCCTTACATAGCTCTAAAAGTATTTCTTCTTCACCTACCCTTCAAAAATATGAATAATGATAAAAACCTTTTAAAAAATAAGACGAAGAGGGACTTAGGGAATCCCCTCCATCATTTGATGTCAATATATCCACCACTAAGTATTAAATCAAAGAAATTAATATGGGTATAGAGGAATACCAATGAACCACTATGACTAGTGAATCCATGAATTTTACAGAGAAAGAGGTGTATACATCCTTTTTGAAGAAAAACCGGGATGTGTTTTCCTAGAATTACATAGACATTTCAGGACATGACTCAGAGGTGGCCACCCATCATTTGGGTTTAGCACAAGAACATTGATGATATAAAGAGGTAGTAAGAAGAACAAACCCAATTAATGAATCCAATATTGAGGCTGAAGTCAACAAGATTATCAAAGATGATTTCATTCGATATGTGAAATATTCAAAGTGGTATTAGAATATTTTTCTTGTTAAAAGAAGAATGGGAAAATCCTAGTTTTCCTTGACTTCAGAGATCTCATCTGGTATTGTCTCAAAGATTACTTCTTGTTTCCAATCCAATTACTCTTGATGGATGCAACAACTAGATATAAAGATATCTTTTTTATGGATGGATACTCTAGTTATAACCAAATATTGATGGCCCTATATGTCAAGTAATATATTGACATCATACCCCTCAATGCGTATTTATATATTGGGTAATTCCCATTAGCTTTAAGAATGTTGGTATGACATAACAACAAGAAATACAGCAAATCTTGAAACCCTTCTTGAAGTGATGTATTTAATTATGTGTTTATGATCTAGTACTTCAATCCAAGAAATGTTCTGATCACCAAAATATATTCTAAACCATATTTAGCAAGCTTCGATAGCATATTTCCAAGATTATCCCCTTAAAATGCACTTTCTATGTAACATCGGGATAATTTCAATATTTTTTTGTATAACATCATGGTATCGAAGTCGATCCGAATTGGAGTAGGATATTCATTGTGTTTAACCTCCTAAAAATATGAAATATTTTATAGGACATCAAGGACAATTGTCTTATATATGGTGCATCATTTCCAATCTAGAATGAATGTGTTTTCCCTACAAAAATTTGATAAAGAAGGGGGTCACATATCAATAGACCAATGAATGCCAATAATTATTTGATACCCTCAAGAAATACATCTTTATTCCACCTGTATTGATTCAAACTATTGAAGAAAAAACACATTCATTATTTGATATCCTTGGAGTGATCACTGGGTGCTTTCCTTGCAAAAAATAATGTTGATGGTAATGAAAACATATTTTACTATCTCAGTTGAACCATGCTCATTATAGAGACTCAATATACTGATATTTAGAAAATCTACCTAGAATAAATATTTTTAGTTTAGAATATGATAAACTAACTATTGCATCATGAGGTCCACATTTTCTCTCGCAATAACCCACTCAAATTTATCCTCAGTCATCCCATGTTGATAGGATGTTAGGTACATTCAGTAGTTATTCTGTAGAATTTTTTTATACAGTATAAACCTCTAAATATAGTAAAATTCCACGCATTTTCATATTTCCTTTCTAAACATCCATATAAAGAAGAAACGTCATTTAATACTGAACTTACTGATTAAGAATTCTTTTCTATCTAGGATAGTCCCCAATAATGGGTAATATACTTTGATGGTGCTTTAAGAAGTTCTATGGGGAAGATAATGGGAGACCATAAGCTTAACAAAGTTGGGTAAGGGATTTTAATTATCTCCCCAAAAAATGCAGTGTTTCTCCACTCTTTCCTATTATCAGAAGGTGGTACCAACAATGAGGAATAATATTAGTCTCTCATTCCATGCGTGGAATTAGCACTCTGCATACCAGTTGATCACTTGGAGGTCAATGGTGATTCAGAATTGGTAATCAAATAGATCAATGGTAATTAAACCTTTAAAAAATAAGAACTAATCTACATGTAGGATTATATATAAGGGTTAATTGATGAATTTTTCTTGGAACCAACATTGACTTATGTACCATGATCATAAAATATCAAGCTGATGCATCGAAAAATGCAGCTACAACCTGGACGATCCAAATAGGAATGAGGCTATCATTAGCATTGCTCATCCTTGTGTGGTTTCACCTTTTATTCGAATCAGAACAATGGAAATCAATGAAATTAGTCCCATTACAAACCCATTTGGTTCTACTAGGGTATGGTTGACACCTATCATGGAATATCTCTATGACAAAGTAATTCCACCATATAGATATTGAAAAGATCTTTTCCAGATATGAGTAATTAATTTCACCCTTTATGGTGGTCCAAATCAATAGATGATCATCTATAAATTAGGCTTCAATAGAATTATCCTCAAATGAATAGATGGGTATGAAACTATGACTATCATGAAAGAATTATATGTAGGATCCTATGGTTCCCACTAGTCTATGAATAGTCTTTCAAATAAAATCTGAATTCTTAGATACTTTTGGCCTTCAATGATATAGGATTCATATATTTCACTAAGAAGTGGAATCCTTTCCATGTTTGTTTCATCTTCATCCATCAACCCCCAAATTTGGGACATACAACCAAATAATGCAACCCATTAGCTATATGGTAATGAATGTAGTAGGACATTATCCTCTACCTACGACTAGGAAGATCATGTACATCCTTACTGCTATTGATTTCTTCTCAAAATGGGAAGAGGAAATACCTCTTAACAATGTTAGATCCAAAATAATTGATAGATTTGTAAAATATAATTTTATTATCGAATTTGGTATCCCTAGTCTCATATTAAGGGACAAAGAAACCATTTTATGTTATGCTGAGGTAGGGAAGTTATATCGGGAATACAATATAAAATCCAACCATTCAACACTTTATCATGAAGTTGAAAATTGAAAGATAGAGGCTTTCAATAAATCCTTATACCAAATAATCATGAAAATTGTGGATAAATATAAAAGTCTTTTACTAATAAACTCTTGCATTTCTTGTGGGATTACTAGACTACAACCTGTACTATCACACAATCAACCAAGTACTCATTGGTATACAAGAATGAAGAAGTTATTCCCTTTGAAATTCAGTGGCCTTCACACTAAGTTGTTGTTTGAGATTAGTTTTCTATAGATGAGTGGTCTAAAAGGTGACTATATGAGCAGTAGTGATTGTATGAAAGAAGATTTAATTCCTTGCATCACATGGAGGTATATCAGAATAGAAATGTATGATATTTCAATAAGAATTTTCACCTTCATTCATTCCTCCAAGGATAATTGGTATTGGCCCTTATGACTCCAATGATACTAGGAAAGGAGCCTCAAAAACATTATCCAATGTGGGGAGGACATTGCAGCATACATAAGGTTGAATCTATTAGATATTATTCTTTAATATCATTGGATGGAGAACTCACTGCAAGTCTAACAAATGCAAGGTTCTAAAAGAAATACTTTGTGAAATCACAAAGAGTATGTTCTAGTTGGATGATGTTACATTATGTAACAGCCAACATCTATGTTTCAGGAGATTAAATTATATAGCACCATATATTTATGTGCGGTGTAACATTAAACATTGCATCGTCTTCATCATTGTCATATGATGTTAAACTGCACAATATGAGGTCCTATTCACATGACCTAAAAATTAAAAACAACATTTTTTTCATCAAACATCATTAAACAGTACGATTGACATCTACTTTATTTGTGGTTATTAAATATCCCAAGATAACATAAATTAATATTCATTTTAGTCCCTTAAAATAAGAGTATCTTTAATTTTTAAGAATTACTGACATCATTTCCATGCCGTAGTGGCACATGAACCTCAATTCTCCCGATGTTTTAATTAGATATGAATAGGGACCCCCTTTAAGAACTACTTGTGGACAGATTCTCACTCCAATGAGATACATAGTGGTTCCCAGATATCCTATTTTGTTCATAGAAAAAACTATAAAAGAACCAATTCTCACTTTCCTTGTATATGAGTTATTTCTATACTAGTAACCCTTCTATAAAATTTTTCCTAATTCTCATACCATCTTGTATTTTGGGCAGAACCATTATTCGTTAATGTATTAATGACCCTATTTCCCACATCAACATTCAATTTTTTTGGGAACCACCTTCAAGAACTATTTATGGCTTTATTCTTGCCACATCAATATATATAATGATGTTAGGATCTTCAATGCTTGGTGTAGCATAAATATTGAAAAAATACCATCACCTATTGTGTCTATGATTAAACCTGCACAGGTAGAACCTTCAAGAACTAAGTATGTCTTGATTATTTCCATCAAAAATATATGTAGTGTTTCCCGGAGCCCCATTCTTAGGTCCATCCATGATTAATAATTAATCCCCACTACATACTATGTATGAATGAAACCTGAACATGGAGCTTATAAATAACTATGTGTGGCTGGATTCTTCCCCCTAACAAGATACTTAGTGTTTCTTGGGTCTTATCCCATGGTCCATCAACAATATTTATTCCCATGAGGTAACACAAATCCTTACTGTGTGATGATAAAATGCACAGAAAGAACTACATATGTATTGATTATCATTCTAATGATATATTTAGAGATGTCCATAAATCCAATCGCAGGCCCAACCATGAATAAAAAACCCTTCTTCTAAAAAATGTAATTTCTGTGGAGAATCATCTACAAGAATAATGTTTGGGATGATTCTCATTCTAATAAGATATGTAGTGACACCCATATCATTTATCTTGTGTCCAAAAACAAATAAAATGACATCCCACATCCCTATGTGTATGAATCAAACCTGTATAGGGAATATTTCAAGTACTACCTGTGTCTTGATTCTCATTGCAATTAGATTTGTAGTCATTCCTAGATCTCAAAACCTAGGACCATATATGTGTTCTTGAAGAGAAAACCCCTTTTTTCACCATGTATGAGTCAGATCTACATTGGGATATCTTCCTGGACTTGTTAGTTAATTTTTTGATAATAATATACATGATAATTCCTAGAACATCCACTTTAGGACCACAGATCTTCTTGTAAATTATAAAAAACTCCTTCCCTGTGTCAAAACCGGATTTATATAGGGACCAATTTCATGAACTACTTGTCTTATCATTCTTTCTTCATCAAGAAAATTATTGATTCCTAGGTCATATACCTTGGCTCAGCCACCACTTAATCATCATACCCCTATGAGTCACTTGTGTCACCTTTGTGTTGTAGAATAAACATTTCCCACTCATTGTTTATCACATCAATCATATTTCATGTGGTCTTACGAATTTGGTAAAGAGGTTCTCTTCATTAATTTGGTGTCTCAATTCCTGTTGGGGTTATCAATGGTCCTAGATCAAATAACATAAAACAAACTCTATATTTCCTAACCTCATGATGATAAACTCTAGGGACCATCATCCATGAACTAAATGTGTCTTGATTCTCACCCATGTGAGATACGTAGTGATGTTTATATTTTCAATCTTGGGACTAGGCACATCACAACATAAAAAAACCTTTAATATCTAATGTATGAGTCTGATCTACCTGAGGAAGTCCACTACAAGTTCTTATTTTATAGATGAACTCATAATTTTGATAACTACGCAGGTAATGATTCTTTATCCAATAAGATACATAGTGCCGCTTGGAAACTATGCCATGTTTTAGCTACATTGTATTTTGAAATTTAATTTCAAGACACTTGATTCCTCAGAAAAAGACATTAAAATGCATGAAAAATGTCTTTACTTCATGGAATAAAACTGTATAGATCCACCCATTACCTTCATGTCAGGTAATTCATAGTCCATACAACCAAAACATAAAATTCATGATATTGATATAACTACATATATCTTGATTATATTTCTATTTGAGATACACTGTGAAACTAGGCATCAGGTCTTATTACTAGTAAAATGATAAATGAAAATTCCCCCTCTCTCACATAAAAGAAAATTCTATATCGGATCTTTTGTTTTGGGACCCCTCCTAAGAAAACCCATCAAGGAAACAAAAGTTTTCCCCTTTTATAGATATGAGTAAAATCTATGTAAGAGTCTCTAAATTTATTTCTACAATCAATACAAACACTTATTTCATGTATTGGAAAATTCCCCTTTCACATTACAAACTACTAATGTTGAAATAATTTGAGTTATTTTTCAATATTTATTCAGTTTCTGGTGACAGAATATCTGATGCATGAGATATCTTATTTCCTTACTTTTCAGTAAATTCCCCAATTGTCCTTGCATAAAATTTACCAACATAATAGGCCAGCTAGCCAAGGGATTACACTATTTTTTTATACATCACATTCCATTTTTTGCCCCTTCATAATATATCCCCCATAACAGGTTTGTAAAATAGTGATGAGTGTATTCTTAAAAGTATCATCTTATGTACCTTTAATCATTAATGATGGTATGTAGGACCCCTAATTTCATGCGGTCATCCATTGTGAATCTATCTCATATCCTTCCTCCTAAAATGAATATCTCTAAGACTGTGGTTTACATTTACTGTCTCCATATGTTCAAAGTATATAGGAATGATCTCGGGACATTCGATGACATACCAACCCCCATTTCCATAATATTAATGTCATAGTCGTATGACCTAAAACTACAAGCACCATAAATTCTACGTTTGGGTTAGACCATTTTAGAGAACATATTCCTCCAATTATTTGGAAACAATGACTAGAAATGGACCTTATATATTCATATAGTTTTATACATAACCCAGACTCTGTACTTGGGATGATTATAATATTCATACACATTCATCAAATTTTAGCAAATGGAATGTCATAAATCTTGAGAGCTCATTTTCTTAACTATGAAGTACATTCCCTAGATGGCCCTACATATGTTTTTCCTAAATAATTTTTATGTAAAACTAAGGATGGAACTATTTGGATATAAAGAACATACCATAGTTCCTTCAATATAATATATCCCCCATAACAGGTTTGTAAAATAGAGGTATCTTTTTTCTTGTAAGAGATTCCCATTAAATACCAAAATGCCTTTCCCCATTTCATTCTTCATATTCAGAAGTCCCCAGATAATAGGTTACAATTCTTTATTCACATACATGAATATTTTATCACAGTAATCTATGAATTACTATGAATTAGAGAACCATAAAATCTTTGGTCATAGCTAATGACCTTAAATTTAAGTCCCATGACATCCTTCCTACATGAATAAAAACTACACATCCCTATAATGGCCTTGCAACATGACTTTAAACTGTACATCCCAATAATGTCTTTGCTGCATGACTTTAAAAGTACATAACACCATAATTTTCTAGCTACCTAACTTTAATGCTGCATATCCCAATAAGGTCATTGCTACCTGACTATAAACTACACCACCCCCCAATGCCTCTGCTGTTTTACATCAAAATGTATAACATATTTTAAAAATCCTATAATTTCCATGTTGTATGACATGAAATGAAACAACATAATTTCCTTGTATTATTTCATTAAATTTCATATCAAAATATCATAAATCTCAAGTATTACACATATACCCTCCTTCATAAACTAAATTTGTGTAGGAGTGGCTCCCCATTTATGGCCAATATCTGCACAGAAGGTCCCCTTTATATTTATATAAAATTCCATGGAAAATCCACCCTCTGTGGTCTCATGAAATCCAAATCATAAACCCCTGCATTTATTAGTGTAGAATTTCATAATTCTTCGGAATTAATTTACTTGACTATACATTACATGCCCCATCTTCACCTTGCATAATGTCGCCCACATAATGGGCCTATCAGCTTCCGGACGCCACTGCATGGCTCTGTAACACATGCCCTAGTTGGACCTATATACTACATCCCCATAACGAGTTTTCTAAATAGGGGGAAATTTTTTCTTGGAAGAGACCTTGTCTATTATTATATTTCAAATTTTAGATTCGTGACTATAAAAATAAAGACTCAATATTCCCCTAGATAGTATCTAAAATAAAAGATATCGAGACATTTCTATCCATCAGTCTTTGTTTGGATTATAATTTAAAAATTCACCAATAGTAGCTCTATTAGTCCTAAATGAATTACTTTAAACTGTGCATTAAAAATGAGACATAATTCTCACCATGCTGAAAACATGTGAAGGCCACTCTTGATAAAAGTAAAGTCTCAAATCACCGTATCTACACTTTTTGGTTCTAGGAAATATCAAGAAATTTAAATTTTAAAAGATACCAATATTGTACGGTTATCTATATGAAAATAGAAATTTTCAAACTACACTCACTAGGATCATTGAATTATGTAAAAATTAGAGAATATTCCATCTATATAATTGTAATTATGAGTATCTAGTATGAAAATGTCATGTTATGGAGGTCGAATAACTATTTCAATTTAAAAAAGGATGAACACATAGAGGATTAGAAAAATAATCATTTCATTTATAGAAAAACAAAAATTTCCAAATAGGAACATACCCAAATTAAAGTCTCTCTGTTATAAACTAAAAGAGATCATTGATATATATTTTCATTTGTGGAATGGCCTCCTAATCACCATCACCTGACTATTGAATATTTTTTAGTTGACTAGAATCTATAACCTCTTCCCAATGAAGTTATTTCATAGCATCAGAAATTGATTTCACCCCTTAATTTAGGGTTTCTTATATCACATAATGAACTGGTTCTTATTCCATTGTAATGGAATCCAAGTCTTGTTGAAGACACAACACTTGAAAAATCTTCCCTTTAGATTTCTGTTTGAATGTTTCCAACATTTCTATATGACTCTACTTATCTTGAGAAAATACTAATCAAAATTCATCTATGTTAGCAAGACGTTTCAATTTTATTAGATCATGTTGATGTTGGGGATCTTCCTCCCACCTCTGAATGGTAACTTTCACATTAGTATGGATTACACGGTAATCAAAACCTAAAAATACTAACATTCTGAATAACATTGAGAACCATGGTATTTGTGAAGTATGTTCCTTGATGGATATCTCAGAGATGAGAATATGTATATATCACTAATATTTACAATGTTCAAGGAAATGAATATCCTACAACTCTAGATCTGATTCAGAATCACTGACATAAAGAAAAATGTACAATAGGATTAATGCACATAAAGAAGATCCATGTTCTACTCCCTCCTGAATAGTGGTTGTAAGGCCTCCTGATGTTGACTGATATAATAAATAATCATCTCCTTCAAACCTTGAAATATAAGCTGATAATACTATGTAATAAATCTCGGTCATGGTTAGATTCAAAATATTGGACAGACGAGCTATAATCATAATGGTCTGTAACCCTTAACTAATAATGGGTTAGTATCTTGGGAAGGATCCTCCACAACATTCTCATCCTCATCATTTTGGATAGAAACCTCTTTGTGGGGGATAATTTATTTTACCTAGCTAGGATTATCTATGTGAACCTTAGGAAGATTTTCCATTTAAAGGTTCACCTAAGGCAACTCCTCCTCAATAATGGGATTGACAATAATTTCATTGTCTCTTCTAGGAACTATCACTGTAGTAGATTCTATAGATAGTGTTTCACATTCAATCAAATTATGGTTAGTAAATCAGGCATAGGAAGATTTATTTGATGAATAATAAAAACTAACATCCATTTGGTTCTATATTAATAACTTCTAATTATTCATGAGTAGTAAGCATATTAACTTGTTCTAATACTTATTCAAAATTCATGCCATGATACCTCATAGATTCCAATGAAATCCCAATACTCATGTTTGATTCACCTATGGGAGCATTTGAAGTGGTTGGATTAGGAGCCTCCTTCAATGACTTTAGACCTCGAACAACTTATACATTGACAGTCGTCGAGTAAACATCAATCATCACATGATTTTTCGGTGCATGTGAAAAACCTTAAATATTACAGAGATGGAATTCAATCATTGTTACACATAGATTATCATGATTCACATCTAATATACCAGATGAATATTCTCTCATAGTAGCAAGTATATCAACATTTCCAAGAGTAGATGTAGTTTTCTATGGCGTAGATGCCTCTTCAGTCCCATGATCCACTGCATTGGTATGAATCTATACATGATAAAATGTTTCATCTACAATTACCATAAGCTAATTCTTAAATTATGTAAGGGATGAAATAGAATAATTTAATGAAAATTCATATAGTTTAATTACTTTTTATGGATAGAGATGGAATTATTATTGTGAGGGAGACTTTCTACTGCTAATAAAGCGTTTTGCTACTACATTATTTTTTAAGTGTCTTTTCTTATTTTCATCAATGGGGGACTAGAATAATAATCTCAACAAAAATGTATTGGGGACCTCAATCCCCCCACGATTTCATCCTCCATGGCCTGTCAGCTTGGATATATCACTCTTGATTCATGGGGTGGCTCAGCAACCCCAATCACAGTACCACCTGGGCTATACCATGGTGATGGAACTTTAGTTTTCTTTACAGTAACTATCTTCAATTTATGATGGTATTTACCCTGATTAATACTTCTTTGGATAATTTCAAATTGATAATATAGAAATATTATGAGAAGAAGGAAACATACATCTTTAGCATCAACTAAATCACTCCATTCTTCAATATATGATGGGACATTCCCTTCATCAATGACATGATATATCAATTATTTAACTCATTTTATGGTTGGGATTATATTGATGATTTCACATATAAGAATCTCCATCTCCTAGATATTAATTCTTACTTCCTTAGAATTATTCTCAAACAAAATATCAGATGAGGTTTGATGATATTCCATTAATGGAATATGTAACCCCTCACATAAAATAACCCACATGGTTTATAAATAACAATACAAATTATGCCATCATTGAACAAATTATGGTCATAAATTTTCATATTATACTCCATCCTACTATAATGATGGTCCAAAAGTCTTAGATTGGATGGGATGCCCAATTCCTTTTATCATCGATGGGGGCTGAGAAAAAGGGACTAAACTCTCTTTAGGGAGATGATGATTAGACTTCCTATGTGAATCTTTATCTGGTGATGTTGGTCTAGCCTTCATGATTTTGGTGGGTGGGTTATATGTCACACATGAATTTTTTTTGATCTTGTAGCCTCTTAATCCTTAGCCTCCGACTCTGAGGAATCAAACTCTAATGGTAAAGAAGCACCTTACAATTTAGATGATTCCTTCCAAATCCCTCTCTTTACTCTGACTTGAGGGACCATATTTTTTATCACACATTATAGATATGATTCAATCAATGATTCAGAATACCTGATAGTCAATATTCTATTTTATTCAAAAACAATAAGATTAAACACTTCCCCTATCATGTCCATGATTTTCAGAAACCATAGTTGTTAATCCAACATTAGGTGCAATTCTAGTCTAACATACACTAGAGGAGATACAGTAAACTTTTATAGAGATTTTATTTGGATTGAAAAATTTTAAGGTTGATATGACTCACATAAGATTTAAACATAAATCCTAGTTTCCAATACATCATCCCTGCAAAAAGTATATACACCTTCTACTCTAAATTGGATGGTCCTCCATCAATCACTCTTCCCATCGGGGGATTCTCGTATGGAAAGAAGTGGAATTCCTTGAACATACATAAGCATATCCTTACGTCAATAGGTGTGAAGGACATGGTAGGAACACCAAATAAATAATGAACAAATGGTAGGAATAAACTCCATAGGAATTGGATCCCACTCTGTTGTGCATATGTTCTGAAGTGAGTTCTGATCTATCCCTACAGATCTTGGGATAGTCATGATATTCATAAATGAGACTTCCCTCTATGGATATGAAATAAACACCTATGGATATTTTTTAGAATAGTGGTATCCAACCCCACCATCTTCATCTCTCCCATCTTGGATGATATAACAAATATCCCAGGCATTACGCCACACATGGAATCTCATACATGAAATAGATATTCAATGAGTCACATGGACAATAAACCCACATGATGCATCTTAGAAGGAATTTTGGAGTTGAATTCTTGCCCCCATGATACAATATCTCTTTTCTCTAGTATTAGATATATGTTTTTAGGAGCATATTTCATTTCCACATTGGGACAACTTGTTGGATGCATGCAGGTGGGACCATCCCATTCTTCTTCACTAGAACCAATTCCATCGACACATTTGGATGGACATCCCTTCTTGCATGGGACTTTTGAAATTTTAATATTATGAGAAAAAGTATGTAGCTCACTCACCAATGCTGGTGTCTTTTATTCATCATTCCTTGTAACCTTTGGATAAATGAATTCACCATATACAACTCGAAGGAATGGTGCTCTGAATAACTTTTAATCATCTTAAATTTGGATAACCACTTCTCCATGTGTTAGGTGGAAAGAATATGTATATGGACTCCATCCGCTCAACATATCTGAAAAAAAATCATCATTTCTATATATGTATGTTTTCCCTAAACACAGAGCTACATGAATTCCAATTCCATTCAGATTATCTTTAAACTATGCACCTGTTTTTCTCACGTAGTATTCCTACATACATGCAGTATTAACACCCCCACCAGGTCAAAAGTCCCAACTTTTCATCTAGTCCAAAGACTCATCTATATGAGAATCTCATAATATAGATGAATAGTTTTGTGGATTTAGTTCCATTGAGTGTGCTTTTAGATCTAGAGAACATGAGTTTTGATGCATAATATAGTCATTGTTTTCTATTCCATTGTCAATATATGTGCCCATATAAGAAATGTAGGAAGATGAAACGTTCTTACAATCTTGAAACCATGATATCTGGACGTAGTTATTAGGATCCAGTATGTTAGATTCACAAAGTTGACTATAACCATATAGTTAAAGATAATTACTCTTTTTAAAGTCACATTAATTTTGCATCAAATAATTGTATAGATCAAGAAGAGTAGTCTCACAGACATTGTATTAATCATTCCCTATTATATCAATCATATCTTCATTCCACTTACTATTCAATTAATCATTAGAAGATATTCTTTTGTAGCCATTATACCTTGAAAATAAATATCAAATTTATTTTTTAGTAGGTTCCATTGGAAAAAAATAAAAAAAATCAAGAAAATTTAAGGAAGGCATTAAGTCATGCAAGTGAAACTAGGGCACACAATTAGGTCGCTCAATTTTTGTAGCATACTTATCATACCTAAATTACTTGTATGAGAAAAAAAATTATTTGTCAAAAAAATAGAGTCACTTTATACTTGTGTGTGGATAGCTTAATTTTACAAATCCTTTTTGATTTTCACTAAAATGAAGCCCCTATATATAGACGGTGAAGAGTACTTGAACACCACCATTTTGCGTGATAACGCAGAAACTTGGGTGGACCATTTCATTATTTAATTACATTGGGTAGCTCTACATTATACCCTCTTCCCATTCAAATCCAATATTGAAGGGGGGGGGGGGGGGGTTGAAACTCTGTCACATCACATGTGAAAAATGGACATTCCTTAGAAAATGGAGGGGAAAATATATCGAGAATTTAATGATTTGAAAAGGCTCAAATTTGAGTTTTCCCATGGTATCCCAAATCACCAAAATCATGAATGTGGTTGTTCACCCCTCACATGTGCACCAAATCATCACTTTCATGCCAAGTCACCAATGATCACAGTACCATTTCTTCCTTTAAATAGAACCTTGGTGTATTCATTTGTATTTAAGAATTTACCTACAACATGATTATTGCTCTGATCTCCCTAGTGCTCCACCCAAGTCCTCAAAAACCACCATGTTAGTTTCATATCCACTTTAGTGGTGGAAGTGGAGGTGGGCAGTGAGAAATAGATTCTCTATGTGTTAAAAATGAACAACACTTGTGCAACTCATTTTTCTAACCACCTCATTTAATAACACGCGTGTGACCGTCGTTACTCAAGCATGAAGATGTGTGACTCACATATGGGAATAAGTATCAAAACACTTTTAGGATTCAGCTATGTCCCTACCATGTCTAGTAATCCAGGTTTTTCATCGCATAAGGGGAATCAATTCTTTTAAGCCTGCCTATGAACCATATACCTACAAACCACTTACATGAGTACCCTTTCTGGGTTAACCTCACCCATTAAAGATGATTGAGGCTTTATTGACCCCTCATTAAAAACCACTCATGGTAGGGAATTTCGTCCATAGGGTCCCGTACTTGAATGAGATTATGATGAAACCTCCCACAAGACCTTAAAATTTAAATAATAATAGGGAAATGAATATTTGTTTGTCTCTCAATGTGTTTCAGATATCTATTATCAGTGGCCTCCCATAATTTTCCTATAATAAGGTAAGGGTCATCAGGGTGCCTGTAGATTTGGATATCCGTGGTCACAGAGACCCATAATCTAGGGATGGTGTTGGGGACTTTGCGTTCTTGGACTCTAAAGACGAGACTCTATCATCCCCTTCTACTCTCAAAGACTTGGATCCTCCAATTATTATTAGGGAGGATAGGTAACATGATTTCTTTTCTTGTTTTATAGAAGAGAAGTTCCATACCTCTTCCAGGTCTAATTTAGGGAAATCCTACTAGTGTAATACATTATCTACACATGTTGGAGGTTTTAGTTTTGCTCTTATATACATCCTTCACCTTCACTCCTCCCTTACATTGGTCTCATGTTTAATGTAAAATAAAGAGAGGGAAGTGATATTTCCACAACCTCATCCACGGTCACCCTGACCTCTTCCACAGTTGCCTTGACCTCTTCTGTCAAAGGATTGTCCTCTTCCACAGTAATGGAAAAAACGTTTTTGTGGTTTGTTGAATATTTCACATCCTCTTGTTTCTAACACATATCATTAATCATGTGGGCTTAGTGATTTTGGATAATTTCCAAGCCTTTACAATTCCCTTGAATGAATGAACAATGATAAATTTGATTCCCACCAATAATAGGATATCTATGAGTCAATATCAATGCTCGAGCTCCACCTCATATCTTCTATGTCATGAGAAATTGTACCCCCTTCAATGGACCTACTTTGAGGTGTATTCCCCAAATGGAATGAACTATGAGAACACTAATTCCAACCATAACTAGGATATGTAGAAAGAAATATCAAGGACCAAGCTCCATATCATCTCATCCATGAAATGGGAAATCATTCCCCCCTCAAAGGGACTCCTCCTAGTTTTAATCCCCAAATGGAATGAACTAAGAGAACTCTGATTCCCACCATAATCGAGATACGTAGGAAGCCTTATAAAGTCCTAATCTCCACATCATCTCATCCATGAAATGAAAAATCATGCCCCCCCTTAATGGGACACCATATAGATATAATAAGAAAATTTAATGATCTACGATAACATTGATTCCCACTATAACTTGTTCATTTAGGAAGCCTTCACCTAGGGCCCGAGCTCACTAAACGTCCTTATCAAGATTCCAACACTAATTCCCTTAATTTGATCATCCTCTTTACAAGAAATCCCCAAATTATACACCTCCTAAACCTACCTAAGTTGAGACAACTATTTTGGATCCTATTATAATGGAATCCTCTTTATGAGTATTCCCCAACATATTTCTCTCAAATGGCCATACTCCCCTACGGGACATATAGATCAGTATAGACTTTGATTGACATCCAAATGGGATACATAGAAAGCCTCTCTTTGGTTCAAACCCCACACTCCAAATCCACCATTTTCACTATGTGAAGTATTCCCATAAGAGAATAATTAAATAGGGAATCTCAAATCCCTTCCACGTTCCGTGGGTTCAATAGAATTTAGTCACATACCAATCATTTACTAGGAACATTCTGCTTAGATGTCATTACTATAAGAAATTGAACTATATGGTCAGGTCCTCTTCACACGATCATAAAAGAAATGATTTTTCCTATTAAGAAGCACCGAACTATGAGGGTTCTAATTCTATTCATGAGGATAAATAGGTAGCCCATATATGGGTTCAATCCTAACATCAAAGCAACTTGAATCTCCTTGGATGATGATAAATTCTACAGTGCATAACATAGTGGCTTAAAGACCAGAATCATCATATCAATGAATAAAGAATCTCTAATAAGAATATAAGAGGAAAATATCAATACATATTCTCTAATGTATACAGATTACTACATTGATTAAGATCCTTGAATATATACTAGTGATTATGAATTTTATTTATGAAAATATTTGATTGAAATTTTCCAGAGAAATCTATATTACCCTTGGTAAATTAATAAGGAATCCTGAACATATCTAAAATCTATAATAGAATCCCACAATAAGAAATAATTCCCCTCAAAAGGTTATGATGATCCCAAAATCCCATCCTCTCAACCAATGTGAGTTCTTAAGAATCATGGGTCAAAATCATTAACAATATCCTACCTTTGTAATGAAGGTCCCTTTGGATACAGAACTTTTGGGTGTTTCTGGTTCCATAATTATATCCATTGGAAATAGTTTAGAAATAGTGATTCCAAGCTACAACACACATTCTGATGTAAACAACAGTAAATTTCATTTTTTAAAAAATCATCATTATATTAGTTCATAATAAACATCCACTTTAGAATGACCACAATCTTATGAATTTCATGGATTAACCCATCTTTCTATAAAGAGTTAAATATTTATTTCTTATGGATATCTATTCTCATATTATTTTTATATCATACCAATGGAAAGGTACTATTATTGAGTAGTGATCCTTTTAAATTCATGTGTTTCTTTGTGAGTCAATATGTATAGTGTTTTATAAGATTAATTCCTCTATAACCAAAGGAAATGTTTATTTTCAATAGGAAAACACCTAAAATATTATAATCATTGATTCACCCCCACCCTTTGGTCAGTGATCATAGTAGTCCAACAAAGTAAATTGAATTGGTATCCAAGAAGATTCTTTTACATGATCATGGATATTTTATGTTCATAGAAGACTAATTATTCTATGTTTTTTCATAACTCAGTTAACTATAATGGGGATCATAATTTTTTATTACAATGAAAATTACTTTGGAAGGACATGATTCATCCCTATATTTTATTCATTTCATATGATATTACAAAAGTTATTATAGATTGATTCACTCCTCCAATTGAGGGTTATAAATTTTATAAATTCATTTGAATAATTTATAGAATGATGGTAATGCTTGAAATACTATAATTTCATATATCTCTATCTATGGAATATAGTTTCTGAGGATTAATGGAATTTTAATAGCTAAAGAAATAAGGAACAAGAAGAAAAATATTTATAAATAAAATTTTACATTAATGAATGAAAAATTTGATATATATATATATATATATATTAGCATTATAATATCAAAATATAGAAAATAGTGAATCTTCTTGCAAATTATTTACATGGGTTAAAGACATTGCATAAACTATTTGTTGGTTCAGTGATAAATTGGATGATTTATATATTTTTAAAACAATTATTTTAATTAAACTAAATAAATAAAATTCCATTTAATCATCAATAAATTATATTGATATTGAAATTATATCTCTTGGTGATTTTAATTATATTCTCAACACCTATTAAATTCGAAGTGAAAAATTTATCAAGATTATAGAAATTGATTTATGATAAATCTCTTTCGATCCTACTAATATAGTAATTCTATAAGTTGTTTCTGAGGATAAAGTCAGGGACTTGGAAAACCTGAGTAATTTAGTAAAATAATTGAAAATTTTGTGTTTTTTATAGAATGGTGAAAATATTAATAGGGAGGTATAATGGAATGTTACTTATAATGTTTGTTAACTTAGGATCCATTAGACATTTCTTAGAATACTACTGAAGGATAATGAATGATAAAAATAGGTTACCAAAAGGAGGAAATTCAAGATGTCTCTAAAGAAGAAGAGAGAAAAATAAATTTTTTATTTGAAAGGAAGGGATAATAATATCAATAAATTTTAAAAATAGGGAAATTTCTTCATATATTATAGATATATTATGAAACTGAAATAGAATATATAAATTCCATTAGTGGTGGGCATTATAAGTTACTTATGGAAAAAGAAAATGATGAGAGATTTACCAGTGAAGAAATTTTGAAAAACTAAATAAGAAGAAGAAGAACAGAAAACATGGATAGAGTTCATTGTTAAATGATAATTGAATTAATATCATTAAAATTTATTATACATGATAAAGAGAATGATATGGTTGGAAAATATGATATTTTAAAAAATATGTAGAATCGATATTTTCTAAAAACTCATTGTTGATAAAAGAGTTATATGATAGTAAAAACTACATGATTAATAGACAACTCTAAAAAATTATTATAAGTATGATTGAAACTGAAGATGAATTGAATTGGACGTTTTTAACATAAAATGGTAAAAAATTAACAAGGAATATCAAGATTTAATTATTCAAACCATGAAGTTTGAAAATGATCCCTGAAATTAATATCTTGTGTAGACCATTTAGAACTATCGATATGTATTAATCATAAGTGTTAGAGTTTTGATAAGAATCATGACTAGAGAAATAATGTTGAAAACCCAATTTTAGTATCTAAAATAGTTAAATTCCAAAATTATAGAAATAGTGAATTATAAAACGTTTATAAAAAGATTATACAAATAAATAATATTTTAATACTAATAAGAAGAATTTTTTTTGAAGAATGTATAATCATAAGTCTACTAAATGATTTGTAACCAACAAGGAGACAATGTTATTGGATTGAATTTTATAGGAATACAAATACATATGTTTCTAAGTAAACATGTTACAAAGTATAATATTAAATCTATAGATATTTTAGGAACTATTAATGATTTAGGTAAATAAAAAAAATGGGTTGGTTAAATTTTTAACAATAAAGCCGATCCATAATGCTTTGGAAGTAGTGTTTGAGGTGTTGATAATCGAATTAAAAAAATGAAATTATGAGAAATCTATGTTGAAAACTAAAAATAGATTTCAAAAATTGAACAATTTGTTTGGAAGATTTCATCAGCCCAAACAACATAACAAATGACAACTTTCCTGGTACCTGGTTAACAACATTTATATTGAAAAATGTAAAAAGCATCAAGAGTTGGTGGAAATTGAAAAGAATAAGAATTTGTCATGGAAATACTCGTAATTTCACAATAGGAGAACATTCATGAATATTTTATAGTGTATGTTATTCAGATATTATTATATAATTGAATTTTTTTTTTGATTTTTTACAAAGAAAGTGCACTGACTTGGGTAAATGACGAGTCTCTTAAATTATTGTAATTAGTTATAATATCATTGTAAAAGAGAAATGAAAACTCAAAATTCCATTTTGCTGATGGATTCAAACCTAATTCGATGAGGGTTTGACAACATTCTTATAAAGTGAAATAAGTAGTTTATAGAATATATGGATTTATTATTTTGATTTATAATGATGGAAATGATGTAAATATTGCAAAATGGTAAATGTGTGGTTCTTTAGGTTAGAGATGACCCATGATCATGTTATCTGAGCATAATAGAAAGGAATTAGTTGAGGAATTAAAGGAGTATACATTTTATCCATTGTAATATGAATTTTATAACAAAGAGTGAATGTATATGCGATGATACTAAAATCAAAATAATAAGTGATTGATGTTCCTCAATATATTAGAAATAAGATATTTAAAATTTAGAACATAAGAGGGTTGATATACATACAACTAATCCATTATAGATTATTCATTCTGATATATGTTAGTTCATGTGAAAGTAATTTACATGTGAATATTAGTATTTCATATCCTTTATTGATTGTTTTACTCGTAGTAAATGTTGTATGTTTTTGAAATGCAATCCAATGGATCCAATAAGGACTTAATGTTCCAGGAGAAGAGTTGAAAAGGATCTTGCATACACTATGAAGAATATTGGAAACACATAATGATGATGAATATAGAAATTTCTTATTTAATAGTTACATTGAAAATCATTGAATTCATCAAAAATATAGTACACCATACACATTATACTTGAATATTTCCATGAAATAATGAACCATGCTCACTGAACATGATACATATTGAGTATTTTAGAGATATGTTATTTGATAAGTAGTTCCAACACCGAATGAAATTTATTTAATAAAAACATTCATATATATATATATATATAATATTTATTAAAAATTGAACCCATGTTGGAAATAATTAAGTATTTTTGGAAATTCCATCATTATAAATATGAATGGTGAAAATCATGGGAGGATTTATCCAATAGTTTTATATGGAATATTCTTTATTACCCATATAATGGTAGAGAATACAAATTTTATAAAAATTAAACATGATGTATTTTTCAATCTAAACATTTTAATGTTCTAGAACATTATGATAGAAAGGGTTTACAATATACTATTGATATGAGAGGAATAATATATAAAGAAATTTCTCTTAAACGACATGATAAGGTTTTTTATGGAAGTGAAGATATAGAGTATTTGCATGATTAATACATTTATTCAACAATTTTAATAAATAACAAAATATTGTATTCATATTATCCATAGATGGGGAAGAATGCGGAGGTCTACAATAACATTATATATCATAAAAAATAGGCATAAACTAGTTGATACCTGAGGATAGTTTTGCATAACTCCTTGTTTTTCATGAGTTGAGAGAAGAGATGGTGAACAATATTTAGAGCATCAAGATTTTATTGATTCCATGAATTATGAATTAGATTATATTGAGAATACTATTACATGAAAACTCATATCAAAAAAAGATGATATAAATGTGATTGAAACAATGTGGAATTTTTGGGACAAGTTGAATGAAAAATATGAATTTGTTATAAGAAAGGAAAGACTGTTTGGTATGGTTCACTCATATGTTGAATGCAATGGATTGGATGAGACATTTTACCATGAATAATGAATTGAAAAAATTGTAACTTTTATTACAATTTTTAAGAAAACATAAATATTAGATATTCTAAATTGATTATAAATCATTCTTGTTTAAAGGATTGTAGTATGAAGAAGATTACATTAATAAACCATGTGTCCCCATTCATGGTCAAGACGAAAAACATGGTCACAATTTCAATATTGCTTGGTATTTGTTAAAATATGATCTCACATTTTGTTATTCTATTCTAGAAGCTTTCTTAAAAATATTAAATTTAATAAAAGGTATAGTTGATATTACCCTTTACATAAAATAAAATCAATTCATTTCCCTCAATTTTAGTGTTCATATTAATGATACCACAATAATGGGAAATAATATATATTTATGTGAGGTATTTTCTTGAAAAATTATTATATTGATTGAAATAAATATGCTGAGAAAGATGAAATTCTTTTTTAGAAAAAATTATCTCAAAAGAAATGATAAAGTCTCCATTGTCAAGATAATTATGTTATAGAACTCTTGATATTAGTTTTCATGGAATATTCAAATCATGTTTCCATAAACATTTTAATGGGAATCAAGTCATAAAAAATTTATCAATGAGAGTATGCTGACCTCAATGAATTTAGAAAGAAGATTAGTAACCTGTTATATCATATAGAATTAACAAAAGATTCTCTATTAATTATTAATGATTACACATGATTACAAATTTATTAAAATGTAACACTAATGAATTTTTTGAAATAGTTTTCCGGACAATATTTTCTTTGATAGATTATTTTACATGCAACAATAATTCCAAATAGACCACGATATAAAATTGATATATTTTATTCATATATTATGACCAAGTGATCTGATTGGTGGGTATGATTAGAAAAAGTAAATTGTGAAAAATTATGGATTTAAAATTTATTAAATTCTTTCATTAATTAATGATTAATTATAAATAAAAATCATTTAAAAAATAAGTTTTTGTTTGGAAAACAATTGTGATAGAAATGTATTGTTATCGTAAAAACTAAATTTATCACAAACTTGATTCAACCATGGACCATATTTTTATGTAATTAATATTCATCTAATAAGATGTGATATTTATATATGAATTTTATGGGTCAAAATAGTTTCTATCAGAGCAGGGTTATCATATCCTTTTGAATCTAGGTTGAGAAAATTCCAGTGAGGACCCTAGGTATAATTATTTTTATAGAATAATGAACTAATGTTTTCATAGTGATACTTAATTTCTTATTCTAAAACTACTTTTTTTAAAGATAAAAGATATGATGTCCGAATTTATCCATATTCTGCATCATTTTTCATGATTTTTTAGTTTCTCTCGATGTTTAATTTTTCTCACACTACGATTTTTGGATTTATTAAATTTTCAGAATGTGATGGAGTCAAGTTAATGCTAAATTGAATATAAAATTAATTTATTTTACTCCTAATAAATAAAATTATAGGATAAATATTATGAAATTTCATTGATATTCATACACAAATTTCCCAAGATATAAATATAGTTGAGATTTCTGATGAGAAAATGAATGAATAATGTCTTTTTGATTCATTTCGAATGGAATTACCATATTATATTAGAGGGTCATCCAGTACACTAATCATTGATAAATTGATCGGTTCCTTCCAAAAGTTATTATTCATTCTTTATATTTTTATTCATGAAAAGTTTACTTTTATTCTTTATCATTTGGATGGATAGGTGGATCAATGGTGAAAACTTATCATGAAAACAATGGAAAAATATAACATTCACACTATATATTGGGATGAAATTAATTTATTTTTTCTATGTATTTTGATTCCTCATGTTCATTAATGAAAAATGGATAATCAATTTTTTTGTTTAACTATAATAATGAAGAATCCTGTAGTACATATAATGAAATGTTTACAAGACATGAGAGGTATGATACAATAATTATATTTTATCCTAAAAAAAAAATTGGTACGTTATTAAAATTCTTAAATCTAGGACTATTATACATATTAACCATAAAGTGGATTTGAATCTATGAAGAAATAATTTGTTTTTAAATTAAGGAGGAAATGGATATTGGAATCACCCATAAATTTCATGGTTTTGATATAACAAATAGAACTCGATGGATATTCTAAAAACAATGTATAAAAGAATATGATATTTTCTTTATAATGAAAGTGTTTTAAGAGACATTGATGAATTGATCTTAATGTTACAAATAAATTTTTATATCGAATGTAAGGATGTAGAGAGACCAATTTTAATGTGATTGGATGAGGTTTTCTAATGAATATAATAAAAAAATAAATCCCATCATAATTCACCACAAAAAAATATAGTGATTCAAATTCAATTTGAATCAGAGTAATACAAATATTGGATAGAATCCAAAGTTTAAGGAAAATGATCATTATAATAATCCTCTTATTCTTAGACAAAAATGTAAATCTCATGTGATAAAATTTTCTAATGAAATGTGTTATGTTGTTGTTTGTAAATGTACAAAAATTATCAACCCTTGAACTGATAATGTCTTATTTAATACTAAATATCACCCCTCTTTTATTCATTTGTAATTCACTAATTGTATTACATTACCAAATCAATGACTAGATGGTTATTTATTAGTGAAGACCCCTAATGGTAAAATTATCACAACTAAAGTCTATAATTCTTCTCAGTTGATGTTTCTTGGAATATTCTTCCAGAAAAACATGTTATCCTCACTATGGTTGAGTTCAATTTAATTTTTTGTAATGGATTAGATTTTCTTATATAAATATCACATAATATTTCATAGGAGATAAGTATTGTTTAATATTCTCAATCAACCATTGATGATCAATAATTATGATGATAAATATACATTTTTTTTGAAAATCACATCCATTTTATGGGTATTGGTTGATTTTAAAATGGGCAATTTATCTTAGATGGCTGGAAAGAAAATCAACATCAAAGATATAACTATTTAGGGGGTTTTTTTGAAGTATTTTGGGGATAATTCCCTAGTATTAAAAAAAACTGTGTGTTTGAATATTCAATATAACCCCTTCATAGTAATGCTCCAATTGAAAAGACTCTATATAAAATTTCCATGATTGAGTTGTTGGAATTAAAAATGTAAATCCAAGATAATCTTGAGAAGGGATTAATTCACAAATTTTTTTAACTTAGTGTTCACTTATTAATTTTTTTATAAAGAATGATATATCAATGTGACTCTGTATTGATTATTCCAATCATAAAAATATCAATATTAAGTAAAATTACCCACTAACACTTATTTATTACTTTTTTTAAAAACATTATGAATGTCAATAATTTTCCAAGATTGTCCTCCATTCTCGATATCATCAATTAAGGTTAAATAATGAGGATATATCCAATATAGAAATATGAAAACTTATTATACAATATGAATATATAATGAATCATTTTTTTTACTAATTCCCCCACTATCATTAGGAATTTACTGAATAAATTTAGAGATTACCTTGATCACTTTATTGTAGTATATATAGTTGATATTCATTTATATTCAAAGAGAAGGAACAAGCATAAAGATCACATGAAAATTATTTTGAAGACCCTAATAAAGGATAAGATGTATGAAAATTTTACAATGTTGTATTTTTTGATATATAAAGATTCATTTTTTGATATTTATTCTCAAGAGACGTTATATATATGGATCCATCGGCTATGAAATAGATTGTACATTGGATAGGATAACTAAGGTAATGAGATCCACAGTTTTCTTGGTCAAAATAAATTTTATCAATGGTTTAGAAATAATATTTTATGTATTTGAAAACAATAAAAAAGTTATATCAGATGAGATCTATGTTGTTTTGGATAGATGAATGCAAGGAATGATTCAAATAAATAGAGAGAAGGATAGAAAATGCAGATATATATACATTACCCTATAGTGGATACTAGATTATAATCTATATTGATTAATCAAATAATGTACTAGGATGTGTACTCATGAAAAATAATATTTTTATAGCTTATGACTCAATAAAATTAATAGTTCCCAAAAAAATTACCCAACTACTGATTTGGAGTTATCTGTGGTAAATTTTTCATTAAATATATGGAAATATTATCTTTATAGATAATGGTGTTTTATATAGACTAATAATATATGTTTTTTTTATATTCACTCAATCATACTTTATATTAAATAGTGAATATTATAAATGATTATAGAGGATTATAAATTCTCAATACATTACCTTCTAGGGAAAGTAAATAAAGAAGATGATGCTTTAAACCAACTGTATAATGCCATCACATCTATGCCGACGATTACAGGAGATCCAATATTATAATATTTTCCAGGGACATAGTTCAAAATATAATATAATATTTAATATATTTTCTATATTAAATAAATATGAATCCTTATATCCCATTAAGTATAAAAGTGGCACATATAGATGATGTTGAGCTATAGAAGAAGGCTGGAAGTGTTCTAGAGATTAACATTCATTGTGAGGGGGTGATAAAGTTTATGAATATTTGTTGTATCATGTAATGAACCAAAATATTATTATTGGAAATTCCATTATTATAATTATTTTATATATTATGAATGACATAAAATCACAATGAGAACAAAATAAACATTATAAAAGATGAATGTATGAAATAAGTGATATTTATTGAAATTGAGGAACCTATACTAATGGAGTAATAAATTTTTAATTAGAATAGTAATGTGACCATTGGGAATAGTAAACCACCTAATTAAATAGAAACCTCCCCTATGAATTCATAAATAAAATTTTTGTATCTTTTGAATTTTAATATAATATATTAATATCATGTAAGAAGTAAATAAATGTTTCAGAAATGGTAAAATATATATTGTTATTTTTTTTTGAAACATAAATATTTATTTACAATTTTATAATTAATATAATGATTTAAATTGAAAATTAATTTTCATATAATAGATCATATATTTATATTTTCTTTTTATATGATTATTAGTTAATTTTTTAAGACCTTAATTAATTTTTTAATGTCTCATGACATCAATAATAATTTTAAATGTGGAATTTTTACATAAATAAAATTTTTAATTAAGAATTAAATATCCCATTTTTTTAAAATTATTTTCATAAATTAGAGCCCATTATATAAACATATTCATCAAAAAATGGTTGAGGTGAATTTTCCGGATTTTTCTAAAATAGTTGAGTTTATGGTGAATAGTAACATAAGGAAATTTATAGTATTTAACATTCTAAGTAAGTAAATAAATTCTAAAGTCTTGTTTGAGTGATGGATTATATAAATGACCATTATCTCTAGCTCTCATGATTTATTAAATATAATTCATCATTATAATCGACACTATTTACAGTCTTGATTAAAAATATTAAACAAATGAATAAAATAATCCAAACCAATCCCCTCTCCTCCACCTATAATTATATCCCCTCACAACTAATTCTACTCACACTCTATGAATTGGATATTTCATATATTCTATCAAATAAATCTCCCAAACCACTTCCTTACCTTTGGGTATTTTTTGTCCCACTAAAAGACCATATCCAAGTTCTGTAAAAAGGTTCTTAAATAGAAGGCACTCAAAAGCTAAACCCCACCCTCTTCCACTTTTAATTTCTATACTTTTCATTTCATTTACTTTCATCCACTTAAAAAAGTGACATGATAAATCTAGTATTATATATATGCATTAATTATAAAAGGATAATGTGATATACATAATTAATTCTCTTCTCTTCTCTTTTTTTCTTAAAAATGAAGTCATCATCTATGATGTGTTGATTCACCACCTTCTTATAGGACGATTTTTCATTTCTCTATTACCACCTTCTTGGATGGTTGTAAAACCCTAATAATCATTAAACAATTTTTTAAAATTTATATTACATATTTTTAATTTTCTTTAACTAATATATATATATTATTAAATAATAAAACATAACTAGTCTGTGACAATCAAAAATTAAGCAAAATAAGCTAACATCCATTATTAACCTTTTATATAACGAATCATTCTCATATAAAACAATAAAATGAAATATGGAACTATTTTAAATTATATATGTAAATCAATATCATATAATTCCACTTCTAGAGTTTTCATTATATTGGAAAATAACTCCCTTAATTAATCTCAAGGGGCCCAATCCTAAAATCATGAAACAAACGCTCCAAAATAATGATGATGTATCTTAATACTCATAAAATAACCATAAATGAATACTATAAAATTATAATAAAATAAATAAAATTATAATAATTTCTAAATTAATTAATTTATTGATCTAAATTTGTTATCCTAGACATTAAGTGAATGAGAAGAACACTTTCAGACATAAGTTAAGGGATTCTCACAAAACCCCAATTTTTCCATCAGGTTACATATTTTCTCTATTTACCCAAATGTAATTCATAATTATTATTATGTAATATTAAATTCATATGTTTATATTTTCAAATAATATGCATCTCTCTCATTTACTATTTCTTTTATGGTTTCATAATTTTTTTTATAAGGATTCTATCTAAACTCAAACAAATAAGAAACCCTGGTTAAAGGGTTGTTCCAAATTTCATACCCATTTTCAATTACCGTAAATAATATGTTTTATGGAACATTTATTATTCTAAATTCTATAATTTTTTCCTAAAAAACTATAATATATTATTTTTGGTTTTATACAAAAATATTAGTTCATTATCCTCTTTAATCATTGATAATATTTTCCTTTAAACCGTTCTAAAGTGGCTCATTTCTAATAAATTATAAAACATTAATTTTACATTTTTACACTTCAATTGGACATTATTTATAATTATATATACCTATGGTCCCTTATGAATTTTCATGTGTTATTGGAATCTATTACTTCATTGAAATCATTATGATATGCCAATTCTTTAGGCCTTTTGTTATGATTATGATACCAATTTCTTTCTCTAGGTAACAGTTACTTAAATTCCTTATGTTTTATTATTTATGTAGTATAAATAGACATGAAAATATTATGATTGGTGAACCTATATAATGCTCCAATGAAATGGGTAATTTTTTTATCTTTTGATATGTCATGTTAGTACACAGAGTAATCCTTGTTCTTTTATAGGATGTTGGCCACCATGTGTATACTCTTGGATGTTATCCATGACTCATATTTATTTCTTTTTGTATGTTGCCTTCAAATTTCTATGATTCTATTATTTCATATACCATGATCAATATTTTATTAATCCATAGGATTATTCATGTTTCATTCCTTTTTACGGCATTATGTTATGCCATGTAACCCATGTTCTATGTATTATTTCTATGTTTATTCTTGTATATAGATTTTTAGCTCATCCCATTGTTCATGAATTCTCTATGTTATCTTATACAGATATATGATTTGAAAGGATGTTACGATATCATTATAGATGATTAATATATTTATTTTTTATTATATTTCCATATTCGTAATTTTATATACCTAATCATCAAAATTCACAAGAATTTATGACCTTTTACTTCTATTTTATATTTAATAATGCTTAAAATCATGTAATAATATGTGTAAAGGGGTAGGATCTATTAGTTTGTATCATAAAATTAGTCTATTTTTTGGAGAATAGGACATGAAATCATTATTTAGAACCATAGGGATAATTCTATCACAATGGATAATATAGGTTGAATCATATAGAATCAGGTGTTATGATATAATTTACTTTTATATGTTTATCCTTATTTTTTAATGATTACTTTTAATATTATTATTAGATAATTATTCCATCCCCACCACAATATTTTATTTTTTATATTCGTAGTTAATGTTGGGAAATATGAGAACTCGTTCCAATAGTCAATGTTAAAGGAAATGTGACAATTTCCCTAATGAAATTCCAAATATGATTGGAACAAGTTCTCAAAACATCATGAAAGTACTCAATCAACTAGATCTATTTATGAATAATAAACTTTGTCATGTGTAATTCACTACTTCTCCTAAGAAAGATATCATTGTGTTTGAATCCTTAATATGACTAATGTTACATATCTTAAGTGGATCTTCTGATCCCATAGTCAAGGAATAATGTATTAAATCCATTGAGAATATATTCTTTGACCATAAATTATCAGAACAAGAGAAATTAAGAATATTAGTTGATCAATTTCATGGTGAAGATGATTGGTGGTGGAAAATAATAAAAAACATGAGGTCTAAGGAGAAAATTGTTTCCATGGATTGGGATGCATTTTAGAAAATATTTTCAATATAAATGTTTACTAAACTCTCTGAATAATTATCAAATGGGAGTTTCTCAGGATAACAAAAAAGGAAAATGAGCCTATCAGAGTGTAAAAATACAAAATTAATATGATTTAATGATATGCTTATATAATTTTCATTCACATTGAAAGATAAGTGTATTGCATATTTTGTGGGCTAATAATTATTCTATGAAAATCCTTGGTGATTTGAGACTTTGATTGTTATGAAGATATAGTATGTTTCCCCCTTAAGGTTGAAATGGTGATTATATGATCTATGTGGACTGATGAGACTAGAAATAAAACACTATAAATGGATTTTAATGTTGGAGGATCTATAGATAAATCCCATGATATAAGAAAAACTCCACATCCCACATGTCAAATGTTTTGAATGAATCAACATGGAAACGTTTTAATTAGAACCAAGAGATTCATAAAATTTCGAAGATAGTGGATTACAAATAACTATTTTTGAAGGGAAAGGATGAACCCCAAAATGTAGAGAAATAAAGGATGGTTTACATCAACACTCAAAATGTTCTTTAGTGTTTCATCTATAAGGAACATTGACATTATGTGATCAAATTCACTATGGAAAGGGTTGTCTCATGAAATCAACAACAACCTCCATAGATGAAAGGAAGTGAATATATTATCATTAATAATGATGTGAATCCTAACAATGATTTAGTTATAGGTATGACTGATATTAATTCATGAATAGAAAATGTACTATTTGATTATGGTTCTATTAATTCTTTCATATCCTGTAGGATTAGTAGATCTATTCATTCACCACCTCAAAATATGGAGTTGGAGTTATCATTGATGACATAAAAATGGAAAATTATTGGATCCAAAGTATATAACTCTTTATAAGATATTTTTCTGGACTAAACATCCCAATAAATTGTGGCATACTTTCAATGGTGCAGTTTGATGATATATTGGTCATGGTTTATCTATATTCAAATTTATAAAACATAAACTATCATGAATGGGAGATAATTATTTACAAACTAAGTCATCCTCTAATTCTATACATGTGTAAGGATGAGTATTAATCTCATTAGGAATCATAATATCAAGTGTGAATATTATTTCATTATGAAGTAGCATATCTATCTCAAATAATTGAGACAATGGTGATAATCATACTCGAAGTCATTCCAATTTTGAGGGACAACACAGATATACTCCCCCAAATAATTTTCTAGTGTTTGTCTTAACGAATATATTGAGATCCCAATTTATCATATTCTTGGATCACATCCTTCTTAAAATAATCCTTTTTGAATAGAGTCTATTGAGTTGGATGAACAAATGAATCCATTACAAAAGAATCCATGTGAAGGTTTCGTACACATGAGTGCTTCACCAAAGGGGTCACCGGTCAAGTTCATCAAGAATAAGGATAGATTAATGAACTTCTACATTGAGTATCTTGATCTTAAAAAAATCACGATAAAGAAAACTTTTCCCCTTCCAAGGATAAATGAATTGTCTGATCAACTATGTGGGGACAACTATTTCAATAATGTGGACCATCGGTCAGGATATATACAATTATAGGTGAAGAAAAAAAAAATTCCAATTATACCTTTTTAGCAATGTGTGGATACTATTAGTTCATTTATATTCCATTAAAAATCAATATTTCACTAGATATTGTCTTGTACATAATAAATATTGTCTTTATATATTACCTCAACAAGGTTGTTGTAGTCTTTATAGATGATATTATGGTTCCTCTAAAAGCATGAAGGAGAATGGGGATCATTTTAATACTCAGCTAAAGACATTTATAAGGGTGGAAAATTATGAAATGTATTGAAAATGTGAGTTCTGAATGCAAGAAATATCATTTTGGGGGTATTTTATCACCCTTAAAGAAATATATGTGGACCCTTCCAAGAAAAATGATATCTAATAGTGTCCCATGTCAAAATTTGTAATGGATTTCTGTAGTTTCTATAGTTTATCAATGTATTACTGATTATTTTTTAGGAAAATATCATTATGGTAAAACCCATTGTCATTGTTAACTCTAAAGGGATTAAATTGTTTCTAGACCAAGGATTGTAAAGATAGCTTCAAATAGTTGAAAAATATTCCAATCACTACACAAATTCTCAAACATCCGACAAGTGGGGAATTATTTGTGGTATAGAATGATGCTTCAATGAATAAATTATGATTTTTACAGATAGAAAATGAAAACATTATATCCTATAACTCATGGTAGTTGAAATTTTGTTAGAAAAACTATCCCACTAATGATATGGAGTTGGAGACTATGATCTTCGCATTGAAAATTTGGTATCATTATCTCTATGGGGAGAAGTGTGATATATATACTGATCATAAGAGAGTAAAGTAAATATTCACACATAAGGATCCTAATATGTTCTAGTGATTATGGTTATATTTTACCATGGATTATAACTTTTTAATACACTATCATCTGGGTAAAAAAATAAAGTGGAATATTCTCTTAGAAGAATGTATCATGTAATTTCATAAATGATGATAGTTTAGAAGGATCCAAACTTATTAATCATAAAAAGAATATAGATTGGAATAATTATGGAATTAAATCATCAATATTTTTTCAAATTAATTCTTAACAATACCTTTTACAGAAAATAAAGGTTTATGAATTAAATGAGGTGGAAATTCAGAAAAAGGTGCAAACTCTCAAAATGGAAAATCCTTAGAACTCAATATTGACGAGGAAGGAGTTTTATGATTTTTTTCTTGGCTATGTGGGCTAAGAAATCCATATATATATAAATATCATCTAAATGATTCCCATATGCCATCCTTTCATATTCACATAGGGAGAAGAAAGATCTATCGATATCTCTGAGTGCACTATTGGTGCTAAAATATAAAGAAGGATATCACTAAATATATATAAAAGTCTTGGGTCTGTTGAAAAATTCATGTTGAAATGAAAAACGTTAAGGGGGTGATGAAAAATTACCTATACAAGTATAGAAATGGGAAAAATCACTATTTCAATTTTCACTTGACATCAAAATACATATAGAGGAATCAATGATATAATGGGTATTTTTGATCATCATACAAAGGCATATCACTTAATCGTAATTTTAGAGGACATATCACTACATCAACATGCATCAATATACCTCAATTAATTAGTGAGGATGCATGGAGTACCACAATCAATTGAATCCAATCAAGATCATAGATTCATCTCCATGTTCTATAATTTCATTCTATATGATTTAAACACAAAACCGATGTTCAGTACAACTTATCATCCTGAAACTGATGTATAATATGAGTGGACTATTTGGAAACTAAAACACTTATTGAGAACTTGTTCTATGGAATTAAAACGAGAACGAGTCAAACACCAACCCATGTTCAAGTTCTCATACAATAATATTTTTCTCTCAAGCATCCATAATGTTACAAATTAATCTCTTTATGGGAAGAGATGTATAATACCTACAAGGAGGGATGAAGTTAATTAATGGAAAATAATGACACCTAAAATGGTCAAGGAAATGCTATAAAATTTGAAAACCATTCTACATCATATTTGGGATACCAAAATTTGATATAATATTTTTGTAGAAAATCATCATTGAGACCTATATTTTAATATTTGGTATATGTTACACCTTAACATATCTCTCTAGAACTGGATCATAAGATTTGGGAAAAATGGAAATATGGTCCGTAGGCGCATCATCCCCTTAGATATTCTTGATCGTGTTAGTGTAGTTTCATACCGACTAGCACATACACCTACAATTCTTCTTGTAAAAAATCTATTCCATGCATACCTCTTAATAAATTACATAATACATCGATTACATGCACTGAATCTGGAGGCAGTACAACTAGATAATAACCTCTTGTATGAAGGGAATCCAGTGAAGATCATGAACCTATAAAAAAAGTTATATGAAGAAATAATACTCACAATGTCAATGTAATTTGGAAGTACCAAATTTATAGAGATACAACATGGTAACCGAATATATAAATGAATGAGAAACACACTCACCTTTTCATAATTGTATGAAAAACAAAAGTTAGAGGGTGTAATTTCATAAGGGGTGAATAATGTAATGAAGAAAACTTTTATTAATGGAAATTTACTTTTTATCATAATTTCATATATTATAAATCAATGAAAATCACATGGTGAAAACGATACCATCATTATAAATGATTAATTAATTAAATAAGTGGTATTTATATAAATTAAGAAACCTATACAAATGGAATTGTACATTGATTGTGGGAATAGTAATGTGACCATTAAGAATAGTAAATGGGACAACAGAATAGTAAAGCCACCTATTAATGTTTAAATAATATGTATATATATATATATATTATAAACTAATATATAATATATTTATATAATGGAATAAGTAAATAAATTGTTTATAAATGATAAAATATATATTTCTGTCATTGTGAATCAGAAATATTTATTTAAAATTTTATAATTAATATAATTATTTATCAAGAAATTATTTTTCATAAAATAGATTCATAAATAAATATATTTTTTTCTAAGGATTGGAAGATAAATTTATGAGATCATAATTAATTTTTCAAGGCGTCATAAAATCGGAATAATTCGAATAAGTAGATATTTTAATTAAAAATTTAATTACCCATTTATAGAAAAAACATAAAATTGATTCCATTTTGGAAATATACATATCAATAAATAATTAGGGATACTTTTAGTATTTATCACAAATAGTTTAATTTTTGGTGAATAGTGAAATACAATAGTTTAGGGTATTTAACACTACAACAAAATAAATGTTTCTTCAAGTTGTGCATGAGTTATAGATGATGTAAGTCAACATTATATGAAAATAATATCCTCTAGTTATTATACATATTTATTATAATTATATGTTTTAATAGTTTTCATCCAAAATAATAAACTAATTAATACAATAGTCAAAAACACCCCTCTCCACCCTCTATAAAAACCACCCCTAAACACCACTTCTCTTAACACTCTTTATGCCTTATATATTTATTATATTTTTGACAATTATTATCCAAACTCTCTTCCCAATGTTCTCACACATCCAGTATCACAAAAATACAATTTTCATGTGCCTTAGGAGGTTCAAAAGGAGACGAAACTAAAGAAGTAAAACCATCCCATGACCTCTTGTAATTTATATTAATTTCCTAATTTTTCCTTTATATCACTAAAAAATGATTAATGATAAAAATAATCATAAATATAATATAATTTCATTATGTTTATTTGATACACATCAACAATCTCTTCTCTTCATTATTTATCTTAAAAAAACATTATCCATTATATTTTGAATCACCACATTCATTGATGATGATTTTTTATATTCTATTACCACATATGTAGATGGTAATAAAATTATCATAATGGTTAAAAAACTAAAATTTATATTACAACTTTTTGTATGTTTTGGATCTAATATAAATATATTTATTAAATAATGAAATGAAACTAGTTTGGGAATAAATAAAATTCAAGCAAATAAACTACTACTCATTGTTTAAATTTTATCTAAAGAAACATTATCATATCTAAAAAACTATATATGGAACCATTTTAAATTGTGTATGTTAATAAATATCATATAATTTTACTTTTTGTGTTTTTATCTATTTGAAGAGAACACACGTAATTAAACACAGGGGAACCAATAATATAATCCTAAAATAAATGCTATAGTAACGTTGAAATAATATCTAATAACTCCTCAAAATGGTCATAAATGACCATAGAATAATTATAATAAATTAAATACATTTATAATAGGTTCTTATTTATAAAATTAAAGGATCTAATTTTGTTTGCTAGGATATTATGTGCAAATGTAGAACACTTTCTTAAATAATGTAAAGAATTCTCTCTGAACCCCTATTTTCATTTCATGTTACGCTCTCTCTCTGTCTCTCTCTATCTTTACCCAAATATAATTCATAATTATTCTTATGAACTATTTCAAAATTTAGTTTGTATCTCCCAAAAAAATCACCTTGATAATTGTTTCTTTCTGTAATGGGGAAATACATGTTTTAAGAGGTTCCAATCTCAATTCTTCCATATAAGAAAACCCAATTAAGGAAAACACACCAAATCCAAACAAATTTTCATTTACTGATAATAATATATTTTAATCCACATTTTTTTCTAAAATCGAATTATTTATCATGAAAAAATATATTAATTTATTACTAGTTACATTCTAAATATTATTTATTTTTCTACTTGAAGACTATTTAATACTTTCTCTTAAACCATACTAAAGTGTCACATTTGTAATGACTGTTAAACACTATTTTTACATATTTACACTTAATTTAGGACTGATTTACTATTATTTATACATATTTTACCATACTAATTTTCATTTATGATTCAAATCTATTCTTTAATGGACATCATTCTAATATGACCATTTTGTATGCCTTATGATATGATTATGATATACATTTCATTGCATGGGTGCCCCTTTTTTTTACCTTATGTTTGATTATTCATGTGGAACATATATGAAAGAATATTTTATGATGTGTGAAATGACATAGTTCTCTACTTAATTTGTTACTAATTAATTCTCATGAGATGTCATGTTGGGACATGAATTAATCATGATTTTTATGGTACTTCGTCCACCATGTGATATAGTAATGGAAATTATCCTTTAATCATATATAAATGATTTTTCTTCTTCTACATTCTTATATTTTCATGATTAAATGATCCCATTTTATATATTCTATGATTCCATATGTTATATTAATGTTCCATGCCATTTTATGTCATTATATTCTGCCATCTAACCCATGTGATATTTTTTTTTCTATGTTTATTCCCTCACTAGGATTTTTAGATCATCCCTTTATTCATGTATTCTATATGTTATCCTTTGTATATGCTTGAGAAAAATCAGTCATAGGATCTCATTAGGAATGATTAATATAATTTTATTTTATTCTATCTCCATTTTTTCAGTTTTATATACCTAATATTAAAAAGCCACTATAAGTTATTATCCTTGCTTTTTTTTGAAGTCTAATTAAGCATAAATTCATGTAATAATATATTTAAAAGTCTGTGGTCTCTATATATAACCTCCATAGTAGTTTTGTACAATGAGGTATTAGATGAAGCTCACAATACATCATTCACTATTCATCATGGATGCAAAAATATATATAGATACTTGAAATAGTATTATTTGTGGGTTGATATGAATAAAAATATAAAAAATATTACATCTCTGTGATTCTTATTTCAGAATTTATGGTTGATAGAAAAAATTATAATGTTATGTTACAACCTTTAGCCATACCATGGTAGAAATAGGAAAAAATAACCTTTTATTTTCTTCATTCAACTATCCTAAAGTGACTAATGGTAACAATTCCATATAGTTTTCAGATGATATTCTTAAAAATATGGCATACATGAATTCCAATAGAGAATATTTCTCTCTGGATTAACATTACATGATATATATTAAGGAAGTAGAAGGATGAATGGAGTGCACCATTATATTGTATCTTATGAAGATATGTTGTTTAACTTAATATTTTTATGAAGTCTTTAGAAGGCATTGGTTAGAAAATTAAGGTTAATTATGAATTATTATCCATATATAAATGATCTGTCTTGGATAATTAATCAAACTCTAGAATAAATTTTGAGATCATTCTCTTTGTAACTCAAAGGTGGTTAGAATAAATACCTTACATTAGTTGAATTATACTTCAAAAAATATTTCTCTACATCTTTCATATGTCTCCTTATGAAGCCATATATTCTAGAAAGGTTTTAACTCCAATATGGTGGAATGATTTTTGAACGAGAAATATTTTGGGACCAACCAATTATGAGGAAAGGATATAAAATATAAGAACTATTTGGAAGCATAATATGGAAACATAGAGTCATAAATATATTTATAATGAAAATCATCCTAACAAAATGGTGTTTGATGATAGTGAAAATGTTTTCCTTGGAACATATCCCTAGTATAAGGTAATTATATTTTGAAATAAGGGAATATTGGGTTCTATATATATTAATCCATTTTAAATTATTTATCGTGTTGATTTGGTATCAGATTGATTGGAGCTTCCATCAAATCTCTCTTAGAGGTTATATTTTTAGAGAAATATCTCTCTTTTGTGGAACATGTATTGGAAATTCTATATCATATAGGGAGATAGTTCCAAGAATCAAGGAAACTCATCATTCCCATGTATAATAGAGAAACCACTAATTTGAGGATTCAAAATGGGAACCTGAGGATATAATGAAATAGAGATATCCTCAACAGTATGTATCAATGGTATGAATTTTTAGGGGAATATTCATTTTAATAGGGGTAAAGGGTTACACTCTAAGATTTTATGAAATATTTTTTTTGAATAAATGTATTTCATTGATATTTTACATTACACCCCCCCAAACAGTCTAAAACAATCGTAATATATTATTATAATATTTTTAATATAAATTATTAAATATACATTTGATTGATGGATATAAATTTTACTAAATAAATAATTAAAATCTCATTCTTCCAAATTTATTATATTAATTAAATTCTTATCAAATATTTAAAAAATTGATTTGAAAATTGAGGAGTTGATTTTTAAAAACCAATTCTTTGTGAACAATGCATTATTATACTAATGAATTAAACTTGTTTATACAGGTCAATTATTTAAATGAAATTTATATTTTATATATTCAATCAAATGGAATAAGCATTCATCTAATATTTTTCTACACATTGGATAAAAATAAATTTTGTTTGATATTAATGTTTGATTTCTCTAAAAACATTTCTCTTATTTTTAAACACAATATAATATTTCATTTATAATAAATATAAGTATTTAATATGACAAATTTGATTCTATATTTGAAATCAAGGGGATCATGTTTGTTAAATATGTTGCTTTGTTTTTTTGTCATTATAAATAGAAACTATGGTAAAATTTTCACCTTTATAAAGGGATACTCTCATTAATCTCGGTTATAATTAAGTGATAAGGCCATAATTTTTCATCATTATTATTATTTGATGAATTAAATGTGTCACATTTCACCTTATGAATGAAAATTATTTTTTTATTGGAAAATATTATATGGGAATGGAATTTATAATATTAAAAATGTGGAAAGCTATAAATTATCAATATCTTGGTATTAAATATATTTTATGTATACGCATATGAGAAAAAATTTATGGAACATTCTTGATAGTTATTATGGTCGTAAAAAAATTATTTCCATGGTATAAATTTATTTTTTATTTTATTTATTATATAATACCATTAAATTCTTATGCGGAACTCATGCAGTATATTCCCTTTTAATATAAAATTAAAATAAATGATTTTAAATATGTTAAAACTAATATAATTTTAGGTTGTTAATGTGTAACAAGATTATTTTATTTTAATATAAGATATTATTGTTATTATAAATAATTATATTATAATGATATCTTTTTTTCTATGAAGTCAAATTACATGAATAATGTCTAAAAATGAAATAATCGACATTTTATCAAAATAAATCATTATTAAATTACATAAAAAATATTAAAAGAGGAAAAATTTCATAATATATGGTATAAAATTTAATCTATTCACTGTTTATAGTTCACGTGGAACCATTTTCACGGCGAATTACATTATTATAATTTAATCTTTTGAGAAATTTAAAGAGTGTCCTCTCCTTTCATTAAAAAGGGACACCATTGATTTCTTTTATATATTCCATAGTTATCCATATAGATATAGAATATGATAGAAAATTGTCTTCTCAATATACATTGAAAATTTTTATAGGTTCTAATCTCCCCAAAATACCAACTCAATTTTTCATAGTGAAAGATCTAATGGGGGACTCCTAATAGCGAGGTAATTTCCCCACCTGAAATATTTCAATTCATTAATTCTTATAAATCCTCTAAATAATTAGTAAACAACAAAAAATAATAACATTACTAAACTAAATATTCAAGAAATATAATATTATAATGAAACTACCATCTTCCACCATCTTTCCATCAAATGAAAAGTGAATGTATCATGTATCTATACAAATGACTAAGCATTATCACATAGTGGTACAATTAATTTTTTGTCACCATATTTCATGGATGATTATTATGATGGGGTTAAATTATATATAAAATATTTATTAAATAATTATTCTTTTTAAATTATAATATCATATCATCCTTATTACCATAAGTCCTAATGGAAAATGAAAATTTATATCGTGTATACTTATAGACTACAACATACATGAAACTATCTGATTTATTTTTAGTTTTAGTTTTACATGTATTGTAAGGAGGATGGATATAATGTATATATATGGATGATATTATTTAAAAAAATAACATAAATGTTATTTATTATTTAACATTATATCTTTCCATCGATCAAAAAATGAAAAAAAAATAATTCACATGTATGGTCTACTCATTCCATGATTGGTGTAATTCATCTTTAATCACTAATATTATGGATGACTATAAATAAATGTATATATTGAATATATATGATATGATAATAATTTATGCGATTATTTTTACAAAATATAACAAGTTAAAAATTATTATACAATTGTTTTGAACACATTCGAAGGATGTGGAACTCAAGGTAAGGGATCTTTTTCAAGAATTTCATTTATATGGGACACATGATTGTATACCACTTGATTATTTTTTGTGGTGTATATAATACCCCTTAATGTATTTTATGATTATTATCATTAAAATTATTTTATTTACATACCCATCTATGGTTCTTTATTTATTGTGTCTTATTATACAAACGATGCCAATTTGGTGAGTGTTTTATGTTAAAATTGAATTAGTTATCAGGATTGTTTATGAATTAGTTAATGATGATAGAAAATTTATGATACCCCTTTAATTAAACTTGTGAATTTTTTCTACTATTATTAGTTGTTTAAAATAGATATTTCCTTTCATTTTACTCACCTTATGTACTCACGAGACAAAATATTGGTTTTTAATAAAAATGAACATTTTTTATATCTTCAGTCGATTGAAATCATTCTTCCCTATCCACGTTTTCTAAAAAAATATAAAGTAGGATTTTACTCTTATGATTTTATTTTTTAATTTCATTTTTATTCAATTGTTTCTTATTAATAAATGGTTCGAATGTAATATTCTTTTCATTTCCAGAATGAGCTTCATTTTGAATCTAAATCAATAATTTGAAAACAATTCTTTCATTTAAATTAATTAGAGACAACAAACATTCTTCCATCATGATTTCATAAGGAATTAAATATTCCTTTAAAATAGTCCTTGTTTTTTTAAAGTAAATTTTTTTACCAAATAATTTTTAATTTTTATTTTAATTATTCAATTTCAAAATATAATGTTCAATTTTCATTGAGAAATATTTTAACTAGTCATTCAAAATCATTTTCCATCTTTTATGAATGTATTTGATGTTAATTAAGCCTTACATGGGTTGTTATCAAATGATGCCATCCATATTATTTCTCCAAGTGGTTTATGTTTATGCTAGAAGTTCTTTATAAAACCGATATACTTTTTTAAGGTTATGATATAATTTAATTTTATTGAAATGTATTTACTTTATTGGGGTTTGATATGAAGAAAATTTTAAGATCTTGTTCCACGTATATTTATGATTTTAATTCTTTGATGGGTGGGCCCTGTATCTCTCACTAATTCATCTAGTAATGGCTAATGCTCTATTTTATCAAAAGGTGCACATGAGGTTATCCAAATACAAAAAGATGGTACATTGGAGGTTATCTGAAGCCTGAAGTAGGTACACTAGTTGTTATCGCAAACCTAACATGTAATAAATGTCTTATTAGGTGGATATGGGATACAATTTTCTTTTCTTTTTTATGCTATAATTATGGGTCCTATTCTATTGTTATTCTATCATGTATCATTTTTCTTCAATTCTATTATGATTCATATATTCTTGACTTCAAATCCTTATTTTGTGACTGAGTATTATGATATACAATATGAATGTAAAAAAATTCAATAATTAAACTCATGTTCTCATATCATTTTTCTCATGTTTTTCTTATGTGGTCATATATATTTCCATTTTCCCTTATTGGGAATTATATATCACTATTTATTATGTTCCCCCTTCATTTTTTATAAATAATTGAATTATTTAAGATATTCATAAGAAGAGTGATATTTATTAATAATTTAGTTGGAGACGACGTAGTATAGTTATAAACTAGTTTTTTACATATCTAAGTGTCCAAAGGCACTAAATCCATAAAATTATGAAAAGGATCATCATGTATTGTAGTGAATATTCTTCTAATAAGATGTCATTTTAACTTTGAGTGTTTTTTCTGCTGTAAAAAAGTCTTATGTTAGGTGTTTGAAAAAATAATTATCTAATATATGACGAAAACAATTATTTTTTGCGATGAAATGTGAGTTCATATAAAAGAGTGATATATATGGATAAACAAATACTGTTTAGAAGGTTTTGTTGATGATAAATGATCCAAATCATTTTATTTTATTTTCTTAGAAAAGTATCCATGCATTGGTATACAAATAATCAATTTTTAGTGACTCTCATCTATATAAGATAAAAGTATATAATTTAAAGACATTATATAACACAATTATTTTTTATGATGAAATGATTGTAATATTTTTTGGTTAATGTGAAGATACTCATACTGTTGGTATGTAATAACCTAAGTGTGGTTATTATGACAAAGAATTCGGTGCATAATACAAATCTGAGAAAATTAACCTTAAATATCACTTTATCAATGAACATTTGGAAGGTAAGAAACTATGTATTTAGTTTTATCCTTTATAGAAATTTATAGATAGTATATTCAGTAAATAACTTCTGAATAAAACATTTCCATATATCAGGTTGATTATTGCAATTCTACCTCACTATATTAATAATAAGGTATCTATTTAACATTTTATTCTCTTTTTATCACATTTTATTTATTTTAAATGAGGTATTTCAAAACATAAATATATCTGTAGATATGAACATTACAATTCATGGGATGTCATATATTTATATGCAGTTCTTGAAAGGGATAATTTATTATGGGATCATGTATGGATTATTTTAATTTTTTGCTTATGTGGATGCTGGAACATGATAAGTCAATTTTTATTTGTGATGGTGATTATTTGAGTTTATGAATATTTTTGGAACAATTTATAATCAATTATTTATGGATAAATTCATACTATTGTTTAATTATTCTTATTTTCATCATCGATTTTAATGATGTTCATTTATAATTGGTTGATACCGATAAACTATTTCAGTTTTAGAGAGTAAGTGATTTAACTTCTTTGGTCGACTTGGTTGAAAAAAATTCCAATGAGGGATATTATTGAAGATAATAGGAGTTTATTTTATTTTTTGAAAAATAAATATACTTGTTAGCATGAATAATGATTGTTTATAGTGATTTTATTTTTTTCATATATTAATCACATGAAAATATTGATCCTTTTTTAGGAGTTTCCATAACAGGTTTCCAGATAGATAAATAAAATCTGAATGAGAAATGACAATTAGAATGATTCTATATAATAACCCATGATTTTCTTACATAAATATCACATATTTTAACATGGATATTCAATAAAGTACAAAAATACATGTTTGAGGACTATAATTGTTCACTTTCATTTGATACTAAGTTCTCAATATTATTATTTAATGAAACATCTTCCACAACCCCCTAAAGATATCCCCTTTTATACTCTTCATAAACATCCCCAACATAAAACCATTCTTCATAACCCTAGGAATGGAAACATAATAAATTGAGAGCTTAGGTAAAAATAGTGCTAAACATGGGAGATATCATTCTATGATCATAAAAAATTATAAGATAAGAATATTTTAACATGATATTGAATATATCATACAATTTTCATACCCAACCTCTCATATATCATAAAAATGAGTCTTGGAATAAATAATTATCATTCCAAAACATTTAATTCATAGTATTATGAAATCATCATAACTCAATAACCATAATGTAGTTTCTCCAATTTTCTGTGTATTGTTTTATATATATAATATTAAATTTTTATGAGACAAGGTGCAGAGATGGAACATCATTCTATGACCCGGTGATCCTGGAATGGTGGTTCAATTTTTTTTATGTTTAGTGAGCCGACACTTGTGCGCGGTTGTGGCAGTTTCCAAATGGATGGCCAGATTGAAAAACTGAGGGAACCATTACGCTTGGGACGACGACTTTACCTAAGAATGGGTTTAACCTCCACTAGTGCGGGTCGAGTGAAAATGTTAATTTTCGGATGTTTTCAATAAAATAAAATAAAATAAATGACAAAATTAATTTTATGGAAACATCCGTTGTAGCACGACAACATGGAAGATGTTTCTTTAATAAATACCATGTCATAATGACTCAAACATGGAATGATTGACAAATTAAAATTGCAGCGTATTTTTGAGTTCCAAAAAAACTACCCTTTTTAATGGGTTAATCAAACGTCTATCATTAGCAGAAGATTAAGGGGAAACTCTAGAGAATCCATGGATCATTGGAGAAACCTCTCAGTGATGAATGACGATGGATCGAAGTTACAAATCAATGCAACAATGAAGTTAAAGGATCTCGATGACGATGACGGTATGACCCCCACTTCATCAGCAATTGAATTCTTTGTCAGGTAGGGGTTTTTTATTTAAATTCTTTTCACTGCTTTTGATTTAGATGACGATCACAGATCAACTACGAACAATTTGATCTGCGGATTTTTAAGTTCATGTGGAAGGTTCTTATTGGGATGATTTGGGGAATTGATCCATGTTGAATTGTTGTTGTTTGATTCTACTTTGTTTAAGACTACTAATGGGAGTGGATCAACACCATGGAGAACGATGGAAGAGTTCCATTCCTCGATTTGCTTATTGGATTTTCCTCCCCCTTTTTCTTTCACGTGTTCTTCATGTTCTTCATGGGGTGATGAACAATGGATCGTTGTGCATCCATTTTTTGATTCAATGATCCCAAATTAATGATTCGACACCACAACGACCTTGCGGAGGTGCGACGATGATAGCAGTTGACGAATCAGACTGGATCGAGAAGGGTTTTTCTTCGAGCGTTCTTCACGCCGGTGGATCATTGCATGTTTTCAGAGCCAATCGGAGGTCTGAAAGAAAAGGAATCGACTTCGTGGTGTTGGTGGACCAAAACTATGGAGTTTCTGGCAATCGGACGGCCGAATCGACAATCAAGACAGCACAGAGGTGCAGCGGTGGAAGTCCGCGGTTCTGGAAATTTATAGAACACACGGTGTGTACATTTGAAGGACACGTCATGTTGTACTGGTAGCAGCGGCTAAGGTTTTAGGCGTCACATAGGAATCACACGGCGTGTTGTACCTTCCCTAAATCTCGTAATGTATCTTGGAAGGTATAAGGACACATGATGGACTACACGACTTCAGAAGACACTGCGTGCACTCTCTATGTGGCAAGACAGAAGCGGCTATGTGGGACTCATCATGTTTCCCGGGGATACACAAACACAGGATGGACTATATAGCTTTAGACGACACGACATGTACTCTCTACGCGGCAAGACAGAAGCATCTACATGGGACTCATCGTGTATCCCGGGGGTACTCGGAAACGGGTTGGAGTACATGGGTTGAGGTCTATGTACGGGCACACAACTAGTGTACAAGGAGCCGTCCTGAGTTACTCAGACACGGTATGTACACGGTACTACACACTACGTACTCACTTTTCTACACGACCAGCCTCACGACATAGGCCATTGTACAATGGTAGTACCCGGGGTCAGACAACACGATGTGCAAATTTTCTACACATCACGTACTTCTCGAAAAATGGCATGGTCTTCTTCATCACCATATCATGGACTTTTTTTGTTTGGGATAGTGCAACTTTTTCTTGTTCCCTTGAAGGTCAGGAATCTTTTCCTTGTATAAGAGTAAGATCCCTTCAGCAGGACTTTATATGATAGAGTCGGCATCCCTTCTAGAGGCCCAGAACGAGATCCTCTATCCATTCTTGACCCTAGGTATAGTCAGGCAACGAAGCATCCAACTCTATCGGGCGTTGATACTCTACTCGGCTGGTGAATTTATTTATCTGGTGAATCTGGATGATTCGCGGTATCTGCCATGTCCCTGGCAGTGATCCTCATTTGTGTATCGTGATCTTTCCCACCTAAGATCATGTCTCCTATAATGAGTGATTCTATCTATTGTGATCTTCCCACTTAAGAGTATGTCTCACATAATGAGTATAACTACCTCTCGTGATGTTTCCCAACAAACAATACTTCTCGGATGAACGTCATCAGAGCTACCAAACTCGTGAAGTGTGTTCTCCCATAATGAGTGCTTCGTGGAAATCTTTGAACTAAATCCCTAGAGGGGGTATGCAGTTGTGTGATATGAGGTATGAACTGTGTCTTCTTTACCTTAGCTATCATACTTAAAGATACTGGTACCATTTATTCCTTCATCACCACATGTCTTGTGCAAAGGCTTGACATTCCGCTAGAACCATTGACTCGGTCCTTATGCTTTGAGACACCTGCAGGAGGAGACTCGACAATCACACACCTTTGAAGACAGTGTGATCTTACCTTTGGAGATTAGTGTTTCGATTGAAACCTCTTGGTGGTAGCATTGAGTCCATAAAACATCATTTTCAGTATGGATTGGTTATCTTCAATCCATGCCCAGATTTACTGTTTTAGGTGAAGAGTGTGGTGTGTCCGCCGTGATGGAATGAGGTTTCCCTTTTTCAGAGAAAAAGAGATCCAGCCGGCACAGAATGGGCTCATGCATAGGAGGGTGTAGTCGATCACTCATGATATGGATAACCTTACCCACAGACTAGTAGATGTTGTGAGATCTTTGTTCCCAGCAATAGTGGCGGAGTATGCAGACATCTTTCCTGAAGATGTTCCAGGATTACCTTTCCACCGGAAAATCAAATTCTGCATCGACTTACACCCCGCAACGACACCGATTTCCTCACCAGCATATCAGATGGCCCCAAAGAGCTTCACGAGCTGAGGGTGCAGTTGGATGATTCACAGAGCAAGGGTTTCTTAAGACCCAACGTTTTACCCTGGGCGGCCCCATTCTTGTTTTCCATGAAGGCACATGGGAGTTTGAGGTTGTGTGTGGGTTACCAGCACCTGAACCAGGCGATGGTAAAGAATAATTATCCACTTCCGAGAATTGACGGCATCTTTGATCAGCTAAGAGGGAAATAGTGGTTCTAGAAGGTTTTACTTCATTCAATTTATCACTAGTTACGAGCATGGGATGAGGATATACCGAAGACGGATTTGAGATGCAGCTACTGTCACTATGAGTACTTGGTGATGCCTTTCGGCATGACAAACGCCCCCGCAGTGTTCTTGGGATTGATGAACAGGATCTTCCAGCCATACCTGGGCTGGTTCGTGGTGGTCTTCATCGATGACATCCTTGTGTACTCAACATCATAGGAGGATCACATGAGACACCTACAGATAGTTCTAGACATACTCCAAGATCGCCAGCATAATGGGAAGCTCTCAAGGTGCCAGTTCTAGATTCAGGAGGTCCACTTTTTGGGACATGTCACATCAGCAGATGGAGTAGCTGTGGATCCGGCCAAGGTGGTGGTAGTGTTAGCATTAGAGCCACCTCAGAGCATGACGGAGGTTCAGAGCTTCCTTGGGTTGGGAGGATATTACCAGATATTCATTCCTGATTTCTCTCAGATATCTGCACCCATGATAGCCTTGACCAGGAATGGGAAACCCTTCATGTGGACGAAGAAGTGCCAGTGGGCTTTTGACCAGTTGAGATAGAGTTTGGTGAGCGCCCCAGTTTTGAGATTGCCGGAAGAGGGTGTTGAGTGCATAGTTTTCTGTGACACATCAAGGACCAGGCTGGGCTGCATCCTGATGTAGAGATAGGAAATGATAAATTATGGTTCATGCCATCTTAGGCCTCATATTTAGAACTATGTGACTCATGATCTCGAGTTGATTGTGGTAGTATTCGCATTGAAGATGTGGTGAAACTACCTTATGGGCGAGCAGTTTATCGTCTAATCTGACCACAAATGCCAAAAGTACATCTTTTTGCATAAGGACCTGAATCTTAGGCAGAGGCATTGGATAGAGTTCCCCCTGGAATATGATTTTGAGATCATCTATACTATTGGGATGGGGAACAAGGTGTCAGATGCTCATAGCAGATGGTCGATCTCATAGCTACTGAGTGAGGTGACAGAGTAGTTAATCGCGTTGCAGTTATCCTTCATGGATGGAGAGGATGTAGCTTACCTGAAGTTGATGGCTATCACCCTTACAATATTACAACGAGTTAGGTAAGCGTATCTTTGGAATGTCTATTGTGAGACTTTACTTGCTTAGTTATCCACATGACATGGTCTTGACGGATATTCGCAAAGCGGGGAGCACATTCTTCTTTTCAAAGGATGCACTATTGTACTGGTGGCCTTGCAGGAGGATGTCCTGAGGGAGTTTCATACACCCCCTTATTGGAACTTCCTGGAGTGGAAAATATGTACTAGGATCTCTGACGAATGTTATGGTGGTCAGTCATAAAGAGGGTAGTAGCAGAGTTTGTTTCCCGATGCCTCACATGCCAGTAGGTGAAGGATGGGCACCAGGTTTTAGCGAGATTAGCTCACCCCTAGATGTTCCAGAGTAAAAGTGGGATGGAATGTTTATTGAATTCAGGAAAGGATAACCACAGATGTCCAAGGTGCATGATTCCATCTGGGTGGTCATTGACCCACTCACCAAGTCGGCCCACTTTCTAGAAATCAGGTAGCAGAGTTCCGTAGAGTGATTTGGAGGCCTCTGCAAGCAAGAGATAGTTCGGATTCATGGAGTCCCCTCGATGATAGTCTCAGAACAAGATTCCCTTTCACATCCCGATTGTGGAAGGGATTGCAAGAGGACTTTGGGACTCAGCTATGCTTGAGCATAGTGTTTCATCCCCAGACAGATGGTCAGACGGAGAGGACCATTCATGTTTTTGAGGATATTTTACGAGCCTGTATGATGGACATTGGTCACAGTTGGGAGGACCACCTACCATTGGTGGAGTTTTCATACAACAATACCTACCATTCCACCATTGGTATGGCACTGTTTGAGGCTTTTTATGGGAGACCCTGTCAGTCACCGCTTTGTTGGACTGACCCTGGGGAGTCAGCACTCATGGGTCCATAGTTGGTGTGAGCTACCACCATGAAGGTGCAGATCATCCGGGAGCAGATGAAGACTCCATAGAGCCGAAAAATGTCTTATGCTGACAGACGACATAGACCTATGGAGTTTGAAGAGGGAGACCAAGTCTTTCATCGAGTGTCACATCAATGAGGGCTACATAGATTTGGTCGAGGTGGCAAGCTATCTCCGAAGCTCATCAGACCTTTTCAGATATTGTGCAATGTTGGAGAGGTGTCACAATGCCTAGATGTACCACCACAGTTGCATCAGTTACATGATGTCTTCCTGGTGCCGAAATTGAGGAGGTACGTGCATGAACCATCACACTTCATCGACTAGGGTGAGCTGGACATCAAGGAATGAGTGACCTTTTCTGAATACCTGGTGGATATCGAGGATCGGTATGAGAGGACCCTTTAAGGGCGATCGATTCCCTTGGTTTATATTCATTGGTAGCATGAGAATCTTCAGGAGATCACATGAGAGCAGGAGGCTCAAATCTGTGCCCAGTACCCACATAATTTTGAGTAGTCTTGTTTTCGATTTTTGGGTTGCAAAGCCCCATGGTGAGGAGAATGTAATTTCTCAGATATTCCATGTATTATTTTTTATATATAATATGGAATTTTTACAAGACCAAGAGCAGAGACGACACATCATTCTGAGTCCCAGTGATCCCAGAATGGTGGTATGGATTTTTTTTATGTTAAGTGAGCTGGAACTTGTGCGCGGTTGTGGCAGTTTCCAAATCGGTTCCCTGATTAAAAATGTGAGGGCACTATTGCATCTGAGACTAAGACTTTACCTATGAATGGGTCTAACATCGACCATCACGGGTTGAGGGAAAAAATTAATTTTCAGACGTTTTCAACAAATTAAAATAATATAAATGAAAATGTTTATTTTATGGAAACATCCGCTACAACACGACGATAGGGAATATGTTTCCTTAATAAATGCCACATCATAATGAATCAGAAATGGAAAGCTTGAATCATTAATACCGTATCATATTTTTGAATGCCAAACACGTTTCCCTTTTTAATGGGTTAATCGAACATCAATCATTGGCGAATGATTAAGAGGAAACTCTAGAGAATCTGTGGAGCTTTGTAGAAAACTCTCAAGGATGAAAGATGATGGATTGAAGTTGTGAATCACTGTGAAAATGAAGTTGAAGGATCCCAGTGACGACGAAGACATGACCCCCCTTCTTCATCAATAGAACTCTTCATGAGGTAGGTATTTGTTATTTAAATTCTTTTACCCGCTTTTGATTTAGATGACGAACATGGATCAACTATGAACAAGTTGATATTTGGATTCGTACATCCTTGCGAAAGGGTTTTATTGGGATGATTTGGGGAATTCATCCATGTTGAATTTTGGTTATTTGATTCTGCTCTGTTTAAGACTACTAATGGGAGCAGATCAACACTGTGGCAAACGATGGCTGAGGTTCGTTCCTCAATTAGCTTATTGAATTTTCCTCCCCCATTTTCTTTTGTGCGTTCGTCACGTTTTTCATGGCGAAACAAACAATGGATTTTTGAACATCTGTTTTGCAATGCAACAATCCCAAATTTATGATTCAAACCCACAATGACCTTGCGGAGGTGCGACGACGATAGAGGATAACAAATCAGACAGGATTGGGAAGGTCTATTCTTCGAGGGTTCTTCGCGCGAGTGGATATTTGCATGTTTTCGGAGCTGATCGGAGGTCTGAGAGAAAAGGAATCAGCATAGTGGTGTCGGGGTGACCAAAAGCTAGGAGTTTTTTGGAAATCAGATGGCCAGATCGATGATCAGGGTAGTATAGAGGCTCGGCGGCGGAAGTCTGTGGTTCTAAAAATTTCCAAAATACATGGCGTGTACTTCCGAAGAACACGTCGTGTAGTACAAGCAGTGGAGGCTAGGGTTTCAGGCATCAGACAGGAATCACACGACGCATTACCCAGGTCACAAGACATGTTAAACCTTCCCCAATGCTCTTCATGTATCTTGGAAGGTACACAGACATGGAATGGACTACACTGCTTTAGACGACACGGCGTGTACTCTCTAGGCAACATGACAAAAGTGGCTACGTGGGACTCAGTGTGTATCTAGGGGATACATTGAAACAGGATGGACTACATGGCTTCAGATGACATGGCATGTACTCTCTACACGGAAAGACAGAACCAGCTATGCGGGACTCAGCGTGTATCTTGGTGGTACACGGACACGGGTTGGAGTACCTGGGTTGAGGACCGTGTATGGGCACATGACCAGCATACACGGAGCCGGCCCCAGTCAGTCGGACATACCATGCACACCGTACTACATGTCATGAACAACATACTACGTGTCGTTTACACTTCACTACATGTCATCTAATCACATTTCTACATGACAATCCTTATGACACGGGCATTACCTGGGGTCCGACAACACTGCGTGTAACTTTTCTACACTCTGTGTACTTTTAGAAAAAAGGAATGGTCCTCTTGTTCACCATATCTTGGACATTTTTTGTTTTGGTTAGTGCCCCTTATTATCATTAACCTAAAGGTTAGACATTATTTCCTTGTACATGAGTATGATCCCTTCAGCAGGACTTTCAGTGATATAGTCGGCATCCCTCCAAGAGGCCCAGAGCGAGATCCTCTTTCCATTCCTGACCCTAGGTTGAGTCAGGCATCAACCTGACTAAATCTATCTAGAATTTATCCTCTACCTAGATGGTGAATCACCTAGCTCGTGAATCCGAAAGATTCGCGGTATCCGCCATGGCCTTGGAAGTCATCATCATCTATGTATCATGATCTTTCCCACTCAAGAGTGTGTCTTTTGTAATGAGTGATTATATCTATCGTGATCTTCCCAATCATGAGTGTGTCTCCTGTAATGTTTGTAACTACCTCTTGTGACAATTCTTGATGAACAGTTATTCTCAGACGGACGTCATCATATCTACCAAAACCGTGGAGTGTGTTCTCCCAAAACGAGTTGTTCATGGAAATCTTTGAACAGAATCGCTTGCGGGGGTATGCGGTTGTGTGACTTGTCTCTAGACTACGAGTCTAGGTTTTGAGTATATCTGGATTGTGATCTCCTATTATATGATTAGTGGACATATACTGTGTATATATGACTGTGCCTTTCCTTTGTATACTTACTTTGTGTTTTTGGATCCTCTACTGATTATTGTTATACTGACCCCTACATGGTCTATGCTCGCATGTGTCAGGTCTTGTGCAGACGAGCAACCTTTGGACAAAATCTAGGGCGATCCAGGATAGGACCAATATTTCATAGTTCCATATAGGACGAGGCATTCCCTCAGCTATGAGTAGTAATCCCAGTACCACATTGTGTTTACAAGTTGGACTTTGTAGTTTTCAGACTGTTGTTTTTGGTGGGCATGTATTCTGGCCCAGTTTACATTCAGAACTTTACTTTCTGTCATACTCTATTGGTTGGGTTCAGTTGTATGCTTGCATTTTGTTCCTTAGTGGGTTTTTGTTAGGTCCATAAGCCTGAATACCCTGAAAGGGGGGGGGGGTGAATCAGGGTATGACTAATTTAAAATTAACGCTCGTTCTGATCTTGTTTCGCTGTTAAGAAAAACACTCTTCTCTTTCTTTCCTGTTGCACAAAGTAGACAGAAAGTAAAGGATGCACATGACACACCAATTTTACTTGGTTCACCACAAAGGGCTATGTCCAAGGAGCATACGCCGACAAGTTGTCGGTCGTACCAATTCCACTAAAATTCACTAGCTATGGATTAAAATGTTTGTGCTATATCAATTCTATGCCCAGGCTCACTGCCTTTACAAAGTCTAGGGTCAACTCACTGCATTTCCAAGGGTCACTCCCTGTTTCTCTCTCTCTGGATCACTACCAGTGGAGAGAATCACCTTCTTCCTCTTCTTAAGCTCACTGCTCTAGAAGGGAATCCATTCACAGTTTATAGACCTGTAGGTCTCTTCATTTTCATGAAATAATGCATCTTCAACTATTTATAGATGCTCTATTGATGTCCAACTTTCATCCAATGATGAATACCACTTTGCCTCTGACCACTGGGCAACTACCTTTGGAAAGTACCTTCGCAAAGAACCCTACTTCGCGAAGTTCCCAATTTCGCGAAGCTCAAACAAGCCTTCGCGAAGCTCCTGCGTTTTCGCGAAGCAATTTAGCGAAGCACTCTCGCAAAGCTCAAGCTGTCGCAAAGCAACGTCCCTCGCGAAGCTTACTAAGCCAACGTGGAGCTCGCAGGTTTCGCGGAGCTACAATAGCCACCGCGAAGCACCTCTTTCGTGAAGGACACTGGCTCCGCGAACCACCTTCGCAAATCGAGAGCGAATGATCTTCTCTGAAAATTCTCTCTTCTCCTCTCGAGGGGGTCAGCCTCTATTTATAGGTGATTCCACCGACCCTCGACCCTTCCACGCGAAGTAAACACCACGTCATCTCAAATTGCGAAGCTCCAAAGTTTTTGCCAGAATTCTGTCCAAATCGCAAACCACCACGACAATTTTCCATTCGCGGAGCTTGACGTAATCGCGAAGCATCACCGTCAACATTCCTTCGCACCTTCGCCACGAAGCTCCCTTGCAAAGCCCTTAACCGCCGCGATGCGCTTCAGCCTCTGCTGTTCACGATGCTTGACGTAATCACGAAATCTCACCGCCTCCATTCTTCTGGTCATCGCGATTTCCAAACCATGAATCCTATCTTCACGAAATTCATGCCTTTGCCATATTAAATTATGATCTTCATAGAAATCCTATTTTCGCGATGCTCACAAAATTCCAAATTTTGGACCCCAAAAATTTGGCAAACACTAGGAAACGGTGCAACCTTGTACTGCTCTTTTGTACCGCCTCCAGATCGTCATTTCCTTTGTCATCGTTCTTTGTTAACAAGGATTGTCAACAACTTCTTGGGAAATCGACAAATATCCATGAAAACCTGCTTTTTCATCAAACACAATCAACCCAAAAATACTGCAATGTTACCTTGAGGTATTTTTTCCCAACAATCTCCACCTTTGGGTTTGTTGACAAATCATCATAACTCTGCTCAGAATGATTTTCTGCACTTTGATTCCTCACTGAGTCTTCTTCCAGCCGCAACCACCCTTCGCCTCTTGCGATTATGATAGCGTTCAAGGAATCACATAACACGTACTGTAAGCCCACATGAGCAATGCTTGGTGTGAGAAACAAGAGTAGTATGAAAAGTTCATCAATGAATCACTTCATGTCAAACCCCAATTGTCGATTCCAACCTAATACCAATTCTTAAATTGATACCAATTGTTGAACCACACTGATACCAATTGGTGAAAGCTGGACACCTTCTCACACCATTCCAACATCACTCTTCTGCTTTTATCAAGATCCTCAGCTGTCGTGATATCTATTCTTTGATCGATCACATCTAGCATCGTCAGATTTGAAAATCTCCCCCTTTCTCATTTCTCCCCCTATCTGGCTACTCCACTGGTCAGCTTCTCCCTGTATCTGTCATGATTTATCAAATAGACACACTGTCTTTCCCTTGACCAATCACTATTTTCTCCCCCTTTGTCAACGAACCCAAAGGTCACTCCATTGTAGTCTGTAACATAGTAGAGAACACAGATCATCACATTAGGGAAAACACATCATACCTCGGGGAGAGGGGGGGGGGGGGGGGTCCCACATCCACACTATTTCAAGTGCGGGGAATCGAATGAACTCCCAGAGCCAGTCGATGCCTCTCAAAAGCTTCCTTGGGTAAGGCCTTTGTCATAATGTCTGCAACCTGTCGCTCTGTAGGCACATACTCCAACTTCACGACTCCCTGCTCAACCTTCTCCTTGATAAAATGATACTTAATCTCAATGTTCTTTTTCCTTGAATGATGGACAGTATTTTTGCTAAGATTTATAGCACTTGATTTGTCGCACTTGATTCTGAATGGAGACTACACTTCAACTCCCATATCTTCAAGCTGCTGCTTCATCCACAATAACTGTGTCCATGCTTGAGTGACCGCAATATACTCATCTTCTTTGGTGCTCAATGAAATTCAATCTTGCTTCTTGATTAGCCAAGAAATACACAATACACCAAGATAAAATGCACCACCTGACGTTGATTTTCTATCATCTACTGAACCGGCCCAGTCTGCATCAGTATATCCCAATAACTCTGTCTACGATTTGTCACTATATGTCAAGCTGAAATCCACTGTGCCCTGGATATACTGAAGTATTCTTTTCACTGCAAGAATGTGGCTTTCTTTGGGATTGCTCTGATATCTTGCTACTTTTCATGTGGCGAAAACAATATCAGGCCTTATTGCAGTCAATTACAAAAAACATCCAATAATTTGCCTGTATTCTGTGATATTAACTGCCTTGCCATCTTCATCTTTCGATAATTTCATCCGAGTGGCAACCAGAGTCTTCATATCCTTGGAATTTTACATTCCAAAACTTCCCAGGACCTCCTTGGCATATTTAGATTGAGAAATGAATGTTCCATTCCTTCCTTGTGTCACCTGTAGACCATGGAAAAACGTTAGCTCTCCAATCATTGACATTTCAAACTCATTTTCATGAATTCAGAAAACTGTCTGCACTGAGCTTCATCTGATCCGCCAAATCTTATGTAATCGACATAAACCAACACCATCATCCTTTTATTACTGTCATTACTGAAATAGAGATTGTAATCAACTCCTCCACGCTGAAAACCAAGTGTTTTCAAGTACTGATCAAGCCTTGAGTACCATGCCCTTGGTGCTTGTTTCAGCCCATACAATGCCTTCTTCAGCCTGAAAACGTTGTTCTCATCCTCATGAATGAGAAAACTATCTGGCTGCTCAATATATACCTCTTCTTCCAGAACACCATTCAAGAATGCTGATTTGACATCCATCTGGAGCACTTTGAACTTTTTTTGCACTGCTATGGAAAAAAATAATCTGATTGTCTCCAGCCTTGCAACCGGTGCAAATGTCTCATCAACATATATTCCTTCTATCTGGGAGTATCCCTTGTACACTAGTCGTGCTTTGTTCGGAATCACTGTGCCATCTTCATTCATCTTGTTGCGATAAACCCATTTAGTCCCGATGACATTCTTGTCTGCTGGTCTCGAAACAATCTCCCATGTCTGGTTCTTCTCAATCTGATCAAGCTCTTCGTTCATAGCCTGATCCCAGTTTTCATCTTCAGCTGCACCAGAAAAACATTTCGGCTCCACTTGAGACAAAAACGATGTTTTCTGTAATGATTTCATTCTTCGAGTCTGAACTGGAGCTGTTTGATCACCAATGATATCCTACCTATCAATTTCATCTCGACTCTTTGGCTTCCTCGTAGACACAGACTTGACACTTTCTTCTTCATCATCAGTATCTTCTTCTGAGTCAGCTTCTGCCACTTCTGCTCCCCCTGGGATGCTTACCTCATCATCACTTTCATCCAGGAACTGTTCACTGGATCGTTGAGTATTCTGTTCATTTTCAACTATATTGACATCATTGCTCTCAATGATTTTTCTCAGCCTTTTGTTGAAACATTTATATGCTTTGCTTTTCCCTGAGTAGCCAAGGAATATCCCCTCATCTCCTCGTGCCTCAAACTTCCTGTGATTTTCTTTGTTGAGAAGGAAACACTTACTTCCAAAGATTCGAAAGTATTTCAGCATTGGCTTCTTTCCGTACCATAGTTTATACGGAGTCTTCCCTTGCTTCGGACACAACAGAGACCTGTTCGAAACATAGAACGATGTCAAAACTACTTCCTTCCAAAATATCTCTGGCAGGTCATTATCAATAAGAATTGTTCTAGCCATGTTGTTGATGATACGATTTCTACTTTCAACCACTCCATTCTGTTGGGGAGTTCTTACTGATGAAACTTGATGCCTTATCCCATGGTTCTCGAGATAGTTTTCAACTTGACTGTTTGTGAATTCTGTACCGTTATCAGTACGAAACTTCAGAATTTTCTGCCCAAGCATCTTTTCTGATTCCATCCTATACTGCTTTATGCAACTGAACACCTCTGTCTTATGGGTAATGATGAATACCCATGCCATTCTGCTATAGTTATCAATGAAAAGGATATAGTACCTTTGCCAATTTATAGCTCGTGGTGAGATAGGTCCACATACATCAACATGAACCAGTTCAAGCACTCTAGTTGATTTCTGTTCCTTTGGCCTGTATGTCTTTCTGATGATCTTCCCTTGTTGGAAAGCATCACACGTATGAGTTCGATCACATGATAGCTTGGGAAGGTCTCTAGCAGCATCACAATTTATGAGATCTTCCATAGATGGTTGGCATAGATGACTAAGTCGCTTATGCCACAGCTAGTTTTCTTCCTCTCTGGATAAAATACATGTATCTTCTTCCCCACCTACAAGGTAGAGATTTCCCTTTGACCTTTTTCCCTGCAGAAGAGTTGCTCCATCTTTTCCTTTCACAACACACATCTTCTTGGTAAATCGGATAGAGTGACCAAAGTCACATAGTTGATTGACACTGAGTAAGTTATGACTGAGACCCTCTACTACAAAGACATCAACACGTCTCATCTCTTTTCCCCCAAACTTGGCTTTCCGTGAGCCAACAATCTTCAGGCATTCATCATTTCCAAAATTGACAAATCCTTCTTTGTCATATTTGATGCCTGGAACAAGATCCTTATTACCCATCATGTGGGATGTGAAACCACTATCAAGGATCCGAACACCAGATCGATCTGATGCTTTAAGGGAAATCTCCACCACCACAGACTTCTCATTTTTCTTCTTTTTGGTCCATACTTTTTCTTTCACACTCGGCATGGATTGAGACTTCTTTTCTTTCTCAGAGTATGATGGAACAGTCTCATCTTGCAAAGCCGCAAATCTATTCTGCATTTTTAACTCACCGGTCGGTTTATTGACCTGCTGCTTACGAACGTTTTGATTCTTCTTTGGAACATTTCTCTGAATGGTCGAAGTACAGTACCTAGCCATGTGCCCAAATCCTTCTCACCAAAAACAGTGTCCTTCAAAATATGTTTTCGAAAACCTTTCTCTTTTTGGATTCCATCTCTGTTCTTGTTCCCTTATATATATCTTGGCTAAGGAACACACATACTATGAATGTCCCATTTTCCCACAGCAATAACACCTGATATAGGAAACATTCCTTCATGATACTTCAGCACTACGATTTTCCCTTTGGGATCAATGAATATTCTGATTCTGTTTTGTGCCCAAATCAACCTTCAATTTCGGGACAGGTGCTTGCGGTCTGACATTAACTGCCACCGATTTTTGTTTTTTATCAAGCCTTGAATCAACCTTAGCATTTGAGCTTTGTTTTTGCTTCACTCCTACTGAAATACGAGCCTCCTCTTTCATCTTCTCTTTCTTCTGAATGGCCTGCTTTTCTGATATCACATTGGGGGTCAAGTGTTTTTCTTGATCCTTCATTTTTCATCGCAGACTGACCACTTCTTCTTCAAACTCTTTGATACATATGACCTACTCCTTTCCTGTGTTAGTCAAACAATCAATTTCCTTCTTTTGTTCCTCCATTCTAAGCTTATGCTCAACAATATTTTCTGAGCTCTTTGGTGTTGAAGATTTTAGTCTTTCAATTTATTCTAACAGTTCTGACTTTTCTTCATCCTGTTGTTACATATAGAGTTTGGCATCACAAACCACTTTATTGGCTTTCTTTATTTTGGCTCTCCAAACATCTATCTCTTCAAGAGCTGCTTCCAATTCAGCTTCCATATCAACTCTTCCTTCAACTTCTTCTTCCTCTTCTCCAACGATAGTTTCTACCTTTTCCTGAGAACTACCAACGACCGCTACCATAGCATTTTGTTTATGATCTTTACAGTTTTCAAACTCCTCAACCTCTTCATCCTCAGACTCATCTGAACTGTCTATTTCTTGTGAAAGAAGATTATTCCTCTTGAAGAAATTTCTCTTGAACTACTTCATCCCTTTCACATAGGCTGAAGATTTCTTGTTGGGAATTTCAACTTCATCATCATCATCATCGTTATCTTGAAATTTCATGGGGCATCTTTCCACAAGATGAACAACCTTTCTACATCGAAATCATGCTAGTGTAAGTTTACCTTTAAACTTTCCTCTTCCTCTTTGAAGATTTGATGAAAGGAATGAAGTCACCTTATCTGTCTCTTATTCTTCATTAGAATCATCAATGGTGAGTTTTTCATGGCCTTGAATGCCACCTCTTTGGATTTCCCCTTTTCCACAGTCTCGTTATCATTGTTTCTCATTTAATATGCAACAAGAGTGCTGTGCAGGTTATCCAATGTCAGTTCTTTTGGGTCTTTAGCTTCCAAAACAGAAAATTTCGGATTGAACCGAGGTGGAAGTTTTCTCAATATGCGCAAAACAATTTTTATATCTTCGATAATTTCTCCAAGACCCCGCATGTCTTCAACCACAACATTTACCCTGTCAAAGAATGCATTAACAGGCTCATTCGGGTTCATTCTCAGATCATCATACTTGTTCCACAACACTTTCAGCTTTGCCTCTCTGACTTTTGTATCCCCTTCATAAATATTCAAAAGCTTTTCCCACATGGCATGGGAAGTTTTGCATGACATCACTTTTTTATATATGGGATTGGAAAGGGCTCCCCCTAAGGCATTGATTGCTTTGAAATCAGCATCCAGCTCTTTATGCTCTGCTTCTGATAATGCACCACTAGTAATATCAGCTGTGATACCATGCATAGCTGCTGAAAACACATACATTCACAAAGATCAGAAATAGTGTTGCATTCAATTCTTCCATATCTTAAAATTACATCCGTCGAAGATCGTAATCCCTCTATGATTAGTCACCTCCATTTGAGAGAAGAACAACAATCAACCTTCCCTCTAATACCAATTTTTAGGTCCACAATGCTGAATACCCTGAGAGGGGGGGGGGTGAATCAGGGTATGGCTAATTTAAAATTAACGCCCATTCTGATCTTCTTTCACTGTTAAGAAAAACACTCTTTTCTCTCTTTCCTGTTGCACAAAGTAGACAGAAAGTAAAGCATGCATAGGAAACACCAATTTTACATGGTTCACCGCAAAGGGCTACGTCATAGGAGCATAGGCCGACAATTTTCCGGTTGTACCAATTCCTCTAAACTTCACTTGCTGTGGATTACAACATTCGGGCTAGATCACTTCTATTCCCAGGCTCACTGCCTTTACAAAGTTTAGGGTCAGCTCACTACTTTCCAAAGGGTCACTCCCTATTTCTCTCTCTCTAGCTCACTGCCGGTGGAGAGGATCACCTTCTTCCTCTTCTAAGCTCACTGCTCTAGAAGGGAATCCATTCACAGTTTATAGACCTATATGTCTCTTCATTTGCATTAAATAATGCATCTTCAACTATTGATAGATTCTCTGTTGAAGTCCAACATTCATCCAATGATGAATACCACTTTGCCTCTGACCACTGGGAAACTACCTTTGGAAAGTACCTTCGAAAAGCACCCTACTTTGCGAAGCTCCCAATTTCGCGAAGCTCAAAGAAGCCTTCGCGAAGCTCCTGCGTTTTCACGATGCACTTTCGCAAAGCACTCTCGTGAAGCTCAAGCCGTCGCAAAGCAACGTACCTCGCGAAGCTTACTAAGACAACGCGGAGCTCACATGTTTCGCGGAGCTACAATAGCCGCCGTGAAGAACCTCTTTCGCGAAGCACACTGGCTCCGTGAACCACCTTCACAATTCGAGAGCAAATGATCTTCTCTGAAAATTCTCTCTTCTCCTCTCGAGGGGGTCGACCTCTATTTATAGGCAATTCCACCGACCCTCGACCCTTCCGCGTGAAGTCAACGCCACATCATCTCAAATCGCAAAGCTCTAAAGTTTCCGCCGGAATTCTGTCCAAATCGCGAAGCACCACGACAATTTTCCATTCGAGGAGCTTGAAATAATCGCGAAGCATCACCGTCAAAATTCCTTCGTGCCTTCGCCGCGGATCTCCCTTGCAAATCCCTTCACCGCCGCGATGCGCTTCAGCCTCTGCTGTTCGAAAAGCTTGACGTAATCGCGAAGACTCACCGCCTCCATTCTTCTGGTCTTCGCGATTTCCAAACCATGAATCCTATCTTCACGAAATTCATGCCTTTGCCATATTAAATTATGATCTTAATAGAAATCCTATTTTCGCGATGCTCACCAAATTCCAAATTTTGGACCCCAAAAATTTGGCAATCACTAGGAAACGACGCAACCTTGTACTGCTCTATTGTACCGCCTCCAGATCGTCCTTTCCTTTGTCATCGTTCTTTGTTAACAAGGATTATCAACAACTTCTTGGGAACTCGAAAAATATTCATGAAAACCTTCTTTATCAACAAACACAATCAACCCAAAAATACTGTAATGTTACCTTGATGGATTTTTGCCCAATAGTTTTACTTTTCAGCATTTGCGGGCTTGGAGATGTGTGCGTGTGTAAAGGTTCATAGGAAATGCCTCCCATATAGTATTATGCCTACTCGGTGTTAGTCACCATCCCCTGGCCTATTGGAGGTGGGCTTGGGGAGTCACAGCAAAAACCCCACTAGGACGAGTCATGACACACAAGATCATTTAACTAATGTATGGTACTAACATTGATATAGAAATAATTTCATCTATTGAAGTTATCTTACATTACCATCAAATCGTAATGGACCAGTCATCAACACTAGTTTACCATTTCATAATGGATTAATAATCATCACCTATTTCCCATAGTTGATCAATCATATTAGTATGTTTCCCAATGCGAATCCATCACATCATCTTTTTTCCCAACACAAACAAGTATGATATAAAACATTACCCAATATATTCGATGAAGATATAATTCCCCTAAATTTTTTATAACATGAAAATATTAATTGGATATAAATTAATTACTATCACATAATGAAAACCCTAAATTGTTTTCCCATAAGATAATATAAAATTAGTCATATCAGAACACTTGGAAAGAAATAATGTTTCATAAAAAAACTAAACTTTTTAAAATTTATAGAAATGAAATGTGTTTCAAAAATATTTCATCAAAGCATTACCCATTTAAATGAATTTCATTTCATAAATATTTCATTATGTCATAAACCATTTAAACAAAAAAAGTTCCATAAATATCTCATCAGTTCATGATTGATTATCCCATATAAAAGTAATTGGTATTATATAAATATATCCTCCATAATCAAAAACCACTCATAAAAAATAATAATAATAATATATTTTGTTTTTAAATATCCCTAGTAAAACACATGTAAAACAAATGGTTTTTTTAAAGAATAAACTGATTTTAAAATACTAGTTAACAAATTTCAGGAGAAAATTTTCATTTTCACATTGAAATCACATCATTAAATTATAAATACATTAATAATAATACAAATAATATTTTAATTGAAATTATACTATGAAACATATAATTTAATCTTTAAAAAATTGTGTTTTCATGACGATAGGAATTTTTTTAATTCCATGCATGTTAAAATAATATTTGATTTCACAATTTTTATAAAATCCACAAAGGCCTTGATATGAAATTGAAATCAATATTCATTTTAACTAATATTGAAAACAATTAATCCATAGATAAATAATCCCTTAAAAACACCTTTTATAATAGTAAAAACATTTTGAATTTGTTTTACAAAACATGGACAATAATAGAAAAGGCATTTCAGCGAAAGGGAGAAATAAAGTTAAATTTTCCTTATGAAACATTTGATGAACTATTGAATACATAATCTGATGAAAATTGATGTAATATTTTAATTTTCTTGATATAAATAGAGGATAATAAAATTCACATGATTCTTGGTACATAAATCTTAATATCTCATCATTGGAATCGTAATAAAAAATAATCTCAGTAAAAAATGAGATTATCACATCATGGCCTTACCACATTGATAACATTCATATCATAAACCACATTAAATAAATAATCATATAAGGAAATATTCCATCCAAAAATTTACATAATGAAAACCATAATTGAAATTCATGGTCATCATATATTCCACCCAAATGAAATAAGATGCGAATATGAAATGTGTCTTATTGAAATAAATTTGAGAATAAAATCCCATACATTAAGTCAATAATTTTTTCAAACCTGATCTGTCCTACATTATAATAATTATAATATTATTATATATAAATTAAATACCCATACATATTTTTATCATACTATATATGATTTACTAGTGATCTATTATAACATGTATATTATGAATTCCTAGTTTAAATATTGTTTTGGGTAATAACTGCTTCATTTTTCATGTATGTTTCGTTAGGTAATTTTGGTCCTTTTACGTTAATAACTTTTCTAAAATCTAAATAATGGTAAAAATTATATATATATATACATATATATTAATAGTTCAATATGTATTTATATATAAAAATCCATTAATGTTAGAGATATAAAATAAATTACACTGTCGATGGAGATGTTAGGCCATGCATACATCTGAACACTGATTGAATTTTATTAATTGACGAAAAAAGTACGGTAATAAATACAATTCCCTTAAATAATAATTTTTCATTCATATATATATATATATCACATATTTTTATTATCCCCATCCTTATTTCCTTCCACATAAAGATAAATAGAAGAATGAATCACATTGCTTCACGAGATGGTTGTACCCCGTATACACGAGCGATGTAATCATACTACCATTGAATTGAGAGTAAGATATAATATGTAATATTATAATTTAACAAGTATAATTATTTCATAAATATCATATAAATATATTATATACATCATTATATCCAACTATGAGATGTGGGGATGGAAAAATATCATCATCGGATCGCGAGATAGTTGTCTTCTATACATAGTCTCGACAGTTTCATTTCCCACATGGAAAAATTGGATATGGATATTGGTCAATCAACTAGAAAAATAACATATCATTATATGGTAGATAATTATTTTATTATATCATCATGGATAAAGAATATTTGATAGAGATATAGGTAGAAATAAAATGAAAAATCATGGTAAAGGACATTACCTCTTCTTTGAAGAAACCCACTAAGTTTATACCTAAATCCTTTATAAGATGGATTCATAATCAATCCAAGGAATATAAGAAGGTTATAGTGGTGTATAGAATGGATTTGGATAGGTAATGGACTACTCTATGTTTTTTATGTGTTAATAAAATATTAGAGGGTGTGCCCCTTTTGTATGCGGGGAAAGGAACCTATAAGGAATCTAGATGGAAATTTCACAAAACAATCAAAAATGAAAAAGTCACTCCCAATCCAAATTCTCAAAAACAAACATATATTATAAATTCTTATTTTATAAGTCTGTAATATTTCAATTAAATATTTTTTTGACATGTATTATTGGAAAACATACCTCGTTCCTTTTATTTGACCCAAGGTAAATATGTTTTTACCTATATCATGGTAATAAATTTATACAATTTTCTCTACTCATTTTGAAAAAAATATATTTTATAATAATAATTTATTTAATTTATGATATCCGAACCATTTTTATAAATTAACTTTTTGTAATTAAAAAAATAATAATTTAATATGCAACCCGCAAATCTGATGAAAAAGCAGTTTTCCAAATATAAATGTTTCAAACATATAATATGTTTTAATATCAACATTATATATTAAATTTCTTATAATTTCTTAAATTTTATTAATGTAAAATTAGCTGAACTGATTAGTTTATAAACCAACCTTAATATAAAATAGTTCTTGTAAATTCATTAATTTAAAAGGTAATTATTAAAAAAATAATATTTTTACTATTCATATAAAAATAGTCATTTTTTGAAATTTGTAAAAAATTCACTCAAACATAATATTCACACATATATATATATATATTGAAGTTTAATTTTTCAATTATATTTTTAATGTATTATAAAAAAATTCTTATTATTTCACTATAAGTAAGTAAAACATTATTATAGAAAATAATATTTTTAGAAACCTATAATGAAATTATAAACAATAAAGTACATTTTATCAATATGATTTATTTATATAAATCCATTATAATTATTTTTTAAACATTATTTTTTCCAATTCATTCAACTATGTTTAACTTATATGATATAATAAACATTTTTAATTAATAATATTAATAGTATTAATAGTATATTGTGGTTAATTAATATTTAGTGTTCAATGCAACACAAGATATTAATGAAATTAACCATAATATATATATATATCATAAAATACATCATTATAACTTTCTACCCCACATTAAATTAATTCCCCTCTACAAACTAAATATATTTTTAATAAAAAAAATGAGAATGATTCTACCTCATTGAATCCATTGCTTCCCAGATATCTTCCTTCAGATGGTAGTTTCACCAAAACAAATTCGTCGGTTGAGTTGTCTTGTTTTAAAGAACCGTCACTATATGATCAAAAAATTGCTATTGGATGTTCCTCACATTAAAGATCATTACACAACTATATTACATTAATTTCTAGTACATGTGAAGTATCAGGTATAAAATTTATAAAGATAGATACATGGAACAAATTATAAACCTAAGAGTGATTTGGTAGAAGCATAAAATGATAAGCAAATGTCTTGATTCAATCAATAATTTCAAAGTGAAAAATATATATACAGGTCAAATTTACCTTACAGAGTAAGAAAATTTTATTCATTCTCTTATACATAGATCGAATTCCACTTCATCTCCTTCCCCATGGAATGAATTTTCATGATGAATTTTACATCCATGAGGCAGTGAAATCATCATAATATTAATAACCCATTCCTTCAGCCTCAAAATATTAATAAAAACCAATATGGATATAAACATTTATCTCTTAAAATCTATAAATCATGTTAATAAATTCAATAAATAGTTAACCATATGGCGCCCCCATAATATGTGATACCAAAATTAAATCCTAAATATTGAAATGACTTGATCTCTTAACATTCAATGATCAAAATAACAATAATTTTAATCACCTATAAAATATCATTAAAATTTATCTATACATTAATAACATAAAATTTTCATTATAAAACCACATATTATTCAAAAAGTGGATTAAAATTTTATTCCTTAAATATGATCTTATCATTTCCTAAAACATTTCAATTTTTAATCTAAGTTAATCCTTTCACTGATAAATGATCAAAAGTTGATTCCAAAGATCAAATGTGTATTCCTTATTCTATAATCTACATATAAAGTGATAATAAATTATAAGAATCAAATCAAATATCACTAAATTATACACAATTATATCTTTATAGAGATAATTTACAAAAAATTAAATAAGAAAATCCAAAATATAGAATAACCATATTATCATGATAATGTTTATCTTTGGTGATTGTTTAATACTTCCCTTATCTGATTATATTGAGTGGTTATTTAATATTTCAATCCTCTTTATAAATTATATTAGTGCATTAATTCTAATAATTTCTAAAATCCATACATCATAAGCATTGGATTGTGTTGTTTTCAATATTTTGAGTATTCCATTCAACCACCTTTTCATATTCACTAGATCTATGACAAGACTTATCATATTTTTATAAACATCCAATTATAGTAAATCAATTCCCATGACATTTATTCCCACATTCTTGAATATATGTGGTTGGAATTTCATTCCACCATGTTATTTATTAAATTTATCATGATAATCGATCTTACTTATATAATTGAAACCACTAGAATGGTGGGAATCTACAATTTACATCTCTAATTTTAGTGCACATAGAATGACCTATTCATATATACAAAAGACTCTTTTAATCAATTCTGTTTTGAGTCATGGTTTTAGGTCACCAAAGTATCAATCAATCATTACATTATGGATGATGATTAAACTATCAGCATACCTTGAATGTTGCATGAAATAAGTTTCATATGATCTAATAGATTCATCATCATATTCTTGGATATTTAGAAGCTATTTATCCATACTTATACAAAGAATAATAGTTATATACTTACTGAATAATATACTCATAAACTCATCACCTTCATTGGAGTCAATTTCCTCTTCTCGAAATGTACTCTTTATATGGTTCCACCAATAATATTCTTCTTTATGAAAATAATAGGAAGAAATTAACTTTTCCATGATATTAAGACAAGATAATTGAAAAAGACTTTTATGTAGTATGGGTCCATTTCTATGAGACAATTCGACTAGGGGAACAACTAAATGAAGTTGGGAGTAACCTCATGATGGATTAAATGAAGTTATATTTCCTCTTTTTTTTTGTTTTTTAATTAACCATGATGTATAGTATTAGAAATTTATGTCAGAATATAAATGAAAATTTTCATTCCCCACACATAATTATTGGATTCTCATGTGAAAAATCATTGAAATTTACATCACATTATACATTATCATGATTACTATATGTTTTATCCGTTGATTAAAATGAAAAAAATCATAGTGTGTATAACAATAATCATATTGGAAGAACAAATATTCATAAAGAATCATTTTTTTGATTTCTAAATTAAGACACATTGTTTTAAATCAATGACACATTTGGATTAACCTAGGTCGTCGATGAACTCCATCACTTGAAATATGTCATGATGGATTGTAAATAATATTTTAACAAACCAACCCTTATCCACTATTAATGTCAAATTAGGTATTTAGTAATTCCAATTTTTCTGTACTTGTATATTCTCAATTTAATTAAATAAAATATTTTTGGATTTATCACTTGTAGGTACATATTGGAAAGTCCAATGTACACATGTAGTATCCAAATATGAAATGTAAGAAATGATAAGATCGGATTCCCAACATTGTTATATGAGGGGGATATAATTCTATGATCATATAAAATAATAATATAATCATAAGTGTATGTTATCATTTACATAAATTACAATATTCATACCCAACCTTTCTTTCATCATAAACATATATCATTTAATAAATTAATGTTATTCTAAAAGGCATGGTTCATAAGATTTTAAAATCATCATATTTCATGAACCAAAATATAATTCAATAAAATTGTGGCACAAGAATTGGTATTGAAACCTTTTAATTTATCATGATTATCTACAAAGACCATAAAATCATAACGGTTCATGATTTATCACCTTCTTCCATTTACATAACATATTATAAAACTATAATATATATTTATTTTTTTAATAAATTAATGTTATACATCAAAAATTAATTACACTATTCATGGAGATAGTATGTCATACATACGCATGAACAATGTTACCATTTTATTAACATAAGAAATGAAATGAACATAAATAATATATTACCTTAATAGAATAATAATAATTTATTATATATAAATATAACTATAATTATTATTTAAACATATCCTTATTACAATCCATGTGAATCATAAGTGAAGAATGAATCAAATCACTTTCTGAGGTGCTAGTCCACCGTACATAGGAGGGATGTTATCATATTCCCATGGAATGGAAATTATAAATGTATATAAGATATTATTAGTGGGATGTATGATGAAAAACTAACTACATTGATTCATGAGGTGTTATTCCACCATACACATTATTGATGGTTTCATTTCCCACTTTATAGAAGAGAATAAGGTTTTATATTAATTAAATACATAATAAAATTAATGTATATGTGATATAATGGTGTTATTATGTCAATTATAATGAAGAATATATGGAGGATTTATAGAAAAATAACAAGAAATTTCTTGGTTACTATCATTATCATTTATTCATTGAAACCCATTTATTTTACACCAAAATCATTTTTAAAAGGGTTCAATAAAAAAGACATATAAGAAGTGAATACGTATTTTGGTATCTCATGGACTACAAAATTTGGGTTTTATGTGTGAAGATGAGAGGATAAGGGTTGACTATTTTATAATTGGGGAAAGGAACCCACTTAGAAACTACTTAGATATTTCACAGAAGTATCCAAAATAAAAAAGTAACTCATAAACAAAATGCATAAAAATAAACATAGATTTTAACATTGGATGGGACAAGGTTTTAATATTTCCTTAAAATAGTTTAAAGGCATGATTTACTAGAAATAATACCATTTTATTTTAGTGTATCCATGAGGTAATATCGTCTTGACCATAACCATGGTAAATTATTTTACAATATTTACTATTAATTTTAAAAAAAATGAAGTTTGACTTATTATATAATATTAATTATTATAATTTGAATTAATGGATAAAATTTAAAAAATTATATTCATGAAAGTGTGAAATGTTTATTTAATATCAAACTGGCATATTCCATGAGATGGTGTTATTAAAAAAGAATATTTTAATAAGTATAACATGTTTTTATACCAAAATTAAACCTAAAATTGATTATAATTATAAATATTAAATTATAAAAAATATAATTAAATTAGTTTACATTAATATATATTAAAAAAATTGATAAGTTAAATAATTTAAACAAAAATATATTTTTAAAAAAATTCATTATTTTTAACTATTCATCAAAAAATTAATAATTATAGGAATTTCTATAAAAAATCATTGATAATTTTAAAATTTATATTTTAAAAGTGAATATTATTTTCACATATTAATTTTCTAAAATTGTAAAAGAGACTTTTATTACTTGTTCACAAAAATAATTAAAAAAATTTTTTATGAAAAAATAATATTTTTCAAAACATATAAAGAATTTACTAAAAATTATGTACTTTTTGTCAATATTATTGTTAATTTAATAGAATTTGAAATTATTTTTAAAATTTGGTTATTTGTATTCATTCCAAAATATTTAACATCTATGTTTTAATAAACTTCTTTATCTAATAATATTAATAATATTTTATGGTTCATTAAACCTATGTGTTGGGTGTCACTTTATCTATTGTAGAAATTAAATTAAAAAAAGTATGTCATACAATCTCATAGTGTTATAGCCAAGTAGAGAAATCTTATTAGAATTAGTCTAGTAGAATATTGTTAGTTTATGACATCTATCATAGTGAGGAAATTAGATGGAGAATAATGACTTTATGAGATTGACTATTCTAGAAAACAATTAGGATATACATTATTGTTTTTTATCGTACCAAACACTATGAATACAGAATGGTCACATCATTCATTATGATTTTTTCATGATTATTCCTTATGAATATTAGTTGACTGGTATAATCATATGATTCTTCATTAGATAGAGGTTTTAGAATGATGTTTGTGAAAAGAAGTTTCTCAAATGAAGTTATCATATAATGGTTTGATGAATGAAGTCATAATATTGAGGATTTCCAGATGAGTTCATCAAAAAATGAATTTTGAGATCATGTATAATAAAATAGTTTTTTATAGATAATGTTTTATATGTATAGTTTTATAGATACTATTTCATTTGATGGAGATATCGTGAAATCTCAAAAAGAAGAAGTAATCCTATAATTCATGGAGGATGAAAAAATAATAAAACTAACTCGATAGGGGGAACCAAATGAATAAGAAAATTTAAATTATGTACATGATACAGAATTTATACATGAAATAATTCCTATTAAGAAGTATTTAATGAATATTTTAGGATACATAAAATGTTCATGTAATTTCAAATATTACGGTGATGTTGATTTCTATTTTAAATGACTCAAAAATAATGAATAAAATGTCATCATTCTAGTTGATGTTTTAGGAATTTTATTAATATATTTTCTAGAATGTGATCTTTCCCAAAAATAAATTTCTCATTTATTGAATAAAAGTAATATTACATAATTTTGAATGGTTATTTTTTACAATAATCAATTTTCATGTAACATAAAATCTCATCAGGTATGTCATTGTATTAAATCAACTCATTAGTAGTTACCACAATAGTAGAAATCCCATTATCAAAATATACTGCATAATGATATACATGTGTAATGATATAATTAATGGGTGAAATTTCTTCCATGAAGTTTCTTCATCTGGAATAAATGTTACAAGAAAGATGGATAATTTCACTTATTATAGATTAAATAAAGCTATCAGCGTCACATTAAATCCACAAAAGTAGGGAACCATGAGGATTTTCAAATTCCAACCCTTTAATAATACCAAGTAGTTTAAAATCATGGTATGTGGTGGTTTCACAAGGACCATATAGGCATCTAACTATTACACTATGTTGAATTTTGAAAATCACACTATATCTTGAAGGAACAATATTTCCTATTGATGCTCCTTCTATGTTGAATTTGAACCAGTCCAGAAATTGAGGGATACACATGACCACCAAGGTCCCAGAAGGAGGACTATATTTACATATAATTGCAAAACACTTATGTATACTAAGATCACATATTGAGTTATCCCTATACCATTTTGAACATAATTTTCATATTCTACGACATCAATAACTAAATAAAATTTTTATTATAGATGGAAGAAAGGTCCTTCTATAAAAATTTATTTTATTTGGTCTATATGATATGAATGTACTCTAAAAAAGCCTCCAAAAAATTATTTTGTAGTGATTATGATTGTGTAATTTTTATAAATTATTACATGTTGTCTCAGATTTTTCTTGAATGTGGAATTCAAATTTCAATAAAATATGAAATTTCGGGTCATAAAGATGATGTAGAAATATAGAATGAAATTATTTGATCAGTGTCATCCCAATGTATCATACATAGGGAACATCTTTATCATTGTTTAATACCATCACCCTATTGAAAATCATCAGTTGGAAACATGTATTACATAATCCTTTATTGAAGAGTGAATCTGGATATGAGAATACAACTTCTTCTAAAAATAGTTCCCTAATTGTTGGAATACTCTCACACACCCTCTGAGTAAAAATACATTGATGATATCCTCCAATTTGAGGTAGGATCCCAAACAAGTGTACCATCACTATTAATGAAATTATAATTCAAATCCAGTACCTTGATTTTTTTCGGAATAAATCCATGGAGTTCCACATTTTTTCCTTTATTGACACATTCATGTCTTCTAATGGATCATTCGAGTTGAGAGTTATATGAAGAAGAATAAATGTAATATTATTAAACATAAATTTGGGGGTGAACTTATAAGGGATAGATACTGATAATTTACTAAAATAATTTAGATATGATATTTGAGTGGAGGCTACGTGGATGAATCTACATAGTCTAAATTCATTTTTTTGGGAATTCATAAGAATATATATCTCATGAAAAAGATAGTGACTCTGATTTATAATATATTACCCTCTACATGATAGAACAATACAAAATATTCATATAATATTCATATACTTTTATGTCCAATACATCAACATTCATTAGGTAAACAATATTGTTTCCATTGTACAATCACAATTCTCCTCTATAAAATTCTTCCACTCCAAAAATTTTATTTGATATAAGTGATGATTTTTTTAATGATGTAATCTAGTTATTAAGAAATATTTGTGTAAATAAATATTGTGATGATAAAATATTTGATATGAGTCACCATTCCTTCCTTTGATAGTGTCATACCTTTATAAGAGGCCACTTTATTTTTTATGTGGGTCACAATGTGAGAAAAAAGTGAAACACATTTTCCCAAAAAGGTAGGGGTACCAATATATTTTAATGGAATCCAACCTTTTACAATTCTATAATAATTAATTATCTCAACTATTCTAGTTATAAGTATTTTTTCCAAAGTATATGAACTTATTATTCAAATTAACATATTTCCATATGAATTTTTCATAAACAATAATAGAAATGATTATGTTTACAATGTTTATATTATCACCTATACTGAAGAGGATATTGTCATCATCAATCAATATGTGAAAGGGGGCAAAAAGGCTTCTAAATTCTTTAATAGACTTCATTTTCTTGGAATTAACCCTGTAGAGAAAAGACCTTGTTAAATAACAATTTTCAATGGATAAAATATTAGACGAGGGAGGATCACCATGTATTCACTTCCATATCTAATGAAATATCCCTTATGATAGAAATGTATTGTCATGGAGATATGTGTTGAGCTTAGAAGAGGTCTAACCAATTTTAAAACTATTTCATCGAAGCCAAAGTTTATTAAAACCATGAAAATGAATCCCTAATATAACACATCATGGGTTCCATTTACATAAATATTGATTGAGATATTACCTACTCTTTGGGATTTTATAAGAATATTAACTCATTCAAAATCTATCAAAATGATATACAGAATAGTTCTACCATTGATGAAAATAAATTGGTTAAAATATAGAAGCATATTAGAAATTATTAAAATCCTATTAGAAATAATTTTCCTAGTAATTTTATAAATGGTGTAGAGAAGAGGTATAAGTAATAAAATACATATCACATTTGTATTATCCAAATATGGAATTGGTGAGTGAAACCAATCATTAATACCATTTTTAAACTAGCCACCGTTAAAAAAATGACTCACATTACTGAAAACATATCAATGAATAATTTCACAATAAGTTTGAATGCTGGTTTTAGTGAACCCATATAGCCTAATAGGGGATCACGAATTTAGAACAAATAAAATATCGTTGATTTAATGTTCAAGGGTAATATCATTAAGACTTGAGTTATCATAATTGGTTAAAGGTAGGGTAATAATTAAATCGAAATGGTTGTGGTCGTATTTGATCCATCGATGTGCTTCCTGAAATAAAAAAACCTCCTGAGAAATATTTTAAGATCATGATTTAGATGATGATTTATTAGATGAAGGGGTTCAGGCTAAATGTACGCTAGATATAGATATATAAAATAGAGACCTCAATATTGGTTTGAAGACAATAAATGATTATTAACGTAGATACATATTAGTTTTTTTAATTCAAGAATAATAATAATTTTGTGGTCAATTATTTTTCTGACACTTCATTTCATTATTTCAAACATTGTTACATCATTTAATCTATTCTTGAATCATATTAACTGTTCAATGACTCTAGTTATATTCAAGTGATGGATGTACCATTATTTATAGAAAAAATATAGGGCTTCTTTCTAGTGGATATGTGTCCACATAATATTTAACTAGATCATTTTCATGACTAACTAGTCTTATTTATTAGTGATCATTTAATATTTATGGTTCCATATGGGTATAAGTATGTGTTGTTTTTTAGTATATTCATTTCTCTCTAAGTTGATGTGGTGGTTGTTTTATTGAAAAAATTTAAAAAGTTTCGATCAATGATTCACCCCCGCACTCTCATCGATCACACAAATCCAGGATGATTATTTTTGTATCCATTAGAATAGTTGGGAATTGATTAATTAAATCATAAAATAAATATGTCTGATTCAGTGGAAAATAGAGGATGGTGGAGATTCTTTAACAATTTTTAAAAGATATACTATCACTGAACAATCAGAAATTAGATCATGGGTTATTGGAAACCATTCATTTGGGACCAAAACAACCCCCATGGGTTATAAAGCAGCTCAATGGACACTCTTTTCTCGTCATATATTTGAAAAAAAGTTATGTTCAAATTAGTAAATTGTATGGATACCAATTACAATAAATTTTAAAACCAAGAGGATGCACCAATGGTATATAATGGAAAAATATAATCATGACATGAATATATTATATAGTAATGATTCAGACATCAGTGATATGAAGTTGGTTCACATTGAAAATTATTTTAAAGACGGTTTGGAGATTCTGATGATAACCCTTGTTCTTATTGAAGAAAAAATCATGGGGAAGGTATGTTTCATGAAATTTAGTAATGAGTAATCATAAAATATTTAGGTGTAATGAGCTGAACAAGAAAGACCCACCTGGCTAGTTAGAGGTTGAGCCGCCAAAACCCCTAGCTCACCTCCATAATCTAATGGCTATCAACAAACACTAATAAGTCATAAAGAAAAATGGGTGGAATTTTTCTATTATACCTGTATGAATTCACCCAGCCATATACATATAGACATTAAGAGGAATAATAATAACAGACAATAACATTTATTATAAAAACTATTCATTTAATAACCTATAGGAAATATATAATAGTATTATAGTGTAATATGAAATAAAAAGGAAAAAAACACATGCCCAACTAGAAATGATGCCATAACCTTAAAAAATTGAATAAAGAAGATTTGAGTGAAAATGGATCCTAATATCAAAGATCAACCACTATAAATTCTCAATGCAACTATGAATTCTTATGCTCCACCATAATAACCATAAATCCATCCAAAATAAGCATAAAATGGAACACATGTGGGAAAATACCATGCATGGATGAGTATGTGCATACCCAGTAGGACCCTTGAAATTGAAATTTAGAGATATATAAATAAAAAATCGATTTTCTATCCCAAGTGATGATTAAAATGAAACCAAAGAGATACATTCATAGATATAATTTCTCATAAGAGATTTATAAAATAGAGAAATGATATTTTCATCTCATATCCTTATCAATGTTGAGGTGAAATCCTACAACTCTAGAATTATATCACTGATGCCTAACACAAAACATAACCTCACCATATTATATATGGAGGGGCCCACACCTCACAACTGTTCTATATTATAAATAGAGTACACACCTCTAATGGAGGTACTAGACCCCACAAATCTCAATGATGAGAAAGTACAGTTTTTTAGTTTAAGAACCTCCACTCATTAGTAAGGGAATCAGTGGAACTACTTATATAAAGAAATGGGGAACTCGCTCCCCATTTTGATAGTGTAATATTTACCTTGATATTGCTCTGTTATCCCGAGGAACCCTCTCCCTAATATGACAGAGAATTACCGACCCACAAAATTCTATTGAAGCAACTAGAACTCGTGCCCTGATGGGAATGGTGAGTATTGCGCTAACTAACTCTTTGATGGAATAGAGAACCTACACCCTAGTGTGATAGGGGATTAAAAACCCCATCATCTATATGATGATCCAACCTTATTATTATCATTTTCCGGTGTCTCTGGAATAATCATTCATGTCATGGATATAAAAACACCTAGTTTGGCCACATCATTTTAATTAATTTTTAATATATTTTAATTAATAAACTTTTTCCTTTTTTCTAAATGTTGTCACTTTTGTGATTTTATAATTAAATTTATCAATTAATAAGTATTTATAATTAATTATGTATTTTCCACCTTTTGAATAATTAATTTATGTAGTACTTTAATTATATATTTATATAATTTATTAATTAGTTTATTGTTTTAATCTGCTTAATTTATAGTAATATGGAGTTCTTATTAATTAATAAATAAATTTTAAATTTATATTTAATTAAATTAGTCTTCAACTTAACTTTTAATCTTATAAGTTTTTGTTTTTTACGTTTAATATCATTATTAATTATTTAAATATCATTACATAATTTTAATTTTTTTATTTCAATTTATAAATTATTTCAATTGTTTAAATGGTTATATCAAATTTTGTTAGTGTACACTTTGAATTAAGTCTTAGTTTTTAGTTATTTGATTTAGAATTAATTAATTTATTTGATGTTTAATAAAATATTAGAAGGTCCCAGGCGCAACAGAAACTCATGGGTGGATGTGCCCACTTGGCTTCTAGTCATTAACAATGATCAATCTAGGATCAATAGGACGATAAACGCTAGACTCCATGGGTCGAATCACAGAAATAGACAAAGGAGATGAATAATCTCAGAACCATAAATGTGGATCATCACAAGTTGATTATAATTAACTTAATTAATCGAAAATAAGTACCTTTTATGGTGTCCTTTATTTGTTGATATTTTTGATCACGTTCTGATGTGATTCTTCATTGTGTCATAGAAGCCAAGTGTAGACTTCCTCTAGCAGTGATCCACATGTGCACCACATATCTCTAGACGTCACCAAAGGAATATCCACATGCTAGCAGGGAGAATCCTTTGCTTGCATTTTCCATATTAGATCGCCTTGATCTGGTGGAGGTGGATATCTCTCAGTCTTGAGAGTGTTCTTGGAGGATAGAGTTCTTTTGGTCTTGAGAGATTTTTCCAGAATTTTTGTGCACAACGATTCTCTTAGGAAAAGAGTTTGGGTTGTGAGGATATTTATATTCGGATTTGAGGGTGTAGAGTTATGACAATAAATAAACACATTACATGTTTTATTTCATTCATTAACTCTTTTGAAAACCCCATGTAGAGTCATTAATTCCTTGACATGCGTCCACACTGATTATAATAAATATCATTTAATAAAACAATGTCACCTCAAAATATTAACTCGAAAAACTACACGGCATGTAATCATAAATACACGGAGTGTAGTTTTTTTTCATTGAAAACTATACGGTGGGTACATTCAATGTACATGACGTGTATATATTGTTTTAATTTATTCATTTCCATTCCAAAATGAAAACTACACGGCGTGTACATTCAATAATACACGGCGTGTACTTGTTTTCAAAATAAAAACCACATGGCGTGTAATCATTAATACAGGGCGTGTACTTGTTTTCATTTTATTCTTCCTCCAACATTTAAATGATTTTGGCTTCCTTGAATAATTATTAAACCACGAATGGGAATAATCTTTATTATACTTGAGATACTTGAATACACATAGTGTGTGACCCTCTAGGCCTCTTTCTTGTTGGAATTAGGCGGGCTTGCCTAAAGTCCAAGATTACTGTCTAGCAACGGGTCAAGGCACCAAAGAGAAAGAAGTCGATGCCGCATTGATGTGTCCACTCATACGAATACTTATCTTGTAATTTAATCCCTTTGTATCAATATCTCATCAAGTAGGTTTCATGGTAGTGTCATAAACTTATATGCTTGATATCTCATTCTTTGACTTCCAGAAATAACTTGTCGTGTCACCATGGCCATGGAATTTTTTCGACAGTTCTATTTCAATCAAAGGGCCTGAGATATCTACTTCCATAAATATGGAAGGGACAAATCCTTCCTTGACTTATCCATTAACAACATGTCATTCGTGACACACCCAATGTAACCCACTTCTCACCAACTCTCTTCATGACAGTTTTCGTCAGCAAATCTAAGTGAGCGAGTCATGACTTGAGTTAATGATAATCTTCTAGTATAAGGAACTTTACACATGCTCGTAGATAGCAATGTCCGATGACATCAAGACATGCATAATTGGTACCGGTGGGTCTGTTGTCATAATCTCCCATATTGGAGATTACCAAGTGCGAACTCCATGAGAGAGGGTCTTGTCTTCTTACGAGTACTCACGTATGACGGTTTGTATACTATGTGTCCTCTCATAGTATGTCATCCAACTGCATAACTATATTTATGAATATTGTTATATCATTTCAAAGTTCTCATCATAGTGGGGGTCTTCCTCGACCTTATCAATGCATCAAATATTCCAAGACATTATTATATTATAGTCATGCGGAACAATGAACAATATATAATAAGTTCACATTCATATAATCAATGTACAAAACAATTGGTTCTCAAGACACCATCCCTAACATTATTAACATCCTACATTAATTAATTTAATTAGTTACGTTATTAATATCAATAATTAATTTTGTTATACGAATGTTTAATTTAAATGGAGTTCTTATTATATAAACTTTAAATGATGTAATTGATTCCTAATTTATGTTTTTATTTTGATATTTTTTTTAATATATTGAAATATTTTATGAGCTTAATAGATTAATTTAAATTTTATTTGAGGTTAGTTTCTTTTTATTGATTTTCATTTGTTTTAATTGATGATTTCTTTTAATTAATTATTTAGTTATGTTTTTATATATGTTTTTAATTACATTCATTTTGTTACATATTCTCGGTAGCACCATTTCCCTAACTATGACACCATTTCCCACCTTTAGTTTGTCATTGTCCCTCAAACCAGTCCCATTCTGTTACCTTACCATCGTTTCCTACCTTTTCATCTCACCATTTTCCTTCGTCAAGTCACGCTCGCACTATTCTCCCCTCATTACGCCCCCATCATGGCAACACCAGATGTAGCCGTGAAGGTCTGGGATTGATACTGTCCGCCTCTGGATCTAGAACGGATGAGCTTCCGACACCACAACTCAACGATATTTGATGATGTAGAGGCCACCTCGGGATATTTTATTGATAGGGGTTTTTATTTTATTTTATTTTAATGGGTTAATGGTTAAATAATTTAGGAAAATTGGGTTATTGAGCACCACATGAGGTGGCACTCAAAGAAATAGGAGGCCGAGCACCACTTGATTTGGTGCTCAGCCAATTCGGTGGAGGAAGCCTTTAGCGCCACTTGAAGTGGCGCTGAAGGAATAAAAAAAAACATGCAGTGCCACTTCAAGTGGCACTTCCCCCTTACTCCATCTATATTCACCGCCACTTGATGTGGCGCCGAAAGATTCCCACTACATATAAATAGGCCCCTCGCCCACCGCATTTCCCATCTCCTCACTTCCCCTCCTCTCTCTCTCAAAGTTATCGCTCTAAAAATCTCTTCTTTCTTTGCACCTTGCCTCTCCGGTTGCTCTGCGCCTTGCCTCTCCGATTGCTCTACCTGCATAGCTACATCTCCAAAAATTTGAGGTAAATCTTTCTTTAAATTTATTTAGTACTTTGATTTAATAATTTAGTTGTTTAATTTATAGAATTAGTTTATAATCTTTTTATTATATAAATAGTATTGTTTTTTAAATATAATTAGGCAATGAAATGATTATAGTTATTTAATTAATTAAGTAATTATAACTAGCTAATTATAATTAGGTAATTAATTAATTATAATTTGGTAACTAATTAATTATAATTAGGTAACTAATTAATTCTAATTAGGTAATTAATTAATTCAAATTAGGTTAATAGTTAATTCCAATTAGGTTAATAAATAATTATAATTACATTAATAATTAATTCTAACTAGGTAATTAATTAATTATAATTAAGTAATTAATTAATCATAATTAGGTTATTAATTAATCATAATTAGGTAATTAATTAATCATAATTGGGTTGTTAAATAATCATAAATAGGTAATTAATTAATCATAATTAGGTAATTAATTAATTATTATGAGGATATTAATTAATTGTAATTAGGTAATTAATTAATTGTAATTAGGTTATTACTTAATTATTATTAAGTAATTAATTAATTCTAATTAGGTTATTAATTAATTATTATTAGGTTATTAATTAATTATAATTAGGTAATTAATTAATTATTATGAGGTTATTAAATAATCATTATGAGGTTATTAAATAATCATAAATAGGTAATTAATTAATCATAATTAGGTTAATAATTAATCATAATTTGGTTAATAATTAATTGTAATTATGTTATTAATTAATTGTAATTATGTTATTAATTAATTGTAATTAGAATATTAATTAATTGTAATTAGGTTATTAATTAATTATTATTAGGTTATTAATTTATTATAATTAGGTAATTAATTAATTATTATGAGGTTATTAAATAATTATTATGAGGTTATTAAATAATCATAAATAGGTAATTAATTAATCATAATTAGGTTATTAATTAATCAGAATTTGGTTTTTAATTAATCATAATTAGGTTATTAATTAATTGTAATTCAGTTATTAATTAATTGTAATTAGGTTATTAATTAATTATAATTAGGTTACTAATTAATTGTAATTATGTTATTAATTAACTGTAATAATGTTATTAATTAATTGTAATGAGGTTATTAATTAATCATTATGATGCTATTAAATAATCATAATTAGTTAATTAATTAATTGTAATAAGGTTATTAATTATTTATAATTAGGTTTTTAATTAATTTTACTTAGGTTATTAATTAATTGTAATTAGGTTATTAAATAATCATAATTAGGTAATTAATTAATTGTAATTAGGTAATTAATTAATTGTAATTAGGTTATTAATTAATTGTAATTAGGTTATTAATTAATTGTAATTAGGTTATTAATTAATTATTATTAGGTTATTAATTAATTATTATGAGGTTATTAATTAATTGTAAGTAGGTTATTAATTAATTGTAATTAGGTAATTAATTAATTATAATTAGGTTATTAATTAATAATAATTAGGTAATTAATTAATCATTATGAGGTTATTAAATAATCACAATTTGGTAATTAATTAATCATAATTAGGTTATTAATTAATTTTAATTAGGTTATTAATTAATTGTAATTAGGTTATTAATTAATTATAATTAGGTTATTAATTAATTTTAATTAGGTTAATAATTAATTATAATTAGTTTAATAATTAATTGTAATTAGGTTATTAATTAATTATTATTAGGTTATTAATTAATTATTATGAGGTTATTAATTAATTGTAATTAGGTTATTAATTAATTGTAATTAGGTTATTAATTAATTTTAATTAGGTTATTAATTAATTATAATTAGGTAATTAATTAATCAATATGAGGTTATTAAATAATCATAATTAGATAATTAATTAATCATAATTAGGTAATTAATTAATTGTAATTAGGTTATTAATTAATTATAACTAGGTTATTAATTAATTGTAATTGGGTTATTAATTAATTGTAATTAGGTTACTAATTAATTGTAATTAGGTTATTAATTAATTGTAATTAGGTTATTAATTAATTGTAATTAGGTTATTACTTAATTATTATTAGGTTATTAATTAATCATTATGAGGTTATTAAATAATCATAATTAGATTATTAAATAATTATAATTAGGTTATTAAATAATCATAATTAGGTAACTACACTAGGATATTAATTAATTGTAATTAGGTTATTAATTAATTATAATTAGGTTATTAATTGATTATTATTAGGTTATTAATTAATTATTATTAGGTGATTAATTAATTATAATTAGGTAAATAATTAATTATTATGAGGTTATTAAATAATCATTATGTGGTTATAAATAATCATAATTAGGTAATTAGTTAATTGTAATTAGGTTATTAATTAATTGTATTTAGGTTATTAATTAATTATTATGAGGTTATTAATTAATTATTATGAGGTTATTAGTGAAGTAGTTATATTAATTAGCGAAGTAGTTATATTAATTAGCGAAGTAGTTATATTAATCAGTGAAAGAGTTATATTAATCAGTGAAGTAGTTATATTAATTAGCGAAGTAGTAGTAAATTTATTCTTGAATATACCTTTGTATTACATTCTATGTATGATAATGAATTTGGTTTCCCATCTACCTTGAACTCAGTTTGTAATTGAAGTTATGAACTTGAATTTAGCAGTTCCATATATTTTTTTCATGTTAAGTGTTAGAGATGTCATGAAATGATTACTCTCTTGAGTAAAGTATCCTCGGGTAGAGGGGCTTTGGATCGGGCCACCTACTTTCTTGGAGGCTTTCCTTGTCTAGGAAAGTGAATGGGGTTGGCTATCTGTCGCTCCAGGCTTACTCATGTGGAGATTTTCAATTTCACATAACTCTATGCTTTTACATGAAGTGTTCGTGTACCTCATGCATATAATTCATGTGGATATGTATAAATATGTTTGACTTCTATTTTTGGGTATGTAACACAAACTTGTGGGTTGTGTAAATAGTTACACATCAATATGGATTGAACATATTGATTTGGTGGAGGGATTAGGATTCCAACCTAAATTACCAGAAGCATGCATACATAAATTGATTTGTTATTCAGATTTAATTGATAACAATGGTTTCTTTTAGATAAAAAAGATGGTCGCCGCCAATATTTTTTGCAACGGTCAAATAATTGAGATAGAACAAGTATGTAGCTTTAATATACATCCTGAAGCTGTTGTGATTCTTGGAGGATGTACTACTTTGGAAGCTGTGCAAATGAAAATTCATTGGAAGTTAAAACTGGTGAGGAATCAAGTGAAAGAGTCCACCACATTCAGAAATCTCCAATTTATTGATTGGTTTTGGCATGTGCCCAATCTGGTAAATGATGATGATGATTGGGAATATATACTTTCATTGGTTAAGTATATACCTGAGAATCAAATGATGGAGTTGTATGTCACTATAGCTACAATGGAGGTTCCATTATCATTGGAAGTTGACCCGTCTCAAATTCATGAGACTATGTCATATGCTCCTTCACATCAAGAAGTTCCATCAGCATCGGTAGTTGTTCCATCATTTCCATCAGCAATAGTTTCAAGGGATAGTCCTCTACATACTTTAGATGCATTGGATGATGAATTTGAGGATGATGACAATTTCGTAGAAGAAGATGAAGATGAAGTTGAAGAAGAAGAAGAGCATGCGAAAGATCAGTCTATACCAACTCATGTGAGGTTCAACAGACCATTGAACCATCCTCCACTATTGGCTTCATGGTCTACTAAAGGCATGAATCGCTTTCCAGAATTTGATTATTCAGTTATTACTCCCAGTTCAGAATTTCCAAGAATCATTGGTGGCACAAATAGAGTGTTAGATAACGGTGTTCTGTATATTGGTAGAGAGTTTGAGATCAAAGAAGCAATGAAAAATGTGATAAAACAATATCACATTGAAATACATTACTCATATGTTTTAGAAGAGTCAAAGAGATCATACTATTTGATCTGTTGTGACAAATATGAATCGAACTGTCAAATGCATCTACGATCTATTATTGATAACACTTTTCACAGCTGGCGCCTCACTATATTTACTCCACACACTTGTGTGAACCCAAGCATGGAAAAAGAACACTCTTCATTAGATGTTGACATTGTTTCATCTATTATTGTTGAAATGATTAGAGCATGTCAAGACGCCCCTGTGGTTTTGGTCATTGAGTGATTCAAACAGCTTTTTGGGTGTCAAATCTCTTACTGGAAGGCATGTGTAGCATGAGAAACGGCTATTGTGAATGTGTATGGTGATTGGGATGACATTTATCGAATTTTACCACAACTGTTGGAGCTTCTATGCCACAATAATCAAATAGTCTATCGGTTAAATTCTATTGAATATGTTAACCAACAGAACCAACTTGACAGCTAAATGGTTGTGTTTCATAGAATATTTTGTACATTTTTACCATATGTGGCATCTTTTAGACACTGCAAGCAGTTCATACAGATTGATGACACATTTATATATGGAATGTATATAGGAAATTTATTGATTGCCACCACACATGATGGAAATCGAGCCCCTCTGCCAATAACATTTGCAATTGTGGAGAAAGAGAACTTCTCATCATAGAGATGGTTTCTGGCATGTCTCCGAGAGTTTGTTACGGATGCACAAGGGATTTGTCTTATCTCTGATTGCCACCGTGCAATCAAATAGCTGATACAGTCTGAGGTTATTTCGTGGAGACCACCCTATGCCCATCATCAATACTATATTCGACACATTGCCAGTAATTTGTGAAAGATGTTCAAGATTGAGTCGATGAAAAATGCAATTTTAAAAATTGGTATGAACATCCCTTTTCTGTTTAAAATGTTTTTTCATAGTAATTTTCATAACTGTTCAGATTACTACTTGTATGATAGAATATTAACCTCAACAACAAAGGATGGAGGAGCGTCTTCAAGATATACACAGAGTGATTGCGGAAGTTTATGATTACATGATGCAAATTCCAAAGCAGAAATGGTCGTTGGCATATGATGATTGGAGGAGATATGTTCATATGACGACAAACATCGTAGAATGTATAAATGGAGTTTTCAAGGGAGTTCGAAAACTACCTATCACAGGTAAATACGAATATTTGAATATATGTTTCTCAGAAGAGCTACTATTATGATATAATATTTGTATAATGTCGTAAATCTAAATTTCAGGTTTGGTACAAGAGACCTTCTATCATAGTGTAAATTACTTTCTAGAATGAGGGAAGAAAGCTGAAGAGGGCATGAACAAAGGGATGTGCCCTAGACACCATTTCCAACGCAATCTACATACAGTTCTTCAGGAGGCTGTAACTTACCATGTAACTGCATTTAATTGTCCAGAGCAATGATATGAGGTCGCTGAGCCATGTGATGTTGTGGCTTGTAGTAATGGTCGTGTGCAAGTTGTTTTATTGGAGAAGCATTACTATTATTGTGGCAACTTTCAGGCACTGAGATATCCCTGCGGCGATGTGATTGCTGCATGTGCTTACGTACATGTATCTTGGGAGCAGTTCGTTGATCTGGCTTATCGAATCGAGAGCATCAACTCCTGCTACAATACTCCGTGGATGCCAATCTGGGAATATCAAAATTTTTGGCTGCCTGATTGCGCACCCACGCTTCTACCGAACAACAATAGACTTCGACCAAAAGGGAGATGAAAGTCGACTCGTATTCGGAATGAGATGGATTGGCCTAGTGAACATCCAGGTGGACGGCGGTGCATCATATGCCGCCAAGATGGTCATACAAAGACATGTTTCCCTAGACACATAGGTCAATCATCTAATGGTCAAAACGAATCATGTACTCTATTAGTTACTGTAAAACTTTTTACATGTAATCATTTTTATCATTATCTTCATTTTTAATCATATTTGTCTTACTTGTATATAGGGTAAATTTTAGAAAATGTACCATGATTTCACATGATATTTTTTGTCGAACTGTGAACATTACATGAGTAGCTTTAAACAGACAACACCAACTCAAAAAAGGAATGTACCTGTATAAGAAAACAAAACAATTTGAACTATTAAATGAATATGTCATCAGTTTTTTATAATGAATGATGAACTTACAATAACCACAAAACAAAAACAAGGAAACTCCGAATGTCTTCACCCCAACACCCCAACTTGAGAGACAACAAATAACCCAATGTGGCTATGCGTCTTTCAATATTAGATGATAAATTTCATATCTTACATGATTAATGACATATCTTACATGAAATTAATGTTTTACTGTTTGAACATTCATATGGAGCAACCACTTTTATCTGGACAGGAAACACACGTGTCGCGCGATGTGTTGGTGCGACGACCTATTTGACATCTTCATGTTCAGAGAGTGCATAATTTCCATCATGAGGCACCACCGGCGGCTATTTTTCCATACCTTAGACGTTCATGCTTTTATGGAGTTGCTATGTGTGACTTCAAGACCATCGACCATCATTTGATAGCTGCATTTGTTGAGAGATGGCGACCAGAGACACACACATTTCATCTCCCAGAGGGGGAGATTACTATTAAATTAGACGAAGTATCCTACATGCTGGGGTTACCTATCTATGGAGATGCAGTTATGGGTTCCAGTACTTGCGATTGGGCTGCAGTCATACAGAGGCTGCTGGGCATTGACGTCATCGGCGTATGAGGTGTCCTCCAAGGTTCGCGTTTGCGCATGAAGTGGCTTGATCGACATTTCGACGTCATTCCAGATGATGCAGATGAGGAGACGCTTATTTAGCACACACGTTCAGACATTTTGCGGCTGCTCAGAGGCATGTTGTGCACCGACTACTCCACCGCTTTGGTACACATGATGTACCTCTCATTACTTGAGGATATGGATCAGACGGCTACATACAGTTGGAGGTCCGCTGTATTAACACTTCTGTACAGATCTCTATGCACTATTTTTCATGCCGATTCACATCATATTGTAGGTTTAACGGTGTTAGTATAGATGTGGTCCTAAGAGCATTTTCCAAGCATCGCTCCTTGAGTTGTCGCACCGCTTACACCTGAGCTACTTCAGGATTGTCCTCGGGGGCGATGATATGTCTACGTCATTACTTTTGGTTATTTAGTACTTTTCTTATTGTTTTTTATAAACTTACCTTAGATTACTCTTTTTTCACCAGGTGGAGTCAGTCTCAGATGTTTTCACATACTCTGATACATAGTGTGCACAACTTCAGACAGATATTCGACACTATAGTGCCAACTGATGTAAGATAAACAGTACTTTTTTGTAGGAAAATTTGTTTTGTTATCACTATTTTAAGTTATTTCAATATAATCTCAGTAACACTGTAATGATACTATATGACTTATTTTTTGAGTTTACATTTCAGGTTTCATGGACTCCTTATACAAGTTATGTCTATGCATCACTTCCACTATACTTCACAACTATAGCTGGAGATCATGCTGTAGTGGTGCCACTCATTCACATCCACATCATTGAGTGGCATCATTTAGACCGGGTCATGCGCCAGTTCGGTTTTATACAGCATATCCCATTGGCACCACGATAGTCTACCGAGTTACATTAGATTGTGCTTATATGTAGACAAACGACAGAATGGCGGTGACATCATGCTTTTTATATCCAGCTTTGGGACAGGCATGCCCGATTCAGTATCTTTCCACATGGATATACCACATCACACTCTCATTTATCTGATCAGGGGGATTATGCACACTGGTATCGATGTCACACCATCATGCACCTTACACGTCAGGGAATCAACATTCAGTGATTGTTATGTTTACTAAGATTTATTAATTTTGTTTAAGTCATTTATATTTAGGACGTTAATTTGATAATTATTTCATTTGCAGGCAGACGCCATTGGTCAGCTTGCACATTCCACACAGCCTCAGGACCATGCATTTATGCTGCGGGAGATAGTTCATCGGGATGTGGTGTCTCTATTGGATCATCTCCGATTGATAGGTGACCGTTTTTTGATGAAGATCCACAGATATATCCTGATCCATATCTTCAGGCAGAAGCACATGAGGATGACGATGTCCCTGTTATGCCTGCTGAGGAGGATGCACCGCCGCCGCCAGTTGGACGACAGAGACAAGCACATCAAGAGGGGCAGGGGAGACGACATCGAAATCCGAGAGTAGCTCCTGCCGAAGTCGTCACACCATAGAGAGATGATCCGACCCAGCCGACTGATGATTTTGAATAGCACAAAGACGCTTATATACCACATATGGCGTCTCTGCAGACTACTATGGACTTCGATCTATGTGCAGTGACACAACTTATGGCAGCCCCCTCTCCTCCTGACAAGGCCTTCTTCAGTACCCTCTTTCTACCATTTATAGGAGCTTCGGAGCCATATGGCACCCCATATGATTTTGGGGCGTCCTCCTCACATGTTTTTGGTCAGTCCCTTACACAGCACCATGGGGAGGAACTTGAAGCACCAGAAGAGAAGGAACCTGCAGAGAGGACACCAGAGCGACACAAACGTCGAACGCGGTGAGGACGTGAGATTCAGACGCCGCGTTGTGGTACCGGTGGGCATCGTCGTTGATGTTTTTGGATGTAATGTTGTATATATTAAAAAAATTATTCACTAAGATAAGTAATTGTTGTTTAATTCAAATAACATGAAAATCACAAATATAATAAATACAAACTGATTTAAATTAACTATTAAATTATAAAGTACAAGTATAGTATAATCAAAATTTGTCACACCAACTAAACATCTGATAATTTCTTGAAAAATGAAAACAAAAACATACATATAGTAAAAAAAAATATTTTACACGGCTACTTAAATATTTAAAAACATTAAATTTATAATTTTATAATAATAAATATATTTATAAATGTAAATTACTAATTTGTAATTAATTAATTCATAAATAATCATTAATAATTAATTGTAATATTGACGAATAATAATTAATAATTATATTACTAACTAATTAATTATTGTATATTAAATAATAATATTTTATAGAATTTCAAAGTCACATACTTGAAACATTTTTATGTTTCAAGTAGTTTGTTTTGAAAGAATATAAAATATTTTTTATCGACATTTTTTACGTATTTTTTCATTTTCATCTATTTAGTATATGTTTTATCCATGTTTTAAGTTTCATTCATATTGTTCATATAGATTATATTTTATAGGCTTTTGAAGTCACATACTTGAAAAAATTTTAAGTTACAACTAGGTGGTTTTGAAAGCCTATAAAATATTTTCTATCGACATTTTTAACGTAATTTTTTAAAATTCATCTATTAAGTATATGTTTAATCCATGTTTTAAGTTTCATTACTATTGGTCATATAGATTATATTTTATAGGCATTCAAAGTCACATAGTTAAAACATTTTTATGTTTCAACTAGGTGGTTTTGAAAGCCTATAAATTTTTTTTTATCGACATTTTTTAAGCAATTTTTTTATTTTCATCTATTTAGTATCTTTTTAATCCATATTTTAGGTTTCATTCATATTGTTCATATACATTATATTTTATAGGCGTTCAAAGTCACATACTTGAAACATTTTTAAGTTACAACTAGGTGGTTTTGAAAGCCTATAAAATATTTTCTATCGACATTTTTTACATAATTTTTTTATTTTCATCTATTTAGTATATTTTTAATACCTGTTTTAAGTTTCATTCATATTGTTCATATAGATTATATTTTATAGGCTTTCAAAGTCACATACTTGAAACATTATTAAGTTTCAAGTAGGTAGTATTGAAAGACTATATGTTTAACAATATTTGAATTTTTTTATAAGTAATTACTTATAACTATGTAAACATAGAATAGTAATTATAGATTTAAAATTATATATATGTACAAATATGTAATTATAAATATATAAGTATAACTACAATTACAATATAATTCTAAATATAACTATATATATATATATATGAATATTAAATATATTTATAAATAAATTTTAAATATATATGTAACAATATTTTCATATTTATATATTTATAAATATATTTATATTTATATAATTATAACTATTTATTTATAAAAATTAGTTTTTAATTATATAATTACAAATATATTTTTTATTTAAAAATTATATATAAATATATTTATATTTATAAATATTTATTTTTAATTATATAAATACATTATTATATTTATACACACACATATATATAACTATTTATAATTATAATATTTATTATAATTATATGTAAATATGTAAATAAAACACACAAATCCGAAAAAAACCCTTATATTTTATATAATATAACTATATAAATATAAATAAACCACATATTTTTAATTTAATACATATTTTTTATTTAAAAAATTATATATTAATTTATAAATTTATATAAATAATTATATATAAGGTTTATTTCATTATTTTATTAAATAATTAAATAAGGTTCATAACTATATAAATATAATTTTATAATTATATAATTATATATATATAATAATTAATTTAACATTTTTAAATACAATTTTATAAGTTTTTTTAAAAAATATTATTTTTTTATTTTGAAATTATTTATTATAAAGGGATGTGGTACAAAAAATACAAAACAAAAAAACAATAAAAGGGAGGGGTGAAAAAGAAAAAAAATAATACCAAAAAACAAAAAAAAACAGAAAACAAAAAACAAGAAAAAAACCAAAATAAACGAGAAAACAAAAAAAAGAAAAAAATCCAAAAAAATGGGTGGCAAAGCGCCACTTCAATTGGCACTAGCCACCCGCGGTGTTGAGCGCCCCTTCATGTGGTGCTCAACAAACCCAGTTTCCTAATTATATTTACCCTAAACCCAAAAAACTAAAAAAAACCCTTCTCCTAAAATACCCGGCCACCTCCATAGAAGAGAGAAGTCCTCACTATTTGACCATGGTTAGGAGACGCTGCCATGTGCTGGAGCGTTCCGCCGCTGTTGTTAGGTCAAGATCTGAACGTATGTCGCCACTGCACTATTGTTGTACCGCAACCGGTCACCGCACCAAATAAAAAATAAATAAAAAAAAGAACAAATTAATTAAATAAAAATATATTAAAATAAAATAATTAATTATAAATTATATATAAAATTAAAATAATATAATAAATTAAAACAAATAAACACACACAATTACTTTAATAAATATAGTAGTTATAATCTAACTTTTTAAATAAAATAATTATAATTATAATAATAAAATTTTATAAATAAAGCATAAAATAATTAAGTCACCAAAATAAATAATAATTTAAAAAAATATAATAGATATGTCATAACTAATAAAATTAATTCAGTAAAATAATCAAATAAATAAATATTAAAATATAATTTCTAATAATCTATAAAAATAACAAATTTTTAAATTATAAAAATTAATAATACTATTAAAATAAATTATATAATAAAATAATAACTTTAAATCTTATAATCATAATATTAATTATAATTCTTTTTATAAACGTTATAAATATATAAACATTAATTTTAGCTAAATTATAAATAAATAACTTATAATAATTTATCTAACTCTTAATTAATTTTATTTTCATTTTTATTAACAATGTTTCAACATTTGGTTGATTATTTTATGATGTGTAGATACATATAGGAGATAGATTCACTTCAAATTCAAATCCAACCAACTATTGGGAGTTAGTTACAAGGGCGATTCTAAAAGGATGAGATTCACTAAAAAGTGCACGTATGCATTACAAATGTGAATCACCAATGTATGTTAGTGGAATCTTGTGGTGATAGGAAGAAGATGACAAATGGTATGAAAGCAGAGCAGCGCCAGGGAGACAAACCATTCTTTCACTTTTTTCAAGGAGAATTAGAACATAACAGATCTGATTAGTAGATCTTGGAGACTTCCAGGAGAAACTCTTTGTGGAGTAGAAGCAGGAGCAATGTAGTACCATTATTGTTCTTATGGGTGTTCTCTCTCTCATTTTTTTCTTCTCAGTTTCTATATTGTAATCAAATGCTTTCAATTTATGTAATTGAGATAATTTAGGCTAGATTAAATAATTCGGGGAATTTAAAATTGTATGTTAATCCATTTATTTACATCATTTGTTTCCTTTAAACAATGGTGCAGATTCAACTAGAGAAGTTCAATCTCACTCTTAGAATTGAAATTTTGTTCACACCTCATGAACCTAAATTCAATAAATCCATGTTCTTTTGATGAAAAAGATCAAGGATTAATTTTTCTAATTTATAAATCATTTCTACCAAAGTAAATAGGTGAGATTTACTATAATATCTAAATTTCCACTACTGTCAGAGTTTGGTGACTCTACTGGTGGAAAACTCTAGATTCACTTAGATGAGATGTTAAATTCATTGTAAGGAATGTTAGGTGATCATTTCATGAGGTTTTGGATACAATAAGTAGTCAAATAAAGATTCCATCTATTAAACTAGTAATGATAGATTCCATTGGCTACCCATAGATTAGAAGTTCTCATTCCTGGTTTCTAGGTCTTAGCAATAGCTAAATTATAAGCCATTATAGCTAGTTAAAAAATTTCTATTTCATTTATACATTATAAATAACAAAATATATAAAATGTAATAAAATTAAAAAATATAAATTATTCCTCACTGCTGAAAACAGTGGGGTGTTTAAAAAAAAGAAGAAATGTGGTCACCATCTATCTCTATGTGTTCAACCCTACATTACACTAGATAGTAGTAGTTAGAAAACATAATTTTTACAATTTTATGAAATTTTAACGATAATTGAGCATCAGTTTTTGGCGTTGTTTCCTAGGGGGGCCCGAGCCATAACTTTTAAAATGTTTTTTTAAAATCACATAAAAAATCCCAAAAATTGAAATGGTTTTAAAATTGTGTCTAAATTTTTTTTCAGTTACATACTTCTTTTATACTTATTATTTCTATTTCGAACTTGTCTTTTTGGAAATTAATTTATTTTGTTCAATTTAATGAGTGTTAGATCTATTTTTGATAGGTTGGAGCCTGTGAACATATAAATAGAGTAACAATTCACTAATATTTAGAAGAATACCAAATCTGAATTGGAAAATCAGGATGAAAGAGTTCTTATAAACAGCTTCTGAAACAATCATGAACTCAATGAGGAAATAGAAGGGCCTAGGATGGGGGAGTTCTAACTCCCTCAAGTTTCAATAAATCAATCTTCCATTATGTTATCTCCTAGAGCCCAAAATTATGAGATGAAACAGTACCACATTTCCCTTCTTCCTACATTTAATTTGATCTCTAATGGGGACTATCTCACCTTCATTGGAGTCTTCTATAATACTGTGCAATAGTTACCTCTTCTTGGATTTTATAAAATTTAGAATAAAATGAGATTCTTTCCCTTTTTACATAAAAGAGTACTAGGGAGTTTTTTTTAGCCTATATGAGAAAATTCATGAATATTGGGATCAAGTGTAAAATTATTTTATAATGAAATTATATGGCCAAAGACTTAAGGGTGAATTGAGAAGAAAGATCACTAGTTTTTACCAATAAGATGGAGAAAATTTCCAAGATTCTTGGGATAGATTCAGGGACATACATTGGTAGTTCCCCCCTCATCAACTCCCATACCACCTTCTAATGGATACCTTCTATGAAGATTTGTCCACCTCTAGTCAGAACCAAGCCAATCAATTTGTTGGAGAAACTATAATGAAAAAACTGATGAATAATTAAGAGAAATCTTTAATAATATTTCTCTAAATTCACAACATAAAAATTCAATAATAAAAATGTTCAATAGAAATGTTAATATTACCTCAGTTGTAATGAATGAAACTCAAGAACAACTTATTAAAATCACAAGACAACACCAATCATTAATGAAAAGGAATTCAAAATAAATTTTTAATAAATTTGGCTATCAAAACAATAACTAATCTTTAATGGAATAGTGTTCCTAGTGTGGAATGTTTGGGCATACTAAAAACTTCTGCCCATCATCGATATTCCATCCCAACAACATGAAAACTCAATTTTTTTCAAAAATGGTCCTAGGATTCCTCCTACAGATGATCCATTTTTAAACATTTACATCCTAGGCTATAGAACCATCCTAATTTGTCCTAGAATGATCAATGTATGATTAAACAATCCACTACCTCTAACTATCGAAACCAACCAAGATTAAATTTTCAAAACCAATAAAGGGGTGAATCTTCAAACGTTCAAGGTAACAATGATGGCCAAATGTCTACTATGTTAAATATACATTTGAATAAAATTAATTCTCAAGAAGAAAGATTCAGGACTCAACAGAATAAACTTAAAAATAAATATCAATTAGATAAAATGGAAAATGATGCAAGAATTAAAAACATGGAAACTATGTTGGCCCAAATAGCTTGGGAGTTAACATATAGTGATAATAGAATATTACATAGCACACATGAACTTATTCCTAGAGAAAAAGATAGCATTGTTGCTACTAGAAGTGGGATTTACGCACAATCTGAAACTAAAAATAATTTAAAAATTCTCAAAATTAATAATTATGGTAATCTAGAAATAAAAATCAGCTCTGTACAGATTCTAGAAATGATGACAAAGGTGTTGAAAATGATCAAAATCAGAATTTTTCAGTTAGAATTAAAACAACCAATTCATCTAAAAATGGAAAAAATTAAATGAAAAAGTTGATGAAGAGGTGAAGGATATTTTTTCTGTCCTAAGAAACATTTACCCACTAATACCATTCAAAAATAAACTAAAACCTCAATGTAACAGCAACACAGAACATCTTTAGTTCATTGGCCTCTTGTCCGAAAATCATGTGAACATTCCATTATTCCATGTTTCAATTAAATACCAATATTACTAGAAATCTATTAGAAAATTATTTAAAAAAAACACTGGATTAATTTTACACATATAGACTCACTAAAGAGTTTAGTAATGTCCTCCAAATAAAAATCCCACCCAAATTGAAATACCCTGGTGAGCATTGTCACTCCTTGTACCTTAGGCAATTCTAGTCAACTAAACTGTTTTTGTGACATTGGTGCTAGTATCAATCTACTGCCATACTCACTATTCCAATAGTTGAGGTTGGGTGATCTTCCACCCACCATAGACATACATAAGTTGTCTGATCGTACTTTCACTCATCCTATGGGTAGGGTAGATAACCTTTTAGTTAGGGATGGGATATTATTTCTACATATAGAAATTCTAGCCTTAGATATAGAGTATGATCAAGAGGTTCCCATCATCTTGGGTAGGCCTTTATTTTCCACTAGTGGTTCTGTAATTGACGTGTCTTAAGGCCAATAAATATTTATAATTAGAGAACAACAATATTAGTTTAATGTGTTTAAAAATGTCAAATGACCAACATTTTTTGAAAACTATTCAAGGGTAGAGTCATTGGAAGATAAAAACCCAACTGGACTGTTAGAAGAATATAAAAATCAAACTTCAGTAGAAAAAAGGCATTTGGAAGCTGAAAATCATGATTTTCATTTCTCAAAGGATGAAAATTCTACTGAACCTCACAATCTGGAAAATATTCTAGAGATGGACGATTGTCTAGTTTCTCCTATAAGAGAGTCCTCTGTTTCCAAACATTTGATATTTTTGATTAACTTTGAGGGAGTTTCTCTTAAAAAAACAATGATGAGAACTTTTATGATTTTTATAGAGAGCTGTTGAGACAAATTGATGATACTTATTTAATAATTCTACTAAATTAAAATCTATAAAATCTTGATAGTGATTGTTCCACTTTGTAATGTAGTATTGTAAATTTTGAATCTGAGTTATAAATTGTAAACAATTCATTTGTTAATAGTCCTTTTAAGATATATGTTGATGATCTTGGACCACCATGGCCTAAGAGGCTGCCTTTTATTGTATAATAACCAATTATTGAACTTAAATTACTTCCTACACATCATAAATATTTATTCTTTGATGAAAATTCCATAAATCATGTTATATTTTCTTCTAATCGTAATGAAAAGAAATAATAGAGATAGATGAATGTTTTTAAAAAGATTAAATATGCCACAGATAGGACTATAGCTAGTATAAAGGGTATTATTCCCTCATTCATCATTCATAAATTACCTATAGAGCCAGACCATATGCCTAGTTTAGATTTTGAAAGAACATTAAACATTAATATGAAAGAAGCTGTGGTGGAACAATTCATCAATATTTTTTTATACTAGTATCATATATCGTATCTCAAATAATACATTGGTCAGTTTGGTTCACGTAGTCCCTAAGAAAGGTGGTTTCCTTACTGTTAAAAATGAAAATAATGATGAAATTAAAGTTATAAAATCCACCAAATAGAGAGTTTGTATAGATTATAGAATGATTAATACAGCTACAAGGATATACCATTTTAAATTTCCCTTTCTTGATCAAATTATTGAGAGGCTTTCTAGGAATGAATTTTTCTGTTTTCTAGATGGGTATCTTGGTTACAAAAATATTCTTATATCTCTATAGGAGTAGAAGAAGACTTCCTTTACATTTCCTTTGGGAAATATTTCTACTGGTGGATTCCCTTGGGGTTGTGTGGTGCCCGAGCTACCTTTCAATGGTGCAAGATGACTATTTTCTCGGATATTATTGATAGGATCATTGATATTTTCAGGGATGACTTTTCCCTCATGGGTAGTACTCTTGATACTTGTATTAGAAATTTGTAGTATGTTTTGGAGAGATGTATTGAAACCAATCATGTGCTTAACTAAGAAAAGTGTCAATTTATGGTCACTGAAGGTATTTTTCTTGCAGATATGGTGTCCAAGAGTGGTTTTTAGGTTCACAATACTCAAATTAAATCATTCAAAAATTACCACCTCCTAAAAATGTAAAAGATGTTAGAAGTTTTTCAGGGAATGCTGGTCTCTACCACTGTTTTATAGAAAAATTTCCAAAATCACTACACCCATGTCTTCCATACATTTAAAGGACGATCCAATCCATTTTGAAAAAAAACTCTGTAAAATATTTCAATATTTATAAGGAAAAACTCACTACATCACCTATTATAACTTCACCTGATTAGAAACATAATTTTGAACATATGTGTGATGATGTTGATAAGGATATTGGATGTGTCATTAGATAAGGGAGAGATAAGAAGCTGCATGTGGTTTATTATGATATTATACTTCTATATCAGGCTCAATGAAATGAATCCACTTCTAAAAAGGAGTTATTAGCTAATGTTTTTTATCTAGATATGTTTAGACAATTCCTCTTAGGCTCAAAAGTCATCATTTTCACTAGCCATTCTACCTTGAAGTACATGATGTCTATGAAAGAAACCAAACCTCAGATAATTAGAAGGATTTGTTGCTACAGGAATTTCATTTTGAGATTTGGGATAAACAAGGATCCAAAAAACATAGTTGTTGAACACCTATCAAGGCTCCTTCAACTCATTCTGAAGATCCAATGGGGGATCAATTCTTCTTTACATAATTTAATGTTATCTAATGTGTAAAATATGAAATATACTTGGTATACAAATTCAGCCAATTTCCAGGTTGCAGGAGCCTTTCAAAAAAAAATCAATGAAAAATTAAATAAATTCATCTCTAAAATTAATTATTACCTCGGGAAGTCACTTTGTAGTTTTGGTGGTGTGAGGACAGATACATAGGAGGTGTGTGATAGAAGAAGGAATGTTTCCTATTATTGAATTTTTTCACTCCTTACCTTGAAGAGGTCACTGTGGTGGTGAATTAATAGCTCAAAAGGTCCTCCAATCACGTTTTTATAAAACCACCCTTTTCATGGATGCAAGGATTTTTGTAGTTAGTTATGATAGGGGTGATAGGTTTGGTAATGTTGGGAGGAAGAAAGAGTTACCACAAAATGTTATTTTATAAGTTGATATTTTTTATGTATGGAGTGTAGATTTCATGGTCTATTTCCATCATCTGATGAAAATGAGTACAGCTTATTGGTAGTAGATTATGTTTCTATGTGGGTTGAGGTAGTGGCACTGCCCAATAATCAAGAAAAAAGTGCCATCAAATTAAAAAAAACATATTTACATGATTTGGAGTACCCAAAGCCTTCATAAGTAATAATGAAACTCAAATTATAAATTACATGAATAAGACATTTATGGAAATATAAGGTTGTGTTCATTGGAATGAAATTCCTTATCATCCACATTCCAATGGACACGGGGAATTTTCAAATAGGGAACTAAAAATATTCATGAAAAACGGTTTAACATTCTAGAAAAGAGTGGTATCTTAAACAAGATGATGCTTTTGCAGCATATATAATAAATTTTAAGATTCTAATAATTATTCCGACACATAAGCTTTTTTTTGGAAAATGCTTTCATTTTCCTGTGGAGTTGCAACATAATTCATATTTAGAAGATAAGGAAACGAACATTGATTTTAAGAGTGCTGGTGAGAGATGATTACTTGATCTAGGTGAAATATATGAAATAAGGAGAGAGACATAAGATAATTCAATTATTTAAAAAGATATTGCAAAAAACATTAATGATTTAATCTTTAATAACAAAGTGTTCATACCTGGATAGAAGTACCACCTCATTAATTCAAGAATCAGACTCATTCCTTGAAAACTGATGTCCAACTGTTTTGTTCTCTTTACTATAGTAAATGTTCTTAAGAATGGTTCTGTAGAAATTACTGGTGAAGATAATAAAGCAATGTTGGTTAATGGGAAGAGAGTTAAGTTGTATTTTAACAGACAAACAAAGGGCTTGCCTTCATTCATTGTCCTAGAAAAATTATCTGAATAAAGTCTATCTGAAGACATAAATATCAGGGATGGATGAGAGTAAACCCATGGTTCGTGTTTTATCCTTTCCTTTATATCATTTTTACATCAAATAAAGTGTTTCTTGAATGCTCTATTTCTGTGCAATTCTTATTCATGCATTTTCCTAGTTCATATTTCAGAGTTACAATGTATGATGATGCTTTATCATTGAAGAAGTTTAATTCCCTTGTTAGTGCTCTAATGAAAATATTAAATAGGGATGTAATTTATTTTCTATATTTATTTTCTACTCCTGTTTAATTTGGAAAAATTCTACTCTACATGTATGATGATGAAAAGAATTATTCTTATCCAAAAAAAATTTACTGCATGATTTGTTTTATTGGATTTTATTTATATATGTCACTAAGCTGATAAATTATTCATCATGTCCCTATTTGTTGGTTAATTTAATTTCATTGTTTTTAAAAGCACTTAATTTTTAGAAACTATGTTTGTGTGTCGGGGGGTGGGTACATGCAGTATAGTTGTTATATTTTTTAATTTTCTTGTATCTGTTAGGTGTTTAACATGCATTATTCTGTTCTATTGAACATATTAATGAACCTAATCTATTAATATTAGATTCACCTAATTCATTTTTTCATTTACAAGATAATCATTCTATTGTGTGAACTATATTTAAATTCTCTTCACTGAACTAAGTGATAATGAATGTATTTTGGTTATAAACCTGGTGTAAAATACTACAGTGGAAAACAATATTCTTTTGAACATCGATGAGACACTTAATATTTCCTAAATCTACTCAATTGAAAATCTGTTTTAACCTTTAATTGCTAAATTGTTATTCTCCACATTGGAATTCATATTTAGGGACAAATATGGGTTTATTATTGTGGTAGGGGGAAACATATTTGTCCAATGATACGTTTAATGAAAATACCACCAAAACCCCATTTCCTTTAACCTTTTTTCTATAAATGGTTAATTGTTATTCAAAACGATTTCAATGTTTTTGAAGATTTAGGATGTTCACTGTACTCAATTGAGTCTTTTTTAAGAAAAATTCCATTATGGAGGTTGATTTGATTTGAATTTGAAATTAATATGGATGAATGATTGCTGAGTTACTATGTTTAGTGATTTTATGAAAATTTGGTTTAGGAAATATTTTTTTAGAGTTATATGAGTAACATTTTTGTAGATTTATGATAATACCTTAGGGACTAGAACAGTGAACATGTTCATAAGGGAATCAATTTTCAATAAATTTTTAAAATTAATCACCTTATTTAGCCAAGGTAAATGGTTTTCATATAGATATTTTGAAACTGGAGTAATTTTAGTATCTGGGATCTTATAATAAATCTCTATGTCCCCTGAAACTGGGTGTGATTCATTGATAAAATCCCTCTATACACATTTAATTAGTTCATATGCACATTTCTAAGCACATGTTACATGGTTTGGAAAAAATTGAATAAAGTGTCTAGGGTCCAAAATGAGTTCATTAAGGTGAAGGGAATGATGACTGCCAGATAAAGAAGGGGAAAATTGGTTTATATGGGAATCATTTAGGTTTTCTCAATAAGGTGATTCATAAAGAAAATATTTATTTTCTGAAACTAAGGAAATGTAAAAGTACAAGTTTGTTTTTGTTATGTTTTTTCACCACTAGCATTTAAATATTTATCAATTTTGACCTTATAACTTAATCTCAAATTGAAATAAGTCATTAATCATATTCATTATGAAGTAGGACACTCTAATAGGTGGACGATTCATTGCATTCTTGATTACTAAAAAGAGTGTGTTTAAGGCATGACTTTATTTGATGATTTCATCTCAAAAGCCTAATCAATAATGGGGGGTCATCTCATTTCAAATTGTTGGACATGTTACATTTTGAGTTTAACAATAAAGACACATAACTATTTTTCAAAGATAATAAATCATGGAATTGATTGAGGAAAATCAATGTTTAAGCGTGGGGGAATTTCATGTGGCCTAGAAAAAACATAGTTTTCCAACATCTTTTTAATTTATTTTTAATAATTTAATTAATTATCATTTCACATTTTACAAAATTTTAGCACTTTTTTGATTTTATAATTAAATTTAATAATTACTATTTTTATAATTAATTATGTATGTTTATCCTTTAAAATAATCAATTTATATCTTACTTTAATTTTATAGTTGTACAATTTATTAATTCATTTAATGTTTTAAGATGATTTGTAATAATATTAAATTCTTATTAGTTAATTAATTAATATAAAATTTATATTTAATTAAATAATTCTATAACACAACTTTTAATCATTTATGTTTATCTTTTTAATATTTAATAACTTGATTAATTATTTCAATATCATTAAATAATTTTAAATTTTTTAATTCAATTAAAAAATTCTTTTAATTTATTAAATGGTTCTATCAAATTTTGTTAGAGTAATCTTTATATTATGTATTTTAGTTTGTAGTTATTTGTTTTGGAACTAATTAATTTACCTAGTTGCTTAATCAATTATTAAGAGACTACTTTAATTAATTTAATTAGTTAAGTGATTATTATCAATAATTTAATTTTGTTATATGAATTTTCTATTTAAATATATTTAATATTATATTAAAATTATATGATCTAATTGATTCTTAATTTATGTTTTAATTTAGTTCTAATTTATATTTTGTATTTTGAAATTATTTTTGAGCTTAATAAATTAATTTCAATTTTATTTGTGTGAAGTTCCTTTTTATTATTTTTCAAATGTTTTAAATTATTCTTGTTTTTAATCTATTATTAAGTTTTATTTTTATTTATGTTTTTAGTTTCTTTCATTTTGTTGCAGATTTACTATTGCTCTGCCTCCTCCCACCACCGTTCCCTTCCTTTATGTTGGCAACATTCCAATAGTTTACTGTATCAACCTCATTGTCATGTGAGAGAAACTAATGGTGGAACCACTCAAATAGGTTGCATTGTTACCCTTCCCTTATTGTGCCACAACTTACCACCTTTACTGTGTCATTGTCTCTAAAACTAGCTTCACCATTACCCTTCCCATACTATGACACTGTTTACTACCTTTTCCTCTCTCCATTTCCATTCCTCAATCCATGGTCTCAATGTTCTCCCCACCTCCCTCCTCCTTCAAAGCAACAATGAAACACTAGTTACGCTACTCCATTCCTCTCACCAATGTATTCTTCCTCCCACCACTAGAGAGGGGTCACCTTCCGAATTTGTACTCTATCCACCAGTAGGGAGTCGCTACACCCTTGATGTGAAGAAGTCGTTCACCGTCACGAGGGGTCCACTACGCTGATGTCGCTGAAGATGGTGTTGCTGGTGATGAAGAGGAGGTCACCACATTGAAACTCCCTTTAGAAGAACCCGAAGACCCAGAGTGGGATTCTCACGGATGCCACGAACCCCCCAAGGCATCATGTGGAAGTGAATTGGGGGGGGGGGAGGATATGTCTTCTCAAAAAAATAAAATAAAATAAATATTGATTAAATTATAGTAATAAAAAAGATAAAAATTATTATTAGAATAAGTATTTAAAAATAATAAAATAAAATACAGAACTAATTAATTAAATAATAATATATTAAACTAAAATATTTAACAAGAAATTATGTAAAAAATTAAAATAAACTAATAAATTAAAACAAATATAGTTAAATAACTACATTAACAAAAATATTAATTATAATATCACTTTATAACTAACATATTTTTAATTATAATAATAAAACTGTATAAATAAAAAATAAAATAAGTAAGTCCACCATATTAATAATTCTTTATAAATATAATAAATATTTAATGAATAGTAAAATTAATTAAATAAAATAATCAAATATATAAATATTAAAGTACAGTTTTTAATAATTTAATTTAATAAATTATAAATCTAAAAAATTAATTAATAAACATTAATTATATTATTAAAATAAAGTAAATATTTAAACAATAACATTAAATATTAAGGTATTGATAATTATTTTTATAAAAGTTATAAATATACAAACCTTCATTATAGCGAAATTATTAATAAATGACTCACAATAATTATCTAACTCTTTAATTGTGTTTATTTTAATTTTTATTAATAATGTTTTAACATTTTTTTATCTATTTTATGATGTATAGTTGCATGTAGAAGATAGATTAACTTCCAGATTCAAATCCAACAAGCTTTCAGGATTTATTTACAAGGATGATTCTAAAACAATGTGTGATTCACAAAAAATTGAACATGTGTGGTGCGAAAGTGAAGAACCAAAGTATGTCAGTGGAAGCAAGTGGTGACAAGCACTATATGACATATGGTATGAAAGTAGAGCAGTACTGAGGAGAATGAACATTTATTCACTTTATTCATAGAGAATGATAGCCAAGTAGTTCTCAAGAGCATATCCTGAAGACTTCTTGGAGAACCTCTTCATGGAGCAGAAGTAGGAGCAATGCGGTACATTTGTTGTTTGTAGGGGATTTATTTCTCTCCTATATTTCTTCTTGATTTCTTCACTATAATAGAATTCTATAAGTTTATGTATATAGATTGTTATATTCTAGATTAAATAGTTCTAGGAATTTAAACTTGTTGGTTAATCCATTTCGTTACTTCATTTGTTTCATTTAAAGAAAGACTCATATTCAACTGGAGAAGTTATATCTAACTATTAGAATTGAAATTATTTCCATGCATCATGAACCAAAAATCTAAAATACCTTGTTATTTTGGTGAAAATGATCAAGGGTTAACTATTATAATCTATAAATCCATTCTATCAGATTAAATCAGCAAGATTTACTCTAGTATCTATATTTTATCTACTTTCATAGTTAGGTTAATCTTGTGGGGGTGAACTCTGAATTCACACAGCTAAGAGATTAATTACATGGTGAGGGAAATTCATTGATCATTTCTTGATGTTGTGGATATAATAAGTAGTCAAATGAAGATTTTATCAATTAAATTAGTATTGTTAGATTCCCTAGGCTATCCATAGATTTGAAGTTCTCATTCCCGGCTTCCACGTCTTATCTACAACTAAACTGGTAGCCATCATAGCTAGTTTTAAATCTAGTTATCTTAGTTTATAAAAAATTATGTTCCTTTAATACATTAAAAAAATTAAGAAATTAAAAAAATAGAAAGTTTACATCATTGCTAACAATAGTGGGGTGTTTTAAAAAAATGTAGATGAAAATTTGTCCCCATCCATCATTTTGGGTTCGTCCCTACAATCCACTAGATAGTAGTAATAGGAAATTTTAAATTATAATCTTTTACCCAATCTCAACCATATTTGAGCATCAATAACTATGGGAAAATATCGCATTATATATCAAAATACACTATAAATTCACCCATAGAAATTGATGTAGAAAAAAATCTGGACATGCTACTCCTTGAAGAAAATCCTCGTCAATGTGAATTAGATAATAGGGTTATAATATTCATATATTATTACTACATGTATATGTGGTCTACAAATAATGTATACCCACTCCACTACAAGGAAATTTTTACTTAGATGATGGTCATGATTCCATGTCCATATACATGGTATTCCCTCTGAGATAGATGACATGTATGACCACTAATTTTTCTGCCCTTATATCTCCACATGTTCCATGTATTCCTGCCTCTTCCAATTTATATTGGTTCATAACATGATTATCCACAAGGGACCTTGAACTTGTAAACATTTTAACACATATTGGATACCCAAGGATGGTTATAAGTCATGTAGGCTTACCTAAATAGTTTGTGTCATTCAACTCCTCTGAAAATCCTATATATCATGGAAAAGGAGGCACACAACATGTGTTCTTTAAAACTGCATGATGTGTACAACTGTTTTTCACATAAACAGTAGAAACTTAATGAGGATTCTTGATATGAAATTTACACCTATAATTGCACCCCTATAACACCACAAATTTGTAGGATCTAGTTTTGGTTGTTGATTCTGGCACTCTGGTGGCCAAAAATCATGAAACTGTCATTCATGTGAAGCCTTTACACTATTTGATGTCATATGAATCTCGATTATTTTACCACTATGGATCCCATATCCACATAGAAACACATTAAACCTGCAATACATCACATTACATCCTTTATTTTCCAATCAAATAATTTCTCATGAAGAATCTATGAATCAAAATTTTCGATCACACTCAAACCTGACTGGGAAAAGCTAATTGTGACCCCATAGTCCAGCAGTAAAGAGCCTATAGAACATAGGGGTTCATGAATATAAAAAAACAAACCTACCATTGGAAAATAATTTGTTTCCAACAATAATTTATTAAAGGTTACCATAGGTTATTAGATGTGCACCACGAGATGGATTATAGTATATCAATTTAATTAGTTAACTGCAGGGATCTTGCAAAGAACAATTATCACATACGAAAAATAGAAAAAACAAATGATCAATAATTTAACAAAAAGGATTTAAATACATAAATGATTATACAGAATTTAATAATGGATCAATCATTGGCATTGAATGAATTCTCCAACAATGTGGGGATTTCTTTGCATTCACTCCATACTAATCTACATTGATAGGATCTATCACCATCTTCTGATGTGATCTACCAATGAAGAACGATGAACCCCATCATTTGAGAGCTTAGAGGGTTAGGTGTATTACATCATTGAAATGATAAAATTGAGCTTAAATAAATAAAATTACGTATTTTATATATTTTATAATAAAATAAATTAATTATTTCATTTATTTCATTGAAACACAATGCCAATGACCACCATATCTAATGCCTAGTACTGACCGACTATAGGATGTGCCAAGGATAAACCCCATGTTATATACTAAACATGGGTCTCATATTTCTAATCTAACACTCTATATAATATATATTTCATTTTTACTATATGAATAAATTCACATAATATTAATATATTTAATATTATTATATTATCAATTACGGGATCACTAGTCCCCACAAACTATTGTCATCTTAGTGAATGTATCTAAAAATATTCCATAATATATTTATAAGGATTATAAAGAAATTTATTCTGACTATATTATTAAAAATTCATTTATGTTCATCCCTAAAAGGAATAAACTAAAAAAACATTGGATACTAAGACCACATCTAGATATCCCATTCTTAGGATCTAACATGAATTCTACCATGCTGCCACTATACACAATCCAAGTGGATGAACAACCTAGCATGATCATATCCTTCATATACAAGATTCTTCATAGGTATTTTTTGAAGATATATATATGCTCAACATCAATATTATACCTATTACTGACATATATATGTTTAGGAATGTATTTCCTTTGTTGTAACACATAGAAAATTCCACGCACTCACTCAAACTATAGTCCCATGGATATGTTGTAAAAAAAATTCCCACCCTCTATAGGTTCTCAAATTTCCCAAATAACCATAGGTATAACTTCCCATCCCATCATAATCATGGAAATAATCATCAATGAGAGACTCTTAGGAAAACATGGTCCTCATTCTCAAACTCTAATGGACTAAAATGTTGACCTTCATAATATTTATATCATATATGGGTTGTACTCATACCATAATAGATAACATGTACTTTCATGAAAATCTAATACAAAATATATGTTCTTTCTATAAATTCCTAACCCATCTCATTCTTGCATTGTATAGACCTAAAGGGTCTCCAATACAATCCCTCAAAAGGTGCCATGCAGATAGATGTTTTATAAAAGTTATTATTTTAAAACTCTAAAAATGGCATGTCATCTTACTAGTTTCAAATGACGTCCAAAAAATAATATCTCAGCCTATACACCCACATCTGGATAGTGTGATCAACCTTACCATCCATTTGGGGGGTGAAACACCATACTCATAAATAACTAGCACCTAAATTCCACATGAAATCATCTCCACTACCATGATGTAAACATCACATAACTCTCAATGATAATCATAAAGTGTACCCCATGGATTTGGATGATCTCATTCCTATAAAACATTCATATAGTCTGCACTGGACTATGTTCTCTGATGGTATGGAAGTGTTCTAATTTTTTAATTTAGTTAACTATCACCCATTCATGTCATAGCCTATCCATTCCCTAGGAAGACCTATAACAAATTAAATGGATATGTCATCCCGAATCTACTCTGGGATCTCAATGGGTTGTCTTAAACTAATCAAAACTTGGTTCTAAGACTTAAACTATAGATAAGTGAGACACTGAGAGACAAAATGATAAACAATCCCCTTATTTCTCATCCACCAAAACTACCACTGAAAGTACATGTTTATCTTCTCTACACCGGTATGTATGGGAAAACGATAAGTGTGAAACTCCCTCATCACCTCCTCTTGTATCACGGATGGAACCATCATTGATTCAAAAAAAAATGATTGCGTGTTCCCCTCATTCCTAAAATGTGTATGGTGGATATTAGGATGATATCTGTCCACAAAGAACCTCATAGTCGATTTCTACCTACTCCTCCTCCCAGACATGCTGAAGATGTGTTGGAGTCATCACTATTAATAGAATATATTTTTCACCACTCTTCTCCACCTGGGTCAGCTACAATGAATCCAACTACTATGAATCCTACTCCCCAAAATTAAAACTTTAGATCATGCTTTGAGAATATTATAGAACATTTTCCATCCCATGATTATAGACTATCTCGAAGTCATTGTAATGCATTAACTATAACTGGTGCCTCTATCTCATGTTTAAAACTCATTGTGTTATGTTATACTATAGATTCGTAGTATTTTACTATATAATAATTTAAAATACCTAAATATAGTTCCTCCATATCCTATTAGTGAAGACCTCAAATTTCATCTCCAAGTCATGATATGCATAGTTCTACTCATGTTTCCTCGTTTGCCTTGACCCCCATGCGAACAGTACCTACGACTTTATCAACACATAATCTAAAATCACTCAAGGGAAATCAAAAACCACTACATAATCCATTACTTCCTCTTTAAATCATAAAATATGAACACTAGTTTTCCTTATCCTCAACTCATCAAAGGCTCTCATACACTACTCGGTCTAGGTTAATGACATCTCAATCCATGTCATGGTGATCAAAGGGGATGAATGCTTAGAAATATCTACCATGAACATCCTGTAGTGACACTACAAGCTTAGAAAACCCCATATATCATATATACTATAGTTATTCCCCTAATAAGTCACTACATAAATATTCACTAGATCTATAGATAATCCATTCTCAAAAATAACATTCTATGTATATTTAACCACATATATCATGAACTGACACTTCGAGAGCTTAATATAAAGATGGTTCTCCTAAATAATGTCTATGACCATCATCATGTTCTCCGTATTCTCCTCCACTGATGGAGTGTGGATGACTATGTCATAAAAGACAATAGCCAAAAATCCATCAATGTATGGGTGGGATATCTAATTCATAAAATCCATTAACACAATGGGGGTATTTATCACTATGAAAGGAATCACTGTGAAAAAATGAATTCCACAGTGATATTAGAATTTTATCCTTGTAATATAAGCCTCATGAACCCTCCAGTAGTCATATCTAACCCCAATATCGATCTGTAAGATCCATTTCACACCTCAAAATAGATAAAAGTGGATTTAAATCCTAAAAAAAGTTATTCTTTTTCTTTAACATTTCATGGTCCAAGTGAATATTATAATAAAACGAACAGGCTCCCATCATCACATCTCATAAACAACTAGAGCTACATAGGGGGAAATTGGTATAATAAAAATATCCTGTTGAAGGTCCTAAAATTACACCTTTAGATCATGATGAATAGTATGGTCCATCTAACATAATGTAGAAGATATTATCACGGCCCTAAGGTGAATTTAAGTGTAGATGTCCAAATCTCACCTAAGAGGTTATACCAAACCATCCTCAGCGATTATGAACATAAATTTCTCCACTACTAAATGCATCTGGATGCCTGAATAGTTTTTTTCAATAATTACTAAAATAAAAAATGGATTATAATGGGATGCATTCCCATACCCTCAAGGACCAATCATTTAACCATTATATTTTCTCACCGATAAAGGAAATATTGTCCAATTATTCTAAAAAAATCTGACCCATCAATAAAGATAGAAAATATAGGCTCAAACTATGGAAACATAATCGATACCCATGATGATATTATAAGGTTTATTCATGAAAACCTGGAGACCACACATAAAACTCGATCCAAAAAGTGATAAATTGAACTCTTGGTGTATGATTGATCTTCAATAATCTATCATTGAATGAGACTCACATCGTATATATTGGGAAAATGTATCCATTATAAAATCTATATCTTTTACTAGGAATAAATAGATGAAGGAATGACTCACACCTATGTATAATACTATTAATGAAATATTTGAATATCCTTAGATCATAACATCTACCAACACATGTGTTGTCTGGTCATAGCCTCCCCCATGGAATGAACAATCCCACCATGAAGACCCCAAGCTCATAGAACCTAATGTTGAACCCCAGGTGGTGGTGGTATGAGACCATAATTCCATCCTCTATGACGCACGCCTGTTGTGGGGTGTGGAAAAACAATATTTTATTTACCTAAGTATAGTATAGCAGTTGATCCTAGGTAGTCTCCCGAAGAGGAGTGCACACAAAACAAGGTTGTCACTTTTTGTTGGTTTTATTAAAAAGATTGGTTTTAATTAATATGAATGACTATGAGATAAACAAACAATAGAAATTGATTAATTTTAACAAATGATAAAGATGGTGATCGGATTGGGTTTGGCTGGACTTAGTGTTGTGCCATCATGGTTTCCAAATTTTATCTCTTCTTCTTCCTTAAACTGGTAAGAGAGAGATTTATCTACCGAGTCCTCTCTCTCCCTTAGTCAGATAAATGTGATGAGAATTTTCCTTTCTAAAACCTTAGATTGGTCTATCCTCCTTCCAATGTGTTTAGGGTTGTATATGGTCTCTTGATTAATTAGAGCAATCCCAGACCTGGAATTGTTGTTCCCTAATAAACCAAGATTTCAACATACAATCCTACACACGTGCTTGACAACCGTCGAGCAATCACCACCCAACCCTAATCATGTGCCACCGTATACAGATTAGAATTGGGTGGAGGGAGATGTGATCATCGACCAAAGCAATTTATAATTTTAGAATAAAAACCTTAACAAAACCGCATTCGGAATTTAATACTGAATTATGAATTGAAACCAGAAGAAGAAAGAAGAACAAATTTTATTCATTTCAAGCACAAAACTCAAGCACAACACATCGGTCCAGCCTCCCCTCTTTCCGATCACTCAAATGAAATTACCCCTCCATGGATGGGGTAAGCGAGATAATTCTGGAGAGGAGAGAAATTTTAAAACAAAAGAAATAAAAGAAAAATCTGAGAAGTTCTTCTCCTTGGTGCCCCAGAAGGAATGGGGTGGAGAATGGGATGTCTTGAGGGGGAGGAGCTCTCCTCCTTTTATAGGCAGAATTCGACCCCCGAAAGTTGTCGCGTTTTGGACCCCATAAATGACCTATTCACGCTTTCCTCCCTTCATGAATGTTGTGAACAATTGTCTTGTACGTCTCCCCTAAAAATATCAGCATCTTTGGACAGGTATTCCGAGAGTTATGGCCAATTTCCTCTGACAATTTATTCTGTCCAGTCAGAATCATCAAACAGAAAAACACCATTTTGTATTGAATTAATGTCCCTGAACACGGCCATTTCATGCGTGTCCTCCTTAATGAAACTTGTTCAAAATCTTCGTAACCGTCTATCCACAAAATTGCAGCTCCATTAAAGTCGTTTTGAGCGATTTATGGATATTTCACTGAACCTTCGTTTTTCTGGAAGAAATTTCCTGGAAGCTTCCTTGGTGTTCCTCAATAATCTTCAACTTCATTGAATTGTTTGGATCTCAAGATGGTAGAATCAGATCCTGGTCCAGAAGACAAAGTTGAAGGAAATTAAATTAGGATTCTAAAGAAATTATAATCATAAAATTTGGATTTATATTTTTTTGTAAATGACAAAAATACCCTTGTAGTGAAAATCTGTCCAAAATGCAGAATTTGGTCATTTTTGCATTTAAACTTAAAATACTTCTTAAATCCAAAATTGTTACATATAAGCTCAAAATGTTATCTTGGGATGTTTAAAACAATAGAAATGCATTAAAAAAATGTGCAAATTATAAGCCTTGTCAATTCCCCCACACTTAAACCATGCTTGTCCTCAAGCATAAAATCTCAACATCGAATTCAAAGGGCACTAATGTCACTAATATTTAAATTTCAAATGAAATAAAATCAAATGATTTTCAATTTCCAATCAAATTTTCCAGTTCCACAAAAAATACCAATTTAATTTCCCATTTTTCAAAGAAACAATCAATTCATGCATTTTACTTTTCCCCTTTGAAAAATAATGAATCTTCTCCTTTCATTCATTCAAGCTTCTCAATTTATTATTATTAAACATGCCAAATCATGACCTACCTCACTTTTGAATCTTTTCTCTCATCACTCATGATACAATTAATAGTGGAGTTATGCTAATATCATGAGAACATGCTCCTTACCCATAGGCTTGTAAAGTAACTACTTTCTCCACTTTGTAAAGACAAAACACACATAAAATCATGAGGACTTGCAATAAAGGTTCAAATGACTCTGTGGCTTAGGGTTGGTGGGTAAATGATTGAAATAATTTAAGGCCAGAAGTAGGAGGTTTGACTCTTAAGTACAATGCATGATTAATCAAGTGAAAACACAAGATGAACCTCACTCAAATCCCCTTGAAATGTGAATCACAACACCACTCACCTTTCAATGACATGGGTCATGAGTCAATAAATGATTACAAAGAATGATATCATCCAAGTTCTCCCTGTTTTTTTTGTAAAGCTCCAGAAAGGCACAACTTTATTTTCTTTTTTCTTTTTTTTTATGGAGAACCGGATGAAATGATAGAAGCATAATGAAATGATGACTCATGCCCAATTTTCTAATAATACATTGCCCAAAATGATGACGCACACATTACACCACCCAAAAATGATACATATCCCATGGAACGCACACGAAAGGCCCTTCCCCCACACTCAAACATGAAATAACCATGAAAAAATACTAAAAGTGCAGGTAGGTAAGGAAAAATTGGATTGTAATGTGGCTTAAACCTATAAGGCAATTCATGGCATCTAAGGGCTTATGAAGGATAAATGTAAAGGTGGGTCTTAGGATAAAATGTGGCTAACCAAAGATTTGCCTCAATCATTTTAAATGTGGTTTTGTACAGTCATAGCTTTGACAAGTTTCAATACAAGTTCTAGCAGGTGGCACGTCCCAAGATCACTCAAGAAATATGCTCAAGATAAAATAGGAAATATTTGGTCTAGAAATCCTCTCAGGAATGAGAATATGATATTGGACAATCACTTATGGCATGATTAATAATAACAAATTAATTCACATGAATTTCAGAAATTCAAATAATGAAAAATGGAAGGGAAATTTCATTTACATGAATCAATTAATTCCCTCAAATCATGAGTCCTTATTTCAATATCCTTGCTTCACTTTAATCATCCAATTATCCATTTTAATCATTAAATCTCATTAACATTGAAATCTAAAACATGGCATCACAAGATTCCTAAGAAACTCATGTCTCCTAGATAAGTTGAGTAAAACCTTAATTCAAGTGAGGGTATGCAATTCTTATCATTAAAGCTTAAAACATGTTTTGGACAAAAAATTTAAGGAGTTTAAAATTTAAAATTTAAAAATGAACTCCCTTTTGAAATAAAGATTTAGTCCCCTTTAACAAATTTTTGGGGCTTCCTTCTTCCATCATGATCCTACAAAAGAAAATTTCAAAATTAAGAACAAGTATCATGTCATTAAAGATCAAAATGATAAGGAGGAAAGGGATGAATGCTAAACTACTTCTAAGAAATAAAATTTAAATCTAAATTCCTAGAAAGCAAGGGATAAGACTTGGTATGATCCCCCAAGTGGGCCATAAATTTTTACTGCCTCCAGTGGGCAGTACCAGCTGTTATCCAAAGTCTGATGGTGGATGTAGCTTCTTTGATTTGAACCACCACATGTGGCTTTTCCCAGCATGTTCTTCATTGTCCTTGTTGAGGAGGATTCCCTGTATAGAGTACACCAGATCCACCCTCTTTGCAATGTGGTATAGCTTGCATGGCGGGGGTAGGATGAAGTATGGATCCTCCTCCTCTTCAGTTTCTACTTGTGTAAAGTGTTCTTCAAAATACAGTGGTTTCTTCAGATGTGTTGCGTGAAAAGAATAATCAAAGGGAGATTCAACATTTAAATTTGAAATATTAATTTCAAAATCTTCCCTTTTAAGGTAGGCAGCTTTTAGATTTGGTTCTTCATGCATAGCCACTTGTATCTCTTCATGGACTTCCTCATGTAGATGATCAATATCTTCAGGGATCTCCAAGTGTTCCTCAACAGGTGCATATTATTTTTCATCTTCTTTTAAGGCAATGTAAGGATTGACCAAATCTGAAAATTTAAAATTATAAGGAGTGATGCTCAAATCAGATTGAATAAAATCAGAAAAGGTAGAGTTCATGGAAGTATCATCTCTCGGAGTTGGGTCTGGTTCAATCTCTTCTTCATTTGAAATCACATCTTGAAGTTGAGTAGTAGAAGATACAGGCAGGTAGTCAGGCTCCACTATATCTGGGATCTCCATTGAAAAATCAGGGATGACTAATGGGGGATCTTCTTGGACCTTGGATACTTCATAAAATTCTGGAAAGTAATGGGAGAACTCATCTAGCTTTCGTGCCATCGCTTCAAAAACATCTTCGTTCATGTCCTCCCTTAGCCCATCTATGAATTCTTTGAATGTTTTCTCATCATTATTTGTTTTCCAAAATAACCTCACCTGTCTAACAATAGAAGAAACACCATCCTCTGTGGAAAAGGTCGATTCAATAATTGGTTCATTTATTGGTGGGTAATTGTTCCATGAATTAAAGAAATAGCCATTTGAAAACAACATGGAAAGTGTGTTTTTTTTAATTTGGAAAAAAGTCAAATATTTAAAATTTGATTGTGGCACTGCCTCCCCGGCAACGACGCCAAGTTTGACGCACGCCTGTCGTGGGGCGTGGCAAGACAATATTTTATTTACCTAAGTATAGTATAGCAGTTGATCCTAGGTAGTCTCCCGAAGAGGAGTGCACACAAAACAAGGTTGTCACTTTTTGTTGGTTTTATTAAAAAGATTGGTTTTAATTAATATGAATGACTATGAGAGAAACAAACAATAGAAATTGATTAATTTTAACAAATGATAAAGATGGTGATCGGATTGGGTTTGGCTGGACTTAGTGTTGTGCCATCATGGTTTCCAAATTTTATCTCTTCTTCTTCCTTAAACTGGTAAGAGAGAGATTTATCTACCGAGTCCTCTCTCTCCCTTAGTCAGATAAATGTGATGAGAATTTTCCTTTCTAAAACCTTAGATTGGTCTATCCTCCTTCCAATGTGTTTAGGGTTGTATATGGTTTCTTGATTAATTAGAGCAATCCCAGACCTGGAATTGTTGTTCCCTAATAAACCAAGATTTCAACATACAATCCTACACACGTGCTTGACAACCGTCGAGCAATCACCACCCAACCCTAATCATGTGCCACCGTATACAGATTAGAATTGGGTAGAGGGAGATGTGATCATCAACCAAAGCAATTTATAATTTTAGAATAAAAACCTTAACACAACCGCATTCGGAATTTAATACTGAATTATGAATTGAAACCAGAAGAATAAAGAAGAACAAATTTTATTCATTTCAAGCACAAAACTCAAGCACAACACATCAGTCCAGCCTCCCCTCTTTCCGATCACTCAAATGAAATTACCCCTCCATGGATGGGGTAATCGAGATAATTCGGTAGAGGAGAGAAATTTTAAAACAAAAGAAATAAAAGAAAAATCTGAGAAGTTCTTCTCCTTGGTGCCCCAGAAGGAATGGGGTGGAGAATGGGATGTCTTGAGGGGGAGGAGCTCTCCTCCTTTTATAGGCAGAATTCGACCCCCAAAAGTTGTCGCGTTTTGGACCCCATAAATGACCTATTCACGCGTTCCTCCCTTCATGAATGTTGTGAACAATTGTCTTGTACGTGTCCCCTCAAAACTCAGCAGCTTTGGAAAGGTATTCCGAGAGTTATGGCCAATTTCCTCTGACAATTTATTCTGTCCAGTCAGAATCATCAAACCGAAAAAACACCGTTTTGTACTGAATTAATGTCCCTGAACACGGCCATTTCAGGCGTGGCCTCCTTAATGAAACTTGTTCATAATATTCTTAACCGTCTATCCACAAAATTTCAGCTCCATTAAAGTCGTTTTTTGCGAGTTATGGATATTTCACTGAACCTTCGTTTTTCTGGAAGAAATTTCCTGGAAGCTTCCTTGGTGTTCCTCAATAATCTTCAACTTCATTGAATTGTTTGGACCTCAAGATGGTAGAATCAGATCCTGGTCCAGAAGACAAAGTTTAAGGAAATTAAATTAGGATTCTAAAGAAATTATAATCATAAAATTTGGATTTATATTTTTTTTTAATGACCAAAATACCCTTGTAGTGAAAATCTGTCCAAAATGCAGAATTTGGTCATTTTTGCATTTAAACTTAAAATACTTCTTAAATCCAAAATTGTTACATATAAGCTCAAAATGTTATCTTGGGATGTTTAAAACAATAGAAATGCATTAAAAAAATGTGCAAATTATAAGCCTTGTCACTCTACTAACTGCTTCTCCCAATGGATCTTCTCCTACTCCCCTTACAATACCACTTCCTAAGGGCCACCGTTGCCAGGATTCAATGAACCCTGATCACAGTGCTGCCTTTACCTTGGATTTTATTCTACTAAATTTTATTCCTAATTAACATGAAGTTCGACCAATAGAAGTACATGTGAAAATTTCTATTATAATCATAAAATATCCCCTCTATTGGATAGTTGGATCCATTGCGAATCATTTGAGCCACATACCCAAGCGTTCAAGTATGGTAATTTCTCCTCTACAGATATTTTGATGTCTAATGCATGATATATAGTATAGATGACTCAAAAAAATGCCTACCACTACTGGATCTAACTACATGGATCCCCTATTATTGGAATCTATGAGTCACTCAAGGTCACTCTAGAACTCTAGTATAAGTGTGTTGATATTAGAAGACCAAATTAGATCTAATGAATTTCAAGGGATCGTTCTTAAACTCACTAAACTACAAGAATCCATGAGATACCATTTTAGAGGAGTTCCATGTATGGTCAGTGAACCTCAAAGCATATTCAGGTACAATCATATTACCCTGATAGAGTTATAGAACCAACTGGATCTATGTTGATCCCAATCATGATGGTTAATACTCTTCGCATAACATCTCATATAAGTTAGACTATGAGAGCATCATCTCATCATGGGTCACCATGAAAAAATATAGCAGCGCCCAACTATTCAATGGAAGATAGGCTACTAGATCTACTATGTAATTTGTTAGGGTTATAACAATCATGAAGAGACAAAAAAACCAATCCATCCAATCCTCTACTTCATGGAGAAATCTATTGCCAAAGAACCACAGTGGTCTCTGACATTTGAATTCGTGGAGTTCAATATGACTATTCATATCCTCATCATAAACAGATAGTATTAACTACGGATCGATAGGAAGGGGTGACACTAACTAACCACATAGATTAAGAAATTGTTGGATTTACCTAGAACACATGAATCATCACTCCTTGGATCCTCATCATGATATTCAATTGGTAACCATGTTGGTTGTCATCATGGAGGCATCATGAATTAAATCATTACGTACCATAGTCATATCAATATATATATATATATATGGGGATACAACTCGATATGTATATTAAAAGGACTCAATACTGTATGATTAATCTTCCATTATTTCCTATAAACCTATTTTGTGGAATGGAGAGACAGAAAGTAGGTAGTTAGAGTGTATAGATACATACACTAAAATACTAACATTGAGATCCCTCACTTGATATCCATATTGAAGACACTCTAACACTATTTTCACTAAGTACCCTAAAAAACCATGTATGGGGACATCCCCAAATAATATTATAATGTCATACCGACTTTTGATACCACTCTATAATGACCCTACACACTAGGGATCTCTAAGCTGGTTAGAGGGAGGGCCACCATAACCCCAATCTCACCTCCATAGGACATGGGGTGGAGATATTTTCTAATAATATCATAGTAATACTAATAATAGACATGAACATCTTGAGTAAAAACCATTCATGTAATATATTATTGGAAATACAAAAGAATTTGACATTGTAATAAAAAATATGAAGAGGAAAAATAAATTCCCTACTAGAAAATATTCCCCAACAAGATAACAAGTGGAATAATTCATGTCTATGATATCCTAGCTCCGAATATCCACGACCGACCACATTACATGATCAATACACCTACGTATCAATATGAAATATACAATTCATCATTGATATATCTATTGTCTTCATAAGACACAACATGAACGTGACAATCCCTTATAGGGGTGACTATATACATACCCATTAGGTCACCCCAGAACAATACGACGGTGGTGGGGAAATAAAAAAATACTTATCTAAACCGAAATAAAGTGGAAAATAAAACCAAATAGATACATGAACACACACACACACACACACTTTAAATTAAACCCAATTGAATGTGAAATTGGATCCCCATCTTAGAACCTTGATAAATTTAATGATTTATCCTATACCTCCATAAGTCTATCACAAATTTCCAAAATCAAATGAAAACATTCCAAAATATTATTTGAGGGGTCTTCAACTCACTACTATGCTCTATGGATGAGGGAGAACACATATCCAGGGGATGAACCACACCACATCGAAGCTCGAAGTCATGAGATTACTGCTTTAAAGGTAGAGAAACTACATTGTATATTAAAGAGAGTTTTGAGCGTAAGTATAAAATTAAATGGAAAACTCAGTCCCTTGTGTGACAAGGGATATATTATCCTGATATCCCTATAATATCCTAGAGAACCTACACCATGATGTCATAGGGGAGTAATGAGCATGAAATTTCCCAGGTATCATGGGGAACCCATTCCTATGTGTGACATGGAAGTTCTAAAAACCATATCTATCTTCTTGAATAGATATCCCACACACTAATGCGACAGAGGAGTAAAGACCCCATAATCTATATGATAATCCCATGTGATCACTGCCATCAACAAGCATCACCTAAATAATCATATAGCTTATAAAATATCTTATTATATCTAAACATCCATTATGATGTCCTCAATAATGTCATACAGGGGAAAAACTAAGGATATGATACTCAAGGTGAGGATCTTATCAGAATAAAGGAGATGCAAGAAGTAGATGATTCACAAAAGAGAAAACTGTGTTCGTAGGGTCTACACGACGTGTTCCCCCGCTCTCCTAAATTGTCATTTTCTTCCAATGAAGGGATTATGAATCAATTTCTTTATACATGGTGTTTCATACTAGATAATCTATATGTAGAAAAACATCGGGTACTGGATGTGCATCCTAATCCATGTCATGCATTACTTCCGAAGCCCATGTAGCTTGGTATATGGAATATCCATCTATAGGGACCATGGGAATGTACCAGTAGGAAAACAACTCAGCCACTCTTGGAGGTTCACATGGATTATAGGAATAACTACATGGTGTGGGATGTATAACTGAACTAAAAACCCTATGTTCCATAAAACAAGAGGTGTAATTCTTTTAATCTTCTAAACTTCATAGCATGAATATTGTTTTTTCACAGAAAATTAAATAAACCATACAAATTCATGATATTTTATCTCATCCTATAATCACACTACATGTACACCTAAAAATGGTGTGATCTACCTGCTTCTATAGTTTCATCCCCTTCAATAGCCATAATTCAAGAACCACTCATTCTCACGAAGACCACATGCTGCCTGAGGCTATCTACCACTCTATCATATTTTAACTTCAAATATAATATCCATGAAGAATCATTGTAAACATATGATCCTTCCTGATCCATACTTGAATTTCCAACCCATTCATCACATGTGCAACTATCCCAAATCTTGGGGTTCGATCTTACTCAAAACCACCTTGAAAAAATCAAACTTCAACCCTATAGGTCAACATTGATGATCAATAATAACATTTGGGGATAACACATATAAAAAAACATAACACTATCAATAGCCACTAATTCATTTCCAATCATCATATATCAAGTATCACTGGTGGTGGTTACATGCGCAATAATGGAAGAGTTATACTAGATCAAAATAATTAGTGAACTGCAAGGCACATCCAAATAACAATTATTTAAAACCAAAAGTAGATAAAATATATTTTAAATCATTAAATAAAAATGAATATAATTCATAATTGATGATCCCTAACTTGATTATGGTTCAATATTTAGTGATTTATGAATCCACATTCCATGTGGGGATCCTTCTGTGTTTTCGTCCTACTAGTCCAACTTGATCAAATCTCTCATCAAACATATACTCCAGTAAAGAATGATGAATCTATTCCACTATGAGATCACAAGGTTTTGTGGCTTACCCTATTGAAATTTTATAATAGATTATAAATATCATATATTAAGAATGTTCTGATTTTAATAATACAACAAATTATAAAATTTATTTATTTCTTTTAAACTCACAACCAACTGCTACAACAAATAAACAGTAGACATTGACCAATATTATGGCATGCCTTGGGTAAACCCCACATTCTATACTAAACGGAAGTATTATATTTTCAATAAAATTATAATTTTAATAATTATTACATTAATCCTAAAAAAATAATTCATGTGATATTTATATATATTTAATATTTTAATAATATAAACTCTTTACTATATGAGACTTAAGAAATTACCTAGTCTCATCACGTGGCTCTAAAGTATTACATATTATATTTCAACATCTTAAATTTATTAATAGTTTCAATATATGTGTCATGATCAGTATGAAGTGGAATACTATTCATAAATTTCAATGTACAAATGGCGTAGTTTAGTTCAACACATTAATTGAAATTAAGACCCCCTCTTACATTTCCACAGGACAATGGGGCTAGTGAGCACAATTGTGTTTTTCTAGGGAAAGGTTTATTTTACTAAGATATTTTGATCTTCTATATTTTTACATAACATTTTCTTAATATATAAATGGAGAGAGCCTTAGTGGGTAGAGACTTCACTTTTTCATAGGTTTAACATTAATAGTTTTTAACTAGAAAATACTTTTCTATATTTTTTTGTTTCATGCAAAATATATTTTACAATCCATTAAAAGGGATGGATTAGAGACTAAAAACACTATTTTTTTTCTATTTTAACATTACATATTTTGAAAATGAAGACTGATTTTGCCTCTATAATCTTTTTTACCGCCTAGAAATTTAGATCATGGAGGGATGACATTTGAAGTCATATAACATTAACCAAGTGTAACAAATATTTAAATTCATACCACATTTTACAAAATATGAGGCAGTATATATAGAAATATGGGAAGGAAAAATAAAACATAGATAGAGAACCCAATGGTAATATATATAGCCTCATGATAACTTCTACACGATTTTTAGATCAAATTTATAATTATGCCAAGGATATGGGATCCAATATTCACATGTTCCTTGGTATAATGAGAAATAATCTATTCAATGAACAATGAATAAAATATATTATCATATGTAATGTCTCAACATGAATAAGGATGCCATACCTGATAATAGCTTGAGATGGTGAAAATCATGGTAGGACGAAAAATGGATGTCTATGTGTCACTATATATCATTTCATAATAGGGATAAATCAATATATACATCTTGAAAAAGATTCATTGAGGAGCTCTGGATCATGAATGGGATTAATAGTAGTGAAATTGATGATATATCTTGTAAATAAATGTAGGAAACCCAATGTAAATGTTTTATTTTTAACACCATGTGAATTTGTGAAATATTTTTTTCGATTTAATTTAATTTCTTCAATGTTTTTCAATTGAAAGAACACTGAATATAGATTTTACTATATGATAAGAACAACACTTGGCCTGCATTACATGAAACGCCAAGTTGATAATTCAATACACGGAACACTTGGATTAGCTTGCAGTATATGCGACACTATGTTTGGCATATGTTACACACAATTCTGAGATATATTGATAGTTGGCATTATATAGAATACTGAGTTTTACTAAATAATAGTTTAATATTAAAATATTATTATTTTACATTATAATATTTTACCAAGCTGCTAAATTAGAAATTATGAAAACTATTCACTAAATTATGAAAAATATTATAATATGAATTCATTGGATTCAAATTAAGTATATACTAAAATATATACCATTTGATTATAAAGGAAATAGTTTTATTGTATTTTCCAAAATAGTTTTTCTTTATAAATTTAATTTGTTACAATTAATGATTGATATTAATAAAATATATATGTTATATACTAAATAAAATATTCTTGAAATTCATCTAGTATATTTTATAGTCATTAAATAAGAACGACCCCAATTTTATGAATAAAAATCTAATTTTTAAAAAGATAATTTTACGACCTTTAAATGGTGAAACCATTTTAAATAACAATTTTGATCGTTTATATATTCTACTTGAAAAAATAAGAAACATATATTAAATAGGAATATAAAATTTTACTTTGGTTTAAGTTTTGGTATGTTTCTGACAAGGTTCATGTTTTGATTAATAGCATAAAAATACTAAATTTTAATTGAATTTTTTTTTCATGGAAATAATTCATAGTGATAAATTATAATTTTTTATTAGTTTAGTATAATAATAGAATCAATTAATTTCATTTAATCAAGTACTTATCATTGGAAAAAAATTATATTTAATTGAGATATTAAAATAATGCAATCTTTTGCATATTTTAACATTAATATCTTGTTTCCTCCCCTCATCAATGTGATTAATTTTAAAATAATTAATTTTGATTATATTTTTTGAATGTGGAAGAATGGATTATATATTTATGATCATATGGTGTAAATTATTTAAAAGTTTACCTTTATTTTTTGACGTTATGAATATTAACTTTAGTAATATTTTTTATTACAACAATTGAGGATAAATCTAGTAATTTAATGTAAAAATAATATAATAACAAAAATAAAATTACCATAAAACGTTTCCTAATTTCATTGGATGAGATTTTTATGAGCTAAAAAGTCCATGGGGTTATTATACGTCTACAAGGAGCCACTTTTAGACCTTTTACCCATTTATAGTAATATATTCTATGGAAGAAGAATTTTGTCATAATTTTTTTTTCTACCAGTGAAATGTTTTTAATATGTTGTTATTTAATGGTTATGTTCATCTATAAATAGTATATAGAAATATAAAATATATTTCTACATCATGGTAATATATTTATAATTTTTAGAATATATTATATGATATTAAATTTTGACACAATGATGATGATGGATTTGTTTAATTAATGGAAGAATCAAATAAATGATATTAATTTTTTTTTACATAAATAAAATATGATATATTTAATCCCATAAACAAATTTTATGTATGAATATTACATATTAGTCATATGTTAAATGATTCGGTTCGATGATATAATGTTTTTATGATATTTTCTGAAATTCATGTAAGGAATGGTTTTAAAATTGAAATTACTGATATTTTTAAAAGAAATTGTTTACAAATGATAAAAATTTTATAAAAATATAATACTCTACAATTTTTTTTGGATAATTCATAATATTACACAAATGACTCATTTAGGGTTATTACGTCATTTTATAGTAGCTCTATTAACTCATAAGTAATAAAAATTCATGCTATCACTATAAGAGTTAAATGGATTATTAAATCATTAAAGCCAATAGATAATGGTAATAATATTCTCTAAACAAGTATACAAATAATTTGATGATATTATTTTGACCTATAATCATATTATCTTATAAATAAATCATTTTGGATAATTTTTAATTAATAATTAATTTATATTAATTAAATATTTTTGGATTTTCCAGGAGTGACCCTCCCCTCTATTACAAAAGTGTTCCTCTACTTCTAATTTATTCACCCATCTAAAGGCCTTTTATGGGAAAACGCCTGACAAATTATCCTCAAAAAATTCTTCCCATAATCATATACATCATACATAGGTCACAAATCCATCCAAAAAATGTCCTTTTGAGCCCATCAATAGGAGACACCAAAAGAAGGGGTAACGTTCATCAATGAACATTTGTATTTTATGTCTTCCTTGAAATCATTCAATTATTTTTATTTAAATTTATATAATAATATCAGTATCATAAATATAATATATTTTTTATATTATGGTTTCTACCTAAACTCACAAACACATCTATTTAATGGATAATAAACATACCATTCTTGTGCAAGATGAACTACCACTTCATGATATAATGTTGTTCGTTTTCCATTACAACCTCTTATGGATAATAATTTTTATTGAAACATTATTTAAATATAATATTAAGGGTATCATTTTAATTATGAAATGATAATATCATGGCTGAATTTTTACCATTTGTTATTTTTATAAAATGATAAAGTTGCTCCTGCATATGTATAGCTTACCATCTCCACAATGCATTTTGATTCGTTATTCACCTATATTCCATGTATGGAAATAAGGATGAAGTTTTATGTATATATAGTTGTATATGACATAAGTATTATTATTTAAATACAATAGATCTTATAATTTACTTTATTTTAACTTGAAAAAAATGAAAACTATGTTCATGTGTACGTACTACATACCGTCTCCCTGAATGATGTATTCGATTTCATATATCTATATTTTATATTTTATTATAAATGTTTATAAACTGAATATATATGATATATAGGTCCTATTTTATTATAATTAAATAAGTAAATCATGATTTCTGTAAGATGACTAGGAAGAAAAAGTCAAAACATGTATGATAAACAAAATGATTATTACCTAAAAGGTTTTTTTTATCATAGAACTATTAACATGGAAGTAATATAAAGACATAATTAAAGAATATTTGTTATTTTATATATGAATATTATTATAATAATGTTTAATAATAATCATAAATTTATTTTATTGGAGGTTTTAATTTCTGCAATGGAATTCAAGACATAAGGTTAGGGAATTTCATCTCATTTTTTATTTCGCTCAGATACATTCCATATTCACCACTCCCTTATTTTTTGTGGTGTATATACTGACCAAATACATTTTATATTATTAATATACATTATTTAATGATATTAAATTTATTAATTTATTTTATTCACTTATAGGGTTCACAATTCTAATGTTACTCATGTAAAAATGGGTTTCAGTCTCACTTTTATTTCTATAGGACACATGCTTTATAGACACCTCGTAACATATAAATGGTGTATATAATAAACATTAATTTCCATTATGATTTTTATCAGTAATTCTATTATATTTTCATATCCATTTTTATTTATTTATTTCATAGTTATTTTGATTCTACTGATTATAAAGTGACGAGTATTTACATCAAAATATCATCGATATGTGGGATTGTTTTTTATGTATCCATTGGGAGAATATTTATCTTACTTTTCCATGCTTTATAATTTTGGGCTTAATTCTTTGTACTATTTCTCTCAGATTTTTAATATCATTTTGACCCCTTTTTACTTTTAATAAATGGTTTTAACGATATCTTTTTACCGTTTTCTAAATGATGTGCACTGTGAATCTTCCAGAAAGAGTATGGAAGGAATTTTTTTATATTATATATTATGAATGGAATTTTCCACTTATTAATCCTTAATTCCATGATATTTCCTTTACAAAATTCATGATTAATTTTCATTGAAAAATTTTTCATTTAAAATTGCAAGTCATTTTATGAAAAGAATATGATTTCAATGTTGAAAGGATATTGTTCCACATGAATTGTTTTCAAGTGATATCTCAACACTATTTTCCAGATAAGATTACATTATTTGATATTATTTATGTTTTAAAAGGGATATTATTCAATGATAACATTATTCTTCTTCATAATAATGGTTTCTGTTTATGATGTAATGATATTTATAAAATCAATTTCTTTTCCATGGGATATGTTATTATTGAATGATGTTTATGAAACCCATTTCATTCCGTCGGTTTTTATATGATGATTTAATTATGTTCTTTTGGCACACATATGATTAGTTTTCATTATTTTATGGTTGGAACCTATATATACGTCAAATTCATTAGGTAATGATTTTTGTCTCATGAGATAATTATTGGAATCAAGTTGACGGGCTTGATCAACTATTGTAAGATGTGGGAACCTCACACACTATTAGATGATGTGGAAACCCAATAAAATATGGGCATATGGGGAAATAAAATCCACTATGAAAATAAGGGAAACTAGATCCATTATAAAGAATAAACTATAACTGGGGATGGTGGTGGGTATCACCCAGTAGCTTTAGTCCCCATCATGTGCCCTGATAAGTTCTAGTAATGTGTATAGACAAATAGAGAATGGTATTAAATTTTTATGTTTATACCATCATTATATGACTTATTCATATTTTATGATATCATAAATTATGTTATTTATTTCATTATGATTCGTGTCTTATAAATTTATAATCTTTGTTCCATAATTCATGTTTATGTTCATTGAAAAAAGATTATGACATTCTCTTTTCATGATCACATTCTCATACCCATATGCTCATGATTATGATTATATTTTTCCCTCATTTACACTTACTAAGAATATGAGATCATCCATTCAAATGTTTTTTCCCATAGGTTATAAATAATGTTTCTTGATAGGGCACTAATGCAGAAGATCTGTATAGGACACATTGGAGATATTTCGCTAGACTTGATGTTTTTATTCTATGATTGTAAAGTCACTAAAATTATATGACCATTGAGTGTCTATTTTTGTAAATTGTCATGTATTATGAAAATGTCATATAATATTAATTTAGGTAATGATTGGCTTGTTATAGTTGGTATCAATGAAATGGTTTGTTCAACATTTTGAATCTCGGGTGATAATTATTTCGTGAGATCCCTTGGGGTATTTATTGGGATATGTCTCAGGGTGTATCTAAAGATAAGTCTAAGGATGGGTTAATGTTTTTGAACATGTCCTAGGTTTTTTATAAAGGATATATTTAGTAGTTTCCAAGCATTATATCCCTATCTAGATACTAGAACTGGATGTTTCTATAACACATATATACGCAGGGGTATCAAATTTGACAAGGTGTGTCGAGCCTAACTTGATCATAACATGGTACATAATTAATGGCCTTGAAACATACCTAGATTGTCCCGAGGGATATGTTTTGGAAATTCACACTCTTTATGAACCATCTTGAATGATATAAATGGTTGTTGGTTATGAATTACCTACGATAATCTTCAAGTGTCATATATTATGGAAGGTGTCACAATTTAGACATAATATAGGTGGCTATTCATGATTAATATTTTCCTAACTTTGATAATGGTTTCATATTTTATGATTTTGGGTTTTATTCAATGAATGGAACCAAAAGGAACCATTTTAAAAATTATTTTTATGGACAATGAAGAAATTGTTCTCCTAATCATCTGAATTCTATGGTAACTGGAATGAAAATTGTTGATTCTATGATCACACATATTTCTCAATCTTAAAATCATGATTTAAAAAAAAAACTAGAAAACAAGGGAACAACATTATGTTGATCCCTTAATGAGGCAGCATACACCTTCTTTTTGAAGGACTTCTGATCCACTTGTTGGTGAACACTAGTTCAGTACCATCGAAAAGATATTATTCGTCTTCCTATGTTCGGAATATGAGAATTTAATTATGGATAATAATTAGTTGGAAGCTGAAGAAGACAAGTGGTGGACTCTAAATAGGAATATGATGAAGAAAAATGAAATTGAATCCATGGATTGGGATTATTTAAATAACATAATCTTTAATAATTACATTCCTCGTGTTCATCATTGAGGATGGAAAATGAGTTCCTGAGTTGAAGAAAAAGGATGATGAATCTTTCGAAACCTAAGAGGATAATTTTACAAAACATGGGAGGTCTGCTTATGGTATTATCATCCAACCCGAATTTAATGTTGATAGGTTCTTCATTGGATTAAATCCATGTCTCAAAAGGTAATTTTCTATAAGAGACATTAGTAGCTATGAAGAGGCCATTTGTTGTGCAATCAAAGATAAAATGGTGGTTGGTGTTTAATATCAATATTATGGTTTTAAAAAGAAAATAAATATAGAAATATTAGGAAAATCTAAAAATCATGGGGATAATAATAACTTTCTCTCTATTTGTGGAAATAATAATGGAGAAAATTTTATTATGGGGACTAATAAATGAATTAAGGTTAGAAGGGAAGGAAATCGTGAAACTGTCTTTTGAACTAATAGGAATAATAAGTAAGTCAATAATACAAATAGAGGTAAATATGTAAATTATGAATTTACCACAATTCATTTCTTCAAGTTCATGGAGGAAGACCATTATTTTAATCAATTCCCAAATCCATGGTTTAAGGTTGTTGATCGTCGTTAGAAACCTCTTTTGGCCAAAGAAAAATGGAAATCTCATGTGATCACTATTGGTGGTGTGAAGTATGACCATGAAGTTGAGTAATGATCAAGTAGTTATGTAGTGGAATTCATGAATAACGTCATAGAATTACTTTTATGGTATTATTGAATAACAAAACATCCATGAATTGGTCCACTGTTGTTTTTTACACACATATTTAAAATAATATGTTTAATGGTATTGGTAACCATGAGGAGTTATTGGGGTAATAAGGTGAAATTTATGAAAAAACTATGATTAAGGTCAGTATAACCATTATTACATGCTTTATGTTTGGATAATGGTATTTCCATAATGGTATGTTGAACATGAATGAGTAAATTATATAGTAATGATTTCCATGGAACTGATTACGGTTTTTTTATAAGTATTATATATTTAAATAGTGGAAGTTTATAATATTCTATAATTAAGGAATATATCAAATAAATTTAGAATAAGAGAGATTGCATGTTTTCAACAAGGATTTATTATAATTACCAGGCATCAAGATTACATGATGAAGGGTTACAAATGTTTGGAATGTGACAACAAGGAGCTAACTTTTCACAAATGGGGGATAAATTTTAAGGCATTTTAGTACAGTTTATTCTATTTTTTTGACTTAAATTATTCAGAAGGGTTCTAAGGATATCCCATTATGGAATTGTTTAATTTAAACATTGGACGAGGTTTTAAAGATTAAATTATTATCTTATAATATTGGGACTTATTCATATCACATAACATGTGATAACCTTTTTTTTGTGACAAATACCTAGGGAATGATCGATCATTCTATTTGTAGATCTTATAATCAGCTAGAGATTTAGGAATAAAAAAACATTATTCGTGAAAATTGATCAACACAGAAAAATATGTGATAATTTTATGAAATTATGTATTAATTATCTAGTCAATTATTTTACACTATTGAAATGGCCTGGAAACTGAAATGGATATAATAATACCTTCATTTCTGTTGTATCAAATGGCCCCTTAAAACATCATATATATATATATATGAATTTGTTGTTTTTAACTTTATTCTAACTGTGTTTTTCTTCTCTTTCCACCAGAACATGATAGTTATATTTCTTATCCATGCATATGTTTTCACATTCCCCCTTTGTTCGCCAATGTGAAAACCTATTTATGAGTTTTTTGGGTAACCGTTATGTTTCCAACACTCTTATTATAATGAAAGTGTTCATATTCATTTTTACGATGTGAGTTTCAATAAAAGGAACATTGATATATTAAAACATTGTTGACCCAGATGAATTTCAAGGGTAAAATAAATATTATGGGGGTAGAATGTGACACAACATGATTTTGTGAAAAAAAAATTGTTTAAATTTTTTGATATTTTCCATTTCACACAATATTGAATATAAATATTTCTAGATGAAAAAAATTATGATTAGCTTACATTATATGAAAAAAGCTGAAATATCTCATAATGAAACACATGAATTAGCTTGTGTAATATGCATCACTACATTTTGCTTGTGTTACACACAATTTCGAGATCTTTTGATAGCTTCCATTACGCCTGATACAAAGTTTTACAGAACAATAATATATTATTAAAATATTATTATTTAATGTAATAAGATTTAACCTAGACATGAAATCAGTAGTTAATAATAATATTAACTAAAATATTAAAAAAAATTATTATTATTTTTGTTCATTATTTAACAATTAAATATAAATGAGTATATATACCAATTGATTATTATAGAAATATTTATATTTTTATTCCCCCAAATTAGTTTTGACATAATAAATTAAATTCATTGCAATTACTGAATAATTGATAGAAAATATATATTTTATATATTCAGTAAAATAATTTTCATATTCATGCAGTAGATTTTATAAGCATTAAATAAGAGCAACCCTAATTTTATGCATAAAAAACAATAATTTTCAAAAGGCGATTTTACCTCCTTTTAATGAAGAACAAATTTTGAATCAAAATTTTACACATTATATATTCTATTTTAATTAAAAAAATTATCATATTAATGGATAATATAAAACTTTACATTGGTTTAATGATTTATATTTTAATGATAAGTTTCATGTGTTGATGAATAGTAAAAAATACTAAATTTTAAATAAAAACGACCGTTTTCATCAAAAATATTATGTTAAATTATATTTTTGATTTTCATTATTGTAAAATTATAAATTTTTTATCAAATATATTCCATTATAATTAACTTTACATTTAATTCAGTTCAAATGACATATAAATCATTTCCATGTTTTAACATTAATAACTCGTTTTCTCACCATGACTATAGGATCAATTTTAAATTAATTAAGGATAATTATGACTTTTTAATATGAAAAAATGGATTTAAAATTTTGAATATGAAGGTCAAAATTATGTAAATATATCCATTTTATTTTTTGACATTATGAATAGTTACTTTAGAAATATTTTTCATTACCATGGTTATGGGTAAATCGTGTAATTAAAGGTAAAAATAATATAATATCTTATATAAATTTACACTAACACATGACCCAATTTGATTGGATGATTTTGTGTCAACCAAAATATTTCGTGGGATGATTTTATGTCCCAATAGAGACACCTTGAAGACATTAACACTTTCATATTATTATATTCAAATCATAGAAAAATTTTGGTACCCTTTTGTTTTCAGAAAAAGAAATGTTTTTAATATGGTGTTATATAGGGGATATGTTCATATTTAAATATTATTTAGAATTCTAAAATGTTTTTTACAACATGGTAAATTATTTATAAATTTTTGGGATGAATTATTTAAATTAAATGGAAACATAATGATGATTCTGAAAATGATTAACTAATGGAAGAAAAAAATTAATGACATTAAAAAATTAATATATATATATATATAATTTTATATAATTAATGACTTAAAATAATTTTAATGATGAACATAACATTTTAGAAATATTTAAAATAAATTTTATTGAAGATAAATTTTTTATGGTATTTTTAAAAATTAATATAACGTATAGTGTCAAAATTGACATTATACATATTTTAAAATAAATAATATATTTTTAAATGGAATAAATTTTATAAAAATATAATATTTTACCAAACGATGTGAGAAGTCCTAATTCTTCATAAATGACTCATTTATGGTTTGAATTTCAATTTATTGAAAATATATTAACCCAGAAGTGGTAAACACATTTGTTGTCATGAGCCATCCAAGTGGGCCTCATGTCGGAACTCCCCAAGACCACATCCAATAGGCTAGGGGATGTTTACTAGCCCCATGTAGGCATATCACTAACCTTGTAGGCAATTTATAGGCACCTACACACAGACACACACACATATCCAAACCCACAATTTTGGAAATGAAAAAACCATAAAGGAACAAAGTTCACGCATACCACGAGCCCCAACCAATATTGAAAAACAAGGAATGTATTCTATTGTAAATGAAATTGAGAAAGAATACACGCCCATCATAATAATATTGAGTAAACAAAAAGTCTAAACTATAAAGAAAGGGTACTGGGGCTAATATCTGAAGATTTAAGAACACATTATCATTTCTAATCTCACAAACCATAGCCTGATCCTGGTCTTGGTCTGTATAGGACACTTTTAAAAAGTTTGGTTATCTGCACAAGACACAACACATGAGTGAAAAGCCCATGTAGTGGTGAGTATAACAATACTCATTAGGACACCCCAAACCACAATGAAATACAAAAGGCAATGGTATAGTAATATATACATAAGTATATGTCTACAACACACATAATCAAGATATCCAGATATACTCAAAACCAGACCCATAATCTAGAGGTAAGTCGTTACTATCATTTACCGACACTAACATTTCAATACAACAATTCCATGAAGAACTCATATGGGATAACATAATCCTATGTATGATAGCACTGATGAAGACCACATGAGATGTAATATTTGTTGAGAACCTTCATGAGAGAGAGATACACTAATATATCTGGATAAGGATATATACAATCTCTCTAGGAGAACCAAATCCCTTAGTGGGGAAGATCAGGATACACAAATGAGGATGACTGCGAGAGGAACGACGTATACTAAGATTCATTTGGATTCCCGTGCTAAGTAGATGACCAATTTCCGGTATGATTGGTCGGGTCGATAACATGAATATACATAGGGAAAAAGAATGGATAGAGGATCCTACTCTACAGCACTCAGAGTGGACTCCATACTATATCCAGAATGTCCGGCTGAAGGGGGTTATATTCCAGTGGATATAAAATGATATTAATTGTCCTTTAGGGGAAAAAGAATTTGGTACCAATAGAAACACACCTTGTCCAATATATGATGAAAAAGAAGACCAAGATATGTAGAAGAGAGTAAATAACATGTATAAGGGTCAGAATCAGTGTCCCTTGAACCTGAGTATTTCCCATGTAAGACAACCCATGTCAAAATAACATATTGTATAGAAAAGGTATACACAGAATGTAGAAAAGATCACATGTCATGTCCTATAATCCGAGGTCCATCAGTGTACACTATGTCAACCTGTGTTCTCCTTCCCATGTACCGGTACATGGAGAAACCTATGTAATTAGTTTTTTCTGGCCGTGTGGTGGGGTGCATGCTGTGTAGACAAGATGTGTACTCCACCCTTTGTCAGTGGATCTCTCAAGATACACCCTGAGCCTTGGAGAAGGTCCTACATTTTGTGTAACAGGTGTCACACATAGTGTGATGCTATAATACCTTATGAAACCCCAACCACTATTGAGGGGTTACCCACACACCATATAATCTCATATCACATGCCCTATTGCACATGATTTTCTAGAATCTATGGTTCGAGATCTTGTCATCTCATCAACTACTTTGGGAACAATTCAGGTCGTGCTTTTCCAGTAAAATCAACATCTGGCCTCGTTCAGTCATTCTATCACCAAAATAATTTGTTTCAACTTCCGATCCGGTCGCACAACATAATAAAAGAGGGACTTTCTTCATTCCGTCAAGGAACATTAAAGAATGACGATTTGGGGATCCTCCATTGTCTGAATCGCTATGTATTAGTCTTTTCACCTACATCATGTCACAATGACCCCATATCTATGATATCGAATCATTTCTCCATGAATTGCGTGGACAATTATTGATTTATCAAGATTTGTTGAGTCATGGGATAAGAAAAAATGCCCGCAAGGAGTAAAGAATGGGGGGGAATCATAAATATAAAAAGTGTAATGAAACTGAATCAATGTAAATTTTGATCATGCCTCGTTTACATTATAATGAATATCAAATTAGTCAATAAATAATCACATGATTAACTCCAAATAAAATTCCACAAAAATAAAACCCATCCCATATGGTAATGATCAAACTATAGATCAACCATTTCATTGGATGTTCTATGTTCATCGTGGAATTTACGAACATGGAATGTAATCCAAAATAATGCATCCGACCTTTGATTTTAATCACTCAAGGGTAAATAATGATCATTTTGTCACTATCATTGGCGATATTCATCAAGAATAGTGTTCGTTGATCATTGATATCTGATTCTGTCACCATTTGCTCGAGTGTTTTCTCCAAATCTCTCCCAAGAGATAATCTAGTTCTCCTAGGGTTATGAGGATAAACCCTGATATATGATCATAAGAAATTTTATAAATAAAATCATTTTTTTGCACCAGAAAACGCATCCCCAAAATATTACAAATTCTTCCATACCTTCTCTATGATCGTATTCTATTTTGCAAGCTTCTATTTGGTAGGTTGTAGGGCCCGAACGGAGTTACAGATTAAGAGTTTTGGACATATGAAGTGGGTTTCGAAAACTGGTTCGCAAATCCCATTCGAGAGCCACCTCCACAATTAGGGAGAACCGCCACGAAGGAAAGAGGCAGGATGGATCTGCAAACCCCTTTGATGTTTGCGACCCGCTGTGAAGCAAGGAGGCAGGATGGCTTCAGAAATCCCTTTAACCTTCATGACCCTCTGCGAAGTAAGGAGGCAAGATGGCTCTACAGACACCTTTGATGTTCGTGACCCATCACAGAGTAAGATTGGTCTTCGCACCGAGCGAGCTCTACTTCATAGCGCTCCTTACCTGTAAATACCCACCTCACCCCCATTCGCTGGAGGGTTACTCCTCCCCTTGGGTGGCCTATATCCCAGATTGTGGAGCTCCGCATTCCTTCACGAAGCGTCTCCATGTGTCCATGCTCCGCGAGTAACTTCCTTAGCGAAGAAGCTTCGTGAGTCCATGCTCTGTGAAGAGACTTTTTCATGAAGCTGCTCTGCGAGTCCATGATCTGTGAGCCCATGCTCCGCGAGTCCTGGATTTGTGAGTAGCATTCCTTCGCAAAGCTTCTTTGCAGGAATCCATGCTCTATGAGCCCCTTTTCTCCATGATGCTACTTCATAAAGACATATCCTTTGCGAGGCTCCAACCTTTACACCCACCAGTCCATACTAGGGGGGTTGCACCCCCACACCCCCGCATGGGGTCAGTGCTGGGTTGTAATGCCAGTCATCCGGGCTGGTCCCTTCTCTACCATCACTGACCCCCATGAAAAATGGAGAGTCGCACCATGAAGTTTTCGGGCTGGGACATCGACATTTTCCATTGCGCCCTTATGCCCAACCACCTTCCACCTTTGGAATACCATGATTTGAGATACTCTTAGGCCCACCGTGAAACACCTTGAGTAAACATATTATTCTTGGTTCATTTCCCATGTGGTGAGTTTATATTCTCCTCATCAATTCCCTCAGTACCTTGAGTCGAACCATTCCTCAAGCAACTCATCCAAACCCTATCACTTGGCTCTTATGCCTGGTTGAACTAGAAAGGGCCGCCCTTGCGTAATTACCAACACCATCCATCACTAGGTACTTTATGCCTAACAACCCTATCTAGATGACTATAAACTCTAGAACACATTACATAAAAAATATATGATGTCTATTTTTCGAAGTAAGAGACGACTTATGCTCCAAGTATGAGAGGTTAATAGTCCTCTCTACATGACTATAAATTATAGTACTCCCTTTGTGACAATCATAGGATGCCTCTTGCTCCAAATAAAATATTCCTTATTCTTCAAGAATAAGATGCCAATAGTCCTTTCTATATGACTATAAACTGTAGTAAACCCTATGTTTAAATCATAGGATTCTCCTTTCTCCTAACAAGATATCCCTTATAATTCAAGCAGGAGATTCCAGCAGTCTTATCTATATGACTATAAAATGTAGTACAACCTTGGTGCCAAACATAGGATGCATCTTTCTCTAAATGAGAGATGCCTTATGATCTCAGTATAAGATAAAAACAGTCCTCTCTACATGACTATTAACTGTAGAATTCCCTATCATTCAATAATAGGATTCCTCTTGTTTCGAATAAGAGATGCCTCATGTGACAAGCATAAGATCCCTCATGCCATGATTGTAGTGGCATAAGTTCAAGAGCATTGGAACCCGTTCAAAAATTCCATCACTTCACCTTACGCTTTGCATGTCCTTCATTTGGATATTCATCCTCTTCCATGTATGAAGGGACCCCCTAATGGCCTGGTCCCATGCTGCATCGGCTCACCTACCGTTTTAGGCCAACGCCCCAGAAGACTTTGGACAACACTTTCAGTCAGGTCCTATGTTTCAATCATGGTCAATAGTCGAACCTCATTTGTTAGTCCCCATTTTAGGCTAACATCAAATGGATGCTGTGTTTTGAAGATGGGAAATAGTTATCCTCCATCATCACGCCACCCTCACCACATTCTGAATGTTGGGCATGTGATTCACACTTTTCCTCCCCCTTTGTTCGGACTGATTCTATCGCTCCTAGCATTATCCTACTTGTGCACTAGCACATATCTGTGGACTCCAATTATATACCTCAACCCACCAGTGGGATGGGATGCCCTCATGTCTAGACACGAGGAAGAAATTATGGGCCATATCCTCGCGTAAGCCCTATCCCCCATTGCCGCTCCATAGCGGCACCCGGGCAGCTTCCATTTATAATCCCGATGCATAATTACCGCACCACAATGGCACCAGGGAAACTTCCTTGCGTAACCCCCATCCACCATTGCCACTCAATAGCAGCACCCGGGAAGCATCCTCATGAAAGCCCCATCCACCAGTGCTGCTCCATAGCAGCACCTGGTAGCATCCTCCCGTAAGCATCATCCACCATTACTGCTTCATAGAGGCTCTCTGGCAGCATCCTTTCATAAGCCCTATGCACCATTTTTGCTCCATAGAGGCACCCGGGAAGATTCATTGCATAAGCCCCATCCACCATTGACGCTTCATAGCAGCACCCAGGCAGTATCCTCACGTAAGTCCCATCCACCATTGCTGCCCCATAGCGGCACCCGACCATCTTCCATGCGTAAGCCACATTCACAATTACCGCTCAATTACGGCACCTAGGCAGCTTCCTTGCGTAATCCCCATCCACCATTTCTTCTCTATAGAGGCACCCGGTGAGCATCCACGTGTAAGCCCCATCCACCATTGCCGCTCCATAGCGGCACCCGAGCACCATCCTCACGTACGCCCCATCCACCATTGCATATCCATAGCGGCACCCGTGGAGCTTCCTTGCATAATCCTCATTCACCATTGTCGCTCTATATTGGAACCTGGGAAGCCTCCTTGCATAATTCTCATCCACCAATGCTGCTCCATATCGGCACCCAGGAAGCTTTCTTGCGTAAGCCCCATCAACCATTGCTTCTCCATAGCGGCACCTGGGCATCATCTTTGGCTAAGCCCCACTCACCATTGCCGCTCCATAGCAGTACATGGGAAACTTCCTTGCGTATGCCCCATCCACCATTACCGCTCTATAGCAGCACCTAGGTAGCTTCCTTGTGTAATCCCCATCCACCATTGCCACTCCATATCGGCACCTGGGAAGCTTCCTTGCATAATACCCATGCACCACCCTTCATGGACGCACCTTTGCGATGTGATCGTCTGGTCCTTACTGCCTCTTGTTTCTCACACCGAGCATGACTCTTGTGGGCTTAGAATAGTAATCATCGACCATGACATCCCCTCTGGGTACCCTAGAGTGTAATCCCCACACCCATACCTGAACTATGAGGACATTGATCCTTTCCAAGGCAAGGTACATAGGAAGCCCCCCTAAGGCTCAAGCCCACCACCCATTGGTCATTCCGACCATCTTCATGTCGGTTCACTATGAAAACATAAACTATGAGGAATTTGATCCTTGCCAAGGCAAGGTACGTAAGAATCCTCCCTGAGGTTCAATCCCACCACCCCTTGGTCGTTCTAACCATTTTCACATTGGTTCAACAAACCTATCTGAACTATGAGGACTTTGATCCTTTCCAAGACAAGGTATATAGTAAGCCTCCTTAAGGTTCAAGCCCACCACCCATTGGTTGTCTTGACCATCTTCACGTCGGTTCACCAAACCTCTCTAAGGTACTAGGTCTTTGATATTTTCCAAGGCATGGTACGTAGGAAGCCTCCCTGAGGATCAAGGCCACTACCCATTGGTCGCATCGACAACCCTCACGTTGATTCATCGAAACCTTGGGAAGCCTAGAGTGTAATCTCCACACCCATTCCGAACTACGAGGACTTTGATCTTTGCCAAGGAAAGGTACGTAGGAAGCCTCCTTGAGGTTCAAGGGAACCACCAATTGGTCACTCTGACCATCTTCATGCTGTTTCACCAAACCTACAGGAACTAAGAGGTCTTTGATCCCCTCCAAGGTAGGTTACGTAGGATACCTCCACAAGGTTCAAGCCCACCACCCATTGATCGTTCCGACTATCTTCATGTTGGTTCACCAACCCCATCCTGATCTATATGGACTTTGATCCTTTTTGTGTTAAGGTACACAAGAAGATGCTTTGAGGCTCAAGCCCATCACTCATGACTAATCCTAATCTACCTCTTGATACCATGTGTCCTCGGAAGATCATGCCCCAACTAGAGGTTCCATTTCCTCCAAATCCCATCCATCAATCCCAACTGCCGAGCCACCTCCTCAGGTGTCCCATCGTCCCACCGAGATACGTAGAATTTGATTCCTTACCACAGGGATACATAGGAAGTCTCTTCAAGGCTTAAGACCAAAACTACTGTCACCTTCAAGATGGTCCCATCTCATTCCCCCTCTACTACATTCCACCTTCCATCATCCATCCTGATTCTTACTCGGGCCACCACATCTTAGTGGGATCATGTCATCCACCGCCCCTCACTACTCCTAGTAGTACTCGTTCCATAATCCACATGTAAGCCCCATCATGTCTCCAGGTCATTGTCCATTGTGTACACCTCGATTCATCATCCCTTTGAACTATGTGGGTTTTGATCTCTGTCATCTGCAAAGGTTATGTAGGAAACCTCCATGAGGTTCAATCCCAGCCAATGTTAAACCTTGTTGTTCCCCATTCTGGGGTGAACTTTCTTTGATTCGCCCTTAGTGGTGTTCAGATTAGTCATTATAGTGTGACTTATACCCTTCATGGTACACACCACCTCAGATCCATATTAATTGGATGTTATAATCCATCCATCTTCCTAGAGATCCCTCCAAGAGATCTACCAATCTGATGCATCTCTATGGGATGTTTTGATAACCCTCATCCCATCTCCATAAGACGTTAATCTTGTAGTGTACCCTGTGTAAAAAATGGGAAGCTGAGGAAAACCTCAGAAACATGCCTCCGGCATAAGATACCCCATGAATGATGAGGGATTCCTCAGGTTATGAACCCTTGAGATGCCCTTTATATGAGGAAGAATACATGTTCCCCTATATCCATGCATCCAGAGATGCCCCAACATGCCTAATGTTACCATCAACTCCGACCTAAGGTTGATGCCCTGACCAGAACCCTTGGAATGCCTTGAAGGAAGCAATATAGTTAACTGGAATCCATGAAGTTATGGCACTAGGAATGAGATTCACGAACCGTGGATTAATATTTAAGGGACACCCAGATTAGGTGACAAGTTCTGAGGAGGAAATGACAGAAGAAAGAACCAAAATCCCATCATCCTGATTTGATCAAGGATAAAACATCCTTGAATAAGGAATGGATGCTGCCCACCTTCGGAAAGCGGGAATGCATGCATTAGATGTGCGTCCTCCACAAACAGATGTGGGTGCCCCTGTGAATGCATCCAAAACGTCATTATTTAATAAAAAATTAATAATTTATCTTTAAATTATTTAATAAAAATTACATCATTTTATTGTTTTTCAATAGAAGAATCATGATGATGAATGTTAATTCATTCCAAGGGAAATCACATCCTTATGAACTTAGAGGTGGTATCAAATTTCTTATATGATTTATCATTTATGTGTATTTTGGATTTGAATCTAAAATAATATATATTTAATTTTTTTATTTGTGGTTATGTCCAAAATCAATATTTCATATTCGTCCCATGCCAGCCAATGTTTGGACTAGTCTAAGGTAAAGATATAGCCCCAAAAACAATAGTTCCCTCAGATTTTCTATTTGGTAACATGTTTAATAGTTATTACATTTTTCAGGAAAACCTATTTTGTGATCTATTAAAAACTAATAATCTTTTAGGGAATCACTTCAGGCAAACTGGGGATTAGAATCACCCGCTGTCTCAGTTCCTGGTCTCATAATTTTCCCAAATAATTTCTAAAAATGAAATATAGAAAATCTGAGCCATTGATTTCTCCCTACCATAGGGATTTACATCCTCAAATATCTAAAAACAAGTCTACGCAATCATATGTGGGTACTAAGCATGAATATGAGTATCATTATCCCATGTTCTCTCCTAGAGATTATCATTCTACCACTGTACACACACCAAGGTAATTTTTCACCCACGAAGGAGCATATCATATAGACCCACGATCTATAGTGCGTATATAACAAATTTTCTCTATCATCATTGTCGAGGTCACCCCAATTGATGACATGTGATGGGTCATGCACGTACTTCCTCAACTATGACACATGGAAGAAATCATGTACCCAGTCCAACTGTGGAGTTAGAGCCAAGTGGTACATTACTTCTCTAACTCTGCACAGTATCTGAAATGGGACGATGAAACATGGAGATAACATTCCACCCTGGACAAAAATCTATGACCCATGTCGAGGAAAGACCCAAAGGAAGACATGGTCTTCTTACATGAACTCCAAAGGATACTATTGTATGTCAATATAAGATTAATAATAGCTCGGTGTAGTCCTCGTCCCCTCCTGTATGATCTAAACCTTCTTGGTAGTAGCTCACACCAACTTTGGGCGCATGAGTGCTAACTTTCCAATGTCATCCCAGAAAAGTGGTCACCTGAGGGGTCTCCCATACCAAGCCTGGAATCATGCAATACTAACGGTGGAATTATACCTATAGTTGTACGTGAACTCCACCAAAGGTAGGTGATACTACCAACTACAGTTGAAATCCAACATGCAAAATTGTATATGTTATTCATGACCTAAATGGTCTGCTCAGCCTACCTGTCTATCTGGGGTTTGAAACACAATTCTCAAGTGCAAATGGGTCCCAAATGCCTCCTAAAATAACTTCTAGAACATTGATTTGAAAAGAGAATAATGATCTTCAACAATCGTCGATGGAACTCCATGGAATCGAAATATCTACTAAACATAGTGGCATCCCAATATCTCTACTAAACTCATCTCTTGGATAGATAGGGAGTGGGATGACTTGGTGACTCAGTCAATGATCAACTAGATGGAATCATTTCCCCTAGATGTAAGTGTTAAACTCATCATGATGCACATCAATATTTTATCCCACTTCCATTCCAGCACCTCAAGGGGTTGAGCAAAACCTGCTAGAACCTGGTGCTTAGCCTTCACTTGTTGGAACATAAGGCATTGATATATAAAATCTACCACTACTTTCTTCATCCATGTCCACCAATACGGATGTTGGTGGTCCGAGTACATCTTTTCCACTATAGGGTGTATCATCACAGGGGATTCCTGAAACTCCCATAGGACATCCTCATGCAACATCACTAGTACTACCATGCATTCTGTAAAAAGAATGTTGTGCCGATCACCTCATGAATATCTATCAGATGGATTCCCTATAGAAATCTAAGCATATAGAGTCTTGTAGTCTATATATCGTTGTTCTTCCACCCCAAATATCTATAAGAGTATAGGGGTAACAACCATCAACTAGAGGTAAGCTATATCATCTTCATCCAAAAAGGATAACTATAGTGAGGCCAGCATCTCTGATGCCTCTTTCAGAAACTACGAACTTGATATCCTGCTAAGAGAATATGCCACCATGTTTACCTTCCTATGATTATAGAAAATCATGATGTCATAATACTGGAGGATCAATGGATACTACCTCTGTCTCATTTTCAGGTCCTTTTAATAGAAGATATATATGAGACTCTTATGATCAGAGTAGATGATAAATTGATCTCCCATCAGGTTGTGTTTCCACATCATCAATGTGAAGACTACCAATTCCATCCCATGATCATGGGTCACGTAGTTCTTCTCATGTGGCATTAAGTAGTGTCAAATATATACAATAACCACTTTCCTCTTCATTAGGAAGTAACCATGTCTTCTCCCTGATGCATCATAGAACACTACATACTCAACACCCATCTCCAACAATCTCTAGAGAGGGGCACTTGTCAAACTCTAATTCTACTTTTGAATGCATTGACTAGGGTTCATCATTTGAAAAACAGTCATCCCCCTATCAACTTCGTCGGGAGGTCATTCATCCTTTTTAGAGGATACTTGTTCTCCACTATCACTTGGTTTATGTTTTCGTAATCCAAACACAACCTTAAGCTCCTATATGCCCTTCATGAAAAAAATGAGGCTGCCTAGGGTGAAATACTAGGTCTAAATAAGTATGTTCTCTATAATTCCTCCAATTGCACCCTCAGATTTTGAAGCATGGTGGGGGCCATCTGATATTCTATTACTAATATCAGTGTTGTGAAAGTGTGTAAAACAATGCAAATGTCTTTCTCCTGGTAGGGAGGTAATCCTAGAATGTCTACAGGAAGGACATAATCGTATTTTGCCACTATTTTTGGGGATTGAAAACTTATAACATATTCTTCTATCAGGGTTAGGCTTTCCAATTCAAGATTAATCGACTACACCCTCCAATGCATCAGTCCCTGCTCTACTTCTAGGGATTCATTTTATCAGACAAAAGAAAATATCATTCCATCATTGTAGACATACAAAACCCTTCACCTAAATCAATCAATCTAGGAATGTACAAAAGATACCCAATCCATACAATGAATTATGTCTGAGGACCTAACACTACCATTGACAGGTTGTATCTGAAACTATCATCTCCATGGTTCAGGACACCCTATCGGCATAAGTGTGATCATTGAGTCTCCTCTATTAGGTGTCTCTAAGTGTAAGGCTCTAGTCAATAGTCGAACCAAAATATAAAGGTCTTGTATATGATTTGTGACAAGATAAAAATACATATAATATATTTCTATCAATATGAAAGATAAATTATAAAATACAAAGATCATACCTTTAATAATTTTTGGAGCCACTAGGTCATATGGCTTGATCGCACACAACTATCCCTACCCCTATCCTCCAGCACCTTAACCCTGGGATGGATTACCTGGGGGTGGTGGCAGTAACATGTAAAAATGTATCCCAACTCCAACTGCTCTCTCAACCCCTCATCCATATCCACAACCCTATGCATCTGCCTGCTCCTATTTCTACCACTTCCTTGGAGCCCCATCAACTATCTCCCTATCAAAAGCTCGACATGTTAGACAATATCAAGAAAGATGTCCCACACAACCACAATAATACAATAACCCTACTCTAGGCTTACGGGGTCCACCATGTGAGTAATGAATGGTATAATACCCCTTCCAGGTATTCCTCTTATGAAACACCCGCATCTATGTTTTTAGGCTTACGTCGGCTTCCACTACAAAGGTCTATACTCCTTCATTCTCAGTGATGACTGACAACATTTTTATTTTCCCATCCATGGAACTCTCAACCACTAGAGTCTGCTCAAGAACCCCAGAATATGTAGGAATTCATAGAGGGGATAGACTAGACTGTATGTCTCTGCATAAACATCTCTTGAAGTTCTGATCCCTATAGTGCTGATCGTGTGTCTTATCCATTGAGTACATGGACAGGTAGGCATGGATTGATGAATTCGGAGACACCAACATTTCATCCTTATATAGTTATAGAAGTTCTAGATATGCATAATCCACAAATTATAAGGTGAGAACTTATCTTTAAAAGGGTCCTCAAACACTAACCATGGAAGGGTTGACTCATTCTAAGATTGGGTAACTAAACCCCACCATCACCCTACTGAGCCAAAGAGAGGGATCACTTCCAAACAACCATATGCTCTGTTGGTGTCCGGACTAGATGGAATACTCTATTCAACACCACATGAAATTACCCTTCCTCCTATTTGTTAGGATCTCCTTGGAACCCGAGGGGTCTATGCAGCTAAAACTCATGAAGATCTCCCAAATTGTGCTCTAAATCCACTGTTACTTTGAGTACTATGTGATACTCTATATGCAGGGGTTTGGATAGATTACTACATGGTGGTAGAATCTGAGGAACTAATCCTTGTATTAAAGCCTTTTCACTAATGGAGTCATCCTCATGATCAATTTTCTAAATACATGTTGGTATACATTGCAAATAAAAACTATAACAGAACAATATGTACCACAATAAATGAATATATGTGGAAATATTACTCAAGAAGGACTTTCAAATCACAACCCATCCTTATATGATGTATATACTATTATTGTTTCCTTGTAACCAATTTAACATGTCCTAAGTTGAAAGGTATGATATCAGAGTCCGAGTGTATTTATATGCTTGTAGTCGCACCAATAGTTGAGTCCCTATCCAAAAATCCAAACTCGAATCAGATAACAATGATTCCCAAAAACCAATCTCATAGACTCCAGATCAAATGTTATAAATGACCACATCTGATACCACACTGTCTTGAAATGTCCCAGTGGGACCTATGCTGCGACTCCATAATCTCACTTCTAATATGAAGAGGTTTGTGACTAAAACTGTGTATTCATATCACTAACATGGGAGGAATTCTCTATGTACCAGTACACTTGCAGACGTATCAAATCCCATAAACACAGAAATGAAAAAACCACAAATAAACAAAATGATTTCATACCACTAAACCCAACCATCAAAATATCACTGGGAAAGTAAAGCTCAATAAAAAAACAAGACTATAATACAAGCCCACCAAAGGAAGGAGTTCATAAACTTCAAAGTATAACATCTAAATAAAAGGTACTAGGACCGTTGTCTCTAGCCAAAGGAACACCTCGACCTATACGAACTCACGAAGAACCCATTGTCCTGGTCCTGGTCCTAGTCTGCCTAAGATTTTGTTAAATAAATATATTTTTTTCACAAGACACGACACATATGGGTAATACCCATGATGGATTTAGTATAAAATACAGAGTAGGACACTTCGAAACCACAATGAAATAAAGAAGGTAAAGGTACAATCATATCTTCATAAGTATGTGTATAAATCCAATATTAGAAAGATATCTTAATATACTCGATACTAGACATATAATTTTGAGGTAAGTCACAACTAACATATACTAAAAATAGACTTTCGATCCAAATAATCCATGAATCACTACTTCGGGAGAACATAATTCTAAGTCTGATAGCACTAATGAAGTACACACACGGAGTATAGTTTTTGAGAACTACAATGAGATATAGATACACTGATAGATATGAAGAGAGAAACAATACATTCTCTCTCGGATAACCAACTCCACGAGTGGTGAAGATCAGGGTACATAGATGAGGATCACTTCTAGGGCAACACTGTATAGTATGAATCATCTGTATTTACCATCCATATAGAATAATTATGTTTGGTAGGTTAGGTCATGTCAAAAAGATGACTCTACATTGGGAAAATAATGTGTATTGGATCCTACTAAGAGCCACTCTGAGGGGACTCCCGACTCCATCTAGAAAGTCCTAATGAAGGGGTTCATACACCTGTGGATAAAAAATAATACCAACTAACCTTCAGGGGAATGTGGAAGGGGAAATGATGAAAATAAAACATGTCAAAGATATGGTGGACAAGGAAATAAATCCATGTAGAAGAGATTACCTAGTGTGTAGAAGGGTCACACACTGTGTCCCTTGACCCCATGTACATATCATGTACAATGACCAATGTTATAAGAACATGTCATAGAGAAAAGGTATACATGACATGTAGAAATTATCACACACCGTTTCCTACTATATAGGTTCCACCAATGTACTCTAGGAGTGTGCCAGTACATGGTCCCAACCTGTGTTCTCCTTCTTGTGTGCTAGTACATTTGGTAACCTAGGTATCCATTCTTGGTATGGCCATGTGGTGAGGTACACACCGGCACTACTGGAAAAACGGCCTATACCCACGGTTCAAAACCGTGGGTATAGCCCCCAAAACCGTGGGTATAGCCTATACCCACGGTTTTGGGAACCGTGGGCTGGAACGCCGTCGGTATAGGTCCCCAGCCTATACCCACGGTTTTAGAAAACCGTGGGTATAGGTGTCCTGCCACCGTGTCACCGAAACATAGACAATTTCCACGGTGTCAACGACCTATACCCACAGTTTCAAAACCGTGGGTATAGGTCCTAAAAAAATGCAGGCGCCGAGTTTCGATCCTGCGACCTCTCCGCTGTAAACACCGCGTCTAACCACTACCCTAACTTCACGTATATGTATATATATATATATATATTTAGTTAAATATAGTTATAAAAACCGTGGGTATAGAGGGAAGAACCGTGGGTATAGGGTTCCCGCCAAAAAAAAATTCCTTCCCGCGGAAAAAAAAATTTCCCGCGCACACAAAATTGACCTATACCCACGGTTTTTCATAACCGTGGGTATAGGTATTTTATCCCAGACCTATCCCCACGGTTTTCACCAAAACCGTGGGGATAGAACCCCCCTATACCCACGGTTTTGGGAAACCGTGGGTATAGGTGACTTTTCAGGACCTATCCCTACGGTTTGCCAAAACCATGGGGATAGAGCCCCTTATACCCACGGTTTTGGCAAACCGTGGGTATAGGTCATGAAAATTCACCTATACCCACGGTTTTCCAAAACCATGGGTATAGGGGGGGTCTATCCCCACGGTTTTGGTGAAAACCGTGGGGATAGGTACATTTTCCAGTAGTGTGGGTAGACAAGCATTGTACTCCATCCCATTCCCATGTAACTCACGAGATACACATCTAGCCTTGGGAAAGTTCCCACACGTCATTTAATTGGGGTAACATGATGTGTGATTCTTTAATAACGCCCAAAACCACATCCACCAATAAGGGGCCCCACACATCATGTAATCCCATATTACATGCGTTGTAGTGTAGGATTTTTCTGAATCCATGGTTCATTCTATAGTCATCTCGTATGTTGCGTCATCCACCATTTTAGCTACACAGTGATGAGAAACTCAAGATCCAACCTCATTCGGTTACACAATCACCCAAACAAAGTGTTATATTTATGAATCGGGTTTTGAAAAGGATTAAAAATGGTGTTGTTCTTCATTCTTCCATGGAACATCAAAGAACATAGATCCAGGGATCCACATTCATTTTAATCACTACATGTGTATCATCACACCTTCGTCATGTCATGCTGAACAAAAGTATACTATATCAGATCATTGCGCCAATAATCAGATGTGTAACAAACGATTGATCAGAGTATCATGAGACGTGTGCCATAAAAAGAATGCCCAAGATAAGTGATTAATAAGGGAGAAAATCATAAAATCAAATAAGTGGAGTGGACCTCGATCTATTTTTGTGTCGATCATGGTTCGTTTTCATTAGAATGACAATAAAATTTATCAATTAATAGTCAAAAGATCAACACACAATGAAATATCGTAGAAATAAAACCCGTCCCTCACGGTTACAATCAACCCATAGATCAAAATGTTAATTGGTTGGTCTATTTTCGAACTACAATTTATGAACATGGAAGTAAATCCAAAATAAATCATCCTAACTTTGATTTTGATCACTCGCTGGGGAAGATTGATCACTTCAACAGCGCCATTGTGGATTTCATTCAAGAACGAAGTTCATCGATCGTTGATATGTTATTCTATCGCTATTTTCTCGAGAAGTTCCTCGAATGATCACCTTATCAATTATACAGTGTTCCCCGGGGTATGCAGGTAACCCTAAGATTTATGTATAATGTTATTTTGATGTAAAATCATCTTTTCATAAAAAATAATTGATCATTAAATCATTTAATGATGATTACGTCCATTTTAGGTATTTCCACAAAAGACCCGCACTAACTAAAGATAATTCGTACCTTGGAATAACACCAGATTATGAACCCAATGATTATATCTTATTTCTAATCTGATTCATAGTTAATGAGTTGTTATGATTTTGAAATTAAATAATATTTATTTAATTATTTTTTAATTATTTTTTCCAAAAAACTATATTTCAGAGCTGACCAACACCAGTCGATGTTAGGTCTCATATATGTTAAATCTGTAACTCATAAAACAACGGTTCCCTTGGATTTTTTATATAGGAACTATTTAAGAGTTATTTCCTTTTTTTAGGAAAACCGCTCACATACTTTATTAAAAAATGAACATTTTTTTTGAAAATCATTCAAGACACACTGGGACTCATAATCAAACAATGTCATAGTGACTGGCCTTTGAATTATCAGCAATAATTTCAAAATGTAAAATCAGAAAAATATGAGTCATTTCACTTGTTATCATAGTATGAGCTAAAGGGATTAATTAATAGTTAAGAAAAAAAAAAGACAATAGTAATATTATAACCTAAACATGTCTTAAAATTTTTAGATGGTAGTATTTTGATCTATATATATATTATCTTCAAAATAACTCACATTCGAGCCATTTGTGATTAAAAAATAATTTATATTAATTTAATATTTTAGGAGATTCCAAGAGTTCCCCTATCCTCTCTTATAAAAGGGAATATCTCATTCTCTATTATTCCCACATCTAAATCCATTGACTCGGCTAACATAGTATAATGCCTCATCCTAAATTCCATCCCAGAATCTTACAAGTATTAATTTCATAGAAATCCAACCAATGAGTCATTTTTGGAAAATCAAAAATTGATAACCAATGAAGAGGTAATGTTCATCAATGAATTTTTTTAATATTATTTTATATCCTTAATTTATTATTATTTCATGATTTTAAATTACCCTCAGTATCCTAAATATTTTGGGATCTTATTATGTTAAGGTGTCTATGTACACTCAAGCACACTTCCATCTAATGGGGAAAGAACCGTTTGTTCTTGTGTACGAAGAACTACCACCACATGATACAATGTTGTCAGTCTTCCTTTACTAACTCTTATAGATTGAAATTATAATGGACACAAATTTTATATATTATATTAATGCCATAATTATAGTTTTAGAATAATAATTTCATGTTAACATTTTTATTGTCTATTTTTGTTTTGAAAAATGATAATGTCCCTTGTGTGTTCGTTTGTCATACTATCTCCAAAATGTGATTGGTTTTTTATTTACCAATATATTATGGATGGTAATAATGATTAATTTTTATTAATATATATGTGTTATATGAAATAAAAATAATTATAGAATGATAATATATCTTATATGTTTTTTTAAACCCAGTAAGAAAATGGACGCATAATTCGTGCGTACTTATGGCCAACTATCGCTAAGAATGGTGTATTCAATATCATTTATATATCATTTATAGTTTACTATAAATTTTTATTTACTAGATAAATATGATATATAACTCATGTTTTACATTATTTAAATATGTAAATCATGATTTATGTGAGAGTATGAATAAGGTAAAGTGAAAACATGTATGATAGACAATGTGAGTATTACCCGAAACACTGGTTTAACAAAAAACAGCTAAAAACTAAGTATTATAAATTCATATTTAAATAATATATTCTATTACATATAGGAATAATACTCCATGGTATTTATATAATAAAATTAAATTTATATTATAGGTTGTTTTAACTTGTGAAAAGGATGTTAAGACTTTTGGAAAGGGGATTCAATCTCACTACTTATATTCGGAAGATACATCCATATTCACCACTCTTATTTTGTGTGGGGTATATTTTGACCTATGAAATATTATATAATTAAATTAATTTATATAATGATATTAAATGGTTTAATGATTTTATTATTTTATGGTGTTCAAAATTTTAAAGATAATCAAATATTAAGGGATTTATGTCTCAATTTTATTTCTGTGGCACACGTTCCTTATAAACAAATTGTTTCTTCTGGGTAGTGTATATATAGACAATGAATTTATTTCATGAGTAATATAAAAATATTATTGTATTTTTATATCCATGTAATTTTACTAACTTCATTGGGATATGATTTTACTAAATATATAGTGAAAAGTATTTACTTCAGAATCTCATTAATATTTCAGATTATTTTGTTTTATGTCTTGGTTGGGGAAGATTTTTCTTCCATATCCATGTTTTTAAAAATTGGTTTAAAAAATGTTTTTAATATTTTTTATAGATTTTTAAAGTAATTTTGACAAATTTTTTATTTTTACTACATGTTTTAATGGAGGATTGTTGTCGTTTTCCAAACAAGGTACTTTGACATTTGCAGCAAAAGTTCAACATATTGTTTTTAACTTATATGGTATCAATGGAATTTTATGAAATGATTATGCCTTAATGAATTGATATTTTCAATAAATTATTATAGGGTTATTTTAAAATAATTTTTTTTTGTTTTAAAATTTAGTCATTTACATAAATGAAAATATTTTCAAAGGAGAAAGTATATTTTACTCAATAATGTTTTTCATGTGATTTTCGAATATTGTTTTCCATATAAGATTTAATTATTTTATGTTACTTATGTTTTAATGGGGTTATTCTTCAATTATATAATTATTCTTTTTTATAATAGTGATATATTTTTATAACGGAATGATAGTCATGAAACCCTATTCTTTTCCATAGGTAATGTTATAATTGAATTTTGTTTATACAACCCATTTCATAACCTGGTTTCTAATAGGATGAATGATTTATGTTCTGGTGTAACTAACATATATGATTTTCCTTAAGCGACATCTAGGACCTAAATATCCATCTAATTCATTAGATTAATATTTATATCTCATGAGATAATGATGGGAATCATGTTGAATGGATTGATCCACTATGTGGATTTGTGGAAAACCAGTCCACTATGGGAAGATGGAGAAACTGAATCCACTATGGTAATATGAGGAAATCTTTTCCACTATGGGAAGATTGGGAAGCTCAATAGAATATTCAAATATGTGTAAACCCAATCCTGTATGGGAATATGGGAAAAACTGACCCAATTTTTAAAGATTTAAAACTCAATCACATAAAAGGAAATGACTGTGACTGGGGATGGTGATATGTCCTACTAGGTATGTGTAGTCCCCATGAAGTTCCCTAAAAAGGTATAGCTTGTCTTGTTTTATTGGTAATTATATTTAATATTTCTATATATACCCTGAATCTATTTATTCTTCATATTTTAGGATTTTAAGGATTATGTTCTATATTTTAGAATGATTCATGTCTTATAAATTTCCGATATTTGTTCCATGATTTAGTTTTATGATAATTGATATGCAAGGTATAATATTATATTTTCACGATCTTGTTCACATACCATTATACTCATGATAAATTTTACATGGCTCCCTTGGTTACCCATAATGAGAATATTATATCACCATTTCTTGTGTTTTATTTTTCCCATGGTATAAATAAAGGTTTTAGGTGGGGGGTAATGAAGGTGATGATCATTTTGGGAATCATTGAGGAACATTCTACAGACTAGAAGTTTGTGTTTCATGTTTACAAAGTTGAAAAACTAATATTGTATTTGAGGGTCTGTTTTTGTAATGTCTTAAATATTCATAAAATGTGATGTGATGCTTATTTACATTAAGAACTAGTTTTTATATTCTAAACATGAAGAACAGTTGAAATAAATATATCCAAATTCATAATCATGCGATGTTATAGATGTGGAAATAAAATTTCATATTTCAACTATTATAAGAGTTAAAATAATCTTTATTTATCTCAATGTTATAGGAATGAATCCCCATGTTGATTTGGTTAAATTAGAATTTTTAGGATATATGTTAAGTGAACCATAATAATAATTCAAATGGATGTGGTGAAGTAGTCACTATTGTATCCATCATAATATTTACAAATAAGTAAGTCTTTTATAAATTGTGTCCTTATATAAGGGGGATATTTTTAATTTTGGATTTGATTGAATATACCACACCATGTAATTTAAGGTCATATGGGTTTGGACATGATTAAATATTTAAAGTCATTTAATATGGATCATATATGATGTATTTTCACCTCGTGAAACTGAAACTCTAATACATTATTGCTTAATGTTATACAATGAGGAACAATTGCTAAAGTGTTTATATTTATACAAAAAAGGCATTATTCATCTCACACGTTTCAACATAAATGTTACTTATCCATTGGTGTGATAATTACTCATATATATATCATATACATCCAAGTATTCTCTAACTATATTAGTTATTTATATAAAAAAATTTGGATTAAAAAATTTAAATAATGAATCCTTCAATGAAATGTCCCATAATTTTCTAGTATAGATAATAATTGAGATGTTCTATCATATATTCTTCCATGATACTTTTGATGGTAAAAAACATAATAATGTTATTCTATGATAAAAAGATGAATTATATAGACACATGATCATTCATAAAGAAATTTTACTAATTTTTTAGATCACCGAGAGATGTATAGATTTATTGACTTCATAAATATTTTTTTCCTCAAAAAATTCTTGTTGAAACCACTTAAATGTTTCACATAAAAGTTTTAATTTACTTTTTTTTTCACATATAGTCATAGAAAAAATCCTTAGGTTCTCTCTAGAGGGTGTTACACAAAATAATTTTATATCAATGAAAATGGTGATGTGTTTATGAATTGTTTTTTAGACTGTTAAGATAATTAATTGATTAAAATTAATATAATGAGAATTTTGATAAAATTAGGTTTAGTTTTCTAATCAAAAAAAATCTATGTCCTTATATTACATAACTCTTCTTCTTATCAGCTGGTGAGTGAGAGTATTCATGATCAATTCCCTCTAAAAATGGATTACGGGATTGGGTGAGAATATTCATAGTTGAAATCAAATCATGTTGTACTCTAATTCTTATGTGTATAAGCGTTTCAGTGGAAAACACCTAACTAACTTAGGAAATATTTGATGGAGTACTATTATTTATTAGGAATCAAAAGTTTCACACCCCTTCCACATATTTTAATAATCAAAGAGTATTTCACCACTTATAAAAAATAATATAATTTCTAATAATGTCTAGAACATTGAGTAGAGAGATTGTTGATAATTTAACATTTTAATTAAAAAATAAAAAATTGAAAACAAAATATGATTATATCTGATGTTATGAAAAAATTTCAAATATAATTTCCAGTTAATAAAATAGATATAATTTATTAAATTATGTGTAAATCCCTAAATATTTTAATGGTAAATCCTTTCATTATAAAATAAAATACGAATTTACGATCAATTTGAAATGTATAATAGTTAAAGAGATGATAATAAATATTTATAAAACAAAATTAAATAGTAAATAATATAATATTAAAAAACAAAAAATAGAAGCATAATGTAGGACCCCAGGACACCCTGAGTGGGGAGGGGTGAATCATGGTGTCAACTTTTTCTTTTAAAATGATGGATCTTGTTCCCATGTTGGTAGGAACTAGTTTAACCTGTATGATGGATATGAGAAGAAATGAAACACACACATGAAAAAAGAAAACACAACACCTTTTAACATGGTTCACTACTAAGGGCTATGTCCAAGGAGCATTCGCCTACAAGTTGTCAGTCGTACCAAATTCCATTATTCTATACCAGTTGGGGATTACAAAGTTTCGAGAAAAATCACTCGGTCCAAGGCTCACTGCCTTTACAACTATTCAAGGATAGGCCACTGTGTCCCTTGGGTCCCTCCCATTGACTCCCCCTAGCTCACTACCTTTGGTGAAGTCCTAATCAGTTTAGAGATGTGAAGGTATCTTTAATAGATTCACATTGAAGACTTTGCCTTTACCTAGAACGAGATTCAGCTTGCATTGAAGTCTAGAAATGATCCACTTGTACGCACTGAACCACTAAACCAGATAACCAGAATGTGCATACAAGTTTCACTGACAATTGCGCACAACACCGAACCTTTGTTCTCATGACTTTAATCTTTCGCACAATATTTTCTTTTCACATGGAAAAATATTTCACACAATAACATCCTTTTTCACGCAGCCCATATTTTTTCATGCACCTCATATTTTTCGCGCAAATTGGAATATTTCATGCAACGTGGAATTTTTTGCGCTAGCCTCTTTACGCGAACCGTTTATTCACATCAGACCTCAGATATTCTCTAAGTCTTGAACCATACGGAATGAGGGGGTCACCTCTTATTTATAGGTGTCTCACACCCCCGCGTGAAAAACCCCCTTGTGGTGTGAAAAACCTCTCATTTGGCACATAATATTTCACGCAGGTACCATTTTTTGCACACATCTCTAGATGTTTTGCGTAGCCCATGACTTTGCCATTTTTTGACGTTTTGATTCTGAAACACTATTTGCATGAAAAAACTCGATCCACTATTTCGCGCACCACGCTGTTTTTCATGCCCAACTCAAATATTTCACACACAACCCTCCTTTTTCACACACCAATTCCTCTTTGCGCACACCTCCTTTTACCAACAATCCATGTCTTCATTTTCTGATTTTGATGCCCAAAAATTTGGAAAACACTGGAAAATGGTTCCACCTTTAATATTGTTGTCTAGTTGAACTGTATGATCAATTTACTGGCACACATTTTTAACTTCCACTACGGATTGACAACAAACACAAACCATACTCCAATTCATGAATAGAACGACCAAGGATCGAACAATATCCCCCATTGGATTTGTTGGAAATCAGTAAATAAATTCAATAGAGCACCATCCATATGCAAACCAAAAATGAAAGAATCAACTCAGCCAACACTCTAAGTCTACGTGAGCAATGCTCTATGTAGAAAACAAGAGAGGAAGCTTGAATTGGGTTCCCCTGTTTTGGAATTCTCAATGACGGCAAAAAATTCTCTAACAGTGTCACATTAGCATTACATGTCCAATGTATTCCTTCTCATCCTTCCCATCCTATCACTAACACTGAATTATAAATGTGTCACAGAAGCATTGCTAGCCTGAATTTTTTCCTTTATCCCCCATTAACAATAAACCCAAAGGCTGGTAATTTTTCATTTTTCAGATCAAAACACACTCCCCCTGGATAATATCTCCCCCACAAACCTTCATCACATCCATAAACAGATTAAAAACAGTTAACATAACTGGGGAGAGGGGCATTGCATAACCTCTTTATGCACTGGTAGGTGGCTGAACACCAAGGTTCAACCGATGCTTCCCAAACACAGCCGCTGATAGTGTCTTGGTCAGGATATCAACCACTTGCTCATCAGTTCCCACATGATCCATTCTAATCACGCCTTGCTCAACTTTTTCTTTGAAAATGATATACCCGATTTCAATATGTTTGGTATGAGAATGATGAACAAGATTATTCATAAGAACAATTGTGCTCTTGTAATCATAGTTGATTACCATTGGTTGCTTCCCCTCATCACCAATATTTGTTAGTTGTTGCTTCATCCATAGTAGTTAAGTGAATGCCTTTGTGGTAGAGAAATACACAACTTCAGTAGTACTAAGAGAAGTACTTTCTTGTTTCTTTCTCAACCAGACAACTCATTTATTCCCAATATAGAATGATCCACCACTTGTGGACTTTTGGTAAATTACATCTCCAGGCTAGTCAGCATCAGAAAATACTGATAATTCACTATCCCTTCCTGCAGCAAAGTATAACCCAAAGTTATGAGTACCTTGAATGTACCTCATGATTTATTTTACTGCCGCCATATGTTCCTCCTTTAGATTACTCTGAAAGCAGGCTTCTAGACATGTTTCAAAGACAATATCTAGACGTGTCGCTATCAGGAACAATAAGCTTCCAATAATTCTTCCGTACATTGTGGGATCTACAGAGGTCACATCCTCATGCTTTCCAAGTTTGATTCCAACTCATCAACCATCATGATCCCCCCAAAACAACTGTCCTTTTATTTTAGAATCCTCCTAATTTTATATACCCTTATGTTCCCTCATCATTGGATATGGGAAATATTATGAAATTATTTCCCCCTAGAATATATAATTTCTTTCAATTTCATCGTGGAAATCACTATGAAATTTATTACTTAAATTTTAAATTTCTAATTATTTTATCCAAAATTATCAATAATTAAATTTTATTTAATTTATTTGACTTATTCCATAAGAAAAATGGGGTTTCTTTTATGGTGGTTTACTTGATATCCCAGATATTTAGGTTGGAGTTTGGGTGTTCTTCACTAATTTTACTATAAAAATTAAAATTTTACTAATTCATGAACTTATCATTACCTCTCAACAAATCTACATTGACTGATGTAGATTTTATAGGAACTCTTTATCACTCCTTTTTCAAAATTAATCTCTTATAACTCAATATTTATCAAAATGTATTATAAATAGGCTCAAACACCTCTATAATCCATACATGAATCAATATAGAGTTCATGGGAAATCTACGCCCACATATAGTAATGGAATTTTATAAAAAAAATCGGAAATCTACATAATAGGTAGACAAATCTACATGAGAACACTATGTTTGAACCTGGTATACAATAAATCTATGTGGAAACATAATTTCAAGACAATATCTATCGGAACTCTATGTTGGAACACTACATTGTAACACTACATCCACCCCATAAAATTTATTTATATTTTAATTTTTTTCTTCCCATACTGAATTCTCTCAATTTATTTATGTAAAATCTTTGATTCATAAAATGATTATAGAGATTTAAAAATCCCCACTGTAAATATTTTAATAACATTAAAATAATTGAAATTAAATGTAGGTTTTATTTTAATAATTCATGTAATAAATGAAAAAAATTAATTTTTTATCAATTTAACAATAAAACTCGAGATTATATTAAATATAATAATATGTTTTATATTTACATAATTTTTTTTCATATTTGAGGGATAAATTTAATTAATATAAATGAAATAATATATTGAAATAGTAGATCTATTAATTCCCCACACATAGTTTTTAGAATGAGAGACTCATGAACTATAAACTTTTACTAAAGAAAAAATCAAGAACCAAAAAATTTGAGTTCTTTATTTTTAATATGATGGTACTCAAAATATTACCACTATCATTATTATATAAATTAAATTAATTTCTAATTCATTTAGCATTTCATTAATACATATAACTAGATTTCCTGGAATATATCAGTTAACACTAATATATGAATTTCATGCAATGTTCTTGACAATCAATGTGAGAGGAAGGGTACCCATAATCATGATGAATTTCATTATATCTACCAAATGAGTCAAAAACAATTCATATAAGGCCATCTTTTTCAGATTTTCAATGTATTAATGGCTGGTGTGTTCTGATGAGATGATTTTATGGTATATTTTAATGTATTTACACGAGGTTCAAGTACAATTCATGGACTCCAATTTACATCGCGGTTGACTTATTTATTTAAACCTTATATATTGATATAGATACACTCCATTGATATTATGATATAGAAACTCACATACATATAACATAAGTCATAGAAAACATTTAATTTTTCTATTTATCATAGATATATCTAGTTTTTTTTCTTCTATTGATGGCTCACAGGGACTTTAGTTTTTCTCAAGTTTGAGGAAAACAATCATTTTCGTAAATTAGGATATATTTATCTTCTATTTGATGTTCACAATTTTCTTTATTTAGTATATATAAAATAACATTAAAATAGATCATTAATATTGACTTTGTTTCTATTATTCCTAAAAAATTCTCTCTGATTTATTGGTAAGTCCACCTTAATGTACATCAAGATCAACGACATATTCCTTCCCACAATTGTAATATTTAATTTTTTAGATTATATTAATATATACTTCTATTAATCCTATTCTAGAACACTTATTCAAATTTTATGTTTTAATTATTATTGTTTTTTTCTTTTTACATTCCATAGTGGTGAAATTCTATGACCTTAATTGGTAGATATTTCTTCCATCATCCTATACGTAAAATAAATAATTTTCTCATAAGATAAATAGTGTAATAATTATAGAGATTATCTCCTCTTTTCTCATAGATTCTATAAAATATATTATGTCAGCTAACATTTTCTCTTCCTCACACATGAATAAAATATGCATCATTTTTCATAATATGTATCACTATATATAGGTATCATTGTATTATAATATGAATTTAGACTGTGGATAGTCATGTAAAATAAGGTATTATAGGGACAAATATCAATTTAGGCTACAAATTAATGTTAATTAAAAAGTGGTCTTTAAAATAAAAATAATTCATACATCATGTAGATTTTTTTTGTCAAATTCACCTCGGTTTTAATTAGATCACATAACATCAATTAATTATTTGAATATGTTTTGGTTCTCTCAAGAAATTGGGATATTATAATGTTTATTTAATAAAAATGTTAAAATATTCTCAGGTAAGTGATTAAATGTATAAGATAATACATCATGGAATGATATTCAATAATCAATAGTCATTGATGAATTTCCCTCAGTTGGGATTTGAATTGAATCCCATTATAGTATTTTTCATTAAAGAGTAAATGTATAAAATTATTTCCTATATAATGGAGTAAGTTAAATGGTTATAAGGGGAAAAAATTAAACTATATAGGTTCAATAACATAATAAAAAATTATATATAAAGACACAAAAAATAACAAACTAAACATGGTATATTAACATAAAAACTAAATATATAAGTCACAAACTAAAAATGTTCCTTCCTCCATATTTAAATGAAATTATTTCCTCAACTGAATTCCAAAATATTCATCATGAAAATAATATTTTAATGTAGTTATAGTAGGTAAAAAAGTGTTAAAGATATTTTTAACTTAATTGGACTACATAAATATATGGGATGTAAGAGTTCAATCACCTACATTGGTTCCTGTGGGTTTTCTCCATATAATTTCTTTATCATTTTCCCATTAATAGTAAATAGGTTTTTTATTTATACATTAAAAATATATAGAGCACCAAAGGCATATATCTGAGTAACTTTAAATTGTTGTTCTCATATAGAATGGTGTTTACTAGGAATTACATTGTGCCATGTGTAGTAAAGAAACACCAAGTTCACATGAAGGAAGTCTTCTTAATGAGTGATATTATCATGATCCACTCTAGTTATTTATTTTTAAATTACAGATTTCAAAAAATGTTTCTATATTTATTTATTTAACATAATGTTGTAATAGTTTTCTTTCTTCTATTGATTTTTATAATTCTAAATTTATCCCATTTACAACAAAATATTCTTTCTGTTCAAGCTCTATAGGTGGGTGATAACTCTTTCCATATGTAATCCAATATAGAATTAATCCAACGTTTGTTTTTTGGGTTATCCTATAACCCCATAAGGTTTAATCCATCATTTCTAAAAAATATTTCATTTTGTTTAACATTTTTATTCAAAATTTCATTTATTTAACCTCTTGAAACTTCATCTGGGAAATTTATTTGTGTATAGTACCTGGTTTATGTCCTGTTATGTACTCAATACTTCCTCATAAAATCATAATGGATCCTAGTTAAAAAAATTGGGTTATTTGGTCATATATATTGATCTTGGAACTTCAAACCAATAGAATTGATTTTACATATAAAATTACACACAACATGAGAATCATCTGTTTCGGAGGATTTATAATCCAAACATTTAAAAAAATAATCAACTTAAATTATGGTGAATGAATTTACAATATAAATTTAGAAAATGTTTTCTGAAATTAATTCCTTAGACATAAAAAATACCATAATCGATTATTGGTTTTTAGAGAGTTTTTGACTCTGGTAAATGTCTCCTATGAATTAAAAATTTTACATTTTTTGAAAAAAATATTGTGTATCTCAAAAAATGGTAGTGTAAAAATTATAAATTATAAAAAAATTCCATTTCATCCATTGAAGAAAAAAGTATACAATAAAAAATAGTGAAAAAATATAATTTATTTCACTTTCATGAAATCTTTTCCTTATCGCTTAATCATTACGAATGTTATAATGATATAGATCTTCCAAAACGTAAAATTTTGTGTCTTATTAACCCCAATAAAATTGTTATGAATTCATGTTATATGGGACTTTAGATCTTACACAAATTTTGACCATGTCCCTTTATGTAGGAACTTCTCCATAAACAATTTCTAACTAATCCCCTAAAATATAATCATTACGTGGTTCTTGGTGTTGAATTTCTACATCAAGGGTTTTGGTTAGCCTACTTCATTTATTACACATATTTTCAACTCAATTCATATCATTAATCTCAAAAGGGGTTTCATAAGGTAACAATAACCATTTTACAATATTTTTTTTATAAATTCGTCATTATCAATTATTGATGAGAAAAAAATTAAAATGATTGTAATATTTATTCGAAGAAGGTTGGATGGGAAATTTTCAAATGGAATGACTCTTTATATAACCTCATTGAAAATGGTTTTATATATTTTTGGTATATATATATGGTTACATAAGTATATCTAATGAATTTTTGATTCACCACAATCATTGGGATGGAACTATTCACACATTCCGGTTGGAAGCATCACTACATCGATGAAAGTGGTTCTCTAGGATTGGTGCCCACATAAGAGGATATGTAGTTAACTATATTTTGACTCATAAAATTTTTTACTCCAACCAAAATTAGATAATAATAATAATATTATATAGAAAACCTCGAAAGGGAAAGATAAATCATTCTAAAATCCTTGAAAATCTTTCTAGTAAACCTTTTATGTTATAGAAAATATTAAATATTTTTCACAGTTGTTGGGTAAGTAAAATAATTTTTTTTTTATTTTTTAATGTGGTCAAAAAATTCCTATAATTAACCTGTAAAATTTAACAAGGAAATTACACAATCCTATTAGAATCCTTTTATAATAAAATATACTACATGGATAGCGAATGTTATTCTAATCCTATTCTTCTAACAAAATTAGAACTTGACAATAGCCTGAAAAGTCATTGATAAAAATTAATTGAATTATTATTGTCTATAAATATTTATTTGTTAAATAAATTGAGTGAATAAATGATCCTATTTAACGTACTAAATTTTTATTTTAATCTATTCCTACATTCCAAATATTCAGAATTATCCTACAGATCTACTCTTTATGTTGATTCCATACCAGGATATGGCCTGTTTTCTAAGAAACTAAATGATTTTTATTAAATATGTGTGAGTCCAAAATGGTATAGATGATGTATTAGTAAAAAAATTTCTCAATATCCATATTCACCAAAAAAAGCATAGTTATTTTTAGATGATTTTGGGGTTAAATAAAAAGTCAATAATTTCTATTATGTATGGTACTATTCGTGTAGTTTTTGTGATCAATTCCATGAATATCTCCAAAACTCCAACATATTAATTCCACATTATCCCATAAAATATAAAATGATTTATTTTATTTATTTATGCCCATATTGTATGATATGATCAGTGGTATCATTTATTTATCCACTAGGTAAATATATTTCAATTTAGTGGGAAGTGGGATCAATTCTATATCTTCGGTTTATTATAATGATGAAGTTAAATTTTTGTTCCTCACTTACATTCATGGGGGTTCTTACCAAAAAAAATACACATTATCTTTTTATTAATGGAAAATACTATCATTTCCATAAAAACATTGAGCTACATAGTCACCCAATAGGAAAATAGATTCTATGTTTTAATACATGGCTTCATTATCAATGGTAGTTTTAAGCATAAAATGTCTTAATATGGATAAAAATTTATTTTACAATCCTAGATCTTCACATGATTCAATCTCTTCAATGTGGAGATGTTTAGAAAATTATTAGTCCTATAAATTATTCCTTCTAGAATAAAAAATATTTATATTGATAATATTGTCTCCAAATTCCACGGGATATGATTCCTTTATGTACACTGATGATTGTATTTGTTTTATTTAAGATTGGTATACCCAAAATTAGGGGTTTGTTTCTTGTATCCCTTTATTACTACATGTTTAGTAAAAAAATTCACTTAGAAAATTAAATTTTTTTACTGTCACTATCACATCCTCCACCACTCCTCATTGAAAGCATATGTATAAATATTTATTTTAAACAAACACTGTTATGCTCTTCAGTTTTTTCATTTGTAATAAAGTAAAAATTATTTGAGTCATATGATTTATAGAAGCTTCTATATCATATAATGAATCATAAAAAGGTAGTTAACCAATGTTACATTGGATAGAAAATTCATTAATACATGAAAAATTGTGGGTTATATTTGTGTGAACAAAGACAATACACTTCTTTAAAAACAATTTCACTCCCTTGAATAGTCGTTATTTTTGTGAAGAATTAATTTTGTAAGATTTAATATATATAGATTTATTTTTAGATATTATTGAAGGGTTATATTAATCTAAAATGTCTACAACATCTCTTAAATTTGTATTGGATGTACTTACTTTGGAATTATCATGGAATGATTCATTATTGATTGAAATTTATGTGGTAGTTAATTATTTTTCCATTGATAACAATTAAGTGGTGTTTCTTACATCTTCCTTCTATCTATAGTATTATCTTCATCAACAATAATTTTTTAAGGCAATATTTTAAAAATATGTTCATAAATTATTACTTCTATTTCTTAAATATAACTTTTTTTACTATATAGTTTTTTTTGGATAATGGTCGAATATATTTTATGTTTCTAGTTATGATTAATCAAACATTTCTATTGTCATTTTTATATATTTTAATGGTAATTGTTTTGTTTTTTTTCTTGAAGTAATTTATACTATGTTGTTCAATATGTTTTTATATTCATTAACCTCATTATTCATCTATTTTTCATCATATATTTTATATTATTGTTGGAATCTTGGAAAACTAAATGATCATATTTAAAATATTATATTTTTATGAGTTGAAGAGTTTTTTTATTATTTTAATGTGTAATTTTTTCTTTATCATTGTTTTATGTTTCATTTTTTTATGGTTAGTGGGTTATGAAATTTTGGGTTTTAGGGGTGTTATTATAAGTACTTATTTTTAATAAAATATATCTAGTATGTTTATTCTAATTTCTAAATCCATATTGGAATTGTAAGTTGACTATATAATCATTTACTTATTTATTAATACTTCATTTTCTTGAATGAAATTCTGTAGCTCTCCTTACCCTGTAAATTAGCACATTGGTCAGTAAAATGTGTTGTAGATGAATACATGCCACATAACATTGATGTTTCTTATTATTCCATGGTTTTTATCGATTAAATTTCATCACATGGTCATTTATCTCTAAAATTATTGATTAACGAAAACTATATTAATCAATTTTTATTACAACATCGATTCTTCTTATAATTTAACCACGTGTTCCAAATTGTTGATAGTTTTTAAAATCATTACAATGATTCCCTTGGATTATTATCAAGAGTATTAAATGAGAGATCCTATAGTTGAGGCATACATAAAATGATTTTATTATCTAATTGTCCTTGATAGAATATTACTAACAAATGAATATCCTTTATGTACTTGTCTATACAACTAGAACATATCTTCTTAAAACTCTATTCGTACTCAAATAGAGTCTCCCCAATAGCTTCATTGATGGTATAAATCTCCAACCTAATGCTTGTGATCCTAATGGTAGGTAAAAATAATTTAAAGAGGAATATTTTCATTTCATACCAATCATTGACCTATCTTAGTAATAATTTCATTTAACTCTCTGTCAAGTGAGAAAGTGGAAGTCCCTCTACATAACATATTTCTTATCTACTCCTCTAGGCATCAATGTTGAGCACATTATGATGAATACATTGATGATTTTTTTTAGTTCTTAACCTAAGAGTCTCACTAAAATTATTTGCCAATAAATTATGTTAGATTACTATTAAAAATTATTTTATAATGAAATAAAAAATATATATTTATTTTTATTTAAAAATACCAATTCCCAAATATCTATTAAGGATTGATTAGGATTTAGTCACATTATATTGGGGTCATAGTGGTTACTTTGTGCCTCCCCCATTCTTGATGAGGTGTTTTCCATCACATATTTTTTTAGGTTCAAGTTCCTCATAATTTTTGTGAAATTAAATATTATATTTGGATCTAAATGATATTGTTTTTTAGTTGAAGATCCGGTCTTGAAATTAAAGGGGTATATATTTCAATGCTTCCCTAGAATTGGAACAAGATATTTTGTGTAACATGTATTTGGTGGATAAAATGTTTTATTGGGTTTCCTAGGATAAATATGGTATTATTTAAAACATGATTGTTATCACTAAAGATGACTGAAATACTTAGTTTTCACTTAATAAAAATGGATGTGTTTTGAAATTTGTTAGTTTTAGAATGTGATGGAAAAATTGTATTAAAAAGATACTACATAATGTTTGATTTTATCCATCAATTTATTCTATTGAACAATTATTAATTTTAATAAATAATTCAATAGTTTTTCACAGAAACTAGTGAGTGAGAGGATTTATGACTACTTCTCTTCTCAACCATGGCTAAATTGTTGGTTTTATTTTTTCCACAGTGAAATAACTGCGTTTTCTTCCCTCCATCCTGTGTGTGTAAGAGTTATAGTGAATCACCCCAAATAATCATAGAAAATACCACATGGTGTTGAATTCATCCTACTAAATGGAATGTGTACTTTCTACCATTACAATATGATAACAATCATTAATCACATTACCACTCAGAACTAGATTATTCAATCATATAATGATCATAAATAAGTAGATTGGAATTATAGATCACTTTTCCAAGGAAATAAAATTAAAACTAGATTAAAATAAAAAATCATCAAATTTTATTTTATGTAATTGTACTAAATATCAAAACAAGTTGAAAAATTAAGATAATTTTATTAAATACTGTCGGTGGGATTTACTATAATAAATGATAAATATTTCATTTCACAATTATTTAGGAATAAAACCTCCAATAAAAGGTAATAATATATTAAAGGTGAGGAATAAATAATTAAAAAACTAATGAAAGTAAAAAAAAATTGAATTCAGTTAAAAATAAAAAATAGTATCAACAATCATCTATATAGCCACACAATAGGACTACCTTCCCCTGTCAACCTCTTTTAGCTTTTTTATACTCTTCCATATTTTTTAAATGTTGTTTAAACATCTGAAATTCTATCCCTACCGATTCTTGAATATCCTAGACCTCTTTCATGACCTTTAACAGAAATCAATGGACTCGACTTCATATTTCCATTATTTTTTCCTAAAGTATAAGTCATTGAATTTTATTTAATTTAATTCATATATTATATGTGAAGAATTTTAGTTTGTTTCCAGGATTCTAATATAGTTTCCTAGAAATTCAGTTTGTAGTGCTGGAGTTTTTTTTAAAGATTCCATTTTAGAAATATATTTTTTCCAAAGGAATGAAATATTTATAGTTCAAATTGAATTAAATAAGAACTCTATTTTAGTCTCTATAAAAAAATTAACTCTTGAAACTTCCCATGGATCGATATTTAATCTCCATAAAACATTAAATCAACTGTCTACTATAAATGGATTGAAATAAAATTCAATGGATAATTTTTTGGAACCATGTATTGAAACATTCCAAATGATGTAACTCTACATTGATAGAAAACTGCATAGGTGGGAACATTAAATCATCAGCTGGTATGAATGAAACTACTTTTGAACTGTAGTATGAAACCCATTATACAGTACTCAATGTGGTAAATCTATATTTGAGTTATACATCAACCTTATTGAGTTATTTCCCTTTGATATCTTTCTAGTTCCATCACAAAATTTCATTAAATCATTCAAATGAAATCTAATCATCCAGAAATCATCTATAGACACTAAAGCATTTCTCCAAACATCTTCTAATAACATCAAACCATCCTATTATATGTCGTGGATTTATTCTAATAATTTCTAAATGTAAATAAAAATTTAAAAACCTATTTTTATTCTATTTAATAATTACACTCTAAATTATTCATAGAACAACTAACTGTAATATTTACACAAGAATCAATTACATTATTGGGATAAAAATCAATAATATCAATGTTATGAAAATGAAAATAATGTATTCATCATTTCTTTCATTGATAATTGTTTCCTCTGGAATTGGGGATGACCTCGTTGATTTAAGGATTAAACATACCAAGCGGTTTCTAACAGGTTTGTTTGTAGAACCAGAAACATCCAATGATTCCATATCCATTTGGACCTAATTTCCAAAGGTAGGTGCTCATTAGTTGTAAACTGATGAGGCCTATGAATTTGCATTGGCCGAGAGGATTGGAGGTTGGAATCATCACACCCTTTTGGGGGGAATTATTGTCTACTCAGGGACTCTCTTTATAGATTTACGTTATGTTCATGAATCCTTATTACATTACCAAGTATAAAATGGGTTTTCTTTTAGACATGACAATCAATGATTAGATATGTAGGAAATTTAGAGAATATTTTATATATATTCGAGGTTCTTTATCGGTAGAAAATCATATGTATTTGTTAGGGATTCTTTGTCAATGGTATCCTTCAATACATAAAAGTCTCTTAGTCATTATGATGACCATACTGGTTTTAAAGCCACTCAGTGGGGCATTTGATGTTTATTGTCATTCAGAAGGACATGGATTATTTCATAGTTGGGATTGTACCCGCAGATGGGAAACCTACGTGTCCTTTTTTTAGAAAAGGAATCAGAACCCATGTAGTTCGATTAAAGGAGTATGATGTTTATGCATGATTGATGGCTCAATGAAATATGTAATGATTACTTTTACACTCTAAACTCACGAGAGTCATGCTCGATGGGAGAAAATAAGAGGTATTGGTGAAACTAGACAATTGTTCCATGAAAGATGCAATGATGTGGGGCTTATGTATGTATGACTGCCCAAAATAGATGAATATTGGGTTTTACTTCAGGGAAGAAACCCAGGAACAAGGTCCATAAAGGTTTATGTGCTTTATGGAGTTTTGGATACTCAAACTTGGGGCTTACTCCTGAGGAAGATGCCCAAATTTGGAGGGGACTTGTGATTGAGTTTTACTCCTGGTCAGGAATCCGAAATCAAAAGTAAATTACGATTGGTTAAGAGAAATTATGATTGAGGATTATTCTTGAGACGGAGTCCTAGGTTAAAAGGTTTTGAGAACTGGGGCTTACTATTAAGGAAGAGGCCAGGTTAAGGGACTTGGGGCTTTCTCCTAAGGAGGGTTCCCATATTTTTATACATTGATACAAGGTATTACTCCTGAAAAGGAATACCATGTTATGTGAACCATGGTTGGGGCTTACTCCTAAAAAGGATGCCCATATTTGGGAACATGGGGCTTATTCCGGAGGAGGATGACCAGGTTAGTGAACATAGACTGGGGCTTACTCCTGAAAAGGAGGCATAGGTTAAGGATTATGTCACCTTAAAGGATGAGGTTGAATGAATGAAATCTCTGACCTTAGTGACATAAAGATATGTAAATAACTAGATTTTTAGAGATGTTCTACAGAATTCCTTTCAGGTAAGGAAACCAACAAGGAAATCATGCCATAGATGGATTTGGAGAGAGTTCTGAAGGATAAATCATTAAGAGGATAGGTTTATAGACATAGGAGAGGTGAAATAGGGAATAGGGGAACCCAAAAAGATGGTGGTGCACAAGTCCTGGTCGCGCAAGTATACTTGCGCGACTCAGGGGTACTTGCGCGACGGTCAATCCTTAAGGAAATACTTGGGCGAGACTTGGCTCTAGCCCTTAGTATTATCCCTAAAGGAATCCAGAAGAGAGGTACCCACGTTCTGTTGAATGGGTAAGGTGGCGCACAAGTGTGGACATTTCCCCTAAGGGCTGGCCACTTAGGCACGTAAGTGTTGATGAGTTTCAACCCTTAGGCCTTACTCCCCCTCTTTAGATCTTCCGGTCTATGTAAGAAATTACCTTAGAAGTGTTCAAAAGCTTCGAGAAGAGACTAGGGCACCGGGAGCTCAAATTTGAGTTTCTGGAATTTTTCCTCCTTTAAATGGGGGGACCACAGGGGTATTTATACGTTGGAGAAGACCCTGGGAAAAATTAAAAGAGGGCGCGCAAGTCACCTACACGGCCATTAAGTGGTGCACAAGTATACTTGCACGACCTTGGTGGACCTTGCACGACCTAAGTGCAAATTAATCTTTGTTCATGACTTTGTCATTTTTTGAAGTTTCTCCAAAGGATGAATCACTTTGGGTTCAAGGTATTTCCCTTTTCATTTGTTTAGACTCTGTGATGGAAAGGAGCATCAACGAAAGTCCCCCCCTCAGAGTTGGATCTGGAGAGAAAAGAGGATTTGTCTTTGAGGTGAAAAGAAACAAGAAATATGGCATCTTAATGTCATGCATGTCGGACTATAAAAAGGCTAATATTTAAGGTCGAAATAGCTTTGACTGAATGGATTAACATTGATTCAATTCCTTGATAATTTATCTGAAAACATATTACCATGTTCAGGAATGAGGGAAAATATGTAAATAATGACTTAAAAAATTTTGAATCTGAGGAATGATATGAAAAATGGATAAAAGGAATTAGAAGAAGTAGTTCCCAAGAATGAAGTTACCACTATTTAACAAACCTGTTAGGGTGTTGAATTATGTAGAAACACCTAAGGGCATTGGCTGCATAGTCAAATACTAGCATCTTTTGGGTGATAGGTTTGTTATGTTGACTACTTATGAAAGGCCGCCTAAGGGTACGTGATGTATAGTCAGGAAAGAGAACTCTCATAAATTTACTTTTCTACAGCTAAAAAGCCAGTGGAAGTTTATGACGATTCAAATTTTCCAAAGCATAGAGTTTGCTATATGGAGAGAAGTACTTGAATATGGAGAAGACATTTCCAAACAATATCATCAAAGAACTGGATGAATGTCACTCCTACGAAGGTCTGGCCCAAAAGTAGGGAAGGGAAATATAAACCATAGACTTGAATACTTTCATATCATGAAAAAGAACATGGGACAAATATGTTACGTATGTCTAATTTATGTAGATCCTTACGTATTGTCAACAAGACCAATAAGGACAAAAGAGGTTTTCATCCCATGAATGAAGTTACCATTATTTAACAAACCCTTTAGGGGGTTGAATTTAGAAGGGCCACCTAAGGGCATTGGCTGCATAGTCAAATAATAGCATCTTTTGGCTGAAAAATCTGTTATGTAGACTTTTTATTAAAGGCCACCTAAGGGCACGTGCTGCATAGTCAGGCAATAGAACTCTCAGAAATTCGATATTTTGTGACCAGAAGTTGAAAGAAGGGTTATGAAGATATAGAAATATTAAAGGTTAGGATTATGTCACATAAAAATGGGTATTGTCCAATGTATGTAGAGATACATAGATCAATTCTAACCATAATCATGTTGTGGCTTGGTTTTGAATTGAAATGTTGGAATTTACTATGTATCCCATAAGGATGGGAATCAGGACATATGTAGTTCTTGAAAAACATTTTAACGTCTTGTGGGACGAAATTGTAAGAGATATCAGTTTTGGGTCATAGAACTTGGACCATTATAAGAAATACAATGTGTGTGTTTTCATAGGGACTTTTCAGCCAGGGGACTGAAAGAGGAATTTTTTGTTAGGCCCAAAAGACATGGGGATGGATTCAAGGGACACTCGAACGATCCTACGTATCCCATAAGGATGGGAATCAGGCCAATGTAGTTCTAAAAATACCTTCTGTACAGATCTAGTTCATACAAGTGAAGGGTGAAAAGGGGACTTTAGTGCAATGATGGTTTGACCCAAGATAAAACGTTTAGGCATTACCATGTATTCGTGTAGTCTTTGGAATATAACATGATTGGAAATAAATGTTAAGAATAATTCCCTCTTAGGTAGGGGTATTTATGAATGTTGTAGTTTATTGTCATACGAGACAAAAGTGCTGTACAGTTTAATGTCATATAGCGAGGACAAAGGTGAAGTAATGTAATGATATTGATTCTGGGGATGGCTTCACGAATCAACATCGTATGAGATGGTGGTGAACTGATGTGAAGATATTGGTTTTGGGCATGAACCTTGGGAGGTTGCCTACGTACCCAACCTAGAAGGAAAGGATCAATGTCTGCGTAGTTCAATTAAAGAATGAGTTAGTGATCATGTTGTTCTTGGGGAAAATGACCTACAAATATGATGTTGGGACTTACACATGGTTAGCGGCCTAGAAAGGGTGTTATGGCTGAAGTTTCCTCTAATCTCACGTGAGTCATACTCAGTGTGAGAAACAAGAGGTAGCAACAACCCTAACGATGCACAGTTTAATGTCACGTAGGACATATGAAAGGACTATGTAGTTTAAAGTATTGCAGTGAGGACTATTGGTGCTGCCTATTTTATTGTCATGTATCAGGGACAAAATATAGTTTAACGTCATGTAGGAAAAATATAGGGACACAGTTTAACGTCATGTGGGACGTGACCATAGTTTTGTGTCATGTTGGACAATAAGGGTGCTGTACAGTTTAATGTCTTGTTGCTAAGATGATGGGGACAATATAGTTTAACGTCACGATGGAAAAAATGGGGACTGTGCAGTTTAATGTCATGCTGTAAGGACAAAGAACAAACTGTTTAACGTCATGTTGGATGAAAGGGATCCAAATATTTTAAGGCCATATACATTGATCGTGGATGATGATGTGGTTTAACGTCTTGCTGGATGTAAGGGACTTCTGTACAGTTTAGCGTCATATAGTTAGGACATCACAGTTTATCGTCATATTGGACGTAAGTAATACAAATAGTTTAAGGTCATATGCATGGACCGTAACTGATGATGTAGTTTAACATCTTTCTGGATAAGAGAAATGCGAATAGTTTAAGGTCATATGCATGGACCCCAGGTGTATTTTGTGTTTATACAAAATACTTATTTAGAAATTTGGCATTGGTTGGAGTAGTGATGCTTTCTCAATCCATTGAGATTAAAGAATAAGCTCCATTGGAGTAGACCTTATGTATTGAATAAGGCCCTTCCCATTTTTGGCTCAAGATTGGGAGGTTTCTTTCCTGGTATCATTGGAGTTCTAAGAACTAATACCAATTCTCACTAAATGAATGAATGAAGACTGACTTTTTTGTAGAAAGCTCATGCTATTAGATTATGGTAGACTTCCAAGAGGTGCAGGGTGCACAATCGTTTCTCATCTAACCGTTCCAATTAATCCAATCACTTTTGAGATTTTTCATCTGTAGATGACTGATCAAAAATGGCTACTCTGAGCAAGCGTAGTTGAAACTCAATTGGCAAGATTGCTTCCGTTCCATATACCAATGAATATGGAGTTGACCTCATTGCAGTGCGGGTGGTGGTCCCATAAGCCCATAAAGCATGAAAGAGTTTATCAGGCCATGACTTCTTATCTTTATCCACCATCTTTTGTAGTATATTTGATAGAGTCTTGTTGAAAGCTTCTATATGGACATTGGAATCTTGATGATACCGAGATGAATGATTGGATTTGATGTTGTATTCTTGATATAACTTCCTCACCTTGGATGAATAGAAGTTGGTGCCATTGTCCGTCAATATGGTATGAAGGACACCAAATCTGGTAATGATTTTAGACTTGATGAATCTAACAATGCATTTAGAACTGACTTCATTTAGAGGTATTTCCTTTTCCCATTTGGAAAAGAAGTTAGTAGTAGTAAGAATATACTTCAAATGCTTGGTTGTTGCCGAATGATAAGGTCCAACTACATCCATTCCCCATGTGGGAAGTGGCAATGAGTATTTAGCTGTATGAAGCAAATCTGGGGGCTGATGAATGAAGATGGCATGTACTTGGCATGAAGGACACTTCATCATGAAATCAACACAATCTTGTATCATTGAAGCCCAAAAGTATCCAAGCCTTCGAACTTGATCAGATAGTCTATGTCCAGACTGATGGGCACCATAGACTCCTACATTAACCTTTTCATGACATCCGTTGTTTCTTCACCATCAATTCATCTGAAGAGAACTCCATCAAAACCACGCTTGTAGAGAATTTTCTCTAGGTGATCTGGGCTATCATAAAGAGTAAAATTGACCACACGTCTCCAGGTTTGTTCTTTCCCGGCTCTATCAGGTGGAAGTGTTCCATTTTGAAGGTATTCCCTAATAGGTGTCATCCATCCTGTAGTATGACAATATGGTTCAAGAATGGGACTAATTTCATTGATTTCCTCTGTTCTGGTTTGAACATAATGTGAAATTGTATAACGGTGGCAATACTGATGGTTGTCTCGTCCCGATTTGGATCTGCCGGAGCTGTGGCTATATTAGCAAGTGCATCATCTTGGGAATTTTGTTATCTCAGGACATAAGAAAATGTTGGTTCCGTAGATAATTCCGCCATTAATTCTCTTGCATAATCATAAAAAGGGATTAGTTCTTCATTTATGATGGCATAATCCCCATTGACTTGTTTTATTACCAGGTCTGAATCACCTTTCATCTTTAAGTGATTCGCTTCTGTTTAATGTGCCAACTCCAATCCTGTGATGAGAGCTTGGTATTCTGCTTCATTATTTTTACTGCCTCCCAATAATGAAAAGGAATAGGGTAACACTGCCTTTTCTTGAGAAATGATCACAATTCCTAAGCCAACATTGTTGAATTTTGGATTTTCCATTTTTCTTCTCTATTGGACTTTTGGAAGCACCATAAAAGTACATTTCCCATGATTGAAGAATATCTCAAATAAAGAAGACTTCCTCATCAGGAAGTTCAATATCTATAGATGTATCTTCCACTGAAGGGTGTTCAACAAGGAAATCAGCCAGATATTGGCCCTTTATTGCCTATTGAGACACATATTGAATATCAAATTGCTGAAAAATAACTACCCACCTTGCCAAGGATGAATTTGAGTGGGTTAATCCGAGATACCAATTGGACCTCGTGATGTTGAAGGTAGTGTCTCAACTTTCGAACTGCAAAGATTAATGCTAGACAACACTTCTCAATACTTGAATATCGGGTTTCTGCATCAAGCATAGTCCGACTGAGATAGTAGAGGCTGTTTTCATTCCCAACATCATTCCTATGAGCAAGAAAGGCACCCTATGATCACTCTAAAGTGATCACATAAAGGATAAGTGGCCTTCCTTCAACAGGTGGCATTAATACTGGTGGACTCAAGAGACACATCTTGAGAACATCAAATTCTTCTTGACATTCTTTAGTCCACTGGTAAGTGACTCCCTTCTTCATCAATTTGGTGAAGGGTAAACTTTTTCCTGCCAAATTGGCGATGAAATGCCGAATATAGGATAATTTTCCTTGAAGTCCTCTCAATTATTTCAAATTTCGAGGAGGTGACATACCAACGATTGACTTTGTCTTCTCAGGATCGACTTCGATACCCCGATGGAATACATCAAAGCCAAGAAATTTTCCTATGGTTACCCCAAAAGCACATTTTAAGGGGTTCATCTTCATATTATGTTGCCAATGTTTGTGGAATATGACATCCAAATCATCCAAGTGATTAGAACGTTTCCTGGATTTACCCACAAATTCGTCCACATAACATTCCAAAAACATCCCTAAAAAGGGTTTGAAGATACGATGCATGGAACGCTGATATGGTGTGCCTGCATTCTTCAGGCCAAAGGGCATTACCCGATAGCAAAACACACCATGAGGGGCTCGGAAGGTGGTAGATTCCTCATCTTCTAGAGCCATTCATATTTGATTATATCCTGAATATCCATCAATGAAGGAAGGCGATTCATAGCCAGCTGTTGCATCAATTAATAGTTCGGTAATCATAAATTGATAATCATCCTTAGGACAATGCCGAATAAGATCTCTGAAATCAATGAAAACTCTAATTTGACAGTTCTTCTTCTTCACAGGGACAATATTAGCCAAGAATTTGGGATATTGAACTTCTCTGATGAAGTTATCTTTGATAATCTTATCCACTTCAGCTTCAATTTTGGAAGCATAGGTTGGGTGGGTTCTTCTGGCACCCTGCTTGAATCCTCGATGTTCTTCTGGAAAACCCAAATGATGAGTGGCAACATCAAGATCAAGCCCTGGAATCTCTGTATAGTTCCAAGAAAATATATCTTGATTTTGCTTTAAAAAATAAATATACATCTCTTTCTCTTTAAGAGTCATGGCCTCACTAATTAAAGTGGGGCGTGGATCTTCTTTTGTACCTAGATTTATTTCTATGAGTCCATAAACGGTTGTAGAGATACCATCTTCAAATGATGGAAGAGAATCCTTGAGATATTCCTCTTCTTCTTCAACATTTGTTATTTCTTATGTTTCTACTTGCATAGTAGATGATGAAGTTGAATTTTTAGGATCAGAAGAGATGTTAAAATTTGAACATCTTGAAGAAGAAGCTTCCATTTCTGACCTGATTGATGATGAAGGGTCTTCCCTGGGTAATAAAGAGGAGATGATGGATTGAGAATAAACATCATCATTCACCTCTGGCATTGCTATAACTTCCTATGGTCTAGTAGGAGAAGTATAGACTTGCTGAATTTCAGTGGATGAAATGAAGACATCCCCATTTGAGCTTTCATCATTACATGGTGAATCACCAATTTCTCCCATGCTATTTGGATTGACTGCCGTAATTGAAATTATGGAAGTTTCCATTAGAGTATTTTGATTTGAGTCTATCCTATGAATTTTACTGATAGGCAACACATAATCTATACTCACATGTGTAAATGGGTTTACAGGAATCTTTTCCAAACAATATGGAGCATTAACTTTGGTAACCTCCATTTTTGTGGAATTATCCTTTCCCTTCATGTGACAGAATTCCGCCTCAATATATTGAGATTCACATGTATTGAATGAGGAATTATCACCATACAATTTCCCAATTTGACCATCGAAACAATATTTGATACATTGATGATATGATGAAGGGATAGCAACATGTTGATGTAGCCATGGTCGTCCAACCAAGATGTTGAAGGCTGAATCTTGATCAACAACCATGAAATCTGAATTGGATACAAGATCTCTAAACTGAGTTCTGAGTGTAATCTCACCCAGTGGTTCTTGTTCATTTTTATCATATCCTTGTAACATCATAGTAAAAGGAGATAAATCAGATTCTGTGAGTCCCAATCAACGAAGTGTACGAATGTGGATGAGGTTGACTCCTGAACCATTATCAATAAGAGATCTTCAGATGTCTATACCATTGACCTTTACAGATAAATACAATGGTCTAATATGTCCATGCACAACATCATCTTTATCTTCATCTATGAAAGATATCACTGCATGGCATTCTGTATGATTATTCTCAACATGGTAGGCTTCAGCCGCAAAAATTTCAGTTTAAAACTCATGAGGACTTGAAAAAGCCTCAATCAGTGCCTCATAAAGATCCATTGATAGATTCAAGGCATCAAAAATTGATAACATGGCCAGTACTTGGGACAGGTGTTTCAATACATCATATTTTTTATCCAAAGGTCTACGTTTTCCAATAGGAACACGTAGTTTTGCAGGTTCCTAAGAAGTTGATGCTTTGGAAGTTGATGCATCTTGTACCAGGATAGGATTTGGAAATACTCCTGGCCTTGAATGATAATACTGATTAGGTCTATTTACTTTTTGAGAGGAAGAAGGTGGAACCTTCAACCAATCATCCAGAATAACTATTCCATGACTGAATCTGCCCTGTGTGGAAGAACTCGCATGTTCTTTTTGATCTCATTGAAGGGCTCTACCATCAGTTTCTGTTGCATATACAGTTCTATTATGGGTAGAATTGGAATAGTGTCCTTTGAAAGATCCACATCTTCCTCTGTATCCCAGACCTCTAGAACTCCCTCTAATTCCTCAATTTGATACAGGGAACCCAGGTTCATCGAGTTCGAAACTATGACTGGCATAAGGATCTGTTATGTTAATTATATTAACAGAACCAAAGATTAAATCATCTTTTGATGAAGACTCTACCTGACTAGCCAATTTTGGTTGTGCCGTTTGGTTGGGCGGTGCCTATAATTTTGAAGTAGATGAAATAAAATCTGCCAGAGTCATAGTCAACATGGGCTAAGACACAATTTCATGTTCTTCTGATTGTTCCTCTTTCTTTGAATTATGTCATTTCTTTGAGGATATTCCCTCTGATGAAGAGGTTTTTGCTGTGTCATTCATGGAAGAAGACACAATTGGTTTCTTCAATTGTGTTTGCAAAATAGCATGAGTTTGGTTGGTCATTTTTCTGACCATCCAATCATCATATTTTTGTGAATTTTTGTTCTTGACTTCTTGCCACTCTCTCTCTTCCTCTGGATTGGTAGCAGTTACAAATGCTACCTGAGCTGAAGAACCTTTAAATTTGACTTGTCCCAAGTCAATTATTTTTTTTCATGAGGTCTTTGAAGACAAAATACTCCTAAATGGGATTCACCAACATCGGATGAAAGTGGAAATAATTGTGGCGGTCACCATCTCTTTCCTTGTCGGGCCTTTTGGGACATTGAAATTGGACCAAATTATTTTCCAGATCCAAAATGAAGTAACCAGGTACTTGATCATTTTATAGAGTAAACGTATCTTTTCAAATCCTCAAATTGATTTCATCTTTGATCTCTTTGATCATATTGATGAAACGACCTCTGTTGTTTGTTCTCAGGAGGTGAAGCCCTTCGAGAAGATGAAGGTTTTGAAGTAGAAGTAGGTACAGGTGCTTGTTTAAGCATAAATGTAGCAACCTCTGCTTTAACCATTCTACTTCCTGGAGCTGATGGAATTACACGAGTTTTATACTTAGTCTTCATAAGAGAATATTAAATCCGTTGAGTGATTGATGTAAGGTATCGAAACCCTTTTGTGTATTTCACAGAGATCAACGGTGTGTGTAATTCATCAAGAATATTTGCCACACAGATTGGAAACAATTCTACTTGAGGGAGTGCTATGCTCAGGGAATATGTTAATCCCTTCCAGCGAGCAATGAAATCTGAAACCCTTTCATTTTCCCTTTTCATGCAATTTGTAAGATAAATAACTATTGTCTATGGCAATGTTGAATATAATTTCAGAAGGAATCTTTGGTAGAGATCCTCCCATCCGATAATTTACTGGGATTGCATGCTTGTGTACCAGACAAAGGCATACACTTATAATGACTATACAAAAAACCTGATCTTAACTGATTCTTGTTGCTGAGGAGTTCCCATCATAGGATTGCAACGGGAAACAAAATGTTTTATGTGTTGCTCTGGGTCTCCCAACCATTAGATATTGGGAATGTGGTACTTGAAAAATTTAATGGGGGAGTAATTTCATCAACCCATTCAGGATAAGCTCTCTTTTCTGGTTGTATTTGAGCTTGTTTTCCCTCCATATCTTCCAAACGAGTTGTTAATGACTCAATAATAGTTTTTAACTTATGAGAAACATCTGGTTAAGATTGGACCTGAGCCAGTGAAATAACTGGAGGTTGGACAGATTTTTTAGCTGGTGCTGCAACTGATGGTAGCACTACCAATTGTTGTTGCACTTGACCCGTAGGATTAGAACTGTGTGGGTGTACTGGTAGAGAAGGATATTCTTGATCCATATCAGTAGCTGCAACAAATTCCCTTGGCTGACTGACTCCATCACACTTAGGAGGAAGTCTACCTTGAAGTAGTTATGCAATAAATCTCCTTAATTCCTTCATTTCTTCCTCTTGTTGTGCAAATCATTTCTCCATTGATAGCGATTGGCCTACTCCAATGGAATGGTATGTGACCCGATTCATTCCTTTCCCCTTATTTGATCCCTTCCAGAGAGTGGGAAGTGGGTAATCTAAAGGATTACCCAAATTATGGGTAAGCCTTTGATTTCGTGTACACACGCCTTCTTCATTTGTGTTTGTGCGTACAAATTGTTTAGAAGGAACCTCTTCACCTAATACCTCTGAGTGAACCTCATCTGGTGGATCAGAAACAAAGAAATTAATGACATTAATTGATGCATAATGCATTTCATCCCTTCTATCGGCATTTCTATGATAATTCCTTTTTCCATGTCCTTGATGAGACATTGCCTTTTGTCGATTTGATCCCTCGGGAACTTCTTGACGAACCGTAATTTGGAGGGATTCTCCTAATAGTTTGGCTCTTCGTTCCTCTTGAGGCTTATTCCCTAATCGAGAGAAGTTTGAATTTATCTGTGGGAGAGATTAAGGATTTGAAAAAGTCCCTAGTCTAGTGGACTGGGGTTGTTCCTGTTCAACTCCTCGAATCCTATTTGTTGATTCTGAGGTTTGGGTTAAAAGAGTCCACATTCTGGCAAGCTGGGGTGGTTCTTGACATGCTATATCTGAAACCTTCTTGTAAGCTCTCCTGATCTTGTAGACTTTAGTCCGGAAATTAGCTGGATGCATCAACCTACATCCACTCTTATCACCCGGCTCAAAAGACCGTTGGTTGATTTCTGACACTTCTTTCACTTGATGATGTGCTTGCTCAAAATGAGAGGCCTCTTTAATATTCTCATTTGGTTGATATAGAAGAAATTCAACAACTTGTTCTCTGTATGCTTGACTTTGAGAAGAACTATTTGAGGCCTATTCTTGGGCAAGGCATTGATTACAAATAAATCCATTTGAATATGGCCGGCCAAGGGAAATAACCTTGCATGAGACCATTTTCAGCGAGATTTGATGACTGGAGAGCATAGTGAAATGTAGTGCTCCATGAACACCCCATCCCCTGATATTAATACCAGATGGGGAATTTGCAATTAACTGGTCCAATCTACTTAGTGCGCCAAGGCATGAACGCGGAAGGGCTCTCTGCTGATTTTCAGCTTTCAAATATCGAGAAACTGAGAGATTCCAAGTCAATTTGGCATTGTAACCCGTCCATTATCATGACATGATTTTCATATTCATCATAGGATAATATTTTCTTTTTCAACTGACAAAGAGTTTTCCATATGTTGAGACGAATATCATGAATTCCATCTTCCGTCAACATCTCTGGAATGTCATACTGAGAGTCAGCCGAAGGCCAAAACATGACTGGCACATCACCTTTTTCCAGTTGTTTTCTCATATTCAATACTTCTTCCTTATCATTAAAAGAGGATTCTTCTACCTGATTATACTAGAGATGGTGCTTCTTTGGTAATTCCTTTGATTCAACAAGATCGGTAGAGAATACACTGAGCCAATTAGAAGATGAACGACCCAAGGGTGGTTCGGATAATGAACTACACCCCGGGCTATGATCTCATTGAGAAAGTATTTCACCTTCTAGTGATAAAGAATTAGACATGACTGGCTTCATATTTTCATGTGCCTCAAGATAAGACGGATTTCTCATCATTACATTATCCATTGGATAATTTTCCAGGCAATGTGCATAATCACTACGGAGAGGACTTTTGCAGCTAAATTCATCATCATGGGGAGGACCACCATGGTGGGTTACATCAAAAGATGAACCATTTTGCTCCTTTTTCTTCTAGCCACACATAGGGTTCTTATGGCTCCCCTCTGAAGATGAAACATCGAGATCGACTGAAATGTCATGAAGCAAGCCTTCATGAGGAATTTTCTGATGAATACCTACAGAATTAAAGTTCCCACTTTTGTGAAATGAGGGATTAAAATCTTGATTTGCAACAGATAATTGTCTAAATTCATCAAGAACTCCGGCATCGAGCAAGGCCTTGTTATAGATTGGATCTTTTTTCTTGAATATGTTGGGTGAGACTTCTTTTTAGATACCTTCTTACTCACTTTAGGAACCACTTGTTGAAAAAAGTGGCCATTATGGGTAGGTGTATGTGCCCACTCAGGAGAAATGATTAGGTTAGGCTGATTGTCTCCACTCAGATAAAGTGTACATGCTTGACTTGGCTGTCCGTAAGATATGGGGGAGTACGCCCCTATACCCTCTTGGACTGGAACAGATGTGTGTGTCTGTTCCAGAGTGAATTTTGATGTGTCACTCCAATAGTAGGGATAGATTTATGTGTATTTCCCTAAGATGCTACAGAAACTATTTTAATATCCTGGTAGGCATCCAGAATATTAGCAGGGATTTTATTCTTCTCATTCACCATTCACAGGATGTTCTTGGTGACTTCACCAGCCGAAACATGGATATACGTTCATTCCGTGCTTGGAGTAGGTGTATGTGTCTACTCAGGTCCTCCTTTTCAGGTCAGTGAATTCTGACAGTACTCATGTGTGGGGGTAGAAAGATGAGTCTAGGACATGTTTGTCACCAGAGCTTTTCGACTGACTTCTCCAAATGCTACCAAACGAGACTATTGGTAGGATTGATAAATACTAGTAGGTGTATGTGCATGCTGATTTCACTCTGCCGAATGTGGTTGACAAGATTACTTCAATATTGACATACGAGGCTGCTGGAAGGACTGATGAGTGTACACAGGTGTATGTGCCTGTATACCAGTTTTAACCACATTGGGTTGGCTGCCTCCATCATATGTAGTCAGACGAGCCTGCTGACTAGCTGATGATTTATAAAGAGGTGTATGTTCTTGTCTATAGTACTCTGCCAGAATTTCCTAGTAGGACTCGCATGCTGCTTCCAGACGAGTCTACTGGACAGTGAAATTTAAACAGACGTGTGTGTGTGCCCGCTCGTTGCTTGCCATCAAGTTAGATTTGTGGACTTCTCCGGAGATGGAAGAGATGAGAACCTACTCACGATTGACCGGATTTCGCCTCTGGCGGTTCATCTTGCCTGCCTGGGTTTGAGGAACTTGATCCAAACGCCTGGAGACGATACCCTCATCATGTTGAGGGCGCACTGCCACATGAGTCTAGCGGCGATTGATGAATGGAGCCCTCGGGACGGACTCATGTCTCCTTGATGTAAGGCCCTGAGGGACTTTCTCATTTACCTCACTAGAATATGGGAGTGAATGGTGATTGTGTTTCGGGGATAATGACCCGAAACGTTTGGAGACGGTGGTTGGCACCACCTACTTTTTAATCGCTGGGCGTCGCGGTCCAGAGGACGAGGTTGAATTATTGACTTGTAGGGCTTGTCGAGAAACCTCCAGAGTCAGAATAGTACCATTTTGAAGGTACTCCTTAACCAGTGCATTTGATACCCAGCATTGAAGACGCTGAGTAGGTGATGTCGTCCTCAGAGCGGACGACGATCCTGAAGGAGTAGTAGAAGAGGAATTCATAGCAGAAGTATTCACAGCAGAAGTATTCACGGGTGTGAACTTAAGAGCAACCATTTCTGTAACGTAGAAGATCTTGGAAAAGAGTGCCTATTTGATATAACAGACGTAATCAAGATAAGTTCAGACACTACATATTTTGGATAAGCACATATGTTATTTATTGTTTTGTTGGACCTCTCATTGAGTTTAAATAGGGGCCTAACAAATAAGTAAAACATCATTTTAACATGGTTATGGATTCACATCGGGTTCACCATTTTTTTTCCTCTGGAATTGGGGATGCCCTCATTGATTTAAGGTTCAAACATTCTAAGTGGTTTCTAACGGGTTTGTTCGTAGAACCAGAAACATCCAATGATTCTATATCCATTTGGACCTACTTTCCAAAGGTAGGTCCTCATTAGTAGTGAACTAATGAGGCCTTACAAATTTTCATTGGTCGAGAGGATGGGAGGTTGGACTCATCACACCCTTTTGGGGGGAATCATTGTCCACTTCGGGACTCTATTTATAGATTAATGTTATGTTCGTGAATCCTTATTACATTACCAAGTATAAAATGAGCTTTTCTTTAGACCTGACAATCAATGATTAGATATGTAGGAAACTTAGAGAATATTTTATATGTATTCGAGGTTCTTCATTGATAGAGAATCATCTATATTTTTTAGATATTCTTAGTCAATGGTATCCTTCAATACATAAATGTCTTTTGGTCATTATGATGACCATACTAGTTTTAAAGCCACTCAGTGGGGCACTTGATGTTTATTGTCATTCAGAAGGACATGGATTATTTTAGATTTGGTATTGTAGCCAAAGATGGTCTACCTACATATCCTTTGTTTATAAAAGGAATGAGAAACCACGTAGTTTGAGTAAGGGAGTATGATGTTTATGCATGATTGATGGCTCAAAGAATGATGTCATTATTACTTTTACACTCTAAGCTCACGCGAGTCATGCTTGATGTGAGAAACAAGAGGTATTGGTGAAACCAGACAATTGTGCTGCTAAAGATGCAATGATGTGGGGATTATGTATGTATGATTGCCCAAAATTGATGAATATTGGTTTTTTACTTTAGGGATGAAACCCAGGAACAAGGTCCATAATGGTATATGTGCTTTATTGAGATTTGGATACTCTAACTTGGGGATTACTCTAGAAGAAGATGCCCAAATTAGGAGGGGACATGTGATTGGGTTTTACTCCTTAGAGGGAAGCCCAAATCAAAAGTAAATTAAGGACTGTTAAGAGAAATTATGATTGGGGCTTATTCCTGAGAAGGAGGCCCATGTTAAAAGGTTTTGAGAGTTGGGGTTACTCATATGGAGGAGGCCCTGGTTAATGGACTTGGGGCTTACTCCTAAGGAGGATGCCCATATTTGTAGACATTGAGACTGTGGATTACTCCTGAAAAGGAAGCCCAGGTTAAGAGAACCATGGTTGGGGCTTACTCCTGAAGAGGATGCCTATATTTTGGAACATGGGGCTTATTCCTGAGGAGGATGCCCAGGATAGGAAACATGGACTAGGGCTTACACCTGAAAAGGAGTCCAAGGTTAAGGATTCTATCATCTTAAAGGATGAGGTTGAATGAATGAAATCTCTGACCTTAGTGACATAAAGATATGTAAATCACTAGATTTTAAGATATTTTCTATAGAATTCCTTTCAGATAAGGAAGACAACAAGGAAATCATGCCATAGATGGATTTGGAGAGAGTTCTGAAGGCTTTATCTTGAAGAGGACAGGTGGATAGACATAGGAGAGGTGAAATAAGCATGAGGGGCACCCAAAAAGAGGGTGGCACACACTTCCTGTGTGGGTGCGCATGTCCTGGTCACACAAGTTTACTTGCGCGACACAGGGGTACTTGTGCGATGGTCAATCCTTAAAGAAATACATGGGAGAGACTTGGCTCAAGCCCTTAGTATTATCCCTAGAGGCTTGAAGTGAGGTGCGCAAGTACTATTGAAGAGTTAAGGCGGTGTGCAAGAGTGGCCATTTCCTTTAAGGGCTGGCCAATTAGGTGCACAAGTGTTGATGAGTTTCAACCGGTAGGCCTTACTCCCCCTCTTTAGATCATCCGTTCTAGGTAAGAAATTACCTTAGAAGTGTTCGGAAGCTTTGAGAAGATATTAGGGTTCTGGGAGCTCAATTATGAGTTTCTGGAATTTTTCCTCTTTTAAATGGGGGTCCCACAGAGATATTTATAGGCTGGAGAAGACCCTGGGCGAAATTCAAAGAGGGCGCTCAAGTCACCTGCACGACCATTAAGCAGCGCACAAGTATACATGTGCGACCTTGGTGGAACTTGCGCGACCTAAGCGAAAATGACTCTTTGTTCTTGACTTTGTCAATTATTGATGTATCTTTAAAGGATGAATCACTTTGGGTTCACGGTATTTCCCTTTTAATTTGTTTAGGCTCTGTGACGGAAAGGAGCGTCAACACTAATGTAATGATTTAGATGATAATTTCACCATTATCAGATAATCTATACTATATTGATGGAAATAACTAATTATAAAAAAATTATTTAATATATATATTAAGTAATTATGGTTGGGGAAATAATTATCATGGTCTCTAAAATTTTTCATCTTGGGTTTGTTGATCCTTGGGAACCCAAACAAAATTTTCACTATTGAAAGGCTGAAACACTAGGGAACATTATTTGATTATAATATATATGAATTAATTAATCTTTGATTAAGATAAGATCTAACAAACCACTTACCCTAGGTTATACATATTCTCTTATCATCCCTATTATATTGATATAATTGTGGGTTTTTTATTGATTCCATATTCTTGATCAATTTTTGGGTAGATCCAGATGCTAATGTTGACTATGAAGCTGATGGTTACACCAACATACTATTGAAATATTATACTCTTAGTAAAAATTTAGTGATCACTAGGGGGTAATAATGTCTGAGATACACTATATTATGAGGTTAATAATAAGAAAATACACCCATACCATTGGTATGAAGTACATAACTACAAGAGGGACCACTAAAATGGGATATGAGAATTTCACTATGTAAAAAACATTATTGAATAAAACATATAATTTTTTTCATTTCATTAAATCTAAGGGACATACTATTATATTTATAGTTCTGTAATATAATAATAGTTTTGATAAGTAGATATGAAGGATATGCCCTTTTCCTTTGACTATGGTAGGTGGATGGATGTTTTTAAATGCCTATGTTTTTTCACTAGTGAGTGTAATTTCTGCTAACATCATTTTAATTCTCATTATATGTTGTGTTATCAGAAATACCATTATTCAGTGATATATTATTTAGAGTTATGTGGTGTATCACTATTTGTTTATTCTCCAATGATTCAAACAGTGGAGTGAAAATTTATTTATCCTTAAATGGTCATACAATTTTGTAGTCATGTTTTATAATAGTGTAATTTTTTGAACCATGTGGTAATTCATTAGATTTCTATGATACCATGTATATGGTAATGTGTGTTCTGATTTCATAAAACATTTATTTAATAGAATTGTTCTTATTTATAAAAGTAACACTGAATGAGTCAATCATGTCATTTACCTAAGACGTTTTTCATATTTGGTGGAATATTTCCCGAGGACTTGTTTTGTTTGATGGAGATCATCATACAATTATTAGAGTCATAATATCTATATGTGTATTGAGTTACTTAGGAATATTTGTGGGTACATCATTCCCTTTCCCTTGTATCCCATATGCGATACCATATAAGGCTTAGAAATAAAAGGAACTATGGTTAGAGATATAGAGGTAAATGCGGTAATGACTAGTTGATTCAATAATTCCCTAAAAAATTTATTTTATATGGATCATCAGATTTTATTCCATCCATTTATCAATATCAGTTGTATCCATATATGTGTACTTTTTTACATTATTTTATTTATTTGAGGATAATGGAAAATACTTATTTAAAAGTTTATTTTGATTTACCAACAGATCTTAATCATCATAAAAAATATTCTATAGTTAATCATAGAAAATGATGAATTCCTTAAACATGTGAGGTAATATTGAATGATATTGAAAATTATTTTGTCAATTGTACTACTATCATTCCCCATTCATCTTGACTCTATGTAAAATGATTTGGTTATTCTATGAGGTAGAAATAAACTACTATAAAACAAGATCACTATAACATGAATAAACACTATTAAGTCTACTTATATTGTTATTCCACAATAACAATATTTGGTTGTGGGTTCTAGTAATTTTTTCGAGCTTCCCTACCTTCCTCATATGTGTTGCAGGTTATTGATGATCTATTTCCTTGGTTATTTGATAAGTGTACAATAAATATTTTATTATATTCAAAAAACTCCTAGATCCCAATATGATATATCATAGGGGATGATAATTGTTGATAACTCATCCATTATATTCTCTATATATATCACCATTATGTTTTAAAGGGGAAAAACTACTTCCTTGGACTATTTTGTAATCTAACATATTGTAATTACATATGTGACATTATGATTTTAATTCATCTTAGAATTAAATAGATAAATGATAAATGTTTTCCATAGTGTTGAACTAAATTATTAAAGAAATCATTGATGAAGATCTTACAAGATTTTCATAGACCAAGAAACTATTATTACAGAAAAAAAGGCCTTTGTGGTTTGAATAAAACATCAGCGTTTGGAACTGAATTTTTTAGGGCCCCAATATTGTCCTATTATAGGATGAATAATCAGTAATATGGTTTTCTAATATCATATTCCATAGAAAGATTATAATATTAGTTTCTAAATATATATATGAGGTTTCATGTATGCCTTTTCAGGGAGAATTATCCACTCTGGATTTACTATTACATGTTATCCTTACATTAAGTCGACCAGAGAATAATAACAGCTAATAATTACTATGATACCACAACATGAATTATATTCTTGTGACATTCTAAACTGGTGTTTGACATTCTCATGTTGCTGGGAACTTTTTATAATCAATCAATATAGAATATATATGGTTTTAATAAAGTGATATCCATATTATAGGGTCTTTATTTACTGATTGATAATTTTCAATGGAAGGGGGGGGGGGGGGTGAACACATATAAAATATCAAACATATATTTTATCTGTCATCACGACATTTGAGGATTTATTTTATACATAAATTCTTATTTCATCCTTGAAGTGAACAATATTTCCTTATACTAAGACATATTTACCATCCAAGAGAGGATTATGTGATATAAACAGTGCCACATGTTTTACTTTTCCTTTGGAACTATCCCCACCTTGAGTTGTCCATAATGGAGTATATGATTGGGTTATAAAATATAAGTCTTTCATATTATTTTAGGTTTATACACCACTCTAATGTACCTGGGTGTCTTATTAATTCAATATATATGATTCAACTTTTTCATTGATACTATCATGTCATGAATCACCATTTTTGTGAAAAGTGTTGAAATTTACTAATGTGAAAAATATGGAAGGGAAAAAAGCTTCTCTTGTAGAAGGTATATCTATAATATTTGTATAAATCCTTATAATACATAATAATAGGGATGAAATTGGGATTAAAAATTCAAATTCACAATGGGTGGGGGTTTCACCAAAGATGTTTCATATGCATCGGAAACAGAAATCCCTTTTATTTAGGGGCATATGTTTTTTTAGTGTCTGATGCTACATGATACCACCATGATGATCCCTGTATTTTTAAGGTATTTCATCATTGGTGATTGGTTCTTTGTATTTATTACCAATAATTTATTTGAAAATAATAATCTTTTAGTCTAATGGTGATCTATAACTTCTTCTTTTAGACAATCAATATCTGGTGATGAGCATTAAAAATGTTAGTTGTTCCAAGGATATGAAACCACAATTTATTTTTTGTGTTTACATTCCCGTAGAATTATTGATTTATTGTACCATGTGATAGATGAAAGTATATCTCATAGTATCCTCTGTAGTATCTTAAAAAATTCATTTTATAAAATAGTAATGATGGTCATACTCGATAGAATCTTACAAAGGTATCTCTAGGGTGGGTTTCATGATGATGTGGATTTCATACCCCACAACCTGAAAATAATGAATGTCTAAGATGTATTTCATTGTGGAGTGACACAAAATTTGGTTTTATGTTGAAATTGATTCCTCTTGTTCCCTCTTTTCATAAAAATATATTATTTTCATGTGTCTCTAAATCCTAACTAGATTATCATTGTATATGTAAAAGGTTATAATTATCTTTTCATAGAGATATACATTCCACATTGAATTCAGGTGATAACATTGTAAGTGTTGGGTATGTGACAATTTAGATAAATAAATTGTGGATTCCCTCACACAAGCAGGGGGGATAACTCCACATATTATCCTAATTATGTATTCCATTAATATTATGAGGTACATGAAGATAACCACCAGTGTTCTATCACTAATAAGAATTCAATTCCAATAAATGTTTTTCATAACTAAGGATTCATGTCAGTTTCATTATTATGTTTCAGATTTACAACCCCTTAAACACTTTTTGAGTCAATGCAGACCTAATTTATAAAGGTAGATGGACATTAGTACTTTACAAGTGACAAATTGAGTTATTCATTAGTTTATATGTTAGGAGGTGGAGCTCATCTAACACAATTTAAAATTAAATTATATCTCACTCCAAAAATATCTTAATTATTTATGAAAATTTCATGAACCCTTCCATAGAAGAAATAATTTTCCATTAAAAATTGATTAAAATTATAACCCACATATTGGAGGATAATTCACATAGGAATTATATTGTCTCTCATATTATGAAATAACATGTATAATGGAAATATTGGTTATATATATGATGTTACATTAGAAATTATCATCACTTAGGGAGGCATTGGGATTATATGAATAGAGGAAGGAGGTGCTGTGGAATTGGTATTGGGTCCATGAATGGGGATTTACCCATATCCCAATGTAGGGAATCAAAAACCATATTGTTAGTTTGTACATTGTGGAAGACATCAAAAAACATAAATTCATGTTTCATGGACAATTGTGGTGCCATTCAATTTCCAACATCCATGCCCAATCAAAATTTGTTATAAGTCATAGAGAGTAAACTGCTAATTAGAATACATCCTATAATTTGTTTATTCATAATTATACTTCATAAAAAAAATTTGGTCTATAATATACATTGGTAACTAGATTGGAGGGAGTATGGTTAGTGAATAAATCTAGTATATGGAACATATATGGTTATATACATATTCTATATTTTGGATAATATGAATAAAGAACACATGATTCATAAAGAAAGTTGTTGAATTAGAATATATTATGCATTACACCAAATATGACATGTTTATATTCAATTTATGATTGTAAACCAAATAATAACAAATAAATTGGGATTTAACCTCAAAGTGGTATCCTATGTATATCTGTTGGTAGGAATCATGGACTATGAAGTTTCAATTACAAAAATTAAGGATTTGTGATGGGATGAATCTATGTAATTTTATTTCATATGTTAATAGATAAGTTTAATGAAATTTAATTGTCACAACCCATCCTTGGGGCCCGTTTCGTGACTACCCCAAGCCCGCCTTCCATATGCCAGGGGCTGGCGACTAGCACCAAAGGCATAAATCCCAATAACTAGGAAGGCATTGCCATTATAAAAGCAAACAAACACCATAGAGTACAGGCTGAAGTAAAACACTAAGTACAAAAGAAAGTGCTGAAAAGTAATTGGGCCAGAATACAAACCCAACTGAAAGTACAGCTACAACTGAACTAAAGTAAAACACAAAAAGACAACAGCTGGAAGAACAGAAGTGGCTCCTGGGTCGTCCTCCTCGGATCCTACCTGAAGGGTAGGTACAGATGGCGCAACTCCTGGTTCGTCCACCACAGATCCTACCTAAAGGTAAGTACAGATAGCCTCCACAATTATCTCGCACGTCAACCTCCTCTGTGTGTCGTCTCGTCGTGAAATCCACCTCCGGATACTGACTTGTCATGTGGTCCACCTCCGGGTACTGACCCTTCGTGTGGTCCACCTCCGGGTACCGTCCAGTCCTCGAACAGTCGGCCTCCGTTAGCACTGCTTGTCGTCTGCAACCAACACAATGAGGTGCGGGCATAGCCAGTGCAGGGGTGAGTATAACGATACTCAGTAGGGACCCCGAGACCCTCAAGGTCTCACTAAAACCAACATGGATAACCACAAAGAAGATCTCAACAGATAAACTCTACTTAGGTATATTCCCATACATATACCTAAGTTATCAAGTAACCCATCTCAATCATGAGGAAACTCAAAGATTATGAAATCAACGGATAACCACTACCCAGGTATATGCCCATACATATACCTAAGTTATCAAGTGACCCATCTCAAACATGAGGTATACACAAAGTTCAAAGACTCAACTTAAACCAGTATTTTCATTATTGAAACCGTAACTACTGAAGAGCCCCATCTCTGGAGTGTACAATGTTCATGTCACGACTCCGAGGTACTGCTCACTAACCTAAGACTGCTGAGGTACTCCTCTTGTTGAGTACTGCGGGTCAACCACCCAAATATAGTAGTGCTTCCCGCTGGGGTATTCCACACAAACACAGTAGTGCACACCCCCTAATAGCCTGCAGAGGTACTCTCCGGACGATTACCATGGGTCTGCACTATCACACATGTAGTGCTTCGTCCACCATGGGTCTTCACCCAAACAATTTATTGCTCCGTCCACTGGGCTAGTCCACTCACTCCAAGTCGAGTCGGTCAAGCAGTTGTCAGGTCTTAGTCGGCTACACGGTCTCCGTACTCCGCACACTCATCTATGGGAGGGTCCACTCCACGAGCTACAGGTCGATACTCCAAGTATCTCAAAGTCCCATGAAGAAGTATCTCAAATGATCGCCTCGTCATAGGGGTCTCAAGGCAACAAACGGTGCGTCAATTAGACGCCATATCTGTGAGTTATTAGCTTTTTTGTTCGAGGGGCCCGGTTGGTTTCGTGTACAAACCAACCCGACCGTATCTCAACTGTACCCCGAACTCTCATACGGTTTGCTCATAGGGACCGTTTCTCAACATGATCACCAACGTCGCTGACGGTTCGTCAAACGGACGTCCGGTTTGAAAGATATCAGGTTTTCCGTTCCAGGGGCCCGGTTGGATTCGTGTGCAATCCAACCCGGACACAATCCAACTGCATCCAAACCTCAGGTGAAGTAAGCCAAAAGTTCCGTCTCATCAAGAGGAATTCAATGAGACAGACGACGCATTAATCGGACGCCCAATCTGTGAGTTATTGGCTTTTTCGTTCCAGGGGCCCGGTTGGTTTCATGTGTGAACCAACCCGACCGCACTCCGACGACTTCCAAACCTCAAGCGGAGTAAGCAAAAAGTTCTGTCTCATCAAGAGGAATCAAACAAAGTCGACGGTACGTCAATCGGACGTCTGGAGCTCAAGATAAAAGCGTTTCCGCTCCGAGGGCCCGGTTGGTTTCGTATCCGAACCAACCCAGCCGAACGCCAAGTTCTCCGAAACCTTGAGTGTAATATACCGACACGGCCGCCTCGATCCAAGGATCACTACGCAGCCGACGGTGCGTCGATCGGAGGTCCGTAGCCCATGTTATGGGCAAAATACCGAAAGAGGTTTGGAAGTGGGGGTTTCAGGCCCGGGCCGACCCGGCCCGAGACCCCCTGGGGCAGCCCAAACTGGGTCGACCCGACCCGGGTCCGGGTTCAGCCCGCTTGGGCGCGGCACGGCGTGGCCCGGCCTGGCTGTCCGGTCTGGTCGCGCGGCACGCTGGCGCACCAACCAGGAGGCTCGGCCGAACCGGCTGAGCGTTGAGACGCGGGGGGGGGGGGGGGGGGGGGGCGCTGCCCCTCACTTGCTTCGCCCCACCCCTTGCCACCGGACGAGGCCGAGCGCTGCATCCCTCCTCTCTGGTCCCACGCGGTCGCAGGACCAGTGACCTGCCGTCACGGGGACCCTCCCTGGCGGCGCGCCGACAGTACTTTCTGCGGACCACCGGACGCGCTCCGGTGGTCCGTTTTGCTCGCCGCCATCACCAATGGTCCTCCCGGGACCTGACCTTCACTGCGGAGGCTTCAAAATTACCTTGCGGCCTCGTTTGTCGTTGCCTGTCAATCCGCGCTCAACGTCCAACTAGTGGAGTCTTCGAATCGCCTCCATGGCCCCGACTCCAGCCGCGGTTTCGTTCGGCCTCAATGGCACGGCGCGATGGCGCCGCGCTTCTTCGCCGCATTCTTTCTCATGTCTGTGCGGTGCCTTTGCACCGTGCCGCCTTTGTTCGTGTCGCAACTAATCAAAACAACAAAGGGGGAGGGGATTCGGCCATTTTCGTGCAGTCCGACCTCCTCACGTTAAGTTGGTATCAAGTGGCCCAAAAGGCGAAGAACAATAAGGATTTTTCACGAACAAAGGAAAACAACCCAAACAGATTTTCCCGAAATTTAATATTCCCAACCCACAAAAGAAAATCATTCACGGATCAACTTGAGGGTGAGTTGATCCGAGTTGTTTATTTTAAAAGGAAGTAACCACAGAAATATAGACTTACACAAAAAACCCCCTACCTCAACGTTGTCACCGAACGAGAGTTCGTCATGGAATTAACCGTCGCGGAAGAAGAGGATCGTCACAGAAGATAAGGATTGTTGCGGAAAAAAGCATCATGGAAGGAACGTCGTTGGTGTCATGGTATACGAAGTTGCGTAGTTGATCTCCGAGGATTCGACATTCTTGTCGACCCTCGTCGGAGGTCGGCATTCTTCCCGTTTTTTGCATTCTTCGTGTTCTTTGTCGAAGAAGAAGAACTTCAAGCCCCTTAGCCTTTCTCCCAAAATCATCTCAACGGAACAAGACCAACTAAATAAAATAAGTGGTGTCTTATTTTATTTACACATAAGCAAACTCTTGAAAAAATCAAAAAGAAAAGAAACGATCAATTAATTGAGGGCTTTAAAACCGTCCAATTAATAGAGGCGTTTATTAACAAGTTTAAACGCAAGAGTTGACTTCATTTAATAGGGGGGGGGGGGTGCAGGTGTGTTATTTAAGAAGAAAAGAAACAGAGGGGCTCGTATGGGCCTTACCCCACCTTAATCCTCTCAAAGGAAGTTATCAACAAGTGGGTCCCACCCCTAACACCCTTAAATAGGTTATAACCACATAAGAGAGAGGAAAAGTGTTGTGACACAACAATTAATCCACTTAACAAGAAAAGAAAAATATAATTGAAAACCAATTATATTATTATCCCTCACTTTAATTAAACAACTCAACCCGAGAAAACGCAACTCCAAAAATGGGTCTTCTTAAGAAATTACCGGCACAATGAGTTCATCAGTGCACTCATATTTCAATTCCGAGCACCGGTTCAAAAGTTAGAAAGACCCTCTCATTCATTCACTGAACGTACCTGAGCTAAACTTCAGAAAATGATTCCGAGCACACCGGGCCTCGGAATCAGGTGCCGTCAGAAACTACATTCTTGTAAAATTCCAACAAAAATTAAGAAAAACATTTCATTGAAATTTCCAGGTCTTTACATTAATGTTATAATTCAATGACTAATATAGGAAAGGTTACTAGAAGAGGATTGGTGTGGGACTTATTAATGAGTGTCCCTTGCATTTTTCTCTTATCTATTGGAAACTAGACAAAAGAAGGTGTGGTTAGGGAATATACCTATTAAGAGGCCTATATATGGATTTTATGATCCCATTGAGTAAACCATGGGCATAAAAATATGAATAGATAGTTAGGATAACCACTATGATCAAGTTGAATGCATTTTTTTCAATAACAATAAGGCATATTTCAACTAAAAAAATTATGGAATCTAAGAGGAGAATATTGAATCAAGTAATTTGAGAAATCTATGAAGATTATCTCAAATTATAGAATATATGGAATGAATGTGTAGTATATTAACTAATGTAATATATGATACCATTGTTTTAAAATTAGGAGAACATTACAAATTCAATTCCAAATCCGGGGCGCAGGGAAAATATTCACCCAGATCTGTGGCCTCTTTGAATTAGAACAAGATATAATTGGTCGGTTATCAGGTTTTTGGCCACACATGTTTTGAGGAACTAATTTTCTTCATACTCTCATATAGTATAGTTCATAGTTGGGTTAACAAATAGGTATATGTGTCTAGGGGTGACGAGCCCCATGGAATAAATCCAATTATGATGTTTTGGGTATATACTTTTCCATAACATCTCCTTATGATTGGATGGAAAAATTCAAAATGGAGTGTTTTGTTATCTCATGTTCTTCAAAAATTATATATGCATCGATTTTTCACTTGGATTTCTAGTTTGGTGACTAAAATGATAGACATGGGGGTCCATATTTAGGAAACCCATAGTTCGGTACCTTTTCCATAATAGTGCAAACCTGTAGAACCGATGTCTATATTTGGGTGACTAGAGTTTAGAAAATGTGGTAGGGAGTATTTGGAAGACTATGGGAGGTAAACCATGCATGGTCTAGTGTATGGAGTTGGTAATGTGACACTAGGGTATGTGGAGTAGAGATTATATGGTTTTGGACAGGGATACGGGTATTCATATAGTTTGAATAATGGGAAGAAGGGAATGCACACTTAGGGTTATCTTTGGGGATAAATATCCATATGTTTACAAAGATCCTTCCAACTTAAAAAAAATGAAAAAATTTAATCCATATGTTTTTTAATCTTCAAAATTATTTAAATCAAAAAATATGAATGGAACTATTCCCCAATCTACCATGTTCGACCAAAGGCCTTGTTTTTATGATAAAACCACTATTGATGAAAGATAATTTTTTTAAATATTTCAGTATAAATTTCCATTAGAAATATATTATATAAAGTTCCAACAACTATAGAGGGTTTCTCATGATCACATCACCATATTAATAAATAACTTTCTTCATAATCTATTAATTAGTATTTTTGAAATCATATAGCACATGGTGATCCCATTTATTTATTCTCATGGTACATTTAAACTTTTATACACACATGAATTATTTTCATAATCACCAAATTATCATGGATTATATAGAAACTTTTGTGGAATAAAATTTAGATTACCAATAATGAAACTTTATTTGAACCATGATGTAATGAATAAAAAAATCATCTTGTTTAAAGGATATATAAAAAATAGAAGTAAATTAAAATAATTTATATAATGTTGATATATTGGTTCTATGTTTATATGAATAAAAAATATCATAAAATAAACAAAATAACTAATAATTAAGTGGAATATTTTGATGATATAGATATATATTAAAATTCAGAATGTTGTAGATTGATATTTGAGGAGTTAAATTATCAATTTTGAATGGATTTGACCACAAATAATTATAATAGACACTTGGAAAATTTAAAGAGGACTGTAACATCTAAAAATGAACCAATATATTGATTAAAAGAATTTATATAGTGGGATAATAATTGTATTATTATCTATAAAAAATATTGTTTGATAGATGAATATTGAATATTATTATTATTTAAATTGGGTGAAAGGGTTATAAAAGTTTTAAAAGATCATTTATATTTTGAAGAGATTTATGATTAACAAAATACATGATAAACCATGTTTTTTTGAAATAAAATACATTATACCTACATTAAAATTAATAAATTTCAGTTATTATAAAAATATAGTTTATTTAGAGAAATTTTCATTGAATAATTAATTGATTCCATTATGATATTTTAATGAAATTTTTGTTACAAATAATATTTACTAAATATAAATTTCTCAATACTAATGATAATGAAATTTAAATTTAATTCTATGAAATGAGGTTTAAATAATTATTATATCATGATGGAATAAAATATAGTGCTTTTCTATATAGTCATATAAGTAACATATGATATTTATATATTCATTACCCCTTAACAAACTATTAAAGGTTGACATCAATTCTGTTTTTGAAGGGTGTAGACGTTTTGAACCCCCCTGAGAGTTGTTCCATCATCACTATATATTCCATATAGGGGTAATATATGTTAGTATAGAGTAAATATAACATAAATAATATATTTATAAATACAGTATTATATTAGTGGAAATTTTGGAAAATTATGTGAATCCTTTTTTATTATCCATTTATAACGATTTGACTGTGTTATCCAAGAAAATAACTATTCTCAAGTGTTTGGTAATTTATTAATATGAATTATATATTTTTTTGGATGCATTCATGTGAGATATACATGTTATCCTGGATTAGAATGATATAAAAACCACAGGGGGTGAATTGTAGTTGTTAATAACAAAAAAAATTCAACCACTAATGCATTCAGTAGATTGTATGAAATATGTTCTAATAAAATCGGAGTAAAAAGTTTTACAAGAAATTAAAAAAAATGATAAATTTAGATAATAATATTACCTCCATAAAATTAAAATCAAATCAATTATACAAAAATTAAATGGAATAATAATTTAAAACCACATGGTAAATGAAAAATATAATGGATTTGAGGGAAATCCCACTGATCTCCATAGAGGATATTAATACTAAAAATATTGGAAATAAAAATATAGCTCTCGAATACAAATGAAACTAGTGTATTAGTAAACTAGATACACTATATCTCCACGATCAAAATATTTTAACATATTTGATATATCCCTGATCGGAAGATGAAATTCTATACCACAACTTCTTTTATAGGAGGTTGTAATGAGGATAATATATCCTCATACACCTCCATCATCTCTTCCATTTTGATAAATTATAAGCACCTTATACATTTTCAAACAAATCATTAGTATTATCATACTCATAGCATCAGTTCCTCATGAATCATAATGATTAGAAGTATAATGATCCTGACCAAAATGTCACGGATCAATAATATTATAAGAAAAATGAATAATTAATGAAACATTTACAAATACAATGAGAAATTTAATAATGGTAGAACAATGTGAACACAGAAAAACAAATTTAAAAACCTACAAACATGAATGCAATGATATAAAGAAAAAATTAAAATTGAACAATCTTTTTAGAAATTGGGTAGTATCTTTTATACAATTAATCCCTCAATTATATTTATATTAATCATTGAAAAAATATATATGTTTGACATTTTGTGGTATTTAGGATTGGTTACAATAATAATAGAATCTTTATCATTTAAGGATGGTTTTTGATATGTCATATGTTGATGTAGTTTAGTATTCAATCATAGGGATATATCACGTTTCAAAAATTACATGTATAAGTTATATTAATTAAAAAATAATAATTAAAAATGACATAACTAAAATTAATCATAAAAAATAATTTTGTTAACTCAAAAATAATATAATGTGTATTGTTATTTCCAAAACATGGAAGGGTGATACATTTTACTACAAAATGAAATCCTTTTAAAAATAATAAAGGTCAAATAAAAACCCAAGAAATTTTTGTCTGATATAAATATAATAATAAGTATGTTAATAACATCTGATAATGCTCCCCTAGATATAATATATTTGAGGTTATATTCTCTTTATAAATAAAGACATATAGAATTTAAAGTATTGAATATCCTACATTACAAAAAATCTCTTCTTCAAATAAATTAAATATAATTCAATGAAAAATTTATGAATCTATCAAAATAAATAAAAATCTTTTAAAATAAAAGATTTCAAAATTATAACCTTAGATAAAAACAAATAAAAAACAAAAAAAATTGTGTTTGTGAAATTTATCACCCCTTTTTAATTTTAAATAAATTACCAAAAAATTACTATTCACAGAGAGATAATGGATAATAAGATATTTATATGTTAAAAAATTATAAAAACATCAATTAATATCAATAAAATGAACTCCCCAACTTCGTATTTTAAATTAATAAATGATAGAAAATTTGTTTGTGTAAAAAAAATTTCATAACAACATTAATTTCCATCTCTTCTTATGTATTATAAACCCTCAATACATTATAGTATAATTCATTTAGAATAAAGTTAATTTTTTTAAAATATTGCAATTCACGCATCACTAGGATTAAATAAAAATACTATATTAAACTATTATTTAAAAATAAAAGTTATAAACTATCAATTAAGATGAATCGTATGAATATTACTAAATAAAATTTAAATATTATGGTTACCTATTGAATAATAATAAAATAATCATCATTAATAAAAATGAAATGATTTTAGAAAAATTATTTTTATATGGTTTATTCACGATTCTTGAAAATGATTTGAAATTAATTTTTAGAGAAGATGGAAAATTTATTTAAAAAATTTATTTTTTATTTTAGAATATCAATTGACCCCATTTAGGTAACTCGAATAATTTGTCTGTTAAATTTTGATTATAAATTGTGTATAAATCAATAATTTTTGAATGATAAACAGGGTTTTTCATCATGTATGTGGAATTAATTTAAAATTAAAATTTTCCTACTCTCTAGATTGAATTGTGAATAATTTAGTCAATATTTTTAATCATAATAATTTATAATTTATAATAATGTTAACATAATTTTTTACTAAAAGGAATTGTGAAAATATTAAAATATTAATTACCAAGGTTAATGTAAAAATGGATTTACCTTGGGTAAATATAAAGTGATAGGTGTTAAAAATGACATATTATATTTCCCATCCCTAATTTTTTCCAATATTTTGACGTCATAACTTCATGTGTCATAGAAGGTCCATTTTGGAATATTTTTTATTTATTAATACATGTGTATAATTGAATCCTTTCAAAAACAATACAGGTGTGAGACTCAGCTCACATATAGAAGGCCACCATCTCTCCTCTCTTCATAACGCCATTAAAACATTTTTTTATTCATTGACTAACCACATATCTTCTAATATTCCTTATGTAGATCCTAGAGGCTTTATTTTTTGGTGAAATCCATCAAAATAAGGTTTTACTTTAATCCTGTGGAGGATACCCAATGAAGAGGCATCATTCTTTAATGATTTTTTTAATTTCTTTCTTTCTAAATAACCATAAAGTATTATTAAAAAATAATTATATGATAAAATTATTTTATAAAAAACATTATATTCCTTTTTGTTAATATTATGATATAAAATCACCATCACTTCCATCAAATGGGTTATGAAATTATCATTCATGTGTACAGAAGACTACCATTTTATAAATTGTTTTCATAAATTTTTCAATTCCCACCTATCACGGTTAGGTATGATGATATATCAAAAGTATATATATGATATTTACAAAATAATAATACCACATTATTAATTTTATAATATAAACAATTTTTACTATCCATTCCATATTATATATGATAATGTCGATAATGTGTACTGTGGACTATCGTAATACAAAGCGATATGATTTGTGTTTCACTAACACATTATATAGAACATGATATAGATAATATTAATTATTAAATATGATATAAATAAAAAACTATGGTATTAATGGATTATTTTTCATTCATAAAATATAATATATATCATTTTCTCGTACCATTTCACTCAAGTTGACAACATTGTCCATATACAAGTGGATTACCACCTTCACGAAATAATGTGAATGTATTTTCACCAACACACCACATCGGTGAAATAAATATGAATATTTAAATTAATAATATTTTATATATTATAATATGATCAATTTTTTAGGTTTTTATATTAAATAGCTTAATTCCTTAATGATCATTTGAAATTGCAATGCTACTCATACGTACGCATGGGCTACCATCTCTTTGATTGTAAAATAATTCATTTAAAACAATATTTCTATATTTCTCAAAAAATTATAATTTATGGGAAAATATGATAATTGTTTCACGATTATTATTCTTGATATGATAAAAATTTGTAATATCTCTATAAAATGGATCTTTAAAGACAAAACATGGATGGGAATGCAGGGTATTTAATGTAACAGGCCTCGTAATTTCTTTTCATATTTATTAATATTTATGAAGTAAACTATAATTATAACATAAATTATATACTATTCAATACAGCATAAAAAAGAAAAAAATGAGTTTCTCTAAAACCATTCATTACACGCAAGACTAAGTTATACAAAAACTAATATATTATTAATTTTTTTTAAATGTTGATTTTATCCAAGAAGTTGTATCATTAGTAAAGAATAGTTATCAATATATTTTGTTTAATTTTTTTAAAATTTTATTATTTAATTTACTAAATTTGAAAGGATTAAATTAAGAATAAATCCAAATTTGTCCTTAAAAATTCTATATTTTTAGAAGGTAGTTTTACTACCTTTTAATAGAGAACCTATAATATATATAAACTTTGACACATTTATATTATTTAAGGAAAAAATAATCATCTTTTCTTTAAATAATATTATCAAAATTTTATGTTGGGGAATTTTAGGTATTTTTCAGAGAACATTCATATTTTGATAAATATTGAAAAATACTGAATTATAATTTAACACTTCTTATTCATCCACATTATTTATATAGATAAATTATGTTTATAAATGGTTTTAAATTATAATTAGATAACATTAATATTTTTTAAACCATTTTATGTCATTGGAAAAAATTTCACATTGAATATATGTATAAAAACATAGGAAATATTTGAACATTTTCATTAAAAACAAGCTTTGTCATCCCCTTTACAAGATTAAATTTAATTTAATTTCTTACACTTTTCTGATTTTAAAATTGAAATATTATTTCTATAATAGGGTTGATAAAAATACATAACTTATAATAATGTGAACTTATTTTTTGTACCAAATTATTATTGAATGTAATTAAAAATAATTACATCGATTAAGAAGAAAATTAGCTTAATAAGGGACTAAACCATAATATTAAGGGAAAACATTTCCCACCCACTTTTCCAAAGTATATTAAATATTAATATAATGAACCTATCCTAACTTTTATATAATTTTTTACATTATTGGGGATGCATGAAAAGTTAAAAATGTAGGTGGAATTTCAATTTAAAATATTTATAACAATGAAACTCCTCTTTTACAATATAAAGGCACTGAACCATGTCATTTATTCAATCCTATAAAGACATGTTTTATCATCCAAAAAAATCCCCAAAAAACTAATAAAATACCTCCCATCACTATATGATACTCACCTTGTGATGAAATCCATCCACGAAGCCCTCTGGTGTAAACTAAAAGGAGTTACCCGAAAAAACAGGTTACTTGAATCAACATGAATTATTTACATTATTTCCATCTTAGATACATTTTTTTTCATATTATTAGATTATTATATAACAAAATAATTCTCTTAAATATATTAAGTTGTTTTTATGTAATTTTTTCTACCTAAACCATCATTCATTTCCCTCAAATATCTAACAAAATAACTATTCATGCACGGCGAACTACCGCCTCATGCAACGATGTCATTCGTTTTCCCTATTCCATTTATAATGGTTGGGAATTATGATGAAAAAATAGGTTTATATGTTATATATATGATTTTTATTATTTACTCATACTTTAATAATTTTCATATACGTACCGCATCTTTCTTTTTATTTTGTGTAAATTCAATAATGTCGTTTATTGACATGTGGACTATTGCCTTCTCAAGTGAAGTGATACATTCACACAATACATGGAATTTGTTATGAAATGTTTTAATTATAACTATGTTATATAAATAATTTTTTTATTATAATAGTTAAATTATTATCTTTCTGAAAATATATTATATGATTTTCTGTAACATTATTTCACACATAGAAAAAGTACTAACATCTTTCATGGACATGTAGACTACAACCTTTTAAAAGTGATGCGATTAATTTTACATATAATGTAATCAATATATAATTATATATGATTAAATGATATGGTAATTATATTATAATTATAATTTTGTAATGAGAAATGTCACTAACCTTATTTCTACAATGATCGTTGAAGATGTTAATGTTACTCATGTGTACTTATGGCCTACCGTGTCCATGATTATAAAGTCAGTTAATAATTTATAACCATAATTTATTATTGTATTTAAATGTGTAATTGATGTAAAAAATTATAATAATTTCATGAATTATATGAATATTTGTTTATAATGACCCATTTGAACATAGCTTACCTACCAAAGTCATTTTTGACATATAAACAGAATGTGGTCAAAACAAATGCTATAAACATAATTGTTTTTTTATTTTTATAAACAATGTATTAATTGAAGTAAAATTAATTATAAAACTTAAATTGGTTATGAAGAAGGTAAAAAATTATCATAATTTTACTATTTATGATGATGAAGAAACAAGTGACAAGTAAAACTTAAGGTAAACGATTTCATCTCAATCACCTTTCATTGAAGAATTTATTGATGCTATGAAACTTTATTATTTTTTAATGTGTAAATACATCCCCCATGACACTCTATATACATATCTTCTCTTTTTTCATTTTAATTATTTTATTCACATTTTAATCATTAATGGTTATTATTATTTTAATGTTTACTTTCGTATGTGACACATTGAATGTTTAAAGACATTATTTCAAAATATTTTGTCCATGTCAATAATTATTGATATTATTTTAAATATTTATTTATATAATTATAAAAGGGTTATAATTAAAATTTTAGGTATATTTCTAATTTCATTCAAATTTTCTAAAAAATTTGTCATTTTATGTGTTTTCTATGGAATTTTTAACAAATGAAAAAGGGAATGCTCAATTCATAAGATGCATGGAAACAATGAATTTTACTCCACTAGGGCCATTATTTTATTTATTACTTCATTTTGAAGATTCCATTTTTTCATAATTGAAAAATTTACATTCCTTTTTTTATCTAGATATTTAAAATGTGTTTTCAAATGAAATGAATCTATTTTTATTAAAAATGGGACTTTATGAATGAAAATGGTATTTTAATACTAGAAAGTAATTTTCATACATGTTTAAAAGAGTTTTCCAAATGATGGAATGTTTAATTTCATATTTTTGTTCTTGGACATTATAAATGATGTGTATTCCAATATATCACTCTAATTCATTTAGTTATGAATATATCATTCCACGATATATATTGGAAGCTAGACTGATTGTTATTACAATCTATAAGGGTTCTGAAAGGGTTTAGTGTGATGACGTCCCTAGGTACCAACAAGAATTTTATATGTTTTCTAATGCATTTTCATTAAATAATTTTTTTAAAAAGGTGAAATAAATGATATTTATAAAATAATGATATATTCCTTTGTGTGTAAAATTTTATTCGTCAAGAATTTTTTTTTCATTTGTATTATTTTTTATCAATGGACAAACAGATTCAATCATTCTATATACCTCAATGATATTTTTATGCTAATCCCCTGTTTTTATGTCTTTTTCATAATACATCATGATTTGTAAGGGATTGGAAGAATTCAGGATGAAAGTCATGAAATATTTTCATAAAATATGTGAGGAATTATTTTAAAAATTTTAGTATATGGAAAAAATGTATACTATTTTAAAGTATCGCCACTATATTTTTTGGTTTTGTTATGTGTGAGTGATGGCCTAATATCTAAAACTATAAATATAAAAAGATCCTCAATGTAAATAAAATAAAATTCCAGAATAAAACTCCAGATTATTTAATTTTTAATGTTGGGGCCTTATTGTTGGTATAAGTGGTCGGTTTTGATTACATTAGTGGTTTGGGTAACGTTTAACACTTTCCCCCGGAATTTTTTACATTATGGTCAAATTAAAATATTATATAACCTGATGATTTATGTGTTTTTTGTAAAAACTATGTCTATTTAAGATGTGTTTCAATATAGGAAATATGAAAGTGGTAGTGGGAAGGAAATGAAAGAAATATTTCCTAATAAATCACCCTCTCTATATGGATAGAGTTATGATAGATATTTTTATTGCAGTGATGGAGCAATTGAATCAAATGATAAATGGTGGTGGTATCCAATATAGATATAATATGGATCTAACAAGAATGATAATGTATTTTTTGGATCATTTCATAAGAAAACACCCACAACATTTAATGGATCATCTTAAGTTGTTGTATCCAAAAGATGGATCAATGCTATGGAAAATATATTTGCTTCCATGCGATGTTTAGAACGTCGTAATGAACTGATTGTTGTTTATAATTTTTATGGTGACGCTGATCTATGGTAGTTTTTGGGTAATAATATCAAAGAGAAATATGATCGTGATTCCATGGAATTGAAAATATTAGAGAAACATTTCCTTGAAAAATATTTCTCTATGGGTTTTCGACTCTAAATTGTAAAACAAATCCATAAATTAATTAACAAATATGATGATTCTACTATTATATATGATAGAAACTTGAAAACAATTTCTATAAATATATCAGATTTAATTTGAGACACTAATAAAAAAATTAACGTCTTTTACTCATGATTTAAAATATATATATGAAGAGCTTGGGTTGTGCAAGAATTTAAAATCCGTGATAAAGTTTTTCATTGTTCTGAAAAGGTTGACATGGTGTTTTTAACTCTAATGTGGGACATGATGATTAATTTAAGAATCTTTCAAGAATTAAAGTGATTTGTAAATATAGAAAAAAATCCAGAGGAATGAAAATGAAGTTCCAATGTTGTAGTAAGTGCGGTAAAAACCTCTAGAAAATGTTGAATAAAGGCCAAAAAGTGTCACCGATGTTGAATGTTTCACCAGATGGCCTGAAAATTCATGGAAAAAATAATTAAGGAATCAATGAATGTTGTAACTAAAAACCATCTGATTTATAGATGTTTCAACTTTAATGATATGGGTCAGTATGTTGATTCATGTCCGACGATAGTTTCATAGAATATAATTTTTTTTATTAGAAACATAATGGTGTAAAGATGTTATTTTATACTATAAGAGTTGATGTTTAGTCACCAAATAAAGTGGTTATAGTTATGTTATTTTTATTTTTTAATTATTCCAATACTCGGTTTGACTCTATATTTATGAATTATTGCATTTTTGGGAAATATTTTCTAAAAAATGAGAATTAAAAAATCATGAAATTATGTTTTAAATTTTGGTTAATACTCTTGGTGAATGAATTAAAGAAACCAATATTTAATGGATAGTATTTTTATCAGCGTGTAGGTCATTCAGGTAAATCAAGATGAAATGGTTAAAATAAAGTTTTATATAATTCTTAGTATCGATTAGAATTGAGTTTATTGTGATAATATATATTTAATTTCTAATAAATTTCTATTTAATGATTCTATGCCATTGATAACATACCAAGAAGATGAAAAATTGATTAGATATTTTAGTTAATATAATTTATCTCATATTGTTGGAAATAAATAAACTATTCAAATTATTGATGTGGAATTAGTAAATGAATAATTGAATGTCATATTGGGTTTATTTACTAGTGTTGTTGTTGATCGAGATGTTGTGTTTACTATTCAATTAGTACCCATTTCTAAACCTATTTCAAGACACCCTTATCAAATGCTTCATTTTTAACTTTTAGATTTTCAAAAGAAATTATAGGTGTTATTAAAAAATAGTTAATCTGACCTAGAAATACACTATAGGGTTCTCCAATATTTTTTAGAATGAATTATGGATCAATGATGGTTTTTGTTGATTATAGATCCGTGAAGACATCACTATTTATAAAAAGTATCATTTTCTTCATATCGATGATTTAATTGATCATTTTTAGTGAGAATAGTATTTTTTGAATGTTGAATTGAGGTTGGGGAACCATCAATTGAAAGTGAAGGAATGTATAATTCTGAAGACTACATTTCAAACTATATATGGCCACTATTAATTTTTGGTTATTTTGTTTCAGTTATATAATTCACATTTTGTATTTCTGAAACATATAAATATTATTTTTTATGAGTTATTGGATAAGTTTTGTTTATGCTTATTGATGAAAATTTCAAATTTCCTAAAATTTAAGAGGTATATTAAAGAAATCTAAGGCTTGTTTTTAAAACCAAAAAATGGAAAAAATATAGAAAATATAGAATGTGTTCATTTTAGTTGTTACAAATTTTATTCGTTGGTCACATTTTTTCTAATTACGGGATTACTATTGATCCTAAAAAAATAATATTGTTGTATAATGGAAGGGATCCACAAATATCATAGAGATTAATAGTTTTCAAGGATTACTATGTTACTATGAGTGGTTTGTTTAAAAATTTGTATAGTTGTCTAGCCCATTAACTATGTTAACTCCAAAAGGGGTTAAACTTAACTAGAAAAAAGAATTTAATTGATGATTTCATTAAATGAAATAAATATTGGCGAATGCCCCTATTTTAGCCTTTCAATAATGAAACGGAAAATTCGTCATCTATATTTATGATTCATTAAATGGAAATGGTTGTTTCCTAATGAAGAATGATTAAGTAATTTTCCAGGCTTAAGGTCAGTTAAAACCTCATCAGTTAAATTAACCTACATCTGTTTTTTAATTTTCAACTTCTCTTTTTTCCTTAACAGATTTATAGGAATCATTTTTATAGAGTAAAATATATAATATATACTGACCACAAAAGTTTGGAGTACACATTCACTGAGAAAGAATTTAACTTTATATGAAGAATTTGTTTGTAACTTAACAAGGATTATGATATTGTGATTCATTATGATCATAGAAAAGAAAATGAGGTGTTTAATTCCTTGAGTCAAAAAGTTAATGCTACACTAACCATTCTATGGTTGGAATGTGGCCCTTTGTTTAATGATTTGATCAGTTTTGGCCTAGATGTTATGAATGTAGGAAAATACTCTATATTTATTCATGTTTCACTACATTTTAATTATTTAGAATGAATTATGAGGGCTCAAAAGGTGGATCAATATTTCAATGAAATGGTATAATCTATTACGAGTGGTATGTTTTAGGATTTTAATGTGGATTAAAATAGTGTTTATTAATTTTCAATACAATTATGTGTGCCTTTCCATTCATATTTTTGGAATTATTTGTTGACTAAATATCATAGTTCTCTATTTTATGTTCATCTGTGAAGAACTTGAATTTATAGAGACCATTTGGAGTACTAACAATGGGATAAATTGATAAAAAACTGTTGTATTTAAAATGAAGTGTTTTTCTTATCAAAAGGTTAAAGACATGTGATGGTTACCTAAGGAGATGCATCAACTATTTCCACTACCAAAGTAGAGATGGGAAAATATATCAATGGATTTCATTGTAAGAATTATAAATACATATCAAGGTAATAATATGATTTGGGTTATTTTTTATGGATTTACTTTGTCAACACATTTTCTTCCCATTCAAGATTCAATATCTCTATATCATATTTCTATAATGAATCTAAATGAAATTATCATATTAGATGGAGTTCCTATCTCAATTGTATCAGACCATGATCTTAGGATCACATCCAATTTTTTGAATAGACTTCATCTGTTTTTTTGGACTAAATTAAATTTCCATGTAACTTTTCATCCTAAATCTAATGGAAAGTCTATATGGAAATTTCTTACTTCAGAGGATATGAATCATTTTTTATTAATGGATTACCAATGAAGATGGGATCGACGACATTATTTTGTTGAGTTTTCTTATAATAATAGTTTTCATTCTAGTATAAAGCTGGAACCTTTCAATTCATTATAGGAAAAGCGATTTTGGACACTAAATTTTAGGGCTGATGTTGGGAAAATGAATTAGATGGGACTACAGTTGTTAGAGGAAATAGAAGAGATTGTTAAAGTGATTAAGTGACCCTTGAGGAAAACATAGAGTAGGTAGAAAAGTTATATAGATAACCATAGGAATGAACATTTTTTTCAGGTTGGTTATCATGTCTTTTTAAAATGTTCCCCACTAAAAATTATGATGTGTTTTGGTAGTAAGGGGAAGTTTAGTCCACGGTTCATTGGACCATATGAAATCTTGGGTAAAGTTGGATCAGTTTCTGATCAAGCGCACTTACCTATTAGTTTATTGTAGGTACCAAAATTATTTTATGTTTCATTTTTAAGGAGATATGTCTCAGATTCATCTCATGTTTTGAGAACAAAAGTAGTTCAGCTAGAAGACAATCATTTTTATCAAAGACAACTAGTTCAAGTTTTAGACCACAAAGAGAAATCTTTATAAATAAGTTGAATCATCATTTTATGGTTATTTAGAAAACCTATATGGTTCAATATGAATCATGGCAATGTTAAAATTAAATGAGGGGAAAGTATCCCTTTTTATTAGATATGTGGATAAAATTGCGAGGTCACAATTTCTAAAAAGGGAGGGATGTAACATCCCATGCAAAGATAGAATAATAAATTTTCATATTTATTAATATTTTTTAATTATATAGAAATTTTACAATAAATTGGATTCTATGTCTAATAGCATACATGGAAATCAATAATGACTTTCTCTGAAATCATTCGTTTCACACAAGACTGAGTTATAATGAAAAATAAGATAGTTTTGTTATTATTATTTTAATAGGTAGTTACTGCCTAATAATTATAATAGTAAAAAATTTATACTAATATATAAATTATGTTTATATATTTCTATTAAATATATTCAAATTCATATATTAAATTTTATAATCTTAAAATACGAATAAATCCAATTTTATACATATAAAGCTCTATAATTTTCAAAGGTGCTCATATCGCCTTTTAATGGGGAAGATATTTTATACATATATTTTAAAAATTTTATAAACTGTATATGAAAAAATAAAATTCCATTTGAAATATAAATATTAGAATTTAAATTGGGTGAATTTTTTGAATTTTTCTAAGAACATTCATATTTTAATGAATAATGAATAACATAGAATTTTCGTTCACAACTGATTTTTCTTCCAATTTATATATATAGTAAAATTATTATTTCAATTTGTTTTAAGGTATAATTAAATAACTTTTTTTAAAATTTAAACTAATTTAGATAATTTTAAATTGTTACATGTTTCATTATATATAAAAACATAACAAACTCATGAACATTTTGACTTTAAAAATCAACTTTGTCATCCCATCATTGGGATTAATTTTAAATTATTTTCGAACAATTCTATGATAGGAATTTGGTAAATAGATTAAATATTTGTAATAAAAATAATTTATAATTTATATTATGTTAAAATTAATTTTTTATCAAAAATATTAGTGAAATAAATGTAAATTAAATAAAACAATTTAGAGGAAAATTACCTTCATAAGGGAATAAACCATAAAATTAAGAGCCAAAATGTCATATACACATGAATAAAAAATTTATGTTCACATTTAAAAAATATATGTCTATGGATATAATTTTTAAATTATGTGAGCCACTTTTTGTAGGTAAAAAATGGATGGAATTTCCTTTTCAAAATTTTTCAACAATTCGACTCCTCATCCAGTATAAAAAGTCACCAACCATTCCCATTTCATCACATCTCTCAAGAACATTTACATAATCAAATGAATAAATCTCCAAACAGATGTACACCAATCCTAGATTCCTCTACTTAATCATAAATACATCCAATAAGTCCTTTGGTGCAGACCAAATGGACTTACCCAAAAAAGAAGTAACATTCATCAACATGCATTTTAACATTTTTTCTTCTACACTCTCTTATTTTTTTATTATTTCATACATATATAAAAATTTAAGTATCCTAAATATAGTGAGATATTTCTTTTAATCATTTAACCAAAAACTACACACACATCCATCAAATGGGTAATGAATTTATCATTCATGTATGCCGAACTGTAACCTCACATAACGATGTCGTTTTTTTTTCTATACCACCTTTCAGGGTTATGAAATAATGAGAGAAACCATATTTTTATATGATATATATATATATATGGTATTTATGACTTATTATTAATTATACAATTTTTATATTCAAAAACCATTATTCTTCACATTTGGTTTAAATATGATAATCTGGATTATGGATGTGTGGATAACCACTTCTTCAATGAGATATGATACATTCACACGATACATGGAATTTATTCAGGATTTTTTTAAATAAAAATAAGTGAAAAAAACAATTTATATTTATGACATTATTTTCATTATTGAAATATAATATATCATTTTCTAAAACACCATTTCACAAAATGAAAATGTGATGACATCATTTCAGGACATGTGGACCATTGCCTCCTCGATGCAATATAATGACATTTACAACAAAAAATTATATGTAAAAGAATAAATTATTTAATAACATGGTATTTATGATATAATGACAAATCTTAAAATACTAATTTTACTTACCTTATTTCCATAACAGTCATTGAAAATTGAGAATGTTACACATGCGTTCTTATAGCCTACAATCTTCCAAATTGTAATTTTAGTTCCTTTTTCATAACTGTCATTCATGACTAGTTTTTAAAGAATAATTGTCTAAAAAATATGATAATTACGTCACAATAATTATTCTATATATGCTTATAGTGAACCTAATAAACATATTATACATTCCAAAATTATTTTTCACATAAACCAAATAGATTCAAAAAACCAAACATAAACATAATTGTTTAAGTAAATGTTTAAAAAATGTAATAATTAAAATAAAATTAATGATAAAACAAATAAGATCTTTATAATTTAAATAATTAACATAAGATTATTTTTAGGACGATAAAGACACACGTGACATGTCAGACGCAAGGTTAGGGATTTCCTCTCAATATCTATTCATTGATCCATTTTTTGATGATGTGTACCTTTATTCTCTTATAAGGCTTATATAAAGACCCTTTAAATATAGATATATCCATATTATATATATTATAATGTTATTTTAGGTTTTTTTAATTACAGTATTTCCGGGTTATTATGATTTAAATATTGAATGTGCAGTGTGAAACATTGAATTTTTAAATATATAATTTCAAAAACTTTTCTCCATGTCATTAATTCATGACATTATTTTATATATTTTCTTATATAGATAGAAAATGATTATATAGGAAATGTTATATCTATTATGAATTTCATTCCAAAATTTAACAGATCAATATTTTTACATGTCTTATAAAGAACATTTTGAAAAAAGATAAAAGTAATTCACTATTCATAATGTAAATAGGTATAATGACTTTTCTGCTGTAGTGGACATTATTTTACATTTGGCTTTATTTTTATGATTACATATTATCATAAAGGAAAAAACTTATTTACTTACTTGTTATTTGTTTTATTGAAAATGAAATTTCAAAATAGATGTGTATTTTGTATTGGAAATGGATTTTTTTGAATGAAAATGGTATTTTAATATCTCATAATTATTTTTATATGAGCTTAAAAGAGTTTTATGAAATGAGGAAATGTTTTATTTCATGTTTTGGTTCATGTAAATTATAAATTATGAAGGATCCTATATAGAATTGGTTGATACCATTACAACTTAAATTATAGGTGCACCAAAATATCAATCCAATTCATTGTGTAGTGATTATATTTGCCGGATAATTATTTTCGAAGTTTTACATGTGGTTATTCCAATCATAAAGTGTTCTTTACGGGTTAATGTGATGATTTATTAATGTACCTATATGAATTTTCGATGTTTTATGATAACTTTTCATTAAAAAATTAGTTTTATTAAAGGGAAAAAATTTATACTTATTAAATAATGATATTTTACTCTTTGGGTATAAGTTACATTTTCAAGAAAGTGTTTTCATGATATTTAATAGTTATTAATGGACTAACAGTTTCCATATTTTTATATCCCTTGTCGACAGTTTTTTTATTCCAATGTTTTAAATTTTTTCAATTGATTTAATTATGGGTAAGTTATAGGAAAAAATTCACGTCGAAATTTAGAAAGAGTTTTTTAATAGATGATTATTTATTTTGGAATTTATTAGTTTATGGGAAGATGGATATTATTATAAAGTATCCACACAATATTTCATTTTTTTATGTATGAGTTAAGGACTAATTATTCAAAACTATAAACATGAAAATATCCTCGATGGGATATATAATAATATTATTGAATAAAAATAAGGATTATTTAATTTTTATGGTTGGGGCCTTATAATTGAAACAAAGAAAAATGAAAATTATGAAATATTATTGATGAATGGGTGATAAGAGATTAAAAAATGGTCATATATGATATTAAAATATTAATAGGGAAATGTTGTATGTTAATAAAATGTTTATAATCACTATATATAATTTTAAATAATGTTCACATAAAGGAAGAATGTGATAAGGGGTTTCATCTCAATTTACATTCCAATGAGTCTTATTTGTTATTATGAACCGATTCACTCTTATGTGGCGAATATAATGCCCATTTACATGTAACATCATGATTCCTTAATAATTTAGTATATTTCATGTTTCAATTTAAATATTTTCATCTATTTGATTTGAAATGAATATTACCAAGTGGTACAAGTAATCATATTATCCCACATTAATTTTTGATTGTTAAAATTCATTGAATCAATACGTTTATTGTTGTAATTTTTCATCAGCCATTACATATATCATAAATATTAATACTAGTATATAATGGATATAATTATTTACTAAATTATATATAATTTTTAGATATAGTTTTTACTTGAATTCTATTTTATTAACTAGTGAAATGTTGATAAATATGTATCATTCACTTCATAAGGAAATTAGATGTTAAGGAATATTATTCATGAATTAAAATGATTAATCAGTATACAAGGAATGATTTATAAAAACACGAATAGGTGGATCCCAAACATTATATTTCTCCTTAATTCATCAATATGTTTTATGAGACATATCATTTGGCATAATAAATTGGGTTTCAGCCTATAGTTTTAAACAATCTTGTGAATGTTCTCCATGGTAGAGGAATCATGTTATTGAAAAGTGAAATACAATAATTGAGAAATACCATTATTGATATTTTTTTATTCTTATTCATGATATTTTCTATAATATATTATCAATGTTTTCATATCATTCACATTTATTGAAAAAAATTGTATGTTTTTTCTGTCTCCAGATATTGATTATTGCTTAAGATAACAGGATATTCTTGTTATTTAAATTGAATACATGTTTTTTCATTTACTAAGTCATGTTTATTATACTGATTGATTCATGATATCTCTAACTATAATCAATCCTTACTGGGAATTTGATCTAACTCTGATTTTGTTTCATTTCACAATGTTATGAAGATAAATCCTTTGAAGGAGTTTTCAAGGATTTTGAGTATTTTATTTTGTCAATTATTATGTTTTATTTTCTATTCCTAATGTAAAACGAGTATCATATATGTATTTGGTTCTAATAAATTCTTAACTAATATGACCATTAGGATTGGATTCCTTATATCAATTATAATATAATAAATTAAGGCACCAGTTCTAGTCTACTGGGGTCAGGGTCTACACAATTGGTATCAAAGAGTGTTTAGTAGAAACATTAGGATGTAAATTTTGGAAAACATAGATTTTATATTATAAAACTATGATAAAAATTGACTATAATTATAGAACAACATCATAATGTTTGGATAAAGAATAAATTATGTATTTTTTCTTATAAATACACCATTTTCTAGAAACTCTATATAGACATGGTTTTGGAAAATAGGTACCAAGGTGTAATAACATTGAAAAGGGTGCATGTGGAAGGTCTTTATCACCACATGGTGCATAATGAAGGGACAAGATAAGGACATGGGTTTTCACTCCAAAGGTATATGCATAGAATTGTTATCATTTTTATTAAAAATCATTATAAAGCTTTTGCAAATAAATATAACCCCTCAAAAACTAAAGATTATGATTTTGAGATTGAAAATGTATAAATTTTTTATGTTATATATTTTTAAAAAAAATTGAATTATAAATTATGATTTAATTTTTATTATTTTATAAACTAATTTGGTATATTCCATTATATATAAATGGAATGAAGAAGGAAAATTGGTATAAATACTCCAAGCCAATGAATAGATTTCCCTTTTGAGAAAGGTAAAAAATATTATATTGGAACTGAAAATATTAGGTCTATATTTATGAATCCTAATCAGGTTATGATAAATAAAATTTCCCATATGGATAAACCCATTCCATTGAGAGAATATCCTATTTTAGATCACATTATGTGATAAAATCACATATATTTTAGTGGTACTAATAATCCAGGTGTATTCGATAAATGGATTAAGTCTTTAGAGAAGATATTTTTTCATTGTGATGTAATGAAAAGGAAAAGGTTGAGCAATAATTTTTGTTTCTCTAAGGTAACACTGATTAATAGAGGGCACTGATCTAGAATACAAGTGATACAGATGAAAAACAACTAATGGAATTCTTTTAAGGAGATATTCATTGACAACTTTTTTACCTCATACTCAAAAAATGAGATGAAGATAAATATAATTATCAATAATGAAATTTTATAATAATGTTTTTTAGAGTTTTAAATTTCAGCATAGTGTGAAATATTGACTTTTTATTGAAATTATTATGCCATGTCTCTAAAGGGAACTGGTCTCTCATATTTTTTCATCATATAATAAAATAGTTTAATGCACCACATAAAAAGACAATGGATTCTCCACATATTACATATTTAAGGGGAATAAAGATGATAAATGTTCATATAAACACCATTGAAATGAAAATATGACAAAGAATAAGAAGAAAACATAATTATTTCAATATTTTAAAAATTATGGAAAGAATAACCATAGTAAATTCTTGAATGGATTGAGAGTTTTTTTTATGTGTATAGATAAGTTTCAGTACTGTAATGAATTCAAGGGTAGGAAACAAATCAATGTCACTTTTTCACAAGTTGTAATGATATGGGGAACTACTCTAATTAATTACGCAAGCATCATGAAAATCCACCATAGAAGAGTTCAAAGGTAGAAGGTTAAGATTATGCGGTCACTTTAGCTGAGGTAGAAGTACCCAATGATGTGGGGGAATGTATGTTAACCTTATCTCTAAATTTAGTTAAAAAATTATTATGGATCCTTACATTCATTTTTTTCTACACAATTTTCCTAGAAAATGAGACATTTCACTATTACTTTTTGAAAGGAGTTTTTGGTCAAAAATCATTGGGAAAATCTCACCACAAAAGCGATGTCTGAGGAATACCCCAATATGACATGTAAACATTCTTTATTTTTGGACCTTATTATCATAACTATCATTGAATTAGATATAATCTTTTCAATTGTACATCTTTCAATATATGATGATTGTTTTTTAGGTAGTTATAAATTATGATCCTTGGGGTAGATATATAGTTCCTTTTCATTAGAGAATAGAGTTCATCATCTAGTTCATACATAGATCCACGCTTAATAGATATTCTGAATGAGATTTGTTTAGAAGAAGAGAAAATAAAATCTTACAATGGTGAAGGTAATATTTTAATTGAATATGTATATATTATAAATGAATCCATTGATGTATTTGACAAATAATTTCCTAGACATATCCAAGAGCATGAAGTTTAGTTTCCCATTGATTTCAACCATGTTTCAAGACCAATATAAAATACTCTCAATAAAATATCCAATGTGGAATTAGTGGAGTTGAAGAAACAAATAGAGGAGTTGGGTGATAGTGGATTTATTCACCCTATTATTTAACAATACAAAGCCCATATTTTCATTTATACGAAAATATGGATTCATAAGGGTGGAATTGATTATATGTAATTCAATGTAATTATGATTGTAAAAATGTATCTTTTTCATCACATTGATGACTTATTCGATCTAGTTTAGGATGAAAAATATTTTTCAAATATTTTTCCTTTATTATGGGTATCATCAATTATGATTAATGATAAAATATATTCTAATTAAAAAAATTTTAAAGTGGTTTGGACATTACGAGTATACTGAAATTACAATTGTATTTACTAATACATAAATTGTTTTTATTGATGAAATGAATAGATTATTCATGATATATCTTGATGATTTTTTTGTAATTAATTTATGTCTTTATATTATATACTATAAGATATGAAGACCATGAGAATCACTTGAGGATCATTCTTGAGACTCTAATAAGGACATAGTTATATGAGAAATTTAGTAACTATGACTTATAGATTCATCATGTTTCTTTTCATGGACATTTTATCTCTAATTATGGAATCATATATGATATTGAAAAGTAAATAGAAGAGTTAAAATTTCGAATACCAAAAAACATATATAAGTTACATTGTTTCATTTGTTTTAAAGGTTGATATTAGAAATTATTATACATTATTCATTATGGAATACCTTGTAAAAAAATCTAAAATGTGAAAGGATTATTGTTTTAGAAAAATAAATTTGAAAAATATTTTGTTTCACTAATGTGGTAATTGGTAAATTCAATTATTTTGACTCTACCAAAAAGAATTCATTTATTGATGATATGTAGTGATACATAGAATAAGGGGATTTGTTGTGTTCTAATGGAAAATGAAAATTTAATTGCATATGCATAAAAGAAATTAAAGACTCGTGAATAGTACTACCGAACTGCTGATCTTGAATTTGTAACTATAATAGTTTATTTCAATATATAGAGATATTTCCTCCATGGTGAAATATACATGATATATATGGATAAAAAAATCAAAAAATAATACTTTTCATAGAAATATAACAATATAAAAAAATGTAACATCTCGATCTTCTGAAGGAATATTATTTTTAAATACACTACCACCATGGGATATAAAATAGAACAGATGATGCATTAAGAATGAAGGATCATGAATTTATGACCAAAATAATGGTTGATATGGATCATATGTTCATAGAACTAGTAGATATTGGTATTAAAATTATTAAAGAATATGTTATATGACTCATTTTTTAAATAATTTAAATCCCAACATTATTACGAAAGATAAAAAGTTTCTAATATGATGATGAGAACTTTCAGAAAAAAATAATGTTGTGAAAGATGGGGAATTAGGTTACATAATTTGTGAAGATAGTGTTTTTCAATTTGGAAAAAGATAATGTGTTCCATCAATACCAGAGATAAAAATGGAATCATTGGATGATGCTTATTGATAAAATTTTTATATACAAAATCATATCCTAAAGAAAAATATGGGGCTAAGGGAACCTTTTTTTGGGATAACCTGATGTGGGAAATTGTTCATTATGTGTTTAGATGATTAGATTATCAATAATTTAATGCAGTGCGTTAATATATTTGAGGAGTAATTTAGCCACATCCTATTCATTTGTAGAAGTGGGATGATATTACTATGAACTTGGTTGTAGGAAAACCAAAGAATCCTAGAAAGAATGATCTTATATGGTTTATCATTTATCACCCAACCAAATATGCACATTTCTTTATTATTAGATATCATTTACCTCATGATCCCCATTAAAGGCTCTATATTATTGATGTTGTGAGACTCCATGCTTCACCTCTATCAATGGTATAAAATAATGATCAACATTTTACATTGAATCTATGGAAGATTGTTTATAAGTTACTTGCTACTATGATTAATTTGACTAATGCCTACCATCTTCAAACAAATGGAAATTTCAACTGGTTTTCATATTGGGCTCAATCCCAATATACATTCAATGAATGTGGGATATTTATTTACCTTTGTTTGAGTTTTTTTTAATAATGATAGTTTAGATTCATTTTTTTTAAATGGCGTTAGAGGAAGCATTTTAATGAAATAGATAGTGTTCCACCACTATATGGGATGATGTTTGTGGATAAAAATTGTTAGGCCAAGAAATTGTTTAAAGGAAAACTAAATTTTAAAAGATATTCAGTATCATATTAAAGAAGATAAAACTATGAAAAAGCTTTATACTAATAATTTGTAATTCAAATCATGGGATCATGTTTTTAGGAATGAATCTCCATTGAAGGGCATTATAGTTTGGTAATAAATTGAAACTAAGACCTCTATATGTTAGACCATTTGAAATTATTGAAATAATATGAGTAGTTTCTTAATGCTTTCCCATGTCTCTAAATATCTCTAATATACAAGATGAGTTCTACATATCATTATTAAAGAAGTACATTCCAGTCTCAAAACATATTCAAACCTATGATTAAATATATTTGGAACACGATATATCTTACTATGAAGAACCCATCAAGATAACTGATACTAGAAAAAAAAAGTAATGAAGATTCATATGAATTTCTGGTAAGGGTATTTTGGGGAAATCACAAAATAAGGGACGAAACATTGGAACTAGAAGATGTTATAGAGAATAACTAATTTAATTTAATTAGAAGGAAATATCCATGAAATTTGAGGATGAATATTTTTTGGATTGGTGAATGTAACACCCCAAGACTTTACAATACAACTCTTTTTGAATATATTTAATTTCAATAATATCTTATCATGTATACGCCATTGGGGTTAAACGAAAAATAATATATTTAAATATTATTTCAACATGTATCTATAAAATAACCCATATGTTTTCACATATGAATATAATAATTAAATATTATAAATATGGTTAACTATTATTTCATAATAAAATAAGATTTATTGAGAATAAAGAAAAATGGTTTCTCAAATCATTTTTTTTCTAAAATATGGTTTATTCATGATTTTTCTTATTATTTAGACTTATATTTTTCTATTTTTAGAAAATATATTTGAAACAATATACCTTTTTAAAATCAAAATATAAAATTTATATTAGGGTGATTTTTTTAGTTTTTTAAAAAGCTTCATGTTTTGAGTAATACTAAAAAATAAATAATTACAATTGAAAAATGCATTTTAATTTAAAAAATTTATAATAATAAATTACATTTTGAATTATTTTTAAGGTGAAATTATTTTAATTTTATTTTAATTAATGCAATTTAGTTCATTGGAATCATTCAAATGTGGAATATATACATATAATCATTATAAATATTGAACATTTTCCATTTAAAACATGCTTTCTCTTCACGTATGTGGGATTAATTTTAAATTAAAATATTACACTGATGATAATAATTTTTTGAAATATGGATTCTATATTTGGAATTAGTCAACAATTTTTTTTACCGAAATGAATAGTGAAAACATAAAACAATAATTATCATGGTAAAAGGGAAATGGATTTCCCATGGGTTAAACTAAGAAGATAAGTGTTAAAAATAACCTAAAAAATTGTCAAAAACTAATTATATACACATATTTAAAACTAAAATATTTTAGGTTCTAGAATTTCTTATTTTGGAATGATTTTTACATTATAAAGGCACGGGTGTGATTAAATCTTCTCACACTATAACATGTGCTCCACTCACGTCACTTATAAAATTCCACAAAAAATACTATCTTCTTCACACTGTAAAACCTATTTAGTTCAGCAAATAACTAACAAAATTACATTATATCATCAATCAAGTCATCATAGATAATTTATTATTATTAAAAATTCATCTTTTGGAATATTTTTTACAAATATATGGTGGATACCCAAAGAAGATGTAACAATATTTGATGAGTGTTTTAATTATATTTCTTACACCACTAAATTAAATTCTTTTTAAAAAAATATAATATAATATAAATGGTATAATAAATATACTTATATTTTTTATTTTAATTCCTATACCTTCGACCACCCCCAATTCCATCAAATGGACTACTAAATAAATATTCATGGGTACATCAGACCATTATAACATGAACTATTGTCATTCGGTTTACCATTACACCATCTCCCAGCTGGGAATAATAATGGATATAATGTATATATATATATATATGATATTTGTAACATAATTATACCTATATAGTCTTTATATCATATATAAATTTTTATTTTACATTACATAGAAGTTACGATAATGTCGCTTGTGTGTACGGTGGACTACCACCTCAGGAAGCGATGAGATTTTTCATTCAATAACACTTTACATGGATGGTGAAAATGGTAAATTTAAATCTTATATGTGATATAGAGGAAATAATTATGATATTAGTGAAATTTTTATCACTATTAAATGAAAAAATATATCTTTTATATCTTACCTAGACACTCAATGAAATATGATATTGTCAATTGTATAAATGTGAATTACTAACTTCACAAAACGATGTGAATCTCTTTTCATCATCACACCACATGGATGAAATATATAATAATATTTAAAGATATAATATGGTATATATGATATTATTATAATTATTGGAATATGATATACTATACACCATCTTTTCATAATGATCATTGGAAAATGGGAATGTTACTCATGTGTATGTATGGTCAAACATCTCTATTATTGTATTATACTTCATATCTAAAAATATATCAGTCTTGATTGGTATTAAAAGTATAATTGATGTATAATTATGAATATTTCTTCATGATTATTATTCTTTATATAATTAAATTATGTAACATATGCATGAACAAGATATTTAATGGAAAAATTCACATGAGATAATAATTAAAATAATACCTAAAACAACAAAAATGAAGAATGATTATTATTTAAAAGGTGATAAGATGTTATAAATGTGGAATATATGATATCATAAATATTAATATGGTTATGGTGTAAGTTTATAAATTTTTTAAAACCAATATACTTGAGTTTAAATAATTTTTTTATTAAATGTATGCATGGGGTAAAGGATTTCATCTCAATTTACATTATATTATGTTTTATTTGTTATTATACAACAATTCACTTTTATGTGATGTATATTATTCCCATTTACATGTAATATCAAGAATCAATAATAATTCATTTTATTTTAAAATTGAGTTGTAATTATTTCATTCAATGTAGTTGGTATAAAAATTATCAAGTAGAAAAATTTATTGTACAATCCCTGTTTAATTTGTGATTATCAACATTCTCTTGAAAAATGTATTTATTATTATCATATTTTATTAGCCTTTTAAATTATATTAAATATCCATTTTCATATATGATTTATATTAATGTTTCCTTAACAATATATGATATTTACATTCAGTGTATAGTTGTAACTTTACAAGAATAACTGGGAAAATACTGATAAATCTATATCGTTTACTCAATAAGAACATTTGATAATCATGAATATTGTTCATGAAATAAATTGATTATTCAATATGTGAGGAATTTTTTTGAAATATAGAGATTTATGGGAACTAGAACTTTTATATACCATAAATTTGATGATCTCTCATGAGGAAAATCAATGGGCCAGACTAAATAGTCTTCTACATTTACTTTTAAATCATCTTCTTAATGGTCATAATGGTAGAGTTATTGTTTTCCTATGACATAAAGTAAAAAAATTAAGAACTATGTTCATAAAAAATCTATTATTGTTAATATACATGATATTTAACTATGATATTATATTTTTAGGCATTTCATTATCAATTCTTAGTTAAATAAAATCTATTTTAGTTAAATAACTTTATATATTGATTGTTCATTATCTTAACATAATATGTTGGTTTTTAAATGGAATGGGTGGTAAGTTATTTTCCATTCCATATTGATTATTATGTTTGGTTCATGATATATTCCAATGTATGCAACCCTTATGAAGAATTTGAGACCACCCTTAGTTTTTTTATTGCTCATGTTACGAAGATGAATTTTCTAAAAGAGTTTTCTAGGGTTTAGAAGATTTAATTTTGTTATTTACTATGTTTTATTTTTTATTCCCACTGTAAAATGGGTATCTTATATATATATATATATATATATATTATTCTCCAAACAAATTCTATGTAAATAGGTCCATTAGGATATGATTCCCTGTATCTCTGCCAATATAATAATGTAAGGCACTGACTATAGGCAAATGGGGTTGGGGGTTTTAAAGTTTATATTATGATATATTTATTAGAATCCTTCAATACTATATTTATGGGTAAATATAATATGGATTATAACCCTTTGATAATTTTTTTGGATAATTGTAGATGAAAACACTAATATTTTGGTATGGAATGGATTATCTTGTTTTCTAGTAATATATTTTTCGCTATATACAACAGGTGGACATGGTTTTAGGATAGAGGGTTCTATGGGAAATTAATTTGAAAAGGGAATATTGGGATAGACCTAATCATCACTTGGTGCATGAAAATAGGCCTCACTATAAACATATTTTTATACTTATGGTGGATATTCATAGTAAAATTCACATTTCAATACTTACAATTATATTGGTTTGGATAAATAACTATATCCAAAAAGAAAACAATTTTTTTGATTCTGATATTATACAGCATTAAAAGTTTAATTTATGTTAGGAATTACACCGTATTTTTAATTATTCTTTATGATATAAGTTTAATAATTTTTTGATAAAATTTAGAATATTTTATTTTTATAAATCATTACTTGAGGGAAGAAGGGTGTCAATACTTATGGCCATTGTAGATAATTCAATTCTATGGAAGACAATATAGTATTTAATGGAACTGATGAAATTATAGATTTATTAGGGAAGATTAATCAGTTTATGAAAAACATCCTTTCCAAGATGGATCAATATATTTAATAGTGATATTATTCTATGTTAGATCAGACTATGTAACAGAATCCCCATTCATTTAGTGGAAAAAATAATCTTGTGGTATCCATCAAATTTATTAATTCTATAGATAAGATATTTATGGCATTGTGTTCATTGGGAAAACAAAAGGTTTAAATTGTATTGTATTGTCTCAATGGTGATGCAGATCAATGTTGGTGATTTGTCTTGAATACAATGGTGTAAGAGGAAATAAAACACACGAAATAGAAATAATTTATGCATTTTCATAAAAAAAATTCTCATGGGAATCAAATTTAAATGAAGAGTACATTACATAACTTAAAAAAAATGAAAAACATTATGTGTCATAGAGTATAAAGAACACATTAAAATATTGTCTAGGTATACTATAGATTATATACTCATCATGAAGTGAATGATTAAAAATTTAATTAGAGGGATTACTCCAAGTAATAGGAGGGGGTGGTCTCTAATGATTATTTATAATATCATGAAAATGACTTATGTTTTATCAAAACAATAAATTTATTTTATAAATAATAAATATTAAAGGTGAATAAATATCGCAAGAGTATATTATAATAAAATTAAAATGGTAATGTATCTATGAAAAAGAATAAAAAACAATGAAATCCTTCATGTGAAGACTATAAAATAAATTATCATGTTAAATTATTGAAGGTATTAAGAGATTTTTATAACTGAGAGGATAAGTGTCACCAGGATAGTGAATGAATAAGGAAGAAACAAAATATATATTTTCCCATGATTCATTAGGAAAATAAGGGGAACCACTCAAATAAATTCAACATGTGTTAAGGTAATCAACCATAGAATATTTTAAATGGAAAAGGGAAAGATTTTGGGGGTCACTAGAGCTGTGGTGGAAGTACCCATAAAGTGGTGGAAGGTACCTTAATCATATATTAAAATTTAATTAATGATTAATTTGATTCTGGATCCTCTCACTCATTGATATCAACTCATTTTCCAAGATAATTTTACACTTCTATTTTTATTTAAGATGAGTATTTTTAGTTAAAAACACCTGTGGAAGTCTTTAACTATAATAAGGATGTGTTAGATAATCACCAATATGAAATTTAAATGTTCTTTATTTTTTGAACTTATTATAAATCATATCTTGTCCTTGATATAATCTTTCATATGGACTAAAATTGAAAATATGATTCAAAAATTTATTATAAGAGGACGATAATTAAAATTTTTGAGGAAGATGTAGAATTATTTTTCATTAAATTAGAGACTTCATAATTTGAGTCATATGTTGATCCACCTTTGGTAAGCTTGATGAATGGGATTGTTGGGGAATAATGGGTAAAAATTATAGTGTTGGAGAGGGTAATCATAAAATTGAGGATTTACCTATTTTTTAGGAATACATTGATATATTTCTTATGGAAATTCATAGAAATCACCTAGAGCATGATATTGAGTTTTCCATTGATTTAATTTTTGAGAAAAGACTAATATCAATAAATCCCTATGTAATGTTCAATATAAATTAGTGGATTTGATGAAAAAACAATAGAAATTGTGTAAAAAGGGATTTTTATCCCTATTTATCACCACAGGTCTCCCATGTTCTGTTCATTATGAAGAATTTAGGATCCATGAGGATTTTCATTGATTATATGGGAATAAATTTTATTACGATAAAGAAAATTTATCATCTACCTCACATTGATGAATTATTTGATCAACCTAACAGAGACCAATATTTTTCACTTGTTGGCCATAATTACCGGTATCATAAATTGAAAGTAAATAAGGAATACATAAAAAAGGGAAAATCATGAATGTATTTTAGAAATTATAAGTTTACTATAATTACATTTGGATTTACTAATGCACCATAGTTTTTATAGATACAATGAATAAACTATTCAAGGGGTATCTTGGTTATTTTCTTGTTGTATTCGTTGATTATATTTTGGTTTATTCTAAAATATATGAGGATCATGAGAATCATTTTTGGATATATTTTGAGACACATATAAGGATTGATCTATATGAATATTTTAGTTAGTGTGAATTATTTCATCAAGAATTTTATATTCCTAGACATATTTTATATATGGATCGAATCTATGTCGATCAATAAAAAGGAAATAGTAGTCAGACAATGGCCTATTCCAATAATCCTAAAAGAGAAAAATTTCATTGGTTTGGTAGATTGCTATCAATAATTCTTTGTGACTGTTTTACGATTAGAAAATCTATTAAAAATATTACATATAAATGTTTTATGTTTTTATGGAAAATATAATATGAATAATTTTTGATGAACTATAGATTTGATTGGTCAATGCACCTATTTTGACTATACTATCTATATGTTCTAGGATATATATATATATATAAATGTATTAATGCATCGAATAAAGGAATTGTTTTTTTCTTGTTGAAAAAGGATATTGTTATTTCATATTCCTTAGGGTAATTAAAGAATTTAAAATATAACTACCCATTTAATTATTATGAATTGGTGGATGTAATATATTTATGTTAAGGTATAGAGACATTAAATATATTGTGAAACATATATAAATTGTTTTTAAACGTATAAAATACAAATTCATAGTATAATATCTCAATATGAGACATAAGTGATGGATCGAGATACGTGATAATTATGAATTCTCAATACACTCCCTCCCTGGGAAAGAAAATAAGTTAGTAGATGCATTGAGTAAGAATGATCAGGGATTTATGACTTAAATATTCTTTTAGGGGGATCATATCTTCATGGATTTATTAATGATGGATATGAGACTCAATAATTAATCGGTTAAATCAATCAGTTTAAAAATTATTTTTAAACCATTTTTAATAAAAAGGATAAAAATTTCACATTATGATGATGTAAAATTTCATAATAAAAAGTTAAACACCCAAAAAATTCTAAAAGGGTGACTATTATTCTATACCATGTATGACATGAAACACGAAGAGTAGAAATGAATATTTTCTAACAAGAATTTATGATATATTTACTGTTTTTATATATTATATATATTATAATGAAAATAATACTATGGTTGGTTTTTTCAAAGGTAACAATGAGTCTATCTGATAACTTATATTATATTCAATGATGAGTTTTAACAAAGAACAATATATTTTTAAAATATTATTTTTTAATATAATATGATATAAAGTAGCCATTAAATTGGTGGTTATGAATATAGAAACCTTGATTTTGTTATAACACATTTACATCATTTTAATGATAAAAAATATTTAAACATTACACATAAAGGATCCAAAGGTTTAGTTTCTTGTGAAATCTAGGACTATACATAACATTTACAACACAAGAAATTTATTTAATTCCATCTTCTGTACATTATTATTGGCTCTATACATCAACATAGTACAAGTCGTCACCTAAAGATATACATTAAAATGGATAGATATAAAACCCTGGTAAGTGGATAAGAACATGATACAATACAATATGGGTTGAGAATAATCATTATCATCATAACATAGGCATATGATCATAAAAATGATACGAATAATTATTAACATGCTTGAAAAGAGGAAGCGAAAAAAATGAAACCTTATGTATTAGTGGTTAACGACCACAAAAAGATCTAAATAATGATAACAACATGTTCATGTATAATTAAAATTATTCATGAGATTCATTAAATTATTCAATGCATTGGATCACTATATAATTCTAGGCACACCCGTCACATCATAACATTTTGATTGTGCTATATAATTCGTGGCGCACCAGTCACATCAAGAAAATTACATTATCAAGCATGAGAAATTCAATATATCTCAATAATGAAAAAAAAATAAGACCTGAAAAGGAAGGGTTTTAACTTCTTAAATCATACATTAATAATCATTAGGTTCCCAAATGACAGAGGGAATAATATACATTATACAAGGACCATAAACCTTGAGTGAGAAGTAAATGGTGTGTTTTTAAAAGCACTGTTCTTCTGGAAAGCATTGTGTTTGACATAAAATCTAGGGTAAAATATGTATATCCCAGATTAGGTAATATAATTATGAAAAAATTGTTTTTGTGGAATAAACATATTGAAAATGGAGTGAAATAAGGAAAACCCAAAGAAAGAAAGTTAGGTTCGAGAATTCCCCTTACCTTGTATCCAAACACTTTCAAAACAATAATGTACAGTATAATGAAATTATATTCATTAATTAAAAATTATAAAACCTTTTATACCTGACTATTGTCAACTTGGGTTTCATTACGTTTTTCAAGGTCCATTACAAGAGTTATAGTGTTTAGATTTTTTTTTCCGGTGTGTGTTTTAGTTTTCATGAATGGTTCACATTTCCACATGAATGAATGTTTGTACAGGACATGGATAAACATCATGAAATGATATTTCATGATATTAATTACATTCCAAGAGTTAAAATATTATAATAATTAATTTTTTATATAAAACGAGGATGAATCATTAGATAAAATTAAATGATAATTGTTTTAGGTTAATTTGGTTGGTTTTTGGATCCCTATGAACATGTTTTGTTTTATCATTTAGAATTATGTATAAAAGTTGTTTCCGGAACATAAAAGTGGTTAAATATAAATATTAAATTGTTTTATCAACCATTTAATGGTTTTATTAATTTCCATGATGTCATTGAAGGACAGTGGAAGTGCATCGCCCATATTGTTGGCAAATTAACAAATCACATGTGACGATTTCATTTTTATAAAAAAAATAGAGAGAGGGTAGATTATAATGATTAATATTACATTATAATGTTATAAATCCATTATATCAATCATACTAGAGTTATCATGGAATTTGGTGAAGATAATTTTAGGATAATAGAATAAAATAAATGAAATTAGAAAGGAATTTGAGAGAAAATAGGGAGAGAAATTATTTCATGAATGTATCTTCCTTGAGAGCCTTTTTAGTGGAGATAATTGTGTATTTTTATGAGACCAAGAGATGATGTAATTTAGGGAGGATATTAGTAATATACATGATTATAATTTTTATTCGGCATAAGGCTTGATAAATGTGAGGATATTATGATGTGATTGGTGGTATTTATAGTGGATGGGAGAGCAGTTTTCTCAATATTATATTCATTACTTAAATATTTATCCAAATGAAAAGAAATCGTGATGATTATAATACAAAATAATGTAACATGATCATGTGTGTTGAATAAAATTCATATTTACATGATCCATGACTCTGTCAAGATGCACAAATTCATTTTTTTATCATATTTTGTAAATTATCGAATTCACGATTCACCAAAACTTAATGTATTTTAGAAAAATATCATAAATTAACCCTAATCATTGTTTGATGTGTAGAATTCGAAAATAAGATCAGTTTTATGAAAATATGTTTATAAATAAGAGTAACTAAATTTTTAAATAAAATTATAAATTACATGAAAAATAAAAATTTTAAAATTCAAAAAACTATTCTAACTTTTTCAATAATTAATTAATGTCTCTTAAACTCTTCATATAGTCATATAAAATAAAAATAATTTTTCAGAAATCCATTTTATAAAAATAAAATTTCATTTAAATTATTAAATTAATCAATAAATATCCTTGACATAAAAAACTACAAACAATATAATATAATTATATCACATTGTGACTTATATGATGGATAAATTTTATTTATACTATCATTGGAAAGGTTATATTCACTAGGATGATTTAATATTCAAAATGGTAGCATTAAAAATCATATGGTTATGTTATTATTCACCAAAAAAATGTTTTTCCTATTGGACTCCAAACAGCTTACTGATCACAACCATGTGTGTTAGTTTTTTAAAATTAAAATCACAAAAGTGTAAAAATTTATATTTAAATGTAACTTATAATTTAGTTGTTCATTTAAAAATCATATGGAATTGTGTTTTATAATGTGATATTATTTGGTTATAACATTACTACAGCAAGGGAGAAATTTCATTGATAAATGTTTCTGTCATTACATTCACCCCCCTTTTAAAATTCCTCCTTCAATTTTTTTTCATAAACATGTGAGGCTACTTATCCTTCATCTCATCCTCTGGATCGCAAGTTTCATCTTCATACATATGGTCCCTCTATAACACTTTGACAAGGTGGGTTGTCTTGTTTGATTGAACCTTATCTCTTTAATCTAGAATCTATATTGTCTTCTCCTTGTTAGAGGGATCATCATTCATTTTTACCACCTCTACATTCAGTACACGTGAGGGATCTGTATGTACATTGTCAGAAATGATACGTGAAACACACGATGAACTTGAGCCATATTTGGTGGACGCAGATGCTAAAAGAAAATGGCTTCTATGTGGTCAATGATCTCAAAGGGGCCAATGTACCTTGGCTTAGCATTCCTTTCTTTCCAAATCGCATGACTGTACTGTATGGTGATATTGGAAGAAAGACGTTTTCTCCAACGTCTTACTCTATATCCCTTCTACGGTTGTTAGTGTAGCTCCGTTTTTTGACTCTAAGTAGTTTTGATATGTTACTCGATGAGTCTAACCTCCTCTTTTATCTCTTACACAAGATTAGTTCCCAGTAGTTTCTTCTCTTACTTAATCCAAATCTGTTAGATTTCAACATCGCTTCATTTATACCCATCTAAATACTTGACAGGAAGCTATTGTTATATTAGAACTAAACCAATATAAGATATTGATCCCTTACACCATTGAATTCTAATGATCATGATCTTAAAATATCATTGAGAATCTGAATAGTCTTTTCTTATTATCCATTATTTTTAGGGTGAAAGGTTGTACTGAAATTCTGTTTAGTACTCAAGGCATGTTGGAGACTCCTCCAAAATTTAAATGTGAACCTTAGATCATGATCAGATACGTTTGAGATTAGAACATCATACAATAACACCACTTCCTTCACATATAACTTTACAAGTTGTTCAATAGAGAGAACTTCTCAAAGAGTGATAATGTGGGAAGTCATGGTGGGTCGGTCCACTACAACCCATATTAGATTATTTCTTTTGGTTGTATTTGGGAGACCTGTGACAAATTCCATAATTACATTTCCCCATTTTCTCTTGTGTATACGTAATGGTTTCATCATACCTTTGGACTTTTTACTCTAATTTATTTTGATGATATATCAGGAACATTGAGATATATTCTGTAATATCCTTCTTCATTCTATCCCACTATAAGTGTTATATGTGATCTCGATATATCATGGTGTTACTATGATGGATAAGGAAATTTTATCTAGTTTCATTTCCCAATAGAACCATCTTTATGTTGGGTGATGAAGGCAAAAAAAGCCCCATTCCAAATCGAGCCACACTATAATCATCTATGTGGAACTCTTGCAGCTTCATTTCCTTTACTACATTCACCTTCTTTTTTAACTATTGACCATCACTTGCTGTCTTCTTAACCATCATTTTATAGATGTTTGGGAAATAATTTTCTGAAGGTAGAATGTATTCCCAACAATTATTATTTACAAAAACATCCTATTCATATCCATGAATACATGATCTTTTTAAATCAACAACATTGAAAGAGTAGTAGGTTATTTTCTACGTAGAGTATCTTCTACTTTTTTCTTCTTTCTAGTACGATAGTGAATTTATCAATCATAGTATTTGATTCTCTCTATCCATATCCTTTGATGTGTGCTCATATCCTTTTGTATGAATATATACTTTTGACTATTGTGATCGGTATATATTTAACAGTTGTCACCTTAGAGGTAGTGCCACCATATTTTCAAGGAAAAAATCACAGCTATTAGCTCCATATCAGGCATCATGTATTTTTTCTCAAGGATCTTCAAATTCTGTGAGGTGTAGGAAATCACATTATAGTTTTTCATGAGTAGAAAACCCAATACATTCTTTGAAAAATCACAATATATAACAAAATATTCTCAATTATTTAGTAATGGGTGTACACATACAGTTATCATCTTTCTATTTAGATCCTTGAATATTTCCTCACATTCTCAGGCTGTAAATACTTTACCACTTTCTATGCTAACTTAGTTAGCAGGCTTGAAAATTGATAAAAATTTCATAAAAAACATAGTTTGTACCCATATATTCGATAAAAACTACGGTTTTTTTGGCACTAGAGGGTCCGGTCCATTCCTCAATTGCCTTTTTTGAAGGGTTCATAACATTTCCCCCACTTGTGATCACATGTCGCAAGAACTAGAATTTCTTCATCCAAAAATAAAACTTTTTATACATGGTATAGAACTTCTCCATTATAAATTTCTCCAACACATGTCTTATATGTTCTTCATGTTCCTCCTATCCATTGAAGTAGATGTGCATATCATCAATAAGTACTACAAAATATTTGTAGAGGTAATGTTTAAATACACTATTCATCCAATCTATGAAGATTACAAGGGAACTAGTAAGTCTGAAAGGAATCACTAGAAACACATAGTGCATGTTCCTTGTACAAACTACAATATTCATAATTTCATCCTTCATCACCTTAAATGATGATAAATAGAAAAAATATCCACTTTTGAGAAGTACCAAGATCCTCTTAACATATCAAACATGTCATCAATACATGGAAGAGAATACTTGTACTTTATAGTGTTCTTGTTTAGTTTTCAATAATTGATACACAACCATATTATTTCATACTTATTCTTCATAATGAAAGTTGTCGCACTATAATGTGATGCACTAAGTCACATGATCCCTTTGTCCAAATGCTCTTATAGCTGCTTCTTTAACTCCTTTCGTTCCATATGAGCCATCCTATAGGGACACATTGATATATGAGAAGAAATGGGTATGAGTTCTATGAAAAAATATACCTCATGGTCTAGGGGAATTACTGGTTACTCCTTGGGAAATACATCATTTTATTCCCTCATGATGGGAATTTCCCCTAGGTTGAAAATTTCCTTTGACTCAAACATTTGAGTGAGGTATTCCTATTTACAGGGAATCAACACCCACACCATTGAAGTATTTTTCAAAGGATATTCATGGAATTTCTTGCAATTTTAGAGGAGCATGGGATTTTTTGGAATATTAAAAGACATTTCCCTTTCTTGATTATTGATATATTCTCTTTATAATGATATCCAATCAATTCCCATTATAGAATCTAATTCCACCAAGGGAAGAATCATAAGATTCACAGGAAGAATCTTCCCATAGACTCCAATAAAAGAAGATTCCATCACATTGGTTTCAATGATTGCACCACATTGTGTATTAACAAATACCTCTACATCAAGGTTAGGGGATTTGATTCAATAGTTTTATAATTTTTGTGAGGTATAAAGGAATGCGTAGAACATGAATCAAATAATAAATTTTCCAATATTGAGTTAATAGGAAGCACACCTTGTTCAAATTTATTTTCATGATCCACATCCGTAGTAGTGATGGAATAACCCTTAATATTATCATTTTTATTTCATGTCTTATTACACTAATTACCCTTGGGGTCTCAAGGTTTATTTCACTAGCATCCATAGTTCCCTTACTCCTTACAATTATAACATTGGACCAAGAGCAGTTCTCTCCATTCCTCCATCGCATTCTACTGCCTTCTCATTTAATTTTACACTCTTGATCATGGTTTCCTTCTCTCCCACACATGAAGAATTTCTCCATCCATTAGAGGAAATTCCCATTATTATTCTTCCAATATTTTTTCCATGTAGGTGGTTGAGTTTTCTTTCTAAATTTCTCATTAGATCCTTCATCATGAAACTATTTTCATTTCATATCACCATAGTCATGGGACCATTATACAAACTCCATATCCACATTGAAAGCACATCGAACGACTTCATCATAACCCCCAATGTCTCAAATTCCAAGATATTTTCGTAGGTATGGTTTTAATCCATTAATAATATATCAAATTTTCTATCATTTTTGATAACTTATCCTAAATAATACCTTTAAATAATAGTTAGATGTAGTTGGTATTCCATGAGTGAATCTATATCCTTTTTATTTATCTCTATGAATAATATATCCATCTTCGTATGGAGATTTCATAGGAAATACATGTTAAGAAATATTATCTTCAAGTTTTCCCACTTCCTCTTTTCAATGTATTCTCTCATCTTGGTGCTCTTAATCAAATTCCTTTATTGGTTGGCCTCTCCATAGAAATGATAAATGTCAAGAGTCGATTTAACCATCTTAGAACAGTGAAGCCTATAAACGATACACTCCATCATGTTTACCCAATACTCCACAACTAGTGGATGAGAATATCCACTAAACATCTGTGGTCGTTGCCTCACAAAACAGATGTTAGCCAGTTTATCCCACTTAGGTAAAAGAGTAAATTCCAAATTATTCCAGTTATTATTCAAAATTTGAGGCAAATAGGTAATCATTGCCATGTAGTTTTTAACTCCACCTCCCAAATCATTTCAGATGTCGTTCAGGCAGTCGCTCACTATCCCTCACATATGTTGTTGGCATGTTTTCTCTGAGTTCCCAACATTTTCTAAAACAGAAAAGGATAGAAGAAAAACAAATTAAACATGTCTTGAATAAATAAGTTATTACTTTTTTTAATTAAGAATAAATCATATCTTATGGTATCTATATATTTAGAAAATATTTTTATTTGCTTACAAGTAATTAGTTTCATATAAGGGTTTTCAGTATTGTTTTCTAATCTTAATTACCAACTTAATTAAATGTTCCTCTAATACAAAAAAAACCCTACTTTTATTACAATGCATATAAATAATTTTAATGATAAAAAAATATAAAAATACACCTCTAGGATCGAAAGGATTAGTTTATTTGAAAAATGAGGACCATACATAACATTTATAGCACAAAACATTTAGTTAATTCATTTCTCTCTTGCTTCTTATTGGCTCCTGACTTCACCTTAGTACAAGTATTCACTTGATGATATACATAAAAAGGGGTGATATAAAATCCTTGTATGTGGATATGAAAAAGTGACAATACAACATCGGGTGAGAATAAAAATTACCATCATAAAATATGAATATGATCATAAACATGATTGAAAGGATTTATAAAAGGCATGGAAAGTGGAAATGCATAAAAATGAATAATTATGTCTTAGTTGTTAACTACCACACATAGTTGTGAAAAAATATTTCATCATGTTCATGCCTACTTCACTTTACTCATGAGTTTATTCAAATTACCCAATGCATTAGAGAACTATATAATTTCGAGCACACCCATGACATCATAATATTTTCATTACTCTATATCATTCCAAGCATACCCGTCAAATCATGAGATTTACATTATAATGCATCCCATATAGAACATATATCAATATTGAAGATAAAAAAACCCATGTAATGGAATGTGTTTCACTTCATAAATCATAAATTCATAAACATTGTGTTCCAAAATAAAATAGGGAACAACATAATTGAAACAAGGACCACCAACCTTGAGTGAGAATTAGAAGGTGTGTTTTTTGAAAGGAGAGTTCATTTTGAAAACATTGTGTTTCCCATAAACTCTAGTAGAAAAATTAATATCCCATATAAGGTTAAATAACTTTGAATAAATTATTTTAAAGGAATACACTTACTTAAATTGGAGTGAAGGAGGGATAACCCAATGAAAGAATGTTGGGTTCGTGAATTCCCCTTTCTTCATATCTGAACACTCTTTTCACTTTTATGTCTTATATAATGGAACATGATTCATTAATTAATAATAAATGAACCTTTAATACATGAATATGGTACATTAGGGTATCATTGTGTTCTTTTATGGGCCCCTGGATGAGTTATGTAGTTTTAATTCGTTCTTTGACAGTTTTATTTTCTATAGTTTTCATGAACGGTTCACACGTCCACATGAATGAATATTTATATAGAACATGGAAAGAAATCCATAAATTATATTACATGTTATTAATTATCTTACTTGATTTTAAATGTTATTATAATGATTTTTTTATATACCATGAGGATGAATCAATGGATAAAATTTCATTATAATTGTTTTATGTTAGTTTGGGTTGTTTTTTAGATCACAACAATCATTTATTGTTTTATCAGTTATAATTATGTATAAAATTTGATTACAAAACTTAAAAGGGGTTAAAACCTAAATATTACTATTATTTTTTAAACAATTTATTGTTTTTATTAACTTCCTTGAAGGAATTGAAGAAAAATGGATGTGCATCGCCTATGATGTAGGCAAACTAACACATCACGAGGAATGACTTCATTTTTATAAAGAGAGATGGAGAAGGAGAAATATATTGAATAATCCTCAATTAATATTATATAACACTAGTATATCAATTATACTAGGGTTATACTGAAATTTTTACAAGATAATTTTAGTATAAGAGAAGGAATGAAATGAATTTTTAATTGGATTACAAATAAAAGAGAGAGAGAGAGAAATTACCTCTATAATGTATCTTCCTTGAGAGCCTCGATAATTGATATGTTTTGGCATTTATATGAGACCAAGGTCTGTTAAACATTGGGTGTGATCTTGGGATGATATTTGAGAAGACTTTTTTATAGTTAATAGGCATGAGAGATGTGATGAAATTTGGTTGTGAGGGGTCGTATTTATAGTGGAGGGGAGAGGGGTTTTCTCATTATTATATTCATTAATTTATTATTTCTCCAAAAAACAAGATATAGTTACTATTCCATGACTAAATATAATAAATGGAGAATTTTATTTTGATCTAATGGCCTTTTACATCATCCAAGACTTAGTCATGATGTAGAAATGCTTTTATTTAGCTTATATTGTAAATTATCTAATTTCACTATTCACCAAAAAATTAATGTATTTTAGAAAAAAACTGAAAAATTAACCCTAAAATTTTTAATATGTGTATAATTAAAAAATTAACACAATTTTATTAAAATAATTTCCTAAATAAGAGTAATTTATTTTTTTAATTTGAATTAGAATTTACTGGAAAATACAAAATTTTAAATTATAACAGTTTTTCTAAGACTTTGAAAAATTATTTATGGTATCCTAAAATTAAAATATAATAGTCAGACATAAAAATACATGATTATGAGTAAATTTTATGAAAATAAATTGTCTTGTAAACTATTAAATTAATCATTAAATATTCGAGGCTTAAAAAAATACAAATAATATAATATAATTTAATCATATTATCACATATTGGATGGATAAATTTTATTAATAATTACATTGGTAAGGTTATATTCACTTGGATTATTTAATATTTATAAGAGTCATATTACAATTCATAAGTGTAACATTACTATTAATAAGGGTATGTTACTATTCACTAAAAACTATGTTTTTCATGTTGGACTCTAAACAGCTTACTGATCACAACCATGTATTTTATGTTGTTGAAATTTAAATCATATAAGTGAAAAAAATTATGTTTAAAGGTCAGATATATTTTAGTAGTTCATTTAATAATGATGTGGAATTGTGTCTCATAATGCGGTTTTATGTGATTATGACATTACTATAATATCGGAGAAATTACATTAATAAATTTTTGGGTTGTCAAAATGAATATTCATAAATAAAGTAAAAATATATGGTTGAATTCATTGGATACCATTTTACAGGAAATGAGTATAAAAATCAATTGAATCTAAATGAATTGTTTTCACAATATACTATTTTTATGTACCGAAGGGGATTAATCATACAAAAATTAATTAATTTTTGATTAGATTAAATTAATGCAATATTTATAATATATATTCAATAAATTATTTTAACATTCATCCAATATATTTGATAGTTATAATATATAAACAAACCTTAATAGTATGCATAAAAAGTTATATTTTTATAAAGGCAGTTTTACCGCCATTCAATTGAGAAATGATTTTAAAGATAAATTTTTTAACATTTATATTATCTATATGAAAAAATAAATATATTCTTTTGAAATAATAATAGAAAAATTAGGTTATGGTTATTTTTTTATTTTTTTGTTATTATTAATTTCTGAACAAATAGTAAAAAATATAATACTTTTATTGGAATTTTATTTTTCTTCTATTTTATTTATATAGTTATATTTTATTTTAATTAATATTTAAATTATATTTTATAAAATTATTAATTTATTAATCCCATTTAGGTCACTATAACCAATTTCACATTGAAGTTAAATATAAGAACATTTTAAACATTTGGACATTCCTACTTTAAAAATACCACTTTGTTATCCCATCTACAAGATTTATTATATATATATTTATACCATTTATGTTATTTTATTTTAGAAAAAATGGATTCCATATTTTGAATCAGATTGATTTATAATTTAATATATTTCAAAATGCATTTTTACCAACAATATCACTGAAAAAAATTAAAATTATTTACAACGATTAAGAGAAAAACTAGCTTAATAAGAGACCGAACCTTGAACATAAGGGAAAAAGTATCCTTGAAACATGCCAAAAACATATTTTATGGACATATTGTGACTATATCATCCATATTTAAAATTATTTGTAAAATTATTTGAGGAAAATATAGAAGTAATTCCTCGCACCTGTGTTTACCTTCCTTTATTTATATGAATGACACTCCTCCTCCACAATAAAAGTCACTCGCCCCACTCACTTCAAAACACCTATTGTACCTTTTTTAAAATCCAAAACCAGACCAAATAGCACCAAAATATCCATAACCTCATCTAATAATCCTACCTATGGGTAGAAATCCATCCAAGGAAGTATATTGGTATAAACCAAAACGATTTACCCGAAAACTATGTAGCATTATTCAATGATCACATTTGATTCATATCATTGAACTCCCCTTCAATTCATGTTATTAGTTTTTTATGTAATAAAATAATTATCTTCGATATACTATATTATTTTTATTTCAAGGTTATTACAAACACTCACACACACTTCCATCATATGGGATCCACATTCGTTGCTCGTGTGTAAGGTGAACTACCGCCTTGTGAACTGATGTCATTCTTTCTTCTATTATAACCATTATTTGATGAAAATAACGGTATATTTATATTTTATGTATAATATATATGATATTTATTATGAATTATTTCTTATTTAATTTACTTATAACACCTACCTTTATTCCCTCCATTTTAATGGAATTTGATAACTTTGTTTGTGGACGTGTGGACTAATGCCTTCTCAAAGAGATGTGATTCATTCACACTAAAAGTGGATAGTATATATGATGGTTTCAATAAAAATATCTCAATTATATGTAATTAATATTATACATTAATGATATATGTATATATATCTTATATTTTAAATATAACATGAAAATTGAAGCAGTGTTCATTCGTATATACAACATATTGTATCCATGAACAATGCATTTCATTTCCGACCTCCAAATTTAATATATTATTTTAAATTTATATATATATTAATAATATTTTATATTTAAATAATTATTTATATTATTAAATGTATTCAATCATTGTCCACGTAAGCGGAAAAAACACAAATAGTCGAAACATACTTGAAAACTATACAATTTACACTTGAAATGGTGAAAATGATGATAAATTATAATAAAATATGTAATATGATATTATAAAAATATCGTATTTAATATTTTAAATATTATTATAGTTATTTTATGAGTGAATAACCTTCATAAAATCAATATATATAAGGATAAATCAGTTTTCTCAATGGTAGTATAAGGTAATAGATTTTCGTTGCTCTTTTTAAATCTATGGTTTAAATGTCATATTCACAACTAACTTCTAATGTTTAGTATAATAACCACCTATATTGATATATTATATCAATAATTATTTTGTCATAATTTTATTGTAATTTTTCATTTTATTAATTTTTTATTTGGTTCACTTGATTCATATATTACTATATTTATAAGGGTATTTCTGGTCTCACTTTTATTTCATCAAGACATATCCCATATTGACCCAATATTTATTTTGTGTGGTGTATATACTATCTTATGAAATTTTTATTTCATGAATTTGAAATATTTAATACTATGAAATTTTTTAGTTTTTTTACTATATCTTACGTCTCTTTATTCAAAAGTTACTCAAGTAATAAGGTATTTTGTCTCAATTTACATACCATTAATACTTATTTGATTATAAGCACAAATTCACTTAAATGTGTTTTATATGATTAAAATTTGAAATTAAATATCATGAATAAATCATTCATCATGTTATTTTATGTTTCAATGTGAATTATCACATCCAAGATTATTTTACATCAAATTTACAAAGTGGAAAGTGTTATTGTCCAATATTACATTCTTTTATAATTGTTAACTTTCTTTAAAAAAAAATTATTGAAATAAAATTCCTTGAAAATTGCATTTATATTCATTATCTATATTATTGTAGGATTGATATTTTTTTTCCAAAAAATATATATCATTTTGACCTATAGTATTTACTTTGAAAGTTGTTTATTTAACTATGGGACTATTGACAAATCCATATATATTTACTCAATTCAAATATTTGATAGTAATGAATATAGTTCATTAATTAAATTTATTATTTGATATATTAGGAATGTTTTTTACATTTAGTTATGGGTGGAAACCAACCATTATATATCCCCTTGAAACATCGAGATGTTCTCATGATACAAATAAGTTGCCCAAATTAAACATGTTCCTACTAGTAGTTTTATAATGCCAGTAGGATTGATCTTGATAGTAGAGATTTTCAAGTTATAGATACTTGACATTTGATAATTTATAATTACCTTCATTTGAATTATAATTTCTATCCAAGAGAATTTCACTATGCTAAAATCTAGGGATTCACTTCATTGTTAGTTTATTGATTAAATGAATTGTTTTTTTAGTTATTTAAATTTCAATATTGATTATGAATTATCCAACTATTTTATTGGATTTTTTATCATATATTTACCATGTCATGTTTATTATGATTATTGATTCATTATTTCTACCACTATAATTGACCCTTAGTTGGAAATTAAGATCACCCTTATTTTGTTTCCTTTGATTATGTTATGAGGAAGTAATATTTGAATAACCATTCAAGGGTGATTTTCCCCTCATTTTATAATGTATCTTGTTTTATTTATTATTTATCATTTTAATAAGGGTATCATGTATGTAATATGATATTACAAAACTTCTAAACTGATCATACCTTCGATATTTGATTACCTGAAATCATGCTAATGTGATAAAGTAAGGAAAAAACTTCAGGACTCTCTTGTGGTGGCATTACAATGTTTAAGCTGTGAAATATTGAAAATTATAAAATTTCATTTGTCAATATGGTTCTCTAAAATTTGTACCAATATTTTGTTTTCCATATATACCTGATAAAAAAGGGAATGCTTTGATGATTCTTATAACACAAATTTCTATATAAAACATAGTCCCATGATAATTTATAGGTATTTGAGTGTACATTTTTTTGTGGAATAAAATGAAGAGATAAATTGGTGATTATTTATTTAGATGATTTGTTTTTCAATAAGTGAATGTGGTGAGATTGAATCCTGTAGAATTCATGAATCCTCTTCTTATTACTTTATTGAATTGGAATGACATTACTTTAGAATTTAATAATGGACAACCTTGGTTTCCTCAAATGAAATATGTTATATGGGTTATCAATGTTCCTCGATCAATATCAGAAAATTTCATTTCTATTATATAATATTTTCTTATTGATATCCGAATAAGGATAAATATTATTGAATTTTTGTGACCTAGTGGTGAACCTATATCAATAATTTCTAAACAAGATCCCAATTTTATATCTATACTTTCAAAGAGTCTTCTGAGGGATATCAATAATAAGATTCATTTTTGGAACCCAATTCTATCCTAATACTAATGGAATGTTAGAAAAGAAGATTCAATCAATGGAAGAAATGTTTATTTCATTGTTAATATAATTTCAATGTATAGGGGATCAGTATCTACCTTTGGTCGGTTTTTCTTATAATAATAGTATCCTTTCAGAAAATAAAACAACCTCATATAATGAATTACATGGAAAGATATTTTTCACTCCAAATATTTAGGAAGAATTTGATGAAGTAAAAATGTTACACCTAGAACTTGTTGAGGGAAAAAAGGAAAAGGAAAACTATATTCAGGATCACTTTAATGCAGCTCAACAGAGGAAAAAGAATGGTGCCGATAATTAGAGAAAATATTTCTAATTATAGGTGTCATATTTTTATTTTTTTCAAGTATCTAAATTTAAGGGTATTATAAGGATTTGTAGGAATGAAAAACAAAGACCTAGTTACTTCATACCCTTCAAAATTATTTAAATAATTGGGGTTGTTTCTTATTATTTGGAAAATCCACCAAATCACTAAAAATTAATTGATTAGTTCCATATATCATTGGTAATGAGGTACATTGTAGTCTCAATGCATGTTATAACGTCTCATGAAATATATTTGGAACCTAATCATTCTTAATGTAATGAACCCATCTATATTTTTGTTACTATAGTGAATCTATTGAAAATTTAGATAACTTGTCTCACAAAGGTACCTTGGAAAAATAAAAAACATTGAAGAGGAAATCTATGAACCAAGTGATTATATATAGAAAAACAATCCCCATATGTTTAGAAGGTAATATCAATGAAATTAATAGGATGATTTTTTTAAGAGGGCATAATTTAAGACTAGAAATCATTACAATATATTTATTTCATAATAGATTTTCATTCTTCAATTCCTTCTGATCTATACAAACTTGGTTTAAAGTGATAATACTATATTAAATTATTATTTTTACGTGAACATTATAAACATTATATTATGTTTTTTTATGAATATTATTTACTAGAATATGAATGTTTTGAATATATGTTAATTAGTATTAAAATAATTATCATTAAAAAAAATAGTTTTTTGATAAAATGTATATTTAATATGGTTTAGTCATTCATTATACAGAAAATATAAATTAAATTGTAAAAAATTTAAAAACATTAGTTTTTTTAAATCATAATATCCCAATTATGTTAGGTTTAATTTATGGTATTTTCCCAAAAATCATCATTTTTTAATTAATAGTGAAAAATATTAAATTTTAATTGAAATATTTCATTTTATTTAAATAAATTATAATGATAAATTATTTTTTTTAATTTATTTTAAAATAAATTAAGTAAAATTATATATATATATATATCCAATTTATATCATTTGAATCATTTTATACTGAATTTTTATATTAAAACATTGTAATCTTTGAACATTTTATAAATAAAATCTAGCCTTTTCACTACATATGTATGATTCAATTAAAATTAAATTTCACCACATATATGAACTAAATTTGGAAAAAAGGGTTTAATATTTATAATTAGAATGATTTATAATTTAAACTAGTCCGAAAGTAATTTTTTACCTAATTGTGTTGTTAAAATTGTAAAAAATTAATTATCGTGGGTATGGAAAAAAATGTTTTACTAGGGGTTAAACTAAGAAGATCAGGTTTCAAAATGACCCAAAAATCTGTCCAACACCCAATTTAAGGTAATATTTTATATCATCTCTTATTGGTTCTATAATGTTCCATTTTAAAATTGTTTATGATAAAAACATCTGCATGATTTAATCTTGTAGAAAAATTACAACATTTCTACTCACCTCGATAAGAAAATTCCACGGACTCTCCCCTCTTCTTCACAAAATAAAACCTATTTGTTTTAGTAAATACCAACCAAAATCACATCCCAATTAATTAATCTAATTATATATGAAATTTTTAGGAATAAATTCAACATCAGAAGGCTTTAGGGAAAACCTAAGATGGATACCTCAAAAAGAGGTAATGTTGTTCAACAAGAGTTTTAATTTTCTTGTATTTCTCTACCACATGCAATTATTATTAAAATATAAATAAATATGAACCTATGTATCATCAATATATGGTATTATAATATTTTAATGTAATTACCTATAGTAAAACAAACATATATCAATTTATTTATGAAATTATAATTAGTGTGTATGGCAGAGTGTCGCCTCATGAACCCACATAATTTATTTTTCTATTACCACCAATTATTGTTGGGCATGATGACTGATTTGAATTATTAATATTATATTTATAACATAATTACACCCCTTTATTCATTATATCATATATTCTTATTTCTATTTCCTTTCATAGTAGATATGATAACTTCGCACTTCTGTACGATGGACTACTGCTTCACGTAGCGATGTGAGTCATCATTCACTAAATATTTACATGGAAAGTGAAAAGGATAATGTTAAAGATTAATTGTGATATAAATGAAATAATTATTCTATTAATTAAATATTTTTTACTATGAATGTATAATATATATAATTTTATTTATTTCATTTTCAGTCAATGAATTTTGATACCATCATTGGTTAAGGTGTGCACTACTACCTTCATGAAATGGATTGTCTCTATTTTTGGAACCACAACACATTGATGAAATATATAAGTTTATATAAAATTAAAATTATTGTATATAATATATTATGATAAATTTTTAATGATTATATATTTTTTATCATCATTCTATAATGGTCACTGGAAAATGGAAGTGTCACTCTAGCGTATGTATGAATTATCATCTCCCTGGTTATAACGTACTTCATTTCACAAAACCATATTTCATGATATGTATTAAAATTTTTATTTATATATAATTATGATAATTACCTCATGATCATTATTTTTTATAAAATTAAATTATCTAATCGTTGAAAGAACCAGATCATTAATAACAAAAAACATAAGAGAAAACAAAACTATTAACACCCGAAACAATTAAAGTATTGTTAGATTATTATTGAATGGATTATAAGATGTTATAAAAGGTTAATTTATGACATTATATATATTAATTGGGTTCTTCTATAAGTTAATAATAGGTTTAAAACTGATTTTCATTAAGATAACAAATTTTCAATCAATAGAAAGTATGAGGTTAGGGATTTCATCTGAATCCACATTCCCTTGAGAATTATTTGTTATTATACAACATGTAACTTTTATGTTTTGTATAAAATTAACATTAACATTTAATATCATTATTTCAAAATAATTCAAGGTATTTTAAGTTTTAATTTTAATTATTTCATCCACATGATTTATCTTGAAAATTTCATAGCAGGAAAAATTATTGTATAATACCACTTTCTTTTCTGATTTTTAATATTCACTTGAAACAATCCCTTTATTATAATAATTTTAAATTTTTCATTAAGTTTATATTGTATATACATGTTCTTGTATGATCGATATGATAATTTCAAAAACCATAATACATTTTTTACATATTTTGTTTAATATAAATGTTATTTAATAATCATTCGAAATATTGAAAAATCTATTTTGATTAGTCAATACTGATATTGGTGATAATAAATATTGTTCATTAATTGAATCAATTATTTTATATAAGTGTAATTATTTGGATGTACAGTAACATGGGTGGGGGCTCAAAATTTATATTTCTGCATTTTTAATCGACATGTCTTATTATTTTGGCAAAATTAAATAGGTTTCTACCAACAGTTTTAAACAATCATGTGAAAGGTCTTGATAGTAGTGGTATCATGTTCTTGAGACCCAAAATTTAATAATTAAAAAAAATACAACGATAATTTTTTTTATTATTATCAATTGTATTTCATCGATGTTATTATCTCCTGATGCATTTCATTATCAGTTATTGATCAAATGGAATGTGTTTTTAGTTATATACCTTATCATACTGAATATAACATATCATAATTTGGTAGTGATGTTATTTAAATAATTTTTTAATATTATTAACCATTTCATGTTCTCTCTTCTTATTGATTAATGGTACATTTCTTTCTACATAACCCTTTTTTGGTAATTTTAGATCACCATTATTTTTGTCTATTTTACCCAGGATAGGAAGATGAATACTTTGAATAAGTTTTCAAGGATCTTGAAAATTTTATTTTGTTATGTATTATTTTATATTTTATATTTTCAATGTAAAATGAATGTCATGTATGAATCTGGTTCTCCAAAACTCATTAATCATTTAATACTTTGGTGTTTTTTCCTTGTATCTATTTAATTCACTAAAGTATGTCAGTGACTCCATGTTACTGGGATTGGGGTTATAGTAATTAATTTGTATCATCAATATAATAACTTGTGAAAATTAATTCCATAATACCTATTTTGGTTTATATAATAATTAATATAAATATTCAACAATATTGATAGATGAATGTTAAAAATTATAGATTGAACCTTTTAGAAGTTGTCTTTCAATTCTTGTAGATGATATTCTGACAATGAGAATGATGTTTATGTGTAATTAAATTTTTTCATAAATTTTTAAAAAATATTCAACACATATAAATCTCATTAAAGTTGTAAAATAATAAAAAATAACTCTCTTTTTAATGGTGATAGTTAAAATTGAATTATTTATGAATGAAAATGGTAAAAAATTATATAGAATGTTATATTTTCAAATAAATTAAATATATGAGAAATTAAAATCTAATGAATTGTTTATACATAAAAAACATTCTGAGATATCTATGATTAAATTCAAAAAAATGTACGAATTAATATTATTTAAACATTCACCTCATAAGAGTAATAATAGATTTCATAAGACTGATCTTGAAATTCATAATTGTAACATCATGGAATCATACAATTATTGATATGATTTCATAATATTTGACAATGAATTCATAAATAATATGTAAACTATTTATGAGATAGATATTCACACACACACACACACACACACATATATATATATTCATATGAATGGTAAAATATAAATTGAAAATGAATTAAAAATAAAATAGGGTTGTCCTTTTAAGAAAAAAAAATATATTTTATGGTACATATTATATGTTAATTAGTAATGAGATCATAAATGAAATCTAAAATCTATTATGTATAGTTCAAGTGGTTGATTAATGGAATCAAAATTTAATCCTCTCATTGAAATTTTGGATGTTATTTAACCACTTCATGAATCATTAGGATAGTTTGAAAAAAATAGCCTCCCCCATTCATGAGAGGTATTTCAATGTTAGGAGATAGTGAAAGAATAATTTAAAAATATGATCATTAAACATTGATCATACCAATATTTTTGGAATATAATAAAATTTATCAAAATTTAATGTTTTATGGAAATTGATATCTTGTTTTTCTTCCGCAATTAAAAACATCATAATAACATGTGATTTTTCGGTGTTCCTATATGATGCTTTATCTTATATCTATATGTTTGGATCAGGAATTATGAGTCGAGTCCTTATATAAGGATACTTGAATTTTTCAATCACAACTAATTTTATTTTGAGTGATTATCAAATCAAAATCTATTAGTGTCTTTTGCATCAATATTAATTGATCACAATAATATCTATCTACCACATATTCATCTTTAACAGTAGAATATGAAATTTAATGTTTCTTATTTATAGACTATTAAACTAAATTATCACTAAAATGTTACATTTTATTGAAGTTATCTTCCAAACCATTATACAACCTCAAAATTTTAGCATCTAAATATCTATTTAATGTAAATGAAAATCTGGTTAAAAAAGTAAGATTAATTCCAAATTTCCTTTAAGGTAGTAAGATAATATATTCAGTACCTTATATAGTATTACTTATATTTTTCATAAATTCATTTACATAATCATATATAATAGTTAATGTATTTCTTATTGTCAATAAAGTAATATTAACATCCAGTCATCCTTATAAATATTTTTAAATATACCAATTTCTCATATTCATCAAGGTCGTGCTTACTTGAGGTACCTACCTAAACACTAATTCATGAGGTATTTTCAAAATAAAAATGTAGTTGAAAATATATACTATTCATATGATGAGTTCATATGGTTAATTTTATTATTAAAATTATTTCATTGTAATGATATAGGTTAAGTTCTCATACTATACTCATTTAATATTTATATTTGATATATTTTAAAAAACCATCATTATGTTTTTTTGGGTAAATCCAAAATTTATTTCAGAGATATATATTTTTACAATGATGGTGTCATTGTAAAATTTATTAATATAATTAGTTGGTTCTGTAGTTAATTTTAAAAAATTGATGTAGTAATATGGATCATCTAGTATTCTAGGTTCTTATGTCTTTACTAATTTTTTATGGTGATTTTGTACGATTATATAAATATTATTGTAAAATTATATCTTTAAACCCCAGAGGATATGCAATGTTAACCTCATCATGAACATATATCAATTATGAATGAAACTCCATACATCCATTTAAATGAAAATACTAAAAAGTGTGATGTGTTGGATAATAAAATAAAATTTTAATCCATAAAAGATAGTAGTTAAAAAGTTTATATGTAAGGAATTCCCTCTTCCTAATTATAGGCCTCAATAACTACTAATTTGATATTTTGAAAAATAACTCCATTTGAAAATCAATTATATAAAATCACCTCTGAATCATATAATAGGATCATCCTATGGTGGCCTACCAAAAGAAAACCCCTTATTCCAATCAAATTTATTAATATATCCTTCAATATAAATTATCAAATTCTCACCATACAAGGAAAAAACATCAATTTTTGTTCAAATTAATTTATAATTGAATATCTTCACATTAAATTATTATGGATCATTGATATTTAACCTTTTAAAATACACCAAAAATTATTTTCTCTTTATGATTGTTCATTAAGAACATTTACATCCTATGTAAAAGGGATTCATATTCATCATTTATTGATATATTAACTATCATTAAATATAAATCTAGTAGCCTAGTATTCATTTCCATTTTTTTATAAATTTTGATTATTTTTATATTTGATTCAATGTTAGATAATAAAATAGGTGGTTTGAAAAATAAAATATAGATTAGTATACTTTTAGCAATTTAACTTATTATAATGATAACATTAGTGAAACAAAATATTTACCATTTTTTATAAGTATCTGTTGTTTTTTAAAAGACTCTATAACAGTAACTATAAATGGAGTAGTTAAGAAAAATTCTCTTATTATCCATTAGATCAAAATTTTAAAGATGATATTTAGTATTAAAAATTAATACAGTGTATCTAAAAACTATCATGTAATAATACATAGTCATTATTCCATTACATAATTCAGAAGGAGTCATACCAAAAAGTAGATAATGAAAATTGTGATTTGTAGTTTAAAATATTTTACTCATAGATTATAACCATAAAAACTTAGTAACATAATATTAAGATGAATAAGGATGGTAATTTTAGGATTAGTTCAATTTTATGGTTCATCTAGTCCATTATATTGTGTATTTCATGGTGAAATTAAATTGGGTTTAATACATCAATGATTAAAAAAAACTTCACATGTAGAATTTAAAAATTCACTTTTGTGATCACTTTTAATTAATCTGAAATATTTATTTCTAAAATTCTGAAAAAGAGAAACAAAAAAGTTAAAAATATTGAGTTCGTGTGACTTATGATCTATAAAATAAATCCATGTTTACATCGTGTAATTGTTATCCTATACATAAAAAAATTACTTCTCTTTGATACTCATAGTTTTTGTATATCAAAAAACGTCCATGTACAGTAATTCTAAATCATTAGATGTTGATAGTTCACTAGCAGGTTAAATGGAAGATATTAATTTCCTAAAATATTGTAAATTATTATAGACTCTCGATGAATGGAAATTTTTATCAGTCCATCCTTCACTAATCCCCTCTTAGAATGATTATATATATTTCAAACATTGTTTTTTCTTTACCTCTTCTTCCAACACAAATTTTAATCATTAAAAAACCATAGTTATTTATATTCCTATCACTATGGTCTTTTTTGTCTATAATATTGTCATTATACTTCATACTAGTTGATTAAATCAATTAGTTGAATATAATTTCACTCATTCCAAAAAATTGATGGTACCTTAATCATTCCCAAAGAACACATGGTATCTTCGATCTCATACAATTATTATTTTATAATGTTTGTGATTATGTTATAAAAAATAAATAAATATTGAAATTAAATCACACTAAGAAAAATAATTACTATGATACTATTAATTTTACCTTATGCATTTCCCTTAAAAGTGGATCATTTACCTTAAATTTCCATGTGTTCTCATAAATGTCTGATTACTTATTCATGTTACAAAAAAAACTTCTAATTACCATTTTCAAGATTCTGTTAAACATATTATCTTCATTAAATGAACCAGTTATATTATTTTCACATCGATATTTACTTATAAATAGGAATTTTTAAAAAAAACTGTGTAAGATCCTATATTATTCCAACCTAATGGTGTTTAGTAACATTCAATTACCAATAAACATAAGAAATATTACTTCCATGTGATAATTTTTTTTTACTGAATATTGTTTTCTCCATTGAAACCATCTATGAAATTTAGTATAAAATAATTCATTTTTTAAAAGCAAATGTTATTCAAGAAAAGTGAATTACTAAATGAAAAAACTACTAATAAATATATTAAATAATTAATAAACGATCATAAAATATTTTCAATATTCCCCTAAAAATAGTGAAATTTTATAAAATAATCATTATATAATATATTAGTTTTTTTGGAATATAAATTTTGATCGACATTATTTTTGTCCAAATATATATACCAATCATTTACCTTATAACATGGAACTAATGTTAGTCGTTTTATAGATAAGTATATAAATTTTAATATAGTCTAGAAAAATTATTCCTTAAGAGATTCATGTAATTTTATTGAATTTTTCATCCCCATGGAATATACATTTTTTCACATTTATCTAGATGATTTAATATGAACCTCATATTTTTATAGTCTTTTTATAATGATCATCTAATTTAAAATAAAATTAACAATAAAGATAAAAACATTTAATTCAACCCAGAGTACCTTTCACCCTGATTCACAATGATTTATATGATGTATTTCAAAATATACATCTACCTACAAGTTTTCATTTCCCTTCTAATTACAACTACTTTTTGATAATCAATCTTCAATGGAACTCTATGAACCATTAGTTTCTATGAAGGATTTCCCACATTTATATTTTAATATTTCTAATACTTATTTTTCTTATTCCACATACGTTAATTATATTTGATATTCCAATTATTTTTGGAACACATAACATTTATTATCCAATGATTAATTAATTTTGTATGTGTATTTTATATTTTTTGATAGATTTATAAGAATTTATGATTTTTTGTTAATATTATTCATACATATCAAGAACAGATCATGTTATCCATCATTATTATATAAATTTAAAATATACAAATGATTTTATGATTTTATTTTCATTGTAATATGATTAAATATTTTATAATATGTTTCTTGAGTTGAAATAATTGAATTGAATGAAAATCTATTTTCATTTCATCTTTCTTAGAATAAATCATCGTATAATTCTAATAATTCATGAGATTACCAATATGGTCTTTAGGATTATGATTTTTGATATTCTTATTAATATCTGCCATTATATACTATCATAATAAAATTTTCCATTTTTTAGGCTGAATCGACATGTAGAAAATTAGAGGCACAATAATCAAACCAAAAAATTTCTATTTAAGTATCGAGAAGTTTAGAAGTTCAAAGATGAGTGATTAATTGAATTTTATAAATACCATTCACTAAATTAAAAGATTATATTTAATATATACATATCATATCATCAATAAATAATTTATTTGCAAGTATTATAATTAGTATTCTATTCTAGATTCCTATAGTGAGTAAACACATAAATTTCATTCAATAGAATTTTGTAATTTCTTATCATCGCCCGATTGTTATCTACCCTTTTATTGGTAATAAATATAATCATCTAATCATGGAAATAATAATGGTATATATCTTTAAATATTGGTGGTAGGGTATGATTTATATTCTTTATGGTTCCAATTAAAATCCCTTACATATGAAAAATAAAATATAGACTCACCTATACATTTAATATGTATGTAAAATAATAAATAATAAAAAACAAGAAAAAATTGGAGAGAATATCAATTATATAGACATTGGATACTATATTTTTTATATACAGAATTATTGGAATGAAATGTCTCTAATACAAAATGATGTCCCAGATTAGAATATAATGAGTACAATAATAGGGACACTTAATTATAGTTGTATATCAACATAAAACATATTTCCAACTTAATTCACTAGTTGATAAGAAGTTATATATTGAGGATAATAATAGATTACAATGTTAAAAATTATAACTAATACACATAGAAAATCCAACCAAAATTTTAACAAATCATGGTAAAAGAATCAACACATAACGATTAGGGTAATAATACTTAATCATATAAAATTATATTATAACAAATTAATACAATAATATAAACTCTTTTAATTCAAACCAAACAAGTAGTTATAAAAATAAATAAATATATCATATTAAAATGTTAATAATAAATCATTTTAATTAATATACCCATAATTAAATGATAAAATTATATATTATGAAATGTTTAATAAGAGTATAGATATTGGTAGTTTTATCACCATGAACCAATTTGATCTATACTATCTATAATATGTCTGATAACCCTGGTTTTCATCAAACATATGTTTATTAGCCTCACAATTTTTACCTTCATGACTCATTGATAAATATGGTCAAAAGTAACAGACTCCTCATCAGAATAAAATCAAGCATAATGATCAAAATAAGATTGATTATAACACATATCATAAATATTTATATCTTAAAACATCAAAACTATATCACTAAGTGCAATATAGAAAAAATTTATTAAAAAAGAATCACTTGATAACAATGAGATGATGAAAATTATTAATCATAGTAAATATTTTATAAATTTTGTACTATTTTTCATTACATGAATTCTATCAATATATTGATTGAAATTATTGTAACAATATCCAATAGTAACATCATGATATTATAGAGTCTGGTTGTTGTAGATTTATAAGAATCATCATATACTTATTAATTATTCACTAACATATGAAAAAAGTTGAGTAAACCAAAAATAATTTTGGAATTATTTGTAAATTATATTTGTTTGATTAATTCATCAAATTAATTGAATAAATAGTTACAAAAAAATAACATAATATAAATCTATATTTCATCTCTAAAAAGAAAAAGATAATTTTTTGTTTCATAAAATGATAAAAATAACCATTTGACTCAATAATATATTAATGTATTAATAGTATAAACATGTTAACAGTACTAGAAGATTCATGATGCCTAAAAGATAAATGAAATTTAAATTTTTTCACACCCAAATTGACCCCTATCTCTATAACAAAGGAATGACATCATAACATGGATTCAAAAAAACCATATATTATATATATATATGTGAAAAATAAAATATACAGTATTCATAAAATTTATTCATTCATCATATTTTGACAATATGAATTGGAAATGGGTTTTAAACAAATAATTCCACTAATTATACTATAGGTAGACATTATAATTATGTTTCAATCCACTGTATAATATAATATTATTGAAATAGGGTATTTGATATAAGTAGACTTTAAAATTATCAGATATCTTATGATTAACAATATGGCTAGACAAAATACTAAATATTATGGTGATATATAATCTTTTAAAGAAGAGATTTTAAAAAAGAAGACTTTCTAAAAAAATTCATTGTGAAAAACACTTATTTGATTAACATAGAAGATACAGAATACCTCCAAAAAATACATCTATATATTTCATTATAAATTCTTAGTGATTAACTAGTAAAACAAAAAGGATTTATTTTAAATGTAACTAATGTGACCTGATAATGAAATTCATGTATCCACATTAATTTAAAATAATTATCCATAAAAACTATAAAATAATACCTATATTACACTAAAAGATTTATTTTTTATTAAAAATATATACATAATCATATTATTATTCAATATCTTTCATATATTTAATTAATTTATAGACACCAGACATCCTACATGATATAATACAAAATATATATTCATTAAGAAATTGGAAATATAAGAATGAATGAGATAGATTTATCTAAAAGTGAAAAATTATCAACGATTCATATTGGATTAGATCATAAAAATTGTGAGGAAATATGAGTATAGAAGAAACAGAATAGATAATGGAATATGTTTACGAAATCAAAAGAATCGATCCTAAGGTATAATAACATAATAATAAAACACATAATTGGAACATTGAATCATAATATTTTAATCAAACAAATATCATATATTCTATTTCAAATGTATGTTGAAAAATGGTATTAACCATATTCCACAGTCACATAACATTCAAATCATAAAAATAACGAACCTATACTCCCAGATATGGTGCTAAAATTGTACAATTTTCATTTCCGTATTCGATACTAATAATTTTAACACAACTGTATTTCAATGTAGACCTTAAAATCACAAAAGGAAAAAAAACTTTCATTACGAAAGGCTATTTAGGGTTTATAAATATAGAAAATAAGGATAAAAATGTACATAAATTTTACTCATGTCATTAAAAAAACATTTCTGCCACTTACCCCATAATTTATTACTCCACATTAAGTCATCATCATCTTCTATATGAAAATACCTTCTTAACATACTTCTTTAAATATCATAATTTATAACCGAGGGAAAAAGAAATCATAAGAAGCATGACCTGAAATGCTCAATAAGGGAAAACATTAGAATTAAAAAATAAATTTCATTAGTGAGTTTAAGAAGAGTATATAGATATGATGAAATAATCATGGTGAATAAATATAAAAAAAGAATATTTATATCCACAAATAACTGGATCATCAAACATGAAGAAATTGAATAAGGCTTTAATAAATGAAATATTTATAAGAATCAGTAATCCTGAGTTATGTGATATCAATCTTCATCAAATTATATATCATAAACTCAAATTTTGATTAGTTAATATGAGTTTATATCATGGGACATGTTCTAAATATAACACTAATATAACCCTTAACTAGACCTTAACATTTTTATAACCATATATATAATTTACAAAATAATTCTCTGCATAAAATAATTATTATCCAATTCATTGGGGAACAATCTGGGCTCATCCTTCATATAATCTATGATTGGATCACTCAATGCTATTTGGGTCCCCCTATCTTATAAGTTGTAATGTGATACCTAGTTTTATATGGGTCTCCCCATTATATAGGTAATTTCCAAGAATAAATAAATAAATAAATTATAATGATATTTAATATCATCATAAAACTCATAAAAACAATCATTATTTTTTTCATAAAATTGATAACCGATAGAATAGAAATACGTTCAATGAGAATCTCATTAAAACATTAATAATTAGTGGGAGAGATTTTTTTTTTCATAATAATCAATTTGAAACAATATTATTAAATCTAGAGAAGTGTTGAGGATAACAATCAAAAAAAATGTTGATATTTATGAATGGGAATAAAATTATAATCATTGAAATAATTATTGGGAAATTTATCAATTTTATTTTTAAAAGTAAAATTTTAAAACATGTATATGTTTTAAATCATTTTCATTTAAAATACCCAAGAATTTACAAAAGATTAAGAAAAAACATTCAATAAAAAAACCATCTAAATATGAAATGTAATCTTCAAATAAATAATAGTCATGTCATTATGTAATTTTTTACATACTATAAAAACATTAAAAATTTTTGGTAATGAAGTTAGACAACATACATGTTCATAATGAATCTATAATATTAAACTAAATCAATTCAATGAAAAAAATTAGTAATAATTTATTTATTAAATAATTTAAAAAAATTTAAAAACATCTTTGATAATATTTTAAGAATACATGTTTTTGAACGAAAAATGATTTATGATAAAAGAAAGAAATAATGTTATGTTTTCTTAAATAAATTTCTCAATTATTATAATTTCCAAAGAGTTGAAAATATTAATATTACAAGAAATTGTCATATATAATAAGATAAGGAAAAAATTAAAGAGTTTCATTTCATAAGGATCTTATGTTCTGATCGTTGGAAGCATACTCGTAAATAATCCCAAAAAATGATGATATTCTAACATAAGACTATTACCACTTTAATAACATTGAATTGTAGTCATTATTAATTAATATAATTAAAATAAAAATATTATATCATTAAAATAATTATATTATTTATATAAACTATAAATATTTTATTATATATACCTCATAAATGAAAATATGTTTATAACATAACATATGTCTCCAATAAGTCAAATTCAGAAAAAAAAATACCTCAACCTTTGGTACATTGAAACTATAAATCCCATGAAACGGAGATTCTAAAATAAATATGTCAATCCCCATAACATAAATTAATTTGATAATAAATATCATCAATGGTAATTATATAAACCACAGAAGATAATTAAGTGGATAATATGGAATATATCTCATATAGATAAAATTCAAATGAGAAAATCCTTACATCGCAAATCATTTAGGGATAAGAAGAATAAACCCCATGTATAATGGAATTAAACATGTTATTTACACATGATAGAAACATATTAATATTTATAATATCATATTAAATCATCTCAAAACATCTTCTATCTTCTTCCTCAATTTTTTATCATCATTTTCACTATTTTGGATGTTAATCACCTTGTTTTCTCATTCATGCATTATTAAAGAAGTCCTATTTACAAATAATATAATATAAACATATCATCTAAATAATTATAATTATGAAATATGTATCATAGTCATACAGAAATTATAATTTTAAAACAATTCCTGAAATATGGTTATCCAAAATTAACTATCATACAATCATGGTGATGGTATGTTGTATGTATGCATGAGTAACACATCAATTTTTTAATGACCATTATGTAATAATTTTATATAAGATTTAATATTTCTATAATAATCATAATAAAATATAAAAATTTTATTTATATAAACATACAAATATATATATTATCCATATAGTGTGGTTATGAAAAGAGAGTCACATCACTTTTTTAATGTTGTTGTCCCGAAATACATTGACAATGTTTTCCAAGTTTTATTGTGAAAAAAATGATATATTTTAATATCATAATAATAAATATTTCATAAATATAATAATTGTTTCATGTATTAAAAATTCAATAATTCAATTAATCTATATTACCTTCCATGTAAAGAATTACTTAGAAATGAATCATGTGTCTTCGCAAGGAAGTAGTCTGTCATGCAAACATTTCATGTTATCATATCCCCTATGAAATTGGATGTTAAAAAAGAATATTTATATTATATAATGAATCCATAGGTATAAATATGTTATAAATATCATATATGTACTTAATTTGAATCATCATATCCAATCCAGAAAAGTGGTAGTAGACACCAAAACGACATCGGTTCACGAGGTAGTAGTCTTCCAGACACACAAATGATGTTTCCATAAACCATTTGATGAAATAGGGAAAATATTTAGGTTATCAAATTAACATAACAACTTGTATGTTTTTGTATGATAATTATGTTATGTGCTATTGAAGATAGGATTGTGAGTTGAATTTTATAAATGGGTGAGATGAAAGACATGATATTTTTTAAAACAATTGAGTGCTCTCATGCTTTCCATATGTCTGAGGGTTCCAAAATTAACCATTCATGAAAATAATATTTTTGATGGTCTTAATATTTAAAAAAAAATTATTTTACATTGTTATTTTTTATCTTTCATCTTATATTTTTACTTTACCCCCAGTAAATCAATTTTTTCTTTATCCATAGTAAATGTTTTTTTACTTGATTTACAAATTATTTTCATAAAAAATTAAGTTGAACATATTGTGAAATATAAATTATTACTTTTAAATATATCAAATAAAAATTTCAAATTTACATTCAATGATTTAGAATGATTCGATTTAAAATTAATCATGCACATGCGAGGAAAAGGGTGGGTTCTAAGGAAAAATAATGAAAAGATAGCAATGTTTTTATATATAATTTCTATATTAATTTTAGTCTAATGAAAAACTTAATTAATTGATTTTTTTGAACTAATTTTAATTTAAATAAATTTTAAAATAAAACTATACTTATTCATATTTTAAACAAATTCATTGTTCTTAATTAAAACTGTTTATTTTTCGATATTCATCACAAAATGAAACTTTTCTGAAAATTATACAAAATATACCCAATTATATTTATGAAATTATTATTTCAAAAATAATGTTTTTTTAAATTAAATTTTCTAAAATTTTAAAAAATATAAATTAAAAAACCCACAATTCCGAAGACAAATAGGGTTTTCAAAAAGTGTAATTTTCAAGTGCAAGCGATTTTATATTTAATCAAATTTATAAAAAACATATACAAATATAAAGTAAAATTTATTGATATATAATATATCAATTTAATATATATAATTCATAATTTTGGTTTATTTTAATTAAATAAAATTTTCAACAATTTTGTTCATCAAAAATGTTTATGAAAAAAATTCCTTCTTTGAACCCCAAAACAAGCATATAGTAAAATATAATATAGAATGATTAAAATTTAATTAAGTGGATTAAATATATCTAAATAATAATTTATTACAAATTAAAAATAATAGGAAATATAAATTTATCAATTTTAATAAATTAATTTTTTTTTACAAAAAATGGGTTTTTTCAGTATTCACTGAAAAAACAATTTTTTTAAATAAATTCCAAAATTTCACATAATGAAAATTTCTATATTCTAATTCGAAATATTAATTCATTACTTTAAAAAGAATGTTATATAATTTTTATAAATTTTTATTATAATAGTTTTTTCATGAATAATAAAAAAAATTCATTTTTAAAGAAAACATTGTTTTGACGAATAAAATCACATTACTAAAAAGTTATTAATTATTTAGTAGAAATTAATAATTAATTAATATTTAATTTGAAATTTATATAGATATATATCACATAACTCAGTTTATTTTATTCATGCATAATAATTTAATGGCTTAGTTATAACTACTATATATTGTGTGGGTCATTTAAGTTTGGTGTTAAATGTCGAATACACCATAGAACATAAAAATATCAGGTTTTTGTGTACCAAAATCAATAGAAGACAATAAATTAATTAAAAATAATTATATAATAATGTATTGAGGAGTAAAATTCTCATCTATGTTAAGTGTTTTGGTTTTAATGCTATCAAACATAGTTTTCTTCTTTTAAAATATCATGGTGTTACATCCTCCATATCATAAATTTCATTTACACAAAATGTTAACATTATATTTGTATTTAAAGTATGTAAATTTTAAAATACATTTGTTGTTAAAACTCCTCTTAAATAGTGATAATAAAAAAAACATCTTGATAAAAGTAAAAAAAATGTATGAGGGTCATCTAGAATAACAAATAACTATGATATTATGTTGGAGATCATTGGTGTAATGTGAAGATATAGAAAAATAAAAAAGGATAAATAATTATATAGTGTGTTATATGTCATTTATTAAAATAAAGTTTTTGATTAGTTTATTGTTAAGGTCATCAAAACCATTAATCTATAACGATTGAAAAGACCATCAGTTCATCTTAATTTAATGTACTAGGATAATTTTTTTCAATATCCCTTTTTAGTGTTGAGTATTTAAAATACCATCTAGACTTAGGGAATATTGTAATATACTTCATCAGTGTCTATAATCTCAATATTTAGAAAATTAACAATTTTATATCATTCTTTTCTCCAAATGATATGTATTCAATATAAAATTTTAATTCTTATATCACTAAAACAAACTTTTAAAGAATACATATAGATAAAAGGAAAAAAGCTATTCCTCCTATCATTAGACATTAACCAAACCCAAAATTGTTTTCATAAGTTAATAATATTCCAAAAAATGAATAAAAAATTATACATTACTATCCAAATTTCAATAGTAATACCAAAATTTACAACCAAATCATTTCCAAAGAAATTTTCCTTAAATTTGTTAAAATATTTCAGGACTGTTCAAAATTGAAAGATTTGAATGACTTGATCATTTATTATTTTATGATAAAAATACCATTATTACTCATATAAAATCACTTGAAAAAATTTCATACTAAATATGACATTGTGTAGGTCATTGGTAAGTGCCACACAATTTTTTCCCATTTGATGTTGTTCAAACCCCATGGCTATGCTAGATTTGATGGGTTGTCACCTGGCCTTCATGTATTACCTTTTCAATTTTTACATTATAAAATTTAATTCCGAAATAAAACACCATTTTTATCCTAGGGAATAAAAATACATCAACCCAATAAAACATCTCTCTAAAGTTCAATAATAAAATCCAATATTTTTATTACATAAACCCCAAAATGGGGTGTCTAGTACATTAAACTATTTGTAGACATTAAAAATATAGAACAATAGTGGTGTCCATAACTCTTAAGAAAAGTTCACATGAAAACATACTAATATAATATTTTTATCTCAACCATTCCTCTAATACCAACTATAAAAACTCTGAACCCGGACTACCATATCTAGTTCTGAAATTACAACAAATTTGATTTATAGCTTTCAAAATGATAATTTAGTAATAGTTTTTTTCAACGCATTCCAGATAATATCAAATGGAAAAGGTTGATCACTTATATTCTCAATAAACATTTAGGTTTAGAGTTTTAGAGAATTATGAAAAATCCCCAAAAAACATTACTAATATCATTAAATTTGAATTTCTCCAAGATAAACAAGAATTTATTATTTCAAAATTCGTCATAATCATCTTCCATATGACAATACATTCTTGACATAATTGATCCAAGATAATACAATATAAACTAGGTAAAAGGAAACATAAAAATGGTGATATCAAATGATCGCTAATATAAAATTTATAATTAACAATTGAATTTCATAAGTGGGAATTAGAAGAGAATATTGGTATGATGACATAATCAATGTGAATCAATATTACATAAGAATATTCATACCCATCAAAACCAATATTTTCAAATACAAAAACATTTCATAAGGCTTTTACAAAGGAAATAATAATTTGAATTACCAGTCATGATAAATTATATATAAATCTTTAATATATAAAACATCATTAACCCAATGAAAACATAGACAATACATGTTGTATCTTGTGACATAATCTTCATAGAATACATACATAAACATTAATATTGGAATAAAAATTTAGAAAACATCCAATATATTTCTCTAGAGAAAATTATCAATACCCAATGCATTAGTGTTCAGTCTGGCCACACCCTTCGTATAAGACATAATGTTCTCACATAGTTCTACCTAGTATTCCCCATTGTATAAGCTATAACAAGCTCACCTAATGCTATGTTGGGTACCCCATCATATATGTAATGTATAAGAACCATAGTTGCATATTGTATAAAGATATTTCATAAAATCATAAAAAAATATAAGTAAAATATTTATTCCTTTCATAACATGGTTAACTTGTCGATATGAAATAGGTTCCATGACATTCTCATTGAAACATGACTAACCCATAGAGGAGAAACATATTATAAAAAAAAATTAATAAAATATTATATAGTAAAGAGAATGAATTATGATGGTATCAATACCAAATTTCCCTAGTTGATGATATGTTACACTATGGATTTTTAACCATGATGAATTGAAATACCATTACATTATCATTAACAATATTTGGAGGAAAATATTTATTTTATTTTTAAAATTACTTTTTAAAAACCTAAATCATCATTAAAATAAATTTTACTGAAAATCATTATGAATTTTTAAAATATTTACTAAAAACATCATTAAAAATAACATGGTAAACATGAAAAGGAATATTCAAGGAAATGATGGTCATGACGGTATGTAATTCCATACATTTCATAATAACCATTCATTTTTATGGAATTTTTTTTAGAAACGTGCCTTATTGAGAACGATACGTGAATATTCCCTTAAAGAATAAAAAAACGAAACAATGGGTTAAAATGTTTTCAATAAATCATTTATAAACGGTTAAAATCAATTTTTAAATTTATTATGAAAATATGTTTTTGGATGAATGAATATTGGTGAAAGAAGAGATAAATGAAGTCAGATTATATAAAACAAGTTCTCTATTATTATATATACAATAGAGTGGAAAAATAGTACTGTTACATAAAATATAATTGAAATATATTTTAACACAATATTCATTGGTTTCTTGTGAGATTAATTATAAGGTCTCATCATAGGTTTCAAAGTCATAAACAATCATGAAAAATGAAGAGATTATAACATTATACACCAACCACTTATGTAAATTTGTATCATAATAACCATGAAATAATATCAATAAATGAAACTCATATTTTTATAAAATAAGGATATTCATGATATATCGTGTTAATGAGACAATATATATACCCCCTAAAAGAAATCTATTTTATAACATAACATATGTCTCAAAGAAGAAAAATTGAGTCAAAATTCTATTACCTAATTGGTAACATTGAAACTATAAACACCATGAAATTGAGATCATAAAATTGACAATTAAATTAACCAAAATTTAATTATACTAATTCTATAATAATTTAATTGGTATTATATACACCCAAAAACTTATATAATATGTGAATACATTATATATCTCACATAAATTAAAGTTAAAAGAGAAACCTTGTACCTCACACTTCCTTTTATTGAACATGAATTATCCAACATTATAGTGGTTTTAAACACGTTATAATATTATTATCATACCATGTTCATAATTATAATACGATAAATGATGTTTTTAGAAACAATTTTCCCATAATCATTAATACTATCTAAATATTTTCATAGTTTCTAGTGTTAATCACCTTATTGTTTCATTCATCTTTTATTATAAAAAACCCTTTTGTTATGAAAAAATACATTTATATAGTCACAAAGAAACATTAAATAATTATAGACATTATGCATCTATTATTCTTTTAAAAAAAATCAATAATTATTGTTATAAAAATCAAAGTGTGTTATGATCAAAAGATAGTAAACGTACGTACATGTGAGTGACATTTAAATTTTTAATGATCATTATAGATGGGAGTCCTTTAATATTTAAAAAGTGAATAATTATCTTAATATCATATATAACATATTATTTCCTTAAATATACTTATATATATTATCCATGTGGTATGGTTATTAAAACAAGTCACATCACAACATGAATGAGGTAGTCCACACATACACGAATGATGTTATCATCATTTAGTGAAAAAAAACAAACCTGATATATTATATTTTCATAATTTCAAATATGTAAGGAATATAATATTTATTTCATGTATATTACATGTAATACTTTACATTATCCTTATTTCATTCTATATAATGTGTTTGTGAGAAAAAAAATCACATCACATCATGAGGCGAAAATTCAACAGACAAATGAACGTTCTCATCATATCCCATATGGAATATAAAGTAAAATTTTGCATATGATTTAAAGACTAAAGTGATATAAATATGTTATAAATATAATATCCATTTTTATACCCAACCGTGAATGGTGGTAATGGAATAATTAACAACATCTGCTCATGAGGTGATAGTCTTCCATTCATCTAAATAATGATTTCATAACCCATTTGATGGAATAATGAAATGGTTATGGTTATAAAAATAACATAATAAAATATAAATATAGTTTTTTATATAGTTTTTATTATATAATCATGGTTTACGAATGATTTATGTATGTGGAAAAATAAATAAAATAAAAAATCTCATTGATGAACGTTTCCTCTAATTCAGGTGTACTGTTTAGGTTTCCATCAAAGGCCATCATAAGGATAATTGTTTCCCAAATAACTCTTATATGTTGAGAAGAGGTATTTATGGAAGTTATTTGGGTAGGTCTTTTATAAAATCAGGTTTTTTAGGTGTTAATGAGAGGGGAGGTGACGTTCCATTTTTTAAGTGGGGGTAATGACACACATGACATTTTTTTAAATGAATTGTGTGCTCCATGCTTTTTGATATGCCAAATGGTATAAAATAGACCATTTTATATCTTTATAGTTTTTATAGATAAAATATATCCAATTTAACATAGATATTTTTATAGTATCTTATAACATTTACTATTTTAGGACAACCCCCTGGTATATAAATTTTTACATTATTTGTGGTAAATAGTTTTTTTAGGATTCACTACTCATTTTGGTAAAAAAATAAGTAGATAATATTAGATAAAACAAATTATTATTTTAGGAAATATGGAATCTAAATTTATAAATTCTATTTATAGAAATGAAAATTATAATTTAAAACTAATCCCATAGACGTGATGAGAAGGCCGATTTTTTTGAAATTTTTTTTTCAAAAGTTTATAAAGTTTTGATATATATGTTCACAATGAAATTGAGTCCAATTAACAAAAATTTATTATAAGATACATATTTTAACTAATTTCATATTAATTCAAATTCAAAATATAACATAACTGTAAATATATTTAAACAAAAAATAAAATTTTTAAAAAAACATTAGTTGTTTCCAATATTCATCAACAAAATGAAACATTTTGGATTATTAAAAAATTTAATATGAATATAATGTTAAAATTATGATTACTAAAATTAATTTCATTTTATCAAATAATTTATTTAAAATTGAAAAAATTAAAATTGAAATAAAACCCCCAAGTGCCACGAAACGTCTGGATTTCGATAAGTGTATTTTCAAGCACAATATGATTTTATATAAAATCTATGAATCCTAATATATAATCAATAAATAAAATTTAAATAGAATCTATAAATAAAATTTAAATATTACCTCATTAGGGTTATTTTTTAATTTAAATTTTTTAAAATTATGTTCTTTAAAACAATTTTTAGAAAAAATATAACTTTTTAACCCAAAAAACATATAATAAAATAAAATATACTGATGAATAAAATTAAATTAAGTGGACTAAATATAACAAAATTATAATTTTTTTCATTAATATATAATTTGGTAGTTGAAAAACCAAATTTATTGAAAATAATTTATATTTTTATAAAAATCATTAATTTTCAATATTCTCTAAAATATATATATTTTCAGAAGAAATACAAAATTTACCCAAATTTAATTTTCAAATTAAAATTAATTTTTTTTGTTAATTTATAAAATATATTTAATTATTGTTCTAAATAAATTATTATAATATATTTTTGATGAAATGTAATAAAAAACTCATTTGTGAAGAAAACATATTTTAGAATAAAAAATCACATTATAAAAAATGATTTATTATTTAATAAACAATTATTATCACATTATATTAAGTAGTAAATATATATATAATTCATAAATTAGTTAATAATTATTATTCCCTCTATTTTATAGGCTTTTTATTGGTTTTAAATATCATGGGTTGTTTATGTTCTGTGTTACATGTTGAATATGTTATCAAATATAAAAATAACTGGGGGGTATGTACGTTATGATACCAAATAGATTATATTTCATTAAAAGCATATATATCATAAATTATAATGGAGTTATATTCCCTTATAATTTCAGTCATGCATTTCTTTTAAAATTTCAAATATAATTTTCTTCTTTTATAATCTTGCAGTGTTACAACAATAGTGTCGAAAATTGAAAATCATATCATATCTCAATGATCTCTTCCAAGACCATTACAAAATTATGAAAAAATATCATGATATCATTTAAATACATAAAAGAGTTCAGAAAAATAACCTCAAATTACTCGTAGAATAATATACTTGGATATCCTCCCATGTTTGATGATATAGGAGACTTGGATAACAACACATATCCCCTAACAAAAATGTTTTGTACCACTTGTCACGTGCCCAAATAGAATCATCATGAAATATATAAAATCTACCTATTAAATTTAAGGGATTTATAATTCTACCACCACCCATCACATAATTAAAAACCAATATATTTTTTATAGATGATTAATAAATATATTATAAATCCTACATGTTATATTTTTCCCATGAGGATAATATTATTTTCCTAATAATTGTTATTATTCCTAAAAACAAATATTCATATGATTGCCTAAGAAAATATCATCGTAAACCCCTAACAAATAATGAATATTGACAGTGTTGAATTTTGTTTAAAAAACAATGGAATATATTTAATAAATTACTTTTAAGTAAATTTTTTATTTTGTAATACTTTTTTAATCCTTAAAATCTATAATTTAATTTTTTTATGGAAATCATATATATTGAAAAAAATAACATTGATTAATCATGAAAACATGAAAAGGAATATCTATATGGAATATTGAATATGGACATTAGAGAATGTGAAATAGAATAAAATATAATAGAGTATTTTACTCTATTTTTAGTTATTTAATATCATTTTGAAGATATATTAATATATTATAGATGTAGAGATAAATACATATATAAAACAATATGACTATTATTTAAAATGATGATAATGATTCATTGTAAGAAATAATTGATAATGTTTTACCCAATACTATCTTAGTATGTTTAATTATAAGAAGAAACACTTATAATTCTATCTATTTAATTTGATGTCATTTTAATTATTATTATTTTCATGTGATTTTAGGAAGTCGGTATGTCAATTATTAGTTTCAAGATCCATTTGGGGATAATGTAGTAAGGAATTACTACACATTTCAACTGGCTAGATGAATGAAAACCACCATCCACCCTATGAATAAAATTGAAGAACCTACTATTGTCTATCCTCACTGGCTAATCGGTGAAGGTTGGATTGACCACTGGCCATCCAATGATATCAAAAGAACAACTACGGTACATTTTAAAAAAATTGAAACCAGTTGTTATGGATTTACCCATTTAAAATATTTCACCGATCAATGAAACAATTATATTATGAACACAACAAAGACAATCAAGGATACTCATGAGGTTATACATACTCCCCCAATTGGGCTTCAAAACAACTAATTACTATTTTTTATTCCATTGAGATATAATTTTTGCATCTTATTTTAATCAATTACTATTTAATTACAACAAGTATATATCTATTATTTTCATCATTTAAATATTTTTATAGAATCAGTACAATGTTGACATGGGATTTTTAAGCAAAACCTCATTTTCTTTTTCTTCTTGGGTTCTCCATACAACTAACTTGAGTGTGTTTTGGTTTATAACTATTTATATTAAAAATAATGTGTATTAGATGGTATTGGGTTTCATTCAAAAAGAAAATAAAAGTTAATTTTTTTAGATTATCCTATATATCGTTAAATTGAAAGGAAAAGTTAACACTTAATCCATGGAGTAGAGGAGACATACGAATTAAAATTGTGTTTTTTGATGAAATCCATTATTACATGATTTTTCACTTTATTTATTATTTTTTATATTTTAATAATAAATTTTAATGAACAACATTATTTATAATTTTATATATTTCAATTTATATAAGTAAATTACTCCCCCCTCTTTCGATACTATGGTGACCAAAAATATATACAATTACATATGTAATTCTTATTTCACGTGATTTATGGTTCAATGAGAGAGAATCTTGTAACAAAGAATGTAAAGTGACAACATGAAAAATGGAGAATAATTCATAGGTAATTTTATTAAATGACCATAAATATTATTTGAATGGATAATTAGGAATTATCAAGTTCACATAACATGAAGAATAGATATAGAGTCTTATATGGGATAAGAAATTTATTAATCAAAATCCAAGGAAACAAAGATCATAAAATTGAATTTTAGAGAACATAAATTATTTTTAAATAATAACATAAGATATGGTTGGGTTATTATTTAAAATATATAACTGAAATTAGGTGTATAAAACAAAACATTTCTCATTGACTTTGAATTAAGAAAAAACCATTATCATAGAATCAAGGTTGTCAAATGTTCTCTAACTCCATCGAAGACTGTATTATTTTCTAGGAAATACTCATTGAAATGATTGGTATAAAGATCATTATTTTTTAAACAAGATGAAAAATTTGGGGGAGTAATATTTGGGATAGTATCTGAATCAACATTCATGTGAAAACTATAGGGGAGGTGTATGCAGATATGGGTAGTAGATGGGTCCTTTTAAATGTAGTATAAACTATTATGTTTTAAAATACATATTCCTATATGAATATTGAATTTAATTTATCCTGGAATATGTATCCAAAGTTGGTAAATAATTGAAAAGTGGTTTTATGACGTTTATCACACCAGCATCCTCACATTTTGGGATAATGTTGTTATTGTTGTTTTGATATTTTATGAAATTATCCATTAATTTAACCCATTTACCTTGTTTTCCCCTTTATTATGATAACATACATCATCCTCAGTTACTTTTGTTTTTGAAAAAATGAAATTAACCCCATTATTTAGTTATTATATATTGATTCTAAATATATAGTCTGTTAAATTTAATTCAAATTCTATATTAATTTCTTTACTATTTAAATAAAAACATAAAATAAAATGTCAAATGGTTTTATAAGGAAAATTAAATAGTTAAACATTAACTAAATTATTATTATTTAATATTTACTAATAATAATTATATTAAATTTTCTGCAATTTTTTATAAAAATAAAAAAATAATTTAAAAAAAATAATTTATAAATGATATGTCTTAATATGTTACAATAAAAAATCATCACACATAATGTTGAATTTTTTATAAGTATATTTTAAATCATTTAATGATTTGATTCCTATTTCTAAATAATTAACAATTGATTTATGACTGATGATATATGTATATACAGACAATTCATTTCATTAAATGTTATAATAAAATAATTATAATTTAAAAAATAAAACAATAATCTAATAGGTATTAAAATTAATTTTTTAAAATAGAAAATATTTCATTGAAAATGAATCATATAATTTTTAATCAGTATTATTACTAACTAATTTATTGGATGTAATTAATTAAATATTATAGTAATTCATTGAATTTAAATTATCATATTTATTAACATAACACTTTTAATGTAATTTATTAAACAAGAAATATAATTTTTACAATAAATTACTTTAGTTTGAAAAGTTATTTACAATATGAATTTGTATATACATTTTTTATACGGGAAAATAATTTTAATTAATTAAAATATATTTATATAAATCAAATATTTAACTTTGACATATAAATAAGATGTATTTATATAAACAGAATATACATAATTCTGAATAAGTATCATGTTTGTTGGTGTTATACCCTATGGGTTCTAACCATTTTATAAATCACACATACTGAATATAATAAACCCATATAACTGTATATATTAATTTTATTATAACTTCTAAAATAACACATCTCATTGAATTAAGTTACTATCAATGTTTTACAAAATGAACACACCATTAATGATGTTTTTTTTAAATTTTTTGTTTTGTGATACAAAAGTGATACAAAAGGATGATGATGATCGAGAGGATTTTCATGTTATATAAATATTATTCATTTTAATTTATTATTCCATATTATATTATAATTGTATAATAGATTTATAATGAATGTAATATTTGAATCCATGGAATTCAATACTTTGTTTCATATAATTTTCTTGTAATTTTCAATTTTGAGTGAATAAATGGTTTCTAATTTGATTCATATATTATTTGATTATTTTTCCCTTAGTTTATATAGATTATAGTATTAAATAAGATATATTATAAAATTAAAATTACAATGTAAAATGGGGTGTTAAAATAATTGAATTCTTTTAAAAAGATATATATTATCTTTAAAATAATATATACCTTCTATTTAAAATTTAATATTCATGATATGGTACATATATTTCATGCATTGGGATTTATATATTAATATAATGATTGATTTATAATTGAATGAAAGGAAATTATTATAATATAAATTATATTTCAAAAATAATATTTCAGAACATGAATTAAAAAATATTAATGTATAGTATCATAAATTGGAATTGTCGAAAGGAATATAATACCTAAAAATTGATAAATATAAATTTCAACAATGTTGTTATATTTTCTTCAAAAATAAAATAAAAGGTCTAACAATAAAACTAAACTCTTACCTTTACATGCATCTAGTCATTCAATCTCATCATTAGGTACCATTGAACGTCATTAATTTTTTTTGGGAACATATTTGTAGATATTGTGGTGAAAATTAATGATAAAAAAAGAATCATTTTACGGATAATACATTAATAAATTATGAATTTTTTGGTTATGGAGCGTTGTATTTATGAATGAGAATTATATAAAAATTAATCAAAAAAATTATATTCATATGGCTCAAAATAGAGATTATCCATGTGTTATGTAAAAAAAACAAGTCATTTTTATATTACTCATCTTGATTTTGAAATCTTAAAAATTATTTTATATATATATTTATATATATTACTATATTCTACTATATTTATTACTTTTGATGACAAATAATGAAATTTCAATTTTACAAAATATTAATATTCTTAATGAAATCATGAAATACATTTAATTAAATTCATTATCATAGACTGATATATTTTTCAATGCATATATTTTTTATAAAGTGAACTTGAAAATAAAATTAAATTCAATATAAATGTTCATTATGGAATTTGAAGAAAATGAAATTATGATTTACTGATTCATACACCTTATGTATTAACATTCATTCAACTATTATTGATGGTAATAATTTTTTAACAACGACATATATGTTTCTATTCATGGTCACTTTATAGAGATATTTCTATTCTAATAGTCATATTATGGATGATTATTTTATTACATTAATAGTCATTTAATAACTATATTTGAATACATTACACCAATTACATGATTTCTAATCACAATAAACATTTTTATAATTTACTCTCATTGATTTTAATAATATAAATATCAATTCTAATGTCTTTCGTACCACTATTATTATTGCAACTACGATTATTTTAAAATATTATACTTATTTTTTTTGAACAGATGTTATATTTTATTGTTTATTCATTTTATACTATTAGAATAATATGATTTATTACACTATATTATTTTATTTATAATGATATACAATAATTGAATATAAATAATGAAAATTACCAATATGTAAGAAAACTATTTAATTGAATTTTACTTTTCTAAACAAATTTATAGATTTTTAATGAACATTAAAAATATTATTGGAATAATACATATATAATAGACAAGAAAGAATATGGTTTTGTTTGACTGAACCAAAATAATAAACTAATAAGAGAAACATCATAAAATATATTAATCATGATAAGTGAGAGGGATAATAATACAATAAAATATAATTCAACTTCTCGATAGTACTCGTAGTGATGAATATATGTATATAAAGAGGTTAATGGACATTCAAAGGCCAGAAAAATAAATATCATGAACTAGTCTATAATAAAATATTATATATGATGGAAATGAATAGAGGGAGATAACCCTTGATTCCAACATCGAATAGACCATAAATTGGGTACTAGAACCAAGGATATATAATCCATAAAAATTAGTGAGAGAATCCTCTTTCAATAAATTTCTGAATAAGAGACAATATAAAACTAACCAAATAAATCGATGAATAAATAATGAATCAATATATATAGAGAAATGTAATGTCATACATAAGTTGAAATGAATAAAAAATGCTAGTGTAAATCTTTAGTAGTAACCACGAACTCTGAAATATCCTTAATGATAATATTATGCTAGTAAGGCACATCATAATATCTAAATTGATCCTAAGGGACAAAATGTGAATTATATATATGGGTTGATCATAAATATTTATATAGTAGGATCCTCCATAGATCCTCTCATGAATAATGTGACAAAATAGTTCCAAAAATGATTGTAAATAATGATTTTTTTACCTAAATGGTTATTAGTATGTTCATATCTCCCCATGACTCACTCACTAAGTAACATGTAGAAGTCATCATACCATAGAAAAAAATAACATATGAATGGTACATTGATTCAACATCCCCATTTGTTTTTATGTATCATTACCCAATTCCAAACACCCACTAATTTAATCCCCTCTATATATCATTCCATATTTATTGTGAGTCAGGACTAGAAACTACCTACATCGGGCTCACATAGGGACCACCATCATGGGTTGTAATCAATCTTTATATTCATCCCATAATTAATTGTGTATGAATCATAGAAACCGTAACATCATATCTAAAATATATTATTCCAAAAGTCTCTATATCCAATGAATTTACACCCATGGGGAACTATGTTAATAATGACCTTATACAGTTGTGTTTTATAACTGTAATACTTGATAACCCACACAAACATGTTTTATAAAACAAATCTACATAAAATCCCATATAGACCCATACCCTATAACATAATATATCATATCACAGATATGGATACACAATAGAAAACATTAATGGGATTTTAGAGGAAGTGGGATTAAATAGACATTTATCTCCTCACCAAACTAGGTATTAGGGAAAATATCCCCACACAAGTAGTTTGAGGTTTTTTCATTACTAAACATTGTTTCAATGCATATATAATCTAAAAATATAATAATATTACACACACTATAATATTATGGAAATCCAAGTATCCCTAAACTCAATTTATGGCTATCATGCCACATGACATGCATAACTAACCATTATATCCTAGGATCCATATTTCAAAAAACCCAAAAAGAATCCATATTCAACATCATTATCCAAATTGAAATTGTAAATAGAAACTATTATTATTTCACTAAACACAGTTAAATATTATCATTTAATTTATTTAAATTCATACCTAGTCAACATTCCTTCATTATTCGTATTCCAATTTCTATATTACAATACCATAATTTCATATCATTAATTCCAACAATCCAAGAAGTCTCCTTTTTTAGATATCAAAATATAATCACCCACCAATATGTTAGTTAATTAATTCAATTTTTAGTCCATATTCCATGTACTATTGATTATATAAAATGATAACAAAATTATATTAAATTGTACTTGATAAGGAAACTATATCATGTTATTTTTAAATTAAAAAAACACCAATCTGGACACAAAAAATTAAATTAAGAAAATATTGGAGGATAATCATGAAATCATAGCTTCAAATATAAACAGAAAATCCAAAAAAAATCGATCACGACAATCTAGAAATCATTATATCTCATCTCTAAAATAATGTTATCCAACCTAACATCATCATCATCTCAATGACTATGCAATGAGGTATACCAAATCCCAATAATGGATATAAATCCAAACCATACCATACCCCACACATATAATCATAGTATGGTTATCCCATATTAGATAAAATATACTGAAAAAAAATTATTTTCTTAAAAGAAACTTATAGTAAAACTGTGGCCATAATTCTAGGGGCACAAGATTTCAATAAACTAAAATAGCCTTTCTTTTCCAAGTTAATTTATCTCCATATAAACCTTTTTTGTGGATATATTAAATTAATATACTAATTATGACCTTTGGGAATCAATAAGAAACGTATCCTCACAAGATAACATTAGATAATAATCAAATAGAAGGTATATTTCTTCATCACATTCACTTTTTTCTATTCTAAGGAAGGAATAATAAAAAAAATTGACATGATATATTCATTAATCACTCAATATTTATATTCCATGATGTTTAAAAAATTAAATCTCATTAACCATGAAAAACATTAAAAAACATATCAGTATTTATATATCACACTGACCAGAATATTATAAGAGATTTCATTAATAAATCCTCAAGATATACAATAATAAATAAACATTCAAATTCAATCTTTAACCACGATATTATATTTGTTTAATTTAATTTTTTTTGAAGAAACAATTGAATTGTAATCCACATTCTAATATATTAAAAGAGATGCAATGAATCCACTACCTAATTAATTTTAACATTCTCAACGATAGAAAGGATAAACAAAAACTAATCACCATTCACCACTCCCACATGTAACTAAATATCCATATATTCATCTCACAATGTATTATTCATGTAACTCCAATATAAATCCCATGTAAATCACATGAAAAAATATCCATTATAGAGAAAGTGAGAATGAGAGAGATAACCATCATAGATTAAGAAAAAACCCAGTATCTCTAATGGATTATTCTTTAGAATCTAGGGAAAATTTCATGGAAAGGTTCTCAAATTTTCTAATAGTTTTTGGGTTATGACTATTTAATGGACAAGGACGAAAATAATATATTTCAAAGAGGGTTCCAAAATTTATACTAGGACGATAGAACATAAGACTATGAAGAAACATCGTTGAACATGTCGTAATATCTATTATTTTATTCCAAACTACATTATGTGGTGGATGGAATGTATATAATGGTTCAAATGTTATCCACCCAATAAAATTCATAATGTATTATATAATTTATCATCCCATATACCAAATAAACCTAGGGGTAATGATATGGAATAACCTAGTCCTCATGACCTATGCAGAATCCTATATTCATGTCAATCCTACCAAGAAAATAATAAAAACATAGAAATACACAATCAATACCCTACTCTTTTTATGGACTGGGGATACAATTCAAGTTACACCCACGATCCACTCTAAGACATAGCTAATTTTTTCTCACTGTAAGACTCCTCTTATAGATGTATATTTAGTTTAGAACAACTTCATACCCTATATATTATTCCATGAATCCTCCAACCACCCCAAATCATAAATTAATGTATTGGAAAAAATCATTCCCTTACATCAGATAACTCTCAAAATTTTCTGTCCCTAAATATTTTAAACAAAAATGTCACAACCCTACTGATTCAAGATGAGGGATGGGATGGAAAAGTGCCCTGCACATTCTTTGTTAAGATGAAGAAGATATAATGACCCCTGAGTCCCACCTTAAATAGGCCCTGGAGTGGCAACTAACACTAAGGGTGTAGAATCTCACACATAACATGGAAGGAATTACCCTTTTTATTTAACATGATTGGGATATAAGACAGTAACTCCCACATAACTCCAAATACATAAAGTGAATGTAAATCCAAAATATATTCCCACATGAATGTTCAAAAGTAGAATTGATACAAAGTACAACAAGCCTCCAATGTAATGTACCAAAATAAAAGATACTAAGCAGCAGCGACAACTAATCCCGCAGCCCAAGCCAGTAAAGTCTAGCACAGTTCTAAAATTTCTCCTGGAAACCTAAAAACAATATTATATACATAGTGTGATGATACAAGTATACTATGTGGGTAAAACTAAATAAACATGTTAAAAAGTGGGGGATAATACTAAATTTAATGTGATAAAAAAATTGAATGTAAAATTACCTAACATGGAATACTAACCAGCCCATCCACACTAAGAAACACTCACCAAATAATGCAAGTCATGTTATGTAGTTTTATATGAACATCGACATTTGGGTACATCACACCACTTTACCACTAGTTAGTTTTTCATTCCTAATAGATAATGTCTTGATTCTACCACTATTACCATACGTATTCCCACTATTACAACCTACCCACACTCACATGGGTGTCAAACCACACACAATCACGCCCACAGAAACCTGGGCCACAACAACCATACCACTCTCACAAAGACACCAGGGCCTCATCTCGATGAAACTTGGGAAAACAAAACTGGCCCGCAAAAACCTCGGCCACTCATCCACAACAAACCATTTCCTAAAGAATCTTCGAATATGTTAAGCCTAAATACATTACAACCTACCCAAATATTCCTGAATGGAAGGAACCAGAAGAGCGTGCGAGGATGAATGTTAGAAATGAGCCATGAATCATCCCAACAAGATATTGCCAATGACACCCTCCCCCATGGAATAGAGGTGTTCGACACATAGTTATCAATAAGGGTAGGGTAAATATTGAAATCACACGGAACTAATATATATATATGTGTGTGTGTGTGTGTGTTTCATCAGACACTGAGCCGAAATTACGGGTCCCCACAACAGAAAATCAACTCACACAGAACCAAACTTGATGTTTCCCCTATATGCACAACCACACAACATCCACTTCCAAAATATAACTCAACAGCTCTTTCATTCAACTAGTTTCCAATTATTTCTCTAAGGTATTTACTAAAATTTATTCCAACTGAACCCAGGGCAACTAACAAGAAAAAAATCTGTAACCATTCTGAGAAAGTTAAATGCCATCAAACAATACCATGAAAAACAAGGAAGCAGGTACCAAGGTAAGGAAATTCATTTTAACATGCATTCATAAAAACAATTGAGATAAACCAACCTAGAGTCTTTCTAAACACACCCTTTTTCCTAGACACTTGTTTAGACGTTTCTAATAATCTTTCTTCAAAATTATACAACACAATCCTTCTATCACAACCTAGCCCTATCACCCTGTAGCCCCTCTACCCAAACAATTATGAGATGTAGACCCACTTGACAATGAGTTCATAACTATACTAGAGTCCCACTAAACAACATATGATGAGCACAACACAAAAATGGAAGTTCAACTTCCAAAAACTTAATCAATTCCACAATCAATAAATATCATATAATGAGAAGCCAACTCACCACTCGTACCACCCCATTCACAAATACCATAATAACTACCATTAACCACAACCCCAATTCACACTCATACCACATACTTCTCAGATAAAAAACTCCTTTTGCTAAATTGGAAACCACAACAGTGCTCCAAATAGCAGCACCACTCAACTCACACAAAATTACATAACTCAATAAAACACAGTACTCAACCACATCTATCAATAGGATGTGTATATAGTCATATATAACTAGAATGGGTTATTTAATTCTATATTATTATAACTAAGGTGATCATAGAACATGCTTGATCTTGGGGGAAACTATTTATTTAACTAGTATATGTGATTAATAAGATTTCATGTTACAACGATTTATTATTGCATCTCAACAAAATATAACATCACTAGTTCATAAGAAAAGGACACAAACGAACATGATTTTTAGAAGTCATATATCCCTGACCACTATAACAGAATCAAAGATAATAAATAAATCATGCGATCACCATTGGCCACTCCTTGTCCTTTATTTTTTTACCATTGTAATCTCATTTTCAAATACATTTCTTATCTATTTATTGTTTTCTAAGAATATTATTCAGCCATTCCTCCCAGGGATTCATTTTTGTTCCCACCAATATGATTCAATGTTAACTAGAAGAAAAATAAATCCATACATGAATGGTCAAATGATCGATTTTCCACTTTGTGCCAAGAATAGGGGATCATGTGAGTTGTAATAAATATCTCTATGAAAACTGAGTAAGAGGGGATCTGAACCAGGAACATGAATCTTCTAGAGATGAAGAATCTAGATGCTCCAAGGTGGAATAAAAAACATACTACAAAGGTAAAATCCTATCTTTGAATAACTATATCCTAATTTAAAGGAAGGACAGTTTCCAAAATTTATTTATTGTGGGATCGTGGTGAAGGCCACACAGTTTGAGTATCTCAAATCCCCCATACTATTAGGATATTAATGATATACTTACTATTCTTTATAATGACATGAAAAACTCCCCATAGATGCAATGATATTGGTTTACGTCAAATAAAATATAAGAGATGCATAATTGGAAATCTGGGGAAAACTAGAAAAATATGTAAATGAGTCATTGATGGGTGAGTCACCAACATAGAGCTATCGATGGGTGAGATACCAAGGAAACCAACTGATAAAGAGCCACTAAAACCCAACTACCATCACAAAGACCAACTAATGTAATTATCTATAGATATATCATCCTACCGATGCCTTGACCTACTAACACTGATGCCCTAGACTCACCAACGTTGAAACCCATTACTCATCGATGATGATGCCCCAAACTCACTATTGATGACACCCCTGACTCACTTATTAAAACACAATAACATGTCGTTGCACTGACATTCTAACACAATAACATACCGACACACTGACATGTGGACCCACTGACATTCTGATTCACTGACATGATGATGCCAATGCACCACACTCATCAATGGAAAAACTAGAAATTTGGAAAACATCGAAAATGTGCCACCGAATCCTCCCAAAACACCCTAAAAATATGATTTTTCACAAAGGAAAGGAAATGGAAAAAATATGGGTTCTTACTTCAGATACCTCTTAAATTATTCTTTTCCTCAAGAATTCAAAACTAAACTAGAAGAATGAGGGATCCAAACAACCACCCTATAAGATACCTATTAGGAACAAACCATCTTGAGTCATTCTAAAGCTGGAGTGAAAACCACAATATCCAAGAACAACTCATTGACATATATCTACCGAAAAACTATACAACACTATGGATCCACTTACCCAACCACTAACAAAAACCATGAAGATTACATTGTCTTGACACATGGATTATGGAGGTATTTACTATATGTTAAGATACTATTGGCATTGGGAAGCACTGACTTTCCCACACATGTTCAATTGCATCCACGTTAATGAATCTTGATTTGAATCAGGCCCCCTTCCCATAGGTTAGGACATCCCTCATATATATCCTAGGAAAAGCATATCTCATGGGAAAGATGATCATAATTACATCACAAGAAAGGATAAACAATAAGGCACAAGGTAAAAACTCAAAACTGATTTTGGTATCAGACACACGTATGTGCCTCCCATTCCCATGTACTCTCATCAAGACCAGCGTTCCTCCATACATAATCCAATGGGATGGTCCATCAATGCATAAACTTCTCCTCATAATCATCGATTCTTACTGGTCACTCCATGAACATTGCGTCACCCATGATATACAACTCTCCCCAGTCAATGATGTGGGAGTCATTGTGTAGATACTGAAGGAGTTGAGAGGAATGAAAGATTTCATGGATCCTCTCTAACTGTGGTTTTAATGTATGATGATATTCCACATTTCCAAATTTTCTCAACACCTAGAAAGGTCTAATGAACCTCGGAGAAAGATTCTTCCTCTGCCTAACTTCGGTTTCCCACATCGAGGGGAAGCCCTTAAGAAAACATGGTCCACAAACTCAAACTACAAAGTCCTCCTACGATGACCAGAATATGACTTATGCATCATCCTCTAATTCATAAGATTAACCTTCTCTTTCTGGATCTGCACCACCACTAGTCCAATAACACCTTCCTTCTTATCCTCTCTCCAGCACATGGGTGAATGACACGGTCTTCCGTACAAGGATTCAAACGGTTCCATGCCAATTTTAGACTGATAGATATTATAGTAAGAAACTCTAATAATGGATTGTTCCATAACCACAATGCTTTTATGTCCATAACACATGCTCACAACATATCCTTCAACATCTGGATGGTCTTCACTAACAGCCCATCCATCGGAGGGTGGAAAGTAGTGCTTAAGGCGTAACTGAGTGCCAAAATAATGTCATAGCCTCTTAAAGACTTGTGAGGAAAACTGTATGTCTCTATATGAGATGATGTATCTCGGAAATCCTTGCGGCCACACCACTTCACTTACGTACCTTTCTACTAAGGCATCTACTACGCTCGACTCCTTGATTACAAGGAAGTGAGAAGATTTCGTAAACCGATCCACCACTACTCTTATAGCATCATTGTATCCTTGTTTCATGGGTATTCCTATGATTAAATCCATTGAGATGTTGTCCCACATCCACTTTTGAATGTATAAGGAATGTATGAGTCCTCCTAAAAATAGTTCTCATCCATTACATGTTCACACACTAGGAAACTTTCCCTGAACTCTACCACTACCCACTTCACCTCGGGCCCCAAAACTATTCCCTCAAGCCTCAGCATATCTCATAATCCTCTGGATACACTATTATGGGTGATCCATGGAACTCACAGAGAACTCCCTCATGTATTTCCAATAGAAAAAATTGCTTCCCGCCGAATAACATCTAATATAGGCTATCCTCAAATCATCCCTCATGAGCATAACCCTAGAAAACGAGATCATGCATTACATAACCTGTGAGTCCCCCCACTGAGACTCCTCTACTTTTCATACTACGTAATAATATAGTTTCTTCTGAAAAATAGAGATTCTCCCACTTTCCCCCATCGTCTATGCACAAAGAGGCCAACACTTCTACTACCTTTTAATCATTCGTGGATTCTCAAACTACCTCCAACTACGACATCATGCTCAAGGATTCAGACACCACATTCCACTTCCCTGGGGTGTAAGAGATTTAGAATTCATAATCATGGAGGAACTCTATCCACCTTCACTAGCGCAGGTTTAGGTATCACTATGAGAAGATATACCTCTGGCTCTTGTGATATGTGAAGATCATGATGCGCTCCCCAACAAGCCCATTCCAAAAAAATGCTATCATGAACATGAGCACTGTAATCTCTAGATTGTGGGTAGAATAGTTAGGTTCGTGAGGGAATAACTTCATAGAACCATAAGAGATTACTCCTTGTTTTTTGTATTATACAACACCCCAAACATAATTCTGATGCATCACATAACTCCTTGAACACTGCCTATTTCTCTAGAATCCCAAGTAATGTGGAACTAACCAAATTCCCCCTTAGATATCTGAAATCTTTCTCACACTACTCACCCCACACAAAGACATAATATTATCTGGTTAATGTTGTCTATGGATATGCTACTCCAGAGTAGTTATCTTCGAACCACTGATAATTGCCCACCATGACCAAAAAACTAAGAAACTTTACCATGTTCTTGGGTGTTGTAAATGAAAAAACTTCTTCAACTGATAAAGTATCCACTTTTATCCCCTACTGGGACACCATGTTTCCAAGGATGTGTACCTCTCATGTCCAAAACATGAACTTGGGAAAATTTATATATAGTTGGTGGTGTTTGAGGATCTCCAAGACAATCCTCAGATGCTCGGCATGGTCTAGATTTTACCTTTAGAAGATTAGTATGTTTTTGATGACCATGATGATGAATCTGTCCAGGTACTCTCGTAAGATATAGTTCATGATCCCCATGATCATAGATGGTGCATTTAAAATGCCAAACATCATGATAGCGAACTCAAAGTTCCCATACCTCCACATAAAACCAGTCTTTGAGATGTCACCCTCCTTTACCATTAGCTGGTGAAATCCAGAACATAGTTCAATCGTAGAGAACCATCCTGCTCCCTTTAACTGGTCAAAAAATATCATCAATACTTGGATAGGGGTGGTTGTCCTTGAATGTCACTTGATTCAGTCTCCGGTAGTCTATTCACAATCTTAGATCATTGTCCTCATTATTCATAAACAAAATCGGAGTACCACAATGGAGAAACACTTTTTTCAGATAAAACACTTCTTCATTAAGTCTGTATCCTGAATATGCAAATCTTGCGACTCATAAGGTGCCATCCTAAAGGGACCCATCAGAATCAGACGAGCACTAGGTTTCATGTCTATCAGAAAATCAATGTCACATCATGGGGGGAGAGTCAAAACATCTTCATGGAAGACATCCAGGAACTCCCTAACAACACCAGAAACTTACACCATCTTTATATCATCTACATACACTATCAAAACAGGTAATAAGAAAAGAAGATGCTCAAAATTCCATCTTCCCTCCTGAAAACTATGCTCACCAATAAATGCAATGTGATGGCCCCCCATATATGAGAAAACTACCCTTCTCCAACATCATTCGCAAACAACATTCCTGGAATACAACTATTAAAATCCTGAAATGATATCATATGGATGCATCTGTAGCAGTAGAAGATCCAAAATTGATTGAGGCAGCCCCAACATTAGTCTACATCGTCAAAAAACATAAAATATACTATTTTGACCCCCCAACTAGTATACTCACGAGCATTAGCATGGGAAGTCTCTCTATATCTTGTCCCAGAGCATGGGATAGACTAGGTGCATCAAAGAGTGAAAATCTCTGGAAGAAAACAAAGAACACGAAAGAGAACTAAATAGACTGACCATGCCCTGAACAACATCTAGCCCTAATGGAACTACTACCACTAAGAAATGCAATGTACCACGCCCAGTTCCTCTGACCCTATACTATCATCTACCTCACTGACCACACTCTGTTCTTGGTCCTTGAGGATCTCCCTGAGGTCATACTCCCTTAGAACCATGTACCCTTGGTGGAGTGGGAGCTCGCTACCCCTACTGCTAAAAGGGCCTAGCTGGAAACTGGTACTGTTGATGTGTGTGCTGAAACTGCCCACCCACACCATACTATAGTTGAACCGGGAACTACTTTGGAAGAAGTCCAAGACCTCCATAGATAAATCAACTCAGTCCTTTACTCATGGGAAAAGGGAAAGGACAACCATATCAGAATTAGAACCTCTAAGGCCTACACCCCACTAGTAAAAACATGAAAGTCCCAAGAACCAAAGAACTACTTTTGATGAATTTCCCCTTTGACGAACATGGATAGCTCCCCTCTCATGACACACTCTCAAGGGAGTGTATTATTTCCACTACATAGTCTTTCTTTTGAACATTTATGTATGTTATCAGAGTGAAAGGAGTAACAACATATTGAAGAGATGGTTGTAGTGCCTCCTCTAAGTGTCTCGCCTACGACTCCTCATCCACAATAAGGTCTGGTGAAAAGCATAGGATATCCTTGAACATAATCCCCAATTCAGTTACGAACATACTCCCATGCTGGAGGGACAATATCTCTTTCATCTTATCACCCTTAATTATTTATGAATGGAATTCCACCCATAAATCCTTCTCAATGGCATCCCACAAACCCTCATTTTCCTTCCTCTCTACCAGGTAAACATCCACCACTGACATGCTGCTCTTCTTACCTAGCTCACTGCCAGAGGGGCACAATAATTTGTTGGAGCCTGAATCAATTTGAAAGTGATTTCTAGATCCTCAAGAAAACATTACCTCTCCATGTCTGAGAAGCTACCTTCATACTTTCCAAGAGTCTATTGCTAGAAGGAACGAATCGCCTTCTTTCACTCGTCATCTTCACCCTCTCGATTGGCCCTCCACAGATCAGCCAGGTCAACCTAGTGGGCCTCAACTACTTGTACTACTCGGGGGCGACGTATGAGTGCCATAGCCGAAAATGTAAACAATGAACTCCTAATCCCAAGTAGTGTGGGAGATTTCTTTTAAATTTATTTTATCTTTTTATTAAATTTGAATTCCCAAAACACCCACGACACACAATAAAACATGTCATTATGATGCATGTACCATTCTTAAGGTCTCTACCATGCAATCGTTGTATCCTCACTTGGTCTTCCAGTACTCCCAAGGACCTTGCATTGGATCACGGGGGGGGGGGGGGGGGTTCTAAAATCCCATATCCTAGGTGGTCATCCATGGCCAATCTCATGTACAAAGATTTCATAACACCATTTCCCTACCATCCCAGGAAATCCTTACTATGCCTAACTCAAAAATCCATCTTACCACTTAAACTCCCAATAGAAACCTCCCCTATAATACTATTTTTTCACGACTCGCATTTATTATGATGAGGGAGGGGATGGAGAAGTGCCCCACCATTTCTTCCTCAATAAGAAGCAGAGACAATAACCCCAAGTCCAGTCTTCAATAGGCCCTAAAGAGGTGACTAAAAACAAGGGGCTAGAATATCACACATAATATAGAAGGTATTTACCTTTTTATTTAAGATGATCATGATTTAAGATGGAAAATCCCACATAACTCCAAAATCTAATTGATAAATTAAATCCAAAATCAGTTCCCACATGCATGGTCAAAAGTAAAACTGATATAAATTATAAAAAGACCCCAAACTAAATTACAAAAATAAAAGTTACTATGTTGCAAAAGAAACTAATCCCACCGCTCGTGCTAGTAAATTCCAAAACGGTCCTCAAAGTTATCATGGAAACAAGAAAATAGTTATATATATATAGGTTGTGCATACAAATATACTTAGTAGGGAATCTAAAGGTAACCGAGCACAAGTGGGGGAACATACTAATGTCCCCATGATAAGATAGTATAACCATAATGCACCTACCAAGGAATGCAAACCAGTCCTGCCTCACCAAGTCATAATCAGCAAATAACGCAATTCATGTAATGTTATAGTATAATCAAATAAAAATATGAGTGCTCTACACCACTTTACCACCAGTTTTATACTCATTACGAATGGATAACATCTTGACACTACCTCTCTTCCCATAACCTACCCCTACTCACATGGGTCTCAAAGCACACATAATCCCTACCACTGACACCTGGGCCACAACAACCACACCATTCAGCTGAAGACACCATGACCTCATCCTGAAGACACATTGGAAAACAATCCTGCCCCGCAAACACCTAGGCCCCTCATCAAAAACAAACCCTTGCCCATATAATCTTAGACTATGGTAAGCCTCAAGACATTACAGCCTGCCCGGATATGCCAGAGTTGCAAGAACTGGAAGATGGTTCATGGATGAAATCTAGTAATAATTCATCCATCATCCCACCAGGATGTTGGGAAATACACCCCCTTAAAATGTAGGTGTTCGGCAAATAGTTCTCAGCAAGGTTGGGCTGCATATAAAAATTACATGAAACTAATATATATATATATATATATATATATATCTCTGTGTGTGTGTGTGTGTGTAATCAAACAGTTAGCCCAACTTATGGGTCCCCAAAATAGACAACTAACTCACATAGAACCACACTTACTGCTAAACCTATATGCATAACCACACAATGACCACTGCCAAAGCATAACTGAATCCATTATTTTATTAAAAAATTCCATTTATTTTTTTAAGTGATACACTATAATTTATTCTAGCATTACCCAGGGAAACTGAAAAGAACAACACATGTAACCATTCTCAAAAGGGTAAAAGAAAATAAACACTACCAAGGAAAACCATGAATTAGGGACCAATGTAAAGAAATCCATTTTAAGACTCATTCATAAAAACAAAAAAGAACTACCATCCTGCAATCCCACTTCACACCCCCATTTTCCTAGATACACATTGAGCCATTTCTTGTAATCATTCTTAAAAACAATACCACATAATCCTTCTCTCACAACCCATCGATGCATCCATATAACAACAATTCCCAAATAATTCCCAAACAATTCCCAAATGCAGTCCCACTCCACAACTAGTTTATAACCATACATCTGTCCCACAGCACTATGTAAGGAGGCCATAACACTACAAAAAAACACCATCCCACATGTTCATCCATTCCATAATCAATCAATCTCTCAAACATAGAATCCAACTCACCACATGTATCACCCCATGCACAATTCCCATAGCAACTATCCTTAACCATAATCCCACAAAACAATCCAACCACACCCTTCTCACAAAACTAACTCATCTATCTAACTGGGTACCCAAAACCGTTATCCCAACAATAACACCAAACAACTCACAAAAAGTTACAAAACTCAATAGAGCACAACATCGAGCCACACCTATCAACATGATGGGTATATATTCAGATTTAACCAGAAGACATTCTTTAATTCGAATTAATTAAAATGGGGTTTATCACAAAATTGTCTTGTTCTTAGGGGAATCCATTTATTTAACCAGTATACATGACTAAGTAGATTTCATTTTATAGTCATTTTTTGAGCATCTCAAAAAAATATTACATTAGTAGTGTGTATGAAAAGACCACCAATGAACATGATATTCAAAAGGAACATAGCCACTATAACCATAATAGAATCAAGGATAATAACAAAAATAGGCGATCAATATTTTTCACTCCATGCCCACTATTTTCTTTACCCGTATTATCTCAGGATCAAATCATGTTCTTATCTATTTCTTTTTTTAAGAAACATATTCGTCCATTACTCATAATGATTCATTTGTATACCCAAATTGCATGATTCCCAATTAAATGGTAGAAAATCATATCCCTACCAAGATGATCAAAAGATCATAGTTCCTCCTTGATCCAAGAATAGGGGATCATGCGATTCATAGGAAATATCTCAAAGAGAACTGAGTAGGTGGGGCTCTAGAATCGGCGAACGACTCATCTAGAGATGAAGGCTCTAGAAGCACCATGGTGGAATGAAAATAATTCTAGGAAGGGAAAATACATTATTTGAAAAGCTAGATCCTACTTTAAGGGGAGAACCATTTCAAAATGTTATTAATCGTGGGTTTGTGGTCAAGGTCACACAGTTTGAGTATCTCAAATCCCTAGGAGTGTTAGTATACTAATGATATACTTAATATCCATTAAAACGCTCTTAAAAATGAAAAAGGGGTCTTAAAACATGGTTTCAATCAAATAAAACATATAAGTGGTAGAACATGAATAATGCAGAAAACATGAAAAATCTGTAAATGAGTCACTAACAAAGTGCTATTGACGAGTGTGCTATCAATTCAACTTACAAACGTTGAGACACTAACTTAGATCTACTAACGTAATGAACTACTGATGCAACGACCTACCAAAACCACAACCTACTGATTCCCCGACCTACCGAAACTGACACCCTCAACTCACTGACTTTGATTCCCTTGACTCATTGATACCGATACCCCTAACTCACCGATGATGGTACCCATGACTCACAGATGCAGTCACACTGACATGTCGATGCACTGACCGGTCGACATACTTATGTTTCGATGCACATACATGATGATTCCAACTTCCTTGTCTCATCGATGCAAAAACTAGAAATTTGGAAAACTTCTAAAATGAGCCATAGTTTCCTCCCAGAATGACCTAAACACATGATTTTTCATTGAGGAAAGGACCATAAAAAATATGGGTTATTACATAAAACATACGGTGGAGTGAGAAGGGTGGAATTAGAAAACCATCCCATAATATACCTCATAAAAATGTTCTTAGAATAGAAAACAACCTAGCCAACATGGGTAAATATTTCAATAAAATGTGATTAAATCAATCATATAATAAATCTACAATTGTAAAATGTATCATCTCAACAAAAAAATCAGTAGATTTTGTAGGAAACTATATATTCCACTCCTAAGTTATCTCTTATAAGTTATGAGATCACCATAGGATATGAATCACAGGTATATCACACATGCACAATACTTTATTCTGATAGTAATAAATCACAACAAGATTCCCTACGAAGACTGTCTCACCTTTAACATCTAGCTCACCCTTTTGATCAAATGTGATTCATCTGTACGTTACCATCAAATCACCATAACCTAGAAGATGTAATGAATCATGATTATACATGTGGGAAATTATAACTCCTATTATATAACATCAATATGTTCTAACATCTCAAATTTTCTAACAAATCGCATATAAATTTAACCCCATGATAAACCCTCACTACCCATGATATGAAGATATGTAAAAAACAAATGATTTTTTTTCAAGCATTAGAGGAATCCAAATATGATAAAAATGGTCCTTATGGGTATCTTAACTACCTTTATTTTCTCATAGAATACATAGAACATCTTTATTGTGCTCTGCGCTAACTCAAATATAAGAATATCAGAATCTCTAAAATTACTATTGAACAATACAAATCAGAATGTTTAGTCATAAAATGGCTTAAATCAATCCACCACAATGGTGGATTGATAACTATTATAGTAGTATAAATCCACCAAGGGTGGGATACTCACCAAAAACCCTCTAAAATCGATAATTGAATCAGGAAACATTTCTCCTAAAGTATTTATAGTCTACCATGACTTACCATCCATCGATATATGAAAATTTATAACATGGAATAATTGTAATCCAAAAGAATTATTAAGACCTATTCAATCCCTATAGGTAATATGAAGATCAATTTTTTTTAAAAAAAATTTTATTCAACAAACCATGAATCCTTCCACCCCCTCATGGAAATATTGATTATAGATTATTTTATTTTGACCAACATGAATCATCACCACCACAACATAATTCTACTTTAACAAAGGCACTACAGATCTCAACACCATAATCACAATAAAGTGAGTGGAATTCATCAAGAGGTACATGATCACCCATATAAAATCACATATTTATTGGTATTAAATAAAAAATGGAATAAATTAAACTATGATGTCCTACAACTTCCACTTGGGAGTATCATGCGGCTGATGGAAATCACCTATAATACGTTTCTTATCATTCACCTTCTGGAAGACTAAACATCGAGTTTCAAACAAAAAATTTGTTATCTTGAAACCAAAAAAACCAAAATAAACTAATAACTAATGATATATCTTAAAAATAAAACGATTTACAACTGATGGGGAACTATGGAAATCACAAAGAAGGACATAACACATCATTGAAGGGAAAACTATCTTCCCTTATAACAACACCTGATATAGACCATCTTGATACTTCCCCTTAAGAGGATCTATATAGACTTTAAAATATCTCTAAACACCCACCCCAGAATCCCCCAACCATGAATCATACACCTATTGTACTAATAATGACTACATATTCATATGATAAAGATAACCTCTATCATAAATCTCCTTAGATCAAGGTTCGTCAAATACAACTCATATATCATAATCTATAAGTCTCCAAACTCTATAATATAACAAAAAGGATACTTCCTTCTCATGGTATCTTCCAGAATATTCTATTTTCTGGAGAATAGTATATTTCAACATTATAACCTAGTAATAATCCCATCCATCATCAGTACTACAAATTCCAATCATGATGGGAGAAGAAATAATTTAGACCCTTGTTATCTATGATGAAAACAAACCACTATCCAATACGCTAATTACACAATAAATTTGAAGAAAACACAAATATATAAATATATACATTCTTGGTGTTATATTCACAATCATGAGGTCATAAATATTGTGACCCAGAAGAGATAGGAACTCGTTATTACATCTGGAAAAAACCAAATCCAAGAGGTGATGGGCCGTTGTTTCCGACAATTTCATCGGGGTGCGTGCATCCATCTATGGAGGATGTACAACTATTTTTTCCCCGCATTCCTTCTCTCCAAAGGCGGGTGGCATCCATTCCATGTTCAGGGATGTTTAATCCTTGATCGAAATGAGATTATGAGATATCACTTCATTCTTCCGTGGATTCCTACTCGGAACTCGTCACCTAGTCCAGGTCTCCCTTAAAGATTAAGTGGTGGTTCGTCAATCTTATTCCCAGTGCCATATCATTGTGGATTCATAGTTAATTACACTACTTTCATCAGGACATTCCATGGGGTCTTGAAATGGTAGCAAACTACGGTTGGAGTAGATGACAATATCAGGCTTGTCAGGGAATCTCTAGATGTGTGGACATTGGGGAAACTCTATTATTCCTCATAAGATGGAATCTCAAGGGTGCATAACCCAAGGAATCCCACATTGAATGCAGGGAATCATATTCCATAGGCATGTATCTGAGGTTTTCCCCAGCTTCTCATGTTTAACACAGGGTATTCCATATGTTTAACATATATTAGAGATAGTTATTCCAAAGGCATGACATCCGAGGTTTTCCTCACTCGTCTAATGATTAACATGAGGTAGGCCATGAGTTTAACATCTTGCGGAGAAAGAATGAGGGTGATTAGAACGTCCCATATAGATGAATCATATTGATACATCCCTAGGAGGGAATACCTTGAAGGCTTACTGAGTGGATGGATCCGAACACTCGATAAGAGCATACCCAATATAGTGTGTCCCATAAAGGGATGATGTCATACCATGAAGGCTGATATGGACACCACTAAGGGAGGATCTGGGAGTGTTCACTCCAGAATGGGGAAACACCACAGTTTAGCATAGACTAGGATTGAACCTCAAAGAGGTTTCCTACATTCCATGTATATACGACAGGGATCAAAACCCACATAGTTTGAAGGGGTGATGAATTGGGGTGTACACAAAGGACAACGACACAGATAATTTCTCGGGCTAACACATGAAAAGCAGCCGAGGTATAGCAAGAAGTGAAGTAGGTATGAATGGCATGATCTCACTGGGATGTGGCCGCCCGGGTAAGAATCCAGATGGATGATAGAGAGTTTAATGAATTGAAGGGGGAATGAGATGGAGTCATCTCAAGGACTATGATGATGTTGGTCTTGAGTTTTGAAGAGGATTCCTACATATCCCAATGGAAGGGAATCAAATTCATCGTATTTCATCTGATGATGGCTTACTCTTGATTGGGAATTTGAACAGCTTACCGCTGAATGGGGTCACAACGACATATGCAAGATGGGGTCACAATGTCTTACCAATGGATGGTGTCACAAAGGATTACCACTGGATGGGGTCACAATGACCTACCACTGGATGGGGTTGAACCTCATGAATGCTTCCTACATACCCTGTCTAGGAGACAAGGATCAAAGCCCACATAGTTCGGGACATGGGGGAATTTGGGGCTTACACTATGAGGTATCCCAAGGTTTTGGTGAACTAAAATTAAGTGGGTCAGAGTGACCAATGGATGGTGGTATTTAACCACAGAGAGGCTTCCTATATACCTTTCCTTAGAAAGGATCAAAGACATTATAGTTTAGGTGTGTTGGTGAACTGGTGTAAAGGGGGTCAGAGAAACCAATGGATTGTGGGATTGAACCTCAGGGATGCTTTCTACGTACCCTCCATGGCATGGATTGAAGACCTCGTAATTCAGGTGTGTTGGTGAACCGACGTGAAGGGGGTTGGAGTGACCAATGGATGGTGGGCTTGAACCTCAGGGATGATTCCTATGTACCATGCCTTGGAAGGATCAAAGGCCTTGTAGTTCAGTTATGGGTGTGTGGCTTACACTTTAGGCTGGCCAAGGTGTTGGTGAACCGATGTGAAAGGGGTTCGGAGCAACCAATTGACGGTGGGATTGAACCTCAGGGAGGCTTCCAACGTACCTTTCCATGGCAAGGACCAAAGTCCACATAATTTTGATTATGGGTGTGGGGATTACACTCTTGTCTGCCCAAGGTGTTGGTGAACCGATGTGAAGGGGGGTCGGACAGACCAATGGATGGTGGGCTTGAACCTCAGGGAGGATTTGTACATACCATTCCATGGCAAGGATTGAAGTCCACGTAGTTCATATTATGAGGGTGGGGATTAAACTCTAGGCTTCCCAAGGTGTTGGTGAACTGGCATGAAGGGGGGGTTGGAGCGACCAATGGAGAGTGGGCTTGAACCTCGGGGAGGCTTCCTATGTACCTTGCTTTGGAAAAGATCAAAGTCCACATAATTCGGATTATGGGTGTGGGGATTACACTCTAGGCTTCCCAAGGTGTTGGTGAACCAACATGAAGGGGGGTCGGAGCGACCATTAGATGGTGGGCTTGAACATTAGGGAGGCTTCCTATGTACCTTGCCTTTGTAAGGATCAATGTCCTTGTAGTTCATATTATGGGTGTGGGACATACACTCTTGGATACCCGGGTGCAGCTATGGAGAGACAATGGTTGATGGGGCTAATGGAAGGAAGCAGCCCGAGTGCCGCTATGGTGCAGAAATGGTGAATGTGGCTTACACAAGGAAGCTGCCCGAGTGTTGCTATGGAGCGGCAATGGTCAACGAGGCTTACACAAGGAAGCTGCCCTGGTGCCTCTATGGAGAGGGAATGGGGAATGGGTCATATGAAAGTACGATGCTCGGGTGCCACTATGGAGAGGCATTGGTGAATGGGGCTTACGCAAGGAAGCTACCTGGGTACAACTATGGAGCGGCAATGGTGAATGAGGATTATGTAAAGAAGCTGTTGGGGTGATGCTATGGAGAGGCAACAGTGAATGGGGCTTATGCATGGGTGCAGCCCAGGTACCGCTATGGAGTGGAAATGGTGAATGGAGCTTATGTAAGGTAGTTTCCTGGGTGCTGCTATGGAGCGGCAACAGTGAATGGGTCTTACACAAGGAAGCTTCCCGGGTGGTGCTATAGAGCGGTAATGGTGAATGGGGATTACACAAGAGAACTGCCTGGGTGCCGCTATGGGGTGGCAATGGTGAATGTGGCTTAGACAAGGGAGATGCCCGGGTGCTGCTATGGAGTGGAAATAGTGAATGGGACTTACACAATGAAGATGCCCCGGTGCCGCCATGGAGTGGCAATGGTGAATGGGGCTTACGCATGGAAGCTACCCAGGTGCCGCTATGGAGCGACAATGGTGAATGGTGCATACACAAGGAAGTTTATCGGGTGCCGTTATGGAGTGACAATGGTGAATGGGGATTATGTAAGGGAGCTGTAAGAGTTACGCTATGGAGCGACAATGGTGAAGGGGCTTACACGTGGTGGCTTCCTCGGTGCCGCTATGGAGTAGTAATGGGGGATGGGGATTACACAAGGAAGTTTCCCAATTTCCCCTATGGATTTCCAATGGTTGATGGGGATTATGCAATGAAGCTTCCCGGGAGCCACTATGGAGCGACAATGGTGGATGGGGCTTACGCATGTAAGCTACCCGGGTGCCACTATGAAGCAACAATGGTGAATGGGCCTTACGCAAGAGAGCTTCCTGGGGGCCGCTATGGAGCGAAAATGGTGAATGGGGCATATGAAAGGCATTTGGTTGGGTGCCTCTGTAACACCCCGAGCTTCCACAATATGCTTCTAATTCAATAATGCAATGGCTTGAATTGTACGCAACTTCGAGTTCTAAAACACCGTGACTAATCAAAGTAGCCGTTATGAATAGTAATAACCGCTTTTTAAAATTATAGAAATTTTATATTTCAAAATGGACTTCATTTTTGGATTCGGAATATTGAAATTAGACTATGTTTAATTTTTGGTATTTTTCTGAGAACTTCTAATTTTTTATGAATAGTGAAAAATACTTAAAAACAACTTTTTTAATAAAAATAATTTATAGTGATAAATTATACTATTTAGTGGTTTTAAAGTATAATTAGAATATATTTTTACCATTTTATCCAATGGTGGTCATTAGAATTAATTTAACATTGAAATTGGACATAAACAATTGCCAATATTTTGATATAAATTGTTTCTTAAAAACACGCTATTTGTTATGACAGTGGGAATTAATTAAAAAATCAATTAATGCAACTTATATGTTTGTAATTTTTTAAAATAGAAATCATTTTTGAATTCGGAATATCAATTATAGCTTAGGGTGAAATTTTGGCATTGTTCTGAAAAAGTTCAATTTTTGATGAATAGTGAAACCACTAAGTGGTAGTTAAATAACTGATTTTTCATTTAAATGAAATATTACCACTTATATGATTTGATTTTCAAAAATCTGACATACATGGTTTTAATTAGGAAGTAAAATGTGGTTCAATGGAATTAAAATATTTTTTTGGTGAATAGTAACTTTTCAGTTTAATTAATCACGATTAAAGGTAATTAGTGAAATTTAAGGTAAAAATGATAATATAAAAATATGAAAATACCTTCAAATTTGTCCTACCCCTATTGTATGTGTCATGGCCGACCAAGAAAATCCATGGGTCAACTTGGGGACCCCATGGAGCCACTTTGGTAGGAAAATGACATAAATAACTTTTATTCAAAGTTAAAGTAAAAATGTCACAATCATAAGTTGTTTAACTAAATCAATTTTTAAATAGGGTTATACAAGTCATATTTTTTACAATAAATATTCATTATAAAGATAAAAATATTTCATACATCGTGATATTTTTTTTGTAATTTTTAGACATTAAAAAATTAAATTATTTATGACACCATGATGATGCAGCGATTACCTCATTAATTAACGATTTAAATAAAATGAGAAGATAATGTAAACTTTAAGGCTTACACTTGGGAAAAACCTATTGGATGAGTAGATTTCGAACCCTTATCACCTTTCCCTCGAATTATATAAGTGTGGGACCTCTAAAATCCGAAACTCATTTTATAATAAAGTGACTTTTCTTTACTTTCCAAGAGTACCCCTCCTCTCCACTTATAAAAGGCCCCCACCTCTACCACCTCATTCACACTTTCAAGCCATTTGGCTCGGCCAACCTCTGCCCAAATACTCTCCCAACTTCCCCCTCTTACTCTTAGATGCCTCACTTTGGGAAGAACTCTTCCCAAGGAAGCCTTTGTCTCAAATCAAAAAGAGTTACCCGATTTTAAGGTAATGTCTTCTCTAATTTTGTTTTGTTTTATTTTGCTTCTCCAACCCCTTAAAATCTTTTTATTCCGTTCTTTTGTAACAACACCAGTATCCTCAATATACTAGGATGTTGTTATAATGAGAATTTGAGCTACACATACACACACCTACATCTAACGGTTAAAGAACATACGGTTTCTGTGGATGGCGAATTTCTGCCTCACGAAACGATGATTGTTCAACACTCATATAACACCTTCAAAGGTGGCCATTAAGATGTCACTATATTTATATATGTTATATAATATGTTTATGTTTTACTTAAGCTTCTGTATTTTTCATCTATGTCAGAGCTTTATGATTTCCATTATGGGTAAACCCGATACTTTCATTTTAGGAAGTGCGGACTACCGCCCCCTCAAAGTGATGTGAATCGTTAATGCCATATGTGGAATGTAAAAAGGATGGAGTAAATGATATTATATATGATATTATACTGGAATTATATTATACATTTATATCATTATGATTTCATTAAATACGAAATATAAATGAAAGTAGCGTTCATGCGTACGTACGACTTACCGTCTCCATGAACGGTGCATTTCATTTCTTACCTCTAAACGTTATGGAATATTATAAATGCATGTATATACTGGATATATATGAGATATAAGATATCTATATCATGAATATAATTCTGGATATAATGGATATATCACCACATGAACAACTAGTAATTTTAAGAATGTTATTTTTGACTCAAGTACCAAAGTTCGAAAAAACGACCGTTATTAACATAAATACATACAACATGGTTATAAGTGATATTAAAGAAATAATAAACTTGAAAAGGTTCTTAAGAAACTATAAATTAACTCTAGTTTATTATTCAGGAGGTTAAAGAACGGTCGAGTCAGGACATGACGCAAGGTAAGGGAATTTCTTAACCCAACTTCCATTCTTTGGGTTAATCTCCTACTTTCAAATTATGTCATGATATTATTAAGTCTTATTTTTTATTTTTACTTTCTTTATGTGTACCTATAGTTAATAAACATAATAGATCTATTTTATTTTAAAAGTGATATTTTTAAGGATTTCGTCTCAATCTCCTTTCCTTGAGGCATATTTGGTTTTATACACAACTTTCTTTTATACGGTGTATAAACCCCTTTGACTTTTACGTTTATTCAAAAGGAATATTTTTTATACGAAGCATTTTACTAATCGAAAAAAGGGAATTTTTTTCTTTCCGTACTTATGCGGTGACAACGACTTCTCCGCCGCCGTGACCATTATTTGAGTTTCGGCTTCCTCTACAAGCCATCACTTTTTTTAATGAAAAATAAATACAAAGTTTTAACTTTCTTTTATTTTGGTATTGAAAATGGTTTTGAAATAGTTTTTATTATATAAATGTGTTGTATTGATATCTTGTGATTGAAATGTGGAAATGTTATGTTTCCTTTATGCATGTATTATGTGATACGATTACGTTATTGTTTATGATATGTTTAAACCTATTCATAAGGGGAACGCATTGGACTTAATAAGTGACGGGTGGAGCCCACTATAGCTCCTCGATGCATCGGTAGGTCCCATGAGACAAACTAGTGTCTTGGCATGAGGCCTTGACAAAATCTTATTTGTGGTCTTGGCACGAGGCCTTGACTACGTGGTCATGATAGTCTGGCATTATGCATTCCATCATTATGAAAGTGGTTATTGATATTGCATGTGATTATTAGACCAGTAGAATATCCATGTGAATAAGTAAATGGCATTATCTCATTTTACTTTTTCCATATTATGTTGAAGTTCAGGTTTAAAAGGCGTTTGTTTTAGTCATACATTTCCTTAAATGTTTATGTTTATTTATGAAGGCTTCCGCAATATTGTTATACTTACTGAGCATCTGAGCTCACCCCTTTCAATGTTTTAATATTTTCCAGGATGTGAAGAAGTATTTTATGAATGACCTGCAGGGATAGTCAGAAGAGGATATGAGTGTGGACTATGATGACTTTGTTATTAGTTTTTCACATTATGATGTAATGTAAGTCTTATGAATGTATCTAGTGTTTCCAAGGCTACTAAACTAATTGGTCTTTCGAGGCTTGATCTTTTGTGATCATGCCAATGTTACGAAGTAATGCACCGACACTGGGTAGCTGGGGTCGGGGTGTTACAGTTGGTATCAGAGGCAGTTTAGTACTAACCTTGGAAGCTAGATTTAGATAAACTCTAATTAGAGCACATAGCCCAAAGATAGAACTTGAGGATTAGTATATAAGAACTTCCTAGAATTTTGTTGTTGTAGAGTTTTTGTGAGTTTTTCTGAGCAGTACATCCCTGTCTGGATACGAGCAGGTAGAGGCGGCTCTGGCACATATGTACCTAGGGGTAAAACCCGAAAACACCGCATTGAGCTAGACTCGAACGAGAACTGGTGCACGACAACGGGCCTTGCTGCACTCTTGGTTACGACACTCACGGGGGATATGCTTAGGATAATTCTCATTTTCTTTACAAACCACTATGAAGGGTTATGAGTATATACTTCGACAAAGAAAACATTTTTATTGATTATATCCATAAATAGTTCAATTTATGTTAAGTATTTTACAAGTATGGAATTATGTATTTTGATTCATAAACTAATCTAGTTTATGCCATTGTTTAGAAATGGCGCCTAGTGTAAGGAATGGAAACCGTATCAATGCAAGCACTCCGTGTAGGGATTGCCCTCCTGCTCAAGAAAATTTTTGTGGAGCTAGAGATACAACTAGTGCTGATCAACTTATTACCATACTGGGACAACTCACTCAGGTTATGAATAATAACCTTACTCGTATGGAGCACCCTGATCCGCAACGTGGAGGATCAATGTTAGACCGCTTCATGAGGCAAAAACCGCCAACATTTAATGGGGGTACAAATCCATTAGTAGCTAAGCAATGGATAAATTCCTTAGAAAAAATATTCCACGCCTTGGGGAGTAGTGAAAGGGAAAAGGTTATCATGGCTGTCTACCGCCTCACTGGAGATGCCGATCAATGGGGGTCATTGATTCAAAACACAAAGGAAGATGATGATGTATCAAATATGGAATGGAGAGAGTTCAAATATCTTTTCCTAGAAAAATACTTTCCACATGACCATCAAGAAGACATGGAAAGACAATTTTTGAGTCTGAGACAAAAGGAGGATGAGAATGTCGCAAAGTATGAGGCCAACTTTACAAGGGTAGGGAGACATGCTGCAGACTATATACATAACCCAAGAAGTAAGATTCATCGTTTCTTTGATGGGTTAAAACCATTTCTCTGTCGAGCTTTAGTATCACAATCTTTCTAAACATACGAAGATATTGTCTCGTGTGCAATCAAGACGGAAAAGGAATTCTCTAAGTCTCATGACTTTAAAGCAAAGTAAGAAAAGAAGAGAATGGTGGAACAAGAGACGGATAAAGGGAGAAAGGGAAAGACGTATTTTCCATTATGCGATAATTGTGGGAATAATCACCCTGGTACATGCCTAAAGGGAATGAGAGTTTGTTACAAATGTGGAGAAAAAGGTCACCAGGCTCGTGATTGCAAGGGAAAGAAAAAGGCTATCAATGTTGAATGATACAACTGTAGGGAAATGGGGAATTATGCAAATGAATGTCCTAAGCATCAGGGAAACTTACCTCAGAGAAGGCCAAGGGATCAAGGACAATCTTATGCTGTTACTACAGTTGAAGTGGAATAATTAATGTATTGGTGCTTTTGGACTCATGGATTATATTCTGGTTATTAGAATAATGTGATATATATATAAGGATTGTACTGCAGTACTTGTTGTTTCAGTATGGTTTTAATATGATGAAGGTAATCATATTTTTAGTATGTGACAATAAGAGAAACTTTACTTTGTTTGGGGAATCTGATAAATTGATTTTGGAATTAACAGACCGTTTAGAGAAAGTCTGGACAGAGGTATTTTGGATAACTATAAAGGTTGGAGTGGATTAAGTTGATCATTGGATAGTATTGTTTGAGGTTAAAAAATTTATGAAGAATATTTTTTGAATATTATAATACTATAGTTTTCGGAAAAGGACAACCTGCAGGGTGGGGCATAACCCTTCACGTCGGACAAAGCTGTAGGAATCGAACCCACAACCATAGTGCGACAGGCCTTTACTTCCTACCACTAGCATACAGGAAGTCCCTGGTTATTACAAAATAATTTTACTAATCTAAATGGTATGTGTTAACATTTGGAACCTTATACAATTAGGATAAGTATAATATTTTTGAGTTCTATTATCTTTTTGAGTGAAAGATGAGTTGAGAGTTGAAACTCTAATTGTCAAGCATAAATATATATATATACCTATCTCTTATTCAATGAATAAATTAATTCTTAAACTTTAGTAAAGGGATGTTAAAACAAAAAAAAAAATGTGTTATCCTAATACCTTATGTCTTGTTGAACTGATGATATTTTAAATCAACATAGATTGAAGGCTTTGAGGCCCTCAATTTGACAGTTGATTGCGATTGATGACCTCAATCACTCCCTAAAAATATTTACGTTTTCCCTCCAATTATATGTTTCTAATTGCCACCAATGTTCTCCTAATCGAGATCATAATTGGGCGGTGACTTTTTCATTTCCCTTTCCCTCTTATTAAGGCTAAATTTTATTAATCTTATTTCCGATGTGGGTTTTCCACAAAGGTATTTTCTATTTTCAACCTTTTTTTTCCAAGAAAAATTTTAATTTGCGAGGACGCAATTTATTGAAGGAGGGGAGAATGTAACACCCCGAGCTTCCACAATATGCTTCTCATTCAATAATGCAATAGCTTGCATTATACGCAACTTCGAGTTCTAAAACCCCGCGACTAATCAAAGTAGCCGTTATGAATAGTAATAACCACTTTTTAAAATTATAGAAACTTTTATATTTTAAAATGGACTTCATTTTTGGATTCAGAATATCGAAATTAGCCTATGTTGAATTTTTGGTATTTTTCTGAGAACTTCTAATTTTTTATGAATAATGAAAAATACTTAAAAAAACATTTTTAATCAAAATAATTTATAGTTATAATTTATACTATTTATTGGTTTTAAAGTATAATTAGAATATATTTTTACCATTTTATCCAATGGTGGTCATTAGAATTAATTTAACATAGAAATTGGACATAAACAATTGCTAATCTTTTGATATAAATTGTTTCTTAAAGACACGCTATTTGTTGTGATAGCGGAATTTAATTATAAAATAAATTAATGCAACTTATATGTTTGGAATTCTGTAAAATATACATCATTTTTTAATTCAGAATATCAATTATAGCTTAGGGTGAAATTTTGGCATTGTTCTGAAAAACGTCAATTTTTGATGAATAGTGAAGCCACTAAGTGGTAGTTAAATAACTGATTTTTCGTTTAAATGAAATATTACCACTTCTATGATTTGATTTTCAAAAATTCGACATACATGGTTGTAATTAGGAAGTAAAATGTGGTTCAATGGAATTAAAATAATATTTTGGTGAATAGTAATTTTTAAGTTTAATTAATCACGATTAAAGGTAATTAGTGAAATTTAAGGTAAAAATGATATTATAAAAATATGAAAATACCTTTACACTTGTCCTACCCCTATTGGACGTGTCATGGACGACCAAGAAAATCCGTGGGTCAACTTGGGGACCCCATGGAGCCACTTTGGTAGGAAAATGACATAAATAACTTTTATTTAAAGTTAAAGTAAAAATGTCACAAACATAAGTTGTTTTACTAAATAAAATATTAAATAGGGTTATACAAGTCATATTTTTTACTATAAATATTCATTATAAAGATAAAATTTTTTCCTACATCTTGATAGTTTTTTTATAATTTTTAGACATTAAATAAATTAAATTATTTATGACACCAGGATGATGCAGCGATTACCTCATTAATTAACGATTTAAATAAAATGAGAAGATAATGTAAAACATAAGGCTTACACTTTTCAAAAACCTATTGGATGAGTATATTTCGAACCCTTATCACCTTAATCTCGAATTATATAAGTGTGGGACCTCTAAAATCAGAAACTCATTTTATAATAAAGTGACTTTTCATTACTTTCCAAGAGTGCCCCTCCTCTCCACTTATAAAAGGCCCCCACATCTACCACCTCATTCACACTTTCAAGCCATTTGGCTCTGAAAACCTCTGCCCAAATACTCTCCCAACTTCCCCCTCTTACTCCTATAAGCCTCACTTTGGGCAGAACTCTTCCCAAGAAATCATTCGGCTCAAATCAAAAAGAGTTACCTGATTTTAAGGTAATGTCTTCTCTAATGTTGTTTTGTTTTATTTTGCTTCTCCAACCCCTTAAACTCATTTTATTCCGTTCTTTTGTAACAACACTAGTATCCTCAATATACTAGGATGTTTTTATAATGATTATTCGAGCTACACTTACACACACCTACATCTAATGGTTAAAGAACATACGGTTTCTGTGGATGGCGAATTTCTGCCTCACGAAACGATGATTGTTCAACACTCATATAACACCTTCAAAGGTGGCCATTTAGATGTCACTATATTTATATATGATATATAATATGTTTATGTTTTACTTAAGCTTCTTTATTTTTCATCTATGTCATACCTTTATGATTTCCATTCTGGGTAAACGCGATAATTTCATTTTAGGGAGTGCAGACTACCGCCCCCTCAAAGTGATGTGAATCATTACTACCATATGTGGAATGTATAAAGGATGGATTAAATGATATTATATATGATATTATACTGGAATTATATTATACATTTATATCATTATGATTTCATTAAATACGAAATAGAAATGAAAGTTGCGTTCATGCGTACGTACGACTTACTGTCTCCATCAACGATGCATTTCATTTCTTATCTCTAAACGTTATGGAATATTATAAATGCATGTATATAATGGATATATATGAGATATATGATATCTATATCATGAATATAATTATTGATATAATGGATATATCACCACATGAACAACTTGTAATTATAAGAATGTTATTTTTGACTCAAGTACCAAAGATCGATAAAACGACCGTTATTAACATAAATAATTACAACATGGTTAGAAGTGATATTAAAGGAATAATAAACTTGAAAAGGTTCTTAAGAAACTATAAATTAACTCTATTTTATTATTCCAGAGGTTAAAGAACGGTCAAGTCAGGACAGGATGCAAGGTAAGGGAATTTCTTAACCCAACTTCCATTCTTTGGGTTAATCTCCTACTTTCAAATTATGTCCTGATATTATTATGTCTTATTTTGTATTTTTACTTTCTTTATGTGTACCTATAGTGAATACACATAATAGATCTATTTTATTTTAAAAATGATATTTTTAAGGACTTCATCTCAATCTCCTTTCAGTGAGGCATATTTTTTTTTATACACAACTTTCTTTTATACGGTGTATACACCCCTTTGACTTTTACGTTTATTCAAAAAGAAATCTTTTTTATACGAAGCGTTTTATTAAACGAGAAAGAGGGAATGTTTTTCTTTCCGTACTTATGCGGTGACAACGACTTCTCTGCCACCGTGACCATTATTTGAGTTTCGGCTTCATCTACAAGCCATCACATTTTTTTAATGAAAAATAAATACAAAGTTTTAACTTTCTTTTATTTTGTTATTGAAAATGGTTTTGAACTCATTTTTATTATATCAATGTGTTTTATTGATATCTTGTGATTGAAATGTGGAAATTTTATGTTTCCTTTATGCATGTTTTATTTGATACGATTATGTTATGGTTTATGATATGTTTAAACCTATTAATATTAGGAATGCATTGGACTTAACAAGTGAAAGGTGGACCCCACTATAGCTCCTCGACGCATCGGTAGGTCTCATGAGACAAACTAGTGTCTTGGCACGAGGCCTTGAAAAAATCCTATTTGTGGTCTTGGAACGAGGCCTTGACTATGTGGTTATGATAGTCTGGCATTATGAATTCCATCATTATGAAAGTGGTTATTGATATTGCATGTGATTATTAGACCAGTAGAATATCCATGTGAATAAGTAAATGGCATTATATCATTTTACTTTTGCCATATTATGTTGAAGTTCAAGTTTAAAAGGCATTTGTTTTAGTCATACATTGCCTTAAATGTTTATGTTTATTTACGAAAGCTTCAGCAATATTGTTATCCTTACTGAGCATCTGATCTCACCCCTTTCAATGTATTAATATTTTCCAGGATGTGAAGAAGTATTTTATGAATGACCCGCAGGGATAGTCAGAAGAGGATATGAGTGTGGACTATGAAGACTTTGTTATTAGTTTTTCACTTTATAATGTAATGTAAGACTTATGAATGTATCTAGTGTTTCCAAGGCTACTAAACTAATCGGTCTTTCGAGACTTGATCTTTTGTGATCATTCCAATGTTACGAAGTAATGCACCGACTCTGGGTAGCTGGGGTCGGGGCGTTACAGCCGCTAGAGAGTGGCAATGGTTAATGGCGATTTTATAAGGAAGATCCTCGAGTGCTGCTATGGAGCGTCAATGGTGAATATGGCTTACACAAAGGAGTTGCACGGGTGCTGCTAAGGAGCAGCAATGATGAATGGGGATTTCGAAAGGTTTCTTCCCTGGTTCTGCTATGGATCATTAATGGTGGATGAGGGTTACGCAAGGAAGCTTCCCGGGTGCCGCTATGGAGCGGAAATGGTTGATAGGGCTTCCGCAAAGGAGCTTCACGGGTGCCTCTATGGATCGGCAATGGTGGATGGGGCTTACACAAGGGAGCTCCCCAGGTGCCTTTATGGAGCGACAATGGTGGATGGGGCTTATGAAAATATGTTTCCTGGGTGCTGCTATGGAGTGGCAATTGTGGATGGGGATTACGCAGGGAAGCTACCCAGGTGCCGCTATAGAGCGACAATGGTGTACGAGGATTACATATGGATGCTTCCAAGGGTGCCATTATGGTGTGACAATGGTGAATAGGGAATACACAATGTTGTTTCCCAGGTGCCACTATGGACCGGCAATGGTGAATGGGGCTTACGCATTGAAGCTGCCCAGGTGCCACTATGGAGCGACAATGGTGGATGGGGATTATGTAGGGAAGCTGCCCAGGTGCCACTATGGAGCGCCAATGGTGAATGGGGCTTACACAAGGAAGCTTCTCGGGTTCCGAAATGGAGCATCAATGGGGAATGGGGCTTACACAATGGGGCTTCCCATGTTCCGCTATGGAATGACAATGGTGAATGGGGCTTATGCAAGGAAGCTGCCCGGGTGTTGTTATGGAGCGGCAATTGTGAATGGGGCTTACACAAGGAATCTTCCCCGGTGCCGCTATGGAGTGACAATAGTGAATGGGGGCTTAAGCAAGGGAGATTCCCTTAATTTCATCCTCATGTCTGGCCATGGGGGCATCCCAACTCACTGGTGAGTTGAGGCATATTATTGAGGCCTACACCTATGCGCTAGTGCATAAGTGGGAAAACACGAAGGGTACGAGAATCCATCTAAACAAAGGGGATGAATAGTTTGAATCGCATGCCCAACATTTGGAATGTAGTGTGGGTGGCATGACGATAGAGGATAACCGTTGTCTGTGTTCGAAACACAACATCCATATCACGTTAGCCTTAAATGGGGACAAACAAATGAGGCTTGACTATTGACCATGTCCAAAACACGGGACCTGACTCAAAGTGTCATCCTAAGTCTTCCAAGGCGTTGGCCCAAGATTGTAGCTGAGTTGAAGCGGCATGGGACCAGGCTGGTAGGGGGACCAATCAGACAAGGTAGTGGATGGAGATCCGAATGAAGGACAGCCAAAGTGTGAGGTGGAGTGATGGAATGTTTGAACGGATTCCAACGCTTTTGAAATAACACCACTACCATAATGGCATTATGCATCTTATGCTTGGTGCAAAAGTAATCTCTTGTTTGGAGTAAGAGTCATCCTATGTTAGGAAAATAGGGTTTACTATAGTTTATAGTAATGTATAAAGGACTACTGGCATCTCATGCTTGGAGCATAAGGCATCTCTTGTTAGGAGAAAGTGGAATCCTATGATTGGAACATATGGTCTACTACACCATATAGTCATGTAGAGAGGACTATAGGAATATAATGATTAGAGAATAAGGCATCTATTGTTTGGAGAAAAAGGAACACTATGTTTAGATCATAGGGAGTACTACAGTTTATAGTTTTGTAGAGAGGAATATTTGGAATAATGCGCCTAACAATGGATGGTTTTGGGACTTACGCAAGGGAGGCACTTTCTGGTTCAACCTGGAAAATGAGCCAAGCAATGGGGTTTGGATGAGTTACTTGAGGAATGGTTCCACTCAATGTAATCAGGGAATTGATGATAAGAATATCAACTCACAACATTGGAAACAAACCCAGAGGAATATGTCGACTCAAGGTTCTTAATGGTGTGTGGAGGAGTATCGCTTATCATTCTATTTCATTGGTAGAAGGTGGGTGTGCAATGGAAAATCCCGATGTCCCGACCCAAAAAGTTCGTGTTGCGACTCCCCATGCATGATGGGGTATGAACTAGCAGGGGAAAGCCTGGGAACCATTGCACGTAAGATGGCCTACGCAAAGGATGGGTTGCGCGCAAGATCGAGATGTATAACATAGGTGTGCACAAAATTCATCACCTTAGTATTATTGCGCCCAAGATTGAATTCTTGCATGAATGATTGGATGTTTTCCGCACTAGATTGGATGTTTTGTGTGCAAGATTGAATGTTTTGTGTGCATGATTGGATGTTTTGCATGCAAGAAAGGAATATTTCATGCACATGACTTCAACGGAAAAATTCTCAGGTAAGGATCAAACTACTATGGTCCCGCGCGAAAGCGGACCCATATGGGACCTATCACGAAAGATCTCCCATAGAGGGTTCCATTCTTCCATGCGTGTGAAAAGGAGGTGGTCATACGTGCAACAGAGTAGCGACCGACCCCCAAAGGCCTCTCCCAAGGGGTGGGGGCTGCACTTGTACTTATCGACGATCCTGGGAGCAGTTGCATGTAATATTCTGTGGGCGCAAGTTGTTTTCCGTGCGAGGTGGTGCCCGTAAACTTCCACGCGTGCAAGTTGTGTTCTACACGAACTACAGTTGATGCGCGCGCAAAGGGGTTTTTTAAATCACCTTTGGCAAAATATAATCTTGTGCGCAGATGCGCCTCTTGCACACTCCTCTCAAAACATGTGTGCACCTTCCTTAGACATTTTTTGGGTAGCCTTGGTGGAAGATGACATCTCATTGGTCATGAAAAAGGTTAGCGCGACTTGTTGCACGCAAGATTCTATACTTGAATGGAAAACATCCATTCTTGCACATAGGATTTCACTTCTTTGACTCAAAATCATCATTCATGCATGCAAGATTTCACTTCTTGTGCGCAAAACCGTACTTTCCCTTGAAATCCTCCCAGATGGCCATTTCCAGCAGCCTGACTTCGAACATCCATTTCTTTTGATCTGTAACTCTATTTGGGCTCCACAACCAATCAAATCGTAGCTTAGATAACAAGTTACACTCAGAGAACATATATGTAAGAATTTAGGGAATTAAATGGAGTCATATTCAAGTTCCAATAGTCACAATAAACCTTATATAAAATAAACGCCATTGAAAATGAACAATGGATCATAAAATAGTTTCTAATGCAATTATGTGAATGAATTATGGAACTAGTTATTAAAAATAGACATAGGTACTATGATTCAAAATCTATCTGATTTTGGGCATGTACATCTAGTAATATATAAGAATACCAAGGAAACATTTCACCTTTCTATCATTATTGGGGTTAACTAAGGAAAACCACCTCCTTATTCGAAGGATCAATGGAGATACCACATAGATATATAATATTTCACATGAAACTAATAGCCCAGGTAAAACACTAACTAATTAAAACCTTTTCAAAATATAAGGATGAATAATAACTCACAAAATAGTATAAGAATGATTGGTATGAATCTTTAAAGACATAAAATACGTTAGGATACCACAAAAAAATCCTCCATGGATCGATCAGTCCCACAAACATGGATCCTATATTCATCACATGAAACAAGAATCACAATGAACTGGTAATTATTTTATTTTCATCTAAAATTAGAATTTGGAACATACTCATCATTCACTCACTTATAATGACACACTATCCAAAAATCAAACATTGGGAACCATCTCTCTCCCTTAAACTGATCACTCAAGCCTTCAATTCATGAGAGATCGCTATGTATTTTCACTATAAAATGATTCATGAAATAATAATTGATAGATTGTAGTAGACTAGTATGTTAATTTGTTGATAATATAACAAAAAATCCCAAAGGAAAGAAACTCTTGGCCAAATGAATGTTCTATATAGAATATAATAAATTTTGATTCATGGATCCCAAAACATTGAAGACACCATCCTACATAGAGACATTGATATCAGAGTGACTCCCATTTTCATCTATACCATAGTCATGAAATATCATTGAGGGGGACTGCAAACACTTCTTTTAGAAAGATAGTATGATACCACTCTATGACCCTAATAAACACTATCAGTTGATCCTTAACTGAAATCAATATCAACCTAGCCATTGATGTGTCATTCACTTTGAAAAAAAATCATCTCATTTCATGTAATTTAATATGTATTTATTATCAAACTTATGTTAGAATATAATAATATTTAAATTTTGTTAATTATTTATCAAATTAGAATATATAATAATATTGATTAAAATATTTATTTTATTTATTTATATTTGTTGTTGAATGTGAAAATTATTGAAACCCACATTTTTATCCTAGATTTATATTTCCATTATTTCCATTCATTTAATTAAATTTTAATATATTTTATTTCCAAATCTCTTATATAATTTTAATATTTTTTTCATTAATTTAATATTTATTCATAGAAAATTGATTATTTATTTTATTTTTCTTATTAATAATTAATTGATCATTTTTTTTATTTTAATTTAATTTATTATTTTGATTCATTTGAAATTTAATTTAATATTGATATTTTGTTTTCTAGTTTTAATTTGAATTGTAATTGTAATTTATTTTTATTTTTCCTAAAAAATGTTGTGTAAATAAAAAAGTACTTAATGTGACTATGTACCATTCAACAATAAGTATATTTTCCACATGGTAGAGAGTATTTGGTGGCCTAATGTGGTATCATGATGATTGATTAAGAAAGAATGATAACTTATGAGACTATGTCTATGGAATCCAATGTTACTGCATGTACTCTACTCATGAAACCCCTCCAAGGAAATTTAAAATGAGAAAATTCCACACAATCACATTAGTGAATATTCCTGGGGAATCCATCCCAATATATAATAATTTTCATCACAATATATAATGATATTTCAAGTTACAATGAGAAGATATTTTCAAGAGTTTACTGAACATAGGTGATTTGATTTCTACTGACTCTTAATGAACAAAAAAGAGGACCCTTGAACTAACACAAAAAAGATTAATGAGATATAATATGAATTTTACAAAACCTCATGAAGAAGTCTTTCTGATATTGAAGGTAATTAATAGTCAGTCTATAGGAAAAAATTAATAAGGTCACCCCAACCATATATTTACCGATTTGTTCTTATGTGTTAGGATTCTACATGTTTGAGGGAGAAAAGGTTTTGGATGAAAATATGATTTTGATGATAAATAAAATAATTTTATAACAAGATAAAATTGAAGTAACATAATAATATGAATTCGATACACAATGAAGTTGATGATGAGGGGTTTTTGATAAAATTCTATCTCCAAATGAGATCAAATAAGATGCAACTAGAATATCACAGCACCAACGTCAATGTTGTTTAAACTAATTAAAGAAGGTAAATTCTCATTTTGACCTGTTTTATCATGATTTTTTGTTGATCTAGTGTAATGTGAATGAAATGTTGATGGAATTTATATATTATAAATTTAGTTACCACTATCAAGGGGATGAAATCCAATTTTAGGGGATCCTGTGAAAATCAGAGGTAATGATTTTTAATAGAAAACTGTTTTCTTGAGGTAGGACCAATGATGACTGAAAACACTTTATAATTTGTGAAATGTGGTTTTGTTTATAGTGATTATTTCATTACGATGTTCATGGGGGTGATAATACCCTATTTTATATGTCCATAAATCCATGCATGTTTGGGAACGAGGTGTTCATGATTTTTCCTCAATATATTTTTGAGTTAAATGGAGCTTGGTCTAGTTGGATGGTGAGTCCATTAACAATATAATTTGAATTAAATCATTTGAAGAATGATTTAATCAGGTTTATAATGAGAACAAGATGATCATATGAGATGATCAAGTGCATCCATCTAGGATTGAGGAAAGAGTTATTTAGGATGAGAATGATGTACATACATTAGAGATTGAATGATGTTATCTTCACCAAACTTCATGTAGAAGATTAACTATTAAAAAGGATTAATTTGATAGGTTATATTTTAATAGATGGAATCACATCAAAAATAGTTGAGTTTTTTGACTCATTATCCTTAAGATATGTTTCCTACCACAAATAACTATTATTTTCTGTTATTTGTGATGACAAAAGATTCTTGCCACATAATTTTTTTGGGTGGTTTTGTACCATGTGTCGTGAAGGGTTTTTCACAATGGGGAAAATATTTTTAAACAAATACTTTCATAATAAGAATTATTTGCATCAAGAATCATTCCCTGTCCCAAATAATAATTCATCATAGAATTTTTTTTTGTGAAATCTATTAAAAACCATTTATATCACTGCTTTATCTATTTATGGAGGGATCTATTAATGAAAAGAATTTTATAATTAATAAATCATCTCACTAGTATTTGTGAAGAATACCATCACAATTACCTGTTGTAACTCTGATGTGTTTATTTACAGCGGGAACTATTTGTGACAGAACCCATCGTAAATGAAAAATTTTTTGTGATGGAAAATACATAGCCAATAGTATGTCTCTACTAATCTAATTTATATAAATACACATATATTATCCCATCAATCTTTTTCCACCAAAATTTATACACTCATCTTCTCTCTTATCTCTAGTATCTCCAGGAAAATATTTTAATTCTTTCAACTACCAGGCCCATTATGTTTTGAATCACAATTTTAATTCCAATAAGGCATTATTTTTTAGAAATTTATATTAATTTTTTAATTATTATGTTTTTTGATTAATTTTATATTACACATTATTACAATTAATTAGTAGTAATTCATTTTTATTAACATTAATTAGTTGTTATTTTTCTTTAATTAGATATAACTGTCATAAATTTTTTATAATGTGTAAATAATTTGTAATTATTACCAATAATATAAAAACAATTATTAATAAAAATAATAAATGTCATTAATTTATAGCAATTATGAATAATTTGTAATAATTACCATAAAAATTGTTGTAATTACCAATTATTAGTATTAACTGGTACTCGCCCATGCTATTGCACGTTGTATTCTTTTATTGGTTTTTCATTTAATAAGGGATTACTATTTATAAAAGTTAAGAAGAAACAATAATGTTGAATAAATTTTAATTATAAAGTAATGGTTTATAATAATGGAATATGAGTGAATAAAATATTGAGACAACATTTAAATTATTGACAATGAAAAAGGATAGATTAAAATTATATGAATTTATAAATTTTGATGATGGAAATTTGAATTCATTTTCATCTTCCAAAATCACAATAACAGTAACGCATGGACTGAAATAAGACGATAATAAACATTAGAAAATGATAAATGAAATTCTAACTCTTAACATAAAAGAAATTATTTTAAAACAATTGAAACATAACATAAATTATATAGAGATTGATTTGTTTGATAAAAAAGCTTTGAAAACTCTAACAATAATAGAATTTGTTTATTATATCTCTTGTGTTAGTGAAACTGACATATACATGTTCCTCTCTCTTACATCAAGCCTTCCAAATGTGTGCATCTATGCTACATTGGACAAACACTTCTAGATGGTGTTTAAAAGTAATGATGTACCCTAAAACTATTTAATTTTACTAATTTAATTCAAATTGGGAAATCATTACATTGTACAACCTATAATAATTGGATAGGATTAGTGTGTGCATTTTATGGGTTATTACAAGAAACTTATATTTTTTAATAAAAGTATTGTTAAAATTTTGACTATAAATGTATAAGATAATTTCCAAAAAGAAGGTTCAATAAGGTTGTTGCGGTACCTTGAAAATGATCCACCAAAATGGAGATGTTATTCATTGTCATGGGTTGTTAATGTCACATCATCTCAAGACAATTCAACTCTTCATTTGATTTCATAGGAAAAAACAAAACTCATTAAACATACTTTTTTACAAGAATATATGAATAAAATCAATAAGTTTAAAAAACCCTTACCACAATAATCATTTTCATTGTAATCTAATGTTTACAACTTAAAAAATGAGACAAAAAATTACAGAGTGTTTTAATGATACAATGAAAATGATACTGAAAAAATAATTATTTTCCACTCCCTTGATGTAATGTAAATAAAATAAAGGGAAGATAAAGAACATCAACATGGGTTACTGTTTTTAAAACTTTCCTAAATGGAGACCAATACTAGTTAATTGTAGGGGAAACTATATATCATTTTCCTAAATCTATATAGTCACCCATGATAAGCATAATCAGAAGAAGGACTTCAACAACTCCATTAGACTCAACAACATGAAAATGAATAAAAAAAAATAGATGAAGACAGATTAATTGTTCATGTTTCTTAACTCAATGTCAACAGTTTTGTGTTTTTGGATTTAAATCTCATTTAAATATATTCAAATAATGCGAAAGTGGTTGGGTATAAAGGTATGTTTCCCCTAATTAGAGACATTCACCCATGCTAAGTAACTTCAATATAGGGATCTTAACCACTTTAGAAGACATGGAAACATGATATTGAATTTTTAATAAATATTTCAAGATAGATTGAATCTTTGTAAAGCATGAGAATCAATATCACCATTATATTCAACTACAAATCTGTATAAATAATAAGTGCCTTTTGAATATGAAATGAAAAATAAGTGCATGTATAATTGAAAATCCAAAAATTTCCTTATTATATGGTTGAATTCATCTCTACTTGTGTTTAATGGATGGTCTTCACTATTGATCTCATACATTTGTAGATCCCAATGAATAGATTATTTAATCATGGTTCTTCAATGAGTGGAAATATTTCCTTGATTATTGCATTATAAGGGAAAATAAAACATCTTCCAATGACCATATTTTTGTACTTATTAAATTCTCTATTGACAATATGAAAACATTTCTAGAAAATAATGTAGTTTTTGTAACTAATTTTTTAGTTTGGAGATGTATTTATAGTGGTTTAAGAATATGTAATAATAAAGGAGTTTATCGCCTACACATTCATCCAATATGTTTACATGCACATGCAGTAATGTTTGAAAATTCCCTATTATTAATATCTTTATCAATGATGTTGGGGATCCAAATAACTACATACTTGACATCGCACCTAATGATTTTCTATATATTAATGTTTGAAACTAAATGAACTCAGGGAACCATATTTCCTAAAAAATGAAATAACTACTACTCGACTCATTAATTATATAAAATCGGAGTGCCTCAAAAATCACAGAAGCTCCTCTCTACATCACATTACCTCCAATTATGTACACCTGACATGTAGTACAATTTTTAGTCATCTAACAAGATAAAACTCTAAAATAATTCCACAAAAACATTCCTAAAAATCAGCAATGTCCACTACATTGATGTAATGAAAATAAGAGAAAATTAATATAAATATATTAATACCCATGTGGAGGTAAAATATGTTGTTGTTGTAAAAGATCTTATGTTATTGTTGTCCATGACTCCTAAACATATAGTGCTTTCATATTCCTACAATAGATTTATAAAATGAATAATCAATTTCCGAGTACTAAATAACATAAACAGTAATAAATGACACATGATGGTCCATTAAGCAATATTAACCACTAAATAAAAAACATCACCTCCCCCAATGACAGCTAACTTCATCTATCCACTAGTTTTGTACTTTTGGTAGAACCTCAAAATTTTCTCCCAAAAATTAATCCCTTTCTACAAAACATCATCCTAGACTTTTTTAATGAATTCCATCATAGCGATGAAAGAAGATTTTTGATGATGGGATTAGATAACAATGTAGTTGGAATTCAAAGGATTGCTGGAGATAGGTCCTTTGATAGGTTCTTTTAAATAAGTTCAACCTCTTTGGAAAACTGAGTTGGTGTGCCCATACATGTGGAAGAAAGAGAATAACCTAGAATTTAGAAGTATTAGTTATAGATATTGAGGAACAATAGTTACATAATTAGAATCATTTTCTATCAAATACATAATGAATGAATAGAAATTATAGAAAGACTAACTTACTAGGAACAAAGGTTGTGAGTTTGAGTAGTAAAAATTACATAATGAGAACTATCAGCTGTAATAAGATGTCACATATCCCATAACTAGATATTTTATCATGTTTACAAAAATACAGATAGCCTAGGAACATTTGTAGCCTTCTATTCCTCCACCAGATCCATCAATTTCTTCATCAAATAAATATTGAATGAATGAAAATTAATTTAAATAGTTGAGGATCAGTTTAAGAGTACACCCAATATCCTTCATCATTGAAATATTGATCATCCTTAAAGATTATGATCAAAATTCCATGCAGGTACCATGAAGGGGACCTGATTTCCACCATTCATGGTAGTATTTCATGAGAACTACCTTTGAGAACTCTGTTAGCAAAGTATAAATAAAAATATAAAAAAACTATTAATTTTACTATCTTTTTATTGTAATTGTTGGGGTTTAAATTATATTTTAAATAATTTAGCCTAATTATATTAGAAGGTAAAGAAATATATACATATTCTTTATTTCTATGAGATGGTACTGGGAAATTTGAGGATATTTCTATTGAATGATATGAGTTCCAATATCATGGTGGATGTTGTTGATCAAACCATACTTACGATCAAGCACCGTTAGTCCCTAAAGAAGATACCTAAATTCATGTCCAAAAAGAAATGAACCCAATAAATAAGTTGTGGGTGAATAAATTTGTCCAATGATATTAGTGTTAAGGTCAATGAATTGGAAAAAATTCATTCAATCAAAACTACTTATCCAATAATTTCTATAAAAACCATTTGATCCCCTACTTAATTCATGTTAAATCTTGAAGAGAAAAGAAACTATATTTTAATGACCATATGTTTTTTACATATTAAGAACACGAATGTTCCAATTGAATATGAATCTGTTAGCTTGTTTCTATTAGAAAATAAAAAATCACATGTTCATATGCTAGTAATATTGTTTTTGATAGAATATTTTGCAATGATTTGAATGTCATACCTTATTGAGGTACCATGAACTCCTTTCTCATGCATATCATTATATATTCAACCAAACATTAACTATTTTCCTTTCATTATTAAAACAAATCTGGAATAATTATTATAAAATTTATATATGTTCGTTCATATACTGATTACCCCATAAGAGAGCATAGAATACTTTCCATGGGATTTATCTCTACCTTGTTGTATTCATTCAATACACCAACTATGGAAATTAATTTATCCTTGTAGAATCAAAACAGAATATAGAAAGAATAAAATATATAAACCTATTATAGAGTGTATAAAAAACATCATGTAGAATATAAAAAAAATTAAAACAGAATCTGATCAAAACTCACTAGGTCATATCTAAATTATAAAATCAATGCAGGGGTATACAGTTTTACCAACAGATAGAAATATAATAAAAACATAATCCGATCAGTACAATATATAAAAACATATTATAGGGGGAGTATAAAAATGGAAAAATTTCAGTGTACTACTATTTGCTGTTAATCGAAACTGTTGGAAAATAAAGTCGAAAAATGGATATTGAATAATCACATTCTGTTGACTAAAATATGTATGGTTTTACTAAAAATGGATTTAATATTATTTGAATACAAAATTCCAAATATGAAGGAGACGTACAAATCCAAAAAAATCATTAAAACTATGTAACTGTTTAATGTGTCTATAAATTAAATCTATTAAAAATGTATGAATCTTTATATGATAGCATTTATCTATTTTCCTATAGTAGTAATTCACATTACATTAACTACTTAACCTAATATACAAATTATACTCCAAATTTCATCAACTACTTTACATAACAGTCGAAACACAACATATTATCAAATAAGAAACTAACATTGAATACAATATTCTAGAAGTGAATACGATGAAATATATAATGTAATTAATTTTTAGTGAATGTAATATATTAATAGTGAACACAACTATAGAAATGAATGGAATTTGTGATACAAAAGGAGTGACATCATATGGAATATTTAAATAAAATCAATAGACTAGAAACACATCTACAATGGCATCTGCCTTGCTACATTCATTGAAACCACTGACTATAGAAATGCCTTCATCCGTTTAGAATCAATATAGAATATGATAAACAGAATATATTAAAACCTATTTCAGAGAGTAAAAAAACAATCCGTTCAGAATATAAAAACATTCAAAACAGAGTCTGATCAATACTCATTAGGTAAAATCTGAATTATACAATCAATATAGGGGTACACTCCTATTCCAACAGACAGAAATATAATAAAAATGGAATCTGATGATTAGAATATATAAAAACCTGTTACAGAGAGAGTATAAAAATGGAGCAGTTTTAGTGTACTATTGTTTGATACTAATCGATACTGTTGGAAAATAAAGTCATAAACTAGATATTAAAAAATCACATATTGTTGACTAAAATATGAGAGGTTTTTTAAACTATATTTGAATGTAATTGAACCAAAAATGTATAATATACAAGAGATGTACTATTCCAAGAAATTCATTGAATCTTTTTAACTACTTAATGTGAATGTAACGCCCCAGGTTTTATAAACTGGTTCAAGTAAACAATGTTGTGCTTGTTAATGATGTCTCTTGTTTATTCCTTTTTATGTTTTGTGTGCTGATAAAGAATTCGAGTAGAAATCAAACATGAAGAATACGATAAACTGTTATATATTTAAAAGATACATTTCAACAAGACCCATCTAATTGAAAGTACCCTGCACAAGACCTAACACGGCCACAGCAAGACTACAAAGAACCACAACACGGGAAATCAGATAGTCGTCGTCTTCAGGGTCCATCAGTGTGAAAAGTATAACTGCCAGAATCACCGCACACGCACTCAGCACCAGAGGTATGAGGAGAGCCATCCGCCAAGGGTCCGGTGTTTTGAAAATATAAAACATCCTACCCCCTTGCTTTTATAATGGACCTCTAAAAGGAATATGACCGTTTTTTTGACCGTTGGGTTCCAAGGGATTAAGTGCTTTTTTTTGTCTTTATAAAGCTTTTATAATATTATGGTATTTCAATTTTCTTTTATACAAAATATTACAATTATAACTTCAAGTATTAAAAATAAAATATTATTCTTGCAAATGAATCTATTTTTATCATGATGATATCTATATGATGGAAAACTTGGTATTCTTTTAAAATATGACGAACATCAAGTCTACAGCGATATCAGCAATAAATGAAAAAAAATGCATCTTTTCGGATCTCTAAAACTATGTGTTTTAAATTAGAGAAAAATTACGGGTCTTTTAAACACAATTTTATCAATAAACAAGTAAAGCAAGTTATAAATTGGATTTTTATGGTTATAAGATCCTAGTTTTTATAAAAGTGTTGTATTAAAAATGTATTTTTTTTAAAAGAAAATAATAGTTATGTCAAATAGCATAATTTGTTTACACAAACTAAAATGGGATTTTAGTTTTATGAGTTAAAAATTACTTATTAAATTTTATACAAATTCCAAATTTACCGGTTATATATATATATTGCGAAGTAGATTAATTTTAGCATTTATTAAACTGGTTTTTTTTAACACAACACGCAACCCAGGACATCTCGCGCCCCAACCGCAGCCGTCCGATCTCGCGATGTCGGATCCCGACCGTCGTTTTTTTTTCTTTCTCAGCCTTCACGTCATCTTCAACCTCAAGCTGGGGTCCCGCGAACCGAAGCCTGGATTTCACGAGATGCTACCCTCTCCACTGCTCACGTTGACCTCGCGCAACCACCTACCTAGGATGCCATAGGCTCGACCTAACCTTCCCCGGATCATCATCCTTTAAGAACTGAGAAACCACTGTGAAAACGGGACCTCCGGAGCCAACCCGCACCACCGGCCACCAAGCTTCTCCTGGTTCTCCGGCCACCCGGCAAGCCTCCCTCCAACGAGCATACCCATGCCTCGAGCTTCATCCTCACGCGAGGTAAGGGTGTTCTGGTGTTCTTTTTTTTGGTTTGAGATAAAACGTTATATATATATATACACGGTGTATATAAATATATATATGTATACACATACCCGATTTATTGTTATACTCACATATTCACCATGCAAACCCCTCGGTTTAAGAAGAGTACTCTACTCTAAGGATGTTTTCATGGTGTATGAAACCTATACTATTATACCCACAAAATATACAATATATATATATATGTATATACAAATCATACTCTTCGGTTTTGAACATTTTTCAAGGGGTGTTTCCTTCATGATATAAAAGGGATATCACTTTTGAGTTTGTTTTAATAATCCTATTTTTTTTACAAACCTAAAACTCAAGTGTATAGTGTTTATATGGTTTTGAATATATATATATATAAATATATACATATGTATATACATAACTCAAACCCAATTATCTTTAGGGTACCGACGATTATTCAATATCTTTTCACTAAGAATTATACTTTTGAAAGGATATTTCTAAGCCAAATCCTAGCATATACGATTTTATGTAAGCTGCATATATATATAACTATATATTTATATAAGGTTATGTATTGGAATGGAAATTGGTTTTGATTTTTATGGAATGATCACTTATCATTGAAAGATATTTTTGATGCGAACTTGGACATTGGTTTAAGTACATTTATGTTATAGTTAAAAACAAAGTTTTTATATATATTGTATTTATAGTTACATGAATATTTAAACCCCCATGACGTTTTTGAATTTCAAACCAACCCATAGTTGGTGGTATTAAGATTCTAAGTGTACCATGTTCAATTTCTGAGGAAACCTATATATTTGTGTATATATATATATCCTTATCTATGTATATGTTTTTTACGATTAATATCTGAAAACCCTAGTTTCAAGAAATGGTTCTTAATATTTCTATGCATCTAGGATTTTAGCGCTTGCCTATGCTGTTTTATATTTTTGGGTCTAAGTATACACCAATGAACTTGTTTAACGTCGCCCTTGAACTGAGATGTGTGTTTTTTTTAGGATATGCTTATGCCTGTTTTAATCTCATTTTAAAAGGATATGGATTTAAGGGTTATGTTAATATGTTGAAATCCTCTATTATTTTTATACCAAACTCATTGCAATGATTTTTAGCGGGCAGAGTGTAACATCAAATTCTATGACCAGAGAATAATAATAATTAATGAAAGGTATTATTTTTAAAGTGGTTTACTTCCAAGTGTCAGAGTTTTAAAGATTGCAAGTGTTTATTATTTTTATACCAAGCATGCCGTAGTAATTATTAGCGGATGATGATTTGTTGCAAGTACTATGACCTGTGAAGTACAATAGTTAATGCAAAGTAGTTCTTTTCCATGCACTGGAATTTTAGAAACTCATCATCTAATAACCCTTGGGAGCAAGACTCTCACATTCATCATTTTATGTGCTTAAATAATTGTTCTACACACATAGTATGCTTGCTTAACCATGCCTTCTTTTATTCCATATTTTCATGTTTATCTGTCATATCATGTATTTGTAAACCAGTTATGTAATTGTTACCTTATTAATATTATTCATGCATATGACTCAACATGAAGAGGAAATAAGAACTAATTACCCAAAGTGGTATGGGACACCTTGGGTAATGAGAAATGAAAATGGTATTACCCAAAGTGGTATGGGACACCTTCGGTAATATGAAATGAAAATTTAATATTCAAAGTGGTATGGGACACCTTGAATATTTGACCTTATCAACATGTGAGAAATGTATGGGACTACCCGGAATGGGGTCCGGTAAGAAGAAAACCCTCCAGGTTGGGGACTGGTTAAAGTAAGCCCTCCGGGTTGGAGACCAGTAAAAGTAAGCTCCTCGATGCATCGATAGTTCTCGAGACAGTCAGATTGGGTTTTTTACCCTTAGGTCATGGAACAAGGCCTTGACACAGAGATCATGAGTCCTTCAGCATACATTTCTTTGATTATGACCAACCTAGTGATTATTCCGATTAGAGGAATAACCTTGGTTAAAGAACCTTACCTATGAGTATCAGATTTAAAGAAAATATACAAGACATATGATATGGAAATGTTGATTCATGTACAGTTTCTTCTCAGGATTTTTATTACAAATGTTGCATTAAATTTATCATGTCATGATGTGTTTTTTTAGATAATGCACTTGTGCGCGACTCTGATAATGTTTACCCCTTGTTGTTCATGCACACCTTTCTTGTTTATGGACACTTTACTTCATGCAACCCATGCCTTTTTATTATTATTCTTATCTTTTTTACTAAGTGAGTTTATGCTAAGTGTTTTAGTGCATACGTATGAAGTACTTTAACTCTGATATATCAACCTTTGTTTAGTCTTGAAGTTTTTCTTTTAAAACTTTCTAAGTATGGAAAAGTATTCTTTTTCAACGTAGTTTTCAAAAGCTGTATTTACGTATTTTCAAAAACCCCTTACTGAGTATTTCAATGCTCACCCTATGTTTTATGTTAATTTTGTTCAGGTTGATAGAGCCTTTCCTAGACTTGGATGTTTGTTCCTAGCTTAGAAAGTAAAGAAGAAAAGCTGTTGTCTCTGATTCTCTAGGATCTAAACCAGAAAGTTCCTCCTGATGGGTTATGATGTGTGACTTATTTGTTTCATTTGCGCGAAATAAATTGCACACCATAACCGAAGCACCGACACCGGGCTACCAGGGTCGGGGTGTCATAGTTGGTATCAGAGGAATGGTTTAGGCAACCTTGGAAAATTAGGACAACACAAAAACATTAATAATGTTTTACTAAGTAGGGTTTGTTCTTAAACTTCTCAGATGGCAAGACAGCGAACCACGCCTAGACTCTTGACTCTCCCTACAGAAATCATAGAGACTATTGTAGCAAGATCCTGCTCAACCAGTTACCAACCTTTTGTTAACTTACGACTCACGTGAAAAACCCTCTATGAAATATCGAAAAGCTCGAATTTCCTTCGAATCTTCTGAGGGTCAGAAGTTGTGTATAACCTAATGGCTAGTGCGCTGTTTGAGAATTATAAAAAGAAAGGGAAGTACTATGAGGGACTCTTCCTGTGTTTCACCATGAACAATAAATGGTTGGCCTTCCCGGCATTTGGAGAAGCTGCAAAGCAGTTGGACTTCCGCGCAGTCTTTATGTACCAAATCTTGTGCTTCAGCATGCTTAGGGAGATCTGTGATTTTGGATCTTTCCTAGAATCCTTCAATTATGAAATGGTTCGAGAGATCTTTAGGAACCAAATCCAAGAGGATGTCGCGAAGCTTTATGTCACTCGTTCTCACCTCTGGAAAACCACATGCATCAAGCGGGAGCTTGGTTTCAACCACGATCCACTTTGCCAAAAATGTATTTGGGAAGAGGAGACCCACAAGCTCTGTTCAGCCCTGGGTATTGAGTTGAATAGTAACTTCTTCCATGGGCCTTGGAGGTAAAGGGTCATCACCAAGGGTGTCAGAGAAGCTGCGTGAGTAAGTCAGTGTATGTACGCCGATCGAATTGCGGGGACGCAATTCTTTTAAGAGGGGGATAATGTAATGCCCCAGGTTTTATAAACTGGTTCAAGTTAACAATGTTGTTCTTGTTAATGATGTCTCTTGTTTATTCCTTTTTATGGCTTGTGTGCTGATAAAGAATTCGAGTAGAAATCAAACATGAAGAATACGATAAACTGTTATATATTTAAAAGATACATTGCAACAAGACCCAACTAATTGAAAGTACCCTGCACAAGACATAACACGGCCACAACAAGACTACAAAGAACCACAACACGGGCAATCAGATAGTCGTCGTCTTCAAGGTCCATCAGTGTGAAAAGTATAACCGCCAGAATCACCACGCACGCAGTCAGCACCAGAGGTATGAGGAGAGCCATCCGCCAAGGGTCCGGTGTTTTGAAAATATAAAACATCCTACCCCCATGCTTTTATAATGGACCTCTAAAAGGAATATGACCGTTTTTTTTACCGTTGGGTTCCAAGGGATTAAGTGCTTTTTTTATTTTGTCCTTATAACGCTTTTATAATATTATGGTATTTCAATTTTCTTTTATACAAAATATTAGAATTATAACTTCAAGTATTAAAAATAAAATATTATTCTTGCAAATGAATCTTTTTTGATCATGATGATATTTATATGATGGAAAACTTGGTATTCTTTTAAAATATGACGAACATCAAGTCTACAGCGGTATCAGCAATAAATGAAAAAAAATGTATCTTTTCGGATCTCTAAAACTATGTGTTTTAAATTATAGAAAAACTACGGGTCTTTTAAACACAATTTTATCAATAAACAAGTAAAGCAAGTTATAAATGGGATTTTTATGGTTATAAGATCCTAGTTTTTATAAAAGTGTTGTATTAAAAATGTATTTTTTTAAAAGAAAATAATAGTTATGTCAAATAGCATAATTTTTTTACACAAACTAAAATGGGATTTTAGTTTTATGAGTTAAAAAGTACTTATTAAATTTTATACAAATTCAAAATTTACCGGTTATATATATATATTGCGAAGTAGAATAATTTTAGCATTTATTAAACTGGTTTTTTTAACACAACACGCAACCCAGGACATCTCGCGCCCCAACCGCAGCCGTTCGATCTCGCGATGTCGGATCTCGACCGTCGTTTTTTTTCTTTCTCAGCCTTCACGTCGTCTTCAACCTCAAGCCGGGGTCCCGCGAACCGAAGCCTGGATTTCACGAGATACTACCCTCTCCACTGCTCACGTTGACCTCGCGCAACCACCTACCTAGGATGCCATAGGCTCGACCTAACCTTCCCCGGATCATCATCCTTTAAGAACTGATAAACCATTGTGAAAACGGGACCTCCGGAGCCAACACGCACCACCGGCCACCAAGCTTCTACTGGTTCTCCGGCCACCCGGCAAGCCTCCCTCCAACGAGCATACCAATGCCTCGAGCTTCATCCTCACGCGAGGTAAGGGTGTTCTGGTGTTCTTTTTTTTGGTTTGAGATAAAAGGTTATATATATATACACGGTGTATATAAATATATATATGTATACACATACCCGATTTATTGTTATACTCACATATTCACCATGCAAACCCCTCGGTTTAAGAAGAGTACTCTACTCTAAGGATGTTTTCATGGTGTATGAAACCTATACTATTATACCCACAAAATATAATATATATATATATATATATGTATATACAACTCATACTCTTCGGTTTTGAACATTTTTCAAGGGGTGTTTCCTTCATGATATAAAAGGGATATCACTTTTGAGTTTGTTTTAATAATCCTATTTTTTTTACCAACCTAAAACTCAAGTGTATAGTGTTTATATGGTTTTGAATATATATATATATAAATATATACATATGTATATACATAACTCAAACCGAATTATCTTTAGGGTACCGAAGATTATTCAATATCTTTTCACTAAGAATTATACTTTTGAAAGGATATTTCTAAGCCAAATCCTAGCATATACGATTTTATGTAAGCTGCATATATATATAACTATATATTTATATAAGGTTATGTATTGGAATGGAAATTGGTTTTGATTTTTATGGAATGAACACTTATCTTTGAAAGATATTTTTGATGCGAACATGAACTTTGGTTTAAGTATATTTATGTTATAGTTAAAAACAATGTTTTTATATATATTGTATTTATAGTTACATGAATATTTAAACCCCCATGAGGTTTTTGAATTTCAAACCAACCCATAGTTGGTGGTATTAAGATTCTAAGTGCACCATGTTCAATTTCTGAGGAAACCTATATATTTGTGTATATATATATATCCTTATCTATGTATGTGTTTTTTACGATTAATATCTGAAAACCCAAGTTTCAAGAAATGGTTCTTAATATTTCTATGCATGTAGGATTTTAGCGCTTGCCTATGCTGTTTTATATTTTTGGGTCTAAGTATACACCAATGAACTTGTTTAACGTCGCCCTTGAACTGACATGTGTGTTTTTTTAGGATATGCTTATGCCTGTTTTAATCTCATTTTAAAAGGATATGGATTTAAGGGTTATATTAATATGTTGAAATCCTCTATTATTTTTATACCAAACTCGTTGCAATGATTTTTAGCGGGCAGAGTGTAACATCAAATTCTATGACCCGAGACGAATAATAATTAATGAAAGGTATTATTTTTAAATTGGTTTACTTCCAAGTGTCGGAGTTTTAAAGATTGCAAGTGTTTATTATTTTTATACCAAGCATGCCGTAGTAATTATTAGCGGATGAAGATTTGTTGCAAGTACTATGACCTGTGAAGTACTATAGTTAATGCCAAGTAGTTCTTTTCCATGCACTGGAATTTTAGAAACTCATCAACTAATAACCCTTGGGATCAAGACTCTCACATTCATCATTTTATGTGCTTAAATAATTGTTCTACACACATAGTATGCTTGCTTAACCATGCCTTCTTTTATTCCATATTTTCATGTTTATCTGTCATATCATGTATTTGTAAACCAGTTATGTAATTGTTACCTTATTAATATTATTCATGCATATGACTCAACATGAAGAGGAAATAAGAACTAATTACCCTAAGTGGTATGGGACACCTTGGGTAATGAGAAATGAAAATGGTATTACCCAAAGTGGTATGGGGCACCTTGGGTAATATGAAATGAAAATTTAATATTCAAAGTGGTATGGGACACCTTGAATATTTGACCTTATCAACATGTGAGAAATGTATGGGACTACCCAGAATGGGGTCCGATAAGAAGAAAACCCTCCAGGTTGGGGACTGGTTAAAGTAAGCCCTCCGGGTTGGAGACCGGTAAAAGTAAGCTCCTCGATGCATCGATAGTTCTCGAGACAGTCAGATTGGGTTTTTTACCCTTAGGTCATGGCACAAGGCCTTGACACAGAGATCATGAGTCCTTCAACATACATTTCTTTGATTATGACCAACCTAGTGATTATTCTGATTAGAGGAATAACCTTGGTTAAAGAACCATACCTATGAGTATCGGATTTAAAGAAAATATACAAGACATATGATATGGAAATGTTGATGCATGTCCAGTTTCTTCTCAGGATTTTTATTACAAATGTTGCATTACATTTATCATGTCATGATGTGTTTTTTTAGATAATGCGCTTGTGCGTGACTCTGATAATGTTTACCCCTTGTTGTTCATGAACACCTTTCTTGTTTATGGACACTTTACTTCATGAAACCCATGCCTTTTTATTATTATGCTTATCTTGTTTACTAAGTGAGTTGACGCTAAGTGTTTTAGTGCATACGTATGAAGTACTTTAACTCTGATATATCAACCTTTGTTTAGTCTTGAAGTTTTTCTTTTAAAACTTTCTATGTATGGAAAAGTAATCTTTTCCAACGTAGTTTTCAAAAGCTGTATTTAAGTATTTTCAAAAACCCCTTACTGAGTATTTCAATGCTCACCCTATGTTTTATGTTAATTTTTTTACAGGTTGATAGAGCCTTTCCTAGACTTGGATGTTTGTTCCTAGCTCAGAAAGTAAAGAAGCAAAGCTGTTGTCTCTGATTCTCCAGGATCTAAACCAGAAAGTTCCTCCTAATGGGTTATGATGTGTGACTTATTTGTTTCATTTGCGTGAAATAAATTTCACACCATAACCGAAGCACCGACACCGGGCTACCGGGGTCGGGGCGTCATAGTTGGTATCAGAGGAATGGTTTAGGCAACCTTGGAAAATTAGGACAACACAAAAACATTAATAATGTTTTACTAAGTAGGTTTTGTTCTTAAACTTCTCAGATGGCAAGACAGCGAACCACGCCTAGACTCTTGAATCTCCCTATAGAAATCATAGAGACTATTGTAGCAAGATCCTGCTCAACCAGTTACCAAACTTTTGTTAACTTACGACTCACGTGCAAAACCCTCTATGAAATATCGAAAATCTCGAATGTCCTTCGAATCTTCCGAGGGTCAGAAGTTGTGTATAACCTAATGGCTAGTGCGCTGTTTGAGAATTATAAAAAGAAAGGGAAGTACTATGAGGGACTCTTCCTATGTTTCACCATGAACAATAAATGGTTGGCCTTCCCGGCATTTGGAGAAGCTTCAAAGCAGTTGGACTTCCGCGCAGTCTTTATGTACCAAATCTTGTGCTTCAGCATGCTTGGGGAGATCTGTGATTTTGGATCTTTCCTAGAATCCTTCAATTATGAAATGGTTCGAGAGATCATTAGGAACCAAATCCAAGAGGATGTCGCGAAGCTTGATGTCACTCGTTCTCACCTCTGGAAAACCACCTGCATCAAGCGGGAGCTTGGTTTCAACCACGATCCACTTTGCCAAAAATGTATTTGGGAAGAGGAGACCCACAAGCTCTGTTCAGCCCTGGGGATTGAGTTGAATAGTAAATTCTTCCATGGGCCTTGGAGGTAAAGGGGCATCACCAAGGGTGTCAGAGAAGCTGCGTGAGTAAGTCATTGTATGTACGCCGATCGAATTGCGGGGACGCAATTCTTTTAAGAGGGGGATAATGTAACGCCCCAGGTTTTATAAACTGGTTCAAGTAAACAATGTTGTGCTTGTTAATGATGTCTCTTGTTTATTCCTTTTTATGGTTTGTGTGCTGATAAAGAATTCGAGTAGAAATCAAACATGAAGAATACGATAAACTGTTATATATTTAAAAGATACATTGCAACAAGACCCATCTAATTGAAAGTACCCTGCACAAGACCTAACACGGCCACAACAAGACTACAAAGAACCACAACACGGGCAATCAGATAGTCGTCGTCTTCAGGGTCCATTAGTGTGAAAAGTATAACCGCCAGAATCACCACGCATGCACTCAGCACCAGAGGTATGAGGAGAGCCATCCGCCAAGGGTCCGGTGTTTTGAAAATATAAAACATCCTACCCCCTTGCTTTTATAATGGACCTCTAAAAGGAATATGACCGTTTTTTTGACCGTTGGGTTCCAAGGGATTAAGTGCTTTTTTTATTTTGTCCTTATAACGCTTTTATAATATTATGTTATTTCAATTTTCTTTTATACAAAATATTAGAATTATAACTTCAAGTATTAAAAATAAAATATTATTCTTGCAAATGAATCTATTTTGATCATGATGATATTTATATGATGGAAAACTTGGTATTCTTTTAAAATATGACGAACATTAAGTCTACAGCGGTATCAGCAATAAATGAAAAAAATGTATCTTTTCGGATCTCTAAAACTATGTGTTTTAAATTAGAGAAAACCTACGGGTCTTTTAAACACAATTTTATCAATAAACAAGTAAAGCAAGTTATAAATTGGATTTTTATGGTTATAAGATCCGAGTTTTTATAAAAGTGTTGTATTAAAAATGTTTTTTTTAAAAGAAAATAATAGTTATGTCAAATAGCATAATTTGTTTACACAAACTAAAATGGGATTTTAGTTTTATGAGTTAAAAAGTACTTATTAAATTTTATACAAATTCCAAATTTACCGGTTATATATATATATTGCGAAGTAGAATAATTTTAGCATTTATTAAACTGGTTTTTTTTAACACAACACGCAACCCAGGACATCTCGCGCCCCAACCGCAGCCGTCCGATCTCGCGATGTCGGATCCCGACCGTCGTTTTTTTTTATTTCTAAGCCTTCACGTCTTCTTCAACCTCAATCCAGGGTCCCGCGAACTGAAGCCTGGATTTCACGAGACGCTACCCTCTCCACTGCTCACGTTGACCTCGCGCAACCACCTACCTAGGATGCCATAGGCTCGACCTAACCTTCCCCGGATCATCATCCTTTAAGAACAGAGAAACCACTGTGAAAACGGGACCTCCGGAGCCAACACGCACCACCGGCCACCAAGCTTCTCCTGGTTCTCCGGCCACCCGGCAAGCCTCCCTCCAACGAGCATACCCATTCCTCGAGCTTCATCCTCACGCGAGGTAAGGGTGTTCTGGTGTTCTTTTTTTTGGTTTGAGATAAAACGTTATATATATATATACACGGTGTATATAAATATATATATGTATACACATACCCGATTTATTGTTATACTCACATATTCACCATGCAAACCCCTCGGTTTAAGAAGAGTACTCTACTCTAAGGATGTTTTCATGGTGTATGAAACTTATACTATTATACCCACAAAATATACAATATATATATATATGTATATAAAACTCATACTCTTCGGTTTTGAACATTTTTCAAGGGGTGTTTCCTTCATGATATAAAAGGGATATCACTTTTGAGTTTGTTTTAATAATCCTATTTTTTTTACAAACCTAAAACTCAAGTGTATAGTGTTTATATGGTTTTGAATATATATATATATATATATATATATATACATATGTAAATACATAACTCAAACCCAATTATCTTTAGGGTACCGAAGATTATTCAATATCTTTTCACTAAGAATTATACTTTTGAAAGGATATTTCTAAGACAAATCCTAGCATATACGATTTTATGTAAGCTGCATATATATATAACTATATATTTATATAAGGTTATGTATTGGAATGGAAATTGGTTTTGATTTTTATGGAATGAACACATATCTTTGAAAGATATTTTTGATGCGAACTTGGACTTTGGTTTAAGTACATTTATGTTATAGTTAAAAACAAAGTTTTTATATATATTGTATTTATAGTTACATGAATATTTAAACCCCCATGAGGTTTTTTAATTTCAAACCAACCCATAGTTGGTGGTATTAAGATTCTAAGTGTACCATGTTCAATTTCTGAGGAAACCTATATATTTGTATATATATATATATATCCTTATCTATGTATGTGTTTTTTACGATTAATATCTGAAAACCCTATTTTTAAGAAATGGTTCTTAATATTTCTATGCATGTAGGATTTTAGCGCTTGCCTATGCTGTTTTATATTTTTGGGTCTAAGTATACACCAATGAACTTGTTTAACGTCGCCCTTGAACTGACATGTGTGTTTTTTAGGATATGCTTATGCCTGTTTTAATCTCATTTTAAAAGGATATGGATTTAAGGGTTATGTTAATATGTTGAAATCCTCTATTATTTTTATACCAAACTCGTTGAAATGATTTTTAGCGGGCAGAGTGTAACATCAAATTCTATGACCAGAGAAGAATAATAATTAATGAAAGGTATTATTTTTAAAGTGGTTTACTTCCAAGTGTCGGAGTTTTAAAGATTGCAAGTGTTTATGATTTTTATACCAAGCATTCCATAGTAATTATTAGCGGATGAAGATTTGTTGCAAGTACTATGACCTGTGAAGTACAATAGTTAATGCCAAGTAGTTCTTTTCCATGCACTGGAATTTAGGAAACTCATCATCTAATAACCCTTGGGAGCAAGACTCTCACATTCATCATTTTATGTGCTTAAATAATTGTTCTACACACATAGTATGCTTGCTTAACCATGCCTTCTTTTATTCCATATTTTTATGTTTATCTGTCATATCATGTATTTGTAAACCAGTTATGTAATTGTTACCTTATTAATATTATTCATGCATATGACTCAACATGAAGAGGAAATAAGAACTAATTACCCAAAGTGGTATGGGACACCTTGGGTAATGAGAAATAAAAATGGTATTACCCAAAGTGGTATGGGACACCTTGGGTAATATGAAATGAAAATTTAATATTCAAATTGGTATGGGACACCTTGAATATTTGACCTTATCAACATGTGAGAAATGTATGGGACTACCCGAAATGGGGTCCGGTAAGAAGAAAACCCTCCAGGTTGGGGACTGGTTAAAGTAATCCCTTTGGGTTGGAGACCGGTAAAAGTAAGCTCCTCGATGCATCGATAGTTCTCAAGACAGTCATATTGGGTTTTTTACCCTTAAGTCATGGCACAAGGCCTTAACACAGAGATCATGAGTCCTTCAGCATACATTTCTTTGATTATGAACAACCTAGTGATTATTCCGATTAGAGGAATAACCTTGGTTAAAGAACCTTACCTATGAGTATCAGATTTAAAGAAAATATACAAGACATATGATATGGAAATGTTGATGCATGTCCAGTTTCTTCTCAGTATTTTTATTACAAATGTTGCATTACATTTATCATGTCATGATGTTTTTTTTTAGATAATGCGCTTGTGCGCGACTCTGATAATGTTTACCCCTTGTTGTTCATGCACACCTTTATTGTTTATGGACACTTTACTTCATGCAACCCATGCCTTTTTATTATTATGCTTATCTTGTTTACTAAGTGAGTTGACGCTAAGTGTTTTAGTGCATACGTATGAAGTACTTTAACTCTGATATATCAACCTTTGTTTAGTCTTGATGTTTTTCTTTTAAAACTTTCTAAGTATGGAAAAGTATTCTTTTTCAACGTAGTTTTCAAAAGCTATATTTAAGTATTTTCAAAAACCCCTTACTGAGTATTTCAATGCTCATGTTTTATGTTAATTTTTTTACAGGTTGATAGAGCCTTTCCTAGACTTGGATGTTCGTTCCAAGCTCAGAAAGTAAAGAAGCAAAGCTGTTGTCTCTGATTCTCTAGGATCTAAACCAGAATGTTCCTCCTGATGGGTTATGATGTGTGACTTATTTGTTTCATTTGTGAGAAATAAATTGCACACCATAACCGAAGCACTGACACCGGGCTACCGGGGTCGGGGCGTCATAGTGAATATACATTAGATCTATTAAAAAAAGTATGAATCTTTATATGAAAACATTAATCAATTCCCCACAGTAGTGACACACATTAAATTAACTGCCTAACCTAAGACGCGACATCCACTCCACATTATGTCAAATACTAAACATAATAGTAGAAACACAATATATTAACAATGAAAAAACTAACAGTGGATATAATATTCTAAATGTGAATAGAAACACATATATAATGGAATCAATATTTAGTGAATATAACATATTAATAGTGAACAGAACATATCATTCCTTCCAAAAGAAATTAGTGAACATAACATACTAATCGGAAACACGTCTACAGTGGATTCAAAATAATATAAGTGAACAACATACAAGTAGTAAATGGAATCAAAAATAAAATGACCAAAATATTTATACAATGAAAAAATTCAATTAGAAATACATAAAAATGAATGATAAATAATGATAAAAACCCCATAAACATGTGCGTCGAATCTATGATAAAAAAAGTATAGACATAAGAAATATTAAAATATAAGTGTCACAAAGAACTCATAGATCATAGGAGGAAAGGATCAAGGAGATTTTGGGGAACCATTCACTACATTCATACCCGGTTTCATTCAAAGGAAGTTATATTTCATACTTCAAAACAAATTTAAGATGATTTATTTCATGTGACCATAGATCATAGCTTGTAGATCAAAACCTATTTAAATTTATAAAAATTTCGTAACTGAGAATCATGGAGGGAAACAACCATTGCAGCAATACATAAGAACCTCAAAATATACATTACCCTGATCATTAATGTGGCGTAATCATGGTGTGACCTCAATGGAATGAAATGCGATTAGTGTTTCTAATCAAAATAGTTACAATTAAAAAAATTATTATTGCAGTCCTCCTATTTCATGGACACTTATTCAATTAAACTAGACCTGATCAGTAATATTTTTTTAGTTAAAAACATAAATTCATCACTATAACTAATAATAAATGAAGATAGAATACAACAACATATTAATGATGTGGAAAGCCATAATATAAAATGAACCAATACAATAAATTAGTAGTAACATTATATTTGGGATGATCCTTGTGAATTGAATGAAAAAAGGTAATTTCTTAATTTATGGACTACATGAGACACTAACAATTCAAATCTAGAGGCAATATCTGAAACTAATTTCGTAGATGGTTCTAAATGCTATGAATTTAGGCTTTCACCTTATATCTTTCATAGAAAACTTTTTTGGAGCTCCAAGAAACATATTTATTAAAACACAATATTTGACCTACCAAAAATCCATTCCAATGTCAGTTCGAGCTCTTAAAAATTGAAAGTATTTCAAGTGAATCAATTTGAACATTTACAAATCATAAAAAACCGGGATTGGACCATGATTTATCTTATCAAACAACCTCACTAGTTTAATAGAGGAATGAAAGGTTGGTCGATGTGGTTTTTTATTGAATGGATCCTAAAACAAAACCCCAAAATAATATCCCCATTACATCGCTCAAAATTGTGGTATTTGGAGAATAATATATCAGAATTTTCATGGAAAATAATGAAATAATTCGATTCACAATTCTCCAAAGAATGAAAAAAATAGGGGTTGAAACTCAAATGAGTCAACATTTTCACGTAATGAATGTTTCCAAACAAATAAATTGAATTGAATTTCATATAGAATATTGAAAAAATATTAGTACTCTTTTCAGTAAATAAAAATTAGAGGATAATCAGAGAGAAACTAAGATCTAGTCTTTGATGCTGACATAGTTTAGCAGGAACCTATAGCAGGATCATGATGCTGATATGGTTCTGCGGGAACCCTAGGTCAAACTGAGGAGCTGGAGCATGACACTGATGTTAAAATTGAAGCTCTCGACAAATTTATTAGGAAAATTGTAAGGATGTATGAATTATCTAGATGAATCAAACCCTGAGGAAGATTCAATGGTGGTTTTCATGATAAGAAGAAGAATGTAGGAACCTAGTTAAAGAATATTGAGGGTGGTGGATTTCCGAGGGGAGTAGTAGAGGGTGGGAAACTTTCCTGAGGAAGATTAGTCATTGTAATGGGAGAAGTGACGGGGAGACCGAGAAATCTAGGCAAAGATGATGGCTTAGTGGATCACAGGATGAAAAGCATAGATCAGAAGCATAGTTAGAAGGGTATAGTGAAAGGGAAGAGAGTCCGGAGGGAAATCATGATGCGGTAGTGGGAGGGAATGAGGCACATGGAGGTAGAGGATCTGAAGGTGGCTGGATGTGGAGGAAAAGCCCACGAAGGTGGAGTAGCTGAAGTCAGAGCAAACAGAGGTTAATGCGGAGAACACATAGGTGAAGGCAGTGCACGTGTAGGTGAAGGCGGAGCACATGGAGGAGGAGGAGCCAACAAAGAAGCACGTAGAGGGGGAGGAGCCAACAGTAGAGTACACAGAGGTGAATGTGCGGCTGAAGGAAATGATCTATGGGAACCTACTGATTGGGAAGAGAGAGGAGGAGAAAGGTTGAGATACTGCACAGATGGGAGACATGGGAAATTGGTGATAGGGAGCGTATGTAATAATTGATGTGGATGAATGTAAGTGTGACACATAACTGAAGGAATGCCATGATTAGTATATATAATAGATTAGTAAATAATGGGTAATATTTACCGATAATAAGTACAAAACTGAAAAATCTATGAATAATTAGAAAAATTTTGGAAAAGATCATTAAAAATTACAGATAATTAGTAAAAAATAATAATAATTAGAAATAGTTATTAATAATTAGTATTAATTACTGATATTTAGTAATAATTTCTGATTATAAAAAATAATTACTTACATTTTGTAATAATAACAAGTATTTGATAATAATTCTTAATAAATTTAAATTATAATTAAAAATTATTTATATATATTATTAATTACCAATAATCGATAATAATTACAAATAATTACTACATAACTACGTATGATTTTAAATAAATAGTTAAAATACTCAGAAAATACTAGTAATATGAAAATATTACCAATAACTAGAAAACATATACAAATAACCAACCAAAATTTTAGAAAATATATAAAAATTAGCGATATTTAGTAAAAATTTGTAAAAACTAACATAAATAGAAAACAATTATCAAAAAAGTGAAATAATTAAGAAAAAGTTACTTATAAATATTCATTTTTTAAAAAAAAATTATAAAATATAAGAAATTGTAGATAATTAGTAAAAATTATAGATAATTGGAAAAAAATATTGCTAATGGGAAAAGATTAAATATAATTACTAAATGTTACAGATAATTATCTATAATTACTGATAATTAGTTAAAGTTAACTAAAATTACCCTTAATTTTTAAATATTTCTAATTATGTGAATATTTTTCAATAATTAGTAAGAATTACCACTAATTATAAATTATTATTGATAATTAGTAATATTTACCTACAATTAGTAATAATTACAAGAAATTTGGTATAGTTAGCATAAATTCATTATAATTTATTATATGCATTAACAATTATCAATAAATAGAAATATTTTTGTATTATTAATAAATAAATATCGATAATTAGTTAATAATTTCCAATAATTTTTAATTAATTATATATAATTAGTAACTAAATACTTGTAAATAATCAATAATTATAAATAATGATTAAGTAATTAGTAAAATTTCTTGATAAATAGTAAAAAATAATAAAAATTATTGATAGTTATAAAAACCAGTCGATAATTAGTAATATTTCATATAATTAGTATGAGTTATTCAAATTAAAAAAACAAATAAACATACTCATAATGGTAAATATTACTAAAAAAATTATTATAATTAGAATAAAGTACCATAATTTAGTAAACATTAGTGATTATTATCAATAATCAATAATAATTACAAATATTTAATGAATATTATAAACTATTGCTAATAATTTGTTACAATTTCATATAATTAGTAATAATTATCGACAGGTGGTAATAACTATCGATAATTAGTAATTCTTGACAACAACTAGATATACGTAATGATAATTTGCAATAATTATTGATTATTCACAATAACAAACAAAAATTCACAACAATTACCAATAACATATAATAATTAGTAACTATTTTTAATAATTACCATAAATTACCAATAATTAGAAATAAATATTAAAAATTAACAATAATTAACAACAATTAGTAATAATTATGACTAAATATAGATAATTCATAATAATTTTCCAAAAAAATTAATAATTAAAATAATTTGTAAAAATTTAAAAAATCATGATAATTAAAAAAAATCATTATAACTACCAAATATTATTTAATAATTACAATTAATTTATATCTATTATTAATAATAACAAATATTTTGTAATAATTAGTACAAATATCATGAAAAATATATATAGATAACATGAAATAAGTAATATCACAGATAAATAAAAAGTGAATCTAAATGCAAGAATTTTATAATTATTGGATTCCATGTTTATTATGATGATGATACATTTACCATCAATACCACTAACAAGGAAGTTTAAAATATACTTGGTGAAAACCCTGCAAAGGCTATCCAACTAACTCGTCGCATGAGACTACTAATGCTATCTATAAAGGGGCCCTACTATTATCTAACATGTTCAAATAATTACTCAAATATCAAATAATCGATTTAACTCATAAAAATCATGATTTATCAAATATCATATTGATAAAATAATAGATATTTATCAACATTTGAAAAATTAGTCAAATAATAATCAAAGAAAACAACATATGTAAAAATATAATATGGCATGTGAAATAATAATATCCATCACACATGAATATTTATATTTACTATAAATTTATTTTATAATGAAAAATTATAATTGGGAAGTTATTGATTCAATAGAAATATAACAAACATTAGAGAATGTTAAATGGTAAAGAAATGTTTTACCACATGGTAATATTCATGTCAAACCAATTGGATTAGATAATTTGTAACACTCGAGACTTTTATGAGAAAAATTTTGTTTTATGTTATATAAATAATCAAAGGAATCTTTCACTACACACAACACTAGCTTGGATTTCTTTACACACAACTGTGGCCTTCCTCGATAGCTTGTCTCGTATGCAATACTGAGTTTCACTAAACAACGATATGCTATTAAAATATTATTAAAACAAGCCATTATGAATAGTAATAACCACTTTTTAAAATTTTTTAAATTTTATTTTTCAAAATGGACATCATTTTTGGAATCGGAATATCGAAATTAGCTTCGGGTGAAATTTTGGTACTTTTCGGATTTCTTTCATATTCTGATGAATAGTGAAAATTACTAAATTTTAATTTAAAACAAAATTTTATTCGAAATAATTAATAGGGATAAATTATTAATTTTAGTGGTTTTAAAGTATATTTATAATATATTTTTACCATTTAATACAATTTTGATCATTGGATGTAATTTCACATTTAAACCAAACATAAAAAAGTGTCAATCTTTTGATAGTTATTATCTCTTAAAAACACGCTATTTATTTTGACGACGAGAATTAATTTTTAAATTAATTAATGCAACAGATGTGTTTTGAATTTGTTAAAATAGACATCATTTTTGAATTCATAATATCAAATATATCTTAGGCCTAATTTTTTGTATTTTTCTGGAAACTTTCATTTTTTGATGAATAGTGAAACCACTAAGTAGTAGTTAAAAAACTGAATTTTTCATAAAACTTAATTTTACCACTTCTGTGAGTGGAATTTAAAAAATCCTAGAGACACGCTTAATATGAAGGACTAAAATGTGGTTCAATGAGATGAAAATAATTTTTGGTAAATAGTAACTTTTTACTTTTTTTTACCACGGTTAAAAGTAAATAGGGTAATTAAGGGTAAACATGTTATTATTATTACCCTAACACATGTCCTAATTCTATTGTATAAGTGTAATTATACCAAAAACATCCTTATGAATAAAATATGACCATTTAGGCCCACATGGATTAGATTTGGACATTTATTATTAATTTATTTAAAGAAGGGTTAAAATAGTTAAAATAAATGTTTAATAAATAAATTCATTTTTTAATATAGGGTTATACATAAGATTAATTCGACTATAAATATTCATTAGAAATCTAAAACGATTTCCTACATAATGGTATTTTATTTGTAATTTTTAGAATTAAAATAATATAATTTATTTATGACACAATGATGATGCATTAATTATCTTATTAATGAAATATTGACATAATTGATGTTATAAATACCCAAATAAAAGTAATTTGAGACTTTTTAGGAATTAAAATAATTTTCTATATTAATATGACATGTTAGTATTTATTTAAGTAATTTTTTTCGAACTAATCATTCTGTTATGATTTTCACAAAAATCAATTACCAAATATTGTCAAAATTGACATAAAATAGTTTTTAAAACAAATATTATATTATTAATTGTTTTGATATTCCTAAAAAACTAATGTTCGGACAAGATACTTATATCATGATAGTTTTATCATTAATGGACCACTTGGGGGGTCTCTTGGATGTATATGGTAAGTTTATTAACTATATAATATAAAAATACAAAGTGACATGGTAAATGTCAATCTAATTAACTAAGAGTTAAAACTAAAAGATAAGGTTAATATAATGACCTAAACTTGTCTTACTTATATTTTATGAGATTATTTCGACCCATCCCCACCTTTTCTTTGAAATATATCAATTTGGAGCTATTAAAAACTGAATATGACTTTATAATAAAATAATATTTTTTGTTATTCCAAAGGTGCCCCTCTCCTCCCTTATAAAAAGGCACCTCCTACCTCTCTTCCTCACACCACTTAGAGCCATCAAGCTCGGCCAAACCCTGAAAAATTATCTTCTCCTCTTCATTAGAAACATCCTAGAGGTCTTGGTCTTCTTCAAAGACCAATTTTAGTTCCCTTAGAGGAGGTCTCAAAGAGGTGCTTCAAAGAAGAGGTAATGTCCGTTACCGATTCATTAAAATTTATTTCTTCTTACACTAATTCTTATTTAGTTGTTTCATTATGAAGTAATAACATCAGTATCACCCATATACTGATATGTTATTATAAGTATTAAAAAACTCTATTTCACCATCTATCCATCCTACAGAAAATGAAATCATCGCGCGTGCTTACGTACGGAATACCGTCTCCACGCTGTGGTGTAATCTATTTTCCACCACCACCTTACATGGATGGGTATAATGGTGTAAATAATAAATATATATGATTATTTTAAATTGATATTGATTCTCAAATAGTATACATACACTCCATTACAATTTCACAATCATGGGAACGATATCATTGCTCGTTCGTACGTACGGAATACCGTCTCCACGATGTGATGCGACTCGTTCTACATGATCTTCATTGCATAATGATTATATAAATGAATTTAATGAGTTAATATGATATATATTACACTAATAAAATTCTGGAAATGAGGTATCTATAACCTAAAAAGAAAAATAAGAATTTATTCGACAAAACACATATAAGAACAAAAAGTAATAAACACCTGAATAACAAGTAGCAATGAAATATTACTAATAAGAAGCTAAGAATATGACCATATATGATATTATAAAAATAATTATGATTCTGGAATAAGTCAACAACATTATTTAAATCATTATACAGGAGGTTCGGACACATACGAAGCAAATCGGGCCTAAGGTAAGGGAAAATATCACAATCTCATTTTATCCGAGATTGTTTATACTTTGGTATTTACTGGGGTGTATTTTATCATACAAATCCATGATCCCTCAATATGTAATATTGTTTCCATCCACCTACAATTCTTTAAATCAAATTTTACCCTTCAGTGAGATTTTTGTAAAATATATGAATGGAATCTTTTGTCGTTTTTCGTACGAGGTACTTTTTGACTTTTCTGACAAAAGTACGAGAAGAATGTTTTTTTAACTTATACGGCACGAATGGATTTTTAAAACATTATTTCCAAGAATCTTTCTTTACATGTTTTTACGTTTATTTTTAATCAACTTTTTTTAGTTTAGAATTGAATGACATGTTAAGAAAGGAAAAGTGTTTTTGAAGTAGAAAGGATATTTTCCTCAAGAATGGAGTTCAAATGTTTTATCAAAATTATTTTCCATCTAAGATATTAAAGGGATATGTTTCTATCCCTATTATTACATTGATTTTATTATGTTGTGATGGAATTATTTTTCTGTATTCCTTTATCTTATATGAATTGTTTTATGAGGTCATGATGTTTAAGAATCCCATTTTTTATTACATGGGTTATGCAATGATGTATGATTTATATTTTTTTGGCACACATAAGAATGGTATCATTATGAGATGGGTGGGACCTATATCTCCCTCCAATTCATTGGGTAAAGATTTTATATCTCATGAGATAGACATGGCTGGAACGGCAGGTTAAACCGGTTCAGTGAAACTGGACTGAAACGAGGAATGAACTCGGTTCAGAAATGGACTTTGTCCACTAAGAGATTCTTGACAATGAGTCTTGACTAATAAGAAAAGATTCTCTATGATTATGTGTGTATGACACAATGTTTCATGGTTTAAGTTATGATTATTGTGATTACATTTCACTAATATTATTTAACCCATGTTATGAAATTATGATCTCTTTTACAGGTTAAGATTTCCAAAAGTTATGTTCTTATGTCTATGATGTGATTGATATTTATTTTGTTTACCCATACTGAGCATTTGGGTTCACAATTTTGTATGTTTTATTTCCCCAGGACAGGAAGAAGGTTATTAAGTAGGATATGCCAAAATGGACTCTAGATATGATGAAATAAATGGGAGGAAAAGTAGATGATTTACGAACCAATTGTTTATGTTTCCCAGTATCTAAAGACTCTATACCTATACGGTCCTTTCCTGGTTTTGTTATATGTTGTAATAATTGTTCTTAAATTCTGATGTAATAACAATGTATGTAATGTATGGGTCATTATAGTTGGTATCAGAGGAAAGGTATAGTCAACCTTTGGAAACTGGGATGTGAAAGCCTTAGTAAGAATCATAAGGATAAGTCTAAGCATAGAACACAATCTTAGTGTTTTAGAAATGGACATGAACAACCTATGATAAGACCTTAAGTTTGAAATTTTACTCTTGATTATGTGGTTTTCCTATTATAATTAGTGTTGCTCACACTATTCTTCTTGGTTTTAGTCATTGGCTGGAACCCGAAGGAACCGTATTAATGCGGAATGCGACGGGCAATGAAATGATTGTCCCCCTGAGCAACCAAACGTTATGGGATCTGGAATTCAAAATCTTGTAGCCATGCTCAAACAACTTTTTCAAGAAATGAATCATATAGGACTTCCAAATGAGGAAAGGAAGGAGCAACATTCTGTTGAATCCTTCATGAGGCAGCGTCCACCTTCATTCAACGGGTCTACTGATCCATTAGTTGTTGAACAATGGATTAGTACTACTGAAAAGATATTTTCAGCTCTTCAATGTTTTGAACATGATAATGTCATCCTAGCAGTGTATCATTTGGAAGGAGATGCTGATCAATGGTGGAATATTATTAAGAATACGAGGAAAAGGGATGAAATTGAGTCCATGGAATGGGATGAGTTCACGAACTTATTTTTCAATAAGTACTTCCCATGTATTCTCCGGACAATGATAGAGAAGGATATTCATGAATTAAAGCAAAAGGATGATGAATCTGTTGGTACCTATGAAGCAATTTTTACAAGACTTGCAAGGTATGCTTCTTGTATTATTATCCAACCTGAGAGTAAGAGCAATCGATTCTTTAGTGGCTTAAAACCAAGTCTTCAAAGGGCGTTAGCCATAAGGGACTTCAATTGCTACAAGGAAATCATTTTATGTGCTCTCAAAGTTGATATGGAGATTGGAGTAACCCATTAGTCACATGGGTTTGATAAGAAGAGGAAAATTGAATTCAAAGGAAAATCTAAAGAGAACACTAAAAAGAAGATGAGCTTTCCCTTATGCTCAATGTGTGGAAAGAAACATGGAGGGAGATTTCTTAAAGGGACAAGTAAATGTTTCAAATGTGGAAAGGAAGGTCATCGGGCATTTGAATGCCGCAATGATGGGAAGAAGATGTCTAATGATGAAAAAAAAGGAAGGGATACACAGAATAAACCTCCTACACTTCAATGTTTCAAATGCAAGGAGATAAGGCATTATTCAAATCAATGCCCAAATCCAAGGGTTGACGATGATGGTCGATGTCAACAAACTCTTAAGGTTAAAGACAAAGGAAAGTCACATGCAAATTCTATCAGCGATGTGGAGTACAATAACAATGTGGTGAAAGGTACACTTACCATCCACTCTAAAGTAGAAATTTTTTTATTTGATTCTAGATCCACCCACTCTTTTATTTCTGAAGAATTTTCGAAGAGTATCACCGTATTACCTCAACAATTAGTTGTTGAGTTAGCTGTGACAACCCCTAATGGCACAACAGTCACATCAAAAGTTTATAATTCTTCCCCGATTGAAGTTTGTGGGAAAGTGCTTCCTGCAAATCTTGTGATCCTTCCTAGAGTGGAATTTGATGTGATTCTTGGCATGGATTGGATTTCTTTATTTGGAGGTCATATCAATTGACAAAGAAGGGAAGTCACATTTCATATTCCAGATTAATCTATGATCGTCTATCGATGCAAGGATGAACATAACCTTCCAGTGGAAATTTATTCCATATTATGGGTCTTGATTCCACTAAATGACGGTTATTTATCTCAAATGACTATAGAGAGACTCATGATTAGGAATATTCCTGTTGTATGGGAATTCGATGATGTCTTTCCAGAGTAATAGTCAGGTCTTCCACCAAATCGTGAAGTTGAGTTTTTAGTAGAACTCGTACCGGGTGCTTTGCCAATTTCAAAGACACCTTATAGAATGGCCCCAATTGAGTTGTAGGAATTAAAGAAGCAACTCCAAGAGAATCTTGATAAGGGATTCATACGCCCTTGTGCATTACCTTGGGGAGCACCTGTTCTGTTTGTTAAGAAGAAAGATGGATCAATGAGACTCTGCATTGATTATTAGGAACTTAACAAGATCACTATCAAGAACAAATATCCTCTCCCGCACATTGAAGACTTATTTGACCAACTACGAGGAGCTCAATACTTTTCCAAGATTGATCTTCGTTCAGGGTATCATAAATTAAGGTTCAAATGGGACGATATACAAAATATGGCTTTCCGTACAAGGTATGGACACTATGAATTTATAGTGATGCCATTTGGTCTTACTAATGCCCCTGCTATCTTCATGGATCTGATGAATATAGTCTTTAGAGACTATCCTGATCAGTTTGTGGTAGACTTTATAGACGATATTCTTGTCTATTCAAAGTGAAAAGAAGAACATGAAGATCACTTGAGAATTATATTGAAGACCCTTAGAAAGGAGAATCTTTATGAAAAATTTACCAAGTGTGAATTTTGGCTTCAAAAAGTTTTATTTTTGGGTCACATAATCTCAACAGATGGGATATCTGTGGATCCAACAAAAATAGTGGTTATCAAAAGATGGTCGAGAACAACAAATGTAACTGAGATCCGATTTTCTCTTGGTTTGGCTGGATATTATTGACGTTTTGTGAAGGATTTCTCACGATTATCTAATCCACTCACCATGTTGACTCGGAAAGGAGTTAAGTTTCTTTGGACGGAGGAATGTGAAGAGAATTTCAAGAAGTTGAAAAGAAGGTTATCCAGTGCACCTGTGCTCACACTTCCTTGTCGTGGAGAATGGTTTGTGATCTACAGTGATCACTCCAAGAAGGGATTGGGTTGTGTTCTTATACAAAATGATATGGTGATAGATTATACCTCACGACAGTTGAAAATCCATGAGAAAAATTACCCAACTCATGATTTGGAGTCCGCTGCGGTAATCATTGCATTAAAGATTTGGAGGCATTATCTTTATGGAGAAAGGTGTGATATTTATACTGATCATAAAAGTTTAAAGTATATTTTCACACAAAAGGAGCTGAATATGCACCAAAGAAGATGGTTGGAGCTGATTAAGGATTACGTCTGCTCAATCCATTACCACCTTGGGAAAGAAAACAAGGTGGCAGATGCATTAAGTTGACATGACCATGCCAGTTTATCCATGTTGAGGATCAAAAAAAATCCAATATTTATGGATTTACAAAGGATGGATCTTGGAATTATAATGGAAGGGGAAAAATATTATCTTTATCAAATTAATGTTCAACCATCTATACATGTGAATATTAAAGAGGCACATAAAGAAGATGTAGAGTTTCCAAAGAAGGTGAGAAATGTTCCTGAATTCAACCTTGATTATGATGGGATAATAAAGTTCAGGAATCGGGTTTGTGTTCCTCCCATCTCCGAATTAAAGAAGGAGCTGCTGGATGAGGCTCATAGTTCATCATTCTCTATTCATCCTGGAAGCACAAAGATGTATAGGGACCTAAAATTGTACTTCTGGTGGGATGGCATGAAAAGAGATGTTGCTGAATATGTCTCTCGATGCTTGGTTTGTCAGCAAGTTAATGCTGAGAGATAGAAGTCTAAGGGGATGTTACAACCATTACCCATACCCGAATGGAAATGGGAAAACAATAATATGGACTTTTTCACAGGACTTTCTAAAACATCCAAAGGCAATAATGCTATCTGGGTCATTGTTGATCGTCTTACAATGTCTGCACACTTCATTGTTATTAGAGAGGACTTATCTCTGGATCAGCTTTCCAGGATATATATAATGGAAGTGGTAAGATTGCATGGAGTACCACTTTCTATTATATCTGATCAGGATTCGAGATTTACCTCGATGTTCTAGTGAAGTCTTCAGCATACTCTGGATACAGAGTTGAGTTTCAGCAATGCTTATCATCCTCAGACAGACGGTCAGTCTGAGAGAACAATTCAAACTCTAGAAGATATGTTGAGAGCTTTCTCTATAGATTTCAAAGGTGGTTGGGATCAACACCTACCTTTGGTGAAATTTTCTTATAATAATAGATTTCACTCCAGTATTTAGACAGATCCTTATGAAGCTCTCTATGGAAAGAAATGCAGGACTCCAACTTACTGGGATGAAGTTGGGGAAAGAAAGCTATTAGGACCTGATCTTGTTCATGAGATGGCAGAAAAGGTCTAATCATTTCAACAACACATAAGAACAGCTCAGAGTCGAAAGAAATGTTATACCGACAACCGATGAAAAGACCTAGAGTTTGAAGTGGGAGATAAAGTGTTCTTACGAATATCTCCCTGGAAGAGGGTCATGAGATTTGGAAAGAAGGGGAAGTTGAGCACTAGATATGTCGGTCCTTTCGAAATATTGGATCGTGTTGGAATGGTAGATTACCAATTAGAACTTCCACCGAATCTCTCTCATGTTCACGATGTGTTCTATATATCTATCCTGAGAAAGTACATACCTGATCCTTCACATGTACTCAGCTAAGAAGTTGTACCGCTGGAACAAAATCATTCTTATGAAGAACGGCCGGTAGAGATTCTCGATCGTAGTGAAAAAGTCCTACGGAAAAAGACCACTTGCAAGGTGAAAGTTTTAGGGAGGAACCACCCATTAGAGGAATATATATGGGATCTTAAGGATATGATGAGGGAGAGGTATCTTAATCTTTTTGTTACAAAGTGACGAATTTCGAGGGCGAAATTCATTTTAAGGGGGGTGGAATGTAACACCCGATTCTTTTATGAGAAAATTTTTGATCTTATGTTATATAAATCATCAAAGGAATCATTCACTGCACACAAAACTAGCTTGTCTTTCTTTACACGCAACTGCGTCCTTCCTCGATAGCTTGCGTCGTACGCAATACCGAGTTTCACAAACAACGATATGCTATTAAAATATTATTAAAACTAGCCGTTATGAATAGTAATAACCACTTTTTGAAATTTTGTAAATTTTATTTTTCAAAATGGACTTCATTTTTGGATTCGGAATATCAAAATTAGCTTAGGGTGAAATTTTGGTACTTTTCGGATAACTTTCATATTCTGATGAATAGTGAAAATTACTAAATGTTAATTAAAAACAACTTTTTAATCGAAATAATTAATAGTGATAAATTATTAATTTGATTGGTTTTAAAGTATATCTAGAATATATTTTTACCATTTAATACAATTTTTTTCATTTGATGTAATTTCACATTTAAATCAAACATAAACAAGTGTCAATCTTTTGATAGTTATTATCTCTTAAAAACACGCTATTTGTTTTGACGATGAGAATTAATTTTTAAATTAATTAATTCAACTGATGTGTTTTGAATTTGGTAAAATAGACATCATTTTCGAATTCATAATATCATATATATCTTAGGCCTATATTTTGGTATTTTTCTGGAAACATCCATTTATTGATGAATTGTGAAACCACTAAGTGGTAGTTAAAAAACTAAATTTTTCATCAAACTTAATTTTACCTCTTCTGTGAGTGGAATTTCAAAAATTCAAAAGACACGGTTAATATTAAGGACTAAAATGTGGTCCAATGATATGAAAATAATTTTTGATGAACAATAACTTTTTTCTTTTTTTTTCCATGGTTAAAAGTAAATAGGGCAATCAAGGGTAAACATGTTATTATTATTACCCTAACACATGTCCTAATTCTAAAGGATAAGTTTAATTCGACCATAAACAACCTTAGAAATAAAATATGACCATTTAGGCACACATTGATTAGATTAGGACATTTATTATTAATTTATTTAAAGAAGGGTTAAAATAGTTAAAATCAAAGTTTAATAACTAAATAATTTTTTAATATCGGGTTATACAAAAGATAAATTCAACTATAAATATTAATTAGTAAGATAAAATAATTTTCTACATAATGGTATTTTATTTGTAATTTTTAGACTTAAAATATTTTAATTTATTTATGACACAATGATGATGCAGTAATTTTCTTATTAAGAAATATTGACATAATTGATGTTATAAATACCCAAATAAATTTAATTTGAGACTTTTTATGCATTAAAATAATTTTATATGTTAATATGACATGTTAGTATTGATTTAATAATTTTTTTCCAACTAATCATTATGTTATGATTTTTACAAAAATCAATTACCAAATAGTGTCAAAATTGACAAAAAATAGTTTTTAAAACAAATATTATATTATTAATTGTTATTATATTCCTAGAAATTTATGGTTCGTCCAAGATACTTATATCATGATAGGTGTATCATTAATGGAATACTTGTGGGTCTCTTGGATGTATATGGTATGTTTATTAACTATATAATATAAAAATACAAAGTGACATGGTAAATGTCAAACTAATTAACTAAGAGTTAAAACTAAAAGCTAATGTTAATATAATGACCTAAACTTGTCTAAATTATATTGGATGAGAGGATTTACACCCATACCCACTTTAGATTCTAAATATATCAATTTTTAGCTATTAAAAACCGAATTTGACTTTATAATAAAATAATATATTTAGTTATTCCAAAGGTGCCCCTCTCCTCCCTTATAAAAGGGAACCTCCTCCCTCTCTTCCTCACACCACTTTGAGCCTTCAAGCTCGGCCAAACCCTAAAATATTCTCTTCTACACTTCCTTAGAAACATATTAGAGGTCCTGGTATTCTTCAAAGACAAATTTTAGATCCCTAAGAGGAGGTCTCAAAGAGGTGCTTCAAAGAAGAGTTAATGTTCGTTACCGATTCATTCAACTTTATTTCTTCTTCCAATTCTTCTTAATTAGCTGTTTCATTATGAAGTAATAAAATAAGTATCACCCATATACTTATATTTTATTATAAGTATGAAAAAACCCTATTTCACCATCTATCCATCCTACGGAAAAGGAAATCACCGCGCGTGCGTACGTACGGAATGTCGTCTCCACGCCGTGGTGTAATCTATTTTCCACCACCACCTTACTTGGATGGGTATAATGGTGTAAATGATAACTATATGTGATTATTTTAAAGTGATATGGATTTTTATATAGTATACATACACTCCATTACAGTTTCACGATTATGGGAACGATATCATCGCTCATGCGTACGTACGGAATACCGTCTCCACGATGTGATGTGACTTGTTCTACATGATCTTAATTGCATAATGATTATATAAATGAATTGAATGAATTAATATGATATATATTACACTAATACCATTCTGTATATGAGGTATCTATAACCTAAAAATAAAAATAAGAATTTATTCGTCAAAACACGCATAAGAACAAAAAGTAATAAACACCCGAATAACAAGTAGTAATGAAATATTACAAATTAGAAGCTAAGAATATGACCATATATGATTTCATAAAAATATGTGTGATTCTGGAAGAAGTCAATAACATTTTTTAAATCATTATACAGGAGGTTTAGACACATACGAAGCAAATCGGACCTAAGGTAAGAGAAAATACCACATTCTCATTTTATCCGAGATTGTTTATACTTTGGTATTTACTGGGGTGAATTTTATCATCCACATCAATGTTTCCTCAATATGTAGTATTGTTTACATCCACCTAAAATTATTTAAATACAATTTAACCCTTCGGTGATTTTTTATTAAAAGATATGAATGAAATCTTTTGTCGTTTTTCATACAAGGTACTTTTTGACATTTCTGACAAAAGTACGAGAAGAATGTTTTTTTAACTTATACGGCATGAATGGATTTTTAAAACATTATTTCCAAGAAGCTTCCTTTACAAGTTTTCAAGATTATTTTTAATCAACTTCTTTTAGTTTAGAATTATATGACATGTTAAGAAAGGAATTTTTTTTTGAAGTAGAAAGGATATTTTTCTCAACAATGGAGTTCAAGTGTTTTACCAAAATTGTTTTCCATCTATGATAATAAAGGGTTCTATTTCTATCCCTATTATTACATTGATTTGATTATGTTGTGATGGAATTATTTTTATGAATTCCTTTATCATATATGAATTATTTTATGATGTCATGATGTTTAAGAATCCCATTTTTTATTACATGGGTTATACAATGATGTATGATTTATAATTTTGTGGAACACATAAGAATAGTTTCATTATGAGATGGGTGGTACCTATATCTCTCTCCAATGCATTGGGTTAAGATTTTATATATCATGAGATAGAAATGGCTGGAACAGAAGGTTAAACCGGTTCAGTGAAACAGGACTGAAACGAGGAATGAACTCGGTTCAGAAATGTACTTTGTCCACTAAGATAGTAATGACAATGACTCTTGACTAATAAGAAATGATTCTATATGATCATGTGTGTATCCCACAATGTTTCATGTTTTACGTTATGATTATTGGGATTACATTTCACTACAATGATTTATCCCATGTTATGAAATTATGATCTCTTTTGCAGGTAAAGATTTCCAAATGTAATGTTCTTATGTATATGATGTGATTGATATTTCTTTTTTTTACCCTTACTGAGCATTTTAGATCACACTTTTGTATGTTTTATTTCCCCAGGTCATGAAGAAGGTTATTAAGTAGGATATTCCAAAAGGGACTCTAGATATGATGAAATAAATGGGAGGCAAATTAGATGCTTTATGAACCAGTTGTTTATGTTTCCCAGTTTCTAAAGACTCTATAACTATACAGTCCTTTCCTAGTTTTGTTATATGTTGTAATAAGTGTGCTTCAATTCTGAAGTAATAACAATGTATGTAAAGTATGGGTCGTTATATAATTCAAATTGAAAAATAAAATAACATGAATCATGATTGAATAATTATATTAAAAAAATTGAGGGAAATATATTCCCCACATTAATGTGAATATGTTCATAATGACAAATATTCCATCATAGATTGTACATTGAGATGAAATACCATACTACTTGAGTAACTTTTGAATCGTGAGATCCATTAAAGGACAACATAAATTGAAAAATTCAACACAATGAGATAAATTAAATTCAATATATAAAATTTAATAGCGTGTTATATACACCAAATGAAATTAATGAGTAGGGGGTATTTCATATGTCTCATATAAATTAAAGTTACACTAGAAATACCCTTACCTTACACATGATTTTGGTTGAACACTCAATAACCACATATTTAATGGTTTTTAGAATGCAATTACCTTATACCCCGAACATGCATATATTATAAATATAATAAATTATCTCATTATAATATTTTATTACGCATTTTTTATAACATTTCATTACATTCATTATTTTGGGGGTTATTTTCCTAGTTAAAAGAGAATGTATTGCATTGTTATTTTGGTTCATATTAAGCATGTCCTGATTTCATCATCCAGATAATGTAAAAAACATTATCCCTTCATTTAAATTGGGTATATATTTCTTTATTGTAACTTATAATATATATTGGTAAGAGATGAAATGTAGCATTCAAAGAGACAGTAGGGCGTATGTATGCATGAACGCTACTTCCATTTCATGGTCGTATTAATAGAAAGAAATGTAAATGATATATATGTATGTTATAATTATTGTATAATTTTCATATTATATATATCAAAAAAATTATTAATACCATAAATAAAATATTCCATTTAAATAATGAATGAATCACATCTTCTGGAGGAGGTAGTAGTCCAATCTTTCACTAACCATGTTATCATATTCTCACAAAATGAAAATCATGAAGGTAAATATTTTATAATAATTGAAAAATATTAAATAAAATAATAATATCATATATATCATATTAAAATTATATTTCAATCAGTATTCCCAACCTTAAATGTTTGTAGAGGAAGAAAAATCTACATCATTTCATGAGGTGGTAATCATCCATACACAGAAAAAAAGAATTTGTATCCCATTTTATGGAAGTGTGTGCTGTTGTAGGTCATAAAAATAATGTAAAACCATATAAATATATATAAGATAGTATTTTTATTATATAATAAATATAAAATAATTATTTAACAGGTGAATAAATAAATAATACATAAGTGTAAATTGATGAACATTACATCTTCTTAGGGTAAATACTTTCAGTTTTCACAAAAAACCATCCATGGTTTGATTTCTACCAAAATTAAGGTTTCTAGGATTATGATATTAATTTTATAAATTATTTCGTGGGTTTGTATTATCCAAATGTATAGAGAGGTCCGAAGATGTTTGGGGAGTGTGCATTTTTTTATAGTGGAGGAATTGAATTCTTGTAAATATCTAAAGGGAGACACTATTGGGATGAATTTATTACATCAAGTGCCACCAATAATACAAATATTTAAAGAGAATATTATATATGGTTGAAATATGGACTGAAAATTATTTTTGGAAAAGTTTCTATGTAATTTATGATTAAATTTTGACCACTAGTTACACTCATTTTTATATGAATTGTTGTAATTAAATTTAATTACTTTCACTAATATTTTATTAAATAAAAAAGGACCCTAAAATAAATTATAAAATTTCAATATTAAAAATATTGAATATATTTTCCCTATTTATATCATGTAAGTCGAATAAATTAATTTCCTCTAAATCCTGCATACGATAAATGAATGTGGGTTTTTACTGTGAAAATGTTTAACATCTCCATTAGTTTGTATATCAAAATTAAATATAAAAATGATTTCAATGGCATAAATTAGATTAGAATATGTATAATAGTTAAAATTAAATTTTTAAATCATATCAAAAATTAATTTATCCCAATGAATAATTCATCTGAAAGGGTCATTTTGAATTATAATTATGTATTTTCACTATTCATTAAAAACAAACCCTATTAGAAAAATATCAAAACATCATCCTAATATAATTTTGGAATTCCCATTTTGAAAATATATTTTATTTTATCTTATAATATTTATTAAAATTTTCAAAATATAGTTTTAGAAAAAACTATTCATTAATAGGGGATAAAATGGCATTTTAGAAAAATATATCATTTTCTATGTAAAATTTGAATTATTCAAATATTATACCCATAAAATATATTTTATGAATGGAAAAAATATTTTATTAAATATGTAGTATTTAAATTTCATTAAAAAATTTCTAGATTATTAATTATTTTATTTTCATAAGGTAAAAACCCTTTAACACATATTCATATTTATTTGTAAAAACATTTCCTTTTTATTCAATTTGGTTTTGTATTCATTTAAAATTAATTGTTTACCAATAAATTCAACCATATGTTTTCAAAATAGAATTATTTAAATTTAAAATTTCTTACATAATTTCTAGGAGATAGTTTTTATTTTTAATAATAATAATAATAATATTCGGTCAAACTCACTCTTTCATGTAACACAAGCTTTCAAAGGTAATTATTGTCTGAAGCACAAACTGACTTAGTGTTACGTATATTGAAAGGTATATGATAGATTTAATTTACATAAAATACTGTTTTTTATTAAATTTTCAAGATGTTATATTCTATTCTTCACTTTCTATTTCATGTCATACATTATATTGAATAAAATGTTATTCTTTTAGAATTTTTAGGTGTTACATAAAATTGTTGTTGTGATTAAATGTTTAATTTGGTTAAATAAGTGTTTCATGAAGGAAATATGTTTACTATGAATTTATATATAAAAAGAATATTGTGCATAATTTTGTTATTGGTTATTATAAGATATTTCCATTTCAAAATATTACAGCTTATATTACTGTAAAAATAAGTCATCAGTTAATTTTCCCATGAGTGGAAAATCAAGGTATAAAGAAGAATCATAGAGGACATTGAGATTTGTTCCCATTAAATATTTGAGGTATTTTCCAATAATAGTTTGAATAATGTATTCATTTTTTTCTCATAACACAACCTTATTGATGACATGAGCCAAATTCAATATTTCCACCAGTTAAATCCTAAAACATCCTTTTAATAGTGATTCATGGAATAATTTTCAACAGTTTATTAATCATTTACATCAGAATATCATACCATGTGATTGGTTCCTCTTAATAATGGATTTAATAAATTTGGTTCTTATGTTATTTAATATTTTTGTGGGACCATATTCATTACTCCATTTAACTTAGCTACATGGATGTTGATGAATTAACCAAAATTTTTTGACATTAAAAATTCTTGGATATCAAATAAATAATATTGATGTGTATTTGATGTCATTTATTTATAAGATAATTTTATTGTCTATATATTGTGTATGTACATTTGATGTTGTTGCAAAATAGAATTACGAAATGAATGATGCATTAATGTGTGAAAATAGTGGCATCCTAGTGTATCAAATGTAATATGGCTGGAGTACACATGAACTAAAACATGTGTGTAATCTATGAGTGATAGATAATACCTTATTATTTTGTTAGATGAAGCCCTTTTTTTACTATAATCCCATATTTCTCCCTATATCCCATCCTTTCTCAAATATCAGATATAATTATAGAAAATTGAAAATAGAAAAAGAGGGAACTCCAAAAATTATCTTAGATAGATTTAAAATATATTATATATTCATTTCCACATATTAAATTTGGATCTTCCATAATCTATAAAAATGTATATCGATTTTGGAAAGATCAAAATTGGATAAAATGGATATTTTTTAGGATCGTCTATAGTGGTATAATTTGCAGGTTCTTCAGATTTCAAATATCAAGGATATTGAGAAAAAATGTGTTCATAACATATTTTATTCAAATTTGGACAATATTGGTAAGACTAATAGTAATATACAGTCACAAATATTTCTCCCACAAAATTATAGGAATCCATATATTGTGTCCGTTGAAAATGAAATATCAGATAACACAATGAAGGAGAATGAAACATAAACATTATATAAATAAAATCAGTCATTAATTTATGTATGGGTTAACAATTTGAGTTTACCAATAGTTAAGCTTACACTTTTGGTTGATGTGTCACAAATGGTCATATTAAAAGATTAAGAATTTATAATTCTCATGTAATAATGGCAATAATAGCACATATTTTCCTTATATCTTGGTCAAATAAATTTATTTAGTATTTTCTGAAACAAATACCGTATTTTATTGATACATTTTTGTATAGATAGGAGACTATAATGTATTGAGTGGGATGTAATAGGATGTTGTTTAAATTTTATGTAAAATGAAAGAAAAAATTTCCTGTGAATTTTCTTTATTCAGTGGAACATTTTTAGGTACATATTTTATATAATGAAAATGTGTAGAACAAATATAGTTCTAATGGATATAAATATATGAATGTTTCATGCAGAAATTGATTAAAATTGTATTTAAGAAAATATTAATTGAAGGGTAAATTTTTGAATACTATTTTAATGTTGAAATTTTATTTTAATACTCTCAAAATTTTCAACAGGAATATCCTTCCAAGAGTAAAAGAATTAGCTATTATGTCCAAAATGTTGATTATTTAATCATCCATCAATTTTTTTTATAAATCAGCTTGAACATGGCATTAGTAGTGTTATTGAATGATGGATTTCAGATAATGAATAAAAATCACACACATATATATATATTCCTCCCATTTTTGAATGAATGTCATGATTTTATTAAAGAGTTCTATTTTAAACTGTTATTTTTATTTTTTTAGTAAATTAGTATTTAGTAATTTATAGATTATCTTGAGATCATATCAAGAAACAATACATAAATTACACCTAATTCTATTGAATAACACAGACAACATAATTTTCCCTAATAGTTTTATAGACTAGTAATGTAAATTTTATTTGGTTTGATATTTGAAATCAATTTTAAAAAATATATATTAAAAATTTATTTATTTAATGTGGTATTTAATCATTAAGATGAAAGTTATAATCATTTATGTGTTTTGGGTAACCCAACATAAAAATTTGTTAAAATGTAAAATAAATATGAGCTGAACTGTTTCTGATTTCATACACATACATATGGTGAATAAAAAAATTTAATAGTGGTGTTTTCGTAAAATTTTATCATCATAGTAAAGGTGAAGTTGAATTTTTTGGATCGTTGGATGAAGTAGTTGAATTTGTTTTATCTCGGAATGATATATGTAATAGTGTTTAAATGAAAATGCATTTGTACTAATAGAGATATTCATATTCATCCAGGACATGGAAATCATAAAATTAAATATAAAAACCTCTTCTGGTAAATGAACCATTTATACTACCTCATCAGGATTATAATAATTATTATGGGAATTAGTATTTCAATTCAAGAGAACTAATAGACTAGTGTATAATTATTAAAATTAATTCTAATGAAAATATATTTATGCATTTTTAAAGTGGTTTAGATGAGTTTTCAGGGAATCATAGTTTTTCAAGAGATAACTCCAAATAAATTCTATATATGAAGAGATACAAATATAGAAAATTAAACACAATATTTTAGGTCTTATGGGGTTATTAGGGGTGAAGATGTAACAAATTAATTTTAAATAGAAATATATGATGATGTTGAAGTTGTAATATATATTAATGAAACTAGGGAGGAAGACCGGGATATTGAATCCATTGAATTAGAAGACGAGGATTATGATGATTATTGATGAAATTAAAGATTTTTTATGGTCATAACTTATATATAATTATTATTTTAATTTTTTGTAGAAAATATTATTCTCATATTTTATATGGCTAGAATCAATTTCAATTAGATGTTTCAAATACTTGAAGATGTTTTTCTTCATGGTGACTAGCCCTTTGCCTCATTATCCTATCTATATACTGCTTCTTGTTCATAATTGTCTCAAATTGGATGTGTTATATTGAGAATTTAGAATCCCAACCCTATTCTAGAGAAAATTACACCTATTGATTTTTATCCACATATGTAAATGAATGATTGTTCTGTATTTATTTAAAATTCATTAATTTTAAATAATTTTCATTAATTTTTTGATATACTAATTGTTTTATTGCCTTTTCTTTTCCTATAATTTTGAACAAGTGGTTGTTGGTTAGATGGTTAGATTATATCAAATTATTATTTGTTACTATCGATGACATTATATCATATTTATATTGATGTTCATTATCATATGATTGATCGTTGTATGGTATGTAAATAGGTACTACATATTTTGAACGTTACAAAATTATCATACTGATATAATTAATTATTTATATTATTTATGGTATCCTATTAAATATAGCATCCACCCAACTAACTAGGATAATTTAGTGATCTCTATTTTTGAGTCCCTTACTCAGTCTTTTTCACAATACGGGAAATAGATCCATCAAGAATGCGAGAACCGTATTTTTTTTCATTCTTACTTATGCCATTGACCAGATTGCATCTCTTCCCATGATTGGGATGGAGTTTTTTTTTCAATTTGGATGGTATATAGTTTTCAGAGGAGATAATAATGAGGCTAGAGAAATAAGGGGAGGCTAGAGGTCATGTAGATAGTTGGTAGTGGTCCACATAGTACTCCTCGATGAAATATGGGTTGTATATTTATTTAATAATTTGTATATAAATTAAATGTCATATTTTTATTTTCTATTCATATAGGATTTTTCCATCATCATTTTATTCAGTTCGATGTTTTTAAGATGGATTACAGTTATCATAATACATGATTATTATTGGTAGCAAACAATGTCGTATTATAGTCCATATAAATTTTTTAAATTAATATATAAATATATATTTCAATTAAATTGTTAAAAAATTTCATTTAAAGGCCGTATATTTGCCCATGACTTCTCACACACTTGATGAGAGTCATACCATGATTGAGGTACAAGACACCAGAATTCCAATATGTTGGTTCCCTTGTTATAATGATCACAAAATCAATTTTATTATGATGTTATTGTGGTTTATGTTTTATGGTGTCATTTTACAATATAAGGAATATTGTAGAAATTTAGATATGTATGAGTCACTATTGAAGATGATTCTCTACAATATATGACTCAATGTCAAATAGGACTTAGTTTTGATGATGCTTCTAGAACAAAAATTTGGCTGTGTTAGAATAACCCAAAGTCATATATGTATAAAAACTAGAATGGTTATTTTGAAAAGTATGGGGAAGAGTCACTACCAGAGGATGACTCACCATTAGAATAATAATTGAGAAATGTGTGGAGAATACCTACCATATCATATGACCTATGGAAATTTAGATATGTGAGGGAAATACGTACCATTAGACTGAAGTCACCATTGAAAATTACATACCACCATAATGTAAATTTAGAAATGTGTTTGAATGAACTGGAATAGAGATGATTCACTATTGTCCCGAATCATTTCCATCATATGTCACCCCCAACTTAAGGCACTACCATAGATTGTCTCACCATGTAAAAGTGTCACTCCTACATTTTATTTTTAATAAAATATTTATAACAGTTATATTGATCAATTTAATTTTATAAATTATTTTAAAAAGTGTTATCAATTGTCTTTTAGATATACGATAAAATATTTCTCAGTTATGAAAATGATGATGTGGGATATTCGAATTATTCATTATTTATGATACTATTAAAACAATCAAAAGACTCCCTAATGAAAAACAAAAAAAATAGTCGACATATATTCAAAGAGAAAGGAGAGATAGCGGGATATATATATATACATTTGATGTGAGGTGAAAACATATTAAAAGTACCAGAATAGAGACACCTGCTAAGAAGATTACATAATATATATTATTTTAACACAAAAGTGGATTATTGGAGATTAAAAAACCTTCAGTTCTAATATACAGTCAGAACTAAATATTTCACAACACTCTATTCTATATAAAATTTTAGAAACATGAATCTAACTCCTATTAAAGGTATATTCAAAGAGTTAGTTTCATTATAGATTATCAGATAGAGAAAGACCATATTTTCGGCACCCTTATTTTTTATTTATATTCATTATATTTTACATTATGATTTGGGTGTGTTTACTATTTATTTAAAACATGCACACATTATCAAGTACATTAACTAGATAATTCTATAAATATTATCAAACTCTCTTTATATATTTTTACTACGTGTTATGGAAGATATCCTTATGTGTCCAGCCATTGGTTTATTCTCACATCATTGGTAGAAGAGGTCCATGTGTGGCATTCACATCATTGATGTTGTATACCCGATCATTTTTATAAATCATAGATTATTCAATATAATATTCTTATTAGATGTGATTTCTATGTGGATATTATTATGTCTTGCCTTGAGACTAAAAATATTTTATTTTGTTCCATGATGTTTTTTGTTTTGTTTTGATTCTATGATTTAAACTAAATTTCATTATAACTAGTACTCAAAAACACAACAATTATTGTTAGTCTTCATTAGAGTTTATCAAAGGTGTTTATTATGTAAATTTATTTTCAAAGTTAAATTATTTTTAATATTTTTTTAATTGATACATAAATAATATTTGATAAATTTTTGAAAATTCCGGAACTTATATCAAAATTCTATTTTTATTATCTATTCTATTTTAATTTAACGAGGGGATTTTATTTAAACATATTTTTTATAAAAAATTTCATTCGACACTTAATTCACGCCCTCTTCACATACTCACACCAACTAACATTTAGTATCGAAGAGTTGGAAATATTTTCAACTATGATTTTAGTTGTGTTTTAATGATCATAATTTTCAATTAATTCTTAATTTAGTTCATTAAATATATAACAGAAAATATGTTTCTTCTAAAAAGGTCATCATTTTTTAATGGAAATAACTATGTTGAGTGGAAAATAAAAATGGAAATGAATATTGAAATTATGGGTTTGAAATCTAGTCTACTATAGAGGTTTTGTATGAGTTTCCTATTTTTTCATAATGTGAAAGGGATGATGCAACTCTCAATTCTTATAATAACAATTGTAAACCTTTGAATTCCTCTCAATGTGCCCTAACAAGTGAATAATTCAATAGTATATCTTTTAGTAAAACTGGTATCAAAATTTGTGATACATTATCAATTTCACATGAAGGAAATATTAATGTAATTTAAATGATATTGAATACATATTTCATGAATATGATAATTTTAAAATCAAAAATGATATGATAATTTCACATATGAATGTCAGTTTTAATGAGATAGTCAACACAATGAACTCCTTGGTGAATCTTATGTCATCCAAGGATTATATTGTGAGACTACTAAGTTGTCTTCTAGAGAGATGGAGAGAATCATCTATATCAATAAGAGAATCTTGTGACAGCAGTGAACTAAATTTCAAGTAATTTATTTGGGTGATAATGTTAAATGAATATGAGAATAATCTAAATCATAAAGAAGATGAGATAAAGTGATAATAATTAGAAATTATGACTTTTTCTTCAAAATAGAAAGAAAAGGAAATGGTATAAGATTAAAGTTCTTGGGATAATGAATTACCATAAGATATTAATGAAAAAAGGTCCCATTTGGAGATAAAGTTCAGGAAATTATATAAGAATAAAAAATTATTTATAATTCCTAGTTATGAAAAATAGTATACAAAAGGGGATTATAGGAAAAAGGATATGAAAAGAGATGAAAACTCAAATGAGATTACCTTTTATGAATGTAAAAAAGTACTTCTTAAGGATGAAATTACTAAGAATAAATACAAAAAAAATTATGAGTAAAAGGATATTAAATATTGAAAATCCATGAAATACACATGGGGGCCACATAAGATAGCTCTAATGACTTAGATTTTACTCATGAAGAGATTCATGAGAAATCCTACATGTGATTCCTGAAAAATGTTTCTGAGGTACATATTGTATCTATTATATTTAATTATGATCACTCTATAAATAAGTATGATAATGGTATTTTAAAAGATGAGATGCTGGAATAATGAATCATTTTTTGACTTATTAAATGAAAAAGAAGACAGATAAAAATTTCTAATGAAATATCTTGTTTTATTTTTTGATGTTAAATATGACCTCCTTTTATAGAAAGAGAAAAATACTAATTTTTTAAAACAGAATACTGAAATGAAACTATAAAATGAGAAAAAAATGAATGTTTTAAATATATTTACAAATGGTAGAGAAACAATAAATCAAATATTAGAAAAAAATTACTCATAAATATATTTTATGTATAAGTTATAAATCATGATATGGAAGAGTAGTTAAGAGAACATTTGTTCTTATGACTAACTACAGAAACACTATTGTTATTTATTTTTCAAATAGAACAAGAAATGTTTTTATTTAATAATGTTTGAAATCTACTTACAAGAAAACAATAAAGAAAATATGGGTTCTTAAGGCCCTAATTACTAAAATATCCAATCGTAATAAAATCTCGGTACCATATCTATTTACTGTATAAAAATTGTTTTGTAGGAAAGTTAATTGAAGATAACTTATAGAAATTTATAGTACATAGATATTTGTTGTTCTAGGAATATGAAAAGCCATTAATCAAGCCTCAAGAAGTTGATAATGGTTGATGGTTGTTATGTAACCATTGTTGACAATGCTAAAGAAAATATCATCATCCTTGGCAATGTAGCGAACACTAACTCGGTTTTAATTAATAATGTAATTTCAGTTGATGGTTTAAAATAAAATCATCTTATAATCACACAATTACATGATTATGCTTTTATTGTAATGTTTGAAATCAATTCTTGTAATTTTTTTAATTATTAAAACTCTTTAATGAATCCTTTTTTTGTGAAAAAATAATGTTTATATTGTAAATCACTATTCATTGTTTTTCACAAATGATTATATCATAAATGAAATTCAAACAATGTTAAAGAATTTTCATAGGATAATATTCCACTATAAAATTCACTCAAATAGAAAGCAAACTAGTAAAGGGATAGTCAACGATATACCCAATCATGAATGACTAAAAGAAAAAGTATGTAAATTATTTTAAGAATTAAAACAACACAAGATTTATTTTCTATTAAACATATTAGTTTCAATATCTAAACCTCTTGATTTGGTTCAAATAAAATTGTTTAGACCATATAGGCATTCTAGTTTAAATGTGAAGGACAATTATTATGTACTTTTATATTATTTTTTTGATATACATTTGTAATCACTGTATCTCACAACACTATATATTTTTATTATTTTTACTTGTATCTTAACTCTTCAGAAAACCAAAGTGGACAATAAAATAATAATTTCAGAAGTAACCAAGGCCATGAGTATATAAATGAAGACATTGAAGAATTTTTTTTCCAAAAATTACTGTAATCAGAAATTATCTTCTCATAGAGCCCCTCATGAAAATTGAGTTTCAGAAAAAATGAATCAAATGCATAAAGAGATAGACCAAATTATACATTATAAATATGACCCACCATTCTACTTTTGGGTATAGGATATAAATAAAACCTTATATATTATTAATAGAGTTTTAATCATACTTATATTCAAGAAAAACACTTTTAATCATTGGAACAGTTGAAATTCTAATGACAATTTCATTAATGTTTTTGTTTTCAAAGTCATTATTCATAACACTAAGGATAATCGTAAAAATTATTCCTCCAAAGTATGTGATGGAATTTTCCTTCATTATCCAACATACTATAAAATACTACAATATTTTTATAAAATTAAATTGGACTATAGAAGAGTAAGTTTAAAATCCCGAACCTGGGATCCACTAAACCGGTTCCCTGAGTAGTGTGGCACCCCCAAACACTTCATTGTATGTTTCTCTAAAATAAATTCTAGTTATGGCCTATATTTCATGAATCACTAAGCCTATATGGAACAAAACATGGTTACTAATGGGATATATCCATAACCTAGCCACTAAACTTAAATTTTCTAACTCTGTGATATGAATTTTAAAAATATGACATACACGGTTGTGATCAAGATGATATTTGGAGTCTGATAAAATTAACTTAATTTTCGGTGAATAGTAACATACCCTTATGAATAGTAACCTACCCTTATGAATAGTAACTTACCGTTATGAATAGTAATATGTCACTTATGAATGGTATCCATGCCCTTGTAGGTATAAAATAATTTAGTCACCTTAAAAATGAAGATGAATATTTTAAGTGTTTATATTTTTTGATTAAATAATTATTTTAATTAAATATTTAATTAATCATATTTATAAAATTATTTTTGAAAAATGTACTTTATTTTTGGATTCTACTTGTCGAAAACTGGTTACGGTGATGTTTTTGGATTTTTCTGAAATACATAAATTTTTGATGAATAGTAAAATGTGATAATTTACGATAAATGATAAATAAGGAATTTATTGGGTCATTGATGATTATCTTATGATGTAATCCCAATTGGTTCTAAGTCACATGCATATATTACTGTTATTCGTAATGGAATACTCACTATTGGTTTTTTTGAGAGGAAACAAAAAATTAATGATTATAAAATTAAGAAAACTCCACTCCCCTCTACTCTATTAACCACCTCTCACCCCCTCTTCCTCCCACACCAGTCAAGCTTCATGAATTGCCTATATTCTACCAAATACTCTTCCCAAGCCCTCTCCCCACGTCCAAGACCTTCTGGTTTCACCAGAAGTCCAAAACAATGGCCTTAAGAGGATTCTCAAGGAGGAGTACTCAAGAGGTGAACCTTCCTTCTCTTTTCTTTCAAACTCTTCTACAAAGTTCCATTATTTTGTTCCCCCTTCTCACCTCCCCTCATCCAAAATCCATGATAATTCCAGTACCTAATATGTACATTATTTTCATTGTGCTAATAGAATATTTCATTATAATCTCTCTTTTTCCCCTCATTTTGTACAACAAATGCAAACACCGTCCGAGGTGTGTAAATTTATCATACTCAAGGAAGACACGTTTTTAATTTTCATTACTATCCTCAATACTGGTCATGAAACCTTTTCAAAGGTTATAACAGGTCTTTATGTATATATATATTATCTTTATTAATGTTCTAGAATCTTTACATGTTCATAATATGGAATAAAAATGCAAATCAATTTTATTATGTACAAACCCGCCAAGCCAAATCCAAGCATTTATTTATAACTCATCGAATGAGTCATACTCATGGTATATAAACAGAATCATTATAAGATCATTTTTACCTCTGCAATTTCACTAATAATGTATATTAACAATTCAGGATGTTTAACCACATTTCAAATAAATATCCATTGAGGAATACAAGTAAACCAATCATAAAACCCAGTAAGAAAATGCTTCCAGAACAACAAAATTAAAACACTTAAACCCATCAAAAATTCCATTAATAAACTTAATAAGGTTATAAAATATCATTTAAATGTATTAGAGGTTCTGTAATTTGGAATTAATAAGCCTAATTCGTTTACTCAGGTCTTTAATAACAAGTCAAGAACACATTCAAGCATAAGGTAAGGGATCCCATCTCTCACTTTTGTTCAAGAATCTCCCCTATGTTGTGCCCTTTTATTTTTAATTCCAAATGATAGGGTATGTTTTCAAACATACCCCATATTTCCCTTATGACATAAAAATAATGTAATACACCTTTACCTCTCATTAATCCGTCACAACAACACTTGTTACCATACAGAAATGTTTGTAAGGGGTTTCTCATCTCACTTTCTTTTTTGTGAGATCTTCATTGTTCTCCACTTACATCTTTTATGTGGCATATGTGTACTACCATTTGACATATAATACCATGATTCTATTTATATTCATGTTATTAAATGATTCATTTGAGGGTTATTTAGTTCTGGTCATATGATTCGACCGATTACACTGTGGTAAGTGACTTTGTCTCAACTACTATGTTGTTGTGACTAACTTTGTATTGTGCACCTAATAATCCTTATGGACTGTACCTAATGCCCATTTTAGACAACTTATCATTTGTAATTATATTAATATTTAATATCCATAATCCCATATCATGGATATGCTTATTTTTTAAACCATATACCAGTTTACATATGGTGTTTATTTGGAAAGGTATTTTAATTATTGAAATATTGAGGAATATGTATACTCTACACGATAAGGATATTGAAAAAAATATTGCTATTTTATTGAATAAATTTATAGAGAATGATTTGGATGTGCAGTGGTGGGTGGGGCCCTCTATATCTCCTCGATGCATTGGTAGGTCTCTTGAGACAAATCAGTTGGTGACAAACCCTTCGAGTTTATTTCCAAAAATCAGATGGGTTTCTACCCACAGAACTAAACCGTTTTCATTGTATCATCTTTTCATGTGTAAGATACATGACATCAAATTAATAGTAATTCTCTTTTTCATTATCATTTATTATTATTATTCATGAGTTTTTTACTATGAAAAAAATCTATGGAGGCAATTTCATTCTCAGTTTATTTATGGCATTAGTGTTTCATATATTGACCATGCCATATAGATAATGTCAGATATGCTATGATTAACTTATTATTGGATTCATTATTCATCTATATTTAACCCTTACTGAGCATTTCAGCTCACCCGTTTCATTTTTTACTTTCAATAGGTGACAAAGACGAGATCATTTATTGAGTTCTTGTGGATGCAGTTTTTAGTTTTTGTTGTGTATTGTACTTTTTAAACTTTTCCATTATAATTTGTGTAACATATATGTATCTAGTTTCTTCAAGACTACTAAACTGATTGTTCATTTGGGATTTTCATTCCTTCTATTCATTCCAATATCACAAGTAATGCACCAGCTCCGGCCTTGAGGTGTCGGGGTGTCACAGTGGGTATCAGAGGAAGTTTAGTAGGAAACTAGGAAAATATAGTAGGAAATATATAGTAGGGGACAAATCCATAATATAGTATTGGAGGACAAATGTACAATAACGTCCTGGTATTTTGATAAGGAATAAATTATGTGAATCCTTCTAGAAAATACATCCCTGTCTAGATACGAGCAGGTAGTGGTGGCTCTGGCACATATGTACCTAGGAGTGAAAACTCTAACAAGGAGTTTCGGCCTTTACCCGTGATATCCTGGTACACAACAATGGGCATTTCTGCATTCTTTGTTACACAACACTCGGGGGATATGCTTTGGATAATTCACATTTTCTTTACAAGCCATTATGAACGAGTTTAATGTAAATTTTTCCTTTGAGAAACCATGTTTATAAGATTAGCTATGCATAGAATTACAGTCTATGTTGAGTGTTTTTCTATTTGAGATTCATAAACTAATCTAGTGTATCCCATTATTTAGAAATGGAGTCTAATAGAAGAAGGTTAATAAATACTCATGGTCAAGGTAGGGATCTCCCAACTGAGCAAGTAAACACTGTCAATGTTGGATTAGATCAGATCATGACCTTATTGGGACAACATACTCAGGTTGTAATGAATAACCATTCAACAACTATGTTGGATCGTTTCATGTGGTAGAAGCCCCCATCTTTTAGTTGAATTACTAACCCAGTGGTTACTGAGCAATGGATCAAGTCCCTTGAAAAGATATTCATTGCATTATGATGCAAAGAAAATGAAAAGGTAGTACTAGAAGTATATTTTCTCAAGGGTGACGTTGATCAATGGTGGTCCTTGATTCAGAATACCATGGAGGAAGAAGAAATAGAAGACATGTAATCGAGGAGTTTTAAATAAATATTCTTCAAAAAATATTTTCATCGTGATGAATGAACTGAAATGAAGAGGAAATTCATTAGCTTAGAACAATGGGAAGAAGACATTGTTGCAGAGTATGTGTCTACTTTCACAAGGTTGTCCCGGTATGTCATAGATTACATATGTGACTCGGCAGGCAAGATTGGTCATTTCTTTGAAGGACATAAGCCAATTATTCGAAGGGCTCCAGTTTCTCAATCCTTTTCATCATATGATGAAATTGTATCAATTTCCATCAAAATAGAGAGGGAATTATCTAGATCAAATATTTTCAATGGAAACCAAGATAAGAAGCAGTACACTGATTACAAAGTAAAAGGAGAACCACCAAAGAAGAGCAAGGGAACAAAGCTATTCCCATTATATATGAATTGTGGAAAAATTTATCTTGGGAAATTCTTGAAAAGTAGTTGATTTTTCTATAACTGTAGAGAAAAGGGTCATCGATCTGATTAATGCAAGGGGAATAAACAATTCAATGATATTCAATGCTACAATTTTAGAGATATGGGATACTATGAAAATGAGTGTCATAAGTGCGAAGGAAACCTAACTCAGAAACGGCCAAGGGAGAAAGGGAGAGCCTATGAAATTACAACCGCATAGGTTGTACTTTCTAATGACATGTTGGAAGGTACTTTAATTATTTCCTCAAACTTATCCAACACTTTATTTGATTTTGGATCATCACATTCAATTATATCTTCCAAGTTTTCCAAGAAAATTAGATATGTCCAATTTGATTTAATAAATGATCTTTAGTCAAAAATCCCATGTGATGTATCATTGCAATAAAGGCATGTCGACTACTCCCCCTCTAGACACCAAAATGTGCTTTAGTTTCTAACCATATCATCATTATAATGACAAAATTTGATATAATTCTTCGTATGGATTGGCTGTCAAATTATGATGTGAATATTTATTGTAAGAATAAGGATGTTACAATTTTTTAAAATGGTATAGAATCCATTCTCTTTAGGGCAGAAAATTTGACACTTGATTATTATCTAGAATCACCCCCAGTAGCTCTCTTGAATTCAATACTTGGAGAGGAAGATAAACTAATATCTATGGGCGATGAAAGAAATATTCAAATTGAATATGTGCACATATTGCAAGAGTACATTGATTTATTTCTATAGGATTAACCTGAACATCCTCCAGAGCGGGAAGTTGAGTTCCCTATTGATTTAATTCATGATGCAAGACCTATATCAAAGACTCCCTATAGATTGGCCACAGTGGAATTAGTAGAGATAATGAAAAACTGGAGGATTTGACTGAAAAATGATTTATTCGACCTAGTGTATCTCCATACTAAGCCCCTATCCTCTTTGCCAAGAAGAAATATGGATCCATGAGGCTTTGCATTGATTACAGGGAAATAAATTCTATTACTATAAAGAATAAGTATCCTCTGCCTAGGATTAATGTTTTATTTGACCAACTTCATGGAGCTCAATACTTTCCTTAGATTGAACTTCGATCCAGATATCATCAGTTGCGTGTGAGGAAGAAAGATATTCCGAAGACAACATTTCGGACCAGGTATGGGTATTATGAGTTTACAGTGATGCCTTTTGGACTAACAAATGTACCCTCTGTTTTCATGTATTTAATGAATAATGTTTTCAAGGAATATCTTGACAAATTTTCTGTGGCATTCATCGATGATATCCTCGTATACTCAAAAAGCTATCATAACCATGAGAATCACTTGAGGGTTATTCTGAGAATACTTATAAGAAATAAAATATATGGGAAGTTTATCAAGTGGGAATTATGGCTTCAATAAGATTCATTTAAAGACTATATTGTCTCTAAGGAAGGAATCCTAGTTGATCATATAAATACAAAGTCAATCAATGATTGGTCCATAGAAACAAAAATAACTGAGGTACACAGTTTTATTGGCTTAGTAGTTTACTATGGGAATTTTGTTCAGAATTTTGCCCGACTAGCTTACCCACTAACCAAGCTCACATGTAAAAGAGTTAAGTTTGTGTGGAAAAAGTAATGTACATAATGCTTTGAAAAATTGAAAGGCAAATTGTTAAATGCTCTAATTTTGACTCTTCCGTCTGGAAGTGATGGATTTTTAATATACAGTGATGCATCAAAGAATGGACTTGGTTGAGTCCTTATGAAAAATGAATAAGTTATTACTTATGCATCAAGGTAGGTGAATACTCATGAGAAAAATAATCCAACTCATGATCCTGAGTTAGCAGGTGTAATCTTTGCTCTGAAAATATGGAGGAATTATCTCTACGGAGAGAGATGTGAGATTTATACATACTACAAAAGTTTGAAATATATTTTCACACAAAAAGAACTCAACATGAGGAAAACAAGATGGATCTATTTACTCAAATATTATGATTTTCAATACACTACCATCAAATAAAGGTGAATAAGGTGGCAGATGCATTAAGTAAGAAAGATCATGGCCTTCTGACTCAAATGAGGATTGAAAGAGATCCTATATTCCTAGATCTACTGAAGATGGATATGGGAATTTTTATGGAAGGGGAAAGATCACTCCTCTTTCAAATGATTACTAAACCATATTTACTAGATAAGATAAAAAGATCTCAATCTGATGATGAAAATCTAAAAAAGAAGATTGGTTCTATTAAGAATGGGAGATTGGAAGACTTTGTTTATGAGGAAGGTGTTCTGATGTTTGGGAAGAGGTTATGTGTTCCATCAGTACCTGAAATAAAAAGGGAACTACTAGACGATGCTCATAGCTCAAATTTTTCTATACACCCAGGTAGCAAAAATATGTATAGAGATCTGCAAGAATATTTTTGGTGGGATAATATAAAGAAGTAAATTGATGACTACGTTCCAAGGTGTCTTGTCTGTCAACAAGTGAAAGAGGAGATACAACAACCCAAAGGAGTGTTGCAACCTCTATCTATTCTATGATGAAGTGGGATAACATTACGATTGATTTTTTCACCGGACTACTGAGGAATCCTAGAAGGAATGATGCAATATGGGTAATTATTGATCGTCTCACAAAATAAACACATTTCCTTCCAATAAGATAGGATTTACATATTGAGTGCCTGGATAGACATTATATTAATGAATTTGTGAGACTTTATGGTATAACTATATCGATTGTCCCCGATTAAGATCCCCGGTTTACATCAAAATTATAGAAAAGTCTCCAGAAGGCTTTGGATACAGAGCTTTGTATGAGTACTACATATCTCCTCCAAACAGACAGATAGTATGAAAGGACTATTAAAACTCTATAAGATATGTTGAGGTCATGTTCTCTTGACTTCCAAGGTATGTGGGATCAATACTTGGCTTTGGTGGAATTTTGATACAAAAATAGTTTCCAATCTGTTATTCCATTGGATCCATATGAAGAATTATATGGAAAGAGATATTGTACTTCAACTTTTTGGGATGAAGTTGGAGAGAGGAAACTTATAGGCCCAGAACTTATTAAAGAGACCACGACAAAGGTGAAGAAAATACAAGCCCATATTAAAGTAGCCCAAAGTAGGCAGAAGAGTTATGCTGACAACTAGAGAATGGAAATCGAATTCCAAGTGGGAGATTATGTATTTCTAAAAGAATATCTATGTAAGGGTGTCTTATGGTTTGGTAAGAAAGGGAAAATAAGCCCCAGGTACATCGAACCATTTTAAATTTTGGAAAGAATCTGAGTTGTAGCTTACCGTTTAGAGTTGCCGCCAAATCTTTCATGAGTTCATGATGTGTTCCACATATCTATAAAGACATGGAATTTCCGTGTAATTTTTTTTATAAATGGAAATTTTACGAGTCTGATAAAATTTACGGCAGGTGATTCTGAGGACCAGAGTGCTCAGAATGAATTTCTGAACTTTTTTTGGGCATGTTCAGAAAACGTGCGAGCGAGTTTTCATAACTTTTGAACTAGTGCTCGAAATTGAAATTTAAGGGGACTGTTGAACTCACATCATCGGTTTTCTCTTAAAAATACTTTCACCTCAGTAGTAGTTGGTCGAGGGTGAAAGTTAGTTTTTGGGTTTATCATGTAAAAAAAATAAAAATAAAAGTGTAGGACATTTGAATTTTTTTTTGCAACACCCATGTGGGTGTTGGGAGGTGGGGTCCACCAGAACAAAACATCCATGTGGGAGTTAGTGGTGGGGACCACAAGACCATAAACTCCCATAGAGGTTAAGGCATTGGGGACCACCTAGGTATAAACCCCCATGAAACCCCCTATTGAATGGGAGAAACCCCCTTGAAACTCCCAAAAAAATGGGAAAACCCCTCGACTCCCTAATAAATGTGGGGGAGCCTCTTCAACACCTGTACAATTTATTTGTGCCAACACACAGAATTTATTATGCCAAATCCTCGAAATTAATTAATTGAGCCACACATCAATTAATTAATTAAACCATTTTCAATATTATGTCGATGACTTAATAGATATTTAAATCTATTATATTGGCTACGGATTCACATGGGTGGAATTGGGGAGAGGAGTAACTTGGGAGAATGCTCCCATCGAAGAACGCTCCACTGACAATGAAAGCTGACGAGGAACGCATTCGACTACAAAGAATGACCTTGACCTCTCGTTCGACTTTCTTTCTCCGAAATTGTTCTGACATTGGACATGATCATCTACAATGAATCGACATCCGCCTTCTCGCGCTAACATCAACTAAAATGAGAAAGGTATGGGGATTTATGTGAATAATTTCATATACCCATGTTCTTCCTTTATAGATCATGGAACACAGATCAACTTTCTAACTAGTTGATCCACATATGTTTTCCTTTTGTGGGTTTTGGGATTAATCATTGCGGGAGGGTTTGATGTGATTCATTCTTGTGAACCTCTTGCTACCGCTCTATTGTGGAGAGTGCAGGCCAAACTAACATGGTTTGTCCTCTCTATTACCCTTATGTTGTCTTGTAGAGATCATCGAAAAAGAGGAAGGCGACGAAGGCAATGAAGGTGACAAAGGCAACAGTGCCGCCACCCGCAGCCTCTGCAACACGGACCGCCCCCGTGGCATCCCGCACTGCCACCAACTGAATTGGCCCCGAAAACACTCATGGCGCCTCAGCCCCAACGGCAGCGTCCCCTCACAGCGCCTCGGCCGAACCACCCCTACGGTCTCTACCCTTCTGATCTGGCCGCCTCGGGCCGGGTCGAGTCGCCCTGGCCACACCGTCTGCCAGCCGAACTGGCCCCGACCACCCTGGTCGTACCAGCCGAACTGGCCCTGTCCACCCTGGCCGCCAGGCCTCCTTGTCGAACCGACCCTGGTCGCGCCACCCTCTGGCTGAACCAGCCCTTATGACACCACCCGCTGGCAGAACCGGCTACGGCCAGGCCACCCCAGCCCCCGAGCCGGGCCACCCGAGTCGCACCGCCGCAACCCTCCATGATGAACCGGCCCCATGCCCTAGGATGATCATCTGTCACGAAGCCCTCCGGGACGATCCACCCATGCAGTGCCCTCTGGATCGAACCGCCATCGCGTAGACCGACGGCTGGTCCACGCCCCCTCGCGGCTGGCTGGGCTGGGCCCAGCATGCCGGGCCAAACCCAATGGGCTAGCCCACCCAACGAGCCCGGCCAGAACCAATGGGTCAGGTCGGGTTGACCCGAACCAGGTCAGCCCAGTTAGGGTTAGGCCGGGTTGGGCTGGCCGGGTCGGACTAGACACGGGCCCACTATGATCCACTTTCGCTTTTTCGACCATATCATTGGCACCAGACATCTATTTGATGAACTGTCAGTGGTGCTGGAATTCATGGAGTGACACAGTCCTTTTGAGTATACCCTACTGGAGTTTTGGGAATACTTGACAAATGGTCAGGTTGGATTGAGTACGAATCCAACCGGTCCCCTATGAATAAAAGGCTTATAACTCACAAACCGGGCGTCGAATTGACACATCATCAGTTGAGTTTTGATCCTTATGACATGCCAGACCTTTGAGATACTTCTTCGTGGGACATCGTGACAGCTGGAGTATCGACTAGTAGCTTGTGGATCATATCCTTCCGGAGACGAGCGAGTGTAGTGAAGAGTCCTAGTAACTGGCTGAGAACTGACGATTGCTGACCGTTTGACTCGGAGTGACTCTACTAACCTAGTGGGAAGCGCCTTGGTGTCACGACAGACCCACGGTGTGGAGCGCCTCTGTGTGATGCGGAAGACCCGATGTACTCGATAGGAGGAGTAACTCAGTAGGATATAAGGGGGAGCGTGTTCAGTGACGCAGAAGACCCACAATGGGGAGCACGCTTGGTGGCGTAGAAGATCCATGGTACTCAATAGGAGGAGTACCTCTCAGTCCAAGGTTAGTGGGAAGCATGCTTGGTGTCGTGGCAGGCCCACAATACTTGATAGAGGAGGAGTTCTCCAGCACCCAAGGATTCGAAAATGTTACTGGGGACGTTACTTGATACTACCCCTAGAATAAAATCCTGGTTGAGCTGAGTCAGGTTTTCTGTGATTTCATCATCATTGAGATGGATCACTTGATAACTTAGGTATATGTATGGGCATATACCTATGTAAGGTTATCTGTTTATTTCAAACAATTTGGTTTATCATTGTTAGATTTTGTGAGACCGTGAGGGTCTCAGGTTCCCTACTGAGTATCATTATACTCACCCATACACATGATATACCCTCACCATGTTGTGTTGGATGCAGACAACAGACAACGCTGACTGAGGAAGAGAGTACTAGGACTGGACGATGCCTAGAGATGTACCATACGATGAGTCGGTACACGGAGGATACAGATGAACATGGTGTGCTGAGGTGGTGATATGTACCTATCCTTCAGGTAGGAATCTCAATGGACTAACTAATAGCTGAATTTCTCTTTCTTTCATTGTATTGTATCATAGTTGTACTTGTACTTTACTTTTGGGCTTGTATTTAGCCCCCTTTTACTTTCAACACTATTTTTTTATATAGTTTTGCTTGTTGTTTCTTATATTGATGTGTTCTTGGTTAAGTATGCTTGTAGGTTATTAAAGAAATGCCTTCCCAGTTTTAGGGAATTATACCTTTGGTGCTAGTCGCCAGCCCCTGGCCTATGGAAGGCCGGCTTGGGGTAGTCACAGCATGGGTCTTGGGGGAAGGGTTGTGAAAAATTGGAATCAGAGGAGTCGGCTCTACCGCATAACTTCGGAGTCTGATCTTTTCTATGAAGCAATAGCGTTAACTATAGTTTGTGCTATTTTCAGTTTAAGTAGTCCAGTGTTGGTGCGGCAGCCGCTGTATCCATACACCTAGACTATGACTTCTGATTTCTTACTCAGTGCATGAAAACACTGATGGCGTGTGTGTTTTCAGAAGTTTTCTTTAAGCTAGATCACCAGGTATGCTCACTAGGTATACCTTTTTTTAACTGTAGCACACCTATTTCTTTTTAGGATGCCTTCATGTAGACAACCGACTAGAGTTCCAAGAGTTGTACACATAGATAGCTCACCGAGTGATGAGGCCTCGGTGTAGGGCCCTTTTCCAGTTGAGGCACCAGTGGAGGCACCAGTGGTACCACTCCCTATTAGGCTACCGATTCCACCAGCCCCGACAGCATATGGTGCAAACTTCTTAAGTGCGTTGCACATGTTCCATCACCCGAGGACACCTAGGATTAGGGGAGAGATGGACTCGCAGGCAGATGAGGATTGGCTAGAGGCTTAGTGAGAGTTTTCTGACTGGTAGGGACACCAGCTGATCTCAGGGTGATTCTTACTGCCAGCCTTCTATAGGCAACAAGGGGAAGATGGTAGAGCTTAATTCCCCAGTTCCACAATGAGGTGACGCTTCTCTGGGTAGACATCGATATCCTGTTTCGAGCAGAGTTTCTCCTAGTGACTCTCCGTGCAGTGCGCATTCAGGAGCTTCATGATCTACAACATGGTAGTATGACTGTAGCCTAGTACTCTGCAAGGTTCAATGGCCTCTCATGCTACCCCACAGATATGGGGAGAGACCTATTCATCAGGGCCCGAACCTTCGAATAGGGACTCGGGCAGGAGATCAGAGCTTTGGTGATCTCACTAAGCATCCCAATGTAGGCAGGGGAGACAGAGAGAGCTCTACTTTTGGAGAGTTTCATTGATGAGTAGTATCCAGCAGTGAGATCCACCACCAGTTGACACGTTTCATAGTCTTCTATAGCTGGTAGTAGATAGGTTTAATAGAGGACTAGGAGGACCAGAGCTACAGTTGTACGAACACATGACTCGGGATTGGTTGTACAGGGCACCATAGAAAGAGCCAGACATTCCAGGAGCAGGTAGTTTTATGAATGTGGTGGGTAGGGTCACATGACTCATGAATGTCCGACCCGCCATTCGAATGATCAGAAAATGGTCTAAAGACTGCCCAAGCAGAGATAGATGTTCGATCTAGGTGTTTTGCAGGGTGAAAGTGAATGTGGTAGAGGAGCTGGTCGTGTAGCTGGTGGTTGTCAAAGATGTGAGATATTACTGCCACCACCACCAGGAGGTCCACCCCAACCGGAGGGAGCGGGTGGACATGGGAGAGCTCATCTCTAGGCAGCTCAGGCATATGATCATGGCGCTCCAGAGATTATTCGTGGTACGATCTGTGTATTCTCCTCCATAGCTGCAATACTTATAGACACAGGTTCCAGTTACTCTTTTATTTCCACCGCCCTCGTTCGGAGCTCGAAGATTCTGACAGAGCCCTTGTCATTATCTTTACGGGTAGAGATTTCTACGAGATCAGATTCGATGATTACACACTGGTGCCGGAAGTGCGAGATTACTCTAGGAGGCGAGAGAATTAGCTGGGATCTCCTAGTAGGGGCGTCGAGGCCATATGACGTCATCTTTGGTATTGAATAGGTATCTACATTCCTTGCTTAGATTGACTATATTAGACGCAAGGTGTGATGTGTCCATACGGATGGGACCAGGTTTACCTTCACCGGCGAGAAGGGAGCCTTTGCAGTGTAGTATGCACTTACCCAGGGGAGAGTGCAAACGATCACCCATCAGTTTTCTAGAATAATCCCTTAGAGTTTTTGATGTGGAGATTTTGATCTATCATGTAGTGGTGGACTAGTACATAGATGTTTTCCTTGATGATGTTCCTGGTCAATTTCCTCAAAGAATGGTGGACGTTTACGTTTACTTATACCACAGGAGAACACTGATATCTACACCAGCATATCAGATGGTTCCCACGGAGCTTCGTGAGCTGCAGGTATGTCTAGAGGACTTGCAGTAGAAGTGATTCATTCGACATAGTGTTTATCCTTGGGCAGCCCCGATTTTGTTCGCCAAGAAGGCGGATGAGAGATTGAGGCTTTGTGTCGACTATCGGCGCCTGAACTAGGTGACCGTGAGAAGAAGTACCCACACCCAAGGATTGAGGACATCTTTGATTAGCTTAAAGGAGAATGGTGGTTTTCAAAGATAGACCTCAAATCAGGCTGTCACACGCTCAGAGTTCGAGACGAAGGTGTGCAAAAGATGACTTTTAGATGTCGGTACGACCACAACGAGTTCTAGGTTATGCCATTCGACATAACCAATGATCCAATAGTGCTCATGGGACTCATGAATAGGATCTTTTAGACATACCTTGATCACTTTGTCGTAGTTTTCATTGACAACATTCTGATCTACTCAACAACTGAGGAGGAGCATGCCTATCATTTTCAGGTAGTATTGGACACACTTCGAGAGCACTAGCTTTATGGTTAGCTCTCAACGTTACCGTTCTAGAACTGAGAGGTTATCTTCCATGGACATGTCATATCGGAGGTCAGGGTTGTAGTAGATCCAGCAAAGATTGAGGTGGTACTTTCTTGGTATCCACCTAGGAGTGTAACAGAGGTATGATGTTTCCTAGGTTTGGCTGGATACTACTAGAGGTTTGTGCCAGAATTATCCAGAGTTGCAACACCACTATCAACCTAAACAAAGAAGAGGAAACCCTTTGTTTGGATGGAGAAATGGCAGTAGAGTTTTTAGGAGCAGAGGCAGAGGCTGACTAGTGCCCCCATCTAGAGGCTTCCAGAGGAGGGCGTAGGGTACGTAGTTTACTGTGACGCATCAAGGATCTGTCTCAGATGTGTTCCCATGTAGGAGTCAGTGGTGATAACATATTGTTCTCAGAAGCTAAGGAAACATGATTAAAACTATGCTACCCATGACATAGAGTTAGTAGCAATGGTCTTTTCCTTGAAGATTTGGAGACACTCTCTGATAGGCGAGTGCTTTACCTTGTACTCTGAACACATGAGTCTCTGGTATATCTTATTTCAGAAGGACTGGAACCTGAGATAATGATGTTGGCTTGAGTTCCTCCAGGACTATGACATCGATATAATCTATAATCCATGTAAGGGGAATGTTGTTGCAAATGCACTCTGTATAAGATCAGGTATACAACTTCAAGGTGAAGCGACATAACAGGTAGCAGCTTTGCAGATATCCTTTGTGGATAGAGACTGAGTAGCTTTTCTTCAGTATCTTACAGTCACTCCCCCACTTCTTTAGTGATTTGGGGAGGCATAGCATGGGGATGATTACTGCAATACATGACATTCTCATATATCCATAGGACATGCACCTGATAGATTTTCTGAAGGTGGGGAGCATGTCATACTCTTCAGAAGACATACCATGATAGCAGTGTCACTTCAGGAGAATGTTGTGAGGGAGTTCCAAACATCCCCTCTAGCAGTATATCCAATAGTGGAGAATATGTATCAGGATCTACGACGAAAGCACTGGGGGATGGGAATGAAGAAAACAGTAGTAGATTTTGTCTCTCGGTGCCTCACTTGTGAGAAAGTGAAGGCGGAGCATCAGGTACCAGGAGGCTTGGATCAGAATTTAGAGGTCCTACAGTGGAAGTGGGATGGGTTATCCATGGACATCATGAAAGGACATTCAAGTACATCTAGAGGTCATGAATCGACTTGGGTGATCATCGAACAACTCACCAAGTCATCCCACTTTTTACCGATCAGAGTGCAGGGTTCAGTAGAGAGCTTGGGATGCCTCTATGTGCAGAAGATTCTGTGAATACATGGAGTACCCACGATGATTGTCACCGAGCGTGATACAAATTTTACTTCTCGGATATGGAAGGGGATGTGGGAGGCTTTCAGGACACATCTTCATTTGAGCACCTCCTTCCATCCTCATATGAATGGCTAGACAGAGCGGACCATTCAGACCAACGAGGACATGGTGTGTGCTTCTGTCCTCAACTTCAGTCGTAGTTGGGAGGATCACTTACCTTGGGTGGAGTTTTCATAAAACATCATCTATCACTTCACCCTTGGGATGGAACCTTTCAAGGAATTGTATGGGCAACCTTGGAGATTAGCTTTGTGCTGGACTGACCAATGGGAGTCAGCACTCATGGGACCAGAGATGGTAAAAGCTAGCACATAGAGGGTACATATCATCGAGGAGCGGATGAAGATTACACAGAGAATGTAGAAGTCATATGCTGACAAGAGACGGAGGCCTATGGAGTTTGAGGATGGTGACCACGTCTTTCTATGGGTCTAACCTCGATTATGTCTACAGAGATTTGGATGAGGCATCAAGTTATCTTCGAGGTTCATCAGAACATTTTAAGTCCTCAGTAGAGTTGGTGAGGGGGCATACCGCTGAGCTCTTCTACCTTAGATGCACCGAGTGCAAGACGTCTTCCATGTATCCCAGCAGAGGAGATAAGTGCACGACCCTTCTCACATCATCAACCATGGTGAGTTGGATTTCAAAAATGGGGAGACTATTATGGAGGTTTCTATAGAGATTTAGTATCGACAAATGTGGGTCCTTCGTGGATGATTGATACCTATGGTACACGTTCACTGACAGTACAGGAACGTCCAGGAGTGAAACTTGGAGCGGGAGGCTTATATGCGTGCTCAGTACCCCCACTGGTTTACCTAGTTTGAGTTGTGGCTTACGGGGACGTAGAGCCCTAAGGTGAGGAGAATGTAAATCCCCATAATATCAAAGTAATTGTTTTTTATCAATGGGAATATTATGATTTTGCGATAATTGACGGCACATGTATTCAGTGGCCTGGAGTGCCTGGAATGAATTTTTGTAATATTTTTCGAGTACGTTTAGTAAATGTGTGAGTGTATTTTTCTAACTTTTGAACAAGTGATCAGAAATTAAATCTGAGGGCACCATTGAACTCGCATAACTGGTTTTCACTTAAGAAGACTTTCACCATGATGGTAGTTGGTCGAGGGTGAAAGTTAGTTTTTGGGTTTTCCATTTAAAAATAAAATAAAAATAAAAGTGAAGGATATTTTTATTTTTATTTGCAATAGCCATGTGGTTGTTGGGAGGTGGGGTCCACCGGAACTAAACTTCCATGTGGGAGTTAGTGGTGGGAACCACCCGAGCTTATCCTCCCATGAGAGGTTAAGGTGTTGGGGACCAACAGGGTTTAAACCCCCTTGAAACCCCCCTTTTGAATGGGAGAAAGCTCCCTTGAAACTCCCACATAAATGGGAAAACCCCTCAACTCCATAGTAAATGTGGGGGGAGCCTCTTCAACACCTCCACAATTTATTTGTGCCAATGATCATAATTTATTATGAAATATTCTCCCCATTAATTAGTTGATCCAACACATCAATTAATTAATTAAACCTTTTTGAATATTATTCCAACGACTTAATAGATATTTCCACTTACACTCCTTCGACCATATCTTTGGCACCAGACATCAGTTCAATGAACATTCAGCGGCACTAGAATTCATGGAATGAGACAGTCCTTTTGAGCATACCTTACTAGAGTTTTGGGTATATTTGAGATATGTTTAGGTTGGATCGAGTATGAATCCAACTAGGCCTCCGAGATTAAAAGGCTCATAACCCACAGACCAGACGTCCGATTGATGCACCGTCAGTTGCGTTGAGATCCTTATGACATGGAGGACCTTTGAGATACTTATTCATGGGAATTTGTGAAAATTAGTGTATCGACCAGTAGTTTTGGATAAGATCCTTCCATATCCAAGCGAGCATAGTGCGGAGACCAAGTAGCTGGCTGAGATCTGATGACTACTAACCTTTTTGACTCAGAGTGACTCTACTAGCCCAGTGGGGAGCACCATGATGTCGCGGAAGAACCATGGTGGGGAGTGCCTCTGTGTGATGCGGCAGACCCATGGTACTGGATAGGAGGTGTACCTTAGCAGGCTACGAGGGGGAGCACGCTTGGTGACGCGACAGACCCATGATGGAGAGTGTGCTTGGTGACACAAGATATCCATGTTACTCGACAGGAGGAGTACTTCAGCAGTCCAAGGTTATTGAAAAGCATGCTTGGTGTCATAGCAGGCCCACTGTACTCACTAGATGATGAGTTCTCCAATAGCCAAGTTTTTGACAATGTGACATGGGATGTTACTTGATACTACCCCTAGAATAAAATCATGGTTGAGTTGTGTCAGTTTTTCTGTGTTTTCCTCATGATTGAGATGGATCACATGATATCATAGGAATATGTATGGTCATATACCTATTAAAGGTTATTTGTGGATTTCATACTTTGTGGTTTATCCTTGTTGGATTTTGTGAGACCTTGTGGTTCTCGAGGTCCCTACTGAGTATTGTTATACTCACCCATGAATAGGCTATGCCCCGCAGCTTATTGTATTGGATGCAGACGACCTACAACGTTGAGTGAGGATGAGAGTACTAGGATTATATTGTACCTAGATATGGAGATTACAATGATTTGGTAGACAGAGGAGACAGACGGACGTTGATTATAGAGGAGGTGATCTGTACCTACCCTTTAGGTAGGAATCTCGAAGAATGACCCAATATCTGACATTCTCTTTCTTCCATTGTATTGTATCACTGTTGTACATGTACTTTACTGTTGGGATTGTATTTTCGACCTCCTTTTACATTCAACACTCTTTTTTATATAGTTTTACTTGGTGTTTCGTATCTTTCTGTGTGCTTGGTTTCCTATGCTTGCAGGTTATAAAGGCAATGCCTTCACAGGTTTATGGAATTACACCTTTGGTGCCAGTCGCCAGCCCCTGGCCTATGGAAGGTAGGCATGGGGTAGTCATGGCATGGGCCCCAGGGGTTGGGTCGTGATAGTATCATTGTTAATGAAATACATTCCATACACAACGCATGTACACACACATGATGAAATAGAAATAGAACCTACTTTGTCATACTATGAAAAGTCTATCAGGACTCTTGACACAAGGCATCATATATTGAGAAATAGAGCAACTCTTCTAGTAAAAGTTATTTGAAAAAACCAGAATATGGAGGAAATGACATGGTAACCTAAGGATGTTTTGAAAAGAATAACCCAAATATTTTTGGGGAGCTTCATACTTAAAATTTCGAGGATGAAATTTCCAAAGGAGGGAATAATGTGGCACCTGAAACACTTCATGGTATGTTTCTCTTAAATATATTCTCGTTATAGCATATATTTCATGAATCACTAAGCCTATATGAAAAAAAACATGGCTACTTATGGGATATATCCATAATCTATCCACTAAACATAAATTTTCCAACTCTGTGATTTGAATTTTAAAAATCTGATATACACGGTTGTGTTCAAGATGTTATTTATAGTCTGATAGAATTAACTTAATTTTAGGTGAATAGTAACCTAACCTTATTAATAGAAAAATACCCTTATGAATAGTAACCTACCCTTATGAATAGTAATATGAAACTTATGAATGGTATCCATGCACCTAACTGAATAAATGAATTTAGGCACCTTAAAAATAAAGATGAATATTTTACGTGTTTATATTTGTCGATTAAATATTTATTTCAATTAAATATTTAATTAAGCATATTTAGAAAATAATTTTTGAAAAAATGACGTATTTTATGGATTCTACATGTCAAAAAATGGTTAGGCTGAATTTTTGGGATTTTTCTGAAATTCAGAAATTTTTGATGAATAGTAAAATGCGATAATTTACAATAAATGCTAAATAAGGAATTTATTGAGTCATTAATGATGATCAACTGATGTAAGCCCAGTTGGTTCGAAGTCACATGTATATGTTATTTTTATTGGTCATGAAATACTCCAAATTGGTTGTCTTGAGAGGAAATTATAAATTAAAGATTATAAAATTAAGAAAACTCCACTCCCCTCCACTATATTAACCACCGCTCACACCGTCTCCCTCCCACACCACTCAAGTTTCAATCCTTAACTAAATTCATCCAAATAATCTTCCCAAGCTCTCTCCCCACGTCCATGACCTTCTTGTATAACTAAAATGCCAAAAACAATGGCCTTAAGAAGATTCTCAAGGAGGAGTACTTAAGAGGGGAACCTTCCTTCTCTTTTCATTCAATTTCTACTATAAAGTTCCAATATTTTGTTCTCCCTTCTTATCTCCCCTCATAAAAAGCCGTTATAATTCCAGTACCTTAAATTTACTAGATTTTCATTGTGCTACTGGAATATTTCATCATAATCTCTCTTTTCCCCCTCCTTATATATAATAAATGCAAACACCGTCCGAGATGTGTAAATTTATCACACTCAAGGAGGACGGGTTTTCAATTTGCATTACTATGTTTATTACTGGTCATGAAACCTTTTCAATGGTTGAACCAGGCCATAATATATTAATCTTATCTTTATTAATGTTCTGGAATCAGTAGACATTCACAATATGGAATAAAAATACAAAACAAGTTTATTGTGCACAAAACTACCAAGCCAAATCCAAGCGTTCATTTTTAACTCATCGAATGAGTCATCCTCGTGGTATATAACCTTAATCATTATAAGATAATTTATACCTATTTAATTTCATTAATAATTTATATTAAAAATTATATTTGTTTAACCGCATTTCAAATTAACTTCCATTCAGGAATACAAGTTAACAAATCATGAAACCCAGTAAGAAAATGCTTCCAAAACAATAAAATTAAACCTCTTGAACACATAAAAATGACATTAATGAACCCAATAAGGTTATAAAAAATCATTTAAATATAGTATAGGTTCTGGAATTACGAATTAATATGCCTAATTTGTTTACTCGGGTCTTTAATAAAAAGTCAAGAACACCTTCAAGCTTAATGTAGGAGATCATCTCTCTCACTTTTGTTCAAGAAACTGCCTTATGTTGTGCCATTTTATTTTTTAATTCCTAATGATAGGGTATGTTTTTACACCTCCCCCATAAATCCCTTGTGAAATATAAATAATGTAACACCCCTTTACCTCTCATCAATCCCTCACAATAACTCTCGTTACCATCCCGAAATATTTGTAAGGGATTTCTCATCTCACTTTCATTTTTGTTAGATTTTCAATGTTCACCACTTATTTCTTGTATGTGGCATATGTGTACTTACATTTGATATATAATAAAAGTATTCTCTTTAAATTAATGTTATTCAATGATTCATTTGAGGGTTATTATGTTCTGGACATATGATTCAACCGATTACATTGTGGTAAGTGACTTTGTCTCAACTACAATGTTGTTCTGACTGACTTTGTATTGTGCACCTAATAATCCTTATGTGGTGTACCTACTGCCCATTTGATATCAGTTTTCATTTGAAATTATATTTATATTAAATATCCATAATCTAATATCATGGATATGTTTGTTGTCTAAAATGTATAACATTTTACATATGGTGTTTATTTGGAAAGTTATTTTAATTATGGATATATTAATGAATTTGTATACTCTACTCTATATAGATATTGAAAATGTATATTGATCATGTATTGAATCAATGTATAAAGAATTTCTTGGACATGAAGTGGTGGGTGGGGCCTATTATAGCCTCTAGATGCATCAGTAGGTCTCATGACACAAATAATTTGGGGACAAACCCTTCGAGTTTCTTCCCAAAAATCAGATAGATTTCTACCCACAAAACTAAACCATTTTAACGGTATTATGGTTTCATGTTCCAGATACATGATTTCCAATTAATAAGAATTCACTTTATTCAATATAAAATATTATTATTATCCATGAGGTCTTCACTTTGAAAACATCTATGGATGCAGATTCATTCTCAGTTTGTTTATGGCATTAGTGTTTCATTTATTCACCATTCCATATAGATTATGTCAGATTGACTATGATTAACTTATTATTTCATTCATGCTTCTGCTATTTAAAACCCTTACTCAGCATTTGAGATCACCCCTTTAATTATTTACTTTCTACTGGTGACAAATAAGAGATCATTTATTGTGTTCTTGTTGATGCAGTTTTCAGTTTATGTTGTCTAGTGTACTTTGTAAACTTTTCCAATGTAATATGTGTAACATCTATGTAACTTGTTTCATCAAGAATAATAAACTGATCATTATTTCAATATTTTCATTCCTTCTAACCATGTAAATTTCACATGTAATGCACCCGCACCCGCCTAGAGGTGTTGGGGTGTTACAAGCAGAGTGGCCACATGACATCAAAGGAACCTTCCCACACGCTAGTGTTTTCTAACTAGAAGTGAGGGTCTAATAAGTAACATGGGGATTATATAGAATATTTTCAAGAGTATTTCATAATAGATGATAATTTAAATAACATAACAAATTTTAATAACTAATGGACATTCATAATAAATCATTTTTGAAACTAGGTACAAACAAAAAACCAAAAATAATAATTCCATGTGTTGATAATAGTGCTAAATGTGCAGTAAAACCTAAAAATAAATACTGTAACTAAATCAAAAATTTTCATAGATCCAATACTAGAACCTCATTCATGCATATCCTAATCCTAAATCAACTCCCAATCATGTGTACTTTTCCCTTATCATGACCTATAAGATTGAAATCTACCCTAGTACCCAATGACGCCCCGAGAAAAATGTGAGTATAACATAGCAGGACACCAGAAATGGAGTATAAAAATTTCATTTCAAAAAATATAGTGAATGCATGCACAAGGTAAATTATTAGTAAAAAAAGGAAAATCAAGTGTTATTAGTTAACCATATTGAATTTTTTAATTTTTATCATTATTAAAATTTTCATAATTTATACCATTCATTACTACATAATCTATTTTCATGATGTTATCAATGGGATATGCATTTACATCATTTACAAAAGGGTCTATGGTATCCAACCAATATGTATAAGGAGATAAATTATATCCCTTTCTCCTCAGGGAAAAACATTTTACAAAAACAATTACATTTCACACACCTCGAATCCTCTGCCCAGGTGGACTCATCAAATGAATCCATTATGGGAATAAAGCATCCATCCATTTTATTAATTATTGAATTGTGTGGTTGAGTTTAGAGGTTCAGTCTAACTTGACCCATTGGCATAGAACCTCAATTCAATACCCCACACTACAAATCCATGTTCCCAAGATTATAAATACATTCACCACACATACCAAATAAAAATGAATATACAAAAAAAATAGAATTCACAATTCATAAAAATCAATATGAGAGTTACTATTATTCCGTAACCCTTTAGCACAATTACCATTTATATTACATAGCCCACTTATGTCAATTACCATTCTCAAGACCCAACCCATTATGATTAATCAATAATTCCTATATATTTACCCATTTAACATAGTAATAAATTCCCTTACAAAAATCACATTTAACATATTCCTCAATTCCCAATTGGTTACAAATTTTACATTTTTAATATTTCATATACACTAATACTTTTATAAATTTTTGACATATTTCATAATCTATTTGACACATGCTCATATTAACCTAATTAACCCATTTTCATGCATTACTGAACAACACCTAATTCCAATATCACATTATTGGATGAACTATATGTATTCCATTGTAACTCAACTAAACATATTAACCTATTCAATAAGGCTCTATATTATAACACATCAACTCTACACTTCACATTACTAATTTTTTCGTGTGGGAATGTCGTTGCACCGAATGGGTGGAACTAAATCATTTTAATCATCCTGCTAGTATCCCACATGTATCATTGGGGTTATATTTTTAATTTATACAACTATTTTACAAAATATCACTAACCACTCAAAATTCACAACAATATGGACCCAAGAACGCAACACGCATGGACAAATCCACATCAAAACGGTGGGATATGACTTATAGATCACATAACCTAAATATGAAGATGTATGAAATGTTAAACATAGAATAAGATATGGATTTAAAAACCCATTGATGACTCAACCTATATTCCACTAAAATAAGTTGGGTTTAGGTCTTTAGATGTAGTTGGATGAGGATACACGACCTACTCCAGAAAAGAGAAGCAAACAGAGGATTAGACTTACATGTAGCTTCGATAAACAACCAACATAACTAAAAATGGCCTATAATCAAAGGAGAAACACCCAAGGGATGATTTGGGGGATAATATTTTCTTTGGAGATGTTAGGGGAGGAAGGGGAATATTTATTTGGGATGCTTGCTATCTTTATGGGGGAAAAAATTCGAAAATCACACTATTAATTAGTCGCACGATATTCCAAACCATGTGCCAACTATGCACCTTCCTAGGAATGAGGTGAGTCTATGTCACATTATTTATGAGGGATTCCACAATATTTAAAATAATAAATCCAACTTTATCGAATTCCTATGTCCATGGTTTCACTATTTTTGGGTAGGATACACAAATTACATAACCGTGCCTCAATCAAGCACCTTTCATAAGTTGGACTTATTTTCCTTTCGTTTATACATCGAGCCACCAAAACACCATTGAGGCAACACATACTATTGAAAACCATTTCATTAACCAAAAAAATAGATAAATAACTAAATTTTAATAGGATATCACCTCCACATGTTCTGGGATCATACAACCTCCCCACCTTATAATAAATCGTCCTTGAGCCCTACTCCCAAGAATCACTGAACATACAATTTAAAGAGATAATGACAATGGGTCATCATATCCATATCCCATTATAGTGTATTATCTTAAACATTTCCATTCATCCGCACAAAATATCTAATGGAACAGTCTTATCCTGCAATATGTTTTACTATGATCCCCAAAATGAACTGGATGCTACTCAGAAGACACATCAACCTTAAACTGTACATCAACAACCAGAACCCCATTGGGATGCTGAGGATAGAATACCAAAATAATGACCAATGAAATGTAACACTCATCGTTCTACCATAATAGAATAGTAAATCACCAACCCACTGGAATGATCATATTCATAGTTCATGTCCAAAATAACATGGCGCCATTATAACATGTTTTCAAAAATCTAATGGTCATCCAAACATGGAACCACAAAAAGAAACATCTTATATTTATCAACCACAATTCTTGACCTATGTTAATCCACTATAAGTTCCCCAATGTTCCCATTCCATACCCAAATATAAAATGAAAAATAAAACACTCTAGGAACTCAAACAGTCAAACCTGAGATAGTGCTCATTATCAAGGGTAAACAACAAAAATGATACACACTAAAGCCTAGTCAACCAGATGAACTAGTCATGTCCATAACTGAACACCTACTTTCTGTTCTTTCCACTATAAAATTTAACTCACCCTACCATCGTTCAGTTATTATCACCCCACCATTAAAAAGGAACCCCATTACCACAACTCAACTTTACAGTATACCTGACATGTTCCCCACTCACCACGCCCCAACATTCTTAAGGACTTTAGCATCCAACCTCATTGTTGAAACCAACCGAAAGGAAATCCATACGCCATAAACTAGTGGATTAAGAATAAATTGACCTCATTCATGTTTTAATTCACTTCCAATAATGAAATTATACTATGTACATCAAACCAGACTTTGTTCACTATTTCCCACGTTTCATCATTTTATGATACCATGTCTGACAAACCCAAATGGTTTTTCCTCGAACACCCACCTTCCATTGTTTACATACTTCTACATACACCAAACTATGAATCATACTACCTTTAGGCATACCACCATTAACAAGTGACCTAATAGGGACATTCCCCCACAACTATTAACTCAACCCTCAAGGAATTGACTACCATTCAAAAACATTGTCATGCTGCAACAAACACATTAACATTCCTAAAAAAATATCATTTTCATCTCTACATCAACTAAAGTAAATTGGGTTATCTCTCAAAACCATATCCATTATAAAATTCCACTTTTAATTTCATAACTTCCATAAAAATTAGTTTACAACTCACCCCTTATGTACATACTTTTAACATATTTCAGTTTTCCTTGATCTACTCTTCTTGGAACACACACCTCCAATGTTGGCATGGAACTACATCACGTCACCCAAGTGACTTCACATTTCTAGACATTCCAATGTCACCCAATGATGTCTAACCAATTCCATGCATAATTGTTTTTATGATGTTCTAGAACTCGTCCTCCCTTTTCGCAAAATATTATCTTGTCTCACCATGTCCTTGGATGAATTTTACAGTAGCATAAATAATTTCATTTGTAACCTCCATGATCACAAGGAAAATACATGGATTAATCAACCACCATAATCATGTCTCACTTGACCACACTGAGAGACCCAATGTTCACATCATAGATTCTTATTGGTGACAATTTCCACTACATTAACTCCATCCTATACTCTACACACAATGGAATGACTTATCACTCCCCGCCATACAAGTTTCATTAAAAATGATTTACTTAAAGAAATCCAACAACCATGGTTACCACTAATTTCATAATCTGAACCCAAAATAATGGATTTGGTTGTCTTGATTTTTTCATGAACAAAAAAACAAACACCACCCAATAACAATACGAAGCAACATGGAATGAAACTTACAACATTTTTCGACACTTGGTTCATTACAAGAAAATTTATCATAACCATCAATGGATAACATCCCACCATCCATTTCCACATATTCCATCCCAAATAAGGTAAGACCCAAAATGTCAAATATACAAAAAAACACATTCAAGTCACTAGGCGTAAATCCATATCTTTCTCAGTGTATCTTGGACAATGTAAATATATAGGTCACGATGGTAACTATATAAAATAATTTTAAGATGTTAATTACGGAAACCACCATAACATATTTATTACTAATGTAACCTCCCTCTTTGGGACAACATGACATGCAAGTAATTTCGTGCTTCCTTTCCCACACACATCACATCAACACTCAACCAGCATTACTCAGGTGTGAATGGAAACAAATATTCACCACTGCTCCATGACCATCCTCCAAGAATCCTATAATCAAAATTTCCCTTTTGACCTATACCAACATACACTCTATTTTGTTAATAATTACTATGGAAGGTGTAATTTGAGACACAAAGGTCCACCAAATCAATCAAAACTAGCAGAATCACGTATTTACATGCATCCCACTTTAGATTCATAGAGACCAAATGTATCTTATCCAAAGTCACATATTCTCCCTTATGGATAGAAATTGTTCCTTAACGGCATGTTACCACATATTTACCTCAACATGGCCCTAAAGGTATCATATTTTCTTGTGACCCCATACATGAAGCAACTTTAGTTCTCATAATCCAACCACCACCAGAGCATATTGCAACACCAGCTAACAAACCTAACACTGACTCTTGGTCCATCTTACCTATCATCCTAATGAAATAATAATAATCTCACAAAACCAATCAAACCATTCAAACAAATAATATCAACCATGTTTCCACCCTCACACCAAGAGTTATATTCATGATGAAATTATCATACCATGCTTTAGTCACCATTCTATTTTCTTCACAAAATCAACATCGAGGCCTCCATTAATTATCATCCAAATTGTCCGTTCAGACAAGAGAATTATATAAAAATTAAAAATGTTCCTTAAAACCTCTACCTTCACTTAGGCGTATCATTAAAAAACAAACCAAGGAATAACCATGCATTTTATCTAAAAACTCAATAACAACCACTGTGCTTCGATTCCACCATTGAAGCGACAGCCTGGGATTCACATACGAAGAAAAAATAATCACTGGGAAAATATAAATTGATGATACACTCAATCATCTCAAAAATATCAATGCTTAACCACAGCTCAAGTCACATAAAAAAACCCTCAACCTTCTGACTTATCCAGATTGGAAAAACCCATACTACACAACACTCTTTGTGTTCTACTAGAAATGTCCAAAACAACCCCTACATGTTACACAACCAATATAAGTAGCATCCTTATATGAATTAACTTATAGTTCACCTTCAAGGTATAATAACACCTACTCCATATACATGAGTCACGAGAGGAAAAATTTGTTGGCCCTCTCTCTAAGCCAAACACATCATTCCATAACAAATCATTGATCAAGGGTGACGCTCTTTCTCATGTTATAAATCACTCTACACCTAGCACACCAAGAAACAATTTACACTAGTCTTAGGACCAATAACACACTCACACACACACATAAATTGGAACCATGATCCAAAACCCCGGTAATTGAGTTCAAAAAACAACCTAGATTGTCTAAACACCCATGGGTCTCCACACTCACAAAAAAAGAACACCCATAACTAATGATTCAAAAACCAAGTCACTCATTAATAAATCCATCATACAACCCATTCATTTACAACCCACAAGGGTAATCACACTAAAATTATCAAGAAAAATCTCAAAACCTCAAGGTCACCACCCTACCAAAAGCAAAACGATGAACCCCAAATTATCCACACATTGTGACTCTTCAATGTATTCCAAAAAATAATCATGGTCTCATACTAGGGAACTCTGTATAACTAAACCAACCATAAAATGATACAAATAGACAACACAAGGAGTATGCAATGCCATTCTTTATTGTAGTTACTATCGTTACACAATCTACTATAATTAACCTGACCATTTTGAAACCAAAGGGTTTAAACATTAGAATGTTCTATTTTCCCATCATTTAAAAATTCCATAATTATTTGGATTCATATATCAAAATATTTGCATCAATAATATTCACAAGGAATGTCCAATATATTTATACCATAACAAAAAATGCACTACCAGTCATAATTAATCCACTCCATATAAACCATCCTAATAGTAGTAATCATATCTCTTATACAAACATCAATCATCTCTATTATGGTTCAGGGCCAAGATTGGGTATCCAATCAATCATGAATATAGTAATTTCATTATACAGCCTCTTTATAACCGATTTTCACTTTCACAGTGTAAGACACTACCCCTTTTGACACCCTTACAATTTTTCAATTGGTTACAACCATTTTTTAAATCAGTTATAAAATTTACTAAGAACAATTATTTAACAATTTTACCCCCATGACATAAATATTTATTTTTTATTCTTCATTCCATCATAACAATTTATCAGAAAAAAATTCAAATTTTTTATAAAGATCCTTTAAGTGTACTATTGTATAAGAATTAATTTACATTCTTCCAATTGACTCATATTCATTATCTTTATTATAAAACATTTTATTATTGTTTTAAATAAGATAAAATTAATTATTTTCTTCATGTCCCAAACTCCCATTTCATGTGTTCCTATCATGATACATGCCCCTTATATACTAAGGTGCGATTGATGATGCATGAATGCACAAAATCATCCATTACATCCATGAGAAAAGTATCATAAAGTAGTTAACTCACAAAAACATTAAATCACCCAATGGTTAAATATCATCAATGGTAACAACACACGTCCATAAAAATAAATTCTATTCATGGAACCTCATTTATTCCATCGTACATAGATTAGCTATTTCAATGAATGAACTCATTTCTAAGGCTTGAAAATTTCTGAATCTCAGGTCTACCAACCCAAGATAGAATTTCAGAGAAATGAACTATTGTAAAACAACATTGTAATGTCCCCAACCATAGAGACACAAAATCAGTTCCTTGTGCCATGGCTCTACATGACCTCAAGCCCACCTCCTCATGCGCTAGAAGTTTCCGACTAGCAATGAGGGTCTTATAAGTCACATGGGGATACTATACCCTATTTAAAAGATTAAGTAACAATAGATGAAAATGTAAAAAGGGTGAAAAGTTTAAAAAATAATGATTCTGCATATTTAAACATATCTTAAACATGGTACAAAACAAAATACAACAATAACTATTCCATGCCTTTCTAACAGTGTCATAAGTGTAAGAAAACAAAAAAATGAATAAAATATATAAATCTCTAAATAGTCCAAAATCCATGTTTATAACCTCATCTATGAACATTATAGCCCGAATCAACTCTAAAGAACTAGGTGTCTACCCTTATTCAGACAAGCATGCATGAAATATACTCGGGTACTCAACAGAAGCCTAGGTAGGTTGTGAATAAAATATAGTAGGACACCAAAAATGGTGTCAAAGAAATATATAGAAAAAAAATATTGCATTCAAGTATAAGGAAAAATAAAAGTAAACAATATGAAACTTACGTGTCATTAGTTAACAATCTTTACATTTAAAATTTAAGTCTTTATTACAAATTTCATAATTCATTCCATTCTTTATTACCTAATCAATTTTCCCCACATTATCCATGGGTTATTCGTTTATATCATTTACAAAAGGGTCAATGTATTTCAACCAGTATGTATAATGGAATAAGTGATGTCTCCATCACACTGAGATAAACATATCAAAAGAAAGACATTACACTCACTTAAAATCTTTACTCCAAGTGATCTCATGAACTACAATAATTATGGGAATAAGGCCTCTTTCCCCTTTCCTAATTAGTTTATTATAGGGTGGAGTTTAGATACTCAGTCTAACTTGGCCTGTGAGTGTATAACATCATATCAATACCCCATTCTATCAATTCATGTTCACATGCTTATATATCCATTCCCCACAAATACCATACCAAAAACCATATACAAAAAATTACATATAATAATCATTATCCATGACAATCACCATGGGAATTAATATTATACCATGTTCCATTAACACATTTACCACTTACAATACCTAGCCCATTTATCCCAATACCCATTCTCATTCACCAACCCATTAGAAGAATTCAATAATTCCCTTATATTTTCCAATTTATCAAAATCATCAATTCCCTTATGAAAAAAATATATTCCTCAATTTGACAATTTATTTCATATTTAACAATATCATCATTTCATATGCACTAATCCTCATAGGAATTTTCATATATTGCATTAAACATTTGACACATCCTAACTTTAACCTAATTTACCCATTTTATTCCATGTCGAATAACCCCTTATGCCAATATAATAACTTATGAACAATTATAAATATTACATTTTCCACACAACCATTTTTTAAATTTTTAATAAGGTATATACATTAGCAAACATCCACTATACTTTTCTCTTTACTAATTTCTAGGTGAGGGAATGACGGTTCACCCCATCAGTTTACCTAAATCACTTTAATTTTCCTCTATCCATCCCATAGGAATCGCGAGGGGTCCCACACCACATTTAGAAATCATTTCTACAAAATAACTCTAACATCACCAAATTCAAAACAATATAGAACCAATAGAACAATGTATATTGGCCAATCCACATCAAAACTATGTGTTATAACTTGTATACCACCTACCTAGAATTTGGGGATGAAGCCACACTATATATTGGATTTATATCCAAATTCAAAACACCTTTTGAAACATATAGATAGATTACACTATAAAATGTGATTTTTAGAGATTTAGAAGACGATGGATGATGCTACAGGAACAAATATGGGATAGATAACCATGAGGAGTATTATACTTACAGATGCTTAGATCTACACGAAATGACACTACCAATGGCCTATAATCACAGTAGTATAACCTTTGGGAAGATCTGTGGGCTCACATTATTACTAGACATGCTTTAGGATGATAGGGGTTAAATTTTGGGTGATATACTTAAAATCATGAGGGACGAAAACTGGAAAATCATCATTTTAATGAGCCACACAGTTTTCCAAACCATGTGACAATGGTGTACCAGCCTCTTCCTAATGTGAATCCAAGTCACACAGTTACCTCTGAATACTGCACAATTTAACAAACCATACACCATCCATGATGAACATATCTATCAAGGGATCCATGGTTTATCTGAGGAGGCCTCATGGTTTTCTCAACCATGCACCAAGAAGGAGACTTACCCAGATTAGCCCAATTTTATTTCTTTTCATGAAGCATACCCCCAAAACACCCCCTAATTCCCCTCATACTGTTGGAAAACATTCCATTAAACAAAATAAATAAGATTCAAAAAAGATTAAATAGGGGAACACCTCCATGATGTCTATGATCATATATTCTATCCATGTGAAATTTGACGAGACATATCCACATGAGCCAAATAACCATTTATAAAACCATGAGGATGATTTATTCACATTGAAGCTAAATTTCAAAACTTTTGATTCTATTATAAAACATTCAGAATAATCATCCAATTATGAGGAACAATTAGAGCTTGTACCTAAACCTATATACAATCTTGATTTTACTAGTTGATCTTTTCTATTTCTATTAGGACTCTTAAATACAATCATGTTGATGTTATTGTTGGAAAATTATATATATGTATGAAATATAGCTTATATAAGAATTTATGTTGAACATAAAGCATTCTTATCACCTATTGAACAAAATAACACCAATGATGAAATTATTGATGAATTCGAGGTAATGGAATTCAAATAAGAACATAATCAATTTGAATGAAATAGAGTTTTGGGAACTTGTTTATTGAACTAATGTGACCTTCCCTATTGGGACTGAAAAGGAGTTTAGAAACAATGCTGATGAATCTGGAACAATATTAAGGAATATGGTTAGATTTGTTCCACAAGGGTGTAATCACGAAAAGGGAATAGAATATGAAGAGGCATTTTCACCATTATCTATAATTGAGGAAATTATAATACCACGTTCCTATACATCACATATAGATTTCAAACAACATAAATTGGATGTTAAAAGTTTTTTCATAAATAGGTAGATACATGAGAATTCTTGTGTTGAACAACCCATGGATTTCAAAACAATCATTTTCCAAATCATGTTTTCTAGTTAACAAAAGTGTTCTATGGTTTAAAACAAGAACCTAGATCATGGTATGGTATGATATTGACTTTTATTATTTTTATATGATTTCAAAAAGGTGTAGGTGATCCTACCTTATTTATAGAAAAAATTAAAATATGTTTTGTCTGTTAAAATTTATTTTGACGTTATTTTTAAGATATTTTAAAAATTATTAATGTATATATTTTTGAAAAAATATAAAAAAAAGTTTTAAATAATTTAAATGAATGAACTAAAATTAATTCTTGGTTTTATATTTTTAAAAATAAAGAATTATTTTTTTGAATTAAATGTTAGTATAAAACCAATAACATTTAAAAAATATTAATTTGAATAGAACTAAGTGTAGTGATACTCCTATGAGTAAAATCTATATATTGGATTTTTTTAAGTTGGGAAACCATTTGGTCAATCCAAATATAAAGGAATCACTAGAATTCTTCTCTACCTAACTACTAGTCTGCCTTACATAATGTTTAATATATGTACGTGTTCTCATTTCTAGGGTAACCCAAAACAGTCTCACTTATTTTATCTGAAAATTAATTTTAAATACCACATGGTTTATCTAATTTAGGAATATTATATCCATGATTATAATAACTTCACTTAGTTATTTATTCAGAGAATGGTTTTGGTGGTTGTAGGTAATATAAAAAAAGAACCTATAGAACAATTCACCTTTTAGAAATATCTCTAATTTCATGGTGTAGTGAGAATAAAAATTATTTTTCATTGGACACTACTAAAGATGATTACATAACTATAAGTAGCAGTTGTGCATAAATTTTTTGAATGAAATAATCATTCATAGAATATGGATATCAATTATGATATGCACATAAAATTATGACAATGTAAGTGCTATAAAAATTTCTATGAGTAATATACCTCACTCAAGAACAAAAAAAATATTTAATGTAAGACATAATTATTTTGGAAGAAATTTAAAAAAGTGTGATATAAATCATCAATACATTAGTACTGAACATCATCTGAGTAATATTTTCACTAAGATAATAAATTTAGAGATAATTAATGACATCAAACATGATTTTTTCATGATTAATTTTGGTTAATATTATTTTTTATCACACTCACCGTTTAGTTTTACCCACCGTTTTTTTGTACCCAATGTTGATCATTTTCCACCATTATGATTTACCCACCATTTATTTTTACCCATCGTTGAAATTATTCAGTGTTGGAATTATTTATTATTGGTTTTACTCACCATTGGAAACTTTTTTTCCTTTTATATTTTTTCATTATTTGTATTTAAACATGAATTGATGCTTTATTTTGGTAGATTAATTACTTATTTACCTAATTCATTATTCTATTAATGTGTTTTTCAGTTTTCAAATTTCTAAATCACTAAATGATATAAAATTAAAACCCATATATTTTTAATGGTCACCTCTCTCCCCCCAATCTATCGAGACCAATTTCTACCCCATTACCCCAACCACTGACCTTTCATTACCTTATATCAAACCATTATATCCAACCTTAATAGATAGAATGAAGAGATATTCAAAGTCTTTTCTGAAATTATTGCAACCTACAAAGAAGTCCAAAGTTGAATCAATTCGTTTAGCTAATGTTAAGCCAGTGAACCCCAATCATGTTAAGAGTATATTTATTCCAGAAAAAGTGGTTCAAGAAGTGATTTTTCTCTTTATAATGTGTTTAGTTCATAAATTTAAGCATGTCCATGGATGGGGACAATGGTTCTCATTTAACTATAGGTCGTCCAATACTAGGTTGGTTCATGAGTTTTTTCAGTTCATTGGGTAATTTTTTGGGGAAAATCATGTTTTGGTAAAAAGAAGAATCAATTGTTGTAAAGTTTTATTTCCTTCATGGAAGTTTTATAGTTGTTTGAGATTTCCTCATGAAGGAGTTTCAAGTTGTTATCAAGGAAAAATTCAGTATTACAGTGATAATTTAGTCTCTCAAAATTCCTCGGATGAATTAACTACTAATGGTATAGTTAAATGAAAAGTATCATTTGAACATTATGGTCAATACAAGTTTATTCACATGTTTATTTATCATATTATGTCGCTAAAAGAAGGTTACATTACAATAATGATGTTCTTGGATATTTATATTCTGTTTCTTATAATGATAGAAGATGAGATCAACTTCTGTAGATACCTAATTACTCACATGACAGATATGTTCATTACTTCTTCTAGATAAAATTCATTAATCATCCCAAAACCTCTTTAAGATATTATAAAATAGAAAGTACTAATTGATGATAGTGAATATTCATAAGTGTTCTATGGTGGTTTTTAAATCCCAAGGATACTTTTTAAAAGGATGAAAATTAGTTAGAATTGATGAAAGAAGTAATGTTAAAATGATGGTGAAATTCTATATGATCATTTATATTTAGTTAAAAATCGTTATATACCAAAGCATTTTGTGGACCTTGGATTGAAGAAAGATGATGTTTTTGAGTATTCTGATGAATATAAATAGGCGGTTGTTGCCTCTACTGATAAGGAAAAGGATTTTTTTTGTGGATGAATGTAGTGACCCAAATTTACCTCTCAGAGCCCCTAATATATCTTTTGGTTCTCCTATTACACTTAGATCTTTTCATTTTAGAGTTAAACATTTAAAAGAAAGAATTGAAGAGGATTAAATAAAAATATAATGTGTGGAAGATTTTAAGTTTTCTTCTAAATCATTTTCAGAAAATAGAAATATTGAAGACAATGGTGAAGATGGTCATGAAGATTTAGAAAAAGAGGTGGAAGGAATGATGATAATATGTGGAAGATGAAGGAGATGAAAATAAAATGGGGTTGGAGATGTAAGTGATAATGATGAGGGTTATGATAGTACTAGTGTCTATGTCAGTGATGAGAATATTGAGATTCCTTATGAAGTTATCTCTTATCAACAGTTATTTGGTTTCATAACCATTTATATTCTAAGGTTAGTTTAAAATATTGATTGAATATATATGGAGTAGAAGGATTCATTAGTTGAGGGGGAGGAATCACCATATCTGGGAATTAATCCATTAGATCCTTCTATTGGTGCAGACCTCAGTATGCATGAAGATTATGGAAATATGGTAAATGAATTGAGTATTGTTGAATAGTCATTGGATGAATATATGGTGGTTATGCCTGCTTGTGTCGAGGAGAAAGTTGTGAGAAAAGATCTCATGTGTATATTAGTGTTGTTCCTTGCTTTTTGAATCAATATATGAGAAATATTCTATTTATTTTTCATCAATATAATTGATCGACCCATTTTTTTAATAATGGGAATGATTCCATCAGTATGTTAGACTTGGTGTTGAAAAGTCATGTTTAGATAAGAATGTGTTTCCTCCAAATAATAGTGGACGTAATCATTATGAGGAAAGAGGTCCTAAGGGATCATTATAACAATGGATTGATGATCTAATGTTTTTATAGATATTTAATTCTAGTGTGTCTACTAGGACTGATCCTAATTTACCCACATATTCTCGTGTTGTGATGTCAGTTCTAGTTGACATTTTAACTAATGGGGACCTAGATTCCATCATAGAAAAGAAAAATTATGTTTTTTATCCTTTGTTAAAAATCATCCTCGTTTTTTACCAAGATCATTGATATGTATGCATGGAATTTTCTTGGAAATGTGATTTCGAACAATCATATCAAGATGTTGATTCATATTAGAGAAGTTTAAGTTGAAAACAGATGATTAAAAATGAGTCTGTATCTCTGAGATGGTCTACTGATGAAATGATGTATTCTTACACATATTAAATTGCTAATTCCCTTGAAATGATATAGAATATTACTTCTATGTATTCTTTATGAAGTGAACCACATACTACTCCAATTAATTGTCAAATGATCGTATCTATTATTAGAGAAGAGCTTCGACCTACTTCAAGTGATGTTCGTGACCAACCACAAGAGATTCTAAGAAATAAAAATAATAATATAAACCCTGTTAATATGATAGAAATACAGTATATTAAATACCTAAAGTATTATAGAGAAACAATCACTAAATATATAAATTGTTATATTTCAACGATATATACTAATCATGACTTGAATAGTCATTTCATGTACTTAGTTAAAAATTTGAGAATGCCTCAAATAAATCAAGAGTTCAAAAGAAAGATAATAAATTAAATGTGAGGAATATAATGATGATGTTATTATTGTAGATAAAAAGGATTTCATAGATTCTATGGAGAGACTTGGAAATAAAATTATGGATTAATTAAGTTTTTTGAAAGCCTTTCTGCATGATTCTATAACTTATTTAGTGCCTCAGAATTCCATACATGTCAGACATATTATCAAACCTCTAGAATTTGGTTGAGTGTTCTTCATGAAAGGTGTAACTAGAGAGCAAAATAGACCCCATAAATCTCGTTTCCATCCTTTCATCATGACTCAAATTTAAGTAGTTCAACTTCTCAAACCCATAATTATATGGGGGCCTCATTCCATCACTATTGTCACAACATCCATTTCTGTATTGAATTCAGGTTCATCTCCTAAACCCTATACATTAGACAAAGTAATTGTAAAATCACTTTTCATTCCTTCCACATATCATGAAAATCATTTACAATAGACTGCATCTTCGATAGGGATGTTTTTTTGAATCCCATTTTTTACCAACTATTATCTATACATCATTTCATTCAATGAAAATTAAGTTTTTATTAATATTATGTTATTTTTAATTTCCTTTTTTATTTTACTTTTTGATAATCCTAAATGGTGGAAATGGATCTATGGAATTTCAAATTTTCATTGAGATACTACCATTGATACCTGGTGTATTTTCATTGTCTTTGATATCTTAGTTTATAAAATGTCATGATTTTTTTATCATGAAAATGGGGGATTCTATTAGAAACATTTTTAATAATAAAAAAATCATGATTGTTATTATATTAATGAGTTTTTTAGTTTTATGAATGAATATTACATTATATAGAAGATTGGATAAATTTTTCATGTGTGATTCACTATTCAAGAGGATTCAACTCTAAGTATGACTTACCATTATACATGACTCACCATTGCCAATACCATAAAAATAACTTTTTTTTCTATGTATTGGAATCACCAACAGTTTTCTATGTCTCACCAAAAAAATGGATTTTTTTTTTGAAATGTATGGGAATGATTCACCTCTAGAGGATGCATCACTATTGGGCTAGAAATTTGAAATATTATGGAAAACACCTACCTTCATATATGGCCTATGGAAGTATTTATCACTGTAAGATAGAACTAAATTCATACTAGATTCACCATTGATGATGAACTATCTCTAAACTATAAATTTAGAAGTTTTGGAATGACATACCTTTGAAATGAGTCATTGTCATCCTGAATCACTTCCCCCCAATGTCACCACTAGCCTATGTCACTACCAGATATTTTCTCACCAATCAAAGGTGTAACAGACAATATTTATTTGTAATTAAATATTTATAATGGATATATTATCTAATTTTATTATACTAGTTATTTTAATTATTTTCCTTTGTCATGTTGAAGATATATGTTAAAATATATGTCTATAATGAGTATGATGTGCTAGGATATCAGGATGATTGTTTATGCATTGTACTATTAAAAGAAGTAGAATGATCCATCATGAATATGTAAATAACACTAAATAATGATGAAAAGTGAAAGGTTAGATAAAAAGATTTATTCATATAAACATGATGGGAGGTGAAATCATATTGCAAGAACCATAATAGATCCACCATTTGAGAATCTTACTCAAAAAAATTTCTTTACCCACAATAGTGGAAGAGTATATCTTACAAAATTTTCAGTTCCTTACTAACATCATAAAAAAATATTTTATAAAAATATATTCTTCTAAGTATAATTTAAATAAAACACAGTAACATGTTCAATCTACATTCAAAGAGTCACATGATTTATATCTTATTAAATAGATAAACACTATATTTTCTACACATATATAGTATTTATCTATTCGTTATCTTTTTAATTAAAATAAGTGGTTTTTAGTATATATTTTAAATACACACACTATATCATGTACAGTAATAGGAATATACTAGATATCTTATCAAGCAATCATTAAAACCTTTTCCAAAATTTTTGAGATAGAATTCCTACATGGAATATCTTTGTATTACTCTCTTGTTGTTGTGGAAGATTTCCCGATGTAGATTTGAAAACTTTTTGTTGTATACCCAATAATGGTTGTGGATTGAATATTATTTTATATAATATTCATGGAATTGGGATATTTCCAAGAGGATAAGATTAATTTTATTATTGAGACTGATCCTCTTGTAATTAATTCTAATGTTTGTTTTGTTTTATTTCATTTCTACAATTTAACCTGAATCAGTTTATAACATGTAAAAAACCACTACAATTATTGTTGGTCTTAATTAGTTTCTATATACTTTTTTTTAATAATTAAATTGTTTTAAAATTTTAAAGTTTTTTTGATATTTATTTTATCTGAGACCTAATCATTCATTGATAAATAATTTAAAACATTATAACATATATCAATATGGTATTTTGATTAACTGGGTTTATTAATTAAACTAAGGGATTTTATTTAAAACTATTTTTTATAGAAGATTTTATTGGGTATTCAAATTACCCCTATTGGGATACCCACTATGACCCACAAGTGAATTAATGAGAATAAATTCATTAAAGGTTATTCACTATGAAATTTATGAAGATTGAGTTATTGGTATCATTTTTCAATTGATGACTATAGGTTGTTATGCGACTTTTTGTGACCATCATATATGATGATGGTATATTCTATAGAGTTCTAATTGTTGAATGAATAGTGTGAGGAGATGTTGAATGATTAGAATGAGGTTACTAAGTTCTGGGATAGAGTTTTGTATGAGCACTATTGATAATAATAATAGTATGAGGAGTTGTGGAATCAATTGATGTAGTAGTAGAACGAGTAGATAATGGAGTACATGTGAAGACTTTCGTAGAGTACAGGGAGGGAGTATCATCTACCTTTCCCTCCAAATGATCCACAACCTCGATTATGAATTATGTATATTTCTGGGAAAAATATTATGATGAGTTTTGGATAAATATATTATGTGTAATATAATTATAAATTCATATAACTATAGATTTATATATACTATTATTTTAAATAATTTTCAAGTCATATTTTATTAAAATGATTTTTTTCTTTTTTTGAAGAATTTTTTTCTTTCAATTATTTTTTATGAAAATAAATTACATTCAATGATAAAAATTCATGAAAATAATGATGAATACTATTCGTGATGGGGAATTTCTCGTTGAAAAAAATAGTTTTTTTACAACACACCATCACAAAAAGTGGTTTTTCTAACACCGTTATTAGTTGTGGGGAATTCTTTGTGGGATCTCAACATAAGTAGTCAATTGAGATGGTAACATGTTTCTAATTATCCATCACAAATGAATTAATTTGTATTTTTCTATGATATATTTCTTTGGATATGATGATTTAATTACAAAGTATATTTTTGAAGAGGTGGGACCATTATTACATAACCACCATTCATTTAATGGATTAAAATGCAGTAGTGGAAAAGGATGAGTTGGGAGTAGAGACTAGAAAAGGAGTTAGAGATTGGTAAATGAGATATTCACACCAAATGATTTTCTACTTCACATTCTTCTAAATTTTTAATCATTGATTTTATAATCATGTGGCCTTAATATTAAATGTGATTAGGTTTTTTTGAATTGATACATTAAAATCAGTCTTTATTCTATTAATATAATAATATCAGAGAACTTTTACTTTATAATTCTTACATTCATTCATTTTTGGTTTCCACATACACCACTATAATGAAAAGTATGTGATGATGGTAAATTTCAATATATATTTTTTAATTATGTACCACAAATTAGAAAATTATGTTGTGTATGTTCTCTAAAATGAAAAAATTAATTATGTATATTTAATCTGTGATCAAAATAAAAGGAAATTAAATGAACCATGTTATACGTTGAGAGAGATATTAGTGGATCACCACCTCACCTTATTTCCACTATAATATTTTTTATTAAATTGAGAAAAAATACAGAACATGATTAATACGTCCATAACAGTTTACAAACACTAACATAATAAATATTTCTAACTCTCTATATGTTTTTGTTTTCCGTACATTGTTTCCTCACATCCATAATCATCATCTCACTCTTAATAAATTTACATTCATATTCAACGAATATATTGTAAATATTTACCTTTTATATTTTTTTTGTTTTTTTATTGTTTTTAAAAGTTTTATTCACATGAACTTATTTCCAGGTTGATATGATAAAATTAATCTATTATATATTAATTTTAATAGATTTTCAATAACTAATTTGACTTTATTATAGTCAAAAACATAGAAACTCGTCAATTTTTATCACTATTTCTATGGAAGTAATGTGTTTACAACTTAACATATTAATTCAAAAAATAATAATGAAAAGAAAAGAAAAACTATTCTTAAATAATAAAAACATATTTTTGTTTGATGTGAATTGTATCTATCACTATTTTCATTTCACACTAAATAAACACTCGAGATGTAATATTTAATGATAATATTAAACCTCTCATTCTAAAATATTCTCAACAAGAATGTTCCCTTAAAAATTATATAAATAATATTAAATAGAAATCGTCAAAAATATTAATATAGGAATAGATGATAATTTTGACACAAACCAGAACACTACACCAACCATTATCCAAAAAATTGAGAGGACTATACATAAGTAGTCACAAATCCCATATGGTTCAAGTAATCCATCTTTTATTAAGTTGTACCTAGGTTCTATGACATATATGACCTAGTTTATGAATTTCTCTATATTTACTTTATTCAATTCGTGTCATATTTATGATTTATTAGAGGTTATTAGATAATATTATATTTCTTCACAGTACATTCCTCTACCGAGTTAGTGTGAGGAAGAGTTTATATTCAGAGTGTTCCCTTTTTATCAATAGCAGGGTTATGAAATGGTTCTAGAACATAAAACAAAAATTATTTGACACATAACATCAGTTTTTCAAGGAATTTGGGTAAACAATATATCCCAATAATACATCAATAGAGACTAGGAAAGAGACAAAAGGATTTTTTTAGGATATGGTTGATTTTTTTCAAATTTTTTTTATTCATTTAGATTTATTATTAGAAAAATTTCTAACCAACAGGTAACTCCTCATATGCTCTTAGATAAATTTTACAATTCTATCACACCATACAACTAGATATTAGTTCATCATTCAAGTTCGGGTGAATTTTTAGATTTCACCAAAGAAGAAATTAAAAATGAATTTTAAAAACAAGACCAAAAATCATAACTAAAGTGTACTATGTGTGGAACCATTAAAAGGGTTGATAAAAATATTCAAGCTACAATTTTTAATTAATAAACTCTTATGTATGAGTTAGTAATTTTGGAATGTTTGTTGCTGATGAAAATTGATTTCCCAACATTGATCTCCTATTAATTTTTCTGAGAGTGATTCATTTATTGATTATAGTTCTAGGATGTAAGTGGCTAATGATCAATTATATAATTTTATAATTGATGGATATAAAATCCTCCCAAATAATTCATGTAATGAAAAATGTGTAACCAAATATTATTGTGGCTTCCAAATGGTGCTTAATACTAAGTTTCAATATCAATCTCTAGTTGAGACTATAATTTCTTAAAATAATAATGAGAGAATGTGTAGTCATATGTGTAATAAACTACGATCACATGATTATATGTTTAATTATTCTTTAGAATATCAAGAGGTAAGATATAGTTCTAAAAAAAATTCACAAAAATCATCCTTCAATTTTGAAATAGATAATGAACATAGTCGAATGGGATTGGTTGTTTGACATTTTGGTGGGAGAGGATACCAGAAACATCCCAATATGATAGTCCAAAAATTTATAGAAATATTTTGGAGATATACAACAAGGTTTGGCCTAAAATTCATGAAATGATTAAAGAATATTCAATTTAATATAAAAATGATGAAAAGTCGATGTTAGGAAATTATTTCTGGGAAAAACTATGTAATTAAATATACAAAGACTAATGAAAAATTTTGAAAATTATTTCATATGACATGGAAAGTAATATAAAAAGAAGAAAATGAAGTGTGAATTGATTAAATAAGTGATTAATAAGGTGATTTTTGTTAATTAGCTGATTGATCTTGTTATTTCAACCCATTATTACAATCCCATACCATTTTTAAAATGGTAAAAAGTAATTAATAAATCTAATTATCACTTGTTTCATCATATTTTTAGGTATTTTAATTTCATTATGCCTCTATTGAATAATAAAATCAAATTCCAGAATATATCAATTTACTTGGACTATTTTTTTCTAAAAAAATATGTTGTAGTCATGTCTCAATGATTACTTTGAATTTTTATTAAATTTATTTTTTTAGAATACAATCCATCAAAATTTAAAATAACCTTGTTATTTTCTATCTCTTATGGATTTGGAAGATGTGAGAATATTAGTTGATTTTGTGAAATATAATTAAAATTATCTTTGTTTCATACTCATTTTTAATGAATTTTGGACTTATTGATCACAAAATATAATTTGTGTCACTAAAATTAATTTACATGACACTTAAATATCCTTATGGGTGGGTAGATAACCATTAATTTATTTAGGTACACTCTCTTAACTAACATAAGTACATATTAATGAAATGTATTGATATAATAATGTCACATTATTTTTTGTAAGAATTCTTTTTTGAAAATATTAGTACTAATGTAGTGGTTTAAAAGGGTAATTTTCAGTTAAAATTGGTTATGATCTAATGTTATTTCATGATTTCAAATGTTATACAATTTCTGGAATGTTATATATTAATAAATATTGTTGAGGATGTATTTAGATATGAATATATGTGGGATACCCACTATACTTTTGATTATTTTATTACATAATCAATTAACTAAAAATTAACATCATTATTTATTAATTAAAAAAACTGCAACTTTGAAGGATTGGCTATCTTGAGAGCTATATTGGAAGATTCATTGCTTGGGACCCGAAAGTGTTCCATAAAAAACCAATATTTCTATTTGGGATTATTTCTCATGATATTGTTCCAACATCACATCCTTACATTGTACCCAAATCTGATATTACATTTATTTACTGACATCATGGGGTGTGTGACTCCATATTTTGTTGTCCTCAACTAAAGATGTGGGTATATTGGATAAAATTAAATATTTGGTTACCCCTTATGACCATGAAATTTTAAATATGTTTCCCATATATAATTAATGTTTAGTATGATAATTTAAAGATGATTTAATATCTAAGGAAAAAATTTATATCCTTATTAATTTAATATTTAGTGATAATGATTCATCTTACACAATATTAGGTAATAATAAAGTAATAGTGAGGAGAGTTCCCTTATTTTATTATAGGGATATAAACCTCAGAGTGGTACTTCTACAGTTCAAACCACTTACTCACTTCCAAATCGTTCATTCCCATAAATCCTTCTTTTTTGGGGATATTCAAGAGAGTAATCCTTGTCTTCCTCATGGAAAATTTGAGTTTATTTCATTTATATTTAATTTTTGAGGGAATTTTTTGGTCATGAAGTAGCTGATAGTGGGGGGTAATTCATATGCACTTTAAATTATTTTAATATAATATTATAAAAGTTATTATTTTGGTATCCTATATACATTATATATGAAGTTTTTTTTAAAATTTACACATCTATTTGTAATTTAATCGTTATCAGTAAATCATAATAACATAATAATCGTAAATTTTTTTGTGGGGTAACTCTCACTGAATAATTTAAATTCAATGATCTATAATTTGAATCCCATGATATTATACATTTACCCCATTAATTTTTATTTAAATATATTTTACATTCTATTTTGTGCTCCCTTTAAATTGTGTATTTATTCTTGTAGAGATTCAATTTAATACTCTGACCCATGTTGGGATAATTTTTCTATTTGATGGGGTCGACATAACAGAATGAAACATGATTTTTAAGTAGGTGTAGAAACCAATATCTAGTTTTCAGGGAGTAAATCATGTTCTTATAAGAAGAGGTATCAATCAATTATAATATCTACTTATATGTTGCAGTGCCATTTTGAACATCAAGGATATAAGAAAAAGTTGGTTCGATTATACTGGACATAACTTACCTTAACTTAGACTATTGTTATATTATTTAATGAAGTTCACATTGTGATAACTAATTTTAAACTATACATTTTTTAGTACCTTGATCATAAAACAAGGGTACTATTTCAGTGTATATAAGAGAGGATAAAATTATTTTCAAACAGTGATAAATAATCCTCTCATATTAGGAGTAATTGTAATAATTATTAATATTTTTTTTCTAATTCTTCCAAATCTATTTTAATGTTTCTATTTTATTAATAGATTTAATTACCTAAATTTAATTACTAATGTGATTTTTACATATTTAATTCTATGTTTAATACCTATAAGTCATTGATTTTTTTTGAAATTTACTATTTTTTCAATTCAATTTTTTTCTAAAATTTTCTCCTCTTTGTAAAATCATTCATATACTCCATTGGTTTCACAAAATCATTGGAGTTACATTATATGTTTTTATATATAATGTTTTTATAGTATGAACATTGTACATGATCTTAATGGTATGTTTTTTATTCATTTAGACTACTGTAAAATAATTTTTTTGAATCTTATTTATCACCCCCCAATATGTCATTTCTCTAAGATTCATGTTTAGTAATTTTTAATCAAAATATATTTCTTGTTTCTTAAACATTTTGGTTTAACATTGGTTCATTATTTGATTTTAAATTTATAGGGGGTTTTAAATTAAGGTTATACATAATTCATAATTATCTCACCATTAATCCACTTTTAAATTTTTCAAAATTTGGTGGTTTAAAGAATCACTTATATATGTTCACTAGGATAAATATTTCCAATAATTTTATGGTCTTGAGGAAATTTTGGGGAGATTAATATTTTAACATAATGGATTTAATTTGGTAAATCATTTATCATTCCATTTTATGAAAAATTAACATCGATTAAATTTTGTAATATTTTGAAATAGTATTCACTGACTATGAAAGTTTTAATTTTTATTTCAACTCATCTGAAATTTATCCAAGTGGAATGTGAAAGGAAAATACTAATTTTGGTTAATGTAATTATAATTTATATCTTACTCATTTATCCACTAACAGTTGGGTGCCTTATTTATTCCACTAGTGAATTTTCACAAAATCTCATCCAATGGTGTTACTATTCCTAATGATATTTTAAATTTTGTTAGTATGATCCCATAAGATAAAAATAAATGATTATATTATCAATTTAATTCAAATGGATTTTTGTTAAATTATCTTTAATGTTATTTAATTTTTATCATTTTTGCAAACCAATAACAAATTTTTCAATGATGATATTAAATAAATGAGCCTACTCTCTCATTTAACAAGATAGAATTGATGGCTCTGAATCATTTCGAAATAAAATTATTAGTGGAATTTATGTTTTTAAATTTTTTGATTTATTTTATTGATATAAAATTCACTATAGGATTTAGTGGTGATAAGAGATGTTCTATGTGTGGGGGAATTCTATATGGATTTGACTATGGTTTATTTATCCACATAATAACTTGTTTTTTAATGTGGTTTTTTTTTAAATAATATATTTTAATCAAATAATTTAATATTTACATAAAATAGTAATCAAATTATTAAATGACTTAATATTTTGATAAAATATGAATTCATTACTTTGTTTTGGTTTTATGTTCAGTTTTGTTATAAAGTGTATATTATTATTAACAATTAATTATATCCATATTTTAGTTTGAACTAATATATTTTGTTCATTTTTTAATTAAATTTATTTTATAATCTATAAAAAATATTATTTTTTTCATTTGTTCATTTTCATTAGTAAGATCATTCTTAATTTTACTTATTTTTTGATAATTCATTTTTCAATGTTTTTATTTTACTTTAATTTCATATATTACTTTACTTTGGACTTAAATTTTATTTCAATATTTATTTTTGTTTTATTTTTATCATTTTAATATCAAGATTAATTTTATTTTCTTGAGTGTATGAGAGGAAATATAGAAAATAATTAATGTGACCATGTTCCCTTCCGCGATTAGTATAATGGTTACATAGTAGTGAGGAAGTGTCTATATGAAGTAGTCCCATGAAGAATGATGATGTAGACATGGAAAACTAAGTGACCACACTAGAGTAAACTGATGTTAATGCATACACTCACCATATGTGACCCCACCAAGGAATTACTGAAGTGACATTATGAAACTTAACATACCACAATATGAAGAAGCAACATTCATATATATCGTCAGGTTTGAGGTAGATATCCTACTATCTGATCATTTTTAACTAACAATATAATGACACATCATGTTGTCATGAGGATCTATTGTGGTGTGTTGACTGACCACAAGTGATTTTTTTCCTATCGATCATGCCTGAATATTAATATGGGAAATTAAAACTGAATCAAATAAAATAACAATGACATAATTTGTGATTGATGGAACTAAATTATGAATACCACCTGAGCATGAAGGTTATTCCATTCTTGACACCATCGATTAATGAAGTCTATAACCCAAGATATATCATTTTAAATTGGGTCATTTTGAAGATAAATTTGACACAACTGGGGGGGAAACTTAGTTTGAAAACATAAGATTTTGGAATTGAATATACTAAAGTAGTTCCAATAATGAATTTTGATTAAAAAAATACATTTTATACACTTGTGGAAGATTATGTCTATCTAGGCTAGATAAGAGTCAAGTTTACCAAGGGAGAGAGACTAAATCCACTACTGGAATTTCAAGGCACTACATCAACAATGTTTCTACCAACAGACGAAAATGGCCGATCTTCAACCGGTGGATGAGTTCCTGATGTGTATTTGATATCTTTTTGTTGTATACCCAATCATGGTGGTGGATTGAATATTATTTTATATAATATTCATTGAATTGGGTGATTTCCAAGAGTACAAGATTATGTTTTATCTTGAGAATGATCCTCTTGTAATTTATTCTGATGTTTGTTTGGTTTTATTTTATTTCTACAATTTAACCTTAATTAGTTTATAACACGTAAAAAACCACTACAATTATTATTGGTCTTAATTAGTGTCTATATAATTTTTTTATTAATTAAATTTATTTATAATTTTAAATTTGTTTTGATATTTATTTTATCACAGACCTAATCATTCGTTGAGAAATCATTTAAAATATTAGAACATATATCAATATGGTATTTTAATTAACGGGGTTTATTAATTAAACAGTGGGATTTTATGTAAAACTATCTTTTATAGATGATTTTTTTGGGTACTGAAATTACCCCTATTGGGATATCCACACTGACCCACACATGAATTAATGAGAATAAATTCATTGAAGGTTAATCACTAGGACATAGAAAAATAATGAGTTGTTGGTATCATTTTTCAATTGAGGACTGCAGGTTGTTATGTGACTTTTTGTGCCCATCATATATCATGATGGTATATTCTATAGAGTCTTAATTGTTAAATGAATAGTGTGAGGAGATGTTGAATGATTAGAATGAGGTTATTCAGTGTTGGGATAGAGATTTGGATGAGCCTTATTAATAATAATAATAGTATGAGTTGTGGAATCAATTGATATAGTAGTAGAACGAGTAGACGACAGAGTACAAGTGAAGAATTTCATAGGGTATAGGGAGGGAGTATCATCCACATTTTCCTCCAAATGATCCACAACCTCCATTATGAATGATATATATTTTTGGAAAAAATATTATGATGCGTTTTGGAGATATTTATTATGCATAAAATAGTTATAAATTCACATATGTATAGATTTATATATACTATTGTTTTAAATATTTTTCAAGTCATATTTTATTAAAAAGGTATTTTTTTCAAGTATTTGTTTTCTTTCAATTATTTTTTATGAAAATAAATTACATTCAATAATAAAAATTCTTCAAAATATATATGAATACTATTCATGCTGGGGAAATTCTCATTGCAAAAAAATAGTTTTTTACAGCATACCATCACAAAAAAGTAGTTTTTCTAACACTATTTTTAGTCATTGGATATTTTTTGTGGGACTCAAAGCAAGTAGTCAATTGAGATAAGAACATGTTTCTAATTATCCATCACAAATGAATTAATTTTTAGTATTCTATGATATATTTCCTTGGATCTGATGATTTAATTACAAAGTATATTTTTGAATAGGTTGGATCATTCTTATATAACCACCATTCATTCAATGGACGAAAATGTAGCAGTGGAAAAGGATGAGTTGGGAGTAGAGACTAGACAAGGAGTTGAAGATTGATAAATGAGATATTCACACCAAATGATTTTCTACTCCACATTCTTTTAAATTTTTAATCTTTGATTTTATAATCATGTGGACTTAATATTATTAAGTTATTTGGTTTTTTTGAATTGATACATTAAAATCAGTCTATATTATATTAATATAATAATATTAGAGAAATTTTACTTTATTATTCTTACTTTCAATCATATTAGGTGTCCACAGACACCACTATAATGAAAAGTTGGTGATGATGGTGAATTTCAATAGTTTTTTTTAAATTATGTACCAAAAATTAGAAAATTATGTTGTGTGAGTTCTCTAAAATGACCAAATTAGTTATGTACTTTTAATTGGGGATCAAAATAAAAGAATGGTCAATGAACCATGTTATACGTTGAGAGAGATATTAGTGGATCACCACCTCCCCTTATTTCCGCTAAAATATTTTTTATTAACTTTAGAAAAAATAGAGAACATGATTAATATGTTCATAACAGTTTACAAACACTAATATAATAAATATATCTAACTCTTTATATGTTTTTGTTTTCCTTACAATGTTTCCTAATATTAATAATCATCAACTCACTCCGAATAAATTTACATTCATATTCAATTAATATGTTATAAATATTTATTTTATATATGTTTTTTTGTTTTTTATTGTTTTTAAAAGTTTTATTCACAGGAAATTATTTCCTGGTGGATATGATACAATCAATCTATTATATATTAATTTTAATAGATTATCAAGGACTAATTTGACTTTCTAATAGTCAAAATCATAGAAACTCGTCAATGTTTTATTACTATTTCTTTAGAAGGAATGTGTTTCCACCTAAAAATATTAAATAAAAAAATAACAATGAGAAGAAAATAAAAACTATTCTTAAATAATAAAAATATATCTTTTGATTGATGTGAATTGTATCTATCACAATTTCCATTTCAAACTAATTGAACACTTGAGATATAATATTTAATGATAATATTAATCGTCTCATTCTAAAAGATTCTCAACATGAATGTTCCCTTCAAAATTATCTAAATTAGATGAAATAGAAATCCTAAAAAATATAAATATAGGAATAGATGATAATTTTGACTAGAACCAGAACACTACACCAACCATTATCCAAAACCTTGAGAGGACTAGACATAGGTAGTTACAAATCCCATATAGTTCTAATAATCCATCGTGTATTAAGTTGTACCTTGGTTAAATGACCTATATGATCTAGTTTTCACATTTCTATATGTTTCCTTTATTCAATTATAGTCCTATTGATGATTTATTAGAGGTCATTAGATAATATTATATTTCATCATAGTACATTCCTCTACCTGGTTAGTGTGAGGAAGAGTTTATATTTATATTTTTCCCTTTTTTATCAATATAAGGGTTATAAAATGGTTCTAGAATATAAAGAAAATATTATTTGATACATTAGATCAGTTTTCAAGGCATTTGGGTAAAAAATATATCCCAATAATACATCCATAGAGATTAGGAAAAAAACAAAAGGATTTTTTCAGGATATGGTTGATTTTTTTAAAAAAATATATTTATTCATTTAGATATGTTATTAGAAAAACTTCCAACCATCAGTTAAATCCTTATATACTCCAAGATACGTTTTACAATTCTATCACACCATACAAATAGATATTAGTTCATCATTCGTGTTGGGGTGAATTTTTGGATTTCACCAAAGAAGAAATTAAGAATGAATTATAAAAATAAGACCAAAAATCATTACTAAAGTTTACTATGTGGGGAACCATTAAAGGGGTTGATTAAAAATATTCATGATACAATTTTTAATTAATAAACAATTATGTATGAGTTAGTCAATTTGTAATTTTTGTTGTTGATGAAAATTGATTTCCCAACATTGATCTCCTATTTATTTTTCGAAGAGTGATTCATTTGTTGATTATAGTTCTAGGAATTAAGTGGCTAATGATCAATTATATAATTTTTTAATTGAAGGATATAAAATCTCCAAAATCATTCATGTAACGTAAAATGTGTAACCAAATAATCTTATGGCTTCCAAATGGTGCTTAATACTCAATTTCAATATCAATATCCAGTTGAGACAATAATTTCCCAAAATAATAATGAGAGAATGTGTAGTCATATGTGTAATAAACTATGGTCACATGATTATATGTTGAATGATGTTTTAGAATATCAAGAGGTAAGATATAGTTCTAAAAACAATTCACAAAAAACATCCTTCAATTTTGAAATAGATAATGATCATAGTCGAATGGGATTGATTAATAGTCTATGTTAGGAAACTAATTCTGGGAAATAACTACGGAATTAAATTTAGAAAGACTAAAGAAATTTTTTGAAAATGATTTCATATGACATGGAAAGTAATAAAAAAAGAATAAAATGAAGTGTGGATTGATTATATAAGGGAAAAATTAGGTGAGTTTTGTGGATAATCTGATTAATCTAGATATTTCATCATATTATTAAAATCCCAAACCTTTTCTAAAATGATAAAATATAATTAATGAATCTAATTATCACTTGTTTCGTCATAATTTTAGGTATTTTTATTTAATTATGCCTCTATTGAATAATTAATTCAAATTCCCTCATATATAAATTTACTTCAACTATTTTTATCTAAAAAAATATATTGGGGTCATGTCTCAAAGATTAATTTTAATTTTGATTACAGTTTTTTTAAAAGGAAACCAATCAAAATTTAAAATAAATTTGTTCTTTTTTATCTCTTATGGATTTGGAAGATGTGAGAATATTTTTTGATTTTGTGATAATAGTATTAAAATTATCTTTGTTTCATACTCCTTTTTTATGAATTTGGGACTTATGGATCACAAAATTAAATTTGTGACACTAAAATTCTTTTACATGACACTTAAACATCCTTATGCGGGGGTAGATATCCTTTATTTAATTTTGGTACACTCTCTTCACAAACATATGTCCATATTATGGAAATGTGTTGATATAACAATGTCACATTATGTTTTGGAAGAAATGTTATAGACAATATTAGTACTCATGTAGTGGTTTAAAAGGGTTAGTTTCGGTTAAATTTGGTTATGATATAATGTTATTTCATGTTTTCAATTGTTTTACAATTTCATGAATATTCTATATTAATAAATATCATTGAGAAGGAATGTCACGACCCATCCTCGGGGCCCATGCCGTGACTACCCCAAGCCCGCCTTCCATAGGCCAGGGGCTGGCGACTAGCATCAAGGCGCAATTCCAAGTAAAAAGGGAAGGAATTGCCTTTGGAAAGTAAACAAACACCACAGAGCAAGCAAGTAGATGTAAACAGTAAGTAAACACTGGTTACAACAGTAAGTGAGGAAAATTAAGTGGGCCAGAATACAATCCCAAACTGAATGTAAAGTGCAACTGGAAAGGGAAAACATCAAATGAGAGTAAAGTCGCAACATTGAGCCATCCACTTGAAGTCCCACATGAAGGATGGGTACAGATAGCCTCCACAGCTCCTCGGGTCCAACCGTCCACTCCGAGTACACCCCGCCCAGTGATCCACCTCCGGGTACCGACCTGCTCCTCATGCCCCAACCACGATTAGCGTTGTCCGTCGTCTACAACCAACACAACGTAGTGCGGGCATAGCCCGTGCAGGGGTGAGTATAAGCTACTCAGTAGGGACCCCGAGACCCTCAAGCTCTCACTAAATCCAACAAGGATAACCACAATGAAGATCTCAACAGATAACATCTACTTAGGTATATGCCCATACATATACCCAAGATATCAAGAAACTCATCTCAATCATGAGGAAATACAAGGATTATAGACTCAGCTCGACCAAGATTTTATTCATGATGTTGAAACCATGGATGTTGGAGAACTCATCCTCTGTCGAGTACAGAGGGCCTGCCACTACAACCAAGCACACGGAACTCCTCCTCTGTCGACTACAGAGGGCCTGCCGCTCCAACCAAGCACGCTGAACTCCCCCTATGTCTAGTACAGAGGGCCTGCTGCTACAACCAAGCGCCCCGAACTCCTCCTCTATCGAGTACTGTGGGCCTGCTTCTATAACCATGCGCTTCCCACCATGGGTCTGCTACTACAACCAAGCACTCCCACTCATTGGTTCCAGAGGTACTCCTTCTGTTGAGTACCGTGGGTCTACCGCTACAACGAAGCGCTCCCCCACCGTGGGACTACCGCTACAACAAAGCGCTCCCCTCATAGGTTTCAGAGGTACTCATTCTGTTGAGTACCGCGGGTTTGCCGCTTCAACCATGCACTCCTCTGCCGTGGGTCTGCCGCTACAACCAAGCGCTCCCCACTGGGTTATCCAAAACATACCGAGTCGATAGATAAGTAGTCGTTAAGTCTCATCCAGCTACTAGGTCTCTGCACTCTGCTAGCTCGTCACCGGGAGGGTCCGCTCCATGAGCTACTGGTCGATACTCCAAGTATCACAAGGTTTCATGAAGAAGTAACTTAATGTACCGCCTCGTCATAGGGGTCTCACCACAACAGACAGCGTGTCAATAGGATGCCCAGACTATGAGTTATTAGCCTTTTCATCCAGGGGCCCGGTTGGTTTCGTGTGCGAACCAACCCGGTCATATCTTAAATGTACCCCTAACTCTCATAGGGTATGCTCATAGGGACCGTTTCTTGACGTGATCACCAACGCCGCTGACAGTTTGTCAAACGGACGTCTGGTCTGAAAGTTATCAGCCTTTTCATTCTAGGGGCCCGGTTGGATTTCAGGTTCAATCCAACCCATCCATTATCCAACTGCATCCAAAACTCAGGCGAAGCATGCCAAAAGTTTCGTCTCATCAAAAGTAATCCAACAAAGTTGACGACACGTCAATCCGACGTCCAGAGCTCATGTTATAAGCGTATCCGCTCCGAGGGCCCGGTTGGTTTCGTGTACGAACCATCCCGGATGAACCCAAAGTACTCCAAAACCTTGTGTGTAGTATACCGAAACGACTGTCTCGATCCAAGGATCGCATTGCTGCTGACAGTGCATCGATCGGAGGTCCGCAACCCATGTTATGGGTAAAAGACTGTAACAGTCCGGTATTATGGGGGTTCGGGCCTGGTCCGACCCAGCCCTGTACCCCCTGGGTCGGCCCGAACCTAGTCCATGTGTCCCGGGTCCAGGTCCGGCCCGTTTGGGCACGGCCCGGCCCGGTGCGCTGGCACTGGCCAAGCAGCCACGCAAAAAGGGGCACCGTCCCCCTTGAACGAAACCGCGACCCACGTGGGGCGGCCCCTTGCCACCAGACGCGTCCTTCACTGCAAGGACCTCACAACGCCCGTGCGGCATTCCTCATCGTCGCCCGCCCATCCTCACACCACGAATGAAGGGACGGTGGGTTCGGACTTGCTCGTTGGTCCGCACCCACCGCGTTAGCGGTTTAAAAATGCTTTTGAAAAATTTTAAACATAAGCCGAGGGTATAAATCACAAAAATTTAATTAAATCAAAACCCCTACGTCAATCGTCATCGAGCGAGGGTTCGTCACGGAATTGCACATCGCGGAAGAAGGCGTTGCGGAAGGGGGATCATCACGTCGCAGAGAAAGCGTCGTCGAAGAAGCATCGCAGAAGAAGCATCGCGGAAGAAGGCATCTCAGAAGGGGGATCATCGCGTCGTGGAGAAAGGATACATCGGCACCGCGTCATTGATATCCAAGGATCTGGCGTTCTTGTCGACCTTCGTCGGAGGTTGGTGTTCTTCGCGTCCTTTGCGTTTTCCGCGTTCTTCGCGTTCTTCGCGTTCATCACGTTTTTTTATCGTAGAGGAAGAAGTTCAAGAACCAGGAGAATTCTCCCTAGCCTCTCAACACAACATGCCTAACTAAATAAAATAAGTGGTGTCTTATTTTATTTACACACAATCCAACGCTTGAAATTCAAAAAGAAAAGAAACGATCAATTAATTGAGGAGTTTAAAACTTCCAAATTAATGAGGCGTTTAATATTCGGATTAAACGCAAGAGTTCACATCATTAAAAAGGGGGGGTGCAGGTGTGTTACTTAAGAAGAAAAGAATTGGTGGGGATCATGTGGGCCCCAAATCACAAATATCCTACAAGTGGGTAGGATATTGTGGGTCCCACATCATCCACTTAACATTGGTTAAGCGACTTAAAATAAAATAAATTGTTCGTACCATTTTATTTTATTCATTTACTTAACGCGAAAAAATTTAAAATCCACACCCGAGCAGACGCATCTTCGGAAAAGGGGTTCCTAAGTAATTACCAGCACTGCGAATCCAGCGGTGCCCTCAGAATTCAATTCTGATCACCATTTCAAAAGTTAGCAAAACCCGCTCGTTCGTTCACCGAACGTACCCGAGCTAAACTTTGGAAAATGATTTCGGGCACACAGGGCCTCAGAATCAGGTGCCGTCAAAAACTGAATTCTCGTAAAATTCCAAATAAAATTAATAAAAAAAATTCTCTTGAATTTTTTACAGGTCTTTACATTACTCCGACCTCAGGGCTTTACGTCCTTCTAAAGCATTAAAACAAACTAGTGTTACAAAAGTGGTACTGAACACACATCTGAGCCTTCTGCTCCCATGTGCTCACCTGGAGGTTCCCGTACTGCCAGTAAAAGCGCACTCGAGGAATCAACCCGTCCTCGTAGGACCTTCTCCTGTAGTTTTTTCGATCCCCACAGGAACCTCCGTGAGGGTCACCCCATCGTCCAAGTCCAGCTCCTCATGTTCGATGAAAAGTGAAGGGTCGAGCTCGTATCTCTTCAATTGAGATACCTGGAAGTCGTCATGCACCTGGTGCAAGTGAGGTGGGTGGTTCAAGTGGTAAACCACCTCACCTACCCTACTGAGGACCTATAAAGGTCCATTGAACCTCGGAGATAACTTGTCGCCTCGGCCACATCTCCATAACTAACGTCGAGGTGAGACCCGTAGGGAAACGTGGTCGCCAACCTCGAACTCTAATGGTCTCCACCCCCTATCAGTACAAGACTTTTGTCGGCTCTGAGCTTCCCTCATTCAGTCTTGGATGACTTGGACCCAGCTGGTCCTATAAGAGCTGCTGCGATTTCCTCTTTGCTAATAAGAGAAATCTGGTCTCATCCCCTGGATGAACCACGTTCTTCACCTAATACAGTCAATCCCAACATAGACGATACAAATCCATACCAAGGATGATGTTGTAAGGCCTCAATGCTAATACCAAGAGATCCAACCATTACTCTCACCTCCAAGGGTTGAGTCACACTGTCGGCATCATTGTGTGGTCACTGTGTCTCCTCCAGTAGGTATCTCAAAGTGAGGGTCAAGTCAAAGATTTTTAAACTGGAACCTCTTAGTAAAAATATAAAGAGGTGACAGGAAGGTAAAATCCACAAGAAAGGTTTCTTTTATTACTGCATCTCAATGTAGAAAGACACAAAGCATCTATAAACAAACATCACCAGAGCTAGAAGCAACATGAACAAAAGTCTCCAAGTCTAGAGCTAGTCTCGCTCCTATTCACCTTCTCCTGGAGCTCCATGATCGTAGGCCTCAGCTGCCTGAAGCTCAGTTCTCCCATTTCCACCTGTTCCTTGCGGTCGGGGTGGACCTCCAGGTGGTGGTGGTGGCAACACCTCGAAGCGTCATCCACCTCCAGCTGCACGACCAGCTCCCCTGCCACGGTCTCCTGCTCTATACGGTCCGCCTCGATCGAACCTATGCCTCTGCCCGAGAGGTCCTTCGTTCATCTGCTGGTCATCTGTCTACTACATGCTAGAGAAGACTCTTCCGCATGCCGGTTAGTGGTGGGTCCTGCTAGTGGAGATTTCTTAGCAAGGAAACTCTCCACTAAGAGGGCTCTCTCCAACACCCATGTCTGTGTTGGAAAGCTATGAGAAACAACTGAAGCTCTGATCTCTCGCTTGAGCCCCTGCTCGAAGGTTCGGGCCCTGATGAATGGGTCATGTACCATGTCTGTGGAATAGAGCGAGAGATTGGTAAACCTCACCGCGTACTGGGCTGTTGCCTTGCTGTCCTGCCGTAGCTGTAGCAGCTCATGGATGCGCACCGCTCGGAGGGTGGCTGGGACGATCTCTGAGCGAAAAAGGCTCTCAAAGTCCATCCAAACGAGAGATGCATCATCGTGCACCTGGAGAATCAAGCTCCACCATATGCCTGCTCCTGCATGCAGGAGCCTCATTACAAGGACCACCATAAGGTCAGCTGGTGTCCCTACCAAACAAAAAACTCGTAGAACAGCCTCCAGCCAATCCTCGGCTGCCTGAGGGTCCGTCTCCCAACTGAACCTGGGCGGTCGCTGACACTGAAACTCGTGATGTTCACTAAGGCGACATGCACTATCAGCAGGTGGGGCTAGTAGCATCGGTGGCTCAGAGGGTAGAGGTACCGCCAGTGCCTCTGCTGTCAAACGGCCCTATACCGAGGCCTCGTCGCTCAGTGGGTTGTCGTCCCACACAACACTTGGAACCCTAGCTGGCTTCCATCGTGGTGCCATCCTGAAAGAGATAGGTGCGCCACGGTCAGAACAGAATACCTGGTGAGATGACACAATGTAATCACAGAGAGAACTTGAAACACACATGCAATCAATTTTTTCGTGCATTAAGTCAGAAATCAGAAGTCAGGGTCCTGGTGTACGGATACGTCGGCCACCGCACCAACACTAGACTCCCTGGACTGATAACCGCACTCAATACTCTCAACAATATTTCTTCACATAGAAAAAGATCAGAGTCCTAAGTTCTGCGGTAGAACCGAACTCCTCTAATACCAATTTTTCACGACTCGTCCTCGGGGACCATGCCGTGACTACCCTAAGCCCGCCTTCCATAAGCCAGGGGCTGGCGACTAGCACCAAGGCGTAATTCCTGGTAAAAAAGGAAGGCATTGCCTTTAGAAAGTAATCAAACACCACAGAGCAAGCAAGAAGAAGTAAACACTAAGTAAAAACTGGGTACAACAGTAAGTGCGGAAAAGTAAGTGGGCCAGAATACAAACCCAAACAGAAAGTAAAGTACAGCTGGAAACAGAAAACATCAACTGAAAGTAAAGATGCATCCTCGAGCCGTCCACTAGAAGTCCCACCTGAAGGATGGGTACAGATAGCCTCCACAGCTCCTCGGGTACAACCATCTACTCTGTGTACGCCCCACCCAGTGATCCACCTCCAGGTACCAACCTGCTCCTCGTACCCCAACCACATTCAGCACTGTCTATCGTCTGCAACCAACACAACGTAGTGCGGGCATAGCCCGTGTAGGGGTGAGTATAAGCTACTCCGTAGGGACCCCGAGACCCTTAAGGTCTCACTAAATCCAACATGGATAACCACAAAGAAGATCTCAAAAGAAAACCTCTACTTAGGTACATTCCCATACATATACCCAAGTTATCAAGTAACCCATCTCAATCATGAGGAAACACGGGGATTATAGACTCAGCTCGACCAGGATTTTATTCATGACATCGAAACAATGTCTACTGAAGAACTCCTCCTCTGTTGAGTACAAAGGGTCTGCCGCTGCAACCAAGTGCGCCGAACTCCTCCTCTGTCGAGTACAGAGGGCCTGCCTCTGCAACCAAGTGCACCAAACTCCTCCTCTGTCGAGTACAGAGGGCCTGCCACTACAACCAAGAATGCTGAACTCCACTTCTGTCGAGTGCAGAGGTCCTTCCGCTACAACCAAGCGCGCCAAACTTCTCCTCTGTCGAGTATTGTGGTCCTGCTGCTACAACCAAGCGCTTCCCACCATGGGTCTGCCGCTACAACCAAGAACTCCCCCTCATAGGTTCCAGAGGTACTCCTTCAGTTGAGTACCGTGAGTATGCATCTACAACCAAGCACTCCTCCGCCATAGGTCTGCTGCTACAACCAAGCACTCCCCCTCATAGGTTCCAGAGTTACTCCTTCTGTTGAGTACCGCATGCCTGCCGCTACAACAGAGCGCTCCTCCGCCGTGGGTCTACCGCTACAACCAAGCGCTCTCCACTGGGCTATCCGAAACACACCGAGTCGATAGATCAGTAGTCGTCAAGTCTCAGCCAGCTACTAGGTCTCTGCACTCTGCTAGCCCATTACCGGGAGGGTCCACTCCACGAGCTACTAGTTGATATTCCAAGTATCACAAGGTTCCAGGAATAAGTATCTCAAAGTACCGCCTCATCATAGGGGTCTCAACACAACAGACGACGCGTCAATCAGACGCCCGGTCTATGAGTTATTAGTCTTTTCGTCCCAGGGGCCCGGTTGGTTTCGTGTGTGAACCAAGCCATATGTATCTCGATTGTACCCCAAAATCTCATAGGGTGTTCTCATAGGGACCGTTTCTCGACGTGATCACCAACGCCACTGACGGTTCATCAAACGGACGTCTACTCTGAAAGTTATCAGCCTTTCTGTTCCAGGGGCCCGGTTGGATATCAGGTTCAATCCAACCTGGCCATTATCCAACTGCATCTATAACTCAGGCAAAGAATTCCAAAAGTTTCGTCTCCCCAATAGGAATCCAACAATGTCGACGACACATTAATCGGACGTTCGGAGCTCAAGTTATAAGTGTTTCTGCTCCGAGGGTCCGGTTGGTTTTGTGTACGAACCATCCCAGCCGAACCCAAAGTACCCCAAAACCTTGAGTGTAGTATACTGAAACGGCTGTCTCGATCCAAGGATCGTATGCACACTGATGGTGCATCTATCGTAGGTCCACAGACCATGTTATAGGCAAGAGACCGTAACAGTCAGGTATTAGGGGGGTTCAGGCCTGGTCCGACCCGACCCGGTACCCCCTGGGTCGGCCCGAACCAAGTCGACCTGACCCGGGTCCAGGTCCGGCCCGGCCTGGCGGTCCAGCTGGGTGGCTCGGCCTAGTGTGCTGGAGCTATCCATGCAGCCGCGCAAAAAGGGGAGCCATCCCCCTTGAATGAAACCGCGGCCCCGCGTGGGGCCGCCCCTTGCCACCGGACGCGGCCGAGCGCCGCGTCCCGCCTCCCTCGGTCCTGCACGGTCGTGGGACCAGTGGCCTGCCGCCGCGGCCCATCTCGGCGGCGTGCTGGGCGCCGCCGCCTACTGGCGGCCGGCCGGTGCGGGCTGCCGCCTCTGGCCGCCAGCGCTGCCGTGCCGGCGAGGCGTGCCGGCGGAGTGCTCCACGGACCACCGGACGAGCTCCGATTGTCTGATTTTCTTGTCGTCTTTGCCAACGGCCCTCCTAGGACACACCCTTCACTCTGAGGACCTCACAACTCCCATACGGGCTGCTTCATCATCGCTCGCCAATCCGCACACCAAGAACGAAGAGGCGGTGGGTTCAGACTTGTTCGTTGGTCCGCACCCACCGCATTAGTGGTTTAAAAAAGCTTCCGACAAATTTTAAACATAAGCCGAGGGTATAAATCACAAAGATTTAATTGAATCAAAACACATACCTCATGCGTCATCAATAGAGGGTTCGTTGCGGAATTGCACGTTGCGGAAGAGGGAATCGCGGAAGGGGGATCGCCGTGTCGCTGAGAAAGCGTTGCGGAAGAAGCGTCGCGGAAGAAGCGTCGCGGAAGAAGGCGTCGCGGAAAGGGGATTGTCTCATTGTGGAGAAAGGATACGTCGGCGCCACATCATCAATCTCCAAGGATCTGACGTTCTTGTCGACATTCATCAGAGGTCAGCATTCTTCGCGTTCTTCGCATTTTCTGCGTTCTTCGCATTCTTCGTCGAGGAGCAAGAACTTCAAGAACCTAGTGAATTCTTCCTAGCCTATCAACACAACAAGACTAACTAAATAAAATAAGTGGTGTATTATTTTATATACACACAAACCAATGCATGAAATTCAAAAAGAAAGGAAACGATCAATTAATTGAGGAGTTTAAAACCATCCAATTATTGAGGTGTTTAATATCCAGATTAAACGCAAGAGTAGAATTCATTAAAAAGGGGGGTGTGGGTGTGTTACTTAAGAAGAAAAGAAATGGTGGGGATCATGTGGGCCCCACCTCACAAATATTATACCAAGTGGGTAGGATATTGTGGTTCCCAAATCATCCACTTAACATAGGTTAAGCGACTTAAAATAAAATAAATTGGTAGCACCATTTTATTTTATTCATTTACTTAACCCAAAAAATTTAAAAACCACACCCGAGCAAACGCAACTCCGGAAAAGGGGTTCCTAAGCAATTACCGGCGCTGCGACTCCATCGGTGCCCTTGGAATTCGATTCAGAGCACCAGTTCAAAAGATAGAAAAACCCGCTCCATCGTTTACTGAACGTACCTGAGCTAAACTTCGGAAAATGATTCCGGGCACACCGGGCCTTGGAATCAGGTGCCGTTAGAAACTGCGTTCTTGTAAAATTTCCAAGAAAATTAAGAAAAAAAAAATTTCCCATAAATTTTTTATGGGTCTTTACAAGGTATTTAGATTTGAATATATGTGGGATACCCACTATAATTTTGAGTATTTGATTACATAATCTATAAACTAAAAAATAACATCATTTTTTATTAATAAAAAACAAAACTTCATCTTTGAAGGATTGGCTATCTTGAGAGCTATATTTGAAGATTCATCGCTTGGGACCCAAAAGTGGTCCATAAAAACCCAATATTTATATTTTAGATTATTTCTCATGATGTTGTTCCAACTTCACATCCTTACCCAGTACCTAAATCTGATACTACATTTTGTTAATCACATCCTGGGATGTGTTGCTCAATATTTTTTCTTCCTCAACTATTGATGTGGGTATATTGGATAAATATAAATATTTGGTTACCCCTTATGATAATGAAATTTAAAATGGGTTTCCCATCTATACTTAATGTTTAGTATGATAATTTAAAGATGATTTAATATCTAAGGACTATATTTATATCCATATTAATTTAATATTTAGTGATAATAATTCATCTAACATGATATTATGTAATAATAGGGTAATAGTGAGCTGAGTTCCCTTATTTTATAATAGGATAATAAACCTCAGAGTGGTACTTATAAAGTTCAAACCACTTAATATATTCCAAATCATTAATTCCCATAAATCCTTCAACTGTGGGTATATTCAAGAGATTAATCCTAGTCTTCCTCTTGTAAATTTTGAGTTTATTTCATTTATATTTGATATTTGAGTGAATTTTGTTGTCATGAAGTAGCTGGTAGTGGGATTGTAATTCATAGGCACTTAAAATTATTACTATAATATATTAATAAAAGTTATTATTTTGGTATCATATATACATGATATATGGAGGGTATTTTAAAAATGTACACATCCATTAGAAATTTAATGGTTATCAGTAAATCATAAAAACATAATAATTTTTTTTTGATGGGTAACTCCCACTGAATAATGTAAATTCAGTGTTGTATAAGTGGCATCCCATGATATTATATTTTTACCCTATTAATTATTAATTAAATATATTTTCCACTATATTTTGTGCTCCCCATAATTTGTGTATTTATTCCTGTAGAGATTCAATTTAATACTCTGAACCATGTTGGGATAATTTTTTTATTTGACGGGGTTAACATAAGATGAGGAGACTTTATTTTTAAGTAGGTGTAGAAACCAAGATATAGTTTTCATGGAGTGGATCATGTTCCAATAAAAATAGGTATCAATCAATTATAATATCTACTTACATGTTGCAATTCCATTTTGACCTTCATGGATATAAGAAAAAACTGGTTTAATTATACTGGACATAACCTACCTCAACTCAGACTATTGTTATATTATTTATTGAAGTTAAAATTGTGAAAACTAACTGTGACCTATATATTTTGTAGTATCTTGATCATAAAACAAGTTAACTATTTCAGTGTAAATAAGAGAGGATATAATTATTTTCGAATAGTGATAAATATTCCTCTCATATAGGGAGTAATAGTAATAATTATTAATATTTTTTGAAAAATATTCCAAATCTATTTTAATGTTTCTATTTTATTCATAGATTTAATTTCCTAAATTTAATTACTAATGTTATTTGCACAAATTTAATTTTGTGTTTAATACCTATTAGTCGTTGTTTTTTTTTAATTTTCTATTTTTTCAAATCAATTTTGTTTAAATTTTTTTCTCTTGGTAAAAAAAATCATATATACCATTTGGTGCACAAAATCACTGGAGTATCATTATATGTTCTTATATATATTGTTTTTTCTAGAAAGAACATTGTACATGATCTAAATTGTATGTTTTTTATTCATTTAGACTACTGTAAAATAATTTTTTTGAATCTTTTTTATCACCCCCCAATATTCCATTTCTCTAAGATTCATGTTTAGATCTTTTTAATCATAATATATTTGGTGTTTCTTAAAAAATTGGGTTTATCATTGGGGTATTATTTGATTTTAATTTAATAGGGGGTTCTAAATTAATTTGATATGTAATTCATAATTATCTCACCATTAATCAACCGTTAAATTTTTCAAAATTTGGTGGTTTAAAGAATAACTTATATATAATCACTAGGATTAATATTTCCAATAATTTGATGGTTTTGATGAAATTTTGAGAAGAATAATATTTTTAACCTAATGGGTTTAATTAGGTAAATCATTTAGCATTCCATTTTAAGAAAAATGAACATCGATTAAATTTTGTAATATTTTGAAATAGTATTCACTGTCTGTGAAGGTTTTAATTTTTATTTTAACTCATATGAAATTTATCCAAGTAGAATATGAAAGGAAAATACTAATTTTGGTCAATGTAATTATTATTTATATCTTTCTCATTTATCCACTAAGAGTTTGGTACCTTATTTATTCCACTAGTAAATTTTCACAACACCCCATCCAATGGTGTTAATATTCTTAATGATCTTTTAAATTTTGTAATTATGATCCCATAGAGGAAAATAAATGTTTATATTATCAATTCAATTAAAATGGATTTTTGTTAAATTACATTTAATTTTTTTTAGTTTTTATCATTTTTTCAAAACAATAAAAGATTTTTCAACATTTATATTAAATTAAAGAGGCTTCTCACTCATTTAACAAGGGATAATTGATGGATCTGAATCATTTTGAAATAAAATTATTGATTGAATTTATGTTTTTAAATATTTTTATTTATTTTCTAGATTTAAAATTCACTATAGTATTTTGTGGTGATAAGAAATGTGCTATGTGTGGGGGAATTTAATATGGCTTTGACTATGGTTTATTTATCAACATAATAAGTTGTTTTTTTAATGTGGTTTTATTTTAAAAAATATTTTTTAATCGAATAAGTTAATATTTACATAAAATAGTAATCAAATTATAAAATGACTTAATATTATGATAAAAGAGGAATTATATTACTTTGTTTTGGTTTTATGTTTAATTTAGGTAGAATGTGTATATTATTATTAACAATTAATTTTATCCATATTTTAGTTTGAACTAACAAATGTTATTCTTTTTTTAGTTAAATTTATTTTCTAATCTATATAAAAATATTAATTTTTTTATTTATTCATTTTCATTAATATGATCATTCTTAATTTTATTTATTTTTTTAAAATTCATTTTTCAATTTTTTTATTTTACTTAAATTTCATATATTAATTTATTTTGAATTTAAATTTTATTTTTGTTTTGATTTTTTTCATTTTAATATCAAGAGTAATTTTATTTTCATGAGTGTATGAGGGGAAATATAGAAATGAATTAATGTGACCATGTTCCCTTCCACGATTAGTATAATGGTTACACAGTAGTGAGTAAGTGTCTATATGAAGTAGTCCCATGAAAAATGATGATGTAGAATTGGAAAACTACGTTACCACACCTGAGGAAACCGATGATAATGCAAGTACTCACCATAAGTGACCACACCATGGAATTACTGAAGTGAAATTATGAAACATAGCATACCACAATATGAAGAGGCAACATTCATATTTTTGGTCATGTTTGAGGTAGATATCCTACAGTCTGATCATTTTCATATAACAATATAATGACACATCATATTGTCGTGAGCATCTATTGTGGTTTGTCGACTTTCCACAAGTAATTTTTTTCTTATCGATCATGCCTGAATATTAATATGGGAAATTAAAACTCAATCAAATAAAATAACTATGATATAATTTGTGATTGATGAAACTAAATTATGAAGACCATCTAATCATGAAGGTAATTCCATTCTTGACCCTGTCGATGGAAGAAGACTATTATCCAAGATATATCATTTTAAATTGGATCATTTTGAAGATAAATTTGACACAACAGAGCTAGAAACTAAGTTTGAAAACATAAGATTTTGGAATTGAATATACTAACGTAGTTCCAATAATGTAGTCTAATTAAAAAAAATACATATTATACACTTGTGGAAGCTGAGGTTTATCTATGCTAGATAAGAGTCATGTTTACCAAGGGTGATAGACTAAACCCACTACTGGAATTTTGAGGCACTACATCAACATTGTTTTTACCAACTGAATAAAATGGCCTATCTTCTACAGGTGGGTTTTAGAAAAATATATATTTATTTGTTGTATGATAATAGTAATAAAAATGGGATTGGGATATTTGATCATTAGTTGGAATATTAAAGATAATGAAGGCTGATATATTGGGATCTCTTGGAAATCTGTTGAAATAATTGTGGTCAAGTTCATTTTTTCATGAAGTATCTCAACCAAATAAAGAAAAATTATTAATGAAAAAAATGGTCATGTTTAGTTCAATGTGCTTTTTTTATATTAAATATGATGGTGGTGTTTAATTCCCCAAATTTTTGGATGAACCATCATAAATGTTTTCTTACTAGGTTCTCTAGATTTTTAAATAATATATTTATTACGTAAGTATATCTTGGAATGGTTGGATGGTAAGTCTTAGAAAATGTTCAATGAGTCAATTCATAGGGCGAATTGATTCGCGATGTGAAGAAAGGGTATTTGATGATCATGAATGAAGATCATGTTCATCCATCTAAGATTAAGTATTGTTTCAACCTGGTTGATGTTGTTTCAATTGTACTGGTGATTGAATGATGTAATTATTGATAGATTTTAAGTTTCAATTTTCATCTTATTAAATGAATAAAGTGTATAGATGAAGTAGTGGGATGGAATATTTTGACGTTTTGGTTTCATCCACTGATAACTTTGATTAATTCATTATATATATACTATTAAAAGTTTTGTTATGTGATTAAAAAAATACACTGTAGTTTTTATGTCACCTGCAAGAAGGTTTTTGATAAAGAATAAAAATGTGAAGATTCAATAATTTTCATGGAACCTATAAAATTATTTTTGATTGTATAAGTATATTTTTGTAGGATTCAAGATTAATTTTTCATATGGTCATGTTTTCATAGTAATAATGGGAAATGGTATGACATGTCTCTATAAAAAGATAGAATGCAGAATTGTTGGGACCAAAATGGATGGAGAAGGAAGTAAGAAGAGTTTTCTATTACAGAGTGTTGTCTTTTGTTGTCAATGAAGATAAATAACTTCACTTTGTAAAGGAAATTATACCAGACGATGCTTTTCTGATATATATTTCACAAATATCATATGTCAGAAGAACTTGTGATGCAAGCCTTATGAAATAATGGGTGATAAATGATGATGCTAGTCATATAGAGTTTTAATTGGAAGGAATGATAATGCTGGAAGATAGGAATGTTTCAGTACTTTCCATTGTTACTCTGACAATTCTAAATCTGGTCTATCAAAGGATATATATCATGATAGTGGATTTCTTGATGAAAGTCGAAGACTCGTTATGGGAAAAAGTGAAGAGAGAACTGAAAAAGGAATGGACAATATGAAGCTAGCCCAAAAATACAGTTTAAGTTGGTTCCATTTTCGAGTGTTTGCCAAAATATTAGGTCCTGAAAATCAGGAGATGATGAAATGGGTTTTTGGAAATGAATGTTGCACAAAAGATTGAAGATGGATTATAATTTTGTGCACAAGGAATTATTCATGGTCAGATCATAAAAGAATGGAAAAGGCATGGAGTGCATTGAAAATTAGGAAAAGTGTGTGAAAAATAAATGTCGTGCAAAGAATTAGTGGGATGAACGAAAAATAAAAGGTTGTGCAAAATATTAGTGGGATGCCAAAAATATAAAGAAGTGTGTGAAATATTGGTGGGATGCACGAAAAATTATGTTGTGCGCAAAATATTAGTGGGATGTGGGAAAAATAAAGCAGTGCGTTGAATATTAGTGGGATACGTGAAAAATAAAGTCGTGCATGAAATATTGGCATGGTGCATGAAATAGAGGAATGATTTTTTTTAATCATGAGGTGTTTCAAGATCAGAAGATAGAAAATTGGCAAAGTCATGATGTGTGTGAAATATTGGAGCATTTCGTGAAATATGATGTTGCATGAAAGAGTTTTTATGCGCATGAAGAGGTTTTTACGCACAGATTTGTGTTTCTCACACAGGGTAAAAAAGGCCTATAAATATGAGGTGACCCCCTCTCATGTTGTGTGTCTAGACACTTAGGGAAATCCTGAGCTCTGAAGTGCATAAAAATATACAATAAATGAGTTGCACGAAAATAAAGACGTTTGCATGAAAAGAAGAAAGGTGTGAAAAAATGTGGGAAGTTTCACAAATATTGGAAAGTAGAATGGAAAAAAGAGGTTATGTGAAAAAGGTTTTTCACGTCAAAAGGGGATTTTTACGTGCAAGCCATTTGAATTGTGCGCAATGTACTCTAAAGGTTGTGGAAAAAAAATTTGGTCTTCACACATACTCGGTTTTGCGTTAGATAGTTCTTACTGGATTCTAGGTAAGAATGTTAAGATTTGTACTTCATAGAATACATATGTTCAACTGTAAAGAAGCACTAAAATACTATAATTCTCTTTTTTTTCTAAGAGGGTGAACAAACACTTGTGGATTGTTTTCCAGGTGCTACATGAGTGTAAGGGTATATCTTACTTGTTTTATTCCACATAAAAGGATTTTTTTCTAGTGGATGGTGTGGTACTGGATTATTTCCATACCATACCAAGGATGTAGCTATTCTTATTAAGTAGTTAACCTTGTAAATCATGTGTTCCTATGGTTGTGTGTGTTCAGCAGAGAAAAAACTCCTTAACAAGAGGTGAAAGTTGTTTTAAAAATAAGGAAACCTAAAAAGAAGATGATATCACTGATTCACCAACTCCCCCTCTCAGTGATACTTAGATCCTGATTGGGAACTTCAATAAGGAAAAGTTAGATGTCTCCAACTGGATAAATTATTCTAATATTTTCTTAGAAGATAAATAATTAATTATAGAGTAAATATTTAGAGTGATTGGTATCTTTATTATATATCCATTTAACATTAATCAGAATAACAAATATCATAGTATAATACTGAGATGGTATCAAAAACTATAGTTGGTGAAAGATCATGAAAAAATATACAAAAATTTATAAGAAGTTCTTCTTCTATTACTTATCTCTTTTTTAACATTTATTTTTTGACCGTATGTACTTAATTATGATAGGGGATTATTGTTCTAATGAGTAGAAAAATTTAAATCTATCATTATTTTGTTAATAAAACCATTTTAATATAATTTTATATCACTTTTCATATATTTTTTTATTTTGGGAAACACCCAAGTCCAGCCTATGGCCTGATAGGTGCTGATAGTGAATATATAAACACATTTTCATCTACTGGAATAATTTTTTTTAAAGGATGATTTATCTCTTCTCCAAAATGATCAAATTAATTATTATTTTTTAGTCACAAGAATAGAACAATCAAATGATCTATGTGATGTGTTTTATACTAAATTAGGGCATTGTTGATTATCGCCTCCTCTTCTTCGGAATATAATAGTTGCCTTTGACGAGAGTAAGAATATATAACTTCAACAGTTTGTTGAAAATTGTTTGAAATCCTAATTAAATAAACTATTTCAAATATATTTCATTATTGTAAATTTCCTTTCATTTTTTCATCATGTATATAATCATTATTTCACTCACACACAATTGAAATGTGTCAGTTTAAAATAATTTTTTACTATTTTCCCTGATTTCTATTTATTTTGTTTTAGTTATGACTATTTTGGATGCAAAATATTCCTTTAATATCCATACGATACTCATATTCAACATAATACTATATTTAATATGTTTTATTTAATTAGTTTAACTTGATTCTAGTCAATTTCCTAACACCATATTAGATATTTCTACACTGTTAAATTACATAAAATGGGGTTGAAAAATAAATAAATGTATAATCTATGGAATTATAAATTCTATGTTTCTATGGAATGAGGAATATTTTTAATGGGAAAATTCCCCAAGGAGTGACCACATTACACTATCATGGTTAGTATACCAACCGTAAAACAAGTGACCACACTAAAAAATTGAAAAAAAAACAAAATTGATCACCTGAAGGTCATGTGGTGTGTAAACTAATAATAAGATGATAATTTGAACTAACAACATGCGAAGATCCCATGTTAATTCATGAATAAACCATTATGTGATGACATATCTTACTCTTCATGAAATTAATTAGTATAAAGATATAGTATGCATCTAATCCTTGGATCTTCTTCAATGTAGTAGCCTTCAATTTTGTTTTATTTTTACCATGCCATATCTTAAAATTTAATGTCTTTTATTTTCAATAGTATGTTTTATGTGAATAATTTAGAATTGTTGTTAATTTTATATGAACTTATTAAATAAATTTATATTATATTCAAATATGAGTTTAATTATTTTATTTTAGTTTTTTAGTTATTTTTTGGCGGAATATGTAAATTTTTTGGAACAATAAATTTTATCCATGTTATTTTGTTTAAATTATTTCATTTCATTCATTTTTTTTTGAAAAATTATTTCACTTTCAATTATATTTTAAAATACTATTTTTTATGTTTTTATTTAAATTTTTTGATTTTTAAATTTATTCCTTATTTTTTTATTAGTTAATTTCTTAATGTTTATATTTTAATTTAATTTCTCATTTTTATAATTGTCATATTAATTGTAAACCATAAATTTTTAAAAAATTAATAGATAGCATTGTTGTTGCCTCTTTTGATTAAATTTTGTTAGCCATACATTTTGATAATGAATAAATCTGTCTTTGACCCATTTGAGGGTCTATCTTTCCAAAACAATTCTCGCTTACCATTAGCATCATAGAAAAAATGCACCACCTAATGCAATCCATACGACACTACAACACATATATTTATTCCATATGAAGGATGATGTTGTACGATTATATCCTCAAACATAGGAAATGTACTCATGTGTGATTTATTTCTATCTTTGAATCAGAAACTATGCGAACATAACATTGGATAACTCAACGTCATACTATTATATTAATCATCAAGGGATATATAAGAAACATTATTTTTTGTCCAATGTCATTAAATATTCATGTTGTAGTGGAGTGTGTATCTTTTGAATGAAATAATACATCCACCTATATAGAATATAGGAATATAATACCGAACAGAACATCTATCTCACCAGAAACTAGAAACTCTAAACTGGTCATCAGGTTACAAATAATCCAATGACTCAATGGACCAGATTGTGATAAACACAACAAATTCTCTCTTGTTATTATCCCTAAGGATAATGGGAATTATTGGGTTGATATATACTTTCCCCATCCTTACTCTATTGATTATAGACATCAGTACCCATTTGTTTTTGCTGATACCTCAGAGGTTACTACTTTAATGGTTGAGGGTGGAGAGGGCCTCTAGTACAGCATTGTTCTCTAGGTAAATTCGTTCAAACAATCATGAAATAGTCATCGCCTTCACAAGAAACCAACACAATATAGAACCACTTATAGTGGTCATAGAACATCCAAAATATATGAAATAGGATGAAGAGGGTTATAATCGATTCCCAACTATCTTAATCTTCTTCTAACCAATAATATATGAACTTTCATCCATAGATCTAATCTAAAGAGTGTTTATGAAACAACCCAACCATACTGATATGGTCCTAAAAACATACTCTCAAAAATCACAACCTTTTAGAATACCTCAATACATATAGAAAAAATTATTCATTGACCTAGATATAGGTCCCTATCATCACCCTAGAATCCTCATATAAAAAAATGTTTGAAGAACAATTACAGGAGATTCTTATCCCAGATTGTGAACTCCAAAAAAATGGAACACCCATGTAGTACAGTGTGAATCGATTACTAATATTCCACCTTCAAGGTTAATGAAATATACTCTACATAAAACTCATCTATAAAATTATCCAATGAAACAGATACCTCATAATGATCCCTAACAAATAGGAACCACACCCATCAAGCTTCCACACACAGCATCATGACATCCAACGAAACTAACTTTTCCCACCGAGAATTAATCAATCTAAAAATATTATTCAAATCCTCTAACCAAAACTTGGACTCCTAATCTAAAATAAATACCTCATACATTAGAAGTCATTATCATTGAGGATCATAGGGTTTTCCCTCTATGAAATATCTTTACTGACATACATCCTTCAATGAGCTTTTAGAACAATTTTCTGATTATCATTACTATGATTATAATGCGAGACTTTACATTGATCCATACCTATAATAAATTTTTTTAGGGACCTTGTAAACCTAGAATTTCACATATTTAACGATGGTTCATTAATTCAATTTTAACAAATTTTAAATATTATAATCATTTGAAACACAATAGTATTCATTCATGAAGCATGATCTAACCTTCTTTATCTACCCAGAATGAAAAATAATTTTTCTTTTCATGTTCAATAAAATTTTCATCCCATTTTTTAGATCACATTACGGGTATGAATTCCCATATACTAGAATACCACCCTTGTTTATGTCACATTTAATGAACAGATGACATTATATCGCTATGAAACCATGTTATACTCACAAGTGATTATCTAAGAACTCCATCCCTTTTATAAAAAATAATCATTGATACAAATTTTCACCCATAATCTATTAAAACATCTTTCAAAATGAAAATGAATAGAATAATAGCTTACCCACACATTCTTCCTCCAACAAGATATGGTTTGGTCACTTGAACCAAGGTTTTATAATACATACAAATAAGACTTATTTCCCTATTTATATAATTTTATGGATAGTAGAAACCATGAAATATCCTAGTAAAAACTCTATTTAAATAAATAATCAACCCCATCACATGAATATACATTCTTTTAGAAATTGAAATAATTTACGAATACAAAAAAATTATTCATTTTTAGTTACTATGAACTCCAACAACTCTTGAAGAATAACTATAATATATTAATTCCCTAATCAATCTAATATCATCACGTTGAGAACAAAAAATTATATATATATTGTGAGTATATTTTTATGTTCATTAGGATATTACTAAGAATTTATAATAGAAAAAGTGAAGTAATCATATAAAATATTATTAAATAAAAAATGAAATAAATTAGTTGCCTTAAATGTTAAAATAGTTACACTATCTCACCATGTCTCACTAACCATGTAAAAAATATTCAGGGATACCCATACCAAAATTTTTTTGTAAAAGATGTACCCATATTCAACTTTCCCAATAGTTTTACTATCTCATTCCCAAATTCTAAACAACCTATGGTAGAAAAACCTCCATATATCAACTCATATATATAGTGAGTCACACCTCATACTACCAACGATAGTCAAATTATGAGCTGGAAATATTGTGTGGCTATCAGTTCACATATACAGCCCATCCCTAGGCATTTATAATCCAAAAATCCAATAAAACCCATGTATAATGTAGTATAAATGAAGTAATAGTTCACTTTTCTTTTATATTCATTGGGAACAGATGCCTTCATGACTAGATATAGGTGTATTCTATGACTATATAAAATTATATGTGAAAAAACATGCGTATTAAAACTAAGATAGTATAATTCCCATATATACCCATACCCCATACCATGATCAATCAAATTCTAGAAAAAAAATTATAATCTATAACATAGAATGGAGATCCATGAAGAGGGTTAATCCATCCATCCATTTCCTCAATAACCATGATATTGAGAAAACACACACACCACTAAACATTTGGTAGTTAGTTAACATACTCACTCAGGTGGTAAAGTGTATTAAATTAGAAACTAAAATAATATATCATGCATAACCATCCTAAAGGAAACTACCTAGATATTTTATCTATTAGTAGATATAATCGAACTTGAAACCCAAATTCAACTAAAAATCGGTTGAAATATAATTCAAATAGGATCATAAGAATAATTAGTAAACATCATTGGAAATATTTCCATAGTAATTATCAATTTTTATTCATTCAATAAACCCTAATATAAATTATAGACTAAATAATTAAATTTCATTAAAATCCAACATTTTTTCATAATTAATATATCAATTTTCAAATTACTATCCAATTATCTAGGGTAATTCATTACTACCATAAAATGGTTCTAATTATTCAAAATTACATACATCAATTTACTTACCAAGAGTTTATATATTAATTAACTTTTCATTCCATAATATTAGTATTCTAGGACTCACTATAACATACTAAATGGAGAGTTATATGTGGGGAATGCGTTGAATGAATTAGGTTGTTCTTAAATCACAAAATACAAAATTGTGTCAACCATCAATAAATAGAATAGAAAAAAATAGGACAATAGGGAATTCCCATATTTAAAGAAAAAACAAAAAAACTCATCAAAAATCCTTCAAAAAAGGTCTGAAAGAAGTAAATCACATCAATTATCGAACTCTATGTAACACAATATCCTCTCATCATAACAATTGAATAAAATGAAATCATAAAAATTCACCTTCTCTAAATATAACATCTAAAGAAAACCCTCCAAATCAACTAAAAGAAATGATGTTCTATCTTATTGTAAAAAAAATATTTCAACAAAAGAAGTTTTGTAAATAAAATCAATTAGAAAATAATTCCATAATATTTTGATTAAGAGAATTCAACAAAAAAATTGATGCTCTCGGTCATCACCATACATTTCTATCTATTGAACTACCATATCATTACTATGTTGAATTACATAATATTTTATGAATTATCTTTTTCAACAAGGAAACACTTATCGGTATCTATAATTATAAAAAATCACACATAATAAGAATTCAAGGATATATACATATTAAATAGTTTTATGGGAAGAAAATAGTAAAATTATAATGCCTTATTTATTTTTCACATTATATTTACCTGTTATAAATATAATAACTATACTAATCCTATGTTCCACTCCAATACATATTTCATACCTACAGAAGCCCACACATTATTTCGGCATGTCTTCCACATACATTCTCCTCATCAAACTATTACTCTAGATCCCTCCCTCTTTCTCTTGACATTTCCCTCAGTATCTCCTCCCACTCACACTACAACTCTTATCGACCTAGTGTTCTCATATACCCAATTTGTCTTCTTCCTTCTTATCATATCATATTTTTTCCTCTACCCCTTTTCAAGATGTCTTTATACTCTATTTCACATCCCTGTCATGTATCATATCCCCGTTCTTGGGCTCCCCATTCTTATCTACGCTGAAACCTCTCTACAGTCATCCCATGTTTGAGGTGATTTGTCAGTGCTCCATGAATCAAATACTATAATTGGAATATTGTTGGTATTATTTGGAAAAATATTGTTATATTTCCTCGAATATAAAATTCAATTTATGGTGTTTGGGTTTTGATTCACTCTGATTTCGATTCAACTTATCATGTTTTGGTTTTTATTCACTCTGATTTTCTTGTATGCGATGACTGTAGAATTAGTATGCGAGTTTAGGTTTGTTTTATACTATATTTTTATGTAATATAAATTTTTTGTTTTCATTCATTGTTTCAGGTGAATTAGTTTTTCTGGTGCATAAAATTTTTATGTGATGGAATATTTTCACCATTTTTCCTATACTTGAATAATTGAAGTATTTCATTTAAATTCATAACTCTTTGTTCACTTTCATGGTTTTAGATGCATGTTGTGGAGGTTCTCTTGGATGATTTAATTTAGGTTCTAATTATATTATTATGAATGATTTAATTCATTTAGTTTTCTTATTTAATTAATGTTTTGTTGATGGAGGTTATAATGGTTCACTTAGATGGTTTCTCGGGAGTCCTGGTGATTTAATTCATTTCATATTCCTGTCATCTAAGTTACATTGGAGGAACTCTGATAGGTTTCATTGAAGCAATTTGTATCTTGATAATATTTTCTAAATTATGATACATTCTATATTTTTTGTGAACATGGTTTCCCATGAAATATATTTAGTGTTTTTACCCATGTCTTATTACATTTATAGTTTTGTTGAAACTATAGTAATTCTCTTGTTCTATCTTCCATTAGGTCCTTTTATCTTGATTCATTATTTGTACTGTTAAAATTGGTCTCATTCCTATAGGTTTGTTCCACATTTAATATTATGTGCTGCTTGATTTCAATAGAATAGCATTTTAATATTTATTAAAATTTTATAGGGATGTTGATTGACATCACAACTCTTTTGTGTTGTTAAAAAATCACCAAAAATATTTATTGGGATGATAGAGTGTTGGACTATGTTCAAGAATATGTTTACTATCTTTCTTATTCTAGAATAATTGAATTATGTCATTTAAATTATGGACTATTTTTGTACATGAATGGTTTTAGATTTAGGTTTTGGAGGTGTGCTTGGAATATTTAATTCATATTATGAAAATGTAGTATATGGATGATTAAATTCATGTTGTTGGACTATTTAATTCAAGGTGTGTAGATGCAGGTTATGGAGGTTCACATAGACGGTTTCTGGGGCACTACGATGAGTTAATTCATTGCATATTCCTACATTATATTTTGATTCATAGGTACTCTGATAGGTTTCATTTTATACACACGATTATTGTCAGGGATATCATGGTAGAGCATGTTATTAAGGTAATGTATCATGGATAGATCTAAACAATAGATAATTCATTAATTATTTGTTATTAATTTACGTTTTTCATGATTTTTAAGTCAAGAATCATTAAACCTTATGGATTTTAATATTACTTTAATTAGATTGATTGTTTTTATTGATAATGATATCATGCTTTGTCATTCAAAATTAATTAATTTTACTCATGTGTTCGTTCCTCTAAATAAACTAAGTCTGAAAATTATTTTTCGTAATGATAATCTTAGGTTCTATCTTTCATGAAGCCCGTACGAAATTTTTTAGGAAATGGTTGATTTTATTTACTAATAAATATTTGTTTATGCATGTAAGTGTGTCATCTAATTATTTTCTAAAATACATGGATGGATGGAAGTAAGAAAACATGATGAAGAAGGTGAACCGGTTAGCCCCTATCTAGTAGGTTGAGGTTAGTATCCATGTTCTCAATAGATCAATCCCATGCAGGATCTCCTTTCTACTTATTTCCCATGATTTAGTTTCTCTGTTAGTTCATTTGTGTGTTATCAGGTGGGCATCACATTGGGCCCACTATGTTCAAAACTTTTTGTCATTTTATGGAATGATTCGTCACTTTCAATGGTTGGAATTTTTTATTTGACATGTTTTATTGATTTTTATAAACCCAAATTTTCTATATTAAACATCTTACTTTTTCATGGATGATTATATTTCCACAATTTCATTGAGCTTGTATGCATTCAGGTATATCCAAATGTTGTACTATTTTATTCCATAAAATATATTTTTGGAGATTCTAAAAAACAAACATAATTGTAGTTTTATTTAGAATCTAGGATTATTTCCCTATTGAACATCTTCCTTTACTTTGGAGGTTGCCTTCTCTTATTTGTTTCAAATTATTTTACTACTTATATATTCAAATATATTATTCTTTGATTTTATTGAAAAATAATACAAAAATCATCCCAGTTAATGTCTTTATATTAATTTATTTAAAAGTATGGGTATGTAGCATTGAATCATAAGGAAACATGTTTCCTATCATCTTCAACAATTATTTCATTTTTCTAAGTAATTTCATGTTACCTCTATCACGTAGGAATCATTTTTACTATGTGTGAAAATGGTGAGAAAATGGTTGATCTTATTTACTGATGAATATATATTTCATCATGTAAGTGTTTCAATTAAATCTTTTCTCAAATACATGGATGGATGGAATTATGAAACCATGTTTAGGATGGTGAATTGGTGGTCCCATATTCAGTTGTTGGGACCGGTATCCATGATGTCATTGGATCAATCCTAGGTAGGATTGCCTTTCCTCTTTCCCTTTCTTCAGTTTCTCAGCCTGTTCATTGGTGTGTTCTTAGGTAGGTATGGAATTGGGCCAACTATGACTACTACATTGTCTATATTTATAGAATGTTTCATCACCATAAAATGTTTGAATTTTTTATATGACATGTTTCCATGATTTTTATATGACATTTTTCCATGATTTTTATAATCCCAAATTGCCTGTGTTTGAACTCTTACTTTTTAATAGATGATTATATTCCCCCCTCTTAATGGAATCTTTATTCATTGAATTATAACTAAATGTTGTACTATTTTATTTAATAAAACATATGCTTGGAAATTCTATAAAACATACTTCCTTAGATATTCCTTTTTATTCTTAGATTAAAGCCTTTTAGAATTTATTACATAAAATCTAATGGTTCCTTCTATTATTTGTTTCCAATTATTTTAATTCATATATATTCTAATATATTATTCATTGATTATAACATATCATAAGATACAAATATTCACAATTATCATCCTTATACTAATTTATCTTGAATTATGGTTCTATGTCATTGAATCATAAGGTAACACCCCTCTCATTTTATTCATTATATCCATTTTCAAGGTAATGGAAAGTTACCACATGCAGGTAGGATGAACATCATATTATGTGTGTAAATGTTGAGTAAATGGTTGATTTGATTTTCTGATAAATATATATTTCTGTATGTAACTATGTAAACTAAAGATTTTATCAAATACAAGTATGGATAAAAGTGAGAAACCACAATGTGGAATGATAACTGGTAAGCCCCTATCCACTATGGTTTGTTACTTTTGAAATATTATATGCACTGTTTTTCCACTATACAATATCAGTATGAAATTATATCTCACTTTTTATGAATTATAATGGGTTCCTCATTTATTCTTTGAAACCTCCCTATCTTGGTTGGATCAAGATCAAAATGGAAGTTGCTTCCATCGGTAACATCGACCTGTAAGTAGAACATTGCTAAAAAATTTGATAAAAACTATGGTGAGATTACACTCAAGAATACATACACTTCAAAATTGCACATTATATAAAAATACATGAACATTTTTTGGCTCCATATAATGTTTAAACATACATTAAAATATTCAATACAAATATTAAAAAAATTGAATGTTCTATAAACATCAATATTATATAGTGTTGTACACACTACACTCATATATACAAATTTATACATTAAATTATTGTTTTATGTTACTATACATGGTTATAGGATCTATAAAATTATAGTTTCAATGATCTATCATGTTTTCAAACTCTACAGTAATTTCATCATTCAAAATTGTAAATTTATTACATATTCTCACAAGAAAAAAAACATTTTAAATCATTTAATACATTTTTTCATTATTAATTCACAAAATCCTTGGTTTGTACATTTAATGATTTGGAGGGTGATAATTGGATCAGGATGATAAACATTTTTACATAGAAATAACATTCACAAAATAAGAACATATGATCCTGGTATAATGTGTTTTCCAAAAGAAAGACATTACTAAAAATACTGTTGATGAAGAGCCTCTACATGACAAGGCTTATCCATTAGTAATCAACCATTTCATCATGATTTGTATTAGATTACTCAAATGTCTTATCGACTATGACTTCATTAACATCATTTGAAAGATTCATACAAGATTCGAATGTGTAGAAACAACCATTCGTTTTACCTCCTTCCTCTCAATGAATCCCTTCCGATCAGAAATTAAAATTTCCATTCTTTCAGCTTAAATAATTCCAGTTGAAAGTCTTACTTATTTATCAGCACATTATCAATCACTGCACCTCTAATCTTCTTAAACATCTTATAGAGGGCTTCTATTTCACTAACACTAAACAATGTCTCCCTTGAAAGCACTTCAATATATTTGAGGCCTCTTTTTTATGAGAATCAAGAACACAACACGATAGTATGGAAGAATATCACATAATCACTAAACCAACACATGGCTATATTCAACAAGGATATAGGATAATGCATCAATTTTTAAAGAACAGTCATGTATGTTTCATCAATTTCATATGATTTCACGCATCTCACCAATTTTTTTTGCATTCAAACTTATTTCTATAGTATTCCATAGCTTAAAAAATCACAATAGTGAATTGATCATGAACCTAACTGTAGATAGAATAGAAAAACCACGGGGGGGGGGGGCTCGTGGTGGGGAACCAATTGTGAAATGGAGACACCTCCAATATCATTGATAGGGAGGTGAGGATGAGGCTACATCAGTTAAGTGTTCTTGGAATTATTATTTGGGTATGTAACATATGATTATTTTCTATAATTTACAATGTGATAAATGGATGTGCCTATAAAGACCTGTAAATTTCAAGGGAAATTTTTTCTTAATTTGCTTTGGGATTTTACAAGTACGCAGTTTCTAACGACACCTGATTCAGAGGCCCGATGTTCCCGGAATCAATTTCCGATGTTTAGCTCTGGTACGTTCAGTGAACGAACGAGCGGGTTTTTCTAACTTTTGAACTGGTGCTCAGAATTGAAATCTGAGGGCACAAATGGAATAGCAGCGCCAGTAATTTCTTAGTAACACCTTTTATGGAGTTGCGTTTACTCAGGTGAGGTTATTAAAAAATGGGTTAACTATGGAAGGAAATAAAAATTTGTGCTACAATTTTTATTTTTTATTCTAAGTAGTTTTAACATATGCATGTATGTTGAAGTGGCACCCACTAAATCCTAACACCACTAGGTAGGATATTAGTGAAGTGGGGCCCACACGATCCCCGCCCCTTTAAAACCCTTAAAACCTCCCTCGTGCATTTAATTGTGTAACACACCCACACCACATTTTTTTAATGACCTGTCAATTCTCAAAATTAAATTTGTTTATTAAACGCTCTTCAATTAAGTCAATTAATTGAATGTTAACTTTTGAATTTCAAAAAGGGTTGGCATGAGTAATAAAATAAGGAAAAGCCTTATTTTATTATTTGTTGAATCGTTGTGTGGAGATATTTGGAGAGGAGAGCTCAAGCCTTGGAGATCTTTATCTTCGTCGAAGAAGAACGCGAAGAAAACCGACATGCTTCTTGATCTTCTCTCTGCATCAAGAGAGAGGGACATCGCATCCTTCATTGGGCATGAACCAACGACGTATACAGAGCCTCATTCTGCGATGCCATCTTTCACCACGCCATATTCCGTGACGTCGTCTTCTGCATCGCTGTCTTCACCAACGCTGTCTTCTGCGATGCTGTTTTTCCGCGATGACCATCGTTCGATAACTCTTTGAGGCATGGGTTAATTTTTGTTCATGAATATTCTTTTCCATTCATCGTCAATTTCTTTGGGCTGCCTGTTATCAATTTAATGGGAGGAGGTCAGACCACCCGAACAGGGCCGAACCACCTCCCCATTTTGTTGTTGAATTAATTGCGGCTCGAACGACGACGGCGCGGTGAAACGGCACCACGCGGAAACAAAGAGGAGTGCGGCGAAGAAGCGCGACGCCACGCCGTTGAGGCCGAAAGGAGCCACGACCGGAGTTGGGACGCGGCAACGAGGCGCAGCGCCGTCGCGCCGCGACGGTTGGAACAAGGCCGCAACCTTTGGCCGCAGCGGAGCAGGGGAGGCCGGCCGGTGCCGCCGGCCACCGGTGCACAAGTGGCGGGACCGGCTGGTCCCGCGCGACACACTGGCAGGCCGTTATGGCAGGCCAGATCCGAAAACCGGGTGTTTAAACCCCCGGTCAATGCAGCAGGCGGACTCCCCCGCGGGTCCGCCGTCCGTTCGAAGGAGGTCCCCCCCCCCTTCCGCGCTCATGTGGCACGCGGTGCCCGCACTGGGCCGACTGGCCGCGCCGGCAGGGCTATGCCGGACCGACCGCACCGGGCCAGGCTACCCACGCCGGCAGGGCTGGGCCGCGCCGCACCCTGATGGTCCGGACCCGGACCCGGGTCGGGTCGACCCAGGGGGTCTTGTGTCGGGTCGGTCCGGGCCCAAAACACCCCAAAACCTGAGATGTTCATTTAAATGCTTGTAACTTGGGCTACAGACCTCCAATCGAATCACCATCAGTTGCAATATGATCCTTGGATCGAGGCATTCGTTTCAGTATATTATACTCAAGGTTTCGGTGAACTTTGGGTATGGCCGGGTTGGTTCGAACACGATACCAACCGGGCCCTCAGAGCGGAAACGCTAATAACTTGAGCTCTGGACGTCCGATTGATGTGTCGTCGACTTTGTTGGATTCCTCTTTGTGAGACAGACCTTTTGGCTTAATCCGCTCAAGGTTTGGACGTAGTTGGAGTGCAGTCGGCTTGGTTTTGACTTAAAAACCAACCGGGCCCCTGGAACGGAAAAGCCAATAACTCTCAGACCTGGCGTCCGATTGACCCGCCGTGTGTCACGTTGAGTTCTTTTTTTTTTGAGATGGAAATTTGGGATACATAATCTCCAGAATATGCATCAGTTTATGTATCGACCCCCTTGTCTTGTGAAGTGGAATCTCGTGGAATCGAGCATGCTGTCTGCGGGAACCCTAGAGCTGGCTGCGACTCCGACGACGATGACGACTGCACTGAAATCCTCCGTGGGTTCGGCAGCGACGATGACTGCACTGAAATCCTCCATGGGTTCAACAATCATGAAGACCGTATTGAAATCCTACGTGGGTTCGACGGTGATAAATACTGTTCTTGTATCCGATGTGGGTCCGGCAGTACTACTATTCTTGTATCCTACGTGGGTCTGGCGGTATTTGACTATGTAATTGTATCCTACGTGGGTCTATCAGAGTGGATGGTCTAGTGTCCTACGTGGGTCCGACAGCTTAGCTGGTCTAGTAACCTATGTGGGTCCCAGCTTTGATGAATCAGTGGCTACATCTGATCATCTCTATCACCTTACGAAGAAGTATACCTGTGTGTGCTGAGTCTTGACTTTCAATCATTATCTTCGATATGATTGACCTGCTTCTCTATGTGGATTGGGTTGTGCTTTATTTTGTGGATTGGGTTGTACTATCCTATGTGGACGTGATCGAACTTGGTCTAAGATGTTGGATCTGAACTATAATTGATGACTTAGGTATATGTATGGGCATATACCTAAGTAGTGTTGGATGTTACTTCGTGATTGTTTCTCTCCTTTTTGGATTATCCTTTGTGGATTCTGGGAGACCTTCCATGGTCTCGGGGTCCCTAATGTGTAGCGTATACTCACCCCTACATAGGATATGCCCGCACTACATTGTATAGGATGCAGACGAAGGACAACGTTGATCGTGGTTGAGGCTTGTGGCGCAAGTCGGTACCTGGAGGTGGACCACTGGGCGGGACATACATGGAGCGTACGACTGGACCCGAGGAGCTGAGGAGGCTATATGTACCCACCCTTCAGTTGGGACTTCCAGTGGACGGCTTGACATTGCTGCTTTACTTTAAGTTGTTTTACTTTCTTTCCAATTTTACTTTACTTTCAGTTTGGGTCTGTATTCTGGCCCATATACTTCCCGCACTTACTATTGTACCCAGTTTACTTAGTATTCACTTCTGTTGGCTTACTCTGTGGTGTTTGTTTACTTTATAAGGAAATTCCTTCCCCTTTTATCGGGATTTACGCCTTTGGTGCTAGTCGCCTTCCCCTGGACTATGGAAGGCGGGCGTGGGGTAGTCACGGCATGATTCCCAAGGATGGGTCATGAAAAATCGGTATCAGAGGAGTACAGTTCAACCACCGAACTCAGCACACTAATCTTTCTTCTATGTGAAGAAATAGTGTTAAGGGTATTGAGTGTGGTTATCAGTCCAGGGAGTCCAGTGTTGGTGCGGCGGATGACGTATCCGTACACCAGGACCCTAACTCTTGATTTCTGACTTAGTGCATGAGAACATTGATTGCATGTGTGTTTCAAAAGTTTTCTTTGTGATTACTTTGTGTCAGCTCACCAGGTAAACTGTTTGACCGTGGCGCACCTGTTTCTTTTTAGGATGGCCCCACGACGGCATCCATCTAGGGTTTAGAGCTTTGTGCGAGACGACAGCCCACCGAGCGATGAGGCCTCGGTGCAGGGCCGTTTTACAGTAGAGGCACCAGTGCTACCTCTACCCGCCGAGCCACCGATTCCACTAGCCACAGACGCTAAGAGTGCACATTGCCATAGTGCACCGCACGATTTTCAACGTCAAAGACCGCCCAGGTTTCGCGGGGAGACAGACCCTCAGGCAGTTGAGGATTGGCTGGAGGCTGTAGTTTGAGTTTTTAGGTTAGTGGGGACACCAGCTGACCTCATGGTGATCCATGTAGCGAGCCTCCTGCACACGGCAGCAGGAAGATGGTGGAGCTTGATGCTTTAGATGCCCGATGAGGCATCTCTCCTCTGGAAGGACTTTTGAATGCCTCTTCCACTTGTAGTTCGTCCTAGCCCCCATCTGTGTGGTGCACATCTAGGAGCTACTACAACTGTGGCAGGGCAGCATGACGGTCCCCCAGTACTCAGCGAGATTTACCGATCTCTCGCACTATTCGACGAATATGGTACGAGACCCATTCTTCTAGGCCCAGACCATCGAGCAGGGATAGAGGCTTGAGATCAGGGTATCGATGATCTCCCTCAGCATTCCGACACAGGCATGAGTACTGGAGCAAGCCCTTCTCATAGAGATATTTCTTGCTGATCCTACACCAGTAGTGAGACCTACCACAGGGCGGCACGTTGCAGATTCATCTGCAGCTGGTAGTCGACAGACATCATAGCGGTCCAGGAGGACCATACCATCAAGAAGATGACCTCATGTCACTGGCTTAGAGGTGCGGGGAACATGGTGCAGAGCCAGCCTTCTGAAGAGCATAAAGTGCTACGCGTGCGGTGGGCAGGGCCACATAGCTCGTGACTTCCCGACCTGCCGTCTATAGGAGAAGTAGATGGTTGAGGGGCCACCCAGGCAGAGGCAGAGCGTTGACCGTGGCGGTCCGCAGAGGGCAGGAAGAAGAGGCAGAGCAGCTGGCCGAACAGCGGGTGGTGGGTGACGCTTGGAGGCTTTACCATCACCACCACAGGAGGTCCACCCCGTCCACAGCGAGCTGGCAGGCAAAGGCAGGCTCAACATCAGGCAATGAAGGCCTACAACCACGACATGCTAGAGATGATTCGAGCTACTAACAGGGTATACTCTAACCTTTCAGCAGTTCTTATAGACACATGAGCGAGTCATTATTTTATTGCCGCTACCCTTTTTTGGAGCTCGGAGATTCCGACAGAGACGTTGGCTCGATCTATACGGCTAGAGACTCATACGGGAGCAGACTCGATGATTATGCACTGGTTTCGGTAGTGTGAGCTTACTCTAGGAGGCGATAGCTTCGGCTGGGATCTTCTTGTAGCGCCGTCGAGGCCTTATAACGTCATCTTGGGATTGGATTGGTTATCTACCATCCATACTCAGATTGACTGTATTCGGTGAAAGGTGCGGTTTGTCCACACCGACGGGAGCATGTTCACCTTCACCGACGATAATGGAGCCTTTGCAGCGCAGGATGGACTCACGCAGAGGAGAGGACAACCCATCACTCATCAGTTGGCTAGCCTCATCCTAGGAGCAGTTGACAAGAGGAGTCCGAGTTTTCAGGTAGTGGTGGATCAATATGTGGACATTTTTCCTGATGATGTTCCAGGACTACCTTTTCGCATAGAGGTAGACTTTTATATTGACAAGTACCCCAGGACAACCCCGATATCCACTCCAGCATATCGGATGGCCCACGCTGAGCTTCGAGAGCTACGAGTACAACTAGAGGACTTGCAGGGCAAGGGATTCATCCAACCCTGTGTTTCACACTGGGCTTCCCCGATTTTGTTCTCCAAGAAGGCAGATAGGAGGATGCGACTTTCTATCAACTATCATCGCCTGAACCAGGTGACCGTGAGGAACAAGTATCTGCTACTGAGGATTGACGACCTCTTCGATTAGCTCAAGGGATCACGATGGTTCTCGAAGATAGACCATAGGTCAGGCTACCATCAGCTCGGAGTTCGGGACGAGGACGTGTAGAAGACGACCTTCAGATGTCGGTATGGCCACTATGAATTCTTGGTTATGACTTTCAGCATGACCAACTCTCCACCAGTGTTCATGAGTGTCATGAATAGGATCTTTCAGCCTTACCTCGATTGATTTGTCGTGGTCTTCATTAACGACATATTGATATACTCGACCACTAAGGAGGAGCACGCCTACCACTTGTGGGTTTTATTGGACACACTCCGAGAGAACCAGCTTTATGGTAAGCTCTCGAAATGTCAGTTCTTGTTACGTGAGGTCCACATATTTGGACAGGTCATCTCTAAGGAGGGAGTTGCAGTGGATCCTGCGATGATCAAGGCAGTGCTAGCTTGGGAGCCACCCAGGAGTGTGATGGAGGTGCAGAGTTTCTTAGGCTAGCTGGGTACTACCAGAGATTTGTGCCAGACTTTTCTAGAGTTGTGGAACCACTTTCAACTTTCAAGAAGAAGGGGAAACCCATTAATGTGGTCAGATAGATTTCAGCAGAACTTCCAGGAGCTGAGGTAGAGATTGACCAGTGAATCTATCTTGAGGCTACCGGAGGAGGTAGTAGGGTACGTAGTCTACTGCGATGCATCAAGGACTAGACTCGGATGTGTCCGGATGCAGGAGTGGGAAATAATCATCTATGTATCACGTTAGTTGATGCAGCATGAGAAAAACTACACTACCCATGGCTTGGAGTGAGCAGTAGTGGTCTTCACTCTGAAGATGTGGCGACCCTATCTGATTGGCGAGCGCTTTACAGTCTACTCTGACCATCAGAGTCTCAGGTACATATTCATACAGAAAGACCTAAATCTGATACAATGGTGATGGCTCGAGTTCCACCCGGACTATGACTTTGAGATAGTCTATACTCCTGGAAAGGGGAACGTAGTAGCTGATGCTCTCATCAGGAGGACGAGCATTCAGCTACTTGGGGTTGCGACAGAGCAGCTAGCCGCTTTGCAGATATCCTTCATGGATAGAGATGGTGCAATATTTCTTCAGTCACTCACAGTCACCCCTCCACTACTGTAGCGAGTCAGAGAGGCACAGTGTGAGGACGATGACTGTGAGACGTGGTGTGCATATATTTCCACAGGACAAGCACCTGATGGTTTTTCTATGGGGGAGAGCACGTCGTCCTTTTTAGAGGACGTACCATGGTACCAGCTACTTTATATGAGGAGGTTCTGAGAGAGTTCCACACTTCCCCTTTAGAGGTACATCTAGGTGTGGCGAAGATGTACCCATATCTCAGAAGACAGAACTGGTGGCCAGGTATGAAGAAGGTTGTAGCTGAGTTCGTTTCTCGATGCCTCACCTGTCAGCAGTTGAAGGCGGAGCACCAGGTACTTACAGGCTTGGTGCAGCCCTTGGAGGTCCCGGAGAGGAATTGGGATGGGATATCTATGGACTTCGTGACGGGACTTCCACGTACTTCAATAGGTCATGACTCCATTTGGGTGATTGTTGACCAATTTACCAAGTCGGCCCACTTCTTACCCATCAGAGATAAGGGCTCATTAGAGAGATTGGAACATCCCTATATTCAAGAGATTGTACGGCTTCATGGTGTTCCATAATCAATCATCTCTGATCGAGATTCTCACTTTACTTCCCAGCTTTGGAAGGGGTTGTAGGAGTCATTCGGTACACAACTACGATTGAGCACCGCCTTTCACCCTCAGACGGATGGTTAGAGGGAGAGGACCATTCAGACTCTTGAGGAAATGCTCCGTGTATGTGTCCTCGACTTTGGTCACAGCTGGTAGAGCCACTTAACCTTGGTGGAGTTCGCGTACAACAATAGCTACCACTCCACCATCGGGATGGCACCATACGAGGCATTGTACGACCGACCTTGCAGATCACCTCTGTGCTGGACAGACCCTGGGGAGTTAGCACTTGTGGGAATAGAGACGGTCCATGCCACGACAGAGAAGGTCCAGGTCATCTAAGAGTGGATGAGGATAGCTCAGAGCCGATAGAAGTCTTATGCTGACAGGAGGCGGAGACCACTATAGTTCGAGGATGGAGACCACATCTTCTTGCGGGTCTCACCTCGACCTGGATTACGGAGATTTGGCCAGGGCGGCAAGTTATCTCCACGCTTCATCGGACCATTCCAGGTCCTCAGTAGGATAGGCAAGGTGTCTTATCTCCTAGCCCGACCACCTCAGTTGCATCAGGTGCACGAATTCTTCCACGTATCTCAGCTGAGGAGATACATGCACGAATCGATGCATATCATCGACCATGGGGAGCTAGTGATTGACAATGGGGAGACTTTTGCGGAGGTCCCAGTGGAAATCGAGGATCGACATGAGTGGGTCCTACGTGGGTGGTCGATTCCTCTAGTGTGCATCAGATGGCAGCACGAGAACCTCTAGGAGATCCCTTGGGAGCGGGAGGCTCAGATGTGTGCTCAGTACCCTCATTTGTTCCCCTAGTTTGTGATGTATCATTTGGGGGACGTAAATCCCTGAGGTGGGAGTAATGTAAACACCCATAAATTTCAAGAGAAATTTTTTCTTAATTTTCTTTGGGATTTTACGAGTACGCAGTTTCTTGACGGCACCTGATTCCGAGGCCCGGTGTGCCCAGAATCAATTTTTGAAGTTTAGCTCGGGTACGTTCAGTGAACGAATGAGCGGGTTTTTCTAACTTTTGAATCGGTGCTCTGAATTGAAATCTTAGGGCACCAATGGAATCGCAGTGCCGATAACTTCTTAGGAACACCTTTTCTAGAGTTGTGTTAGCTCGGGTGAGGTTATTATAAATGGGTTAACAATGGAATGAAATAAAAATTTGTGCTACAATTTTTATTTTATATTCTAGGTAGTTTTAACCTATTCATGGATGTTGGAGTGGGGCCCACTACATGCTAACTCTACTAGGTAGGATATTATTGAAGTGGAGCCCACATGTGTCCCACCACTTCAAAACACTTAAAACCTACCTCGTGCATTTAATTGTGTACCACACCCATACCCCCTTTTTTTAATGACATGTCAACTCTCGAAATTAAATTTGTTTATTAAACGCTCTTCAATTAAGTCAATTAATTGAATGTGAACTTTTGAATTTCAAAAAGGGTTGGCATGAGTAATAAAATAAGGAAAATCTATATTTTATTATTTGTTGAATCGTTGTGTGGAGATATTTGGAGAGGAGAGCTCAATCCTTGGAGATCTTCTTCTTCCTCGGAGAAGAACATGAAGAACACCAACACGCTTCTCGATCTTCTTTCCGCGTCAAGAGAGGGGGACGCCACATCCTTCATCGGGAGTGCACTGATGACGTATACGGAGTCTTGTTCCGCAACGTCATCTTTTACCATGCTGTCTTCCACGACGCCATCTTCCGCGATGCCGTCTTCTGCAACACCATCTTCCGGGATGCATTTTTCTGCTACGACCATCGTTCGACAACTCCTTGAGGTAGGGGTTAATTTTTGTCTGTCAATATTCTTTGCCATTCATCATCTATTTCTTTGGACTACCTGTTATCAATTTAACGGGAGGAGCTTGGACTGCCAGAACATGGCCAAACCTCCACCCCATTTTGTTGTTGAATACGTTGTGGCTCGGACAAAGGCGGCACGGTGCAACAGAACCGCTCAAAAAAAAGGGGAACGAGGAGAAGAAGCGTGGCGCCATCGCGCCTCGCCGTTGTGGCCAAAAGAAACTGCGGCTGGAGTCGGGCCGCGGCGAAGGGGCGCGGCCCCGTCGTGCCGCGCCGAAGAACCATGAGGAGGCCGCAGCCGGAGCAAGGCTGTGGCGAAGGGGCACTGTGCTGTCGTGCCACACCAGTTGGAACAAGTCCACGACCTTTGGTCGTGGCGGAGCATGGGAGTATGGCAGGAGCCGCCGACAACCGGTGCACAAGAGGCGGGACCGTCTAGTCCCGCGTAACACACTGGCGGGCCGTTACGGTCGGCCAGATCTGAATACCGGGGGTTTAATCCCTCGGTCAATGCAGCAGGCGGACCCCCCCCCCACCCCCCCCCCCCCCCCCCCGCGGGTCCGGCGTCCGTTCGAAGTGGGTGGCGGTTCCCCCCCCCCCCTTCCGCGCTCACGCAGCATGCGGCGCCCACACCAGGTCGGGTCGCCCACGCCGGGCCTGGCCACCGCACCGGTAGGGTCGGGCCGCGCCAGCCGGGCCATGCCGCGCCCTGATGGCCCGGACCCATAACTGGGTCGGGTCTCCCGGTTTGGGCCGACCCAGGGGGTCTTGGGTCGGGTCAGTCCGGGCACAAAACCCCCCTACAACCGGACAAGTTCGTTTAAATGCATGTTTCATGGGATACAGACCTCTGGCCGACCCACCATTAGTTGTGATGCGATACTTAGATTGAGGCGTTCATTTTGGTGTATTACAATCAAGGTTTTAGAGAACTTTGGGTATGACGGGGTTGGTTTGAACACGAAACCAACTGGGCCCTCAGATGGGAAACACTTATAACTTGAGCTCCGGACATCCGATTGACGTGCCGTCGACTTTATTGGACTTATATTAGTGAGATGAACCTATTGGATTACTACGCTCGAGGATTTTACACAGCTGGAGTGCAGTCATCTTGGTTTTGACTTCAATACCAACCGGGCCCGAGGAAAAAAAATGCCAATAACTCTCCGACCGGACGTCCGATTGACATGCTGTCTCTCATGTTGAGTTCCTTTTGTCGAGACAGGACATTGGGATACATCAAATCTGGAATACGTGTCAGTTGATGTATCGACCCCCTTGGATCATGCAGCGGTCTCTCCCAGAATCGAGCATGCTGTGTGCGGGAACCCTAGAGTTGGCTGCGACAGCGACGACTGCAGTGAAATCCTCCATGGGTTCGGCAGAGACGACTACTGCACTGAAATCCTTCATGGGTTCGGCAGCGATGACGACCGTACTAAAATCCTCAGTGGGTTTGATGGTGATGACTACTATTGTTGTATCCTATGTGGGTCCGGCAGTACTACTGTTCTTTTACCCTACGTTGGTCTAGCAGTATTTGACTCTGTACTTGTATCCTACATGGGTCCGTCAGAGTGGCTGGTCTAGTATCCTACATGGGTCCGACAGCTTAGCTGGTCTAGTATCTTACGTGGGTCTCATCTTAGATGAATCAGTGACTACATATGATTATCTCTATCACCTTACGAATAAGTATACCTGTGTGAGCTGAGTCTTGACTTTCAATCATTATCATTGATATGATTGACTTGCTTCTCTATGTGGATTGGGTTATGCTTTCCTGTGTGGATTGGGTTGTACTATCCTGTGTGGACGTGATTGAACATGGGCTCGAATGTTGTAGCCGAACTGGAATTGATGACTTAGGTATATGTATGGGTATATACATAAGTAGTGTTGGATGTTACGTCGTGATTATATCTCTCCTTTGTGGATTATCCTTTGTGGATTCTGGGAGACCTTCGGGGGTCTCGGGGTCCTTACTACGTAGTGTATACTCACCCCTGCACGGGCTATGCTTGCACTACATTGTGTTGGATGCAGACGACGGACAACACTAATCGTGGTTGAGGCTTGTAGAGAAAGTCTATACCTAGAGGTGGACCACTAGGTGGGATGTACATAGAGCGGACGGATGGACCCGAGGAGGTGAGGAGGCCATCTGTACCCACCCTTCAGGTGGGACATCCAGTGGACGGCTTGACATTGCTGCTTTACTTTTAGTTTCTGTACTTTGTTTCCATATGTACTTTAATTTCAGTTTGGGTTTGTATTCTTGCCCATTTACTTTCCACACTTACTATTGTACCAACTTTACATAGTATTTACTTCTACTGTCTTACTCCGTGGTGTTTGATTACTTTATAAGGCAATGCCTTCCCCTTTTATTAGGATTTACGCCTTTGGTGCTAGTCATATGCCCCTAGCCTATGGAAGGTGGGCTTGGGGTTGTCACGGCACGGGTCCCAAGGACGGGTCGTGACAAAGTCATTTAAATTACATTATTTATTTTTTTTGTTTCTTAGTTTCATTATGTGAACTATATGCTATTTTCACCATGGATATATGAAATTATTGGAGGTAGTAATTGAAATTTAATTGATTCCACAATTTAATGTATTAGAGAAAATAACAGGGAACTCTCACAAATAGTTATAATAAATTCATAGAGTTGATTTGTTTAATAGATGTTGTTCAATTGTTTTTGGAAAAAATCAATGATGACCAATAGGGATATCCTACTTAAAAAACATAGGATGTAATTATTCCATGAATTTGAATTTTTCTAAATTGATTTGAAGAATGTTTTCTATATTCTTTTACATTTGGGGGGTATTTTCATTAGTGGGTGTGATATTTGAACATGTCTTCATGGGGAAATATGCTGCTGACATCTATGGATCCCTACATTCTTTTCAATAAGTGATTAATATATCATTCATTAAATTCACATTACTTGAGGACACATCATTATGTAGTGATATTCAAGTTCCATTGGAGAGTTAAAAGTTTGTTATCTGATCTCACCTTATTTATGCATATATTTAATAATCATATTAAAATTATGTCACACATTAATTTCAATTTCCAAGACACTTCCATTAAAGAGATATTTCATATATGACTGTAAAAAACTACACAACAAGATCGCTTATCATATTTGTTTTTGAATATTTATTTTAGACACATTATACACCATAATGATCTCATAACCTAAAATATTTCTATTTCACATGTTATGGTTTGTCTCATTAATTTTTTAATATTTATGGATATTATTTTTTTGATATCAAATTAAAATATTATTATTTCTGACCTCTCATGTGTTACAATTACATGTATTCTTTCTATAAAATGTTATGTTCTCTAATATGGGAAGTAGTCATAAGCGATTTCAATAACACTTTCAACATCTATGACGATTAAAAAAATTTAAATATCTGATTCTATTTGATTATTTTAATTAAATAATATTTACTATTCTATTTCTTTCTCTTCCTATATTTAATATCTCTATACAAAATGTCTGTAAAAACCATATTTCTATTACTATTTATTAATCTATATAATTTTTCCCATCTGTAGAGTGCATTTGCAGGATGATGATGAATCTGAAGACTTTCTGTAACAACACCTTGTTCGTTGAAGAATTTTCAACTTCATTTAGTAGGAAAACTTCTATAAACATCAACTTCATAGATTATGGTGCATCTAATGATTCAGTTTTCCATTATGAATTCAAATTATTCCTCTTCATAGTTCAAGTTAATTATTATTATAATCACTCCTATAATATATTTTTCTTTCAGTTCAAATTACAGTACACACATAACTCTTTATATAGAGCCTATTCTCATTGACCGTTTTAATGAAACTATAATAAAGTGTAGTTAAGTGGATCACAACTTCCGAGACACTATGGACAACATCCACTACTATAATGAGTTTAAAAATGATTTCAAATATCCCGTAAAAATTATAAACTAATTGTTATACATCCTTTCGATTTTCAATTATTTTGTTTGTTTTTACATAATTTATCCACTCCTATTCAATTTTTTAGTTCCAATAATTTTTGATTAAAAATATTAAACATTGCTATTGGTGGGTAAATTTTAAAAATAACATCCTCTCTTCAAATAAAAATCATTAATTCTATATGACGTACATACATATGACGGATTACTAGTTATTTAAAAAAAATAAATTAAAATAAACTAGGAAAAGAAATAATATTTATCATAGAATGTAGATAACACACTATATACCAAATAAATGAGATTTCATCAAAAAATCCTTAACTAATTTCATCTGTAATTTCCTTTTAATCTCATTTGTTAAACGATTTATTATTTTTATTTATGTAAACTCCACCATTACCCAATGAAACTAATGAATAATTATCAAACAAATTTTAATAATAAAATAGTTTTAAATCCCCTACATTAAGACATTCAATGTTCTCTTAGAAATAATGGTAGGTAAAGAAGAAATATTTTATCATATACTTATTATATAAAAAAAATCTCTATGATCATACCATCATCTATCAAATGTGAAACGGGAATAAAAATAATGAGTAAATGTAAATAGAAAAACATAACATTAAATGATATAATAAGATAGATAGCTAATTGAAAATTAAAATTTAAACAAATATCACGGATTGATCTATATCTAAAATCTCAGTAATAAAGCCTAGAAAAGGGATCTTAATGTATTTGAAATTTACCCTTGGATTTCTATGCTTCGAAAGAGAAGGAAGAAAGTAAGAAATTTATTTGAGGGATGCAAAATTCATAACACCATTTTAAAATAGAATACTGTTACGAAACCAACTTATATAATACATAATCTGTAATTTTTATTCTAAAATATAATGCATGAAGGGGTTTATTCTTCCATGTTTTGAATTAGAACCCATTTGGAATCCAAGAAACTATCTATGTTTTATCTTCCCCCAAATCAATAAAAACATGGGGTATGTATAAGGGAAAACAAAAAAATGGTGTCTCTTCTACCCCCAAAATGACCAGCTGACTGAAACCCCTAACCCCAAAACACCATGACACAACATATTTGTTTCACTATAGTATTTTAACTAATGGAATAAAATTAAAAATTCCCCCATTCATGATGAAACAAGCCACATATACACTATAGCCATCCTCAATATATTTGAATCCATAAAATCATAATCACATATACTCCACATCATATATATTTCACTACACCATAATATTACATTTGAAATAAGAGATGAGAAACAATTCCCCCAAGACATATGGTAGAAAATACCTCCAGCTCACTGTTACCACAAAAATATTAGAACATTAGATATACACCATCTCACGCTGCAATACCACTAGGACCAAAACTATGTTATAAGATCCACCTCTCAACAACACAAAACCATAGACCAAATTTTAATATCATGATCCTCTTATTTTGGCTGAACATTAATCTTAAAACAACATCCACCCTTCCATTCACTTGTTATAACATCTATATACACCAAAACACAAAAGTATAGTCTTCAAAAAAATAGGGCACCTAATTTATACAACTATAAATCACTTGTCAATGAATGAATTTAAATATATATATATATATATGAAATATTTAACAAGGATCTACAAATTTCATAAAAATATTTTCTATGATGGGTAACTATAAGTTACATGGAAGTCATATTGCATTATTTAGTAATATATAAAGTCTCTTATGGGGAAGATTGTATGTCAACAACAATATAATAAAATATTGAATAATTAGACTATTAAAACCATATAAGACACATGATTTTCATATTTTATAGACATGATCAATAAAATAAATAATTATATATAGAAAATAAAAAATTCATACAAAAGTTAAATAATTTGAAAATGAAGTTCTACCTTAAAGGTCATTATATGAGTGATAATGAGAATGAAAATATTTTTTCTATATTATGTGACCTAAAAGTTGGTTTAAATACATGAATTACACTAGAATGTGGCTCATAATATTCATCCAATTCAATAGTTTTTATATATAATATCATGTATTCAAATTCAATATGAGGATTTTATTAATGGAAAATAGAATATCTCGATGGGAGTGATCCATTTTTTTTAAAATCCCTCTGTTTGAAATAGTTGTACATTTTTCAATGGAGGTAAATGGTTATAAATATATTTGAAAGTAACAGATGGATTTAATTGATGTAAATACATTGAAGATGTTATATACAAAATCTATTGGAATGTTCTTCTAAAGAAGAAAGCAATTTCTCAGATATTATTATCGCAAGAAATGAGGAAAAAGTTACTTTGATGACATTTAGTTTACTTGTAAAATTTTATGATTAATTTTTAATGTCTATGATATCTTCTATGATTGTCAGGGAATAAAATTTTATATCAACATTTTTAATGCTTTATTGATTTTTTAATCTAATGGCATGGAGATAGTGCAGATGAATCGATATAATAGAACGTAATGAAGATATCAAATTAAATTTATCATACTAAGGTGATTAGATAAATTTTATTAGATTAAGGTAATTAGATAATGATTTTTGAGTCATTACATTTGATGAAGTATCCATCTAAAATACTATTACAAAGCCATCAATATATGGTTCCAATATGCGCTGATTTAAAAATTCATCTAAAAAATTACATTAGATAGAAAAATATATAATATCTAACTAGATTGAAAAATTATTGGGATTCCATCCGAGTAGCATTAACAATAAATAGTGTAAATACATGTTTGGAATAGTAAATTCATCATTACATAAGAAATATAATGATAAAAAAACTATATTAGTTGATTCTTGGTGATGTATTCATTGATCATCAAGCATGAAAAAATCCTTATTTCCACGATACAATAAGACTTCTAGGTGAAGAAATAAGTCTCTCCAATTGTGATCAATACTCTTATATAAAAATGGGATATTCATGAGTGATTTTACAATGTTGAAGTCATTAATATATTAAAATTATGACATAACCTGAGTTCTCAAACTTTGTGAAGTATTGATTGATGTTAAATTAAGATATTTTTAATGTCATATAAGAATACATCTTAATACATTAAGATGTGATGTTATGAAATTACATTAAATATATATGTAATATTCTAATATATATTTGGTTGATGAATGATATTATGAATCCTGATGAATGAATACGGTATGCCATCTACCATAATTCAGCATTCATAATAACATTTTCTTGTTTTATAATGTCAGTGGATAAGACTTAATGAATAATGGTATTCATAGAATCTTCGAAGAATGGAAATTTATCCAATAAGGGGTTTTTAATAATAAAAAACATGTTTCTTAACAAAATTTAATGAAAATATATTTTGATTTTTGGTTAAAGGATAATGAGTATTTTGATTAGTTATATCTAATAGATGTTTCAAAATGAATTCATCAGATATGTGTTTTTGGGTGATGTTGATGAAAATAATGTTTTAATGCATTGGAAATAGATAGATGGATTTAAATGAAGACAAAAGGTTGTCCATACACCAAATAATGTTTTTAGGAACAATGAAAATATTTTATCAAATGATATTCATAGATCATGGTTTTACAGGGTATTGCAATGAACTATGGTTGGTGAAGATAGTTAATTTTCAATGGAATAAACTTGTAAAATATTTTGAGATGTTACTATAATGTGATGAGGGAGCCGTAAATGATATTACACTCAAATAATATGTTTATGATGTTTTACCAGACTTATTTTTCAAGAGATTTAATTCGTATTAATAAAGTAGTTAATTATGGGAATATTGATCAGTAAATTCAAAATTTTAGTAATCACAGATAGATTATCATGATTATATTTGAGATATTATTATGGTTGAGTAAGAACAATAATATTGATAATTATGGAATTTTTCTATGAATATTGGTAGACTCTTATGTCTTATTGTGTTTTATAGTGATAAAAATATGAATGATTTCAGTTACATTTTCGATGTTTAAGTAAGATGTTTTAATTTTTGTTATGTCTCCCACATTTAATTTTTGGAGAACCAAAACCAATATAACGAGGTGTTGATAAATTGGGAAATATGATATGATAATGGGATTTATGTTGATGTGATTTATGATAAATAAGTGATTTTATCTATGAATTTCTTATCCATGAATAATGAGATAAATTTTCCAATTTGTAAAATATTCTTGAGATGATTTATATAATGATTTATGGGATACAAGTTGAAAAAGAAGCATCAGATAGAGAAATAGTGAATCAAATACATTAATGAAGATGGAATATTGATGATACCAGACAGAGTATCTATATTAATTGGTGATTGTATGAACATGGTGTAGAAGAAGTGAATGGATGTATAAGTATCTGATTGAGAAGAATATATCAGATAGCGTAGTTACATAGGAAAAATAGGTACTAGTAGATAATGAATAATATGAGATAAAAAATATTCTATATAGATCATTATGATTCAATTAGGATTAGCTAAACTAGGTGATGAATAAATATTGGATGTGTTTTCTCTAGATGAACCTATAATTAACATATATAATTGGATGTGATAAAGAAGGAATATTTTTTTACTAATTTTGATCATGTAATAAGTGAATAATTAAGAGTAGAAAACAATATTCTTTCTGACATCCATAAGATATATCAAATGGTTGAAGATTTTTTTTGTGTTATGATGTACAATAAGAATAAGAGAAGACTGTATTCAATGGAAGTATAAATAACCATAAAGTGAAAAAGTTGGATAGGTTATCAACTGATTTGTGATTCTGGAATTTTTATATCCCCCTTCGAATGTATAAGACCCAACACATAGAGTAAGGACTTCTTTATCTAAAAATAATTATAAATATGTATTATAATTATTAGGTAAAATTTATGTATTGGTCATTTGTGTATGTGGTATGGAATAAAAACCTCCATTTTAGAGTGAATATTTTGAAACTATCAGATTTCATCTTTTCTTTAAATCATATACCTGAATATTATATGTAAAAGTGAATAGGATAATCAAGATCTTAATAGGTCTAAGCGGTAAAGTGATAATAATTTTAATTGGTTAAGAAGTTCCCAACACGGATTCACCCCATTTCACTGTTGAGTATATCCGAAAGTGGTACTATCATTTTCTATTATTGTGTTTGTTTAGATATATTGAATTCTATTTGATAAATTTATTATATTTAAAATATTTCAGTTTATTTCCTATAATAACAATGAACTATAGTTTTGGTCATGATTCAATTATCACTAAACATAATTCTATTTCTACATATACCATGATGGCATGTTAAATAAAGATAAACTAAATATTATGAATAAGTCCCAATTTACTAAAAAATAGTAATTATCATTTTCCCAATTCCATGATAAAAAAATAAAATAAATAAGTCATATAATTGAAAGATCTTGTGCATCAAGTATCAACCATGTATAAAGAAATGTTATGACTCCAGGTGAATCATGAATGTTATGTGAACACGAGGTATGAAAAACATCTTCTAAAAAATATCCTAATGAATAAGATCCTAGAATTATTGGTGATAATTATCTAACTTATAAAGATAAATAATTGTGTATATTGAATGATATTATAGATTAAATTCACAAAGATAACATATTTTATGTATATATAGTATTTAAAATTAATAATAAAGAGATCACCTACCAAGAATATGAAGGAAATAATATGGAGTAGGATTTACAAATAAAATTATTCAATATTTTATTATCTCTATATATGATATATCATTTGATACAAAAAATACAGATCTTGAAATAAGTTCCATAGAAATAGAATAGAAATGGATAAAATAAGATAAAGAGATTGATGGATTTATGAAAAATCCCAAAGAAAATATCCATGCAATTGAAGAAAAGATAAAAACTGTAATTGATGTCAAGTATTTTCACAATTATTCAAAATCCAAGAAGTGAAAGTAACATTTATATTTCTTACAATACAACGATCTATTGTATAAATCTTATTTGTAATAATGAATAAGTTGTGTTGAGAGAAGTTGATTTTGATTGAATGTAAAAAACACACTCAAAATGAAATGCCTTTAATTTGATGATTAGTTATAAAATATTGAGAAGAAAAAATTTTCCACCTAAATTTTTAAGTGTAATTTTATTTTTTATAATTAATTATCATTAGAGATATGTAATGGTACACTTTATATAATATCTGATAAGATGATCATTACTTTGTTCAATGATCCATTTTGAGAAGTTGTGATAAAAAAGTTTCATTGAAAACATATTTTAATGTTTTCTTGTAAATATTTTTTCCTGATTTCTAATGTTAGAATAAAAATATATATACAATTATAGAAGATGAGTGGAGACAATAATCTTATTACCATGACTATGGTATATAAGAGTTAGAGTGTGAAAGCTGTTTCCATGTGAACATCCCGACAAGTATGGAGAAGACCCAAACACATCATACAATTGATATTAAATTAAAAACGATTTTGGGTAAATGTGGTTGGTGAATCAAATTCATAACCTGTGAATTATTATTTTTTATAATCCACTAATTGAAAACCCATGAGGGATGTTAGTGAAAATGTGGAGAAATATAGGTATGAAGATGAAACATCCACAATGTATGAATAATTAAAAAAATAGCTAATGGATTTGCAAGGTTTTTCAATACCTATGAGGTTGTATATTACGGTAGGAAAGTGATTTTTACATGATCATATCAACCTATATCTAATGTTAATAATAAAATGACACCATAAAATATTTTTCATAAGTTATAAGAATCTATGGTATGTAAGAAGAGAATAATTAGAAACAAGAAATTGCATTACAAGTATAAGGACCCAGCCCTAAACATTATGTAATCTGATGTTAATCAAGAATTCACATGGAATATTTTTTTCTGTTTATGTTTTTTGGAGAATTAGGCCATAACAATAACATTACATCTCAAAAATTTTAAAGTAGACACTTCTACTCAGTTTCCATTTTTTTCATAAAATAAAAACTCTTAGAAAAAATGAAACATGATTAGTTTTAGGTTTTAGACAGCATGACATTTCCTTGATCCCATCCATGTCCATATTCATCTTTTCTGTCATTTGAAAACCATTTCATAACATGGTATGACAATAAAAAACTCAATAAGGGTTATAAAATATGGAATGAAAACATTATCCAATCAATAAATACATATCAATGAAACCATACTTTTCAATCATAACATACCTCCAGGAATCATAAGATTTTTGAATAACACACAAAAATCATAAATCATAATTGTAACTTATGACCTATATAACATACTTACTTTATAGATTTCATAACAATGTATGGAGTTACATTTGAAATAACAATCATAATATATTACATTAATATATTAGGAGAAACATAAATATTTAACTCTGTCACATTACACAATGCATTGGAGAGCTATCTCGATCTCAACCACCATAGGTTTATCACAAAATTACCCATATACATAAACAATACCCAATAACCATAACATATTCATAACATATAAAACAATAATAATGGAAAGATAACATTTCCACATTGTATTCGGAATATATCATTTCTTGATATTGACAAAGTCAATGCTTTAGCAAACCATTTTCAAAACCATTTAAAAACTTTAATAAAGAGATTTTTTAATAAAAGTGTCCCATACATCATTGAAGCTTTTGAATGAAATAATAATTGCAAAACATTCATGTCTATATAAATAAATCGTTAAAAACTTTTTTAAAACATGGGCATTAATGTGAAATATTTAGAAGAATAAATCATTAAAACATTTAAAACGATATTTTAGTTAAAGTGTTCCTACTAAATGAGAGCTGCTTGAATAAAAATAATTGATGAATAAAATTAATAAAAGCCTATACTATAATAATAATAAGGAGATTCATGATATAATATGTCAAATGGCCAATATATACACCATATAAAATTTAATTGATGTATAACAACAAATAAGTCTCCATGGAATGTAAATTGAGACAATGTCCCTTTCAATGATCATATCCTTAGATTAAAGACAAATCAATGACATAATTATGTGTGAAAAATAAGAATACAACCAATATAAGTGTATTTTAATTTTAAAACAACCATAGGTCATTCACACACATATATATTTCCCAACATAATCAATAAGTATAAGTTTAACCTGAAGAATAGAATTTGGGTTAAGAAGTTCTCTTACAGAAACTCAACAGCCTAACAACATTGCTTTAAAATTAATAAAATGAGTTTATGAGAGAGAAAATGGTCTCTTATCACATGGAAATAAAATTTATAGAAATAATGATATATAATACCATATCCCTATATTTGAGTATTGAAATTCAAATATAAAATAAAATAAGTCTTTGACAAGAAAATGAAGGTGAAAAGATCACTTACTAATTTGGTAACTTATGAATCATACTTCACATGAAATAATGATCATACAATTAAGATTTAAATACCCATAAATTAAATTATATTACACAATTAATAAAATCATGGATAGTAAATACACCACAAGTAAATTAAATAGTGGAAAATATAGCATGAATGGCATAGGAGTAAAAAGTGAGATGAAAACCCCTTACCTCATGTCCGACTTGACACATTTGTTTCTTGTTCTTCTTGAATAATAAACTTTAGTTAATTTCTACTTGTGTCAGAACTTTTTTCAAGTTTATTTTTACATTTATATCACATATAAAATTTCTATATGAAATACTAATTATTTGAGTTCATATCATACATTTTGTCGAAGTTCAGAACTTGAGAAAAAAATGAACTTGTTATAATTACAAATTATCCATGTGGTCAGCAGTAAATTATCTCCAGAATTATATTAATGATTTAGATATAATATATATATAATATATATATATAGTATATATGTGTAATTCCCCGACACTAGTTACCCAGAGTCAGTGCAATATTACATAACATTGGCATGATCACAAAATATCAAGTCTCGAAAGACCGATTAGTTTAGTAGCCTTGAAATCACTAGATACATTCATAAGTTTTACATTACATCATAAAATCAAAACAACAATAACATAGTCTCCATAGTCTAAACTCATATCCCCTTAGACTATCCCTACAGGTCAGTCATAAAATAATTTTCACATCCCAGGAAAAATAAAACATAGAAAGGGGTGAGCTCATATTCTCACAAGGATAACAATATAGTGGAAACGTTCATAAATAAGCCTAAACATTTATGACAATGTATACCTAAAATGAAAGCCTTATAAAAATGAACAAAATCATAATATGGAAAAAATTAAATTAAATAATTCCATTTACTTATTCACATGGATATTCTACTAGTTGAATAATCACATGCAATATCAATAACCACTTTCGTAATGATGGAATGCATAAAGCCATACTATCATAACCACATTCTCAAGGCCTAATGCCAAGAATAAATATAAGATTTTTTCAAGGCCTTGTTCCAAGACACTAGTTTGTCTCATGATACCGATCGATGCATCAAGGAGATATAGAAGGCACCACCTGTCACTTACTAAGTCCAATGCATTCCTTATATGAACTGGTTTAAACATAACATAAACATATGTATCAAAACTAGCATATGAAATGACAATAATTTATCCATAAACCATGAATTGTATAAAAATAACACAACCATAGTAAAAAATATCACAAAACCTTCAATACAATATGGAAGTTTTGTATCATAATAAATCAACTTCAAATAAGCTTAAAATCCATCAAAGGATGTGGACATAGATGAAAACAAAACTATTTGAGAGAAATATCTCTTTTTTTAATCAATTAAAAGTCAAATAATTATAAAAGGAATAATTTACTTAGAAATTATTTTTATAAGATTTTATGGGAAGCTTAGACTATTTTATAATGGGAGAATATAGCAGCACACTCCGTATAAGTTAAAAAATGACATTCTTACCTTATTTTTGTCGAAAAGGTTAAAATGACCTTGTTTGGAAAATGACAGAAAGGTTCCTTTATAAACATATTATAAAAAGTAAAAATAGGGTATAAATGACTTTACCCCATATTCTATTAAATATTATGAATGATTTTAAATACATTTTTAAGAAGCATGGACGTGGATGATAAAGAGGTTCCAGTAGATAATTACGTATAAACAACCTCGGATAATGAAGAGATTGTAGAATTAACCCTTATCTTGTACATTTCCATGGTCAAGGGTAGTTTAACTGACTGTATAATGGTGAAATAATTTTCATTAAATTACACAAGAATCATATACATAAATATGATATCATATATGTTCTTTTCATATTGCTTTGTTAATAATATTTTAGTATTATCGTTGTTTCAGGTGTTCACTTACTCATTTTCTTTTATATGTTTTTTTACATAAGTCATTGTCGATATCCATTGGTTGTATCTTATTCATATCCAGAATGATATCATGTCCTTAAACAATATTTTTAATCATCAAAGGAAAGTTAGTCTTGTATTTATAAAATGGGGAATGAATCTCATCGCGTTCGTGGAGACGGTAATGCGTACATACGCATGAGTGACAATATCATTCTTTTGATATTAAAATAATTTATAATTGGATGGTATATCATATATAAAGAATAATTATAATGTTATATTTATTATTTAATTCAATTACACAACATTATCATACCCATCCAAATAAAAATGTTTTGATTAACAATTACACCACGACGTGGAGACGTTAAGCCGTAAGTACGCAGGTATGGTGACATGTCATTCAAAGGATGGATAGAATACTGAATATGGTTGTAGAATATTTATAATAACATCATAGTATATATAATATAATGGATTTATTATTTTAGAATGGAAATATCAAAGAAAGAAGAAGTGGAAGAAGAAATGAACTTGAAAGAGGGTGGCGAAATTATTACCTCTTCTTCGGGTTCTTCCTTTTGATTTGATCAAAAGGGATCCTCATGTTGGATTTCTGATCGAAATAAGGCCTCTAAGTTGAATTGAGGTAATTTTAGAGGATATTTGGGCCGATTTGGGCAGAGAAAAATGTCTTTGAAGGTGTGATTTAGTGAGAAGGGGGAGTGCCCATTTATAAGAGGGGTGAAGGGAACCTTAGAAAAAAAAAGATTATTTTATAATAAATTCATATTCGGTTTCTAATTTCTCAAAAGTTACTTATTTTACGTATAAGGTGGGGATAGGTGGAAAACCACTCGACTAATAGGTTTTAGAAAGGTTGGTTCACTTTATTAACCTTATCTTTTAGTTTATCTCTTAGTTAATTAGTTTGAAATTTACCATGTCTCTTTGTATTTTTATATTGTATAGTTAATAATATTATTATATACTTCAAAGTGACCCCAAAGTGGTCCATTAATGAAACAACTGTCATTATATAAGTCCTTTTTTCTGAACCTTAGATTTTTAGGAATATAATATCAATTAATAATATAACATTTCTTTTAAAAACTCTTACTTGTCAATTTTGACACTATTTAATAACTGATTTTTGTTAAAGTCCAAACAATATTATTAATTCGAACCAAATTCATTTAAGTAATACGAACATGTCATATTAACCAATAAAATACTTTTATGTCATAAAAACATTGAAATTATATTTATTTTAACATTTATAATTCCAATTATTTGATTATTTCATTAATAAGGAAATTACTCCATCATTGTTGTGTCATAAATAAATTTAATTATTCTATGTCTAAAAATTATAACTAAAATAATATTATATAGTAAATATTTTTATATTTCTAATGAATATTTATATTGGAAAATATAACATATATAACCCTACGTAAAAATTGTTTTTCTAGAAGATACATGCTTATGCCATTTTTGTATTATTCTAACTTAATTAATATAAAGTCTCATTATAACTTACAAGTGGCTCAATGGGGTCCCGAAATCGACCCAAATATTCCTATGGTCGAAAATATATCAACGAATAGGGTTAGGACGCTTTTTAGGGTAATTTAATATTATTAAAATATTATTTTATTACCCTTATTTACCAGATTTACCCTTTAACCATGTAAAATAAAATATTTACCGAAATAATTATTCAAAATGTCTAAAAATAAAAGTTCCCTAGTTACAAAATTTGGACCACCTGATTCTAAATATGGAATCCATTTCTCTAAATTCAAAACACAGAAGTAGCAGAAATTAATTTGAAATTAATTTCCTTTGTCAAAACAAAAATAGTGTTTTTAAGAAATAATAACTATCAAGAGAATGGAACTTGTTTATATTCAATTTAAAAGTGAAATTATGTCCAATGACCAAAATTGGATTAAAGGGTTAAAAATATAATCTAATTATACTTTAAAATATCTCAAATTCATAATTTATCACGACTAATTATTTCAATTAAAAAAATTGTTTTTAATTAAAATTTAGTAATTTTCACTATTCATCAAAAATTGAAAGTTTTCAGAAAAAAACAAAAATTCACCCAAAGGTATTTTCGATATTCCAAATCCAAAAATGAATTCCATTTCGAAAGATAAAATTTATAAAATTTCAAAAAGTGGGTATTACTATTCATAACTGGTAGTTTGATTGGTTGTGGTGTGTGTTAGAACTCGAAGTTGCGTACACCACACGCTACTATATTATTCAAAGTGAAGCATTTTGTGGAAGCTTGGGGTGTTACAATATCACCTACTTCTAATAATTTCGTCCTAGAAATTTCTAGAATATTACTGCATAAAAAGAATCGGGTGGTTCTTCATCATAAGTTCCTCGGGTTCCCATGTTGCCTCTTCTATCTTATGGTTTCTCCATAGAAATTTTACCAGACGAGTCATCCGGTTTCTTAGCACATGATCTATGGTATCAAGAATCCTGAGGAGATCTTCTCAATAAGACTGATCTGGTACTAGTTCTACTTTCTCATAAGTGAGAACATGCGTTGGGTCAGGCATGTATTTTCTCAACAATGATACGTGGAACACATCATGAACTTTAGAGAGACTTGGGGAGCATTTCCAAACGGTAAGCTATAGCCCCAATTAGTTCTAGAATTTTAAAAGGTCCTATGTAACTGGGACTCAATTTACCTTTCTTACCGAAATGTATAACACCCTTCCATGGATATACCTTCAAGAAAACATGATCTCCTCCATGAAATTCCAAACCCTTCCTTCAATTATCTACATAGTTCTTCTTCCTACTATGTGCTACTTTGATGTGGGTTGGGATTACCTTCACCTTTTCCATTGTTTCCTCAACATGTTATTGGCCTAAAAGTTTTCTTTCACAAGCATCATCCCAACAGGTTGGTGTGTGACATATCTTTCCGTATAACGCTTCATATGGTGGAATTCGAATACTTGAATGGAATATATTGTTATAGGAAAATTATACAATGGGTAAATATTGATCCCACATACCTTGAAAGTCAAATGAGCATGATCTCAACATGCCTTCTAAGGTTTGAATAGTCCGTTCTGATTGTCCATCAGTTTGGGGGTGGTAGGAAGTGCTCAAACGAAGTTCAATATCTAGATATTTCTGATGACTTATCCAAAATACTGTAGTAAAATGGGGATCATGATCAGAAACTATCGATAGGGGTACTCCATCAAGTCTCAAAAATCATCAATATATAGTCATTCTAGTTGTTTAAGTGGTAGATCTTCTCTTATAGCAAGAAAATGTTCTGACCTGGTAAGATGATCAACAATGACCCATATTGCATTGTTCCATCTAGGAGTCTTTGGTAGTCCCATGACAAAGTCCATCATGATATTATCCCATTTCCACTCAGGTATGGGAAAAGGTTGCATGACTCTTCCAGGCTGTTATCATCTAGCTTTCACTCGTTGAAAAACCATACATCTTGATACATAATCAGCAATCTTCCTCTCCATGTTATCCCACCAAAAATATTCCTTCAAATATCAATACATTTTGGAGCTCACAGGGTTTATAGAGAAATTGAAAAAATGAGCATCGTCCAACAATTCCCTTTTTAGATCTGGTATATTGGGATCTCAATGTCTCTTCCCAAATTTCAAAATTCCATCTTCATACACAAATTCACACAATCTCCCATCATTCATAGCTTTAATATTCACTTTAAACTCTTAATCATCGGTCTGATAACTCTTTATCATTTCAAGTAAAGATGGTTTGCCAACCATTTGAAAAAGTATTGATGTTTCACCTTACATGGTGATTCCCATATCCATCTTTACTAGATCCATGTCTGTAGGATTCTTTTCAACTCTCATCTTGTTCAAAACTCCACTATCCTTTCTACTCAAAGAATCTACACATTATTTTCCTTCCTCGGGTGGTAGTGTATCGTGCAATCATAATCCATGAGTAATTCAATCCTTCTCCTTTGCCTCATGTTGAGTTCTTTTTGTGAGAAAATATACTTCAAACTATTGTGATCAATATAAATCTCACAATTTCCACCATAGAGATAGTTTCTCAAAATATTTAAAGTAACGATTATAGCTTCTAACTCAAGATCATGAGTAGGATTGTTTTGATCATGAATTTTCAGTTGTCGTGATGCATAGTTCATAACCCTATCATTCTTCATAAGGACACAACCCAGTCCTTTCTTCGATGCATCACTATAAATAATGAACCCATAATTCCCCGATGGTAGAGTCAATATAGGATTATTGACTAATCATCTCTACATTTATTCACAAAATTCTTCACACTCTTTTTTTGAAAAAAAAAATAACCCCATTTCGTGTGATCTTCGTTAATTGGTTAGCCATTTGAGAAATATTCTGGGCGAAACACCGATAATAACTTTCTAAACCAATATAACTATATACCTCAGTTATACTCATCAGTGGTGGCAATTCATGGATTTCCATGGTCATAGAGGGATCAACTTATATTCCATCCTTAGAGACAATATAGCCAATAAAAGAGATCTCCTGAACCCAGAATTCACACTTGCTAAACATCCCATATAATTCAAGTCTTCTAAGAGTCTTTGGGATAATGCGCAAGTTATTTTCATGATCTTCGTAAATTTTGAAGTATAACTAGATATCATCAATAAATACCACCTCAAAATCATTGTGATATTCCTTGAAAACTCGAGTCATTATATCCATGGAAACAGAGGGTGCATTAGTAAGACCAAAAGGAATTACCATAAACTCATAATGCCCGTACCTGTTTCAAAGTGCTGTCTTTGGAATATCTTTCTTCTTCACCCAAAACTGATGGTATCCATATCAAAGGTAAATATTTGAAAAGTGTTGAGCTCCATGTAGTAGGAAAAATAAATCATCAATGCGAGGTAGGGGATACTTGTTCTTTATTGTTATAGCATTGATTTCCCTGTAGACGATACAAAACCTCATATATCCATCTTTCATCATAACAAAAAGGATAGGTTCTCCCCATGGAGAAACACTAGGGTGAATAAATACCTTATTACTAAATTCCTCTAGCTGTTTCTTTAGTTCAACTAATTCCAAAGTGGCCATTAAATAATGGAGTCTTTGATATAGTCCTTGAACCAGGAATTAAATCAATGGAAAACTCAATTTCTCGTTCTGGAGGATGTCCAGGTAAATATTCCAGAAACACATCTACATATTATTTCACAATAGGAACATACTACATTTGAACATTCCTTTCTTCAGCCACAGTTATTTCATTCTCTTCCTCCCTGATAATTGAATTTAGTTGAGCTACTGGGGGTGGATCTAGATAAGAATCTGTTGCTGGCGATTCTACTCTAAAGATAAGGTGTTCTTTATCTTCATCATAAAAAATTATATCCCCCTTATTCTGATAATAAATATTCACATAATGGTCTAAAAGCCAATCCATACCGAGGATTATATCAAATTCAATCATTGGTATGATGATGAGATCAGTAGATAAAGAACATTTATGTCCTCTAATGGGGACTGATTCACAAAACTTTGTTGAAATGATACTTCCCTTAGGTGTTTTGACTGACAACTCCCTTGTTAAATCAAATTGTAAATATCTAATTTTCTTAGCAAACTGAGAAGATATGAAAAAATGCAATGATCGAGAATCAAATATTGAATTTGATTAACTTGAGGAAACCATTAAATTACATAACACCACGTCTTTTGGAGCTTCAACCTCAGTAGTAGTGATAACTTAATCTTGGCCTTGATCCCTTGGAATTTTCTAAGGTAAGTTCCCCTGATGCTTAGGAAATTCATTTGCATAATATCCCATCACCCTGCAATTGTAGCATTGAACATTGGTAGCTTCTTTCTTCCCCTTGCAATCATGAGCTTGGTGGCCTTTTTCACCACACTTGTAACAGACTCGCATTTCCTTCAAGAAAGTACCAGGGTGATTCTTTCCACATTTACTACATGATGAATATTCAGATTTTCCCTTCTTCCCATTATTTCCAATCCTAGTGTGATCATCAAATATCTTCTTCTCTTGATTTTCTTTAAAGTCATAAGACTTGAAGAATTCCTTTTTTGTCTTGATAGCACATTAGAAAATATCTTCGTACGACGAGAAGGGTTGTGAGACTAATACTCGATGGAGAAATGGTTTTAACCCACAAAAGAAATAGTCAATCTTACATCTTATGTTACGTATATAATCTGTAGCATTCCTCTCTAACCTTGTAAAGTTAGCCTCATACATTGGGACATTCTCATCCTCCTTTTTCCTCATACTTATAAATTGTTTTTAAATATCTTCTCGATAGTCACAAGGAAAGTATTTTTCTAAGAAAATATCTATAAATTACCTCCATTCCATATTTGATACATCATCATCTTCCTTCAACTTTTGAATCAATGACCACCGTTGATCAACATGTCTAGTGAGGCAGTAAACTGCCATGATAATATTTTCCCTTTTACTACTCCCCATGGACTAGAATTGTTTTTCTAAGGAATTTAACCATTGCTTAGATACTAGTGGATTTGTACCCCTATTGAATGTTGGTGGTTTTTTCCTCATGAAGCGATCTAACATTGATCCTCCATGAAGCAGATCAGGGTGCGCCATATGGGTAAGGTTATTATTCATAACCTGAGTGAGTTGTCCCAGTATAGTGATTAGCTGATCAGGACTAGTTGCATCACCGGCTCCATTATAATTATCTTGTGCAGGAGAGAAATCCGTACATGGAGTGCGTGCTTTGATACAGTTTCCAATCCTTCCACTATACGCCATTTCTATTCAATGGCATAAACTATATTAGTTTATGAACCAAAATACATAATTCCAAACTTGTAAAACACATAACATAAATTCAACAATTTATGGATATAATCCATAATCATAAAAAATGTTTTCTTTGAAGAATTATATACTCATAAACCCTTCAAAATGGTTTGTAAAGAAAATGATAGTTATCCTAAGCATATCTCTCGGGAGTGTCGTAACCAAGAGTGTAGTAAGGGCCATTGTCGTGCACCAGTTCCCATTCGAGTCTAGCTCAGAGTGGTGTTTTTATGTTTTACCCCTAGGTTCATCTGTCCTAGAGCCGCATCTACCAGCTCTTATACAAACATGTATGTATTTCTCTGAAAACTCACAAAATCTCTATAATACCAAAATTCTAGGAAGTTCTTCTATACTAATCCTCAAATTCTATGTTAGGGATACATGCTCAAATTAGAGCTCATCTAAATCTAGATTCCAATGGTTTTACTAAACTTTTACTAATACCATCTATAACATCCCGACCCTAGTTACCCAGAGTCAGTGCATTATTACATAACATTGACATGATCACAAAAGATCAAGTCTCGAAAGACCTATTAGTTTAGTATCCTTGGAATCACTAGATACATTCATAAGTCTTACATTACATCATAAAATGAAAACTACAACAACATAGTCTCCATAGTCCACCCTCATATCCCCTTAGTCTGTCCCTGCAGGTCAGTCATAAAATAATTTTTCACATCCTGGATAAAATTAAACATATAAAGGGGTGATCTCTGATGCTCAGTAAGGATAACAATATAGTGGAAACTTTTATAAATAAGCACAAACATTTAAGGTAATGTATAACTAAAACAAAAGCCTTTTAAACTTGAACATCGGCAAAATATGGAAAAAATAAAATGAAATAATGGCATTTACTTATTCACATGGATATTATACTAGTAAAATAATCACATGAAATATCAATAACCACTTTCATAATGATGTAATGCATAATGACAAACTATCATAACCACATAGTAAAGGCCTTATGCCATGACTACAAATAATATTTTTCAAGGCCATATGCCAAGACACTAGTTTGTCTCATGGAACCTACCGATGCATCAAGGAGCTATAGTGGGCTCCACCCATCACTTAGTAAGTCCAATGTATTCCTCATATGAACAAGTTTAAACATAACATAAACATTCATATTAAAACTATCATATGAAATGTCCATACTTTATCCATAAACCCTGAATGGTATAAAAATAACACATCCACAGTCAAAAATATCACAAAACCTTCAATTAAATATGGAAGTTTTGTATCATAATAAATCAACATCAAAAAATATTAAAATCCATTAAAGGATGTTGACATAGATGAAAACAAAACTATTTGAGAGAAATACCTCCTTTTTTGAAATCATTTAAAAGTCACAAAATTATAAAAGAAAACATTTACATTGAAAATATTCTTATAAGCCTGTATGGGAAGCTTTGACTATTTTATAATGGCAGAAAATAGTAGAACCTACCGTATAAGTTAAAAAATGACAATATTACCTTAATTTTGTCGAAATGGTTAAAAGGATCTTGTTTGGAAAATGAAGGAAAGATTCCTTTATAAACATGTTATAAAAATTCAAAAAATGAATAAATGACTTTAACCCATAGTCTGTTAAATAGTAAGAATGATTAGAAATACATTTTTATGAAACATGGATGTGGATGATAAAGAGGTCCCATTAGATAATTACGTATAAACAAACTCGGATAATGAAGCGATTGTAAAATTAACCCTTACCATGTACTTTTCGTTGGTTGAGGGTAGCTTAAACCCCTGTATAACTATGAAATAATTGTTATTAAACTATACAAGAATCATATACATAAATATGATATCATATATGATCTTTTAATATTTCTTTGTTAATAATATTTTAGAATTACCATCGTGTCAGGTGTTCACTAACTTGTTTTCTTTTGTATGTCTTGTTACATAAGTTGTGATTTTTATCCATAGGTTCTATCTTATTTATATATATAATGATATCAAGTCCTTAAACATTATTTTTAATCATCAAATGATAATTAGTCTTGAATTGATATGATTGGGAATGAATCCCTTTGCGTTCATGGAGACGGAAATCCGTACTCACGCACGAGCGACAATATAATTCTTTTGATATTAAAATAATATATATTTGGATGGTATATCATATAAAAAGAATAATTATAATTCTATATTTATTATTTACTTCAATTACACATCATTATCATAACCATCCAAATAATAATATTTTGAATTACAATTACACCACGATGTGGAGACAATAAGTCGTACGCACGTATGGTGACATGTCATTAAAAGGATGGATAGAATACTGAATATGGTTGTACCATCTTTATAATAACATCACAGTATATATAAAATATTTGAGTTATTATTTTATAATGGAAATATCAACGAATGAAGAAGTGGAAGAAGAAATGAACATGGAAGAGGGTGGTGAAATTATTACATTTTCTTCGAATTCTTCTTTTTGATTTGATCAAAAGGGCTCCTCAGGTAGGATTTATGATCAAACTAAGGCCTCTAGGTTGAATTAAGTGATGTTTCGAGGATATTTGGGTAGATTTGGGCCGAGGAAAATGGCTCTGAAGGTGTGAATTAGTGAGAAGGGGGAGTGCCCTTTTAAAAGAGGGGTCTGGGGAACCTTAGAAAAAACTATTAATATTATTTTATAATAAATTCTTATTCAGATTATAATGGATCCAATATAACTTATTTAATGAATAAGGTGGGTATAGGTCGTAAACCACTCAAGAAATAGGTTTTAGACAGGTTTGGGTCACATTAATATCCTTATCATTTAGTTTTAACTCATAGTTAATTAGTTTGACATTTACCATGTCGCTTTGTATTTTTATATTATATAGTTAATAAACATACTATATAATTCCAAGTGACCCCCATGTGGTCCATTAATGACACACAAATCCTAATATAAGTTCTTTGGCTGAACCATAGATTTTTTAAGAACACAATATCAATTAATAATATAATATTTGTTTTAAAAATTCTTTTATGTCAATTTTGATACTATATAATAATTGATTTTTGTTAAGGTCCCAACAACTTTATTAATTAGAAAAAAATTCATTTAAGTAATCCAAACATTTCATATTAACCAATAAAATTCGTTTATGTCATCAAAACATTCATATTATATTTATTTTACCATTTATAATACCAATTATATGATTTTTTCCTTAATATGTAAAATACTGCATCGTTATTGTGTCATAAATAAATTTAATTATTCAATGTCTAAAAATTATAAATAAAATATAATAATATAGGAAATATTTTTATATTTCTAATGAATATTTATAGTCTAAAATATAACATATATAACCCTATGTAAAAATTGTTTTTCTAGAAGATATATGCTTATATCATTATTGTATTTAATTTAACTTAATTAATATAAAGTTTCATTATCACTTACAAGGGGCTCCATGGGGTCCCAAAATCGACCCAAATATGCCCATGGTCGGAAATATATCCTCCAATAAAGCTAGGACACGTTTTAGGGTAATTTAATATTATTATTATATTATTTGTTTACCCTTATTTATCAGATTTACCTTTTTACCATGGTAAATCAAATATTTACCGACGTAATTATTCAAAATGGATAAAAATAATAGTTACATATTTACACAATTTGGACATCCTGATTCTAAATATGGAATCCATTTTTCTAAATTCAAATCAAAGAAGTGGAAACAATTAATTTAAAATTAATTCCCATTGTCAGAACAAAAAGAGTGTTTTTAAGAAATAATAACTATCAAAATATTGGCACTTGCTTATGTACAGTTTAAATGTGAAATTATGTCCAATGAAAGAAATTGGATTAAATTGTTAGAATATAATCTAATTATACTTTAAAATAACTCAAATTCATAATTTATCACTATTAATTATTTAGATTAAAAAAGATTTTTTTTAATTAAAATTTAGTAATTTTCAGTATTCATCAAAAATTGAATGTTTTCAGAAAAAAAATCACCCGAAGATAATTTTGATATTCCGAATCTAAAAATGATGTCCATTTTGAAAGATAATATTTATAAAATTTCAAAAAGTGGGTATCACTATTCATAACTGATAGTTTGATTGGTTGTTGTGTGTGTTAGAACTCAAAGTTACGTACAACACATGCTACTGTATTACTCTAAGATAAGCGTACCGTGGAAGCATGGGGTGTTACAATATGTATTTATAATATTTAATAAAATATTTACATAATAAATGAATTGAACCATTCATGTATATGGTTATCCATACGTACGCATGAATTCTATTTTAATTTCATTATCCTTTTAAAGGAATGAAAAATAAATGATAAACAGATATATTACAATTCCGGTATAATATATATTTTATATATGTAAAATAAATTTATAATTACATACTTTATATGTTCCATGTATAGAATGCACGAGTCATATCACTTTTCGGGGATAGTAGTCTGTACTTCCTTAAATGAAATTATCGTATTTATGCGTTATGGAAAGTATAAAGGTATGATGAAAATTATAAATACAGAAGCATAAAGATAAGATAAATTTCATAAATATAATATATAGTTATAGTAACATCATAATGGATAACATAATAGGTTGTAGGGGATGATTGTGAAATCATCGTTTCACGAGGCAGTAGTTCAGCCTCAGAGAAATAGAATGTTCAAATTTAATTAGATTGTGGTGGGTGTACGTGTAGTTAGAATACATCTCATAACAAAAACCTTATTTATTTGCGATATTATTTTTGTTCTAAAATAATGGAATAAATTGATTTTATGGGGTTGGAGATGTAAGATAAATGAAAGGAACATAAGAGAAGACATTACCTTTAAATCGAGTATCTCCCTTTGGTTTGGACCAAATGGTTTACTTGAATTGCCTTAAACCTATGGGATGGATTCTAGAAGGAAGATAGGGATGTTGGGAGATTATTTGGGTGGGGTTTGGACAAGCCAAGGGGCTTGAGAAGTGTGAGTAATGGGTTAAACATGATGGCTTTTAATACGGGGGGGGGGGGGGGTTGGGGCTCTTTAGAAATGTTTGAAAATATTTTTTTATTATAAACTACATTACATTTTCAAAATTTCCCAAACTTGTTAAATTAAAATATAATATAACTATTATTATAAATAAAATCATCCGAATATAGTTAGACAGGTTTTAGATAATTGTTTTAATTTTTATAATTTTATTTATTTAAATCATTCATTATTAAGGTAATCATTGCATCATCATTGTGTCATAAATAATTTTATTTATATGATGTCTAAAAATTATAAATAAAATAAAATGTTATAGGAAATATTTTTATCTTTCAAATTAATATTTATTGTCGAAGAGATACATTATATAACCCCATATAAAAGATTCTTTACTAAAAGATATATGATTATGTTACTTTTGTATTTACTTTAAATTAATTAATATAAAGCACATTATCGATCCCATGTAGATTCTGGGGTCCCAAAATAGACCCAAGGATTCCCATGGTTGGAAATGTTTCAAAAAATAGTAATGGAACACATGTTAGCATAATTTATTATTTTTATAATAATATTAGTTTACCCTTATTTACCAGACTTACCCATAAACCATGTGAAATAAAATATTTACTAAAGTAAATATTAAAAATGAATTAAAATAAAAGTTACTAATTTACAAAAATTTTACTTCTTGAATCCAAAAACGGAATCCATTTTTTCAAATTCAAATCATAGAAGTGGCAGAAATTTATTGAAAATTAATTCCTATTGTCAGAACAAAAAGTGTGTTTTTAAGAAATAATAACTATCAAAATATTGGCATTTGTTTAGGTCCAATTTCATAGTGAAATTACATCCAATAACAATATTTTTATTAAATGGTAAAAATATAATATAATTAAACATTAAAACCAATTAAAACGATAATATAACCATATAAATAGATTAGATAAAAAGGCATTTTTGAATTAAAATACAGTATTTTTCACTATTCAATAAAAAATGAACATTATCTGAAAAATACCAAAATTTATTGCAAATTAAATTTTGATGACCCAATTCTATAGAAGAATATTATTTTTTCAAATAGAAAACATAAATTTGACAAAAAAATTGATTTAAAACAGTTCTCTATCAAAAGGCGTTAAATCGGCCTTTTAAAGGGTATTTGAGAATTTCATGCTTAAAATTGGATTCATTTTTATTTTAATCCCATAAAATTTATTGGATAAATGTAAAGTAATTTAATAAACATTTATAATCATATTTTAGTTATTTGTGTTCATTCATTCCAACAGAACATCTATGCATTAACTACCATTAAAATTAATAATATTAATATATTATTTTTTGGTATAACTCAATGCTTTGTACAATATCAGATTTCAGAGAAATTAGTTGTTGGGTGTTGAGTACTATTTTGAAAAATAGTCCCCTTAAACATAAAATTAATATCTTATTCATAAGTATTAATAGAAATAAAAAATTATTATTCTATAAATACCTAGGACATTACATCCTTCCCCCTTTTGTGAATTACATCCTCTCAATTTTAAAATTGGGCTAAAATACTTCATTGAAAGTCCCACATCGGAAAAACAGTCAATAAAACTGTCACATTAAAAAAAGGAAATAGAATTAAAAAGGCCACTCGAAACAACACATACTACGATTCCATGTAGGAAATCATGGATATGAAAGAGAAACTCACAATCAAGTTCTTATGGAGACTGATAAAAAACATGATCATGAGAATTTTATCCACCAGAAAATCACAAACGTGGGATGGGTTAAAGAGTCTTTTATTTTATAGTAGGAAAACTAAATGGACTGCATTTCTTTTTGTTTTATGTTCCCTTTCATAATGTTGGAGAATTTATTTATGAGATTGACTAAGAACATACGGAAATATACTTAATTTTCAAGTAGAGTTTCATCCTTTAACAAGTTTCTACCAAAAACTCATATTTTCTCCAATCATTGAGTATACAAGGTGACTTAGTCACACCCTAAGTGCTAGAATCAACTTCTAGAGAATCACAGAATCCACAAAATATGATCTATATGTTTCCCCTATCTTTAGACATTAATGAAGATCAACATGGTTTGTAGAAGATCAGATAATCCCCATAAATGAAAATACTTTATTAAAATAAATTCTAATCTTAATCTCTAAAATTGAAAAAAATTCCCAATGTTCAACAAAGACCATTCAATAAACAATTGTCCCTTAAATCCTTCAATATAATCCAAACTAATACGAAAACACCAAACCTATAAGAATTTAATCAAATAGTCATAAAAAATATCATAATATTTATCTCTGAATAACATCGAATACTCTCAAAGACTCATAATGAAGAGTAATTATCTAATAAAATATTCCCTATGATAGGTTAATCATTTCCACAAATAACTCAAATCTTAATATGTTCACAATGAAAACATAAATTTTTCCAAAATAAAATTCCAACCATTACTCCAAAAATTATATCACACAAAATTCTATTTTTCCATAGGCATGTAGTGTTCCCAAAAGTGTGAACATCATCTAAAATAATATTTTTCACTTAATCACAAAATCATTTTCCTATTTTAAGTATATTTATTTGATAAAACATAAGTTCCCAAAATCAAATTATTCATGATCCATAAAATTATTTAACTAAAAAGAATAAGGCATACTAACAATGGACTTCACGTAGGCTAGTGGTAGGTGATGCACCCTTGTCACCCTTCAGTTGTGGGTTTGATTCCTACGGCCTTGCGGATGTGATGGAATTTCATCCATATTATGGTTTTTCCTTTTTATAAAACACAAAAATAACCCTAACATGTTTTATCCTCAATGGTTTTCTTATACCTTTCATTTTCATCCCAACACATTATGACCTCGACATCTTATATATTGTTATTTTTTTCACCTCCATATGAAAAAATAAAACTATTACCAATAGAAAGAACATTATACATTGATCATGGTATCCATATGGTTTCATTATAATCTTGTTCACGTAGGTATAAGGTCCATGCATTGCATCGATGATTGATAGATCCTTAAAAATAATTTGCTTTCTTCATCCAAATACAACTTGTACAACTTGGGTGATATGGGTGTTTGAATATAAATTGTTTCAAAAAATAACCATGTATGAAATATAATTTCAAAACATCTGATAAAACATGGTTTTTATAAAACAGTAGGACTCAGTTAGAATTGAAACATTATATCAATGGTCCTTTAAAAATACCAAAAATTTGTTATATTAGACTATATTGTAAACGAAAATATAAATAGGCTGCGCAAGGGTATCCCTCTTTAGTGTATTTTTCGAAATCTTATTATGCTTCAAAATATTATAATAAGGAAAATATTTGAAAATTCCTTGATAATATTTACATTTCATGAAAATATGGGAATAATGTGAAAAAATGATTTGATTAAATATAGCCCATGATCCAAGATGATATCGAGGTACAGTGGAGGTGTTTGATATCTCAAACAACTACTTTAAAGTGAGTTATATGCTAGAAAAAGTATCATTTTCATCTTAACGTGACTTTTCAATAATTATTGCTAGCATGTTAGCAGGAAGAGAGAAGAATGTTGTTTGAGATCCTCATTCTTCCCTTTTTAACCGACTTTCCTTGATCTGAAAAAGTTATAAAACAAATATTTAATAGAAATAATAGACATAGGCACAAACCATGTGTTTAATGAAAACTCATAATCCCAGAAGATGTCTAAACGGACCTCTAATACCAACTATAAGGACCCAGCCTTAAACATTAGACAATCTTGAGTTAAGACAAAAATTTACATTGAGTTTATTTTCAGGTTTATAGATTTAGAGAATTAGGACATAACTATTACATTACTTCTAAAAAATTTGAACGTAGACACGTTTACTCAGTTTCCATTTTATTCATAAAATAAAAAACTCTTAGAAAAAAGAAACATGTCTGGTTCCATGTACTTGATAGCATTAAGTTTCCTTTGACCCCATCCATGACCTGATTCATCATTAAATCCTATGAAAAACATTTCCAAATATGGGATGAGAATAAAAATCTCAATAAGGGTTATAAAATAAGGAAATAAAATATTAGCCCATCAATTAATACAAATCAATGAAACCATCCATTTCAATTATAAAATAACTCATGGAATCATAAAAATTTATGAATAAAACATAGAAATCATAAATCATAAAAGGTAACATATGGATACATAACATACTTAAATTTTAGCTTTCATAGATAAATATTCAGATACATTTGGAATAACCATCACAGTATATTCCAAAAATCTATTAGGAGAAACATTAACATTTACCTCCATCACGTTACCCATTACATTGGAGAGGAATCTCAGGTCACCCACCCTAGGATTATGACGAATCCACCTCTATACATAATCAATGCCCAATAACCATAAAATATTCATAAAAAATAAAACAATCATAAAGTTAAGATCACATTTCCAAATTTCTATCTCAATATATAATTTCAAGATATTTACATAATGCTTTATCAAACCATTTTCAAAACAATTTAAAACATTTAATAAACTGATTTCTGAATCAAAGTGTCCCATTACACATTTAAGATTTTCAATGAAATTTTAATTTCAAAACATTCATGTCCATATAAACAAATCTCTAATGCCATTTTTAAAACATGGATATCAATGAGAAACATTTAGAAGAATTAATCTTTAAAACATTTAAAATGATATTTTAGTTGAAGAGTGTCTAACCAAATGAGAGACGCTTGTATACAAATAAGTGAGGAATAATAGTAATCAAAGCTTCTAATATCATGAGAATAAGAATATTCATTATATAATATGTCAAATGGTTAGTATAAACACCATATAAAAGTTAATTGGTGTATAACAATAAATACGTCTCCAGGAAATGTAGATTGAGACGAAGTCCCTTGCAAATATCATATCTTTATATTATGAAAACATCAAAGACATAATTATGTGTGACAAATAATAATAAACCCCATATAAGTGGATATTAATTTTTAAACAATAATAGGTCATTCACACATATTTATAACATGACATAATAAATAAATAAATGTTTATCCTAAGAAATTGAAATTGTGTTAATATGTTTTCTTACAGAAATTCGACAACCTGACAACATTGCTTTAAAATTAATAAAATGCGTTTATGAGAGAGAAAATGTTCTATCATCACATAAAAATAAAATTTAGATAAATAAGGTTATATAATAACATATCCCATAATTTTATAATTGAAATTTAAAGACATAACATAAAAGAAGTCGTTGACTAGAAGAGGAGGGTGAAAGGTCCCCTTACCGATTTGGTAACTTATGAATTATACACCACATGAAAGAAGAATCATAAAATAAATATGTAAATACCAATAAATTAAATTATATAACACAATTAATACAATCATGGGAATTATGTACATCCCATAAAATAAAATAGTTCCAAATATAGAATGAATCTCACGAGAATAAAAAGTGAGATACAAACCCCTTACCTTGTGTCCGACTTAAATCGTTTGTTTCTTGTTCTTATTGAATAATAATACTAAGAAAATTTATACTTTATTAAGATCCATTTTAAACTTATTATTCCTATTTATATCACTTATTAACTTGCTCTATCAATTATTAATTATTTGAGTTCACATCGGACATTTTGTCCATGTTCAGAAATTGAGTAAAAATGAACTTGTTATAATTACATATTATCCATGTGGTAAAAATTAAATTAAACACAGAATGATATTAATTATTTATATATAATATATATAATATATATATCCATTTTATATGTATTTATAATATTCCATAACATTTGGACATAAGAAATGAAATGCATCGTTTAGGGAGACGGTAAGCCATATGTACGCATGAACGCTATTTTCATATCTTTATCATTTTTTGGGAATGAAAAATAAATGATAAATAGTTATATTACAATTAAATTATTATAAATATGTTATATATGTTACATAAATACATTAATTACATACATTATACGTTCCATGTATAGCATGATCTTGTTATATCACTTTGTGGGGGTGGTAGTCCGCATTTCCTGAATTGAAATTTTTGTATTTACGAGTTATACAAAGTATAAAGGTATGATGAAAATAAAAAATACAAAAACATAAATACAATATAAAAATCCTAAATATCATATATGATTATAGTTCCATCATAATGGACACCATAAGAGGCGATAGGAAAAGATTGAACAATCATCGTTTCATGAAGTAGTAGTTGACATTCTACTGAAAGAGTATGTTCTATGTCCATTAGATGGAGGTGTGTATAGATTTAGTTCGAATAATTATAGTACAAACAACCTAGTATATTTAGGATACTGGGTTTTTTATAAATTAAATGAATCAAAAGTGTTTAGGGGGTTGGAGAAGTGAAATAAAAGAAAAAAACATAAGAGAATACGTTACTTTTAAATATGGAATCTCACTTTGCTTTGGAAAAAAAACATCACTTGAATTGCCTTGTTCCATGGGAAAGGCTTCTAGGAGGAAGAGAGAGATGTTGTGCAAATATTTGGTCAGGTTTTGGATGATCCAAGGGTCTTGAGAATTGTGAGTAACGGGTTAGAGGAGATGAATTTTTATAAGGGGGAGAAGGGGTTCTTTAGGAATGTTTGAAAATATTATTTTATTATAAACTAAATTTCATGTTCAAAAGGTCCCAAATAGATTAAATTCGAAGATATGTTGACTATTATTCTAAATAAAAACATCTAATAGAAACTGGACCGAATATTTCTATTTTTGTAGTTTTAATAATCTTATTTATTTAAATGATTCATTAATAATCTAATCACTTCATCATTATTGTGTCATAAATAATATTATTTAATTGATTTCATAAAATTATAAACAAAATTAATTGATTTAGGAAATATTTTTAGCATTCAAATTAATATTTATAGTCAAAGAGATAACTTATATAACCCCATATAAAAATTCTTTTACTAAATGATATATGTTTATGTTACTTTTTTAATGAGGTTGAGGCTCAAGGGCCTCTTTATTAATGAAATTTAAAAAAGTGGAAGAGGGACATACAAAGACATAAAATTCCAAAACACAATAAGGTGAGGGGATCAAGTAACATGTGACCTGGTGCTCATACTATGGTGAGGGAGTCGACCACGTCAGCCACGAGGAGGTCTTCCTCTTCTCCCAGTTTTGGTCGTCAACCATGGTCCACCTCCATCATCAAAGAGTTCATCATCATTGGCTGTCATCATTTCTTTCACAGCGAGTGTACGTTCCGATTTTTGTACTTCTTTATCACTACATGTGGAGGAAAGCAAATCAAATGAGTTGCAAGTATTCACTTTAGAGTAAACTTTTTCCCTAGACTGGACATAAGTTCTTCCAGGAGCAGAATGGTCATCTTCTTCCTCTTTAGATTGGCAGGTGATAGTAGGACTGAGAACCTTCTTGCCTTGTTGATGTCCAGAAGAAGAGGTTTGTTGAACCTGATGGAGAGTAGAAGTCTATCCACAATGAACAGAGGTCTTTTCTCCATCAGCAACATGGTCTGGAATATCTACAGACACCCTAACCTGCTTGGCAGCTGAAGCCATTGATGCATAACTGTTGTTAAACATTGGGTGAAATAATTCGTTGTAACAGCCAGCAGCTCCAAACCCCTCTCCCTGCTCAAAAGGAGCAGCCAAATCTAGATCATGAAGGGAAATTGTAACTAGATTAATACTGCTGTTTGGTTCAGTAGAAGAAGAAAATTTCATGATATTGTTGCAAGGTCCACCTATTCCTTTCCCATAAAGAGAAGAGGAGGGACTTATGGTAGAAGGTTTCAATAATTTGGCTATGATTGTCTTTGACTTCCCTTTACGAGCTTTGGCATCAACCATTTTCCTTTCCTGCCACAAGTTAAAATCCACTTCTTCCTGAGCTGATACCTCTTTTTCAGCCTGACTATCAACAGAATCCACCTCATCATACTCATTCATAAGTCCTTTATATATAGAATATCTAAAAGAGCCAATTATACAAGGCTTATTATCGTCATCAACCAAATGAGCCCATGTCTTTTTGGTTACAGGGCATTCCTCCAATTTTTCCTCTACTTGGAGGAGGGAAATATACTCAGGTTTAGTTTTATCAAAAGGGTTTAACTTCTTGTTTGAGGTTCCTAATTCAGTCTTTGTCTCTAACTGAGGGGGCTCGGTTAGAGTCAAAGATAGAGAAACAATAGTCTGGTCCTTTGGAAAAACTTCTGCAAGCAGATCATTTTCATTCTTTGGTTTCCTACGACAGTGAGTTGAGTCATGACCATTGTTATCACAATTGGAGTAGATAGTGCTGGCCCTATGAACCTCAATAGAGTGACCCACTATGCCATAAGAGTCCCAGAAGGGGGGGATTTTTTCATATTCAATTTTTAAACATACCTCATCTTGAGGCGTGGAAAGAATCACCTTATTAATGAGAGAAGTATTGAGGTCAATTTCAACCAGTACTCTGGAGTAATGTCCGAAAATCACCCTCTCCGTAGAAAGATCCATTCTAATGGGGACTCATATTGTAGAAGTAATGTCAAATTGTATTTCCAGGTGCCAAAGAACCTAGTTTAAACCATAAATTTTCACCCAAACATGGGCACAAGTTTCCTTAAATTCATTCAAGTTAATGTTCAAACTCCAATTATAGATTCTCAATATCCCCGGTCTCAAATTCACTATACCCACACTCCATGCTCTTCCCTTCGATTCCAAAGAGGAGAAAAGAACATGGAAGAAACTTTTTCTAAGTGAAATGCATTTGAAATTCGAGAATCCCCAAACAGATGAATGACGAGAAATCAGATCGTTTTGTTTCCAGGGTTGCATACCTTTTGAAAGAGAAATGTGGGAAATGAAAGAATATTTTCATAAATCCATTCGCTCAGTGATTGCTCCTTCTGAGGCCGAGACAAGTGTTGTTTCTCCTTTGCAGATAATTCTCTGCGAGACTCGTTCCTTGATTAGGGCAAACGAATCGCTCAAGAATTCAGATAAAGAAGAGAAGCCGACCGATTTGCTTCCATTTTTCTTCGTATGGGTCGCTGATCTGAAATGCTTTGAGTGATGATTTGAAATGTAGGAGAATAGGTTGAGACTCCATGGATGATCAGAGCTTGCACGATCTGCAAAGAGGTCCGGTGGTTTCTGCCCCCGTTCCATCCTCAATGTTTATGTTACTTTTGTCTTTACATTAAATTAACTAATATAATGTGTCATTATCACTCCCAAATGGCTCCATGGGTTCCTCAAATTGACCCAAGGATGAACATGGTCAGAAATATATCAACCAATAGGATTAGAACACATGTTAGGATAATTTAATATTATAATAATAATATTTTTTACCCTTATTTACTAGATTTACCATTTAACCATGGTAAATAAAATATTTACGGAAGTAAATATTCCGAATGGTTAAAAATAAAAGTTGTATATTTAAAAAATATGGCCCTCCTAATTCCAAAAATGGAATTCAATTTTCCATATTTAAGACACATAAATGGAAGAAATTAATTTAAAATTAATTCCCTTTGTCAAAATAAAAAGCGTGTTTTTATGAAATAATAACTATCAAAAGATTGACGATTGTTTATGTCAAATTTCAAAGTAAAATTACTTCCAATGACCGAAATTGGATTAAATGGTTAAAATATAATATATTTGAACATTAAATCCAATTAAAAATATAACCTAAAAATATAAATAAATTAGATAAAAAGTAAGTTTTGAATTAAAATAAAGTATTTTTCACTATACATTAAAAAATGATCATTATCAGAAAAATACCAAAATTTTATCCAAAGAAAATTTCGATGTCATGATTATAAATAAGAATATTATTTTGAAAAATAGAACATATAAAAGATAAAAAAATATTTTGAAGAATAGTTCTCCATCAAAAGGTGGTAACTCGACCTTTTAAAGAGTATTAGAGTATTTAATGCTTAAAATTGGTTTCATTCTCATTTTAAGCCTCCAAAATTTATTAGATAAATGTAAAGACATTTAAAAAACATGTATAATCATATTTTAGTTAGTTCTGTTCATTCCCACCAACACAACATCTAGGCGTTAACTACCATTTAAATTAATATTAATATTATATTATTTTCAGTGTAACTCAATGTTGTGTGCAGTGTAAGATTTTAGAAAAAAAAATTTGTTGGGTGTTGAGTATGGTATCAGAAAACTTGTCCCCGCTAAAATATAATTAATATATTATTCATGAGTATTAATATAATTCAAAAAGAATTATTCTATAAATACCTGGGTTATTACAATAAGATGTCAAGGAAAAAACTGAGAAGATATTGGATTATAAATATATGAAGTTAAAGAAATGTACAACATCCAAGAGAAGTAATCAGAAGTATGGAACTATGAAGAATACATATGAAAACCCCAAACATACATTGAGTATTATTAATTATGTGTAATTAATCTACCAACAGTATTTAGATAGAATAAGGAAAATTATTTATTCACATGCAAAGACTAGTGAAATATTAATATAAAAGACTCTAAATGATGGTAAATAAGACTTATGTGTGAGGTAAATCATTTTTGGACACACTTTGAAATATTATTATATATTAATTCTATCATAAGAAGAGTCTTAATGTAGATGACACTTTCACCGAGTCATATAGTTGTTAGAAAATCACTTTCGTGGAGAATATCCACCCAAAATTAAATTGAAGATGGGATAAGATTAGACCAATCCCAAATAGAATAGATGTTTAGATTTTAAAGTGAAAATATTATTGGAAATAGAGAAAAATGGGTATGATAACTGTCTCTGTCTTATTCATCACATTAATAATAAGAGAGAGAAACATTAATAACATAACCCTTTTGTTTTTGTATTTTCACATTCAATATAGGGAATTAAGGGTGAATTATGATCTCAGGGAAGAGAACATGAGATAATAAAATGGATTCATGCTACAGATAGGCAAGATGAGAAAGGTTCATGAAAATAATGTTTTTAAATTGATTTAAAAAAAATTCATAGAAAGGGATCATCGTGAATGAAGATATTAAAACTTTCAAAAGCCTAATCAGCCCTGAATAGAATGCCCATTTTGTTTTATTCTACAAATAAACCTTGAAAGGAATATCTACTGAATATATTCACCATTATTAAAATTTTGTGAAATATATCCTAAATGGGTATTCGTTTTGAGACTAGTGAAGGATGTTTGAAAATCATTATATTTTAAAAATCAAATTATTATTGAATGTTCCTAAAGAATATGTCACTATAATGGTTTTCGTTTTCTTAATCTATCAACCAAGTCTATAAAAGATTAAAACACATCAAAAATGGAGTTAAATTAAATAATAAATGATGTAATAAAATTACAAGAATGAAATTTCCCTAAGGATTCTTATCCAATTAGTTTGAAATTAATGTTTTCAATCCATTATTATATTACTGAAGGAGATTCATGTTAATATATCTTAAAAATGATTCTTATAACAATTCGTATCATTATATTGTAGTTACATTTAACAACTCATAAATAAAATCTTATATGTTTTCATTCTGAAATGAATCAGTATACGTTTATGAAGGATCACATTGTTATCCAAATAAAATCATCATGTTTTATACCCCAAACATGGTTTATATAGACATATAGTAAAATTCTGGGAGGGATATTTATTAATAAATAACTGATACTATTTTACCATGAAATTTTTATTTCTTACTAATAATAGGGAATAAATGTCACTCAAATTTCTATAAGATTAAATAGGAGGTAAAGAAGATTAAGATTCATATGTTGACATATACAATTGGAAAATACATTGAAGGTATATAAAATAAATAAAAAGGGGACATTGGTGTTCAAGATATATATTTTTTCAAATAAATTTCCAATGATTTCATTGTTTTTCAAGGAAATAAAAATATTTCAATGATATCTATATGTTGAAGAATTCATAGAGAATAATATTTGTTAATGTTTTTATGAAGAAGAATGGAAGTTATTATGTCTTATTATCTCAAGAAAGGATATGAATGTTTTTTAGAAGACATTGAGTTAAATTATTATATTTATTGTGACATTCTTAATGTTCCCAATAAGTGTTATAATTACTATAGATGCACATTTTTTAAAACATTATGAATTTTTCATGCTGAAATTTCATTAAGAATATTTATATGTTTAATGGATGTAGATAGAAAAGATTACTAAGAAGAGGACATCATACCGAGGTTTTCAGACAGTGTTGATCATAACAAATTGATCGGATAAATTAAATCAGACTAAGGTAATCAGTTGAAGGATTCCACGTAGTTCCATTGGACTAAGTATTCATCAGAGAGACATTTTTATAATAATTAAAATGGAGTCCATAAAATGAACATTATAATGTAGTTTAATATATTCCATCAAATGGAATTAGATTTATAGTCCGGTCTGATATAATATTGATTGGTAGACTAATGAAGTAACATTTTCAATGTCAATGAAATTATGTGTAAAGACTATGTCAATCAGATGAAAGGTGCAAATAAATATTTATCAAGTTATATCCATGGTTAAAAAAAACAAATAATTCCTTGAAAAAGTATATCAATTGATGCATGGTTATGAGTTCCTTATTAAGAAAAAATAATAATTCCTTGTGGTTTTGATTCATGGTTAATTTATGATGAAGATAAGAGTCTTTATTAAAAAGCCCTATTTTTATAAGCCCAGATTGGAAATTGGGGATTGTATTTTAATATTAAAGTCAAGAAGATATTAACATTATAAAATTACTCATGATATTGGTTGTTGTGAAGTGATTGTAGAAGTCATTGAAGAGTTATAAGAATTAAAATTAGAAAAATAGAAAAATGTTAATATATTATGGTAATGATTTATATAAAATAAAAGAATAATGATATTGATGGGGTTTTAGAGGTTGAAATAATATTTTCAATCTAAAGCATGAACGTGGGGAGTCATTGACCAAAGATCATCAAATAAAAGAATATTGTTTTCCTATGAGTATCTATTGGTATACATGAGTGATGCGGAGGATGTGAATAATTTTTCGTAAATAAACCTTAAATTATATAGTATTATATATCAGAACCATTGTATAGAATATTAATAAAAACATTGAGAGAAAGTATCAATATATCATTAGTCAGAGTATGATGTGCCTTCAAATCCATTAGATTAGACATAACTATATATATGAAGGGACTAGGAAAATTTTTCCAAGTGAAATTCAGTAGATCTTTGTTTCCAAGTAGTGTTATTAGATAGATTATTTAATATGAATATGAATGGTTATGCATCCTCTTGATGAGATTTTTTTTGATAAAAAAATAGTCTCATATAATGTTTATCTATCAAATGCTACATAGGAGAAGGAAATATATAATGGTTTTCAAAATTTTACAAAAGTCGTAAGAATACTCATGTGAATGGATTTTAAATTTAAATATTATTTTATGATGGAATACCTAACAATGTTACACTTAATGAAGTACATGTGGTGTAGTTATACTAAGCAGAGTGGTTTAAGTACATTAAATGTTTTAGTAATATTATTAATTATTGTTATGTTGATATATCTTTTTAATATTTTATTAATTATTAGGGGAGGCTTGTAATTTTATCCATGATTTTAGGAAGATTTTGTAATATTTTGGATTTTAAAATGTATTACTTTTAAAAAATATATATGGAATTATTTTAAGATGGGGAATTGACATGGAACACAATTCCAAGGTCTTCTGTGCCTAGAACAATTGTTTGAAAAATAATAAATAATAAATAGCACATGTTTGAGATTTTTCTTGAATATGTTGAATAACATCTTAATGGGTTCCCATATCAAAAATATAAGGGTACCATTACATTAAAAGCATGGATTTTACCCTATTTGAGGCCCAACATTTCCCGACATGGGTCAATTATGAAATATTGTTTTTGGACGTTTTGAAAATAAAAATATTTTAACAAAAAATATTTTGATATGATAAAATGGTGTTTATTTTAATTTTACTAAAAATTAGGGATCTAGGGTTTGGATCAAATCAATGTAATTCTCTGGAGCCACAAGAGAGATGAACATGGAGGAATCTCTCCGTGATGAACGACGATGGGATTGCAGATAGGTCATTGACAGATGTTATTTTAATGGATCACGCTAATGGTAGTGGCATGAGGATCAATCCAATTTAGATGATGATCCAACCATAAGGTGGGGATTTGATATTTTTAGTTCATTCACTACATATTCATAAAATTAACTAAAATGAGGATCCAACCACGATTAGGTTGATCCGCAATTTTTTCATCCTTTTGGGATGTTTTTTTTGTTACGAGTTTATTATCGGGGTCTGTTTATTTAAATTATATTTTTATATCATGATCATTCTCATGGAGTGGTTCTAGGATTGAATGTACAATGGATATGGTTCATTATATAGGTTTTTAATTTTTCTTTTCTCCAGTAAAAAGTTTCATGTTCATCATGTTCTGTGAATGAACAATCATTATGACCATCACTCATGGCACAATGAACTAATATTGAATATCATTCCGCATGATGACACATCATAGGTGTGATGGATATAGCATGGAATGAGTTGGTTGGGATGGAGGCGCATGACAGAACATGGTGGAGGCTGGGGAGGTGGCTCATGTTGGTTCATGATTGCGGGGGTGTGCGTCTAGGGGGACAGTCGAGGCTGATGACGAGGTGGATGATGAGCAGCCATGGGTGGGGTGGGGGGCAGCCTGAAGGGGTGGGATGCTGTACGGTGGGGGTGTGGGAGCCTATAATGTCAATGAGGGTGTGGGGTAGGAGTATTGTGCATGGCATGCACAGAAAAGGCTGGATAATCATGTGGGATGTGGCATGAGATCGCGTGGACCATGTGCAGGCAGTTTTGGTAGACCGTGTGCGGTGGAAAATCCAGACCACATGAGTTTGGCCTAAACATGGTGAGTCAAGCCATGGTAGATATCCCAGTGGGCCAACTAGGCCCATCTACTCAACAATCTGGGTCAGACTACTCTCAATGGCCCAGGTCGGGTCAGGTGAGTTCTACCGAACAAGTTTGGGTCAGCCAGTGGGTCGGGTTGTGTCTCGTGGGCAGGGTTGGACCTGAATCGGACCATGGTTGATCCATTTTAATAAAACATTCATAAAATTCAAATAGAGAATCATTTTGAGGAGGTGTTCTTAGGAGGAAAATGGTAGATCATTACTTGGATCTATTTCCCATGAAATGGGCCATTTACATGGGAAGTACCCAGGGTCAAGGGACATGATGAGTGTGACTAATACTCTCCATGAACCCTCTATTTTCTAAATGAATTGATTCCATCATACACCATATATTAGATTAGTTTTTTTACGGTCCATTCCCTTTATCATTTTCTTGAGGGTTTTCCAACATTGTTTCCTACTCACATGAGTATGATTCATGGAGCAAGACTTCTAGGATGGAGTTATGTTAATCCCTAAGAGTCATGGAGAAGATCCTCTAATAATTCTTCATTCCCTTATTAGAGAAACTGGTAATTACATAACCGACTTAATTGGTCGTCAATCCTCTACATAGCATGTTAATACAGATTGAGTTGTCAGTTTCACCCTATTTCACTGAATGTGATCCTCATCTAATGTATCATATCTCTCTATCTAATTATGGTTTTTGATGAACAATACTTCTTACAAGGACGTCATCAAAGCTATTCGACTCAATATTGTGTTATCCCAGATGATTTCTTTGTGGAATCATCATACTAAATCCCTAGTGGTGCTGGGTAGTATTTGTGGCTTATCTCTTGACTGCATGTCTTGGTATGGGAATATTTGGATATTCATATTATTTATTTTCTTGACATATACTTATGTAGAGAATACTGTATATTTTCTTTTGGGTATTTCATCGTGATCATGGGGTGTCCTACTAAGTATTGTTATACTTACTCCTGCATAGGCTTTTCACACATGTGTTTGGTCTTGTCCAGATCTAGGACCATTCGACAGTGTTCAGGGAAGAGCAGGAATGAATGGAGACTATAGAGATTATATAGGACACTTTTTTGTGACTTAAAAAAATATCTCTAGCACCTTTCTTTCAGGTTGGATCATGTTGGTTTTTCTGCAGATGAGTTTTAAAAACTTTTTTAAAAATATTCTCTTTTGGTGGGATTTTATTCTATACCAGTTTACCTTATTTCAAATTACATTCCAATCATACTCTAGTTTGGTTATAGTGGTATGAAACATTTGTTCTTAGTGGGGTTAAATTTTCAGCATTTTTGGAATCGATATCTGTGGGTTCATACAGGTTCTAGGGAAATTCCTCCAATGTTATTGATATTCCTACCCAGTGCTAGTCAACTTCTTATGGCCTATTAGAGGGAGGCATGGGGAGTCACTACATGGGACGTAATAGGATGATTCATGAAAGCGTGGTTTCAGAGGCAGTCGGTTCTAATTTAGGACCGAGAGCCCACGAAAATGGTATGTGGAAATAGTGTTAAGTGTTTCAAGATTGGATTTCAGGCTAGGGAATTTAGTGTAGGGGCGGAAGCTAACGTATCATTATACTAGCACTCAGATAACCTACTTTTTGACTCGTTATATGAGGACCTTGGTTGTAGGGATAACAATGGTACATGCATCATATATGAATGGGTGGTGATTTTCATTTCCTTATTGAGCCAGCTATCTATATATACTTATTGACCATAGTACGTCTTATTTTTTAGATGGATTATTTTGTGGTGCATACCAGCTTAAACATAATATCTTGATCACAAAGATGACCCCCTTAGTGAAGAGGCTTCAGTATATCGACATGTTTCCCAAATGATTCCTTTAAGTGGTGCACCAGCTATACCACCACCTTTGGCGATACTAGTGGTACTTGCACTACCAGAATAGGAGGAGAGTAAACTTATCATCATTCATGAGTTTCAGAGAATGAGACCCCTCAGGTTATGAGATGAGCCTGACCCTCTAGTAGCAGAGGACTGGATTGAGGTGGTGACCCGATATTTCTTCCTTTTCATGACACTAGTGAATCAGATGGTGGTCCTAGAAGTGAGCCTTTTACAGGGAAGAGAGGGGAGGTAGAAGTTCCTAGTTACTAACTCTTATGACAAGGAGACTGTATAATGGAAATAGTTTGAGTGCCTATTCAGATAGGATTTATCACCTGTTATATTGATATTTGTGTGTATACTGGAGCCTCTTCATCTCAAGAAGGGATGTATGAAAGTAGTTGATTATTAATTGATGTTCACCATCCTTTCTAGGTACTCGACGGTTATCTTCATGGATATGTACTTCTGGGCTAGGACTTTAGAGAAATATCTATGTAGATACACCCCTCCCAGTATTATCCCTATGAGAAATCCTATTTCTAATGGGGTTCTTTAGTGAGCTTTGGTGGGAGAGAGATTCCTAGATGAGCAGAGAAAATTAATAGAGCATATGTCGGTGTAGATACGTTGGCAGTAGTTAGATGATGTCTAGTCTCATGGATCCAAACATAGGATTCATTTTAGGAGGAGGTCTTAGGAAAGAGGATTATTGGTTCATGGTTCCCTGGGTAGATCTAGTTATCCTAGGGAAAAGAGATAATACTCAATTGATAGATGGGGATATCTCGCTCAAAATTGTACGACCTGCCATTCTACTACTAGGGAGATAGTGTGGATGGACCACTGAGGTTGCGACAGAGGCAAGAACAGGCTGATCTACAAGGTGGTAGATGTTTTTGAGGAGATGGGAGAGCAATTAGAGGGGGTTGATGTTTCGAAATCCTACCACCACCACCCTAAGGTGGTCCCCACAATGCTCAAGGTGCTAAAGGAAATGGATGGTCATATCTACATGCGGTCAAATACTATGACCAATGGGCTATAGGAGTGATTCGATGTCAAATCTATGTCTTTCATACTCTATCCTATGTATGCATAGACAATGTTTCTTTTTATTCCATCATCACCACAAATTTTTTTTTCAAGACCTATATATTCTAGTAGAACTATTGATTTGAATCTTAAGGTAGAGAAAATAACTAGAGGGGACTTGATGAAATAATTTTTATGCCAACAATGTGAAATTACCCTTGGAGATGAGATTTTTGGTTCAAACCTGATGGTGGAAGCATTGTGGCCTTAGGACTTCATTCGTGGTATGGATTGGTTATCTTCAAACCATGCCCAAATTGAATATTTTAGGTGAAGGGTGCGGTGTGTCAGCACCGATGAAACATGGTTTTCATTTGTTAGTGAAAGGAAAAACAATGTAGCATATGATAGACTCATGAATAGAAGTGTATATCCAAACACACATCAATTGTCCAGCCTAACCCTTAATTTAGTAGATTTTATGAGTTTCTCGTTCCCATTAATAGTGTAAGAGTACAAGGATTTCTTCATAGAAGTTGATCTAGGATTACCTCCTCACTGAGAGATCGACTTCTGAAACAACTTACGTCCTAAGATGGATCTGATATCCTCACCATCATATCAGATGGCTCTCATAGAGCAGAATGAGCTGAGGATGAAGTTGCAAGATTTGAAGAGGATGTGCTTTTTGAGACATAGTGATTCACCATGGGAAACCCCAGAGTTGTTTTCCAAAAAGGCACATGGGAGCTTGAGGTTTTGTGTGCACAACAATCACATTAACTAGATTACAATGAAGAAATATTTTCCACCACCAATAATCAATGACCTCGTTGATTAGTTGAGATGGGTAAAGTGGTTATGAAAGGATGAAATTTGATCTGGATATCACCATGAGTGAGTATTGGATAAGGATATACCAAATATGGATTTATGATGCCTCTACGGTCAATGTGATTCTGTGGTGATGTTTTTTAGCATGGTGAATTTCAAATCAATGTTAATGGGACTGATGAACTGGATCATCCAACCAAACGTAGATCAGTTTGTGATTGTTTTCATTAATGATATCATTTAATACTCAGTGTATGGGGATGATCATGCTAGACACTTATGGATGGTTATGGATATACTACTATATAACTATCTTGGTGGGAAATTTTAAATGTTCATGATCTAGATTCAGGTAGTCAACTTTTTGGGACATGTTATCTCAGCAGATGGAGTGCTAGTGGACACCGTGAAGGTCAATGTGGTGTTACAATATGATCCACCAATGTGCATGGTGATGGTGGAGAGATTCAATGGGTTGTAAAGGAATTAATATAGATTTATACTAGATTTATCTGTCATATTAGAACCTATGATAGCATTGGATCGAAAGGGGAAACCTTTCATCTCGACAGGGAAATTCCGGCAGGATTTCCAGTAGTTGAGAGAGTTTTACAAGTGCACCAATCATGAGATTGATGAAGGATAGTGTCGAGGAACTTAGTATTAAATGATGCATTAATAACTATAATTGATTGTGATCTGATGTTGAGGTAGGTGGTTATTTACAATGCTTTACACCAGTTGAGACCACGTGAGCATTATTTCATGACCCTTGATCTTGAGTTGATAGAGGAAGTCATGTCTTTTAAGATGTGGTGAAACTACATGGTGGGTTAGTAGTTTATCATCTAGTATGATCAAAATAGTATGAAATATATCTTTTCTCATATGAATATGAACTTCTAACATAGGTGGTGTCTAGTGTTCAACTAGGATTACATCTTCGAGATCATTTTTAGTCCTTGGAAGGGGAACATGTTGGAGGATTCTCTCAGAAGAATATCTAGTTTTCAATTTGTAAAAGAGGTGTTAGAGTAGTTGGACTCATTGCAGTTATCCTTTGTCGATAGTGATGAGGAAGATTACCTTCAGTTGATGGTTGTTACATCTACACCCTTACCTTGATTCTAGGAGACACAACCTAGAGATATCAACTAGGAGACTCTACATACTCAATTAACCACAAGTCCTACTCTTGATGGATATTACAAATGTGTGGAGAACAGTTTCCTTTCCAAGGGACACATAGTTGTACCAATAATGTTGTGAGAGGAGGTTCTAAGGGAGTTCTACACATCCCCCTTGACAGTACATATAGGTGTGGAGAAGATGTACTAGGATATCTGATGCCAGTTTTGGTGACAAGAAATAAGGGATTTGTAGTTCTTACATCTTGATGAATCGTATGTTAGGAAGTGAAGGATAACCACCATGTTCCATGGGGTTGACCCAACCCCTTGAAGTTCCATAGTATAATTGGGATAGGTTATCCATGAAAATTGTGATGGTTTTACCATGAACTTTAAAGGGAAACAGTTCCCTCTTGGTGATCATTGGACGAGTCACGAAGAAAACCCACTTCTTACCTAACATGGAGAAGATTTCTGTAAAGAGATTAGGGAACCTCTACGTGAAAGAGATAACTCAACATCATAGAGTATAATCATTAATGATTTCGAATTGTGATATTTATTTCACATCCCAGTTATAGTAGGGATTTCATGTGGTGTTTGAGACTCATTTTCACTTGAGAATATAATTTCATCCCCAGAACGATGGTCAATAGAGAGTACCATTCATGATCTAGAAGAAATGATGCGTGCATGCTTGCTGGACTTTGGTCGTAGATGGGAGGATTAACTACTGCTGGTTTAGATTGTGTACTACAACATCTACCACTCCACCATTGGTATGGAACCATTTGAGGCTCTATAAGAGATAACTTACAGATCACCCATTTACTAGAATGGCCCAAGATTCATCACTCATGGTCATGTAGTTGTTGTGAGATACTATTGAGAATGTTAATATCATCCATGATTGGATGAAGTCTGCGCAGATCCAAATATAAGGCATATGCTGAGAGGGGATAGAGGCCCTGGGAGTTCATGGATCAAGACAAAATGTTCATTCATTTATCACCTTGATGATGTTTTAAATGATTTTCTTAGGAAAACATGATATATAAAAAGTTAAATGACACATTCTAGACACTACATAGATTTGGTGAAATGTAGTAACACATAGATCTACCCGCATATTTTCACCGTGAAAACTACTTCATTAATGTGTTGCTACTAAGTTGGTAAATGCATGACCCATATAATATCATTGATTGAGGTAAAATGGACATTGGGGATAGAGGATCATTTCTTCAATACCTAGTGGGGATCCAGGATTGGAAGTAGAGTATCCTTCGTGTGTGAGTGATTCTCTTTGTGCATGTCCGGTGGAAGCACACTAATCTCCAAGAGAGCACATGATAGTGGGAGGCTGAAATTCATGCACAATACGCACATATTTTTGAGTAGTAATGTTTTTGGCTTTTTGGCGGAGTAAATACCAAAGGGTGGGTGAAAGTAATGTCTTATATTTCCCTGTGTTTTATTTTAATTTATTATATGGATGTATTGAAAGACCAGACATTGAGAGGACATGCTATTCCGAGGCTCGAGATGTCTGGAATGACTATTTGAAAAATACAGCACATTAAATTGCTTGCAAGTGTAATTTTCCTAAATAAGGGAATAACCTCTAAAGGGATTCCTAAATTAGAAATATGAAGTCACTGTTGCACTTAGAGTAGTGATTTTACCCTAGGTAATGCCTAACATCAGCTGACATGGGTCAGTTGTGAATGGTATTTTTGGGAAATATTAGGTATAATGATATTTTAATATAAAGTATTTTTATTCAACACAAAAAAATTCTATTAATTATATATTAAGAAATTATTTGGGGGCTTGGCTCATAATCGTGGAATTCCATAGAGTCCCTGGAGAGAGGATCTTGGGGGATTATCCTGACATTGAATGAAGATGAGATTGCATATCAGAGATTGAAGAACGTTGTTTAAATAGATCTTGCCAACCTTAGTGATGTAGAGATCAATAATATTTACATAAAAATGAAACCATGAGGTAGGAAATTATGTTTTTTAGTTCTTCTTTCAATGTTATTAGAATTTATGATGACTAAGGATCAACCCAAGAACAGGTTGACCCAAAGTTCAATCATCCTTATGGTATGGGTATTGATTATGGGATTATTATCAGATTTTGTTTATGGAGATTTGAATTTATTTTCAGGATAATTTTTAGGGAATGAATCCTGGCCAAAATGTGAAATGATTAATGTTCATTCCACGGTCTCTTCATCACGGTTTTCCCCTGATGTTCCTCGCATTCTTCATGCTTTATGAATTAACGATCTTTGCACCCTTGACTACGGGTGCAATGAACCGAGATTAAATATCCAACCTTCTGAAGATATAAAGAAGGTGTGATGGAAAAGGTGTTACAAGAATTTTCGAGGTTAGCAGATCAAAATGACATAGGAGGTGGAGCACAATAGTGGACATGGATGTTTCTCATGTTGGTTATGGTGAACAATGAAGCAGTGTCAGGGGGCTAGTCCAGGAGGACGGTGCGGCGGACGACAAGTCTCCAAAAGGGTAGCTAGTTGGGGGGGACAATGTTACTATAGGGGACCTTGTAGGAGCTCATGGTGGCAGCGGGGCTACGATTAAAAAGATTTTATGGGTTGCACACGGATGAGGCAGGCCAATTGCATGGGACACAACTTGGTATAGTGTGAAGTTTGGTGGAGAGCGGCTAGGGTGGACCGTGTGCATCGGACAAGCCGACCCATGTGCATGCAGGCCAAAATAAGCCAAGAAGGTCAGATTGGAAATGGGACATCATGCTGGGTAAGGTCAGCCATCAGGTTGTGTTGAGTCTGGCAGGTTGGGTCGTGTCTAGAAGCCCGGGTCAGTTTTAGACTAGACCCAGGATAGATCTTTTACTAAAAAGATCATAATATTAAAATGGAGCATCCATCTAACAAACCGTCAGTGGAGTTGTGACCCCTGCGAGGATACAATCCTTATGAGACTAATGGTGGATATTTTATAAAAAATATTTCTAATGAAAGGGGATATTTATATGAGAATTACCTGGGGTCAAAGGACATAGTGAGTATGACTACTAATCACCGTGAAACCTCTCTTTTATACGTGAAATGATACCCTCATTCACTGTACCCTAGAAAAGTTCAGTTAAAGCTGGTTACCTCTATCATCCCCATAATGTTTTTCAGTATCATTTCCTACTAACTAGAGTATGATACAATCAAGAGTACTTCTAGGATACAGTTGTTTAAATCCTCTATGTGTCCCAGAGAGGATCCTTTATTTCTTCTTCATTCCCTAGGTAGAGTCTTTGGTGTTGAGGAGAAAAACATAATCAGGTATCGATCATATACATTTCATGTTAATCTAGATTGTGTTATTGGTATCACCCCATGGCCTTGGAAGAGATCATCTTCTGTTTTATTGTATCACTCTTCAGATCATTCAACATATCTCCCTCCCATGACTGATTCTGTCAAATGATACTTCTCGAACTGATGTCATCAGTGCTATCAGTCATAGGAGTGTGTTCTCTGGGAGTAGTGCTTCATGGAATCATCAGACTAAATCTGTAGTGATGGTATGTGGCATTTTTGGCTTATATCACTACTGCATGTCATTGTTTTGGTATGTTTGGATACTCTTATTATATTTTATATAGATATATATACTTTTGTAGAGATAACTACATCTTTCCATTGTGTATTTCATTATTGTTTAGGGGTATCCTACTGATTGTTTCTATACTCATCCCTATATTTTCTTTTCATGCGTGTGTCATTTCTTGTGTGGATGAGTGACATTTTCAAAGATTCCTTGATAGGCCAGGACTAGATGAAGCCTTGTGAGATCAAGAAATCTTTGGTGTCCCTGCTACTTCAAAAATCATTTCATAACCTTGTGTACATGCTTAATCATGTTGGGTTTTCTGCAACTAATTTTAAGAACTTTTTTATAGACATTCTATTTTGGGGGATTCTATTTTCGCTTATATTATGTTATTTTACATTACTTTTCTATGGTATTGAGGATGAGTTATAGTGATATTCATGCATTTGTTCGTAGTGGGTTTTACAATTCATGATTTTGGGAATGAAGGTGTGTGTGTGTGTGTGTGTGTGTGAATAGGTACTAATGTAATGCCTCTCATGTTAGAGATATGCCTACTCAGTGCTAGTCATAATCCCCTGTCCTACTTAAGGAGATCTTGGTGTGTCGTGGGACGAGCCTCACTAAGACAGGTCATTACAAGTTGGGGATGAACATTGATTTTGATATCCATGAATGGTTCATATGAATATTTATTGACTCCTATATTTTATGATGGTTTAATTCATTCATAATTTAAAATTTTTGAGTGGTATTCTCAATGATTCTTTGGGAAGTATAAATTTGAATTGTGCACCTCACCCTAATATTATGGAGAACCATTTTATATATAAATGTGTACTGATGTTTTTTGAAATAATAAATAATATATAGTGCTGTGTCATTTTTTTGTGATTTTTAATTGGAGAATCATTAAAATTTGTAATCCATGAAAACTATAAAAATTATTATTTTCAAAAAATATTCAAAATAAGAGGTTCAGATGGAATAACAACACATCGCAAATGAAAATAAAATGTGATTGTCCATATATCATAGATTGTTTCTGTAATAATTGGAAATCAGATTAACAAGGTGTAGAGTAAATGATCATAGGTATAGGTACGTGATTGATAATAATATAATAAATTTTGATTTAGAATGCAGTTAATATATGTTGGATGATCAATATGAAGAAAAAGGGATCAACCAAATATAAGATGGTGTTTTACTATTAATTGGATGTGAAATGAACATAGTGAAGAAGAAATATTAGGAAAACTATCACCATGTAAACCTATTTTAGATGGATATAAATAGATTGAAGGAAAAATATATTTTCATTCCCACTATATTTAATGATACATGTTTACAAGAAGCAAGATAAAAACAACGTATAATTGGAAAATCTATCAATAATGTCATCAGGTTGAATAATTTCATTTTGTTGAAAAGTAAATTAACATAAATGTCATGATTTCCATCATTGGAAGTATAAAAACCATATATGGGATAATGTTTGATAAGTTTTTCTCCATAAAAAATATTCATGATTTCTTATATGCACCTAAAAAATTGTATAGAACCACTCTCTAGCTATGTATTTATTTGCAACCAACCCAATTTAAAAATGTATGTCATTTATAGTGCTCAACACGTGTTTTGATCAACAAAACATGTTGTCTGGCGACACTACTCTCACCATGTAGTGATCCTTGTAAAATTATTGTCTTAAATATTTTCATTATATCATATAGATGCATATTATAATGAATATATAATAAGACAATGAAGATCAAATGATGTCTAATAGGTAAATGGATAATGAATTATAATTATTTTAAAAGATAATGACACTAATTCACTATAACCCTTTCAATGTTTACTGTATACTGAATTGGTCTTCTAATTTTAATATTGTTTGACTTATTTTGGGATAAAATGAATAGATATTATGGGAAATGAGGAACATGGTTCTTTTTTCTATTTTTTATTTTCTAGAAAACCAATAGGTGGATAAGTTTTTTTCACTCATTTATAATATAACACTATAAATGATGGGTTTTTAACTTATTTGATATTATATGATAATAAATATAACGTATTAAGGATGAATTTTTTAATTTTATTATAAATACATTTAATAATTGTTGAATTTTTTATGACTTTTTTTAGTTCAAATTGATTTTTTTAAAGTGGTTCATGGATGTTTGAAGGTGCTTGATGGCAAAGAAGAACTTATTTAAAAATTCCATTTTATCATAAAAGACAAAACCTAAATCTATTCTAAGTTCAAATAGTTAAAAATGAAATTATAAATCTCATATATAAGTAACATTAAACCATTTATTCTATAACCCTATAATTTTATTGGGAATTCCATAAAAATAGAATACTCATTTATGAATAATATAATTCCCATTCTATAGTAATATTATGATTTGAATCCTATTTAAGAGTGTCATCCTCTTTATTAGTAATAATATGAACGATTAAAAATCAGATATGATAAATTTGATTCTATCTTATGTATAATTATAAATATTCATATGTTATCATTATGTAACACGTTCTTACACAAGCAATTATAAATCCTATATAATATTAGCCACAAGGTATGTAAGAATCGTTTTATTGGAAAAAATATATTTTTGAATATGTTAAGTACATGTTTTATAATAAAAATCATTTTTAATTGAATCTATATTTTTTAAATGTATTATAGAGTTTTAAATTAGGAAAAACCCTTATATCATATATCCCATCAAAATAATTCAAATATAATATTTTGATGAGCATCAATCTAAGAACGTCAGAGTAAATGTTAATGATTTTTCAAATATAAAATATATAAAACATAACAGTTACCATGATTGGGATTTGAATAAATGATAATTATTTAATGATTACATGATTTGAGAAGAGAGAAATATTAAAATAAATAGATGTATTTTTTCTTTCTATTTTATTAAATATCATGGAAGTCAATATTTTGGAATATGGAGGTTATATTCTTGTTAATTATCTTGGATTATCCGAAAATATCTAAGACATCATTCAAAATATTTATAGAGTCTACAAAATATCATTTAATTTTTGTTGGAAAATTATTGGATATATGAGGGATCCAATATAAATCAAATTTTATGAGAAAAAATCAATGTGGAAATGAATATATTTTAATGAATTCATTGGATACTGAGACATATTTATATGAATGATGATATGATTTCCAAGATAATTCAATTGGGTCTATTAAATAACCTGAGATACATGATACTAGTACCTTGTTATACACATGTATATTGTTGAAATAAATTTATTTATGATAATGACAATTGAAACTATAAAATAATAATTCATAAACTTACAATTTAATATACAAATAAATACCACATTATCAGTTGGATGATTCAACCATTAACCCCTCATGATCTTTAAAATGATCAATATTTTTCCTAGTTCATATATATTTGACTTCTGTGTTCTATTAAAATTTTATGAAGTTATTTATGATTATCACAGAATCACTGGAAGAATAAAAACATGGTCTAAGAAGTTGTGATCCATGTAATTAGGTTCAAATAAAATATTTCCCCATCTAAATATTTAAATATGATGTTGAAGGAGATGAAATCATTAAAATAGTTTTAGGAACAATTCATTTCTATAAAATAGTCTCAAATATTTAATTTTGCAGTATATAATTTCATATAATTCCTTAGTGAATTTCTACCTATTAAATATTCCTGAAATGACACAAATGACTTAGTGAACAAGTTATACCTCTAGTGAATATTTTAACAAAAAAATTTAATGAAACTAAATGTAACGTAATGAATTACAAGCCATTGAATCTACTTGATCTTACTGAATAGGTTTAATTAACCCTTAACAATAAAATTCTTTCAAAAATCCATTATTCTTAGATTAAATTTTTAAAAAAACATATTCTATAAATAAAATAAAAAAATATTAAGTTCACTATATAATAAAATAAAATAAAATGTGATTTAATTTATTAATTATTTTACTACATATCATTATCTTTCATACATTGATCACCCCTACACATGGGTCCCACTTAATCTATAAATTCAAATTCATCCAATTTTTTTAAACAAATCGAGAATAACATATTTAACCCTCTTGGACCTCATATAAATATTCTTGAGCTATTATCAAAGGTTAATAGAGGCCTCTAAAATCACATCAAGGATTCTCACAATATAAAAAATTAAAATATTTGAAAACATCAAATCAGAACATACATTTTAATTTATTAATGTTTTCTCATAATATCCCATAATGAACGATACAAACATGTATTTATCACCATTTATGGATTTATTGGTATTTATTTTATTATATTAGTTGGAATTTCAATTATATAAAAATGGTTTTATTAAAGGATCTACCATCCATGTTAAATGGATAATGATATATTATTACTATAATTGAAATAGGAAATTCATGTACTAATATTTCAATCACTTTCATACCACATAGTATGATCCTATTATATGCTATATCTCTAAAAAGATGAATCTTTGTTGTCTCATCATCCATGAAAGTAAATGATAAAATTATACACATTTTTAAAGAAATACTTCCAAGAGACCAATTCACATTCTCATATATATATATATATATATGTGTGTGTGTGTGTGTACTCAATGAAACTTAAATATATTTTGAAACCAATGGTGGTTTAGATCTAAGGATTTCCTATACTTGAGATCAACATATGAAAACATCATAATATTAAGTATAAATTATTATAATCACCAAAACTATAATGAGACAATAAGAGATTCCCTACCATGTGACCTATTTTGGCATTCCATAATTGCCATGCGGTACTTGTAATCATCTATGGATGGTGACCAATAACAAGGTATTTATCTTAATGAAGTGGGAATGATTTGATCATCATAATACATTTAGACATGAAAATTATACTATTAAATAAAATATAATTAACCATCCATATATTCAACATTCACACCATAAAATTATTATATATAATAGTTTAAAATATTCCCAATTGTGTAGATGTAGTTTTAATGTAATAGATAATCTTATATAAAATTAAAAGTTTGACAATACGAGAGTATTCAATATTACATGAATCAATATTAGATTCCAAATATATTGGTTCCATTTTTAATGATATGAATCCAAAATAAAAAAATACCAAAAAAGGTACTTATAGTTCTAATTCAATTTTACAATATGTGTCCCATGAACACATTTAGACTCATACGTTGTAATGTGATGTAATGTTAAGAATATCTATTTTGAGGATAATAACATTTACTTATATAACTTTTAGAATAAACCATGTCTTAATACACCCATATGAATATGTGAAGTGTGGGAAAAAACATAGTAAGATACCACCAAGAATCTACATATCGCTTTTCATAAGTCAACCCATTATGTCTTGTTTGAAATCATTGTTTCAAATAAAATTTATTTGGAAAAATTTGAAAAAAAATCATGTCTTTTTCATATGGGAATATATGTATATGAATATCAATAAAAGGAAAATAAAAAATAAAACTAACTGTGGATATTTATAACTAATTTCATCATAATCATTTGAGACACTAAGATAAAATAATATAAATACATATAATGATTTAAGTATATAGACCACATGGGTGGATCAAAATTGTAGGTTCTAGGGGACTATGACATCCTCTTAGCTCAAGGTTTAGAATTTGTGATCCTAAAAATGTAGTATATATTGATTCATAACAAGGCCTTGCTAGAATCACCCCCAATCTATCTTATGATTGTGGGTATGGTTTCCTAATACTAAAAACATTCACCCATTGTCTCTCATACATACCATGTAAACACATTCATAAAATTTAATAATGAACATGAAAAAAATAAACAATTAAAATAAAATTTCCATTCAAAATTCCTTTTAAATCATGTTAAAAAAATATTATATTTCTTGAAAATATTATTATAAATTCTTTTTAAACATGAAAATTATTTAAAAAATAAAATAAAATACAAATAATTATTTTTTAGCTGAATAATATAAAATTAGTAAATAAATATATAGAATCTCTAAAAATGTCAATTTATTGATATTATAACATTAATAAAAAATGTTAAAAAATGATTGTATACCAATTTAATAGTCAAAATATATAGATTCATCTTCCTACAATGTTAAGAAACATCATATCCATTGTAAAATAACCCAAAGAATGGGTAGAAGGAACCTTCATAAACATATAACTCAAATAATATCCTAAAAAACCTAATATATAACCTACATTTATCTCTCGGTTGGATATATGGATATAAGTTTATAATGGAAATGGAATAAAATAACACATCTGAAAAAAACAAGGGAAAATAATAAAAACCAAGGTCTATCTTAAAAAATCAACAAAAACCTGAGGGTTATCATTGAAATATCATTGGGTGAGGAGTCTATGTGTTGGAGGGGTACATGGTAGGAAATATTTGATGAAAATAAGGATATAGTGTTTATAATTAAATGGAGGTATAAGAGTGAATTTAAAATTTAAAAAAATAGTTTAGGTCACATTTTTTTCCAAACCATGTAGTAACTGTATAGGGTTATCCATACAAAAAACAATCTACTTGAATCCTTCACATGTTATGGTCACAATGTTAGATCAATCTATGCACCAACCATTTGGGTCCATCCATTATAAAAAATAGGTCACCAAACTACATAGAGACTCTTACATAGTCTGAAAACCATGTTAATAGAAAGAAAAACTCCATTTATTAATTTCATCGCTCATATTTATGGTTTTTGTAATAATGTATGCTAAAAAAATTTTAACCATTAACTGGATTGTTTTCTCTGAAAATCTCAATTTTAACCTCTATCACTCAAAAACACCAAAATTGACTAAAGTCATCATAATTTAAATAAAATATGTATCAGTGACCTAATGAGTGTAATAGATATCCCCACTATTCTACATTCTATGCCCAATAAGTCTAAAAGTATTATCTTATTCCAAATTATGAATCCATATCACTCTCAATAGTTTATATAAATCACATGTCTTGTGGATTTCCTATCCATAACACAACAACACATGGCCCAAAGGGATCATTATAATTATTTGCATCCAAACATGATGATCAAGCATACAAATAGGATCATTAACCATTAAAAGATCAGGTTCTAGGTCTGAAACATCCCATTCCACTGTGAAGGATGAGACTTGATGATAACTTTTTCATTTTGACACATATTACAATTCATTGATAAAATTTAACATTCCTAGAAAGGCCAACTGGTATGATAAATTTTACAGATACTTTATAATCAAGAATTTTCCGAAAAAACATGGTATCAACTTTCCCTAAATATCCAAATGATGGAACGCCGATCAAGGTGATATATTATGAAACAACAAAAGGTTTGCATTGAACTCCACTACATGATGAAATCAGTCTATATATAATTTCAAATGCATTCAACCAACATTAACATATTTGTTATCTACAAAACATCAGTCAACATCTCATAAACAATACTAAATACATTTTTGGATAACTAACCTATCAAAGAACTATACAAAAAGGTATATCATGGTTTCACATATGCGTATAAAAACAATACATTTTATCAATATTTGATAACTACTATTATAATATAACTTTGAAAATGATGAATGTTTCACCCAAAATAATATGAAATCAAGGATTAAATCTCATAGAACATCCTCACCCATATAAATAACCATCTATGTCTGAAATTATATCTTTGGATGATAGGTTACAGATGATTTCATGATTAACCCATGGTTCTCTTCCCAACCAAACAGATATCATGGTGTGATGTGTGGATCCCAATTAGAAATAATCATTCAAGGTACACTATAAAAAAGAACAATATCTTGAATGGTAATATAATGGAGGGTTTCCATATTATTTTAATCCATAATAAGAATCAAATGGGATGATTTTGTTAAATAATAGAAAAACACACATATATAAAACATTCCACTAGTGGATTATGGAAATCTAATAACTAAATCCATATATATGTCATTATGTTTCAATATAAATAATGGGTGAGTTTTTGACATCCCATCCAGCTTTTGGTAATTATTTTTAACTATCATACATGTGAGAAACAAATAAATAAATTCATCAACATTATACATATTCCTAGACAACCTGTAATGATGTTTCGTATTATAGAAAATCATAGAAGCCCTCAAATTAATTTCCTCGATAGACTAGTGAACACAACTACATAATGTTTACCTTAAATAAAAATGTTTTATCAACCACTTCTGGAAGTTGTTGATACCATGTACAGGCAAAGAAGAATTCCCAATGGTATCCCCAATTATTAGGATTCCTAAAATTTGTCGATATATAAATTTTATTTCTAACCAATCTGAATATTATAATCAAGATAGGTTGTTATATTTACAGCATTCAAAACAATATTATCATCAACCAATTCCACTTTAAGAAGACATTTTCAAATTAATATCATTATTCCATATTCTTATTCAGTCTCTTTCTCTTCTTGAGTCTACATTCTCCTACTTATTCAATCATCCACCAAATTCCACATATTTGGAGTGTATGTCATTTAAAAATTAAAAGACTATATGTTCTATACCCAGTGGTTTTTATGATATTTCTCTCCCTTTAGGATAATATATACTTCAATCATTTATGATCTGAATATATGATGTATTTCTCGAATAACTAGGTATTAATTCCATTTTATTTGATCATACATCACCACTACCACATAAAATCCATAGGTGTGGCAGTTAATTTTTTATGGGTGAATGTGATGTGATCCATAGACTAATATGTGGTCACCTTTCATCAAAACCCACCCCAAACTAATATGAGGGCCACCATGTATGATACGCCTATAATGCACTCGGAGTCCCAAGAAACATCATATTTAAAAAACATTCTTGGCTATCTCCCATGATATCATATCTTGGGTATTCTATGTGTCTACTGAAAGTAATATTTTAGACACCACATGAGCCATGAACATCACTTTTTTTATAAAAAAAATGCATTTAGGAAACATTTTATACACATAGTGGTATATTAAGGAGTAAAAAATGATGTCTAAATATACATTTTTTCAACTTTTTATTTAAGTAAACTAAAATATCATCTATGAATACCATCATAAACGAGTCAATACACTGAAAAAAAAAATTGGTTCATCAAAGCCAAACAAACTATAAAGGAATTACATAGAAACAAAAGTAAATAAAAGTTCTCAATATTTCTATATCTACTGTATAAAACATTTTTTGGAATGTCTCTATCCCTCACCCCAACTAGTTCTACCTTGAGCATAAGTTGATATTTGGACATTACCAGGTTCCCTTAAACCGATCGAACATATCATCAATCACATGAAACTAACATATATTCTTATTCATCACTGTATTTACTATATTAATGTCAATACAATGATTAACGATTATGTTGGTTAGAAAAAACTGAAAGTGGGGGTGAATGGAAATTTTAAAAATTAGAGGAAATGTGAATGGTAATTTCAAAACTAAATGTAATTGATATAGTAATGATTTTATTTTGAAAGTTAATAAAAATTTAATTTCTATATTGACTTAGAGAATGTGAAAAATGGAATATGATATATCATTTTTTGGAAATTATGTGTATCTATTTTGGATGATAAAATGTGTAGATTAGAATGTAGAGAAAACATGGTTTGAAAACGGTATTTATAAATAGCTTACTATAGGCCCATACCTCCCCTCCCCTAGTTGGGATGTTTTTTAGTAACACACCGATATTTAAAATGGTCATGAAACTCATCTCACATAACTATGTTTATAAGTAGACTCTTAAATTTCATCTTTACATATGGGACTAATTCCCCATTTTTTCAATGGTGAGAACCTATTTTAGAATGATATGACAAGAATACATGTTTTTTTAGAATCCCTTTAGTAAACCCACTATATTATCTATCATAATGATTTTGGTAATATCCATGTCTCATTAAAACCGGAAATGATAATTCTATTACATAATTGGTACAAAGTATAAGTTTCCCTAAAGGATAATGTTTTTTGTAGCTTTTAATACAATATACATATATATATTACACTTGGGAATCATAAGATACATTATGAACATATTTTGATAACAATATTATTAATTTAATCATATCCAAGAGAATCATACATTTCTATTCTCTAGGTTTCCTTGGAAAAGGAAATCAAATAATTATTAGATCAGAAATGTAATAAGGAGTAGAATAAAACATAAAATTATATAACATAAATATGAGATAATTGATATGGAATGAATTCATGGAAAATATGAAACCATAATCAACTAAAACTAGGGTAATGTCTCATCCAAGAAAATTAAATGAAATGCTGAATAACAATTATCATTTATATTAGATGGATGTAATACATAATATCAAACAAAGAAAAATTTCCATCGCCATGTTCCATGACAATATACATTTCCTTGATACACAAGTTAATAAATTATACTATTAGGGGAAGTGTTACACACCAAAACCCAACCTATTTTTCTCATGATATCTTTTGAGGCATTGAGGGACTCTTTAATGTTGAAACGCACCTGTATCATTTTTTAGTCCAATTCATTCACTATAAGTCTCATGAATACCTTTCATACATTTCCCTAAAGATCCTCTTACTTAATAAAACATAACTATATTTATAATGTGATACACATATTTTAAATACTTCCCCATTCAATAGAATAATGTGGATGTCTATGATAACATCCTATAACATACTATAAATTCATGGGACACTATCATTTTAATGTGATATACCCTTATCAATGAATTATAGTGTAGTGGGTACAAAAAATGTTCTAGTTAATCCATAAAATATAGTTATTGGATCTAATAGATTTCATTGTAAGGATACTATAGACGTATAATGGGGAATCTATCATCATAATTCATTAAAATCACGTGAATATTTTAATATATATCACAGAGGAGAGTCTCTGCATGTGTCTTGTATTAGGACCACTCATCATGAATTATTGTGATTATTGATGAAAATATAAACATTTTTATGGAATGATTACCCTTAGTTTCTTTTCTTCCACTCCAACAACCACTTTATTGTATTTATACAAGGATTGTCTTCTAGGAAATTACATAGAGTTTTACCTTAACTTAATATAAGATGATTTTTTACAATGAAAAATGACTCTCTTGAATTAAATAATGTGAGGTAGGGATACCAATATATTCATATAAATCACTTATAATTCATATGTAACATGTAAAAAATATTCCTTGTAAATTCATATACTACTCCATATTAAGTAGGTGGTAATTTCAATATGAGTACCAATGAATGAAAATTGACACAGAAACCCACCCATAGGGCTGGGGTAGTAATTACATCACAAAATATTTAAAAAAGAGAGACTAAATTTGATTTTAAAATACCAAAAAATTTAATAATTTTATGGTATCTCATCTCAAATTGTAATTTTAGACACCACATAAAATAAATGAGTTTCATGTTATAAAATATGTATCATGGATTGGAATTTGAGATGAAAACCCATTACCTCATGTCTTGGACTCCCTAAATGTACTTTATCCACTTGTATCATAAAAATTGATATATTATTCAATAAATATATAACATTAATCATATAACTTTTCATTCATAAAATTTATAAATTCTCATTCTACAAATGAAAACCTATGATTTTCCACATCAATGTTTATATTATTTATTGTTTGTACTAGTTTCATAATATCAGTGTTCATATACATTATTATTCCATATTATTTTTTTATTATGAAATAAAATAGACCATTATGTATGGTTTAAAATAATTTATCATGTTTTATATAACATTATCAAGTGTTTCATGCCTTATCCTTGAAGAAAAAGTTCATAAAAACATATATTGGTGATTTTTGATGAACTATTGCAATTCCATTAATTGAGAATTTTGTATTGATATAAAACCTCTCATACCAATATAATTATTTTACCTTTTATATCATATTATACAAATAAATATGTTCTCATAATAGTTCATGACATAAATGTATATTATTGATCATATCAGTAGTTTAACCGACCAAAATATGAATCTACCATGATCATTGGATGATTATGAGATGGTTCAGTTTTAATATCATTATAATATGATTATAATAATCTTATTAATTTATTATTAGACTAATATAATATAAATATAATTAGTTAAAAGAGTCATTAAAAGATATAAAAACATTAGATAATATAGATGAATGATTATCCTTTTAGTATGCTAGTTTTAAATGATTATACTAAATATCATTTTGTACTTGTCATATAATTAATATGATTTTATATTTGTCAGAAAAAAACCATAAATATATCATGGAAATCACATTTATCCTATTATTTCATCCTTATATCATCCCTTGGAAGTGAGTGATGGAAAAAACAAACATTTTGACATGGATAGAATAAATTTGAGAAAATAGTTAATGAATATGAAAACTAAGTAGTAAATAATACTCATGATTGGGACATGAATTTTCCATAGATGACACCATGAAATTGATGGGAAAATTATAAATACTAATAAAAATAAGATTATATTAGTGTGAGAGGTTTTTATAGTGATAAAAATGATACATTTTAAACGGAAAATTCAAATGGGAGGGTGTAATGATGTTGTGAAGATATTTCACTTCTATAAGTGAAGGGAAGTTATTTTTGGATTAATCCTTACATTTGTAATACATTAAGGTCATTATTCAAGTTTCTAATGCTATAAAACTTGGAAAATATGAGATAAAAGTGCTTGTGTTGAAACCCTCTTTAACCACTCATTTTTTGAGACATATTTGTGTACTTCTGAGCATTTTGTTTAAACATTTGATATTTTACCCTAATTTACAAACACATTGGTAATTAATATATATCCATAGTAATTATTTTAAAGAAATAGTGTATGAATTAAATTTTAACTAATTTAATAATTATAATTTAAATTTTTAATATTATTTAATGAGATATTATTTTTGTATGTTCAAAAAATTAATTTTAAATTTAATACATGTATTCATTTTAAAATAGTTTTAGAGTTATAAATAATTGAATATATATATATATATTGGATAAATTTTTTTATTTCTAAAATTGATAACCAAAATTGTTTTAATATAAAATAAATAAATTTTATAGGGATTTCATAGTATTGTAAAATTGAATATCCCTTGAAAATATTTGATTTAAATGAAAACACTATAAAATTATTTTTATCTTAAAGTAAGATTTTAAATATTCCAAAAAATATTACAATGGTTATAAAAGTTCAATGTATATTGTAAAATATATAATTTTATTGGTTAAAATTATATTGTATTACATAATATGGTTTATAAACTCCTAGTAATTTTGTTTAGAAAATTAATGTCATAGAAATTACTTGATTTGTTAAAACAATTACATTTAACTATTTATTAATATTTTTTGAAAAATGACCAAAACTTAAATCGAATATAATATTTATATGATTAATTTCAATTTAAATGATTTTGGTTATTTTAAAACTCAACAATATTATTTTTTAGATAATTTCTTCAATTATGTGTCTTTAAAGAACGTTTTTTTTACAATAATTCATGGTACAATATTTACCTTCTATAATAGACTATCAGGTGTAATAATTTTTTTACAATAGTGATGAGATTGGAAGAGATAATGGAAGAAGAGAGCCTTAGAATGAATATAAATTTACAGTGACTCTCTGAGAACGTTGAGAAAATGATTTAGAGATTCACCATTGGTGTTATAGTTAATTGATATCATAGATCCAGAAAAGATGGATCTTCCATGTCACCATGGTGACATATTTATTGGGTCCACAAGGTTTAAGAATATTTTATAATTTTCTAGAGTAATTTAGAACCATCAATAAGACTTTTATAAGAGTGGGGTCCACAATAATTAAGAAAATAGACTTTTCCTTTGAACAAAACTATCTTGTAGGATAATCCCACCAGTAACATGTGTCATGAACAAGACCAAGATGTCAATTAGACTAAATCCTATACCATCTGTGGTGTGGCCCGAGGGTGTTCTCGATCAGCATGGGCTGGAAAATAGTGCAAGGAATCAATAGTAAATAGTTGGGAATGATTTGGCCCATGAAAAAGGTAAAAAATAAATAAACACCGATGATATAAATAAAAACTTGAAGTGGAATGAAAATAAAATTATAAATACCACCATGTGACCGCATAGCTCACAACCGAATGTAGAACCAAGTTCACTCTTAGAGTTATCCAATACTAGAAGAACCAAAAACTAGAATGATAAAGTTAACATGAGCATTGAAATTCCTAGTTGGAAGGAAAAAAGATAAAACACGGAATCCATGTATTTTCCATTCCTGAAAGCATTCCATTAACACCAGTTTGAAATACAATAATAAATATATATTTTCACGTTTTATTAAACAAACATAGCTACTAGTTTTAAAATCCTGCACAAGACACATTTAATTTTCCAAATAGACTATCGTTTTTATACCAATGTCTAAAACAAACACTTTTTCAAAAATATATAGAATTTTCTTAAAATTAAATAAATATACAAGTAAACAGTGCATGCTAAAACCAAAGGAAATGTAATGTGAACATGTATATATAGAATTAACAATGGATGATGGTAAATATCCTGAGAAGACCCAAAAATGTACTTGGTTTAGAACCACATGTCGGTGTATGATAATTTCCCAAAGTCAATAACCACTAGTTTCATGAAATTGACTAATCTAGTGGCATATCTCACCTTGCATATCCATGATCCAGTGGGTAGTAACCCGTCTAAATAGGGTTGTTCCACAACTATCAATCATTCACCTAAAAGACAACTAGGAACCCATGGTTGTAGTAAACTATATATGTGACAGTCCCTCTCATGTGTTACTCACCTTACCTAATTCCACCACACTTTCCTACACCAAACATGGAAATGACCTATATGGTAATCTATAATGGGAAATCCTAGATAGGGGTTCCCACTAATCACACACACACACACACACACAAATATATATATAACAAATAATCAAATGTTCCAATAGGGTTGTTATATTACATTTCATTTAAGGAATACTAAAAATCATTCGTCGATTCCAACTTAGTGTTTACATTTTTCAAACAACATCATTTATGTAAAATAAACAAAAACGAAAATTTTAAGTACAAAATGCCATAAAACCCTTTATATTATGAGACGAAACGATTTTACCAAAAATATTTCAAAACCATATTAATTTAAACGTGAAACACTACCTTTATATTTTCAATGAAAAATGGTCCATTAAGTTGTAAATCCATCTTTATTTTAAAACTATGAGAAAAATCTATAACAGACTCAAAAATTTAAAGTATACATCCACACCATTTTGAATCTAACAAACTTTTCAAAATCACAAAAATATGTTCTGAGGCCAATGGATCCAACCTTTATAAAACTCATTTGATGTCACATTGAAAATTAAATTAATGAAACACAAAATCATTTTAAAAGCTCGGTAACGTTAGCAGAAAATGTGGAAGAAGGGAAGATGAGGAATCTTTTTTAAAAAATTGTGTTGTATAATGTCATTCTCATTTCAATTAATATCCATTTGTGCACTCCCTGAACCCATGGATATGACATTATGCAATGAGACTCCCCCTTGTACCCATGATATTCTTTTTAGAAACCATTTAAAAAAATAACTTCCCTTTACCAACCAAATCTGAAAATACCACATAATAACAAAACATAACATTCCATTTTAGAAACCATGATATACATTACGAAAACATGTTATGGTGATAATAGAGCCATTAAAATACAACCAAATCACACACCACTTCACATTACAGATTGGGACTAATTTTATAATTCACACCAATGTAAAATACCATATCAAGGTTTACTTCTACAATAAAATAAAAAATTACATTTTATAAGAAACACTAAGGGGATAGTCACATTGGAACAAACATAGGATTACATTGAAAACTATTTTGTGTTCAATTTATTCTGATGACTAATCATCATAATTAATTAAATATAGGTGATATAAGTATTCCAAAAATGTTTACAATTTTATTATTTAAATCGAAGTAGAAATGGGACGCAATAGAAAGGAAGAAATCATGGTGACACCAACCTTAATCATCTTGATTTTTGATGATGACTAGCCAAACTGACACATCACACTTACACACAAATGAATTAATACATTGGTATATATATATACACCTAGCTTCATTTCACATATTCCTGGGTCAATTAAAAAATATATACAAAGATGGAATATATATAAATATATGTCCCACACTATGCATGTACATGTAGGAACTCTTGACACCAGCAGTCCCATCCCACCACAGCGAGGTCCAAATCACACAAAAAATATTTTAGATAAATCAAAACACATAAAATTCTTAAATTAAAATTACAATGATGAATAATAATTGAACAACCTTATTAAATATAATGGTGGGTAGTCCAAAATGGTCTATAATGAATCAACTTCGAGGGTAGTTTCTAGAACATAGACAAATATCAACCTAAAGTCTAGAGGAAATCAAGTAATGTGAAAACTCTACCCATTAGGGATTAGTCAACCAAGAAACCCCCATTAACACCCTATAAATATATACGGTAAGAGAGGGAAACTCACTAGAAGGGGAGATGGTGTGGCCACCATAGAGGTGTGGCTCACTAGAGAGGGAGACGACTGGGTGGGGATAGATGTTGTATAAGAGGAAAGCAATAAGATAACGGGGCACTTGAGGGGTCGCTCAAGGAGGACTGTCCGCTAGAGGAGACTGTACAAGTGAGGGAAGTACACTCTATAGAGGGAACTGGCAGTGTAAGATGGAATGTGTAAGGGGGAGTGGTGGGCTGGGGTGGTAATGTGAGATGAGTGAGTAGCGGGTCACACCATTGGGTGATAAAGTAGAGAGGGAAGTAAAAACCTAGGTTAGAAAACAAAACAAAATTAACACAAAAATCAAATAAAAACATAAATAAATAAATATAAGTTATAAAAATGATATTTATAGTAATAATAACATATTTATAATAAAAAATTAATAGTAGTAATAAAAATAACATAATGATAATAATAATAATAATAATAATATTTATATTATTAAAAAATTCTTTAAATTTTATTTTTATAAAAGTTTATTTATTTTAAAAATGAGAAAGTGCATGGTCACCTAGGAAAACTACACTGTTTTTTTGCTAATGGTGTCATGCCCATCACTGGCCCAAAACACACAAAAATTATCAAGAATCAATAGTTTTAAACTAGAACTCAACCTAAACCTCTATGGTAATATCCAAAGCTGTGAAATAATAAATTTAAAAAAAAATAAAGCTATGGGAGTGACAATTCACCCCAACATAAAAATCAACTCCCTGAAATTCATGAAGTGGAAAGTTAATTAAAAACTAATTCCATGTCTGAACATAACGAGAATAAACAAAGCATTATGGGGTGACTATTAATTCCCCAAGTGAGACATGACTAATCTAGATGAAATCCTAACACAAAACAAGTGGGGAAAATGGGAGGGATCAGTCCACCAAATGAAATATACTAACATGGAAATTAAAACCAAATAATCTCACCCCATAGAGTGGGGTCACCATAGTAACTCCCAACCGATCTAAACAAACTCCCATGGCACAAGTGAAACAACTCCACCCTAAGAACTATAATCTTTTCACCCACCAACATGACCCCTAATATAAGGGGAAAACTCATGAAAATATACTCTGAATAAAAAATGGACCATAAAACCCATTAAACTATCTCTCAGAACCCAATCATCTCCAAATTAGAACCACTATAGTAAAACCATCCCAAATAAAGTCCAACAACACATAAAAACAAAAGTTTTAGAAAACCGTCATTTGAATATATGGAACATCTTAGGTTGTGATAGAGAGAGTTCATCATACTATTAAAAAAATATATTAACTTATACTAACATGAGAACTTGAATACAAAAACCATAATTATATCTGTTTCAAAACTAAATATAATGAACCGGGTTGAGGGATCACAAATACATGTCATTCCTAAATGTGTGTGAGCATCACCCCAAGACCTATGTATGGGGATCTTATGGATTATGAATATATTTCCTTACAATCAAGTACAAGAAGACGTCCATCATAACCTCTTCTTCGAGCAGTAGTTCTTAAAGAACATCTCTAAGTGAACCAAATAGCCACAATAATCATAGGTCATCAGAGGGATGTGATATGACAACTTTGAATGCCTAGACCGGACACACTGGTGGAACACTAGAATGTAGCAACGAGTTCCCCTAGAATGCACTAATTTCTAGATTATAAACCCTCATGAATAAAGGGAGAAACCAAATTACCAACAACTATAAACTACACCCTAAGAACCAACTCTGCTATGAATTCCTCATCCACCAAACACTCCAAACATGCTTCACTAGATGATAGAAATTTTTCTGTAATCTATGGGAAATGAGTGCAAACAAAAAGATTAACTATATTGATAATGTGGTTAAGGTAAATGTTTACTAACATAAAGCCATACCAAAATCTCACAACTCTTACACATACCTCATCTTAACCTCTCCAGGTATGATCATTTGGATGAAGGTGGCCTTGGAGATTCCTAAGGTCACCCGAACATCTAACGATGATGAGACAACCGACTTCCACATGTCCAAAGCCAGACACTAAAACAACAATAGACTAGAACAACCTATAACTGCATTGGAAGTCCCCAATGATCCAATGACACACTCTACCGCTAAAATCCACTTCATTACCTCAAATGGAACTCTTTCACTACCATGAACATGAAACATCTCAGAAGAAACAACCATTATGAATGTGTCATTACAAACATTGGGGAACTTTTTGGGTGAAATTCATGGAAAACATCACCCAAACCCATCATCAAACCAATGAAAAATAAAAAAAGGACACCTCAATCCAAAACAGCATATTCAGAAGCCAAAAAACACCAGAAACCAGAAAAAATATATTTCCAAACCCACCATTTCAAGTTAAATTTAAAAAATATATCATCTAAAGGCCATTATTTAAACACTAATTCTCACTTTTTAAACCAAATTCAGCTTCCAAAATCATTTCCTCTTTCAAAATAACCTTTATAAAAATAAGGACAATCCTGTGGTTTTATATAAATACCTAAGGAATCCCATGAGCCATCGCACATGTGTTCCTCAATTTTCATCCATAGGTGCCAACACAAACTTTACAAACACGTACACTTACATGTGAAAAAATAAATATAGAGTACTAAGGGTTTCACCAAATCCATTTTCATAGAAAATAAAAATAGTTCCTATATTTTGATACTAAATAAATTTAAAATTTTGAACCCATTTGACCAAATTAAATCCATTTTTAATGAAAAAAATTGAGTATGAAACCATTTTCACTTTTCAAAAGAACCCTTACACCAATCTTTTAGAGAGATATATTATTTACTATGCCCAATTCAGTGACATGTTAGTGATTCATGAACCCGGTAGGAAAAAACACTACTAAGAACATGAACTAAGCACTTAGACTCCACATGGGTCACTACCCCATGTGGGATCACAACGTAACACAAGATCACCACCACTTTCATCCCTCAACCCAAATCAATTAAAAAAGACACAAATCCCAGTCTACCCTTGACAACTCATCATTTGAAATGAGAAATGGTTCATGATGCACTTCCCATACCTACTTCCCAAGTCCCAATATTCCTAATCTCCCACTAATGAACACCATAAATAACAAGGAACTACTATAATATCATATTTTCATGAAATATACTGGGATGTCAGTTGGTCTGACACCTGTGCCGTCAAAGGAATGGGAGAAAGGGTGTACTCGAACCCTAGGGGGTAGAAAAAAAATAGAGACTAACAATAAAAATTAAAAAATAGAAACAGACAGAAAATTAAACCTCACAGACCACCATGTGAGCTCATAGGTCACCGCCCAACTCAGAACCATGTTTTGTATGAGATTGATCCAACACTATAGGAACATAAAATTGAAAATAAAATATAGTCCTGATAACCAAAGTACTCTGTATGAATGCCAATGATAAACCATGGAATCCACGTATTTTCCATTCCCAACAAAAATCCATTACCATTAGTTAGAAATACATTTATAAAAATAAATTCTTCACATATTATTAAACAAACATAGCTTCTTATTTCAAAATCCAACACACGCCACATTTCATTTTCAATATAGTCAATCTTTTAGATTCCAATGACTAAAAAAATACTTAATCAATATAATGTGAGGTTTTTAAGATAATAAATAAATAAATTAGTAAAATGTGCATACCAAAAATAAAGGCAATGAAAAGTGAAAAATAATTTACAGATGTAACCTGGCCTATCTTCAATCAAGGGGGTACTAACCCATATTATAGGGGTGGGTCATTAACTCTCACTTGATCATCTAAAAGGATCCAAAGAACCCTAGGTAGTAGTAAAGTGTGTGATTGGGAGTCCCTTACGTGCACGACTCACCTTACGTTATGCCACCACACTTGCCTACCCCAAAGATGAAAATTTCCTATATGATAACCCATAAAGGGAAATCATAGACAGGGGTTCCAACTACACACACACACACACAAATATATATATATATATATAACAAATCATAAACGGTTCCAATATTTATGTCGCATCACATTGCTTATAAGACATACTTCAAAACATTCAAAGATGCCAATTGGTCTTTTGAATGTTTCAAACCACATCATTACTGAAATATCTACCCTGAAAAATCATTTCTGCGTACAAAATTCCAAACGTTTTTTACATTTCAAGACCAAAATATTTTACCAAAAATATTTTCAAACCCTTTGAAACGAATCCTCAAACACTGCCTTTATATTTGTAATTTTAAACAAGACTTTATGTTCCAAATCCATATTTACTTTAAAAATAAGAAAAAAATTCACAATACACTCAAAATTACTAATAGACTTCCAAACCATTTTTAATTTGACCATCTTTTCTAAATCCCCAAAAATGTGTTTTGATGCCAAATGAGACAATCCTTTAAGAAACATTTTTGAAGTCACATTTCTAAAAATCACAGGTAGCAACATAACATCATTTGAAAAGCATGGAACCATTTTGAGAATATGGGGATGAATGAGAGATGAGTTAACATTTTAAAGCAAAAGTGTCTTAGAGTTCCATTTTCAATTGAATACACATCCATGTGTACACTCCGGACACCCAGGCATGTGCCAAAATCCAATTTCAATCCCCCATTCCCAATTAAAACATTTTTAGAAATCATTTTCCAAACCCCAATTGCCTTTACCATCCAAACCTGAAAATACCACATAATAACAAAACATATCCATCCATTTCACTAATTAAGAAAAGGCTTCCAAAAACATTTCAGAGTGAGTCTTGAGACATTAAAAGATAGCCAAATCACACACCACTCCATTTAAGAAATTGAGATAAATATACCAATTTGAACCAAGACGAAGTACAAAAACTAGGTTCAATTATGCTATAACATCAAAAATTAAATTTTAAAAGAAGCACTAAGGGTATAATAAAAGTATTATAAATGAAGGATTTCTTTGAAAACTATTTTGTTTTCAATTTCTAATGATACCAAATCATGACAAATAATTATATACAGGAACCATATGTGTTTGAATCATTTTTATAAATTTATAATGTAAACCTAATCACAAATGGGATGCGATAGAATATGAAAAAATAATGGAGACACCTACATGAAATATACCTCTTTTTTATGCTGACTAGAAAAACCAAAACATTGAACTTAAAAGCACATTAATTTATGAATATATATACCCATAGTTAAATTTCACATATTTCCCATGCCATGATAGAATATTTACAAATAAGGATGATATATATATATATGTCTTACCCTATGCATGTACATGTAGGAACTCTTGACACCCACAATCCCAAACCACCACAGTGAGGTACAACCCACAAAATAAATATTACTAACAACAAAAAACCCATAAAATTTATAAATTAATGATAAAACAGCATAAAATATTTGTAAATCCATAAAAATTTATAATGGTGGACTGAATGAAATGGTTCTAAATGCATCCCATTCATCAGCGGTTGCTGGATCATGGACCAACAACACTGTAAAATCAATAGGAAACCGTGTCACGTGTAGAATCTACCCATTGGGGTTTTTTTTCAAACTAGAATCCACTAATCAAACACTATTAATAGAGAGTGGATGATATGTATACTCACCAAAGGGGTAGTGGGTGTGGCCGATGGAGAGGTGTGGATCACCGAAGAGGGAGACGACTGGCTAGGGCTGGTTTCCAAAGAGGAGGAGAGTGGTGATAGTAGTCGGCACAGAAGGGACTATGTGAGAAGGACTCTTGTCTAGAGGAGGCGATATTGGAGAGGGAGGCATGTGAGACAGAGGATTCCGATGGTGGAATTGGGGTGGTGTTAGGCAGAGCAGCGAACTATGGTGGCGACACAAGTGGAATAGAGCGTGCGGGTCGAATCATGGGGGATAAAGGGGAGATTGTAGGAAAACCATGGTTAGAAAACAATTTAAAAAAAAAAGTTAAAAAAATGTAAATGAAAAAATATAACTAATACTAATAATAATAATAAAAATAATAACATAATAACAACAATAAACTTAGAAAAAACAATGATAATAAAAAAATTAAAAATGATGATAAGATAATGATAATAATAATAATAATAATTATAATAATAAAAAATGTAATTTAATTTTCATAAAATGATATTTATTTTAAATTTGGGGCAACTGCATGGTCACCTTGGATAACCACACCTTTACCGCTAACCATGAAGATCCCATGAAATGGCCGTAAACCCCACTTAATTACCATACAACAAAAAATTTAAACAAGCACTCAACCCGAACCTCAACGAAAATATTAAAATCTAGGAAATAATAAAATAAAAAAATTTAAATGGTTGGGGTGTGAACATTCTCCCCCACCAAAAACAATTTATACCTTTAAAATTTCACCAAGATGAAAGTTTATAAAAAATTGAGTCCATTCTCGAACACACCCAAAAGAAGCTAGGAATTATGGGGTGGAAATTTATTCACCACGTCACACCCAACAGATATAGATGATAACATAACCCAAAATAACAGGATAAAACGAGATGGGTTTCCTCATAATAGAATTATTCTAGAAATAAATCAAAAACACAAAAATCCTACCTTAGGGAGGGGGAAACCACGATAACTCCCAACTAATCCAAACAAACTCCAATGGCCCATGTGAAACAACTCCACCACTAGAACTAGAATCATTTGAAACACCAACCATACCATCAATAATAGAAAAATACTCAAAAAAAGAAACTATGACTAAAAAGAGGCTATAAAATCCATTACCCTATCTCGTAAAACCCAAAAAACTCAAAATGAGCACAACTAAACAAAAAAAATCCCATACTAGAGAAAAAGAACACTTCAGAAAAAATGATTTAAAAAATCATCATTAGAATAGATGAAACAGATTGGTTATAAATAGAGTGAGTTCATCACACTATTAAAATAAGTGATGAACATAAAATAGTAGGAGAATATGAATAGGGAAACATAAATTGTATATATATAGAAATGAATGATAGTGAACTTGGACGAGTTATGAAATACCCACATAAATCCTAACTCTCTGCGAGATTCACCTCGGGACCTCCAATTAGGGATCTGGTGGATGAAGAATATCTTACCTCAATATTAGTTATGAGGTTCCTTCGATCATAATCCCTTATTCGAGCAATGGATCCTATATAACACTTCCAGGTGACCCAAACGACCATAATGGCCACAATCTACAGGCCATGACCCCAAATAGAAAGTATAAAAACTCTTTAATGTGGGAAATGTAAACATTTACTAACATATGGCCCTACCAAACATCCTACAACACTTCCACCTACCTCAAATTCACTTCCCCCAAGTATGAAACATTGGGAAAAGGTGGAATTGGACATTCCACAAGTCACCCAAACATTCAAGGATAATGGGAAAACCAACATCCACTTGTCCAATGCTAGAGCCTCAAACAACACCAAAACAGTAAAAGATATAACAGACTTCGATGTCCCCAACGGTCCAAAGTCACACTCTACCTCTTCATGCAACATCATTGACTCAAACAAACCTCTCTCACCTCAAAGAACAAGAAACATCTAATAAGGGAAAGAAACATGGCACAATTCATTTAAATTTTTTTGGACCTTTCTAGGTGGAAATCATGGAAATCAACAACCAAACACTACATAAAACAAAAAAAAAAGGAAAAAACACCTCATCCAAAAAACAAAGTATGGTGATTATCTAAACAACACAAGCACAACCAAAAATATCCTTTTGAAAACATACAATTTCCAATTTATTTTAAAAAAATTCTCATACCATAGACATTTTCCAAACACCAAATCTCTTTTTTTAATCCAAATTTATTTTCAAAAATCATTTCCTCTTTCAAAATCACCATTAGAAAAACAAGTCAAAGCCTTCATTATAAATAATCACCCATGGAATCCCATGAATCATCACACATGTTTTCATCTGTTTCCATCTATAACATCCAATACAAACATTCCACACAAATAACCACACATGTGAAATCATCCAAAATGTGCACGAAGGGTCACACCCATTAAATTTTCATATATAATCTAAACTATTTATGGATTCTCAATCCAAAACAATTTAATTTCGTTAACACCTTTTACCAATTTCATTCCATTTTTAATGAAATCATTACGAGTTGAAATCCATTTTTTCATTTCAAAGATCCCTAACAAAAACTATCTTAGATAAGGACTAGTGTATTTCACCAACATAGAGACATGGTGGTGGTACATGAACCATGTAGTCAAAAACATTAAAAAGAACTTAAACTAGGCACTTGGACTCTAAACGAGTCACTACTCCACGTGGGATGAAAATGTGACACCAGCTCACCTACATTGAAATCCCTCAATCCAAAACAATTGAAATATACTAAAATCCCAGAATAACCCAAAAAAAATCGAGTTTCTGAATGAGAAAGGATTCATGAATCCATTACCATACATACCTCCCTAGTCCTGATAGTTCAAATCTATAGCTACCCGACACCCCAAATAATAGGGGCCTACTATGATACCATTTTTTCATGATGAATCCCAATATTCTAACCTCCCCAACATCCGAGTCTTCTGTTGCATGGACCAAAGAGTGTTCTTAATCCTCACGGGCTGGAAACTAGTGCCGGGATTTGAGATTATACTATTGGGAATGATTTTTCTCATGAAAAAAAGGTAAAAAAAGTTAAATAATCTCAAGGAAAATAAAAACAAGAAGTGGAAATAAAATTAAACTAGTTATACCTATAGGGGACCTCATAGGACACCACCCAACTCTAAACCATGTTCTCTCCAAGAGTTATCCAACACTAGAGGAACCTAAAACAAAAAAATATATAATGTAGGAATGAGAACTGAAATTCTCAATATGAATACTAATGAAAAACCAACAAATCCATGTTTTTCATTTCCTAAAAACATTTTTTTAGAACTATTTTGAAATAAATTAATAAAAATATGTTTTTTACTTTTTATTAAACAAACATAGATTCCAGTTTCAAAAAACAACACATTCCCCATTTCATTTTCAAAAGTGACTATCCATTTAATACCAATGTCTAAAAAACATTTAATAAATACAGTACAAGTTTGTGGTGAATATAAATAAATAAACAAGTAAATAGTGGATTCTGAAACTAAAGGTAAAGAAAAGAGAACAAGAAGATATATAGATAACAATGGGTTCTCATAAAAATCCATAGAAGACCCCAAGATGTACATGGATTAGAACCACAAGTCAACGTATGATGAAGTCCTTATGTCAATAACCACTGGTATCCCTCAACTGACCAATCTAGTGAAAACTTTCACTTGTCCTATCAACGATTCTCAGGGTAACAACTTGTCAAATCGGGTTTGGTAAGAAACTATCACGTGATCCCCTAAAAGATTCCCAGGAACCCATCGTAGTAGTAAAATGTGTAAGGGGGAGTCCATCGCACACATTACTAACCTTACTTACTACCACTGCACTTTCCTTCTCAAAAAATGACCATCTCTTATACGATACCCCATATAGGAAATTCTAAATAGGGGTTCCCACACTATATACACACTTACATATATATATTTACCAAATCATGAAACAATCCAACCGGTCCGTCATGTCACATTGCATCTAAAACATCCATAAAATAATTTGAATATTCCATCTGGGCTTTTAAATTTTCCAAACCGTGTTGTTTCCAAAAAATCAATCCAAAACATTATTTCTATGTACACAATGCTAAATGTTCCATTACATTATGATCCCAAAATATTTTTTCAAAAATACTAGAAAACCCTTTCCATAGTAACTTCAAACACTACCATTATGTTTGAAATTCTATTTGGGGTATTATGGTCCATATACATCATTATTTCAGAACTAATTCTAAAACACACAATGCACTCAAATTTTCTAACAAATTTCATACGATTTATAAGCCATACATATTTTCTAAATCCCAAAAAATGTGTTATGAGGCCAAATGAGCCAAAACTATAAGGAACATGATTAAAGTAAAATTTTAGCATCTATTAAACTATCATATAATAATGTGAAAATAAATCTATGATTACTAGAAAAAGGGGAATACATAAAGGCGGGGAAACTTTTTAAAATAAAATTCTGTTAGAGTTCAATTATCATTTGAATTTATATCCATGTTTTGACTCTATGACCCTGTGGAAGTTGAAACATAAAATGACACACTGCCTTATTCCGATAAAAGCCTTTTGGGAAACCAAATTTCAAAAACCACATTCTTTTACAAACCAACCTGAAAAATACCACATAATAAAAAAACAAAAACCATTCTTTTCACAATCTATGAAAAACCATGATAAAAAGTCTCATGGTAATTATTGAGTCATTTAAAGACAAAACGATTACACATTAATCCACTTTAGAAATTGTGACTAAATTAACATTTCCCAGAGTTGAAAAATAATACTATAAGGTTTAGTTCAATTATAAATGAAAAAATTACAGTTTACTAGAAACACTAAGGGAATAACCCCACAGGTACAAATGATGGTTTGTTTTGAAAACTAATTTTATTCAATTTTCTATGATGAAAATCCATAAAATAAAATTATATATAGGTTTTATAAGTGTGTGAAACATGTTTAAAATTTTATTAAGTAAATCCATTCACTAACAGAATGCAATAAAATAGAAAACATCAAGGAGACACCAACCAACAACAAGACACTTTTGGAAGATGACTAGCTGAATTGATACTTCACACTTAAGTGGACATGAATATATATATATATATACATACCCCTGGATCTATTTCACATATTCTACACTCAATGAGGAAATATGTATAATGAGGGAATATATCTATATATGCCTCACCCCATGCATGTACATGTGGGAACTCTCAACAATCACAGTCCAGAACCACCACAACGAGGTCCAACATACACTATAAAAATTACTAGCAACTGAAAACCCAAAAATGTCCAATATAAAAATTAAACTAAAGATAATTAATTGAAAACCCATACCAAATATAATGGATGGTGGACTAAAATAGTCCAAAATGAATTGCCTTCAGCAATGGATTCCTGAACACCAACCAACATCACCCTAAAATCTAGAGAAAATCGCATCACTCTCAAAATCTACACATTAGGGTTCAACCAACCTTGAAAACCCTATTAAAACCCTATAATAGAGAGGGGAAGGGAGGAAAACTCGTCAGAGGGGGAGAGGGTTCGGCCGTCAGAGTGGTGCGTCTCACCAGAGATGGAGACAACCAATTGGCGTTCATCACCAGATAGGAGGAGAACGATGCAAGAAAGGGGCCATGCAAGGGTCCATGTGAAGGGCCACATGAGGATGCCATGTGGTTGGATGATATGTTTTCGGTGAGTGAGACACGTGCACGAGAGGGTGCTAACACTAGATGAGGGGAAACATAAGGGGGAGCAGTGGGATGGGGTGTTCGTGCCTGAGGAACAAAGTTCGTGGGTCACACCATGGGTAGAAAATGGGTAGAAGGAATAAAAAAACTAGGTTAGAAAAAAAATAAAAAATTAAAAAAAACACTTAAATTAAAAAAAATTATAATTATAATTTTTATAATACTAACATAATAATAAGTTTAATAATAACAATAATAACAATAACAATAATAATAATAATTATATTTAATTAATTATTATAATAATAATAATAATATTATTATTATTAATACATTATTTAAATGTTATTTTCATAAGAATTTATTTATTATAAATATTGGATAATTTCACTATCACCTAGGTTGATAATTCATTTATGAATAATCCTGCGGCTCCTATGCAATGGCCCAAAACCCACCAAAATTACCATACATGAAACATTTTAAACCATGCATTCAACTCATACCATGATGGGAATATCCAAATCCAATAATTAATAAAATAAAATTATTTTAATGTTTGGGGTGTCAAAAGATAGAAGGACTCCTAAAGATATCCTAGATTTACCTAATTCCACCACCATGGTTGTTCTTCTCTAATATCTAGATTGTGGTCATTTAGTGAGAATTACATTCTATACATGTGCTACTGGATAGGAAGTTCCTTGCACTGGTGATATATTATCTCTTGAAATTTATAACCTTTCCACTAGATCCTCCTTGTCATCAATTTATGGTCTTTGAATTATGTACTGATAACATTTTGGTATTTATAAATATGATAAATTATTGTTTTAGGCCTTTAACATTATCATCATATTTAATTTTAATATACATTAATAAAATCAGTTACTCTATCAACTATAATTAAAAAAGAAAAAACAAAGAGGATGAAATCTAAACAATTGAATTATTATTCACACAAAATAGTGTTTTTGATCATGAAAATGAAATGATAAATAGAGAGGTACAACAGTATCCCCCATTTGATAATAAAAAACAAATAACATAAAAATATAAATCAAGTGTAAATAAAGATTGAAATAAATACCAATGTATTCAAGATATACATATATAATTTTTTTTAACAAGAGTAACAAAATTTACTCCCCCTTTGTGAAGTAGTGAATAAATAACCCATATTTAAAAAATATCCCCCTTTTTAAAAAAATTTCTAACCCTTTAATGTATAGTAAATTTACCCCCATTTAAGGTTCAAAATTTCACCACCATAAAAACAGTTTCTCCCCATAAGAGTTCAATACATTTCTCCCCATTTAATGTTCAAAATTCATTACCCTTTCAATAAAATAATATATCCCCATTTATGTTAGGAAAAATTCTCTCCCCAAGTAATATTAAAACTTAAAATAGAAGTATAGTGGATAAAAAAATCTAATGATTTATTTTAAGAAAAAATAATGAAATATTTTAAAAGGGATTTTCAAAATAGAAAATAGAGATTAAAAATATTGTTCCAGATAAAATCAAATAGATTTAAAAAATAACAACGAAAATGAAAAGAAATTAATCAAATCTCAATATCATGAATTCACTTTTAAAAAGATAAGTAGATGGATATGTAGTGGTATTATTAAAAATGTTGAAAAAATTATATATATAATTATAGATATAAAAAAGATAAAAGCGGTCAGAGAATATCTAAAGTGAAAATAAAAAATGAAATAAAAAAATTGAACATGCATTTTCCAAGACACAAATTCAATTCAATAGTGGTATTCCCTTATTTATTGTCTAATAGGGTTAAAATGTACCATTAATTGTGAAGAAAATTCTAAAATTCATCCTCAGAATTGAATGTCAAATAGAATATAAAAACATTATTAACGAGACATGTTTATGTAAAAGGATTTACATAACATTTGAATCACTTTTATTAGAGATTAAAAATAAAAATAAAAATGTAAAAAGGAATATGAAAGATTACTCATATATGTTTTGAAAATAATTTTACTAAATATTAAATAAATAAGAAACTATGTCAATTCAATTATTGGGAAAATAATTTTTTAATTTTTTAAATAATGAGTAAATATATAGAAAATAGAATTTGTTTTATATAATATAACGTTGATATTTGAAGGCAAGATAAACACATTTTACAAATTTAAAAATTAATTTGAAAACCTATTTATCTATTAAGAAATTTATTTGATTATAATAGATAATTCTACTCCTCAATTTAATATATGATTTATATAGTAGACTCTTACGGAAGAGAGAAATGAAAATAAAATTAACAGTAAAATGAAAATTTCATGATTTGGAAAAAAATATTTAAACTAAGTCAAGAAAAAAATATATTTTAAAAAGATTTCTACAGTTATCAATTATAAAATGTGTGGAATCATAGGTATACCTTTCCATAAATGACATTAATAAAAAGGAATGGTTATAATTTAGAGGTATATGTTGGATCATATGAGTATATTATGGTGGATATACCTACATGATGGATACATTTATAGTTTAAAAAACATAGTTTAATTAAATATACACTAATAAAAATAAAATTCTCTTAATTTCAAGTATCAGACTCAGACATAGTTTGATTATCAGAGTAACATAAATAAAAAATAGAAACAATCCAATTATATTAGAGTAAAAGATCATAATCAATGTTGATCTGATTAATATGAAATTATTTCCTTCATCTTCTTCACAGTAATAGAGATAAAACCAATTGTATAAAAATCTATGTAAAATGTTAGTCTTTCTATTAACATTCATCGTGGTATAGAAACTAGTAAACTATGAAATAAAAAGTAATAGTAAGAATGAATTACAAGTTATATTAAATGATTTAACGATATTATACCTTATAGTATTGTAGTCAATAACAATAAATATATGTATCAACTATTTTAAACTAAAATTAAAGATTGTCATTCTTTATATGGAATTCAGTCAATACGATAATCAGAATATCTCTTTCATCCTTCCCAGGGAAGCCCTTAATAGGACGACCAATTTCTGTCTACCTATCCCTGAATTCCCTCGATCTAATGTATTGGATTCACTATCTTATTATCTTTAGATTCAATTTATCAAAAAAATGATTGGATGTGAATTAGAAAGAAAATGTAATTAAGAAAACAACCCTCAAAAGGATTACATATAGTAACCATCTCACTTTTTAGTATTCGAATAAATATTGTACAATTCATTCTTTGAAATATTTAGTCAAAATAATTTGAGAATAAAATATATATTCTCTAAACTCTTCTAATGGATTTCAACTTAATGTTGAAGATCCAATAGAAATAATTATGAGTTTGTTTCAACTTCCTCGGACAGATGGGACATATGTATCATTTGTAAGTTAATATTTGATGTCATATTGAATAGAACCATAACAGTGTTAAATATATTCCATACAATATAAATAATTCTTATCTACTTCACATTAAAAACTTTTTCTAGTCTGATAGACATTATGAATGATTATCTATACAATGAACTAAATAATGGTCAGTCCAATTGATCATAACTATGGTTAATCTAATGGTTATTACTTCTATTATTCAGGTAGACACAACATAAGTCTAATAACTAGTCTAGAAAAAATACATTCCAATTAATCATAAACACGATCAGTATTATTATCATATTCAGTAATAGAAATTTTAAATTCATGACACATTAGCATACATATATTCATGGTAAAAACTAATACTCTATACAAAATTATACTAAAATACATGGTATATAAAAATTTACTAAATATGTTTTCATGAAGTTCCTGTGATTTCAAAAAACATTGAAATGGAAAATGTAAGAAGTAAAACGTCTAACTCAAAACCTCTCCTTTTGTTGAAATAATAATTAACCCAAAAAAAATGAAAAACCAATAACACTTTTTTATATTAAAAATATATTTTTTGATTTATTCTCTAAACCTTAACTCCTCCTATGTTTTCAAATTTTTTGAATAATATTTGGAATACGATGAATGTTTTTTGAATTTTTATTTTATTAAATAACTTATCTCCCCTTAGAAAAATTTCACACCCTATGGATAGTCTCTCTACATTTGATTTATAATTCTCCATATTTAATGAAATACTCCCCCCCCCCTCAGTATATCATTCACATAATTTTAAAAACATTATCCCCCTTTGTTATTTTCAAAGAAAATGTCAATGAATCTAATGTTTTCTTAAATTTTTCAAAAATATAGCATATGAAAAAAATACTATTCTTAACAATCATCCATAAAAATTTTAAACAATATATAACCATTCATAATTGGGAAACATTTAAATAAAACATATTTGGATGATAATTAATTCATTAAAAAAATTAATATTTTTTTTCAAGTTTAGATAAAGAAATATATTATGAGTTAAAATGAATGAAAATCAATAGTTTTTCATCCTTGTCACAAATATCATAATCATCATAATTTAATATAAATTTTTCTATATATTTTAAATTCTATATTTCTGAATTTGACATTGGGTTATAAACCTTTTGATTTCCTCAAATAATTCTTTTTTAAAATCTCTTAGTATGATCAGTTCATCTTCACAGGATCTGAGTCTTCTTAACTCTAACTCTATATCTTTGATATTTTGTTTAAGAATATTCAAATCCTCATTCTTATTATCATAGTAATCTCTAAATTCTTCAACAAAATTAACCTAATATTCCATGTCATATGATAAAATATTGAATGTATAATCTGATTTTAAAATAACCTTTATTATTTCATCAAATTGTACATCTGAAATAAAGTTATTAGAGTCAATATGTTTGGACCATTTAACCATTTTATTGAATTATCTTTTGTGAGATTGAGAATTATCATGAAAATTATTCAATTAATCTTTATTCCTAATCACTTATATTGTAAAAACTTTTTTAAATTCTGATGTTGCACTTAGCCTTTTTGGAATTACAAGGCACCTGTCTTCTATGTCAGTAAATTAAAGAATGGTTCTTTCATTTATTTTTGAGACATGAAAAAAAATTAGAAACTTTTGGATATATGGTTCATGTAGAGTCTGATTAATTAGGATTAGGATATCATGGTTATGTTCTATAGGTTCAAACTTCCACTTCATTAACCTTAATTTTTATCATTGTTTGAATCATGTTTTTCATTTGATATTTCCATAATTTCCACATCATTATCAGTTAATTTTTTTAAAACCATTGTATTAGACTATTGATCGTATTATTATTTCATGGATGATGATTCTACATTTTATTTTTAAGAATAATCTTTTTAATGACTGATTCCATATTTTTTATCCTTGTTAGACTTGTAGGGTAAAATTTATGGAAATTGGGATTATTCCATTGAATACTTATCAGTTTGTGTTTCTTCATCCCCATATCAATCGGTTTCATATTCTTCCTCTTCCAAGTATTCTACTACTTCTACTTCATCCTCTTCATCTACTACTTTATATTATTCTTCATCTTCTTATTCTATTTATATTTCTTATTTTTCATATTTTTGTTTTTATTATACCTCTTCATTAATTTCCTTATCTAGATATTCGTGAAGATGTATTGTCATTAATAGGACTTCCTTTCTAGCTATATCTGGTTCTAATTGTTTTTTATGAATTACTATGACCAATTCATTAGAAAAAACAGTCTCCATTACCTTATCTACCATATAATGAATAGAAAAGTGAACTAATTATTTTTTGTAAAAAGTTAATTGATCATATCGATAAAATTAATAGACATGGGATGATGGAATTAATATATTCTCTAAAGATCATTCAATAAAATTCTACATAAATTAAATATTTTGTAGCTTCCTTCAATCTCTTTATTTTATATTATTTTATTTTCCACATTTCTTGTTCTTCTAACATCTCAACTTCTTGAATTATTTTTTTCTTAGCTTTTATATGGTCAATTATGAATTTTATATCCTCAGACATCTTATAAGACTTATGATTCGACATTCCATTATGGATATCATCATTCATTATATTTTTATTCTTTTTTAATTGGAGGGTAAGTATCATCCTATTTTTTTTTTATCATCCTTAAACATCCTCACAAATTTTCCCTCTGATGCAGTGTCATCATATCATTCAAAAAACATCTTAGTCTTCTTTTCAAAAAAGAATCTCATTATTGACATCGTATCCTCACTGATGAAGGATTGTTTTTTAATGACCAAATAAGTTTTTTTATTTGGAAAACCTCCATATTCACAACAAGCATAATACTGATAAAATATATAAACATTATAATTTATTTCTTGATTGAGTAAGATTTTATATTCTCTATATTGATAATAATAAACTTCACCAAGTCAATATTTATCATATTCATCAAAAATCTAGGCCCCCAAAAATCAGATACCTCTAATGTATCACGATTTCCCATCATCAAAACAATGTATCCCTAAATCCAAAAAGTAATGATTCTATATTCCAGTATCATGTGGGATACCTTTCTATCATTGAATTATTCTCAAAATAATGATTCTTCAGCTTTGTTCATAATAATTGTTCTATTTTTTGGAATATTGTGATAAGGTAAGTAAACTTATCCTTCTATGTGAACTACAAAAAGATGAGAAAATTTCCTATAAAAATGTTTTATATTTTTCAAAACATTATAAAGAAAACCCTATCTTTACCAAAATCATTAAAAAACTGAACAAACCCAAAAAATAAAGAATCAAATTCTGAACAGTAATGTTGACAATCATTTTCTTGATTTTCGACACATACCAATTCCCATCCGTAGATTGAAATAATATCTTTTCTATTAGAGTTGTATATATCATATCATATCCTTTCATGTAACATCAAACTAAATAAAACCCACTTTGAAAATTCCCTAATAGTTTAGATTAGATACGGATTGGATAATGGGGAATAGATGAAAGATAGAATAATAGACTTGGAGCACTGGGGGGTGAAGCAACTTTGGTTAAAACATATAATAATCATTGTGGGTTAAGGGGTGACCCACCCTTATATAAAAATCAAATTTTATGGTTCTTCTTCTATAAGATAACCAATTGTTATGATGAAATAAATTCTAATCCAATGGTCAAGAGTGATCTGAATAATGTTTAAAAAATTTTGAACACTCAATGTTTTAAAATAATTTTATAAGTGTGTGGATCAGTTAGATTAAAAAAAGATTTAGTATTCTAATAATTTATTTAGATTTTTTATAAAACTAAAACTATAAGAACAACCATAATTATAATCTATGTAGTGGAATAGTGAATAAACTAGAAGAATATATGTATATATGGGTTAAAAAATACAACAGTATGAATAAACTATTCTTCTTGGTTTCTTTTAAGAGATTATGATAGTTTTGAAATAAATAATTATTATAATACTTTAATTCAAAAACCAATTATAATAGTTTGATTTGAAAAACTAATCATCATAATTTTAGAATAAAAAATTTAAAAATTTTTGTTCAGGAAAAGATGTTACTTTTTTAGATCTAGGAAAATTGTTATTTAATTATCCATTAGAAAAAATAATTAATGAATTGATTATGATAAATGAGTTAATTTATTTATGAAGTTTATTTTTTTGAATACAAATTGTTTTAAGAAAAAAAATTAAATTACATATAACATATGTAATACCCATTTGAAAATGAGTATACAAATATAAGAACATGACTCTATAATATATATGTATATATGAATAACCCATTAATGGTGATAATTCAAATATTTTGTGTCATATTGTCAAATCTATCAGAACGATGTTGTTTTGAAAAAAAAATATTAGTAAGTTGTACTTTTGTTCTGATTAATTGTCAAATTATTTTTCCATTAAGTGTGTGATGCTGAAGGAATTGGTGTCTTATATATATATATTCATAACACATGAGTTCTGTGATGATTTTTGAATTAATACAATTGATATAGAATTATTTTTATATATTTCTCTTTTAGTAAAAATTATTCCATTATAATGAGTGTGTGTTTCATCCAAAACAAATTATCAAAACAACGTCTTGCTAACACATATTCAACTTATATAGGGGAATGTGCTACAGATCATTGTTTATTAAATGATCAGTAAACTAGAAATTTTCATAAAAAATTAAATGTATTGTAAGTAGTTTTTTTATTCATTCTACATCTTCCAAAGTCAGCATCAAAAATTATTTTAAATTCAACATTTTTTTTGGATGAATAGAAAATGCATAAATATATAGTTCCTTTAAGGTAAATTTTTTTATATATATATTTAAGATGTGATTATTTTCTATTCTCTTGATATCATGAACTTGAGAAAACTAAAAACACTACATCTCAACGAATAACTATTAATTAATGTATACATTATATCAGACCTCAAAAATTATTTTGGTCAACTGTTTTTCCACCATCATAAAGAGCTATAGTTTGTATAGTACCAATAGGAGTTGTAGTACTTTTAGTATTGTGTAATACAAATTTCATTAGATTATATTTTATATACTTTATTTGGTATATAAAATTTTGTAATGGGTTTTGTGAAATTCTAAAAACAAATAAATCTATTCAATCACCCAACACACTCATTCCAAATTCAGACATCATAAGATCATCGGGGGAATATTTTAAAGATATTTTTGTTGAACCAAATATAGTTCAATCTGCATAAATTTTTACAATTATAATGTTTTTATTTACTTGTTTTATAAATAATGTTGGATTTGATTCTCCCTTAACAAATTTCTTTAGTAAAAAAACATAGTTATAATATTATACCATGATCTGGGAGATTTTTATGTCCTAAAAATTATTTGTTAAGTTAAAAACATCTAATGGAATTTTTCATTATCAAAACCCAGTGGTTGTTGAACATAATCATATTCCTGAATAATATTTTAGGAAAAGAACACATCACATCCATTTTAGAAAGTATGAAATAAAATAACTCTACAATATATATTAGTATTTGAATAGGTTCAATTCATGAAACTAAAGAATAATTATCTTAATAATTTATTCCTACTTTTAGGTTATGACCCTTATCAAAAATTGACTAATTATATCTAAGATTTATTCCATTTTCATCATAAGTATTATGAAAAATTATATTTTATTCCAATTATATATGTTTCTATAGGTTCATCAACTAAATTCTACGCATTATTATTACAAAACTCATTGGAATCATCTTGCATTACCCTAATCCAATCTTTATCTCCATATGACTCACCATGATTTTTTGGATCAAAGTAAAAAAATAGATATAGATGTTCAATTTCAAACCTTAAGGAACCCAAACTCCAAACTGGTTGATCTACATCACCAATGATAAATTCACTAGGATGATTCCTAAAATACAACATACATCATAGGTTTTCAAAATTATTTTATTAAACTATCCGTAGAAAATATTCCTAAGGAACTTCATAAAAAACAAATTATTCAGTTTTTTACTATGAGAAGAAGATTCAAGAAAAGGATGGAAATCATATATAGAAATAACATATGAGTATGTTTGTTGAGGTTATTTGAAAAATGGATCAGTTTAATCAAATATACCATAATATGTAACATCCCAGGTAAATAAAGAATATGAAATTTTTATAATTATTAATATTTTTGTATTAAATATTAATTTTACATTAAAGTGGATTCATTGTTTGATGGCATGCCTGACACACAACAATGAGTTTCTCTAAAATCTTATGTTGCACACAAGGCTGAGTCAAACTAAAAAATAATAATATAATATTATTTTAAATTTTAGATTACGCCTAGCAGTTTTATTGAAGGAAATGAATTGAACTAACTAAAATATGATGATACAAGTTTGTTAAATATTTTTACATTTATCCAATAAAATATAGATGTTTAAAATGAGAATGAATCTGATTATAAGCATGAGAAACTATAAATTTTTTAAAAGGCCTCTTTATCAACTTTCGAAGAAGAACCCCTTTAAAATATAGTTTTCGTCACTTTTATATGTTTAGATTTTGAAAATAAACTTCTTCTTTAGAATAGGGACATCAATATTTTCTTGGGGTAAATTTTTTGTATTTTTCTGATAATGTTCATTTTTAATGAATAGCGAAAAATATTGCATTTTACATCAATACTGTCTTGTCGTCTGATTTATTAATATAGTAAATTTTTCATTTTAATTAGTGTTAAAGTGTAATTGGATTATATTTTTACCATTTAATTTAGATTTGGTCATATGAATTAATTTCACATTGAAATTGGATATAAAAAAATGTCAATCTTTGGATAGTATTTTTTCATAAAACACACTTTTTCAGTTTTAACAATAGGAATTAATTTTAAATTAATTGATACAAATTTTTTTTTTGAATTTTAGAAAATGGATTCCATATTTGGAATCAGGAGGACCAAATTTGTTAAATATGTAACTTTAATTTTTAGATATCATGAATAGAAACTTCAGTAAATATTTTATTTACCATGGTTAAAGGGTAAATCTGGTAAATAAGGGTAACAAAATAATATTATAATAATATTAAATTAAATTAACACATGTCCTAACACTATTTTATGATACATTTCCAACCATGGCAATTCATGGGTCAATTTTAGGGACCCCATGGAGCCACTTGTTAGTGAAAATGAAACTGTATAAAAATTAATTTAAAGTTAAAAAATGTAACATAAACATATATCATTTAGTAAAACAATTTTTATATAGGGTTATATTAGTTATATTTTAGACTATAAATATTAATTAGAAATACTAATATATTTAATACATCATGTTATTTTATTTATAAATTATATACATCAAATAAATAATTGTTTTTGACATAATGGTGATATTGTGATTACTTTATTAATAAATGTTTTAAATATATGAGATTATAAATATAAAAATAAACTTAATTTGAAACTTTTAATTCCATCCAGGAAATTTATAGATACTTATTACATGTTAATATTTAATTAATGATGGTTTTTATAAATAATAATGTGGTTTTTTATTTTTTTAAAAGTCATGATATGAATAGTATATAAATTAACAAAAATGAGTTTTTAAAACAAATATTATTTTAGTAATAGATATAATATTCCTAAAAATATAAGATTCAGAAAAATGGATTATATAATGATGAAAATTTCATTAATGATCGATTTTGGGTATATTGTAATTTTATTGTAAATATATCAACCATATAGTATGAATATACAAGAAGACATCCTAAAAGGTAAATTAGTTAACTAAAGGATACAACTAAAAGATAATGTTTATTTTATGCCTTAAAAATTTCTAAAACACATTGTATGAGATGATTTAGAAAATTAATAACCTTATATTTGAAATAAATTAGTTCGTGACCTTTTGATGTCGAAATTAAGTGTATAATAAAATAATATTTTCAAAATTTCCAAAGGAGCCCCTCCTCCCCTTTACAAAAGGCCATCAACTCTAATGCATTACTCATTACTCTAAAACCTCTTGAATCATCCTAAATATAATAAAAGAATATCCCAACATACCACTCTTCCACCTAGAGGCCATACTTTTGTAATAAGGCATTTCAATAAAGACTTTTGGTTCAAACCAAAGGGAGTTACCTAATTTAAAGGTTACATCCTCTCTCTAGTTTTGTTCATTTATTTTTCCTTCTCTACTCCCCATGCTCATTTAATTAGTTTTTTATATTAAAAAACCATAATAATTAATATACTAGGATATTTTATGATAATTATTCAAACTACACTTACACACACCTCTATCTAGTGGATAAGAACATTTTGTTTCGGTGGACGGTGAATTGCAGCCTCATGAAACAATGATTGTTGAATTATCTCCTACCGCCTCTCATGGATGCCATTATGATGGAACTGTTTTTACATGTGATATATATTATATTTATATTGTCTCAATTATTCTATATTTTTTATTTATATCATATATTTATGGTTATCATAATGACTAAATACGTTAATTTCATTTGAGGTACTGCAGACCACTACCCCCTTAAGGTGATATGAATTGTTTAAACCATAAAAAGAACGTATAATGTATAGTGTTAAAGAACTATTGTAACGTATATAAAATATGATATAGTACTGGAATAATAATATACACATTTATAATTTCGTTTTCATTCCATTAAATATGAAAAAATGTAATGAAAGTAGCGTTCATGCGTATGTACAATGAACTGTTTCTATGAATGGTTCATTTCATTTTCATATATCCAAATGATATGAAAAATTATAAATAAATATATAATGGATATATATTATATATATTATATTTAAATATTTAATAAAAATCAGAATATAATGTTTTTTCTGACCAAATTGACAATTTGTAATTATAACAACTTCATTTTTGACTGAAGTTACGAATGATGACAAAAATTATAATATACACTCAAATAATTAACTAATTATTATAGAAGGGTAATAATTGTTATATATGTAATAATTAATGTGAAATTTTTTATTTATGAAGTATAAAATTGATTTAATTTTATTATTCATGAATAATAAAGAACATACGAGACAATTCAAACACAAGGTAATGGAACTTCACAACCCAATTACCAATCTTTGGGTTAATATTATACTTATTATGTATGTCAGGATATGAAAATGTGTGAATGACCTATGATTGTTTTAAACATGATATATACTTATATTTGGTCTATTTATATTTTTCACACATAATTATTTTAATGTTTTTTCCATAATGTAATGATACGATCATTATAAGGGAATATATCACCCTCCTCTTTTAGTAAAATACTTATTTTATGTTATGTATTTTATTATCTATTTTTTATTTTTGGATATGTTATTCAATATCCTTATTGCTATACATTTTGTGTTAATGTGATAAGAGAACCTTTTCTCTCTCATCAACTCATTTCATGAATTTTTAAGTGATGCTATTAAGTAGTCATATTTTCATAAGGGAATACGTCTTAATCTTATTTAATTGCGGCATATATTGATATTGTGCACTTTATTATAATATAATTACTATATAGATCCCTTTGAAATATTATATCATGAATTTATTTATTCCAATGATATTATAAGTTTTATTTAATGTTATTCTATAATTATTTTTAATCATGTATTTTCTCATGTGGTAATGGACTCTTTAATTAAAACATTACTTTAAATGTTTTAAAGATATAATTTTTCTAACATTTAACATGAATGTCTATGTTTTCAAAAAAAAAATTAAGGATTTATTTCTATTGATATTAATTTTTTAAAATGCTGATTCCTAAGAAAGTTTCGACATGGCATGGGATACTTTTATTCAAAAATATTATTTTTAAATTATTTAAATGTGTGTTTTTTTAAAATGTATTGATTTTGTAAATATCTTGAACTGATATATTGTTATTGAAATATGGAAATGTTATCATTCCTTTATGATTATTTTATGCGTTATGATTATGTTATGACTATTGTTTACATATATCAGTGGTTTTGTGATAAACATAGGGTGAGTGATCGTGATATATCTCTATAATGCATTGGGTAACATGATGGAGTTTAATGTTAATGTTTCTAATAATATATTTAGGGAATATATGGCGATTGGTATTCCCAACATAACTCCCTACGAATCTGTGAAATCTACAATATAAGTTTTTTATAGATGCCACAAGTTAACTTTATGATTTATGATTTCATTGTGTTATTAATAAATATTATGTTTTCAAGTGGTGTGTTAAAGAGATTTTGTTTTGTTTGTATTAATGTATTGATGATTTAATTCTTTATTATATAACCCTTACTGAGATTTTTCGGCTCATCCCAGGTTTTTTAAATGTTTTTCATAGGGTATAAGCTAGTGTAAGAGAAAAAAATAATTCAAGAAGATTTATATAAAGAATACAATTCTTATTTTCTTTTAATAGTTTTATGTTATGAAACAATGGATACTAAGTATAAGTGTATAGTTTGTAATATTTGAGATGAAATATAATAGTTATGGCCCAATTCTCTAAAACTCTAAACCTGAAAAGATCCTAAATGTTAATTCTTGATTTAACTCAAGGTTAATTAATGTTCTAAGGCTGAGGCCTGTCATGAAATATTTCATCAGTAGTTCAATTTTTTATTAATAACTCTAAAAGATATAAAATTTGTGGAATAACCTACTATATTCCTTCATCAGGTTTGGTTGCAGATTTATTTAAATTATTTTTTGTATATGGGATAAATAATTTAAATCCTTAAACTTTTAATTAGAATACATTTGGTTTTCCTCACTTCCACACCTCATAATAAGTTATTTTATGAAATGGAAAATTAAAATTTGATTTATATTATAACCGGAAGTAATAACCACTTCATCATAAAAAATTTCATCAACTGGGTATTAAATCAGCATGGTTATAATTATTTTTTCAACAATAAGTTTTATTTTTCTTAAAACAACATTTTTATAGCATGGTCTTTGTGCTAAAAAGTTATCTTCAATACTGTACTTATTACAATTTTTTAAATAATAATTTACAAATTCTCCATCACGATCACTATGAATAGTTATAAAGGGGAGGTTTTGTCTCATTTATAGCTTTCATTATAAAATAATTAAAGAAATAAATGTTTTTAAATGTTAATAATTGGAAAATAAACCAAATTATATCCAATGTAATCATCAACTAAGACCTATAGATAGTATTTTCCACCAATACAAACAGTCTGTGTAGGAACAAATAAATCAATGTTCACTAACTATAAATAATCATAATTTGAGACGTCACTAATATATTTAAATTTGACTTATGTTACTTACTGTATTAATAAGAATCACATTTTTTAAAGAATCAATCCAACATTCTTAGAGGCCATTAATATTTACTTTAATAGTAAACTTATATATGTTTCTAAGGATATAAGATCATAAAATTATATTACAAATCATAGATTGATCTTCCATTACACAAAGGTATTGTAAGAATTGTCATCTTAATTCTTCTGTGTTATGTGTGTAAAAATTCTCATGTCAATTAAAATAATAAATAAATTAATCCTTTTAACTACGTGTTAAACATTTATCATTCATAAATTTCACAAGGTAACCTTCATCACATAATTTAATTAATAATAAAATGGTTTCTTATGACCATTAACTAGAAAATTGAAAATAGAGCTTTTCCATGATGAACAATGTTATATATTATGATAATCTCTCCATGATAATTATATATGAATATAACATTGGACCCCTTCATATTTATTATCATCATGAAGAAGTATTTATGTCCTGTCATGTTAATGGAACATACATTATCTACATACCATATGTTTTTTCGATGATAATATAATTATTTTATGGAAAATAAAGAGATCATTTTTTATTCCAAACCTTCTTGGTTGTGTTATTTTTAGAAAATGAAATCATAGGAAACCACATTTATCCATTATTTTTTGGGGAAATAAAATTCCATTTAAAAAATAAATTTTTTGAAAACCTTGGGATTATACGCTATTTATGGAACAATTATTCTTCTAGTTACCACCACTTTGGCCCTTACTACAAAAGGTGAACTTTTAGGAACAGAATAATTATTCTAAATCTATGTATTTTTGTATAACCCATTATAGAGATATTACAATGAAGTATAATTTCATTATAAAGTGTGTCAAAATTTAAATTGTTGTGGTAAATATGGACATATGTTTCTTTAAAATAGATATACTGGATTTTAGTTTCACAATAAATTTTTATCCTTGTATATATTAGTTTGTGAAATATGTATTTCCTATAATACATTTTTATCAGTAAAAGTTTTAATTTTTTTTTATATTTTATCAATTTCAAAATTTCTTTTATCATGAACTTTTTAATCATCAAATGTTTCATTTGTCAAAATAGTGTCTCTTTAATCTACCTTAGTTTGATTATATTTATCATTATAATCTTTTTTACAAATATTATAATTTTCCTTTTATTTTATTTTTTCATATCAAGAAATATCCTTGTAACTAATTAATTAATAATCTCCACTAGATGAGGAATATTTTTCATCAAAATATGTATATTCTTTCTCATTATAACAGTCTATGAAATTTTCATTTAAAAAAATGTTTTAGGTTCTCATATATTCATAATTTGTTTAACACTAATTTATCATGTTTACTTTAGAAAAAAGAATAATGTTCCAATGTATGTAAATTTTGATCATCAAAAAAACTATATGAAGAATCACCACCACTAGAACTCCATGTGGTAGATTATTTTAGTACTTTATTACATTTATATTTATTATAATTCTAAAAATTTATTCTAGAATTATTTCCTAATATATCTTTCCATTTCAGCTTTGGGAAATCATGTCGGATATTTCTGGATTACATACATCCATCTCATGTAACAGAAAAATAATTATCATTACATTATTCATTATGAAAATTTTTGTATGAGTATTGAAAATATTTCTACCTATATATCATGTTAATTCATGGATAGAGTTTATCCAACTCATTCTGAGAATGTTCAGATGTACTAGAATTATAATGAACACCAGCTTTTTTATTCCTTGATGATTTACCTACTTTCTTAGTTGTGTGAATGTTAGTACGAATAGTAGTAGTAAAAAAAGAAAAACCTCCATTTTTATTCTTATCTTCCTCATAATATTTCATAATTCATCACTCATATACAATGATTGATCCAATAAGATCATCCAAAGTAATATTATTAATATTGTTTCCTCATCTATATCTATTATTTAGGATTCCCAATAATTGGGTATTATATAAACAATATTTTCAAGAAGAATTTGATCAACATAAACTTTTTATAAAATATATTTTAAACTATTAATGATAGTTATGAGCCTCTTGTGCATATTTGTAATAATCTATAATCAAATAATCAATGTCATTATAATGTACTCTAAGAATATCTCTTCAGGTATCAACAAATATAGATGTACCAATGTCTGCACCTTCAGGCTATATCCATATACTATTTTCATCTTCACATAAACATATATAACTATATATAATTTCACTAATCTAAAACAATAGGGTTTTTCCTCCTCAATAGTATTACTAAAACTATTGATTTTCTTTATGTGTAAATGTAGAAACTTCTTTATAAAGAATCTTATAGTCTCTAGTAAGAATAAAAAAAGTAAACTACAAAATTGAAAAAAATATTTTTAACATATCTCTTTATTATTCATAACCATCACCATCTATGCTTATCTATTTGATGAGATTTAAGATACCTATATATCCAACATTAAGACCTTTCATCTTAAAAACTAAAGATAATAATTTTCAACTAACATATTAGTGTATAAATAATTATAACAAATATTTTTATAGGAAAAAATCAATAAATCATGTAATTGATAGAAAGTGAAAAAATTAGCATGTATATGATGTAAATCCATGCTTTGAAAAACAAATATTTGACTATAATAGTATATTTTGATAGATATACATACAAGAGGTGGGAGAATTGTACTTTAAAAAACATAGTTTAATAAAATGAACTAAAAAATACAAAAACATCATAAAGTAAAAGTATTAGACTCTTACATAGTCTTATTATCATAATAACAAAGTCAAAAACAAAAATAGTCCAATTACATCATAAAAAAGATTTTATCCCTATGGATGTGATTAATTTCAAATAATTGTTTTTATCATATTAAGAGTAACACTGTAAAAACCAATTAAATAGAAATATATCATTGATGAACATATTTATATTAAAATTTAAAATAGAATAAAGAATTGTAAAATGATAAATATTAAGTAATAGTAAGAATGACGTGCAAGATGTATTAACAGAATTACCTCTTTTATCCTTATGAGTAAGGCTATCTATAACCTTGACTAATGGAATCCAATATTTTATACTTATAGGAAATTATATCATTTCTTACTAGGAATGCCCTCGATTTATAGATTAGAATAGACTATTTTACTTATCCCTATAATCCTTCAATACGATGAATGAAATTAATCTGCTTATCCACAAAATCCCTCAATCGAATTGATTAGACCCACACTATTCTAATTCTCATAAGGATTTCATCATCATAATGATCAACATAACTGAATAAGAAAATTATCTTAATAAAAACCCCTGAAAAGGATTCTTTATAACATCCAACTCAATATTATATTAAAAAATCTAATAATGAGAAATTCAAAATTTTCAACCTTCATAATAATTGATTTTTGAATGAAATATATTTTTATTAACAATTTAAATGATCCGGTCATTATTGAATAAGCTTTAACAGTTGTAAATTTTAGTTTTTCTAAATGTGATTAGATAGATAGAACTTGATAAGTCATTTTTAGTTGAATTTTTGTCTTTATATTGATTAACTCCATTACAGAGTTAAAGACATTCTTAATAATATACACAATTACCATTTACTTCTGATTAAGAATTTCATTTAGTATGATGGCCATTCCTAATCATTATCAATATTTTGAACTGAATGAGGTTTAATATGATTTATTGGAACCATGGTCAGTGTGATGGTTATCACTTTTGTTATTCATGTATAAAAAAGGAAATCATAAAACTAGTCTGGACAAAAGATATTCTGATTAATCAGAAATATGGTAATTAAAATTATTTTATTTGTTAATGTAATGTTTAAATTCGTGATACATTATAATAATTCAATGTATAGTAGAATGTAACGCTTTTAACACAAACATACTAAAATATTTGGGAGATAAATTTTTAATAAATAGGTTTTAAGAATGTTTTTGTTATATACAAAACTAAATAGTTGGAAAATTATGAAATAAATCATATAAAACAATAGTTTATTGAGAATATTAATAATTTTAATATCCTTCCAAAGATATTCCAACATTATATCTCCCTTAACGAAGTGATCTCTTAAGATATGGTACTTATGTTCAATGTGTTTAGTGTGACAATATTAGATACGAAATTTATAGATATTAATAGCAATAAATATTAAAACATATATTAACATTATAATCATATGTAAATCTACATCAAATATATTCTCTTTCATCTATATTTTTTCATTCAACAACTACTTGTATCTATATGTTCCACATTGTATGTAGTGATATAAATAAATATTTTTTTCTTATTACTCTATGGGAAGATGGATTTTCCATGTAGGTGGAAATTCTCACTTTCAATTTTCCTATCTATTTTAATTCCACAAAAATAATCATTATAAAAGATAGTTAATTCGCCATAAGATAATTTGTTGTCAAAACACAAATGTTTTACTTCATTATATTATTGAGAAATATGTTATCATATTTGTGGTGAAATTATCAGTGATTTTCATGAAAAAAAGCACAAAGGAATACATTAAACACGATTTCAGGCTACTTCCTACTGAGAAAAAGTCAAATACCAATCGTAATTCTAAAAATATTATTATCAACTAGATTACCAACTTCATCCAATTTTGGCTTACCTGGTAAACTCAAAGTATACTAACTTCCATACCATGTTTCACACCAAATCATTTTAAATTTTCATTAGAGTATTTACAATGGATTTGAAAAATTACAACATTATTTTGAGATATTTTAAAATAGATAAAAACATTACATCACCCTTAAAGAGGATATAACATTAATTTTTCATTAAATTTAATAATAAAATCTTTTTTGATTCACTGGTTGATATTAAAAAAACTACATCAACATAAAATTTAATTCATAACAAGTTATTCGAGAGGTGTTTTAGTAAAATAGTTGAAAATTATTTCACATTTAAAAATCATTTCATTAAATAAAATTAGATAACCGTTCATACTAATATCATTGGGTTTGATTTAAAAAATAAAGAGCCTTTGAAAACATTTATGAAATGATTTGGAAAATTAAAATCCTCAAAACCATGTTTTTAATTTATAGAAAAATAATCATTAAAATAATAATTTAAAATGGATATCTTGTCATCAATTTTAAAGAGTTGGAAATTAATATGAAGGTGAATGAAAATATAACTCTATTTGATTATAAATGTGTGATGGGGGATATGAATTAACTATAGTTTATTACTAATTCCTGGTTAAATTTTTTTAACTATTATATGGGCTTTATTCTTGTAAAAATACATTGATCAACAACTTATTCTATTAATCACAATTAGAGAATATTGAATGATGATCCTTATATATTTTCATAAGAGTCCATACGTTATTTATAGTAAATTAAATCAATTCCTATTATATATAATGTACCCAATTTTCATTTTTAATTATAGAATTAACATTTGGGGTTCTAATTGAGAGATGAAGGAAATATTTCCATCCTAATTTGAGACAGATTTTCTAGTATGAATTCCCACATGAAAACATGGTATGAAATTTACAAGGGGATCATATTTATATATTTTTTATTAAAATTATGCCTTGAATATGAATTTGATTCATGTTTAACATCACACGATATAGATTTAATAGGTTAATTTGTAGTCAATATATAATATCAAAAAAATTGTAAAAATTATTTTGGTATATTTTAATCAAAAAAATTAAATGATTCTAAAAAAATATAAACATATTCATAAAGTCGCAAAATGGAATTCCTGAGTAAGTGTACTCCAGAAATATTCCTACATTAGATTTGGAATCAACATTTAAAATATTTTCTTTTATTTTCAGAATTTCAAAATGGAAAAGTAATTTTTCTAGAAATCCCACTTAAGCTTTATTATTTTTCCAGAGATCATATGTGGTATTTATTAGAAAAGGTATTACATGAAAAAGAATAATTACAAATCATATTATATTTTTATAATCAACAAAAAATTTATTATGAAAATTAAATTCATATTATAGTTATTCATTGATTTCATGAATAGTTTGATTTTTAATCAATATTACACAATTTTATTTAGTGGTTAGAGGTGGAGGGAATGAATGGTTAGGTCCTTTAGAATAACATAAATGATAAAATTATATGTTGTTGAATTCAATTCCTTGATCACATTGAATATAAATAATTTAATATCCAATTTTAATTTCTCACTTTTTTTGAAACATTATAAAATATATCAAATTTTCACTTTTATTAGATAATAACAATGTATAATTAATTATTCTAATTTCATAAAAAATAAAAAAATTATATGATTTACATTTATCATATTCAATTACTAAATGTATGAATAAATCAAGAACAATTAATTCATCTAAATTTGAAGAATAAATTTCCTTTTTAGTAGTTTAGTAATATTTTTGTTTCATACTATATTAGAGTGATTCATAAACCATGAAATCATTGAAATACATGTTAGTTAAATCTCATACTTTTTAAGAAAAGAATATTTTTGTAAGTGAGTATGTGCTATAGAGACTAAGGTGTCTATATCAAATACACAACTCATTAAATATTATAATAAATAATTTTATATTTTGGGTGGTGATGGATTTTAAATTCATTGTATAAAATTTTTAATGGTATAGCGTGTAAATAAATTTTTTTATTATTAGTAAAAAAATAATATAATTTTATTTTTGAATTTAGTTTTAGAACATCTATCATAGAATCAGTTAATTCTTTGAAATTTGTTTTTAATTTCATTGACCAATGATTTTGATCTATTTATATTGAAATACAAATGTCACCTTCCCTGATTATCATCCCCTTATATTTTTCACTGATGGTTATTTTTCCTCCTTATAGTTTCTCAGTTTGATTGAATTTTGAAATTCATCATCACATTTATCTAAAGAAACCACTATCATGTTACCCTTATGATTCATGGTATTTTATACTATAGTTGTTTTATTAAAAACTCAAATGACTAATGATTTTTTTACCAAATAAAAGTTTTGACCTCAAATGATATCCAATAACAATTTAAGGAATCTAAATTTAGTTACTTAGATATTTTCATTTCTAAATACTAGATAAATAATTAATTGATTTTGGTCTCATAGAACTTGAATTCAATCAATCACATTCATGAATTAAATAAAAATTTCTTTTTAAGTAATTTCAAATCATATCTTTTTAAAAAAAGTTAATAAATGTTTTTTTGTTATATTTTTTTATGTTTAATAATTATTTGAGAATCCAAGACCCTCCCATTATTTTCCTTGTCTTTTAATGGGGAAATGTTTATTTTTATTTTTTTCTTCTTAATCACATTTAGAGAGATATGTCTTACTTTCAATTATTATAGATTCTATATTGAAAACATCCATTTTATTATCTATTTCGTTGATAAATCGTCGTTTTTATATGAAAATTTATTTCATCTCATTTAGAAGTTAGTCATTATCCTTAAAGACATGATAGTATTTATTATCGTTAAATTTTAATAAAGAATAAATCTATAGAGATCCATTTTTAATTGATCATAAATTTATTTAATATATTCAATATTTTGAAATCCCGAGTAGAAATAAGATGTATATGAGGTAGATAAATTATTATAAGAAATTTATTAAGAAGAAATTTAAATAGGAGAGCAAGACATGATGTTTTCTCCACATGTTTGATGTGGTACTTAACACTAGAGTCACTTAAAAGGGTTAAGGAATTTGAATTTAGAGAGTTATCTATTAGACCCAAGGTTATAACATTTGAAAATATTTAATCTTTTTCCTTTATTATCTTTTTTCAATTATATGGGTAGATCCATCTTGATTTGTCTAATTTTATTTAATTCATATCATAACACTTCATATGACAAATTTTTATTCACATTCATCATTTCATTAGAATTTATCAATTTCATGAATACTTTTTTCACATTCTTGGTGAGTTTAAATGATTCTTAAACATCACCTATGGATCATAAATGGTTCATTTCTTTCAAAAAAACTATTTTCTTAGCATATTTTGATTAAATCTATACATTCTTATATTTTCAATTTATAGTTTTTAGGTATGTAATTTTGGATCTGATAATCTTTTTTACGACAATTTTCTTCACATCATTTTATTTTTTCATAACAGTGATATTGGTTTCCTAATTGGTTGGATAGACACATATTATCTTTTTTTTCTAATGTTTCTATTGTAAAATAATCACCATTATATTTTAACCATTCAAAATCCCCATAAACAAAGCTAACTTATTATAAATGGATTTACATAGGTAAAGACCTGTAATTTCCATGGAAATGTTTTTCATAAATACATGATAATTTTACAAGGGCGCATTTTTTTATGGCGCTTGATTCCGAGGCCCGGTGTTCCCGAAATCAATTTATGAAGTTTTGTTCGGGTACGTTCAGTAAACGTATGAGTGGGTTTTTATATCTTTCGAAACGATTCTCAAAATTGATATCCGAGAGCACTATTGAAATCACCGCGTTAGTGGTTTCTTAGTGAGACTTTCACCTTAGTTGCGTTCTAACGAGAAAGGAAGTTAATTTTTGGGGTTTTAAAATAAAAATAAGGTGTGCTTTTTTTTTATTTTTTTTGGCAGCTAAAACCTCCTAGTGGAGGATGAGGGTGGGACCCACCCGCGCATTACCTCCCTTGGGAGGATGTTTTTAGGTGGGGCACACCTGAGCCCTTTAACTCTTCTAACCCCCCTATAAAACCCTTGAACCCCCCATAAACGGGGGCGCTCTTGAACTACCCCATAACGGGGCCAATTCACCCTAAAATTAATTAATGCCTTCAATTAATTAATTTATGAAAACTTATGAATTCCTTTGAATTATTTTTCCAATAATAACTTAGTAGGTTGGCATAACCCATTATTTTTGTTGGTGATCATTTTTGGTGGAGCTTGGGAGATTTTGGAGAACATGATCCTCTCGACAAAGAACACGCCTCATCTCCAAAGAACGACGAACACTGTTCTCGGTCTTTGACTAAGCCAAAAAGAGAAGGGGCCACCCGCGAAGAATGTCGATGAAGCTTCCTCCGTTGACACTTTCCAACGTCAAGAAATCGACATCCGCCCTTTTCCCGTGACTTCGTCAATGTTCATTGAATCAAGGTAGGGGTTTGAGTAGAATTGTTATTCCTGTTCTTCATCATTCAACCCTTGGATTATTTATGCTGAATAATATCACCTTGATGAGGAGGGTTCAGACCACACGAACACGGCCAGACCCTCCCCCTTTGGATGTTCTTGTTTGTTGATGAAGAAGGCGGACTGCGAAGACAAACTAGTGGCACAAGTCTGTCGGGTCGCCAAGAGGGAACGACACCGTCGAGCCGCACGGAAGGAGAGCCATGGCCATGATGGGTCGTGGTGGAGGTGCGAGGTGTCGTCGTGCCACGCGGAGGACATCAGAGGGATATGGTGTCGGCACGCCACGCCAGCGATGCGGAACCGTGGCCCGGGCAGGCTACAACGCCATCACACCACGTCGAAGCCAGAACCGACTGACCACTTGGCCAGCCGGACGAGGCGAGACACTTTGGGTCCCGCGGTTTCCAGGCAGACGCACCATGCACTGGCCGTTTCGGAAGGCAGGGACGGTGTAACCCCACCATGCGTGGCCAGCCGGCCAAGTGGGCCCACCTCCAGCCATGCTGGCTAGCTGCCAACCACGCAGGCCAGCGGCCAACCATGCGGGCCAGCCATCTGGTCGGGCTGCCCTCGGACGGGTCTCCCCTAGGTTGGGCCGCCTTCGACCAAGCCGCCCTCATCCAGGCCGCCTCGTGTCGGGCCCCCCTCGGCTGGGCCGCCCACGGACAGGCCGCCCTCGGCCTGAGTTTTCCCCTCGAATCATGCCATTTCCTGGGACTGAGTCATATTCATGGACCGGGTGGGACCTCGAAATGAACCGGGTTGGTCTGACTGGGTCAGACCGGACCCAGACCTATTTGGCTAGTTTAGATCTTTTTCGCCCTCTTCACGGGCTACGAGTGTCCGATTGGAAAACCAAATGTGGTGATGGAATTCTTGGAGCGAGACAATTCTTTTGGAATACTCCACTTAATGTTTGGACGCAGTTAGGGTACGACCGGGTTGGTTTGAGCCTAAAAACCAACTGGACCCTTGGAATTGAAATGCCATTAACTCACAGACCGGGTTTCCGATTGACGTGCCTTCTATCGCATTGGTTTCCTTATGATAAGACCAAACTACGAGATACATCAACTCAAGTCTTTGTGGTAGTTGATGTATCGACACTTGGCTCGAGGAGCAGACCCTCCCAGAATCGAGTGTGCTGTGTGCAGAAACACTAGGGCTGGCTGCGACTGAGATGATAGGATCCTCTGTGGGTTTGACGTTGAAAATTCTATACTTGGATCTTCCATGGGTTTGACAACGATGAATTCTGTACCAGTATCCTCCATGGGTTCAATAGCAATGACTTCTATAACGGGATCCTCCGTGGTTTTGACAGCGATGACTTCTGTACTGGGATCCTCCGTGGGTTCGACACCACTTATACTGTTCCAGAATCCTACGTGGGTTCGACAGTGGAGGTGATTCAGTGGCTACACCTAATCATCTCTACCCCTCTTTATGAGTTGAATACTTGGGTGAGCTGAGTGTTGTCTTTCAGTTGTTATCATTGAGATGATTGACTGTACTTTCTTTGTGGAATGGGTTGTGCTTGGGCTCAAGTGTTGGAGCCAGATTTTCATTGGTAACATAGGTATATGTATGGTCATTTAACTAAGTAGGGTGGGTTGATACTTTGTGATTGTTTCTTCCTTATATGGTTTATCCTTGGTGTATTAAAGGAGTCCTTCTTCGGTCTTGGGGTCCCCTACTGAGTATTGTTATACTCACCCCTCCATGGCATTCGCCCGCACCTTGTTGTGTTTTGTACAGACGACAGTCAGCAGTGATTGAGGCTGAGGGTGACGGACTAGAGGCTGCTCGAAGCTGGAATAGGCGGGGCATTACTCAGGGATGCATTGTTCTATATCTGTAAATGCCCTTCAGGTAGGATTCCCCGATGGATGATCCAGAAGATGTTTTTCCCGTTTTACTTGTACGTGTACCTATTGCTCAGATGTGTTTGTATACTTTCCCACTTACTTTCGGCACACATTCCTTTTCAATATTAGTACTTTTCTCTTCTACCGCTTGTTTTTAGACTGTGTGTGTTACAGTTTAAAAGGAAATGACTTCCCTTTTATCAGGGATTTTCCTTTGGTGCTAGTCGCCATCCCCTGGCCTATGGAAGGCGGACATGGGGTACTCATGACCCAGGCCCCGAGGATGGATCGTGAAAAATTGGTATTATAGGAGTCAGTTCTACCGCAGAACATGGACTCTGAAAAATTTAACAACAATAATGTTATGTGTTCTGGGTGTGGTTATCAGCATAGGGAAACCGGTTTTCTTGCGGCGGCCGACGTTTCCGTACACTAGGACTATGACTTCTGATTTCAGACTCAGTTCACGAAATCACGGATTGCATGTGTGTTTCCTTTGAAACATTTTATTCGTGATTACTTTGTGTCAGATCACCAAGTATATTGTTTTGACTATGGCACACTTGTTTCATTTCAGGATGGCCCCATATCGGCATCCATCTAGGGTTCCGAGTTTCGTACGAGATGGTAGCCCACCGAGCGACGAGGCCTCGATGCGGGGCCCCATCATAGCACAGGTGCCAGCGGTACCATTACCCACTGGGCAACCGGTACCACTAGCACTAGAAGCAGAGAGTTCATGCCATCTATGTGCATTTCACGAGTTCCAGTGCTAGAGGCCACCCAGGTTCATAGGAGAGACAGACCCACAGGTAGGTGAGGAATGGCTGGAGGCTGTTGTGAGAGTTTTCAGATTGGTATGGACACTAGCCAACCTCATGGTGATTATTTTCGTGAGTCTCTTGCATGCAGTAGTAGGCAGTTGGTGGGTCTTGATGCTCTAGGTTCATGATGAGGCATCATTACTCTGGGTAGACATCGAGAGTCTCATCAAGTCATAGTTTTTTCCAGCCACCCTTCGTGTGGAGCAGTTTCAGGAGTTACTTCATCTAAAGTTGGGCAGTATGACAGTAGCTCAGTACTCATCAAGGATCACCGACCTCCTGTGCTACTCCACAGATATGGTATAGGACCCATTCTTCATGGCGTGAACCTTTGATCAGGGACTCGAGAATGACATCAGTGCTTCGATGATCTCCCTCAACATCCTGACGCAGGCCGGAGTACCAGAACAAGCCCTTCTTGTGGAGAGTTTTTTTGGAGACCAGTCACCCGCGGTGAGATCCACCACAGGGTGACACATAGCGGAGTATTCGGCAGCCGACAGTGGACAGATGTCGCAATGGTACATGCGTAACAGGCCGTAAGGTGGGAGACCCTAGGAAACAGGTTCAGTTGTGTGGGGCACAAGAGATAGATCCAGCCATACGAGGAGCAGGTAGTGCTATGCATGTGGCGGGCAGGGTCACATGTCTCATGACTATCCGACCCACCAAGGAAATGAGTAGCTGACAGTAGAGGGACCTCCCAAGAAGAGGCAGAGGTTCTACCATGGTAGTCTGTTGGGAGCAGGCAGATGTGGCAGAGGAGTTGGCCGAGCAGCAGGTGGTGGATGACATTTTGAGGCCCTACCACCACCACCACCAGGAGGTCCACCCCGACCATAGGGAGCTGGCAGACATGGGCGGGCTTAGCTCTAGGATGTTGAGGCCTATGACCACGATTCACCTCAGATGATTTGAGGAACTATCTGTGTCTATTCCACACTTTCTGCAGTACTTATAGACACAAGTGCGAGTCATTCTTTTATTGTCGCTTCCCTTGTTTGGAGCTAGGAGATTCTGACAGAGCCGTTGGCGTGAACCTTACGAATAGAGTCTTCAACAGGAGTAGACTTGATGATTACTGACTGGTTATGGTAGTGTGAGCATACACTAGGAGTCGAGAGCTTTGGATGGGATCTCCTCGTAGCGGCGTCGAGGCCTTACGACATCATCTTGGGTATAGACTGTTTATCCATAGTTCATGCTCAGATTGACTGTATTAATCAGAAATTGTGGTGTGTCCATGAGGATGGTTAAAGGTTTACCTTTACCGGTGAGAAGGAATCCTTTACAGTGTAGGATGGACTTACCTAGAGGAGAGGGCAGCTGATCACACATCAGTTGACTAGTCTCGTCCTCATAGCGGTTGATGTGCAGAGTCCGATTTTCCTGTTGTGGTGGATCATTACGCGAATGTTTTCCCTGATGATGTTCTTGGACTACCTCCTCGCAGAGAGGTGGACTTCTACATTGACCTGTACCCCGGGACGACACCGATATCTACTCCATCATATTGGATGGCTCCCGCCGAGCTACGTGCGATGCAGGTTCAACTAGAGAACTCATAGGGGAAGGGATTCATCTGGACCTGTGTTTCTCCCTAGGCAGCCTCGATTCTGTTCACCAAGAAGGCGGACGAGAGCTTAAGGAATTGGGTCAACTACCGTTGCCTGAACTAGGTGACCGTGAAGAACTTGTACCCACTCTTGAGGATTGATGACCTCTTTGATCAAAAAAAGGGAGCATGATGGTTCTCGAAGATAGACCTTAGGTCAGGCTATCACCAGCTGAGTGTTTGAGGCGATGATGTGCAGAATATGGTCTTCAGGTGTCGGTGTGGACACTGCGAGTTCTTGGTTATTCCCTTCGGCGTAACCAACACTCCAGCAGTGTTCATGAGTCTCATGAACATGATCTTCCATCCTTACCTCGATCACTTTGTCGTAGTCTTCATCGACGATATACTAATCTACTCGACTACTGAGGAGGAGCATGCCTACCGTTTACAGGTAGTACTGGACACACTCCGAGAGCACCAGCTTTATGGTAAGCTCTCGATGTTCTAGTTCTGGATCTGAGAGGTACACTTTCTAGGAAATTTCATCTCATAAGAGTGAGTTGCAGTGGATCCAGCGAAGATCGAGGCATTACATTCATGGGAGCCAACCAGGAGTGTGACGGAGGTACAAAAATTTCTGGGATTGGATGGGTACTATCAGAGATTTGTGCTAGACGTTTTCAGATTTGCAGCACCACTTTCAGTGTTGATGAAAAAGGGGCAACCATTCTTGTGGTCAGAGAGACGCCAGTAGAGTTTTCAGGAGCTGAGACAGTGGTTGACTAGTTCCCCCATCCTCAGGTTTCTTGCGGAGGGTGTACGGTATGTAGTTTAATACGAATCATTATGGACCAGACTCGGGTGTGTCCTGATGCATGAGTGAGCTGTGATCGCATATTGTTCTCGGAAGCTAAGACAGCACGGGTAGAACTATGCTACCCATGACCTGGATTTAGCAGCAGTGGTCTTATCCTTGATTATATGGTGGCACTATCTGATGGGTGAGCGTATTATAGTCTACTATGACCACCAGAGACTTAGGTATATCTTCTACCAGAAGGAACTGAACCTAAGACATTGGCGATGGCTTGAATTCCTCCAAGACTATGACTTCGAGATAGTCTATACTCCTGGGAAGGGGAACGTAGTATCAGATGCTCTTAGTAAAAGATCAGACATTCAGCAGCTAGGAGAGGCGACGGTACAACTCGCCACATTATAGATAACCTTTCTAGATATAGATGGAGTATCCTTTCTATAGTCTCTCATAGTCACTTTTCCAATTCTCCAGTGAGTCAGGGAAGCACAATGTGGGGACGTTGATTGTGAGACGTGATATGCTTAGATATCCACAGGGCAGGCACCTGATGGTTTTTCTGAAGGTGGGGAGCACGTTATTCTCTTCATAGGACGTACCATGATACCAATTTCACTTCAGGATTATGTGTTGAGGGAGTTCCACACATCTCCTTTAGCAGTACATCCAGGAGTGGCAAAGATGTTTTAGGACCTCCGATGACAGCACTGGTTGCCATGTATGAAGAAGGTAGTAGCAGAGTTTGTCTCACGATGCCTCAATTGTCAGCATGTGATGGCAGAGCACCAAGATCTCGGAGGCTTGGTTCATCCCTTAAAGGTCCCAGAGTGGAAGTTGGACATGATATCTATGGATTTCGTGATGGAAAATCCACGTAAATCCGGAGGACATGAATCTATATGGGTGATTGTCGACCGACTCACCATGTCGGCCAACATCTTACCGATTAGAGATCAGGGTTTTGTAGAGATCTTGGGACGGATCTACATACAGGAGATCATACAGCTTCATGGTGTGACATAGATGATCGTCTTTGATCAAGATGCTAGTTTCACTTCCCAGCTATGGAAGGGGTTGTAGGAGGCTTTTGGGATGCAACTTTTCTTAAGCACCGCCTTCCATTCTCAGACAAATGGTTCCACTGAGAGGACCATTCAGACTCTCGAGGACATGCTCAGTGCATGAGTCCTCAACTTTGGTCATAGTTGGGAGGATCATTTACCCTTGGTAAAGTTTGCGTATAATAACAACTACCAATCCACCAATGAGATGGCACCTTTTTAGGAACATTATGTCCGACTTTGTAGATCGTTGTTGTGGTAGACTGACCCAGGGGAGTCAGCACTCATGGGACCAGTGATGGTGTAGGCTATGACGGATAAGTTGCAAATCATCCATGAGTAGATGAAGACTGCACAGAGCAGGTAGAAGTCCTATGCTGATAGAATATGGAGACCACTGGAGTTCAAGGATCGCAACCACGTCTTTCTACGTGTCTCACCTCGATGAGGTCTAAAGAGATTTGGACGAGGAGGAAAGTTATCTCTTTGACTCATCGGACCATTCCAGGCCCTCAGTAGAGTAGGAAAGGTGGCTTACTGCCTGGTCCTTCCACCTCAGTTGCACCGGGTGCACGACATCTTCCACGTATCTCAGCTGAGGAGATTCGTGAGAGACCCATCCCACATCATCGACCATGGGGAGCTGGATGACCATGAGGGGGTGACTTTCACGGAGGTTCCAGTGGAGATTGACGATTGATAGGAATGGTTCCTACGTGGTTGATCGATAACTCTGGTGCACATTTGCTGGCAGCATAGGAACCTCCAGAAGAGAACATGGGAGCGGGAGGCTCAGATGCGTACTCAGCACCCCCATTTGTTTCCTTAGTTTTAGTTGTATCTTACGAGGATGTAAAGCCCTGAGGTGGAGAGATTTTAAAGGCTCAGAAATTCCATGGATTTTTTTGTTAAATACATGGGAATTTTACGATTCCGTAGTTTCTGATAGCGCTTGATTCTGAGGCCCGATGTGCTCGGAATCAATTTCTGAAGTTTTGTTCGGGTACATTCAGTAAACTTATGAGCGGTTTTTTGTATCTTTTGAACCGGTGCTCGGAATTGAAATCTGAGGGCACCGTTGAACTCACAACATCAGTGATTTCTTAGTGATACCTTCACCGAAGTTGCATTCTGATGAGAAAGGAAGTTAATTATTGGGGTTTTAAAATAAAAAAATTAATAAAAATAAGTTATCCTTAGTTTTATTTTGTTCGTTGTTAAAACCTACATGTTAAGGTAGAAGGTGGGGCCCACCCACACATAACTTCCCTTGTGAGAATGTATTTACATGGGGCCCACCCAAACCCTTTAACTCTTCTAAACCCCCTTTAAACCCCTTGTACTCCCCATAAATGAGGGAGCTCTTGAACTACCCCATAATAGTGCCAATTTACTATAAATTTAATTAATTCCTTTAATTAATTAATTTTTAAAAACTTTTGATTTCCTTTGAATTTTTTTCCAACAATAAAATATTGGGTTGCCATAACCCATTATTTTGGTTGGCGAACCATTTTGTTGGAGCATGGGAGGTTTTGGGGAACTAGATCTTCTCGACGAAGAACGCTCCTCATCTCTTAAGAATGATGGACACCGTTCTTGATGTACGACAAAGCCAAAAGAGAAGGAGCCGCCCAGGAAGAAAACCGACAACGCTTCTTCCTTGGATGATTTCCCACATCAACGAATAGACGTCCTCCCTTTTCCCGCGACTTCATAAGCGTTCATCGAATCAAGTTAGGGTTTTGAGTAGATTTCTTATTCTAGTTATCTGTCATTCAAACCTCAGATTAATTACGCCGAATGATATCACCATGAAGTGGAGGGTTCGAACTGCACGAACACTGCCCGACCCTCCACCTTTGATTGTTCTTGTTTGTTTACGACAAAGGTGGACCGCGAAGACAAACTAGTGGTTCAAGACCACTGGGTTTCCAAGAGGGCGCGACACTATTGAGCCATTTGGAAGGAGAGTCGTGGCCGTGACAGGATGCGGTGGAGGTGCGCAGTGTCGTCATTCCACGCGGAGGCCCGCAGAGGGCCACAGCCAGCCGAGCCATGGTGGAGGGGCTTGGTGCCATCGTGTTGTGTCGGTGATGCAAAACTGAGGCCAGGGTAGGCCGTGGTGAAGGGGTGCGACACTATATCACCATGTCGGGGCCATAACCGGCTGGCCACTCAGCCATAAGAACAAGGAAGGACCCTTCGGGTCCCGCGGTTACCAAGTCGGCACACCATGTGACAGCTGGTTCGAAAGGCAGGGGGTGTAACCCCCCATGTGTGGCGAGCCGGCCACGTGGGCTAGTCGCCAGTCACGCGGGCCAGCTGCCAGCCATGCGGCCTAGCCAGCTTGCTCGGCCACCCTCGGCCATGGCGCCCACTGTCGGGATGCCCTTAGACCAGCGACCCGTGGTCGAGCCCCTTCTGCCGGGCCACCTCAAGCGAGGCCGCCCAAGGGCCAGGCCGCTCATGAGTGGGCTCCCTCGGGCCAAGATGGGCCATCCCCTTGACTCAGTCCGTTTCCTTAGACCGAGTCAGAATCACGGACCGGGTCGGACCTCAGAATAGACCGGGTCATATCGGGTCGGTCCAACTGGGGCAGACTGGACCCGGACCCGTTTGGCCAGTTTACACCTTTTTCTCCCTCTTCTTGGGCAATGGGTGTCTGATTGATGAGCCACCTATGACGATTGAATTCTTGGATCGAGATGATTCTTTGGGCATACTCCACTTGAGGTTTTGATGCAGTTGGGGTTGAACCCAATTGGTATGAGTCTAAAAACCAACAGGGCCCCTGGAACAGAAATGCCAATAACATACAGACCGAGCATCACATTGACGTGTCGTCTATCGTGTTGGGTTTCTTATGATAAGACGGAACTATGGGATACATAAAATCAAGACATCGTGGTAGATGAAGTATCGAGACTTGGCTCGATGAGAAGACCCTCCTAGAATAAAGAATGTTATGGGTAGAAACTCTAGGGCTGGCTACGACTGAGATGATAGGATCCTCCGTGGGTTCGACAACGACGATACTGTACCAGGATCCTCCATAGGTTCGACAGTGATGAATTCTGTACCAGGATCCTCTGTGGGTTCGAAAACGATGAATTATCTACCGGGATCCTCTATGGGTTCAATAGCGATGACTTCGGTATCGGGATCCTCCGTGGGTTAGACAGCGCTGATACTGTTCCAGGATCCATCGTGGGTTCGACAATGGAGATGATTTAGTGGCTGCACCTAATCATCTCTACCGCTCTTCATGAGTTGTATACATTTGTGTGCTAAGTCTTGTCTTTCTGTTTTTATCATTGAGATGATTGACTTTACTTCCTTTCTGGAATGGGTTGTGCTTGGGGTCGAGTGTTGGAGTCGGACTATGATTGGAAACTTAGGAATATGAATGGACATATACCTAAGTAGATTTGGTTGATACTTCTTAATTGTATCATTCTTATATGGTTTATCTTTAGTGGATTCTGGGAGACCTTCGGGGGTCTCGGGGACCCGTAATGAGTACTGTTATACTCACCCCTGCACTGGCTTCACCCGCACCTTGTTGTGTTCTGTGCAGACGACAATCAGCTATGATCAAGGATGAGGGTGACAGAGGGGAGGCTGCTCAAAGCTGGACTAGGCAGGACATACGTCAGGGAAAAGTTGTTTAAGATCTGTACCTACCCTTTAAGTAGGATTCCCCGGTAGACGTTCCAGGAGCTATTTTTCCCTTTTTTACTTGTACTTGTACCTATTGTTCAGTGGGGTTTGTATACTAGCCCACTTACTTCTTGCACACTTTACTTTTCAATATTAGTACTTTTTTTATTCTATTTCTTGTGTTCATACTATGTGTATTATAGGTTTAAAGGAAATTCCTTCCCTTTTATCGGTGATTCACCATTGAGGATAGTCGCCAGCCCCAGGTCTATGGAAGGCAGATTTGGGGTAGTCACAACACGGGCCTCGAGGATGGGTCATGGAATCATCTATATAAAATCAATCATTTAAAATGTTTCCAATTGATTTTTATCCATTAATCATTATCTTTATTGGTGAATTAATGAGTTACATTAAATAATTTCCAAATTTTGTGTACTTTTTTATATGTATAAATATGATTAAATTTATTTGGATTAAAACTAAAATGTATATAATTCATGGAGGTACTATTTTGATCAATGGATTTAATATCATTAGGTTTCAAATTAACTTATACTTCTTTAATTGGAATACATTTATTCATAAATTTTATTCCAATAATATAACTACTGCTACTATGAAATTTTTACATTCCATTTTTTAATTTCAATAATTTATACCAACATAAACAATATCATGTGAATATTTTTTATATTCCATTAAAAAATATAAATTATTGAAATCTTTTATGATTAAAAATGATTTAAAAATGATTTAAAAAAATAATAGAAAAACAAAAATAACCCATTGATGAAATTTTTTTGTTCAAAGAAAAATGTAATTTGTAGCGGTTATTTTCTTATTGAGATTTATAGAAAAATCATTAGGAAAAATCATTTATAAGTTTGTTATTTATATAATAAAGTTATAATTTTTATATATATTACAATTTTTATTTCAATATTAATTAGGGTAGCATGAACAATGTAAAAGGATATATATAATTTCATCATTTATTTTTATAGAGTTTGAATGATGCAAATCATAAATTGAAAGAGAGAGATAGAAAACAGTGTGATAATAGAGTTTATTAAATGATTTATGTGATAACCTATGTATTATACACATGGTTAGATATTTTTGTTCTATTAATACCTTAATATTTTAGGTGGTTAGGAATCCCATCACTTATAATTGTATATTGGATGAATCTATTGAGTTTCATTGATAACCAAGGAGCACAACCACCCCATTTTTTGGTAGGGGGAACCATTTGTAGAAAGTGATGAGAAGAAGATATAATTTAATGAATAAAAACTAAATCAAACCTACTCCATTATCTATTGTAATTATTTATACAATATATATTTGATATATAACTATTATGGAAGAAGTGAGACTTATATTTTAGAATACTTTTTATTATCTCTTAGGATAACACTACTACGATCTACTAGAGAATCATCTTTGGTGTTATAATTATCATATAGAATATAGGTAGTTAATGTAGATATTAAAATATACCAAGGAAACCAATTTATAAGTTGAACAGAGTCTTGGAGTCTTATTTAATTCATAGTTGTAGTCATGTTCTGTCAACGTGCCTTTATGATATGTGGTGTCCAAAAATTTTGAAAACAAGACTAGTTATTCTAGCACTACTAGTTGTAGGATGATCTCACCATGTAGTCAGCAAGATTTCAAGCGATCTCCCATAACTTCATACTTCAATCGGCTAGATTATGAACATACTATAAGAATTTTATTATGTCTAGTGGACTTGGATGGTTGTTTCCCTATAATGGAAATTCATTGTTACCTATAATCCATAAACATCAACTTGATTATAATTGGATTCCTTCTATAGACATTGGTTAAATTTCATACATAATAACATGTTCACAAAATATGGTAACTTATTATACTAATAATTTAACAATATCATCATTTTACCAATATAATTTAATATCATAATTTATTCAATCATTAAAATGATTATAATTCAAAATAAATATACTAAAATCCACTAAAATGAAATCATTAATCACAAAAAGGATTTTTTGGGATCCTGAATTTTTCATTTTCAATATTTACAAAGAGAACTAGTGGTACCCTTTGGGACACAGTAAGGAGAATGAACCCATTTTTCTTAGGATCCATTAATACAACAATCATCTCATTTAATACAGTTTGAGAATTTGATAATTTGGAATGGATATGGGGTTTATCCTAGGATGTAGGTCAATGGTGAAATATATCTTCAACCAGGGAGGGAAACTGGAAAAAACATCAAGTTAAACTATAGGTTACCTATCCACCTACTGCTATAGTGGGTTTTTGAGATACGCTCAACATTATTAATTAGTAACCCAATATGCTTATATGAGAGGAAACCTACAATGTAAACAATAATATATTATTTACCTACCCTTAATTCCAACTCAATTAAAAAAATGTTTTTGTTCTCGATATGATAGATTTATGGGAACATATGATGGGCGTCATAAATATAGGTGTTAGAAAAACCATTAAATACATGCTAATAAAGGCAACTTATATCCATACGAAGAACTAATAATCCCCAAATAATATTAGCATCCGAGAAGACCACACAAAATTCCTATCATTTAAAACCGTTATCTATTCTATTTCTAGTATAGTGGAGAGATCCCTAAAATAATTCTATAACACAAATATAATTTTTGGTGAATAAATAAACATAAATGATATTAATAAATGGGATGCTTCAATTTAAATAAATCTCATTCCAAAGACAACGAAATATGCATCATCCCTTTAATGGTTATTGTCCCCACCTCTTCCCCCTCTGACTCATCTTATATCACATCCCAGAATCATCATTTTGGTACACTATGATGACTATAGGTATATTTATATTCTTTTTAACTAGATAATTATATCCTTACCCATTTCTATTTTATATGGATACATGGTATTCAATCACATATTATCTAATTTCTAATTTGTGTAATGAAAATATTACATAAAATTATTAATATACCGGATGTAGTATATTTTACATACAGCTTTTTTAATTGACATAAATTTTTCATTTTGAAACTTTTTTTCCCACATTGGAAGTAGATCACATCTAATATTTTATTATCCCTTTTATCTATTATTTTATATAATGGAATGATAAAGAATAATTTTTTATCATACATCTTATTATCCTTTTAACCATATATTTTTTATTCTCCATAATAAATAAATATTTATTTTTATTAAATTGAATATGTAGTTTTTGAATCATATCGATAATATATTAATGTTTTCCCCATCATGTTAACTTTATATATCTAATTTAATTAAGAGTAACGTGGTAATAAGGTTGAAATAATTAAAATTATTAAAAGATGAATATTTAATAGTAATTATAACTTTTTTAATCGATCAATATCCCCTATCGTACAAATTTCATAATGAGTAGTATCTATTTTATTATATATTTTAGATGTGTAATATATACTGATCCAGTCATCTATTTCTTAGACAATATTCATCTTATAATATTATTTTATATGAGAAAAAATAAAATAATTGTCGTTGTCCTCTATTTTCATTCCCAATTAATGAGATATTGACAGTAACATGATTATATAAGAAAAAAATACATCTTCTAAGAGTATTTAATAGGATTATATTTCACCCGAAATTGCTTCATGTTCTAGACCTTCATGTTTCAAGGACTCCATTAAATTCATTTTCCTTTCAATTCACAATATGTTGCAAACGAACCTATAAAAATCGTGGAAATTTGAACTAGTACTAACATATTTTATAATATAAAATAAATATTCCGTAAAGTATATTATTATTATAATACCATTTTTCATAAACAAACCATAAATAAATGTTTAATAACAATGGTTTCAAATTCATATATTCCCATGATATTATTGTGTTATAGTTTCCATGAATTTGAAAATACATTACAAAAAAATTAGACACTTCACACAGTATATGTTTTCTTTACAAATATATTTCTTCGTGTTTATAATCATAAATCATTCAATCGAATTTTGCTTCTTTTAAGACATTTCCAAGGTGGAATGTTTAATAATCATAATGTTCTTTCATGTACATATATCTTATGTTATTTTATTAAAATGTCAGTTGAGATAAAAAATGTTAGTGAAGGATTTAAAAATAATGAAAATCCATGAAAATGTTCCCCTAATTTACAATAATTTGTTACGAAAAAACATAACATATTCACATGTTAAGATCATCCTTTTCTGAAAGAAACCCCAGGAATCCCATTAAAATCATAGAAAATCAAGGATGAAACATGAGCTATATGAGAATTCATGAAACTATTCAATCCATTCATCTTAAAAAATTTATAAACGTTTCATTCCTCATTAAATAAAATGATTTCTATAAAACCCCATTGAACACAATAAATATTTATCTTAGATAATCATATTCATAACATATGTTCAATAATTTTTAGTCAATTTTATATTGATTCTTTTTTAATTCCATATGAATAACCAATAACGTTATCCCTATAATTTTTCCTTCAATGGCTAATTAGTAACTAATGAATTACAGAGCTATAATGAGACCAGATACTATTGAGAGCTATATTAGGAACACATTTCAACATCTATAATTATTGATTAATTTTTTTTCAAAATAATATTATAAATAGTATAATTTTTTTTATCTTGAAACCCTTGAAAATATCATTTTACTATATTCAAATTCCTTTTCCATTTTAACATTTTCATAGGGAGAAATTTTGTTTTTTATTACTATAACTTATCATAAAAAACTAGAAGATGAGGGATATTATCTAATTATAAAATACATGTAAAATTTTTCAGGTTGTGTGATAATTTATAAATGATATGATGTGTGGAAATGGAAGTAATTTCATATACATAAAAATATTATTTAACACTTTTGTAACAAAATACCAGTATGACTGATATATTAATTAATTAAAAGATTATTTATAAAAATATTATGAATTAATTAAAAATTTTATGAAATTTAAATTATAAAAATTTTATGTATAAATAATAACTTTATACGAATTTTTTTGACATGTATATGGAGGAGGAAGAGTTTAAAAAATATAAAACATCTTTTAAAATGAAATACATTACCTTAAGTCATATCTTCCTTTGTACATTCTCTATATCCAAAATAAAATAATTTCCTAATATTTATACATTAATAATAAATTAATCATGTGAATTTTATTATTTTTATCATTGTTTAACTTTTTTACAATGTTTTATTTAGTTACTAAAATAGTTATGTTCGCATTGGTCATTTCGAAGATGTTGGATTTATTACATCAAAAATTCATCGGTTCACTAATCATAGTTAATGATTATATGGTTAAATTTACTAAATAATCATAAAAATATTTACATATTAAACAATATTTTAAATCCAACTCTTTACTACGGTCATGAAAAATAAATCACATTGTTTGAGGGAGAATGTTTTCCATATTTACCCATGAATGAAATTTTAATTTTTCTACTATTTTAAAAGAATAATGTAGATTATATTTCAATTTTAAATATTCATAAATTGGTTATAATTTTCATATTTATTCATTATTTCCATCCTTATGACCATCCTTGTATGGTACAAAAAAATAATCACATCAGTTCGTACAGGTGGTAGTCCACATGTAGCCTCTATTCTCGTTATCATTTTAAAAATTATAGAAGGGTAATAAGTTATGTAATATATTATATTTAATGAAGAATAATTATGTAATAAATACCATATACATTTACTTTACCAATAATTTTAACCATTCGTATGATCTGGTGGTGAAAAATGAAACACATTGATTTATGGAGGTTACAGTCTTCATGTATGCACGAGCATTGTTTTCTGTTGCTATAGGATTGAAATAGTGATGTTGAGGGGTTTTAGAATAGTCATATTATTATTTCAGTATATAAAATATAGTTATTATATTATATCATCATTATTAATGAATATTTTATAGAGGTACAAGAATTAATAAATCAGGACACACTATGTTATGAATTATATGACTTCTTTGGAAAACCTCCCCTGACAAACACATTAATCCTTATTAGGAAACTATTTTAGTGATTAAATAATCATTGTGATATGGGTATTGATATGGGTTCATATTGAAGAATTTATATAGTGTGATAAATGTCCCAATGTGTTTGAGTAAGTGGGGAGACGAGGTTTCTTTATTTAAGTGGGAGGTGTGGCACAATTATAAATACATAAAACAATAAAATATTTAATATTTCATTTTCAATGAAAAGTGGAATGAAATAAAACTATTTATAATTTACTATCAGTGTGATTAAACGTATAATCCTAAAATAAAATTTAAACATTTTTTATAATATTTTAATGATTATCTTTCAGTTTTAACACTTTATTAACTCCTTTGATGGTCATTGTGGAGATAAACAGTTACCAATGTTATTCTTCAAAATGAAAAACAATTAAATTTGAAAAATTATAAAATTTTACTTTATGAATTAAAACCATGATATTAATTTTTAAATACTATCATTGGTTATTTCTAATCAATATATTTTAATATAAATAGAAAAATAAAAATGAATTCTATTTTAAAAAATTTCAATTTTAGAGGAAAAAATGTGTATACCAAAATGAAATATAATGATAATTAATATGGAAATAATTGATTTTTTCATAGTAAAATGAAACTAATTTCAAATTATAAAAAATAAAAAATAATAATGTACCTTAAAAATAATTGAAAATTAATGATAGTTTCGATAATGATTTGTATATTTGATTATTCCCTCTAAAAACAATATTTTCAGAAAAAGCACAAAAATCCTACTTAAGATAAATTTAATATACTGAACATAAAGAAGAAGTAAATTTTATCAAGTTGATTTTATAAAATAAAAAAATTATATTTTAGATAAATTCATATAGTTCCTGGAAAAGTAATTGAGTAAAATTAAAAAGTTACTTTTTTTCAATTGGATAATCATATTAAATAATTTATTAAACTATATAGAATATGAATACATATAATGAACACATATAAATCATATAATTTAATTATTGTTTGGATGTCATAGGTTTCCTTATTTTTAAACACAATTCCAAAATAAAAAAGATTCATTGATACATTAAAAATTTATAATTATTAAATATGAAATATATATTATAACAATTAATTTGGTATGTATAAATAGTATCAATCACCTAATGAATAAAATATGAAATTATATATTGACTTACGATTCTTCTATTATTAATAAATAAATCTTTCCAAAAATATTCACTTTATTTTAAAAATATTTTCTATCAAATATATTACATGGATTCTATAAATTTAACATGATTCATATTTTTAGGAATAAAAATTATGTTTGGGGGACTTTCTAAAACTTTTTAAAATAAATATTCTTATGTCAATATTAAAAAATAATGTCTATACAAAACAATTCCTTTTATTTATATAGATTTATATAATTACATACTCAACATTTATAAAAAATATTAATATATTAAATATGAATTTGTGGAGTACATATTTTTATTTCAAATAATAATTCAATCCTAGAAAACCTATCTTCATAATTTTAGAACATTTATAAACTATAAATATAATTTAAAACCATTTTTTCGTGTTTTCATTTAATTAATCTCATTACTAGTGATATAATGTTTATCCTTTCAAGGAAATACATATATTTTTTATTTATTATAAAAAAAATTATATCAATAATGTTAATAATATTGGTAAATGTATACTACATATGAATTTTATTTTTATAAAAACACTTTTCTAATAATGTTTTTTATTCTTTATCTATGCTAATATTAAAATCAAATTTTATAAACTATTGAATATTTCTGAAAAAATTATTTTCATATTTGAAATAATAATATTTAAATTACATAATATGTTCAATTATAATTTTGGTCATTAATGCTAATTAACAGGAATAAAAAACAAGTTTCCACGATAAATTTAAATGTGTAAAAGGATTTTTATTAATTTTAAATGATGTAGAACATTTAAAAAATGCACCTCCAATAGTGTGGATGAGATATGGATTAGAATATCATCAGCTACTTAATTATTTTTTAATTTTTTATCATTTTAACCTAAATTGGAAAAACATAATTATTAAATTGTAACATGTTCTTCTAAAAATGCCATTCTATTCGATTAAAGGGGTTCACTACACCACTTATTGTGACACATATCCCTTCACATTTCATGCAGAAAATATTCCATTTTTTCTCCGCTCAGAATACAATCACATGTTCAAAAACCTAATGACTCAATTATTTAACTATTTCCACTCCCTTGAAGGATATTTCTAATATAAATCTCAAATTATCAATGAGATTCAAGCACTATAATAGTAGTCATTAATTAATATAAGGGTCATTTTTCTAAAATTTCAATTCCAAGAATCATTTTTGACATTTTTTACCATATTTTATTTTTCAATCTTTATCATTACAATATTTTTGTCAATTATAATTAATATTTTTCGTTACATGATATCTAAATGTCAATTTTATATAATCAATCATGTGTTATTTTTATTTTTATGTTACTATAACCATAAGGGTTTTAGCATCTCCATTTTTCTTCATTGATATATGATGTGAATTAAACACTTATTAACTATTTTCATTGCACATATTGTCCATGTATTTACATTAACACCATTATTCATGAAATCAATGGTATATAAAAATCCATATAATGTTCTACCTTTTATGGGGTTTCAATTCAAAATATAATGATTTTATAAGGGGTTTTTCTTTACATAAGAACCTTTCTTGATTTATAACAATTATTTTATTGACTATGGTTTTTCATGAAAGTATTTTTATATTACATATTTATAATATAATTTTATTCCACCTTGTTTTTAGGGAATTACATTAGTGTATTTATTTCTCTACATGAAATGATGGTGTTGAGAATAATTCACATCCTCTCCAAATGAGATCATTTCGTCCATGACATGATTTTTTTCTATACAATTTTGCATTAATATTTGGAAACCAAATTATGTATTATCTAATTTGGCCATTATATTTCCCTTTTCTTTTGTTAAAAATGGAATTTTATTAATCTTTTTACAATGTGGACTTGCAAAAAAATGTATTGTAAACTATTTAATAGGTTTTCAATTCAATAATTAAAAAAATATTCATCATCCACTCTACATTCATCATGGATAGTATTCATATTATTTTCAAATATATAATAAGGAATATTATTTAGAAAAAAACTTTTTTTCCAAAAAAATTGACTTTTACATTTCAAAAATAAATTTTGAATGTGATTGGTAATGTTTTTTATGGTAATTATAAATGATATCTCTAAATTGTTTTATAGTTTCATTACCATTTTCCTTTATTCACTATAGTATATATTTATATGTAAATATTTTCCATTAATCACCCTATAAATATTCTTTTGAAACAATATTTTACAATTATTGAATTTTTAATTTCAATAAATTTTATTCTTGAGGTCAACGTTGGTGATACAATTTATAAATATTCTGAAACCCATTTTTAATTCCATGGGATATTTATGATGTGATGAATGATCTAAATTTCTATCCCATGGTTCATAATGATATTATTATTTTTTGATGTACAATTTAAATAAAATGTATTAATGATGATGGGTGTGGATTAATATAACCCACCAAGGCATTAGTTATGTTATACCTCATTAGATAATGAATCATGTACATGATTGGATTTTTTCACTATATAAAATATTGAAATGAATAGATTTTATAATACCCTAAAGGTTGGACGTGAATATATTTTTTCAAAATATAAGTATTTTAAATGCTTTTAAGGGTTCACAAATTGATATTTTTTAGGCATACGGTTTAATGATAATTTTTTTGTTTGGCTATAATTGAATATCCTTCCTTGATTTAACATCAAATTCTAATTTTTCTGCTTCATGGATCGTGTTTATTATCTCACACTTATATATAATGGTAAATTATTAATCTTTTGGGATTATTTTTCCCTTCATCATGAGTTATTGAGAACACATATTGTTCTAGGTTCTTTTCAATATGATATTTCCACTGTACTCATGTTTTTTCATATTTTTATGACTTAACCCTTTATAAAATATTAATGATATTTTCCCATTAGTGAGAATTTGGGCCCACCCTTTTCATATATTTGTAGTCCCTATTTTTTGAAGATGTGTAAGTGAAATGAGAATTCAAAAGGGGGTTATTATGTTACAAAATTGAGATGAAATATTCAACTGTGTTGTAAAATAATTTTTTTCATATTGAAATTACACAAAGACACTCAAATTATATTCTTAGGATTCTATGAAATCTCATGATTTTTTATGTTTTTGTAATAGATATAATATTTGACAAAAACTTGTTTATTTTGGGTCATTTTAAATTTCATTAGAGAAGGTTTTAGAGATACATGGTGATTTTTTTAATTATTACTCAGTATTATTATGAGAGAATATTAGTGAAAATACTTAGGAAAATTTTAATGGATGAAACTAGGTATATGATAACATCATATAATTTTTGTACTGTTTTGAGTATTTTACTTTTCATGAAACTGTATCCATATCTAGATATTGGAAAGTAGTTGTGGTGGTGGAGAAGAGGTACCTAGGGGTAATCACCCTGAAAAGTTCTAGTTGAGTATCTACATGCTCTTCCCTCAATTCAAAATAATTAGATCAAAGGAATAACACCTATATTGAAACTACAAAAGGATAAGTTTTTGAAAAATATATGAAATTTAAATACTATTATGAAGAATTAAAGCACATCACTAGGGAATGATTAGGTAACATCATTAGAGATAGAGAATGAATAACATAGATTGAAACTTAAAAATTTATTTGATATAGTATATATATATAAGTTTTTATTTATCCAATTTCTATTTTATATTATGTATTCTTATATATAAATTTTATTTGTTTATGAAATAGTTAGGTCAAGGTGAAACTATGATAATAATCTGTGTGAGGAAAAAAGTTATAAGTTTACTTGTGGGAATCCAAATGGAATTGGAAAATGAGTAAAAATTTATATGTATATTATTAAAAAATTCTATCATTCTACCAATAATAAATGGTATCATACCGATCTCAAAAAAAGGAAGGATCATCTTACCATTCAATATTTGTTATGAAAACATCCACCCTACATTAGTGATTATTACAACCTACTTATTATTGTGTAATGAATCATTGAGATGATACATATATATTCTATTCACAAATACCATGTGCAGAATTTGGTTTCTCCAGAATTTTACCATTTTTGTATATAGGATCATTAATAATTACTTCCCAATAAGAATACAATGAAAAATGAATATATCAACCCAGGATTGTGGGATGAGTTCAGGAATCTAATGTGTAACTAATATTTCTCTCAACCATTTTTTTTAAAATATTATGATAGAATTATTGGATTTAAATTAAAATGAGCATGAATCCATTATAAATTTTGAATCAAATTTAACAAGTCTTACAAGGCATTTCAATAGTTTCGTCTCTTACCTTATGAATAAAATTCCTTGATTCTTTACTGTCTTGTATCTATGTATTTAGATGAAAATATGCATTTGAAAATTTTTAATACATGATGAAAGTGTTCAATATTTTATAATGGTGGATATTAAAGATGGGGACAAACATTAATTTATATAAAAAGAAATGGAAAGCCATGTATCATGGAATATTATATGATAACTCATCTTGGGGAATGAAATTTTAACAACATATGAGTAATAAATATGAGAGAAATCACCTTGGTAAATGCCTCAAGGGATTTAGAAAAAGATTTAAGTGTGTGAATATTTTTTTATGAATAACATCTATTCTTATGTGAAATGAATAATATTATTAAAAGGCAGTGGAGAATAAAAATATAAATAACAAACCACCAACAATTCAAATTTTCAAATGTATGGATTTTGGAAATTTGGTAAACCAAAACCCTTACCTTAGATCTAAGGAAAATAATAATCCCAACAAACCTCCATAAATATAGTACCAACATAGAGAATATTCAATAACAACCTTAAAGCGGATAATGGAAATATAATGGTGAAATGTAAACTAATTCTCTACTCAAAAATTGCAAATGCATTTTTTGATTATAGCTGTTTACATTAGTAATTATCATACATGATTTTAAATAATATTGACCGACCACCTCTATCATTGGATATTGAAATATATTTGGAAAACTGTGATAGTCAGGTGATTGAATCAAAGATATATAATTTTACTCTTATCATCATTTATTTTAACATAGTTCATGAAAACATAGTCCTCCTAGACATTATTTAGTTTGATATAATAATGGAAAGGGATTAATATATCTTACATACTGAAAATATCAAGGTGTGAGATAATGAGATCTCATTTTATATCCTCAATCATCCTATGATTTAAAATATTTACAATGATGATCACAATGACCCAGCAGAATAAAAATATAATATATGGGCCATAATATAATACAATGATGTACTTATTACTCTAACGATTGGGGTAGAAGTTAACATTTGTGACTAAAAATGTATACATAATATACTTATGTATTTTTTGATAAACTATATAGTCTTCCACAATACATTGAGGTTTAATTTTTGATTGAAATAATACCTATATATTTTCCAATCATAATGAGTCCATATATAATATCCCATGTTTAGTTTTATGATTTAAATTTAGCTACAAGAGATTCTCAAAATGAGTTGTATAAACCCTAGTTCTTCTCTATGGGGTTCACTGGTTCTCACTTCGATAAATAAGGATAGAAAATGTGACTTTGAATTTATTGTTGTCAACATAGTGAAATAATGATTAAGAGAAACTATCATCTACACCATATTAATGAATTGTTCAATCAACTTAGTGGTTCTCAATACATCTCAATGATTTACCTTTGATCTAGGTATCATAAATTAAGGGTTATGGGGAGGCTATTTAATGACAACATAATGTAGGAGTTATAGACTCTTTGAATTTATTTAGATTCTATTTGGTCTCAACAATTCTCTTATAATAATCATGGATAGAATGAATAAAGTCTTTTGAAACATCCATGATTAATTTTTTCTTGACTTTATATATGATATTATAATAAATTCAATGACCAATGAAGAGCTTGGTAATCATTTTAGAATTGTATTAATGTCCATTTCAATGGATTAATTGTATGAAAAATTTATGAAGTTTAACTTTTGGTTATATAATGAATCATTATTAGTTCAAGTAATCCCACGTAAGGGTATTTGAGTAGACCCATCTGGGATTAATGTTTTTATGAAATGACCCTAAATGACCATTGTAACTGAAATCCATAGATTTCATATATTAGTAGTATATTAGGGATGATTTTGAAGAAATTTCTTCTAATTATCAATAATATTTACGTAGATAACAATGAAAGGAGTGAAGTTACTTTGGATTGAGGAATGTAAATAGGGTTTCAAGGTAATAAATGAGAGGTTTATCACCACACAAGTATATACATTACAATAATGTGGAAAGGGGTTTAAAAAATATAGTGAATATTTATTATTGTTGTTGGGATGTTTCCACATTATTAATAATAATGTAAATGATTATTCCTCACATAAATTAAAAAATCATTATAAACATTACAAGATGCATGAACTGGAGTTTGTGGAAGTTATCATTATATAAAATATATAGTTCCAATATATTTATAGAGAAATTTTTGATATATATAACCATCACAAGAGAGTAAAATATATATTCACATATAAAGAGATGAATGTGAACCAAATATGACAATTTTAATTGATAAAATAGTATGAAATATCAATACACTAACACCTAGTAAAGAAAATAATGTGGTTGGTAGTCTGATAAAAAAATATCATGCTACCCTAACATTGATGAGGATTGAAAAATATCCAATACTAATTGATTTGAAAAGGATAAAATAGAAATTCATAATGTTATAGGATAAATGATATATTTCCATAATTATTTATCAAAAATACATTAAATATTGAAAAAATAATCCCAGAAACATCATGTGGATCTATAGAAAATGTTGATACAATCCTAGAATTAAACACTGATATATATAGAATTAAATTTTTTTAACATAGATATATTTCAAATAGAAACCAAAACTGAAGAAGGAACTTTTTGATTATGTTCATTTCTCATAATTCCCAATTCATCCAATAATGAAAATTTTGTATAGAGATCAAAAGAAACGTTTTGAAAGTGGCAACATAAAAATGGAGATTGTATATTATATATCTTGATGATCAATGCGCTAGAAAGATAATGTTGAATGAAATAAGTCAATTTGGATGATGCAATCATTTCATGAACATGTATGTAAAAGGAAAAAAAATCAAAATAAGTTTTTTTAGGACACTACATGATATATAGAGGTGATAATTTCATTTTTGTTGTAGTTGATCTACTTAAACATTCAACATATATTAATACAATCAGGGAACATTAATCAAATGAAAAACATTACAAGACATATATAAGGTAAGTGGTAATGATACATGGTATAACACTTCAAATATTATCTACCTAAAATATGCGTTTACCTCATCATTATTAAGAGTTATTCTATGATTATGAGAGAAAAACTGAGTTATAACCGTACTTATCAACATCACACAAATGATCTGTATGGAAGTTATATTCAGACTATGGATGATATTATGAGATATTTTTAACTGGATTTATAAGTATTTTAGAAAACATATCTTTCCCTACTAATGTTATAATATAATAATTTCTTCTATCCATTAATTTAGTATAAACCTTATGAGAAATTGTATGGTAATATATGTATGAACCCAATATTTTGGGATTAAGTTAGAGAAATAAAATTAATAGGACCTAACCACATCCAAGAAATGACAACGATGTTCCAAAAAAATGAGTACCATATTAATAAAGCACTAGGTATATATTATATGTATGATGATAATAGCCAAAGAGTTATATCATTTGAAGTGGGTGAAAAGGTGTCCTTATGTATATCTCCTTAAAAGTGGGATAGTATATTTTTTAGAAAGGGAAGATATACGCTTGGTATATCAGTCCCTTTGAGATATTTGATCATTTCAGGGATCAATCATTCATATTAAACTCCCTTTGTTGGATGCAAGAAGTGTTTTGCGAAAGCTGTCAAGAATATGGGAATTGTCTCATTTATTGATTGTGTGTCTTCATCCTTGGGAAGGATCATTAAGAAAGGGTACATTGAGCATGTCTCTGTGAATAAAAATGTGGTTTATGAGAGGATTAATCTATGTATAATTTCGATCATTGCTTGGGTTTTGGTTCCCAATGTGGTGAAGCCATGAAAATTCAGAAACCTCACTGCTAGGATTGCTGAAATTTGGTGATTTGTAGAATGAAAAATTACTGCAATGGGTCATGTATTCTATCATATCATTTTCTATTCTGATGAAATCAAGAAACGATCATAGATTCTTGGCTTGGTCCCTCTATGACCTGGTTATCTTCACATTCATGAAGGGGATTTGAAATTTGACCCCAATGTTGTCAAAAACACATCATCAAAAGTCCAGATATGGGTATTTAATCTGAATTTAGTTTTATTGGCATCCTCATGTTCATTGGTAAATTTATTCACCTGTTGGAAATCTTATTTGACAGGATTGGCAGAATGAAAATCCAAATTTTGGTCATTATGCTCGAATACTTGTTGATGTTGATATGTCTAGTACCTTGGTGAGGAGGTAGTACTAAATAATCAGAATGAAAACATCACATTGGGCATCCTGTATAAAATGAATCCCAAAATTTTTCTAAACTATCACTTATTTGGGCATGTGTCTTCAGACTGTAACAGAAATAAAATGTGTCATTTCTATAACATTCGAGAAAAGGATGAGAAAAGCTATATGAAAAAAAATGGAAAAGCTAAATTTCCCACTGATTTGGGTCCTTATAGATTTAAGGAACCTTGATAAGACCTTCTTTCTGGTTCTAATTTGGTTGTAGATTTTTGTGATGCAGATACAACCCCTGTCGTCCTGGATGAAGGTCCTAAGGTAGGAAATGTGCAGATTAACCTTTATAAAGATGATGCCCCCTTTGATAAATCTTTTCTTAATGGTCATCATTGGGATGATTTCATGTTCCTCAATAAGAGTGATTTTGATGTTATCTCTATGAGGAACCCTTTACTGCATAATCATAAGAATGTATTGCCTCCAAATAATGCCAATGCAGTGGAATATACACCGTTGAAGCAGATTATGATCTCAGATTCTCCTATTCATGACATTGTGCATGCTCCTGCCTCAGTCACTACTCTATCTGATCCTGCTAAACATGTTGGTTTTGGAGATGATAATACACATTATTACCCCTCATGGGACTTCATGAAGATTAAAATATAAAATACTTCAAAAAAAAATTTCATGCTAGCCTCCTTTCTACTCCGATTGATACAGTTAACAGATTCTCCATAATTTGTAGTACGGAATATATTGAGGATGATGTTTCCCCTGATTCTTCTAATTCTGACCCAGATAACTCTATTGATCTTAATAATAATATCTATGATAATGTCATGATTCAAAAAAATTATGGGCCTAGCACAGTACTCATATAAAAAATGAAGATCCTCTTTTGGAACTGTCAAGGGATTGGGAACTCCCCCACAGTCAGATCCCATAGACACCATACTATGACTAATAGCTGTATGATATTTGGAATTTCAGAACCAAGGATAAATTTTAAGAAGTGGAATTTATTTAAGTTGGAATATATGGGTTATTCCATCATTGAAAACAATCATTTTGATTAGAGAACAGAATCCTTGTGGGTTTTAAAGCACGACATCATTAGTATTAGCTCTGTTTTGGCTGATTTCCAGTCTGTCACTATTGTATGTAGTCTCAGTAACGCTTCTCTTTATATGAAGATTGTTTATTCCTTCAACCTATACATAAGAAGAAGATAATTACAGAGAAATTTAGTTCATATCACTGATAATATGTCTACTAGTTGGATTATTCTTTGCGACTTTAACACTATCATGAGGCCTGAGGAAAAAAATATTGAGAATTTCTCTCATTTCTCAGCCTATAACATTTCATCTTTCATTGATAAATGTGTTCTTACTAAGGTACCTCTTTCTGGTGCTAATTACACTTGGAGTAGATGCACTATTCATGGTAATCAAGGAAGTAAATTGGACAGATGATTTGTTCAAGTGGATTAATGGAATGGTGTGATCAATGTGTCTTAGAGAACTCAATCGAGATTTCATTTTGATCATAATATTAAACTCATGGATATATGATTCAACTAATTAAGGTCATATCCTCACCAATTGATGTTTAATAATTCTTGGCCTGGTATACGGTGTTGTAGAGAAATTGTGTTGGATTCTTGGGAAGCTATTAACTTGGGTAGTCCCTCTCATTTATTATGTTGTATGTTAAAGTTAGTTAAGTCAAGATTGAAGCAGTGGAGTAAATAATAATTCTTCTCTCAGGATAATGAAGTTAAAGAGGCTGAAAATATTTTTTCAAAATTTCAACATGAAAATTTATAGTAGGATCTACCTCATCGGAAGGAAATACATGATTCCTCAAATCTGGATAGACTTTTGACAGTCAATGATAAACTGTTTGAGAACCAATTTAACTATAGATGGATGAAGGAAGGACACATTAATTCAATGGGTTTTTATTGTATGAATAGGTAAAAAATGGCCAAGAGATGACTAAATGCAATTAATTCAGATGGAAGCCAATTTTTCTCTGATAATGACATAACAAATGTTGTGACACTTTATTTTGAGTTGTTATAATCAGATACTGGAAAAGATAAATCCAATAAAATTATTAGGTTTATTGATCCCTCTATTGGGAGGATCAAAATAACAGGCTTGTTGACTTCCATAGTGTAATAGAAATACATGATGATTTATTCTCATTAAATATAGACTGTGTGTATGGTCCTGATGGCTTTACCAATTATTATTTTTTGTTTTATTGTCATATCATTCATCTTTATGTTACAAATGCTGGGAATTAATTTTTTAGATAATATTATATGACTTTTGAGAAGAAAATTAATTTTGTTGCTTCAATTCCTATGAAGGACAATGATCTTAATATTAAGGAATTCAGACCATTTACTATTGGGAATACTGTGACTAATCTAATTAGTAAGATCATGTTTAAAACATTAAGTGAGATTTCCAAGGACCTCATCTCTTATAATCAATTTTGATTTGTTTCTGGGAGAAATATAAAAAACTATCTTTATACTGCCTTTAAATGTGTTAATCTATGAAGATAAAAGAAATGGGTGGAAATATGTCATTGAATATTGATATCTACAAAGCCTTTGACTCGATTAGATAGATTTTTTATTTACTCTCTTTAAAATTCATGGATTCTACCAGACATTCTCTGGGATTATTGGTTCCATTTTAAATAGTTATAGGATCTCTATTACAATTATTAGTTACCACAAGGGGTTTTTTCAGTGCTCCAGATGAGTAAGACTGGGTGATCCTATTTCTGGTATGCTCTTTTCCATTGAAGAAGGTTATTTTTTTGGTGTCTCACTGATCTAGAAAATTTTCGGTGGTATCAACAGATGAGAGTTGGGAGGGATTTATGCACCCCATCTCACTTATTCTATGATGATGACATATTTATATTTGGGAGAGAAGATAAGGGAACCATCTATTGTATTAAGGTTATCTTTTCACATTATGTAGAGATTGCAGGATAGGTTATTAGTTCGGGAAGTTGGCTATCATCTTTGGTTAAATAATTATAATTTCAAGGAAAATAAAAATTGCACTTATGCTTGGGGTTAAAAGAAGATCCCAACTTTTTATTTACTTGGTGCACCACTTTTCTAGGTTAGAGTTAAGAGATTTCATCTGGAAAACATTTCTCTTAAGATTACAAACCAGCTTGCAAGATGGAAGGGGAAAAGTCAGTTTCACGTAGGTAGAATCTATTTTGGTCAACATAGTGATAACTTCAAATTTCTGTACTAATTTTCCTTATATAGATGGATCAAAGAACTTATCAATGAAATAAATGGTAAAATCATAAATTCTATATGGATTGGGTCAATTAATGAATGAAAGCTCGTTACTATATCCCAGAAGGACTGCAACAAACCTATTCATATGGGGGGTTTGAGAATTATAGATATAAGGATTTTGAATGACACATGGATTAAAAAATTCAAGTGGAAGATCATCTCAACATCTGATCATTCTTTGGATTTTCATGCTAACAAGTTTGTTGGGAAAAATCACACAAGGTATGTCAATTATATCAATTTATCTATTTGGACTTCACTCAAAAAGGATTTTGCTGACCTCTTGGTGTGTTCAAAATGGGTGATGTGTAAATAGTCACATTTGAATTTGTGGACTACTTGTTGGCTATATCTACCCATTAGTGATGATACAATAATTATATCTTCCCTGAAAAATGTTACCATTGATGATTTTTAAGAAAATCCAGATCTCAATGGTATGATACCTAGTATTAATTTGTTGGAAATATCAAGATACAACTTTAATGAATGTGACACATTGATATGGATTCCCAATATGCTTGAAAATTTCAGCATAAGGGAGTACTATAAGAATCATTGTGGTGACTTAGTGAACCCTGCACTTTTGGTCATTGAATTTTACAAAAATTTCATCCCTCCTGCTCACTCGATATTAATCTGGAAAATTTTGATGTCGAGGCTTCCACCGTAGGTCAAATTGTAGCACAAAAGGCTCCATCTGACTTCAACCTATATGTTTTTTAGAGGCATATGAATCCCTTTCACATATTTTTTTGTCTCTAAATATTTATGCAGGTTATGCATATATATGCAAGATATTTATTTCTACCCTTTGAACACCCAATATGTTGAGGAGTTATTACAGTCCATCCATGGGAGTGATTGAAGTGAGTAGGTCCTATCAATCCTACATTATGCCTCTGCCAGTGTTATCTCTTTCAAATAGAAGTAAAGAAATGACTTGATGTTCAGTAGTGTCAAGCAATCATTTCATTATAGGGTTTTATTTTTACATCGTCTAATTCAATCTACTTCTAAAATTCAGGCTGGGTACATGAAAAAATTTTGTTTGTGATCTAGTTTTTTAGAGTTTACTTGGTGTCAATGGAAGGATAAAAAAGCCAATGATGACGAAGTATGTCAGATGGATACCACCTGTCTCCCAATGGATTAAGGTCAACATTGATGGATCATCTTTTAGAGCACCAGGTCCACCAGATGTGGTGGTGTTTTCCATACATACTGCGGCTTTGGGAAAGGGTATAATTGTCATTATATCTGAAATTGATATGAAATCGAACTAGATCTATGGGAAATGATAAAATAAATCAATTATGTCACCCATAATGGTTGGCATGACCTCTGGATTGAGTCATATTCATATGTTGCGGACCATATTCTCAATGATCGATCAAGAAATGTTCTATGGATGATGTTATCATCTTGGAGTGATTTCCTTTGGCTTAATGACTTTCTACCTCTTGATGCCGCCCATGTCTACTGGGAGGCCAATCATGTTGTATATTCCCTTTTCGAAGAGATCATTTATAGAGGTTAGTTCTGGTTGGTCCTTTCTATTGCCTGAGTATTTTATATTCCTTTCCTAAGATGATTATGATGGTGCGATCTATACATCTCCTTGTAGAGTTTCTATGTGATGCCTTGTAGTGTACTTTAACTTTTTTATTATATTTTAATAGGATTAGGCTTTCCTAACTCCCGATCTTCTGAGTATATTTGTATCATAAACCCTTTTTATTATATGAATCAATTACATTACATGTTTTCTACATAAACGTCATATTATTACTCTTGAGGGATTAGGTTTTTTATTTCACACCCTAGTTACATGGTAAATTTTTATATCATTTGGGATTATAAATCCTTTTATTAAAACTTATGTAGAAAAATAATATTTCTAATTGTTTTTATTAAGATATTTATCTACATTCCATGTTTTCCTAAATTTTTATAACCAAACCATTAAAAATATATTGAGAATGTTTTACACTTACATATTATTCAGGATCAGCCCTTTTTATGTTTCCATTCATTAGGTTATGAAGATGAGTACATCATATAATATGTCTAAAATGGATTATAGTATGGGTTATTTTTGGAAAACATTTCACATGTGTTGTAATATAAGATTCTCAAATAGCTAGTTCTCAAAGACACTAAACCTTCCATTCAAGGATTTATGTGAATTTTAATGAGATAAAATTTTTATGTTATAGAAAAGATCTGTAATAACAAATTATTTAGTCTCTATATCTGTACATTAATTTTCTAATATTGACCATAATTTTTTTTATTTATTCCATTATTTTTAAAATAAAATATATAGTAGATTACTAATTTTTCATGTTGTCTAGAATTTTAGACACTATAGATTTATTTATGTTAATTCTCTCCAATGATATTTTTCAAATCCTTTTATCTCTAAACTATTATATTTTAAATAAGTAATTACTTATGTGTTCTTGTGGGAAATGATCCTTTAAAATATCATAAAATCAAGATATATAGATCCCAGTCTATTATAAGAATTTAAGGTTGACATTTGGCTTCCTAGAAATATTAAATCATGGATCCATTATCTTTTTTGTGGAGTACCAAACCTTTTACCTCCTATACAAAGCATAAATCAAAAACAATTCTCCAAAAGATTCCCAATCTAGATGTGTCTTCTTATTTTTCCCTCCAAATGCAATTTTTTGTTATTTTTTAAAACCCACTATATGATTAAGTGGGACCCTCACACTCAACTAGTTCAACCTATCACAACCAAACATCACCAAATTAAAATATAATATAGAAATTCCCAAAAACTACATTAAAAAAATCCAAAAATACACGTCATAGTTCAATAACCACGGACCACCTCATGTCACGAAATATCGAGTGGTGTTCCACCTCAATACACAACCCTGAAAAAAAACACCATTTTAAACATAGTACATGAAATCAATATTGCCGATGAAGACCCACATGAAATATTCCCACTGAAGTATCAAACCGTGATCACCAATGAAACCAAAAACCTTGACATCATCAAATCAACATTTGATCAAATCGAAATCCATACTCAGATCCATCCTTCAAAAATAAACACCATGTGATACAAACTCATTGAAATTTATTGATGACGACCATATTAATTAAATATTTCATTGCATTCATCACAGACCTCATATAATATTCATTTCGATAATTAATGAAGCCTCAATAACATCAATAAATTTCCATGTCCAAACAACATTCCGCAACAATATGAATGAAAAAATTTGACAAAATACATTGAATCATCAACATATAAAACAAAAAGGATGTGAAATTTATACATTAATACATCACCAAAAAGACACATTTAGAAATATAAATATGGAGAAGAAATCAAACTAATGAGAAAAACTAACACTTGTAAGAGAATGGACTTAAACTGAATCCACCCCTCTCCAACATCTTCCCATGTTATTGAAAAACCTTCATCGATCCCAACAAATATTGGGTAGAGATTGATGTGTTGGAAAATAATATAATATGAGAATAAGAACCTCAATCACCACCCCCATTACAAACCCAAACAACCTAAATAACAATCACATTACCCCAAAATTGATCTCTAATGCACATTGTAAGGAAGAAAGAATGTGGTGGTATGAGATTTTTTTTCCAATGGTGATTGTTACCAAGAAAGAAGAGAAGGAGAACAAGAAACCTGAATTGAAAACTAGAGAAGCTCTAGTGGAGTAGAAAGAAGGTTGGAGTATGTTGGGGGGAAAATGACGCTTCATGATTCCATTGAGACAATTGTGAATGGTTTCAAGAGGAAACCCTACATGGAAAAGAGAGTGGTAGGGGAGAGCCGAGAGATAAGGTAGACATCATTATTAACATGTTATCATAATCCTCAATTTATTTTTTTACATTATGTGTTAATTAATTTAAGATAACAATTTTTGAACTCCAATTTTAAAAAAATGTACAATAAAATACGCCTAAAGAGAACCGTTACATTTGGTTTCACTAAATTATATTAAATGGATGGTTTTAATGACATAATATTATTTTTCTAATATCTTATGATATATATTTTTCTTCACAAAATATATTTGATTCAATTTATCATGATCCTTACTATATGATCATTCTCTCAATTATAACCATACTTAAATTGATATATATATATATATATATGAATGTTAAATACCCAATTGAATAACATATAATCGAAACATTCTCAAAATATTATAATTTACTATTCAAAATAATAAAATAATGATAATATCATGATATCAGTCTGTATATTAATGGTTGACCCATCAAATTGATACTAGATCATAAGATCTCCTAGGGGAACGCCCTTAACAATGCACTAATATGAGATGCGACACTTGGAACACCTATGTGTAATATATCATTTGGGTCTATAATAGATCGTTTCATGAATCAATCCATCATGAATACAACCATTTAATATATATGTATACTTTCATGTAGTTAATGGGAACTCAAGATGTGGGAATTAGATATTTAGACCGTAAATTTGCATGTGTAGTCTCTTATACAATATAATGACTAATGGACAATAGAAATATCATCCAAAATTATATTCAATAGGTAGTTTTTCTAAAAAAAATAAAAATATATATTAAATTATTAAATAAAAAAACATTTGAAAAAATATACATTTTGGTAATAGTTCATAATATAGAAAAAGAGTAATAATTTTATAATTTATGAAGATAAATTAAACTCATGTTCATTTTTAATTATATATGGTTTCATTAATATAATCTTTAATAAAAAATCAAATGACTCATGGTTCCCAATTTTTTTTCTAATTTTATAAGGTTAAGATAATTTCAATTAAATTATTAGAATTAATGTAGCACTAGTTTGGGTATGTTGGTAACAACTATTTCACTTGAATATTTTTTTATAGTGGACATTATTTCCCACATTTCTTCTCCCATACTACAAGATTATGGCCCATGTTCATACACAATAATTTTAATTTTTCTATTTTAATTTTTTATTATATGATTACATACAATAATTGAATCGATGTTACATGGAAATTTAGAACATATAAATTTATAATTTACACTATTTAGATTGTTTAGTTAACCTTTATATATAATATAGAAAATTTATGAGAAATTTCAACATAATATTCTTAGAATCACATTAAAAATCGATAAAATACAGGAATTACACCCAATGTTATGTTCTCATGACAACACCACCAGATTAGGTATTTGTTTTGTGGAAGTTCATTTTTATGTCTATGAGGAAACATTGAGAACATGGAGATCCAATTTGTATCTTCTTCTAGTAAAATGATACTTTTTCCCAACATTACTTTTATTGTGTAAATCGAGACTATATCATTGATTTTATTGAAAATTGTGTTAATTAAATTTTTATGGAATAAAAATAATATTATGAAAACCAATACATATTGAATGGGAATAAAATCCTTTTATGTGAAGGGGTTATAAATAAATAAAATTAAAAGATGATAATTGAGAATAATTATAGATATTTATTTTGTAGATTTACAATTAAAATGATGTTTGAATAAGCTTAATGGTTAGCATAGGAGTGGAAAAAAATTATGATTTAAAAATATATTTAAATTTAGAAAGACCTATGTCAATGTTTTAGTAGTTGAATAAAAATATTCAGATGGGTTTTACCACACATAAATATTGCAAACACTTGAAATATTTATAGAGGATCATTACAAAATGAAAGTATTTAATCAATTTATTGAGAGTCTTTATGTAAGTGAATAATCCTTGAATTCCTATATGGAACAACTATTTTTGGATATATGAAGATCGAACTAATAATTGATTAAATATGGATAAATAATTATTTCAGTCTTTAAATATCATGTATATTACTTTGATAATTAAGATTAATAATATACAATAATACCATGATTTCTTTGAAATAAATATCATGATTCGTATAGGAAAATTAATTTAATAGTTTTATTAAAACCAAGATAGTTTTTATAGAAATTGTTTCCTTGAATAATGATTTTCACTAATTTTGATTGTAAAAAGAAAAATGTTTTTATGTTGATTTTTTTTTCAAATTTTTTGTTTTTCCTATATTCTTAGGTAATTTTTTATATATTATCCGAAATTGACATCGATATAAGATGGGCATTATTAGGACATAATATCTAGTTTATTTCTTATATATCCATATAGGTAAATTATGATTTCCATATAGTGACCATCATATATATAAACAATTAATTATTATTATTAAATTAATGTGTGATTAGAGTGGAAGAGTGAAAACCCTTTGGGATTATTTAACCATCCTAAAATCATTCATGTAAGGGTAGTGTGTATTATTATTTAGTGACCCTAAGATAAAAAATATATCCATAAAATCATTGTATTATTAGTATAAATATGAAATATAAGTTTGAATCAATTTTTCCAATGAGTTATCATTCTATGATTTAACCATGAAAATAATTATATTCATATGTTGATTAATTTATGAATATTCATTATATATTTGTTATAGATGCATTAATGGATGATATATATGTTGTCCCAAATTGGAAATCTATGAAAACAAATAAATTATGGTAGGGTTTTAGTAGTCAGTCAAGTAAAAAAATTCACATGTGAATGTAACAAGTATATCATAATTTATAAGTTCTGATCAAATCAATTTCAAAAATGAATACATGAATATTATGAAAATGGTACATGTAAATAAATAATATTACCAGAAGCTGAAAAATATTAATTTTATACAAATATGAAAACAAATATTAATTTAAAAACAAATGGTAAGTGATACAATACATTTAGTTTAGGACAAAACCATTAACCTCCAAAAATCATATTATTAATTAAAATTCAAGTTTTAACAACTACATTCATTTAAACCAATGAAGAAGAATGATTAAAATAGTATATCCCAAAAATAAAAAATATATTAATAATATAAATTCATGCATATACCCATCATCAAGGGATACAATTCAACAATGGTACTTGTCATAAAATTGATAAAAAACATTAAACATTATCCTTGAGTATATATTCAATCTCATCAATTGGAAAAAATTGAATTCAACATCTACTTCATCGAAAACAATTTCGTAAGATGTAGACTCCTATCTTGGAATCCATGGAAATCATCACAATTATAATTATAACACTCTTCTATGTAGTGTAATAAATCATAAATATTGGATTAAAAATGACTATATCATGAAATATTGAGATTTATAATGAGATACCATATAACTGAAGCACTAAGTTAAAATAAAAAAATATTTAAAATAGAAGAACTTGAAGGAAAATAGTTGATTTATAACATCAATCAATATAGTCATCATAGTAATTGTGTAATCAATATTATACCACAAATACTAGGATGTATTTATATTCTATAACCTAACCTAATGGTAAAATTTTGAGGCCATTAATTTTTTTACAAAATTACTATTTTTTTGATCTACTGATTAACGTTCATATAAAATATGATAATGTATTTCAATATTCAATAATAAAAATTTATCATGTTTCAAAATTTTGATGGATTTGTAATATTCAACAGAAGCTATAGTTAGAGTATATGTTATTTGAAGTATAACATAAAATAAATCACTAATATAACTCATAAAAATATAATATGGATTGTAATTTACAAAAAATGGATATGAAGTTTAATTTCACTCCATAATTGTAACATCTCGGCCCGGCTCACCATCAAACTAGTGGCTGGACCGGTTTCCACATGGCCTCAAGCGCGTCTCCCCATACACTAGAGGCTGCCGACTACTAGAGAGGGTATTAAGAGGTGATAGTGGGGAGACTATACCCACTTATCAGAGTTGAACATCGGTATCTTAGAGTAAATAACTTTCAATAGCAGAAGTAGTAATAGATAAACAATGATGAAACAACAGTGGAAGACAAATAGTGATATAATTTATAAAAGGTGGCCAAAGCCAGTTTACACGATACATGGATGATGAATGATACAATGTGAAAAAAGGAAAGAATACAACATTCTTACAATACAATGTAAAAGAACAAAGAAAAGGCAATAAGGCCCAAGAGGCATTCTCTGGAGCATCTCGAGCACCCGCTCGGTCCTTTTCTCTTATCCCCAAGTACAAGCAACACAATAACCAACCTAGGTTCTGCAAACAAGAAAGGTCTACTTGGGTACCCCAGTGCAATGGTGGGACGAGTATGGTGTGAGATACAAGTCTCAGTAGTCCAACACCACCAGTGTCTAACAAATTCCAGACAATGTAAAAATAATTAAAGGAGTAAGAAAATATAACAGGATTCAATAAGAAGAACAACATAGAATAACAACACCCGTCTAGGTTTCCCAAAGGAATCCTAACGTCTATACCAGCTTCGGCTTGTTTCTAGTATATCAGTCTGTTCAGGAAACTACAGTTACATATGTAAATCTTTAAAAAAGATGGTGTGGGGTAAGCATGCCTCCCACCCATCATCTAAAGATAGAAGGAATGAGGTAGAATTCCTCTTGTCCCTAAAAGATACTGGAAAGGGGTAAGAATTCCTCCCATCCATCACATTCATTCAATCGTCATGGGGTATAACTTCCTCCCATCTATCACATTCATAAACTAGCATGGGGTATAACTGCCTCCAGTCTCTCACATTCATATACTGGCATGGGGTATAACTACCTCCCACCCAAACACGTAATCATCTTCAGATGTGAATTGGCAAGGCGTAAGAATTCCTCCCTTCCATACACGAACATAGATCACATCTGGCATGGGGTTGACATGCCTCCCACCCATACTCAAAATAAGTTGGCATGGGGTATGCATGCCTCCCATCCATAATCGTTTAAAGTAGATGGCATGGGTCATGAATTCCTCCCATCCATAATCACTCATAATCATTATCACAGTTGCAATAGAATGCATAAGTCATTACATCATATGCATTTCAATTAGGACACCGACATAGGATTTGTCACTTCCAATACATCCCATGAGGTAGAGACTTATCATGTTAGTCATTAATAATACACCAACCCATTTTAAGGAGATATTCAATATTTGAAAACTGTCACACAAACGTAATTTCACTCAATTTGCTTATGCATGGCCAATTGATTTACGGTTCATGTGTCTTAACTATTTCTATTAAAGGTCGTCATTATCTCTTCCAATCCACAAAACTGTTCCGTTTATCTCAACCCAACCGTTTAACTTAATAAGACATGGAAACTATGTTCAAGGGTCCAAAAATAATAAGGGGTGTTATGGAAGCAAAGCCTTTGCCAACATTGGAAAATTCAACAACAAAGGAACAAGAGACTAAACATGAAATTTAAAAATTATAGAAAAGCAGCACAAGTAGGAAAGCATAAATGTCTACTTTGTACATTTTTATCTTGAAGAAGCACACCTCTGATCGAGGGGTTTTATTATTAAATAATTAGATTAGTGACCAAGCAACCATTTTAATCTTGTCCCTGCAATTCACACTCTTTTCACAAAAGCATTTAATTTTAACTAAACTTCCATAATTAACGTACTAAAGCAATGCAGTATTAAACTCTTTAAAGGTGTCACTTTAAATTAAAGGGAAAGGAGGGGGACCCTACCTCATGGTGGATCCATCCGTCCACTATGGCTCTTGGAACATTCTAACGAATGCTGCTTCTTCTACTCCCCCACTAGGCATATGTGACATCACATAAGTATAAAGACACCTAGACCCTAAGCACACACCCACCTGGCCCTGGCCGTGCGCTAGAGGATCCTCACACCTATCCTTATACACATATACCTATCTATGCTCACCTATGAAGGCACTTTTATATATGAAATTGAGAAAACTAGCCCCGTACGTGTATATTCATTTCCATTCACGAATATATGCATACATGGGGAACCCACATACATATAAATACAATCCTATGAATGCGCAAGCAAGTCGCCTAAGATCTGGCAACCCAAAACACGACCAAAATCACCAATGCTCTAAACAGAACACACCAGGAACCCTTAGAACAACTAAAGAAATTACTTGGAAGCTCTGAAACAACCAATGGTAGAAAAGCCTTGCCTTAGAAACATACCGGTTGTTCAGAATCACTGCAAACCGCTATGCCTTTGGCGGTGGACACCATACGTGCACCCACGAGGTCCCAAGGGATCCTCTACATAACCCTGGAACATGCGAAGCAAGAAAGAAAACGAAATCAAGAACCAATCCCCAACCTAGGGTTCGACCAAATGGGATTAGGGAGAGGGAGAAGCCTAAAACCGGACAAGAAAGGGATGAGACTAGGGAGAAGACCTTACCATGATGATTCGATGGAGAAACGAACGAAATCGGTGGAGGAATCGTCGGTCAAAGGGAGGCCGAGGTCGGGGGTCGACCGTGCAGCAGGGAGATCCCCCTTGGGCTTTTCATCGAGTGGGAGGGGAGAGGGTGAGGTATTTGATATTTCGGTTTTTATTCTATTTCTTTTTATTTTTTAATTTAATTAAAATACCTAACACACCCAAACCGCACGGTTTAACCCACACGGTTTGCCAAATCGTGCGCAAACTGTTCGGGGTATGCTACCTCCAAGACACTCGTTTCTTGGGCTAGGCGCACAGTTTGGGAAACTGTGCACAACCCATTCGCAATCCACTACCCACCTCATTTGTGCCGCACGGTTTAGGCAGCACGACTTGGTCAACCCATGTGCCAACTGTGTGCTCTCTGCAACTCTATAAAAAATGGGGTCTGGCGCTTCCGAAACCCCTCGGGCCAACTGAGAAACTTAACGGGCCTTCGCCCACGCCCATAAACATAAAAAGGAAGGGTTCCAAATTTTGGAATCTCATTCCGAAGCCCGGTTCTAAAAATGACTGGTTCAGTAATTGAAAAAATTCAAATTTCTCCCCTTTTTAACCTAGTTCAAAATGCGGGTCATTACAACCTTCCCACCTTAGAACATCCCATCCCCGAGGAGCCCTCGAGAACAAAGCCCACTTCATTCGACCTACAAGGGTCGTGAATCTACATTCAACAATCATGTTACGTTTGGAAATGATCAACGCTCCACAATCATCCACTTAAGCACACGGCACATAGGTCATCAACACCCGAGCCAACACTCGTTTTACCACTGAACCAACACGAAAGATCTTACCTGATCCCATTCCACAAGAGAAAAGATCACATCGTCGTATCGTCAAGAAACCAAACAAAGGTACTTCTCACCTTATATTTTTCACGTTAAACTACCAGGACTGAAATCACAGCTCCACCACCTTCTGAACTGTCTTTCAAAAGCATGCTCTAAGTGTTCCAAAGACGAACCTAGCATGATTTTGAAATGATAAAATGGTTGATTTTTGCATCGACCTCTAAACCAAAGTAGAAAAGAGTCAATCCACTTCGGTAGACTATTCATGTAGATGCCCAACTTAGGCAGCCGGTGCTTTACAAGCTGAACAATGATGCCTTCTCCCAAGGCACCCCGCATTCACCATGAGGACGTTCACTGAAAAGCTCATACCCAACTCTTAGTGATGTCTTAAAGATCAAACCATGAATGAAACCACGCATGCAGCGTGCAATGCCGAAAGGGAACAACCAACCATGATCAACAACATTTTAAAATGTTAGCGCGGCGTAAGACCGATGCTCTCTTAGCGCATCTAGGATGAAAGCAAGATAGGGGACAACCTCGTCGCGTAGCAGAGTACACTAAGAGGTTTAAAAATGGATTACAGTTATTTATTCCAAAAAACTGGAAAGGAGATCTGTCGAACCACCCCTGGTCGACTCAAAAGAAGAAACTTAGCTTCTCCTGCCGACACATCAATATTTAAACCGATCATGATGCCTCTTCCCACACGAGGAATTCGTCGATCAACCATACCACAAAAACCAAAAAGTATTTGACAAAAACATGAACATTTTCCATAATGGTCCTTCTTGGCGTGTTCCTTCTACCCATAAGGACACACTTTACTCAACTTGCATGACGCTTCCCACCTTAGAAGGGTCAGCATCATCGAAAGGAGAAAGAAAAGATTCTCATAAGCAGTCTTGTTCATAATTAATAGAATGGACGTGCATTGCTCCTCTGAGCCATGATCACCACATCAAACATAAAAGCAATCGAAAGAAAAAATACAGGCATGTTAACCACCCGAGACATCCGAAAAGTATCTCGAGCATTGGGACAACTTGATTCTCTAACGCTCAGGTCACTCTACCATGGAGATGACCCGAGACCGTGCATAGTAGCGCAAGAGATATAGCCAAATGCCATATTTCCCCATACAACCGTTCGCTTGGACAATGACATGTCAATTCATCCATTACTATGCAAAAAAGAAAGGGTCAAACGACCAGCAAGGCGACTGACCATGCCTGAGGCATGTCCAACCAACTGATACAGAGCATTACCCAATGCTCAAACCCCTAACAAGATCAAAAGAAGCATGACCACCCATCAAAACATAGGTGTCATTAGAACTAGAAGTGCCACATGGGATCACGGTACCCAAACAGTACCAAACTTTAGAAAGTTCACCAAATAATCCATGCACATAATCTCTATGTGCGCTACCTACCACTGGCTATCCCCTCACCAAAAACACGCATAGACCCAAGCACTTGGTCACGCCCAAAAAAAATCATCGGTCTCAAAGCCTATCATTTAACATCATTTCTAAAAGATAACAGCCTACGGAAAACACGTAAGCTTCCATTCCAAGGAACTCACAAGAAAGACATAACCAACCCACAAACGAGGTCTCAATAGAGGAAACCGGTACAGGTTCGTTTTTCTAAGCCCTTTATATTTATTCACATTTATCATTTAACCAAATTAAAAGATTAAATTCAACACATCAAGTACCCTTTTCCAAAAAAAATTCACTGGGCACTTGATCAATTTATCTAATAGCTTTTAGACATATAAATATCACACAAAGAATCCTACCATTACATTCCTTGTGGGTTGCTGTTTCCCAACCCTTGAAGCACCCATACACTCCATAAATTGAAAATTGGATCCCGTTAAACAAAATAGATCAAATTTCAGAAATTAACATGCTCAAACACTACGATCCAATAATAAGGGTGGCCACCTACAAATATAAAATGAGCCCATACACCTTACAGTTTAGCATTTGGATCCTTTTAATAAAAAACAATTCCATTTTACAATTAAAACTATAGCAGCGCTTTTTCGGAAATATGATTACACAGGTTACCCATTCCCAGCTATAAGGCTCCCATACACCTTACAACTAAAAATTAGCTCCTGTCGTAACCACAATCACTTAACTTAGAAAAAGAAACCAATTTCATTTTTTGATAAAAAACATCATGTTATCGTAAGCAGTAACACAGAACATGCTATATCATAGAAGCATAGAATAACTACCACAGTACCTATCACAACAGTCAGCATTACTAATGCATCCTAGATGACATGGAATGTGATTTCTAACAATGTTCCTATATGATGCATGAGATGGCATACCCTCGTATCATAGGATTGCAACAGAAATAGAACTCAAAATTATATCAACAGTATCAATAGAAAACATGTGTGTCACCCAATGGTGTAATAAAATCAACCTTAATAATCAAAATCATTAAAATAATAATTTCATTCAAGGCAATTTGGCTTTTCCCTGTGCACAGGGTGGCCAATCCCGGTCACATCTCATTACCAAATTCTAATTCCTTCTAATCCCTATCTAATGTCGCCAAATAGTAAAACAAATTAGAATAGAAAACTCCTCTGATACCACTTTTAACATCCTGGCCCGGCTCACCATCAAACCGGTGGCCGGACAGGTCACCACATGGCCTCAAGTGAGTCTTCCCATACGCCAGAGGCTTCCGACTAACAGTGAGGGTCTCAAGTGGTGATAGTGGGGAGACTATACCCTATTATGAGACTTGAACAACAATATATCAGAGTAAATAACATTCAATAGTAGAAGCAGTAATAAATAAACAATGAACAAACAGCAGTGGAAGACAAATTGTGATCATTTTTATAAAAGGTGGCCAAATCCAGTTTACACGATATAGGGATGATGAAGGATACAATGTGAAAACAGGAAACAATATAGCATGCTTACAATACAATGTAAAAGAATAAAGAAAATACAGCAAGGCCCGATGGGAATTCTCTTGAGCATCTCAAGCTCTCATTCGGTCCGTTGCTCCTATCCCCAGGTACAAGAAACAATGCAACCAACCTAGGTACTGAAAATAAGAAAGGTGTACTCGGGTACCCCAGTGAAATGGCCGACCGAGTAGGGTGTGAGATACAAATCTCAGTAGACTGGCACCACCGATGTCTAACCCAATCTAGACAGTGTAATATTAATTAATGCAGTAAGAAGATATAACAAGATTCAATAACAAGAACAACATAGAATAACAACACTCGTCCAGGTTTCCCAAAGGAATCCTGATGGCTATAATAGATTTGGCTCGTTGCCGGGATATCAGTTTGTTCATGCCACTACAGTTACATATGTAAATTTTTATAAAAGATGGCGTTGGGTAAGCATGCCTCCCACCCATCATTTGAAGATAGAGGGAACGAGGTAAGAATGCCACTCGTCCCTAAAAGATGCTGGCATGGGGTAAGAATTCCTCCCTTCCATCACGTTCATTCAACCGTCATGGGGTATAACTTCCTCCCACATGTCATATTCATATACTCGCATGAGGTATAACTGCCTCCCATCTGTCACATTCATATACTGGCCTGGGGTATAACTTCCTCCCACCCAAACATGTAATCATCATCAAAAGTCAACTAGAAAGTGGTAAGAATTCCTCTCTTCCATACACGTATATAGATCTCATCTGGAGTGGGGTAGACATACCTCCCACCCATACTCAAAATAAGCTAGTATGCGGTATGCATTCCTCCCATCCATAATCGCTCAAAGTAGTTGGAATGGGGTATGAATGCAACCCATCCATAATCACTCATAATCATTATCACAGTTGCATTAGAATGCATAACGTTGTACATCTTATGCATTTCAATTAGGACACCGACATAGGCTTGGTCACTTCCAATACATCCCATGAGTAGAGGCTTGTTATGTAAGTCATTAACTATACACCAACCCATATCAAGGAGCTATTCATTATATAAAAACTTTCACATACACGTCATCTCACTCAATTTTCCTACGCATGGAAAATTGATTCGCGGTTCAAGTGTCTTAGCCATTTCAGTTAAAGGTTATCATTATCTCTTCCAGGCCACACTAATTGTTCCGTTTATCTCAACCCAACCATTTAGCTTAATAATACATAGAAACTACATTCAAGGGTCCAAAAATAATAAGGGGTGTTATAGCAGCAAAGCCTTTCCCACTTGGGCAAATGAAACAACAAAGGAACAAGCTGCTAAACATGCATTTTAATAATTATAGAAAAACAGCACAAGTAGACAAGCATAAATGTCTACTTTCTACATTATTATCTTGAAGACAACGCACCTCTGATCGGGGGGTTTTATTATTAAATCATTAGATTAGTGACCAAGCATCCATTTTAATCTTATCCCTACAATTCAAAATATTTGCACAAAATAATTTAATTGGAACTAAAATTGCATAATTAACGTACTAAAGTAATGCAGTATCAAAATCATTAAAGGATTCACTTTAATTTAAAGGGCAAGGAGAGGGACCCTACCTCAAGGGGGATCCATACATCCACTTCGGCTCTTGGTGCTTTCTAACTAATACTGCCACTGTTGTTCCCCCACTAGGAATATGTGACATGGCATAGGTATAAGGACACCTAGCCTCAAAGAACACACTCGCATGGCCATGGGCGTGCGCCATAGGATCCTTACACCTATCCTTATACACATATACCAATCTCTACTCACCTGTGCATGCACTTTTATACATACAATTGGGTCAAATATCCCCGTACATGTATATTCGATGCCATGCACAGATATACCCATACCGGGAGAAACCACATATATATAAATATGTACCTATGCCTGTGCAGGTGAGTCTCCTAAGATCTGGCCACCCGAAACATGACAAAAACCACCAACGCACTAACCATAACACACTATGAACCCTTGAAACAACTAAATACAATACTTGGAAGCTGCGAAACAACCAATGGTAGAAAACACTTACCTCCGGAACAAAATGGCGGTTCAAAATCAGTGCAAATCGCAATGCCTTTAGTAGAGTACACCATACTTTCACCCACGAGATCCCGAGGGACCTTCTGCATAACCCTGGAACATGCGAAGCAAGAAGGAAAACACAATCATGAACCAATCCCCAACCTAGGGTTCGTCCGAATTAGACTAGACTGATGGAGAAGCCTAGAACCAGCCATGAATGGAAGGAGACTAGGGAGAAGACCTTACCGCGATGATTCAAAGGAGAAACGAACGAAATCGGTGGTGGAATCGTCGGTCGAAGGGAGGCTGAGATGGGGGGTTGAGTGTGTGACAGGGGGAGCCCCATTGGGATGTTCGTCGAGTGAGAGGGGAGAGGATGAGGTATTTGATATTTAGGTTTTTATTTTATTTCTTTTTATTTTTAGTTTAATTAGAATACCTAACACACCCAAACCGCGCGCTTTATCTCACAGGGTTTTCCAAACCGTGCGGGGTCTACTGCCTCCAAGACACCCGCAGCATGGGCCAAGAACACGGTTTGGGAAACCGTGCACAACCCGTGCGCAAGCAACTGCCCACCTGATTTTGGCCTCATGGTTTAGGCCACACGGCTTGGTCATCCCAAGCGCCAATAGTGCACCCTCTACAGCTCTTAAAAAAACTGGGGTCTGGCGCTTTCGAAACCCCTCGGGCCACCCGAGAAACATAATGGTCCTTTGACCACGCCCAAAAACATAAAAAGGAAGGGTTCCAACCTTCATAATCTCATTCTGACGCCCGGTTCTAAAAATGACTGGTTCAGTAATTGACAATGTTCAAATTTCTCCAATTTTTAACCCGGTTCAAAACACGGGTCATTACAATAATCTACCCCTTTTATAATCCTAAACATCATACACAAATATTTAATAAATTATATTTAATAATAATATAAAAATTAATCTCCATGTAACATTTAGTGAATCTCCCATGGATATAATATCAATGAGAGTAAAAAATATTATTACTCAAAAACAAATATAATAAGTAGTATAGAGTCTACTCCATTAAAAAAGTTCTCCCCCATTAATAAAAAATTTAAAAAAATGAAAATAAAATACATTAGTATCTATCCAAATAAACAACCCTTTTAAAATTAAAAAAACATATATTCACCCCTTATATACAAATGGATGAAAAAAACTCATATCGTTCATCTTAATTATCACCCTTTGAGATTCAAAAAAATTACAACACAATGAATAGTCAAATAAATTAGGGATTTAAATATATATAAGATAAAAAATAAAAAGACATAATGTATTTTCAATATCATATATTCTCCCCCATAGTTTTTTTAATGAATAAATGAGGGTAAATTTTTCTTGAGTAAAAATATTCTCTTTATAACTTCCAATTTTAGTGCAAGTGGTGGATTTTTTTATTTTCAATAAAAATAATTTAAAAATAAAATTTAAATTCTTTTTGGGGTATTAAAATAAATAATATTAATAAATATATTATATTGATCAATGTATCATATAAATAGATGAAATGTACCATCTATATTTAATCTTATAAAGAATATGGATGATCATATTATGATGATGTTAGTTTCAGAATGTGTGTTGAAATTTCCTTCTTAATATCCAAAAAATCATAAAATACGAATACTTTTAAAAGTGTTAAATATTAATAAATCTATCCCCTTTTCAAGGGTTTAGTTTAAATTGTATCATTTAATAAAGAAAAGGAACAATTTTATTTTGAAGATTCAATTATAGAGTATATTTAATATATATTCATTTAAAATTAGATACAATTTTCATATAAGATAAAAATACAGATATGGGTAGGAAAAATTAACATTAGGTACTAAATCATAACATTTAAAAGTTCAATTCAAACGATTAAAATTTTATTTATTGTAACCTCATTGAATCATAAGTGTAATAATTAGAATTCATAATAGTTATGTATCAAATAATAAATAATATATATAATATATGTGAGAAATATCTTCATACAAAAGATATTCATGTGAATGACAGTAATTTAAGTAGAAATATCTGATAAATAAAATATGGTATCTCTATGTTATAATAAAACATGAATTATATGGTAAAAATCAGAAGATAATTACCATTGAGATCAATAATCAATGGTGACGTCTATTTATATTAGTTATAGTAATTATTCAAAGGATAAAACTTTTGGTTTTTCCATTGAACATTGAGATAATAAAAAATTTTCGTCATGAAATGCTGTCATAGTTCTAAATAAAGAATTTTCTTATAAAACCCCCCGGTAATGATACAATAAATTATTTTCACATTTATTTGTATTCATATATAATATAGATATATTAATTATAAATATATTATGTAATGAAAAAGGAAATAGTTTTATTAAATTATTTTCTATTAGAGATTTCTTAAAAAGAATATTTTTCAAAATATATAATTTCAATTTGAAAAATTAAAATTCATTTTTGAATTTAAGAATTAAAAATAAACTTCTGATAATATCCTCTAAAAAGAAAAAAAACTATTTTTCATTAAATGTTGAAAAATATAGATTTTTCTTAAAAATTTTAAATTATTTTTGAGTATATACAGAGTAAAAATATTAATAGATTGCTTAAAATTTTTATTAATGTGATTTTGATGTAACGTATTCCAATTATATTATTCTAAATAAATTTTATAGTATAATTGCGTACAAAAATGTTTTTATAGTTAAGAAAAATAACTTCTAAAAAACCATTTTCCTTCCAATTTTCCAATTTTATTTAAATTTAAATCTTCTAATCAAATTTCTTTAATAATTAAAATAGATTCCATATTTAAAATTATGATGTATAAATTAGGGAAATATGTCATTTTTAGTCAATGTGAATATATGTCATAATAAATTTTTGTGCCACAATATAGGTGAAATGGTGTAATTGTTTGCAAAAATAATTTTTTGAAGACTACAAGGTTACCCCAACACATGCATTAATTTTATTATATAAATATATTTTTTCCATAAGAATCCAGACATTGAATTTATAAGCTTTCTCCAGTTGGGCATTATTTTATGCTTTATTATATTTTATTAAGTTAAATGTCAACATTTTCATTATATTTTTTTTACCATTAATATTTTCTAATACTGATAAAATGATTTCATGTTTGGTTATAAATATGCATATTAAATATTTTTTAATTTTAATTATCATGATATTTTATTTTTAATTTTATGTGATGTAATAATTACATTTATTTCTTACACAACCCTAACATAATATTTATTTAAATAAAATAAATATAAAATGTATGATTTAAAAAATATTAAAATTAATTACATTTGAATCTATTTTTATTTTATAATAATATTTGATATAAATATAACAGTTTATGAATGTATTAAAGGATTATATTGAAATTGTTGTTATGTCATGATATATTAAATGTCAAATTAAATGAATAGTTCCAAAATTGAATTAATGTTATTTTATAATAAATTATAGTTCATTAAATGATATAAAATTTACCAAAGCACTTCAGCCAATATATTTTTATACCATTTAAAATATTAACCACATTACATTTATGGAAAAATTTTACATTAATATCCACTTTTTAACCCCTAGAGAATAAAAAAATTTATAACACTTTAATGGTTAAAAGTCATAACTGGGGGTTCAAATAAAATGGTTTGGGAATATTATAATCTAAACATGAACATATTTTATTGGTATAGAGGATATAAAATTATCATAATCTTATATTCTAATATAATCAACTAAAGTACATTTTAATTTGAATGTTAATTTATATTAATTTACCGCTTAAGAAATTCTAAGAGTGAACCTACCATATCAGATAAAAGGAAACCTCCTCTACTCATTTCATCCTATATAAAAAAATTATTCATAAAATACCTTTAGTAACCACTTAAATAAATTCCTCCCAACATCTTATAAGCTATTTTATATCAGAAAAACCATCTAGAAATGATTTTAGTGTAAACAAGAAGAGGTTGTTCCAAGAAGATGTGTAGTTATAAATTTAGAGTTTTTATTTTATTTTATATTATTCCTACGTAAAATATTATTAATCAATGATGAAAAAATATAATCAGCATCTTAAATATACTAAGATGTTATTATGTTTATTAAATATCCTATATCAGTCTCCTCTTCCATAAATGGGGAAACAAAACTTTCATTCATGTGTATAGAAGACTACCGCCCCACAAACTGATGTAATTCATTATCGATCACTGCCTCTCATGGATTGTTATAATTTTATATATAATAACTATATGTGATAATATAGAGATATTTATAATTAAATTTAAATAATATATCGTAAATTATATTTAATTTTAAATCATTGGAAATTGATAACATCGTTTGTCTGTATCTGTATAATACCACCTTCAAGAAGGGATGTGATTATTTATTATTAACCACATTACACGGAATATATATATATATTAAAATAGACAATATATTATATATGATACAGTGTTCATTATATAAATTCAAAATAATACATGTATCTTTTCCATAATAATTGTTGAAAAATGGAAATGTTACACATGCATACATACGACATTCATTTTCCATGATTGTAAAATAGTTCATTTTGAATAAACACCATCTAGGATTCTTTTTAAATTTATAATTGGTGTATTGAAATGAAAACTATTTCATTTTTTTAATTTTTATATAATGGAATTATGTCCTAATTGACCATTGTCAACCTACCGAAGTCATTTTTTGCATATGATCTTAATATAATAAATACATATGATATAAAATTCAATGACTATGTAATTGATTATAACATGGATATAAGAATAAGCATAAACATGATGAAGGATATTAAGAAAGTAAATATTTAAAATTGGTTTATTATTTAGGAATATTAAGAACATATGTAATGATTCAGACTCCATGTAAGTGACTTTATTTTAAAAATACTCTTTTAAATAGTCAATTCCAAATCATTTTCCTCTATGCCCATATCTTTAAAATATTTTTTATTAATATTTTTATGTAGAAATAATATAATTTTAAATTCAAAAATATATATATTTTTAGTTAATTTAATGGTTTTCAAAAGTCATATTTTAGTGTATTTTATACAGAATGTCTCATATTTTTTTATAAAAGGAAAAAATGAATGTTCTATTTTCAAGAATATGTTATCAATGATCATTCCCTATAATATAAACCTTATTTTATGTCTATATTTTTAAAATAAATCAATGTTTTATTTAAAAACCAAAATTACATTTTGTTCTGAGTATTTTACATTAAAATTTGAGTTCCTTAAAAGGAAAGGGTATTTCAATATTTTAAAGTGTTGAGCACTTGGGTTCCAATTATTATTTTAAGTATTTTATGATGGAAAGGATGAAAAAAATTATTATTAATTTTCACAAAATAACACTAAAATTTTAGTTATTTAAATAATCTATTTATTTTTATCATTTATTTTGAGTTTCATGCTGGTCTTTGTTATAAATTTTAATATTTTTATGAGCATAGGCACATGATGAGTGTACAGTTAGTGGAAGTTATGTGAAAAACATGTAATAGTTTATTTAGTTTTTAGAAAATCCAATAACATATATAGTGCATGGTTTCCCTAACTATTCATCATACTGAGGTGGGTGTTTAGGGCCTCTACATGAAAATCATGGTTGTCACACCTTTTGTCTAAAAATGCAGTCAGCCACCTAAAAAATAGTTTACATGTATAATTATTGTTAATGGTGTTATTATTATTGTTATTACTATTATTATTATTATTATAACACAATAGGGCTCTCCTCCCACACCCCCTCATATAGGTGATCCTCTCCAACCCTGGTTCGCTTGACCCATGCCCGAAGAGGCACCCAATGCATACCACCACCTCCCCCCATCTTCCTCTAGAATCTTTATTCTTCTCCAATTTTTGTTGCAATAAACTCTAGTTATTTATTTCTATCCTTACCCTTTAATTTTTGTATCCTCATATTTATTTTAATTTCTCTAAGGTGTTATGCATTATTTTTGTCTGGATCCCAGCCCTATTTTGTGTATTTCACTTTTTGTTCCTTAATTTATAGGGTCCTATGGTCATATGAGGACTGATTTTAGACACATTAGTTGAATATAGTTGATTAACTAAGGGATTATTTTATGTTTTAGTTTATTCATTAATTTTTCATAATTTTAAATTTTGGAATTTTTAATTTTGAAGTTTATGGGGGTTTCTTCATGAACATTTTGGACCACCATTTGTGAATTTGACTTGTGCATATATGCATGGGTTATGTGTGTATATATATACCCTCATATTAGATATTCCCTCATATAATTGAGAATATCAACACTGTATCTATGTATAGTTATAAATATGTTTAATAATGAATGTGTTTGCAATAGTATAGAGTGTCTTCATATTTCCATCATCAAAAGAATCATATTTAGTGGTAGGTTCCCTATTCCAAATAGAGTAACAATAATTCCATTATTTATATATTATTTTAATAATTCATATTTTTCATTATATGAATTTACCATTCAAGGAAAATTGTATTTTAATTCATTGAAATTCATTTTCACTCACTGGATATGTTTTACATAAGCTTATAATAGAGGTTTTCAATTTTAAGGTTGTTTTTTTATCTTTTTTGAAAAGTAGTACATTATAAATAATTAATTAATTTCTTAATTGAATAATGTTTCCCAATATTAATGTTATAATATATTTTTGTAACCTTAAATAGTTTTATTAAAATGAAAAATTCCTTTAAAGTCACTCTTCTTGTATTTGAAATCTAACATCTGCAAAATGTTTGGAATCTAATGTATGCATGGTAATGGATCTTGTGAGTTGGGGTGTGTTTGTATATTTGAGGGTTTTATTGTAAAAAATATATTTCAAAGGTGATTATATTAATAGTGGGTTTAGTAAATGTATGAAAAATTTATATATATTTTAGCTTGATAAAAAATAACCTCTATTTTTTCTTGGAACATGGAAATCCTTTATATCTATATGGACAGACTAATTCTACTAAGCTAGAAGAGTTGGCATGGATGAGGCCTTGTCTCCCGTGATGGATTATGTAACAATACTATCTTAAAATCTATAACGAGGATTGGTTTTATTGAGAGGGGCAATGACCATCATGTTAAGGATCTAATCACCAAGAGTACAATGATACTAGAACAATGCTAAACCTAGTTAAATAGGGATAGTTCGTTTTTCATGCATTATTTTATTCTAGTTTTAAGGTAATATTCAAAAATAAAATATTTCCTTGATCCTTTTTCTAATATTATATGTAAAAGATTTCTATTTTCTCTATTTTCTACATTTATCATTCCACATCTATTTTATAGTATTTGGGAAACTAATTTACAATTTTAAAAGAAAATGGGTTTACATAAAAATAAAATATTAATACATGATTTTAAATGAATAGAAAACCAAACATTCGAAATATTTTTGTTTCAAACTTGCATGAAATAACTTTCTTTTTAAATGCTAGGAATGGATAATTATACATTTATTCACAGTTATTGAGTTTTATTAATCACAACTACAACTCTATCTTTTTTTTATATTATGGGAAGCATTTATCTTGGAATCAATCATCGTGGGGTGACATAAGTTCACTGGATGGTGGTGACCCATGAGGTCACATAGTGGTATGATTGTTTGTTCATTTCCTTAACATTTGTAATTTTTGTTTTATTACATTCTCTTTATCTTTCAATTTTTTTATGGGCTATGTCACTACTAATTGAGTTTTGATTTATTCATAGTACTAGTTATCAAATCTGATAGATCGATATAAACTCTCGATACTTTTATGAGCTATCTTAGGTGACTGGTTCTAGGTCTACTTGGGATGGTTTGTGAAAAAATGCTATTAGGGGATGTCTTGGTTATTTTGGTATATCAGGTAGATTGTAGATATGATTTTTGGATCTTAAGAGGTAGTTCATTGGTTAGTTCCTGATCACCACCAAATGTAAAGAGACCCGACTCACCATATGTAATATGGTTTCAAATCATTATTTTTTATTTTGGGTATGTTTTAGCATATATTATGTTCTAGGATATTTTGAATGTCACATGGTGATAGTTGAGGTGATATGGGTCTACATAGTGTTCTTAAATGGAATATCAAACTATGTGGATCCAGAGTGCATGGTTGAATATGCTTCCACTTGTTATATCATGAATAGAGCATCATTTTCTAAATTTTGGGGTATGGTTTTCAATGACCATTTTTCCCTTTATTAGTTATTTTTTTGGTGATTCATCAGTCTGAATTGGGTTGTTGTGATTGTACATTGAATTTAATAAATATTTTTATGAATAAAAAGGACTAACAAAAATTGGTTTAAAAATCGAAAAGGCTTCTTTTGTTATGGGATTTTGGTTTCCAAAGGGTATTGGAAGTGGTTTATGTCTTGAAAAGTTAATGTGTTGGAACCAATTTTATATAAGAGAACATAAAATGAGAATATATATTGGGAAACATACTTTGGTGTTTAGTATTTTTTGGAATGTAGAAACTAATTTTATTTTCTAAAGGAGGAATTGAATTGGAAAATGGGTGAATCATGGAATTGTGATTTCATAATAAGGTTATAGGATTATTTTTTAATATTGTATTGGTATTTTTTATGTTTACAGTTTATTTGGTTTTCATTTGGTTTTGATTTTTTTAGGAGTTTGGTTTTTTGTTCCAAAATTTAACAAGTCATGTTTTGGTGCGATGTTGACATGTATTTTTGACTTTATATTATTCAGAGGGCGACTCCTAGAATGTTTGAGGAGATTTATATAGAGTCTCTTCCTGTCATTGGTTCTACCCATAATTCTAGTAGAGTGGTAGAGTTGATATCTATTCGACCATTTTTTTTCTTCTATAGTAATCTAATTATGTTAGAGGATGTTCAGTGGACTAAAGATATTGAGAGTGTCTTTATGTTTTCCAGAACTCCATATGTCTTAAGGGTGTGAGTTTTCTCAGGTATGTTTGAAGGAATGGGACTAGACTTGGGAATGGTCATAATTCCTTCCTCATTGTGATTTTGGATAGCTCTAAAAATACCTAATAATAAATTCATACATGGGTTTATTCTTTTGGATGTGAAGGAGAACAATGTTCAAAAGTATTTGGATGCTCAACTAGGTCAACCAACGTTGAAGGGAAACTTTTTCCGTTTCAAAGAATTGTTTACTATTTGTCCATGTATAGTGTATTGTTATTAGATTAAATCCTATATTTTCTTGTGTATTATCTATCCAAATATAAATGAAATAATTCTATCATATGGGAATATCTAATTGGGTAGCCAATGGAAGTTGATAATCAAGTTTATATTGGTTCCCAAGAAGGTTCTCCATTAGGTGAGGAGTGTTCGATAGAGGAATTTGTTCATAAAATGCATCCATTTTGACTTTTTATTTCTCATTCATTTGAAAAATCACTTAGTTGTTTCTATTATTGTTTATTTGGGAACATTAATCCATCTTGTCATAAAACCCTAAAGACTTATCATTAGTGTGGCCTCTTGTGATACCTAAAAATGTTTAATTTATTCTTTTTCGAAAAGAATGTTTTTTAGTAGGGTCTTTTTAGTTCCAAAATAGATTGATGAATAAAAATTAATAAACTAGAGCACCATCAATAAGTCACATAAGGAATATTTAGATGAAAGGGAAGAGCATTATGTTGATGGAGATTTGAATCCAACAGTATTTCTCAAACAGTAAAGTTGATTGAAGTAAAGTATTCTATTGTTGTGGGTTTATGTTAATGGGGATATTTTTTATTAATATTTGAGTCTACATCCTTTGAATTTTGTTGTTTTTCCACTATGGATTTGAACTATGAAATGGTTAGTCTCTCTTGGGACCAATTTTAGTTCTTGGGTAGGTCTAGATTAGAGATGATTCTATGTTATATATAATATAAATTGTTTTTTGGTGAAGTATTCTGATTGGATTTATTTTTTTTGGGACCACTGCATTTTGTGGATGGTTATATCATGATTATATATTCTTAAATGGTTGGGAGACCCACTAAAGTTCCTGTTTATATACACTCTAAAGGTGTTCAACTGTGTCATGGGTTGTTAAGAGGTCACAATAGTGTTAGAATTTTTTTCTACATGTGTGAGTTTTTTAATATTTTGAAATTATGGTTTGGATAAATTGTTAAATTGGTGGGGTGAACAATCCAAGAAAAATGTCATGGTGAACCTAGTTAGATGGTTATTTTTTTTCTTATTTGGGATTTTTTAATTTTTTTCACTACTGTGTTTATTTCATTCCACCCAAACTGACCCCTGTAATGGTAGTTGGTTGTCGAAGATAGCGGGACATATGATGGATTCATTCAGAAATCCCCAAGACACCACAATTATTTACATGAATCATATCTATTGTAGGGTTCTGGTTGTTCCATATCTTTATAGTTTTATTGAGATTCAATCCTCTTTTATTGAAACTTTTTTCAAAAGATTCGAGTTCATTGCAACTCATTCACTCTCACTTTTGGGTTAGGACTATTACATTTATAATGAATTCATTATAATATTTTTCGATTGTTTATTTCATAATAAGAGGTTGTATTTCATATTTTATCTCTAGTTGGTGGATTTTTCATTCAAGTGATAGGTTTTCTCTTCCTTGTATTTTGTTCAGTTGAATGTCTATAACTTTATTGGGGTATCAAATGTCATGGTGGGGAGAATTATGACACCTCAAACAAGAAATGTTAGTTATTTAATTAATTTATATATTTTTTCCTTGTTTCTCAAATTCAGGATTATTTTGGTTGAAATTTTATTTTTTTCATATTTTTCAGTATAGGTGGACATTGGGTGAATGGTTTATAGAAATCATGTGCAGACCATGTGAGGGTGTTTTTATATTTTCTCTAAGGTGACCAAAAAACTAGTAAATAGTATCTATAACCATGTATCATTACTTTGTGGGGTTTCCATGTACACTAATGGATGAACAACATTAGAAAATTGTTTTGTTAATCATCTAGCAATCCAGTTTTTTAGAAAAAATTAATAAAACGATGTAGTTATATTATTATTATTATAAATCATAGTATTATTATTATTAGATGGTTGTATTATTATACCTTAAATGGGTAATCCTCCCCCATTATATCATACTATCATCCCCTCCCCTGGATTTCTCGACCCATCCCCAAAGGGGCTACTTGTGTACTCCACCGCTTCCTCCATTCTTCATCTTGCATTAATTTACTTCTCTTGTTTTTTGTTTTATCAAGTGTTGTCATTTTATTATCTCCTAATGATTCATTATTCTTCTCCCTAAATATGATATCATTTATCCTGGTTGGTTCTTGTAATTTAGTCTGAACCATTCCCCTATTATTTGTCTTTTTAATGTTTCTCCTTAATGGAATGAGTCCTTATGTCTCGAGGGGGGAAATTCATGACATGGGCATTTAATATAAGGGATTCAACATAATTTTCTTGTATATTTATATTTATTACTCAATTTATCCCAATTTCTAATTAAACTTGCTATAAATTATGAGTTTTTGGCATTTTTTGTGTTATTTTTAACTTTTATTCATGATGGTGACTTGTGCAGATACTCATAGTTGATGAATGTATATATATACACACACATTGTATATTTTCCCTCATGGAAAGTGTAATATATGCACATATACCATGGATATAAATATATTTATCTTGTATGTGTGTGTCTAAATTTCATGTTCATTTATGAGTAAATACTGGTTTCATATATCCATCATAAAAAGTTGCATGTTTTGAGGTAGCTTCCCAATTCCAAAACAATCAATAAGAATTCCAAGAATACTTTATTATTTTAAAAAATTTTAATCATTATATGAAATTTTATTATAGGAAAAGTGTATTTTAATTATTGGAAATTCATTTTCACTATATTCCAATGTTTTACATAAGCTTATAGTAGAGGTACCCTTTTTCTATGAAATGTTGTATCTTTTTTCAAGATTATTTTATCCCAATTGATTATTTGGTTTTCTAAATGAAATTATTTTATCAGTTTAATGTGACAAGTCCTGGTTGGAACTATCTATTTTTTATGGAAATGAATATCCCTTATTAAGGAAATCCCGTTGAATTTGAAATGTGATGTGTTCTAAATTTTGGCCTTGTTATGTATGTACAATATGGGGTCTTCTGATTTGTTTTGAATTCTTTAAGGGTAAATGGGATGCACTTGAAAATGGATTTTGTATGTAAGAATTGGGGTGGAGGTGTTAATAATTTTTTTGAACATTATTTATACTATATATTTATAAAAACTGACCCCCATTTTGGTATGGATCATGGGAATCATATGTGTCGTGGTTGGTCGACTTGGTCTTGAATTATAAGAGAGTTGGTATGGGTGAGGCCTAGTCTCACAAAAAATATTACATCACAACATGAACTAAACATCAATGATGGGGATTGGTTGGAAGGAGGTGGTGATTGACCATTTTGTCCAAGATTTGATCATTGAGAGTACAAGGATCCTAGGTCCTCAAAATACTTAGTTACATAGGGATCACCAATGGTGATTACACTCATTTTTCTAGTTTTTATTTCACTAATTTAAAATTCCCATTTTTCATAATACTTTTTACTAATATAATAATATATAGGAATATATTCTCTACTATTATGTATCAATATTAACACATTTCTATTATCATTTTTTGGGAATTATTTCACAGATATATTTGACATTGGTTTTATATAGATATAGATGCTCGATACTCATTTTGGAATGAATGTAAAAATGTAAAATCTAAAAATTTTATTTTCAAACTAAAATGAAATGTTTTTCTTATTATAGGTAAGTAATGGGGAATATATTTTTAGGGAATGTCTATTGATTTTTAATTATCACTCCTATATCTCTATATTTTTATTCTTCTTCTAGTTCTCCTTCCATCTCAAACATGGTCATTATAGGGTGGAATTTGTTTAGTGGATGATGGCGGCCCTTGAGGTCACAAGGAATTACGATTGTTATTTTTTATTTACTTCCAATTTAATATTTTTTTATTTATGTTGGTTTTTTTCTTTATGGGATATGTCATTCCTAAATGATCATTTATTTATTTATTTAAACTTATTTCTATCCTAGGAGTATCATGAGCACCTCTCAAGGATTAATATGGGCTAGATCAGGTGACTGGATAGGGTTAAACATAGGTTAGTTTGGGATAGTAGTTGATCATTATATATGATAAGTGACTGATCTTTTTATAGCACATATAGTGTGTTCCGGACCATTATAGATCATTATAATGGGTGAGACTCATATTTCTTATACAGAGAATGAGCCAAATTATAAATCTATAATACATTGGGTAATGGTCTTTATCCTAAAACAAATAAGTAGGTAGTTAACATGTGTGATTTAGATTATGGAATTGACTAGGATCATTTTTCTAATTGAACAAGTTTGAAAATGGTTATGAATATGGTACATAAAATCAATTAAATGGATTTTAAATATATTTCTATGAGTTTTAATGTTTTAATTTACAAAACAATTTTTTTATTCATGTGGAAATTATTTATTTTATATTATTAAAGAATACTGTGATAAATAGAAGTATTATATAATTTTTCATGTTTTCAACTAGACATATGGATTTATTCTTTTTATATTAGTTTCTATGATTTTTTTCTCTTGCCATGTTTGAAAAATATTTTTAGGGGTTTTAAGGTTTAGAGGGAACAAAAAAGAATTCAAGTTTAATTCTATGAACACATTTCATAAAAGTAAATCATGTTTCTTTTTAAAATTTTCATAATGTTAGAAAATTTGACACTAAGTACAAGTTCCCACCAACAATGTATTATTTATTATGTGTGAGTTATGAACTAGTATTTTAAATGTCAAAACGATAAATAACCTCAGGAATTTATGCAAATGGAATATTAACTAAAAACATAACATTGTCTTATGATTAATGTTATGTCCTTAAATATTTTATCTTATTAAAGGATAAGATAACATTTGTGTTTAAAATAATGTTAATATAATACATTAGAAATATAATACATTATGGTTATGTTTAAATGATATAAAATTTGAATATTACCATGTTTTTTTGACAAATATATGTCTACATAGAATGAATTTCAATAAAGGAAATAAATATAATGATATTGGAAGGTATGAAATTGAAAATATCCAATCAAATTGACATCATGGAATATTGAAATTAGAGTTGATTTTTTTTGTAAGGATGACTCAGTTGATATTGACTATAAATGTCAGTTGAATCAAATTATAGAGAAACTCGATTCACCCTAAAAGAACATGTTAATAGTTTATAATTTCCTAAAACAACCCCCTTCATCTTTTTCTAGATCATTAGATTCAGTATGTAACACCCCCGTACTTTATTATATGTATTTTTAAATTTAACATCTTCAAATAGATTATGTTAGACATCATACATTGTTAAAAACATTAATACACTATAAAATATTGACGTGATCGTTGAAATTGTAATGTGACCATTTGGAACAGTAATTTGGAACGTAATATAATAACCTTCCCAATGAATGTATACATAAAATGTATGTATCTTGTGAATGATAATATAATATATTTATTTCATGGAATAACTAAATAAATGTCATAAAAATGATAATTTAACCGTTGTTGCATTTCTGAAACATAAATGTTTATTTAAAATTTGGTATGTAATATAATTACTGTAAATTTGTTTAATAAAATAGATTCATAAATGAGTTTATTATTATTATTTTAATAATATAAATTTATGAGACCTTAATTAATTATTTAATGTTCCATAAAATCAGATATAATTTTAATTTTTTTATTTTTTCATGTAAATGAAATTTTTCATTTAAAATTTATTTTCTCATAAACCAGGGTCTATTTTTTGAATTCCACACATCAAAAAGTGGTTTGAATGAATTTTTGAGATTTCTCTAAAATAGATGAATTTTTGGTGAATATGGAAATATGGTAATTTAGAGTATATTACATTTTATGTTAAATTCACTATTTATTAATTCTTTGATTATGTAACCAAAATAATCTCAAACAAAAATTATCCATTTAATTTATTTATTTATGGGAATCAAAACTTTTCATTTTCCTTAAGAAAAATAAAACACAAAAGAATAAATTAATTAAAAAATACATCTCTCCTTCACTATAAATACCACCCTTCACCACCTCACCTCCTTACTCCTAAAAAGTGTTCAATATTTCTTATATTCCACACATTGTGTCTCCAAATCCTTTATCCCATGGTCTATTCATTATTTCCTCATCAATAGTCCAATTTTGTGTCTCTTAAGTAGGTTCTCAAGAAGGTGACACTCAAGAGGAAAAACCACATCTCTCTCTCTTTCAATTTCATTCTGTTTCTTATCCCACCCTCACCACCTCTACAAAATGTGATATTATAAATCCAATATATTTTTATAATTTAATTTTATTATTTTTTTGGTATATCAATAAATAATTCCCTTATCTTTGGCTTTTTATTCTAAAATGAAAAACATCGTATGTGAGGTGTCAATTTACTACCTTCATGAACAACAAGAGTTTGTTTTTAAATTTTGCATTAATTGTTTGTCCTAAAATCATTTATATGGTTCAAAAATAATTAAATATATGTAATAAATGTTATTTAATGATTTTAATATGTTTAAAAATATAATATTAATTCATAATAAAAAACTAGTTCATGATGATAGAAAAAGCCCCAAAATAATCTAACTAGTTATCATTAATTGGGTTTGTAATGAATCATCCACATATATGGTATAAAAATGTTACATCTGAATATAAAATATACTTTAATTTATTTAATAAGATATAATATAAATTCTAGATAACTAATTCTATTTTACATGTCCTTTCATAACTTCATATCAGTTAACAAATCACGAAAACCAAGAAAATGAACATTTCTTAACGATGAAATTGAAATATATAACTCATAAAAAAGACCACAAAGAAACATAATAATATAATAATCAATTAAATAAATATTTAATATATAATTTATGTTATTAATCAATATAACATCATTATCTATTACATTTATTACAAAAGTAGAAGACTTTCACACATACGGTAATGGATTCTCCCTAAACCACTATTTTTTATTCGGGTTATGTGTTATCTATCTTTAACCCAATGTAATTTTTTAATATAATTATTTTAAATAATATTTATATGTTCTTAAATATATCATTCTGATAATTTTATCTTTCTTTTATCGGAGAATACATGTTTTATAATGATACCTTTTATGCTCCTCCCAATAAGAAAGTCAGATAAAAGGGTATTTCCCAATTTCATTCATACTCCCAAGTACACTCCATATTTTTTTTAAGAAACCAATATTTTTCCAAAATCACAATTTCTATCATGAAATACTATCCTATATATTTCTTGTTTTTATATAAACAATTAATCCTTTGTCCTCTATAAAGACTCTTTTAGATTTTCCCTCAAACATCACTGAAGCAGAAAATTTCAATTTTTTTTAAAACACATTTTACATATTTTCACATCAGTTGGACATAATTTATGCCCAAAACATAATTTCATTTTCAGTCCCATTTATTATCTGGGATATAAACTTTTATGATATGATTTTATGAATAATTCAATATGATTTTTCAAAATAACTCTTCTTTACAAAAGTAAATAGGTTATTTCTCTCTAGAATTCAATAAGGATTTTATTAGAGTATTGAAATATATTTCAACACACTCTATATAATAATATTATTTATTGAAATTGACATCCTAGTATACCATCCACCATATTTTATTGAATTATTTGTGATTATTTTGATTAGGGATATACTATCTTGATAAAATATTCCATATTACACTTGAAGGATTATGATTATGTATAATATTTGTGGAATGGTATTTAGATTTCATATTATAATTTAATTCTTGATTTATATTTTGATTATGTTTCATCCCATTTATATGATAAATTCATTAGACCTAGTAAGTGATAGGTGGGGCCTTCTATAGCCTCCTGATACATTGGTAGGTATCATGAGAAAAGAGACAGTGGTTTTACCCAATTTCGTATGGTGTCTTTGAAAAATCATTGATGATATCATTATGATGTCTAAAATTTTAAATTCCCTCATTATGATATTATTACATTATATTCCATTTGATAACTCAACTTGTATAATTTCCCTGATTATGTTTCTTTTTCATGTGAATATTCATGGAAGTATTTAATTATCATTTATTTTTCTATATTATGCTTAATATTGACTTTTAATGGAATGATTTTTCATTATTCACCTTTATTTAATGTTTATATTTTTTTATGATAGATTACAGTATATTTCATACACTTAATGAAAATATAACATCACCCCTTTGATGTGTTCTATTCTCCCCCATGATGTAAATATTCAAATTATTAATTACCTATAGGGATAATCTAAGATTTTATTGATAGTTCTTTTTTAATTTTATATGTTTTTTTCCTATCATGTTGTAATGTAAAACATTCATTTGGATCTTTCCATTTCAAATGTATAGAACTACTCGGTCCTTCAAGATGATGCAACCTTTTTTCTTATACCAATATTATAATTTATGGCATGGGTTTGGAGATTAGGGGGTCATGGTCTTTATAGTTTGTTTCATAGGATTATTCATAGAATCTTTGAAAACTAGATTAAAAAAATATTATGGAACATAACCCTAATATAGATTTTAGGATATTCCTATAAGAACAACCTAGAATTTTAGTATGGTATAGATTATATGGTTCTTCCGAACAATAAATCTATGTGTAGACATTACAAGTTGATGTGGTTCTACAAAAAATTTACCTAGGGGTAACATCTTTAAGAGTGTGTGTTCGGAAAGACTCAGTGTAACCTCGTACATGATAATGGGCCACAATTCACACCTTTTTTTACTCTCCCAAGTATATTCTTAGGATAATTCACATTTTCATTACCAACAATTATAATGGTTTTAAAATAAAATATATCCCAAAAGAATATATTTTTATTATCATGATATAATTTATGAATAAAGTTTTCTATTTATTTAAAGAGTTACAAATTTAAAATTATGAATTATGATTCATAACCTAATTCAATGTTCACATTTTTTTAGAAATCCCACTTAGTGGAAAGAATTGAATATTTATCAACGCACATATTCCTTGTAGGGATTTCGCACTTGTGTATTATATTAACATTAGTACATGAGATTAAACTATAACTGTGATACTTTTAACAGTACAGTGAAAACTGAATTATGTTATAAAAAATAACCATACCTCTTTGGATCATTTGGATCCATAAAGTGATTGAATAGTGTTTGACCGCATAATGTGAGAAAAACCTTCATCATTCAATGGGTATAAAAACCAATTTATATATGAGAAGTTGATAAGTTCTTTAGATTAGATATCTATCACTTTCTAATTTAATGAAATAGAAAATGATATAATGAAATATTATCATATATTGGGATATTTTGATCAATATTGGTCTTTAACTAAAAATATAATGGAAGGATATGGAATTGGAAATATAAAACATATGGTTTTTAATTGAATTTTCTTAGAAAAATATTTCCCTCACAAATATTTTATGGATATGGATAGACAATTATTTTATTTTATGAAAAAAGTGGAAGAAAATATTTTTAAGTATGATAGAAAACATTACAGGGTTAGAGTGACAATCAAATATTACATACATATTATAAAAATAACAATTGATACATAATTTTATGTGGTAAATATATTAATCTATAGGGTACTAGTCTCCCAAAACTTATCATCATATGAGGATATAGCCTCATGTTTTATCAAGACCATGAAATAATTATATAGGTCTTATAATGGAAAGAAAGTGAAGAAGAGGGATACTGAAAATTCTAGAAAAGGAAATAAGAAAACATAGAAGATGGGGAGAGTCAAATTCTCATCTAGTAATAAATGTACCAAGAAACATCATGGAACATCATTATTGGGGATGGGAGTTTTTTACTAGGGTGGAGAAAGAGTCCACCAAGACTATGATTATAAGGTAAATAATGATGATTTAATGAAACAATTATATGGTGATAATAGACTATTTATATGATTTTAAAAATAGTTAATGAAACATTCCTAAAAAAAGAGACAGGATAATGGAAAAGATTATACAATCACAACTTCTATGATAGTAGTTCCTAATCATGTGGTTGAAGGTACATTAATCATCTCATAATATCTAAATAATTATTTATTTGATTCTATATCCTTACATTCCTCTATATATTCCTATTTTCATTAAAAACAATTTACTTCTAATTCACCAAAATGATGGATTTTTTAAAAAGGAATCCTAGTGGAAACCTTATTACAATATCGATGTGTCAAGCTGTTCCAATTATGAGACATAAATGTTCTCTAATTTATTATTTTATTATCATACATTTTATTTACTTTGATATAATCCTTGGAATGGAATCAATTTCTATATATAATGAAAAACATTATTTCATAGATAATGAAATTATTATTCATTATGTAGGTATGAAAGTTATCATTTTTAAATGTGAGAGTTCATCATCTATGTCATATTAGTAACCACCTCCAGTAGCAATCATAAATTAAATTCTTATGGAGGAAGATAAAAATTCATCAATGGGAGAAGAAATTAATCATAAAATTTAGGATGTAACTATTTTAGAAGAATACATTGATGAATTATTAGTTTATTTACTTGTAAATCCTCTAGAGTATGATTTTTAGTTTCTACTTGATTTAATCCTTGATTCAAGTAAAATATCAAAGACACTTTATAGAATATCCACTATAGAATTAGTGTATTTGATGGAACTACTAGAGGAATTGAGTAAAAAGGGATTTTTCACCCTAGTGTTTGTCTATGGGGAACACTTGTTTTATTTTCTATATAAAAATATGTATCCATGAGGTTTCTTATTTACTTTTGAGAGACTAATGAAATTTTTATAAAGATCATGGATCTAATACCTCATATTGATGTACTATTTGATCAAATTCACAGACCTAAATATTTTTAAAGGGTTTTTCTTTCATTTTTATATCATCAATTATGTTTGAAGAAATATTATATTCTAAATACATCATTTGAAACAACATATAGACATTATGAGTTTACATTAATTCTATTTGGAGTGAGTAATGAACACTTTGTTTTTTTAAATCTAATGAACATACTGTTCAATGAATATCATTCTGATTTTTTGTTCTATTTATCAAATATATATTAACATATTGTAAATTATATGATTACCATTAGAACTATTTGTGAATTATTTTAGATAATCTTAGATGAAATTAATTATACGCAATGTTTACCAAGTATAAATCATGTTAATAAATAGTTATTTTCTTGTCCAAATTGTCACTATTGATGGAATCCTAGTTGATAATTCAACAAAAAAGGAAGTTTAGTAATGTCTTACACCAATGAATATAATTTAGGTATATAGTTTCATTAGTTTATAGGGTTACTATTGGTGTTTCATTCAAAACATTTCCTGATTATCTGGCCTTTTAACCAAGAGTACTCTTAAACAAGTTAAATTCATATGAAAAAAATGCTTGTGAAGAATATAATTAGGAATTAAATAAGAGACTAGTGAATTATTCGATCTTAACTCCACTATCATGAAATGGTTGATTTTTGACTTATATTGATGCATCAATGAATGGGATAGGTCGTGTTTCTTTGTAGAATTATAGATTTATTTCCTTTTATCAAGGGATTTTGAACCTCTTGTATAAACATATCCAACACATTATCTTGAGTTATAGTCTATAATATTTCATCAGAATATACGAAGACATTATATCTATAGTGAATGATGTGAAATACATAAAGATAAAACAAGGTTTAAATATATCTTCTCACATAAAGAACTCAATATATGGAAAATCAAATGGCCTGTGCTACTCAAGGATTATGACTGATCAATAGACGACCACATACTGAAGGTGAATACGGTATTGGATGCATTGATCAAGAAGGATCATGGATCTCTAAAAAAATGGGGATTGAAAAGGATCAGTTATAGATGGATATACCAATGATTGATATGGTAATTATCGTGGAAGTTGAAATATCATTACTTTTTATATGGTTTTCCAATTGATCGCTATTAAAAATAATTAAACATTCTTATTCTAATAATGAAAATATTTAGTGGAAAATTCAAACATTCATTTATGGAAATTATGATCACATTATGAATGAGTTTGGAATTATTATATTTGGGAAGAGGCATTGTTTTCCCTATAAACCCGATTTAAAATGAATGTTATTGAATGATATACATATCACAATTTCTTATACACCTTGGTAGCACTATGACGTATAGATATATGAAGGAACATTTCTTGAGGGATAATATGAAGAAAGAAGTTTGTGATTATATATTAAGTAGTTTAGTCTTTCAATAGGTAATGTCTAAATGAAAACATCATATGGGATTCATGCAACATATGACTATTCCAATATAGAAATGGGATTACATTACTATGTATTTTTTCACTGGATTAACAAAGACTCCTAGATAGAATGATACAATGTGGGTAACTATTGATCTACTTACAAAATATGCACATTTCCTCTATATTTGGGAGGATTTTCCATTAGTTTACCTTGAAAAAAATATATATTAATAATGTTGTAAGAATTAATAGATAACCTCATTTTATTATGTCTAATCATGATCCATGATTTACATGGAAATTATAGAAAGTTATTGAGAAATCATTATGCAATGAAACTCATTTGAGTACATAATATCATCCCCAAAGAGACATACATTCTAAAAGAACCATTAAAACATTAGAATGCATGTTGAGATCACGATCACATGACTTTAAATGTATTTGGGATTATTATTTTCCACTGATAGAGTTTCGTTATAATAATATCTTTCATTATAGTAATCACATTTCACTAAATAAGGTATCATATAAAAAGGGATTTTATACACCAATATTTTGGGAAGAGGATGTTGAAAAGAATAATGTGGGCCCAAATTTTTTTGATAAAACAAAAACAAAGGTAATGAATCTTCAAACCCATATCAATGTAACTCAATGTTTGAAAAATAGTTAATTTGATTATGGAAAGATGGACTAAGATTTTTAGTGGGAGATAATGTTTTCATGAATATATCTCCATAGATGGCTTTTATAATATTTGGAAAAAAATAGAAAATAATCCTTAGGTACAATGTACTATTTAATATTCTAGAGAAAATTGGAGTCATGTATTATTCTATAGATATTCCACAAGTCCATTTGAAGTAAATAATTTTTCAACATCACATTTTTATTGAAGTACATGACAAAAATAATGCATGTCCTTACTTATTATGGAATATAATTTGTACTTTATTTGTCTTACTATGAGGAGCCTATCCAGTTTCTAGACAATAGAGAGAATGTGTTGAGGAATCAGATGACATGGCTAGTAAAGGGACATTAAAAATCATAAAATTAAATATGCCACAAGGGACCCTGAATAATTTATGATGATGAATGATGGAAAACATTTTATGAGGATATATTTTTTAAATTTTGAGAATGAAATTTTTTGGAGGGGAGAATTTAACACCCCTAAAATTTATCATATGTCTCTATTAAATATAACACCATAAATAGCTTATATTTCACACAATACAATGTTTTAAACTACGATATAGTATAAAATATTAATATGATTTTTGGAATAGTAATTTGACCATTAAGAATAGTAATATTTCCAATATAATATTAACATTTCCAATGAATGTATACATAAAATTTAGGTATCATTTTACTGAGAATATGATATATTTATATCATGAAATATGTCAATAAATGTTTTAAAAAAGAAATATAAATTTTTAGTATTTTTGGAAACATAAATATTTATTTAAAATTTTATAAGTAATATAATGATTTTAATGAAAATTTATATTAATAAAATGGATTTTTATATTCATATTATTTTGTCTTATAGTTATACGATAATTTTATGACACCTTTATTAGTTAATTAATGGGTCATAAATGGTTTTGATTTTAAAATTAGTGTTTTAGAATAAATAAAAATTTTAAATAATAATTAAATATCACATAAAATGGAGTATAATTTTGAATTATACACATTGAAATGTTGTTATGGGGATTTTTTTTTAGATTTTTCAATAATAGTTGAATTTTATGTAAATAGTGAAACATATCAATTTTTGGTGTATAACATCATAAGTTTAATACACTGTTTACTAAGTTATTTATATATTAAGAAACATAATTAAAAACACTCTTTAGTCATTTAAATTATTTATTTCTGGGGATAAAAACTATTCAAACTTCTGAGAAAAGTAATAAACTAAAGAAATAAAATATTCAAAATAAATCTATCTTATACACTATAAAAACCACCACTCACCACCTCTTCACCTCACACCTCCAATGAATTCAATCTTGATTATATTAAAAAAATTTCCAATCCCTAACCTCTAACCCACTTTTTTTGAATTTATGGTCTCACCAAAAGTCCATTTCTATGTCCCTTAAGGAGGTTCTGAAGGAGGTGACACACAAGATGTAAAACCTTCTCCATCTCGCGCTCTTTAATTTTCTTTTCTTTTCATTTCTTTCCATCACCTCCCTAATATAATGTGATATGGTAAATATATAACCTTTTGTATATATGAATTGTATAATATTAATGGTATATCAACTGTCAATTCTATTTTCTTCCACTTTTATTCTAAAAATGAAAACATCATTTAGGAGGTGTTGATTTACCACCTTCATTGATGATGAATCTTTATTTTTCAATTATTCATTCATGTAATTACATAATAAAATATTTATGTTTAATACATATTATTATATATTTAATTAAACATTTTTTAATTTTTTAAATCAGTAGATATAATGAATGTTAATCTATAAGACAAAATTTGTTCTTCATGATTGGAAAAATTCCAAAATAATCTATATGGTTATTGTTAACAATTCACCTAATGAATCATCCTAATATCTAGAAAATATGATATAATAGACCATTAAATATCATATGTGATAATTTATAAAATTTCATTTTATTTTGGGATAACAATTGCAATTTTACATGATCTTTGAATAGTTTATATAATTGAACAAATAATGAAAACCAATGAAACAAACACTTCTGAAAGATGAAATTAAATATTATAACCCCTAAAAACAACATAAATGAATGTAATAAAATAATAATAAATAATATAACTATATAATAGTTTCATTAATTTGTTAATTAATATAATTTCATAGTCCATGCCATTATTTACACATGAAAAACACCTTCAAGGATAAAGTAAGGGATTCACCCTAAACCTCTATTTTTCACTTGGGTTATTCTTTATCTCTCTTTACACAAATTTAATTATTAATTATTTTATATACATTGTATGAATCATGTTTATATGATCCAATATCAGCTATCCATATCATTTCATATTTATTTTATGGGATAATTTATGTTTTATAAGGATTCTTTTTCAATTCTTCTTGATAAGAAATCTCAATAAAAAGGCACTTCCCAATTTATTAGTCATTTTTAGATACACTCGATAATTTATTTTTTAAGATGAATATATTTTGAGAAATAACTCTATTTATGAAGAAAAATATATCCTATATTCTTTATAGTTTTATGTAAACAGTTAATACTTTATCCACTTTAAATACACATATATTTTCCCTTAAACGACACTGATGTGGTCCATTTCTAATGTTTCTTAAAAACACTTTTTACATGTTTTCACACAGTTGGGTATTATTTAATATTCATACATAATTTCATTTTCCTTTAATTTTTTTTAGTATATACATTTTTATAATATAATTTTATAACAAATAAAAAATTTCAATCCAATACAACTATTCCTTCCAAAAGTAAAAAAGATTACTTCTCCAAATAATTTGTAAATTATTTTATTAGACTATTTACATCTATTTAAACTCCCTTTAACAGATATTATGATTTATTGAAATTCATATTTTATGTAACCATATTACAAATTTTACTGAATGGTTAATGTTCTTTTGAATTGGTATGTACTATCCCGATACCATTCACCATATTAATCCTGTTGGTTTATGATCATGTTTATTCTTTGGAAAATGTTATTATTATTTCATATGCTAATTTAAATATGAATGTATATGGGGATTATGTTTGAAACATTTCATATTTAAAAATAATTGGACTCAGAATGTGATTTATGGGTCCCACTATAACCCCTCAAAGAACTAGAATGTCTCATGTGGAAAACAAGAAATGGGTTTTACCCCTTTATGAATGGTGGATTAGGTGATGCCTTTGTGGTATGTTTATGATGTTCAGAATTTTGAATTCCCTCATTATGATACAAGTAATTGGTATTCCATGAGAGTATTTGACTTGTGGAATATCCCTAGTTATGTTTCATTCTCATTTTTTATTTACGGAATTGATCAATCAGCATTTATTGCTACCATATTATGCTCAAGATTATGTTTTTATGACTTTTTTTTCATTATTCATCATGTCTTATTATTTATATTTATTTATAATATCTTACACTATTTCATTACCTTACTAGGAATATGAGATCACCCCTTCCATACGTTTTATTTTTCCATGGGATTCAAAGATGTATATTATGTATGACTTGTGGGGTAAATATAGCTGTTTATGGATGTTTCCAATAGAGTTGCTATTTTTTTCCTGTCACATTTTAATGTAAAACATGTGTTTGTAACTGGTTTTTAAAATTCAAATAAATTATTAAGTGCTTAGGTATTACATTTCCTAGTTTATTATAATAATTTATTAATGTAAGGCACTGACTTAGGACTAATGGGGTCATATTATTTACACAGTAGTAGTCAAAGGCTGCAACAGTGCTCTTGAAAATATATTCTATGCCATTAGTTGCATTACATTTCAAAAAGTAAACATTTTAATTAATATTTTTAAATGTGAATTTAATCATTGATGGTAATTGGATAATAATTATAGAGAGAATATGTTATTTATATCATCTAATTGGACAAATTTATGAATATTTTCACTCAAAAACAATTTCATATGATTGTTTGAATCAGGATGCAGAAACAATTCATAGAATTATGGGAAAACGATGATGAGTCATTAGCTACATATGATGGAAATTTAACAAGGTTGTCTAGGTGTATATGGTATATTAGTAGGGAACATTATAGTAATAAAAATAAGGTTTAATCTCTATTGAAACCATGTTTGTGAATGGGCATCGCTCTTTGGGAAATTAACTTTTATGATAATGTTGTTCTTTGTTCTAGGAATGTTGAGATAGGTTTTTATAACACATGTATTCCCAAAGATAACCAAAATAAGAAATAAATATGGAGTTAATAATCATCAAAGGAACCATATAATAAGTATATAGATTATCTGCAACATGTTCCAAATGTGGAAAAATACATTTTTGGGTTCATTTGATAGGTTTAAGAAAGTGATACCGATGTGGTGATTTTGGTCACATGGTTTGTGACTTTAGAGAAAAAAGTGTGGAATTATCTTTGAATTGGAAAACATGCATCCATCTAGTTTTCTTTTTAATTACAATGAGTTGGGAAATTGAAATCATATGTGTCAAAAATTATTTTCTCATGGTGGAAATAATCATGATTGAAATAAGATAGTCTTTGAAATTTTTTTCTACCATTGAGGTCAATGATAGTCCATCTAATGAAGTGGTGGCCAATATGCAAATTTTTTTTTTCAAATTATATTAAATCCATTTTTACTCTAGATATTAATATTAATTCATTTCTAGGAAACTTTCATGTAAAATTGGAATATAACCTCATGAGAAGAAGATAATGTTTTTGGTTAAAATGCTAATTTGATATAATAATAAAACCATGATAAATATGAATATTCATATTCTTACTACTTTAATGGACAACCATATAAATATTAATTGACTACCCAAAAAACTAGTTGATATTATTTTTGGTGTGTATTAAAATTATATTTTTTCCGCAGTGATTGATTTTATAGCCATTGTTTTCTTATTCAATACATTCATGGCTTTGACATCCTACTATGATGTTGATAAATGTTTTAGATAATATAGTGGTAGTAACCTTGATATTGTTTTTAATAGAAATAAACATTTCAAATTAGTGATGTGAAAGTAGTGAATGAATATAAGGATATATTAACATCAAATTTTATTGGTTTCATTCTTGATCTTGATATTGAGTTTATTATTGAATTTGTGGCCGATGATAATCTAATTTCATGACCCTGTAATATAATGGTCAAATAAGAACATTATAAATTTAAGCCGAATTCAGAATTGTATCTAGATAACTATTTCATTCATCCATGAAAATCACATTGGGTTCTCCTATTTTATACTTTAAATAAATATAGTTTACTGAGACATTACCTTGATTATAGATCCTTGGATAATATCACTTTTAAGAATAAGTATCATATGACACAAATAAATGTTTTTTATCATCCCATGAGATTAAAATATTTAATAAATACTTATCTCATGTCATGATATCATCAATTGATGGGGAAAGAGGATTATACTATGAAGATGGTATTTTATACTAGATAATGATATTATATGTTTGCTTTTATTCACATTTGGTAATCTAATGCCCCAATATTATTTATGGGCCTTGTAAATAGAAATTTCCATGAATTCATGAATTATTATTTTGTTCTCTTTATTTATAATATTATAATATATTTTAAAATCCATGAATATCTTGAAATAAAAAAATGTGTTGTTTTGAAAATATTTAAATAAAACAATCAATATGGATAATTTGGGGACTATGAATTTTTATTTCAACAAAGTTGATTCATTGGATGTATTGTTTCTAAAGAAGGAATAACTATTGACCTTAACAAAATAAATGGTTTTAATGTATGGTGAAGAAATAAAAATTTCATTCAAATCCATAGTGTTCATTTATTAGCGGGTTACAAAATTAAATTTATTGAAAAATTTATGAGGTCTTATAGATCAAATAATATAATAAATCAATAAATTTTTAAACCAATCCTAATAAAATAATTAGATGATTCTTTTCAATAAAAAATGATTATTGGTGAATGAACTAGTTTTTGTCATAATCCCATGAAATGGTGAATTTTTCATTTGAAGTGATGATTCATTGAAGGTACTTGTTTGTGTTCTGAGCTTCAATTATTAGGCAATGGATAATCATCCATATCTAATCAATCCCAATGAGTTAAATTTTCACATACATGATCTAAAATTAGGTACACTTATTTTTTATTCAAAAATTTGGAGGGATCATTCACATTGAGTAAATTGTGAAATATATACCAATAATGAATTTGTGAAGTATATATTTTCTTAGAAAGAGATGAACTTGTGGTTGATAAGAAGGAAAGAATTGATAAATATTTATCGAACCATGATTCATTACAATCCTCGAAGATAAAAAGTAGTGAATATTTCATGACTAAAGAAAATAATGCAAATTTAACCCTATTATAAATGGAAAATTACCCCTTGGTAATGGATTTCATGATTTGTCTTATAATAATTTTAGGTATATAAACTTCCTCTATTTGTTCTATGTTTCATTAGAATCATCTATGTCAGATAGAATTAAGAATGAAAAAAATGGGGATCACATTTTGTAATTAATTATTGAATCTACTATAAATGGTAGGTTTCCACAGTTTAATGTTAATTAAGAAGATGTTATTATATTTATAATCATATTTTTTATTCCTTGTGATTCATAGTTTAAGAATAAATTGATTATTGAATCTCATATTTCCCTATTATCTATTCATCTCTAAAATAATTAGATGCATGTATCACTTTAAATTATTACATGTTGTATTTCATAAAACGAGGTATTTATAAATTTTCTGTGAAATTTTTGAATTATCACTTTTTTATAGATGCATGGAAATTATAAAATGGGATTCCTGATCCTTTTTTGAACCAGACTTGATGTTTAGAAATATATCCCTAGAATTTAGGGTGGTATTACAAAATACATCAGGATATAATAATTTAATTTATGTAATTATTAATCGTCTAAAAAATCATTACAATCTCTTTACATGGAAGATAATATACCATTATTTCCAATGTCTATGAAAAAACTCAAGGGTATATTTATGTTTCAAGGAGTTCCTATCTCCATTATCTTAGTCCATTTTCTTAATATTTACATATATAATTTAGATAGTCATTTAGAACAATTTATTTATGGAATTAAATTACATTTTATATTTTCATACTCAATATAAATGACTATAGAAGTAAATTATTGAATCCTTGTATGTAATTATTCAAGTTGTTTTAATTTATAAATTGGAAATTTTGTATTTGATCCATTCATTGGTTGAGTTTTCTTAAGACAACAATTTTCAATATAATTAACTGATGGAACCTTTTATGGAATTATATTGCAACTAGTGTCAAATTCCATATTTTTAGGATGAAATAGACGAAATGAAGTGAATGGGACAAAAGATTGTAAAGGAAATTATTGAAAATGTGATGATGATTTGGTAACATATTAGTATGTATTAGAGAAGGCAGAACATTATTTACGTAAACTGAGGAAATATCACTCTTTCATATAAGGTGATCATGTTTTCCTTAAAGCATATCAATAGAAAACTATTATCATGATTTGAAAAATGGGAACGCTATGTCTATGGTTCATTGGGCCTAATGAAATATTAGAGTAATTTTGGATCAATTTGTTATTGAGTGTCCTTTTTTAGCATTTTCCGGATTACACAAGTTGTTTCAGGTTTTAATGTTAAGAAAATATATGCTACAGTATTCTCTTATTTTATGACCTAAGGTAGTTGAATTTTAATATTAAATATCTTATGAGTAGAATCCAATATAAATACATTATTGTATAGATCATGTTTTTTGTAATAAGATTATTTACCAGATTCATGTTTTGAGAAATAACCATATGGAAGAAGAAGAAACATTAAGATATTAAAATAAAATGAGGAAACGATATCACCAATTATTAAATAATTTATTTTTCCAAAAAAAAAACAATTTAAAAATGGGGGAAGAAGGTAAAAACACAATTCATGATTAAATAAATATAATTTAGGTTTAATAGTTCTTATAAATTATTTAATAATATTTAGTATTAATATATCATGCAATCGAAAGGAAATACTTTTGTTAAACTAGTATATTATACTATTTAATATAACAATTTAATTGAAAAATCATTGAATTTAAAATTTACAAAATGTATTTCATTTTTTAATTAAACCTGTCAAAATTACCTTCTGATTATTATTTGGTAATTTTTAGAAAATATTTATTTCCAAACGAATAGTGAGAAATACTAATATTTAATGATAGTTGTATTCTATCTACTTGTAATTTAGAAAAAATCTATTTTTTATTAATTTTAGAAATTAATTAGATCCTTTTGGTTAACCATAATATGATTATTGTCTTTTTATGGAACATTATCCATGAATTTTGGATTAAAATATTTTTATACATAAAAAATGATTTATTTAGAGAGCTATTTATCAATTTTATATCCCCTATTTAAATTAAATATATTCATACTAGTCCTCTATATTCGATTTGGAAAAAAATATTCCATATAATTAATTGGTATGTCAATATATGGTAATAATTTCCCATTTTATTTTTAGACATTATTAATGGTAATCATGGTTTAATTTTTTAACTAGGTAGAGGTCTGATTGGTTAGTCAAGGGTAAAATTAATGTGATAAAGACTTTATTGTACACCCAAAAGATTCTTACATTTTATTTTCAGAGCATATTTTCTCCACTATCACCCCAAATTATAGTACATGACTTTATTTCCATTTATCTATGATTATTTTTAAATTTATATTATTTTATGTAAATAAATGTTAAAATCTAATTATATTTAATTAATTATCTTTAATATCGTGAAATAGTTAAAAATCCAGGCATATTCAGATATATGAAATTAGAAAGGACAATGTGGATAAAGATAGAGATGCATGGAATTCAAAGGAAATATCCTAGGCATATAACTATTTTTCAATTCAAGGCTCCTTAGGAATAATGGGATCCCAATAACCTAAAAGGCTTAAAAAGGGTGAAAATGATGTTAGGGGAAAATTATGGTAAGGGAATATTCGATCCTAAAACAAGACAACTGCTTTGAGAGTCAGAATCCTGACAAGATGGAATAGGAGGTGGAAGCATCCAGTCCGGATTATTTAAATGAGGCGCGTGATTAACTCATAGAGGCATCCTATGATGACCAATCGTGCCAACACTCTAGAGAAAGTAATGTTGATCTTCTTGGTGTTGATATCGTTAATAAAAGAAAGAGGATGGGTTGGAAAGTTAATAGGATGGGTTAGAAAGATTATTCCTAATTTCCTATTCCTAAGGGGATGAGGTCTAAAAAAATGGAGAAATCCAACTTGATTGAAGATTATCCCATGGTTTTGGATTCGCCTTACCAGGAGAAGGCTATAGTAATTGAGGTAGTTCCATTTAATGGAATTATTAATTTTTATTTTTAATTTTATTTTGTGTGTATGAAAAATAATCTTATGTTACTAATTTCCTTTGGAGATGAAATAAATGATGGAATTATGATGATTAACACCACATAGGATGATGATGATAAATTGTTGGGATGAATGATGAGAGTTGAAACTACTATGGAGAAATGTGCATGGATTGACAAGAAATACCGTATAAAATCAAAAGGATTCATTGAGGTGATAATCAAAAAAGATGAATACATGAAGTCACGTGATTATCTGGAAGATCATATTGAAGACCACCTAATGGATGATCTAGGTGATTTGGTAGCTTTTACCCCATTAAAATTGTTTATGGATAATGATTTGAGACATCTTAAACATTTAATTGTTAATTTGACGGTTTTTTAGTCCATGATCATGTTATATAGTGTGGGTTCTCCCTTTTTCCCCTAAAAGTATTTTCTTAATAGAAAAGATACTTTTCAGTCAAATGTTTACGAAGCGGGGAAAGATTATTTATTTTATGATGAGTAAAACGAATTAAAATTTCACAAAAATATTAAAATCAATACAATTTTATGTAGTTATCATGGTTCATGATATTTATAGGTAAATATAACATATAATGGAACTCTTAAATTATTATATTTTAATCCCATTTCTTTTATGCAATTTTCAATTTCAAATTAAAAGAATAGTCTCAAAAATTAAATGAATGATATTTTATAATAAATGATATTTAATTAAATGATTCAAAATTACAAATAAATTATTTTTTCCCTATTTTTTGTCTATGGATTAAAATATAAAACATTATCCATTTATATTCAAATAATTTATTTATAGTAACTATTTTAACCACAAAATATTAGAAAAATATTTATACTGGTTTAATTGTCAAAAGGGTTAATAGTGGGTTAAGAAAAAACAATAACGATAAAATTATAATTTACTTTTATGCAAATATTATTTTGTGGGAGGATATATAATAATTTTAATCAATTATATTAATATTATAAATTTCAATTAAATTTAATATGATAAATAATTTTTATTAATTTAATACTTAAAAATCCCATGAGTTCCCGCCCACATACTCTTGTAAAAGAGAACATATTCACCTATTTTATGAACACATTAAAAACATTTAAGTTTATCCAATAGCTTCCCAAGAAAAATATAAACATCTATTAGGCCTTGGATTGATTATAAATACAACCTAGAAAAGCTTTTGGGTTAATCCTTAAGAGGTTGTCTGAAAAAGAGGTATAATTCACAAGAAATGATTTCTAATTTATTTCTTCTTCTAACACATTAAAATGTTATTAAAAAATTTTAAAATAATAAAAGTAGTATATTCGAAATATTGAGATCTTATTATGTTCATCACACAACCTATATCCTTCTCTTCATTAATGAAATGTGAAAAACCATCATTTTTGTGTACAACGAAATACATCCTCATGAACCGATGTAATTACTTTTCTATCAAAATCTCTCACTAATAGTGATAAGGATGGATTTAATGTATATAAATATATAAATATGAAATATATTAATTATTTATAATTATTTATAAATAATATATCATCAATATTTTGTGCATTTCAGTCACTAATAAGTGACAACGTCATTCGTTGTACGAGTGGAAAACCACCTCTGTGAAGTGATGTGATCCGATTTTCATCCCCACATCACAAGGGAGAAATATATAAGTATATTTAATGAAAAAATTGTAATTATTTTATGATTATTACTAATTAAATATTACTTATTACTTATCTTTTTTCAATAGTGATATTTGAGAAACAACCATGTTACCCACGCATACATATGACATAAAAATTTGCTAATTTTAAGGTAGTTAATTTTCAACAAACAACTTTATAGATTAGTTTTAAAATTATAATTTATATATATAATGATAATTATTTCCTTATTATTTTTATATAGTGGATTTAATAATGAAAACTTTGACTATAGTGAAACTACCAAAGTGATTTTAGACATATGAGATGAATATGATAACATCATCCATCATAAAGATAAATGATTAAGAAATTTATTTTTAAATAGAAAAAAATGAATCATAAAAATGAAATAAGTTATTGATAATGTAAATAATTATAATATTTATTTATCCATAAACAAAAAGAACATACATTATGAGTTAGACTTGGGTTAAATGAATTTATTTTAAAAACATATTTTAATGTTTTCTAATCAAATACTTTTTATCAATATCCATATCATAAAATTTATCTTATTATTATATTTATAATGGAATAAATGAATTATATTTGAAATCTTATGTTTATTCTATCATTATAAAAAAATCTATTAAATTATTAATATATTATTTTTTTATATCTCCTACAGGACTTTTGACAATTATTTGAAAAGGGAAATAAAAATGTTCTATTTTAAAATACGGGGATTTAATATTCTTTTCCAGTAATATAACTAGTATTTGAGGTTTATATTTATTTAAAATATTTAGTGAATTATTCTAAAGAAAAAATATCCTTCATTTTTTTCTATTCATTTTAGTCTCAAAATTAGTCATTAAAAGGATAGTATATTTTGATTATTTAAAAGTGTTCTTCAAAAGGGTTGAAAGTGATATCAGATAATTTTATGATGAAAAGGTGTTAGAATAAAACAAGTTTTTGGATTATGTGATACATTATGATAATATATCATAAATGGGAGAGCCTGATGATGCTTATTTTAGGAGATTAGACTCATTATATCTCATGACGATGTTTGATCTTGATATATCTTATACAAAGGGTGAGACCCATTATATCTCTCCAATGCATTGGGTAATGTTCTTTGTCTCCAAAGTAAATAAGGAGTGAGTTAGCTAACGTGGTTTCTCAAATTTATTTAGTATGAATCTATTCATATCTTAAATTAATTTTAAATGGTTTATTAATATGATTCTATAAGTTACCTAAAATATATTTCACTTTCCATACATGGAGTTTTAGTGTTTCATTTGAGAAAAGTGTGGGATTATTCATGTAAAAATTATTTAATTAACAATATAAATTATCAATGTGAAAAAGGTACCTATATTATGGGTTTATGTGTTTTTACATGACTTACAAATATCTTCTTTCTTGGGTCCATTACTATTATTTTTATGTGTGACCCATGTTTTTTTTTAAAATTTCACATGGATTAAGGAAGTGTTGGAACAAATATGAAATCATGTTTCAAGTCATTAAGATTTATCATGAAATAAAAATAAGTTTCATTTTAAAAGTTATATAGTGTGTGAAAAGGGTATACTGAGTATAAGTTTCCACTTTAAATATATGAATTTATTATGTATGACTTATGACATAATTATCTAAAGGAATAAAATGTAAATATCATCAGGAATGCAAGAAAATGAATAATTCACTAATAGACTTTGGATTAAGTAATGATTAATGGTTGGTCCTTATAGTTAGCCCTATTTTTGGGAGGATGTTAAATTTCATTGGATATTAAATCAAAACGTTGAATTTATGATAATTCAAAATTGAATATACCAAAATTTTGGTTAATATATTAAAATATATTACAAATTAAATTTTGAAAGACAATTGGAGCTATTTTTTCTTCCATTATAGAAAATATAAGATTTAAAAATCCTTTTTTGCCTATTACTAGTGAAATTATAGTCTTACATATTTTTTGATTGGCTTATGATTTAAATATCGAGTTTATTGAAAAGGAGATAACACATGTATTATCACAATTTATTATAGTTTGAGTTATAATTAAAAAATATATGGGTGCATGAAACACCCTATATAATTATCCACAATTGAATCCATATACAGTATATGTATCCTTCTAGAATAATGAGAAATTGAATATTATTTTGTTATTCTATAAAAATTAATACATACTAAAAACTAACATGTTCGTGGTGTTATGTTTTAATCTATTCATCAACCTCAACTATTTTCTTCAAAATAGCTCATCAAATTTGACCAGTAATCTAGTAAATTAATGTAAACCATATTTTAAATTCCAAATAATTTAGCTTGAGAATTTCAGGACTATAATAAGATGGGATTCATTTAGATTTTCTTAATACCCATGTAGATCAGAATATATATTAAATAATATATTGATGATTATAAAACATGTATTGTAAACATTGAACAAAAAATATTATTTTTTTGATTTATTATTTTCTAAGATTAATCGAGGTCAATATTACTAGAGATACCATCCTTAGTGCTAATACAAAATGAACATACAAACAAAATTTAACGAAATTTTCTAATATAATTATTTTTAGTTAATACATTTCCATCGAGTTAATATGTTATTTAATTTTACATAATGTATATAATTTATCTAAACATACCCATTTAATATTTACATTACTTATGATCATTAAAAATCATACAAGTGTTTCTTGGGTTGATGTAGTTTTATTAACAGAAATCCTTGATAAATTGAGTGTCTTTAGTATTTCCTTTTAAAAAATTGTTTTTATGTAATAATATATATAATATATTATTATAAAGTATTATATCTTTTGTATTTCTATATAGTGGTTTATAATATTTATATATATGTTCTGGTAAATTTATATCATTAAACCCAAGATGTTTTTCAATGTTAACATCATCTTGAACATATCAATTATTGATGGGACCCATTAAATCCATTTGAAATAGAGTAAATTAAAGATTAATTGTGATTAATAACATAATACATTGTGACTTCGTCCTGACATTCAGTTTAAAACAAATTCCATTATTTGCACCTCTTCCTCATTATATCTCTCAAAAACTAGTCATTACCTATTTTAAAAAATGACTACATCTTAACATAATTTATTTCAAAAAACCATTTGAATCCTATAACCTGAATATCATAAGGGGTTCATCCAATGCAAAAACCTTATTATTTTGAAATTTATTATCCCCTTATTCCCTAGAAATTTTCTAATTCTCATCACCTAAGTAATCATCTTCCATTTTATTTTCGAATTGATATATAATTACAAGATAATAATATTTATTTCATATGGAATATTTTTTTAACTAGTTAACCTATAACAACAATGATACATTCTATATTGTGTTTCCTCAATATAAATTGTATCCTAGTTAAAAGGGAATTTTTATCTTCAACTATCATTATATTAATATCCATTAAAAAATCCACCAGTTAATATATAATTAGACTAGTTTTTTAAAAATTAATTTCTAATAGATGTGATTCATATATAGAAAATAATGTCAAGGTGGTTTTGGAAAAAAACATATTTCTGTATTTCTTGAGAGATTAAACGTTTCTTCATGATCAATTTCGACAAACATAACATGTATTATTTCATTAATAGTATCTATTCATTTATAGGAATAAAAATAAGTCAAAAATTGATGGTGGTTCTACAAAAACATACATTATTATCCTTTTTATTAAAATTTTAAGATGATATTTAGTATTAAAATTAATCAAATTGCATCCAACAACTCTTAATTATCAATTCAAAAAATTCATTCCTTACCATATTTTATACGGATTCTTATCATCAATAGGGTAATGGATAACACAATTAAACATGTATGAAATGGTACTCATATATTCCATAAAAATTCAAACTAAGAGAATATTTACACAAATAGAGGGGAAAATTTATTAAATAGTATTATTTTTTTGTTCAGCTACACCATTATATTACGATGTTATTAGTACCAATTAATTATGAGTAATACCACATTCATTATAAAAAGGTTGATATTTCCTATTATAAAATTGAAAACCATGATAAAATTCAATTTTTATAATAGATATGTTTTAAAAAATTGAATAAAATAAGGAAGCATTTTTAAAATATAGGGTTATTTTGACTAGAGTAATAGAAAATAATGTTATGTATACAATGTGTAATCATTAAAAAATAAATACACATAGTGTTCTCTGAAGATGCTCACAGATTGTGTTGGTCCAAAAGGGTAAATGTACATTCATTTTAATGCTTCAGATGTTAACACAACCTTATTGGGGACAAATTTAGCCATTAATTTCCTTAACTGTTGGCATGTATTATATACTCTAAAATGATTGAACATATATTTTGATAAATCCTTAACTTTTCCTCGCCAAAAGTTTTTATCTATGTTTCAGACATTATTGTTTCCTGCCCTCACATAACATATATAATATCAACCATTAAAAACGCTATTAAAATTATTGTTATGATATCCAAGGTATTATAAATCTATTATGTATGCATTATCTTTCATATCAATAGATATTATCTATTAGTAAATAATATATGTACTCATTCCAAACATTTTATGGTTTAATTATCATTCAAAAATATCATAATGTAATCTTCACCAAATGATTGTATAATGTTGATACGTTTTTACTTATTCCATGATACATAAATAATTTTAAAATTAATATATTACTAAAATGAATAAATCTAATACAAGTAATTTGACCTCCGGAAAAGTCTCCAAAAGTGACTCATCCCATAAATTTCTAAAAGTTCCAAAAATTAATCAATTCTCTAGTCTTCTTCAAATAAAATCCAACTTCAATACACCATATTTTTTAACTGATGGTAAATATCTTATCACACAAAAATAAATAATATCTATGTGTTTTTTACCAAAAAAACAAGATCTATAATTATTACACAAAAGTACCATAAGATCCAATATTTATCCAACATAAGGTTATTCCGTAACTTCAAATTCTATATACTAATTTATGATATATATTACAAAATAATTCATTTTTCGGAAAAACAATTTTTGGCTTGAACTGAGATTTATGGATGTCAAGCCTATTACAAAATATAGAATATTTGGTTTCATTTTTTGTGTAATCTGACTCATATTATCTCTAATATTTATAAAATGATAGAAAATATTCATTATATTAAAATTTATAATTTTATATTCATAAATATAATTTTATCATGACATGTTTAAATGTTTATAATGAGAATCTATAATAAAATTACATTGATAAATTTTCGGTGTAATATTTTTAATTCCTTAATTATCAATCAAAAAATATACCTTATCAATGTAATGGTTTTTATTTTTATTTTCTCTCCAAAAATGTAACATATTTGGAAATCTATCCTAAATAATTAATTTCATCCATTCCAATTGATGAGTTACCAAATAGTGGTCAATTGGGTACCAAATACAACTTTATATTAAAATTATTTTAAATTAAATCCTCTAAATAATTAATGAATATTAGTTAATGACTACAACTGATATATATAAATTTAGATTTTTGAAAAACATTCAAAAAGATTGATTATGTATCTGTTAAAATAATATTAAAACTATATTAACATTTTAAATTTGTTTACATAATCAAAATATTATGTAAACACTAATTAAGATTAATTATCAAATTAGTGGTTATGATTATAGTTTAAAAATAATTCAGTTATATTATTTGAAATGAAATAGAAAAACCACACATTAGAATAAAAACAAGAGAATTATTTTCAACCCAATAACAAATCCCAATAAATAGGAAATTTCCTTTTTCCAAGAATTTTATATTATATATTCTTGACCCAGAACTTGTTTCAGATGTTCAAAATATCTAAATAATTTTCATGAATACAAAAGGACATCTTCCAAAATAGCAATGGAAATAAATCAATCAAACGCCATAAAATGAATTATTCCACAACAAAATGGTTAAAAAGATATAATGATAGTGTATAAGATATGTTGTATCTTTTAGTTAAAACTAATGAGGATGTGTTTGTTTAATAAATAGGTTAAACCACATGCTTCTCCAAATTTAAATGAAACAACCCTATGGAAAAAATAAAAGGATGTAGAGAATGAATAATTTCTTGACCTAATGTTCCATGTAGCATGAGACTCTGTAGATATATATTTTATAGGATCTTAGGACAATGATCAAAACATTGTAGTAAAAAATATTTTTGTAAGGCCTATTTTTTTCAAGATGTATGAATGGTTCTTAATTTATGGTATGTTTAACTATTCCATTGTCATATTTTTGTAAGGATGTTGCATGTAATCTTTTATGAAAGTCACACACTTCAATTACATTGGATAATATTTCAATAATATTCCATCTCTCATCTCTTCATATTTTCACCATAAGAGGGATTCTGCTTTTTAATATATCAGTTTCATGCAAGAGAATGTATCTGAAGAAATCTCATCCAGATCTTCTAATTCCAATAATAATGTCTCTCACACACTTAAGTGACTCACTTTTTTTAAGAAAAATCATTAAAATATTCCACAACATTAAATATAATAAAATACCAATTATAAAAATGTAATTTAAATGTCCTAGAATACCGATGGTGACTCTTCTGAAGGTGAGACAATGCTAGCAGTGACTCATCTTGGTGATGAGTCATACTAATGGTGAGTCAAGTTAGATGTAGGTCATGCTAAATGGTGAATCATCTCACCAGTGACTCATCTCAATGGCGAGTATTCTCGAAATGAATGTCTATTTAATACATTTCCAAATTTCAGGAATTTTCCTAAAGACTTATGGTAATTCATATTCCACTATGAATCAAGAAAAATTATTTCATATCTGGAATTGAATCGATTTTGGTGATTAGTAATCCTCACTGGTGGCTCCATTATAGGGATATGAATTTTTTATACTTTTCTAAATTTACATCCTCATGGTATGTCTTTTCTGGAAGTGAATCGTCCTCAATGGAGACTCATTGATTCTAATGAGTCAATTTAGACGGTTGGTCTTTTTAGAACTTAGAATATATTTCGCAAAACATCAATATATATAAAATTCTATTATAAATCCTTAAACTCATTAAAACCTAATAGACATGATTTTTGATCATTAAAAAAAGGATTTGTGTGACAACCTAGGTACTTATAAAATAATTTCTTTTCATTTTAGAATTAAATAGTAAAATTCATTATAAATGTATATTAGAATAAGTTGTATTTATAGAATATAAAAAATTTAAATCAATCGAATAATCACTAGACCATTAGGAATAGTAATTTATCCAATAGAGTAGTAATATCACCTAATAAATTATAAATAAAATTTATCCCTATTATAACTAATGATATTTATAATTTATATAACATAACAAGTAAATGTTTTTTTAAAAATTATAAATAAACTGTTGATATTATGTGAATCACAAAACATTTAATTACAGTATGATAATTAATATAATTAATTAAAATAAAATATATTTTCATAATATATAACTATAACTTATTATTTTATTTCATTATGATTATAAGATAATTTTATGAAACACAATTTAATTTTTAAATGTGTTAGAAAATCAGTTATAGTTTTAAAACTGGTGTTTTTCTAATTATATATGATTTTAAATAAAGAATAAATTTCTCATATTTAGAAAATTAATTTCAAAAATTGGTGTCAATTTAATAATTACACATAATAAAAATGTTTTTGTTGAATTTTTGGGATTATTCTAAAACAGGTGAATTTTTGGGGAATAGTGAAATTTGTTAATTTATGATATAACTTAAATACATGATTTATTTAGTAGAAAATGATATAAGGATAATTTATTCCAAAAATTTGAGAGAATTACTCATTATTTTAATAAAATTAGTAATAATTCTCTAAATATTCATAGTATTCAGAAAAATTAAAAAACTAACGAATATAATAATGAGAAAACACACCTCTCATCCCTTATAAATACCACCCCTCACCTCTCCTTCTCCTCACACCTAAAATCAATTTATCTTATTTAATTTCCAAAAAAATTTCTTCCCAGCCTCTTCCCCACGTCCTATACCCAATCATCTTACCAAAAGTACAAAACCAAGGGCCTTAAAAAGATTCTCATGGAGGACAATTCAAGAGGTAAAATCCTCTTTCATTTTATTTTATTTCCTTATCATTTTTTTATTTTTTATAATATCTTCACCTCCCCTTATCCACGTGTCATGAAAACTATAGTTATTTTTATAAAATTTAATTTTAACACTATTCTGGAAAACTTTATCATCAAAATTCTCCCCATCTACATTTAATTGTAAAAATGAGAACATTATCTATGATATGTGGATTTACCGCCATCAGGGATGAGATACTTTAATTTTTATTTAGAACCTTCAAGGATGATCCTCAAACCATTATAATGATTAAATAAAAATTTATTATACATATTAGATGATATTTCAGGTTATAGAACAAATATATAAACACAATATTGAGTAATATGATATAAGTTCTCGATGATCATAAAAATATCCTATATAAATTAAATTGTTCTCATTAATGTTTTATCTAACTATTATTCCTCAAATAAATTAACAAATTTATATATGGTATAATTGAAAATTATGTAATCATATTGACACAATTTTATTCCACTTCTATATTTTTTATTCCATTCAATTATAAAATCCGTAATCAACCAACCATGGACACCATAAAATAAATTTACCTAAAGCAAAAGGAATAAAAACAAATATTAATAAATGGGTTAAAAGATGTTATAAGAATATAATATAAGAAATTATAAATATTAATATGTTTCCTTAAAATATTAATAAAAATATTTAAACTATTATACATGATAGTTTACCATGTTTTATGTAAGATTAACCTGTGGTGGTGGGTTTTTTAAAACGATTTCCATTTGGTAGGTTAACCTTCTAATTTGTTGATTATGATGTAGTATTATTATTGGTGAATTTAATTTTGATTATAAAATGTTCTCATATTTGGATTTATAGTTTATACACACATTTCGTTCTTTTTTCAATTATCACATCAACTATATGTTACTTGTAATGGACATTTATTTAAAAATCCACTTTCAAATATATATTTTTTAAAACATAAAAAATTTATGTTTTTCTGATGAAAGTATTTATGTTTTATAATTATGTTCTAGTTCTATTTGTTTTGTTATAATGATTTTTGGGATCTATATCTACATCTAATACATTTGGTATTTATTTCGAGGATGATTGTTTGGTTAATCTATGTTTAAATGTGATGGTTACACTATAAGTTAGCTGTGACTGTTACATTTAAAGTTAGTTGTGAGGGTAACATTGCAAGGAATACATGAGGGTTACAAATAATATCATACCGATAGGGGTTAAAATCATATGTAATTAATTATCATATTTTCCTTTATGGTATTATATATGATTTTCTATGTTTTATAGGAAAATCATGTTTTCAAAAAATAAGTATATAATAATTACTAAGTGAGATGTATTTATTTGGGAAAATGATTTCATATGATTATATGTATTCTTTTTCTAATGGTTTATCTTCTTTTTTATAGGTCCCTTACAGAGATATTTGTGCTCATCCAGAGTTGTAAAATTATTTTCAAAGGATTTAAATCTTGGTAAGAGAAAATTTGAATCCCAGACGAATGTTTTGAAGAATTTTGAAGACAATATTTCATTTGTTTTTGAAAATTATGTGATGAAAAAATGGATATATTTTTAGTAGTAATCTCTTTATATTCATATGGTATTATATTTATGAATTATGTTCTAATGTTCTAAATATTTAAACTATGAAAGATATTTGTGATTTAAAATATGTGAATTTAACAGAATTTTGTAAGAACTCGTACCTTCATTTTAGGTATGGATCATTACATTGGGCTGTTTTGAGGAAAAAGTTAAAAATGGAAATTTTCTAAGTACCCGCCAAGTACATATGATTGTACCAAATGTACCAAGGTATTGAGTATAGTCACGTACTGGCCGTTTAACTGCATAGTACATGGAATTATGGTGACCTATAAGACCACTTAAACTAGGGGCTCATTAAGGCTACTATATGTATGTACATTTAATGAACAGACCATGCAGTTTTCATTTTTTATTTGTTAAAATGGAGTGAGGTTACGTCTCATCCTCAGAAATATCTTGTTCTCCCCTTGTTTTGTATAGGAGATTGATTAAATGGACAATGAACTTTGTACCCCTCCCGATTCTCTGTCCGACCTTCTATTGAGATGTAGTCAGGTGCGTTGATATCCCAACGACGAGTTAACAATTTCACTATATTTTTTCTTCCTAATTCACCTTCTATTGTGAGTTATTCATGGTTGGGAGTTTTTTTCCTTTTTTTTAGATCTATTCCATTTTAGGCCGATTTAAGGGCCTCCATTCAAGTGTATTGATCATATGACATCAAGTTAGGTGATTTGTGCAATTATTTGTTTGTATTTGGTTTATATAAGATTAATGTTCCATATACCAACATTTGGGGTGTTTCTTGATTGGAATATAACACGGTTTAATTCCTACTATGGTTGATTGATTGAAAAAGGTTTTGTTTCTTATGTGTAAGGTTAGGTACCTAGATTTCAATGCCTTGCTTGATTAGGGTGGTGTTTGATTGTTTATATAACATGTTTGTGATATGAATTGTGGAATTTTGACCAACGAGAATATGACAGTGAGAGGTTCCTGATGAAGGGTTAGTTATGAATGTTTTACTATTATGCGACCCCATTGTTTTTATCATGAGAGCTTCCATGTGGTCTTTGACCCATGGGTTTAGACTGTGAGATCTAGACTAGGTGGATGTTTATAATTATTTGATGGAATATCTGACCAAGGGGATTAGACCATGAGAGCATTCCCAAGTGGTCATTTATAATTGTTTAGTGTTATGTTATAACAAAGGGGTTAAACTCTAAGATCTACCTAGAGTGTCATTATTAAATTAATTTAAGATATGTTAGATTGTGGGGATTTTATTTTGATAACATTTCCAAAGGGTAGTTATTGAATGGTTGAATGATTGTGGCAAGTATGCCAATACAAAGCACAAGATTGGACTCATTATTATTTTATTATTTATATGGTCTTCTAAGATGTCAATTAGTTACTATTACACTGGGGGCATAGATATTAGTCTATATCCATATAATACATGATTAAAATGAAAAATAATAAATGTAAATTAATGTAATTGAAAACTGTAGGATTGTTTGCTTTTGGGCACGTCCTTGTTCATTCTTTCATTTCTTCAAATTACCATCTACATATATTCAATGATAGTTAGGCATAGATGTTTTGGTGGTTACCTGTTGTGATTCATCTCAAACCTTGTTTGGTTCATGTTATGGACCCAAACTGATTATATGATTTTAAGTCTTGATAAGGGAAAGCACCCTTCTTCCTGAAGTACTTGATTGATATAGGAGCAACAGCGTATGAGACCAAGATAAGGTTTGCGATGCTACTAGAGATTAGTGTGTATTTTTTAAATTGGTTGTGTATTAATTTCTTTCATTATGACATGTTTGGGTGTTTTTTAGATACATATGAACTACATCATATATGTATACATTATGGACTTGGTTGGATTTACATCAGTCTTCTGCTATTTATTTCTATTTTATGGTATTACTACATCCACTACTGTTTACTATTTTCATTACACTATGTATACTCTGCCAATGAGAGTACAGTTTCAATATTATCACACATTGTCCCTCCCTTCTAGTCAGTAGACTATGGAATTTGGGGAAATGCGCTTGAGGATATGTGACCAACCGGGTTTGGGGAACCTTTGGGCAGCACCTGGATACTGGATGTTACAATGTGGTATTGGATGGATTTTATTTTCTTATTTTCCTTACTATTTGGAGGCAATAGACTGGGATAAGATGAATAGTTATTTGGTAATATGTTGTGCATTGGAGTAGCAAACCTGTTTATAGGGAATATCCATGTTACCTCAAATTTTTCAATTTTTTGGTTTTTTAATTATTAGAGTTTATTGGATTTCACCGTTGCGTGATTCACTTATTTTGTGTTATTATGATTCATATCATTGTGGTTCAATTTCTATTGCAACATGATGTGAAGAGGTTATTCCATCTCATATGTCATATTGGCACTTTCTAGAGATCACATATCATGCATTTTTTCATTCCATGTTAAGAGAATTCATGATTTAATACTTTTGGGATACTTTAAATGGTAGATATGTATTCTTTTGTGATATATTTTTTGATATAAATACCTACTATTTTGTTAGGGGTTTGTTAAATATAATGTTTAATTTGGGTGGAAGGCAATATTTGGTCTCTCGGGTGTTATGAACCATCATGGATCGAAATTTGGTGGATCATGTTTGAATTTAAATACATTTTGTTAAAATGTGATATAAATATGGATTTCAAACTTTGATTTGCTGGGAGTATGTGATCTCATGGATCGGAACATGGCATGCCTTGTCCCAGTTTTATGATTTTTGGGGTTCTAGAGAATTTTAAAGTATCAATATCATGAAAACCAAGAAAACACAATGTGAGAAGTTATGAACAAACGGTATGTGTTATTCTACTCGGGAAAAATGACCTGCCTTAATTTGATGTTGTGTACAGTATGTACACATAGATTAGTTGTTTACCATGTGACCTTTTTTGTGGGTAGAGACATGAGGATGTGAATTGGTTGGTAGAACACACCATGTACTAGGATTACACGTCATGCTGTAAGAGACCATGTATCCGGTTGTGTGATTAACAACACGGGCATATGAAAATTTGGTTGAACAAGTGTTGTATAGATTGTACACGCCATGTATAAATAAACCATGTATCTGACCATGTAACTAATGACATGGGTTGAATCAACTTAATTATTATCGACCGTGTTTAGGATAAATATGTTGTGTAGTGTTACACAAGGAGAGAACCATGATGTTCTAGCCATGTGGATGAACCTAGTCAGGAGGGAAAAATTAAAGAAATTCCATGTCTAAGGATGAACATGTCATGTGAATAGGGTGTTACCAGACCGAGTTGTAAGAGGTACACTCCCATGTAAAAGCTTAAGGGAACACGTCATGTAGCTGTTCTACATGCCATGTAACCCTCTTCTCTAATATGTGAATTCTTTCCTTCTCATATTTTGTTCTCCCGCATTTAAGTTGTTGTCCTAGATAATCTTGTACTAAGGTGTGTGCTTGACCATGAAGAAGAATTCCATAATGATGTATTTAAATTGAATACTAGGTATAGGGAAATGATCAAACATCTTAAATTGTGGAACGGGGACTACTAGAAGAACTTCTCATCATGACCATTTTGGAAGTAGCTGTTATAATAGATGTAGGTACTAATGCATAGTTTCACGATGACTTTTTGAGGATGATGAAGAATTTTCAAGGAGCACCATATCCTACCCTGACTATGCTGTAGTTTATGAGGGTGTTCCCACAACAACATCCTCCCACATTTTTAGTGGAAGGAGGACCACATGTAGCATAGTCATAGTTGAAGGCCCTGTTTTCCATATTTGAGTATCTGGAGATACCTCTGAAGAGGATGGTGAAGCTCACAATGTACATGCTATATGATTCCACCAGCATATAGTGGGATGTTATCAAACAACTGGGAAAACAATAGGATATGGCTTTGGAAGAATTTCTAAGGACCTTTATTTATTACTTCTACCATGAGATGTTATGGGCCGACCGATTTGTAGAGATTGTGAATTTGGAGAAGGGAACTCTCTCAGTGATGGAATATTTTTCTCTATTTACATAGCTTAATCACTTCAAACCTATTTTGGGAGATTTCGAGTTATCACTGTCTAGGAAATTTCAGGATGGTGTCAGGTCATACATCCAATCATAGTTTAATGTCTTTAGAATGAAATCAGTTACTACTATAGTAAATATGGCACTGATTACCGAGTGCAATCTGTGGGATTTGGGATCTTTGAGCTAGGGAGGTTTAGCATCTATGTCTAGGACCCCTTCAAAAGGTATTCAGAAGATATATAGGGAGATTTCACATGATGTTTATTTAGGTAGCTAGGTGGTATACTACCAGTGTGGGAAGAGTGTCCATATGAGACCACATTGCCAAAGGACCTAGTTGTGTGACAATATTAGGGTAAGATGGGCTATATCTAGCATTTGTTCCAGATGTTTTCACCAGAAGCATGTAATTGGTGATATGTTATGTCTCCATGATTAGGATAAGGACCACAAGTTTCTCATTAGTTTGGGAACTAGAGATCATCAGGACATTTATTCTGAGGATGTGGTTGTGGCCAGGGGAGCCAGATGGGAGGTATTCAGTGATAATAGGGTAGATCGGATTAGGGTAGTCAAGCAGGATTGTAGGGATGAAGTACATTTCATAATTTAATGATGGAGTAAACATAGTGGTACGAGTATCCTGTACCATGTACGGTTAGCGGTATAATTCTTTTGGCCTTTTTTTAGCTTCTACCCATTTAAATACAGAGGCTTTCCATACTTTTATATTTGTTAGTTTTTTTGAAGAGTGTTGGGATTTTAATCTTTACATCTGAAGATATTATAACCCTTGACACTCTGTTGGAGATTAAGATTACTAGTGGACATCATTACAAAGAGTGAACTCTTGATGTAGGTGGGTGTCCCTTTTTATGGGACCTATATGTATTAGAGAAAACAAGCTTTAATTTCATTATCAGAATGGACATGTTAGTCTACTTTTAGTCTTGTGTCAACTTCTATCTCCACAGGGTGAGTTTCATTCCACTAGAGGGTGGATCTATTCCTCAAAAGGGATATTGGGATGTCTAGGAGATTAGAGCTAAAGCTGAACATCATGGGTAGAGAGGAATTACATCACATATTTCTAGTTTATAAGTAGATGTCATTGAGACTTCATAGATGGACATTCCTCCAACTGTAGATCACTATAGCGAAGTCTATCCAGAAGAGTTTTCTGGTTTTCCTATAAAGAAAGATGTATATTTCTCTATCTATCAAGGGAAATAAGGGGCACATGTGTCTATTCCTCCTTTTAGGATGGATACACCTGAGTTATAGAAGCACAAGAAGAAGATAGAGGAGTTTTAGGCAAAGCGTTTCCTATAACCCAGTACATCTTCATGGGGTTTGCCTTTTTCATGAGATATATGTGAATGGAACCCTCAAACTGTTTGTGGATTATCAAAAGATGATCCAGTTGATTGTAGAAACCGATATCCCTTGTTGAGGAAATATAATCTCTTTGATCGACTTCAAGAATACTAGTTATTCTCGAGGATTGACATGAGATCCAGTAATCATTAGTTCCTCCTTAGACGATCAGATATACCTATTATGTTATTTAAGGGCATGTATGGTTTATATGAGTATTTGGTTATGCCATTTGATCTCACAAACATGTTGAATGATTTCATGGATCTGATGAACTGAGTGTTCCATCCCTAATTGGATTTTTTGTGGTAGTCTTCAGAAATGATATCTTAGTGTAATCTCACACTCTTCACGACCATACCTTTCATATTGAGATCATAATGAGTATACAAATAGAGCATAAAGTATATGATAAGATCCCAAAATAAATCTTTTGGATGGACCAAATTAAATTCCTAGGTCATGTCATCTCAGAGACAAAAGTATCAGTAGACCCACATAATGTGAGAGCATTAGTTTACTAGGAGCTGCTGAATAATTTCTTTGTGGAAATGTGTTTTATGGGGTTGTCTTGTAACTAAAAACACATTATTTCGAACTTTTGGAACTTATCAATTCCACTGACAAGACTCACATAGAAGGGTGTGAAGTACTTTTAGAGATATTTCTATGATTCCTCCTTTCAGGAGATGAAAGGAATTTTAACATCAACACCGATACTGATTTTACCAGAACTAGGAAAGAGATACATTGTTCAGTCCAATTCATCATGTATTGGGCTGAGAGCTATGTATATGAAATGGGAAGAATTCATTACATATGGGTCTCGGCAGCTGAGGCCACATTAGTGGAATTACCAAACGCACGATCTCAAGTTTGCTACAATTGTGTATGCTTTACACTATTGGAGACATTATCTTTTGGGAGAGCATTTTATGGTACACAATGAAAACAAAATAATGAAATATATCATTACACGACATGATCAGAATTTTTGACAGTGATGGTGGGTTAAGTACCATCAGTTTTTCACTTTGAGATTGCCTATACGCTTGGGAAAGGTAACGCAATGGCTGATGCATTAAGCATAAGGATTATCATACAGGCCGATGATGTGGCCATCAATGAGGGGTAGCTTATGGAACAATTCTCTAATATGAATTTGGAGGTTCATGAAAAATAGTGGAAGACAATTCATTCTTCTATAGGTTTTACCTTTACTCTATTGAATCGAGTGCGGATGAGGCCACAATTGGATTCTGAGTGCCAAGTCCTACGAGAGTGTCTGTCAGGAGAGGACCCTACTCCTGCATGGACTGTAAGTGAGGATGAGGTTTTCTATTTTCATGGACACATATGGGTGTTAGTATACATATGTGAGGAGTTTATGTGAGTTTTCATGCTTTAGTATGGGAAATTCATCATGGTGTCAAAAATATGTATCGTGATCTATATCATCTGTATTGGTGGCCAGGCAAGAAAAAGGATGTTTCTGGTTTTCTTATGAGATGTTCCACATCTCTGGAGGTGAAGTCGGAGCATCAACGGTTGTTAGGGCTATTACAGTAGTAACCCATTCGGAAGTGTATCTGTAATTATTTCGTAATGGTTATCATTATGGGTTTACCACTGATGCCTCTAGGGAATGATGTTGTATGGGTTCTTGTGGATAGACTCATGATGGTTTCACAATTCATAATGATCAAGGATACCATCAGTGTAGATGATCATGGAGAGTTTTATATCTGAGATATTTTTGGTTTTCATGGGGTTTTGTGATCTATCATTTCAGACAGGGACACCCAGTTTACTTCTCATGTTTTTAAGGAACTAGAGTGGGCTTTGGGTGCACATATAATTCTGAGTAAAACTAACAATCCCCAGAAGGATGGCTAGTCCGAATGTATGATTTAGGTTTTTGAGGAAATTTTCAAGAATACATCATAAATTTAGGGGGCTCTTGGGAGAGATACAAACATCTGGAGATGTTTTACTACAATAATAGTTTTCAAGAAATGATTCCTATGGAATCTTATTGAGATCAGTATGAAATTCAATTTCGATCACCCCAATGTTGGATGGATATAGGAGAGACACCTATGTTGGGGCCTCGTCTTGTCTCAGAGACCACTAACCAGGTGGAGATTATTTGGAAGAGGGTGGATACTACGCAGTCTCTCTAGAAAGCATATGTTGATTGAATGAGATGAGCTATAGAGTTCAAGGAAGGAGATCACATATTCTTACGTGTCACATCAAGGTTGGGACATATATGGATAATAAGATAGGATAATATTTCACCAAGATACGTCGGGCCATTTGAGGTTTTAGAAAGAGTTCAGATGGTTTTTTATCTATCACTATTACCACAAAGGTACCATGATATGCATGATGCCTTACATGTATCACAACTACAATGTTACTTTTTGTACCTGTCTCATGTCTTTCAACATGAGGAGGTTATGTTATAGGTTGATGCTTCCTTTGAGAATCTTCCTATTTAGATTTTAGATCATAGCATGAAGGTTCTCTTTGACAGGTATGTTCCTCAGGCATTGGTGCAATAGAATCATAGGTGAGTATAGGATGAGACATGGGAGATGAAGGATGATGTGTGATTGTAGTGTACCGTGTTGTTCGTAGATTCTTTTTCACCACCCATGAACGTGAAATTTGGTGTTTAATTTCCTTATGGGTGGTAATTTTATAAGAAACTAGATCCTTATTACAGGTTTGGATCGTTATTTTGTGTTGTTTTTTAGGAAAAAGAAGAAATGAGAATTTTCTATGTACACGCAGTATAATTATGAGTTCATGTCATGTACCTGGGTACCGCATACAACCACGTTCTGGCCATGTAACGGCTGAGTACATGGCTGTGTGGTGACCTTGAAGACTGCAAAAGGAAGTGACCAGTCAAGGATACTAAATAGTGTGTAACTTTAATGAACACACCATCTAGTTTTATTTTTATTTTATATAATGGCATGGGTTTTCATCTCATCCTCAGAAACATCTTCTTATCCAATTGTTTCATACAGTAGATTTACTAAACAACCTAAGGACTTCAAACCCCTACTGATTCATCATATGACCTCTGAATGAGATGCCATCAGGTGTCTAGAATACCACCAGTGAGTTCTTAATTTCCAAATATCCTTTATTACTTATTCATACCCTCTTTTATGTTATTAATGGTTTGGTGTTTTTATCATTTTATAGATCTATGCCATTTTTGTCTGATTCAAGGGATGATGATCAATAGTATGGATCATACGACATCAAGGTGGGTGGTTTGTGCATTTTGTTGTTTGTATTTGGTTAATATATTCTTAATGTTCCGTATAACAACATTTGGTTAATTTCATGATTGTAATTTTACCATGTTTAATACTTTCTATGGTTGATTGATTGAAAACGGGGTTGTTTCATATGTTTAAGAATGGGTACCTTGTTTTCCATGCATTATTTGATTATGATAGAGATTGATTGATTATATAAAATTCTTGTGATATGAATTATGGATGTTTGACCAAGGGGAATATAATTATGAGATATTCACGAGGTATGGTTAGTTATAACTATTTTACTATTATGTGAACCAGCGGTATTGACCATGAGAGATGCCAGATGTTCGTCGACCCAAGGGGTTTAGACGTTGAGAGGTAGCCCAAGTGGTTGTATATAATTTTTTGGTACTATATAATACCAAGTGTTTTATATTGTGAGAGACTTCCTTGGTGTTCATTTGTAAAGGTAAAGATCAATTTTGACAAAAAGGGGTTTGACCGTGAGAGATACCAAGAGGTTCGTTAATATATGATGTTTTTTATATGAGGCCATGGGGATTAGACTCTGATAACTTTTCCAAATGGTCCTTATTGAATGATTGAATGATTGTGGGGAGTCTTCCAAGCCAAAGCACAAGCTTGGACTCGGTCTTATTTGAATGTTTAAATGGTCTTACGAGACTTCTATTTGTTACTATTATTGAGGGGGATATAGATCTTAGGCTAGATCTAAAGATTAAATGAATACAATGACGAATAATAAATGAAAATGATTGTAATTAAAAACTAAAGGATTGTTTTCTTTTTAGTACTTCATTGTTTATCAATTCATTTCTTCATATTACATGGAATATATATTCACTGATAGTTAGGCACTGATCTTTTAGTGGTTGCCTACTTAGATTCATCTCACACCATATTTTAGTCATGTTTTGAACCCAAATAGATTATATGATTTTAGGTATAGATATGGAAAAGAACCCTTCTTTATCAGGTACTTGATTTCATTAGGATTTTGAGAGCAAGGGACTATGTTGAGGCTTGCGATACTGTTGGATATTACTATTTATTTTCTACATTAGTTTTGAATTTTATTCCAACAATGTGACTTTTTTGTAAGTTTTCATATATATATATATGCCATGTTTTATATATTTATACAATGTGTCTTTTGTTGGATTTCCTTCAGTCATCTTCTATTTTTTTCTATTGTATTTTATTACTACATCCGTTATTGTTTACTATTTTATTTCCCCTATGTGTACTCTACCAGTGAAAGAATAGTTTCTCCATTATCACAGATTGGCCCTTGCTACTAGTCAGAAGCCTCTTGCATATGGGGAATTTATCTATAGGTTATGTGACCAACTGGGTTCGGGGCAGCTTTGGGAGGCACCCGGATCCAGTACATAACAAATTTTCTACATTATGAAATTCTTAAGGTTGTGCAATTATAGTTTGTATCAGATAATAGTTTAGATAACTCAAAGGTGATAAATTGATGTAAATATATTACCACAAATTATGTTTTTCTTAATTTTTTGTTGAAATTATAAATAATTTGAAGATTACCATGTTTCACTCATCTATTTTATCTCTATTCAGAATGGTATTCACAAAAAAACTGGGAAGATGAAGATAGAAGTTTGAGAGAGAATGATATTATTCTGAATATAGAACCTCAGATTGTGGAATCGGAACCTAACATTTTGTGACAATAATGGATTAGGTGACATGTGAAATAAATGTTGGTGGAATCCATGAATAAAAACAATTGGAGGAACCACGACGGAACATAACAATATTAGAACATAATATGAGGCAACCTCATGATTTTAACTGATCTTTTGATCTTGTAGTGGATGAATTCTTAATTAAATCCATTTCAAATATTTTCCTTGTCATGTTGAAGTTATATACTTAAATGTTTTCTCTTTCTATTTATCATATTGAAGGTGAAGATGACTAGTGCTTGTCAATTGTAAATAATATAAGGGATAATAAAGAGATTGATGCAATGGAATGGGTTGAATTTAATAATATGTTCCTTGAAAAATATTTTATTATGTTTTTTGACTTGGGTTGGAAAATAACATCCTTGAAATGAAGAAAACTAGGGATGATTTAGTGTCCATGTGTGAAGAAAACATCACCCTACTTGCATGGTATATTCCAAATATTATTCGAGAACTTGATTGAAAAATAAATGGTTATTAATCAATATTAAAGAAAAAAAATAAAATGGCATGCCTCCTGTTAATTAAAAATTAATGAGAAACTTTTCTTATGTGATGAGAGGATAGAAAACGATATTTCCAATGATGAAATATACTTTAAAAACAATTAGATGAAGAGGTTTATATAGAATTTTATGGGTAAGAATGAATCAATGGATTATGTATATAAGAATGTCCAGTTCAATGTTTGTGAAATGTGTGAAAAAATGAACCTTAGGGAATGCCTTAATAAAACTGAGAAGTGATTTTGATATGTCATTTTTTTCCAGATGACGTGAGGTTATAAGGAAAATTATCATATGATTAATTCTAATAAGAAAGGTAGAATGTGTATTAAATGTGGTCATATGGGTCATTAAGTAAATACATAGCCAACTATTGATTTAAATGATGAAATTTAACATCTCTTTTTCCCATTATTTTATGTAAATTATATGAATTGATTTTGAGGCCCGGTGTGGAGACAACATGTGATTCAGATGCCTATATTTACTAAAAAATTGATTAAAAAATATTAAATTTTTAATAGAACATGATGGTGGTTTTCCTAAAAAAGTGTAATAAATATGAAACAGGTGGACAGATTAGAAATATGATGACATCGTTATGTTTAGATAATTGGTTTTACCCTAAATGTGGCATAAATATTTTCAGTTCGGGTCATCCTTAGAAAAATACATAGTGGTTGTAACTGTAAATAAAATAATTCTAAATAAATTATATTAACACAATTAATCACCATTTTGTTACATATTTTGAGAAATTCATAGATAGCCTCATAAACATTAATATCCTCTATAGACATGAAGGAAACCAATGGAGAAACAGTTAGAGAAATATGATGGATCGATCAAATGACACCACTAAGATTCAATTTATCGAGGATCGATGGCAATGTGGTGACTACCTATCATTATCAGCTGATCAAAAATTGAGTCCAGGAAGTTGTTTCATTGTTGTTTTCCAATTCTAGTTTTCCTTGACATACGTGGATAAATTCTTGAATTTATTGATCCATGTATTGATCATTGTTGGTTGGTTTATAATTGTTGGGATTATTTCAGGAGACTTTTTTATTATTCTATATTCATCTTTATAACGAGAATGAACTGATCCCAACAAAAATAAATGTGAAGGTTTATTCCCTAGGGTTTTCGTTGTTTTTCCTTCCCTTGTTCACCACAATCATGACTTTTGGACCCCTTGTTGACACATTTCGACTTTCCAGGTGGCTCTGAATGTGATGAAACCCCCTAATTTGATGAAAACCAACAAAAGAGGATGATTCTATGTATATCTGTACTCGAGGAGCACATATATGCGATTGTTTTGAATTCCGGGCACTGGATATGGCTCTGTGGCCTACATAAGGGATAGCCAGCAGACCGGTCTAGTGAGGAGAGGCAGCGCATCGGCAGCCCGAGGCAGCGGCAACTGGAGGTGGCATCATTGGTCATGTTGAACATGGTGTTAATCGATGTGGGAGAAAGTATATCTAGCTATATTAGGCCTCCGTGTCCTCTGTGTTAGATGTGGCTGGTGGCCATGTGGAGCGGAGGTTGAGGGTGTGGTCTGGCTGGCCGCATGCAGCAGCCAAGGCGGCCAATGCGTCAGTGGGCTGGGCCAAGGGAGATAGGTTGGACCCAATTTGTGTGGACTATACTGACTAGGGTGGGCTATGTGGTTTGGAACTAGGCAAGTCTGGTATATCATTATACATGTAAATAATTTTGTTAAAAATTTATAAATTAATTGTTGGTAATTTGTTAGTAATGAATATTTTATTACAAATTCTTAATTCATATAATGATTAAAAAAATAATATATATTCATAAATTATTATTTTTATTTCATATGATTATAATATTGTTTTATGATAATTCATTTAATTTTTGAAACAGTTATAAAATCTTCTTTAGATTTAAAACTTTTATTTTTTTGAAAAAATTAGGATTTGAATAAAAAATGTAATTTCTCATAATTAGAAAATTATTTTCAAAAAATGGAGATAATTTATTGAATTATAAACAAGGAATATTTTTTGGGGTTATTTTTTAGTTTTGTATAAAATATTTTATTCTTTTGTGAATAGTCAAATATGGTAATTTATAATATAACTTAAATAAATGATTTATTGAGTCATAGATGATGTAAGACTGATGTAATCCCAAAATCATGAACACTCCTTTATTATTTAAATATATTTATTGATTCATAAAAAACTATTCATATTCAGAATCTATAATTATAAATAAATTAATATATAAATGAGAAAACACTTCTCTCAGTCACTACAAATACCACCCTCTCACCACCTATTTTCCACACAACTCGAGGCCAAGTAGTTAGATTAATTTCATTAGAATTACATTTATGATCCTCTTCCCCACTTCCATGACATTTTGGTCTTACTAAAAGGCCAAACCCAAGGGCCTTAAGGAGTTACTCAAGGAGGATAATTCATGAGGTATAATCATCTTTCATTTTCATCAATTTCTTTTCATTTATTTTTCATTTATTATATTCTATTTACCTAACTTTCTCTAAGATTAATGAAAACTATATTATTCTATATATAAATCACTTTTAATACGTTTATGGAAGAAATAACAAACATGCTTCTCCTCCTCTTACTTTGATTAAAAAAATGTGATCATCGTTTGTGATGTGTCGACGTTTTTCCATCTTGGATGAGAAACATTCATTTTTCATCAAAACCTTGTATTCTGGTCATAAAACCATTATTATGATTAAATAAAATTTTATTTTACATAGTATAAGTTATTTAATGTTATGGAACCGATATACTAACATGACATTGAATAAAATGATATAAGTTTGTGAAGATCATAAAAACCACCCAATGAAATTTAATCATTCTCATATATATTTTAACTAATTATTCATCCTCATACTAGAGAGAAATAAAATTTGGTATCATTTAAAATTACAGAAATATATTAACACCATTTCAATTCACTTCTATAGTTTTTCTTCAATTCGACAAATAATATCTAATGAACCAACTATGGAATCTACTTTATAAAGAACCCCGAAACAATGAGAATAATCAAAAATTATTAATGAATGGGATGAAAGATGGTATAAGAATATCATATATATAATTAAAAATATTAATATTATTCTTTAAAATATTAATAGAAAATTTAAAATATTACAAATGATGTTGGAACAAATTTAATGTAAGACGAACTCGAGGTAAGGGAGTTCTTAAACCAATTTTCATTCATTGTGTAAACCTTCATGTTTATTGATTATGTGGTACTATGATTATTTATGAATGTAATTTTTACTATATTATGTTGTATTATATTTTTTTATACTATATACAGACATTTATTTATTATTATCACTTCTCAATTCAAATATATGTTAATTGCAAGGGACATATCATTAAATATTCAATTTTAAATTTCTATTTTTACAAAATTAAAAAATGTATGTTTTAATGATAAAAGTATTCATGCTTTATGATTATGTTATGTTTCTTGGTAATTTATTATGATGGATGTTGGGACCTATATCTCCCTCCAATTTAATTGGTATGTTTATATTTAATGTTGATTGTATGGTTACTTATGTGTAACTACGATGGTTACACCATGAGGTAGTCATGAGGGAAATATCTTATGGTAGCCGTGAGGGAAACATTATAAGGTAGATTTAAGGGTTACAAATCATAAGGTAGATATGAGGGTTACAATATTATATAACTAATTAACCATGTTACATTTATTATTTTATTTATATTTTTTATGTTTTATGTAAATATTATGTTTTCACAAATTAACTATATGATACATATTGGGTGAATGGTTTGTCATTGTGAAAATGATTTCATATGTTTATAATTATTCATGTAAAAATAGTTTATATCATTCATTTTATGTACCATAGTAATATATTTGTGATTATACTATGTAAAGACCCAAACTATTCCATGAATTGTTTTAATTATATGGAATTATTACAAGATTGAGAAAATTGACATCACGTGATTCTGAGGCCCTGTTTTCCTGGAATGACTTTCAGAACATTTTAATGGGTTCATTTAGTAAATGCATAAGATTCATTTTGTAACATTTGAATTGTTGGTACTAATTAAACTATGAAGACACCATTGAACTCACAATGCTGATATTCACTTAAGGAGACCTTTATCATGCCCGCATTTGGTCGATGGTGGAAGTTAGTTTTTCTGATTTTCATGGGAGATTTAAAAAAAATAAGTTTTATTTTTATTTGCAACATCCCATTTGAATGATTTCTGGTGGGGAACACCCAAACATTATTTTAATGTGAGGAAATTCTTGGAATTATTGCAATTAATGTGCCAAAATTAATTGTATTATTTAACTGAACTTAATAAATCATGGCACCTCGTCTCTTTGTGGTGGAATTTTTTGGAAAAGGGAGAACCTGGGGAGAGCCTTGGAAGAACATCCTTCAATGAATAACAACCCCCAAGGAAGAACAAGGATGATGCACGCGCCTAGACCCGAAATGTGAAGTGGGAGAGATGAACTCCGACATTCCATTTATCAACTTCATCCTCTTCTTCACGCGATCTCCAATGAGAAAACAAGGTAGTGGTTTTGAATTTGGTGTTTCTTGTTTGTTCTTCATGGTTTCACATTGACTCCATCCTCATTAACTATTTGCTATCGGTCTAACACGAAGGGTGAGGGCCAAACAAACACGACCTAATCCATTGGAAAATTCTTCATGGTATGATGTGTTCTTAACCGATGGTGGATGGATGGCAGTCGACACACTGGAAGGCAGTATAGAACTAGGGTGGCGCGCGTTCATGCCACAGGTAGAGAGGGAGGCCACGGCCAATCGGCTGCAGCGGTGGGAGGATGGTGGCCGGAACACCGGTCGGCCACATGGAGGTAGTGTGGCACACGTCTGCGCCGCCAGTTGAGTTGGAAGTCACGTCCCGTCGGTTGTGGCAGAGCAGGGAGGCGACCGAAATCCAGTAGCCATGAGGTGATGTAGAAGCGCGCGTCTGCACTGCTAGAGGGGAAGACCATGACCACTTTTCCATGCTGGAGGTTGGACGGTGGCCGACGTGTGGCTGGACGTGGGAGGAGTAGGGGGCATCCGCGCCGTGGGAAGAAGGGATGTCCAGTACGGCAGGCGGCGTTGCGCCAAGCGGGACCACTCTGGTGGATCCTACGCACCATCCAAATGGTCCGCTGGACCATTCAAGAAAATCGAGGGGGGGATCCCCCTAGGTGTTGGCTAGGGCAGACCCTTCCATGGAGGGCCACTTGTCCGCGGGCTGCACTACGGGTCGCTCTGAGAGGGCCATGCCCTGCGCGGGCTGAGACACCCCTTTGCAGGTTGAGCCAGACCATGGCCCAACAGGTCAGGCCTGCCATGGCCCAGGCCAATCGGGCTGAACATGGACAGGGTCGGGTCGACCCGAACCGTGTCGAGTCAGCCCAGGCCGGATCGGGCCCGGTCAGACCAGACCCGGGCCTGTCTGGACCCATATACGCAATTGTGTCTATATCTTGAGAACCGGGCATCCGTTTGACTAACCTTCTGTAGCACCAAAATCCTTGAATCAATATGGTCCTTTTGGTAAACTTCACTAGAGTTTAGGATATAGTTGGATTACAATCGGGTTTAATTGAAGCAAAATCCAACCGGGCCCTCTAAACTAAAAGGTTAATTACTTATAGACCGGGTGTTCGATTGACACACCATCTATTGCATTGGGTTCCTTATGACATGGAATACCTTTTGGATACTTCATTGTGGTACTTCATGGACGTTTAATTATCGATCGATGGCTTGATGGGATGAACATATTAGAATAAAGCATGCTTAGTGCAGGTACCTTGTGACTGGTTGTACGTGAATATTTTTCAGATCCTGTGTGGGTCATCATGAGATCCTGTGTGGGTCAGCGATCAGCGATCCTGTGTGGGTCAGTGTATACCGATCATATGTGGGTGATCTCCAGATCTTTCTTGGGTCATCTTCGATCCTCTGTTGGTCATCTTTGATATTGTGTGGGTCAACAACAAAGCTTCTCTATGAAGTAGGATGATCTAGCAATACAAAAAATCATCTATACTTTCTTACTTAAGTTATTTCTCATGTGAGAAGAGTCTTTACATTTGTGGTGATACCTATGTGGTATAGTTCTAGGTGGTGTTACCATTGTGGTAATTACTTTTTTGGTGATACTTGTATGGTACTCTTCTGTGTGGAGTTACCTTTGTGGTACTAACTTTTACGGTGATACCGGTGTGGTATACTTCTGTGTGGTGTTAGCTTTGTGGTACTTACCTTTGTGGTGATACCTATGTCTTATTCTTCTGTGAGGCATTTCCTTTGATTATTCATTCCTTCATGGAAGAATTGAGCTTTTGCCTAAAGATCAGGGCCTTGTGTTACCTCATGAATGAGATGGGTATACTTGATATCATAGGTATATTTATGGGCATATACCTAAGTAGAGTTTACTATTTTATTCATTCTTTTTGGTTAGTCCCTTATGGATTTTGAGAGTCCTTCTAGGGTCTCAAAGTCCCTACTGATTATTGTCATACTCTCCCATGCACGGGCTACACCCACACCTTCTTGTGTCTTGTCCAGATGGTGGAAAATGCTAACGGAGGATGAGGGTACAAGGAATAGAGGTTTCTCTGAGGTAGACCATTGATGAGGTGTACCGCATAGACGATCATTCGATAGAAGTACCAACCCTTCATGTAGGATCCTTGATAGGTGTTAACTAGAGTTATTCTTCAGTTTTACTTTTAAATTCTAGTTGGGCTTATATTCCAGCCTCTTTACATACATTACACACTCTTTTTACTATACAGTTTACCTTGATCTCATATCATGTTGTGTGCTTGGTTGTATGAGTTTGCAGGTTATAAAGGCATTGCCTTACTGATTTTAGGGATTGGCCTTTCAGGTGCTAGTTTCCTACCCCTGACCTATAGAAGGTGTCCATGGGATTGTCATGACATGGGCCCTATGATGCAGGTCTTGTAAAATTGATATCAGAGGATTTGGGTTCTACAAAAGAATTAAGACTATGACATTTTGTGTGTGTCTATAGTGTTATGTGTGATGAGTGTGGTTTTCAGTTTTGGGAATCCAGTGTTGGTGCGGTGGCCTATGTATCCATACATCAGGACTGTGACTTCTGATTTCTGACTCAGTGCACAAAAAAACTAATTACATGTGTGTTTTTGGAAAGTTTTCTTTGTGATCACATTGAGTCAGCTCACCAGGTATAACTTATTAACCGTGACCACCTGTTTATTTTTAGGATTCCTCCATGCAAACAACTAGCAAGGGTTCAAGGTAGATCCCTTGATGACAACCCACCAAGGGACGAGGCTTCGGTGCAGGGACCCCTTACGACAGTTGTACAATCTGGTGGGGTACCCGCAACACCACTGCCCATTGGACATCCAATGCCACCACCCACAATAGCAGATGGTGAACGCCACATGATCATGTCACGCAAGTTCTAGAACCATAGAAAACCAAGGTTCTGGGGTGAGAAGGATCCACAGGTGTCTGAGGGCTGGCTGGGGGTCGTGGTTAGGGTTTTTCGACTAGTCGGGAGGCCAGCTAATCTCGTGGTGATCCTTACCACCAGTCTTCTTCATGTAGCATCGGGCAGATGGTGGAGCTTGATTCTCTAGGATCACGAAGAGGACACTCTCATCTGGGTGGACATCAAGAGCCTTTTTAGGTAATAGTTCAACCCAGCAACCTTACTCTCTGTTCATGTACTTTTGTTTCTCCACCGACAATAGGGCAGCTTGACTATGGCTTAGTATTCAGCCAGTTTCACCGACCTCTCGTGCTACTGCACTATTGTAACAACCCAATTTCTTTCTATGGAAATTATCTTCTTATATTTATGTCATAAAATAGCATGAAAACACAAAATAATAAACTACTAAGTGATAAATTAACTTTAAACATATGTATGTCACTTCTGTGTTAGGAATTTTAAAAATATGACATACACGGTTGTGCTCAAGATTATTTTTGGAGTCTAATGAAACAAATATATTCTTTATGAATAGTAACCTACCCTTATGAATAGTAACATACCCTTATGAATAGTGACATACAATAATTAATAGGAACCTTACCTATGACAGTATAATAATAATATTCAAGTGAATGTATGATGTACCTATATTTTAGAATAAGTAAATGACTGTTTTTAAAAACTATTTTTTTAGTATAAACCATGATTTTAATTAAATATTAAATTAATCATATATAGAAAATTATTTTTGAAAAATAGACTTCAATTTTGGATTCTACATGTTGAAAAATGGTTGGGGTAATTTTTTTGAATTTTTCGGAGATACTTGAATTTTTAATGAATTGTAGAATCCGATAATTTACAATAAATGCTAAATAATGGATTAATTGAGTCATCAATGATGCTCTACTGATGTAAGCACACTTTTTTTTGGATCAAATGATAAAATTAATATTATTGTTCATTCAAGACAAACTATTCCTTGAATTAGGGGAAATTAATAAACTATGAATTTTATATTAGGGAAACCCCTCTCCCCTCCACTATAAATGCCACCCTTGACACCCTCATTTTCTCACACCTCTAAAGCTCCAAACCATCTCTAAACTCTACACAAAAACCATCCCTAGAAACTACCATACGTCCAAGAGCTGCTGCTCTCCTGAAAAGACCATCCTTAGGCCCTCAAAGTGGTTCTCAACAGAAGGATTCAAGTGGTAATTTCTCTCCCTCTTCTCCTTTAATTTCCTTTTAAGATCACGTTCATTTCTTGATCTCTCCCCACTTATATTCATCCAAATGGTATTTTCACTCTATTATTATACATATAATTTAATTTTATGACTCTAATTGGATATTATATAATCCAACCCCCATTCCCTCTTGCTTTTATTTTATTAAAGAAAACGTTGTTTGTGAGGTGTTAATTTATCACCTTCAAGAACGACATGCTTTCTTCATCCATTTCTACCTTCAGATCTGGTCATGAAACCATTTTTATGGTTGAACCAGAATATTGTATATGTATTATGTCCAATGTAAATTTCTTGAACTGAATTATAGACATATTACAATGTGATAAATTAAAACAAGTTCATTGTGATTGAAAAACCGCCCAAATTAACCCAAACAATCTCCCTTTAATTCTTATCTAATGATTCATCCACATGGATCTAATATAATTCATTATAAGAACATTAAAACTCTTATAATATCATTAATTACATGTAATATAATTTCTTTATGTTTACCCATGTTCTACCCAAACTTCAATTTATGAATACAAGTGAACCACCCAAGAAAAACCAAAAAAACGAACATCTCCGAACACTGTTTTTAAACTCTATAAGTCATCCCAAAGGACATAAAATGAAATAATGAAAACAGAATGAACCCTATTAATTTATATAAGGTTTTTTAATTTCTAATTAATTAATATAATGTTATTATACATGACATTAAAGAGAAGGAAGCATTCAGATACAAGGTAAGGGGAAATATAGAACACAATTTTCTTCCTTCGGGTTCTCCCTCTTTCACTCCATTTTTTATATGTTTACTCCTCAGAGATCGTTTTTTCATAATTGTCTTTACTTTTATGGGATATACATGTTTTTAACTGGTATTTATGACAAATCAAATGTTTTCCAAAAAATTTATTCTTTTAAGAACTCGCCTTTTACTTCCAATTCAAAGTTGATGGTTGTTGAATCATGTATGTTATTCCCCCTTTGTTTTGCGAACCCAATGTTTATGAATGTGTTCTTATGATATGAAACCCATTAATTTCCATGCATTAGTTATGTTCATTATTGATATATGTTCTATGTGGAATTCATGCTAATGATAATGTTATGATGTGATGGGTGTGCCCGGAATTATATAGCGCAATATGAATGTTTCAAAGTAACGGGTGTGCCTTGAATTATAAAGAGCTCCAATGCACTGGGTAAAGTGATGAATATCATGAGTAAATGTGAAATAATGTGTGAAAAAGATTATATCTTGGTTCACATGTATGTGTGGTAGTTGACCACTAATACATGATGTTTCATTTTTATGCATTACCACATTTCATGTCTTTTATGTATGCTCCTCTCATGTTCATGATCTTTTGCCTATGTTATGATTATGCTCACCTCGTTATATATTGTTCTTATCTATCCTCTTACTGGGCTTCTATCTCACCCCTTTTTATGTATATCCTCAGGTGGATACATGTAGTAAGTAGAGGACAAGTGCCAATAAGAAGCTAGAGAAGAAGAAATTAAATAAATGTTTATGCTTGATGTTGTATTTGTTATGAATGGCCCTAGTTTTCCCAAGACAATAAACCTTTTGATCCTCTATGTGTAATGCTATTATGTTGTTTATATTTGAAATGATATAACAGTAATTTAAGAAAAGGTCGGGTCGCTATAGTTGGTATCAGAGGGAGGTCTAGTTTATTTGGGAATTATGAGTAGTGAACCCTAGATAAAACCTCTAGTATGAGACTAAGTAAAAATATGCACACAAGTGTATTTACATAGATATCCCATATGTTATGATTTTTGTATAAATTATTCAAATGAATAATTTTTTTATTCATGACTTATTTACTTATGTTTTGTTCAAATATTTTCTATTTTAGAAAATAGTGGGAACCAGGAGAAATGAGGCCAACAACTCTTGTGAGGGGAAATGCAACGATTGCCCAAACGATATCCCCAATGATATGGGAGGTGGAATTAAAAACTTCATGGAGATTCTTACCCAATTATCTCATGTTATAAAAAATAACCATAATAATGGGGAACGTCCTCCTTCACTGAAGAGGGAGAAACTGGCTATCAAATGTTTTTTTGCAGCAACGACCACCGACGTTTAGTGGATCTTCTGATCCACTAAATGAGGAAGAGTGGATCAACTCCATAGAGAATATCTTTTTTGTTCTTCACTGTTTTGAGACAGAGAAAGTGGCTCTAGCCATTTATCATCTTAATGGAGAATCTGATCAATGGTGGGCATTGATTAAGAACACCAATCCAAGGGAGGAAATTGAAGAGATGGAATGGTAAGACTTTAAGATAATGTTTCTTAATAAGTACTTCCCATGATCTCTTCCCGTGAAGATATAGAGAGAATTTATAGAGCTCATGGAAAAAGAAGGAGAATCTGTCACAACCTATGAAGCAAATTTCACAGGGCTTGCATGGTATGCTTCAGGTTTTGTTATCAACAATGATAGAAAAATTGATAGATTCTTTAGTGGATTAATACCAAACCTTAAAAAGGATCTTGCAATTCAAGAATTTGGGAGTTATGAAGAAGTTGTTCGGTGTGCTCTCGAAGTGGAGATGGAGTTTGGAGAATGGTCACATGGCTTTAGTGATAAGAAAAAAAATATGGAGTTTCAAGCTGGTGGATCTAATGACAAAGGTGGGAAGAATAATCAACGACCCACATGCCAAAAATGTGGGAAGTTACACCATGGGAACTGACTCAAAGGGAGAGGGAAATGTTTCATGTGTGGGAAAGTAGGACACCATGATCATGAGTGTAGAAAAGACACGAAAAGGAAAGATAATGTAGCTGATGAATGGGAAGAACTACTAATGGTACAATGATACAACTGTGTCGAGCTATGGCACTATGAAAACCAATGCACTAAACCATGACTTCTTGAGGGTAAGCAGCGTCATCAGCCACCAAATCCAATGGAACAAGGGAAGGATTATGCCATCACTACTGTGGAGGTGGATCATGATAATGAAGTCGTACAAGGTATGCTTACTATTCAATCAAGAATGAAAATAGTCTTATTTGATTCTAGTTCTATGCATTCCTTTGTATCTTGCAAGTTTGCTAGAACTATAGAATCGAATCCCCGAATCATTGAAGTAGTGATATCTATAAAACCACCAAGTGGTGCAATCATTTCAACCCAGGTGTTTGACTCCTCTATTGTTGGCGTATATGGGAAGATTCTTCCAGAAAATCTTGTAATACTTCCCTTGGTGGAATTCAACACTATAATGGGAATGTATTGCCTCTCATTATATAGAGCACAAATCAACTATTGGGAAAAGGAAACATATTTTCATATTTCGAACCGTCCCTTTCTCCTATACAAATGCAAGGAAGATCATGAATCTCCTTTGAAAAATCCTTCAACTGTGTGGGTGTTGATTCCCTATGAAGTTGCATACCATGCCCAAATGGTTGAGTCAAAGGAAAGTGCCCGCTTTGAAGAAATGCCCATCGTGATGGAATATAGAGATGTATTTTTCGAAGAGTTACCCGGAATTCTCCCGGATCATGAGATAGAGTTCTCAATTGAACTCATGCCCGGATCTACTCCAATCTAGAAGTTTCTCTATAGGATAGCTCCTATCGGACTAGAGGAGTTAAAGAAGAAGTTGCAAGAGCATCTATACAAATGGTTCATATGCCCTAGTGCAATACCTTGGGGTGCAAGAGTTCTCTTTGTGATGAAGAAGGATGGAACAATGCAGCTGTGTATCGATTATTAGTAACTCAACAAGATCACCATAAGTTACAAGTATCCTCTCCCAAGGACTGATGACTTGTTCGATCTGTTAAGAGGAGCTCAATACATCTCAAAGGTGGATCTTCATTCTGGATATCATCTGGTAAAGGTAATGAAGGAAGATATTCATAAGACATCCTTCCGAACAAGGTATGGGAACTATGAGTTTTCGGTGATGCCCTTCATACTTACTAATTCCCCTGAAATCATCATGGATTTGATTAATATAGTCTTAAAAAATTACATCGACAAATTTTTGGTAGTGTTTATCAAAGATATTCTCATATTCTCCAAGAGCAAGGATGAACATAACGAAAATATAAGACTTGTGTTAGTGACATTGAAAAAGGAGAAGTTGTACTCCAGGTTCTGCAAGTGTTACTTTTTGATGAAACAAGTCACGTTCTTGGGACATGTGATCACAAGTGATGGAATTTATATGGACCCTTCAAAAAAAGGCGATCGAGGAATGACCTAGGCCCTCTAGTGTCAAGAAAATCCATAGTTTTCTTGGATTAGCATGGTACTACTGGTGTTTTGTGAGAAAATTATCATGATTGTCAAGCCTGCTAACTAAGTTAAAAAGGAAAGGGGTAAAGTATGTCTGGACAGAAGAATGTGAGGGAAGCCTCAAGGAGCTAAAGATAAGGCTGATCACTGCATCTGTACTCACACTACCAAAAAGTGGAGATATATTTGCGATATTTTGTGATGCTTCAAAGAAAGACTTGGGTTGTGTACTCATGCAAAATGAAAATGTGATAGCATACGCCTCACGACAGTTAAAGATCCATGAGCAGAACTACCCGATGCATGATCTAGAGCAGGAAGCCGTGATTTTTACCTTGAAAATCTTGAGACACTACCATTATATTGAGAAGTGTGACATATAAACCGACCAAAGAGCCTAAAGTATATATTCACACAAAAGGAGGTCAACATGCATCAAAGGAGATGGTTAGAGATAATCAAGGATTATGATTTCTCTACTCACTATCATCCTAGAAAGGTGAACAAGGTAGCTAATTCTCTAAGAAGAAAAGAACCCTCTACTTTATCCATTTTGTGGATTGAGAAAGACCCTATCTTCTTGGATATGCATAGAATGGATTTGAAAATCATAAGGGAATGGGATACATCTTACCTTGCTTAAATGATTGTGCAACCATCCATTCAAGAGAAGTTTAAGGAAGCACAAAGGGATGATGTGGAGATACAAAAGAGGGGGAATGTAGTAAAGGAATGGAATATGCAAGAGTTCCATATCGATGAGGATGGTGTGATTCGGTTGGGAACGCGGCTTTGTGTGCCTTCATTACCCGGGATAAAGGAGGAGATATTGAATAATGCGCATAGCTCAACTTTCTCTATCCATCATGGGAGTACCATGATTTATCGTGATCTCTGAGAACACTTCTAGTGGGATAACATGTAGAAGGAGATTGTGGAATATATATCAAGGTGCTTGGTATGTCTGCAAGTTAAAGCTGAGTGACAAAAGTCCAAAGGTATGATGCAGTCATTGCCTATACCCGTGTGGAAATGGGAAAATGTTACTACGGATTTTGTCATGGGTCTCCCAAAGACGTCAAAGGGAAATAATGTGATATGGGTTGTGGTTGATCGACTCACCATGACTGGCCATTTTATCTCTATTTTAGAAGATCTCTCGCTTGAAAAACTTGCAAAGTTATTTATGAAGGAAGTGGTGAGATTGCACGATGTTCCACTCTCAATTGTCTTTGACCGTGATCCAGGGTTCACATCTAAATTCTGGAGGAGCCTTCAACATTCTTTGAGTATTGAATTATATTTCAGCACGACCTATCACCCCCAAACTCATGGCCAATCTGAAAGGACTATTCAGACACTTGAAGATATTCTAAGAGCCTTCTCTCTAGAATTAAAAGGCCGATGGGATCATCATCTCTCAGTGGTTGAGTTCTCATACAATAATATCCTCCACTAGAGTATTCAGATTTCTCCATATGAAGATCTGTATGGAAAGCGATGTAGAACTCCAACCTGTTGGGATGAAGTTGGAGAAAGGAAGCTACATGGACCCGATCTTGTTCAAGATATTACAGACAAGGTTCAAGTCATCCAGAAACACATCAAAGCTCCTCAAAGTCAGCAAAAGAGCTATGCTGACAACTGTCGAAGGGACTTGGAGTTCAATGTTGGAGAAAAAGTCTTCCTTCTAATATCTCCATTGAAGAGAGTCATGTGATTCGGGAAGAACGTGAAGCTAAGACCAAGGTATATTATCCCCTTTGAGATCCTTGACCGTATAAGAGATATGGCCTATTGTCTTGCACTTCAACCAAATATGGCTCAAGTTCATGATGTGTTTCATGTATCACTACTGAGGAAGTACATAACAGACCCCTCACATGTACTAAACTCATAGTTGGTGCAGCTAGAAGATGATCTCTCATATGAGGAGCATCCAGTAAAGATTATGGATCACAAAGATAAAGTTCAACACAACAAGACAACCCATCTTTTCATTGTGTTGGGGAGGAACCATAGTTTTGAGGAAGCAACTTAGGAACTAGAATAGGCAATGAAGGAGAAACACACCCACCTGTTTGTCTAATGTGAAATTTCAGGGGCCAAATTTCTTAAGTGGGGAAGAATGTTAAGACCCAATGTTTTTAAATTGAAATTACTTTCTTATATTTATGTCATAAAATAACATGAAAACACAACATAATGAACTACTATGTGATAAATGAATTATAAACGTATGTTTGTCACTTCTGTGTTTGGAATTTTAAAAATTCGACATACACGGTTGTGCTCAAGATGATTTCTAGTGTCCAATGAAGCAAAAATAATTTTCGGTGAATAGTAACTTACCCTTATGAATAGTAACATTCCCCTATGAATAGTGATATACCCTAATTAATATTAATATTACCTATGATAGTATAAAAATATTATTCAAGTGAATGTTTGATGAACCTATATTTTAGAATAAGTAAATGAATGTTTTTAAAAACTGTATTTAGTAGTAAACCATGATTTTAATTAAATATTAAGTTAATCATATTTAGAAAACTATTTTTGAAAAACAGAATCCATTTTAGGATTCTAAACATCGCAAAATGGTTGGGATAAATTTTTGAGATTTTTCCTAGATACATGAATTTTTTATGAATAGTAGAATCTGATAATTTACAATAAATGCTAAATAATGGATTAATTGAGTCATCGATTATGATCTGCTGATGTAAGCCCACTTGGTTTGGGATCACACGATAAAATTAATATTATTTGTCATTAAAGACTAAATGTTCTTTGTCTTAGGGGAATTTAAAAAACTAATGAATTTTATATTAAGGAAACCCCTCTCCCCTCAACTATAAAAGCCACCCTTCACACCCTCATTTCCTCACACCTCTCAAGCTCCAATCCTTCTCCACATTCTTCTCAAACACGTTCCCTAGCCCCTCCCCCACTTCTAAGAGCTTCTGGTCTCATCGAAAGACCAAGCATAGGCCTTTAACGAGGTTCTCAAGAGAAGGATTTAAGAGGTAATTTCTCTCCCTCTTCTTCTTTAATTTCCATTCAAGTTCAAGTTCATTTCTTGATCTCTCCCCACCTATATTAATCCAAATGGTATTTTAACTCCATTATTATACATATACTGCAATTTTATTATTCTAATGGGTTATTATATCATTCAACCCCCTTTCCCTCTTCCTTTTATTTTATTAAAGAGAACGTTGTTCGTGAGGTGTTAATTTATCACCTTGAAGAATGACATGCTTTCTTATTCCATTTCTACCATAAGAACTGGTCATGAAACCATTTTTATGGTTGAACACATATTTTATATGTATTATTTCCAATTTAAATTTCTGGAACTGACTTATGAACATATTACTATGTGATAAATTAAAACAAGTTCATTGTGATCGAAAAACCACCCAAATTAACCCAACCAATCTTCTTTTAATTCTTATCTAATGATTAATCCACATGCGTCTAATATAATTAATTATAAGATCATTAAACTCATGTAATATAATTAATGACATGTAATATCATTTCTGGATGTTTACCCATGTTCTACCCAAACATCAATTTATGAATACAAGTGAACCACCCAAGAAAAACCATAAAAACGAACATCCCTGAACAATGTTTTTAAACTCTATAAGTCATCCAAAGGAACATAAAAGGACATAATGAAAGTATAATGAACACTATGAATGTATAATAGGTTCTGTAATTTCTAATTAATGAATTAAATTTCATTATACATGGCATTAAAGAGAAGGAAGGATTCAGATACAAGGTAAGGGGAAATATCGAACCCAATTTTCTTCCTTCGGGTTCTCCCTATTTCACTCCATTTTTTATATTTATACTCCATAAAGACCATTTTTTCATCATTTTCCTCACTTTTATGGGATATAAACATTTGTCACCAGTATTTATGACAAACCAAATGTTTTCCAAAATAATTCTTCTTTTAAGATCTCACCTTTTACTTCCCATTTAAAGTTGATGGTTCTTGTATCAAGTATGTTATTCCCCCTTAGGTTTGGGAACCTAATGTTTATTGAATGTGTTCTTATTATATGAAACACATTCCTTTCCATGGGTTATTTATGTTCATTATTGATATATGTTTTATGTGGCATGCATGTTAATGATAGTTTTATGATGTGACGGGTGCGCCCCAAATTATATAGCGCAATATGAATGTTTCAATGTAACGGGTGCGTATGGAAGTATACAGCACTCCAATGCATTGGGTAAAGTGACGAATCTCATGAGTAAATGTGAAATGATATGTGACCAAGATTCTAGCTTGGTTCACAAGTATGTGTGGTATTTTACCACTAAGACATGATGTTTCATTTTTATGCATTGCCACATTTATTTTCTTTTATTTATGCTCCTCTCATTTTCATTATCATTTTCCTATGTTATGATTATGCACACCCCATGCTATATTGTTATTATCTATCCTCTTACTGGGCTTCTATGTCACCCCTTTTGATGTATATCCTCAGGCGGCTACATGTACTAAGGAGAGGACAAGTGCCAATAAGAAGCTAGAGAAGAAGAAATTAAATAAATGTTTGTGCTTGATGTTGTATTTGTAATGAATGATCCTAGTTTCTCCAAGACCCTAATCCTTTGGATCCTCTATGTGTAATAATGTTTTATTGTTTATCTTTGAAATGATATAATAGTAATGTAAGAAAATGTTGGAATGCTAAAACTATCATGGTGTGGGACCCTTTATCCAGGGCCCAAACAATAGAGTATGGGCTCAGATGGGATATTAGAGCTTCTATGATTTCTCTAAGAATCTCAAAATAGAAGGGGGTGTTAGAGTGAGCACTCTTAGTGTAATGTTTCCTTGCTATGCAGTCTCCAGTAGCAAGACCCACCACCGGACATCCCGTAGCAGAGTCAATTGAAGCTGGTAGGAAACATATGAAACAGAGGTCCAAGAGGACCAGAACTACTAGAGGAAGACCACATGATACAAGGTCGGTCGTGTGGGGATCCCAAGACCGAGTAGGAGTGGTGAAGAGTAGGTAGTGTTACTCGTGCAGTTGGAATGGTCACATGGCTCACAACTTCCCGATAGGCCGTACTAATAACCCGCAAATGGACGAAGGACCACTGGGGCAGAGGCGAAGATTCAATCGAGGAGGTCTGCAGGTTGGAGGCAGATGTCATAGATGAGTTGTTCATGCATTAGGTGATGTGCAGATATTTGAGATTATAATTCCACCACCTCAAGGTGGTTCACCCTAACCATAGGGAGTAGGTGGACAGGGAAGAGAAAAGCTCCAGGAAGCTGAGGACAATGACCACAGTGCTCGAGAGATGATTCTAGGTGCGATCTGTGTCTACGCCACCATAGATTCAGTACTTATAGACACAGGTTCCAGTAACTCTTTTATTTCCACTTCCCTCGTACGAAGATTGGAGATTCCAGTGGATCTGTTGGCTCGATCCTTACAGATATAGATTCCAACGAGAGTGGATTTGATGATTACACAATGGTGCCAATAGAGTGAGATTACTGTAGGAGGAAGGATCTTAGACTGTGATCTTCTAGTAGCAGTATCGAGGCCTTACAACATCATTTGGGTATAGACTTGTTATCCACAGTCCATGCTAATATTGACTGTATTAGGCACAAAATGTGGTGTTCCTACGAGGATGGGACCAGGTTTTCTTTCACAGGTTAGAAAAGAATCTTTTCAGCGGAGGATGGAATTCCCTAGAAGAGGGTGCAGCTGATCACATAGTAGTTGGCAATTCTTACCCTCAGAGTGGTTGATGTTTGGAGTCTGAGCTATATTGTAGTTGTGGACTAGTATGATGATATTTTCCATGATGATTTTATGGTTCATACTCCTCATAGATAGGTGGAATTTCACATCGCATTGTACCCTAGGATGGCACTGATATCTACACCATCATGTCGGATGGCTCTCGCGGAGCTTTGAGAGTTGTGGATACAGCTAGAGGACTTATAGGGCAAGGGGTTCATTAGGCCCAATTTTTCTCCTTGGGTAGCCCTGATTTTGTTCCCCAAGAAGGCAGATAAGAGTTTGAGATACTGTGTGGATGATCAGTGCTTGAACCTGGTGGCAGCGAAGAACAAGTACCCACTTCCGAGAATTGACAATCTCTTTGATCAACTGAAGGGAGAACAACGGTTTTCGATTATAGACCTCAGATCAAGATATCAACAGCTCGGGGTATGAGTTGAGGATGTGCATAGGATGGCCTTCAGATGTCGGTATGGCCTCTTTGAGTTCTTGGTTATTCCATTCGGCATAACCTATTCCCCAACAATGTTCTTGGGGCTGATGAAACAAATAATTCAGCCATACCTCGATCTCTTTGTGGTAGTATTCATCGAATACATCCTCATATACTCAGAAACACATAAGGAATGTTCCTATCATCTACAAGTAGTTCTAGACACACTATGAGAGCTACAAAAATATGGTAAGCTCTTAATGATCCAGTTCTAGATACGAGAGGTCCAATTTCTGGGAGACATTATCTCAGAGGTTGGAGTTGCAGTGGATCCAACAAAGATTGAGGTTGTGATTTCTTGGGATCCACCCAAGAGTGTGATGGAGGTGCAAAGTTTCCTGGATTTGGCCAGTTACTACTGGAGGATTGTGCATAACGTTTCTAGATTTTTGGCACCCTTATCAGCATTAACGAAGAAGTAGAAACCCTTCATGTGGTCGGAGAGATGCTAGTGGAGTTTCCAGTAGCTGAGGCAGAGACTAATGAGTTCCCTCATCTTGTGGTTATCGGAGGAGGGAATTGAGAACATAGTCTAATGTGATTCATAAGGGATCTGGCTTGGATGTGTCCTGATGCGGGAGAAAGCAGTGATTTCCTATATTTCTCGACCACTGAGACAACAAGATTATTATTACGCTACACATTACTTAGAGTTAGCTGCAATGGTCTTCGTCTTGAAGATGTGGTGACATTACTTGATGGAAGAACGTTTTAATGTCTACTCTGATCACAAGAGTCGCAGGTATATCTTCTCCTAGAAGGACCTGAACCCGAGACATTGGTGTTGGCTTGAGTTACTCCAGGACTATTACTTCGATATAGTCTATACTCTTGGGAAGGGGAACATAGTAGTAGATGTACTCAGCAGAGGATCTGGAATACAGATATTGAGTGAGGTGACAGAGCTGCTATCCACTTTTCAGATATCCTACGTAGATCGAGATAGAGCAGCTTATCTTCAGTCTCTGGTAGTCACTCCCCCACTCCTTCAACATGACAGGGAGGCACAACATGGGGACACTTACTACGAGGCTCGACATGCTCAGATATCCACATGACATGCACCAGATAGATTTTCTGAATGTGGTTAGCACATCATCCTCTACAGAGGACATACTATGGTACCAGTGGTGCTACGGTAGGATGTTTTGAGGTAGTTCCACATGTCCCCTCTAGCGGTACATCCAAGAGTGGCGATGATGTACTGATACCATCGATGTTTGCACTGGTGGTCGAATATGATTAAAGTAGTACCGGATTTTGCCTCATGATGCCACACTTGTCAGTAAGTGAAGGAATAACATCATGTTCCAGTAGGCTTAGTTCAGCCACTAAAGGAGCCAGAGTGGAAGTGCGATGGAATTTCCATGGACTTTGTGACAATACATCCATGCACATCTAGGAGAAATGATTCTATCTAGGTGATCATTGACTAAGTCACCCAGTAAGATAACTTCCTACCTATTAGAGAGAAGGGTTTATTTGAGGTCTTGGGACACCTCTACGTGCAAAATATTGTACAAATTCATGGAGTGCCTTTGATGATTGTCTCTGATCATGATGCATGTTTTACTTACCTGGTATGGAAGGGGTTGCATGAGGAATTCATTACATAGCATCAGCTGTGAACCGCCTTTCATCCTCAGACGGATGGTCAGTCAGTGCGGACCATTCAAATGCCATAGGATATGATTCATGCTTGTGCCCAATATTTCAGACGCGGATGGGAGGATCACCTACCCTTGGTAGAGTTTGCATACAACAATAGTTATCACTCCACTATCGGTATGGAAAAATTTGAGGAATTGTACGGTCGACCTTGCAGATCATCTCTATGCTGGACTAACCAAGGGGAGTAAGCACTCATGGGGCCAGAGATGGTATAGGCTACCACTGGGAAGGGGCAGATCATCCAGGATTAGATGAGGACTGCATAGACAAGGTAGAAGTCTTATGCTTACATGAGATGGAGACCAAGAGAGTTAAAGGATGGTTAAAATGTATTTCTAGGGGTCTCACCTCGATGATGTTTATAGAGATTTGTCCATGGAGGCATGTTATCTTCGAAGTTCATCGGACCCTTTCAGGTCCTCAGTAGAGTTGGAGAGGTGGCTTACCACTTTTCCCTTCCACATCAATTGCACCGGGTGCCTGAATTTTTTCATGTTTCTTTTCTGAGGAGGTATGTTTATAACCCTTAACAAATCTTTAACTACTTCAAGATAGTCATCGACGATGTGGTGATGTTTTTGGAGGTTGTAGTGGAGATTGAGGATAAATAAGAGAGAGTCCTTCATGGGAGGTCGATACCTCTGGTTCACATTTGTTTGTAGAACATGAACCTCCAAGAGAGAACATGGGAGTGTGAGGCTTAGATTTGTGATTTGTACCCTCACTTGTTTCCCTAGTTTGTGTTTTGGCTATCAGGGATGCAAATCCCAGAGGTGGGGAGAATGTAAAGACCAGGAATTTTCCATGTAATGTTTTTATTTATATGGAATTATTATGAGTCTTCAAAAACTGATGACATGTGATTATGAGGCCCAGTGTACCGGGAATGAATTTTTAAAAACATTTTGGGCACCTTTAGTAATCACATGAGTATAATTTTGTAGCTTTTGAACCAGTGCTCAGAATTGATATATGAGGACACTGTTGAACTCACATTTCCAATATTTGCTTAAGGAATCCTTCACCTTGACCGCAATAGGTTGATGGTGGAAGTTAGTTTTTTGTATTTTTGTGGGAGTGTTAAATGAAAAATGATAAAAATAAAAGAAAAAACTTTTATTTTTTTTAACATCCCATTTGACTGCTTTGTGATGGGGACCACCTGAACTCCCTTTTAATATGAGGAAAACTGTATAATTCTTCCAATTAAAGTGCCAACATTAATTGTATTAATTAACATAGCTTAATTAATATTGGAACCTCTTCTATTTGTGGGGGAGATCATTGGAAATGGGAGAACTTGGGGAGAGACTTGGAAGATCATCCTCCAACAAAGAACCACCCACAATGAAGAATGAGGATGAAACATGAGCCTGGAGCTAGAGACCGCGACTGGTTGGCCGCGACAGAGGTCAGAGGGAGGACAATATCCAACTGGCCGTGGGAGGAGCGGCGCACATCTGCACCACTGGATGGAGGGCAGGCCAATCCGGACGGCCACACCGCACAGAGTGGGACCACACCGGCGGGTCCCGTGCAGCAGCCGAATGGTCTGCTGGACCGTTCGGGAAAACTAGGGGGTGGATCACCACAAGGAGTCAACTAGGGAGGACCTCACCACAACGGTCCACTCGACTGTGGGCCGCATCTCAGCGGGTCGTGCTGTAGTAGGCCGCACCTAGGGGGCTGGGCCTGGTAACCCCTTTCGCGAGCCAGGATCGCATCGGCCCTTGCCAACTGGGCCAGACCCATACCGGGTCGGGGTTACCCGAGCTAGGTCGGGTCGTCCCAGGCCGGATCAGGCTGGGTCTGACCGATCCTGGGCCCATATGGACCTATATATCCCCTTTGTGGACATATCTTGAGAACTGGGCGACCGTTTGACTAACAGTATACATCACCAAAATCCTTGGTTTGAGATGGTTCTTTTGGTATACTCACATGACTTTTTGAATGTGTTAGAGTATGGACAGGTTGGAAAGAACCTGAATCCAACCAAGCCCTTTGAACAAAAAGGATAATTACATACAGTCTGTGTGATCGATTGATGCACCATCTTTTTCGTTGGGTTCCTTATAACGTGGCAGAACATTTGGATACATTTTCATGGGACTTCATTGAAGTTGAAGTAACAACCGATAGATTGAGGAGAAGAACCTCCTGGAATCATGCATTCTTAGTGCAGGAACCTTGTGGATGGTTGTATGTGTAGAATCTTTATATCTTGTGTGGGTCATCATGGGATCATGTGTGGGTCATATCAGAACCCTTCTTTTTATTACAACTTAAACATGATTTATTACATAAAACATCACTTGATACAACAAAGAGTATTGAGAGGTTTAGTGTATTTGGGTCTTAGGATCATTACATAAAAACATAAAACATGAAATAAATCATTTTTATTGAAAACTTCTATTACATGACCACTACATTCCCTCGTACTTAGCATTGCATGGGATAAGCTGAGGACATGAAAAAGAAAAGGGTGAGCTATAAATCCAAGTAATGGAATACACATGTAATAACATGGGGAGTATAATACATGTTTTGAAATTGGAAAATCCATAGATAATAAGAGAAACATGAACATAAAGGCATTATAAAGCATGATAATCATAACATGGAAATGTGGCAACAACACTTGTCATGGAATTAGCATTAGACAAGGCCCATTGCACATGGAGCATGAGTAAATCCTCATTGCACATAAATCACAAGTAAAACCTCATTGTACTTGAATTAGCATGAGTCAACACTCATTGCACATGATGTATCATGATACTATACTTTACCCAATGCATTGGAGCGCTATAAGGTCACACCATTCTTAAACATTTCATTTCATGCATAAGTGTGCAACATAAATCATAAAACATGGATTCATAAAACATAATCATTTATTCCATGATAAAGGAATGTGGGATTCATACACGAAACATTACAATCAATAAGTAAATGAGCATAAAATTCAAAACCCTTGATGGAGAAATGGGCATGGTATTCACTACACAATGACATTGGCTTAGAAAATCGGTGTGATTTCGGCAGCGTAACGGCGTGACATAAGAATTCATAAAAATGGTTGATGAGAGAGAAATGGGTTCCTCATAATATTTACATGTAATATACAGTAAGGAGGTCATATAGAAACATTTCCCAACAATATTAATGTAATTTAGATTTATGATACAAAATTATTGCTTGAATTTAAAAAGGAGATAGAAGTTCCTTTCTTAATTTCGGCATAGTAACAGGTGTACATGGGAGGCATTTAATGTGAGAGAAAGGGTCTCCCATCATTCAAACATAAAGAGGGTAGTATGAGGGAGGTGCGAAAACATACCCCAACATTCATAATTGAAATTCAAAGGTCAAAACAACTTAATGAAAAATTGGACAAAAATGAGAAAGGAAGAAAAAAACCCTTACTTGGAAGTGTGCTTCCAAATTCTAGAGAGAGGATTCTGAGAGGCTTCTTGGGAGCTTGGGGCACCTTGGGAGGATTATAGAGAGAGTATGGCAGAGTTTGGATGAACTCCAATGACTTCGAGTAAGGAGGAAGTGGGAGTTTGGGTGGGTTTATATAGGAAAGGTGAAGGAATTCTTTATTATTTAGGTTTGGGTCCCCTTACATCACTATTGGGTCATTATGATGTTATAAAACACATTATATATTTAAACGTTATTTAATTTTTCCCAAAAATTTGACTGTCTAAGAAAAATATGAAAAACTCACCATTGGATAATTTCGACGTCCTGATTCCAAAAATGACATTAATTTTATCTAAATATGTTTCTAAATATGTTAATTTTTACTTTAAAAATAAAAACTAACATTTATAAAAAATTCACGGGTTTTGACAAAAATGGCTTTCAAACCATAATAAAAATTATAATTGTATTAATAAAATTATAAGATCATTTATATTTAATAAAAAACAATTTATTAATAATAATATTTTATTAAAACATTATTTAATTCAAAAATAATTAAATTTGATAAAATAGATTTCTTTATTAAATAATAACTGAAAACACCATTTGTAATTTAAAAACTATTTACAATGTATCAAAAATGACTAGAAATCATATTCATTAATATGTACAAAAATAATGTACATGAACATAGTTCTACTTATTTGTAACATAACCCCTTAAAACAGCCACATAAGACCTAAGGGTATGGTGTGCAATGGTGACATAATCTTGGGGTGGCTCGGATAACTTTTCTCGAGTGGTAATTTCAATCAACTTCCACTTTTCCCGTAGACTGTCATGTTCGAGCTTGACATAATGAAACTCAGCATGGGCTTGTTGAAGGGCGAAGCCCAAAGACACCACCTCTTTTCTGAGCTCCGAAAAAATGGGCTTCTTATGGGGCAATTCAACTAGATAAGGCCATCGCTTCCTTTTTCTGAGTAAATTGGATTTGTTAAAGTCCTATATTAATACTAATCATGTGATCACTCTTCAATGGCTATATTAGCAATGGTAAAAATTCATAACATAAAACCAATGAATTTGATATTTTATATAAACATAAAGAGACATTTAATTAGATTAAGAGTGATTTCCATTAATGAATCTTTGGGTCATTACAATATTCCCCCCTTAAGAAATTTCACCCTTGAAATTTTCCATTTCCCACACTAAAAGAGATGTGGGTAACTCAGCTTCATCATTTCCTCCAACTCCCAAGTCGCTTATTCAAACTTGTGGTTTCTCCAAAACACGTTGACGAAGGGCATTGTCTTATTTCGTAGAAATTTTTATCTACGATCTAAGATCTTCACTGGTTGCACCTCATAAGAAAGATCATCTTCCAATTGTACCACCTCAGAAGAGAGTACATGTGAAGGGTCTGGTATGTACTTCCTTAAGTGGGATACATGAAAGACATCATGTACATTGGCCATGGTAGGTGGAAGTGCTAGTCAATAGGACACAGCCCCGACACGATCAAGAATCTCGAAGGGGACAATGTACCTTGGAATTAACTTCCATTTCCTTCCAAACCTCATGACCTTCTTCCACGGATATATGCGTAGAAACACCATGTCTTCAACTTTAAACTCAAGGTCTCGTCGACAATTATCTGCATAACTCTTCTGTCGACTCTGGGCTTCCTTGATATGCTACTAAATGGTTTTCACCTTCCCCACCATTTATTCGACAATTTTTTGTCCAAGCAGCTTACGTTCACTGACCTCATCCCAACATACTGATGTTACGTACCTTTTCAGATACAGGGCTTCATATGGTTCCATTTGGATGCTTGAGTGGAAAATGTTATTATAAGAGAACTCAACCAGAGAAATATGTTTATCCCATCCTCCTTTAAAGTCCATTTATCATGATCTCAACATGTCCTCAAGTTTTTGGATAGTCCGCTTGGATTGGCCATCTGTTTGAGGATGATAGGCCGCACTGAAGCTCAGTTCAGTATTCAGAGCATGTTGAAGAGTCTTCCAAAACATAGAGGTGAATCTTGGATCTCGGTGAGACACAATAGATAGTAGTACTCCATACAACCGTATCACATCCATGAAATATATCCATGCTAGTTGATCCAAAGAGAAATCCACCCGAATAGCAATGAAGTGTCCATTCTTTGTAAGACGATCCCCAACAAACCAGATTGCATTATTTCCTTTGGATGTCCTTGGAAGTCCGGTGACAAAGTCAATGGTGATGTTCTCCCATTTCCATTCTGGTATGGGCAATGGTTGCATCATCCCCTTAGACTTCTGCCTTTCTGCCTTCACTTTATGTCACACCATGCACTTTTATGTATATTCTGTGATCTCCTTCTTCATATTATCCCACCAAACGTTTTCTCGGAGATCTCGATACATCTTTGTGATCCCTGGGTGAATAGAGAAATTTGAACTATGTGCATCATCCAAAAGTTCCTTCTTCAGCTCTGGACTTGATGTAACACATAGTCTTTTCCCAAACCGCACATTCTCTTCTTCATTAACATTAAACTCTGTGGATTTCCCTTTTTTGATAGCTTCCACTTTTTCCTGATTTCCCACATCAACCGTTTAAGCATCCTTTAACCTTTCAAAAAGAGATGGTTGAGCAATCATTTGTGAAAGGATTGATGATTTTTCCTTCTCTATGATTCCCATGTCCATCTTTATCAAGTATAAGAAGATTGGATCCTTCTCAATTCACATCAGTGATAGAATCGCTGGATCCATTCTACTTAGGGCATCTACCACCTTGTTCGCTTTCCCATGGTGGTAATGGATTGAACAGTCATAATCCTTGATGATCTCTATCCATCTTCTCTAGTGGATATTAAGCCCTTTCTATGTGAATATATATTTAAGACTCTTATGGTCAGTATATATTTCACATTTCTCTCCATAGAGGTAATGCCGTCATATTTTCAAGGAAAAGATCACCACCGTCCACTCCAGATCATACATTCGATAGTTTCACTCATGGATTATCAACTTCCTTGAGGCATAGGATATGGCTTAATCATTTTTCATTAGCACATAGCCTAATCCCTTCTTTGAAGCATCACTGAAAACAACAAAAAGTTCCCCACTTGTGGGTAAAGTGAGCATGGGCGTAGTGATAAGCCTCCTTTTCAACTCATTGATGCTTTCTTCGCATTCATCAATCCAAGAAAACTTTACTCCCTTTCGAGTTATCTTGGTAAGAGTGTTGGAAAATCATGAGAAATTTCTCACAAATCGTCGATAATATCCAGCTAACCCCAAGAAGCTATGGATATTTGTTACTGATGTTGGCCTCAACAATCCCTCAATTGCATCTATTTTGGAGGGGTCCACAGATATCCCATTGCTTGTGATGATATGGCCCAAAAATGAGAACTCCTTCAACTACAACTCACACTTGTTGTACTTGTCATAGAGCTTCTCCTTGCGCAAAGTCTCTAGTACAGTTTTTAAATTCTCCTCATGATCCTCCTAAGTTTCAGATTATATTATAATATCATCTATAAAGACTACCAAAAAATTTTCAAGGAAATATCTAAAGACTCTATTCATCAAGTCCATGAATATTGATGGAGCATTGGTGAGTCCGAAAGGCATTACTATGAATTCATAATTCCCGTAACTTGTACGAAAAGCAGTCTTTGGGACATCTTCCTTCTTCACCCTTACTTGATAATATCCCGACCGCAAATAGACCTTGGAGAAGTATTGTGCTCCACATAAATGATCAAACAATTCATCGTTTCTTGGGAGCGGATACTTGTTCTTTATCATGATTTTGTTAAGTTCATGATAATCGATGGAAAGCCACATTGAACCATCCTTCTTCTCGACGAAGAGGACTGGTGCACCCCATGGTGAAGCACATGGGCATATAAACCCTTTATCCAGATTCTCTTGTAGTTGTTTCTTCAGCTCTTCAAGCTCTACAACAACCATTCTATATGGAGTCTTTGATATTGGCAGCGCCCCAGGTATAAGTTCAATTGAGAAATCAACATCTCTTCTTGGAGGAAGACCAGGCAGTTCCTCAGGAAACACTTCAACGAATTCCCTCACAATAGGCATTTCTTCAAGGATGGTTTCTTCCTTGGACTCAGTCATCTGAGCCAGATACGCGTTCTCATAAGGCAGTAATATCCATGCTTGAGATGATGGAGCTAAAGGAGATTCATCTTCCTCCTGACACTTGTAAAGAATCGGGGGTCGATTCTCCATATGGAGTGTAATTTCCCTCTCCCAACAATTTATGTTGGCTCTATATAAGGAAAGCCAATCCATGCCAAGAATTGCATCAAATTCCACCAGAGGGAGTATGATGAGGATTGCTGGGAAATTCAATCCAAAGACTATAATAGGGGAGGAATTATATTCCGGGGATGCAATGATTCCACCATTTTCTATACTCACCGACATCTTCACTTCCATGATTTGTGGTGGTGCTGGGATTGTTCTACTAAACATTTGAGATATAAAAGAATGCATAGAAACTGAATCAAAAAGTACGTTCGCTATTCTTGAATGGATAACTAGCGTACCTGTAACCACTTCGTTGTCGGGGTTCACTTCGGTAGAAGTGATTGCAAAAGCTCTTCCTTGTTGCCTTGGAGGTTGTTGGTTGTCTCCAGAAACCCTTGTATTAGGGCACTGATTTTCAAAATGACCCGGTTCTTTGCTTTTGTAGCATTGAAAAACGTGTTGAGGTTCGAATGGAGCATTCCTCTCCTCTGTCGCAACTATGGGTCTTTCTTGCAGATAGTTAACATATAGGTGCCCTTCTCTTCCACACCTGAAGCATTTTCTCGAACCCTTAAGGCAATTTCCAAGGTGATTCTTTCAGCACTTTTTCTAAGTGGGGTGATGGATCTTCTTAGCATCGTTGGATTTATCCATCAGACCACCAACATTGAAGTCCACCATATGCTTCCTGTCCCCGTGATACCCATGTGATTACCCGATCTCCATTTCGACATTGAGGGCACATTAGACATTCTCCTCATAGCTGTCGAAGTCACGGATCGCTAATGCTTTTCGCAAGCTAGGCTTCAGCCCCCCAAAGAAGCAGTCAACCTTGCATTCGGGGGTAACAACAAAGCCGAAATCATATTGTGCAAGCCTATTGAAGTTTTCCTCATACGCTCCAATGGATTCTTCATCTTTTTTCTTGAGGGAACGGAAGCCCCATTCTATCTTAAGCCAGAGGGTGAACGGAAAATATTTATCGAAAAACATCTCCCGGAAATCCTTCCATTCCAACGCCTCGATATCCTCCTCAGGCTTCGTATTTTTTACCAATGTCCACTATTGATCAGCTTCACCCTCCATACAATAAGCCACCAGGAGAACCTTCTCTTGTTCAGAACATTGAAGGATGGAGAATATCTTTTCAATGGAGTTGATCCATTGTTCAACGATCATGGGATCAGATGATCCACTAAAAGTAGGAGGCCTTTGTCTCATAAAGCTCTCGATAGAGACTTGTTCTTTCTTGGGGGGGGGGGGGGGGTTGAACATTCCTATTGACCCATGATTCTATTCAAAACGTGATTTATCTAAGAGAGAAGCGTGACAAAGTTCGCGATTCCCGCTCCCATTGGATTGGGCATCTCATTAGTACAGTTATCACACTGATCTTCACACTGGTTGTTAGCTTGAGTCCTCCTATTACCGGCCATTGGATAGAATAAAAGTAATGTTAGGGGTAACACATAAAGGTTAATCCAAAGACAAAAGTTGATGAATTATAAATAAACATTCATTTCCTTAACTCATGAGTCTATAGGCTTCAATCTAGGATTTTCATGATCTACTTTCTAACATATATTCTTAGGGGAATTTTTTTAATTCCCTTAATAAGGGTTCATACTAAGCTTGTGAATTTATCAAAACATATCCACCGGGAGTGTCATAACCAAGAGTGCAGCAAGGCCCGTTGTTGTGCCCCAGTTCCCGTTCGAGTCTAGCTCAAAGCGGTGTTTTCGGGTTTTACCCCTAGGAAACATCTCTACTAGAGCCGCCTCTACCTACTTGTATCCAGACAGGGATGTATTTGTTTGATATCCCACTTACTCAATACAAACCAAAACTTAGGGACGTTTTTATTGTAGTTAGTCTTGTATCTATGGCTTTACTAGGGTTTTCTAATCCTAATCCCAAAAATAACCAATCCTATCCTCTGATACCAACTATGACAACCCTACTTTTTATTACAACTTAACATGATTTATTACATAAAACTTCACTTGATACAACAAAGAAGATTGAGAGGTTTAGTGTATTTTGGGATTAGGATCATTAAATAAAAACATAAAACATTAAATAAAATATCTTTATTGAAAACTTCTGTTACAGGACCACTACATTCCCTTGTACTTAGCATTGCATGGGATAACCTGAGGACATGCAAAAGAAAAGGGTGAGATATAAAGCCCAGTAAGGGAATACACATAGAATAACATGAGGAATACAATACATGTTAGGAAATAGGTATATCCATAGAGCATAAGAGAAAGATGAATATAAATGCATGATAAATCATGATAATCATAACATGTAAATGTGGCAACAACACTTAACATGGAATTAGCATGAGCCAATGCCCATTGCACATGGAACATGAGTAAATCCTCATTGCTCATAAAGCATGAGTAAACCCTCATTTCACCTGAATTAGCATGAGTCAAAACTCATTGCACATGACGTATCATGATACTATGATTTACCTAATGTATTGGAGTGCTATAAGGGCGCACCCTTCTTAAACATTTCATTTAATGCATAAGTGTGCCACATAAATCATAAAACATGGATTCATAAAACATAATCATTTATTTCAAGATAAAGGAATGTGGAATTCATACATGAAACATTACAATCAATAAGTAAATGTTCATAATGGTGAATACCCTTGATGGATAAATGGGCATGGTATTCACTACACAATGACATTGTCTTAGAAAATCGGTGCGATTTCGGCAGCGTAACAGCGTGACATAAGAATTCATAAAAATGGTTGATGAGAGAGAAATGGGTTACTCATAATATTTACATGTAATGGATATTAAGTAGGTCATATAGATACATGTCCAAACAATTTTAATGGAATTTATATTCATGATACAAAAGTATGTCTTGAATGTAAAAGAGGAGAGAGAAGTTCCTTTCGTAATTTCGGCATAGTAACAAGTGTACATGTGAGGCATTTAATGAGAGAGAAATTGTTTCCAATCATTCAAAAAATAAATAGGGAAGTATGAGGGAGTTGAGAATCCATAACCCAACATTCATAATTGAAATTAAAAGGAAAAAACAACTTAAATAAAAATTGGACAAAAATGAGAAAAGAAGAAAAAAACCCTTACTTGGAATTGTGATTCAAAAGGCTAGAGAGAGGCTTGTGAGAGGCTTCTTGGGAGCTTGGGTCACCTTGGGAGGATTCTTGAGAGAGTAGGGCGGAGGTTGGACGAACTCCAATGTCTTTGAGCGAGGAGGAAGTGGGAGCTTGGGTGGGTTTATATAGGAAAGGTGAGGGAATTCTTTATTATTTAGGTTTGGGTCCCCTTACATTAAATTAATCCAAACCACAAACCATCCCATGGTTTTTGCCCATGGTTTTTGGAAAAGGGAATGGGAAAAAATATTTTATAAGGAAAAAGTCCTAACTTTTTAAAATATTAGGGTTTCTTATGTGGAGGTGAGTCACACTCCCAAGGAAATTAATTTAAAAAGGCAAGGTGTTGAATACGTCTTGAGGGGTCCATTAATGCTTTGAAAAGTAAGTAAAACAAACCCAAAATCACATTATATTAATGGTAAAACATATATTGTCCGAAAATAAAGATTATATTGTTTTATTACATCACTATTGGGTCATTGTGATGTCATAAAACAAATTATATATTTAAACAGTGTTTAATTTTTACCCAAAAATTTGACTGTCTCAGAAAATTATGAAAAATTCACCGTTGGATAATTTCGACGTCATGATTCCAAAAATGTCATTTATTTTATCTAAATAATTTTCTAAATATGTTAATTTTTACTTTTAATATAAAAACCGACATTTATCGAAAATTCATGGGTTTTGACAGAAATGGCTTTCAAACCTTAATAAAAATTATAATTACATTCATAAAATTACAAGATCATTTATATTTAATAAAAATAAATTTAATAATAATAATATTTCATTAAAACATTATTTAATTAAAAAATCCCTTAATTTAATAAAATATATTTCTTAATTAAATAATAACTAAAAACACCATTTGTACTTTAAAAACTATTTATTATGTATCAAAAATGACTAGAAATTATATTCATTAATATATGAAAAAATAATGTACATGAACATAGTACTACTTATTTTTTACATAACCCCTTAAAACAGCCGCATAATACCTAAGGTTAAGGTGTGTGATGGTGGAAGACTCTTGGGGTGGCTCGGATAACATTGCTCGAGTGGTAATTTCAATCAACTTCCACTTTTACCGTAGACGGTCACGTTCGAGCTTGACATAATGAAGCTCAGCTTGCTCTTGGTCATGGCGAAGCCCAAAGACACCAACTATATTCCGAGCTCTGATAAATAGGCTTCGTATGGGTCAATTCAACTGGATGAGGCCATCGCCTCCTTTGTCTATGTAAATTGGATTTTTTAAAGTCGTATATTTGTACCAATCATGTGATCACTGTTCAACGGCTATATTAGCAACGGTCAAATTTATTAACATAAAACCAATGAAGATGAAATTTTATATAAACATAAAGAGACATTTAATTATATCAAGAGGGATTTCCATTAATGAATCTTTGGGTCGTTATAGGTCAGTACTCAGCGATCCTATGTGGGAAAACGCATTATGATCATGTGTGGGTCATCTTCAGATATTGTGTGGGACATATTCAATCCTATGTGGGTCATCTTAGATCCTGTGTGGGTCAACACAAAAGCTTCTCGGTGAAGTTGGATGATCTAGAAATATGTCTAATCGTCTATACATCCATTCTTAAGTTATACCAGGTCTGAGTAGATTCTTTACTTTTGTGGTGATACATGTGTGGTATTATTCTCTGTGGTGTTACCGTTGTTGTACATATTTTAGTGGTGAGACCTGTGTGGTATTATGTAACGCCCCGACCCCAACTACCCAGAGTCGGTGCATTATTAAATAACATTGGCATGATCACAAGAAAGATCAAATCTCGAAAGACCGATTGGTTTAGTAGCCTTGGAAACACTATATATATTCATAAGTTTTACATTACATCATAAAATGAAAAACTACTTCAACAACATAATGTTTCCACAATCCACACTATTAACCCCTCATAAAATCCCTGCAGGTCATTCATAACTTACTTCTTCACATCCTGGGAAAAATAAAACATAAAAAAAGGGGTGAGCTCAAATTCCCAGTAAGGATAACAATATAGCGGAAACTTTCATAAATAATAATAAACATTTAAGGCAATGTATAACTAAAACAAAAGCCTTTTAAATATGAACTTTCAACATGGTATGGAATAAATAAAATGAAATAATGCCATTTACTTATTCACATGGATATTCTACTAATCGAATAATCACATGCAAAAATCAATAACCACTTTCATAATGTTGGAATGCATAATGCCAGACTATCATAACCACATAGCCAAGGCCTCGTGCCAAGACTACAAATAAGATTTTGTCAAGGCCTTGTGCCAAGACACTATTTTGTCTCATGAGACCTACCGATGCATCGAGGAGCTATAGCGGGCTCCACCCGTCACTTATTAAGTCCAATGCATTCCCATATGAAAAGGATTAAACATAACATAAACATTCGTATTAAAATTAGCATACGAAATGTCGATAATTTCACCATAAACTATGAATGGTATAAAAATCGCACATCCAGAGTCAAACATATCACAAAACCTTCAATACAATATAGAAGTTTTGTATCATAATAAATCAATGTCAAATAATCTTAAAATCCATCAAAGGATGTTGACATAGATGAAATCAAAATTCTTTTTAAAGAAGTATCTCCTTTTATATTGAAATCATTTAAGATCCATATAAAATAAAACATTTTCTTTGAAAATATTCTTATAAGCTTGTATGGAAAGCTTCGACGATTTTATAACGGCGGAAAATAACCGCACCCGCCGTATAAGTTAAAAAAACATTCTTACCTCAATTCTGTCGAAAAGGTTAAAAAAGACCTTGTTTTGAAAACGACGGAAAGATTCCTTTATAAACCTCTTATAAAAAGTCAAACAAGGGTATAAATGACTTTAACCCATATTCTTGTAAATAGTAAAAATGTTTTGAAATACATTTCAAAGAAACATGGATGTGGATGATAAAGAGATCCCAGTAGATTATTACGTATAATACAACCTCGGATAATGAAGAGATTGTGAAATAACCCTTACCTTGTACTTTTCCTTGGTTGGGGTAGGTTAACCTCCTGTATAATGGTGAAATAGTTGTTATTAAATTATACAAGAATCATATATATTAATATGATATCATATATGATCTTTTAACATTGATTTGTTAATAATATCTTAGAATTATCGTCGTTTCGGGAGTTAACTTACTCATTTTCTTTTATATGTTTTGTTACATAAGCCATGGTTGTTGTATCTTATTCATATACAGAATGATATCTAGTCCTTAAAAATCATTTTTAAATCATCAAATGATAATTATACTTGAATGGATATGATGGAGAATGAATCTCATCGCGTTCGTGGAGACGGTAGTCCGTACGTAAGCACGAGCGACAATATCATTCTTTTGATATTAAAATAATATATAAATGTATGGTATATCATATATACAGAATCATTAACATGTTATATTTATTATTTACATGAGTTACACATCATTATTATACCCATCCAAATAATATTATATTGAATAACAATTACACCACGACGTGGAGACGGTAAGCCGTACGTACGCACGTATGGTCACATGTTATTCAAAGGGTGGATAGAATACTGAATATGATTGTACCATATTTATAATAACATCACAGTATATGTGAGATACTGGAGTTATTATTTTATAATGGTAAGAACAAAGGAAGAAGAAGTGGAAGAAGAAATGAACTTGGAGAAGGGTGGTGAAATCATTACCTCTTCTTCGGGTTCTTCCTTTTGATTTGATCAAAAGGGCTCCTTAGGTTTGCTTTCTGATCAAACTAAGGCCTCTAGGTTGTAGTGAGGGATGTTGGGAGAGTATTTGGGCAGAGTTTGGCCGAGCCAAAAGGCTTTGAAGGTGTGAAGAAATGAGAAGGAGGAGTGCCCTTTTATAAGAGGGGTGAGGGGCACCTTTGGAAAAGTTAGAAATATTAATTTATAATAAATTCATATTCGGTTTCTAAAGGCTCCAAAGTTGATTATTCAAAGGTTAAGGTGGGGATAGGTCGCAAACCACTCAACCAATAGAATTTAGACAGGTTTGGGTACTTATATTATCCTTATCTTTAAGTATTAACTCTAAGTTAATTAGTTTCACTTTTACAATGTCTCTTTGTATTTTTATATAATATGGTTAATAAACTTACTATATACATCCAAGAGACCCCCAAGTGGTACATTAATGATGAACCTATCATGATATAAGTCTCTTGGCCGAACCTTAGATTTTTAGGAATTTAATATCAATTAATAATATAATATTTGTTTTAAGAACTCTTTTATGTCAATTTTGACACTATTCAATAGTTGATTTTTGTGAAACTCATAACAGATTGATTACTTCGAACAAAGTAAATTAAATAAATCCTAATATATCATATTATCCTAGGAAATTAGTTTAATTCATTAAAAGTTTCATATTATATTTATTTGGGTATTTATAATATCAATTATTTTAATTTTTCACTATTATAGTAATTACTGCATCATCATTGTATCATATACAAAATAAATTATTTAACGTCTAAAAATTATAAATAAAATATCATTATGTAGTAAATCTTTTTATCTTTCTAATGAATATTTATAATCTAAAATCCAACATATATAACCCTATGTAACAATTGTTGTTCTAAAAGATATATGCTTGTGTCATTTTTGTATTTATTTTAACTAAATTAAAATAAAGTGTCATTATCACTTACAAGTGGATCCATGGGGTCCCAAAATAGACCCAAAGATTCCCATGGTCGACCATGTATCAACCAATAGGGTTAAGACACGTTTTAGGGTAATTTAATATTATTATAATATTATTTTTTAACCCTTATTTACCGGATTTACCCTTAACCATGGTAAATAAAATATTTACCGCAGTAATTATTCAAAATGTCTAAAAATAAAAGTTACCTATTTACACAATTTGAACATCCTGATTCCAAATATGGAATCCATTTTCCTAAATTCAAAACACAGAATTGGAAGAAATTAATTTAAAATTAATTCCCGCTGTCAAAACAAAAAGCGTGTTTTTAAGAGATAATAACTATCAAAAGATTGACACTCGTTTATGTTCGGTTTAATTGTAAAATTATGTCCAATGACAAACATTATATTAAATGGTAAAAATATATTCTAAATATACTTCAAAACTACTAAAATACATAATTTATCACTATTAATTATTTTGATTAAAAAAGTTGTTTGTAATTAAAATTTAGTAATTTTCACTATTCATCAAAATATGAAAGTTATCCGAAAAGTACCAAAATTTCACCTTAGGCTAAATTCGATATTCCGAATCCAAAAATGAAGTCAATTTTCAAATATAAAATATATATAATTTCAAAAAGTATGTATTACTATTCATAACGGCTAGTTTGATTAGTTATGGTGTGTTAGAACTCGGTGTTGCGTACGACACACGCTATCACATTATTCAAAGAGAAGCGTACCGTAGAAGCTTGGGGTGTTACATTCTCCCCTCCTTCAAATAATTGCGTCCTCGCAATTTCTAGGGTATTACTGCATAAAAAAACTCGGGTGGTTCTTCATCATAAGTTCCTCGGGTTCCCACGTTGCCTCTTCCATCTTATGGTTTCTCCACAAAACTTTTACCAGTCGCGTCGTCCGGTTTCTCAGTACTTGTTCTCTTGTATCAAGAATCTTGACGGGCTCCTCACAATAAGACAGATCGGGTTCCAGTTCTAATTCCTCATAGGTGAGTACATGCGTTGGGTCGGGCATGTATTTTCTCAATAGAGATACGTGGAACACATCGTGAACTTTGGAGAGACTTGGCGGCATTGCCAATCGGTAAGCTACAACCCCAATTCGTTCTAGAATTTCGAAAGGTCCGATGTACCTGGGACTCAATTTACCTTTCTTTCCAAAACGTATGACTCCCTTCCATGGAGATACCTTTAGGAAAACATGATCACCGACTTGAAATTCCAAATCCTTCCTTCGATTATCGGCATAGCTCTTCTGCCTACTTTGAGCTGCTTTGATGTGATTTTGGATTACTTTCACCTTTTCCACCGTTTCCTCCACCAGTTCTGGGCCTACAAGTTTTCTTTCACCAACGTCATCCCAACAGGTTGGTGTACGACATCTCTTTCCGTATAACGCTTCATATGGTGCCATCTGAATACTCGAATGGAAGCTATTGTTATAGGAAAATTCTACCAGTGGTAAATATTGATCCCACATACCCTGAAAGTCAAGTGAGCAAGATCTAAACATGTCTTCTAGGGTTTGAATAGTCCGTTCTGATTGTCCATCTGTCTGAGGGTGGTAAGCAGTGCTCAAATGAAGTTCAGTATCCAGGGATTTCTGAAGACTTTTCCAGAATCTTGAAGTAAAACGGGGATCACGATCAGAAACAATCGATAGGGGTACTCCATTAAGTCTCACAACTTCATTAATATATAGTCTTGCTAGACGTTCCAGGGGTAGATCTTCTCTTATAGCAAGAAAATGTGCTGTCTTGGTAAGACGATCAACAATAACCCATATTGCATCGTTCCTTCTAGGAGTCTTTGGTAGCCCCATGACAAAGTCCATCGTAACATTGTCCCATTTCCACTCCGGTATGGGAAGAGGTTGCATGACTCCTCCAGGCTGTTGCCTTCCAGCTTTCACTTGTTGACAAACCATACATCTTGACACAAAATCAGCAATCTCCCTCTTCATGTTGTCCCACCAAAAATGTTCCTTCAAATCTCTATACATTTTGGTGCTCCCAGGGTGTATAGAGAAATTGGAACTATGAGCATCATCCAGCAATTCCCTTTTTAGATCAGGTATATTGGGAACACAAAGTCTCTTCCTGAATTTCAAAATTCCATCTTCATACACAAAGTCTCTCAATCTCCCATCATTCACAGCTTTAATCTTCTTTTGGAATTCTTCATCATCGGTCTAAGAACTCTTAATCCTTTCTAGTAAAGATGGTTTGGCAACCATTTGAAAAAGCATTGATGTTTCACCTTCCCTGGTTATTCCCATGTCCATCTTCACTAGATCCATGAAAATTGGATCCCTTTCAATTCTCATATTGTTCAAAACTCCATGGTCTTTTCTACTCAAAGCATCTGCCACCTTGTTTGCCTTCCCTGGGTGGTAGTGTATCATACAATCATAATCCTTGAGTAATTCAAGCCATCTCCTTTGCCTCATGTTGAGTTCTTTTTGTGAGAAAATATACTTCAAACTCTTGTGATCAGTATAAATCTCACATTTTTCACCATAGAGGTAGTGCCTCCATATCTTCAAAGCAAAGATCACAGCTGCTAACTCGAGATCATGAGTAGGATAGTTTTGTTCATGAATTTTCAACTATCGTGATGCATAGGCAATAACTCTATCATTCTGCATAAGGACACAACCAAGTCCTTTCTTTGATGCATCACTATAAATAACGAACCCATCATTCACCGATGGTAGAGTCAATATAGGAGCATTGACTAATCTTCTCTTCAGTTCTTCGAAACATTCTTCACACTCTTTTGTCCAAACAAATTTAACCCCTTTACGTGTGAGCTTCGTTAATGGGTTAGCCAATCGGGCAAAATTCTGGACGAAACGTCGATAATAACCTGCCAAGCCAATAAAACTACGTACCTCAGTTATACTCGTAGGTGCTGGCCATTCTTGGATTGCCTTGGTCTTAGAAGGATCAACAGAGATTCCATCTTTAGAGACAATATGGCCAAGAAAAGAAATCTCCTGAAGCCAGAATTCACACTTGCTATACTTCCCATATAATTCATGCCTCCTCAGAGTCTTCAAGATAATGCGCAAGTGATTTTCATGATCTTCGTAGGTTTTGGAGTATACCAAGATATCATCAATAAATACCACCACAAATTCATCTAGATACTCCTTGAAAACTCTATTCATCAGATCCATGAATACAGAGGGTGCATTAGTCAATCCAAACGGCATTACAGTAAACTCGTAATGCTCGTACCTGGTTCGAAATGCTGTCTTCGGAATGTCTTCCTTCTTCAAACACAACTGATGGTATCCAGATCGAAGGTCAATCTTTGAAAAGTATTGAGCTCCATGCAGTTGGTCAAATAAATCATCAATACGAGGCAGGGGATACTTGTTCTTTATCGTTATAGCATTGATCTCCATGTAGTCGATACATAACCTCATAGATCCATCTTTCTTTTTAACAAAAAGAACAGGGGCTCCCCATGGAGAAACACTAGGGAGAATAAATCCCTTATTACTCAATTCCTCTAGTTGTTTCTTTAGTTCGAGTAACTCTACAGTGGCCATTCTATAAGGGGTCTTCGATATAGGCCTTGATGCAGGAATCAAATCAATAGAAAACTCAACTTCTCGTTCTGGAGGATGTCCAGGTAAATCTTCCGTAAATACATCTAAAAATTCTTTCACAACAGGTACATCCTCTATTTGAACATTACTTTCCTCACCGATAGTTACTTCATTCTCTTCCTCCCCAATAATTGAATTTAGTTGAGCTATTGAGGGTGGATCTAAATAAGAATTAGGTGGTGACGATTCTGCTCTAAAAATAAGGTGTTCCTTATCATTATCATCAAGAATCGTAACCTCTTTCTTCTTACAATAAATCTTCGCATCATAGTCCGAAAGCCAGTCCATACCGAGGATTATATCAAACTCAATCATAGGTATGACGATGAGATCAGCAGATAAAGAAAATTTATGTGCTCTAATGGGGACTGATTCACAAAACTTTGTTGCAACGATACTTCCCTTAGGAGTTTTAACTGACAGCTCCCTTATTAAATCAAATTGGAAATATCTAATTTTCTTAGCAAACTGGGAAGATATGAAACAATGCGATGAGCCAGAATCAAATAATGCATTTGCTAAACTTGAGGAAACCATTAAATTACCTGCCACCACGTCTTTTGGAGCTTCTACCTCAGCAGTAGTGATAGCATAAGCCTGGCCTTGATCCCTTGGCCTTTTCTGAGGTAAGTTCTCCTGACGCTTAGGACATGAATTTGCATAATGCCCCATCTCCCTGCAATTATAGCACTGAACGTTGGTAGCTTCCTTCTTCCCCTTGCAATCATGAGCTTGGTGGCCTTTTTCACCACACTTGTAACAGACTCCCATTCCCTTCAAGCAAGTACCAGGATGTTTCTTCCCGCATTTACCACAAGATGGATATTCAACCTTTCCTTTCTTCCCCTTATTTCCATTCCCAGATTGATCAACAGGTCTCTTCTTCTCTTGCTTTGATTTAAAGTCATAAGACTTAGAGAATTCCTTTTCGGTCTTGATAGCACATGAGACAATGTCTTCGTACGATGAAAAGGATTGTGAGACTAATGCTCGACGGAGAAATGGTTTTAACCCATCAAAGAAACGATCAATCTTACTTCTTGGGTTGCGAATATAATCTCCAGCATACCTCGCTAACCTTGTAAATTTAGCCTCATACTTTGTGACATTCTCATCCTCCTTTTGTCTCAGACTCAGAAATTGTCTTTCCATATCTGCTCGATGGTCGCGAGGAAAGTATTTTTCTAAAAACAGATCTTTGAACTCCCTCCATTCCATATTTGATACTTCATCATCTTCCTTCATGTTCTGAATCAATGACCACCATTGATCAGCATCTCCAGTGAGGCGGTAAACTGCCATGATAACTTTTTCCCTTTCACTGCTCCCCAAAGCCTGAAATATTTTCTCTAGGGAAAATATCCATTGCTCAGCTACTAAGGGATTTGTATTCCCATTGAACGTTGGTGGTTGTTGCCTCATGAATCGATCTAACATTGATCCTCCACGCTGTGGATCAGGGTGCTCCATACGGGTAAGGTTATTATTCATAACCTGAGTAAGTTGTCCCAGTATAGTGATTAGCTGATCAGCACCAGTTGCATCACCAGCCCCACTATAATTATCTTGAGCAGGAGGGAAATCCCTACATAGAGTGCGTGCATTGATACGGTTTCCATTTCTTCCACTAGGCGCCATTTCTAAACAATGGCATAAACTAGATCAGTTTATGAATCAAAATACATAATTCCATACTTATAAAACACTTAACATAAATTGAACTATTTATGGATATAATCCATAATCATAAGAATGTTTTCTTTGAGGAAGTATATACTCATAATACCTTCAAAATGATTTGTAAAGAAAATGAGAGTTATCCTAAGCATATCCCCCGGGAGTGTCGTAACCAAGAGTGCAGCAAGGCCCGTTGTCGTGCACCAGTTCCCGTTCGAGTCTAGCTCAAAGCGGTGTTTTCGGGTTTTACCCCTAGGTACATCTGTGCCAGAGCCTCCTCTACCTGCTCGTATCCAGACAGGGATGTATTGCTTGGAAAACTCACAAAATCTCTACAATACCAAAATTCTAGGAAGTTCTTCTATACTAATCCTCAATGATCATCTTAGGTCTACGTGATCTAATCAGAGTTTATCTAAATCTAGCTTCCAAGGTTTGTACTAAACTTCCTCTGATACCAACTGTAACGCCCCGACCCCAGCTACCCAGAGTCGGTGCATTATTACATAACATTGGCATGATCACAAGAAATATCAAATCTCGAAAGACCGATTCGTTTAGTAGCCTTGGAAACACTAGATATATTCATAAGTTTTACATTACATCATAAAATGAAAAACTACTGCAACAACATAATGTTTCCACAATCCACACTATTAACCCCTCATAAAATCCCTGCAGGTCATTCATAACTTACTTCTTCACATCCTGGGAAAAATAAAACATAAAAAAAGGGGTGAGCTCAAATGCCCAGTAAGGATAACAATATAGCGGAAACTTTCATAAATAAGAATAAACATTTAAGGCAATGTATAACTAAAACAAAAGCCTTTTAAATATGAACATTCAACATGGTATGGCATAAATAAAATGAAATAATGTCATTTACTTATTCACATGGATATTCTACTAATCGAATAATCACATGCAAAAATCAATAACCACTTTCATAATGTTGGAATGCATAATGCCAGACTATCATAACCACATAGCCAAGGCCTCGTGCCAAGACTACAAATAATATTTTGTCAAGGCCTTGTGCCAAGACACTAGTTTGTCTCATGAGACCTACTGATGCATCGAGGAGCTATAGCGGGCTCCACCCGTCACTTATTAAGTCCAATGCATTCCCATATGAAAAGGTTTAAACATAACATAAAAATTCGTATTAAAATTAGCATACGAAATGTCGATAATTTCACCATAAACTATGAATGGTATAAAAATAGCACATCCATAGTCAAACATATCACAAAACCTTCAATACAATATAGAAGTTTTGTATCATAATAAATCAACTTCAAATAATCTTAAAATCCATCAAAGGATGTTGACATAGATGAAATCAAAATTATTTTTAAAGAAGTATCTCCTTTTATTTTGAAATCATTTAAGATCCATATAAAATAAAACATTTTCTTTGAAAATATTCTTATAAGCTTGTATGGAACGCTTCGACGATTTTATAACGGCGGAAAATAACCGCACCCGCCGTATAAGTTAAAAAAACATTCTTACCTCAATTCTGTCGAAAAGGTTAAAAAGGACCTTGATTTGAAAACGACGGAAAGATTCCTTTATAAACCTCTTATAAAAAGTCAAACAAGGGTATAAATGACTTTAACCCATATTCTTGTAAATAGTAAAAATGTTTTGAAATACATTTCGAAGAAACATGGATGTGGATGATAAAGAGATCCCAGTAGATTATTACGTATAATACAACCTCGGATAATGAAGAGATTGTGAAATAACCCTTACCTTGTACTTTTCCTTGGTTGGGGTAGGTTAACCTCCTGTATAATGGTGAAATAGTTGTTATTAAATTATACAAGAATCATATATATTAATATGATATCATATATGATCTTTTAACATTGATTTGTTAATAATATCTTAGAATTATCGTCGTTTCGGGAGTTAACTTACTCATTTTATTTTATATGTTTTGTTACATAAGCCATGGTTGTTGTATCTTATTCATATACAGAATGATATATAGTCCTTAAACATCATTTTTAAATCATCAAATGATAATTATACTTGAATGGATACGATGGAGAATGAATCTCATCGCGTTCGTGGAGACGGTAGTCCGTACGTACGCACGAGCGACAATATCATTCTTTTGATATTAAAATAATATATAAATGGATGGTATATCATATATAAAGAATCATTAACATGTTATATTTATTATTTACAAGAGTTACACATCATTATTATACCCATCCAAATAATATTATATTGAATAACAATTACACCACGACGTGGAGACGGTAAGTCGTACGTACGCACGTATGGTGACATGTTATTAAAAGGGTGGATAGAATACTGAATATGATTGTACCATATTTATAATAACATCACAGTATATGTGAGATACTGTAGTTATTATTTTATAATGGTATGAACAAAGGAAGAAGAAGTGGAAGAAGAAATGAACTTGGAGAAGGGTGGTGAAATCATTACCTCTTCTTCGGGTTCTTCCTTTTGATTTGATCAAAAGGGCTCCTTAGGTTGGCTTTCTGATCAAAATAAGGCCTCTAGGTTGTAGTGAGGGATGTTGGGAGAGTATTTGGGCCGAGTTTGGCCGAGCCAAAAGGCTTTTAAGGTGTGATGAAATGAGAAGGAGGAGTGCCCTTTTATAAGAGGGGTGAGGGGCACCTTTGGAAAAGTTAGAAATATTAATTTATAATAAATTCATATTCGATTTCTAAAGGCTCCAAAGTTGATTATTCAAAGGTTAAGGTGGGGATAGGTCGCAAACCACTCAACCAATAGAATTTAGACAGGTTTGGGTACTTATATTAACCTTATCTTTAAGTATTAACTCTAAGTTAATTAGTTTCACTTTTACAATGTCTCTTTGTATTTTTATATAATATGGTTAATAAACTTACTATATACATCCAAGAGACCCCCAAGTGGTACATTAATGATGAACCTATCATGATATAAGTCTCTTGGCCGAACCTTAGATTTTTAGGAATTTAATATCAATTAATATTATAATATTTGTTTTAAGAACTCTTTTATGTCAATTTTGACACTTTTCAATAGTTGATTTTTGTGAAACTCATAACAGATTGATTACTTCGAAAAAAGTCAATTAAATCAATCCTAATATATCATATTATCCTAAAAAATTAGTTTAATTCATTAAAAGTTTCATATTATATTTATTTGGGTATTTATAATATCAATTATTTTAATTTTTCACTATTATAGTAATTACTGCATCATCATTGTATCATATAAAAAATAAATTATTTAATGTCTAATAATTATAAATAAACTATAATTATGTAAGAAATCGTTTTATATTTCTAATGAATATTTATAATCTAAAATCCAACATATATAACCCTATGTAACAATTGTTTTTCTAAAAGATATATGCTTGTGTCATTTTTGTATTTATTTTAACTAAATTAAAATAAAGTGTCATTATCACTTACAAGTGGATCCATGGGGTCCCAAAATAGACCCAAATATTCCCATGGTCGACCATGTATCAACCAATAGGGTTAAGACACGTTTTAGGGTAATTTAGTATTATTATAATATTATTTTTTAACCCTTATTTACCGGATTTACCCTTAACCATGGTAAATAAAATATTTACCGCAGTAATTATTCAAAATGTCTAAAAATAAAAGTTACCTATTTACAAAACTTGAACATCCTGATTCCAAATATGGAATCCATTTTACTAAATTCAAAACACAGAAGTGGCAGAAATTAATTTAAAATTAATTCCCGCTGTCAAAATAAAAAGCGTGTTTTTAAGAGATAATAACTATCAAAAGATTGACACTCGTTTATGTTCGGTTTAATTGTAAAATTATGTCCAATGACAAACATTATATTAAATGGTAAAAATATATTCTAAATATACTTCAAAACTACTAAAATACATAATTTATCACTATTAATTATTTTGATTAAAAAAGTTGTTTGTAATTAAAATTTAGTAATTTTCACTATTCATCAAAATATGAAAGTTATCCGAAAAGTACCAAAATTTCACCTTAGGCTAAATTCGATATTCCGAATCCAAAAATGAATTCCATTTTCAAATATAAAATATATATAATTTCAAAAAGTAGGTATTACTATTCATAACGGCTAGTTTGATTAGTTATGGTGTGTTAGAACTCGGTGTTGCGTACGACACACGCTATCACATTATTCAAAGAGAAGCGTACCATAGAAGCTTGGGGTGTTACATATTATTCTAGGTGGAGTTACCTTTGTGGTGATACTTGTGTGGTATAATTCAATGTGGTGTTACCTTTTTGGTACTTACCAATGTGGTTATACCTGTGTGGTTTTATTCTATGTGGTGTTACATTCACATTATTCTTTACTTCATGGAACTGTTGAGCTTTTGGCTAAGGATTTAGAATTTCTGTATCCTTCTGAATGGGATGGGTATACATGATAACTTAGGTATATGTATAGGCATATATCTAATTAGGGTTGATTGTTGTATTCATGCTTTGTGGTTTATCCTTTGTGGATTTTGAGAGACCTTCTCGGGTCTCAGGGTCCCTACTGATTATTGTCATACTCACCCATACATGGGATACTCCCGCAACTTGTTGTGTCTTGTGCATATGACGAACAATGCTAAGTGAGGATGAGGCTACTAGGACTAGAGGCTGGTTGAAGGTCGTCTTTAGTCGAGGCATACCACAGAGACGACCATTCGAGAGCTATACCTACCTTTCAGGTCAGATCCTTGGTGGGTGTTCATAGGAGTTGTTCTTCCAGTTTTCTTGTACTTTCTATTTGGGCTTGTATTCTGACACCTTTACATAATGTACACACTCTTTTTACTATATAGTTTACATTGTGCTCAAATCTTTCATTGGTCTTGGTTGTGTGAGTTTTCTTGTTATAAATGCAATGCCTTCTCGGTTTTAGGGAGAAGAATTTCCGGTTCTTGTCACCAGCCCCTGGCCTCTGGAAGGCGGGTTTGGGGTAGTCACAACATGGGACCAAAGGGATAGGTCATGACATACTATGTTTTAAAATGATTTTCATTGTGATTTAGTTTTATTATGGGAAAAGTATAATCAATGATGAATGTTGTGAATAATTTTCATGAAAAGATTTCATGTTTTTATTAAAATAATTGTATTATAATAAAATTGGTACTATTTATATAGTAATGAAATTTTATACTATTGGGTTGATTTCTATTAATTATTCCCTAGTTTTCTAAAACACTAAATCCAAATGATCATTTTGAAAGTAAAAAAAGTGAATTCATGAAAAACTCAGTAGATTATGTAATGTTTAGGGCTATGTCCTTATATTGTGTCAATAGTATCTCCTTGTTTGGTTATCAAAAATCTTGTGACTTTATAATAATGTAAACAATAAACTATTGATTAAAATATAAATTATTATAAATTTTTTTAAATCTTCATAACACTATAAAATGTTTTTATATAAAGTTTAATTTGAATAAAAATTGAGCCAAATATATTAAATATATATATTATCAAACCAGAGTATGTATAAATTCATAAAATAAGAAAAAAGGTAAATATTAATCATTGATTAAGATAATTTACAAGGAATAAGTTTAATACATATGGAATCAAAGGTCTGTTATCAAAATAATGTTTACAATATTATAAAAGAAAGATATTTATATAAATATAGAAAAAAAATATATATTCATTTTCCATCTTTTTTGAATTAACATAAATAAAAAGTAAAATAGTAAATTCAATGAAAATAATTATCAGTAATAATACAATTTATAGTGAAAAATTAATTTTTGTACATACAACAATACCTAAAACAATAATTGACAAAAAAATCCCCATTAATGACATAGTGTATATTCTAAAAAAATTCTCATGTATGGTAGAATAAACAAGAGGTTATTTTTAATTGACCTTGTCTTAGTCAATGGTTATAGATATAGTGTCTATAGATAAGGTAAAAGTTGTATGGGATATAGGAACATATGGTAGAGAATGAGCCTCTCAGATAATAATATGATTGATATTTTGGAGATCTTTTTGGGAGTAAAACTAAAAGGATAGAAACAATAATGTAAAGTTGTATGGGTATCTTAGGTAACACCTATTCTAAAAAATGTGGATTATAGGATAAAGGATTGAGATGGGTAGTGACTTGAATGGAATCCTGATCCACTACTACAATAAAAAACACATGAATAAAGGGATTCATCAGATTGATCAATTCCAGGATTACATTAGCTCCCCAACCCATGGCACTCAAAATGACATTTTCTCCCCCTTAAACAGCATGATCACTGGGGTCATCACTTTATGTAGATGAAATTATTCGTTGATGGATTGGGTAACATGTGGCATCATGAAGTTCTCAAAAAATAATACTAACTGAGGGATGATCCCATTCTTAGTATAAATCCTTAGAAGGTAGTACTTAAATTCCATTGTGATGGTTTCTCTGCCATCTCTAATATCATTCATATATTCCCTTGCCATATTATATGAATGATCATTATTGTTATATATCCATCTTAAATTTTATTTAGAAGCCTCAATAAAATCACTTAAAATGGCATGAAGAACCTCTTAAACCACTGACCTGATACCAGAACATCAATGGAAGGAGCTAGACCACTTGAAGTAGAATCCATGGAAGATATGCTCTCCACCCTCTCCAAATATGAAGTCCATGAAAGTTAATAGGATGATAAAATATAATCCACTATAGACCATATGGTCATACAATAATTTTATAACTTTTTATTATCTATCTCTTCATATTTAATGTGATGTATCATCATAGGTTGGATGTTGTGTATCACAAGATCAAATAAAAATATGTCTTCTCCTTTACTATGATTAGTAGAAAGAGGTTCCTATTTTCTCAAAACATACCACAATCAAAGAGAATAATTTCTTTATAGGACTCTAAGACATCTCTTGAAATGAAATCTAAAGGCACATTGGAAGAATAAGTAGTAGTTGAACATACAGAATAAATGTTAGGTGGAACAGAAGCCTCTCTTTTCTCAGAACTAGTTGAAAAAACTAATGAAACAACATGTAACTACACTAAAACATCTATATGTTCTTCCATTGATCCCTTGGGATATATCTCTAAAGAAACTATAATTTAAGGTGCATAATGATTTTGTGAAATAATATAATCATCTAAATTAGTGTATTTCAAAAAAATATCTTGAATAGACAGTGAAATTATACCATTCCATAAGAGATGTGACATCCTACCTATCTAAAGACACAACAACTAGCACCACAACTGCAGGTTCAACAACCACTGGATCATAAATTGTTTATACAAAAAATTCCTACTTAGAAAAAGTAGGCTAAACATTGTCTTCATCAACAAGATCAATAGGGTGAATAATGAGTAATGGGGATTCCTCTTCCATAAGAAGTTCTTCCACCTCATATCTTATATCTATATCCACATATTGAACTGAGGTTGGTCTCTCTTAAGATATAGAAACAACTAATAAAAATAGATAAAAAACTAAATTAGTCATATCCACATATCCACCACCAATTAGGAAATCTGGATCATCATAGTCAACACCACCATCGCTGTCATCTCCATTAATATATCCCTCACATTTTCCGTATATATTTTCTTCTTCTTCTACTCTTTTGTATTATTCTTACCCTTACATTTCATAATATTCATTATCTAATCAATTTTTTTTATGATTTTATTTAGAGGGTTTACAATCACTCCAATACTATTCCACTTTTGAGGCCTCAGTTTCTTCATCTTCACTTCCTTCTTTTGAATGTTTCTCTCGGATAGGGGTGGATTTATGAATACTAGGAACACCAACAGAGATTAGTGGAGGATACATTGGAATATCTAGGACACTTCCCTCATCAAATGAAAAATCATCCTCATCATTTCGTAAATAAAAAGACTCCAATTCATCTTATTCCATAAAATAATTATATACTCCCTTTTCTAGGACTATGTTTGGATCCATAAGATTCTTCAGCCATTCAGGGTTATTATCGGATTAAAATCCTTATAAATCTTATTAGTATCGTCAAAACATTGTATCTTATTGGGGTTCTTACTTATTATAATTATTTTTCAAATGACTCTTGTAAGGAAAAAACCCCCCTCATTTTATATTCTCTTCTTCATCGTTATCTACAAAACCCTTGTCCAAAATCATGGCCGAAAGGAATTTAGGGAAGATGAGTGATTTTTAACTTGAAGATAACATACCCATATCCATCATGAGAATCATAAAATATTTATATAATAATGACGTCTAATATATTTTTAAGACAGAAGTGATATTCATCATGATTCCTCATTGTGTTGAAATCATATTCCTGTAGAAAAAAACATATAGTAAATGAACTTGAAAAATTTACAAAATTAATCATCATGATCAGTTACAACTGGTATTTTTACAATTTATTCATTAGAAACATCTGACTAATAATAATCATACATTAAGAAATCCCTTTTAATTGGAAATGATCATTGATAATCATCTGAGACACATTCAAAATGTACTTTTAGACATATGTCCCCTCAAATTGAATAGAATCCAACATTAACTATATTTATTCTACATATATCCTGGTTTTCATCTTCATAAAATCTAAACTCAAAATATTGATTGAATGGGTGCACTATCATAAGATAGAAGCTCCAATCATAATTAAAGAACCACTATACCCATCCTTAGACTTGAATTACTATATGCACCATAGAAAATCTCAACAAAAACCACTCATCCAGAACATCTATATCAGCTATCTATATATTCTTTTCAAGTTACTGATTCTCTAGAACAATAATTGATATTCTTGATTATTCATTCTACAACATTGATATAAGTTACCCATATATAGATTACAATAAATGTCACATAATTTATACCATTGATTATGGATCAAAATTCTTTGATGATTTTGAGGTAAAGAGAAAGGTCGAGAGAGATAGGATCACCGTGAGGGTCAAAAGTAAGGCATATGGGAGAGAGAATCGAAATAAGACAAGTCCAGTTTATATAATTTGGGATTTGAAAAACTATGTAACATAAAATTAAAAAAAATGTAAATTCACAAATATAAATTAAAAACAAAAACAAAAAAATCAATATTTTGTCTTTACCGATAGTTGGTAAACACTAACTGTGGGTAAACCCCAAGGGTAGATAAATTCCAACTGTGAGTAAAATCCAATAATGGGTAGACTAAATGGTGGTAGACTACAATGTTGGTTATAATCCAATGTTATGTGGACACCAATGATGTGTAGTCTCTAATGGTGTGCATAATCTAATGTTGTTATAAACCATCAATGGGGTAGACTTTAATGGTGGGTAGACTTTAGCGGTGGGTAGAATCCAAAGGTGGGTAAACAATAATAGTGGATAGAATCCATGGTTAGGTAAAATCCAAATATGGGAAGAATATAATGGTGTTTAGACTCTAATGGGTGGTAAATTATAATGGTGGGTACACTCTATCGATGGGTAACCAAAAAATTAAGTCTAACCAAAATTAATCTTGCCTAATTCATGTTTGAATTAGTTAATTTTATCAGAATTCAATGTCTATTTATAAATATCATCAATATAATGTTCAGTACCAATTTAATAAAGATTTATATCACCAAATAGAAATATATATTTCATGAATTGATGTTTTACATCACTTTGTTTTGTTCTAGTGTGAGATACATGATTTTTAGAGATGGTTATAGAACTTGTGTTGTCACAATGTGTAGGTACATGTTGTAAATAATATCCATTGACTAGAAAAGTTTGTTTCATCTAGAAAATTTTCTATATAGCAGCTACAAGTAGATTTCTGTTATGATTTAGCAGTAGATTTTTCAACATGTTTTTTTCTTTCCACACCAAGATAATAGAGGCATGGCCAAAAGATAACATATTCTGGAGGTGCAATTTCGAGCTGAATTACAACCATATAAACCAGCATCTAAATAACAAAAAAGAACAAATTTTGGTCCTCTAGAGTATAGAAATGCTAATTTTTTATACTTATGGTATTTAGAAATATTTTGACCTCATGTATGTGTGAATACTTTGGGTTTGATTGAAAATGATCAAATACGCATAGCCTAAACAAAATGTCATGTTTACTAACAATTAAGTACCAAAAAATTCCAATCGTACCTCAATAACTGGTTTGATCCAATAATTTACTAACTACATCATGATACAATTTATTGGTGGTACTCATAATACTGTCACTAATTTTAGTACAATCAAAACTAATATTTTTAAAATGGTATTTATAATATTTACTGTGATTTAAAATAATTTATTCTTTGTTTTTATAAATCTAAAAACTGACATATAATTTTAGTTCACGTATTCAACACATTTCAAATTCATTTAGAATCACCATTGAAAAATAGTAAATAATGATTTTTTAGTGGATCCAAAATTAATATAATAAACATATATTTGAACCACTAAAACATATTTTAATATTATTTTTATAAAAATGGTAGGACAAACTATATCTTTTCAAAATCCTTTTCAATGGAGAAATGATTTGGACCTATCATACCAAGATCTATTATCTTATTTTAAACCTTATAAAACCATAGTTTGTTTGAAAACATGATTTGGAAATTGGGTATTTTTAAGTACGTGGGGTTGTTAAACAAAAATATCCTCAATTATATCCACAATCAATGGTGAACATCTTATATCCATATTATGTAGTTTTAAATCTTCATGTGCCTCATAGGAAAGTAATATTCTAATTGATTCACTTATAAATACATGTGAAAAGGCTTCTTTATATTCTATACTATTCTTATAACTATAAACTTTTACAAATAGTCTTTCATTACTCCTTATTATTTTAGAATATCCATCAACCTTGTTTCTAAAAAACATTTTGTGCCTATAGTGAAGGTGTCATTAAGTATATTATCATGTTCGAAGAATTTATATCATTCAACTTTGTTATGTTTATCATTCATAGTGAATACCTAGAATTTATCATTTATTGCTTTAGTGATGTTATTAGTTTCATGTTGTGAAAATAATGCATGATGTTCTCCCTATTTTCATTGAGAAGCACTGTTTGTTCACCAATATCTATGTATCCAAATAAAACATCTAAATTATGGTATCTAGTATTATTAATAGTTAAAGAGAAAGAAGGGTTTCTCATCTCATTTTCAACTATAGGTTCTGGTTCTATTTATAGAATTTCCCTGAAATTGGATGATTTTTTTCTAGTTTTACAATAGAATTAATATATTTGGAATTGATATCTACATTTGATAAATTGTATTCAAGGTTTCATAAAGGAGTTAAAGCCTCATAAGGATATTTCAAATAAAAAATCACCTAGACAGACTCATCCACACACTTGGTTCTTTTAGAAAAAAAATATATTATTTAGTAGAAGTTGAATAACCATGGAAATTTCATTCATCTATTTTGGATATTTTTTTTTTCAATATTATCTTTACCATTAAGAATAAAGACATAGTAGCTAAGAAAACTAATGTATTTGACCTTAGGATTTTACTATACCAATGTTCATACAAGGGTTTTCATTAAACCAGGTTTAATTAAAAGTCTATTAATTATATAGATGTATATATTCATAACCACTACTGAAAGGTAGATAGGTTAATCATAATCATTTATAATTGTCAATTCAATATAATGTTGTGTTCTATTCCTTCATTATTCTACTCAATTCTACTGGGGGGGTCAATGATCATTTAATATATGGTTATATAAATTTATCATGAAAATTAATTCAGTATCTAGATTTTCAATCTCTTGGACACAATTACATATTAAGGTATTCATCCCATGTCCACTTATGTTTTCTATAGATTTATCATAGTTTGTAAAATAAGATTTGTCCTAACTTTTATGAGGTTAAATGAATACCCATGTATAACTATAGAAATAATATATATGTACATAAACCTAGTGCATCCAATTGAAACTCGAAACTATAAACGACACATACATGTATATATGAACCAAATCAATAGGTGTAGAAGTTAAAATTTCATTATTTAGTTTAAAATATATTTTATGTTTTTTCCATTATTGATTAATACTATATACTTTCATTAAAGAATTTTTTAGGGTAGATCCATAACTAAATCATTCCTTGTAAGCATCCATGGTGAGTCAATATTACATTGGATTAATATCCTATGACAGAGCTGACATTATATATTTAGTTCATGTAAGTAAGAATCATTTTGTGAAATTAGATAAGTAAGATTAACATGATATACATTTTCATTCCACTTATTATTAAATAAAAAATACTTTTTTGAATTAAAATAAGTGCAGGAATTGTTATATAATTAACCTAAAATAAACTATCACATAGTTGTGATATTCTAGAATTTTTTTATAATGATAAAAAAATTTAATTCAGAACTTAAAAGTTAATTATTGTTACCAAATTAGTCAACAATGATGATTTTTTCCATTTTCATTTTCACTAATGGGGAAATGTCCACCATCACACATTATTATATTATTTACGTTCATGTAAATTATTTTTCTATGTTTGGTGGAGTCTCTCTCCATATTCCATATAATTTTACATGATATATTCAAGAAGTTTCCCAAAAAATTATTGTACGTTAATTATTTTGGTGTTGCGATTTTATTTTGTCATGAAATTTTAGTAATGAGATATTTGTGTACTCAAATATCCTTGAAAGGTTTTCTATAAGAATATCAAAAAAAATTTATATTAAAATTTTATTCCATCAAATTGAATAAAACCATGGAATAGAGTTTTCATAGATGGATTAAGGAATAAATGTTCTCTTGACAAGTCTTCTTTGTGCAGGTTGGTAACCTACAAGAGTAATATATTTATGTGAAATTATTTTACTACTATTTGACTGGGACTTTCTCTTACATTTCTAAATATCTCTGTCTATTTATTTAATAGATCAATCAAAAATTTTAGTTCAATATTTTCTGCCATCAATTAAGAATTTTTATTTTTCACTTTAGTAATATTATATTTGATTTTATGAGATAAAGCATGATCTTTATTTATAATGTTTTTTGTATTTTATCTCTTTTGAAAGTATTTTCATGAATATGTCAATATCTAAAAATTTAGCCTTTTTAAATATCTTTTTTTATCATATTCAAAATGATAACAATTATGTATATGATAGATAGTAGTTTCCTCAGATATAATTATCACAAAAAACATATTTTTTATTTCTGAAAAATCTTCATTAGTCATGTCTGAGTCACTAGATCTATTCTCAAAGGCTATCCAAGTGGTATTCATTGCATTAATATATTTTTTCGTTATAATCAAACCTCTTTTTTTTAAATTAACATGGTGCATCCATAATTAACATGTTCTTTTCTCTTACACTCATAATATGAAAGAGAATTTGAATTATAATCTATTTACCAGTATCTCCAACACTTCAATTTATTGTAATAATTTTCTTCATAAATAGGTTTTTGAAAGGATCTCTTATTATTTTGTAATTTTTTAGTCAATCTAGCTAGATGGGTCAATTTATCATCATTTTCCACTGGTGAATCCACATAACGTGATCGTTCATCTTAAGCTTTTTCCATATTCATTCTTTTTTGATGTAGTAGTTTTGAATGAAATAATTTTTTTTCTTATATACATCATAATCATAAAAATCAACTTTATTCTATACCTTATAAATCATCTACATCCCAATAAATGTTTTTATGGGTGGTTTATGAATTTTATTATATTATCTTTTTGAAACTTTTTCCACAATATATCTTTCTAGAACACATCTCAGTAGTCACATGTATTGCTATTTTTCTAGAACTCAATTTTCCAAATAATTATTTGTGTTAACAATATATTTTGACCTAAGATACATATCATAAATGAGTTCACCAAGGTTCATCTTTAATGTATCACAGTTACATTAAAAATTGTTCAATATCATCTCCTTCACATTAGATAATCCTTCATGAAAAATAGCTAATGTGACCGAAATTTCAAAATATGTTTTACATGAAGATATCACATTATACTCTTAATATCTTAAATTATAGTACTAATAATTTATGTTTTCTAAATTATAATTACAAGTAGATTTAGTAGCATCATCCCATGTAAGTATACTAGTTTTTGGTAATTCATATTTATCCCCTATTGTAGTCATTTTTTTCAAAACCCCTACACTAATTCTCCATTATCATGTTATTTTCTATTGATAATAATTATTTAAATTAAATAAAGGAGGTAATTTCATTATACACCCTTCTTGTCTATTACCGAATAAAATAACTTAATTGAGAATAGATATAAATTTAATATCATTAATGCAAAACTAAAATCACTATTTAAAATAATTTGAAAAACATTTGCGACCAAATATTGGTGAAAGTGTGAATCTCAATAGGGGTGAATTCAGTACCCAACAATTTATTTTGATAAAATGATTTTATGTAAAATATTCAAATAATTCTAATAGTCTAGTTAACTAATAAAAGAGTTTAATATATATTGGGATCTTTAAAAAAATCATCAAAGATTTATTATGTATAATATAAATTAATATGAAAAATATTTAAAATTTTGAAATTTATTTTCTAAAAAAATATTATATAAACACTAATTACGAATAAATACCAGTTTATTGATGTTTTACAATTTAAATCAAAATTTTCAGAATCCATGTAAATGATAGAAAACAAAACACTCATTGGAATTACGAAAATAGGTTTAGTTTCAATCTGAGACATAATATCATGTATAATGAAATAACCTAAAATAAAGAAAATTGAATAAACTAATCTGGATCAAAAACCTGGATCAGGTATACATTAAAGTTATCCATTTTTCAATTCCACACAGGGACCTCTTCCATAATACCTGGGGGAATAAAACAAACACATTCCAGACAAGGTTCTCATCCACAAAATAGCGAGTAAACATGTATATTGGTAGTTTATAAGATAACTTATATCTTTCCATTCAATATCATAAGGAAGTGTGTGGTTAATAAATAAGGTAAAGCACACACTAATCATAATTTAAATACAACTAATAAAAATATAGAATGTAATGTTGTAAAGAATGTATTGTATTTTGAACTTATGTGCTCTGAAGCATGATAATCCGAAAAAGTATCTTGATGAGGAGATCAATTCAATTATCCAAAAAATATAGTAAACCATAGAATCCCAATCTCACTTTTTTCTAAATATGATAATTTTTCATAACATACAATGTGTTATACTCCTCCATATACATGTGTAGGTAAGGATATATCATGAAAGATTTTATTAATTCCACTCACATCACAAGACTCTTGATGTTCTTACAATACTATTGTATCACTAATATCTTATTTTTTTCATGCATTATAGTGTATTATATTTACTATATCATCATGATATAAGTGTGTATATTTGAGGAATAATCATCTAAATATAATTCCCTCATACTGAATACTGATAGAAACATTAATTCCACCCACTAATAGTTTATGAATAATCAATTAAATAATCCTCAATGTAAAATTTTATAATAAAATATTTAGAAAAAATTTAATGTCCCATAATAGTTATAGTAGCTCTTATGGTGATTATATAAATCTTATGGTGGCTTACCGTGGTGGTGAATTAAGCGAGTTGTAAGTCAGAACAATTTATAGTGAGGTTGATGGTTGGTATTTTATTTGTCGGGCATCCTTAACAGTCACCCGTATAATGATGTTAGTAGAAGTGGGTAGTAGATTCTTGAGGGTAGAATTAGAGAAATTAATAGACAATGAAATAATGAACAATCAACCGTTGTTTGAAGGATTTATCTCTTCACAATGTGGATAAATTAATACATTAATGAAAATGTTTCATCATATTAACAAAAGAATAATGAATGAGAAGAATAATTTATTTCAGTAAGATACTAAAGTTATTCAAAAAACTATCAATAAAAAGAAGTACATTACGAAGACAATGTGGTACCATACAAATTGAAGGAAACAATGAAATAAATACTCAAATACTAAACTACCACTTCCTTAAATATTAATTTCCAGAGGCTTGGGTTGATCCTCCAATAGTCCAAGTCACCCTAATTAATTTTTTTGGCCTGGGTGGGTAGAAATTTAATGGTGAAAAGTATTTTTAACCCATGACCCGAAATGGAATCCCACTTGAATCCACCAAACAGAGGTAGTGAGACGACCTTCTACATTGAAAAAAATGGGTGGCTAATGGAACAATAAAATTAACCCTAACAATTCTCCCAATAACCTATAATATTTTATCCCAAATTGATGTTTTGTTTTCAAGATATGATAGAAATGGAGTGTTTTTTCTAGGCCACAAAATTTTGCACATAATTGCATCTTCAACATGGGCATCCAGAAACCCCCTTTAAAAGTCAATATTATCTATTGTCACAATTGGATAAAAATTTTCTCATGATTTCATCTATATATTGTTAAAATAATTGCATCGTTGGTACAAGATATTATCAACTATTTTAATTTTATTAGTCCATAGTCTAATTCACTTCGCTAATAATGTTGCTAGTTCCAGGAACCCATTGGCGGGCTTCCAATTGGAATCTTCATGTGCTACAAAAGATTTATTTTTTCACAAATGAACAAGAATCTTGAAAACAAAAAATAAAATATAAATAAATAAAATTTTGGGATAAACAATGTGTATCAATGTGTAACGTGTAATAACGATCTTAAAGTAAGAATTAAAATAATGATTTGAAATAATGTTTCAATTTTAAATTACAAAAAATTGTGTTTGTGAATAAGGATGAAAAAAATATTATAATAAATACAATTAATATCATCCTACTTTAGTGGCTAGTCGCACCCCACCTTGAATATTTCTATTTATGAGAAAAATATATCTTAAAAATATGATATTCAAAACCTATTTTTGAATAAAAAATTAATATAAAATTTTCTCCAAAACACCTCATACATAAAATTATTTAATCCCATCGAAATCATTTAACACTTGATAGGATAATAAGCACATACCATGAACAATCCAATTCATTTTTTCAAATAGCTCACCAAATTTCATCCAATTTAAATTATAATTGAGTATTTATTGTGAGTCTCAATATACATGGGGTTTAATAAATATTGAAGGGGTAAATATTGAATCCCTTGGTGGAATAACATTTTAATAATAATACAAGTTTTAATTTTTTGTTTTATTTTCATTTTTTTCAATTTTCTATGTTAATTTAAATTGCACCCAGTCAACTCAAACCATGTAGTAAGACTTTTATAGTTAATCCCACGTTCCAAGACCATAGGGCATCAAGTGAAGCTCACATACTCAGGAATCGTCTTGTGTTAACTAAATAAAAAATTAAAATCACAACAAATAGAGATAAAATTTTCATATTTGGGCCAGATAACCAAGGATTCGAAATCCCCAAGTGTTCAAAGCCACACATTAGGTCAATCCATTGCTTTATGCACAAATTTATTTATTTTTTGAGTTATTTTTTTATTTTTCAATACTCATATTAAAATTAAAATGATCAGAAAACCTTTGATATTTTTTATGGGACACTAAGAACTCAAATTAATACCCAAAAATTCAAAGGGTGTTTATTGTGAATAATTTTTATTACTTGTATGAATGTGAAAATGGTATAAAAAACATTAGAAAACCACTCATTCCAAAATATATTCTTTTGATCTAATATATCCATTAAAATCATATACGTGGAATGGAAAATTATATGACATTTATTTTAAATGTTTACAATTTATATTCTCATGTTTATATTAAGAGAACGTTTTCCATCCATTAGTACACAATGCTTTTCATTTCAATTTTTTGTGTTTTTTTCATTATGTGGACAAAAATATATTACATCTTCCCCCCTTCATAACAACGAATAAAATTTTCCCTAATGTATAATGAAAATAAAATTTAGGGAGGGATTGGGGTGAGGGAGTGGAGGTCCAAAATTAAAATTTTAAAATGTGTTATGGAACAATGACACCTACTATATGAAGTTGATGTTCATTTCTCCCCAGATAACTCCTTTGATCTCATTATTACATGAATTCTCTACAAGGATGATTATGGAATGGGTTTGAACACACTATGTAAATTGTTTCCATTTAAAAAAAGAATCTTTTTATTATTTTAAATAACATGGTCAAACAACATTAGCACACAATGGAAACCCCAAGGGGTTCCCTTAACTCTAAAAAAATTACAAAATTTATTAGAAAAATGTACCCATTAATTTTATCATTCTAATGTCTTATACTAGGAACATATAAGAATTAATATAATAAAAATTATATATATATATATATATGAAATATAATTATATATATAATGAAAATAGAATAAGGATACACAATAAGGCATAGGTCAGTGATATGTGCCCTCCCCTTTCACATTGATTTCATTTATATGAGTCATGCAGTATCCTGGGTCATGATGGCATTGTCTCCATGACCTATAGTGTGGTGTTTTTGAAATATATATATATATATATATATATTCACTTTTTCAATTTTTCACTTTTTATGTTCTTTTCCTAATTATCAATATATATATATATATATATATATAAACACACACATAGATAGATAGAGAGAGATACACATAAGCACATAAAATAAATCATATATTACATATAAAAAAACAAAAAATAAAATATTAAAATAAATAAAAATAAAAATGGTATAAGAAGAGAAAATATTCAAAAGGATTTTTTATTAAAATGGGGTTTTAAAAATAAATTTATAAAAATGATGAAAATAAAATAAAATCCATTTTGACGTTTTGTTTCCTTAAAAATGTGAATAGATTAATTTTTTTATCTCGACATGGTCCCCTAAACATACCCAATACAATCATTAAATATTTTAATGACCATAATTTTCACTAATTCTACCTAATCGAGGTTTGTTATGTTTTTTAGAATTTGTATAATGCACAATAATATATTCTAAAATGATTGTGTAAATCCTAGGAATATAAAAAATGGTGGATCCAATTTACGTTGTAGTCATTTATAAAACATCAAGGATCATTTCACATTTATTTTTATTACGAAAATAAAAAATGAAAAATTATGTTTTTGGATATCCAAAATTAATATATATTTTGAGGTGGATGGAAAGGACATATGTTCATGTTTAGGTGGGGTAACACTTTCAAATATAGGTTTCAAATTTGAATCAAACTTAGTATTATTTTCAAAATATCTTAATAGAACAATATACTTTTTAATTAAGGATTATAACCAAAAAATTGAACATATAGAGGTCAGGAATGGATATTAACTCAATTTCTTTGATTTCTACCAATGGTTTATTTATTGGGGTTTCTAAAATATATAAAAAAGGAATAATATCCCAGAACCTAAAACCATGATTTTAAATTACCCTATTATGAATACATAATATCAATTACCTATTGATTTAAATACCCTTCAAATTTTTTTGATCTTCTTCAACTACCTCAAATACAAAGGTTTGTTCATTAGTAAACTCATTAGAGGTTTGTGGGAAACTGGGCACTCCACATATGATCATATAAGGGATAATCAGTGTTGGGATGGGTAACACACTTTCTTTAACGATTAGTTGTTTGAATATCAATGATGAAACCTCATAATTATTTTTCTCTATTTGAATACACAATTATTCAACAAATTCATGATGAACAATGTTTATATAAAGATTAACATCATGGAATTTACAAATATTTATATATTCAATAATATTTTAGAGAGATGGAAATTTATCCATTAAATAGTAATTATCCAAATGTTTATACATGCCATTAGGTGTGGTGTAATCATTCATTGTTTGACAAAAAACTCTATATGTTTGGTGAATCCCAATATTTATTTACAATTGGACTCATGCATGGTATATTTATGAGGTAAATTTGAAGGGACTCTATTGATGTAGGATGAAACTAGGATTAAAAAGTTCTTTGGAAATAAACAAATAGAAAGGGAAAAAGATAACAGAAATTATGGAGACAAAAAACAAATGGGGGATGATAGAATAAGTGTTAAGATTTCTGACTTAGGTCTCCAAAAATGGATCCCAAATTTGGTATAACCCAAATTTACCCAAATATTTTAGGTTAAGATGTCACTTTGAGTCTATATGGGGTTGTATAATCATCAGAGACCTAAGAAGAAACCTACAGACACATATATTCTATGGATTGTTTTTTGGATATGAAGTGGAAACTATTTGGTTAATTTTTTATTCCTTTAAATGGGAACTAAGAGAGCTATGTGAATTTATATTTTGAGAAAATTATTTGATCATAGGTTTTCCCTTGGGGTGGATTGGATGAATTCCTTTTTTTTGAATATTTCAATTTCATAAATCTGAGATGGGTTTATTCAATAAAAATTAAAATACCACCATAACATACTAGTTTAATACCTAAAGTTTCTAATAATAATCAATGATACATTTTTAGGATCCTATTTATGATCACTCTCATGTAAAGGATTGTATTATAACTTGATTTTTAGGACGTTAAAATTCAATAAGATCAATGATGTTTTAAGAGTTTTAAATGGGATTCTCAATTAAAAAAGTGATTACACATTAATATAGGGATGAATAAAATCTTATAAAACCCCTTGATATGACCATGGATATAACCATAATAGGTTTTTCCTTACATTTATACTATTATATCAATGGAAGTAGGATGTAGACTCATTAGGGCGGAATTAAAGAAGTAAAGAAAACAATAAAATAATAAATATTCCACCTCTGATTAAAGTATTCATCCCATCATTGTGTGAATTAATTGAAACCATAATAAAAAGCAATCAATTTTTTAATATAAATAATTGAAAATTATGGGAATAATAATTTTTATTAAGAGACTACGTTGATTTTAATATCATACAATTGAAATAAAAACATTACAAAGAAAAATGACATCATAAGATTGCAATGAAACAAAGAAAAAAGAAACCTCAAATACATCACCACCACTATCATAAATAGGAATTTATAGATTCATAGGTTTATCCCCCAATAGTCCATGTCTTCTTAATTAATTTTGGAAGGTCGAGAGGGGTGGAAAGTTAATGGAGAGAATAATTATCCACCTTTGACCCGAAATGGAAGCTAACATGCCCCCACTGAACAAAGTCCTCAAAATGAAGTTACAAATGGTGGAATTTGGGTGGCACATAGAAGAATACAATAAATCCCTTGATTTATATTAATAGACTATAAAATTATAGTTCCAATGGTGTTTTTTATGTAAATGGTGGGCGGTTTATCTTGGCAACAAAATCTATCCCATAACTCTATCCTCAGTTTGGGCTACATGAAAATACCTTCAAATCTAAAATTTAGACCATTTTACTATTGGATTAAATTTTCCAAATAATTTCCTATATTTTTAGAACAAATACTATCATAATTGGTATTGGATCCTAAAGGCTACAGAAATATTATTGAGCTACTATCTAATTCACTTTCCCCAAAATCTTACTGGTTCAAAGGATATCTTGAGTGATTTTCTGATGGTAATATTTAATTTCCACAAAGTAATAATAATTTCCAATGGGAAACATAGAAAGTAAATATTAAAATAAAATCAATATCATTGGGGAATTAACAATTTGTATCAAAATGTACAATGTAATGGTGCACATTAAGCAAGAAATACTATCACGGTTTAAAATAATTATAAAATTTTAGACTACACTATATATGGTATTTATTAATAAGGTATTAGATGAATATTGTAATATATAAAATTAATATAATCCTACTTCAGTGGAAAATTAATCATCCTCAATGTTGAAATCCTTCTGGTTGTAGGTATTTTCGATACATAGCCAAATTTGCATCCTGAAAGTGAGTCATTCATGGCGATGACACGTCCTCAATGCTGAGTCATTCCTAATGTTAGTAAAGTAATATTGTGGGTATTTTTAGCACAAAATTAATATTTCACTAGACTTACTTATATAAAAATGTTATTATAAAGCATAAAAATAATTAAAAAACATAACAACCATGATTTGTGAGGATTAAAACAAGTAGGTGTTATTAGAAATCATTATGAGAATACATCATAAGAAAACCAATTATCTTGATATTTTAATCTGTATTTTAATCTCTAATAATTTTTGGATAAAAAATCCTAACTTCAATTCAACATAAAATTGGTTTCTCAAAGTATTTTTCTCTATTTTTTTATTTTAATAATTATAATAATTATTCCAACTCTTCATCCTTCATCAACTAGGTCTAACATTTCAAATTTTATAGAAATCATTACATATGGTCTCAAAATAATCCTTCTACACTTACATTTTTTTTAAATTTTTTCAATTTTAATATAGGATTATATTCTTTTGGATAATCTCATTCATATATATCATAATTATTGAATATTCTCTTTAACACTATTTTTAATTTTAAATATCCAAATTATTTTTAAATTTATTTTTCATAGTAGTAGGCTTTAGAATTTAATAACAAGAATCTTGAGGACCAAAAGATGAATTTAAAGTAAATAAGATCTTATTGAATCATTTTTAGCGTGACTCTTCATCAAAATATAATATTTCATGAGAGTGAAAATACAGTCATCCATATTAGAATTTTTTTTATTACGTGTACGATCTACTTCAATTATATTGGATTCTCATTCCTTAAAATATCTACAATATTCTAAACCAAAACTTCATATTCTATCTTCCCTTTTCCATGTTATTTTAAACTATAAACTACATGAATAAACCATTGGTTCATTATTTACACTAATTAAACATGTATAAAATAAAAGTCTTGATTCTCATCTTGAAACATAGTCTTTCCTGTATCAATAAGATTACACTAGAAGTTGACTGATCTCCAGATTATTCAAAATCCCATTCACTACCTTACATGAACAAATTTGACTTTATTTCCATCATATCATCAAGAAAATAAATGTTTTCCAAACATTATAATTTGTATGATATTTCATTTCTCCTCGTAAGTAAACACATAAATTAAATTTATGCAATTTTTTAATTTTCTACGATCATCAGATAATGATATACTGTTTTATTGGTAAAAATGATTACATAAAATCTTACTAATAATAATTTTTACAGCATTGAATGTTAGTCAAATACTAAGATTTATATTTTCAATGTTTCGGATTGGAATCCATTTCTATATGAATAAGAAAATTTCAAACCTCTTCTACCTTTGGTGTAATGAAAAAATAGTATATTATAAACTGAATTTAATTTTTTTTAAATAGATATAAAATACCTCAAGTATATTTTACCTCATATATCATGTATATCAGACAAAAATTAATGGAAATGGTTCTAAAGCAAACTGTTTTCTGATATGGGAAATAAATTAAAACTAAAATATGGTTGGTGAATTGTAGTTATGAGTGAACATAAAACATTTCTAAATCAATAAACAATTACATAATATTATATATTCTCTCCTATAATAAAATTATGAAAATTAAACATTTATGTTAAAGAATAAATAGACTTAGAGGATAATTATGCATTATTTTGTCAAAATAAAAAAACTATTAAACCTATAAAATTTTAAAAACATAGGGTAATTGAATCAGTGAATAATGTTAAGGGAAATATTACTTAATAAAATAAATGTATATTATTAATAAATAGTGATAAAAATAACTATATTATTTTAAAATATTTAGTTGAATGATCTATTAAATAGATCCATCATATTAATAAGATCTAAATAATAGATATTCATTGGTGTATCCTTGGTCAAAAGATATAATAATACACTAGGTATTCTTTAGTAACATGTCATAAATTTTTATTTTTATCACCAAGAACAACTTTTATCTCCTCGATCGGTAGTAATTCCAATATTCTAGGACACCATCAAAAAAATAATCTATAAGATCTTACTCATGGCCTCAGTTCCTCAACAATAAATATCGTTGTGAGTAGAATAATCTTTATTATAATTTCATAAATTATTATGATCGGGAGAAAATTTATTAAAAGTCAAATATATTTACTATGAAAAGAATAAAAATAGAGTTCTGATTACACAGGGGAAAACTAATACAAAAATAATCACATTAAGGTAATGAGATGATGAATATCTTCACTCAGAGTGAAAAATATGGAAATTATGTAATAGCTTCTCTTATGCGTTTTTCTTCATTATATTTATAAGATTCCTTGTATACAACTCAAATGGTATCATTCTGAGATGTTAGAGTTTATTTAACACAATATTAGAAGCTTCATCTTATACATATTAATGACTAACTAACACATCAAAAATAGTTTAGTGAACTATCAAATCATTTCATTTTATTTTAGAAAATATATAGTAAGCCACAATTCATTATAAAATATAAATGGTAGATAAGGTTGTATAAAAAATAAAATGAACCAAATCTATAAGATAACTCTATAAGAGTAATGTGTATTTTGATTTTCAATAAAAAATAAATTTTTATTCTCCATAATATATTGAATCGATATTCCTCTTAACATGGGATCAATATTAGATGATGGTGAGGGTTATAGGAAAATTAAATTTTATTTTTTTTCTCCCACCTTGATTGACCACTTTCTTAGTGACTTGGGACAGAAATCATTTTATTTTGGACCCAAAAATCATAAATTAAATACATATATTAAAAAAATTATTTCGAACAAGTTCTTATTATTCATAAATTACCAATTTTAATTGGATTTGGTTACCATAATAAACTAAAATAATAATACGGTCTTATTATAATATTATTATGTTCCAATCCAATATATAAAAAATGTAATTTTAATAGGTAACCTAATAGAAGTAAAATCTGAATATAAATTATGTTTTAAAATCTTTTCTTTAGGATAAACATGTGATAACCCTAAATGGAAATTATTTTCAAGGTATAAAATAATTGAATGTAATTGTATTAAAGATTAAGACCCACAAAAAAATATGTTACATTACCCATATATTTTTTATATATTTAGGATAACTAATTGTTCAAAATATAGCATCCTATTATGTAATTATAATTTTTGATGATTGGCTAGTAAAAATAAATTGAGTGTCCTTGAATGTACTCAATGTAACCCAAGAATGAAATCAATATATTTTCAATCATTTAAAATAAATATACGTTATTTCTCACAAAGAAAAAATATTATCTAAAACCAAAAATATTTACTCTCTGTTATCATTAGATACACAATCTTCTTATTATATATTGTTTCTTCAATATCCCCCACAATTTTTTCAAAACTTTTCACCCATCAAGACAAATTTCAAAATATAATACCCATGTAAATTGAAAAATATAAAAATAAATTCACTCAAATGCTCCGTAATGGAAAAACATAACAATTATTAAAGGAGGGATATATCATAAGCATTTTGAGAAAATATGATCATCGATGAAATTGAATAAGTATTTTAAGAAGTTTATGGAATCATAAGAATTAATCTGAAATAATGATAGCCAAATAATAAATCATAGAATAATAACATTTATCTATAAATGGATCTTTAAGACATAATCATATCTTCCATGTAATAGGAATGTAGAATCATAGGATTTATCACAATATATTATAAAAAACATTAGTATAGGGAATAAAATAAAAATAAAAATATATTACAAGGATATCTACCAAGTATATAATGACATTTTTGGAAAAAGATAACCAAATAATATCAATCAAAAAAATTACATTAGGTTAACCACCCGTCACCCAAAAAATAATAGAATAGGATAGACTCCCATCACTACTACAAAAATGTTCTTTAATATAACTGGTATTTATTAGTGCTAGAAAAAAGCACCGAAAAATGGATCTTTATCATATATCAAGAATATTATGATAAATTTAACCCCTTATCATTGATTTTTTAGCAGTGATATAGGGACCATTTATCATGGCTTTATTATTAGTGCTGATAAAAGGTACCCTTTATAAAGGATTTATATAATTATTAATAATGTTAATAAATAGTAAACATTAAATATATTGTTATATGGTAATATATATAAATATGATTTATTTAATAAAAAATATTTATGAACATTACATTAAATAGTCATATATTTAGTGATTAATGGTATATTGTTAATAATTAATATGAATTAAAAATACAATGTAATTACATAGGGTGATAAACGTATTATTTAATGTGATTTAATTTTTCAATTTAACATAGATTAAATGAGTGTTATATTGATTTAACATATACTTAATTAATGGATTTTTATATACCATGCACACACACAAAACTTGTCTATTTTTTCATTATTGTTATGGTGTACTTATTTTTAATTTATTCAATTTCACTCATTTTTAACATTCATGCACTAATAATTAGATATTAATTTATATGGTTAAAATGTATTTATTAAAAAGTATTTATAAATAAATATATTAATAAATGAAAATTTATTATAATTATATAGTTATATATTTATAATTATAAATAAATGTTTATTTATTTTAATAAGTATTTATAAATTTATAAATAAAAAATAATATATATTTTAATAATTTTTAAATTTATTGAAATATTACATAAATATTGGATGTATTTGAAATATATATATATATATATTTGTATTATATATATATATATAATTAATGAAATATAAATAATCCTAAAAATATTATTTTATAAAAATATTTATATAATTAAAAAAATTGGTATATTTTTAAATAATTATAAAATTATATGAAATATATTTTAATAAGGAATATATTTAATATATTAATAATTATATATATATATATATATTAAGTATATATATACATGATTTTTATTTATAATTATAATCATAAATCCTTTATGAGTGCTTGTTACATAAGCACAGGTAAAAGAATTCTTTATCATATCTTTTTTAGTGCTTATAAAATTATTTTCTTCCAGTACTAAAACATTATCTCCAATAAAGATGAATTTATAAATGTTATTTTAGCAGTGATAAAGACCGTCCATTATCATCATTAAAAAAGTTTTGATAAGCATGACTTTAATCCATGATTTTTTATATATGCACTCATAAAGGACTCTTTATCGACATTTTTTTTGAAGTGATGATAAAGGTGTCTCAATCAACTTAAAAAAACTTTAAGTATCTAAAAACCAGTAATGATATCATAATAATTCTTTCTAGGACACTGACTACTGGGTCTCCTGTATGGTGAATTAAATTTTGAATCACACAAACCTACTCAAATTCCTCTATTTACTCAAATATCACCCAGCATCTGTTGTTCCATTGTACTTTTGGTTTCTAATGAAAACATCAAGATATGGATATGTGGGTCTCATATTTTCTTCATCATAGTGTGTTATACTAGTTTTTTTCTTTGTAGGTTCTGATTTTCTTTATCTATTTGTCATTTTCTTTTTGATTTCTTCTTCGATGATGACATTTATTATTTGTGGTCCAGCTACTGTATATTTTTTTCCTTTAGATTATATGTGGAACTCTTTATATGTGATCTGTTATTTTCTGGAATTCAAATTATTATATCTTATTAAGGTATTTTTAAAATTTTGTTTGAAATCAATTTTCATCACTATCTACAATTGTACCCTGCTATCTCCATAATTTTAATTTTTTCCCTCTTTTGAATGAATAGAGGATCACCTCTAATCTAGAGATAAAATGAATAAAAAGTTTATTCTATTGTACAAATATAGAGGGTGTTGGATATACAAACATTAAACAAATGAGAATGTTGACTTAGCAATCTAATTCTGATCTAGGTGATGGTGTGAAGCTGCAAGAAAAGACGATTTTATGAACTTCAGGGAAAGGAATTTATTTATTTATATACTGTTTTCATATTCTTGTGTATGGGGGGTATTCTCAAATATCTACTTCATGTGAAATTTTTTTTTTATTTGAAATAAAATCATATTAATGGTGATACGTTATTTATTTTTTAGGGGATTTATTAGTGACTTGATCTGTGTTAAGAAATAGTTATTATTGCGATTTTTTAAGACTCATTCCTTATATCATTTATAGAAAAATTTCATCCTCATCATCCCCATATCATGAATATCCATTATTTCAATTTATTTCATGAACCTCATATTTCATCTATTATATGTTTCTTGATTGACTTTAATCATTAGTCATCACATGGATGACTACTTCATAGAGTTTTTCAGGCAATATACATGAATGCCTATAGGAGAATAAATTTTCTTCAAACAAAAAAATTAAATGATATATGTCAGGGAGAATATTTGACGAGGATGATTTGTCTATATATTTCACCATGTAATGAATTCATAGGATGAAACCAACCATAGTCGAGTAATTCATTTCTTAAATTAAATTAACAATGTTCATCAATATAATGTAATTCATTGAAATAATCAAATGTTGAGTTTCCCTTACTAGAATTGCCTTAAATTTCACCATTGATAACAAATATCTTATATGTATCTATAAATTTATTATCAAAAATTAATCTTTCATAATCCCAATATGATGGTTATGAATAAAAAATTGATTCATGAGAGTCATTTGATAAAAGTGTATAAATATTGAGTTAATGAGTTCCTCATGATTTTATGATAGCATGCATATGAAACTTCTCAAATAATCTGTTTGTTTTTGCATTGTATTTATTCACGAAAAATTAGTCTAGAATGGTTTAAATAACAATTTATTTTTCAATGAATTGATCAGATCAGTAAATGTTGAACTAAACACAAGGAATAAATTAATTTGGACACGAATTAGGATGATACTATGATTTATGGATCATTTGATATGAATTCCAATGTCAATGATTTTATAGATTTCACAGAACAAATGAAAATTGAAATTGAATATTAGATTCATAAATGTTCAATGTTTTTTGGATATTTAAATAGTTGTGTCGAAAGTCAACTTTATATCAGTTGTACTAAATATACATAATTATCATATATATTGAAGTTACATAATTTTAATGTAGGAATTGGATGGAGGGATACTAGATTTATATAACTACGTATTCTCTTTAATGATAGGCTGCTAGAATAAAATGAACTAGCCTTCCAAACATATAATGTTAAACTAATTTTATGTTCAATTGTAATTATCTCTAAAATATATTCTTTTCTAAATGTTTGCATATTGTTTCTCAAGGACCATGAATATGTCATAAAATTCCTTATAGGTGGCGCAGGTCTATACAAAAAATTGAATCATTTTACATCAAAAAATATATGGTATATTTATATCATTACATGGTTTAGAAAACTATATAGATGTCAATAAACTAGTAGAAAATTAACATAGAACACAGAAAAGAGAATTAAAGTGTGAACCTACATCATCCATCAGATTGTCCTCTAGCATTGAAAATTTAATATGAGTATACAGAATTTGAAAATTAAATGAGAAACATTTTTATTCCATTATTTAAATTTAGAATAAATTCTTATCATGTAAGAAAAAGTACAATTATTAGATGGGCCATCATTTTGGAAAATTAGAACTTGTCGTCATGGTTATGCATGAAGCACAAATACATTATGTTGTCACTTCTTATATATATACGAAATAACCTCGGTAATGATATTGATATATATTTGGATAAATTGAAAATTGATCCAAAATAAATGTGGGATAAAGGTGTTACAATTTTTGAATCTCAATGAAGTGAATAATTCACATTATAGACCACATTATATAGAATGATAAATGAATTCCCCACTTATGGAAATTTGTTAGGAAATAGTATTAATGGATTGTTAGGGGGTCCTATTTTTGAAAAATGAACGTACTCAGTTTGGTTGAAATATTCCTAATATACTAATTTTTTGGACATCAGAAAATTTTACCATGATGACATAAATACCGATCCAAAACGACAACATTAGATGGGAATGACGAACAAGGTACAACACCATCTCTAGTAACGGGTGATAAACTATACTATAATGTTTTATATATTAACACTATATTTAGTAAATAATTTTTGAAAAACCATACAAATTCAAGTTAGGAGAAGAGATAATTTTACTTTGAAATATCATTTTGTAATTATTTTCATGTATGACATTTTATTGACATCATGCATATAGAAAAAAATGTATTTGATAGTATAAATGGGACATAATTAATGTTCTTGAAATAAAATTACAAGAAGTATTGGTTGTACATGATTAAAATGGGGATAAGGGAAGATTTTTCAATGATTAATGGTAAAAAGAGTAATTTTATTCTTCTAGTAGTTTACATTATATCTAGACTGAAAAAATTGCAATTTTTTCCTTTTACAAAATAGAGTAAAAGTTGTATGGTGGTACTAATAAAATATAAATAATATTCCATCAATGAATAATTTGAATTTATATGGAATAAAATCACATGAATGTCATGTTTTTATACCGGATTTAATTCATGTTTATTTCTATTGGAATCTTCCAACAAAATGTTTGACTAACATTAACCAAACTTTGACCCATTTTCAAATTCACATGAATTAAAATTATAGACCAAAGGAAGCTCCCCATCATAAAAAATGTTGTTTTAGTCATATTTTGTTAACTATAGATGTTATTCCCATCATCATTATATGATATAATGGTCCACCTGATGGTTTATGTGGTTAGAGAGTTTGAACTCTATGGTGTTATCCTTTTAAAAATGTATGCAAACTATTGAACATTATTTTAATATTTTGAATGAGTATTTCACAAATTGATGTTGGAAATAAGGTTATATTGAAAAATAACATATTATTGTATAATATATTATAGTATATATTGATTACCTATAAGTTTCAGATATCATAGGTCTCCCAATGTTCCATCACAATGAATGCAGTTGGGAAAAGGGATTTTGGGAAGATATGTGGTTATAATTAACTCGATAGAGTGGGAGAAAGAAGAAATTTAAATTTTTCATAATAGTGAAGATTTTAATCCATATATTAAATCCAAACATAAATTTCATAGATATTTTAATCTATTAAGGGATTAACGATTGATATAAAATACACATAATCAATATTTTATTGGATGGTTTCAATATCAAATTTGTTAAGAGTTATCTCAAAATTTGAATTCAATTGTCGAATGAATTCAATTGGTAGATAGGGACCGAATGAAAAATTAATATCCTACAATGGTTTTTCAATCATTGTTTATACATTCTATACAAAATCACATGACGATTAATGTATAATAAAAATAAGGGTGTTACACAAGTGGAAAAAGTGATGCATGTATTTGGTTCTAAGGATACAAATTTAATTTATGACATTATTTCATATTTTTGTATTATCGAACAGATATACGATTCTGATTATAAAAAATTCAATGTGCCGATTTTTTGATGCAAATGGTTTGATAATATAAATCAATTGATTATTGATAAAATGGGATTCATGAAGTTTATTTTTAGTATGGAAGGGAGAAAGGATGAGATGTTATAATGGCATCACAATCAGTGAATACATTTTATATCTCTGATCGAACAAACAAGAATATGTAAATTCTTCTACTCATTAATAAAACAAATATTGGGTCAAATGAAAATTTAATCAAGGATGATCCTTCCACCTGAAGATAACCATAAATTCATGTCAGTCCCACTATAGACAATGCCATATACGTTAGAGTGGACCAAAAAGACTGGATTTGGATTCCTAGGAAGGGAAAAAATTATTTAATCATATTAAAAAATGTAAAGTGAGTTCAATGGGAATGTAAAAGTTTTTAAAATATACTATGTTTTCCCTCATAATATTTTATATTATATACTATATTAACATAATAAAAATTAATTGTTTTACTACCCATGATAACAATGTCTGATGTACATGATGATGTTATCAATCCCCCATAAGAAAAAAAATTAATTAAGTTAAACCATTGGAATGATTTAATGGTAATGTAACAATATACTTTCTCCATTTTACCAAAGAATAATGTAATCAAACACTGATTTAATTTTCAGTATTCCATATATATATCATTTATTTTAGATCATTTCAATTCATCTATAACTTTTCAAGAAGATAAACATTGATGTATCTTCTCAATAAAAAAGGTACTATTTATGTTTTCAAAGTAAAATCAATGTCTATAAAATTAATAGATTGTTTCATATTTATGTTTCTTTTATTAATTTTTAGTATTACACACATAATACTTGTTTTATTTTATAGGCGGATTCTTTTTTAGATTCAGGATAGTACGTCTATCTTTCAATACTTTTTGTACCAAAAAACCAATGAATTATTATCCCTAAAAAACTTTTCATGCCTACAATAATGAATTTATTACTTTCCTTAAACTTATCTACACTAATTTTGCATTAAGATCAATGGTGTTGCCTCTGGTCTATCACATTGGTAATACTGATCTTTTCGTAGTAAAATAATTTTATATAGAATTTTTTTTATTTATTTTTAATTTATTTATTTTTAGTATTACTCATATAGTGATAGTTTTCATATACAAGAGGATTATTTCATTCTAGGTTTGGTGATCTTTCCATAACTCGTGCCTTTTTTCAACAAAACAACCAAAAACATCTCCCTTAAAAAATTCCCTATATAGTGTTGAAAATTATCACATTCCTTCTAGTTCACTCCACTGATCAGTCACTTATGAAATCATTATGTGTCCACATAATTTTTTTTCAATATAATTATTTTATTATTTCATATTAATATTTAGTTGATTTCTATTTAGTATATGTTATATAATAATGATTTTCTTATTGTGTTGGTTTAATTGTTTAGTTGAGGTGGTTTGTTCACTGATAATGGGGAATTTTTGGAAGACTGATAAAGAATGTAAATGTATATCATCTTAACATTTATAGTTTGTATTTATTTGAGACTATTGGATGTATAGGAATCCTCCAGACCTCAATCTAAAAAACGACAGGACTGATATTACTCAATGCACTTTTTTCTATTTAAAATTGACATTAATTTTAGTCAAATATGATACTGGCATCCTGAAAATCGAGAAAACATGTTTAGATAGTTTTTATATATTAAGAAAATGATCTATAAGTCATTTGTGACATGTCAGAATAACCTGCATGTCAATCTGATACAAAATTTGTTGATTCGACCCAATGTGCCAGTTATTAGTTTGATATTGAAATTCTACATTAAGAAGTATCCAACACTGAAAAAAATAAAACTTTATCATATTTTGTTTATTATTTATGGAATCAATTCATAAATCATATTTTATGTGTAGTAATCGGGCACACTTCAAACTATTACACGATGTGATTTATATGAGTCAAAGTACATGTTTCATGTTTAAAATGACATTTTAGTAAAAAATATATTTGATGTTCTAAAATCATGGAAGAAAATTAATATTTGTTTCATACATTTTTAAAATGATCCATAATTCATTTGAAATGTGTAGGAATCAGCCACACATCAATCATATGCATGGTGTGATCAGTAAAAATCTATGTACATTTGTATTCAAAATAAAAATAAATTTTAGTAAAAAAGATAATTCACATACTCAAAACCAAACAAATAAATTTATATTGTTTTGAAAACTTATGAAAATAATCCACATTACTTTTGAGATGTGAGGGAATTAGCTGCACCTCAATCTGGTGAACGATCCGACTCATATGACACCAAGTGAATATTTTATATAAAATTTACAATAATTGTAGTAAAAAGGGCAACTGAACTACTCAAATATGAGAATAAAAATTAAAATTCATTAAATACATTAGAAAATTATAAATAACTCATGTTTTCTATGTATTAATGTATAACACCATAATCTGATATACGATGGGCCTAGTATGACTCAATGTGTTTGTTCTCTGTTTAAAATCAATATTTTAGTTAAAAAAGATTCACTCAATAAAAGGTTAGAAACTACAATCATATTTTCATTAAAAACATAAAAATATATAAATATTTCATTTTTGATGTATATGAATTGGTCTCACGTCAAACAGATAGAATATTTGATCGGAATGAGTCAAAATGTGCGTTTTAATTTTAAAATGTAATTTGTATAAAAATTAAAAGTGACATAGTCAATAAATGAGAATGGAAATTCATATATTTTTTATAATTAAGTAAAAATTATTCATACACCATCTTGGAAATGTATGAATTTTCCAGACTTCAATCTGATGTACGGTGTGACCAGTATGACTCCATATAACACTTTTTATTTAAAATTGTCACCAATTTTAGTAAAAGGAAAACTAACACCGTAAAAACTATGAAAAAAATATCAGATTGTATTAACACCTTATATAAATGATCCATTATTTAGTTTTGTGGTCTATGGATTATCCACACCTCAATCTGATAAATGATGTGACTGATATGACTCAATGTCTCTATTATTAGATTAAAATAGACATTCCTGATTAAAAAGTATCATTCACTGAAAAACTATCAAATGTGCTTGGGATTTCATGAATGTTTCAGAAAAAATATTCATAGCTCATTTGGTATGTGTAGGAATTTTTCTAATGTCAAACTAATAGAAGATGTGGTCGGAATGAGTTAAAGTGTGTGTTTTCTGTTTAAAATGACCTTTTTGTGAGAAATACCAATATATTACAAAAAAACCGAGTAAAAACCTTATTTTTGTTTCTATACTCTAGTAAAATGATTCATATGTCATTTGAGACGTTAGAAAATCATCCTCACCTTAATCAGACCCATGGGGTCACCAGTTTGACTCAAAGCGCATATTTTTATTTATAATTGACATCAATTTAAGTAAAATTGACAACTAACATACTCATAACTAAGAATACACATTTGGATTGTATTTATACTTTATAAAATTTATCCATATGTAATTCTATATTTGTATTAATATACATCACCCAAATCCAATATATGTTGTTCCTAGTATAACTCAATGTTTCCATTATGATTTCAAAATCAATATTTTAGTGCAAAAAAATTACACTCACTGAAAAACTGAGCAAGCACACTTATATTTTATTAATAATTTATAACAATAATTCATAAGTAATTTTTGATTTATATGAACTATTTTAACATCATTACAATAAATTATGTGATTAGAATGAGTCAGAAGTGCGTGTTTCTATTTTAAAAAGTCATTTTTGTAAAAAAACTAAGATACTCAAAACAAAGAAAACACATTAGTTTCTTTTATACATTATGAAAATGATCCAAAAGTCATTTTAGAAATATTGGAATCATCCTCACCTTAATCTAATGAATTTTGTGACAATTATGACTCTGTATTCATATTTTTATTTTAAATTTTCACAAATATTAGTAAAATTTACACTTTCAATTAATTTATTTTTTTTATATTTTCAATAACAGAATAATTATTTTCTTCTACTAGTCTATAATTTTTCATTATAATTGGTGATTTTTTATAAATATCATGAGTTTGGTATTGGATTAAAATGAAAATATATATTTATGTTTTTTAATGAGTATAATAATTTATATTTTTTTGAAATTGTATTAACCGATGTTTAAAATGTCTGTAATAATGTTTTTTTCCTTGTATTTGTGTTGTAAATTGAATTTCATTTAAATTTTGTAGTGGTACATGTTTTTATGGAAATGTAGTCAGTTTCGTTTTTCGTGGTGTGTTGTTACAACATATTACATTTGGGATGCAGTGTGTGGTTGCATGACACTTCAATATGCCTCTTTAACCGCTCTACATAAAAGCACTAATAAAAAACATATGCTTTTAATCTTACTCAGGTAGTAAACTATTTTCTAGCATATAGAAATCCCATTTATAGCACTATTAAAGGAATATTTATTATAGTGTGTGTCCAAAAATAGTGTACCAGGATAACATCACATATCCCATAACAAAAAATTTTTATATAACCTCCTATGTCCCAAAATATAATCATTTTCTGATATTTAAGTAAACCTAATGCATTAGAGAAAATTATTATTTTAGTAAAACCTTTCAAATAATTATAAACCATAATTATTTTTTCATAATGGTAATAAATTCAATTATAATTTATTAAATTACATTTATCCCCTAAGAAAGAAATATGATTCACAATCGGCATCATAATTCATAAAAGGTATTTCAATGAAATAAAGTATCTGATTCCAATATTACATATCCTCAGTGAATCATATGAAACATTAATTGATATTGAAATAAATTAAACACATTTTATAATAATATTAGAAGATTCTTTATAAATTAAGAGGAAATAATATTTATATTTTGAGAATTTTTAAGAATATTTTTTTTAAATGGGTTTATAATAGAATAAAAATTGAATAGATCATTCAAGTATGAATCAAAAAATCATAAAATAGAATATGTATAAGAAAATATGAAGATAATGATTGGATAATGTGATGTAGAATAAAATAATACATATGAGTTTCAAAAATATTCCTTTCAATCATTTTTAAATAATTAAAAATATTTTTTATGAGAAATTAATAAGACATATCTTTAATGATTACTAAATCTATTAAACAATATAAAAAATATAGGAATGAAATAGAATGATTACAAATAAAAAACAAAGATATACCTATTGTACTCCTCCATGTCTCAGTGGGTTTAATAATCACATACACCTCATATGATTCAAACTAATTCATTTTATGTTCTTTTAATTATAATTTTTGTATATAATTTTACAAAGTTCATCAATTGCTGAATAGGTTCATGAGAGATTTGGAGAATATTTTTGTTTAATCAATATGAGTTTATAGAGTCTATCTAGACATAATAAACTGCTAGTATGTGAGAAATATAGAATAACCTACTACTATACTGGCTCACTGGATAGTTATTGAATGAAATACATTATACTAGCCATCTGGAGGCATCCTGTATCCACATAATGTCCCTTTTCTAGAAAGTAAAAATATCCATTTTTTCTTGATGAAAGTGTAATATTTCTCATAAAATGGATATATATTACTCACAACACCTCTATGTCAATCAAGGGACCTCAATATGCAATAAATACACCCCTAAGAAGGATTAGACACTTATGTTTACTATTTCCCCTTTCATTATGCAATTATTTATTCATATAATCATAAGCACTTTCTATTTCATTTAATTATATAAATTCTTAACATTTTATCATTTTATTCATGAAAAATTAATTTAGAGTGTCCTATTATGGGTTTTTTATCAAATCACTATTTATTATTTTTCTTCCAAGGTTCTCACTTATACTACAGGGGTGTTTTTTGGTTTCTTTACAAAAATCATTAAAAATAATGTGTCTTATTTTGAATTTTATTTCATGATAACCTCATTTAGAAATATATAATTCAGTGGTTTCACATTCCATCATTTTATGCAAGGTATTTTAGAACACACAATACTTTTTTGGGACGTTCTATAGTAACTAAAAATGGGGTTTTCATCAAAATAATTTGTCACGCTGTTTTTCCATTTCATTTTTTCAACATAAATTTTATCTTTTAAATAGGAGGTATAAAAAAGTAAAATTATTTAATTTATTTTTAAATTTTAATTAAACCACCACCTCCTATTTTCTTCATAATTACACAAATAAAACATGAAATTTAATATTAATAGCTAATTTCAGGTGGGTTTTGTATTAGGGTGAGGGGAAAGGGTAACAGCACATGTAAACCCACTATATGAGTTGAAGTGAATATGAATATGTTATTTAGATATAATTTTCATTAATATTATATAAATGTATTGGAAGTATTTAATAATTTCAAGTAAGAGGAATGATGGAGAGATGATGTCTTATGGATTAGGTATTGTAAGAATGAAATTACATGGTAGTTGATATCATAGAAATTAAATTTTAGATACATGAAATAAAATATAAATCATAATAAAAGTTATGGTTGGGGTATTATATATGAAATATAAATGAAATTTTTTGAATATAATGTAACATGGCTCAATAATGGCAAATTATGAATGGAAACCATTTCCTTGGATTTCAGTTTGGTCAGATATGTTCAAAATCCATTGAAAACATGAATATTCTCTAGTATATCCTCATTTAATTATAGGGTTTGGGGATCTTTATTGTGGATAAAATCTCCATAATGTGGGTTAATAATTTTTGAGAGTGTATTTGGGATAGAATTCATGGGTAAACATAAGGGTAAGTGTGGGTTGATGTAGGTAGTTGAGGGGTGCTTTTATATGTTAGTTTGAGAGTCATTGTGATAATTTACATTTCCCTGATGAATGTTGAATTTAATTTAGTGGAAATATATACCCAAAGTTATAAAATAATTTACATGGTATAAAGTTAAGTTATTCATTCCATCATTCACATATTTAAAGATAATGTCATTTTATATTATATGACATAATCCCCTCAATTAACCATTTAAACTCACTAATCCATTCACAATGGTAGCTAAATTTTACCTTGCATCTTTTTCCCTAAAGAAGTAAAATGTCCCCATTAGATAATTTTTACACATTTATTCTCAATATACAATCGAGTGAGCCTAATTTAAATTCTATATCAATGATTTTAACATTTTAATGAAAACATAAAATATAATGGAAGTAGTTTTATAATGAAAACTAAATTGATAATATTTTTGTGTTCAATTAATTTTTTAATATATAATAATAATTTTTAAGTTATTTTAATAAATATTTTATACATATAGACATTATTATCTTTAAAAATTAATTATTTCATATAGATAATCTTATTTTTTACTAAGAAATTCTAATGCATAAAAAGGGTTCTTAAAAAAATTCGTTTAAATCAATTAATGAATTTATTCTTATTTATTAATAATTAATAATCCTTTTAATAATGTTTTTATATAAATATGTATAATATAAATTTATTTTAATTTTAGGATACAAATTTATGAAATTATTCATTTAGAAAATAATAAAATATGTAATTAAAGAAACATTTTCAATTAAAATGTACTTCATTAACCATTAATCATATAATTTTTTAAAACATTTATCATATATTTATAGATTGAATGTTATTTTATAAATATATAAATCATTGCTATAATTTTATCAGTCATATTTATTAATATATCTATTTTAAGGAAATAAATTTATCAAAAACATAATTAAATGACATGACATATTTAGAATCAAAAGTTATTTACTAGGTGAATTTTTTTAAATTATATTCTAAAAAATAAATATTATTTCACATAAACTCATTATGATGTAAATATATATCATTAACATATATAAGAAAAAAATTATACAAAATTAATACTAAAATGGAATCGTGTTTATTGGTATTATACGATATGGCTATATACCATTTTATATATCATAAACAACAACTATATTACACTTATAAAAATATCTAAATTAATCCTTTATAACATAGAAAATTGTAACATCCCAGGTAAATAAAGAATAATAAATTTTCATATTTATTAATATTTGCGAATTAAATATTAATTTTAATTAAAAGTGGTTTCTATGTTCGATAGCGTACTCGATACGCAACGATGAGTTTCTTTGAAAACTTACGTTTCACACTAGTAATATAATAATATTATTTTAAATGGTAGTTAACATGTAGACATTGTATTGGGGGGAATGGATAGAAATAACTAAAATATGATTATATATGTTTTTAAAATGTTTTTACATTTATCCAATAAAAGATAAAGGCTTAAAATACGGAAAGAATTCAATTTTAGGCATTTATACCCTAATTTTCACTAATGGTTCACTTCTCACCTTTTGATGGAGAACCATCATTAAATATAGTTTTGATCACTCTTATACATTCTATTAGACCAAATATTACTCTTTTTATAGAATCGGGACATCAAAATTCACTTTGTATAAATTTTTGGTATTTTTCCGATAAAGTTCATTTTTTAATGAATAGTGTAAAATGTTGTTATTTTAATTCAAAACCTCATTTTAATCTAATTTATTTAGACTATTAGATTATATTTTGAAATGGTTTTAAAGTGAAATTAGAATATATTTTTACCATTAAATCCAATAGTGGTCGTTGGAATTAATTTCACTTTGAAATCGGACTTAAACTACTGTCAATCTTTTGATACTTATTGTTTCATAAAACACGCTATTTGCTCTGACAACGGGAATTAATTATTAAATTAATTAATGCAACTTATATTATTTTATATTTGTTAAAATGGACTTCATTTTTGAATTCAGAATATCAAATATAGATTAGGGTGAAGTTTTGGAATTTTTCTAAAAAACTTCAATTTTTGATGAATAGTGAAACCACTAAGTGGTACTTAAAAAAGACTTATTTTTCATTTAAATGAAATTTTACCACCTCTATGTTTTGAATTTCAAAAATCAGACATACATGGTTGTCATTAAAAAGTAAAATTTGGTTCAATGGGATTAAAATAATTTTTTGGCGAATAGTAACTTATTAAGTTTTTAATCGCGATTAGAGATAAATAGTGTAATTTAAGGTAAAAATAATGTTGTAATAATATGAAATGAACATGAAACATGTCCTAAACTCATTTTATGTGTCATTTACGACCAATACAATCCATGGGTCAACTTGGGGACCCCATTAGGCCACTTTGGTTGGAAAATGACCTTAATATCTTTTTATTTAAAGTTAAAATAAAAATGACACAAACATGAGTTGTTATATTAAAAAAATTAAATGGGGTTATATAAAGTCATAATTTTGACTATAAATATTAATTATAAAGCTAAAAATATTTCCTACATCATGATTTTTTTTATAATTTTTAGACATTAAATAAATTAAATTATTTATGACATCATGATGATGCAGCGATTACCACATTAATAAAGGATTTAAATAAAATGAAATGAAAATGTAAAATCTATGACCTAAACATGTGAAAAACCTATTGTATAGGTGTATTTCGAACCCTTATCACCTTATCCTCGAAACAAATCAATGTGGGACCATTAAAATCCGAAACTCATTCTAAAATAAAGGAATATTTCCTTACTTTCCAATAGTGCCCCTCCTCTCCTCTTATAAAAGGCCCCCACCTCTACCACCTTACCCACACTTCAAAATCCTTTGGATCGGTCAACCCCTGCCCATTTTGCCTCTACAAATCCCTCTCTTACTCCTTGAAGCCTCACTTTGGGAAGAATTCTTCCCAAGGAAGCCTTTGAGCTCAAATCTAATAGAGTTACCCAATTTTAAGGTAATGTCTTCACTTGAGTCCTTTTATTTTATTTTTCTTCTCCAACCCCCTAAAATAGTTTTATTCATTTATTTTGTAACAAATACAGTATCTTCAATATACTAGGATGTTTTTATAAGAATATTTCAAGCTACACTTATACACATCTATATCTAATGGGTAAAGAACATACTGTTTCTGTGGTTGGCGAATTTCTGCCTCACGAAATGATGATTGTTCAATCTTCTTTTAAACACCTTTAATGGTGGCCATTAAGATGTAACTATATTTATATATGATAAATATTATTTTTATGTTTTCCTTATGCATATTTATTTTTCATTTGTGGTTTACCTTTATGGATTCCATTGTGGATAAACACGATAAATTCATTTTAGGAAGTGCGGACTACCGCCCCCTCAAAGTGATGTGATTCGTTAATGCCATACGTGGGATGTATAAAGGATGGATTTAATGATATTATATATGATATTATACTGGAAATATAATATGCCTATATATAATTATGATTTCACTCCATTAATGTATGAGATCTAAATGAAAGTAGCGTTCATGCGTATGTAAGGCTTACCGTCTACATGAACGGTGCGTTTCATTTCTTATCCCCAAAGGGAATGTACTATTATAATTACATATTTATAATGGATATATGTAATTTATGATACATATAAATGATGAATATAATTATGTAATTAAAATATACATACCTCTCATTTAGTTTTAATTCCATTAATATGACAAAGAAATGAAAGTAGCATTCATGCGTACGTACGGCTTACCGTCTCCATGAACGGTGCATTTCATTTATTACCTCTAAATGATTATGTAATATTATAAATACATGAATATGATGGATATATATGATATATATGATATCCAAATCATGAATATCATTTTGGATATAATTAACCTTTGACCACACGAACAACATGTAATTGTAAGAAGTCCACTTTCGACTTAAGAACCAAATATCGACAAAACAAACATTATTAACTTAAATGATTACATAATATTTATAACATGGTAATAAGTGATATAAAAGTAATAATGAACTTGAAAAATGTTCTTAAGAAATTATAAATTAACTCATGTTTATTATTCAGGACGTTAAAGAATGATCGAGTCAAGTCAGACCCGAGGTAAGTGAACTTCTTAACCCAATTTCCGTTCTTTGGGTTAATCTCTTACTTTCAAATTATGTCATGATATTAGTATTTCATATCTTGTATTTATACTTTCATTATGTGTACATATAGTTAATACACATAATATATCTTTTTTATTTAAAAATTATGTTTGTAGGGGACTTCGTCTCAATCTCCTTTCATTGAGGCATATTTAGTTTTATACACAACTTTATTTTATACGGTGTATAAACCCCTTTTACTTGTACTTTTATACAAAAGGAACCTTTTTCTACGAAGCGTTTTACTAAACGACAAAAAGGAATGTTTCTTTTAATGTACACGGTGACAATGACCTTTTTTGTAGCCGCGAGTATTATTTGGTCTTTGGCTTCCTGAACAGGACGTAATGTTTTTTTTAAAATGAAATAAATACCATATACTATTTTATGTATTTTGGTATTGAAAATGGTTTTTATAATGGATTTGTTATGTCAATATATTTAAGTGATATATTGTGATCAAAGTGTGGAAATGTTTTCTTTCCATTATATTTGTTTTATGTCTTATGATTTTATAATGGTACTTTGACATTTGACGGGTGGTTACGTGATAAACCATATGACGGGTGGCGTCGTGAATACTAGGATGGGTGGTTATGTTATAACATCCAATGCATTGGGTATGGAAGTCGGCCATATGGCTATTCCATTATGTATGTATGGAAGTTGGTCGAATGGCTATTCCATTACGTGATATGTGTGGAAGTCGACCGTATGGTTATTCCACTTAAGTATGTTTATGTCCCAAGTTACCTTTATATGTTATGTGTTCTTTATATGGGTTTTATGGTAATCCTTTGGTTACAAAAAAGGTAAGTAATGTTATTTTATTCATTGAAGAGTTTTTACTACTTCATGAAGGTAAAGGTATTACTTTGATAAAGTATACATGATTTACTTGATGTTTGAAAAACTAACAGTTTTCATTCTTTGTGTATCCCTTATTGAGCTTTTTATGCTCACCCAAAGTTTTTTTTGAAATGTTTTTCACAGGACTTAATGTGGAATAGGGTCAAGGATGGGATCAAGGGAAAGTCATTCTATATAAAACATGGAACTGGACATGTTTCTTTTTAAGGTTTTTTTATTCTATGGAATCTTAGTAGAAGTGTCTACTTTGTAATCTTTTGTGATATAATAGTTTTGTCCTAATTCTCTAAAACTCTAAACCTGAAAAGATCCTCAATGTGAATTATTCATTTAATTCAATATTAAGTAATGTTTAAGGTCGGGGCCTTATAGTTGGTATCAGAGGTCGGTTTAGACAACATTAGGAGTTAGAAAATTGTTAAATTATAAGTTAATTTATGGTATGACTGAAATGATATAGCATTTAAAGATTACCATGTTGTTTTTCTGAAGATATTTCTGTGTTCAGAATGGTTTTCCGCAGAGGAAACAAAGCAGCTATGTTGGGGCGACATCAGGAGGAAGACAACCTTCCAAATTATCAACCTGAGATGGTCGGGATCAGAACTGAACAGTTTGTTGCAGTGATGGCACAGTTGACTCGGGCTATAAATGGTGGTGGTATCTATGCACGATATCAGCCAGATCAACCGCAGAGAAACATGTCAGTGGTGGAACATTTAATGAGGCAACATCCCCCATCATTCAGAGGATCATCTGACCCTGTGCAAGCTGAAGGGTGGATTAAAGCACTGGAGAAGATTTTTGATGTCATGGGGTGTTCAGAACATCAAAAGGTTAGTCTTGTTGTTTACTGTTTTGAAGGTGAAGCTGGTGAGTGGTGGTCGATGGTGAAAAATATCAGGGATAGTGATGAGATTGATGATCTTCATTGGGATGAATTCAAAGGTATGTTTCTTGAGAAATATTTTCCTAAGGTGGTTCGTCTTAGGATGGAAAAACAGTTCTTAGAATTGAGGCAGGAGGATGACTCAGTGGCTACTTATGAAGAAAAGTTCACACGATTGGCAAGGTATGCTCCAAACTTCATACGAGATCTTGATAGTAAAATAAACTATTTTTACTCTGGGTTAAAGCCAAAGTATTGAAGGGCTTTAGCTTCTCGTGAGTTCAAAAGTTATGAAAAACTTGTTCGATGTGCGGAGAAGGTGGAAATGGAGTTTTCCAATGATCAGGTGTTCTATGACAAAAAACAGAATAAGAGGTCCAGTTGGCAGGCAATGGGGAAGAATTCATCAAAGAAGCAAGGAGGTAAGAAAACAAAATATCCATCCTGTGAGAAGTGTGGTAAAATGCATCCTGGAGAATGTTTATCCAAGTCTGGTAAGTTATTTTGGTGTGGTAAGTCTGGTCATAGTGCTCGTAACTGTAAGGAAGATGATCAAGCAGGCAATGAAAAGCCAGCGGTAAGATGGTTTAAGTGTAATGAAATGGGTCATTATGCAAATGAGTGTCTAACGAATAACTCAACTGGGGGAAAGCAGCAAGACTACAAGAAGAAAGGGGTGGTGAAATCCTTTGCAACAACTTCAGCTGATGTTGGGACATCGAATGAAGTAGTATCAGGTACACTGTTTGTTTGTTCAGATTATGTCAATGTGTTGTTTGATTCAGGGTCTACACATTCTTTCATTTCTGAGATGTTTTCTAGTAAATTGGAAATTCCATCTCAAGATATGAACCTTGAATTTATGGTAAAAACACATGGAGGGAACGTTGAGACAAAAACGAATTATAAGAACCTTCCTATCCTTATGTGTGGAATGAATCTACTAGAAAACCTTATTGTTTTTCCTCTAGTAGAGTTTAATGTTATTTTGGGCATGGACTGGATTTCTGTTTATCATTCTAAGATTGACTGTAGAGCTAAAATGGTTTCTTTTAAGAAATATTTTCTGTTTGTCTACAAGAATGAACCCGTGCTTTTGATAACATATCAGGAAGTCGAGAAACTAGTAAAATATGGAAATGAATGTTACCTTGCACATATTGTTGAAAATAAAGGAACTCTTCAGATTAATGATGTGCCAGTGGTAAATGAGTATCTTGATGTTTTTCCTGATGAGTTGCCTGGTATTATTCATGATCGGGAAGTTGAATTTACTGTTGACTTAGTTCCTGATTCTAAGCCAATTTCAAAACCCCCATATCGAATGGCTCAAGTTGAACTTTTAGAGTTAAAGAAGCAATTGCAAGAGTTATTAGATTAAGGTTTCATTCGACCTAGAACATCACCATGGGGTGATCCTGTCTTGTTTGTTAAAAAGAAATATTGATCAATGAGACTTTTCTTTGATTATAGAGCCTTGAATAATATTACTTTTAAGAACCAGTATCCTTTGCCTCATATCGGTGATTTGTTTGATCAGCTCCAGGGAGCTCAGTATTTTTCGAAGATTGACTTGAGGTCGGGGTACAATCAGTTGATAGTAAAAGAAGCAGACGTTCCGAAGACTGTGTTCCATACTAGATATGGCCATTATTAATTTGTAGTTATGCCTTCTGGGTTAAAAAATACACCTGTTGTATTCATGGACCTTATGAATATAATTTTCCCTGAGTTCTTGGATAAGTATGTGGTTGTTTTCATCGATGATATTTTGGTGTTTTGTAAAAGTAAAGAGGAGCATGAAATTCATTTAAGGGTTATCTTGAAAACCTTAAAAAAGATACTATATGGGAAATTCAGCAAGTGTGAGTTTTGGTTACAACAAATTTCTTTCCTGGGTCACATTGTTTCAAAAGATGGCATAACTGTTTATCCTGCTAAAACAAAAGTTGTTGAAGAATGGCCAAGACCCACAAATGTAACTGAGATCTGTAGTTTTCTTGTTTTGAAGGTTACTACCGAAGGTTTGTTGAAAATTTTTCACGGTTATGTAGTCCATTGACTAAGCTAACTCGGAAGGGTGTTAAGTTCATCTGGACAAAAGAATGTGATGATTGTTTTTAAGAGTTGAAATGAAGATTGGTGAATGCTCCAGTTTTTGAACTTCCTTCCATGAATGGTGAGTTTGTTATATATAGTGATGCTTCATTGAAGGGACATGGTTGTGTCCTTATGCAGAATGATCAGGTAGTGGCTTATGCTTCACGTCAGTTGAAAACTCATGAGGTAAATAACCCTACACATGATTTGGAATTAGCTGCTATTGTTTTTGCTTTAAAAATTTTGAGGCATCATTTTTATGGAGTAAAGTGTGAAATATATACTGATCACAAAAGTACAAAGTATATATTCACTCAGAAATAATTGAACATGAGATAGAGGAGATGGCTGGAATTAATCAAGGATTATGATTGTACAATTCATTACTATCCGGGAAAAGAAAATAAAGTGGTTGATGCTTTGAGTTGAAAAAGTAATGCTTCATTAGCAGTGTTGCGTTTGGAACGTGATCCTTTGGTTAAGGATTTGATGAACTTTGGCATAGAATTTTTTGGTGCAGGATGTTCTTCTGTTTTTTTTCAGGTATCAGTAAAATCTTCTCTATCATACAGAATCAAGCAAGCACAGAAGCAAGACAGTGAGTTGCAGAAAAAGGTAGAGCTGGTTCAGAAGAGTAAGTTGTCTGATTTCAACATTGATAATAATTGTGAATTGAGGTTTGGGAAGATATTATGTGTGCCTAGTGATTCAAAGTTGAATAATGAGTTGTTATGTGAGGATCATAGTTCCCCATTTTCAGTTTATCCTGGCAGTACTAAGATGTAAAGAGATCTGCGGGAGTATTACTGGTGGGATGGAATTAAAAGAGATATTGCTGATTTTACTGTGAAGTGTTTGACTTGTCAGCAAGTTAAAGCAGAGCGGCAGTTACCGAATGGAATGATCCAGCCTTTAACAATGCCCGAGTGGAAATGGGAAAATGTATCCATGGATTTTGTCGTGGGATTACCGAGGACATCTAGAGGTAATAATGCAATCTGAGATATTGTTGATCGGTTGACTAAATCTGCTCATTTCCTTTCTATACGAGATACTTTTTCCCTATATCAAATTTCCCATTTGTATCATAAAGAGATAGTCAGGTTACATGGAGTTCCTCTTTCCATTGTGTACGATCGTGATCCCAGGTTTACTTATAACTTTTGGAAAGGCCTTTATAAGTCGTTGGGAACTGAATTAAATTTTAGTACAGATTTTCATCCTCAATCAGATGTCCAGTTAGAATGAACGATTCAGACCTTGGAGGATATGCTATGAGCTTGTTCGATGGATTATCAGGGAAGTTGGGACCAACATCTTTCTTTGGTTGAGTTTTCATATAATAACAGTTTTCATTCCAGTATACAGATGGCACCATTTGAGGCGTTATATGGGAAGCGGTGTCAAACTCCAGCTTTTTGGGATGAAGTGGGTGAAAGAAAGCTGATGGGACCAGAATTTGTAGAAGAGTTGGCAGAAAAAGTTCAGCTGATACAGAAACACATGAGAATAGCTCAGAGGAGGAAGAAGAGTTATGCGGACAACAAGAGGAATGATCTATCTTTTGAGGTAGGTGATCATGTTTTTCTCAAAGTCTCACCATGGAAAAGTGTGATGCGATTTGGTAAGAAAGGAAAGTTGAGTCCAAGGTTCATTGGACCATATTAAATTCTGGAGAGAGTTGGATCAGTTGCTTACCGAGTGGCTTTACCTCCGAGTTTATCACAGGTACACAATGTCTTTCATGATTCGATGTTGAGGATGTATATGCCAGATCCATCTCATGTTTTGAGGTCAGAGGTAGTTCAGCTGGAAGAGAACCTATCTTATGAAGAATAACCAGTCCAGATTCTTGACTGAAGAGAGAAAGTGTTGCGAAATAAGGTAATTCACCAGGTAAACGTTTTGTGAAAAAACCATATGGTTGAAGAGGCAATGTGGGAATCTGAAAATTCTATGAGGGATAAATACCACCACTCATTTTGATAATTGAATAAAATTGTGAGGACGCAATTCCCAAAAGGGGGGAAGGATGTAACATCCCAGGTAAATAAAGAATAATAAATTTTCATATTTATTAATATTTGTGAATTAATTATTAATTTTAATTAAAAGGGGTTGCTATGTTCGATAGCATACTCGATACGCAACGATGAGTTTCTTTGAAAACTTACGTTGCACACTAGTAATATAATAATATTATTTTAAATGGTAGTTAACATGTAGTCATTGTATTGGTGGGAATGGATAGAAATAACTATAATATGATTATATATGTTTTTTGAATGTTTTTACATTTATCCAATAAAAGATAAAGGCTTAAAATACGGAAAGAATTCAATTTTAGGCATTTATACACTAATTTTCACTAAAGGTTCACATATCACCTTTAAATGGAGAACCATCATTAAATATAGTATTGATCACTCTTATACATTCTATTGGACCAGATATAACTATTTTTTTCAGAATCGGGACATCAAAATTTACTTTGTGTAAATTTTTGGTATTTTTTCCGATAAAGTTCATTTTTTAATGAAGTGTAAAATGTTGTATTTTAATTCAAAAACACTTTTTAATCTAATTTATTGAGATGATTAGATTATATTTTGAATTGTTTTTAAAGTTAAATTTGAATATATTTTTACCATTAAAACCAATAGTGGTTGTTGGAATTAATTTTACTTTGAAATCGGACTTAAACTAGTGTCAATCTTTTGATAGTTATTGTTTCATAAAAACACGCTATTTGCTCTGACATCGGGAATTAATTATTAAATTAATTAATGCAACTTATATGATTTAAATTTTGTAAAATTGACTTCCTTTTTGAATTCAGAATATCAAATATAGCTTAGGGTGAAGTTTTGGTATTTTTCTGAAAAACAACAATTTTTGATGAATAGTGAAACCACTAAGTGGTACTTAAAAAAACTGATTTTTTGTTTAAATGAAATTTTACCACCTCTGTGTTTTGAATTTCAAAAATCCGACATACATGGTTTTCATTAAGAATTAAAATGTGGTTTAATGGGATTAAAATTATTTTTTTGGTGAATAGTAACTTATTAAGTTTTTAATCGCGATTAGAGGTAATTAGTGTAATTTAAGGTAAAAATAATGTTGTAATAATATGAAATGAACATGACACATGTCCTAACCTCAATGTATGTTTCATGGACGACCAAGAAAATCCATGGGTCAACTTGGGGACCCCAGGAAGCCACTTTGGTTGGAAAATGACATTAATATCTTTTTATTTAAAGTTAAAATAAAAATGACACAAACATGAGTTGTTTTACTAAAACAATTTTTGCATGGGGTTATACAAGTCATATTTTTTACTATAAATATTCATTAGAAAGATAAAAAGATTTTTTACATCATGATATTTGTTTTATAATTTTTAGAAATTAAATAAATTACATTATTTATGACATCATGATGATGCAGTGATTACCTCATTAATAAAGGATTTAAATAAAATGAAATGATAATGTAAACTCTATGACCTAAACATGTCCAAAACCTATTGGATGGGTGGAGTTAGAACCCTTATCACCTTATCCTAGAAACACATCAATGTGGGACCATTAAAAACCGAAATTCATTCTAAAATAAAGTAACATTTCCTTACATTCCAAGAGTGCCCCTCCTCTCCTCTTATTAAAGGCCCCCACCTCTACCACCTTACCCACACTTCCAAAGCCTTTGGCTCGGCCAACCCCTGCCCATTTTGTCTCTCCAATAACTCTCTTACTCCTGGAAGCCTCACTTTGGGTATAAGTCTTCCCAAGGGAGCCTTTGATCTCAAATCTAAGAGAGTTACCTGATTTTAAGGTAATGTCTTCACTTGAGTCCTTTTGTTTTATTTTGCTTCTCCAACCCCCTAAACTTTTTGTATTCATTTCATTTATAACAAATCCGGTATCTTCAATATACTAGGATGTTGTTTTAAGAATATTTCAATCTACACTTATACACATCTACATCTAATGGTTAAAGAACATATTGTTTCTGTGGTTGGCGAATTTCTGCCTCACGAAACGATGATTGTTCAATATTCTATTAATCACCTTTAATGGTGTCCATTAAAATGTAACTCTATTTATATATGATATATATTATGTTTATGTTTTCCTTATGCTTATTTATTTTTCATTTGTGGTTTACCATTATGGTTTCCATTGTGGGTAAACACAATAATTTCATTTTAGGAAGTGCGGACTACTGCCCCTTAAAGCGATGTGATCCGTTAATGCCATTCATGGGACGTATAAAAGATAGATTTAATGATATTATATATGATATTATACTGGAATTATAATATACCTCTATATCATTATGATTTCACTCCATTAATTTATGAGATAGAAATGAAAGTAGCGTTCATGCGTACGTACGGCTTACCGTCTCCATGGATGGTGCATTTCATTTCTTATCCCCAGATGTAATGTACTATTATAAGTACATATTTATAATGTATATATGTAATGTATGTTACATATAAATGATGAATATAATTCTGGAATTAAAATATACATACCTCTCATTTAGTTTTAATTCCATCAATATGACAAAGAAATGAATGTAGCGTTCATTCGTACGTATGACTTACAGTCTCCATAAACGATGCATTTCATTTGTTACCTCTAAATGATTATGTATTATTATAAATAAATGTATATGATGGATATATATGATATATATGATATCAAAATCATGAATATAATTTTGTATATAATGAAACTTTGACCACACGAACAACATGTAATTGTAAGAAGTCCACTTTCGACTTAAGAACTAAATATCGACAAAACAAACATTATTAACTTAAATTATTACATAATGTTTATAACATGGTAATAAGTGATATAAAAGTAATAATGAACTTGAAAAAGGTTATTAATCAAGAAGAAATTAACTCAAGTTTATTATTCAGGATGTTAAAGAATGTTCGAGTCAAGTCGGACCCGAGGTAAGGGAACTTCTTAACCCAATTTCCGTTCTTTGGGTTAATCTCCTACATTAAAATTATGTCATGATATTATTATGTCCTATCTTGTATTTATACTTTAATTATGTGTACATATAGTTAATACACATAATATATCTTTTTTATTTAAAAATTATGTTTGTATGGGACTTCGTCTTAATCTCCTTTCATTGAGGCATATTTAGTTTTATACACAACTTTATTTTATACGGTGTATAAACCCCTTTTACTTTTACTTTTATACAAAAGGAATCTTTTTCTACGAAGAATTTTACTAAACGAAAAAAGGAATGTTTCTTTTAACGTGCACGGTGACAATGACCTTTTTCACCACGAGTATTATTTGTTCATTGGCTTCCTAAACAAGCCGTAATATTTTTTTTTAAATAAAATAAATACCATATACTCTTTTATATATTTTGGTATTGAAAATGGTTTTTATAATGGATTTGTTATGTCATTATATTTAAGTGATATATTGTGATCAATGTGTGGAAAAGTTTCTTTCCATTATATCTGTTTTATGTCTTATGATTTTTATAATGGTACTTGGACATTTGACGGGTAGTTATGTGATAAACCATATGACGGGTGGTGTCGTGAATACCAGCACGGGTGGGTACGTTATAACCTCCAATGCATTAGGTATGGAAGTCGGCCATATGGATATTCCATTAAGTATGTATGGAAGTTGGTTGAATGGCTATTCCATTAAGTGATATGTGTGGAAGTTGACCGTATGGTTATTCCACTTAAGTATGATTATGTCCCAAGTTACCTTTATATGTTATGTGGTCTTTATATGGGTTTTATGGTAATCCTTTGGTTACAAAAAGGTAAGTAATGATATTTTATTCAGTGAAGAGTTTTTACTACTTCATGAAGGTGAAGATATTACTTTGATAAAGTATACATGGTTTACTTGATGTTTGAAAAACTAACAGTTTTCATTATTTGTGTATACCTTACTGAGGTTTTTATGCTCACCCCATGTTTTTTTTGAAATGTTTTTCACAGGACATAATGTAGAATAGGGTCAAGGATGGGATCAAGGGAAATTCATGCTATATAAAACATGGAATTGGACATGTTTCTTTTTATGGGTTTTTTTATTCTATGCAAACTTAGTAGAAGTGTCTACTTTGTAATCTTTCGAGATGTAACAGTTATGTCCTAATTCTCTAAAACTCTAAACCTGAAAAGATACTCAATGTGAATTATTCATTTAATTCAATATTAAGTAATTTTTAATGTTGGGGCCTTATAAAAATAATATTCCTCCTTCCATTAATTTTTTAGGGGTTTTCAAAATTCTTACACAATTCAAATAAAAATCTTATAATAGTATGTTTAGTGATATGAATAGTGAAACTCACAGATATAGATGATCCATGGGAATTTTTAGTTTTAAAAAAACATTATACATTTTTAATTATTGTACCTTTTTTTCTTAATTGATTATGGTATGTTACCATATATTGTATGAAATGATATGTGGGATGTAATAATTTACATGATGTACTTTTATGGTAGTTTATTTTTTGGTGGGAATAATTGATTTTTAATTTGATTAATATCTTATTTCATTCACTTAGAACATTATTTTCTATCCATTATACCAAAAATTATATATTATAGGGAATTAATGTTATTATATAATCTTGGGTTGTTACAATACTATAACAGATTTAATGAGATATATCTTAGCTCAAAAAGGATAGATACATTTATTTTAAAATTTAAATATCATGATATGATAGATACATTTAGTGCATAGGTATTAATATATTAATTACAAGAGTGACTCTTACTATAATGAATGGAAATTTTTATAATATATAGTATATGTCATGAATGATATTTAAGAACATAAATTAAACAATAATATCAAATAGTTTATGAACTACGTAGTGAAAAACAAATATAAAAACATAAATATTGTTAAACTAAATTGATATGGTTATTATTATATGAGAGTAAAATATAATAATGAAAATAATATAATAAAATTATACTCTTAACTTTCCTAAAATAAACTATTTCAAAATTACCATTTTAAATGACTGAATGTTTTCAATATTTTAGGTAGCATTTTTAGTAATAATATGATGGAAATTATGGATAAATATGAATTTCATATATGGATAATATTTTCTCTAATTGATAATTATTATGTAATGAATTTTATAATTTATGAGAAAAAAGAAAAAAAAGTTCAGGATAAAAATTATTTATATGGCTCATAATCGAATTTTTTCTTCTTTCATGCCAGAAAAATGATGTCTATTTTATTTTATACTTGATGTTTTCCACATATTTTTCATATTCATCTATAAAAAATATTTTTATTATTTTTCTTTTCCAAAATTTTTTTTTAATATATGTTAACAATAATAAACCCTCACCATTTCAATATTTTAATACCCTTAATGAAAACATGTAATTCATTTTTTTTAAATATCTTACAATAATATTTTTTCTATATTTTTTTATTAAAAAATATGAATTCAAAACATGATATAATATAAATGCAGTTTAAAAGATATGAATAAAATAAAGTAATTATTTATTGATTCATACACCATGTGAATTAGTATTCATTCAACTATTACTATTAGTTCTTAAATTTTACAGACACATTTATGTTTCTATTCATAGTCATGTAGCAGGCATGTTATTATTCTAATTGTCATATTACTAATAGTTTTTTTACCACATATATTTTTCTGTAATAACTGTAATTATATAACATAAACCAATTACAAAACTAATAATAAAACATCTCTATTTTACAATTTACCATCTAGGATATCAAAATTGTCAATCCCAATTATTATGTTTTTCATAAAACCATTGTTATGTTAGATATTATTATTTTAAACTATTCTAGTTCTATTGATTCCTATCCCAATGTTATATTTTATTTTCTATTAAATTTTAAATTTTATTTCAAATTTATTTACATAATTTTACAATTGATTAATAATGATCAGCTATAAGGTAAGATAATTAACTATTATTACCTAACATCAGTCATACTAACTAAATATGTAAAAAAATTAAAATGATTTTGATATTTTTAATGAATATTAAACAAATAATTATTTGATCCGTACATACATACTGGATAAAAGATAATATGGTTTTTTATATGAACATAAAGAACCAATGGCCCAGAAAAACATTATCATATATGTTTATTATTATAATAGAGATAGATGATATTACTATAGAATTGAATTTATATTTTCCTTTGAAATCATATTTAGGATATGATATATTTAAATTTTTTGATGGTTTTTAAAGGGAACCAAATTTCTATGTCATGAACCCCATATACATGTACCCCAACCTTGTCCAATTATGAAGAGAGGTATGTGACTACTAACACTTGCTTCTAATAGGCCAAATGTTTTAGAATAGCATAAAGGGTATATAATACATACAAATTAGAGGTGTACCCCTTTTTATAATTTTATTGTAAAGAGACAATATGAAATCAAGCAATATAATCAATATCTAAATTGAGAGGCAATCCCAATTCATGGATTTAATGCTATAAAAATGTTTAAATAACTAACGGATGAAAAAGTAAATCTTAGGAATTAAAGATGAAAATTGAAATATCCTTAACATACACTCTACGAAACAAATAATATAATATATTAGTAAGAGATCTTATAGACTTTTAAAATGAATTATATATATGTTATTTTATTACATATATACTTAATAGGATCCTCTCAATATCCTCTCATGCAACATATGAAAGGTTAATACTAGATCATAGTAAATAAATAACAAATACAACTCTTAACATAAGTGGATAAAACTACATTACAATCATTGTAGGGACCTCTCACCAAGTAACAAATAGAAGTTAGCATACCCATTTAAAAAATATATGTAAGAATGTTACCCTAATTCCACATTCCCACTAATTTTTCAATTTAATTCCCCAATTCCAAACATGATGATAAAAAATCCATACCATTTGTCATTTCATCAATAATTTCAGTTGGGCCTTGACCCTACAAACCTAAGTTTCACATAGGCCCCAACAATGTGTGTTGAAATCCGTCTACATATATATACTATCATTATTAGTGTAGCTGTAACACCACAAGGTTTTTTTTTAATAATTGAAATGAAAATGAAAATTAATTTGAACATAATGGAACTTCTTCCAAGGATATAGTTATAAACTTGATGTTAAACTCTATTATGTCACTTCTATGATTTGAATTTTGAAATAATGAAATCTACGAATGTGATCAGAATGTTATTTGGGGTCTGATATACCCAACATGATTTTTTGGTGAATAGTATCATACCCTTATGAATTGTACTATAAATATTAATATTACCCTTATAAATAGAAAATCATATTATTTTTTTTTTCTTATGCTTATAAGATAATGAGTTCTTTTTTAATAATTCAAGGTGATATAAAATCATTTATAGTTTTAAAATTGTTATTTTATGAATAAAATATTATATTATTTAAAATTTAAATTAATCTAATTTATAATATTATTTTCAAGAAATGGAGTTCATTTTTGAATTCTATATGATGAAAAATTTTTAGGGTAAATTTTTTGATTTTTTATATTATTATTGATTTTTTATGAATAGTTAAATAACAAAATATACCGTATATAAACATTTTTTTCTAAATACACTATTCCTAGTATCACGTCTAATATCATCACCCTTGGTTTCAACACACGTGCAATCTTTACTATTTAGGGTCACATGAATTAATTCTTTTTATTTTCTTGAGAGATATTATTAATCAAATGATTAAAATAATGGAAATCCCCTCCTCTACTCCACTATAAATACCACCCTGACCGCCCCCACTTCCTATCAGACCTCCCAGAAATTTATCATTGTCTATGATTAGAAAAATCCCCTTACCCAGACCCTTCCAACATCTATGACCTACTTGTCTCACCAAATGGACAAATCCAAATGCCTTAAAGAGAATCTCAATGAGAAGAGATCAAGAGGTAAGAATGCTCTTTAATTTTCTTATGTTTTCTTTTCAATTCCTTTTATTTTCATATACTCACTTCCCCTACCCATATCCATTAGGAATTAAATCTCTAAAATATTATATATTTTAGATGATATCATGTTTAGGAAAAAATTCATAATCATTATTCTAATCCTCTTCCTATTATTCTAAAAATAAAAACATTGTCTATGATGTTACGATTTACCTAAATATTGGTAGATTTGTTTTCAATTTACATTAAATACATCACAATTTGATATAAAACAATTTTAATGGCTAAAATAGATTTTAAATTTTATTTTATAACATATTTAATGTTCTAGAGTCATCATATATACATAATATTATGTCATATAATGAAGTTAGTTCTTGATTATCAAGGAACCATGAAAATGATATAAACGAATATCACTGATGGTTTATCTTGTGACTAACCCTCATAAAATATAACAAAAAATGTTTATTTAATCATATAATATTATGGAAACATATTAGTACAATTTCATTACACTTATGGTGTTTCTATTCAATTTGATAAGGAAATCCAATACGAACTGACCATGGGAATCATTTAATAAACACACCCCAAAAAATATAAGGAAGAAAATGTTATTTATTAATGGGTGGAATGATGTTATTAAATGATCATATAAGGTTTTATCAACATAAATATATTTCAATAATTTATTAATAACACTATTTTAACCATTATACAATAGGTTTAAACAAGTTTCATGTAAGGCAAACCTAATATAATAGAATTGTTATCCCAATTTCCATTATTTTGGTTATCATTCCACATCATTGATTATGCGGTACTAAGATTTTTTTTATAATGAATATTTGATTACACTATGATTTATTATTTGTATTTATATTTTATATTCATAATTATTTCATTCCCTTAATTATCGATTCAATTATATGATATTTGTAACGGACTCTCAATTAAAAAGTTGCTTTTAAAATTATTTTTACAAAATTAAAAAGAAATGTTTTTAAGAAATTATTAATCTATTATGATTGTGTTATAGATCATGGGAATTGTTAATGATGAATTTTGGGACCTATATATATCTCCAATGCATTGTGTATGTGTAAGTTGGAAGTCGGATGTTTGGTTACTCCAAGTGTAACTGCGATAGTTACACTATAAGGTAGCGTTAAGGGTTACATTGTAATGTAGCAGTGAATGTTATAGATAATAAGGTATCCATGAGTGTTACAAAATTAAGTATGTAATTACCCAAGATACCGTAAATCTTTATTTATGTTTTTTATGATTTATTGAAAATCATGTTTCATAATTTAATTATATGATTCTTTATGAGAGAGAAGTATGCCCTTGTGAAAATGATTTCAAATGTTTATAAGTATTCTTGGGATAATGGTTTCTTTTATTCTTTTCTATATCCTTTAATGAATATTAAATTATCATCCCATTTTTTTGAATTCTTTTCATAGGTTATAAATATGTGAAAGAGAAAAAATGATTTCAATTTGAATGTTATGAATATTTTTCAAAGAAATCATGTTGTTGTTTGTGTTTACAATTTTATGTTTTGGGAGAAATGGATACTATTGTAATGGTACACACTATTTATGCTTGTAGATTTATATATCTGTGTTATGCCCTATATTTCTAAAAATATAAACTGAAAAGAACATTGGGAATGTAATGAATTGAAATCTAGTTAAAATAACTAGTATATGTAATGTTTATGGTTAGTACCTTATAGTTGGTATTAAAAGACAGTTTAGATAACATTAATGGTTAGGATTATGTTAATCAAGAAGATCAGGATCCGGTGTAGGCCTACCCTCAAAAATAATATATAAAAAGGAAATAGTTAGGTGTACAAGGGGTAATTACATAGGAAAGTACACAACCCACCACATCTATCTACATCCACCATTGGATCGCAATAATCAGGGGTTGTAAAAGACCACATAATATCAGGATCAAGTAGAGCCTTTCTTGCCAATGTATCAGTAACCTCATTGGCCTCCCGACACACATGAGAAACAACCATGTGTATTTGGCTAGAATGGTGGAGGAAATCAACCCACTGAGGAAGCACACTCCAAGGCACATTACATGTTCTAGTATTTAATGCATGTACTGTAGTCATAGAGTCAGATTCAATCCAAATCCATCTCCAATTAAATTGGATAACATACCTTATATCATGAATCATTGACCGTAGATCAGCTTCAAATGTGGTGCTAAGGCCAATGTAAAGATAAAATAATCCCCTGAAGAACCCACGAAAAGTGCGGAAAACACCGCCGCATCCTGATGGACCCGGCGCACCTATCGCTGATCCATCAACATTCACATTGAGGCACGGTGAGATCGGTGGTATCCTTCTGATATACTTCATCATCTGAGGATTGCGGGGACGGCCAGAAACTCCAAGCAACCTCAGTGTTTGAAGGTCAAAAATAGTGTAAGCCATCACACCATCCTGGATCATTGACGCAACGTACCCATCCCTGTGAATGGAAATCATCACCTTATTTTATGGTTGAAATGTTATATAATTTAATAATTAACATTTTTATTCATCTATGATATGTTCGTTCAAAATGGATTTTCTCATATGAAAATGAAAAGATGATGTTGGAAGAAACAGATATGTTGATATCATTATGAATTTATAGTTGGGAATGGGGGAAATGGAATAGAGCAGTTTCTGATAGTAATGGATCAGTAGAAATTGGAATTAAATGGAAATGTAATCCAAGAAAGAGAACAACCAGAGCTGACACAATGGAACATGATGATACTATATTATTTTATAAGGACACACCCTCCTGCTTTTAGTGGATATTCTAACCAATAAGTGGTTAAATGTTGGAATAAAACCATTGAAAATATAATTGATATTAAGGGAGGATCAAATAATCAAATGTTATGTCATTCCATTTATCTTTTTGATGGTGAAGGTGATCATTTGTGGTCAATGTTAAGAAATTTCAGTGACAGAGAGGATATCGATGCCTTAGAGTGGAATGAATTTAAAAGAACATTTGTTGAAAAATATTTTCCTAAGGTGGTTCGACTTAGGATGGAGAAGAAATTCATTGAATTGAAGAAGATTGTGGAAGATTTAGTTTCTTTTTCTGAAGAGAAATTCACCTGACTAGCGAGGTATGATCCAAATCTAATTTTGGATCTAGAAATAAATATCAACTATTTATACTCAGTATTGAACCCATGATATAGAATGGTGTTGGCTTCCCATGAGTTCAAAAGTTATGGGAACTTTTTGATTAGGCATATAGGGTAAAAACAGAGTTTTTAGATGACTATATGTACCTTCAAATCAAATATAAGAAGAGTTCTAGATTTCAAGTGATTGTTAAGAATCAATAAAAGAAATCTATTGGTAATAATGTTTTGTTTCTAGTATGTGAAATGTTTGGAAAAAAGTACCCTAGAAAATGCCTTACAATAACCAGGAAGTGTTTTTGATGTGGTATGTTTTGACATATAGACCCAAATTTTAATGAAAATGATCTTAATTTTAATCTAAATAAGAGAACTATAATGTTTTTCAAATGTGGTGATATAGGTCATTAATAAAATTTCAACAAAAATAAAGATCCAAATGATGAATTGAAGCCCAACCATAAGTGTAAAGGTGAAGTGAGATCCTTTGAGACTATCTTAGTAAACATCAAGGCCATTTAATAATTTTGTATGAGGTACCTTAATTGTTTACTCATATTTTCTAAAGTTTTTTTTGATATGGTGTCTACACATTACTTTATTTAGAACAAATTTTCTTGTAAATAAGAAATATCACTAAAAAATGATAACATTACATTTTATTAAAACACCAGAGATAAATATTATAGAAAAGTGGAATTTTAAGAATCATTCTATTGTAGTATTTGAAATTAATTTACCCGCAAATGTTGTTGTTTTTTCCTTAGTGGAATTTGATAACATTCTTGGTATGTATTGTATTTCCCTTTATCATACTATGATAGATTATAGAGAAAAAGTGGAATTTTTATTGAAAGGGTATTAGTTTGAATACAATAATGAACCCATTAAATTGATATCATGTTATGAAGGTGAGAAACAATTGAAAGATGAAAATAAATTTTATGATTATCCTATTGTTGAAAATAGAAAGACTATTTAGATTAATGATGTGCCAGTGATAAATGGATACATTGATTTTTTTCTTAATGAGTCACACTCTGTTATAATTGATTGGGTAGTTTAATCTACAATTCACTTAGATCATGATTCTAATCTAATTTAAAAACCCCCATATAAAATGACACAAATTAAATTTCCTGATTTAAAAAAACAGTTACAGGAGATTCTTTGAAAAGACTTCATTTGTCCTAGAACATCACCAAGGGGCGCTTCTGTTTTGTCGGTTAAAAATAAATTACAGTTCAATGAGGATTTTCATTGATTATAGTGCATCGAATAACATCATTTTAAATAATAAGTATCATTTTCCACATATCGGTGTTTTTTTATAATCTCCAGGGAGCACAATATTTTTCAATGGTTGACTTGAGGTTATGGTACCATTAATTGAATGTAAAGGATGTAGGTATCACAAAAACTATGTTTTGTACTAGATATGGGAATCATGAAATTGATATCATGCTCTTTTGGTTAACTAATGCTCCTACTATATTCTTGGATCTTATGAATAGAATATTTCATGATTTCATGGATATGTGTGTGGTTTTTTTTATTGATGAAATTATATTATATTATAAAATTAAAGAGGATAATGAAAAAAATATAAGGGTCATTTTGAAAACATTAAATGAAAAGAATCTATATATAAAATTCATAATATTTGAATTTTGGTTGTAACTGATTTTTTTCTTCATAATATTGTAAATAAGGATGAACTATTAGATGATCCAGCTAAGACTAAAGTGGATGATGAATGACCAAGAAAAAAATGTAACATAGATTTATAGTTTTCTTGGAATATAATGTTATTGCAGATAGTTTTTTAAAATCATTTCATGATTTTCTATCACTCTATCTATTTTTACACAAAAATGGGTTAAATTTGTTTGGACTTAGTAATGTGATGATTGTTTTCAAGAACTGATCAAGAGGATGGTGAATTCTTGAGTTTTGGCAATGCCTTCAACAAATGGTAAGTTATACATCTACAATGATGATTCATTAAAGGGACATGGTTGTGTTCTAATACAGAATGATCAGGTAATTACTTATGATTCAAGGAAACAAAAAAATTATGAGTTAAATTAATACACACATGATATGAAATTAGCTGTTATGGTTTTTTACTTTGAAATTTTGGACACATCATTTATTCAGAGCCAAATGTAAAATGTATACTGACTATAAAAGTCTAAATTCTATATTCACTCAAATGGAACAAAACATGAGGCAGTGAGGATTGATTGAATTGATAAAATATTATTATTTCAAAATTAGTTACTATCTGGGAAAAGAAAACAAATTGGATGATTCCTTGTGTCGAAATCATCATGTGTCATTAACCATGCTATGAATATAACTTGAATGCTTAATTAATTATTTGATGAATTTTTTCATGGATGTTGTTGGTGTAGAAAATTAATCTGTTTTGTTTCCAGTTTTAGTGCACTCATATTTTTCAGATAGAATTAATCAAACACAAAAAAGTTGGGGAGCAATAGAAAAATGTAAAATTGTTTAGAATGGTTAAGTTTCCAGAAATTTTCATTGATAATTATTGTGTTTTGTGATTTAAATAAAGGCAGTGTTTTCATAGTGATTCTCAATTGAATAAATAATTTTTTAAATCTCATACTTCATCAATTATAGTTCATCCTGGAAGCACAAATATATATGGAGACCATGATGAGATTTACTAGTGGGATGGAATGAAATGAGATATTTTTATATTTAACCATGAAATGTTTTACTTGTCGACAGGTTAAGGAAGATATGAAATTACTTATAGGGATGCTTCATCACTTACCATTGCCAAAGAGGAAATGGGAAATATATCCATGAGCTTAATTGTAGGGATACTAAAGAATTTTCAAGATAACAATGAAATATATGTTATTTTTGACCGACTAACTAATTCCTCACATTTCTTTCCTATTCTAGATTTTATGTATTTGGTCCTGCTTTTTCAACTATAACTCAAACTGATTGTTAGGTTACATGAAGTTCATCTTTTCATTTTATCTGACTGTGATTTCTGGTTCACATATAGCATTGGGAAGGGCCTTCAGAAGTCATTGTGAACAAAATTATGTTTCACTACATCTTTTCATTCTGAATCAGATGGGTAGTAAGAACTGATTATATAGACTTTAGAGGATATGCTTCGATATTGTTCAATAGACTACCTAGGAAATTGGGTAATCATTTTTCTTTATTTGAATGTTCTTATACTAATTTTTTTCAATCCATTATATATATGGATCATTTTGAGGCATTATATGGGAAGTTCTGTCTAACTCTATCATGTAGTGATGAAGCCAAGAAATAAAAGATAATGGGACCATAATTATTAGATGTTGTGGATGAGAATGTGAAGATGAACCAACAACATATTAAGACCACTCAGAAAATGAATGATATGTTATGTAGATTACCAGAATAAATGCTTTTCATTCGAGGTAGGTGATCATATTTTTGATAGAATATCAACATAGAAAAGTGTTATGCACTTTGGTAAGAAATGAAAGATAATTTATACGTTCATTTAAACTTATGAAATCCGGGATAATGTTTGACCAGTCTCAAACTTATTTTCTTTTCCACTGAGTGTATATCATGTGCAAAACATTTTACATGTTTCAATTTTGAGAATATATGTGAAATATTTATCACATGTTTTGGTCGTAGAATCAGTTCAGTAGGAAGAGATCCCTTCTTATGAAGAGAAACATATTCAGATTCTTGATCTAAGAGAACAAGTATTTCTAAATAAGGTAATCAACCATGTAATGGTTTTGTGGGAAAACCACATTGTTGAAGAATCAACATAGGAGTCTAAAAATGCTATGAGGGAAAGGAACCCTAAATTTTATAATAAGTAAATTCAAATAATAGTTAAGACAAAGTTTCCAGAATGTGGGGAGAATGTATCACCCCAAGTGTTTAAAAATAAATTGAAGTGCATGAAACACTGAATCTCTACATAATGAAACATATTTATGGATATTGTTAAAAACTAGTCCTTAATCTTAAATTTCCTACTTCTATGATTTGAATTTCAAAAAACATACCTCTATAGTTGTGGTCATTATGTAATTTGGAGTCTGACATAACCAACTTGATTTTTTGTTGAATAGTAAAATACCCTTACGAATAGTAATACAAACAGAAATATAAACCATGTGAATAGTAAATCATATTATTATTTTATTTTCAAAAGAATTTTAGATAATTAGATATTGAATAATTTTTCATTGTGATATAAAATCCGTTATATTTTTAAAATTGTTATTTTTTGAATAAAATATTATTTTATTTAATAATTAAATTAATCATATTTATAAAAATATTAACATAAAAACAGAGTTCATTTTTGAATTATACACATCGAAAAATGGTCACAGTGAATATTTGGGATTTTTATGAAATTCATGAATTTTTTTTACAAATAGTAAAATAAGTTAATATACCATTTATGTAAATTGTCAGTTAAATATACATTAGCTATATTCATGGCTGGTGTAAGAACCCTTGTTTCAAAGTCACATTATTTTAATACTATTATGGGTTACATGAATCAAGATAATTCCATGTCTTTGGAAAAAATATTAAATTAATGATTTAAATAATCGAAACCCCTCCTCTCCTCCACTATAAATACAACCCTCAACCCCTCTTCCTCTCACACCCCTCAGGATTTGAGCATTTTCTAAATTAAAAAGAAATACCCTTCCAATGTCCCTTCCCATTTCCATGACATTTTTATCACTATACGGAAAAAAAATTCCTTATGGAGGTTCTCAGGGAGAGGAGATCAAGAGGTAAAAATCCTCTTTCATTTTCTTTTGTTTTCTTTTCAATTCCTTTTCTTTGGATATAATCCCTTCCACTCCCCATATACAAGAGGAATGAAAAGGTATTAAAACATATATATTATGGATGTTATCATGTTTATGTAAAATGCAAATTATCATTATTTATCTTCTCTTCCTATAATTCTAAAAATAAAAACATCGCTCATGATGCGCAGATTTACCAAAATCTTAGACAATGGGTTTTCAATTTCAATTAAATCCATCAAAAATTGGAATAAGATCATTTTAATGGTTGAAATCGATTGTAAATTTTATGATATATCATTTTTCGTGTTATATATTTAAAAAATATATATATATAATATTATGTCATATAATAAAGCTATTACTTTATTATAAAAGAACCACAAAAATGATCTAAACAAATATCACTAATCATTTATCTAATGAATATTAATCATACAATATAAAAAAAGATTTTTGAAATATGTTATTATTATTGCTACCAATTAATACCACTTCATTCCACTTCTGGAATTTCTCTTGAATTTGAAAAGGAATTCCATTACGAACTGAACTAGGAAATCATGTCAAGAACGCACCTAAAACAATGGAAAGAACAAAATATAATTAATTAATGGGTGAAATTTTGTTATAAAATGATTATATAAGTTTTAATAAATGACAATAGTTTTCTATAGAATATTTATAACACTATTTTAACCATTATACATGTGGTTTAAACAAGTTTCAAGTTAAAAAAACATGACATAAGGGAATTCTTATCCCAATTTCCATTCTTTGGGATATACTTTCCTTTCATTGATTATATGGAACTAATTTTTTGTAATTATTTTTTAGTTTATATTATCAGGTATTAACTTTCATTATAGTGTATACACATAATTCATTCATTCAATTAATTATCACTTCAATTATATGATATTTGCAAGGAACATTATTTTGAAAATAATATTTTAAAATTATTTTTACATGATTAAAATGAAATTTTTTTATTCTATTATTTATGTATTAGGATTATATTCTAGATCACAGGAATATTTTATGATGAAGGGGTGACCTAATTCTCCCTCCAATGCATTGGGTATTTATATGTTGGAGGTTGTCCATATGGTTAATCCTATAGTAATTGTGATGGTTACATTATAAGGTTGTGTGGAGGGTTAAAAATCATAAGACAGAAGTGAGGGTTCCATATTAAGTAATTAAATCACCATGGTACCCTTATTCTACATTTATTTTTCTACTATTTATGGGCATATAATTTTTAACAATTTATGTATATGATTCTTTATGGGTGAGAAGTATGAGTTTGTGAAAATGATTTCATATGTTTATAAGTATTAATGGGATAATGGTTTATTCCTTCTATTTATATCCATTACTGGACTTTTTATGCTCATACCTTTTTTTAAATTCCTTAATAGGTTATAAGGATGTGTAAGATAATAAAGATATTCAAGTGAAATGTTTTGAAGACTTTTCAAAGGAAACACATAGTTGTTTGGTGTTTATAATTTTATTTTTTGGAAGAAATGGATACTATTTTATTGGTACCCAGCTAGTATTATTATTGGTCGATATGAATGGGTTATGTACTAACATTCTAAAAATCAAAACCAAATTGCACTATCGGAATGTAATTATGTCAAATCTTGTTGAAATAATAAGAATATGTAATGTTTATGGTTAGGAACTTATTGTAAGAAAACTAAAAGACATTATATACCATGTATAGAAAAATATACCAGAAGACATTAAAATCCCTAAATGTACACCCATGGGGAACAATAGATACCAACACCAGAAACAAGTTTGTTTTATAAACTTATGCCACTACATCCCACACAAACATTTATTATAAAACTGAGAGTCGTCGAAGCACATGTAGACTCATACAAAGTACCATAAGTGATCACTACCTAGATATATTTACAGAATATAAAAATATTATGGGATTGTTGGGAAGAGGGAGATGATAACCATATATTTCCTAAACAACCTAGAATTTGGGGAAATCACCCCACCCCCAAAACTTTTAGGAGTCAGTTTACCTAATCACATATTTTTTCAACCATTCAAAATAACAACAAATATTAACATATAACCCAAAATCATACTAAATTAAAACACATATACTTATTCTCAATTTTTTTATATCATCCCACATAATACCTGACTACCACATCTATGGCCTAGGAACTGGATTTTACAGAAGCACACAAGCATTATGATTTAAAGTTAACCAATCAAAATATTGTAAAAAATAAAATTTCTTCCATTCTATAATCCAAATTAATAATTCTCATTTAAATACATTCATTTCACTACATGTAAACATTTGTTCAAAATCTAAATTTGAATTTATATATTACCATCTCATACACTCATATAATTCATTCCAACCATCCCATGACACCCATTCCAATAGTTAATTTACCAATTAATTTTCCAATCCATATTATGTGTTCCTTAATAGTCATAACATTTTAAAAAATGGGATTCACATATAGTGAATAAGGAAATAATATCAGGTATTTTTTAAAATACATAAAAAATGAAAATGCATCAATTAAAATCAAATACCATGATGTATAATTATTAAATACCAATTATCCACCTAACATATAAAACCCATTTCCATAACATTATTATAATATATAAAGGAGACAATTAAAGCTCAAGACCAATGTTTTCTAATCCATCACCAATCTTATCCCAATTATTAAGCAATATAAAGTCCCTTCTACCCACATGGGATATAATTTCTATCCTTTCCAAAACCCACACATCAAATAATAGAATTTATTTACCTACCCTTTTCATATAGATCTGAACAAAAAATTATTTTCATATCACATAAACATAGGTGTTATTTAGGGACACAATTATATGGTGTGAAAAAATTCAATAAATAAAAGTCGCCTCTCTTATCCAAAAAAATTTATATTTATAGAAAAATCATTATGTTTCAGCAATAAATTAACTTATTCATTATGAATAAGGGTCATCAATAATGAAAACTATCCTTGGTAGCTAAAATTATCTAACAACAAAAAATAATCTTTATTTTACAAAGACATTTATTTTTTAAAAGTTAAAAGGAATATTTGTAATAATATTGTCCTTACCATTTCACTAAAAACATCATGATTAACTTTCTCAATTTTTAAACAATTAGATCCACATCAATATTAAAATATTTTTTAATAATCACTTCACGATTACTACCCCATATCTATAAAATAACATTAGGAATCATTAATAAGAAATCAACACATAATATCATAACATCCCTTTCTAAATCATTTTTACCCAGTTATTATCTTAATATAGTTTATTTATATTATTCATCAATGATGATAAAGCATGATAATCAATCAAATTAACATAAAAATTTATAATGAATCTTTTACCATAATACATGCAAGGTTCTCTAATAATTATTGTATGAAAAATCACTAATATCAAATCACCTCTCCCATAAAGAATACATGATCTCTCCTGTAATTTAACTATGGATATACCATCAAGAAACTATAAAATAAAAAGTGTGACTAGGATAAATAATGATGGAATAAGAATAATCCAACCAAACAACACCAAAAAATCAATCTCCAGAAGATATTGATAAAATCAAGAAAATGATTCTTAAATAATTTAAAAGATTCCCTTGAGTCACCATGTATTCAAAGAAGAAGGGATAAAATAATTGATTTATAAGAGGGTCCAAAATTTATACCAATAAGGAAATATATATTATTTTGATTAAACTTTTATTAACATATATCAATCATTTTGATTTTATCTAAAACTATAATGCAATATGGAAGGATACACCACAGCGTTTTTAATGTGGTCTCCTTAACACTCCCATGATGTTATCTATTATGTAACTCCCAATAGATACTAAAATTATAGAGTAATGATATGATTTAACCAAGTAACTATTTCATATATACCCTGAAAAAACTAGAACCAATTAAAACCTGACTCCCAGAACTATATAGCGAATCTGATTTCCTACACCGCAAGAGTGTCTCAAAATGAAGTGATAAGAAGCCGAGTGCCTAATCCCTACAGTGGAACCTCATTCCGTGTCAAATATTCCATGAAAAAATAAAGGAAAATGGAAAAAATAACAACCAAAACTCATAATAAAATCCTATTCCCTACATCTATACAGTATCATTGAAATACGTTATTTTAAATGTAGCCCCCATGAAAAGTAAGGAATCATACCTCCATGGAAAAATAACCCTAAAAATAATAAAGGCACCAAAATAAAATATCTAAATTTACAAATATTCAAGGACTATGTATATAATACTTAATCCCCATCCAAAATACACAAACCATTAACCCCCAGTTATGTTATAAATATATATCAAAACTACTTAAACATTTATAAATTCATAGAAGACAAATTGAACCATGCCAAACCATAAAAAAAATATATTTGAAAAAATGATATCCTAAAATATGAAACCTCTAAAAAAGTTCTCTCTCATTCAACATTAAAATATAAACTTGAAAGGAGAGAGAATGTGGAAAACATAGAACCATCATGTGGGATACCTTTAAAGGATCTATATAGAATAGAACACAACCAACACAACACGTGGAAATATCAAATTAATATGTAACACTTTCCACCGTGACATTAATCAAAAGGATAAATTGTAGCATCTCAATCCCATTCAATCTTTGTAAAAATATAGAAATTGGGAATGAATCTACGTATTCTACTCATATTTTAAATACTATAAGATATCATGCCACCATAATACATGGACTAAGGGAATATAACATTAGCATAAAAATCTCCCTATTCTATTGAATCTCAATTATCAACCACTTGATTTTTTATCATTGTTAACTCCTAGCTCACCCTAGTCGATGAAATTGAAATCATCGGGAGGTTTTATAAAATCATTAACGAATGGAATTTTCATGGAATTTAGATCATCCATTGGGGATGTTCTAACATGTACTTCAAAACACTAATATGCATCAACACATAGAAATTTCAATTTTTTTGAAGAAATATCACTACCATTACCAAACCATCACTAACCAAATTTGAGTAATACCTTTAAGATTACATGATCTGTAATTTTATAACTAAAAGGCCGCATACGATGATCATAAGAATTCTAATGACCTTTTAATACATTCATTCACTCATTAATTTACTAAACCTTCTCTCTAGTTCTCTACATCAACTATAAAATATGAATAATGGAATATCCAATATTAGTCAATAATAATAGAGAATGAAAATATCACACATAAAAAATTTAAATAGATTCATAAAAATAGTGGGGGGATAACTATTTTTATAAAAAAAATCCACTAAGGGTGGTTTCCATACAAACGAACTTCCAAAATCCAAAATGGATTCATGAATCTTTTCCTCTAAAGGATGAACAGTGAAATAATTCTTATCATGAATATTTGGAAGAATATATATATTATAGAATAAATTTGTTTAAAAATAATTTTGAAGACCTCTTGAAAAACAACAGGTAAAATTCGGATCATGGTTATTGATGGATTTATTCATAATCCCATAATTACTCACCTCTCATCTTGTTACTGCCTTATAAAATACTATAATAATATTTACTAAATAATCTCTCAAAATTGAGTGGAATTAATAATTTGGTCCATGGTCACTCATATAACATCACATACTCCATAGGAATGAGGAATATTAGGAAAAAATCAATTATTATTTCTTCAAACATATGATGTGGAATTTCATGAAATAGAATCAAACCACATAGAACACGATATTCAGTATTCTCCTTCCAGAAGACTAAATTTTTTAGAAAACACTACAATTTTTCTGTTTTTTCCAATCCACCAAAATCGTTCTCAATACGTATGATACATATTAAACACATTATGATATACGTTTTATTGTTAAATATTGAAATCAAGGAGTACCAAATCACATATCATAGAATGAAAAAATGTCATCCTCTACAACAATACCTATTATTGTTTATCCTCCAGTCTAATATTGGGAACATCTCTATAGAAAGTAGATTTCACAAATCATCCAACCAAAAACCCCATTGTTGTTACACCACCAACACCACCAAGGAAGACTATGCATTCATTTCAAAAAAAACTCTACCATCAATTTCCCTAGTATCACTGTACATCACAACCAACTCCTCCATTACTATATAAAAGTCTCCAAGATCATTAATAACACAAAGAGAAAGCTTATTGATCACGGAGTCCACCAAAATATTCAATTTTGGCGTGTATAAGAAATAAAAAGATAATAATCCAATAATAATTTCATCCTCCTTCACTACTAAAAATTAAAATCAATTTGGGAGAAGATATACCTTCAGATCTTGATATCTATGAAGAATATAATGCACTCACTAATAAGGTAGTTTCATTGGAAAAAATGGAGTAAATAAACCATTATAAGATAATATTCTTGTGGGATATAATTACATTCACGAGGATGCAAATACATAGTCACATAAAATATAACTAATAACGGTAACATCAGAACACCAAGAAATCTCATGGTTGATGGGTCAATATAATCATTAAATAAAACAACCTCATATATAAAATAATGAACATGAAAACTAACTAGATTATCCTTGAAATAAACTAAATAATTTTGAAATTAGTATGATTACATAGTCACTGTCCTTAGGAGTCGCAATACAAGGGAATTTTGGTACATGTATTTTTGAATAAAAATAAAACCAAATAATAATTTTTAACACTAAATAATTTATATGGTTACCAAATAAATAGTTTCATCAATATCAGATGGATATATTGAAACACTACATAGAGGCAAAACATGTCCCATGAAACTGATGGCATGAACCAATAACTCTTACATTAAAATCTTCCAGAAAATAGTATAAAAAAGAATATCCCCTAAAATATATTTAATTTTATTTATGTTCCCCTCCACCGAAATAGAATGCACAACCATAAAGTTTATAAAACCATCATGGATAGATCTAAACAATTAGTGAGAACTGTATTCATTAATCTCTTTACCGTGGATAGTGTCTTTGAAACATCGATCTTCTTAATAATGAACAAATAATTCCCACAATGAAATATGAATGTATTATCCATAATATTCTCACCCTTCACTCTCATTTTATGATTTCCTGATCATAAATCTAACATTGAGAACACTATATCACTCTTCCAATGAGGAAACTGTAATCTATTCATGGGAGATGATTGTGGTAATTCAATGTCACCTGACTCAAGAAAATAAAATCGATAGATAAAATAAGAACACTATATCACTTATTAGAAAATAGAACCGGGGTACCCCAAAGGAGACATGATCAACCTAATGAATCCTTTCTAGGGAATATTATCAATTTGAATCCACTTCACCCACAAAATGTATGGCATTATCCTATATGGTGACAATGATATCAAACTAACTCTTAGGAATATCTATATCCTTAACATGATCTCCCATTAAGGGGTGAGTACAACAACCACTCTCAAAAATACATCAAGATGCTATTATACAACTGTTTTGGAAACCACTAGTCGATCCTCAACTAAACTCAACATCATCTTAGTAATTAATTTTTATTTAACATTAGTTTATTTTATAGAATTATTTTAGAAATTAAATGAGTTTATATTGTCAAAATAATATTTTGAGTAATTTATAATTTTTCAAAATTATTTATTTAAAAATTTAAATTTCTAAAGATTATGTAAAGAAATGTATTAAATTGGTTTATCTTAGTTCCCCAATTTATTTTTTTGTTTAATGAGTAAAATAACGAAAAAATTCATTCTAATCAATTTTTATTTTTATAATTATCACTTATCATTTTTTTAATTTTTTTATTTTTCAATTATGTATTATTCATATAAATTTTTTATATTTATATTTAATCTTTGTGTTTAGAATATTTATTATTTATTTTCTATGTTTCCATTAATAATTAAAGTATCAATGTTTTTATTTTTTTAGTTTATTTTTTCTGTGATTTTTTAGCATTTAACATTATAAATTACTTATTTGAATTTAATTTGTAATTATATTTTTATTTTCAATTTTCACAAAAACATATGTGAGTAAGTGTTGAAATGTGTTTAAGTGAACATGATCTCTTACATATATTGTATAATATCCTAATGGTAGATGGTAAGTGTCTTAATGAAGGGGTTTTAAGAACAATTTGGATGTATCCATTATTACAAAAGTGAATGTTCATAAAGAAACCAATGTTATAAAAATTATTCTACAAAATTTACCTCAACAAGAATTTTATTGTGACCATATTCCACTAAAATAACCTCTATATGAAGAATCTATAGTAACATATGTGACCACACTAGAGTAATAAATCATATAGTGAGATCATTTTATACAAGATTTACTTATAACTTCATGTTACCAAGAAGAGATATTATGGTGAGTTAACTGACTGCTAATGTTTTTCTTCTAATGGACATGTCTAAACAAAATAATAAAATCTTTGGACATAATCATATATTATTTATGAGAACTAATATATTCATACTCAAATTGAATGGGTATAACCTTCTAGGATCGAAGGGAGTTCATATCCGGTCATCATTGAATGAAGATGATGATGAAGTTGAACGAATCATTTCTAACAAGTTCATTGTTTTTTAATATTTTCCATGGATGGGGAAAAAATCTGGTAGAAAAATAATAATATTTTATAATTGATGAAACAAAATAAGTATTCTAATCTACTCGAATTAGTATAATCAACCACATTCTTTCTGTAGAAAATCTAATGTTATATTATGCTATATGGTAGTTTCTTTTAGTATGGAGATAATCTCAAACCATAGCAAAATTTCCAAGATCCAATTTCATTACAATTTCAACTGGTTGAAGAAGATAAATTCTTTTTGAGCCATAGGGTCTGATGATTTTTTTTCGATCAGGTGTGATCCAACATGAATTTGATGGGATGAAATATCTAGTCTATTTAGTCATCATATGGAATTAGATTAAGACATATTTGAGAGGAGTTCATGGAAACTGACTTAAATGACTAAGGTCAAATTCTATTTTTCTTGATGTACCTCAACTGAAGACCATAGACTATTAAGAATTTTTTTGGTGGTTATATTCATTGTGAAAGAAAAATTTTTAAGATGATAGGGAGTTGTAACCCCCCAAATTTTAGAAAAAAAATATTCATGAATGTATGGTCACATGGTGATAGAAATTTTTTCTACAATTTATTTTGGTGTCATGTAGAGGTTATTATGGTTTCATAGAGATCCCATAAAGACTATTATCTAAGCTATTTCATAGGAAGCATGACATGGAAATATTTTGAATGATAATTGGATGATAATATGTGTAGATAATGTATATTCATATTAATTTTATAATGGAGCTACCCATGTTGAGGAAGTCTCGAACAAAATATAGATTTAATGAGGTCACCACACGCATATATGGAGATTAAAATTTACTTTTTAATAAATTATTTTGGCAAATGGTTGAAATTTTTGGAGGGGATATATAAGATTTTTGGTTTCAATCGTTAATACAAAATATTTTTATGTTCATTAATTGGTAAATTAATTATGGTTAATAGTTAAGGGAGGTGAATAAATAAATTTAGGGCTATCTAACAGTCATGTACAATGAGTTTGTGGTCTAATATATATAGATGAAGAATCTGAAATATTCAAGTGACCGTATAAAATATCTTTGATCTTGGAAACACATATATGTTTCATTAATGAGAATATATATATATATATATATATGTTATGTAATAATTCCGATTAAATATGGGAAATTACAGTGAAATTTATTTGATATTAAATAGAGAAGGATTTTCAATAATGTTCTTCTGATTAGACAATCATCTATGATATTATTTTATAGAATATTTGGATTTAATTACGAGTTATATTTTTGGTATTGTAGGGGATAAATATTACACCCCCTTCATTTATTTATCTATAAAAAGAATAATTTTGTGGAAGACTGATCTGGTAGAAAAAAGATATAGAACTAGAACATGAAAAATGATATGATCATGTATGAGAAGTTACTAAATATTCCATATATCACTTTTTGTTCATTAATTTTGAGATCCTATTTATTTAATTTCCCTTGGGGATTCCATGAATAATGAAATTATATGATTAAATTTAACTTTCTTCTATTAATCTAATCACTTTTGTAAACTTTTTATTAGATCTTTAATTATTAATAAATTTGAGTATCAACAAAAACTACTCTATGGACCAAAAGGTGATGATGTTCATTTGAAAAACATGTGATTAAAAAAAATTATCTGAAAAAAATTAATATATATCTCTTATCCATAATGAATAAGCTAATTTATGAGTTTTGACCTAGAGATCAGAACAAAATAATGATCTTATAGCTATGTTTTACATTGATTTAGAGATTAATTTATCATCAACTATTCTTCTTATCACTATAATCATTATTATTAACTTGACGATAAATATATAACATCTTTAATCAATTTAATCTTGTCCATAAATCCTAATATCATCAATTTCATAAACTTTACCACTATTATTTTTCTTGAATTGTTTTCACACATCCATAATCATAACCTCTCTCATAGAAAATTCTCATTCATCTTCATAATTTTTTTTCACTCTTCATTATTTTCTATAATTATTTGATTGTAGTTATTTTTTCCTATATTGGTTTCACAGCATTCTTTACCGCTAGATAAGTTACTCAATTCCATAAAATAATTGTTTTTTTTGTTTTAATTAATTAATTTACCTCGATTTTAGAAATTAATCTCAATACTCTTCCAATTATGGATTCTTTTATGGGAAATACACATTCATATACTTAAAAAAAATATTCAAAAAAAATAAAAACATTTACAACAGTATAAATTTTTCCTCAAATCAAGTAATGATTCTTGTTTTAATTTTTTTTGGGGTGGTATATTGGACTGTTTGAATTTCAATTTTCAGTAACACAATGGATAAATGTTATAAAATAATCTTGAACCATTCATTAATCTAATTAATCTACAATATATTTCCCTGGGAAAAAATAATAATAAATTTGAAATTGAAATCCTAGAGAATCTTGATGTATAAATAACAAGTAATTTTTACCATAACTTGAACCCTGCATATCCAATTACATCATCTCATGGGAGGCATAGAATTAGATAGTTCAAACTTATGGTTTATTCTATAAAATGTTCTTGTTTTATTTTTTCCATTTCATTAGAAACATTAATATCATGAATTCTCATTTCTTTATTCTTCATTTACTCACTAGTCTACCTATATGTTATTATATATTTTTTACAATTTATTAAAGTGGTTTCATCTGTGTGGTTTGAGTGATCAATAGATGTGATTGATATTGTTATCCTTATATCTCATGGATAGGGTTATGAGAGGGTTTCATAAAATATATAACAAGAAATATTTGATAACAAGGATTAGATTTTTAATTCCTTTACATCTAAATCTTTCCTAGGAACAGGTCTATAATGGTTAGGTATAAGATAATCGAGTTTCTATAGGATTAGGGATATTGTTTCCTAAATAATTGGATAGGCTTATATTTACTCTAATAAAAATTATCAGCCATATTATATCTCATTATATTCACATGTATTGCTACTGCAATTCCCTCACACCATATAACCATTTTTTTCTCTATAATGAGTTAGTGATAATTTATGTTTGAATATTAACAATATTATGAATCTTTTTTATAAAATATACCCCAAATAAAAAAATAATTCTACTATAAATAGAACCATTAATAGGGATAAATCCAACTTTCATTTCATTATTGTTATTGAATAAACACATAGTGAGTAGTGTTTTCATTATGGGGTTTTTGGGTATGATCAAATATGATGTTCTAGATTTGATCTCCTTATATTTACTTTTGAAAGAGCTTCATTTAATGATCACATGTATTAGAATAAATGGTTTAATGTTTCATTATATAATGATTGCATGGGTGTATATAAAAAATACACAATTAATTCATATAAATAAAATGGAGTTTTCTAAAAAAATTGATGGAGTCCAAAGATATCCTAAACATCTATTTCGTAATCGATAATTTCTCGATCCGTCTAATGTAAAAAGTAAAAATGAGGGAAGGTTAAGTAAGTTGATTAATAAATTGGATTCACAAAAGGATATGTTGAATGTGGTTTGTGATTCATAATATTCATGACATGGGACTAAAATTAATTAAAAAACATCCTTGGATTATAAATTAGAAATCCTTCTTTATGAAATGGGTTTGTTAGATATAGATTTAGTTGAGAGGGAAACAATGAACATTCTAACCACAACTGAGAAAAATATTATTGAAATGTTTCTGGATTTACCAAAAGATCATGATTAAAAATCATAAATGACATAAAGAACAATCTAGTGAAGATAAAACTATGGAACAATAAATGTATGGAATTGAAAAGAATAAAACTCCATAAGATAGGAAAATTGAATTATTGAGTAAAACTGAAAAAAAATTCTCAAAATCATGTGCAAATATAATATTAAAAAATAAAATGATGTTGGAATAAATTAAATTTCTTATGAGTAAGGCCAGTTTTGAGGATATGGAGAGTGGTATGGAAATATTCACACAATATCAAATCTAATACATCTTCATCAATGGTTATAAATAATAATAAACAAAATTTTATATTGTTTCTTCAAATGTTAATATTATTTACTATTACTAACCCTTTGATTGAATCGTTCAGAAAATTCCATCATATTAAAAATTCCATTAAATATCTATATACTAAAAATTGTATTAGGTCAAGACTCCAATAATTAATCTGAATAAAGATTTTAGTTCTATTTTTGGGATTAATATTACTAAAAAACTAAAATAAACTAAAACCAATTTTCTCTACTGTGGGAGATGATCATCTGAGGTTATTATATGTTAATGCTATCTAGGATGAATCATTAACTTTATTACATTCACCATGTTTAATTAGTTGGTAAATAAGTATCTAAAACAACATATTTTTTACTATAATTATTTGATATGTAACATAGATATTCATATTTTGGGTTAGATGAAATTTTATTAGATGTAGGTAAAAAATATTTTCCTGTAGAATTCTTTATTCTATAAATTTAATTTGATAAAAATGTCAGAATGCTTTTCGGAAGGCCATTTTTATCCAATGTGATATTGTCATCAATGTGTCGAAGGGTAAGCTAACCTATCATGATGTTAATGACTATGAGTAATTTTTTTTCATAGAATCTCTTGTTTTTATATGTTAAATTATTTTATATGTATCTTAGGATGTGTTTATAGATAAATATATGAGTAAAAACCATCATCCTTTTAATTATTCGATCACTTAATCTGTTATAGAGTATTTTACCTCTTATTTTGTTAAATATGAATCAAAAACATAACTTGAAATGTTTTGATTCTATTGTTTCATTATTAGGATATTAATTTGTCAGGATTATGAAGTGCTCTATCCAGAACCATGATTTCTAGTTCAGAGTGTTTATTGTGCCATTGTTTTATCTTCACATCCATCTCTTTTACCTAACACCGATATTATTTCTAGTTCATTTAATCCTAGTAAATATGAGACAATTTTTATTACTTCATCAGATGAAAATAATTTTTTATTACATAAAGTTATATATTTGGTTACTCCTTCCTTTATTAAAATTAAAAATTAGTTTTCCTTATCTAATCAATGTGTGATAGAAGAATTTTTTTTGGTTTATTAGATGAGGAAATCAATTTTTCCCTTAAAAATTTATTTCCATTAATGATTATATTATGTCCCTGAAATTAATGGAATCATAGGAAATCTTAAGGAAAGATAGTATATTTCATGTAATGGTTTCAAACCTAAAACTAACACTTTCATTGCTCAACCTACAAGAATATGCTTGAACATTTTTCTAAAACACAAAATCGTTCATGTGTGGATAGAAGGACCCAATCATAAACAATACATATTCTAGTTCATTTTATAAATAATTAATACTAATTAACTACCATAGATATTACATGTTTAAATTTATGGATAATTTTTTTATCATCCATATATAATTAAGTATCGCATCAAATTGTGGACACTTTCACAAAGTATACATTTTTACCAAAAAATATATTTTATGACATAACAGGGTTTTTATATGATACATCTTAAAAATTATCATCATGATCTCATATTTATCAAAAATAATACTTAACACCCTTGGAAGAAATATTTCCAACATTTTATTTGGAAAAAAAATCTATAAGGGAAATAAAAAAAGAATAAAAACTAGTTAGATCATGAATAATTATTAATTTTTTTCCCAAAATAATCATTAGCCTCTAAATTAATATACTATTACTCAACAAATCAAATATCCTGTAAAAATATTTTAATAAATCATTGAAAAATATATGTTAAAATAATATTAATACTCATAGTGGTTTAATTGACATCATACAAAATGCAGTACATTGTTTTCACAGAAGAATACTTTATATCCCTAAGAAGTGGCATATAATTTTATTTAAACATAAGATATTATCTCACCTTGATAAATCATAATATTTTTAGAGAAATAATAGAAATTGTAGATAAATAATGTTTATTTCATTAGGGATCATTTTCATAAAACTCAAAAATTTTGAATGACCATCACAAATAGAAATGGAATAACCTCTATAGTTGAAAATTGAATATGGATCACGATTATAAATAAAATTCATTGCTAAAATTAATGTAATCCTCATAGTTAATGTACATTATCAATATTGAAAAATTAGATGGAGGGACATTGTATACCAACTAATTGTTGCATTATAATAGAACCCCTCATAATCATAAATAATTCTGAATAAGAATAAGGTTACAATAACTCATAATTTTTTGTAGTTGCGAAATATTATTTTCACCCATTAAATAATATTTCTAGATATTGACATATATATGTCTTTTAAATCCCAATTTTGTAAAACAAAATTTCAATAATTAAGGGAATGCGGGTTTATATTTTATGAAATAATGGAATATTATAAATAAATCCAAACATAAAATAATTTTTATAGAGGTGTGGAAATTTTTTCATGATGTATAAGGTAAGTTAAAAAAATTCCTGTTGTCACTTATAAACAAATTCAAAACCATCATTGAAAATATTACTTTTGAAAAAAATTGAAATAAACTCAACATTAACATTAAATTTCATTAATATTTTTTCATATCAATAAAAATTAACTAAAATGATATTTTCAAAAAATATGGGCATTGAAGAAAAATATTTTGAGTGAAAACAATAAAAGACGTTATTTTTATAAGAATGTATCATACCTTTAATCCGACAAATTGAATACATTACTTATACTTAAGAATATTACAACTATGTTATTTATTTACATTAATAAGAACAATTTTCAAATTTATTATTCACTTTATCATGTAGTAATAAATTATTTAATTTTTTATGTTCACATTATATGTTTTTAGGACCTTCGGATCATATGGACAATATGAATTTGGTATTTTTAAATTGGTCAAATAGAACATTTTTACACCACATATAGAATAAAAATCATGAAATAATTAACATTTTATACATAAACTATAATTTTAAAACCATACCTTTAATATAGTTAATATGAAATGAAATATGTTAAAATATTCATGATATTGGGTCATATGTACACATATGTAACTTTTCCACTTTTCAATGATGATGATGAAAAAAGGTATGCATTATTATATCTTTATATAATGAAAATTATATCATATATACCATATTATTTCTTTAAATATATTTATATGAATCATCCTTATTATGTAGTGATGCAAAAAATAATCACATGGCTTTATGGAGGTGGTAGTCCACACATACGCATAGACGACATTATAATTTTTCATTGAAAGGAAGAGTAAGAAAGAATAAGATATATAATATTTTAAGAATTATAAATATGTGTTTAATATATTATATATGATATAAAATATTTCATTTAAACCGCACATAACAGTATGTGATGAAATATGAATTACATTGGTTCATGGGGGATTAGTCCACCATAACAACAAATTATGATTCCATTTTCCATTTTACGAAAGATGAGGCAGATATATTTTATTTAATTAACATAGAAAAATATTATTATTTGAAATATAATTCTTTTATTTTTTCATAAAAGTTAAATATTTTTTCAATAAGGTAGAATGAATAAATGAAAATTCTTGGTTAGGAATTATACCACTTATATAAAAAACCTATTAAGGATTACCCAAAAACTAATTTTTATGTCTGTTTAGTGATAAAAAATAGGCCTTAATTAGGTGAGTTGGATTTACAAATGATATTGTTTTATGTTTCTGACGTAAAAAATGGTTCTTGAAGTGTAAAGACAATAGTAAAAGGTGATGTTTTATAATAGAGGGGAAGGGCACACTTAGAATTTTAGAAAGTTTAAAATTAATATAAATTTATTTTCAATTTAAAATGACTCCAAAATGATAAAAATTTTAATATTTGTTATGTATGAGTTTAAATAGTATTATAAAATAAAAAATGTACTTGTTTTGCTTTTATTTTTTCATATTTATGATTTTTGTTGTTTCATATGATGAATTATTTTCACAATTACCATGGTATTAACATTTTTATTCAATAAGGGATAATAATTTTACAATAGATGATAAAATGGACAATAAATGGGAAATTAATGATATAATATACCAAATACCATTTTCAAGGATGAATATATGTTTCTATGAAATTTTAAGTATTTTAATATAACATTATATACCATAAAGTTCAATAATTACAATTTTGACATTATTCTTTTATTATTATTTTAAAACATCAATAAAAAATTGAATTATAATATAAATGACTAAATATTCTCTTATATGGTATATTTATCTACAATATTTATGGGGCTCCAAAATTTATCTAATTTTAACTACATTTAATATTTTGAAATAATTACTTTTATTTTACTTTTAGTTAAATAAATATTGTGTCGGTACTACTTAAGAATATTTGGTAATTAAATAATTAAATAATATTAAAAATAAATAACCATTATGAAAATAATTTAATTATCCACAAAATTACCATTAATATTCATTAACAACATTTTTTCCCATTTTTGAAGATATAAAAAAAATTTAAAGGCATGGGGGATTTATTTTATCTTTATATTTCACTAAATTATTATAAAGGTGAAAATCATGTACCAATAGAAAAAAGGGAATATATTTGAGTATATTATTATTATTGATAAAATATTCCAGTACAATAATATTAACTAAAGTGTTAGGATTACTTTTTGGTACTTATTAGATTTTTTTTACCCTTGATTAAACCATTCTACATTAACTTCAGTAATAAAATTTTCAATAATAACTATTCATAATGGCCAAAAATAAATTTGAGCTATTTAGAATAATAAACCATATGATTCCAAATATGTAATCAATTTATCTTGATTTAATTCAATCATGTGGAATAATTTACTTTATAATGAGACCCATGATACATGATAAAAACTTGTTTTTTAGAAAAAAAATCTTTTTAAGTATAACATTTGTTTATATTTTATATATGTCTAAAATTATTTCTAAACACAATTATAAGATTATTTATAAAATGATATAAATTATGGAAATTTTATAACTATTCCCAAATATAATTTTACTCTATATATACTTGAAAATTAAATACAGTTTTCATAAATAATCATTATATTCCACCATTCAATGAGAAATTTAACATTTTAGAAAATTTCCAAATTTTCATCATATTATAAATTTTATATTCCTACATAAAAAATATATCCTTTTAATAAAATTAAATTGTAAAATATTCCATATATTATTTTTAATACTTTATCAAAGAAATAAATAAAACCAATTTTTAGATAAAATAATTTTATAAAAAAATTACGTTATTGTATATTTTAGTTATTATATGAAGATAATTTATCAAAAAAAAATTATTGATTTTGACCGTTATATATATTTCGTAAATTATCTAATCAAATTTATACCCAACAATGTAATGGTTAGGTTTTAATGATCATATTTTGAAAATAATATTTCATGGTTCATTTATGGTCAGTGTTGCATGTCATATATTCTAACAAACACATTTTTCATTATAAAATATATAGGCATAACATTCCCCCCTTAATAAATTGATTCCTCATAATTTAAAATTTTTATCATTATTCTAAGCATGTAGATAATAAAAACCATCTGTAATTCCTAAATTATAAAATTTGTGGATAAAACATCTTCTTGATATGGGAGAATGATATATATTAAATAAATATTGAATAAAACAAAAATAAGATTCTATATGTCAAAAAATAAGTGTGAATTGAATATATGGCGATGGATCAAAAAATAATTCAAAAATAAATATGGATAGAGGTAGTAATCATTGATTAAAAAAAATTGAATGATCAAGAGAGAATTGAGGACCTGAAAACATTGAAATAGTGATTTTTGAAAATTAAAATAAATTGATTAAAATTAAAGGTAATACAAAATTATATTAATTTAATGATCATTTCCATATAGTTGAGTAATTCTTTTCCCATATATATATATATAATATAGTAATATTCTTACATGATAAAAATAATTTCATCGTTTAATCAATTCCACCACAATATCACCGTTTTTTCTAAATGATTAATATTCAATGTGAAATTGATAATGGTTGAATCATGAAATTAAAAATCTAGGACATCCCATATCCCAAAAAAGGAAAAAATCTTCCTTACATCTTTAAAAATTTACCGAATCCAAAATGGTTAGCATGTGATAATTCTGAAATTGAATAAAACATCATATGATGAAATGATTCATCAATAAAAAATCCACCATAATAACACATATAGTTTAACATATATTTTTTTAAATAAAAAACATTAAAATTCCTAAAAATATTTCAGACTCATATTTAATCCTAATGATTTGAATGATTTTATCACATTTAATTCTATGATAAAAAAACTTCATCTGTATCTAAATTACATCAATTCCAATTAATGCCTTATAAAAAATATTTATATTCCCTATTCATATAATATATATGGTATGCTGATCATTTCCATAATAAACCTAAATGTCCATAAATCCACATTAAAATCATATATAATTCAGATAATAATCTAACCATTATTCTTTATTTAAAATCCCATAACACAATATATTATTCCCCAAAATTATAGTGATATTATTCCTAAATAAAATTAATCACTTAAATAATTAAATAGTTTTACAATACCATGTTTATATATTTAGGATAAGACATATGTTTCCAACTTGTGATCAACCATAACTACATCATTATCAAAGATTATATAAACACAAAATTTTCTCAATACCATTAAATTATGCCCAGAAAATACAATTCCATTCATCATCAAATAAACATAAAAAATAATTTAATCATAATGATTACATAAACGTTCAGCATCTACTAAGAATCAATGATTTTCACCTTATAATTATCACTTTTTTTCTATTTCCACATTTTAATGTTATCGATTCCATCTAACATATGTTCCAAATTTTGAATAAAAAAATACTACAAAATAATCATTATGGGTTTAACAATTCTATTAATATTTATAATATATTATTATATCATTTAAAAACCACTACATCATAATTCTAAAATCATAATACACAAACACTTCATTCATTCAAATTACTTATAAAACAATTAACAATGTTTCACCGTCTTATTCCATAATACATAATTCTTATATACATATATATGAATGATTTCCTTAGGATTCATCAACCTCAACCAATTTTTGTTTCAAACATTGATCAAAATAAAATTATTTAAATCATGATTCCAAACATCAGGTCCTCCTATTATATTTTTTATATCCCCTTACCATTCATCATGAAACCCAACTCTCTAGAAAAGAAAATTTCATGTCCTTTATGGTTTTAACCTTTTTGAATGAGGTAGCTAATATTTTGTTTTGATATCAAGGGAAATATTTTCCATGATATATATATTTTTTGAGAAATTATAAGGTATTTTATATGTTAAATAGTTTCTCATTGTTCATTTGGATGTTTATAATTCATTCTATATCATTTTAATAATATTTTCCATGATATGGATGTTTAAATCATATATAAGTGATAAATTGTTTTGAAATTTGTTTTCCATATATACATAAATTATCCAAAAACATTATAAAATGAAATCCTTAGAACATGAAATTTATTAGTTCTTTTTTAAATAAAAATTTTCATTTAATATAAAATACAGATATAGATTACATAATACATTAACAATCTAATCCTCAAATTTTTCTGAAATGGATTCAAAATTATGAAAATTTTTAACCTAAAATTTTATCTCATAACATTCCCTTTTCATACCAAAATATTTACAACCATTATTTTGAAATAATCTTTTGTGTTAAGCTAAAGGGTAACATATACCTCAAATAATTAAAATGAATCAAAAAATTTCATTAATTACCATATACTACCATCACTTAAAACATATAAAATTGATTTCATTATAATCAATAAAAATATAAACCAATGGTTCTATATATAACTCTTAAGTAAAACTAAAATAAAAATTTCATAATCTCTATCATTATCTATTCATTTTCTCCGATTCCAACTATAATGAACCTGCTTTAATAGTTACATATTATTGTGTTTTATACATTAATTCAAATTAATTCATTAAAAAATATCATTTTATTTAATTATTTTGTTTAATATATCACCACAAATACATAAATAAGTATTACATCATAAAGTGGACACTTATACATAGTATCCACTTTCACACAATACAAAACATTTAAGATATAAAAAAATTCATTCCATGAAACATATTTACAATTTTTATAAGGACGTTATAGTTGTACCCAATCATCGAAATGACCCTTTAAAAAACATTTTAAATTTTGGGATGAGAAAAAAATTTCATCAAGGAATATCAAAAAAATAATAATGAAAAATGTTTGATAATGAATACTTAAAAATATATTCCTTTTAAAAATAATCTTTAGGCTCAAAATCAAAATTGTATTACTGAAGAAATGAAATTTCATTCCATATTATTTTCATAAAAAATTTATTAATAAATCTATAAATAAAAATTATATTGATTTATGTTTTTTGATATCATAAAAAACACATGAATTATTTTTTTGTTTGATATTCTTTTCACCCTTAAGAAGTAGAATATAATTTCTTTTAAACCAAACCACATTAAGTTTACTTGTAAAATCATAAGATTTTGACAAAAAAACCAATAAAAATAATAAATAATTTATCTATGTAACATGGGGAATAATTTTCATATCACTATTACATTTTTAATATCCTTTATAGTTATTAATATAATAACCTTAATGGTTACAAATATAATAACCTTCATGATTAAAAATGACCACCATGGTTACAAATATCCCTCATAAAAACATTCAAAACTAAATATTATCCAATTAATTAGAGTTATATAATGTAACCTCTCATAATTATATAATAATTTTACCACCCATCATCATTAAAAATTCCCAATAACCATATCATAATAATAAAATATAAAATCTTTTAGTTTTCAAAATATTCATTTCACCTAAAAGAATTTATTTCCAAATAATGAAATATCCCTTTCATTTGGAAAATCGTTTTTAAAAATAATACTAAAAAACATCGGGAAATACTGTTTTTAATTTAATAAAATATGAAATTTAATAATAGAATAGAAAAAATTAATAATTTTTGTGGATGAGGGAAAACTCATTTATACAGTATATGTTAAAATATAACATTCCTTTTATTATTTACAAAGACTATAAAAACATCCTATAAAATTGATTAATTTTTTTAATATATGAATGAATGGAAAAATTTATCTAAAATTTCATGTAATATTATTTTCCGTCAATATAAATAAATTATTATTTTATTTTTTTAAAATATTGACATTGAAGAAAAAGTGTTATAAAAAACATTAAAATATTTTTTTTAAAAAATAAGGTCTCTTACCTTCTATCCGACTCAAAAGTATATTCATTATATTCCATAATAATAAACTAATTGTTGACCTCACATGTTTTGATAATCTCAATCATGTATTCATTTGTGTTGAAAATCCCAATTATGTTTTCATTCTATGTGATATTTTTAAGTATCATTGATCTATACTTTAATTCTTTCAAATCTATGATCAAACCAATAATAATCTTTAAAATAGTCTTTGAAATATGTTAATCCTCATTTATCCATGTTTATACAAGTTATAAATTGATCCTAACACAATCAGATGTGTTCTGCATAAAACAGATAAGTAATCTGTCTATAGCTACTGATAAAGAGCTACCGGTAACCAGTCTACTGATAGACTTAGTCTACCGACAGACAGCTACCGATAGACTTAACACAGAGCTACCGATGTACTTATAAATATATGCTACTGACTTACAGACAGCTACCGATACAAACGTAGAGCTACCGGTGTAAGTATAAATAGCTACCGAAGGAATAAGAGTCACCGATGGACGAAGCTACCGATACAGACTCACAGCTACCGACGCATGGAGCTACCGATGCATAGGAGCTACCGATGCATAGGACCTACCGACGCATGGAGCTACCGATAAACAAAGTCACTGATACAAGCATGTACCAACCGACGCATAGAGCCACCGATAGAGTCAAAGCAACTAATGACATTGAGCTACCGATGTTCGAGCTACCGATGTTCGAGCTACCGATGTTCAAGCTACCGATGTTCAAGCTACCGATGCTGATTACCTACCGATCACTCGACTCACTGTTTGAATTTCTTTATTTCCTATATTTAATCTATCTAACGGTCATATCATGTACATTTTAATGATTTGTCAAATATCTGATAAAGGTTGTCGGATGTCAGGAACCCGTACCTCGTACCTGCTGAAAAGAAATCTTTTCTGTCCCCTGATGGGAGATAAATACGAGAAGACTACATACCAGAAACATACGAACGTGTGAAGGAAAAACAAACAACAACAAGAAGCGAACCAGAAAAGTGTGGTGCATCCAATATTCCAAAAACGACACAAGCACAAGAAGAACACAGAGAAGCTCATAGACAATCAAGCATACTCGAGAAGTGTTCTGTGCATACAAGAAGAACTTCATCAACTACATTCTCACTACCTGTGAACCTGGAGCATACGACACTCTGTTTCTCTAATAGAAACGAGAAGAGGACTCAAACTCACTTTCGATCGAATATGAAGAAGTCTAGAGCTATACTGCAATCACCAGAACCATCTCTAAACTCTACATCTCTTGTTCTGTGATTTATTACCATTATTTTCGAGCAGTGTGTGTTATCTGCTGTATCTAACACATACACTGTCTCCTGTACTCAAACTGAAGGATTTTTAAATCCTTACCAAACTCTTTTATTCCTTCTTTCCCACGAATAACAGTGGTAGAGGTCGTGTGTGACCTGGACAGCTGGTTGTTGTTGTACTGTTTCCCACGAAGAACAGTGGTAGAGGTCTTGGACCTGGACAGTTGTAAACTGTTGAACCCCGATCCAGGGTGTGGATCATTCTTATATAAACTTTTGAAAGGACTAAGTCTCCGCTTGAGACTGAACCTCTTGGTTACATCTACTGTGCCATCTCTTTCAAAGTTTTATTCCGCTGCTAATCACTTTAAAACCAATACTGTTTTTTAAAGTTACTTTGATAATTAAATTAGCAAGTGTTTATGTTAAGTGTGGATTAGTAAGTTAGTTTCAAAAGATAATCACACACTCCTGTGTTGATTAACTGGGAATTAATCAATCCCTTGAGAATCTGACAGAACCTCTACTTAATATAAATTCACTACAGTTTAATTTATTATTTTATTTGGGGGTCTTTAAGACACTGTTTTTAATTACAGAAATTTTAATTGGTACTCAATTCAACCCCCTCTTAAGTAAACCACTCCGACCAACACTTGGTATCAGAGGTTGAAAATACATTCTAAAAGTACTCTGCTTTTGAACTGTGATTTTAGTTGTATTTTAATGTTCTTAAAATTTCTGTTATTTCTAAATTTTTATCTCTTTAAAATTTTCTCATCATGGACAATAGACTTGAGGGTGCTGCTACTAACCGGCCACCTTTCTTCAATGGAACTAATTATGCTCAGTGGAAACTGAAAATGAAAATTCATCTAGAAAGCATAGGTTTTGATACTTGGACTGCTATTGAATCAGAATACAAAATTCCTACTACTGCTAGATCTACTTGGGATGAACCTACAAATACTGCGTACAATAACAACTGTAAAGCTATGAATTCCTTGTACTGTGCTCTAGGAGATGAAGAGTTTAATAGAATTTCTGCTTGTAAAACTGCTTTTGAAATTTGGGATAACTTAGCTGTTTCTCATGAAGGAACAACTAATGTGAAAGAAATGAGATTGAACACTTATACTATCAAGTATGATAATTTTAAAATGAAGCCTGACGAACCCATTTCTGACATGTATCTCAGGTTCAATGAAATTGTCAATACAATGATCTCGCTGGGAAAGGATGTCTCATCGAAGGAACAAATTATGAAAATTTTGAGGTGTCTACCTGATAGATGGAGAGGCACATCTGTATCAATCAGAGAATAATGTGACATTGCTGCTCTACCTGTCAATGAACTAATTGGCAAGCTGATGATGTATGAAGAAGAGCTTAAAGTGAACAAAGAGGAAGAAAATGAACCTGCAAGAAAGTCTGTCGCTTTCAAATCCTCAACTTCAAAGAATAAGGACAAAGAAAAGCTTCAAGATATAGTTGAAAGTTCAAGCTGTGAAGATAGTGGAAGTGATTCTGACAGTGATGCTGAGATGGCTCACATTGCTAGAAGATTTAAGAAATTTTATAGGAAAAAGAAGTTCTTCAGAAAAACAAATTATAAGGGTAAGTATGATCACCAAGGAAAATGGAAAAAGGATTGGAAGAAGAATGACAAGTCAGATGATGTTGTCTGCTATGAGTGCAAGAGAAAAGGACACATTAAAGCCGACTGTCCAAAGCTGAAGTATAAAAAGAAATATGAATATAAGGACAATAAGTTTAAGAAAGCCATGAAGGCTACTTGGAGTGCTTCAGAAGACAGCAAAAGTGAAGCTGAATCTTCAGACTCTGAAAGGAATCGAGCCAACATGTGTTTTATGACAAACACTTCTGAGGTAACTGCTGAAACTCCTGCTTCAAATTCATATTATTCTGGAGATGATTCTGAAGGTGATAACATGTCTAAATCTGAACTGTTTGAATACTGTGATATGCTGGAAGAGACATGTAATGAACTTAAGGATAAATACAAGTCATTAAAGAAACAGCATGATCTCACCACTACAGTTAAAACTGAACTCACTATTGAAAAAGTGAAAAATGCTCAACTGTTAAAAGAAAATACAGAACTGAAACTGTCAAATGAGCAACATAGAAATGACTTAGAGAAGTTCACCAATGGCAAGAATACTCTAACACAGATGCTAGGAAAGCAAGTAGCACCTAAATATACTACTGGTATAGGATACCAACCTGGACAAAGGAAAATTGCTAAAACTAGATTCATTTCTAAATATGGACAGAATGAAGGTAATTTTGGAACTTCATATGCTTCAACCTCTTATATACATAGCTATGGATCTAATAAAGTTTATCTTTCAAAGCATGTCAATTCTACAAATTATATGAGACCCATTAGACAAATATGGGTACCTAAAGTGTTATTGGCTAACCTGTCTGGACCCAAGAAAATCTGGGTACCAAAATCATCTCACATCTAAATCTGTTTTGTAGGGAACTTGCTTAAAGAGCTCTTGTAAAGAGACGTGGTATTTGGACAGGGGATGTTCAAGACATATGTCAGGAGACTTCTCTTGTTTCAAGAGTTTAATAAAAGTTGATGGAGGCTTTGTCACCTTTGGTGATAACTCAAAAGGGAAAATCATCGGCCTAGGCCAGATTGGTAACACTGATTCAATTTTGATTTCTAAAGTTTTATTTGTTGATGGCCTTAAATACAATCTATTAAGTATTTCTCAGTTATGTGATGATGGTTTTCATGTTAAATTTGAATATTATTCTTGCAATGTTTTTAATTCTAAGAATGTTTTGGTATTTTCTGCCTTAAGAAATGAAAATGTTTATGCTGTTAATCTGAATTCTTTAGCTAAGCAGAATATTACTTGTTTGAATGCTTTTCATAAAGAATCTTGGCTATGGCACACAAGATTAGGACATTGCAACATTCACTCACTTAGAAAACTTTCTACGAAAAACCTAGTTAGAGACCTACCTAAATTAGAATTCCCAAATGATAGAGTGTGTAACCCCTGTCAAAAGGGAAAACAACACAAAGTTTCTTTTAAATCAAAGAAAGAAGTTTCAACTTCTCAACCACTTGAATTGGTTCACATGGATTTGTTTGGACCATCAAGAGTTTCTAGTTTAAATGGGAAGCACTATGTTTATGTTCTTATAGATGACTTTTCTAGATATACTTGGGTATATTTTCTAGCTCACAAAAGTGAAGCTTGTTCTTACTTTGTCAAATACTCCAAGTCTGTAGAGAACCTTAGTGGACTTATGATTAAAACTTTGAGGAGTGATCATGGTCGTGAGTTTGAAAATCAAGATTATGAATCTTATTGCTCACACAATGGCTATACTCATAACTTCTCTGCCCCTAGAACACCCCAACAGAATGGTGTAGTAGAAAGAAGAAACAGAACCCTGCAAGAAATTTCTAGAACCATGCTCAATGAATATGATCTGCCTATTTATTTTTGGGCTGAAGCTGTAAATATAGCTTGTTATGTCATTAATAGAGTCTTAATCAGACCTGTTCTTAAGAAAACCCCTGATGAATTGTGGAACAATAGAAAGCCTAAGGATAATTACTTTAAAGTTTTTGGTTGCAAAGTATTTATTCTGAATACCAAAGATAATCTGGATAAGTTTGCATCCAAAAGTGATGAAGGAATTTTTCTGGGTTACTCTATTTCAATTAAAGCCTATAGAGTATTCAATAAGAAAACCAAATGTGTGGAAGAATCTGTTCACATCAAGTTTGATGAAACTGATCCACATGAGCCTAAAACCTCTCTTGAGAATCTTGAAGAAGACTTATCTATTCTGGACCTTAATGATAAATATAAAGAACCTGTTATAAAAGTATCCAGTTCTGGACTTTCTCCAAAATCTGCTTCTATTGAACCCGAACCTATAGATGAACCTGAGATTTCTAGTCCAACTTTTACCAGATCAGCAAGGATTCTCAAGAATCATCCTTTAGAAGCTGTTGTCGGTAATCTTGATAGAGGAACACAAACTAGAGCTTCTCTAAGAAACCAGGTTGAACATCAAGCCTTTCTTTCACAGCTGGAACCCAAAAATATCAATGATGCTATCAATGATGAATTCTGGGTAATGGCTATGCAAGAAGAATTAAATCAGTTTGAAAGAAACAAAGTCTGGGAATTAGTTGATAGACCTAAGGACACTTTGACAATAGGCACAAAATGAGTTTTTAGAAATAAAGTAGATGAATCTGGAAATATAGTTAGAAACAAAGCTAGACTAGTTGCACAAGGATATAGTCAAGAAGAAGGTATAGACTATGAGGAAACTTTTTCACCTGTAGCTAGACTAGAATCCATTAGGATCTTACTTGCATATGCTGCACATCTGGATTTCAAGTTGTATCAAATGGATGTGAAAAGCGCATTTCTAAATGGTTTTATAATTGAAGATGTTTTTGTAGAACAACCACCTGGATTTACTAACCCTCATTTTCCAAATCATGTTTTTAAACTTTCTAAAGCATTGTATGGTTTAAAACAAGCTCCAAGAGCTTGGTATGATAGACTTAGCAATTTCCTTATTTCAAAAGGTTTTACTAAAGGGATTGCTGATCCAACTCTTTTCATTAAAAGAATTTCTAAAGATGTTTTAGTTGTACAAATATATGTTGATGATATTATTTTTGGATCTTCTAAACACTCTTTATGTACTGATTTTTCAAAAAGTATGAAAAATGAATTTGAAATGAGCTTAATGGGAGAGCTTAAGTACTTTCTTGGATTTCAAGTATTTCAAAATGAAAATGGTATTATTTTGAATCAAAGTAAATATACAAAGGATCTTTTAAAACGTTTTGGTCTGGATAGTATCAAGGGAAGTGAAACTCCTATGAGTACTACCTGTAAATTGGATGCAGATGAAACTGGGAAACCAATTGATCAAACAAATTACAGAGGTATGATTAGTAGTTTACTTTATCTTACTTCTAGTCGACCTGATATTATGTTTAGCGTGTGTATGTGTGCTAGATTTCAAGCTAATCCAAAAGAATCTCATTTTCTTGCGGTTAAAAGAATTTTTAAATATCTCAAACACACGGTTAACTTATGTTTGTTTTACCCAAAAGGACAATCCTTTGAGTTAATGAGTTATTCAGATGCTGACTTTGCTGGTTGTAAGTTAGATTGAAAAAGCACATCAGGAACATGTCATTTTCTTGGAAAATCCTTAGTTTCTTGGTGTAGTAAGAAACAGAACTCAGTTGCATTATCTACTACCGAAATAGAATATATAGCTGCTGGTAGTTGTTGTGCACAAATTCTGTGGATGAAACACACTCTTTTGGACTATGGATATGTTTTTAAACATGTTTCAATCAACTGTGATAACACCAGTGCAATAAACATCTCTAAGAATCCTGTATCTCACTCTAGAACCAAACACATAGATGTAAGACACCATTTCCTAAGAGATCACTATCAAAAAGGTGATATTTATCTTGAATTTATTGGCAGCAAACATCAATTGGCCGATATTTTCACTAAACCTTTAATTTCGGATAGGCTAAGTTACATAAGACACGAACTGGGAATGTTTAATCACAACCGGTGTGAAAATTCTCACTGATGTGAAATTCTCACTGATGTGAAATTCTCACCGATGTGAAATTCTCACCGATGTGAAATTCTCACCGATGTGAAATTCTCACCGATGTGAAATTCTCACCGATGTGAAATTCTCACCGATGTGAAATTCTCACCGATGTGAAATTCTCACCGATGTGAAATTCTCACTGATGTGAAAATTCTCACCGATGTAAGTTTCTCACCGACGTAGAAATTCTCACCGATTTGTTTTTCTCAACGATGATTAACTCACACCGATGCAAGGTTTTAAAACTTCTGTCTGCCGCCAAGAATACGAATCGTTTTATTTTATTTTATTACTCTATTTTAGTCGTTTATTTGGAATTCCTAAATGATAAAACTCAGTCTAAGCCACTTCTTACCTCACCGAGATCAAAACCTCTCACCTTCGAACCCTACCTCCCAAATCGGCCAAGAACCCTAAACCCGTGATGGAAAAAACCAAGCTTCCTATCGTCAGAGATGAAAGTGTAGAACCAAATGCTAAGAAGCAGAAGACACAGCATAAAGCCAGTGTTAGTGAAGTCAAAACTAGATCGGGAAGGCGACCAGTGAATCCTCACTTGCAGAATAGAGACATAGTAATCGAGAAGGAACTGTGCATGGAATGGCTACTGCCTAGCAAATCCTTAGTACTCGAGATTCTGGAAGACCAGAAATGGGTGGATTGTTTCTCGAATAACAATGGCACATACTACCCGAAGTTGGTAAAGCAGTTCTATGAGTTTGTAACCTTTGAGAAGTCTGAGAATGAGAATCGGGTTAGATCTTTTGTAAATGGAAAAGAGATGTCTTTTTCTTCAGTAGAATGGGCTGAGAGTTTGAAAGTACCACATGAAGGTGTCTCTGGGTATGTATCAAGAGCAATGCCACCTAGTAGTGATATCTTTGATTATGAGACCGCTTTACAAGAACTGGCTGGGAATGGAAATCAAAGGCAAGTGGTTGCTGCTGAAATGGATGGAGAGAATTGACTGCTTTTCAAGTTTGTTCAGCATGTGTAGATACCGAGGAGAGGAGATTTTGCAAATCTGAGATATCAAGATATCTATCTTATTCATTTGCTAAGACATTGTGTAAAAATCAATCTGTGCAGATTGTTGATGCTTCAAATGGAAGACATGATTAGACTAAAGTCAAAGACCAATTCTTTGTTCTTTTCCAAGCTGATTTCAGTGATGATAAAAGTGAAAGAAATAGATGAGTCTCAGGATGAGACATTTGTAGTCAAGAACAATTTCTGTATCACCTCGACTGTTTGCAAGTATATGAAAATTAACTGGAACCCATGGAAGGGAGAATGGGTCAGTGATGATCAGAAGATCTATGATAGGTTTAATCCTGTGGATCATCCCTCAAGATCAAAGGATATGAGAGATCCGAGTCTGAGACCTGATGAAGAGGAACCTGCTTATAGTGATGAAACAGAAGAAGAAGAAGAAGAATAAACTCCTATGGATGTTGGAGGAGATCCAGACTTGCCCCCAAGTCCTGTTGCAGAATTGGTTTATTCTAGGAAAGGAAAAGTATAGGAAATTTTGCCTACTTATGAGGAAGACCAGTCTGTACCTCACCATGAAGAAGAGGAAAAGGAGAATGCTCTTGAATTGCCTGCTTCTGGTAGGTTAATTATGAGTCCCTTGATTGGAAACTCAGCTATGCCTGCTGATGAAGTAGAAAGAGTTACAGAAGAAGTTGTACCTGTTTTAGAAAACCTCCTTACTGCTGCTGAGATGGAAGTTGTTGTGGAAGATTCTGATGAAGAAAGACCAGCAGAAAAGGCTGTTGTGATACATGAGAATGCACCCATTGAGGGGGAGCATCAGTCTGTGCTTGGAAAAGTTATAGTAGCTGTTGAGCTTGGAGACTGGGTAGAAGACCCAGGGTTTATAGTCTGTGGATTGGATTATCCAGATTCAGATGATGAGGTGTCTGTGGATAGACCGAAGATCAATTATGATCTTGCCTCTGAGATGTTGCCAGATGATGTGGTCAGATTTCATGATCTGAATAGGCTGAAAGAGGACCTCAAATCCAGTTTTGTTGAAGAAGTGAAGTTAATGGAAACCTCTCTTGCTTCCTCAATTAATTCAATAATGACTACTTCTGTAGTTAAATTGGCCTCAGCAAGGGGATCTGCTGCAGTTATCCCAAATGAGTTTGTCTCTAAATCAAATCTTGAATCCATGAAGAATGAGCTAAAAGAATCATTCAGTGCATCAGTCGCTGAGATGAAGGAAAGCTTTTATGAAGAAATGAAAATGCTAGAGAGATCCTTCGAGCTATCTTTGGCTTGTAATTTATCTTCCTTTGTGTTTGAGCTTATGGAAGAAGAGAAAGAGTGCCAGACTCAGTCTTCAAGAATCGAAGCAGATCTGGAAGCTCTCAAGATATCAGTTGTTGCTTTGGATTCCTATATGAGCTCCAAGTCTCAAGCTGACAAGGACCTAGCTTATGTGAAGAGTGTAGTAAGCCAGTTTGTCTCAGTGTTTGAAAGTTTCAAAACCTCAGTGAAGGATCATGTTCAATTGCAAGACTCTCAAGTTCAAAGTCTAATCAGTGGTTTGTCTAAGAGTTTTAAAGAAACTGTTTCCTTCTCTCTTGGCCCTCTCACATCCAAACTATCAGTTGACCTGAATCAAGTTCGCGCAATGTTGAAGGAGGAGATTGGCTCTATTTCTACCAGTGGCTCTGTGGACTCATCAGAGTTGAGCCGAGTGGTGCTTTCTACAAGAGATTCTGCCAGAGAAATCATGAAGATTGTTCAAGACTTTATGAGAGAAGCCTCTGCCTCTCAGGAAGCAATTAAGAGCAAAGTGGACTACTACTTCTCCAAAATTTTCACCAAGCATCAACTCGAACACCACTTCAAGCTAATGTTGGAACACATGAAGCTCCCTCCAGTCACTCAAGCTTTCAGAGAACAAGTGAGCAAGCTAAGAGAACTGACTCCTGCCTTAGAGAAATTCATGGAGAACAAAGATGATTTCATCTCTGCTATGGAAATAGGAGGAGGAATTATTATGGATTTTAGAAATCTGTTGCTGCCCTTCTTGCATGTTGATGCCAGACCAGTCATCATCCCTCCTGCTTTGCCTGCTTCTGCCTCAGCTGCTTCCACAGTCCAGCTGACTCCTGTTCAAGCCATTCGAAGCCTCACACCAATGATCACCCAAAAATCTTCAACCTACAGGCCTGACTCTGTGTCAGTGGCCCAGCCTCCTTTGATCTTTTCTGGCATTCCCAAACCTTCACCTGAATCCTCACCACCCGAGCATCCTTCTGATCCTAAAGGAAAATCTCTCGTTGCAGATGAGGATTGAACCAGTGGCCAGGATTTTTGATAGGAATTCCTTTGTATTCTGTTTTTGTACTTTTTGACTACTCTAATACAGAACTCTTTTTACTTCTCATGTGTTATTTGTCTCCTATATATATATATATTTGCTTTCCCACATTTTTATTATCACAAAGGGGGAGAATAATAGGGAGAACATAATGAGAGAATAAGGGGGAGACCAAGGAGAATGAAAAATATTTTCAATGGAGAAAAATAAGGAATAAGGGGAGACACTTTACCCTTCTTTTCATTTTTCCCTCTGATACTTTATGTCTATTTAGTACCTTTTGATTGTTACCTCTGATAACTTATGTCTATATCATACTATTTCTATTATCTCTGAGGCTGTTTTCTCTGAGAAAATTGAATTCAATATTATACTCTTTACTATTATATTTTCACTATGTTAAATGCCCATATCATAAATTGTGATTATCAAAAAGGGGGAGATTGTTGACCTCACCTGTTTTGATAATCTCAATCATGTATTCATTTGTGTTGAAAATCCCAATTATGTTTTCATTCTATGTGATATTTTTAAGTATCATTGATCTATACTTTAATTCTTTCAAATCTATGATCAAAACAATAATAATCTTTAAAATAGTCTTTGAAATATGTTAATCCTCATTTATCCATGTTTATACAAGTTATAAATTGATCCTAACACAATCAGATGTGTTCTACATAAAACAGATAAGTAATCTGTCTATAGCTACTGATAAAGAGCTACCGGTAACCAGTCTACCGATAGACTTAGTCTACCGACAGACAGCTACCGATAGACTTAACACAGAGCTACCGATGTACTTATAAATATAAGCTACTGACTTACAGACAGCTACCGATACAAACGTAGAGCGACTGGTGTAAGTATAAATAGCTACCGATGGAATAAGAGTCACCGATGGACGAAGCTACCGATACAGACTCACAGCTACCGACGCATGGAGCTACCGATGCATAGGAGCTACCGATGCATGTACCTACCGACGCATGGAGCTACCGATAAACAAAGTCACTGATACAAGAAAGTACCAACCGACGCATAGATCCACCGATGAGTCAAAGAAACTAATGACATTGAGCTACCGATGTTCGAGCTACCGATGTTCGAGCTACCGATGTTCATGCTACCGATGTTCAAGCTACCAATGCTGATTACCTACCGATCACTCGACTCACTGTTTGAATTTCTTTATTTCCTATATTTAATCTATCTAACGGTCATATCATGTACATTTTAATGATTTGTCAAATATCTGATAAAGGTTGTCGGATGTCAGGAACCCGTACCTCGTACCTGCTGAAAAGAAATCTTTTCTGTCCCCTGATGGGAGATAAATACGAGAAGACTACATACCAGAAACATACGAACGTGTGAAGGAAAAACAAACAACAACAAGAAGCGAACCAGAAAAGTGCGGTGCATCCAATATACCAAAAATGACACAAGCACAAGAAGAAAACAGAGAAGCTCATAGACAATCAAGCATACTCGAGAAGTGTTCTGTGCATACAAGAAGAACTTCATCGACTACATTCTCACTACCTGTGAACCTAGAGCATACGACACTATGTTTCTCAAATAGAAATGAGAAGAGGACTCAAACTCACTTGCGATCGAATATGAAGAAGTCCAGAGCTATACTGCAATCACCAGAACCATCTCTAAACTCTACATCTCTTGTTCTGTGATTTATTACCATTCTTTTCGAGCAGTGTGTGTTAACTGCTGTATCTAACACATACACTGTCTCCTGTACTCAAACTGAAGGATTTGTAAATCCTTACCAAAGTCTTTCATTCCTTCTTTCCCACGAATAACAATGGTAGAGGTCGTGTGTGACATGGACAGCTGGTTGCTGTTGTACTGTTTCCCACGAAGAACAGTGGTAGAGATCTTAGACCTGGACAGTTGTAAACTGTTGAACACCGATCCAGGGTGTGGATCATTCTTATATAAACTTTTGAGTGGACTAAGTCTCGGCTTGAGACTGAACCTCTTGGTTACATCTATTGTGCCATCTATTTCAAAGTTTTATTCCGCTGCTAATCACTTTAAAACCAATACTGTTTTTTAAAGTTACTTTGATAATTAAATTAGCAAGTGTTTATGTTAAGTGTGGATTAGTAAGTTAGTTTCAAAAGATAATCACACACTCTTGTGTTGATTAACTGGGAATTAATCAATCCCTTGAGAATCTGACAGAACCTCTACTTTAATATAAATTCACTACAGTTTAATTTATTATTTTATTTGGGGGTCTTTAAGACACTGTTTTTAATTACAGAAATTTTAATTGGTACTCAATTCACCCCCCTCTTGAGTAAACCACTCCGACCAACACTAATTATAATTATTTAAATTCTCATGAAGATTTTTTGTGTTTATTATTCTTTTTCCCATCTGGTAATCATTTAGTTAATTAGTTATGTTTATGTAATATCTTTTGATGATATTTGAATCCTATGTCCATACTGAAATATGTAGGTTGATTATGGTAAAATTATACATTATTCCACCATATATTAAATTTTAATTGTAAAATTAGTTTCATTTTTCAAAATAAATATTTATTTTAAATACAACCACCAAATTTGGTTATAAAAAATGAACTACATTACAATAATTAATATGATAGGATGTATGTATGCATGTGTAACTTCTCTATTTCTCAATATTCGTGCTGGAATGAAGGTTTCAATTATTTTATATTTCTATAAAAATAATTATATCATAAATTAATTAATTTCTCGTTATATATATATATATATATATATATATATATATATATATTTATATATCATCCATTAGATGTGGTGATGAAAACTGAATCACATCTCTTTGTAGAAGATGTAGTCTATACATACTCCTGATAAAAATTATCATTTTTAAATGATTTAAATGGTACGAAATTAGATGATATATTTTATTTAAATAATTATTAATATTACATGAAGAAAATATATAAAAATTAAACCTATTATTATAAACATCTATAAGAATAGGTGATGGGAAATAATTACATCGATTTGTGGGGCGATGGATCATTGTGCACATGAATTCTAGTTCTAAGTCATATTTAACACTATAAGGCATATATATAAGTTATAAAATTAACTTAATAACATTTAATTTTTTTAAATATTACAATTTTATTATTTCATAATGGTTTAATAAGTTTTGATGGTCATAAAATTAGAAACCTAACAAAAACATTTGGTTAAAAACTATACCACTTCTTCGGATAACTTCCTATGGTTTACACCTGATTTCTAATGATGGTTTATGGTTAAAAAATCCCCCCAAAACGTCGTGTGCGATGTAATTATGGTATTTTTTTATATATTACATGAAAATTTTTATTGACTTAGGATGAATAAAGGGGAATATGATCCCTTTCAAAAGAGTGGGGTTGGCCACAATTAAAATTTCTTAAAGTACTGAATTAATATAAATAAATTTTTATGTTAAAGTTGATTGAAAGTCATAAGATTATAAAAAAAGTTATGTATGTGTTGAAAAATTATCATCCATTAAAAATTGGATAATATTAGACTATGTTCTAACCCACGTCATTTTGTATTACCCGGTGAAAATGTTTTTTAAAAATTATTATTATATTAATGTATTTACTTTTTATATGTCAATAAAGTTAATATAAAAGGAAAAATAGCATATAAATCAACAATTTTATATAATAAAACTCAATTTATATATATGACTGATGATAATAATCCTATGAATTTTTAATCATTTCATACTAAATGTCTTTTTATAAAATATCATTAATGCCAATTTTGATAGTATTCATTTAATTTGACATTAATAACATCGAGAAATATATGTAATTCTATTATATACATTTAAAACTACCATAAAAGTATTTATATATCTAAAATATTATGAAAGAAAAATTATTCATGGAATTTTTATTACATTTAATATTTATGATAACTATTTGTTTTATTTTAATGAAATAAATAATGTGTTGTTGCCATGGAAGAATTTAAGGTATTTATATAATTACAAAAACTTATACAACAAATTAACTTAAAAAAATATTTCCATTATTATAATAATAAGACATAATATGTTTTACTAACAGCCTCATGTTTCTTTTTTAAGACCTATGAGATATTAAAAAGAAAACGGGTGACATTTTTTATTTATTATTTAATAAATTATTATAAATGTAGAAAACATTGTAAATTGGAAAAAAAGTCATATATTTTAATTTGGGATGATTATAGTTGAAATATAATCGTAGAATAAAATTAAGGAAACTATTAGGGTTACTTTGTAGATTATATCGCATAATATTTACCCATAATTAACTAATTTTAACATTAATATTGCAGAAGAATTAACTACGTTTACACTTCATAGTGAATAAAAATTGATGGGACATTTTTACAAGATTTTGAACTAAATAATTCAAATATGGAACACAAATTTCATGATTTATTTAAATTATCTATAGTAATTGACTTTAAATTTGAACCCTTGAGATGTGATGAAAATGTGTTTTCCAAAAAATACATTTTCTAGTATAAAAAGTTTTTATAATATATCTATGTATAAAGATCCTTCAAAAAAAATTAAATTATTTTTGAAAAAATGGATCTAATTATGTTTTACAATATATATATATATATTAAATTGTAAATACATGAAAAGAAAATATAGTTTACAATAAATAAAATTGTTTTCACTATTAATTGAAAGATCTAAAATTTTAGACAAAAATAATCAAATTTTAGTCATAATATAATTTTGATATGTTGATTTTAAAAATTTCATACTTTTAATAATATAAAATATCATAAACTTCAAAAAATTATTGATAATATTTTCTCATAAAAAACAACGAAAACCATTTTGATGAAAATGCATTTTTGAAGTATAAAATGGCATTACTAATAATTTAGTAATAAATTAATAATAATAAATTAATAAATTTTTATTGAGTGGGAATATCATAATTTTTTATGAAATAATTTAATCATATTACCAACTGCCAATTTAACTATTACGTTATAACAGTAATATTTATATAATAATATTTTAGGGTTCGTTTAGTCTCAATGTTTTGTATTGTATATGCTATTAAACAATGCATTTTTTTTAAAATCTATATGATTTACATCATCTACTCCAAAATTAAAAAAAATAGTGTCCTCATAAATTGAACTTGATCTCAGTAAAAAAAAGGTAACAAAACATTCCCTTGATAATATATAGAGGGAGTCATAACAGTCATTCAAAATAACACATAACATGGATTATAAAAGGGATAAAAAATTTTGTATTTAAAAATTTTGACATTGAAAAAAATATTAATTACCAAATAATGATGGATAGTGATACAGATCATTGATCACATGAAATTGAATGATAATGATAAAGTTAATGTCTATAAAACTATAAAATAATGATGTTTTTAAAATACTATATATTCATAAAAAAATACGTTAATATGATAAAATTTTAATTTCTATAACATTTTTATAGAGTTGAGTAATCCCATTACCATTTATATGAAGTGAATAAGAAATTATAAATACATGATAAGTATAATATCATCGTTTAATCAATTTCCAACAAAATCTCATCTCTTTCCACAAACAATGAGTATTTAAGATGATTTTTTATTCCTGAAGTACTATAATAAAATTTTAATGGGTATCATAATCCATAAAAGGGTGACAATATTTTCATACTATCCTTAGATATTCACCAAAACCAAAAAAAACATAATATATTTCTAAAAATGAAATAATCCATCGTATGAATAAAAGTAGAATTAATCACTAATGCATAAACAATAAAATTGAAAGTTATAATAATATATTTTGATATATTGGTGACAATAAATCTATAACCCCAAACATCCACAATGAATTTTTATTTGAATAATGAAATAGCTTGTGTTGTACGCAACTTTGAGTTTTATCAAACCACAACTAATCAAACTAGCCATTCTGAATAGAAATTCACACTTTTTGAACTATTATAAATTATATTTTTCAAAATGAACTTCATTTTTGTATTTGGAATATCAAAATAAGCTTGGGGTAAATTTGTGGTATTTCTCTGAAAACATTAAATATTTGATGAATAGTTAAAAATATTGCATTACTGTTTAAAACTTGCCTTTTATTTAAATAATTATTTATTTTATTTAAAATTATTTTAGGTAAAAATATATACATAATACCTATATATGTTAAATTTAATTAATTGGGGTCATTTTATAATACGATTAGATATATAAAATTATATTGAACTTTTAAATTCTTTTACCCACCTTCTAGGCACATTTTCAAATTTACATACAAATGTAATTTCACCGCTTTTGTGAATTGAATTTCAAAAACAATAGAGACACAGTTGATATCAGTTAGTAAAATGCGTTTCGATGGGATAGAAATAATTTTATGTGAATAGAATCTTTTGAATTTTATTTACCATGGTTAAAAATAAATAGGGTAATTAAAGGTAAAAATGCTATTATAATTACCCTAACACATATAAAAATTCTATTGGATAAGTTTATATTGAAAAAAATCGACTATATGAATAAAATATGATTCTTTTTGGTCTACTTGGATTATATTAGGACATTTATTACTATTTTATTAAAAAAAAGATAAAAATATTAAATTCAAATTATAGTAACTAAAACATTTTTAATATATGTTTATTCATAAGATAAATTTGACTATAAATATTAACTAGAATTATAAAAATATTTCATACATAATGATATTTTATTTATAATATTTATACATTAAATAAATAAATTTATCTATGAAACAATGGTGATGTAGTATTTACCTTATTAATGAATTATTAAAAAATGATATTATAAATATCGAAATAAAATTAAATTGTGACTTTTTATGTATTCAAAGAATTTTCTAGGTTAATATTAAATGTTTGGGTTAATTAAATAATTTTTGATAGATGTTATAAAGTTGTTATGACTCTCAGAAAAACCAAATACTAAATTGTGTCAAAATTGTCATAATTGAGTTTTTAAAACAAATACAATAATATTAATTGATATAATATTCCTAAAAATATAATGATAGGAAAAAGGACATAAATATGTTTATATATATCATTAATGAACCACTTGGGGTTAGTTTTACTTTTAATAGTATTTTAATAATCAATTTATTATAATAATATAAGAAGATATGGTAAAAGTTAATCTATTTAACTAAGAGTTAAATATAATAGATAAGGTTAATATGATAACCTAAACCTATATAAAACCAATTTTTTGAGAGGATTTCGACCCAGACCCAACTTTCCTCAAAATAAATCCTTTTTACCCATTATAAACTGAATATGTTTGTATAATAAATTAATATTTCAAGCATTTCCTAAAGTGACCCTCACCTCTATTATAAAAGGCTACATCCACTTCTCTCAAAATCACACCTCCAAAGCCATTTTCTAGTCCAAACCCTGCAAATATATTCTCCCAAATACCCTCGCATAAACATAGAGTCCATACATTGATCAAAAAGACGACTTGAGGAGCCCTTTTGATTAAATCAAAAGGACGCACCTGAAGAATAGATAATTATTTCCCCACCACTTTCAAAGTTCTTTTCTTCTTCCACTACCACTTTATTTATTGTTTCCAAACCTAAATAATAATTCCATTACCTTATACAAACATTGACGTTATTATATATATTTTACAAGTATATTCATTATTCGTTCCATCCTATGAATTATAAGTCACCATATGTTTGTACGTACATCTTACCGTCTCCACGTCGTGGTGTTGTTTGTAATTCAGCACTTCATTTTTTAGATGGGTATTATAATGAGTATAAAAAATTTAAATAATAAATATAATATGTTAATGACTCTTTATATATGATATACCATCCAATTACATACGATTTCACCATCAATAGAATGATATTGTCACTCATGCGTATGTACAGATTACCGTCTCCACGAATGCGAGGAGATTAATTCCCCATTATTATCATTTAAAAATTATTTTCATTTTATTATTAAAAATAATGTTTAAGAACATAATATCATTTTGGATATGAATCAAATACATCCTATATAAGGACTCGACCCTAAACATTACATAATCTTGAATATAATGAATAATTCACATTGAGGATCTTTTCAGGTCTAGAGTTTTAGAGAATTAGGCCATAACTATTACATTACATCTCATGACTTAAATGGTAGACACTTCTACTCAGTTTCCAATTTTTTAATAAAATAAAAACTCTTTAAAAAAAGAGTCACTTCTAGTCCCATGTTTTAGAAAGCATGACTTTTCCTTAATCCCATACTTGACCCTATTCAACTTTAGGTCCTGTGAAAAACATTTGTAAACATGGGATGAGCATAAAATGCTAAGTAAGGGTAAAAAAAAGAAAGAAAACATTATTTAATCATTTTATACATAACATAATCTATTTAACATACCTCGTGAAATCATAATGTTTATAAATAACAAAAAGAAAACATAAATCTTAAAGGTATCTTTTGGCGTCCATAACATACTTATGTAGTAGCTATAACAACTACATAGGGAGTTACATTTGGAACACCCGTCAAAGTATATTCCTTAAATATCTTAGGATAAACATTCACATTTACCTCCATCATGTTACCTAATTCATTAGAGCGCTATCTCGGGTTCACCCACCCTTGTTTTATTATGGAACCACCTGTATACGTAAACAATGCCCATGTACCATAACATATTCATAACACATAAAACAAGCATAATAGAAGTATAAAATTACAACATTTCCATCAAAATATATCATTTAAATATATTGAAATAAAAAATCCATTATCAAAACCATTTTCAATATAAAAACACATAAAACGATTATATGGTATTTACTTTACTTTTAAAAACATTACGACATGTTAAGGAATCCCAAGATCAAATAATACTCATTGTGGTAGAAAAGGTCATCGTCACCACACACCTTAAAATGAAACATTCTTCTTTCCAGTCATTTAATAAAATGCCTAATAAAAAAATAATCCCTTTGATTAAAATGAAAATTAAAATGGGATTATACAACGTATAAAATAATGTCATGTATAAAACAAATTATTCCTCAAGGAAAGGAGATAGAGACGAAGTCCCTTTCCTCGTGTCCAGCTGGACTCGATCATTATTTAATCTCCTGAATAAAAAAAAGTTAATTTATACTTTCTTATGAAACCTTTTCAAGTTTTTTATTCTATTTATATCACTTATTACCACGTTTTAGACATTATGTAATCATTTTATTAGTAACTGTTGTTTTGACGATATTTGGTACTTGAGTAAAAAATGAACATCTTATAATTAACAGTTGTCCATGTGGGCAATAATACATTATCCCTGGAATTATATTAATGATTTAGATATCATATATATCATATATATTCATTATATATATGTATTTATAACAGTACGAAACATTTGAAGGTATGAAATGAAATACGTCGTCCATGGAGACGGTAAGCCGTACATATGCATGAATGAAACATTCATTTCTATTTATTATTTTAACGAAATTAAAACATAATGATACATAGGTTTATAATAATTCATGTATAATATCAAATCATTAACTCTGAATTTTATACATCCCACATATGGCATTAACGAGGCATATCACTTTGAGGGAGCGGTAGTCCGCACTTTCTCAAATGAAATTATCACATTTTATCATAATGGAATCCATAAATGTATGCTATAAAATAAAAATACAGAATCATAAATAAAAAAACATAATATATATCATATATAAATATAGTGTCATCTTAATGGCCACTATGATAGGTTGTAGGAGATAATCGAACAATAATCATTTCGTGAGGCGTTTGTTTTCCATAAACAGAAACAATATGTTCTTCACCCAGTAGATGGATGTGTGTGTTAGTGTATTTCAAAAAATTATAATAACAACAACCTAGTATATTAAGGATACTAGTGTTGTTATGAAATAAAGGAATAAAAAGAGTGTAGGGGATTTAGAAGTAAAATAAAATGAAAGAAGTTAAGAGAAACTGTTACATTTAATTTGGTCAACTCCCTTTGGTTGGAACAAAAAGTACTTTTTAAAGTTCTTTAGGCCTAAGTTAAGGATTTTAAGAAGAGGAGAGGGATCTTGAGATATTATTTGGGCAGTGGTTTGATGATCCAAGGGTATTTTGTGGTGTGAGGAATGGGTTAGAGGTGAGTTCTTTTTATAAGGTGAGGAGGGGCTCTTTATGAATGTTTGAAAATATTATTTTATTATAAACTTATCATCAAGTTCTAAGGACAGAAACTCATTAAAGTTGAATATTAGATTAATCAAGTTCTAAATAGAATCATCCAATAAATATTGGTCATGTTTTGGATATTGTTTTAATATTTATAGACTTATTTATTTAAGTCATTTATTAATGAGGTAAATACCTCATCATTATTGTGTCATAAATAATTAAATTAATTTGATGTATAGAAATTATAAAATAAATACCATAATTTATGACATATTTTTAGATTTTTAATGAATATTCATATTCTAAAAGATAACTTATATAACCCAATGTAAAAAATAATTTTCTAAAAGATATTGGTTTATGCCATTTTTTCCTTTACATTAAGTTAATTAAAATAAAGAGTCATTATCAATGTCATGTGGCTCCATGGGGTCCCAAAATCATCCCAAAGATGACCATGGTCATAAATGAATCAACCAATAAGGTTAGAACAAGTGTTATGGTAATTTTGTATCAGTATATTATTCTTTTTACCATGAATCACCCTATTTACCTTTAACCACGATAAATAAAAGTCAAAGTTACTATTCACTAGCGATTATATTCATCTTATTGAACAGGATTTTATGTACTGATAACAACCATTTATTTTGGATTTTTGAAATCCAATTCCCAGAAGCAGTGAAATTTCATTTAAATGAAAAACTTAGTTTTTTAACTACTACATAATGGTTTCACTATTCATCAAAAAATGATGTTTTCAGATAAATACCAAAAATTCAGCCTAAGGTGTATTTTATATTCCGAATTCGAAAATGATTTCTATTTTAACAAATTTAAAACATGTATGTTTTGTTAATTAATTTAAAATTAATTCCCATTGTTAATTCAAATAGCGAGTTTTTATGAAATAATTACTATCAAAAGAATGATATTTGTTTATGTCGTATTTCAAAGTGAAATTAATTCCAATGACCCACAGTAGATTAAATAGAAAAATCATAATCTAATTGTACATTACAACCAATTATAAAGATATTCTAACCATATAAATAAATTATACTAAAAGGCACTTTTGAATTGAAATAATGTATTTTCACTATTCATTTAAAAATGAATTTTATCATAAAAATACCAAAAAATTACCAAATGTAAAATTTTATGTACCAAATTATAAAAAATTAATTTACCAAAAAGAACATATATAAGTGATAAAAGCTATATTTAAAGATGGTTCACCATCCAAAGGTGGTAAATCTACATTTTAATTAATATTAGAGTACTTAATCTTAGAATTAGATTCATTCAAAATTTAAGCCTATAACTTTTATTGGATAAATGTAAAAACATTTAACATACATTTATAATTATATTGTTGTTAGTATTATTCATCCCTTCCAATACAATTTCTAGTCATTAACTACCAATTAAAATATTAATATTATATTATTAGTGTGAAACGTAAGATTTCAAAGAAAATTGTTCTTGTATACCGGGTATGCCATTGAACGTAGCATCCCCATTAAAGTAAAATTAAAATTTAATTCAAAAATATTAAAAAACATTAAAATGTATTATTATTTATTTACATGTGACATTACATCCTTCCCCCCTTTTTGGAATTGTATCCTCACAATTCTATTCACTTATCAAATTAGTGGGGGTATTAATCCCTTATAGCATTTTCAGATTCCCACATTGCCTCTTCAAGTATATGGTTTTTTCACCAAACCTTTAACTGATGAATTACCTTATTCTGCCACATTTTCTCTCTATGGTCATGAATCTATGCTGTTTATTCCTCATAAGAGGTGTTTTCATCCAACTAAACTACCTCTGGGCTCGAAACATGAGATGGATCTGGCATATACTATCTTCACATTAAAACATGAAAAACATTGTGTAACTGGGATAAACATGAAGGTAAATCCACTCTATATGCAACTGATCCAAATTTCTCCAAGATTTAATAAGTTTCAATGAACCTCAGACTCAATTTTCCCTTCTTACTAAAACGCATTACACTTTTCCATGGAGAATCTTTTAGAAGGCATGATCATATACATCAAAAGAAAGAACCTTCCTCTAGTTATCTGCATAACTTTTCTTCCTACTGTGAGCTATTCTCATGTTATTCTGAATCAACTGAACTTCTTTTGCCATCTCTTCTTCCAATTGTGGTCCCATCATCTTTCTTTCACCTATTTCATCCCAAAAAGCTGGAGTTCGAAACCACTTCCCATATAATTCCTCAAATGGATCCATATATATACTGGAATGAAAAATGATATTATATGAAAATTCAACCAAAGAATGATGTTGGTCCCAACTTCCTTGGTAATCCCGTGAATTAGCATGTAGCATATCCTCAAAGGTTTTTACTGTTTATTCTGACTACCCATCTGATTGCAGATGAAAAACTGTACTGAAATTTAATTCAGAACCCAATAACTTCTGAAGGCCTTTCCAAAAGTTAAAAGTAAACATGGGATCACGATTAGATATAATGGCGAGGGGAACATAATGCAACCTAACTATCTCTTTAACATAAAACCTAGAATGTTGATATAGATATAATGTATCATGAATATGATGAAAATGAGATGATTTAGTCATTTTATCAACAATAACTCTGATTGCATTATTACCTCGGGATTTATTTGGTAATCCTACAATGAAGTCCATGGATAAATTTTCCCATTTTTACTCTAGAAACAGTAAAGACTGAATCATTCCTTTCAGTAACTATCGCTCTACTTTAACCTTCATTCCAGTCAAACACATCACTGTAAAATTAGTAATATCACTTTACATTCCATCCCACCTGTAATATTCTCAAAGATCTTTGTATATCCTAGTACAACAAAGATGAACTAAAAACAAGGAACTATGATCTTCATATAATAACTCATTCTTAAACTGTGAATCACAAGGCAGACATAATATTTTCCCAAACCTCAAAATAGAATCATTATCAACGTTAAAATTAGGCAACATACTCTTCTGAACCAACTCTACCTTTTTCTGCAACTCATTGTCCTCTTTATGTGTTTTCATTATTTTATCTGATAGAGATTATTTCACTGACACCAGAAACAAAATAGAAGAATTTCTTGCACCAACATCTTCTATTCCAAAGTCCATTAAATAAAAATCAAAGGATCTCATTCCAAACATATCATGGTTACTAAAGCATTATATTTTCAAGTCAAATCATCAGCCACTTTATTTGCTTTCCCAGATGGTAATGGATCATGTAATCATAAACATTGATTAATTCCATCCATTACCTTTGTCTCATGTTTAATTATTTTTTAGTGAATATACACTTCAAACTTTTGTGGTTAGTATATATTTCACATTTTACTAAATACCAATGATGCCTCCAAATTTTTTATGCAAAAAAATAGTAGCTAATTCCCAATAATGTGTAGAGTAATTTAACTCATGAGGTTTTAACTAACGTGCAGCATAACATATTAAAAAATCATTCTCTATAAGGACACAACCAATTCCATTCATCAAAGCATCATTGTAAATAACAAACTCACCATTTTTTGAAGGTAGTTCTAAAACTGGAGTATTCACCAATCTTCATTTCAATTCTTGAAATCAATCATCACATTATTTTTTCCAAATGAACTTAACACGTTTTCAAGTTGACTTAGTCATTGGACTAGATAACCGTGCAGAATTCTTAACAAACCTATAGTAATAACATGATAAACCATGAAAAATATGGATCTAGGTTATATTTTTGTTTCTTGGCCATTCTTCAACAAATTTTCTTTTCGTAGGATCAACAGTTATGCCATTTGTTACACAATGTGACCAAGGAAAGAAAATTTTTGTAACCAAAACCCACACTTGCCGAAATTCCCAAACAGTTTCATTTATTTTAAGGGTTGCAAGACAACCCATAAATTACTTTCAAATTCCTCTTAACATTTGAAGTAATCAAAAATATAATCAATTAACACAACCACAAACTTATCAAAGAACTCAAGAAAAATTCTATTCATAAGATCCGTGAATACAACATGTGCATTGGTTAACCAAAAAGGCATAACAACAAATTTATAATGGAAATATTTGGTACGAAACACAGTTTTTAGAATTTTTACCTCCTTTATTTTCAACTGATGGTACCCCGACCACAAATCAATCTTCAAAAAATACTGATCTCCCAAGATCTAATCAAACAAATCATCAATATGAGGAAAAAGATACCTGCTCTTAACAGTGTTTTTATTCAATGCTCAATAATCAAGGCAATGTCTCATTGAACCAACTTTATTTTTAAAAAAACAAGACATGAGCAACCCATGGTGAAGTGCTAGGTCAATTGAATCCTTTATCTAATAACACCTTCAATTGCTTCTTTATCTCTAAAAGTTCTATTGGATCCATTCGATAATGTTTTTTTGAAATTGACATAGCATCAAGAGCTAAGTCAACAGTAAATTCAACTTCCAGATCAGGTATAATAACTGGTAACTAATCAGTAAAAACATCAAGGTACTCATTTACCATAGGCACATCATTAATCTTAACAATTAATTTATTTTCAACAATATGTGCAGGTTAACATTCATTTCCATCTTTTACTATTTTTTCAGCTTCCAAATATGTTACCAAAATCAAGGGATCATTCATGTACACAAATAGAAAATCTTTCTGGACAGAATCCTCTTTTGATCTCTAGTCAATATTTTCATGATAAACAGAAATCCAATCCATACCCAAAATAACATTAAACTCTACTAGAGGAAAAATAATAAGGTTTGCAGGTAGATTCTTCCTGCACACAATGATAGGAAGGTTCTTATAATTACTTTTTGTCTCAACTTTTCCCGGTAGTGTTTTTACCAAAAGTTCAGGATTCATATCTTGAGATGGAATTCCCAATTTTCTAGAAAAATTCACAGAAATGAACGAAAGTGTAGACCCTGAATCAAAAAAAAATTCGTAATATGAAAAAACAAACCATGTACCCGATACTACTTCATTTGATGGACCAACACATTCTGAAGTAATTAAAAAGTATTTCACCACCCCTTTCTACTTGTAGAATGGCTACTTTCCATCTGTTTAGTTCTTCTTTGGACACTCATTTTCATAATGACACATTTCAATTCACTTAATACATTTTACTGATTGTAAATAAAATTGTATCTTACCATTAATGTAATCTTTTTCTATGCAATTATGAGCCTTATGTCCCATTTTAACACATCATTAGCAGTTACCAGAAATCAAAATACATTCCCCAACATGTGTTTTACCACAATTTTCACAAAAAGTAATCTTCAAATTCTTACCATCGGACTTTTTTGAAGAGTTATTCCTTTTCGCCGTCCACCTTGACCACTTTTTCAATAGTTTTTCAAAGAACACTTGATCATCAGAAAAATCTATTTCCACCTTCTCCTCACAATGAAATGGCTTTTCATAACTTTTTAATTCATGAGAAGCTAAAGCTATTTGATACCTTGGATTTAATCCCGAGTAAAAATGGGTGATTTTACTTTTCAGATATCATATGAAATTTGGAGCATACCTTTCCATTCGACTAAATTTTTCTTCATAAGCAGCCACTGTGTCATCTTTATGCCTCAATTAAAGGAATTGTTTTTCCATCCTAATAAAACATAACATAGGAAAATATTTATCAAGAAACATTCCATTTAATTCATCCTAATCAAGAGCATCAATCTCCTCAATATCCCTGATATTTTTCAGCATCTACCACCATTGATTAGATTCACCTTCCAAATGGTAAACAAAAAGACTAACCTTTTGGTGTTCTGAACACCCCATGGCATCAAAAATCAATTCTAGTTCTTTAATCCTTCCTTCTGCAAGCACAGGGTCTGATAATCCTCAGAATGATGGGGGATGTTGTCTCATGATATGATCCACAACTGACATGTTTCTCTGTTGTTGATCTGGCGGATCTCATGCATGGATTCCACCTCCATTTATAGAATGAGTTAATTGTTCCACCACTACAACAAACTATTTAGTTCTGATTCCGACTATCTCATGTCATTGATTTGGATGGTTTTCTTCCTCGTAATTTTGTCCCATTGTAGCTGCCCTATTTCTTCCATGGAAAACCATTCTGGACACAAAAATAACTTTGGCGAAGATACATGGTAATCTGTAAATGCAATATCATTTCAATAATAATTTAAACTAAAAAAATTTATTAATTTAACTATATTCTAACTTATAAAGTTGTCAAATCCGACCTCTGAAACCAACTATAAAGACACGGCCTTATCTATTACATAATATTGAATTAAATGAATAATTCACATTGAGGATTTTTTCAGGTTTATTTAGAGAATTATGACATAACTATTACATTACATCTCAATAATTACAAGGTATACACTTCTACTTAGTTTCCATTTTTTCATAAAATTGAAACTCTTGAAAAAAAAAGAGTCATGTCTAGTCCCATGTTTTAGAAAACATGACTTTTCCTTGATCCCATCCTTGTCCCTATTCATCTTTATGTCCTGTGAAAAACATTTCAAAACATGGGATGAGAATAAAAATCTAAGTAAGGGTATAAAACCAGGAAAGAAAACATGTTTTCATCAGTTCATACATTACATAATCTCTTTAAAATTCCTCATGAAATCAAAATATATATGAATAACACATAGAAAAAATAAATAATAAAAGTAAATTGTGGAATCCATAACATACTTACATAGTATCTATCACAACATCATAGGGTGTAATAATTGGAATACCCATCACAGAATATTACCTAAATCTCTTAAGATAAACATTCATGTTTTCCTCCATCATGTTATCCAATTCATTGGAGAGCTATCTAGGGATCACTCGCCCTAGGTTTATTGCAAAACCAACAATATACATAAACAATTTCCAAGAAGATTAACATATTCATAACACATAAAACAAACATAGAGGAATGATAACATTTCAACATTTCAATCATGACATATAATTTAAATTTATTGACATAAAAAATCCATTATCAAATCCATTTTCAATACCAAAATAAGTAAATAGATTATATGGTATTTATTTTTCTTTTAAAAACATTATGACTTTTTAAGGAATCCAAAGATCAAATAATACTCATGGCGATGCAAAAGGTCGGTGTCACCACTTATGTTAAATAGAATATTTTTTCCTTATCGTTTAGTAAAAAAATCATAGAAAATGATTTCCTTTGAATGAAATTAAAAGTAAAATGGGTTTATACACCGTATAAAATAACACCGTGTATAATACAATATCGTTCTCAATGAAAGGAGATTGAGACTAAGTCCCTTACCTCGTGTCTGACTTGACTCGATTGTTCTTTAATCTGTTGAATAATAAACAAATGTTAATTTCTACTTGATTAAGAACCTTTTTCAAATTTACTATTACTTTTTTATCAATTATTAAAATGTTATAAACATTATGTAATCCTTTATGTTAATAACAGTTGTTTTGTCAATATTTGGTACTTAATTATAAAATGAACACATCTATATATCTTCTAAAGTTGGATTTTTTCTGCTAACGTGTCACCACCACATTCTTCCACGATGATCCAATGTAATTCTCTATATTTCTTTCCTCGGATAACGAACCCTACCTCCCTCGATTATCATTCCTTCTGTGCTAGGGTTTCTGACTTCCTCGCATCTAGTTGCCTCCACACGTCATCATCGCTCCCACCTATAGATCTCTGTCTTCATACATTGTTCTTTAGCTCCCCGTCTCCGAGATGCATGGATCCTCATCTCCATCTCCAGCTGCTTCCCGTATCCATCACTCCTCATCTCTCATATCCATCTCTGTTTACAGAAATCCTTCATCTCAACTCCGGAATTCCTTCACGTCACCTCGAATCCCTATCTCTGTTCACCTTCTCCTCATTCGTCTACCAAAACCTTCTATTTACCGCTTAGAACATACTCTGTTCCAAAACCTGCCCCACTATCAACCGCCGATGATTACCCGCAACAACCACTTCGCAAACTCCTTTTACCATTACCAACAATATATTCAAAAAATTTACATATCTGCATCTCTAAAAGAGGTATGTTCTCTCATTTCCATAGAAATTTTCACACTTATACACCATTTTATTCTCATTTCTATGTGCGACAGCTTCATTGGTGACATGACTTACTTCGTCGATGCATTCTACAACCACTATCATTCATTTTCCCTCTGGTAACACATTAGTTCATCTGTATTTGTTATTATCTACTGAAAACTAACCACTTTCCTTTATTTTCTCTACAGTTCTTTTAACCTAATGTATATTTACCCATGTTGTGTTTTCATCTGAGGTGTTTCATGATTTATTTTTTCCTATGACATGAACTTTGATTTGTTACAATTTCTATTTCTGTATATTAGTAATAATATGAGTCGATTCTTGTGATTTTTACTTTTTTATATTTTCTCAACAACATTAAAAGCACTATGTCACAAAATATGAACTGTAGGCACTAACAATGCATCTGAAAATCCATTCAAGGTAAACACTTTCTCAGTGTAGGCATATCTTCTGCAGTGAAACCTTTTTTTATTTATCTTCCACTTGTTGAATATATTTTTTCCTTGGTATCAGCTAGTGAGAGTTTATGTGTGGAAGAATGCATTCTGGTAAGGCTATGATTTCATTTCAATGATCTCAAGACAAGAAATCCTTTGACAATTTATATTGTCTCTTATCTAATTTGAGTTCTATATCTTATTTCATCTATTCAACTTTATTATGTGTCAGGGATGGTATGACTGGGAAAGATACCTATTTTTCACCGCTGGTGCTCAAGTCGAAATTTTGGAACACAATAGGTATGATCTGGACTCTGCTTTTTTTATTTTCCCTAGGGGTAAGACTGATTTTATTTCAATTCATTTAATACAACCAATCCTTTGACAATTTTTTTATCCCATATCTAATTTGAGTTATTTATCTTATTTCTTCTATTTATATCTATTATTCTATTATATATACTAATCTTGTCTTCTCCAAGCTGACATGTAACCTCCACATCCTTCCACGTCTCTCAAAGACGTCTCGGTAAGCAACATTTAATATTTTACTATTTAAAACAATAATATATAATCATTTGTTCCATATTGTGGGTGTTTTATATTACTTTTTCTAAGACATTCTGGTGGCATTCCAAGAGGTTTCCACATCCTTGTATCATTGCTCCATATGATTATATATTTATTTTGGATGAATACTTAGGAGTTCAAGATTTAGATGAATAAAATCGAGCTTTGACTTATAATTATAATGTGGATACAATAGTTAAAAAGGTCAGTGCTATTACCAATTTCATTTTTTATGTTTTTTATACACATATTTTATGTATGATTGAAGTCACATTTCATGTAGTTCTCATAAATATTTACAATAATTTTGTTTCATTATGATAATCAAACATCTGAATGAGAGATGTTTGAGTTGTCTAAAAGGTCTATTCATGTGAGTGAACATAAAAAAAAATTCTCTTATGTAAACATATAGTTTTTTTCTTTGTATGGTTTGTGCTGTGTTGCTTCTATTAATTTCAGGAGATGGTTTTACATCGAAGAACATGTTTTTTCTTGGCAGGGTTTCAATCCTTATGATTTAAGTCACATTTCATGTAGTTCTCATAAATCTTTATAGTAATTTATTTTCATTATGATAATCAAACAACTGAATGAGGGGATTTTGAGTGGTCTAAAAGGTCTATTCAAGTGAGTGAACATAAAAAGATTTTTTCTCTTATGTAAACATATAGTTTTTTTCTTTGTATGATTTGCGCTGTGTTGCTTTTATTAATTTCATGAGATGGTTTCAATCAAAGAACACGTTTTTTCTTGGTAGGGTGTCAATCTTGATGAACTTGGTACCCTATTGTGATGGTACTGTCACAATTTTCTTCACTTTACTACTAATTTTATGTGTAAATGCATACTATATTTTTTTAATTTTTTATTGTCTAATGATGGATTACTGGTGTTTTTTTCATTCAATGGTTTTTGATGTGTGAATTCTATTGATTCCATGATATGGGTTTGCATCGAAGAACAAGTTTTTGCATGGAAAATCGATGGCTCAGTTGAAGTTGGTATCAGACAATACTACACTCCATCATATATAAGCTTATTCAATTTTCTAGAGTGATTATTTGTTTCAGCTTTTCATCTCTCAAGTTGATGGACTTCATCATGCTAATTATTTTTGGTAAATTGAGATGGATCTCTACATAGTTTCTTGAATTCGTGATAGGGAATCTTATCCTTTTACTATATTCTTTTCATTATTGGTTGAAGATAATTTTTTGTTTCAATTTATTTATCCTACTGGATCCATTATAGTCTTATGTTCAGTTAGAATCACATTTATGTTTGCATGGATTTTAATGGATTGAAGTCACTTTTTTATTAAAAAATAGCGATTGAAGTGAACTGTAGGATGCCTTCCTTGCTTTATTAAGGGAAATTAGAATATATTTATCTGAAAAAAATATTTCCCCTCCCCCACTATCCCTCCCTATACTATATATACTTACATACATACATATGTATGTTTTGATGCAAGCATGTATTTATTCTAACCTTCCATTCCAATATATTTGAATTTTATGTACAGATAGAGAAGTATGAAAATGAATTCAAGGAACCCAAATTGACTGACTTGGAAAACAAGAACATTGAAGAATGTTCCATTCCTAGAGGTACCCACAATAATTATCTACTCTTTACTGGGGAATATTCCTTCAATTCAAATGCACACAAACATTTGGGCTATTCAGAGTTTTTTTTCATTTCTCTATGACAACTACCACTACTACTTGGTCCCATTTATTCATAACATTCTGGATTCTTCAGTTTTGGTGGCTTCTGATGTGCACTCATCTCTTAGAACTAAAAAATAGTTTCACATGTCATCACTATCAATAAAACAGATGTTTTATTATCTTTTTTTATACCTTCTTTTTTATTATACAATATTCCATTGGCATCCATTTTTTATGTGCCCTTATATAATGTTTTCTGGACATAATCTCCATAGTGTAATTATGATGGATGAGGCTCATGAAATATCCCTTTCAATAGATCAATCTCTGTGATATTTTCCCACAAATTGAACAGTTCATCTGCATCCTTTTTTCACTTACCATCATAAATCAAAATGCAACATTGTTTACTTTAATGACGCCTCATCATATCATAAGTAAAAATAGAATCCACATCAATGTATGCTTTTATCCTAGAGGCTTAGTTACAAGAAATAATATGTGATAGATTTTCTTTTTTTTATTTTGTGATGGGGTTTTTCATTCAATCATATTGATCACACTAACGTTGAATATTTATAATTATTAGAAAGTGCCAAGGAGTGGATGTTGTGGACCCTGGCCCTAGGGATGAACCTTGTATCTTATCTGTTGAGGTATGTTATTTTTATTCTTTATCTTTTTTCCCTCGAATCTTATAAATTTACATCCTCTTTCCATTTATCTTTCTATTTATTTTATTTTAAAACCCCAAAAAACAAGCTTCAACAACCAATTTGGCTTATAGTGGTGCTATTTTTTGTCACACAACAACAACAACAAACATGCCTTCAGACACATTGTCTTTTTTGGGTGATATTCTGGCAATTTAATTGGACCTTTCAGGGAATGGGGTTAGTTGTGCCAGACTATTATGTTGAATAACATGACTCAGATTATCTTTAAGCCTGGGTTTCAACTTTTATGTCAATCCATGATCAAGTATTGTTGTCTTTGGAGTAACGTGTTTATGTGATGGTAAGTTCATGTACACATTTTCTGAATGTTTAATCCACTATATAGTGCCTATTTCATATTCTTATCAACGATTTACCCTTTAGATGGTTTTCACTTGCATTTATGGAATTGTTTTCAGTGATTTCCATTCACACTTATTTTCTTCGTGGTGTATCTCATAGTTTCATATCAAATATAAATAATTTATCTTCAAAAAATGAAATATAGAATATTTGTTTCCCATTTTCTTATATAGGAAACCATGGGTGATGTTTTAGTATTTCATATGGGGAAAGATTATATTGATGCTGCAGTCTAGTTGCTAACTAAATAAACTAAAAATAGTGGATGAAATTCTTCAGATATGTTTCTCATATATTTCACAAAATTCTAGAAATATTGTGACGATTCAATTCCTACAATATATTATCTTACATTGAGCATAGTACTGTTTCAACTCCTCAGAAGTTGTGATAATTATGCTGGATATTTTTTAGTAATGACAAAAAAATACTTCATATTTTGAGGCATATATGACGCCGTGCAGGATATTGTTATATTTCATTATTAATAAACCTTATTGTCAATATATTTTACAAAATAGGTACAATAGTTCCATAAATCTAAGTTTTACTCCATAGATCTTCTATATCATTACATTCTTATTACAAGATTTTTCTCTTGAATGATAATAGATTGTTTTCCTATAGACTGAAGTTTCTGGAAAATTATGATAGTTGATGTCTACAAGGTTTGAGTTTTTATTATTAGAGCTGGGTAAAAAGCAATGGTTCTAGAAATATGTGACGTTTTTTCTAGCCTTGGGATTTGAATAAATAACATTGGATTTGGATGAATATTTTAATATATTGTTAAACAATGTGTTACCTGATGGAGCATCAAAACGCACTGTTGGATTTTAAAAATGTTAAAATTTTTGGTAGATTTGAGATGGCTTGAGTTGAAACGTGTGTAAAATACACCTCTAATTTCTTTCTATTTTCATAACTCTGGATCACAATCAAAAAATTATTTTACCACTTTGTGAAGTGTTTTTCTCATTTTATATTATTTTAGTTGATAGTTTATTTTACTATTATTGAGTATTAGTTACGATTTATTTTTTTAGATTTCATTTTTGGTATCCTGATTCCACTAATAGAGCTTCTTATAAGGTTGAAGTAGCTTAGACAGATTCTCCTCTCTAAATACCTGATTTCAATAAGAAATTCTTGTTAATTTACCCGCTTCTACGAATACATCAAGAATCATTATTAAGGTATAATCTAACCTGATGTTGTTCATGTCACAGACCATGTTCAGGTCTACAACAAAATAACGAAAGTCACCCAATAAAACCCCCCATTTACCAGGGATCCATAAGGATTCCATCATTTCTAGTGAGGATTCTAAAACATCTGGTATAGTAGATGAAAAAACAACACTGTTCAGATGATAAAAGAGGATTTTAATTGGGGAGTGAAGATTTCAATTGTGCCAATTCAGTGTAGAGTGCATTTTATTGAGTATTGAGTCATTTATTATAGAATTTGTTATTGAGCAGTGGATGACTAATTTAATTTGTGAAGTGGATACTTTTTTAGACCATTAGAATATGTATTTTTTTGGATTTTGGATCATGTTATTTTATTGATCAGCGAGTCATTTACAGGTTGTTGGTTGTTTGAAATTTATGTGAGATCTTTTTTTTCATCAGATTTCAATTCAAAATTCATTCATAGATCTGTTTTGGATTGTGGATTGTGTAATATTTCTCTATAATAATTTTTCTTGGTAATTTTTGGAATCTTATCTATTTGTTTTAATTTTTAATTTTTGGGTTAATGTGAAATCCTTAGGATTTTGTGTCCTTTTTCAAATTCCCAGTAGAGCAGGTTACATTTAAAGGTAGTGATAGATTCTATGTATGGTTTAAGTCCTATTTTGACTTTAATAATCACCAATTTCCAACTAAAGTACATCAGAACTGAAATTTACTATGTTTCTAGGCCATGATGTGTATTAAAAAATCATTTCATGGGATTTTATTCTGTTTTCATCCATAATTAGAGCTTCTTCCTTGCATGTTTGTAATATAATAATGCATTCTATCTATTTCCCTGCATATGTGTTTTTGTTCTGATTATCACCATTTACACGACTTCAATAATATGCATTTTTTATGCTAATTTTTATTTTTTCATTATGAAAACCAACAGTTCACCTTCTACTACAAGTGAAAACTACAATTCATGTTCAACCATAGGTACGTCATTTATTCCAACTGAAATATGACCATTAAGTCATCAATATATCTATTATTATATGAATATTATACTGTTTTATAAAATTTTATAGTTTGTTTTCATTCTGAAAATGTTCTAAATAGATGCATTAAAATGTTTAATAAACAGTATTCAGTTTATATTGTTTCATCAAATTTTATTTCCTAATCAAATTATAATGTTTAAACAGACAATATAATATCAGTTGTATTCTATTGGGTTTCAACAGAAACACATTATACTGTTTGAACACACGGTATAAATGATGAACAGACCAACTAACACATTATGATGTTTAACCAGACAGTTTAAACAAATTATACTGTTTAAAAAAACATTATAACTCATTAAAGGGATAGCCTCATATGTGAAATTTTCCAGTTGTTTATAACATCAAAAACAGGTATAATGTTTTTTAATATGACATTTGTATCTCTAGTGTTTATGAAAACCATCATAATCCAGGAATTTGCCTAAAGGGATTGCTTATAATGCTATGTCTTCTACATTGGACAGGTCTTGGTTGATTACTACCTCAAAACTTCATAGTCCTCCTTCAACATAGTCATATACTTACACTAGCCCTTTGCTTTGTTCGAACAAAAAATAATAATTCTCAATGTTAAGAAGCTCTCAGAGGTAATAAACATATTCTGATTTTGTAATTTCAGAATGTACTCTTCATTTTCATACAACTATGTTTTTCTACATAATGTAATAGCCTTTTCCGTGTTTTTCTACATAATGTAGTAGCCTCTGTTTATGTCTACTTCTGTTAACTGCAACACAGTATCTACAATAATTATCTGCAAAAAATTACATTGGATTTCTGCATTCATCTCGTTTTTTGTTTTCTCCTGTACTGATTATAGTGGTTCTGATTTCTGTTCCTTGTACAGTGGTTGGATCATGTACAATGTTCATGAACCACACATGATATGAGGGGAATGCATGAGTTGGACATATTGCTGATGACAGGTGGACTATGAAGGCCATAGTTATAAGTGTTGAAAACTATGGTTATTGCTACTTTTTTAATCTTGTAATTTTCTACTTAAACCAACTAATATGTTTCTGAACTGACATAGGATTCTATATTATATAACACTAAAAAATCATTTTGTATATCATTGTTTACTGTTACTTTTTATTATTTCAAACCTATGACCTATGATGTAATTTCAAAATTCTTATTCATTTATTTTCATTACAACATTATATTTATTTAATTTCATTCTTTATAAAAATTTCAATATAGTTTTGTCTTCTTCAAAGTAAGCATTGAACGTATTGTCCTGCGAATGCATGGGTAAGTACTATTTATAATTAAAAGTTGTCCAAGTGGTCAATAATACATTATCTCCATAATGATATTCATGATTTATATATCATATATGTCATAAATTTCCAGTATATAAATGTATTTATAACAGTGCATTACATTTGGTGGTAAGAAAAGAAATGCACCGTTCATAGAGACGGTAAGCCGTACGTATGCATGAACGCTAATTTCATTTATATTTATTATTTTAATGGAAATAAAACATAATTATACATAGGAATATTATAATTCTAGTATAATATCATATCATTAACTTAATCCTTTGTACGTCCCACATATGGAATTAATGAGTCATATCACTTTGAGGGGGCGGTAGTCCGCACATCCTCAAATGAAATTATTGCGTTTACCCATAATGGAAACCATAATGTTATGCTATTGTAACGACCTGAATCCGGAGCCCCTCCACTGGTGCCCCGTACCCAGTTCACCACGTGACCTCAGGCGTGTTTCCCCAAATGCCAGAGGCTGCCGACTAGCAGTGATGGCCTTGGTGAGTCGGTGGGGAAACTATATCCCTCATTCAGTAAAGTATATAGTGGAAGAACGACCTGCCACAATAACAGAAACTGTAAACATCATACAATAACTGAACTAAAAAGTGGAAGAAAATTATAAAAAAATGATGATGCAACATGGTAAATTTGTCTATGTAAAGAAGTAAACAAATCAACGTGCTGAAGTACACCTAAAAAACAAAGTGCAAAGAAAACAAATTAAACTCCTCAACATCGCAAGACTAAGCTCGGTCCCTTGCTCTCCTGCTCCAATCAATCACGTACCGGAAGTCGAAGGGCGCTTTCCCTTATCTATTACTGCAACAACAAAGTCTACTTGGGCCCAAAAGCATGGCCCAAAGAGGGTGTGAGATACAATCCCAGTTGGAAATCACCCAAAGATATGTTCCTAACAGTCAATGAATAAATGGTAGTAATACAACAAGAAGCAGTAAACATGAACACAAGCATCTACAGTCTACAGTTTTAACAAAATAAGTACTCAAGAAAATAGCCAGCAATAATAAGGAAAAAAGGTAACATTTTGGGTATCTCTCATAGCCTAACCCTTATGGTTCAACATATAAGTACTAGAAATCCTCTAGGAGGCCCACATATTTTCACCCCTCTGGTTCAGTTACAAAAAATTAATAGACTCTTTGAGGAAGCACTCTCCATCAATTCCCCATATAGTCGCGTATCGTACTAAAGGCTCTCTGGGGAAGCACTCAACGTCTCATTCCCCCTATGGCCTGCGTCGAGGATCTATAGACTCTCTGAGGAAGCACTCGTCATCAATTCCCCCAGTTGTCTCGCATTGTATTTAAAGACACTCAAGAGATGCCCTTACATCAATTCTATCTTTGGTCTACAACTCTAGGTTCTCACAATCCTGAGTGAATATAAACATGCATAGAATTCGTGTATCATCCAAGTAAACCTCAATGACTACTTGGATACCATTCTAAGTCTCAACAGTAATAAAGTAGCAGTTCCACTATCCTATGGCTAGGCAATGGAAACTGGAAAAATTCCTAACAAGAAGAAAAATCATGGAAAAGAATCCTAAGCACAAAATAATTTACTCTACTTACAAGCATAAACCTCTACTACAACAATCAAGCAAAGAAGGTAAACAGCAGGGGGAAAACATGAAACCCATAATTCCCCGCCCAAGGAAATTTTTGGAATTTGAGAAAAATACTCATCAAATTTCAACATAAAGGCAAAAACCACCTACCTCGATCCTAGGAGATCTATATATGTGAATAACGACAATTGATTCCACTTACAACGTCATAGATCAGAGAAAACCAACAAAATTATCAACCCACGATAACTTGGAAACAAAGAGGAATCAGAAAATGAAGCTCAAGCAGAAGGAAGATCTTACCGTTGAGATTCCAATACAATCGACCATGTTCAAATCGGAGAACGGATGAAGGGTCAGGATCTCGTCGAAGATTCGGTCATACTAGTCACTCTTGGAAGAACGGGACCTAGAAGAGGTGTTTCTGTGCGTCAGGCGCGACCCTGATTCATTTAGTAAAATAAAGAAAGAAAATAGTGTGTACATTTAGAGTACACAGCGTGTACTGGGTCTTTTCCGTACTCTGCCAAAATCGGCCTCCACGTCACCCCTACACACCGTGTGTGTGGCCCGGGCATGACCAACACACAGCTTCGAGCTGGAGAAGAGTACATGGTGTGTACTTCGATAATTTCCAGAAAGTTCATTTTTCATAAAAACTCCAGAAAAAGTAAAAACATACTTGAAACAAAGATCGGGTTCATACAAACTTCCCCCCTTAATGAAATTCGTCCCCGAATTTCCCTAACATGGCGTAGAAGAAGAATCCCCGAACAGCTCCAGCCACTGCGATCATACATCGGCCACCCTTTCCCAAGTCTCTTCCTGTACGTGCACGTGCTGCCATAGCACCCGTACTAGAGGAATAGACCGCCCGCAGAGAACATTTGTAATGCGATCGACAATCTGAATAGAATGCTCTTCAAATGACGCATCCGCTTCAAGCTCAACCTCCTTAGGTTGAAAGACATAAGACATGTCTGAAAAGTAGTGTCAGGTCTGAGAGATGTGGAAGACATCGTGCATGGTCGAGTACCCTTGAGGTAGCTGCAACTGATAGGTGACCGGCCCTACTCTCTCCAAGACCTCAAACGGCCCAACGTACCGCAGTGAAAGCATGCCCTGTCTCTGAGTCCTCTTGTGTCCCGACCTCGGTGCAACACGCTGGAAAACCTGATCCCCAACCACGAACTCCAGACGTTATCTCCGCTGATCAGCATAAGACATCTGTCGAGACTGTGCTGAAGCCATCCTTTTCTGAATCTACTCTACCTGCTCTGAGGTCTCCCGAACAAGACGAGGTCCCAGCAAATCTGCCTCTCCTGCCTCCAGCCAGCATAAGGGTGATCTGCATTTCCTACCATACAAGGCCTCCTATGGTGCCATATGAATGGTCTCCTAGAAACTATTGTTCTAGGAAAAATACACTAGAGGAATATGCTTCTCCAAATAACCGCCAATGTCTAGGATTCAAGCTCGGAGCATATCCTCAAGCACCTGGATCATGCGATCAGACTGACCATCAGTCTGGCGATGGTAAGCTGTACTTAAAAGTACCTGTGTACCCAAGGCCTCTAAAGTCCCTACCAGAACTGAGAGGTAAAACTCTCATCCCTTTCTGAAACAATTGAGCATGGAACTCCATGCAGACGAAGGATCTCTCTGATATAAAGTCGTCCCAGATCATCGACACTGAATGTCTCCTTGATCAACAAGAAGTGAGCAACCTTCGTGAGTCTGTCGACAACAACCCAAAAAGCATCGTTCCCTTGGGGTGACCTCGGAAACCTGGTCACGAAGTCCATCGCAACATCATTCCACTTCTACTCCGGAATGGGTAACTGCTGTAAAAGTCTTGTTAATCGTTTGTGCTCTACCTTCACATGTTGACAAGTAGAACACCGCAAGACGAAACCAGAAACACCCTTCTTCATACCTGGCCACCAATACTGGTGATGAAGATCCCGATACATCTTGGTGATGCCAGGATGAACTGCCCGAACTGAGGAATGAAAATCCTACATTATCTCCTCACGTATGTCTGCTGGCACCCATACGTGTCCCTGGAAGTGCAAGATCTCATCCTCTCCCACTGTCCATCCAGGAAGAGGGTCCTCTCCTGACACACTCTCCTACATGAATAATCCTTCTGAGTCTAAAAGTTGTCTCATCTGTACCCGATCAAGTATTGTAGAGGTAACAGCTACATAATATAGGAAAGTCTGGCCCTGTCTATTGTGCACCTCCAGATACATCTCAGATAACAGAGTCATAAGCAGCCACTCACTACTGGCCTCTTGAACTGCCTGAATCTGAGTCCTCTTACTCAATGCATCTACCACTGTGTTGCCCTTTCCTGGCATATAGGCAAGCTCCAAATAAAACGACTGAAGATACTCGACCCACCTATGCTGCCTTAGGTTCAGATCACGCTATGTGAAGATATACTTGAGACTATTGTGGTCAGTAAATACCACAAAGTGCTATCCCAGAAGATAGTCTCTCCAACAGCATAAGGCCTGAACAACAGTTGCCAACTCCAGGTTATGCATAGGGTAGATCCTCTCATGTGGCCTCAACTGTCATGACCTGTACACAATGACTCCATCTCCCTGCATAAGCATAGATCCTAGCCCGATACCTGAACCATCACAATATACAGTGTAGCTCTTTCTTGGCTCTGGAAAGGCTAGTATTGGTGCTGGCATAAATCTTCCCTTCAGCTCCTAGAAGGATGACTCACAAGAATCTGACCATAAGAACTTCTCCCCCTTCTTGGTCAGACCTTTCAATAGTGCCGCTAGGCATGAGAAGTCCTAAATGAAGTGTCTGTAGTATCCAGCCAGCCCAAGAAAACTCCATACCTCAAAAACGTTCTTCAGCTGCTCCTAGGAATCTACAGCTCTCACATTCTCTGGGTCCACAGATACTCCTACCTTAGAGATGGCATGACCCATGAAGTGAATCTGATCCATCCAAAAGTGGCACTTTGAGTGTTTAGCATAAAGTCGGTGCTCTCTCAGTGTACTCAAAACGATCTCAAGATGTGAGGCATGGTCGTGTCGAGTGCGAGAGCACACCAAGATATCATCCACAAAGACCACGACAAAGGATTCCAAGTAAGGATGGAACACTCGGTACATCAGTGCCATGAAAACTGCAGGCACGTTCGTGAGACCAAACATCATGACTGTATACTCGTATAGACCATAGTTTCTCCTTAAGGCTGTCAGAGGTATATCTGATGGTCTAACGCACAACTGATGATAACCAGACCTCAAGTTGATCTACAAGAACACCCGGGCTCCTCGAAGATGATAAAAGAGGTCATCAATCCTTGGAAAGGGATATCGGTTCATGACTATCAACCGGTTCACCTTCTGATAATCCACACAAAGCCATAGGGTACAATCTTCCTTCTTCACAAATAAGACAAGAGAACCCCAAGGAGAAGTACTGGGATAGATGAAACCCTTTGCCTGCAACTCCCCCAACTGCTTCTTGAGCTCCTATAACTCAGGTGTAGCAATCCTATAAGGAGGAATGGACATCGGTGCTTCTCATGGAACGAGCTCAATAGAAAATTCTACCTCACGCTCCGGAGGCAGACCCGAAATGTCCTCTGGAAAGAAATCCCTCAAAAGATCCACCACTGGAGGAAAGTCCAACTGCGATGTCACCTGATCATCCAGATAAAGACTACTAATCTGGGTTGTCACCCTTCCTTGCCCGTGATTCTAGAGCCCGGCTCGACTCGCCTGAACATCCCATTCACCTTTATGAATAAAAGACTCACCCTCGGGTGAAACGAAACTCACTCTGCGGAGATAACAGTCAATGACTGCCTGGAAGGGAACCAACTAGTCCTTCCTGAGGATGAAATCATATCTTTTCATATCTAGGACATAGAGATCCCATAAGAATCCATACCTTGTAATCGCGAGAGGGAACTCTCTACACTGGCGTACACTAGATGTCCTCATCCCCAAAGGTGTGTCTAGTGTCAACGAGTCGACAGAAGAAAAGACACAGAGTCCAACGCTCTCTACAGTAGAAAAAAAGATAAAACTATGCGTAGAACTAGTATCGAAAAGTGCTGAAGATAAGATTGAGGATACTAAAATTTTACCTCGAACTGTAGAACGGTCGAGATCCTGCACCTGATAAGTCTGCTCCACAGTGAAAAATTGGCCTTCACCGCGGCCCTTTGCCCCTGGCTCACCACTATGAGTTGATCCTCCCTCCTGGTGATGAGGGACTGGTGGCTGAGCGCCACGGCCTCGACCTCCACCTCAGCCAGAACGACCAGAAGAACTCCAATTTCCCGACTGGTGAGAAACTGGTGGTGCTGCTCCTGAACGAGGGTTCATGGAAGAACCCTGGTCACCAGCTGTAGGTGAGAAAACCTAGCAGAAACACTGAAGGTGACCCATCTTGCGGCAAGATCGACACTCCACGAGGTCTCTCTGGCACTACAGCCTCATGTGTCCTGACCGGTCACACTGGTATCATACCACCTGGCTACCTGATGATGCATCTCGCTTCCTTGGATCTCCGCGCGTAGACTCCCTACGGCGCTTCTTCCTATCATCTGGAGGAAAACTAGCTCGGAAGCAGAACCGCCCTGGCTCGCAGCTCCGGAGTCTCTCATATTGCGCTCCGCAATCAGTGCCTGGTTGACGATGGAAGTGATGAAAGTCAATTGGAAGATATTCACCTACGAGCGGATCTCCCACCTGAGTCCATCATCAATCATACTTTCCAAAAGCACCCCACTTTCATCCCAGAGGGGTGTGAAACGCTGCAGCTCGGTGAAACGAGATGAATACTCCATGACAGAAAGAGTTCCCTGATCTATGCTCATGAACTCCCGGGCTTGGTCGGCCCTCAGGGTCTCCGGGTAGAAGTAGTCATAGAACACGCGCTGGAACTCCTCCCAAGCCATAACCTGATGTTGACCTGCCTGTGAGAAAACGTCCCACCACCTCTTGGCGGAGTCTCTGATATTATAGGTGGTAAACGTGACCCGCATCTCTGGAGGCGTCTCCAGATACTCAAAGATAGTCAGTATGTCTTCCAGCCATACCTCTACAGCCTGAGGTCCTCCTTCCTCCAAGAACATAAGAGAATTCTGCTACTAGAAAACATGTGTCAGGTCTTCCATAGTCTTTCCAAGAGGTGGAGCTCCCTGGAAGGCATGCATCAACCTCATAAAAACTTCCCTGAACTGTGCATCAGTGCCTGCAACTGGTATAACAGCCAGTGCCAAGGAAAGCTCAACTGGAGGATCGGCAGGAAGTCTCTGATCAGCCATATCTGGCGTCTAATCACTTCCTGAAGACAGATGTACAACCAAAAGATGTCTAGGAGGCATAGCTCTAAAAGATCAAAAGCACACCTTAGATCAGAATTAACAGGGACAGAGAACACAAGAGTGCAAAATGGGAACAGGGAAGAAAAACACACAAGTTTACAAAACATGACTACATGGCGTGTATAAAAACTACACGGCATGTATTCTTAAGCCCCTGGAATAGGCGTGTGATTCTTCCACCCCTGGTCGTTTGAAACCTCAACTACACAGTGTATTGACCCCAACACACAGCGTGTACCTGAAAACTATTCCCCTACCGGAGTCTCTTAAAAGGATGACCCACACAGTTTTCTTAAACTGAGACTACACAATGTGTTCCCTGAGGACACGTTGTGTAGGGGACAAAGATTATGTGGCTCGTGTTATTAAACACACAGCCATCTACATGGATGAACCCATAAATGGCGTGCTCCGAACAAACATGGCATGTATAGGCGAAGGCGACACCGCCCTGTGTTGTTCGTGACACGGCCAAGTCCCTGAACAAGACTATATGGCATGTTCCAAACAAACACGGCGTGTGGAAAAGAAGGTAACACAGGCCCATGTTTTTCGTGACATAGTCGGGTACCTGGAAAAGACCACACGACGTGTTCCATATGGACACAGCGTGTTCTACCCGAACATTCTGAACCCGTGTTGTTAGTGACATGGCTGAGTACACGGATCACTAATACACATTGTGTACCTACCATACACGGCGTGATCCTAATGATACTTCCACGACACCGTGTTATGCTCACATGGTCAGTGACACTGCCTGAAAACAACACAACGTGTATCCTAAAAGTACACGCCGTGTATTCTAGGTTTTTCTGGGCAGTAGCTCAGAAACTGCACAGAATCCCAGAAACACTAAAAACAAGGCAAAGAGGTGCCAAATTCCGATTCATGAGGGCCCATACTCCCTGCAAATCAAAGCTTGGCATCTCCTATAGTCACATACAAGGAAAAAAGAACATCTCTCTATCAAAAAAAACAGGGATTCTATTAAGTATCTATCATAACAGGATGCATATTCTACACAAATTCTATCACAATAACATGCAATCGCTAATTCACCCAAGATGGCATGGAATAAATGCATGGCATGTGATTTCTACAAGTTCCGATATGATGCATGAGATGACATACCCTCATCTCATCGGGTTGTGATAGAAATAGAACCGCAATCGTCAAGAAAATAACAACACGAATCATGTGAATCACTCTAGGAGAAATCATATCAACAGTAAAATCATAAAACCAGAAAACCGTAATTAATGCAGTAGTATGGCTTTTCCCTATACACGGGTTATCTACTCTTGATCACTACTTAATACCAAGTACTGAACCCATCATATCCCTAGCTAATGTCTCCAAACAGTAATGCAAGAGAAAAGAACCCCTCTGATACCACTTTGTAACGACCCGAATCCGGAGCCCCTCCACTGGTTCCCCATACCCAGTTCTCCGCGTGACCTCAAGCGTGTTCCCCCAAATGCCAGAGGCTACCGAATAGTATCGAGGGCCTTGCTGATTCAGTGGGGAAACTATGCCCTCATTCGGTAAAGTATACAGCAGAAGAACAACCAGACAAAATAACGGAAACTGTAAACAACATATAACAACTGAACTGAACAATGGAAGCAAAATATAAAAAATGATGATACAACACGGTACATTTGTATATGGAAATTAGTAAACAAATCAATGTGATGAAGTACAACTGAAAAACAAAGTGCAAAGAAAAAAAAGTAAACTCCTTAACATCACAAGCCTAAGCTTGGTCCCTTGCTCTCCAGCTCCAAGAAATCACGTACCGGAAGTCGAAGGGCGCTTTCCCTTATCTATTCGTGTGACAACAAAGTCTGCTTGGGCCCAAAAGCATGGCCCAAATAGGGTGTGAGATACAATCCCAGAAGGAGATTACCCAAAGATCTATGCCTAATAGTCAATGAATAAATGGCAGTAATAAAACAAGAAGCAGTAAACAAGAACACAAGCACCTACAATCTACAGTTCTACCAAAATAAGTACACAAGCAAACAACTAGCAACAATAAGAAAAAATTTAACCCTCTGTTTAGCTCTCACAGCCTGACCCCTATGGTTTAACCTATAAGTACTACCAACCCTATTGGAGTCACACACAGTCTCATCCCTCTGGTTCAGCTAAAACAATTATTAGACTCTCTGAGGAAGCACTCACTTTCAGTTCCCTCTATAGTCCCGTATCGTACTAAAGGCTCTCTGGGGAAGCACTCAATGTCTCATTCCCCCTGTGACCCACTTCGATAATCTAAAAACTCTCTCAGGAAGCACTCGTCATCAATTCCCCCTGTGGTCTTACATTGTATTTAAAGACACTCTAGAGAAGCCCTTGCGTCAATTCTCCTTTTGCTTTACTACTCAAGGTTCTCATAGTCCCGAGTGGAAATAAAAATGTATAGTGTGCGTGTATCGACCAAGTAAACCTAAAGAACTACTTGGCTACCATTCTAAGGCTCAACAGTAATAAAGTAGCATTTCCACTATCCTACGGCTAGGAAATTGCAACTGGTAAAATTCCTAACAGCTAGAACAAATATGGAAAAGAATCCTGAGCACAAGATAAATTACTCTACATACAAGCATAAACCTCTACTACAGCAATCAAGATAAGTAGGCAAACAGCAGGGGTAAATTAGGAAACCCATAATTCCCCGCGCAAGGGAATTTGTGGAATTTTCACAAAATACTCATCGACATTCAACAGAAAGGAAAAAAACACCTACCTCGATCCTAGGAGATCAATATATGTGAATCATGTCGATTGATTCCCCCTAGAACATCATAGATATGAGAAAAAGCACAAAATGCTCAACCCATGATAACTCGAAAATGAAGAGGAATCAGAAAATGAATCTCAAATAGAAGGAAGATCTTACTGCTATGATTCCAACACAATCAACTGTTCTCGAATCGTAGAACGGATGAAGGGGCGGGAGCTCATCGATGATTCGGTCGTACGGGTTGCTCTCGGACGAACCGGACCTAGAAGGAGGTGTTTCTGTGCATCAGGAGCGACCCCAGTTCATTTAGTGAAAAAAAATGAAAGTACACGACATGTACTTTCAGAGTACACGACGTGTACTGGGTATTTTCCATACTCCGCCAAAATCAGCCTCCACATCACCCCGACACATCGTGTCTATCGGCCGGGCACGACCATCACACAGCTTCGATCTGGAGAAGAGTACACGGTGTGTACTCAGAATGTACACGGCATGTACTTCGAAAATTACCAGAAATTTCATTTTTCTTCAAAACTCTAGAAAAAGGAAAAACATAACTGAAACGAAGATCCAGGTTCTTACAGCTATAAATAAAAAATAAATAAGAAAAAAGAAAAAAGAAAACATAAACATAATATATATCATATATAAATATAGTTTAATACTAATGTCCACCATGAGAGCCAGTAAAGGATAATTGAATAATCATCATTTCGTGAGGCGTTAATTTTTCATCCACAAAAACTATATGTTCTTCACCCATTCGATGGAGGTGTGTGTAAGTGTAGTAATAATACATCTCATAAAAACAACCTTGTATATTGAGGATATTGGTTTTGTTATAAAATAAATGAATAAAAAGTTTTTATGTGTTGTAGATGTAAAATAATAGAAAAGAAGTTAAGAGAAGTTGTTACCTTTAATTTGGGTAACTCCCTTTGGTTTGAACCAAAAGGACTTCTTGAAGTGCCTTATGCCAAAGTAAAGGCTTCTAAGTGGATTAGGGGGATCATTAGAGCTTATTTGGGCAGGGTTTGGATGATAAAAGGGGCTTGAGATGTGTGAGGAATGGGTTAGAGGTGAGATATTTTTATAAGGGGGATGATAGGATCATTAAGAATTTTTTCAAATATTATTTTATTTTAAACATATATTTGGATTATAAAGACAAAAAACTCATTAAATTTGAATATAAGATGACTCAATTTCGAAATAGAATAATCCAATAATAATTGGACAACTTTTGGATATTGTTTTAATATTTATTAACTTATTTATTTAAATCATTTATTAATTAGGAATATAATGCATCATTATTGTGTCATAAATAAATTAATTTATTTGATGTATAAAAATTATAAAATAAATACCATAATTGTGGAATTCATTTTATATTTCCAGTATATATTTATATTCTAAAATATAACTTATATAACACTATGTAAAAATTAATTAACTAAAAGCTATTTGTTTCTGCCATTTTTGCATTTACCTTATATTAATAAAAATAAAGTGTCATTATTACTCTCAAATGGATCCATGGGGTCCCAAAATCGACTCAAAGATGCCCATTTTCTTAAATGACTCAACTAATAAGGTTAGGACAGGTGTTACGGTAATTATGTATTATTATAATATTGTTTTTACAATGAATTACCCAATTTACCTTTAATCGTGGTAAATAAAAGTCAATGTTACTATTCACAAAAAAATAATTTCATCTTATTAAACTACATTTTACTTACTAATAAAAATCGTATATATGTTGTTTTTGAAATCCAATACACAGAAGTAGTTATATTTTATTTAAATGAAATGTCGGTTTTTAACTACTACTTAGTGGTTTCAATATTCATCAAAAATTGTAGTTTTTATGAAAAATACCAAAAATTTAGCCTAAGATATATTTGAAATTATGAATTAAAAAATGATGTCTATTTTACCAAATTAAAAACAAAGAATTTTAATTAATTAATTTCCAATTATTTTCTATTGTCCAGACAAATAGCTTGTTTTTGAGAAACAATAAATATCAAAAGAATGATATGTGTTTATGTCTAATTTCAATGAGAAATTAATTCCAATGACCAACATTGGTTTTAATGGTAAAACATTAATATAAATAAAATTTAAAGCTAATTAGAAAGATAATATAAACATATAAATTAATTATATTAAAAGGCAATTTTGAATTAAAATACAATATTTTTCACTATTTATTAAAAAATCAATTTTATCATAAAAATACAAAAAATTTACCCAAATTTTATTTTGATGTCCCGAATCAAAAAAGAATTTTATTTTATCATATAGAACATATAAATGTGAAAAAAAATATAATTAAATAGAGTTCTCCATCAAAAGGCGGTAAATCAACCTTTAAAAAAATATTAGAGTATTTATACTTAAAATTAGATCCATTAACATTTTAAGCCTCTATGTTTTATTGGATAAATGTAAATTTTTTTTAACAAATATGTATAAAAATATTTTAGTTAGTTCTATTCATCCCTACAAATACAACTGCTAGGAGTTAACTACCATTTAAAATAATATTATTATATTATTAGTGTGCAACGTAAGATTTCAATGAAATCTGTTGTTGCGTATCGGGTAAGCCATCGAACATAGCATCACCATTAAGGTAAAATGAAACTTTAATTCAAAAATATTAATAAAAAATCAAATGTATCATTCATTATTTACTTGGGATGTTACATACAATCTATTACAAACATGCCTTATGTAAAAAAACATATAAAGGAAACCAAATTAGTTAACACTCAAAACAATGATACAGCTGAAATATTATTAACAAATCTATATTAAAATATCATATAAGATATAATATTTATGTATGATACTATTTTATAATTTAAAAATTTGATATTATAATTATACCAGAGGTCAACATACCCTAGATCAAGTAAAGGTACATGGTAAGGGTTAATTTTAAAATCTCCTTATTATGAGAGTATGTTTATACATGAGTATCTACTGGGACCACATTATCATCCACTTCTATGTTTCCTAAAAATGTATTTCAAAACATTTTTACTATTTACTAAAATATGGTTTAATTTCAATTATAAATGTATTCCTTTATAATTATAGGACTTTTAAATGATTCTAAAATAGAAAGAGATATTTCTCACAAATGGTTTGGATTTAATATATGTCAACATCCTTTAATGGATTTACACTTGTTTGAATTTGATTTATTATAATACAATATTTAATATTGTATTGATGGTTTTTTGATATGTTTGATCGTTGATATTTTATTTTTATACCATTCATGGTTTACGGTAAAAGTATTAACATTTTGTATACTAGTTTTAATATGAATGTTTATGTAATGTTTCAACCTTTTTATATGAGGAATGAATTGGACATAGTAAGTGATAGGTGGAGCCCACTATAGCTCCTCGAAACATCAGTGGGTCTCATGAGACAAACTAGTGACTTGGCGCGAGGCCTTGAAAAAATCTTTTTATGAAGTCTTCGCACGAGGCCTTGACTATGTGGTTAAGATATTAGGCATTATGAATTCCATCATTATGAAATTGTATATTGATATTACATGTGATTATTTGTGTAAGTTAATATTCATGTGAATATGTAAATGGAATTATTTGATTTATTTTTTCTATATTATACTGACGTTTATGTTTAAAAGGATTTTGTTTTAGTCTTATACATTTCTTTAAATTTTTATGCTTATTTATGAAAGTTTCTTTTATATTTTTATCCTTACTAAGCATCTGAGCTCACTTATTTCTATGTTTTAATTTTCCCAGGATGTGAATATGTATATTATGATTAACATACTAGAATAGGATAAGGGATATGAGTGTGTTCAAAAGGTACACAATGTTGTTGTTTGTTCCATTTCATTAAGTAATGTATAACTTATGTATGTATCTAGAACTTTTAAGGCCACTAAACTAATCAGTCATACGAGATTTTGTAACACCCCAAGATTTCATAGTGTGTTATTTCTTCAAAATAATTCAATAACTTGCACTACACGCAACACCGAGTTCAAGCGCACCATGACTTACCAAACAAGCCGTTCAAAAAAGGTTATGAATAGTATTAACTAAATTTTAAACTTTATATAATCCTTATAATTTTAGAATCCATATTATGAGTTTCTTAGACATAATGTAAGAACAAATTCATCTTCAGTATTGTAGTTTTACCAACTTTTAATAGTGAAACCTTTTTAAATAAAATATTTTAAACTTTTTGACTAAATGGGGACATCAAAAAATTTAAAATAAAACATCCCAAGCTTCCACGGTACGCTTTCCTTTGAATAAAACAGTAGCGTGTGTTGTACGCAACTTCGAGTATTAACACACACCACAACCGATCAAACTAGCCGTTATGAATAGTAATACTTAATTTTTTGAAATTATATATATTTTATATTTCAAAATGGACTTCATTTTTGGATTCAGAATATCAAATTTAGCCTAAGGTGAAATTTTGGTACTTTTCGGATAACTTTCATATTTTGATGAATAGTAAAAATTACTAAATTTTAATTAAAAACAACTTTTTTAATCAAAATAATTAATAGTGATAAATTATGAATTTGAGTGGTTTTAAAGTATATTTAGAATATATTTTTACCATTTAATATAATTTTGGTCATTGGACATAATTTTACAATTAAACTGAACATAAACAAATGTCAATCTTTTGATAGTTATTATCTCTTAAAAACACGCTTTTTGTTTTGACAGCGGGAATTAATTTTAAATTAATTTCTGCCACTTCTGTGTTTTGAATTTAGAAAAATGGATTCCATATTTGGAATCAGGATGTTCAAATTGTGTAAATAGGTAACTTTTATTTTTAGACATTTTGAATAATTACTGCGGTAAATATTTTATTTACCATGGTTAAGGGTAAATCCGGTAAATAAGGGTTAAAAAATAATATTATAATAATACTAAATTACCCTAAAACGTGTCTTAACCATATTGGTTGATACATGGTCGACCATGGGCATCTTTGGGTCAATTTTGGGACCCCATTGATCCACTTGTAAGTGATAATGACACTTTATTTTAATTAAGTTAAAATGAATACAAAAATGGCATAAGCTTACATCTTTTAAAAGAACAATTTTTACATAGGGTTATACATGTTGGATTTTCGATTATAAATATTCATTAGAAAGCTAAAAAGATTTCATACATAATGATATTTTATTTATAATTTTTAGACTTCAAATAATTTAAATTATTAATGACACAATAATGATGCAATGTTTACCTCATTAATAAATCATTTAAATAAATAAGATTATAATGATTAAAATATTATCTAAAACCTGTCCAATTCTTATTGGTTGATGTTATTTAGAATATGAGTCATCTTATCTTCGACCTCAATGATTTTTGGACCATTATAAACCGAATATAATTATATTATAAAGTAATACTTTCACTCTTTCCTAAAGAGCCCCTCCTCTCCCTTATAAAAGGAGACCACTTCTACTCATTCCTCACACCTCTCAAGCCACTTGGCTCGTCCATACTCTGCCCAACTAAGCTCCCCACACCCCTCTCCTCCTCCTTGAAGCTTCCCCTTAGGCAGAAAGCATTTCAAGAAGTCCTTTGGTTCCAACCAAAGTGAGTTACCTAAATTAAAGGTAACATTTTCTCTTAAATTATTTTCAATTATTTTGCTTCTCCAACCCCCAAACTCTTTTTATTTCCTTTCTTTTGTAACAACACCAGTATCCACAATATACTAGGATGTTGTTATAAGAAGGATTCAAACTACACATTCACACAACTCCATCTAACGGATGATGAACATAATGTTTCTGTGGATGGCAAACTAACGCCTCACGAAACGATGATTGTTCAAATACATCTTACCGCCTCTCATGGTGGCCATTAGGATGGCACTGTAATTAAATATGATATTAATGATATATATTTTATATATAAGCTTCTGTAATTCCATTTTATTTCATACAATTATTCGTTTCATGTTGTATATACATACGATAATTTCATTTGAGGAAGTGCGGACTACCGCCCCCTTAAAATGATATGACTCGTTCATACCACACATGGAACGTATAAAGGATGGTGTTAATGAACTTAAGTAACATATATAAAATATTATATTTTACTGTAATAGTAATATACCTATGTATCATTTGGATTCGATTCTTTTAAAATAAAAATTAAATGGAAGTAGCATTCGTGCGTACGTACGGACTACCGTCTCCACGAACGCGATGAGATTCATTCTCCATCGTATCCATTCAAGTATAATTATCATTTGATTATTTAAAAATGATGTTTAAGGACTTCATACCATTCTGGATATGAATAATATACATCCCATTAATAACGAATATGGCTCACATAACAAAGAATGTAAAGTAAAATGAACTCGTTAACACCTGAAATGACGATAATTCTAAGATATTATTAACAAATCAATGTTAAAAGATCATATATGATATCATATTAAAGTAACTGAATCTTGTATTATTCAATAACAATTATTTCACCATTATACAGGAGGTAAACCTACCATCGACCAAGGAAAAAGTACAAAGTAAGGGATTCTATTATCTCACTTTCAATTCCGTGAGATTTCCATTGTTCGCTACTAAATTATTGAAAGTGGTGTATTGTGTACTTCCATTTGATATATATTATCATGATTCACTTTATATTCATGTTATTCTGTAAATCATTTGGTGGTTATTAACTTTTGGCCATGCGACTCAGTTGATTAACGTGGTAAGGGGTTTCTTGTCTCACTTTTAATTCCGTGAGAATTCCATTGATCACCACTTAATTATTTCATGTGGTGTATGTGTACTACCCATGATTGTATTAATTTTGTAATATACTTTATTTTATGGGTATTTACATCATCATGGTATGATCTTTATTTCATGGGTGTTTGTTTCTTAAGTTACCTAATCAATAAGGGAATTTGAGATTTCAATTTCCACTCATTTGGCTTTACGCATATTTCATTGATTATATTACCCCAAGATTATGTGTGGAATCACTATTCATTTGATTATGTCATAATTTCCACTCCCCTTCTTGTGGATATACTTTTGATACACATAATCACTCCATTGAAAATTCTCAAGTCATTGATATGAATTTGATAAGAGTAATTTTAACTCTTTCACCATTTGTTGAGTTAAACATCCAATTCGTTGGTGTTGTTTTTACAGGAATATGTGTGAATATACTTTGATTGTTTTACACTGAATATCCAATCATATTTAGTGTATTTATATTTTTCACACATAATTATGTTTTTGATTTATCCTTAACCTAAGGATATGGCCTTTATGAGAGATTTCATCTCAACTTACATTCCATTGAGACTTCTTTGTTGATATACACCAAATCACTTTTATGTGGTGTATATAATGTACTTTGACATAGTATATCATGAATTCCCTTTATTCTAATGATATTAAAAAGTTTTGATTACCTCAATTATTTTCATTCAAGTGTCTCTCTTTTGGTTAGAATCTCTAACTAAAATACCATTTTTAAATGTTTTAAAGACTTATTCATCTAAATCTTTCCCATTAATGTCCATGTTTTAAAAATGGTTTTAAGGATTTATTTATATGGACATTAAAGTTTAGAAATTAAAAATCCTTTTAAAAGGTTTCAAAGTGGTATGGGACACTTTGATTCAAAAATCTATTTTTAAATGGCTTCTTGACAATTAGTGTGACTTTTAAATGTTTTCAAGAAAAGGGGGATATTTCTCTCAAATAGTTTTGATGATTATTTTCATCTATGTCAACATCCTTCATTATTCATGATTGAAGTTAATGTGATATAATACAATCTTCCATATTGTATCAAATGAATTATATTTGACTGTGGATGTTCTATTTTTATACCATTCATGGTTTGTGGTTAAAGTATTGACATTTCCTATGCTAGTTTTAATACGAATGTTTATTTTATGCTTAAACCTATTCATATGAGGAATGCATTGGACTTAATAAGTGACGGGTGGAGCCCGCTATAGCTCCTCGATGCATCGGTAGGTCTCATGAGACAAACTAGTGTCTTGGCACAAGGCCTTGGCAAAATCTTATTTGTAGTCTTGGCACGAGGCCTTGGCTATGTGGTTATGATAGTATGGCATTATGCATTCCATCATTATGAAAGTGGTTATTGATATTGCATGTGATCATTCGACTAGTAGAATATCCATGTGAGTAAGTAAATGGAATTATTTCATTTTACCTTTGCCATTTTATGCTGAAGTTCAAGTTTCAAAGGCTTTTGTTTTAGTTATAAATTGCCTTAAGTGTTTATGCTTATTTATGAAAGCTTCTGCTATAATGTTATCCTTACTGAGCATTCGAGCTCACCCCTTTCAATGTTTTATTTTTTTTCCAGGATTATGAAGAAGTAATTTATGAATGACCTGTAGGGATAGTATGAGGGGATATGAAGACAAGATGTTTTTTTTATGATGTAATGTAAAAATTTATGGATGTATCTAGTTATTCCAAGGCTACTAAACTAATCGGTCTTTCGAGACTTGATCTTTCTCATGATCATGCCAATGTTATGTAATAATGCACCGGCTCTGGGTAACTAGGGTCGGTGCGTTACAGTTGGTATCAGAGGAAGTTTAGTACAAACCTTGGTAGCTAGATTTAGATAAACTCTGATTAGAGCACGTAGACCTAAGATGAACTTTGAGGATTAGTATAAAAGAACTTCCTAGAATTTTGGTATTGTAAAGATTTTGTGAGTTTTCCGAGCAATACATCCCTGTCTGGATACGAGTAGGTAGAGGCGGCTCTGGCACAGATGTACCTAGGGGTAAAACCCGAAAACACCGCTTTGAGGTAGACTCGAACGGGAACTGGTGCACGACAATGGGCCTTGCTGCACTCTTGGTTACGACACTCCCGGGGGATATGCTTAGGATAATTTACATTTTCTTTACAAACCGATTTAAGTAATATATACATAAGATGAGAGTAAATGACCTTGGTTAATCCTAATATGTTTCAAATTGAGAATATGGTGACATTTTAATCTCTAAATGATTTTACGACTACTATTACTCACACAATGCTTTCTGGTTTTAGTCAATGGCTGGATTCCAAGGAAGTCATAGTGACTTTGAGAATGATGTACAAGGTGGGAACGGCGGTGGAAATGAGCAACAAAATGGAATGTTGATAGGCGTAAAAGATATCGTCTTTATGCCAAATCAGTTTTCCAAAAATATGATCAACAACATATATATTAACCAACTCCCAGACTCAACAAGGAAGAGAAAGGTGATAAATGATAAGATCTCCAGCAATGGAGACCATGGAGAAAAGAAACCTCAATTTTCATCATGCAAGAATTGTGGAAAGAGACACCCAGGAAAGTGTCTCAATGGGACAACGAAATGTTTTACGTGCGGGAAGGAAGGACATAAAGTGAAGAATTGCCGAAGAAAAATGAAGAGTACTATGGAAGAAGATAAAAATGGTCCCAAGAGTCCATTTACAGTCATTTGCCGTAAATGTAGGGGACCTGGCCATTACCCGAGTGAATGTCCTATTTTATAGGATATTTTCTTGCTCAAAGAAGAAGCTATGTGGAAATAAATGGTTGGAGAAACATTTAAAAAGTATTAGCACTCCTTTTTGATGGGTTTACTTTGGAATAATTTTCTCTTGTATTTGTAACCCCTCAGTTTGCCATGTGAGAATGATATTTGAGGAATAATTGTCTCTTCTTTTGTGGATATAGGTATAAATAACCATTTGGTTTTATATGATCATTGGGGTTTGAGAAAATGATATGTTATTATAATTTGGGATGAAAATGCAAAGTATGATATAACATTTGTGGTTAAATTATGTTATTTTGAAAAATTTATCTCATTTTGGTAATATTATAGAATATAGTTTTTGAAAAAGGACAACACGTAGACCGTGTGACAACCCGTCGCGTCGGACAAAGCTGTGGGAATCGAACCCACAACCAAAGTGTGATTGGGATTTATCGCCTACCACTGGACTACGTGAAGTCCCTGGTTAATATGACTATTTTTTTTGTTAAATGATTTTATTGATCAATAATAAGATGATTTGGGTTCTTATGTCTTATCAAATGAATACCCTTGGTATAGGAAAATGATTTGGTGATTAAGTGATAAATGTTATTTTGGAAGATGTTCGTTTTGTTAGGAACACTATATGCCCAAGGAAAATAGAATACAATGAGGTTTCATTTGTAGAGTAATGGTGGATTTTTATCTACATTTTTATTGTTGATTTATAGTGATTTGGGTTATTTATGGAAATGATTAACCTATAACAGAGAATATGTGATGATGTTAATTACTTTTAAGTATGTGACTTTAAGAGTATTTGATGTCATTTGGAGATACAATGTAACATGGGAGACTACATAATAAAATTCTTCTATGTTTTGGGTTTCAATATTAGTTTGGATTATATTAAAGGATTTTAAGGACAATTGGTTATTGAATGGTATCTATTTAACTTTGGGGTATTGTTGGTTTAATTTTAGAAATTAAGATTAGTGCATATTTATCTCAATGAATATCCTTTTGGGGGATCATTAGATCATTCACTAACCATTTTGGTTTTGATTAATCTTCAAAGACAATGTAAATATATGGTTTATCCTGCATGGATCATTTGATTCTATAGAAGTTTATTCTAGCTCTTCCAGTGTGACCAAGTCTTCTTGAATACTCATCGTTTAAAAAAATTGAGTTAGTGGTGGAAATTTATTAAAGAATGAAAATCTACTTAAAATTTAAGTATATCTCATAATGTTCTTAGTCAATATCATAAATGAATTTCTCTTCCTTATGTAATGTAACTTTAAAAAAAATGTTGTCCTAGATGGTACCTTAAATCATCACTAATTTGTGGCTTTGGGATTGTTGGCCTTTTCATAGCCATGTTCTCTACCACTCTCCATCAGATAATTGATGGTTAGATTTCTCCTCCATATCCATATTTTCCTACATGGAACCCTATTATGTGTTATTTTCGGTAATCTTCATACTTTCCACTCTTTATTTTAAATAGAGGCCTCATTAATTCATTTTTCGACGTGGGATTTCAACTAAGATATTTTGAGATGTCAAAAATGTGTGATCCCAATACCCTATATTTTGTTGAACCGATGGTACTTCAAATCATCATAGATTGATGAGTTTAAGGACCTCAATTTTATACTTGTTTGTGATTGATGACCTCAACCACTACCTATAAATATTTACGTTTTTCCTCCAATTATATGTCTCTAATTGCCACCAATGTTCTCCTAATCGAGATCATAATTTGGTGGTGACCCTTTCATTTCTCTTTTCCTTATATTAAGACTAAATTTTAGTAAACCAATTTCCGATGTGGGTTTTCCCACAAATATATTTTCTATTTTCAACCTTTTATTATCGAAGAACAATTTCAAATTGCGAGGACGCAATTTATTGAAGGAGGGGAGAATGTAACACCCCAAGATTTCATAGTGTGTTATTTCTTCAAAATAATTCAATAACTTGCATTACACGCAACACCGAGTTCAAGCGCACCATGACTTACCAAACAAGCCGTTCAAAAAAGGTTATGAATAGTATTAACTAAATTTTAAACTTTATATAATCCTTATAATTTTAGAATCCATATTATGAGTTTCTTAGACATAATGTAAGAACAAATTCATCTTCAGTATTGTAGTTTTACCAACTTTTAATAGTGAACCCTTTTTAAATAAAATATTTTAAACTTTTTGACTAAATGGGGACATCAAAAAATTTAAAATAAAACATCCCAAGCTTCCACGGTACGCTTTCCTTTGAATAAAACAGTAGCGTGTGTTGTACGCAACTTCGAGTTTTAACACACACCACAACCGATCAAACTAGCCGTTATGAATAGTAATACTTAATTTTTTGAAATTATATATATTTTATATTTCAAAATGGACTTCATTTTTGGATTCGGAATATCAAATTTAGCCTAAGGTGAAATTTTGGTACTTTTCGGATAACTTTCATATTTTGATGAATAGTAAAAATTACTAAATTTTAATTAAAAACAACTTTTTTAATCAAAATAATTAGTAGTGATAAATTATGAATTTGAGTGGTTTTAAAGTATATTTAGAATAAATTTTTACCATTTAATATAATTTTGGTCATTGGACATAATTTTACAATTAAACCAAACATAAACAAATGTCAATCTTTTGATAGTTATTATCTCTTAAAAACACGCTTTTTGTTTTGACAGCGGGAATTAATTTTAAATTAATTTCTGCCACTTCTGTGTTTTGAATTTAGAAAAATGGATTCCATATTTGGAATCAGGATGTTCAAATTGTGTAAATAGGTAACTTTTATTTTTAGACATTTTGAATAATTTCTGCGGTAAATATTTTATTTACCATGGTTAAGGGTAAATCCGGTAAATAAGGGTTAAAAAATAATATTATAATAATACTAAATTACCCTAAAACGTGTCTTAACCCTATTTGTTGATACATGGTCGACCATGGGCATATTTGGGTCAATTTTGGGACCCCATTGATCCACTTGTATGTGATAATGACACTTTATTTTAATTAAGTTAAAATGAATACAAAAATGGCATAAGCTTACATCTTTTAAAAGAACAATTTTTACATAGGGTTATACATGTTGGATTTTCGATTATAAATATTCATTAGAAAGCTAAAGAGATTTCATACATAATGATATTTTATTTATAATTTTTAGACATCAAATAATTTAAATTATTAATGACACAATAATGATGCAATGTTTACCTCATTAATAAATCATTTAAATAAATAAGATTATAATGATTAAGATATTATCTAAAACCTGTCCAATTCTTATTGGTTGATGTTATTTAGAATATGAGTCATCCTAGCTTCGACCTCAAAGATTTTTGGACCATTATAAACCGAATATAATTATATTATAAAGTAATACTTTCACTCTTTCCTAAAGAGCCCCTCCTCTCCCTTATAAAAGGAGACCACTTCTACTCATTCCTAACACTTCTCAAGCCACTTGGCTCATCCAAACTCTGCCCAACTAAGCTCCCCAAATCCCTCTCCTCCTCCTTGAAGCTTCCCCTTAGGCAGAAAGCATTTCAAGAAGTCCTTTGGTTCCAACCAAAGTGAGTTACCTAAATTAAAGGTAACATTTTCTCTTAAATTATTTTCAATTATTTTGCTTCTCCAACCCCCAAACTCTTTTTATTTCCTTTCTTTTGTAACAACACCAGTATCCACAATATACTAGGATGTTTTTATAAGAAGGATTCAAACTACACATTCACACAACTCCATCTAATGGATGATAAACATAATGTTTCTGTGGATGGAAAACTAACGCCTCACGAAACGATGATTGTTCAAATACATCTTACCGCCTCTCATGGTGGCCATTAGGATGGAACTGTAATTAAATATGATATTAATGATATATATTTTATATATAAGCTTCTTTAATTCCATTTTATTTCATACAATTATTCGTTTCATGTTGTATATACATACGATAATTTCATTTGAGGAAGTGCGGACTACCGCCCCCTTAAAATGATATGACTCGTTCATACCACACATGGAACGTATAAAGGATGGTGTTAATGAAATTAAGTAACATATATAAAATATTATATTTTACTGGAATAGTAATATACCTATGTATCATTTGGATTCGATTCTTTTAAAATAAAAATTAAATGGAAGTAGCATTCGTGCGTACGTACGGACTACCGTCTCCACGAACGCGATGAGATTCATTCTCCATCGTATCCATTCAAGTATAATTATCATTTGATGATTTAAAAATGATGTTTAAGGACTTGATACCATTCTGGATATGAATAATATACATCCCATTAATAACGAATATGGCTCACATAACAAAGAATGTAAAGTAAAATGAACCTGTTAACACCTGAAATGACGATAATTCTAAGATATTATTAACAAATCAATGCTAAAAGATAATATATGATATCATATTAAAGTAACTGATTCTTGTATTATTCAATAACAATTATTTCACCATTATACAGGAGGTAAACCTACCATCGACCAAGGAAAAAGTACAAAGTAAGGGATTCTATTACCTCACTTTCAATTCCGTGAGATTTCCATTGTTCGCTACTAAATTATTGAAAGTGGTGTATTGTGTACTTCCATTTGATATATATTATCATGATTCACTTTATATTCATGTTATTCTGTAAATCATTTAGTGGTTATTAACTTTTGGCCATGCGACTCAGTTGATTAACGTGGTAAGGGGTTTCTTGTCTCACTTTTAATTCCGTGAGAATTCCATTGATCACCACTTAATTATTGCATGTGGTGTATGTGTACTACCCATGATTGTATTCATTGTGTAATATACTTTATTTTATGGGTATTTACATCATCATGGTATGATCTTTCTTTCATGGGTGTTTGTTTCTTAAGTTACCTAATCAATAAGGGAATTTGAGATTTCAATTTCCACTCATTTGGCTTTACGCATATTTCATTGATTATATTACCCCAAGATTATGTGTGGAATCACTAGTCATTTGATTATGTCATAATTTCCACTCCCCTTCCTGTGGATATACTTTTGATACACATAATCACTCCATTGAAAATTCTCAATTCATTGATATGAAATTGATAAGAGTAATTTTAACTCTTTCACCATTTGTTGAGTTAAACATCCAATTCGTTGGTGTTGTTTTTACAGGAATATGTGTGAATATACTTTGATTGTTTTACACTGAATATCCAATCATATTTAGTGTATTTATATTTTTCACACATAATTATGTTGTTGATTTATCCTTAACCTAAGGATATGGCCTTTATGAGTGATTTCATCTCAACTTACATTCCATTGAGACTTCTTTGTTGATATACACCAAATCACTTTTATGTGGTGTATATAATGTACATTGACATAGTATATCATGAATTCCCTTTATTCTAATGATATTACAAAGTTTTGATTACCTCAATTATTTTCATTCAAGAGTCTCTCTTTTGGTTAGAATCTCTAACTAAAATACCATTTTTAAATGTTTTAAAGACTTATTCATCTAAATCATTCTCATTAATGTCCATGTTTTAAAAATGGTTTTAAGGATTTATTTATATGGACATTAAAGTTTAGAAATTAAAAATCCTTTTAAAAGGTTTCAAAGTGGTATGGGACACTTTGATTCAAAAATATATTTTTAAATGGCTTCTTGACAAATAGTGTGACTTTTAAATGTTTTCAAGAAAAGGGGGATATTTCTCTCAAATAGTTTTGATGATTATTTTCATCTATGTCAACATCCTTCATTATTCATGATTGAGGTTAATGTGATACAATACAATCTTCCATATTGTATCAAATGAATTATATTTGACTGTGGATGTTCTATTTTTATACCATTCATGGTTTGTGGTTAAAGTATTGACATTTCCTATGCTAGTTTTAATACGAATGTTTATTTTATGCTTAAACCTATTCATATGAGGAATGCATTGGACTTAATAAGTGACGGGTGGAGCCCGCTATAGCTCCTCAATGCATCGGTAGGTCTCATGAGACAAACTAGTGTCTTGGCACAATGCCTTGGCAAAATCTTATTTGTAGTCTTGGCACGAGGCCTTGGCTATGTGGTTATGATAGTCTGGCATTATGCATTCCATCATTATGAAAGTGGTTATTGATATTTCATGTGATCATTCGACTAGTAGAATATCCATGTGAGTAAGTAAATGGCATTATTTCATTTTACCTTTGCCATTTTATGCTGAAGTTCAAGTTTCAAAGGCTTTTGTTTTAGTTATAAATTGCCTTAAGTGTTTATGCTTATTTATGAATGATTCTGCTATAATGTTATCCTTACTGAGCATCCGAGCTCACCCCTTTCAATGTTTTATTTTTTTTCCAGGATTATGAAGCAGTAATTTATGAATGACCTGCAGGGATAGTATGGGGGGATATGAAGACAAGATGTTTTTTTTATGATGTAATGTAAAAATTTATGGATGTATCTAGTTATTCCAAGGCTACTAAACTAATCAGTCTTTCGAGACTTGATCTTTCTCATGATCATGCCAATGTTATGTAATAATGCACCGACTCTGGGTAACTAGGGTCGGGGCGTTACAGATTTGATCTATTGTGATCATTCCAAAGTTATGTAATAATGCACCGACTATAGGTTACTAGGGTTAGGGAATCATATTCGGTATTTGAAAGTGTAGTACAAACCTTGGAAGTTATATTTATAAATACTATGTTTAGAGAACATTACCCTAAGATAAACATTAAGGATTAGTATAGAAGAACATCCTAGAATTTCGGTAATATAATGATATTGTGAGTGTTCCAAGAAATACTATAACATCCCAGGTAAATAAAGAATTTGACATTTTCATATTTATTAATATTTGAGAATAAAATTTTAATATTACTTTAAGGTGAATTCTTTGTTTGATGGCATACCCAATACGCAACAATGTGTTTTTTGAAATCTTACTTTGAACACAGATAATCTAATAATATTATTTTTAATGGTAGTTAACGCCTTTCCGTTGTAATGGAAGGAATGAATAGAATGAACTAAAAAATGATTATATATGTTAGTTAAATATTTTAACAATTACCCAATAATTTATAGAGGCTTAAAATTCTTATGAATCAAAATTTAAGCATAAATATTCTTATATTCTTTAAATGGTCAATTAACCGCATTTTGATGGAGAACCCTTTTGAAAAATATTTTATGTCAATTTTATATGGTATATTTGACAAAATAAAATCCTTCTTTAGAATCGGGACATCAAAATTTACTTTTTGTAAATTTTTGTTATTTTTCTGATAATGTTCATTTTTAATTGATAGTGAAAATGTTGTATTTTAATTCAAAACCCCATTTTAGTCAAATTTATTTATATGGATAGATTTTCTTTTTTATTGGGTTTAAAGTGTAGTTAAAATACATTTTTACCATTTAATCCAATGGTGTTCATTGAAATTAATTTCACAGTGAAATTGGACATAAACAAGTGTTAATCTTTTGATAGATATAGTTTCATAAAAACACGCTATTTGTTTTGACAGCAGGAATTAATTATTAAATTAATTACGGAAACTTTTTTTTTTAATATGGAAAAATGGAAATCATCTTTGAATTTGGAATATCAAATTTAATTTGGATAAATTCTTTGTATTTTTCTGACAAATATTCATTTTTAATGAATAGTGAAAAATACAGCATTTTATTTCAAAACTACTTTTTCGTCTAATTTTATAGATTGTACTTTTATTTGGTTTTAAAGTGTAATTTAATTAGGTTTTTATCACTTAATACAGTGTTGTTCATTGGAAGTAATTTCACTTTTCAATTGGATGTAAAAACAAGTCAGTCTTTTGATAAATTTAACTTCTTAAAAACTCGTATTTGGTTGTGACAACGAGAATTATTTTTAAATTAATTAATGAAATTTTGGGTTTGTAATTTGGTAAAATTGATTCCATAGTTTGAATCAGAAGGTCCAAATTATGTAATTAAGACTCTTTTTTTGGACATTATGAATAGTAACGACGACAATTTTCATTCAATATCATTATTAATGAGTAATCGGGTAGTTAAGGGTAATAAAATAATATCATAATAATATAAAATGACCCCAACATGTGTCAAAATCCTCTTTTTTGAGTCATGGGAGACCATGGGAATATTTTCACCAATATTGAGGGCCCATGGAGTCACATGGGTGTGATAGTGACATTTATGACATTTTTAAAAAAAGAAGAGAAATATAACAATGGTTTGTATGTCCTAAGTAAAACAATTTTAATTCTGTTTACATAAATGATGTATTAGACTATAAATAGACATTGGAAATATAAAAATATTTCCTACATCATAGTATTTTTTATAATTGTTATACATTAATAAAAGAATTTTATATAAGAAACCATGATGATGCAACGATTACCTCATTAATGAACGATTTAAATAAAATGAAACGATAAGGTAAAATTTAAGACAAAAACTTGAAGAAAACCTATTGGATGGGTAGATTTCGAACCCTTATCACCTTATCCTAGAAATAGATCATTTTAGGACCTTTAAAATCCAAAAACCATTTTATAATAAAGTAACATTTCAAGACATTCCAAAAGTAACCCTCCTCCCTCTTATAAAAGGCCCCCACCTCTACCCCTTTCCCTCACCTCTCAATTGCTTGGCTCGTCTAAACTCAGCTCATATTATCTATAAACATCTTTATCTCACTCCTAGAAGCCTCACTTTGGCATAAGAGTTTCCAAGGATGTTTTGGCTCAAATCAAAAAGAGTTACCTGATTTAGAGGTAATGACTTCTCTCAAGTTTCTTTTTTTATTTTCCTTATTAACTCACCACTCTATTTTTATTATTTGATCCCATAATAACAAAAGTATCCTAAATATACTATGATTTTGTTATGATAAGGATTCTACCTACACTTACACACACCATCATCTAATGGTTAAAAGAACATACTATTTTTGTTTGTGGTGAATTACTGCCTCATGAAACGACAATTCTTCAATCTTCATTAAACTCCTCTCATGGTTCCCATTATGATGGAACTATATTTATATATGATATATATTATATTTATGTCCTCTAAATTCTTCTGTATTTTATATTTAAAACATACCTTTATGCTTTGCATGTTGTGAAAATGGGATAATTTCATCTGAGGAAGTGTGGACAACCGCCCACTCAAGTGATGTGACACGTTCATTCCAAACATGGAATTTATAAAAAATATAAATAATGAACTTATTTTAACTATATAAAACATATATCATACAGTAAATATAATATCTCTATGTCTAATATAGTTTTAATGTCCATTAATATGACAAAAAAATGAAAGTATGGTTCATGCGTACGTACGGCCTACCGTCTACCTGAACGGTACATTTCATTTCTTTTCTCCAAACATTATGTAATACTATTAAATAAAAATATACTATATATATATATATATGATATTTATATCATGAAAACCATTATGGAGATTATGTACTTATATTTACATGGACAATTCTTTTCAAACTAGTTTATTTTTGACACATGTACCGAACATCGACAAAACTTTTGATATGAACTCACATAATTAACTAATTATTATAACATGAAAATATGTGATATTAATTGAATAATAAACATTAAATTATGTCCTTTATAAGTTATAAATTAACAATGGTTTATTATTCAGGAATATAACGAAATAAACAAGACAAGTTAGACTTGAGGTAAGAGGATTTCTTATCTCACTTTTAATTCCATGAGATTTCCATTGTTCTACAATTAGTTATTGCATGTGATGTATTGTGTATCTCCATTTGATATATATTATCATGATTCTATTTATATTAATAGTATTATGTGATTCATTTGGTTTTTATTATCTTTTGGTTGTATGACTCGATTTATTACAACGAGGTAAGGGGTTTTTATCTCACTATTTATTCCAGTGATATTCATGATATATTTGTCACTATCTCTTTTGAGTGGTTTATGTACTTCCCATTGTTATAATCTTTCTGTAATATACTTTCGTTTATGGGAATTTACATCAACATTATATTGTCCTTTCATGGGGTGTATGTTCTGAAAGATACCCAAATCAGTAAGGGAACCTTTCACCCTCCTCTTTTTATAAGACTTATTTTTGTTAGGTATTTTAATTTACATCTTAATAATTTTGGTATATGTTCTTTTCTATCCTTATTGTTCTAATTTTTATGTTCAAGTGATGAGATACCCTTTTTATCTCTCATCAACTCATTTTCTGAATTTTAAAGTGATGCTGTTAGGCTGTCGAATTTCTGTAAGGGAACTTCTTAACCCAATTTCAATTCTTTGGGTTAAACCTATAATTATTGATTATGTAGTACTATTAATATGTGTGGATGACCTCTGATTGTTTTACACATAATATCTACTTATATTGGGTGTATTTATATTTGTCACACATAATTATGTAATTGATTTATCCTTAATCTAAGGATACCATGTTTGTACGGGACTTCGTCTCAATCTCCTTTAGTTGAGGCATACATCAATTTATATATGACCTTATTTTATTAGTTGTATAATAAACCCTTTTGACTTTTAATTTCATTCAAAATGAATCTTTTTACACGAAGCGTTTTACTAAATGAAAAAAGGGAATTTGTTTGTCTTACGTATGCGGCAACAACGACTTCTCTGCCATCATGACCATTATTTGAGTTTCAGATTCCTCTTCAAGACATAAATGTTTTTAAATGAAAGATAAATACAATGTTTTTATTTAGTTTGTTTTTGAAAATGGTTTTTATAATGTTTTGATTATATCAATGTGATGTGATGATATCTTGTGATTGAAATGTGGAAATGTTATGTCTCCTTTATGCATGTTTTATGTGACACGATTATGTTATGGTTCTGGTGAATTGTTTATGAAGATAGGTGGTTCCATGATAATATAAGGGCGGGTGAGCCAGATATCTCTCTCCAATGCATTGGGTAACATGAAGGAGTTAAACACTATGGTTTCTCGGAAGAGATTTGGGGAATATACTGTGGTAGTTATTCCAAATGTAACCATGAGGGTTACTCCCTAAGAAAGAATGATAACAATACCTCAAGATACCTTTATGTCTTATGATTTCTATGATTTATTAATAAATCTTATGATTTCATGAGGTGTGTTAAAAAGGTTATGTTATGTATATATTAATGATCTATTGTTTTCTTTCTTTGTGTAACCCTTACTGATATTTTTATGCTCATCCCATGTTTTTAAATGTTTTTCAGAGGACATAAAGTGGAATAGGGTCAATGAAGGGATCAAGGAAAAGTCATGTTGTCTAAAACATGGAACTATTCATGACTCTTTAGTTCAAGAGTTTTTATTTTGTGAAAAAAATGGAAACTGAGTAGAGGTGTCTACTTTGTAATCATTGAGATGTAATAGTTATGTCCTAATTCTCTAAAACCCTAAACCTAAAGAGATCCTCAATGTGAATTATTCATTTAATTCATGATTATTTAATGGTTTAAGTCTGAGTCCTTATAGTTGGTATGAGAGGTCAGTTTAGATAACTTTAGAGGTTAGGGTATTCTTTAAGCACAAGCGACATCACTATAATGGTCAGAATTTCAGAATGTGTCATTGTTTTTTAGATAAAGTGAATGAGTTTAAGATAACATGAATAAGTATATCATAGTATTTACCCTTCTCATAAGATATTATATTATTATTTTACTAATATACTCACACTGAACTTTTTGGTTTTATTAAATGGATGGATCTAGCAGGAACCAAAGTAATAGTGGATGTGAAGAAAACTGTGAGAGTTTTCTGAATGAGAAAATGAATGATATGGGAGCTTCAATGAGAACTCTTGTGGTCACTCTCAACTAACTATCTGGAGTCATGATTGACTAACTGAACCTTATTGATTGTTATAAGGCATCACATATGTGAGAAACAAATCCCTATGGATGTTCTGGTAATAATCATAAAGGTAAGTATGTTCAAAAACCTATGTGTCAAAGTTGTGGAAAGAAACACCTAGGAAAATGTTTCAAAGGGAAAAAGATGCAATAGATGTGTAAATGATGGTCATAAAGCAATAACCTGACATGGAAAAAGGAAGCATATAATTGACTCTAGGAATGGGAAATAATCCCTTTTAGAGGGATCAATTGAATGTTTTAAATGTGGTGTGAATGGTCATTATGCAAACACATGTCCTGAGAAGATGTTTTGGGAATGGGATCACCAGGATCTTACAAATATTCTTTTACCAATACCTAATGCCATTCCGATTGAGGATGAAGAAACTAATAATGACCAATGAAAGGTATGAATTATTTCTTAACATATGTTTTCCTATTATTGAAATCTTAGGATATGATTCATGATTTTGTTTGTAGGAAAGAATAATTTCAGAATAAGTTGGAAAAGAATGGCTAATGGATCAAGAAAATTTTTGAATGATTAAGAAGTCAACATATAAGGGATTCAAAAGTTATGGTAGATTCTAGGATAGTGAAATTATTAAAAGTATTAAGGCACTTTTAATTTTGGGATTACATTAGAAGACTTTTAATGGTATTTTTAACCCTGATTTTTGATATATGAAAATTTTATTCAATGAGTAATTATCTTTTCTTTTGTGGATATAGTTATAAACAACCATTTGGGTTTATATAATCCTTGAATCTGAGGAAATTATAGGTTAATACATTTTGTGATGCAAAATGAATGTTATTAGATAACCTTCATGGTTAAATTATGTTATGGTTGTTTTTGATGAATTTATCATTTTTTTGGGAATTTTATAAAATTATGTAGTTTTTGAAAAAGGACAACACACAAACCATGTGACAACCCGTCGTATCAGACGACACTGTGGGAATCGAACCCACGACCAATGTGTGACTGGTATTTATCACCTACCACTGGGCTACATTACGTCCCTAGTTAGTTTGACTAAAACCTTTTTGGTAGATGATTTTATGAATCAAGAATAATTTTATTTTGGTTTATCTATGGAAATGATTAACCTATCATGAAGGATATGTGGTTAGGTTAATTACATTTCAATATGAGACTTTAAGAGTAACTGATATTATTTGGAGATAAATGTTAAGATTTACCTTGGAAGACTAGGTGATTAAATCCTTCAGATATTTGGGTTTCAATCTTAGATTGGATTACTTTGAAGAATTTTATGGATAACTATTTAGTTAATGGCCTTTCTTGAACCTTGGGTTCTTTTTGTTAAATTTTGGAGATTAAGAGTAGTATTTCATTTTATAAAAGATTATCCTTTTAGGGATTATCTAATCTTATACAAACCATTTTGGTTTTGGGTAAGGTCTAATGACATGGAAAATATATAGTTCATCTTTTGTGGATTAGGTTATTCTCAAGAAGTTGATTATAACACTCTTAATGTGAACAAGTCATCTGAAATACACATCTATTAGAGAAAATATGAGTTTGTGTATAAAATATTGTAAGAGATGAAAGTATACATGACAAGTATGTATGTTTCCTTATGATTTAGTTAATCTCATAAATAAATTCCTCAATGAAAAGTAACTTAAAACAAAAATGTTGTCTGTTATGTTTTCCTACTGGGGAATCAAATACCGTTTAACCCATCACAAGTTTGTGATTTTCTGGTGGTTAACTTTCTCCAAAACATGTTTTCTATCACTCTCCATCAGAACATGATGGTTTTTTTTCTCCAACAAATCCATGTTTTCATGGAATCATAGTATGGGTTATTTCAGGTGACCTTTTTACGTTTCTTTATTTCTTTTAATGTGACAGTTTAATTGACTCCTTTTCTGATGTGGGGCTTTCAATAAAGTTTACGAGCCTAATTTTAAAATTTTGAGGATGAAATTACCAAAAGGGGGAAGGATGTAACATACCAGGTAAATAAAAATTTTTACATTTTCATATTTATTAATATTTTTGAATTAAATGTTAATATTACTTTAAAGGGAATTCTATGGTTGATGGCGTACCCAATACGCAACAATTAGTTTCTTTGAAATCTTACTTTGCACACTAATAATATAATAATATTACTTTAAATGGTAGTTAACGCTTTGCAATTGTAATTGAGAGAATGAATAGAACTAACTAAAAAAGGATTATATATGTTAGATAAATATTTTAACAATTACCCAATAAATGTTAGAGGATTTAAATGTGAATATATCCAAATTTAAGCATAAATATTCTAATATTTCTTAAAAGGTCGATTAACCGCCTTTTGATGGAGAAAACTTTTTAAAACTAATTTTTGTCAATTTTATATGTCATATTTTACAAAATAAAATCATTCTTTATAATCGGGACATCAAATATTTCTTTGTGTAATTTTTTGTTACTTTTCCGATAATGTTCATTTTTAATGAATAGTGAAAATATTGAATTTTAATTAAAAACCTCATTTTAATCAAATTTATTTATATGGTTAGATTATATTTTTAATTGGGTTTAAAGTTTAGTTAAAATATATTTTTACCATTTAAACCAATGGTGTTCATTGGAATTAATTTCACTTTGAAATTGGACATAAATAAGTGTCAATCTTTTAATAGATATTGTTTCTCAAAAACACACTATTTATTTTGACAGCAATAATTAATAATAAAATTACTTAATGAAAATTCTATGTTTTTAACATGGTAAAATTGGAATCATCATTGAATTTGGAATATCAAATTTACTTTGAATAAATATTTCGTATTTTCCTGAAAAATGTTAATTTTTAATGAATAGTGAAAAATACTGTATTTTATTTCAAAACTATTTTTTCATCTAATTTAATAGATTGTAATTTTAATTGGTTTTAAAGTGTAATTTAATTATGTATTTATCACTTAATACAGTGTTGTTCATTGGAAGTAATTTCACTTTTCAATTGGATGTAAAAACAAGTCAATCTTTTGATAAATTTTACTTCTTAAAAACCCGTCTTTGGTTGTGACAACAAAAATTATTTTTAAATTAATTACTGCAATTTCTGTGTTTAGAATTTCATAAAATTTATTCCATATTTGGAATCATAAGGTCTAGATTATGTAATTAAGACTTCGTTGTTTTTTTTTGGACATTATGAATAGTAACGACCACAATTTTCTTTAATTATCATGATTAATTAGTAATCTGGTAATTAAGGGTAATAAAATAATATAATAATAAAAAAATACACCAAAATGTGTCAAAATCCTCTTTTTTGAGTCATGGCAAACCATGGGAATCTTTTTACCAAACATTAAGGCCCATGGTGTCACATGGGTGTGATAGTGACATTTATGATATTATTTTTAAAAACGATGAGAAATATACCAAAGGTTTTTATATCCTAAGTAAAACAATTTTAATTTGGTTTACATAAAAGATTTCTTAGACTATAAATAGTAATTGGAAATATAAAATTATTTCCTACATCATGGTATTTTTTTATAATTTTTATACATTAAATAAATATATTTATTTAAGACATCATGATGATGTAGTGATTACCTCATTAATGAACTATTTAAATAAAATGAAAAGATAATGTATCTTCTAAGACATAAACTTGTATAAACCCTATTGTATGGGTGTTTTTAAAACCGTTATAACCATATCCTCTAAATATATCATTTTGGGACCTTTAAAATCTGAAAACTATTTTATAATAATGTAACATTTCAAGACATTCAAAAAAAGACCCTCCCCCCTCTTCTAAAAGGGCCCCAAATCTACCCCATTACCCAAACCTCTCAAGCCCTTGGATCATATTAAATCTTCTCATATTATCTCTCCACATCCCTCTATCACTCCCAGAAACCTCAACTTGTGCATAAGTCTTTCCAAGGAAGCCTTTGGCTCAAATCAAAATGAGTTACCCAATTTAGAGGTAATGTCTTGTGTCTAGTTTCTTTCTTTTATTTTCCTTCGTAACTCACCATGACTTTTTTATAATTTTATCACATAATAACACATGTATCCTAAATATACTAGGATTTTGTTATGATAAGGATTATACCTACACTTACACACACCTCCGTCTAATGGTTAAATAACATACTGTTACTACAGGTGGAGAATTACTGCCTCACGAAATGATGATTGTTAAATCTTCTTTTAACACCTCTCATGGTGTCAAATATGATGTAAAAATATTTATATATATTATATATTATATTTATGTCCTCTCAATGCTTCTTTATTTTATATTTAAAACATAACTTTTTTGCTTTTCATGTAGTGCAAATGCGATAATTTCATCTGAGGAAGTGTGGACAATCTCCCCCTCAAGTGATGTGACTCATTCATGCCAAACATGGAATTTATAAATAATGTAATTAATGAACATATGTTACCTATATAACATATATATTATACTTTAACTATAACAAATCTATGTCTAATCTATTATTAAAGTCCATTAACATGACAAAAAAATGAATGTTGGAATCATACGTACGTACGGCCTACCATCTCCATGAACGGTACATTTCATTTCATATCTCCAAATATTATGGAATATTATTAAATAATTATTTAAAGGATATATATGTTATTTAAATCTTGAAAACCATTCATGAGATGATGTACTTATAACTATATGGACAATTCTCTTCAACAAGTTTATTTTTGACTCACATACCGAACATCGACAAAACGTATGATATGAACTCACATAATTAACTAATTATTATAACATGATAATATGTGATAATAATTGAATAATAAACTTTAAAGTAATTACTTAAGAAATTATAAATTTACTATGGTTTATTATTATGTAGTATAATGAAACGAACAAGACAAGTCAGACTTGAGGTAATGGGATTTCTTATCACACTTTTAATTCTGTGAGATTTCCATTGTTCACAAATTATTTATTTCATGTGGTGTATTTTGTATTACCATTTGATATATATTATAATCATTCTATTTAGATTAATGGTATTATGTGATTCATTTGGTTCTTATTATATTTTGGTCGTATGACTCGATTTATTACAAGGAGGTAAGGGGTTTTTTATCTCACTATTTATTCACGTGATATTAATGCTATATTTGTCACTATCTCCTTTGAATGGTGTATGTACTTCCAATTATTCTAATCTTTGTGTAATATAATTTCATTTATGGGTATTTACATCAACATTGTATAGTCCTTCTTTCATGGGGTGTATGTTTCGAAAGTTACCCAAATCAGTAAGGGAACCTTTCACCCTCCTCTTTTTAAAAGACTTATTTTTGTTAGGTCTTTTAATTTACGTCTTATTAATGTTGGGATATGATATTATATATCCTTATTTATCTAAATTTTATGTTCAAGTGATGAGATACCCTTTTTATCTCTCATCAACTCATTTTCTAAATTTTAATGTGACTCTGTTAGGCTGTCAAATTTCTATAGGGGAACATCTTAACCCAATTTCAATTCTTTGGGTTAAACCTATAATTAATGATTATGTAGTACTATGAATATGTGTGGACGAACACAGATTGTTTTACACATAATATCCACTTATATTGGGTGTATTTATATTTGTCACAAATAATTATGTTATTGATTTATCCTTAATCTAAGGATACCATCTTTGTACGGGATTTCATCTCAATATCCTTTCGTTGAGTCATACATAAATTTATATACGACCTTATTTAATTAGTTGTATAATAAACCCTTTTGACTTTTAATTTCATTAAAAAAGTATCTTTTTACACGAAGCATTTTACTAAATGAAAAATGGGATTGTTTTTGTGTTACATATACGTCGACAACGACTTCTTCGCCGCCGTGACCATTATGTGAGTTTTGGCTTCCTCTACAATACATAACATTTTTTGAATGAAAAATAACTACCATTGTTTTAATTTATTTTGGTATTGAAAATGGTTTTGATAATGTTTTGATTTTATCAATGTGTTGTATTAATATCTTGTGATTGAAATGTGGAAATGTAATTTCTCCTTTATGCATGTTTTATGTGACACGATTATGTTATGGTTCCTGGGCATTCTTTATGAAGACGGGAGGTTCCATCATAAACTAAGGGCAGGTGAGCCTAAGATAGATCTCTAATGAATTGAGTAAAGGGAAGGAGTTAAAAGCTAAGGTTTCTCCGAAGAGATTTAGGGAATATACTGTGATGGGTATTCCAAACATAACCATGAGGGTTACTCCCTTCGTAAGAATGTTATGAATGTCTCAAGTTACCTTTATGTCTTATGATTTTTATGAGTTGTTCATCAATCTTATGATTTCATGAGGTATGTTAAAATCTTATGTTATATATATATTGATGATCTAATGTTTTCGTTCTTTGTGTATCCCTTACTGAGATTTTTATGCTCGTCCCAATTTTTTGAAAAGTTTTTCACAGGACATAAAGTTGAATAGGGTCAAGGATGGGATCAAGTAAATGTCATGCTGTCTAAAACAAGGAACTATACTTGACACTTTTGTTCAAGAGTTTTTATTTTGTGAAAAAAAATTTAAACTGAGTAGATATGTCTACTTTGTAATCGTTGAGATGTAATAATTATGTCCTAATTCTCTAAAACTATAAACACGAAAAGATCCTCAATGTGAATTATTCATTTAATTCATGATTATGTAATGGTTCAAGGCTGAGTCCTTATAAATACATCCATGTCAAGATACAATCATGTCAATGCAGCTCGGGCACATATGTAACTAGGGGGGAAATATTCGACAAGGAGTTTCAAGCTTGAACTTGGGTATCCGAGTACATGAGAATGGGTCTTGCGGAACTCTTGGTTATGACACTCTCAGGGGATATGCTTAGGATAATTTACATTTTCTTTATAAACCATTATGAATGATTTATGAGTAAATATTTACTCAAAGAAAACATTTTTTTATGATTGGGGATTATATGCATAAACTCTTCTATTTATGTTTGGTGTTTTGCTAGTTTTGAATTATGAATTGTGATTCATAAAATAACCCTTGTGCATGCCATTGTTTACAAATTTCCCCTAGTAGAATAAATGGAAACCATATCAACACAAGTAATCCATGTATAGATTTACCACATAATCAAGATAATTATAGTGGAGCTGGTGATGCAACTGGTGTTGAATAGCTTATAACCATACTGGGACAACTCACCCAGGTTATGAATAATAAACTTACCCGTATAGAGCACCCTGATCCAAAACACAAGGGATCAATGTTAGGCCACTTCATGAGGAAACAACCACCAACATTCCATGGAATAAAAATCCATTTGTAGCTAAGTAATGGATAAGTTCCTTGGAAAAATATTTCATTATTTGAGGAGTAGTGAAACAAAAAAAGATTTCATGGCTGTTTATTGCCTCACTGGAGATGTAGATCAATGGTGGTTATTAATTCAAAACACAAATAAGGATACAAAAGTAGAAAATATGGTATTTTGGGAGTTTACAGAACTTTTCATAGAAAAATTCCTTCTACGTGAACATGGATCATATATGTAATAACAATTTATGAGTCTAAGGAACACGGAGTATGATAATGTCATAAAGTATGAGGATAACATTACATGGATAGCAAGGCATGCATCAGATTATATAGGTAACACAAGGATTAATATTTGTACATTCATTGATGGGTTAAATCAATTTCTATGTCATGAATTAGCCTCAAAATCTTTCTCATCGTATGAATATATTATCTAATGTGCTATCAAGATAGAAAAGTAATTGTTTAATTCATAAGACTGTAAAGAAAATAAAGAGAAGAAGAGATATTTTGAACAGTCTAGAAATAAAAATAATGTGATAAATAGAGAAGTTGAATTTCCATCCTATAGTATATTTGGGAAGAAACACCATAGTACATGCTATAAGGGAATGGAGTTTGTTACATGTGTTGTGAAAAAGGCAACTTAAATCTTGATTGTAAGGGGAAAAAGAGGCTTTCAATGTTTAATCCTACAATTGTCGATAAATGGGGCATTTGGAAAATGAATGTCCTATCCTCAAATAAAACATTCATCATTAAAGGCCAAGAGAGTAAGGCCAATACTATGTGATCACTATTGCTGAGGTTGAATCTCCGAATGACGTGGTAGCATGTAATTTAATGGTTTCCTCAACTTTATCCAATGATTTATTTTATTATGTATCATTTCATTATTTTATATCTTCCTAGTTTTCTAGGAAAATTATATATTTAGAATTTGATTTAATAAGGGAGTCTTTAGTCAGAACTCATAAGGGAAGTATCATTTCAATAATGTTTTTCGAATAAGTTCCCATTAGGGAATATAAATGTGATTTAGTTACAGATCTCATCATCATACCCATGAGTGAATTTGATATAATCCTTGATATGTAATGTATTTCGAACCATGAGGCAAAAATTTATTATAAGAAGAAGGAGGCTCCGATTTTGGATGATCATAGAGAGTACCTTAACATTAGAGAATAAACGTCACCATTTTATTCTCATATAGATTTACCCTTAGTATCTCAACTAAATTCAATTACAAGGGAGTAAGAGAGTTAAATAACTATGGGTGGGGAAAGGTATGTTCAAATGGAGGACATACCCACTGTGAAAGAATATGTAGATTTGTTTCTAGAGGATTTACCTGGAAAACCTCTAGAATGAGAAATTGAGTTTTCTATTGATTTAATTCTTGGTTCACGGCCCATATCTAAGACCCCTTATAGAATGGTCACTGTAGAATTAGTGTAACTAAATAAACTACTAGATGAATTTAGTAATAAAGTATTTATTCACCCTAGTGTTTTCCCATGGGGAGACCTTGTTTTATTTGTTAAGATGAAAAATGGATCTATGAGGTTGTGCGTTGTCTACATGGAGATCATTTCTATAACAATAAATAAAAAGTATCTCCTACCTTGCATTAATGATTTGTTCAATCAAATTCATGGATCTCAATATTTGTCAAAGATTTAATTTCAATTTGGAAAATAGAAGTGGTATGTGAAGAAGGAATACATTATGAAGATAGCATTTCAGACCAGGTACATGCATTATGAGTTTACAAAAATACCTTTGGATTGACTAATGAACCCTCTGTCTTCATGTATCTAGTGAATATAGTTTTCAAGTAATATCATAATGAATTTGTAGTTTTATATATAGATGGTATCATAGTATACTATAAAATCTATGATGATGATGAAAATCACTTGTGCACTATTCTGAAAACCCTCAGAAGAAATGAATTATATGAGAAGTTTAAAAAGTGTGAATTCTATCCTCAAGAGATTTTTTTGGGACAAATTGTCTCAAAGGATGGAATATTTGTTGATCCTTCTAGGACAAGAGAAAAACATGAATGGCCATGTAACATCCCGACCCAGGAGACACTGGACGGTGCTCGGGGCATGTTGGTCACAAGACCTCAAGTGTGCCACCCCATATGCCAGAGGATGTCGATTAGCATCGAGGGTCTAGTAAGTCGGTCTTGGGGAGACTATAGACTCTATTATTAGAATAAAATACCAGCGGAAGTAAACAAGCAATAGCGGATGCATATATAATTATAATGGTATAATGTAGCATGAATAACCAAGACGTGAAATACAAAACTCAACTGAAAGGTAAAACATGCTATGACTATGCAAGTGTCATGTGTCTACAATGAAAATGAAAGAGAAGACACGGTGTCTCCAAATGGTTACCAAACCACGTCTGGTTCCCTCTTCCATGATCTGACCCCAAATAGCACTCTAACCAAGGCTCATGCCCTTGTCTTTTCCTCCAACAAAAAACTCTATTCGGGTACCATTCAGGCAGCCCAAGTAGGGTGTGAGTACAACTAAGTAGATCACCACCCACAGTGTCAAAAACAAATTCATTCATAAGAAGTATATGAATTTTCATTAATGATAAGGCAAGACAATAATGAATACAATTATATTTATCCAATTAACTGTTCTTTAAAATGTTAAACTTCCAGGTTCCCGAGAACACCCAAAATATAATGCTTTCTTCGGCCCGTGTAGGAGCCTAAAACATTTCCCTTGTTCAATTCATAATTACTATGTCACAATATTAAGTTTATGAAATATCCAAATGAAACCTTAGTAAAAAATAAATGAATGAGTGTAGAACGTCATGTCTAGCACACATGTGAGTATTTGGAGCATCGGTCCCTATCTCACAACCCAATGCATATTTGGAGCATCCATCCTTGTCCCATAAAATATCAATTTCATGCATGTCATTGGTTCTCAAAAACCATGTCTAGAACCTCTGTGGGTATTTGGAGCATCATTCTGTGTCCCACAACCCTTTTATAAATCAAATATCCAATTCACATATACAACCATATTCAAATGTTTAATCATCTTTATCCCTCCATCACAAATCTCACCCATATTCAACAATATCCACGATTTAGAAAGAACCACATAACCAAACCACCAATTAATTATTTACGCCATGACATTTATACTACTAAATTAGCCTAACAAAATGATCCTGTAGGATTGGATTTAGACCACCTACCTGGATTTATTTACGGAAGTTAGGCCATTGAGAAACCCCAAAATCCGAGCGGCATAACGTCGTCGATCATGTTATGGATCTAAATCCTTAAAACCAAAATTAAGCTCAAAGGAATAAAGATCATTCAAAACTAGATCTAGATCCACAATACTATATCTATACCTCACCTCATAGGTTTAGATCCAAAAAAATGATGGAAATCTACCATGAAATGGTCAAGGAAATATAGAGGAATAAACGGAAGACGCAACATGATGAAATCCACTTACTAGAAGGAGAGCAGATCTTCAATCCAATCCATTAATCTTGAAGAAAGATGTTCGGATAGCCTTGGAATATCTCTAAAAGGATTTTGAAACCCCTAGAATGTGTCAAGCCCGAGTAGAGGTTGGAAATATGGATGTCTCGGGGTTCGAGTGGTTTTAAAAAATGATTTTCAGAGTTAAAAACCACCTGCACGGTTTCCTGGACAATGGCACACAGTTTTTCAAACTGTGCCCAAACCGTGCAAACGTCACTGTCCAGAGATGCGTGGTCCTCATGATTTGGTCACACAGTTTGTCAAACCGTGCACAAACCGTGCGTACCTCTCTTACTAGTTCTACTGGGTTGGCAGGGTTTGGCCACAGGGTTGGTCAAACCGTGTGCAAACTGTGCACAACCCACTGCCCTTTTGTTTTACATAAATGTTCACCCAAATGCACCCCAAGTCACTAATCCAAAATTGAGGTTCTCAAAACATCATATGTACCTGAGAACATGCTAGAGATTGACTCTAGAAAAGGTTGGGATCTTACATTCTTCCTACCTTATAATAGCTCATCCTTGAGCTGTACTCTTGATCTAATCTGAGATTCCGAGATGAAAATATCGGGCCACTATGTCCATATATCTTACACCATTTTTTGTGTCCCTTATTACACACATCCATGCTTCCATAAAACACGAACCATCGGTATGGGTGTTCCCCTGAAATCCTTCTCACTGTGATCCAACACACGGATCAGATGTTCCTCAAAAGATACATCTATTTCTAGCTCAAGATCATACACATCGATCACATAAGAAGGGTCGGGGTGATACCATCGTAGTTGTGATACATGGAAAACATAATGCAAAGAACTATATTTCTACGGAAGAGCCAATTGGTATACTATCGGCCCGATTCTCTTTATGACCTAAAAAAGTTTCAAAAATCTTGGGTGCCAACTTTCCCTGCCTCTGTATCCTATGGCGACCCAACCAAGGTGACACCCGAAGAAAAACACAATCACCCTCTATAATCTATAAGGGTCATCTCCGTATGTCAGTGTATGACTTCTTCCTACTCTGAGTCGTATCCATACATTTCTAAATTAGATGAACCTGCTCTATCGTCTCCTGCATGAGACTCGGTCCCAACAACTTTGAATCACATGCTTTTATCCAGCATAGTGGTGATCTGCAGGGCCTACAATAAAGAGCCTCGTATGGTGACATCTGTATATTTTCCAGATAACCGTTGTTATAGGAAAAATCCAAAAAAGCGAGGTGCTTCTCCCATGAACCACCAAAGTCAAGTACACACGCTCTCAAACAATCCTCAAGAACCTGTATAGTAAGCTCTGACTGTCCATCTATTTGTGGATGGAAAGTCGTACTCAATAAAAATTGCTTACCAAGTGTCTTTTTTAATCCCTTCCAGAAGCGTGAAGTAAACCATGAATTGTGATCCGAAACTATAGTTCTTGAAACCCTGTGTAATCGAACTATCATCTGTAAATACAACTCTCCTAACTTCTCAACTGTAAAAGTTTCCCTTATAGGCAAGAAATGTTCCACCTTTGTCAGTCCATCCACAATGACCCAAATAGCATCATTCTTCCTAAGAGTTTTTGGAAGGCCTATCACGAAGTCCATGGTCATGTCATCACACATCCATTCTGGAATGAACAAAGGTCATAGTAAACCTCCAGGTTGTTGATGCTCCGCCTTCAACTGCTGACAGGTAAGGCATCGTGTCACAAACCCTGCTATCTTCTTTTTCATGCCTGACCAACAAAACTGTCATCGCAGATCACGATACATTTGGGTCACACCAGGGTGCACTTCAAATCTTGAGGCATGAAATTCCCTCATGATCTCTTCTTAGATGCTCGTAGGAACAACAACCCGATTCTTCATATAAATTATATCATTATTGTATATCATTCAGTCCGAAGGTGTCTCCCCACCTTCAATGTATTCCCTCAAGGCCAAGCATTCTGTGTCCTCATATTGCTTGTCCCTGATCCGTCTGAAAAGTGTAGACTCCACTACAACTGACACGAGTGTCATTTCCTCCTATCTCTCCTGAACCACAACATGCATTTCAGCTAGCAATGACATCCTCTTCCTCTCAGTATTAGATTCATGAATAAACTGAGTCTGAGTCTTCCTACTCAAAGCATCATCCACGTCGTTTCCTTTCCCAGGTGTATATACCGGCTCAAAATAAAAATACTGCATATACTCAACCCATCTCCATTGTCGAAGATTCAACTCGTGCTGATAAAAGATGTACTTCAAGCTCTTGTGGTCTATATAAACTGTAAACCCTTCAACCAGGAGGTAGTGTCGCCAAAACTTCAAAGCATAAACCACTACTGCCAACTCAAGGTCGTGCATTGGGTAATTCCTTTCATGTGACCTCAGCTGTCGAGACCCGTTGGCTACAACTTTATCTCTTTTCATCAACACAACTCTAATTCATATCCTATAAGTGTCACAATACACCATGTACTCTTCACTTGACTCAAGTGGGGCTAAAATTGGGGCGGACGTCGAAATCATATTTTACTCCTGAAAAGATATCTCACAAGACTCTGACCATTAAAACTTTATTCCCTTTTTGGTCAAGCCCAAAATTGGTGTTTCCAAATAGGAAACGTCTTGGTTAAATCACATGTAATATCTAGCTAACCCTAAAAAGCTTAGGATATCGAAAATATTCTTGGGATTCTCCCTAGAAACCACTTCTTTCACCTTCTCTGGATCCATTAAAACACCATTCTTCGAGATAATGTGTCCCATGAAGTGTACCCGATCAATCCAAAATTTTCACATAGATATCTTGGCATATAGCCGATGCTCGCTCAGTGCACTCAGAATGATGTCAAGATGTTGGGCATGATCGTCATGAGTCTTGGAGCACACCAAGATTTCGTCCACCAATACCACCAAAAACGGATCCATGTATAGATGGAAGATCTTATTCATCATGGACATAAACATTGCTGGTGCATTTGCTAACCCAAAAGGTATTACAACAAACTCATAAAGCCCATACCTAATCATGAAAGCATTTATATGTATATCAAAAGTCTGAATTCTCAACTGTTGTAACCCCGATCTTAATTCGATCTTTCAGAAAACACAGGATCCCTTCAACTGGTCAAAAAGATCATCAATATGCGGTAGAGGATATTTGTTCTTCACAGTCATCTTGTTCAACCTCTGATAATCAACACACAAATGTAAACTCACATCAGCCTTCATTTCCAATAGTACATGAGATCCCCATGACAACATACTTGGATGGATTAATCCTTTATCCTTTAAGTCTTCCAACTGATATTTGAGTTCTTGAAGATCTTTTGGTGCCATTATATATGGTGGAATAGATACTGGCTCAGCTCCTAGCATGAGCTCAATAGTAAATTCAACATCTATCTTAGGTGGCAGCCCTGGGAAGTCTTCTGGGAATACATCCTGAAACAAATCAACCACTGGTAAAAGGACATATTTCATAACACCATCATCATCAAGTAAAAGACTAGCAACTTTGGCTGTAAGCTCTCCCAGTTTCTAAGTAATCGGTCCTGCTCGGCCTGCCTGGATATCCCACTCCCCATGGTGAATGTAACGGTCACCCACATGCGACATAAATTTCACCCTCCGATGATAACAATAAATGTGGGCTCTATATGTGACTAACCATTCCATACCCAGGATTAGGTAGAAGCATATCATATAAATGATATAGAGATCCTATAGGAAACAATATTCCCCGATCTCAAGAGAACATCCCTTGCACATACAGATGTCTCTCGACTTTACCCCAAAAGGTGTGACTAACGTTATTGCCCCGCTCACAAACTCCACTGCCAAACTCCAACCATTAACACGATTTGTAGATTTAAAGGAATGAGAGGCACCAGTATCAAATAAATCATTGGCTAAAGTAGAAGCCACAAAAATAATACCTCTCACTGTCGATGGTCCTGCCTCGATGTCCACAAGTGTAGGTTGTACTGCATGCAACTGTGCTACTCCTCTACCTTGTGGTGCCATCTGACTCCCCTGGTTTGTACCACTCTGCTGATATGGTCGTTTCTACCCATGAAAACCATGTTTATCACCCTTACCACCTCAGCCAGTAGAACTCCAACTTTTAGACTGAAAGGGGGCAGAGGATCCCCTTCCCACACTCTAACTCTGTTTATCTAATACATCACCACCTGACTCCTTTGGGTTCCTATAGAACTTCTAGTGATGTCCCATCCTACCATAGGATCTGCATTCAACAGGAAGTCATGGAAATTGATTATGATAATATCCCGACCTTCCACAGTGGTGGAAAAACACTCTGGTAAGGTCCTATGTAACCGACCCCTCTATTAGGTTACTCTGTCTTCCACCTCCCTGGATGACATTATCGTTATGTCTCTTCCTTCTCTCGAAGGTCGCACCACCTGAACATCTAGTAAAAACCATTTTTCAGCCACTCGAACACTCATTTAGGTTCCCCTCAGAGATGAGATCCCGATTTACCACTTCCAAAAACTTCTTCATCCAGAAAATATTCACTTGAGATTATCTTGCTGAAGTGGCCTCGTCTTCTTCCAATGCTAGAGAAAAACATTATAAGTCTGTAATGCATCCTACATATTCCATTACAGACATATTACCTTGAGTTCGTATCATGAAATCATCCTCTTTCTCTTATCTAAGCTTCTCTGGATAGAAGTGCTCAAAGAACTCCTCCTAAAATTTCTTCCACTCCACAGCTTCCAGCTGCCCATTCTGAGTCTGGATGTCCCACCAACGTTTCTCTTGACCGTGAAACATGTTAGATTCCAACATGAATATCTTCTAAATAGGTGTCTCCAGGTTGTCAAGTATATTTGGGGTAGATTCATTCTAGAACACAACTTTCTCTAGACCACCCTCTCTAGTAAATGTCGGTGGGTTCTACAACTGAAACTCCCTCGTAAGATCAGACATACTCTTCACAACCCACCCTAAGTCTCTTTCCATCATTTTCATGAAATGAGTGAATTTTTATCGAAACATTCCCCCTGCTTCTTTAGTTGGTATTATTGGTGCCTCTGGATCACCCATTGGAGGACCATTTCTAACTATACCCCCCCCCCCCCCCCCGCTCATCCTCTCAACAAGCGTCATGGAGGCATAATTCAACAAATCCCAAACATGCAGTTTAGAAAACAATTCACAATGTTTACATAATTAATCAAAAACAAATTATTTTAATAACTTCACAATTATTTATTTGAATCTAAAAATTAGACACCATTTTCATTTGAGTTTTACATGAAGGGAAAAGCAATAGTTTCAGTTCAACAATCTACCCATAATCTATTTTCCTGTTCGTGGCTAACATGATGCATGTCACAATAATCCTAAGTGCCTAGAATGATGCAAGTAGAAAAGACACTCATTCCATTATGGGCCATGAATAAATACTCTACAAATTCTAGAAATAATAATCACATCACAAAACAAGTGCATCACCTAAGGGGAAATAATATTCAACTATAACGACAAACAGCAATAACAGCAATCCCACCATGAGTACATGAGTTTTCCCTTGTACATGGGTTTGCAACTCCCATATATGAGATCATTATCAAGCCTCGACTTTCCATAATCTCCCATCTACCTTCCCCAAATAGTAAGACGAAAAGAAGAAGAACAAAATCCTCCTCTGATACCACTTTGTAACATCCCGACCCGGGAGCCACTGAACGGTGCTCCGAGAAGGTTGGTCACAATACCTCAAGCGCGCCTCCCTGTATGCCAGAGGGTGCTGACTACTAGCGATGGTATAATAAGTCAGTATTTGGGACAATATTCCCTCTGTTATCAGAATAAAATACCAGCAGATGTAAACAAGCAATATCTGATGCATATATGATTATAATGGTACAATGCAGCAAGAATAACTAAGATAGGAATTACAAATCTCAGCTGAAAGCTAAAAAATTCTATGACTATTCAAGTTCCAAGTGTTTGCAATGAAAATGAATGTAAAGAAACAGTGTCTCCAAATGGGTCCCGAACCTTGTCTAGTTCCCTCTTATATGCTCCAACCCCAAATAGCACTCTAACTAGGGCTCTTTCCCTTGTCCTATCCTGCAATAACATAGTCTATTCGGGTACCATTCAGGCGGCCCGAGTTGGGTGTCAGTATGGCTCTGTAGATCACCACCAATAGTGTCAAAAACAAATCCAGTCCTAAGCAGTGTATGTAGTTGCATTGATGATAAAGAAGGACATTAAGGAAGAAAATTATATTTAACCAATTAAACATTCTTTAAAACGTTAAACATCTAGGTTCCCGATAACACCCAAAAATATAATTCGTGCTTCCGCCCGTGTAGGAGCCTAACCATTTCTCTTGTTCAATTCATAGTTTCTATGTCACAATATTAATTTTATGAAATAGCCAAATGAAACTATAGTACAAAATAAATGATAGAGTGTATAATGTCATGTCTATCACACATATGAGTATTCGGAGCATCATTCCCTATCTCACACCCCCATGGGTATTTCGAGCATCAGTCCTTGTCCCATAAAATATCAATTTCATGCATGTCATTGGTTCTAGAACACCATGTCTAGAACCTTTGTGGGTATTTGGATCATCATTCCATATCCCACAACCCTTTTTCAAATCAAATATCCTATTTACAAATGAAACCATATTCAAATGTTTAATCATCTTTATCCCTCCACCATAACTCTCACCCATATTCAACTAGATCCACAATTCACGACGAACAACATAACCAAACCACTAATTAATTATTTATTCCATGACATTTTTACTACTACATATGCCTAACAACATGAGACTGTGGAATTGGATTTAGACCACCTACCTCGATTTATTGATGGAAGTGAGCCCAATGAGAAACCCCAAAATCCGAGCGGCACAACGTCGTTGATCAAGCTCTGTATTTAAATCCTTAAAACCAAAATTAAGATCAAAGGCAACAAGATCATGATAAACTAGATCTAGATCCACAATCCTAGATATATACCACAACTCATAGGTTTAGATTTATGGAAATGATGGAAATATCTCATGAAAAGATCAAGGAAAGATAGATGAATAAACGTAAGACATGAAAGGATGAAATCCATTTACCGAAAGGAGAGCAGATCTTCTATCCAAGCCTTCAATCTTGATGAAAGATGTTCATATCACCTTGTAATTTCTCCGGAAGGATTTGGAAACACCTAGAATGTGTCAAGCCTGAGTAGATGTCAAAAATATGGAAGTCCCGGGGTTCAAGTTGTTTTAAAAAAAGATTATCGGATTTAAAAATTGTGTGCACGGTTTCCTGGACAGTGGCTCACGGTTTGTGAAACCATGTACAAATCATGCGGACCTCACTATCTAAAGACACATGGTCTGTATGGTTTGGTTCCATATTTTTTAAAACAATGCACATACCACATGTACCTCTCTTTCCATTTTGGCTGGGTTGGCATGGTTTGGTCACACGGTTTGTCAAACCGTGCACAAACCATGCACAACCCACTACCCTTTTGTTTTACTTAAAAGTTCACCCAAACACACCTCAAGTCACAACTCCAAAACACAGGTACTCAAAAACAACACATGTACCTGAAAACATGCCTAATATTGACTCTAGAAAAGGTCTGGATCTTACAAGCTAGAACCGATGAGTATACATGACGTATGTAGTTTTATTGGATTAGCTCATTATTATCGGCGTTCAGTCCATGATTTTTCTAGATTTCCAAACCCATTAAGAAAGCACACGCGTAAAGGTGATAATTTATTTTGGAAAAAAGTGTAAGAGGATGTTTTTTAAGAACTGAAGAGAAGATTAGTCAATGCTCTTATCTTGACTCTACCATCATGGAATGATGGGTTTGTTATTTATAGTGATGCTTCAAATAAGGGACTAGGTTGTGTCATTATAGAGAATGGTAGGGATATAGAATATGAATCACGCCATCAAAAAATTCATGATCAAAACTGTACCACTCACAATCATGATTTATCATCTATAATCGTTTCTTTGATGATATGGAGACACTGTCTCTATGGTGAAAAATGTGAGATATATACCGATTAAAAGAGTTTGAAGTATATTTTCTCATAGAAAGAACACAACATGAGGTAAAGAAGATGGAATTAACTACTAAAAGATTATGATTTCACTATACACTACCTCCCAAGGAAGAAAAATAATGTAGAAGATGCTATGAGTTGAATAGATCATGGATTTTTGAACAAGATGAGAGTTGAAGGAGATCATATGTTCATGGATCTAGTAAATATGGATATGGGTATAATCATGGAAGGTGAACCATCAACACCTTTTCAAATGGTTGAAAAACCATCTTTTCTAGAAAGGTTAAAAAAAATTAGAATGATGATGAGGAGTTTCAAAAAAAAAGTAATGTTGTGAATGATGGGAGATTGATTGACTTTGTATATAAAGATGGAATTTTAAAATTTGGAAATTGACATTGTGTTCCTGTCATACATGATCTAAAACGGAATTGTTGGATGATGCTCATAACTCCAATTTCTCTATACACCATGGTAGCACTAAGATGTATAGAGATTGGAAAGAACATTTTTGGTGGGACAACATGAAGAAGGAGATTGCTGATTATGTGTCAAGATGTATGGTTTGTCAACTGGTGAACACTGGAAGACAACATCCTAGAGGTGTCATGCAACCTATTCTCATACTAGAGTGGAAATGGGATGATATTATGATGGATTTTTTCATGGGGCTACCAATGATTTCTAGATGGAATGATGCAATATGGGTCATTGTGGATCATCATACCAAGTCAACACATTTTTATTCTATAATAGAAGATTTACCACTTGAACATTTAGTAAGACTATATATTAATGAAGTTTTAAAACCTCATGGAGTATCCCTATCGATTGTTTCGGATCGTGATCCCCATTTTACATCATTATTTTATAAAGGTCTATAGAAGGCCATGGACACTTATCTAAGTTTAAGAATATTGCACCACCCACAAACTGATGGAAAATCTGAACGGTCTATTCCAACATTTGAAGATATGTTGAGATCTTCCTTACTTTACTTTCATGGTATGTGGGATCAGTATTTACATCTGGTAGAATTTTACTTTAACAATATCTTCAATTCAAGTATTCAGATGGCACCATATAAAGGCTTGTATGGATAAAGATGTTGAACACCAACTTGTTGGGATGATGTTGGTGAAAGAAAACTTGTATTCTGAGAACTTGATGAGGAAACAACGGAGAAGGTAAATATTATCCAAACCCACATCAAAGAAGCTCAAAGTAAGAAAAAGAGTTATACCGATAACTGAAGGATGGATTTGCAATTTCATGTTAGAGATCATGTTTTCTTGAAGGTATATCCCTGAAAGGGTGTTATATGATTCAATAAGAAGGGTAAATTAAGTCTTAGGTACATCAGATATTTAAAAATATTAGAACAAATTGGAGTTGTATCTTACCATTTAAAAATGCCGCCAAGTATCTCCAAAGTTCAGGATGTGTTCCATGTATCACTGTTGTGAAAATAGACACCTAACCCAACGAATGTACTCACTTATGAGGAAATAGAACCGGAACATGATTTGTCTTATTGTGAAGATCCCATCATGATTCTTGATACCAGATAACAAGTGTTTAGAACCTGTACGACTCGTCTGGTAGATGTTCTATAGAGAAACCATAAGATGGAAGAGGCAACATGGGAACCCAAGGAACTTATGATGAATAACCACTTAAATCATTTTATGCACTAGTATTAGAGAAATTTAAATGATGAAATTATTTGAAGAAGGGAAGAATGCAACACCCCAAGCATCTGTGATACGTTTTCTTTGAATAATGAAATAACTTGCGCTGTATGAAAATTCAAGTACCAGCACACCACGACCAATAAAACATGCGATTATGTATAGTAACACCCACTTTTTGAAATTTTACAAATTTTATCTTTCAAAATGGACTACATTTTGGGATTCTTAATATCAAAATTATCTTTGGGTGAATTTTTGGATTTTTTTTGAAAACATTAAATTTTCTAATTAATATTGAAAAAACACTCCGTTATTGTTTAATATAGATTTTATATTTAAATAATTAATTGATTAATTTAAATTTATATTAGGTTAAAATAGATACATAATACCTATATATGTTCAATGTAAATCATTGGATTAATTTTATAATATGATTATATATATATAATTTCATTGAACATTTAAAGTCTTTTACCCACCTTCTAGTCAAATTTTCAAAATTCCTTAAAACATAATTTTACCACTTAAATGAATTCAATATCAGAAATAAAATACGTACGGTTGACATTAGTAAGTAAAATGTGGTTCAATAGAATGAATGTAATTTTTTGGGTGAATAGTCAATTTTGATTTTTATTTACCATAGTTAAAAGTAAATAATGTAATTAAAGGTAAAAATGATATTATAAATACCCTAAAACATGTCCTAATTCTATTAGATAAGTGTATTTAGACCAAAATAATCCATAGGAATAAAATATGATCTTTATGGTCCACTTGGATTAGATTAGGAAATTTATTACTATTTTATTTAAATAAGAGTTAAAATCTTAAATTAAAATTTCAATAACTAAATAATATTTAATATAGGGTTATACATAAGATAAATTCAAATATAAATATTAATTAGAAATCTCAAAATATTTCCTACATAATGCTATATTATTTAGAAATTTGTGACATTAAATACATAAATTTATTTATGACACAATGAGGAAGAAATAATTTCCTTATTAATAAATGATTAAAATAATTGATATTATAAATATCAAACTAAATGTATATTCCAAATTTTGAGGTATTTCACGAATTTTTTAGGTTAATATGACATGTTAGGGATGATTAAATAATTTTTTTTCGAAGTGATAAACATGTTATGACTTTCAAAAAAACCCAAATAATAAATAGTGTCAAAATTGACATAAAATAGTTTTTTAAACCTAGAAACCATTTTTTTTAAAAACGTTGATTTATGGGTTTCCGGTATCCCATATTACAACCAAAAAAACAAAAAAGTGAAGAAAAAACATCAAACAATGCAAACCAACACCGCTTTACACATCATAATAACCAGAGTCATCACCGCCTCCCATGTAGGAGTCATCTTCTCCAATAGTCGATTCCCAATCTGGGTGTCTCCAAAAGATTTCGCTCTGAACCCAACTCCTAAGCTGATCTAGGATGGAATGATCTGAGGATGCCTCCTTGACCATGCTTCCCTTTTTAAAATCCGAATTCAATGCTGGCCTCTAGGTTAAATTGACTGTATTTGGAAGGATTTCCCCTTCTTGAGGTGCTTCCATTTTATTTGATAAAAAGGATCCATAAAAGGGATTTCCAATCAATGTTGGCCTCTGGGTGTCTCCAATATGCCTCCTGTATGATATCGTATTAATGTATTTGGTACTTGTATAATTTAATAACAATGATTTAACTACTATAAAGGAGTTTATTGTACCCTCGATCAGGGAAAATTACTAGGTAATAGTTAATTATACAATCTCTTTATTATCCGAGGTTATTTATACATGAGTATCTTCTAGGACTACATTATCATCCACATCCATGTTTCTTAAAAATGTATTTCAAGATTTATTTACTATTTACTTGACTATGGGTTATGTTCATTTATACCCCTATATGAATTTTTATAAATTATTTTTGAAAAGAATCATTCTGACACTTTCCGAATAAGGTAATTTATAACCATTTATGGTAAGAATTTTTTTTAACTTATATGGTGGGTGTAGCATCTTTCAACCATTATGACACCTTCAAAGCATCCCATACAATATTATAAGAATTTTTTCAAAATAAATGTTTTCTTTAATAATTATGTGACTTTTAAATGATTTCAATATAGAATGAAAAACTTATCTAAAATAGTTTGGATTTCAATTATTTCAAAAACCATTGATGGATTTAATCATTTTTGAAGTTTGTTTCTTATAATAAAATCATTCATATTATATTTAAGGTTTGGTGATATGTTTGAATACGAATGTGTTATATTTATGCCATTCATGGTTTATAGTTAAGATATCAACATTTCATATGCTTTTTTATACGAATGGTTATCTTTTGTTTCCACCTTTTCATCTGAGGAATGAATTGGAATTAGAATGTGATGGGTGTAGCCTATTATAGATCATTAACACATCAGTAGGACTTGTGAGATAAACTTGTGTCTTCGCATATGGATTTCACAAAATCTTATTTGTAGTCTCAGAATGAGGCCTTCACTATGTGGATATGATGTCTGCCATTATGAATTCCATCATTATGAACAATGATATTTATATAACATGGGATTATTACACTAGTAGAATATCCATGTGAATAAGTAAATAGAATTATTTGATTAATCATTCCCATATTATACTTAAATTTATGTTTAAAAGGCTAGTGTTTTAGTCATATTCATTTCCTTCAATGTTTATGTCTACTTTTTATTATTTACACCATATTGTTATCCTTACTGAGCATATGATCTCACCCTTTTATATGTTTTATATTTCATTGGATGAGATGAAGTATATTACGATTAACTTGCTGGAATATGCTAAGATATATGAGTGTGTTCAAAGGGGATACATTGTTATTTTTTTTCATTTCATGATGTAATGTAAATTTTATGTATGTACCTAGGACTTACAAGGCTACTAAACTATTTTGTCTTTAGAAAAATGATGTTGTGCGATCATTCCAATGTTATGTAATAATGCACTGACTCTAGGTAACTAGGGTCGGGGCCTTAAAATAAAATTTTTCAAAAATATTCCAGCAAAATATTTAAACCAAAATATTTGGATTATTTGATCACATATTCTTACAAGATAAATACTTAAAATTTAACTCTGAAAAATATATATAACATTTAATGTATCATTTATAAACTGTATATTACTCGGTCATATAATCTCTGTGGTATTATAATAATTTCAATAAATAACATAAAACACCATAAATCCACATTGAATTAATATATTCTCCGAAAATATATTTTTCCATTATTCCTCAAATAAAATCTCATCATATCATATAACGTTACCAAAATATATCTGTGATATGGTTCTATAATATCATCAATAAGTTAATCAAAAAATAAATTTTCTATACAATGGTCATATATATGATAAAACATGTGTTACCAAATTGTAATAACTTATAATTACCTCATTATCAAAGATCATATAAACCATAATGCTTCTAATTACATTTAAGCTTATATCCACAAAATGTAAAATCATTCTTTAACAAATAACCATTAATTAAACTCATGTCTATCTATATGGTTAAATTTAACTCCAAAATATATTGCGAATCATTATATGTCACAAAAAAGTTATCAAGTTTTCAATATGATACTTTTTAATGATATCAATTCAATATAACATATGTTATACATAATTAGTAAAAATAGGCTATTCGTTTATAATTAGTTTTTTCATGATTCTCATAATATTTAAAATATATTAGAATATTATTTATAAAATTAATCTACATTATATTTTTTAAAATAACATACATAAATGCACCCTTTATTGAACTTCTTTATAAAATATTTGACAATTATTCCCCTTTTAATTCCTTAATAAATTTTTTCCACAATAATATATATGAATTATGTCCTTATGATTCATCAATATCAACCGAATCACATCCTCGGTGGTATTTACCTAGATGAATGATATGGATACATTGATATCTAAAAATAAAACAAAATAGATTCCACAAACAATAGAAAGTTTAGAATGATAAAAAATTGATGGATAAATTAAATAGATTCTTCTAGGTGATTTTTATGTTCAAAAATGTTCAAAATAAGTTCAACCAAATTTTCCAGTGATAATGATTATTAAATGTTCTTTAAGTTGTAATAATGTTATAAAACATTGGTTTACATCCATTTAACTAAATGATCATTAATCAGTCGAAAATAATCTTAAAAACATGGACTAAATTTCGTTATATTAAAATGAAAATGGGAATTTTCAAGGCCATACCCATATAAATTATAAAACACATTAACCGTAAAATCTTAAAAATATATTTAATGAATTCAAAAAGAAATAATATTATAAATATAAAGTTTTTCTCATTCATTTAAACTAGAATGCGCAATAATTTAAGATCATTCTTCTAAAATAATTCTTTTTGTTAAACCTAAGGGTTACCTATACCTCAACAGAATAAAATATCATTGAAATATCATTAATTACCTTAACTTAAAATCAATTAAAACCTCATAAGGTTTATTATTATTATTATTATTATTATAATAAACCCATGATGATACCTCTAAATATTATTTTATCCTCACATAAAATTATCCAAATATCTCCTATTATCTAATCCTTTGTGTTGATAATAACTATATGGACCCAGAATCAAACATTACATATTACTATTTCCTTATAAAATAATTCATTTTAATTCACTCCAAAAGATATTTTATGTTAGTATTTTCAGTGAATTAGGTTTCAAGAATACATATATATGTAATTAAATCACATAGTGGACACATAAACTTAGTATCCATTTTATTAAAAAAACATTCAAGATAAAACATGTCTTCTTACCATAACAAATACGCACAATATTCATTTGACCACATATATATCCCTACTCATCCTAAAAGCCTATAAAAAAATTCCAAAACATGTTATGGGAAAAAAATAAAGTCAATAAAGGGTATAAAATAGAATAAATAATTAACTAATATGCAAAAAAAATTCCCATCTCAAAATATATATTTCACTAAAAATAATCATTTTATTACTCATAAAATCAAAATTACGATCAATATATTTTCAAAAAATATTTAATATAAAATCATCAAATAAGAATAATACTCTTAAAAGGTTTCCCCAATTTCATAAAAAAATTTAATCTTTTTTATAATGTTATACTTTCCTTACTTAAGAAGCATCATATTCATTCCACTAAACCTAATATAGTTAGATTACCATATGAAATAACATGATTTCTATAAAAATACATAACAAGAATAGATTATTCATATATGTAAATATAGGAATTGTTTTCATATCACACATACATAGAGACTATCCCTCATGGTTATAAAATAAATAAACATCATGGTAAAAAATATAATAACATCCACGATTAAAAATTGCCATCACCATTAGAAGTTGATTAGCCCTCATGATCAATTAACAACACATATATTATCCAATGAATTGGATGGAAATCATGAAGATACCCTTTAATACTTTATAATTGACTAAACTATCATCATAAAAATTCCCATGACCTATAACACGATCAGGACATATAATTACATCGATGTTTCAAAATAATCATCACACACATGTAAGACATTTGTAGATATTCATATATCCCACTCTATCAAAACAAAATTTTAAATAATAAATTTTTAAAAAAAAGGGACATATGTGTTTTCATATAACAAAACATATAATATTTTAATGTAATGTAAAAATAAAATAACCATTTGGTCCGTGGGAAAAGTTACTTTTTCCATATATGTTAAAATAAGACATTCTTTTTATAATTTAAATATAATTTTAAAATAATCTGTAAAATTATTACATTATAAAAAAAATTAGAGAAAATAAAAATAGGCCTAAAATTTACAATTTATTTATTCTATATCCATATACAAAAATTATAAATTTATTTTAAAAAATGATATTAAATTAAATTATTTGGATGAAAAACATTAAAATATTTTTTTTTTAAAAAAAGTGGTCCCATACCATGAGGTTGACTCATCATGTATGTTATTTATATTATTAAAGGGTAATTGTATTTTAATAATTTAATTTATTAAGAAAAAATTGATGTTTATTATTTATTTTATCATTTTATAATCAAATACTTAATCATTTATGTTCATATTAGTCATTTTTATCATATTAAGCATATATGTCCAAAATTGCATCGTAATATTGACAATGGACAAGGTGGTAATTATTCATCCATAGATAGAATAATAATAAGAAAATTAATATAATTTTAATACTCCAATTTTAATTTTTATTCCAAATATTAAATATTTTTCTGAAAATTGAACTATTTTGAAATCATGGAGATGATATGACATATGTATGCATACGTATCATTTCTATTTCATAAGGATCATGATGGAATTATGTTTAGTATTATTTTTTCATTCCTAAATTAATAGTTAATAATAAATAAAATCTTTAATTTTTTAAATATACTTATATATATCATCCATGTGATGTAGTGATGAAAAATAAATAACATCATTTCATAGAGGTGATAGTATACAAGTACTTACGAATGACATTACCATTTTCCAGTTATTGGAAGGTTAGGTAAGTAAATTTTATATTAAATTTTAAAAATTTAATTATTTCAAGAATTCCATATATATATATTAAATCCATAATTAAAACCATCTATAAAAGGAGTTTATGGAAAATGAGCCACATATGGTCACACTTTTGTATTCCTCTATACAAAAAAATGATGATTAATTTTTGTTTCTATGGAAGAGGAGATAAATATAGGTTATAAATATCACATAATAAAATATTATTATATATAATATTCCTGAGTTATTATTTTATAATTAATTAATAATATTTTAATTATCTAGAACAGGAAATAATATAAAATATCAGGGCGAATATCTATACCTATTCTTTGGAAAACCACTTATTCTTTACACATAAATCTATCTTAGGTTTCTAATATATTGAAAAAATAATATATGATTTGTGGAGGGATTTTTGTAAGGAATTTTAATAGGTACTGGGCGAACAAAATGTTTCTTTTTGTTTGAATAAATGTGGTGATGAGATTCCCTTTTATAAGAGATGGATGGGTCACTCATTGAAAACCATTATGTATTTAATTAATATAAATTAACTGATTTATTGGAATTGATACAAAATTACAATATTCTTGAAAACTAAATCAGAAAAAATTTGAAACAGTATACTTTCTATTTTTACCCTAATATTTTTATTTTAACACATCTTAACAATTTTTTGAATATTATCATTGTTTTAATGTATTACTATTTATGGTCCAGGAATGTTACTACAAAAGGAATAACTTCCGATAAATATAACTTTTTTGACTTTATATACAATATAAAATTAATTTTTAAATTTTTTTATATTTTATGAATATTAAATCATTTAATATAATGTGATTTATTGTAAATATCATTAATTTCAATTTGGAAATATTCATTTCATTAGAAATTAAAAACATAATTAAAAAAGTGGAATTTAAATATATACCATTAAAAATTCCCTAAAATGTAATATCTCTAAAACATTTCTATAACACAATAATTCATAAAAATTAATATTAAATTTATTAATTTTAAATTCATTTCTTTTTATTATATTTTAAATAAATAAATATTTTGTTAGCATTACATAAGCATTTGCAGTAATTATACAATTTATATAAATAGAAATAAATTTCCTCCTTTAAATAATATCATTATTCTGAAAATAAAATTTATTATTAATTAATACCTTTATTTTATCCCATGGTTTACACATCAGATGCAATGTACATATTTCAAACTGGATAAAAATCTATGGGAATTTATATATTAATTTATTCCCATTTACAGGATGAGATGTTTTTAAAATGGAGATTGGGAACTTTTTTCTAGAGAGTCTACGCTACAATGTGTCTTTTAATTAAATTTTATTAACTTTATAAATATCTATATAGAAATAAATTCCTAAATATATTTTTAATGATAATAATATTATTATTATTAATGTTATTATTATTATTTCTATTATGATTATTATTATTAATAGTTGGTTTTTTAGAAAAACCTAAGGGGGCCTCTGTCTTCCCCTCCTCTCTACCCATGTGCAAGCATCCCCCCACACTAGGATCCTCCTAGGCCATGCTAGATGCATCCCACATGGTCTACATTGGTACGCCTCTTTTAACCGATTTCTATCTATTCCCCCACCTTACATATGTATGGAGAAGCCCTCTACTTCCTCTCATGCAGCGCCTGACTCCATCTTCTGAACCTCACATGGAAAGACATCCATCCCCTCATGACCTCCTCATGTTCATCGATTTCAACTGTATTTCATAAAATTTTGAACTAGATCATTCAAGGTAAGACCTTTTTCCTTTATCTCAGTCCATTGTTGGCAAAATTTTGGCCTTCATCGCCCTATTTTGAGTTCATGCAAACCCTAGTTGTTGGGTAACCATATTTCTTCATTTCCCGCTTTTATTCATGAGAGAAAATGGACTCTTGGGGTATTTTTGAGCATTCATTAGACACTTCCACCAAAGGAGTCGTGGTTTGGGGTTTTTCGGTTAACTGTCAATGTGTTGGAGTGAGGATTTCCATTCACTTTGTTTGTTTCACCACATCTAAATTAGGGTATTTATTTCTTTTAAGGTTCATAGTAATTGTTGTGTTGTGCGTTGGACTATTCCAAGTGGTTTCTAGTTTTCTGGTATAAGGTGAATCGCCTACGTGTAAATAGGTAAGTTTATTTATATATATGTATAGTTACCCTCATTATGTGTATATGAATCCATAGAAGTGAATATACTTGTATGGTGCTAGGTGTTCCAATGTATATATAAGAAAATTCCTACCTAGGTGATTGGAGGCTAGTATATGAATATATGCATATATGTAAGGATCAATTTCCACATTTCCATGGTTGTGTGGATGTGTGATTATGAGACATGTGTCCGTATATGTATGTGAGTGTGCATATGCTTAGTGGGGGGGTAGAAGATTATAGTTTGAATGTAGAATGTGGTGAAATGTTTGATTTGGTTCGACCGTGATATAGGGTTCCTTTTATTTATTCTTTAATTTTAGATATGAAATAATTAATTACTTAAGGATTCATTCCTTGATTTTAATTAATTCATTTTGGTTTTCAATTTAAAAGAATCCTTGACAATGTTTGAGAAACGCATTAAAGTGATATGTGATTTCATTGAAAAAAATTCATGTTTTTTGTAATAAAACCCCTATAAAAGGGTGTGATTCCTTAATGCTAAAAATGTATAGATAGAATATTATGGTCCCAACCTTATTTAATTAATTTATTCTATATGTTTAAGTTATAATTGATGACAGACATGTTATGGTTCTTGTGCCTTTTTGTTGTACTTTATATGTCTCAATGACTTAAATGAAATAGTTGAGGTGAGAGGAATGGTTATAATTAATTAGGAATATTGGTAGAATATCTTAAGGGTAACAAACAAGAATACTTTATAAAATATACTTTAAATAAATTTCCCAAGTTTTAGAAAATTTAGTAAGAATGTCCATTTGTAGGACAGATCATACCAAATGGCTTTCCTTGAATAAATGAGTTATCCACAATTAATTTTTTGACTTGTTTAAACTTCTTTGGTTTGTTCTACCATGTTTGTTGTATCCTTTTCTTATGGAGAAATCCATTCAGGTTGATCACAATGCCTATCCACCACCCCTTTGGGTGAGACATCCTAAATGGACTAAGTAGCATTTATATAAATTGTGAAAAATTACCATGGTTTGTGTGTGGAACCTTAGTAATACATTAAATGTATTAATGACATGTTATTTATTGATTAGGTCCTTCTTGATAATCCTCAACTTGAACATAATCTAATATTTACTATGTTGTACATCCTACCTATGGCATACTTGAGGTTTATTTTAGTAAAATATTCCACAAATGAAAACTTACTCAAGTTACAAGAGTATCTTTCCAAGTAATTATCTCATTATTCCTTGTTTGGTTCTCCATGCTTGATCATTTTTAAATGGTTTCTATTGATTTTGAAACTTGGTCAATATTGACAGCATGAGATGGTGAATTTTCCATGATGACATATTGGTAAGAATGATGTTGATTCAGCATTCCATGTTTGTAATTCCCTAATTATGCAATTATAATTATTCATTTATCCCTTGCTAGTGTCTTGAGCTATATGAAATGCCTTGTTATCTTTATAGCTTGTGAAATTGATATTCATATATTGAAATGAAAATTTTTAAGTCTTATATCATATATATAATAAGCCTCATATGTTTCTCTATTTATGATATAATCCTATCCTTTTTGTTTGAAATGTAATTGGGTAGGGGAGAAAATGTGAGTTCTATATTTAAAAACCCACAATTTGATTCTCTGTACTCGATTGGTTACAACACGATGCCATTGGGAAGAAATGTCTTACACTCTCTATGAAATGGCTCCCTTTGGGTTTTTACTATATTATTGGGTGAGATCAGTTCCCTATGGGGATGCCGAGTACAGACCCATTGAATAGATGGCTACATCGTGCCTTCGTTTGTACATGGTCCCTTTCATGTGATAACCAGGACAAAACCACAGTTACTATACAATGATTGTTACTTGGAATTTTGAAAGGATATCCCTGGATGTGCATGATGGAAATAGATATTTTGAATGGATGTACCATGTTTATATGTTAAGGAGGGACTCAAACTCCACCTCTGAAATTGATGGTTTTTAATGTAAATTCATTAGATGCATCCTTCTTTATCATTATGTATATTGGATTCACGTGATATGTTTCCCTTAATTTAATAGATTAAATATGTGATAAGAAGATATTTATTCCCCATGATATAGAATGAGCTTTTTGGATATTCCTTACTTGTTTTTTTATGTTAATATTGGCCCTTATTGGAGTATTTTTCCTTACTCAACTATAATTTTCAGAGTTCTGGCTTAGATCAAAGTAGGTGGTTTGTACCAGCTATCCTTTTAGGAACCTGAACCAACTTTCTATTATTTTACATACCATCTTTATGCATTTATTGTATATGAAACACTACTAAATTTATAATGAATTGTATGGATTGGGATATACATCAGTTATGCCGACCTAATAAGATTAATGTCTCACTCCCTACTTGTGGAGAAATTATACTAGGGTACCCAAGTAGGTAGTTATTGTTCATATAACTATGGGTCATGATTGATTTATTATGTTATATTGTTTGTACTTGGATGCTTGGAGCAAAGGATTGAGATGGATATCAATATGCTGGCGGAGATCGCCCTTAGGGCATTACTGTATTCTCTTTATTCAAGATCATTATTCAAATTCATGTTTTAATGTTTAGTACATTCAATTGTGTATCTTCATCCATCGTGTATTATTTTATAAACTACTGTTGGCCACTTTAATACATCTGTTACAATAATTCTTCTGATGCACAGTTTTCTATTCATATACTACTTCTGATATTTTCTATTTTTTATTATCTAATAATATCATTGTGAAACTATGATAAGAATGTATAGTCTCCCTACTATAACCTACTGATACCCAAGATACTAGTCAGCAATCTCTCATATATAGGGAGTCACACTTGAGGTCATGTGACCCACTAGTACAACAGCTGTCTTAGAGGTCAGCCGAGTTAGGACATTACGAAAGATATATTGAAAATAAAGTGGGTGAGATTTTTTTATATATTATACATAGTTATTATAAATTTAGAAATACTAGATAAATGGAAGTAAAAGACTATATATTTGATTCATTGGGGAAAATGGATGAAATATATTCTTGAACAAAGTATACATGTTTTAGGGTTTCATGTAATTCCTTATGATATTATTTTTACTGTTAATAAACCAATTTTAACATAACCTTGGTAATGAAATTTAATACATCTTTTATTTGTCATGACCCGTCCCCCAGGGCCCGTGTCGTGAATACCCAAGAATTTCTTCCAAAGGCTAGGGACAAGTGACTAGCACCAAAGGCGTAATTCCATAAATCTGGGAAGGCATTGCCTTTGTATCTACAAACACACCCAACAGAGCACACTGCTGGATACAAAACACTGAGCAGAACTGTATAACAAGAGAGTGATAAAAATTAAAGGGGAAGGAAATACAATCATAACATTAATGTAAAAGTACTACTAAAAAGGAGGGAATATTTGAATGATGGAAGGATTCTCTTGGATCATCCACCATAGATCGTACAGGAAGGGTAGGTACAGATAACCTCCTCACCACTCCACATATATCAGTCTCCTCCATGTACCGACTCATCCAAAGGTCTGCCTCCATATACCGTCCAGTCCTAGTACACTCAGCCTCAGTTAGCGTCGACCATCTTATGCATCCAACACAATGAGATGCAAGCATATCTAGTGCAGGGGTGAGTAAAAAGATACTCAGTAGGGACACTGAGACACTCAAGGTCTCACAAAATCCAACTAGTATAAACCACAAGGTATGAAATCAACAGATAACCCCACTTAGGTATATTGTCATACATATACCTATGTTATCATGTAATCCATCTCAATCATAATGAAAAACACAAAGTTATAGACTCAACTCACATATGTATACAACATATGTATAGAGATAGAGATGATCAGATGTGGCCGCTGAATCACTTATTCTGTCGAACCTACACAGGATCAAGGAAAATTTGTTAGTGTTGTTGAACCCACATTGGATCTAGGAATAGTCATTACTGCTGTCGAACCCACACAGGATCTAGGAACAGTCCCCAGTGTTTTCGAACCCACAAAGGATCCAGGAACAATTGTCAGTGCACAACCGTCCACAGGGTCCTGTAAAAAACATGATTGATTCTGGGAGGGTCCGCTCCTCAATCCATGTTTAGATACATCATCTACCACGAAGTCCCAATTTGATGTATCTGAATGATTTTTCTTTCCATAAGAAACTCAACACGACAGACTGTGTGTCAATAGGACACCCAGTTTTAGAGTTATTGGAATTTCCGTTCCGAGGGCCTGTTTGGATTTATGTTCGATCCAACCAGGTTGTACCTAACTGTGTCCAAACCTCGTGTGGGTTATACAAAAAAGAACCGTATCATTACAAGGTTTCAGTCTCTGGAGATGGTTCATTAATCGGATGCCCGTAGCTCAAGTTACAGGCAAAAGACTGGAAAAATGTCAAACGGGTCTGGGTCTGGTCCGCCCCAGTCGCATCGACCCACCCTAACCCAGGTCCGGACTGGGGTCTGACCTGGTCTGTGGGTCTGACCCAGTCTGTGGGTTTGACTTGGTCTGCGGGGGCGGCTCGTCCTGCATTGGGTCCAGACCGGCGACCTATGGGGTCTACCATAGCCGCGTCTAGGGGGCAAGCCGCCCCCCTGGTATCCTGAATGACTAAGCCATTCGGGTGGTTTCCAAAACTGGTGCCATATAGCGCCGGTCCACATTACACGGGACCCAGTGACGGGTCCTAATACTCCCGGCAAGTCGAGCAGCCAGTCGCCTCCCACGCGGCGCAGTTGTGTCGCACCTCCTCTAGCCACCCAACGGCTCGTGCCGTCGGTCTTCCTCGTGATCATCCTTGCGTCGGGCGCCGCTGCACTGCCACGACTAGGGGCCGCGACAACCGTTTTGTTCTACCGCACGTCGTGGTTGTGTCGCGCCTTCCCCAGACACCTGGTGGCTAGAGCCGCTGGTTTCCTTCAAGGCCAGCCTTGTGTAGGCCACCGCTGCATTGTCGTGGCCCGTCGGCCGTGGGTTCCTCCTCCGGCGGCGTGGTTTCTCCGCCACCATCATGTAGTGACATTCATCAGTTCCATCCACCAGCGAACTTTATACGGGTCACCGGATGAGATCTGGTGGCCCGATTCTCGTTATGGAAGAATCTACACACTCCTCGAGATGTCGTCTTCGATCCAAAATCATATTTGACGAGAGTTGCACATTTCAGTCTCATGCCGTATTTAACCTCCAATTCCACAGTGAATGCAGGGGGTCGGGTCGTGTTTGTTCGGCCCGCACCCTCCTCATTAGGGTGATAGCATACGACTTCGATTTATAATCCTAGATGTAAAATAAATAATGGGAAACAAATAAATATTTGAACCCCTACCTTTGATCTTTGATCGTCGATGTTGGCATGAGAAAGCTGATGTCGATTCGTTGACATCGGGAAAGAAGATCAAGAATGCGATGACGACATCGTCAGAGTTCTTCAAGGACGGCGCTTCCTCACTTGATCTGGTTGATGATCAAAGAAAAAGATATCTTTCATTGGAGGATGAAGTGTTCTTCGTTCATCGATGGTCGTTCTTCATTAGGACGAGCGTTCTTCGTTGGAGAGAATTTGTTTCTCCAAGTTCTCTTCCAACCCCTCTCCCAACAAATAAATGGACAATATAAATTAAATTATGTTTTAATAATTTAATATGAATTTCACAATTAATTCAAGAGGTTTTGGAATAATAAATTCAAATGAGGGGTGGCACTATTATGTGGGGAGCTCAGGAGGTTTCCCCCCACTTAATTGGGAGTTTGAGAGGTATTAACCTCGGATGGTCCCCACAAAAATAAACATGAAGGGGAGGATAGGTTCAGGTGGTCCCCACCACCAAAACCCACCTTGGGAGGTTAAGGTGTGGTGGTCTCCACCTCCAACTTCCAGATGGTGGCTTCAACCGACCAAAAATAAAAATAAAGCTATAATTTTATTTTTATTTAATTTTATTCATTAAAATACCAAAACTAACATTCATTCTAAACCAACTACCATTGAGGTAAAAGTCTTCTTAAGAAAATATCAGCGTTGTGAGTTCAACAGTGCCCTCGGATTTCAATTTCGAGCACTGGTTCAAATGTTATGAAAACCCACTCATAGTTTACTGAATGTACCTGATCAAAACATCAGAAATCGATTCCAGGCACATCGGGCCTCGGAATCATGCACTGCAAATTTTCACAGACTCGTAAAATTCCAAAGTATTTAATAAAACAATTTCAACAGAATTACCGAGTCTTTAAATTATCCCCACCTAAGGTCTTTATGTCCTCATAAGATACAACTCGAACTAAGGGAACAAATCGGGGTATTGATAATGCATTTAAGCCTCCTGCTCACATGTGCTCCTATGGAGGTTCTTGTGCTGCCAATAAGCTTGCACCAGAAGTATCACCCATCCACGATGGACCCGCTCCTACTAATCCTCAATCTCAAATAGACACTCTGTAAAAAGTCATCCCATCATCAACATCCATCTCTCCATTGTCGATGATGTGTGAAGGGTCGTGCACGTATCTCCTCAGTTGGACACATGGAAGATGTCATGCACCCGGTACAATTGGGGTGGAGGAGTTAAGAGATATGCCACCTTGGAAACTCTACCAAGGAACTGAAAAGGGCCCATGAAATGCAAATATGACTTGCCACCTCTACCAAATCTTCATAAACCTTGTCGGGGTGAGACCTGTAGAAAGACGTGGTCAACATCCACAAACTGCATAGGTCTCGGTATCCTGTCATCATACGACTACTATCTACTATGTCCACTCTTCATCTACTCATGGATGATCTGCACCTTCTCTGTGGTAGCTCATACAATCTCTGGTCCCAATAGTGCTGACACCCCATGGTCTGTCTAGCATAGTGGAGATCTGCATGGTCGACTATACAAGGACTCAAAATGTGTTATCCTGATAGTGGAGTGATAGCTGTTGTTGTATGAAAACTCCACCAAAGGTAAGTGATCCTACCTACTATGACTGAAGTCATGGACTCAGGAACACAACAAGTCTTTGAGGTTCTGAATGGTCTGCTCAGTCTGACTATCTGTCTGAGGATGGAAGGCGATGCTCAGACAAAGATGCATCCTGAAAGTCTCCTACAACCCCTTCCATAGTTGGGAAGTAAACCATGCATCACGATCATAGACAATATAAGAGGGTAATCCATGTATCTTCACAATATCCTACATGTAGAGGAGTCCCAATCTCTTTACTAAACCCTTCTCTTTGTTCAGTAGGAAGTGGGCTGAATTGGTGAGTCGGTAAATGATCACCCAAATAGAGTCATGAACCCTAGATGTACGTGGATGTCCTATCATTAAGTCCATGGATATCTCATCCCACTTCCACTCTGGGAACACTAATGGTCGAACCAAGATTTCTGGTACCTAATTCTCCACCTTCACTTGCTGACATGTGAGGCATCAAGAGACAAACTCCACTACTTCCTTCTTCATACCTGGCCACCAGTGCTGTCATCGAAGGTCTTGGTACATCATCGCTACTCCTGGATGTATCTATAAAGGGGATTTGTGGAACTCCATAAACACTTCCATCTGAAGTGATACTGGTACCATAACACTTTCTCTGAAGTGGATGATGTGATCCCCACCTTCAGAAAATTCATCAGGTACCTCCCCGGTGGATATCTGAGCACGTCGTGTCTTGCAATCAACCTCCTCATGCTGCGCCTCCCTGACTCACAAGAAAAAGTTAGGGAGTGACTGCATGGGACTGAAGGAATGCTGCTCCATCCCAATCCAAAAAGGATATTAGCAAAGTGGCCATATGCTCTGTCACCTCGCCTAGTAGCTGTATACCAGATCTTCTGCTGAGTGCATCAGCAACAATGTTCCCCTTTCTAAGAGTATCGACTATATCAATGTCATAGTCTTGGAGGAACTCAATCCAATGTCATTATCTTAGGTTCATGTTCTTCTAAGAGAAGATATACATGGGAATCTGGTGGTCAGATTAGACTGTGAAACGCTCTCCCATCAGATAGTGTTGCCTCATCTTCAAGATGAAGACCATTGATGCTAACTCCAGGTCATGAGTGGCGTAGTTCTTCTCATGCTATCACAACTGATGAGAACTATAAGTGATCACCACATTCTCTACATCAAGACACATCCGAGTCTATTCCATGATGTGTTGTAGTAAACTACGTACCCTACGCCTTCCTCTAGAAGCCTCAAGATGGAAGCACTAGTCGTCCTCTACCTCAACTCGTGAAAGATCTACTGGAATCTCTCTGACTACACAAAGGTTTTCCCCTTCTTCATCAAGGCTGATAGTGGTGCTGCAACTCTGGAGAATTCTGGTACAGACATCCGATAATAACCGGCCAATTGCAAGAAACTTCGTACCTCTGTCACACTCCTAGGTGGCTCCTACGTAAGTACTACCTCAATCATCACTAGATCTACTACAACTCCAGCCCTCGAGATGACATGTCGAAAAAAGTGAACCTCTCGTATCCAAAACTGGCACTTTGAGATCTTACCATAAAGCTAGTGCTCTCGGAGTGTGTCCAATACTACCTACAAATGGTAGGCATGCTCCTCCTTAGTAGTCTAGTAGATCAGAATGTCGTCTATGAATACTACAACAAAGTGATCGAGGTATGGCTGTAAGATCCTATTCATGAGTCCCATGAACACTTCTGGATCGTTGGTTACACTGAATGGCATAACAAAGAACTCATAGTGGTCGTATCGATATCTGAAGGCCGTCTTCGGCACATCCTCATCTCAAACTCTGAGTTGGTGATTACCTGATCTGAGGTGTATCTTCCAGAACCACAATTCTCCCTTCAGCTAATCAAAGTGGTTGTTGATTCTCGACAGTGGGTACTTGTTTTCCATGGTCACATGGTTCAGGTGATGGTAGTCGAATCAAAACCTCAAGATCCCATCCACCTTCATGGTGAACAGAATCGGGGCTAACCCGGGAGAAACCTTGAGTCAGATGAATCCCTTCCCCTGTAATTCCTCTAGATGTACCCATATCTCACGAAGCATAGTGGGAGCCATCCAATATGCTGGTGTAGATATCGGTGTCATATTGGGGTGCAAGTAAATGTAAAATTCCACCTCTCTATGAGGAGGTAGACATGTGACATAATCAGGGAAAACATCCGCATACAGGTCCACCCATACAGGATAGCTCGGATTGTCCACATCAACTGCTCCATGGGTAAGGAAGGCCAACTGATGAGTAATCAGCTGCACCCTCCTCCGAGTAAGTTTTTTCTACGTTTCAAAGGCTCCCTTCTATCCGGTGAAAGGGATTCTGGTCCCATCAGTGTGGAAAAACCGCACATTGTGCCTAATATAGTTGATCGAAGCACGGACTGTAGACATCCAGTCCATACCCAAGATGACATCATAAGGCCTCGATGCTGCTACTAGGAGATCACAGCTGAAGATCATGCCTTATAGAAGAAACTCACACAACCAACACTTGTTCATAATCATCGAATCTTCTCCCGTATGAGTCTGTAGCCATAAGGATCGATCCAATGACTCTGTCGGAATCTCTTAGCTCCAAATGAGGGTGGTGGTAATGAAAGTGTGACTGGAACCTATGTTTATAAGAACTACAGCCAAGGTTGAGTAGACACAAATCGTACCTCGAATCATCTTTAGAGTGCCATGATCATAAGCCTCAGCTTCCTGGAGGTGGGCTCTCGCCTATCCACCTACTCCCTGCAGTTGGATTGGACCTCCTAGTGGTGGTGGTGGTAACACCTCGTAACGTCATCCACAGCCAACTACATGACCAACTCCTCTTCAACATCTGTCCACGCCCTACAGATCGCCTTGATCAATCCTCTGCCTCTACCTGGGAGGTCCCTCAACTCTCTACTGATTATCTGAATGGCAGTCCAGACAATCAAAATCCATGTGACCCTTCCCGTCGCATGCGAACCACTGCTTGTTCCTTGAATTACTGGCTCTATCTCGTGTGAATCGTACAACATAACCCGTGTCCTGAGGTCGTGCACCAGATGGTTTGGTCTGCTTGGACCTTTGTGACATCTGTCTGATGCCAGTTGTAGAAGACTCCGCTATGTGATACCCGGTGGCGGGTCTCACTACTGGTGACTGCTCAGCAAGGAAACTCTTTACTAAGAGGGCTCAATCCAACAGACCCACCTGCGTTGGGATGCTGAGGGAGATCATCAAAGCCTTGATCTCTCGCCTGAGCCCCTGCTCGAAATTATGGGCCATGTAGAATCGGTCCCACACCATATCGGTGGAGTAGCATGACAGGTCAGTGAACCTCACTAAGTACTGAGCTACTGTCATGCTACCCTATTATAGATGCAGCTGCTTCTGAATATGCACCACACATAGGGTGGCTAGGACAAACTCTGCCCAGAACAGGCTCTCGAAGTCTACCCAGAGAACCGTCACCTCGTCATGCACCTGGAGCATCATGCTCCACCATCTACCTATTGCTTCTTGAAGGAGACTCATGACAAGGATCACCATAAGGTCTACTAGTGTCCCTACCAGTCTGAGGACTCTCACCACAGCCTCCATCCAATCCTCATCTTCCTGTGGCTCCATCTTTCCCCTGTGCCGGGGAGGCCTCTGGCGTTGGAACTCATGAAACACGCTCAGGTAGCGTGCACTATCTGTTGCTGGGGCTGGTGGAATCAATGCCCCAACGCGTAGTGGTACCGCGGGTGCCTCCGCTGTGATAGGGCTCAACACTGAGGTCTTGTATCTCGGTGGGCTGCCATCTCGTAAAAATCCTACAACCCTGGTTGGCTATCTATGTGGGGCCATCCTAAAAAAATAGGTGTTACATGGTCAATAAGTTATACCATGTGGGATGACTCAAAGAGAACACTAAGAAAACACTTGAAACATAGATACAATCAGTGTTTTCATTTATTGTGTCAGAAATCAGAAATTAGGGTCCTGGTGTATGGATACATCGCCCGCCGCACCAACACTAGACAACCTAGACGGGAAACCACAATCAGTAACCTTAACACTATTTCTTCAAAGAAAATATCATTGTCTTAAGTTCTTTAGTAGAATCGAATCCTCTGATACCAATTTGTCATGACCTGTCCCTCGGGGATGGTGTCGTGACTACCCCAAGCCTGCCTTCCTTAGGCTTGGGGATGGAGACTAGCACCAAAGGCGTAATTTCCTAAATCTGGGAAGGCATTTCCTTTATAACTGTAAGAAAACACAACACAGAACACAACTAGATACAAAACACTAAGCAGAACTGTATAACAAAAGAGTTCTAAAAAGTAACGGGTCCCGAAATACAAGCCCAACTGTAAAGTACAAGTACAACTAAAATGGGAAAAATTAGCTGAAAGAGAAAAACAGCTCCTGGATCATCCACCACAGATCCTACCTAAAGGGTAGGTGAAGATAGCCTCACCAACACTCCAGGTCTGTCAGTCTCCTCTGAGTACCAACTCTTCATGAGGTCCACTTCTGGGCACCATCCAGTCCTAGAACACTCAGCCTCGGTCAGCATTGTCCATTTTCTACACCCAACACAACGAGGTGCGGGCATAGCCCGTGTATGGGTGAGTATTATGATACTCGGTAGGGACCCTGAGACACTCAAGGTCTTAAAAAATACAACATGGATAAACCACAAGGTATGAAATCAACAAATAACCCCGCTTAGGTATATACTCATACCTATACCAATTTTAACAAGTACTCCATCTAAATCATAAGGAAAAAGAGTTACTGACTCATCTCACATAGGTATATAACTTATGTTGATAGGTAGAGATGAAAAAATATAGGCACTGAATCATATATTCTGTCGAACCCAGACAGGATCCCGTAACAGAAATCAGAACTATTGAACTGATACAGGATCCAAGAAAAGTAAACGAAGCTATCGAACCCACATAGGATCCATGAATAGTCGTCAGTGATGTCGATCCCACAAAGGATCCAGTAACAGTAGTCAGTGCTATCGAACCCACACAGGATCCAAGAATAGTCGTCAATGCTTTCGAACCCACACAGGATCTAGGAACAGTCGTCAGCACACAGCCAGCTATAGGGCTCCGAAAATAACATGCTTGATTCCGGGAGGGTCCACTACTCAAGCCAAGTTTCGATACCTCAACTTCCATGTAGTCCCAAGTTTATGTAACCAAATCACTCTTCTTTCCATAAGAAACTCAACAGGACAGACGGTGCATCAATCAGTCTCCCGGTCTGAGATTTATTGGCATTTTCGTTCGGAGGGCCTGGTAGGATTTAAGTTCGATCCAACTTGAGCATACCCCAACTATGTCCAAACCTCATATAGGGTACCCCAAAATAACCATCTCCTTCCACGCTTTCCATTTCTATAGACGGTTCGTAAATCCGATGCCTACAACTCATGTTATGGGGAAAAGAGTGGAAAAGGGTCAAATGGGTCCGGGTCTGGTCCGACCAAGTCGGACCAACCCAGCATGACTCGGGTCCGGACGGGGATCCGACCTGGTCCATGGGTCTGAAATGGTCGGTGGGTCTGACCGGTCCATGGGGGTGGGTCGGCCCACGATGGCGGCACGACCTGCGCTCGGTCCGTCCCACGCTAGGTCCGGACCACGCTGGATCCAGCCCGCGTTGTGTCCGACCCAACGACCCGTGGGGTCCACCCTAGCCGTGTTCAGGAGGAAGCTGCATCCCAATAGTATCTCGAATGGATTATCCATTTGAGTGGTTTCCAAAACTAGCAGCACGTGGCACCGGTCCGTGTCACGCGGGACCCAACAATGGGTCCCGCACCTCCTGGTTGGCCGAGCGGCCAGCCGCCTCCCCCGCGGTGTATTTGCGTCGCGCCTCCACCGGCGACACGGCGGCCTGGGCTGCCAGTCTTCCTCACAGTCGGCTTTGCCCTGGAAGCTGCTGCACCACCGCCACCAGAGGTCATGGCCTCATTTTTGATCAACCGCGCGACGCGGTTGCGCCACTCCTTCCCCAGCAACCTGATGACTCGAGCCTCCAGTTTCCATCACCACCGTCCTTGCACCGGCTGCCGATGTAATATAAAGACCTGTCAGCCATAGGTTTCTCCTCCATCGGCACAGTTTCACCTCAATCATCACATAGTGACTTTCATCGGTTCCGTCCACCGGTGAACTTTCTGCGGGTCACCGGACAAGTTCTACTGGCCCGGTTCTCATTCTGCACGAATCCGAGCACTCCTCGAGACGTTGCCTTCGATCCACAATCATTTTTGAGGAGGGTCACTCATTCTGGTCTCATGCCACGTTTAACATCAAATTCCACAGAGAAGGTAGAGGGGTCGGGCCATGTTTGTTCGGCCCGCACCCTCTGGGTTAGGGTGATTGCATTCAGCTTCGATTTATAATCCTTGATGGAAAACAAATAACAAGAAACAAAACAATGGTCAAACCCATCTACCTTAGATCATTGATCATCGACATTGGTGCAAGAAAGTGGAAGTCGATTCATTGACGAAGGGAAAGATGATGAACAAGTTGAGGATGACATTGTTGGTGTTTTTCAAGGAAGGTGTTTCCTCCCTTGTTCTGATTGAAGATCAAAGAAGAAGATGTTCATCATTGGCGGATGAAATGTTCTTTGTTCTTCAGTGGTCATTCTATGTTGGGAGGAGCATTCTTCATTATAGGGAATATGTTTCTCCAAGTGCTCTTCTAACCCCTATCTTATCAAAGGAATGGAAATATATAAATTAAATTATGTTTTAATAATTTAATTTGAATTGCACCATTAATTCAAGAGGTGTTGTCATAATAAATTAAAATGAATGGTGGCATAATTAAGTACAGAACTCAAGAGGTTTCCCCTACTTAATGGGGATTTCAACAGTTTTTAACCTCTGTTGGTCCCCACAAAATTAAATATGAAGAGGAGGTTAGGTTCGGGTGGGTCTCACCACCATAACCTCTCATGGGAGGTTATGGTGCGGTGGTCCCCACCTCAAACTTCCACATGGCGACGTCAAACAACCAAAAATAAAAAGAAACAACTTTGTTTTTATTTAATTTAATTCATTAAAACACAAAATCTAACATTCATTCTCAACCAACTACCAACAAGGTGAATGTCATTTTAAGCAAATATTGGTGCTACGAGTTCAACGGTGCCCTAGGATTTCAATTCCAAGCACCGGTTCAAAAGTTATAAAAACATGCTCGTATATTTACTAAATATACCCGAAAAAACATCAGAAATTGATTCCAGGCACACCGGGCCTCATAATCATGTGCTATAAATTTTCGTGGACTTGTAAAATTCATAAGTTTTAAAAAAAAATCCAGGTAATTTCCAGGTTTTACACTATTGAAATTGAAAAAAATATAAAATGACCATATTTAATAAATTTTTACGTCTTTATTCCACATTTGGAATCCATTTTTCAACAATGAATTCAATGAAGTGGTTGAATTATTTTTATAATTATACAATAGAGATTCAATGAAAATCTCTATTTCATAAAAATGCTTCTGAATGTTTAATTTATAATAATATATTTAAGTATAAAATTATTTCTAAATTATATTATTTTTAATAAAAATTAAGTAAAATATATATTAAAACTAAACCAAGTTGTAATTTTTTTTTAAATACTGTAATTAAAAAACACTATTTTCTATAAAAATCAGTATTTTCTAACTGTTCTTCGAAGTGTCATACTTTTCCAAAAAAAAATATAAAATTTAAATCAGAAGAAAATTTTGATATACATATTTTAAATTATATATCATTTTAATCAGATTATATTTATAAATGTTTAATGAAATTTATTAAAAATTTTTATCACAAAAATTAATTTTCCAACAAAACATTTTATTGACATAAAAATTAACTTTACTAAAATGATTACTGATTAATTGCTGAGAATTTATAAATTCTATTTTATAGAATAAAAACACTATGTATATATCATTAATTATCTAATCACATTATTACCTGCAATTTTTATGGGTATATTATAATAATTATATTTAAATAAAAAAATTTCATGGTTATTTAATACTAGGTGTTGCATCATGTATTCAATATCAAACATTTTTTTGCTCATAAAATATTATGATATTACATTGGGGAGAATCTGGGGAGTTAATTTTTCCATCCTCATTAATGTTATATGCCACTTTCATTAATCTATTATTTTTTATGTGAGATTCTTAGCCGCTATGTTTTTTTGTGGGAGGATTAATCATAGGACATTAGAATATTTAATAACTTTTTTGATAGAAGATAGTGTTTTGTAATCCAGTATTCTTTAAATTTTTTGAACTCTTTTTAAAATTACCACTGAAGATAGTAGTTCGAACACTATAAATAAATCATTATCACTTAATGACCAAGAATAAAAATTATGGATTGTGGGTATGGTTGAATAATTTAAAGTCAGCATTGTATGGGTGTAAACCCATGTTTTCTGTGTTTTTAATTTATTTTTTTATTCAAATAAATTATTCCTACACCATTTTGTGTATTCCTTACTTGGTGGAATTTTTTTAATAGATATTGAATTTCACACTCCAACTCTTTAGGGTCGGTTTTTTATTTGAAAGTGACGGGGTCACCTAACCATGAGGTGAGTTTAGTTCATGTTATGTGTAGTAACCATGGTCTAGTGGATGTGTGGAAATAATAGTGACTATTATAAGTGTGGGCCATAAAATTTTTTGATCTACTAACAAATAGTTGTGTAATTTTTCAATATAAGGATTTTAGGAGCATCTTTTTTGTGAAAACTGGAGAAAATAACCCTCAACTCTTACTCAGGTATTTTTCATTAATTAAATTTTAATCCATGAAACTCAGTATGATCAATTAATTTTTTTTAATTATCAATTAATAGAGTAAATATTTAAATGTATATAATTGAGGATAAATTTTATATACAAAAACTATAAAATATTCGCTATATCTAGGGAGTTATATTTTCAATTCTAGTCATTTTTTCTTGATTTTTAATCTATTCGAATGCGTCTACTGGTTTTATAAAATTAACTACAAAAAAATTATTAAAAAATTCATGTCAATATATGATGATCTTTGGTCAATCTCTATTTTTCACTAGCATAATTAGATTTTCCTCTTCTTACATTTTAATTGCAATTTAAAATTTTAGGCTATTTTAAATTAATTCATATTCTTAAATTCAAGCATGGAATCATTTGCAATTTATTTGTATGAACATAACTATAATAAGGTGAGTAGTAGGTACATTATACATTACAAGAACGGTTTTATTGTTTTCAATTTTAATGAAAAAAAATAAGTTTTTAAAACATTTATATCACCCCTCAATTTCTTCATTCTCAATATATATTTTTTATTTTTTTAACTTAATTATATTGTTGTTTAATCCACCATAGTGTTTAAAAATATGAAAATTAATTGATATTATGTGTGTGTAAGGGGTCTATATTGATAGGATATTTAATACTTTGTTAACCCACTATCATAAACCATTCATGTTTTTCAATATTTTGTTTTTTCCCGCATCACAAAACATTTTCCCTGGGTAAAACTTTTACACACATTTTAAGGACTTGATAAACATTTTTGAAAACAAGTCTTAGTAACCTCGTGGATTTTATTCGGTAGATATTTTTTCTAACCATTTATTAGATATATCTATTTATAGTATTTGGGGAAAATTTTATCAAATAATCATTTATTTTTAAATTTTTTATTTTTCTTTAAATAAAAAGATAAGCATTCAAATAGACTATAAAATGGAAATCGTAATCTAGGATAATGTACTTGTTCAGTATTTTTTAATTCGTTACTCAGTAACTATGAGATGGTTTATGTATTCCTCTACAAAATTTTCTCTCCACCCCATTGGGTAGTGTATATATTTATTAGAAACTGTTGAAATATATGATATTTTAATCTGGAGGTAAATTTATGTTAGGACATTAAATAAGTTGCAAATTGATATTTGTTAAATTTTCTATAAAATTTACTATTGTAATTATTTTTTTTTAAAAATAAAAAAAATTACATTGAACATTAAATTCAAGAATTTTATCATAGTTTATACTAGAGATAATCCATAAGGTAAAGTTAATCTGAAAATCTATTCATTATGGAATTTTGATTTTCCCATTTCGAGATTTATAATATTTTATTTAATTAGACTAAAATATTTTTTATGAAATTAAATGTTCTAAATGTATTTTAATTTTATGATCCTTTAAATTTTTCTTTTTTACCACGTCATTTCTCGTAATTAGTGTTCACTTATAATAAACAAAATTCTTAAAGCCAACAATTTATAATGGTCTTTAATCTATTATAAAAATATATGTCTATTAATATTAGATTAAATTGATTATATAATTTATTTATTTATGTTTTTTGATTAAATATTTTAATAATGTGTAAATTATTTTAAAACATAAATTTTATCCTTATTGTTCTACTTTGATTAATTTATATAAATCACTAATTTTTTATTTACATCATTTTTAATTGAGTTTTAATATATTAATGATTTGTGTGTTTATTTATTATTTTTTATAATAAATTTATTCATTGTTTTCTTGATTTCTATTAATAATTAATTTCTTCATAGTTTTTTCAATTCTCTATTTTTTATGATTTTAATTTTGAATTTGATTTCAATAATTTTTATAATTTTTAAGTTCAATTTAATATTAATTTTTATTTTCCCAACTATATGTGAGGAAATGAAACAAAGAGATAAATAGAATGTGAAACCATATATGGTCAGTATAATAGCTTCTCGGTAGAGAGTAAATGGCCAAATAAAGTGGTCTTTTGAAAAATGATAACGTACTGATGGTTAGTTAATTGATTGCACCTCAGGAAACCAATGTTTATGTAATGTCCCAAACTGAATACCACTTTCTGGTGCCCCAAATAGGTAGGTCATGTGGGATCAAGAACATCTCCCCAAACTCTTTAGGATTCTTACTAGTAATGAGGGCCAAGGCTATGTCTATGGGAAGGCTATTCCCTCGTTACCATAGTGTAACACAATGGTTGAAATAAAACATGTAAATTAGAGAGGTATTATGACAATGTATAAGCATCATGAATAGAATGTAAGACCACAATACAAGTAACCCACTATAGTAGAAGTAGTATAACAATAGAAAAAAAAAACTCAAGAAAATAATATCAATTAACAAAATCTGGATACTAAATCATACGAAAAATTATCATGAAACTTTTCATTTTTCTATAAAGCATTGAAAATTGGATTACATGAATAATGAAAAACATGTATCAAAATACCAAAAGACACAAAAACAAACTATCTCATCTACCATATTAACCAACCACACGGTCCAGACCTCCCATACCCTTAATCATCGATCAAATCAAACATTGAACTATGTGAATATTCCCCAGTCCCTACCTATATATATATAGTCTTTCTGTGTAACCAACGACATCCCCCAATAGGGTGCGTGGTATAATCCTAGTTGAAAACCTCAAACGCTTTCTATAACATATCTATGCTATAAAATAAGAGTAATGAATGGTGAAAGCATATAATAGGCAAATATGAAATAAAACTAGTTCCAATGGAATATTTAAAATAATTATACTAAGATTCCTATCCAAACCAGGCTCCTTGTAATAAAATTTCTATGTGCCTATAACAAGGTTACTATAATGAAAATAGAAGTAAAAAACCATGACCATGTTATATATACATTGTATCGTATAATCCACATCCACACTATATAACATCTAAATCATATAAACCATGTAATATATGTAAAATAAGTTTTTTCACATTTACAATAGCTAAACCATAAATTTAGAATGCTCACATTTAAGAAATTCAATTTAGATAATGAGAAGTGTTACACCACATAGAGATGAATCCAATGTATAGTGAACAAATTTATCCTCATTAAGTTCTAGGATAATCCCCATGGAAACATGGTTAGACATATAATGGGTTCCAATGAGTATGTCATTAATCTAGGTCTACATTAATCCCAATTAATCTAGATGCATGGTGTATTGTGGACAAAGGAATCCCACATAATCAATCCCAAAGAAGAAAACATATCCACGGATTCCACTACTACTATCATGACTTATGGTGTAACACACCCATGGAACCCTCTAGAATCATTATATATTAAATTAACATTTCATTACATTCCATGAGTTTACCCACTCATATCAAAATTTACATTTAGAAAATTATTAATTTTCGTCATGATATCAAATGGAAAAGGTGGGAAACCTCTACTAAATCAGTCAATTCAATTTCATCTACAAATATTATTCATCAAACTTGGAAAGCATAAATACACCCTAAGGGAGACTTAATAATAGGAAAATGAATGGAAACACCATATCGGTGGCCATGGTTTGGGAAACAAGCACCAAAATACTTGTCACGACTCGTTCTTGGGGCCCGTGTTGTGACTACCCCAAGCCCGCCTTCCATAGGCCAGGGGCAAGCGAGTAGCACCAAAGGCGTAAATCCAAATAAATGTGAAGGAATCGCCATTATATAAGGAAAGAAACACAACAGAGTATGCAAGCTATAGTAAACACTAAGTAAACAGAGTACAACGTAAGTGCTGAAAAGTAAATGGGCCAAAATACAAACCCAACGGAAAGTACAGTACAACTGAAAGGAAAGTACAGTAGTAGTAAAGTAAACCCGCAACCACCTAGTCGTCCTCCTGTTATCCCACCTGAAGGGTGGGTACAGATGGTCTCCTCAACTCCTTAGGTCCGGCCGTCTGTTCCATGTATGTCCCACTTGATAGTCCACCTCTGGGTACCGTCACGCTCCACAAGCCTCAACCACGATCAATGATATCCTCCGTCTGCAACCAACACAATGTACTGCTGGCATAGCCCATGCAGGGGTGAGTATACGATACTCAGTAGGGACCCCGAGACCCCCGATGGTCTCACAGAATCCACATAGGATAACCAAAAAGGAAGGATACAAACACGAATTATCAACCAACTCTACTTAGGTATATGCCCATACATATACCTAAGTCATCATTTCCACTTCGGCTCCAATTCATGAGCCCAAGTACAACCTAGTTCACACAGGAAAGAACAACTCAGTCCACACAGGATAGCACAACTCAGTCCACACAAGAAAGTAAAACTGAGTCCACATAGGAAAGTAAGACAATCATATCAAAGATAATTATTGAATTTCATGACTCAGCTCACACAGGTATACTACTCACGAATAGGGATGGAGATGATAGATGTAGCCTCGGAATCATCTCCCCAGCCGAGCCCACGTAGGATCCATGTATAGAAGTCATGGCTGCCGAACCTACTTAGGATCCTAGTACAGTAACCTTCGCTATCGAACCCACGTAGGATCCAAGTACAGTCGTCCTCGCTGCCGAACCCACCTAGGATCCATGTACAGTCATCATCGTCGTCGAACCCACGTAGGATCCAAGCACGGTAGGTGTCATAGTCGCAGCCAACTCTAGGGTTCTGGCACACAACAAAATCGATTCCATGAGGGTCTTCTCTACGAGTAAAAGCAGTGGATACATCAACCATCAATAATACAAGAGATTATGTATCCCAACGTTTTGTCACACATAATAGGGGAAAAACCAAGAAGAATGTGTCCATGAAATAGAGAAAAAGATGACCAAGTCATTTCCCTAAAAGTACACGGTGTGTACGTAAAAGGTACAAACTGTGTTATCAAATACTGAGTACTAACCATGTAAGTGGCCCATGTCATGGGGCTGGTCTTGTAAATAAGTGAGTACACGACATGTGATATGGTTACATGCTGTGTATTTAGTCCACAAGTACTGTCCATGTACCACTTCCCAGGTCGAAGGGCTGTTCGTGTAAAAGGTAAGTACATGGCATGTGGTATGGTTACACGCCAAGTCTAAACTTTTGGTGTCAGCTTTGTGTACGTTTTCCATGCCTAGCCGTGTAGTGTAGTACATGCTCATGTACTCCACCCTGTGTCCTTATATTCCCAGAATACTTGTCGAGTCATCACGAAGCCGCTTCTGCCATGGTAAAGGAAGTACATGGCATGTCTCTTTGTCATGTGTTGCTGACCATGTATGTGTATTTTCCCTGAATACATTCCATTCCCATTGATGTATCCTCTGTCAAACTGTGTGGAGAGTACACGCCATGTTTCTAGAGTCACATTCCGTGTGTTACTATTCTAACGTCCAAAACAGAAGCCACAATACACTTTTAATACACGGCGTGTGCTTCTGGAGTACACGCCTTGTATTCTGGAATTTTACAGAAATGACGGCTCTGGCCAGCATGCCTCTTGAGGCATCCATTCTTCATTCTGATGATCCAATTTCTATGAAACATCCGCTTCTAGGATTCCCCAATATTTTGAGGCCATTTACGATGTTTTTGGGCCTCCGATCGGCTCTGAAAACATAACTTGATTCACCGCTCAAGAACAGTTGAAGGTCTCCACTAATTCACAAGAACAACAGAGGAATCAGATAGTATAGGTTTGGTCAGGTGCCTTCTGCATTAGACAGATAAGAAGTCGTTTAAGAGGAATGACAATCTAGAAAGAAACCCAATATTTCTCAATTCAAAACAGACCCCTACCTCGATAAACGATGTCGTTTTCCGGAAACGCGGATGATGGCATCGCGGGGTGAGGTTTTAAGGACGGCGTTGGCATGCGTCCATGGAGGGGATGGCATCTCACACTAGCTGCAGAGAGAAGAAGGAATGGTGCGTCACCTCTCCTTGTGGTGATGGCATTCTTCGTCGAAGGGTGTCATCCTTCGCGGGAGGATGAAGTTATTTCAAGAGATAATAGAGACCTCTTACAAAGTCATCACACAACATGCTAACCCCAAAAATAAAATAAGTCTCTCTTATTTTATTAATTCATGCCATGTATTTAAATTTTAAAATTCAATCACATAACTCTCTTAATTGATTAAGTGTGTTGGCATGATTTAATGTGGGGAAGGTGGGAAGAGGATAAGTCACCCACTTAATTACAAGGGGGTTTAACAAGTTCAATGGGGGATAGTTAAGGGGTTACGGAATGTGAAGGGGTGGGGCTCGTGTGGGCCCCACCTCACCAATATCCACACATGGGTAGTTTGGGGCTTGTGGGTCCCACCCCAACTACCCGATGTTTGATATAACCACTTGGACAAAGAATAAAAAAATTTCTACAATTTTTATTCAATTCATTATTAATCCACAATTTTTAACAACTCCTCCAATGAAATAGAATCTTCGGTAAAGGTTCTCTTAGGAAATTATCAGCACATCGATTCCATCAGTGCCCTCAGATTTTAATTCTGAGCATCGGTTCAAAAGATAGAAAACCCTGCTTTTTTGTTCACTGAACGTACCCAAGCTAAACTTCAGAAATTGATTACGGGCACACCAGTCCTCGGAATCAGGTGCCGTCATAAACTGCGTACTCGTAAAATCCAAAAGAATTTAAGACAAAATCTTCAGTGAAATTTACGGGTCATTACATTACTCCCACCTCAGGGCTTTACATTCCCATAAAGTTACATCATAAACTAGGGAAACAAATGAGGGTATTGTGCACACATCTAAGCCCCCTGCTCCCATGTGCTCTCCTGGAGGTTCCCATGCTGCCACCAGATGCCCACTAGAGTAATCGACCATCTACATAAGACCCTCTCTTATCGATCCTCGATCTCTACTGGGACCTCTGCAAATGTCTCCTCATCATCAATGTCTAGCTCCCCGTGATCAATGATATGCGACGGGTCGTGCACGTATCCCCTCAACTGAGATATGTGGAAGATGGCGTGCACCCTAGTGCAACTGAGGTAGAAGATCCAGGCGATAAGCCACCTCGCCTATCCTATAGAGAACCTGGAATGGTCCGAAGAAGCGCAGAGATAACTTGTCGCCCCTGCCAAATCTCTGTAATCCACATCTAGGTGAGACCCGTATAAAAACATGGTCTCCATCCTCAAACTCTAGTGGTCTCTGCCACCTATCAGAATATGATTTTTGACATCTCTGTGCAGTCCTCATCCATTCCTGGATGATCTGAACCTTCTCTGTCGTATCCTGGACCATCTCTGGTCCTACAAATGATGACTCCCCAGGGTCTGTCCAGCACAGAGGTGATCTGCAAGGTTGGCAGTACAATGCCTCATATTGTGCCATCCCGATGGTGGAGTGGTATCTTTTGTTGTATGCAAACTCCACCAAGGGTAGATGATCCTCCCAACTATGATCAAAGTCAAGGACATATGCATGGAGCATGTCCTCGAGTCTCTGAATAGTCTTCTCCGTCTGGCCATCCTTCTAAGGGTGAAAGGCGGTGCTTAGGCGTAGTTGTGTCCCAAATGCAACCTATAACCCCTTCCAAAGCTGAGAAGTAAAGTGAGAATCTCGATCGGAGACGATAGACGATGGAACACCATGAATCCGTATGATATCCTCGACATAGTGGCGTCCCATGATCTACATTGTGCCCTACTCTCTAATAGGTACGAAGTGGGCCGACTTGCTGAGTCAGTCGATAATCACCCAGATGGAGTCATGTCCTCTGGAAGTACGTGGAAGTCCCGTCAAGAAATCCATATATATCATATACCACTTACACTCCGGTACCTCTAAGGGTGGTACCAAGCCTGCTGGTACTTGGTGCTCCGCCTTCACCTGCTGGTAGGTGAGGCATCGTGTAACGAACTCTCCCACAACCTTCTTCATACCCGGCGACCAGTGTTGTCGTCTGAGGTCCTGGTACATCGTCTCTACTCATGGATGTACTACTAGAGGGGATTTTTGATCCTCCCTTAGAACATCCTCCCTTAATGCAGCTGGTACCATGGTACGCCCCCTAAAAATGATGATGTGCTCTCTTCCTACAGAAAATTCATCAGTTGCCTATCCTGAGGATATATATGCATGTCGCGTCTCACAGTCAACGTCCCCACGTTGTGCCTCTATGACTTGCTGAAGTAGTCGAGGAGTGACTATGAGAGACAGTAGAAAGGCTAGTCCATCTATATCCATGAAGGATATCTGCAACGGGACTAGCTGCTCTGTTGCCTTTCCAAGTAGCGGGATACCCGATATCCTGCTGAGAGCATCAACTACTACGTTCCCATATCCAGGAGTATAGAATATCTCAAAGTCATATTCTAGGAGGAACTCGAGCCATCGCCACTGTCTCATGTTCAGGTCCTTTTCTAAGAAGATGTACCTGAGACTTTGGTGGTCAGAGTAGACTGTAAAGCGCTCGCCCATCAGATAGTGCCACCACATCTTCAAGGTGAAGACCACTACTACTAACTCTAGGTCTTGGGTATCATAGTTCTGCTCATGATGCATCATCTATCGTGAACCATAGTTAATTACTGCCTTCATAGGCATTAGGACACACCCGAGTCCGGCCCCTGATGGATCACAGTAAACTACGTACCCGGCGCTCTCCTCTAGTATCCTCAAGATTGGTGCACTGGTCAATCTCTGTCTCAGATCTTAGAAGCTCTACTGACAGCTATCTGACCAAACAAAGGGTTTTCCCTTCTTGATCAATGCGGAATGCGGTGTTGCAACTCTTGAGAAGTCTGGCTCAAATCTAGATAGTTCCCAGCCAGACCTAGGAAACTCCACACCTCTGTCACGCTCTGGGGTGTCTCCCAAGATAGTTTTGCCTCGATCTTCATAGGATCCACCACAACTCTCGCCTTAGATATTAAATTCCCCAATAAGTGGACCTCTCGAATCTAGAACTAGAACTTCGAGAGCTTACCATAATGCTGGTGCTCTCGGAGTGTATCCAGTACAACTCGCAAGTGGTTGGCATGGTCCTCCTCAGTAGTCGAGTAAATCAGTATGTCGTCAATGAAGAATACGAAAAATAGATTGAGGAAAGGCTGGAAGATCCTTTTCATGAGACTCATGATCACAGCTGAAGAGTTGTTACGCCAGAAGGCATAACCAAGAACTCGTAGTGGCCAAACTGACACCTGAAGGTCGTCTTCTGCACATCCTTGTCTTGAACTCTGAGCTGATTAAAGCCTGACCTGAGGTCTATCTTCGGGAACCAGTGTGGTCCCTTGAGCTGATCATAGAGATCATCTATCCTCGGAAGAGGATACTTGTTATTTACATTCACCTGTTTCAAGCGATGGTAGTAGAGACACAGTCGCAAACTCTTGTCTGCCTTCTTGGCGAACAAAATCGGGGATGCCCCGGGTGAAACACTTGGTCGTATGAATCCCTTGCCCTGGAAGTCCTCCAGTTGTACCCGAAGATTTCGAAGCTTAGCAACAGTCATCCTATATGCTGGAGTAGATATCGGGGCTGTCTCGGGGTACAAGACAATGTAGAAGTCTGCCTCTCTGTGAGGAGGTAGTCCTGGAACATTGTCAGGGAAAACGTCCGCATACTGATTCACCAAAACAGGAAAAATCGGACTCCTCATGTTAACTGTTCCCATCATGATACTAGCCATCTGATGAGTGATAGGACGTCCTATCCTCTGTGTAAGTCCATCCTACATTGCAAAAGCTCCCTTCTTGTCGGTGAAGGTGAACCTGCTCCCATCGGTGCGGACACACCGCACCTTGTTCCTAATACAGTCGATATGAGCATGGACTGTAGATAACAAGTCCATACCTAAGATGACGTCATAAGGCCTCGACTCCGCTACAAGGAGATCCGAGCTGAATCTCTCAGCTCCTTGAGTAAGCTCACACTAACGGCACCAGTGTGTAATCGTCGAGTCTGCTCTCGTAGGAGTCTCTTGCCATAAGGATCGAGCCAATAGCTCTATCGGAATCTCCGAGCTCCGAACAAGGGAAACGTTAATGAATGAATGACCCGCTCATGTGTCTATAATAACTACTGCAAGGGTGGAGTAGACACAGATAGTACATCGAATCATCTCCGGTGCTCCGTGGTTTTAAGCCTCCACTTCCTGGAGCTGAGCCTGCCTTTTTCCGCCAGCTCCCTATGGTCGGGATGGACCTCCTGGTGGTGGTTGTGGTAGAGCATCGAAGCGTCGTCCACCACCTGCTGCTCGGCCAACTCCTCTACATCGTTCGCCTGCTCCCTGAGGACCGCCACGGTCAAACCTATGCCTTTGGTTGGGTGATACCTCAACCGTCTGTTGCTCTTCTGCATGGAGGTTTGGGCAGTCACGGGCCATGTGGGCATTCCCGCTGCATGCATAGCACTGCCTGCCTCTCATATGACTGGCTCTGCTACATGTGCCCCGAACCTCCAAACCAGTATCCTGAGGTTTCCCAACTGATGGTTGGGTTATCTTGGACCTCTGTGACATCTGTCTACTTCCGTCTACAAAAGAATCTGCCACGTGTCGCCCTGTGGTAGGCCTCGCTGCTGGCGTAGGCTCAGCAAGGAAGCTCTCCACAAGTAAGGCTCTCTCCGGTACTCTTGACTGCGTCAGAATGCTGAGGGAGATCATCGAAGATCTGATCTCATGCCTCAGTCCCTGCTCGAAGGTCTGGGTATGGAAGAATGGGTCATGTACCCTGTCCGTGGAGTAGCACGAGAGTTCGGTAAATCTCGCCGAGTACTAGGCTACTGTCATGTTGCCCTTTCGCAGCTGTAGTAACACCTAGATGCGCACCGCATGGAGGGTGGCTGGAACAAACTCTGAGCAGAAGAGGCTCTCAAATTCCGTCGAAAGAAGTGATGCCTCGTCGAGAACCTAGCGAATCAGGCTCCACCATTTACCCGTTTCTGCGTGCAGGAGACTCGCCACTAGGATCACCATGAGGTCAGCTGGTGTCCCTACAAATCTGAAGACTCGAACAACAACCTCCAGCGAATCCTCCGCTGCCTGAGGGTCCATCTCTCCACGGAACCTGGGAAGCCTCTAACGCTGAAACTCGTTCAGTGCACTCAGGCAATGTGCACTCTTCGTTATTGGGGCGGGTGGTATCGGTGGCTCAGTGGGTAGAGGTACTGCATGTGCCTCCGCTGTAATGGGGCCCTGCACCAAGGCCTCGTCGCTCGGTGGGCTGCCATCTCTCACAAAGCTCGGAACTCTAGCTGGCTACCGTCAGGGGGCAATACTGAGAGAAACAGGTTCACCATGGTTAATAAAACATACTTGGTGATGAAACAATGTAATAATAAAGAAAAAATATAAAACACACATGCAATCAATGTTTTCGTGCATTGAGTCAGAAATCAGAAGTCAGGGTCCTGGTGTATGGATACATCGACCGCCGCACCAATACTGGACTCCCTATACTGATAACCACACTCTATACCCTAAACACTATTACTTCACATAGAAGGAATTATCAGAGTCCTATGTTCTGCAGTAGAACCGACTCCTCAAATACCAATTTGTCTCGACCCGTCCTCAGGGCCCATTCTGTGACTACCCCAAACCCGCCTTCCATAGGCCAGGGGCTGGTGACTGGCCCCAAAGGTGTAAATCCTGATAAATGGGAAGGAATTGCCTTTATATAAGGAAAGAAACAAAACAGAGTACACATGCTATAGTAAACATAAATTAAACTGAGTACAATGTAAGTGTTTAAAAGTAAATGTGCCATAATACAAACCCAAATGAATGTATAGTAGAACTGAAAAGAAAGTACAGCATCAGTAAATAAATCAGCAACCATAGAGTCGTCCTACGACTATCCCACATGAAGGGTGGGTACAGATGGTCTCCTCACCTCCTCGGGTCCGGCCATCTGCTCCGTGTACGTCTCGCCTGATAGTCCACCTCCGGGTACCGTCACGCTCCACAAGCCTCAACCACGATCAGTGTTGTCTGTTGTCTTCAACAAACACAATGTAGTGCGGGCATAGCCCATGCAGGGGTTAGTAAACGATACTCAGTAGGGACCCTGAGACCCCCAAAGGTCTCCCCGAATCCACAAAGGATAACCGCAAAGGAAGGATACAAAAACGAAGTATCAACCAAATATACTTAGGTATATGCTCATACATATACCTAAGTCATCATTTCTAGTTCAGCTCCAATTCACGAGCCCAAGTACTACCCATTCCACACAGCAAATCACACCTCAGTCCACACAGTAAAGCACTACTTATTCTACATAGGAATGTAAAACTCAGTCCAAAAATGAAAGTAAGACAATCATATCGAAAATAATGAATGAAATAAATAAATCATCTCACACCATTATACTACTCATGAAGAGGGGTGGAGATGATATATGTAGCCTCTAAATCATCTCCCCTGCTGAAACCACGCAGGATCCATGTACAGAAGTCGTCGCTGCCGAACCCACGTAGGATCCTAGTACAGTAACCATCGCTGTCGAACCCACGTAGGATCCAAGTACAGTCGTCCTCACTGCCAAACCCACATAGTGTCCAAGTACAGTCATCATCATCATCAAACCCACAAAGGATCCCAACATGGTAATCATCGCAGTCACAACCAGCTCCAGGGTTCCCACATACATCATACTCGATTCCGGGAGGGTCCACTCCACAAGTAAAATGGGCGGGTACATAAACTGTCATGATGACCAGAGATGATGTATCCCAATGATCCATCACATGTCATAGGGGAAAAACCAAGCAGAACGTGTCCATGAAATAGAGAAAAAGATGACCAAGTCATTTCCCTAAAAGTACACGGCATGTAGGTAAAGGGTGCACGTCGTGTTATCAGATATCGGGTACTGCCCGTGTAAGTGGCTCGTGTCATGGGGATAGTCAAGTAAATAAGTGATTAAATGACATGTGATATGGTTACATGTCATTTCTTCTATCCACGTGTACTGTCTGTGTACCACAGCTCGTGTCGAAGGGTTGTTCGTGTAAAAGTTAAGTACCCGACGTGTGGTATGGTTACACGCCGTGTCTAAACTTCTGGGGTCGGCTCCATGCACGTTGGGCATGCTTGGTCGTGTGGTGGAGTACATGCTTGTGTACTCCACCCTCTGTCCGTACATTCCCAGAATACATGCCGAGTCATCACGAAGCCGCTTCTGCCATGGTAAAAGAAGTACATGACGTGTCTCTTCGTCGTGTGTTGCTGACCATGTCCGTGTATTTTCCCTGAATACATGCCATGTCCATCGATGTCTCCTCTGTCAAACTCTGTGGAGAGTACACGCCATGTGTCTAGATTCACACGTCGTGGGTTAATATTCTTACGTCTGAAACGGAACACACATTATGCTTTTACTACATGGCGTGTTATTCTGGATTACACGCCGTGTATTCTGTAATTTTGGAGAAACGACGTTTTTGTCCAGCACACCACCTGAGGCGTCCGTTCATCATTCTGATGATCCAATTTCTACGATTCTTCTACTTCTAGGTCTCCCAAATGTTCTGAGGCCGGTTATGATGTTTTCAGGCCTCCGATCGGCTCCTAAAACATAACTTGATTCACCACTCAAGAACAGTTGAAGGTCTCCACTTATTCACAAGAACAGCAGAGGAATCAGACCATTTTAGTTTGGTCTATTCCCTTCCACATTAGTCCGATAACAAGTGGTTTAAGAGGAACGACAATCATGGAAGAAAACCCAATATTTCTCAATCCAAAACACACCCCTAGCTTGATAAATGATGTCGTTTTCCAGTGACATGGTAGATGGCGTCGTGGGGTGAGGTTTCGAGGATAGCGTTGGCATGCGTCCAAGGAGGGGACGACATCGCACACTAGATATGGAGAGAAGAAGGAAAGGCACGTCACCTCTCCTTGTGGTGATAGCGTTCTTCGTCGAAGGGTGTCATTCTTCGTGGGAGTATGATGTTCTTCCAAGATAAAATAGAGCTCCCTTCCAATGTCTTCACACAATAAGCTAACCCCCAAAATAAAATAAGTCTGCCTTATTTTATTAATTCATACCATGCATTTAAATTTTACAATTCAAACACATAACTCTCTTAATTGATTAAGTGTGTTGGCATGATTTAATGTGGGGAATGTGGGGAGAGGAGAAGTCACCCACTTAATTACAAGGGGGTTTAACATGTTTAAAGGGGGGGAGTTAAGGGGTTAGGGAATGTGAAGGGGCGGTTCTAGTGTGGGCCCACCTCACCAATATCCACACATGGGTAGTTACAGACTTGTGGGACCCACCCCAACTACCCCATGTGGGATATAACCACTTGGACAAAGAATAAAAATTGTTCTACAATTTTTATTCAATTACTTATTAATCCACAATTTCTAACAACTCCTCCAAAGAAAACACATCTTCGGTAATGGTTCTCTTAAGAAATTATCGGCGCTGCAGTTCCATCAGTTCCCTCATATTTCAATTTTAAGTACCGGTTCAAAAGATAGAAAACCCCGCTCATTCATTCACTTAATGTATCCAAGCTAAACTTTAGAAATTGATTCCGTGCACACCGAGCCTCATAATCAGGTGCCGTCAGAAACTGTGTAATCATAAAATCCCAAAGAATTTAAGAAAATTATTCCTTGAAATTTATGGGTCTTTACAATACTTATAAAATATTGGACGTCCATAACTTGTTCTAATAAGATAAATTCAATTATTCAATTCATTTTTTGGGAATGTCCATAAATTATGGTATGATTACCCATTGAAACTATGATTATAAAACACCAATACAAATTTGAATTGTATAGAACACATACCATAAATATTTTGAAGAGTTCTTATCTAGTATTAGATTATAATTCTGTTAATATTAAAAGAAAAATAGTGAATGAATGAAGAACCTAAAAATTGGGTATATTATATTGCACCTGAAAAACTCTCTTGATTGCATGTTAATTGAAGAACATGTCGATATGGTAGAATAACTCACTCATATAAATTTAACAAGATTGATGTCATTATATTATGAGTTTAGATTGAGGAAAAGGATCAAAAAATGTATTTTTCATAAAGGAGAACTCCCAACTCCCAAGGTTATCCAATAGTGGAGAATAAAAATTAGATATATTTTTTAAAATAATTCCAGGGGTAAAAAGTTATTTTTACCCCAAAATCCTTGATTTAAAATTTTGGAGTCTTAGTTGGCCAAATCATGTTCCAACTGTGCACCCTCCACATCTTAAGGGGTTACCTCACATGGTTCATGCCTACGACATTACTTACCATACCCAAACAATGTCTCATCCCACTATTAGAGTTTTTCAACCACTCTAGAAGGAACATTAATTTATTTACATGGTTTCCATAAAATTTTCTCCACTTAATACTGGTTTGGACTACCCCTTACATGTGTTCCCTTTAGGTCTCATGACATCATAAAATTGTACAACCTACTTCACCCCATTGTCAATCCCCCAATGGTAAGAATTATCCTTTTAGCCTATCCCACATGGTTTCTATATACTATGTGACCAACATATTCTTCTCCAAGGGTTGGGCTCATGGATTGGAACATGTCTTAAACACCCCATAAACTCTCTTGATCTCAAATGGAACCAAAATTTGGCCATATACAACCATTTAAATTCAATAAAGACTAATAATGTGATTGAAAACCCAGTATCGAATAATCATCCCCTTTAATGAAATATCTACCCAAATTTCCCTCCCATGGGTGGTCAACAATAATTTAAGAATAATTCTTCCCATATATTATGTATATCAACCATTCTCTCCAAAGTAATTTTCTATAAATGGGTGTGCTGTCATAATAAACAGAATAGAGGAAATTAATGGCCTATGAGAAGCTTTATGATCCTTCCAACTATATATAAATTATTCTAATCAAAGGATACATGAAACTTCGTCTCCACATTATATGGATGCAAAGTGTGATATGGGTTTGGGTGATAATAGTGAAGATGTGATTCATGTATGAAATCATGAATGTCTTAGTACCTCTAAGGAAACTACAATGGATTGCCTTCCAGGCCAACTCTCTATACAATCTTAATTTTTTTAACATACTACAATGAAATATTACCATATATCCTAATAAATCTATTACATAGACTTGGTGAGATGTGTTAAAAATATGTAGTCCCTAACCTTGAACTCAAGAGGTCATTGATTCCAATCAGCATACCATTTCAGTCGTTAATGTGTTGTGTTCATCTGGTTTCTGATTAACAGGGCCTACTCAGATGTATCCAACATGAGACACAATTCCATTAAGGTTTCCTTACCAAACTCTAGCCAGCATAGGGGTGATCAAAAATCCATACCATACAAATAATCATAAGGTTGATTATATATAATATTATGATATTAATTATTTTATATGAACTCAACAATGTATATATAAATCTCCTAATAATCATAAAAATAATATACACATTTTTTCATCATGTCATCAAGCACCAGAATCATTTTCTCTGACTGGGTTGGTCTGAGGTTGGTATGTTTTACTTAGAAGCCCATATATACCCAATTCACTCTTAAAACTCGTCTAGAAATGAGATGTTAACTATGTTTCTATATCTAAAATGATATTATGGGGGATCACTTTAATTTGTACTCCCACATTGATGTACCACATCTAAATATCATCACCTAAGAAGGTCATCCTGATGGATTAGAAATAAGAATCTTTCATGAGTCTTTCAACCAAAACCCAAATGGCATCCCTACCTTAAGGAGAACTCGGTAAACTAGTAACAATATCAATAATAAAATCATAAAAATTCTACTAAGGAATGGGTAAGAAATTTAAATTTTGGTTGGTCACTAATGTTCTTCCTTCACCCGATGATAGGAGAAAAACCTCATAAATAAACTACCTACCTCGCTTTTTTTCATCAACTAGTACTGATAGCGCACACCACCATATATATTTGAAACATTGTGGTGTAAATTCAAAAACAAGGCATAAGAATCCCACACAAACAAATTATGTATGACCACTAGAACCCAAACGTGGCCATTGATACAAAAAATATCATCCTCACCTAAGGTGCAACCAATATGTGGGACCTCACCTGTTATACTCTCCCATAGGAATAGGACCTTGGAATCTGATAGTTGTATTATCCACACTTTATGCAGTAGTTTAGAAGTAATAATAAGGTTGAAATAAGAATATTTCTCCAAGTGTATCTCGGAGAAAAACTCCATAATATTCCAATCACTAATTTCCTTATCTTCTCCAAAAATATGTGACTCATGCTTAGTGAATTGGACATATTATTACCATTACTAGGAATATAAGAAATATCTAACTAAAAAAGACAATTGGAAGTCAACCCATATTTTCTTCCTCATAATATTATCGTTCTATTTAAATTTATACTTTAGGCTTTTTATGATTGTGAAATCCACAAAAAACTCCACTGGTAAGTAATATATACAAATGAAAAAAGCATGGACAACTACCGATAACTCATGATCATGTCTCTCGTAAGTCCTATCATGTTGAATCCATTATTAATACCCATACACCATGAATCAATCTTGGTGAATAAGAACTTCTCTTATCCAGATACCAAATTCATCACAATGTGTAGTGTAGATTATACACAACTCTGATTGAATCTGGACTGACAAGGATGTGAATCTCCCTTTCAACTCCTGAATTATTGTATTGCTAGTGTCTTCCCATAAAAATGCCATGCCCTTCTTAGTCAATTCCATTAGTGGTGTTGTTAATCGTTCTCAATAATATAGTAAATTAACGTAATATCTATCTAATCCTATGAAACATCTTATATAAAATACATTCTAGGGATTCTCCCATGAAACAACAGCTCTCACCTTCTCTAGGTCAATGTATACTGATATCTCTAGGATACTATCAATCATATTGTGAATCTTATCCATCAAGAATTGAAATTTGGGATATAATATTATAAATTATGTACTCTCATTATATCCAAAATTATATCAATGTGTTTGGAATGATCATGTCTATTTTTGAAATACACTAGGATATCATCCACAAAACCACAACCAAAAAACCCAGATAGGGATGGAAGACCTGGTTCATCATTTCCATGAATAGAGATTTTACTTTCGTGAGATTGAACGAAATAAAAAAATAATCATATAGAACATACATTCAATGAAATGTTATATGAGTTATGTATATAGGTCGAACACGCACCTGATTTTATCTAGATCATAAATACATTTTGTAGAATACCCACGCTCCTCTAAGATGATAAAAATTACCATGTATATGTCAAAAAGTGATATAGGTTCCGATCTATCAAAGTATTTTAGTTCCTAATAATCAATACATAGCCTAAGGGAACCATCCACCATTTCACAAATAAGGACAGACAAACCTCATGGGGAAGTACATGGTTGTATATACCCATTTTCCCCAAATTCCTCTAGCTACCCCTTGGGATCATGTAACTCCATCATCTCTATATTAAATGGTTGAATGGATTTTATTTCCACTACAATAACTAGTTAAATATATTAATTCCCCACTCTCTAGAGGAAAAAACGAAATTTTATCTGGGAGAATTTACAAGAAATGATCAACCATGGGTGGGAAATCATCCTGACATGATCCCTAATCATATTGATATAAACTTAAAATCATTTTTTCAATCCCACCGCATCGAAAATGATCTAGTACATATTAACAATTAAGGACATCCCATTCTGTAATGTGATTATAAAAATAGTCATCTGGTGATGTGAATGTCACTCTCCAGTGATAAAAATCAATGTAGGATCAATAATGAAATTTCTATCATATCAAAATTATGACGTCAAGCATTTATTTCTCAGAAAGATTAATATCTTATGTGAATTGAATCCCACCAAAATAAATGGAAAACACCCCACACTAGAATATACTTCTTGTTTAATCCCCAACAATGTATCAAGTTTCATGACACCCTCAAACAATGAACAAAAAGCATAATGATTCCCACCACTAGTACAGATTCAAATCTATGAAATGAACCATTATAAAAATGATTAGATCCAATAGTAATTGATAAAATGATATTACCTATCATCATAAAATTCTGGACACTCTAATCTTCATTAGTATGATGAGTATAAAATAATAATTTTAGACCCTAGCCCAATGACACAACCTCATTCCCAAAGAAATCCCACTCTATTGTATTATTTTAATGAATGTCTAGAAACCTCAACTAGGATGACCTCATTTTCCTAAAATAATGATACTTCTTAAGATAAAATGTTAATGAGGAGTGGTGAAATCCTCTCCTAAATCGATATTGGGATTGTTCCTCTTCTACTAACTACTAGATGAAGGTATCTTCAATAAAATTGTACATAGACTATCCTACCATAAGATTGACACTTGATCAACTCCTAGTCAAATTAATTTCCCACATGTACTCTTCTACCACATTGTTTTCAGAAAACTGAACTACCATCACAAAAACCCATTCTAGTAACCATATCTTAGAAAATGTGAAAAAATCTTTTCCAACTACAAGATGTTAAACACCTTGTTTGGGAGGCTAAACATCTCTTCTCTATACCCAAGATTACCTATGGTATGACTCTATAATCTGGTCCTAATTCACTAACTCAGTAATGGAGTTCAATCTAGACACATTGATCTATGATCAAATGGCATGTCGAAGACTATCCTCGAAGAATCTCTCCCTCAATGCCTCATTAGAATGATAAATTTTCACAATATGTTACAGCTCTATAAATCATGTTGAATACTCCATGAATGTCATTGTTCCATGCTATGAATGCATGAACTTGCTTTCCCACTCTATTCTCAAAATCAAATAGAAAAATTAATCATAAAACATAGTTTCTAAATTTCCACAAACCATATCTTGCATCCTAAAATCTTTGTTCAAAACATGCCATTAAAACTTTTCAGGTCCCTAATTAATTTATTCAATGTGATTTACTATTCACTTATGAGGTATAAGTAGATGATAAATGATTTAAAAAGTAATCTCCTGACACATATTAGCATTTCTTAGGAATACATCCATCAAAAATGTGGTAGGATTCTACAATTGGAACACACACTTCAGCACTGCGATAGACATGGAATGCTATGGTTCCCCTCGGGAAGTCTTCGTCTAGTGTCAAAAATCCTCAAAGAACAATTCCTAAGAACTAGTTCTTGGTAAAACATATGTTTTCATAGATGTAACTATAGTAGGATCCACTAATTTCCCATGGACACCTACCTATAGTGCATAGTCATACGTGCCCTCTTGGAAAATGAAAGGAGGTCGATATTGTTGAATGTCACAATAATTCCAAAAAGGACTTACATGTTATCGATTAGCATAAGTTTATGTTAAAAATTTCTAGGTATGAAAAAAAATACTATCAACATGTCACCATCCCCTTATTAACCTTAACCCAATACTAGATATAAAAATATCCATAACATCACTAGAAACACTACCTAAATCACACAAAAATTCTAGGACACAACCATTTTCTTTTTTTAATAATTTAAATGTCCATTTAAATTTCCATTTATTTTACAATTCATTTTTAAGTAGTTAAAAAAATTGTTCAACACTTCCAATCGACAAGGGAAATTAACCACATGCACAAAAATATGGATCCCACAAAATCCACTCCATAACCACTCCCATTTCATGTAAATAAGACTCTATGACTCAATACACCACAATGGGATGTATAGGGTTTCTATTTTAGACTAATTATGAATACTATGCCAGGATTAAAGAGGGAACTATAATTATTTATAATGTTTCTCAGTTCCATGTACAAATAATTTATCATAATCATAGTTATATCACACAAGGCACATATCAAAAACTCATTTAATCAAGAAATGAGTCTTATATTGCATGAAATAATGTCTGGCATGTGAATCATGAAAACATACCAAATTGATTCATGAGATGCACACCCTCATATCATTGACAAATAATATAAAATAACCCTCTATAATATCAATTTTAAAATTAAAATTTGATTGGGTCACAAAATATTGAAATCCAAATAAACAGTAACACAAAGTAAACCCAAAAATGAAATTTTTATCCCTAGAAATTTGTATTTTTCTAGTTTGTGGTATAACTGGTATAGTGCTAAAATCATTACCAAATTGAATGTATTTTCTATCTCTATATATTAGCTCAAAATATTAATAAAAATGTCTTTGATAACACATTGTAACATACCAACCCAGATGCCACTATCTATAACCCCATTCTAGTAGGTCATATGGACGCATGTGCATCTCTTGGTTTTTCAAGGGTTTAAAAATATTGGTGAGGGCCTAGGGTTGTTTTTTGGAAAACAATTACCTCATTACCAAACTATAACATAGTATTAGTAATCATAAAGATCCACAAGGGTACCATAATAATAATGGATGATTAGAAGGAATAAACACTCTGATCGATTAACTAGTAAATGTATGTAGCACAAGTAGTATTGAAATATATAACAAGTCAATAAACTATTATATAAAATAAAAATATGCAAACTTAATCATATACAAAATGATGGAGATATTTTTTATGTCTCTACAATGAATCTGAAATAAGAATACATGCATCAGGACAATACATGTATAAAAATTTAAATAATCCCTAAATTAAAATAACCGAGATAACATCTCTATCCTTAGCTCGGTAAAGTTCTACCATGCTCATAAGCATTGAAATCATTTACGCATTGTATTGTGGGTTCTTCCCCTGACCCCTTCTTGTATCCATATAGTCTATCCGGGTACAAAATGGTGTCCTGAGATGGGGTGTGATATATATTCCTAGTAGTCCATCACCGAGGTTATTTATAACATATCCAGGTTTAATAATAAAATATATATATATATAGATTTAAATAATATCTCATGTATAGAATAAATTAAACAAGTTCACATTTAATATATAAACCATTTATGCGATACTATTTAGCTATATAAGTCTCCCTGTAAAACAATGATCAAGCTCCTATAATTTTTTTAATTAAAATAGAGATAAACACCACATCCATGTCATATACATAATGTATCATATCATATATGACCATGTCATATAACCAATACATCATATCAACCACAGTCGATCTGTATAGTAAACCATGTCACATTTACATGGTCAGGCAATATAATTAAATGTGTCTAATTTTCCATGGTAATCCCATATAATCAGATGTGTGAGAAACTACAGATTTGAATCTAATTATTTTTTAACCAATGAATACTCATCTAGTCTCATGAGCATCCTATTGGAATATTTGTTAGACATAACATGGGGAACATGGAGCATGTCAACAGACCATGCCCACTACGTTCTGAAGCAAACTAGATCCAAGGTGTGGTATGGTCCGTGTCATCCCATATAATCAAGTCCCAAGGAAAAAATCTCATCCATGGTTCATGACACCATTACCATTATTCATGGTTTATTACACCAATGGAATCATCAGGAAACATTATATATTCAATTATAATTTCATTATGTTCTATGATTTTACTTACTAATTTCCCAACTCAAATTTAAACAACAAAAATTTTCCCATAATTTAAACCCAAGGAAATGGAGTAAAATATATATTAAAGAATCAATTCATATCATGTAATCTATAACTACTAATTCTCTATCTAGGAAATCTCAAACAAACGCAATGAGTGATTTAGCAGTAGGAAACATAATGGAAACACCCTATGGATAGCCTATATTTGGGAAAAAACCTCTATGATACTCAAAATTACTTGTGGGAATCCCCAACTACATCCAATACATTATATTAAATTATTTAATTCTTTTTTGGGGAAACTCCCAAATTCTCGGTGTACTGGAACATGGAAACAAGGATTATAAATCAACAAACCCTATGTTGGCATAATATTTCTCTTTCACTATCATCTTCAGATATGTTACAAATTAGAAGAATATAAAATAGAAAACGAAGAACCCAGAAATAGGGAATACTATCTTTCTCAAAAATAACACCTTTGAAATTAATTCAAATGAAAAATAGATCAAGATGACTGAAGAACATAGATGTGAGAAGCAAATAAAACTATTGTTTTTTGATTTGGAGTTCTGATTGAGGAACGAGATAAAATCTATGGATTTGGATTAAAGTGTCTCTCCCAATGCCCAAGGCTGTCCAACAAAGGCCAATAGAAAATAGATTTAAATTTTAAACTATTTTTATGGAAAAATGTAATTTCACCTATTAATAATGGGTCACATGATTTGACTGCATGGTTGGAAAAACCGTGCACCAACCGTTTTACCATCACTCCTTATAGTGGTACCTTGGATAGTTATTGTCCCTAATATTCTTAATAATGAAAAAAAACTCGTATCATCACACTATAAAGGGTCTGTAGACAATGATGTTGGTGCGCTACATTATCCACATGATTTCCTCAAACATTGTTCCTCCTAATAGAGTCATGCACAATCCAGTATGGCCATGCTGTTGAAGATGCATGGTTTCCTAAAATTGTGTGACCTCTTTCACCCTAATGACATGACTCGAATGGTTTGAAGTAATTGTGTGTCATGACATTCATGGTTCCTCCTGACCATACGACCTATCGTTTTTCTCTGGGGGTCATTCTCAAATATTGTAAGAAGACCTGAACGCCACCGAAACAATCGTACACTCAACATGAAAACACATTAGGGCATAAAAAAATTAAACTAAAAACTAAAATATCAATACATCAAATGAAATCCCATGATCTTTATGTCACCTCAAGTACTCAAACCAAATGACCATAGTAATGAATTCTCATGTGAATGTATGTTACATAGCATACTGCATGATTGATCTACCAATGTATATTATTTTACCATACATGATCAATCCAACAAACCACAGGATCATCTTCAAAATACAATATAATGATACTTGAAGTTATTATAAGGACCTTTTATAGTGATTTGAAAAACATATTGTGATTGTTATCTACTGAACAAACCCAAACAACACAAAATTCTAGGAATGGATCAAAAGAATATGATTGAGATCAAATTTTTTCAGGATGAATCCAAATGATGAATACTTTATAAGATGAATGGTATTTCCCAGCTATTTCTTTCTAAATAAATATGATGATGGCCCGATTCATATCAACACCGACTATTTTATTGTGAGGAATGATTCAACACATTTGATGGAGAAGACATGTTTGATGAATATAAAATATTATTTTTTCATAAACTAAATACATATTGATCTCAAATTGATGTAATATAATCTTCCATATTTTACACGTAGAGAACTCGTTTTTATGAAGGGCCAGATGACCATTTTGTCTTCCAATGGAGATTAACTGAAGTCATTGATGGAATTTTAATGAAATAATTTTAAAACTATTTCGACCAATTGAAGAACAATAATAATCATCAATCCATGGGGGTTTGATGATTTTTTATTTAACATGTGTGATATAATTGGAATATGAATTGTTGTAGGATCTTAGAAATTCATTCAGCACTATAGGGAGGATAATGTTTGATTTTATGGGACCTCATGGAAACTGATTGAAATAACAGAGTCCAAGTCTGTTTTCTCTTCAATTCCACTTAACCAAATACTAAAATATATTATGAATTTGTTTATGGGGGTATTTTAATTGTTCATGTTTTATTTTTAAGATGATGGTATCATTGTTACTCTCCATTATTAAGGGTATAACTTCATGCATATGTGACCATCCTATGATCGATATTTAAAATCAATATATTTATGAATTATGATGGGTTTTTTTTGTTGGATGGTGAATCTATGCAAACTATTGTTCAATTTTATTTATATTGATCATAGTTTTATGTTATTTGGAATGTGATATGGATTTTTAGACAAAAATGAACAAGTTCTTACATCTGAGACTGAGGAAGATATTTCCACTGTGGATGAAGCTAAACGTACACCATAGAATGATTCGGGTCATCTATTCCAAATTTCAAGATGAAAATTTCTTCTTATCAATGGATTTTGTCATCTGGATGACATAGTTGTATGATAGAGTTGATCTTTTTTGATTCCACCAGTGACATGAAGAATACTTCAACTTATTAATTGGTCAGAGAATTATGGATAAAACTAATTTGAAGTGATGTAATAAATTAGTGGCATTCTCCCATATAGGTGAAATGAGGTTGTAGTTGATGATGAGTATAGGTGGAGTATCTATAATTTTTAGGTGACCCTCAAAGAAATATTTGATCTTGGAAACACATCTAGGTAACATTCAAGAATGAATATTCATGTGGTATTTTTGTAGTAGTATTAAGGGTAAAATAATTTTTATGCACATGTAACATGAAACATAAAAAATGACCAATCATGATCGCCCACCAAGGTAAATTTCTGTGATATTTTTCATGATAGATGGATATTTAGATATAGAGTATATTTGTAGAGAGGAATGGATTATTAATACACATAAATCATTAATTATTTTGGATAACACACACAAGAGGTGAAAATGATCTCAGATAGGCACATAATCCTATATCTGAATAATGAGATAAGAGAAAATCTCACCAAACAAGTTTTTATGTATCATTCTTCACAATTTTTTATCATTGATTTTGTGATCATAAGTAATTAATATCTATATGGGATTTCCTTTTTAATGATTTAAAAGATTTAAATATATCTTAATTATATAAATAAGATCATATTTTATAAAAATTTAGTTCGTTCTTTATAATATTGTTCATTTTGAGTATAAACCTGAACTACTCTATGGACTTAGAGGTGATGGAAGTGAATTTATAAACATGTATTCATCAACCATAATAACAAAATTTAAATAAGTAATATGTAAATATTATCTAAAGTTAATATATTAATTTTATATTTTAGTTTAAGATATAAAAACAAAATAATGATCACTAAGTTGTAGTGTTTCTTGAGTGATAGATTATTGGAACATTTAATCTTCTTCTTATCAACATAAATATTTTTATTTAAATTAATAAGAATATATTACATATTTAATATGTAAAATACAATTCAATTATGATAATATCATTAGTTTTTAAAATATCCCTATGTTTTTGGTTTACTATGAATTGTTTCCTTGCATAAATAATCATTGTTGCACTCATAAAAAATTCATTTTTTCATCACTTCAATCTTTAATCATTATTCTATGGGTGTTTTTGTCTATTTTTACTGTTTTGTACAAACATATTTTTTCTAATATATATGATACTAATAATAAATAATATACTAATTTATGTTAGTCGTAGCAACTTAACTTGACTTAGATATAGTCAATGACCCAACACCTTTTAGATTTTTTTCTCATAATTAATTTTAAAGATATTATGTTTGAAAAATAATTCCAATTTTTATCCCCTAAATAATAATTTCTATGTTTTTAGGGAATGAACAAAATTATTCAAAGGTAATGTTCCTTAATAGGTTACCACATTCCAGTCTCATGTTCCGTATACTGATCACATGACATTTGATTGTGCGCAAAAATTAAAAACCCAATATGTGACCACATGAATTTATTGTTGTCAATAATACAACAACAAGATGTAAATTTTAACTATCTTTATGTGATGATCACACGATAAAACAAGAATAATCATCAATTGACATCCAATTTTATATTATATCTAGCAAGTAAGACAAAGAATCAATATTTTAATAATAAATTGTTATTCTCCACTTCTATGGATTTCACATTGGTTTATTTTTTCAAATTATTTCTTTCAATTTATTTCATTTTATTACCAATTTAATTTTTATAGTGAACAATATTGAAATTTTTATTAGTTTTTTATCATATTATTAAATCTTTTAATATTATATGAAAATATGTATTTAATTGTTTTTTACTATTATGGTTAATTCATGGTTAAATGAGGAAGTTATTATTGATTATCAATTCTATCATTGTTTTAATGTTTTAATTATTACTTTCCATTATTTTATTTGTTATATTTAATTTTCAATTCCCTTTTCAAACATTAATTTCTCAGTGTTTTAGTTAAATAATTTTAAAGTAATCTTTTTGAAAAATTAGAACCTTATCACTAATATTGTCAAAGAAAAAAATGAACTAGTTGATGTAATATACAATATAATATACTAAATATAGTTTTTTATGCTAAAGATTATATATTATGGTTGTATATACCAATATATAAAATCTACCAATGAGATATGTTTCTCTATAATTCACTCATAATCTTTTCACACGTCACAAAAACTAACTCGATGCTAAATGGAATAGTCCAAGTCAAATTCACTAAATGTATCTCCACTTCTTGTCTAAATGCATGAAATATGGAGGGTTCAATGAAGTAGTGTTCATGTCTTGAATAAAAAAATCCATAAATATATATTGAATATTTTTTTATATTATACTGAACATAATATATATCACCCATGTATTGAAACTCTATTGCATACATCATATTAGAACACACTCCATGGGTTCATTGGTGCTGATGGAAACCACCACCATAAATAATCACTACATATTTTCCCTGAGCATTAATGCCATCATTGGGCATTCATATACATTGTTCATCCCCTCAATATTGATCACAAACTTCATTACCCTAATTTTGTTGATTCTAAAAACTATATGTCTAAAATGGATGATAACAAAGAGGAACACTAAATCAATAATGTCTTCCTTGTGTAGTCATGAACTCAATATTCTAATAGTCAAAACCTTCATAAGATGAAAACCCCCTACTGATTGTCTGGTATGGGTTTTAGAACTACTGACCCTCATGAAATTGGATGAAGTGGGGTGTAACCAACTCACTATAGTATGAACCATCTTCAATCTAAGAAGCTAAGAAAATATATACACATCTCTACTCCATGGACTATCTTAGAAACTCCACTCCCATGTGGTTGTTGTCTTGCCCAACACCCCCTCAAAAACTAGTACCATTTACAAAACCACAATATAGGTTAAAAATATGAATGGGTTAACCTGAAACTAGATCCCTAAAAATAGTTCACCCTTGAAATGAAACCCCCTATCATCTTCATCTCACATAATGTTTGAAGAATGTTTAAAGAAGTTCTTATACTTGATATTAAACTCTCACATGCTAGAACACCCAAAGAGAAGAGTAAGTATCTCTTGAAAAAAAATATACCATTTTGTTTAAATAATGAAACTCAATATAATAATAATATCATTACATATACCTTGAAATAGTGGATTCCTAGCAACCCTAGAGGATTAAGAACCACCATTATCAAGCCTCGCCACATAACATCATCATAGCTCATTAAACATAGTGACCACTTTAAGTACAAATCAAACTGAAAGGAATATCTACATATTTTAACAAATCTGTAGTCTCTTGGTAAAAAATATAATTTATACATCAGTAGAAGTTGGCATAAACATTCTCTAAGTGACATTATCAATGTATTTTCATCACTAACGTCCATTCAAAAATGATATTATATAACACATTACTAAACATTTTTTTCATGACCCAAATGAGGACATCAATCTAGAGCTATACATCAAGGGAAAAATTTTTTCTCTCAATAAAACCAGAATATGAAATATTAAGAGTTTGTAAATTAATTAAATTGTATCGTATTTCTAATATTTTTACTAATTTGAAAACAATACAACATAATCAGGACGCGTGATCCAAACCTATGTCTCAATCATATAAGTAGAAAACCTTATCATTCAATTTTTAGTAAATCTATAGTTCATTTAGTCATTACACAAGGGAGATTAAATACCATTATCCTTTTAGATCACCCTTGTTTACATAATGTTACATGTCTATCCAATATTTTTTCCATGAAAACCCTTGTAATAATCATTAGTTCCTATCCCTGAACTCCATCCCATATCTCAACCATCAACTTTAATACCACTTTGTCATGACCCCCCACTGATACACCTCCTAAATTAGCAATAAATATAGAAATATAAAACAATAAGTCCCACCTCCAATAGTAATCATTTCAATGACATTCACTAAGGTTAAATGATCTATTGAAATTGAATCCATTGTCCAATTAATATAATTGTATATATAATGAAATAATTTAAATCCTCTCATTAACTCTATCCATAAATGATGAAGAATTACAAAAAATTAATGACAAATCATAAAAAAGTATAAATAACTAGAACATACCAAAATATGTTCAATTATATAACCATGAATGATGATATCACATAAAACATTATACCATGATAGGTATGCCCAAATCAATCTCAAACCATCTCTTGGGAACCTAAAATATATATATATATGTATAAGGTGAGAACATTTTTAGACTATGTAGGATTCTCATAGGAACCAATAATAAATTTTTTTAAAGAATCAATCTATATATTAATGAATAAAAATTGAAATTAACCCCTTACCTAAAAATATTTATATATAACCAAACCTCACTATGGATTTTACAGCAGGTAAAACATAGAAGTAATGATACCCATAGCAGAACATATACATATATATAAGGCACCCCTATTCAATTTTTCCATAGGTTTTCATCTCTCATAGTCCATTTATAAATATTAAATTCAATGAAAACTTATTTATATCAAATTTTCCCTAATGGGGTTTATGCCTCATACCCACCTACCAATGTCATGTACTGGTCATAACATATTTTGTTGGAATCAATCAACATATCCATCCCATACATAACCATGTATGAAGACCGAATTATAATATATCATATGTACCATGAAGTATATATGAATCCACTATAGACCTTCCATTTACACTAGTGGGGAACCATAGTCCCCATGAATGGATAGAGGTACATTCTTTTACCTTAATCTATTACATCCCCAAAAACATGTTTAGTGAAATTAGGATCTATCAAATATCATGAAGACCCATAACTCATTCCATAACCAGTCTTCGATTAGATAAACCTACACTTTATAAAAGTATGTAGTGATATAAAGAAGGGGGGAATACATCCCTCTGTTTCCTCACTAACAAATATGTTGGAAAAATGGAACCCCCAAAACATTTGTGTGTTATTTTACCTAACTAATTCGGTGGTGAAGTGTTTGAAATTAGGGAATATAATAGTAAATCTTTCATAACCAAACTCAAGAAAAATAACAAAAATTATAATAAATTTATAGTTATCCTACGTCCTAACACTTGACTATAATCACTATAGAAATATAACTAGATTCCACACAAGTGAACAAGAATAATGATTAACATCATTAACCATCATTAATTAATTAATAATTATTATTAACTTAATAAATTAAATTATAAATTCTTTTCTGAATCATTTAATTTCCTTAAAAGCCAACATAAATTCATGATCTATATTAAATTCCATTTTCCATAACCTGATCCAAAAGAATTAATTCTATCTAACAAATGGTTCACAATAATCATAATTACTAACATCAACACATATAACATTAGTTAATTCATTATTTCATTTTCTATTCCACATTATGTGTATGCTTGGAATTACCATAAGATATAAAACATAAATTCAAAGGAATTTATTAATCCAACAACATCGGGTAGTTTAGAAATAAAAACAAACATCATTTCTATTACCATATATCAATATATTATAAAAATTAGGTCAATCAATAAGGAAAAACTCTTAAACCAATCCAATAAAAAACATTAACATACCATAATAACTATTCATAATTTTGGAAATCCCATCTCATAGACTATGTTTCCCAACCCAAAATAAAACTCATCCCAATTTTTATGAAATAATAAATATCAATGCTCAATTTTTTCTATCCATCCCATAAATAAAAAAAATCACAAATCATATTAAAATATAGATCTACCATTCATGAGAACTCATACATTACAAAAAAGTACTTTAATCTAACGAACTCTATGGGAATCTTGGGACATAATTGCACATAAAAAAGTCATCAATAAAAAATATTTTCTTTCTCAACCTAATATATTTATCTCTAGAGTAAAACCATTTGAGTTACATATTAAATAGATTGACTTGTTATGAAATTTCATCATAAGAAAGAAAATTATCCTCTCTATTTGTAATTATCTAATAATCACATATATTAAGGTGACTAGGAAACATTTATATTCAATAGTTATCAAGGACAAAATATAATCAAAATCTAATGTATTATTGATTAATCAATTCAACATTACCTATTATAAATTGATTACCCAATTTAATGGACCATAACCAAGATAAATATTAATAATAACTCTTGAATATAGATATAACACTATATAGTAATTAACAATATGTGTGATAAATAAATCATAAACAAATGAAATCAAAATATACCTATGAAATTCAATCTCTTAACCAGATATTATCTTCATTTTGGTCAATTCTTTTTTTAACTAATGAAAATAAAGCAATTTAATCCCACACTTTCACATTAATAAATATAATTAAGAAAATTCCTACTAAAATATTTATCACATTCTTTGATAAATAATAGAATAATAAGAACCAATATTAAATATTCACTCCCATAAAGAATTCATAATACATATGATCATCCCCTCATTAATCCACATTGAAGACACAATGTAAATTCAAATATAATAGAAGGAAATAAAAAAATTTAACATGGACATAGATAATGTGGGTGGTAAATAATAGAGAGGAGGAAAAACCTAGATCAATAATAGAACAATCTCTAGATTCTATGTGATAAGGAATTGTAAATGAGTTATAATGAATATAAAAAGGACTATGTGTTTCCAACAATTTTAAATAGAAGGAAGAAAATAAATATTTTAAATTGGGGTGTCGAATCTATTATACCATATTGTAAAACAAGACCCCCACACAACCTCCTTGTAAACAATGAAATATATCTAATTTTGTACAAATATATGATGTTTAACGAAGTTATATTCCACAATTTATCTATGTAAAAAACCATCTGGAATCCACTACACAATCTATGTTGTATTATCCCCCAATTTATAAAAAAATGTTGTAAGGCTATGTTAAAACTTATGAATTGCATAGTAGCTACTTTAAAAACAAAAAAACCAATGAAAAACCTACCACCAAAACTCCATGATGCATCATTTTAAGTAGGTTATAGTATTCACATGCCAAGAATAGAAAATCCATTGTGTCTATGTACCCTATAACGCAACCAACCTTAACACTATATCTACTCCTAGTAAAATATAAACACGAAAAACATGACCCCCATTACACGACAAAAGATAAATTTACCTACATTATAGTAGCCCCTTATATTAAATAGAAATGAGATCTATCCAATAATTCATATTTCAAAAGACACATCCATGTCATAGCTATAACTAAAAAATCTCTAAAATCCACCATCTTGTGTGTATAAGCAATATGGGCCATGGTGATAGTTTCAGGTACACCTCCAAACCAAACTATTTCATAACCCTAATCTCACATCATAATCCTCCTCTTATATTTAAAAAATATTCTCAGAAAAACATAAACACTTTAACACTCTTTTCTGACACTGCCCACAACCAAAAACAATAATGTATGTGGTTGAGAGAAACTAGTCCCTAGAATTATACTACTATAATGAACTAAACTAAAATGGATTTAAAAAAAATATAACTATGAAAATCAATTTACACTGATATATTTTTTATAATGGTTACGAATCAGTAACATGTATATCTTATTGAGTTATTTAGTAATATTTAATTATTCTTGTGAAAATGATTATTCCTTAAAAACTATAAATGAATATATTGATTAATTTTATTTGTTACACTATATATGAGTCATCAATTTTATATTTTATTGAAATCATCAATAAAAAGTGAAATTATATAATATTGGTTTAAAATTTTATTAAATAAATTATTTATTTGTAAATCATTTTTTACCATACCAGTCCTTTTTTATGGAAAATGGAAAGCACACATGTTTTTTAAGCGGAATAAAATTTAGTTTAAGGACATGAATTTTTATAAGGATAGATTTGAATATTGATCTAGTTAAATAGTTATTTAGTATAACCTACGGACTTCAGAATTTTCTTATTATGTTTAATTAAAAATTAATATTTTTGATGAAATTAATTTATTTATTTATAATTTACAAATTTTGTGATTAAGATATATTATGTTTTTGGGGAAAAGTGATACATTATTCCCACTACCATTTTTTATTTTCATTATATTTAAGAGGTGATTTACTTTTTTAATTTATTTTTAATTTAACTCTTTAGATGTTTGATTAATTGATCCCTTGTTGATATTATATGATAAAGAACCCAAGTAATTATTGAATTATTAATTTATTTTTTGGGAAAAAATCTTCAGGGGTATTTAAATTTTTTGGATGATTTTTTAAATGAACATGAGGAGATTTAAATAGTAGAAGAGTATCTTGGAGAAGATTAAATGTATTAAAAACTAATTTATATATCCAATTCAGTATTATAATAGAAAACATAACAATAAACTAAAAAATTTATCAAAAAAGAAAATAATTTATATAATCTTTTCATAATATGAATCCTATGATTTAGGGACCATTTTATTTCAATGGAAATTATTCATTATTACGAAAATCATTTAGAAAAAATCAAGTGATCAATTCATAGTATTATTATGATATTAATGAATTAATATATAAATCTCAACAAGAAATTTTTTGGGAAAATTCATCAAGGTAACATTGTAGTGTTTTCGGGTAGATTGTGTTTCTTTGACAAAGAAGGATTCTAAGGTCAGTTTTCAAGATACAAAGATATTGTTTTCTAAGTATATTGTAAAAAATTGTAACTAATTTAATGAATTATCTAATGGTGGTATAAAATGTATCATATACAATGTGGAACCATTTCTTATTGTTTCACAAATATGCGTGGTACAATATTTCGAGGAGGAATCCATCTTTATGAGATTTTGATATTCATGAATTACTAATAAAAATAGTGAAAAAGGAAGAATATAATGAAGGATAAATTTTTCTCAATGTTATGGAACTTTAGGAATGATTTCTTTATAATGAAGGTTTGTAGATTCACAAAAAACCATTGAGTATGAATAGAGGAATGTAATTTGTGTAGTTAAAAGCATCATAAAAGATTAAAAAATTTACCTAAAGTCTCAGAAAGACATGAATGATCACGAAAAATAATGGGTATCTTTTAATAAATTAACCTTTATGGTTTAATGATTTGAAAAAATGAGGCTATGTCTATAAATAGGATTCTAGCAATCATTTTAATTTAAGAAAGCCTTCAAAAATAATCAGATGTTTCTGAATTCATGAAGGAGGTTCAAAAATGAATTTTCTAGTTTAATTTTTTTCATAAGATAATTTGTTTAATAAAAAAATGGGGATTCATGGAGGTAATGTTAGCTTTGTAAATGTAGTGATTTTCCTAGATATAGAGATAATTAACAAGGCAGTGATATTAGTGAAGGAAGTGAGCTTAGATAAATTTGGTAGCATCAGGAAACTAAATAATTCATATCAAGATTTAGTTAGTCTTCTAAAGGTGTTAGGAATTGTGAAATATAATTAATATACAATGACATTAGTGGTAATGTAGTATTCATCAGTGAATGGATGATGAATTTAATGGTTCACTCGATAATGAGTAAAACATATTGACTCAATTGATCAAGAGAGTATTCTTTTAAAGGATATGTGGTCAGACACCAGTTGTGAGAGAATTAAGCTTTCAATTGGTGATTGGTATTAATCGTGGATGGATAGTGACTCCACATTGGACATTATAACATATTTTTTATTTAGTGGTCATATTACATTGTCATGTTTCCTTTATATGCCCCTTAAATGTATCCCAGTGTGGATGAACTGACTAAAATTGGTGTTTCTGATGAATTAATTCATTTATTATCATAATTTTCTATGAGAATGGATAGATTTTTCTTTTTTAACAAAAAAACAATATACAAATAAAAAATATATTTAATCATTCAATCCCTGACTCACCCCCTCCCTCCCAAGGGATTTAACCTATTTGGGCTTGCAATTGGGATTATTGAGAATGGTTAGTTTCTTCAATTCTTTCAAAAGCGGTATCAAAGTCGGTTTATTTTCATAAAGGGATTATTATCTTTAATGAATTTTCATTCAATTTTTCATGAATTAGATTCATCAGTACATTGGATCATTTTTAATGGTTATTTTTATCATAGTGATGCGTTGTATTTTGTCTAGTTTTGATAGTCGTTCTTTATAAGAAGCATAAATAAGGGAATTGCATTTTAATGCCAATGAAATAAATACATTATAGGGATCCATATCAAATGATAAACACATGAAGGTGATCTATTGTATGTCATCACATACAGTGTGAAAAGATTCTAAATAATTTTTATGGTGACTCAAATTTTAGAGAAACAAAAATCAAGATAATTTGGAACAAGTATAACAATCTGATAATTACACTAATGATTGTATAGATTTATTATTTGAATAGATGAATGTTATTGTGGAATTAATTCATGGTATTAAATAAATTCTTGACAATTTAAATATTTTTATGTGCATATTGAGATAACATCAACCTAGGTCCAATCCAGACGTTTCTTTGTTGGATGATAATGTTATACACTACTTGAAATTGGATATTTTAAATATTACTCTTATTTCATATGATATGAGAAATGATGAAAATGAGTCATTGAAAAAATCTAAAGAGGAGGAATTTAAGGGCTTGATGAATCCTTAACATAATTATGGTGTTGAATAAGAATATATGGATGAGGTTATGTCATTCCTTTCCTTAAATAGATAATGAGGAAAAAATAATTATCAATGGAAAACTTCTTCATACATGATTTCAATGTGGAATGGTTCAAAATCTTATAAAAAGGTGAACGATGAGTTTTCCAAAGGATGATGAGGATGAATTTGAAATTCCCTTGATTTATTATTTTTATTGTGTGAAACATATGAAATATTATAAGATAAATTTCATCAGAAATAATAATTTTCATTCACATGGAAATAATAGTTCATAAGAAAATGAGGTTGAAGAGATGGAAAACTACAAGGATCATGGAGAAAATGATATTGTGAATAATTTAGGTAGATCTTTGATAGTTAAAGGAAGTGAAAATGAATAAGAATAATTTTAATGAATAATTAATCTCCATGTTGAATTTGAGGCATCTATTGTGGATATAGAGTTTATAGAGCCTAAAAAACCAAGAAAACATAGTGGTTCACGATGAAAAATAATATATAAAGTAGAAGGAATAAGAGAAGTCTATATTATAGGAAGAAATAGAGAATCATAATTCTTCAATAATAATAAACAAAAAAATGGTTCTTTAGTACAAGATCAATGATGATGAATATAAATTATTGATTGATGGATTGATGATAACAATAAATGATTAGGTCAAACAAACCAAATAACATGAAAAGGTTTTTTTTCATCCTCCAATGAAAATCAGAATACTAGGTGTGGCCATTAACTCATGGTATGACATCATGAAATTGTATCACATAACTAATAAAAGGTATGGAAAAAGAGCATAGAGATCCAATAAAATAAATGAAACAATCATATTGAAATAAAACGGTTGGTATGGGGCTTGACCAAAAACAAAAGGAAATGGTGTTGGATTTCAAACCACAAGTACCCACTCTACGGTTAAAATTTTAATATTTTAAAATTTAAAATCAGAAGACACCAGGAATCTGAAAAAGAATCAATCATATAATAATGTACATTAATACACCTCATATCATGTGTTACTTATTAGGAACTATGTGAAATTATCAAAATGTATGTTCCATATCCAAAATATATTGAAGAGACTAATACCATAAAGGAAACCAAATAGAGATCAATATTCTAAGAATTATTTATATTTTCACTATTTATTGTGAGGATAATTTAGAAAAATTTATGCATAATTATCATACTAATTGCAGAAAAATGTGAAGAATCCGGCTGATTATGGTCGTAATTATCTACTCAATTAATAATTGGTTGGGTTGAAAAGAAAATTATTTTCAACTCTATTATATATTTATATTTATATTTTCCACCATTTTTCAATGAATATCACAATTATCAATCAATATTTTTTATGATGTTTTAGAAGAAAATTAAATACAATTAAAGAGAAGGAAATGGTTGTAGAGATTTCCCATGAAGCATTAAATCATGTTGTTGTATGGATCCTTGATAGTTGATTCACATCCAATATGAGAAGAAATAATGATATTTTTTTAGGAATCAAATTATTGGTGTTATCAAATCATTAAATAATAAATTACAATAATATTTTTGTCTTTGTAAAAGACAAATTTGTGAGAAAAAATATGATAAATCATGAAGTATTTGCTTTCAATGGTCTTAGTAAACACTTTCTAATTGTTAAAAAATTGTGTTACTATGGTCATTATATGTGATTTACCAAAAAATTATATATAATCATGGGAAAAATATGGTACAATAATTAGTTTGGTAATGAAAAAATGGTGAATATCTACCACATGAGTGGAATGAAATATACGTGTTTTCTATATATATAGGAAGAAAAGACTTTTTCTCATAAACAACATGTTCATAAACTGAAATCATCCAAGAATGATATGCTAAAATGTAATGCATTTCCAGATCTCCCCAATATATCTTCAGTTCATACTCACACGAGTGATTCCTATATAAAGGGGAAGGTTATCAAAAATATATACAAGGGGAAAAAATCAATCATATTATTTGAATTGGTGAATGAAAATGGGTTTCCACTTAACTCACAATGATCCATTGATATTAAGAGGTATTATGTTTCCTTTATTGATGTGTTCCATAGGAATACATTTTTATTTTTTTAAATAGGCCATGGAAAAATCCCTTTTTATTAAAAAAAGAAAAGGAAAAGAAACAAAGATAGACGAGGTCATACAAGCAGTTATGCCCTCATGAAAAGACCAAAAAAAGATGCATCAAAAGTTATAATCAAACTGACATGAAGAGTTATAACCTTCATACCATTCTGATTTAGAATCTATGAGTCTATGGGACCTGGTAACCATGGTTGGCTTAAGGTTTGAATAGTCTTTCCTTTGTCTTTATTTCTATATAGGGATGGTTTGAATTCTTTCATCCTCCACAAGAACTTTTTTCCCTTTATACAACGCATGCATATAAGAATGTTTTTTAGGGAATCATCTTCAATATCATCCCATTTTCCATTAATATCCTATGATTCTTTTAGTTTATTGATTTCCTCTTGGATATTTCCGACATTTTCAATATTACCTGGGTTGGGATGCTCTTTAGTTATAAGTTTGATAATCGGCATGCAATAGCCCATATCCTTCTTAGGTTTATAATTAACCAACTCATCATTATTCTACTCTCCTTTATTTGGAATTAGGACCTCAGTAGTTCATGTAGGACCAGCTTCAATATGATCCTTATTCCAAATAATTGAGGAGTGCTTTCCACCATTATTCTACACTATCTTCTCTCTCATTCCAACATTGTCCTCATAACCATGCCCCATTGTTGATCTATCACCACCATGCTCCACCTTAAGCTACATTTTTAGTTTCCTCCTATAATATGCCTCATGATGCCCTTTTATAATGCAAAATGGGAAAACCACATTTTTACGACATGTATCTTTGACATGCCCTGTTGCTTGATAGTCCACACAAAACTGCGGAACATTTTCATATTCAACCTTAAGAGGTATGTCATCATCCAACGTCGACAGCACTATATGGTTAGTTAAGAATATGCTTAAATCAACATCCTCCAAAACCCTACAAAAATGACCGTAGCTGGAAACCACTATGGCTAGATCCATTTTAATTGGAATACTGACAATAGACGCAATATCAAAAAGAATTTTCGGATGCCATAAAATCCAGTTAAGACCAATAATTTTAATCCAAACTTGAGTATAGGTATTTTTTACAGCAAATGGGTTAAACCAGAAATCCCATTCTTGAAATTAGAACATACTTGGATTTAAAGAAATTTTCCCAATCCCCCTTGACCTGTGCTTCAGTTATTCCGATGGTAAAATAATGTGGGAGAAACCTCTACCCATGTGTATTTTTCATTACCAATCCGCCTTTCATATTAAGTTATAAAAGACAATATAAGATGGAATATGAACGGATGACTAGATAGAATAATCTAATGATTCATACAGATAATTGTATGAAATTTACAAGAATCCAGGTTGAAAATTATTTCATGAAACACGTGATAATGGAAAATTTTTAGTAGTGATAAATTGCCAAAAAAATATTTCAAAGGAGGATAAATTTGATAATAAAATATGGATAGAAAAATCTTTATTGAAAATGACCGATAAGCGAAATAATGGAATGATGTTTTTCTCACATAGGTCTATATATCCAATAGGTGTCTTTTGTTTTTGATGGATTAAAAGGCTTCGTATAAGCTATGGTGTTGAAATAATACAACATTGAATAACATTAAAATCATCAGAAGTAATTTTTAAATTATCAACTGGAAGAATCAAAATATATTTTGATATATTGCAGATTATGGTATAATCCCTTTATATTTAAGAAAATTATAAAAAAATATATAAATAAGATGGTTTGAAAATTAGATGAATGCATTGATATAATTGTAATAGATAATGAACATAATCTTCAAAAAAATAAATAATAGATTTTTTATGACAGAAATGTGGAGGTAAGTAAATCAAGGGGAGTATAAGTGGAAAATAATGACTAAAATAAATATTCCAATGATAATTAGGAGAAATAATAAGATATATATCCATGGAAATAGAAGAGTCAATATGGAATTCACAAGAAACCTATCATTATTGATAAGGAAGTGGTAGTTCCGACATGGAGAATGGAATCATTATAGAATGAAATATTTCCTATATCTTGTAGAGTCTAACTATTTTGAGGATGTAACTAGAGATGAAAACTAGGTTCATGCTATCAATGATGAGTTTGGATAATTTGAGAAGAATTAGAAAAAGGATATTATTTCGAGACTAAAAGATAAGACTAATATAAATACCAAATGGTTCCTTACCAACAATATTAATGAAGATGCCTCAATGATTCAAAAAAAATTACTAGTGTGCAATAGATACTCCCATGTCTAGTGAATTGATGTTGATGTGATATTTTCAACAATTTAAATGGTAAAAACTATTCTCTAATTCTTAGAGATAGTATTGGGAAAAAATTAAATGTTATTCAGATCAATATAAAGTCAGTAATTTTTAATGGGGATACAGAAGAAATGTATATTGAGAAATCAGATTGTTTTTATATTCATGGATATGATAAAAATGTTTTCAGCTAAGAAATGCACTATATGTGTTAAAGGAATCACCAAGTGTGTGGTATTCAAGTATTGATTATTTTTTAAACAAGCTCGGATTTCATCTTGGTGGTGTTGATTATAATCTTTGAGTTAACAATTGTAGTACATAAATGATGATGGTGATGGTATATATTGAAGAAGTAATATTTTTCTCAATTAGATGAAGTTCAATAAAAAAAATTCATATAATCCAACAAAAATGATTTCTAAATTTCAATGATCAGTGAGATGACAATTTTTTTGGTTTACATGTTACAAAAAGAAAGAATAAAACATTTATTTCACAACCCAAATATTCCTAGGAGGATATTATGAGATATGGATTTGATAATTCCAAGGATATGTCAACACTGGGGGCTACCAAGATGAAACTATCACTAGACGATGACGAAAAAGATGACAATGTGATAAAATATAGGGAAATTATTTGATGTCTGCTAGAAATGAAAATGACATTACCTGATACATTTTTTCCCCATTCCATGAAGGATGGTATTAAAGAAATCCAAAAGTTATCCAATTACGTATACTAAAAAAGAATACAATAGTATATCATAGAAACAATGGATTTCATTTTTTTGTACAATGATATATCAGAGTGAGAGATATTATGCTATATATAAATAGATTGTTTTGGATTAGTACATGATAGAAAACCAACTTCATTCAGTGAATTATATCATCGTAGATGGATTTTTTTCTAGCTTAGAATAGACCAAGATAAGAATAATTATTTCACCTCTGAATATGAATATGTTGTGGCAACTCAATCTTGCATGATGTTATTGTAGATGAATCTATTTCTTAATGATATAAGAGTTGAAATGTAATCTCTAATCCTAATTAATTGTGATAATTAATATATAAAAAATCCTATCAAATATCACCTTCACCAATCATGAATGAAAAATATTGAAATCAAGTATCATTATATAAGGGATATGGTGGATCAAGGTCTTGTGATGTTTGAGTATGTGCATAATAAAACAATAGGTTGTGGACATTATGCATATTTCCTAACACAAATAAGTGGTTGTGTGGAATTGAAGTGTTCCGAGAGCTATAAAAAATAGAAAAATTTAAAAGGTGTGTAGGTGGGACCCCCTCTCTATGTTATGGTGTGTTTCCCCTAATGTTATTATATGTTTAATTTAAAATGTTTCACCCATAATTGAGTTCTCATTGGGTTCATAGACAAAGGGGATAAAAAATCTTGATCATAAAAAGATAGATACAGATAATGGGAACAATGATGCAGGGTGGGGGTTCTAAATCGGATGATGTTAAATATTTGAGACCAAATGTTATATATCATTAAATAGATGGTTAGTGATAAATAATGTTAACTTTGTTTGGAATAATGTGATTCACCGATTATCTCTTCATCTTACATGAGTTTCTAACACCTCGTATAGTTAATGTTTTAATAGAGTGTGTGTTTTTTAAATATTCGATCTCTATCTGAATCACAATAAGTTATTATTGGTAGAACAAGGATGAATATTTAATGTGGACTCAAAAAATGATGATTTTTCAAAAAACTCAAAGTGGAATATTTTTTTGGGACAAAAACATCAAGGTAGATTTGTACTATTTTTTTGGACAGATTTTTTTCCTTGATAAACTAGGTCTCCCTTATTAGTTTCAGTTTTATAGAGTGATATTTTATAAGGCATGTGGAAAAATATCAAATATGAAGGAATAATGGTCTAGAGATGGTATATAACACCGTGTATAAAATGTGGAACTATTTTACATTGATTTCCAAATTTCTAGGGACCAAAATTTGGAAGAGGAATCAATACTCATGAAAGATGTATTTCAATGAATTCGTAACCAAAAAATGTAAAATAGATGAATTTCATGAAGGTTATCATTTTTAAGAGTTGTACCTATTTTATAAAGTTAATTGTTTCATTAACAAAAAGTGTTTTAGAAAAATAATTGAGCATAAATGGTTGTCAGTAATCTTGGAAACTATGTGAATCCTCACAAATGGTAAAATTTACCTAATGCTTCAAAAAGAAAAAGAGGATTTCCAATAACAATAGAGATATTTGAGAAAAGGTGTTGGAGTGGTTGAAAGCTACATAAAATGGAAGTTGTTTTTATAAGTTGGTGGATAACCCTCATTTGATATTAACCAAGAAATAATTAAATTCATTAAGATCTAAAATTTTTAATGTTTTTCATGATGGTGGTCCTCAATTTTTTTTATTTTGTGCTAGTTTTAATAATATCATCTGTCTCATGAAAAAATGTGGCATCCTAAAGAAATGTAATCTTTCCAAAACTAGTGATCTTAAAAAAATAGAGTGAATTTCAAAGGATTTGGGTTTTGTAAAAAAATAACATCATCAAAAAATTTGGGTATTCTTGTGAAGAATTGGGAGGTTTTGTTATGGTTGTGGTCTTTACAAACAAGAATGAATTTCCCAATAAATCTATGGTAATTTTTTATTCGTCAATTGGATTAATGTGGATGTTAATGATGAACACGAAAAGGTGTAAAACTTATTTATTCATGGGATTAAAAGATGTTTATTTTGATAGAGTACTGGGAAAAACGTAGTTGAGAGAGTAGTTAGCTTTTAATTCTTGATTAGTTTTATTCTAAAGTGAATAGTTATTATGGTACAAACCTAGTAATTACATTTTGATTTAGTGGATTTAGTATATTGGAAAATTTCCTTCATTTTACCCTTTTATGGAGCCCAGTGTGGGTGAACCATGTATAAATGTTGTGTCTAATTGATTATTTTATTTATGTTCATACATTTTATCGGAATGGGAGAGAATATTTTTTTGTTTAACGATGAAAAAAATATCCAAATAGGAATTATTTTTAATCACTCAGACATCGATTCACCCACGTCTGAGGGATCATAACATAGTTTTGATTAAAATTATGTAAAATATGGATGTTGAAAAATTACAGATGATTAATTTTATGTCGTTTTATAAATATTTCATAAGTTACATAAGTTTTTTTTGAATAAAATAAATTTTTTCATGTGATTAGAAATCATATATACCATTAACAACATTCTATGTAAGTGTTTTTATAGAAAATAAAGAATTTTTGAAATATTTTTCTTCGAGTTTTGTAAAAATTATCATGGATATTTGAAAATATATTTTCTACAAGAATTATAGAGTTATAAATTAGAAATTTTTTTTCATTATAATGTGGACCATTACTGAATAATTTAATGATGGTTTTTTCATGAGTATTGATTGATGTTCATGAAACTAAATAGAAAGGATTTTTCAGTATTGAATGAATAGATAATATCTATATATTCATCATTGGGATTTAAAAAGTAAAAATGAGTTGATTATATTATGTGTTCATCTAGAGAATTGTTAAGAGATACTGATGTACTAGAGATTCTATTTTATGAATGATTATGGTAAAATGCAATGGAATATAGATATCGTATTTGTGTTTAATATCTTATATGTTTAGAGTGTTCCAAACTATTAATTTTAAATAATTATTGAGTCCATGAAAGTCCATTTCATTTTATTTTGGAAAATATTGTAAATAAGTGGGATCCAGCATAAATATAAAATGAGGAAAAAATATATAGGAAAATAATTTATCGTTAAAAAAAATTATTGGATCCCAATATTTACCGAATTATTTTTTCAGATTACTTTCAAAATATTTAAACATGATCTATCCCACAACATTATATCTAGGATACCAATACTTTTTTACCCATATATCTTGTGTAATTAGATTTATATATAATGAACACAAATGAATCCGTATATTGTTCATTTCGAAAATACATATGTTATCTTCTCATCATCAAACATAACAGGTTTGAGGGTTCATCCATTATCCCCTCAACATCATACAAATGTTTACCATTTATTCTAGTTCATTAATTTTTGAATTCTAAGCTATTTTAAAAGTGAACCAAGTTCCTTATTATGAATATACTATTGTTGCAAGAACACATACATAATCTAAGAAGGTGGGTACAGTCTAATTTTTGTTTTCCATATTATTTTATACTCTAATACATTTTAGATGAAGTGGATAGAGATAAAATCATAATAATTATACTATTTATTTCTCTAAAATGATGTTAAATAGTTACTTTCAGCACTTTATTATTTAATATAATTCTATAGAGAAGATAATCCTATTAATCATACTAAGAATGGAATGAGTGTCTTTGTAAACGTTTTTTAAATATTATAAATATCTTACCACTTAATATTAATATAGTTAAATGTTATTTTTTAATTAGGAACCAATAAATTCACATGTTCCACCCAAATATGATTAAATAATAGTGAATAAATATTATTATTTTAAAAAACTTTTTTTCTCACATAGAATTTTTATACAGAAATATTTTTTGAATACATTGATAAATAAGTTCAATTATTTTTATTCCAAATTTTAATTAAATGTGATTAAATTTATCAAACATATTACTTGATAAAATTTATACTCAGACATTCATTTCTCGTACACATGGGGCCCACATAATCCAAAAAATCTACATTATCTAATTTGGAGAAACTAATGGAAACACTTTTTATTAAACCAATAATTCACTAATCTCAGTAGTGGTGAGTTATACTCACATGTTAAGATAGTTATGTAGAAACACATCATGTACTATCAATATATAAGGGAAATTCATATATTTAACAACACCAAACATACAATTATTGTGTAATATAATTTCTTTGTAAAATAGTATTTCAAAAAGAATGATACAAGATTACTGTCAATTCCATTATTGATTTATTTAGATTTTATTAATAAATGGGTTATGATTTCATTTATATATATATGATTTTAGTCATGGAACTACCACCCATATAAAGTTGTTAAAGATATATTCATCTTGTAATTGAACGAAAAAAATATAGTTCTAATCATTTGATCAATGTAATATATCTAACGATGCACTTCTTGTGAGGTATCTCTCTAAAAATATAATTTCCAGGGTCTTGTCATACATAAATGTATTATTTTTCTTCACACTATTCATTGATTTTAAGGATTAACATCACTCGTTATTTTTATTATATATAATTTTTTATAAGTACATTATAATATATTTCATAATTTTTTTATAGATTGTTTTTATAATTTCTAATTATAAATTTTTATTCATGACTTAATTTTAAATTATTTTATTTTTGTTTATTATTTATTATTTATTTCCACGTTTATTTTTATTATTATTTTTTCTCTATATTTTAATTTTTAAATACATTTAATGAAAACATATTTTTTGAAATATATTTTTTACCATTATATATTTCAAATATTTAGGGTAAGGGTAACTAGTATTTACCATTATCAAGTCTATATTCCCCTTACATTGTGCTTAAAACCTATTTTACCATTATTTAACTATTTTGTCACCCTTATATAGATTAACATGTCATTTCTTTCCATTATGGATATTTTATAAAATAAATTCATGTTTATGAATCTCTCTCGTTAACATTTCATATGATTTATAAAATTATACATTCCTTTATGTATCTACCATTATTATTATTACCTTTATGAAACTAAATTTATGCAACACATGGATATCCCCTTTACCATTATGTAGTATTAATTATATCATAATATGTGTTATTCTGTGTAAATGATGCTCCTATTACAATTAAAAAACCTATATATTTTATTATTTACCCTTGTAATTTTATTTACATTTCATATTACTTTTAGGAAATATGGAAAATAACCCTTACGTAAACCTGGTTCCCAAAGTTATTCTATTTTCTAAACATTCATGTTAATTTCATATCCTAAAAGAATATTTTTCCTATTTATATTCTTTTATTCATTTTACAATTTTATATTATTTTGATGATCCTTTGTGAACTATTTTTATATTTTTTGAACACTTTAAATATGTATATTAAATATGTTCTTCGTTCTCAATTATTTTTATATTATTATTCTATTTTTTTATTATTATATGGGTTTTTGTTTTCTATGATTACATTTTTATAAAATAATTTCTGTTTAAAAAATGATATTAAAACATGTTTGGGGTTTTATTATCAAATGTTTTGATATTATAAAATTATTATTGTGGAGTTTATTTCTGGCCTCGGTTCTCGGTATGATGATTCTGGTTCAATATTGTTCTATTCATGAGGGGTGGTTTATTTTCTAGTGTTGATAAAGATTGTAGTGGGGATTATACTATTTTTATTTTGTTTTTGGAGAGCTCAATTAGGCGATGGTGCTTTTCTATTCACCCACAATGGGGATGGATGTTCTAGTTTTGGGAGTCACAGTTCTTCTTGTTGTTGGTAGTCAAAAATGGTATGATTTTATATACCTTTAGATTATGTTGATCAACGGTTTCTCTTGTCATGTCATATTCTAGTGATGATGGATTTCATGGGTTAGTTCTGTGGATACTGTCTACTCGTGATAAAAGACACTCACCTAGATGCACAGTTACATTATATCTTATCATTTCATCTTTTTTGTTTAATGTATATATTTTTGATTTGGTGTTATGGATTCATTATATTTAAAGTTTCCTTTTTGTATTTAATCGTTGAATGTTTGTTAGGATACCCCTGAACCAAAAAGGGGATTTTTAAAATACCAAAAAATTGTAGTCTAGGAGAAGTTTTGAATTTATTTAACTATAATTAGTTTTTTTCAAAAATTCGGAATATTTATTTTTCAAATAAGGTTTTTAAATTTTTGAATATTTATAATTGTAATTGAGTGTAATTTAATTTTTCTCTTTCCTTGATAATAATGGAACATTATTTTTATTTATTATTTTAATTACTTAATGATTATCTCGTTCTCACATTTTTAATCTCATATTAAATTTGATAGATGGATTAATGAAATTATGGTCATCACACATAGATTTTAGGAATCTTATTGTTTAATACAACTGATGGATTCAAGAAAATATACATATAAATTTTGAGCCTATAAAAAGATAACTTATAAGTGTATACAATCTAAAAAAATTATTCATCAACATAATTTATTATCGAATTTCCGTAATGACTAGTTTCTATCAATGCTCATTTCATCATCTCCCCCTTCAAATCATGTGTAATAAATTTATATTATATTTACCTATCTATATATATTCATTTTATAAATTCATTAACATTTTAATTTTGGTTAATTTCGTATAAGTCAATAATATATTATCTTCTTCTTACCTTATTATTTGGCACCCATAAACATTAATGTGAGGGTCTAAAGGTTTATTTTCTTTTACCCTTCAAAAGACAAGGGAGTTTTCCAATAGAGTTATTTATCTTCACTATTATAGAGCTAGTGTATTTTTATTTAGTTTTATTGAAAATCATAAAGAGTATGGGATGGTTTTTTAACCTTTCTATATTAAATGATAAAGAAATACGACATTAAATCCTCATGATGTTTATGTAGTAAACATATGGGTTAATTTTACTACCATTTCTCAACATCCTTAAAAAATATTATGTCATATATACATTATAAAGTTTAATTTAATTATTTATTTTAATCACACATTTCATAATTTCAATACACCCTCAAACATGTTTAGTCTATTTATACATAAAGTAATCATTTTTTATTTACTAGACTATTAATTTAATTATTTAACTATCAAAATAATGATTTTTTGTTATATTTCAGTGGTTTTAATATATTTGACCATTTTTAGAAAAAAATTTAATATGGGATTGTTTTTATAAGGATTTTTAAAAGAAAAGTTACCACCTATTTCCATTTTAGTGTATCTCCATAACCTATATTTTTTATCAATGGGGTTTTTAATTTCATAAAAAAAAATTCTCAAATTCCATACAAATTATTATTTTCAAAATCATTAAAATGGCTTTCAAACAAAGCTCTATTTTTCAAATGGATTTTTCTAAAATAGACCATGTTTCAAAAGAATAATTAGTTGTTCATGCTCCATTTTTTTATGATACTAATTAATTTTTTTATTTACATTTCATAGATTACTTGGAAATCCTATTTATATAATTTTTATTCAGGACTATTCTCTTTTAATTGTTAAAGAAGATAAATAGTTCCCTGATGATATTTCCTCTTTTTTATTAGATGGTAAAGCTATAAATAAACTCTATTACGGTTTATATGTTAATAAGATTAATATAATGTGTTCAAGTACCATTGAAAATGAAATGTTATAATTATTAGCATTTTTTCATGAATGTAAAAATAAATCTAATGATATAAGGCTTGACATAAATATGTATTATTTTGAGAATTTCTATAAAAAAATATCCATAATCTATTACTACTCAATTTACCAGATTCGTATAAATTTATAAGGGATAAAAACATATTAGTGACCATATTTTTATAGAAACATTGTTCAAGAAACTCCTTTGGGGTTCACCTAATTGTTGGGCACCCAAAGACACTATATTCCAAGAGGGATAATATATTGAACACATGCATGTGGAAGATCTCAAATGATATTTTAGGTCATCAGAAATATCCATTAAGAGACAATATAATAAGTGGTAAATATGTCTAGGATTCTAAATTATTAATTTACATCAATGAATACAGTGATGAATCATCCGTGAGTGACTCAGACATTTCCATATTTACAAAGATCGTGAAAAAGTACTGAACAAATAATAGATCCTCTTGAATCATCAAACAGAAAATTCATGAAATCAGGTATCATGTTTTGGGTATAAAAGTAAGGGACACATCAAACCATATATCAAATTTAATAAGAAAAATTAAAAATAAAATAAAACTATTTAGAATACTTTAAGGGTCTTATCTAGATTTTCTGGAAATAAATCCTTTTCAACATATGGAAGAAGATAAGAATGTCCCCATGTTTCTCATGGCACATTTCAAGGATAAAATTGAGGTAAATTAAAAAATTTAACACTCTCATTATCATTCCAATTATTTTTGGTATACCTCTTCTACCGCTTCTTTAATATATGAATATCTTATCAACGTTAAAAATGAACTCTGAAATATTTTTCCAGATATTTTTTCAAAATCAAAAGATAATAAACTGAACTCCAACCTTGTTGTTTCTAAAAAATATCAATACTTAAATGAAAATAAGTAATTGATTTTAAACATAAATGTTCAATCAAATGTTCCTAATTTAGAATTTAAAATCAATGATCTTATAAATACTCTTTCTTATTTTACAAAAAGGGAAGAAAATTTAATCAACATTATGGGTTCCAAAATAACTTTTATATATGGTTTTGTAACAATTTTTCAAAATATATTTTATTAGTAATTTAAAAAATTATTCTTTTTAAAAATTATTTCCCAAAATTATTTTTTTAATTATTTTAAGAATCATTGTTTTATATTTATGAAAACTACTAAATAATATGAGATATGGTAGAACTAAAAGTATTCATCATTCATATCATATTTTGAATTTAAGACCCTTTTCCAAACTAGGGTATATTTAAAAATAATTATGATCAAACTAATATGGACCCATGATATGGGTACTAAAAGCTATAATTTCATAAAATGTTGTAGAAGAATAGGAAAATATTTGAAGATGCATGGTATATTGAGAGTGGTTTTTCTAAAAGTATGTGTGTCGACCCATCACAATTTAATTTCCAAAAGGATTTTGATAGAGGAAAAGTCACCATTGGAGATGATTAAACTGAAAAATTACAGATACTGATATAATTGGTTTCACAAAATATTCTAATATTAATTTCTATTTAATTTTTCAAAGTCATTAATCAAAATTTACTATGTATAATCAAATTATACGGTAATATAATTGAAATTACATCTAAAAAAATTTATAAACTAATTCTAATAAAATGATTTTATTCATCACATTATGTTTTCAAAATGATTATATTATGGATTTAGAATCTCTAGAAATTAAATATTTTATGGGTCTAAGTGAATGAGATAATGTTTCATGGAACTAGATCAGGGGGTGGGTTTCCAATTTCATAAATATATTTTGTGATGTATCACCACTATTATACAAGGGTTTGAGACCTCCATGCTCAATGTACATGCAGATTAGAACTCTCCTATCATACCATGGTGTAGTTCCACTATTCCTCAAGTTGTACTCATCTTCCTTATTAGGGAATAGGTCCTCCAAATGTTATAGTTATTTAGAGTGGTTCTCCCCTGTTGTACTAGGGTGAGTGTCCTCTATCCAAAAAAATTTTAATCTCCTATCATAATAGGGTGGGGGTCCTCTATATACGGAATGTTATTCCCCTATTGTACTAGGGTACATTTCATCCACAGTTGTACGACACTATCATACGAGTGTGTAGGTACTATATCTATGGAGTAGTACTCCAACATCATCAATTTCTTATGGAGATCATGTTCTCCAGGGGAGATTTAGAATCCTCATATATGGAGTACAGTTTCATGAAGTGGGCCTCTCAAAATTTTATAGAAAATACCTAGTTAGAAGTTATATCTCCTTCAATGAGGTGATGATTGTGTCTCTCCTTACATGTACTACATAGTATTCAATGGATGGATAGGATCTAGTATTACCTTGAATATAGAGAATAAATGTGATTTGTGTCCCTACATACCCTCTTGATAGAGAGGATGCACATAGTTCATAGTTTGGTGAAATTATCTCTAGACTATGTGCATTACCGGGGGCCTGGCCTCTCCACTTTGGTTATTATGATCTTGTATAGGGGAAATACAACAATGATTGGACCTTGGGTTTTGGGAACTAGTTTTGGACATATAGTGTTATTCATAATAGATAATTTCTCTTGGATGTGTACCATTTGGGATGGCATGGTGCATAAAGGGTGTTCTCCAAGAAGAGTGTTACCATATATCCTAGAGTAGAACCTTAGGGATGGTTATGAGTTTAGGACCTCATGAGACATTGGTCCTGATATGAGTTTATCTAGGATATTTTGAGAGTCCTTATTATGTTGTCTCATATATTGATCTAAATTAAATGTGGATTGTGTAGACTAGTCATGTATAATTAACGAGTGGTTAATATGGAGTCTCTATCTCATTATGATCCCTTGGATTGGTCAATAATATTGTTGCCTTTTAGTTGATCTATTTTCTTTTAGGTTTTAGGGAACTTTCTTTGTATTTTTTTACTCACCCCTACAATGTTTCTTCCAATACATGATACGACTTCTTCACATGACATGTATTTCAATGGAGTCTCTAGAGTACCAATAGTGGGAATAGATTTGTGTGCATGATAAAATGATTTGTTTTACCTATGCTTGTCCGATTTGTGCTTTAGTGGTTAAATTTCATTATAATATCTTCCAACTGAGAAGGATTATTAATTTTACCATTTTTGGTGGTCTTTTATTTTTCAATTTTAGTACTTTTTATGTAATATATTTATTGGATAGATGTATTCATTAATATTAAATTTCAGTTCTATAATCTATTCATTGTTGTGCGGAGATGTGTGTGGGTGTGTTTTTATGTACAATATGCTATGACCTCCCATTTGTGAGTTATGATTAGTTGTGCTTGTTTCTATATCCTAGAAAATTAAAGGCCATATTCGGGTAGTTTTTTCGTGAATCCCATTGTGTCAGGTTGTGATAGATTGGTATTAGAGATTTTCCTAATTTGGGATCGTAGTGTATAGGTTATCTATCAGAGAGATTTATATGTGTTTCATAGTAATAGTACTTAGGTGTTTTGATTTCAAATTTCTAAAAATTGAATGTAGTTTTAGATTAGCAGTTGACATATCGGTTCTCTAAGATGTTAATATTCAACATGTTGATTTCATATAATTCGGCCCTAGTCATAGGGAAATTTTTTATACATGCATCATATAGGACTGGTTTTTAGGTAACATGTCATTCTTATAACAGATCCCTATATATAGGATTTGATCAAGGAAAATCATAGATTCTATTTATGGATTGAACTATAATGAAAGATAGAGACTGTTCTATGATGGGATTGTGATGATGATCCCCATAGGGATGAGGATTTAGTGTATGGAACTAGTTCTAAGGTAGTACACCTCGTGGTCCAATACATGGGACACAAATCATTAGGAATAATTATTTTCTAGTAGTTTGGGTTGAGGATATAGACATGTTGAGTGTACTGCATGAATTCTAGAGGCTGCAACGTATGAGGTATCGGGGTTACCTGAATCCCCAAGAATATGATTACTACTTTGAGGCATTCAGGTGCATTTTACACCTTATACGGACAACTGCGTATTAGATGGTGGTCATAGTAGTGAGTTTTATGTTGGGATCAGTTTGGAAATAGTGAATTCTAATGATATAAACCCATTAAGATACATTTCTCATTTGGTTAGAGTTTAAATGGATCTTCTTTGAGGAGTATTATCTATCCATGTTGAGATCGTTGTGTATCAACGAGCTTATGATACATCAATAAGGTAGAATGTTTCTATTAGAGTATTATGTGAGTTTCACATACCATTCTCATCACTAAATGGATATGGTTTAGGATTCATTTTTCACATCATGATCTTATGAAGAGGTCCTCTATATAGAAATCCTTGTATATGTGGTCTTCTTATTCTTTAACTCGTATATGGGGGTGCATGATTAAGATCTTGTGATAGAGAGACTCTTAGAGGAGGTTCGAGTGGATGTGGATGGATGTGTTGATCACAAGGATAATTTATTTACAAAATATGTATGAAAGATTTTTACATTATCATGGTGCATGAGTTATACTAATTCAAGATTAAAACAAATGGAGTTATAGTAGAAGAGTTTTACTAAGGACCTAGTATGAAACAAGATAGGTGGCATGATAAAAATGATGTATGGAGACATGATTAACAATATTTCCTAGCCTATTGTGATTCAGAGAGAGGGATGTTGGATAGATCACCCTAGATGAATCAATATTTGGATCATGGAGTTCCCTATGAATATGGATAGGGTATAGGAGTAGGGATTTTAGTATTCGGTGGAAGGAATTATGATCTATTTCAACCACCACCACCACCTAGTGGTCCACTCTAGTCTTAGGGTACTGTAGGATAGGGGAGAGCATATCTATAGGCTGCAAAGCCCTTTAACTCATAAGATTTCATTGTAATTATTACTTTGATCTATTTCCATTATAGGTTTTATATAATTTCTTTTGAAACATATTATGAGGTACTCTATTCTTGCCACATATTTCTTAAGGCCTATCCAGGGTAATGTAGGGTGTCGGTGAAACCATGTGATTTTCATGTTTGATACTTGTTTGAATTCATGAGGAAGAGGGATTATTATCACACTAAGACATTTCCATGGTAGTGATAGCTGAAGTGGATGTTCTCAAGGTGTGTTGGATTTGTCACATTGAATTTTGTGTTCAGTGAAGGGTTACATGTTGGCATGTTGCAATATATCCATGTGTGTAAGATAAATTATGATTTATGTTAGTATGTACATCGGATTCAGAGGTGTTGTACCACAAGACCATATGATCTATGAAGGAATGTATTGTTGTTAATTTTCACAAGTTGGAACTCAGGAAACAAGTTCCCTTTGGGCCTGATGAAGTCAAACTGGTTTTAATAGTAAAAGGGGTCTCTTTTAGCCTTTTTGGTTCCCATGAGTGTGTGTTTTTAGGGATCAGAGGAACCCTTGGTGAACCTACCAGTGTGGAAGTCCCAATGGAGATATCATTTTATCTCCTCCTTCCTAGTATTTCTCATTTTAGGGATGAAAATAATTAATATGGTGATTGTGTAGTTACTCTATTCTTGATATTTATGGCTTTGTTGTATTCCTTAAAATTATGTCTATTCTACTTACTGATTTAGTAAGGAATTTTGGGTCCACAAGAGCCTTAATGTAGTGGTATTAAATATATTAAATATATTTTATAATGTGATAACAATTTCATTTAAATATAGAATAATGTAAAATAAGTGTCTCATATCATAATTTTGAGAACATGTTTGAGTTTAGAATTATGTGGTCACTAAAGGTGATACAAAAAATATGTCATATCAAGGAGTTAGTTGAGGGCGTGCATTGGTAGGGTTTTGAGTGGGGATTTATTCATTTCATTAAATTAAATAAATAATCCCCTACCCCTTATTCTCAATAGATGAAGAATGTGTACCCCCCCCCCCCCCCATGGAGAAATATATGATCTAAGGTGAAACATTGGAAAGGAGGTTCACTAATATCCAATCATGATTGAGAATGCTCCCAGATCTTCATACAATGGCTAGAGTGCGGATATGATCATGAAGTTTCTCAGTTTCACCAAATGGTAGGATTGAATGAGTTTTAAGACTTGATACATTTTATATGATTTTTAGGGGTCTATATCCTTGTAAAACCATTATAGACCCCTTAGGGTAGATCTATGGGTTTCAGTGTAAAGTAAGGCATTTAGAGTGGTTTGAAGCGAATTTCCCATTGGAATTCTTGATCACATGATGTGTAGTGCCGGGTAACATGTTGTTTTTTCTTGCCATTTGAGAATATCAATTCTGCAATGTACATGTCATGTACTCAGGTTACAAGACTTTTAATAATCTCGGATTGTGTGGCCAGGGGACTGGACCTAGTTAGCTGTGCTGGAAAATATTCTCATATGGTAGTAAAAGACCAGCATACACAAACATCATCTTCCATGCATCAGAATTTGGTGAAGACACAAGCATGGATTGGGTGAGGTGAAACACACCATATAAATAATTCACACACTATATAAGAACACATGGCCTAACAAACCATGCATCATAGAACACATCTAGGAGTAGGGGAAAGGTATTACACTATGAGGAAACCAGTACATGATATGTACATCCTATATACACTTCCTCCTAGAATATATCAATCATCATGGTAAAACTTTAAACTAGAGAGTTTTCGATCATGATAATTTTCTATATAGAACATGATGGTATACTTTAGGGGATGTTTTGAGATATGTAGAGGTTGTGATTTAAGAATTACATTATGCTATTAGTGCTTGGATGTGGAAGGTGATCGAGGTGGTTAATTAGTATGATGTTGGGGTACGTTCCCGTACTCTTCATCATAGGATGTGGGACCCCTAGACTCTTCAATCTAGTAGATTAGTTCTCCCCTACCATGTGAGGTCCTATGCCTCCTAATAAGGCAGTGATAGAACATGTGGTGTGATGACTGTGAGGCAATGTTCAACGATTCCTAACCAATGCAGGGGATAAGTGTTTCCAAATATATATATAAAATTATAAATATATATATATATATATATATATATTGGAACAATTACTACTCTGACGTACCATGGTATGGGCTTCACATACCCCTCATATTGGTTGGATCTGACTCCTTATGGTTGGAATAGGTCTACCGATGAATTGGTTCTTATGGGGTTACTACACCGCTGTTGGATAAGGCTATGTGTCCCCGATACCAATCATACTGTTTGGGATGGAGTACCCATATCGTGCTAGGGTTTGGACCTTTCAAACCCATTGTACAGGTAGGGTAGTGCTCCCTAGTCATTCCGGGGTAGTGGTCCTATATCCCTAGAATGTTTCTCTTGTACCTTTTCAGGGTGTGGGTCCCCCATTCATTATGTTTAGATAGATTGATACTCCCATGTTTTAACATGGTGTTAGTCCTCTGGGAACATAGTGGTACACCCCTACCATACAATGGTGCAAATTCTTTGTCTACAAAATGATACTCCCATGTTGAATTAGGGTATGAGTCCTCTATCTACGAAGTAGTACTCCCAAATCATCAACTTATATAGGGGATATGGTCATCCACCAGGGATGAATCTCCCATGGATATGGAGTGATGTTATGAAAATTGGGACACTCCACATGGTATATGTGATACCAAGTAATAGATCAGTTCTCCCTCAATGCGGTGAGGTGTGGGCCAATCTTCACGGCTACTATATAGGTTGTGTAGGATGGATATGAGAAATTACACCCTAGGATGTGTGATAGTGTAAATTTATTGGCCACTCTATACACTCTTCTTATAGTTGATGCACATGGTGTATTATTTGGAGTAGAAATCCCTTGACTATGTACTATAGCGAGGGGTGGGGTTGTCCACCTTCGTTCTTATGAGCATATGTAGGGTTCAGGGATATAGTGACAGGACCTATGGTGTTGTTCACTATATTTGGACCTATAGTGTTATTTCCAATGGATAATATTTATAGGATGTCCACCATTTGAGATAGGTAGTCTTGTGGGGTGTGTTATCCTAGACCAGCCTTACCATAGATCCTTGAGAAAAACCATATGGCTGGAAATGATGTTGGGAACTCATGGGACATAGAGTCTGAGATGAATATAAATGGTTGATTCATGGATTCGGTTTTCTTATCATATCATGACATAAACACTCTTTTTATTGATATTAATATAATTTATATACATAATTTTTTTCAAGGAAGAGTGTCTCTCTCATTGGGTTCCCTATAGTTAATTCATAAGGGCTACTCTAATTTCCTTTCTCCCTTTTCCTTTTGGTTATTTGGGATCTATTTTATTAGTTATATACACACCCCTACATGAGAATTTCCAATACATGTCGTGTCCTTTTTAGATTATTTTCCTTTCCATATGGTCCATAGAGGAACAAGGGTAGGTTGAGCTTAGTGATCCATACTAACCGTGGAGTTTTACAAAAGATTAAATGATGTGTATTCTAGTGGTTTCATTTCATATTGATCCCCTCTGTCTGATTTTTTGAACGATTTAATTGTTTCTAGTAAGAATTTATGTGTTCCTTTTTTTAATTATATTTTACACTATTTCTGGGATAAATGTATTGATGCATTTTTTTGGTTCAGTTTTACTATCTCGTTACTGTTTTAGTGATACATATGTGGGTGAAAAAATAAAGGTACCCTATTCTATGAACTCTCATTTTTGAGATATTTCAACTTTAAATTGGTCACCATCCACTAGCCTATTAGATGAGGTCTTGGGAAAGACACCACTTGGACCCCATTGGGTTTGGTAATAACATGAATACTCCTAGATCATGTTTGGATGCTGATGATGATGTCGACCAAACTAGTTTTACCCTTCCTCAACCTCAAAATTCTAAAATATTTAATATTCTATGGAACTTTCTTCCACTCCTTCACCATAGTGTGGGATCCAATCCATATTCCATCGTCCTTATAATGATATTCGAGAATTAGATTCTAGAACTAATACTAGATGGAAAGTAGTAAATGATATTGAAAATGTTGCTTTTTCATTATCACCATATAACTCATTCCCTATATTATTATATTAATGATGAAAATTGTGTACTTGACAATGTAGTGGTGTTTCACCCATTTCGAAGAAAAAAGTTAATCTCATTGGTGGTCATGATAATCATCCTATTATTGGTATAAAGTGATTTTTTTAAATCTAATGAAAAAGTAACTAGTATGTGTAACAATTATTTTCTTTTTGAATAAGATATAGTAAATATGTATCACTTGATTATAGTGAAAAGTTTTCACCCTTTTCTCAACATAAATCCATTATAATCTTTTTGAAATTTATCATCAGTTTAATTTTCAATTTTTTAAAATGGATAGAACGATTACTATTTTAAAATATATATATTTTTAAAATTAATTTTGTGTTCCAGCATCTAGTTTGGAAAGTCGAAAATATATATATTCTCATTTTATGTTAACTGAAGCACTATAAGGTTTAAAATAAGCACCTCAGGTTTGGTATGATGGAATAAGTAAATTTATTTTATCTAATGACTTCAAAATAGAAAATTTGGTTTTTTTTCAAAAATCAATTCCAAATGATTTATTATTATTTTAAATTTAAATTAATGATGTCATTTTTTCATCATAAAAAGTATCTTTTTCAAAAAAAGTTAAATTTAATGATTAAAGTGTTTGAAAAGTGTTTTATGGGAGGTTTAAAATTATTCATTATTTTAAAATTTAACAAAATTATTATGGATCCTTCTTAAACCCAAAGTAAGTATAATAATTAAAATTTCAAGAAGTTTAGAATGGTTAATTTTATTGACTTTATAAAACATATGTGGACAACTTATATTCTAATATTGAATGTAGCCTCTCAATTGGGTGATAACAATCGTTATCGTTGTTTGAATGAATATTTACTTTGCCCAATCGAAACTCATCTGAACATAATTTTTAATCTATTAATTTTCTTATTTTAAATATAATATAAAAGAATCACATTTAAAATAAATAAAATTAATTTTCTATTTTTTAAAAGGAACTGAATATAAATGATTTTTTAACATCTGGAATCCTCTATTAAACAATCTTGTTTTCATAATGTGAATTTTGAAGGAATCCAACTACATAAAAATTCATTTGAGGAACTTTTCATCTACATTGAAAATAACTCAACTATTGGAGTAGTAAGATGCCCAAATATGTGGTTCATTATATAGAAGGACAAAAATACATATCATATTGGATTAACTTCATTCATATTATATAGATGAATTACAATCTTTTGGAATTTTTTCTAGCTTATTATTATGTTTACATCCTGATTTAGAACACTAGTATTATCTTTAATTTGAAATAACATATTCAAAACTGTAACATTAAGAACATTTACTTGGGATAAAAACATTTTATGATAAACTATCATAGAGTTGATATCTTTGTTGGCATTGATTTCATAAATCTTCAACATTCTAATATCTTCACTAAACCCCTTCTAATTGATTAATTTTACTTAATAAAAGGTGAGTTAGGTATGATATGAAATGTATTTTATTCTCCTAATATCATTGAAATGATTAAACGATTTTTTCTGAATTTTTTTCCATGTTTTTATTTCTAAACTAGATTTAAATTTTATTTTTTATGAAAATATTCAATACATTTTTATAATATTAGGAAAGTAATGTGTGTACGACAGTATAATTAAAAAATTATTTTCAAGATATAAATAATTTGATGTGATTCTAGAGAATATGATTCTTGGTTTTTAACCTAAATTTTTTATTGGTTTTTATTAACATTTATCCTTCCTTTTAATGGCGATTGGTCCATTACTCCAACCCTTCTATCACACTATTCAAGGAATTTTTATGGATTATTAATACAATCATTATATATAACTAATAATGAAAATGAGTTTTTAAAATATTTATTTTCTAATTATTCTCTATATATTAATTCATTATAGTGTTCATGATTCCTAAAACCTTACATTTTCAATTAAGGGATGGGTCATAATCTTTTTAATACTAATACGATCCAAGAATATTTATTTGTATACAAAAAATATCCAAATTTTATAATATTATTTGTTTTTTTGGAATGTTTTACTTTTTAAAAATAATTTTTTAAATTTTCACCGATTTATTACAATCTATTTTAATATATTTTTTTTAAATATGCTTCCAAAAATTTCGTGTTTTCAAAATATTTTAAAAATATTAATTTTATTCTCTCTTAAAAGATCATTAATGAAGGGAAAAATAGATTTAATTTTGTTATCTTTTTTATCTTACCCCATTTATCATATATTATTGATAATATAAGAGGTGGATATGTTTTATCATGTCATTGTATATGATGTTATGTTATGTTTGAGGGATATGTTTTCAATATTATCTCTTAATTAATTTAATTTTTTATTATTTTTTTTATTAACAAAAAGTGTGATATCATTTTGTTCCCACCATTAATTTTTTTAATGATAAAAGAAATTATTTGTTTTAATCATTAGTAATTATTTTATGTTTTTATACCAAAATTATTATATATTTCAAGATTTATTTTTTGGATAATTATTAATAAAATTGTATTTATTTATAAAAATATTGTATTATTTTTTTATATTATTTTTCTTTATTTTTTATTAATAAGTCCACTTTATTATTATTCTTATTATTGAATATAGTTAATTTTATTTTTATTAGTAAAAAAATAATTTTTTAATGTTATATTCTACCTATATGAATACCATATATGACTTGTAAGGGTAATATGGCTATACCCTTATGTGGTCAACATTTCTATTTTTTCAGTGTGTAAACCCTTTTATTTACTCATATGCAATCATTTGGTTCCCCTTATATATATTTATATGTGATTTCTTACCATTATTTACATTTGATAAATTATGTTACCTTAATGTAACTCTTTCAATACCCTTACACATGTTTTATAAATTTCTAATTACCATTAAACATCTACCTTTACACAATTTACCTTTATAAAGCTAAATTTATATTTTTTATGAATTTCATGTTTACCTTTTCATATTGTTAATTCTACCAATATATGATCTTATCTACCCATACACAAAGTTTATTATATTTAAAAAATATATTATTTTTGTATTTACCCTTCTTCAACTTTTTATTTTTCTTATTACACTTTCATACCATTCATAATTTCCTTTTCTTTAACCTGGTTCTCCAAATTACTCTATTTTCATTATTTTTATGGTATTTTAGTTTTTTGATGTATATTCCATGTGCCAAAACTACATTAAGGAATATATAATTTTATAAAAAATTTATATATCCAATGCATATTATTTTTACAATATTTTAAATATATTTATTATATATATTAAATATATACTTCATTCTCATAAAATTTTATTGCCTGAAACACAAATAATTCGACTATATTGTTTTCATTAATTTTAAAATTTCAAAAATAAAGTTTATAGAAAAATATATTCAAATTTTTTTATATTTATAATGAATTACATTTAAATATTTATATTATCAGATTCTTAAAAAAAGAAAATCTTATTTTAGAATTTTTTAGATTCAACATTTTTATGATTTATTTACATTTTTATTATAAAAGTTTTACACATATTGATGATTATTTAAAATGTGTTTTTGAATTGGTCAAATGGTTATAAATGTAAATGATAATATTTTCATTTCATCATTAACTTAATAACGATGGATTATTATTATTTAATATTTTAATTAACTGATGATTATAATTGTATTTTTTAGTCAATATCATATTAAAAGGATTAGTATGCTTCATGAAATGATGGAAAAGACAAATTTAACCTAGAAGTCTTCATGATTAAGATAATCGATGGATTCCAGATCTTTTTGGATGGAATTTTGAGCATATACCTAGAGAAATTGGGTGTCTTGGAAATCTAAACGAATTCTACCTAGGCAAATTACTCATAAATTTACCATTGTGATCATTTTATCATAAGCATGTTTCCTTCTTAATCTATTTGCATCAAAGAGTATGTACTAAATTTTAAATATATTTTTCACTCTCTCATTATTCTAAGTCTCCCTATATGTTTATCATTTTCATTGAGATAATTGAGACATTGAAAGTAGTTATTCTCTTCAAAATTTTCATGATTTGGATATTTTAACATTTAAAATTTAGGATGTTGGTTTTTATGTCTTTATGCATTTAAATTAAAGAAAACATTGTCTCTTCCGGTTTGTACCTTCACCATTAAAGATGTAAATTAGTTTTATCTTGTTTTTTCTATACCCTTATAAATCAATGGATTTTTTTGGCAGTTGGGATAACATTATACCTAAGGGACTAAAATATTAAATACAATAGAAATTAAGGTGGAAAATAAAGGGTTAACACTATAATATATTGTTGAACTACCTTTCCATATATTTTATACTATTTAAAATCTAAATTTTAATTTATTTGTTTTGTTCACTCACCTATTTGATAATTTGTTTAATCCATTATGTTTTCCCAATAATTTTGTCTCTAATCACTATTCATTTATTTCTTTAAATTTTAAATTTATTAACTATTTTTTATTTTTTTATTAAATTATTTTCTTTGAATTATTATAATTTTAATAGAATTTTGGAAAATATGATTATAAACATATATTGTATTACATTAAATTCCTTAACAAAAATTTCTCCCCTAACTCTTAGAATTTTCTCATCTATATCCACCCTATTAATACTTGATAAAATTGTAACCATTTAGGGAAATATTATATCAAGAGACTAAAACACATACTAATAGATAGTTATATCCAATGAAAAAAAATTTAAAGGTTTTTAAATGGTGGGACAATACCCATGACCTCTTTACCCAAGGTTCCCCCAATGAACAATTCATGATAAGAAGTATCAATGCTTATAAGATCCCCAAATAAAAACACTAGACCCAGATAACCCACTACAACACCATTGTCGGCCCCCCACACAGTTTTAGTAATGTTTTTGATCATCCTAGATTAGTGAATAGTGATAAGGTATCAATTTATAGTTGTGGGATGTATTTCAAGCTCATAATACCTTAAGAAATTTTAAGGATTCCAACCAAGAATTCATTATGTTCCATTGATTGATTAAACATTCATACCATAGTGTAAATTAAAAAAGTAATATAAAATTTTTAGAACCATGTATTAGATGTAATAGAAGCAAAAAAAAGAAATATAATTATTATCCAAATGTGAAAAATCAATAAGATAAAATATCATACTCAAAAACATATTTTTTCAAAATATACCAGAATAATTTAGCTTATATATAATCATGATCCAAAAAATATTATAATCTAAGTTTCCCCATTATTCCAAGTCATGTAGTCTCCATGTTTCCCTTATCCACCGTCATACTCCTGTGATGGAATGTTATATAACATCAAAAATATATTTTTGAAAATTATCCCTTTTTCCTCTACAAGCATCAATCAAACCAGGTCTGAATATTCTCAAATTCATTTTAAGGTGTAAGAGAAATCCTAATAGTTTACCACTAGTAAACAACATATCACTTCTCATAATGAAAACCATGACATCTAGTTAGAAAATAATTTTTTTCAAACCCATTTCATTCAAAAAAAATAAAAAACACATTGGTTTTCAAGAGGAAATATTGGGGAATGAAAAATTAAAAATTACAAAAAAAATAATAAAACCACTGGATGAAAAATTGAACTATTGTAGTTATAATAAAATCGCACATGGAAAATATTTAATAGAATTATATATCATGGTTGAAATATATGTACAACTCAGGGGTGATCCCACTAATAATATCTAGGTCTCTAAGACTCAATCATAGATCATTTTTAGCCTATGTGGTCCTAAATATGTAGTGTAACCTGATACCTCAAAATGCCTACCAATAAAAAACCTTGAGATTACTCGTGTATAATGCTAAGGTTGTCCCCCATCCTACAACTAGAGAACCCAATATCTATTATTAACACATGTAACAATGTCCATCACAATAAATAATTCCCATGAAAGGAAAACAAGGTGTTACTTAAAATACCATCCAAAAATATCATCAAACTATCATTCAAAAATATGATTTTCATAGAAGCAATTTTTTAATTAATAATATACAGGAATTAAATAATGTTCAAATGTAAAACTAAATCAAATTACTATTTTTACCAAAATAATCTAATGACATTGATAAACACACATATATAATCCCTTAAAAATTGATTTATTGATAATATAACCATATATCGATAGGATAAACACAAAATGAATTTATTCTAATGGAAAATTATAGATATATAGAGTCACCCACCTCAATATTTATGAAACAACTTTTCCATTGAAAAATAACACAAAGGATATAGAGATGGAAGCATTGAGAAACTAAAACCCAAATAATATCTTCAAAACACTGAAAGATACATAGTTACATACATCATTTGTCTTTGGGAACATAAGTATATAATGTAAATTGAAGGAAAAAGGAATAATATGAATAAATAAATGAACAAAAGAACAATATTTTATTTCCATTGATAAATATAAAAAACACATGGGAGATTTCACATTAATATATACGGGGTTGTTTAATTGATATTAAGATAAACTAGTATAAAAAGGTAAAAATTGATAGGTGTGTAAGGATTAAAATTAAATGGCCATATAAGAATAAATTTCTAGTTTAAAAATTGGGGATGGTTGTATATCTTTGCAACATTTTTTTCTATTAAATGTGAAAACTGTGCAGATCTAGTCTTATTTACCACTAACATCTATAATGCGTCACATGTTTTGGTCATATGTCTTGATCCAATAATTCCTAATGTTTAATGTTTTACATTATGTAAAAATAGATCTCATGACTGTCTTGGGACTCATATACAGATTGGATAATCATGCATAGGCTATGAAGAAATAAAATATAATCCCTCGGGACTTTATTTATTTTCTTTGGTGCACTACTACTATTAACTATTAACTAACCATGAATTTTGGTTAAATTCCCCAAAATTCATGCTATATACCTATAACACTACAATAATAAAAAAATTCTACAAAATTTTTATGATTAATATAAAATACTTACTAGAGACCTAGGGAGTGGAAACATTCTCCCAAATATGCAACTTTCAACCCAAAATAAGTAATCAATACTACGATTCAAGAAAAAGAAAAGGTATTATATCTCTAACATGGGATTCTAACACCCACTTAATTTGTTTATAATGGACATTATAACATAATACATGGACAAAAATAATCAATTTACATAACAAAATCATGACTTGATGATCTAAAATAAAAATAAGATACTCAACCACTGAGGTGTTAGGATCAAGGTATAATAATTTACATTATTGAAAAATTGATAAGATAAAATGATATTATTTAGTTTATATACATAGAAAATATCATAAATTGGAGTCATATATGTTGGAAAGGCTATCTTATATTTCATATTTTTGAGATCGTTAGTGATCATTAAAGGCTTGACATAACATGGTGCCAGCTTACTATGTGTCTCTAAATAATGGTTATTTTTCATGGATATTATTTAACAAAATCCAAATATCTAGAAACAAGATATATTAGATGATGACATCAATTATTCATGACATTTATGATGAATTCTATCCATTTATATCCTTTTTTGAATCAACTAAACCTTATTCTTTTTCTCTTTAACAATAATTCTTCCCAAGAACGTTTGTCTCATATATTAGAAAATCATATATGGTACTCGAATGACTACCCATATAGGGATTATGAAGGATCAATAATTAGTATTGATTGATAACTTTTTTTATGATAACTCAATTAACGATAAATATTTCTCCCAAAATCCAAAAAAACAAAGATGTTATCTTAGATAATGTTCTAAAAAATATAGACATCTCTCCCCATCCAACCTTATATTTTTGGATGATATTTCATTCTCAATTTCATCTATGAACCAAGTTCCCCTTGAAGAAAATTCGGAAAACAAGATGTGATGTAAAGTTAACTATTTTAAATAATCACTAAAGGAACATTATAATTCCATGAAATCTTATGGTTGTAACTACGTTTGAGATACTAAAAATTTATTGAGTCCTCGATATGAATGAAATTGTATGGTTTAATTAACTAGTTAAAAAACTATACCATAATTTCCTTTAGAAAACAATATAAACCCAAAAACAAAATCCATAGAGATCTCATCTTATTTCATCATCAATATATGTAGATGTTACAATAACACAAATGACTTTTGGAGCTCATATTCAAATATCCTAAATATAAGGCACCAAAATATACATTATGTAAGAACTCATTTCATCTCATGCCACTAATATTGATTTTTTACATTATTGAACATTTTTTTATCCACACAAATTACTACCCTGTTGCAGTCTAATCACCACTCATTACAATATGCTTCAAAGAAAATGGGACTAAAAACCACTTTTGGAAATATATGATATCATATTATGATAGAGAAAGATAAATATGTGTATCCCCAACATTAAATATTCATCTATTCAACTAATAGATAGGTTCATCTTTTATTCCATGTTTTATCAGGTCATAATAAGACAAGGTGTGTTAAACTATGGTCCAAATCACTCATTTATAATCATATTATACTACAATATAATGTTTATAAAATTATATCATTATAACCCATTAATTTTTACACTCTTTAAATTCATGAGTGATAATTTTCTAATATTTTCATAAGACACTATATTCTCTTTTCATGATGTGTATGTATTGTAAAAATTGATATACTACAGGTATTATCCCCACAACCATTGTTGGAAAATCTGTTACCATTAGAAAAAATATACTACAAAATTTTATGATCTAAATTCAACATGGGTTTCACCTTTAACTAGTATTAGTTCCTCATTTTCAGAGCATATGTTCCTACTACAAATTGATGTTCATAAGTGCGGTAGTTATTTTCACAAGGGTAAAAATGAAATGACAAATATTATAAAATGTGGGCACTCATCATCAATAAAAACCCAAAACACATTCATGAGGGATCTCAATAAATGAAACCTGTAATTTTTTTATTTAGGTGGATGAAAATAGTCTCCAAATTCAAAAAAATTTCAACTCCTCAATGGACTCCTAGAATTTATCACTCCTTTAAAATTTTTCACCCTTTTAGGTTATATCTATTATGGTATACCTTTTCATAGAGATTTTTTTCAATAATCAACTATGATATCCTACTTGGAAAAGGAAACATTGTATTCCAAATAAATTATTTGATCTCTCCTATGATGTAATAGTATATATGTTTTCCTAGTGCACATAAATGACTCTTTTAGAAACAACATGATCAATGAACATCATTTCAAGGAATTAAAAAATAATTTTAGAATACTTTTCCTTAAGTAAATAATCACATGAGGTATCAAATATGATGTCCAAATGTCCTGATTTGTTCTCCATTTTATTTTAAAGACCAAATATATCATCAAGGAATACTCGAAAAAATGGTGTAATATAATCATAGAAAATTTCCTTCATCTAGGCCATAAATATTGATGTGTAACTGTTGATAATGAACAATGTAACAATGTACTCAAAATACTATAATATACTCAAGAAATATGTTAAGGAAACATCAAAATCCCTCACATTCAATTGGTGGTAACCTGACTACAGATCAATATTTAGCAACCATTGTACTCCCTTGAGTTGATCAAACAAATCATCAATCAGATGTAACACATGCATATTATTGGTCATCACTAAAGTGATCTTTTGATAGTTATTTCAAAGATAAAGGCATCTTTTGGTCGGTGAAAAATTGAAATATGGTGCGGGTAAACAGACATTTTTAATACTAATAAAAATTTTAAAGATAAATAATAATATAACGTTTATTGATATGATAAAGTGATTATTTTGATATATAATAAATGGTATGTCAAATATTCATTGTGTGAATATGTATTGTGAAAAGGACAATATAAATTTATTAAATCATGTGTTTTAATCTTGATTGATAAGAAGAATAAGTTGAAAGAGATAGAAAACATGGGTTGATAAAGGAGATCATCAATTTATCAATGTGACCCCCTACATCTTCCCTATTTGCGTTCATATGTTTTTTTATTGCACCATTTATGAAGGGAATGATCAAGAATCCCATCCCGCAAAATTGGTTTTGAAAACCCTCTTGAGGTTCATCGGTTGAAAAAGATCATGCTCTCACTTTTTTGGTAGTGAGAACCCTTTTTAAAAGAGATCATAATAATAGACGTTTTCATAGTGTAATATAGTTACCAAGTTTCTCCATTATCTCTTATAATAATTTTAATAATATATGTGACATACTAAGAGATGATAGAGGAATATAGACTTATATTGAAAAAAAATTAGGCATGTCTCTTTTGAGAACACTGGGCAGTTATGATGGAGCTTCATCTTTAGTTTTGTAGTTAACCAATTCCATTGAGGTATTCAAGGTAGATATTCTTAGACACTATGGAGACATAATTATAATCCCAAAATAGTATAGGAATATCCTATAATTATTTTTTATAATAAATTATTATCAATAAGACTTTAAGTGTCCTGAGGTCCTCCTAAATTGTTAGGCATGACATGTTTTTTGAATTCCAGAGGCATGTTTGACAATCCCTCTATCTAGTCGGTAGACTTAATATAGATTTCATATCTCCATCTACTCCCACAAACTAGATAAGGATTCTCAACCATCTATTTATTGGAATTCATATAGTTATTCCATTATGTCTATGGGAATCCGCTGGTTGATGCATCCAATAATGCATTAAATTCAACAAGATTCACCATATATTACCTCCACTGAAATGAGTCGATGTTAGAACACTATTCAAATATGTCAAAATGTGATAAATGATTGTTCTAATCCTTGATTAATATCAACTTAGTACACATGAATATGAATTTATTTCATCATTAAGTCAATCAATTACATTACTAAATTAAAATTAAATTCACTTAGATCCACTCAAATTAAATAATTAGTCACCCAAAATAGTTTATTATCATGAAAACTATATGAGTGAAATAGAGGTAAAATAATTCCCACCATTTTGATGGTCACAAACACATAAAAATATATCTATATCAAATTTCAATAAATATATAAATAAATAGAAATGTATTCAATATATATATATATATATACTAGATCTTCAAACAGTATTAAATCATTAAACTCCACCATTATGAAAAAGTTATGTTGTAGAACATATTTCAGTAAATTTATATTCCTTATTCAAAAAATTATACCCTTTTAAAGTAAAATAAATTAATACACATTTAAACATTATCGTTTCTCTAACGTAAAAATTAATTTAATCCAATTAATGATCAATAAATTTCTCCCCATTTTAATTATAAAATATTAAAAGGTAGAGTGAGGAAAAAACATAAATGGAATTATTTGAAAAAAAATTAAAGGAATATTTAAAATTATATTTTAAAAAATAGAAACTAAAATATGAGTCCAGGGAAAGACAAAATAAAAATTAAAAATAATAACACATAAAAAATTAAATCATTTATTAGATTTCAAAAATCCCATTAAATAAGAAAAGTAGATATAGAGGAACATTTTTTATAAAAACATACCTCGAATGAATCCACAGATTTTAACATTTTATAAAGAAACATAACAAATCAAAGTGACAAGTATATGTTGAATTTTTTAATCATTATTAATCTCTATTAAAGAGAGATAAAAAAAGATATCATATACAAAATTACTCATATGATTTTTAAAATAAATCGTAAAAATGATTTAATAAGTAAAAAACTAAGTGAATTCAATGTTTGAAAACAATTTTTCTTTTAATTTTTTAAAATAATTAATATTATAATAAAAAAATACTTGTTTTAAAAATATATTACTTTGTAGGTTTTATTTAAGAGAATTTTGTTTTCAATTTTGAAAAATAATTTGAAAAAATTAATCTCTTAATAAAAATTTAATAAATTTAAGAAATAAGGCTCCCCTCAAATGAATTTTATTGGGAGATATAGGGATAATAGAAAACATAAAATTAATAATGAATTTCTAAATAAAATAATAAAATAAATATTTTTAGGACATAAAATAAAAAAATAAAAAAATATATACATATAATTTTATAATGTTTACCCATGTATTTAATGGTGAAGTAGAAACCATAAAAAATACACAATTATTATCATCCATTTAATGAAATAAAAGAAATCGCATACTATAGGTTTAGTGAAAATATAATTGACATCAAATCCCATTCAAATAATCTCAATTAGATACCACTCTTTTGAAAGTGGTCTCTTAACAAATACTACTAATTGTGAATGTGTAAACTTTGAGAGTGGTGGATTATAATTTTATAGATAATAATGGAAATATTATTATTACACCTAAAAATTATACGGTAATATCAAATATTGGTTTGTAATAGTATGTGTTTCATTTATATTTTTGGGCACAAAAACTCCCAATTACTATATATTTTGTATTGTTATTATAAATGAAAATTTATTTATTCTTCATTATACTCCAAGAAATGAGATATTTTCCATGTAACTAAACTTTATCACATGTAATTTTATAATATATTGTACATACACAAGTATTAGTATTGAAAATTTTATTTTTTTAAAAAAACAATCCTTTTGAAAAACAAATTGTATTGTTATTTTTATATAATGAAAAACCATTTTAATATGTTTAAGATGAAGTTATTTTGTATTTTATTGACAAAAATAACAAAAACAAATCATTGAAAATTATATTATGTTTGTCCATAGTGTGATATAGTGGACTAACATTCATACTTCAATAAATATTATGTTTGATCGACATACCTATTTCACCTAACATTATCCTACAAGCTATACTCATGGGTGTTGTAATGTAATTATCTTAATCTATGCTAATTTACATTAAAATATCATTACTGTATTTACAACATTTAGAAAAATACCATAATTATTTTGAGAAATTTTAATATTATGAAAGAATTTTATTTCACCCATAAGGAAAATAACAAACTACTTTTTCATTAAATCAAAAATTATAAACAAAGAGGTTCATTAATAGATCTGAAAAACACTTCACTAAAATAAATATTGAGAATTAAAAAAACTATATGAGTTTTTGGAAAAAATAATCAACGTTTCCAATTTTAAAATGATTATATTAAATACAATATAAACATTCTTTACAAGACCAAAGGGTTGTTTTAAAAGTTAAATATCCCTATATATTTTAGAAAAAAGTTTTTTTAAAATTAAAAACATCACAACCATGTGGTTGTTCCATGAAAACATTTTTATTAATAAATATTTATAAAAATTTATTTCTAACACACATTTGAATATTTTAAAAATTAATATTAGTGGTGATTGCCAGATATATTCTAATAGAATCAAACCAAGCGATGGGTAAAAGGGTTTTATAAAATTTTATTACTTCTTCTTGATTATATCCATCACCAACTATATGGGATTTCATTCATGTGACATTGTCAAGTTCACACACACACACACACACAGAGATATAAATATATATATATATTTTAAATATTCATCATGAATCTATGAATATATGATCATTAGTTATTTCCAATAGTTTCCATAAATTATTTATGGTGAATTTAATTGGTTCTAGTTCCACGGAATGAATCCAATTTTCACCATTTAGGGAATTGTTAACATATTGGGGTTCTAAGTGTGAGACAAACAAATTTGACCACATTTATGACTAATTTTCAAGTATGAGTTCCCTCTTAAATATCCTAAATTAAATTTTCAAGGGGGTAGTATTATTTTTAAAACGTTAGGTAACGATTGTTAATGTTATTCTTGTTAAACATGGAATTATTTAAGTTGAAAATGTTTATTTGATGTTAAATTTTATATTTCAACCAAATAGTTTTGAGAAGGATATATTACAATATTTTTATCAAAAAAAAGTTTTATTTTACCATCATTTTAGTCCTATTGTTATAGACACAATATTCCATAATTGAGTGGAAATTCCCATGAATGTTACCTTCATCCAATCTTTTACCCAATATTACAAGATTATATTTTAAATTAATAATAAAAATTTCAATGAAAAACGTTCAAAAATATTGCTTTAGGTTTTTAATCTATCAACATTTTATATTTTTGATTTTTTGGTAAAATTATTACAATAATAATATTAATGATAAACCGCATAGTAGTAAGGGAGTTATTATAAAAATAATGAGGAAAATTAATTTTTTTCATAATTTATGTAATTCCTTGTATTGGTATATTTAACATCTCTATTACCTCATTTTTTGGGTGATTGTGGATTAAAAAAAGAATTACTTTATCCTTGAGAATATAATAAATCATTAAATACCTTATTGTTGAATTATCTAACTTTATCATATTCAATATATATAATTTGGTAACCATATTCATTTTCAACCTTTTTTTGAAAACATGATCAATGACTTAAAATATTAAATTTTATGAGATATGATCTATGTTCAAGTTAATCTTTTAAAATCATGAATAATAACTAAATATTTTAATTTAACGCAAATAACTTATATTTAATAATTAATTAATATAACACGATGAATTATTTCAAGAGATATAAAAGAGAAATTACTTTTTATATTAAAAATAATATTTATGTTTCATAACATATTGGAATAATTTAAAAAAAAATTCAATTATTGAAATAAAATTTAGAGAAATTCTATACTAGTTTATAACATTTGTGTTTGACATGTGAGTGTATTCAATAGTGACTAACGAATCTATATGAAAGACACAACTCACTAACTTGAAGACTCTAGATTTTTTTTTCTAGGGAGGGATTTTAAATTGATTTTATTAACATTATAAAAATAAGATGCAGTAAATAAATGTCATTATTTTTAGTAAAAACATTTCTTTATTCATATTTGGAATATATATTAAAAATACTATCACATAATTGACTTATTATTATTAATTTTTATATCCTGATAAAAATAAATAAAAATTGTCATATTTTTTTAAAACCTAACAGTACATTTATTGATTACAATACCCATAGATTTTTCACGTATGGTGCTGTTATAATCATTTAGTTTTTCTATCTAATTTTATTCAGAGTACCCTCATCACATTTATCTTAAACAACCACATTCTAGGTACCATATTTCTTTTTTTTATTTTCTCTTAAGACACTTTTACTAAACAATTATATGACTAAATATTTTAGTACCCAAAAAACAAGGTTCATCTAATGCTATCCAATAATGATTTAGGTATCTATATATTTGGGTATAAGATTTACTAATGTAAATAATTAATAAAATATGATTTTATATTGGTCATTCATATATGAAATTCATTCAGTCACATTTATATATTAAATAAGAACTTATTTTACAGTAATAACTATATTAATCCTATAATAAACAATTAAATAAGGTGGGTTAAAGATTATCTTTTTGATGTTCTATATAGATTTGAGAATCCCATACCGACCAATTATTTTACATGTATTTGGGATCTTATAAAATTTTATATTATTTTCACCTTAAGTAAATTTTTAGAGAGTTTATTAGAAGTATATTATTTTGTATTAGATTTTAATAATAATGATTTAATTATTAATTTCATTGATAAATATTCCAAATTATTGAAGACTGATTCCTTCTTTTTAAAAAGTTTTTTTCTTTAAGAAAATACTTTAATTTTTACCAAGTAATTTTTCTAATGAATAAATTTAAAATAAAAGGTTTTGGAGTTGATCACATGTGTATTGAAGGTCTTAAAAATTATTGTAACTGATGGATCAAGAATAAAAATATTATGCTGATGAATTAGAAGAAAATTATGATAGGATGTAATGTTAAGAGGTGATCAACCCTCAATGTATTCATAAATATGAGATATGAGGCACATGTAACTTGATTTCCTCAAATATGATGATGAACTACGGTTCGTGAAGACATCATTTTCACAAATGTTATAACAATTAGATCACCTTTACATTTTCCCCTCTCTTTAACTAACTTTTTACATAAAAATTGTTCTTTCTAAATGTTTCCCTATTTATAGAATTCATAGAATTTCACTTATATTATAAATTTTTGATTCACCTACATAGTATGATTAGAATGCTTATTTTTCTTGAATAATATGACTATATTATATAGGATTTGTGTCAAATATTGAACATCGTCTTTAAATAACTCATCATTGGTAAACTTGAGAGAAATTGATTCCAATACATCATTGTCTTTTTCGGTCTCCTTATCACCATGTAAAATGACATTTATTTCATACATAATTGGGGATCTAATAAGTTCATCGAATGCAAATTTTATCAGATCCTTTACTTCTTGTACAATAGTGACTTATGGTGCCCAATTTATCGACAAGACAAAGAGTATCATTTATACTAAAGTATTAATAGGAAATCTATCATTAAGAAACATAAAATTGTTTAATATTTCAGTAACCCATGTTAATATACTGGTGATGGATTCAGTTTGATTTAGATAATATCTTTACAAAAAATGTGTACTCTAGTATCATTATCTGTTTTGATTCCTTCATGAGTTACATATTAAAATTTCCATATTTCATGGGCATTTTTACATGTTGAAACATTATTAAAATTCTTTTTCATTAATCCCTTATTGTAGATCATTCATGTTTTTTCTATTGTTTTTAATGGATTTAATATCATATATGGTCTAATTACCTTATAGTATTTTATTAAGAATACAGTTATTTATAGAAATTTTTTATACAAGGTTACTAATGATACCATAAAAATTTGACATGGAACCTTTCCGTTATTAATACTCTATAATAACAAACATAATAACATGTGAATAAGATATATATTCAATTAAAAAAATATAAAACATTGAATTGGATTATGAATTAAAATTGGACTAAATAATTTAAGAAAACAATGTATAAAAACACAAAGACTCATTTGATGTCAATTCTTGGTTAAAGAAAAATTCAATGAGTGGGTAATTTCCCTTATAAAAGTGAAATGAAATGTGAATGTTAAATATAAACATAAAGGTATTGATATGATAAAAATAAAATTTTGATACAAGATAAAAAGTTAATTTTTATATAAAATGATTTATTATAAATATTATAAAATTATTGATAGAATTTATGAAATTATGGGTATCGAGTATTAATGATGAAAATTGTAAATTGAAAGAGAGATGAAACATGGTTTCATAATTGATTTTGGAAATAGCATGACGTGAGACCTAAGTCACCTCCCCTACTTTTTATAGTTTTTTATAACTCACTTGATCTTTTCTGCAATTAGGAAACCCATCCCTCATAATTAAGGTTTTTGAGATCCCTTTGGATATTATTTAGAATCAAATGAACCCATCCCTCATAATTAAGGTTCTTAAGATCCCTCTGGATATTATTTAGAAGCAAAGGAACCCATCCCTCAATTTTTCGGTATTATCCACACATTGTGGAAGTGTATGGGAAGGAATGTTTCAATTGTGAAAAAACATTAATATGAAACTTACTTATACCTCATTATTATTTATTAAAATTATATCATAGATATATTAATGATGAAATAATATGATCTTATATTTATGAAGAATATTGGTTGGATCTTGAGCGATCATTAATAGGATCTACTAGAGATTCACCTTTGTTATTTTAGATAACCCATAGCATATAGTTAATAATGATTCATTTAATAATCCTCTGAAAAGGGAAATTTATATTCCAGAAGCATCTAATAATCTTATAGAATTACAATATTCATTACGCATCATTAATGAGAGTTTAAGATCTACATGATCTGTCAAAATTAAGAAACATATCTTCTTGTTTGAATAACACTAGATATTAGAATAATCCAACCTAGTAGATTGTATGATTTTAAGAGATACAATGGAACGTACATCTTAGACCAGCTATCTGGTAAACATCCTATAGGAATTTCATTCTGTTTATATGGAATTATATTTCCATTTCCCTTAACTGGCATGCTTGTCCCATATGTAATCCATCAACTTCAACCAGATCATCCAATGTATTCATACATTCAATATAATGAGTGATCCATATTCATTCAATTATCTAATAATATGATAATTTATTGTTTTAATCCTTAATAAAGGCCATCATAATGATTTTGAAGAGAGTTCAATGTATTTATTAATAAATCAATGACCGCAGAAAAATAGAATATTAAGATACTAAAATCCACTCAAATGAAATTATTAATAAAAAAATAGTATTTTTCATACATAAAACATCTATGATAGATATATAAGTACAAAAAGTTCTTCATGTCTTCCTTTGAAATAGAATTGGTGATGACTATAATGACACACTTTGGTGAATGAGTCCCTTTATCTTTAGATCCCCTAAAAGAATGTTTGTCTCCTTTAAAACTGTATGGGTCATTTTTTATGATTTAATGGATATGGATATCCACCATATAAGTAGTGGTATTATGAAATCCACCTCTCAATGCGGTGTAATCCCAGTAAAAAATCATACAACCCCTATTTTTACCTATCCACAACCAATGGAAGTGGTCCGGTTAAACCATTTACAAAACCATAAATAACTGGCCTAGTAATCTAATACGAGAAGGAAACTATTACTGGGACAATCACACCTACCCTTCCTAACCTTTTATCCCACTCACCCGTAAATTTCAAATTTTTTTATCGATCGAGAATAAAATAAAATTTCAAGGATAGTATCCATTCCACGAATTAATTATACACATCCAAACCATGATAAAAATATTACCAAATGTGTTTAAAACTATTTCTAATATACCAAAACAACCATAACCTCTATAATTTTCATTCATCACTCATACATGTTAAAATACTTCTCCCTCCTCTTTCATAATGGTGTGGAGAGATGTGTAACATTTGATGTGAAATTGGATCACAGACTAAGTCAATAAATTAAATTAGATGACATAAATGAATGGGAAAAATATTTGACCATTAAATATCAATAAATATTTTCAGATATAAACATCAAATTAAAGATGGTTATTCGAAACAACTCTAACTCATAAAACTCATCCTCTACTACATAATGTCAATAAGATTCTGTATGACTCTGAGTATTCTTTATATATTTCTAGTCCTCGTTCACATATGAATGAGATTCCATCACATATATTATGTATATAGATGAAAATTAAGGAGTCATATATATTAAATAATTCGTCATAAGTGTAACTATAAAATTTATATAAAATAATTAATTTAAATGATGTATAAGAATTAACTTAATTCTTTTTTATTGGATTTAAATTCATTATGTAATTACCTTTTTCCACATGTGAGGAAAATAACCTCTTATTTCATACTATCCCCGATTATCAAAGGTTTTATATAATTACTCTATGAAGGTTACTTGTGTGTTGTACTTATAAATTTATTATTAAAATTTCCCTTTTTAACCATAATTGTTTATTTATCTTTAGAAATGTGTAAATTTAATTTTTAAAGAACATCCCACAAATATTGAATAATTTTCCCTATAATATTCATTTTATATTTGTCATTGAGTTTGGAATTTTTTGGTGTTAAGTATGATTGAGTGAGATGTAGTTAAAGGACATTATTTGTGTCAAATTCAAACTCTAATAATCAATCAGTACCCATATCATATTGTTATCATGATAACAAGTCAAAATTTCCTCATTTGTTAAAAAGGATTCATATATATATATATATTGATTATATCGTCTATTTATTACTAAATTTTATCCTTGAAAACATCTTGGATATGGGAAAACATGGTGTACACATTAATCTATTCATTTCTCATAAAAAACTCATGAGACCGTGATAGTATCATTATGGTAAAAAAATAAAATGAATCATCTATGAGCCTACCATATGCTTATATTTCAATATCACTTTCTTCTTTAAGGTGGAAAACATGGTATTAGGGAATATATTATAAGAAATTTACTTTCATTTCATAGTATTATGTACAATAACCAATACAAATCAATGAAATTAGGGGTGATAATGGAATATTCTACAACAACCAATGGTTTTAGTAATTAATTTTCGATAAATAAATATCATTCTTAGTGTCTTGTTATTATTATTTTATATAAAAAAACAAAAAAAAAAGATTAAATGATTAATAATAGGGATTGAATTTTTATATTCCAAAATTTATTTATTTTTAGGGTTTTACAAAATTAGGAAAAACATTACATAACAAAATATACACCTCAACACTATTTTAATTTTTCTCATAAAAAAAAAGTTATTAGGTTTACACTTTTTTTAATTCATGAAAAATTTTCTTCTTTTAAAATGATCCAAATGTTTAAATATTTTCCCTTCAATTATAATAAAAACATTTTTTATTTTATTTTTGTAATAAAATACAGAGCGAGGTTTCTATGGAACACATAGAGAATATAAAAAATAACAAGGTAAAATACAGAGGCCTAAAATAGCGAAGCAAAGACAATCCAATGAGATGAGGAAAGAACATTCTAGTCGAAGCCTTCCCTTATTAGATAAAAAACATGAGGCTCATTCTGAAGTCCACTAGTGACTATAACATCTTACACTTTTTGTATTCATGTCGTGTATATAGAACCTACAAGCTATCATCAAAATATAATATGAACCATTGGATTTAGTAATCAATTATCAGGAGGAATTTTCCCTGCTTTGCATGGAATTATAAACCTTTTCTATGTCTATTTCAATTGAGGATTGTTTTTATTTTATGTCATGGCATACCTCTATCACGTTAATGAGATACTTTCCCCCACAATGATAGTGTAACCTTTACTATATAAGATACTAATGGATAGGATAATCTATCAATTGTGATCCATTATAACTCTCCATCCACACATCGTACCATGGTGACATGACACATCGATATTAATATTGATACCACTAGAAGGTGGATTCCAACAAACACATATTTCTTTTTTGGGTAACAATGGTGTGTCTATAGAATAAGGAAGTATTCCACTAGTAGTAAAAAACATTCTCAAGAGTTTTCTGATATCCCAATATTTTATCAGATTTCCCAAATCCACTACTAAACACATTGTTGAAAATTTTAGTGAAATTGAGGAACTCAATCTTCCTTTGAATCATGCTTCGTTTCTTGTTTTTAAAATAGTCAAACCACGTATACCCAATAGTGAGATTAACACCATGAATTCAACTTAGTTTGGAAAACATCACAATTACTATTTTTAAGGAATTTAAAAGCATCGGCATTCTAGATATCATAAACAATAACATTTCCAATGAAACTCCACACAAATTTAGATTAGTCCCTAGTAATGATGTGGTGTTTCGTTGATTCTATGCTAGAATATTGACAAAACAAATATTTCAAAACCATATACACTCCCCACCCACATATAGTTTCGTCCATATGAATACTTTTTTTTTGTAAATTATATAGAGTAAGAAGTTATATGTTATTGGAGTGTCCTTAATACAATATACATCCTCAACACTATTGAAATCATTATATTTAGAAAGAGAAAATCAGTAATTCTTGGTTGACAAACCCCCACAAGAAATTTGTTAAAAATTAGATGATCATAATTGTAAGAGATATTGATACTATCAAATACATCACATTTATGTTGATTTAGACTGGTTTGGATCAATTCATGTTATTTCCTCTCTTCGAAAAAATAAAGATTAGGATTTGGACAGCCTGTGATGCTGAGGAAGTACATTCCCCATTGTTGTATGAAACGATGGAATCTCTAATTCCAAAATCCATAAATAATGTTCATTATGATCCATAATATGAACCTGGAGTCACTGAGACAACCAATAAATGACACACCACAAAACATTATGATTCTACCAATACAATTTTTTATAAAACTAGATCCTATAGAGCGGCCTTCAATGGCCTCCCAAACAATATTTTCTGGTGAATATAGCATTTAGTCTTCCACATGGTGTAGATTCATACCTCTATAACACACTGGTCCTTCCATTTTCCTCCAATAAGCTTAGTGACACCATCCATCTTTATTAAAACCCCAGATAAAATAAGTTATAGACATTTCAATACTTCTCAGGACATCATAGGAAAATTTGAGCAAGGAAATAATTTTACTAACAATCGATTAGAGACTATATCTCAAAAGGTAAATTAGACCAACAAATTGGTAAAAATGGGTGTTCTATTTTATGATCAGTTTATTGATCTTGTAAACAATCCCTTCCAAATCCTTTATACGTAGTCTTCCTAGAGAATGGGGATCTCCAAGTTACTCTAAAAGGATATGTAATCTCATAATACCCATTACAACATCCATTTTTTAGTTCCTACATGGACATGACTACAAAATATAAAGGCTACCCTTCCCATAATTAATTTTATCCCCACTCAATTTAGTATAATAATAAAACACTATAATGTTGCTCTTAATGGATATGAATCCCTGATTTATGAATAAAATCATATCATCCCCATAAACTGGGTGGGTGATACCACTAATCTAAAAACAACATTTGAAATATTTGATATAAAACGTGAAAATCTTGTTCTCCCAATGTCTATAAGGGGATCCTTAAACATGATGAAAATACTACGTGATAGGGGATACCCATGTCTGAGGTCTTTAACTCACATGAAAAAAAACACTACTTATACCCATTAATGACATAAAAACCCAAGGTAATATAAAAGAACATAAGAATAAGAAACACACCCAAATGGAAATACCCATATAATCCATCACATTGAGAGTTTAACCCCATTCCACCATATCATATGACTAATCCATATCAGTCCTCTTAGACACATTTGATCCATGAATATTCCAATAGAGGTAAACACGAATCTCTTAATCAATACATGTTTCCTCTTTGGGGACATTCCCTTGATAAAACCATGTTTCAATATAGCCACATAATCATGAAGTTATCTGAAAGATAACATATTAATAATATTAGAAATAATTATAAAAAGCATGTTACTAATAATTATAGGATTAAATTAAATGAAGGATGGTGGGTCTTTCACATTCTGAATCATGATGAACATGATTTCACACCCCACTTGAGGAAGTGATCTTATATGAATTATTTTCTAGATTGATCCAATGAAATCACCTTAAATAATTATCTAATGAATTAACCTGATATGTCAAGATCACTGGTCAAAATGAGTTATATTTCTGTCCCCCATCTCATTATATAGTACTAATGTTTTTACAATGAACAAAAAATTATTATATTTTAATTTTTCATCAAAAACCATTCAAAAAAATTATTTAAACCCGTAAGAAAAAAAACAATCCCAAAATCATATGGAGAAAAACCATTTTTCATTAAAAACACTTAATAAAATTCATAAATTTAATAGAATATTATATACTTATAAAATTAATTTTAAATTATTAATCAATATTTTTAAATATTAATGGTTATTATGGTTGAAATAATTGGTCAATTAGTATACATTAAAATACAATAATCTTTAGTTTGGGAAAAAATCAAAATTTATCATATGTGAATTGATTAAAATATTTTTTTAAAAACATAAAAAATAAATATATAATTATTTTAAAATTACTATTAATAAACCATTATTTATATAGAATACCATTATTTAAACATTTTTAAGAACATGAGTACGGCATAGAAAGTGTATAATCCTTTAAAACAACATTTTAAATAAAAAAATATTACCTCAATACATATAATGATTCATATGTTATCGAACTTGTGAATAATAAAATTAAATATATTTTATATGTTATTAATAAAATTTTACTTGTTAAATTCATTTTTATTATTATTTTTAATTTATTTTATATAGTTTTTTATATAGTAACTAAGATGTATAATGTCACAATGGTCATTTTACGGATGTTTGATTTAGAACCTCAAAATAAAATCATTGCATTGATCATTTTCAATATGATTTTGGCAACATTACCACCATAATAATAAAAATGTTATAATAATTATATTTAATCATTAAATAATCTTTGAAAACCAACCATGTATCAATGTCAGGAAAAATGAATATCGCTGTTTTAGATACATGGAAGTCTGTTTGTACCCATGATTAAAACATTCATTATTATACTTGGATGAAAATAAATAAATAAGATAATATTTTAAAATTACATAGTCCTAAATATGTGACAAATTTAATATTTACTCACTATTTCTATCCTTATTACTATCCTTGTATGTTGGAAATGAATAATGAATCACATCACTTTATAGAGATGGTATTACACATGTATGCACGACTAATGTTATCAGCTAAGAAGGGAAGATTGAGTAAAATGGTAAGTGATAAATTAAATTTATAAAATAATAATTATATTATAAATATAAATTATATATAATTAATCTATGAGTTTACCCAAAAATATGATCTGGTGATGAAAAAAACACACCATTTTATATACGTAATAGTTCATTGCAACACATGTGTGATATTTTCATTACTGAAAAGAAAATGGGATCAAACACAATCATAATAAAATTTCAGTATATGTAAGATGTCGATGTTATTATTTTACCTTGTTTAAATAATATTTTAGGGAGTTATTTGAGGAGATACATTTTAAACACAAAATTATGAATTGTAAATCATCTTTGGAAAACATCCCCTTTCTTATACCATAAGCATTCTTTTGATGTTATTTTGATGATTCAAAACCCTCTATGAATGGGATAGTTATTTTGGGAAATTATTTTAGTATAAATTTTATGAGTTGTATTTCACAACAAGTGTGGATAAGTGAGGATATAAGTATTTCCAATATATGTTGGGAAAGTGGAACACTTGTAAATAATTTAATCTTTTAAATATACTATATGAAATTATTAAATTAGAGTGGCACAAAATAAATATTTTTTAAATATAGGATGCGAAATTTTTTAAATATATACATACAAGAAGATATAAACATGTATTTATGATATCTTATACATTATCTTTTAGTTTTAACCCCTTTGTTAACTCTTCTAATAATTAACATGGTGGCAATGTTTTACACAGTCTACTAATCATAACAATAGAAAATAAAAATGATAAAATTTCTGGATTTGAACATCATAATTATAATTATAAAATAAATATTAAATATTAAAATTTTATATGTTTTAGAAATACATTTTATTATAAATAAATAAATTTCTATGAAAACTCTTTTTAGAAAAATATTTGTTTCATGTATAAAATGGTCTTATACAAAAATGAAATTAAATAATGACTAATATGGAATTGAATGTATTATTTTTAGTAAAATGGATTGATTTCACACTAAAAACAATCCAAACTAGAATGGAAATTTTAAATAAATTATAATAAATAATTTTTCTAATAATGATCGGTATTTTTCAATATTCACCAAAAAAAAATTTTGAGAAAAATATCAAAATTCAACCTAAGATAAATTAGATATAAAATGTCAAAAAATGGTTTCAATTTTATCAAATTGATCAAAAAAAATAAATATAGCTTTTTTTAAAATAAAATAATTTTAATCATGGAAAATAGTTTAGTTAAATAAAACAAATACTTTATCAATTGAAAAAATAAATAAGGTTATTTATAAAAATATGATAAATATGACAAAATTTAATGATTATATATAATAATATAGAATTATTTATAAGAGTTTTGTGTTTTTTGAAATCATATACACAAATCCAAACTAAAATGTAAACTGTTATACATTAATAAAATAAAATTTCAACGAATTTTATGTATCAAAAGTAGCATGGGATGATATTTTTGTACTTTTCCAAAACATTTATTTTCAATAGAATAGTAAGAGATATTTTTTCTACTAACGTTATAAATTTTATGAATTTATTATCATATAAATTTGACCCAGGTGTTTATAAAACATCTAAAATGATCAAATATGGAATTAAAGAGTAAAATTATTTATTTAAATTAATAGGTTAATCATATAGAACATAAGTTAAAAATTGTATAATATAGGTAACATTTAATTATAATTTCAAAATTATTTTCGTCAATTTAGTTTAATTAATAAACATTATGATATTGATTTTTTTCATTACTTAAGAGATAAGTAACGTTTATTTATTTTATAATAAAAAAATTTATATAATTATTTTCAATAACATTGATAAATTTATAGTTCCAATAAATTTTAATCATAATATAATTTTTTTTCGAAAAATGGTTTTATTCTTCATATGTGTTAATATTACGAACAATTTTTTATAAAATTTGATATTTTTTATTTGATAAAATTATTTACATATATGAAATCCACATGTTCAAATTATGTAATAATCTTAATATTATGTTTTTTCATTAATAATAACTACAATTTTAAAAAAATACGTTAACATGGATATATTGAAAGGGGTTTAAAACTTATTAGTGAGTTTAAATAACCTAACTCATTTAAAAATATTACACCATGTGTGTGTACAAGAGATTACTTGTGAAACCCTCCCACCTTCCATTATTTTTGTCGTTTGGAGCCTGTGACTATATAATAGTTACATAACCTTTTAAAAATTTAATGTTATTTTCCCAAATTACCCATCTCTACCATTAAAGGTGGATCAGATCAACCATTTCATATTAAAAGTATCCCTTCAAAATTTATCAAGGAACCCTACCATTTAGATCCTCCCAGAAGATAATCACAATTTCATAAGCCTCTGGTCACTATTAGTTATCCTACTACCTCCATATGGAAGTATATTTTCATAATAAATATTAGATTATAAATTAGATTTGATCATTATTATGGAATATCAAAATAAAGTTAAGTTTATTTTCATCCAATTTAAATTATGTGAGACCTATTTGATATTATGCATTGTATATTATTAAATAGGGTTCATTATGTACCTTATTCCATTAACATACATTTAATATCATAATTTCCATCTTATTTTAATGTCCATTTTATTGTATCCCTCCTATTCTATTTTAGATCATATATTACAATTATTGTAAGTGTTTTTGAATATCTATTTTTATTTAATGAGACGCAATTTTTATCAACATCTTATTTCCTTGATGTGGTGTATATAAGGAAGATGTATTTATTTTATCATCATTTTTCATAAAATATATAATATTTAAAATTATATCTTATATTTTATCATTTATGTGTTTTCAATTTCAATGATAAGAATGATATAAGTGTTTCTTCTTAACTATGGTTATTTTCCTAAATGAAAATTATTCATTTTTAACTATGTTTTCAAAGGATGGTCCTATTTTTTCTATAATGATACTATAAGGACTTTCATTCATTTTTTTTGTAATTACGTTATAGTATTTCATTCATCCTGAATGTTGATAGTGTTGAGTGAAATTTATATCCTATATAAATAAAATATTTTCATTAATGTCATGATTTCCTCAAACATCCAAAATTCTCCTTTAAATTTGGAATCACAATTATGTCTTCTCCCTTTCAACATTAATATTTCACTATTATTCATTTATAGAGGATGTTCTTTTTAAAAATTTATGTTTTCATTTTTCAAAAAAAGTTTTAAAAAATATTAAAACGGTTTTCCATTCACTCCTAATAAATGTTTATATTCAACTCCATAATTATTCCTCCTATCCTTTCTATTTTTTTCAATGATCTGTAGTAAGTTATTATTTTAAAATTAAAAATATTACAAATTCTAAATTTCACATTTACTAAAATTAATTTTGAATGTTATTTGTAACTTCTTCATCTATGGAAATGTTAAAATAGTTTTCAAAAAACAATTATCGTTTATCTACTATTTTAATTTTTTTATCTCTAATGTATTTATTTAGTTAGAAGTTATTTTTTTTAAATAAACCTATTAATATATTAATAATATAATCCATTATTGTGAATGAATTTTTTGGGTCATTCATTAATATTCATGAGGTCAATTTAGTTCATACCATCTAGAAATATTATGAAACCCATTTTCATTCATTGGTTTATTTATGATAAGGTAAATGAAACAATTTTTATTCTTATATGTATCCATGATAAATTTAAAGATTGAAATATTATGAAAATATATATAAATATATATGAAAATAGTTTGGGTCTTATATCATCCTCAAGTAAATTAGTTGGTGTTTTATATCTCATAATATATTGAAGTACAGAAAAGTTTGGATTTTTTCAAAGCAGATGTAATGGAAATGTTTGTATTTTTTTCCAATCATAAATAGTAGACATGATTGGGTATTTTCAATACATAAATAGTGTATATAATATATATTTTTCATATTATGTTTTTTGATACATATGGTTATTCTATAATTCCTTTTTATGCTATTATTTAATAACATTCCTTGTTTCACTGTCAAATTCCTATTATTATTCTACATGGATCACGATTATTATCTCACACTCTTTGTCCCAAATAATTTCTTCTCATTTGATATTACATTCCCTTTTATAGTCAATTATGGGGAACACTTATTATTGTATGTCATTTTTAATAGGATATATCCCATACATATATTTTCCCATATTCTTATAATTAAAAACTTCATGAAATACTGATACACATTTCCCACTAGTAAAAATATTACCCCACCTAATTCTTATGTTCCCATTCCCCAATTTATAGTTATGTGTATAAAATTTGAGAAGTCTAAAAGGAATTCTAAAGTAGCTAAATTATGTATTAATTTACACAAGTGTTGTTAAATATATTTATTATGTTAATAGTCCCCAATTAAACTAAACCTTTTACTCACTGGATTGTGGAAATATTTTTGGTGTCCAATTATTGTCCTAGAAGTGACACTATAAGAAAAGTGTTGCATTGTGGTGGGTTTTTTTGGGATATGGTGGTGGTTTAAACCGATGTCAAATGCTTATGCTATGCTTTCCAAAAACTGATGCTAAATTTCTAGTCAATATACTATACATGAAAACTTCTTCAATTTGGTGATGATTTTTGGTAACTATCATAGAGATCACAATTTGAGGTGGTTGGTTGGGGTTTTAGTGGCATTTTTTTCAGACCAAATGACTTTTTTTCATGGCGGTTACAACCACCTTGACAAAAAAATCTTTTTGTTTCGAAAAACCACCACTAAACCCATGACCAACCACTTCAAAATGGTAACCAAAAATAAAAACTACCTTGTGGTAGTTTTAACCGCCACTAAATTATTATATGTAGCAATGGTTTTATCCATCACTAGTAGTAAGATACCAAATTATATAGGTGGTTAAAACTACTGATAAATATAAAAAATATATAAAAAAGATTCTTAAACAACCGATAATGGTAGATTTATAATAAAACGAGCTGATTCTGCATCCCCAGTACCAGTTCCCTGAAACAAAACGTGCCAATTTCACATGCACATACTTCCTTAATCAGAAAGAATACAAGGAAACCAACAATATTCATAAGATAAAGAACATTCAAATCCACACACTTATTCAATTTGGAAACACATAATAGAGATAAAGAATATTGTACGGTGATAAAATAAGATATTATTGGATACCACATTGTGGTCTAAATATTGCACTCTAAGACTACTAATAGAATATGCTCTTTCCCTAGAAGGAGTTACCATGCCATTTCAATTATAAATTCATACGGGACATGTACTAATCCACCTTTCTTTCGTGACAAGGAAACCTAAGAATCTAATGAATTTCATGATCATATTTTTAGGATCCTCAATTTCTTGAATACTCATAAGGACTTCAAGGAGGGTTTCTCTATGTATATGCTCGAAGGATGAGGTAGGGAATGGTGGGAATACCTCATGCATGCTATGTTTCATAAAGAAAATACTTGGACTTCTATTAAGATATTATTCAACTAATAGTTTTACCTAGAGGATTTATTTTTGGAAATTATCTGTAGTATCTAACCGTGTAGAATGGTAAGTGTACCGTTATGGTGTATTCCCCCCATTTTACTGAGTTGGTGTATCTAGCACCGGATCTAGTCACCAATGAGTAGAAAATGTCTAAATGGTTTGAGGAAGGATTTAGTCCTAATATTCAATAAATATTGACTATCATGAGAATTCTGGACTTTATAGTGGTAGTCTCAAGATAAGGTCTAGATTATGAAAATATATCTAGAAATACAGGTTTTGGTGGAGCATTAGTTGGAGTGGTTTTTATCCATGGTGTATTTTTTTTGTCCAAATATGATTACCCAAGGGGGATCAGATTAATTTAGGATTTTTAGGGGCTTCATCAGGGCAGAAAAATGTTTTCTTATAATAGTATTGAAGATGTGTTCATACAAAGCCTTATTTTGTGGAGGGTCCTAATACTTTTCATCATTATGGATAGTTTGGTCATAAAAAGTGTTTTTTATTGAATGGATATCCCAGGGTAGTAAGGAATTATCCACATTCAAAAATAGTTAAAAGGGTCATAATGATGAATCCAAGGGTGGTTGGTCTAATCCTTTTCTAAGGGTAATTTTTATTTTTCTAATACTAGATGGATTTATGTGGATGAGTATCCGATATATGAATCTGAAGAAGGTCAAACTACTTTTATAGGTACAAAAATTATTTAATGTTTTATGGTTCTAGATTTTTTTGATACATGTGATAATCATTCCTTTATATTGTCAAAGTTAGTTGACAAGTTGGAATTAATTTTAGAACTTATTTCATTCTTCTTTTATCATTCAAATCCTTTCGAAAATAGGTACAGACGTGGTTTCAATTGTCTCACATGTTAGGTGATGATAGATTACTTCAAGGTGGTGTGTGAATTTTTAGTTCTTGATGTTAACATATTCAAACTAATACTTGGAATAAATTAAATGATCAACCTTAATTGAGGACCCCATTGACTTTTATCATCATTCTGTATAGTTTTTATCTTCCAATGGGGTAACTAATGATTTTTAGGGTGAGTTGAATGCTAGATCATGATGTGTGGGGATTATTGTTCATTATAATTGGGTTATATATTTCTAGTTGTCAAATATTTATCTTGATGTCAATGAACCTTATTTGGGATGTTAACTTTTTTTTGGTGTGTTCATAACCCCAAAGACTTTTAGGATAATTTTTCTGGATTACCACCACAGAGAGAAAAAAATACTATTTATCTTCTCCCTGGTTTGATTTTTATTTCTATTCCAACATATCAAATGAAACCTAATGTCTTGGTGTATTCTAATCATAAAAACCTGAAATATATTTTTTCATAGAGGGATATGAACTTGTGATAGAAAGGCAGAGTGGTGTATCATTATAATTTTTATTTTAAAATTTCATATACCCTTAGGAAATGTTATGTTGTTTTCAATGCATTGATCATAAAATTACTAAGACAAGATATTGAGAAATCATTTATGGAGTGGTCTCTTATGAGTTTGTTTTCTTTGATTATATTAGGAGTGGAAAAAATTGGTGGAATGGTGTTCTTGGATTTGATTAATTCTGACACATCCTTTCATGAGTGGGTTTATCAATAATAGGTGAAAATGATGAGATCAAATTCTTTAGTAAAATCAGTTTTGGTTGGGAGACCTTAGGTGAGTGGTGTTTGTCTCAAAGTGGATATTTGTTCCATTTTCTTTTCGGTATGTGTTGATATAAAATTAACATTGATCTTATTGGTCCATAAACCCTAGATCTATATAGATGTTTAGCAACATGAAATGTAAGCTTTGGTGGGAGTGGATGAGGTGGCCAATTATGGATTTTGTCTCATGGTCTCTCGATTTTCAGAAAATTAAGGTGGACCACTAGAGACTCGCTGTTTTGTTTCAACCATTACCCCTTCCAATATGTAAGTGGCATGATATTTATATGTACTTCATTATTTGTTTTCCTCCAAATCCTAGTGGTTAAGATGAAATTTGGTTGATCATTTATCAACATAAAAAATTGATTATTTTCTTACCTATCAAGAAAATGATACTTGTGGGGAACCATAGAGACTTGTATGTCTGAGAGACTGTGATACTTCATGGGATTCCCTTTATGATTATTTTAATAGGGACCCATGGATTTACATATAGGTTTTGTATAGGTTTTTAGGAGGTGATGGGTTCCTAGATAAAATTGTGTACGGATTAGCATCAATAGATTGATGGATCGGTAGAGAACATTATTGAGGTTGTTGAGAATATGATTCAGCCATGTGTGTTAGATTTTAGTGGATCTTGGGAAATTCATATTCCACTTGTAAGAATATCCAATAATAATAGTTATTAGGTTTCAATAAATATAGTTCCCTTTGAATAATTATATATATATATATATATATCCATATAGATCTCCCATGTGTTAGGTAGAGTTGGGAGATTGTTTCTTATTTGGGAAAGTCTCATTCAAGATATGATGGAAAAGTTGCACTTGATCCGGAAGAGGGTGGTTACAACACATATTTGTCAGAAATCCGGAAGAGGTTGTCCGATCATTTCCTCCAGTCTCAGGATAGTATTGAAGTCTCCAATAATTGCCCAGTTTTGATACATATATGATTCATAAATATAAATATTAATTAATAAGACTTTAGGATCATAAATTCCTTGTGTCTTTAGAAGACTAGGTTCATAATACAAAAAAGGAAAAATTAGAAATCAAGAAAATGTTAGATCATAAAAATGTTAAGTGACAACAATGTGCCACACATGATACATATACAAACTGATTGTTAAAATATTAGTCTGACATATCATAAATACATCTAATCATTGTCTGATCACTAACATCCAACAAGCCAGATAAGTTCAGAGAAGTAAATTTCAAGGAATCTATGTTAACACATATGGTAATATCGACCCAATTCCATTTGAATAAAACAACTAAAAAATACCCTTTGTGGTTTAATTGAATAATACTAGTTATCGTTCTAAATTAGTCCAATTTAGAAAATGTAAATATACCGCTAATATGTGTTTTCAAACCCCATTCTCGATCAACTATACGAAATATAAATCCATACATGTTGTATGTGTTGAACATTCTGACTTGTTTTAAAGAAACTCAAGCAAAAAACTTCAAATATTCTGACAACTCTGCTCAATTATTAGTATTCATGATCTAAAATATGAAAACATTTTTATATTTTCAAAATATACATTTCAACCTAATATTCGTATTTATTGAAATATTTAAGAACTTACTCATCTTTCAAACCATTATACGTGTTATTTATTAATAGAATTCATTATATCTTTCTCATTTAATGTTCTATGTCTCATTCATATATTTGTTTGAATATTCAGCTCTTCAATAAATGGAATTGAAATTTCACTATTCATCAGCACATATCAATATGCCTATAATAATTTTATTTCTATCATTGTATCATTTGAGGTCATCCCAACTGATCGGCTAATAGCTGATTTTTTTTTGATTCCCCATGTATATGAGATACATTTCATGGGTCTTCAACACATACAACTTGATTAAATATTGTCAAAATATCATTTAAGTATCTAGAAAAAAAGGTAAGTCATTCCTCTTCTAAATAGCCTTTAGAAATAGATCCTTTATGTTGTGCATTATTTCTCACGTATTACTTCAAATGCCCAATATAATTGTGAAAAAAAATAAACAAAGATAATTATGTATTTAATTTAGTACCATGAATTGTTTACAGAACTAAGAAACATATATATATATATATAGTATCTCTCAATTGGATACATCCATCGATAATGTAAGGGCCCTCCTAATTTTGATTTCTCAGCTAAATGCACAGTTAAATGCATCATGAAAGTAAAAATGAGGGAGGAAATATCATATCCATTGAACAAAGTGTCAATAAAAACCTCTCATAAAGGTTTTCAATATCAAATGATTGTAGATATTTCTCACATATTTTTTTGAAAAATGTTTATAATTGGAGTACAATAACAATAACATTTTTAGGTAGTAATGTATGCAATTCCAATGGTAGTATCTACTGTAATAAAATATGTGAATCGTGACGTTCTAATCCATGTGACCTATGATTCTTTTAGTCAACACACCATGATATGTTAGTTGAATACCCATCAGATACCATTACATGCTTCAATATTGAAAGGAATGCATATTTATCTAGATTTTTTATTGAAAAAAATCTTCGGGAAAACTTTTTATTCTCAACTGGATATAGATCATGTTTTATGTTCATTACTTGTAAGTCTTTCCAAGAACTTAGATGATCCATAGACATTCAATGCGCATTAAGAAATCTGAATATCAAATTATAACAAAAATTCTTCTCAATATTCATGTTGACACTACTTAAAAAGATTCAAAGAGTACAAAGGAAACATCAACAAATACTCCCAAAATCTATGCGATGTAGTAACATCCAGCATATTTGCAAGTGAGTTACGCGGCCGAAGATACGCCAGAGAGCTACACGACCGAGCTGCACAAGAGAAGATTTGGGATGCCTCTATGCGGAGTACCTGTGCAGTGGAGCTACACGGAAGACAAGTGTAGGCAATGATTCTTCAGCTAGGCCTCATCCGTGCCTATAAATTAGACCATTGGGGTCCCTATTTTCAGACTAAAAAAATTGAAACACTCTCATAAGCTCCCATTGTGTAGCCCTTTTGCCTAGATCTCCTAAATTGTCTTAGGTAGTTCCCTAAACTACAAAAGAAGGGATAATTAAAAGAGATGGGCATGTTTTTATGTTCATTTCATTTTTTAGTACTCATCCATACCTACGTTGTGTATCTGCATGCCGAAACTATGCAGTATATCTGTGTACCACACCTGCACGAAAAGGCAACGTACCGTATCTACGCGGTATACCTGCACGAACTACCTAGGCGATCAGTTAAAATACCCTTCCTTTAATCCTTCCATGGCATGGTATCTCATTCCCTAGTTCCCTTATATGAAAGGAGCTATGTTGAAGACTCCAACAATACCTCATGACTTCTCAAACCTTTGGGTATGGCACATCAGCATGTCTCTAGTTTTGGTTTGTATTTCCATAGTTAGAGGTTTCCCACATTTGTTTCTTAATGGTGTTAGGATTCGTGGGATGTTTTTGGTTTTGTATATCCACAGTCACATGGGCCTTTCTCCCATGAACAGTGTTGGGATGTTCCCAGTTTGGTGGGGGGGTTTGGGTCTTGACCTCTCCCTTCATGAAGAGATGACCTCGAACCTCGGGTCTCTAGTAGAGAAGGTACACTTACCACTTTCCATTCCACGCAAGCATAGGAGAAGTCTCCCCCTCCTTCCAAGATCAATTTTGGGGCATCCATCCTGGTATATTCCCCTCACCTTCACCCCTTCTTACTTACATTGGACCCTTGTCCAAATGTAAATAGAATAGAGCAACGACTCATTGCATCATCCTCTTCCACGGTCAACACTCCCTCTTCCATTAGTAGAGGTGAAAAAGTATGAAGTTCCATTGTTTAATATTTCACATCCTCTTGTTTCTCACACTGAGCATGAATCACGCGGGCTTGGAGATACATAATGATTACAATATATACACTAACACTCATTGTAACATCCCATGTGAATAAAGAATATGACATTTTCATATTTATTATTATTTTTGAATAAAATGTTAATATTACTTTAAAGGGAATTCTAGGTTCGAGGGCGTACCCAATACGCAACAACTAGTTTCTTTGAAATCATACATTGCACACTAATAATATAATAATATTATTTTAAATGGTAGTTAACGCCTAGCCATTGTAATGGCGGGAATGAACATAACTAACTACAAAATTATTATATATGTTTTTTAAATATTTTAACAATTACCCAATAAATGATAAGGGCTTCTAATGCAAAAGAATCTAATTCTAAGAATAAATATTCTAATATTTTTTAAAATGTCGATTAACTGCATATTGATGGAGAAACATTTTTAAAACTAATTTTTGTCAATTTTATATGTTATAAAATCTATATTTATAATCGGGACATCAAAATGTACTTTGTGTAAATTTTTGTTATTTTTCCGATAAAGTTCATTTAAGTGAAAAATGATGCATTTTAATTCAAATCCTCATTTTAATAAAATATATTTATATGGTAAGATTATATTTTTTAATGGGATTAAAGTGTAGTTAAAATATTTTTTTGCCATTTTATAAAATGAAGGTCATTGAAATTAATTTCACTTTGAAATTGGACATAAACAAGTGTCAATCTTTTGATAGATATTGTTTCTTAAAAACACGCTATTTGTTTTGACAGTGGGAATTAATTATAAAATTAATTAATGAAACCTCTATGTTAAGAATTTGGTAATATGGACATCATTTTTTAATTAGGAATATCAAATTTACTTTGGATGAATTTTTGGTATTTTTTGACAACTGTTCATTTTTAATGAATAGTGAAAAATACCACATTTTACATCAAAACTAATTTTTCATCTAATTTAGTTATATAGTTAATTTTTCCTTTTAATTGGTTTTAAAGTATAATTTAATTTTATTTTTATCACTTAATACAATGATTTTCTGTGAGGTAATTTCACTTTTCAATTGGATGTAAAACAAGTCAATCTTTTGATAAATTTTACATCTTAAAAACTCGTCTTTGGTTTGGACAACTGGAATTATTTTTAAATTAATTACTAAAATTTATATGTTTTGAATTTGGTAAAATGAATTTTGTATTTGGAATCAGAAGGATCAAATTATGTTATTGAGACTTTTTTTGGACAATGTGAATAGTAACGACAGTAATTATCATTAATTTTCGTGATTAATTAGTAATCGGGTAGTTAAAGGTAATAAAATAAAATCATAATAATATTAAATGACCCAAAAATGTGTCCAAATACACTTTTTTGATTCATGGATGACCATAGGGATATTGTTACCGAACATGAGGGCCCATGGAGTCACATGGGTGTAATAGTGACATTTATGACATTATTTTTTTAAAAGAAGAGAAATATAACAAAGGTCTGTATATCCTAATTAAAACAATTTTTATTTTGTTTATAGAAATGATCACATAGACTATAAATATTAAATTGAAACCTAAAAACATTTCCTACATCATGGAATTTTGTTTATAATTTTTAGACATTAAATTAAAAAATTTATTTATGACACCATGATGATGCAGTGATTACCTCATTAATGAACGATTTAAATAAAATGAAAAGATAAGGTAAAATCGAAGACTTAATCCTGTCTAATACCTATTTGATGGGTTTATTTCGAACCCTTATCTCCTTATCATAGAAATATATCATTGTGGGACCTTTAAAATCCAGAAATTATTTTATAATAAAGTAATATTTCATGACATTCCAAAAAGTGACTATCCCTCCTCTTATAAAAGGCCCCCACCACTACCCCTTTACCAACACCTCTAAATCCCGTGTCTCGTCCAAACTATACTCATGTTATCTCTCCACATCCCTCGTTTAATCCTAGAAGTCTCAAATTGGGCATCAGTCTTTCCAAGGAAGCCTTTGGCTCAAATCAAAATGAGTTACCCGATTTTGAGGTAATGTCTTCTCTCGAGTTTCTTTCTTTTATTTTCCTTCTTCACTCAACACTAAATTTTTATTATTTTATCCCATAATAACAACAGTATACTCAATATACTATTATTTTTTCATGATAAGGATTCATCATACACTTACACACACCTCTGTCTAATGGTTAAAGACTTACTGTTTCTATGGGTGGCGAATTACTGTCTCACGAAACGAGGATTGTTCAATCTTCTTTTAACACCATTCATGGTGGACATTATGATGTCACTATATATATATGATATATATTATATATATTTCCTCCCAATAATTTTGTATTTTATATTTAAAACATACCTTAATGCTTTTCATGTTGTAAAAATACGATAATTTCATCTTAAGAAGTGTGGACTACCGCCCCTCAAGTGATGTGACTCGTTCATGCCAAACATGGAATTTATAAAGAATTTAATTAGTGAACTTATTTTACCTATATAAATTATATACTATACTGGAATTATAATATATATATGTCTCATTTAGTTTTAATTTCTTTAATATGTCAAAGAAATAGAAGTAGCATTCATGCGTACGTATGGTCTACCGTCTCCAGGAATGGTGCATTTCATTTTTATCTCCAAATTTTATGTAATTGTATAAAATGAATATATACTATATATATATGATATTTAAATCATTAATATCATTCTGGAGTTGATATACTCACAATGACATGGGAAATTCTTTTCAAACAAGTCCATTGTTGACTATTGTACCGAACATCGACAAAACGTATGATATGAACTCACATAATTAACTAATTATTATAACACGATAATATGTGATATGAATTGAATAATAAAATTTAATGGAATTCCTTAAGAAATTATAAATTTACCATGGCTTATTATTCAGTAATATAATGAAACGAACAATACAAGTCGGACTTGAGGTAAGGGATCCTACCACTCTCTTTCTCTTTAAGTACTCTCTTTTATGTCATTTCGTTTAAGATCCTATTTATTATGTTGGGGGATGTTATTTTCTGTTCCTATTACTATAATTTTTCGGTTCATGTGATGAGAGTCCCTATTTGGTCTCATCAATCCATTTTTTGTAAGTTTTAAGTGTCGTTGTTAGGCTGCAGAATTTTCATAAGGGGATTTCTTATCTCACATTTAATTCCGTGAGATTTCCATTGTTCACTAATTATTTATTTCATGTGGTGTATTGTGTACTTCAATTTGATATATATTATCATGATTCTATTCATGGTTTTATGTGATTCATTTGGTTCTTATTATCTTTTGGTCATATGACTTGATTGATTACAACACGGTAAGGGGTTTATATCTCACATTTTATTCCCATGAGATTCATGCTATATTTGACACTATCTTCTTTAAGTGGTGTATGTAGTGCCCAATATTCTACTCTTTGAGTAATATAAATCCATTTATTTGTATTTTCATCAACATTGAATGGTCCTTCTTTCATAGTGTGTATGTTTCACAGATAACCAAATCAATAAGGGGACCTTTCACCATCTTCTTTTTAAATGACTTTTACTGGTTAGGCATTTTAATTTACATCTTCTTAATGATGGGATGTGTTATTATATAACTTTATTGTTGTAAATTTTATGTCCAAGTGTTGAGATACCCTTTTTATCTCTCATCAACACATTTTCTGAATTTTAAAGTGACGTCGTTAGGCTGTCAAATTTATGTAAAGGAACTTCTTAACCCAATTTCAATTCATTGGGTTAAACCTCTACTACTTGATTATGTCATAAAATGATTATGTGTGGATGAACTATGATTATTTTACACTTAATATAAACTTATATTGGTTGTATTTATATTTGTCACACATAATTATGTAATTGAATTTTTCTTAATCGAAGGATATCATATTTGTACAGGACTTCGTGTCAATCTCGTTTCATTAAGGCATCTTTTGATTTCAACATGACATTATTTTATACGGTGTATAATACCCTTTTGAATTTTAATTTCCTACAAATGGAATCTTTTTTACACTAATAGTTTTACTAAATGAAAAAAGGAATGTTTTTTCCTTACGTATGCGGCGACAATGACTTCTGCACCGCCGTGACAATTATTTGAGTTTCGGTAACCTCTACAAGCGATAAATTTTTTTAAGTGAAAAATAAATACCATGCTTTACTTATCTTTTATTTTGGTATTGAAAATGGTTTTGATAATTTTTTGATGATATCATTGTGTGGAAATAATATCTTGTGATGGAATTGTGGAAATGTTATGTTAAAATTTTGCATTTATTATGTGGTATGATTATGTTATGGTTCTTGGGAATTGATTATGAAGACGGGTGGTTTTGTGATAAACTAAGGGAGGGTGGGCCCGAGATAGCTCTCTAATGCATTGTGTAATGCGAAGGAGTTAAATTATAAGGTTTCTCCAAAGAGATTTAGGGAATATACTTTGACGGGTATTCCAAACGTAACCATGAGGGTTACTCCCTACGTAAGAATGTTATTAATGCCTCAATTTACCATTATGTCTTATTATTTATATGAGTTCTTCATAAATATTATGATTTATGTAGGTAAGATAATGTTCTTCTGTTTTTTGAGTAAAGTATTATTTAATTGATTCTTATTTACACATGTACTAACGTTTTCTTTCTGTATTTTTATATCCCTTACTGATCTTTTTATGCTCATCCCATGTTTTTGAAATGTTTTTCACAAGACATAATGTGGAATAGGGTTAAGGATGAGATCAAGGAAATTTCATGTTGTCTAAAACATGGAACAGACTTGAAACTTTTGTTCAATGGTTTTAATTTTGTAAAAAGAATAGAAACTGATTAGATGTGTCTACTTTGTAATCGTTTAGATGTAATAGTTATGTCCTGATTCTCTAAAACTCTTAACCTGAAAATATCATCATTGTGAATTATTCATTTAATTCATGATTATTTAATGCATTAAGGCTGGGTCCTTTTAATTTGTATCAGAGGCCAGTTTAGATAACTTTAGAGGTTAGGGTATTCTTTAAGCATAAGTGACATTACCATAATGCTTAGAATTTCAGGAAGAGTCAAATTTTTTAGATAAAGTGAATGAGTTTAAGATAAAATTAATAATTATATCTTAGTTTTATATAATTATTTTACTGATATACTCATAGTGACCTTTTTGGTTTAAGTAAATGGATTGATCTAGCAGGCACCAAAGTAACAGTGGATGTGAAGAAAACTGTGACGGTTTTCTAAACGAGCAAATGAATGAAATGGGAGCTACAATGAGAACTCTTGTGGTTATTCTCAACCAACTATCTGGATTCAGATTGACTACTTGAACCTTAGTGATTTTTATAAATCATCATATATTCAAGAAACAAATACCTACAGATTTTCACATAATAATCATAAATGTAAGTATGTTTAAAAACCTATGTGTCAAAGATGTGGTAAGAAACACATAGGAAATTGTTTCAAAGGTATAGAAAGATGCTATATATGTGGAAATAAAGGTCATAATTCAAGGACTTTATAAGGAAAAAGGAATCATCTAGTGAATCTTGGAAAGGGAAATAAGTTATTTTTGAAGGATCAATTGAGTGATTTAAATGTGGTGTGCATGGTCATTATGAAAACACATGTCCTATGAAGATGTTTCGGGAATGGGATCACCAAGATCATACAAATATTCATTTACCAATACCTAAAGCCATTCTAATTGTGGATGAACATACTGACAATGACCAATGAAATGTACGGATTATTTCTTAACATAGGTTTTCCTATTGTTGAATCTTAGGATATGATTCATGATTTAGTTTGTAGGAAAGAAGTATTTCAGAATAAGTTTGAAAGGAATGGATAATGGATCATGAAGAATGTTGAATGAGTAAGAAGTCAACACATAAGGGATTCAATAGTTATGGTAGATTTTATGATGGTGAAATGCTTAATAGTATTAAGGCTTTTTGATGATGGGATTACATTAGAAGACTTTTTATATTATGTGTAACCCTGATGTTTGATATGTGGAAATTTTATTCTAGGAATAATTGTCTTTTCTTTTGTGGATATAGTTATAAAGAACCATTTTGGTTTATATGATCCTTGAATTTGAGGTATTATCGGTTAATACATTTTGGGATGAAAAACGAAATTTATTAGATAACCTTTGTGTTTAAAATATGTTATGGTTATTTTTGATAAATTTATCTCTTCTTGGGAATGTTATAAAATTATATTGTTTTTAAAAAGGACAAAACACAGACCGTGTGACAACCAGTCACATCGGATGAAGCTACGGGAATGGAACCCACAACCAAAGTGCTGCTGGAATTTATCGCCTTCCACTGGACTATGTGAAGTCCCTGGTTAGTTTGACTAATTCTTTTTAGTTATATCATCATATGAATTAGGAATAATTTTATTTTTGGTTATCTATGGAAATGATTAACCTATATTGGGGATATGTGATTAGGTTAATTACTTTTTAGTATGAGACTTTAAGAGTAACACATGTTATTTAGAGTGTAATGTTATGATTTACCCTGGAAGAATATGTGATTAAATCCTTCAGAGATTTGGGTTTCAATCTTAGTTTGGTTTACTTTGATGAATTTTATGGATAGTTGTTTATTTAATGTTCTTTCATGAACCTTGGGTTCTTTTTATTAAATTTGTTTGATTAAGATTAGTATTTATTTTTATAAAGGATTATCCTTTTGGGGATTATATGATCTCGTACTAACCATTTTGGTTTTAGTTGATGTCTAAATACAAGGAAAATATATAGTTCTCCTTTTGTGGATTATGTTATTATCTATATGATGATTCTTTTACTTTTTATGTGACCATGTCTTTTTGAATGCTCTTTGTTTGGAGAAAGGATTAGTTTTGGTAGAAACTTATTAAAGGCTGATACTATACATGAAGGTAAGTATATTTCATTATGTTTTCATTCTATGAATTAATTGAATTCCTCAAAATTATGAAGAGGAATGTAAAACAAAAACATTGTTGTTTTATGTTTCATACTGGGTAATCAAGGACCGTTTACACACATTATATGTTTGTGATTTTCTTCTGGTTAACATTCTCCAAAAAATGTTTTCTATCACTCTCCATCAGAACTTGACACTTTTTTTCTCCTCCATATCCATATTTTCATGGAATCCATGTATGGGTTATTTCAGGTGACAATTTTACTTCTTATTCTTTCTTTTAATTTCATAATTTAATTTACTCCTTTTCTGATGTGGGGCTTTCAATAATGTTTCTGAGCCCAATTTTAAAATTGCGAGGAAGTAATTCCCAAAAGGGTGTAAGGATGTAACATCTCAGGTAAATAACGAATATTTCATTTTCCTATTTATTAATATTTGTGAATAAAATTTTAATATTACTTTAAAGGGAATGCTATGTTCGATGGCGTACCCAATACGAAACAACGATTTTCTTTGAAATCTTACATTGCACACTAATAATATAATAATATTATTTTAAATGGTGGTTAACACCTAGCCATTTTAACGGAAATAATGAATATAACTAACAACAAAATGATTATATATGTTTGTTAAATATTTTATGAATTACCCAATAAATGATAGAGGCCTAAAATGCAAATGAATCAAATTTTAAGAATAAATATTCCAATACTATTTAAAAGGTTGAGTAACCACCTTTTTATGGAGAACCATTATTAAAACTACTTTTTTCAATTTAATATGTTATAAAATCCTTCTTTAGAATAGGGACATCAAAATGTACTTTGTGTTAATTGTTTCTCCGATAAAGTTCATTTTAGTAAAAAATGCTGTTTTTTAATTCAAAACCTCATTTTAATCTAATTTAATTATATGGTTATATTATTTTTTTTAATTGGGTTTAAAGTGTATATAAAATATATTTTCATGATTTAATCCAATGGTGGTCATTGTAATTAATTTCACTTTGAAATTGGACATAAACAATTTTTAATCTTTTGAAATATACTGTTTATTAAAAACATACTATTTGTTTTGACTGTGGGAATTAATTATAAAATTAAAAAATGAAACTTATATGTTTTTAATTTGGTAAAATGGACATCATTTTTGAATTTGTAATATCAAATTTACTTTGGATAATTTTTTTAATTTTCTACCAAATGTTCATTTTTAATGAATGGTGAAAAATACTGGATTTTACTTCAAAACTGCTTTTTAAACTAATTTAATTATATATTTAGATTGTACTCTTAATTGGTTTTAAAGTTTAATTGAATTATGTTTTAATCACTTAATACAATGAACTTCATTGTAAGTAATTTCACTTTTTAATTGGATGTAAAAACAAGTCAATCTTTTGACAAATTTTACTTCATAAAATCTTGTCTTTGGTTTTGACAACGAGAATTATTGTTAAATTAATTACTGAAAAATATATTTTTGGAATTTGGTAAAATGGATTCCGTATTTGGAATCAAAAGTTCAAAATTTTGTAATGAAGACTTTTTTTTTGACATTATGAATAGTAACGATGGTAATAATCTTTAATTATCGTGATTAATTAGTAATCAGGTAGTTAAGGGTAATTTAATAATATCATAATAATATAAAATTACCCCAACATGTGTCCAAATAGTCTTTTATGAGTCATGGACAACCATGGGAATATTTTTACCAAACTTGAGGGATCATGGAGTCACACGGGTGTAATAGTGACATTTCTGACATTATTTTTTTAAAAGAAGAGAAATATAACAAAGGTTTGTATATCCTAAGTAAAAAAAATTAATTTTCTTTACATAAATGATATATTATAATATAAATAGTCATTGGAAAGCTTAAAATATTTTTTACATCATGGTATTTGTTTTATAATTTTTAGACATTAAATAAATAAATTTGTTTATGACACCATGATGGTGCAGTGATTACCTCATTAATGTACAATTTAAATAAAATTAAAAGTTGAGGTAAAATATAAGACATAAACCTATAGAAAACCTATTTGATGGGTGGATTTTAAACCCTTATCACCATATAATAGAAATATATCATTTTGGGACCTTTAAAATCAGAAAATCATTTTATAATAAAGTAACATTTCAAGACTTTCCAAAAGTGAACCTCCTCCCTCTTATAAAAGGCCCCCAACTCTACCCCATTTATCACATGTCTTAGGACCTTGTCTTGTCCATCCTATGCTCATATTATCTCTCTGAATTCCTATCTTACTCCTAGAAGCCTCACTTTGGGCAGAAGTCTTTCCAAAGAATCCTTTGGCTCAAATCAAAAAGAGTTGCCCGATTTAAAGATAATGTCTTCTCTTGAGTTTCTTTCTTTTATTTTCCTTCTTCACTCAACAATACCTTCTTATTATTTGATACCATAATAAAAACAGTATCCAAAATATAATAGGATTTTTTTAATGATAATTATAATACCTACACTTATACACACCTTTGTCTAATGGTTAAAGAACATACTGTTTCTGTGGGTGGCGAATTACTACCTCACGAAATGAGGATTGTTTAATCTTCTTTTAACACCTTTCATGGTGGCCATTATGATATAACTATATTTATATATGATATATATTATATTTATGTCCTCTCAATGCTTCTTTATTTTATATTTAAAACATATCTTAATGCATTTCATGTTATACAAATACGATTATTTCATCTGAGGAAGTGTGGACTACTGTCCCCTCAAGTGATGTGACTCGTTTATGCCAAACATGAAATTTATATAGAATGTAATTAATGAACTTATTTTACCTTTATAACTTATATATTATACTATAATTATAAAATATATATATATATGTCTCATTTAGTTTTAATTCCTTTAATATGACAAAGAAATGAAAGTAGCATTCATGCGTACGTACGGCCTACCGTCTCCATGAACAGTGCATTTCATTTTTATCTCAAAATGTTATGTAATAGTATAAAATGAATATATACAGGATATATATGATATTTAAATCATTAATACCATTCTGGAGTTGACATACTTACAACTACATGGTCAATTCTTTTCAAACACATTCATTGTTGACTCATTTACCGAACATCGACAAAACGTATGATATGAACTCACATAATTAACTAATTATTATAACATTATAATATGGGATATGAATTGAATAATAAAATTTATTGGAATAACATAAGAAATTATTAATTTACCAAGGTTTATTATTCATTAATATAAAGAAACAAACAAGACAAGTCGGACTTGAGGTAAGGGATCCTACCACTCTCTTTTTTTAAGTACTCACTTTTAGGTCATTTCTTTTAAGCTCATATTTCGTATGTTGGAGGATGTTCTTTTATAATTCCCTAGCCTTAAACATTACTTAATCTTGAGTTATTTCAATAATACACATTGAGGATATTTTTGGGTTTAGATTTTTATAGAATAAGATCATAAAACATTCATTACATTCCACATTTAAACAAATTGGTTACATAAAAGATAGTACTCATTTTTTCCATCAACAGAAACATATATAAAATAAAACATGGATTATTTATTGACACTTCCTTGACACTATCATCACATCATGTACCTTTCCCTTGTCCTATGAAAAACATTTCAAAAACATGGGATGAGCATAAAAAGCTCAGTAAGGGACATAAAAGTATGAAATGAAAACATTCGTCCATGTATAAAATCATACTTTACTCATAAAAAATTGTCACGTTAACATACCCCATTAAATCATTAGTAAATCATAGAAATCATAAGACATAAAGGTAACTTGAGGCATTCATAACATTCTTACATATGGAGTAACCCTCTTGGTTACGTTTGGAATACCCATCACAGTATATCCCCTAAATCACTTCAGAGAAACCTTAACGTTTAACTCCTTCACATTACCCAATGCATTGGAGCGCTATATCGGGCTCACCTACCCGTATTTTATCATGGAACCACTTGTCTTCATAACAATTCCCAAGAACCATAACATAATCGTATCACATAAAACATGCATAAAGGAAACATAACATTTCCACTTTTCAATCAAAATATATCAATACAAAACATTTATATAAAAACATTATGAAAACCATTTTCAATACCAAAATAAAAAAAGTAAAACATGGTATTTAGTTTTCATTTTAAAATAAGTTAAGGCTTGTAGAGGAAGCTGAAGCTCAAATAATGGTCACGGCGGCGGAGAAGTCAGTGTCGCCGCATACGTACGACAAAAAAAACATTCCCTTTTTTCGTTTAGTAATCGCTTCATATAAAGAAGATTCATTTTGAGTAATCATAAAAGTCAAAGCGGTTTATACACCGTAGAAAAGAAAGTTGTGTATAAAACAAAATATGCCTCAATGAAAGGAGATTGAGACAAAGTCCCATACCTCGGGCCCGACTTGACTCGATCGTTCTTTAATGTCCTAAATAATAAACTTGAGATAATTTATACTTGCTTAAGAACCTTTTTCAAGTTCATTATTCCTTTTATATCACTTATTACCATGTTATGAACACTGTGTAATCATTTAATTTATTAACAGTCATTTTGTTGATATTTGGTACTTGAGTCAAAAGTGAACTTCTTATATTTACAAGTTGTTCACATAGTCAAATATCCATTATCTCAAGAATGATATTCATGATTTAGATGTCATATATATCATATATATCCAGTATATACCTGCATTTATAATATTACATAATCATTTAGAGGTATGAAATGAAATTCACCGTTCATGGAAACGGTAAGTCGTACGTACGCATGAACGCTACTTTCATTTCTATTTCGTATTATATGGAATGGAATCATAATGATATAAAGGTATATAATAATTATAGTATAATATAATATATAACATCATTAACTCCATCCTTTATACGTCCCACATATGTCATTAACGAATCAAATCACGTTGAGGGGGCGGTAGTCCGCACTTCCTAAAATGAAGATATCATGTTTACCCATAATGGAAACCATAAAGGTATTCCAAAAATGAAAAATAAAGAATCTTAAGGAAAACGTAAACATATTATATATCATATATAAATATAGTGACATATTGATGGCCACCTTTTAAGGTGTAATATGAGTGTTGAACAATCATTGTTTCGTGAGGCAGAAATTCTCCATCCACAGAAACAGTATGTTCTTTAACCATTAGATGTAGGTGTGTGTAAGTGTAGATAGAATACATCTTATAACAACATCCTAGTATATTGAAGATATTGTTGTTGTTACAAAATAAATCGATAAAAATAGTTTAGGGGTTTGGAGAATCAAAATAAAACATAATAACACAAGAGAAAACACTACCTTTTAAATGGGTAACTCTTTTTGATTTGAGCTCAAAGGCTTCCTTGGGAAGACTTATGCCCAATGTGAGGCTTCTAGGAGTAAGGGAGGGATGTGGAGAGACAAAATGGGCAGAGTTTGGCCGAGCCAAAGTCTTGATAGGTTTGGGTAAGGTGGTAGAGGTGGGGGCCTTTTATAAGAGGGGAGGAGGGGCACTCTTGGAAAGTTATAAAAGGTTACTTTATTATAAAATGATTTTCGGATTTTAAAGGTCCCAAAATTATATATTTATAGGATAATGTGATACAAGTTCTAAATCCACCCATCCAATAGGTTTTTGAAATGTGTAGGTCTTAGATTTTACATAATCTTTTCATTTTATTTAAATCGTTAAATAATGAGGTAATCGTTGCATCATCATGGTGTCATAAATAATTTAAATTATTTAATGTCTAAAAATTATAAAAAAAAATATCATGATGTAGGAAATATTTTTATATTTATAATGAATATTTATAGTCAAAAATATGACTTGTATAACCCCATTTAAAAATTGTTTATTAAAACAACACATGTTTGTGACATTTTTATTTTAACTTTAAATAAAATGTTATTTATGTCATTTTCATACCAAAGTGGCTCCATGGGGTCCCCAAGTTGACCCATCGATTGTCTTGGTCGGCCATGACACATCCAATGAGCGTAGGACATGTATCTAGGTCATTTCATATAATTAAAACATTATTTTTACCTTAAACTACACTAATAACTCTAATCGAGATTAAAAACTTAAAAGTTACTATTCACCAAAAAATTATTTTAATCCCATTGAACCATATTTTACTTCCTAATGACAACCATGTATGTCAGATTTTTGAAATTCAAAACACAGAGGGGGTAAAATATCATTTAAACGAAAAATCAGTTTATTAAATACCACTTAGTGGTTTTACTATTCATCAAAAATTGAAGTTTTTCAGAAAAAAAACCAAAACATCACCTTAAGCTATATTTGATATTCTGGATTCAAAAATGATGTCTATTTTAAAAAATTCAAAACATATAGATTACATTAATTAATTTAATAATTAATTCCCGCTGTCAGAGCAAATAGCGTGTTTTTATGAAACAATTAGTATCAAAAGATTGACACTAGTTTAAGTTCAATTTCAAAGTGAAATTAATTCCAGTGACCACTATTTGATTAAATGGTAAAAATATATTCTAATTTCACTTTAAAGCCAAGTCAAAAGATAATATAATCATATAAATAAATTATATTAAAAATGTGTTTTGAATTAAAATACAACATTTTTCACTATTCATTAAAAAAATGAACTTTATCGGAAAAATACCAAAAATTTACACAAAGTTAATTTTGATGTCCTGATTCTAAAGAAGAATTTTATTTGGTCCAATAGAATGTATAAGAGTGACCAAAGCTATATTTATAGACGGTTCTCCATCAAAAGGTGATAAGTCGACCTTTAGTGAATGTTAGAGTATATATGCCTAAAATTGAATTCTTTTCTTATTTTAAGCCCTTATCTTTTATTTGATAAATGTAAAAACATTTTAAAAATCATATATACTCATATTATATTTATTTCTATTAATTCCTTCCAATACAATAGATATGTGTTAACTACTATTTAAAATAATATTATTTTATTAATAGTGTGCAACGTAAGATTTCAAAGAAACTCATTGTGGCGTATCGGGTACGCTATCGAACATAAAAACCCCTTTAAAGTAAAAAATAATATTTAATTAGAAAATATTCATAAATATGAAAATGCTTTATTCTTTATTTACCTGGGATGTTACAACCTTCCCCCTTTTGGAAATTGCGTGCTTGCAATCTTATTCACTTATCAAAATAAGTGGGGGTATTTATCCCTCATTGCATTTTCAGATTTCCCATGTTGCCTCTTCAACCATATGGTTTTTCCACAAAACCTTTACCTGGTGAATTACCTTATTCCGCAACACTTTCTCTCTATGGTCAAGAATCTGGACCGGTTGTTCCTCATATGATAGATTCTCTTCCAGCTGAACTACCTCTGGACTCAAAACAAGAGATGGATCTGGCATATACTTCCTTAATATCGAAACATGAAAAAAATTGTGTACCTGAGATAAACTCAGAGGTAAAGCCACACAGTATGAAACTGATCCAAAATTCTCCAAAATTTCATATGGTCCATTGAACCTTGGACTCATCATTCCTTTATTACTGAATCGAATCAAACTTTTCCATGGTGAAACTTTGCGAAAAACATGATCACCTGCCTCGAAAGATAGATCCTTCCTTCGGATATCCGCATAACTCTTCTGCCTACTCTGTGCTATTCTCATGTGTTTCTGAATCAACTGAACTACTTCAGCCAACTCTTCTACCAATTCTGGTCCCATTAACTTCCTTTCACCCACTTCATCCCAAAAAGCTGGATTTCGGCACTGCTTCCCATATAATGCCTCAAATGGTGGCATCTGTATACTAGAATGAAAACTGTTATTATAAGAAAACTCAACCAAAGAAAGATGTTGGTCCCAACTTCCCTAATAATCCATCGAACAAGCACGTAGCATATCCTCCAAATTATGAATTGTTCGTTCTGACTGCCCATCTGATTGAGGATGAAAAGCTGTACTAAAATTTAATTCAGAACCCAACGACTTCAGAAGGCCCTTCCAAAAGTTATAAGTAAACCTGGGATCAAGATCAGATACAATGGATAGAGAAACTCCATGTAACCAGACTATCTCGTTATGATACAAACAGAAAAGTTGATCTAGGGAAAAAGTATCTCGTATAGCAAGGAAATGAGCATATTTAGTCAAGCGATCAACAATAACCCAGATTGCATTATTACCTCGAGGTGTCTTTGACAATCCCACAACGAAGTCCATAGATATATTCTCCCATTTCCATTCTGGTACTGGTAAAGGTTGAAGCATCCCTTTCGGTAAATTCCTCTCTGCTTTAACCTGTTGACATGTCAAACACTTCACAGTAAATTCAGCAATATGCCTTTTCATTCTGTCCCACCAGTAACACTCTCGAAGATCTCTATACATCTTAGTACTTCCTGGATGAACTGAAAACGGGGAACTATGAGCTTCACATAACAACTCTCTATTCCACTGTGAATCACAAGGCATACACAATCTCTTCCCAAATATCAAAACAAGATCATTATCAATGTTGAATTCAGGAAACTTACCCTTTTGAACCAGCTATACCTTTTTCTGCAACTCACTGTCTTGCTTATGTGCTTGCTTAATTCTGTCTGATATAGATGTTCTCACTGATACCTGAAACAACACAGAAGAACTTCCTGCACCAACAACTTCTATTCCAATGTTCATCAAATCCTTAACCAAAGGACAACATTCCACACACAACATTGTTAATGAAGCATTACTTTTTCGACTCAAAGCATCATCCACTTTATTTGATTTTCCTGGATGGTAATGAATTGTACAATCATAATACTTGATTAATTCAAGCCATCTCCTCTATCTCATGTTCAATTATTTCTAATTGAATATATACTTTAAACTTTTGTGATCGGTATATATTTCACACTTTACTCCGTACAAATGATGCCTCAAATTTTTTAAAACGAAAACAACAGCAGCTAATTCCAAATCCTGTGTAGGGTAATTTACCTCGTGAGTTTTCAACTATCATGAAGTTTAATCAATTACCTGATCATTCTGCATTAGGATGCAACCAAGTCCTTTCAATGAAGTATCATTGTAGATAACAAACTCTCCATTCCTGGAAGGTAGTGCCAAAACTGAAGCATTCACAAATCTTCTTTTTAGTTCTTGAAAACAATCATCACATTCTTTTGTCCAGATAAACATAACACCCTTCCAAGTTAGATTAGTCATTGGACTAGATAACCGTGAAAAATTTATCACAAACCTTTGGTAATAGCCTACCAAACCAAGGAAGCTAAGAATCTCAGTTACATTTGATGCAACCAAAACTAACACTTGCTGAATTTCCCATACAATTTCTTTTTTTAAGGTTTTCAAAATAACCCGTAAATGTATTTCATGCTCCTCTTTACTTTTAGAAAACACCAAAATATCATCAATGAAAACAACCACAAACTTATCCAAGAACTCATGGAAAATTCTATTCAAAAGGTCCATGAATACATCAGGTGTATTGTTTAGCCCAAAAGTCATTACTAAAAATTCATAATGGCCATATCTTGTATGAAACACGGTTTTCAGAACATTTGCTTCCTTTACCTTCATCTGATGGCACCCCGATCTCAGGTCAATCATTGAAAAAAACTGATCTCCCTGGAGCTGATCAAACAAATCATCGATATGAGGAAAAGTATATTTGTTCTTAACAGTGATGTTATTCAAGGCTCTATAATCATTGCAAAGTCTCGTAGAACCATCTTTCTTTTTAACAAATGAAACTGAAGCACCCCATGGTGATGTGCTAGGTCGAATGAAACATTTCTCTAATAAATCTTGCAATTTCTCCTTCAAGTCTAAAAGTTCAATTTGAGCCATTCGATAAGGGGGTTTTGAAATTGGCTTAGCATCAGGAACTAGGTCAACAGTAAACTCAACTTCCCGATCTGGTATTATTCCAGGAAACTCATCAGGAAAAACATCAGGATACTCATTTACCACTGGCACATCATTAATCTGAATAATTCCTCTATTTTCAACAATATGTGCAAGGTAACATTCATTTCCATCTTTTACAAGTTTCTCGGCCTCTTGATATGTTATCAATAGTAAGGGTTCATTCTTGTACACAAACTGAAAGTCTTTCTAAAAAGAAACTTTTTTAGCTCTACAGTTAATCTTATCATGGTAAATAGAGAGCCAATCCATACCCAGGATAACATCAAACTCTATTAGAGGTAAAACAATAAGGTTTACAAGTAGGTTCTTTCCACAGATAAGGATAGGAAGATTCTTATAAATTCTTTTTTCCTCAACATTTCCCCCATGCGTTTTTTCCACAAGTTCAGGAGTGATTTCTTGAGATGTTATTCCCATTTTACTGGAAACTTTTTCAGAGATGAAAGAATGTGTATACACCAAATCAAACAACACACTGGCGTAGTCTGAAACAACAAACAATGTACCTGATACCACTTCATTTGATGGCCCAACATTTGTTGAAGTAGTTTCATAGGATTTCACCACCACTTACTGCTTGTAGTATAACTGCTTTCCATCACTCGAGCTCTTTATCGGACACTCGTTTACTTAGTGACTAATCTCATTGCACTTAAAACATTTCACTAACTGTAAATAAAATTTTGTCTTACCATCACTCTGATATTTTTCAGTGCAATCACGAGCCTTATGTCCCATCTTACCACATCGGTAGCACTTTACAGAATTCAGAAGACATTCCCCAGCATGCATTTTACCACATTTATCACAAACTGGAAACATTGTTTTCTTACCGTTAGACCTTTTTGAATAATTATTTCCTTTCTCATGCCACCTCGGTCTCTTCTTCTGCTGGTTGTTATAGAACACTTGATCATCGGAAAACTCTATTTCCACCTTCTCAGCATATCGAACAAGATTTTTATAACTTTTGAACTCACGAGAAGCTAAACCCTTAGATATTTTGGCTTTAATTTTGAGTAAAAAATGATTGATATTACTATCTAGGTCTGAGATAAAATTTGGAGCATACATTTCCAATCGAGTGAACCTTTCTTCATAGGCATCCACTGAGTCTTCCACTTGCCTCAATTCCAGGAATTGTTTTTCTATCCTAAGTCTAATAGCCTTAGGAAAATACTTCTCAAGAAACATACCTTTGAATTCATCCCAGTTGAGAGCATCAATCTCATCAGCATCCCTGGCATTTTTAACCATCGACCACCACTGATCTGCCTCACCCTACAAATAGTAAATAGCAAGACTAACCTTTTGATTGTATGAACACCCCATGACATCGAAAATCTTATCCAGTTCTTTAATCCACCCTTCAGCTAGCACAGGTTCAGATGATCCTCTGAATGATGGGGGATGTTGCCTCATGAAATGTTCCACCACTAACATGTTCCTCTGTAGTTGATCTGGCTGATCTCGTGCATGGATATCGCCACCATTTATCGCTTGATTCAACTATGCCATTACTGCAACAAACTGTTCAGTTCCAATTCCGACCATCTCAGGTTTCTGATTTAGATGGTTTCCTTCCTCCTACTGTCATCCCAACATAGCTTCCTTGTTTCCTATGTGGAAAACCATTCTGAACACAGAAATATCTTAGGCGAAGCAACATGGTAATCCTTCAACGCTATATCACTTCAATCATACCATAAAGTAATTTATAATTTAACAATTTTCTAACTTCTAAAGTTTTCTAAACCGACCTCAGATACCAACTATAAGGCCCATGCCTTAAACATTACTTAATCTTGAGTTATTTCAAAAATACACGTTGAGGATCTTTTCATGTTTACTGTTCTAGAGAATTAGATCATAAAACATGCATTACATTCCACATTTAAACAATGTGGTTACATAAAATATAGTACTCAATTTTCCCATAAATGGAATCATGTTTAAAATAAATCATGGATTCTTTATTGAAACTTCGTTGACACTATCATCACATCATGTACCTTTCCCTTGACCTGTGAAAAACATTTCAGAAACATGGGATGAGCATAAAAAGCACAGTAAGGGATATAAAATTATGAAATGAAAACATTAGTCCATGTATGATGTCATACTTTACTCATAAAACATTAGAATGTTAACACACCCCATCAAATCATGAATAAATCATATAAATCATAAGACATAAAGGTAACTTTAGGCATTCATAACATTATTACGTAGGGAGTAACCCTCTTGGTTACGTTTGGAATAACCATCACAGTATATCCCCTAAATCTCTTAAGAGAAACCTTAAAGATTAACTCCTTCATGTTACCCAATGAATTGGAGAGCTATATCGGACTCACCTGCCCTTAGTTTATCACGAAACCACCGGTATTCATAATAATTCCCAAGAACCATAACATAATCGTATCACATAAAACATGCATAAAGGAAACATAACATTTCAACTTTTCAATCACAAGATATCAATACAACACATTGATATGAAAACATTATGAAACCCATTTTTAATACCAAAATAAAATAAAAGTAAAACATGGTATTTATTTTCCATTTTAAAAGAAGTTAAGGCTTGTAGAGGAATCCCAAACTCAAATAACGGTCACGGCGGTGGAGAAGTCGTTGTCGCCGCATACGTACGACAAAAAAACATTCCCTTTTGTCGTTTAGTAAATGCTTCGTATAAAAAATATTCCTATTGAATAAACATAAAAGTAAAATGGGTTCATACACCTTATAAAAGAAATTTGTGTATAAAACAAAATATGCCTCAATGAAAGGGGATTGAGACGAAGTCCCATACCTCGGGCCCAACTTGACTCGATCGTTATTTAATGTCCTGAATAATAAACTTGAGTTAATTTCTACTTTCTTAAGAACATTTTTCAAGTTCATTATTCCTTTTATATCACTTATTACCATGTTATGAACATTATGTAATCATTTAAGTTAATAATGGTCGTTTTGTCGATATTTGGTACTTGAGTCAAAAGTGAACTTCTTATATTAACAAGTTGTCCACGTAGTCAAAAATCCATTATCTCAAGAATGATATTCATGATGTAGATGTCATATATGTCATATATATCTAGTATACACCTGCATTTATAATATTACATAATCATTTATAGGTATGAAATGAAATGCACCGTTTATGGAGACGGTAAGCCGTACGTACACATAAACACTACTTTCATTTCTATTTCGTATTATATGGAATGGAATCAAAATGATATAAAGGTATATTATAATTCCAGTATAATATCATATATAACATAATTAACTCCATCCTTTATACGTCCCACATATGGCATTAACGAATCAAATCGCCTTGAGGGGGTGGTAGTCTGCACTTCCTAAAATGAAGATATTGCGTTTACCCATAATGGAAACCATAAAGGTATGCCAAAAATAAAAAATACAGAATCTTAAAGAAAACATAAATATATTATATATCATATATAAATATAGTGACATCTTGATGGCCACCTTTGAAGGTGTCATATGAGTGTTGAACAATCATCGTTTTGTGAGGCAGAAATTCACCATCCATAGAAACAGTATGTTCTTTAACCATTAGATGTAGGTGTGTGTAAGTGTAGCTTGAATATTTTTTATAACAAAATCATAGTATATTTAAGATACTGTTTTTGTTACAAAATAAATCTATAAAAAGAGTTTAGGGGGTTGGAGAAGCAAAATAAAACATAAGAACACAAGAAAAACACTACCTTTAAAACGGGTAACTCTTTTTGATTTGAGCTCAAAGGCTTCCTTGGGAAGAATTCTGCCCAAAGTGAGGCTTCTAGGAGTAATAGAGAGATGTGTAGAGACAAAATGGGCCAGGTTTTTCCAAGCCAAAGGCATGAGAGGTGTGGGTATGGTGGTAGAGGTGGGGGCCTTTTATAAGAGGAGAGGAGGGGCACTATTGGAAAGTTATAATAGGTTACTTTATTATAAAATGCTTTTCAGATTTTAAAGGTCCCAAAATTATATATTTCAAGGATAATGTGGTAAGATTTATAAATACACCCATCCAATAGGTTTTTGAGATGTATAGGTCTTAGATTTTACATTATTGTTTCATTTTATTTAAATCGTTAAATAATGAGGTAATCGTTGCATCATCATGGTGTCATACATAATTTAATTTATATAATGTCAAAAATTTATAAAACAAATATCATGATGTAGGAAATCATTTTAGAATTCCAATGAATATTTATAGTAAAAAAAATATGACTTGTATAACCCCATTTAGAAATTGTTTTAGTAAAACAACTCATGTTTGTGATATTTTCATTTTAACTTTAAATAAAAAGTTATTTATGTCATTTTCCAAACAAAGTGGATCCATGGGGTCCCCAAGTTGACCCATGGATTTTCTTGGTCGTCCAAGACACATCCAATGAGGGTAGGACTTGTATCTAGGTCATTTCAGATTATTAAAACATTATTTTTACCTTAAACTACACTAATTACCTCTAATCGTGATTAAAAACTTAAAAGTTACTATTCACTAAATAATTATTTTAATATAATTGAACCACATTTTACATCCTAATGACAACCATGTATGTAGGATTTTTTAAATTCAAAACACAAATGTCGTAAAATTTCATTTAAACGAAAAATCGGTTTTTTAAGTACCACTTAGTGGTTTTACTATTCATCAAAAATTGAAGTTTACCAAAAAAACCAAAACATCACCCTAAGTTATATTTGATATTCCGGATTCAAAAATGATTTCTATTTTACAAAATTCAAAACATATAAGTTACATTAATTAATTTAATAATTAATTCCCGTTGTCAGAGCAAATAGCGTGTTTTTATGAAACAATAAGTATAAAAAGATTAACAATAGTTTAAGTCCAATTTCAAAGTTAAATTAATTCCAATGACCACTATTGGATTAAATGGTAAAAATATATTCTAATTTAACTTTAAAAACAATTAAAAATATAATATAATCATATAAATAAATTAGATTAAAAGGAGGTTTTGAATTAAAATACAACATTTTTCAATATTCATTAAAAAATGAACTTTATCAGAAAAATACCAAAAAAATTACACAACGTAAATTTTGATGTCCGGATTCTAAAGAAGAATTTTATTTGGTCCAATAGAATGTATAAGAGTGACCAAAACTATATATATAGATGGTTCTCCATAAAAAGGCGATAAGTCGACCTTTAGTGAATGTTAGAGTATATATGCCTAAAATTGAATTCTTTTCTTATTTTAAGCCCTTATCTTTTATTGGATAAATATAAAAACATTTAAAGAACATATATAATCATATTTTAGTTATTTATATTCATTCCCTCCAATACAACGGCTACGTGTTAACTACCATTTAAAATAATATTATTTTATTACTAGTGTGCAACGTAAGATTTCAAAGAAACTAATTGTTGTGTATCGGGTAAACTATCGAACATAGAAACCCCATTAAAGTAAAAATAATATTTAATTATAAAATATTAATAAATATGAAAATGATTTATTCTTTATTTACCTAGGATGTTACATCTTTTTTGTTTAGATTACTATAATTCTTATGTTCAAATTATGAGAGTCCCTATTTGGTCTCATCATTCCATTTTTGTAAGTTTTAAGTGGCGTTGTTAGGCTGCTGAATTTTCATAAGGGGATTTCTTGTCTCACTTTTAATTCCGTGAGATTTCCATTGTTCACCAATTATTTATTGCATGTGGGGTATTTTGTAATTCTATTTGATATATATTATCATGATTCAATTCAGGGTATTCTGTGATTCATTTGGTTCTTATTATCTTTTGGTCATACAACTTGATTGATTACAACGAGGTAAGGGTTTTTTATCTCACAATTTCTTCCTGTGAGATTCATGCAATATTTGCCACTATCTCCTTTAAATGGTGTATGTAATTCCCAATATTCTAATATTTGATTAATATAAATACATTTATGGGTATTTTTATCGACATTGTAAGGTCCTTATTTCATGGGGTGTATGTTTCGTAGATTACCAAATCGATAATGGATCCTTTCACCCTCTTCTTTTTAAAACACTTCATTTGGTTAGGTATTTTAATTAACATAATATTAATGATGGGATATGTTCTTATATATCCTTATTACTGTACATTTTATTTCCAAGTGTTGTGATACCTTTTTTATCTCTCATCAACACATTTTCTGAATTTTAAAGTGACGTCGTCAGGCTGTTGAATTTCTGTAAGGGGTCTTCTTAACTCAATTTCAATTATTTGGGTTAAACCTATAATTCATGATTATGTCATACAATGATTATGTATGGATGACCTATTATTGTTTTACACTTAATATACACTTATATTGGGGGTATTTATATTTTTCACACATAATTATGTTATTGATTTATCCTTAATCTAAGGATACCATCTTTGTACAGCACTTCGTCTCAATCTATTTTCATTAAGGCATCTTTCTATTTCTACATGACTTTATTAAATAGGGTGCATAAAACCCTTTTGAATTTTAATTTCATTTAAAATGAATCTTTTTTACACTAAGTGTTTTACTAAATGACAAAATGAATGTTTTTTCCTTACGTATGCAGTGACAACGACTTCTCCGCCTCTATGACCATTATTTGAGTTTCTCCAACCTCTAAAATCCATAAATTTTTTTAAGTTAAAAATAAATACCATGTTTTACTTTTCATTTATTTTGGAATTGAAAATAGTTTTGATAATGTTTTGATTATATCTATGTATGGTATTGTTATCTTGTGATGGAAATGTGTAAATGTTATGTTACCTTTATGCATGTTTTATGTGATACGATTATGTTATAGTTCATGGGCATTGTTTATGAAGATGGTTGGTTCTGTGATAAACTAAGGGCAGGTGAGTGTTATATAGCTCTCCAATTCATTTGGTAATGCGAAGGAGTTAAATGCTAAGGTTTATCTAAAGAGATTTAGGTAATATACTATGATGGGTATTCCAAACGTAACCATGAGGGTTACTCCCTATGTAAGAATGTTAGGAATGCATCAAGTTACCTTTATGTCTTATGATTTCTATGAGTTATTCATAAATCTTATGATTTCTTGAGGTAATATAAAGTGATTGTGTTTTATGAGTAAAGTATGATTTCATTTATTCTTATGTATAATGGACTAATGTTTTCTTTCCTTTTTTAATATCCCTTACTGAGCTTTTTATGATTCTCCCATGTTTTTGAAATGTTTTTCACAAACAATAAAGTGGAATAGGGTCAAGGATGGGATCAAGGAAATGTCATGAGGTCTAAAACATGGAACTAGACATGGCACATCTGTTCAAGAGTTTTTATTTTGTGAAATAATGGAAACTGATTAGATGTGTCTACTTTGTAATCGCTGAGATGTAATAGTTATGTCCTAATTCTCTAAAACTCTAATCCTAAAAAGATCCTCATTGTGAATTATTCATTTAATTCATGATTATGTAATTCTATAAGGCTGGGTCCATATTGTTGGTATCAGAGGTTGTTTTAGATAACTTTAGAGGTTAGGGTATTCTTTAAGCATAAGTGACATTACCATAATGTTTAGGATTTCAGGAAGAGTCGTAGTTTTTTTAGATAAATTGAATGGGGTTAAGATAACATTAATAATTATAACTTAGTTTTATATGAATATTTTACTAATATAATCACAGTGAAATTTTTTGTTTTGGTAAATGGATGGATCTAGCAGGCACCAAAGTAACAGGGGATGTGAAGAAAACAATGAAGGTTTTCTAAAAAAGAAAATGAATGATATGGGAGCTACAATGAGAAATCTTGTGGTTATTCTCAACCAAATATCTGGAGTCATGATTGACCACCTGATCCTTAGTGTTATTTATATAAGGAATTATATATGCGAGAAACAAATCCCTATGGATGTTCACGTAATAATCATAAAGGTAAGTATGTTCAAAAACCTATGTGTCAAATATGTGGAAAGAAACACATAGGAAAATGATTCAAAAGGATAGAAAGATGTTATATATGTGGAAATGAAAGTCATAATGCAAGAACCTGCCATGGAAAAAGGAATCATCTTGTTTACTCTTTGAAAGGGAAAGAAGTTCTTTATGAAGGATCAATTTAATGTTTTAAATGTGTTGTGCATGGTCATTATGAAAACACATGTCCTACGAAGAAGTTTCGGGAATGATATCACCAAGATCGTACAAATATTATTTTACCAATACCTAATGCCATTCCAATTGAGGATGAAGAAACTAAAAATAACCAATGAAAGTTATGGATTATTTCATAACATATGTTTTCCTATTATTGAATATTAGGATATGATTCATGATTTTGTTTGTAGGAAATAATTCTTTCAGAATAAGTTGGAAAGGAATGGATAATGGATCATGAAGAATGTTGAATGAGTAAGAAGTCAACACATAAGGGATTCAAGAGTTATGGTAGATTTCAGGATGGTGAAATTCTTAATAGTATTAAGGCTCTTTTGATGATGGGATTACATTAGAAGACTTTTTATACTATGTGTAACCCTTATGTTTGATATAAAAAAAATTTATTGAAGGAATAATTGTCTTTTCTTTTGAGGATATAGTTATAAAGAACAGTTTTTCTTTATATGATCCTTGAATTTGAGATAATTACCATGTAATACATTTTGGGATGAAAAACGAAATTTATTAGATGACCTTTGTGGTTAAAATTTTTTATGGTTATTTTTGATGAATTTATCTCTTCTTGGGAATGTTATAAAATTATATAGTTTTTAAAAAGGACAACACGCAGACCCTATGACAACTAGTCACATCGGACTAAGCTTTGGTAATTGAACCCACAACCAAAGTGCGGCTGGTATTTATCGCCTAACACTAGACTACGTGAAGTCCCTGGTTAGTGTGACTAATTCTTTTTAGTTAGATCATCTTAGGAATTAGGAATAATTTGATTTTGGGTTATTTATGGAAATGATTAACCTATTTTGGAGGATATGTAATTAGGTTAATTACTTTTCAGTATGAGACTTTATGAGTAACTAATGTTATTTGGAGATAAATGTTAAGATTTAACCAGGAAGAATATGTGATTAAATCCTTAAGAGATTTGGGTTTCAATCATAATTTGGTTTACATTGAAGAAGTTTATGGATAGCTGTTTATTTAATGTTATTTCATGAATCTTGGGTTCTTTTTGTTTAATTTTGGGGATTAAGAGTATTATTTCTTTTTATAAAGGATTATCCATTGGGGGATTATATGATCTCGTACTAACCATTTTGGTTTTAGTTGAAGTCTAAATACAAGGGAAATATATAGTTCTCCTTTTGTGAATTATGTGATTCTCTAGATGATGATTCTTGTACTCTTTAGGTGACCATGTCTTTTTGAATGCCCATCATTTGGAGAAAAGAATAGTTTTGGTAGAAACATATTAAAGGATGACACTCTACTTTAAGGTAAGCATATTTACATATGTTTTTATTCTATTTAGTAAATGAATTCCTCAAAATTATGAAAAGGAACATAAAACAAAAACGTTGTTGGTTTACGTTTCCTAATGGGTAATGAAGGACCGTTTACACACATTATAAGTGTGTAATTTTCTTGTGGTTAACTTTCTCCAAAACATGTTTTCTATCACTATCCATCTGAACATGACCCTTTGTTTTCCCCTCCATATCCATGTTTTCATGGAATACATATATGGGTTATTTCATGTGACCATTGTACTTCTTTTTCTTTCTTTTAAAGTGATAATTTAATTTACGCCTTTTCTGATGTGGGGATCTCAAAAAAGTTTCTGAGCCCAATTTTAAAATTGTGAGGATGCAATTCCCAAAAGGGGGAAAGGATGTAACATCTCAGGTAAATAAAGAATGTAAAATTTTCATTTTTATTAATATTTTTTATTAAAATGTTAATGTTACTTTAAAGTGAATTCTATGTTCGATGGCGTACCCATTACACAACAACGATTTTCTTTGAAATCTTACATTGCACACTAATAATATAATATTATTATTTTAAATGGTGGTTAACACCTAGCCATTTTAATGGCGATAATGAACAGAACTAACTAAAAAATTATTATATATGTTTGTTAAATATTATCACAATTACCCAATAAATGATAGAGGCCTAAAATGAAAATGAATCCAATTTTAAGAATAAATATTCTAATATTCTTTAAAGGGATGATTAACCACATTTTTATGGAGAAATTGTATTAAAACTACTTTATGTTACTTTAATATGTTATAAAATCCTTCTTTAGAATCAGGACTTCAAAATTTACTTTGTGTAAATTTTTGTTACTTTTTCGATAATGTTCATTTTAGTAAAAAATGATGTATTTTAATTCAAAACCTCTTTTTAATCTAATTTATTTATATGGTTAGATTATCTTTTTAATTGGTTTTAATGTGTAGTTAAAATATATTTGTACCATTTAATCCAATGGTGGTCATTGGAATTAATTTCACTTTGAAATTGGACATAAACAAGTGTTAATCTTTTGAAAGATATTGTTTCTTAAAAACACACTATTTGTTTTGACTGTGGAAATTAATTATAAAATTATATAATGAAACTTATATGTTTTGATTTTGGTAAAATGGACATCATTTTTGAATTTGTATTGTCAAATTTACGTTGGATAACTTTTTGGTATTTTCTGACAAATGTTCATTTTTAATGAATAGTAAAAATACTGCATTTTACTTCAAAACTACTTTTTCATCTAATTTAATTATATAGTTAGATTTTTCTTTTTAATTGGTTTTAACAATTGATTGAATTTTGTTTTTTATCACTTAATACAGTGATGTTCATTGGATGTAATATGACTTTTGAATTGGATGTAAAAACAATTCAATCTTTTGATAAATTTTACTTCCTAAAAATCCGTATTTGGTTTTAACAAAGAGAATTATTTTTAAATTAATTATTGAAATTTCTATGTTTGTAATTTGGTAAAATGGATTCCGCATTTGGAATCAGAAGTTCCAAATTTTTTAATTAGGAATCTTTTTTTGACAATATGAACTGTAACGATGGTAATAATATTTAATTATCGTGATTAATTAGTAATCGGGTAGTTATGGGTAATAAAATGATATCATAATAATATAAAATGACCCCAAAATGTGTCCAAATCCTCTTTTTTGAGTCATGTCCGACCATGGAAATCGTTTTACCGAACATGAGGGACCATGGAGTCACATGGGTGTAATAGTGACATTTATGACATTATTTTTGTAAAAGAATATAAATATAACAAAGGTTTGTATATCCTATGTAAAACGTTTTTAATTTTTTTACATAAAAGATCTCTTATACTATAAATATTCATTGTAAAGCTAAAAAGATTTTCTACATCATGCTATTTTTTTATAATTTTTAGACCTTAAATAAATAAATTTATTTTTGACACCATGATGATTCAATGATTACCATATTAATGAACTATTTATTGAAAATGAAATATAAGGTAAAATATAAGACATAAACTTGTCTAAAACCTATTGGAAGGGTTTATTTAGAACCCTAATCACCATATCCCAGAAATATAACATTTTGGGACCATTAAAATCTGAAAATCATTTTATAATAAAGTAACATTTCAAGACTTTCCAAAAGTGACCCTCCTCCCTCTTATAAAATGCCCCCACCTCTACCCCTCACCCACATCTCTCATGGCCTTGTATAGTACATCCTCTTCTCATATTATGTCTCCACATCCCTCTCTTACTCCTAGAATCCTCACTTTGGGCAGAAGTCTTTTCAAGGAATCCTTTGGCTCAAATCACAAAGAGCTACCCGATTTTGAGGTAATGTCTTCTCTCGAGTTTCTTTCTTTTATTTTCATTCTTCAGTAAACACTAACTTCTAATTATTTGATCCCATAATAAAAACAGTATACTAAATATACTAGGATTTTGAAATGATATGTATTATACCTACACATATACACACCTCCGTCTAACGGTTAAAGAAGATACTGTTTTTGTGGGTGGAGAATTACTGCCTCACGAAATGATGAGTGTTTAATCTTATTTTAACACATTTCATGGACAACATTATGATATAAATATATTTATATATGATATATATTATATTAATTTCCTCCCAATGCTTCTGTATTTTATATTTAAAACATGGCTTTATGCTTTTCATGTTGTGAAAATACGATTATTTCATCTGAGGAAGTGTGGACTACCGCCCCCTCAAGTGATGTGACTCATTCGTGACAAACATGGAATTTATAAATAATGTAATTAATGAACATATTTTACCTATATAACTTATATATTATACTAGAATTATAATATATATACGTCTCATTTTGTTTTAATTCATTCAATATGACAAAGAAATGAATGTTGCGTTCATGCGTACGTACGGCCTACCGGCTCTAGGAATGGTGCATTTAATTTTAATCTACAATTGTCATGGAATAGTATAAAATGAATATATACTAGATATTTGTTATATATAAATCATTAATACCATTCTTGAGCTGATATACTTACAACTTCAGGGGTAATTCTTTTCAAACAAGTTCATTGTTGACTTATGTACCGAATATCGACAAAACGTATGATATGAACTCACATAATTAACAAAATATTATAACATGATATTATGTTATGTGAATTGAATAATAAAAATTAAATGAATACCTTAAGTAATTATAAATTTACCAAGGATTATTATTCAGAAATATGAAGAAACAAAAACGAAAAGTCGGGCTTGAGGTAAGGGATCTTACCTCTATCTTTCTTTTTAAGTACTCTCTTTTAGGTAATTTCTTTTAATATCATATTTCTTATGTTGGGGGATGTTATTTTATGTTCCTTTTACTGTAATTTTTACATTCATATTATGAGTGTCCCTATTTGATCTCATCAATCCTTTTTTGGATGTTTTAAGTGGCGTTGTTAGGCTGTCGAATATTCGTAAGGGTATTTCTTATCTAACTTTTAATTCCGTGATATTTCCATTGTTCGCCAATTATTTATTTCATGTGGTGTATTGTGTACTGACATTTAATATATATTATCATGATTATATTCATGGTATTCTGTGATTCATTTGGTTCTTATTATCTTTTGGTCATACGGCTTGATTGATTACAACGAGGTAAGTGGTTTTTCTCTCACTTTTTATTCCTTTAAGATTCATGCGATATTTTCCACTATATCCTTTAAGTGGTGTATGTAATGTTCAATATTCTACTCTTTGAGGAATATACATCCATTTATGGGTATTTACATCAAAATTGAATGGTCCCTCTTTCATGGTGTGTATGATTCGTAGGTTACCAAATCAGTAAGGGAACCGTTCACCCTCTTCTTTTTAAAAGACTTCTTTTGGTTAAGTCTTTTAATTTAAATATTCTTAATGTTGGGATATGCTCTTATATATCCTTATTGCTGTAAATTTTATGTCCAAGTGATGAGATACCCTTTTTATCTCTCATCAACTCAATTTCTGAATTTTAAACTGACATCGTTAGGCTGTCAAATATCTGTAAGGGAAATTCTTAACCCAATTTCAATTATTTTGGTTAAACCTCGAAATCTTGATTATGTCACACAATGATTATGTGGGGATGACCTCTTTCTATTTTAAACATAATATCCACTTATATTGGGTGTATTTATATTTTTGACACATAATTATGTAATTGATTTTTCCTTAATCTATGGATACCGTCTTAGTACAATACTTTGTCTCAATATCCTTTCATTAAGGCATCTTTTTATTTCTAAACGACATTATTTTATATGGTGTATAAAACCCTTTTGACTTTTAATTTCATTCAAAATGAATATTTTTACATGATGAATTTTAAAAAACTATATAAGGAATTCATTTTTCTTACGTATGCGGCAGCAATGACTTCTCCGCCGCCATGACCAATATTTGAGTTTTGGATTCCTCTACAAGCCATAACTTGTTTTTAAATGAAAAATAAATACCATGTTTTACTTTTCTTTTATATTGGTATTGAAAATGGGTTTGATAATTTTTTTATTATATCAATGTGTGGTATTGATATATTGTGATGGAAATGTGGAAATGTTATGTTTTCTTTATGCATGTTTTATGTGATACGACTGTGTTATGGTTCTTGAGAATTGTTTATGAAGACGGGTGGTTCTGTGATAAACTAAGGGCGAGTGAGCCTGAGATAGCTCTCTAATGTATTGGGTAACATGAAGTTGTTAAATGCTAAGGTTTATCTGAAGAGATATAAGGAATATACTATGATGGGTATTCTAAACATAACTATGACGGGTTACTCCCTATGTAAGAATGTTATGAATACCTCAAGTTACCTTTATTTCTTATGATTTTAATGAGTTATTCATAAATATTATGATTTCATGAGGTATGGTAAATTTCTTATGTTTTAGGAGTAATGTATGATTTCATTAATTCTTATGTATACATGCACTAATGTTTTCTTTTTGTATTTTTATATCCCTTTCTGAGATTTTTATGCTCATCCCATGTTTTTAAAATGTTTTTCACAGGAAATAAATTGGAATAGGGTCAAGGATGGGATCAAAGAAATGTCATGCTATCTGAAACATGGAACTAGACATGACCATTTTTTTAAGAGTTTTTATTTTTTGAAAAAAAAGGAAACTGAGTAGACGTGTCTACTTTGTAATTGTTGAGATGTAATAGTTATGTACTAATTCTCTAAAACAGTAAACCTAAAAAGATCTTCAATTTGAATTATTCATTTAATTCATGATTATGTAATGTTTTAAGGCGGGGTCCTTATATTCAATGAACTATGAGAACTCTGATTCTTGTTTAAGCTAGGATACGTAGGAAGCCTTTTCAGGTCCTGAGCTCATCCAACCCTAATTCCCTCAATTTGGGCATACTCCTTAGAAAATAATCCCCAAATTAAATCTTTAAATCATCAAGGAATCATTTTTAGGATGTAATACCAAACTCATCTCTCTCAGAGAAACATACACTCCTATTAGATTCATCAAACTACGTGGTCTTTGATTCCCATCCATATGTGATACGTAGGAAGCCTCCATGAGGTTCAAACCAAACACTTCAGATCAACCTTGTTCTCTTTGGGCCATATTCCTAATAGGATATGATCCTACATAGAAACATATATCCCTTTCATGTTCTTTGGTCTACATCAACATAAGTCCAACACTGAATTCCATCTAAGTCACTTCCTCTTAGGGGTCCTTATCACATTACCTTAAAATGTACGACGTTTCATATAAAGAGGCACCGAACTATGAGGGTTGTGATTCATTTTCACAAGCATACATTGGTAGATCATTTTATGAGCATGATCCCAAGATTAAAATAAAACTTCATCTCTCTGGATGACAATAAATTCTATACTGCCCCAATGAGTGTCTTAATAACCAGTATAATTAAAGAATGATTAAAAAAGATTCTCTAACTGGTATATTAGGGGATACCATTGATGGAAAACTTCAAATACATACAAATGTTTCCATTTATGAAGAACATTGAATGAATACAGATGATTCTAAATTTTACACATGTTAATAAGTGACTGTAAATTCAAAGGGATACTTATGATATAATTGGTGAATTAATATGTATTCATGAAAATATTTTAATTATATAAAGAGAGTCACAGATTAGGCAATAATTTCCCTCCAAAAGGGTGTGATGAGTCTGACCTCCCATCCACTCGACCAATGCACATTCATAAGTATCGTCATGTTAGGAAAACATAACGAATGGCTAACTTTGGAAATTAGGTCCTCTTTGGATAATAAACTATTGGAAGTTTCATGTTCCATGAATAATTCCAATGGAAACTACATGGAAACATTGATTCTTAAATCTTGACCCCGCATTTCAAGGAACTATGAAACAAAAATGGTGAACCCGACGTGAATTATTAACCATGTTAATAATGTTACCCACATGTTAGGACCCTATTAATTGATAAAGGAGGACCAGAAAAAGGAATTAATCACACATGTATCTATTTTATATGATGTCACTTTAATAGAACTTGTTCTTGTTCTCTGTTTTTCTACAGAATTCCCTTCAATCCAAAGAATGGGTTTCTCCAAGACAACATCTGTAAACATCCCAACTACTGCTCAAGATAGATCTCCATCAATGGGAAGAACGTTATCACCAATCCAACATCTTCAATGTTGGGTCTCTAATGTGATAATTAAGGAATATCACCAGCATTGTACAATATCGACTTTGGAGGATGCTCGAGAGGCCCCCTATGTCAATAATAATCCTCGATCATCTAGCCAACAATGACCAATGATAAAGAAGAAAACGGTGCCAACTACCGTCTCCTACCGTTTCAGGTATTTATCCCCAGAATGCAACTATCAATTTCTCCCATACTATAGGGATGTGTATCAAGAGGTCACTGAAGTCCCCAAGTCAATAATATAGAAGTATTTCCTGAGGAACTGCACCAGCAATTGCCTCTAGTATCATGAAGTAGTATACCCCCAACATGATTGGGGTGTTGCCTTTGGAAATTTGGACCATGTCTCTCAGACCCGAGCATGTAAGACAAACTGCTAGGACAACATCTGGTTAAAAGGAAGAAGGTTCTCACCTCTACCACCTCGAAGAATTCCATTGATCAAATTTGATGGCAAATAACGAGTGGGCACATACACCCATTCGTCCTAATTTTTTTGTTCAACAGTCTCGTCTGACAGCAACCCACACATCCCACCATATAAACACGATGGAGTACCATTAATAGGCACATACACCTGTTTACAAGTTATCAACTAGTTAGTAGGCTCATCTTCCTGCATTTAAAGAGACCTGCCAATCTAATATGGTGGCAGCTGGTAAACAGGAGCATATAGCTATTAAAAATCACCATTTCTATCTGCAGTCTCGTCTAATAGTATTGAAGTAAAACCGTTATCCATACATGATAATATCTAGCAGCCACAAACACATGCCAATGTTCATCAAACCTTCCAATAGTCTCATTTGGAAGCACCCAGAAAAGTCAGTCGGAAAGCTCCAACGACAAATTTGGGGTAGACCCAACTCTCTACCCCAATGCATGAGTACTATCAATATCCCTTGGAAGGAAAAAAAGGATAGGAGCAGGTGCATACACCAACTCCATATACAGAATAGACGTATATTCTAGTTATAGTCACTGAAGTCACTAAACACATCTTGTCAATGGTGAAAGGGAAAACTCATATCCCTTCCCATATTCTGGAAGCATGTCCCAATATTTTAACAACTAAATCAGTAGTAACAAGTGAACAAACACATAAATCTATCCCTACACATGGGATGAAACATATTCATGCCATCCCAAAGAAGATACATCCCTTTTTTCGAGTCTAGGAGGGTCATGGGGTGTACTCCCCCATATCATACGGACAAAAAGATTTGGAACATACACCCTTTCCAATTAAAGGTGACCATTCTGTTCCGGTAACTAATCCAAGACAGGCACATATACCCGCCCATGATAACTAATTTTCCCAACAAGTGGCCCCAAGTAAGTATAAGAGAACATACAAGAATAAATCTCACCAAATACCATTGGAAAATCAAGAATCAAGATGTAATTTAGCTTCTCTTAATACTGGGGTTGTTGAAGCCCCCCAGACATTTATCTATTATTGCTCAAGATCCTACCCTCTCATTACCAAAATTTGGGAGTGGTATTTTTGATTCTGAAGTTTCTCACTGGACACTTCATCATGAAGGCTTGCTTCATGAAAATTCAATCAATCCATAGTGTCTATCTTTGGATGAGAGTCGTGGAACCCTCCGCATGGCCAGAAGAACAAGGAGAATGAAGATTTATCCCATGCTGTAATCCATCACGGTGATCCTCCCCATGATGTCAATTGCTAAGAATGTCCTCTCCATAGTTGTATTTCACATTGTCAAAATAATTATATAATTGAAAATGTAGAAACAAGAAATCCCTTTTATCTCAAGGCACTAGCAAACACAAGTCCAGTCATGTCTGATGCCTTGTTATTGATAGGTGAAACACTTTCTCAGTCATAGGACATGTTAAGGGAATGATCATTCTTCGATGCTCCCATGGTTCATTTATCCTATAATATAGAGCATCCACTTTGGTTAGACCAATTACAGAAACCTCTATTAAAAGATGATGATGACGTTTTGAACATGAGGAAACAATTAGCTAAACGAGATATACTAGTCATATTCTTCCCTATAGAAAATTCTCCGTTTGATATTCCAGAATTGATGAAAAAAGATTACATTCCTGAAATTAGTCTTAACTTATGGAAAACTTTTTCTCATTTGAGAACTAATGTATTGCCATATGATGAATATCAAAATCAGATAAAGGTAATAGATGGGTTACAACACAAAATTAACTTGGAATCTCTTTTGGTTTCCCAACATCCAAGGGTTGTAAAACAACATATAACCCTACTGCATGCATGTATTAATGTTCTGAAGAGGCTAAACCAATTAATTTCTGATTCCCCATCTAATGTTCACATCAGAGGATGGGGTGCGTATGGAGAATTTCATTCTACTACACTCCAAAATCGGAAAAGTCCACCCAAAGTGGTCTCATGCAATGTTATTTCCCATAGCCAGCCACAGTCAATAGGTTTTGTGTGTAATAAACTATACACTCAATAACAAGCCTCGACCAGTTTTAATCATAATTATGCCCAATGAAAATAAATTTTTGAAATAATCCTATATCAAGCATTTGAGAATATTGAGAAGGTGTCTTTTTTAGGGGATGTCGTGAGTCAGAGGATGCAAATGTTCGAAATAGCACATCGATCTTCTGAAGCAGGTGATTTAAGTAATTGTCGGATGATTCATCCAGAAAATGTCCGAACCAAAATCCTCAAAATCAAAAGAGAAGTTGCATGAATTTCAGCTGTATTAGTTCAAGAATCATGCCAACTTGCTAGGATGGGGGCTCATTTAATGAAACTATAAAATTCATTAAATAATGTTCAAATATTTGATGAAGAAGAACATGACCAATCCCAATCTGCAAGACTGGGGGTTATTTTTCATCTTCAATTCCCTCCTCAATGAAAGTCAGTTTTCTCCCGATTAAGGAAGAAGCCACAAGGAATGCATACAACTAAACTATCCAATGATTCCCTTCATGTTACTTTCCACCAAACAATTCTAGGAGATTCTTCAAATAGGAGAATGAAATTTTGGGAAAGAAAAAAAGGTACATGATCTACCAAAAACACTGATCGAATTCCATTAATACATTATGCATCAGTGAATGTTATCAATACCATTGTAGAACATCCTTCATAAAATATGTCTTGTTCAACGGAATCAGAAGATGAAGTTATTGTGCACAATGAGGTACACACTGAGGCAAATGAAGAAGGTTCACATACCCAAAATCAAAGGCTTACCCAGAATCTAGGTATTCCTTCAAATAACCAGCTCCCCCCTCTCTGAAAGGCATCTAAAAAGGGGAAAGGAAAAAAGACATATTTCATATCAGTTTTCCACTAGATAAGGTCAATCTCTTTCACTTAAAGAGATACTTACACAACACAAAGAGGAAATGAAGGAGTTGAAAAGACTCAACACAGAGTCACTTCAAAACTTTATTTCTGCTAGATAGTATCCCCAAGAAAGTCCTCAACTTGAAAATCTTGTAGTAGCTTTTTAGCAAAGGGTATTTTTAGTAACTACATAGGTAGATAATGATTTCCCTCCATTGGGTACAGAATCAAAAGAGGATCATCTACATCATGAAAGTCCTATTTCTGTGGTTTATCTATGGCAGGTATCAGCACCACCATAAGTGGTCTTACCGGTTATTGCACCAGCTCAAGATCTAGTTGCAATACCTACACAAAATCCAGCATATCTAGATATCCCCAAATAATTATGAATACAATTAAGGCATTAATGTCATGATTGGATGCTCTGGATGAATGACGTGCACCAATTCAGCTGGAAAAGAGATCTTACCCTTAATGGGTGGATGTGATTCCTCCCCCACCAACATTTTTGAATACCGCATTCCCAATTTTTAATGGTTTGGGAGATTCGGAAGAACACTTAATGCATTTTTTTCTCATTGTGATCCTATGATGACAAATTCTCAACAAAAAGAAGCAGTCAAGCTTAGGTGTTTTGTGCAGTCATTACTAGGACATGCTTTTGTCTGGTATTCAAGTTTGCAATCTCGTTCAATTAATGGGTGGGAAGATCTCTATCAAAAATTCCTTCTTCAATTTAGTTCAAAATTACTCAAGATGATATTTCTTTATCTTACCAAATGTAAAAAAAGGTAAAATGAAAGACTTTCGGATTTAATTGCTCGCTGAGGTGATTACCATATTCTTTAAGTTTATCACTCCCTCAATAAGAGTTGCTGACAATTTGTGTGGAAAATCTGTGGGATTAATTACGCACACCCTGGATCCCTATAAAATACATAGGAGGGTTTCGAGACCTAACCTCAATCACTCAGTAGATTGAAGTCTCTATTATAGAGACTAAGGATAAAACTCGTGTAATTATGTTAGTTCCTAGAAGGAGAATATGAAAGGCAGAAGCTGCTACAGTTACACTCAAATAGGCACATGTACCTGATTCTACTTCAAGACCCTCATCATATCGAAGGACTCAACTTCCTGAGCATCGGCAACAATGACTACCTCGTCAAGATGATCAAAGAGGCAAAAGGCGAAAATAGTTTTAGGAATTAAAGAATAAAATCTATTCCTTCAGGAATGTGTTAGTTCATAGCTACTTCATCTCAGCCTTAGAAATCAAATTGGTTCAGTTTCCAAGGACGAAGAATCCAAATAAAGACGTAGATGGAGATCATCTGAATTGTTATCCCTTTCATCAGATGTTGGGACACCCCATTCAAGAGTGATTTGTTTTCAAAGTCCATTTAAAAAAAAGTATACTCTAGAAAAGAGAAATTGAAAATTTCATCAGCTAAAGTAGCATGTGTCACTTCCACTAATCTAAAAGAAGAGGGGGAATGACAAGATGTTAAATGTAAGAATTTTAAATAATATGATGATTGGATGATAAGGAGAATGATCAACCGAACTCATGCTATTTTATGAACACAGTTGAAACAACCAATTTTTTCTTCTACCACTCCTTCCAATGAAAAACTAACTACATCAAATGTTTGTTCCTCAAAGTAACAAGGTGGTCATAAGGGTAAAGAGCAGTCCGAAGAAGAAAAGCTCGCATCATGGACAAAGTTGTCTTTAACACTGGAATATTTTATTCCATCTGTTTCAAAATCACAGGCACCACCCTGCCAAATGGTACAGCAAAAAATAACCCGTCATGCATAATATTCATCAGATGAAGAAATGATTTTTTTTCTGTTAATGTTATCCATTTAACATATACTTATTCCAATTGAGATTCTAATTGTATTGAGATAGAATTTCTTTTGCCTAATTGGGGAACTAGAGGAAGATGCCAAGGTCGAGGATACAAGGGAAGACGTGGGAATTCTGGAAATCACCATTTTAACTCCACCCCTACTCAAACTATATATGCGGCAATAACTCATGGAAGAGACCTTTTGCGAGCTCAACAAGAACAAGGAGTTTCTTCCATGCAAAATAAGTCTAGTTCTGGCAGAATTATTGTAGAGGACTGATTAGAAGCTACATTGTCTTCTTCTCAGCAGATGAATAGACTAAGTCATTCTAATTTTCCAAATTCAAAAGTATTTCCCACTTTTGTTTCAACACAGAATACATCTACAATAGAAGCATCAAATTCTAAAGCACTTGGAAAACCACATCTCTATCCTAGGAAATGCAGACCTTTGGACCCAAAGTATGATGCCTTGAAATAATTGGCCCATATACCAGCCAGTTTATCAATTTTCGATGCATTGAATCTATCAAAATATCTTCCTTAAGAACTCATTGAGGCATTGTTAAGTCCTAAAGAATTTGAAACTAAAGTTACTACTGATGAAGTTTACTGTATATATAATGATTCTGTATAATGTCATGTGATCGTAACTTTTACAGATGAAGATGAAGACCATGTGGTACGTGGGCACATCAAACCTTTGTATCTGTCTGGCTAGGTCGATGACATGGATATCTGACGAGCCTTCATTGATAATGGCTCTGGAGTTAACCTCATTCCCATTCGTACATTTCATCGATTGGGCTTGACTGAATCTGACTTATCTCTTTCAACATTAATTTTCCAAGGATATTACAAAAATGGACAAGAATATCTAGGTAAAATTACTCTCAGAACTCAGTTTGGAGATCTTGTTTCTAATTCATATTTCATGGTTGTTCGTTAGGACACAACCTTCAATTTTCTACTTGGAAGGCCTTGGTTCCATCAAAATGCAGTCATACCGTCATCATACCACCAATATCTGAAATACTATTTCTCTGGTAAAATCGAAATATTGTATGGTGACAAGGCTCCATTCAAAACATGTGAATCTTAATATATTGAGACAGAGTTTTATCACACAAAAGGAATGATGTCCATGACCAAGGAAATAACCAGAGTTAATGCTCTGAATGGACTGGAAAAGATTCCAGCAAATCCATTCATGCTTTTGAGTACATATTATGTTTTACCCGTCAATCATGTTGGAAGGGTAAAACCAAAATCATGCACTCATTCAATAATTCCCATAATGTCAATTACGACAATTGAGCTTAATAACATGGGGGAAATTATTAGTGCCCCAAGCAATGATGGATACTTGAATGGAGATGTTTTTAATTCTCATAATAAACTACAATGAGCATCTACTTCATTAATCAGAATTGAAGAAATTGTAGCAATGTTAGAGGGAGACAATGATTTTGATTCTCAATCCATCAATTCCTATTCACCACCGGAAGACCCTTCATCATCAGTAGAGTCAGATGTGGTGGCTTCTTCTTTGAGATGTTCAAATACTGATTCCTCCCCTATCAATGGTGTAACATCCCAGATCTGATTTCCACTCAACGGGTTCCCCGAACCTGGTTGGTCACAGGACCTCAAGGACATTTCCCCAATTGCTAGAGGCTGCCGACGAGTAGCGAGGGCCAATGAATGATAGTTGCGAAAAAATTCCCTCATTTTTCAATGTGTAACGCATCGGAATAAAATATATAAACATACAACAGCCGAATCAGTAAACAATATTCAACAAAAATGGGCAACTGAAGTAAAAGAGAACCATAAGTCATATATATAAAGATAAAACATGTCACTAATTCTATAAAAATAGCCAGAACAGGATACACAACAATACAATACAATTAAACTCAAAGTACAAGTTACGACAAAACAAAATAAGGTAGAGTAAACAGAACACAACAGCATCGCAAGCCTAATATCGGTCCTATGCTCTCCTAATCCTCCACTACAATCAAGTACCTGTATAGGGAACCTTGCCTTTATCCATGCCTGCAGAAACATAATCTGTTTGGGCTAAAGTCATGAACCAAACATGATGTCAGAAATAATCCCAGTAGGCACCCACCCAAGGCCTATGCCCAACTGTCAGTGAAAATATGCAACAACAATGTGCAAATGTAAATTTAGTAAACAAGTAAGTACTCAGAAGTAAATATCACCACCAGTTTCATTTCCATTTTGATATTCATTTTAAATATTCAATTAATTTAATAACATTATGTTCTCATCAGAACCAAGACCTCAGGACAATCAGAACCATTCCCTCATGATTATTTAATAAAACCATGCCCCCAGGCTTTCCCTTTGGCTATCGAAGATTACCCTCAAGCATACGAGATATTTCCTTCAGGCAAAGAAGTCACTACCCTTAGGCTTAAGAAGTGTTCCCTCAAGCGAAATAGAACATTCCCATCAGGATATGTTGTACCTTGCCCTCGGGCTAAAAATACAATGCCCTCAGGCTAAATAGAAAATTTCCCTCAGGCACAAGTAAACGGGGCGAGCCGAAAGCATAAACAAAAAATTTATATACAATTCCTCTCAAGACAATTTAATACACATTATAATCATGGCATACCCTCGGGTATCCTGTCCAAACAGCTAAACAGAGGAACGCACCCTAGGGTGGTCCTGGATCCAAGCAGTGATCCCAAACAACAGTTATACATATTCATTATACTACCTATGCAATTCTAGGCATTTAATTACACAAGGCCTCAGCCATATGACACCCCCCACATGGGCGTGTATCAAAGTGGTTCAAAAAACACAAAAAATTTGGAATTTAAACACCAGACCACCTACCTCGATCGTCACTGATCAGTATACGTGAACGACGCCTCCTAAATCGTCTAAGAATGGCATAGATCTGGGATAAAATAATTTTCGTTCAAATGAAAATAACTTACCTTATAATAATAATCGGTAAGAATAGCATAAGGAGAAGGGAAAACTCACCAGTGTGGTTCCAATGTGATCAGAAAAAGTGGAAACGGATTCCCGGTGCACGGCCAGCTGATCTCTGAGTCGCCATCTATCCTCCCAAGCTCTAACGATGTTCTAAGCATCCTCTATGAAGAGAGGAGGCTACTGCCCGTTTTATGCGAAGAAAACAGACTACACCGCGTGTACTCTCAAGTACACAATGTGTACTTTTCACCATTTAACTATTCCTCTGGCGGCTACTTTTTCCACCGCCGAACTATTCATCTTTCAACATGAGTACATGGAATGTATTTTCAAATACACATTGTGTACTATTGCTCAATAGGAGGATTCTCCAACCGCCTTACTATTCACCTATTGACTGACTATACGGCGTGCAAATACCCACTACAAGGTGTGTAGTCGGTTTTAACACCTTTCATCACCGACAAGACTACACACCATGTGTACTCATCCCACACGGCTAGAGTACACGACATGTGGAAAAGTACATGGCGTGCACCCATAAAATTTTGTATTTTTTCACAATTTCCTTAGTTTCTAAATAACACATAAGGAAAATGGAAAAGAATATACTCGTACCTCAAGAATAAGAACGGTGTTCTTACAAACTTACCCCCTTAAAGAAATTCATCCCAGAATTTCCCTTCCATGGGTGGTGAAGATAAAGCTCAGAACAACTCTGGAAACTGAGCACGTACGTTAGTCCCCTACTCCTAGGTTTCATCCTGCATTTGGCCATGCTGCCATAGCACCCGTAAGAGGGGAACTGACCAGCCTCTGAGAACCTTCGTGCTCCTATCCACGATACGAATTGGATGCTCCTCAAAGGATACATCGACCTGAAGCTCAACCTCATTAGGTTGAAAGGCGTGATATGGGTCTAAATGATAATGGTGCACCTGAGATACATGGAAGACGTCGTGCATGTCCCTGTACCTCTCTGGTAACTGTAACCGATAGGCAACCAGACCGACTATCTCCATTATATCAAACGACCCCACATAACTCAGTGAAAGTTTAACCTGTCTCTTAATCCGCCTTTGTTCCAACCTCAGTGAAATATGCAAGAAATCCTGATCAACGACCGTGAACTCCAAGGGTCGTCTGCGACGATCAGCATAATATTTCTAACAAGAAAGCGCAGTAGCCATCTGCTTCTGTATCAACTGGACCTGCTCTGATGTCTCTTGCACAAGGCATGATCCCAACAAAGCTACCTCACCTACCTCTAACCAGCACATGGGTGATCGGCATGGCATACCATATAAAGCCTCATAAGGTGCCATCTGAATAGTTGACTGAAAAATATTATTATAGGTAAACTAAACCAGGGGAATATGCTTCTCCAAAGAGCCCACGAAGTCTAGGACGCATGCGTACAGCATATACTCAAGCACCTATATCATACACTCTAACTGGACATCGGTCTGAGGGTGGTAAGTTGTGCTCAGAAGCACCTGTGTACCCAGTGCCCTCTGAAATCTCTGCCTGAAACGAGACTTAAAGCAGGTGTCCCTATCTGAAATGATAAAACGAGGAACCCCCTAAAGACACACTATCTCTCGAAAATACAACTTCCCAAGCTCATCAACACCAAATGTCTACTTGATCGGCAACAATAAAGCTACCTTCGTAAGTCTGTCTACAACAACCCACACGACATCATTGCCTCAAGGTGACCTTGACAACCCAGTTACGAAATCCATCACAACACGATCCCTTTTCCACACATGAATAGGTAACTATTGTAATAGTCCGTCTAGCCTCAGATGCTCCTCCTTCACCTACAAACAGGTGGAACATCTCGCAACAAAACTAGCTACCTCACTCTTCATACCTGGCCACCAATACAGACGTCTCAAGTCATGGTACATTTTGGTAACTCCATGATTCACTTCCCAAGGTGAAGCATGAAACTCCCATATAAGCTCCATGCATATATCCCCTGGAACCCATACGCATCCATGGAAACACATTTCATCATCATCACATATCATCCATCTAGGAGGAGGGTCCTCACCTGCCACTAACTCCCGTAGAACTAGTGCTTCTGAATCAGATAGTTGTCTCATCTTAACTCTATCCAAGAGGGTAGAGGTCACAACTAAGGAAGAATGATAGGTCTGCCCCTGATTGTCATGCACCTCCAAATGCATCTCAGAAAACAAAGCCGTTAGCTTCCACTCATCACTGGCCTCCTGCATGACCTGTATCTGAGTCCTCCTGCTCAGTGCATCAGCAACTACATTACCATTACCAGGTGTATAGGCAATCTCAAAGTCGAAGGACTGAAGGTATTCGACTCACCTTTATTTTCTTAGGTTCAATTAACGATGGGTAACGATATATTTGAGACTTCTGTGGTCGGTGAAAACCAAAAAATGCTCGCCCAAGAGATAATGTCCCCAACAGCGCAACACATGAATAACTGCAACCAACTCGAGATCATGCGTTGGGTAATTACTCTCATGTGGCCTGAACTTCTAAGACCCGTACACAACAACTCGATCCCCCTGCATCAACACTGCTCCCAGTCCAATACCTGATGCATCACAGTAATCTATATAGATCTTCTCTTGCTCTGGAATTATGAGGACTGGTGCTGATATCAACCTTCTCTTCAACTCCTGAAAGGCTGTCTCGCAAGCTTCTGACCAACCGATCTTCACACCCTTCTTAGTCAACCCCAACAACAGTGATGCTAAGTGGGGAAAGTCATGTATAAAGCGCCTGTAGTAACCAGACATCCCCAAGAAACTCTGTATCTCAAAAATGTTCTTAGGAGGCTCCCAGGAAACTACTACTATCACTTTCTATAGGTCCACGTCAGCTCCGACCTCTGAGATGAATGACCCAGGAAGTGTATCTGGTCCTTCCAAAAGTTGTTCTTTGAGATCTTAGCATATAGCTAATGCTCTGTCAGTGTACTCAAAACGATCTCAAGATTGGTGGCATGGTCATGTCGATTTTGAGAGTACACCAAGATGTTGTCTACAAAGACTACCACAATGGAATCTAGATAAGGGTGGAACACATGATTCATCAGATCCATGAGAACTGCTGGCACGTTCGTGAGTCCAAACGGCATAACTAAGTACTCATATATACCATATCTATGCCAAAAAGCAATAAACGGTATATACTATGATCTAACGTGTAACTGATGATATTCGGATCTCAAGTCAATATTCGAGAACACTCGTGCTCCTCGAAGTTAATAATAAAGATCATCAATCATCGGCAAGGGATAACAGTTCTTAACTATCAACTAGTTCAGCTTCTGATAATCCACACAAAGTCTGAGGGTACCATCCGCATTTTTCAGAAAAATGATAGGAGAACCCTAAGGAGAAGTATTGGTTCAAATGAAACCCTTTTCATGTAACTCCTCTAACTGTATCTTGAGAACCTGCAACTCTTGTGTTGACATCCTATAAGGAGGAATGGACACCGGTGCTGCTCCTGGAACAAGATCAATAGGGAAATCCACCTCTTACTTCGAAGTTAGATGCGAAAATTCATCCAGGAAGACATCCTTGAAATGATCAACCACTAGAGGTAAATCCTTCTGACAAGTCCCCTGATCATCCAGATATAAACTCGAAATCTGGGTTGTCACACAACCTCGCCCACGATACTATTGTCTAGCTTAGCTCGCCTAGGAATCCTATTAACCTTTTTATAGAAACTCTATGCCCTCTGGTGACATAAAAATCACCCAGAGACGATAGCAATCTACAAAGGCTCGAAATGGTACCAACCAATCCATCCTAAGAATGACATCATAGCTCGTCATCTCTAAGACATAGAGGTCCCATATAAAGTGACACCCACCAACCTATAGGAGGAACTCCCTGAACTGATGCACACAATCTGTTCTAGTTCCCAATAGAGTGTCAAGCATCATAACATCAGAAGAAGAAGAAACACAGAGCCCAAGGATCCCGACAATGGGAACAGATATAAATCAATGTGTAGAACCCGTATCAAAAAGTGCAGAAGATGTATAAGAAGCTACTAGCATATTACCTATGACAGTTGAAGGTGTGGGATCCTTCTCTTACTGGGTCTGTTACACTACATATGCCTTCCTAGTGCTGGGGACCTGTGACACAGCCTTGCTACCCTGAGCTGTCCCACCCGGCTGCCTCTGAGATCCTACTGTCTGGCTACGACGGCCACGACCACCACCTCTGCCTATACATCCTGGCATACCCCAGTTTCCTGACTAGTAAGAAGTTGTTGGTCCTTCTCCTGCACACAGAGTCTACACAGAACCCCTCTCACTAGCCACCAGTGGGAACGCCCTTCAAAAGCACACCAGATGACCCATTTTTCAGCATGATTGGCACTCCACTAGGTCATGTGTATACTGAGGTCTCTTGTGCCCCTCTTTACCACACTGGTAGCAAATGACCGGGCCACCTGAAGTAATCACCTGGATAGTACTGCCACCGTGAAAGAAACTCATATTTCTCTTCCTATTCCTGGTATAAATAGTACCAAAATCAGGTGTCATACTGCCCTGGCCCACACCACTAACCTCTCGCAGGTTCCGTTCATGAATCAATGCCAGGTTCACAATATCATGCACTGTCGGCAACCTAAAAACATTCACCAGTGCTTGGATATCATATAGAAGACCATCCTCAAAGCATATGTCCCTCAACGTATCCTCGCCCACCAGAACAGGTGCAAAACGCTGAAGCTCGGTAAAGCGAGAAGAATAATCAATCACTAACATTGCGCCTTGCTATAGATTCATGAACTCTCATGCTCGATCATCCTTCAGCATATCCAGAATGAAGAAGTCATAGAAGACTACCTGAAAATATTCCCATGCCATGTCTCTATGATGCTCTGACTGGGTGGTAACATCCCACCACATCTTGGGGGAATCACGCAACATGTATGTTGCGAGCTTGACTCACCACCCTAGAGGCGTCTCTAGATACATGAATATCGTCTCCATAAGAACCCAACCAAGACTTTTCAGCACGTGCTCCTCCATCCCCGAAAAACATAGACAGATCCTGCTGCTGAAATATATGAGTTAGCTCTTCCATAGATGTGGAGGCCTGCGGTGCTCCCTGGAAGGTCTTCATAAACCACATGAAGCCTTCACGGAACTGCACCTCCACGCCTGTGTCTGGTATAATGGCTTACTCTACATATGGCTCTACAAGAGGATCCACTGTTAGCCCATGGCCTACCATCTGGGGTGTATAATTTTCATCTCTCTCCTGGAAAAGAACTACTGGTCTTCTTGGAGGCATGACTCTACAAGGTCAAACACACACCCAGATCAAAATCATCAATGACAGAAAACTAAGAGACCAAGAAGGGAGTAGGAGAAAGAAATCTTTCAAGACATACAAAACATGACTACACAATGTGTAAAAAAACTACACTGTGTGTTCTCACAGGCCATCCACAAGGACATTTACCCCCGTTAAAAATGGTCGTGTAACACCCCAAACACACGGCTTGTCTCTTAAATAAATGAAGTGTACTTGAATCCTACTTCCCTATCCGATTCCATCCACATAGCTTAGCCACATGGCTCTCCTTTAAAAAAAACTACACGGCATGTCCTAGAGGTACACAACGTGTATGGCTTAATTTTTTCAACTGTCTGTGTTGTTAGTGACACGACAGACCACCCAACTGACACTACACGGCGTTTTACACCCTCACACGGAGTGTACACAACTCCATCTTCCCATCCACACAGCCAATTTCAAATGGACTATCCCCGGTCAAGACTTCACGGTGTGTCCCACAGGTACATGGTGTGTTCAAGTAGAGGTAACATGGACTCGTGTTGGTTATCTACACAATCGGGTCCCTAGGTCACACTACACGGAATGTTCTTCATTGACATGACATGTACAAGAAAGGATTTCCTCTGTCTGTGTTGTTAGTTACACAGGCAGACATAGGGATTACTCTACACGGTGTGTACAACCGGTACACGATGTGTTTTCCCCATGTCATTCCCTACGCCGTGTCCCCGCACACATGGATTTTGACACGGTTAGCTACTACACGACGTGTATTTAGTGTACACGGTGTGTACTATTTTTTTTCTTTTCTTCCTGAACAGAAGAATGCATGGCTTGTAGTCAAAAGTATATGGCGTGTATTCTGGGTTTTTCTGGACATCAAGCCTTAAAAACTACTCTGGAACCCATAAAAACACTGAAGCAAACATCTAAGTTCCGAATTCTGATCTGTGAGGGCCCATACTCCTCGAGAATCAAAGCTTGGCATCATATCTATGTTATAAATAAGGTAAACAGACAATGATCCACCAAATTCCGGTCAATGAAGGCCCATAATCATCAATAACAAAAGTTTGGCATTCATTCTATCAAGGCCTCACACCGAAATACCCTATCAAATAGTACGTATTTATCAATGCAGCTATCACAACAACATGTGTTTCTAGCACAACAGCTATAACAAAGACATGCAATTTTTAATGCACCTACATGGCATAGAATAATGCATAACATGTGATTTATAGCTTGTTCCTAAATGATGCATGAGATGGCATACCCTCATCTCATCGGGTTGCGACTAAATATAACCCATTATAAAAATATAAACAACACACCATAAGTGTGTCACCCAATGGTGAAAATCAAATCAACTATAAAATTGGAAAACCAATGACAATTGCAATTCAAGGTAAATTGGTGTTTCCCTGTACATAGGTTAGCTACTCCCAAGAATAGCTTATTACCAAATACCTATTCATTCCTATCCCAGACTAAGGCTCCAAATAGTAAGTCAAAGAAAAGAACCCCTCTGATACCACTTTGTAACGTCACAGATATGTTTTCCACTCAATGGGTTCCCCAAACATGGTTCGTCACATGACCTCAAGTGTATTTCCCCAAACACCAAAGGTTGCCGACTAGCAGTGATGGCCAAGGACTGATAGTGGGGAAACTATGCCCTCATTTTTCAAAGTGTAGCGCAATGGAATAAAATATATAAACATACAAAAGTGGATGCAGTAAACATTTGTCAACTGAAATGGACAACTGAAGTGAAAGTGAACCACCAGTCATATATATAAAGATGTAGCATGTCACTAATTCTATGAAAACAGCCAGAACCAGATACACTACAATACAATTCAATACAACTCAAAGTACAAGGTACATCCAAACAAAAAAAGGTAGAATAAACAGAATGTAGCAGCATCGCAATCCTAATCTTGGTCCCATGCTCTCCTACTCCTCTGATACAATCAAGTACCTGTATAGGGACCCTCTCCCTTATCCATGCCTACAGAAATGTAATCTGTTTTGGCTGAATACATGACCCAAACAGGGTCTGAGAAATAAATCCCTGTAGGCACCCACCAAAGGCCCATGCCCAACTATTTGTGAAAATATGCAACAAAAATGTGCAAAAGTAAATGTCATAAACTAGTAAGTACTCAAAAGTAAATATCAGTACCAGTCTCATTGATATTTTGATATTCATTTTAACCATTCAATTAATTTAAAAACATTTGTTTCTCATTAGAACCTAGCCGTCAGGCCAATCAAAACCTTGCCCTTAGGCTAATATAATAAAACCACGCCCTCAGGCTATCGAATATTTCCCCCAGGCATACGAGATATTGACCTCAGGCACAGAAGTCACTTATCTCAAGCATAAGAGGTTTTTCCCCCAGGCGAAATAGGACATTTCCCTTAAGCTAAGCAGTACCTAGCCCTCGGGCTAAAAAAAATGCCCTCATGCTAAATAGAAAATTGCCCTTAAGTTCAAGTAACTGGGCCGAGCCCAAAGAATAAACAAGCAAATTCTATACAATTCCTCTCAAGGAAATTTAATACACATTATAATCATGGCATACCCTCGGGTATCCTGGCCAAACGGCTAAATAGAAGAACTCACCCCCAGGTTGGTCCTGGATCAAATTAGTGATCCCAAACAATATCTTTACATATTCATTAAACTACCTATGCAATTATAGGTATTTAATTATGCAAGTCCTCATCCATACGACACCCCTAACATGATAATATATCATAGTGGTACACAAAACACACAGTAGTTGGAATTTAAACACCAGCCCACCTACCTCGATCATCTCTAATCAGTATACATGAACAATGCCTCCCGAATCATCTATGAATGACGTAGATCTGGGATAAAATAATTCCCGTTCAGACACAAATAACTTCCCTTAGTAGGATAATTGGTAACAATAGTGCAAGGAGAAGGGATAACTCACCCATGCAGTTTCAACGTGATCGGGAGAAGTGGTCATGGATCCCCGGTGCGTGGTCAGCTGATCTCCAAAGCTCCGACCATCCTCCCAAGCTCCAACGAAATTCTAATATTTCTATGTGAATAGAGGAGGCTAATTCCCATTTTAAGCAAAGAAAACAAACTACACGACGTGTACTCTCAAGTACACAGCTTTTAATTTTCATCATTTAATTGTTCCTCTGGTGGCTACTTTTTTCACCGTCGAGCTGTTCATCTGTAAACATGAGTACACGACGTGTATTTTCAAATACATGGCATGTACTGATGCTCATCTGGCATCTACTGCCACTAACTTACTATTCACCGGTCGACTGACTACACAGCGTGTAAATACCCACTACATGGCATGTAGTCAGTTTTTACACCTTTCATCGCCGACAGAGGTACGCACCCTGTGTACTCATCCCACACGGCCAAAGTACATGACATTTGGAAAATTACACGGCGTGTACCCACAAAATTTGGGATTTTTCCCCATTTTCCTTATTTTCTCAAAAACACTTAAGGAAAAAGGAAAAGAAGAAACTCGTACCTCAAGAATAAGAACCAGGTTCATACAATTGGGAGTATTTCCCTATCATCTACCATGGAAATGGAAATAGAAGAGGTAACACATAATGAAGAAGAAGAGGAAGATCTTGGGGATGCTACTTTAGCAATTGAAGAAGGTGTTTCTACCACTGTGGATGAACATAGAGAAATAAATCTGGGTACATGAGAAGCTTCACAGCCTACCTTAATTAGTGCAGGCATGACCTCGGAGGAGAAAGAGGTGTATACATCCTATCTAAGGAAAAATCGATATATATATATTTTCCTGGAATTATTTAGAAATGAATGGTCTTAATCTTGATGTAGGCACCCATCATTTGGGTTTTCCAGAAGAGCATCATGGGTTCAATAAAGTAGCACGGATAACACATCCAACTCCCACCTCAAAAATTGAAGTTTTAGTTGATATTCTTTTAAAGGATAACATTGTCATAGATGATCAATAACTCAAATGACTGGCCAATATTGTCCCAGTGAAAAAGTGGAATGGGAAAATTATAGTCTACATTGATTTCAGAGATCTTAACAGGCATTTTCTTAAAGATGATTTTCCAATCTCGATTACAAAACATCTAATTGATGCAAAGGCTAGATATGAATCACTTTCCATCATGGATGGATTTTCTAGGTATAATCAAATTCTAATGGCCCCAGAGGATAAAGAATCTATAGCCATTAGAGCTCCTCAAGGTGTTTCTTGATATTGGGTAATTCCCTTTGGCTAAAAGAATGAATGCCTAACATACCAACGTTCCATGTACCATATCTTAAAACCATTCCTAGGGAAATTAGTTGAATGTTATGTGGATGATTTGGTAGTCAAATCCAAACAACGTTCTAATCACTTGTCTGATTTGGAAACCATATTTCACAAACATAAGCAACATAATTTGAAGATGAACTCCCTAAAATGTGCTTTCAGAGCAACCTCTGGGAAATTCCTTAGCTTCGATGTACGCTGTTATGGTATCTAAGATGATCCTCAGAAAATAAATCAATCCTTGGTATGACACCTGCTTGAAATTTGAAAGAATTAAAAGGACTTCAAGGACACATGGCCAATATTCGGTGCTTTATCACCAATTTAGAAGAAAAATGCTTACCTTTCACCAGATTAAGGAAGAATGGGGTCACTTATCAATGGACTGAGGATTTCTAGGAAGCATTTTATATTTTAAGAAATATCTCTTCTGTCCACAAGTATTGATGCCACCAGTAGAAGGAAGACTAATCATTCAATACATTACATCTTTAGAGCAATCATTAGGTGCCTTTCTCACCCAAAATAATGATGGTGGAAAAGAATATAGCCTTTATTATCTCATTTGCATAATGCTTGATGCGGAAAATTGGTATTGAAGTATTGAGAATTGCTTCTTGGAATTAATATTTGTTGTTCAGAAATTGAGACATTACATGCAACATCATGAGATTCAATTGGTATCTCGTAATAACCTGCTCAAATTTATCCTCAATCGTCCTATGCTTATAGGACATCTTGCACGGTGGCTGGTTATTTTTCAATAGTTTGATATCTAGTTTGTGCCTCAAAAGGAAATAAAGGGCCAAGCTTTGGATGATTTCCTTGCTGAAAATCCATCCTAAAAAGATACATAATTTAATACTGAACTTCCTGATGAAGAGGTCTTCTCTATCCAAGATAATTTGGAAACATGGTAAATGTATTTTGATGGTGCTTCTAGAATTCCAATGGGGAAGAGACTGGAAAATCCTAAACTCAACAAGGTTGGATTAGTAATAGTCATTATTTCCCTAGAAAAGGCTCTATTGCCTTATTCTTTTCTATTATCGAAAGGTGGTACCAATAATGAAGCATAATATCAAGCTCTCATCGTTGGTTTGGAATTGGACCTTTAGGTTTGAATGGATCATTTAATGATAAAAGGTGATACAAAATTGGTTATCAATCAAATCAATTGAGAATAATCTATCAAAAAATGGGAGGTAATCCCTTTGTGTGATTACATTAGAGATTTAATGGCGGAATTTCCCTTATATCGAACATTGTCCTATGTCACGTTATCACAAAATGCTAAAGACCATCGCTAACTGAAGAGCCCGTAAGGGGCTCTCGGTGCTAGGGTTTCCCACGCCGCTACCTTCATCTTCCCCCTGGTGGATCTGCTATGTACTCTTCTAGCGTCCTCTATTTCATGTTTGCATCTCACCCTCATGATGTGGTTCAATCTTGGACTCCGTGTCACTTCGGTTCACGATACTCGGGCGTAAGTCCGGTTTGCGACGAGGTCTCTTAGTTCGTTGGCTCACCCTTTGGAGTGTTCGTGGGATTGTGATTTCCGGTGGCGCGACATCATCCTGGTTTCCCGAAGCTTGAAGTACGTGGTCATGATGCGAAGGATTGAATGCTTCGAAGGCTCGTGGTGGTATTCTCTGGTCGGACTGTTGGTTGCGACGGGTTAGGTTTGGTTGATCTTTCGTGTCTGGGCTTGGTGATGGGTTTTCTCTCTTGACCTTTTTCTTCTTTCTCATTTTTGGATTCTCTTGTTGCAGTTGATTCGATTCTACGGTTTTGTGTTTGTTTGATTTGGGTGAATCTCTCTGGGGATATCATTGTTTTGTGTTGCGAGACGGTTAGCTATGCTTCTTCAACCTATTAGGATTGAAGATTTTCTTGTAGGCCCTGCATTTCGGCTTTGGTCCTATTCGTTCTGAATCTGTTTTCTGGGATTTTCTTTTTTGAAGAACTTGTGAGTTTGAAATGGGAATAACTCGTGATGGAGGGGTATTTGTGGTTATTTCTAGTTTTTTTATTGTTGGTGTTCATTCTGGTTAATGATTTTGGCTTATGAAGATGACAGTGGTGGATTGCGGCGATGGTGATTCTGGTGGGTCTCACCGGTGTGAGGGAGGCGAAAGGAGACATTGGATGACGTAAGTCTCGAGACAGGCATCTGACTCAAAATTCATGGAAACTGAGATGGATGAAGATTTTTTCTTAAAGTTGCAATTGGAAATTGAATTTTGTGGAGTATCGCATATTATTTGTTTGAAATGTTGGTTTCCCGCTAATCCTTAAGAGGCTTTTTGAAAATGAAAAAATTGATTTGGCCAACACAAAATTATCTAGAATTTGCACTAGCTAATACAGAGACAACCTTGTAAAATCCAAATCGGGATGAGACAGTTATCAGCATAACCCATAACCGTGTGGTTTCACCTTTTTTTCAAACCATAAGGTAATAAATTGATGACAATTTCCTTATTTCTGACCCGTATGGTCATACCATGGGATGGATAACATCCATCATGGATTATACTCAAAATGGGATACTTCCACCAAATAGGACTCAGAAAGAGCAGATCTGGTGACACGTGGATAATTTTACACTTTATCATAGTCCAAACCACCAAAAGATCTTTTAAAAGTGAGGTTTTTATGGAATTCCCAACAAATGTATTGATGTGGAAGAGACTGCAACTATCATGAAAGAAGTTCATTCAGGAGCTTGTGGTTCCCATAAATCAGGGAATAGAATCTTCTATAATATCTGATGTTTTGGATACTTTTGCACTTCAATGACACAGTATTGTACAGAATTAGAGAAAAATGTCATCCATATCAACTTCATGTCAACTTCATTCATCAACCCCCAGTGTTTCTACATACAACTAAATACTTTTGGCCATTTACCACATGGGGAATGGATGTAGTAGGACCTTATCCTCCAGCGTCAGCTAAGTAATTTAAGTATATTCGTACTACTACTGATTTCTTCTATATGTGGGCTGAGGCAATACCTCTCATGGAAGTCGGAGCCAAAAGCATCATTAGTTTTGTCAAAACTAATATCATCACCAGATTTGGCATACCTCATACTATTTTGATGGACAATGGCACCAATTATTGTTCTGTTGAAGTACAAAATTTATATAAGGAATATAATATCAAATCCAACCATTCATCTTGCAATCATATGTTGGCCAATGGAAAAATAGAGGCTTTCAACAAAACCCTATCAAATATACTCCAAAAGATGGTGGATAAAGATAAGAAATCATGCCTTGATAAACTTTTGAATGATTTATGGTCTTATCATACAACCATCTGTATTTACACCTAAGAAACTCTTTATTCATTGGTATATGGAACTGAAGTGGTTTTTCCAATTCAAGTAAAATTGCCTTCACTTAGAGTTGCAATCTGTGATCAGTTATCTACAGATGAAAGATCTCAGAAATGGTTTAATGAGTTGGAATGATTAAATGGGAAAAGATTTCATAATTTTCATCATCTAGAAGTCTATCAGAACCGAATACGTGAGCTTTTAATAAGATTGATTGTCTTCGTTCATTCCTTCCAGGATAAACTGTATTAGTCTTCAGGACTCCAATGATTCCAAGAAAGAAACCTCAAAAACATGAACCAAAATGGGAAGGAACTTATTCCATATATAAGGTCTATTCAAATGGAGCATATTCTTTTATATCAATGGATGGAGAGCTCATTACATCTCCAACCAATGTGAGATTCTTGAAGAAATAATTTGTGTAATTATGCACATAGTCCTCACTGGAAGACTTTAAACTACACAGTACAATGTCCTTTGGCAAGACATAAAACTACACAGCAACCCATGTCCTAATTGCAAGATAGTAAACTAGAAAACAACCATAAGAGTCCTTGCAGCATGACATTAAGTTTCATAGCATTTTCATCCTTATCACATGACGTTAAACTGCATGATATCATTTGTACAACTAATGTTTTTTCTATTTAATGTTAGAATCTTCTATAAGAAAATGTCATTAATATCATCACTACTTGTTAGTAATACATGAGTCCTCTCTTTCGTATGTCAGAGTTAGATCATCATAGAGACCATGTTTGAAGAACTAAGAATGGCTTGATTCTCATTTTCAATGAGATACATAGAGATACCTGAATCTCCAATTCTGGGCCCAGCCACAATCACAAAATTTTCTTATTTTCTTTTCTCCTCCTGTATATGAATCATATCTATACATATTATTTCCTTAAGATATATTATTTGGTCATTATACCATTTCATGTCTTAAGATTTATCATTCTTTAAGAAAAAATCAAAATCCCCATTCCTCATAACAAACTTAGCAGGAGGAATGATTGTTTAAATAACTATGTATAACATAATTCTCATATATTTTTGAGATACGCAGAGATGCCTAGATATCCAATCTTGGGTCCAGCCACAACAATAGAAACAACCCCCTTTATTTCTTGTATAAAATCAAATCAGCATAGAAAATGTTTTAAAGAAAAATTTTGTATGACTTGATTCATTCCCTAGCAAGTCATATAGTGATACATGTGTTTTATAACATAATCTTGTTCCAATATGTATTTATTTTCATATCAGTTCATTGTCATCCTTACCTCCTGACGTTACACTGAATGAAAATCTAATACCCAAATTCTTCAATTGTATCACCATTTCAGTATAAAATAAATCATTACTGCTTCTTGTTTCTCACGACGAGCATATCTCATGTGGGATTAGGAGTTGAGTAAATGGATTTTTTATATATTGTGTTTTAATTTCTTATGGGGTTACCAATATCCTCACTGCATGACTTAAAACTGCACAGTGCCATATTTCATTCATAGGAAACAAAGAAATCCTCCATTTTACATATGTGTTAGATCTATGTAAAGGATATAAAATTCATGGATAATATTGATTCAAATATTTCTCATATACATTGGGCATAACCCTCGTCCATATCTCACACTCTTAATCTTGATTTTTTTCATTCATTTTTTCACAATCTTTTTTACGGTTTCTAGTGACATGGTTTTCAATATATGAGATATATTTTTCCTGACTATGCAGAATGTGCGCTTAGGTGACCCTGTATAATTTGCCTACATAATAGGCCTGTCATCCAAAAGATGCAATTATTTGTCTATGCAACATATTCCCCATTTGGCCCTGTATAATACATCCCCCATCACTAGTTTGTCGGATAATATTAACATCATATTTGGTTATAGTATCTTTGTTTTCCTTAATCACTAATGACAATATAGAAAAATATGTATCTTAAAACAATCATTCAAATATACTTGTCCCATTATATTTCTCACTGTCTGAAATTCTTCAAGACCATGGTTTACACATTTTCCTCATCATGTGTTCAATACACTATGAAATTATTTTGAAATCACTTAGCAAGATGTTACATATTGTTTCCATTCTGGGTCCTAGTTGTATGACCTAAAACTGCAAACACCATATCTTTTACATTTGGTTAAGACTTTTGTAAAAGTCATATTCATCCGATTTATTGATATCTTGATTGGAGATACCCTTTCCATTTTTAGATACCTTTCTCCATAAATCAAACTCTTTGTTTTGGAAAATATGAATCTCCATAAACATTCTTCGACTTTTAGCAATAGAACGTCATGTTTCTGAGATCCCTTTTTCTTAACTGTTTAGCACGTTCCCTTATGCGGCCTTGCATAAGTGGCCTACATAACAATCATTTCAGTAAAAAGATGACACTATTTGACGTTGCAGCATATGCCCCAGTTGGCCCTTCATAATATATCCCCATAACATGTTTGTCAAATAATGGTAACTTCGTTCTTAGAACAGACTTCTTCTAATTCTTCTAGCCCTTTTTCCATACCATTCCCCATTTTCATAATTTATCAAATCATAGTTCATAATTTTCCCTTTCATACCTGAATATGATAGTATATTTCCAAATAAATTATCCTGAAATTGGGAGAGTTTCTTACTTTGGTTTAGATTCAAAGTCCTTAAATTGAAGTAACCCAATGTTGTCACTAGAATAATGTAAAAAGGGATTGCAGCTCTCAAAGGTTCGTCAGGAAAAAACCCTAAACCAGGTAAGGAGTTTTAGGAATTAAGGGGTTAGGAGACCAAAGATCTTACTGATGAAGATCATATCAGGCACACAGATCTCTTCAGCCTCTGTGCGAAATGGAAATCTGCGAAAGTGGAACGTAAAGATTTCACTACTTATGGGAAGAGCATTGAGGATGGGGAAAAAGGGTCAGAGGCTTCTCATTCATGGATTGTGAAGCGGGCATTTCTTGAAGAATTATTCGGTAGGGTCGGATTGCGCATCTATTGGCTAACCAATCTGCTGTTGAATAGAGGGTAAAACTAAGTAGATTCTCAATCATTTCTCATGTTGTGATTCCAAAAGGTGTGCGGCCATGGAAATTTCAGGATCTCACAGGTAGATTGGCGGAAATATGGGGCTTCAGTGATTGGAAGATGATGACCATGTGGCATGGGTTCTACCGTGTCATTTTCCCCTCTGATGAATGCAAAAGGTGAGCATGGAGTCTAGGATCTATCCCTTTACATCCTGGTTCTCTTCAAATCCAAGAATGGGACCGTAACATTGATCCAAGTTTGGTCAAGAATAACTTTTCTCAGTTATGGATTCGTATTCATAAACTACGTTGGCTATACTGGGATCCTCAAATCTAGTGGTACATTGCATCATCTGTAGGGAATCCTATCAGTCTTGATAAGCAAACTGATAATTCTAGTTTTGGACATTATACTAGGATTTTAGTGGAGATGGACTTGTCAAGAACTCTAGTGGAAGAGGTTGTCTTCACCAATAGGGATGATAGTATAAATCTTGAGATAGGATATGAAAGGAAACCCATGTTCTATCTAAACTACCATATTTTTGGACAAACAGTATCTAAATGTAACCAGAATATGGTTTGTTCTACATGAAATATCCTAGGGCATGATGCTGGTATCTTCTATAAGAAGACCATTGGTTAGGGATGCCTAAATCTAGATGTTTTCATTAAGGGGCAGGTAGGCAATGATAATGTGGAGGCTCAGGGTGTAACTGTGCCATCAACTAATTATAATGTCCCCATTGATGGGAATGGGATAAATGGCTCTAGGAATTCCTTGCATGAGCCCTATATTGTGATGTCTGCTGATAAGGATGGAGGCAATAAGGAGCTGAATGATATTACAGATCTTCAGGAGAAGCAGGATACTGATAATGGTGCACATATAGAGGATGCTCAGCCTGCTGGTTTTATAGCCATATTGCCTTAGGTCACATTTCTTCTGGGGAGATATCAGCTGGACATGACCAGCATTTACATGATTTAATAAATCATGGGACCCCTTTGGGAGATCAATTAGAGCACAATATTGAGGAATCTACAGATGAGTTCTCTCAGATACAGGTATCAAAGGTGGAAAAATGATGCTTCATGCCTCTTTATATATGCATATATGTTCTGAAAATAGGTTTAACCCTCTCTCAGATAATGACAGTGAGTCTATCCAAGATTTATATGTTCCATGTGAATCAATGGATAAGGTTGGACCAGATCCTAAAGAATTCCTAGCTGGAAGCTATGATGGACCCTGAACATGGAAGAGGTCTTCAAATCAATGATGATAATGTTCTGGAACTGCTAGGGTCTTGGGAATTCTCCCCCAATCAGAGCCTTGAATCATTTGATCATGACCAATATACCCATGTTATTGGGTATTTCTGAACCAAGAATGAACTTTTCACGATGGTTGGCCTTTAATTGGAATGCTATTGGGTATTCCATGGTTGCTACCGACCAGACAGATAATGGGAATGAATATTTATGGGTCCTTAAACACAACAGTATCATCAATGACTCTTATCAGATTGATCAACAAGCTATAATTGTATATTTTTGTCATCAGTCTTATGCGCTCTGTATGACTTTTTTTATGCCTTCAATCAATACATTAGAAGGAGACCATTATGGAACACTTTACTTTCAATATCTGATAATATGCCTAATACATGGATCCTTATTGGTGACTTTAATACTATTTAGAGGCTAGAGGAAAAGACTAGAAGTAACTTTTGTAGGGATTCAGCCAGGGATTTTCATAACTATATTGATCATTATCATTTGAGTGAAGTTCCCATCTCAGGTGCAGATTTTACCAGGTGTAGATACACTATTAATGGGACACAAGCTAGCAAGATGGATAAATGTCTGGTGCATATGAATGACAGAAGTGACATAATGGAGGTTTTTGGCATAACTCTTCCAAGATTACATTCATATCACAATCCCATCTTGGCTGATATATGTTTTAGCTCTTCGAGGTCAGCCCCTTTACCCTTTAAATTCAATAATTCATGGTTAGTTGTACAAGGATGCAGGAAAATAATAATGGATGCATGGAGAATTAATTTCATAGGAAGTTCCTCGCACATTTTGATCTCTAAACTAAAAATTGTCATGGACAGACTCAAAGATTAGAGCAAAAATCATTTTCCAACATTTTGAAAGATATCAAAGTGGCTGAATCCAATCTATTAGCATGTAAACACGAAAAATATACAACAGGATCTCCTATCCCATGAGGAGATACAAACTGCCTCTAAGCTTGATAGTCTTTTGTCTCTTAAGGAAAATTTGGACCGAAATCAGTTAAACATAAAATGGGTGAAGGATGGAGATAGACACATAAGATTATTTCATTGCTTGCATAGGGATAAAAAGATCCAGAAAACTCTAAAGGATCTTATGATTGATGGCACTTAGCTCACATCTGAAAATGACATTTCTAATGTTGTGACCTGACACTTTTAGAAGTTATATTCTAATCCTGGGGTGAAGAACTCTAACAAGATAGTCAGATGTGTTGAATCAAGTATGGATGACAATTAGAATAAAAAACACATTGAGATTCCCTCTAACAAAGATATCCATCATGCTTTATTCTCTTTGAATATGGATAGTGTTGCTGGCGTAGATGGATTCACAAATAAATTTTTTATGTTCTATTGGGATAACATCCATGTTGTGGTAATTAATGCTATCAGGGAATTCTTTCTACATTCTTTTATGCATTTTGGAATGAATTCCAACATTATTTCCTTGATTCCAAAGAAATATAATTCATTGGATGTCAATGACTTTTGGCCTATTACTATTGGAAATTCTATTCCCAATGTTATTAGTAAGATCATGGCACTTCAATTAGGTGAATTAGCTAGGAATCTTATTTCTGCAAATCAGTTTGGTTTTGTACCTAGTAGAAATATTCAAATTTGTCTCTTTACTGAATCAGAATACATTAACATTATGAAAAATAATGTTCAATATGGGAACATGGCCTTGAAGTTTGACATATCAAAGGCTTTTGACACCATACGGTGGGACTTCATCTTTACTATTCTCAAGATGAAAGGCTTCTCAAGGAAGTTTATTGACTTGGTCTACTCCATTCTGTAAAGTGCTAGCCTCTTCATTCTTGTTAATGGATCCCCTAGTGGCTTCATTCAATGTACCATAGGAGTAAGGCAAGGTGATCCCCAATATGGGCTCCTATTCTATATGGATGAATACTACCTCAGTGTCTGTCTGAATGATCTTGTCAAAAAAGTTCCTTATCAAAAAATGGGAGATGGTAGAAATTCCTTTTCCCCATCACACTTACATTATGCTGATTACATAATTTTGTTCTGTAAGGCCAATAGGGGAACAATCTCCTGCATCAAGAGTATATTTTCCCATTATGATGAGGTTGCAGGTTAGGTAATCAGTTGGAGTAAATCCTTTGTTGTTTTTTGGAGAAGGTGTTCCAATTGTGAAACAGAACAGGATCGCTCATAAACTAGGGGTTAAAAGATGGGATCTTCCCTATAATTATCTGGGGATACCTCTGTTCTCGGGAAGAGTGAAATGTTTTCAATTGGAGGGAATGTCTCTAAAAATTATCAATCAGTTGGCAAGTTTGAAAGGCAAGACTATGTCTTGGGATGGAATAATTTTCCTTGTTAATTCGGTTATAACTTCTATGTTTGTCTATTATTTTTCTAAATATAGGTGTCTGAGACCCCTTCTTAAGGAATTGAGTTGTTTGATTCGAAATTTTATCTAGACTGGGTCAACACAACAAAGGAAACTTTTTACTGTTTCTTGGAAAGAATGTATAAAACCAGTAAACATGGGAGGAAAATAAGTTAAGGATATTAATGTATTCAATGACTCACTACTTCAAAACATCGCCTTGAGGTTTCTGGCCAGGCCTGATTTTTCCATGGATTTTCTTGTTGGCAGATTTGTTGACAGATTGCAGAATAGGAAATGCATTTACCTAAAATACTCAGTTTGGCCTTCAGTTAGAATCACATATGCTAAGATCACGGTTTAATCTGTATGGATGGTCTTCCCTGGATCACATTTGAACTGTTGGTCCACTCCATGGATATCCTTCCACATTAAGGACACTACCATCATTCCACCTAATCTCAAAAATATAGCCATTTCTAACCTTTATGGAAATGCTGTTGATTATGAATTTATTCCAACTGATATATATTCTGAGATTATTAATTATGATTATGTTGACACCGATGTTCTGATTTGGAAACCATCACTTAATGACATCTTCTCCAGTAGGGACTGTTACAAGCTCATGTGTGGCAATCCAACTGGTATACATTCATGGGTGGAGGCTATCCACAAGCCATACATTTTTTCAAATGATTCCATACTAATATGGAGAATCTAGAAACAATGGTTGCCTACAGAACCTTCTTTTTAGCGTTCAAGTATCATTTCATCTCTGGTCTATTTCCTCTGCATGAAGGGTGATGAATCCCTTATGCACTTGTTCATTGAATGTATGTTTTGTACTCTCTTACGGAGTTACCTGCAAGAAGCATTTCAATGTTGTTCCAATTTCTCCTCAACTGAATCCATGTTCTGCTCTGTAGTTCAGTCTTATTTTACAAATTAGTTGAAAGAATTGTTGGTTGCTGCCACTGTTTAGGTTATTTCTTATATATGGAAGTCTCGGAACAGGTTGCTCTTCAATAATGGAATGCCCAGTTTTTGTGAAGGGATCATGGTTATTCATCGAAGCATTAAACTTGCTTCGATGAATCAAACAGTCTCCATGAATAATGATATCTATGACCTTCTTCTCTTGAGATCTCTTGTGTTAGTGGCATGGAAAGGAATCCAAGAATGCTAAAGTACATTCGGCGGATTCCTCCTATATTAGACTAGTTAAATGTGAATGTTTATGGGGTGGCTTCAGGTCCCCCAGACCCTGCCGGGTGTGGTAGAGTCTTCAGAACCCATCAGGGCTTCGTTAAAGGCTAGTTCATCAACTATGTTGGGCATGCTCATGCAATTGAGGCGGAACTGTGGGCGATGATTAAGGCAATCAGGGACGCGGTTCGTTATGGATTGCGTAGAGTATGGCTGGAATCAGATTCTTCAGTTGTTGTCCAGATTTTGAAGGATCGGTCCCGAAATGTTCCATGGAGGATGTTGTCCGCTTGGATGTCTTGTCTGAATCTTGCTGAAAGGTTGTTCCTTGATGTCTCTCATGCTTACCGTGAAGCAAACCAGGTTGCTGATGCCTTCTCCAAAAGGGTTATCATGGAGGTTAGTTCTAGTTGGACTTTTGTTCTACCCAACTACTATGATAGTCTGGTTAGGAATGACTGTAATGGTGTTTTGCACACTAGGATTTGTAAGGCTCCCCTCTATTGAGTTGTTCTATACTATTTAGTTTTTTTATATAATTCTTTGTTGGGAGTAGGCTTTTGCCTGTCTCTCAGACCATCTGGCTAATGTTCTCACTACATGACTTAAAACTGCACATTACCAATGTCCTCATTGAATGAATGTTGGTTTAAAATAGCTCTTTCATTATCAAAACTTATTTCCTTGACAAAACAACCTATTTTGGTTTTGGGTCGCCCTAGTCATATTTCCCCTACTTATCAAAAAAAATTTAAATTCCTAAAGAGTTCTTTTATCTGGATATGTCGCACGTGCCCTTAGGCGGCCTTGCATAAGTTACATACATAATAGGTCTGTCAGTCAAAAGATTCCACTATTTGGCAATGAAAAATATTCCCCAGTTGGCCTTTCATAATACAGCCTCTATAACAGGTTTTTCAAATAATGGTAACTTTGTTCCTGGAAAAGACACAGATGATGTTGATACATACTTTAAGATTTGGTATCCATAAAAATCATCTCCCATGATTCCCCTAGGAAATCGTTAAAGAATATTAAAGAAATTCTTAACCATAATGTTTTGTTTGGGATTTATTTTAATCTTTATGGTAAAAGATATTTCGACCCTAAATATTATCCCTTTATAGTCTAATATGCATGACTTTAAACTACCAGAAACAAAAGACTCAGTACTGATTAGATTGAGAACTTACAAGGGAAACTCTAAACAAAATTCGAGTCCCAGCTCAGAGAACATACGTTTTTTGGTATGATTTAGGTAATATTCAGCAATAAAAAATAGGGAGGAGTAAAAAGCCACAAAATTTTTGGGGTTAACCATATAACCCTAGAAACAGTCAAATTATTCTCATTAGGTCCCTTAGCGTAATAAGAAAATCTTGATCACTTCACTCTTATTAGTTTAATAATGATTGTCTATCATGAAAAACAAGAATGAAGATTTTTATGATGGAAATTATATTTCTTTCATTTACATAAAAATAGAGGGACATACACAAAATGGATCCTCCCTATCATGGTTCAGAACAAACTCTCAACATGATTTTTCATTTGTTGAACCACTACATAAGCACTATTAGCTGCCAGTTGAAGTTGAGATAGTTGAGAAACTACATCCTCCTCTGCCTGACGAATTGCTTTCTTAGCCATTGAAATGGAAGTTATCCTCTCTAATTGGGTTTATCCTAATGTCTGATTTAGTTGCTCAGGCTTGTTATCAACAACATCCAGTTGTTGTTGAAGATATACTAACTCCTTTGTGTCTTCTTGGTTTTTTGGCTAATCTCTAGTGATTTCTTATTATGATATTCCTTCGCCTCAACCACATCATCTTGAAATCCCTCAATATTTATGAGTCTCTTAGCCTCATTAACATTTTGTCACTGCTTATGCTACTTCTCCCATCGGCGAATAATTTCTTTCATGGCATCGTAGACTAGCAGATAATTAATCCCACCAAATCCTAACATGCAAAATAATGCTAGGAGTTTTGAAAAATGGGATGACAAATAATTTAATGGATTTTCAGCAATTATTCTCTAAATCTTCCTTCATGTCTTATTTCGTGCCATGCCAAGATCATATTGAATCTCTAAGTCTGAATCTGAGTCACTACCATGAGGTAGAATTTACTCTGGAAATAGGTTGCTTAGAGAGCTGCCTTGTTCTACTTCTCTTGGGATTGTAGAATCTTGACCTTATAATCTTAGAGCTGATAACCCTAAATAATAAATCAATGTCATTATTAGTTTCAAATGAAGGAAACAAATATTATTCAAGCATTTGGTTATATTTAACCAACAATAATTTAGCTACTTGATTGGATTCATCCCCAGTATTCTCAACTTCAGTATTTTGAGTAGATGTTTCTTGAGATGGGATATTTCTTTGAATTTTCCTAGGTATGAAATTCGAAGGCTTGGGAACATCTCTTGATAAAGGATCCTTTGTAAGTATTTTTTCATCCCCAATTGAAGGATAAAGTGGAACACCCTGTTCCTGAAGAGCCTTTGTGACATTTTCTGCAGATAAAGCTGCATAAGGTGATTTTTGAAGTAAAGAACCATGTTGAAGAACAAACTATGTATAGAAATTGCAAGAATAAGGACTTATGTCCTTACAATTCCTCATGAAAATCACCAAAATACTTGATGGAACCTAGAATATCAATATTCAAGTTAAGGGTATCCATCACATCAGTGTATACAGCTTGAGATGTTATAGCATCCTTACCATTTAAGGAATCCTACAGTTGTTGGTTAATTCCCAAATTGGCTCTGCTGACATTTGATTCTGTTGGCTCCCCATTTGATATGGCAACATCAGGTCCTTCCTGATTTGGGCCAACATCAGCATTCGTCTTAGATTTCTCAATATTTTCATTACATTCATCTGAAGCAATGAGAATACCAGTATTGATTATTTACAGGGTTCTTTGACAAAAGCCTCTATGGAATATATTTAATCTTACCAGGGCTTTCCTCTCTCTCAACAGGATATGGATCAGGTATAGCTAAATATTTTGACAGTAAAGATATGTCAGCACAAACCATGGGTTTCTTGGGGGGTTTCTTTTTCTAGTTGCGAAGCATCAGCTCTTACTCCCTTGAGATAGGAGAGAGATATCGATCTTACAAGAGATAAAACACTGCTACCAGAATGTCTTGATAAAATTTTATACCCAAAAGATTGTATAAATTCATACTCTTTCAGCGAAGGATTCAATGAAATCTCATTTCTCTATTGCGTTTCTGTTCAAAAGATTGAGGAGATATTGAAACACTTATCTTACCAGGGGAAACTTGATGTATTGGTTGAGGATTATCTATCTCCATTACCCCAGTCATAATTCTTTCTCCTGGAGAAGTTTCTAGATACTTGGGAGGATTATTCATTGCACCAATGGTAGAACGTGTAGAATTGTACTGAAGCGATTCGAGAATCGGTCCAGATATTCCTTCTCTATATTCAAGATTCAGAAATACATTTTTATCAAGATTAAAGATGATAAATAATAAATCAGAGTTGAGATGAAAGAAAAAAAGGAAATACAATCTCAGTACTAACATAAATATCCCACTCCTCCTCAGAGTCGATAATTACCCCTTCATGGACTCCTAAATCCAGCATATGATATTTTCGTTTAGAGTCGGGATTTGTTCATCAGTTACATATATAAAAGTCTCTAATTTCGCAATATACTTCTATACTTCAGCTAAGTTATTGTCAGGATTGAAATAAAAAGGTTCCTTGATATCACCAATATTTGGTATTCGAATACCATGTGGTTGAAATGCCCAGGCGTCCCTAAGATCATGGGTTGTACTCTCCCAATGATGAATGGTTGAAGGTCACACATAATTCAATCTTGTCTTGGTTGACTGTGGAAGAGATTCAACAACTTCTGATTAAGGAACTTCTTTAGTCCTTTCTTCCTCTGAAAGTTTAACAGATGGAATAACAATCTCTTTCGGTTGATAGCGACTAGATCACCTTGGCATTGGAGGTATTGCTTCTTTAGCCTTGATCTTCCTGGTATAATTCCTTCGAAGATGTTCTGGGGACACTGAAACCTCTGAAATTTTTGTATCATCTCTATCCTTGGACTTCTTGCCCTGATTTCCACATGTACTTGCCACTCGATATACCCCTTTTATCAGAGCCCCTTGAAGACATAAAGAAACCTAATCTTTGGCATACCTGGGAACCAATCAGATAATTGCATCTGGTGGAGGTAATGTAATTGGAACTTTGGATACCTCTAAAGCTGTGAGAATCCATAATTGTTGTGATACCATTGAGTGCTTCTCATGTCTTATGTATGTGGGTGGAAAGGTGGTTGATTTTTTAAGAAACCTAAACTGATGATCAATCCAATAGGGCATAAAGGCCTTAAAAATAATTTCACAATCAATCGTTGTTGATAATACAGCATCCGTAAATGCCATCATATAAGATCACAACTCATAATTCTTTTCTTTACCGTCATAATAAAATGTTATAGTTGGTGGATTACCAAAAGGAATGAATTTTAATTCACATGAGACATTCAAAACCATCAGTACCTCATTAGGTCTCAAGTTGAGAGGCTTAATACTAGAAACATTATGAAAAATGGGGTGAATTGACCATTAGAAACTCTAACTGAGTTCAATACTGAGTATGAAGAGAAATGTGCTGCAATCCATCCCCACAACACTTGGAATGGACTAGTAATTCTAAATGAAGCCTTCCCACTATATAAATGCAGTAGGAGATGGTAAATTATTTCCAAAACACTAGTTTCTAGCCTAATATACATCCCCTCTACCAATTTCTCTTCAATGATGAAATTCCCTGACCTTACTTCTTCTCTAAATTCACGAACTGGAAGCAAATAAACACTTTTCCACATAGCAAGGAAGGCAACTATGTGTAATTTTGCATCTATATCAGGTTTGACTTTATAAACCCAGTGCTTGTAATCACCTCTTTCCAGTGTAGGCCAATATGTGCATGAACTGCCTCATTTATTAGTAGGACAAATAGTGGGACATCAACAGGTTGGACCTTCCTTTGTTGTTGGTTCTAAGAAGGCTTCCATCCACACTCTAGCATGAATATCTTTCTTATCCTTGTGTAAATTCTTCCCTATCTTAAATAATTCATGGACAGCATTGGTGTTCTAATAATATCATCCCATGTTGAAGTAGGTGGGATGAATTCATCATACATTTCCCCATGAATAGTAATTCTAGCTATTTGGTAAATGTCCTAGAGACTAATAACATCATCAACATGCGTCAAATGAATGGAATTCGTTTGTGGACTCCATCAGCTCAGTAATTCAAGAATTAATTCATTTTTATAGACATATGTTGGCCCCATCCATACAGCTTCATAAATATGAACATCTAATAATTCCTTTCTAAATTTTGTAGATGTTCGACGTACCCAGAATGCCCACATGCACTCGGGTTTTACACCCCCTCCAGAATGATGGTACCAATCTCCTTTCTAACCTTTAGATTGATCTGTTTGAGAAACCCTAAAAGTGGAATCATAAGAATGTGTTCATGGCTCTACAACATGATCCTTCATGACTGGAGTGCAACCACTGTGATGAAGGATGCAACCAATAGGGATCATGCATTCTGGTATCAGAACCCCCTTGCACTAATATTAATACTATTATAGTTTGAATACTGAAGAAACCAGTTCTTTGGAAAGTATTTCTTAATATATGGAAAATGGGCATCTTTCAAAAGACCATGCCCGTACAGTGGTAAGTATGGACTTTCTGGATAGTCACACTGGTACGGAATTGAACCCTTCCATAGCCCAAGAAGATTACTCCCAACAATGTCATAATATCATGGCCCGATGATCCTCATCATTTTATTTTAATGATCCTTAGCTTCCTCAGTATGGGTCAGCAAAAGAGTCATTCATTCCTGTAAAATGAATTATCAAAACATTCAATTTAGATTTTAAAGAACAAAGTAAAAAAATTGGTAAAGGACACTGTTCACGTAGGTCCTTCGATAAGGTCTTTCAACAAGGTCGTTTGATGAGGTCACTCGCGTAGTTCCTTCGACGAAGATCCTAGGGCAACTCTATCAGTGAATTCCTTTCAGCGTAGCTCAATCGCGTAAACAATTTTACATTGAAGAAATTTCAAGAGAATTACGCGAGAGCACAATGTGATGCAGTTAAGTGGATGATCTATGCAACAAGAGCTCTAAATTTCAGAGAAAGCATAGGTGAAGAAGAAATCACGAAAGGTTAAGACCTATTTATAGGAAACATAAGACCTACGAATCCTTGCAGCACGCTATACCTGTTCATCATACCTGCGCGGCATATCTGTGTGAAGAATTTGTGCGGCATAATTGTGCAATCCATTAATCCATCCTGATCTTTTTTTCCAGACTTTCACCTCAAGAATTGACCTTCTTTGTATATTTAGGATACAATCCTAAGTGGCGGGATTTGTAGACACTACATAAAAAGATTCAAAGAGTATAAAGGAAACATCAATAAATACTCCCAGACTCTACGTGATGTAGTAACGTCCAGCAGCTTCGCGAGCGAGTTATGTGGTCGATGCTACGGGAGAGAGCTACGTGACCGAGCTACACACGAGAAGATTTGGGATGCCTCTACATGGAGCACCTATGCGATGGAGCTATGCAGAAGAGCTGCATGGGCAATGTTTCTCTGGCCAGACCCCATCTATGCCGTTAAATTGGACCATTAGGATCCCCATTGTTGGACTGAAAAAAAGTGAAAGACCCTCAGAAGCTGCCAATGTGTAGCCCTTTCACCTAGATCTCTCAAACAATCTCATGTAGTTCTCTAAACCAAAAAATAAGGCATAATTAAAATGGATAGGCATGTTTTGAAGTTATTTCCATTTTTTAGTCCTCATCCATACCTACGCGGTGTTTCGTCGTGCCGGAACTATGCTGTATATCTCTGCAGCACACCTGCACGATAAGGCAACATGTGGTAACTATGCAGTATACATGCGCGATGTACCTATGCGACCAGTTAAAATACCCTTACTTTAAGGCATACATTTCATGGTATCTCCTTCCTTTTTTACCTTATCTGAAAGTGGATATGTTGATGTCTCCACCAAGACCTCCTGACTTCTCAAACATTTGGGTAAGGTGCATCATCGTGTCTCCTATTTGGGATTTTATTTCCACAGTTAGAGGTTTCCCACATTTGTTCCTTAAGGGGGTTAGGATTGATGGGATGTTTGTGGGATTGTATATCCATAATCACATGGGCCTTCCTCCTAGGAACTGTGTTGGGAAGTTCCCAGTTTGGAGGGGGGTTTGGGTCTTGACCTCTCCCTTTGTGAAGAGATGACCCAGAACCTCAGGTCTCTGGTAGAGAAGGTACACTTCTCACTTGTTGTTCCGCACAAGCATATAAGAAGTCTCCCTCTCCTACCAAGATCCATTTTAGGAAATCTATCTTGGTATAAGCCCCTCACCTTCATCTGTTCCTCCTTACAATAGACCCCTATCCAAATGTAAATAGAACAGAGGGAAGGCTTCTCACCTCACCCTCTAACACGGTCAACGCGCCCTCTTCCATCAACGAATGTGGGAAAGTATGAAGTGTCAGTGTTGAATCTTTCATATTCTCTTGTTTCTCACACTGAGCATGACTCATGTGGGATTATAGAAACATGATGATTACAACATATGAACAAACACTCATATTCAATAAACTACGAGAACTCTGATTCCTGTTTAATCCAAGATACGTAGGAAGCCTTTTCAGGGCCCGAGATCATCCAACCCTAATTCCCCGAATTTGGGCAACCTCCTTAGGAAATAATCCCCAAATTAAATCCTTTAATCATAAAGGAATCATTTTTAGAAAGTATTCCCAAACTCATCTCTCTCAGAGGACCATACTCTCCTATGAGATTCATCGAACTATGTGGGCTTTGATTCTCATCCATATGGGATACATAAGAAGCCTCCTTGAGGTTCAAACAAAACACTTCACATCAAACCTATTCTATTTGGTCCATATTCCCAGTAGGGGATGATCCTACTTAGAAACTTAAATCCTTTTCATGTTCCTTAGGCTACTTCATTATAAGTCCTACACTAAATTTCAATTAAGCACCTTTCGCTTGGAGGTCCTTATAACATGACCTTAAATGGTATGACATGTCCTATTAAGCAGCACCAAACTATGAGGGTTCTGATTCCTTTCACAAGGATACGTATATAGATCATTTTATGAGCACAATCCCAAGATTAAAACAAAACTTTGTCTCCCTAAATGACAATAAATTCTATAGTTCCCCACTGAGTGGATTATAAACCAGTATCATTATAAAAATGATTAAAAAAGAATCTCTAATTTGTATATTAGAGGATACCATTGATGGAAAATCTTGTATTCATATACATGTTCCCATTTATGAATAACCTTGAATGCATATTGATGATTCAAAATTTTATCCATGTTAATATGTGATTTTAAATTCTAAGGGATTCATATGATATTATTGGTGAATTAATAAGGATTCATGAATATATTTTAATTATACAAAGTGAGTCCCAATGTAGACTATAATTTCCCCCCAAAAGGGTGTGATGTGTCCGACCTCCCATCCACTTGACCAATGCACGTTCTTATGTATCAAAAAGTTAAAAAAAACATAACGAACACCTTCCTTTGGAAAGTCGGTCCCCTTTAGATAATGAACTGTTGGATGCATATAGTTCCATGAATAAATCCAATGGAAACCACCTAGAAACAATGATTCTTAAATCTAGAACATGCATTTCAAGGGACTACAAAACAATGAATCACATCAATATTATGCTGCAAGAAATTTAATTCCCAATATAACATTATGAGAAATATACTTTTTTTCCATTTTTGTGTTCCTATTTATCATGAAAATACACTTCAAAATCATTTCCAAATATCATTCAAATGATGCACCTTCCTAAATTATGTATCAGTATTTCCATGTTGTGCGAATATTTCAGAACCGGTTAACAACTTTGGAGGTGGTCTATGATTAGTGAAACCATTGAGTTTTGATCTATTTAGCTGAATTATATGACATGCATCTACAAATATTTGATGGCACAAGGAAAACCTTTTTCTACATTGAGGTATTTTTTGGTATCAAAATCAATGTTATAAACATCAAAAGCCAAAGATGTGTAAGAGTTCCAACCAAATAAATTCCCAAGTCCAGGGAAGTCACTAATGGTCCACATTAGAGGAGCATGCATTTTGAAAAATCGTTTAGAAGAATAATTATATTTTCCAATACAGTTTCCCCATAACACCTTTAATTCATCAAATAATGGTTGTATGTGTACATCAATATCATTTCAAGGTATTTTTTCTAGGAATAATCATTGAAATGATAAAATTCGTTTATTTCAAACACATCCCCATAGGAAAATTGTAAGGGATCAAAACAACTGGCCAAATTATATAAATGGTACTCAAAGTCCCAAATGGCTTGAATCCATCGGCATCTAATCCCAATAGAACATTCCTAATATTATCTGAGAAATTTGGATGTAATGAATAATTTTGTTACTTCATTTTGATTCTCATGGATGTCGTATTATCCCATCATTGTTATTCTCTATAGAATTCAACTTCATGTGTTCGACGGTTTTTGATGACATGAATAATATTTTCAATCGATGATTTAATGGAAATTAACACAAAAACTTTCCATGTGTGTTCCTTTTCTTCTTATCCATGGTTTTTTGTTGATTCAAACATCCAACATCACCCATTGACTGTCATCTAGAAGATGAATATTTTTTACAATGTTGTAAAATAGAATCCTCTCTCTAATAAAGCATACAATCATTAAGACATGCATGTATTTTTTTTTATAATTCAGGCCAAGACTATGAACAAATTTTTTCATATCATAAAAATACTCGGGAATATTTGCTTCCAGAAACACATGACTCAAAAATTCAAATATCATGGACATTTCCTTTTTAGTAATTCCACAATGGCATTTTATATGGTACAACTTCATCCAAAAGAATGTTTTGAATATTTCAAACATTCACTATACTACTCTTGATTTCCATTTTCAACTAAAGCATGAAACATATTTTCCTTGGTGTAGTTTTCTCTTACATTAGTCTCCACAAAATCAAGTGTAGGATCCAATGATATGTTACAATATTGATCAAGTTATCCTAGTGTCTCAAAAACTTCACTTTCCATGTTTTTATTTGTATCACCCTCATCTGGTTGTTCTGATATATTTTGATGTTTATATTGGTGTCTTGCAATGCCAAATGCAACATTTATATGGTTCGGCATTTCATTTTCCATTATCGATGAAGTTGGGATCTCTTTATATGGATTGGCATCAGTGCTCAACACTTCAATAAAGTTCGACTCTCCGTGTCATATCCAACGCAAATATTGAGGAGGAATTGGTTCAATATTAAATGTTCATAAAATTCATCTCTCTTTAACTACATTCTAGATGTACAATATGGACATAGAAATCTTATTCTTCCTTCAATGGGTCAATTGGAAAATGAAAAATCTAAAAACTCCTCCAAACCCATAGCATACAGAGGTTTGTTCCACATTAATGTGATGAAAATTTTAACCATGTATATGACAAAATTATTACATAATATTAAAAAAATTGAAACACATTACTATTGCTAAATAGAGAAATATAGTAATATATACTAGTTGAAAAAAATATAATTCTGTAAAAGAAGGTTTTCCTATATAAAAAAATATGGTAAATAATTAACCAAACCACTTTAAATCCAATGAATTCAAATTAAAAAGATCCCCAAAAGAAGAGGAGAATAAGGATCTCATCCCCATAGTTTTTTTATGTCACACTACAAAAAAATATATGGAAAAACTAATGATTCCATAAAATTGATATCACTAATGTAAGGGCTTGATAAATCATATATTAATTGAGTAGAAGTTAGGAATATAAAATGGATACGAACTCCTAACTGAAAAATCACTCACTATTTTAGAAAATATATGGGGAACAAAGATATAGAACAAGCCATGAATCATCATGTTAAAGGATTAACAGATAGGGTAGATGAATCCAAGGATTATGATTATGATATTATTTTTCCAAACTCAAAGGAAATATGAAATTCCTAACATAAATGAAATCATTTATATTAAATTTCCCAAAATAGATCCTAGAATAACACTGTATATTATTATTGTCAATATACCTTTTCAATTTCCATTTAATTTTGTTTCAATTATAGAAAGTTGGATAACCTATAAAATCCATAGTTTTATAGAATTAAAATAAAATATTCAATCCCCAAAACTCATCAACATACCATTAATGGTTGGATAATATATGTATATGGAAAACATGATCATGGAATAAATAACTTATTAGACATGGCATGCATTCATGAGAGTTGATCACATGTCATGATAGGAGAACATGAAATATCCCATGAACAAACATATAGTATAGTGTAAGATTACAGAAACATAACATAATAAATATGATCCATTGATCATAACATAGGAATTAAAGAGTGTGAAATAAAATTATAATATAGAAATAATCATTGTAAATCATAACATTGCAGATCAGATATCACTACATGTTTCACATAATATACTAGATGATGCATTAACACTTGATTTTTATACCATAGTAGGGTAGGAATCATTACCGAATATCATGATATAACCCAATATCATTTTTCAATACTCAAGAATTGAACTCTAATTAATCATATTCACACAATTCATAGGACATATTTAGAAAGCATATAAAGAAGGCACACATGAAACCTAACCAATTTCATTTTCCAAATAAACTTTCAACCCATAGGTACCTCGAAACCCATTGATAACATATTACGCACCATTACAACAATTAATAAAAAAAATTAAGAAGCTCAAAAAGAAATAAATTCATTTAATAATGTTTAATTATGGAATCACATATCACAATCTAGGAATCTTCCCGAATCTTGGGGAAACCCACAACCACACCAAAAAGAGAACCTATAAATCCAAGATCATAACACAACCATAAATATTGAAAATAATGAACGAATATGATATCTACCCCAATCCCTTTTAGTATGAAACCCCTAAAATGGTACAGTGATCCAACACCAACCAGGCACCATTTCCGGTGCTATTTTGAACTGAAACCATAGTAATGCTCTATATTTGATGCACCCATATTCATGAACTATATTATATCCATGATTTAGCGCACAATATAGCGCTGGATGGATCTCCTAAAATTTTCTTCCCTATTTTAGAGTAATGGTTATGAAAAGTTAATGATGCACATTGGAATTGATCTAATATTCAACCAAGCCAACCCAAAATCTTACAACAAAATGCACCACAAATGTATATAGACATGCGCAGAGGGGTGACTAAGGTACTGACTGAATGTTATTGGTGGTGAGACATGGTGATAGGTTATGAGACGCATCGAGGGCTTCAGGGGATCACCGGGGTCTTTTTGGTCTTCAGAGTCATAGGGGTCCCTGGGGTCGAGGGATCCTAGGGATTCCGGGGGTTGGTTGGGTCGCGAGGTCATCGGGGTCGTGCAGGTAACCAGGGTCGACGGGGTCGCGGGGGGTCATAGGTGTCTCTAGGGATGGGCCTACGGTCTCAGGGGGTTACAGGGGTTGGGGGTGATTGGGGGGTCAGGGGTTTCAGGTGAGTTGGGAGAGTCGGGGGGTGGTGGTGAAGGGTCACGACCGTTAAAAAACATGTTTAGTGGTTTTCTAATAAACCACTAGTATAGGCGAATAATGATGTAGTCTAATGTATAATAAACACAAGTCTAATTTAGACTCCTTTAGTTTGTATCAGATAGGGGTTTAGTTATATTGGGGGATTAGTTTTTCTATTTACAAGGATTAGTAAGAGATAACATTAGTGAAACCCCTAGTGATATGTTTAATGGATGATACAATCTATATGATTTCATTTGGTAATATGGGTAATGTATTTAGTATGTGGTTTTACAAGAAACTATTTCCAATAATAGATAGTAGAAGGTGGATAAATCTTGATTCACTTATGGGTAATAACCCTAAAAAATGGTTGATGAGTCTTAACTTGATCTCTACTCTGTTTATGATTAGTGGTCATAAGACTAAACAAATGACATGACACTCTAAGAGGGATATTCATTTGTTTATTGTATTCTCCTTATAAAAATTATGAATTATTTGAACATATCATTATAGTGTGGTTAAATTACATAATAGGAGAAAGAGAATGAATAACCTATATTGAAACATATAAAATTTTTAATTATGGTGTATATATAATTTATGATTTATCCTTTTCTATTTTAGATTATGTATTATTATATGTAATTTTTATTTCATTATGAAATGTATGGATCCTAGAGAAACTAGGTTATTAATGATTTAAATGGTTAATTAAATGATTATCCATGAGAGAAAACATGTGGGATTGTAGAAAGAGTATAGAATCATGTGGATATTTTCACTCAACTTTCTCAAACTACAAATAATGAAAAATATCCAATTGATCTCTAAAAATCACCAAAGAAGTAGAATAAAACTACCGAATATTTCATAAGAAAACACTAACCCAACATTATAGGTTAATAAAAACTACTTATTAAAGAAATATGAATTTGTTTGATGTAAAATATTATTTCCATTCTCTAGTGCACACAATGTGAGAAGGTTTCTCATATCATTTAGCATTTGGAAGGAGAGGATGGCCAATAATGGACACTAGTTAATAAAATCATTAAAAATTAATCTGACTCTATAAAATTGTTGGATTAGAATAATTTATTAATCGCTAGTAATTTTCCTCATACTCTTCACATTAATGTGGGGAAATAATTTTTGGAGATAAAATAGAAAAATGGATGGTTGCATTATTATTTATGAGTAAAGAATTTAAATGATTGAAATTTATGTCACTTGATTTTTCTCTGGCCTAGAGGTTAAGATAAATTTATTAATTTTTTGGTTAAATATCATTCTTCTAAATGAATTATCTATATGATACATAGGAACCTATGATGAAATTGTTTGATGTTTTTTGATGTTGATGATAGAAGTAGTTGACCCATGTTATTTTAGGTAAAAGAAACATATTGTGGGGTTTCATGGAATTTTTTATGATATTTCAAAATGGGAATAAAATTTCAAATACCTACATATAAATTATAGAGGTGGAAGAACCCAGATAAATTCTTCAAGGTAATAGGATTATATTTTTAGTGTGTGATGTTTGGACATAAATATCATGAATACTGAAGCGTAATGAAGAATATAGAAAAAATAGTGGAGTAAAAAAAGGCATAAATAATACCTAACCAATACTTAAACTGTTAAAATTAAAATAGTGTGGTTGTTTTTAAAATCAATTCCTTAACCTGAGGTCTAATTAAGGTGATAGGATACATATATCTCCAAATCCAAGAGGACAAGAGTGACTGTTTGGCATCACTTCCATAAATTTCACGATCATTCCCCTGACGCCCATGATGTGACTACCCCATGCCCACCTTTTACAGGACTAGGGTTGGCGACTAGCACCAGAAAGGAATATCCCTAAATTAGAAAGGAATTTCCTTTAGAACTGTACAAACACACAGTCTAAGAACACAACAAGATTCAACCATGACGAAAAACTACAGTAGTAAAAGTGTGTAGTGAATGTAAAGGGGCTAGAATACAAGCCCCACTAAAAAGATAAAACTAAAACAGTAAATATAAAACTACTTCTGAGATATTCAATAATAATCATACCTAATGTGTGGGTAAAATTCATCTCTAAAGCTTTCCACGTCAACCCGTCACTACCGTGCACTGCCTGGTCCTATCTACCTGAAGTCTCAGCCAAACTGCTCATCTTCTACACATGACACAACAAAGTGTGGGTGAAGCCCGTGTAGGGGTGAGTATAGAAATACCCAGTAGGGACCCCGAGACGCCCAAAGCTCTCTCAAAATTCCATAATGGAAAACTAGAAAGCATGATCTCAATCATAATGCACAATGAAAAATACTCGGTTAAAACAAGGTATACACCTCCATGTTTAGGAATAACCATGATTAGTCTTAACATATATCATTTTATTCCATTAGGAAGTATCCAAAAATAAAACACAAAGAATTAGTTCAATTATCTATCCACATAGGTTCATATTTTTTTGATCCACGATGGGTTTCCCTAAGGCTAGTTCTTGTTGGGTCATTCACAACTGATCCACACAGGGTTGCTAGAATGTTGATCCACATGGTGTTGTTATGATGTTGATCCACACAGGGTCTCTATGTTTTTGATCCACATAAAGTCTCTATGATGTTTATCCACATATGTTTACTATGATACTGATCCACAAAGTGAATCTATGATGTTGATCCACACATGGTCTCTATAATGCTGATCCACACACGTTCCCTATGATGTTGATCCCCACAGGGTCGTTATGAGGCCGATCAACCGAAGGTCTCTATGAATTTTGATCCACATAGGGACCCTATGATGATGATTCAAATAGGGAAATTATGTTACTAATCCACATAGGTTATCTATGATGTTGATCCACACAAGTTCTCTATAACGATGATCCACATAGGGCCTCTCTTCAAATAACAGTCGAACAAAAGATTCTCTGCACCCGGGGTAGTTGAGTTCCATAGTATCCACTTCTCAAGATATCTGTTGTACTTTAACTACTACAATTTTCCTCAAAAGAGTAACCCAAAGGACTGGCATGTCATAAGGGTCCAAACATGATAGATGATACGTCAATCAGACGCCAGTTCTTTGAGTTATGGGCATTTTAGTGACGAGGGCCCGATTGTATTCGGGTTCAATCCAAAATGGTCATACTCCAAATTTCCCTACAACTCCAATGGTGTATCCCAAAAGGACCATCTTGTTCCATGTATTCCAGAACCGTAGAAGGTCCATCAAACAAGTGTTTGTTTTTTGAAATATGACCTTTTAAGCATATTTGGGCCGAAATGGGTCTAGTCCGGTCCGACCCGACCCGACCAGAATTGAATGGTCCGGCCTGCTTGGATTGGGATGCAGATAGGAAAATCCCACCTCAGATGGGTGTGGCCCACTGGGCGATTCATCCCGCTAGATAGCACTGTAGCTACCTAGGCAGCCTAGATGGGGGGAGTCGCTCCCCATTCCCGAATGGATTTCAGCCGGTCGGTATTCTCCAACAGCTGTGCCAAGTGGTTCCTCCACTCTTTCAAGGGGATATGTGGACTGTGTGTCCCCTACTCCTCTTCCATGGCTTTGAAGCTATGTCCTCCTCACCGTGGCATGTGACAGTGCTCCTCCTTCCACTAAGGATGTCAGCCTAGGGTGATGCACCATCGTTGCACGTCAGTCGTTGGTGTCGCCATACCTATACCGCCCTGGAAGAACATCCGCGGGCCACAGGGGGATATCCAGTGGTCTATTTTCCATTAAAAACCCTCCTACATGACTCCTAGGATGATTCAGTCACTTCATTGATCCCATATTCAGGTTTATGTCAAGTTCAAACATTTCCCATGAAGAATGTGACAATACTAATGTGGCAGATGGTTCGGGCCTTATTTATTTGGCCCACGCCCTCTGCGTTTTCATCATAACAAGCGGGGAGAAATTGATTCATCATAAATAAACTATAATACTTCTTCAACACAAATTATTTTTCAATAATGAGGAAATGTAAAAAATTCACTTGTATTTAAACAAAACCCTTACAACGGAATTAGAGGTGATGTGGAAGTTATGGAAGAAGAATCCATGCTTGATGATGCTGCTGATGTTTGTCAATCCTAGATTGATTCCCCCAACGTTATCATCTACGCTTTAATTCTTCATCAGAGAAAGACATTGTGATGCTACATTAGAGTTTCCTCACTTCCTTGTCATTAACCCAAGCCTAATTCTCAATTAAATAGAGGTAATGGTTTATTAACACAGGGATAGATTAATGAGGTTCATTAATCAATGAACCACTTAATCACAATAGTGTGATTACAAAACCAAAGTGTCAATCCTTTAAATTTCTTTACAACACATCTATCCTATTATGGATTCAAAACCATTGGTATAAAAATTAAATAAAAATTTAAGGTTATTTTATTATTCTTTATAAATTCATAAAACTAACTTTCTCTACCGACCTACTATGGTCGAAGTAAAGCCTCCCATAGGAAATTATTGTCACTAAAGATTCAACAGTGACCTTATATTTTTAATTTGAGAACTGTTTCAAAACATATAAAACACCACCCACACGTTTACTGAACGTACATTAAAAAAAACTCAATATTCTGTTTCGGGCACACCAGGCCTCGAAATCAAGCAAAGTGAATTTTCAAAGACTCATAATATTCCTAAATAATTTATTTTAAAAAAATTATGGAATTTCCATGTATTCACCTTCTTCCCACCATATGAATTTTTTCCCTGAAATCTTCAACAAAACTAGGGGAACATATGGGGGTACTGACCACATATTTGAGCCTCCCACTGTCATGTGCTCTCCTAGATGTTTATGTGCTTCCAAAAACCTCACACTAGATGAATTGATCACCCACGAAGGACCTAGTCCAATCGATCCTTTATATCCATTGTGATCTCTGAAAATGTTGACCCATCGTCGATGTCCTGCTCACCCTGGTCGATACCATGTGATGTACCAAGCATGCACCTCCTCAGCTGCAACATGTGGAAAAAATTATGCACCTAGTGCATCTGTTGGGGAAGAGATAGATGGTACACCACCTCACCTACTCTATAGAGGATATGGAAAGTTATAATGATCCTTGGCGATAGTTTTCCACCCTGTCCTAACCTCTGTAATACTCAGCGGGGTGAGACATGTAAGAAGACATGATATCCTTCCCAAAAATCCAAGGTTCCCCATCTCTTATCAGCATAACACTTCGGCCAATATAGTGTAGTATTCATCCTCTATTGGATGAGTTGTACCTTATCCATGGTAGCCTGTACCAACCCTAGACCCATATGTGCTGACTCCCCTGGGTCTGTCTAGCAATTAGGTGATCTGAATGGTCTCCCATATAGGGCCTCAAACGGTGCCATGCCGATGGTGGAGTGATAGTTTTTTTGTATGAGAACTCCACCAGTGGCAGGTGGTCCTCCAACTATTGCCAAAATCAAGGACATAAGCATGAATCATGTCCTTGAGTGTCTATATGGTCTACTCTATTTGACCATCTATCATAGTATGGAAGGCAGTGCTTAACCATAGGTAAGTCCCAAACTCCTCTTAAAATCCCTTCCACAAACGAGATGTAAAACAAGCATCGCCATCTGAGACAATCATTGACGGAACCCCATGATTCATGCTTATCTCAATGAAATGGAAATTGAGATTAAATCCCTTACACTAATCATAATATTGAAGTGACAAATAATCAATGAATATTGTATTTTTATACAATGTAAATCAAAATTAATGAAATTTAAATAATATATATGATAATAAAATTCTTTAAAAACATAATTTTTAATATAAAATTCAAATGAATAACTAATATAAGAAAATAAAAATAAATAAGGTTACCAAATTTTTTCCACCCGGAACATTAATTTCAAAACCCATTTGATGTAATATTTAAAATTAAAACATAAAATAATTGGATGTATGGTTTATTAAATTTAATTCACATAAAATTGGTTGTATTTACGCCAAATAATATATATTTTGTCCATAACAATAGAATATGCCTCGTTGATGGGAAATTGAATCAAAGTCCCTTACCACTTAGTAATATTCAATTCAAATCCATGTGGATGAAATAATTCAAATTGAAACATAAAATATCATTAAAATTGAATTAATCAAGATATTACATGTGAAATGGGTTGTGTATAAACCGTAAAAAAAATCATTCATTACTTACAAATATTCCTCAATGAACTAAAATTAATAAATAATCCCTTACCTCACACTTCCTTTTGGTTGGATATTTTTTAACATCCATTATAGTGGTTTAATAAATGTTATTAACTTATTTCATAATTATATTAATATTTATAAAATCATATATGATTAGTTTTTAACATCTTATCTTTTTTTCATTAATAATATTTCTTTATTTTTGTTGTTTTGGGAGTTAGCTGCCATGTATTCACATGCTTGTTTTTTCATGAATGATTTGGTTCTTACACATATCATACAGTTCAATATAATATATATTAATATTAAATATATTTTTATAAAATTAATATATTTGTTTCACTTCTAATTCCAATCATGAAAGATTTTTTTAGCAAAAAATCTGTTATGATCATTGAGATGGAAGGTCATATATACGCATGGGTGGTCCACACATATATGAATGATGTTATCATCTTTATGGGATTGAAATGGTAAGAAATAAAATTACTATTTTTTAATAATGATAATTTTTTATTTAATATAATGATTATTTCATTTATATCACATATATTAAATAACATTATTCTTATTCCCTTCAATGAAAAGCGTTAGTGAAAAATCGAATCACATCTCTTTGTGAGATGGTGGTCTGTCACACACAAGAGCAACATTATCCTATCACATATAGAATGGAAAAGTGAATAATTTAATAAGTGACATATTTAATAAAAAATAATTATTATTTTTATATATTACATATTTAGTATATATACATTATTATACCATACCATGAAAAGAGGTAATGGAAGACTATATTATATCGGTTGGCGAGGTGGTAGTGTTTCGTACACATGAAGTATCATTTCACAATCCATTTGATAGAAGAGGGGATGGTTATAGATAATTTATATAACATAAAATATCAAAATTAAATGGGTTATAATTAGGTTATTATATCCACCAGATATAATAATAATTTTAGAAGGTGGAATAATAAGTAAAATAAAAATTCTTGATGAAGAACCAGGACTCTTCCTCGGGTAACCTCGTTAGGCTACCACCAATATGCTTACAAGGTTTGATTTATGACCAAACTATGAATTATAGGATTAAATGAAGGAATTTTTTATTGGTAGGTATTATCACAACCAAAATGGTTTGATGATTTTAATAATATAGGAGAGTTGGTGGGATTTATAAGTTAGGTTAGCATCACACATGAAAATTATGAAAGGAAAAAAGATTAATAAACATTTTTCTAATAGAAAAATTGAACAAAATGGATTAGTATAGATTAGTAGACATTATAGGTCATAAATAAGGATTGGAAATAGATTTTAGAAAAAAATTCGTTGTTTTAACTTTTATCTTATTATTTTAAGACAAGTGAATCAATTTTTACCTCAATTATGACAAATAATCTTTATTGTTTTGAGTATTTATTTGCGACAAACAGTAATTTGTCCTTATTTTATAAGATAATTTATTCCAAATATGTAAACCATATTTTTAAATTTAATTAAAATAAATTTAATAATATAATTTAAAATAAGTCAAGTATAAGCGAGGAGAAAACTTGTTTTGATAGAAAAAATGTAAAAAATATTTAAATGAGTTAGTTAGAAAATTTAATTCTAATATTATTAAAAAAACTATATTGGATTTAGATATATAAAATTTATCTAATTTTAAATTAAAAAAAAATACAATTTATATTTTAACCTTATAAATAATTTCTAAAAAAATGAATTTTTCAATTAAAATTCATTGTTTTTCATAATTTGTTGAAAAACAATAATTGACAAAAAATAAATGAGAAATAAAACTATGATAATTTTGATAATATTATTCTAAAAATATTTTTTATTTGTTAAAATTTATTATTTAAGGTGAGTTTAAATTATTTTTATATCATATGCTCAAAACACGACTGTATCATCTTCTAGAAAAAAACCATTTTTAGAAAATATATATTTTTCATTAATATGATTCTTATTTTATTCCTGTTTAATATATAGAAAAATAATTTGTATAGGTTCAAACTATATATTGTCCATAATTTAGTTATTATTTTCCATACTTTCCTATATAAAGATTATTTTATAATTTTATACTATACTAAGAATCATTTAGACTCATGGTTGTGTGTTCCAAAAGCTATTGAGGTGAATAATTTTTAAAAAAATCATGGATTGTTTAATCTCACTATTTCATGACTCAAATTATATCTAACAAAATTTAATTATTTTAAAAATCTTGGCTGTTACATTTAGTTCATAATAATGCGAGAAAAAAAATCATAATAGAAATATCGGATTAAGAATGACATGGAATCATAAGAGTTTGTCTTAACGCATGGTAAAATGACATATGACATCAAAATGATCAAAATTGTATTGAAACACAAACCATTTAATAATAATGTGGAAACATGGGGAAAAAATAATGATTCAAGGGAAAAACAATAGTCCGATGACATGAAATTAAAATATTCAATATGTATAAGAATAGTAAATCTTAACAATATAGACAAAAACAACCACAATTAAGAACACATATAATGTTTTGGACATAAAATAATGTCCATGTAAATGGTTGTGATAATAATAATAATTTAAATGCTAATATTTGTGAACATAAATATAATTTACATCCATTGTGTTTTCAAAATATCAATAATGTCCATTTATAGAGTTTCTAAGATAGTAATATATTCCATGTATAGATTTATTCACTTATTAATTATGCCTAGAAATCATGATCTCATAAGATATAAAATATTATCCAATTCATGATAAAGTTATAATATACCTACCCTTTATATAAATATCAATCAATTTTGTTTTATCCAAATGATTTCAATTGTACATCACACCATTAATATCAAGGAATAAAATGGGCAATAGATCATTGTCATATTGTAAAGAATAAAATTAAGTCAAGAATTAATTCAGGTTATATTAAAAGATTTGATATCACATTGAGGAATAACATATTTGTATTTAGATGATTACCATGAAAATAACTCATTTAAGGGAAATCATTTGGAAATAGTTAGAAAATTAAAGCATAAATTTATAAATAGTTGTTATAAAAAATATATTGTTTTCATATTAACAGAAATTATAAGTGACATTAAAAATAATTTTTGTTTTGGAATAAATAAATTTTTAATATATAATTATAAAAGAAAATATGAAAATTAAATATTATAAATAAATAAATATTTAATAATTAATTGTGGATTAGAATATTTAAAATATTTCAAATTAATTAAAAGGTCCTTTTTAAGATTCTCGGTTAGTTTTAATGAGTACCAATATCAATGAAACAAATATAAATATAATTTTTGAAAAAGATAAATATAAATTCTGAGTTTATATTATATAATAAATAGTTGGATTATAATATAAAAAAATAAAAAAATTGTAAAATATTTTCATATTGACATGTAGAAAAAATATCTAAAAGAGAGGCTGATCAATAATCATAACAATTTATTATTTTTAAGTAGAATGAATCCATTATTGATGGAGTTTTTGAAATTAAATTTCATTCCCTAGGTGAGGGAGGGAAATATCATTTAAAATAGAGGAATGCAAGAATATAATAAATACAAAATATCATTGGAAAATATGAATTTTTGTGACCCAACAAAATAAAAATTCAGTTAAGAAAAAAAATTATTTTTTAAAAAATAAAATTTGAAACGTTTTGAGTATAGATTATGTTATAAATCCATGAATACATGGAAATTATGCATTATGTAGAAATCTAAAGTGAATGGTGGAAAAAATATATCATACAAAATGTATTAAAAACTGTCAAACTCAATGAAAATGGATTGAGTTAATAGAACCCCAAACAACTTGGGTATCTTTTAGATCCAGATATCGTGAAGTATAAAACAATTTATGGAATTTTCAATTCCATTAATAAATTTATAATTTTAAAAAATATGGTATATTGGTAACATATACCCCATAAAAATGAAAATACATTCATAAAATGAAACATGTGTCAATGAAGGAAAATTGGGCAGTAAAACTATTAACTCGGATTCAGTTTTGGTTTATCATGCTCTAATTACCTATTTAATAGATTTAGTTTTGTTTCTATTATATATTAGATAAATAATTATATTTTTTACCTTACTCCATTCATGTGTAATTTCATATTAATTTTTTATAAATCATTTTTATTATAAAATTTATTTAAGTGATAATTGTTATGAGAGCATTCATATAGTGGTTCTAGTGATTGGATGTTCCACTATGATAAAAACATTTATGGTGTTTATATAGGCTAATTAGGTTTTTCTATTATGTTTTTCATTTAAAATTATTATTTTTTGAATATATGAAAAAATTTAATCGATAGAGGGAAAATTTTCTTGTTATATTTATAAATTTTTATTCACCAAACAGATTTGATTTTTTAAGGGATATAATTATATACGTTTCCATTAAATATATATATATATATATAAACATATTACATGGATAATTATAATATTATTTTAGTAGCATTTATATTATCACAATAATTTATGATATAACAATTCTTCCATTTTTCATGTATGCTGTAGAACTCAACAAAAAAATAACACACTATAATTATTAAATGAGTAAGAACATGTAATTTCATATTAATAATATATCATATGTCGAATCATAATTAGTTAAATAAATTATAATAATGTGATATATTATTTTAATGATGATGATAATGGAAATTATTTACAATGAGGGATTTCTATATAGATAATACTTATGTTGAAAACATGAATCATCGATTTTAAAATCCTTTTACAAATAAAGGATTTGATACTCAATATTTTGACCTGAGTTTACAAGATGTGGAGAGGCTTGGGGGAAGAGAGAATTTGGGAAAACATTAAAGAGTAATTTAGAGTAAATGTGAAATATGATGTGGTGCTGGAGAGAACTATTATAGGTGATCATGAGATAAATTTCATAAAATACCATTGAAAATAAATTTTGTTATTATTCAAATTGGATGCAGTTAGTGTTTTAGATTGAAACATTATAAAATATCAAAATAGAACATCACTATAATATGTAATAAATAAATACAAATTCTAAATGTATTAATAACAATTCAATTATCCAAATCATTAAAAATTTAAAAAATCTAGATTCAACACCATTATTATACAATTTAAAAACAATTAATAGTACAAGGCACTAACATAAACCCCAATACACCAAGGATATCCACTATAAAATTCCATAATCTATCTATATTATTCTTGACCTAGTCTATATATTGGTTAAGGATGTGTATCATGGGTTGAAATTCCACATTTTAATTGGTGTTGCGTCCTCTCCCACAATTTCCCAATAATCACTTATCACTAGTAGTTTCTCCTGACATAATACATTAATAGACTCATTATTATACTAATAAATAAAATATATTGTTTCCTTCTACTTCCAAAATAGAAAATAGTTTGGATACTACATTCACTAATATTAAGAGCTATTGGCATATTCATAATTAAATATAGATAATGAGTTTTTGACATCCGATGAAGAATTATATTTATTAAAAATAAGTTATCTAGCAAACCTCATGTGTTTACCTTTTATAGTGTTACCAAAATCAACTAGTGAAGATTTTTTATCCATTACTCTCATTCCAAATCTATTACAAAACCAATATTTGTTGGATTTCATTAATTTTACATTTATAAATATAAGATGTTTTAACTTTTGATTCCATGGATGGTTAGAGGTTACAAAATGTGATATTATATACTCTAATACTATAAATGAATTCTGACTCCTCATTTTCAGTAGACACTTTATCCAAAAAATCAAGACCAACTCTAGGTTTTACTTCAAATGATACATTATATTGGCATACATCCTCTGTATGAACTAGTGGTTCTATGAATATTAATATTTTTGAGAACAACATAAACATTAAACAAGGAAAAATTTGTGGGGTTCCCAAATACTGTGTAATTAAATGATTATATTTCACCACACAACCACCTACCAACCACATGTCTCTAAGGAAATCCCACACTAAAGCCTCATGAACTTCCTACTTGATCAGATGAATATATCTCGATCAAAGTTTCCCACTCACCATGTGTTGGTTTACCACATGATTATAAGAAAATGAATCAATGAATGTTCACCTACCCATTGCCTAAATCTGAGGTGATCCCATAAAGAACCCATATTTACCTCATGTGTAGTCTAAATATAAGATCCCCATCACAAAAACAAACTCACTATGTGTCAAATTACAACATGTTTATGAGACAAAGAATAACCATGTGGCTATCTACCAACCATTAAACTAGAGGTGATCCAAATTGACATCTCAATATACCTTTAGGTTGTTCTAGAAATAGTATCACACTCACAACCACCCACTAAACATGCACATATATCTCATGTGATTCTAATATGGAGACTATTGTGTCTCACCACTGAAGATATGAGTCTATTTTTCACATGATATAAATGAAAAAACCACTCATGTAGAGTAATATTAGACACATAAATATTATACATTCTTTACTACACATCCACCCATTTCTGAATGTGGTTTACTAAGGCCATTACTATATATACTGTGCGCTTCAATATCAAGGGGAATTACATAATAAAGTAATGGAGACACATGTAATGAGAGAAATAAGAGGTCTTGTAGATGTCATAGGAAATTTTAGAGCCCAATCTGGATAAATCCATATGAAGTTCCATCCATGTGGATATTTTAAAAAAAATAGTATGCATAGCCACCACAATCCAAAGACCTTGAACACACATGGGGACTATGTGATCATTATCTATAGATCCAACCATGAAATCACTCTTTTAAATGGATATAAGAAGGATATAAGACTCATGGAACTTTATCGTATCTAGAGAGCCTAACTGTGTGAATTTAGGCCTTAGTCACTTAAGACTAACCATAAATAAGTAATAAGAGTAAAATGGAAACCATTAATACATATAGATATCCCAAATGATAAGGAACCTATAATCTTTTACATTTATTCACATAATCTCAAGTCAACAACTAATCGTAAACATATGGGTAACTAGTCCTATAATGGGATTTGAAAAGTATTTTTGAATTTGGATTGTATTTACAGGAGAGTAAAACATTATGAAATAGTCTGCTAAAAATGGTGTGATGAGCACAAACTCCTTTCTTGTAGAAAAAATATCATCCTAAAGTTTTTATGGTAACATGTGGGAGACTAACAACCTTTTTAAATTAGTTTTTCATTTAATCAACACAATATTAACATGATCACACATTAAATATTCTCGTAAAAAAAAGCAAGAACATGATGTGAATCCTTCATCTATGTTGGATATTATACAGTCATGATCTTACATATGATCTTGCATTAATAATTTTTCCTTTTCTTTTTTATTAATCAAAATTATTGTATTTCCAGAAAAACACTTACGTTCAATTAAAAATAATGGAATCTTCTCAACATCAAACTTATACCGCCATCATTATCAAGGCTAAGGCCCTAATAAAAAATATATCATTGTCTCCAAAAAAAATATAACGACAGGTGAATAATGCGGTGGTTAATTAGTAGTAAATAAATGGTACTATCCTAAATATAAATATTGTACTTGATTCCCTCTGGGACATGATGGTTTCTAAACATTTCTCAATTAATGGTTAAAAATATTCAGTGGAACTTTTCATAAACTACAACATATTCAAGAGTCAATCCATGGATAATGCACCAAATATGTATCATACCTTATGGAGGTATAATAGGGGTTTGACTATGGTCTTGAAACTACAAATAAGTATCCTAGGAGGACCACTTCCAATCATATCCATTACGGGATTTGTGTAGCCCCAACCCCTCAATAACCAATTGAGGATGCTACAAAGGAAGTCATTTCCCCAATTAATAAATCATTGAAACATATGATATCTCTCTAAGAGAAATAAAATTCTAATCATAGGGATCATGTAATACATTGAGTTGTTCTGAATTATTACTTTGTGAATAAATTAAAATTCATTGATGGATTTACTTGAATGCTTCACCATTTTAAGCCTGCATTATATGAAATGCCAAGATAATTTTATGATACATAAAACTCTATATTTATATTTTTGAACACACATTTCTTGGTTTTTTTGGGTTTTAGTCAGTTTTGAAGATTACATTTCATTATAAGAAACATTGTGTTTATCATGTGTTACATGCAACACTAAGTTTAAAAAAAGTGAAATTTTATTAAAATATTATAATAGTCATCACATAGTTATTTGAATGAAAATTATAAAAGGGAATGACTAAATAATGAACATATTTTATTTATTTTTATAAAATTAACTATTTGGTAAAAAAGTAGTTAGTAAATAAATTCAGAATGTTTTGAAAATAAAAAATAAATTTTCTGAAGAAAACTATTTTATCTAAATAAGTTAAACCAAGTAATGGTGATGAGTTATGTTAAAGAAATATATATTATATATCTAATAATATATTTATAATTCATCAAATCTATTTTCTTTACATGATATAAGAATTAATCCAATTTATGAATAAAAATATATATTTGTCTAAAAGTTAGGTTTACTGCCTTTTAAAGGATAACTTATATAAAAACTAATGTTTGACACTTTAATAAATTATTGAGGAACAATAGTCATCATTTTTTAATGAAGATTGTAAGATATAGATTAGGGTGAATTTGAATAAATTTTTAGAGAAGAATCTGTTTTTCATGATTAGTGAGAAGTAAAGAGTTTTAATTGAAAAAAGAATTTTCATCGAATTTATTTAAATAGTTAAATAATATACTACATTATTTTTAAATTATTTTTATTTAAATTTATCATAAAAATTTAAATTTATTTCATTATAATCAATTTCAAATTTAAATTTTATATACAAACATTTCCAAATTTTGGTCATTTTCACTTTAAATACTTGTAGTTTCTTTCAACATGAGGAAATAATTATATATTAATTTTTCTACCACTTTTTTATTGAAATTTGAAAAAATTTAATCCATATTTTAAATAATAAAAATTTATAATTAATTATATGGTTAATGTTAGGTTTTACTATAATTATTAGTGAGAACTACTAAAATTAATTACAATGATTAAGAGAAAAATGAGTATACCAAGGGTCTAAATAAAACTTAAGGGGCCAAATGACCTAGAAACTTGACCAAAATCCATTTTATAGAACTATTTCTCCCTCATACCATCCTTTATCAAATATTCTTCTATATTTGATGCATATTATATAATGTAAACCAACCACTAGTTTTTATGTTTTTTATTTATATGAATTTCACTCGTCCTCTATTATAAATGGTCATTCATATCCAACTTATTATTCTATTTATCCCATATTATTAAAAGATATTTCATATGGAAACTGTGAAATTGGTAAATTTAAAATTAATGATAGGTCTTAGTGGTTCTATTTTAGTGTAGCTATATCTCTTTATCTATTCTAATTAGGAGGCCAGAGCAGTCTCATCAATGTAGCATTAAGAGTGTTCGATATTAACTAGGTAAAACAAAAGGGTATTTTATATGGTAGAATCTTTTCATATTTTATTATTAAATGGGTAATGTACATACTATGACTATTTTCCGAGAGGCTCTATGTATGTTCCATCATTGTGGGTGTTCATATTGTCTTCAATTTCTCTACTACGATTTTTTGGGGGGAGGAGAACACGATACACATTTTGAATGGTCCCTTAGGTATAATATGATGCTTCTAAAGGTGGACGATCCCACTAATGAGTAAGTGGGGGTTCTCACCATGTGAATAATACATAAATAGGTCTTATGATAGGTTATCATCATGCAATGAAAGTTGCGCTAGAGGACTCAGATTTTGGGATAGCCAACATGATGGTTATGCTATTTATTACTTCATATGTGGCTTATTTTTTATTCATACAGTTGTTTCCTAGTGTTTTATCTTTCTCAAACTACATTTTGATTTTTTATACTAGAATACATGATTAAATTTCTGATATATTTTAATTAAAATGTTTTATTGGAAGAATTAAAAGGGTTAAAAGTGCCTATAGTGCTATGTTTTAATTATTTTTTTGCAATCCATTTAATGTTTCTCCATTTTGGACATGGATTATTTATCCCTCGCAGTTTTCTTGGATTTTTTGATCAGATCAAGGAAATTCATGAATACTATCATTGGATATCTGGTATCTTACTTATGAATAGAGCACCCATGTCTTTCAGAGAGAGTGGGGTTTGTGATAATGGAGGTACTAGCCAAATAATTTGGAAATGTGGTTGATTTTTTTACTTATGCCTCATATTTTCTTTATTCGTAATAGTAGTATTTGGATTTATAATGTCAAGTGGCCATCAAAATATACCCATTTGTATTAATGGAGTACTTCATTGTATTTACACCATAAAGAAAAGATGATTTTACTATCAATATTCTCCCAAGGATGAGACTAATTTATTTATAATATTATAATATTTTTCCTGATGAGTTAAAATGATTGGACATCTGACTAGAGGATTTCGAGGGTAAAGGATTTCTCCATCATAGAATGTCACCATATGATTTCAAAGTGCTATTTTCAATTAAGGTATATGGATTCATCCTATTTTGATATATTATCATACAGTTAACCAGGTGTCTATTTATTCTAAATACCAATTTATCGAAATTCTTCCTCTATTTGATCAACTCAGTGGAACCCAGTGGTTTTTAAATATCACCTTAATATATGGATATAACTGGTTGAGGTTTTAGCTAGAGGATGTTCTAAAGACCACATTTTAATGATAATATGTATATTTTCAGCATTTGGTTATGCCTATTAGTATAACCAATTATCCTTCAGTAATTATGTAATGGATGAGCCAAATATTTAACTAGTTTTTAGTGTCCTTTAAGTACATGTTTTCTGTAGATACATGGTGTATTAAATTGTTTCAAAGGACTATGATGACTATTTGGTAGTTGTTTTACAATTTTTATTGGAGAAACATTTATATTCAAAGATTCCCAAATTTCAATTTTTTATTCAAGATGTGATTATATTTTTCCACGTGGTTTGTGAGAGAGGATTTACAATGTACAACAAGAATTTTTGGGAATCCATGTCATCGTATTATCCTATGAATTTTATTATATTAGAAATATTTTGCGATTTCTAGGTACTATAGATGTTTTTTATAGGAATTATATAATCTAAATTATCCCTTAAAGTATTGAGTCTGAATGGGTTGAGTTTTTTATGGTATTAAAATGGTAATTGTTATTTTGAGCATTTATACGGCTATTTTATATCTGAGAACATTTTCTTGTTCTTCCTGAACTATGTAGAGCTTATGCTATGTATTTTTATTCTTCGGACGTTGGATTAAGATGCGAGATGATACAATATTAACTTGTGTTGGCATATGAATCATACAATATTCACCCTATATTAGAGAATTTACCCCACCCATGACTTGGAATTAGTAGTTGTAATGCATTCAATGTGTTCATGGATACACTACCTCTTTTAGTACCATTTAATAGTCTATTCATGTCATAAAATCCTAAATTATATCTTTACCCATACATACATGAACATAATAACATACTTTTGGTTTCTATGAATTTTGTACAATACCCCATATACACTAGAGAAGGGGTATGTGGTCATTGATTTTGTAAACAAGAAGCTTCCATTATAGGTTCTTCGAGAATTAGTCGATGAGTGGGGTATGATGATCTTGCTTCCTTATCTATGTTTGGAGGTATTATAGTTGAATATTAGGTTCTCCTAATTAGCATGTTTATCACACTCTCTCTTATCTAATGAGTTAGGATTAAGTAGGAATCCAACCCAACATGCTAGTATATTATTAGTTATTGAAAAATGGGGAGACCCTACAGGATTGGTCTTATTCCACTAATTATTATCTCATCTGACATTGATGTTGGAGGTGATTCATAATGTCTATCATTCTAGTAAACTCATACACCCTATGGAACCATGATATTTATACCATGATAATCCAGTATTTGACACTCCAAATTATATATGTTGTTGGTGATTGTTTTTCACGGTGCTTAATCCTTCACAGAAATAATTCTAAACATCAATGACCATATAGGATATTTCAGTGACTACCAATTACAAAGTGGAATTGGGATATGATTTATATATATTTCCTGACCAAAATTCATCATACTCTGGGCGGGAATGATTCCATATTGTTTATTATCATTCATCTGATGAAATAAACCAACTTTATTCCCATTATAGAGTCTATGAAGATACTTTGAGAGTATTTTGGAACCTAATTGATATTGATCACTGTATATCAACCATATATATATGGTTAGTCTGAAAAAAACTTCCAGACCCTTGAGGATTTCATATGAGAATGTGCTTTTGTTTTTGGAGGTTCATAGATAACACTTATGCCATTGGTTGAGTACGATTTCAATAACAGTTATCAAGCATCGATTAGGATGGTCCCATCTGAAATATTTTATGAGTAGTTTTAATAATCCCCAATTTTTTAGGATTAGGTGGGTGATAATTCCTTTGTAATATTGATTAATATAAAATTGATAATAGATATGGTATGATTAATTATTAAAAGATTTTTCATAAATCATTATCTCTAGAAGTCATATGATGATTGAAAATGTGACCTGTTGGAGTTTCAGGTTTGTGATATGGTGTTATTGTGGGCATTTATTTTGTTGGGAAATTATATATTTGGAATGATGGGATAAAAAACTACAAATTATATCTATAAATTCTATACTATGGAGAATCTTGGTAGGGTAACCTATCGATTGGAGTTTCCACCGCATCTAACCATTATCAATGGTGTCTTTCATGTCTCCAAGTTATAAAGATACTATCCAGAATCATATCATTTATTTGAATGGGAAGGGTAGGATTTGATCCTAAAATAACCTTTTTTTAGACTCCAAGTTCAAATCATGTATTATTAGAAGAAAATTATTAATGGTAAATATATTCAATTTTTATGTGTTCGTTAGAATCATAGTTTCAACATCCATGAGACATGGGAGGGGGAAGTGTTAGTGAGATAGTAGTGGTGTCCCATGATTTTTTCATGGGAAGCTTGAGGATATTTTGGTGTAGAATGTGTCATGGTGGAGAGCTTGTGACACTCGATGGGTCACTGGTATGTCTAATTATTAGATTTAGGTATCTCTAAGTTTAATTTTTTATTCTTATGTCCTGGGTGTTGTAAATTGGTGTTTTGGGGAAGACATGCCAATGTTCATGTTTGGAACATGGTTTTTCTAACTATGGTGATTACCAAACCATGTGATAGTTTTAGGGTGAGAAAAGGACATTGGGTTACTTTCATCAATTTTTTTGTGAGAGATAATAGCCCATAATGGTGGTAGCTTGATATTCATAAGCTTGCGGCTAAACTCTGTAGCCTGTCCAGGTCCTATATTTATTTTCTATTTCACCAAATTTTCCAAGTGGATTTTAATAAACCATTGCTTTATTTATCATCCCTTTTATGTATAGAGCATTCTACATATCTTTTAATCTTCTCTCCACTCATATTTGCTAAATTCTCCTCAAAGTATTGTATGTTTTACCTAAGATGGGTCCATTTTATTAAGATTTTTTCTTATTTCCCCCCTTCCCCATCTTTTTATTCTATAACCATTGAAGTGTGTAACCTTTTTTGGTCAAGGGGGATGAACCTAGTGGTTTGAAGTTGGTTTTGGTTTGTTTTATTATTTCTTATGTGTTTTATTCCTTCCCCAACCTATTTTCTGTGGATTTCATCAGAGGTGATGAGTTTAGAACCAATTAGGAGGTATGTGTCTCTTTTAACGATGTTTTCAATGCATTTAAATTGATTTAATAATAGCCTTTGGTTTATAATTGTTAAAAAAAATTTAAAATTATGTGTTCATAATGATAATTCGATGTTTGGTATGTTTAGGGTTTGAACCGTCAGTTGGATTCTTAAAATGATTTTTCTAAATCGGGGTGGAATAAGTGCACACCAAGTGTTTTATAAAATTGATAAAATGGATTTTATAAATGATTCTACCTCATGTAAGGTTACATTTGAATTTAGTAATCTATTTTTATTACATGTTCTTAAGTAATGTGTGTTTATGAATGGAATTTGTGACGTGATTATGTTTCGAAATGAGTTTCATAGGAGAATTCCTACGGTGCGAGTAGGCATTTTCCAAGGGACTATAGGAACCATTGGAATGAATACCAATAGATATTCCATTTTAATCCAAGGGAAGATGATAGTAATTGATAGGAATATCTTCATATATTCATCACTTCTTTCAAGATACCAAGAGATATCTCAGATTTGGTCCCGGGGTAGACCTTGAGAGGATCCAATTTGTTTTGTTAAAAAGCAAGTAATATTTTATCTTACACACACAATACCAATATTGTTAGATCCCTTGGTTTAGTTTACTCATTATAGAATGATTTTTAATCTTTAGTACAAATTTTTAGTTTCATATTGATGTGGTGTAATATGATATTTCTATTTCTATTTATATGGTTTTAATATGATATTTATGTCCACTCTATTATGTGTTTATGGATATGTTGAATATTTTATGTTGTTTGTAATTTTTTTTATTTTTACTATGTTATCCATTATTTTGTAAAACATGTGTCTTTTGATATGTTAAACCAAATGGCATCCCAAGGTATTTCATAAAATTATAATTTTTTCTTCTTGGTTTTGTTTTGAAATTGTGATTTCAAAATAGTATATTTTTTTCAAAGGTAAAATAACTAAGTAGATTCATGTTTTTATCATATCAGTATTATTTCCTCACATCCGATATATACCTTTGGGAATATGTTTATTTTTATAGGTATGAAACAATTAATGACATGGGAACCATATTCATGGGTGGATCTTCATGATTACATTTGTCTAATGTTTTGTGTTTGTTATTTGGTCAGATGGAGTTCAAAATTGTAGAGTATTTTTTTTATTTTGGTATACATTGATATGCAGTTATTGTTGTTCTTTGGGTTTTCTATGTTATTTTTAGTTTTCTTCTTTGACTTGTGGTTACTTGAACACATCATTTTTTTATGTTGTATATAATTTTTTTTGTGATATCTTCTAGTATTTATTGTGTAATCTAGATGTTGTATTTTATTTTGTTGTCTATGATGAACTTTTTTTGGACATACCATATAATATATTGGTCACACTAGTTTACTATGTGTGAATATATTCCCAATTCAATGTTCATTTCATATGTTTATTGTCTCTATCATTTTAAAATTTTGAATGTGTTACCGCTAATGTGAAGGGTTGCACGAATTAGTGGCGGGATTGACACTGGTTTGTTCATTTCAATTTATCTCATGATTCTTAATGTATCATGATATATATGCAATCTATATTAAATTTTTAATGAGAAAACATCTTTTTACCTTTTTTTTATGTATAAATGTATATAAAAAACTCTTTACCATTGTAGGGTAGTGTTTGAACATGTGCACCGATCAATCTTATCTTCTACTCTAGGAAAGTCACTTTATACCAATATATCCAAAAGGACATGGGTCCTTTTTATCATAAAAAAGGGTAATTTGAGACAATTTCCATGAAAAATATGTCACCAATATTTATTAGTATCCAAAAAATATAGTTAAACTATGTATGTCAGTCACATTGGCTCATATAGTCAAGTGTTTAATAAATTTTTTATTTAAATGATCCAAAGATATACTGTCTCTAGGGATTACATGACCCAATAATGATATATTATTTTTCTGTTATTATCATATTATAAATTTGGAATATAGTATCTCCTTTATAAAGAACATTAATAAAATAATGAAAAATTATTTTAATTTTTTTCCTTGATCTTAGAGTATATGATAATACCATCTATAACCACTACAAAAAACTGATCAAGGTAATCTCTAAATATTCTACTCATCAAATCCATTGATATAGTTAAGGAAATATTATGTCCAAATGGAATCACAATAAATTCATTGTGTAGATACCTTGTATAAAAATCAATCATGGAAATATATTCCTTATGACCCTTAATTTATGACATTCAGATCGATGGCTAATCATAGAGAAATATTGACTTCCACATAGTTGTTCAAGCAATCATCAAATATGTGAAGTAGGATATATTTTATTAAAAGTGATATTGTTACATTTCTAATAATGAATGTAAAGGTGACTTGACCTATATTTATCGTTTGAAAAAAAATAGTTTCACCCCATGGTAATGCATTAAAGAAAATAAATCCCTCACTCAGCTTATCCAGGAGTTAATTATTCTATTTTTTATACTCAATTGAAGAAATTTAATAAGGAGTCATTAAAATAGGTATATGAATTTGTATGAGTTCTATTGAAAACAAAAATTCATGATTTTGGGAATCACTACACAATTTTTTAATAAATACATAAAAATATTCACAAATAGTAGGCCGATTATCGATGTTTATTTTTTCCCCAACCATTTTTTCATGACTCTCCTCATTATTAGTTTTTAAGACCCATATAGTGAATTAAATCTCATGTGGAATTTAAAATCAACCCTCCCATCGATAGATGATCATTGGATTATTTAGGATATCAAATGTAACTTCTCTTCCTCAGAAATTTATATGGGATTTATATTGAGAGAGTCAATCGGGGATAAAATAACCTCAAATTAGAATATAGGTTGAATATATTGATTTACATGAAGCACATTCTCAAACGCTTTAATCAAACATGACTAATATAATTGGGATGTCATAATCATACATTTAAAAAATTTCAATACTATTTTATAAAATAATCATTGATGAAGTTATATGATATGTGTAGAGAATTCCCCCGATATAAAAAAAAGGTTGAAACGTATATCAAATAAGACTTGTGTAGTTCTAGAGTGAATAATATGTGTTCATTTCGCCACTTCTCCCATGAAACACACTTTATTAGTATTGATCACATAATCCCCCAATTTACATTTATATTAGAAGGTTATTGATGCTAATTTTCATCAGTATAATTTGGATACTTGCACTAATTAATAAAATATCTACATTATTTTTAAATATATCATGGTTTTGTGGGTGGTTCATTTGGTTAATAATTCTTTAAATCATTCATTATCACAATCATACATCATTAACATTATTTTCTTGAGATAATTTAATTATAAACAAGAATCATTTTTATATTCCATTAATTGAATTTTATCTATACATAATTCTATATTTTATATATAAAGTAAAATTAATTTTATGTTATCAGTTTATTTTATTAATTTAATTTCATTGAAAATCCATTTTTCTCTTTTTTTCGCCAAAACATGGGAAATTTATGATTCTCTATATTATACTCCTAGTTTTATATCAGATCAAATTATTTCATCATATCTTTAAATGTGTTATATAGAGAATTATTTTTAAGAAACATTTTACTAAGAAACTAATGAATCAAACAATTTTTCATTCTATATTAATGTTGAAAACAAAATCATTCCCTGAAAATATTTGGATATATTCAACATTTATACCAATAGATTCATTATCCTTATTCTATATATCTATGAATTCCCTCTCTCTATTAATGTGATGAATTTGGTAAAAATATATATTGAAAAAATCCTTCTTAAACTCCTCCTTTTTCATGGAGACTATTTCTTATTAGATTCTTTACCCATACCCTAATATTGTTCTTAACTCTATAATAATAGTATTTAAAGATCATGTTAATCACTTTAGAATACCCCTTGAGAGTGGTATTCCAGGATTTTCATTAGGCCTCTTTGTCGTTACCCATATGAATATAATGTTAATATCCTAAAACCCCTACTAAGTTTGTTACCCCTTGGGGTATCTAAACGAGATCCTACATCCAGATGTTAGTATCAAAATTGAAGTTAAATTATTAGGACACCACAAATTCTATAATTTTTCAAAATTATTTGATTTTATCCAATATATAGACTTATAAATAAGGTTATCACTAAGGTTTTATTATCATAATCCCAAAAAATAGTTAACCTCCTCTAAAAATTTATAAACTCTACATTGATACCAACTGAGGCGACCCATGTATTACCTAAATCAATATAAATTTAATTTATAGGATTATTCATTACAAATATTAATAATACACTCCCTATAACTAAAATGTTTTTATTTATTTGAGACTAGATACGTAATCAAATTATTTAATAGAAACTATTAATATATTCCACATGTTTATCTCACATAGTGCCCTTAATATACATATAATACATAATACCTTGAATCGTAACCATGGGAAATGGAAAAGTAAGGATGGATTTTCTAAAAACAACAATATGGGTAAACTTATATTACATCAATTGATGATCAAAATTATGCATATGATGAGAATAAATTACAGTAACATGATAAAACTATTTGAAAACATATCAAACTGTTAATATAATATAAATCATGATTCACGTTAGAAATCCTTTTCATAAAAAAATTTATGATTCAGGAGACTACCAAAATATTATTATGAAATAATAATCCATGAGACTATATCATGTTAATAATAATAATTAATAACAATGTGGAATACACAAAATAATAGAGTGTCATTTTCTTTTTCAATGGAAACTCCTAAGACAATCATACTGCTCAGAGACCCATAGTGGATTGGGTTCACTCTCTATTCCTATAAAAAAGAGTTTATAGAGTCATCTAATTTATTGGGACCACTCAATATTCCCAGAAAATAGGGTGAAGAGTCTCACAGTAGATTGGGTTCACTCCATATTTCATTTTATATTCTCTCATGAGATTTTACATTTTAACCAATGAATTACAAGGAAATATAAATCTAATCCCTCACATTATATAATGAAAACCATGTGTATGTTGTAAATGATGATATGAAAACATTAATATATCAACATCACATGATTGTCCCTTGTAAAAGATATGGGTTTCATGAGAACATATATGTACAATTTCATAAACCATACATAGAAAAGAGGTGGACGGTAGAATAATAACATATCCCAGAAGGAACATCAATGGCTGGAAACCAAGATGAAAAACACCCCTTTATGTTTTCAAACTAAATAACAAAAAAGTATAAATATATATTATGTTTTCTAATTCATTAAAATTAAAATCATTTTCAAACACATTTTAACAAATATAAAGGAAAAAACATAATAAAGAATTCTTATAATGGTGAAATAATACATTCAAATAGGAAATTTTAAAAACTAATAATTTTTTTAAAACAACGCATCTGGAAAACATTAAAAAATTATTTTTTGGTTTTTTTAAATAAATTTTAAAAAAGTTTATAATTAAATTTAAAAATAAATTAATCATGGATAATTACATTAATAAAATTAATTTGTTTGTATTAGAGGAAGACCCATGATTGAAAACAATTGGTGAGGTCGACTTCACTTACAAGTGTCGGATCTAGTAAATTATATACCAATTGAAAAAATGAGAAAGGAAATTTGACACCACAAGAATAACTATAAAATAATAAAATGAATGTGGTTTCATATAAAAATTAATCCCAAAATTTTCCCATATGGAAATTCATTCATAAGAATCAAGACAAATAAATTATGTTGAAAAGAAGTCCTTAACTCTTCCCCTAAAATTCATGAAGTCAAGTTAACCTCATGTATAACCCAAACAACCGTCTTTATCACTTATTTCATAATATTAATATTATATATTTATGTTTATATTATTCAAATTATATTCACTGACTTCACATATAAAAATTACTTAATGTTTGTTTTCATCATCAAATATTAGTAATTAAAATACTTTTGCACTTACTTTGGAATAGAGACATACAAACCCATTATTTTCATTGATGTAACTTACTCTTATATTAATAAATATATTAAAATATTCATGTTTTAATTATTTAATCATCTTAGTGATCAATTAATTGAACATATGGTCCTGGTTCAAATTAATGGGACACAATGTGAACTTGTTCTTAGAAATTTACGATTATTAACATATTATATTATAATGATGATTAATTTTTTTATCATACTATAGGATCCAAATTAATGAAATATATTAATCCTTAATTAAATATATATTAATCCTATATATTTAATACATATCAATGAAATGGTTTTATGTAAAATAGAACATGTCTCTTCATATAGGTGGTAGTTTTTCATAAACATGCAGATGAAGTTTTCTTTTTTCCATAAAACAGAAATAAAGTTGAAATTTATATATAAATTAATGATATAAATACTTTTATATATATAATATATATTTATTAATTACAAAAATTTAACTACTATAATTATTTGATTATAAAAAATACAATGGATCACACATAGAGGGGGTAGTCTTCACGTAACATGATCGATGTATTAATTTTTCAAATGATTGATAAGTGGATGGATAATGGTTCTATGATAATTATATTAAAAAATAAGTTTAATCATAAAAATTATATAAATATATTAATATGGTTTGAATATGTTTGTGGGTGTATTATTTTTAAAACGAATGGTTAATTCGTGGGTAGTACATACAATGAAAAACTTAATCCCTCTCATAGAGGACCTCCTGGAAATGAGGGATTCATGGATGATTCATGGAAAATGGGTAAGCAAAATATATATGGGGATTTATTAAATCTAAATTGGGATGTTTTTAAAAATTAATTGTCTTATATTTTTTCCAAAAACAAAAAACAAAAAAACATGTACTTTCTCTTAAAAATTGATATTAGGTTCATTTGTGTTATGTGAGTTAGGTAGATAATGGTTTTTCAGAAATATTATTATCAATTTCCAACCAAAAAAGAACTTCTGGATGATCTAATTTTCATGTTAAGATATAAAAATTCAATCCAGTAGAAATTAATATTTTTTCCTATATTTTCCATTACTAAATAATAACCATGGTAATTATTTTATTACTAAAAATATATGATCATCCAACTTGAAAAAAATTATCAATCCAAATATGAATATTGATTCAATTTAATATAATTAAATTTATAAATATTATAAAATTAACATTAATATTAAATAATATAATAATATATTTTTTGGGATAATTTATTTTATACATTAAATGTTTTTATTCTTATTTTTTATAAATTTAAAATTAAGTCATATTAAATATATAATTCATATAAATAGTTTAATTTTTCAAAATTTACACATAATATATTTAGTTCCATGATATAAAAATACATATCACATATAATAAAATTTAAGGGGAAAATACATAAAATGATGTTATTATTTATTTTTCTACCCTAATTGAATTTTATCAATTAATAAATATTAAAAATAACTGTTATTTATAAAAATACATACTTTAAAATTTCATTAAATTTATTTAGACCTTCAAATTATTTTTGTTGTATTATAATGATTATATCACCATTTTTTAGTGTTTCATATGAGAACATTTTTCAAACATGTCAACGTTATTTAAGATGTAAATATATACTAAAATGATTGTGCATTACATTTAGGCACTAGTTGGGTTTTACTTTAACCTATATGGATCAAAAAAATTTACCTTAAACTATTGTAAATTCCACATGTTATAATATGTACTAAAATTGGGATCTCAAATCACATTGGGATTCACCTAGCCCTTAATTTATAGGTTGTCCCACCATATTCTATGTGGTAAACATTACATAGACTTAAACTCTATATTTCATTATTCTAGAACAAGATAACCCAAAATAAATATAAAATAGGCTTAAAATTTCTCTAAAAAACCCCTTAATGGGCTTCCATAAAAAATCAATTCACAAATCTTTAACCTATCATCTTCCATGAATTATGAAGTAGCATAAAACATTTAGGTCTCATAACTAGACACTAGAAAAAGGTAACTTATGAATGAAGGACCTATTAGTTCATTTAAATGATAGAATAATTTCGTTAAATTAATCTAAACCATAAATATGTATTAATTATATGGTGGTGTTACCTATATTTTTCCAAAACTCATTGAATAGTCCTTTCATACACAAAACTACTTCACCATTAAGTGTTTGAATCCTTGTGAATCATTATGTATATCTATAATGAGCGTATTCTTATCCAAAGGGAATTATGTTATGATTAAATAACCCAATAATGATATACATTTGTACCTGTAACATGTATTATGAATCCGAGTTATCTACGTTGAATGTAGTGGATCCCTTAATCATTATACACTCATGCCTATATTTAAAAAGGGTTTTTTCAGTTACCTTATTATATAGTTATCCCCACTCATTTGATCAAATCTCTCTAATCCTAAATATTAATAATATTTTTTCCAAGTATAAAAAAGGGGATTTAATATCCAGAACCTTCTCCATCAATAACTAGAAATCCATAAATATCTTCTATGATCATATAATTATTCATTGGAACACTCTCATAAAGTGATATCCCTCGATCATTGATTGCGATAGTCACTTTGAATCGACTAATTTTGAAAAATTCTTCTAGATTAATTTTAAATCCATCTCAATATATGGTCAAATAAATGTATCCATAAATTTTTGAAAATACTGGTTCAAGAATCATGAAGATAAACTACATAAACCTATTCTTGTACTTCTCTATATTTTTATAATTCTTATTTTCCAATTCCCACTGTGTTTATAACACCCTGTTTATTGGATGTTCTATCCAATTTTTATTTAGTCTAACCCATTTAACCCAAAATTGATATAAGATGATGTCAAATATATTCAACTTAAAATATTAATAACTTTTGGTCTTATAACTATGTAATTAAATTATTTAAACAATACTTTTAATATGTATTCATTCTTAATGGTTTATTAATCTATTTATATATGTTTTATTCAACCTATATTATAATATAGACTCCCTAACTCTTCATTGGTCAAGGTTATTCATCATATAACACCATAAATATTGGTTTTACTACCATAAATATAATATAATTGATTAAATAGATATGAAACAGAAAAATATGAACACATTGAAAGGAAATCCATGAAAAAAAATTAGTCTTCATTCTCTTGGAATTCTACATGCATGGTCATAGAAAAATTAAGCATTTAAATGGGAAGGGTACAAAACTAGTTATGTTAAAATCGTGTTAAGGGTCACTATTTAAATTAAAACGGATGGAACACTAATAATCCCCATTATGAGGCTTTTTAAAATTTTAGGGGGATAATTAAAGACACAATTATCATTGTATTCACCGTATGATCTCGTTAGAAGTAGATCGATACTCGTCGTGTCCCTTATGAGACAACATGACAACCATACACTAAAATCCTGTGCTAAAAATATATTCAAAGAAAAGTAGATTGGTACTAAATAAAAAGAACCAATTTTATCTATCCAAAATTACAAAATAAAAATCCAAAATTGATTCACCTAAATACCCAAGACCTTTTATCTTTAGTGTTTTTGTGAATTTGAGAAAAAATACCTCAATTAACAAAACCCATGTCTTTCTCATCAAATGGATATGTATCCTATTATTCATATAATTTTTTTCTATAAGATCTCTTATAAATATCCAACAGAAATTACATCAAATGATACCCTTCTATTCATGTATTACATAATATCATTCATCATAATCTAGGAAAATGGAAACATAAGATTTGGTGAGCTCAGATGCAGAGTTTGGGTAATCATATGATATATCAATCAATGATCAAATAAAATCACTAGATAAATATATAGGTATCATATCATAAAAAATTTTCATGAGTTAAATATAATATTATTAATTCATGTACAAACAGGGATCATAAAACATGATTCATTGAATAAAACTTTAACATATGACAATAATCATACAAGTCGATAATCATCAACCATGGGAAATCTATCTTATCCAATGGAACCATTAAATATTATAAAAATAATAGGAATACCATGTTGGTATCTTAGTATATCAAACATTTATCATGAAATCACGTAAAAAGGAAAATTCACTTATTCTCTTAGGAGAAACATCTATCTAATATGCTTCATCATCTTTTTGTTCTTACTCATATTTACTAACCAGAGGTACTTATATTTATTGGAATCCATTGTATCATAAGAGAATGTTCAATCAGGTTAACTCCATAAAATTACCCAATGAATTAAATGATTTTATAAATCAAGTACCACCCATCTCATAATGAAAAACATTAATACGTGGTCCATATGATCCTAAAAATAATCATAATTCCATCATAGAGTAAATCAGGGAAAAGAAATCGGTTTCATAATGACTTCATCATCACTTAATCATAATCTATTATGAGAACGAACATGGATGGTATAATAGTTAAATATCCTTATTATAATATAATGAATATTTGTTGATATTGACATAGATGAAAATTAAAATTATTAGTGCATCAATTCATTTGTTTGAAATCAAGGGAAAATTCATTTTCTATTTTGTATCATTAAGAAAGAAAAATTTATAAAATATTAAAAAAATATGTTCATTGAATATAAAAATAGAACGTTATAGTGTAATAATTAATTAAAATAAATAATAGTATATTGGGAAATAATTTCATTGGAAAAATGTTTAAATAATGATTTTTATGACAATGTGGTGAATAAAGTCAAAAACAACTCATTTGGAAGAAATTTTTAAATATTCTATTATATAGTTTAAAAAAAATTAAGAAGTAGTAAACATAAACTTTCTAAAAAATATTGTACATATAAAACATCTAAAATAAATTTCTGAACATTGATATAGAGTACAAAAAAATCACATCACATAATAAGACATAAGGTCACATATTCCTAAGAACATTTTTTCAGTATTTTTTAGTACTGTTGAAAGAAAAATTTATGAAAAATATCAAAAATATATAAAAAACTATAAGGAAAGAAAATTTATTTGGTTTAAGAGATAAATTTTATATAGTTTCTTATCGGATATTCTATTATAAAAACCCTTGATTTCAAATAAGATTGCAACAAAAACCCATAACACATTTGTAGATTTTGAATCATAATATGTTTGAAGGAAATAAAATCAAGTAAAACAATATATAAAATTTATACAAATAGATTCATGATATACTACTTCTAATTGGTATTATATACACCATATAAAAAAATAGGTTCATTATCTTATTCTTGTCTTAATAAAATTAAATTGAGAATTAGAAGCCTAATAGTTTTAGCAATATCTAAATCAAAACCAACTGAAATATTGAATGATTGAAGAATTTTTAAATGAAAATAATTTTTATCAAGTTAATCATAAAATACCTTGATTGGTAGAATATAATCCAGACAAAACAAATTATTGGTAAATATGTCATTTGTCTCATGGAAATAAATGTGATACGATAAACCCTTACCCCATGTCCAGACATGATTTTTACAAGCACTTATACTAAAATATAATAAATTTTAATATACTATAAATGTATGCAAAAAATATATTTAGTATTATAATTATAGTAATGATTCACATATAATATCTTCTAACCTTTTATTAATACTTCATCTTTAAAATCGTCTTTATGGGTGTAAATTGTTCCTCTTTTCTTGCATGTTATAGTATAGTGGTTATTTTCCTTACACCATGGTCATGGTTTTATAATATCTCAAATTTATGAGTAAAATATTTATTCATTGTTTACACTTTAAATAACATTCACTTAAATATGTGATTAGAAATTAACAACAATATTTCGTGGAGATAGTAGTCATTATCTCCACACAAGTTATGTTTTCACATTTTTATGGATGGAAGAAAAGAAAGTATAATTGTAATAAACCATTAATAAATGATAAATATATTATATATATAATATATATTAATTAAATATAACCCTATGAACATCCATATAAATCTATAATGGATAGTGTATCACATTGCTTCATCGGCGTGGTAATTCACACGTACACATGAGCGATGCCATCATCTAACAACTGATGGGAGTGTCAGAAGGTGTAAAAAAATTTATCTGTAATTAATAATAAAATATTTATAATACATCTCATAACATCATTAAATCTGTCTATATAACCAATGATATGATGATGTAATGAAAAATACAATACATATTTTGTTGATATTTTTAGTATGTATACTGGACCAATGACTTTTTCAGTTTCCATTATGAAGGATGATAAATTGATAATGACTATTATATTAACATAATCAAATTTCTTTAATATGGTTTAACTAATATCACTAGGATAGTATGGTTATAGAATATTTGGATGAGGTAGAAGAAGAAATGAAATTAAAAGGATTTAGTGAAGATGATCACCACTTCATTGAGAAAACTCCTTGGTATATCCTCATAAGAACCCTTGGGATGGGTTCTTAAGAATATAAAAACTAAAACAATTTTTATATTTAATTTTATAATAGTTTAATTATGGTTTTTGTTGAGCTATGTGTCTTGAGAAGGACTACTTAAAAGAGAAAATGGTGTACCAATTCCTAAGTGAGGTGGGTGGCCATCTTCAAAAAATAAAAAAAATTAATTTATAATATTTTTTTATCTCATATAAAATAGATACAAAGTTTCATTGGTTATAGAATAATAAGTATAAGGTATAAATAAATTAATCGGATAATATTTTGAAAAGTTGATGTGGAATTTTTAACCTTATTTCTTTTTTAGCCTCCTCATTAACCCCTTTATCCTTTACCATGGAAACAAAATACTTAGTATTTAAGGTTCAATAATTTAAATATATATCATAAAATTTACCATATGAAGAAAATAGAGGGTACAATAGACCATTTCACATTCATATTTCATAATATTTTAATTCTTATCATTTTTAAAACAATTAATTAAATATTGGTAAATATAAAATCTCTTTAAAGTAGTTCTCAAAACTATTCATATATATTGACAATACAAACATCTATATTACAATGTGTTTCTAATTTTAATATTTAAGAAATTAATTTCATTTCATTTATAACCATCTAAATCTGTGAATTATTAAATTTAACCAAAACATCCCACTTTTAATTCTTTGAAAACTATTTTCTTTGAAATTTCACTTACTTTCATAAGTTGTGCATCAATGAAGTGTAAGCATTTTAGGAAGTTATGCCTTTAAAAATAATAAAGACAAATTAATTTATTAAATATAATTTATTAATATTAATATTATCCATTTATAAACTTTAATAATGATTTTTTATTTTAATGAAGAAAATTGAGATATTAAAACTAAAAGAATGACATTTTGTATTTAGTTTTTACACAAAATAAAATAAATTCCATAATTTAATGAAAGTGACAAATATTTCCATATTATGAAATATATACTGATTATGTAAGAAATTAACACTTAAAATTAGATTAATTCATGTTTTTATTGATTTTGAAGGCTTATCCAAAAATTAAAGATTCTTTAACCAATTATAGAATTTTCTTAAGAGTTACGCTCTTACCATGGTTATTATTCATTATGAACAAAAGTCGAGTTGTATTTTTTTTAATATTAATTATTATAATTAGAAATATGGACTAATTTTTAAAATTTTAAATTCATAAAAATGGTTTAAATATTTTATATTATACATGAACAAAACAAGAAAAGTACATTTTTATTAACTAAATTTAATATTGAGAATAAAAATGATTTTATTCTCATTCCTTTAAAAGTAAAAACAATTTAATTATAGTTAATATATTTAATTGAATAAATTATATACATGTTAAATTAATACCATCCATCAATAGTGTTTAATTTATTTTACTAGGATTAAAACACATTAAGCGAAAAAATAATTTTTTCTGAAAAAAACATCTATTTTTACCATCAAATGGTTTTATTTCCAATTATATTCAATTAATATAGAATTAATTCCTCAAAAAATAAAAAATTAAATATTAATAATTTTAATACTCTTTCTTTTTTTATAATAAACCATATTTTTCCAAAAAAAAATCATACACAATGTATTTCAGGTCAATTAATTTGGAACAATGGTATTTTGTAAGTGAATTAGAAATTGATTTTCCTATATATATATATATTTTTAATATAATATAATGTGGTCAATTATATAATGTAAATTGATTAATCTTATAAGATAAAGGTTTAATTCTTATTAATCTATCACACAAATCAAAATATAACAAATATAAAATATATTCCCAAATCAATGGGTTTTACTAATCTGTATTTTTTAATTTCCAAAAAAAAACATTTATGGAAAATGTGTGAATCCTAAAAAAATTCAAACCATGAAGAATTACATGCTGGAACACAAACATTTTCAGGCCATAAGAAGTTTAACACAAAAGGTGGTCACATAGTAATTGAAAATAAGTCTAAGATTGGTTGAATTACTTACTCGATATAATCCCTATTGAAGATCATGAACCTCTGAATCAGGATCATATATGATAAGATCTTCAAAATGAGTGGAGAGCTTGTCCCATAATTAGATATATTCCTCCGCATTGACCTTATTTTCATTGATTTCTCAAGATAAGATCCATTCTTGTTTGTTAATCTAAGATGTTTTAACATTATTTACCTTAATACGATGTTCCCTATCTATGATTTTTTCCTTATCCTTCTTTGAAACCATGAGCTCCCTGGTCTCAACCTGCGTTTTTTCAATTTATTGAAGAACATGATTGAGAAATTTTCCTAGTTCTTTAGATGCAACGTGTTCAACCTATTACCTTTTATTTTGAGTGGGATCACAATTAATTTTCCCTCAGCTTTGGAATCAATTTAGTTATTCTTTGTCCTTTAGGAATATATAATTATGATTGATTTACTGTTATTCGAGTAGTGCTTTTGAGATGTTGAAATTTTTTCCCTTCTGGATTGGGAAATATCCAAGGAGAGTGTTTCCTTTCTTTTCCTATAAAGTGAAAACTCCAACCAAAGTTTTACTATGGGATTGCTCATGATCCGTAATTAATTGAGAATCAACATCACTATCACTAGATATTGGAGAACGTGATCATCATGACTTTAATTTCCATCTTGGGATAAACTTTTTCCATCGTTCAGGATCCACATTCTCCTTTATAACTCCATCCAAAGATGCGAAACTGTTTTAAAACATAAAAAACATTGATGTTTAACATTTTATAGTCACCCATTGAACTGAATACACTCTCACATTAGGATCGTGAGAGTAATTCTTATTTATAACCACTCATAATTCAAAGTGAATACTTACATTTTTATGAGCCACCACCTGGTTATCCACCTAGCCATTAACCAGCTCACCCGACTTCACTAAATCAGCAAATGAGGAAGCCATCGTGGAGTAAAGAACATATGATGATGGAATTGTCAACATTTTAGTCCTTTAATCAATATATATCCTTAAAAATATATCATTGACTCTTGGATCCTATGTGACTGCCACTGGATTAACGGATGAACATGGAATTTGTTCCCCAAGGGGATACCTACACCCCCGATCTTCAAAAATAACCTCCCCATATTCTGGTTCAAACTCCCCCTCTAGGTTTATGTTTGTATTAGCATTTATATCAATGTAATTTTCGTTTAGAGATACCTACTAATTCTAAACGGGGGATTCCTTATCCAGAACACATGAGTTTTAATGATCAGTAGTGTTTCCATGGAGCATCTCTGCCCAAACTGGCTCCCCCCATATAAGTTTTCATTCCTCAATCAATGCTCCCCAAACTAATAACTGATGTCTCATAGAAATTCATCCTCTTACGCTTACACACTAGAAACGAATGGCGTATTTTCTTGAAAATAGAACAGAAATCAAACCATTATTAAAACAGAATATATTGTTTGCAATGAAACTAATCCCACACAACATCCTAGAAAAACCTAGCAGGAACATTTGAAACATCAACTTTGACACATATTCCCGATGAAATTTGGGTAAAAATTGTTCTAGTCATGCAATCAGTGCACAACTAGAAACATTCCAGAATTATAAACATTTGAAGGATCATAAGATTTTGAAATGGAAGAGGGATTTCTGGGAAAATTACCAAAATATCACAAGTTAGTGAATCACGATTCATATGGAATTGATAAGTCCACATGAAGAAAAATATTCTAGAACCATCATAGATGCAGGGAGAATTATACCAGGTCAGAATCATGTCTTCCTCAGATGAAAACCTAACCATGATGTGCTTGTAATCAAGAAGTACCATCGTAGCATGGTCCTATAAACCTCAGAATCCAAAAATATGATGGTCTAAAGGATCTATTGGGGGATTTTAGTGCTTGAACCGAGCAATCAGCATCAAATCCAGTAGGGAAGATGCAGTCATGTACTCTGAGGAGGAGATCGATAGTTATGGGAATACTTCGAACAACTCGATGACTTTAGAGAAAACTAAAATCTGGGGGAAGGGAAGAAGAAGGTCTTAGTTAGAGAAGTGGGAGAAGATACATGGTCTTCCCCCTACAACGGGTGGTGAAGGTCCCTCACATATTGAGGGGGAAGGGACTAGAATGGTTCTCATCACCGCCTCATGTCCTCAACCATTATATGAATTCCTTCCATGACATAGTATCTACTATTCAAAAAATTTAGCTCAAAATTTGACCCTATGTATAATAAAATAGGTTTAAAACATTTTCATAAAAAAAAATTAGGATTTCATGTTAAATATGCATTATTACCAATAAATATATTTCAATCCACATTGATAATATAATTTTTTGAAGAGAAAATTAATTTCTATGATAAGACATGGAAGCTCATCATCAATTAAATCTTTCTTAAAAAATTATATTCCATTACGAGACTCATAAAATTACATGATTTTTGTAATGTGTGACCTAAAAGTTGAGTAATATATTCTATATTGGATTCTATATATTTATCTTCCTATAAAATTATTCTTATGATTTATTTTAGGTTTGATATCGAGAATCTGATAGAATATAATTACATGATGTAATCTCAAAAATTTAAATCTGTTGTTTTTTTTAAGATATTTTCCACCAAAACATTATGTCATATGATAAATAACAAGATAAATTATCCATTACTAAGGCATTAAAATTATCTTATAATGGATTTCATGATCCATTATTGGATAAAAAATATTCCACCTATTCCAATCTAGTAACCAAAACAAAAATGTTCAGTACAAGTTAAAATAAAATCCAATATGAGTAAACCATTTAAAATAAATTTCCATAACCAAACAAAATAACACCCAAATATACGACGATGTCATTTCATAAATAATTGAATTTAAAACATTTCAAAAATATGTTTGACCAAATTTAAAACCCAAATTTTGAAATATATGATCACATATTCTTCCAATATTAACATAACATTTATCCTTAAATAAAATTAAAAGACTATAGATTCACATACCCAAAATGTATATAACATAATAATATATTCCAAAAAATATAATTATCTTTTTCATAATTTAACATGAATTTTTATAAAACCATAATAAGACATAAATTATTTTATAAGTAAACTTAATACTTATTTATTATGTAAAATCTAATCATATATAATAGTATATTATTTAACATAATCAAATAATATTCTAAATAACATTTTACCCAAATACATTCATCGTAAACCAAATGCTAACCCTGATTGTAACATGTACATATATGATATATTCAAATGTAATATACATTTATAAATTTTCATTATAACATTAAAATCATAAAACAAAAAACATAAAATGTATATTTATTACATTATAATTATGATAATATTTAAAGGTTCCAACTCATAATGGTTTCCATAAATCCTAAATTAATATAATATAATAAATTTATAAACTAAAATGTTATCTAAAAAATTATATAGTAAAAGAAATTACACCAAAAAGAATTATACCGCTGGATCTAGTGATAGAAACATATTGTTTTCCAATTGTCTTCATACAAACTAAAATGACAATATTTTAAGTGTCTAAAGTAATAAAATCAAAACCAAAATTTAATTCATTTACATACCAAATACCATTTAGCCTTACAATTTTATTTAATTATTAAAAACATTTCATATAAAAAATACACATCGTTCTCCTTAATTAAGAATTTCTTCCATTATACCAAGATTTTCAAATTCAATAAGCAGAACTCAATATATCCCCATGAATTCAACAGGAGAATACCCTTATAGACACATCATAAAAAATATAATTTTTTATAATTTTTTATAATTTTTTAAATTGAAAAATAAAAATGGATGATCTCAGATTACCAGTATGATAAATGACCTGAGATATTAATCAATGATCATAAATAAGCATAACGGGTTGTGAGTATATTAATATATAATCATAAAAACATAAATTAATTCATACCCATAAAAAGATAACATCATTAAACATGAGTGATGGAATGAAACATTAAAATAATATATGAATCATCAAAGTCTAAAATCAAAAAAAAATGAAACCTATCTTATTCAATAGAACCCTTAAAAATCATTGAACAAATAGAGAAAACATGTTGGTATCATGGGAATGAATACATATATTATGAAATCACCTAAATAAGATTATTCCTATATACACTTATGATTAACATCTATCTATTTAACTCTCACTTCTTTTGAAAGTTACTTATATTATATTATCATTATCATTCCTTATGATTTACTTATATTCAGTATTCTCTATTATATATTAGGAGAAACATCCAACCAATTAACTTTGTAATATTATCCAATGCATTTGAGGGATATATAATTCTAGGACCACCCATTTCATAATAAAAATTATACATATTTTTCACATATGATCATATAATTATGTGTTATTCTATCTTAGCATAATATATGCAATCGAAATTGGTTCCATTAATATTTTATCTTTGCATATTATTTCTCTAAAAACGAAAATAGATGGAATTATTAGGAAGTATCCCTAGAGTAGAATAAGAAATTTCATATATTGTGTATATAGATGAAAAATTCTTTTAAATAATAATTTGAACATTTATCTAAAATAAAGGGAAATTATATTTTCCCTTCATATCTTTAAAAAATACAAAGTTAAAAAAATATTGAGGGAAATTATTTATTTTAAATTAATAAAGGAAACATGTAATTGTTGCATAAAAAAAATAATGGTTATGGAATTTGTAAAATATATTAATTTGATAAATTTTAAAAAGTAATAATTTTTTTCAAACATCGGTAATGGACGTCAAAATAGAAATTTTTGGAAATTATTTGAAGTTATTTCTTTTAATAATTTGTAAAGAAATTATAATATATTATGAATAGAATTTCTCATAGATGTATGTATTTATTAATACTTCTATAAATATTATTTAAGAACATTGACAATGAGGAGAATGAATGGATACCCAAGAGATAAAAAATGATAACTCTTTGTAAATATAGTCCCTCAATGATTTTAGGAACCTCATAAATTAAATATAAGGACAGTGAATCAAAAATTACATATTATAGGGTACTTAGAGTATTCCTCATTTTATTTAATTCCCAAAGTTATTGTAGGATCAATTTTTTATAGAACTAGGTCATAAATATTAAATAACACACCTATATACATAAAAATCCTACAACACTAGTTAGTATCCATTTTTCTCACAATATAAATTTTTTATAATAATCTTTAATTTTTTCATAGAAGATCTTCAATAATATCAACTTGAATTCGTACATTACCTTAACAACCCTCTAATACTATGGAAGAAATTTTAAAAAGGAGTCATAAGAACCCAAATTCTCGATAAGGGAAATTCTTAATAAAAATTTTATTACCCCATAAATAACATCAAAACCCACAAAAAGTATTACGATTATCTCATTGTTCTTTGAGTGAAAATAATAAATGATTTTAAAATTAAAACAAGCACACTTTACTATTAATCAAAATCCTTAAATATAATATGAAGAAAATAAATAACTCATTTTTGATCTTAGATGAACACATTCATAACCCATATTAAACAAGTATCATTAATAATTGGATCCCAAAAAAATCCAAATGAGGAAACCATTGTTAACTCTCATCTTCATTCCTATTATGAGAAAGAGCATTACCCCACTCATTGGATCTCTATCTTTTTGCCCCTGTCATGTAATCTATATTTGTCTCACCCAATGATATCTATGTGGAATATTTTATATTCTAAATTGGGCATACTTTTAAGCTATAATAGGGATTAACTCTTCATATAAGTTGTATCAGGATCACCCATTTCACATATAATGATTCAGTTATCACACTCAGATTTTCATGTCTTGGTTTTGATTTAGTTCATTGGGAATCTCAATACATTTCATGGGTTTTGGGTAAAAATGATGTTGTTTTTTTAAATTTAATCTATTTATAATCATTGTACAATGGGTTACCTAGATCTTGTTTTGGAGTTTTGGGAGAAAAGGGTGGATACTTTAAGATTTAGGCCAACCGTGAGCTCATTTCATGATTTAAAAACAAAATATGTTTCTTTAATAAATCTGTTATTTTTCAATATTTGTCAACCACTCTACTTCCTACTTGGTCGTACATACCTATTAACATTACCATATCCATTTATACCCCTTAGTAACTCATAATCTGGGTGTATTTGGGTGATTTATTCAGGTATTGGGCCAGCCCATGAGCCGATTTCTAGTTTAAAAATGTTTCTTTTATATATTATTCACTCATTAATATTTTTCATTTATCCTCCCCCAAATAAAGTCATAACTATTGGATATAGACCATAGGTTCCTCTCCCTTTTTTATCCTTCATTCGTTCTTCTAGATTAGTTATTTCTCACCAATGGTTAATGGTTCATAATTTTATCATAAAATCATTCTCCTTCATCTTCCATCATCCTTATTCTTCCATTTTTCATGTATTTATCGTTACCCTTGTCAATAGAAACCTAGTTTTATGTTCTCCCAACATTTTTATTTGTGTTTTGTTTGTTCAGGTATGGTCGTCATAGGTTTTTGGTTTATAAATCCTTGGATGGTGATATCGGGAGTGTGTTTCCATTCCGTCGTGGATTTGAGCTAGGTTACCCATTTAAGATGTAATTTTTCATTAATATTCAAATTTTTCATGGTATTTGAACACTCTATACATTTTTAGTATTTTTTATAAGCCTTTAATAATTTTATTTGGTGTGAAAAGTGGTGTTTATGACGTGGATTGTGAATAATAGGATTGTTTTGTTATAAAAGTGCAGACCACATGTTTTTTTAAATGTTATGTAATATTTATCTCATGGTTTTTTGAGGTTTAGAACCTTTTTATCCATTTAAATAATTTTTTTGTTTTCAGATTTTGTTTTATGAAATTTTTAGTTTTAAATAGAATTGGTTTCATTAAATGTTTCATGCCCCGTTTTTTGTAAAATCCTAGAAGGCTTTTGTGTGCTCAATGTGATGTAAATTGATTGGTCTCACTTAAGAAATTTTTTGGCAGCTAGTGAAACTATTTATTTAAGTTACTTATGTGGGTTCTAATCTTGATTTGGGTTTTTAATGAAATGAGTTAGGGTTTTACGGTGTTTTGGCATGTGTTCCCAATAAATGGATCATTTGGAATCTACATAGAAATGGATAGGTTTTGAATGTGTAACCCAAATTAACATGGGGTTAAATTAATTTTTTTATTCCAATGGTGTGTTTTCACATATTTTGGTAAATTAGGACTAGTGGTTTTGATAAATGTCGGTTTGGTGAAATTATTAAAGGAATGTTTGGCATTCTTCATTTAAAATGGTTTTTAATGTGTGTTCTATATTGTACCACTTTAGGTAATATTATGAATCATGAAATGGGTTAATTACATCATTTTGGGGAATCCAAATCTGCTTTTATGTGTTACTAGTGTGCATTTGGCCTTTTCAGATCATTTTTAAATTTATTTAATGAGAAAATCCTGGCTAACCATCTAAAAATTGTTTTAAGATAATCTTAAGTTGTTTATTGACCCATGACCGAAACATGAATAATGTTTGTTTGATTTTTGGGGTGTGTACGGTTTTAAAAAAATAATAATTTTTATATAAAAATGGTATTTGATAACATTAGGATCTTAATTGAGCAGAAAGAGGGAACCCAAGGTATCTTGTTGGGAGGATGTGTACAAGTATTCTATTGATCTAGAGTGGTTTGTCCATATTTCATGTAGAAAGATTAATGATGACAACACTTACTAAATTTTGATGATGATTTTAGGGACCACTGGATTATGGGTGTTGTTCTATACAAGTGGCTCTAGTATGAGAAAATAACTTTTTTGTGGTTACTTTTACACCTATATACGAGGTACCTTGGGCCCACAACAAACTAGTGCATATGGGTGTTCTCAGGACTTGTTCTCCAATGATATATTGTATTCAACGTCATCATATTGTAAGTTTGGTTAAAAAATTCATTGTCAGGTTTTTTTTATTTAATGTGTTACATTCTCTAAAGCAACCCCATTGAAAACAGTTTCCATTTTAAAGTTACATCTCTTTGAATTTTATTACTTGCATTTCCAAATTATGGAAATTTGAAAGCATGTTTATTTTTTCATTTTTGTATCAGGGAACATTTTTTGGAAAAAATACTTATATATATTTTATGTAAAACATGACATTTATGTTTCTTTTATTTCAAAGGAAGTGCACTAGGAATAGAATATCAGGCTAACCTATAGAGTTTTAATACTCAGGCCTATAGTCTTCTTCAGTTTTTAGCCCATGTGCAGGTTTCAGCTTCATTATGGTCACTTTGGGAGAAACACAAGAATTCTGTTGGAGAGTTACCCATGGGGTTACACATAGTTAGTTTTTCGAATGGGTAGGTTGGTTTAGTAGTGTTGTTTAGTTTTATTTTTAGTTTGTTGTATACATGATGTTCAGTTAAACTTTATATAAATTTATCTAGGGATTTTTGTTTCATACCACTACTTAGTAATTGGTTTTTGGGTGAAAAATTTCACTAGTCACTCTACTGATTCCCTCAACACTTTTCTCTATCCTTTGAGGATAGGGAATGTGTCTCGGGATTTTTCATGGAGCGGCCTGGGTGACCGGTTCATGGTCAAACCATACTGGTTCGTTCCACCAGTAACACATCATGAATAAAAATATTCACTTTATAAACATAAATCATTTGTATAACTCTTTTAATCCTTTATGTAAATCACTTTCTGATATAAAAATACCATTTTATTTTATAAAGAAATTTTCAATACCAAAATAAACGTTTCATTTAAAATTCAATTTTCAATAACAACATAAAAAAAAGGGTTAGAGGGGGTTTCATTAGAGAATACATGTAATATTATAAATTAATCCAAATATAATATAATGGTTACATTGGATGGAAAAATTTTTTCAACAATTATTTTATTATAGAACATTCCATTTGTTGATTGTAATGAAATTCAGACATTCCATAAAAATATTCTTGTTACAAAATAAAATTAAATGAACAGAAATAATGATATCTATAAAAATTTTATGTATACATAATTATAGTAGTAAAATAATTTTAAAAATATGGATTAGGAAATAAATTTTAGTTATATATAAGCTTTAAAAGATGATTTTGTTTTAAAATAAATATCCCTTATCACTTTAGAACAATTTCAATCTTATTGACTATAGTATGATGAAGATTTTCAAAGAGGTATTCCTTAAACATCTACAATATAATAATCACAAAAAAATTAAAATTATTTTATAAGAAATATTATTTTGATACTAATAGTTAATTTTGGTTATAAAATTTTACAAGGTTATAACCATAGAGATGGTATGACATTCATACATATGAGTAAGGCTTCCACATTAAACAATCATTGTGAATAGAAGTAAATATAATTTTTTCATTATAGAATAATAATAATATAATAAATACTATGTTATTTAATTATATATATATATATATATATATATCTTCAATGTGATTTGCTATTGAAAAATAATCGCACCTCATTATGGTGCTGGTAGCCTACACATATTCATGAACGACGTTATCATTTTTCATTTAGTGGATAGGTACCAAATAAAATAGAAAATTGTATTTTTAGAATTATTAATACATAATTAATATAATAAATATTTAAAATATATTCATTAAAATCTTACTAAATAAATTCCATGAAAATATTTAGTATAAAATAAATGCCATCACATTGCAAGGTTTTAATCTTAGATAGACACAAGCGATGTTGTTGTATCCCTGGTAGAATGGAAGGAAAAAAGGTATTTTCTATATATTAATTATAGATGTGTATATATTTTAAAAATATCATATATATAAATATATATATTAATTACATAATTATAAAAATCATTGAGAGTTAGGGATGAAAAACAAATGACATGAGTTCACAAGGTGACAATTTGTCATAAAAAAGAATAATGATATAGTTTCACATTTGATGAAACATGAGTTGAATTTTTGTAATGTAATTAATATAATAAAGTATAAATTTTTTATAGATAATAATTTTATTATATAAATAAAATTTAAGAGTATTTTAATGATGTGGAATAATAAAAAAATAAAAAAATTTGGTCAAGCACAATACATCTTCGTCAGGAAACCTCCATAGATAAGCACCAAAATCCTTTATAAGATGGATTTCTGATCAAAATAGGGGGTATAAGTCATCGGTATGGAAATTAGGAAGATATTGTTTTAGGTATTGTAATATTAAAATTCATTTTAATGTTTTAATAGGAGATAATGGGGTGTCGTTTCATAAGTGAGATTGGTGGGAAAATTTTTATTTTTTAAAATAAAATAGTGAACCCTTATTTTTCAAAATCAAAAAGCATAATAAAAATGAAAATTATATAGAATTATATAAGATTATTTATTCATATGTCTATAAATAATATTTTTTTCAATTATTTTTTAAATTCAATCCCTTATTATTTTTGTTTAGACCATAGTAATTCTATTTTCAACATAACCATGGTAAAATATTTTCACTATTTCAACTATTCACTTTAATAAACTACTTTGAAATTATTACATAAAATAAATTATTTTGATTAAAAATATGGAATACATTTTAACCAATTAATTTCATATAAGTTTAATGATTTAATTTATATTTAAACCCATATATTTGACAAAAAAGTTGGTTTTCACAAGTTGTATTTTTTATGAAAAATGTGATTTTATATTTACTCTTTTACCGAAAATATTAATTATATGAATTTGAATTTATATTATACATATACAAACTATATATATAATTTAAATAATTTCTTATTATGGGTTTTATTTTTCTTTAAAATTAATAAATATCGTGCATTTTAAAACCATTTTTAGAAAAATCTAATTTTTTTACTCAAAAAAAAACTTATACGAAAATACATTTTAACGATAATTAAAATTTAATTAAGTGGATAAATATAACTAAATAATTCATATTTTACAATAAATAATATCCATAACATGATTTTTCATTTTAATTTAATTTATTTATTTAAACTAAATTACATTTTTATAAAAAATGTTTTTTCCCTATTTACTGAAAAATCTATATTTTTTAAAAAAAATGAAAAAAAATTCTCCTATTATACGTTGGATATTATTATCTGAAAAATGGTATTATAGTTTTTAATTATGAATATTAAATTTATAAATTAATCATTATAATGAAAAATTATAATAAAACTATTTTATTACAATTATTTCATTTTTGGTTTTAAAAATTACATACTATTTTTATAAAAATGTAACTATATAATTCAAATTAATAAAAATGAAAATAGTGTATTCTATCATTTATTGTTCTTTGATATTTTTCTCCCATTTTTTACATTTTTCATCACAATTAAAATCACTAGTTTTATATGTTGTGATTGTATTCCATCATACCATATTTAGATTCCCATGTTTCCACTTAGATAATATTGTATTTCTATAGAACGATTTCCATGTAAATCACTTTATTTCACAAAAATAACTCTATATATTCTATAATATGAATATTTTTGCCCTATTATGTAAGGTTATGTTCCAACTAAACTATATCATAGATCAAAACATGAGATGAATCTGATACATATTTCCTTAACATTGAAACATGAAATACATTGTGTACTAGGTATAAACTCATAGGGAAATCAACTCAATAAGAAATTGTTCCAATTTTATTGAGTATATCATATGGTTAAATAAAAAAATTGACTTATATTCTTCCTTTGACCAAAATGTATATCTCTTTTATATTGATATACTATAGTAAAAACAAGGTCACCTACCTTAGATGAAATAACATTCCTCCAATTATCTATACTACTTTTCTTCCTTCTCTATGATTTCCTCATATGTTTCAAAAACAATTATAAATGCTTAGTTAATTAATCTACCAAAACTAGTCCCATAAGTATCCATTCTTCTACTTTGGAATCTGAAACCACTTTCCCTATAATTCTTTATATGGTTTCATCGATATACTAGAGTAAAACTATTGTTATAAGAAAACTCAACAACAAAGAGATGTTGATACTAACTTCCCTAGTTATCCCCATAACAAGAACGAGTCATATATTTAATGGTTTAAATCATTAACTTTTATTTTCTATCATATTGAGGATTGAGATCTATAATAAAAATTTATTTACAACCCAATTATTTATGATTTCATTACTAAATATTATATGTAAACCTAGGATCATTGTTGAATAAAATGGATATATTAACTCCATATATCCTATCTATATCCATTAGATATTTTTAATAAAGGTGGTATAATGAAATTGGGCTTCAAATGGGAATGAAATGTATATAATTTGTTAATCAATCAAAAATAACTCATATCACATTGTTAACTTATTATTTTTGTAGAAATCTTACCATGAAATCCAAAGATATATTTTTTATTTCCACTTGAGAAAATGAAATTGTTAAATCACTACCTTCATTAATTTTCCTTCTTTATGAACCTACAAAAAATTATATCATTTAATGGAGAAATCAAAAATATATCATTTTATTCCAACCCCAAAATAATACAATTGATTGTCTATGTATATCTTAGTGTTGTTAGGATTTAAAAAAACATAGAACTGTGAGCTTAACTCAACAAATCTCTCTTCAATTAGGAATCACATATAACACATAATATTTTTCTAAATATTATAACAAATTCTTGGCCAGTATTTATCTTTGAAACATTATACTTCTCAATGGATTATACCTTTTTTTTAAACATTATCCTCTATATATGATTTATAATTTATTTCTATGGGAGTCAACCATAATGAAACAAGAAAAAATCAAAATATTCCATTGTATCCACAACTTGTTTTCCAATATTTATAAAATCCTTAAATAAAGGTTCTTCTTCCAAATTTAAATGGCTCAATTTTTGAATTAATTTTATCAATAAAACAATCATCCATATTGTTTTATTTTATTTAATGGTAATGAATCATTCAATCATAATCATTAAAAAGTTCCATCCATCATCAATTAATCATCTTCAATTCATTTTGATTAAATTTAATCACCATGAATTTACGATCATCATTTATTTCATACTTCACACAATTTAAATTACGCCTCAATATTTTTAAATCCAAAACCACATCATCTAATTATTGATCATGGGTACAGTCATTTAAATCAAGAAGAATCTTCTAACATAAATCATAAGCAATTAAACAATTATTTTTCATCAATAAAAAAACAATGCCCATTCAATGAACAATCATTGTAGATGAAACATTATCCAATTTTTAAATTCATTGACAAAACATGATCATCCACTACTCTACCTTTTAGTTAATAAAAATTAACATTAAATTAAATTTTCCCAAATGAAAATAACTCCTTTTCAAGTTAACTTAGTAAATATTCTTAAAAAATGAGAAATTCTTTCAACAAGAGTTTGTAGTGACCTTATAATATCTGAAATATATGAATCTCCATGATATTTTTGGTTCATGTCCATTCATGAAAAAAAAATCATAGTAGGGTAAACTACTATTCATCCTTTAAAACCCCTAATTCCTAGAAAATAAATTTTTTTCAACAAAAATTCACATTTAATTTATTTTCAATGTAATTAATTTTGTTTTTTGGATTGAAAAAATTTCATATGTGTATTTCATATTCCTATTGAGATTTATAATATACCAAAATATCATCAATAAAAAACCAAAAACGTATCTATGAACCCATGGAAAACTCTATTCATAAGGTCTATAAATAGAATAGGTTAATTAGATAACCCATAGAGAATAAAATAAACTCATAATTCTTTTATCAACTCTAAAAATATGTCTTCGTTATTTTGTGCTCCAGTAAATTCATAAAATGGTACACAGACCATACATCAACCATTGAAAAATAATAATCCATCTAAGGTTGATCTATCAAATCATTGATATGAGGAAAATGACACATTCTCTCTACATTGGTGTTATAAAAATCTATATAATCAATGAAAAATGTCACAAACCCATCTATATTGTTAAAAAAATAGGATCACCCAATGGTTATGTTTTAAGGAAAATGAAATCATTATATAAAAAATTCCTCACTTTAGATTTTAATATTAAAATTTCCACTTCAACAATTTGATAAGGCGGTTTCGAAACAGGCTTATAATCAAGAAATAAGTCAACAGTAAACACAATATATATTTCATAAATAATAATACAAAAATAATCAATAAATAAATCCATGAATTAATTCACTACTAACATGCCAGTAATTTGACCAGTTTCTTTCTTTTTAACAAAAAAGTTCTAGGTAACTTTAACCACCATCTCTAATAAATTTCCCATATTCATGGAATGTTTTCAATGGAAAGAAATCATCCATGAAAACATTCTAAGCTATAAATTCTATTTTATCAATATAATATTAAATTTGATCTATATCCAAAATGATATTATAATCTAATATGTGTATTTTAACACGTTTTTCAGTAATGACCATTCAACTAATAAAAAATGGATTACTCTTACAAATAATTGTTTATTTAATATTTCTACCTTGAGTTTTCACAAAAATAAATATCATCAATTCATGTGGTTTTATTCCCATTTTACAAATAATTTTCATAGAAATAAAACAATTTTATGATCCTGAGTCAAACATAGAATTATAGAAATTCGAATAAATGAGTATAATACCTATAATAACATCAATTTGTGGTCCAACATCCACTGTATTTGTATAAAATGAAATTTATACACAATTTGGTTTCCTATCATTATAATTTTTATCCTATACATATATCATAGGACACATGTTATCATAATGGAACAACTTAATGAAAATAACACACCTCGCCATCAAATGGGTATCAGTTACCTTGTTATTTGATTGTTCATGAATCCTATTTTTATAGTCATTAACCCTAAGACCAAACTAAACACTATAAATAACACATTCTAGGTACTGTTAATCATTCCATCCCTTTCACATTTCCACGCATTTAACATTTTCTAGAATTATCTCTATACTTCATATATAATTTCTTCTATATTCCCATCCACATTAACATTTTATTACAATTTTCTTCTTAAGGAACATATGCTTTAAGAAACTCCATATCAAACTTTTCAGTATAATAAACCAATTTCACATAATTTTTAAATTTTATTACATCTAGATCACTTTAGAAACATGGATTGAAACCTAATTAAAACTTATAAATTTAATTATCAGTTCCTCGAATAAAAATTGGCATATACCTAGTCCATATTGTGAAGTTTTATTTATGTGAAGCCACATAATATTTATATTTCTTCATCTATTCTAGTGATTTTTTCCATCATTACTAAAAAAATATTAAGGATATATTTCTCTAGAAATATATTGTTAAATATTTTCCATTCCATTGAATTAAGATAATATTCACTCAGTTATTCTTAACCGAAAACCACCATAAAACAACATTACCTTCAAAATGATAAATTTAAATTGTTACTTTTTGATATTTGAAACATCCCATGACTTTAAATATCTTCTCCAGGTAATTTATCAATCTTTCTATTTCTATAAGGTTTTATTATCCAGTGAATGATGGATTATGATTTCTCATGAAATGCTCCACTACTATTATGCTCCTTTGTGGTATATCAGGTTGATATCTAACATGGGTACCCCCAGAATTTATAGCTTGTTTCAAAAAAATCCATAAATGAAAAAAAAACTATTCTATTCCATTTATAAGCATTTTAGGATGTTGGTTTGGAAAAATACATTCATCATTGCACCTTACCACAAAAGATTCCATGTTTCTTGTATGGGAATCCATTCTTAATCTATATAGATTCATGAAAAAACAAGGTAATCATAACATTATTAATCATTTAAACATCAACCATAATTTTATCTTAGTCGTGATATTACTATAAATGTTATCATAACATATAAATTTATCTAAACTTTATCTTATACCAGTTTTAAGGACATGTACTTAACAAATTTCATATTCATATGTATTTAGAATAATTTTGACATTTTTTCAACACTAAATATATTTTATGTATAGTGTTTTAGAGAACCATAACAAAATTTTAACATTAAAAACCTATAAAAAACTGGACACATATAATCAGAATCCATTTTCCCCAAATTTTAAAATATTAAAAATTAAAAATTATATTTTTCATGGAAAATCATTATGACTTCCAACATGATATCTCTTTTTCTATTACCCATCCTAAAACTCTATATAAAACATTTTGAAAACATTGAATAAGAAAAAAATTATTTGTATGGTATGTAAAAATAATAAGTCCATTAGACCAATGGAAACCATAAAAACCATTCAATGTTTTACCTTTTTCACAATGTTCATTGATATAATCAAATAAATCATTTTCATAGAAAAAACACAGAAAATATTTTCTAATATAAAATCATTAAAACTCCTACAACGAAATTAAAAGGCTCTTTTTGAAATCATAGAGCATTAAATTGATAACTAATTTTAAAACCATGTCATAAATAACTAGATCCCAGTTAAATCTACAAAAGAAACGATATTGTAACTCTTTCGTTCTAACCTATTAATATAAGGAAAAATAACAAAATCATTTTAGTACAATCATGGTTAACCCATCATATAAGATATATAGGGCACACATAAAGATATATAGGTGCACCCATTGTATAGGATATATGATCATTACCCATAAAATATTATGGGAATAAACCCTTTATATAATTTTTATCATTCCCATATATTTCTAATATAATTTGCAGGTACCATGTCATGGTATCAAAATACACCTTTCTTTGAAAAATAGATTATTATTTATATAATACACCATTCCTCTATTAAATTAATGTTGAATAAACAATAACAAAAAATTGAAATATATTTTTTCTTTTAAGAATACATGAAATCTTGTAAGGTAATCCAATATTGAAATAATGTTTAATGTGGATGGAAAATTAATTTCCTTTTTATATATTCAAATAGAATATTCTTGTTGTCATTAGTAATGAAATAAAAACATTCCATAAATTGATTCCATTTTAAAAATATATATAAAATAAAAAATATCACTTAGAAAACTAACATTTCAATATAGGTAGTTTCATAAAATAATTTTGAAAACATTTACATAAAATAAAATTCACGATTGAGGGAAAACATTAAAATTTGATTTTTAATGAAAATTCCCTTACCACTTCTGAAATAATTATATCTTAAGCCCCATAAAAGGATAAAATTTAAAAAAAACATAAAATATCATGATAATATATAAATTATTTTTTTAATAGGTCACATTAGATTTATATACACCTCAAAAAAATATGTTCATAACATGAAAAGTTTTCTCCATGAAAAGAAATTCGGACAAACTCCCTTACCATGAGTATGAATTATTATCTGTTTTCTTAATATTCACGAACAAATATATTATTTAATTTATTAAAAAAAATTAGAACATTTTTTATGGTTTTTATTTGATTTATTTTACTTACTACAATGTTATATATTATCCCTTAATCAATTAAGTTTACATAATATGTTTTCATGATATTTAGATTATGTGTCAAAAATTACTTTAGTAGGTGGACTTTGGTCAAAGAGGGCATTGGTAAACATATCAAGAATAATAATAATAATAAAGTAATTATAATTTTTATATGTCAATTATACTTTTAAAACCAATCATGAATGATTTTTATTAAAATGAAATATGTTTCAATACTAGAGACTGTAAGTCGTACACATGCTTGAGTAACGTTTCCATTTTCAAAGATCATTATAGAAATAAGTAATGTATTAGTTTATATATAAATAATAATAATTTAATAATAAATAAAATATTAATTTATTAAATATATTTATATATATCATTCAAGTGATGTGGTTTTAAAAAGAATCACCTCGCTTTATGGGGGTGGTAGTACACACATACCCATGATCAACATTATTGTTTTTAAGTGACTGGAAAGGTATGAAATAAAATGATATATTATCTTTTCATAATGATATGTATGTTATGAAAATAATAATTATTTCACATATATTCATTAACTATATCCTCATTACCATTAATAAAAATTATTACATTTAAACAAATCAAACTACTTTTCGGGGTTGTAGTTCGCCATACACACGATAGACATTATCAAATCCTCCATGTAATGGAAATTATGATGGTATATTTGATATAATAAATTGATATGTATAATTATTCCACAAATATAACATATTTATATACATTAAATCCAACATTATAAGAAGACAGTGAAAAAAGAGATAAAAAATTAATGGCACCAGTTCATGAGGCGTTAGTCCACCGTAAACATGAATAATGATTTGGTTTCCCATTTGATTGATAGGGAGATGTATTATAGTTGTTAATTTATCATAAAACAATATATATATATTAGTGATTATTTTTATTCATTTCTATATAATATGTTTATATAATAAGTTGTTGGAAGGATAAATAAAATAAAAAAGATTGGTTAATAGTGTTGCCACTTCTTCAGAAAATCACCTTTGGTAAGCACCAAAACATTAATTTGATAGATTTATGATCAAAATATTCGCTCTAGTTAAGGGGAGGAAATATATAATGTTATTTGAATATTTAGTATCATATCCAATAGGTATTGAATGTGTTAATAAGAGAGGGGAGTATTGTCATTTTATAAGTTAGGTAAGTGGCATAATTGTGATTTTGGAAAAGAAAAGTGTGTGACCACGTTTGATACATTAAAAAATGATAAAAAATAAAACATTGTATACAATTAGGTATTATAATATATAAAAACCCATTAAATTTATTTTAGTGAAAAATATGTCCTTTTTACCCTTATCGTTTTAGTTCAACCCCTAATAAATCCATTTTTACCTTAATAAGGGTAAAACAAATTCTATTTTTCCAGTACTCATTATGGCCAAATATTAATGTTAACATGTTAGATAATATAAATTATTATGATTAAAAATATGGAATATATGTTAAAAATTGAACTTGTAGATTTGTATGTATTTTTTTTAAACACAAACATATAGATATGGTGGAGAAATAGTTTTTTCAAAAGTGTTTTTTTCTAGAAAAAAAGTGGTGTTATATAAACACTATAAACTATAATAATAATTATATAAATTTAAATTACTAATATAACTTATATAATATATAAATATTAATTAAAATAATTTCCCATTATCTATTTTAATTAATTAAAATGGTGAAACATTATTCACATTAATTGTTTTTAGAAAAATATAATTAAAAAACAAATAAAAATACAATATAATTATGTTTCAAATGAAATTATGTGTTTTAAATATAATTAAGGAATACTTCTTTTATATTAGGTAATCTAGAAAACATTATGTTAATTTTATATTACTTAATTTATTTAAAATCAATGTCATTTTTTTATAAATATATATTAGTTACGCTTCACAAAAATATTTAAATAATTTATAAAAAAATAAAAAACATTCAGCTTAAATAAATTTTGATATGTTTAATTCAAAAATTAATTTTATTTTTTAATACTAAAAATAATAAATTTATAAATTAAATATTTAAATGAAACCATATAATGATGTATTTTAATTAAAATTATTTCTTTTTTAATTTGAAAAATTACTTAATATTTTTTGTAATTAATGTGACCATCCAATTCATATAAATGATATTGAAAATTATTTATTCTATGATTAACTATTTTTTTCATTAAAATGTAATGAAGACATGGATTTCCCCAAAAACAAAATTTAGATAATTAAATAGAGGTGTTTTAAGAGACAAAGTGTACATAGTTCCCTAGAATGGGATTTAAGAATAAAATCCTATTTTAAATTCCTATTTCAACATAAACACTTACCAATTTGGTTATATATCAATAATAATCATATTAAAATAATTACATTCAAAGAATTAATTTTATTTCATGAATATGAGTTTATTAATGATATAATATTTAAAATGGGTGGTATAAACTACATATAAATAAAAATATGTGCATAACATGAATCATTCCCCAATGATAAATTATTTATATGAACAAACCTTATAGTTTAGTTAATATATGATTAAAAACAACATTATGTATATATCATTATATATATTTTTAAATTATAATAATTATCATTAAATTCATCATAAAAAAATCATGGGATTGTATAGATCACATAAAAGAAACAAGTGGTGAAAAAAGAAGATGTCTCCTAAAAATAAAAGTGATATGCAAAACTATTACCTCCTAACCTAACATTCTTCATATTTTATTTTAACCTCCTTTATAAGAAAATTAAATTTATTATAAATATATAACATAACTATATTCATATTTATCATAATATATATGTTTAACACACTCATATTTTATTCATTCATTAAATAATTTTAATTCTTCAATAGCTTGCATTGTATGCAAATATGATTTTAAATGAACCGCATAAATAAAATATTATCAATATGACCCAGATGATAAATTGTTGGGAATAAATAAGATAAACTGATTTTTAAAATTAATATAATGTTCCATATAAATATGAATGTATTGAAAAATTCTTATAAAATGATCACAACATTTTTAGGGAAATCAATTTATTCTTTGAAAAAATGTTTCTTTAAAAATTATATTATCTTCTTTTATGAGGTAATATTGATTTTTAAATATTATATAATATTTATTTTACAAAATTTATCATAGTTTTTAAATCCTCATGTAAATATTATCTTAAATTGTTTTTTATAATTGTCTGAAAGCATTTAATTTTTAACAAATAGTGAAAGTATGTGTTTTTAATGAAACTTTAATTGTATTTTAACATAATTACAAGGAAAAATTGTAACGTCACGGACCAGGGTGCCACTCAACGGGTGCCCCGAACCCGGTTCACCACGTGACCTCAAGTGCATTTCCCAAAATTCCAGAGGCTTCCGACTAGCAGCGAGGTCCCAGGTCTGATAGTGGGGAAACTATGCCCTCATTTGTCAAAGTGTATCACAACGGAATTTAAATAAAACATACAACAAATAGCGGAAGTAGTAAACCATACACAACTGAAATAAACTACAGCAGTGGATATAACCAACATTAGATAAATAATGATGCTACAGGTTTAAAGTACTAAGAAAATAGCCAGAACATGTCATACATCAATACAGTACATCAAAATATAGAGTACAGCAAAACAAGAAAAATAGCTGGTAGAGGCATCGCGAGCCTAGGCTCGGTCCCATGCCCTCCTACTCCTCAGCAATAGTCAAGTACATTTATAGGGACCCTTGCCCCTATCTACACTTGTAGAAATGTTTTCTATTTCGGCAAAAAAGCATGGCCCAAACAGGGTGTGAGAAATACATCTCAGTAGGCACCCACTAAAGGCATGTGCCCAACTGTGTGTAAGCATGCAACAACAGTGTGCAATAGTAAAATGCAAAAAGGTAAGCAATACTCAAAAGTAACTAATTGTATCATCCCAGGTAAATAAATAATAAATCATTTTCATACTTATTAATATTTACAAATTAAATATTAATTTTAATTTAAAGGGGCTTCTATGTTCGATAGCGTACCTGATACGCAACAAAGAGTTTCTTTGAAATCTTATGTTGCACAGTAGTAATAAAATAATATTATTTTAAATGGTAGTTAACACGTAGCTGTTGTATTGGCGGGAATGAATAGAAATAACTAAAAAATGATTATATATGTTTTTTTAAATGTTTTTAGATTTATCCAATAAAAGATAAGGGCTTAAAATAAGAAAAGAATTCAATTTTAGACATATATACTCTAACATTCACTAAAGGTCGACTTATCTCCTTTTGATGAAGAACCGCCTATAAATATATTTTTCATCACTCATATACATTATATTGGACCAAATAAAATTCTTCTTTAGAATTGGGACAACAAAAATTACTTTGTGTAAATTTTTGGTATTTTTCCGATCAAGTTCTTTTTTTAATGAATATTGAAAAATGTTGTATTTTAATTCAAAACCAATTTTTAATCTAATTTATTTATCTAATTAGATTATCTTTTGAATTTTTTTTAAAGTTCAATTAGAATATATTATTACCATTTAATCCAATAGTGGTCATTGAAATTAATTTCACTTTGAAATTGGACTTAAACTAGTGTCAATCTTTTGATACTTATTGTTTCATAAAATACGCTATTTTCTCTGACAGCAGGAATTAATTATTAAATTATTTAATGTAAATTATATGTTTTGAATTTTTTAAAATATAAATCATTTTTTAATTCGTAATATCAATTATAGCTTAGGGTGATGTTTTGGTATTTTTTCGAAAAACTTTAATTTTTGATGAATAGTGAAACCACTAAGTGGTACTTAAAAAAAACTAATTTTTCGTTTAAATGAAATTTTACCACCTTTTTGTTTTCAATTTAAAAAATCCGACATTCATGGTTGTCATTGGGAAGTAAAATTTGGTTCAATGGGATTAATATAATCTATTTTGGTGAATAGTAACTTTTAAGTTTTTAATCGCGATTAGAGGTAATTAGGGTAATTTAAGGTAAAAATAATGTTTTAATAATATGAAATGACCATGACACATGTCCTACCCATATTGTATGTGTCATGGCCAACCAATACAATCCATGGGTCAACTTGGGGACCCCATGGATCCACTTTGGTAGGAAAATTACATAAATAAAGTTTTATTTAAAGTTAACATAAAAATGTCACAAACATGAGTTGTTTTACTAAACAAAATTTAAAATGGGGTTATACAAGTCATATTTTTGACTATAAATATTCATTAAAAAGATAAATATCTTCCCTACATAATTATATTTTTTTTATAATTTTTAGACATTAAATAAATTAAATTATTTATGACACCATGATGATGCAGTGATTACCTCATTATTTAACGATTTAAATAAAATGAAAAGATAATGTAAAATCTAAGACCTACACATGTCAAAAACCTATTGTATGTGTGTATTTATAACTCTTATCACATTATCCATCAAATATATAATTTTGGGACCTTTAAAATCTGAAAATCATTTTATAATAAAGTAACCTTTTATAACTTTCCAAGAGTGCCTCTCCACTCCTCTTATAAAAGGCCCCCACCTCTACCACCTTACCCACACCTCTCAAGCCTTTGGCTCGGCCAACCCATGCCCATTTTGTCTCTCAAAGTCCCTATCTTACTCCTAGAAGCCACACATTGGGCAGAAGTCTTCCCAAGGAAGCCTTTGAGCTCAAATCAAAAAGAGTTACCTGATTTTAAGGTAATGTCTTCACTTGTGTTCTTTTGTATTATTTTTCTTTTCCGACCCCCTAAACACTTTTTATTCATTTATTTTGTAACAACTCAAATATCTTCAATATAATAAGCTGTTGTTATAAAAAGTATTCGAGCTACACTTACACACACCTACATCTAATGGTTAAAGAACATATTATTTCTGTGGATGGCGAATTTCTGCCTCACGAAACGATGATTGTTCAATATTTTTTCAACACATTAAAAGGTGGTAATTAAGATTTCACTATAATTATATATGATATATAATATGTTTATGTTTTACTTAAGCTTCTGTATTTTTAATTTATGGCATACCTTAATGGTTTCAATTATGGGTAAACGCGATATCTTCATTTTAGGAAGTGCGGACTACCACCCCCTCAAAGTGATTTTATTCGTTAATGCCATATGTGGGACGTATAAATGATGGAATTAATGATATTATATATTATATTGTACTGTAATTATAATATACCTTTATATAATTGTTATTCCATTCCATAAAATAAGAAATAGAAATGAAAGTAGCGTTCATGCGTACGTACGGCTTACCGTCTCCATGAACGGTGTGTTTCATTTCTTACCACTAAATGTTATGTAATATTGTAAATGCATGTATATACTGGATATATATGACATATATGATATCTAAATCATGAATATAATTCTGGATATAATGGATATTTTACCACATTAACAACTTGTAATTATATAGAATTTATTTTTGACTCAAGTACCAATGATCGACAAAACGACCATTATTAACTCAAATGATTAAATAATGTTCATAACATGGTAATAAGTGATATAAAAGGAATAATGAACTTGAAAAAGGTTTTTAAGCAAGTAGAAATTAACTCTAGTTTATTATTCAGGACATTAAAGAACGATCGAGTCATGTCTGGCCCGAGGTATGGGACTTCGTCTCAATCTCCTTTCATTAAGGCATATTCTGTTTTATACACAACTTTCTTTTATATGGTGTATAAACCCCTTTGAATTTTACATTTATTCAAAAGGAATATTTTTTATACACAGCGTATACTAAACGAAAAAAGGGAATGTTTTTTTTGTCGTACGTATGCGGCGACAACGACTTCTCCATCGCAGTGACCATTATTTGAGCTTCGGCTTTCTCTACAAGCCTCAACATCGTTTAAAATGAAAAATAAATACCATGTTTAACTTTTATTTTATTTTGGTATTGAAAATGGTTTTCATAATGTTTTTAAAACAATGTGTTGTATTGATATCTTGTGATTGAAAAGTGGAAATGTTATGTTTCCTTCATGCATGTTTTATGTGATACAATTATGTTATGGTTCATGGCATTGTTATGAAGACGGGTGGTTCCGTGATAAACTAAGGGCGGGTGAGCCCGATATAGCTCTCTAATGAATTGGGTAACGCTAAGGAGTTAAACGTTAAGGTTTCTCCGAAGAGATTTAGGGGATATACTGTGATGGGTATTCCAAACGTAACCAAGAGGGTTACTCCCTACGTAAGAATGTTATGGATGCCTCTAGTTACCTTTATGTCTTATGATTTCTATGATTCATTCATGATTTGATGGGGTATGTTAACGTGCTTATGTTTTATGAGTAAAGTATGATTTTATACATGGACTAATGTTTTCATTTCATACTTTTATATCCCTTACTGATCTTTTTATGCTCATCCCATGTTTTTGAAATGTTTTTCACAGGTCAAGGGAAAGGTACATGATGTGATGATAGTGTCAAGAAAGTGTCAATGAAGAATCCATGTTTTATTTTAAATATGTTTCCGTTGATGGAAAAAATGAGTATTATCTTTTATGTAACCACTTTGTTTAAATGTGGAATGCAATGCATGTTTTATGATCTAATTCTCTAAAACTCTAATCCTGAAAAGATCCTCAACGTGTATTCGTGAATTACTCAAGATTAAGTAATGTTTAAGGATGGGGCCTTATATTTGGTATCAGAGGGAGGTTTAGGAAACTTTAGGAGTTAGAAAATTGTTAAATTATAAATTGCGTTATGGTATGATTGAAATGATATAGCATTTAAAGATTATTGTGTTGCTTCACCTAAGATATTTCTGCGTTAAGAATGGTTTTTCATAGAGGAAACAAAAGAGATTTTCTAGGAAGGCATTCCAAGGGAAATGACCATTCAAATCAGTATCCTAAGATGGTCAGAATCAGAACTAAACAGTTTGTTGTAGTGATGGCTCAGTTGATTCAGGTGAAAAATGTTGGTTGTTTTTATTGATGATATTTTGGTGTTTTAAAAAAGTAAATAGGATCATGAAAGACATTTAAGGTTTATTTTGAAAACCTTAAAAGAAAAGAAATTGAATGGGAAGTTCAGAAAGTGTGAGTTTTGGTTGGAAAAAATTTCTTTCCTTGGTCATATTGTTTCTAAATATGGAATAATTGTGTATCCTGGAAAAACAAAAGTTGTTGAAGAATGGCCAAGACCCACAAATGTAACCGAGATTCGTAGTTTTCTTGGTTTGGGAGGTTACTACCGAAGGTTTGTTGAAATTTTTTCATGGTTATCTAGTACAATGACTAAGATAACTCGGAAGGGTGTTAAGATTATCTGGACAAAAGAATTTGATGATTGTTTTCAGGAGTTGAAAAGAAGATTGGTGAATGCTCCAGTTTTGGCACTACCTTCCAGGAATGGTGAGTTTTTTATATACAATGATGCTTCGTTGAAGGGACTTGGATGTGTCCTTATGCAGAATGATCAGGTAACTGCATATGCTTCACATTAGTTTAAAACACATGAGATAAATTACCCTACACATGATTTGGAATTAGCTGATGTTGTTTTCGCTTTAAAATTTTGGAGGAATCATTTGTGTGGAGTAAAGTGTGAAATATATACCGATCAAAAAAGTTTAAAGTATATATTCACTCAGAAATAATTGAACATAAGACAGGGGAGATGGTTAGAATTAATCAAGGATTCTGATTGTACAATTCATTACCATCCGGGAAAAGCAAATAAAGTGGCTGATGCTTTGAGTCAAAAAAGTAATGCTTCATTAATAATGTTACTTGTGGAACGTGATCCTTTGGTTAAGGATTTGATGAAATTTTTCATAGAAGTTGTTGGTGCAGGAAGTTATTCTGTTTTGTTTTAGGTATCAGTGAGATAATCTCTATCAGACAGAATTAAGCAAGCACGGAAGCAAGACAGTGAGTTGTAGAAAAAGGTAGAGCTGGTTCAAAAGGGTAAGTTGCCTGAATTCAACATTGATAATGATCTTGTTTTGAGGTTTGGGAAGAGATTGTGTGTTCTATGTGATTCACAGTTGAGGAGAGATTTGTTATGTGAAGCTCATAGTTCTCTGTTTTTAGTTCATTCAGGCAGTACTAAGATGTGTAGAGATCTTCGGGAGTATTACTGGTGGGACGGAATGAAAAGGGATATTGCTGATTTTACTGTGAAGTGTTTTACATTTCAACAGGTTAAAGCAGTGCAGCAGTTACCAAAAGGGATGCTTCAGCCATTACCAGTACCATAATGGAAATGGGAGAATATATCCTTGGACTTCGTTGTGGGATTGCCGAAGACACCTCGAGGTAATAATGAAATCTGGGTTATTATTGATCTCTTGACTAAATCTGCTCATTTCCTTGCTATATGAGATACTTTTTCCCTATATCAACTTTTCTGTTTGTATCTTAATGAGATATTTAGGTTACATGGAGTTCCTCTATCCATTGTATCTAATTGTGATCCCAGGTTTACTTCTAACTTTTGGAAGGGCCTTCAGAAGTCGTTGGGTACTGAATTAAATTTTAGTACAGCTTTTCATCCTCAGTCAGATGGGCAGTCAGAACAAACAATTTAGACTTTGGAGGATATGCTAAATGCTTGTTCGATAGATTATTAGTGAAGTTGGGACCAACATCTTTCTTTGTTTGAGTTTTCTTATAATAACATTTTTCATTCTACTATAAATATGGCACCATTTGAGGCATTATATGGGAAGCGGTGTCAAACTCCATCTTTCTGGGATGAAGTGGGTGAAAGGAAGCTGATGGGACTAGAATTGGTAGAAGAGTTGGGAGAAAAATTTTAGTTGATTCAAAAACACAACAGAACAACACAGAGCAGGCAGAAGAGTTATGCGGATAACCGTAGGAAGGATCTATCTTTCGAGGTAGGAGATCATGTTTTCCTCAAAGTTTCACCATGGAAAAGTGTGATGCGATTCGGTAAGAAAGGAAAGTTGAGTCCAAGGTTCATTGGACCATATGAAATTCTGGAGAAACTTGGATCAGTTGCATATCGTGTGTCTTTACCTCCAATTTTATCTTAGGTACACAATGTTTGTCATGTTTCGATGTTAAGGAAGTATATTCCAGATCCATCTCATGTTTTGAGTCCAGAGGTAGTTCAGCTGGAAGAGAATATATCTTATGAGGAACAACCGGTCCAGATTCTTGACCATAGAGAGCAAGTGTTACGGAATAAGGTAATTCACCCGGTAAAGCTTTTGTGGAAAAACCACACGGTTGAAGAGGCAACGTGGGAATCTGAAAATGCTATGAGGGATAAATACCCCCACTTATTTTGGTAAATGAAAAAACTTTCGAGGACGCAATTCCCAAAAGGGGGGAAGGATGTAACATCCCAGGTAAATAAAGAATAAAGCATTTTAATACTTGTTAATATTTATGAATTAAATATTAATTTTACTTTAAGGGGGTTTCTATGTTCGATAGCGTACCCGATACGCAACAAAGAGTTTCTTTGAAATCTTACATTGCACACTAGTAATAAAATAAAATTATTTTAAATGGTAGTTAACATGTAGCCGTTGTATTGGAGGAAATTAATAGAAATAACTAAAATATGATTATATATGTTTGTTAAATGTTGTTACATTTATCCAATAAAATATAAGGGCTTAAGATAAGAAAAGAATTCAATTTTAGGCATATATACTCTAACATTCACTAAAGGTCAACTAATCACCGTATGATGGTGAACCGTCTATAAATATAGTTTTGGTCACTCTTATACTTTCTATTGGACCAAATAAAATTTTTGTTTAGAATCAGGACATCAAAATTTACTTTTTGTAAATTTTTGGTATTTTTCCGATAAAGTTCATTTTTTAATGAATAGTGAAAAAAGTTGTATTTTAATTCAAAACCTCTTTTTAATATAATTTATTTACATGATTATATTATATTTTAAATTGGTTTTAAAGTGAAATTATAATATATTTGTACCATTTAAACCAATAGTGGTCATTGGAATTAATTTCACTTTGAAATTGGACTTAAACTAGTGTCAATCTTTTGATACTTATTGTTTCATAAAAACATGCTATTTTCTCTGATAGCGGGAATTAATTATTAAATTAGTTAATGTAACTTATATTTTTTGAATTTTTTAAAATAGATATCATTTTTGAATTCAGGAATATCAATTATAGAATAGGGTGAAGTTTTGGTATTTTTTTGAAAAACTTCAATTTTTGATGAATATTGAAACCACTAAATGGTACTTAAAAAAACTAATTTGTCGTTTAAATGAAATTTTACCACCTTTGTGTTTTTAATTTATAAAATAATACATTCATGGTTGTCATTATGAAGTAAAATGTGGTTAAATGGGATTAAAATAATTTTTTTTGTGAATAGTAACTTTTAAGTTTTTAATCGTGATTAGAGGTAATAAGTGTAATTTAAGGTAAAAATAATGTTTTAATAATATGAAATGACCTTTAAACATGTCCTTCCCATATTGGATGTGTCATGGCCAACCATGAAAATCCATGGTTCAACTTGGGGACCCCATGGAGCCACTTTGGTAGGAAAATGACATAAATAACTTTTTATTTAAAGTTAAAATAAAAATGCCACAAACATGAGTTGTTTTACTAATAATAATTTAAATGGGGTTATACAAGTAATATTTTTGACTATAAATATTCCTTATAAATCTAAAAATATTTCCTAAATCATGATAGTTTTTTTATAATTTTTAGACATTAAATAAATTAAATTATTTATGACACCATGATGATGTAGCGATTACCTCATTATTTAACGATTTAAATAAAATGAAAAGATAATGTAAAATCTAAAAACTACACATGTAAAAAACCTATTGGATGGGAGTATTTCGAACCCTTATCATAGTAGCCTCGAAATATATAATTTTGGGTCCTTTAAAATCCGAAAATCATTTTATAATAAAGTAACCTTTTATAACTTTCCAAGAGTGCCCCTCCTCTCCTCTTATAAAAGGCCCCCACCTCTACCACCTTACCCACACCTCTCAAGCCTTTTGATCGGCCAACCCTTTCCCATTTTGTCTCTCTGCATCCATCTCTTACTCCTAGAAGCCTCACATTGGGAAGATGTCTTCCCAAGGAAGCCTTTGAGATCAAATCAAAAAGAGTTACCCAATTTTAAGGTAATGCCTTCACTTGTGTTCTTTTGTTTTATTTTGCTTCTCCAACCCCCTAAACTCTTTTTATTCATTTATTTTGTAACAACTCCAGTATCTTCAATATACTAGGTTTTTTTTATAATAAGGATTCGAGCTACACTTACACAAACATACATCTAATGGTTAAAGAACATATTGTTCTGTGGATGGTGAATTTCTGCCTCACGAAACGAGGATTGTTCAATATATTTTTAACACATTAAAATGTGGCCATTAAGATGTCACTATATTTATATATGATATATAATATGTTTATGTTTTACTTAAGCTTCTATATTTTTCATTTATGGCATACCTTTATGGTTTCCATTATGGGTAAACGTGATATCATCATTTTAGGAAGTGCGGACTACCGCCCCCTCAAAGTGATTTGATTCGTTAATGCCATATGTGAGATGTATAAAGGATGGAATTAATGATATTATATATGATATTATACTGGAATTATAATATACCTTTATATAATTGTTATTCCATTCCTTAAAATAAGAAATAGAAATAAAATTAGCGTTCATGCGTACGTATGGCTTACCGTCTCCATGAACGGTGTGTTTCATTTCATATCTCTAAATGTTATGTAATATTGTAAATGAATTTATATACTGGATATATATGGAATATATGATATCTAAATCATGAATATAATTCTGGATATAATGGATATTTTACCACATTAACAACTTGTAATTATAAAGAGTTTATTGTTTTACTCAAGTACCAATGATCGACAAAACGACCATTATTAACTCAAATGATTACATAATGTTCATAACATGGTAATAAGTGATATAAAGGGAATAATGAACTTGAAAAGGGTTCTTAAGAAAGTAGAAATTAACTCACGTTTATTATTCAGGATATTAAATAACGATCGAGTCAAGTCGGGCCCGAGGTATGGGACTTCGTCTTAATCTCCTTCCATTGAGGAATATTTTGTTTTATACACAACTTTCTTTTATACGATGTATAAACCCATTTGACTTTTACCTTTATTCAAAAGGAATCTTTTTTATACGAAGCATTTACTAAACGAAAAAAGGGGATGTTTTTTTGTGGTACGTATGCGGCGACAATGACTTCTCTGCCGCCATGACCATTATTTGAGCTTCAGCTTCCTCTACAAGCCTTAACTTCTTTTAAAATGAAAATTAAATACCATGTTTTACATTTATTTTATTTTGGTATTGAAAAATATTTTCATAATGTTTTTATATCAATGTGTTGTATTGATATCTTGTGATTGAAAAGTGGAAATTTCATGTTTCATGTATGCATGTTTTATGTGATACGATTGTGTTATGGTTCTTGGGCATTGTTATGAAGACGGGTGTTTCTGTGATAAACTAAGGGCGGGTGAGCTCGATATAGCTCTCCAATGCATTGGGTAACGCAAAGGAGTTAAACGTTAAGGTTTCTCCGAAAATATTTAGGGGATATACTGTGATGGGTATTCCAAACGTAACCAAGAGGGTTACTCCCTACGTAAGAATGTTATGAATGCCTCGAGTTACCTTCATGTCTTGTGATTTCTATGATTTATTCATGATTTGATGGGGTATATTAATGTGCTTATGTTTTATGAGTAAAGTATGATTTCATACATAGACTAAAGTTTTCATTTCATACTTTTATATCCCTTACTGGACTTTTTATGCTCATCCCATGTTTTTGAAATGTTTTTCACGGGTCTAGGGAAAGGTACATGATGTGATGATAGTGTCAAGGAAGTGTCAATAAAGAATCCATGTCTTATTTTAAATATGTTTCCGTTGATGGGAAAAATTAGTACTATATTATATGTAACCACTTTGTGTAAATGTGGAATGTAATGCATGTTTTATGATCTAATTCTCTAAAACTCTAAACCTGAAAAGATCATCAATGTGTATTCTTGAAATAACTCAAGATTAAGTAATGTTTAAGGCTGGGGCCTTATACTAATTACCAGTTATATTTCCATTTTATTATTCATTTAATCCATTAAATATTAGAAATCACCATAGTGCATTTATAAGTAAACAATCCACGTCCTCAGACAATTAAACCCCTACCCTCAGGTAAAGAGTATCCAACACAAGAATCCGCCCTCAGGCATAACAAAGTTTACCCTCAGGCATAGGTAATGTCGCCCCCAAGCACAGAGTCTATCGCCCTCAGGCACGGAAGAAGTTTCCCTCAGGCCGAAATAACTACTGCCCTCAGGATAAATAGTATAGTGCCCACAGGCTAATCACAACAACGCCCTTAGGATAAACAGATAATCGGGCCATGCCCAACATGAAAAATATGCAGTAAACATGCAATTCCTCTCGAGCCAATTCTACAATTACTACATTCAAGGCATACCCTCGGGTATCTGGCCAAATGGCTAAATAGTGGAACGCACCCCAAGGTTGTTCCAGATCAAAGAAATGATCCCAACCAGCATTTTATTATCACAATTTAATCACCTATGCAATTCTAGGCATTAAATATAGCAATGGCCTCAGCCACATGACACCCCAATATGGGTTCATGGCACAAAAAAATGAACACAAATGCATGACAGTTGGAAATTCACACCAAGCCACCTACCTTATACGCCAATGAACATTATACCCGAACGCCGACTCCAGAAATGCCCAAGAATGGCGTACATATGATGAAGAACAAAACCTATTCAAATGTAAATAACTTTCCCATGGGAATGAATTGGTAAAAATGGCATAAAGAGAATAAAGGGATTACCAGCGCGGTTCCAACGAGATCGTCCGAAGCCGAATCGGATTCCAGACAAACACTCGGCGGATCTTCAATGGTTCAACCGTCCTCCTTAGCTCCAAAACGGCTCAAATTCCTCCTCTTCAAAATGAGGAGGCTACTCCCTGTATTAAGCCAAAAGAAAGTACACGGCATGTACCTCTGAGTACACGGTGTGTACTTCCCTCATTTAACTGTTCCTCTGGCGGCACCGCCACACTGTTCATCCGTCGACATGAGTACACGGCATGTACTCCCGAGTACACAGTATGTACTGTCACCCAGCTGGCGGCTACTCCACCGCCTTACTGTTTAGGCCTGCCAACTGACTACATGACGTGTAAGGTACCACTACACGATGTGTAGTCGGTTCCTACACCCCTCGTCGCCAACATGGATACACACCCCGTGTACCCATCCCACACGGCCAAAAGTACATAGTGTGTGGAAAAAGAACACGGCGTGTAGTTCAAAAATTTAGTATTTTTCCCCATTTTCCATATTTTTTCAAAAACACTTAAGGAAAAGGAAAAAGAAGAAGCCCGTACCTCAAAAATAAGAACCGGGTTCTTAAAAACTTCCCCCCTTATAGAAATTCTTCCCCAAATTGCCCTTCCCAGGGTGGCGATGATATAGCTTAGAACAGCTCTGGCCACAAAGCATGTACGTCGGCCTCCCGCTCCCAGGTCTCATCCTGCACTCTCTCTTGTTGCGATAGCACCTGTACGAGAGGAACGGACCGGCCTTAGAGAACCTTCGTGCTCCTGTCAACGATACGAATCGGATGCTCCTTAAATAACGCATCAGCCTCTAGCTCAACCTCCTCATGCTAAAATACGTGAGACGGGTCTGAATGATAGCGATGCAATTGAGACTCGTAAAAGACGTCGTGCATGGCTCGGTACCTTTGCGGTACCTACAACTGATAGGAAACCAGCCCGACTCTCTCTAGAATCTCAAATTCCCCCACATACCTCGATGAAAGCTTTCCCTATCTCCTGATCTGTCTGTGTCCCAGCCTCGGCGATACACACAAGAAAACCTGATCCCCGGCCACGAACTTGAAAGGTCGTCTGCGGCGATTGATATATGACTTCTGTCGAGACTCTGTGGTAGCCATCTGCTTCCGAATCAACTGGACCTGCTCAGATGTCTCCTGCACGAGCTGTAGCCCCAGTAAAGCTACCTCACCAACCTCTATCCAGCACAAAGGTGATCGTCATGGCCTACCATATAAAGCCTCGTATGGTGAAATCTCAATAGTTTCCTGAAAACTATTGTTATTGGAAAAATCGACTAGGGGTATATGCTTCTCCCAAGAGCCCCCAAAGTCTAGGACACATGCACATAGAATGTCCTCAAGCACCTATATTGTACACCTTGACTAGATATCGGTCAAAGTGTGGTATGTTGTGCTCAGAAGCACCTATGTACCCAGTTCCCTCTGAAAAATCTGCGAGAAACGAGACGTAAAGCGGGTGTCCCTATCAAAAACAATAGAACGACGGATCCCATGAAGACATACGTTCTCTCAGATATAAATCCTTCCGAGCTCTTCCACACCGAAGGTCTCCTTGATCGGCAAGAAGTGAGCTACATTCATGAGTCTATCATAACAACCCACACGGCGTCATTACATTGATGTGACCTCGGAAATCCCATCACGTAATCCATCCCGACATCATCCCATTTCCACTGTGGAATGGGTATCTACTGTAACAGCCCAGCTGGTCTCTGGTGCTCCGCCTTCACCTGCTGACAGGTGGAACATCTCTTAACAAACCCAGGTACATCTCTCTTCATAACCGGCCACCAGTATTGACGTCTCAAGTCTCGGTACATCTTGGAAACCCTGTGATGAACTTCCCAAGATGAAGCATGAAACTCCCGCATCAGCTCCTCGCGTATATCCCTTGGAACCCATACTCGTCAATGGAAACACAAAACCTCATCATCACATATCGTCCAACCAGGAGGAGGGTCCTCAATTCCCTCCGACTCCCGTAGAACTAGGCCTTCTGAATGATATAGATGTCTCATCCTAACTTTGTCCTGTAGGGTAGATGTCACAGCTAAAGAAGAACGATAAGTCTGCCCTTGTTTGTCCTGCACCTCCAGATGAATCTCAGAGAACAAGGCCATGAGCTTCCACTCACCGCTGGCCTCCTGCACTGCCTGTATCTGAGTCTTCCGGCTCAGTGCATCAGCTACTGCATTACCTTTACCAGTTGTATAGGCACGCTCAAAATCAAAGGACTGTAGGTACTCAACCCACCTTCTCTGCCTCAGATTCAGGTCATTCTGAGTAAAGATATACTTGAGACTTTTGTGGCTGGTGTAAAGCAAAAAATTATCTCCCAATAGATAATGTCTCCAACAATGCAACACATGAACAACAGCAGCCAACTCGAGATCATATGTCGGGTAATTCCTCTCATGTGGCCTCAACTGCTGAGACCCGTATGCAACGACTTGATCAGCCTGCATCAACCCTACTCCCAGCCCAATACATGATGTGTCACAGTAAACTATATAGCTCTTCCCCTACTCTAGGAGTTTCAGGATCGGTGCTGATGTCAACCTTCCCTTCAGGTCCTGAAAAGCTGTCTCGCAAGCTTCTGACCAAACGAACTTCACACCCTTCTTAGTCAGACCTGTCAATGGGGCTACTAAGTGGGATAAGTTCTATATAAAGCATCTATAGTAACCATCTAGCCCTAAGAAACTCTGTATCTCAAACACGTTCTTAGGCTGCTCCTAAGAGACAACTTCTCTAACCTTCTCTAGGTCTACTACAACTCCTACCTCTAATATGATATGACCGAGGAAGTGAATCTAGTCCATCCCAAAGTGGCACTTAGAGAGCTTAGCATATAGCTGATTCTCTCTCAGTGTACTCAATACGATCCCATGATGGGTGGCATGGTCGTGTCAAGTGCGAGAGTACACCAAGATGTTGTCTACAAATACTACCACAAAAGAATCAAGATACAGATGGAACACCTGATTCATCTGAGCCATGAAACCTACTGGCGCATTCATGAGTCCGAACGGAATAACCAAGTACTCGTACAGACTATATCTACTACGAAAAGCTATAAGAGGTATATCTGATGGTCTCACGCACAGCTGATGATATCCGGATCTCAAGTCAATCTTTGAGAACACTCGTGCTCCATGAAGCTTACCATACAGATCATCAATCCTCGGCAAGGGATTTCAGTTCATGACCGTCAACTGGATCAGCTTTTGATAATCCACACAAGTCTGAGGGTACCGCCCACCTTTTTTGTGAAAAGGACCGGCGAACCCCAAGGAGAAGTACTGGTTCAGATAAAGCACTTTGACTATAACTCCTCTAAATGCCTCTTGAGCTCCTGCAACTCAGGTGTGGCCATCCTATAAGGATGAATGGACACTGGTGCTGCTACTGGAACTAGATGAAAAGAGAAATCCACCTCATGCACCAGTGGTAGACCTGAAAAGTCGTCCGGGAAGAAATCCCTAAAACGGTCAACAACTGGAGGGAAATCCATCTAAAAAGTCCCCTGATCATCCAAATATAATCTCGCAATATGTGTAGTGGCTCCACCTCTCCCATGATGCTCTAGCCCATCTCGACTCACCTGAACATCCCATTCTCCCTTGTATTGAAACTCTCCGCCCTCTGGTGACGTGAAACACACCCTGCGACGATAGCAGTCTACAATGGCTCAGAAGGGAACCAACTAGTCCATCTCGAGAATGATGTCATAGCTCTTCATCTCTAGGACGTAGAGGTCCCAAAGAAAGTGACACCCCCCAACCTCAAGGGGGAACTCCTTACACTGATGCACACCAGCCATTCTAGTCCCCAACAGAGTGTCTAGCGTCATGATATCAGAAGAAGAAAAAAAACAGAGCCCAAGGCTCTCCACAACATGTACCGATATGAAACTACGTGTAGCACACATATCGAAAAGTACTAAAGATAAGACTAAAGCTACTAGAATAGTACCTCTGATGGTAGAAGGTCTGGGATCCTGCTCCTGCTGGGTTTGTTGCACTGCATATGTCTGCCCAATGTCGCGGCCTTGCGACACAACCTGACTACCCTAAGCTGTCCCGCCCTACGGCCTCTAAGATCCTGGTGTCTGGATACCCCGTCCATGACCACCATCGCTGCTTGCATGCCCTAATTCATTCCAGTTCCCTGACTGGTAAGAAGCCATTGGTCGTGCTCCCACATGCGGAGTCTGCATAGAACCCCTCTCACTACTCCCTAGTTGAAAAGACCTGCAAAAGCGTTGTAGATGACCCATCTTGCCGCAAGCTCGGCACTCCAATGGGACTTGTGGACACTGTGGCCTCTTGTGACCCTCTCTACCACACTGGTAGCTCCTTCTCGGGCCACCTAAGGAAACTGCCTGGATGGTACTACCACCCTCAGAGAATTTCGTCTTTCTCTTCATCTTGCCAAAAGAAATAAGACCAGTAACTAGTGCTGAACCACCCTGCCCACACCACTAGATTCCCACAAGTTCCTCTCTATAATCAACGCCTGGTTCACAATCACGTGTACATTAGGCAACCTGAAAACATTCACCAGTGCTCGGATGTCATACCGAAGACCATCCTCAAAATGTCTGGCTCTCAATATCTCATCACCCACAAGCACGGGTGAAAAAACACTGAAGCTCCGTAAAATGAGTAGAATAGTCCATCACCGACATAGCGCCCTACTGAAGATTCATGAACTCTCGAGCTCTATCGGCCCTCAGCATCTCGGGAAAGAAGAAGTCATAGAAGACTGCCTGAAAATCTTCACACGCCATGTCCCTGTGATGATCTAACTGGGTGGTAACATCCCACCACCTCTTGGAGGAATCACGCAGCATGTAAGTTGTGAGTTTGACCCTCCGCCCCAGAGGTGTCTCAAGATGCTCGAAAATAGTCTGCATTGATCCTAGCCAAGACTCTGCAACCTATGGTCCATCATCCCCTAAAAACGTAGGTGGATGATGCTGCTGAAAGATATAAGTCAGCTCAGCCATAGATGTAGCAGTCTGCGGTGCTCCCTGAAAGGTCTGCTTGAACCACATAAAGCCTTCATGGAACTGCGCCTCTGCGCCTATGTCTGGTATAGCATCTGGCGCTGTATCTGGCTCTGCTGGAGGATCAACTGGTAGCCCATGGCCCACCATCTCCGAAGTATAATCGTCGCCGCTCTCTTGGCGAACAACTCGAGGTCTTCTAGGTGGCATGATAGTACAAGTTCAAAAGCACGCCTCAGATTCAAGATTATTAATATGGAAATGAAGGAACCCCAAAGGGAACAAGGGGAAGAAGGTATTTCATAATTTGCAAAACAAGATTACACAGCGTGTACACTGACTACACGGCGTGTACTTGACTTCACTTCCCCTACCTGGGTCCTTACACATGGCTAAGCCACACGGTTTCCGTTGAACAAAAACTACACGGCGTGTATAAAATCAACACTGTGTGCATGGTGTTATTTTCCAATGGCCCGTGTCGTCTGTGACACGGCCGACTACTCGACTTACAACTACACGGCGTGTTACACCCATACACGGCATGTACAACACCCCGTTTCCTAGCCACACGACCAACTTCACACGGTCTGTCCTCGGACAAGACTACACGGCGTGTCCTAAAGGTACACGGTGTATTCAGGGAGAGGTGACACCGGCCCCTGTTGTTAGTTACATGGTCGAGTCCCCAGGTCACACTACACAGCGTGTCCACCATTGACACATCATGTTCTGTCAAGGAGTTCACCAACCCGTATTGTTAGTTACACGGCCAGACTCCGGGTCAACACTACACGGCATGTACAAAAGCTACACTGTGTGTTTTACCCAAGCCTTTCCCTACCCCGTGTCGCCGCCCGCATGGTTTGTGACAAGGGAAGAGACTACACAACATGTACTCTGGGTACATGGTGTGTCCTCAAAAAGTTAATTTTTCTTCCCGAACAGAAGAACATACACGGTGTGTATAAAAATACTACACGGCGTGTATACTGGGTTTCCGGAAATTATGCCCCAGAAACTTCCCCGGAACCCAGAAAATACCGACAAACAACACCTAAGTGTCAAATTCCAACTCGTGGGGGCCCATACTCCCCACGAATCAATGTTTGACATCTTGTATGTGTTATAACGCATAAACAGTCAATGATCCACCAAATTCCGGTCAATGGGGGCCCATACTCCCCATAAACCAAATTTTGGCATCCATTCTATAAACAAGCTCACACAAAGAATACCCTATCACAGAGCAGGAATTTATCAAGAAACTATCACAATAGAATGCTTTTCTATCACAATAACTATCACAACAACATGGGAATTTCTAATGCAACTACATGGCAAGAAACTATGCATGGAATTTGATTTCTAGCATGTGCCTATATGATCCGTGAGACGGAATACCCTCATCTCATCAGGTTGAAACCACATAGAACTAACAGATAAAAGATAAACTACAAAATCTCAAAGTTCGTCACCCAATGGTGAAAACATATCAATTTTAAAATTGGAAAATCAAAGGAATTGCAAAATATGAGGTAGACTGGCTTTTCCCGGTACACGGGTTAGCTACACCTGGGCACAGCTAATTACCAAATACCATTCGTCATATCCCTGACTACAGCTCCAAATAGTATGGAAAAGAAAAAAAAACCCCTCTGATACCACTTTGTAATGTCCCGGACCCGGTTGCCACTCAACGGGTGCCCCAAACCCGGTTCACCACGTGACCTCAAGCGCATTTCCCCAAATGTCAGAGGGTGCCAACAAGCAGCGAGGGCCCAGGTCTGATAGGGGGGAAACTATGCCCTCATTTGTCAAAGTGTAGCGCAGAGGAATTTAATTAAAACATACAACAAACAGCGGAAGCAGTAAACCATACACAACTGAAATAATCTACAGCAGTGGATATAACCAACAGTAGATAAATGATGATGCTACAGGTTTCAAGTACTATAAAAACAGCCAGAACATGTTATACATCAATACAGTACAACAAAATACAGAGTACAACAAAAAAAAGAAAAACAGATGGTAGCGGCATCGCGAGCCTAGGCTTGGTCCCATGCCCTCCTACTCCTTAGCAACAGTCATGTACCTGTATAGGGACTCTTTCCCTATCTACACCTATAGAAATGTAATCTGTTTGGGCCGAATATCATGGCCTAAATAGGGCGTGAGAAATACATTTCAGTAAGCACCCACCAAAGGCTCGTGCCCAACTGCGTGTAAGCATGCAACAACAGTGTGCAGTAGTAAAATGAAAAAAGGTAAGCAGTACTCAAAAGTAACTAATTACCAGTTATATTGAAATTTTGTTATTCATTTAATCCATTAAATATTAGAAATCACCACAGTACATTTCTATGTAAACAATCCACGTCCTCAGACAAGTAAACCACTGCCCTCAGGTAAGGAGTATCCAACACAAGAATCCGCCCTCAGGCATAATAGTTTTTTCCTCAGGCGTAGGTAATGTCGCCCTCGGGCACAAAGTCTATCGCCCTCCAGCACGGAAGAAGTTTCCCTCAGGCCAAAATAACTACTGCCCTCAGGCTAAATAGTACGGCTCCCACAGGCTAATCACAACAACGCCCTCAGGATAAATAGGTAACCGGGCCATGCCCAACATGAAAAATATATAGTCAAAATGAAATTCCTCTCAAGGAAATTCTACAATTACTACATTCAAGGAATACCCTCGGGTATCCGGCCAAATGGCTAAACAGTGGAACACACCCCTGGGGTGGTTCTGGATCCAAGCAATGATCCCAACCAGCATTTTATTATCACAGTTTAATCACCTATGAAATTCTAGGCATTAAATATAGAAACGGCCTTAGGCACAAGACACCCCAACAAGGTTTTGTGGCACAAAAAATGCACAAAAATGCACAATAGTTGGAAATTCACACCAAGCCAGCTACCTTATACGCCAACGAACATTATACCCGAACACCGACTCCAGAAATGCCCAAGAATGGCGTAGATCTAACGAAGAACAAAACCCATTAAAATTTAAATAACTTTCCCTTGGGAAATAATTGGTAAGAAAAGCATAAATATAATAAAGGGCATACCCACGCGGTTCCAAAGAGATCATCCGAAGGCGAATCGGATTTCATACGAACACCCAGTGGATCTTCAAAGGTTCGATCATCCTCCATGGCTCTAAAACTGCTCAAATGCCTCCTCGGCCAAATGTGGAGGCTACTGCCTGTTTTAAGCCGAATAAACAAAGTACACGACATGTACCTCTGAGTACAGGGCGTGTACTTCCTTCATTTAACTGTTTCTCTTGCGGCACCACCACACTGTTCATCTGTCAACATGAGTACATGGCATGTACTCCCGAGTACACGACGTGTACTGTCGCCCAGCTGGCAGCTACCCCACCACCTTACTGTTTAGGCCTGCCGACTGACAACACAGCGTGTAAGGTACCACTACACGACATGTAGTCGGTTCCTACACCCCTCGTCACCGACATGGTTACACGCCCCGTGCACCCATCCCACATGGAAAAAAGTACACAACGTATAGTTACAAAATTTAGGATTTTCCCCATTTTCCATATTTGCTAAAAAAAACTTAAGGAAAAGGAAAAAGAATACACCCATACCTCCAAAATAAAACAGGGTTCTTACAAAATATATGATTCTATAAGTTTTAAATTTTTTTCAGTTCATTTTTTATTTCAAATAATCTAATTATGGATTTTAAAAAAGATTGTATACATAAAATTATTATAAAAATATTTTTTAAAATTCCATTTTTCCAAAAAACTATTTTTATGACATTTTTATTTTAAATTATGAAACATTTATGATTTCAATTTTGAAAATTGAATTTAAAAATTAAATTTATAAGGTATAAATTTATTGAATAAGAGATTTTTTTTGCTAGCCTGAATAGTAACCATAATAAATTTCGTTACCATAGTAATGGGTGAAATTGTCTAATTTTGGTTAAAAATAAAATTATATAAACTATAAAATTACTGTATCACAAGAAAAAAAATTATTAGATGAAGTTACATTGACCCTTCACATATAACTATCGAAGTTAAGGTTTTTAATGGAAACTTTTCCATGAAAATGGTTTATATAATATTAATATCATGAAAAGACACAAAATGTCACTTACTTAGTCTTAAATATCTATTATGTGTCCACATTCAGACATGATTAGGTCAAAAATTAAATTTAAGGATTTTATTGGGTTTTATTTTTTATTATTTTAAAATTTTTTAAATTTTTATATGTGAAATAATTACCTTTAATTCTTATGCAACACTTGTGTAGTGTTTATGCAAGCAAATGAAAAATTAATATATTGACTGTATATAAAATGAAAATACTCTTTAAATGACCCATAATACTTGAAGAAATCTTATTTTTTTAGTATATCATGACCAAATTAATCTAATGGTCGAATTAATGACCATTTTGGGTCACATTGATAATATTGTGGCATTTGTAGTATTTATTTAATATAAAGTCAATGTTCTCACATTCATGTTGTAATTAACAATAATATTTTTTATATACAGTTTCTATAGTAGATATATTAGACTAATGATTATTTTTTAAAATTAATTATTTATATTCTGAATATTAATTTATTTATTATTTTTATTGAATAAATAATTACCTTAAATAATTACATAACTTTGATACGGTAATTATTCAATTCATAAAAAATCAAATAAATGATGATACCAATTTTAAAATAAATATAATTAAAATTAATTAATATTATACACAAATTTTAAAGAATAATATGAAATATTATGGATGTAATAAATTATTTGGTTCTAATTTAACCTATTTATTAGAATTTTTATAAATCAATGTATTCATTAGTGTCAAAATTGATGCTCATGATATTTTATAAAAATAATATATTATTAAATTATTTAACAAATCATGAAAAATATAAAAATTAAGAAAGTGATCATAATAAGTTACAAAATGTTATAAATTTACTATTTATGTAGAATTAGCACCGGATATGTAAAATTTAAAATGTTTTAACATTAAATATTTTGTTACCGTAGTAAAAAAATTAAAATGAGTTAATGAAGGGATAATTAAAATGATATGGTTTAAAATAATAATAAAAATTGTATAAAATATATATTTTTTTTTATTTTATAACATTATGTCAACCAATATTCAAAAACGCATCCTTTATAAGGTATTTCTAATTTGATTGAATTTATTATATGTTACTATTTTTTGAAATTCAATAATTCCCCCTCACCTCAATTAAAAAATGGAACCTCCTCCCCCACCTATTCAAATCATATTGTGCCTTCTAGATCAAAAAACTATAAAAATATATCTTCTCCACTTACCCGTAGATATTGTATTGGTTGTATTATTCCCAAAAGACGATCTATAGAGTCTTTCAATGGGGATCAAAAGCAACTGTTTCGAAGAACAGGTAATCGCACTAATCGAACACTCCCTTTTTATAATATTCTATGAATTATATAAATAATTGATATATCATTTAATAGTAACTTAATAATAAATAATATTATTAAAATATATTATTATTATTAACAACCTACTATACATCTTTCTTCCCTTCAAATAAAAAATAAAAGTATTGCTTGTGTCTCTATACAGCTTGTCATCTCTATGCAGCGATACAATTCAATTTCTATTACAATATTTTATAAGTGGGAATTATGATGGGTTAAATGGTTTTATATGATTTTTATTATATAATTATAATTTTATAATCGTTATATTATATCTGAATTTTTATGACCAAATATTTTTAAAATGATAATGCCAGTCGTGGGTACATATTTCTTACCATCTCCACGAAGTGATTTGATTCATTTTCCATAAATATTTTACATTTATAGTAATAAGTGAAAAATTTACGAATATATATGATATATATAACATTAAAATTATTTATTAATGATGATATATCATTTAATGTTTCATTATTTTAATATGAAGTGAAAATGATAACAGTATTCCTTCATATGTATTGTCTATCGTCTCCATGAATGATGTATTTTATTTTCTATTTACAATTTTATGAATACCCATAAATAAAAATATAATGAATATATATCATTTATATCATTCTAAATAAAATAAAATCATGATCTATGTAATAGGACCAAGGATAACAAGACAAAACACAAACGAAAAACAAAGCACTTATTCCCTGAAACAAAACTCTAACATGGATTTGTTAATTAGTGATTAATAAAAATCCATAAGAAAATAATCTATAAGTTATTATATATATATTTATGAATATGTATTTATGGTAGATTTCTAATGAAATGTTTTTTATTATATATTAGTTTTGAATGTATATGAAGTATTTCAAGACCTAATGTTATAGGATTTCTAGTCTAACTTTTATTTTGTTGATACATATGACATTTTCACTACTAGTTTATTCTATTTTGTGGATATAATTCCCATGAATTTAATCTATGATAATATTCCATATATTTATAAAAATTTCCATATCCATTTTATGATATCTATTTCATGGGGTTTACTATTCAATAGTTACCAAATCTATTGGGGAATTTTGTCTCAATTTGACTTCTTTAGGACATAAGTTATGTTATGCACAAATATTCTACTACGAGGTGTGTATAGTTTCCTTTGAAATTTTTTATCATTAATCTAATTCATCCCATGATAGTATCATATTTATTAAATGATATCATCTCTTCAATCAAAAATCAATGTTCCTTCAATATAATGTATTCTAAAAATGTATTATAAGTATTTTAAATGATCTTTTATGAATTTTCAAGGAAATGGTTTTATTGCCATTTAAAATTGTAATTTAAATGACTCATTTATTATTTTTCAAGGTTTTTTAAATGAAATTTAATTTATGAAAGTTTTGTGATTTAAATAGTGTATTTTAATACAGAATCGATATTTTCCCCATGAATGATTTCAAGTGATCTATCACGGTATTTTCCATCTAAGATAATAATATTTCTGAGTTACATATTGTTTACTCGGGATATTATTCATGGAAATTATAATTTTTATTTTATGTTTGGTTCATGTTTTGATTTGTGAACCCCATTTCATCTATATGGGTTATGCTATGAAGAAATGATTATAAAACCACTCTATTTTTATGGGGATCTGATAAGATTAATCGATTATGTTCTTGTTTCACACGTATGTATGGTTTTAATTATGTTATAGGTGGTGCCTATATCTCAATTTAATTCATTGGGTGAATATTTATGTATAATGAAATATAATGGAATTGAATACCAAGTGAACTCAGATTAGTAATATTGGACTGGAAAAGGAGTAATCTCTTTTCAGTAATGGACTTTTTCCACTATTATGATCTTGGAAATGAGACTTGACTTATTTGGAAATGATTTTTTTGTTATTTGTAGGACAAAATTTTATGTCATGTTATTTCCCTAACATAATATGTCCTTTGATTATTTGTGTGGATCTATGATTTATTCCATGATGCAATATCATATTTTTATATATAAGATATGATATTAAAATGTTTTGTTTATGTACTTATGACTTTTTATTATGTTATAATTCTTATCTACATTGTTTACCATTAGTGATAATTTGATCTCCCCAATTTCATATTCATATTTTTCTATGTTATAAATAATGATTATAGGTACTAATACTAAATTGGGTGATCTTTTTAGGAAATATTAAAGATCAATCACTGGACTAGAATTTTATGTTCCATGAATCAAAAAAAAACTAGACTAATAAAGTATTTAGAAGGGTGTTTGTTTAATATAAGGAATATTAATATAAAAAATATTTAATAACCATTTATGAAAATCTTGTGTTGTTATATTTGGTATCAAAAAAATATTTTAGTAGACCATTACATACTAGGATGGGAAACCTTTAGTTGGATCCCTAGGGATATTTCTAAGGATATATCTAGGAATTTAACTAGGGATAAGCCTATGGTTTCATAAATTAAAGAAGGTTCCATTGTTTAGACATCCTATATATGATTTTCCCTAGTTATATTGTTTTCCAATATGATAATTGTTTCTCACACTATGCTTCCATTTTTTAGTCATTGATGGGGACCATAAGGAACTAGGTTACCATTAAATGCGACAATGATTTTTATGAGGAGAATTTAGATGTGTGATCATAGGAATAAAGGACAATATGATCATGCCTAATTACTATCCACACAACAATATTAAAAATATGTAACATAACAAATCATCAAAGTCACCCTGGGAGAGAAGGAATGAGTTTTCAAAGAATTAGAGAAATAGATACGATGAAGGATAAAATATTCAATTTCCTTTATATGAATAATGTTGTATGAAACACTAAAATGGATGTCTTAGATGAACAATAATATGTTTTCAATGTAGAAAATAAAGACAAAATGCATGTTACTAGAAAGGGAAAATTAAAAGATCAGTTATTACAATGGATTAGAATATTGGCATCCCTAAAGTATTAACAATTTATGAATTCTTTAACTGTGGAAATAATTGTCACTATGAAAATTGATGTATTCTATGGAATGATTAGGACTATAGTCATCATGGTGGTATAATTAATAGTTTCATTACTGAGGATTATGAGGCTACATGTGAAATATAAAATGAAAGAGGTATTATGTAATAAGTTAAGGTATCCATGTTAATTAATTAAGGATAAAGGTAACTAACAGATTTGTTTATGTATTTAGATTTAGGATTTATGTTATATGAATTATAAAAAAAATTAATGTTAAATTTATGTTTTTTATCTATGGATTTACTATAATATGTTGAACCTTTAGGAAGGACTAGAGAAGTAAATTAATAGAAAGGTTCCATTCATGGGAACCACATTATTACTGCAATGATAACCCTTAATATGATTCTAATGTTAAAATAATGATGTTTGGATTATGTAAATTGGATAGTTGTAATTACCTTTTAATTTATTAATGACTTATTGAAATATTGGATTATGAAATAGTTGATAACGTTTACTACATTTTGGATTTAACAAATTTAACCAAAAAGAATTGGAATATGGAATAATTCTAATTTTTAATAAGTATTTTTTGTAATTTAGGTCATTACCATGTTTTAAGAGATATCATGATGAAGTTATTCATTTTTTGGTATGTGAGAAAGAAGATATACTTTATGATATACGATGGATCTATTTTATGATGATATTGAAAAACATTGGGACCTTCCTTTTAATGTTTTAGAATTTAATCTTCCTGAATTTTTTAAAAGATAACCATTTATGAAATGTTTTATATTAGAATTTAAATTTGGTTTTACATATTTATTTAATTTCTTAATATATGAATATTTATTCATATTGGAATGATTTTTCTAACTATTCTTTTATGATAAATTCAAAAGGAAAGACCTATCATTATAATTATGGATCTCATGATCTGCTAATGCTTTGGGAATGATATATTCACCTTCAGTTCATGGAATAACTAATGAAGTGTAAATTGATAAATTTTATTAAAATCAAGTAAGTATGAATTCTCCTAGGAATTATTAATATTTATGTAAATGGTATGGAAATAAAATTTTCTATCATTATCAACATTTTCGATGATATCAATATACTTTTTCAAGCATATTTTGGTATTGGATTTATTATTTTTAGCTTTCCCCAGACCCTATTCTCTATTCTTCTCCATCAAAATGTGTTATTTATATTTCCCATCCATTTTTATTTCTTCACAATACACCTATGATAACCAATGTGTAAACCTAGATAAGACATACTTTGTTTATCCATTATGTTTACAACTTTTCCTTTTCAAAAAGAAATTTTTTATTCATTTATACAATGGGGTTTCTTATGAAATTAACTAACAATAATTAAGCCATTGACAATCCAGATGAATTTGGATAGTGAAATTCACTGTAATTTAGGTATAGTGTAATTTCCCAATATTTTAAAATTTCATAAAATAATTTTATTTCTCCAATAACATGTGTTGTACAAAACCTTGAGTTTAAAAGATCCATGTAAATACAATATTCTCAGATTAAATGGGTGGAAATAAATATTAATGACTGATTTATTAAATATATATAAAGATCCAACTCAATATGAAGGTATTGGTAAGAGAATATAAAATGATAACATAATTTTTAGTAAAATTAATTTATTATTCCAAAATATGTCTTCATCCAAACTGATTCAATCTAGTTTTTTGGAGTGATTTTTAAATTTTGAAAAATAAAAAAATGTTTACGAGGAAATAAATTTCATTTTTTAAGTCATCGTGTAAAAATATTATTAAAATTATTTTTTTATTTTTCATAAGACAATTAATTTTTATGGAATAATAAACACACAAATTTTTACTGAGAACTATATTTCCTTTTAAAATATTTAAAAGGTAACAAAAATTTGAATTAGTTTTAAATTATATTTATTTCATTCTTTCTTAAAATATTCCAATTATTTTTTTAAAATGATTATATACATGAAACTATTATTAGAAAAATATAATATTTCAAATAGGAAATTTTCTTAAAAAGTGTTTTTCGTGGATTTATTATTTAAAATTAAAAAAAATTATATGTTTTGAATTTTAAAAAATGGATATAAAATTTAGATTTATAATTTAAAATTTTTATGAATATTACCCTTTTATTTTTCTCTAGCATGAATAGAATACAAGGAAAATTTTGTTCGGATAGTAAAGGGTAAATTGGGTAATTTTGGATAAAATATAATTATAAAGACTATAAAATGACTCTAATAAAAGAAAAAATGTATTGGATGAATATAATTAGACCCATAACACATAATGATATAAATTATGTTTTTTAATGGGGGTGTTTTTATAAACATGACATATATAATATTTAAATAAATGAACGACAGAAAATGTAATTTATTTGTCTTAAATATCTTATATATGTCAACATAGAGAAAACATTAGGCTATTAATGAATATAAAATATTATATTATGATTAATGTATTTATTTTTATGACTTTAATTTGGTTTTAATTTTCATATGTTAAATATTTACCTTTAATTATTATAAATCATTGATGCAATTCTTGTGAAAGCTGATAAAAAATCCATAAAACTATTTTAAATAAAATGATATGAACTATAAAAACTCCAAAAATACATGATTAAATATTATTTTTTGGATATATCTCAATCGTAATCCCCCAAATTCAAAATTAATCTTCTTATAGGTCCACAAGGAAATGATTATGACATATATAATATTTTATTTAATGTAATGTTAAAGTTGTCACATTCATGTTTTTATTAACTATAACATTTTTAATATAGAGTGTTTCCAAAATTTATATTTGACATTAAATATTTTAATAAAATATAAATTACTTCTATTCATCATAGTAATTTATTTATAATTAATAGTGAATAAATAATTATCTTAATTATTTTACAATCATGACACTGTAATTATTCAACTAAAGGAAAAGTTAAATAAATGATATTACAAATAATAAAATAAATATAATTTTAATTAAATAAGATTTTACATGAATTTTATTAGATAATATGACATATTATAGGTGTATTCAATTATTATTTTTTAATTTATATTTCTCTTTATATTTTATTAAATTCAATTTAATTAATAGTGTCAAAATTAACAGTATTGATATCTTTTGAATATAATATTTCAATAAATTTTATACAAATCATAAAAAATTTAAACAAATTAACAAGTAATTAATATAACATAAAAAATTTAATAAATTGAAAATATAAGGACAATTATCCCCATAAAAGTAAAAATTAAATAATTTTAATATTGATGTATTTTTAATCGTATTAAAAAGGTAAAATGGCTTAGCTAGGGGTTAATCATAATAATAAGGTTTAAATTTATAAAAAAATGTTTCAGAATGATATTGGATTATTAAATTACCACTTTATCTCATCATAGATTCTAATACATATAAATTTTTATGTAATTTTATTATTATCTAATTTATTATAAATTAATATGTTTTTAAATTCCAATAGTGACCCTTGCCTGAATTACAAAAATGAACCTCCTCCCTCACTTATTCACTTCACATTGAGGCTTCTATAATGAAAACAAACTGGAAAATTGAAATATCTAATTTCCTATCCACATAATATTGATTTTTTCTTCCCAAAATACAAACACTAGAGTCCTTTAGAGGAGATCTAAATCATCTTTTTTGAAGAATGTGTTATCTCTCTAATCAATCACTCTCTTTTTCAACTCTTATATACCTCTTATAAATATTTAATATATATTATTAAATACTGAATTAATCATCATAAACATGGGAAAATATTATTATTATTATTAACACAACACTATATAACTCTTTTCCCATTGAACAATAAATAAAAATACAACTCAAGTGTATGTATGGATTTTCATCTCCACATGGAGATACACTTCATTTTACACCACAATATTTTATAATTGAAATTATTATGGGTTTAATGATTATATATAATATTTATTAAATTATTATAATTCTATAATTATAATATCATATATACATTTTACAACATAATATTTTGTAATTGATAACGTAGATCATGTGTACGTATGGCTTGCCATCTCAACAATGTGATTCAATTATTTTTGAACCAATATATCTCATTAATGTTTATGAGGATAAATATTTTGAATATAATAAATAAATATATATATATAACATAAATATTATTCAATATTACCATATATCATCTAATTTTCTTAATTTTAATATGACAATAAAATGAAAATACACTCTTGCACATCTATGACCTTTCATCTCCCTGAACGGTGTATTTTATTGTCTATATCAAAATTTTATGAACAACCAAGAATACATATAACATATATATATATATATATATATCAGATATTAATATCATGGTTGTAATTAATTATATGATAAATTCATGATCTATGTATGCAGACAAAAGATATTAATTCAAAACCTGAAAAAAAAACAAAGATGTTATTACCCACAACATAACATTAACAATGAATTGTTAATAAGAGAGTATAATAAAGTCATATGTGAATCATATATTTTATTATATATGTTGTTATTATTCTTTTTATATTTATAATAAACTAATACTTAATGTAAATGATTTTTTAATATATAATAAAGAAGTTAAGACTTAAGGTAAGATGATTTCTAGTGTCAATTTTATTTTTACAAGAATTATTCCATATTCACCAGTACTTTATTATATGTTTTCTATATAATGACCATAAATGTATTCTATTATATTATTCCTTATATTTATGGTTATGTGCATATCCATTTGATTGTATCACTTTAATAAAATTTAGATCTCAATAGTAACCAAATCAGTAGAGGAACTGAGTCTTAATTTTCCATCATTAAGAAAAATGTCATGTTATACCCCTATATACTTTTAGGAAATGTGAATATGGCCATCATATATATTTTATCATGTATATAATTATTTTAATTATATTATATGTTTCATTTTATGTTATCCTCTCTTCATTTGGAATTATGATTTCCTTAAAAAAAATTGTATCTAAAAATATTTTAAAAGTGTTTTAACTGATCTTTTAAAAGTTTTCAAGAAAAATGATTTCAAAGATGTTTCAAATTATTTTTTCATACAATAATTTATATTTTTACAAATTTATTTTAAATTAAAAATGTTTTTATATGTTTTTCTATTTGAAAAGTGAATTTCAAAAAATAATTGATATTTTCTACAAGAATGATTTCAAGTGTTATCTAAAAATTATTTTCCATATAAGATAACATTAAGTGATCTAATGTATTCTTTTCTAGGGATAATATTAAAGAAACATATACTTATTATCTTTTGGTTGTTTTTTTATATTTATAAAACTAATTTAACTCAATGTGTTATGTTATGATTAAATTTTTATGAAACCCATTTCCTTCAGTGGGTTATAATATAATGAAGGAATTAGGTTCTTTTAGAACACATAGGTATCATTTTAATTATGTTATGTGATGGACCTATATATTCATAAAATTAATAGTATAATGATTTATATCTCATTATATATTCATGAATGTTTTATGAAGTGATATCACTTCAGTAATATAGAATTAGAATGAGAGTAATCTTGATTCAGTAAAAGAATTTAGCTACTATGATGGTCTGGTGAATGAGCCTAGAATAATATGGAAATGATTTTAAATTTTTATGTGATTGCTAAAATTTCATTTTTTATGTTATTTATCTATTATAATATGTTCACTGACTTCTTATGAGACTCTATGAGTTATTAAATGACATGATACCATGATCTTAGATATACAAGATATTATTTTAAAAAATTGGTTTAGGTAATTATGATTTGTGTTTTTTATGAATGATATCTCCCATTTTTTCCCACACTAATCTTTTTAGATCACCATTTTCATATGCTTATTTTCTTCATGACATAAATAAATTTTTACATATGAATACTAAATGCGGTGATCATTTTGGGAAATATAAAAGAACATTCACCAGACAATGGTTCATTGTTCCAAGATTCCAAAGGTACTAATCTAAAACGGTACTAGGGAGTGTTTATATTTAATGTAATAAATATTCATAAAAAAATAATTAATATCCTTTTATTAAAATACTTGTTCATTATAATCTGATTAACTAATAAAATCATAACACTGTTTTATTAGAATATATTTATTAAAATCATTATCTCGACTGAGTTTAACTGTACTATTTTTCTTACATATTTTGGAATAATGGTTCTAGTACAAGATCCTTAGTCACAAATTCATCATCTCCATAATTATTATCCCAAAATAATTATCATATTTATTCATTATATATGTGTTTATAACCATTTATACAATGTAGTGATGTGAAATTAAATACATCACTTTGTGGAGACAGTAGTCTGTATGCCCACATGGGTAACATTTTCCCTTTTTGATGTATGGAACGAAATCATGGTAAATAGTAATTCATCTATAAAAAATAATTTATATAATTTATATATCTTATATATTTATTAAATCTATCCTTATTACCATTCATATAAAGCTGAAATTGAATCCTAATCACATTAGATTATGGAGGCTGTAATGCACATGCACTCATGGGTAATGTTATTGTATTACAATAGATGTGATGGTCAGAATATATATAATAATATTATATAATATATTCATAATAATGTTACAAAAATAAAATAAAACCATTAAATTCGTGTATATATCCACGCATTGTGAGGTATTTATGAAAAATTAAATATATGAATCATGGATAAAGTATTCTATACGTATGCACAATAACATTTTCATTTTTCATTATAATGAATGATAAATAGATAGTGCTTATTATATTAAGATAATAAAATTTTTGTATGAAATATTTTAATATTTTCATTTATTTTAATAAGGTTATATATGATTTTTAGAATGTGGAATAAGAAATAAACATAAACTGATTCAGTGAAAATAATGATATCTTCTTTGATAAACAACATTTCAATATCTTCTTAATGACTCATGGGTAGGTATTTTAAGAAATAAATACCAATATTCTATGGATAAGTATGTTTAGAATAGTTTTAGGTAGGTTTTTTATATCTACATGGCTACATAAGGTGTATCTAAGAGAGTATAAGAGGTTTCTTTGTATAAGTGAGATGAGTGGAAATCATATAAATGGATGAAATATTATTATATAATATGAGTCATAGAAATTTAAAATGGATTCTAAGTGATATAGATTTTTATATATTGATAATATTTTTGAATTTAATTCATAAAATATTATTTTGACATGGTTATGTGTAATTTAAAACTGTATCTATTTTTTTAACCCCTAGTTACCCCTTTTAACTTTAACAGTTGTAAAAAAATGACTCATATTTAAGAATTAATAATTTAATTATAAAAGGGAGATTGGATTATAAGTCAAAAATGTTTGATATGATTTTTCCATTTCCCATTAAAATTATAAAATATAAAATTGATATTATTCTTAAAAAATTTAATTAAACATGGTTTATCATAACATATCCATAGTGTCATTTTGGGATGTTCTCAAAAAAATTGAATTTAAATCCATCACTATTACCATGTAGTTAGAATTAGAATTTTTAAAACATTAATTACATTTTATTTGGATCCAAATTAATCATAATAGACTTTAAATTATCCAAATTTTATCAATTTTTAAATTTTTTGACTTATTTTCTCTTATTTTTTACATTGCTTGCATAAGTGTTGCATCAGTCGGGCATTACCATTTATTTAATTTATACTAATAAAAAAACTTAAAAAATAAATTACTATTATAAACATGATTTACTAATCTAAAAAATAACCTTTTTAACCATTTTTAACATCTCTTTATAGTTATAAAAATATATCAACTTTATTAAAATAAAGAGAGTGACATTTTTTAATTTTTCATTAAATAAAATAATATAATCGTCATAAACACCAGGTGAAAATATGATATATTTTTGATGTTATGATGATTATGGATGACATAAACACATCCAGTGATATAAATTCATGTATTTTTGATATTTTTAAGCCTTATACAATTAATTTAACCTTATAAAGGGGATTTACATATCAAATTCTATATATCATTAAATATGATTTTTTGGTATGTGTAGCCTATCAAGATAATCATTATGGGGTAATAAGTCACTCTTAAAGGATACAGTTAACTCATAGAATAATTAAAAAAATATAGGCTAATTTCATCATATTCATAGTGGAAGAGGTTTTAAATGTAATATGAACCTCCACAAGTCCTTATGACATCTCTATTAGAGTAAATATTTCTTTGATGTGCCCTGCTTCAAGGGTCTAGTCCTACTAGGATTGATATAAAAAAATGAGAAAATTAGCATCTGAAATATAAAAAGAAAAAATGAGAATACAAGAAATATTCACTAAATGCTAAAAATTTCATCACTATATAGAAAAACCCCCCTTGTAATAGAATATTATCAGACTCTGACCCAACTGTAGTTCTACACTCCATGTTGTTTGAAACCATATTTACCAATGCAAGATCATCACCCCAAAACTATGATAGAATCATCATCTCTGGATACCCTCTAATATATTGTTAATATTATACTCTCCCATAAATTTATAAAATTATTTTTTAGTGAGGATGAGGTATCATTGTGCCTCATGTCTTCATAATGACCCTTTTTATCAACCTCACGTGACCTTGGGGGATCCGACATTTCATAATCTCTAGTCAGTGAAGCATCCACTTTAAGAGTAGAAAGGATTATATCCTCCAACTAATAAAGAAACATGAAAACATTATATATAGAAAAATATGAATGTGTTATAAATATAAATCATCCTATGTTATATAGAAATATTTAAAACAATTATAAAGGATGAAGACTTGTATACTTCTAAATACTTATTAAAATTAATAAATTCTTCAATGGAGTCACCAGATTGGATGTATGAAAATTGTTCATACAATTTTTTAAGGACTCGGATAGTATAACAATTCTAGTAAAAAGAAATAAGTTCTGTGGATGTTTCTAAACATCACATTAATGTTAGATTATAGTAACTGAACCATATATAACACTATCAGTAGGAATGGTAGTGGATTTATTCAAATTAGGGATTAAGATCATATTTTCTTGAACCCCACCTAACATTCCATCAGTCAATGTCCATTAAAATGTTTAATTACCTATAGAACCTATAGTTATGGTAAATAAATGTTTAAAACCCCTAATATAGTGTCTTCAGTAGTTAATGAATCATTGAATATGGAACAAAAAAGATTTCATTTTTATGTGTTATTTTTTTACTATTTATCTAGTTTTTATCCCATGGGTTCCATAGTAGGGTTTTTTGAAAAAACAAATTAGTTTTTGGTCTCTATAGGAAGTGAAACACTGTTGGCGCACAGTTAGGTGAAATTATGCACTACACCTGCTAAATATATGCACCTCGTATAGTAGAACAGTCTGGGACAAATGACTTTCAACACATCCATTCTCTGTTAAACATGAATCATTGTGGCCTTATTCCTGTGGGATAGAGAGGGACACACAGTTTATGCAATGTTTGGAAAACCATGTGGGGTATTCATGCAACATTACTAGGTCATTTAATGTTGAAAAATAGTTTTATAAACTCCTTGAATTTTAATTCTAATTCACCTATAATCTAACTAATACTGTATTTAATTCATGGGATCATCCTCCACCCCCCGTAAAACCCTTCAACTCCAATATTTGGGTTATATTATCCTTGTTTCTTCAAGAAATCGTCATGTCACGTTTCTCTTGATGTCTTCCTTATTCTAGGGTTTCTCTTCCCCCACCCTTGGTTATTCTTTTCTAGTGGTTTTTTGACCTAATATGAGTTTGATCTTTATTTTTTTGTTAATAATTTATGATTTTAGTTCTATATATTCTTTTATAGTGTTTTTTTGAGGTGCAGTGGTTATTTTCAACTAGATTCTGGATGTTTCCAAGTGCGGGGAAAGTGGTTCAATGCTTTTAACTTATTATATAATTAAATTTTTATTTAATGGTTTAATGAGTGTGTTATATGGATCGTTTTTGTGGTGAAAATGTGTCTTTAAATTTGTTTAATGTGAATATGGTTTGGAAGATGATTTTTTGGAAAGAATATAATTGTGTTTCATTTGTGCCTTTTTTGTGCTCTATAAATCTGGTAATTGATTTTGGTGGAGGTGGAAAATATGGTTTAAAAAGACTTTGAAGAACCTATGTGATGAAAGTTTGTTTTATAGAGGAAATGTTTTTTTTCATGTTATATTATTTTTTATGATTTTTAATTGTTTTCTGTAGATTTTGTATGTGACGAAAAGAATGTTTAAAAATGGAATTGGTGTGTGAATGGATTTAAAAGGGTTCTTTGTTATGAAAAATGCTAGTTTACAGGTGTTCTTTGATTTCTTGATTAACAATCTTATGAAAGAAATGTTTTTTATTGTGTTTTCATGGATCTTGGAATCTATGTGTGAATGTATTGATTTTTTATGACAAGTGAAATAGAAATTGAGCAAAAAGGGAATCAAAGTTATTGATGTGGGTGAACCAAAATGAGTGCACTAGTTGATTTGGTGAGGCAGATGTAACACCCCAGGTAAATAAAGAGTATGAAATTTTCACATTTATCCATATTTGTGAATAAAATATTAATATGAATTTAAAGGGGATTCTATGCTCGATGGCGTACCCAACACGCAACAACGAGTTTCTTGGGAATCTTACGTTGCACTCTAATAATAAAATAATATTATTTTAAATAGTAGTTAATGCCTGGCCGTTGTAATGATGGGAATGAAAAGAACTAACTACAAAATGATTATATATGTTTTTCAAATATTTTTACTTTTTTCAATAAATGTTAGAGGATTAAAAATGCGAATGAATCCAATTTTAAGCGTAAACATTCTAATATTATTTAAAAGGTCGATTAACCACCTTTTGATGGAGAAACCCTTTTAAATCCACTTTTTGACAATTTTATGTTTTATATTTGACAAAATAAATTTCTTCTTTAGAATTGGGACATCAAAATTTACATTGTGTAAATTTTTGGTATTATTCCGATAAATTTCATTTTTAATGAATAGTGAAAATGTTGTATTTTAATTCAAAACCTCTTTTTAATCTAATTTATTTATATGATTATATTATCTTTTGAATTGGTTGTAAAGTTCAATTAGAATATATTTTTACCATTAAATCCAATAGTGGTCGTTGGAATTAATTTCATTTTGAAATTGGACTTAAACTAGAGTCAATCTTTTGATACTTATTGTTTCTTAAAAACATGCTATTTGTTTTGACAGTGGAAATTAATTATTAAATTAATTAATGAAACTTGTATGTTTTTAATTTTGTAAAATAGACTTCATTTTTGAATTCGTAATATCAAATATATCTTAGGGTGAATTTTTGGTAATTTTCAGGAAAACTTCAATTTTTGATGAATAGTGAAACCACTAAGTGGTAGTTAAAGAAACTGATTTTTCGTTTAAATGAAACTTTGCCACCTCTGTGTTTTGAATTTCAAAAATACTACATACATGGTTTTCATTAATAATTAAAATGTGGTTCAATGGGATTAAAATAATTTTTTTCTGAATAGTAACTTATTAAGTTTTTAATCGCGATTAGAGTTAATTAGTGTAGTTTACGGTAAATATAATATTTTAATAATATAATATGAGCTTGACACATGTCCTATCCTTATTGGATGTGTCATGGCCGACCAAGAAAATTTATGGGTCAACTTGGGGACCCCATGGAGCCACTTTGGTTGGGAAATGACACAAATAACTTTTTATTTAATGTAAAATTAAAAATGACACAAACATGAGTTGTTTAACTAAAAAAAATTTTACATGGGGTTATACAAGTCAGAGTTTTGACTATAAATATTCATTGGAAATATAAAAATATTTCCTACATCATTATATTTTTTTATAATTTTTAGACATTAAATAATTTAAATTATTTAGGACATCATGATGATGCAGCGATTACCTCATTAATAAAGGATTTAAATAAAATTAAATGATAATGTACAATCTATGACCTACACATGTCCAAAACCTATTTTATGGGTGGATTTCGAACCCTTATCACCTTATCCTAGAAACACATCAATGTGGGACCATTAAAATCCGAAACTCATTCTAAAATAAAGTAACATTTCCTTATTTTCCAAGAGTGCCCCTCCTCTCCTGTTATAAAAGGCCCCCAACTCTACCACCTTAACCACACTTCCAAAGCCTTTTTATCGGCCAAAACCTTCCCATTTTGTCTCTCCACATCCCTATCTTACTCCTTGAACCCTCAATTTGGGCATAAGTCTTCCCAAGGAAGCCTTTGTTCTCAAATCTAAGAGAGTTACCTGATTTTAAGGTGATGTCTTCACTTGTGTTCTTTTGTTTTATTTTGCTTCTCCAACCCCCTAAAATATGTTTATTCATTTCTTTTGTAACAAATCCAGTATCTTCCATATACTAGGATGTTGTTAAAAGAATATTTAGAGCAACACTTTCACACATCTACATCTAATGGTTAAAGAACATATTGTTTCTGTGGTTGGCGAATTTCTGCCTCACGAAACGATGATTGTTCAATATTCTTTTAAACACCTTTAATGGTGGCCATTAAGATGTCACTCTATTTATATATGATATATATTATTTTTATGTTTTTCTTATGCTTTTTTATTTTTCATTTGTGATTTACCTTTATGGTTTCCATTGTGGGAAAACACGATAATTTCATTTTAGGAAGTGCGGACTACCGACCCCTCAAAGTGATGTGATTCGTTAATGCCATATGTGGGACGTATAAAGGATGGATTTAAAGTTATTATATATGATGTTATACTGGAATTATAATATACCTCTATATCATTATTATTTATTTCCATTAATGTATGAGATAGCAATAAAAGTAGCATTCATCCGTACGTACGGCTTACCGTCTCCATGAATGATGCATTTAATTTCATATCCCCAATTGTAATGTACTATTATAAGTACATATTTATAATGGATATATATAATTAATGTTACATATAAATGATGAATATAATTCTGGAATTAAAATATACATACCTATCATTTAATTTTAATTCCATTAATATGAAAAAGAAATGAAAGTAGCGTTCATGCGTACGTACGGCTTACCGTCTCCATGAACGGTGCATTTCATTTCTTACCTCTAAATGATTATGTAATATTATAAATACATGTATATTCTATATATATATATGATATATATGATATCCAAATAATTAATATCATTCTGGAAATAATGAACCTTTGACCACACGAACAACATGTAATTGTAAGAAGTTCACTTTCGACTTAAGAACCAAATATCGACAAAACAAACATTATTAACTTAAATGATTACATAATGTTTATAAAATGTAAATAAGTGATATAAAAGGAATAATGAACTTGAAAAAGTTTCTTAAGAAAATATAAATTAACTCAAGTTTATTATTCAGGACGTTAAAGAACGATCGAGTCAAGTCTGACCTGGGGTAAGGGATCATACCCCTCTCTTTCTTTTTAAGTACACTCTTTTATGTCATTCATTTTAATATCATATTTATTATTATTGGGATGTTCTTTTATATTACTCCTACTGTAATTTTTATGTTCATATTATGAGAGACCCTATTTGATCTCATAAATCCATTTTTGGAAGCTTTAAGTGGCATCGTTAGGCTACCGAGTTTTTGTAAGGGATTTTTCATCTCACATTTATTCCCATGACATTAATGCTACATTTGCCACTATTTCCTTTGAGTGGTGTATGTACTTCCAATTATTATAAACTTTTTGTAGTATAATTTTATTTATGGGTATTTACATCTTCATTTTATGACCCTTCTTCCTTGGGGTGTACTTTTCGAAAGTTACCCAACTCGGTAAGGGGACCTTTCACACTCTTTTTTTTAAAGACTTATTTTGTTATATCTTTTAATTCACATACTATTATGTTGGGATATGTTATTATATATCCTTATTTATTTAAATTTTATGTCCAAGTGATGATATCCCCTTTATCTCTCTCATCAACCCTTTTTGTAAAATTTTATGTGACGCCGTTAGGCTGTCGAATTCTACCAAGGGAACTTCTTAACCCAATTTCGATTTATTTGGGTTCAACATGTAGTTATTGAATATGTCATACTTTGAATATGTGTGAATAAACTTTGATTGTTTTACACTTAATATCCAGTTATATTGGGTGTATTTATATTTGTCACACATAATTGTGAGATTGATTTCTCCTTAATTTAAGGATACCCTCTTTATAATGGATTTCATTTCAATTTACATTTCCATTGAGACTTCATTGTTGTTATGCACCAATTCACTCTTATTTGGTGTGTAAACTTTCATTTGACATATTATATCATGAATCCCTTTATTCTCATGATATTATAAATCTCGGATTAAATGTTATTCCGTGATTATTTGTATTCAAGAGTCTCTCATTTTGTTAAAAACTCTTTAACAAAAATATCGTTTTAAATGTTTTAAAGATTCATTATTCTAAATCTTTATCTTTAATGTCAATGTCTTCAAAATGGTTTTCAGTATTTATTTATATGAACATTAATGTTTTAAAATTATAATTCCATTAAAAGATTAAAAGTGGTATGGGACACTTTGATTCAAAAATCTCTTTTAAATGGTTTTTGAAAGTAGATTGATTAATCCAATATCTTGGAATTACTTATTGTGATTGAAAATGAAATGTTGTTATTGAAATGTTTATATTTTCAATATTTTATGTGTAATGATGGTACTTTGAAATTTTACGGGTGGTTACGTGATAAACCATATGATGGGTGGTGCCGTGAATACCAGCACAGGTGGTTACGTTATAACCTCCAATGCATTGGGTATGGAAGTCGGTCGTATGGCTATTCCATTAAGTATGTGTAGAAGTCGACCGTATGGTTATTCCATTTAAGTATGTTTATGTCCCAAGTTACCTTTATATGTTATGTGTTCTTTACATGGGTTTTTTGGTAAACTTTTGGTTAAAAAAGGGTAAGTAATGGTCTTTTATTCAGTGAAGAGTTTTTACTACTTCATAAAGGTGAAAAGTATTACTTTGGTAAAGTACTCATGGTTTACTTGTTTTTTTGGAAAAACTAACAGTTTTCATTCTTTGTGTATCCCTTTCTGAGCTTTTTATGCTCACCCCAAGTTTTTTTTGAAATGTTTTTCACTGGACTTAATGTGGAATAGGGTCAAGGATGGGATCAAGGGAAAGTCATGCTATCTAAAACATGGAACTAGACATGTTTCTTTTAAAGAGTTTTTGTTTAATGGAAACTTAGTAGAAGTGTCTACTTTGTAATCTTTTGAGATGTAATAGTTATGACCTAATTCTCTAAAACTCTAAACCTGAAAAGATCCTCAATGTGAATTATTCATTTAATTCAATAATAAGTAAGGTTTAAGGCTGGGGCCTTATAGTTGGTATCAAAGGTCAGTTTAGATAAATTTAGCGGTTAGGGTATCCTCTAAGCATAAGTGACATTACCATAATGGTTAGGATTTCATAAAGAGTCCTTGTTTTAGATAAATTGAATGAGTAAGTATATCTTAGTGTTTATCTTCCTCATTAGTACATGATGGTTTTGTTGATATACTCACACTGACCTTTTTGGTTTTAGTAAATGGCTGGATCTAGTAGGCACCAAAGTAATAGTGGATATGAAGGAAACTGTGACAGTTTTCTGAGCGAGCAACTGAATGATATGGGAGCTGCAATGAGAACTCTTGTGTTTATCCTCAACCAACTATCTGGAGTCATGATTGACCACCTAAACCTTGGTGATTTCTATAAGTCTTCATATATGCGAGAAAAAAATCCCTACGGAACTACAGGTAATAATTATAAAGGTAAGTGTGTTCAAAAACCTATGTGTCAATGATGTGGAAAGAAACACCTAGGAAAATGTTTCAAGGGGACATAAATATGCTATAGATGTGGAAATGAAGGTCATAAATCAAGAACCTTCCATGGAAAAATGAAGCATCTAGTTGACTCGAGGAAAGGGAAAGAAGTTATTTTTGATGGATCAATTGAATGTTTTAAATGTGGTGTGCATGGTCATTATGCAAACACATGTCCTAGGAAGAAGTTTCAAGAATGGGATCACCAATATCGTACAAATATTCATTTACCAATACCTAATGCCATTCCAATTGAGGATGAAGAAACTGACAATGACCAATCAAAGGTATGGATTATTTCATAACTTTTGTTTTCCTATTTTGGAATCTTAGGATATGATTCATGATTTTGTTTGTAGGAAAGAAGTATTTCAGAATAAGTTGTAACGGAATGTTCAATGGATCATGAAGAATGTTGAATGAGTAAGAAGTCAACATATAAAGGCTTCAAGAGTTATGGTGAAATTATTAAGAGTATTAAGTCTCTTTTGATGATGGGGTTACATTAGAAGACTTTTTATAGTATGTGTAACCCTGATGTTTGATATATGAAAATTTTATTCAAGGAATAGTTATCTGTTCTTTTGTGGACATAGTTATAAAGAACCATTTGGGTTTATATGATCCTTACTTTTGAGGTAATTATGGGTTATTATATGTGATGATGGAAAGTGAAAGGCATGAGATAAACTTGAGGTTAAAATATGTTATGATTATTTTTGAAGATTTTGTCTTGTTTTGGGGAATGTTTTAAGAATTATGTAGTTTTGGAAAAAGGACAACACACAGACCGTGTGACAACCCATCGTGTCGGACAAAGATGTGGGAATCGAACCCACAACCAAAGTGCGACTGGTATTTATCGCCTACCACTGGACTACGTGAAGTCCCTGGTTATTTTGAATGATTCTTTTTAGTTAGATGATTTTAGGAATCAAGAGTAAGTTTATTTTGGGTTATCTATGGAAATGAATAACCTATCATCGAGGATATGTGATTAGGTTAATTACTTTTCAATATGAGAATTTAAGAGAAAATGATGTTATTTGGAGATAAAAGTTAATTTGTACCTTGGAAGACTATGTGACTAAGTCCTTCAAATATTTGGGTTTCAATCTTAGTTTGGTTTACTTTGAAGAATTTTATGGACAAATTGTTTATCAAATGGTCCTCGTTGAACATTGGGTTTTGTTGGACAAATTTTGGAGATTAAGAATAGATTTTCTTTTTATAAAGGGTTATCCTTTTCTGAATTTTCTGATCTTGTACTAACCTTTTTGTTTTTGGTTTTGGTTAAAGTCTAAAGATATGGGAAGTATATAGTTATCTTTTGTGGATTAGGTGATTCTCTAGAAGTTGATTATAGCACTCTTAATGTGAACAAGTCTTCCTAAATACTCGTCTTTTGGAGAAAATATGAGTTTGTGTAAGGAATCTAATAAAAGTTGAAAGTCAACATGATAAGTGATTATGTTTCCTTATAACTAAATTCATCAATAAAGATTAACTTAAAACAAAAATGTTGTCTATTAACTTTTTCTACTGGGGAATCAAATAATGTTTAACCCATCACAAGTTTGTGATTTTCTTGTGGTTAACTTTCTCCTATACATGTTTACTATCACTCTCCATCAGAACATAACCCTTTTTTTTCCTCCATTTCCATATTTTCATACTTGGAATCCTAGTATGGGTTAACTCTGGTGACCTCTGTACTTCTCTTTCTTTATTTTAAAGTGATTGTTTTACTGACTCTTGTTCTGATGTGGGACATTCAAGGATGTTTCCAAGCCCAATTTTAAAATTGTGAGGACGCAATTCCTAAAAGGGGGGAAGGATGTAACACCCCAGGTAAATAAAGAGCATGAAATTTTCACATTTATCCATATTTTTGAATAAAATATTAATATGACTTTAAAGGGGACGCTATACTCGATGATGTACCCAACACGCAACAACGAGTTTCTTGGGAATCTTACGTTGCACTCTAATAATAAAATATTATTATTTTAAATAGTAGTTAACGCATGGCTGTTGTAATGACAGGATTGAAAAGAACTAACTAAAAAATGATTATATATGTTTTTCAAATATTTTTACTTATTCCAATAAATGTTAGAGGATTAAAAATGTGAATTATTCCAATTTTAAGCGTAAACATTCTAATATTCTTCAAAAGGTCGATTAACCGCCTTTTGATGGAGAGCCTCTTTTAAATCCACTTTTTGACAATTTTATGTGTTGTATTTGAAAAAATAAAATTTTTCTTTATAATCGGGACATCAAAATTTACATTGTGTAAATTTTTGATATTTTCCGATAAAGTTCATTTTTTAATGAATACTGAAAAATGTTGTATTTTAATTCAAAACCTCTTTTTATTCTAATTTATTTTTATGATTAGATTATCTTTTGAATTTGTTTTAAAGTTCAATTAGAATATATTTTTACCATTTAATCCAATAGTGGTCGTTGAAATTAATTTCATCTTGAAATTGGACGTAAACTAGAGTCAATCTTTTGATACATATGGTTTCTTAAAAACACGCTATTTGTTTTGACAGCGGGAATTAATTATTAAATTAATTAATGCAACTTATATGTTTTGAATTTTTTAAAATAGAATTCATTTTTGAATTCTTAATATCAAATATAGCTTAGGGTGAATTTTTGGTGTTTTTCTGGAAAATATCAATTTTTGATGAATAGTGAAACCACTAACTGATAGTTAAAGAAACTGATTTTTCGTTTAAATGAAACTTTGCCACCTCTTTGTTTTGAATTTCAAAAATCCGACATAAATTGTTGTCATTAATAAGTAAAATGTGGTTCAATGGGATTAAAATAATTTTTTTGGTGAATAGTAACTTAATAAGTTTTTAATTGCGATTAGAGGTAATTAGTCTAGTTTAAGGTAAAAAAAATGTTTTAATAATATGATATGAGCTTGAAACATGTCCTACACTTATTGGATGTGTCATGGCCGACCAATACAATCCATGGGTCAACTTGCGGACCCCATGGAGCCACTTTGGTTGGGAAATGACATAAATTACTTTTTATTTAATGTAAAATTAAAAATGACACAAACATGAGTTGTTTTACTAAAACAATTTTTACATGGGGTTATAAAAATCATATTTTTGACTATAAATAGTCATTGGAAATATAAAAAGATTTCATACATCATGATATTTTTTTATATTTTTTAGACATTAAATAAATTAAATTATTTGTGACATCATGATGATGTAGTGATTACCTCATTAATAAAGGATTTAAATAAAATGAAATGATAATGTAAAATATATGACCTACACATGTCCAAAACCTATTGGATGGGTGGATTTAGAACCCATATCACCTTATCCTAGAAACACATCAATGTGGGACCATTAAAATCCGAAACTCATTCTAAAAGAAAGTAACATTTCCTTACTTTCCAAGAGTGCCCCTCCTCTCCTCTTATAAAAGGCCCTCACCTATACCACCTTACCCACACTTCCAAAGCCTTTGGCTTGGTCAAACCCTGCCCATTTTGTCTCTCAAAATCCCTCTCTTACTCCTTGAAGAATAAATTTGGGCATAATTCTTCCCAAGGAAGCCTTTGAGCTCAAATCTATGAGAGTTACCCGATTTTAAGGTGATGTCTTCACTTGTGTTCTTTTGTTTTATTTTGCTTCTCCAACCCCCTAAACTCATTTTATTTATTTCTTTTGTAACAACTCCAGTATCTTCAATATGGTAGGATGTTGTTATAAGAATATTTCGAGCTACACTTACACACATCTACATCTAATGGTTAAAGAACATATTGTTTCTGTGGTTGGCGAATTTCTGCCACACGAAACGATGATTGTTCAATATTCTTTTAAACACCTTTAATGGTGGCCATTAAGATGTCACTATATTTATATATGATATATATAATGTTTATTTTTTCCTTATGCTTCTTTATTTTTCATTTCTGGTTTACCTTAATGGTTTCCATTGTGGGTAAACACGATAATTTCATTTTAGGAAGTGCGGACTATCGCCCCCTCAAAGTGATGTGATTCGTTAATGCCATATGTGGGACGTATAAAAGATGGATTTAAAGTTAATATATATGATTTTATACTGGAATTATAATATAACTCTATATCATTATTATTTATTTCCATTAATATATGAGATATAAATGAAAGTAGCATTCATGCATACGTACGGCTTACCGTCTCCATGAACGGTGCATTTCATTTCTTATCCCCAAATGTAATGTACTATTATAAGTACATATTTATAATGGATATATATAATTTATGTTACATATAAATGATGAATATAATTCTGGAATTAAGATATAAATACCTCTCCTTTAGTTTTAATTCCATGAATATGACGAAGAAATGATAGTCGCGTTCATGTGTACGTACGGCTTACCGTCTCCATGAACGGTGCATTTCATTTGTTACTCCTAAATGATTATGTAATATTATAAATACATGTATATTCTGGATATATATGATATATATGATATCCAAATCATGAATATCATTCTGGATATAATGAACCTTTGACCACACGAACAACATGTAATTGTAAGAAGTTCACTTTCGACTTAAGAACCAAATATCGACAAAACAAACATTATTAACTTAAATGATTACATAATGTTTATAAAATGGAAATAAGTGATATAAAAGGAATAATGAACTTGAAAAAGGTTCTTATGAAAATATAAATTAACTCAAGTTTATTATTCAGGACGTTAAAGAACGATCGAGTCAAGTCGGACCCGAGGTAAGGGATCCTACCCCTCTCTTTCTTTTTAAGTACACTCTTTTATGTCATTCCTTTTAATATAATATTTCTTATGATTGGGATGTTATTTTATATTACTCCTAATGTAATTTTTATGTTCATATGATGATAGACCCTATTTGATCTCATAAATCCATTTTTGGAAGCTTTAAGTGGCGGCGTTAGGCTGCCGAGTTTTTGTAAGGGATTTTTTATCTCACATTTATTCCCGTGACATTTATGCTACATTTGCCACTATTTCCTTTGAGTCGTGTATGTACTGCCCATTATTATACACTTTGTGTAGTATAATGTCATTTATGGGTATTTACATCTTCATTTTATGACCCTTCTTCCTTGGGGTGTACTTTTCGAAAGTTACCCAACTCGGTAAGGGAACCTTTCACCCCCTTTTTTTTAAAGACTTCTTTTGTTATGTCTTTTAATTCATATACTATTATGTTGGGATATGTTCTTATATATCCTTATTTATGTAAATTTTATTTCCAAGTGATGAGATCCCCTTTATCTCTCTCATCAACCCTTTTTGTAAAATTTAATGTGACGTCGTTAGGCTGTCGAATTTTACCAAGGGAACTTCTTAACCCAATTTCGATTTCTTTGGGTTCAACATGTAGTTATTGAATATGTCATCCTTTGAATATGTGTGAATAAACATTTATTGTTTTACACTTAATATCCACTTATATTGGGTGTATTTATATTTGTCACACATAATTGTGAGATTGATTTATCCTTAATTTAAGGATACCCTCTTTATAATGGATTTCATCTCAATTTACATTTCCATTGAGACTTCATTGTTGTTATGAACCAATTCAGTCTTATTTGGTGTGTATACCATCCTTTGACATATTATATCATGAATCCTTTTATTCTCATGATATTATAAAGCTCGGATTAAATGTTATTCCGCGATTATTTGTATTCAAGAGTCTCTCATTTTGTTAAAAACTCTTTAACAAAAATATCATTTTAAATGTTTTAACGATTCATTATTCTAAATATTTATCTTTAATGTCCATGTTTTCAAAATGGTTTTCAGTATTTATTTATATGGAAATTAATGTTTTAAAATTATAATTCCATTAAAATCTTAAAAGTGGTATGGGACACTTTGATTGAAAAAACTCTTTTAAATGGTTTTTGAAAGTAGATTGATTAATTCAATATCTTGGAATTACTTATTGTGATTGATAATGGAATGTTCTTATTGAAATGTTTATATTTTCAATATTTTATGTGTAATGATGGTACTTGGACATTTTACGGGTGGTTATGTGATAAACCATATGACGGTTGGTTCCGTGAATACCAGGATGAGTGGTTACGTTATAACATCCAATGCATTGGGTATGGAAGTCGGCCGTATGGCTATTCCATTAAGTATGTGTGGAAGTCGACCGCATGGTTATTCCATTTAAGTATGTTTATGTCCCAAGATACCTTTATATGTTATGTGTTCTTTACATGGGTTTTATGGTAATCTTTTGGTTACAAAAGGGTAAGTAATGGTCTTTTATTCAGTGAAGAGTTTTTACTACTTCATAAAGGTGAAAAGTATTACTTTGGTAAAGTACTCATGGTTTACTTGTTGTTTTGGAAAAACTAACAGTTTTCATTCTTTGTGTATCCCTTTCTAAGCGCTTTATGCTCACCCCAAGTTTTTTTTTGAAATGTTTTTAATAGGAATTAATGTGGAATTGGGTCAAGGATGGGATCAAGGGAAAGTCATGCTATCTAAAACATGGAACTAGACATGTTTCTTTTAAAGAGTTTTTATTTTATGGAAACTTAGTAGAAGTATCTAATTTGTAATCTTTTGAGATATAATAGTTATGACCTAATTCTCTAAAACTATGAACCTGAAAAGATCCTAAATGTGAATTATTCTTTTAATTCAATAATAAGTAAGGTTTAAGGCTGGGGCCTTATAGAAGAGGCCTGGTTTCTTCTTACATGATTTAAATTATTACACAAAACAATCATTTGATATGATCAGAGACCACTAGACCTTGGGATGAATTCCCCAATAGATTCTTTTGAATGAGTGAGTTGTTGGTATTAGATTATATTTATGGACCATAAGACCTTAGGATGTGTTCCCAAATAGTTTCTCATACACGATGATGTTGTGGGGTGTGGCTGGAGGGGCATATTACCGAGGTATGAGGTTTCGTAGTTCCCGTTATAACTAAAACCTATAGATAATTCTTATGATGTGGTTCTCTTATTTGATGTGATTTTTTATGTGGTTATCACCATCAATATATTGTGGACCTTGTGTGCATTTTTATTTGAAAGAATGCTTATATTGGGAATTTTTTTAGAAATTTTTTATTTATATATGTTTCCATGTACTTTTTGAAAAATGCATGGTGATTTTTCATCTAATATTATATAATATAATCTTTCAATAGGGTGGTGTCCAGCTAGGATTTTCCTCATACCTTATATATATATCCTTGGTTGTATATAGAATATGATATTTTTGACCGAGATAATGGAAAGATGTTTTGTGATGGTGATGGTGGTTCTAGTTTCTATTATTCCACTTTTTGTAGGTGGTGGTGGTTATGACTTGAAGATGAGGAGCCTATCATCGCATGGAGGTTTTGGATTCATGGTTTAGTTGTTCCCCTTCTATTGAGGTATTTTTTACTTGATTTAATGTTTTAAAAAAATGAATCTTAAATTTTTTTTATCCCTTATGGTTATTAGTTATGATTTGATTTAATATTCTTATTGATTAATAAACATGGGTGAAATCGATCCCAAAAATGTGTATTTTTTATACCCATGCACTAGATTCCATCTGGTGGGGATTAGAAATTCTCATTAGGCTATGTCTCAGGCTCAGCTGAGTGTCTCCCAAAATGTTACCCCCACTCGGTTCATGACAAAATGGTATTAGAGGATGATGTTTTCATTTATTGGGTCATCATATTTCGGATATTCTAGATATATCAGAGATAGGATTGATGTGGCTTATTGATCTAGTAGTGTGTGGGGTGTCTAGACAATACACCTTGTGAATGATCATGATTCTTCATAGAAAGATAGTATTTGGTTTGGCAGCTCTCCCTAGGTGAGAAAAACAGGTTGTAAACCATATATGGACAGTAGGTTGGGGTTGAGTAGTTTATTTTTTAATTATTTGGGACATCACTCTGTTTTTTATGGAAGTGTTTTTGAGATTGTATAATAGTTTTATGTTTTTAGATATGTGTACTTATGGTTTTCCCTATTTTGTTGATTAATATATCAATATTCATACCTAGAGACATCATGTGAATCCATGGGAAGATGCTAGAGATATTTCTATCCAACCAATTGATCAAATACTAGTGGAATCTATAGTTCATGCTATCTTTGATTTGGGTCATGAAGCTGGTTTTGGTCTTTCTGAGGTTGGATAAGCCAAACAAGGTCCTATAATGGAAATATCTCAGGAGTCCCTCACAAATAAGACTCCTTTTTTGGGGATAGTATGGAACCCTAGGGTAAACTCTGATTTTTTCATGTTGGATGGTCTCTGTTGAATGTCGTGGGTCTTAATGGTGTAATTGGGAATCATGAGACGATGGGGGGGAACTATTTCATGTTTGTCATCAAATGAGAAATATTTATCTAAGATGTTGGGCTTCACCAAGTCCCATAAGTTTTTGGATCTTGACCAGGGATACTGGACCATGATAGAATATTATAACCTCATTGAATAATTGTTTTAGTTCAAACCTATGGTAGTCGGAACCTTGTAACTAAGGGATAGAATGTTTGAAATAGTGTTAGGAATATAGATTTGATCCCAAAATTTCTTGATCAAATTAAAGACTTATGCAGAGGTTGATGATCAAGCTTTGATGGTATAGATTGATCATGGAAGAAAGGAAGATCTCTCTAGATCAAAGTCGACAATGTACTTTGGTAGTGGCACATCATCTGAGTAGAAGAGGAAGCCTGAAGGGAAAGGGAAGTGATGTGGTATTTCAGGCTATCCTTCTCATTTTCCTTCATCTGTGAGTTCTAATAATGGTTCTATTATATGCCATCAGTGCCGGAAGGCGGGGAACATGTTCCCTAATTGTTCAACTCCACCCACACCCTTCCATCGTTGTGGACCTATGGGATACTTACAACATTTTTTTTTCATGAAGGAACACCAATATCAGAGTGGTGTAGGATCTATAGATATTAGAGGGATGTCATTCCAATCAAAACCATCCATGAATGTAAGATTTTTGATTCTGAGGTCATGTCCATACTGATAGATATTTTTCTATGTAGATTCATATTATGGATAAACCATAGTTTTGTTTTCATTATCATGGGTTGGAAGAGATGAGGCATCTTTATAATGTGGGTGGAGTACCAAAAAAATTGAATGTAGGGAATGTGAATGTTCAAGGTACAATTATTGTTACATCATCATTAGTTGTTGTCATGTTTGATATAGGTTCCTCTATTTCTTTTTTTAATTCTAATATCACTGATGTGTTATATTTTACACCAAATATAATGAAAAGAACAATAGAGTTAGTAACCCCTCATGATAGGAATTTAGAAAAGGGTTTTAGGTGTACATATTGTGTTCTCACACTGTCAAGGGTCAAGCTACAATTAGATTTCCTTATTCTAAAAATGGGCCTCTTTGACATGATCATCAATATGGATTGGATAGTGTGATTCTAGGTGCACATCGATTTCTATTGGTGAAGAGTATGTTTTGTGTCACTCGATGGAGGTACCATGGTTTTTCAAGGTGAATAGTATCCTTAGTAAAGACATAGTGGACCTCCTCTTCTCGAATTATTATGTCTCATTTTTCAGATCTCATTACTCATGTTGGTGGATGATGTTAGTGGTATAGAGAATGGATTTCCTACCATGGTGGATGAGTTTTCAAAGGTGTTTCCTTAAGATTTATTTATTTTACCCCTAGAGTATGATATGGAGTTCACCATCCACATGGAATTTGGAACCCAACTGATATCTCTTCCCTTGTATAATACTTCACCCACTAATTTTAGGAAATTAAATGTATAGTTTGATGATATTGAATCCAAATCATTCTTTTTAGCAAGAATCTGGACTTAGGCCACTCCCATTATATTTGAGAAAAAATATGATCAATCTCTATGGTTATGTATGAATTACCAGAAACTGAATAAGGTGATGATAAAGAAAAGGTACATTTCCCCCATATATATGACCTTTCAATCCACATAAGGGGGCCAAGAGTTCTTCAAGATCGTATAGTGTTCTTAGTGTCACAAAGTCAGAGTTACAGAGTAAAATGTTCTAATATATGGATTCTGAATTAGTTATGGTAATTTTAGTATTTTTTTTATACATTTTGGGTTGATAAATGCTACAGCGGTCTTTATAGTTCATATGAATATGGTGTTACATCATTATCTCCAATCATTGGTCCTGGTATTCATTGATGAAATCCTTACCTATTCCAATACCATAGATTATCATGATCTTTATTTGATGATTCTGTGAGGCACACTTCAATATCATCATCTCTATGTGAAGATTTCAAATTGACGGATGAGCTCGTGGTGACATATGGTTCATCAAAACTCTCACCATGTGAAAATAATTACCCAAACCATGGGAAAGACTTGGAAATTGTGATTCACATCGTCAATATATAGAAAATTTTCCTTTTTGAGTAAATTTTTCTAGTTTATTCAGATCATAATACATTCGATTACATATTATCCTAGAAAGATATGAATTTGGGGAAGTTACTTTGGTTTGAGTACGTTTAAGGGATTGATTTCAAAGTCTTCTATACCCCAAATAAAGAAAATGTGGTTGGTTATTACATGAATAGAAATGTGCTAGTTCTATCATTGAATGAGTCTGTTTATGAGGATACATTGATGGATATTTTTTTTTGAATTGCATCTTGAGACCAAGGAGCGCAGTGGTAGGGTGTTCTTTGGATGTTATCGACCAGACATTCCCTGATGGAGTTGATTCATAAATAGTAGTTGATTGATGAGATTTTTTATCATTATATGTTGTTTCTAAATGGAGGGGAGGTTCTTTGTGAGTGGTCATTGTAACCTGAGGGATATTTTTGATTCAAGGACCAATTTGTGGTGATTTTTTCAGTGTGGAAGGTGGTGATGTTGGATAACCACTAGTCTCATTGTTATATTTATCCTAGTACCACCATGATTTTTTATTATATGCATCATTTGTTATGGTGGTCAAGTATTAGGTGGGATATAGCTGACCATTTGGGTAGTAATTGACCATCTAACCAAGTCATCCCATTTCATTTCGATTGGATATTTAGAAAAAAAAATATGACTTTTTTTGGTTGTATATTTATTAAAAATTGAGGCTTCATGGTATGCTGACAACAGTAGTTTCAGTTAGGGACCCCCTTTTATCTCATAATTTTGGGAAGGCCTTCAAAAGGAAATAATGATGCATGTCAATTTGAGTATGTAATAACATTTGAAAATGGAATGGTAAAATAAGAACTTGGAATACATTCTTCAAGAAAGTGTTTTTGATTTCGAAGGATTATGGGAATTTCATTTATGGTTGGTAAATTTTCATATAATAACAATTAACATTCATTGATCTAGATTTCTCCATTTGAGGTGGTTTATGGTGAGTTGTGTTGGTACCCTATGGGATGGGCTGAGGTGGGTGAGACCTCTTTTTTGGGAATGATCCCTATGTAGTAAAAGTATGATAAAATAATGTTAAACATGAAGATTTTATTGATGAAGAAGATTCATTATAATTGTTATGCAGATTAGAGGCACCATGCTTTGGATTTATCTATGGGTGACTATGTGTTTCTAAAAGTGGAACCTCACCTAGGTCACTTTTGTTTGGGTAAGAAAGGGAAGATGACACTGAGGTATGACAACTACTTGACATTACAATGATGATTGGTAATGTGTCATACCAGTTAGATCTTCATTCTCAGATAATATTAATTCATGATGTGATCCATGTTTCTATGTAGATAAATTGTAATATAGATTTGTCTCATGTGTTGAATTGGGATGAGTGGAGTTAGAGACTGATCTTTTTTGTGTTCGAGTGACTTGTTTTTATTATGTATTATAAAAAGATATTGATTTATGGGTAGTCCTTACCACTGTTTTTAGTTCCTTTAAATCATTTTAGTGATGATCATGAGACATGGGAGTGAAAATATTAGGTTAAGGTGTATCATTCTTTATTCTCTGATCATACTCGAGAATGACATTTCGAGGGCGGAATATTTTCATGGTGGGATGAATTTTTACATCCATGATATTATTTGGAGTTATTTTTTTTATTTTTGTTCCATTATTAATCATGAAGTTTCCTTTGGAGTTTTTAGAGAGAATGGTGATTTTGGTCTTGGAAATTTGTGGCACTTGGTTGTTGCACGATTCAAAGAAACTATGCACTATTCCATAGAAAATAGTGAAGTTGGGTCTGTGGCATTGTCTTGGCCAAACAACTTATCGAACAGTCATATTCCATTCCCCCGGAAACCATGTTGCCTTATTCCTTTTATATAGAGAGAAATGAATGGAGTCCACTAAGTTGAGAAAACCATTTAGGCTAACCATTCAACCTATCACAGTCATAGAAATTTGGAAATTAATCTTTCACCCACATTTTATTTTAACCCTAAATCACCCAAAATTAGATCTATATGAGATTTTTATCCATGGGATCTTCCTCTACTCCTTCATATACACATTAATCTCAAATATTTGGGTCATTGTTTCTTTATTTCTTCAATAATTCTTTATCTATGTATCTATTTGTTTTTTGTTTTTTTTCTTCTACTATGGTTTCTCTTCCTCCCTATTTGGTTAATTCATTTCTAGGGGGATGGTTGACCTAATAATTGTTTTATCTTTAGTTTTTGGTTGAATTATTTATTTTTTTTGTTTGACTTTTTCCTTTATTGGGTTATTCTAATGTGAGGTTTTGTTTTTCCATTGGATTTCAGAAGTTTCCATGTGTGAGGTAGATGCTTCCATTCTTTTACAATATTATATGATTTTAGTTCTATTTTTAGGTTTCATAAATGTGTTATATAGATTTTGTGTCTGGTGAAAATAATGTCTTCAATGTGATTTAATTGTCTTATGGGTTGAATGATGTTTTTTTATAAAATATGATAATTGTGTTTCATGTGTTCCACAATCATAAATGAGTTCTATGAATTGTGTACCTGATGTGAAGAATGTAAAAAAATGGATTTGGTTTGTGAATATATTTAAAAACATGTTTTGATTATGGAAAATAATGGATTCTATGTGAGATATAATTATTGGATGAACATTCTTGTCAAATAAATTGTTTTTCTTATGTGTTCATGATTCTTGGAATGTGTATATGAAAGTAAATATTTAGCGTGATCTATGAATTGGAAATTAATGACATGAGTAATCCCATGTATCTAGGTGGGAAAACTAGAAATAGTATAATAGATTATTTTTGGGTAGTGGCACATTTTATTCTAGAACTATTGATTGTACAACACTAAATAAACTTGTGTTATGATTTGATACCACTAAACAATCGGATGTGGTCTACTCCTGTAGATCATTCATGATAAAGCATTGCTTTTTTGATTATTTTTTGAAACCACTAGACCTTGTGAAGTGTTCCCCACTAGTGCCTCTAGAAAGAGGATATTCTGGGATTATGGTAGGGGTTCTTATCACTGAGGAATAAGGTTCTTAGGGACCCACATATACAATAGCCTATAGAGATATCTCACAACATGGTTCTCTCTTATTATGTGACGTCTTTATGATTTGTTTCAAAACGTCAATATCTGAAAGATCTTGGGTACATTTTAATTTCTTATGAATCTCTTATTTATAATGTTTTTAATTAACTATTTCCTTTAAGGTTTTATTTAAAAATAAATCCATGTTCTTACAAAAAACATTAATTTTCATTTTTCTTTTGATGTTATAGAATGGAATCTTTCTTTTCAGTGGGATCCTTCGACGCTTTTTCTCACACCCTATATACATCCTTTATTGTATATAGAATTTCTTATGTATGACCCAGATAAAGGAAATATGTTATGTGGTGGTGATTTTGGATCTGGTTTCTAGTTTTCCCCTTCTTCTAGTTTTTGGTTTTGGTGTATTGAGGGTGAGGTCCCTCTCATCACATTGATATTTTTTAGTTATTCTTTAGTTTTTACTCATAAGTTTTGGTTCTTAGACTTTTTTTAGAGTTGTAAAGTGTGGAATCTAAAAATTATTGTATCCCTTTTTGTTATGTTTTTCAACTATGTGATGATGTCTTATTATTCTAGGGTTTTTCTTATTATATACATTAGTGAAATTATTCCTAAAAATGTGTATTGTTTATACCCATGCACTGGTTTCTAGCCCACGGGAATTGGCAATACTCTTTGTCCTATGTATCTGGCCAGTTTGGGTGTTGGGTTGGATGAAACCCTAGTTTGGTTTGTGAATGAGGAAACATCCATGATGTCAAATATCCAATGGTAAATATAATAATTACATGTGATCCTTAAGAAAGGTGTTATTTTTAGTGAAATTTATTTCTTACGCAAACATATATCTTAAAAAAAAGATTCCATGGAGTGGGTAACTAGTGAAATAATCATAAAAACCCCCATAATGGTTGGAATTAACCACTAACATATGTTACAATAGAGATATAAAGCCTATTCCACCATCATATCTTGTATATGATTGAGTTCCTAAGACATTCAGGTCATCTCAAATGATATATATTCATGAAATATAAAGATATGAATTATCTAATATACCTTATAAGAATCATGGAAACTATTAATTTTATGAAAACATCCATATTATAATAGTATACTCTAGGATGAATATGTTTCATACCACATCCTATGATGAACTTTTACTACTATTATCATCCTTATTTATTTTCTTATGAACAAATAACTTTGATAAATAGTCAAAATTAATGGATATTTTAATTAGAAAAGGGGCTTCCTCCCATATAACCCGGATTACAGCCTCATATTCATGAGGATAATTTTTATATGAAACAATAAATGGTACCATTATTTTTACAGACCCAGTTAAACAAACATTCATTTATTAGATCACTTGTTAAACCTCTTAAGTAGAAGAGTATTTTATTTTTGTATCTTACTCCCTTAAGGAATTTTATATTTGGAACTAGATATTAATTAGATAAGTGTGGTTGATATAAACCCAAAATATTTTAATGCTTATTAGTTTCAATTTATTTATTGGTATTTGTTATGAGTATTCACCTTTTCAAAAAACCTTCCTCTTAGGCCTTTAGGATCCTACTATTTAATGATAAATCCACTTTTTATTTCTTTTCACCTCACCTAGATGATCGTTTTTCTTATTTGGTTTTTTCCACCAATGGGAATTTTAAATTAGGTATTAGACCACATAATTACCCACATATGTAAAATCAAATCCATTTATCAATATAAAAAATTACTAGCATCATGAAAATTTTTGTCAAGGGAAAATACACATGATCACCTATTACTCCACCTCCAGCATTAAGAAGAACTGACATTAAACAATTATAAGATTCTCTATTTTTACACATAAATGTGGATAAAATCACATTTTCTAATTGTGGCCTAATTTACCCCCAAACATAAATGGAATTTACACTTCATGGATAATTTATGAATTAATCAAGGACTCTAATATTACCTCCCAAAAGTATACTAGATAGGATCCCTCTTCTAAGATTAAATTTTTCATTGTTTGTAAAGGTATAGGTGAGGGTTAATAGGGTGTAAAAAAATTGGGCAAATTTAGATTTTTTTCACCTACCAAACATCAAACAAATAAGGCCTAATACCTACTATATTCTATACATATGTTAATAACTGCACACTAAGGATTTATTGTGAATAGGTGAATTCATATCCACTAACATGATCTATTATCTGATCCCAAAATTTTTGTAAGGGACAAGATATTTTGAAAGGGTGTTTACCCTTAATGACACTCACATGTTTTTTATATAGTTTTTTTAGTTCCATCATAGAAAAAATAATTTGGAAGCCACATTCCAATTTTATGGAAACCATGATGGTCTCACCCAAGATTTCTTGCATTAATTATCTAGATGTAATTTGATAAAAAAAATAATATATATTGCTGGGAAGGCTTCCAGGTGGACTAATATATCATCCAGTATGGTAAAATACCATCCCCAACTACTAAATTTGGCCTCTTTAAAAAGTTTCCAATAAGCACCGGTAGTTTTATGTTTTTATAGAATTGGGAACATTTATGGTCACTTTAGACATAGTTATTCACTAATTAATGAGATTAATAATTTATTACACTCCCCTAAATATACATCATCTTAAGGATGAATATTTATGCCCACCAAACGGTTTCTATATTTTTATCTCCATTGAATATAGTGGGATCCAAATGGTATTATCCCATTCAGAGTCTATAAGAATAATATCTTCAAACATGCATCCAAGGATAGGGGCCCCACCAATCTTCTGAAAATTCCAGAGGCTAATTCCTAACCATTTATACAATAAATTATATTTATTGGTTTTTTATCGACCACCTACTGAAATATGGGATTAAGTTGTTGTTATGACAAATGAGATTTTGTGACACCCAGACATCTTTTTACAAACCAATTAACATTAAGTCATCCCTGACCTCCATACAAAAGATCCATTAACATAAGGTTTATCTATAATTATTAATAAATTACCCTTTATATTGGAGGTCTTAATTTGATGATCAGACTGGTTTTATTGTTTTTTTAACTTCTTCATTATTTATCCGTAGTATTACATGTCCATATCAAGGTTATGTGATTGAAAATTTAGGATTAAAGGGTTGTACCATTGGAAATAACCTTCTAAATGGTTTTTTTCATTAATAAATCCTTCCACCATTGATATATTGTCTCATTATATCTCCTTTTTATTCATGATCAACTGATGTGGAATGCTTTTTATCCATGGAGAAAGAATTTGTGAATTATTAATAAGTATGAATCCATATAGCAAAGACTATCTGACTACAGATTGACATGGATTCCTTCTACTATAACCTATGATAGGATAAGATTATTTTATTGAATTTTATAATGATTGACAAAATTAACTATTTAAATCGTCTAATTATTTCTCATGGGCATGGTTTGGGAATTCTCATATTTTTCAATGATTATTTATAACTAATATAAATAAGACAAAAAGATATCCAAATCTAAAAAACATGAAAAAATTTTAATTCATCCAAGTTTAACACAAAAATCACATACTAGGATGATTAGAAACATTATACGTAGAGAGTTGTCATGAAAAAATTTATACTTCTTGCAGTGGAAAGATAATTGTGAAAATTACACCAAGTAATGACAATGGGGTGGAAACTAGTTACTAGGCTAATAGAATCAATTTTTTCAAGATAAGGGTAATATGAGTTAAGAATATATTGATTTTGTCATATACAAGACCTATTCATTGAGTATGAATATACAATCCTAAGAAATTAAAATAGTAAATTTATTTCAATTAATTATATATTTAATAATTTTTTAAAATATAAATCCATATAAGAAAGGTATTAATATAAACTTTTCTGAAAATATGGTATATATTATAATAAAATAAAATTGTGATTCTAAATATCAAATATTACATTATATTTAGTGAAAATTTATTTTTTTTCCTTAATGAAAATAAATTAATTTATTGATGTATTTTTTTTAAAATATGAAATATATGGTTATTTAATTTATGGTATAATGTAATATTTTTTGTTTTGATTATATTATAAACTGTTTATAATTTCCTTATGAAATTATAATTAATATTATATAATTTTAATGAAATTATTTAATTTTATGTTTTTTAAAATGATTATGAAATTATTAATATTACATTAAAATATTAATATGTTATGAAAATTATTTTAATACATTAGTAGATTTACTAAATAACATAATAAGATATTGGTGTTTATAACATACATTACTTAATAAATACAAGTGTTTATTTCAAAATAATCTTATTTATGGTTATTAATATGTTATTACTCTAAATAAATATTTATTCTCATATATTATAAGATTTTTTAAAATGTAAAATGTTATTAAGGGGAAAAATTAGAATCTAATGTAGATTTTATAAATTTAAAAATAATTGTATATAAAGTGCATGTTTTATATTTATATGATACATGAGAATTAAATTAATAAATTAATATTTATTGTGTTGAAACTTAATGGAAGTGTATAAAAGTAATAATTATAAGTAAAACATTAAATTATTTTAAATATAGATTTTTGAATTAGAAAATGTAATATCAAGAATTTATATAATTTATTAAAAAGGTTATTAATAATGATGAGTAAAACGAAGTTTACTAAACTTATTACATATTTGTTTAACAAAAAAATTGTTCGAACATTAGGCTTAACTTGGAGAATAGCCTCAACCACTTGTGGGACCTAAAGTAGTCAACCGCCTATGGAATGATTCTTCCCAAGCATGCCCAATGAGGCTAGGTGGGTCCATGATGGAGCATTGGAATAGTTGTTGGCAGGTGGAACCATGTATAGGGTCCCATGTTAGTCTATGGAGAGGTTTGGATGAAGATCCCTTGGCCAGTATGTAAGTCCATTTCTGTGTGTGAGGTTCTAATTTAGAGTAGTGGAAACAATTACTTGTAATATAAATCGCCACCTGAAATCTCCCCATTTTGATGTGAAGTGAGACAGAAACTAGGAGATATGATCTCACCCATTAGTTTTTGATCATGAAAATCCAATACATTCACCTTTTCCAGTCATCTACATTGTGTAAATTCCCCCCACATCTAAGAACCAGTTGACCTCGACTAATCGTGATCCACTTCATCTCCGCTGATGCCGTCTTTTTGAAAATCATGGACTAATCGACACCGATTTTCCAAATAACATGATTGAAATACAAACCAATCCTTTGAATCATTTTTTGTTTTTTTTTATTATTTTATATCTAAAGATTCTAAAGGAATATATATATATATATATATATATATATATATTTCCTTTTTACTCAATAATTACCTTATGACTTTTCCATTCCTTATGTTTTGAAAATCACAATCAGATTTTACTTAATAATTATATTCTTTCTCTATGAAAATTTGTATGGTTTACCTTTATCAAATATTATATATGTTAGGATTAAAGTTATTTATCTGTGCTTAACTATTTTTTCTTTAGGACCATATTACATTACGATTAGTCAGAAACATATATAAAATATTAGAACCATAGAATTTATTAAAATTTGATTCTTCTTATTTTTTGAATCTCATTGGCTCTATTTTTAGACTATGCTTCACTTTGGATTTTGAATTTGTTTCTTAAATAAATCTAGAAATCAATTTCATCGAAATCTAGACTCTGATTTCATTGAAATATAGACTACAATTTCATCATAATATATACTCTAATTTCATAGTAATCAATACTTGAATTTCATAGAAATCAATATTCTAATTACATCAAAATCTCGACTCCAATTTGATCAAAATATTGACTACGACTTCATCAAAATCATGGCTCTGATTTCATCTCACTCTAGACTCATTGTTCATTGAAATATAGATTATGATTTCATCAAAACCTAGACTCCAATTTCATCAAACTCTAGAATCTCATTTCATCAAAATATAGACACTAATTTCATTGAATTTCAGACTCCATTTCTACATTTTTTTCAGAACACATTTCTCCATTTTTTAAGACTTTATTTCTACATATTTTCAGACTATGTTTGCATATTAATTTAGACACTGATTTCAAATTTTCCTTTGAATTTGATTATTCTTATTCGTTAAATTTGTATTTCTTCCTTAAAAATTTATTCCAATTTTATCAGATCTTATTACATGTATGTTTCTTAATCATGATAAGTTTTTTCTAACATATTATTTTTTATTACACAAGATAATATTTAACATTTTTTCTTACATGAATTGATGTCATACAATTAATTTTTAACTAACTGTTGGAGGAGTGAAACTAGTTCGAGTACCTCCAAAATATTAGAGGAATATGAACGTTGGATAATGAGTTTACTTTTGGGATTTTCACCTATAAATACCCATCCATTAGAAAGAGCACAGTGATAATGTTTTTGTGGAGTGTTGTTGATCTCTATAATAAAGTGATACTCTATGATGGTTCTCCTCAACCTACTTTGTGTGAATTTTATGTACAAAAAATTCAAGCTGAGAACATGTTGTTCAGCCTTCCATGTGTGATTCTGATTGTTACTTCTATTAATTGATTGTTTTCGAAGATAGGAAGATAGAGGGGATAATTATTTTAGATAACAAGGTCTTTTTGGGATAGGAAGATAGATTCTAATCATTGTATCGAGTTCATACCCTGGTGTTAGTAAGACATACTTTGTTTAATGTATAAATAAAGGTAACAATATCCAAGGTTTTTGGAAACCCTTCTCTTTGGGTTAATATATTCCTTATACTTGTCTTTTTTTCAAATGTTTTAATTCAACTAAATTTTCATAGGATGTCTAACTTTACTAAACTTATTATACTTGTATACTCTGATATAAATAAGATTCTTTATGCTTAATTGTAGAATAATTACCTTTGTAAACATGTCTTAAGTTACTTTTTCAGATCCATATTATCAGATCCTAAGCAAGTTAGAATATTTGTTAAGGACTGAAGAGGGATTCTGAAATAATCTTGATAAAATTTGTTAAACATATATTTTATTAAGGAAAAAAATAAAATTTTAAATCGACAATTCACCCCCCCCCCCTCTTGAAATCGAGAAATCTGTATCTAAAATGAGGTCTATAAAATAATTATACTTTCATAGATGTTTTATTTCTTTAAATTACTTGTTCATGTTTTTTAATAATGATTTTCTTTGTCTGTAAACATATAATACTAATATTTTTTATGATAAATATATTTTTTATTTTCTTATAGAATGACAGGAATGAACATTGGTTCAACATACAATCAAAATCCTAAAAGGCCACTAATTTTTAATTGAAATGACTATGAATACAAGAGAGATAGGTTGAAAACATTTATTATCAATACCAGTGTGGATATCCATGTTGTGTTTACTAGATAATATAATATTATAAATAAGGAAATCAGACGATTCATTAAACAAGATAAACAAGAATATCAGATTAAATATAAAGTATGCAAAACTTTATTTTGTTCTATGACCTAGAATATCTATAGCCAATTTTTATCATGTAAATATACTGATAGCATCTGTAATGTATAAGATGTTACGTATTTTGTACAAATAAGGTTATTCAAACAAGAAGAGATATTCTTAGAGCTAAATAGTATGGTTTTATGTTTCCTTATGGAGAACTGGTTTATAAAAATTCAGTAATGGTTTATGACCATCGTTAATAGCCTTTAGTCTACGGGTGAGATAGGTCATGAGTGTGAATTTCTAGTAGTTACGATAGTATATATTATTCCCAATGGGTGGTAATGTAAAATAACTATAATTGATGAGAATAGTAAATTTTCAAACATCCCTCATTATGAGTTATTCAGGACTCTTCTACAACATGTAACTATAATAACGATATATGTAGATATCAACAAGAAAAATAATGGAAATGGGAGTGTTTCTTTCACTACTATATCAAAACATGTGAAAGACAATACTCTAGAAAGAGTTACTAGATCAAAGTCCATGAAATATACTCTTGTATATGAATCATGTGATAGTGATTATTCTTAGAATGAACATGAAAATCTTGATCGATGAGTGAACAAGATTTGTGGAAAGAAATATTTCCAATACAGATAAAAGAAGAAATATAGAAATGATAAGAAATATTCATAAGTGACTTGTTATAAATGGAATAGGGGAGATCATATCAGTCCAAAAGTTCTTATTCTCAAAATGAAATATTGAAAATATATGAATTCATAAATAAACAAGATGATGTACTACAATTCTATGTATAAGAAAGTACTACAAGCTAATAACACCAGGAGTACTAGTGTTGATGATTCTTCTGATGAATCTTTTAATATTAAATCATTATAAAAGAATAATATTGGTATTATATCCATAATTCTTAATGGAAATCAATTTTTCATGGATAAGGTAAAATATTTGAATCATTAACAAATATTTTTTTAAATGAAAATATTTCTAATGTAGAAATTAATTAATATTCAGATGAAGAATCTTCATCATAAGAATATAATATGTTAACTTCATTTGATGAAGTTTCTGGGTTTTCCAATTTACATGAGAATTAAAATAGAAAAATTAATAAGAAACTTGTTAATGAAAATTCTAGAATATCTATTTTAACAAAAGAAGTATCAGATCATTCAAAAGATATTGATTGGAAATCTATTGATTTTGTAAGTGTTTCCAAAAACCCTAAGGAAGTTAATTCTTAGAAGGATAAACATTCTAATGATCTTAAAAAGTTTGATTCTAAGAAAACAAATTTTGATACTAACTCAAACTCTATGACTAATGACTATGAGGATATAAATATAGTCATCAAGCTAAAATCTGAAATATTTTCCTTAATAAAGATTTTATCATATTTTACTTTATAAGGACATAATTTGATTAAAATTTATTAAAAAATTATTAGTGTTAAGAATAGTTCTGGATTTGGTTATTCTCATTCAAACCCAATTTTTAGTAATAACTATTTTGTTCTCTAAAGTGAACATTTTTAAACTATGTGTCAAAGTGGTTGAAATTGGGAGAAAACTATTCTTCAAACAAAATCCATTCATTAGGTTTTTATAAATTCCATTTTTCTATGATAATATTGATTTTTATGATTTTACATTCTTACCATTATGGGTCCAAACATGTTTGGATTACAAAAGGATAACTATTTTATTTTTAGGAAGGTAAAGGAAGACCCAAAAAAATACGTGGTTCATAGATTGTGGTTGTTCCCAGCACATGACTGGTATGAATACCTCTTTAAAGAGACTATAAAATGAAAGGTGAAAATGTAACTTTTAGAGATATTTCTCAAGGAGAAATTATCGGTATATGTAATATTGTTCTTCTTGGAAAATAATTAATTTCAAATGTTTTATTTGTTAATGTTCTTAAGAACAACCTTATAATCAAAATCTGGAAATGTGATGATGGTTACATTGAGAATTTTTGGAATAATAAATCTCTCATACAAAATTCCAAGGTAGAGTTTTTTCTCTCTTCTCATATGCATGATAATTTTTATAAACTGAACATAGAGAATCTTTATAGCCAAGACCTTCCTTTTATAAGTGAAATGGAATATCAAACTTGGTTATGGCCTAGAAGGTTTGGATATTATATCCTTACGAACCTATGTAAACTATCATTGAAAAGAATTTTTATAGATCTGTTGAAGCTTTGATTTGATTATTCAAATGTTTATGATCCCTGTCAATATGGAAAGAGATATAAGTCAAGATTTAAATCAATTATTTAAGTCTTAACATCTTATATATTATGACTAGGTCATATGGATCTTTTCGATCAAATATAATCTAGAAGAATAGGAGGCCAATAGAATGTATTTGTTTTAGTTTATGATTACAATAGATTTACATGGGTATAATTTATAGAAAATAAATATTCATCATTTTCCTATTTTAAATCATTTTCTTTGAAAGTTCAAAATGTGATAAACCTTCAATTGATAACTATTCACTATGATCATAGGGGAGAATTTTAGAATTCTTATTTTCAAAACATCTTATAGTAAGATAAGCATTACTCATATCTTCTAAGCTCCAAGAACTCCTCAAAAAAATGGGGTTGTTAAAGAAATAAATGATATTGTTCCGTAGATAATTAGAACCATTTCAGTCAACATTATATCGCTAAACACATTTGGGATGAAGCTTATAATACTACTTTCTATACTATAAACCACGTTTTAATCAAAACATTTCTTTATAAAACACCTTATGAGTTATAGACTGGTCAAAAACTTATATATTCTACTTAAAAGTATTTGTATACAAATACATTTCACCCCTAATACTTAAGATAACTCACAAAAATTCTCACCCAAATATGACGTAGTAATTTTCCTTGGCTACACCAATAATTATATGTTTTATAGAGATTTTAACAAAATCTCTTGTAGTGTGTAAGAAACAGTACTTGTTCAATTTGATTAATCTAAAACTTTTGTTTTTAAACAACCCCAACAAAGAACATCGAATTTATATTAAAAAATAATCTAATTTTCAACCTTTAATGGATGATTCTTCTAATAAGGAAAATACTCAAGAAAATGATTCTTAAGTATTTACCCCAAAAATATTTTTATCATATTTTGATGAATAGGTTTTAAAAAATGCAAATCAATTTTTTTTATGAATAATCCTTGTGATAGTATCATTGGTGATGTAAATCAATCTATAAGGAATAGAAGTTCTCTATGAAATAAAGTAGAGAATCTATAATTTCATTCCCAATTCGAACCTAAAATCATAGATGAAGCAATAGGTGATGATGATGTGATTATTTATTTGAAAGGTAAACTTAATGAATTCGAAAGGAACAATGTCTAGAGCTTGGTTAAAAGACTAAATTAATCTTCTGTAATTGGTGTAAAATGGATCTTAATAAATAAGCGTCATTCAAATAGAATCATTTTATGAAAGAAATAATTATTAGTGGATAATTCCTATAATCAACAAGAAGAAATATACTATGAACAAACCTATGCTCTCGTAGATATAGTTAAATCTATTTTTATTTTACTAGAGTTTGTAGCATTTTTCAATTTAAAACATTTTAAATGGGTGTGAAGTGTGACTTGCTTAAAAGATATCTTAAATAGAAACATTATTTTGAACAAAATCCTATATTTTAAGGAAAAAAACATCCTCAACATGATTATAAACATACCAAATCATCGTACAACCTTAAACAAGCACCTAGATCCTTGTATGAAAAAATAAGATGATTTTTGTTACAAAATAAATATGTTAATAGAACTGCTGGTCCAACCTTTTTTATATTAAAATATAATAATTTTTTTCTTCTTCAATTTTATATTGATAACATTATATTTTGATCAAATTAGCAGTCATTAACTAATTCATTTAAAAACCAAATGAAATCTGGGTTTTAAATGAGTATGATGGGTGAGTTATCATTTTTCTTGGTGTCAAATTTCTCAATTACAATATGGAACTTATATATCTCAACATATTTATATTAACTATATTCTTAATAATTATGTATATAACAACACTAAAACTGTATGTACTCTAATCGGTACCTCAATAACTCGTGATATTGATGGATTTTGGAAACAAGTAGATCAAACATATTTTAGAGGAATTATTAGATGTTTACTAAACATTAGAGGTAGTCATCAATACATAATGTTTGTAGTAATATTATGTGCAAGGTATTAATAAAATCCCAAAGAATCCCATTTAAAAGCCGTGAAATAACTTTTTCTATATTTAAAGGCAACCATTGATTTAAGACAATTCTATTCTTCTATAAATGATTTTGTTTTAGAAGTATTTTTGAATGCTAACGTCAGTGGATGTAGAATGGATAGAAAAATTACATCTGGAACATTTCATTTCATATGTGATTCATTAGTTTCTTTGACATGTAAGAAGAAACACTTTTTAGAAATTTCTAATATTGAATTCAAATATGTAGTAAATGTAAGTTTATTTTATCATGTGTTGTGGATGCAACACACACTCACAGACTATTGCACAAGGTTTATCAAAACACTAATAATGTTTGATAATACTAGTTCTATTTAACTAAACAAAAACCCTATAAATCACTCTCTTTGAAATCAAATAGACATTAGGAATCACTTTCTTAGGGATCACACACTTAAATGATATATCATTCTTTAATTTATTGGAACACAATATCAAATTGCTAATATATTTACAAAATCATCACCCTATGATAGATTTGAATACATTAAAAAAAATTAGGACTTATAACAATAAGGTAATCATCCATATTAACATCTTACTCAATCTAATATCCTAAAATTAAGTTAATCCTCCTTATAGGTGGAGTACATATCTTTATATTTCCTTTTCCAATTTTTTTTCCAAAAACTAATAATATTTTCAGATCCTAAAATGTTTTCATTCATAAAATTTATGGAACCTACCTTTTATAAGTGGAACCTTATCAATACTAATAAATATTTATGATCAATTCTAAAGGTATTTTTCTTTATCTATAACATCATAATTACATTTTTTGTTGTTCGTATTTTTATCTTGTTTTAAGAAAACCTTTGCAGATTTACATACCTTAAAAATATGAGTTTTCTAAAAAAACCTAATAATATTCGAGCCTAAAAATCCTTATTTGGCATTGATATCGACTATAAAGTCATATAAAACTAATAGAAACTATTATATTGAACCAAAAATATAAACTTTCACTATGAATCAAATTTAAATGGACCTCGTGTTCATGTCCCACAATGGTTCTCTTAGTATATTGTGTTTAATCTCAACCCTTCTTTAAATGTTTCTTTCTGTTTTTATTTGTCCTTAATTTATGCATGTCGCCTAAGATTTCCACTTAGGATCCAGTGAAGTCTTAGATAAGAAAGGGATATAAATTCTAGATAATGTTTTGGGAAAGGTTATTAGACTAGAATATCATTTCCAAGTATGATTATCTGATTTATTACATCCTCAATTTAAATAGATGAGAATGATTTTTTGTTGTTATGGAAAATATTTGAGAATATGTTTATGCTGATCTTAATGTAGAATTTTATGATTCTATTCATTCCTATGACCAAGGTGGAAAACAAATGTTCAGGTTCAAAAGTTATGGAAAGTCTTAATACTTATATTTCAACAAATTAGTAAGTATTTTAGGCATACATTATGAATGAGAGTAGATCCTCTATTGTCAATGATTTTTTAATATGTAAGGATAATTTTAGAGATTTAAAGCAATTTAATGTCTTTGAATTAAGTCTGTGATGAAACCTAAGATATCAAATCTTTCCACTAACCATAGATTAGTTGGATAACGGAGACATGATTCTTAAAATTGAGAAAGAGAGAAAAGGATTCTCTTAAAAAAATCATATCATTCTCTTGGATTTTATTGTGAATTTATGAAAGATAAATTTAGTATTTAGATGATAGTCAACCATTATAACGAAAATATGAAATTTAAAGTGTCACAAATTAAGAAAAAATATAAAATTTATAATCATAAGAAAAACATTACTTTATTTTTAAAATAGACATGGAAATTAGAAAGTATATTATCTAGTATATAATTAATTTTTCTAAAAAAATTATGATGATTGAGGAATGAAAAGAAACATTCACTATAATTATTTAATATTTTGTTTAAAAAATTTGTCCAACCATTGGATTTTCTTGGGAAACAACGTCAATAACTTTGAATGCACATGAGGGGTCAAACCCATGAGGAAAGTGTCTACCCAAGCCTTAACAAAGTGGACATGTGGCTCTAAGATGGATCATTGTTATAGAAGTTAAAGGGAGGACATATGTGTAGGGTCTTGTGTAAGTCCATAGATTGGTTGGGTGGAAGCTCACTCATCCCATGTGTGAGGAAATTTGGGTGTGTCTTGGTGATTTTAGTGTTTGGAAGTACTATCTTTCAATATAAATTATTGTTCGAAATCTCCACATTTTGAGGTGGGGAGAGTATTAAACAATTAGATGTGATCATGATCATCCATTCGATATTAGGCTCATCGGATTAGTTTTCCTTTTTTCATGATTGTCTTCGTCATTGAACTTATTCCCTAGATCTATGAACCCATAGAATTCAACCCATCATAATTGACTTCTTCTCCACTAAATTTCATCCACTTAAAAACCATACACTAATCAGTGTCAGTTTTATAAATAGGGTGATTAAAATACAAATTGATCCATTGAATCATTTTTTTATTATTTTCCATCCTCTGCTTAAAAAGAAAGCTATAAATATTTATTCAAATCTGTAGATAGTTTAATTTCATTTTTCTAAAATAGTGATGATTGAATTTTTTACGGAGTTTATGAAAATATGTATCTTTTAACAAATTTTAATGAGGATGCTTTTGAAAATATAATAAAACATTAATATGATGATTTTAGTGTTAGTTTATAGTTAATAAAATCATATATCATTGGTTATTTTAGGTGGGAAAAATATTTATAGCAATAATATATGACAATGTGGAATTTATAATTGAATTATAAAATTTATATGAATTCGGGATTAGGATTTGATTATGTTGGATTTGTATTGGTACAATTGTTTTTTAAGACTATTGATAATGAAGTTATTCCTTACTTAAAAAATATATATAGAATAAACTTTATGAACCTATCCATCTCATCCTTTTCCTTATGTGGGACCCTAAATGGTCAACCATGGTTCATGGAGCAAACCTGGACCTTGCTTTGAGGTTATATAGTGGGTGTAAGAACATGCTTTCATGAGTGTGTATCGGTAGTGTGGATTCTCCCCTGCAGGGTGGCATGGTGACGGAGTTGGACGCTAACATTTGTGTAGTTCTAGTGGGAGAAGGGAGTGGTTGGTAACTGATTTCAAGGATACTCAACCCATGACTTGAATTATAAAGGAGTTGAGAATGTGAGGTCTTTTCAATATGGGATCGAGTAATGTAGAACTGAAAAAACCATTGGAATCCAATTTATTTATCTATTATATCTTTGTTTTTTGATCATATTTTCCATTCCTTTTGATCTTCATCAAATATTGTCTTCAATATCGGACCAAGCCAAAGTGTTCTATTTTTCATGTGATCTCCATGAACCCATGTCATCCAAGAATTGAACCCATGGTTCTAAGCTCCATTCGAGTGCTATAATTATCTGAGTATAATCAATGTCACATGAAACATAGTATTCATGTGTTAATGAAGATCAAACAACAGATTTAAAACTTATTAATAATGTGATTTCTTCATTTCATATATTTTTGAAATTCTTGAAGTATCTTAGTTGCATGATCTTAGTCATTGGAAGGCCATCTTTAAATACAACCTAAGGTGTTTAATTTGGTTGTTGGTTTTTAGAGGGTCTGATTTCTAGTGAAATAGATCCACATTGAACGTTTGGATTTCAGAATAGAAGATCCACGCAAACTATATTTCTAAGAGAAGTTTAATTGATTCTCCAAGAAAACTCTATGTATAAAGCACACTTGTTTTTATTCATGATGATCAAATTTCCCCAGTGATTTAGAGAAAACACTATTAAAATATGCATATCTATGGATTTATAGAAGTACATTGAACCACCGATTACATAATTTGCATGTAGGGTTTTAAAATCATGATACAATGTATGTTTATAACGAATCTCATGAAGAATTTATTGCATGCATAAACCTCTTATACTCCATCAGGTATGCATCCAATAAGAAGGTAATTATGTGAATAAAATATTATTGTGCACCAAAGAGGTATTATTATTGATATAGAATATTTTATTTTCACCATATTCTTTTTCTCATGTATAATCTATGTAAGGATTATGTTCATGGTTTGACGAATATGCTCATTTAGAAATAAATAGTTTGTGTGTTTGTGTGGAAAGTGTGCGTGAAAAGAATGAAAAATACTATGTCTATTTTCTATTAATCATTTTTTTCAAAAGTAGTGTGTATGGTGATGTTTTCATGAATGAAGTTTTAATAGTTAATATGTGTATACAAATAAGGCATGGATGAAAAATTGGGCATTTTATGTGTGGTTTCATTAAACAAAACATATTTTCACATCCAAAAGCAATAACACTTGTATAATGAAAAATAATAATAATAGCTTGCAATGTATTTTTTTATGTGCATGAATTTTGAAGATAAACAGACATGAAAATAATTTTAGATAATTTTGATGTACTGCTTTTGAGAATTATGTTGGGTGTAATATAGAAGACATATTTTGGATTATTCTATAGGTTTGGTTGTTTTTATATTAGTTGATGATCAGTGAACATTTAGATGGATCAAGTTGTTTTTTTAGATGTTAATGTTCATGAATATCATACACAAACAGATCAAGTGATCTAGTTTGTTTGTGGAGAAATATATCATCAAGAGGTAGTGTCAAAGTATTCTGAATCCAAAATAGATCTTTTATCAGTGGATCATATCTTGAGTGACTCAATACTATGAAAAGTCTTAAGTGGGAATCTGATGAAAAATAATCCTCCACTGGGACTCTTCACCATGCCGATGGGATACTAGTAACATTGTTTGAAGAAGTATAGAGATCCTTTTCTGGGAATCAGGAGTAACCAGTGTAGGTGGGAATATATAATCTCAAGAGAAAATATATATTGGGACACTGTGGGACTCTATTTTTATTGGAATAATACTATCCATGGTCGTAACAATCATTATATTGTGATGAATCTATATCTATGGAGTATATCTAGTTGTAGAAAGTGCATAGGTCATAGTACCGAAACATGAAACAAAAAATATGTGTATTGTACATGGATTTTATTTAATCTTGTATGGAGGAGCTGCTATTTAATTATAAGGGATCATGAATTTAATAATTCATAGATTTTGGATTAAAAAGAAATAATTTTTAAAAAATGAACCACTAATTGGTCTCCCCCTCCCAACTCAGTGGTACCTAATTATTCCTTTGATAATAAAATTGGTATTACAGACAAGGCCCCCTCTTTAGATCAAAATATTTTTCTTTGATATGGACAATTTAAATTTAGTTAATAGTCAAAGGATGATTACTTTTGATGAAAGAGCTACCCCATATGGATGAATAGAATGATTCATTTCTTCAATATCATGGTATAGAAGTGAGATAAGTAATAAAATTGAGATTTCTAACTATTACTAATGATATTTATATGAATCAAGATGAAAAGATAAATCTAGAGGTTGATGAAAAGGATCACAATTCCATATTTATGGCATTATCATAAAAAGAATATAGTAATATGATGGGTCTCCAAAATTCCAAGTAAATATGGGTTAAATTGATAAAGAATTATGAAATAAATATTAAAGTCATTGAATCTGACCTAAAAATATAGAGAAGAATGTATGAAGATATTAAAATGATATATTAAGAAATAAATTTTCAATATTTCCTAATATTTAATGAAATAATAGGTAATATCTATGGATTTATTGATAAATTATAAGATTCAATATTTGTAAAAAATATATTAACAAATTTCCCAGACAGATTTGATGCCAAAATTTCAACCTTGGTAGATGTGGAATAAATTTCATTGGATAATTTAAATAAACTTTTTATAGCTTATTAAATGATAAGGGCTTTGGAATTTAGATATTAAATATTAAAATAGATCTCTTTTCAAGATATAATAAATTTAATGTTAAAATAAGTATTTGATTAATCAAGTTATACTATTGATGATCATGCTGATGAGTATATGAAATTTTTCCCTTGTTATATGTGGTTTCAAAAAGGTAAATTGGAAATTAAAATGAAAGAAACTACTCATGTTCTCCATATGTAATAGAATTGAAAATATTTCTATAAATTGTCCAATGAAAATTGATGATTCATATTGTGATGAAGAAAGTGACCAACCTCATAAATAAAAAAAAGGATAATAAGAAGAAAAAATGTTACAACTAAAAAAAGAGATATTTTATAAGAAAATACACACATACATGTTTTTCATATAGTTGTTCTTCATATAATTTTCTTGATTTCATTTAGCGTGTTAAAAAATTATCAAATTATTCATGTATTGGTGATGATGGTGATTTCAGAACTTATCGTTAATGAAGTATGAAGGAAAATATGGAAGTTTCTCTTGAGAAAAACATTTGGCTCAAGAAAGACAAGAGGAAGAAAGAAAAATGGAAAAATTAGTTGATGAAAATTAAGAGTATGATAGAAGTGAAATATCTATTTTTAATATAAATAATAAATTAATATAGGAGGTAGCTAAGTTGGAGAATCTAGTATGTGGCCTCATAGAAAAATTGTTCAACAAGGGGGGAACATTTTTCTCAGACACAATCAATGTATTTTATAGTCCAGCATGAATTGAAATAGTGAGGGGGAGAATTCAACTTGAATCTTGAAATAAAAGATGACTCATCTCCTACTAGTGAGGTAAAAGGTTCCAAAATATTGGTTGCATTAGTTCCTATAGAGTTTCATAATATATATGATATTACTAATAGTGCAAGTTAGTATATGAGGGCCATGAATTCAAAAAAGTACATTTGACTACACCATATTATGAAAATAAGAATTTTAAAAGACAATTTCTTCTAATGAATAATAATATATATTAATGAAAGACAAAATTGTGATGTTCCTAAAGAGGATTATCAACTGAATATATGATCATTGTTCAAAGGTGTTTTCCAGTGATGTGGAAAATATGGTCATAAGTTCTATTTTTCTATTATGACAAGTCGTTTCAAGGAATCAATAATGAGTCTAAGAGGAATGTCAATGAACTGAGGTGACAATATTATTATTGAAATATATCAATTGTTTCAATGAAAAAGATATATTAATTCATAAAATAATATTGTGGAATATGTAGATTATAAGGTCACCAAGATGATGTATGTGTGACTAAATTTCCTAGAGAGGTTTCTTATTATTTGAATAGAAAAAAAAGTAGAATTAAAAAAGATATAAATTAATTTACATTAGAGAATTAGTGTGAGACACTGAAAAATACTAAAAACATAAATTACGATGGATTGAATATTTGTCCAGATAAACCAAAATTGTCTAAACAAATGTTGTCAACTAAAATTAATGATGCACTTTAGGGTAAGCAGGTTAACTTATAAAAAGATACTGAATTTTAGAATAATACATCACCTTGTGATGATCTAGATAATAAAAATAATAAATCGGAACATGTTTATTGAGACATGAAAATTTATAAGGATTTATAATAAAATAACGTCTCTTTAATGAGAAATGTGAATAAAATATCTCCACATGAAGAAATGGTTTATGAGAAGGATAATTCCTCAAAACATGAGATCAAGATGATGAAGGGAAAAAGTAGGTTGAGAGGAAACTCTCATCCTTAGTGTTGTTTCTGAAAAATAAAATAGGTTCCTCCTTATTACCACAAAAAAAAATTTATTTTACTTAATGAAGGTAAACAAGAGCAGTACAACTCATGGTGGCCTAAAGAAATGGATGCCAAGAGCATCACTGATAACATGGGCCTCCCCACAAGGGGGAAGGGATCCAAGGGAGAAAAAATCCGCAAGGGGGAACTCTGGGGAAGCAAAGGGTGTCAAGAAGTTAGCCACCCGGTTGCCCTCACGCCACATTTGGGGAACCACCATGTCACCGGAGAGGAGATCCATGCACTTACGGATCAGATAAGTGATATTACAGGCGGAGGAGGAGGTGCCGGTGAGAGATCTACACGCTATACTGGAGTCTGTTTCAATAGAGGGCACAGGAAGGTTTCTGGATCGGCAAAGAGAGAGGTCGTTGAGCAGTGCCGACGCCTCTTCCTTAAGGGAGTTCGCTGGTCCAAAGAAGGCACTAAAGGTGAAAACAACCGAGCCCACTGAGTCTCGGACCACATCGTCATCGTACATGGTGCCAGAGCCAAAGTCTCCATCAATGTTGAGTTTCAGGCCTGAAAGGGGGGGGGATCCAGCAGACCCATAGTCCCCGCTGCTTGGGGCTATTACGGTCCAGAGAAGCAATCCTGGAGGAGAAGCGGCAGAGAGCGGGTGCTGCATCATGGTGGGGGAGGATTCCAAATATCTCTGAGGTGAGGCACATGGCTCTGACCAGTAATGTAAGAGGAGAGCATTGAGTCCCATGGTGCGCCTTGTTATGCGCCTTCCAAATGCACCAGCAGCCCGCCTGTATAAGGGTTGCCCTGGCCACAACCTCGTGGTTGTTATCCAGGAATCTGCTAAACCAGCTCAAGAAGAAAGCCTCTAGGGAAGCCATGTCACTAGAGGGCTGAGGGAACTCCCCAAGCTCACTCCATATCCGCACAGCCCACTCACTTTGGAAGAAGAGGTGCAATGTGGATTCCTCAGAGTGAATTAAACAGCAAGCGCATTTGGAGGCAAACTGGACCCCCTTCCTTTTAATCGCCAGGTCTGAAGGGAGATCCTGATTTCTGATTCTCTAAAGAAGGAAGAAAAATTTAATTGGGGTGTCTTTGTACCATAAACGCCTCCCCCAATGGTCGCTCACAGACTGGGAAGACATACAATGATGATAGGCTTTAGCCGAGAACTTCCCAATGGGGGAACCAGTGACAATGCATCTATCGAGGGAGCCATCCAAGAAAATTCTATAAAAGAATGCCTTTTGATAGGGAGATATAATCGCCTAGATGAAGGAATGGTGATCACTGGCTTCCAAGAAAGAAATGTTTGGTGCATGGCATCCAGGGAAGTCCAACAGGCCGCCCCCCCAATCACACTGCCAGAAGTTGAGATCCCCCTTACCTAGGACCCACAGAGAGTGACACAAAAGCACGTGGAGGTGAGTCTGAAGTGATCTCCAGAGGCTTGAAGGCGATTTTCTATTCTCGTGAAGGCCATATCCGTACTTCCCTCAAATTAGTTGACTCTACAAAGAGTCTCCCTCAACAACCTCCCATGTGAGCCTGCACTAAAGGAAATACATGGCCTGACCCACATCCCTGACCCCAATGCCTCCCAACTCTGCTGGCCTGGAAAGCTTATTCCATGAGGACCACTGGCATCTCCCCTCCCCTTGGCTATCACAAATAAAGCCATTCATGATCTTCTCAATCTGGATAAAGGTAGACTTAGGGGCCTTGAGGGTGGAGAGAACGTGCATAGGGATCGAAGAAAGGACACAATTGACAAGGGTTATCCTTCCTCCAAATGACAAGAACCAATTCTTCCAGTTGAAAATGTGGTTAGTAATTTGCTGACCAAACCCTCAAAAAACCGAGCCCGAATCCTACCCGGGACGTTTTTAATCTAAATACACTAAGTGGAGACAATGTTGTCCTTTCACCTGGACGGGAAAGAAGAGGGAAAGTAAACCCCGCTTTTATCTCTGTTCATCATTTGACTACTCAATAAAGCATATTCATCCATGATACTAATAAATCCCCTGATGGAGGTGTTGCCCCCATTGATGAAGAAGACCATGTCATCCACAAAGAGAAGGTGAGACACTCCCGGGACACGATCCCCGCAGTTATAAGGAACAATATGACCACTTTGGATAGAGGAGACCACGAACTTGCTCAGGACATCCTGCACCAGAATGAAGATGCTGGGAGAAAGAGGGTCGCCTTGCCTGAGTCCTCTAACTGTCTTCATGAAGCCGCATTGCCTCCCCATAAAGACCAGGTTGAGCCACAGCGATCTATAGCAGCGAAACAGGAGGTCAATAACCCATTCAAAAAACCCCATGCTTCTCATGGCACAAATGATGAACCCCCACTCCAATCTATCATAGGCCTTTTCCATATCAACCTTGATCGTGATGTTGGACCCTCAGACCTTCCTATTGATCTCCCCAATCATATCATGTGCAATAACCATGGCCCCTTGAATGGACCTCCCCTATATGAAGGCATGTTATTCCTTCACAACCCAGCTGTGGATAAACTGGGAAAGTCTTCTATTGATGAGGTTCAGCAACACCTTTTACGTGAAGTTTCACATGTTGATAGGACGATATTGCGCTATTGTAGTGGGGTCACTAACCTTGGGAATAAGAACCAGGGTAGTAGCAACGGCAGCCCGCAGCAGCCCACCTCCATAGAAGAAATCCCGAATGGAACTGACAAGCTCCTCCTTGATGATACCCCAAGAACTAACAAATAAGGAGCCCGGAAACCCATCAGGTCTAGGGGTAATCTCCTGATTCAAAGAGGTAACTGAGTCCTAGACCTCCTTCTCCTCCGGAGCTTGTCTGATGGCCTCATTGGTGTGATCAGAGACCACCCTTGGGATTGAGCTTAAGAGATCAGTCTGATTCTGGGGATACCCATTCTCCCATTGGGGATTATTGTTACACAGGAAGGAGGTAAAATAATATCCAACCATGCCACTGATGTCGTCCAAGTCCCTAGTAAAGGACCCATCATCATGCTGGATATTCAGAGTCTTTCACTGCTGCTTCTCCCTAATCCAAGCATGGAAATAAGTCGAGTTGTGGTCACCTTCCTTGAGCCAAGTGGCCCGGGAGTTCTCACGAAGACATATTTCATGATCCATCAAACCCTTTCTAAATTGTTGCTTCTTGTGACTTAGAGAGGAAACAAATCTTTCATCCCAGTGGACTTACAGGCTAGCCTCATGCCTCTCGATCTCAGTCTTCAAGGCCTCCAGAACGGGCTGCACAGTAGGGAGGGAGTCCGACCAGCCTCTGAGAGCATACTTTAGGCACTGAAGCTTAATATGGAGGCGGGTCCTGGGGCCCCCCTCACAGGGTTCCACCCAAGAGGAACGGACCAGCTCAAGAAAGTTGGGGAGAGTTGCCCAACTTTGCTGAAAAAGAATCATCGCCCCCAGGGTGAAGCCGACCTGAGGTGGACAAGAAGGGGGGAATGATCTGACAGGGCTCGGGTCAAGTGGATGACCTCCGAGTTGGGGAAGTCAGAAATAGCACGAAGGTTCCCACAGCAGCGGTCTAATATGCACCATGTCCTACGGACTCCTCTCTGATTGGTGCACCAGGTGAAGTTGTTTCCAGAAAAACCCAAATCAAGAAGCCCCTTCTGGGCCACAAAGGAAGAGAAGAGGTCCCTATCTCTCTGAGGGATGGAGCTCCCCCCCCCCTTCTTTTCTGACGGGTCCAATATGCAGTTAAAATCACCCCCAACTAACCAGGTTTCGTCCCCAAGATTGAAGGAACAATGGTCCAACCATAACTGCTCACAGATTCGCACCTCACATTTAGAATAGACAAATGAGAAGAAGTAAACCGAGTCCACCTTGACCGAGAGATGCTGGTTAGACATGGCCAACATGTCCACCAGAATAGATTATTTCCAAAAAATCCAGATATGATGATTTTCTGGCTCACCATGCAAAGATAACTGCATCCCTGCTCTTCTAGCACACTCTCCAATTCGGGAAGAGTTCGCCTTCGGCTCAAGGATAACAACAAGTGAGGCATTTCTCCTAGCCACCTCATTGGATATAAAGTCTGTTTTGACACGGGATCCTAGTCCCCTAGCATTCCAGATAATCAGTGACATCATTAAAGAGAAAGGCTCTCGGCCCTGACCCCAGGAGAGGGTCTGCGTTGGAGCTCCGTTGAAGAGAGGAGAAGGGATTTTTCCACTGAGCGGGTACACATCCTGCAAGAGGGGGTACTGGGGGAAGGGGAGCGGGCTGCCAAGACAGGGGGCAAAGAAGCAAGCAGGGGAGCTAACCCGCTCGAGGCAGAGGTTCGGGAAGGAGGGCTGGGCAGGGGGGATTGATGAGGACCAGACATAGGAGGGGACCCAGAGGCGGGCCCAGGCAGGAGGCAGGGGGAGGGGGTGGGGGCGTGTACTAGTGCACTAAAGCAATTGGTCAAGGATATAGGGAGGAAGGGGAGTTACGAAACATGGGTTTGGGGGAGGGGCCAAGGAGGATCACATAAGAGGACAACATTCCCTTTGGAAAGCCAACTAGCACTTCCCATGAAGGCGGAGCGGGGAGAGCAAGCTGGAGGGGGGGGGGGGTCCCCGAGTGACATAAGGAAATATATCCCAACATAGAAGAGGGGGTCTGATGGGGACTGGCTGAGGGTTAGGGAGAGCAGGAGGGTTGGAGGGAGACGAGAGAGGGGAAGGGGAAATTAAGGGTGGGGGAGGAGGGAGAGAGGATGGGAGCCTGGGGGGCACCGGGGAAGGAAAACCAAGAGAAGGGGAAAGATTAGGGGTAAGGGGGAAAGGTTCAGGCCTGGGGCCGAGGGGGGCGCAACCCACTGCACCGAGGCAACACACCCACCAGAAAGCTGGGCGCTAGACGCCACCTGAGAGGACCGCCTGGAAGATGACGATATCCTTCACTCATGAACCACAAGGACAACCAAGTGACAGGCAGAGAAAAACCAGGGCACCGCTGAGAACACAATATCCAATCTCTAATCCAGGAGCTCCCCAACACTAAGATGGATCTTGGATGGCGGGGGAGAAGAGATGTACATCACCACACAAATTCAAGCAACCGCCAAACTCTGGAGGGAGAGGTTTTGATTGTCCGCACAGAGAAACTCCTTGATGGAATTTCCTATCAATTCCAGAAACATTGTGCACATGAAGGGCAAGGTAAGGCCGGGTAAGCATAACCAGACAACAGCGACCGGTGACTCCTGATCCCGGTGGACCTCCATGGACCAACGAGAGAGAAAGAACTTCCAGCGACCGAACGATCGGGGGAATCTGGCCCAAGCGTGGATGAAGTCATCTCGAGTATCCATGACTATGAGGAACGACCCGGGGTTGAGGGACGAAACCCTGGCCAGACGGATGAGAGCCCAACCACTGATGAATTCTTGGAATACTCCAACTGGGGGCTTGACAGCCCGAAGCGAGCCACCAGGGACCAGCTCAGCAGCAGCGAGGCCTCCTTGAAGTCTGACTCTGACACACGCACCAGCAGAACTCCCCGCGGACCCCCGGAATCCCCAAGAGGAAGCCGAGGGGAGGGAAGCACTGAAGGGCCTGAGGGTTGGGAAGCAGCTAGACATGGCGAGGCGCTGAGGAGGACTTCTTTCCACTAGGTCCAAGATGAACCGGCACCCCCTGAGTCCGCGAGGGGGAAGGGAGTTAGATGCGGCAGGGGATCCACCGCAAAATTTGAAAACAACGAGGGAGGGGGAGGCGACGCGTTGAGCGCGTCCGAACTTGAAGACGAAGCCATCATCACTTTCTATCCCCTTCCTCCTTATTCCCTTATGTAAATTAGATTTTAAATATATTCATATAATTGAAGGAGATGGATGCATCCATTTAGGGATTGCATAGATGATTTGAAGCTCTAAATTTTTCACAAGTCCTTTGAATATATTATTCATTTAATTGAGTGGGTGTTAAATGTTTTTTCACATAAAATTTTGATGTGTTTATCTAGATGAGTTCATGAAAAATATTATTTCATGAAATTATTTTCTATGCATCTCCAATGTATGTCGTGATAGTTATCTAATAATGGTTTCACATGTATAATTATTCATGGACAGCATTGATCACTTCGGTTATACACTCTCATTCTCTACACTAGGTTTTCCCACATAGAAATAATGTTTTCATGCCAAATTTTATTTTCAAAAGAAATTGTATAGTATCATCTTTAATAGAGAATAATATGTTTGTGGAGAATTTATGGTCTCTAAATGATTTTTTATTCATTTTCTATAAGGGGAGAAAGTTAAAAAGTCATATTGATCTTGTTATTGTTTGGTGTTGTTGAAAAAAATTCAAAGGGGGGGGGGTATTGAAGTGGATTTTGAGTTGAATTGCATTTGTCTTAAACAATGATGACTGAATTTGATATGGAGATGATGTCAATATGTCTAGGTTAATTAATTTATGATGAGATTGGTTATGAAAATATCCTCAATCATTACTGTGATGATTGTAGAGCTTGTTTGTAGTTCATAAAAACTTGTTTCATTGGTTATTTGAGATTTAAATAATGTATACAACATTATTATTTGAGGATTTTCAATTTATGATTGAATTAAAAAATTGTGATGAATTGTGGATTAGTGTTTGATTGTTTTTTATTTGTCTTGTTACTATTATGTTTGTGGAGGAAAGAAATTTGTGTTGATCCTTACCTAAAAATATCTATAATACTCTAGATTATCCAACATAACTCATCACATTCTTTATGTGGTACCCCATAGTGTCAACCATGGATGAGGGTGCAAGATTGGGCCATTCCAGGAGGTGACGTTGTGGCTGGGGGAGAATTCCCACTTGAGCATATAGAGGCATCATGGAGGATCCTTTTCCAGTCACCTTATGGTGGTGGTAGATGCCAACAAGGGTTGGTACCAGTGGGAGAAGGGAGTAGTTTGTAACTTATTTCTATGCCATAAAACACATTCCATATGTCATAAAGAATCGCTGAATGTGTGTTTGTATTGATGTGCGATATTTTAATGTTGCACCGATACAACCATGGTCATCTGATCTGTCAATATATTGCATCCTGACAATTTAATTGAATTTTTCACACCATCTAATCTTTTTCCAATCTCATCTTCATCCTTGGACAATGCCTCAGTGTTCAATTCAACAGATTATATCCATGTAGCCCGGTCGTTTGAGAAATGAATACATGCCTCTGAGCTCCATTATACTACTTTGATGATTTGAATATGATCAAAATCACTTGAAACATCATTTACATGTTTTAATAAAGATCAAACTGAAGCAATATAGTTTGTATAAAATATGATTTCATCATGAGGGATATTCTTGGATTCACTGAAGAGAGGTTGTAGAATCATTGGATTTAGATTAAGACCATATATAAATACTAAATGAGTTTTTCAGTTTTGTTGTTTTTTTATAGGGTCTAATTTCTAGTGAAATAGATCCACCATGAATTTTAGGTTCATAGATGATAAGAACATTGTAGACACTTTTTCATTGAGAAGTTCTAGTGATTTTACAAGAAAACAATATATTCATATCAAACCAGGGTTTTACTTTTGATTATCTATGTTCTGATATGATTTTGATATATAATGATTCATATACGCATCTCTATGGCATGAGTGAAGTATAATGAACTAGTTATTTCATGTTTTTCCTTTAGGTTTTGAAAACCAAAAGACCTAAGTATATTTACAATACATCTCATGAAGAAGTTATTGGGCCTAAACTTCATTTAAATTATCTTTTCTTCATATTGTAAGGAGTTAATAATGTGAATGCTTCATTTTTAAGCACCAAAAAGGACTTATTCTTGATGATGACACCTCTTGTTTTAATGCTCACAGATCAAGAGTAATTAAGTTCAATTAAGTTAAAAAAAAATTAACCCCTGTTTACTTTTCATCTTAATATATTTTTTTTTTAAATTTCACATCATAATATAGGTTTCCAATATTTGACTATGTATGAGTCCCCGTTAAGGTGGATGCACAGTTGGACAACCTACTGATGGAAAAATAATCATCTAAGTATAAACTAACATTGTTTCACCTACCTATAGTTTGATTACCAATATCATCATAATTTTCACAATGTATGTGTCATGGATGCATAAAGTCACTTACACACTGACCTACCATTGAAAAAAACTACTGACAGAATGACTTACTGATGTCCAGAATTTTCATTAAGTATGATTTACCAGTATGATCTATAGATACTTGAGTCACCATTAGGATGACTTTCCATTAGGATGACTGAGCACATGAGAGACATACCAATCCTGAGTCATCGACAATCAACTCAATACTCCAAATTGAAGAATTCTTTACATCTATAACACATGTTCAATGAAACTGCTACCTATCCTACCGTTCCCAAGAAACTTTTTACTCTTATATTGAAATTTAAAATGAAATTTATTCTAATGATTGTATTTTTGAAACACAGTACTGCTAATTATAATAAGGATTTTTTTGTCTTTTTGGAAGACATTTAATGTGATGTAAGACTCTAGTATGATGTATGAGGTAACTATAAATGATCAAGAAGTTGATTATTATGATATACAGTGAATACGGGGGAATACCGAATCAAAAATAAAAAATAATGGCTAGAGAGGTGTGTGGAACTGCTCATGCGCCTAAGTAAAAAAGCATGAACTGCCATCTATGGAAACACGATGATCCTTCTAGGAACTATATTCAATGAACTCTTTGAAAAAACAATCATATAAAGGAGAAGAAATCATTGATCACATGTTTACCTACCTATAAATAGTATATAAAAGATCTCATGACACTCTATTTTTTGATTGTTTCTATAAGTCGACTCATGATTCATTTCAACATAACTTTGATCCAATCACATATAGTCATCTAGACTCTATTATCTATATTTTTCCTTGATTGTGTATTTTTATCAATTAAGAGAAGTTTGTGTGTGTCTGTTTAACAAACACACACTATCTCCTATAAAAAACATATAGAACAACTGATATCTTCACAAACCATCTTTCGACTGATTTCACTCACAGGGATAACAGTATAAGAGGTCTCTAGGTGTTCTGGTTGTTTTTTCACTCCCACAATAAACTATGGATGAGGAATTGTTTACCTAGAAAATGTGTATACTATTGGTTTAACATGATACAAAGTCTGGATCAGTGTTTATTTATATAAACTTCTTAGTGTAAATTGATCACCATGTGGACAGTATTATGTCTCCATTAAGATTGAACCTCGTGTTTTAAATTTTGTTATCTTATTTTATGTTTTGTTTTCTATTATTGTATTTATATAAATAAAAAACAATTAATTTAATTTGATAGTTAATCATTTTTATAGTGTGTTTTAGAATTTTATTTAGTAAATTAATTTCAAAAGTTAAATAATAACTCAAATTGTTTTACTAGAAAACTAATCATTATTCAAGAAATCTCTTATGCTAACAAATATTTTATAAACTGCTACTTTTTTTAACTAGGACGTTATGTATTTTTAATTGGGTAATTTATACAAAAAATTATATGTAAATTTTTATAGGAACTCAATTCACCTCATTCATGATTGTCTTACGCCGACCAATATTTGGAATAAGAGGGTTTCTTACTTTTTGAGTTTCAAATATTCCAAATTTTTAAATCTTTTCAACTGTGATACTAGTATTGTTTTTATAGATATAAATATTTTTTGTTAGTTTAAAAAATTTATTTCATAATAATTTTTTATTATTTAACATAGACAATGGAAACGAAGGTTATGCTACCAACATAGCTCCCTATTTCAATGGCACTAACTATGCTAAGTTGAAATTCAAAATCGAAAGGAATTTTGAAAGCATGGGTATTGAAATATGACTTGAAATTACAGATGAATAAAATATTCTGACTAATGCTATAAATATTTGTAATGATGCAACTATGTTGTCTAATAATAAAAAATTCATTTCTATGAATTCCTTATAGTATGCTCTAGGTGATGAATAATTTAATAGGATTTTAATTTGTAAAATTACTTTTGAAATTTAGGATACATTCTCTATTTCACATGAAGAAACCACATACTTTAATGAAATGAGGCTACACACATATAAAATTAAATATGATAACTTTAAAATAAATCCTTTAAAACCTCTCTTGGGCATGTACCTCAGGTTCCATGAAATTTTCAATTTAATTTCCACTCTCGAAAGACTAGTTGATGCCAATGAACAAATCATGTGTCTACTATTATGTTATCCATGAAAGTGCAGTGAAACCTCAGAATCAACACAATAATCATTGGATGATAGTGAGTTTCTAATCAATGAAGTTATAGGTAGTCTTATGATGTGTGAGGATGAACTGAATTTCAAAAAAGAAGATGATGATGAGCATAAAATAACGTCAATGGATTTCAAAAGCACTATATCTAAACAACAAGAAAAAATTCATGTTCTTGATGAATGTTATAGAAACGAATTTTTTCCACTAATGGTTATGGGGAAATGGATCTTCTAGCTAGGATTTTTAAAAAATTTTATAGAAAGAATATGTTCATTAGAAATCATAGCTATAGATGAAAGTATCACAATGGAAGTAACATGGAAATGGATTGGAAAATAAGTGGTAATACCAATGAGATAGTCTTATATGAATTATATCAAAAAGGACATGTGAAGGATGACTATCAAAAACTGAAGTATAAAAATAAATATGATGAAAAAGGGAGAAATTACATGAAAAAAATTAAGGCTACTTATAGTAAAAATAAGGATAGATCCAGTGAATCAGAATCATATCATGTTAAAAAGAAATATAAAGACAAAAAAATTTAAGAAAAATTCATCCTAGGTAACCTTGACATCTCCTTCAGAAAACTCTTATTATTATGGAGATGAATCAGAATAATACATTTTAAAAATATAAATAATGATGATGTGTTTGAAAACCTCTAAATTTATGAGGGTACATGAAATAAACTAAAAGAAAATTTTAAATCTCTTTTCAAATAACATGGTATTTATGTTGGAGTTGGTGGCCTAGAACCAACTACATTGTACTTTATTCATTAATAAAATACTTATCACATCTTGATTGTTCTTTTGCGTGAAAATGCATGTGATATTTTCCTAAGGATAGTTGTTGCATTAAAGGTTCATAGTGGATCCCTACTATGATGAGAACCCGGAAGTGCCATAACATTGTTCTTGAATATATTTTCTATGGATGGATGATGTTATTTGAGGGACGCAAATAATACATGCCATTAGGGGTGAGAACTCAGAAAACCTTGAGGCACCTTCTTATGGTGTGCGCCCTTGGTAATATCTAGGAGGATATTATGAGAACGAGACCCTCTAGTAGGAAATCCACATTTCATAGTGTCATTGGATGTTCCTATCTGTGGACGTGTGTTTTGGTCCTTAGACTTTAAGATTATTATTAATGGGTATTACAACTCGTGCACTTAGATGTATTGATGAAAACTGTGACGAAACACTGTTCGCAGCGAGGTAGGATACATTAAGTGTGTCACGAGTAATACTGCATTAATAGACAATGCGAGAAAGTATTTGTCCCTTCTGTTCTATAACTTAAGTAGATATCGCAGGCCCTTGGATGGAATTGATATAGCCTAAATAAATCCATGTCCATGGTAACGTTGGGGTGAGTTCGATTCTGGAATGTCAAAGAAAGAATAATCAGGCACATGGGTTGATGGAACTAGCATGCAGCTCGCTTGATTAGAGATATCGAGGCAAAGAGATTATATTACACGTTAAACGTTCGTATGAGGTGACACATCATTGTGGCGTTAACTTCTTTATCTATGGGTTCCTTGGCGTGTTTCTAGATGCTAACCTTGGTCTTTAAGCAGGCTCTTCCTAATTCCACTGAGAATGAGGCCTAGAGGGTGAAACACTAAGTGTGTCCATGTATCTTAGTTAAATATTAATTTAACAAGTTAAATAAATATAATTCCCGACTATGGTTAAATAATTATTTAAGGATGCCTGATCACATTTATTTCGACATGAGTTATTCGAGAGAATATATTATGGATGAAATAATATTTATTAGAGAGTGATGTGGTTATATTTATTTAAGAAATAAGTAGCCATTACTCAAGGTCAAATAAATGTGGTGGAGGAAATAAATAAAAGTGAAAAATAAAAGTACATGCCGTGTATATTTAATATACACGCTGTGTAGTTTTATGGAAAAAAAAAGTACACATCGTGTATTAATGATTACACTGCATGTAGTTTTCCAGTCAGGATTTTGAGGATATAATATTGTTTTATTAAATGATATTAATTATAATCATCGTGGGAAAATTTCAAGGAATTAATAATTCCACATGGGGGTTTCAATAAGAGTTAATGTAATAAATAAAACACGTATGGCATTAATTTATTGTCATAACTCTGTAAACCTCAAACCTGATTATAAATATCCTCAAAACCCCAACACTTCTCACCAATCGTTGTGCACAACAATTCTGAATAATTATTTCAAGCCTGAATGAACTCCTTCCTCCAAGAATTCTCTCAAGACTGAGAGATCAAGGTGATCAAAGGAGGACATCACAAGTGAAGGTTCTTCCGCGCTAGCACCTGGAGATCCCTTCGGTGGCGTCTGGAGATACGTGGCACATGTGTAGATCACCGCTAGAGGAATCCTAAACTTGGATTTTATGACGCAACGACGGATCACCGAATCGTGACTAGATATACCAATGAAGAAATAATTCCACCAAGGTAATTATTATGAATTAATTAAATTAATTATAACCAACATATGATGATCATGTCTCTATGGTTCCATGATTCCCTCTTTTGTTTTTCGTTCTTCGTTCTATTCTGAATATCTGGCATTTTATATCATGACAGATCTCGGTTTGAACATTTTTTAACGCTAAAATTAAAGTTGGCCAAACCCACCAATGCGCTTCCGCTGTGCTCAGAACCTACAAGTGGTATCAGAGGGGTCATATCGTTGATTATAATTATTTAGTTTTTCATTTATGTTTTATGCATTTAATAATTTAGTTGTTTCAATTCAAGATTAATCGTTCAAGAAATATGAATCTCGAGATATGTTCCTCCTCCCTCGTTTCTTGTTAACCTCATAGAAACGAATTTTTTCGTTTAATTTTTATTATAATAAAATAATGGAACTCATCCGTGGGTGGAAAACATTTCTGTACATACAACACTAGAATATACGATGGGTATTCGGAAGTACACGTCGTGTAGTCTAGGTTCAATGCATTAACTGATCCGCCAAATCAGGCCATGTATTGGATTATACATATGTCATTTATGACACCATATGTTGTCTAGGAAAAAGTGGCACACAGTTTCCGGTTTACACGCCGTGTGGTCCAACTGAACATGGCGTGTAGTCCCTTTGGGTTCGGGTTGGACCGTGTACCCCATACACAGCTTGCCCAGCTGGAAACTGTGTAACACAGAAACTACACAGAATGTGTCCCACTTTACACATCGTGTACTCCGAAAACTTCTGAAGTACATTTACATGCCCCGTCCCCGGGCATGTACTTTGGATGGACAGTGATGAAAAGTACACGCAGTGTAGTCGGAAATAAACGACATATACTCAACCAAATTATGCAGATTTATTAAAATTTATTATTATATTATATAAAACCTTGAGACATGTACCATAGTGCAGGTGTAGAGCTGAGGCACAACATGTGATAGGTGTTTTATATATATATATGTTTAATTTAACATCTGCGTAATAAATGGGAATCCACCAGGTTGCCTCCAAGGTACAAGATACGTAAAAGGATAATTTTAAATAAATTTATTTGTTTAAAATTATGATGGATGAGAATCTCAAGGAAGTTTAGAAAATGGTTTAAGATAAAATAATTGATTAATTAAAGATAATTAATTGATTCGAGCGTGATTTATCATTAACAAGAATGATTAAAGAATTGAATGCTAGTTTTATTTATGCGTAAATATCCTTGCATGTATGGATGATCATGAGCTAGACCGGGACATTTGTATGTGAATGGTTTCTTTTAATTTATTTATTTAAATTAAATTTTCTGGCATGCGAGCCATCTCCTCATTAATATGTAGGGCATGTGCGCCCAATGATTCTTTTATGAAAACCCCCCTTTTACCCCTCACCTGCGTGTGAGATAAATGCATATGTAATGGATGGAGCTCCCAAGCTAGTGGAGGCGGCTCAAGTCAGGAGCCAAGGTGAAACCAATCCATGGAGATACAAAGGTGGATAGGTGGAAAGCAATAAACACGAACCCACAAGGTTCAAGGTGTTTCTCCCCTAGGTCTTGGGTTAGTTTATCAACTGCTAGATAAACTAACCAATAGAAAAAATCTCATAATCATACCATTTATTTTATTTATGTCAGTTTCATTGTTTATTTATTGTGGGTGTGTAGTCAAGATCACACAATTAATGTATTAAACGAGCATGCAAGATTGAACTAAAATAAAAACTGGCTTCTGCGTAAATATTATCTTAGACATGGTTAATCACTTAAGTATATCCCACTTAATATTAACAAGCATGTAATCAAAGATAATAAAATGGAAATTTACATATAAGGATAAAATCCCTCAAAAGAAATATTAATTCGGTATAGCCTTCCATAATCTTTGTTAGAATCGAACCATAGTTCAAAGTGCTTGACCAACCCTAGTTGGGGTGCTTTCAATTATCGGGGAATTCTAATTCAAGGTTTTGGGTTGACTTGACTTGGTTCACATAAAGGGTTGACTTCCACAACAGGACATGGTGTAACCAAGAGGCAAAGGTTCAGGAAATCCAAAATAAAAGGATTTCAGGATCGGGGAGTCCACTCAATGGATCGAGGAGCTGCGAGTTAATGTAGTTGGCATTTGGAATGCCTACATAAAAACCTTAAAGTTTCTTGACTAACCCTAGTTGGGTAATGCGAAGGGAAATATGGATCCTTGCCACTAGAATATTTAGGCAATAGAATATTCCGAAGTCAATGGTGAGGGCTATTAGATTTCGATAAAATAGTGGGAGACTAATAAGTCTTAATTTATTTATTTGTCTCTTTTTTGGAATAATGTACTAAACCTTTTCTCATCTTAATTAGTAGAAATGGCAAGAAAATAACTTCAAACATTTCATTGTGAACCATACTCAAGAAGGAAAACCTTCTCACTAGTACTAATTTTCAAGAGTGGCAGAGGCATTTACGCGTCATCCTTCCCCATGAAAGGAAATTGTATGTGCTGGAAGAGCCTATTCCATTTGCACCTAGGAAAGAGGAAAGTGATGAGGAATTATCTCTATATAGTAAACACATGGATGATGCCACATATGTCCAGTGATTCATGCTATCGGTCATGTCCAATGAGCTCTTGAAGCAACATGAAAACATGAACGCATATAGCATGATGTCTCACCTTAAGGATATATACCAAGATAAGGCGAGACAAGAGAGGTATGAGATCTAAAATGATTTGTTTACAACTAAGCTTGGAGAGTCTGCGTGATCTGGGCCTCATGTAGTCAAGCTTATTGGCTATATTGAACACCTAGACATCGTAGGGATTAAATTCCTGGATGAGTTGCGTACAGATCTCATCCTATCATCACTACCCAAGACCTTATCTATCTTTATTGTCAACTACAACATGAGCAACAATGAGAATAGTCTATCGGAACTTCTAACCTTGATTCTCCAGGTAGATAAGGTCATGGGGCGTGACAAACCTACAGTCCTTCTGGTGGATAGGAAAAGGAAGGACAAGGAAAAGGGGCCAAAGACATATAAACAGTTTGAATCCCCTGAGCATCGTCCCTCCTATAAGGGTAAGATCTAGAGGCAGGGAAAGGAATAGGAGGTGGTGTGTTTTGCATGTGGCAAGCAAGGCCACTAGAAGAGGAACTGCACCCAGAAGCATCGGGACACTAAAGGTGCATTCATTATCGAATGTAATCTTTCTATTTCTACACATTGGGTATTAGATACAGCTTGTGGGCCTCACATCTGTATTCAAATACAGGAACCAAGTATATTTAGAATGATTTCCAGAGGAGAGTTGGATCTTCGAGCTGCCAATGGTGTAAGGCTGGCTGCGTTGGCTATTGGTGATTACCACCGCTCACTGCTAACTGGGATGATTCTGGTTTTACAAAATGGTTATTATGTGCCTAGTGTTACCAAGAACATAATTTCTTTATCTTGTTTGGATAAGTATGGATTTGTTTTCATATTTGGAAATAAGGGTTGTCTCTTTTATAAGAACATTGTATGTTATGGTATGGCCCATTTGAATAATTGTTTGTATGTATTAAATTATGAAATCCAAGTGTTGGAAATCGATAACGAAACAAGCTCACATGACTCATACATCACCCAGTTGTGGAATCACCATCTCGGTCATGTAAATGAGAAGCGCTTGAAAAAGCTCTTCCAAGATGGCTATTTAGACTCTACTGAGCTAAAACCACTTGATAGATGTCACGCTTGTTTACAAGTAAAAATGACCAAGCCAGCTTTGGGTGGATAGGGTGAAAGGGCCACAGAGCTTCTAGGATTGGTACACACAGATGTGTGTGGTCCATTTCCAATAGAAGCTAGAGGTGGATATTCTTACTTCATTACTATTAATGATGATTTGGGTAGATATGGCTATGTCTACTTAATGAGGTATAAGTCAGAGGCCTTATAGAAATTTAAGGAATTCAAGAATGAAGTAGATAATCATCTTGGTAAGAAGATAAAGAAGCTTTGATCGGATTGAGGTGGAGAATATCTGAACCAAGAGTTCATCTATCTTCTATGGGAGTCGGGGATTCTATCTCAGCTCACTCCTCCTTATACACCATAGTGGAATGGTGTTAGTGAAAGGAAGAACTGCACCTTGTTGGACATGGCGAGGTCGATGATGAGTCATGCGGATCTTCCATTATACATTTGGGGATATGCATTCCAAACTGCGGAATACACATTAAACTGAGTACCAACTAAGGCGGAAAATGGAATTCCCTCCGATTTATGGAATAGAAAGAAACCCATTTTGTCACACTCACGTGTATGGGGATGTGAGGCATTTGTTAAGTCCTTCTCGGGAAACAAACTAGAATCCCAGGGCATGAAGTGTATCTTCATAGGATATCCTAATGAAACAAAAGGATATTACCTATATAACCCTCAAGGTAAGAAATTGATTGTCGCCAGACAAGTCGTCTTTCTTGATATGGAGAACATCCTCAAAAAGTATAGTGGGAGAAAGATTGACTTCGACGAAGATGACACTAAAGATACACAGGAGTTGGTATAAAAACAAGTTCCACAGGTCCTAGTGGAAGAGGTTCCAGAACACAAGTACTACGTAGGAGCTCAAGAGAGGTAAGGGAACCAGAGAGATTTGGTTTCCTAGTCACTGAGGATGGTGAATCATTATTGTTGGAAAATATTGAGCCTCTCTCCTACAAGGAAGTAGTAGAAAGCACAGAATCTACAAGATGGCTAGATGCTATAAATTCTGAGATGGATTCCATGTATCAGAACCAATTCTGGGTACTAGTCAATGAGCCAGTTGATGTCATGCATGTTGGATGAAAATGGGTATTCAAGAGAAAGATGGACATTGAAGGTCAAGTTAGCACCTATAAATCAAGGAAAGCGGCTAAAGGATTCAGACAGCGTCAAGGAATTGACTATGATGAAACCTTCTTGCCAGTTTCCATGTTTCAATCCATAATAATCATACTTGTCATAGCAGCTTACTATGACTACGAGATTTGGAAAATGGATGTCAAAACAGCATTCCTTAACGGGAACCTTTAGGAAGATGTCTATATGACACAACCCGAAGGGTTTGTGACACCAGGTGAAGCCAAACGGGTTTTCAAGTTGCAAAAATCCATTAATGGATTAAAGAAAGCATCCAGGTCATGGAACATTCGATTTGATGAAGCCATAAAAGAATTTGTGTTCATTAAAAACAAATGTGAGCCATGTGTTTATAATTGGTTTAATGGGAATGTGATCATTATACTAGTAGTATATGTTGATGACATATTGGTTATTGGAAACGATGTACCAGTATTACAGTCAGTTAAGGACTAGTTGAACAAGTGTTTCTCCATGAAGGACTTGGGTGAACCAGCCTACATTCTAGGGATCAAGATCATTCGTGATAGATCCAAGAGGCTTCTTCGACTAAGTCAGAGTAAAAACATTGACTAGATACTAAAGAGATTTAGTATGGAACATTCCAAGAGGGGATTTGTTCCAGTGTCACATAGCCTACTTCTTTCTAAGAAAATTTGTCTTCAGACACAATTAGAGAAAGATAGAATAAGTAAGATCTCATACGCTTCGGCTATAGGACCCAACATGTATGCCATGTTATGTACCATGCTTGATGTAGCCTGTGTACTGAGCATGGTAGGAAGATATCAAGCAGATCCTGGAGAACAGAATTGGACTGTTGTTAAGACTATACTTAAATATTTGAGAAGAACTAAAGATATGTTCCTGGTGTATGGAGGAGACGAGGAGCTTCTCATCAGATGGTATGCTGATGCTGGTTTTCAGACAGATCAGATTGATCTGAAGTCGCAATCTGGATATGTTTTCTGTCTCAATGGAGGAGATGTGAGATGGAAGAGTTCAAAACAGCCAGTTATTACTGATTCTATAGTGGAGTCCGAATATATAGAGGCTTTTGATGCAGCCAAGGAAGCCGTATTGATTCAGAACTTTGTCCAGGAGCTTGATGTGGTTCCTAGCAGTAAAGATCCCATTCCATTATATTGTGATAATACTGTAGCGGTGGCTCTTGTGAAAGAACCAAGGTCACATCAACAGACAAAGAATATACTCCGGAAGTATCACCTCTTGAGGGATTTCTATCAAAGGTGTGAATTTGCAGTGAGCAGTGTGTCCATGGAAGAGAACGTGGAGGACCCCCTGACTGAAGTCCTATCTCAATAGAAGCATGAATATCATGTGAGAGCTAGCGGGTTAAAAGTTGCTAGTAGTTGGCTCTAGTACAAGTGGGAGTCTGTTGGAGTTGGTGGCCTAGAACCAACTACTTTGTACATTATTCATTAATAAAAACCTTATCACAACTTGATTGTTCTTCTGCGTGACAATGCATGTGATAATGTCCTAAGGACAGTTGTTTCATTAAAGGGTCATAGCGGATCCCTACTATGATGAGAACACGGAAGTTCCATAACACTATTCTTGAAAATATGATCTATGGACGAATGATGTTATTTGAGGGACACAAATAATACAGTCCATTAGGGGTGAGGACTCATAATACTTTGAGGCACCTTCTCATGGTGTGCGCCCTTGGTAATATCTAGGAGGATATTATGAGAACGAGACCCGCCAGTATGAAATCCACATTTTATAGTGTCATTTGATGTTCCTATCTGTAGACATGTGTATTGGTCCTTAGACATTAAGATTATTATTAATGGGTATTACAACTCACACACATAGATGTATTGATGAAAATTGTGACGACACACAGTTCGCAGTGAGGTAGGATATGTTGGGTACGTCACAAGTAATACTGCATTAATCGATAATGTGAGAAAGGATTTGTACCTTATGTTCCATAACAGAAGTAGATATCTCAGGCCCTTTGATGGAATTAATATAGCCTAAATAAATCCATGGCCATGGTAAGGTATGGGTGAGTTCGATTCCAAAAAATCAAAGAAAGAATAATCGATCACATGGGTTGATAGCACTAGCATGCAACCCGCTTGATTAGAGATATCGAGTCAAAGAGATTATATTACACGGTAAGCATTCATATGAGGTGACACGTCAGTGCGGTGTTAACTTCTTTCTCTATGGGTGCTTGGCATGTTTCTAAATGCCAACCTTGGACTTTAGGTAGCCTCTACCTAATTCCAATGAGAAAGAGGCCTAGAGGGACACACACTAAGTGTGTCCATGTATCTCAGTTAAATATTAATATAACAAGTTAAATAAATATTATTCTTGAATGTGGTTTAATAATTATTTAAGGATGCATGATCTCATTTATTTCAGCACTACTTATTTGAGAGAATATATTGTGGATGAAATAATATATATTAGCCAGTGATGCAGTTATATTTATTTAAGAAATAAATAGCCATTACTCAAGGTCTAATAAATGTGGTGGAGGAAATAATGAAAAGTGAAAAATAACAGTACATGTTGTGTATATTTAATATACACGCCATGTAGTTTTATGGAAAACAAGTACACGACGTGTATTAATGATTACACAGTGTGTTGTTTTCCAGTCATGATTTTGAGAATATAATATTGTTATATTAAATGATATTAATTATAATCAGCTTGGGATCATTTCAAGTAATTAATAATTCGACATGGGGGTTTCAATACGAGTTAATGAAATAAATAAAACGTGTAACACATTTATTTATTATCATAACTCTGTAAACCTCAAACCTGATTATAAATATCCTCACAACCCCAACACTTTTCACCAATCGTTGTGCACAACAATTCTGTAGAATTTTTTAAAGCCGGAAAGAACTCCTTCCTCCAAGAATGCTCTCAAGACCGAGAGATCAAGGCGATCAAAGGCAGACATCGCAAGCGAAGGTTCTTCCATGCTAGCACCCAGAGATCCCTTTAGTGATGCCTGGAGATACGTGTCACACATGTAGATCACTACTAGAGGAATACAACACTTGGATTCTACGACGCAATGACGGATCACCAAATCATGAACGGACACATCAATGATGAAATAATTCCACCAAGGTAATTATTGTGAATTAATAAAATTAATTATAACAAATATATGATGATCCTATCTCTATGGTTTCGATATTCCCTCTTTTGTTTTTCATTCTTCATTCTATTCTGAAGATCTGTAATTTTATATCATGACGGATCTCAGTTTGAACGTTTTTTAACGCTAAAATAAAAGTTTGGAAAACCCACCAATGTGCTTTTTCTGTGCCCAAAACCTACAATTTATACTTTAATTAAATCTATACTCACTATAGAAAATGAAAAGTAATCTCAACAACTCAATAAAAACAAGGAGCTTAAACATTATAATGAGAAATTAAAAAATGATCTTGAGAAGTTTTCAGATTATAAGGACAACTTAACTGAAATTATTATAAAACAGCTTTCCTATAAATATACTACTGGTAGGGGTTATATTCAATGGAAAATAATTTTTTTAAAACAATTTTATATGTAAATATGGAAAATATGGGTTTTTTCTTAAGCTGGGAAATTGTTTTACAAGTTCTAGTACTAGACCATGTTTTAATACTACTAATTCTTCTAGACCTAATAGAGTTTATACTTTTAAAATTTTCAAATATATTTTTGGAAACCTTTGAATAAAATGTGGGTTCTAAAATCATTATTTACTAATATTACTAGACCCAATAAAATCTGGGTACCAAAGTATTTTATTTGTTAAATTGTTTTTGTAGCAAATATGTTTAAAGACTTCCTATAAGATATTATGGTACTAGGATGGTGTATTTTTTAGACACATTATATAGGACAACTCAAGATTAAAGAATCTCATAATGATTTATACAATACATATCACTTTTTGTGGCAATGAAAAGAGGAAAATTATTACCTTTGGGGAAATCGTTAACACTTACAAACTTTTAATTTATACATTTGTTTATATTGGAAGTCTTTGGCATGATCTTATTAACATTTCAGAGTTATGTGATGATGGATTTCATGTTATATTTGAAAATTTTTCCTGTAATGTTTTCAATTCGGTGAATTATTTATTGTTTACTGGCTTCAAAAATTAAAATTTTGATGCTGTAAATATTGATTCTTTAGTGTCATCAAAAGTTTCTTCCTTAAGTTCATTTCATAAAGATTCTTGTATCTGGAATAGAATACTAGGAAATTGTAACATTCACCCTCTTAGAAAGTTTAATAGAAGAGTATTAGTCAATGATCTACCTAAACTATAGTCTTCCAATGATAATTTATGTAATCCTTCTCAAAAATGAAAACACAGATTATTGTTCAAACAAAATAAATAAGTTCCAAATTTTCTACCTTTTGATTTGTTACATATGTATTTTTTGGACCTTCTAGAGTTTCAAGATTAATTGGGAATCACTATGTCCATGTTCCAGTAGATAACTTTTTTAGGTTTACTAGGAGTTTCGTTTTAGCTAAAAAAGTAAGGCTTGTTCATATTTCATTATGTATGCTAGGTCTGTAAAAAACATAAGTGTGCTTAGGATCAAAACATTTAGAAGTGACCATGACCCTAAGTATGAAAATCAAGAATTTGAAATTTTGTTTCTCCTAAAATGGTTGTAGTTATAAATTTTATTCTCTTAGGACATCCCGGTAGAATGGAGTTGAAAAAAGAGAAATATAACCTTACAAGAGATAGCCTGAACTGTGCTTAATGAATATTATCAACCTAAATAATTTTTTGAAGATGCTATGAATATAACTTGGTATATAATCAATAGAGTTAGACCCATACAAACGAAAAAAACCCTTATTAGTTGTTGAATAATAGGAAAGATAAGGTTAATTACATAAATGTACTTGGTTACATAGTCTTCATCCTTAATACAAAAAGTAATCATGATAATGTTTCCCCCAAGAGTGATGAAGGACTTTTTCTAGGTTATTAAATCTCTAATAAATCCTATAGATTCATTAATAAGAGAACTAATGGTGTGGATGAATCAATTCATGAAAAATTTGATGAAAAAGATCCATATGAATCCAAAACCTCAATATAAAATATTGCAGAAAATTTATACATTCTAGAAAAAATTCATAAACCTTTTGATTCTATTGTTAAACAACTGCAACAACCAATTCTGTAAACTATCTAGATTTTGAAAAGGAACCCTAATCTGTTGACGATCCTGAAGTGAACCGACATTCTTTCTCAAGAAATGTTATAAATCATAAAAATCATCCTTTAGATGGTGCAGTTGGATCCATAGATAAATGAACATAGATAAGAGCTTCTCAAAGAAACTAGGGTGAACATCAAGTATTTTTTGTTAGTACATGTTCCTAAAATCATTAATGATACAATCAATATGGAATTATGGATGATAGATATGCAAGAATAATTAAACATGTTTGAAAGAATCAATGTATGGAAACATATTAATAGATACAAAGGACCCTTGAAAATAGTCACTAACTGGGTGTTTATAAATAATGTTGATGAAGATGGTAAAATAGTAATAAATAAATCCAGACTAGTTGCACAATTTTATAGTTAAGAGGAATAAATAGACTATGAAAAAACCATTGCATGAGTAGCTCGACATGTAGCCATTATAATAATACATGCATATGCAGTACATCTGAATTTCAATCATTATCAATTAGATGTTAAAAAATGAATTCCTTAATGGTTATATAGTTGAGTATGTTTTTTTAACAACCACTTGGTTTTACAAATGCACATTTCTCAAATAATTTTTTCATATTAACAAAATATAAGTATGGTTTAAAATAAGCTCCCAGAGCATATTATGAGAGGATCATCACTTTTCTTATTTCTAAAGATTTAACAATATGTATAGATGATCCTATACTATTAATAAAAAGAATTTAAAATTTTTTAGGTGGTCATATATTTGTCGATGATATTATTTTTCTATCTTGAGAAAATTTGTTTTGTATTGATTTTTCAAAAATAATGAAAATGGAGTTTTAAATGAGTTTAATGGGTGAAAAATCTTTCGTGGATTTCAATATTTTCAAAACAAGGAAGGTGTTATTTTAAGTCCAATTAAATATACTACAGATTGTTTAAAAATTTTTAATCTAGATAGCACTAAAATTAGTGATACTCCTTTGAGTACCACCTGTAAATTAGATATTAATGAAAATAAATGATTAGTGGATCAAACCAATTATAGAGGTATGATTAGAAGCCTTTTTTACATAGCTGATATCTAGCCAAATATTATTCTTATCATGTGTATATGTGATCATTTTCATGAAAATCCTAAAGAGTCACATCTACTTGTTGATAAAAGGATTTTCAAATACATCAAATATCCAACAAACATCAAAATTCTCTATCAATGAAGACAACTCTTTCAATTAGTTAGCTATTATGATTCTAATTTTTGTTGTTACAAGTTAGATAGAAAAATAACATTTGGAACATGTTAGTTTTTCTGAAAGTATCTAGTTTCATGATGTGTTATGAAACAAAATTTTGTTTCATTATCTACCATCGAAGCTGAATACATAGTTGCTGGTAATTGTTGTGCTCAAATTTATCAGATGAAACACACTTTACTAGACTCTGGATATCAACTTAGAATGTTTCTATAAACTATGAAAACACATGTGCTATTAAAATTTCTAATGAACAAGTTTCTCATTCAATAACAAAGAATATTGATTCAACACATAACTTTTTGAGACATAATTATCAGAAAGGTAATATAGCTTTTGATTTTATTGGCACTGAACATCATCATTCTGATATTTTTACTAAGCCATTAAATTATAAGAGAATGAGTAAAATCAGACATGAGTTGGGGAGGATAAATTTTGAGTGACTAACCATTGATGAATCAATGTTAAGGACTCACCTTTGCTAAATCGCTATTATTGACACACATTTGATTAATCCCTGTTGAAGACTCACTATTGATGACTCATCAATGTTGACTCAATGATGATAAATAATTATTGAGGACTAAATTTGGATGAACCACTTTTGATGACTCACCATTGATGACTCACTTTTGGGACTCACTAATGACAAGTCACAGTTAGAACTCAATGTTCTGACATACCATTGGTCTTTACTTTGTTATTTTTTTGTCTCAAACTAAAAGTATGTATTTTATTTATATTGTTTTATTTTATACAATATTTTTGATTTATGATTCTTAAATTCCTAAATTATAAATATTTATTCAATCTAATACCATTTGATACTCACTCTCTCTCCCAAAACTGAATCTTTTTCTCTCCATCCTCTACTACTTTTCTCATCAAACCCAGCCTATTGAATCATTCAAAATAGATCGAGTGAATCTACCATTTGAGAATAATCTCGATGAGCCTGATTCTTCAAATAAGTAAAAGGGTGAGTCAAGATCTCCTAAAGTAAACATGTTATCCGAGATATTTCTAGAAAAGTAGTTGTTCTGAAAAAAAGAATTGCATGAAAAATTATTGTTATCATGTAATTCCCATTTTTTGTGAGTGTTATAAGAACATGGTTGGTTGGATTAGTTCTCCAAAAACACACAACCTCTCTATATAATAATATTACATGAATTTTATATGAATTAGATGTTTATTCTTGATAGAATTTAATTATTTTGGAATAATTAGAGAATAAATGGAAAAGGGTTTACTATTGTAACGCCCCGGTTCTAGAAGCCACCCAGAGGAGCCTCGTACCTGGTTAGTCACAAGGCCTCAAGCGCATTTCCCCAAATTCCAGAGGCTGTCAACTAGAATTGAGGACCATCGGTGTGATAGTAGGGAAACTATTCCCTCATGAAAATAGTACACAACAGATTTAAACAAAACATACAATAACAGAAGCAGTAAATATCCAACAATTATAAACAGTGGAAAATGAATGATAAACAAAAAGAGCACAGACACACACATATACATATATATATGAAATGATGCAAGATACATATGTCTAGGAAAGCATTCAAACAAGTCACCATGCGGAATACAATACTAATCCAAAGTAAAAAGAAGGAAACAGATAAGCAACACCTCAGTTTCGCAAGCCTTTTCTTGGTCCAATGCTCTCCTGCTCCAATGAAATTCAAGAACTGAATTACAAAGGGAGATTTCCCTTGTCTATACCTGAAACAATATAATCTGTTTGGGCCCAAAAGCATGACCCAAACAGGGTGTGAGACTAAATCTCAGTAGGTAACCACCCAAAGATCTGTTCCTAACAGTCAGTGAGGATATGGTAGGTAACAGTACAATATTCCTTAAACATGATGATTCACATGATTAAACAATCCACAGATCAACAAGCAGTAGTGAAGCAAGCAGCTAACCACAAATAGGAATCCCTCCGGGAAGTACTCACAGCCATCCCTTCTGGTCCTATCCAAGAAGTACCAATGACCCTCTTGGAAGTACACTCAGCCTAACCCCCTTGGTCTTGTCATATGAAATTATAAGACTCTCTGTGGAAGCATGCTCAGTAAATTACTCTTATATTCTAAGGTAGTCAACGACACTATGAGATAGATCACGCGGTGAAATCCCCTTATAGCCCCAAGGTCTAGAGACTCTCTGAGGAAGCTCACTTGTTCAATTTCTCTTATAGCCTCAGGGTCGATCACAGACTCTGTGGAAGCTCACTCAGTCAATTCCTCCTATAGCCTGGAATGGTTTAAGGAAATTCAAACAAAACACAAACTCTCCGTGGAAGCTCACTCGGTATACCCCCGTATAGTCTACAAAGATCCAAGCTCTCTAAAGAAGCTCCCTCGGTCCATTCTCCTGTAGTACATAATATCCAACACTCTATGGGAAGACCACTCGGTCCATCCCCTATAGTATATAATGTCTAAGACTCTCCGAGGAATCTCATGCGGTCTATCCCCTTATTGTCTATATAACTAGGTTCTCAAGGCCCCATTCCAGTTAGTGCATAATAATGCTATAAGGCCAATGTAAACCTACAGAGCTACTTGGATAACTAGCCTACAACATTACAAGCATGTCATGGAACAACACTCCATCCTATGGTAACAAGGCATAGAAAACAGGTATAACGGTCAAAGGTTGAACAAGACCAAAAGGTCGTAAACAAAACATGGAATGGGGAAAACATTCAAGCATATAAATTACCCTCATACATAACCAAATTACCTCTACTCAAGCATACAATAATGGCAGGAAAACAACAGGGGAAAACAGTAAACACGCAATACCCTGTTCAATGGTATAAGTGGAAATTGTACATAAAACTCATGACCTTGAACAGAAAGGAACAAACCACCTACCTTGATGCTAGGAGATCGATATACATAAACCACGAGGCTTGAACCACCTTAGATCATCGTATATCTATGAAAATTCACAAAACATTCAACCCATAATAACTTGCAAAAGAAGAGGAATTGGAAAACAAAGCTCTAGGAGAAGGAAGATATTACCACTGCGGTCCCAACACAATAGAAGACGGTCGATTCGGAGAACAGACAGAGGCTCTGGGGCTCGGAGGAGATTCACAACAATACGGGATGCTCTCAGTCAATGAAACTAGAGAAGAAGCATGTTCTGGAGATTAGACGCGACCCCGGTCTGTTTAATGAAAAAATATTAAAGTACAAATCTTGTACATTTGGAGTACATGAAGTGTACTTGGATTTTTCGTACACCACTTTAAGCAGCCTCGACATCACCCCACATGACTGTGTGTGTGAGCCGGAAATGGCCATCACATGGCCTCGTGCGAAATCGAAGTACACGACGTGTACTTCAAAAATTTCCAGAAACTCTTCTTTTCTCAAAAACTCTAGAAAAAGGAAAAACTTACCTAAAACGAAGGTCTGGGTTCTTACAAACTTTCCCACATAAATAAACATGTCCTCGAATTTCCTTATCAAGGCGTGGAAGAAGAAACCCCAAACAGCTCTGGCCACTACGATCGTACATCGGCCTCCCTCTCCCAAGTCTCGTCCTATACTCGCCCATGTTTCCATACCACCTGTACCAGAGGAACATACCGGCCATGGAAAACCTTCATACTAAGATCTACAATCCAGATATGATTATCCTCAAATGATGTATCTGCTTCATGCTCAACCTCCTCAGGTTGAAAGACATGAGATGGGTCTGAAAAGTAATGTCGGAGTTGAGAAACCTGGAAGATGTCGTGCATAGCCCAATACCTCTTAGGTAACTGCAACTAATAGGAAACCAGACCAACTCTCTCCAACAACTCAAATGGCCCGACGTACCGTGGTGAAAGCTTACCCAGTCTCCAAATCCACTTGTTTCCCAACCTCGATGCAACACATAGGAAAACCAGATCCCCACTCTCAAACTCCAGAGGCCATCTTTGCTGATCAGCATAAGACTTCTATAGAGACCGTGTCGTAGCCATCATTTTATGAATAAACTCTATCTTCTCTAAGGTCTTCTGAAAAAGAGGAGGTCCCAACAATGCTACCTCTCCTATCTCCATCCATCAAAAAGGTGATCAGTATGGCCTGCTGTACAAAGCCTTATTAGGTGCCATCTGAATAGTTGCCTGAAAACTATTTTTGTAGGTGAACTCCAAAAGAGGTATATGCTTCTCCCAAGAACCTCCAAAGTCCAAAATGCATGCTCGAAGCATATCCTCAAGCACCCAAATCATACGCTGAGCCTGGCCATCTGTTTGGGGATGAGATGTTATACTCAAAAGTACATGTATACCCAAGGCCTTCTGAAGCCCCTGCCAAAACCGAGAAGTAAAACACGCATCACACTCTGAAACAATGGAGTGTGGAACTCAATGTAGATGTACAATCTCTCGGATGTACAACTATCCTTGATCATTAACACTAAAGGTCTCGTTGATTGGCAAGAAGTGAGAAACCTTCGTAAGCCAGTTGATGACAACCCAAACAACATCATTCCCTCAAGGTTACCTCATAAAACCTGTCACGAAGTCCATCGTGACATCGTTCTACTTCAACTCATAAATGGGTAACGTCTACAGAATACATGATGGTCACTGATGCTCCGCTTTCCCTAGATGACATGTGGAACACCTCATGACAAAACCAGACACATCTCTCTTCATACATGGATACCAATACTGGTGGTCTAGATCATGATAAATCTTGGTGACTCCAGGATGAACTTCCCAAACTGAGGAATGAAAGACTTGCATCAGCTCCTCGCGTATGTCTACTGGCACCCATACGCATCTCTGGAAATGCAATATCTCATCCTCGCCTATTGTCCATCCAGGAAGAGGGTCCCCTCATGACACACTCTCCCACGGGACTAGGCCTTCTGAGTCGGATAGCTGCCCCATTCGTACCCGATCAAGAAGAGTAGAGGTTACACCTACATAAGATAGAAAAGCCTGCCCCTGTCTATTGTGCACCTCCAAATGCATCTCAGAGAACAAATCCATATGCTTCCACTCAATGATAGCCTCATGAACTGTCTTTATATGACTTCTCCTGCTCAATGTGTCAGCCACTATGTTTCCCTCCCCAGGTGTATAGGCAAGTTCAATGTCAAAAGACTGAAGATACTCAACCCACCTGTGATGTCTTGGATTCAGATCATGCTGAGTAAAGATGTATTTGAGACTCTTGTGGTTAGTAAACACCATAAAGTGCTCTCCCAGAAGATAAAATATCCAACAACGTAAGCCATGAACAACTGCTACCAACTCCAGATCATTCGTCGGGTAGTTTCTCTCATGTGGCCTCAATTGTCGAGACCCGTACGCAATGACTCCATCTCCCTGGAGAAGCACAGCTCCCAGCACAATACCTGAAGCATCACAATACACGGTATAACTCTTTCTTATCTCTAGAAAGACTAGTATCGGTGTTGATGTCAACCTCCCTTTCAACTCCCGAAAGGCTGACTCACAAGAATCTGACCATAAGAACATTACCCCTTTCTTTGTCAGACCTATCAATGGTTCTGCTAGGCAAGAAAAATCATATATGAAGCATATGTATTATCCATCCAACCCTAAGAAATTTGTACCTAAAATACATTATTTGGATGCTCCCAATAAAATACATCCCTCACATTCTCTAGGTCTACTGATACTCTTGTCTCTGAGATAACATGACCCAAAAAGTGAATCTAATCCATCCAATGGTGGCATTTCGAGAGCTTAGCATATAACTAATGCTCCCTCAGTGTACTTAGAACAATGTCAAGATGGGTAGCATGGTTGTGTCGAGTGTGAGAGTAAACTAAGATGTTGTCAATGAAAACTTCCACAAAGGAATCCAAGTATGGATGGAACGCTCGGTTCATCAGTTCCATGAAAACTGCAGGAGCGTTCGTGAGACCATACGGCATAACCATATACTCATATAGACCATACCTGCTCCGGAATGAAATAAGAGGTATATCAGATGTTCTAATGTGAAACTGATGATAACTGAATCTCAAGTCAATCTTTAAGAACACTTGGGCTCCTCAAATCTGATCAAAGAGAACATCTATCCTCAGAAAGTGATATCGGTTCTTGACCGTCAACTGGTTTAGCTTCCGATAATCTACACAAAGCCTGAGGGGGTCGTCTGCATTTTTCGCAAACAGGATAGGTGAACCCCAAGGAGAAGTACTATGTTAGATGAAACCCTTGGTCTGTAACTCCTCCAACTGCTTCATGAGCTCCTGTAACTCAGGTGTGGCCATCCTATAAAGAGGAATAAACACCGGTGCCACTCCTGGCATGAGCTCAATCAAGAATTCTACCTCGTTCTCTGGAGGAAAACCTGAAAATTCCTCTGTAAAGACATCTCTGAAACGATCCACCACTAGAGGAAAGTCTAACTGTGAAGTCCCCGGGTCATCCAGATAAAGACTAGAAATCAAGGCTGTAACTCCTCCTAGCCAATGATGCTCGAGTCCTACTCGACTCACATGGACATCCCACCCGCCTCTATGAAGAAAGGATCCACCCTCTGGTGATACAAAACTCACTCTGTGGTGATAGCAATCGACGGCTGCTTGGAAGGGGACTAACCAGTCCATTCTGAGAATGAAATCATTGCTAGTCATCATTAGGACATAGAGGTCCCATAAGAAGTGATACCATGAAACCTCAAGAGGGAACTCTCTGCACTAACGTACTCTAACTTCTCTAGTCCACAACGATGTTTCTAGAGTCAAAGTATCAGGGGAGAAAAAGATACAGAGCACAAGGCTCTCCACAATAATAATAGAGATAAAGCTATGCGTAGAACCAGTATCGAAAAAGCTGAAGATAAAACTGAGGCTATTAAGATCATACCTCAAACTGTAGAAGGGTCGGAATCCTGATCCTGATGGATCTGCTCCACGGTGAAAATCTGGCATGTACCGCAGCCCTGCGACCCTGACTGACCACTCTGAGCTAATCCACTCTACTGTCATTGGTAACTTGGTGACTGACCACCACGGTCGTGACCTCCACCTTGGCCTGAAAGGCTGGAAAAACTCCAGTTCCCAGACTGGTGAGAAACTAGCGATGCATCCTCTGAATGCAGGGTCATAGAAGAACCCCTACCACTAGCTGTAGGTGATAAGATCTAACAAAAACACTGAAGATGACCCATAATTCCACAAGATCGGCACTCCATCGGGTCTCTTTTTCACTAAGGCCTAGTATGCCTACTCCTCCCACACTAGTAGCATTCTACATGGCTGCCCGAAGATACATTCCTCTTACTCTGATCTCCTCGAGCAGACTCCATGCGGTGCTTCCTACTATCAATAAGAGGAACACTGACTCTGGATGTCGAACCTACCTAGCTCACTGCTCCAAAATCCCTTAGATTATGCTTAGTGATAACTGCCTAGTTGACGATAGATGATATCAAAGTCAACCTGAAGATGCTCACCTATGAGGGGATGTCATGCCTCAGGCCATCCTTGATCTTCTGCGCAAGGAACAACTCATCACCTCCTAGAATAGGTGTGAAATGTTGTATCTCTGTAAAGGGAGATGAGTACTCCATAACCAAAAGAGTACTCTGCTCAAGACTCATAAACTCCTGGGCTCGATCGGCCCTCAAGGTCTCTGGGTAGATGTAATTGTAGAAGATGCACCAAAAATCATCCCAAGTCATACTCTGCTGGTGTCCTAACCATGATATCATGTCCCACCTCCTCTTGGAGGAGTCTCAGAACATAAAGGTAGCGAGCTTTACCCACTTGTCTCGAAGTATCTTCAGGTGCTCGAAAATTGTCAGTGTAGCCCCTATCCAGGACTCTGGAGCCTAAGGTCCTCCATCCCCGGAGAACATGGGAGGATGTTGCTGCTGGAAAACATGTGTCAACTCTTCCATCGACGGGGTAGGAGGCGGTGCTCCCTGGAAGGTCTGAATCATCCAAAAAAAATCTTCCCTAAACTACGCATCGACACCTGCAACCGGTATAACTGTTGGTGCCAAGTCTGGCATAGTAGGACGATCTGTAGGAGGTCCCTGTTCAGCCATATCCGGTGTCTAATCAATGTATGGCAGATGACGTATAACCAGAGGACATCTCGGTGCCATAACTATGAAAGGTCAAAAGAACACCTTAGATTAGTATTATCAAATAATGGTAACACAAGAGTACAAGAGGGGAACATGAGAAAGAAACATTAATATTTTACAAAACATGACTAAATGGCGTGTTCTTTTTAGCCATTCACATGGGCGTGTACTTCTGCCACAACTGGACGTATAACGCCCCAACCACACAACATATTGTCCCCACACACGACATGTACTTGAACTCTATTACCTTTCACGAGTCTCCTTACATGGATTACCCACACAGTCCACTTAATCCTAAACTACATGATGTGTTCATGAAAAACACGGCATGTACTAGACAAGGTCTCAACGTCCTGTGTTGTTAGTTACACGACCGGCTACACAGTTCACTCTACAGGGTGTGCTCTATCAGAACATGGCATGTACTTGAATGTTTTCCCGACATGTGTTGTTCGTGACACGGAAAACTTCCCAGGTTACACAGCACGGTGTGTGATAATAGGAAACAGTGTGTAAAGTCAAAGATTCATCCATCTGTGTTGTTATCCACAAAGGTAGACCCATGGTCACTACAACACGGCGTGTACATATTGTACGTGGCATGTTCCTAAAGATATTTCACAACCCCATGTTTTTTTCCACATAGTCAGTGACACATTTTAAAAACTACACGGCGTGTATTAATAAAGTACATGTCGTGTATCCTAGGTTTCTCCAGGGAGTAGCTCAGAAACTGCTTTGAAGCCTAGAAAACACAGAAAACAAGAGTTAAGGTGCCAAATTCTGATCCGTGACGGCCCATACTTCCTAAGAATCAAAGCTATGCATCTTATACAAGTTATAACAAGGCAACCAGGAAATGATCCACCAAATTACTGTCCATGAGGGCCCATAAATCCTCAAGAACCAATGTTGGCATCCATCTAATCATGGTACAATACAAACAAATTCTCTATCAAACAGTAGATATTCTATCAAATCATCTATCATAACATCATGCATAATCTACACAATGTCTATCACAACAACATGAAATCGCTAATGCCTCCTAGATCGCTTGGCAAGAATGCATGGCATTTGATTTCTAACAAGTTCCAATATGATGCCTGAGATGGCATACCCTCATCTCATTGGGTTGTGAAAAATATATAATCGCAATAACAATGACGGTAACAGCACAAAGCATGTGAATCAACCAACGTTGAAATCAAATCAACTATAAAAGTGAAAACCAGTAAAACTACAATAAACGAGGTAGTATGGCTTTTCCCAGTACATGGGTTAACTACTCCTGGACACAGCTTATTAACAAGTACCTATTCTGTACTATCCCCAGATATAGGCTCCAAATAGTAATTCAAGAGAAATGAGTTCCTCTGATACCACTTTGTTACACCATGGTTCCGGAAGCCATCTAGAGGTACCCCGTACCTGGTTGGTCACATGGATTCAAGAGAATTTCCCCAAACGCCAGAGGCTACTTACTAGCAGCGAGGGCCTTGGGTGTGATAGTGGGGAAACTAAGCCCTCATTGGTAGAGTACATAGCGTATGTAAACAACACATAAAATAGTGAAAGTAGTAAATTTCCTACAATAGTAAACAACGGAAAACTAAACGATAAAAAAATCGAGCACACACACTTATATATGAAATGAAGAATGATACATAGGTATAGGAAAGCATCCAAAAAAGTCACAATGTTGAATATAATACTAAGCGAAATTACAAAAAAGAATAGATAAGAAACTCCACAACATCGCAGGTCTCAGCTAGGTCTCGTGCTCTCCTGCTCCAATGCAAGTCACGTACCTGAAGTCGAAGGGTGCTTTCCCTTGTCTATACCTGCAACAATATAATCTTTTTGGTCCCAAAAGCATGACCCAAACTGGGTGGGAGACTAAATCCCAGTAGGTAACCACCCGAAGATCTGTTCTTAATAGTCAGTGAGAATATGGTAGGTAATAGTACAGTAAGCAGTAAATAGGATGATACACATCAGTAAACAATCCACATATCAACAAGTAGTAGTGAAGTAAGAATTTAACCACAAACAGGAATCCCTTTAGGCAGTACTCACAACCATCACTTCTGGTCCTATCCAAGAAGTACCAACAACCCTCTTGGTAGTACACTCAGCTTAACCCCTCTGGTTTGGTCATACGAAATTATATGACTCTCTGATAATGCGCGCTCAGTCAATTCCCCTTATAGTATAAGGTAGTTAGAGACTCTCTAAGTAAGATCACGCGGTCAAATCCCTTTATAGACCCAAGGTCTAGAAACTATTTGAGGAAGCTCACTCAGTCAATTCCTCTTATAGCCTCAGGTCGATCATAGACTCTCTGAGGAAGCTCACTCGGTCAATTCCTCCTATAGCCTGAAATGGTATAAGGAAATTCAAACAAAACACAGACTCTCCATGGAAGCTCACTTGGTCTACACCCGTATAGTCTATAAAGATCAATACACTCTAAGGAATATCACTCGGTACATCCTCTTGTACTCTATAATATCCAAGATTCTCTGTGATGATCACTCGGTCTATCCCTTGTAGTCTATAATGTCCAAGACTCTCTGAGGAAGCTCACTCGGTCTCTCCCCTTATAGTCTACAGCACCATGTTCTCACGGCCTCGTGCCCGTCAGTGCATAATAATGATATAAGGACAATGTAAACCTACAGAGCTACATGGCTAACCAGTATACGACATAACAAGCATGTCATGGAACAACACTCCATCCTTCATTCACAAGGAATGGAAAACATGTATAATGACCAAAGGATGAACAAGACCAAAAGGTCGTTAACAGAACAAGTCATGGAAAAAAAATCCAAGCATATAAATTATCCTCATACATAACGAAATTACCTCTACTCAAGTATACAAGCAAGGCAGCAATACAATAGGGGCACGAAGTAAATTCGCAATACCCCGTTCAATGGTATTGGTGGAAATTACACATAAAACTCAATATATGGAACGGAAAGGCACAAACCACCTACCTTGATGCTATGAGATCGATATACTTGAACCACGAGGCTCAAATATTCTTAGAATGACATAGATCTACAAAAACGCAAAAAACGTTCAACCCACAATAACTGGAAAAATATTATGAATTGGAAAATGAAGATCTAGGGGAATTAAGTGCTTACCGCTACGGTCCCAATGCAATCAACGGTGGTCGATTCAGAGAACGGACGGAGGCTCTGGGGCTTGGAAGAGATTTGAGGTCGTACGGGATGCTCTCGGTCGAAGAATATAGAGAAGAAGCGGTTTCTGTTGATTAGATGCTACCCCGGTCCATTAAAATAAAAAAAGAAGTACACGACATGTAATTTTGGGGTACACGGCATGTACTAGGCTTTTCCATACTCTGCTTTAAGCGGCCTCCACATAACCCCACATTACCGTGTTTGTGGCCCAGACCCGGCCTCACACAGCGTCAAAGTACAAGGTGTGTACTTATAAAGTACATGGCGTGTACTTCAAAAATTTCCAAAAACTCCACTTTTCTCAAAAACTCTAGAAAAAGGGAAAACATACCTGAAACGAAAGTCTGGGTTCTTACCACTGTCTCTTCTATGTTGTGTGACTAATGCTTGAAGGTACCACATGAAGGTATTTTTTATTATTACTAACTTATTTTTGATCCTCCAAGTGATATTTTTAGTTATTAAATACCCCTAACTGAGTTTACCATGTTAATTCAAAAGACTTATTTTTACTTTTAAGTATTTTGTTTTGGAAATCACAAATCTCTTTTTAATTATTTATCAAATAAAGGATTTAATTTTAACACATTTACTCTATCAATCATAATGACTCTTTCAATTGTACTAACTCTATAAATCGTATCAACTCCATAAATCGTACTAACTCAGTCAATCATTATGATTGCATTAGTTGTACCAATTTTTTCAATCATACTAACTATGTCAATTTTACTAACTCGATCAGATGTACTGACTCTATCAATTATACTAATTGTTTCAATCCTACTGACTCTATCTATTATATTGACTATGTCTACTATAATGACTATATTTTCAATACCCACAATATGCATCGTACCCACCTTGCAACATAACAATGTTTTACACAAACTAATATTAATTTTACTCTTGTGCTACTTTTATTACATGATTTTTTCAGACTTTTATCAAAACACATGTTTAATATCGATCGTAGTCATGATTATAATTTTCATATGTCTTTTGATTTAACCAAAACAATGTCATGGAGTTATTTATAAACTAATCAAAAAGATGTCATGTTTTCTATTTCAATATGATCGTTACAATGCTAGGTGTCCAAGTCCCTCCGCATTTTCCAGTGAAATATTACCATTGGAGAAAATATGACTGTTAGAACTTATTTCCTATAAATAGGAGGTCATTTGATGCAGAGAAATAACTTTTTTAAAATTTTGATTTTATCATGTTTTAGGGAGAGATGTTGTGACTTCTCTCTTACTTCGTGTGAATGCCTTGGAATTACAAAACGTGAATGGCTCATTCATAGATTTTATATTCCAGTAAGTGATTTGTTTTGCCTTGTGCTACCGATTAGGTGATAACGATCGAGGGATTCAAGTTATAGGAATATGTGTTGTAGATTATCATATCGAGCATCATCAATTTATTAAAGGAAAGAGGTGTTGAATACCTTCATAATCAAGGACATCTAGGGATAGGAAGTTAGTTGTACCGATCATCGTATCGAGGGCTTACCAAGGTGTTGGTAAGACAGACCTTTTATCCTAGGTGAAGGGATTCCCTTCTATTTAGGTTCAAATAATTGAAATACTTTTACATTTCCACTATTATTTGTAATAGAAAGGTAATTGTATTGTTTTCTCTTTCTTTTCACTTTCAATTCAATTGTAATTGTTTCAATTACTATTCATAATGTAATAATAGATTTTACATGTTGTACGGTAGAATCGTTTTCATTTGTATTACTCTAATCACTATATTCAATTAGAATATTATTTTTATACATCACTTATAGTATTACATCATATCATAACTATTAGATCCTATATCATTGTGGTCAATTGTATTGATATTTAATTATATTGGTTTTAGGCCTCGTAATGTATGTTCTTTTATAAGTGTCTAAATATGAAGTTTTTATACTTATAATTCACCCCCTATTGAATTGTGGAATCTAATATACATATATATCTATATAATGATCAAACAATTGGTATCAGAGTAGGTTTAATCTATTGATTACTAATTTCTATGTTCGCTTTGGCAATATAATTTTATTTATTTTACAAATTTATTTTTATAAAAACTTTTTTCACTAACATGTGGAGTGGAAAAGCATAGTTTTATAAGATGAAATAAATGAATCTTGATCCAACTGACAATATAAATCCTACTAGGCCACCTATATTTGATTGGAATGACTATGAGTACTTAAGAGATCAAATGAAGACATTTGATAGTAATACTAGAGTAGGAAAATTTATCAGGCTTATTGGAGGATATAAAATCCTAGACAATAAAGTCAGTACTTCCAGCAATCTAGATAAGGAATAATGTCAACTAAATTATAAGGTACACATTAATTTGTTAGGTTTTATGACCACGAATATATATATAGTATGCTATTATCATGTAAAGAATCCAATTGTTTCTATAAGGAATTAGAAGTAACCCATTTTGGTACATCTGAAGTTATAGAAACAAGAAGATCAATGCTTCGAGGTGAATATCATGGGATTATTTTTCCTTATAGAGAACTATTATGAAAGGTGCAACAAAAGTTTATGAAAATCTTCAATAGTCTAGAATAAATGAGTGTAATTTTTATTGATGATGTAGCACTTCTGGACAAGATTATTGATATTATGTCTAATGAGTGGGACTAAAAAAGAACAACTATTGATGAAAACATGAAAGTTACTCAAATCACTCTTGATGAGTTATTTGGAACTCTACTTTAGCATGAGACTATGATGAAAAGAGATGTTGTTTTCTATAAGAAAAATAATGGTAATGGGATTTTAGGCTTCCCTACTACATCCAAATATAATACACCAAAAATGGTGATAAGATCCAATGTTATGAAAGTTGTTATATTAGAATCAAGGGACAATGATCTCTCAGAAAATGAGTTAGCCAATATTACTTGAAGGATAAAAAATATTGTAGGAAATAAAGATATTAAATACATATTTAAAAATAAATATAGAAATGATAATGATGATATAGAAGACACTTGTTATAAATTCTAAAGATCGGTTCATGATAAAACAGGTTATACTCTACTAAAAAGAGAAGATAGAAAGGGTAATCTTTCTGAAAAAACAAGAAAATGTATTTCAACACAAAGACAAGGAATTTTTTAAAATTAAATGATACTTGGAGTGTAAGTGGTGGGGATTCATTAGACGAATTCATGTAATATGAATCTTCTTCTTAGAAAAATATATGACACATATCCACATAACCAATTGAAAATCATTACAACATGGATAAGGTATAAAATGATGAATCCCATACAAATGTGTCTTTAAATAAATATTTCCCTGATGAGAAACATTATTTATCTTCATATAAATAATCTTCCTCAGTAGAGATAAATCTACCTTCCATTGATGAAGTTTCTAGATTTTCAAAATTACTAGAGAATGAAAATTCAAATCTTCGGAAAAAGCATAAAAAGAAAATTCTAGAATATATATTCTTAGAAAAGAAGTATCAAATCAGTCAATGTCACGACCCCCTCCCACCAAAGATGCCCCTCCTGAGCTGGCAATGGTGGAAGGGAGATAATGACCCCCAAGTCCCGCCTCCAGTAGGCCCCGGGGTGGTGACTAGAACCAAGGGTATGAGTTTTCAAAAATATAGGCAACATTACCCTTTTATTATTATTTAAGATCAGGAATAGGACAAATCAACCACCAAAAAGGAAAAGAACAAGTGTATAGAAATAAACCCAAACCAATCCCACGTGCAGGTTTAAACAATTTTATAACAAGGTGAAAGTACACGAATGCTCAAAGTAAAATACCAAAAGAAAACAAGAGTACAACAACTACAACAACTCCAACTGTCTGACTAGTAGGGTCCCGCACGGCCCTGGTAGTCCTCCTGGAAACCTGAAAGTAAACGTAGGGTGATCATACAAGTATACTCAATAGGGAAACCTAAAACTCTCATGCACAATTGGGGAGACATCCTAATGTCCTGTGAGAACAACAGAATAAACCTACAAAGGAATTCTATCCACCCAACCTCACCAGCCACACTCACCACAACACAATCACAATAAGTAGTAGTATATAAGAACAAGAGTATTGGGTACCCCGCACCATTTCCCACTAGTTAGCTGCTCTTCCTAATGGAGAACGTCCTAACGCTGCCACACTTTTCCCGCCCGCACACACCTGGGCCTCACAACTACACATCCCGCCCGCACACACCTGGGCCTCACAACTAGGTATCCCGCCCACACACACCTGGGCCACACAACCACGTATCCCGCTCGCACACACCTGGGCCTCACAACCACATATCCCACCCGCACACACCTCGGCCTCATCCCGAAGATTCTTGGGAAACAGTAAAACCTGCCCAAAGAGTCTTGGGCTAAAACCACCCAAATAAAAACCTACCTAAAGGGTCTTAGGTGTACGGTCTCCTCAAGCCATCACAGCCTAGGGAAGGAGTAGGAAAGAGCTAGTAACTAAGGAGAAAACACCCTCTCCCATGAAATGGGAGTGTTCGGCACTAAGTACTCAACATGGGTAGGGTGAGATAAAACACAAAAGATACAGATATATATGTTTATACCAAACACACAGCCCAACCTATGGATTCTAAACGGAGAAACTGAGCATGTGCCTCGGCACTGCTACTAGGAAGCATGCACACAACATAAAACCCCAACCCCATTTAGGTTTTCACGTTTCAGCAAAATTAGTTTATTTACTTATTTATCTACTGGGAAAACAACCACAACCAACCATATCAATCATTCGTGAAACATATCCCTACCATCCACAAATCATGTTAGGAAGACACAAGCAGCACAACAAGTCCCTTCTTATTAACCAACCAACCAATTGATTGTTATTCTTGTTCCATTACCATGCCCCACCATTCATTAATTCTTCCACTTTTTATTTATTATTCACAACCCATAGTTCGTTCACATTCAAACCCATTCTTGTAGCCCCAATGCCAACCACCAGAACCACAAACACACCGAAACCCGTACATCATTATCCCTTTAATACCATTTATCGCAGCCCCACTGCCCATCACCATCATAACATTCACACCAACCCACAACCAAGCCAACTGCAGCCCCACTTCTCACTCGATCCACAACAACCCATAAAACACCCCCATCACATGCCACATATCCAAGACAACACTCACATGTTCATTATTCCATTTTGTTTAACTGGGGTGATCACGCAAGGGTTCTATATTTTAATCATCCAACTTTACGTGATTAATCAAATTCCATATTCCACAAGGTTCCATTAACAAAAACGGTCTAGAAAGATAGGGAAACATTTAATTGCACAAGCAAAGGCCCCCAAAGACTATGATTTTCAGCAGGCATAAGCCTATTCAATTCACGACATAATATCACAGGGTATAAATAAATTAACCGCATTCACAAACTTCCCATCCCCGTTATATAAGCCATTTATTATCTTTATTATACCGGTTCAAATGTGTTTCATTTAAACAAGAGGAAACCCACTCCTCATGATGCACAATTTAGAGAGAGACGAAGGTAAGATCCCTACCTCAATAGGTTCTGATCACAATGCTTCCCCGGATCAACTTTAGAAGATGTCTGTCGGCGTCCATCACTTTTGTCGAGTCCTGGAAAAACCTCATCGTGTGGATGTTGGAAAGGAAAGGCCAATGGAAAGAAAATGGATCCAAGCTCAGAAGTTCCTCCTCTTTATTACGATCCCATGTCCACTGACGGATCGTAAATTGAATCTCGGACGAAGAAGTTATGGAAGAAAAGGAGCCTTCTAGTCTCTTGGGAGAGCATTTCTCAGAGGAATGGGGAAGATAGGGGTGAGTTAAAAAGGAGGAGGGGACCCCTCCTTTTATAGGTGATAAAAAAAAGTACACGGCATGTACTTTATGGTACATGGCGTGTACTCGGCCATTTCACACGGTCACCACGCGGCTTCCAACACGGCCTTCAATGCAATACGCGACCGTCACACATTTTGAGGGTAACGCATAGGCCGGGAGGGAGTACACGACGTTTAGTATTTGATAAACGGAATGTACGCATTTATTTCACGCGGAAAGGACACGACCTTCAACATGGCACACGATCATTGACTGGTAAACACACAGGTTGAAGGTAACATGTACGCAGGGAGGGACTACACGACATGTAGTATTGGATACACGGTGTGTTCTCATTTATTTCACATGGTAAGGACACGGCCTTGAACACGGGGTATACCCGGAAAGATGGTACATGGCGTGTACTCAAACTACACGGTGTGTACTTACAAAATTCTGGAAATTATGGGAAAAGTCCAATTTACCCTCCAGAAAACTATGTGACCTTTTTTTGACAAAGGAATGGGCCGGAGATGTCCGGGCCATTACATCAGATACCTCTTAAAACATTCTCGTCCCCGACAATTCAAAAACCAACCCAAAGGAATCCCAAAAAGATACCTCTTAGGGTTCTCGTTATAACAGGAACCCAACCAACAAACCTAATCATAGGTGTTAGGAAATCCTTCTTCTATGTCGAGATATTATCCACTTTAGGCAGCACTGACTCACCTGCACGGGTTTAATCGCATCTGCATTAATGCGTATCAATTAAGGATCAGGTTTTTCCCTTTCCCCATACATCCGGACACGTTACACACTTCCAGAGAACAAGTAAAACAAAACGTATCACAACCGACACGCCAAGCATTCCATATATCAAAGGTACATAGTATAAAAGCAAAACAAAGCTCAGAAGAACAATGGAAAACACAAGTCAAAACAACTCCGGGTACTGAGCATGCTTTTGGGCCTCCTACTCCCAAGTTCTCTCCTCGAGGCCGCCATGCCTCCACAACACATGAACTAAGGGAATGGTTCATCCACGGAGCACCTTCTCTTTACGATCCTCGATTCTGACTGGTCGTTCGTCGAATGTCACGTCATCTCCTATATCTAACTCTCCCCAGTCGATAACGTGAGAGTGGTCATGTTAGTATCGATGTAGCTGGGAGATGTGGAAGATTTCATGAACCATCTCCAACTGAGGTGGCAGGGCCAGCTGATATGCCAACTCTCCAACTCGCCTCAGCGCCTCAAAATGTCTGATGAACCTATGTGAGAGCTTTATCCCTTTCTCAAACCTCTGCTGCCCCTGTCGAGGGGAAACCTTAAAGAACACATGGTCTCCCACCTCGAACTCCAAAGGCCTCCTCCGACGATCAGCATAAGACTTCTATCAGTCCTGAGCCACTTTCATCCTCTCACGTACAAGCTGGAATTTCTCTGTGGTGCTCAACACTACCTCTGGCCCAAGAGCACCTGTCTCACCAACCTCTGCCCAGAAAATGGGTGAACGACATGGTCTTTCAGACAAATCCTCAAATGGTGCCATGCCAATAGTAGAGTGGATGTTGTTGTTGTAGGAAAAATCTACTAAAGGAAAGTGTCGTACCCATGATCCTACGAAATCCAGAATGCATGCTCGCAACATGTCCCCCAACGTCTGGATAGTCCGCTCTGTCTGCCCATCGGTCTGGGGGTGGAAAGTAGTTCTAAGCCATTGTTGGGTGCCAAAAGCATGTTGTAACCCCCTCCAGACTTGTGAGGTAAACCGAGTATCCCGATATGAGACGCTAATCTTTGGAACTCCATGAAACCGCACTACCTCATCTATGTACCTATGTGCTAAGGTACTCACCAGGCCTAACTCCTTAATTTCTAATAAGTGAGCTGATTTCGTCAGTCAATCCACCACTACCCACATAACATCATAACCTCCCTGAGTTTTGGGTAGTCCTGTGATGAATTCCATTGAGATGCCATCCCACTTCCACTCAGGGACGTCTAGAGGATGCAGCAAACCACTGGGAACACGGTGTTCAGCCATCACTTGCTGACACACTATGAATTTAGCCACAAACTCCACTACTGCCCATTTCACCTCGTGCCACCAAAACTATTCCCTTAGGCCTTGGTACATTTTTGAAACTCCTGGATTTACCGCCAAGGCTGAGCTATGGATCTCACAGAGAACTCCCTCATGCGTCGCTTCCGGGAAAAACATCCTTCCATGAAAAATCATCTGATGTCGGCTGTCCTCTGACCATCCTTCTGGATCATTCCCCTGATCGATATGATCCAGTATCACTTCCTCCTCAGAGTCCCCCCACTGAGACTCTTCCACTTGCTGCAATAAGGAGGAATGCACTGTCATCTGAAACAAACAGCCTCTAACACCTTCTACCCTGGCATCGAAGTGCAAGGAAGCCAACTCTCCCATCACTTTCCAAGCATCAGCGGATTCCCGAACCACTTCCTTATGTGACTTCCTGCTCAGGTCATCAGCCACAACGTTGCCCTTACCTTTAGTGTAAGATATCTAGAAGTCATAGTCTTGGAGAAACTCGACCCATCTCTGCTGCCGTATGTTCAGGTCACGCAGGGAGATGATATAACGCAATCTCTTGTGATCTGAGAAGACCACAAAGTGCTCCCCAAAGAGGTAATGTCGCCACAACTTCAGTGCGAACACTACTACTGCATGCTCTAGGTCATGGGTGGCAGAGTTATGCTCGTGAGGGCGTAACTACCTAGACCCATAACAGATCACTCCCTTCTTATGCATCAGCACGCACCCCATACCAAGGCTAGAAGCATCAAAAAACACCTCATACATCAACCCTTCCTCTGGAAACCCAAGTACAGGAGCACTGACCAACTTCTCCTTCAGGTAGTCAAAAGAATATTGGCACTGCTCGCTCCATAGGAAGACTTGGTTCTTCCTAGTCAAAGCTGTCAATGGAGCCGCAACTCGAGAGAAGCCTGAAACGAACCTCCAGTAGTAACCTTCCAACCCCAAGAAACTACGAACTTCCACCACACTCTTGGGTGCCACCCAAGAAACAACTACCTTCACCTTTGACGGGTCCAATGACACTCCATGTTGAGACACCACGTGCCCATGGAAGTTTACTTCTTGCGTCAAGAACTTACTCTTCAGAAATTTCTCATAATGTTGGTGGTGTCGAAGGACTTCCAAGACTACCCTGAGATGCTCAACGTGTTCCTCCTCTAATCTTGAGTAGATCAGGATGTCATTGATAAACGCAACAACGAACCGGTCTAGAAACACTCGAAAGAAAAATTTCATAAGTACCATAAACACAGCTGGTGCATTTGTAACTCCAAACGGCATCACTAGAAACTCGATGTTCCCATACCTACACCTGAATGCCGTCTTCGAGATGTCACTGTCCTTTACCCTCAGCTGATGATATCCAGATCGTAGATCAATCTTAGCAAAAGAACCTTCTACCCTAAGTTGGTCGAAGAGATAATCTATCCTTGGAAGGGGGTAACGGTTCTTGACTGTTACCTGGTTCAACCTTCGGTAGTCTATGCATAGCCTGAGACCACCATCTGCCTTCTTCATGAACAAAACTGGAGCACCCCATGGTGATACGCTTGGTCAAACAAAACCCTTCTCCATCAGATCGTCAATATTAATCCGAAACTCCTGCAACTCCAAAGGTTTCATCTTATAAGGGGTCATCGAAATCAGATAGGCACAAGGTTGTAAGTCTATTCCGAACTCAACGTCACGTCGGGGGGGTAGAGTCACAACCTCTTTTGGAAAAACATCGAGGAACTCCCCAACAACCTCCGGGACATCCATCATTTCTGTATCTGCTAGAACCCCTGATAAACCACCTAACAAGGAAAGGAGAGGCTTCACACACCGGCTTCCCACTTGATAGCTCCACTCGCCAACAAAAGCTACATGTTGCCCATCAACATCGGAGAACATGACCCTTCTTCGAAAGCAGTTGATAATGACACTAACAAAAAACAACCATTCGATGCCTAGGATGACATCGTATGGATTCATCTATAGAAAAAGACGGTCCCCACTAGATTGATGTGGTCTCAACGTCAGCCCACATCCCTGGCAAACACAAGATATGCAGGTTTGGGCTCTAACTGGTGTACTCAGCACCAGTGGTACGGAAAGTCTCTCTACGTCTAGTCCTATAGCATGGGATAGACCAAATTCAACAAAGGAGTGTGAAGCCCCCGAATCGAAGAAGGTAGAAATGAGAGTGCTGAACAAACAAATTATACCTCGCACCACATCTGGTCCTGTCGGAGCTGTCAAATCAGATGTGTGCAACTATCCACTCCCACCTCCTCTGCCTCTCTGATGTCGACCACCTCCCTGACCACGTCCTGGTCGAGGTCCCAAAGGAGAACCCTGAGGTCGTCCTCCACCCGCAGAGTCTGCCCTTGGTGGAGCATGGTCATGTTGCTACTAGAAGGGCCTCGCCGGTAACTGGTGCTGCTGAGGTGGGCACTGAACCTTCCCACATCCACCGTACTGAGCTCGGGTCAGGCACCGACTCTGAATGTGCCTGAAACCTCCACAAGAAAAAAACTTTGCTCCTGGGCTCGTGAAAAAGGGATGAGGACCTGAAGATCTGAACTAGAACTGCTGGGGCCTACTCCCCACTGGCTTGAACCTGGAAGGTCCCATCGCAGGAGGCCTACTGCTGACTGCCTTCCCCTTCGTCGAACCTGGTTGGATCCCCTCACGTGGGGCACCTCCCAGCGAGTGCATCCTCTCTACAAATTATTCCTTATTCTGTACGGCCATGTACGTCAGAAGGTTGAATGGGGTGACAGCATACTGGAGCGAAGGACGAAGCATATCCTCCAAACATCTCGCCCGAGACTCCTCATCTCGAAAGAGATCCAGACCAAAGCACAGGAGAGCCTTGAACTTGATCCCCAACTCTCGTACTGACATACTCCCCTACTGAAGGGAGAGTAACTCCTGTAGCTTCTCTGCCTTGATCATGGAAGAAACGAATTCCTCTCGGAATTCCTTATTAAAGTCAGCCCATGGAACCTATGTCTATGTCCTCTCTCAGAGGTAGAGTGTCCACCACTGACATGCCGCCCCTCTCAGCCAACTGACTACTAGGGGAACTCAGTACTCCCTCGGAGCACTGATCAAAGTAAAAGTGATCCCTATCTCCTCAATCAACCCATCTATCTCTATATCTGAAGTACTACCCTCGTACTTTTTCGGGGTTTGCCACTGGAAAAAATAGAGAGTCTTCTGCCACTGGCTATCTTCCTCCTCTCGGTCAATCCTCAACTGATCGACCGCCTGAATCTGCTGGGCCTCGTCCTTCTGAGCTACCAGGGGATGATGTCCAGGTGCCATAGCTATACGGTAAACAAAGATCGCCTAAGACCATGTAGTAAGGGAATTTCTCAAGGTTTTATTTTATCATTTTTATTTCAATTTCTTTACCAGAACACCCAAATCAAGTAAAACACAATCATGATGATGCATGTACCTTCCCTAGGGTCTCCACCCTGCAATCAATGCAGTATCACTTGGTCGTTCAGTAGGCTCAGAGTCTTTGCATCAGATCACGGGGGGGCCTAAAATCCCGTGTCCTAGCCAGTCCTCCCTGGCCTATGTCACGCACCAAGATTAACCAACACTGTTTCCCTACCATACCATGCAATCCTCACTGTGCCTAACTCCAGACTCCATCCTATCTCTCATCCTCGCTCTAATACCATTTTGTCACGACCCCCTCCCACCAAAGATGTCCCTCATGAGCTGGAAATGGTGGAAGGGAGATAATGACCCCCGAGTCCCGCCTCCAGTAGGCCCTGGGGTGGTGACTAGCACCAAGGGTATGAGTTTTCAGAAATATGGGAGGCATTACCCTTTTTTATTATTTAAGATCGGGAAATAGGACAAGTCAACCACCAAAATGGAAAACAACAAGTGTATATAAATAAACCCTACCCAATACCACATGCATGTTTAAACAATTTTATAACAAGTTGCAAGTACAAAAAAGCTCAAAGTACAATACCAAAATAAAACAAGAGTACAACAACTGAAAAAACTCTAATTGTCTAACTAGTAGGGTCCCGCACGACCCTGGTAGTCCTCCTGGACACCTGAAAGTAAACGTAGTGTGGGAATACAAGTATAATCAGTAGGGAAACCTAAAGTTCTCGTGCACAAGTGGGGAGACATCCTAATGCCCCGTGAGAACAACAGAAGAAACATAGCAAGGAATTCTATCCACCCAACCTCACCATCCACACTAACCAAAACACAATCACAATAGGTAGTATTATATAAGAACAAGAGTATTGGGAACTCCCGCACTATTTCCCACTAGTTAGCTGCTCTTCCTAACGGCGAACATCCTGACGCTGCCACACTCTTCCCGCCCGCACACACCTAGGCCTCACAACCACACATCCCACCCGCACACTCCTAGGCCTCACAACTACGTATCCCGCCCGCACACACTTGTGCCTCACAACCACGTATCCCGCCTGCACACACCTGGGCATCATCCCGAAGATTCTTGGGAAACAGTAAAACCTGCCCGAAGAGTCTTGGGCTAAAACAACCCCAATCCTAACCTACTTAAAGGGTCTTAGGTGTAAGTTCGCCTCAAGCCATCACAGCATAGGGAAGAAGGAGCAGGAAGGAGATAGTAACTAAGGGTAAAACACCCTCTCCCATGAAATGGGAGTGTTCGGCACTAAATACTCAACATGGGTGGGGTACAATAAAACACAAAAGATACAGATATATATATGTATACCAAACACACAGCCCAACCTATGGCTTCTAAACAGAGTAACTTTGCACGTGCCTCGGCACTACTACTACGAAGCATGCACACACAAAAACAACCCCAACCCCATTTAGGTTTTCTTGTTTCAGAAGAATTAGTTTATTTAGTTCCCTATCTACTGGGTAAACAACCACAACCAAACATATCGATCGTTCTTGAAACATATCCCTACCATCCACAAATCAATTTGGGAAAACACAAGCAGCACAACAAGTCCCTTCTTATTAACCAACGAACCCATTGATTGTTATTCTCGTTCCATTACCATGCCCCACCATTCATTAACTCTTCAAATTTTTATTTATTATTCATAACCCATAGTTTGTTCACATTCAAACCCATTCCTACAGCCCCGCTTCCAACCACCACAACCACAAACACACCAAAACTCGTACATCATTATCCCTTTAATACCATTTATCGCAGCCCCACTACCCATCACCACCATAGCATTCACACCAACCCACAACCAAGCCAACCGCAACCCCGATGCTCACCCGATCCACAAAAACCCATAAAACACCCCCATAACATGCCACGTATCCAAGCCAACACCCACATGTTCATTGTTCCATTTTGTTTAACCGGGGTGATCACACAAGGGTTCCAGATTTTAATCATCCAACTTTACGTGATTAACCAAATTCCAGATTCCACAAGGTTCCATTCACAAAATCAGTCTAGAAAGATAGGGAAATGTTTAATTTCGCAAGCAAAGGCCCCCAACGACCATGATTTTCAGTAGGCATAAGCCTATAAAAGTCATGACATAATATCATAGGATATAAATAAAGTAACCGCATTCACAAACTTCCCATCCCCATTATATAATCCATTTATTATCTTTATTAAACTGGTTCAAATGTGTTTCACGTAAATAAGAGGACACCCACCCCGCATGATGCACAATTTAGAGAGAGACAAAGGTAGGATCCCTACCTCAACAGGTTCTGATCACAACTCTTCCCCGGATCAACTTTAGAAGAAGTCTGTCGGCGTCCGTCACTTTTTTCGAGTCCAGGAAAAACCTCCTCGGGTGGAAGTTGGAAAGGAAATGCCGAAGGAAAGACAACAAATCCAAGCTTAGAAGTTCCACCTCATTGTTACGATACCGTGGCTGATGACGGATCGTAAATTGGAGCTCAGACGAAGAAGTTATAGAAGAAAAGGAGCCTTCGAGTCTCTTGGGAGAGCTCTGCTCAGAGGAATGGGGAGGAGAGGGGTGAGTTGAAAAGGAGGAGGGGACCCATCCTTTTATAGTTGAGAAAAAAAAGTACACGGCGTGTACTTTATGGTACACGGCGTTTACTCGGCCATTTCACACAGTCACCACGCAGCTTCCAACATGGCCTTCAACGCGGTACGCGGCCGTCACACGGTTTGAGGGTAACGCATACACGGGGAGGGACTACACGACGTGTAGTATTAGATACATGGAGTGTAATCATTTATTTCACACAGCAAGGACACAACCTTCAACATGGCACATGACCATTGACTGGTCAACACACGGGTTGATGGTAACGCGTACGCGGGGAGGGACTACATGGTGTGTAGTATTAGATACACGGCGTGTACTCATTTATTTCACATAGCAAGGACACGACCTTGAACACAGGGTATACCCGGAAAGGTGGTACACGGCGTGTACTCACACTACACAGCATGTACATACAAAATTCTGGAAAGCGTAAGAAAAGTCCAATTTACCCTCTAGAACACTTCATGACCTTATTTTTGATAAAGGAATGGGCCGGAGTGGTCTGGACCATTAGAGTATAAATATCTAGATCATAAAACTACCAAATTTTAAAATACTTATTAGTATTTTAAGGAAGTATGTTCAGAAAAGGATGAACATTATAATGATTTTGAACAACTTGTTTTAAAGAAAATTGTTTTTGTAACCCAAAATAATTCCAAAAAAAATTCTTATGAGATAGAAAATTTAGTCATTAGAATGAAATATCAATTATTTTCTCTTAAGAAACATTTATCAAACATTAAATGTAGTAAATAAAATTTTGATAAGATGTATTTTAAAATTCATCCTTTAATGAATATAACAAGTTTTGGATACACACACTCAAAACCCATTTTTAGTAAAAAATATTTTGTTCCTCAATGTTCCCCAATATGTACTAAATTCCAATGTGATATAAATTTGGAAAAACGTTCTCTAAATAGAACAAATTCTTTAGGATTTCACAAATATCATTTTTTAAAACAAATGTAGAAACCCAAAATTATTTTACCTACCATTTTCAAATAAAACAAGTTTGGGTTCCAAAAAACTAAATCATTCTTTTTTAGAAAAAAATAAATGTACCACCAAGAACATTTGGTACATGGATAATGGGTTTTCATGACACATGACTGGAAAAAAAGATTTCTTTGAAAATATTATGGAAACAAAATTTGGAAAAGTAACCTTTAGAGACAATGCTCAAGGAATGATTGTTGGTATTGGAAATATCGTTTTACATTGTAATGATTTAATTTTAAATGTTTTCTTTGTCAATGGCCTTAATAACAACCTTATTAGAATAATTCAATTATGTTATAAAGGATACCATGTGAATTTTAGGAATGATAAGTTTTTAGATCACAATTCCAATGATGAATTCATTATTTTGTCCCATTGGAAAGAGAATGTTTACACAATTAACATAGAAGTCCATAAGAGAGAAGAAATACCTTTCTTAAGTGTAGTGAAACACCAATCTTGGTAATTTCATAGAAGGTTTGGACACTGTAACTTTATAAACCTTTGTAAACATTCGAAGAAAATAATTTTTAAGGATCTACCAGATCTTATGTATGATTCTTCAAAAGTTTTTGATCCATGTCAATATATAAAGCAACATAAAACTAGATTTAATTATATCAATGAAGTTTCAACATCAAATGTATTATATTTAGTGCAAAGGGATATTTGTTTCTTATACAACATGAAGCATTGGGGGAAAATACAATGTATTTGTTTTATTTAATGACTAAACAAGATTTACAAGGGTCTATTTTCTAGGAATGAAATCTAAAGCATTTTTTTATTTGAAAACTTTTATAGCCCATGTTAATAATGAGAAAAACCTTCCACTGATAATTATTCATAGTGATTATGGAGGTAAATTTCAAAATTCGGAATTTGAAACTTTTTTGTAGTAAGGAATTACTCAAAACGTTTTAGCTCCAAGACCCCCTAAAAAATGGTGTGGTTTAGAGAATAAATTATATTTTTAATGAATTTACAAGAACCATGTTGAGTGAATAATCAATTGCTTATCATTTCTGGGATGAAGTTGTTAGTATTACATGTTATACTATAAATCGTGCTTTAACTAGACCTTTTCTTAGTAATACACCTTATGAGTTGTGGACTCGCTGAAAACCTAATGTTTCAGACATCAGAGTATTTTGATGCAAAGTATTAATATTTAATACAAAAGATAATTGACATTAATTCACACCCAAATCCGATGAAAGAAACTTTCTAGTTTATTCCACAACTTCTATGGCTTACAGAGTTTTTAATAAAAAAAATCGTGTACTGTTGAAGACACTGTGCATGTGAAATTTGATGAAACTGACACATTTTTTTTAAACATTCCTTACCAATATGAACTGGTGTATTTTCACAAATTTATTATCATCCAACGGTTTAAATCTCTTCTAATATGGGGAATAGTCAAGAAAATTTTTCAGAAACATTCACCCTATAATACATTATATCTTATGATGATGAACAAGTTTTAAAAAACCCAAATCAATTGTTACTTTGGAATCATCCCAGTGATAATATTACTAGTAATGTAAATAAACCTATCAGGAATATAAATTCCATGAGAAATGAAATAGAACATTTTTATTTTCTACCTCAATTAGAACAAAAAAAACTAAGTTTGGAATTAGGTGATGAATATTGGATTAAAGAAATTAAAGATAAAATTAGTTAATTTGAAAGGTATAAATTCTGGACATTGGTTGAAAGACCTAAAGAAACAACTGTAATTGGGGTAAATTGGTTTTCAGAAACAAATGTGATGAAAATGGATTCATTGTCATAAATAAAGAAAGACTTGTGGCTAAAAGCTATAATCAATAAGAGGGAAATGAAAATGAAGAAACCTATGCTTCAATAACTAGATATTAATCTATTCAGATTTTATTAGACTTTATAGCATACATCAATTTAAAAGTTTTTAAAATGGATCTAAAATGTTCTATTCTCAATGGTTTTGTACAAGAAGATGTTTTTGTAGAACAACCTGCTGGGTTTGTAGATCCACAAAATCATGATCATGCTTTTAAACTTACAAAACCTTTGTATGGCCTTAAACAAGCCCCAAGAGCATGGTATGATAGAATTATAATATTTATTTTACAAAAAAAATTGAAAAAGGTACAGTGGATCCAAATCATGTTATAAAAATGAAAACACAAATTTTGTGATTGTCCAAAGTTATGTTGATGACATTATATTCAGATCAACTCAGAAATCTCTAATGGATTCTTTCAGAAATATAATTAAATATGAGTTTGAAATGAGTATTATGGATAAGTAAACATTCTTTTTAAGTTTTCATATCTTTCAAAAATTAGAAAGGACTTATATATATCAGCATAAGAATATCAACGATATACTAAAAAAGTTTGGATATGACAATACTAAAACTATACGCACTCCAATCGGTACCACAAATACACTTGATCATACTGAATATGGGAAACCAGTGGATCAAAAAACGTTTAGAGGTGTGATAGGAAGGTTTTTATACTTGACAGAAAGTCTTCTACGCATAAAGTTTTCGGTATGATTATGTGAATGATATCAATAAAACCCAAAAAAATCCTATTAAAAATAAGTGAAAAGAATATTCCTGTATTTAAAAGGAACATTTGATTTAGGCATTTTTTATTCCCCGTGAAATGATATTGTTTTAAAAAGTTTTATAGATACTGATCTTGGTGGTTGTAGTGTGGATAGAATAGTACATCTAGAACATGTCATTTCATAAGAGATTCTTTATTTTCATGGTCATGTAAGATACAACACTCAGTAGAACCTTCCTCTGTTGAAGCTGAATTGGTACTAGCTGGAGGTTGTTGTGCCCAAGTATTGTAGATGCAACACAACCTCACTAACTATGGCATGAGAATTTCCAAAACTCAAATTCTATTATATAATACTAATAACATAGATCTTAATAAAAACCCATCACATCACTCACATGAAAAACACATAGATATTATGCATCAATTTCTTAGGGATCACACACACAAAAAAGATATCATATTACAATTAATCGGAATATAAGAACAAAATGCTTACATTTTTGCAAAATTGTTACCTTCTAATAGATTTTAATTTATTAAATAGAAGTTAGGAATTATTATACTAAAATAATCATTTATATCTACTTTCTGTTTTTACATTTCTTATAACATTAAAACACTCCTTTTCCAAGAGGAGAACATTTGTCTTTTTCTCCGTATTTTACCAATTTCATATTATTTTATTTCATATATTTTATTTTATTTTAACTTAATTATTTAATATTAGTTATATTAATTTTATTTTTCTTTGTAGTTAATATATTCGGCTTCATTTTCGTTTTGAAATTCTATTTTCTATTTTTTGTTTTGACATTTTGTTTTTTGTTTTTTGTTTTGAAATTCTGTTTTTTCTTTATTGTTTTGACATTCTGTTAATCGTTCTGAAAAAGTCTTTTCCATCAGCATGACAGCCTATGGTAATGGATTTGTTTTCCATCGAATTGAAAACCTAGGGTAAGGACTCTTTTTCATCGTCTTGAAAACTCGTGGAAATGACTTTGTTTTCCACCAGCTTCATAAACTATGGTAATGACTTTTTTTTCATTGTCTGGACAAACTATGGTAATGAGTTTGTTTTCCATCACCTTGACAACCTATGGTAATGAATTTTTTTTCCAATGTCTTAATAACCTATTGTAATGACTTTTTCCCATTGTCTTGAAAACTTATGGTAATGACTTTTTCTTCCATCGTCTTGACAACCTACGGTCATGGCTTTGTTTTCCATCGGCTTGAAAACCTATGGTAATTACATTGTTTTCCATCAGCTTGAAAAGCTATGCTAATTAATTTTTTTCCATTGGCTTGAAAACATATGGAAATGACTTTGTTTTCCATTATCTTGACAACCTCTGGTAATTACATTGTTTTTCATCGGCTTGGCAACCAATGGTAATGACTTTGTTTTCCATCGGTCGGACAATCATTTATATTCACATTATTTTTCTTCAATTTTTTTTTGATTGTATTTTCATTTAATTATTTTATTGTATTATATCATTGCATTCATCATACTGTGAAACCAAAAACAGACATGAAATCTCTGATAGGTACATTTCTCTTCTTTTTGTAGTGTCTTTTTTTATGTTATTGTTTCTCAGTTTTAATATTTTTATTTTTTGGTTATAAACGCATATTTTATTCTACAATGTTGGATTCATTACCTTCTAACATCAACCGTAGAAGACCAAAGGTCATCAAAATTCACCTATAAATAGTGGACCCCCTCCTCAAACCCACATCAGTTTTTCAGATTTCTTGGTGAAGTTTTTCCTCTCTTCCTTAAGAATCAATATGATCTTTTCTTTATCCAATCATCTTTATGTCTCAGTCTTCTACCAACACTCATGTTGAAATGTCTTCAGAGACTTCCTCAGAGAATGATTTCTTCAAGGAAAGGTTTGTTTCATGGGATTTTTTTGATTGTTATGACTCAACAATCAATATGATTATTTTATTCCAAGGCAGGTAACATCTGTGTGTTGAGAAACCTATATCTCAATATTTGATTCTTGTTTGAGAGGTTATAAAATTATAAAATAAGGTGTCTTTTGATAAGAATATGATAATTAACATTGCTATGTATGATATAAAATATTCAATGTCTGTAAAAATGCATCACATTTTCTTAATGTTCCGACTGAAGATGATTCCTTTTTTCCATATCATAATCTACCTGAAGATGTTTGTTATTTTAATATGTAAATATCTAAAAAGTAATTACTTCTTTTAAATGAGGAGAAAAGGAATATAGCCTATCTCTCTCAAGAAAACTGGTTTGTTTTACTTTGGATACAAGGATTTCTAATTTCAAGGAAATGGGATAGGGAAACTCTAACGGTTTATAACATTTTTATACTAGATTATCTTTTAAACATGAGAAAGGTAATTATCATGGGTTACCTTTTTGAAACAATCAAGAATGTGTAGTCTAGAACTATCATGTATCATCTTATCATGTATCCATCTATTATCACATTGTTCATTCTATAATTTTGGAAGTTTTGTAATATTCCTGTGAAAGGGGAATTAAATGAGATGAATCCTTTATGGATAAGTAAGAATACACTAAATAAATCCTATGTTTTTTTGATAAATAAACAAAACTCTGTGTCAATTATGTGGAAGAAGAATCTGCACTGAATTAATCAGCACCAAATCAATTGGCACCAATCCAAATAGAATCAGCTCCAACAGTTGTTGCATCTCAAAAGTCATATCCTCAAATCAGTGCAAAGATAAAGAAGAAAACCAAATATAGTAATGAGTTTATATCCTAGTGGTGAAAGGAGAATGAATAATGAAAATAAGGTGATCCTAAGTTTGGTCTTGACCCATCTGAAGATCTAGCTTAGAAAATAAGTGTGGAAGATACTCTACAGGCTGAGACGAAGAAGAATAATCATTTGTAAAGAAAAGCTCAAGATTTAATGTTTCTAAAATCCTTAAATGTGTTGAGTTAAAAAGTTCCCAATAGAAAGAAGAAGTTCAAAAAGAACCAATTGTATAGAATTTTCCAAGGAAAGAAAAAGGGAATCAAATAGTGAAAGATGATTTATGATTGGATTCATAATAGGATGGTGAATAATATGAAGAAGAGTTTCTTTAAGAATTTCTTCAGAGTTATTACAAAATTTTAGAATAATCATCTCTTCCAAAACTATATGGAGGAACATAACAGAATCCTTTTGCTGATGAAACACCAGTTCAGTATTTAGAAACTCATTCAGAAAGAATTCCATCTCCAGTAAAGTAAAAGGCACAAAGATCCCATGTTTAGAAATTAATTGTCATCAGTGACAATGTGGAAGAAGAAAGAGTGAGAAACAAAGCAAAAAGGCTGGAAAAGGAAAAAATAAAATAGAAAAATAAAATTACCTATTGAGGACTCGAATTGATCAAATGAACTTTAATATTATAGTTAAGATACTGATTCAGAACACACAATTTACTTGAAGAAAAGTTAATAAATTGTTCGTGTTTTGAGAAATAATAAAAAGTCTATTCCTTTATATTACCATAATAAAAAAGAGATATATTTCATTACAGAAAATCTAAAAAGGAAATTTGGTTCAGTTAGAGAGCTCAAAAAGTGGTTAATGACAATAGAGGCTGATTTAAATGTTTTGAGTGACAGTTCTGTTACTCATAAGAAGGCTTGCAACAAGATCACTAAGTGCTCATAATAAATATAAATCTATGTAAATGAACATGAGGAATAAATTGAAGTCATAAGGAGGCTCTCAAATAATCTTACTATTTCTTTCTATAAGCTCAATAAGTAAACTATCAACAGATTGAACTAGATTCAAAAATATCATGGTTTTTATGCTATTTTAGTGAAATAATTTCAAGATAGGTTCAGTGTTTTTCAATCAGAATTATCAAAGGTTTTATCATTCAATGATGAAATAGTAATGTTAATGGAAAATATTTTGGAAGATGAAAACAAGAATATGAAAAATATAATTGATACTCTTGTAGAAATGATAAGGGTGCAAGAAAACACTATCAAAAACCAAGATCATATTTTGGTAGAAAAACATGTTATTCTCAAATATCTACTTGATTATATCAACGATGATAAGAATGAGATAAAAAATATGAAGTACATTCTTCATGATTTTATAAAGAAAGAAAATGAAATGGAAAACAATTTTTTTTGTATATTTATTTCTGGGTTGTAATGTCAATTTCTATTAACTTTTGACAGTAATGCATTGTATGTTTTCATTTCCATTGGTTTTATTTGGTGTTTCTCACTAAAACATTAATGAGAACTCAAGATTATCCCATTAATTTTGTAAATCACAAAGGGTGGCAATGTTTTATAAAAGTGGAAATAATTTTTTATAAAAGGATATAATGTTTCGACATGGGGGAGAATTTTGTATTATAAATCAAGGAAAACCTATGAATAAAATCATTAAAAAAAATTATACCTAAGGGGGATTTAGTTGTATTCAATTTATTATTTAGAAGTTTTTTCATAACACAAGTGGAGAAAAGTAATTATTTATAGTATTACTTTGTGTTTTTTTCTTTCCAAAATGGGTTAGATTATTATGTCAAAAGACTTATTTTGACTTTTATGTCTTTTTTGGAAATCAAAAATCAGTTTTTACTCCTTTTTCAAATATATTATTTACATAGAAAGTTTTTACTATGTCAATCATACTGACTATGTCAATCATAGTGACTCTATCAATTGTCTAGACTCTTTCAATCATATTGACTCTTTCAATTGTAATGAATCTGTCAATCGTATTGATTCTGTCAATCGTATTGACTCTAACAATCATACTAACTCTGTCAATCGTATTTACTCTCGCAATCGTATTGATTGTGTCAATCTTACTGAATCTTTCTATCGTGCTGACTCTATTTACTGTACTGGCTATATTCATCATACCCACATTATTAATCTTACCATCTATGCATCAGAACACTATTTTACACTAAGTAATATTAATCGTACTCATGTGTTACTTTTACAACATGCTTGTTTTCATAAATTTATCAAAACACATTTTTTATATCAATAGTACTCATAATTATCATATTCATATATATATTTTTTAACCAAAATGATGTTATGTTGTTAGTTAAAAACTAATCAAAATGGTGTTATGTTTTTTATTTCAATATGACTGTTATATTTCCAGGGGTCTGTGTCCCTCCGAGTTTTCTAGAGAAATATGACTTTTGGATAATGTATGACCATTCAAACCTAATTCCTATAAATAAAAGGTCATTTTATCCACGGAATGAACTTTGTTCAATTTTTTCTTTAATAATGTTCTAGAGAGAGAAGCTGTGACTTATCTCTTTATTTGTGTGAAATCCCTGGAATTACAAAATGTGAAAGGATCGTTCGTAGCTTCTGTATTCCAGCAAGTGAATTTTTTTTGATTTGTTCCGATGATCAGGTGATAATGATTGAAGCTTCTGGGAATAGGAAGATGTGTTTTCGATCATCGTATTGAGGGCCTTCAATTGATTGAAGCACAAAGGTATTGATTACCTTCTTAATCGAGGACTTCTGGGGATAAAAATACAGTTGTACTGATCATCGTATCAAGGGCTTACCAAGGTGTTGGTAAGAGAGACCTTCTATACTAGGAGAAAGGATACCCTTCTCTTTGGGTAAAAATTCTTGTAATACATTTACATTTCCAATGTTATTTTTATTAGAATGAGAATTGTATTGTTTCCTCTTTATTATAATTTTCAATTCAATTGTAATAGTTTCTATTATAATTCATATTGTTTTAATAGATTATACAAGCTATATGGTATAATTTGTTTCATTTTATTACTCCAATCATTTTATTCAATTAGAATATGAATGTTTTACATTACTTGTAGTATTACATCATATCATATCAATCAGATCCAGGAAAATTGTGGTAAATTATATTGATTTTGAATTGTATTAGTTTACAACCTCTTCATTATGTTCATTCTTAAGTGTTTTAATACAAAGTTTTTAAATATAAAATCCCCCCCCCTCTAGTATTGTTACATATAATATACACACACCAATATATATATATATATATTACGATCTCGCCGACCAGTGATGTAATCCCATGCATACCTATAGAGACTATGCTAAATAGTGGATGAAAGTTTATATGTAAGTTAATACAGCATCATATGTGTCCCATAAAAGGGTATTTATCCACTTTAAATTATTAGGATGTTTATTGGTTTTATCTTATGAAATAGGGAAACAAGATAAATTTATGTGGATATCTCATGGTGCATATGAAAGATATGACTAAACCTCAATCCAAGAAAACTTCTTTATTCTAGTATTAGATTATTTTTGTAATTTTGAATGTTAAAGGAGCTGTAAATGAATTAGATGAAATTGGGACTAACTGTAATGGTTTTTTCATTTCCATATTCTTAATTAATATAATTTGGATTTGCTGGAATCTGTAGAAGATGCAGTGGATTGAGTATAATGAAATAATTAATGAAAATTTTGATCATGTTCAATATTCTTCTAGGCTGGATGATATGGTTTTCCCTAGTCAAGGAAGAGATAATGTTCTTGAGTACATAGATGAGTAATAACAATTACGTGAGGCTTAGAATGAAATATTTTCTCAAATTTGTGAAAGGATTGATCCTAATATGACATAAAGTCAAAAAATAATCACTTTTGGATCTCCAAGCCCTCCATAAAGGCTTCCCCACAAAGAACCTATTAATGAAGATGATTTTGATGTGATGATAGCTGAATCTGAATATGTTCAGTATTCAAGTGGAAGTGGAAGTGAAAATGATGAATATAATAGTGATGATGGAAATGAGTCTGGTGAAGAAGATGATGAAGATGAGAATTATAATGGTGAAGAAGAAGAGTAATAAAAAGAATACAAAGTAGAAGAGGAAGAAAGTGGAAGGGAAATTGATTAATGTGAATAAGAGAAAAAATATAGTGGTGAAACTAGTGGCGAAGGTGGCCCTCCTATTAAGGATCAAGGCCTTGTTGCAGAGCCTACAGAACATGTTAAAATTGTTTTAGTTAAAAAGGAACCAGTGGAGGAATCTCAAAAGGCTCCTAATTCAGTTCTAGTTGAAGGATATCTCTAGTTGTTCAAGTGTAATAACTTTTTTATGCTAGGAATTAATCACATGTTGAGAAGGAAGATTCCATTGAGGTGAAGAAATAGTGTAAGAGATTTAGTGTTGACACTCTCACTTATTACGATATGACATCTGAGGAATAGGAAAATACCATAGATAAGTCACTCTCGGCTTAAACTATCCTAATTCTGATATTAAGGAATATGATTATATGTAATCATTGGTGGAAGAACTGGATCATTCTAAAAGAGTTCTAGTGGCAAAAAATCTAGATATAGAACCTACTCTCACTATATCTCATTCTCCTACTCATCCAGTTGAACCTTTTCCTGTAGACTATGATATAAAGAATGATTTTAATGTTTTTAAGAGGAATTTTTTACAGTGGCTAGAGGTATCCTGCATATCAACCATCAACAAAGTCTCATATTAGTGAAATAATGGTGATATTATTGTCAAGATAGTTCTCTCTAGGATTCAACTATAAAACGTTTCAGAATATTAAGTTATAAGATTGGGAAATAAGAGGCTAAGTGATGAGTTGGCTGCACTCCTCCCAATTTTTAAGGGTATATTAACTTAGTACGTGGTTTCATTCTATATGGTAGTGAAAATCCTTGGATATACTGCTTCCAATTCTTCTATGGATTATTCCCTTCAACCTATAAATCATTATCTATCTATCTTAATATCAGTTATCAGTGATCAAGTAAATGATTCCTCAAACTCTAATACTCATGTTTCCCAGTCTTATGATAGTGGTATGATTACCTTATTAATTATAGAATTACTCTAGTATTGGTTGGTTATTTTATATCAGGATACCATAAGAAAAATCAGACATAATAATGACCACGTGCATGATCTGGTATGATTTTAAATGAATGGGACTGAAAATTCTATGAAACAAATCACTAAAAAACAACATTTCAACTTTAAAAGGATTTATACCAAACATCATCTAGATAGTCAATTTAATGAATTGGTTAAAAATATGAGGATACCTCATGTTTCCCAAGAATTTAAGGAATTGGTGAAATTGCTCAAGGAGATTACTCCTACACTTTAAATTTTTATGGAAAATTAAGATGACTTCAAAAAAGATATGGTGAAAGGTGTATTGATAACAATGGATTTCAGGAATCTTTTGTAGCCATACCTATATATCAAGAGTGCAAATATTATCTCTCTAGTGGAATTCTGTATTAGAAATGTTCCTAAGATCGTCCCTTATGGATCAATATACTGATATGTTAATCCTCCATTCAAAGCTACTGTGACTCTAAATAATTGTTCTCCTCTTCTTACAACCCTTTAACCCATTACCTTATCTTCATCATAGGATCTTTTTCATCTACGACTAATGATCTATTGGGAACTAATATCCCCAACATCTTCTATTCAAGGCCTTACACATACAATACCCTCTAGAGTTATCATTCATCAGCTCCATAAGTCCACTCCTTTTAAACCTTCTTACTCCCATGTGTTACTGCAGAAAAAGGAAAATTCATCCTAGATCCTTCATTGGAGAGGTCTTGAATTCAGATTAATTTTTGATAGCGATGTATTTTGGGGGTTTTCACATAAAATGTACTATCTTTTTATAATTAAAAGATTTATCTCTTTTCCTCTGTTATATGTTCATAATCTTTTTCTATGTTTTCCATTTTTAATAATCCCAAATAGAGAATAAATATGAGATGAAATTTAATTTTATTTGATTTTTTATCCTATAATTTACTTTATCATGATCTATATGACATGTTATGAAAAACAATTATTCTTTACATTGGTCATTATGAATGAATTATTAGTTCGAAGATTCATGATCATCGAAACTAGGGATATTTTTGGCCTCCTCTAATTTTAATTATCACAATTCATGCTTAATTATGTTTAATTGAGTTAACTTAGGTTATCTCAGGTTTAATTATCATCATTATTTATTCTGTTAGTATTTCACATCATAAGATTGGGTTATACTAGTTTAATATGTATGAGTCAACATTTAGATGGAATCACTATTAGGCATCCTACAAATGAATGAAAATTGTCAGTGTTTAAGTTACCATTGTTTAACCTACCAACAGGATGAGCTACCATTGGCATCAAAATTTTTGCAAGGTATGAGTCACAGATTCACTAAACTACTGTCAAATAAACTGACGAATATAATGAATTACTGATGTGTATAATTTCCAATAATTATAATTTATTAGTATGAGCTACTCGTAACTATGTATCAATTTGGACGACTTTCCGTCAGAACGACCTACCGTTCTTGAGTCACCGCTACTCGACTCACTATTCTAGATGGAAGAATACTCTATGTATGATACACTTGTTCTAAGACACCTCTACCTAACCTACCATTCCTAAGACACTATCATATCATACGTTTTCATTTAAATTCAAATTTTATCTAACATTCATATATTTGAAACATAATACTTCTAATTATATTGGTGACTTTGTCTATCTTTTGTAGAAAACATTTAAAGATATTTCTGACTCTATTATGATGTCTTAGGTGCCTATAAATGATTAAGAACATTATTCCTTCCAATTTTATTGTATAAATGCTAATATTAGATTAAAAAAGAAGAGTTAAAGCGGTGTGTTGAACATCTCAAGCATGTAAGAAAAACTGAAGAACTGAAAACTATAAAAACAATAAAATACTTATAAGAACTAAATTATAAGAACTATTTGTAACCACAACTAGATAATGGTTAATAACTCATTGATAAAATATTTACCTCACTGGAAATAGTAGAAAGAAGATCTCATGACACTTGGTTTTGATGTTAGTTTCAGGAAGTCGACTGATGCTATATTTCAACATAACTTTGAGGAGTATCAAGATGCATTTAAAATCACAGAGATCGTTCTAAATAATATTATCTAAAATTTTCTTTTCATATTTATTAATTTTTCATTAAGATCAATGTGTATGTCTCTTTTTTATAAACCTACATTATCTCCATTTAAAATTTTGATTATATACTAATAACTTCACATGTTTTGTTAACAAACCTTATACTCCCACAGATAAAACTGGAAATGGTCCATATGTGGCCTGGTTGTTTTTTACTCCCCAAAAAATTGTTGAAGATGTCTTGTTGACCTAGTGAGTGTTAATAAAAAAATTTATCCCGATCTAGTGTGTGGATCATAGTTTATTTAAATAATCTACTTAATGGAAGGTGGCCTCTAAGTGGATTGGATTAACTCTCTTCAATATTCTAAACCACATGTTTTAAATTCCACTATGATAATTTATCTTTATTTTTCTCTTCATGTATTTATTTAAATTAGAAATCGTTACTTTAATCTTGTAGATAACCTTAAATATTGTCTTTATTATAATTTTATTATGTAAATTGATTTTGAAAGATAAAATTATAACTCAAATTTTATTTACTAATATATAATAACTCTTTGAGAAATCTTATAATAAACAAAATATTTTATAAACCATTAATTAGGATAATTGGGCCATTCATTGAATTTGGGACTTTTAAATATATGCATTAGATATAAATTTTTATTGGAACTCAATTCACCCCCTCTTAAGTGTTATACTCCGACCAACACATGAGATATATGATGATTTTTCACCATAATATGGTTTTCCTACATGTAGGCAGTAAGGATTTCATGCCTGGTTTGAAGCATAGGTGCATTATGAAATAGAATGTATGTGTTTAGAAAGTGTGTGGGGAAGTAATAAAATTATAGAGTATGTTGTTCAAGAATTACAGGTGGGAAAAAGGATGTGTGTGTAATTGGGTTTTCATGAAATAATTGATGACACTGAGTATGTTTAAACTATGCAAGTGTGAAATAAAACATTTTAATCATATGTGTGCATGCCTTGAACAACACCTTTATAAACATGAACATGCAATAATACTTTTATAAGCAAAAATATTAAGAAGACGATGAAATTTATTATTATATACACATGAAGATCGAAGAGTGGAGTAAAAGAAAAAAAATCATGATTTGATTGTAGTGATTTAATATTGATTCCATGTTTAATTATGAAGTTATATTCCTGAGTATTCAGTATATTGATTCGTGTTTAGATGAGTTGATGATTAGTGAACATTTATCTGGATCAGACAGTTGTATTTCTTTTTTCGATGTTCTCAAATATCATACAATAACTAATTAGGTGATCCATTATGTGTTTTGATAAGTACATCATATCGAGGAAGTGCAATAGTATTTTGAATCTAGAGGGGATATTCCTTTAAATGGATCATGTCTTGTGTGATACAATATTAATACAAGTCTCTAGTGGTACTCTGAAGTAGACAAAGTATCCAGTGGGACTCCGGAGTAGGCTGGTGGGAAACTAGAAACACTGTGGGACATAGAATAATGATCCTCCTTTAGAAATCAAGAGTCACTATAATAGGTGGTAACATATATACTCTAGTGAAAATCTTGAGTGGAACACTCTGAGAATCAATATTATTGTGAATAAGATACTCCCATGTGGTAACCATCTCTATAAATTCAAGAATCTTTAACTGGGGAGTTTATTTTGTTGTAGTAAGGATGAAGGTCTTAGTAATTAACCTCGTAAAAATATCTTTGTGTGTGGTTATTTCATTTAGTTATTTCTTTTTGGGAATATATGATATTTAATGCATGTGATAGAGAATTTAATTAGTCAGAGAGGTTGAATTAAAAATAAATAATTTGTAAAATAATATACCAAATATTCACCCCACTCTTAGTGGTACCCAATTTATCCATGGACACTTTATATAATTCCCTTCAACCCATTAAATTAAAATAATTGATTACATAAAGGCTTGGTGGACACTATTTTCCATCCTAGATTGTCGAATTATTGAACATAATTTTATAAAACAATGATATATATATTATTCAGTAGGATAACAGGACACCTAGCCATAAAAATCCAAACCCATCAATGATTTTATTTTTCAAAATAATATACCCAATACCACATTATTAATTCCTCACCAAAACATATTATGGTATATAAAATATATAAAACAAATTTCATATATATGACCCTCATTATTTTCACACCCAAAAACCTAACACCCCCCCAACTCATTTAATTTCATTTTCTCTATGTCTTGAATCCAATAGACATGGGTAAATCTTCATTTAATGTATGGGATATATAGGATTTAAAAATTTATATATACATCTAAATTATATAATATAAGGATTTTAGTTCTTATATATTTATATCAAGCATATTTTTTAGATAAAATCCTCTATTTTCTTTTCAAATATCGATTTCAATGATAATTCATCCAATGTAAGCATTTTAAATCTAATTATATATTTATATATAGAGAGTTAAATATATAAATAATTTTTCCATGATTTTAAATAATATATATTTGAGTAAAGTAGAAATCTTTTTTTCTTATTGTTATATTTAAATTGTTTTTTTAAAACTAAATATCTACGAAAAAAAGTAATTATTCTTTGTATTCTTTATAGGATATAGTTTTATGTATAGCATCCATTTATTAGAACATCTATGTGATAAAATGTTTTACTATATGGGAGAATTGTTTTTACATATCCATGAATGTCTTTTATGACATTAGATACTCCCATATTCTAATATTTTTTTAAAATTTTATTCTCATTAATTCATACATTCATTTAATTTATTAATCATTGATACATAATACTTTTAAATAAGATAAATTATTTATAATTATATATTTAAACTAGTCATTTTTTATAACTTCATAAAAACAAGACTGTTCTATGAAAAATAGTTTGTATGATTATATTCTTCATCAAAAATATTTTATGAATAGTATTGAAAAGTTTTTTTGGTGATGAGTGAGCAAGGCAGAACCATTTAAAATGTTTTCATGAATAATGAAACTAAAGTATCATATGATATGATTTGGTGTGGAGAATAAACCTATAACCTTAATGGGATGATGTCCTATATGTGATATGGATATATATCCTTATGGTTTTTCTATAGCCTATTATGTATCATAAATAATACATAAATGTTATAATTTGAGAAATGGGGACACCCAATCAAGTATTTTAAAGTAATTTCTAATTTGAAAATTTATGGATTTGAATGTAATATACACTTTTTAGGAAATGTTTCAGTGTGTGAAAACCCTTTTCAAATTATTTATTGTATAAGATGATAAATTTCTTTATAGAGATTTATAGTTTTGACTAACTATTTTTTCTAATGATTTTAAAACCCCTTTCTATGAAATTTAATTCTTACTCTATGATTTAAATTATATTTCATAGATTTAGTATAATTTAAATTTTTGTTTATTTCATTTAAGGAGGAAGTCCTCATGAAGATATTTTTATAAAATTTTTTAATTATTTTATTAGTTGTAATGTATTTTTCCAATTCTACATAATGTAAACCAAAAATGCCATTGAATGTATAATTCTCAAGGTATTTTAAGTTTTATTTTATAAAAAAACATACACATCACTTTTATATACTAAATCAATAATTGCAAGTTATGGGATTTCTAATGTAGGAGATCAAATGAATTGTAGGGTGGTAAACTTATGTACAATGAATGAAGGGACTCTTACACAACAAGACATGGCCTCTACACTCACCATGAGCTTCATTATAGAAATGCGTGGTAACTGGGTGATCTCAGGGTAATGACATGGGTTTCTATTACTTACTCAAAAAGTTAATCTTCCTCATGATAATTAAAATCCATTACTAGTAAAAAATTTTACTTGATGAATAAAAATATAATGTAATTATGGAAACATTTTCCATTCACCTATATAAAACATTGTTTTGAGACGAATCATCATTTGGAGTCACCTACTGACTACACAACTCTTAGATAAAGCCACATAATGACCCAAAACCCTCCCTCATAGTAAAAATATGGAACCACCATCATGGAATAATTATCACCATGTATTACATTATCATCTGTTTCCATCAAAATGTATCACTGTTTAGCCACCTACCCACGACATAGCTCTATAAAGATGCCATTCAACACCCATACCAACATTATGTGTGGTTCGAATATATTTTCATTATAATAAAATCATGCTCACCATGTTTCATCTAACCATGCACCTATTAGATGTTGCATCATCACGTATCCACCAACCACAAATGTGTAATATAGGTGAGTCCATATCATGCCCCCTTGAACTACATACATTCTCTTAGGATGGGATCTACATCATGGTCTCCAACCCATCATCCACCAGATTACCATATAGTTCCACAATTGAGACCCATGTGACCATCTAATCACCATCTGGTACATTCCAGTTTTGTTCTCAATAGGTAAGAATCCTTGTACACTGATTCTTAACTGAGACGCCATATTGTTACACAATCCTTACCAAAAAAAATTCATTTTGGAAAATGTTTTACCTGACCCCTTCATATCAATAATTTTGATTTCTATTTTAAATGAATAGTTAAAGGAGAGAAAGGTAGGTGTAAAAAACAACCCGATATAACTAAAAATACACTCAATGTTGATGATGACATGGTGTGATATAGAAAATAACCAAAATTAATATGTAAAACTGAAGATATTCCAAACTAAAATAGAGAAGAAAAAAATACATGTTAATGAGACATACAAATTCAAGACACACTATCCAACTAGAATGATTAAACATTCTAAATAAATAATTCTCAATGTGAACATCTTTCATCATCAATCCATTCCACTACAAAGGCAATAGAGAATATAATTACCTAGAATCCTATAGGATTCCCTTATCATTCCATGTTTCCTGTAAAAAATTTCAATAACCACCCAAGGGAAAATATAGGGTGTGAGCACATATCCCAGTTGAATAACACCAACTAATCTATAAAACTTCTCTTATCATGAATTAACAGGTTCTATATTTATAATAACATACATATAATGAAGAATTTTCATAAATCAATACATTTTTAAACATTCCTTTTTTTCATAAATGAAAGTCATATTCATAAAACCCAGAATATATCTGGTATAATTGAAATATAGGTAAACCAAACATGTGATCAAATATCTTTCAAATAATCCATCATGTGATAAACTAGGAAAGGAATAAAAATAAAACCATTGGGGATCTTTCCTGTGGGAATACATACCATCCAAAAAATACTAAACTATTAATATTTTGGTTTTAAATGTTATAATGACCTTTAAAATATTGTTGATATTAAAAAAGTAACCCCTAATGGTGCACCACACACTAGGATTAGTTATTCCATTTTTCTTAAACAAAAATAGTTCCAATGTACTTAGATTTTCCCAAATAATTTATAAAATCAGAGATCACGTTTAATAGAACCCATTTTTTACAAAAAATAGAATACATTTCAATGAAAAATATTTAAGGGTCAAATTTTTTTTTAAAATCCATTAATTGGTAGCACATTAATCGATACACCTACCTCAAGAGTGATGGTAACATATTTTCCTTTGAAAATGGAGACTTAAAACCCATGGTCAGGCCTTTTAAATACAAAAAATGCAAAAATATCAAAGGATCAATAGAAAAAAACACTCAATCATTAATCTGTATAAAAAACATAGTCAAGTCTACCTTTATGATCTAAGGAGTTGTCGAAGAAGAACGATGTCTTAACATGGATATAAAACCCAATTTCTATAAGAGTCAAACTCCAAAAAAAAGCAATCTAGAAGGAGAGAGATGGCCCAAAATTGTCCAAAATTATCATAGGGTTTGATAAAAAATCATGCACATTGAATACCAAAATTTTCAATTATAGAACATGTTTAAAACAACTTGACCCAAGGAATAATCATCATGAATCCCTTTCAGGACGTGAAATCCTAATAATTATAAATACACCAAAAATGTATTACTATTGACAAAATGAAATTCTCGAATACATTTTTAGTTCATTTAATGGTTTTAAAGACATTAAACTTTTTATACCTTGCATGATTCCCACAGAATCTATCATACAACATTTTAATGTTTTTTAACATTTTCAAAATTTGATTTTATCAAACATGTTGTGCTCAGTCTGGGTTTTGATGAGAAACTCATAAAAATATGAAAGGAACATTTGTCCCATGAAGAAACCTTTAAATCCACTTATATATTTATACCCAGACTCCATTAATCCAAAAAAACATACACCACCATACATAAAGCCATTTTCCCCTGCAAAATATCTCCATTACCGAGAATCCTTGTATGTACCAATGAAAAAATGGAAACCAAAATAAGAGTAAAATAATACATAAAGGAATGTAGTGGGGTGTTACAATCTCCCAACCATAAACACTTTATATCCCCATAAATTCCACAGGATCCTTGAGTCACAGAAAATAAATTTCATTATTGCATCATCAACAATTCCCTCTCCCTTGTCTTTTGGTTACACCATCTGCACTACCATATTAGATGCACCAAAAGAATTGTTTTACCCCGATAAAACCTCTCTCATAAATACATAATCTCTAATTGTTTTTCAACCATAGTGATTTTGGGCCCAATATTTGTATCCTCCCGTTCAATAACATGGGAAGGATCTTTTTCATACCTCATTAGTGGGGAAAGAGGAAACATGTAAAGGTTGTAAGTTACATGAGATGGAATGTCCAATTGATAGTCTATCATTCCCATTTATCCATTGATCTCAAAGGGGGAAATAAACCATGACTCTAACTTATCATTCATACCAAACTGATAATGTATCAATCAAGGATAAACTATAAGTAGGACTCGATCACCGACCTCAAACTCTACCAGCTAGCAGTGATGGTTTGCGTGAGATTTCTATTGAATTTGTGACACTAAAAATCCTTTATTATTCTATTGAAACATCTCTACTATCTCCGAAACATGACTCATACCAACTAAGGTAATTTCTTTAAAATACTCCCAACATAAGGGAGATCTATCAGTATTCCCAAAAAAGTCTTCAAACTTCACCATTTTAATCGATTCCCAATTGATATAGTCATAGGAAAACTATATTAAATTAAAATTATTTTCCCATGAACCACTAAAATTAACAATACAAGCTCGTATCATACCCTCAAGATCCTGGATAGCTCTCTCTATTTATCCATTTGATTGGGGATTATATTTTGTTTAAAATTTCTACAAGGAACCCATCACCACCTGCAAAACATTCCAAACCTTATTTGTGAACCTCATGTCCCTATAAGAAGAAACCATATAGAGAACCCAATAAAGTCTTAAAACCTATCTGACATACTAGTACCAAACATGTTCTACCTTTTTTAACATTAATAGGGAGAAAATGTGTTGAATTCAGGATTTGATCAATGATAAACCAAATTTTATAATTCCCACTAGGATTCTATTGTAAAATAATGATAAAATCCCTGAATGTCACATCCAATTTAAAAACCATAATGGGTAAGTGCTAAAAAACCAATATTTCATTAGAGTTTTTCCTTAAAAATGGCATGTAAGACACCATTATAGAAAATATATAATTGATTAACTCGTCCCAAACAACCAATAATGATATATCAAATCATGACACATCATGTTAGAAATTTGGTGTAAAATTCAATAAGAATGGTCTCTAATATCTATCATCTCATGACAAAGGGAAAAAGGAAAAACAAACCTATTTTGAAAAAAAGAATCCCCACTCAGAGACCTAGACCACTCAACTGGGGTCTCCCCACTAAAAGTAATGTTTCTATAGCCTTAGAACTCGGGTTTAGACATCTTCTCGAGCTAAACCCACTCATAAAACAGCAATCCCTCTTTCTTTGAAGATAGGCAAACATAACTACTATCTTCTCATATTCCCATGATCATGTCATCAAAAAACACTTTAATGACAACTCTTCCATTAAGTCATTCACTATTTGTGTTGGTGATGTCATACTCTGTGAAATAGTGGCCACTTTTCCATTTCATGGAGTATATGAAATATCAAAATCAAAACTATGGAGATACTCCACCCAACATCTTATTCACCTGTTCTAGTCCATATGAGTTAAAAATACATTAAGATATTATGATAATAATATACAATGAATTTTTCTTCATATAGGTAGTGACATAATGTTCTGAGTGCATTAATATCCTATACCAAATCTAGATCATGGGTAGGGTAGTTCTGCTCATTATTTTATGACTGGCGAGAGATTCAGGCTACCACTAATCCCCTATATATCAATACATTCCTCAAACAAATATGTGAAGCATTACAAAAAAATCATAACCCAATCCTAGTTTTCTAGGAAAAAACCTATTGGTAAAAAATACCTCAATCATCCATCTCGGTGTTTTTGGGGTGATTGTGTTTGTTGAAAAATCCATATATCCTCATTTTGAATGGTTTTTGTTTCCAATGTAGATACATTTATGATGGTTCAGTTTCCTAGTGCCTTCAAATGTTTTAGGCCACTAAATCATAATTTGATTTATAAAAAAGGATGGTTTTCCACAAAGGATTCCACATACTATAGTTTGTAGATTGTGAATCCTGTAGTTTTCAAACTTCATAGTATCACAACTGAGATATGTGTAATGAAAATTAGTTTTGTGGAACTCTAAAGGAATCCTTTATTTTCTGATTAAGGTATTGAATGTATCTTGTTTAAAAGGTATATTTTCTATGAGAACAACAATGTGAACTATGTGAACCTCATAGAAAAATTTGTTTGTGGGAGGCCCATAATTCATAGTGGACTCATAGTTTTCATATACAGGTTGTGATTTAAGGATGATATAAATGGTTTTCATTTTCAGATGATATGATCTTCTACAATGGTTTAGGGTTCTTCATGGACTACATAGCAAGTTAATGGTTTGGGTTTTACCACATTGATGTAATTGGTAATTATTATTAGAGGAATATGTGACTCTATTTTCTTTAATAAAGACTCATAATCTGAACATGAGGTAGAGTGAAATTCATTACATAAGATATTCAATGGAATAATTTAGTAATGCCTAAATTGGTTCTTGAGGGAAAAAATCTGTGATGGAAGTGATTCGTGAGGTAGTGATTCAGTGAAGAATAAAATGGATCTTGAGGGAGAGTTCAATAAGGTATAAAGGATTTTGTGAGTTTGGATTCCAGTAATCGATAATATTTGAAATGATTGTATTGCATGAAGCATTACTGGTTCATGGGGCATAATCTTTCCATTTACTGGAGGAGGTCCGTGATGAAAAGTTTTTCCATGCAGCACTCACACCACACAGTGCAAGGTAGTTCTCAAAATATGTAAGATAGTTCTTGGTAGGTGTAATTAAACGAGCCACTTCATGGATTGAGGGCTGGAAGGACCGCAATGGACACCACTTTCCAGGCGCTTCCCCCTCCTGCCCCTCTCATTGGAACCCCCCCCCCCCCCCAAATTAAGGAAGTCTCAAGCTCAACTTGTATGCTTCTCTCCCCAAGGATGGGCATGTTGCTCTCGGCCTCATGGCCGAAAATCATATGGGGAAGATCATTGCAGCAAAATATGAACCACATCATGCCTTCTGGGAACCTACAGTTGCAGAGGCCTATGCTATTCTTGTAGGGATGATGTTGTCTGTGGAATGTGGATGGGCTGATATCATCATCGAGTCGGACTACCTTTTGGTTATCAAATCCATTCACTATAATGACGCTAGACTTCAGGACTTTGGCTTCATATTTAGGATAATCCGCTTGATGCGCCAAAGCTTCGCTTGTTGCACCATCCCATTTACCAAAAGGGAAGGAAATAATGTGACCCATCAACTGGAGGCCTAGGCCCCTTCGATGTCAACCAGTTATGGCTGGACAACTTCCCTTCTTGGCTCTGCTTATGTACTGTTGCTGATATTCATCATTAATTTATCCTTCTTTCAAAAAACAAAAAAAACAAAATGTATCTGGGAAACAATTCTATGGTGATTCAAAACAACATGAGATTCTTCCAGAGGTTCAGTGAGAATACATGAGTTCAGAGAGTAGTGATATTTGAAGTTTTGATTATTTGTAATCCTTGAGGGATATGGATTTTGATCCAACAATTTACATGGAATGGATCCTAGTCATAGAAGTGATTTATCTCGAACCTTATTTTCAAAATGATCCTTAGTTGATTTTTTACATCATCGCATTGAAATTGTATGCTCTTGGGACATATCACAGTGATGGTGAACTAAGTAATATTTTTTCCTCATAAATTATTTCATTTCTATTGATAAATTTATATAATAAAGAAAGAGACTAGTGTTTTTTACCATGAAACAAGATATGATGGGGCATTTTTTTAAATCATTCATACCCTTATTCACCCCCCACCCAATGGAATTTGACCATGTTGGAATAAAATTTGATCTAAAATAAAACTCAAATTCTGTTCCTCAAAATATATCTGACACTTTTCATTCATCTAAAAATTTACACACTAATAGGCTAAATTCATCGTCGTATATTCCAGCTTGGCGAAGTCCCAAACAAAACACTTGTAATAACCATCCTCCCCCAAGTAGTTTTAGATCAAAAATAAAATTCTTGGATATTCTTATAATATAACTACATATACATTTTCTAGATCAACTAATACACACCTTTCATATATAACGTTCCCCTATAAATGTCCCTTTTTAAATCCCAAATGCACATTTTGAAATCTTACCATTCAAATGATATTCCTATAATGTTATAGGAATGATTTATAGAAGGTCTATGTGATCTTCCATTGACATATATTAGACCATAATTTCATCGACGAACACCAAAAAAATATATTCCATGAAATGATTAATGAAATGTTTCATCAACTCCATAAAGACAAGAGGAGAATTAGTTAGTCCAAATGGAAAATTAGAAACATGAAATTCTTATAATAGATCTTAAATGCTTTCATAGTTATATCATCTTTGTAGAATCTCTAATGGTGGTACTCTAGCTAGATGTTAATATTTTAAACCCTACAATCCCCTCTAAGTTGATCAAAGATATCATCAATCCTATTTAATGGATATTTTTTGAGATGGTATGTGAGTATGATATACTCTATAATACCAAATGTAGGATTGAAATAAAAGGGATACTAAGTAATGTATCTAAATAATCTCAAAATACAAGAGGGGGTGAATTGTATTCTTTTAAAAATCCCTTTGGAACATTTAAAGATGGTTATGTTTAACAAGGTTAAACAAAGTAATTCACAAAACCACTAAGTTCTACACATTTTCTTGATTCAGTAAATATGATTCCGAGAAAGAAATTCTAGAAAAGTGATTCCAAAAATGAAACATAATTAAAGTTTACAAAGATGAAGATTCTACCTTAACGTATATAGAAGCTAACTAAATCAGAGTACAAGTATAAGGAAGTATAAGATAGTTATACTTTCCTCAACAATAAAAATGCAGCGGAAAAACATGTAATAAAACAAGTAAGAAGTAGTATATATTTTAACCCAAAGAAGAGGGTATCCAACAACCTAGGATAAAGGTCCCTTGATTTATACATTCAAGAAAGTATTTATTACCCAGACCAGGGTAATACCTCGATGTGAAGATCGGAGTCTGTCTTGTTATCCCCGCAATCCCTCAACTTCAAGGTAGTCGGCACCTCTGTCTTCATCAGCAAGGAAGCCCTCAACTTCAAGTTAGTCGGTACCACTGTCTTCCTATCCCCAGAATCCCACAATTGTACATAGAAACAATCGGAGTCGCACAATGAAAATCTGAACCAGAAGTTTAGTACGCACTATGCAATGAAAGTCTCTCTCTAGATATCACTTCAGCAGAAAGTAATCTCTAGAGTCATAGAACATTTTTGAGCTCTTTCAAATGGGCTCCAATTTATAGGCATGTATTCAACGGTTGTCTCCCTCCTCCAACAGTCATATTTTTCCTTGAATTTCAGAGGGACTTGTACACGTGTCACTCAAAAAATGGTTAGTTAGAAACTGAAAGCAAGACATCTTTTTATGGAAAAACAACTGTTAGAAAAAATATGGTTACATAACTAGAAATACAATATTCAGAATGTTAGCAAATGATAGTTTGGAGTCTAACCAAAATTGAATTCGGATTCTATAATACAAGGATATTCGGATTCTGTTTTCTAGGAATTCAGAACCTGAACTTTAAAGATTTCTGGAGTCTGAATTTCAAGGAAATTTGGAATCTGGATTCACAAGAATTGGGAACTAGAACTCACAATGATTGGAGTCAGAGTTCTTGATAATTCGGAGTGAGAACTCATAAGAGTTCAGAGTCTATATTCAGATAACTCAGACTCAAAAAAGGAAAGAGATCGTATCCAGAATTCATATTTAGAATTTGGAGTCAGAACTTAGAAGAGTTCATAACCATAATTCAGATTCAGAATTCTAATTCAGGAATCAGAAGAGTTGGTAACTAGAATTATGATTCAGAATTTGGACTCAGAACTTAGAAGAGTTTATTACCAGAATTATGATTCATAATTCGGAGTCCGGACTCAGAAGAGTTCGTAACCAGAATTATAATTCGGAATTCGGAGTCAGAACTCTGAAGAGTTCGTAACTAGAATTTTGAGAATTTGGATCCTAAAATAGAATGATTCATATCTGGGTAATTATAGGATTCCGAGGATTTGGTTTCAAACCTAATTTTATAGTTGGGAAAATTATGTTATTAACAATGAAAACATGGTAAGGATTATTTTCATTGGGGAAGGAATTTTTTCTCGTATAGAAGTAAAACATTGGGTAAAAATAGTTTTCCTTGAGATAAGGTGTTTGTGATTTTCCAAATAAGAAAAATGGTAAAGTCATAAGGAAACCTTATTGACTAAACAATCTCCCCTAAGTATGATGTAATGGAAAATTTATAAGGAAAACCTTATTGACTCAACAATATCACCGTTTTTGGAAAGCACAAACATCCTTACAAAAAATAATATAAGGTTATAGAAATTTTTTTCTAGAATTTGAAATAAATTTTATCTCCCTTTTCACATTGGAAAAGATGAAAACGACTAACTTCCCCTTAGGCTTTGGAACACTAAGTATCGTATTATAGATTTCTGGAATGATATTTTTCATTTAGCTTGAATATGGAAATCTTCGTAACGATAAGTCCCCATTTGATAAACTCCCCCTTAGTTAGGGATATTTCTTCTTTACATAGAATTATTTTTCCTTTCTCCCCCTTTGTGATTTTCAAATAGAAATTTAGGGAATGGAAAAGATAATATGGTATATTAAATATTAGTAAAAATATCCAAAAAAATGAGCAACCACAATTTCATTAAAATTGGAAGAATTTATACATGGAAAAAAATACAACAAAAGATCAGATTGATTTATTTTCCTTCCTTGGGTATCAACTTCTTTACTATGGTTTTCAGTTTCATTATCTCTTTGTGATCTTCCTCTGCTTACTTCTCTAAAGATTTGATCTTATCTTCATGCGCCTTAAGAGTTTCTGCCTAAGCCTTCAACAAGTCCTCTTATTTCACTAGATTTTCTTCACTCTTGATCCAGAGATCCCTTTATATTTTCCAACTATGGAAAAAATAATTCAACATCCCATTCAGATCTTTGACATCCTGAATCTGAGTATTTTTTTCAAGAGTTAGCTTTTTCTCAAATCTATTTCTGATATCCTTGATTTTTCTGTCTTGAGTATCAATAGTTTCCTTAGAATCACCTTGAAATTAATCAAGCTCTCTTAAATCTTCAACTATATTATTTGACCAGCTGACCATTTTACTACAAGATTTTATGTGGGCTTCATAGTTGATAAGGAAGTTCATATGGTCATCCTCAATATTTATACACATATACATCACCATGGATACAGAATCTGATTTTTTGATTAATGCTATGTTGAAGTATCTGAAATCTAGAGTTAATGGTTGGAAAGATCGAAATTTTGTCAACATGTTTCTTCAGAGATTGAATAACAAAATAATGTCCTAAAGTTGATGACTCTGAATCTGACATTTTGCAAGGTGATTATTCTTCTTCTAGCTCGACCAGCTTCCTCTTAGAAGTTACACCAGCTTGTCTCTTCCTTAAAGAAATTTTGGTTGGTTTGTCAATAACCACTTGTTTCCCCTTCTCAGTTCTCAGAAAAACATTCTCATCTGGAGACTCATGCTTACTTTCAGATAACTGAACAATCTTACCTTCATTAATTTTCTCTTTCTTGGCTCCTTACTCAATATATTCAGGGATAATTAAGTCCTGGTTATGACTCTATTCCTCTGATAACTTGTTCACTTCCTCTTATGCCTTCTAATCCATTCTAGGAGTATCAAGTTTTGAGGATCCGGCTTGAGAAGTATAGATTGAAAAAATTTTGGAAGCACATTCCTTCTCATGAAAGTCTTCAACATTCATTATCAGAATAGTTGTATCATCACTGCTTTGTTCTTCTTGAACTTCTTCCACATCTTCCTTTTCAAAATCCTTCTCTTGAGATTTTTCCACAGTCATGTACTTCTTCCCTGCAGTCTAAGGTAATGGTTCTCCTAAGAATGTTTTCGGTACAGTAATGTTCTCGAAAGCTATTTCATTGTCCCTCAGAATGGATTGAAAAATTTCATCCTCATACACTTTCTTCTTTTTCTTCTTCTCTTTGTCTGGCTTCTCAAGCTCTTCAGCAGTCTTATCTTTCAGAGCATTGGCCTCAGCAGGATCTAGATCAAACTGTGGTTCTCCTTCCTTCCGATTCTTTTTATCCTCCCTCAATTTGGCTACTACCTCATCCGGATAAGATTTATGTTTCTTGGGATTTCGAGGTGTTGTTTGAGATTCCATAACTTTAAGGGTTTCAACTTCAGCTTCTACTTCCTTCAATTTCCTTTTCTTTCCAGCCATCTCCGATGGTTGAGCCTCTTCTATAATTTTTGGAATGGCTTCTACTTCTTCCATTGGAGATCACAAAACACTCTTGATTCTTTAGAAAATCCAGCATTCATTCTTTTCAAAGTGTCATCACTTACTAGCATAACATTTCAATTCCTCGACTTGAAAATGTAAGGAATCTTGAAGGACTCGAGACACCGAACAATTAACAAGGGGAGTTGGGAATGATACAAGATTATCTATGCTCTCAAATTCTCATTCTTTATATTCTCTATCGTAATGAGAATGTGCTTAATCAAATTGGGATTCCTTAGATTTACCATAAAATACAAGATATGCATATCACTTTTCTTCAGAGTGTCCTTATCACCCTTTCTCGGTACGATAAAACCATGAACCCATAACTCAAGTATCTGATTGTGGGTGAAAATATGAGTGATCTTTGTAGTCTTGACATCTGTAAGTCCAAGACACTCCATATCTTTCACTTTGATGAAACTTTCTTGCACATTCTATATTTTAAGGTTTTTAAAAGAAAAAATATAGATTTAAGAAAACTAGAATATGAGAAATTTTAAAAAACAAAATAAACTACCAGCAATTAAAAGGTGACTACAAAAACTCAAGAAAGAATTATACCATTCAGATTTTCAGGAGAATTATTCATATTGAGGAAAATTCATTTTGAAGGACTTTAGATTCTGAAAATTCGTATTCAGAACTCATAAGAGATCAGAGTCTATATTCAAAGAACTCAGAGTCAGAACTTGAAAGAGTTCATTTCCAAAATTCGTATTCCGAATTCAAAGTCAGAACTCAAAAGAGTTCGTAACCAGAATTCTGATTCAGAATTCAAAGTCAGGACTCAGATGAGTTCGTAACCGGAATTCTGATACAGAATTCGGAGTCAGATCTCAGAAGAGTTAATAACCAGAATTCTGATTTAGAATTCGGAGTTAGGACTTAGAGGAGTTTGTAACTAGAATTCTGATTCATAATTCAGAGTCAGCACTCAGAAGAGTTCGTAACTAGATTCTAAGAATTTAGATCTTAAAACAGAATGCTTCATATCTAGGTAATTATAGGATTCCAAGGTTTTGGTTTCAAACCAAATATTACACTTGGTAAAATTATGATATGAAAAATGAAAACATGGTAAGGATAAATTACCCTGGGGAAGTAAATTTTCACTTATAGAAGTAAAATATAGGGTAAAAAGATTTTTTCCTTGAGATAAGGTGTTTGTAATTTTCAAAACAAGAAGGAATGGTAAAGTCATAAGGAAACCTTTTTGACTAATCAATCTCCCCTAAGTATGAAGGAATGGAAAAGTCATAAGGAAAACCTTATTGACTCAATAATATTATATTATTGATGATCACCCTCTTTAACTTCTGATATTCAACATAATTTATGACTCTTCTATCGAAATTATTAGAAATGGGGATTTGAAATTGACATAGTCGAAATCTAGGATGAAATAACACATTTTCCACTAGATATCAAAGTTAGACCTTATGTTCTACCAAATCATCATGAACCATATCTTTTGACTACATTTAAATGATAATCATACCATGTATTAGGTCAATGGTAAAGTCAACCACACTTGGGAATAGTAAACTTGAAAAATAATCTAAGAATAAATCATTGTATGTAAACACTAAAAAAGATATATTTATTCCTTAAAGATGGATAATATTATCAAAGAACCTCACTAAAAACTAGCATGAGATTACCCCAACATAAGGAACAACATTCCCCAACCATCCCGATCTAAATTCTGATTCACCCTAAAAAATATGAGTGAACCCATCAGTAGATTAGAACAAAAATTAGAAGAAACAATAGTCTATATAGACCATAACACTAATATAAAATACATGTTGATAGTAAAGTCAAATAAATCATGATCAACAACTAATAAGTCCCACTCTAACTCATGTTCCACTATCATCACTCAAAATGTTTGGAACATGAATCCTTTTCATTCAACTTTCCCAATGGGATGGGGAGATCAAACAAGATCAATATAATCTCTTAATGTATTCCAACCATGTCATATATCATTAATTATATAAGAGAATGAGTATCCTCTGTATCAAACAAATCTATAACCATTGAACATTAAATAATACTTTTACCTCTAATTATGTATGGCCCTAACTCATATACCACTAGTGCATACTTCATCACCAAAATACATATGGTATCCGCTCTTATATGGGATTCATAAGCCTCAAAAAATTCCCTCATAGCCTACGGATAAGATCCACCAACCTTGGAAGCGTTGGAATGAACCTGTGATCAGTTAGAGAATGTGGATCTGATCTTACTGCCTCAAGAAATCCGATTTCAAAAAACACTTCATATGGATTTATTTTCAACAATGATGAATTGTATTAGGGGCCTCCATATAATTATAAATCCCATAAATAAGACTCCAATTGTATAATAAAAACCCCAATTTTGACCATATGAGGCCCTTGAAACTAACCTTGAGGAAAAATAGATACCTTTGTGCTTTATTTTATGGTTAGAAGATACACCTTGGATAATGATAGTTCTAACTGAAACTCCACAGAAACCCATTTTTATATCTATTTCATACTCTTCCAAAACTGATTTATCAAATTACTCCTTACTCACCTGATGGAACATGAGAGTCCACATTGGCCAAATATCATTCCTCAATAACAACTCAAACCTCTATGACTTCACGTAATCATTGGCTACTATCTTTTGTTCTATGTACATTAACTCAAATATTTTGGTGGAATATTTCAAAATGGTACACTCTCTATAATCTGGGGTTAAAAACTCCAAGTTCATTTACCTATGAAATGTATCATGATAAAATTATTGGTAGAAAATTTTATGGTAATAGGACCCAGTATGTTTCTTGTGAAAACTAGTTTTCACAATAGTGTCCCATCATCTCCTTCCCAGTCCTTCGTGAATATATAGGTGATCCCACTTTAGAGTTTCCATGAATCATTAGAATGTTGAATATGCTAAAAATATTTTCAATCCATTATTCAAAATCTTGGTTTCCATTGTTATCATTGAATATAGGTTGATACTACATTGTAAATTCGGAGTTATGATCCAATTCTCCTCCTAGCTTCTCGACACATTCATAAAGTAATTGTTAAATAGTGAAGATTACAAATTCACCAAAGTGGCATCCACTAGTGAATTTTCCTATAGAACCTATCTTGTATCTTCCTCAATCATATTTGGAAGATCTCTCATATGGGGTATTTTTTAGAAATTATAATACAAAAACCAACTAATCATGAGTAAATTCTAAAATCATATGATCAACATCTACTATCAAAATCAATAATTTAAAATAATTAGAGTTTAAATATATTTTTAATTCTTAACAAATTTACAGTGGCTTAAGAAAAGAATATAGACATTTAAATAAACCATATATCTTGTTCCTTTAAATAATCTCAAATAACACATCTTGAGCTTGGAAAAAATATGTGACCCTCCATGTTAACTTAGATTTAGACATGAAAGTTTACTATACATGCCCCTTTTCCATGAATAATACCCGAATTCCAATATACATATACCATTCTTCCAAAAAAACAAAACAAACTAATGAAATTTAAAAAACACTTTAGGATGGGTATTCCCTCTAATAAAAATTTATATAAAACCCTCCCATTTCAACTAGAAATGAAACCCAAGGTGGTCCACCATATTTAGAGAAAACAAAATAACCAAAATTCTTCTATAAAACATACAAAACATAAAAGTAAAATATGTAACAAAAAAATGAATAACCATGATATATAGATTTTCAGTCCACACCCTCAACCAAAAAATATAAAACTGGATAAATTAAAAAAATTCTTTATCAGTAACTATCACCTCCAATCCATCTTACTAAGAATGAAATGAATGATTAGAGAACCTGTAATGATACATGATGTCCATCCCATTCCATGATCATTAAAAACACATACTATAACAACCTAAAGGAAATATTAGTGTGCCTGTATAAGGAACATTATGATATAACCAAATAATATATTCAAATTTTAATATCAAGGATATGAAATTTCATTCTTTAAAACTAAATCCATTTTATAAATCATTTAAAAATCACATTTACATATAAATATTTTCTATAAATTCATACCATGTTTACAAAATCCATTAATATATAATATATAATGGAAAACAAGTGAATAATATATCTGAAAAAATATAATTTAAATAAACAATCAAACAAGAAACCTGGTATAAGACACAAAGTGCAACTTTTGGGATCTATCTAATGTGAATATGTAACACAGATAAAATAAGAAAATACAAGTAATATGTTTGTCCTAAATTAAATTGAGACTTGAAAGAATCTATCGTTATTTCAAAATTAACCCCTTGTGGTTTTCTACACACTAGGATTACTTATGCCCATTTCTTAGTGCACCAAAGGTTCCCAATGTGCAATGTTTAACCAAAACCATTTCCAAAATCCATGAACACATTTAATAAAAAGTCATTTTATATTAATGAAAATAAGTTTCAATGAAAAATTCAAATGTGGAAATAAGAAAATATAGAAATTCATGTATTAGAAATACAGTCATAGATACAGCTACTTCAAGGGCTATAGAAAAATATCTTTTCTTAACAACAACAACTGAAAACCGAAGGATCACTCTTTGAAAGCAAAAAAATGTAATGGAAATGAATGAGACCATTCCAAAAAACCACTAAATCATGTATCTAAATAAAAAATGATTCAAAAATTTCCATTATGAAGAATGGAAATGAAGTAGTAGAATGACATTTTACAAGAGACATGTGATATAACTTCTACATGAGTCAAACACTGAATTGAGTGATTCATAAGAAGGGATATTACCCAAAATATTCTAAAACAATTTTTGTTTTGAGAGGAAATATTTTTCACTGAAGACCAATTGACTCCATTTTGAATTTTTTTTCAATATACTAGACCCATGGAAGTTACAGCATGAATCCATTTTATGATGTGAAATTGCAAAAAATATAAATACGCTGGAAAAGGAGTCACATTGGATTCAATTAAATATTGATCAATGGTTTTTTATAATGTACTGGTTTCCTAAGCTTTAAAATTTTCACATAGAATATGAGACTCATGGAAACTTCCCTAAAATATATTCACAACATGTAACATATTCACAATATAAATGTGTCCATAATGCATTTCTCAACCCAGTTTCTGCAAAAAACCTCTTCACCAAAACATAAGTATCTATGGTCTGAATGATCTCCCTCTAAATCCATTTACAAATTTTTACAAGGACTATATTAATCCAAAAAAATCATCCTTGTACATTAGGTAATTTTTCTTAGAAAAGGATAATCATTCATGAGAATCCTGTAATGCACTCAAACAAAAAATAAAAACCAAAAAACAATCCATGCATACATGAAATAAGTTAATAGGTTGTTATAGGATACCCAAAGAATAAGAGAATTAATATACCTCTGAGAAAACATAAGTAATTCATTACCTCACATTAGATCACTCCCACTAAATTTCCTTCCAAAAATTGACATTCAAGAGAACTTTTTCATAAGCTAAGAACATGGACCCTCCCATTGCTGTAAAATTTTCTCACACATAAAGACTGTATTCTCAATCTCCACAAGTCCAAAAACACACTTCCTCTCAAAAAAGGATACTTCATAGGTCCTTTTATTTCATACATCCCCCATGTATATCAACATATCATGTGGCATGACTAGGTGGATCAATCTACATATAAATTGAGGAATATGATCAGTGGTATTAAAAGTTCATGTATCTCATTTTAAAAAATATTATTAAATGAATATTCCAATACAAAGTTAAAAATCAAGTGAATTGTTTTAATTTTTATTTTATTATAAGAAAATTAGCTAATTTTCTAATAAAGAGTAAATATGACACAAAACATTTTTGATAAATAGGGTACATCTCTTAAGAATACATTTAAAAATCCAAAAAAAATTGTTAAGGGAAATAGGATATTCTACAAAAACAAGATAAAGTGTATATTGAGTAAAATATTTGTCAAAATATATTCAAAAACCATTGAATCAAAAAAGGATATGATCACTAAAAACATATAACAATTCTAGATTTTGATTAAAAACAATAACAATATTCTATAATTGATAATAAAAATGTTAAAATCTATAATAAGAATGTATGGAATAATGAATATAATGATTTTAGTGATATAAATACCATCATCAAAAAGAAAATGAGGATTAAAATATAGATGCTAAGATATTCAGGGAATTTGGATCTTGGGTTCTCAAAATGGAATATGAATTCACCGAAGAAAAAAATCATTAATGATAGGTTTTAAGAATTTTTTAATGATTTAAAAGACAATAATGAAAAACTTAGTAGTAGAGAATGTTTTTTTGAATGAAAATAAATATTGGATTATTTTTTAGGATAATATGTTGATAATGATATAAGAAGATTGAAAAAATAAATAAATTATTCTTCATAATAGGATGTAAATATTTTTCCCAAAAGAAAAGATGAATATATTCTCATGATTATGCTCATGTTTTTAAAATTGTTTAAACTATTAGTCTTTTTAATAAATTTAGTTTTATATATCTTTGATTTATGAAAAATAAAAAAACACATTCTTATAAATAATTGTTTTGAAGGTGATTTTAAGAATAATTTTTCTCACACCAGAGGAATGAATAAGATCAATTTACATTTTGATAGTAAATGAATATTTCGACACAAAATTCATATTATCCTTTAAAATAATGTTTTTCAATTTATTTCATGATCTTTAGTTATAAATTAAATAATTAAAATGTCTTATTCCATTTAATTTCATTTCTATATAGCCAATTAATTAATAAATTTATTGGGAGATGACCAATAATAATGAGAAACAACATTGAATGTATCTAATTAATGAATGATTTTAAATTAATTCTAAATTTATCAAAGACTATTTAAATAAATGAGTGATCTGTAAAGAATATGTTTTTAGGGTGGAAATGTGATGAAAAATTAATTACATAATATTCATAATAATTGTATCAATATAGTTGAGTGGATTACTCTAAACAGAGATAAAAATCAAAATATAATCATTCATTTTTGAGGATTCATAAAAATCCCTAAAAATGATATATAATAGGTTCAGAATAATGAATATTCTAGTCACATGACTTAAGATATAATTATTTTAAAAAATATAATATGTTACTATATAGTTTCAATGAAAATTTTAAATTTGGAAAATAATAGTAGTACGAACTATTGTGTTTTAGAAACAATTACTAATTTTTAAAGAATTTTTTATTTTTGATGTACAATATATTATTATTTTTAGTTCAATCCTATAATATATTAATATGAATGATTTAATATTAATAGAAGTAAATTATATTATCCAAAAATTAATATATGGTAGAGATATCACTAAATGAAAAATGATTAAGAGTAATCGATTTCAAATTGGACTATACGCCTTAGACCAACACTCAATGATCTAATTCTAAATAAAAATTCTTTACACAATTAATATTATGTGAACTAAGATAAACCAATCAAAACATATATCTATTTGATATAATTTCCAAATATTAAGCATCACATATCCCAAATAAATATATGATCCCTATATCTAAATGATTTAGTTTATTTGGAGATTAGCTACATAAATATCTTATTTATGATAATTTCATTAAAATGTCTCTCAAATAACCATCTTCCATGATTTCCTTAACATGTCATACATAATAATCATCTTCTATTACATAAAAAATGGAAACAAAATAAAGTGTGAGCTCTAACACTCAATAAGGGAGAAACTTATCAATGTTACATAAATGGTTAGTTTATAAGCATTAGATAAAACATAAACATTGGAAAAATAATTTTATTAAGAAGAACAAAGAATCAAAATAGTTGTCCATAATGAATGATAGAAAGATATATATTTTTAAAAAGGATCAATATCATGTCATGACATATGCCCATATATGAGGATGAAAAAAAATTATATATTAACCCTTGTCCATAGGTCATAACCTATGATTATGGAATAACATAGAAGTATTTCACGGGTACAAAAACAATAAATAATAACATTTATGAAACTTTTTATTCAAATGTAGTCTGCCAATAATGTTTTGAACATTAAAACAATGTCCATATATATGGATTTAAATAAAACAATATTTTCTACACATATATTTTTGAATATAACAATAAAACCCATGAAAAAATCGTAAATATTACAATAATTTCCATGCATTGATTTGCGAATATTATAATAGTCTCTATGTATAAATTTTTAAATATAAATGAAATTCCATTCAGTATTATAATATAAGTTATTAAACATTTCTAATGCATTATAGGCGTACATCATACCATCTCCTCAGTGAAAGATAACTAATATAAATGTGTTCACTATGATGTTAAGCATACATCTCTTCATTAGAATCCAATAAAATAAAATGGGTTGCTCACTACTTTGTAAGGATATCACATAAAATGACATCATTAATTAGATGGATTGATACCAAAATCATTGATTTCCTAAGAAAGTATATTTTTTTAGGATTTTGAATGTTACTATGAATATAACTCTATTAAAGGAATATATATTGGTGTTGGGGAAAAATATAAGCAATAAAATGAATAGTTCTCATAAAACATTTTTAATGTTCTCTTAAAACCCCAAATTAAGAGTAAGTTTCAAAAATCATTTTCAAGAAGATAATAACATGATTTTTAATAAATAATTTTGAAATTAGACTCTAATAATGGATCCAAAAATATAAAAAATTATTAATTAATAAAATGTGGATTGGAATACACAAAAAATAATAATTTATAGGAAATTTATTTTTATGATTTTATAGCAGTTTTATAGAAAACATGCATCAAGGAAACAATTTAAAAAATGAAATTGGATTAAGGGAAATATAAATATTTAACCTATTTGGATTCCAAAATACAAAATCAATAAATTTTCTGTATCAAAGAATACATGAATAGTAAAGTGATAATAGATTGGAAGATAATTACTCAAAAGAAATTAATATTTTTAATAAATAAGAAATTGATGAAGGAGAATTTTTTGACATGAAATTTTTTTTGACCAAAAAATAATCTGAATATTAAATATGAAATAATATAAAAGAATAATATAATAAACATAACATATTTTAGTCAATGAAGATAGTATATTACCAAATAAGTTATAAATATATTAAATAAACTCCAATATTTTTAAAACATTATATATTAAAAATGGAAATATTGATTAGTTTGGAATTACATGATGATAATGAGAGAATTGTTTGTAGATAAAACTAAATTAGATAGTGAGAAAAATTTATCATGTGAAAAGTGTTAAAAAATATTATAACTCAATGAAATGGAATTGGGTTTGAAAAACCCTTGCAAATTTTGTATTATTTGAATTAAAACACTTTGAAATAAATAAAATTAATTAGATCTTTAAATAAAATTAATAAAATTAAAATTTTGAAAATTTATTCCAATATGTATTATATAAAGCATATAAATAGAAATGTGAAAAATAGGAAACAAGCCTTATAGAATAAAATTTGAGATCAAAACCCCTTACCTAGGATTTCGTCTTGGTTGGACCTGTTTAATAATCTATATAACAAATATTGTTTTATTATTAACATATATGAGAACAAAATTTATATTTTTTTTATTTATACAATTCCTTTATAATTTTTTATTTCTCAATTATCAATCATTCTTTGTCAAAATTAATATTTCCCTGTTAATTGTCTTGTTTGTTCAGTGCTAGTCAGGATCTTATATTTCTGATCCATGATCCATTATATTGTTTTCATCATATGTAGGTCTTCCAAAGAGTCTACATAGGAATTATTGATTTATTTTTACATACACTATTCATTTTAAGTAAGTTAGAATATGGATTATAGAAAATGATAAAATCACCTTTTTTGATTTTTAATGCAATAAAAATTTTATATTATTAATGAATATATTTATATATATTCTTAATAATAGTTAAGAAAAAACATAAATTAATCCTTATTTTATAGTATTAAAAAAATTATATACTCATTATATCACTGTTCGTGTTGGTGGTTGAATCAAAGAAAACCATAAGGCGTAGTATACATTTAATGAGTAATAACATTTTACTCTATTGTAATAATATCACTTTTAGAAAATATTAATAATTTTAAAAAATGTTATTAATATGATATATGATAATATATAATAGGTGGATGAAAAATATATTGATGATGGATTTCAATGTGAATAATTCTTACATTGATGACATGAAACATATCTAAGTGAGCCTCTTTGAAATAAAGGATTTGGTTGTCGTAATTGTTGAAATTGGTTACCAAAAATGATAGAGTATTGTTAGGAAAATTGTTAGAAGAATATTAAAGAATAATATTATTTAATAATGTTGAATTAGTTTTTTTCGAGAGGTCCATATATAGGTCAGATTGAGTGAATTTGTTTTTTCAAATACCCATTCTTTAATGTGTATGGAATGTAATTTATCTGGTAATGTTCATCCAAAAAGGAAAAATAACGTATTTGGGATAAGAGATCAGTAATAATTCCCTCACCCACTTATCTAAACATAATTTCTTGTAGTTGTTTTCGACATTAACCCATTTGATTAAACATTTTACTTTATTTTACTATTATTATAGTAAATTAATTTTTAAATAAAAATGATTTTTTCACCAAAAATTTAAAAATATTACCAAATTAGGAAATGTTAATTCCAAATACCATTTTTTATTTGATTTAATTAATAAAATTAATTGTAATATAAGATCACATAATGAAAAAATAATTTTTTTGGAAAATTAATTTTTTAATAATAACATGAATATATTATTTTTCTATGATTTGTAAAATCCATTAGATGAATGCTAAATATTTTTTATATATATTATCAATTAATTTTTAAAACATAAAACTTTGGTAGTTATTAATTTAATTAATCAAAAAACACATCATATATCAAAAAACATTTTAGAAAATATCAATTTTATCATTAAATTGATTTAATACAAATTATATAAAATTTACTATTTATAAATTAAAAATTAATTTCATATTATCAACATAATCTTGTTAAAATGAAATTTCACATTATATTTATTTCTTAAATAGAAATTTTAGAAAAAAATTAACTTAATAGAAATATTTTTAATAATTAAAATATTTGTGTCATTTAAATCATTAATAATTTAATGTTTTTATTATCCTAAAATTTACTTATAATTCCCCAAAATACCTCTATATAATACCTAATAATATGATAAGAAATGGTGGTAGTTAGAGGTAGTGATTTAGCTGGTATGAATCACAGTGTTTTTCAAGTGCTTAAACTTCTCCCATAGACGATTTCCCTCAAGCCAAAATTGATGAATTTTCTCTTTGAATTATTCTTGGTAAACCCAATGTTATTCTTCCTCCTATAAATTATTATTCAAATAATCCTCTCAAAGAAGAACTGTATAATTTGATGTAATTACTCATGTTTGTATATAGATATCATAATGTGAACACTTATATTTATTCCCACAATATTAATATGATGTAACAATCATATTAAAATATAATACGTCTTATAATTAAACTCATTAATTATTACTATATCTAATATTGGTAAAAACAACAATAAAATATAAATAAAAAATATCAATATTTATAGATTCCCAATTCAATGTTAAGTCTAAAAACCATATTATGACTATATTTCCATAATTTAAACCTATAAATTCATTCTATAATCACATAAAAAATAACACTTCTCATTAATATTATTTTCTTTTATGTCTTAAAGCCAAATTTGACTTTTAATGATTTTATTTTTCAGAGTTTTTTTGTTTCACTAACAATAATTATCAAGGATAAAGATATTCATAGGTAATTTCAAGTTTTAATTTTATTCTAATAATCTATTTAGCATCCCATTTTAATTTATTGACTTTTAGGGGATTTAATCATTCATGCTACATAATAGTACATGATGTGAAATACATGGTATAATTTATTTATTTTTTTCATTATGATTAAATAATGTGTTGTTATTTTGATTCCTGTCATGTATGATTTATTTTTATTTATGTTTATTATAATTATAAAGATTAAAACAAGTAACTTGTGAAAATAAAATGAATACATAAATATGGGATGTTACACTCTCCTCCCTTAAATAAATTTAATCCTCGATATTTTAATTTCTATTACTAATAATAATATGTTATTGTATTCATGAAAAAATATAAACATGATATAATATGTAATTAGATATATAACATACTATTGTATATATGTATATAAAGCTCATGTTTCTTTTTTAATAGAATATATATTGACCTTGTCATTAGTATTATCCATTTTCTTTTATATTCATGCTCAATTAGAAATAAAATAGACGAGTTTCTATAAGAATATATTTAATATATTCATTTCAATTAATGTTTTACAACCAAATACTAAAAACAATAGCTATATAGAATCATCTAAATAACCTATAAAATAAAATTTAATTACAATGAGAATATGAAATATCAATTTTAATATGTTATATCCTATGAAACATTCATTTCGACCTATAAAACTATATGTTCAAGTAAAATATTTTTTCATTGATGTATAACCCTTACTATTGAATATTGGTTTACATATGTTATGTGTTATAAATATCTATAATATATAGCCTGAAAATAACAAATCAAAGATATGATACCAACTCAGACACCCTAAACCAACTCTCTCAAATCTAATGCTAAAAATATTTTATTTATATACATTCATTGAAAAAAAATTAGGTTATCTATGTATGACATGAATAAATTATATATTTCATCTATATTTTAAATATTATAGTTTTAAATAAACATATAATTCCCATTACCCAAATCTTAAGTGCCTTTTGTTATTAACTATATAAATTTATTCTCTCACATAATTTCTTCAACATGTCCCATAAATTACATGCTTAGATGTTGTGCTTGATGAAATTTCAAACTTAATGGCCATCATCAATACATGTGGAATTGAAACAACATAATGATTGATTTAATATCCTTTGATTTTAAATTAATACTATTCTTGTCATTGTATAATATACGTAACACCGAGCTTAAACTAACCACAAAATATTATCATTAAAATATAGTAGTTATACCCTATCCATTGAATTATAAGTTATGAATATGATTGAACACATTATGATATATATACTATATTCTAACTCAACAAATTTATTTTAAAATTCTTAGGAAATTAGAACTCAATTTTAAGTAAAGTCATTTTATTCATTAAAAATACATTTTACTTATAAATGAGTTTTATTTATTTTTATTATTGAAATATATATTTAATTAATGAAAATTTTTAAAAAAATTATTTTATAAAGAAATAATTTTTGAAATCATTATGTAAAATGTATCATTGATAAAAAAAATTAAAATATTTCAAAATGTTACATTTTTTAATGAATATTGTAAAATAAATATGTTTACTAAAAACTATATTTGGGTTACTAGAATTTAAAAATAACCACATAGTTTTAAAATTTTTTGATAAGTAAAATAAACTACTTTATATAATTAATAATCTAATTAAGGTCACTATAATTAATTTTATACGATGTTTTGAATAAAATCTTTTTATATATATGAATACTTTTTTCCAGAAATCCCTATTTTTCAAAACTTTTTATTGTTTTATTTTAAAATATATATCAACCAATTATAGATAATTAATTCCTAGAAATATGTTTAATATATTTAGTTATGAGTTTAAATTGTTTTAAGATTATATTTTTATCTATTATATATTGTTACTATAGTAAAATTTCTTATCTACATTAATGGTAACTGGGTTTATAATTATTAAAACTAATGGGATAAAAATTGAAATTAATTTAAACACCTTCAATAATTTTTTGATGGTTTTACTTCATCTATATTTTTATAATACGATATTTTTCCCATTTAAAATTTATTTTTACCCATTTAATATTAGATTAAAAAAGTAAATTTCAAAATGTCCACTTTTATGGCATTCTTATCTATAATATTTGCTGATAGATATAACAACAAGTTTGGTTCTGTTATGAATATTTATTTGAAATATAAATTAATTTCTTTATCATGGAAAATAATATATAATTTGTATTTATGATGCTTTTACCATAAATGCATATGCAATGCTTACACAATGATTCCCAACTTCTCATGCGTAACTATCCAATCACATCTCATGAATGGAGTAACTCTAAGAAAGAATAAATCACCAACCTCAAGCTCTAGAAGATATTGATGATGGTCATCAGGATATTTTCAATGAATTTGTGATATAAAAAATCTATTTCATAACAATTGCACCCTCTCTATCATCTCTTAAATGTGGCTCATCCCAACAAAGGAAATCTCTCTTAAATATTACAAACACAATGGAGAACAACATGGCTACCCAAAAATTCATCACATTGAACCATTTCAGTAGATTCTTAATTGATATAGTTATATGAAAACATTACCAAATTAAAATTATTTTTCCAATAACCACTAAAATTAGGAACAAAAGCCCGAAACACGTCCTCAAGAACCTAGATAGCTCTCTCTGTCATTATATTTGTTTGTGGATTATATGTTGTTTATAATTTAAACTTGGAACATATCACCACTTGAAAACATTCCAAACCCTATATATGAACTTCATTTCTCCATTAGAATCAACCATATAGAAACCCCAATAAAGTCTCACAATCATTCGGACATAATAGTACCTAACCTTCTCTAGAATTATTGTAAAATTAATAGTGTAATTGCGCTAATTTCTTTTATTGATGAATTATAAACCAAATTCAAAATTCCAATTAGGATTTCATGGTAATAAAAGGATGAAATCCCCTAAAATTTCACCCAGTTTCCAAACCATAAAGGGTAACGGATGAAAACCCCAATATGTATTTAGTGTTTTTTCCATAAATATTACATGTAAGACACCATGATAAAAAATCTATAATTTATTATCTCATCCCCATCCATAAATAATCATGTAACAAATTATGATAAATCATGTTATTACTTGGGTGTATAAACCAATAAGAATGGGTTTCATTATCTATCAACTCATTCCTTAGGGAAAATGGAAAAAACAACCTATTGTGAAAATAAGATGCACCAATAGAAGACACAGACAACTTATCTCGAGACTCCTCACTATAAATAATTTTTTTAAAGCCTTAAAAAAGGGACATACATCTTCTTGAGATAATATAACTCATAAAAGATCAATTATTCCTTCAGTGAAGAACTACATACATGAGCACTAGATTCTCTCATTCCCAATCTCATCTAATCAAACAAAATCATTGAAGGCCACTTGACACACGCCTATCGTAGGGCACAGAAAAAGAAAATTTATTTTCCTAATGCAGCATAGTGGCTGACCTGGGTTATCTCACATGAGGAGAGTTATAGTTGGTTCAATCACTTATTCTAATTCCCATATTCTAATTATTTTTGTTTGTTTTTACAATTTACTTAAAAGTATGGTATTAGTGGTTTTAAAAAATACTGAAATTGAATTAATGAAATGAAAACTTTAGAACATAATGTAGATCCCAATGCTGACAGAATGAAATTAAGGAAAAAATGTCTTAGTCTTATGATTGATAGCACAGGTTCATTCATTATGTATTTTTTAATTAAATTTAATTTGATAATTAATTTAGTGAAACATCATTAATGAATTACTCTCCATTTATTTATTGAGTGTGTGATTTTAGAATGCATCTGACACACCAAACCATAACTCCTCCAGTAATCAAGTAGTGTAACACCTCAACCGAGAATGCTATTCCAACAAGACCTGGCGCCATTGTATGCCATTTCATCCTTTATAGAAACCCCAACTCTACTATATTAATGGTTTTCCTAAGATAAAGAATAAAAAATGAATTAATCAATGGAATAGAATGGATTTAGAAACAGTTTCGTGGTGGATGACTGTCGTACCCGTGTAATATTTCTGTCTCCACCTCAAATTGAATAAAAAAATTTAATTTGAAGATAAATAATTAAAAACACTGAGAAACCTCCACCGGGACAAATCCTCAAGTTAGTCACATTCCTTGGTGAAGTTCGAAGAGATCACGATGAAAAGATGGAAGAGAGATAAAAATTAGGTTAAAGTCGGAAAAGAAAGACAGTGGAAAAGAAGGTGGAAACACATTAATTAAAATATGAATGCATTAAATGAGAAAATAAAACTAAAAATAAAAAGAAAATAAATAAATAAAATTATAAACGGACCTTGGCCTCCTCTCCTTGGTGCCCCAGATGGTGTTGGGAAGGATTGGAATGATTTGATAGGTAGGAGCTCCTCTCCTTTTTAGGTAGATTTATGTCCTCCTCAGGTTGTAGTGTTTTTGACCAATTAAGTGGCCTATTAACATGTGTTCCCCTTCATGAAAGTTCCTCATTAATGTGTTTTACCTTCACCCTCCAAATTTCATCTTATTTGGACACCAGTTGTACATGTTATGAATTTTTCATCGGCGGTTTCTATTTCTAGAGGATGGATCTAGGCAGCTTCCTTCAACAATATGTCATTCAATAGAGGCATTAATGGATTCAAACATCCATGAAATTTATTTTATTAATAACTTTTGATTTCTCTTTCATTCCCCAATAGAAAAAATCATTTGTAGGTGTGTAGGTCAATATGGTTGTCCATTACTATGGTGGGGTCTATATTGTCCACCCGGAAAAATATTCACCTTCATTGATTTTTACTGCCACTTGAAGTTCTATTAAGACCATATTCTCGAAGAAAAAAAATATTTTAAAAAATAAGTATTATAAAAAAATTCACTTAATTTGGAATTATTATTTTCCAGGAATGATCAAAATACCCCTGACGTAAAAATTTGTCAAAAATCTAGAATTAAACACTTTTCCCAATTTAGCACATTTTTATTCAATAATCATAATTGCCCATTATTTTTTTAGAGAATCAAAATACATTTTTTTATCAGTTAAAAATATCATGAATTCATTATTATTGTATTAAAAAAATTCTCATAAATTTTCTCTGTCAAAATCCCCCATTCTTAAACAACGCTTGCCCTCAAGCATTAAATCTCAACATTGAATTCAGAGGACACCAATATTTCCAATATTCAAATTTTAAAATCAAAAACTCAAAAAAAATCATTATCAAATCAAATTTTTAAAAAACCTTATAAAATATCAATTTAATTTCACAATTTTTAAATAAACAATTAATTCATGTATTTTAATTTTCCCCATTGAAAGATGAAGGAACTTCTTCTTTCAATGAATCAAGCTTCTCGATTCAATGTTATTTAATATTCCAGCTCGTGATTTACCTCGCCATTGAATTTTAACTCTCATCTCTCATGATATAATTCATGTAGAGTTATGTATATATCATGAGAACATGTACCTTATCCATAAGCTTGTAAAAGATCTATTTTCTCCACTTTGTAAAGTCAAAAGGAACATAAAATCATGATTACTTTTTAGTAGAGGTTCAAATAACTCTGAGGCTTCAGGTTGGGATGATTTGATGATAAAAATTAAGGATCATAGAAGAGTTATATCTTTTAAGTAAAATTCATGATATTAAAAAGTGTAATGAAATTCTCCACTTCAAGGTACCAACACCCACATCCCCCAAAACCCAACATAAGGTCATAATCAAAGTAAAGCATAATGAATGATCAATTCATGCTCTTGTTTTTTTAAATTTTTTTTAATTTTTTTCAAAAGATATGATTAAATTAAACCTCAAATCCATCACATAACCATATAAGATAAGAGGGTCATCAGTTTGTAAAATGGTGATTTTTTGTTTTCCCAAATCACAACCCATTTTTCTCATTTTTTCTGGTTCTTTTTTCATTTTTTAATTTTTTTTAATTCAATAGGGTAATGAAATAATGTACAATGAATCATTCCACAACCTTTTACAATTCCCATAATATCTCCCCTACACTTTTTCAAACAATTTATAACATACCTTAGACCATGATTCTCTTCACCCCCACACTTCATTTTTAAAATATCATGAAAATACCAAGAGTAGGGTAGGAATGGATAAAAATGGCTTGAAACAGGCTCATCCCTATAAAGGTCATTCATGGTCTCCATTAGTAAAAAATTATTGATTTAAATGTGGTTATTAAGGATATGATCTTTTTAAAAAATTCCTCAATCATTTTAAATGTTCATTTTTACATTCATAGCTTTGACAAGTTCAAATGAATGTTCTGGCCGATGACATGTCACAATATCACTCAAGAAATATGATCAAGAATAAATAGCAAGTACTTGGTCTAGAAATCCTCTCATAATTGAAACATATGATATTTTAAAATCACTCATGGAATGACTAATAATAAAAAATCAATGCACATGAATTTCATAAATTCAATGTAAGAAAAAGTGTATGGAATTTTCATTTACATAAATCAAATAATTCCATTAAATAATGAGTCATCATTTCAATATCTATGATTAATTTTAAACATTCAATTTTCCATTTTACTCATTCAATCTCGTTAACATTGAAATCTAAAATATGCAATAATAGGATTCCTAAGAAACTCTTGTCTCTAAGATAAGTTCAGTAAAGAAATAATTCATGTGTGGACATGCAATTTTAAATTTAAAGCTCAAAACATGTTTTTTTTTCAAAAAGTATATTGATTTTAAATTTTTAAAAATTAAAATGTGTAATCCATTTTGAAATAAAGCTTTGGACCTCTTCCTCTAATTCTTTGGGTTTCCTTATTCCATCATGAAAATATAAAAGAAAACCACTCAATTAAGAACAATGATCATGTGATTAAAGATGAAAAAGATAAGAGGGAGTAGGGTGCATGCTAGACTAATTACTAACACTGAATTTAAAATTTAAATATCTAGAATTGAAAATGAAAAAAATAAAAAAAAAATGTGTAGGATAAATCTTGGCATGATCCCCTATGTGGGCCCCAAAATATTTTACTGCCTCCAGAGGGAAGTAGGATCTTTTATCCATAATCTATCAGTGGATGAAGCTTCTTTGATGTGAACCACCATAATTGGATCTTCTGAGCATGTACTTCTTTGTTCTTATTGAGGAGGACACCATGGATTTAGTATACCAGATCTTCCCCCATTGCAATATTTTACAGCTTGCATGGTGGGGGTAGGATGAAGTATTGATTATCCTCATCCTTGGTTGCTACTTTTGCAACCTTCTTCTTCTCTTCTTGTACTCACTCTAATGAATCTTCAATGTCATTAGGGCGATTCAATCATTCCTCAATTGATGCATATTGTTTTTAATCATCTTCTAAGGAAAAGTAAGGATTGACCAAATCTAAAAATTCAAAATTATAAATAGTGATTCTCAAATCAGATTTAATGGAATAAGAAAAGGTAGTGTTCATGGAAGGATCATCTCTCGGAGTTGGTTCTGGTTTAAACACTTCATCAGTTGAAAGTTCCTCTTGGAGTTGATTATCACTGGATAGATGTAGGTAGTCAGTCTCCTCCATCCTGACATCAAATTCCACCAATTGGGTGGTGTCTTCTTTCAGAGGTGTTAGCTCTTTTTATTTGAAATGGTTGGGGAGAAAAAGAAGTTGCTCACATTCATTCCTGAATTCACCTAATTTCGGTTTTCTCCCATATGTATCTCAGTATGTAATTCATCTTCTTTTTCATTTATCTCAGGTAGAATTTGTAGAGTGAGGATGTATGATCCATTAGGTACATATACATTTACCTCCTCAGGTTTTTCAATGATGAGTGGTGAAATTTCATCCACCACTATCTCAGGTTCTTGCTCCGGCTTAGGGTCTGGTTGCTCCATCCATGCATGAACATAGTAAAATTCCCATTCAATTTTCCTGCTCAAATCATCCAGATTATTAACTAATCCTTTAAACCCAGACATTTAGATCACGATAATCAAATTTTTGTTCTTGATATTTCACCTGTGATTAATATCCCCATGCATAAAAATTTGAATTTTAATATATCTTGAAAAAAAATTATATTTTTCTTAATGAAAAAAATTAAATATTTACAAAAATGAGAATTTTGAAAAAATGATCAAAATATATACTTAGATCTCTGGAAACGGTGCCAGTTTTTATGCATGCCTATTTTAGGGCATTGAAAATGCAAATTTATTTTCCTAATGTAGCACAATGGATGACCGGGGGTGTCTCACTTAAGGAGCATTACATTTGGTTCAATAACTTATTCTTATTCTCCTATTCTAATTCTTCTATTTGGTTTTTATAATTTAATAAAAATTATTATTTTACAGGTTTCGGAAAAAACTGAAATTAGAATAATTAAATGAAAATTTTAAATCTAAAATTAGATGAAAATGCTGATAGAAAGGAATTAAGGAAGAATTATTTTGGTCCTAGGATTGAAAGCTCATGTTCATTTATTATGTATTTTCTATTTTAATTCAATTTGATAATTCATTTATTGAAACCTCATTAATGAATTAATCTCCATTGATTTATTGAGTATGTGATTTTAGCATGCATCGGACACACCAAACCACACCTCCTCCAGTAATCAAGTGGGGTAACACCTCAACTGATAATGTTATTCCTTCAAGACCCAACACCACCGTATGCCTCTTTATCCTTTATAGAAACCTGAACTCCACCATATGAAGGGTTTTTCTACGATAAATGAGGTAAAATGAATTTATCAATGGAAATGAATGGATTTAGAAATAGTGTCATGGTGGACGACTGCCGAACTTGCGCAATATTCCCATATCTACCACGGATAGAATAAAAATATTTTCAATTTCAATCTAAATAATGAAAGAAATTGCGAAACCTCCCATAGAACCAAGCCTTGTGTTAGTCACATTCCATGGTCAAGTGCATATAGATCATGATGAATATACGGAAGAGACATTGAAATTCAATTAAAGTTGAAAAATAAAGATGATGGGATAGAATGTGGAAACAATTTAATTAAAAAATGAATGCATTACATGAGAAAATAAAACTAAAAATAAAAGTAAAATAAATAAATAAAATTCTAAATGGCCCTTGTCCTTATCTTCTTGGTGCCCTAGATGGTGTTGGGAAGGATTGAATGATTTGAGAGGTAGTAGCTCCTCTTCTTTTATAGGTAGATTACATTCCACCAAAAGTTGTCACCTTTTTGGCCGATTACGTGGCCGAATAACATATGTACCCCTTCTTGAACGCTTTTCATTAATGTTTTTCCATTAACCCTCTAAATTTCACGATTTAAGGATAATTATAAACATTGAATTATTCCCCAAAAGGTTGTTACTCCATGATTTAAGTGCATGCATGGCCAATGCCAACTCAAGATCATGGGTATGGTAGTTCTTCTCATTTAGTAATGACTAAAGATAGATTTAGGCTACCACATATCCTCCCTACATCAATACATACCCAAAACCTATACTAGAAGCATCATGGAAAACATCATAACCCAAAAATAGTTTTCTAGGAGAAAAACATGTTGAGATAAAATCCCTCCTAGTTCCATATCAGTGTTTCTGAGGTGATTTTGTTTGTTGAAAAATTAATATAAATTCATTTTTGTATAGTTTATATTTATGAATAATATTCATTTAATGTGCTGCAATTTCATGGTGCCTTCCAATATCTTAGGCCTCAAAATACAAATTTTATTTATAGAAAAGGATGTTTTTCTGCGAAGGATTTCATAGATCGTAGATCTCAGACCATGAATGATAGAGTTTTTGGATATCATTTTAGTATATCATAGATATGTGTAATGAATATTAGGTATATGGAACTTTGAAATAATCATTCATTTTTGAATGAAGGTGGTGAATTATTTTTTTTTGGAAAGGGATTTGTGTTATGAGAACCATAATGTGTGCTACATGAACCACATTGAAAATTCAGTTTGTGAGAGGCACATCATTCCCAGGGGACTCATAATTTTCAAAAAGAGTTTTTTATATAATTCTTATGTAAATTTATTTCATTTAAAGATAGTATCATCCACCCCAATAGATTATGGTTCTATGCATACCACATAGCAAGTTCATGGTAAGGGTTGTACCACATCGATGTTCTCGGTAATTATGATGAGCGGATTATCTGGATATTTTTCACTATATTAATAACCCTAATAAAATAATGGTATAGAGTTAAATTATTTATATAATATCTTTACTAGAATAATTCAACAATTTCCAAATAGGTTCGTGAGGGAAAAACTTGTGAAGGAAGTGGTTCGGGAGGTAGCAATTTTGTGAATAATAAAATGGATCATGATGGAGATTTCCATGAAAGGGAAAGGGCTTCATGAGATAGTATTTGACTAATCCATAATCATAAAAATTGAGGTATTACATGAAGCATTATTGGTTCATGAGGTATCATCTATCCATAAAGTAGAGTAATCCCCTGATGAATGGTATTCTGTGCACTACTCGCACCATGCAGTGTAAGGTAGATCTCAAAATATGAAATACAGTTCATCGGACATGAAAGGAAGTTTATAACGATACAAAAATATTTTTTGAATGATTTTATATAAACTTACAGTTTATAGAAAATTAGGATTCATCTACTGGGTGAAAACAAGTGTTCATGGAACACTTATATATTTGTGAATCAATTTTAAGTTGATTAAAAAAACATGTGATTCATCCGAATAATCAGTGATCCCAGATCAGTTCAGAGAGTAGTGATATTTAAAATTGTTATTGTTTGTAAACTTGTAGGGATAGTGACTTTGATCCAAAGAACAAAATGGTAGTGAGGCCAGCATAGAAGCGATCTATCCCAAAGCTTATTTTCACAGTGATCCTTAGTCGGTTTTGTACATCAGCACATTGATGTTGTATGCTCCTAGTAAATATCCCATTAATGGTGAACTAATAAAAATTTATGTTTCTCATAAATTATTTCACCTATATTCATACATTAAACAATAAAAGAATAAAATGTTTTTTAACGATGAAATGGGACATGATGGGCCATGGGTTTTAATATTTCATACTCTTATTCACCCCCCTCTCATTCTATTTAACCAAGTTTGGATAACAACACATTATGTATAGTAAAACTCACTTTTAGTCCCTCAAAATATATCTAATAGTTTTCATTCAACATAAAATTTACACACTAATAGGATAAATCTATCATTAGAGATTCAATATTGGAGTAGTCCCAAACAAAACACATGTAATAACCATCCAAACCTAGGTATCTTCAGAAAAAATAAAAAATTAGGGAATAATCCTCATATATAACTACATATACCTTTTCATGATCCACTTATACAACCCTCTCATATATAACGTTCCCCAAAGAATGGTACTTTTTTAATCCTTAACTCACATTTTTAAATATTACTATATAAATGATGTTCCCAAAATGATCTAGGAATTATTTCTAGGTGTCCCATGTGATCCTCCACTCACTTAGAGTAAATCATTATATAATCCATGAACTCCACAACAAAATATTCCATGAACTGAGGAATGATACATTTCATCAACTACATAAACACCATAGAATAATTAGTGTTTTCAAATGGAACAATCAGAAACATGAAATTCCTATATTGGATCCTAAATGTTGTATAAGGTATAACCTCTTCCTGAACTCTCAACTTGTTGTACCCATACCACAAATTAATTTTTAAAAACCTATGATCCCATTTATAAAGATAAAATATATCATCAGTCCTGGTTAACAGATATTTTTTATTGATGATCACCTTCATTAACTTCTGATAGTCAACATAATGTATGAGTATTCCATATTTTTTCAGGGAAAAGATGGTATGAAAATGAAATAGTTGAACTATTTTTTTAATACATACATTATCCATCTGATATGAATGCAGGACCTTATGTTTTTCTAACTGTGCATGAACCATATGGTAAGAAGGCATTGAAATGGACATCAAACCATTTAGTAGGTCTATAGTAAACTCAACTTCTCTTTGGGAGGGTAAACTAGAAAATTTTTCCAAAAATACATCAAGGTATATACACACTATAAATTTTATATTTATTCTTAAATAATGGTTAAAAACATCAAGAAAAATAACTAATAACTAGCATGAGCTAACCCTATCATGACCCATTCTCTAGAGCCTGTGACATGACTACCTCAGGCCCGCCTCCTGATAGTCATGGGATGTCGACAAGAACCAAAGGCATTATCCTGTACATGGATGGAATTTTCTTGTGTACCTATACACACACACACACAAACACATCTAATCCCACAATTCTAATAAGTAATCAAGCATTCCACTAAGACAACCACTGAGAGTAAAAGTACAAAACTGTATGTAGGGAGATAAAATGAAAGACCAAAAAAGTCATGTAAAATATCATGAAGTCAATCTATAGTAACCCTACCTGAAGGGTTGTTGAAAGGGGTTCCACTGAATGATGTAGAAGTATGCCTCATTTCTCATATCTCACTATGCACTACCTGTGTAGGACCTCCAGGGATATTGTCGAAGTGTGTATCGAATTCACAAGACACAAAATGTATGGGTGGAGCCCTTACAAAGGTGAGTAACACAAAACTCAGTAAGGACCCCCCAAAAAGGTAACACCCTGAAGGAATGTATTCAAAAATTAGACTACCCAATATATACATGAATTGTACCTCTAAAATGTAACTTCAAAAGAGTGGGTAACTAGAGTTAGCACACACAAGTATATCCAAAAGTAAAGAAATACAGATTATTAGTCATACTTCTAAATATATTTTACTACCAAGGAACTCATACATGATCAGTCACCATGGTCTTTGGGGAAGTTGAGGTCCACTCGTCTGTTGGGCCACTGGGGTTTGTTCGTCTATTGGGCCATTGAGGTTTGATCGTCTGTTGTAACATGGAGTTTTTCTCATCTTTTGGGACACTAAGGTCTGATCCATTATTGGGCCACTAGATCCACTCATCTATTGTGCCTATGAGGTCCATTAATCTACTGGTCCACTCAGTTCTGCTCGTCTACTAAGCCATTGAGATCTGTTCAACTGCTGGACCACTAAGGTTCGCTCATAGTGTGCTTGATTCATGGATATTATATCCTCAATCCATCAGTATTATTTATACTTCCACTTATCCTCACATGTAGTATATCAAAAAGGACCGCCTCATCACTACGGTGTCAATTCGACAAATGGACCATCAATCGATTGCACGGTTTGGAAGTTATGATCATTTAATTGAAAAGGGGTCAGTTGGGTCTGGGTCCGGCCTGACCCGGTCGGACTGACTCGACCGTGATCTGACCCGGCCCAATGGGAGTGTGTTACCTGCCATGCACAGACCATGCGGCGGTTTCCGCATCCACTCCCTATCTACATGTTGGTTTCCCCATGTAACCAGCCCGTTGGTCTCCATGAGGCCCACCTATCATGGTCCCGTTGGACCACGGCTTGTTACTACATCTACCAACGACCTACTACTGGTAGTTTTCAGTGTCCTCTATCACTACCACATGGCTGATGTCATTGGGACCTCCACCACCATTGTGTGCTACCGGTGCACACTTCCTCCTACACACTGGCACTGTTGAGGGTGCTAGGGCACCAGTGGATTCTTCCATGGGACACTAGACTTTCTCCGGTGGTCCGTTCTCTAATATCTATGTGCCTTCAGGATCCTCATGTAGTTGTCTTCATTTCTATGTGCTAAATGATTGTCTCAACATTGACCTGAGCTCATGGTCACTAATAAAATAGGAATCCCTCCAATAGAGGGATCCATGCAATGTTCGTGTCAACCTGATTCATCTGTGTTAGAATTTGAAAACTTGATGAGAATATATTTATTAATCTGACATGGATAACACAAATTCAAAACCACAAGATCAAAAACATTCATATATAAGTGATCAATCATTGTGTCACATATTCGTTGGTTGACCAGTGTTCTTTGATCAAATCCATGAATGGGGAAAAAAGAAAAATCACATTGAATCAAACATCTACCTCAAGGTTGTATCATTCATTGGTGATGATCGCACCATAGTCGTTCTTCATTTCTGAATCCATTATTGGAGGCGATTCTTCGATCAGCACTCACTAATGCCAAATATCTATGGGATCATAGAAATACTAGGTTGTTCTAATGACCCCATATTCTGTTAACCCATAAAATGTAGAAAAATAAATTAGACTTTCTTTTATATTGAGTTGCAACATCCTTATGTGGTTTAGTTTATGATAAAACGTTTCTGTTACACATGAGTTGCAACAATATTACATTGCAATGAAATTTTAAATTTAAATAAAATAAACTAAAAGTTTATTTTATTTTATTTTTCCTTCATAGATAACTCAAATATTTTTCTTAAATAGTCTGAAAAATAGCTTTCTTCATTGACCAGTTCCAGTTGAGGTTAAGTTTTTTCTAAGGTAAAGTCATTATTATGGATGCAACGGTGCCCTTAAATTTTTAATCTGGGAAATGGTTTAGAATTTCAAAAAACCACATACGCGCTCTATGTTAAATAATTTTAAAAAAAGTTCAAACACTTATTCTGAGCTCACCAGCCCTCAAAATCACGAAACATTTGATGTCATGGCCATTAAATAATCCAATATAAATTAAATAAAATTCATGTATTTTCCATGACATTATATTCTCCCCCAAATTAAGGATATACGTCTTTGTAATCCAAAACAAGGGCTAAAAAACAAATGAGGGGTACTGATCATGGATCTGAGCCACCCACTCCCAAGTGCTCTCCTGAAGATTCATGTGCTGCCACCGAGCAAGAAAAAGAGGAATTGAACATCCACAAAGGATATTCTCATGTCGATCCTCAATCACCATCCATAGCATCACAACATCTCCCCATCATCAATGTACAACTCACCCTAATCGATGACATCAGATGTATAATGTACGTACCTCCTCAACTATGATATGTGAAATACATTATTCCCCAGAAGCATATGTGGGGGAAGATCTAGGCAGTACACCATCTCACCAACTCTACTCAGAACCTGAAAATGGAAGATGAGTCTTAGATACAACATGCCACCTCAGATGAATCTCTATAATCCCCATCGAGGTGAGACCCATGGAAACACATGGTCTCCTTCCTCAAACTCAAAGGGCCTTAGTCTCCTGTTATCATAAGAAATATTCATGATCTATGTAGTCCTCATCTGCTCCATGATGATATACACCTTCTAGGTTATATAATGTACTAACTTGGGCCCCCTAAGTGCTCACTCCCCTTGGTATGTCCCTCATAATGGTGATCTAAAATGTTTCCCATATAGTGCCTCAAATGCTGACATACCAATGGGGGGGGATAGTTGTTGTTGTACATGAACTCCAATAGTAGTATGTGATCCTTTAAACTAAGGATGAAGTATAAGATACAAGAACGAAGCATGTCCTCTAAAACATGAATAGTCTTCTCTGTCTGACCATCTATTTGCATATGAAATTTCATTCTCAAACACAACTAAGCATTGAATGCCTCATTCCATACATTCCTCAGTTAGTATTTTAATAGAGTGTCCTAGTTTGAAACAATCATTGAAGGAACCCCATGAAGCCACAATATCCCCATAATGTAGAGGAATCCCAAGCTATCTACGGAACCCTGCCCCTAGATGGGTAGGAAGTAGGCCCACTTGTTGAGTTGGTAAAAAATTACCCAGATGGTATATTTCCCTCTATATGTGCAAGTTAAACCCATCATAAATCCATCGAGATACCATCCCACTTCATCTCGGGTACCTCTAGGGGTTGAGTCAATCCCACTAGAACTTCTAGCACTGAATTCACATTTTAACAACTGAGGAAATGTGAAATAAACTCTTCCACTTCCTTCTTCAACCCCAACCACCATTACGGAAATTAGAGGTCCTGGTACATCTTTGTCACTCATGGATGCACCGCTAAAGGGTAGGTGTGTAACTCCATCAGAATCTCCTTCTGAAATGCCACTAGTATAATGACACAATAATTAAAAAGGATGATGTTCTCTCCACCTATCTAAAATCCATCAAGAGATTTTCCTAAGGATAACTAAGCATGTTGGTCCTCTCAGTCAACATCCACAAGATGTACCTCCCTAACATGTTTTAAGAGTGGGGTAGTGACAACCATCAACTAAAGATAATCTATTTTATCACCATATATGAAATATATCATCATTGTTTCTAACTACCCCAATGCATCACTCAGAAACTGAAAACCAAATCTTCTACGTAGCGTGGATTCCACCATATTTCTCATCTTAAGAGTATAGATTATCTCAGAGTCATATTCATAGAGGATCTCTAGCCACTGCTACTTCCTCCACCTTTGTGAAATGTAGGTGATCACAACCACCTCCTACATCAGGAAATAACCCATTCTTGTCCCTAATGCATCATTGAATACAACATACCCAATGACCTCCTCTAGTAGCCTCAAGATGGGGGTGCTCAAGAGGCTCTGCCTCATCTCCTGAAAACTCTTCTGGCTCTTCTCCATCTAAATGAATGGTTGTCCCTTCCTTGTCAAATATAATAAGGATGATTCTACCCTATAAAAGTTAGGCATGATACTCTGGTAGTATCTATCCAAAACCGAGAAACTATGTTCCTCACTCATGCTCCTTGGTAGCTCCTATATAAGCATCGCCTCTATATTTGTCATATCCACTATCACTCCAACATTTGAAATGACATGTCCCAAAAAGTAGACCACCTGAATCTAGAACTGACACTTCGAGAGCTTCCCATAAATATGGTGTTATCTTAGTGTATACAAGACTATCCACATGTGTTTCACATGCTCCCCTGTGGATGTCAAGTACACAAGGATGTTATCAATGAATACCACGATGAACCGGTCAAGGTAACGCTGTAAGAGCTTATTCATTTGTCCCATTAACACTTCTGGGGAATTTCTCACACCAAACGGCATCACCAAAAAATCATAGTCCTAGAGAAAGTGTTTTTGAATGAACATAAATCCTGGATTATTTTTTTAGATAATATGTTGATAAGGATATAAGTAGATTAAAAAAATAATCATAATGAGATGTAATTATTTTTCCCAATGAAATGATAAATATATTCTCCAATTGATTCTCATGATGTTAATCCTTTTTAAAATAATTTTTATGTTATAAATGTAGTTTTATACCTCTTTGGTTTATGAAAAATAAATTAATACACCTTATTATATCTAATGTTTTTAGGGTAATTTAAGGAATAATATTTCCCATGCGAGTTGAGAGAATAAGTTCAATTTACATATGGATTGTATGTGAATATTTAAAAAAAAATCTGATTTTCATGGAAAAGTATGTTTATTAATTTAAATATAGATCATTAGTGATAAATTTAATAAACCATTTTCCTTATTCCATTTAATTTTATATTCCTATATCCAAATAATTCAACAATTTATTCACAGGTGATCAATAATAATGTGAAAAACATGTAATATAGCTAAACCATGAATGATTTTAATTCAATTATAAATTTATAAAACCTTTATAAATAAAATAGTGACGTGAAATTAATATGTGAATTGGTATGGAAAATGCAATGAATAAATAATTACATTGTATTCATAATATTTGTATCAAGCTAGTAGAGGGAATTACTCTCAAGGGAGATGAAAAATACATCATCATTTATTTCTTTGGTTTCATTAAAATCAAGAAAAAGGAATATATCTTTGGTTCATAATAGTGAATTTTCTAGTCACCAAACTTGAGATACAATGATTTTGAAAACTATTATAAGTTATTATAAAAGTTCTATGAAATTTTGAAAATATGAAAGTAATATTAACAGGAAATATTTTTATTTAGAATCAATAATTGATTTCTAAATAAGTTTTACTTTTTTATGTACTCTATAGTAATATTTATAGTTTCTTTCTACAATTTAGTAATATGAATGATTTTATATTATGAAAAATAAATTATATTATCAAAACATTTTGAGATGGAAGAGTTTTCAATAAATTAATAAGGTTTAAGAGTAACCTATTTCAGATTGGACTATATGACATAGAGGACCACTCGATGACTTAACACTAAAGGAAAAATCATTACACAATTTATTTTATTTGAAATAATAGAAACAATAATTACATATATTTATTTTATATAATTACCATATTTTAGAGATTACCACTCATAGACTAATAAATGGTCACTAGATCCAAATAGTTCAATGTATTTGGAGTTTAGCTACATTAATATCTTATTATAGATAATTTCATTAAAATGTCCCACAAATAACATTCTCTCGTCCTATCCTCAACACATCATACATAATAATCATCTGCATTTCCTATGAAATGGAAATAAAATAATGTGTGGGCAAGAACACTAAATTAGGGAGAAACATATCAATTTAATAAAAATTGTTATTTTATAATCATTAAAGTAAATATAAACATGGTATAAATACTTTTATTAAGAGGAACGTAGAATAAGAATAGTTGTATACAATGAATGATAGAAGAATATATAGAATCAAAAGGACCATCGTCAAGTCTTAAAATATACCCACACAAGAGAATGACAAAACATTATATAATAATCACGATCCATTGATAATAACCTAGGGATATGGAATAACATAGAAATATTTCACAAGTATAAGAATAGGAAATAATAACAATTATGACAAATATTATCATAATGAATTCCACCAATAAAGTAGTGAACATAACAAAAATGTCTATTTATATGGTTTTCAATGATACAATATTGTCGAGTGATATAGATTTTAACCTAACAATGATACCCATAACAAAATTCTGAATATAAAAATAATTTACATGCATAGATTTGCTAATATAAAAATAGTGTCTATGTATAGAGATTTGAATATTTAAAAAATCATTCACTATTATCACATGAGATATAAAAACTTTTCCCCATACAATATATGTATGTATCATACCAACTCCTTAGCGAATGATAACCCATTTAAATTGGTTCCATATTTTCTTAATCATACATCTCATCATGAGAATCCATTAAAAGGAAATGGGTTACACATTACTTTATAATGATATCACATAATATGACATCAATAATAAGATGTATTGAAACAAAAATAGTAGATTTACTAAGGAAATATTCCATATGATGATTTAGAAAGAGATCATGAACATAGTAATATTAAATGAAAATATGTTTGTGATGGGGTAAATTTTATTAAAAATGGTGGAGTTCTCATAAAACATTAATAATGTTGTCTTAAAACCCAACTTTCGAGTATGTTTCAAAAATCATTTTCAAGAAGAAAATAACAATGTTTTTTATAAATTATTTTGAATGTAAAGTCCAATAACAGATCCTTGAATAGTAAAATAAATTGCGTAATTAAATGTGAAATAGAAGATCCAGAACATAAAAAATTTATAAGAAATTTATTATTAAGATTTTATAGCAGTTTTATTGAAAACATACATCGATAAAAAAAAATTAAAAAATATTTTTGAAATGAGATAAAGAATAATATAAAGAGTTTAAAAAATAAAACATATTTGGATTATAAAATAAGAAAAGAATACATTACTGGTATGAAAGAATATAGACTTGGATAATAAATATATAATAAAAAGGATGATAATTATTTTAACCAAATTAATATTTTTAATAAAAAATAAATCCATTGAAGGAGTAAAATTTCACATGAATTTTTTTTAAACCAAATGATAATGTGAAAATAAAATATGATATAATATAATTCCATAATATAATAAATATTGAATATTTTAGTCAAAGGTGATAGTTTATTACCCTATAAAATATAAGTTCTGTTTAAAAAGACAATATTTTTTATGAAATAATCTAATAAAAATGGAAATATAGATTAATTTGGAATTATATGAAGATAATTAGGGATTTTTTAGATGAAACTAAATTAGATTGTGGGAAAATTATATCATTTTTAAAGTGTTAAAAATAATTATAATTCAATGAATGGGAATTGAGTTCTAAAAACCCTTATGGATTTAGTAACATATGAAACAGAAACCCTTGAAAAAAATAACATGTAATAAAACATTAAATAAAATCAATAAAATTATAATTATAAAAATTAATTCTAATATATAGTATATACACCGTATAAATGGAAAAGTTAAAATAAGTAACATGCCTCATAGAAGGAAAATTGAGATGAAAACCCCCTTACTGAGGATTCTATGTTGGTTATACATGATCTAATAATATATATAATAAATTCATGATTATTATTATAATATATAAGAACTAAATGTATATTTTTTAATTTATACAATTCCTTTATAATTTTTTATTTCCCATATGTCAATCATTCTTTGTAAAAATTAAGGTTCTAGTGTTAATTGTCCTTTTTTTAATAACTATTCAGGATCTTGTAGTTCTCATCCATGATATTTTATGTTGTTTCCATTACCTTTTGAATTTACAAGGAGTTTATAAAGGTATTTTTGATGTATTTAGATATCCAATAGTCATTTTACGGATGTTTTGATATAGATTGTGGATCATGATTAAAACACCATTTTATGAATTTTTATACAATAAAAAAATATTATTAATGAATATATTTATATATATTCCAATTATAAAACATTAATTAATCTATATGTTATAATATTTCCATTTTTTTATATACCCGTTATTTCATCATTAATGTAGCTGGTAGAATCAAAGAAAAGAAGAATTCTTCGAATACATTGAATGAGTAATAACATGATTTTTTATGGTAATAATACCACTTTTAGAAAATATTAAGGATTTTAAAAAAAGTTATTACAATGATACATAATAATATAGAATATGTTGTAGAAAAGTATATGAACAATTTTTTTTCTTAGTGAATAATTATTATATTTATTACAATAACCATCTCATCCTATTTAAAATTTAAGAATTGGGAGTCCTTATTGCAGGCATTGGTTACCAAAAATGAGAGTGTATTGTTAGGAAGATAATTTGAGAAAAAACTAAATATTTAAATTATTAAGTCTTGTGTAATTAAGTATTGTGGGTGACTACATTATATAGGTGAGTTTAAGTGATTGTTTTTGCAAATACCAATTCTTTAATGGGTACAAAATGTAACTATCTCGTAAAGTGGATCCAATGTGGACAAATAATGTATTTAGGATAAGATATCATCCAGAATTCCCTCATCCACTCATCTAGATATAATTTCTTGTAATATTTTTGGAGTTTAACCCATTTGGCTATCTTATTTTAGAATTACTTGGAAAAACTAATTTCTAACTAAAAATGTTTGTTTAACCGAAAAATATAATGAATCATATTACTAGATTAGGATATGTTAATTCCAAATACCGTTTTTTATATGATTAAATTTATAAAATTCATAAAATTAATAATAATATAAGTGAACAAAATGCATGAAGAATTTTTTTTGATAAATTATATTTTTAATAATAAAATTAATATATTATTTTCCATCATTAGTAAAATCAATTAGATGAATGCTAACTATTTTTTATATATAATACAAATTAATTTTAATAATATAAATCTTGGGTAGTGATTAATTAAATTAATTAAAAAATACATCATAAATAAAAATTACATTTTTGAAAATATCTATTTCAACATTAACTTTATTTAGTACTGGTTTTTCAAAAAAAATTAATTATTTAAAAAATTAATTTAATATTATCAACAGATTTTTCTTAAAATAAAATTTCACATTGTATTCATTTTTTAAAGACAAATTTTAGCAAAAAAATTAATTCTTCGAAAAAATTATAATAATTAAAAATATATATCATTTACTAAATTATTATTTAAATGATTATATTATCCTATCTTCTACTAATAATACCCTAAAAAACTCTTCTTAACACCTAATAATATGATAATAAATGGTGGAATTCCCAGGTAGTGATTCATATGGCACGAATCTCATAGTTTTTTCATGAGCATAAACTTATCCCATTAAATATTTACCTCAAGCCATACTTATTGTGTTTCCTCCTTTTCTTACTCTTGGTAAACACCATATTATTCTACCTTGACTCTAATTTTAGACAAGTAAACCTCAAAAATAAGAATTGTATAATTTTATTTCATTACTCTCTTTTATATATAAATTTTATAAAGTGATTACATATATTTATTATCACTAAATAAATATGATAAAATTGTCATATTTTAATATAATGCTTTTTATAATTTCTCTCGTTAATTATTATTATATATAATAATTTTAAACACAATCATTTAGTCTCGGAAACCAAAAATATCAATATTTATAGATTCTCAATGTCATGTTAAGTCCAAAAACAATATTATGACTATATTTCCCTAATTTCAAAAAATATATTTATTCAATTATAACATAATAAATAAATCTTCTTATTAATATTTGTTTATTATATTTCAAAACCAAATTTCACTTTTAAATATTTTATTTTTCATTATTGTTTTGTTTCACTACTAATAATTATCATGGTTAAAGATGGTCCTCAAGATTTTCAAGTGGTAATTTTATTGTAATATTCTATTTATTGTCCAATTTTAATTTATTAACGTTTAGGGGATTTAATCATCCAAGATACACAATACTACAAATTGTGAAATAAATTGTATAATGTATTTTTGTTATGTTTCATTATGAAAAATTAATGTGTTGTTATTTTGATTCATTTCATATATGATTTATTTTAATTAATGTTTCTTTTCATTTTAAATAATAAAAAAGGCATCTTATGAAAATAAAATGAAATCTTAAATATGGGATGTTACACTCTCCTTCCTTAAATAAATTTCATCCTCAATATTTTTATTTATTTTAATGATAATAATAGATTATTTTATTCATAGTATTGTCCAAATCGGAAACATAATATGTAATGATATATTAAATATAATATTGTAGGTAATTCAATAAAACTCATTTTTTCCATTATAATTATAATATTTTGATTTTTTCCAAAGTTCTAATTATTGTTTCCATATATTCCTCCTCAGTTAATAGTAAAATAGTTGAGTTTCAATAGAAATATCTTCAATAGATTCATTTCCATTACCCTTTTTCCAACAAAATACTAAAAAATGATAATATAGAATCATCTAAATAACTAATAAAATAAAATTGATTTGTTATATGAATATGAAATACCAATATTATAATTTCATATCCTATGACGCATTCATTTCGACCTATAACACTATCTGTTCAAGTAAGATATAATTGCCTCGATGAATAACTATTACCATGTAATAGAGGTATTCATATGTTGTCTCTTATAACTATCAATAATATATACCCCAAAAAAACAAATCCTAGCAATGATGTGAACTCATACACCCTAGTCCTACACTCGCAAATATAATGCTAAAAACATATTATTTATGTACTTTCATTGATACCAATTGACAAATCATAGGTATGAAATGAATAAATTTTATATTTATTCAATATTTTAAAAATTAATTCCTATAAATAAACATATAATTCCCATTACACAAATCATTAGTGCATGTGGATATTAGTTACGTAAATATATAATTTTATATAATTTATTTAACAACAACCCCAAAATAAATGCTCCAAATTTACGCTTAAAGACACATCATACATAATACATGTCATCATTACCTAGGGAATTTAGAAAATAATAATGATTTTTATAATGTCATATTATTTTAAATTAATACTATTTTTGACAGTGTAAAAGATACACAACATCAAGCATAGACAAACCATAAAATATTATCTCTAAAATATGGTCATTATACTCTATGCATTGAATTATAATAAATGAATTTTGTTGAACAAATTATGAAATATATATTATCTTTTTACTCAATAAATTTACTTAATAATTATTAAGAAAAAAGAACTCAATTTTTGTAAAGTCCATTTATTCATTAAAAATTCATTTTCTTCCAAAATAGATTTGATTAATTTTCGTGATATAATATTATAATTAATTTATCGAACTATTAGGAAATATATTTTATAAAAAAATCCTTTTTGAAATCAATATTTATAAATTATCTTTGATTATTTATTAATAATATTTTGAACTGTTTCATTTTTCAATGAATATTAAAAAATATATTTATTTGCTAAATAATTTATTTTGGTTTCCAGAATTTAAAAAGATCCACATTGTTTTAAAATTGTTTTGAAATTAAAATTAATTATTTTATGTTATTAATTATGTAATTAAGGTTATTAGTATTAATGTTACACTGCTTTTTGAATAAAAAAATTTATATGTAAGAAAACATTTTTTTCTAGAAAACCCATTTTTTCATCACTTTTTAAAGTTTTATTTTAAAATATAGGTCTGCCACTTATAAGTAATTACTTCATAAAAATATGTTTAATATTTTTAATTATGAGGTTAAATTTTTTTCCTTTTTATTTTTAGCCATTTTGAATAGTTACAGTAGTAAAATGTATCATCTCTATTAATTGTAATTGGGTTATTTTTTATTAAAAATAATGTGATATAGATTCAAATTAATTCAAACATATTAAATTACAGTTGGATTATTTTAATTCATTCTTAATAATCCATAATTTTAAAATATAATATTTTTCCATTTAAATTTTATTTTTACCTTATTTATATTTAATTAAAAGATGATGTCAAAATTATATCTTCGTTCATTTTTTTATTTATAAATTTTTTTGATATAGATAAGAACAACTATTGATTAATTATAAATATATATTTCAAATATAAATTTACATTTTTATCATGTAAAATAATTTATAATTTTTATGTATGAATTATTTTTATTAAATTTTTATGAAATGATAACATAATACTTGGTCAATTAGTAGAAAAATCAACTAAATTATTTTAAAAACTCTAAAAGTTATATTTTTTTCTGTGATAGATTATATTAGGAATTTTGAAGATAAATATATCATATTATATTTTTGTTAATTATTTATATTCTAATCCAACTTCATTTGTGATTTTTTCAATGTCAAATTATATGAATAGTTTGTAAAATTACTTTAATAGTATTTTATGTTAAATATATTAAAATAAATTATTTTAAAATAATAAATATCATGAAAAGGGACAATTAGGATGATAAATGAAAAAAAAATCATCAATTATAAATTTATTATAGAATTTTCAACTTATGAAGAAATTTACAAACCCGTAATATAGAAAAATTCCTTACCTTAGTTAAGGATAAAATAAGATTACCAAACTATTAATGAAATATATAATTTTTAAAATTAATGTAAAATGTTTATTGGATTATTATATTAAGTCCAAATATTACTTATCATCAAATCCTTGAAATTTTAGAACCATTTTATAATATATAGATACATATTATTTTATAAGACCTCATTTTTTTCAAAAATGAAATTAATGGTATTTTATAATACACAATATTTTATTAAATGATTTAAAATTCATAAAATTATTATTATATTTTAAATATTAATGATATATTGTTAAAAATATGAACATTGTAGCATTTATATGACACTTATACATTTATAAAAACTTTCTTGACCCCTAAATATTAAAAAACATTGATATCATTGTAATTTTACAAAGTGGTGATGGGGGTTAATACAAGAAGATAAGGGTGAAATCATAACCAAAACATGTAAAAAATTATTGTATTCAATTACTTTTGTATATTACTCATCATATCTTATAATTAAAATAATGTTTCTTCGTTTTTATTTGAAAATAAATTTGTATTAGGTTAATATTTTGGTAAATCCAAGAGTGCCCCTCCCCATACATATAAAAGGACAACCCTTCTCTTTTTTTCCATACATATTATTAAACACCATATATCAGAAATAACAACCCAATTATCTTATAAAAATCACGTAACATTATGTATAATATCATTTATGCTTAAATTTCTATTCCAAGGTTCCATAGTAACGAATCTAAAGGAATTCTACCATAAAAGATTTAAGCATCCTTATACACTCCTTAAAATTTCATTATTATTATAATACATCTAAATATAATGTAACAAAACTAAAATAATATATCAATTATAATAAAAATATTTATATTTTAAAATGATTATTTTAATATAATTTTCTTATTTGTTTCCATCCTACGGAATGTGAAAACATCGCTCAAGTGTATGTGCGCCTTACCATCTCCACATAGAAGTGTAATTTTTTTCTATTACCATTTTACATAGACTATTATAATGATGGAAACAGTATGTATTTAAATATTTAAGGAATAAATATGATAAAATAAATATAATTTCATACTTGCCTTATTATATTTTAATCTGTTCGAAAATGATAACATCACTCATGTGTACCTATAGACTACCACTTTCTCAAAGAAATGTCATGCATTTCTAATTTATTCTTTACATGGAATGTAATAAGAAGTTATTTAATGAATATATGTTATATAAATTATATATTATTGATTCTATGAATTTGAATGATTGTTTAACATTAACAATTTATTATTCTAAAAGTGAAAATAACTTTTATATGTACATTCAACCTGTCGTCTCTATGAATTATGTAATTAATTTTTCTATCTTTACATTTAATGTATAACTATATATATATATATATTTTTATGATTGTATAATTAATATATATAATATATATATAATGATTAATATTCAATGGATAATGGAACAAAAGTCATATTATATGGAATATAACTACCGAGCCAAAATTCTCATGAAAAACGAAGTAGATAACACCCAAAACCATAATAATATAATTTTTAAAACAAAATGGGTGATAGTTTGTTTTAAATAGATCATATATGATATCATATATAAGTATATGGTTATGCTATCAAATTTTAATAAATTAAAAATTATTATACATGAGGTTAATATAACATACAGGGTCAGTCAAACATGGGGTAGAGATTTCCTCTCAATTTCCCCTCCATTGAGTCATATTTAGCATTATATGCCTATTTTTTTATTTTTTTTATAAAAATAATATTATATATATATATATCACGAATAAATATATATTCCTGACTATTAATGGTTCATTTCATTTTTATTACTTCAAGGGGTTATGGTTTGAATGTTACTAAAGTGGTATTAATTTATTTTACTTATCATTTTTTGGGATTTCCCATATTTCATTAACGGAATCTCATATCCTATCCTCCATAAAAACCAAAAATTTAAATTTCCTCTAGATAAAAAATTATTATCAATATTATATTCCAAATTTTTATAGATATTTCACATTAGTCAAGAATCTATATTTTTTAAAGGAAGTTTCATCTAATTTATCTTTTAATTGGGTATTGTTTTATTTCTTTTACATATTATTAAACATTGTTTTAAAGAAGTTCTTTTATCACAAAATATTATTTATGAATTATATTTTGAGATACCCAAGAATTTTTACATGGTTTTAAATGAATCATTCTTATTTTTTCTGAAAGTTTAATCTTCAGCATTCTTTAAAAAAATATAAAAAAAATATATCTTTTTCATGTATATGTCATTAACCGATATTCCTAACACCATATCAATTATATGATATTTCACTTCATATATTTATTATTAATGTTTTTTTTAAACTCTCTATTCGAAATGTATTTAATTTTTTTCTTCAAATTCCATTATTTTTCAATAATAAATATTTTCTTACAAAACCAATGTTTCATATGAATTTATAGAATTATTTTTTCTCAAGATAATTTTTTTATTTAATTTCTCTTGATAAATTGATTTTTCTTATGATTAGTAGAAATAAATCTCTCTCAAATATCACTATTATGTGAAATTTATGTGATTACTACTTAAATTATATACTTTTCCTTAAGATGTTATAATACTATGAATGTTATTTGATTAACTGAGTAAATATTAATATTCCATATTCATTATTCTATATAGATATTTATTGGTAAGTAATTTTATTTAAGAATTAAATTGATCATTAGATATATAATGAATCTACTTGGAATGCATTGATGTGTGTGGAAAGTTTATAAATATCCCTTTGATGTATTTACGTGTCGCATGAGACAAAAGAGTAGGAAAATTTTATTTAATGTGTTTTTAGTGTATTCCTTACCATCGATTAAACATTCATGGAATAAGGATATTATGGTAAAGATATCATGATTTTCGATATAATGATATCATATATTAATAATTTTCTTAATTGATAATTCAGTTATTATTATCTTTGATATTTATTCACAAATATTATCCATGGATATAATTATATTATCATGTTAGTAGATAAATTGAATATATTTACCATTTTTTACCATTCCATGTTGGTTATGAATTATTTACTCAGGATTGCTTCCACTAAATATGACCCTTATTGTGCATCAAGGTTCACCATTTTTTTAACTCTTTCTGATATTTAATGTTATAATTTTTAAATTAGATCAAAATTGTAGAATATTATCTTCTGCTGGGTTTTATATTTTATTTTCAAAGTAAAATGGAAAAAATTTATCTATTTAGTTTAGAAATACTATTAAACTATTTTTTTCATTAGGATTGTATTTATTGTATCTAGTTCTGATATATTGAATACGACACCAATTATGGTTTACTGGAGTTATAGTAGTCGTAGTTCATATCAGAGAAGGTCTTTTAGAAACCATGGGAATTAGATTTAGTAAAACACAAATTGGGGAATATAACCCAATGAAATACATTAAGCATAATAATAATTACCGAAAAAAATAATATAATGTTGAGATTATGTTTTTTCCTAGAATTGTATCCCTTACAAGATAGTATATTTGGATATTGTTTGGGCATGTACACTTCTTGGGGTAATAACCCTAAAAAGGGTTGGTCTGTTATATCTCATCCATCATTCATGTTCACAATTAATGATTCATTCCAAAATACATAATTTAGAACACTATGGGGAAATACATCGATTTAATAATTTTTTTATGAACCATTATGATGTATTTAAATAAATAATAATCTTGGATGGCATAGGATAAACCTAATCATTCATATATTTAAAGGAAAATTCCATTTTTTTTATTTTTATTGATTATATGATTTTACAATTTGTACTTACACTATTGTTTTTATTTTTTTAGTCAATTAATGGAAGAAAGAGTAATCATGTTAATACTAAATTTAAAGGGACATGAAATTATTGTTCTCCAGAGAAAATAAATGTGATGGGATTTAGAAAATGAGCCCCTATTATCACTCCTAATTAGCTATCATTATATAAAATTAACAATATAAATAATGGAATTTTTCCATGTTGTTTAATTAGAGAAAGAAATACTTTTATAGATGTTCGTGTTGTACTATCCACAGAAGAATGAAAGTTAAATTTCCTTCATGTCAAGAATGTGGGTAGAATAACCAAGGATAAATTCATAAAATAAGGGTAAGATGTTTTCTATATTGAAATGAAGTTTAAAAATCATGTAATTACTGAGAAAAAATGAACATTTCAACGGATCTATATGAATTTCATCCAAATGTTCGATTTATATTTCAATGGATGCATATGATTTTTATACAAAAGTTTGATTTATATATCAATGTATTATTAGTGGGGGATAAGAAAATTATCTAAGTTAAATCCCTAATCGATGGGTTAACTCCAAGACTAAGGAAGAAGTGATTTTATGGAAATCATTGAAGTTAATGGATTTAAGTGTAAATGTACTGAGATTCAATAATAATATTGTAAAATAATTTTATCAATTATATCATGGAAATAAGAATCACGAAAAATTTATGGATTATTCTATAGTAGTTTTTATTTTTTTATTTTAAATAATATGTTCAATGGTACTAATAACTGACAAAACAAATTAGTGGAAAGGTGATATTCTGTTTGGATAAGAGATAATTAAGGATAATACAACCCTTAATATATTCCTAATGTTTATTTAAGGATTTTTATACTCGATAAGGAAAATATTGAATTTAATTAAGTAAATTGGATATTGTTCTCAACCTTGAATATGGTTAGTTTTTTAATGATAATGTAATTTATGATAGATTTTACTGCATATTTAGATTTATGGAATATATTTGATAATATTTTATTTTATTTAAGAATTAATATTTGTGTTAGTTTTTTTTTAAGTAGTTATGTTTTCCTTAATTATTTATAGTAATTTAGGTTATTAGTATGTTTTATGTTATTCACATGTTGGTTATGTGAAATTATGAACTACTTCATATGTTTCGGGAATAAATATTAATGTTAATCATGGAAAAAATATTTATCAAATCATTAGGATTTTTGTGTTCTAAATATGGTCATGAATATCTTTTAGGATTATTATAGTTAGTTATTTATCAAATGTTTTAAGCTAAACTCTGAGTGCTATTTTTGAGATTTTAGATAATGGTGTATTTATCCATATTGAATAACTAGTTATAACTATTTTTATTTTGTAAAATATTTAGAGAATTAAAGAATTCCATTTTATTCATTTTATGTATCTTATGAAACATTAAAATATAATTTTAGTGCTTCAGACATGAAAAAATCATCTTGAATGTTCATTTCATAGAATAGGAGATGTCTTGGAAATTCATCAAAGAAAAACCAAATGATGAAATTTTACTTCTAAATAAATGTAATTACATTGTTTTATTTTTTCTATCCTGATAGTAAAATAATTCATTATCTTTTTTATAAGTATCTTGAAAACAAATTCTATCCTTTTACCTTTATTCTCTATAAATTAATGGTATTTTAACCACACCCTGATTTATGGTTTTCTAGTCACTATCTTTTTCATGTCCAGGTTCTCTATCACAATTTATTAGTCCTTAGAAATTATATTTCTCTTTTGTGTCCTAATTTAAAATTCCCATCAATTTTCTCTTTATCTGGAAACACTAATTCATTATATATCAAGTAACCTTTTCATTACCAACATTCCCTTTTAAAAATAATTTTATTATCCCTTTGTATGATATTTGTTTTCAACAAAAGTAGATACTTTGATGATCAAGAAAAAAAATTGTGAAATTTATTTTTGGGGTAGAATTTAATATTATAATATTTTAAAATGATTTCATTGTATGATATTGTATAGGTTACGCAACACTGAGCATAAATAAATGATGAGATATTACGATTATATTATTATTATTATAACTTATACATTAACTTATAATATATGTATAAAATTAACCACATTATAAAATATATATAAACATCTTAATTAATACAAATTTATTGATTATATATTTTGAAATAAGACCTCATATTTTAGTAATGTAATTTTATTCTACAAAAATAAATTTTATTCAAAAATGGGTTTTATTAAATTTTATTAGTGAATATTAAAATTATATTTTCTAAATTTTAGTTTTTAAATATGATAAAACAAATATCATTTTCTAAATAAACATATAAATATATCTTAGAAACATTTGTTGATAATTTTTTAAAACTTTTTATTTCTCGATGAATAATTAAAGATACATATTGTTTTTTGAAAAATTCATTATTCATCATGAAATAAAAATGGAACATTTTTATAAATGAATCAAAAAAAATAGAGCATTTATATTTCTAATAATAAAATTGTGTTCATTATGATTTTTTTATAGGGATTTTGGTTAAAATATTATAAATAAGAAAACTTTTTTTCTGTAAATGAAAATGTTTGTCACATTTTGTTATTTTATTTTTGAAAAGAATACCACTTATATTAATTGAAACATGATAATTATAATACAAACTTAAAATCACGGTGTTATAATTTGGTAAATATGTATCATTTATTTTTTGGAATAATGAATAATAATCATTGTAAAATTTATCACCATGGTAAAGGGTAAATAGGTTAATTAGGGTTAAAACTAATGTGTTAAGGATTCAAATTTATTCAAAAACATTCCTTTACATCATTATATTTGTATATTTCTTCTATAAACATTAAAATTTTGAAAATATGAAAATTATTTTCGTTTTAAATTTTATTTTTTCACTATAAATATTTATTTAAAAGATAAAGTCAAAAATTTAACTTTATATATTTATATATATATATATATAATATTTTTTTATAGGGATAAAAATTTGGAGTCCTGAAAGGTTTGAAAAAGAATTAAGAGTGGGGTGAATTCAGTTCATGAAATTTTATTCTCATAGAAGACAACCATATTTTAGTTATGCAAAACATCAGGTTCGTTGTTTATCACAAGAAGAAATGGAGAATAAAAAGATAAGGAAAATAAATTGACATAGTTTTTAATAGTGGTTTGGATAATACAAGACCCTTAGAATACTCTACTATCACTCTTGTCCCTTTTAATGGTTATCTTCACAAGAATGGTCCTTTTTTTGAAATTTCCCTTCTTATTACTAGGGACCGCATGACTAATTTCAAAGAGTATCCACTTATTAAAGGGGATCAAAGGCTTTAATCTAGGATCTAGAAAGGATTTGTAACTAATATCCTTAATGTTCGATAATAAATAACCTTAAAATTAGAGATAACAACAAAATATTTTACAGGTGTTTCATATTGTTTTACCATTCAACCGACCAATGTAAAAAATCTCTATGAGTGATTATTAAAAATAATATATCTCGAGGGGTTTATTTTAAAACAAAGACAAGAATATATGATATAGCTAAATTATAGATCACAATTCCTCTTATTTTACTTAAATAAAACAAATTATTTTTTATGGGATTATGGAATGAGTGGTCATGTATATTATCATACACTTCTATTCTTATTCGTGTATCTTCTTTTACACCTGAGATCTCAAAATGTATATTTGAAATGAATTCAACACTTCTCTCATAATCACAGAGAACATGATCAGTAAAAAATGGGATGAAAGACATGTATTTTTATATTAAATGCTTCATCTATAGTAAGTAAAAATAAATTTTCCATGTACAGGTCTGAAGTCTTAGCCCTAGAAATTTATTATAATGGTTTTTATTATAATGATTTAATCCTCCATTTGATGATTTCATATAAGAATTAAAATCTCACTAGAGTGTTTCAATGATTTTAAATACATGTTACAATAGAAAATAAATTATTATAGATCATTATGTATCTGAATTACATATTTTAATTCACATGTCTGAATTCACATTACAGTTCTTCACAAAACCAATTTTCTTCAAAATCCCAGTTTTTGCAAGCAACTGAATTCAAGTGTCCAAATTGGCCCATGTAGGATTTTTACACATGTATACAAAAATAAAATATCATATTGTGATCATGTAAAATATTTAACCACATTTTTGATTTATATATCCAATTAATCAATGTAACTAATTCACATAACCAATTGAACTATTTAGATGATTACTCATATAGATGATACCATCGATGTAAGATATTTCCAAATAGGATATTCAATGAAATTTCTGATATACATAGTTCAATCCTTGAAAAAGGTGATTTATGTAGCCAAATTCTCATCTACCCATGTCTTTACATATTCAAATGCCTCATGTAGCATATTTTTCTAGATAAAGGAAAAAAATTAGGCAATGTGTCTAGAATGTGGACATATGATTCATAACTATTAAAACAGAAAAAATAAATATAATACCAGATGACCACATGTAAAATAAAATCCTAAGTAAAGTATAAAGGTTATTAAAGATGATGAAATCCTAGTGTACATGGTATGTGATAGAACAACATCTATAGAGCAACAATTTCTCCCATTTTTATGATCACAAAACTGTTTTGACATTAAATAAAATGTTTTAAATGGGTTTGTGATGTTGTTGAAAAAAATATATAATAGACCTATTTATTTTAAAATGTTTTTATTATTCTTTAACACCCCCTAAATTTTAATTTTATCCAATTTTTTCAAAAGTTGAAAACTTATCCCCATTTTGAATCATTAAAAATGAAGGAAAATGAGAGGGAGAAACCATTTAATGTATCACTTTTAGAGTTTTAAACTATTTTATTATTATACATGAACTGAATCATGATTTTAAAGAAGGTATATAATATATTTAGAAAAAATACAGATTAAAATAACTAACTAAAAATGATACCTTTGAAAAAATATAAAAAAATTAATGAAATGAAATGAATCACTAAAAGAAATATTAGAAGTGAAGAATATCAAATAAAAACAATAATATAGAAAATTATAAAAAATGAATAAATAAGAATGATATTAATCATCCTCATGTAAAAATATGCAGTCATTCAAAAACCATAGAACCCAAATATAATATTTTAGTCAGAATACACAAGATTATGGATGGGTTAAAACTGCGTAGGTAATTTTTTTGGAGGTATCTAAAAGGTAGGTTTTGTTCTAGAGGTGGTTAGGGTTGGAATTGCTTAGAGAATTGTTTCCTTGCCATCTTCTGAAATAGATGCACTTTCTAATCTAACAACATATTTTACAAATATATTCATAGAAGGACCAATGATATGGTTTTATAGGAGACTTTGAGCCATATCAAAGTTATAAGTCTCAACAACCATAAAATGTACTATAAATATGTGATCTGATATAAAAAATTATTTCATAAGGATTCACAATAGCTAATGCTGCATCAATTTCTTTTTTCTATTTCTTATAAGATGAGGACTAATCATGCACATATTTGATTATTAATCTATAACCTCTACTAGTTTCAACAGGATTGGGACTAAGGGTCCTTCTTCTTATTTTATTATATAAGTCTCTATAACACATGTCAATACTATGGATAATTTATGACATTCATAATACTAGAGTAATGTCAAAGGACAACTTGTGAATTTGAGAAATATAAGACAAAACCTCTTCTGAGATGTCCTTTAAGGGATTAAAGTTGTCCAGATGAAAAATTGAAGGATCATTGTTCAATAATGTAATGTCAGTAGCTATGAGATTTGATGTCATTTCTACTAGGAGATTAATCAAAATCTATTCTACTAAACTTTTCAAGCCAATAATCTTTATAATCACTAATTGTAACTTTCAATCCAAGGATTCTAATTTCCCTAATAATATCTTAACAACAACCTTTACTAAACCAATAGATGAATATTAAATTGGATAAGTAACATCAACTAAAAAAGATATTGGGATATTTGGAACAAAAGGGATAGACTATGTATTTCTATAAACAACCAATTCCTAACTCGTAACTAAAAATTGAACTACTAGAGCTTCTTGAAATTCTAAACTAGATTCCTCCTCTAAATATTCAAAATAACTATCCATAATCTCAGGATTTATCTCATTCAGTCCCTTGAAAAAAATTTACTTTTTTAATTGACTGGTCCATTGGAGCATGGAACCATATACCTTTTTTTATAAACTCTTATTTTTTTCTTCTACCATTGTATAAAGATATATTAATTGTTGAAATCATGGTTATTCAAGAAAATTTCAATCACCATACCGGAATTCCATATAGATTCATTAGTGTCATGGAACTCATCAAAAATATTTTTATTCAATTCATACATTAAAATAGGTGAAATGATTTTACATTGAAGACATTGCTGTTGAAAAGACATAGAATTTAATTATGATATAACTTGAACAAATCCAAATTAATATTAGGAACATTATATAGTTCTACAGGAGAATATGTTATAAAATGAAATTATGTGATACATTCAACTTTTCATAATATCATACTTTATAATATGAATATGGTTTCTTTATTATATATTCAAAAAGACATAAAATAATCCAAAACTTCATGAGATATAAATGAATACACAAATGGGAGATTATAGAACATATCCCTTTTAAATCAAAACATAACTCCAAGTTTATTAAATTCTATCTTGGTAGGTGATGAATATTTTTTAATTGCTTCCCAACGATTACATCTCATTATCTTCCATAGAGATTTCGTCAAGAGATGCTTGCTGAATTTGAGGAACTGATTGAATATTCTTTATAATTTTTGTTTGGGTTGCCTAAAACCCAAACAACATATCAAAATTTGTCTTAGAAATAGATAAACATCTAGGTTATCTAAACATATATATTCTAGAGACATGAATCTCTATAAAATCATAAAAATATGCTCTGATAATAAAATTTCATCACAATTGTAAGAGAAAAATATTTTCTTTGTAAGCTACCTGTGATTTTAATTATCTAGGCTGCATCCTCATGAACAAATGGTGGTGTTGATGTTAGAAGAAGGGTAAGTGAATTCTATAAATACCTCATAACCACATAATTATCCCAATATCAATCAATAGTTGATCTTGGAATAGTGGATTCATATGTCTCATGCTCCATGTTATCTTTATCTCAGGTTTCAACATAATAAACACTAAGAATATCCTTTTTCAGATTCTAATCATGAATAGAAATAGTTTCCTCCAAAAAACATTCTCCATGATGAACCAATAATTTAATCATAAAAGGTTAGATATTATAATACTATCCTTTACATTGAACTAGATCCACTATATCTAAACATATAACTATCAATCATGGCTCAGATATAAAAGGTACCAACTCCTCCACTTTCTTATCCAACAACATCTCAGTTGGTGTTGTATTCAGATTTAGTAAGGGTTGGTATGGATCACCCTAATCAACACCATTTTAACCAACTAGAATTGATGAATTTAATATAGAATACAAAAATTAACCAACTATCTTCAATAAATCATTAGTCATAGTGTTACTTTTGTGACACTTAATTGCATTACATTCATAAAGAACCACTTTTTTCACTTGGATACCAAGGAGGTAATTTTAGTATGAGGATAGTCCTTGATCATACCCTTTCCATTGTAGTAATGAGGAATAAAATTAATCATATACCTGGATATTTTGACATTAAAATTATTTTTCGTAACATATAGAAAATCAGACTTTCTCAATCTCACCAACTCAATGGGATATCCCAATCTTTAAAAAACATGTACAACACATTCCACTCTATAAGAAAATATTTTACATATTAGTATTGAATATAAAAAGTATAAAAAAAACATAAATTCTTATTTTGTTCCAACAATGTGTGTTCCAAAAAGTACCTTACTAAAACTGAACACCACCTTAGGAAAATTAAGAAATTCAACTAGATAATTTGTTGAAAGTATTACCTATACACCATTGATTCATGAAGTGATAACATTCTATAATTTATTGACATGATGCTTGAAAATACATATAAAATCATTACCTTATTCCTCACAACAAAACCATAATTCTTCTCATTAAATATGAATTCCCAATGTTGGAACTGAATCACAATCTTTAGTAACATCTCAATTGTCTTCCTCTACACCAAATCAATGGCTTTTCCAATGATAAATCTTCACATCATTCTATAGTGGGATTTCATAGAAGAACATAAACATCTATCATCCCCACACATTGAGTTTCCCAATGTAGACAGGTTTGATTGATAATTATTGTAATATTGGTAGTTTTTATTGAGATGATTATGTTTTATAAAGAAAATACATATAAAAATGGGGAAAGAGTCAAGTTTAATTTTTGTTTTATGTCATGAAACTGAATCCTCAAATGATTACATACCCAAATAGGTTTTTGGATGATTATAAAAAATTAATTAATTAATTAACATAAAATATAATGGAAATAAATTTTACTTCCTAAATATGAACATTTTAATATATATATATATATATATCATAGAATAATTAAATATTTATAAGGAATTTAAAAATATTTTTTCATGTAAAGAAAAAATTTAAAATTCATGGATATAAAATAAATTAAATATTTATTTTAATTTAAAAACCTAATTATGTTTTTATAAAATAAAAATATCTTCATGCGGATGGTTTTTTAAAATTTTATTCTAATAGATTCTCAATTTTGTTGAGCCAATAAGGATATCTTATGACTTCTCCATTCCTTATGGTTTTATGTTTTGAAAATCACTAACACTTTTTCTATGTTCTGAATATTTTTTTAAGTTCTGTATTCTTCTTAAGATCCAGGAATTTTCATTTTGTTATACTTACAGATATATCTTTATGTTTTTTCGTTCTGTTAGACTTACAGATCTGTCATTACGATTTTTCATTCTGTTATATTTACATAACTGTCATAACGATTTTCTATTCAGTTTTTATGATTCTGAATCTGGTGTATATATGATTCAGTTTTTATGATACCGATTCCGGTGTATGTATGATGCCGATTTTCCATACCGATTCTGGTGTATATGTGATGCCGATTTTCAATACCGATTCCGGTGTATATATAATGTCGATTTCAATACCGATCCTGATGTATATGTGAAGCCGATTTTCAAAATCTATTTCGGTGTATATATGATTTCGACATTCATTATACAGAATCCAGTTTATTTGTGACTCCGATTTTATGATTCTGTTTTTTCTTGAGAATGTTATTTATAAGAATCTGTTTTCTCGATTTCTTAATATTACATTTTCATGATAATATTAAAGATGCCTAATGTATAAATCTAATGATATCGGATTCTAAGATTTCTTATACTTAGCATTTTCCTTTATCTTAACATCGCTGATGTTACTTGAAACGATTTCATACAATTTGTTACAAACTAATCGTTGTATGTTTTCCATGTGTCTAGGTCCCTCTGAGATTTAAGAGAAATATGACTGTTATAGAGGATCTGACCATTGGGATGTTTTGCCAATAAATACAAGCTCATTTGAATGAGAAAAATACGTTGTAGAAAGTTGACGAACATGATGCATGTGAAATAGATATGAAGTGATTTCTAGAGAGAGAGGCTCTAATTACTCTCAGTGATTTGTGCAGATGATTTGAACAACCTAATCAGGTGTGAACAACTTGTTCAGACTTGCTTCGTGCAGAATCGGATCGTACCGATCATGGGATTCCGGGTTTGGAAGACAGAGGTTCTAATTTCCTTCTAAATCGAGGGCTTTCGAGGATAGCAAGATAGATACCGATCTTCGGATTGAGGGAATACCTGGGTTTGGGTAAGACAGACTTTCTTGAAAGTATAAATCAAGGAACCTTTATCAAAGGTTATTGGATAACCTTCTCTTTGGGTTAAAAGAATCCTATTGTTACTTGTTTACTATTAAAGGTTGTTTTAGTTCCGCTGCTGTATGTAGCACTGTTAATGTTAAGAATTATAACTTTCTTGTTCTTTGTAATTCTGTTACTCTGATTATGTTATAGATTTTATACGGTTTAAGGTGGAATCTTTTTTTTTAGAAATTAGAAAACGTTTCTTTAAAAGGTCTTGTGAATTTTTTTTTAACCTTGTTAAACATAACATTTAAAGGTTCCAAAGGAATTTTTAAAGTATACAATTCACCCCCTCTTGTATATTGAGCTTCTACATTCTTATTTCGATCCTATAATTGGTATCAGAGGAGGTCTTTGAAATACTTATATCTACATATAAGATTTCTTGCTCAAGTTTTTTTCTTAAGTTCTTCATATTTGTTAATAAAATTTTATTACTAATAAGTTTTTGTGGAAATAAATACCTTTTTAGTATGGAAGGTGTTCATGTTGGATCTCTAGATAATCTCAATCCTACTAGACCACCAATCTTTGATGGAAATGACTTTGAGTACTGAAGAGGTAGAATGAAGTCCTTTGTGATAAACAAAGGTGTAGATAACTACACCATGTTAACTGGAGTTTATAAGATTCCTGATAAGGAACTTTGAACCTTTACTAATCCAGAAAAGGTGGAATATCATATGAACTTTAAGGTATGCAATACTTTTCTAGGTTCCATGGCTAGAAATATATATATCCATATTTCATCCTGTGAAGCTGCAAATATTATTTGGAAGAAGCCACAAGTAACTCATTTTGGAACTTCCAAATTCATTGAAACTAGAAGAGAAATGCTCAGGGCTGAGTATCATGGTTTCTGCTTTCCCTATAGAGAACCCGTATGTAAGGTACAACAAATATTTATTAATATTGTCAACAACATACAATCTATGGAATAAAAAGGTTTGGATGATGAGGCTCTTTTAGATAAGAACATTGACATAATTCCAAATGAATGGGAATCCAAGATAACTGCTATATATGAGAATAAGAAAGTTACTCAGATTTCCATTGATGAACTGTTTGGAACTCTTCATCAATGTGAAACCATAATGAAGAGAGATGCTGATAATATTAAGAAGAAGAATGGAAATGGAGGAGTTGCTTTTACAACTACTTGAAATCATATGAAATCCAAGACTCCTAAGATAGTAACAAGTTCTAAATCTAAGAAGGATGTTGTTCAATCATAATCAAGTGAAAGTTAAACTTCAGAAAATGAGTTAGCCAACCTTGCTCAGAGGATGAACAAGATTGTTGGATAGATGAACTTTCAATATAGATATAAGAAGAAAGATGGAAAATAGAAGAAACATGGAGAATTGACATGCTATGAATGTATAAGAACTGGTCATATCTAACCTGATTGTCTCGTGCTTAAAAAGAAATACAAGAAATATATGAATTATGAATGAAACAAGAATAAGTTCTACAGATCAAAGCATAAGAATGCCTTGAAAGCCAATGACACTTGGAGTGCCAGTGGTGGAGATTCTTCTGATGATTCTTCAGAATGTGAATCTTCTGTGAAAAAAATATTGGTCTAATAGCCAGAGATCCATTTAAAAATCATTTCTTTATGGATAAGGTACGAACTGCCGAATCATTAACCAATATGTCTTTAAGAAAAAAATTTCCAGATATAGGTTTTTCTTCAGATGATGAATCTTCTTCATCAGATAATGATAATGATTTTCCTTCCTAAGAAGAAGTTTCTAGATTTGCTAAGTTAATTGAGAAGCGAATTTGTAATGTTTCTAAGAAACATGAAAAATAAAATTTTAGAGAATCTATTTTAACAAATGAAATTTTAGATCTTTCAAATGATCTTGATGAGAAAAATGTTTTTAGAAAAAAATTTAAAAAAACGTAAGGAAGTTAATTCTGAGAAGAATAATCATTCTGAGGATCGTAAAAATCTGATTTTAGAAAAAGATTTTTTAGAGGATAAACATAACTCTAAATCTATTATTATTGAGCATAATAATTTAATCCTAAGACTAAAATCTAAGATATTTTCCTTGAAGAAACTTCTTGTAAAATTTACCTCTGGTAAGGAAAATGTTGACAAGATGTATTCTCAGATCCGACCTCATGGTAATAGTTTAGGTTTAGGTTACTCTCATGAAAAAACTCATTTTTTAAAATAATTATTTTGTTCCCTCTAGAGCCCCATTTTGTACTAAATGTCAATGTGGTGGGCATTGGAAGAAAAACTGCACTATAAATAAGATTCTATCCCTTGGGTTTCAAAAATCTTATTTTTCCAATCAAATATGGTTACCCAAGCTCTTCTTATCTAATAATTATGGATCCTAGAAAATTTGGATTCTGAAGATCTAACTATTTCTTTTTTAGGAAAATGAAGGAAGTACCAATAACATTGGTACATGGATAGTGGATGTTCCCGTCACATGACTTGTAACAAAGACTATTTGAAGAAGATTTTAAAAACAAAAGGTGGAAAGGTAACTTTTGGTGATAACTCTCAAGGATAAATTTTTGGTATTGGTAACATTATTATTCTTGGTAATGCAATTATTTAAAATGTTCTTTTAGTGAAATCCCTTAGGCACAACTTCATAAGCAAAAGCCAATTATGTGATGAAGGTTACCTTATGAATTTTAGAAATGATAAATGTTTAGTTCACAATTCCAAGGATGAGTTTATTTTCTTTGCCCTTCGGCATGAGAATGTGTACATGTTAAACCTATAAGACATTAGAATACAAGATCTACCTTTCCTTAGTGCATTTGAAGATCAATCATGGCTTTGGCATAGGAGAATATGACATTGTAATTTAAGGAATCTATGTAAGCATTCTAAGAAATAACTTGTTCAGGATCTACTAGAACGTAAATTTGATTCTTCAAAAGTCTGTGATCATTGTCAATATGTCTAGAAACATAAATCTAGCTTTAAATCCATTTGTGAAGTTACAACTTCTAATGAATTATAGTTAGTGCACATGGATTAATTTGGTCCAACAATAACTGGAAGTATTGGAGGAAATACTATGTGTTTGTCCTAGTTGATGACTACACTAGATTTACTTGGGTCAATTTTCTCACAAAGAAATATGAAGCTTTTTATTATTTCAAAATCATTAGAGCTCAAGCTAATAAATATAAAAATCTTCCATTGATAACTATTCATAGTGATCATGATGGAGAATTTGAAATTTCTGATTTTGAAACTTTTTGTAGTAAAAAATGTATTACTCACAACTTCTCACCTCCAAGAACTCCTCAACAAAATGGTGTTGTCAAAAGAAGAAATAGAATTCTTTAAGAGATGACAAGAACCATGTTGAGAGAATATTCTATATCCAAACATTTTTTGTATGAAGCTATAAGTAATTCTTTTTATACTATAAATCAAGTTTTAATAAGACCTTTTCTTAATAAAACACCTTATGAGTTATGGACTGGATGAAAAACAAAAGTTTCTTACTTCAATGTTTTTGGTTACAAAGTATTTATCTTGAATACCAAGGATAACTTACATGAATTTTCACCCAAATCCATTGAAGGTATTTTCATACGTTACTCTACTAACTCTAATGCATATAGAGTTTTTAATAAAAACACTTGTACTGTGGAAGAAACAGTACATGTTAATTTTGATGAAAATGATCCTTTTATTTTCAAACAGCATACATCTTCAAATGTGTTTTCTAAAACTGATCACCAACCTTTGATAGACGATTTCTCAGACAAATTTAAGGTTGAAGAAAATGTTTCTGAGACATTTACTTCTGAATATTTTCTACCTTATGTTGATGAACAGGTATTTCAAAATCCAATTCAGTTGTTACTTAGGAATCATCCCAATGATAATGTCATTGGAAATGTTAATCAACCAGTAAGAACTAGAAGTTAATTAAGGATTGAAGTTGAACATATTTCATTTCTTTCCCAATTTGAACCAAAGACTCCTAAAGAAGCCTTGGGTGATGATGATTGGATTAAGGCTATGCATGATGAACTCAATGAATTCGTATGGAACCGAGTTTGGACCTTTGTTGAAAACCCTAAGGAAACTTCTGTTATTGGAGTAAAATGGGTTTTTAGAAACAAATACGATGAAAATAGAGTAATTTTTAGAAATAAAACAAGATTAGTTGTAAAAGGATATAACCAAAAGGAAGGCATAGACTATGTAGAAACTTATCCTCCTGTAGAAAGACTTGAATCTATTCATATTGTTCTATCCTTTGCATCATTCTTTTTTTAAACTTTATCAAATGGATGTTAAGTGTGCTTTTCTTAATGGTTATGTATAGGAGGAAGTCTATGTTGATCAACCCCGTGGCTTTAAAGATACAAAATATCCTAATCATGTTTATAAACATAATAAATCTTTATTTGGACTCAAACAAGCCCCTAGAGCTTGGTATGATAGTCCTTCAAGATTTTTACTTCAAAATAAATATGTTAAGGGAACTACTGATCCAACCATTTTCATTTAATTAAAGATAATGATGTTTTGATTGTTCAAATTTATGTTGAGGACATCATCTTCAGATCAACTCACCCATCCTTAATTGAATCCTATACAAATCTCATGAAATATGAGTTTGAGATGAGTATGATGGGTGAGTTAACATTTTTTCTTGGTTTCCAAATCTCACAAAAACTAGAGTGAACTTACATATCCCAACATAAGTATATCAAATATCATTTAAAGAATTTTGGGTATGATAACACTAAGAGTATATGTCATCCTATTGGAACCTCTAATACTCGTGATATTTATGGAGCATGGAAACCTGTTGATCAACCATATTATAGAGGGATGATAAGAAGTTTATTGTACTTAACATCTATTCATCCTGACTTAATGTTCTCAGTATTCTTATGTGAAAGATTTCAATAAAATACTAAATAATCCCATTTAAATGTTGTGAAAATAATTTTCCGATATTTAAAAGGGAACTTTAGATTTGGGACTATTTTATTCCTTTGGAAATGTTTTTCAACTTAAAAGTTTTTCGGATGCTGAATTTGTTGGTTGTAAAATAGATAGAGAAACTACATCTGAAACATTTCATTTCTTAGGAGATTCCTTTGTTTCTTGGTCTTGCAAGAAACAACACTCTGTAGCACTTTCCACTGCTGAAGCTGAATATGTAGCGGCAAGAAGTTTTTGTGCTCAAGTGTTGTGGATGCAACACACACTAACAGACTATGGTGTAAGTTTTAATAGGACTCAAATTATATGTGATAACAAAAGTTCCATTACCCTATATAAAAACCCTACACATCACTCCCATGCAAAGCACATAGATATTAGACATGACTTTCTTAGGGATCACACACTTAACGGAGATATCATTCTTCAATTCATCTGATCACAAGAGCAACTTGCTGATATTTTTACAAAACCTTTACCTTCCGATAGATTTGAATATATTAAACAGATTCTAGGAATGATTTTTGTGAGGTACTCATTCATATCAACTTCTTGTTTAAATCATCTAATAACATTAAACTACTACTTATTTTAGGGGGAGTACATATGTTTGTTTATTTTCATTCATTAAAATCTTTTTCTTTTATTTGAAATTTCAAATTTGAAAATTTCGGATTTGAAAATTTCGGATTTGAAAATTTTACATTTGAAAATTTCGAATTTGAAAATTTCAGATTTGAAAATTTCACATTTGAAAATTTTGGATTTGAAAATTTTGGATTTGAAAATTTTGGATTTGAAAACATAAAAAAATTATCAGAATACAGATAAATCTCTCAGAGTATTCCAAAAATTAGTCTTTATCACTCTTTATTTTCTTATGCTAAGTTTTTAGTTGTTGGTATTTCAAAATTTCTTAAATTTTGGTTTACCTTACCTCAAAAAACCGGAATTAATTTTTCAAACATCCATTCTCAACTGTCAGATCAGATCAGATTATCCTCAGTCATTTGATTATCTTATGGAAGTTGAAAAGTCGTAGCCATGTCTATATAAGGGGTGTCTTGTTCTCAAGTATCGCACGATCCTTACTGTTCTCAGTGCTGAAGCTCGGCTTCCATCAAAGATTTCATTCTGAACTTCTCCTTCACTTAGAATGACTCTGGAATCCTCAGTAGATCAGATGTTAGTTAGTAAAGAGATAAAGTACTAGTCAATTTTTAGGGGAAGGTTAGTCTACCCAATGTTCCTTGAAAAATATGACTCTCTTATTTCAAAGGTAATAAGAACTAATGGATGAGAAATCATTTTTGTGGCTAAGGAAAAATCTCAGGATCCAGTTTATCATAATCTGCTTGTTCAATTCTATGAATCAGGTTCTTTCTTCCAGAAATATGGTAAGGATCTGTTTAAGTTCAAATGTTATGACAATACATATACAGTTACTTACAATAAGGCCACAAATTTTCTCAATATTTCATATGAAAGGGAATCTCTTTTATGCTCTCAGATACTCCCTAAGAAAGAAGGTTCTTTTGAGAAATCTAAGGATTTGGATTTTCTTAGTCTTAAGTTTGTCATGAATCCGAAAATCACAAATCTCTTAAGGAATCACAAGATGGTACCCCTTTGGATGAAAGGATTTATTATTCTAAGGGAGAAAAGGATTCCTTGAAGATTTGTGATATCTTTCTCTTATACTTCCTTGTCAACTTAAGGAAGATCACCTTAGTGAAGTACATATTTATCACCATCCAAGAAATTAAAGGTGGATCTATCGGATCATAGATCCTTATGTACCCATCATCTATTTCCATGATAATAGTTATGTGTTTTCAAGAGACGAATGTTCCATGCTGATCTGTCTCGAATCTATTTAAGATACTGTTGCTAATTGATGACACTCTAAGGAGGATGAAGGTAGAGTTTGTTCCAGAATTGAAATGCTTTGAAGAAATGGTTGTCCAAAACAAGGGTGATGTTACGGAATCTTCAAATCTGGTATCAAAGAAGAGAAAACATGAAGAACCAAGTCTGCGAGTACCTGTTTTTTATGTCCCAGTGTCAGCACCTCCTCCTACAAAGAAATCAAAAGATTATTCGGATGCTACAGTTGCAAAGTGGAGATAAATGGAAGCCACCAGAAAGAAAGGAGATCCTTATTTTGGTTTGAATCCATCATAATCTAAGTTCTTGAAAATAAAGAAAACTGAAAATCATGAGAATGAAAAGAAGGAGAATATCCTGAAGATGAAATCCGTGGAAGGCCAAGTATGTCAGTCACTAATAAAAGTTGTAGAGGAGAAATCTCAACAAGTTCTAGAACCTCATAAGAAACCTGTCACCACTCCGGAAATCCAAATATCCAAGATGGTTCTATCCTTATCAGAACCTGTTTAAGAAGTAGAAGATCAGATAGACTAAGAAGAAGATGATGATGTTTTAAAGGAAGTGGAAGATTATGTTGGAACTCATTCGAGTTCTGTTTCTAAATATGTTTCATAAGAACACTTTGAATAAGTAGTAAAGGAAGAGATAAAAGTTGATGAAGAGGTATAGTAGAGGAAGAAGTTGAAGTTAAAGATGATGAAGAAGTTGAATTTGAACTAGAAGAAGAAGAAGAGAAAGAAATAGTTTCACATCAAGGTGCAGAAGAAGAAGAGTTTCAAGAGGAAGAAGATGAATAGAGAGATCTTAACGTTATCTATGTTACATATGAACAAACCCCAGTCCGAAATCCTGAAAAAGGAAAAAGTGTTTTGGTTGCCTCACCTAATAAGGAAAAGCCTCAGATGTATTCCATGAGATTAGAGAGACCAGTATCCTTAACTCCAAAAGGATTTGAGAAAGGAAAAGAAGTTTCAGGAATTGATTCCTCTTCATCTGTTGAAAATGATTTTGTTAAGCTATCTTTGAGAAAGTTGACTAGTACTATTTCGGTACTTGCAAACATAGATGTCCGGAGTCAAATGATGCAAGAAACCCTGAACCAAAAGACGAAATCGACCAACATTCTTATGGACACGGTTTCAAGCAAGAATATAACTAGAGTAATATTTTGATTCATTAAAAAACACAGAAGAAACTTGTAATAATGACTTTAACCACACTAAAACCATCAATGAAGCGCTCAAGCTATTTTGTGATTTCATGAATTAAAAAAATGGAGCATTTAATTCCTACAAATCTGAGCACAACAAGGTTAAGGCTTCAATATCTGAGAAGGGTAGTCAAATCATTTTTTTGCTCGATCTGTTAGCAGTGAAAAGGAAGTCAGAGCTAAATTAGAGAAAAAGGTCATTGCTCAAGAAAAAAGGATCTTGAATTTAGAAAAGAAGAACCAAGATCAGGAGATCCTACTAAAGAAGTTTCATGATGATCAAGAAGCTCAAAGCCCTGATAAAGAAGATGTTGTCTGAGCAGAAGAATAGTGGATTATTTTTTATTACATTGTGATGTTTTATTTTAATGTAAACCATATTTCTAAAAAAATTCTTAAGAAATTTCTTGTATATCTTTCTTTTTTTTGAATGAATGATTGCTTAATCTTTCTGGTACATCTTATACCTCTCCATTCCTTTCTATCTTTTTGAAAATCACAAAGGGGGAGAATTTATTTAAAGGAAGTATTACATCTCTGATTGGAAGAATCTATTAAGGGGGGAGGTTGGAAAGAAAGTAAAATGTCCAAGTAAGGGGGAGTTTTCTTTTAAGAATAGATGTTTTTCTAAGGGGGAGAAATTCCCATAAGAAAACCCAGACATTATAGATCAAGAATACGATCCTTGGGAAACATGACCTAAGAGGGAGTTATTTGTATTCATTTATAATATCATTCAAAGGGGGAGATAAGTTTTTCTTACTTTTTTATCTAGATCATTATACTCTTCCTTAGAAAAGTTGTTTGTGATTTCCAAAAAGGGGGAGATTGTTGAGTCAATAAGGATATCTTATGACTTCTCCATTCCTTACAGTTTTATGTTTTGAAAATCACAAACACTTTTTGTATGTTCTGAATATTTTTTTAAGTTCTGTATTTTTTTAAGATCCGGAATTATCATTTCGTTATACTTACAGATATATCTTTACATTTTTCCATTTTGTTAGACTTATAGATCTGTCATTCTGATTTTCCATTCTGTTATACTTACATATCTATTATCATGATTTTCTATTAAGTTTTTTTGATTCTGAATCTGGTGTATATATGATTCAGTTTTTATAATACCGATTGTTGTATATATATGATGTTGATTTTCAATACCAATTCCGTTGTATATTTGATGCAAATTTTCAATACCGATTCTGGTGTATATGTGATGCCGATTTCAATACTGATTCTGGTGTATATGTGATGCAAATTTTCAATACTGATTTTGGTGTATATATGATGCCGACATTCATGAAACAGAATCTGGAGTATTTGAGACTTTGATTTTATGATTCTATTTTTTCATTGAAATTTTATTTCTAGGAATTCGTTTTCTTGATTTCTTAAGATTGCGTTTTATTGATAATGTTAAATATGCCTAATCTATCATTCCAATGATATCAGATTCTAATATTTCTTATACTTAAAATTTATCTTTAACTTAACATCATTTCTATTACTTGTAACGATGTCGTACAATCTGTTACAAACTAACTGTTGTATGTTTTCCCCATGTCCAGGTCCCGCCGAGATTTTATTGGAAATATGACTGTTAGAGAGGATTCGACTGTTGGGAAGTTTTTCCTATAAATACAAGATCATTTGAATGAGTAAAATACATTGTAGATAGTAGATGAACTTGATGCATGTGAAATAGCTGTGATGTGATTTCTTGAGAGCGAGGCTCTTACAACTCTCATTGCTTCATGCAGATGTTGTGAATAACCTATACGAGTGTCAAAATCTTGTTCAGACTTGCTTCGTGCAGACTCTGATCATGCTGATCGTGGGCTTCCCGGTTTGGAAGACAGAGGTTCTGATTTCCTTCTAAATCGAGGGTTTGCGGGGATAGAAAGACAGATTCCGATCTTCGGATTGAGGGTTTACCTGGGATTGGGTAAGATAGACTTTCTTGAAATTATAAATCAAGGAACCATTATCCAAGGTTGTTAGATACCCTTCTCTTTGGGTTAAAAGAATCATATTGTTACTGTTTTACTATTACAAGTTGTTTTATTTCCACTGCTGTATGTAACACTGTTAAAGTTAATAACTATAACTTTCTTATACTTTGTAATTCTGTTACTCTGATTATGTTAAAAATTCTATACGCTTTAAGGTAGAAACATTCTTTTATAAAATTAGAAAAGGTTTCTTTAAGAGGTCCTGTGAATGTTTGTTTAACCTAGTTAAACATGACTTTTAAAGGTTCCAATGGAATTTTTAAAGTATACAATTCACCCCCCCTCTTGTATATTGAGCATCTACATTATTATATTGATCTTGAAAATTGATATAACAACTACTAACAGAAACATATTCAGCTTTAGCAATTGATAATGTAATAGAGTGTTGTTTCTAATAGACCATGTTACCTTGTATTTTCCAAGAAAATGGAAGGTTATTGAATTAATCTTCTTATATAGTCTATTACCATAAAAGTTATCATTCGAATTTTATGTTAAATTAAATTTAGAAATTTTTATTTTTGAAAAATTATTGAAAGATACATTATTCTGTTTAAATATATTAATGTTATTTTGGAATATTTTTATTTTGATTCCATTATAATTTCATGAAATATATAATAAATATATATTACATATGTAAATTTTTGAATAAAATAATTAAATAAATTAATCTAAAAATTATTCCTCTACAAATATTGTTGTCAACTATATTTCCAGCATCATCCAAGTCATGAATTTTATTACAACTCGAAGGTATTGTATGTATTTTACTAGCTTCAAGTCCAAACCTTTTTATTAAGTCAAGTATATATATATTTTTTATTTTTCACATTCCTAATTTATTTTGGATAAATTCTAAAACTAATAATGTTACATAACTCACCCATCATGCTCATTCAAAATTATTTTTTCTACAATTTTGATAATTCATTACAAAATGTTCTTATTTATTTATACATAAATCATATCTTCAACATGTATTTTAAATAAAAAAATTAAATTGATGTAGTTTTATTAAATAATTTTGGATCTTCCTTAACTACTGAAAACCCATTTGATAAAATAAAATAACTTAATAACTCATACAAATATCTAATATTTTTCTTAATTCCATAAAGAGATTTGGTAATTTTGAAAATAAAATTTTAAACTTGAGGATTTTCAAAACCACAAGGTTTTTTCACATAAACATCCTCCATAAGAAAACCATATAGAAAATAATATTTAACATCCATCTGATATACATTGTAATTATTATGTGATGAAAACTCTCTATGAATACTAATGGCTTCTAATATTGCTATAGATGAAATAATCACTTCATAATCTATACCTACTCCCTAATTATAACATTTATCTAATAATATAGACTTATTTTAAGTAATCATACCATGATAACCATATTTATTTCAAAAAAACCTTTTGTTCATAAACTAGGATAGTTAGATGGTCTATCATATAATTGTATAACATTATTCCTCTTGAACTGGTTTAATTCATCCTATTTTGCAAGAACCTAACTTCAATTTAATAAAGCCTCTTATATAGACATAGTTTCTAGGTAAGATATAAAGGTATAACAATATACAGGGTTTACTAAAATATTTCTAGTCTTGAAACCTTCATCTATCTATCCTTTAACTATCTCTAAGGGATGGCTCTTAAGGGTTCTATATTTTCTTAAAAGCAAACATTTTGGTTCACTGGTATCTATCTTTTCCTGATATGGTTTTGGAAAATTAAGTTACAATTCTTAATACTTTTCACAATCAATGGAAAGTTCATGTATCGTTTTTTCAAAATATTAACACAGTTTTCAATTTGTGTTATATTTTAATTAATAGGAACAATTTCAGACAATTTCATATGATTTGATTCATCAAAAAATGACATTTTATTGAAAACATTATATGAATTGTAAGTATAATAATATTCCAGATAAATTCCATCATCATAAATTGAATAAAATATACCATTTTTATCCATGTTATTTAGAAAATTTACAATTCATCAAAAACATTGAAGTCTTCAACTTTTGGATTTATATTATATCATTTCACATAGGGTGTTCTCTTTAAAATATTTCTAATTTGAACTCTATTTATGATTCAACATGCTACATTTATATATTCAGACCAAAATTTATTATTATGTTTATATTAACATAACATTGTTCTTTCAATTTCATAAAAATTTATATTTACACTATCAAAATCACCATTAGGTTGAGGTGTCCTAGGGGAATAAAAATTATGTTTGATTATATTTCTTTGAATAATAACTATTAAATTAATGTTTTTTAAATTTTCCTCTATGATCACTTTTTAAAGAAATAAATATTTTAACAATATGTCATTGAATCATGTTTTAAATACATATTATTACATATTATTCTTTACTCTTTACAGTTAAAAAGAAAACCAAATTATATCTAGTGAAATCATGAACTATTACATAAACGTAGTATTTCTCTAGTGGGATTACGACTCAATATTTCCCAAATAAATACATATGAATGAGTTCTATGTGATAAAAAGATGAATCCAATTTAATTGGATTAAAAGATACCTTCTGTTGACTTCTTAATTGTCATGATTCAAATAATTTATTTTTATTGAATTTAAGATGATGTAAATTGGAAAAAAATTATTTTTGATACATTACTCAAAGAAAATACATTAAAATGTACCAATACACTTTTCTATATACAAGATTCATTTATTTAAATTTTTTAATTCTTCACTTTTCATCTACTCAAATAATTAAGATCTAGAGAGAAGACATCCTCATTTATTGTTTCCTTAAATTTATGATTTTTATATTTAAAAATTGAACAAGAATTATATGAAAAATAAAAAAATAACTTATATCACAGTCTTGAGAAATACCTACGAGGTTTCTGATTTAATCCTTCCATGTATATAACTTTTTTGAGGAAGACTACCATTGATTAACACAAAATTTAAACTCTCATTATTTTTCCATTTTCATTGTCCCTAAAATATACATAACCTTTATTAATTTTTTAGGTGAGGAAATTAGAGTTATATCCAAACATTTTCCTTTAGAATACGTTTTATATATACTATTTATCTTTGATATTTTTGGAACTCATTTACTAAAAATAGAAATTAAAAAATATAGTTTTCTTAACAATAGTTTTTTGTGTCTGCTAAAGTTTTCAACTAAAAAATTAAGAACCCAAATATATTTTTGCATAATAGAATATTTGGCACTGAATTTTAAAAAAATATATAAAAAAATTCATTAAGTTCGTACAGTTCTTGATTTCTCAATTCCCAATTTTTATAAAATTTCCTAACATATTATATTTTAAAAAAGATTTTTTAGAGAGATTATTAATCATAAATAAAGAATAAAATAGTTGGTTCATGATTTTGATTTCCCACCATCACTTCCTATTCCAAATCTATTGTTTTTGAGTTTTTTTATTTCTAAAGTTTAAATTTAAATAATTTTTTACTTTAGTGATGGCTTTGGAAGCATCCTTGATGTCCATAAATTAGTTTTGAAATTTTTCAGTCATAATTACAAACAAAATAAAATAGGGATCATAATTTTCCACCATGGTTTTTGTTGAGAAACACCTTATTTTAATGATCACAAAGCATGTTTATTATGATATTAATCAACTTATTGTTTTAGGATACTGAACCATTTTCTTTTAAAACATGAGAATTGGATATGTATTGATCAAAAATTAATTATAATGATTTGTCATCATTAGAATAATGATATAGCTCCAAGAATCCATTAGTTCATGTAGCTTTCTACTTTTCAATCATGTGACCATGATGATGTACCATTAGGTTGTTCTACCATAGAGTGGAGATACCATAAATGACATATTGAAGATAGTATAAGAACATTTGTACTACCATTTGTATGATGGATCTACTATCGGGCATTGATACCATTTCATGGTACTTTGGCCAGACCAATATACTGTCGAATATACCTACTATGACAATCATTTTGTGATACCTTCAATTTCTCTTACCTAAAAGAGATGCTGCCACCACTTTATGCTAATAAAAGTTAAATATATATGTGTATATTTTTTACAATAAATAATTACTCATTAGAAAATAATCCTACTGCTAGGATAATCTATTATCACACCATTCTATTGTTCTGAATAGTTACTATTCAGTTAATCTACATCAAGGGCACTGTAATAACTTCTATAATTCATTTAAAAATTAATTTTCCAATGGATATCTTATGAATTTAATTATAAACTGATACATGTAGAATTAATAATTATTATTCATAAACAATAAAATAGTTGTGTTAAAGTAAAATTCATTTGTTTCCTTCTTTGTTTATTAGTATGAGGATATTAATTTTTTTATTACTATACATTAATTTTTATTTGACTTGGAGTGCTCAAAATTTAGAAGAACCATCCCGGTATGCATACATGATTTAGAAAAACATGCATGAATGTATAATCACATAATATCATGCACTAAAACAAATTCAATTAGATATACGTTTGTGTTTAGAATTACTTTTACATTTTAAAGACAAAGAATATAAATTGTTTCATGAATTATATGCACCCTATTCTAATTAATTTTGGGTCAATCCAAATTGAGATCCTTCCTTTAACAACCCGATATTTTATGAGAATTATTCTTTTTAATTTCATTTATGTCTTTTGTTTTATGTTACACTAAAGGGATCTTGCACTACACGCATCCCTAACTTGGCTTACATTACACGCAATCACAACCTTCCTCGATAGCATGTGTAGTACACAATACCGTGTTTCAATAAACAATGATATATTGTAATAATATTATTATGAACCAGATGTTATGATTAGTATTAACTAAATTTTGAATTTTATAACATTATTATTCATCTTACACATTTTCTATAACATGGTTTGTGAACAAAATAAATTTTCTGGGTAAAATAAGTATTTTTCAAAAAATATAGTTTTCCCGCCTTTTGATGGAACAACCACATTAAATCTAGTTTTTGATAGGTTTATAAGTTCTATTTGAAAAAATAAAATTCTTCTTTATAATCAGTATATAAAAATTTACTTTGGATAAATTTTTCATATTATTCTGATAATAGTTATATTTTAATGAATAGTAAAAACACACTATATTTTAATTAAAAACAACTTTTTTCATCGCAGTAATTTATATGGTTAAATTATAATATTGAATGGTTTTAAAATATAAATAGAATATATTTTTACCATTTAATATAATGTATTTCATTACCATTAATTTTACATTGAATTCATAGGTAAAAACATTTCAATCTTTGACATTGTTTTATCTTTTAAAACTCGCTTTCTTAACAACAGGATTAATTTTAAATTAATTACTGCAAAATATGTGTTTTTAATTTTGAAAAATGGATTCCATGTTTGAATTCAGTGGTTCCAAATTATGTTAATATGTTACTTTTATTTTTTTGATATTATGAATAGTAACTATGGTAATTTTTATTTACTGCAGCTAAAGGTAAATCGGGTAATTAATGGTAAATATAAGATTATAAAATTACCCTAACACCTGCCAAAATTATTTTGGATGACTAAAAGTAGACCCATATCACCTAAGAATAGGAATAGATTCATTTTATGTACATTTGGACATGAAAATAATTTAATTATTATTATAACAAAATAAAGTGACAACATGTCACTCTCTTAAATCTTATAAGCATAATAATTTTAATTTAGTGATAAACATCATGAAACTTAGAACATGAATAGTATACAAAAATATAATGAAATTATCTACATCATTATAGTTTATTTATAATTTTTAGGGATTAAATAATTGTCATTAATGGTGACACAATAGTGAGGTAGAAATTGTTTATTTAGTGAAAAATCAATAATATAGTGTTTATTAAAATAATAATACCTATCAAAAGGACCAGAAACTTGACCAAACCTTATTTTTAGAGTATATATATTCCCTAATCATCCAAGGGTCTATTTTTGGACCATTTGTATCCTTATAAAACAGATTATGACATTTATATTATTTTTTTTAAATGATGTCAAAGTTGTCACCTTCATAATTTAATAAATATAACTATTTAAAAGTTGTGATTTTAAGATGATAAATTAGAGTACAAATATTATTATGAATGTTATTATATTTATCTTCATCATATGATTTTATTTTTAATTTTTATGAAAATAATATGTACATTAAATGATTATACAAAAATGATGTAGTAATGGTTTTATTAAGAGAAGTATCAAATAAATGGTTTTATAAATATTAAAATAAACATTATATGAACTAATTAATGTTATCCACAAATTTTATAGAAGAATATGACATGTTATAAATCTATAAAAAATATTTTTTAGAATATATCCTCTGTATGTATATTATTTAAATTCAAATAAATGAATAGTATCAAAATGAACACTATTGTTATTGTATAAAAAAACATATTATTAAATTGATTAAAAATCACATAAAAATTTAAAATTTATAAATTGAAATTTATATGGTCTAAAATGTCATAAATTACCCAATTATGGATAATTCACAACACATAAGTAATTATTTATAACAATTTAAAATATAAAATATTATTACCACAAATAAGATTAAATAAATTAAATAAGGATATATCAAATTGATAAGGTTTAAAATAAATTCCCAACATGTATAAAATTTATTTTATGATGATATTACTACCTTATCTGATCTAAGATTCTGATTTGGGTCATTTTTAAATTTTTTATGTGGGGTTTGATTTATTATAAATTAATATTTTTTAGGTTTCCAAAGGTGCCCCTCTACTCCCTTATAAAAGGGAACCTCCTCCCTCTACTCGTTACACAACATTGAGCCTTCAAGATCGGCCACCCCATACTAATTTCTCTTATACACTTACCTAGGAACATTCTGGAGGTTTTGGTCTTCTCAAACGACCAACTCTAGTGCTATAAGAGGAAGCTTAAAAGAGGTGCGTTGAAGAAGAGGTAATCTCTTCTACCGATTCTTTCAAGTTTCTTGCATCTTCATCTTCTTCTTCTTTAGTTGTTTCATTATAAATTAATAACATCAGTATAAATAATATACTGATATGCTATTATAAATATGAAACAACCCTATTTCACCTTCTATCTATCCTGCAGAAAACTAAATCACCACGCGTGCGTACGTACAGAATACAATCTCCACGCCGGGGTGTAATCTGTTTTACCACCACCACCTTACCTGGATGGGTATAATGGTGTAAAGAATAACTATATATGGTTATTATAACCTCATATGGATTCTGAGAATTTATATTATCCACTCCAATTCTATTCAATAATTATGGGAACGATATCATCGCTCGTGCGTATGTATGGACTACCGTCTCCACGAACGCGATGACATTCATTTTCCATGATTAACCATTCATGTATGATTATAAATTATATATATATTAAATAATAATGAAATATATTACATAATAATGATATTTTATTTATGTACATATATGTTTCATTTACTTAATTCCATTTAATTCAATAAGGAAACGAAAACAGCTTTCATGCATGCGTACGGTCTACTGTCTCCATTAACGGTGTATTTCATTCCATTTATCGATCTATCATATCTATATATATTTATAAAATGAATATATATTATATATAAATCATGTTTTACGTTTTGTAATTAAGTAAATCAGTACATAAGTAATAATATCAAGAATAATAAATCGAAACACGTACGATAAATGAAACGATTTTACCCAAAATGCTGCTTTAACATGGAATTTACAAAAGAATGGGTAATATATAGTCATAAGTGAACCATATATGATATCATATCAATTAATATGATTCTTTAATATGTCAATGACATTATTTAAATCATTATACAGGAGGTTCGGATAAATACAAAGCATATCGGACATAAGGTAAGGGATAATTTTTTCAATCTCATGTTTATCTGAGATTGCTTATACGTAAGTATTTACTGGGGTTATATTTTTCAACCATGTCCATAAAAATGTTTTTCATAAAGAGTTTAATATTCTTAAATCTATGTTTAAAGTCATGTTTACCCCACTTTGACTTTTACTTTGTGTTATGGAAAGAATCTTTCTTTTGTTTACCATACGTGGCACTATTTGACTTTTCCGTTAAAAGTACGAGGAGAATGTTTTTTAACTTATATGGAATGATCATATTTTTACAATTTAATAACACCATATTTTCATAAAGCTTACTCCATAATATTTCATGACTATTTTCAATAAAATCCTTTCCTTTTAAAATTGCATGGCATTTTGGGAAAAGAAAATAATTTTGAAGAAGAAAGGATATTTTCCTCAAGAATTCATTTCAAGTCTTTTATCAAAAATATTTTCCATCTAAGATGAAATTATTTAATATATGTATGTTTCAAGTATAATTTATATATTATTTAAATGGTTTCACTTTTTTATGATGAAATGATATCCATTTGTTTTATATGGATTATGTTATGATGGAATGATGTTTATGAAACCCATTTTATTCCTTGGGTTATTATGAATGATTTATGTTTATGTTGTGGCATATGTAAGAATGATTTAATTATGAGATTGGTGGGACCTATATCTCCTTCCAATGCATTGGGTAAAGATTTATATCACATGAGATAGACATGGCTGGAATGGTAAGTTAATCTGGTTCAGTGATACAGGACTAGAACAAGGAGTGAACTCGATTCAGAAAGGGACTTTGTCCACTAAGATGGTCATGGCAGTAATGACATGGCTACTATAGAAATCATATCATGTGCTTAATAGTTTTACACAATTACATGTTTTATTCCCATGCTATTTTATTATGATTGATGATCCATTTTGATCTATGCCTTATGTACTGCCATGTTTTATGTCATTGTTCAAGATTTTGATGTTTAAACATTATGTTCATGTTTTTAAGTTCAAATGTATATGGTTTGTTTTATTCTCTCCATGATTACCCTTACTGAGCATTTGAGCTCACCCTTTATATGTTTTTGTTTCCCCAGAATCTAAAGAAATGTTTTTGGTAAGAAAACAAAAGGGGAAGATATTTATGGGAGATGTTGAAGATCTTTCACAACGATTAGAATATTTTGTTCCGAGTTTCCAAAGACACTAAAAAATTACGATCATTGAGTGTTTGTTTTTTTATGTATTAAGTATTCCGAAAAAGTAATATAATGTCCATGTATGCCAATATTTGTGTCTCTATAGTTGGTATCAGAGGAAATGTTTAGTTAACCTTTGGAAACTAGGATGCGAAAACTTTAGTGAGATCCCTAGAGATATGTCTATGTTATGTCTAGGGATGTACCTAAGGTTAAGTATAAGTATAGGTTATAGTCCTAGAATTATGGTAAAACCCTTATAATTAACCCTAAGATGTTATATATTGAATTTAATCCCCCTTTAATTTGTTTTTTCCCCAGCATGATTTTTACCTCTCTCACTATTCATTTTGGGTTTTAGACGATGGCTGGAACCCGAAGGAACCGTTTTGATCAATGTAATGGAAAATGTAATGACTGTCATCCTGAACAAACCAATATTATGGGATATGGAGTGAAAAATATTATTGTTATACTTACACAAGCTTTGAAACATTCTGGACTTCCAAATGAGCAGAGAAGGGAATAATATTCTATTGAGGTCTTCATGAGGCAACGTCCACCTTTTTCATTGGGTCTTTTGATCCACTTGTTGCTGAATAATGGATCAGTACCATTGAAAAGATATTTTCCATACTTCCCTGTTTGAAACAGAAAAATTCATTCTGGTTATTTACCATTTAGAAGGTGAATCAGATCAATAGTGGACTCTAATTAAAAATACAAGGCTCCAAGATAAAATTGAATCCATGGAATGAGATGAGTTCAAGAACTTATTTTTCAATAAGTACTTCCCTCGCATTCTTAGAACAAAGATGGAAAAGGATTTCCTTGATCTTAAGAAAAAGGATGATAAATCTGTTGGTATATACGAAGCGAATTTTACAAGGCTTACAAGGTATGCATCTGGATTTATCATCTAACCTGAAAGTAAAGTTGATTGATTCTTCAGTGGATTAAATCCAAGTCTTCGAAGGGAATTATCTATAAGAGACTTCAGTAGCTATGAAGAAATTGTGCATTGTGATATCAAGGAAGAAATGGAAGTTGGTGTTACATATCCATCTCATTGTTTTGACAAGAAACAAAAGATGGAGTTCAAGGAGAAAAATCATAATAATAGTGAAAAGAATATGAATGTTTCTTTTTTTCTCAAATTGTAGAAAGATGCATGGTGGAGATTTTATTAAAGTGACTAGAAAATTTTTTAACTATGGAAAATAAGTTCATCAAGCAGCTGAGTGTCGATGTAATGGAAAAAGGGTTGCTAATGATGTGAATAAAGAAAAGACTGCAGAGAAAACACCACCAAGACTTCAATGCTTCAAGTGCAAGGAAATGGGGCATTATGCTAATCAATGCCCTAATCCAACGGTTAATGATGATCAACATGAGAAACCTCTTAAGGAAAAGGATAAAGGGAAGTCACATACAATCACTATTTGTGATTTTGAGTATGAAAATGATGTGTTGTAATGATTAATTGTTTATGTAATGGGATTTCAAAATAGTATCATGGAATCTCATTTATGGTATCGTAGAATTTTTGAATATCTATGTATTGGTTTTAAATAATTATATGGTATCGGTGACCATGAATAGTGATTGAAATATTTTTGGAATGAAAAATATATGCACATAATGAAGGGATAAAGAAAAAATGAAATGAACTCATGACTGATATAAGGACAAAGTTATATCATGGTTTGAGTATATATATTGAGATTTTGGTATGTGGAAAGTATTAAATTTTGATAGCATTCATGATTTCACTAAGGTTCAATGGGTATTTCAAGAGAATACATGATTAAGGTATTCACATGTTTATAATGTTACCATCAAGATATATCATATGAAATATGGGAGAAAAAAGATGGTATTCACATGATCAGTTGATGACATTTCTAGTAATTGTCTTCTTTATTCTATGAGCTTGGACAGAAGTATTTTAGATAATCCTAAATATTGGAATGTATTATGTTGAACAGAAGTTAGTATTGTTTAAGGATAGAACTTTTTCGATATTATTGATGGGATGTTATAATAATTTAGATTTAGAAAAAGGATAACCTGCAGGATGGGAGACAACTCATCGCGTCAGATAATGTTGCAGGAATTGAACTCACAACCGAAGTGCGACAGGCCTTTATTTCTGACCATTGGCCTACAGGAAGTCCCTGGTTAGTAGAAACTAGTTTTATTTTATTAAGCGGTATGATAGATGAAGTATAAGTCTATTTTTGGAATCATATACGATTAACCTCACCATCGATGGACTTATGTATATTTGATAACTTTTACTAACCTTTTGTTTGAGACATATGGAATGACCCATAATTCTTTCACATGATATGCTAACACTTCACAAATTACAAATTCAAATTCATTTCTTTAATAGATGAAGTGTAAATTGTTCAAGGCACGAACAACGGTGAGATTATACCGAAATAAAGTAAGTATTTATTCTAATTCAAATTCTTCAACTTTAGAGAAATGATCATGAAAACCAAAAATGTTGTCCTAGTGCCCTTATATATTGATGAATCAGAGGGTACCTTAGATCATCACAAATTTATGGCTTTGTGATTGTTGGCTTTTTTGTAGCCATGTTCTCTACCACTCTCCATCAGAACTTAATGTTTAGATTTCTCTTCCATATCTATATTTTCACCTATGTTCACCTATGTGGAAACCCAATGATTAGTTAATTTGGGTATCTGATATGTTTCATACTATAGTTTTTAAAGTTATGTTTTGGTATTCCTTTTTACGATGAGGGTTTCTATTAAATAAACTTTCAATTAGAAAACCATTTATAACCCTGACGAATTTTGAGGGCGAAATTCATTTTAAGGGGGAGAGAATGTAACAACTCGAGATTTTATGAGAATTATTCTTTTTAATTTCATTGATGTCTTTTGTTGTACTCTACATTAAAGGGCTCTTTCACTACATGCATCTCTGACTTGGCTTTCATTGCACACAATCACTACCTTCCTCGATAGCGTGTGTAGTACGCAATACCGGGTTTCACTAAACAATGATATATTGTTATAGTATTATTATAGGCTAGCCGTTATGAATATTATTAACTAAATTTTTAATTTTATAACATTATTATTCATCTTACACATTTTATAGAACATGGTATGTGAATAAAATAAATTTTTCGGGTAAAATAAGTATTTTTCAAAAAAATGCAATTTTTCCGCCTTTCGATGGCGCACCCACATTAAATCTAGTTTTTGACTGGTTTATAAGTTCAATTTGATAAAATAAAATTCTTCTTTGGAATCAGTATATAAAAATTTAATTTGGATAAATTTTTCATATTATTCTGATATCTTTCATATTTTAATGAATAGTAAAAACACTCTATATTTTAATTAAAAACTACTTTTTTATCGCAATAATTTATATGGTTAAATTATAATATTGTATGGTTTCAAAGTATAAATAGAATATATTTTTACCATTTAATATAATGTATGTCATTACCATTAATTTTACATTGAATTCATAGATAAAAACATTTCAATCTTTGGCAATGTTTTAACTTTTAAAACATGTTTTCTTGACAACAGGATTAATATTAAATTAATTAATGCAACTTCTATGTTTTGAATTCTGAAAAATGGATTCCATATTTGAATTCATTGGGTCCATATTATGTTAATTGGTTACTTTTATATTTTTGATATTATGAATAATAACTACGGTAATTTTTATTTACTGCAGTTAAAGATAAATTTGCTGATTAGGGGTAAAATTAAGATTATAAAATTACCCTAACACCTGAAAAAATTCTATTGGATGAGTAAAAGTCGACCCATATCACCTAGTGGTCTGAATAGATCCATTTTATGGAAATTAGACCATGAAAATAATTTAATTATTATTAAAACCAAAGAAAGTGACAACATGTCACTCTCTTAAATCTTATAAGTATAATAATTTTAATTTAGCGATAAACTTCATGAAACTTAGAACATGAATTTTCTCCAGAAAAATAATAAAATTAAATACATCAAATTATTTTGTTTAGAATTTTTAGGGAATAAATAATTGACATTAATGGTCACACAATAGTGATGCATAAATTGTTTATTTACTGAAAAATCAATAATATAGTTTTTATTAAAATAATAATACCTATAAAAAACCAGAAACTTGACCAAACCTTATTTTTAGAGTACAGATATTCCCTAAGCATCCAACGGTAGTTTTTTGGACCATTTTGAGCCTTATAAAACATATTAGGACATTTATATTATTTTATTATAAATAATGTCAAAGATGTCACCTTCATAATTTAATAAATATAACAATTTAAATGTTATTATTTTAAGATGATAAATTAGAGTACAAATATTATTATGAACGGTATTATATTTAGCTTAATCATAGGATTTTATTTTTATTTTTTATGCAACTAATAACTATATTAAATGATCATACAATAATAATGTAGTAATTGTTTTATTAAGAGAAATATCAAATAAATGGTGTTATAAATATTAAAATAAACATTATATGAAATAATTAATGTTCTCCACAAATTTTCAAGATGAATGTGAAATTTTAGGAATCTATTAATCATTTTTGTTTGAATAAATCCTCTGTTTGGATTTTATTTAATTTCAAATAAATGAATACTGTCAAAATGAACACTATTGTTATTTTATAAAAATAAAATATTATTAAATTGATTAAAAATCACATAAAACATTAATATTTATAAATTGAAATTTATATGGTCTAAAATGTTAGAAATCACCTAGTTATGGATAATTCAAAACACATAAGTAATTATTTATAACAACTTAAAATATAGAATATTATTACCACAAATATGATTAAATAAATTAAATAAGGATAAATCAAATTGATAAGGTTTAATATAAATTCCAAACATGTCTAAATTTTATTGGATGATTATATGACAACCTTATATAATCTAAGATTCGTATTTGAGTCATTTTTTGTGTTTTTAGGTGTGGTTTAATTTATTATAAATTAATATTTTTTATGTTTCGAAAGGTGCCCCTCTCCTCCCTTATAAAAGGGAACCTCATCCCTCTCCTATTTACATAACTTTGAGCCTTAAAGCTCCTCCAACCCCTACAAAATTCTCTTATCCACTTCCCTAGAAACATTCTGGAGGTTTTTTTCTTCTCAAAATACAAACTCTAGTGCCTGAAGAGGAAGCTTAAAAGAAGTGCATCGAAGAAGAGGTAATCTCTTCTACCAATTCATTCAAGTTTCATTCTTCGTCAACGTCTTCTTATTTAGTTGTTTCATTATAAAGTAATAACATAAATATCACTAATATACTGATATGTTATTATAAATATGAAACAACCCCATTTGACCTTCTATCCATCCTACTGAAAATGAAATCATCGCACGTGCGTACGTACAGAATACCATCTCAACACCATGGTGTAATCAGTTTTTCCACCACCACCTTACATGGATGGGTATAATGGTGTAAATAATAAATATATATTGTTATTTTAACATCATAGTAATTCTGAGATATTATATCATCCACTCTAATTCTATTAAATAATTATGGGAACGATATCAACGCTCGTGCGTACGTACAGACTACCGTCTCCACGAACGCGATGAGATTCATTTTCCAGGATTAACCATTAAAGTATGATTATAAATTATATATATTATAAATAATAAATAAATATATTACATAATAATTATACTGGATTTATTTACATATATTTTTCATTTACTTAATTCCATTTAATTCAATAAGGAAATGAAAACAGCATTCATGCGTACGTACGGTCTACCGTCTCCATGAACAGTGTATTTCATTTCATTTATCAATCTAATATATATATTTATATACTGAATATATATTATATATAAATCATTTTACACATTCTGTAGTTATGTAAATCAGGACATAAGTAATAATATCATGAACAATAAATCAAAACACGTATGATAAATGAAACGATTTTACCCAAAACGCTTCTTTAACATGGGATGTACAAAAAAACGGGTAATATAAAGTCATAAGTGAACCATATATGATATCATATCAATGAATATGATTCTATAATAAGTCAATGACATTATTTAAATCATTATACATGAATTTTGGATACATACGAAACATATCAAACATAAGGTAAGGGATAATTTTTTCAACCTCATTTTTATCCGAGATTGCTTATACTTAAGTATTTACTGGGGTTATATTTTTCATCCATGCCCATAAAAATGTTTTTAATAAAGTGTTTAATATTCTTCCTGGTATGTTTAAATTCATGTTTACCCCTCTTGTACTTTTACATTGTGTTATGGAAGGAATCTTTCTTTTGTTTACCATACGTGGCACTTTTTGACTTTTTCTTTAAACGTACGAGGATAATTTTTTTAACTTATACGGCATGTACGGACTTTTACAGTTTCATAAATCCTTATTTACATGAATCTTTCTCCAAAATATTTCATGACTATTTTCAACAAAATCCTTTTCTTTTAAAATTTCTTGGAATAATTTGAAAAGAAAATGATTTTGAAGAAGAAAGGATATTTTCCTCAAGAATTCATTTCAAGTGTTTTATCCAAACCATTTTCCATGTAAGATGACATTATTTCATATGTGTATGTTTCCAGTATAATGACTCCATGATTTAAATGGTTTCACTTTTTTTATGATGAAATGATATCCATTTTTTTATATGGATTATGTTATGATGGAATGATGTTTATGAAACCCATTTTATTCTTTAGGTTATTATGAATGATTTATGTTTGTGTTGTGGCACACGTAAGAATGATTTCATTTTGAGATGGGTGGGACCTATATCTCCCTCCAATGAATTGGGTAAAGATTTATATCTCATGAGATAGACATGGCTGGAATAATAAGTTAATCAGGTTCTGTGATACAGGACTAGAACGAGGAGTGAACTCGATTCAGAAAGGGACTTTGTCCACTAAGATGGTGTTGGCAGCAATGCCTTGGATACTATGGAACTCATATCATTTTCTTAATGGATTTCCACAATTACATGTTTTATTCCCATGCTATTTTATCATGATTGATGTTCCATTATAATCTATGCCTTATGTACTGCCATGTTTTATGTCATTGCTCAATATTTTGATGTTTAAACATTATGTTCATGTTTTTAAGTTCAAATGTATATGGTTTATTTTATTCTATATATGCTTACCCTAACTGAACATTTGAGCTCACCCTTTATACATTTTCTTTTTCACTAGGATATAAAGAAATGTTTTAGGTAAGAAAACAAAAGGGGAAGTTCTTTATGGGAGATGTTGAAGATCTTTCACAACGATTAGAAGATTTTGTTTCGAGTTTCCAAAGACACTAAACTATTACGATCTTTGAGTGTTGGTTTTTGTTATGTATTAAGTATTTTGAAAAAGAAATGTAATGTCGATGTATGCCAAGATTTGGGTCTCTACACTTCCAAATACAAATTCAAGGACTCAGAACAACCATTACTTTATGGATTTTGCAACACATCATATTCTGACCTCTAAATTCCTTTTATTTATTTTTCTTCATTACATTCTTGTTGTGTTTTGTTTTTCCCTGTCTATTTGTAGATCCTAATATGCAACCAAAAAATTGGATTATGATTGGAATATATACCAATTTTTTCCATTTTTATTCCAATCAAAGGCTATGGAATAATTCATCTTTTACGTGTTCTTGTTTCTATACCATGAAGAACTAGTGAATAAGCTTTGTGCATGGACTACCTTGTAAGATTTTGTTTGTAAATTCTAGTACAGGTTGTTGATTATTTATTTTTATTATTAAAACATGGTAATAGGTAATTTCCTAGTGGAGTAGATTAAGTATTATCTTGACACCAAACTCCTTATTAAATTTCAACTAAAGAATATATGTTTTTTTCATTTAAAAAAAACATTTTCAATATTTTTTAATATATTTAAAAAAACATTACTATGAAACATAACTCAAATTATTGTTTTATATACAATGTTTTAAATGAGTATATTAGTTTCAAAAGATTATGTACTTAAACTGTTATGTGATTGAGCATTGTAGAATCCTTTCAAAATATAAAATTATATAATTATATTTTTTTTTTGTTAACTGTGAGATTTTATCAAAATAGGAAATTAATTTTTTTATGTTTTTTTTATACAAATGGGAACTCAATAGATTAGCCTCTTTAGTTTCTACTAAGAACAACATTTATTATTAGGTAATTTTCAATATTTTTTATTATATTTTTTACCTAAAGATCGTAATATTTTGGTTTATTCAAATTTATATCATCATGGTTAATACAATGCTTAAAAGAAATATCATTAATTAGAATCCTTATTTTATAGGAAAACACTATAATCAATAGAATATTAAAATCAAAATTTCTATAGAGAGAATGTGATTTGATATCAAGACTATTATTGAAGATTAATATAAGACCCCTAAATTTATATGATAAAAATTACATGATTACACTAAGGTGGCATATGATAATAACTTTATAGGAATTAATTCATTGAATTTTACCTTAACCAAGGAATAATTTAATATAAAATCTACATGTTTTACTTCTTTTGAAATGTTGTCGACGCTGGTTGTTTCTTGTGAATATACATCCAATCTTAATGAAATATTACTAATTAATTATACAATTAAATATGTCACATTTATGATGAATCCAAGTTAATCTATTTTGGGAATGTTTTGGTGTTTAATGAAATAGTCAACATGATGAACATGCCTGAAAATAATATTGGTGACAATGATCAAGTTTTGAGAATTATAATATGTTTACCAGATAGGTGGAGAGGAACCCTTATATTAATAAGGGAATCAAGAGATATATGTTTATTTACAATTAATGATCTAATTTTATAGAACATGATAAATGAAGAAAATAAATAGTGAAAAAAAGGAAGTAGATGAACCATGGTAGAAGTTGGTAGCTTTTATGACCTTTTACTATAAACTCAAATAGAACATCAAAGATGAATGTTAAGGTAATCAAGAAGCACATTTTTAAAGTGTTCAAGAAATGGATCATTTATCCAGAAATTTCAATAATTCCTCTAGAAAAAGTAAGTTCTATATTAAATCAAACTATTTCGGTATGTATGAAAAGAAAGAGAATTGAAAAAAATGTAAATTTGATGATTCTGCAAATGAAATATTCTTCTATGAGTTTCATAGGAAAGGAAACATCAAATTAGACTATCTCAAGATCAAATTAAGTAATAAATATGGGGTAAGTTTAAAAAATATAAAAAATTATATGAATGTCACTTGATGAGCCTCTGATGATAGATTAGTTTATTCAAACTCATGGATAAAAGAGAGAAATGATAAATCATAGATGTGATTTATGAAATACAATTTTATGGTATTAAATGTATTTCTTAAATCAACTGTACGTAATTATATTCCATCTACAACAAGACATAAAAACGAAAATATGTCCTGTGATGAATTATTTGAATATTATAACGTGTTATATCAAACATTTATTTAATTAAATGTAAAATATAAATTTTTAATGAAGAATCATGTTATGTATGGTCTCATTAAAACTAAATTTATAGTTGTGAAAAATAATAATGATATAATTCATAATAAAGATAATGATGTATAATTTTCAAATTTAAATATAATGAAATATATAGAGATATTTAAAATTTTAATAAAAACACTAACCTAGATGCTTAGTAATTAGAAAACTCCTAAACATACTACGATAATTGTATACTGACCTAGAAAATGGAAAATATATAAGAATAAATTTTTTCCAAGTGCCAGTTCTAATAGTTATTATAATAGTTCTTATTCTACTAGACTACATAAATTATTTAATTTTGAATGTTTATGGTCTGTTTATAGGAAGATAGAAAAACAGTTGTGGATTTCGAATTTATTTAAGACTAACATCTTTGGAACAATGAATATATATATACCAAAATCATTTCTAGTTTATATATATTTTTAGGAAACCTATTTTTAATGTTCTAGTATTCAATATGGTCTTTTTATAGTTGATGTTCTAGAAATATTTTTGGGTACTCCTAAATATTCAAGAATCTTGTTAAATTATAGGGTGGATATATCTCTTTTGGTGACAATGGAAATGGAAAAATTATTAGAAAAAATCCAATAAATAACTCTATAAATTTTTATTTTAGATATTTTTATTTATATAATTATTACAGTATAATATTCCTATCAGTTAATAAATTTTTTATAGAGTTTATCATTTTATGTTTGAAATCAATGCATGTAATTTATTTTATTATAAACATGATTTATTTTAAAAAAAATTATGAAATCCCCTTTTTATTTTGACAGAAACTATCTCTTTCTATATTGGTATAGGCAGAACCATTATATATCCCATAGCCCCAAGGCCATGTGTCCCATAATATTATAATAGTTGACTAGGTCATTACCATATACATTCTCTCAGAATGATAACTAGGAATGGTTTTGTTAAGGATCAAACCAAACCAGTACTTCTAACATACAATGTCTATAATACATGTCAAATTTAAATAAAAAAAATGAAACCAAATAAATAAGTATCCACTTATCAGCCATTATAGTTTTTCACATGGACATTTTGGACCTTTTAGAGTTTCTATCTTATTAGGAAAATGTTATGTTGCTGATATACTAGAAGACGATTCAAGATATACATGGGTATTTTTCCTTGTTCATAAAATTGATGTTCTTTATTGTTTTTATATATATTCTAAATATCTAGAAATTATTGGTGGACATAGAATTAAAACATTATTAAGTGATCATGTTTATGTGTTTGAAAATAAAGAGATTGAATAGTTATGCTCACAACAAGGCTATAATCATGAATTTTCGTCTACTCTTACCCATATAATAATGGTATAATATAGATAATAAATAAAACCAATCATGAAATTTCAAATGAAATTCTAAATGATTTTGACCAACCTATTTATTTTCAGTAATAAGTTTTAAAAATAGCTTTTTATATAATCAATATAATTATAATTTGGCAGCTTTTAATGAAACCTCATTATGAATTAGGGAATGGTCGAAATCAAAAATTCAATTACATTAGTTTTTTTGTTACTAAATTCTATATAATGAAAAAATGTTAATTAAGAGATATTTTATTCCAAAAGTGATGTTTTTATTTTATAGTATACACTATAAGTAGTAAATCATACAATGAATTTGATAAAAGATCAAAGATATTGTAACAGTATGTCCATGTCTTGTTTGATGAGACAAATTAATATGAGTCTAAATCCTATTTAGAAAATCATAAGGATAATATTTTAAATCTATACGTCAATTAAAATATTACTATCAATTCTTCTAGGACACTTATAGAAAAATTTTCAATTTTTAACGAACAACATAAATCAAAACATGTAGATAAAAATGAAGATCCAAACACTTTAATTCCTAGATATGTTAGGTTTCATAAATACCATCTATTTGATATTTTTTAAGGTGACCTTGAAAAATGAACTCACACAATAGCTTCAATAATAAATTTTGTTCTACATAAACCCTTCATGTCACGGCTTTAACCCAAGAACATTAGTGATGATATTAATAATGAATTATATGTAATTAAAATACAATAAGAGTTAGATAGGTTTATAATCAATCAGCTAATGATTATCTATTAATTTCAAAATATGTTTTAGTTTTACAAATATATATTGATGACATTATTTTTGGATCATTAGAAAATTTATTGTGTACTAAATTTTATTAGATTATGAAAATTTAATTTGAAATCAGATTATTGGGTGAACATAAATTCTTTCTTTGTTTTTGTATTTTTTAAAATAAATATGGAATTATTTTAAATCTTACATGTACATTAAATATCTTCTAAAACACTTTTGAAAGGATAGATCTAAAAATATTAATACTACCATGAGTACTATCAGTAAATTAACTCTTGGTGAAACTGGGAAAGTAGTTGAAAAAACAATTTATAATGGAGTGATTGGATGTTTACTATAATTATCTACTATCAAGCAAAATATAATGCTTAGTTTTTGGTGTGTATGTGTGTCTATTTTTATGAAAATTAAAAACATACACATTTATTTTTTATCAAAAGAATTTTCAAATACCTCAATGTTACAACCATTTTGGGACTTTTCTACCCTACTGGTAAATCTATTTTTACATAGTGTGTTATTAATATGATTATTTTATTATATTTATTTTTTACATAAAATGATCCTCCAAAAAATGTCACTTTTTTTGAAAATCTCTAGATTCATTGTATAGTAAGAAACAAAAGTTGGTTTCATTATCAACATTTGAAGCTTATCACGTTATTGTCAAATGTTTATTTGCACATTTTTTGTGGATGAAAAAGGCTTTACAAGACTGTCTGTATCAATTTATAATTTTCCCTATCAATTGTGATAATAAAAGCACTGTTAAAATTTCCAAGAACCAAGTGTCTCATTGTAGAACCAAAATTATTTACATATATAATAACATTCAAAAATATTGTTCTAAAAAGGTTGATATATCTCTTGAGTCTTTTGATATTGAACATTATCTTTATAACATATTCAAAAATCCTTTGAATTTTCAAATATTGAGATGTATCAGACTTGAAATTGGTATGTAAAGTTATGGTTAGTATTTTATTCTTTGATTTATTTTGGTTCTGGTAGAGAAATTTAAAATATTATACCTACCATTTGTTGTCTAGCATCAAAACTACCATTGGTATCATGTTATATTATCGACCATATATATTTATCATTATTTATGCTACTGGTATGATCTAGAATTTCATACTACCATTATTAAGATTCTATTTGGATGCTACCATCACATAGTACCGTTCACATTCTATCCTTCCAAGCTACCATTATGAACCACCATTAGTATACCTTCCATTCATATTTTATATAATAAAATTACAATTGGAATTATTTTCTTATTGGAAATTAATTTAAATTTTTATTTAAAATAACTAAATGAAAAATTGGACATGAAATTTGAATTTGAGAACCCTCTCTCATGTTCCTCATTTGAATCCATTCTCTCATTTCTCTTTGGACTCACGACCCTATGTATTCCTTCTTTCTCCCTCAAACTAATAAAATAATAGTGATTGTCATGTTACCAAATATATTTTATCCTAAAGAATCATGTCCCTGGAAAAAATTTGGTGGTGAATCGAGTCTTCCTATTTTTGAACAAAAGAACCCTCAACTCGTGTCTCAATAAGTTTTCTTGAAAAAAGAAAATTGGATCCTTATGGTCAGTTTCAAGATATTATGTAGTGTGTAATTTGATATAGGAACAAGGATTCTTTAATGGTTATCAAGGAATTAATGATTATTCTACCCTATGTTGGTTTATGAATTTTATCAGTTTGAAGAGTACAAGATTGATGAAAAAATTATACAATCCAAACTATGATTTATGGGATGTAAATGATATTTTATTTTGTGAAGTGGTATATATGTTTAGTAATCCTAAAAAATGTGTTTATGAGTACTATAAAGGCACTATTTCTATTAATGAATAAAATTATTTGTTTCAGGATTCCTTGTTGGAGTTGACTGGGAATGCTACAATTCAATGGCATGTGGATGTAATGGTCGATGGAAAAATCTGGTTGTCTTTCAAATTTATACAACACATGATATATCCTAGGATGTCATATTTTAGAATAAGTATCAGGATTTATTTATTTATTTTTAATGAAAAGAGTAGATAATAGTAATCTGTGTATATATTTAATGATCCATATGATGGATTTACGCAAGCTCTATTCTAGGTCCAATTTTTTGGCCGAACACAAGATGATATCTACCATGTTAGAGGAAAGACTTTTACTGCATAAAATGGGATACAATGTAATAAAATTTGGTGGAATCTATCTTATGGAGGTGACACGTATGGCGATTATGGTTAATTGGAATCCATTCTGAAGAAGTGGTAGGATGATAATGATCATATATATGTGAAGCTTAACCTAGAGAAGTTTCATACGAGACCGTGATAAATAATTGTCCCCATCATAGAGCAAGACAAGGTTGACTTATAATCTATTGATAATGAATTAGGTCTACGGTTGAATTAGAAGAATCTAGATATAAGGAAAGACTATTAGAGTCTAGTTCAGGGAATGTGGGATGTTACCTATATGTGGCTGAGAAACCTGTTATGTCATATATAGTAGCTATTCCTCCACATTCCCATATGACTAGAGAATATTTTATAAGGTAATATGGTGATACAAAAGATATTAAGGTCCCTAATGGTAATCTATTTGATAGATCTTCTTATGAGACACCTAATAATGTGGTGGTTCTTTTATAATACTCTATGCTTGATGTAGATAGAGGTGATGAGGATGAGATATCGCATCCATTACAGACTATTAGTGAGTCTATATGATCTTCTTGTGGATAGTGGAAGGTTATCTCATTTTAACATAGATATCTAGGACTCCCATGATATAGATGAACCAGTTGTTCATGCTTTAGAAAGTCATGTTCAAAGAGCTACCTCTACTAGAGATATGGATAAATCACCATCTAATAGGGAGAAATCTTCTAGATATACTCCGCTTGGTTTAGTGTATTTTGAATCAGAGGAATAGGATATTGATGATGATGATGATGATGATGATTAGGGTATTCGACTATATTATGGTGGACCTACCATTTCAATTCAGTAGAGGGGTCATAAGGGATCATTACTAGAGAGTAATGATGCATAATGTCAATTGGAATATTTTGGCTCTGAGATATCATATATAGAGATTGCATTTGAGGATTTTATATTACCTATGTAGGATAGGAATCTACCTCCACCACATCCTTTTCCAACCCACTTAGGGAATGTGACTAACTATGATATGGATTCTTTTAAAGAAATTCATCTTTCTTATTTTAGTGGGATTATTAAGTCTTACTCAGTTCTGGGGACTAATCAATGTGAATATGATATAATATAGATTGTTTCCTTGGTTATTTTGTATCTACAACCTAGAAGTTTTATTAATATGAATAACATGTAAATTTAGAATAAAAGGGTTGTAATGAATATGGATTCCATAAATAGCACAATAGAGGATATAAGTGTCATCGTTACTAGGGGAGATAAAATTTGAGGATAGGTTGGAGTCTCTTACCAATCCATTATCTTTATCTTCTATAACTTCACCTCCTCCTCCACCTCCTCCTATAGTGGTTATATATTTGATCAGATATATAGTCTGAGATGGTATTCATGAACTAATGGATAGTCTATCTTATTCTCACTAGGATTATCTCTTCTTGAAGAAATCACATGATAATAATGTTTGTTACAAAATTATTAAATGAATCAGGGACTGATAGAGAGACTGTCACTAAATCTGTTAAATAATATCTCTCCATGTTATATTTGAAACATGATCTCAATTACCATTTCATGTTCTTCCTGGAAATCCTAAGAATGCCTCCTATGACCAGGACCATTAAGAAGCTGCTGACCCAGATGAAGACCATGTCCCCTATACTCAACATTTTCTTCAAAAAAATAAAATTTCATTAACTAAATGTATCATGGTGGTTCATTCATCACAAAAATTGTAGATTTTATTGAATAAATTTTATACACGTCCAAAATAAAAGTTATATCTCTAGTTTCACCATAGGCATCTATTCCTTTGACTGAATCCATTTATTCAACCATTTAAGCCTCTTTAAATGCTACATCCATTGAATTTTTCCCATTTTTACCTAATTCTATTGAGGCTACGAGATAGCTCAGACAAGTAGGTTATTATAATGTGTTTAGGCATCCTTTCCCTCCTGCTCCTCCTTCTCCTTCTCATGTAATTGCTGAATAATAGAATGATCCATTGGAACCTTCTTCTAATGTGGGTGTATATTATTCATCATATTCTAATTAGTTTTTATAGTTATTTTTGTTTTTAACATGTGATCCTTTTTGAGAAAGATCTATAATTATAGTCCCCTTTTATTTATATTTATTCCACTTATCTTTTTCATTTCCTAATATTTTTTATTATACCCAAAGAGAAAGTATAATTGTATGGAAGTTCATATGGATAATTAATTTTAATATCACGCAGGTATATGTATTTAATGATTAACTTGGTGGATCACATAAGTACCTAAAATGATAAGAAAAATATTCATCTATATTTCTTTATATGATAATGTTTTTATTATTTATCTATAAATTCAATGATTTATCATCATCAAAAAGGGGTTTAATTTTGATACCTTATTATATTGATAAAAATCCTATTTATAATATTTATAATGAATTTAATGTTTTTTGATAGTAAAATATTTTCTAAATATGCTATAAAATTTGTCTTGGTGTGGATCTACCATTAGTTATAATGAGCTAATTTTGGTTGAAGAAAGCATCCTCTATAAGATATTTTTAGATAGAGTAGATTCAGCTTGTTCAATCCTGTAACCATCATGTTCTTCTACTATTGAGTGGAAATACATACACTCTTATCATGATTCTAATATCAGTACATCTATCCTATTGTAAATATAATAGGATTAACACTATATAGTAATATTGTCAAATGGTACTTCTTCCAGACTGATCTACCATTAGACATATCTACCCTGACTATTTGTCAGTACTACCATTAATACCATTTATCTCCAAGAGATTATACCATTGGTTGATGTTGCCTCAAGTTCTATAGTGATACCACTCTGACAATATATCTCTATTGATCATCAAAATACATACCTCTTTTTGAATATATTATCACTCTTTGCTACCATTATTAAAAATTACAATTCTTTGAATTTACCGCCAGTTCACTATAGTGGCTACCGAGAATTAATTTCAAAATAAATTATCAAATGGATAGTTTATTCATTAAATGCACAAAAGAAGTGCTTTAGACCAATGATATCCCATGAAAGCATAAATTTCTTGTTTGGAGGGTGTTAAATAAGGGGATTCTTATAGATGAAGTCATAATGCACTTAGGGGTTTTCCTGGCCTCTAAGTGCCACTATTGTTGGGAACTAAAGACATAAACTACAACTACCCTATTTTTTAAAATGAACTAGGAAAATATAGTGTGGAGGGATATTGGATGCTTCATGGGATGTTCAATACAGATGGGGGATAAGAAGCAACTTCTTTGATCGATGGTTCTGGGGATGGAGACTAGTGGCCAAGAGAGAACATCTATCTCACTAGTCTTTGCAGCAGGTTGTTGTTAAATCTTGAGGGAACTTAATTATGTTCGACATCAAGGAGATCCAAGTACTACAGTGGGCCTTGTGTCCAAGATCAGGACCACTCCCATTGACCTAACCCTTCATTTCAAAAACTATTTGACAGCACCATCAAATAGAGGATTCATTTCTGATTCCTCAGTCCTTGAATCCCACTACAGCAGACCAAGTATATGGGAGTGGTGGAACCCTTACCGGGAGGGTCTTAAGTTGAACAATTATTGGTCACATTGTATGGGTTGATGAAGAGTGGTGGATTGGTCTATGATTCCAAGGGTTCAGTGATCCTTACCTATTGTTCATGATTTGGTAGTTTCCACTCTCTTCAGGCAGAGGCACTTGCATTGATGCAAGGTCTCCTTTACATCTCTCAACATAATATCCCTATTGTGGTAGTTGAAACTAATTCAATGGACATCTATAATTCCCTTTGTGACCATGTGCCTACCATATAGTTCACTGTGTGTACAATTCAAAAGTGAAAATAGCTAATGCACAACTTGCCTATCATCTCCCTTACATGGCGAGAAGGTAGTGTTTTTTTCGACTTCCTAGCTTCTCATGCAACCCACGGGGATAAAATTACATGTTTTTCAAGTCTTCGGTCTCACCCATTGGATTTTATGAACCTAGTTATTTCTTATTCTATGGTCCTATACTACTTTTGACCCCCATGAATATTTTTCCACCATGTACCCCCCCCCCCCTTCAATTTTAATTTTCATTTAAAAATGTTAACATCAGCCTTTGTCATGTGGGTATGTTTCTGAGTGGAAAATAAGTGAAAAAATAATCATTAAATCACACATGAAAAAAAAAATTGATACATAATTGTTTTATAAAACCTAATAACTTAACAGATTGAGAACATAAGTCTTTTATAGACTTCAACAATCCCATGTATTACTACATGATCAATGAAACATATTTGATCTCCTTACAAAAAACAACATCAAGGAATATAAACAACTTATTACTTTTGGATTGATAATCACTCAATATTCTAATATATAAACTATTTATCCTTATATTTCTAATTTATAATTGAGATTTATTATTTAACTCAATCTATTTGTTAAATATAATCTCTTGTGCTGAACTAGATATTCATGATACACACTCTCTCAATTTTCCACATTTTTATTCCCTTGAAAAACTTTGAAACTATTTGTGTCTCACTTATCCTTTTTTTTTCTCACATAAATATGGAAGGGGATTTATTTCAAGAAATACCTGATAGATTCTATTTGAAAAACCCAATCCATGTTGCGTATCAATTTATTTTATAATAAATTCTAAGTAGTAGTTTCTTTCCATGTACAGGGGATTAAGTCTCATCTTGAGACAAACCCCCTTGTAAAATTTCCACAATAAATTATCTTTTTTATTCATTGTTTTTGAACAAATATATCAATATTATAAAATTTATTAGGCAAAAATTTACTCTAATAGTTAACAAAAAGTAGTGTTTATTTACTTTTTTATATGAGTATATTAGATTAAAAATTTAAATTATTTTCCAATGTGTTTAAAGTGGGTCCTGACTGATAATAAAAAAATATTTTCCAACAATAAAATTATAAAATTATTTTATTTTATTAACTAGTTAAACTTTATCTAATTTACGGGATTTATTTTTTTGTATAGTTTTTTAAGAGAAATTTTATTTGAAACTCAATTCACCCCCTCTTGAGTTGTACACTAGGAACATGGGTTTTTAAATGTATAATTTTTATTTATGTCATTCTTTTCATTGTCTAAATTAGTATTAACCCTTTTAAGATCATTTTTTCTTCTACAAAGATTCATACAAAGATTACTGCATATAAAGATATTCATTTAATTCCCCATATGATAATTTTTTATTTTCTGACTTAGGATCCTGTTTATAAGAATAATATGCATGTACTTCATTAGGTTGATCTGTAAACCACACATTATACTTCTAATTAGAATATTAAGCTTCTAATTCTAAATATGATACATTACTACAATCTTGGGAATGACTCCATGTTTCCATCATGAGTGTAAAATTATATTCAAACATAAACACACACTACACACACAGGCTGAAGTTATGGGTTATATCCCCCAAGGGATAGATCACCCATTAATCCTTATTTATTTATTACATGTAACATAGGCCCAGTGGTCATATCCCTAAACATGGTCCAAAAAAATTCTGCATCATCCTGCATGTGTCATCGGGCATCCATCATGCATGTGTCGTCTCCTGCATAGTACTGTCATAGTATTATTCTTTAATGGAATTATTTTATTTATTCTTATAAACAATCATCTTGAGATACATTTTATCTAAAAAAAATTATCTTGTAGCTGTGTAAAATATGAATTCATATATCTATGATTCATGCATTAAAATAATATTACATGTTTTTAACATTAATAAAACTTCTTATACATGATGAATGGTTTTCCAAGACCTATTTTCATGCTATAGAATTTTATGGTTTTTTATGAAATGGGAGAAATCACATAGTCCGAATAAGAACTACTTGATGTATCTTCATAAGAAGACTCGACTATTTTATTTTACGTTCACTTGTTATCATCATTTGAAATTTAAAATTTTAAATCTTCAATTTCCTTCATAAATTACATATGGAGTCTAATTTTGACTTCAATCTATAAATCATACAAAATCAAAGTCCCAATTACAACTTCTATTTTTAAATCCTTGACCTCTATAAATTTTCTAATAAGAGAAATGATTCCACTCTACCTTGGTGATAATATTATCATAGATTTTATGGCTTGATATTGCTTAGTAATTAATGTTCCCATAGAAGAAAAAATATTTACAATATCTATAATCCTTCCATTTAATTGGGTGATTATCTCCCATTCATTCATTCTAAATGTATCCAATTTTGGTGTGATAGTATTATATATGAGTACTCATTTTTTATTTCTACCTTTATATGCATGTGGGAAAGTAATCCATATTATATTTTCTGTTTGAAATTATAAATTTTTTGAAATCATATTTAGATTGTAATATCCAATTTTTTCTAGGTATGTCTCCCTCTAAGATTTTTTTTAAAATTTCTTTAGATTCTATTTTCATAGTGAATGACTGTCATTTGAATTAACATAGTCTCAGGTTGTGAGGAATCCTGAGAAAAACCATAGAGCATCCACATGGAAAGACCTTGTTGTGTGAATGACTTAAATTTTTGGGATGTATGCTTGTTTGAATTAATGGATTCGGGGTAAAAATAGTTTAACTCTTTCATGGTTTTTTGATATGTTGAGAATATTTTTAGGGAATTTGGGTCACTTAAAAGTAAAATTTGATGAAAACCCAAATTAAGAACATTTAAACCTCATGTAAATCGATTACACCTCTTGTAATGTTTGGGTTTTTTAATAAAATAGATATAAGGAAACATATTTTTTATGTTTACCATTAAAAATAATTCCACTATAACTAACAACATTACATTCCCTGAAATTACCAACCCTTCTATTTTTAAATATTATGTATAACAAAAGTTTTATTCTATTCTATTGTGTGCTTCTCCTCTTGACATTAGAAAATCATCCAAGTGAATTTTGAGTTCCAAACACCCTTATAAATTTCCCATTTATGTGATCTATCCCTGGTATATGTTTTCAGCATTGTTTTTTATTTCACCCCCTTTAACATCCATCCTTTGTGGTGAAATACTTTGAAAATATGTGTTTTTTTATATAGATCAGTTTCGATCTAGGATTCTCTTGCTGGTCATTTTCACCATCTTCCACATTGGTGTTACCCATTGGAAATGTTTGTGTTCTTCACCTGTTAAGGTGGGGGTCCAAATCCTAACACTATTGTATTATAATTTCCATTCTTGTGAAAAAAATTTATTCCACTAAAGTAATTTTTAGAATATAAATTAAATAATAAATGGTATTATTCCTTCGAGTCCAATCGGTTTAATTAGCATCTGGCCTGTTTAATGGCTGCTTGTTGGGTAAGTGAACCATGGATATAATTGAATTGGATAATTAATTAAAGTTTTTTTATCATTACATGATACAATATATTATATCTAGATATAGAATCCCTAACTTTTTTATTATTATTTATTATTATGACTATTAAAAAATTATGATTTAATTAAAAGTGGTTTTTGAAAGATAAAGGTTAATTCACATAATAAACCATTGAGATCTGTGATGTGATATTGTGATATCCATGTTGTATGAGAGGATTGGTGTTTTATGTTATAATACTTATATAATGGGATTTCCCCTACAACATTATCCCTTATATGATGTAATGTTGATATTAAGAATGATCAGCCTAGTCCTGCATTGTTATTCTTTAGAGTGTAGTCTATGCCTAGCCTAATGTTGTATTACTTCTATAGATTTTACCTGAATTATTGTGCCTTTACCATGGTTATATGGTGGTAGTTAGAATGGTTGTAAGGCATGGCCTAATATATTATGGCATGGATAAGAAGATGGTTAATTTACCTTGGTTTTATGGTTTGGTTGGGATCGTTATAATAAATGCTCAAGGATTTTAGGGCATAAATCTAAAGCAGGTTGTTTTTATATTTTATTAGTTTTTGAATTAAAAAATACACTTGTTTATCCTTTTATTGTATACACTTCATATTGGAATGGTTATTTTATAAATGGTATTTTAGACCTACAATGTTATATAGACACCCTATTAAGGCCATCGTTTGGCACCAAAGTAGATTATGTGGATGAAGGTTTGGATAGGGAGAAAGGACCATACTACTAATTGCTTTCTTTCTAGATGGGCTAGAGTTTTGAGAGGGGACTGCCATGGTTTTCAAGACTAGGGACATCTGAATCTTTATTTGAGTCTATCAGTATTTTATTTTTATTTTCTCTAGAATTAAATTTAGTTACATTTAATCAAATCATTACTTTATTCCATTATTATTTATTGAATTTTTCCGTTGGATGTTATTATTGTTTTCCATTATGTCTATAATTTGATTTATTTCATTTATATAGTTTTTTTTACTATTATGACACTTCATATTAGAGGGTATAGTAACCCCACTACACATTTCACACAATTGATGTTATATGGTAGCCTCTGGTATACGGGGAGGTGCGATTAAGGCCTCGTAACCAACCATTTCATTCCACATGAGAGAGTGTAAGATCAGAGGACAATACAAAGTTGTATCAAATGAGAAGGTTTTATTTTTCATCTACTTTTCCACATAGGGAATATATAAATGAGAATATTATTTTTTGGGACATTTTAATGAGCTTGTTCAAGGGAGTAGATAACCCATGTATGCGGGGAAATATGAGTGTTTGGGGATAGGATTGTTGTTTTACATTCTTCTTGTTATATTTGATGTTATTCCTCCTTGGTTGATTTACATATTTTGTGAGGTTTTTGTTTTATAGTGTTAATATTTCTCATAATTTTTATTCATGGCCTGATATTTCATGAAATGAGAATAGATTCATCATAATAGGAACATACATATATATTTTGAGGCATTTTTTATGAAAGGGAAATATCTATTCTTGCATGGGATATATAATTTCTTATTGAACTATTATATATGATAATTTTTCACTAAATAAATTAAATGAGTTGATGTGTTGTGCTAAAAGGAATGTAAGTTTTTTTAGAGATATCATGAATCAGTAGTTCTCTGTTTCTGTCACCTTTTTAGGTTCACCTTATCGCAAGCCAATTCTATAATGTGTGTGTTTATCTTAGAGAGAAAATTTACACCTTGTCCTCTTTGACTTGAGCGTCATGAGAGTGGTAATAAATATGCTCCTAACATAGTTAAACAAGATCATCTTGTATTTAATGAGGATCTTATGGATGTTCATCTTCATGAAAAACTCATGAGGGTCATTCGATCCATTTATTGGGAAACTATTTATAGAATTATTTTTATGTATGAGTTGACAAGAGAGTTTTAGCTACAATGTCTTCCAGTGTTTATTGGCGAAGGAGGAACCAAGGAAGTCTTGTTTTGGATCAATTCAATCAAAAATATCTTCAATAATCTTGAGATAGGATAAGAAATAATGGTGAAACTTACTGTATATATGCTTCTTCAACCATCCAATCATTGGTGGGATATTCTAGAGGAAACTGGGTAGCATGATGAGTAATCATTGAAGTACATTGAGACGAAGTTCCTGAGCCATTTTTTATCTTCATATGTTGATAGATGAAATAGATCATGATTTCATTCATAAAAAAATTAAGGCATTCTACTGCTAGATTATGATAGACATTTCATGGACCTATAGTGATTTGTCGCATCTTTGGTAGCTGATGAGATTCCAGGGTGAGACATTTTTAGGATAGTCTTCACTATGATATTAGGTCATAGTTAAAGGTTTTTTCGATGAGAAGGTTTGAGGATTTGATGAACCAATAACTCTCCATATAATGGAATTAGGGAAAGGCCTCGAGGAGCGGTTGGGCTATTTTAATATTGAAATCTGGGATCTCTTCTTAAAGTTGAAAACGGGGCTGCTATGATTAATTTTTCCAAGGTAGTAGTTAGTAGAGTAGTTTGGGAAGTGGACAGCCATCCCAAGACTGTTATCTATTCCTTTTCAATTAGTGTGTGCATCTTAGACATAGACACTCATAGTTTCATTACCCTACAATTTAGGGCTATAATTGTGTTTGGATTGGTCATCTTTAGAGGTTTTGTGTTTTTTTCAATATTAATCCACTAGAAGGGGATCACGATCGGTACCTGAGTTGGGAAGGGGATCATGTTCCCCACAAGATGTTGGTAGATGGAGTTCCACTGGCTACTCAAGATGAGGAAGGGTATGTGGAACCCCATTGCATGAGAAGCAGTACTAGGTAATTGAAATAGCTTACGGTAGTTAGACTGGAGCCCATGGTTGTGGGATAATCCAACAACACTTTATGAAAACTAATCCAACTATCATAGTCATAGGATCATTTACCATCTGACATACAATTATTGTATCATCTACCTTATATTATGTTTTTTTATACAAGAGCAACATATTATTTTCTATATGCAATTTTTTTTAAAATTCATTGGATGTTGAATTTTTGTAAGGTGGTTTGATGATTGACACATCATTGCGAGTAATCTCATGGTATATCCACCATTGTAAGGTGTGTTCTCTAGAGATTGGGGGTTACCATTTATTTTTGGAATTTTTCATACTAGAAATGAAAATTGTTAACTTGATTTCTATTTTTGATTTGTTAGACTTATACTTGGCTTGATCGACTTTTACATGAGGAGAGTTACCTTTTAATATTCAAAAGTAAGAATATATTTTCACTTCTATGAGGGGTACCTTCATGCTAGAAATATAGGACTAATTCTGTGCATGTTAGTTTATCAAATGGATGAGATGCTCAGTATTTCTCTAGATTATGGTGGAAGGATGTAGGATTATTTTCCTCTAATGGAAGATTGTTATAAATATTTTTCCCCTAATGAGTTTTATGGATTACCTTAAGAGTGAGAGATCAATTTCAAGATCGAGTTTTTGATGGAATCAGAGCTGCTATCTGCCTCGCCCTATAGAATGGTACCAATAGAGAATTAGAATTGATGGTTTAGTTGGAAGATCTAGAATATAAATTCTTTATATGGACCTGTACATCTCCTTAGGGTTTTGTAGCACTATTTTCCACAAATATTAATGGATATTATCACTTGTGTATTGATTATCAAATGTTTAACAAGATGAAGGTTAAGAATGGTTATCCTATTCCATGAATTGATGATCTTTTCGATCAGTTGAGAGGTTATAAGATAATCTCACAGATATATTAGATATCGTGTTTCCATCAGTTTTGGTTGAGACCAATGTAAATACCTCAGGCTTCATTGAGATACAAGTATGGCTTGTATGAATTCGCAGTTATGTCATTTGGATTGGCTAACACACTACCAGTATGCATGGCCTTATTGAATATGATCTTTAGACCTTTTTTGGACTAGTTTGTGGTGGTTTCTTTGATTATTTCATAGTGTAATTCCAATTAGAAGACGATATTTCCCAACATATTGACATCATCATGAGTACATTGAGAGAGCATCAGCATTGCAACAATCTAACCTACTAAAGTTTCTGGATTAATAAAATGAACTTATTGGAAAATGTCATCATAGAGGTAGGTTTGTTAATGAACCCATATAAAGTTGCATCCATGTATCTTTGGAACAGCCCAATAACATCTTAGGGATTATGATATTTTTAGTTTTAACAGTTAATTATCGATTCTTTATCCGATATTTCTCCCATTTCGAAGCATCAATGTCGAGGCTGATTAAGAATGGGGTTATTTGGTTTGGTATTTTGATTCTGAGAGAAATTTTTAGGAGCTAAAATTAAGGATGACCTATTAACACATTCTTTTATCACATGGATGAATGAAATCAAATGTAAAAACCCTAAAAAATGGAGGATAATGTTGATGAAGAAATTAAAAGATCAAAATTCCCCAAAAATTATGTTCACCTAAGGCACCCCAAGCATCGTCAGCACGGAAGATCTATGTGCAACCTACTTATGTGCATACTACATGCATAAACTGTCTCTTTCACATGGGGTCCCATATATTTCTATGAATACACCCCTAGGGTCCTCATTTTTATGGATGTGTTTTTCCTAAAGGCCTGTTGCTTCTCAAATTTGTCTAGTTTTTCTATCAAGTCATCTAAAACATTCCACATAGTTCTATAACAACCTAAAGATAATATAATCAATGGGTAATAGTGGAACAATAGTCCTCCCATGATTTAAAGTAAACAACACCTTTGGGATGCCTTCACCCGAAACATAATCATTGCATACTTGCGTGAGGACCCCTTCTTTAACCTTAGACTTATATGATTACCTCCAGGAAGACATATGGAGAACCATAATGGCTTGAGAAGGATCTCACCCAATTGTAGTTTCTTGGGTGGTTATTCCCTATAGATGCTAACAATTCACCCAGGTCTGCCTGCGTGGAGCACCCCTATGTGAGCCTCCATAGTTCACCGTAACTTCTAGCCCGCACAAACCATTCATCAGGCCTTGTTCAAATCTATCCATGGTTGTCCCTCCCCTCTTTTGGATCCCTTATCTAAGTTGGATCAAATAAAAGCCACCACAAAGACCTCATGACATAATGAACCATGGTAAAAGGCATGATAGAGAGTCTCCCATTATGATTTTTATTCCTACGATCACTGTTTTCCCACACATGTCCTACTAGAGGGTCGGGATCCATAAGTCATCTGTAGATTTTTATATCTACAGTCAGGAGGACCCCTACCTGAGGTATAGAGTTGAGTTGTTCCCAGTCTCATATTCTAGGGAAAGGACCATGTATGTCCCTTATCGTCTTTGAGACCCAGAGCCTCTAATTCCAAGTAGGTAGGGGAAGAATCACACATTCTTTTCCATTCACTGTGGTATTATATCTAAATCCCACAATGGAATATATTGTAGGGAATCCATTATAGTGTGATTCCATATCCGTTCTTGTAAGAGGTTACAGTCTCTCTCCTCTTTACCAATGTATCCTTCTCCTTTATTTTTTTTCTTACCATAGACTCATATCTAGTGTAATGTGAATATAGGGATGTGTTGTATCCTCATCCTCTTCAGTTATGGACAAAACCTCTTACCCTAGAGAAGGAGGTAATGTCTTTGGTTAGTCAAACCTTCTACTTCCTTTAATTTATCACATTGAGAATGCTCATATGGTATTTGAGATTAGTGATGTTCATGAAATCTTCACAATACACCTAATGAATTTAAATATGATAACATAGATTCATGCTATAACCTGGATTTTTAGCTTGCCTATCTAAATACCAAGCTCATGGGACACTTCTTATATGTTATTCCCAGTCGTAACCCAAATCACGGGCCTCCTACTTTGGTTTAGGAGGCAAATAAGCCTCAAAATCACCATGAGATAATAAATCACTCATGGCATTTTTCTTAGGGAATCCTCTTTTCTGAATTATGCCCAAATATATTCCTCTCAAAGGTATATATTCTCCTATTAGACCTGCTAAACTATTTGGGATTTGATAAAAATCCAAATGAGATACATAGAAAACATCTCTATGATTCAAATCCAATTCCTAGTTCAACCATGTTTTTAATGACATTTTCCCATCAGGATATAATTTAACATGGAATCTCTTCTACATTAAATTTTTCTTGGGCTGTTTCCGCATAACTCCCACACTAAACATTGAATCTTCACCTTCTTCATAGATGTCCCTTCCACATTATGTCAAACTATAATGTTGGGTCCTTATCACACAACCTTAAAAGGAATGATGCTTCCCATTAAGTGGCACCAAACCTTGTGGGTTTTGATTCCTTTCATAGGGTTCCATAGATATCATATTTATGGGTTCGATCCTAACTTTAAAAAGTCCCATATCCCTAGATAACAATAAAATCCAATGTGACCTTTGTCTACCTCGAGAATGATAAACTCCAGAGTGACCTTTATCTACCTGGATGAAAATAAACTCTAGAGTGACCTCCTTCTACCTATATTATAATACACTCCATATTTCTTCAATCTATGGATAGAAGACCACCATAATCAAAATAATGATCGAAGAAACATTAAGTAGTATTTAAAAGGATTCCATTAATGTTGAACCTTATATATATATAGATATCTTCATTAATAGAGAACCTCATATTTATATATATGATTCAAAATTACCCAAATTATCATAATTGATTTCTAATATTAAAATGACCCACAACATACTTGGGAATTATTGAAGGATTTGTGAACATATCTTAAATCTATAAGAGAGTCCCGACATATGAAATAAATTCCCTTAAAAGGGTGTGATGAGCTCAATATACCATCCTCTTGACTAATGTCAGTTATGAAGCATCATAGGTCAAACCACATAATGAAAACTACCATTTTCAATAAGGTCCCCATTGATACAAAACTATTTGGGTGTTTCTAGTTCCATAAACAAACCTGTTAAAAACAATTCAGAAATAGGAAATAGTCATGGGGAGTAGAAATCGGTTAGAAACAAATAACTATTGAGTCTCCTTGACAATATAAAAGGGATGTAATAACAAATCTCTATCATACCATTTTTTCTATTATAAAGTATCATTTCAATTGGAAACAAGAAATGGTGAACCCGACATGAATCCTTAACCAAAATGATAGTGCAAACTACCTATTTGGCCCCTCCCATTATCAACGAAAATGAGGTCTGTCCAAGAAAATCAACCATTTATGTGTTCACTCAAGAGATATTATTCCTTTGAATAGTTCATTATTTTTTTTCTCATATATACATGAACTTATTCGAAAGAACTCCCTTCTATAAAATAACCCCTATTATGTTTTCACCAATGAATGCCATGGCTACTATCCAAACCAGAACTTCCTCTGTGTGACGGATGTCATTACTGACTCAACATCTTCAATAGTGGGTCTCAAACTCACCGATCTAAAATTAACATCAAAATAGTATGATCACACCCAAGAGAACTCCCAACATGCCCTCAAGCTCAACCAACACCAATAATATTCCAATCAACGACACCTAATGGTATTGAGGCTGATGGAAGCTACCAATGTCTTCACATATTTTTGAAGCTTTTCCATAGAACATAATAATTAGAATCTCCCATATTTCAGAGAGGTGTGTCAAGAGGCCAACTACGGCCTCCTCCAAGAAAAACATGGGCCGTTTTTATGTGATACTTTCATTAATCACCACCACCAACACCACCTGGCAGTTAAACATTAACATGTTGAGTGTGTTTTCCTCATCCGATCGGCCTAGATTCTACAATCCAATGAATATAAGATAGCTCAGTAGGGAAAAAATGCGTCCAAAAATGAGTAGGTTGTAAAGACATGGAATTCCCATGTATTTTTTTAAATACATGGGAATTTTACGAGTCCATAGTTTCTAACGGCGCATGATTCCGAGTCCCAGAGTGCCCGGAATCAATTTTTGATGTTTGGTTCGGGTACGTTCTGTAAAGGTAAGAGCGGGTTTTTATAACTTCTGAACTAGTGCTCGGAATCGAAATCTGAGGGAACCATTGAACTCACAGCATCATCAATTTCATAGTGATACCTTCACCGCAGTTTCATTTTATCGAGAGTCGATTATAGTTTTGGGGTTCTTTAATAATGTTAATAAAAATAAGGTGATAGCTTATTTTTATTTCTTGGTTGTTATAAGCTCCAAGAGGAGGTTAGTGGTTGAGGCCACCACACCATAACCTCCCATGAGAGGATATGGAGGTGGGGCCCAACCGCACATAACCTCCCTTGGGAGGATTATTGGGTGGGGCCCACACGAGCTTTAAACCTCCTCTGAACCCCCAATTAATTTGGTGAAAATCTTCACCTTCACCGTTCATTTAATGAGCCATCACCTCCAATTTAATTAAGTAAAGTAACTTAATTAATTTGTAATCATTTTGAATTCATGAATTCATTATGCCATAATTATAATATGTGATGTATTATTATGGTGGGTGGTAGGCATAATCCTTGTTGGGAGAATTAAAGAGAGGTAGAGCCTTTGGGAGAATTGAGAGGACTTCATCCTCTCAACGAAGAATGCCAAAAATGACCATCACCACTGAAGAACGACGAGCACCATCTTCTCCCTCTTCAACTGGAGCAAGTAGATGAAACACCACCACCCAAGAAGAATGATGATGATGTCATCTTGACTCATCTTCCCTGAAACCTTCCACCTCGACTTCTGTATCTTCTACCCAATGTCAACGGAACAACGTCCTCTTCCAGCGACTTCATCAACGAGCGACAATCGAGGTAGGGGGTTCGATTTTTTTTATTCTCATTATTCATCGTACAAATTTTTGATATGAGAACTGAATGATGTCACCTTGATGAGGAGGGATCGGACCACATGAACAAGGCCCGACCCTCCCCTTTTGTTTTTTCTTGTTTGTTGACGATGGAGGTAGTACACGCGGCGACCGGAAACTAGCCGGCCACGATGAAGATGGTGGCGCAAGGACGTCAGGTCTCCACAAGGGCGCGGAACAACCGTGATTCAAAAAGAGCCGAGTCGCGGCCTGGCGGGCCGCGATAGTGTCGGAGGGGCATGGTGTTGTCACACCGCATTGGAAAGAAGGGCTGCAGCCAGGAGGGCAACGGTAGTCGGACGTGGAGCATGGCGCCGTCGTGCCGCACCAAGAACAGCAGGAGGACGTGGTCAGGACGGTCCGCGGTGTAGGGGGCGTGGCTCCGTCACGCCGCACCGTGGAGTAGAGCGGCTGGCCACTCGGGCCAGCCAAGAGGTGCGGGACCCTGTCGGGTCCCGCATGAGCTGGACCGGCGCCACCCGACGCCGGTTCGATTCTACATGAACGACTAAGTTGTTCGATTGCTTGGGGGTGTGCGGTTCTTCCCCTAGATATGGCTATGGAGGACCCTCGCTGAGCCACCAGGTCACCAGGCCGACCGTGCTGCCGGGCCTACCAGGCCGCCTTCTAGCCGGGCCACTTCAGGCCTTGCCGGCTTAAGATCGGGCCACCACGGGCTAGGCTGCCTCATGTCGCGTCGCCCTCCGGTCGGGTTGCGTCGTCGGGCCAGTTCGTGCCTTCAGGCCACCATTTCGGACTGGGTCGGACTCACGGACTGGGTGAGACCCTAGTCCAGACCCGAGTCAGGTCAGGTCGGTCCGACTGGGTCGGACCGGACCCGGACCTGTCAGACCAGAATACAACTTTTCACCCGTATCGTGGGCCACAGGTGTCCGATCAACGAACCGTTTGTGGTGATGGAAAGCATAGAGTGAGCCAGGTCCTTGGTCATATCCCACTTGTGTTTCAGACATAGTTGTAATATGGTCGGGTAGGTTTGAACCTAAAAACCAACTGGGCCCCTAGAACTGAAATGCCAATAAATCTCAGACCGGGCGTCTGATTGACGTGATGTCTGTTGCGTTGAGACCCACATGACGTGGTGGTCCTTTGAGATACTTCCACATGAGACTTCATGACACATGGAGTATCGACCATTAGCTCGTGGAGCAGATCCTTCCAGAGACATGCAGACAGAGTGCGAAGACCTAGTAGCTATTAGACTGGACGACTTCATGACTGATTCGACTCGGAGTGAAATGACTAGCCCAGTAGAGAGCGCCCGGTATTTGGCAGCAGACCCATAGTGAATAGAGCGCCTGGTAGGTGGCAGTAGTCTCGCGGTACTCGATAGGAGGAGTACCTCTGTACGCTATTAGGGGCATTTCCTAGTATTTGGCGGCAGACCAACAGTGGACGGAGTGCCTGGTAGTTGGAAGCATGCCCGCGGTACACGGCAGGAAGATTACCTCAACAGTCCAAGGTTAGTGAAGAGCGCCTCTATGTCGCGACAGGCCCACTGTACCCGACAGAGGAGGTTTTCTCCAGCATTCATGGATTTGATAATGAAAAATCCTGGTTTGAGCTGAGTCAATGACCTTTGTGTTTTCCTCATGGTAGAGATGCGTTAAATGATAACTTAAGTATATGAATGGGAATATACCTATGTAATGTTTATCCGTTGAAATCTTACTTTTTGGTTTATCCATGTTGGATTTTTGGGAGACCTTGACTGTCTCGGGGTCCCTACTGAGTATTGTTATACTCACCCATGCACAGGCTATCACTACTGGAATTCTTGTTAATTGCGATGGCCTATTTGCGACGGGATCCCATCGCAAATAGACCTTTGGAGAAAACGTCATCGAAAATACCATTATTTACGATGGGCCCATCGCAAATAATCCTCCGATTATATGTATCATCTATACATAAACTTTTTCACGATGGGCCCATCACAAATAGTTTTTGCGACGGTCTCGTCGTACCATTACAATATATATATATATATATATATATATATATATATATATATATATATATATATATAACGTTCTACAACGGGCCCATCACAACAAAGAATTTGTGACGGGTAAGTAGTCTCGTCGCAAATATGTTTTTTAAATATATTTAGTTAGACTATTCGCGATGGGGTCCCATTGCAAAAGGTCCCTTCGCAAATAATAAATTAATTTAAAGAAAATAAATTTAATATAATTACGATTAATGAAAAAATAATATTACTATTATTAAGAAAAATATTAAAATTATCAATATTCATAAAATATATATATATATATATATATATATATAATATTATTATTATTATTATTATTAGTAAACAAACAAACATTAAAAAATAAAATTCTAAAAAATATATTTAATAAAATAATATTATTATTATTAAAATAATAAAAAAATAAAAATATTAAAATTCTCAATATTCACAAAAAAAATTTAAAAAAAATAGTAAAATATTTAAAATTAAATTATGTAATATTTGCACCGATATAAAAGATAGGAAATTTAAATAATTCATATTACAATTTTAAATTCAAATGTTTTTAACATAAAAAATCATTGGGGTCGTCTTCTAGAGGAGGTGGAGGAGCTGAATGAGCTTGTGGAAGATACTTCATCCCTAAACTACGAGTCAGATGGTGCATGTACTTCATCTTCTCGTGATGTTGTTGTTGCCATTGATGCATCTTCACCTCATGTTGTTGTTGCTACTGCTACCATCGACGCATCAGCTTCTCGTGCTGCTGTTCCTGCTGCTGCTGCCGCCGACTCATCTCTTCTTGTTGCTACTGCAAAGTCACTATAAGCTTAGCCTGAGCTCGCGACTGCTCCTGATACTGTAATCCATAAGATGATGCCTCTCCATGAGATCCTCTCAAGCTGGATTCCTACATCGCAGCAGTACCATAACAAGTTCCATGAGTCAAATGATAGTCGATACAACTACTATGCCCTTCTCAAAGCCATACTGAGTCGCCTGTATCCATGCCGCCTCATCCAAATGGTGTGTACTGGTCTGCTCAGTCGTCACGTCCTGACCCTCAGGATGTGTCTAAGAGGTCGCAGCCTCATATGACTCCATCAATTCCAATTTTAAATTAAAATTGTGAAAATATTATATGTAGTTAATTGTCAAACTGAAAAATAATACTAACCAAAATCTGGCGCTAGCGATCACCTCTAATCTCTCCAGTGGCTGGATCACTGTACATCCTCTGATAAATGATGAACTCCGTAATATCTGGATGCTCGACTGCCTACATAAATATAAAATAAACTATTTATATTTAAAGTTATATAAAATATTTAAAAAATATACTTACCGGATGATCTCTATGCGAACTAAATGTACAACTACCAGCTCGATGCGTCACCTCCTGTCTCCCCCGGTTCGGTCATCCCACTGAAGATCTCCTCTAAAATACACCACCCAACCAGTGTAAACATAATCCATCCCAAACGTGAGATGAAATGTAATCTGTTCGGTGGCCTCTACATGACTCATCAAATTTTGTCACTCTTGTTATCTTAATGGTTGTCCTTCTCAAATTGTGAAAATACTGACGGAAATGGTCATGGATAGAAACATGCCATGCAGAGTAGATAGCGTCGCGCTTGCTATCATCGATAGGATACCATAAAACCTACAAATAATTTATAATATCAAGTTTTTAATAAAATAAATTTCAAAATAAATATTATTTATTTACGTACCATCCAATGATGGAACATGTCGTGTCACACATCAACAAGAATTTGTTCCCATGTGATCCATGGATGAGAACAATAATTGCGCAATATAGCGCTCCCTTGTCCAATAGTTACATTCTAAAAACTATGAAAAGGGAATAAATAATCAAATAATTAGTATATATAAATAAATTAATGAAAAATAACTAAAATATGAAGGTTACCATACCTCTGTGTGCGTGGATCGAAACCAAGATGTGGACGTCCCTCGGGGATAGGGTCAGGAATCAATAGTTGTGCAAGACTGCGCCCCCTCCACGTACCTCCTGAACCACAAGTAGGCTGAGGTTCAGATGATCCCACATCCCTATCATCCAAAGGTAGATCATCCTCCTCTATCTCACGCAACAGATCTGTCATGACCCGTCCTCAGGACCCATGCCGTGACTACCCCAAGCCCGCCTCCCATAGGCCAGAGGCTGGCGACTAGCCCCAAGGGGTAAATCCTGACAAAAAGGGGAATGCATTGCCTTTATAAAGTAAACAAACACCACAGAGTAAGCAAACAGAAGTAAACACAAAGTAAAGCCGGGTACAATAGTAAGTGTGTAAAGTAAATGGGCCAGAATACAAACCCAAACTAAAATTAAGGTACAACTGGAATGAAGTACAACAACTGAAAGTAAAGCAGCAACATCGAGCCATCCACTGGATGTCCCACCTAAAGTGTGGGTACAGATAGCCTCCTCAGCTCCTTGGTTCCAGCAATCCGCTTTGTGTACATCCTGCCTAGTGGTCCACCTCCAAGTACCGACTTGCTCCAGAAGCCTCAACCACGATCAGTGATGTCCATCGTCTTCATCCAACATAACGTAGTGTGGGCATAGCCCGTGAAGGGGTGAGTATACACTACTCAGTAGGGACCCCGAGACCCCCAATGGTCTACCAGAATCCACAAAGGATAATCCACAGAGGAAAGATGCAATCACGAAGTAACAACCAACACTACTTAGGTATATGCCCATACATATACCTAAGTCATCAATTATCGTTCGGATCTAACATCCGAGCCCAAGTTCGATCACATCCACATAGAAGTACAACCCAATCCACACAGGATAACACAACCCAATCCACATAGGATAACACAACCCAATCCACATAGGAAAGCAAGTCAATCATATCAAAGATATTGATTGAAAGTCAAGAATCATCTCACACAGGTATACATCCTCATAAGTTGATAGAGATGATCATATGTAGCCACTGATTCATCTAAGATGGGACCCACATAGGATACTAAACCAACTAAGCTATCGGACCCACATAGGATACAGACCAGCTACTCTGCCAGACCCACGTAGAATAGCAAGAACAGAGTCAAACACAGCTAGACCCACATAGGATACAAGAGCAGTAGTCATTGTCGTCGAACCCACGAAATATTTTAGTACGCTCTTCATTGCTGCCGAACCCACAGAGGATTTCAGTGCAGTCTTCATCATCGTCGAACCCATGCAGGATTTTAATACGGTCTTCATCGCTGCAGAACCCACGGAGGATTTCAGTGCAGTCTTCATCGCCGTCGAACCCACGGAGGATTTTAGTACGGTCTTCATCACTGTCGAACCCACGGAGGATTTCAGTGCAGTCTTCATCGCTGCCGAACCCACAGAGGATTTCAGTGCAGTCTTCGTCACTACCGAATCCATGGAGGATTTCAGTGTAGTCATCATCGTCGTCGCAGTCGCAGCTAGCTCTAGGGTTCCCGCACACAGCATGCTCGATTCCGGGAGGGTCGGCTCCATGAGTCAAGGGGTCCATACATCAACTGACACGTAGTCCGGAGTTGATGTATCTCAAAGTTCCGTCTCGATAAGAGGGACCCAACGTGACAGACGGTGCGTCAATCGGACGCCCGGTCTGAGAGTTATTGGCTTTTTTGTTCTAGGGGCCCGGTTGGTTTTTAAGTCAAAACCAACCCGAACGCACTCCAATTGCATCCAAACCTCAAGAGGAGTAAGCCAAAAGGTCCTTCTCACTAAGAGGAATCCAACAATGTTGACGGCACGTCAATTGGACATCTAGAGCTCAAGTTATAAGTGTTTCCGCTCCGAGGGCCCGGTTGGTTTCGTACTCAAACCAACCCGGTCATACCCAATGTTCTCTAAAACCATGAGTGTAATATACCGAAACGACCGTCTAGATCCAAGGATCGCATCGCAACTAATGGTGCATCGATCGGAGGTCCATAGACCAAGATATGAAAAAGGAACAAACATATCCGGTTTTAGGGGGTTTTGGGCCTGGACCGACCCTGCCCGAGACCCCATGGGTCGACCCGAACTGGGTCGACCTGAACCAGGTCTGGGTCCAGCCCTTTAGGGCATAGCCCGGCCCAACTGGCGTGGCCTGGCCCATCCTGGGCGGCCCGGCCCGGCCTGGGCGGCCGGTTGGCCTGGCTTGGACGCGGCCGCGTGGCCAGACAGCTCAGCTCGGCCAAGCTGTCGAGGAAAGGGGGGGCACGTTGCCCCCTGATTGAAACCGCGACCCCCGCGTGGGGGTTTCTCCTTTTCCAGCGGATGCTGTGTTGGGCGCCGCGTCTCCCCCGGATCCTGCGCGACCATGGGATCTGGTCATCCCACCTCCGCCGTGGCCTCAGCCGTGGTGGCTCCTGCCGGGGGCGCGCCAAGGCACCGCCGCCTCCGGGCGGCTGGTGCCGACCGCTGCCTTCGGCCGACAGCGCCTTCCGCGGACCGCCGGATGCGCTCTGGTGGTCCGTTTTGCCCGCCGTCTGGGCCTGCGGCCCTCCCGGGACCTGTAGATTACTGTGAAGGGTTCAAAACGCCTTTGCAGCCTACTTTGTCATCACATGTCGATCTTCTCACCAATAACAAACTTTGGAGGGTTTTCATTCCATGTTTGAATTAAGAAAAAAAATCCCTTGAATTTTACGGGTCTTTACATTACTCCCACCTCAGGGCTTTACGTCCCCTTAAAGATACATCACAAACTAGGGGAAAAATGAGGGTACTGAGCACGAATCAAAGCCTCCCGCTCCCAAGTGCTCTCCTAGAGGTTCCTGTGCTGCCATCTGATGCGCACTAAAGGAATCGACAGCCCACGTAGGACCCGCTCCTGTTGATCCTCGATCTCCACCGGGACCTCCGCAAAAGATGTCCCATCGTCAATGTCCAACTCCCTATGGTCGATGATATGTGTTGGGTCATGCACGTATCTTCTCAGCTGAGATACGTGAAAGACGTCGTGCAGCTGGTGCAACTGAGGTGGTAAAGCCAGGCAATAAGCCACCTCGCATATCCAGTTGAGAACCTAGAACGGTCCGATGAAGTGTGGATATAACTTGCCACCCTGGACAAATATCCATAATCCACGTTGAGGTCAGACCCTCAAGAGAACATGGTCTCCATCCTCGATCTCCAGTGGCCTCCGCCTCCTATCAGCATAAGACTTATGTCGGCTCTAAGCTGTCCTCATCCACTCCTGGATGACGTGGACCTTCTCTGTCATGGCCTCGACCATTTCTGGTCCCAAAACGGCTAACTCCCTTGGGTCTGTCCAGCACAGAGGTGATCTGCAAGGTCGGTCGTACAATGCCTCGTATGGTGGCATCCCGATGCTATAGTGGTAGTTGTTGTTGTAGGCGAACTCCACCGAGGGTAGGTGGTCCTCCCAGCTACGACCAAAGTCGAGGACACATGCACGGAGCATGTCCTCTAGAGTCTGAATGGTCCTCTCCGTGTGACCATCCGTCTGAGGGTGAAAGGTGGTGCTCAGTCATAGCTGCGTCACGAATGCGTCCTGCAACACCTTCCAAATCCTGGAAGTGAAGAGGGCATCTCAATCGGAGACGATAGATGATGGCACACCATGAAGCCGTACAATCTCCTGAACGTAGAGACATCCCAATCTATCTACTGATCCCTGCTCTCTGATGGGTAGAAAGTGGTCCGACATGGTGAGTCGGTCGACAATCACCCAAATGGAGTCGTGACCTTTGGAAGAACGTGGAAGTCCAGTCACGAAATCCATAGATATCTCGTCCCACTTCCACTTCGGGACCTCCAAGGGATTCACCAAGCCTGCTGGTACCTGGTTCTCTGCCTTCACCAGCTAACAGGTGAGGCATCGAGAAACGAACTCATCTATAGCCTTCTTCATACCAGTCCACCAGTGCTATCGTCTGAGATCCTGGTACATCTTTTCCACTCCTGGATGTACCGCTAAAGGGGAAGTGTGAAATGCCCTCAGCACCTCCTCCAGTAAAGCAGTTGGTACCATGGTATGTCCTCTGAAATGGACTTCGTGCTCTCCTCCTATAGGGAATCCATTAGGTGCCTGTCCTGAGGATATCTGTGCACGTCATGTCTCACAGTTAGCGTCCCCACGTTGTGCCTCTCTGACCTACTGCAGTAGTGGAGGAGTGACTGTGAGGGACTGAAGAAATGCTTCTCCATATCTATCCATGAAGGATATCTGCAAAGCGGCTAGCTGCTCTGTCGCCTCCCCGAGTAGCTGAATGTCCGTCCTCCTGCTGAGAGCATCAGCTACTACGTTACCCTTTCCAGGAGTATAGACTTTCTCAAAGTCATAGTTCTGGAGGAACTCGAGCCATCGTTGCTGCCTCAAATTTAGGTCCTTCTTTGAGAAGATTTACCTGAGACTCTGGTGGTCAGAGTAGACTGTAAAGCGCTCACCCATCAGATAGTGTCGCCACATCATCAGAGAAAATACCACTACTGCTACCTCCAGGTCATGGGTAGCGTAATTCTACTCGTGATGCCTCAACTAACGTGATCCATAGGCGATCACTTCCCACTCTTACATCAGGACACATCCGAGTCCAGTCCCTGATGCATCGCCGTAGACTATGTACCCTACTCCCTCCTCCGGTAACCTCAAGATAGATGTGCTGGTCAATCTCTATCTCTGCTCCGGGAAGCTCTACTGACATCTGTCTGACCACATGAAGGTTTTCCCCTTCTTCGTCAAATCTGAGAGTGGTGCCGCAACTCTGGAAAAGAGCGGCACAAATATTCGGTAGTACCCATCTAGACCCAAGAAACTCCGCACCTCCGTCATGCTCTTGGGTGGATCCCAAGCTAGCACTGCCTCGATCTTCATAGGATCCACCGCAGCTCCCACCTCATAGATGACGTGTCCTAAGAAGAGGACCTAACGTAACCAGAACTGACACTTCGAGAGCTTTCTGTAAAGCTGGTGCTCTCGGAGTGTGTCCAGTACAACCCGCAAGTGGTAGGCATGCTCCTCCTCAGTGGTCGAGTATATCAATATGTCGTCGATGAGGACCACGACCAATCGATCTAGGTATGGATGAAATATCCTATTCATGAGACCCATGAACACTGCTAGAGCATTGCTTACACCAAAAGGCATAACCAATAACTCATAGTGGCCATACAGACATCTGAAGTCCGTCTTCTGCACGTCTTCATCTCGAACTCTGAGCTGATGATAGCCTGATCTAAGGTCTATCTTCGAGAACCATCGTGCTCCATTGAGCTGATCGAAGAGGTCGTCAATCCTCAGTAGCGGATACTTGATCCTCATGGCCACCTAGTTCAGGAAACGATAATCGACACACAATCGCAAGATCCCTTCCACCTTCTTGGTGAACAATATCGGGGAAACCTAGGGTGAAACAGTGGGTCGGAAGAATCCCTTGCTCTGAAAGTCCTCCAGCTGTACCTGTATCTCTCGAATCTCAGAGGGATCCATCCGATATGCTGGAGTGGATATCGGGGCTGTCCTGGGGTACAGAACAATATAAAAGTCTACCTCTCTACGAGGAGGTAGTCCTGGAACGTCATCAGGGAAATCTTCCGCATACTGACCACCACTACAGAAAAACTCAGTCTCTGCACGTCAACTGCTTCTAGGATGAGGCTAGCCAACTGATGAGTGATGGGTTGTCCTGTCCTCTGCATGTGTCCATCCTGTGCTGCAAAGGTTCCCTTCTCACCGGTGAAGGTGAACCTTCTCCCATCGGTGCGAACACACCGCACATTACGACTAATACAGTCGATATGATCATGGACTATGGATAACTAATCCATGCCCAAGATGACATAGTAAGGCCTCAACGCCGTTATAAGAAGATCCCAGCCAAATATCTCGCCTCCTAGAGTAATCTCACACTGACAGCACTAGTGCGTAATCGTCGTGTCTTCTCCTGTAGGAGTCTCTAGCCGTAAGGATTGAGCTAACGGCTCCGTCAGAGTCTCCGAGCTCTGAACAAGGGCAGTGGAAATAAAATAATGACTCACTCCTGTGTCTATAAGAACTGCAACAAGGGTGGAGTAGACACATATAGTACCTCGAATAATCTCTGGAACGCCATGGTCATAGGCCTCCGCTGCCTGAAGCTGAGCCTGTCTCTGCCCGCCAGCTACCTGTGGTCGGGGTGGACCTCCTGGTGGTGGTGGTGGTAAAGCATCAAAGTGTCGCCCACCACCAGCTGCTCGACAATCTCCCCTGCCTTGTCCTCCTTCTCTCGGAGGACCACCACGGTCGACTCTATGCCTCTTCCTAGGTGGTCCCTCAACCATCTGATGCTCCTCTGCACGGTAGGTCGGGCAGTCACGAGCCATGTGGCCCTGCCCGCCGCATGTGTAGCACTGCATGCTCCTCGGAAGCCTGGCTCTATGCCATGTGCCCCGCACCTCTGAGCCAGTGCCTTGAGGTAATCTTCTTGGTGGTCCGGTCCGCCTAGACCCCTGTGACCTCTGTTGACTGCCATCTATAGACGACTCTGATACATGCTTCCATGTGGTAGGTCTCGCTGCTGGCGTAGGCTCAGCAATAAATCTCTCTATGAGAAGGGCTCGCTCCAGTACTCTTTCCTGTGTCGGAATGCTGAGGGAGATCATCGATACCCTGATCTCATGCCTCAGTCCCTGCTCGATGGTCTGAGCCTAGAAGAATGGGTCCCGTACCATGTCCGTCGAATAGCACGAGAGATCCGTAAATCTCGCCAAGTACTGGGCGACCGTTATGTTGCCCTGCCGCAGCTGTAGAAGCTCCTGGATGTGCACCGCACGGAGGGTAGCTGGGACAAACTCCAAGAGAAAGAGGCTCTCAAAGTCCATCCATAGGAGAGATGCCTCATCGTGCTCCTGGAGCATCAAGCTCCACCATCTACCTGCTGCTTCATGTAGGAGGCTTGCTGCAAGGATCACCATGAGGTCAGCTGGTGTCCCCACTAACCTGAAAACTCGAACCATAGCCTCCAGCCAATCCTCAGCTGCCTGAGGGTCCGTCTCCCCACGAAACCTTAGTGGTCTCTGACGCTGAAACTCGTGCAGTGCACTAAGGCGATGTGCACTATCAGTGGCTGGGGCTAGTAGCATCGGTGGCTCGACGGGTAGAGGTACCGTCGGTGCCTCCGCTGAAAAAGGGCCATGCACCGAGGCCTCGTCGCTCGGTGGGCTGTCGGCTCGCACAAAGCTCGGAACCCTAGCTGGCTGTGGTCGTGGGGCCATCCTGAAAAGAAACAGGTGTTCCACAGTCAAACAGTATACCTGGTGAGCTGACACAAAGTAATCACAAGGAAAACTTTTGAAACACACATGCAATCAATGTTTTTGTGTATTGAGTCGGAAATCAGAAGTCAGGGTTCTGGTGTATGGATACGTCGGCCGCCGCACCAACAATGGACTCCCTGGACAGATAACCACACTCAATACCCTTAACACTATTGATTCACATAGAAGAATGATTAGAGTCCTAAGTTCTACAGTAGAACTGAACTCCTCTGATACCAATTTGTCACGACCCATCCTCAGATCCCGTGTCGTGACTACCCCAAGCCCGCCTCTCATAGGCCAGGGGCTGCCGACTAGCACCAAGGAGTAAATCCCGACAAAAAGGGGAAGGCATTGCCATTATAAAGTAAACAAACACCACAGAGTAAGCAAGCAGAAGTAAGCACTAAGTAAAACTGGGTACAATAGTAAGTGCGGAAAGTAAATGGGCCAGAATAAAAACCCAAACTAAAAGTAAGGTACAACTGGAAAGAAGTACAAAAACTGAAAGTAAAGCAGCAACGTCGAGCCGCCCACTGGAAGTCTCACCTAAAGGGTTGGTACAGATAGCCTCATCAGCTCCTCGGGTCCAGCCGTTCGCTCTGTGTACGTCCCGCCCAGTGGTCCACCTCCAGGTACCGACTTGCTTCACAAGCCTCAACCACAATCAGCGATGTCCGTCGTCTGCATCCAACAAAACGTAGTGCGGGCATAGCCCATGCAGGGGTGAGTATATGATACTTAGTAGGGACCTAGAAACCCCCGAAGGTCTCCCATAATCCACAAACACTACCACAAAAATAGTTTTTCCTAGAGCCCCCCCCCCTTATCATCACTAATGAAAAAGCGCTGATAAAGGGGGGTCTTTATGAGTGCTCAAAAAAACGCTAATAAAAGGACCCCTTTATCAGCATGTTTTTTAGCACTGATAAAGCCCCTCCCCCCTTTATCAGTGCTTTTTTTAGCCATGATAAAGGGACCCCCTTTATCAGCACTTGTTTAGTAGCGCTGATAAAGGGATGAATTCAAAAAAAATTAAAAAATATATATTAATATATAAATATAGTTATATTGATATAGATATAATATATAATTTTTAAATATGTTTTAGACAAGTATAAATGTACATTAACACTTAATATACTTTATATATAAGATATTTATTGAAAATGGCTTCTTAAAAAATTAAAAAAAATATTTTTAATTAATAATTTGCTAATTATTATGGAGTAGTAGTCATTTAATAACAATTTGAAGATTAAAAAATAAATATAAAAATAAAAAAAGATCCAAGATAAGTTGAACACGCAACTCAAACATCAAACGGCCATAACTTTTGATTTGGGTGTCCGTTTGAGCTCTACCACATACCAAATCGAAGCCCGCGACAAGATCTACGTCGTTGTGTCCCGGGGGGTGACCCTGGTCAAGCGTTTTTCGAGGCCAAAAGAGGCCCAAAAGGCCTCCAAAACTGAGTTTTTAGTCAGGGTACCAAGATTTTTTAACATTTTGTGGGCTTTCAGCCTCGTTTGAGGGGGTATTATTGGATTTTTTGGTGGGGTCTGAATTTATTACAAGTTATTAAATTCATATTGATATTATGTCTTTGAAATTTTATCGTTTTCTATAATGCACTGCTGTTTATAATCAAATATATAGCTATAAGTACATATTTTTTATATATTCACACCTAAAAATTAAATTTTTAAAATAAATAATTAAACAAATTTACATATAAAATATATTAGCTCTATCTAAATATTAACTAATATCCATTTTATTTAAAATACCAATATATTAATATTTATATAACTATTATATATTAATATAACTATATATATATATTAATCTAGCTATATATATATATTAATATAACTACATATATATTAATATTACTATATATATATATATTAATATCACTATAAATATATATATTAATATCACTATAAATATATATATTCATATAACTATATATATATTTGTATATTAATATAAATATATATTACTATACGAATAAATATAACTAAATATATATATAAATAAATAGAGATATATATTAATATAACTATATATAGATATATTAATATAACTATATATATATATATATTAATATAAATATATATTACTATGCGAATAAATATAACTATATATATATATTAATATAACTATATATATATTAATATCATTGTATATATATTAATATAACTATATATATATTAATATAACTATATATATAAATATAACTATATATATATTAATATAAATATATATATTTCTATACGAATAAATATAACTATATATATATATTGAAATAGAAAAAAAATCAAAAAAGAGTAGTGGTAAGGGCTTAGGCACGCAGGGGGGGAGGTCTCGAGTTCAAAACCTGCTGGAGGAAAAGGCGCGTGCATGGGGGTGGATGTTGGGGGCTAGTGCTGATAAAGGGTGGAGGGGGTGCATGCGGGTGGCTGGGGGGGGCTAAAAAGTGCTGTTAAAATGGGGGATAAAGCGCTATAAAATCCCCCCCACGATTGGCATGATTTTCTTAATTTTTTGTAATTTTTTTGTAATTTTTTTAATTTTTTTTAATTTTTTTTAATTTTTTCTAACTTTTATCAGTGCTTTTTTAAAAGCGCTGATAAACGGGTCCTTTATCAGCGCTAAAACAAAAGCGCTGATAAAAGACCCCTTTTATCATCGATTTTTTAACGCTGATAAAAGGGGTCGTTATCAGCACTTTTTTTTAGCGCTGATAAAGGGGACCCTCCCCGCCCCTTATCTTCGCCGGCTTTAACAACACTTTTCCTAGCGCTGTTAAAGGCCCTTTTTAGCGCTGATAAAATGCGTATTTGTAGTAGTGAAAGCATAATCCACAAAGGAAAGAGACAATAATGAAGTAACAACCAACACTACTTAGGTATATGCCCATACATATACCTAAGTCATCAATTCCCTTTCGGCTCCAACATCCGAGCCCAAGTTCGATCACATGCACATAGGAGTACAACCCAATACACACAGGATAACACAACCCAATCCACATAGGAAAGCAAGTCAATCATATCGAATATATTGATTGAAAGTCAAGACTCATCTCACACAGGTATACTTCTTCGTAAGGTTATAGATATGATCAGATGTAGCCACTGATTTTTCTAAGCTGGGACCCACGTAGGATACTAAACCAGCTAAGCTGTCGGACCCACATAGGATACAGACCAGCTACTCTGCCAGACCCACGTAGGATAGCAAGATCCAATTAAGATATATAGGGACACTCAAGTCCTATACCATGGTCTAGAAACACATTAAAAATTCCCACTCCCTATATACAGGTCAGACCTATATGGGGAGTCTTATCCAAAACAATTTATGGTATGATTCATATTTTCATGGGATATGTAGTGACACCCATATCTCATATCTTGGTTCCAACAATAATGTTCCCATAAACTCAAATCACCTCATCACCATCTTTATCACATAAAGCTAAACTACAGGGAATATCAAGAATAACATATGTATCGATTCTCATCCCAATGAGATAAATAGTGATCTGTGGATACCATCAACTAGCTCAACCACTATATAATTAAAATTCATATATCCTTTAAATTTTTTACCTTTGTGTTGTAGGGAAATATTTTACCACCCCTTTTTTCTCACACCAATTATAACACATGTGGTCCATGGAGTTTGATAAAGGATTTCTCTTCATAAGTAAGGTGTATCTATTCAAATTGAGGATATTATGGTCCTGGCTTCAAGGTCGTTAAAGGAACACTAGACACCCTAACCTCATGATGGTAGACTACACTATCCTTCGAGAAATACATGTGGCTTGATTATCATCCATATGATATATGTATTGGTTCCCATATCATCAATCATGGGCCTATCAACAACAAAATATGGAAAATACCCTACGCTCTAGTGTACAAGTCAGATCTACATGACACGATCCAATATGAGTTTGCCCATTAGACATGAACCTGTATCAGTTAAAACTATATGTGACTAGATTATTGCTCTGAAAGGATATTTAGTGATTATTGGGATGTAAACCATGTAACATCCAAAATATTACTTTTCACATAAGAATCACCCATGTATTTTTCATATGATGTTAAACTGCATGGCCAATGTTCTCTCTGCATAACTTCAAAAAACATGGTACCTCTAGATATATGTATGGATTGATTCTCATCCCATTGAGATATGTATTGAATCCTAGAACTTAAGCCCTAGCCCAAGTAATGGAGAAAAATAAAATTCTCCCTCACCTATATACAATCAAAAATCTATATAGGAGATTTTATTTTGGGACCTCTCCCTAGAGAACCCACCAAGGAAACAATATATGTCCCCCTTCTACATATGAGTCAAATATACATAAGGAAATCCAACCTCATCAATAGTATTGTTCCAATAATTTCATTATGCAATGATCAATTCCCCTTTCCTCATTTCATACTCATAAACTGGAATGTGTTTATGTCTTTATAACTTTCCATCAGTATTTAGTGGTAGATGTTTTGACACATGAGAGCTATTTTTCCAGAAAATGTAGTACACACCCTAGTTTTCCTTTCATATGTTTTTCAGTAACAGGAATGTCATCCAAAGGATACCACTATTTGCCTATTTAGTACGCACCCTAGTTGGTATTATTTAAATTATCCCTCATAATGAGATTTTTAAATAGTGGAAATTCCTCTATTATCTGAAACCTCTCACGTCCCTTTAATATTTTGAAGAGGGTATGTTAGAACCCACAATTTGAAATCCACAATCTTCCTCTACATATTTTTCCCTTATATTTTCTCCCAACATGTAATTCTCCACGATTGTGGCTTACATTTCCCCTAATTATATGGTCAAAGAATACTTGAATAATCTTGGTCCATTTAACCATGTACCATCCATCATTTCCATAATATTATGGTCAATTCCATAAGACCTAAAACTACATTAACCACACTTCCTACACTTGGGTTTGACTTGTATATAGCATCAATCTCCCAATTCATCAGAAATTCTAACATGAAATAACCCTTTTTTATTTAGGAAATTTCTCCAAAACTCAAACTCTATGCTTGGGAAGATCTGAATCTCCATAAACATTCATTTTATTTTAACGATAGAATGATAAAATTATTGAGAGCACATTTTCTTAATAATGAAATATGTGGCCCAGTTGGACTTGAATAATTTTCCAGCTTAATGGGTCTATCAGCCAAAGGATTCCACTACAGAATATATAATATGTTCCCTAGTTTCCCTTACATAATACATCCCACATAATGGGTTTTTAACCAGTCATAACATCTTTCTTTGGTCGAGACCTCCACTACAGTCATAACCCCTTTTTTCCAAACCACCCTTTGGATCGGGGAATCCCCTAATAATAACTTACAACATTCTCTTTTTGTACCTGAATATAGTAGAAAATTTCCAAACAGATTACCAAGAATCAAATAATCATCAACCCTTTGGTCAATGTTAATTACCAGAAATTAAATTCTTCAAAATGTCCTTGTTGCATGACATTAAAACTACAGAACATAATGTCCTTGCTTCATGACATTAATCTGTGCAGAAAAAAGTCTTTAGTGAAAGAATTTAAACTACATAATACCTTCATCCTTTGTCAATAAGGGACCTTATCCTCTTGACTTTGGTTTTCTATAAAAATTTATCCTCTTTCTCACATCAAATTCATGTATGATTGATTATAAATTCTTAGCGTGTTCTGACACAAATATTCCCTTCATTATCAAACATCTTACCTTGTAAAATCCACCCCTTGTGGTCTTGAGAAATCTCAATCTTTATAAACATTATATAACCAAGATTAATAGATAGTAAAAATTCTTGGTAACTCCTTTACCTGACTACTCCATACATGCTTACGTTGGCCTTGTATATGTCACCCATGTAATGGGATTATCAGCCTAAGGATGCTTCTACATAACCTTGAAATACATTCCCTCATTGACCTTACATAAAACAACCCTAATAATTGTTTTCTAAAATAGTGGTAACTTGTTTCTTGAGAGATACATCCCTTATTCTAAAATATCATGTTTGAGATTTGGTAACCATATAATCATGGATCCAGATTACCCTTAAAATTATATAAATATTATTGGATCATTTTGAGTCACCAAGCCTATTTGAGTAATCATCTCGAAATTCATGGTCAAAGTTGTTCAACCTAAAAGACTATCCCTTTTATTATGGACTTCATGCCTTTAGAATACCCACAGAAATAGACACAATACTAACTTTGTTGAAAACCCACAAAGATAACCCAAGACAAAATCCAAGTCTCAACTCACTATACCTACACTCTGTATGGTTTTGGAAATATCGAGTGAATAAATTTTAAAAGAAACAAATATTTTTAGGATGAAAACCTAGAAAGGCCAGCCTAAGAAAAATCCAAGTCTCTCCCACTAAGTCTCTGTCATTTTGATCTTAGGAAAAAATTAGGGTGATGACACAAAATAACCAATGATTTTAGGGTTTTTCATATAACCCTAGCTATAGTCAAAATATGAAAACTAGGCCTCTTGAATTAGAAAATTGTTTACCCCAATATCTATAACTGTAATAATGATTAGATATTATGATGATGGCATTCTATGAAAATCAACACCCACATTATGATTACAATAAAAAGTTAGCGATGAAAACATAGATGAATTGAAGAGGAATTCTTTTCATTTATAAAAAAATCACCCACTGTAAAATCCACAAATTGGAGTCTCTAAATCATATATTAGAATAGGCCTTCAACACAACTCTTCAACTATTGAATAGCCTTTTGATCCCTGTTAGCTACTTATTGAAGCATAGTGAGTTAACCACCTTCAGTCTCTTTAGCCTGATGATGTTCTTCTATTGCATCCACAATGGAAATCAACCCTTCCATTTGGGCTTTCCCCAATGAATTGGGGATATGTTTGAGTTATCCTTGGGTAGAATTTAATTCTTAGTTAAGGTGAGAGACTTGAATAGTAATTCCATTGATCTTCCGGTTGTATTCTGAGAGTCTTTTATTGTTATTGGACTCCATTTAGGATTAGAAGTCATAAATGTTGGCCAGTAGTTTCACATTTCTGAGATATTGATGAAGCTTAAACTATTTCTTCTACCTTTGAATAGTATGCTTCATAGCAGTATGGATTAGATGGTAATCACTCCCACAAAATTATAACATTCCAAATATAACTAAAAGTTTTTGGATTCGTGAAGGTTGATCCTCAAGGGTTGTCTCAGAGATTATCTTCCACCTATACCACAAGCCATTGCGAAGTGCAATGTGGGGAGTTTTCTTAAACTTCGAATATGATTTAGATTATCTATCATAAAGAGAGGTGTACATCGGGATCAATGCACTCAAAGAAGTTCATTGTTCAACTCCCTCCTGAAATGTAGCTACCTCACCTTCTAGTGTCGGTCAAGATGATGTAGAATATTTTCCCTCATATCTATCCACATAAGATTATAACTATAAATGATGTATTAGAATCAATGTTAGATTCAAAATAATTATATGGATATGGAACAATCAATGTAGTTGGTCATCCCTATCCAATAAAAAGTTAGTAGCATGGGAGGATTCCTCCCTAACAGTCCTAGCTTCAGTGGTCAAGGATATCACCTCTTGAGGGGGGGAACTCTATTAGGACCTCCCAAGATAAACTAATTGAGGCTCCATAATCCTTCCCATTTCATGATCCACATTATCTCACTACCCCCTCGATAATGGGATTGAGATAAATTTTGATGCCTTCTACACTCACCATAACTATAACAGTTTTCGTGGAAGGATTTGCGCATTCTAATAATTCATGATTATGGGATCAAGAATAATAAGGTGGATTTGGCATAAAATAAATACTCAAACCCATTTTATTCTTTATATAGTTCCCCATATTCTTCTAAAATGGTATTAATATTAATATGTTGGAGTATTTCATCACAATTCATGCCAAAATTTATCAGGTTTTATATTGAAATCCCCTGCCTCATGTTAGTATCGCCCATGGGAACACTTGGAGTGGTTGGTTCATTAACCTCCTCTAATGACATGAGATTGCAAAAAGTCTCCTCAGTGAAAACCAATTTGTCAACATCAATCATCATAGGATTATATGGTTCATGTGACGAACTTAAAATATTACAGTAGTGGAAATTATTCATTTGCATGTGACATATTATGAAACAACATTGAAATATTCTATTCTTCCCTCTATATCATAATGAATAATGATAGTAGAATATAGTGCACCCTTGACCTACAGTGCTGCTTCAGCTGAGGGAGTCATTTCACAAGTAGGATACATTAGCTTGGTCCGAAGTTGCCTCTTCAACTATTATACACTCATTTATATGTCCCTTAAAAGAGGAAATTTAAGGAGTTCCTAAAAACCATGAATGTTTAGACATTTTTTTGGGAAGAGATGAGTGAATCCAAGATAACATACAACAAATAACAAGGAATTTAGCCAGGGATTTCACCCATTGGAGTTCATTCTACTTCATCTTCTTCTAAGGAAGAATAACATTAACCTCCCCTAAGTGGTAATTCTCCCGCCATATCATCATATATGGCCTATCATCCTAGAGATACCTCTCCTGATTTGGAGGTGACATAGTAACCTTGATCAGAGTACCATCATGGTAATACTATGGATATGGAACCTTAGTTGATTTTCCCTCTTCCAAATAGCACCCTCGGTTAGTGGTGTGAAACCCTAGGTTTATTCTCATTAAGTACATAAAGTATAAGGGTGAAGTGTTTGAGATTGTGGGGAATCATTAAATATTTTTTGGGACATTTATTCAGGTGCATGTGTGGTGCATGGTTTTTTGAAACAATGAAACCTTTGCAGGAAACCATGAACAGTGATACATGGGCTAAAGGTGGGGCACATGAGATGCACATATCTTATCCAACCCATGCAGAATCCTATGAGAAACCATTCAGTGTGGTAAAAATGTTAGACTGAGATCAATGTCATGGTTGGCACATGTTTTAGAAGATCTGGGATCCAACCATTGGGGACTTTATTAAGATGGAATTCGGAGAATGATTAGAAAATGGTTAGCCTAATTGTGTGACTAAACTATCTGCATTGTCAATGTTTGATCCCTAAAATATGGATCTCACACATTTTACCCTTTAAATAAGTTTTATTTTCTTTTTATATATCCCTAACTCACAATTTTGGTCTCTAAATGGATATATAAGATCTTCCATGTGAATTAGAAGTGATATGGATCCATCCATTGGTGCATTGTAGCCAAATTCTTGAAGTAATGCTTGTTAATCGTAATTCTTGATGTGTTGTCTTAGATCTTATTCAACCTTACTATATGTTTCTTAAATCTATGCAATTTTTGGGTATATCTAATGTTTTGGATACCAAATAAGTTTATATTTAGTTTTTTTATGATTGAGGAAGATATCTAAGGTGGGTTCGTGGAGATTGAACCTAGTTTTTTGTCATTTTTCGTGTTGTTTTTCCTTTTTCTAAAAATCTCAAAAATGGTAGCTTCACCATTGACTTTTCTTGCTATAATTTATTTTATTAGTTTCAAATTGATTTAATTTATTGAAATTGATTGTGAAATCTTGATTCAAATCATGTAAGAAACCTTCTATAGTGATGATTTATGGTTTTCTATCAAATTGGGGAATTGTGGTGATTTACTTTGCAAAGTGATTTGGTTTTCCTGATTTTAAAATATTATTTCTAAAATATATATATACTTTAATTTTGGAATGTCTTTTTGGAAAAATGTTTTTCCCTAAATATATTGTTTTATTGAAATTGTTTTGGCATATTATTATTAACATTGTTTTTTGGTATACTTGGTGTGTGCGTTCTTATTGCATTTAAGAATCTTCATTGAAATTTGACCTTGTACTTGATTTTATTGATGAAATGGAATAAGGGATATGATTACTAAAGGATGGCTTTGTAGATTTACATGAGACATCTCATGAGTATGGAATTTTCATAAAGATACATGCATGGATAGTGGTGGAGATATCTGAAATTGAATGGTTATGCCAATGGAAAATTGAGAAATGTTTTTAAAGAATTATTTGGCTATTTTCATGAAAATATATTTTTTGGGAAAATTGCTTAGGATTTCACTTCATTATATTAGTTATAGACTATTTTTAAATTTATTTATAATAACTATTTTGTTTAAATGATTCTAAATCTTCTATCCTAGTGGTGTGAGTAGAGACATCATTAGAGAAAACCTACTGAGTTTTATTACTCACCGCTACTTTGGAACTTTTGTTCTTTCAAAACTATCTTCTACCATGACTTGGGAAAAGGTGAAGTAGCACATGCCTTTAGAACTTCCTTATGATACTTAGGTAGTTTGGTGATGTTGTAGCATGAATTTGTTGAAGTTTGGATTCTTGTTGTTGTCTTGGAGATTTATTTGGTTTTATTTCATTGTTTACTTTTATATTGTAGTCATCCAATATGGTACTTGATTTACTATTTTATTTTGATAAATGAAATGTGGGGTTTGTTTTGTGTTATCGTAAAGATTTTAGTGGTTTTATTTTTTTCAATTTTTTGGGTTAGTTTTTTTATTCTTAAAGGAAAAATCATCCCCCTCGTGTATTGAATCCCTTCAACATTTATTTATATCCTTTTTTTCTGACAACTGGTAACAGTTTTGTTTAGTATAAAATCCCAAGTGAGATAAAAGTTATCATCTTCTCCATTTCCATGTGGAAGAGGTAGTCATCTGTTCTTTCAATCTCAGGGTTGAATTCATTCTTGACTATTCCATTGTTTGGGATCCTATAAAAGAATATTTTTGGAAGGACATGAAACATAGAAAAAAATTACATAGATAACCATTTATGATTAATATCAAGTTTTTAGGGAGTTGATTACATAGGTTTTTTGGAGACACTTAAAGGATTTTCAATCTCATTGTCCTGGGTTTAGATATTTAGATGTGAATTTAATGCAATATCAGAATGACATCCCACTACGAATGCATACATAATTTCTAGTAATGATTTATGATTTGTTCTTATGTTTTTAGTAGTCAATTTAAGACAATTATTTACATGTTTATTTCGATACATTGATCATAAGAGAAAACTCATCTTATTTTTAGTGTGGTCTTTACTTTTTCCTTTAAATTCCATTTTTCTATAATTATTAAACCCATATGATTGAACGGTTACTCCAATCTCTATCTCAAAATTGCAAGTACATAAAATATATTCATTATATCTATTAATGTCTCTTATAGATAATGACATTTGGAGACTTCATTTTAAGCCAATAAATAATAGATCAATTTTACTATAATGTTGGATAACAATAACAGAATAATACATTTCATATCTTGTAAGATTTACTTCATAGGTACCAATGGATTCATCAACCTTTTTCTTAGGTTTAGTGGATTCCATCTTCATCTTTGTTCGAAGAATATTAGGAATATACTTATTGAAAAATAAGTTCTTGAACTCATCCCATTACATAGACTCAATTTCATCTTTTTGCCTCATATTCTTGATAAAGAATCCACAATTTTTCAACTTCACCTACCAAATGAAAGAATTATAAAATGAATTTATGATGTTCATAACATTGTAGAACTGAGAATATATTTTCAGTGGTACTGATCCATTATTCAACCACTAATGGTTCAAAAGACCCACTAAATGAAGTTGTGCGTTGCCTCATGGAGGATTAAACAGAATATATCTCCCTTACTTGGTCTTTTGGAAGTCTGGAATGATTCATAGCTTGATAAAGTTGTGTGAGGATGGTTATAAGATTTCACATTCTAGCTCCCATAAAATTTCATTGTTTAGGGGAACAATCATTTCATTTCCCATCACATTCAATATTAACAGGATTTCTTTGGTTTACACCCATTGACTAGTACCATGAAGCATAATGTGAGAAACACTAATCATAATGGGAAAACCATATAATTAAAGAATAAAAATTATATTTTGGAAACATTGGGTTTTATCCTAGGTTGTTTCTGAACATCTCTAAAACAATAGAATATGATTGTAACCTATACTTATACATATCCTTAGGGTTCTTACTAATTTTCACTTATCCTTGTTTACAATGTTTAACTATAACATCGCTCTGATACCAACTATGACGACCCTTACATTACATGTAGATATTACATCAACATTAAAGAATATTTATTACATAACATTAAAAAACCATGTTATCACCATATAGGTTTAGTGTCTTTTGAAACTGGGAAACATAAACAGCTAGTTCATAAAACATCTATATTGTCACCAACTTATTTATTCAAAACTAGACTCATTTTTGACATATCTTACTTAATACCCATTTTCATGACCTTGGGAAAAGAAACATATGAAAGGGTGCGATCAAATTATCAGTAAGGGTAAAAAAAGAAAATATAAATCATGTCATAATGTGATGACCTAGACCCTCATGGTCCATCCCTTTTCCAATTTCCAAATCCTAAGGGTGGTGTCTTGGAGGAAGGACATCATTCTGGAACAACTGGTAAATGTGCCCAATCGGTGCGACTGATCGGTGCGACTAATCGGCGCGACCGATCCGCACGACCGATCGGCGCGACCAATCCGCGCGACCGATCGGTGTCACCCAGCCTTGTCGGGTTTCTCTTCTACAGTTTTCTAGTAACGCCTCTTTTGGGCTTCTTAACCCTTTTCAAGTGGTTCAAATCCATTTAAATACCATAATTAATACCCAAGATATCCCGAGGAACCTCCCAAATGGGGGATATTAAATAACAATTAATCACGTCGTGTGTAACCACCCAACCATGTGGGGAACCACGATCCAAATTTAAAGCCGATCAAATCCCCATATTACATAACAATGGGATCTTATCTATATATCGCATGGGAATTTGTTTTCCTTCTTCTTCCCCTGTGGCTGGCTTCCTTTTCTTCTTAGTGCGTTTGGAGTTCCCGGTATCCCTCCCTTGGAAGTCGCGCCTTCCCCTGTTCTTGGAACATACAGAAGAACTTTTATTCTTGATCAATCAGGTAGGGATTTTTTACTTCGCCTCTCCATTCTGTGTATCATGCGGGGTGGGTACGCTTTTGTCTCTGTGGGAATTGATGAATCCAATATGAATGAAGATAATGAACGAACCTTAAAGAATTAAGGGGGGTGTGATTGATGTTCGGTTGTACTCTTTTATATTGATATGTGTTATGAATTGTGTGGGCCTATGCTCACTAAAAATCATGGTCGTTGGTTGTCTTTCCTTGCGCACTAATGAACCATGTCTTCTGTGATGATTAAATGACTTAACATGGAATTTGGTTAATCAATTAAATGGATGCTCAGTAAAATAAGAATCTCTATGTGACCATCCCAGATAACCAATAGAAAGATGAAAATGATGAATGATGTGCTTGAACCTAGATGTTTCTGTGCTCTGTTTTGGTAGTAGGCGTGTTGTTCTGTTTGATTTACTATGGGGTGATGTGGGTGAGGATGGGATCCTACGTTGTGGTATGGATATTGGTTGTGAACCTGAAGCTGTGTAGTTGCTCTGCTGACACTAACTTGAGTGTGATCCTCTATTGTTGAGAAAACATTGGTTCCTAGGTTGGGGACATGGGGCTGTGTCTCGGGGTTTTCTTTGTTTCCAGTACTTCGAGGGATCTCACTTATCCCTTTTGTGAGGTTTTCAATGGTTCCAGTACATCGAGGGATATCATTTATCCCTTTTGTGAGGTTTTATTTGGTTCCAATACTTTGAGGGATCTCATTTATCCATTTATTGTCATGATTCCACAAGAGAACCGGGTGTGAATACTTAAATTGTTGTTTGGTTATTTCTCGTTTCCTAGCTTGTGGTTATGGCTGTTAGTTTCCCAGTAGTGAAAAATTGGTCACTTGAACATGAAAACAATAATGTTTTAAATGGGGAAATGGTTTTGGGAATAATCTGTGACTTGGCCGTGAGTGTTGTGCTTTTCTTTTATATATGAATAGTAACGAGGGTGTTTGTGCTTAGGATTGGAGCCCATAGGTTGGGATGAGTGTCTGTTACCTATATATATATTGTATTTATTATGTTTCTTATTCGCACCCCACCCAAGTTTAGAACTTAGTGTCGAACACCACATTTCATGGGGAGGGTGTTTTTCCCAACACTCCTATGAGTCGCTAGTTATTAGCTCCTTTATACTCCATTTCCCGAATAGTCAAAGACTCTTCGGGCAGGCTGTGATGGCCTAAAGTCCATTATTAGCCCATGAATCTTCGGGCAGGTTAGTTGTGGTGGTTGGTCCAAGTTTTTGAAGGCATGTTGTTTCCCAAGTGTCATTGGGATGAGGCATAGGTGTCTTCGGGCGTGACAGTAGCTTTCTGGCCCAGGTGTCTTCAGGTGTGGCAGAATTTGTTCTGACCCAGGTGTTTGCAGGTGTGGTTATGTGTGACGGTTATGACCCAAGTGTCTGTGGGTGGTATTTGTGGTTGTGGCCTGGGTGTCTGCGGGCGGGATGTGTGGTTGTGACCCAGGTGTGTGCGGGTGGGGATTTGGCAGTGGGACTACGGTGAGAAAGGTGGGATTGGTTTGATGCATATGATGTCTTCAATAACCAGTGGTAAAGTGGTGTGGGGTACCCAAATATTGATGTGATATTACTATAATTTACTTTCCTTGCGTTATTTGGGGAGTTCACCTTGGTGAGGCCTGGGCGGATAGTTTCCTTTTCTAGGTGTTTTGGGTTTTCTTTACTCACAGGGCATTAGAATCACTCTCCACTTGTGCATGCAAGTCTTTGGTTTTTCCCTACTGAGTGTACCTGTATGCCCACCCTACGTATATACAACTTCTTTTAGGTTTCTAGGATGACTTCATGGATCGTGCGGGACCGTACTAGCTTGGCCCTTGGGGTAGTTGATGTTGTTGTTGTCCTTTTTCTTGGTACTTTACCTATGGAGTTTTGTGGCTTGTATCATTTACTATTGAACGTGTATATGGGAATGGGTTATTTTTGGATTTACCTTTACTTTCAACTCTGTTATTGATGGGGTTGTGATCTTATCTCTCGATCCTTTAAAAAAATAAAAAGGGTAATGCCTTCCATTTTGTGTGAAATTCTATACCCTTGGTGTTTGTCTCCACTCTGGGACCTATTGAAGGCGGGTTTCGGGGGTCATTATCTCTCCTTCAGCATAATGAAGGAAGGGTCTGGCAATCTGATGTCCCTTCCCTCCTTTTCGTGAAGGTGGGTCGTGACAGAATGGTATTAGAGGAAGGCTGAGAGATAGGATGGAGTCTAGAGTTAGTCAAAGTGAGGATTGCATGGGGTAGTAGGGAAACAGTATTGGGTGACCTTGGTGTGTGAATTAGGCTAGGGAAGACCGGCTAGGACATGGGATTTTAGGGCCACCCATGATCTAATGCAAGGACTTTGGACCTACTGAACGACCAAGTGTGGATACCCTAGTTGCAGGGTAGAGACCCTAGGAAAGGTACATTCATTATAATGACTTGTGTTCTTTGGTATCATGGGTGTCTTGGGGATTCAAAATAAATAAATAAGTCTATGAAAATTTTAAGAACAATATTCTACACTACTCGATTTAAGGAATTCTATTTTTACCTTGTAGTTATGGCACCTGGGAGGCGACCATGAGTAGTGCGGGCGATCGAATCCCAAGAGGTTGACTTGGCTGATCGGAAGAGGACTGACTGAGAGGGGGAGGATGGTCAGTGGAAGAAGACACTTCGATATTTTTAGCGATAGAACCTCAGGAAGTACAAGGGCAGCACATCGGATATGGAGACGAAGAGCTGGCTCGAGGAACTAGTTAAATCTTTTATCCTGATTTGGGCTCTGACGGAGTTCTAGGTTCCTCTGGATGTCATCTAGATGTGTGGAGTAGCGTGTCAGTTGTGGATGCTTAATCTTGGAGAGAAGAGGGAAGCTGAGGTTGCGTGGGCTGACTTCTAAAAGGAGTTCCGGATGGAATTCGTCTCTTCCACTATGAAGTCTGAGATGTGGCAGGAGCTACTCTCCCTCTAGTAGAGGGATATGTTAGTGAGAGAGTTGGGGATAAAGTTCAAGGATCTCCTTCGCTTTTCTCTGGACCTCTTTCAGGATGAGGAGTCTTGGGCGAGACGTTTGGAGGAGGCACTCCGACCTTCTCTTTAGTACGTTGTTACTCCCTTCATCCTACCGACATACATAGAGGCATAGAAGAAGGCTGAAGTGGTGGAGAGGATGCACACGCTGGAAGTTGTGTCACAATAGGGGATCCAATTGGGCTCATCTAATGGGAAGGTCATCAGTAGCAGGCCTCCAGCATTAGGACCCTCTAGGTTTCGACCATCATGGAGCAGGCCGCATCAATTTCAAATTTTGATATCCTAGTCCTCTCCCTTTCCCTTCAGACTCGGGGCCGAGGTGCTTCCTCTATTTCAGCCATGGGAACCTTTGAAACCAGTGCCCGGATAGAGTACAATACAGTGCGGGTGGGCAGGTCCATCACCGACCTCAGCACCAGTAGTTCCCAGCTAGGCACTTCCAGTAGCAGCAGCAGGGGAAGCGGGATCCCGCTCCGCCAAGGGCAGACATTGCAGGAGGGGGCCAACCTCGGGGCTCTCCTCAAGGACCTCAACCAAGGCATGGTTGGGGAGGCGTCCGATAGGCGAGAGGCAGAGGAGCTGGGCGTGGGTAGTTACATGCCATGGATGCAGTAGTTCCAGCAGGGCCAGAGGTCGTTCGAGGTATGGTCATCTTGTTTAGTACCCTTGCATCTGCTTTGTTCGATACAGGAGCTTCGCAGTCCTTTGTTACACCCAGTCTGGCCTGTGATCTAGGTTTAGACGCTGAGAGAATTCCAATTCCCCTGGTGCTGAGCCCACCAGTCGGAGGTCAGACTGACTTTTTGTATGTTTGTCAAGGATGTAGACCGATCTTAGGGCCACATTTGTCAGTCAGGGATCATCTACTCTTGCAGATATAGCCATACGATGTCATCTGTGGAATTGAATGGCTATTCTCTATATGTTCCGTCATTGACTGCTTCCGAGGAAGGATTATATTTTCAGACTTGGGTGGTCGACGAGTGACTTTCATCGGCGAGCGGAGTTGCCAGGGGAGCACCAAGCGAGGGGAACCTCTCCTCTACTTGTTAGTTGAGCTAGCAGTGGAGTCAGCAGACACAGAGATGGTAGAGGTTCCAAGGGTCATCTGTGAGTTTATGGACGTCTTCCCGGATGTGGTGGAAACTCTGCCCCCTCAACGCAATGTTGAGTTCGGGATAGACTTGCAACCTGGTGCTCGCCCGATTTCAATGGCTTCCTATCAGATGGCACCTTCTGAGTTGTGGGAGTTGCGGATTCAGATTGACGATCTAATGAAGAAGGGTTTTGTCCATCTAAGTGTGTCACCATGTGGTACTCCTGTTTTACTTGCGAAGAAGTCAGATGGTGGTCTAAGGCTGTGCATAGACTACAAGAGATTGAATCTGATAATGGTCAAGAATCGCTACCCTCTCTCGAGGATAGATGATCTATTTGACCAGCTGAGGGGAGAAGGTTGGTTCTTGAAGATAGATCTGCGGTTTGGATATCACCAAGTGAGGGTTAAGGAGGGCGACATCTCAAAGACTGCCTTCAGGTGCAGATATGGGCACTTTGAGTTTGTTGTTATGTCGTTCGCCGTCACGAATACTCCAGCCATTTTCATAGGGCCCATGAACTCCGTCGTCCCGGAATATCTAGACCGGTTCATAGTCGTGTTTATTGACGAAATCGTGACCTACTCAAGATCAGAGGGGGATCATGCTGAGCACCTGAGAAAGGTTTTAGAGGTCCTCCGACAGCACCAACTCTATGGGATGTTGTCCAAGTGAATGTACTGGACATGAGAAGTGCATTTCCTTCGGCACGTGGTGTCCGAGAAGGGGATAACAGTGGACCCATCGAAGGTCGAGGCAGTTGTTTCTTGGGAAGCACCCAAGAACGTGGTAGAGGTTCGTAGTTTCCTTGGTCTGGCGGGTAACTATCGGAGCTTCGTCCCCAACTTCTCCCGAGTTGCAGCACCTTTGACAGCCTTGACCAAGAAGGACAAGACATTCGTGTGGGATGAGTAGTGTAAGGCGGCCTTCAGTTATCTGAAGGAGAAGTTGGTTAGTGTCGTAGTGCTGAGGTTTCCAGAAGAAGGGGCAGCATATGAGGTGTTCTATGATTATTCAGGGAAATTCCTCCGATGTGTGTTGATGTAGTGGAAAGGGGTGATCTCTTATGGGTCTAGGAAGTTACGTCCCCACGAGCGTAACTATGCCACCCATGATCTAGAGATTGTGGCGGTCGTGTTCGCACTAATGTTTTGGTGGCACTACCTCATCGGGGAGCACTTCATGGTCTTCACTGATCACAAAAGCTTGAAGTACATCTTCTTCCAGTGGGACTGGAACATATGACAGCGATGGTGGATGGAGTTCCTTAAGGACTAAAATTTCTAGATTTCCCATACCTCAGGAAAGGGGAATGTGGTGGCTGATGACTTAAGCCTGAAGTCGCAGAAGGATGTGGTTTGAGAGTCGGCAGATGCTTGGAAGGTGATGGAGGAGTTGGCTACACTCCACCTAGATGTTGTGATGGAATGTGGTAGAGGTTTCCTGTATCAGATGATAGTGAAATCTTCTCTGTTACGGTGGGTAGAGGAGTCCCAATGGGGAGAATCAGAAATCAAAGTGATGTGTGAACGATTTGACTAGGGCAATGCTCCGGAAGGGTGGATGGAGGATGGTCAGAACCAAATTCTTTTCAGAAGAAAGTTGTTTGTTCCAGAGGTGATGTGCGGCAATGTCCTTAGTGAGTTCCACAACTCAACCCTAGAGGTGCACCCGGTAGTTTCCATGATGTAATAGGGTCTGAGGAGAGATTTTTGTGGCCCAGGATGAAACGGGAAGTAGCAGAGTTCATAGCAAAGTGCCTCGTGTGCCAGCAGGTGAAGGCCGAACATCGTGTTCCAGGCGGTCTGCTGCAGTCTCTAGAAGTCCCTGAGTGGAAGTGGGAGGACATCTCGATGGATTTTTTCACAGGACTACCCAAGGTTCAAGGGGGCTGCGACACTATATGGGTAGTGGTGGACCGGTTGACGAAATCGTCTCACTTTCTGGAGATCGAGGAGTCGGGTGCAGTAGATGCTTTAGCACGAAGGTAAGTGGATGAGGTGGTGAGGTTTCATGGAGTTTCAAGATCCATAGTCTCAGATAGAGATAAACAGTTAACTCACGAAGCTGGAGAGGATTGCAGCATGCCTTTGTCACCCAGTTACGTCTTAGTACTGCTTTCCATCCCCAGACATATGGACAAATAGAGCGCACCATCTAGACCTTGGAGGATATGTTGCGGGCATGTGTTCTGGACTCAGGAGTATCATGGGTGTAAAACTTGCCTCTGGTAGAGTTTTCCTTCAATAATATCTATTACTCTACCATTGGCATGGCACCGTTCGAAGCCTTGTACGGGAGGTCATGTCGCTCACCCCTGTGTTGGGATGAGGTTGGGGAAGCAAGTGTTCTTGGCCCGGAAGAAGTGTTGAGCACGACAGAGAAGGTTCAGCTTATACGGGAAAGGATGAAGGTGGCACAAGACCAAAAGATGTCATATGCTGATAATAGGAGGAGACCCTTGGAGTTCAGGGGCGGGGACCACATCTTCTTGAAGGTCTTCCCTCGGCGTGGACAATGGATGTTTGGTAAGAGGAGAAAGCTCTCTCTCAGATTCATCAGACCCTTTGAAGTGTTGCGGCGGGTCAGAGGAGTGGCTTATGAGCTAGCGTTACCACCGCCAATACTGAGGATACATAACGTCTTCCATGTGTCCCAGCTTCGTCTGTATCTGCATGATGATTCACAATTCCTCGACTGGGGAGAGCTGGATATCGAGGACAACGTGACCTTTGTGGAAAGACCAGTGAGGGTCAAGGGTCGTGAGGAGAAGGTGCTTCGTGGATGAACCATTCCTCTGGTTCGTGTGTCTTGGAGGCGTGGTGGGCTCGAGGAAAGTACCTGGGAACGGGAGACGTAGATTCATGCCCAGTACCCAGAGCAGTTTTGAGTTTTGTCCCGTTTTGTTTGTACATGGTTGTGATGGAACACTTTACCTTGTTAACCATGGAATGTGTGGTTTTCCTTATTCTCTATGATGCATGTGAAATGTCCTGACTACGGGGAGGGGAGGACCTGATCTCTAATCAAGATGCCTTAAGGTGGATTCCATTAAACTCGTGTGGGGGAGTCAGTGCTGCCCAAATCAGATAGTATTTTAACATGGAGGAAGAAACTCCCTATCCCATATGACTGGACAGTTTGATCCCTTTAATATTTCATGGTTTCTTAATGGATAGGCATTTATAGATGTGGGAGAGGTTCATTCCTGAGAGGTATCTTTGGATGTGGTTGTTTGGACCCCCTTTTTCTCTTCTATTATTAAATTCTCGTGGGTGAGAATGCTTTGAGATGTATCTGATGTGTTGACCCAGACCCTCACAGTCTATCCCTTTGCCAATTTCTGGATCCTAAGGGTGGTGTCTTGGTGAAAGGACGTCATTCTGACACGACCGATCGTTGCGCCCAATCGGTGCTCCCAATCGGCGTGACCATTCTACACGACCGGTTGGCGAGACTGATCCATGCGACCGATCGGCGCGACTGATCGGCGCGACCGATCTGTGTGACCGATCTGTGCGACAAATTGACAAAACTGTTCGGCGCAACAGATCAGTGTCATCCAACCATGTCGGGTTTCTCTTCTACAGTTTTCCCGTAATGCCTCTTTTGGTCTTTTTAACCCTTTTTAAGTGGTTCAAAGCCATTTAAATCCCATAATTAATACCCAAGAAATCCTGAGAAACCTCCCCTATGGGGATATTAAATAACAATTAATCTCGTTGTGCGTAACCACCGAACCATGTGGGGAACCACGATCCTAATTTAAAGCCGATCAATTCCCCATATTCCATAACAACGGGATCTTATCTATATATCGCATGGGAATTTTTTCTTCCTTCATCTCCCCCCTTGGTTGGCTTCCTTTTCTTCTTAGTGTGTTTGGAGTTCCCGATGTCCCTCCCATGCAAGTCGCGCCTTTCCTATTCTTGGAGCGTGGAGAAGAACATCGATCCTTGATCAATCAGGTAGGGATTTTTCCTTCTCCTCTCCTTTCTGTGTATCATGTGGGGTGGGTATGCTTTTTTCTCTATGGGAATTGATTAAATCAGTCTTAATGAAGATAATGAACGGACCTTAATTAATTAAGGGGGGTGATCGATGTTCGACTATACTCTTTTATGTTGATATGTGTTGTGAATTGTGTGGGCCTATGCTCACTAAAAGTCATGACCGTTGGTGGTCTTTCCTTGTGCACTAATGAACCATGTCATTTGTGATGATTAAATGACTTAACATGGAATTTGGTTAATCACTTAAATGAACGTTCAGTAAAACAAGAATCCATGTGTGATCACCCCAGTTAACCAACATAAAGAAGAAAATGATGAATGATGTGCTTGAACCTGGATGTTTCCCTGCTCTATTTTGGTAGTAGGCGTGTTGTTCTGTTTGATTTACCGTGGGATGATGTGGGTGAGGATGGGATCCTCCGTTGTGGTATGGATGTTGGTTGTGAATCCGAAGCTATGTAGTTTCTCTGCTGACATGAACTCAGGTGGGATCCTCTACTGTTGAGAAATCATTGGTTCCTGATTTAAGGACATGGGGCTGTGTCTCGGGGTTTTCTTTGTTTCCAGTACTTCAAGGGATCTCACTTACCCCTTTTGTGAGGTTTTCTTTGGTTTTAGTACTTTGAGGGATCTCACTTATCCCTTTTGTGAGGTTTTCTTTGGTTCTAGTACTTTGAGGGATCTCAATTATCCCTTCTGTGAGGTTTTCTTTGGTTCCAATACTTTGAGGGATCTCATTTATCCCTTTGTTGTTGTGACTCCAAAAGAGAACCAGGTGTGAATACTTAAATTGTTATTTGGTTTTTTCTCTTTTCTTAGCTTGTTGTTGTGCCTGTTAGTTTCCCAATAGTGTATAAGAGGTCACTTGAACATGAAAACAAGAATGTTTTAAATGGGGAATTGGTTTTTGGAATAATCTGTGACTTGGTTGTGAGTGTTGTGTTTTTCTTTTATGAATGAATAGTAATGAGGGTGTTTGTGCTCAGGTTTGGAGCCCCTAGGTTGGTATGAGTGTCTATTACCTATACATATATTGTATTTCTTATGTTTTTTATTCGCGCCCCACCCAAGTTGAGCAATTAGTGTCGAACACCCCCATTTCATGGGGATGGTGTTTTCCCAACACTCCTATGAGTGGATGGTTATTAGCTCATTTCTGCACCCTTCCCCGAATAGCCCAAGAATCTTCAGGCAGGTTGTGATGGCCTGAAGTCCATTATTAGCCCAATAATATTCGGACAGGGTAGTTATGGTGGTTGGCCCAAGTGTTTGTGGGCAAGTTGTTTCCCAAGTGTCTTCGGGATGAGGCCTAGTTGTCTTCGGGCGTGAAAGTAGCTTTCTAGATCAGGTGTCTTCAGGTGTGGTGGTAGTTGTTCTGACCTAGGTGTTTGCAGGTGTGGTTATGTGTGACGGTTGTAGCCTAGGTGTCTATGGGTGGGATGTGTGGTTGTGGCCCAGGTGTCTGCGGGCGGGATGTGTGGTTGTGGCCTAGGTGTGTGCGGGCGGGGATGTGGCAGTGGGACTACGGTGAGAATTGCGGGGTTGGTTTGATGCATAGGATATATTCAATAACCAGTGGGAAATTGGCACGGGGTACCCAGATATCGATGTGCTATTACTATATTTTACTTTCCTTGCATTATTTGGGGAGTGTGCCTTGGTGAGGCTTGGGTGGATAGTTTCCCTTGCTAGGCGTTTTGGTTTTTCTTTTCTCACAGGGCATTAGAATGCCTCTCCACTTGTGCATAAGAGTCTTTGGTTTTTCCCTACTGAGTGTACTTGTATTCTCACCCTACGTATATAAAACTACTTTCATGTTTCCAATAGGACTTCAAGGATCGTGTGGGGCCGTACTAGCTCAGACCTTGGGGCAGTTTCTGTTGTCTTTTTCCTTTTTCTTGGTACATTACCTTTGGAGTTTTGTGGCTTGTATCATTTACTATTGAACATACATATGGGAACGGGTTATTTTTTTGCTTTACCTTTACTTTCAGCTTTGGTATTGCTGGGGTTTCTATCTTATCTCTCAATCCTTAAAAAAATAAAAAGGGCAATGCCTTCCATTTTGTGTGAAATTATATACCCTTGGTGCTGGTATCCACTCCGGGACCTATTGAAGGCAACTTTCGAGGGTCTTTATCTCTCCTTCAACTTAAAGAAGGAAGGGTCTGGCAATCTGTTGTCCCTTCCCTCCTTTTGATGAAGGTAGGTCGTGACACATAATAATAATAAAAAATAACATTTGAAAATCTTATCCAATATAAAAATAAACAGAATATCATGTCATGGGATAAATCATAAAAATGAATTGTTATCCAAATACTCATAACAAAAGAATTGAAATATTGTGGAATACACAAATAATAATATAAAATCATTTCATATTATTCAAGGTTCATTTCTAAGATCATAATACAAGACAAATCCCATTACTAAACTAATTTCACTCCTCATTCTAGCCTGGTATTACAGAACCATATTTACTTTTCGTTCCAGTCATTTCTATCTCTTGAGATATAAATCTTTACCCAATGCATTGGAGGGAGATTTAGGTTCTACCCATCTCATAATGAAACCATTCATATGTGTTCTACAAAAACACAAATCATTTATCATAGAACAACCCATGAAATAAAATTGGTATCTTAAACATCATACCATCATAATCCATAAAAATAGATGAATTTCATTAAAAAAATCCAACATAAACACAATCAAATCAATGTAACAACAGGGATAGAAAAATTATACTATATCATCTTAGATGGGAAATAATTTTGATAAAACACTTGAACTTAATTCTTGATAAAAATAACCTTTATTTGTCGAAAACATTTTATTTTCTAAAAATGCCACAAAATTTTAATAGCAATTAATTTAGTTGAAAATAATATCTAAATCATGTAGAGGAATATTCAGAGAAATAAGATGTCAGAAAAACATAAAAATCCATTAATCTGTATATGTTTAAAAAACATTATCCTCATACATTTGTCGGAAAATTCAAAAGGCACTTCAAATCGATTAATGACAACAGATTCATTTCATAACCATTAATAAAAATTCATGGATGGGTAAAATTAACTTTATACAGTGTTTGAATAATTTAAATAATATTATATTATTAGGAAAAATGTATGTGGATGATAAATATAACCCATCAAATACTGACGTATAAACAATCTCAGAAAAAATGAGATTATAAAATTATCCATGACCATAGGTCTGATTTCATTTGTATGTATATGAACCTATTATATCATGATTTAAATAATTTTATTGACTTATTCTATAATAATAACCATTTTTATGATATCTTTTATGATTATATTAGTAACTGTTTGTTAGTAACATTTCATTGTCACTCGTTATTTGGATATTAACTACTTTATGTTCTTATACAAGATTTGTCGAATAAGTTCATGTTACACTTCTTATTTTATAAATATATAATTTACAGAATGATATTACTATAATATATATCATATTTATAAATTAAATTAATGTATATAATAACTTTTTGATCAAGAAGATTTTGAATGGATCACATCGCATCATAGAGACGGTAGGCCATACGTACGCATGAGTGATGATATCAGTCCCAAAATTATTAAATGGTATAGAAGTGGATGTTGTATAATATTTAATAATTAATAAAATAATTTAATAATAAAATATTTTTATTATACCCATAACTATACACATCCATTTATGGTGGTGGAGAAAAACATATTACACCATGGTGTTAAGACGGTAAGCCGTATTTACGCACTCACGATGATTTCATTTTTCATAGAATGGATAGAACATGAAATATGGTTGTTTCATATTTATAATAACATACTAGTATATGAGTGATATTTATTCTGTTACATTATAATGAAATAACTAATGAAGAGGAATTAGAATGGGAATGATGTTTCACTAAATCTGTAGAAGAGATAACATTTTCCTCGATATGCTAGCTCTAAATCTTTTCTTAGAGCACTACAAATTGACTTTGAAGATAACCCAAAACTCTAGAATAAAAATAGATAATTTTATACGTAAAAATGGCATGGTATGGTTGAGATTGACTAAAAATGAAGTGAAAAGGTGAGGGAGGAGGTTCCCTATTATAATTTAGGTGAGAAGCACTTTTCGAAAAACCATAAATAATAACTTATAATAAAATAAAACCCTACCCAAAACAACCTCCAGAATGTCCCAATTTAGAAGATGATATGATATGGGGTTGTAATCTGATCAACCAATAAATTTTGACAAATTATGTTTTCAATATAAAACATATCATTTTAATTGACACTTAGTTAAAATATTTAATTATAATTGAGGTAATAACATTCTAAATATTTAATGGTTATACATTTTTACATATATGGTGTTAATAGAACATTAATGGACATTTAATATAATTTCAGACCCTATAATTATCAATTTTTAATTTTTAATTATTTTTATAATTTTTAAAAAATTTAATTAATTTTTTATTTTGAAAAAAATTCAATAGAGTGAAGTTTGAAACTATTCATTTATTTGACCTTAAATAAAAAAAGATAAATTCACAAAAAAAAATATTTAATACCCTCCTTAATTATCATAGTCACCTGAAAATTTCGTGTGACATTTTAATTAGTTCATATGATATTTATTTTAATGTTTTTAAAACCATTTTTTGATATTCCTAAAATAAAATAATTTCTACATCACTATTATGTCACCATTAATGGTAATTATATAATCTATAAAAACTATAAATATATTTCTATTATGTATGTAGTTATATTATTTTTATATAGACTTTCTATAGTCTATATTTTATCTTAGTTATCCATATATTAAAATTAATATACATAAATAAAATGATATTGTTCCGTTTTGTCACATTCATTTGTTTTTATTATATTCATGTCATATTCATAGGTATGTGGCCAATAAGTTGTTAAATTTAAAAAAACAGATTATAAGGGTTGAGTTTAGTTATACAATGGGATTTTTACAAGTGTTAATGTAATTTTATAATATTATTTTTTCCTTTAATTACCTAATTTATCATTAATAATGGTTATAAAAATAATTGTCAAATCTACTATTCGTAATGCCCAAAAATAAAATTATCCTATAAAAATTATTTGGAAAAAATGATTCCAAATTTGGAATAAATTTTTCATAATTCAAAACATAGAAGTTGAATTAATTATTTTAAAATTAATCCCATTGTTGAAATGAGAAATAGAGCTTTAAAAGATAAAATATTTCAAAAGATAGAAATGTTTTTAATTATAAATTTAGTGTAAAATTAATTCCAATGACCTAAATTGTATTAAATGATAAATAATATTTTATTTATACTTTCAAACAATTCAATAATATAATTTTACCATATAAATTATTTCATTGAAAAAGTTATTTACAACTAAAATTTGTTGTATGTTTACTATTCATCTTAACATGAATGTTATCAAAAAAATATCTGAAATTCATCCTATTTAAATTTTTATATCTGGAATCAAAATAAAATGTTTTTGTTTTCATATAAAATTAATTAACGTTTCAAAATATTATTTTAAAAGTGTTTCTCAATTCAAAGGTGTAAAAATAAACGTCAAAAAATAGGTTGTTATACATTAAATGGGGCTTTATTCATACACTATGACTAACATATCCATTTGATTAATTTAAAAAATATTTTTTAAAATATATAACGCAAATATATCACATTAATTTCATTACGAAAATATATTCACTCAATAATAAAAATATATAATTGATTTATATTTTTCATAATTAATTGATTTCTAATGAATTCACAATGCATTTTCCAATGTTAGTTATAATTATTCATGATAACCTAATTACTAGGATATAATATTAATTTTATAATAAAGGTGTCTTGTGGTTTGTTTAAACTCAAAATTTATTGAAAAGAATGCAACTAAAGAATAAAATTTATTTAATGAAAATATTTCCTGAAAACATTAGGGTGTTACATAGTTGGAAGCGACTATTATACATAGAGGCATGTTTGAGGTCTTGTAACAAACCATTATAGCCATGTGAGAGGAGTGTCAAAATGGGGGATGTTATAGAATTGGTCCAAAAGTTATAGAATTCAATAATTTATAATTTAAATCACAATCCTATTTTGTATTTCAATCCCATATTTCTTGTTGTGTTGTTTCAATTCTATTAGGGTTCACATCATTGTGATAAAATGTAAAACTTTAGTTATTTGGATAGATATTCATCTAGGACTTCAAAAAACTATAAATCTCACCACTAATATAGTGTGTAGTTATCATCAACATACCTTTTTTTGTTAACACTCATTGAATACATTTGTAATAAGATCATTATACTTAAATCGTTTACTACATAGAACTCAAGAGTCACTACTATTAGACTAATGTTTTGTCTAGAAATGTTTAAGAAGACTCAAGAGGGTGGAATTGAGTTTCTTAAAATTTATTCTCATAAAAACCACCCTATTTTAGTTATGAAAAACATATTTTCATTTCCATACCATAATAATGAAACAAATACATTGAGATTAATAATGGTTCATGGAATATAATTCCCATAGTAAACATAACCAACACTATTCTCCAAATGTATAGTGAGTTTAACTAGATCTGTCCTCTTGTCAGGAACTACCATCCCTTTACCAGGGAAGTAACAAATAGGTGCATGTAGTCGCCAATTGTTTCAATAGAATAGGAACATTCAACTGGGATTCAACAAGGATTTAAAACCAATATCTTTTAGGTTCTTTTACAAGGAACATTTACAATGAATTATAAGAAAACAAAGTGTTTACAAGTTCATCACAGAGTTGTAAAATAAAACTGATAGAAGGAATAAATATCAGGCATAGTTGAATAGAAAATAATGTGGTTCGAGTTTAGTATATTAGAATAATAGATAAAATGGATCATATATCATAATCATTGATCACAATGCTTCATCTTATTCTTTTATAAAACATGTAACCAATGAAGTGAATCATGATGGAATGTTATCATTTATTATAAAACTCTTCTATTATTCTATGTGTATCACTTTTTTCACATGAGAGATCATACTATATAATAGAAATTCATGAATAAATATTAATTAAATTAAAAACACATGATCCATAAAATCCAGGAAGATATAAACATTCATTTTCAAATAAAGACTACAAAAATAGTAAAAAAATAAATTATCCTTATAATTTCACACTAGCTTAATAGATTCATATTATTATATTCATTGTTACCATAAAGTGGAAATCAAGTATTAAAATATTTAATGAAAATGTTATAATGTCACCCATGTGATTTAAGGGTAATAAATTAAAATTGTATCACGATGTAGCCAATTGTAGATTATCATGTAGCTAAATTACATATTTAAACTCACATAGCCAAACTCACAAAGTCCTTCTTCACATAGAATATTTTGATCATGTACTATGTTTGTCCACAAATTGGATTTTTATAGAAAAATTTATTCACATAGCAATTTTACTCTCATTTCCAAATCTGACATAGTCAAATGGAACCACATATATGATTTTACCATGTTTTTCACTAATATCTCACTAAGATAATCTCATTGACATAGGCATTTTCAATATATGAAATTCTATGTCATAAACGATTTATGTAGACATTTACTTTATGTAGGTGATTTACATAACTGAATTCTCCATTCTCCATTTATCTTCATTGCTAAATAAATCAAGTAGATGATTTTTCTAGTCTTATGAAGATTTTAGCCAAACTACCTAGAATAATGACATAGGATTTTTAACTACAAAAAATCCTAAAACATATATAAAACATAATTAACACACATAACAAATAATCTGTAAATTATACATGGTATTTTTGGTCATCATATCGTATGGTACTTGGGATGTGTGGGAAAAACATTATTAGTACAACATTATATTTAGTTATTAATGGTCATTTGAACTTTAACTGAATTTTTTTATCAGGGTAAATTATTTTCAATTTTTATATATGAAATAATTACATTAAATTATTACATGATACTGACTTAGTGCTAGTTAAAGCATTAAAAAAATCTAGTAAAGTATCCTAAAAATAATATTTTTTGGGTGAGTTAAAGTGTATCATGATTTTTTAAGAAAAATATATAAGATTAGAGATTTTGGAATGGTTTATATTCTAATTACTTTTCAATCATGTTTTTTTCAAAGTCAAACTATGTGAATAGTTCGTAAAATGAAATTAATAGAATTTTATGTCAAACATATTTAATTAAGTTATTGAAAAAAAACATAAAAATTTAAAATGGGGAAATTAGGATGAGATTAGGTTGAATATTCCATCAGTTTTCCATTTATGATAACATATTCAACTCATAAGTAAAATTATAAACCTTTAATATTGAAAAGTATATTACAATTGTTATGATTTAAATTAGTTAACCAAGGTGTTAAATCAAATGATGAGTCTTAATGTGATATCCAAAATTGTCAAAAAATTATTAGATGGTTATATTAAGATAATCTAATCCTTATATTTGAATACATTACATTTTTGGAACCATTTGAAATATGTTTGACCCAAATTATATTACAATGTTTCTGTTATTTTCAAAAATGACATTAATGATATTTTATATAAAAAAATATTTTGTTAAATGACTTAAAATTAATAAAAATATTATCTTCAAAAAATTTAATAAGATATAGATGAAAATATTAATCATGTTCAATTTATGGTTCACATTTTCATTTATAGTAACATTCATGACCCCTAAATAGTAAAAAACATTAATATAATGATAATTCTCAAAAGGGTTAGCAGGGGTTAAAACTAAGTGATAAGTGTGACAACATAAGCAAAACAAACCCATAAATTATTATATGAGAGGATGTAAAATAATCCTAATCCTAACATAAAATTATATTAATTTGGCTTCTTTTTTGAAATTATTTTATAATAATTAATTACATTAAGTAATTCCAAGAGTGTCCCTCCACACACTTATAAATGAATACCCCTTATCTTTTTTCTTTTTACTTTCTGAGAAACATAGATCGACCAAAACCTTAAAAATTATCTTATAAAATTTTATATACTTGAAGTAGATGTGTTTTTATTCTAAAAAATCCATTCCAATGGTTCCTAATAATGGATTATAAATAATTCATAAGATGAAGGGGTAGTCATCCTTGCTGACACTTTCAAACAAATCTTCTTCTACATGAAATATATCAATTTTACCTATAATAAAATTATAAATTAATTATTATTAATATACAGAGATATTATTATGATTATGGTATAAACTTTTCCTTCCCTTTTCCTTCCTATAAATATTGAAATCATTGCTCAAGTGTATGTACTTCTTGCTATCTCTATATTATGGTGTAAATTGATTTTCATCACCATTTTACTTGTATTGTAATAAATAAGGAAATAATAATTATATATGATACTTATCACATAATTATTATTCTTTAAATATAATTTCTTATCTACGTTTTTACATTTTAGTGTTTTATAAAATGACATTGATGCCCATGCGTTCTTGTGAACTACCACTTCTATGAAGCAATGTTATATGTTTTTCATTTATACATTACAGATATGGTAATGGGAATATATTTAATTATTTTATATGATATATATGATATAATAATAATTCTATAAATTTGTATTATAATTTACCTATCCTTCATTCTATCTTCTTTGAATTGAATCCCACATTCATGTGTACGTGTGACCTACAGTCTCTATGAACACTGCATTCATTTTTCTAACATTATCACTTATAGATGACAATAAATGTATTTATAATTAATATATATAGTATTTATATCATATTTAACATTTTTTGATGACTTAACCATAATCAATGTACATGTATGGAAACTACCAACCCATAATTATCATGAAAAACAATGTAGTTAACACCCAAAAAATTATAATAACAAATGATTTTTAACAAATGGGTGATAAGATGTTATAAATTGATCATAAATGAAATTATAGATATGTATATGGATATTATAAGTAATTTTAATACATATAAGTTTTATTACATGACGTTAAATTAACATATATTCATTTTGAACATTATGTAAGGGATTTTATCTCAATTTCAACTCTATTAAGACATATTTGGTATTATATACCTATTTATTTTTATGTTGTTTATATAATGACACATTTTATTAATTAACATGATTATATATTTATTCCTAATGAATAAATTTTAGATTAAATTATATTCATTCCATAAATAAATGTTTGATAGTTACCAAAGAAGTAAGAATTTATTTTACTATCTCATTTTTTGGTGTTTATTTTATTTTAATTTAAAGAATCATATAATATAAATAAATAAAGTCTATCTATTTTCTATCCACCTTTTATTTAAGTAATTTATAATTTTTCTTATAACTTTTTAACTATTTGTAACCTAAATTAAGAAAACAAATTTCTAAAAAAAATTGATATTATTTCTCTTTTAACTGGTCCTAATTTTCTTCCAAGCCAATATTTTTTATGAAAAAATTTAAAAAGTAATATTTATTTTCAAAAATTATTTATTAAGGATATTTTAATTTACTCGTTACTTTTTATAAGGTTTTAATGTAATATTTATAATATTTTTAAATGTTTCATCTTTATCTTTCTGAATCAAAATTTTAAAGGAATGATTCTTTTAAACTTATTTATCATTAAAGGAACTCCCCACCATCATAATTGTTTTATGATATTTATCTTATTATAAAAGTGTCTAATGGTCTTATATATAAAAATATTTCAGGGAATCATATTTGATTTTTTTTCTTCTAATTCATTTTTTTCTCCAACGTACTTGATTTTCTTAAAAAAATTGATGAATTAATTGATATATTTTATCTCTTATTAATTTTTTGTTAATTAAATTTCTCATGAAACATTCACTTTCTTTTGATCATTGGAAAATAAATTTATCTTAAATATCAATATTTTTTTATTCTGGATATGATTATTTCTAATCCATTTTCTATTTCTACATATGGTGTTTTACTATTAATTTCAATTGATTGATAATAGAAATATTAATATTTCATATTCTTTACTCAATATTGGTATTTGTTCGATTCATATGTAGAGGAAATACACCCCATTTTTATTAATGATAAAAATTCTGTTATTTTTTAGTTATAGGGTTCCAATTACATGAATCATAGAACCATTGGTTATTAAATCCCATTCTATGAAGACTGGAAGGACAAAAATCCTATGTCCAATGTGATAACATGATGGTTCACCATGTGACTTCCTGGACTAAGTGGACTACTTCATGATCTAGCATTTCCATTGTGACCATCATTTCATATCATAATGTGAGACCACCATTCATTAGGACATTCATCGCCCATAAATGTTGAACTTCTTATCCCAAGATACATTCATTCATCCTTGGTTGGCCCACCTAAACTTTTTCATAGTCCGCTGATGACCTCCACCACCATCGATGACCTATAGTATCTATTCTATGTCACATTCCATTGTATAGGACATGTTTTATGGACCTCCTTTGTGATCAAGGCCATTCTCCCTTAAAATTTCTCCCACAACTAGAAAATACATGAATTTTGAGGATACCAATATTTATCCTATGATGATAAAATATTATAAGATTTTCTTTTCCATAATTCCAATACCCAAACTAAAACTTAATGTCGATGGTTTTTGATAAGGAATATTATTTGGGGATATAAATTAAACATTCAATATAAAAGTAATGAATTAGACATGAGTTTATGTGTGGGGATCGGTTATTGATATCCTCTTGATGCATTTACAGGTCTCATGAGATAAACTAGTTAAAAAAATTATTAATTGGTTTTTTGTATACCTACCGATACATTAAACTACAATGGAATATGGTGTTGGTTCATAATTTGTCATTATTTACGAGTTCATCACATCAAATATTAAGTATTTACTTCATTTATAATTTATTTATTTTTATGTATGAGTTTTATACATTGATATTATCCATTGATACAATTTTTTTTCTAATGTTATTTAATTAGTTCCATTTGATTTTACAAATTCACCATAAAATACTATGTTTTCCTTATTTAATCATGATATCTTAAATTTTATGTAACCCTTACTAGGAATTTGATCTCAATTTTTGTTCTCTTATTTTCCTTTGGATATGAGGAAATAATATTTCAATGAGTTCATGGATGAAAAATATTTAATTTCACTATGTTTTATATATTATTTCTAATATAAAATGTAAATAATATGTTTATCAACTTTACCAAGAATAATAAACCATTCCATTATTTGGGATATGATCATTTGTATCAAATTCCATTATAAAAAATACAGAATAATTTCTAGGTGATGGAGTTTTGGTAGTTACAAATGAGCTAAATTCCACATAATTGGTATAAATGTTCCCTAAAAGTTTCATTACAAAACATTAGAAAAAGTATGAATAAAAGAAAAATATCTAATTAAGAAGAAGATGTAATCATACAATTTGTCCATAATTCTAGATATAAAGTCATATGACCTCAAAAGATCATCATTAATGTATATAATATATCAAGGTGTATGATTTTGAAAAATATAAATAATAATAATGAGCCATATATAATAACATAAGAATGTGGAATAATCAAGAAATGTGGCATAAGCATATAAAATCATAACATTATGGAAAAACATACCATAATATATTAAACATAAAAAATTTTGAACAAAGGAATAATTTCCATGCATTGGGTTTTTAACATAGTAATAATATAAACACTTAAAATTGTAATCATATTTATAATTTCAACCCATATAGTTTTTAAAATGATAATAATGTTGATGCATGGATTTGTGAAGTGGAAAATAATATCCACACATAGTGTTGTCAAGATAATAATAATTTCCACACATCATTATTTAAACTACCCATACTTAATATGTATATATTACTTCAACATTGAAGAATATTTATTACATAAAATAACAAACACCACGCTAGGATCGTATAGGTCTAGTGTCTATAAAAACTAGAGGACATAAACAACTGGTTCATAAAAAATATATATTATCTGATGATTATTTCTTCAAAACTATACTACTTTTTTAAATATCATACTTAATACCCCTCTTAATGACCTGGGGAAAAGAAACATATGAATGGGTGAGCTCAAGTTCTTAGTAAGGGTAAACAAGGGAAATAACAATCATATTATAAGAACATAACATATGAAAATCATATCCTGCATATCAAATATCAGAATATCATGTCATGGGATAAATAATAAAATTGAAATGTAATCCCAGTAGTCTTAACCTAATACATTAAAATTCTTTTAATACACACGTAATCATATAAGATCATTTCATATTACTAAAGGCTCATCGCCAAGACCATCGTAGTGGACGAAGTCCACTTCTGAACCCAGTTCACTCCTCGTAACAGCCTTGAATTACTAAACTAGATTTACTTTCTATTCTAATAATGTATATCTCATTAGACATAACCAATTACCCAATGTATTCGAGGGATATATAGGTCCCACCCATCTCGCAATGAAAAAATTCTTATATGTCCCAAAAAACACAAATAATTTATCATAACATAACCCATGAAATAAAATGGGATTATTAAACATAATTACATAATAATACTTTTATAATAAATGGATTTCATAAAAAATAATTACATAATAAACAAAACCAAATAAAAATAATAATAGTTATGTAAACATAACCCAATGTCATCTTACATGGAAAACAATTTTGATAAAACACTTGAACTTAATTTGTGATGAAAATATCCTTTCTTTTTCAAAAAAGTTTTATTTTCTCAAAATTACACATAATTTTAAAAGAAAGGAATGTATTGGAGATAATATTGAAAATATATAGTTGAATTTTCATGGAGAAAATGTTTCATGAAATCATAAAATTCCATTTATACCATATAAGTTAAAAAACATTCTCTTAATACTTTGACCTGAAAAGTCGAAATGTACCTCAAATCGAAAATACGAAAAAATATTCCTTCCATTCAATTCAATAAAATTTTAACAAAGGGTAAAATTATATTTAATAAATTTTATAGTTATTTAAATAATATTACATAATTTTTAAACATGGATGTGGATAATAAATATACCTCAATAAATATTTATGTTAAAACAATCTCAGATAAAAATAAAATTGTAAAATTATCCCTTACCTTAGGTCTGATATACTTTGTTTGTATCCAAAACTCTATTATAATGATTTAAATTAATTTATTAACTTATTATAGAATCATAATCATTTTTATGATATCATATATGATTATATTATCATCTGTTTGTTAGTAACATTTTATTTTCAATCATTATTTGGATATTAACTACTTTATGTTCTTCTGAAAGATTTGTTGGATATGTTCTTATTCCACTTCTTAGGATATAGTTTAATCAATTAAATAATAATATTAATATAATATTTGTCATATTTATTCATTAAATTCATGTATATTATCTTGGTTTAATGAAGATCAAGTAGAATGAATCGCATCCCATCTAGGAGACGGTAGGTTGTGCCTATGCACGAGCGATGATATCATTCCCAAAATTGATGAATGGTATTGAAGTGTATGGTGTATAATTGTTCAAGAATAATAATGTGTTATAATAATCATATATATTTATTATTTCAGTAATTATACCCATGAAAGTATGTTGGTGGTGAGAAACGGATTACACTATAGTGTGGAGATGGTAAGTCGTACGTACGCACACTGGGTGATTATGTTTTTAATAGGATTGATAGAAGGTGAATTTTTTTGTTTAATATTTATAATAACATATCATTATATGATGGATACTATTTTTATTATTTTATATTGAAAATACTAATGAATATAATGTAGAAGAAGAAAGAGGTTTGAATGAATCTGTAGAAGACATTACCTCCCCCTCGACATGCTTCCTCAAAATCTCTCCTTAGAGAACTTGAGTTTGTCTTCTAAGATTACCAGAACCTCTATAAAAAAAATAGAAAAGTTGATAATGAAAAATAGAAGGGTATGGCTAAGTCTTAAGGCTCAAAATTATGTTATGTGTTGAAGGAGGATGTTCCCATTTATAATTGAGGTGAGGGCCACATTTGGATACTCCATAAATAATAATTTATAACAAAATAAAAACCTACCCAAAACCTTTATAATTTCCCCAATTAAAATATTAGATGATATAGGGTTTTAATATGATCAATAAATAAATTTTATAAAAGTTATTTAGTCTATTCAGACCATAAATCATTAATTGATGCTTAGTTATTCCCTTTAATTTTTATTATTGTAATGACATTCAAAATAATTAATGGTTATAAATATTTACTTGTATGGTGTTAATTGACCGTAAATGGATATTTTAAGAAATTTTAAACCTTATAATTACCACTAGTAATTTTTGAATATTTTTATGATTTTTAAATAATTTAATAAGATGATATTTTTATAAAATATCAATATTGTTAATTTTGAAACTATTCATTTATTTGATATTAACTAAAATCCACACATAATAGAAATTATGAAAAAAAATTAATTCACTCCTAACATGTCATGGTCACCTTTAAAATTCTTGTATCACATTAATTAGTTCATATTGTATTTCTTTTAATATTTTTAAAAACATTTTTTTTAATTTCTATTAATAAAATAATTTCCACATCACTATTGTGTCATCATTAATGGTAATTATTTAATCCCTAAAATTATAAATAAATTTCAATGATATAGGAAATTATTTTATATATCTAGGGAATATCTATAGTAGATATTATATCCTAGGTATCTAAATTTTAAAATTAATATACTTATATAACATGATATTTTGACAATTTTCCACATTCATTAATTTTTATTATATTCATGTCGTATTCATTGGAAACTGACATTAAGGTATTTTATGTATAAAAATAAATGATAAGAGTTTAATTTAGTAATCTAATAAGATTTTTAGGTGTTAAGATATATTTATTAAAAAAAATTACCATTAATTACCTTATTTACCTTTAACCATTTTAATAAATCTAATTACCAAAGATACAATTCATAATGCCCAAAAATAAAAGTTTCCTATTAACATAATTTGGACTCCCAAATTCCAAATATGGAATCCATTTTTCAAAATTAAAAATATAGATTTTTCAGTAGTTAATTTAAAAATAATACCATTGTTGAAATTTGAAAACATGTTCTAAATGATAAAATTGTGCAAAAGATTGATATGTATTTTCATATGAATTTAATGTAAAATTAATTGCAATTACCTATATTGTATTAAATGGTAATAATATATTCTATTTATACTTTTAAAATATTCAATAATATTATTTAACCTTGTTAATTATTTTAAGGGAAAAATTATTTTCAATTAAAATTTAGCGTATTTTTAATATTCATTAAAACATGAATGCTTTCATAAAAATACTATTAATTCATATAATATAAATTTTTATATCATTATTCCAAATAAAATTTTTATATTTTCATATATAAATTATAAATCTATCAAAATCTAAATTTAAAAGCAGTTATCCATTCAAATATGTAAAATTAAACTTAAAAAATAGGTTTATATACATCAAAAAGGGTTTTATTTATATCCAATTAAAAACATATACATAGGATGAATTTGAAAAATATTTTATTTATTATATAACACATATATATATATATACCACATTAATTTCATTACCTAAAGTAATTCACTCAATAATAGAACTATCTAATTGATTTATATCTTTTCATAAATAATTAATAGCCAATGAATTCAGAATTCATTTTCATAAGTTAGTTATAATTATTCCCACTAACCTAATGTCATGGATATAATTTTAATTTTATAATTAGGTTGTCTTAGTGTTCTTTTAAACTCATGATTGTTTGAAAATAAATATACTAAATAATAAATATTATTTAATGAAAAAATTCATAAAAACATCCGTGTTTTAAATTCTACTCCCGTTAAACTAAATTTCCCCCACAAAATACATCTTTTGAAAAAAAATAGATGAGGATACCTCGACAACATAATATCATCAAGTTCCTATGTATCTTCTTCAAATTGAAGGTTCCTCAATAAAACTTTTTCCATGTGATTGGTCTTGTTTTGTAGAACGTTTTCACTACGATCCAGAATCTCTCTCGGTAGTCATTCATAGGAAAGATCGTGCTCTGGTGGTACGAATTCTTAGATTAGTACATTTGAAGGATCGGGTATGTACATTCCTAAGAGAGATACATTGAACACATCATGAACTTGATACAGATTCAGTGGAAGAGTCAATCGGTTGGATACCTTCCCAAAATGATCCAGAATTTCAAAAGGTCTAATATACCTAGGGCATAACTTTCCCTTCCTTCAAAATATCATTACTCTCTTTTAATGAGATATTCATAACAATACCTTACCACCCACATCAAACTCTATGTATTTTCATCATTTGATAATATAACTTTTTGGTCCACTCCGATATTATCTTATGTTTGGTTTAATAGATAATACATTTCCTTCATTTTCAACAATAAAATCAGGTCCAAATAGCTTTATTTCCCCAAATTAATTCCAACAAGTTGGAGTTCCTCAATTTTTCTATAGAGGGGTTCATTAGAATCCATATTAATACATTATTGAAATCAATTATTGTAATGATATTCCACCAATGGTATGTGTTGATCCCCCCACCTTTGAAATCCATAGAGCAAGATCTCAACATGTCTTCCAGAGTTTGAATTGTCCTCTCAGACATACCATCTATTTGAGGATGATAAGCAGTTCTAAAACATAACTATATTTCTTGAACATGATAAATACATTTCTAGAACTTCGAGGTAATCCTCATATCCTGATCAGATGTAATGGAAAGTGGTACTCTATGATGTCTTAACACTTCCTTTACATATATCCTAGCCATATTATCAAGAGAGAAATACTCTATAATAGAAATGAAATGTTCCAACTTCGTTTGTCAATCAAATATAACCCAAATAGAATTACTGCCTTTCGATGTTTTGGGAAGTATGATGACATAGTCCATAAGTATTTATTTCCATTTATATTTTGGTATGGGCAATGTTTGTAACATAACCTTTTACTATTTTATCTCATCCCTAACTTGCTGACAAATCAAGCCAAAAGAGACATATTGGGGGATATCTTTTTTCTTTCAATCCCACCATATTTACACTTTCAAGTCCTAATGCATCATTGTGATTCCATGATTAATAGAGAATGAATAACTATGATCCTCATCCAATAGATCCTCCTTTAATTATGATATGGGAGGAATACAAACCCAGTTCCTAAACTATATTATTTCATCACAATCAATGCTGAATTAAATAACATTTTTCACCTTCTTTTAGAGCTCTAAATCTTTGTTCTGCACCTCATTAATCATCACATGTATTAATGGTTGAAAATTAATTTGATAAAGATAATATTTCCACCCATACGTTAAAATTTAAAGATCCATCCTTTAAAAATCCATAAATATTGGATCGTTGGTGATCCTCATCATTGATCGGCTAGCATGGTCTTGTCGACTTAATGCATCTCCCACCTTGTTTTCTTTCCTATGGTGGTAATGGATTGAGAATTCGTCTTATTTAATCAACTCCAACCATAATATTTGGTACATATTCATATCATTTTCAGTAAAAATATACTTTACAGATTTATAATCTGTGTAAATTTCATACCATTCCCCATAAATAGAATGCCACTATATCGTTAATGAAAAGATTACAACAGCTAACTCCAAATCATGAGTTGGTTAATTTTTCTAATGGATTTTCTACTAGAATGAGGAATATGCTATAAAAATATCATTTTTCATGATAACACATATCAACCCCTTCTTGGATGCATCACTGTATATCACAAACCTTTCTCTACTACAAAGTAGTGTGATCATATGTGCACTGGCTAACCATTTTTTAGTTCATTGAAATTCTTTTTGCATTCCTCCATCCAAACAAACATAACTCATTTCCGAGTCAACTTGGTGAGTGGATTAGATAATCATGAAAAATAATTCACAAAAAATTGACAATATCTAGCCAAACTAGGAAAACATCGGATCTTAGTTACCATTGTTGCTCTCAACCATCTTTCAATAACATTTCTTTTTGCTAGATCCAATGATATCCCCTATATTGATATTATGGGACAAAAAAATGAAACTTTTTTATGCTGAAATTCACACTTGGTAAATTTTTCATAATTATTCTCCTCTCTTAAGGACTACAGTTCAATTCTCATGAGATCATCATGTTTTTCCTTTATCTCTGAATAGACAATAATATTTTCTATAAAGACAACTAAAAACTTACCAGGATAGTCTCTAAAGATGCTATTCATTAGATCCATGAAGATAACAGGGAAATTTATAAGACCAAAATGCATCACTATAAATTCATAGTGTCTATACCTTTTAAGGAATGCCCTATTTGGTATATCATCCTTTTTAACCCTTAATTGATGATATCCGGAATGAAGATCAATCTTTGAAAAGTAATGAGCTCGACATAGTTGGTCTAGTAAGTCATCAATGCAGGTGGGTGGATATTTATTCTTGATATTGATCATTTTATGTTCTCGATAATCAATATAGAGCCACATTTATCCATCTTTATTCTTAATAAATAGAATAGGGGCTCCCCATGTTGACACACTAGAGCATATGAATCCCTTATCAAAATTCTCATAGAGTTGCTTCTTCAATTCTTGTAACTCAATTGGGGTCATTATATAATGTATATTTGAAATAAGCATAGCATAAAGTATGAGTTCTATTAAAAACTCAACTTCCTGATTTAGGGGAAGACCTGACAATTCCTCCAGAAAGACATCATCAAACTCCAGTAAAATTTGTGTATTCTTAATCACGATTTTCTCCCCAACAATTTAAGATATATAACCATCATTTATAGAAATCAAGTCCCATAATATAGAAGAAATTTCTATTGGACGTTTATATACATCTTTGCATCGATAGATGATCGTATATTGATCTGGAATATGAAATGTGACATCCCTTCCATGGAGATTGATATGTTCCCCATATAGAGAATTCCAACCCATCCCAATAATCAAATCAAATTCCACTATAGTAAGGATTACAAGATTTTTAGGAAACACATTCCCACAAACTTCAACCAGAGAATAATTATAAACTTTTTATATGACTTTTTTTCATTAGGAGTTGTCACTGATAACTCAAAATCTAATTTTTGAGGTAATACAGTGATACCCTTAGACAATTAATTGTAAATAAAAGATTGGGTGGATCCAAAATCAAAGGAAAAAATTTCTACATTAGAGTGAATAATAATTGTACCTTTCACCACTTCATTATTGTAACCCATGTGGCTAATAGTGATTTCATGTGACATTCCATTTTATTTTTCCTTAATAGTTTTTTGATGTCTATCATCATCAATAACCTTTATATTAGGGTATTTATTTTCATAATTACCCATTTCCTTTCACTTGTATCGTTGATGTGTAGGTGGTGCATTCTGGGTAGATTTTTCTTTGATCACATAATTAGACAACTTTTTTCCAATCACATCAATATCTGACTACCTGATGACCTTCATTTCCCCACATAAAAAATTTACTATTACCATTAAAAAAATTCCCTTCATGCTTATTTCCACACATTGATCATAAGGAAAAAATCATCTTTATTTCCATGTGGTCTTTAGATTTTCCTTTGAATTCCATTTTTCATTTCTTATCAAACCCATATGATTTATGGGTTACTCCAATATTTATCTCATCCTTGAGAGCACATCGAACAATTTCCTTATAGCTATTTTAGTCCCTTATGGATAATTCCCATCAAAGAATTGGTTTTAAGCCACTAAAGAATCGATAAATTTTTCTATCAGTTTATATAATAATTAAAAAAGTATACCTTCCATGTCTTATAAAATTTTCATTGTATGTACCAATGGATTCATCATATTTTTTATTAAGTTCAATGAACTCCTTATCCATTCTTGTTCAAAGATTATATGGAAATTACTTATTGAAAAATAACATCTTGAACTCATCTCATTTTATGGACTCAATTTCAACAACTTTCCTTATATTCTTGATAAGATTCCACCATTGATCAATTTCACCATCAAAATGATATACTGGTGAGATAAATTCATCATGTTAAGAACATTGTAGAATTGAAAATATCTTATCAATGGTACTGATCCATTTTTCATACACTAATAGATCAAAAGACCTACTAAATGAAGGTAGACGCTGCCTTGTGAAGGATTTAGCAGAATGGTTCTCCCTCCTTTGCTCATTTATATGTTTGGGATGATTCATATATTGAGAAATTTGTGTGATTCTAGCTAAAAGTTTTTTCATTCCATCTCCCATAACATTAGGTTTCTCTGGTGGGAAATCATTTCATTGCACGTCGCATTCTGTGTTAACATAGTTCCTTCGAGTTCAATCCACTTACTTAGATCAAGAATCATAGTGTGACCAACACAAATCATAATGGAAAAACCCACATAATTAAAGAATAAAATGTCAATTTAGGACATTATATGTTTTATCCTAGGTTATACATGAATATCATTAAACGCTAGTATATAATTGTAACCAATACATAGGCATATCCTTAGGGTTCTTACTAATGTTCTCTCATCTTCGTTTCTAAAGGTTTACAATACCTTTTATCTAATACCAATTATTACGACACATAATTTACATGTATATATTACTTAAACATTGAATAATATTTAATAAATTACATAAAAACGACCACCCCAGGACCGTATAGGATTAGTGTCTTTAGATTCTGGGAAACGTAAACAACGGTTTCATAAAAAAACTACATTATCTCCCAATTATTTCAACAATACTAGAAACATTTTTACATATATTACTTAATAACCTTATTCATGACATAGGGGAAATAAACTTATTTATGGGTGAGCTCAAATTATTATTTAGGGTAAACTAGAGAAATTAAATCATATTATAATAACATAACAGTTGAAAATCATATCCTGTATATAAAAGATCGGAATATCATGTCATGGGATAAATCATAAAAGTGAAATGCAATACCAATAGTCATACCATAATCCATGAAATTTCCTGTAATACACACATAATAATAGAAAATAAATTCATATAAATCAAGGCTCATATCTAAGACCATCATAGCAGACAAATTCCATTACGGAACTGAGTTCACTCCCCATTCCAACCATGTAATATTGAACCGTATTTACATGTCATTCCAGTCATTTTTATCTCATTAGAAATAAATCTATACCCAATGCATTGGAGGGTGATATAGGTCCCACCCATATCATAATGAATCCATTCTTACGTGTTTCAAAAAAACATAAATCATTTATCATAGCATAACCTATGAAATAGAATGGGGTTCTTAAACATCATTCCATCATAATACATTTAAAATAAATGGATTTAATAAAAATAATTCCATCAAAAACACAATAAAATCAACGTTATAATATGTATGTAAACCAAACCCTATTTTATTATATATGGAAAATAATTTGGATAAAACACTTGAACTTATTTCTTGAGGAAAATATATTTTCTTTTTCAAAAACATTATCTTTTCTCAAAGTGACGCGTAATTTTAAAAGAAAAAAATATAGTTGAAAATAATCTTGAAAATCTGTCGAGGAAGAATCAAGGAAATAAGTCATCAAAAAATCATAAAATTCCATTCATTCCATATAAGTTAAAAAACATTCTCCTCATACTTTTTCCAGAATAGCCAAAAAGTACATCAAATTGAATAATGAAAAAAGATTCATTTCATAAAATTTCACCAAAGGAAAAAAATTAACATTAAAAAATTTTCTACAAATATAAATAATATTACATAATTAGGAAACATGGATGTGGATGATAAATATAACCCTGTAAATACTTCTTTATAGACAATCTTGGATAAAAATGATATTGTAAAATTATCCCTTACCTTAGGTCTGATATCTGTCATATGTATCTAAACCTTTTTTATAATTATTTAAATAATTTTATTGAATTATTAAATATTCATAATAATTTTTATTATATATTATATGATTATATTATCATCTATTTGTTAGTAACATTTTATTGTAACTTGTTATTCGGATATTAACTGCTTTTTGATCTTATGCATGATTTGTTAGATAAGTTCATGTTATAATTCTTAGGTTATAGGTAAATAATTTACATAATTATTGTAATATAATATGTATCATATTTATTCATTCCAATCATTTATATAATCATGGTTTAATGAATATCATGTAGAATGAATCACATCACATCATGAAAACGGTAGGTCGTACGTACTTACGGGCGATGATATCATTCCCAAAATTGATTAATGGTATTGAAGTGGATAGTGATTAATATTTAAGGATTAATAAAATGTTATAATAATTATATATAGTTATTATTTCCATCATTATTTTAATAAAAATAAGGTGGTCTTGAAAAACAGATTACACCATAGTGTGGAGATGGAAAGTTGTACGTAAGCACGCGCGGTGATTTCATTTTTCATATGATGGATTGAAGGTGAAATATGGTTGTTTCATATTTATAATAACATATCAGTATATGAGTGATAATTATTTTATTACCTTATAACGAAACAAACATTGAAGAGTATTTATAATAAGAAAAATGTTTGAAAGAATCGGTAGAAGTGATTGCCTCCTCCCCGACGTGCTTCCTCTAAATCACTTCTTAGAGCACTAGAGTCCATCTTTAAAGGGGAAAAGAACCCCTAGAATAAAAGTCGGTAATTTGAGATAGAAAACAGTCAGGGGATGGTTGAGCATGAAGTCTCAAAATAAAGTGAAGACGTTAGGGAGGATGTGCATTTTTATAATTGAGGTGAGGGGCACTTTTGGAAATTCCATAAATAATAATTTATAATAAAATAAAACCCCACGTAAAAAACTCCAAAATGTATTAATTTAAATGATGTGGTGATATAGGGTTGTAATCTCATCAAAAAATAAATTTTGGACAAGTTAGTTTTTCAATTTAAACTATATCATTTTAATTGACACTTAGTTATTCTATTTAATTTTAATTATGGTTTTAACATATTAAAAACTTAATGGTTATAAATATTTACTTATATGGTGTTAACTGACCTTAAATGTATATTTTATTACATTTTAGACCTTATAATTATCACCTTTTAATTTTTAAATATTTTTAGGATTTTTAAATAATTTAATAAAATGTTATTTTTTTAAAATATCAGTACTGTCAATTTTGACACTATTCAATTATTTGACTCCAAATAAAATTCTTCGAGAAGATAAATTATAAAAAAAATATTAAATACACTATTAACATGTCATAATAGCCTATAAAATTAGTTGATAACATTAATTGGTTCATATCATATTCTTTTTAATATTTTTAAACCCTCTTTTTGATATTTCTATTAGTAAAATAATTTATACATTACTATCTTTTAATAATTAATGGTAATTATTTAATATATAAAAATTATAAATAAATTCTTATAATGTTGTTAATTATTTTATCTTTAAAAATACTATCTGTTTTCTATATTATCTTATATTTGTACATATATTAAAATTAATATACTTATAAAAAAATGAAATTGTGGCATTTTGTCACATTCATTTGTTTTTATTATATTCGTGTAATATTCATAGTTAAGTGGTCATTAAGTTATTCCATTCTGAAAGATAAATTATTAAGATTGAATTTTTTAATAAAATTAAATTTTTATAGGTGGTAAGGTAATTTTATAATTTTAGTTTTTCCTTTAATTACCTGATTTACATTTAACCATGTTAATAAAAATAATTACAAAAGTTATTATGAATGATACACAAAAATAAAAGTTTGATATTAACATAATTTGGACATAGTATTTATAAATATGGAAACAGTTTTCAAAAATTAAAAACACACAATTTTTTGTAATTAATTTAAAATTATTATTGTTGTTGAAATGAGAAAACGGGTTATAAAAGTTAAAATTTTGAAAAAGATTGAAATGTTTTTACATTTGAATTTAATTTAAAATTAATTCCAATGTCCTTCATTATATTAAATGGTAAAAATATTATATATACATTGAAACTATTATATAATATAATTTATCCATATATAATATTTCAATGAAAAAGTTATTTTCATTTAAATTTTAGTGTATTTTTACTACCTATCAAAACATATAAGTTATCAGAAATATATAAAAAATAAATCCAATGTAAATTTTTATATCCCACATAAAAATAACATGTTTATGTTGTAATAAAAAAATTATTAAAGTGTCAAAATCTTAATTTTATAAGTGTTCTCTAATCAATTGTGTAAAATTAAACTTTTAAATATAGGGTTTTATATATTAAATAGGGTTTTATTTATATCCTATGACAAAAATATCCATTAGATGAATATAAAAAATATTTTTTTATGAATTTAACACATATATATCACATTTATTTCATTACCCAAATTAATTAACTCAAAAATAAAAATATCTAATTGATTTATATATTTCATAAATAATTGATAACCAGTTAATTCACAATGCATTTTCATAAGCCAGTTATAACTATTTCCGCTAACCTAATAGGTAGGCTATAATGACAATTTTATAATAATGGAATATCATTTTTCTTTTAAACTAATGATTACGTGCAAAGCTAGAAACTAAAGAAAAAAATTATTTAAAAAAATATTTTATAAAAACATCCAGGTGTTACAATTATCTCATGAGGGATAAAAGTTTTACCCAATGGATTTTTGGGATGTACCAAATTCACTCATCAAATAAAGGTAAACCATTCATATTAGTAAAAAAATTAACACCTCAAGCTTCCATGATACATTTCTCTTGGAATGATGCAATAACTTGTGTTGTATGCAACTTCGAGTTCCAGCACACCACGACCAAACAAAGTAGCTGTTATGAATGGTAATATTCACTTTTTAAAATTTTCAATTTTTTTTAAATGGACTTTATTTTTTTATTCCAAATATCAAAATTAGCTTAGGGTGAATTTTTTGTATTTTTCTGAAAACATTCAATTTTTGATTAATAGTGAAAAACACTGCATTTTTGTTTAAAACTGAATTTTTTATTTAAATAATTAGTTATTTTATTTAAATTTATTTTAGGTCAAAATATATACTTAATAACTGTATATTTTAAATTTAATTCATTGGAGTCATTTTATAATACGATTAAATATATAAAATTTTATTGAACTTTTAACGTCTTTTACCCACCTTTAAGGCGCATTTGCGAATTTGAATAAAACATAATTTTACCATTTCTATGAGTTGAATTTAAAAAAATTTAGAGATACAGTTGATATCAATAATTAAAATGTGTATTAATGAGATGAAAATATTTTTTTGTGAATAGTAACTTTTGACTTTTATTTACCATAGTTAAAAGTTAATAAGGTAATTAAAGGTAAAATTGTTATTATAATTACCCTAAAAATGTCCTAATTATATTGGATAAGATTATTTCGACAAAAACCAACCTTAGGAATAAAATATGATCCTTTAGGTCCACTTGGATTATATTAGGTCATTTATTATTATTTTATTTAAAGAAGAGTTAAAAGTGTTAAATTCAAATGAGCATAACTAAAATAAATTTAATATAGGGTTACACATAATATAAATTTGACTAAAAATATTCACTACAAAACTAAAAATATTTCCAACATGATAGTAATTTATTTATAATTTTTTAAATTAAATAATTAGATTAATTTATGACACAATGATGATGCAGTAATTACCTTATTAATGAATGAATAAAATAATTGATATTATAAATATCCATATAAATGTAAATTGATAATATTAATTCATTCCATGAATTTAAAATATTAATATTACATTTTGGGGTTGATTAAATTAATTTTTTTCGAAGTAATCATTAAGTTATGACTTACCAAATCAAAATACAAAATAGTGTCAAATTTGACAGAAATGAGTTTTTAAAAAAATACTATATCATTAAAAGATATAATAGTCATAAAAATCAAAGGTTCAGCCCAAGGACTTATATAATAATATATATATCATTAATGAACCACTTGGGGTTCTCATGGAAATTTATTGTAAGATTATTTACCATATAATATAATAATACAAGAGTATATGGTAAAAGTTAAACTATTTAACAATGAATTAAATATAAAATAAAAGGTTAACATGGTGGCCTAAACCTGTCTAAAACCTACCTTTTGAATGTTTTTCGACCCATCACATCCATAGACTTAAAATAAATGATTTTGGAGCCATTATTAACATAATATGATTGTACAATAAAATAATATTTCATGCTTTTCCTATAGCGTACCTCACCTCGCTTATAAAAAGTTACTACCCCTTCTCTCAAAATCACACCTCCAAAGCAATTTGGATCAGCCAACCCCTACTAAAATATCCTCTCAACTACCTTCCCTTCTACCAATAATCCTTAATTTGATCAGAAAGCCGACCTAATAAACCCTTTTGATCAAATCAAAAGGAATCACTTGAAGAATAGGTAATAATTTCACCACCCCTTTCAAAATTCTTTTCTCCTTCCACTTAAACTTTCATTGTTGTTTCTATAAAAAATAATAACCCCATTAACTTTTACATACTATGATTTTATTATAAATATGGTAGAACTATATTCATTATTCTATCCATCCTATGAATGAAAAGTCACCATACCTGCGTACGTACGACTTACCTTCTCCATGTTGTGGTGTAATTTGTTATTCAAACACATCATTATTTGGATGGGTATAATAATGAGTATAACTAATGTAAATAACAAATATAACATTTTAATTATTCATTATATATGATATACCAACCAATTACATATGATTTCACCATGAATAGAGTGACATTGTTGCTTGTGCGTATGTACGGATTACCGTCTCCAAGAACGCGATGAGATTCATTCCCCATCATAACCATTCAAAAATAATTTTCATTTTATGATTAGAAGTAATGTTTAAGAACTTAATATCATTCTGGATATGAATAAAATACATCTTATCCAAAATAAACATGGCTTAAATAACTAAGCATATAAAGTAAAATGAATCAGTGAACACTTGAAACAATGATACTACCGAAATATTATTAACCAAGAAATATTAAAAGATCATATATTATATCATATTTATGAATGTGGTTCTTGTATAATTTAATAACAATTATTTAACTTTTATACAAGTGGTTAACATACCCTCGGCCAAGGAAAACTAAAAGTTAAGGGTTAATTCTACAATCTCTTTATTATCTGAGGTCATTTATACGTGAGTATATACTGGGACCTCTTTATCATCCACATATGTGTTTATTAAAAATGTATTTAAATATATATTTAATATTTACTAGACTGTGGGTTAAAGTCATTTATATCTTCATTTGAATTTTTATAAAATTGTTTGAATGGAATCTTTTCATCATTTTCCAAACAAGGTACTCTGTGAACTTTTCATCAAAATAAGGTTAGAATGTTTTTTTAATTTATATGGCGGGTGCGGAAATTTTCTACCATTATAACAACTTCAAATCTACCCTTACAATATTCTAAGAATCTTTTTAAATTATGGTAATTATAAATGATTTCAAAATATAAAGATATATTCATCTCGAATAGTTTTGATTTCATCTATGTAAAAATCCATCATTGTATTTTATTCTTGATTGAGGTTGATTTATTATGATACAATATTCCATATTTTATTGAAGGTTTTGTGATATGTTTGACTGTGGATATGTTATTTTTATACCATTCAAGGTTTAGGGTTATAGTATTAATATTTCTTATGCTAGTTTTAATATGAATGTTTATGTTATGTTTCATCCTTTTTATATGAGGAATTCACTGGACTTATTATGTAATAGGTGGAGCCCGCTATATTTCCTTGATGCATCGATAGGTCTTCTTAGACAAAATACTATATTCGAATGATGCCTTGATAACATCTTATTTGTCGTATTGGTGAGAGACCTTAACTATGTAGTTATGATGTCCAACATTATACATTCCATCATTATGAAATTGGATATTGATATTGCATGTGATTATTCGACTAGTAGAATATCCACGTGAATAAGTAAATGGTATTATTTGATTTATATTTGCCCTATTATGCCGAAGTTTATGTTTAAAAGGCTTATGTTTTAGTCTTATACATTGCATCAAATGTTTATGCTTATTTATGAAAATTTCTACTATATTCTTATCCTTATTAAGCATTTGAGCTCACCCCTTTCTATGTTTTATTTCTCCTAATATGAGAATAAGTATTTTATGGTTGACCTCCAGGGATAGGTTGAGAGATATATGTTTTTTCAAAGGTGATACTTTTTTTTTGTTTTTATTTCATGATATAACGTAAAACATATGCATGTATCTAGTACTTACAAGGATACTAAACTAATCGGTCTTTTGAGACATGACCTCTTGTGATCATGCCAATATTATGTAATATTACACTGACTCTAGGTAACTGGGATTGGGGTGTTACAAATATAACTAAATCATATATCTCATCATAAAACCAGTGGAATGAAAATAGGTGACATGAAATTATCAAATAGTACACATAAAATGATATCAATAATTTCATAGATTGACACTAAAAAATAAATCATCTATGGAATTATCAAATGTGATCATTTAGACAATGATCCTAAACATAACTCTATTGAAGGTTGCTACATTGTAGAGAGAGATATATAAATGGAATTGAATATTTATTACGGTTTCTCATAAACAATTTTTAATTTTTTAATAAAAACTGAACATATGTGTCACTTTGAAAATTCATTTCTGAGAAGTTAAAAGGAAGTGTTATTAAAAAAAATCGAAGTAAACTAAACAAATGGATCCTTGAAATGAAATAATGAACATGTAATGGAATTTAGATTAGAATATATGAAATATAAATAATGGATAATAAATTAATTTAAAAGATTTAGGGTCATTTTAGTGACATTCCACACTGGTGAAAAAAGTATTAAAAAATATGTTTGGAAAAATATAAAGATAAAAATAAAGAGTAAAAATTATAATACATATTTAGATTTAAAATTAATTAATGTGGAATATTTATGGTAGAAATAATATAGAAATTGAGGATAAATAGCTAATAGAGAAGATACAAATAATTCTTACCAACTTCTTATTTTTATAAAGAATGAAACCCATAAAATAATATTATATTTAAATTAAAATGTAATTTTTATGTTTAGAGTGAAAATAAACATTGAAATAGATGAATAATATAATATAAAAATCATATATGTATGTAGTCAAAGGAGAAATATTTTGATCCAATGAAATTGAAATTGATTGAACAAAAACCTTTACATTATTAAATAAATAATTTATTTAAAAATAAAAATAGTTACTTCTTTCAAAATCCAAGAATACACAGAGATAAATAATTTTTTTGAAAAATAATGTTTATGGAAGAAATATATAATAGTACAAAAAGTACTAAAATAATTATTACCCAATCACAAGAAATTAAGTTATAAAAACCCTTAAAACTATGGTGACATTGGAATTGAGAACATGTGAAACATAGAACATTAAATATAACTTCTAATAGCCTGAATAAAAATATAATTATGATTATTAATTCAAAGATGAATTACATACACCATATAAATGAAAATAGGTTTATAATAGAAAATATATGTGAATATTGGAATATTTAGATAAAAATCATTTACATTTGATTTTTTCTTGGTTGGATATTTTCAAAATTCGTGTAATAAAATTTTATATTTACTATTATTATACATAATAAATAAATTTTTATTTATTTCCTTACATACCATTCATTTTAAATTCCTCATTACCACATTATTAATCAGTATTTGATGAAATTAATATTCCGCTGTTAATTTTGTAATCTGAAACATACTATCTTTGATATAGTGGTTCGTGTTCTCAATATTTGATCCTTTGTTTATCTACACCCAAATTTATATGTTGGTTACATAAGTGTTTTTTTATATATTTATGTGTTAAATAGTCATTTTATGGTGTCTGTAGATATAGTTCACTAAGAGAAGTAATTCTAATTTTTGGGAATATCTATTCAACAAAAATAATTGATTTTAGTAATAAATATACAAAGAAAGCTTAGCCAGAGACAAATTCTCTGAACATTTTTTAAAATATAAGAAAAGTACAGCAAGCATGTTCCAAATTCCAGAAAAACCAACTACATATCATAAAAACCATACCCTTTTCCATATCCATGATCAATTGCTTCATCCACAGTAGATGATTCCCATTCCGAGCTTTTATAATGCTTCATAGTCTAAACATACTTCCTTCTGAGAGTTATCTTTTTGAAATATAGAAACTCCTCAGAAGGTTTTGAACCTTCTCCCTTGCTGAAAAAAGACCTGGTAGTCATCAGATTCATCATATAAGAAAATTATTTCCTCTGCCTTCTTCTTGGTGGAGCGGTCATCACTTCCTCATTCCCTGACACAATCTTCTTTCCCACATGAACAATGTCACTATAAGAGATTCGATCACTTTCTTCAGCATTATCCTGTTCACTATCAGGGATGTCTCCCTAATTTCTAGAGATATGATCCTCCTGGTAACCATCCTTCACTCCCCGTTCTTGTTCAGAGTGACTATTAGTATCAACCACTACTAAACATTATTAGTGTTCCACAAACCCATGGTCATCAAGTATCCCCTACTGCATTAGATCTTCTCTATTGACAACATCATGTGAGAAAAGGTCAATCCACATATTTTCACCTTCATTACATGGACATTCCTCCTCAACATGAGGAATCCTCCAATGTTTCAGTTCCTAAAGGCTATTTACAGAGGCCTGTTTTTGTAACATCCCATTCATACTGCCACTTTTATTGCTCTTCTTTTTTCGGGATCAGAATCGTGCTGTCATAAAGATCTTCAACCGGCATCCGGCCAGGCGACAGAGCAGGGGCTGCTTGATCAACAGCCCAAACTAGGTCCAATTCAAATTCATCATTCACTAGTCCTGCAAAACAATTTCCAAGTTTAACATTAATCGCCTACTTTCCAGATTGTTGCTGCAGCCCAGCTGAAACCCTCACCCAACCAACAATTTCATCCAAAGAACCACCTGACTGCATATTCAAATTTGGACTATCCCTCACTGACACATTACTCACAGTAGGCTCATCTTCTTGATTTATAGAGATCACCATTACACCTGTGTTTAGCACATCAATATCTGTCTCATTGGTTTTTATGGGTTGAACTATATGCTTCGTAGTGGCCTTCATACCTCATGTATTGAGCACCCCAATATCATGTTTCAGTTTTCACAACACCTCATCCACTCTCAGGTTTAGAGTCTCCTCCACTAACCTCACATGTGCACCATTTACTACAGTGACACTAATAGAACAAGGCTCTGTCAACATTCCAATACCCAAGCCCTGTTTGTCGTGCTGATCCTTCGAGGCCACCACGACCTGTCCAACTAAGGCCACCTGTGGAACTACACTTCTAACAATGCAGACTTACTACTGATTCCCAACCCTCAGCTCTAGATTCTCTTCCTCGACATGAGCCTCCTATTCCGTGCCTCTATCCTTGTTCCCCCTTTAAGAATATTGAGTCCCCTTGTGACAGAATTCTAGTAAATGACCCAATCATTTGAATCCTGAATAGAAGTTCATCCATGTTTCATATACAACCTGTTTTTTGCATCAATATTCCTCATCCACAATAATCCACACATAATAAAATGGATCTCTTGAAACATCTATTTTGACACATACTTGGGGGTTAATTGAATTTAAAAGATCTTCAGTTCTACTATCTGAGAACATATACCTACATATCAGGTTTCATAGCATGTGTATAACAGCGGGATTTTGAAAGGGGAGAGAGAGATTAGGGAAGATAACCCATGTCGCCATCATTAGAGGATCCTGCTTCATATGAAGATCAAAGGACCACCAAAGAAGGATGAATCTGAACCCGTTGAAACTACGAGGTGCACTTGTCCATGCCTTGATGAGGTCTGCCTCCAATGCAAAACGGATCATAATTTGTCAATTATTCCGAAGACACGCAGTCATCCTGTCCGGCAGGTCGCAAGCATTAAAGATGTATCTATCATAAGAATCTACTAAGGGATGTCATTGATAAAATCTTGCAACTAAGTTATTTTTCAAGAGATTATACGATTCTGAGAACTCCGCAAATGATATCTGGAGGTTAGGGCACCCATAACACAAATCTGAGACTTTCAGTCCGAGCACGACATGTTGGTGGTAGAATCATCTTAAACGGGATCGCATTATAATTATTGAATGGGATAAAATGGTTTCTCTCCCAAATAACACGCCGCACGCGCCTGGTGGTTTTCGAATTTCCCCCCTGAGGTGCCCTCGTCGTCTCGTTCTCCAGCACCGATCCTAGCTCCTGCTCCATTCGATCCGAGCTCTGAGGCACAATGTGGTAGGGATCCTTCTTGTTGGTGGTCCCCGGCTCCTTTCCCTAGGGACGGTTGGTCGGCGACATCTTTTAAGGAAGTGTTGTGCGGGAATCCTCTCGGCGTTTCGGACCGGTGCTTTCCAGCGATCGCGCCGTTCTCGCACTCGGTGGTGAGGGATGGTGCCCTTCTTACCTAGTCAGCCACTACATCGGAATTTAATGAGGTAGTGTAAGGTTTGAGGTGGACATTGGTGGCATGTTTTGGGTCTGCGAAGCCCCCACTCCAAGTGTTCAAAAGGTTCGTGGCTTCTTGGGGGTTGCAAGGAGAGGTTCGAGTTTCGATAGTTCACAGGATCTCGTTTTTCATGGTTTTCTCCTTGGAGGCAGACTTCATCCTGGAATGGTTCCAAGCCCCTCGGTTAATGGGTCGCTGGCATTTCAACCTTTCTAGATAGTCGATGGAGGGAAATCCCTTCGGCTGCTGTGTGGGTAAGCCTCCCAGGTTGTCCGATGTTGTTTCAGAATGAATATTTCCTCAACACTATAGGTGATGCTTTGGGGGGTTTTATGCGTGTGGATCCTCGGTCTCGGCACGGTGAGGAGACGTTGGCCCCCCGAATTTGTGTCGAGATTGACCTTTCCCTACCGATTCCGGAGAAGTTATCTCTGAAGGTGCAAGAGTCCTCTGAATGGACCTACATCTTCGTCTTCCCTATCTTTCCCTGGTATTGCGAATTCTGTCTTCTGCAGGGTCATTCGGTTCAGAGCTGTAGGAGAAGGGGTCATGAGCTCTGGCCTCGAGTAGACAGTGGCGACGGGCCTAGGGTGGTGTTTCCCTTGCTCGCAGGGGTGGTTTCTAATCAGTTCTCTTCAGGTTCTGTTGTCCCTTCATGGCCCTCTGGTGGCTCGGTGGCACCTCGGGTGCTATCTCCTTGCAAGGATTCTGGGGCCTTAGCAGAACCTTCCCATCAGAAATGCAAGGTACTAGTCCCATTTCAGCTGGTAGTTGGCTGGACGAAGATGGATTCCTATCAGTTGGGCTGTGACTCCTCCCAGCTGCTGTTAGTAGGGGAGTGTCTGGAAAATGTATTGTGTTCTCCTTTGAGAGGTATGGTGTCATGGTTTTGGGTCTGGTCTAAAGTATCCTTTAAAGACAGTTTTGGTGTGTAGCAGTCTCTCAAGATGGTTGGTGGTGATGAGGTTAGGATCCCTGCTTCGGGTACCTTTGGAAATCTGTGGAGGCTGGCCAGTAGTTCTACACTGGATGATTCTGTAGCTTCTGAGATTCGGTCTCCCTTAGAGCAAGGTGGGATGTTTAGTGAGGGGTATGTGGTTGGTTCAGGTACCTTTGTGGATCTGGTGGTTGCGAAGCATGATGATAAGGGTCTATTGACCCCGTTGGTGGAGAGTGGGTCAGTAGTCAAGCGACCAGTGAGGCCTCCTGCCTCTCCATTAGTCCTTTCAATGGGTGGTTTTTGTGTGAGTACCAGGTCTGTAGTGAAAAAGCGGTAGGATATGGAGTGCTTTGCTTCCAAAGGGTCTGAGACTGAGGTTACTGGGGTCAATACTAGGTGAGAGTTGTTCCAATGATACCTACAACAATCTCAAATTCTCGATGTATGGGGGAAGGGTAAAAAACAGATTTTATTGTGTCGGAAGTGGAGAAACGCAGGATCAAGGTGGCAGTGGTCCTTGAACACAAGTAGAATTCTTCTAAAATCAAGGAGTTCTCGCTTAGGGTGAAGCTGCATGAATCCTTGCATGTGGACCCTATTAATAGGTTCATATGGATTTTCTAGCATAAGGATGTCTCGGTGGAGCTGCTTCAAGCAAGAGACTAGCACATAACAACAAGAGTGTCAGGTGCTGGGGATGCCATAATCATGACCTTCATTTATGGGAGTTGTGATGCTCAGAGGAGGGTGGTGTTTTGGAGTGAGTTGAATGCCTTCAACCTATGAGAATCAGCCTTGGGTGTTGGGGGAGATTTTAATATCATTACGGACCCTGAGGATAAGAAAGTGAGGGGTGAATTTCAGCGGTGGGCCAGCAGATCTTTTGTTCAGTTTTTGGGAGGCAAGGGGCTGTTGGATTTGGGCTACAAAGGTGACCCTTTCACTTGGTGTAATAACTGGAGGGGTGGAAATTGTTGCTGGAGTAGGATGGACAGATGTGTAGCCAATTTGAAAGCTATCTCGATGTTCCCAAATTCGAAGGTAGAGCATTTGACCCACGACATCTCTAATCACTCTCCGTTTTTTCAAACTATGAACAGGGGGCCTCGCTACAAGAGAGTATCAGGTTTATGAGTCATTGGTCAAGTATTCTAGGCTATCAGCAAATGGTGAAGTAGAGCTGGGAGAGCCCAATTCAGGGACACTCTTGGGTGCCCTGCATCAGAAATTGAGACGCCTTAGGATAGACCTTCAAACGTGGGCTAAGAGTATACCCCCCATAGATCAGAAGCTTTATTCTATTAATAGATACATTGACCACCTTGAGGCTAAAATATAGGAAGCATGGGATGAGAAATCCATTGGGGAGCTCTCTGAGAAGAAAAGTGCTTTAGCTGTCATGATCCTTCCCCAGGAACGTAGGGTGGGAGAAAGCTCGAAAATTAAATAGAATAAGGTGGGTGACAACAATATAGCTTTTTTCCATGCATGCATAAGGGAGAGGCGGTGTTTTGTTACTCTGAACCTAGAGATCGATGATGGTACCTTCACAGATGACCGGGAAGTGGTCGGTGGGCTAGCAGTTGCTTTCTTTAAGGATATTCTTGCTGGTCCATACCAAAACATGATCCATGGGTATCCTCAGGGGGATGAGGAGTTCTAGGAGGGGATTATGTCTTGGGTATCAGACCAAGACAATGAAATTTTGGAGGGTATCCCAGAGGAGGAAAAGATCCATGCGGCTATCATGAACCTCAATCTTGAAAGTGCTGCAGGTCCTGATGGTTTTCCCAGATCCTTCTATAGAAGCTCGTGGGAGGTGGTTAAAGGGGACGTATCCATTCCCATTAAGGATTTTTTCAAAGGCGGTAGCTTGCATCAGATTGCTGCTACCTCAACCATGGCGCTCTTACTAACGGTCAAGGACCCTTCATCCCTTCCTCACTACCGGCCGATGAGTATGTGTGATTTACCTTACAAAATTATAGCGAGCATCATCAATAGGCATCCGACAGGACTTCTTCCTCAGTGGATCTCTTTAGAGCAACATGGGTTTGTGAAGGATCGATCGATCCAGGGAGCTATCGCTTTGGCTCAGGAGATGTTGAAAGACATTAACACAAAAGTTCATGGGAACAATATGCCGATCAAGCTGGATATGAATAAGGCGTATGACACAGTTGAATGAGGTTTTAATAACAGGGTTCTAGGAAAGTTGTATCTCTCCAATTGGGATTCTGATATCATCTTCATGTGTTTCATCTCTTCTTGGTTGGCTGTGTCTTTTATGGGGGGGAATCATGGCTTCTTCAAGTCGGTGTGTGGCCTTTGTTAGGGCGACCCTCTCTCCCTGATCATTTTTTTCTTATGTAGGATACGCTGAGCTGGATGATCAACAAAGGGCTATAAAATAGGGATATCCATCCTTAAAGAAGGAAAGTAGGCCTACCATCCATTTCACACCTGATTTTTGCAGAAGATACCATTATTTTCTGCAACAGGGGGTGGAAATATGTGCGTGCAATTATCAAGATTCTTGATAAGTACTGCCACTAGAGTGGTAAAGTCATCAACATGGAGAAGAGTGAGTTCATATGTGTCCAAGGCCTGCACCAGGAGTATGGAGGCTACTATGAGTACATGGTTGGGTATGAGGCAAGGGTCGTTTCCCTTTGAGTATCTTGGGACCCCAGTGACGGCTGGTAGAATGCAGATAAGGGATTTTGATCGAGTGGTGTGCCAGATCTCAGGGTGTATCTTGAACTGGAAAAACTGGTTTTTATCTTTTGGAGGTCGTATATTGCTTGTGAATAGTGTACTTTTGGCCATTCCAGTCCATGCGCTCTCGGCGACCAATGTACTAAAAGGGGTTGTCAGATCCATTGATAAACGTTTGGCTTCTTTTATCTGGGTTGCATCTTCGGAGGGGAAGAGACATTGGGTTTCATGGGGGAGGATGGCCCAGACCATTCGAGTGGGTGGATTAAATGTGAAGATTTTAGACATCATGATTAATTGTATGCATGTGAAGTTGTCATGGGAGTTTGTAGAAGAACGTTCTCGGTGGGGGTTCCTCATGTCGTGCAGGTACATGGACAGTGTTGGAGGGTGTTCGGCGATTGGATCGCCTTTGTTGTTGGCGGTGAGAAAATTAATTCAAGACATCTTTGAGCTCACTCAGTTGATAATTGGGGAGGGGAATATCTTGTTTTGGCACCATAATTGTTCGGGTAGATCCCTCGGAGCGGGATTGATGTGTTTTCACTCCTGCCTCCACAGGGAAGTTCAGGTCGAAAGAGTTCTGCAGGAGCAGCGACACCCAGGGGCAATAAGGGGGTGGAGTGGGTGGCTTTGGAATAATGTCATCCCAAATAAGTTCAAATTTCTCACATGGAGGATCCATAATCATGTGTTACCATTTGATGATAATATAAAGCATATGGGGATTAGTGTGGCCTCTCGTTTCCAGTGTTGCACATAATTTCGTGAGGAGATGTTGTCCCACATTTTCATGGTAGGGGATTTGGCTCGATCGGTGTGGGGGTATTTTAGTGGATTCTTTGGGTTGTCTTTTCAGGAGGAAGGTGTGGAGGACATCCTGTCGGGCTGGTCCCAGGGGTGAGGGTACTAGTAAGGAAAAGGGGGCATGGGATGTTGTCCTATGTGCTGGTTTTTGGGGGTTGTGGAAGGCTAGAAACCAAGCCAGGTTTGAGGAGGCGCCTTTCACGTGAATGACGATCATCACTAGGATCAGGTTCACCTTGGAGGACTAGTTTTCTCTTGTAGGTAGCTGAATGGAGTCCCTGTCGTTGAAGGCACTGTACACGGCTTAGGGCATGGTCCAGGAAGCATGTTTTGTGAGTTAGTGAAAATGGGTGTGGTGGCTCCCACCAGGTGAGGGCTAGAAGCTGAATACTGATGGGTCCTGTCTCTAGGGCATGAAGCTAAATCCTGACCTTCTCTGTGAATTATGGTACTGGTATCTCCCTGTAGGCGGAGGCGAGAGCGGTAATAACACGCCTCATGATGTGTAATTAGAGAGGAATTTGCTTATCGCAGGTGGAGACAGACTCTCAGGTTACCCATGATGTGCTCCAAAGCAAAGGTAATAGTCCCTGGTCAATAATTTATACGATTAGGGAATGTAGAGCCTTAATGGCTAGGAGCATTAGCGTTACACATACATGGAGAGAGGGAAACAAAGTGGCAGATCACTTGGATTCCCATGCGAGCGATGACGTCTCGGTCAAATTTTTATCTCATGTTTCTCAATTAAAGCCTATGGGGGTGAACTTGATCTGGGGGGATGCCCTTGGTCTGCATTATTTCCGTCCTCCTTAGTGATGGATTTTTTCTAAGCATTTATTGAATAAAAATTTAAATGATGATGATGATTGAATAATTAAGAACAAGTTATTGTATAGTAATAATATCACTTTTAGAAAATAATAATTAATTAAGAAAATTATTAATGTGATACATTTTAACAGAGAATATTTGGAAGAAAAATATTGATAATATTTGATCAGGTTGTGGACAATACATATGTTGAAGACATGAGTCTTAAGTATCCTCTTATAAATGAAGGGTTTAAGAGTCCTTCTTCTGACCCTAGGTTACTAGAAATTAAAGAGGATTTTTATATAGGGAATTTCAAAAAATAATTTGGAAAACCATTCAAAAAATATGTGAAACCATTTGGCGGAGTATATGAACATTTAGATATAAACATGGGTCAACTTTTTTGAAATATCCATTCCATAACGAGTAATGAATGTAAGTTATTAGTAAGTGAGGATCTGAACTGATAAAATAATTTATATTGAATCAAGTGTTTTTCAGGAATGGCCACAAAAAGTCATTGAGATATATTTTTTAAATATATTATGACTTTACTCTTGGTTTATCCTTTTTACCTTATTTTACCATTACTGGGGTAACTCATCTTCTTCAATGGTAAATTATTTTTTTGACAAAAAATGAAATTGAAATTCTTACCTAATTTATAATTCGTTATTCCAATAAATAACTACATTTTTTATTTTATTTCAAATTGTTGTAATTTTTTTTAATATAATTATACATAATTCATAAACAAAAAGGAATATTATATTTTTAAGATTAATGTAAATTTATTATTTTATGATGACATGTTATAAACATTAGATGAACAACAATTAATTTTTATATAGAAACTATAAAAAAATTCATTAAAATAATTCCATTTTAGTGAATAAAATCATTTTTTTCTAATATATATAAATATATATTTGAAAATATTTTTTGAACATTAAATGATTTGTAAGAAATTAATTAATTTTGTAAAAAAATGAAATTTTTTTAATTTTATCAAAATACATTCAATAGAACAACCTCCCTCATTTAATTCATTTAAAAAAAATGTTTTTTTTAAAAATTCTTGATGTATAGAAATAATCATTATAATGAAATTATATAATTCATTTCTTACATTAATAATTACATATTTATATCATCCAAAATTTTAAATACAAAACCCCCCATCACCTCTACATGTGACTAAGGGTAAGATTACAAATAATGGTATTCATAGGTTTGGATTCATCTATAATGGATCCCATGGTGATTTTAATGAGCTTGAACATCTACCACATACAATTTCACCCAAGATATTCATTATAAAGTTCATATTGGGCTTGGGATATGATAATCCTAAGGGATGTTAACTGACAACAAATATTTAAAAAATTGAGCCTCATAAAGAAGTATTCTACTATATGATGTCATTTCTTCATTTTTATATCTATATTTAATAATGTACATACTACTATTTATACTATCAAATTTAATGGATATGTTAAAATAGTCTTATTTTAATATAATACTTCACCTAAATTATCTCATTAATTATTCTTATTTATAACAATGTATCAATCTCTGTATAATCCAAATGACTATAAAATACAACAATCCATATATTCCCATGGTCCATATAACATTCATACTTTTTACATCATTTATATAATTTAAACATCATTTATCCCAAATAAATACACAATATCTAAAATCCAAAATCATAGTGTCGTTAGATTTTTGAAATATAAATAAACTATTTCATAAATTTTATTCATCATCATCCACAAATATCATTTTTACACAATATCCGTCTAGATATGACATAATTAATAGTCATATTCATTACATATGGAATGTGAACATAAGAAAGAGTGTTCTCAAAAGCTTAGTAAGGGATAATTTTATCATTATTCCATAAAGGGATACATCTTTTACATGAGAGAAAATATAAACATGGGAGAAGTTTATTATAAAGAAGAACATGGAACCTTAAGAGTTGTCTAAAGTGTTTGTTTAGAGTATAATAACATATATTAGATAGAGGAATTAAAATAAACCAATGTATTAGGATCCCTGTGAAATGTAATTTGAAATGTGCATAAAAAATGAAATTAATAACATATTGTAAATATGTGTACCTTACACTGAAGAGCAGTTGAAAACATTTTATCTTCATCTGATGAGTTCGATGAAGATCACCAAAGTGGGAATCATAATCATACACCTTTGTAGGTATCAACAATCTAATTTGAATTACTCTACATTGTAGAATGATTCAAAATTTCTCCACTATATGCTAGTACATCATATGTAAATGAGAAATATGAAGGATATCTTATGGTTGTTGGGGTGTTTGTCGAGTAATTATCAAAGCATACCTACTTCCATCGCATGGAAAAAATATTTATAAAAATCAATGATAAATTTTCTTCATCTTCTGCATTTATTTATTCTTTTATAACACTTTAAGAAATATTTATTCATATATCCCATGCATCCAATGCATGTATAACTCCCATTCTATTACATATTATGTACTGTTTTAAATAAATGATATATGTTAATGATTTTGAGTAATTAAAATATAAATTCATTTAATATTTTATCGTTTACCCAATTAATGGGAGTTTCATGCATGATATATTATTTTTTTCATGCACCTCGATATACCATACACTCTATATAGCCAAGAATTAAACAATGGATATAGATTTAGCTTATATCTCCTTCAATCTCTCACTTTCCCTAAATCCTAATATTCATTATTAAATTTCCCCATAGATTATATTGTATAAAATAACATGTGATAACATATCCAAAAATCTAATTTGATATATTCCAAAATAATTTTTGAAATCTATCATTAACTTCCAATTGAATCACATCATAGGAGGTAACTTGTGACCACCCATACAAAAACCATTTAGATTAACTCTGAATAAAATTTAATGTATCTATATGAGTCAAACTAAATCCATATTCAATAAACCAAACAATGTTACCACATTGTACATTATTGTGTTAAATACAAATAAAAATATCTTAATCCATACATGTACTTCATCCTTACTATATAATCTATAATGGGATCTAGCATGATATCTATCTGACACATGTATCTCTATAACTATATCCACAAGCCTTCATCAAATAAAAACATTCATTCTCATATTTTCCCTTTGTCTAGGTCATAATGTTTCCATGGGGTATAGAACATTTTAATCCCATATGGTCAACTAATATATTCTCAATTCTCAGAGTATAGAATAATCTGATTGATTAATAAATCACATTTCATAGATCATTATGGATAATAACATAACATGTCCCTAATTGATATAGATATATTATATCTATGTCTGGTCTCACACTCCTAATGTATATCTCAATCAATATCCCAAATGTCATACTTAAACCGATAATATGATCAACAACAAACACAACCACCCTCGTATTAGATTAGTTAGTATGTAGAATTTCATAAGTATCATATAAATTGATGAATGTACTCATACTATAAATCTCCCAACCCTAAATTAGTGGGGACACAATAATGATTCATGAACTCATATTATACTAAATAAATCTGAATGTCACTCTATATAATATACTTAGTGGTTCTTCCAGTACACACAAAAAATCTTATTCTTTATCATGAGCCTCAAGGGAGTATTTTGAATCTATATAAAAGAAACCTATTCACACTAACTGTAACATTTCATCATAACCTATAATACTCCATGAAGATCATCGATTTGGGATGATCTCAAATTCGTAATTTTAGAGGTTAATTATCATTTGCCTTGAGAAAAATGTATATCTATATATAAATTTATCTATATAATGTGAATGAATGATAAAATTTATACTTCTTTCAATATGATTTTTTTAATATTATTATATTCATTAACAATTTCAAACCAAACAAATATATTCATTGGTTTAGAATATCATATACGATAAACTTCTAGATTAACCTTATCTTTGTTTCACTTTATAGACTTTTTAACACAATTATTCATATGTAATCAATGTCACATATCTATGTGGACATATGATAAAATAATCCCACTAAATATTTAGTGAGAAACATCCATAAAAAAACCAACATGAATATTGGTTATTTTAGGGAATCATATTCTAATCTATTCAACTTTTTGATAATATTAAAACTTCTTAGATTCCCAACATAAAATGGTACAATGTCAAATTCTATAGTATGCTTTGGACTCTATCTAATTACATCCTCATCATCTTTAGAACCCTAATCCATCAATAATTTTCCTTCAAATAATGTAACTAAATGCATTGTTGTTATCAATATCCTAAATTTTTTTAGGATAAAGGGAAAACTAATTTGTTGTTGTAAATAATTTTACATTTTAAATTTCTCTTTACCATTATTTCCGAAATTTTTTTGGATATAAATTATAATTCAATTTTTAACCTGTATAATCATTTATGAAATAGGGTATTTCATATTTCATGACTGATCAATGTAACTCATAACTTTTTTTTCTTTATCAACCCATATCATAAACTATTTTTGGATTTTGAGTGAAAAACACATCAACGTTAAACAGGTATAAACCTTTTTGAAATAGTGATTTCAACTTTTAAATAGTAAATAAATTTATCACTTTACATTTTTCTTTACCATCATAAATTTTAAAAAAAATATGATATTAAGTTAAAACACTATCCTTATTGCGGTTGCTGTCTTTTATTGATTAATTTTCATCTTCTCAAAGTCCAAACATGCTTCCAATAACCTCATATATAATATATCATTTCATAATATCATTTTAATAACACAAACTCTATTGTATTAGGTAATAACATTTATTTCCTTTTAATTGTAATATTTCACAAATATAATATTTATTTCCATATCACAACTATTATTATATAAGTTTGTAACTTTTTTATTTAAAAGGAAAAATTCATAAAAATATTTCATCTATGGTTGGTTTCAAGGAATTCACATATATTTTGTCAAATATATTGATAATAATTTTATCTTTTATAAAACATTCTTATACCTAACTTTTCCTCAAAACATGTCATAGAAATTGATAAATAATAAACATTGTGTATATATTTAATCATAAAAAAATATCAAACATATTCTCTTTTCACATATGATAAATGATATGAAGATACTGATCTATTACATATATTAATTTGATCTTGATAAAATCATTCACATTCAAATTCTTCATGTAGTAACTATTTACTTCATCTCATGATCATAAACTAAAATCTAATTGAATTATTCATATAATTTTGAACTCATGTAAGTTTACAATAGTTTGTTAAATATATATTTTATAACTCATATATTTCAAAATAAATGAATTAATTACTATAACATATATACATGACATAGATATTCGACTGACTTTCATAAAATCCTTCCAGTATATCTAGGATTATCCTATCATATTGAATCTATATTTTTCCTTACCTAAAACCCTAATGTCTCAATGGCATTGATTATTTAATTGAATAAATTGTTTTTATCTTTTCATTTGAAATTTGATATTCTTGTTTGAAATTTTACATACTTGTAAAATCCATACAATACTAGAAACCATACATCCTATACAGAGTTCATCAATTTCCAAAACATTAACAACAATTAATAATATACTATTTAATTTAATCATAATTTCTAAACATTTCTATATATGATAATAAGATAAATTTCAAAGTCAAAACATGCATTTTCATCTAATGATATTGAAACCATTAACTAATCACTACATACTTTTATAAGCATCTAGATTTACTTGTTGACCAATTTCAGTGCTTGGTTACTAATGAAGGAATTATTCTAACACATATAATATTCCTTATGAATGTTTCTTAGATCACAAATTTTTTTAATACCTTTCTTAAGTTACTGATCTAACGAGTTTCCTAAATTAAGCTTCTCTTTTTTCATGAATAAATTACAATGTTTTTCATGATGGTGAAAATGGTGAAATTATATACAAAAATATATTTTATTCAATGATTACCATATATTATTAAAAAATATATAGTTAATTTTATTAAATAGATTCCCAATAAAATTAAAACCGCTTTTTAAAAATCCATTATAATAATTAGTGGGCCAAAATCCTTATTTCACTAAGGCAATAACCCCACATTGGCATAAAAATTAGAACATAATTTTTTAGGTTGTGAATCATTCCAATCATACATAAATGACTATTTTATATTTTTTTGGTCAAATCTTTCTATAATCCATTATATGGATTAACCCAGATCTATTCATATATTATTCAAATCTTTGGGGTTTCACAGCTACTATAACCAGAATAAATTTTCAAAATTGATATAATGAAAAGAAAATACATCAAAACCCTATAATAGTTACAATATACCTAAGGATGATCCATTATAACTCATTAAATACATTCCATATATAATATTATCTATGGGCACACCACATTCTCCTATAATCCTATTTTGGATTATCGAGGTCTTGAAAAGTTTTTCTATGGGAGGAAACTCACACTTTGTATTTGAAGGGGGTTTAATCTCACCATCTTTTTCATGTTATTCCGTTTTATGTATTCATGATTATAGTATTTTAGTTTAAAATATTATTCCATGAACTAGAACAACATGTTCATCCCATATTGATTTTTATATCTAAACACAACCCACATGTTTATTTTTCTCACCCAATTTTATAAGAAAATCATATTCATGCATATCCTGATTCATCGCATGTATAAGGCACAAAAAAACATCATGTAATGGCATGGAACTCTAGGATATTGATAATATACCCATGAGTAAGCCTGGAGTGATAGATATAAAACCCCCACTCCCTTTCAAGATAAGGCATAGGCCTCCGAGTATGTAGGTAGTCTGACCCCAAGTCCCTCTACATGGTCATACACTACTCAGGTGATAATATGACTCATCATAACTCAAATAACCTAATATATACAAACTATATCAAATATCTAAATTCAATCTAATAACATAAATTACAAAAAAACATCATGGTAGGTGAAAGATTAAATTCAATGATATTACCTATTATATAATGAAATGCTCAATCAAGAATTAGTTTCACATTTTAAACATTAACACACACAATATTCAATTTTTTTTAAAAATAAAATAAACATGAATATAATAGGATATAAAATTATAATGAATCTAAAACTTAAAAAATTTAAACACGAGATTAATATTTATGAACAATTCATAAATATAAAAAAATATAAACATTTTATAATTTTAGCATTAACATTATTTAAATTACTTAATTGTGAATATACACATTTTATATTAATTTTAATATAAATTCATTCAAATTTAACTTTACATTGAATTTCCATTATAAAAATATCAAAATTTTTAATTATAGACAATTTATAATTCAATTTCTATTATGTTAACATTTTACATAATTTAGACATCGTATAATTAATCATTATTTAAACCTTGATCATATCAATCATCAAAACCTTTTTTATGTGGTTTAAATAATATCCAAATATGGAAACCTTTTATTTTCAACATTTCAAAAATAATTAATTATGAATAATTCAAAATTTAAATTTATAAATTTTATGTTTAAGCCTTATATAATAATTTATAACCCATATAAATTTTTTCTTATAATATTTAATTATACACTTTTATTTCTATATGATAAGTCATTTTGTATGATTTTTAAATTGTATTTTAAATATTAACATTTAATATTTGGGAATAAAATGATTTGTAAAGATTAAATTATAAATAATTTATAATTTATTTACTTATAATTCATTTATAATATAAAATATCTGAATATGTCTTTTTTATGGATTTTTAAAAATCTACTAAATTTTAAATATAATTTCATATGATAGAAAAATAATTTTTAAAACAATTCAATTTACCCATATATAAAATCCATACTCTACATAAGCGTGACCACTTTATGTCATTTTGTAGAGAGATTCTGTTGGGATATTCTGATTTTAGAGCCTTGGTGTATAGGTACCTAATTGGTTACCTTTAAATAGATTTTGGAAAACCTTGATTACACTTACATAACTAGTTAAATACTTAAATGAAAAAGGTACCTCACAATAACATTTAAAATCAATATAATTTCAATTATGAATCCTTTAGAAAACTATGTTTACCCTTACATGAACCCCTTCACGTATAGGTAGGTCACCCTGGATACCATTACATAGACTTACGACTATACAACACCATTACACAATGCCTTGTGTAAGGCTAATACCTTTATATATAACCAATTTCATTAAGATAAGGATGAAAACCCCTTATTTAGTGCCTTACATATATGTGATACCTTTATGCATTCCATTTGAGTAAGGTTAAAGCAACTGATTACCTTTACGTTTAAGGGTAAGTGGCTGATTTCATTTATGTAACTATTTTAAAAACTCAACTACCATATTGTTGCTGTTAATTCCCAAAAGACTAATTTTTTTGTGACCCATATGTAGGACACAATTTGTGAGGGCCATTCCTTGGTTAGCCTTTTAGATCTCAACTATGTAAGGGTATGATATTTGTTATATTTATGTATCCCAACTATGTAAGGGTAAACCATTTTAAGAAATCGAATTTCAAGAAACATGAAACTACACTTTTTTAGTTTTCTCCTTTATTTCATCAAACGTTTTATGAAAAAATTACATGGACCTTATCTGATACCAATGAAGGGTTTTATGAGAATAATAATTTTTTTAGTTAACAATAAAGCTAAATAACCCCTTTTCTATGGATCTCCATATAAGATATTATGAAATCTATGTAAATACTAAAATAAATAATATTTTATAAATATGTGTACATTGTATCGAAGTGCCCATGAAGCCCTTTTATATTCATTTGATTAGTTTTATGATGATAAATAATGTCTGAAAAATAAGTGTCCCAACTATGAAGGTATCTACATTATAATATGAATCACATGAAATTTGATAAGGGTTATTTTTTCTCCATGTTATGCCAGTACCTCATATGCAAAGAAATAATATGAAATAGGGATTAATGGTTTTGAGGAGTTTATCCCAGAATTAACAAAGAAGAGCTACTTCAATCACATGACAGTGATTTATAAACAAATCACTATGAACTTGTATCATGCTTTTTCATTTATTCATGTGTTTATAATGCATGAATAAATATATATTCAACCAAAACATGCATCTAATGAATATATATTTATCAATCAATTATATCTTATGTAACTTATTATGTAAATGATAGATTTTAATAAGTTTGTTCCACTTACAAATTATAAAACATAATATTTTTTTTCTTATTCAATAATAATAAATTAAATTCATGAGATTTTATTTCTTACATACATCCCAATATACCATACACGTGATATATGCATGCATCATATACTAGATATATCATTGGGGAACACCTACTACATTATCCATAAATCATGAAAAAGGTCCATATAACCAAAATAGATTCATCATGGAAGTATAATATATAATATAGTCTATAAATATGAGAACACGGTACAATATTCATGATCCATGGATCATAACATATACATGTGGAATAACATAGAAATATGTCATAAATATAAGCATAGGAAAACCTAACATTATATTCAAAGATAATATCAAGCATGTCAACGAATAACGTTTCACACTTAAATATAATGTGCACACATATGGTTATAAATATAACCATAATTTTCTCTCATAATGTTGTGAAAATAAAAACATTTTCTACCAATAGATTTGTGAACATGACAACTTTGTCTATACAGGTAGTTCTAGATATTCCAACAATGTTTGTGCAATATTGTCTAATGTGACAAAAAACATTACCCAACACATTGTAGGGGTATATTTTACCCACCACGTAGAGAATGATAAACCATAAATATGTGTTCCATATGAATTCAACCATATATCTCGTCATTAATACCAATAGAAATTAAATAAGTTATATAACATTTTCAAATGGTATCACATAAAATGAGATATATAATTAGCTCAGTTGGTATCAAAACAATAGATCTCCTAAAACAATTTAGTAAGATAATAAAGAGTGTTGTCCTAAATGTAACTTCGTAGAAGGAAAATAAATTAAATATATATAGATAAATGGAAGTGTAACGTTATTAGTGGTTCTCAAAAATCCTTTTTATTGTTTTTATTAAATTTAAAAATATGAGTCACATTAAAAATTAATATTTAAGAATGTAGTATTTAGAATTTTTTTAAAAATTATTTCAATGAAAACTCTAATAATTATACATTGAATGGTGTTAATTATATTTAATCAAATATAGAGTGGAAGACAGAAAATATATGGAACTAATAAGAAGTTCTCTTTTAAGACTTTAGAGAAGTTTTAACAAAACTCGCAAAATTGAAAACATTATCACACTTAGTTTTGAAAATAGTAAATTTGAATCCTAATACATATTTAAATTTAAAAATAAGAAATTAAAATATTTGAGGTATGAAATATTATTGACATCAAGGGGAAATAGACAATAGAGAAGATAATTTTTTTTCTAAAAAACATCATGTTTTCTGAAGAAATAGCTCCTTAAATGAATAATTTTTTGACATGAATATATAGTTTACCAAGATAGATATAGAAAATGACATCTGAAATTGATAAATTATTTAATATAACAAATATAAAATAAAATTTTCAATGATAAAATTATATAACCCAACGAAAAAAATTCAAAAAAAACATAATTTTTTATAGAATTAAATTGTTGTACAATGGGAAAAGTGATTACTTTCTAAATACATGAATAATTAGAGAGAAATATTTTTAGATAAAACCAATGATTATTGTTGGAGAATTTGATTATTTGATAAGTGTTTTGAAATATTATAACTTAATTAATGGTAATTGATTTTAAAAAATTATTATGAATTTTGTGTATTTGGAAGGAATGACCCTTGAAAGATGGAAAGGATAATGAAAAATTAAATATAAGGATAATAATATAATTATGAATAATATTTGAAATATATCTAATATTCCCTATATAAATGAAAATTGGTTCCATAGAAAAATTATTATCAATGAAGGAACATTAAGATGGAAAATATTTACCTTGGATTATGGATTTGTTAAGGGATATGTAACCTATATTATTATAAATTTAGGATTATTATTAATCCATATAATAACAATATTCTTATTTATATATATTTAGACAAAACAATTTGAATTTCTTACAACCCATTTGTTACTCATTCTCTGTTAAAATTAATATTCATGTGTTAGTTGTCCAATTTGTTCAGCATTACCTTTAGTAAAGAAGTTCTGATCCTTGATCCATGGTTAGTATTTCATCAACTATATAATTTTAATAGATTATACATAGGTTTTATTATATATTTATGATGTTCAACAATTATTTTTTTCAAATATATAAATATTGTTCATCAAGGGTGGTTGAAAACTAATTTTTTGGAATTTCAATTCTACAAAAAAGAATTGACTTTATTAATGAATAAAAAAATATCTATATTAATTCAATATTTTGGAAAAAATATTAATTTATAATTAGTATATCATATAAGTAATTAGTATTTTCTTCTCAATCATTCATGATATAATAATTATACCATTATTGTTGTAGGTGTTAGAAATGGACCAAATAAGAAAGCGTTGTTACTACTAAAGGAGTAATAAACTATTATTTTATAGTAATTATATCAGTTTTATTAAATAATAATGATTAAAATAAAATGTTATTATAGTGATATATCATATTATAGAAGTTATTGATGAAAAATATAGGGAAAATGATTAATGTGTGGATAATACTTACACAGAAGACTTGAATCTGGAGAGCCTATTGGAAATGTCGGATTTTGGATTCATTCTTAAGAATGGAAGATACCAAATGTAAAGGAGGAGTGGTACAAAAATAATTATGATATTGATTGAAAAGTAAAACAAATAGTATAAAAAGGGGTACTTTTTGAGAGGTCCTTTGATAAGTGAGTATTAGAGGTAGTGTCACAAATAAAAGTTTCTCAATTAGTAGTGAATGTAATTTCTCATAGAAAAAGGATCCAAAGTAGAAAATTAATAAGTATGGGATAATGGATTGTCTAAAATTCCCCCAGTCACTCATTTAAAGATAATTTTTTTTTTGATATTTTGGACCTTACCCCTTGATTAACCATTTAACCTAATATTATATTTACTATGGTAAAACAATTTTTACCGATGTAATGTATTTTTATGATAAAAAATTAAATTGAATTAATTACCTATTTTTGAAATCATTATTTTAAATTTGAAATATGTTTTATCTAATTCAATTCCTAAAGGTTATAAGACTTAATTGTAATAAAATTACACATAATGCATAAAATATAATTTCTATATAAAATATTTTTTAACCATAAAATTATTTTATTCATATTCAATTATTAACAATAAGCATTATATGAACGATAAAATATTTATTTATATATAATATTACAAAAATATATTAAAAAAATTATATCATAGTTATTATTTTAATTATATAAAAGTATATATATGTTTTAAAAAACATTTTTTTGGAAAAATAACTTGTTTTATATATTTTTGATTTTATTTCTATTTATATGAAATTATTTATTTATTTATTAATAACTAATTTAATTTTGAAAAAATATTTATATAAGAGAAACCTTTTTTACATTGATTTGTAAAAGTAAAATTTAAAAAAATATTAATGTATAGGAATACTCATAATAATGAAAATATATATATCATTTAGTACATCAATAATTATATATTTTAATCATCATAACTTTAATATACAAAACCCCTGAATAATTATTCATATAAACTAAGGGTATAATATGTAATGGTTGTTCTTGAGGGGGTTTATTTAGATAGAATGGTTCATGTTGTGATTTTAATAGCTTTAAACCTCTCCATTATATGATTTCATTCAACATGTACATACTAAAGTTCATCTTGAGCTTGTTCTAGATAAAACCCTGGTGATTTTACCTCTTTTCTATGCTTGGTAAAATAAGCATTATAAGAATACTTCTACTACTTGAATTCAATGCTTCCATTTTTTGTATATATTCCATAATCCGTTTACCTGATTTTATACCCTCTAATACAATGAATATGTTAAAACATTAAATTTCATAATTTATTGCTACTTACAATTCGTTTCATTAATTATTTTTATCTCTAAAATATGATTTCAATGCTCTTATAAGTCTAGAATCCATATAAGACTAATGTCTTTATAATCCTTACACCCATATAATAACAAAATATGTATCTATACACAAACCAAATAACTTATCCATTATGAAAATTACATTCTATATATTAATTCCATTTTAAATTTAAAAATAACAATTCTCATTACTAAAGTTCTAATTTTGATTTTGTGAAATTATTTCTCTTTTTATGCTTTTCTTTGCAAGTTTAGTGTTAGTTTCATTAAAAGTTTTTCTCAATATTGAAGATTATCATGGGGATTTCCAAGTTACAATTATATTATTATTCCTTATTTGTTATCCTATTTTATATTGTATACTTTTATGTGATATAATCATCCATGGTATTCAGTAGTATGTGGTTTGAAATAGATGGTGCCATTTTATTTTGTTATAATGTTCCATTATAATGGAATGAATTATTGTTATTTTGATTCATGTATTTTATTATATTTATGTGAAATTTATATTCACTATAAATAATATAATGGCTAAATTTCATAAAAAATTACATATTTAAATCTATTATATTACATTTTAAACATTGTAAATAATATCTATACTAACACTTTTAACTTTTCTTTCCCACTAAAATGGATGTGGGTCATCTTAACATAGTTATAACTCAACAAATAATTTATAATGGGATATCTAACTTACTATATTCTGTCATAATATAAAATTTATATTTTTCATTATTAAAGTAATATATATATATATATTCATTATTCAAAATTAATTATTCCATATATGACATTTTAGTTGGTATTAAGCTATATGAATATCTATAGACAACTCAGTATTCGCTTCATTTTCAGGATCCATATTACAATCAAATACTAAAAAATTAATTTATATATTTAATCTTAAAAAATGTTATAAAATGACATTAAACCATAATATGAATATAAAAATTCAATCATAAGTTATCATACCATATAACGCCTTCATTTAAATATATAGCAATATTAGTTCAACTATGGTATAATTGAATCAACTTATAATCCATTCAATTTATAAATTTTCTCCATAATTTTTCTTCTATTAATATCATTATACTTATCATAAAACATATTCCTTAATATAATACCAACTAAGACTCCCTAGACCCATGATCCAAAATTTAGTGTCAAAAACATATTGTTTAGACAATTTATCTAATACCTACTAAAATGACCTAACCATAACATCCATATATTTTACATCATTTTCATAATATAAAAATTATATCTCACAAATATAAACACTATTTATAGATAACTATAATATATATTCATTTACATTACTACATTTCAATTACATAAAAATTACATCTCAAAATAGTAACATAGTCCAAATAACATAAAGTTTATTGACATTGAGGAATAACTACATGATTAACTTATTTTATAACTATTATGAGAATTTAAATATAGTTGGGAAATATTATACTCCCTCCTATAATTATTATTCATTATAATCATTTTTATAACATGGGGTAATCGAAATAAGAGAAATTAGTGAGATCAAAAGATCATTAATGGTAAACAGACGTGACACGAATAGAATATCATAAGTGGACATAAGATGAGAATATGAACACAATCAATATTCATAAAATAATTTATACCCAGCTATGTATAGATCATAAATCATGGAATCTGTATCGTAATGACATAATACAAGGATCAAAAGGGTGAATAAATATGAATCAATAAAAATTATCCTTGAGGGGTTAACATAGTTTTTATAATAATCATAAAACTATGAATCATCTTTTAAATTTATCATACACATTTGTTTAAGGAACATTACTTTAATGATCCACTCCATTAGTTCTAATTCTTATGATAAAATAAAATCACCTCATGAATATATATCATATGATATGAAAACTATAAACTAATGCATTTGAGAGTGATATAGGTCCCCACCTATCATTGTCCATACTTATGAGTTTCACTTGTAATAAATGACTTATCACATCAAAAAGAACAAATGGAAATAAAATGGGCATTGTAAAACATTAAAAATGAAAAACATTAAATTTTATAGAATAAAGATCCCATGGGAATAAAATGGGTTTCATTTAACAAATTATAAAAAAATATGGATAAAAAATGGGTCTCATGTGGATTGGAATAAGGAAATAGTCAATAATTTTTTCAATAATCATAACATTATAACCACATGGAAAATATATGGGTATCAAATGACGTCAAGTATCTTTATAAGTAAATATCATTCAATCGATATGATAAAAAATAAGGTATTTAAACTTAATAAGTAATGATAGTATGATTATTTCATTAATTTCCTTAAATAAATCAATGTGTAACATATATTTGAATACCATGAACTGAAATTAATCAAAAATTAGTTATTCACAAAGGAAAGTCATTTGATGAAATGATAAAATCATACAAAGTGTATGACTATGAAAAACAAAGGTAGTGATGGATAATTTATTAGAAAATAGGAAAACATTACATAGGTTATATATAGAATGGAGGTGTATTTTATCAATAGAATAATAATTGCGATCAAGTATAATGTATGCCGAATTGGGTAGATTTAAATAAAAATCAATTTTATGAGCATTAATAAAAAATTTCACTGGAGATAAGAAACATCCATTTAATTTTGGAATCATTTTAAATTGAAATATTTTATAAATAAAAGATAATAATATTTTCTTTTAAATACAATTAATTATTATTAATGGAGAATTACGAAAAATGAAAATTGTGGATGATACATGTGTTCACAAAAAAACACACTAAAAATATATTTGTTATGCATGTAGATGGAAATGAATCATATGGAAAGTAATAAGTATTTATTTAAATATTTTTTGAAGATCAAGGAATATAAAAATGAACTCAAAAAAATATTGAGGTATAGATAAGGTAATTTTTGAAGTCATTCGGTGAATTTTTGAAATTAAAAGGGGATGTTCCCAACCCAAAAATAAGATACGGGGTCAGTTTCACATACATAAAACACTTTATGTAAAATATTATTAAAGGGGAAATTATGTATTGAGTTAACATCTGAAACCCCATTATTATAAAAGAAAGTCATAAGATATTTTTTAATGAAAAAAAAATTCCCATGATGTATTATCTTTAAAAAATAATCACGATTTAAAAACAAATATTAAAAATGAAACCCTTACTGTTTGACTAACATTTTGTTCAAAAGAACATTTGAATTGGGTATCATTTAAATTGAAGCTCATTTAATGAAAGTACCTGATATGTATTATTAAAAAATATGAATATTGAAAAATTAATTCATTAGGTTGAAGTCACATAATATTAATTCATTGTTGGTACAAATGATGAAATAAGAATTATGAAATTAAATATGAGAAAGATATAAACATACCATTATTATAGATTAGTTGAATGTGATGTAACCTCTTATAAAATAAGAAATCATATATTAATATAATTTTTCATATCTTTATTCTTTAACATTACAATATCATATACTTTATTTAGTATAATTTTTTTTAATATATTAGTAGGTTATCTCTTATTTTTAATCTAATTTGATATAGATTTTGGTTGATTATTTCACAAAAAACATCATAATGAAGGGATGCAGTATCACGTTTCGGTTTTAAGTTCATCGTTCCATGGTCATTAAAGATAGAATAATATTTTTTTAAAATTATTATTTATCTATACTTTTCATTAATTTAATGTCTTAAGTATGTCTTGGGAAAATGGAAATTGTGCTGGACTAGTTTTTAACGTGTTTAATAATCAAAATGTGATATATTAATAAATATCCTAAATATTATAAAAAATTATATAATAATTAAAATATCATAAATATATCATTACATGGTATTGAAATATTTTTACATCCCATTTAATTTATGATATATTCTTTATTAAATCATTTACATAGGCAATTTAATCGACCCAAATGGTAATGTGTTTAATGATTTAATAATTGAGGGGTGTATTTAGATAATGTTAATGTAAAATATCAAGAAGATAAAATTTTTCATAAACATAATATATCCTGACTAAATACATTCTAGGTACCATCAATGGTGGGTGGTGATAAGAAAAATTAAATCTCGTGAATATAGTCGCCTTCAAATATGTATGAATAATAATTTTGGTTTTCATAATGTATAGGATATATGAATAGATAAATATAATGAACTTAATATAATGACATTATAATACATAAATTATACTAATATAATAATATTTGTGTGTCTATAATAAATTATAATGAGTATACTTATGTATAAAATGTAAGTTGTCATATTTGTAGCATCCTTCCCTGAAGCAATTATGTGGTTCCCCGATATGATTAGCATCATGACATGAAGTGTGCCACCACATATTCCAGAGGATTTAGAATAGTATTGAGGGCCTAGGGTCTGTTTGTGGGGAGAATATATCGATGTGAGTTTGATTTTAACATAGTGGTATATAAAAAATGATTACAATGAAAAGAGTAATATAAAATATGAGGAACGATAGATAGTAAACATTCAGGAATAATAAAAAATCAAACATGATTAAGAATAATAAATTATCGATAAAAAATGATGACGATGTTCAAGTCATTTTTTCTATAAAAAATAATGTGTATGGTATACAGGGGATCAAGAATATACCACATACTAAATAAAAATAAAAAATACAAAAAGATGCTACAACTTTCATCATGATAATAGGCAGATTTCCCTGCTCTTGTACTCAATCATAGTATTTAAAATCAAGAGTAGGAAGTTAGAAACTCCCCTTTATCTATACCTCAAATCATGAAGTCCACTTGTATACCTTGGTAGGACCATTTGGTTGTTATATGTACTTATTAGTGCACCACCAACAGTGTCACAATCAATATATTTTGTTCATATAAGATTAATTGCGTGACAATAAAAATAAATTTGAGGCAATAAAAAAATAATTACATTGAATTGGATTCCACACGGGATACCTAACCCACTCTACCTACTTTGGCCTAATCCAGATGTCTCTAAACCAAGGTGTCATATACATTTGTGATATAAGTAATAAATGGTTCACTATAAATAATGTGTCAAAATGTGGAAAATCTCCTAGTATGTGATTTTTATTGGTAGACACATCCCTTGAATTTTATGTATACATTATTAATATTAAATTTAAACTCACCATTATAATTTAAGATGGTGTTCCCTAAGCCCATCCAAGGTGATCCAAAAGGAATCCAAAGTATCACTCCATGGTCACTACAAATTCATAATACCATTAGAGTCGATCCAAGGTTATCTATAAATTGAATATCGGTTATCACTCTCAGTATGGAATAAAATTTCCCTTGAACTATCATTGGTACCACACATTATAGATCTAGTATCACTCATGAACTCGTGTATCCATCTACCCGTAAATCTCATACACAGTGTCTCTCCTAGGTAATGGGTATCATTTACATGGAGTTAAATAAAAATAAATGGTGTGCCCATCCCTCAAATATCTTGTTTTGTGTCTGATGTATGTACAGACCATTAAAAAATTCTAATTAAAAAGCTCAATGATTCCATCCAAGGAATCTCATATCGATAAAAGTATCAATATCGGATTAGATATAGGATATGGATCAACTATTTACATCCATCCATTTATTAATGAATTTCACTTATAACATTTTATCATGTTTCCATGTTTTTTCATTTAGAAATTAAATTAGCCATATATAATAGTGTTTAACTCATGGTCAACATCGTTATTAATTCAATTAAAACTTCCAAAAATATTTATTACATGAACACAGACCCCTAAAAGGTGGTCTAACAATTTAAGGATGTAGTAAATATGTCAATCATGGAATGAACAACCTTAGTGGGTTACCCATGTCAAGGTGATAAACTAACAGTTGATTCACTACCATCTACGATTGTAGTATTTTTCGAAAACGATTAAATTTAATTTATTGAACATATTAGAGGAATTATTGGATGAGTTTAGTGTGAGTCAAAATGGTGTATCATATAAATGAAACAAAACTTGATTAAAAAAGCTAAAAAAACCTACCTAAGCTTCATAGATTACCACTGATCCATTTCTAGCCCTTTATTCGAGCCTGAATGAGATAAAATGGAAAAGTGGACAAAAAACTAAAAATAGTTAAAATAATATCTCACCAAAATAATGAATGATAGAGGAAGAAAACTAGGAATAAAAGGAATTTGACTTTAGAGATTACTGATAGGAATCCAATACACCTGATGGTGAAAAAAATATAGATTAGTAGGCAGAGAAACAGATTAACCTAGCATATGCATCACGAGATCCTAATATATTGTTTCTCCAATATAGGAAGGGAGTACCCTTCTGTTAAAAAATACCCTAACTATTCTTAAAAACCATATATGGGTATTTACACTGCATGTAAGTTAATTTCACTTAGTGTAATGATCAGGATTTTCCTCTCATGGAAATTCATCCACTTGTCATGAAAGAGGGGCTATCCAACCAAATAAAAGTCATGTATCCAATATGATCCATGAATTTAAATATATGTCATGTATCTGATCTATATCCATGATTTATCCCACCTTCAAACTCATATATAAAAACAACCAACCATCCCATAAAAGTTGTATTCAATATTTAAACAAAACCAAAATAATAACTACCTTGTGGTAAAGCAAAGAAATTACACCCCCCCAATTATTTGTCCTTTACTTTCACTTACGAGGGTGGTAAATCATTCTCTATGAAACTTTTCATCCCCTGAACACATACATTGGCCTCTCTCCCAGTGATCTCATCCTGTACATGGCGATGTTGTCATATAACCCAAACTATTTGAACTAACCTAGCTCAGAGAGCCTTCACACTCTGATCAAATAGATGTATTAGATATTCCATGAAGGAAACTTCTTCCTTCTTCTCAATGTCCTCGATGTAAAATGAATGAGATAGATAATAATGATAACATGAAATATATGATACATAGAAGAAATTTTTCATGTCATGGTAACCCTGAGGTTGCATCAACTGATAGACTATCTTCCCGATTCTCTCCAAAATCTCAAATGTCTTAATATAAGAGTGTCATATCATTCCATGTCTGTCATGTCATCTATCACCCAATCTAGGAGTTACTCATTAAATAACCTAATGTACCACATTGAAATCCATATATCAGTAATAATGATTAGTATAAGGATTTTTTCTAGACTGATCTATGTCCATACATTTATGAATCATTAGGAAATTCTTTGAACTCTCTTGGATGAAATGAGGAACTAGTAGTGTTACTTCACATACCAATTACCAGCATAGAGGGGAATGAAAAAACATACCATATATGGAATAATATGAATCTATCTAAATCATTGATTAAAAAATATTGTTGTAGGAAAACATTAAAAGAGTTATTTTTTCCCAAGAACCTCCATATTTAAGGACACAAGCTCGAAGCATGTCCTTTAACACTAGAATTGTCTACTAGTACTTCCTGTTGGGGAGAGGGTCTTATGTTTTACTTAGTAGAACCTATCAACCCATTTTCTTCTATATCCCATTACTAAATAATGATGTACACTAGGTATCTCAGTATGATATGATGGAATTAGAAACACCATGATGGTGCACAAGCTTCCAGATATAAATCATTCCAAACATGTCAACTAATAAGGTCTCCCATATTGGTAGAAAGTGTGTAGCCTTGGTCAACCGTTCAAGGATAACCCATTATGAATCACTAAAATAAATGGATCTTAGAAATACCATAACAAAATCCATGGTGACATTGTTATATTTCCACTCATGAATAGATATAGGCTTTTAAAGGCTAGCAGGTCCCTCATGCTCTACCTTCACATGATGATAGGTGGAACAGATCATGATGAAACATGAAATATTTATATTCATACCTAGACATAAATACTGGAAATGTATGGCACCATACATCATGGTATGCTTGGGGTTAACTGGCCAAATATAGGAATGATATTATGACATCAACTCCTCTTATAAGACTGATGTAACCTAGATACATCTGATAAGGTGCATGATCTCATTCTCATCGATAACCAAACCTGGAAGTGGGTTCTCACTACCAACACTCTCCCACTAGAAAAGTTCTTATAAATATTATAGGTTTATTATTTTCACCCACTCCAAAAGAGAGAATGTCACTACTATAGTTTCTAAACTAGACTACCCATGATATTCTGGAACCTCTAGGTTCATTTCAAAAAACATAGCCATTAACTAAAATTCCCCATTGGCCACCTGTAAAACGTGTGACAAAGTCTTCTAACTCTCGGAATTACACATTACATTACACTTTTTGTGTGTAAAAGAATGCTAAAATTCAAATAACTTTAGGCATTCTACCCACTTGTGTTATCTCATTTTCAAGTCACTCTTTTTAGAGATGTATTTTAGACTTTTATGGTCCATGTAAATAAAAACTAAATATACCATCAGATAATGCCTCCAATAACATAAATCATGAAACATGGATTCTAGATTGAGTTTATACTTAGGGTAATTTTTCCTATGAGGTCTTAGCTGGTGGGATATGTATGCTATAACCAGATCTCTCTACATCAGAACTGATCTATGGCCATTTTTTTGATGATTTTTAGTATAATGTATAGCTTCTACCTAGCTATATAAGAATAATGATTAATGAAAAGGTAAATCTTCCCTTCAACTCTAGAATGTATGTTTGACAGGAATTATAGAACTCGAGTTTTTCACCCATTTTACTCAAGATCATCATAAAAGCTACAAGGTGTGAGAAGACCTAAATTAATCACTTTTAATATCTATATAGCCCCCTGAAAACTACATATATCAAATTTATTGTTAGGATACTACTAGGATACTATTGTTCTCACCTTTCCTTGCTCAACAAATATACCTGCATCTGAAATTATATAACCCTGAAATTGAATATTATCCATCCAAAAGTGTTATTTTCTTATATTAGTATATTTTTTGTGCTCTCTTAGTGTATTTATCATGATCTCAAGATGGTTGGTATGTTTTTTTTCAAGATTTATAATATACCAAGATTTCATCTATGAAGACTTCGACAAATGAATCCATGTACGAGGGAAAATAATGATTCATTATAACCATGATATTTGATGGTTAATTCATAAGACTTAATGTTATAACCACGTACTAATACCATATTTACCTACTTTAAAATGATTTATATGGTATGCATTATGGTCTAACACATACCTAATGGTATCCCTACCATATATTGGTCTTTTTGTAAATTTTCACTCTTCAAAGATGGTCTAAGAGGTCATCTATCCATGGAAATGGATACTAATTCTTAATAATAAGTTGTTTCAACTATCTTTAATCCATTTATAACATGAGGGTCCTACCAAAATTCTCAAAAATAAGGATATGCGAACCCCATGGTAATGTATTGGGTTATAAGAAACCATTTTCCTCTATGTCTACCAATTGCTTCTTAGGTTCCTAGAGAGCTTTAGGTGTAATCCTGTAGAGAGGAATGGATACTGGTGTCACACCAAGAACTAGATCAATATTTCACTCTTCCACTCCAATAGAAGGTAATATAGTGAAATTTCCATGAAAACCCTCTTATAAAAGATCCACTATAAAAGGGAATTCTATAAACCGCATTCACTAATCACTCATAAAAAGTCTCTCTATCTAAGATATCACCCTAATCATCCCATTATGTTTAGGTCTATATTGAATCACATGGATAGGCCATTAACCATTATAAATTTTAATGCTTCCCCTTGGTGATGTAAAGGAAAATTGGTGGTCATTTAAGTTCAAGTGGGCATGATAAGGCCCTATACATTAAATATTGAGAATAACATCAATGCTAGTCATCTCGAGGAAATAGAAAATACACAATAAACAGTATCCACCAATCATAAGATGTAATACATTACCATGTGTATACTCATTGTCCAGATCCCTAGTGGTGTTTCTAGAGTAATAATTCCACAGAAGCACTCAATTGTTAGGGCTATACATTCCATTATCACTGTAGATTATAAGAAGTGCAATGAACCTATATCAAATAGGGAAGAAAATAAAATATAGGACACCATAATATTACCTTTTACAATAAAAGTACCTAGAAATTTCTCCTAAAGCATGGGTTTCACAACACACATGTGGCCTAAAATGTTGCCTTGAGATGAATCCTAACTAACCTATGTGCATCCTATTTTTTGGATCTGATCCTATGAGGTACAACTACCATGACCATCTCCCCCACTATATTTTTATCATATGTTAGTACACTAAATTCTAGCTGCACTTGGATATATAGATCATATACCTAATAAAGGCATTTAAATAGGTCGATTGTAGTTAGATATAGGAGGGAAACTATGGCTGAACCGTTGTGGTGACCCATCCTTCCCTAATCTCAACACTCAATTGGGTTCCTCAAACACAGGGGAATTTTATATGTTATCTTGCAACACTACTCACACATCACATAGATGTCATAGTGTTTTATATTTCTGGTACTTCCCCCACATGAACCCTCAAAATGATACTTCCTACATCCATATAAATATTTCCACATTCTGGAAGTTGAAATTCCCTATCATACATTATAACATTGCCTTAGGTTCTTCTTTATGATGAGGTCCTAGTTTATTATTTCTGAAAAAGTGGGTAATCAAAATACATTAACCTAAAATCATATGGAATACACAAAACTATCCTAAAATCATCTCATAGTGGTCAGGTCCTAATGGGTCATAGTCAGTGCAAAAATATTATGTTCATTGAATAAATATGAATACCACATTACTGAAATGCAACCCTACTGTAGGTGCATAAACTCTTGAGTGTTGTATTCTGAAACATCTTTGAGAATAATTAATGATAAAAGGATATTAGAAATCCTACCCAAGCCATACCCTGATGGAAGACAACCAATGTGATAAAATCCCACCAACATTTAGTAAAATCTTGAAGCATATTGGTAGAGGGATTTCCCCTACCATCAAGAGGTGTATCCTAGTGATCAGAGATTGAAAACATGGCCTTGATCCATGAATCATCATCATAAGTTCCACTATCCCCTAAAAAGGTGGGAGGATGCTACTAGTGGAGTTTCTACATAAATACTATCACAAAAGGGGAAGGTCACATATCTCTATAGATATACTACATAAAGATGAAAAAGATATCCTGTAATAAACATCAACACCCAAAGGAATATCTATATATGGTTCTTCAAGTGGTATAACAAAAGGTAATATTGGTGGCTCGTGGACCACCACCTATAGATCATGGTCATGACCACCCTCCAAGCATACAATGTAAGGATGTTGAGGTGGAATAGTTCTTTAATTTCAAATATCACACCTCATATAATATTTATAATTGATATAAAATGGTTAATGAAAGAAATTATATTCACGTAACCTATCTACATATGGGTCACACCTCTCTTACTACTTTTAAAGCTAGTTCTGGGTGATATGAAAGATCAATGAAGTCTCATGATACACTGCTTACTACCCACTACTATGGTAAATTCAAGTCCATGGTCTCACACAACACAATAGAGGCACCAATATATGGACAATCAGTGGGAAGGTATAGAGGAAAAAAACATTTACTTTTGAATTGGTATTCCATTTAGTGATAAAAAATTCATTTTAAAATATTAGTTTATAAAATTCCATTTTATTTTAGTAGATGTAGATATCTCAAAATATTTAAATGCATCACCATTCCCAATTTTTTAAAAGCTCAAACTCTTAACAAATAGGGATTCGTATGTTAAGAAATAATGACCAGACCTTCAAATGTGGTATAAAGAGGTTAAAAATTGTGTATAGTGATTTTATTTAATGAAATAACATTTTTAATTTATGGAATTACCCAATTCGTAAATTTCATTTTGAATTCATCAATTAAATAAACTAATATATTATCCTGTAAAACTAGTGGTTCATTGATCGAATGTAGCATAATTTGTAAATTAAGGTTTCATCATCCATATATGCCTGAAAAAAATATAGATTTTTTATGGTACTTTAATTAATCCAACTGTGTTGTACATAGAATATATGTTAGTATAGATTAATATAGAAAAATCAAGGAATATACAATAATCCCAAGAAATATAGGAAATTGCACATAAATATAAATATTTCAAGATTTAAAGATTGACATTTATGTCCTACGGTGCCTCGTATAATTCATGAGTTTATCCCTCCCATCCACACCAGGACAAGGGAAATAAAATCCATAACAACACTATATCAATAAATAAATCTACAAAAAAAAAAAATCAACAAATTATTAAATCAATGTAATTGTAATAATCACAAACCACAATATAAATAACCCATCCAAGAAAATATGGGTTTCCCATATATGTGGGTTAGCTACTCCCTCGAATAGACACATAACCAAATTCCATTATATCCTATTCTCCTCTCTAATATAAAAACAGTATGGAAAAGGTAAAAAACCTATGATACAACTTTTTATCATCCCAACCCTGAATACACTAAGAGATACCTAGAGATAGTTGGTCACATTACCTCCAGCATGCCACCCTATATGCCAAAGGCATCCGGTTAGAATTATGATTTAGGGTATGTTTGCATGAAGACAATGTCCTTATAGGTCATAGTCGAATTTAGTTATAGATAATTTTGGATGATAGTGGACGTAGTAATAATAAATAAGAGGAATAATAAATAGTAAACATCTAATATTGGTAAAGAGGAAAACATGTAGAAGTGAAATAAATAATCGATAAAAATGATGATGTTGTTCATGACATGTAACTATAAAACAGAAAGTACACAAGATACAGGGGAGTATGAATATACAACATGATAATTAAAAAAAAAGACCAAAACTACTACAACTAGAATCATAAGAAAAGGATCAATCATCTTCTCCCATAATGCATCCTTGTACTGATCAAGCATTAGAAGCCAACCACATTCCTTTAACTATACCTGCAATCATGATATCTTCTTGGGTACCAGGGGTGGCCCAAATAGGATATGACATGTACAAAGTAGGAAACCACCAACGGTGTCTAGAACAATTCATTTTGTGCATTTAATATTAGCAGTTTTATAGTAATAATAAACTCAATTCAATAAATAAATAATTACATCGAACTGGGGTTTCACATGCGATACATGGCTGACTCTACATTCTTCAGCCAATGTGGGATATCTCTAAACCAATGAAGCCAGAAAATTTTTTATATAATGAATAAATGGGTAATCATAAATAATTTATCTTAAGGTGGACCATCAACAAGAATGTTTTTTGTAATAGAATATGCATCCCAATAATTTTAGCTTCACATTATTAATATTTAATTAAAAATTCTTCTCTAGAATATAAGTAGAGGAAACGTAAGCCTATAAAAAGCTATCTGTAAGAAATACCAAGTTTCTCCCCATGGGAACTATAAATTTCCAATCCCATAAGAGTCTATCGAAGGTGATCCATAAATGTAATCACTGGTATCACTCTCAGTTGTGATGACCCAATCCTAGATGCCACTTAACGGGTGCCCCGAGCTCAGTGGACCACATGGACTCAAGTGCATCTTCTCAAACTCCAGAGGTTGTCGACTAGTAGTGAGGTCCTTGGGTATGTCCAGGGGAAGACTATGTCATGATTAGAAGAGTTTACAATAGCATAAGGAATATAAATGAATAATAAACAGCGAATGAAATATAATTAAACACCAGAAGAAAATAGATGCAATTGATAAACGAGAGTAAGAGTAACTATATCAACTGGAACAATGATGATGTAATGTATTGTCACTAGAAAACTAGAAAACATAGATACAAGATAATAGGAATAACATTTTCCAAAATGAAAATGAAAAACAATGATTACTCCAAGCATCCTGAGATCCTACTTGGCAATCTTCTATCAAACTCCATCCTATCAACACACAATCAAGTGTTAGAAGCTGTATGCTTCCTTTTCTCAATACTTGAAACCATGAAATATACTCCAGGTATGAAATGATTCCCGGAGAGGGTGTGAGATATATCTTAGTGGGCCACCATCAACGAGGTATATAACCTCTAACATGTGTAAGGGAATATAGCAGTATTCAGGTATGCATATATAATGTAAAGTAAGAGGTATAATATAACTAATTACCTAAGTACCTGCTTTAGCCCCCAGATGGTGTCTGAATAGTTATTAGTTAATTAATTTATCAATTACCATTTAATTATAATAGGTTATGTGATGCATAGCCAACACTGACATAACATCATGATAGTATAAGTAGTGAATGTACAAGGATGTAACAAGGAAACCTGATAGAGATATCTATTGAGGGAGTTCCAGAGTTATAACCAAGGTAATGTAAATCTAATGGAATTGAAATTTAGTAGTATATGAGTCTAGATAAGGGGTAAGAGTGTAATCCAAGGAGCATAATCCAAGTAATTCTACAATAACGAACCTACTGAGTCCAAGGTGATCGACAAAGGTAGAACGAGGCTAAGCAATGATAGGGCCCTATGGGATTTCACCATGTCACCTACAAGTCAAGGATGGAGCCAAAGAGTGTATCTGAGGTATCATGTAATAAGAAAAGTGACCCTATGGTAGTATACAGATATTTTAAGGAATAGAAAAAAACCAGAGTCTAGGTGGGTATCAACCTAATAAAACCACATCCATGAATCGGAATGGGGTTCCCGTGACCCAAGGTATTATTCTCTCAGAATCCAAGAATAGATTGAGTCATTCCATTCTTATTTGATATTTTAATCATATATTAATTCATTTGGTTCATTTATTTCCTTCCATTAGTGTGGATAGGTCAAGTAGGGTCACAACCATTCATTTATTGGACCAAGTCTTGTCTTTCATTAGCGTGGATAGGACAAGTAGCATTGATACCATTTTATCATGTAATAATTTACAATTAAGGCATATTAAATTAGAGAGGATCACTAATCTACCTTCCATTAACATGTCAATGGATTCTACATACATGTAACCTTTATTCAATCTCATTTGTTAAGGCTAAGTTTTATACTTATTATACTTTACCTTTCATTTTTCACAATAGATAATCATTTGATAGCACTTAACATAGATGGGTCATGTGGCGAGAATACATGGTACATGACATTATGAAATTATCATTAATAATAATTCATTTATTATAGAAAGTCTATCTTTAGGAAGGCCATGAAATGGCACACCCAAATGGTGGCTAAAATGTGTAAAAAACACTAAAACCCAAATATGGCTTAACCCTCGACATGGGGCAGAATGAGTTGTAGGTGTAACCACTAAAAACAAGCAACATATTTTCAAAGGGAATAACCATATGATTCTAACATGTATAAACATGGAAAGTAAATTTATTAAATTTATCCCGATGAAATTGGTGGGCCCCACATGAACATTCCAATATCAATGAACTTTAGGGATAAGTTATAGAACACTCACCTTAGGGTTGTAAAATCCCTCTCCTATGGTATCGTCCCTTTATTTTCCTTAGATCAGAGTATATCAATGAAAAGGTGAAAAACTCCCACATGGTGATACCTAGGTCAAGAGTAAAAGAGAAGAAGAACGACTAAAGAGGAATCAAGTACTTACCGTTACACATCCAATGAGATTAATGGAATCCTAATCGGATTCTAGACAAAAGAGATCTCTTGATTCCACATTTAGATATTCAAAACCACCAAAATATAGATAATTAGTTCCATCCCACATAAACTCAGATTAGGAAAGAAGTGGTGACAATATTACATCATTAAGGGAAAACTAGAAAATTACCCATAAAAAAATAGCATGTGCACGGTTTGTCTACATGGTTTTTCAAACTATGTGCAAACCATGTGGAACACCTCTTCCCAAATGGTTTGGTCCACATGGTTTGTCAAACATTTCTCAACCCTTGCATGGGTACCTTTGGAAAAAGGGGTTCTCACATGGTTAGGCTGCACGAATGTGTGCCAAATGTGCGAGGTGGGTTTGTCTGAGAAAATCATGGTCCACATAGTTTTATCGAACTATACACAATGATTGTTTTCTCCAGAGAGATGGGTTCTGGATCTGATCAAGACTTTGACACCCTTGTAAACTTTACTAACTCATTAGGCATCTATATTTGGTCTAATGTAATGATATTTACCAAAAAAATAAAGGATCCTTACCTGAATGAAAACATGGTTCTTACAGTCGTCCCCCCTTAAAAGAACCCTCCCTCAAGTCCTCAATCCAAGGGTAAAGAAACAACGTCTAAGAACAACTCTGGCCACTGAGCATGTACATCAGCTTCCCTGTTCTATGCGTTTTCTTGTACGTGTTCGTGCTTCCATAGCACCCATACAATAGGGACAGACTTGCCTCATAGATCTGTCGTGCTTCATTCATTGATCCATTCCAGATATTCTTCAAATGTAGCATCATCATCTAATTCTACTTCCCCGGGATAAAATGTATTAGATTAGATGACATGATATTGGAAACGCTATGAGATGTGAAAGAAGTCATTCATGGAACATTACCTCTGAGGTAGTAGCAACTGATAGGATACTGGCATGAATCTCTCTAGAATTTCAAATAGATCAACATAAAAATGTGATAGCTTTCCCTGCTCCTTAACCATCTATTTCCTAGCATGTGATATACCCATAGAAAAACAAGATCCACTGCCTCTAACTCAAGAGGTCGTTGATGTTGATCGGCGTTTGATTTCTGTCTAGACTGAGCATTATTCATATGCTTCCTGATCTACTGAACCTATTCTAAAGTCTCCTGAACAAGATGAGGACCTAATATAGATGCCTCAACTACCTCTAGACAACATAAGGGTGAAAGTCTTGGGCTACCATAAAAGGCCTAAAAAATATCCATATGGATCGTCACCTAAAAACTATTTTTATAAGTGAACTATACGAGAGGGATATGCTTCTCCAATGAACCGCTAAAGTCCAAGAAACATTCTCGGAGCAAATCATTTAGAACTTGTACTGACTGTTTTGATTTTTCGTTGGTCTGAGGGTGAAAATATGTTCATAAAAGCACCTAATTCCCCATATATTTCTACAAACTTTTCCAGAATAGTTATGTGAAATGAGCATCCCTATCTAAAATGACAGTACGTGGAATGGCGTGTAGTCATATGATCCCATGATCATGCACTCTTACAAACTCCTAAACTGATAAAGTATTGCATATAGGAATGTTGTGGGATGATTTAATTATTTTTCAATGAATACCTATATTGAATCACTACCCCTCAGTGACCTAAGTAAGCTGACTACGAAATCCATAGAAATATCTTTCCATTTCCATTCCGAGACTGGAAGTGGCTGTAGTAAGCTTACAGGTCTCCTGTTCTCCATCATCACTTGCTGACAGGTGGAACACCAAGTGATGAATCATGAAATGTCATGTTTCATTCTAGGACACCCATAATAGCGTTATATATCTCGATACATCATAGAGATTCCTGGATGAATTGAACACTGAGAAGTGTGGGACTCTTTTATCACCACATTTCTCATATCAATAAGAACCCAGATATGACCACATAGATGCAGGGAATCATCTCTGTCCATAAAACAATCTGGTGGTAGGTTATCTCTGGATATACTCTCATGGAGAATGAAGCCTATAAAGCTTAAAAAATTCCTACTCTTCACCTTCTCATGGTGGTAAGAGGTAGCTGTTAAGGCTAAGAGGTAATACTACTGGTGAAAATCATGAAACTCCAAATTATGTTTAGAAAAGAGGGTCATTAACTTTTATTAATCATTGGATTCCTTTACCTCATGCATTTGATTTTTCCGACTCAAATCATCGGTGACCACATTTCCCATCATAGGTGTATTGGAAATCTCAATATCAAAGGATTGTAGATATTCGACCAATTTCCATTATCTAAGGTTCATTTCACACTGATAAAAGATATACTTGAGGATTTTGTGATCTGTATACACCACAAAGTGCTCACCCAATAGATAGTGTCTCCAGGAATGTAAGGTATGGACAACTATTTCCAGATTGAGGTTGTGTGTTGGGTAAATTCCCTCAGGAGGCCCCAATTTTCTAGATTTTTACGCAATGAATTTGTCTTCCTACATCAACACTACTCCATGATTAATGCATGAAGCATCATTAAAGATATTATAACATTTACCAGGTTATGGAATAATCAGAATATGTTTTAATAAAAGCCTCCCTTTCAACTCCTGGAAGGATTTATCACATTCTTCTGACAATGTTAACTTGAAACCCTTCCTTGTAAGACCATTAAAAGGTGTAGAAATATGAGAAAAATTATATTTGAAATGCCTATAATATCTAGCATGCCCAAAGAAACTCTTGATAAAACTCATTTTTTAGATTCTCCTGGGAAACGAAAGCACTAACCTTTTTAGGGTCAACAGAAAATTCTTATTTAGAAATAATTTGACCCATGAATTGGACCTTGTCGATCCATAATTTTCACATAGAAATAGTGGCATAAAGATGATTCTCTCTTAGTGTAATCAAAATGGTCTCAATATCTTTGTCATGGTCATTACGAGTGTGAGAATACACAAATATTTCATCCACAATGACCATAACAAAAGAGTCCAAATAGGGTTGGAAAACCATATTCATCAAAGCCATGAAAATGGCTGGTGTGTTCATAAGATAGAATGGAATAACAAGTTACTCATACAGAACATACCTGCTACAGAAGGTTGTACGAGGTATGACTGATGGTCTAAATTGCACCTGATGATAACCATATCTGTTTTCAATCTTAAGGGAAAACTTTTCTCCTTGGATCTGGTAAAAGAGATAATCTATTTGAGTTAGTGGATACATGTTCTTGATTGTATGTTGGTTCAACCTTCCCTAATCTACTCATAGACATAAGGTTCCATCAGCCTTATGGGGGAAAAGCATGGGTGAACCCCAAGTGTATCTTCCAGGGCATATAAATAATTTGGCCTCTTGGTCAACTATACACTTCTTGAGCTTCTGAAGCATAGTAGGTTCACTCCTATAAGGTGGAATGGACACTGGAGCTACTCCATGAACAAGATCTATTTCAAACACTACCTATCTCTTAGAAGGTAATCCATAAAAGTAATCAAGAAATAATTACCGTAAATGATCAACTACTTGAGGGAATTCAGTTTTAATAAAACCATGCTCCTCAATGAAAAGATATAAAATCTAGATGGTTACAACACTTAGTCCATGATGCTTTGGTCTAGATCTCTAAGCTTGGACATCCCACTCACCATTGAAAATATAACTTCTAATTTTTTGTGATGTAAAAGAAACCCTATGGTGATAATATTCTATGAAGGCATGATAGTGGACTAACCAATCCATCCTAATTATAAAACCGAAACTCTTCATCTAGAGAACAGTGTGATTCCACAAGAAATGGTAATAGCCTACCTCAAGGGGACAGTCCTCACACTGGCATATTCCCTCTACTATATTCCCAACTGTTTATCAAGGGTCATTACACCATAATGATTATCTATCTATAATCTGGGACTTTTCACAATAGATACAGAAATAAAATAATTTGAATCACCTATATCAAATAAAGTAGAGACAATAGTATAGGATACTAGAATATTACCTCGTATTATATACTGTCATGTATCATGATCCTCAGGTTTCGGTTGTAAACATGCAACTGGCCTGATCCATGGCCTTGTGAATATATTGAATAGCATGATCATGACTGCTCTACTGGAATTGCTAGTTATCAGGGGTCAGACTACCATGGCCATGACCTCCTCCTTAGCTAAACCTACTGGTGTTATTAAAACTCCCCACCTGACACAATGCAAAAGAACTCACACCTATATGTAGAGCCGATGATGATTTTTTTCCACACGAATATGGTGGAAAGTTCCTGAAAAAGCGTTGACGATGACCCATATGACTGCAATCTCAACAGTCCATGGGGTCTCTATAGCATTGGGTCTTCTTATCCCTCAGTCTTCCACACTGATGATACACCACAGAGCTATCAAACTATACACTATGGCTACCACTACCCTAACAAATATCTTCGAGGGTACATTTCCTACCACCGGAAGAACTATTAGACTGACGCGACACTAATCCTTTTAAACTCATTATTTTTTCCATCCATTTGGTTATGATCAATGATAATGGTGTGATAAACTATTTTAGAAAAGGTAAGAAGGTAAAATAAATTCACCTATGTTCGTATGGCATACTGAACCCCATCCTTGAAAATTATAGCATGCAAAATTTCATCATCAGATAGAGGTGGTGCAAAGCGTTATAAATTTGTGAAATGTGATGAATATTCCATAACTAACATTGAAACCTGCTCGAGATGCATGATAGCTATGGCTATTTTAGCTCCCAGTTCTCACAGAATTAACCAATCATAGAAGGAACTCCAAAAATAAGCCCATAACATGCCTTACTAATGATCGTCCTGGGTAACGACATCCCAATAATGCTTTGTCGAATCCTAAATCATGTGTGTAGGAATCTTAAATCTATACTCTGGATGCATTCAAAATGCTCAATGATAGAAAGTATGGCCCCTAGAAAAGACTCAGTAGCATGAGAATTGACATCCCTTGAAAAAAGTAGGAGGATGCTACTACTGGTACTCGCAGGTCAGATCAACCATCATAGATGCAACCTGTGGAGCACCTTGCATGGACTGCATCAGACGTAAGAGACTATCACAGGCTTGGGCATTAGTGCCCAGATCAGGTACAGTAGGTGGTGCCTCAAGTTTCACTCTTGAAAGTATGTCTGGAAGCTTAGGGCCCACCGTGTCTAGATTAAGGTTGTTAACACCCTCCGAAAAAATGACACAAGGACTTCATGGTGGCGTTGGTCAACAAATTCCAAAAAAACGCCTCAGAACAATATTAGAAGCATAAGATATCATCCCAAGCCAAACTAACCGCTTAGTTGACCAAGTATCGGTAAGTCCTCATATATATGTTTCATGTCATTTTGTAGTTAATTTCCAGATTCACTCTTTTACCATTCATAAACATGAAATGGAAGGATAAAGATGTGCAACCAATTTAGATTCTATTTCAGGATTAACATTATAATGGATATCCATTTCTGTTGAATCAACTCTCATTCACCTTTCACCAAAAACGACACCAATTTATTTATAGTATAATGGCTCAACTGGGTAAATTACTTATCCAAAACTAAGATGGCCCATACACCTCATGAATTTAGATATGAAATCAATCAATCAGAGAAAAAGTAATACAATAACGAGAAACTATCACAAAATCATCCAATAATCACAGTCATATAAACTAATACAAATAGGTGAAATTCATCTATATGGAATGGTAATATGCATGACTTGTCAATTATAGGTGCCTATAATGATGCATGTAGCAATTCTCCTTGCCTTCATATCATCAGGATATGGATGAAATAAATTATGATCAAGAGTAAAAATCAACAACACCTCACAACATGTGAAACACCCAATAGAGAAATAATATCAACAGTAATAGGAAAAGTAGAACAATAATTGATTTTTTTTGTAACATGGATTTTACCTCGATTATGGGTTTGTGGCACCCAAGCACGAATTTTTACCATGTCCCAAGTATTACTATTATCCAATATATTGTCTCTAAATTGTAATTAAATAAAATAAACCACCTCTAATAAGAATTTTTGATGACCTGGACCTGGATTCCACTTAACGCGTACCCCACACCCTGTTGGCCACATGGACTCAAATGAATCTTCTAGACGCCAGAGGCTTCCGACTAGTGGAAAGGGCCTAGGGTGTGTTTGTGGGAAGAATATTACCTAATTAAAAAATTTTATAAAATAATAAGGAATATAAATTAATAATAAACAGTAGAAACAATATCATTAAATAATGGAATAAAATTGATGCAATAGAAAAATTTGAATAATAATAACTATATGAGTTGGAAAAATGTTGATGTAATGTCTTGTCACTAGTAATCTAGAAAACCTGGATTCAATAAAATAGGCATAACATGTTCCACATAGTAAAAGAAAAACAAAGGCTAATCCAAGCATCCTGAGATCCTACTTGGTCATTTTCTATCAAGATTCATCCTATCAGCATGAAATCAAGTATTGGAAGATGTATGCTTCCCTTTTTCAATACCTGAATCCATGTAATCTATTCTGAGTACAAGATGGCCCACCCAAGAGGGTGTGAGATATATCTCAGTGCTCCACCACCATTAGTGTATATAACATCCGTCCCTTGTAATGTAATATAGCTGTGTGCAAGGATGTATATATAATGTAATGCAAGATGTACAATATAACAAATTACCCAATTACATGCTTCTGCCCTCAGCTGGTGTTTAAACATGTAAACAGTTCATTAATTAATCAATTACCATTTAATGTTAATAGGTTAGGTAAGGCATATCCAACAATGATACCACCTTCTGATAAGTAGTGATGGTTCCAAGATGTTACAAGGATTCCTGAAAAATATATACAGTGAGAGAGTTCTAGGGTAATAACCAAGGTATCAAAGATGTCAACGGATGCTAACTTAGTAGTATTTCAGTCTTTTGAAGGGGTAAGAGTGTAATCAAAGGAGTGGGATCCAATGTGTTCCACATAAAGGTTCCTACCATGTCCAAGGTGATCGACCGAGGTAAAATGGGGCTAAGAAAAGATAGGTCCCTATGGGCTTTCACCATGGTTCCTACTAGTCATTGATAGAGACAAGGAGTGTATCCAAGGCATCATGTAATAAGGAATGATACCCTAGATTATTATACCATACATACAAGGAATAGATAAGAACCATATTCTTGGTGGGTATCAAACAAAACTGCATCCTTGAATTAGAATGGGGTTCTCGAGACCCAAGGTATTCTACTATTATAATCCAAGGTGACCTCGAGTTAGGATGTTCCTATTTGATATTGTAATCATGTAGTAATTCATTTGGCTCATGCATTTCCTTCTATTAGTTTAGATATGTCAATAAGAGACACAACCACTAATTTATTATTCCAAGCCGTGTCTTCGATTAGCATGGATTGAATGTGTAACGTTGCAACCAATTTATAAAGTTGAAATTAGAAATTAGAGAATATTTAATTAGAGAGGTTCACTCCCCTACCTTACATTAACATTGAAAGGGGTGCTATGTACATGTAACCTTTATTCAATCTCATTTTTTAAGGCCATGTTATATACATTTTATACTTTCCATTTCATTTTTAACATTTTATAATCATTTGAAAGAACATAACTTTGATGGATCAAGTGTTGATAATACATGGTGCATGACATTATACAATTATCATTAATAACAATTCATTTATTATTGAAAGGATCACCTTTATGATGTTCATGAAAAGGCACACCCGAATAGTGGCTAAAACGGGTCAAAAACACTAAAACCCAAATATGGCATAACCTTTGACTTGGGGTGGATTGAGTTGTGGGTGTTACGACTAACAACTAACTACATATTTAGAAATATCCTAACCATACAATTGTAATGATTATCATCATGGGATGTTAATTAAAGAAATAACACCTGATGAAATCAGTGGTCCCCACAAAGACATTTGAAAATCAATGAACATAAGGGATAAGTTATATACCACCCACTTTAGGGTTGTATGATCCTTATACTCTTGTTTTGGCCCATGATTTTCCTAGAATTGGAGTATATCTATGAAAAGGTGTAAAATTCCCCAATGGAGATACATAGGTCGATAGTGAAAGATAATAAGAACGACTAAAGATGACTCGAGTGCATAAATTTGAACATCCAACGAGAGAGAAAAATATTGATCAGATTCCGAACGAAATAGATCTCTTGATTCAATGTTTAGATCTTAAAAAACCACCATAAATAGATATAATTAGGTCAGTCTGACATAAACTCAGATTAGGGAAGAAGGGTTCAAATAATTAGATCATTAAGGGAAAGACTGAAAAATTACCAAGAAAAAAAACATATGTGCATGGTTTGTCGGCATGGTTTTTCAAACCATGCAAAAACCGTACGGGATGGCTCTACCTGAACGGTTTGGTCAACACAGTTTGATAAACTATGCGCAACCCTTTCACAGGAGCCTAGGGAAAAGCGGGATCTCAAACGGTTAGGATGTACGAACCTGCGCCAACCATGTGAGGTGGATCTTTCAAAAAAACATCACCCACATGGTTTTCTCTAAACCGTGTGCATATCCTGTGTTCTCTAAATTGATGGTTTAAAAGCACCAAAAAATCCTCAGACACTATTTTAACCTTCAATAAATCACAAGGAATTCATCTTGTTTCCAATGTAAATATTTAGACTGAAAAATAAAGGATCTATACCTGACTGAGAAAACAGGTTTCTAACATCGGTATGGCAGGAAATCAATGCTCAGAGCCAATCCTTGCTATCTCACATAGGGGACAGAGTATCACTTGGGACCTTGTGTAAACATCTAATGACAAAACCCATTCATAGTGTATCCCCTAGGTAATGAGTGTCACTCACATAAAGATAGAGAAAATACAATATGAGACTATCTTAGGCATACCAAGTATCTCCCCTGATGTATAAACGAATCAAAGACAAATTCTAATTGCAAATATTGAGGAGATCGTCTAAGGAATTCCATAAGGATAAAAGTATCACTATTCCCTTAGATATAATGTATTTCTTAACTATTAAAATTGAATAACATATTTATATATATATTCACTACATTAATAACATTTTAATCTAGTTAGAAAGGATGTTTCATTTAGCAATTCAACTAGTCATTGGTTATAAAGATTAACTCATGGACAACATCATCTTAATTTGAATTCACATGTTTGAAAAATTATTACGTGAAAAACAACCCTCTGGGTTGTTCTAAAAATTTAATGAAGTTGGAAATTAATCCATCAAGTAAATACACACCCTCATGGGCGACCCTTGTCTTGGAGATCAAGCAAGGGTTTATTAACCACCACCAAGGACCATAATTGGTATAGAAAACCATTCAATTTAATTTACTGATAATTTGACAGGTTTCATTGGAAGGTTTTGACACATATAATAATGGTGAATGATATAAATTAAACAAAAATTGAGTTAATGAATCCAGATAATCTACCTTGGATTCATAGATGACCACCCCTCTATTTTCAGCCTTTGATTAAAGCTACCATTGTGTAAAATGGGAAAGAGGAAAAAAACAGAAAATAGGGAAAATAATATAACACTAAAATAATAAAATAGATGGAAATAAAAACTAATAATATAAGTATATGGATTATATATCTTCATGAGAGGAATCCAATTCACTCGATGGTTAAGCGAACAGAGATCTAGAAGAAGAGAAATGTAGGACCCAAGCTTAGGTGTGGGGAGCTCCTCATGTGTTGCTGCTCCAGTGCAAGATGGTATGAGGATTATATAAAAATAGATCCCATTAAACACAAAAAAAACTCTTGGGAATTAAAAATATGGGTATGTTAATTACACCACCTCTAATTCTAAGGCTTTCTCTCCTAAGGAAAAGCCTCAACACATCATGAAAGAGGTTCTCTCCATCAAAATGCATGTCAATTATTCAATACACACCATGTATTTAAATACCTATCCAGTATCTCATTTGAATCTAGGATATATCCCACCTAGAACATCATTTCTAGAAATAGCTGACCAGTCCTTATAATTGGTTTTCCAAGATTATCCTAGACTAAATGAAAATGCACCTCACTGAAAATATAGTATGTTACAATAATACTCACACTAAGAACTTGAATTTTCATTTGAATTTTCCTTTTAAATGAATTTAATATGAAAAATAATTCTTATTGAATTTTTTTAAAGGGGGATAAGGTTATAGGATGTTTAATTATTCATATTTACAATAATAAATTCTATATATATGTGAGTCTTGAAATGGTTTACCGGTTTCCCTTTTATAAGTGAGTGAATGGGTTGTCTTGAAGTAATCATTCCATTTTCAATAACGTGATTCTACTATTCAAAGGAAACTGATCCAAAACAAAAAAAGGAGGGTAGGTGTGTTTGGGTACATATTATATATATACACTCATTTTGGAGAAAATAAAGAGATGTTTTAGGAGTTTTAAACTATTTAATTTTACCCTAATTTACTTTTCACTCGGTAATTATTTTATAGAATTTTTAATTAATATTGATGAATCAATTAGGATTTTAACTTTAAAATATTTATGATATTCTGATTTAAAATCATTAAATCATTTTGCAACAAAAATTTCAAGAGTTTTAAACGTTAATTTTACAATAAGTTCACATAACATATAAAAAATATATTTTCAATAAAATTGTATTATTATGTTTAAAAATTTATGTCCAATATAATATTATCATATATACTAATTTTAAGGAAATAAATTATTTATTTATAAAAAAATTGAAAGTTATGCAGCTTTAAAAGAAATCCAAAATTAAATTTCACTAACAAAACACTTAATTAGAAGAAAATAGTTTTATTAATGTAACATTTAAATTTATTTCAAAAAATTTCATTATTAGGAGTTATAAAATCAAATATTTTTTTTAAATTTATATTTTTATTCCATAAATGAATAATTTTTTACTTAAATGTTTTATAATCTTTTATAATGTTCCTACATAATGATAAAATCTTAAAAACAAAAATTTTCACAATAACCGTATTTTCTACTTAAAATCATCCTCTTTAGAAAAAAAATAAAATGAAAATATTGTAATCCAATGTAAAAATAATAATTTCATTTTATATAGTTTAGATACTAAAATTTATGAATTTATTTTTAAAATGGAAATACCTAATATAAAGGAAAACATCTTTTATTAAAAAAATTGTTCTCTAAACATTGAGTGTTCTTAATATTATTTCATATCAATTTATAATTTGACATATGTTAATATGTTGGTTCATATATAATATATTTAAAATTATTCAATTTAATCTATTTCGATAAAATATAAAATACCTAATTAAATTGGTCTTTAAAAAAATATTACTTTTACACTAAATAAACATTAATAAATACAATTAAAATTATTTATTTATATTCTATATTTTATTTTAAATTTGAAATTAATATTAAAATAATTATTTTAATTTTATCATATTATATATTAATAAAAATAAAAATATTTATACATTCCACTTAAATATATATATATATATACATATAATATTTTTAATAATATTTTTTTATTTTGTAGTGAGTTTTATTATTTCACTACATGAAAACTGAATATTTGCGACGGGCGATTTGTGTCGGGCTCCCATCGAAAAAGGTCTTTTGCGACGGGGCTCTGTCGCAAATCGCTCGTTGCCGAAAACAGAGTCTCAAATAGGTGTTTTTGCGGCGGTCCCGTCACAAAAAGTTTATTTGCGACGGTATTTTCCCCCCGTCGCAAATGAGTTTTTGTTTATATATAAAAGAGGTATTTTCGACGGGCCGTCGCAGATATATTAGTTGCAACAGGTTAGAATCCCGTCGCAAATGCGAAATTTAAAAAAAATACTTGCGACGAAGGTATTTGCGACGGACCGTCGCAGAAAGGTTTTCCCGACGGGTATTCGTCCCGTTGCAAATGGTATAGTAAAAAAACATTTACGACGGGAATTCCCGTCGCAAATGTTCCCGTCACAAATATTAAAAAAATAAAAAAAATAAAATAATTATTAAAAATTGTATTATATTATATAAAAATAAAAATAATATTTATAATATAAAAAAATTATATTATTATAATATAAATAAATAAAAAATATAAAATATAATTATGAAATATTAATATAAAATAATAATAATATGAATATAAATAATATAATATAATATAACAATACTAATATTAATAATATAAAAAATTAATATAATATTATTATTATAAAACTATCTATATAATAATAATATTAATATTAATAGTATAAATACATTATGTTATTATAATATTAATAATAAAAAATATAGATAATATAATTATGAAATATTAATATCAAAAAATAATAATAATATGAATATAAATAATATACTATTTTATATTATGAAATATTAATATCAAAAAAATAATAATAATAGTACTAATATTATTAATATAAAAAATTAATATAATAATATTATTATTAAAATAAACATACATATTTATGAAAAAATAAAATTAATAAAATTAATATTAATAAAATTATAAAATTATAAACTTCTCAATATTATCAATAAATATAAAATATTAAAATTAATATTACTAAAATAAGAAGACATTAAAAATAATACTAATAAGTAATAATATATTAAAAAAATAAAAACAAATTAAATCACGTAATATTCGAACCAATATGAAAGAGGAATTGTAAATAGTTAATATGACAATAAACTACGAACTAAAATGTTTATTACATCAAAACAATCACTGGGGGGTGGATAATCTGGAGGACCTGGTGGACCTGGAGGAGGTGGTGTAGGAAACTCCATCCCTAAACTATGAGTCAGACGACGCATATACTCCTGATGTTTCTCCTGATGTCGACGTCTCTCCTCATACTACTGCTGACGCATCTGCTCCTGCCATCGACGCATCTCCTCATCGTGCTGCTGTCGCATCTGCTCCTACCCCTGATGCAAATCCTCTATAAGCTGACTCTGAGCACGCAGTTGCTCCTGATACTGTGAGGTAGAAGATGATTTCCCTCCACAAGCTCCTCTCGAGCTGGACGCCGACATCGCAGCAGTACCATAATAAGCTGCAGGAGTCAAATGAGAGTCAATACCAACTACTCGGCCCTTTTCGAAGCCATATTGGGTCGCCTGTATCCATGTCGTCGCATCAAAATGGTGGGCACTAGTCTGATCACCCGTCTCGTCTTGACTCTCAGCCTATGTCTGAGAGGTCGCGACCTCATATGACTCCTTAAGTTTCAATTAGAAATTAAAATATTGAAAATATTATATGCATTTAATTTGCAAACTGAAAAGAAAATAATATTGACCACAATCTGACGCTGGCGGTCACCTCTAATCTCTCTAGTAGCCGGGTCAGTGTACATCCTCCAATAAACGTCGTACGTCGAAATACCGGGCTTCTCGGCTTTCTATATGAATATAAAATAAACTGTTTATATTTAAATTTGTATAAAATATTAAAAAAAAGTACTTACCAGACGCTCTCTATGCGCACTGAATGTACGACTACCAGCTCGATATGTCACCTCTTGTCTCCCCCGATTCTGTCGACCCAATGCAGATCTCCTCTGAAACCCACCACCCAACCTGTGTGTACATAATCCATCCCAAACATTAGATTAAATGTACTCTGGTCTGTGGGATCTATAGGACTCATCAAATTCTGTCACTCTGGCTTTCTTCACAGCTGTCTTTCTCAAATTATGCAAAAACTGACAGAAACAGTCACGCATAGACACCACCCATGCCGCGTGGATAGTGGCACACATGCTCTCGTCGACGGGATACCATAAACCCTAATATAATTTTATTAATGAATTAAATTTCAAAATAAATAATATTTAATTACGTTCCAGCCAATGATCGAACATGGCGACCTGCACATCAGCGGGAATCTGATCACATGTGAGCCAGGGCTGAGAAAAATAATTGCGCAAGATAGAGCTCCCCTGTCCAATAGCTATATTCGTAAAACAGTAGAAAAAGAAAAAATAATCAAACAATTAGAATATTAATAAATTATAATGAAAGATAACTAAAATACAAAGGTTACCATACCACCGCGTGTGCGCATTAAATCCAAGAGGTGGGCGTCGCTCCGGGATAGGATCTAGAATCATCAGTCTGGCAAGACCACACCCCCTCTGAGTGCTCCCTGTAGTGCCAACAGCCTGAGGGTCAGATGACTCAAAAACCTCATCATCCATAGGTAGATCAGCGTCCATCAACTGACGATACGTTTCCGAGTCCATCTGAAACATGAAATGATTGTTATTAGCAAACAGTTGAAAATAACTATTATGTATAGATATATATTTGTTATGATTCTAACCTTCATTTTACTGTGTCAATGTTCATCTTCATCATCATCTTCATAGTTTTCAATGTCAATGTCTTCATCTTCCTCATCAACATCATCAATTTCCGTATTAGTTTCACTTTCATCATCTCTTGTCATTTCAAATTTAGTTGTAACATCATTGACAACATCGTCACCATCGACCCTTAACTGTGGGGTATCATCCTCGATATTCATGTCTCTTTGTGAAAAAGATGTGTTTTTTGGGGTATCCTAAAAAATTTCATTTCCTTACACTTCAGTGGAACCACATTCAGTTTGAGTAAACTGATTTTCTCAAGATTTAACTTTTATTATACTCTGCCAATCATTCAACTCTTTTGCAGTAGCAGAGTATTTTGCATGATAAATTTGATGTGCCCGATGAGCCAATAAAAATGGTTCATTTACTACAAGAAGACATTTAGGTTTAATATCAACAATTCCATGAGTCGGATGAATACGCAAGCCTCTCTCAGTATCCAGCCATCAACATTTAAACATTGTTACATAATTCTGTCCCAAATAACACAGTTCAATAATTTTTCAAGCATGCCGTAAAAGTCAAATGCAATATCTCTATGATGTGATCCCTTCAAACAAACACCACTATTCATTGTTTTCTTTTATTCCCCATATGCATGTGTATGAAAGCGATAACCATTCACCACATATGCGTTATAAGATTTTACCATTTTGGATGGTGGGCTACTCAATTTACACAATAGACTATCAATCTTATCAGCATGTACAGATACCTGAAAATTTGTAAAACATTTATCACTATTACAGGAAATAAATTGATTTTATATGTAAAACCAAAAAATAATGTATGTTACCAGTTTTTGAAACCAGTAGGCAAAATTTTTTTGTCGATGTTATTCTAAGTCAGCTACTGTAATTTGTGGTTATTGTTTCTTGATATGATCATCATATAACCTACAAATACAATATGATTAATTTACTGTAACAGAATCTATAGAATAAGGGATAATATCACTCACTATACAATTGGTAACATTTCTTCACGGTTGAGTAGAACATATGTATGAGCTCTATGATGTTCATCATCTGAAAGCCATCTATCAGGAACTCCACCAAAGCCAAGATCGGGCTAATTGACAACTGATAATTGATTGTTTATATCATCATCAACATTCCCCTCATTCGGTACCATGTGGTTAAATTTTGAGGGACATTCAAATTCAAAATAATGAGAGCAAAATAAAGAAATTTCTTCTTGCAAATAAGCTTCAGCAATTGAGCCTTCAACTGATGCTTTGTTACAGACTTTTTTCTTCATTTTCTACATGCATCTCTCAAATGGGTACATCCATCGAAACTGAACTAGACCTCCACATTTTTCTTCATGTGGAAAATGTAATATCAAATGTTCCATCGAGTCAATGAAAGCCGGAAGAAATAATTTTTCCAATTTTCATATAATTACAACAACAGCTTCTCCCAGTTTTCTTAGTGTATCGTAGTCTGTTGTCACCGCACACATGTCTCGGAAAAATATGATATATCTGTTATCGAATCCCAAATCTTAGAATTAAACAAACCTCTTAATCCAATAGGCATAAGTCATTCCATTATAACATGAAAATCATGACTTTTTAATCCGGTAATATGACCATTTTTAACACATCTGCCCATTTTGGAAGCATAGCCATCTGGAAGTCTCAAATCTACAATCCACTGACAAAATAATAATCGACTCTCTTTGGTCAGTGTATAAGATGCTTTTGGCTTCATTAATCTCTATGATCTGACATTTTCAAACAATTCAAGTTCTGGTCGCCTGCAAATTTGGGCAAGATCTAATCGTGCCTTAACATTATCTTTGGTTTTAACAGGTGTATCCAAAACTCTATGAAATAAATTATCAAAATAGTTCATTTCAGTATGCATAAAATACAACATGTGTCGGACCAAAAAATCAGACCAATATGGCAGATTCCAAAAAATGCTCCGTTTTGTCCAATTATGTTCTTTCCCAAAACCATGAATTTTCTAGTTGGTTTATTGTCAGTCCAAAAGTGATGGAAGGTAATCAAAATACAACTGATTGTAACTTTGTACCTGAGATCATTTTTGGAGGTTCATCTCTTTCAATTATGACTTTTCTGAAATGAGATTTATTCCTCTGAAAAGGATGATCGATTGGAAGAAATCTGCAATGACACTCAAAATAGCAAGGTTTTTTTCCATTCACGAGCATAAATGCTTTGTTGTCTCCCATACAGTAAGGAAATGATTTTGGAACATGTGTACTCCAGCTAGATAACATACCATATGCCGGGAAGTCACTAATTTTCCACATCAAAGAAGCTTTCATTAAAAAATTCTGTTTCGCAGCAGCATCATATGTACCAACACCATGACTCCACAATAAATTTAACTCGTCAATCAGTGGTTTCAAATAAACATCAATATTATTTTTTAGATGTCCTGGGATTAATAATTTCAAAATATATAAGGCTCTTTCATCAACATCCATGGAGGCAAACTGTACGGAGTTATAAAGACAGGCCAACAGGAATACTGACTACCAAAAGATCCAAATGGACAAAAATCGTCAGTAGAAAGACCCAATCGCACGTTCCGGGATTCTAAAGCAAAAGACAGATGCACTTGATCAAAATTTTTCCATGAATCACAATCATATGGATGAATAAAGCTTTTACCATTTGAAATATTGGTTTTGTGCCATGACATCATTGTCGCTGTGTTCTGAGACATAAATAAACGCTGCAACCTGGGTGTAAGTGGGAAATATCTCAACTGGTTTATAGGAATCAATCCAGACTTTCCTGAATGAGCTTCTTTATACCCCGATTGTCCACATGTGGGACAACTATCCAACAACTCATTTTCACCAGAATATAATATGCAATCGTTTGAACATGCATGGATCTTCTGATAACTAAGGCCTAGATTACGAACGAGTCTTTTGCTCTCATAATAATTAGCAGGCAGCAAATTTCCTTCAAGTAACAGTGCTCTAACCAAAGAAAATATTTGATCAAAACAGTTATTTGACATTCCATTATCTGATTTAATAGCCATAAATTTTGTATCTACTTCTAATTTTCTTATCATGCAACCAGGATATAATGCATCCTCAGCAGACCTGAACAACTCAACAAATTTAGATGGTGCCAACTCGAGAGGTAAATCAACATCATCCTCGAATTCTGTTTGTTGAATAGATGACCCTGCAACATCATGTAATAAATTCTGAAATCGTGATGGATCCAAAATCAAATTTTTAGTATCTTCTCTGGAACTACGTTCACCGTGTTGATACCAAAAAATATAATCTGATTGAAAACCAAAACGCAAGAGATGTTGCCCAATGATGTCAAATGTCTCAAACGTTCTTAGAGCACATTTTTTACAAGGACACTTAATTTTCCCTTCTGAAACAAATTCTGGGTTTGATGATGCAAATGATAAGAATGCTTCAACACCATCAACATATACAGGATTTAAACTAGAACCGTTTGGATTTCTGTGCTGATTTATCCAAGCACGATCATCTAATAATGATTGATGTCGATTTCTTTGTTCCATATTCATATATATGTTTCTAAAAAATTTAAAACCATTAATATTGTTAAATAATTTGATATAAGAAACAATATCCTAAAAAAGAAGATATATAATTACAGTTATTTATTAGTAATTACCAATAATTATAGGCGACACAGTTAGTTTGTAATCATCCCAACTAATTATTATTAATTTATCAATACTTAGCAATACATGGCAAAATGAAATATGCTTGAATAATGAAATAAAATTTTTTAATCATCGTTGTGAAGATTATATTACTAATTATTCTGATTTGTCCGATGGCTCATATCTTTTTAACTTTCTCCCGACTAAAATCAGTATGAAAAACTTGCTCTGACATTCGTTAGAGCACATTTTTCATACTGATTTCAGCGGGAGAAAGTAGCAAAGATATGAGACATTGAACAAAAGGTAGCCGTCAATCTGCTGGAAATTGTTCCAATTTATAACCATGTACTTGAATTTATTTGATTTTTGATTAATTTTATTAGTAATTATTGCTAATTATTACAAATATCAATATTTCCAACAGATTTTGCTCTATTCATAACATGTTCAAATCTTAAGGAGTCGTCAATTTTCAGGTCATGCCCAATAAAAAGTTTGCGTCAACTTTGTCCAATTTAAACTCTATAATTGTCCTTACATGGTTGATTATCTCGCAAGTAGTGTTGCAATAAGACGACACAAGTAATGAGAAAGACATGACTTGGGTTGTCCTATTGCAACGCTACTTGCAAGGTGATCATCTACGCACGAACAATTATAGTGTTACATTGGACACAGTTGATGCAAACTTTTTGTTGGGCATGACTGGAAAATTGGTGACCCTTTAAGATTTGAACTGTTAAGAACAAAGAAAAACTTGTTGAAAATATTGATAATTGTAATATTTTATAAATTTTTTATAATTTTAATAATATTAATATTTTTTTATAAATATTAAACATATAATAATAAAATAATTATTTCATAAGTATTATTTAACTATTAATATTAGAGTAATATAATATTTTATATTATGTTACTATTTATGTTACTAATTATATTACTAATTATGTTACTAATTATGTTACTAATTAGAAATGTGAATATATGCATATAGGTCGGGTGGTTAATCAATCAATGAATAGAAAAACATAGGTAATTGACCGCTCATCTACCTCAATTCTCTTTTCATTTGTGTGTTGAGGTTGACAGGAAACTTCTACCTCCACATATAATATGTGCTTTTACTATCAAAATTATAAACCTCCTCACCTCTATATTGGCGAGGAGGTTGATAATTTTGACAGTAAAAGTAGATATTACATGTGGAGGGAGACGTTTCCTGTCAAACCTCAACACACAAATGAAAAGAAACTTGAGTTAAATGATTGGCCAATCACGTTTCCTAATTATCCTAATTGTTTCCTAATTGTTTCCTAATTATTTCCTAATTGTTTTCTAATTGTTTCATAATTAAATCTAATTGTTTCTTAATTAAATCTAATTGTTTCCTAATTAAATCTAATTGTTTCCTAATTAAATCTAATTGTTTCGTAATTAAATCTACTAATTAAATCTAATTGTTTCCTAATTAAATCTAATTGTTTCCTAATTAAATCTAATTGTTTCCTAATTAAATCTAATTGTTTCCTAATTAAATCTAATTGTTTCCTAATTAAATCTAATTGTTTCCTAATTAAATCTAATTGTTTCCTAATTATTTTAATTGTTTCTGAATTATTTTAATTGTTTCATAATTATTTTAATTGTTTCCTAATTATTTTAATTGTTTACTAATTATTTTAATTGTATCCTAATTATTTTAATTGTTTCCTAATTATTTTAATTGATTCGTAATTATTTCTAATCAATTAAATCTAATTATTTCCTAATTATTTGATAATTATTTTAATTAAATCTAATTATTTCTTAATTATTTGATAATGATATATTTATTTCTAATTATTACCATAACATCCTCCGGGAGTGTCGAAGCAAGAGTGCAGCAAGGCCCGTTGTCGTGTACCAGGTTACCCCGAGTCAAGCTCGAAACACCTTGTCAGAGTTTTCACTCCTAGGTACAGCTGTGCCAGAGCTGCCTCTACTTGTTCGTATCCAGACAGGGATTATTTGGTACAAGCACATAAACTAATTATACTATATAGCTAAACATTCTATTAAAAAAATTAACAATTAAAAATAAAATTAACAATTAAAAATAGTTTAACAATTAAAAAAATATAAATACCTTTAGTAATCTGTGCCTTCTAACTACTTCCTTCCTCTTCTCGAAAGAAAAAATTAAAACAAAAAAATTTCTACTCAGAACTGAAAATTAGAGAGAGAAAAGAATAGAGATCTGAATGTTATGGAAAAAATGGATGGGGTGTATATATAGGTTAAATTATTTGTGACTGTCGTATTTGCGATGGTCTCCCATCGAAAGTACTTGGTATTGCGACGGGATACCGTCGCAAATGCCTTTGCCCACATTAAATACAGGCGGCGGGTAAAAGGACTTTTGTGACGGGCCCGTCGCAAATAGCCACCATTAGCGACGGGCGGATATCCCCGTTGCAAATTTCTATTTACCGCCGCCGGTATTGGCGACGGGGCCCGTCGCAAATACCTTCGCCTGCATTAATTGCGGGCAGAGGGTAAAAGGGTTGTTGAGATGAGCCTGTCGCAAATGCCACACCATTAGTGACAGGCAGATATCCCCGTCGTAAATTACTATTCACCACCGCCAGTATTTGCGACGGGCGGATATCCCCATCGCAAATTCCTATTTACCACCGTTGGTATTTGCGATGGGTCCCGTCACAAATACCACCCATAGGATTCTCTGTTGCGATGGATAAATAGTCCCGTCGCAAAAACGTATTTACCACCGCTGGGTATTTGTGACGGGTTGAAGGTGACCTTTGCAAATAGGCTTTACAGCGGCCGGTATTGGCGACGGGGCTCGTCACAAATAATACCGGGTGAATATTTTTTTGCGACGGGGAAATTTCCCCGTCGCAAATACTATTTACCACCACCGAGTACTTGCGACCGGTAGCCTTCTACCCGTCGCAAATAACCTTCCCGCGTTTTGGCATGCAAACCGTGCCATTGAAATTGCGACGGGGCCTGTATTTCCGTTGCAAATAACTGACCATTTGCGACGGGAATATATTCTCGTCGCAAAAACTCTTTTCATCGTAGTTTTTGCGATGGGAATAAGGCCCGTCGCAAAATACCCCGTCGCAATAATCGTTTTTTCTCGTAGTGTTTTAAATTTATTATTTATCAATACACGAAATTAGTGTACCTTTGGATATTGAATTAACATCCATATTTTCAATGAACATTTTTTCAATGATCTTATTTTCAATGGCCAAATTTAATTCTTATATGAATGAATAATTTTTTTCAATTTTAATTCATTTATTATATGACATATTTCATAATTAATTTGAATTCCATTAAAAATAGGAAAAATAATAAATAATTATAAACATATATATTATGGAAAGAATATGATTCCCAAAAAATCATGGCATCACAAAATCCTTTGAACATAAATGTTTATTATATTTATAGATTAGATAAATAAGTGTCTTATGTCACATAATTACTTCAACATCTCCCACACAGAACTTTCTCATATGTTATCCATATATAACACTCGAATTCATTACCCAAAAAATGGAAACATCAAATAGAGTGTGGTCAAACACTCAATATGGAAAAAATTTATCAATATGTCTAAATGGATTATTTTCTAATAATGGTATAAAATAGAATCCTGGGATTAATATGTGATTAATAAGAACATGGAATCATAATATTTTTTGATAAAACATTATATAGTGACATGTAACCTAAACAATAAGTATATAATTATAATATATACAATAGAATAAGAATTTAGAAACATGAGGAAAAAGTCCTGATCCATGGGATATCACATGGAATTTTTTCATAACATGAAAATGTGGTTGAAGTATAAGAATAGGAAATCATAACATGTTGAAAAAAACAACCACGATTGATTACATGTATAATGTTCTGATAAAAACATTAATTTTCATGTTTTGGGAATTGAATATGTCAAAAATTTCCAGGCATATAGTTGTGAACAACACCATAATATACATGCACATTGTAGTGAACATAACAAAAATATCCTCGCATAAAGATATGAATATAACGATAGTTTCTGCACTTATATCTGTGAACATAACAATGAAGTCTATAAATAATTTTATCATAATATATAAAACAATAACTAATGAATTGTAGGAATATAATGTAACCACCATTAAGATAAATATAATAAATATATATTTAGCCCATATTATATCAATAGGACATCTCAATATGAAAACTAATGGGAATGAAATGGGTTGTCGATCATTTTCAAATTACATCGCCTAAAATGACATTAAGAATTTGATCATTTGATAAAAGAATATTTTACCTCATAATTATGTATAATATAAGTGCATTTATAGAATGATCATGAATATAAATCCTTCAGGGGGAAAATATTTCGTAGATAGGGAGAAAAATGGAATTCTAGACGTATAAATTATTCTCATAAAACATTTTTACTATTGTTGTAAAAAAGAAAATTATGATTCATATTTAAAAATAATTTTTTAGAAGGTAAGAAGTTTTTTTATAAGACAATTTTAATAATAAACTCTAATAATGAAATTTTAAAAAGTATTTAATATTATATAATGAAATGTGTATAGGTATTAAATATTTGAAATTAATAAGAAACTCATTTTTAAACATCTTGGGTTGTTTTTGAGAGACCCCAAATCAATGAAAAAGTTATCAGACATCATTTTAAAAATAGAAAAATAAAAATAAAAAGGGTACATAAGATAATACATATTTTTATTTTATATTAAGACTAATGAATAATATTAAGATTGAATATAATCATGGGTATTATGGTTATAATTTAGAGGATGATAATTTTTCATTCCTATTTCCTATTTTTTTGAACAATGAAATGCATCAAAGAATGATGTTTTGGAATGAAAATGTAACTTCATGATAGAGAGAGATAGAGATAATATAACATTTTAAATATATGAATATAATAATATAATAATCATATAATATCATTGGAAAAGAAGATATATTATAACCCTAGAAAACAAAATTTATGTCAATAATAACACTAATATTTTTATAGAAATAATTTATTAATCATTGGGAGTAAATATTACTCTATATATCCATGAATAAACGGAGAGTATGATTTTTATAGAAAAATAAATTGGATTTTGGGAGAATGAGATCATGAAAAAGTGTATAAAAATTTCACCACTCAATGAAAATGAATTGAGTTTACCGAAACACATAATGTTTGAGTAAATTAGGAATCAAAATCCACTGATGGATTAACAATTTTATGGAATTTTAAATTCCCTAAATAAGATTATAATTATTAAAAATAAGTAAAGGAGGACTTATATATACCATATAAATAAAATTAGGTTAATAATAGTAAACATATCACAAGGAAAGAAAATTAAGATGAAAACCATAACTTTGGATTCATGCATAGTCGATCGCGCTATAACATCAAAAATAATAAATTTAGGATTAATATTAATCTATTTCAGAAAAATATTTATATTTTATTGACCATATAACATTCATTGTATTTTCTTACTAGGTGTTTATTAATAATTCTTTTTTAAAATTTATATTTATCTGTTAATTGTCCTATATGTTCTATGATTGCTGAAAATTAGTGGTTCTAGTAATTGATCCCTCCCCTATGTTAAACACAAATTAATTGTTCATGGATGTTACATAGTTATGTTTCATATAGTTTTTAATTCCAATAGTCATTTTTTATAATTTGTAGAGATTATTAATAAAGGTAATCTAAAATATCATTTGGTTTTTATGAATTTTGATTCAAACAAAAGAATTTATTTTATTAATATATATAATTATATATATTTAAATTCTATAAATAAGGATATAAATATAATTAATAATTATTATATCATATTAATGGTATCTAGATTTTCTTAATCATTCATGACAACCCCTTTATGGAATTATTCATTTAGGTGATAAAATTGATAGAAATGTAACATTATAATGAACGAATGGGTAAGAACATCTTATTTTATGTTAATAAACTTTTATATAATCATAAAAAGTTCCAAAAAATATTAAGGTTTTATATCATATTTTAAAATGATAAAATGAAAAATATTTAGTGGAAATGATTTGTGTGTGTATAGTTTGTATATTGAACACTTTAATCATATATTTAAAATCCTCTTTTAATTAATGGATTAAATAATGATTATTTTGAACTATCATTACAAAATGTGAGAGAGGATTCTTAGGGAGTGAATTTTAATGATTACTAAAGTGGAAACATATGAAAAGGTGTTCAAGTATGTGGTGGTGGAGTGGTACTTTTATCGGTGAGCAAGTGTGGATTTTTTTCGAATACCCTAAAATTAAATAATTTCATTATCTATCAAGGACACATTTAGGGATTTATTTAAAACCATGAAAATTTCACCATACACAACATAATTATTAAAATAATTAAATAATTTTTTAGTTATAAATATAGTAAAAACTATTCAACTATCCAAATCATCAGAAAAATATATAGAATTCTAGATTTAGCATCATTCTTGCAAAAGATAAAAATCTATAACTTTATAAGACACTAATATGAACCATAAAACACAAATATATCACCAATAAAATTGATTTTTTTTTCATTTTATTCTTTTCATAATCCCTATATAAGTTAAGGATATGTACCGATGATCAAAATTCCAAATTGTTATATGGTGAGCCTCAACTCCCATGGTTTCCTTAAAATCACTTTTCTTTAGATGTTCCTCCTAAAAACCTAATTTTATAGAGGCTGGTTCTTCTACCAAAATAAAAAATAGTTTGGTTGATTCTATACGAAAAAATAACAAACGATTTGGTTACTTCATTAATTAATATAGAAAATATATTGGGAGAATTTTCTTCTAAAATAGAAAATGGGTTTAGAAAATATAAAGAAGAACTCTATGTATTCACTCTTTGTCATTTATCTAACAACATGGATTTACCTTATGTATCTTTAGTAGAATCACTCACAAATTAAGACATTACAGCCATCCTATTTCACTCTAGATAATTTATAATATTAACATTTTTTGTCATATTTTCTTTAAGGTATGCATCTAAAAAGGAAAACATTTTAGGAATGAGATAACCACACCTTACCAATTAGAATATTACATTATCAGATGATATAAAGGAAAGCTTACTCTTCATTTTCCATAGCATTTATTAATAGAAAATATGGACCATCTCTAGGTTTTACTTTAGATATTATCTTATCTTGGAAAATATCTACCATACGAACCATTAGTTCATTGGATATAGAATCCCTCGACAAAACAAATACCAAGGAATGAAATAAACACCACATAGATGCCTATGTACATCAATGTTTTGATATGATTCATCACCATACAACCATCTACCCACCGTGTGACTCTAATGTAATCACACACTGTAGCCTTTCCAACCTCATGTGTAGTCTAATTACGGGATCTCCTTAATGGATAACCAATCATAATGAATTGAATTGTCATGTTATTTCATGAAAATGGATCTCTATAATGTTTCCTACCCAGTGCATGGATTTTTGGTGAACCCTCAACACAGCCTTATTAACCTCATGTGTGGTTCAAAGCTATGATATCCCTTAAAATTACCCACTCACCATGTGAAATATTCTCATGTGATTAAAAGTATCATTGTGTGTCCAAATACCCACCACATGGACAGTGGAGGGCCTACACTACACCCCTGCCTACCTCCTATGTAATCATAATACAAGATCTCTTTCACAAAAACCCATCCCCATGAACCATTATATACTGTGATTATGAGATTCAGATCATTATGTCCTCCCATATAATTTTATTTTCACCAACAAACACTCTATATGAAATCCAACACATGCATGAATGCTTAACATATACACCACATGGCCATTCATTCCTTAACATGAATCAAAATATATTGAAAAGTAGTTTACCTAGACCTTAGCTATAAATACATTTAATTTCACATTTAGTAGGATTCGTATAGGGATCAAACAAATACTCATATAATAATAAAATGAATTATTCCAGAATAAGGCATTGGTAATTTAGCCACCCACTTATGATGACTCCACATAATGTTCCGTCCATGAAGTTCCTTCCATGTGGAATTTTCCACAACCCAAGCATGTGGAACCTACCCAATATATAGAATTTTCATACATATAGCGACCTTGTGATCAACCTCTGTAGATTAAACCTTGTTAATTCTCTTTCACTTGCCTATAGTTTAGAGCCTTCTCCATCACACCCAACCACAATTGTATGCTCACTGGGAATATGAGTCACACTATTGGGCATACCAAGTATACTAGTCTCCTTAATTATGTACCCATATTAGTTATCCTCTATCATTGAATCAACTATCTGTCTCCCTGGTGGACATTCCTCCATCATAAGGTCCCTAATAAGTCCATACCCTCCATCATGAACAATCCTCATAGACAATCCCCCTTCATTATCCCACCACAAAGACACACACCCCACATGAGATCCCAATTTGGGATAGCATTACACATTCTTATCTACCATGAATTATAGATTTGTATGTTCCAACTAACATATTAAGATATCATATACCTTGAGATAACTATACATACCATCAAAGTTTGGGTTTCTTAACAACTCCTCCAACCATGGCCTTTGTGTGATGTTTTTAATAACCCAATGGACACATTTTTCCAAGAAAATCCAAATTGTGACATGTGGAGACAACTTTTAAATACATTGGTTATATATGATATGTTTTTTGAGGATAACACATTTTTCCTCCTTGGATCAGGAATTCCCTTAACAAAAGGTTCCTTTAATATGTCACCCATAATTTATAGAACCTTGCAGAGATCTTTAATGATGAAACTCCTTGATAATGAGGGCCCTAATCATAAATTTGGTAGTGATAACTCTCAGGGATCATCATGTTTATCCATGATCATAATTCCATTTTATGATCTAGGTATGAATTGGATTCCTTCCCATGTTTAAGGATCAAAATGGTTCTTATTGAATAATTTACCACTATGAATCTTCACGGGGTATAGGGAGATAAAAGCCGATTTGGGAAACATTCATTTCTGTTGTGCTTAAGCACTGGTAGGGAAAACCCAAATTCACAAGTCACACTCATTTTTATTTCTTTACAATTTTCCTAAAAAATACATCCCCACAACACTGTATTAAAATATGTGTCTCAAATTTTAGTTTTATGATGAAAAACTACAAGAAAATTTCCTAGAAACATGATGTAAAATTGTATTATAATGACCTTATTGAATTATGCTAAATATACAAGTTAACTTCTTACTAAATGACCTAAAATAGTTAAACTTTAACTATATGGGTGAGGATATATAGGGTGTTTCCCTATGATTAAAATACATCATCATATTATACATACATCTTCATTTGGTTATACTCTATTGTGGTCAAATGGAAGGTTCTTTTCATTTTTAATCCCCACACTAGCCATTATGAAGCCCCTTTCTCATATTCATCCATTCTACATGATGTTATACTACTTATAAGTGGGAATTGTCACATGGCCTATAATGGTATGATGTGTCCCATTATGTTCCACAAAAATATGTGGATTTTGATTCCATTCATAGGGATAGATATGAATAAATTATTATGGGATTGATTTCAATGCCAAAAACACTTACCTCCTAGATAGAAATAAACTCTAGATCACCCATATGTTCGGATTTAGGAGATGGTACCCAAAGAAAAAGCATCGATAAGTAACAAGAAAAATATGAATAACCTTTAATACATATAGTTTTCCACCCTGAAGAGGTACCACATACATTTAACAGATATTCATATCACCCCATTTCAATGAATAATATTTTTTTAGGGGTAACCACTTCCATGATAATATTCAGGAATGATTAATGAATATGACTTCAATTTATAAGAGAGTTCAAGAAGGGAATGATTATCCTAAAAAAGGTGTGATTGCACTAAACTCCCACACACTCAAGAAACATGAATTGTATGTTATTGTTGAAAATTACCAATGATTGAATACTATTTTAAAAAATCTCTTTCTTGGTTCAAAATAAGAGTGAAACGGCAAAACATAATATTTTTCTATCACAAAAAAAAATGGTGAACACAATGTGAATCCCGCACATATTAATGAAAAGTTAGACTAAAATGTTTTATTTCTTATATTTTATTATTCAACTATTGAAAATATTAAATAATAGTTCCCTTAAATCCAAAAAAATATAGCACTATATCAACATCAAACATACCCCTTACTTGTGGCAAAGGTGGAGGCCCAGAAAGATAAGAAATTATTCTAACCAAAATAGTGTATCCAATCATAGGAGATGAATTTTTAGTTTGGTGGTACCATTAAATTGGTATTATCCTCACTATGAAGGTCACTTGTGAAGACCTTTTCGACGTGATGCATTTCCAACCATATACTAAAATATTGGAGTAAAATAAGTAGGATTGAATTATCTTAATCCACAAATATTTTGCGAGTTTATCCCTATATAGAGCCAACAAGAACCACTCTTATATTAGGGATGTATAAATGGAGTTCTGCTATGGCCTAGCTACTTCCCATCATTATTCTATGAGGGATATATCTAATCGTTATCATTATGAACATATTGTAACCTTAATCCCTCAATAACATGATAAGAATGCTACCTAAGCAGTGTCTTGTTCAATCACTCAAACCCAAGCACTTGTGAGATACCTCTAAGGTAAGTGAACCATTAATCACAGGGAGTGGGATCATATCCCCAAATACACTGAATAAGTCATAAATTCATATCAGTGATTTCTAATGAGTAAGAATATATCTTTTTCATGGGTTTTCAAGCTAAGTATTGCAATCTGGAAACATTCAGAGGATATTTTATGCAGATCAAGATAAAAATTGAAGGACTCAATTATACTGCTTCTCCAATAAATGAATTTGATCAATATACCGTTAGGAAACCAGTGGATTAGAGTGGTCCCATATTCACACTCACATCAAAGAACATAACCATACTCTTGTTTTTATAAAAGAATCCATCCATCATACATTTGAAAAGATCGAAAGGATGTCTCGTATCCCAACTCAAGCATTGAAATACACCCATTATATTGTATTAGTAGAATAATGTGGCTTCCAATGTTATATATTTCTGTTTAATAGGGGACAAGAACATATTTCCCCTCCTTACACTTGTGTAGCTCATCAATATACTTTAATAGATACTAAGGAAAGGAACATATTGTTTCTCAAATTCAAAAGGATCATCAGCACATTCTAGTGATGAATGAATAAAAGGACCAAGTAATACTCAAGTTTTGAGTAGTGACCATCATCTACTTTTTATTTCAACTTCATGAAATTCTCATATTCTTTGAAACTCTATATTTACTCATAGAAATATTTTATATGTTAATTAGGAGTATTAATATACTCTTACTTCCCTTAATTCTGTATAATTCCATCTATAAATCTAGAAATAAAAGTAGAGGTAGGACCATATTTTTATCTGTCCATAAAATAAATATTGAAATATTCAAATAATAATATCAGATCCATATATTTATGCTACCACTTGTGAAGGTCATTGTGAAAAACACATGAACCAATCATCCAACACAGATCATCTAAGAATAAATCATTTCATGGGTATCTCAAAACATTAGAGTGGGTTTGTATACCTACATTGATAAATGAAGGTGTTATTTTGGGATTAAAGAGTCTTTAAATAGTGTCCCATGAGAATCTCACTACACATTACCCCACTCAATAATCTTAAATGACCAAAAAATTGGCGTCATTCAATATATTTTCTTTAAGTTATATCTTATACCCCAACTCTGAATATGCTAGAGGGTATATCCTAAAGAAACACCCATCATGATCAAATCCAAGAAAAATGTACTTGATGGGAATGATTCATCAACAGGCTCCTGCATCATGGCTCAATAATGGTTTAGTAGACCTCTCACTTGAGAAAATATATTCCTTTATCTCTAATACCACATTAAATATCATCTTTATCACAGTAAGAACATGCACTACATCTAGATCATTATAGAATGAATTTCATAAAAAATTATGGGAGTGATAGTAATGGTTATAGTAGTAGTAGTAGTATGAGAGAAATCAAATTCCTATAAGGATATGGGAATTTTTACTACTTTCACTAGCAATATGGTCATCAAATCCACATAGGGTCAAAATTTTGTAGGTTATTAAACCATATCAACCACAACTTTTAGGCCTAATGATTTTATGATACTGTATCCCACACATCCCTGGATTCCTAAATTATCTGGATTGGGGGAGACACAATAACTAATATTTTCATAGTTCTTCCCATAACAAGATTGCTCCCTTTCACTCGAGGCATTCTCAGTAATGGTTTTTGGGGATTCCCATAAGATTACGCTTCACATAACATCTTTGAAATAACTTTTAGGAGGATAAGTGGATCCTTGTATTTGATTAAAAAAAATGGTCCATGAAAAATGCTACGGACGATGGGTATTATGATTTACCCTTTGATAAGTATTCCTAAGGATACTAATCCCCCTTATAATGATATATGATTCCTGTAGAAAACTATGAATCAATTAATTTAATTAGTGATAACCTTATAAATAACATATAACACAATTCTATTGTAGATGAATGGGATGAGAGACATTATATATGAAACATATTCCACACAAAAATTCCTGAATAAGCTTTCAATACTCAATAGTAAATAAAAGTTCATTATTTTGAGGTTCCCTTAAATGCTCCCTTACCATAGCCTCAGTGATACTAGCATAAAGAATGGGGGAAGAGTGTAGTCACAAACTATACCCCACAAACAAAAGTTAATCCTCCTAATTTATAAGTATTATTTTCAAAATATTAATTATATTTAAATTATTTTAAAAAAAATCATCATAGAACAACTCTTGGAAAATATTTCGGTAGTGTGTAACCTATATGTTGTGACCCTCATTTCTCCTTCATCAAATATCCTCCAAAATGGAGATGTTTATTTACCAATAAGATAATAATATACACATAATAATATAATATACCCCAAGTATACATTTTAAATGGACTCAGTGGAAGATGGATATTAGGAGTTCCTTTAGTTGGATTGGAATCCAAAACCATGTTAGGCAAGGTACCCTAGTCAAAAATAAAATTTATTATCAATAGAAGGAATGGGTAAGTGTTCATATCATTCAATACTTGTTTCCTCACCAAAAATATTAATTCAACAAACCATCCCACCAAAACTTATTAACAACAATGAATCATTGGAATCTATATTAGAATTATAATAAGGGAAATGTGAACCAATACATCCAAAAAGGAATCCAAACCTAGAGTGGGTGGATATGACTCCTCCTCCTACCAACATTTTAAATCCAACAATTCTAATATTTAATAGAATTGTATTCCCTAAAAATAATATTACACTTTTTTATCTTGCTATGAAATCTTGTTGGGAACCCCTGACTAATAAGATTAAGCTAAGATAATGTGTTTTTTCCAGACTATGGAGTGTCTATAATTTTTCAAGTAGAGTAAGTTTCTATCCAGATTGGTCATACGATGGGAAGTCCACTATCAAAAATTTATCTATCAATGTATATCGATGTTGAGAAAGAAAATAGTCATTGATCTCACAACTCAAAATCAACATGAAAATAAGAGAATTTTGAGACATTATTTCCATACAAAATGGTGTGATCTACTACTTAAATATATATCCCCCATAAGAGAGTATATTGAAAATGTGTATAGTTAATTTAGATACTAAGTTTTAGATGTTTTTATCCAAATCAAATAACTTGGTGGATTCCTTAATTCTCGTACAGTGGAACAATGGAAAAAAATCATTTGATGGAATAAGGATATGTATCAACCAACACAAAAAATCCAACAGATGATAAAAAGGAAATAAGAAAAATTTAACATGATTAAGTCATTTAGTGCACTATCCCAAACATCGGAACCCATGAATAATTTTTCGGTGCCTCCAAATAAATAAAACAAAGAAAAGTAGCATACACATTAAGAAGGGTTAAAAGAGAAAACGTTATCTCCATATGAATATTGAAAAAATAAAAAAACCCAAAGATTAGGTACTAAGGTAGTTTATAAAATATTTGGAGAAAACTATTGATTCTAATAAAGAGCAAAAATACATAAAAATTTAGCCTCAATGACATCTTTAATGTTTTCCACTACTATTAAATTTTTGGGAACACCATCTAATAGTTATTTTCCCTTAAGGAAATACTCTAAAAAAGGGTTGACTCCGGGAAATTAATGTTAGTAAGACAATAAGAAAAACTGTATTGTGTTTCCTATATCCCACTAGAAGAAGGATGAGAATGAAAAGAAGTTCCAAACAAGGGCATGCAAATGTTTAATGACTTGATGAACAGGAAGATATTCTTCCAAAATTATGTTATCCTTATTTAATAGTTGAATCAATAAGTTTTATCCCCATGTGCTTATGTAATGACTAAGATGAACCCTTAACTACAACTTGTCACAAAGAATTGTTCCTCTAATAAATAGTGAAAATATTTTAATAAGAATAAGTCACAAGAATAGGAACACGTACAAATTTTAATGATGGTTCTAACACATAAATATTTCAAGACATTAACATTAATCATATGGGAACTGATCTTCTAAATGATTCAATAAGAACTATCCCATAAAACCGAACTAGTTTCAAACAAATATTCCATATAAAACACCACAAACATGATTCACATGGTGGGTCCCTTCTCTAAATAAGATGATATATATGATCCTGAGTTTCACTCCCAAAATTTGGGAGAAGGTTGAATAGGCCACTATGTTCAATATAGGAAAGGAATATGAGTTTTCATATATATTTATATACTCTCAAGTAATGTACCTACTAAAACCACATATTCTGTATAAACATGGTGATATGTATTTTAGATGGCACAACAAGAGTTCCAATCTACTAAAAAATCACCGATAGGTCATTTAGACCCAATCATGTTTTTGGAATGATTTATGAATCTTCATCATCTAAGTTAACATAAAAATATGAGAACGATAGTTAAAATCATCCCACAAATGAAAAAGATTATCCCAAATGCAAATTAGGAAAAGTATCAAACAATATATATGTCTCAGGATTCCATGATTCTCACTAAGGAGAATCTCCATCAAATTAAGCATATAAATCATGCTCAAAATTATCAAACCATGAAATAGATGGATATTGTTTCACCCCAAATTTCAATTCTTGATGAACTAAACCATTTATAGAATATTTAAGAAACTCATATTTTTCCACTGTTAATCCCTCAAGATTTTGAAGGTTAGGTTTTAGTTACTTAATTATATCATTCAAAGATAAAAACCACAAAATAACATGTAGCCAGCTCCTTTATGGATAAATATTGAGAAACTATCTTATAAGGACACATAAATCCCTTGTAAATATCATTAATATTGTAAAACTTTTCCATTCATTTACTCCACATTAATAATAGTTTTAGAATCAATCTCATTATAGTTCAAAAGTAAGACAAAAATCATTATAGCCAAACCATGCTTAAATCCCAATTTGGAGACATTGTTTTTTAGTCTATGTTTTTGGATGTTCGTCATGATATGAAATTCAATGATCTTCAAGAAATATAGTTGATGAATTACTATATTGAATTGCCTCAACCATACAATTAGTGTCTCTATTACTCTATTGATGGAAAATATGGAGTATTTTATGGAGACACGGCCAATTTCATGTTCTGTGAGTCTTAATATATAAATATACAAAAAAATATATTTGGAGTGAAATTTTCAATGCATGATAATGAGATTCATGTCACGAATCCTAAAGGTCTATAAATATACATTTTAAACCCATTACCTACTCTTAAAAAATACTACATATTACCCACGATTATGTATGTTTCCCCCAATAATTATGACATCATTTTCATCACCCAATTTATATTTTATGGAAAAAGTTTATAATCCCAAAAATGTAGATATTTACCCCAAATATAATTCCCCTTATTTTCCTCTAAAAGATAAGGGGATCCATTCATCAATATATGGATTAGAAAATACCTCTATATCACTGAAAGAAAATGAAATATTCCATGTTTCATCCCATGTGTCTCTAGATAAAATATCAATAATTCCCCTAATAATTATTTCCATGAATATATAAAATACCCCCGAGTCTTCTAGTTTAGTGGTTCTCAATTTTCATCACAAAAGATAAAAATACCCTTTGTGTTGTCATTAAATCCAAAAAATATACATTCATCAACTACTTCTTTTAAAAATGATGTAGTGGAATAAGCTATAGAATATATCAGAGTTTTCCTCCATCACTGTAGTTTGGAATCTCTATAACCATTGATGAAATCAAGAATGTGAATCTTGGTATATAGGAAGAGTCATGGGCTATGTTAATTAGTCATTCCATTTATCCTGAATAGAGAGAGAGGGAAAAATTCTTAGAGGCGTAATGAGATGATTTTGATTACTATTATAGAGAAATACATATGCATGATACTGATAATTTCTCCCATCATTTTGGTTTGACTACAAATCACCATGGATAAATGAAATAATCTAGTGGAATGGAACCATATCACATTACCATGGTGGAAGTGGAATTTGAAAATCTTATCAAATATAACATCATTTTGGAAGTCCAATACATAACTAGATCTCTTGTATCATCCCTAAAAAAATTAAGTGTAACACCCCAATATTCCATGGAACGCTTCTCTTTGAATAATAGAGTAGTGTGTGTTGTACGCAACCTTGAGTTCTAACACACCGCGACCAATCTAAGTAGCCATTATGAAAAGTAATACCCACTTTTTAAAATTATATAAATTATATATATCAAAATTGACTTCATTTTTGGATTCTTAATATCAAAATTATCCTATGTTGAATTTTTGGTATTTTTCTAAGAACATCCAATTTTCGATGAATAATGAAAAATACTAAAAAACAACATTTTTAATAAAAATAATTTATAGTAATAAATTATACTATTCAGTGGTTTTAAAGTATAAATAGAATATAATTTTATCATTTTATCCAATGGTGGTCATTAGAATAAATTTCACTTTGAAATTGGATATAAACAATTGCCAGTCTTTTGATTGATATTGTTTCTTAAAAACACGCTATTTGATTTGACAATGGAAATTAATTATTAAATTAATTAATGAAAATTATAGGTTTTTAATGTTTTAAAATAGTCATTATTTTTTAATTCGGAATATCAAATATATCTTAGGTTGAATTTTTGGTATTATTCTAAAAAACTTCAATTTTTGATGAATAGTGAAACCACTAAGTGGTAGTTAAAAAACGGATTTTTCGTTAAAATGAAACTTTACCACTTCTGTGATTTGATTTTCGAAAATCCAACATACATGGTTGTCATTACGAAGTAAAATTTGTTTCAATTGGTTTAAAATAAATTTTTGGTGAATAGAAACTTTAAAGTTTTATTAATCACGATTAAAGGTAATTAGTGTAATTTAAGGTAAATATAATGTTATAATAATATGAAATTACCTTTATACTTGTCCTACCCTTATTGGATGAGTCATGGCCGACCAAGAAAATCCATGGGTCAACTTGGGGACCCCATGGAGCCACTTGGGTAAGAAAATGACATTAATAACTTTTTATTTAATGTGAAAATAAAATTGTCACAAACATATATGTGTTGTTTTACTTAAACAATTATTATCTAGGGTTATATAAGTTAACTTTTAGACTATAAATATTCAATGGAAATATATGAATATTTCCTACATCATGGTATTTTTTTTATAATTTTTAGGCATTAAATAAATAAATTTATTTATGACACAATGATGATGCACCAATTACCTCATTAATGAACAATTTAAATAAAATGAAAAGATATGGTAAAATATAAGAAATAAACTTGTCTAAAACCTATTGGATGGGTATAATTCTAACCATTATCACCTTATCCTAGAAATATATCATTGTGGTACCTTTAAAATTTGAAAATCATTTCATAATAAAGTAACATTTCAGGACTTTCCAAGAGTGCCCCTACTCTACTCTTATAAAAGGCCCCCACCTCTACCACCTTACTCACACCTTCAAAGCCATTTGGGTTGGCCAACCTCTTCCCAAATACTCTCTAAAATTCCCTCTCTTACTTCAAGATGCCTAACTTTGGTTAGAAGTATTCCCAAGGAAGCCTTTGTCTCAAATAAAAAACGAGTTACCCAATTTAACGTAATGTCTTCTCTTATGTTATTTTGTTTAATTTTTCTTCTCTAACCCATGTTTCCCTCAGAATCCGGGGATGAACACCTTGATGGGAGGTTCAAACATTCCGATTGGTTTCTAACGGGTTTGTTCGTATAACCAGAAACATCCAATGATTCCACATCCATTCGGACCTACTTTCCAAAGGTAGGTGCTCATTAGTTTGTGGACTGATGAGGCTTAGGAATTTTCATTGGTCAAGAGGATGGGAGGTCGGACTCATCACACCTTTTTGAGGGGAATTATTGTCTACTCCGGGACTCTCTTTATAGATTTACATTATGTTTGTGAATCCTTATTACATTACCAAGTATAAAATGAACTTTCCTTTAGATCTGACAATCAATGATTAAATATGTAGGAAATTTAGAGAATATTTTGTATGTATTCAAGGTTCTTCATCGATAGAGAATCATCTGTATTTATTAGAGATTCATGGTCAATGGTACCCTTCGACACATTTATACAGAAGTCTCTTGGTCATTATGATGACCATGCTGATTTTAAAGCCACTCAGTGGGGCACTTGAAGTTTATTGTCATTCAGAAGGACACGGATTATTTTAGAGTTGGGATCGAACTCGTAGATAGGATACCTACGTATCCTTTGTTCAGAAAAGGAATCAGAACCCACGTAGTTCGAGTAAGGGAGTATGATGTTTTATGATTGATGGCTCAAAGAAAGATGTCACAATTACTTTTACACTCTAAGCTCAAGTGAGTCATGCTCGGTTTGAGAAACAAGAGGTATTGGTAAAAATTATACAATTGAGCCATCAAAGATACAATCATAAGAAATAATGTGGGGATTATGTATGTATAACAGCCCAGATAAATGAACGTTAGGATTTACTTCAGGGAAGAAATCTAGGAACAGGGTCCATAATGGTATATGTGCTTCATGGAGATTTTGAATACTCTAACTTGGGGATTACTCCTAAAAAGGAGGCCCAAATTAGGAGAAGACTTATGATTGGGTTTTACTCCTGAAATGGAATCCCAGATCAAAGGTAAATTAGGACTGGTTAAGAGAAATTAAGACTGGGGCTTAATCCTGAGGAGGATGCCCAAATTAGGGGACTGAGGCTTACTCCTAATGAGGATTCCCTGATTTGGGAACTTTAAGAATTGGGGCTTACTCCTAAGGAGGATGCCCAAGTTAATAATTATGACTGGGACATACTCCTGAAAAGGAGGCCCATATTTAAGACTAGGACTTACTCCTGAAAAGGAAGCCCGGTTTAAGAGAAATGTGGTTGGGGCTTACTCTTGAGGAGGATGCCCATATTTGAGACTGGGGCTTATTCCTAGAAAGGATACCCAGGTTAGGGGATCTAGGGCTTACTCCTAAGAGGATGCCCAAATTAGAGGACTTATAACTGGGGATTATTCCTGAAAAGGAGACCCAGTTTAAGGATTCTCTCATCTTAATGGATGAGGTTGAATGAATGAAATCTCAATCTTTAGTGACATAAAGATGTGTAAATCACTAGGTTTTGAGAGATATTCCATAGAATTCCTTTCAGATAAGGAAGTAAAATCAAGAAATCATGCCATAAATGGCTTTGAAGAGTGTCTTGAAGACTGAATCTTGAATAGGAAAATTGTAATGGATTAAGAGGGGTGAAATGGGCAAGAAAGGCACCCAAAAAAGCAAGGGCGCGCAAGTCCTGGCAGGCGCGCAGGTACTGCGTGGGCACGCAAGTCCTGGTCGCGCAGGTATGCCTACGTGACACATGGTGTACTTGCACGACGGTTAAAAAGGATGGTAATACTTGAGTGACTCTTCATTAAAGCCTTTATAATCCTATTGAGGTTCTTCCAGAAGAGGGGAGTGCAAGATCTATTGAAGGAGTAAGGCAGCGCGCAAGTGTGGCCCTTTTCCCTTAATGGATGGACACTCAGGCGCGCAAGTGTTGATGTGTTTCAACACTTAGGCCTTCCTCCCCCTCTTTAGATGTTCCGTTCTAGGTAAGAAATTAACTTAGAAGAGTTTTGGAAGCTTTGAGAAGGGACTAGGGTGCCGGGAGCTCAAATCTGAGTTTCTGGAAAAAATCCTGCACGAATGGGGGGCCCACATGGTCTATTTATAGGCATGAGAAGACCACGGGCGGTTATCACTTAGGCCGCACAAGTCACTTGCGCGACCATAATGCGTCGTGCAAGTGGACTTGCGCGACTATGAGGAAACTTTCACGACTTATGGGCAATCTTCTCCTTGTTCATCCCCTTGTCAATTTTTGATATTTTGTCCAAAGGTTGAATCACTTTGAGCTCAGATATTCCCCTTTTCCGATATTTAGATTCTGTGATGAAAGGAGTTTCAACAAAAGTCCCCCCTCAGAGTTGGATCCGAAAGAAATGAGGATTTGACTCTGAGGAAATCGAAGACATCCAAAGGAAAAGTGGCACGCAAGTTAGTGCGCGCAAAATGAGCTTTGGGCGCGCAAGGCCTGACGCGCAGGGATACGACCCTTGATCACGTAGGGTATGTCGCTTAGGGTCTCGGTCGCGTCTATAAATAGAGGGCCTCACTTCCATACAAGCATATGGATTTGCGGATTTCAAACCTTCGAGCTCTCACTGCGCATGTCACCTTAGCCGTGCAGGTTGCTCTATTTTCCGGTGTTTCCTTGATGGCGCACTGCTTTCAAGGTATCTGGGCCTGCGTGGTGATACTTGCACATCAAATACTTGCGCGACACATCCATACTTGCACACCAAGTTTAGACTTGCACGTCTTAATGCCTTTTCCATTTTTCTGAATTCATTCACAAATTTTATGAAAAATAAACCCATTTAAGAGTTAGTTTATTCAACTTTTGTGCAGATTAAATGGATCCCAAGGGAATTAAAACGGCCGATGAACTGGATAGTAAGCAGATTGATGACATGATGGACATCATTGGCCATGATTATTATGATATCCGCGACAGCACTCTCCCAGATTTGGCTATGTAATTGAAAAAATATCATATTAATTTCCCACAGAGCATCTACCTGCCTCTATATGGTCATGGTCATTTGCAAGGAGTCAATGTTCCGGATGCAAAGAACTATACGCCTAAAATGCAGCTGCACTACTACTCCTCTATTTCGGTTATGCTGTGCATTAAGAGAAAAAACAATGGTGTGAACTTTAAAATTCTTCCTCCATGTCGTTTTCTTGTAGATATGAAAATGGAAAACCCATGGGTTGAAATGTTTTCCACTGCTGGTTGGTGGAGAGAAGACAAACATGGAATTAGAGCAATATCTGAAAATAGTACTCTCCAAATGGATCTTTACTTCCAATGCCCCATTCTCAAATCCATGTATCCATCTTCCAAGTCTCTTGGACAGAAACAGAGGCACTGTTTGATCAGCAGAAAAAATTTCTCAAACCGCACTCAAGAAAATCCTTTTACAATTGTTCCAAGAAGAGCTAGTATCACTGAATCTCTTATTGTATCCAGTTGAATGAATTAATTCTAGGTGGTTGCTGATGAAGCTCGGGATGCCGTAAATCAAATGAAGAGTTATGTTTAAAGCCTCTTTTAATTCTTGAAAAAAAAAGAAGAGAATCCAATCTGTGGATGTCCTTCTAACTCTTGTGCATCAATGAAAAACACTTTCACCTTCACTCATTTGTACCTTCATTCTCTTTTGCTACATGCTTTAGATTTTACCTATGCCAATGGGCCTAGTAAGCATAGTTTAATTTTTACTAGGATTAATGTAAATAACCCTACAAACTTCAAACCTTTTAATTGCTCAATGTTACCTAAATCATACAAAATGTATGTTTATTGAGCTGGGAACTTGACTTTTATTCAGAGTTCCCCTATCTTTTGTGGGCAGTTTAAAGTCATGCACATCGGACATAAAAAGGCTAATGTTTAAGGTCGAAATATCTTTGACCGAAATGGATTAGAATTGACTCAATTCCTTGAAAATTCATCTGAAAACATATTACCATACTCAAGTATGAGGGAAAATATGTAAGCTATGACTTAAGAATATTTGAATCTGAGGAATGATATAAAAAACAGCTAAAAGGCATTAGAAGAAGTAGTTTCCAAGAATGATGTTACCATTATTTAACAAACCCGTTAGGGGGGTTGAATTATGTAGGGCCACCTAAGGGAATTGGCTGCATAGTTAAATAAAATAGTATCTTTTGGCTAACAAGTCTATTATGTAGACTATTTATGCAAGGCCACCTATGGGAATGTGCTGTATAGTCAGGAAAAAGTACTCTCAGAAATTTACTTTCCTAGTCCTAAAAGCCAGTGAAAGTTTATGGAGATTCAAATCTTCCAAAGTATAGAGTTTTCTGTATGGAAAGAGGTACCTGAATATGGAAAAGATATTTCCAAACAAGATTATAGAAGAACTGGATGAATATTACTCCTACGAAGGTATGACCCAAACATAGGGAAGGAGAATATAAACTATATACTTGAATACTTTTAGATCATGAAAAAGGATATGGGACAAATATGTTAAGGATGACTATTTTTGTGGATCCCTACATACTGTCATTTAAGACAAATAAGGACAAAAGAGGCATTCTTCCCAAGAATGATGTTACCACTATCCGAAAAACCCATTAGGGGGTTGAATTATGCAGGGCCACCTAAGGGAATTGGATGCATAGTCAAATAATAGTATCTTTTGGCTAAAAAGCCTGTTATGTAGACTATTTATGCAAGGCCACCTATGGGCACGTGCTGCATAGTCATACAAAAGAACTCTCATAAGTTTGACATTTTTGTGACTAGAAGTCATGAAAAGGGTTATGAGGATCTGAAAATATTTAAGGTTAGGATTATGACACATAAAGATGGGTATTGTTCAATGTATACAGAGACACATAGATCAATGCTAACCATAATCATGTTGTGGATGGGTCCTGAATTGAAATGTTGGACTTCACTACGTATCCCATAAGGATGAGAATCAAGACATACATAGTTCTTAAACTACAGTTTAACTTCATGTGGGACAAAAGGATTAGAGATCTTAGTTTAGGGTCAAATAGCTTGGACCATTGTAAGAAATACACAGTGTGTGTTTTTATAGGGACTTTTCAACCAAGGGACTGAAAAATGGAATTTGGGGTTAGGCCCAAAGACTTGGGACTGGATTCGAGGGACACTCGAACGTTCCTACGTATCCCATAAGGATGGGAATCAGGCCCATGTAGTTCTAGAAATACCCTGTGTACAAATTTGGTTCATACATGTGAAGGGTGAAAGGGGACTTTCGTACAATGATGGTTTAACCCAAGATAAAAGGTTTGGGTGTTGCCATGTTTGCATGTAATCTTTGAAATGAAACATTATTGAAAAAATCAATGTAAATAATGGTTCCCTCTCAGGTGAGGGTATCAATGAATATTTTAGTTTATTGTCATACTGGACAAAAGTGTTGTATAGTTTAATGTCGTATAACAAAGATGAAAGTGAACCAATGTAAAGATATTGATTCTAGGGGCAGTTTCACGAATCAACATCGTATGAGATGGAGGTGAACCAATATGAAGAGATTGGTTTTGGGCTTGAACCTTGGGAGGTTGCCTAAATACCCAGCCTAGAAGGCAAGGATCAAAGTCTGTGTAGTTCAATTAAAGAATGAATTAATGATCAAGTTGTGCTTGGGGACAATGACCTAAATAATAAAAAAAATGTTGTTGGGACTTACACATGGTTAGCAGCCCAAAGAGAGTGTTATGGTTGAGGTTTTCTCTAAGCTCACGTGAGTCATGCTCGATGTGAGAAACAAGAGGTAACAACAACCTTAATGATGCAAAGTTTAATGTCATGTAGGACATATAAAGGGACTATGCATTTTAGAGTCTTGCAGTTAGGACTATTGGTGCTGCACAGTTTAGTGTCATGTAGCAGGGACAAAGTACAGTTTAATGTCATGTAGGACGTATCACGGACTTTCTGTACAGTTTAGCGTCATGTAGTTAGGATGTCACAGTTTAACGTCTTGCTGGACGTAAGGGACTTGCAAATAGTTTAGGGTCATATGCATGGACTGTTGATGATGCAGTTTAAGGTCATACATGACCTACTTGCAGTTTAAGGTCATACTAGACCATTTAGGGAACTTTTTCACAGTTTAACGTCATGTGGGACGAAAGTACAAATAGTTTAAGGTCATATGTATGGACCGTTACTATATAGTTTAACATCATATAGCAAGGACGAATGAGGGACTTTGCAGTTTAATGACATGCAGTGAGGACAAATTAGGGAATTTTTTTTCATAGTTTAATGTCTTGTGGGACGAAATTAATACAAATAGTTTAAGGTCATGTGTATGGACCTTTGCTGTATAGTTTAACATCATATATCAAGGATGAAAGTGAAAATGTACTTTTCAGTTTATACAAAATACTTCTTCAAAAATCTGGCATTGGTTGGAGTAGTGATGAGTTCTCCATCCATTGAGATTAATGAATAAGCTCCATTGGAGTAGACCCTATGTATTGAATAAGGTCCTTCCCATTTTGGCTCAAGCTTGGGAGGTTTCTTTCTTGGTATCATTGGAGTTCTAAGAACTAATACCAATTCTCCCTGAGTGAATGAACGAAGAAGAACTTTTTTGTTAAAAGCTCGTGCTATTCGATTCTGATAGACTTCCAAGTGGTGCAAAGTGCACAATCTTTTCTCATCTAACCATTCCAATTCATTCAATCGCTTTTGAGACTGTTCATCTATAGATGATTGATCACAAATGGAAACTCTGAGCGAGGGTAGTTGAACTTCAATGGGAAAGACGACTTCCGTTCCATATAACAATGAATATGGAGTTGACCGAGTTGCAGTGCGGGTGGCAGTCCGATAAGCCCATAAAGCATGAAAGAGTTTATCAGGACATGACCTCTTATCTTTATCCACCATTTTTTTGCAGTATATTTGAAAGAGTCTTGTTAAAGGCTTCTATCTGGCCGTCGACCGCTACATGATACTGAGATGAATGGTTGGATTTGATGTTGTATTCTTGATAAAACTTCTTCTCCTCGGATGAACAGAAATTGGTGCCATTGTCCGTCAATATGGTATGAGGGACACCAAATCTGGTAATGATGTTAGAATTGATGAAGGTAACAATGCATTTAGAACTGACTTCCTTGAGAGGTATTGCCTCTACCCATTTGGAAAAGAAGTCAGTAGCAGTAAGAATGTACTTAAACTGCTTGGCCGTAGCCGAAGGGTAAGGTCCCACCACATCCATTCCCCATGTGGAAAATGGTCATGAGTATTTAGCTGTATGATGAAACTCTGGAGGTTGATGAATGAAGTTGGCATGTACTTGTAATTAATGACACTTCTTTGTGAAATTGACAAAATCTCGTATCATTGAAGGCCAAAAGTATCTAAGCCTTCGAATCTGATCAGACAGTCTATGTCCAGACTGGTGGGCACCACAGACTCCTGCATGCACTTATTTCATGACATCCATTGTCTCTTCACCATCAATGCATCTGAAGAGAACTCCATCAAAACCACGTTTGTAGATTATTTTCTCTAGGTGATCTGGGCTATCATAAAGAGTAAAATTAACCACATGTCACCGGATTTGTTCTTTCTTAGCTATATCAGGTGGAAGTGTTACATTTTGAAGGTATTCCATGATAGGTGACATCCATCCTGTAGTATGACCATACGGTTCAGGAATGGGAAAAATTTCATTAATTTCCTCTGTTATGATTCGAACATAAGGTGAAATTGCACGACGGTGGGCAATACTGATGGTTGTCTCGTCCCGATTTGGATCTTCCAGAGCTGTGGCCATATTAGCCAATGCATCAGCTTGAGTATTTTGTGATCTTGGGACATTAGAAAATTTCGGTTCCAAAGGGAATTCCGCCATTAACTCTCCTACGTAATCATACAAAGGGATTAGTTCTTCTTTTCTAATGGCATAATCCCCATTGACTTGTTTGATTACCAGGTCTGAATCACCTTTCACCTTTAAGTGATTCACTTGTGCTTGAAGTGCTAATTCCAAACCTATGATGAGAGCTTGGTATTCTGCTTCATTATTGGTACCACCTTCCCACAATAAGAAGGAAAAAGGTAACACTTCCTTTTCTGGATAAATGAGCACAATTACTAATCCAACTTTGTTGAATTTAGGATTTTCCATTTTCCTCCCTGTTGGACTTCTGGAAGCACCAATAAAATACATTTCCCATGCCTGAGGAATTTCTTGAACAGAGAAGACTTCCTCATTAGGGAGTTCAATATCTAAAGACGTGTCTTCCACTGAAGGGTGTTCAGCTAGGAAATCAGCCATAGCTTGGCCCTTTATCGCCTTTTGAGACACATACTGAATGTCGAATTGCTGCAAAATAACTGCCCACCATGCCATACGTCCTGTAAGAATTGGACGACTTAGGCTAAATTTGAGCAGGTTATTGCGAGATACCAATTAGACCTCGTGATGTTGGAGGTAGTGTCTCAACTTGTGAACCACAAAGATTAATGCCAGGCAGCACTTCTGAGTACTTGAATACCGGGTTTCTGCTTCAAGCATGGTTCGACTAAGATAGTAGAGACTGTTTTCATTCCCAGCATCATTCTTTTGAGCAAGAAAGGCACCCAATGATCGCTCTAGAGCTATCACGTAGAGGATAAGTGGTCTTCCTTCAACAGGTGGCATGAGTACCGGTGGACTCAAGAGGTATTTCTTGAGAATATCGAATGCTTCTTGACATTCTTCAGTCCACTAGTAAGTGACTCCCTTCTTCATCAATTTGGTGAATGCTAAACTTTTACCTGCTAAATTGGTGATGAAACGCCGAATATAGGATAAGTGTCCTTGAAGTCCTCCTAATTCTTTGAAATTTTGAGGAGGTGACATACCAAGGATTGACTTGGTCTTCTCAGGATCGACTTCAATACCACGATGGCATACAACAAAGACGAGAAATTTTCCTGAGGTTACCCCAAAAGCACATTTTAAGGGGTTCATCTTCAAATTATGTTGTCGAAGCTTACAGAATATGACTTCCAAATCATCCAAGTGATTAGAACATTGTTTGGATTTAACTACCAAATCGTCTACATAGAATTCAACAAACTTCCTTAAGAAGGGTTTGAATATATGATGCATGGCACGCTGATAAGTTCCACCTGCATTCTTTAAGCCAAAGGGCATTACCCAATAGAAAAAAACACCCTGATGGGATCTGAAGGCTGTAGATTCCTCGTCTTCGGGGGCCATTCAGATCTGATTATATCCAGAATATCCATCTATTAAGGGAAGTGCTTCATAGCCAGCTGTTGCATCAATTCAAAGTTCTGTAATCGGAACTGGGAAATCATCCTTAGGACAATACCGATTAAGATCTCTGAAATCGATGCAAACTCTAATTTGTTCGTTCTTTTTCATTACAAGGACAATATTAGCCAACCATTTGGGATATTGAGCTTCTCTAACAAAGTTATATTTGATAAGCTTATACACTTCAGCTTCAATTTTGGAAGCATAAGTTGAGTGGGTTCTTCTCGCTGCTTACTTAAATCCTCGATGTTCTTCTGGTAAACCCAAATGATGAGTAGCAACATCAGGATCAAGCCCAAGCATTTATGTATAGTTCCAGGAAAATATATCTTTATTTTTCTTTAGAAAAGAAATATACATCTCTTTCTCTTCAAGAGTCATGGCCACACTGATTAAAGTGGGGAGTGGATCTCCTTTTGTACCCAGATTTATTTCTCTGTGTTCATCCATAGTGGTAGAGATACCCTCTTCAAATGCTGGAGGAGCATCTTTGAGATCTTCCTATTCTTCTTCATCACATGTTATTTCTTCCCTTTCTACTTGGATAGTAGATGATAAAGTAGAATTCTCATTATCTGAAGAGTTGTCAAAATTTGCATATTTTGAAGAAGAAGCATCCATTTCCAACCTGATTGATGATGAAGGGTCTTCTTTGTGTAATAAAGAGGAGATGATGGATTGAGAATTGATATCATTGTTCACCTCCGATGTTGCTATAACTTCTTCTGGCCTAATTGGAGAAGCATAGACTTGTTGGATTTCAGTAGATGAAATGAAGACGTCACCATTTGTGCTTTCATCACTGCTTGGTAGATTACCAATTTCTCCCATGTTGTCTGGCTCGATTGCCGTAATTGAAATTATGGATCTTTCCATAAGAGTATTTTGATTTGGGTCTATCTTGTCAATTTTACTGATAGGCAACAAATAATATGTACTCACATGTGTAAATGGATTTACTGGAATTTTTTTCAAACCATATGGAGAATTAACTTTGGTAATCTCCGTTGTTATGGATTTCTCCCTTTGCTTCATGTGATAGAATTCCGCCTCATTGTATTGATACTCACATGTCTTGAACGGGGCCTTATCACCATACAATGTCCCAACATGACCATCAAAACAATATTTGAGACATTGATGGTATGATGAAGGGATAGCCGCATGTTGATGTAGCCATGGTCTTCCAAGAAAAATGTTGAAGGCTGAGTCTTGATCAACAACCATGAAATCTGAATTGGATACAAGATCTCCAAACTAAGTTCTGAGTGTAACTTCACCCAGTGGTTATTGTTCATTTTTATCATATCCCTGTAGCATCATGGTGGAAGGAGATAATTCAGATTCTGGGAGGCCCAATTGACGAAGTGTACGAATGGGCATGAGGTTGACTCCAAAACCATTGTCAATGAAAGCTCTTCGAACATCCATGCCATTGACCTTTCCAGACAAGTACAATGGTCTAATATGTCCATGCACAACATCATCTTCATCATCATCCGTAAAGGATATTATTGCATGGAATTCTGCAGGATTATTCTCTATGTGATAGACTTTAGCTGCAACAATTTCAGTTTCAAACTCCTAAGGACTTGACAAAGCCTCGATGAGTGGTTTCTGAAGATCCTTTGACAGATTCAAAGCATCCAGAATTGATAACATAGCTGGTACTTGGGCCAAGTGTTTCAATATATCATACTTTTGATCCAGAGGTCTGCGTTTCCCAATAGGAATATCTGGTTTAGTAGGTACCTTGGAAGCAGATGCTTTGGAATTTGATGCATCTTGTATTGGGATAGGAGTTGGCAATATTCCTGGTTTTGGAAGATTAGACCAATTAGATCCATTTACTTACTGAGAGGAAGAAGATGGAACCTTCAACCGGTTTTCCAAAATAACTGTGCCAGGACTGAATTTTCTATTGGTAGAAGAACTTGCTTGTTCTTGCTGAGCTCGCTGAAGGGCTCTATAATGAGTTTCTGCTGCGTACACAGTTCTAGCAGGGGTAGAATTGGAATAGTGGCTTCTGAAAGATCCACGTCTTCCCATGTATCCTGAGCCCCTAGAACTTCCTCTGATTCCTCTGTTTGATACAGGGAATTCAGGCTCATTGAAATTGAAACTGTGATTGGCATATGGATCTGTTAATTGAATCATATTAATATAACCAAAGATTAACTCTTCGTCTGATGAAGACTCTGCCTGATTAGCCTATTTAGGCTGTGCCATTTGGTGGGGCGGTGCCCGTGGCATTGAATTAGATGGAATGAAGTCCTTCAAAGTCAAAGACAACTTAGGCTTTGACACATACTCATCATCTTCTGATTCTTTTTCTTTCTTTGAATCATGCTGTTTCTTTGAGGACTTTCCCTCTAATGAAAAGGGGTTTTCCACAACATTCATGGCAGAAGACACAATTGGTTTCATTAATTGTGTTCGAAAAATATCATGAGTTCAATTGATTGTCTTTCTGACCATCCAATCACCATACTTTTGTGCATTTTTTCTTTTGACTTCCTGCCATTCATCTTCCTCTTCTGGAACTGTAGCAGTGACACATGCTACCTGGGTTGAAGAGCCTTTCAATATGACCTGTCCCGAGTCGACCATCTTTTGCAGGAGGTCATTGAAGACAAAACACTCCTGGATGGGATGCCCCAACATTTTATGAAAAGGGCAATAATTAGGACGGCTTTAATCTCCTTTCTTGTTTGGCCTCTTGGGTATTGGAAATTGAACCAAATTGTTTTCCAGAGCCGAAATGAAATAACCAGAAACTTGTTCATTTCGGAAAGAGTATGTTTTTCACTTCATATCCTCAAATTGTTTTCGTCTTTTATATTTTTGATCATCTGGACGAAAAATCCTTTGTTGTTGGCGCTCAGAAGGTGGATCCCTTCGAGAAGATGAAGGTTTTGAGGTAGAAATAGGTACATGTGCTTGTTTAAGAATAACTATAGCAGTTTCTGCTTTACCCATTCTCCTTCATGGAGCTGATGGAATTACATGATATTTAGCTATAGCTTGTATAAGGGAATCTTCAATCTACTGAGCGATTGATGTAAGGTCTCGAAACCCTCCTGTGTATTTCACAAGGATTAATGGTGTGCGTAATTCATCACGCAAATTTGCCACATAGATTGAAACAATTTTTCTTGAGGGAGTGCTGAACTCAAGGAATATGTTAATCCCTTCCATCGAGCAATGAAATCAGATACCCTTTCATTCTCCCTTTGCTTACAGTTTGTAAGATCAAAAACTGTTGTCTTTGGAAAAGTTGAGCTGAAATGAAGGAGGAATTTTTGGCGAAGATACTCCCATACGGTAATTGATCGAGATTGCAAGCTTGTATACCAAACAAAAGCTGGTCCTTACAAGGTTCTCACGAAGCATCTGAGTTTCACTGCTTCTTACTGCTCCGGAGTTCCCAATATAGGATCGTAACAAGACACGTAATGTGTCAAAAGTTGTTTAGGATCGCCTGATCCATTGAAAATAGGGAATACAGGGTTCCCAAAACTGGATGGAGGAGAAATTGAATCTACCCATGCAGGGTAAACTTTCTTTTCCAGTTGAACTTGCGCACGCTTCCCTTCCATAGTTTCTGACTGAGCTGTTAATGACTCAATAGTAGTTATTAACTTTTGAGAAACATCCGGTTGAACATGGACATGGGTTGGTGCAATGAATGGATCTTGGACAGATGTGGCGATTGGCGCTGTAACCGATGGTAGCACTGCCAACTATTGTTGCACTTGACCCGTAGGATTAGACCTGTGAGGGTGTACTGATTGAGGAGGATACTCTTGATCCATCTCAGTAGCTGCAACAAATTCCTTTGGCTGACTGACTGCAGTATGCTTAAGAAGAAGACTACTCTGAAGTAGTTCTGCATTCAACCTTCTTAATTCCTTCATTTCTTCCTCCTGTTGTGAAAACCTCTGCTCTAGTGAGAGCGATTGACCTTCTCTAGAGGAAGGATATGTAACCTGGTTCTTTCCCTTCCCTTTGTTGGATCCTTATCAGAGAGGGGGAAGTGAGTTACTCGAAAAATTACTTAAGTTCTGAGTAATCCTTTGACTTCGTGTACGCACACCTTCTTCATTTGTGTCGGTGTGTACATCTTCTTGAGCAGGAACCTCTTCATCTGAGTCCCCTGAGTGAGCCTCATCTGGTGGATCAACAACAACGACATTGATGAAATTGATTTATTCATAACTCATCGCATCCCTTCTATCATCATTTCTGTGATATTTTCATCTTCCATGTCTTTGATGAGACATTGCCTTTTGTTGATTCGATCCCTCAGGAACTTCTTGACGAACCGTAATTTGGAGGGAATCTCCTTATAATTTGGATCGTTGTTCCTCTTGAGGTTTCATCCCCAATCAAGAAAAGTCCAACTTTCTCTAAGGAGGGGATTGATGATTTGAAAAAGTCCCCAGTCCAGTGGACTGGGGCTGTTTCTGCTGTTCTCACTCAACTCCTCAAATCCTATTTGTTGATTCTGAGGGTTGGTTTGAAAGAGTCCCCAGTCTGGCGAGCTGGGGTGGTTCTTGACAAACTATGTCTGATAATTTCTTGAAAGTCCTCCTGATCTTGCGATCCTTAGTACGGAAATTAGCTGGATACATTAATATGTATCTGGTTTTATCACCCAGTTCAAAAGACCATTGGATGATTTCCGACACTTCTGTCACTTGGTGACGTGCTTGCTTCAAACTAGAGGCTTGTTCAATATTCTCATTTGCTTGATGTAAGAGTAATTCGACAACTTGTTCTCTGTATTATTGATTTTGAGAGGAACTATTTGAAGCCTGTTCTTGGGCAAGCTTTTGATTACAAATAAAGCCCATTGAATGTGGCCGACCATGGGAAATAACATTGCATGAGACCATTTTCGGCGGGCTTTGCTGACTGGACAGCACCGTGAAATGCAGTGCTCCATGAATACCCCATCCGCTGACACGAATACCAGATGGGGCATTGGCAATTAACTGACGCAATTTTCATAGTGTGCCAAAGCATGAATGTTGAAGGGCTCTCTGCTGCTTTTCAACCTTCGAATATCGAGAGACTGATAGAGACGCCAAATCAATCTGACATTGTAACCCTTCTATTATCTTGAGATTATTTTCATATTCATCATAATATAATACTTTATTTTTCAACTGACAAAGAGTTTTCCATATGTTGAGATGAATATCATGAATTTCATCTTCCGTCAACATTTCCAGAATATTATACTGAGAGTCAGCCAGAGGCCAAAACATTACTGGCACTTCACCTTTCGCCAGTTGTTTTCTCATATTTAGCATTTCCTCTTTATCATTTGATGAAGATTCTTCTACTTGATTTGACCAGAGTTGGTGTTTCCTTGTTGCTTTATTGGATTCAATAGGATTGGTAGAGAAATCATTGATAAAACTAGAAGATGCATGACTTAGGGGTGGTTTGGATAATGACCTACACCCTGGGCTATCTTCTGATTGAGAAAGTATTTCACCTGCTAGCGATGAAGCTTCAGACATGACTGGTATCACATTTGCAAGTGCCCCAAGATAAGAGGGCTTTCTCGGCGCTACATTATCTACTGGAGCATTTTCCGGGCAATGTGTATCACTACTGCGGAGAGGAATTTCTCAGCGAAATTCATCATCATGGGGAGGACCACCATAATGGGTTACAAAAAAAGATGAGATCTCTTGCTCCTTGGTCTTCTTGACCACACAGAGGGTTCCTGCGGCTCTCATCTAAAGATGAAACTTCGAGATCGACCGAATTATCATGAAGCAAGCCTTCATGAGGAAGTGTCTGTTGAAGACCTTCAGAATTAATGTTCCCACTATTGGGAATTGAGGGTGTAGAATCTTGAATTAGAACAGATAATTGTCTGAGGGCTTCAAGAACTCCAGCATCGAGCAAGGCCTTGTTACAGATTGGCTCTTGATCTCCTGACTATTCTGGGCGGGTATTTTTCTTAGACGCCTTCTTACTCGCCTTGGAAACCACTTGTTGACGAAAGTGGCTACTCTGAGCAGGTGTATCTGCCTAATCAGGAAAGATGGCCAGGTTAGGCTGACGATCTCCTCTCAAATCAGGTGTATGTGCCTGACTTGGTCGTCCGTATGATATGGGGGAGTATTCCGCATAACACTCTTGGACTGGAATAGATGTGTGTGTCTATTCCGGAGTGAATTGTTGATGTATCACTCCACTGGTAGGGATAGATTTATGTGTCTTTCCCTGAGATGCCGCTGAAGTTATTATAATATCCTGGAAGGCATCTAGAATATGAGAAGAGATTTTCTTCTGCTCTTTCACCATTGATAGAATATGCTTGGTAACTTTAGTTTCCGGAACGGGAATATACATCCATTCCGGGCTTGGATCATGTGTATATGCCTGCTCGTGTCCTCCTTTTCCTGTCAGTGAATCCTGACAGTACTCAACTGTGGGGGCAGAGAGTTGAGTCTGCCTCCTATTTGTTGTCGGGGCTTTCTGACTAACTTCTCCGAATGCTACCAAGCGAGACTGTTGGTATGCTTGATTAATACTAGCAGGTGTATGTGCCTGCTGATTGCACTTTGACAAACATGGTTGACAAGATCCATCATATGTAGTCAGACGAGCCTGCTGACTAGCTGATGATGTATAAACAGGTGTATGTTCCGACCTATAGTACTTCGCCGGAATTTCCAGGCGGGATTGGCGTGATGCTGCCAGACGAGTCTGCTGGACATCGGGTTTAAAACAGGCAGGTGTATGTGCCTGCTCGTTGCTTGCCACCATGTTAGGTTGGTGGACTTCTCCAGAGATGGAAGAGATGAGAACCTACTCATTGTTGACCGGATTCCATCTCTGGTGGTTCGTATTTCTTGCTTGGATTCGAGGAAACTGAGCCGAACGCCCGCAGTCGGTACCCTCATCATGTTGAGGGCGCACTGCCACACGAGTCTGGTGGCGATTTTTGGTGGGAGCCCTTGGGAAGGATCCTGTCTGTTTGAATTAAGATCCTGAGGGACCTACTCATTTACCTCCCCAGAATAAGGGAGTGAATGGTGATTACGTTCCAGGGATAATGACCCAAAATGGTTAGAGACGGTAGTCAGCACCGCCTGCTTCTTGATCACTGGTCATTGTTATCCGGACGACTGATGTGAGTTGTTTACTTGGAGGGCTTGTCGGGTAGCCTCCAGAGTTGGGATGGTACCGTGTTGACGGTACTCCTTAACCAGTGCGTTTGATACCCACCGTTGAAGACACTGAGTAAGTGATATCGTCCTAAGAGCGGACAACGATCCAGCAGGAGTAGCAGCAGTGGCATTTGCAGCAGCAGTATTCACAGGTGTGAACTTGAGAGCAGCCATTCTAGAAATGCAGAAGATCTTGGGAAAAGAGTGCCTGTTTGATATAACAGATGTAATCAAGATAAATTTAGCCACCACATATTTTGGATGAGCACATATGTCAATGATTGTTTTTATTGGCCCTATCATTGAGTTTTAAATAGGGTCCTAACAAATAGGTAAAACATCATTTTAACTTGGTTAAGGATTCATGTTGGGTTCACCATTTTTGTTTCCCTCGGAATCCGGGGATGACTGCCTTGATGGGAGGTTCAAACATTCCGATCGGTTTCTAACGGGTTTGTTCGTAGAATCGGAAACATCCAATGATTCCACATCCATTCAGACCTACTTTCCAAAGGTAGGTGCTCATTAGTTTGTGGACTGATGAGGCTTAGGAATTTGCATTGGTCGAGAGGATGGGAGGTCGGACTCATCACACCTTTTTGAGGGGAATTATTGTCTACTCCGGGACTCTCTTTATATATTTAAGTTATGTTCATGAATCCTTATTACATTACCAAGTATAAAATGATATTTCCTTTAGATCTGACAATCAATGATTAAATATGTTGGAAATTTAGAGAATCTTTTGTATGTATTTGAGGTTCTTCATCAATAGAGAATCATCCGTATTTATTAGAGATTCTTGGTCAATGGTACCCTTCGACACATTTATACCGAAGTGTCTTGGTCATTATGATGACCATGCTGGTTTTAAAGCCACTCAGTGGGGAAATTGAAGTTTATTGTCATTCAGAAGGATATAGATTATTTTAGAGTTGGGATCGAACCCGTAGACGGGCTACCTACGTATACATTGTTTAGAAAAGGAATCAGAACCCACGTATTTCGAGTAAGGGAGTATGATGTTTTATGATTGATAGCTCAAAGAAGGATGTCAAAATTATTTTTACACTCTAAGCTCACTTGAGTCATGCTCAGTGTGAGAAACAAGAGGTATTGGTAAAAATTAGACAATTGTGCCATGAAAGTTGCAATCATAAGAAATAATGTGGGGCTTATGTATGTATGACTGCCCAGATAAATGAAGGTTAGGATTTACTTCAGGGAAGAAATCTAGGAACATGGTCCATAAAGGTATATGTGCTTTATAGAGATTTTGAAGACTCTAACTTGGGTCTTACTCCTGAAAAGGAGGCCCAAATTAGGAGAAGACTTATGATTGGGTTTTACTCCTGAAAAGGAATCCCAGATCAGAGGTAAATTAGGACTGGTTAAGAGAAATTAAGACTGGGGATTAATCCCGAGGAGGATGCACAAATTAGGGGACTGGGGCTTACTTCTAAGGAGGATGCCCAGATTTGGGAACTTTAAGAATTGGGGCTTACTCCTAAGGAGGATGCCCAAGTTAAGAATTATGACTGGGACTTACTCCTGAAAAGGAGGCCCATATTTAAGACCGGGGCTTACTCCTGAAAAGGAAGCTTAGTTTAAGAGAATTATGGTTGGGGCTTACTCTTAAGAAGGATGCCAATATTTGAGACTGGGGAATATTCTTGGAAAGGAAACCTAGGTTAGGAGATCTGGGGCTTACTCCTAAGAGGATGCCCAAATTAGAGGACTTATGACTGGGGATTATTCCTAAAAAGGAGACCTAGGTTATGGAATCTCTCTTCTTATTTGATGAGGTTGAATGAATGAAATCTCAATCTTTAGTGACATAAATATGTGTAAATCACTAGGTTTTGAGAGATATTCCACAGAATTCCTTTTAGATAAGGAAGACAAATCATGAAATCATGCCATAAATGGCTTTGAAAAGTGTCTTGAAGACTAAATCATGAATATGAAAGGTGTAATGGCTTAGGAAGGGTGAAATGGGAAAGAAAGGCACCCAAAAAGGCAGGGGCGCGCAAGTCATGGCAGGCGCGCATGTACTGTGTGGGCGCGCAAGTCCTGGTCGTGCAGGTATGCCTGCACGACACATGGTGTACTTGCATGATGGTTAACCAGCAGGGTAATACTTGAGTGACTCTTCATTAAAGCCTTTATAATCCTCTTGAGGTTCTTCCAGAAGAGGGGCGCGCAAGATCTATTGAAGGAGTAAGGCGACGTGCAAGTGTGGCCCTTTTCCCTTAAGGGCTGGCCACTCAGGCGAGCAAGTGTTGATGGGTTTAAACACTTAGGCCTTCCTCCACCTCTTTAGATCTTCCTTTCTAGGTAAGAAATTACCTTAGAAGTGTTTCAGAAGCTTTGAGATGGGACTAGGGAACCGGGAGCTCAAATCTGAGTTTCTGGAAAAATTCCTCCACGAATGGGGGGCCCACAGGGTCTATTTATAGGCAGGAGAAGACCCAGGGCGGTTATCACTTAGGTGGCGCAAGTCACTTGAACAACCATAATGCGTCGCGCAAGTGGACTTGCATGACTATGAGGAAACTTGCGCGACTTATGGGAAATCTTCTCATTGTTCATCCCTTCGTCGATTTTTGATATTTTGTCTAAAGGTTGAATCACTTTGAGCTCAGATATTCCCCTTTTCCGATCTTTAGATTCTATGACGAAAGAAGCATCAACAACCCCTTAAACTCTTTTTATTCCATTCTTTTGTAACAAAACCAGTATATTAAATATACTAGGATGTTGTTATGAGAAGTATTTGATTTACACTTACACACACCTTCGTCTAATGGTTAAAGAACATACTGTTTCTGTGGGTGGTGAATTACTGCCTCATGAAACGATGATTGTTCAATCTTCTTTTAACACCTCTCATGGTGGCCATTATGATGACACTATTTCTATATATTATATATATTATGTTTATGTTTTATTTATTCTTCTGTATTTTTTTCATTTATGGCATACATTTATGGTTTCCATTATGGGTAAACACGATATCTTCATTTTAGGATGTGTGGACTACCGCCCCCAAATTGATTTGAATCATTAATGTCATATGTGGAACATATAAAGGATGGAGTAAATGATATTATATATGATATTATACTGGAATTATAATATACCTTTATTTCATTATGATTTAATTCCAATAAATATGAAATAGAAATGAAAGTAGGGTTCATGCGTACGTAAGGCTTACTGTCTCCATGAACGGTGCATTTCATTTCATACATCTAAATGTTATGTAATATAATAAATGCATGTATATACCGGATATATATGATATATATGATATCTACATCATGAATATAATTCTGCATATAATGGATATTTTACCACATAAACAATTTTTATTTATAAGAAGTTTATTTTTGACTCAGGTACCAAAGATCGAAAAAACGACCGTTATTAAATTAAATAATTACAGAATTTTCATAACATGGTAATAAGTGATAGAAAAGGAATAATGAACTTTAAAGAGGTTCTTAAGAAAATATTAATTAACTCTAGTTTATTATTCAGGAGGTTAAAGAACGATCGAGTCAAGTCGTACATGAGGTAAGGGACTTCGTCTCAATCTCCTTTCATTGAGGCATATTTTGGTTTATACACAACTTTATTTTATATGGTGTATAAAACCCTTTGACTTTTATGTTTATTCCAAATTAATCTTTTTTATATGAAGCATTTTACTAAACAACAAAAGGGAATGTTTTTTTGTCGTACGTATGCGGCGACAACGACTTCTTCACCGCCATGACCATTATTTGAGTTTCAGCTTCCTCTACAAGCCATAACTTTTTTTAAATGAAAAATAAATACTGTGTTTTACTTTTACTTTATTTTGGTATTGAAAATGGTTTTGATAATGTTTTTATTATATCAACGTGTTGTATTGATATCTTGTGATTGAAATGTCTAAATGTTATGTTTCCATTATGCATGTTTTATGTGATACGATTATGTTATGGTTTATGATATATTTAAACCTTTTCATATAAGGAAAGAATTGGACTTAATAAGTGACGGGTGGATCCCACTATAGCTCCTTGATGCATCGGTAGGTCTCATGAGACAAACTAGTTTGTTGGCACAAGGCCTTGAAAAAATCTAATTTGTAGTCTTGGCATAAGGCCTTGACTATGTGGTTATGACAGTCTGGCATTATGCATTCCATCATTATGAAAGTGGTTATTGATATTTCATGTGATTATTCGACTAGTATAATATCCATGTGAATAAGTAAATATAATTATTTCATTTTACCTTTTCCATATTATGCTGAAGTTCAAGTTTAAAAGGCTTTTGTTTTAGTTATACATTACCTTAAATGTTTATGTTTATTTATGAAAGTTTCTGCTATATTGTTATTCTTACTGAGCATCTGAGCTCACCTCTTTCAATGTTTTAATTTTTCCAGGATGTTAAAAAGTATTTTATGAAAGACCTTCAGGAATAGTATGAGGGGATAAGAAGACAAGATATTGTTGTAGTGTTGTTTTCACTTTATGATGTAATGTAACATTTATGAATGTATCTAGTGTTTCCAAGGCTACTAAAATAATCGGCCTTTCGAGACTTGAACTTTTGTGATCATGCCAATGTTACGTAATAATGCACAGACTCTGGGTAATTGGGTTCGAGGCATTGCTGTTGGTATCAGAGGAAGTTCAGTACTAACCTTGGAAGCTAGATTTAGAAAAAATATGATTAGAGCATATAGCCCTATGATAGACTTTGAGGATTAGAATAGAATAACTTCCTATAATTTTGGTATTATAGAGATTTTGTGAGTTTTCTGAGCCATACATCCCTGTATGGATACGAGCAGGTAGAGGCGGCTCTGGCACAAATGTACCTAGGGGTAAAACCTGAAAACACTGTTTTGAGCTAGACTCAAACGGGAACTGGTGCATGATAATGGGCCTTTCTGCACTCTTGGTTACGAAACTCCCGAGGGATATGCTTAGAATAATTCTCATTTTATTTACAAACCATTATGAAGGGTTTATGAGTATATACTTCCTCAAAGAAAACATTTTTATGATTATGGATTATATCCATAAACTGTTCAATTTTTGTTAGGTGTTTTAAAAGTATGGAATTATGTATTTCGATTAATAAACTAATCTATTTTATGACATTGTTTAGAAATGAAGCATAGTGGAAGGAATGGAAACTATATCAATGCACGCACTCCATGTAGGGATTTCCCCCCTGCTCGAGATAATTATAGTGGAGCTGGTGATACAACTGGTGCTGATCCACTTATCACCATACTTGGATAACTCACCCAGGTTATGAATAATAACCATACGTGTACAAAGCACCCTGATCTGGAATGTGGAGGATCAATGTTAGACCGCTTCATGAGGCAACAACTATCAACATTCAATTGGATTACAAATACCTTAGTAGCTGAGCAATGGATAAATTCCTTAGATAAAATATTCCATGACTTGGGGAGTAGTGAAATAGAAAAGGTTATCATGGAAGTTTACCGCCTCACTGGAGAAGCTGATCAATGGTGGTCATTGATTCAAAACACAAAGGAAGATGTTGAAGTATCAAATATGGAATGGATGGTGTTCAATGAGATTTTCTTAGAAAAATACTTTCCTCGTGACCATCTCGCAGATATGGAAAGGCAATTTCTGAGTCTGAGACAAAAGGAGGATGAGAATGTCGTAAAGTATGGGGCTAACTTTACAAGGTTATCAAGGCATGCTACAGATTATATACGTAACCCAAGAAGTATGATCGATAATTTATTTGATGGGTTAAAACTGTTTCTCCATCGAGCATTAGTATCATAATATTTCTCAATGTATGAAGATATAGCCTTGTGTGATATCAAGACAGAAAAGGAATTCTCTAAATATTTTGACAATAAAGTAAAGAAAGAGAAGAAGAGAACGATGAAAAAAGAGATAGATAAAGGGAAAAATGAAGGAAATATTTTCCATTTTGTGATAATTGTGGGAAGAATCACCATGGTACTTGCCTAAAAAGAATGGGTGTCTATTATAAATGTGGAGAAAAAGGTCACCAGGCTCGTGATTGTAAGGGAAAGAAAGTGGCTGTCAATGTTGAATGCTACAATTGTAGAGAAATGGGGAATTATTCAAATGAATGCCCTATGCTCCAAGGAATATTACCTCAGAAAAGGACAAGGGAGCAAGGCCAATCTTATGTTGTTACTACAGTAGAAGTGGAATAATTATTGTATTTGTGGTTTTGGACTCAAGAACTATATTATGGTTATAAGAATAATGTGATATATATAAGGATTGTACTGCAATACTTGTTGTTTTCATTAAGGTTTTAATATGATGAAGGTAATCATATTTTTAGTACGTGACAATAAGAGAAACTTTACTTTGTTTGGGGACTCTGATGAGTTGATTTTGGAATTTAGAGACCTTTTAGAGAAAGTCTGGACATAAGTATTTTTGATAACTATAAAGTTTGGAATGGATTAAGTTTAACTTTGGATAGTATTGTTTAAGGTCAATACATTTCTGAAGATTATTTTTGGAATATTATAATACTATAGTTTTAGGAAAAGGACAACCTGCAGGTCAGGGGATAACCCGTCGCGTCGGACAAAGTTGTAGGAATCAAACCCACAACCATAGTGCGACATGCCTTTATTTGCTACCACTAGACTACAGGAAGTCCCTAGTAATTAAAAAATTGTTTTCATAATCTAAATGATATGTGTTAATATTTTGAACATTGTACGATTAGGATAAATATCATATTTTTGAGTTCTATTATCTTTTTGAGTGAAAGATGAGTTTGTGGTAAAAATTATTTGAAGGTCGAAACTCTACATGTCAAGCATATATATATATATATACCTATCACTTATTCTATGAATAAATTAATTCTTAATATTTAGGAAAGGGAGATTAAAACAAAAAAAATGTGTTATCCTAATACCTTATGTTTTGTTGAACTGATGATATTTTAAATCAAAATAGATTGAAGGCTTTGAGGCCCTCAATTTTACACCTGTTTGTGATTGATGAACTCAATCACTCCCAACAAATATTTACGTTTTCCCTGCCAATTATTTGTCTATAATTTCCACCAATGTTCATCTAATCGAGATCATAATTTGGTTGCGACTTTTTCATTTCCCTTTCACTCTTATTAACGCTAAATTTTATTAACCTTATTTCCAATGTGGGTTTTCCACAAAGGTATTTTCTATTTTCAACCTTTTATTTTCTAAGAACAATTTAAAATTGCGAGGACACAATTTATTAATGTAGAGGAGAATGTAACACCCCAATCTTCCATGGTATGCATCTCTTTGAATAATAGAGCAATGTGTGTTGTACGCAACCTCGAGTTCTAACACACCGCGACCAATTAAAGTAGCCGTTCTGAATAGTAATACCCACTTTTTAAAATTATATAAATTTTATATTTCAAAACTGACTTCATTTTTGGATTCGGAATATTGAAATTAGCCTATGTTAAAGTTTTGGTATTTTTCTGAGAACATCCAATTTTTGATGAATAGTGAAAAATACATAAAAACAACTTTTTAATCAAAATAATTTATATTGATAAATTATACTATTGAGTGGTTTTAAAGTATAATTAGAATATAATTTTACCATTTTATCCAATGATGGTAATTATAATTAATTTCACGTTGAAATTGGACATAAACAATTCCCAATCTTTTGATTGATATTGTTTCTTAAACACACACTATTTGCTTTGACAACATGAAATAATTATTAAATTAATTAATGAAACTTATATGTTTTTAATTCTGTAAAATAGACATCATTTTTGAATTTGGAATATCAAATATAGCTTAGGGTGAATTTTTGGTATTTTTCTGAAAAACGTCAATTTTTGATGAATAGTGAAACCACTAAGTGGTAGTTAAAAAACTGATTTTTTGTTAAAAAGAAACTTTACCACTGCTGTGATTTGAGATTCTAAAATCTGATATACATGGAATTCATTAGAAATTAAAATGTGGTTCAATGGGATTAAAATAATTTTTTTTGGTGAATAGTAACTTTTACGTTTTATTAATCGTGATTAAAGGTAATTAGTGTAATTTAAGGTAAATATAATGTTATAATAATATGAAATTACCTTTAAACTTGTCCTACCATTATTTTATGAGTCATGGATGACCCAGAAAATTCATGGGTCAACTTGGGGACCCCATGGATCCACTTGGGTAAGAAAATGACATTAATAACTTTTTATTTAAAATAAAAATAAAACGGTCACAAACATGGGTTGTTTTACTAAAAAAATTATTTCATGGGGTTATATAAGTTAAAATTTCAACTATAAATATTCATTGGAAAGATAAAAATAATTCTTACATCATGGTAATTTTTTTATAATTTTTAGGCATTAAATAAATAAATTTATTTATGACACCATGATGATGCAGCGATTACCTCATAAATGAATAATTTAAATAAAATGAAAAGATAAGGTAAAATCTAAGACATACACTTGTCTAAAACCTATTTTATGGGTATATTTCGAACACTTATCACCTTATCCTCAAAATATATCATTGTGGGACCTTTAAAATTCGAAAATCATTTCATAATAAAGTAACATTTCATGACTTTCCAAGAGTGCCCCTCCTCTCCTCTTATAAAAGGCCCCCCATCTATACCACATTATTCACACCTTCAAAGCCATTTGGCTCAGACAAACTCTACCCAAATACTCTCTCAACGTCCCTCTCTTACTCCTAGAAGCCTCACTTTGGGCATAAGTCTTCCCAAGGAAGTCTTTGGCTCAAATCAAAAAGAGTTACCCGATTTAAGGTAATGTCTTCTCTTATGTTCTTTTGTATTATTTTGCTTCTCCAACCCCTTAAACACTTTTTATTACTTTATTTTGTAACAAATATAGTATCCTAAATATACTAGGATGTTGTTATGATGAGGATTTGATTTACAGTTACACACACCTTCATCTAATGGTTAATAAACATACTGTTTCTGTGGGTGGCGAATTAATGCCTCACGAAACGATAATTGTTTAATATTCTTTTAACACCTCTCATGGTGGAAATTATGATGAAAATATTTCTATATAAGATATATATTATGTTTATGTTTTATTTATGCTTCTGTATTTTTTCATTTATGGAATACCTTTATTGTTTCCATTATGGCTAAACACGATATCTTCATTTTTGGAAGTGCGGACTACCGCCCCCAAAGTGATTTGAATCGTAAATGCCATATGTGGAACATATAAAGGATGGATGAAATGATATTATATATGATATTATACTGGGATTATAATATACCTTTATATAATTATGATTTCATTCCATTAAATACGATATAGAAATGAAAGTAGCGTTCATGCGTACGTACGGCTTACCGTCTCCATGAATGGTGCATTTCATTTCATAACTCTAAATGTTATGTAATATTATAAATTCATGTATATACTGGATATATATGATATATATGATATCTACATCATGAATATAATTATGTATATAATGGATATTTTACCACATGAACAACTTGTAATTATACGAAGTTTATTTTTGACTCAGGTACCAAAGATCGACAAAACGACCGTTATTAACTTAAATAATTACATAATGTTCATAACATTGTAATACGTGATATAAAAGGAATAATGAACTTGAAAAAGGTTCTTAAGTAAGTATAAATTAACTCTAGTTTATTATTCAGGAGGTTAAATAACAATCGAGTCAAGTCAGACACGAGGTTAGGGACATTGTCTTAATCTCTTTTCATTGAGGCATATTTTCTTTTATACACGACATTATTTTATACGGTGTATAAACCACTTTGACTTTTACATTTATTCAAAAGGAATCTTTTTTATATGAAGTGTTTTACTAAACGACAAAAGGGAATGTTTTTTTTCGTACGTATGCGGTGACAACGACTTCTTCGCCGCCGTGACCATTATTTGAGTTTCGGCTTCCTCTACAAGCCATAACTTTTTTTTAAAATGAAAAATAAAGATCATGTTTTACTTTTCCTTTATTTTGGTATTGAAAATGGTTTTGATAATGTTTTTATTATATCAACTTGTTGTATTGATATCTTGTAATTGAAATGTCGAAATGTTATGTTTCCTTTATGCATGTTTTATGTGATATGATTATGTTATGGTTTATGATATGTTTAAACATTTTCATATACTGAATTAATTGGACTTAACAAGTGACGAGTGGAGCCTGCTATAGCTCCTTGATGCATCGGTAGGTCTCATGAGACAAACTAGTGTCTTGGCACAAGGCCTGGAAAAAATCTTATTTGTAGTCTTGGCATAAGGCCTTGACTATGTGGTTATAATAGTATGGAATTATGCATTCCATCATTATGAAAGTGGTTATTGATATTTCATGTGATTATTATACAATTAGAATATCCATATGAATAAGTAAATGGCATTATTTCATTTTACTTTTTCCATATTATGCTGAAGTTCAAGTTTAAAAGGCTTTTGTTTTAGTTATACATTGCCTTAAATGTTTATGTTTATTTATGAAAGTTTCAGCTATATTGTTATCCTTACTGATCATCTGATATCACCCCTTTAAATGTTTTAATTTTTCCAGGATGTGAAGAAGTATTAAATGAATGAACTTCAGGGATAATATGAGGGGATAGGAAGACAAGATGTTGTTGTAGTGTTGTTTTCACTTTATGATGTAACGTAACATTTATGAATGTATCTAGTGTTTCCAAGGCTACAAAACTAATCGTTCTTTAGAGACATGATATTTTGTGATCATTCCAATGTTACGTAATAATTCAATGACTTTAGGTAACTGGGGTCGGGGATTTACATGATTAATGGATTTCGTATAGTTTTCATCACTATGGAAGTTCAAATTTTTATTGAAACTTTTTAATTTCCCAGTCCCAATCATAGACCACTTGATAGATGTGATTTCCATTTTATACTCCCACATTATCATGTATGGATATTCTATCTATAACTAAATCCATTTGGCTCCCAAAGATTATGATAATATCGATTTAAGGGAAATAAAAGGCTTGTATTCATAGTAAGTAATTACTTGTGTCTTGTATACTGTTGGTACCACATATCAACTATGAAACCCCATAATATTAAAGGTTGTAAATCCTAAATGTTAGTAACCAAGTCAAAATGATTCACCCTTCTTTTTAGGGTGCTACTTGATTTTAACTCTTCAGTTAACCAAGAATGTCTTGGAATAGTGTTAGGGTGGTTGAACATTAGAGAATTTTCCCTGGGAGAGTGTGTGTATGGAAAAAGAAAATAGAACGAACTTTCATAGGCCTATTAAGACATTCATTATTGGGTTACGTATTTGGGTCATGCGGGTGCACCCTTGTCAAGAAACACCATGTGTTTTCATGGAAACTCATAGAACCGGGTTCGCTAGGACCTAGTGGAAATATTAAAATAAATTGTTATTTTTTATCAATGGGGCCTATATTTTATAGTGGTATCAAAGTTGTACCTGAACAGAAGTTTAGTTTATTTTTCCTTGTTGAAATATAGAGATCCAAATTATATCATTCGGGTGATAAAGGGGGGAGGAATGTCACACACTAAAAATTAAAAGGTTTAAAATTAAATCTTTCACTAGTAATGTTAAAAAGGTGTATCTATCCTTCTAGGATCATTCATAACTAGAACACCACAATTAAGATATCTTGTCTTAGATTATGTGTGAGTGATGAAAAATTCCACTAAAATAACATGTGTTGGCTTCTGCTGATAGATATTAGACTAAAGACCCATTGGAACATGCATGTGGGACCTAGATAGCAGGTAACATGTTTCAATAGGGTAAATCATGGTTCATGGAATACCAGTACCTCACAACCATATTAAAATGGAGGGGTAGTAGTGGTACTTAGTTATTATATCAACTTCCAGGCATAATATTTCCAAACCCCATCTAGAGAAGCCCATGGAATTCTATAGGATTGATTTGGTTTTCAAATATTAACAATAGTTTTATCATCATTCTAATATAAATGTAGTTTTCTAGAGAAATTAATAGAATAATATGAAGATGAGCACATTGAAAATTTCATTTAGGGTCACATGAAGTAAATTACTCATGTCCTTGTTATGTAATCATGGAATTGAGGTCATGTAACACACCAAGATTTTGTTAAAATTTTTAATAAATTAAATTTCTTTGATGGATTCCATTTATTACTAAACCAAGTTATACTTTCTTTATACAAACCACAAATTTATGGATCAAATACAAAAAAAACATAGTCTATCTTTCCTCACATGAAATATAATGTTTTTCTAGTGTTATATATAATGTTGATTTCATTTGATAGCTACTGTTACTGGGAAGATATGGTTTATTAGAACTATAATATACTATTATTGTAATTATTATTATATTGCTATAATAGTTAAGATATAGTCATTATATTGAACTATTGTAATATTATTAACTTAATTATCAAACTACGGTTTTCACATGTTTATAAAATTAATTATTTGGTTTCCCATTAATTAAAAATGAAATTAAAACCCAATTTAATATAAAGGTTGTGATTTTTTTTATGAAAAAAAAATTATTACAAGAATGGTGATTTCTCATAATGAATTACATTAATCAATATTCATGAATTATATTGATTAAATTTATATTTTATATATTGAATCAATTTTTTTTTACATTTATCCAATAATTTTGATACACTTAAGATAAGAATAAATCCAATTTTATGCATAAAAATACGTACATTCCTAAAAAGAAAATTTACCTCCTTTTAATGGAATAATTGTTGTAAAACTATATTTTGAAGTTTTAATAATTTATATTTGAAAAAATAGAACTAATTTTTTAATTTAGAAAAGAAAAATTAGTTAATGCTGATTATTTTTATTTTTCTTAAAAACATCAAATTTTGATGAATAGCCAAATTAATGAATTAAACAACAAATTTTTTTTAATTTATTTATATATTTAAATTATATATTTAATTAGTTTAAATGTATATTTATATAAATAAAACATAAATTAGTAAAATTCAGGTCATTGGCATCAATTTCTATTTGAAATCGAAAATAAAAACATTTCAATCTTTTGAACGTTTTCCCATTAGAAACATGTTGCCTCATCCTGTTAGTGGGATTAATTTTAAATTAATTTCAATCACTTATGTGATTATAATTTGAAAAAAAATATAAAATATTTTGAATCATCATAATTTATAATGTAAAGTAATTTAAAATTATTTTTTTTCAATGTAATTAGTGAATGAAATTAATATTAATTACGACGATTGAGGTAAAAACTAGTATACTTAGGGGTTAAACATTAATATTAAATGGAAAATGACCTAGAAACATGATCAAAATACATTTTATGGAGATATTTATAAAATATACTATATTTTACAAGACATGAATCATTATATGATGCACATGATTAAATTAATACCTCTTAGTAGTGTTTTCATTTTTGTGTTAATAAGAATGTCACTCCTCCTCCACTATAGAAAGGGAACTCACCCCCTTCACTTACTCACACCTCTTAATCCCCATGTATCATATAAAACCATCCCAAATAAACACCCAAATTCCTTTATATCAACCAATATGACTCAATTTTTGAAAAAATATCCTTCAATGTTTCTATTTCGTTCAAGCCAAAAGATGTTACCCGAAGAAGAGGTAATGATCATCAACATGCATTTTTGTTTTGTTTACACCTCCACCACCTCAAATTATTATTATATGAATATTCTATAATAACATCATTATCATAAATATAATTATATTTTTTTTCATATGGTTACTTCCTACATCATCACACACTTCTATCAAATTAGATGTGTAGTCATCATTCATTTGTATGGTAGACTACCACCTTGGAAACCGAAGTCATTTGTTCTTGAATTACCACCTCTAAAGGTAGGAAATAATGATTTATTTACTGTTTTTATAATATATTTATGATATTTATTATTTCTTTGTGGATCTATAATTATTATAGGATCCGTACCTTCATTTTATCCATATTTTTGGAATATGATAACAATGTTTGTGAATGTGTGGACTACCACCTCCATAAGGTGATGTGATCCATTCACACTTTACATGGAATGTATTAAGGATGATTTTATTAAACATATTTTGTATTTATGACATAAATATTATACCTTAATTATTTTATATTAATAATTTAATATTATTTCATTCAATTCAAAAAGAAAATGGAAACAATGTTCATGGATATATACGGTCTACCGTCACGATAAATGATGCATTTCATTTTTTTTGTATTTTATGGATTATTACACATTAATATATACAGAATATATATTATATTTATATCATATTATAAATTATCTAATTAATGAAATAATTATCAATTTAATAGGGCAAATAATTAAAATTAAAAACATGTACAAAAAACAATGTTGTTATTTCCAGAAAAATTACTTTGCCATGGAATTGTTAATAAATGTGTAATATAAAGTCATAAGTAAATCATAAATGGTATTATATATATGAATATGGTTCGATGATATATTTATAATAAAATTATATTTATTATATATTAGATTTAAATTTTTATTTAGAACATCAAGACATAATGAAAAATATTTTTCATCAAACATTGTTTTATATTTTTGAGATACTTTCCATATTCATGGATTACTTATTTTGTGTGCTGTATAAAATTAAATAGGAATTTTTATATCATTAATTACCTTTATATAATGATATTAAAAGTTACAATTGATTCTATTCTTTCATGGGTACCATGATATAATGGTTTCCCATGTTGTAAGGGTATTTTTTGTCTCACTATTATTTTTTCAAGACTTATGCCTTATTCACATCTTAATTTTTTTTGGTGTATATAATACTAATATTCATGTTATATAATAAATATAATTTATTTAATGATATTTAAATTTTCAATAGGTTTTATTCCTTCATGGGTATCACAATTCAATTGTTACTAAATTATTTAGGGATCCATGTCTCACTTTTTACTTCTGTGAGACACATGTCTTATTAACCACCTATTTATTTTATATATTGTATATACTACCCATGAATGTATTTTATAATTATTCTACCTAAAATTATTACTATTTAAATATCCATTTTATGATATTTTTTTTGATGGGTATTACAGATCAAAATATACGAAATGGGTAAGGTAATTTAGTTTCAGTTTTACTTATTTGAGATACAAGTTAGCTTACACAAGTATATTCTTTTATGTTGTCTATATAATAACCTTTGACGTGTTTTATAATTAATATTATTTGTTTCATGATATTTTAAAATTAATTTCATATTATTCTCTCAAGGTTATTATGATTCAATGTTACCAATCTGGTAAGAGTATATTGCTATAATCTCATCGTTTGTCATGATTGTTTACGCTTATGACTCCATTAATGAACTATTATGCTCCATATCTGAGGAACACTAGTGATTTTTTTCCTTTTATTTAGTCATGATATATTCATGTAATGGTGCCATATTTCAATAATTAGTACTTAATATAATTAATAAAACTTTTTTTAGAAAAAATGACAATTTTTATCTCTTTAGTCAGAACATTTTTTATTCAAAAAACCATTTTTCTAAAAATATATTCAAAAATAATTTCAAATGAATTTTAAAATTTTTTATGACTTATAATAGGTTTAAAATAGTTTTACATTCATACTATATGATTATTCAAAGTTATTTTCAATGAAAATTATTTTAAAAATAGTTTATGTTTTAGAAATTATTTATCAAATCGTAAAGGATATTTTCATCAAGAAATTATTTAAATGATTTTTTAATCTTATGTAATATATTTTCAAATTGGTTTTCAAAGAAAGGATATTTAAAAAAAAATATGTCTTAAATTATTATTTTCAAATAAATGTAATATTCCTTAAAAAAATTCCAACTGATCTATAAAAATCCTTTAATATCTAAGAAGACATTATTTATTATAGTTTATGATTTACTACCAAGGACACCATGCATACTCTTTCATTGAATTTTTTATTTTTAATAAGACATGTAATTTATGAAACATATTTCTCTTCCACATGTTATACGATGATAAATTTATTTTGTAACCAACTTCCTTTCAAGGTTTATTCAATGATTAAATTATTATAAAAACTGTCTATTTTCAACAAGTAATGACATGATGAAATATTTCTGATACCCATTTCATTTGATGGGTAATAGTATGATTTTTATGAAACCAATATCTTTTATGAATAATGATATAATTAATTCTTTATTATCAAATGGAACATGTATTTATCATTTCATTATGTGATTGGTGGGACCTATATTTATCTTCAATTTTTTGGGTAAATATTTATATCTCATTAGATAGACATGGATGTAATGGGAAGTGAACCTACTTCCAAAAGTGACTTTGTTAACTAATATGGTTTTGGGAGTGAACCTTGACTACTAATATGGTATTGGGAGTTAATATTGACTAATAATATAGTCTTGGGAGTGGACCCTGACTATTGAGATGGGAAACATTTTATGGTTTTGATCAAATATGAGAGGAAGGAGTACCTTGATAGGCTATAAAAAATGGATGTGATTGGGGATGGTGTTTTGTCCCAAGTAGTAGGTGTAGATTCCTTGAGGTGCCTAGAAATATTAATTAAATTAACCTTGATTTATTGGGAGAAATTTTATGTGATTATTTTCATACCAAGTTACTAGGAATTATGATAATATTATGATCTCGAGACTCAAGTTCATGATTTCTAGGTGATTAATTTTCTATGAACTTCCAATATTCACCCCATTACTCATGATTATGATATTATATATGTAGGGTAAAATCTTAAAATTTTATTCACATGTTATCATATCCTAATGTCCATGTTATGAATATGTATCTCAGTTATTTTTACCCTTACAGAGCATCTGATTTCACCCTATCATATGTTTCCTTTTATTTGGTTATGAAGAAATTTTAAAGTAGTGTTACTAAATGGGAATATCTTTACTGTAGATGTTGATGATCATTCACCAAATTATAATAATATGTTCAAATATTCCAAAGATATTAAACTATTATGGACCTAGGGAAAATACTTCTATAATGTGTTGAATATTCATCTAAAATGATGTAATATCCATGTATCTTGTGATCAAGTTTCTATAGATTGAATCAAAGAAATTTTCTATTCTACCTTTTTAAAACTACGATTTGAAGACTTTAGTAAGATACCAATGAATAGTAACAAGGAAATGTTTTGAGATGTATAAATGGATAATTATTAGGATAATAAAATGTTTTAGAGAATGTCGTGGAATTTTGGTAAAGGATAAATTGAGTGGTTTCCTAGAAATACAACCATTTCTGGATAGAAAAAGTTGATATGTCTCATGAATATTTGTATATAGGTATAATAACTCTAAAAACATCATATTGAGCTAGAATCAATCAGGAACTGGTGCATTACAAAGTGACTTGTGGCACATCAGGTTTGACACTCCCAGGGGAAATTATTTTCGAATTGATGAACTATTTATGAAATATCATGAAGGATTTAAATAGAAGGTTATAATAAATGAACTACGTTAAATATAATGTTTTATATATTAAATAAGTATGTTTTATGATTTTTATAACTCATAAGTGATTTTTCATTATTATGAGGTTTTCATTTATGATAAGTGTTTCTCACACTATGTTTTCTGATTTTAGTTAATGGTGGGAACTAGAAGGAACAAGGATAACGTGGAATGTGATGGAAATTTTTCGGATGAGAAACCATTGGGGATTATTACTATAGTAAATTATGTTATGTTTATGCCTAATTAGTTTTCATGGGACATGATAAACTACATATACAATAACAAAATGTTGAACTCACCAAACAAGATAAAGAATGAGTTTACTAAGAGTTTTGGTAATTTACACCATATAAGAAAGAATATTTGGTTTCATTTATGCTTATAATGTTGAAAGAAGCACCCAAGTGAATGTATTAAAGTAATAGAAATATTTTTTGACTATGGAAAAGAAGGAGATGAAGAGAGTAACTACCAAGGGTATAGGAAAATTTGTACTAACACAATGGATGGGAATAATGGCCTCATGAAGGTATTATCAATGGATGAATTTATTAAGTATAAAATGTATGAGAATTTTTAAAATCAATTCCTTTGGGGGAATTGTCAAGATGGAAATCAAGAAGTTTTTATGAGTATTGGTTTTACTATTGATAATAATGATAACATGTATGAAATATGAAAAGAAATAGGTATTATGTATTAAGATGAAAAATCCCAGTTAATTATTTAATAAAGAAGTGTGATGGTTGATGTATATATGCATTTAAATTAAAGAATTATGTTATATGAATTGTGAAGTATATGTTTTTCATTAAGTACTATAAAAAATATATAGAATTATGTCAATGACCTTGAAAAGGGATATAAGGTAAAGGTGATATTTTGATCAAGGGGTGTTAACCGTTACTTTGTTCCAGATTTTGATAAAATAGTGTTTAGTTTGGATAAAGATACGATTCATATGGATAAAGTAAATTGTATAGTATGGATGACCTCAAAAATGATAAAATATTTAATGAAAATTTGGTTTCTAAAATTTATACCATTTTTGGATTTAAGAAATATATATACTAATATATATAATTAATGAAGAAGTATGCATGTTTTCAATAAGGATTTATGGAAATCGATGTTATTTCCAAGTTTCATGAGAATTCACGATGAAGGTATCCACATGTTTTTTATTTAAAAATAAATAGGTACTTTATGATATATGTTGGATCAATGTTAAGATGATTTAACGACCTTATTTCTAATGTTTTGGATATTCCACTTTTGTAAGAATCAAAAGTATAACCATTTATGATATCTTTTATGTTGAACATTGAAGGTCATTATAGAGGATAACATATTATGCTTCATATGAATATTTATACATATCAGATTACTTGGGAAAAACACTTTGTTTTGATGATAACTGACGACATATGGAATGACTTATCATTTTATTTTAGGATCTCAACATTTTTTACTACTCCAGGGATGACATATTCAACTTCAATTCTTTGAGTAAGAGATTATGTGGAAATTGATCAAAGAAAAAAATAGGGTGAGATTTTTCTTATGAAATATAATTAAATCAAGTAAGTATATATTCTGATAAAAAATTCTTCAACATTACGAAAAATGTGATCTTGAAGTAAAAGGTTTTCATGTTATCTTATTTTTTTATAATATCATTGAAATTTTTCAAACATCTTTAGTTTATGTTTTTATAATTAACATTCTATGGATCACCCACTTTCTTATGATCAGTGACCTTTATCACCCTCTATAACTATTTATGCTTTTATTCAATGTCCAATATTAACATACCACCTATGTTCTCCTATGTGGAAACCAAGTTATGAGTTACTTTCGGTAATGTTTATGTTTCCAACTCTCACATTTTAAATAATGTTATAGTATTAATTTTAAAATGTACATTTATATGAAAGGGAATTTTTGGTATTAAACCTTTGATGACCCAGATGATTTTAAAGGGTGAAATTCATTTTAAGGGGGGTAGGATGTAACCCCCCTAAAGTTTTGTTATTTATTTAAGTAAATTTAATTTCTTTAATTGCATGCACTGAATTCCACAAGATGTGCACAATTATTTCATACATAATCACTCATTTTATAGATAATTAAAACATGTTTTCACCAGATATAAATTATTTTATGGATCAAATTAATAAAATCAGTGTACGTTATGATTTATTTTGTGTTTCTCATAAAATTAAAAAATATTGAGTGATCAGAACAAAAAAAATGAGAGATTACTTTAATGTAATTTATAAACAAATGTCATGTCCAACTATCCGGGCATGGATGGACCATCTTGAGTAGTTACCCATATATCTAAGAGAGACCAACACACCATTTATTCATAGTTTAAACACCATATTTTCCCTTCTAGAAGTGGTTAGTGGGTGATTGAAATTCAACACACCATGTTTGGCAGTGCTACAGACCATATATCACTGTCACCCGACTATTGATGCATTAAATTCAATAGGAAGAGAAGTGGATCACCTATACCTAGAATATAATTTTTTTAACAAGATGTATAAACTATTTTTATATAAATAAAATTATATTCCTTTGAGATCCAAATGGTAAATCCATGGGGGGGGGGGGGGGGGGGTGTTCCAGCGCTATAGATCAATCTCCCATGGCTCTAAATTTGAGTTTTCTCCTTATATTTTCCATTTTGTTTTAGTGTAATTCCTATTTCCCCAATTATCCATTCATGTCCATGGTATGGGTTGAGTTTATTATCAACCTGCACTCAATGACCATGGTCATTATTGGATGATTTTTCTTCTGTTGGGGTTGTAATAAATATTTTGGGAATGTTGTAATTGAATTTCTAGTGTATAGATTTTTATAGGATCATTATCTTATAATTTCATCAAAAAATATATGCCACAATTATTATTTGTGTCAAATCAGACCAATAATGAAACCAATGGTGAAAACTAAAGGAGTTAAAATAAAATAACCCATGTTCATTGTCTATGTTTGTTGTAACTGTTTTAGGGGTAAATAACTTAAACGTTATTTAAGTGATTAATCACTAGACCTAGGGGTTAAAATTTTGAACATGTAATTGTCTACTCCTAGACCATAAAATAATAATTATTTGAATGCATGTGGTAAAATAATTATCCTTAATAATTTTAACACAAAAGAGTAACTATTATAATAAACCATAATTAAGTAGAAACACCTAAACACTTTTTTTCTTGATTGTTCTCTCCGTTATTGGGTTTCAATTGAGTTTTTGAAAAATTGTTTCACTTTTTCATCATGTTCCCTTAAAACATTTTTTTCTGGATTATCAGCTTAGATTCAAAAACCTGAACTCATAATTACTTCTCGTATTTCTATAAGGGATCTAACTTAACTACTAATAGATACCAAGTTAGTTAGATTATAAGATAAAAACTCTTATTTTTTTTACCTCACGATGGGTGCAGTTAAATTATGGCGTTGTTTCTTGGGAAGTGTAAAGAAGAATCCCTTATCTGATTTAATTTTGGTTTACCAATAATTTTATTTTTCATTTCTTAATTCATTTCATTGGAAGCTCTACCCCATATATCTATGGATTTTTATTCAATTAGTGTTTGGTACAATTCACTAGGAGAATCTTTTTATACATATTATCCAACACTATTATACTTGTATCTATAAGAGTATTATCCATACATAAATGATGAGTTTCAATATTAGGATTACCTGTATACATATTTCACCCCACCCATGTCTTATTCTCTTCTAGAAAAATCTTCGAGTAATACCAGAAAATTATTATCAATAATGGAATCTTTAACATGTGTTAGTTGGAATAAACCAAATGGTTGGAATGACTTGGTACTATAGTAGAGTAGCTTTGAGATATAATATCTAATATTAATAATTTGGTTGATTATGATATTGGTTGTTATAATTCTATTTCAACTAGGAAAGTATGCTATTGCGTGGACCCAAATTTTGATGGATTTAAAAATTTCAGAAATTATTTTCAAAATAAAAACATTGAATATAGGGACACCTCATATCATCTAAATACTAAATTTTATAAAAATTTTATTTTTGAACTCTCAGTTGATTACATACCTTCTTCAGAGGGTGTCTGTGATTTTTTTTCTATAATGAAGTAGAAACCCAAGGAGATAGATAACATACATGATCAAAACAAGGACCAAGTCTACCTTCACCATTTATTGTCCACATAGTAAGGATAGTGAAAGCCGATGCCCAGTCCACTGGAAGGTCAAGAAATTTTTCTGTAAGATTTAGACACCAAACATATGTGGTGGTTTACACAATGAAAGCCACATTAAACTTCTTATTACGAGTAGCTACCCTAACACAGGATTATCCAAATACCTAAAACAACATCCTTTTTTGGGATAAAATCCAGTCACAAATATATTTTTATTTTCTTTTTTTAATAACAACATAACATGTACTTCGCCTCCACACACCATATACCACCCTTTCATTCAATAATTGTTATAATTTTAATAACATAGGGTTTCACACAATGTGTACCATCAGAAATTGTGTGTAAATTTAATTTTTGTGTATAATATAATAGATCATTTTGTATAAATAAATATTTAATGTGTCAATAAATAGAAATAAATCTTATGACAATGATAATGTTATCGAAATTAAGTCAAACCATCGTTGGTTCAAATAACTCAAAACCCTTATTTGGTAAAAGATTCTTCATTTTTAATATCATGTTTTAATTAAAGAGAATGCGGAATATTAGAAAAAGTAATTGAAACCATTTCAAAGTAAAATATCAATTGTGGTGGGGAAGAATTGGCAGAAAGTATGATAGCCATGTGTCCAAAAGACCTAGTTCTGAGTCCTTCTAGCAAGTTCAGTTCCATGCTTATTCACTAAAATAAATCGACACATAATGTATTTCTATATATATTGTGTTTCATGTCATCGATAATACATTAAAATGTTTTAAAAAACAATAAATCACTTGAGGGTGATGTGGGTTGATTATAATATTCATATCCTATTGTTCACATGACCTAGGTTCAAACTTGTTTAATATCTCTACATCATCTTATTCATTCAACAATTAGAACTACATGTTGGGTGTTCTTAATTTGACCGTTTAGTACTAAAACTAATCCTAAAATATGAAAATTTAAAATAATTGTATTACTACAATGTTTTCTCATGTGGTTTAGGGTTCACATTTGGATCAGCTTGGTCCCTTGTTCGAATCACACTCCAAGCACTTGACCAAGGGTTATAGTTATCTTTTTCAAATTTTAGAATACAATAACTATAATTATCTAATACACTATGTGTATAGGTTTATTTTATATTGAAAATATTCTTTATTTTTAATTTTAAATAATAATTATTAAATGGTTTATTATAAAAACTACTTATCTATAAAAAAATATTCATGTGGTGTACCATCTGATACATGCATTGTGTTCTAGATATATAAGTCAAGAACCATAATAAGACTGACCCCATGTCAAGTGACCACCCCTCTTTACTTTTTATTCTTCCCTATACCTATAATATCTTCCTATATTAAATCATTCATTTCACTTTGATTCAATCCATAGTTTCATCCTCATATTGATCCTTGTTCCATGTATATGCTTACCAACCCTTTATTTAAGTGATTTATATTAGTTATATGTGACTTTATGATTTGGAAAGGCAATTGACTGAAACCCATAGTACATGGGAAAAATTAAGTACACATGTTGTGTAAATCACGTACACATCCACATTTTTTGTAATGAAATTGAAAAATACATAGAGTGTTTATTCGGAACACATCGTGTAAATTATCCTCTTCCAAGCTAGAAATAAAATCCATGTCCCAACCACCACACACCTAGATGAACCATGTCCAACACATGGAATTTGTTAGAGGAACACGACATGTAATGTCTCACTAATAACATATCTATCTTATGAAACATACACAAATTTGTTCGTAATGTTCTCATACATGACATGTGCCCTCTAAACATATCATGTACTTTGTTATTTTCCCCTCTAGGAATTGGTCATGTCATGGAACCCACGCAGCTAGGTTACCATGTACACACACATGGAGTATTCCCTTTTACATGCATTATGTTTATTGTTTCCCAAAAAATATGATCACTCATCATGTGTATCCAGAGTACATGGGTTGGAAACCAGAGGATACTACATGTTGTGTACTATAGAGTCACATGTCTTGTACTTTTATTTTTCCGTTTTATCACTGTTTTTATTTCTTTTTCATTTTATTTTCTTTTCTATTATTCTATAATTTCAACATCAAATCATGGTAGAATGAGAAATAAACAATGAGAACTAGCCCATACCCGCTACTAATGAAGGGTGACCCACATTATATAGGTTATGAATCTCTCTGATAAGGGAATTTTCAGCAACCTACATCCCAGTTTCTCAACCTTTATCTTTGGTGATATTACTACCACAACCTCCAACAGATCTTAATTTTGTGATTACTAAGGGGCCCATTATATAAAATACTCTTGATATCGTGACATAATCAGGTGTAGTTATCTTCCCTAGATTCTATTACCTCTTATTCCATATTGATAGTAAATGATTCACCTCAACCAGTTTCCACCACATTAGTACCATATAAATCAGCAATTATTTCCCCACCACATTAGGAACTTGTAGATGAATTACCCCATTCACACCCTTGCCTAATTTTCCCAAAAATAATCATATTTTAGTCAGGATCTAGATATTTCCATTGTTCATGATCCAGTTGATTGGCAACTTCCTATACATTTGGTTTCCATAGTGCTTCGGTATCTGCAAGGATATCAAGGAGCTCCTCAGGTATATACATCTATTTGACACCATCTAGGTAATCACTCTCACAATTATAGATTTATTATTAGAGGTTGATCTGTCCATTGAGTTGGATGAGCCCACATAATAAGACAAGCCCAATGATATCGTAACTCCGATCAGAGTTTAACTTGGTAATTGAAATTATTCTTTGGAAAAGTGTGCAACTTCTAGCACAATCCACCCACCCACCCCTTAGAAATTCCTCACCCACCATGAGCATTGAGAACTAATTTTTATGTCGCAAGAGTATTCTATAAATAACCACAAATATGCCCTGACCGTATAGAAGATCGCCCTCATAATTTCTACTACTCTCTATTTCATCCATCATTACTTCAGTTCAATACTTTTCCCATTCTATGTGGAAATAAGTGTCATGTCCAAAAGCAATATGAAGCTCCTTACCTACATCTCTTGGAAATATTACCATGGGCTCCCATCCTTTCCTGCCAAAGATTTCCACTCCATGATAATGGACCATCAGGGTAACCTGAACGGAGGGTTCTATAAAACCACTTTGGCCCATTAAATGGGGGTATTTTATTCATTCCAACCTAACGATAAAGTACATACTCCCCAGGGGGCAGACATCATCATGATTATTCTCATGAGGAAGGTCAAGGGGTATAGAGATAGATTTTCACACATGCAGCATGCCCCAACCCAAGCTAATATAAGAGGTGTTACACTTTCCCTGGACAGTGTTGTTGTTTCTATACCACCCTATCCACCGAAATAAAGTCTTCCTCCACCACTCTATAGTTCTTCCTCCCATATATCATCTTATTCCATTCCATCTTCTCCTAGACCATCTAGAACCCCACCTCCACCCACACCTTCAACTAATCTCCCAATTTCTCTCCACATAAACATCATGGATCACCACTAGGAAATCATAGATCACCATGAGGATATCTTATATCAGAGACTCCACTCGATAGATGGCATGTTTGGAAGCATTATAAAGCACCTGGTCCTTTAGTTCTCCCCAGCACCTACTCCCCAATATGATCTTCCACCCTACACGCCAAAGGCCCCATTGACAACTCTATCCACCAACTCTATGGTACTATCTACTACTACACCAGATATACCATCAACATTAGCGGACCGAGATGTACTAGTCACCCCCACATCATAGAGGTAGGACCCCATGCCTACGACTTCAACTGTAACTTCCCCATCCCGCCTAGATCCTCTTGTAGAAAAAAGTTCCTCTCATAAGGCTCCACCGTGACTATATATATATGGTGTTGTTATTCAGATATGATCATTTCTATGAATGCAGAATTCTTTTTCCATTTCTATGATAGTCTAAAGTATTCTGGAACATCATCATCATCTGCGTTCAACTTTGTTTCATCTTTTTCTAGATCTATTGGACAAGATTATCTATTTGGATTGTTTCCCCTTTCCTTTTATAAAATCTATAGCTAATCACCCTCAACCTGGCCTCATTGTGTTTTTATGCACACAATTCTCTTACATAGTGTTTCACTTGGATGATCATGTGTGATAATAAATGTAGGGGTATTCTGTTGACTTAAATGGTCTTTTCCCTTAAACTAATCTGATATACATCATTAAATGGAAGTGATATTTTAAAATACAGGTATTTTTTTATTAATTTTAATTATAAATAATAATTACATATATGATAATTTTAAATGTTTCATGACTATTTTAATTTTAAAGTATTTTAAAATGACTGATGATATAATTTGATTTCTGATTTAAATTCTTGTCCATTTTCATCAACAATATTGATATTTTTATTCATTTCATGAACTGATTGACCCATTATTTTCATCATTCCAATGATTTATTTTGATCCGTTTTTCATATTCTTCCACATAACCACTTTCTTGAGAGATTCATGGGATATTCTTGACTATTAGAACTTAATTTTTTTTCTCATAAAAACAAGAATATTTTGAATTAAATTAACATGATCAGATAATTTAAGTGATATTTTCATCCCCTATGAACTTGGGACCCACCCTACATATAAAATAAAAGAAAAACCATGGAAACCATGAACTTCCTCGATAAAATACACACTCAAATCCTATTTATCTTTCCTACCAGAAATATTTAATATTTTTTACTAATTATTCATTTGCGATTCAAATAATGTGTTTTGGAAATTCATGGAATATTTTAGTCATAAAACATGTAATAAATTGTGGGGGAGGGTGTATTTTTTTCCTTTGTAAAAAATGTTTCTAAAACCAAAAATTAATTAACTCCAATTTTTTTTTAAAAAAATAAAAAAATGGTGAAAATTCAAAAAAGAGGACCAAATTCATTCATCAAAAATATTGATGCTTTGAGAACCCATGTTGGAAAGGGAATTTCATAGTGATTGTGACCTTTTATATATATTTGTAGGTTTATATTTTAATGGAGAATTTACATTTAATATCATGCTTGTATATTTAAGAAACCATCTTCTTTTTCCAAGTATCTGAGATTATTTTTCACATAATTACCTACCCACCCTTTACCTCTGAAACATCAGATCCTTATTGAAAGACCTCATAATTTTTTTAATTTATTTTCTAATTGGATAAGGAGAATACATGGAATCATAATGATATAATTCATATACATAAATAGATTATAACTCTAAGTAAGGGATCATGCCTAATGAGTGTTCAATTTCCTAATAAGTTAAATCATCAAGTGGCATGTTTTTTTTATGAAAAGTTGAAATATGAATCTAAAAGTGGATAAAATTATTCAATTAAATTATATATTAGGATTTTTTGTAATATATATAATATAAATACTTTTTTTTCCTTTTGGAATCCTCTACTATGACTATAATATTTATAAGTATAATTAGTTGAATGGTTCCCTTTTGATTGATTGAATTATATTAATTCAATGATGGGATTTTTCATGAGAGCATGAAAATGACTAAGTGTGGTGGATTTTTTTATTATAATTTTAGAGTACCTATTCAATCATTTAATAATTTTTTGAATCACCCTTTCATAAAATATACAATTTATTTGGGTCAAATGCTTAAATTTGGTGTTCATGGTTATTTATCATTTGTTTCCAATCATATTGACAAATAGAGAGTGATCAAACCAAAAATTATGATATACATGGTGTGTACATTATTAACACACATCATATACCATTTCCCAAGAATGGATCGACCTACTAGAGTACACACCCATGTAGCTGAGGGAAACCAACATGCCATGTATTTCAAGTTCACATGTCTTATAAGACCTTCTAGAAGCAGTTTGGGGATAATTGAAAGTCTACATATCATGTGTGGAAATGATACAAGATGTGTACCACCACCACTGAACCATTATGGCCTTAAATTTAGTAAGTGATGTAGTATATCACCTACTAGTGGAAAAAACAAGGAAAATGATAGTTAACTTAGTACACAACATGTATATTTTGGTACATGTCATGTAATCTATTGTTCTATAAATAGGGTGGCAGGCCATTAAAATCTATATGGGACATCCAGAGGAGAGATTTGTATACTCTTCCTATCAATACCCCGTAGATCAAATTTTTTGTTTTCTTCTTCTCTTTTCATTCAGTTTTAGCATTAATTCCCCATTACCCCTTTCTCCTATCATATCCATGGAAGATATTTTGTTTCTGATCAACCCTCACACCATGAAAATGGTTATAGGAGGCATATTATTCATGTGTTGGGTTGTAATAATGATTATTTCTAGGTTGAAATTGAATTTCTATTTTTTTTTTATTATCTTTATTTTATAATTCCTTTAATGAATTAGTCACACACTTACTGATGGGGTTGTATCGTACCAATAATGATATCAATGGAGAAACCTAATGGAGTTATAGTGGTAGAACACATGAAAGTTGGGTAATCCTATTGATTTTTTTGGGTTAATGAACATAAATTTGTTTAAAGTGGTTAATCATCAGACGAATTGGTTAACATTTCTAATACATAATTTTCTTTTATCTGATCCAAAAACAATGATTTATTTGAATTTACATAGTAAAACAATTTTTATTAATAATTATAAAACTAAATAGTAAATTTTTAAATAAACCATAATTAAATTACCACCCCAACATGCTTGTTTTCTTGATTAGTCTATCCCTTCTTCTATTTGAATTGAATTTTCACAAATTGTTTCACTTTTTCATCCAATACCATTTATTCATTTTTTATATATTATTGATTTATACTCACTAATGTTAGATAATAGTTACCTCTCCTATTACCATGTGGGCTCAACCCTGAATTCTGTATGCAACCTAGTTTGTTGGATTAGAAGGGAATGAAACTTTCAATTTTTCATGCCTTTAGATGGTCATGAAAACTACACCAAGATATGATTTCATTATATGAAACACCATGTTAAGATTGAACAACACACTACACTTATATTATCTTTTATTAAAAAGAAAACTACATTTATCTTGTGTCACACACAATGTCATGTTCCTTTGATAACCTGTGTTACATGCAAGATAGAGTTTTACCAAACTATAGTATACTATTAATATTATTATTATATTATTATTATAGTTATAATATACTTATTTTAATGGAATATATGAATAATATTAACTATATTATGAAACTATGGTTTAAAAATGTTTATAAAATTAATTATTTGGTTAATAATAAATTGTAAATGAAAATAAAACTAGAATGGATATAATGGATATATTTTTGTGAATAAATATTCTTCTGACTAGATTGTTTTTTTATAATAATAATTTAATGTAATCACTATTCAGGAATGATATTCTTTTAATTAATAGGTTATATATTCAATGAAATGTTTTAACATTTTTACAATAGGTTTGATAGGCTTAATATAAGAATAAATATAGTTTTAATCATAAAATATGTATTTTTCGAAAATGGAAAATTTACCACCTTTTAATGAGAGAATTATTTTAAAACTAAATTTTGATAACTTTATAATTTATATTTGAAAAAATAAACTTCTTTTTTTAAATTTTAATATCAAAATTATCATAGGTTGATTGTTTTTGTATTTTATAAAAAAATTTATTTTTTGATGAATATAGAAAATGGTGAAATTTAATTGAAAACTAAAATTTCATTTAATTTATTTTTTATAGTTAAAATATATTTTTAAATTTTATTAAATTATATTTTTATCAATTTAACATATTTTAATCTAATTTAGTTAATTTCAATCAATTTTAAATTGAAATTGAATTATAAAACATTGAAAACATTTGGGCATTTTCAATTTAGAAACTCATTTTTCTATCTCATCTATGAGATTAATTTTAAATTAATATCTTCTACTTCTATGATTAGAATTTAGAAAATTAGATTCCATATTTTAAATCATAATAATTTATAATATCTATTAAGGTCGACTTAGTTCTTTTCCAAATTAATTAGTGAACTAAAATAAAATTAATCATAGTGATGAAGTTAAAAATGTGTTTACTTATTGGATAATGTTTAATCTTTTGGGGGAAAATAACCTAGAAACTTTTCGAAAATCTATTTATTGGACATTTTTATTTCATATAATCCCTTCTATCTTTAACTGATCATTATTTTAGGAACATGATGTATGGAAGATGTCGTAAAAGTGTTATCCTTTTGGTATTATTAAGAATGACACTCCTCCTCCACTATAAAAGGGTACTCACCCCTCCCCTAACTTACTAAAACCTCTCATTTAATGAATCAAAATTTCTTATGTTTTATTATTATAAACTAAATGGGAAAATTCTTTGACCAGGAATAAATATGTCGTGTGATTCCGAGGCCAAATGTTCCTTAAATAAGTATATGAAATGAGTTAATTTTTTAATATAGGGGGCCAATCTGGAAAATACTGAGGCAGTGATTACTTGGGAGGAAACTAAGATCATTAACAAGGTGTGGATTTTCTTGGTTTTGGTAGGGTACTATCACAGGTTTTAACTGAATTTTACATAGTAGCATCACCCTTTATGGCATTGACATGGAATCAGTATCCTTTTGTATGGATAGAGAAGTGTCAACAGTGCATTCAAGAGCTGAGGAAGTGACTGACGGTCACTTTCATATTGTGACTACCAAACGAGTCTATCAAGTGAATAGTTTAATGTGATGCATCAGGGACCGGTATTACGTTTTTCCTTATGATGGTGAAAGTGGTGATTGCCTATGGTTCATGCCACTTGAGACAGTATGAGCTGATCTATGAGACCCATGATCTAGATCTAGTAGCAACAGTCTTCCCATTGAATATATAGTTATACTACCTGATGGGTGAGTGGTTTAACATCTACTCAGACCCAAAGCATCTCAAGTATATCTTCTCTCAAAATATTATGAACTTGAGAGAGAGAGGAAATTGATAGAGTTCCTATATGACTATGACATTGATATTTTCTATACTCATAACAAGAGGAATGCGGTGGCGGATGCTCTCAGTAGGATATCCATATTGAAGTTTTTGAATGAGTCATCAGATTAGTTGGACATGATATAGATTTCCATTGTGGATTGAGATAGATAATATTACCTTTAGTTGATTGTTCTCACCACACCACTGTTCTAGTGAATTAGGGAGGCGCAACTTGGGGATACCAAATGTGGGACCTTACATGCTAAATTGTCCACAAGGAATTCTCTTTATGGTTAATTGATATGTGGGGATCATTTAATTCTTTTCATAGGGGGAAAAATTTTACTAGTGGAATTATGGGAGGAGGTTCCGAAGGAGTTCCACCTGGGCCCTTTAATGGTACATTCGAGTGTGTATAAGACGTACCAGGAAATATAAGGTATTTTCTAGTGGTCAGGGATAGAGATGGATGTATAAGAGTTTGTTTCTCAATGCCTCACCTTTCCAAAAGTGAATGCTTTGCACTAGGTTCTAGTGGGATTGACCTAGCCCATTTAGGTGCTAGAGTGTAAGTGGGATGAGATATCAATGGACTTTGTCATGGGCTTACCACACACGTCCAGGGGACATGATTTTCACAACCCGTCCCCAGGGGCCCATGCCATGTCTAAGCCCAAGATCTCTTTCCATAGGACAGGGGTTAGTTACTAGTACTGGAAGGGAATATCCCTAAAATATGGGATGATATTTCCTTTAAACCCACAACCACATAGACCCGGAACACAACAAGAACAAAACTAACTACTGAAAGTAAATTACTGAACTGAAGAAGAATGGTCCAAAATACAAACCCAACTAAAATAAAATATATAAAAAATGGAAAACATCTCTTGAAGTCATCCTCCAAGGATCTTACCTTAAGGGCAGGTACATCTCTTCGATGTTTCTCTCCACGTCTGCAGGTCACCTCTGTGCACCGTCTAGTCCTAGATCTCAAAACTCGGTTAAAGGTGTCCATCGTCTACACAACACCCAACAAGGTGTGGGATAAGCTCATGTAGGGGAGAGTATAACAATACCCAGTAGGGACCCCAAGACCCCCAAAGGTCTCCCAGGATTCCCCAAAGGAAAACCCACAAAGCATGATATCAATCACAAATCACATGTAATAGACTTAGCTCAAAACATGTATATAACTTAAAGAACATGAATAAATATGATTAATCATAAATCTATATCGTCTTATTCAGTTGAGAGGTTATTGCTGCTATACAACACAAGGTCTCTAGGTGCTAACCGACTGAGGATATCTTAGTGTTGATACATAGAGGATCTCTAAGTGCTGACCCACAAAGGATTTCTAGAAGCTAACCCACAGAGGATCTATAGGTTCTTACCCACAAATAATATCACCAGGTGTTGACCCCTAGAGGTTCTCTAGGTGCTGACCTAAAGAGGATTGATATTTTTTCTTCATGTCATAGCCATCCACTAAATTATCGCACTTAGCATGCTTGATTTCTAGAGGATCTACTCCACAAGAAATCAGCAACATTTCAACTTCCATAAAGTCCCAAGATGAAGTAACCTGAAGACACACCTAGTCATAAGGTTTCCATATCAACAGAAGGTGCATCAATCAGATGCCTGGTCTATAAGTTATAAGCATTTTAGTGGCAAGGGCCTGGTTGGATTCAATTCCAATCCAACCTGGTCGTACTCCAACATTTTCCAAAACTCATGTGGAGTATCTCAAATGAATCTCCTCATCCTAAGGATTACATCTTCGCAGACGTTTCATCAAACAAATGTTTGGTTGAGAAGATATGTCCCTTTAAGTGAAACAGAATCAAATAGGGTCTGAGTTCAGTCCACCCTTGTTGGACCGTCCTGACCTGACTAGATCTGGGCTGACCCGAACCGCTGATCCCAACCCGGACTGGATAGCTGGGTGTGATCCCAACTCCCCACCAAATCGATAGAAGTCTATCTGGTCTTCAACAGGCAGGACCAGGCCAGTGTTTCCCCCTTCGGTTGACTGGTCTTGGTGAACGATCTAGTGCAAGACCCTCTGGCACGGGTCTTCCTTCACCATGGTCAAAGCCATGGTGTCTCCTCCATGGTGCACTATCCTCCCTTGATGTAGCTGGCATTGACTGGCCACCCTATCCTCCATGGTGTATGTGGGTGCCGCTACAACCTCACTGTCGGCAAGAGCCAACCAACGCCATCGGTCACCAGCGTAGCTGCCCCAGTGGTTCCATGTCAGCGGCAATTCTGTGGGCCACCGGTGAAGCTCTGGTGGTTGTATTCTCATCCCTCCTATGCATAAAATCCTTCTGGGAAGCCACTTTTACAGTGTGGCCTTCAGTTTCTCAATTTCGTCAAGTTGACCATTCTCCAATGAATAACTCATCAAAAACAAGATTAGAGGTGGGTTTGTGCATTGTTTTAATTGTCTCGCACCCTCTGCATTAGTATTATAGCATGTGGGTGAAACAATAATCATTATATGATTAAATAAAACCCCCAAATGAATCCTTGTAACAACCTCCTCAAAAAAATTAACCTCAGATAAACTTGTTGGTTGGTTGATCCATGTTCTTCGTATTTATCAAAAACAGAAAGAGTAAATCATTTAAACTCATAAATAATTTAATCCCCCTACCATGAACTCATTGGAAGATGTTGAGGATGAGGAAGAAGCGTCTGTGTTTGAAGGTGTTCATCAGCATTCATTGATCACCTGATCGAATCCTCAATGGTGTCATCAAATCTCCATTCATAATTGGAGGAATTCATTGCTACATCTTTGTAAAGATTCCTCATTTGGGTTCCCAAAAACCATGCCAAGATATGATTAATTAAATTAAAAGGAACCACCCATGTTCCATTCATTAATGTGGTTCGTTAATGAACTTAAATTAATGTTCCGTTTAATTCTACAAGCATCGCAGTTAGGCAACCAATGGGTCATGCCATTAAATGAATCTCAATTAAAGCTCAATGCTACACTGCATTCTCCCCATCAACCACTCAACTATTGCAGATAGAATAGAATAGCGTAATTAGTTATATTATTATTATTTTTCAAAAATTTCCAAAAATTAACTTTTTATTCTGAACATTGGTGGTCGAAGTTAAGCATCGCCTAAGTAAATCCGGACACATTGAATTCAACGGTGCCCTCATATTTCTATTTCAAGCACCGGTTCAAAAGATAGATAACCCAGCTCGCAAGTTTACTAAAGGTACATTAAAAAAAGTTCAAATTTTCATTTCGGGAACACCCGGCCTCAGAATCATATGCCATCAATTTTCACAGTCTCGTAATAATTCCATTTAATTATAAAAAATATAAGGAATTTCTATCTCTTTACATTCTCCCCACCATAGGTCTTTTCATCCCCTAAATCCTCAACAAAAGCTAAGAAAACCAATGGGGGTACTGAGAATAAACTTGAGCCTCCAGATCCCATGTGCTCTCATGGAGGTTCCCTTGATGCCACCGAACTTCCACCAGAGGAATCAAACATCCACAAAGGACATGTTCCTATAGATTATCTATCTATACTTGGATCTCTGAAAACATCACCCCATCGTCAATGTCATGCTCGACCCAATCGATGACATGTGATTGATCATTCATGTATCTCCTCATCTGTGACACATGGAAAATGATGTGCACCCTATGAATCTATGGGGGAATATCTAGGTGATACACCACCTCACTAACTCTAATGAGAATCTGGAAGGGTCTGAAAAACCATAGATATTGCTTGCCGCCTAATCCAAATCACTGATAACCATGTCAAGTTGAGACCTGTAAGAAGACATGGTCACCCTCCTTGAACTCCAAGGGTCATTGTCTTATATCATTGTAAGACTTTTTTCAACTATATGAAGTTTCCATCCACTCCTCGATAACCTGCACCTTCTCAGTGGTAGCCCGTACCAACTCTAGACCAATAAGTGTTGAATCTAATAGGCCTGTGCAACATAGAGGTGATCTTTATGGTTGTCCATACAAAGCCTCAAATGGTGCCATGCTGATGGTGGAGTGATAACTATTGTTATATGTGAAATCCACCCATGGATGGTGGTCCTCCAAAATGTGGTTAAAATCAAGGACTCAAACACATAGAATTTCTTCAAGCATATGTATGGTCTGCTCTGTCTAAACATCAGTCTGGGGATGAAAGGCGGTGCTCAAACATAGTTGATTCTTGAACACCTCCTACAATCCCTTCCATAACCAGTATGTAAAATGTGTGTCATGATATGAGATGAACATCAATGAAACCTCGTGAAGTCATACTATCACATGTACGTAGAGGCATCCCAATCCCTCTACTGATCTCTTCTCGCGGATGGGTAGCAAGTGGGCTGACTTGGTGACTCAGTCAACAATCATCTAGAAGGAATCATGGCCCCTAGAAGTATATGGTGTCCCTATCACCTAGTATTTGGAGATCTCATCCCACTTTCATTATAGCACCTCATGTGGTTGTGCTAAGCTTGCTAGAACCTGATGCTTAGCCTTCACTTTCTGACAAGTGAGGAATCATGAAGTGAACTCTACTAATACATTCTTCATCCATGGCCACCTGTAATAACGCATGTGGTCTTGGTACATCTTCGCCACACCAGGGTGTACCGCCAAAGGGGATGTGTGTAACTCCCTCAAAATGTCCTCTCATAGCATCACTGGTACCATGGTGCGTCCTCTAAAAAAGATAATGTTCACCCCACCTTCATAAAATCCTTCAAGAGAATTTCTTGAGGATATCTGAGCACGCCAGGTCTCATAGTCAACGTTCCCAAGATAAGCCCCCTAACATGCTAACATAGTGGGGGGAGTGACTATCATAGACTGGATGTAAGCTACTCAATAACTATCCAAGAAAGATATCTGCAACGTGGCAGGCTCCTCTGTCACCTCACTCAACAATTGAAAACCAGATCTCCAGCTAAGTTCATTTTCCACTAATTTCTCCATCACAGGAGTGTAGACTATCTCAAAGTCATAATCCTGGAAGAACTCCAGCTATTACCACAGTCTGAGGTTCATGTCCTTATGTGAGATGATATACCTGAGACTCTTGTGATCCGAGTAGAAGGTAAACCATTCACCCATCAAGTAGTTCCACCACATCTTGAAGGAAATGACCACTACTACTAACTCCAGGTCATGGGTATCATAGTTCTGCTCATGTTTCCTCAGATTTTGGGAGCTTTAGGCGATCACCACTTACTCCTGCATCATAACATATCCCAGTCTGGTCTCTGATGTGTCTTAGTAGACTACATACCAAATTTCCACTTCTGGTGTCCTCAATATAGGGGAACTCATCAGTCTCTGCCTTAGTTCATGGAAACTCTAATGTCACATCTCTGTCCACAAGAAAGGATTTCCCTTTTTTCTCAAAGCAGAAAACTGTGTTGTTACTCTAGAAATGTCAGGAACGAATCTCTGTTAGTATCCATCCAACCCCAAGAATCTCTGCACCTCGTTCATTCTCCTAGGAGGCTTCCAAGAAAGCACCACCTCTATCTTTTCTAGATCCACTACAACTACATCTTCTTATATTACGTGTCCTAGAAATTGGACCACCCATGTCCAGAATTTGACCTTCGAGAGTTTTCATAGAGTTGGTGCTCCCAGAGTGTATCTAGAACTATTTACAGAGTTGTAGCATGATTCTCCTTCGAATCTGAGTATATCAAGATTTCATCAATGAATACCACCATGAAGCGATCAAGGTGAGGCTGGAAGTTCCTATTAATGAGACTCATGAACATTACCAGAGCGTTGGTCATGCCAGAAGGCACCACCAAGAACTCATAGTAGCCATAATGGATTCTGATGGATGACATTGGTATGTCCTTATCTCGTACCTTGAGCTGAGGATAGCATAATCTACGGTCTATATTCAAATTCCACCATGCTCCCTTATACTGATAGACAAGATCAAAAATCCTTAGTAGAGGATTTTTGTTCTTCACAATCACCTAATTACAGTACTGATAGTCCACGCAAAGCCTCATACCTACATCTCCCTCCTTGGTTAATAAAATAGAGGCTACCCATAGAGAAAAACTAGGCCTTATGAACCCCTTACCCTACAAGTCCTCCAGTTGTTCCCTCAACTCATGATGCTCTGCAAGAGCCATCTGATATGCTGGTTTAGATATCAGTGTTGTCCAGGGGTACAGGTCGATGTAGATTTCTACCTCTATGTGAGGAGGTAGTCCCAAAACATCATCAGGAAAGACATCAACATACTGGTCCACCACTACAAGATTACTCGGACTCCTCTCTTCCACTACACTGAGGGTGAGGCTACCAACTGATGAGTGATCGACTACACCCTCTTTTGATAATTTCCATCCTATGCAGCAAAGGTTCCCTTATCGTCGGTGAAGGAAAACCAAGTCTCTTCCTCCAAGACACACCACACTTTGCAGCTAAAATATTTTATCTAACCATGGAGTGTAGATAGCTAGTCCATACCCAAGATGACGTTGTAAAGAATCAAAGCTGCTAATTAGAGAACCTAGCCAAAGCTCTTGCCTCTTATAATGATCTACCACTACCTATACTTTTGTATAATCATTAAATCCCCTCTCGTAGGAGTTTATAATTATAAGGATCAATCCAACGGCTCCATCAGAATATCCATGCTCTGAATGAAGGTCATGGAAAAGAAAGAATGAAAGGTACAGGTGTATGTAAGAACTGCAACTATGGTGGAACCTCGAATCATCTCTGGAGAAATGTGTTCATTAGTCATAGTTGCATGTAGCTAATCTTTTCCTTATCCACCGAATCCTTATGGTCGGGGTGGTCAACCTAGGGGCGATGGTTGTAGAACCTCAAATCATCGCCCACCACCTACTACATGGGCTACTCTTCTGACATTACAACCTCCCTATGGAACTCCTTGCATGAACCTCTATCACTGAAGCAGCAGTCCCTTGACTGTATGCAGGTCATCCATGCGGAGAGTCAGATATTTTCTTTCCATGTTCCCTTTTCCCCCACAAGAGTAATAGACTATAGTCCCCAGATGAACTCCTCTGCCTCACGATCTCTGCACCTCCGACCCTGAATCCTCAGGTTGTCCTCTGGATGGTCTGGCCTATTTGGGCCTCTATGTCATCTGTCTAATTCTCATTGTAGATGACTCGGCTCCATGTCCTCTAGTGGTAAATATTTTTGTCATTGCATGTTCAGAATGTAATCTCTCCGTAAATAGTGCTCACTCTAGCACCCCAGCCTACGTCGGGATTTTGAATGATATCATCGACACTCTGATCTCCCATTGAAGACCCTGATCAATGATTTGGGCCTTAAAGAATGTGTCATGTACAATGTCAATTGAGTAGCAAGAGAGATCAATGAATCTCACTGTGTACTGGGCCACTTTCAGGATACCCTTCTGTAAGTGCAGTAGATCCTGAATACGTACTGAGTGTAATGTTGCTGGTACTAACTCTTCCCTAAAGAGGCTCTAGAAGTCCAATGAGTTGAGTGTCACCTCCTCGTGTGCCTAGAGTAGTAGGCTCTACAATCTCCCTATTGTTCACATGAAGTGGCTATTATCAAGGATAACTATCTAGTCTACATGTGTCCCAAACAAGAGGAATACCGATGTCATAGCCTTCGTTCAGTCCTCAGCTACATGGGGATCTGTCTCTCCTTGAAACCTCAGAGCCCTCTATCTCTAAAGCTCGTGAAACATGCTCAGTCACTGTGGATGGTCTGCTACTGGGGCTAGTGGCATCTGCTTCCCTATAGGTAGTGGTGGTAATGGTACACCACCTAAGGTACCATCATAGTAACAGGGCCTTCCACCAAATCCTCATCGCTCGGTGGGCCATCATCATGATCTCTCACTGGAATCCTGGATGATTTCCTCTATGGAGACATCCTGTAATGAAATAGATGTGCCAGGGCCAAAAAGATATATCTGGTGTTCTGAATCAAAAAATAAAAAGTAAAAATTGTTTTCAATATACACACAAATAGTGTTTTTGTGTACCGAGTTGGAAATTAGAATTCCGGGTCCTGGTGTATGGATACATCCACCCCCACACCAACACTGGACTCCCAGAACTAAAACTCGAACTCCAGACACGTACCACTATTACTCCATTGAAATAGTGGACTCTTAGTTCTTAGGGTATTAACAAACGCCCTTTGATACCACTTTGTCGCGACCCGTCCCTTAGGCCCCATGCCCTGACTACCCCAAGCCCACCTTCCATAGGCCAGGGGTTGGCAACTAGCACCAGAAAGGCATTTCCCTAAAAAATGGGAAGGCATTTCATTTAAAACTGCAACCACATAGGCCGGGTTCACAACAAAAAAACCACGTAGTATAACTGCTAAAAGTAAATGTGCCAACTAAAGCAAAAGGGACTAAAATACAAACCCAAAAAAAAAGAAAATACATCAAAAAGGTAAAACATCTTCTGATGTTGTATGATAAGGATCCTACCTGAAGGGTAAGTATAACTTGTTACTGTAGCTCTCCACATCAACTGGTTACCTCCGTACACCATCTAGTCCTAGATCCCAAAACTCGGTGAAAGCTATTCTTCATCTGCACAAGACTCAATAAGGTGATGGTGAAGAACTTGTAGGGGTGAGTATAACAATACTCATTAGGGACCTGGAGACCCCAGTAGGTCTCCCAGAATTCCACAGAAGAAAAACCACAAAGAATGATCTTAATCTGAAAGCACAAGTAAAATAATCTTCTCGAACATGGTATATAACTTAAAAAGCCTAAATAAAGATGATTATTCATAAATCTTGGTCATCTTATTATGTCAAGTAACTTTTGATTCTAGACCGCATAAGGTTTCTAGGTGTTTTCCTATAAAGGATATCTAAGCGTTGACCCATATAAGATTACTAGGTGCTGATCTATAGAGGATCACTGGTTGTTGACCCACATAGGATCACTAGGTGATCACCCACTCAGAGGATCGCAAGGTGCTTACCTACAGTGGGTTACTAGGTGTTAACCCACTCAGAGGATCTATAGGTGATGACCCACTCAGAGGATCGATGGGTGCTGACCCAATGAGGATAGCTATTATTTCTTCACATCACAGTCATCCACTAGATTCCATTACTAATCACACTTGATTTCTAGATGATCCACTCCACATGCCACTTTCCATATTTCAACTTCCATGAAGTTCGATGAGGGAGTAACCTGAAGAATATCCATTTCATAAGGGTTCCAACTCCATATATGGTGTTTCAATCGAATGTCCAGTCTGTAAGTTATAGGAATTATAGTTCCAAAGGCCCGATTGGTTTCGAGTCAAATCCAACCTGGCCATAATCCAATGTTTTTCAAAACCAAGGTGGATTATCTCAAAAGGACCACCTAATCATAATAATTCTACCACTATATATGGTTTTTCAAATGGATGTCCAGTTTAGAGGATATGACCCTTTAAGAAAAACTGGGTAAAAAATGCCTTGGTTTAGTCTAACCCATTCAGACTGACCCAACCAGACCCTGAATTGACCTGACTATGCCTGGCCTAGCTAGACCTGGTCCAGTATGCTGGCTAGTCATGGATGCCAGCTGGGTGCGGTCATATCTCCCCATAGAATGGATAGAATTTCGTTCGGTCTTCAACACGCAGTTCCAGGCAGGCACCGCCCCCTTCAGTTGACTGGTCCGATGACCCTGTTTAGGGTGTGACCCGTGGGCACGGGTCCACCTTAACCATGGCCAGAGACATGGTGTATCCTCTTTGGCATGCTGACCACACCTGTTCTCAGTGATTTCTACGGGTGCCGCCACCACCTCACGGATGGTGAGTGTCTGATGCTGCCACTGGTCTCCAGCACCACCGTGCCGGTGGTGTCATGCTGGAGGGACTTCCACATGCCACTAGTAAAGCTCTAGTGGACTGATTATTTTCCATTCTATGCCGACAAGCCTCCCGGGATTCCACCTTTATATTATCGCCTTTGTTTTCACATTTTCATCAAATTGAGCATTCACCCAAGAAGAACGCAGCAAGAACAAGTTCTGTGGAGGGTCCGGGCCTTGTTCGGATTGGGTCACACCCTCTATGTTAGTGTTATAGCATGTGGGTCTAACAATAATCATCCTAAGATTAAATAAAACCACAATATGAATCCCTGGATTAACCTCCCCCCCAAAAATGAACTGTGGATCAACCCATTAGTTGGTTGATCCATGTTCTTCATATTAATTCAGAACAGAAGGTAGAAATCATTTAAATGCATAAACAATTTAAACCCCCTACCTTGAAATCATTGGAAGACGTTGTTTATGAGGATGAATGTTCTGCGTTCAAAGGGGTTCATCGACATTCATCGATCTCCAGATTGAATCCTTAATGGTGTCATCGAAACTCGATTCTTCGTTGGAGGAAGACATTACCATCACTTCATCAAGAGTCCTCCTGTGGGTTCTCAAAACCCACACCAATGATTTGATTAAACAAAAGAAAAGAAACCACCCACATTGGGATCAATGATGGGGTTCATTGAGGAATCTCAATTAATATTCCATTTAATCCTATGAGCATCACGATTACACAACTAATGGGTCGTGACATTAAATGACTCCCAATTAAAGTCTAAAACTACATTGTGGTCCCACCATCTACCGCTCAATTTTTATAGAGTGAATAAAATAACTTATTTATTTATTTTATTATTATTTCCATAAATTACAAAAATTAACTTTTTCATCCGAACCTTTCTGGTTGAAGTTAAGCTTCAACAAAGAAAATACTTGTGATGAAAATTGAATGGTTCCCTAGGATTTTCAATCCGAGCACTGATTCAAAAGAAAGAAAACCCTACTCACATGGTTATCGAACATACCAAAGAAAATTTCAGAATTCTATTCTGAGTACACTGTGTCTCAGAATCACGTGCCTTCAATTTTCTCAGTCAGCTAATAATCCCATTTAATTAAAAAATATATAATTTGTGGTTCTTTACAATGATACCATCCGAGTGATCGTTGAACGACTCACAAAGTTGGACCACTTCTAACTTATCTAAGAGTAGATTTTAGTAGAGATAGTGGGAAACATATATGTTTAAGACATAGTTTGACTCCTTAATGTTCTGTCGGTGATCATTTTAGATCACGATGCTAGTTTCACATCCCATTTTTGGAAGGGGATGCTGTAGTCATTTGGGACTCAGTTATTCTTGAGAACTGTGTTCTATCCCTAGAAAGATAATAAGACTCAGGTTCTAGAGGGTATGTTATGGTCCTGCATCATGGACTTTAGTCGTAGATAATAATATCATCTACCACTGGTGGTGTTTTCGTACAACAATAGCTACCACTACACCATTGGTATGGAACCATTCAAGTCAATTTATGTGCGACCATTCATGTCAACACTTTTCTAAACTAGCCTAACATAGTCAGGACTCATGGGTCTGGAGATAGTGTGGGATACCAGTGATAAGATGTAGATCATCTAGGAGTGGATTAGGACTACCCAAAGCTGGCTGAAGTCGTTTTCTAAGAGAAGATGGAGGCATATGAAGTTAGAGGAGGGAGACCATTTTTTCCTTTGGTTCTCACATCAATGGGGATTGAGGATATTTGGATGGGGTGTAAAGTTATCACTGAGATACATCGTACATATCCGGATTCTTCATCGAGTTGGTGAGGTAGAGGACAACCTAGCTCAACCACCATAGTTTCGTCATGTCCAAGACATCTTCCATGTGTCACATCTGAGGACGTACATGCATGATCCATCACACGTTATCGGCTGGGGAGAGAAATACACTGATGAAGCAGAGACTGTTTCAGATTACCTAGTGGAGATCGAGGATCAATACAAAATTATCCTTTATTGGTGGTCAATTCTTTTGGTTCATGCTTGTTGGCAGTATGGGAAGCTCTAGGGGAGAACTTGGGAGGTAGAAGCGCATATTTGTGCTAAGTAACCTAAACTTTTTTGTGATTATCCCATGTTTTGGATTTTGGGGATGTGAATACCTAAGGTGGAGAGAATTTAATGACTCAAATTTTCTCGGGTTTTATTTTTATAAATTAATTGGAAAAATTCTGCAACTAGGCATTGATATGTCATGTGATTCTGATACCTGTTATTCCCAAAACAATTCATTTAAATGAGTTATATTTTAATAAAGTGCCCATATAGTGTTTCCTTAAAAACTTATAACATCTAAACGGATGAACAGATCAGAAATATGGGGGCACCATTGTGTTCAGAATACTGAAGTTACCTTCTGCAGGGCCAAACATCTACTATTGTGGTCTTGATATGAAAATTAAATTATGGATGTATCAGTAATAGAAAAATTAAATAAAAATGTTTTATTTCAAAGTAGAAACTCCCTTTTTATTTATATTAGGGTTTTCTTGGGATCTAGTGTTATCAAATTAACTTTATAGTTTCACTAACACATATTAAAGTAGGTTCTCTCCAAAGCGATGACAGATTGGAGATTAGAACATGGATAAGTGATCAACAGATCAACGAACAACGACAACATTGTTTCTCCCTTCGTCAAAGAATGATCCAAACTCTAGGTCGGGTGTTGTTTCTATGTGATTCATTCCTCATTATTAATTTCAATGATGAATGTGGACCAACCCATGAATAGCTTGATCTACGGTTTGATCACTTGCTCGATGGGTTTATGCTTGCATGGATTTAAAATGGGAGATAGATCTTTGTGTTGCTTCGTTCTTCATTATTCATCTAGTAAGAATGAATCATGGCTGAAAGAATAAATTAATAGATCCTTTCTTCATGTGTTCTTGGGAATTATTTTCTCTCTTTCCAATATTTCATTCATTCTTTGTTCTTCATAAAATATGAACCGAGGATTTTTGTACATTTGATCTACGTCTCAACGATCCAAGAAGGGGGGTCATGCCCTGCAACGATGCCTTGGAGGTGCGATGATGAACATGTGGTGAAAATTAGCCAAGGTAGTGGTTTTAAATGGAATAATGTGGTGGTGTATGCTGGTAATTAGAGAAGTGGATCCATCCAGTTTAGGCAGAGCGTGAGGCAGACAATGGGCCGGTGACACAGCAGCTGGTAGCGGGGGAATGAACCAGGTGAATCACGGGTTGGTGATCCAAGAGGGATTATGTGGGAGCCCAAAGTCAGATTGGGGATAAGGTGCTTTCCCTCATGTAGTGGGCCAGGCTGGATGGTTTGGGATGCTACTATGGACAAGTGGTCTAGGTCAATCGGTCTGGCAGAACACACCGGGGATAGTATGGTTCGGGTCTTTTAGGTTGAGTCAGGGGTCAGACTTGGGACGTACATCTCACTAAAATGAACATAACATTAATATGGAATGTCCGTTATAGGAACCGTCTGTGGAGTTGGAAACCATGAGATGAGATAGTCCTTTTGAGATAGCTTTGTGGTTTTTATCTTAGACCAGTATATTGTTATAGTTTCCCTTGATTATTTCCTCGAGGGTTCAGTATGGTACAATGTCCACATCACTAAATATTAGTCCCCTCTAGAGGTCAAGTTATTAATAGATTTTTTGTCTCTGTCTCCTTGGGACTGGAGTGGTCCTCTATCAACCATGATGGAGTTTTATTGTAATTTACATAACCTACTAACATAGAGAATTAGTCTTCCATCTAGTGGGTAGTACTGATATGGTTTTTGGTATTCTTTAAGAAGGATATCAGATGTTAAAAGCCATATCGGTATGGATATTATTATTCTCTGAGAAGGATACCCTATGTTTCAAGATAATACATTTTGGGTAGTTGGTATTCTCTAGGAAAGATACCATATCTGTATGTTATGAACTTTGTCGAGTATATTACTCTTAGGGCGGGGCCAAAATTAGCAGGACCTCTTCGCGAGTGTCTCTGATGATTTCATGGAACAAGGAGTGAGTTATCCTAGAACAAGCAGGCCTCGATTAGAAACCTATGGTGGAAATTTATTATTACTTATGTCATTAAATTGTGTCTATTTATGATTATATATGGATATACTTGGTATATGTGTTATAGACATATACATATGTAGAGGTGAGATTACTTCCTTTATTTCTTTTTTGTATAATTTATATATTTCTTTGTCATATCCAATGTGGTTTCAAGATGTCCTGCTATGTATTGATTTACATTCACCTTCACGGTAATTTCCTACACGTGTCATGTCTTGTGTACACAACAGAAACTTTGAAAGAATCTAACACCTATCCTTTATGTAGGGTTTTCTACGGATGACTTTCAAGAACCTGGTAGTTCACTTTTACAAACACTTTCTTTTGGTGGCCTTGTATTCTGGCCCTATTTACATCCCAATTACCCTGTGTCATACTTTGTGTTTGGTATCTTAGTGTATGACTGCTTTGTCAACATAGTGTTTTTATATTACATCATTTTCATCTTGGAGATGGGTGTGTGTGTACATTTAATTAGGAAAATGCCTCCCATTTGTGTGTTATTCCAAATTGGTACTAGACACCAGTCTGTGTCCTATTTGAGTTGGTCTTGGGGTATTCATGGCACAAGCCCCTATGGGATAGGTCGTGACATCCGAAGCCTCTTTAATCATAAAACCCCTTCCCTAATAATCTCCCAATATCCATACTCTCAACCCCGAAGCCTAACTATTGGAATAATGTAACTGAGGAAACCATTTAGTGAAAACCAAAAGGAGTTACCTAAATATAGGTAACATTCATCAATATGAATTTCTGTTTTGATTCCTTCTCCACCCCCTTCAATTATTCTTATTTCAATATTATATAATAAAAAAATTATAATAAATATAATTATTAGTTTTTATGTTAAGTGTGTGACCTAAACCTTCAAACATATCCATCAAATGGGATACACCATCATCATTCATGAGTATGATGGACTACTTCCTCGCTAACCGATTTCATTCGTTCTTTCATTAACACCTATCAAGGTTGGGTAAATTGATATAATTAATATTCATAAATAATGTATTTGATGTATATAATGTATTTATGAATTTAAATTATTATTTAACACAAACCTTCATGCTTTCCAATTGGTGGGAATACAATAACATCGTTTCTTGATGTGTGGACTACCACCTCTTCAAAGCGATGTGATTCATTCACTATATACATTGAATGTATTAATGATGGGTTTTATAAAAATATGTGGTATTTATGAGAAACTATTATTTTATAATATATATATAAATACATATACATTTCTTTCTTTAAATATAAAAATAAAATGGATACAAAATTCATGCATACATACGGCCTACCATCTCCAAGAACGTTGTTTTTTATTTCTTATTACTATCTTTTTTAGATTATTATAAATAAATATATACTAAAGAGAAATGATATTTATCTAATTTTTAAAAAATTTATAATAATTAAAGATTTATCTATGTAAGAGGATCTAGAATAAAAAGTAAAAACATGTATGAAAAACAATGTGGTTATTACCTGAAGCATAAATTTAAAATGGAATTGTTAATAAATGTATAATATAATGTCATAAGTATATAAAATATGGTATTAAATATATTAGTATGGTTCTATGAAATATTTATCATAAAAATATATATTATATAGTATTTTTAAATATGTATTAAGAAACTCAAGGCTTGGTGTAAGGGAATTTCATCTAAAGTTTTTTTATATTTGTGACATACAAGTCATATTCACCACTCACTAGTTTTGTGTGTTTTATAAACTACCCTATGAAATTATATATCATTAATTTACTTTTTCAAAAGATATTAAAAGTTTCAATTGAAGTTATTGTTGCGTGAGGATCCTTATATAAAAGTTACTCAATTATTAATTTTATTTCTTATCTCACTTTTATTTTTTGCAAGACTTATGCCTTATTCACCACTTATTTCTTTTGTGTGGTGTATATACTATCATATGACATGATATATTTTGTGTTTCCATTATTTTATGATAATAAAATTTTCAATTAATATTTTTATTTTTTGTGTGTCATGATTTAAATTTTACTCATGTAGTAGGGGAATTCTATCTCACTTTTTACTTCCGCGAGACACATGTAATATTCCCCACCTATTTATTTTAAGTGGTGTATATACTACCCACGGAAAATTTTATTATTTATATTCTTAAAATTATTTTTATTAACATATCCATTTTATTACATCTCTTTCATTCTTATTATAATTCATAACTTACCAAATCATAAATGTAATTTTTTTTAAAATTTTCAGGCTTTGAGACATATATTATGTTAAGAACCTATATTATTTTATATGGTGAATATACTGCCCTTTGACATTTTTTATCATGGATATGATTATTTTAATTATATTTTATACTTAAGGAATTATTATTCTCTCATGAGTATTATTATTCAATGTTACCAAAGAGTTAAGAGTCTATTGCTATAATCTCATCCTTTATCGGGTTTGTTTACGATTATGCCTCCATTGGGGAACTCTTATGATCCATATCTCAATAACTCTGATGAATTTTAATATACTACGTTTATTAATGATATCTTCTTGTAATCGTGAAATTTTCCCACTATTTGGTACTTAATTTAATTAAGGAAATGTTTTAAAGATAATATGGACTTATTTATCTCTTCAGTTGAAAATCCGTTATATTAAAAAAATCTTGTTTTCTATAAAAAATTAAAAAAATGTTTTTAAATTAAATTTTAAGCTAATTTTGAAGGAAATAGTTTTTAAAAATTATTTATTTTTTAAAACTTATTTTGAATGACTTTAAATACTTAATTTATGAGTTTTGAATGTTTCTTTTCAATCAAAAGTATTTTAAAAGTATTTTATGTTTAAAAAATAATTTTTCAAAGTGAAATGTTTATATTCCACCAAAAATGTTTTCCATGATTTTTTAATCTTACATCCTAATTTTCAAACTGTTTTTTTAATGAAAAAAGTTTTTAAAATTTTTTGTTTCTTAAAAAGTGATTTTAAGTGAACGGGTTTCTTCTTCTATAAATGTTCCATGTGATGTTTCAAAATCCTTCTCCATATAAGATGACATCATTTGTTATTTTGGTTACTTTACTAGGGATATGATCTAATGTACCATTATTAATATTTATTTTAATGGTTTATTTTTAAGAATACATGTTTTTTATGAAACATGTTCTCTTCCACGTGTTATACCATGGTAAAATTCTTATAAAACCCACTTTATTTCCCATGTTATTTTATGATGAAATTATTTAGAAAGCTATATATATTCCATAGGTTATGTCATGATGAAATTTGTATAATACCCAATTTGTTTCATGGGTAATGATATGATGTTTATGAAATCCATCTCTTTTTATGATTCATGATATGATAAATGATTTATTATCTTTTGGGACATGTATGAATTGTTTTATTATGTGATGGGTGGGACATATATCTACCAAAAATGAATTGGGTAAAGATTTATTTATCATGATATAGACAAGGATGAATGTGGGAGTGAACCTAATTCAGTAAAGGAATATTTCCTCTAATATGGCACTGGAAGTGAACCATGACTATGAAAATGGTCTTAAAAGTTATCCTTGACTACTAATATGGGATCAGGAGGGAACATTGACTAATAATATAGAAAACAAGTTGAAAAACTTTATCCACTATGGGAAGAAGGTTTCACCTGATCCACTTTAAGGAAATGATGGTGATTATGGATTGTGGTGTGTCTCGCCTAGTAGGTGTATCCCCCATGAAGTGCCCAGATATGTTTTGGAAATGGGCCTTGACTTATATGAATTATTTTATATGGTTATGGGTACACCATATGTTTATGAATTCTTACAATTTAATGAAAACATGACTCATATACTTGATATATATTTTATTAATGTCTTATGAAATTCTAAACCTTATTCCATGACTCTTGATTGTGAACTTTTATTTGAAAGGTATAACATTAAAATGTTATGCTCAGGTTCTCATACGTTTATTTACATGTTATGATTATTTATCACCATTATTTTTACCAGTATGAAGCATATGAGATCCCTATTTCTTATGTTTCCTTTCTCTAAGTTATGAAGAATTGTTTTAACTAGGAGTAATAAAGGGTAAAACCCTTAGGATATATTTTCTAAGATCATTCAATAAATTTGAAGAATGTGTTCCATGTTTCAGAAGAGACTAAACTATTCCGGTCCTTGAGAATGTACTTCTGTAATGTGATGAACATTACTCTATAATGATGTAATATCGAAGTCTAATAAGACTATGTTAATATAGTCCATCCTTAATAATTAGGGAATATCATATCAATTTAAAAAATATTGTAATTAAAATTTCAATAATCTCAATCAATACCACTTTTTTCTACAAGAATTAATGTCTTCGGTCGAAGAAAATACAATCAGTTTGTATAAAGTATCCATGGAGAAGTTAATTTATTTCTTTTTTTCACATAGAATAATGGTGTAGGGAAAGAGGGAAGACAATATTATCATATCATAATTATTCTATATACTGATACAAAAAATTTTAAGTTTTAAATAATTATCTTTTCTTAATCTTCACTATTCATACCCTAGGAGATTACCTATAAAACCATGAAATCCACATGGTCTCTTACATTAACCTACTTAAATAAATTGTTAAATCATATATGGTTTAATTCTTTTATAACATGATATGTGTCCATTCTATAGTAGTTGGACATATATTTTAATCCACAAACGTAATTAAAACATAAATCATTATATGGATTTCTTGTAGAACATCCCACCTAAAAAATCATTTTGGTTGATAGAGAACTACCTGCTGAAGAGGTATGCACCATTTATGAAACTCCCACAATATAGAAGATGTATTAAATTAGAAAATCCTAAATCCCAATATAAATATTTATGGAAAGTGAATAACTAAATATACTCAACATTCAAATTGGCCTTATCACTCAAGAAATGGTTGTTTTCCCATATTCATTCTTATTATTAGTTGGTTACAACAATAATGAAGTAGAATACCAATATTTGTTTATATCTATTGGATTATCTCTACAGATACCATTATTATTCTCTATATTTTTATTTGATTGGATGTTTTTAATAAATTATATTAATGAAAAATGTTTCATTATAATCTAAGAATTGATTCTTATGCATGATTATGTATAAGTGTTAATGGATGAATTTTCTTTTGATCAAACATCATCTCATATGTTGTGATCATTAAATGATCATGTAGATGCATTGGATAATTTAGCCAAATCCATAATAGATATTGAAAAATATGATAAGTTCATTAAAATAAAAAAGAAAATACTAGTTTAACTTACAAATAATTTAAAAGGGTAACATTATGTTTGATAGTTTATTCAACACATAACACCAAGCTTAAACGACCCACAAAATATATAACCATTATAACTGAGCCATTAATTTTGTTGGTATGAATAATATCAAATAATTGGAAAATATATTTATATATCCTATACTAAATATAAATTTATTGATAAATATTATAAAATAATCTATTAATTTCATCAAATGTAATTTTATTCATTGGAAATATGTTTTCTTCAAAATGATATCTGTTAAATTATTTAGAACATATTATAATTAATTTCTAGTGATTTAATAAAATATATTTTATAAATTATATTCATTTTATAAATAATCATATAAATATTCACATATGGTGAAATATTTTTGATTTTTCCACAAATATTGATTTTTCAGTTGATAGTGAAAATATATCTTTTTTTTGAGGTCATTTATTTTAAAAAAATTAAAATTTTAAAAGTATGATTGTGTATAAGATATGATTTAAAGAAACGTTTTTATCCATTATTTATATGTAATTCGCTTAATTAAATTTTATTCATCTTTATATTGGATTTTAGGATAACATTATTTTTTATTTTAAAAATGGTATCTTTCTAAAAACTCTTTTAAATTGCATAATGTATCTAATTTTAAATAAGTAAAAAAATACCCAAGAAGTTGAATAATTTAAATTAAATGTATGGATTATTTATCAATAAATAATCATTAAAATTTATATAATGATCATTCTTATTCATTGTGTTAATATAAAGTCATTTTTTCTAGAAAATATACTTCTTGGAAAACTCATTTTTCATCATGTCTGCGGGTTTAATTTTAAATTAAATTACTCTAGTTATAGGGATTTTTTTTATTTTTCTTTGTTTATTAGTAAATATAATAATTTATATTACATAATTTTTTCAACATAATTCTTTACCATAATTAACAGTGAAATATTAAGAATTAATTACCATGGTTAATGCAAAAACAAGTTTAACGAGGATTAAAATAAAAACATAAGTGTTAAAATAACCCAAAAACATGTATAATATCTATTGAATTATCATATTTAAACTTTAGAATGTGCATGTATTGATAATAGTCCATTATGGTGCCTTTTGGAATGTGGAAAACTTGTTTACACCTTTTTCTTTTCAATATTTTCAAGTGTGCCAATCACCAAATTTATTAATGGCCACCCCCTCACCTCCTATCATCACCCATTAAAATATAATTCGATTATACAATTCCTACCCAAATATCATCCCTAATTCCCTCTCTACATAATATAATAATTTCATTAATCATAAATCCATCATAAGAAGCCTTTTGGTGCTAACCTAAATACAATGTCTGAAGAAGAGATATTGTGCTTAACTAGACATTTTTATTTTATGTATTCTTCCAAATATGTCAAATTTTAATAATTTATTATTATATAAAAAATATCTACCTGATAATTAAATTTTAATATTTAAATTGAATACCCTAAATCCATCTCCTATTCCATTAAATGGGATATAAAATCATTATTTTTTTATACAGTGGACTACCACCTTGCAAACCAATGTCACTCGTTTTTCATTACTACATCACAAAAATAGTTATAATTACTTGTTTAATGTATATATAAAATATTTTTTACATTTTTATAATTATGGAGTCATTATATCACATATATTGTTTTACATTCCATTATTTGTGGGATATGATAACATCACTCCAATGTACGGTGGAATAACACCTTACAAAGAGATCTGATTCTTTTTTAACTAACTCATTTCATGGAAGGTTAAAAGGATAAATTTATAGAAAATATGTGATTTAAATGACATAATTATTATTTTAATGACATAATTATCATTATTAAAAGATAATATATCATTTTCTTTATTTCACTGAAAATTTATAATTCCATTTGTGAAAACGTGTGGACCACTACCTTCATAAAGCAATGTGATTATCTTTTCATGGCCACAACACATGGATTATATATATAAGGATGTTTAATGAAATAAAATATTGTTTTTTATTTTAGTTTTATTATTTAATGATAAAATATCACATAACTTTTTTCTATAAAGATCATTGAAAAATGGAAATTTTTCTCATGTGTATGTACATCCAACCTTCTAAAGGATCATAATATAGTTCATTTCTCATAACCATATTTCACGATTGATTATAAATGTATAAATAATGCATTAATTTTTTTTTGAGAAATTTGTATGTTACTCATGACTTTTTACATCCTTCATTCTCAATGATTGTAACATAGTTTATTTTGTATAATGATTGTTGAAAATGGAAATGTTACTCATGCATATAAAAATCCAACCTTCTCAATGATATTAACATCATTCATTTATTATAATCATCTTTCAATATTTGTCATAAAATAATAAATATTTTATAAAAATGTTAAAAATGATAAAATTACAAATTATATGTCATGCTAATTATTATGGATATGTTTAAATAATTAACTCTATTACCACTATCAACACTCCAAATCCGTTTTGAATCAATGAAATAAATGTCCTTAGAAAAATTACATGGAATTACCTAATTATGGATTTAAATATTTCATTAAAACAAAATAAAATAAAAAAAATTATTTATATGGTATTTTTATTTAACCAACCTGAGATATCCACCCATCACATTCTCAAGTAGTCGCACCATAAACCGAAGTAGCATCCCCGATCCCCCCAGGCTAACAACAAGAGTATTGATTATCAAACATAACCAATGGGGCATGATTCACCCACAAGGAACCAAACAAATTCCAACATGGTATAATTGTAAAAATAAAAGATACATGACAATATACATCACATATAAAATAAACAACCAATTAGATATAAAAAACTACAATGTAAGCTAAAAATAAATAGTAAATAAGTCTCTATAAATCTCAATCCCCCTGGTTCAATAAAACTGATGTCCAAATAACAAACATTGTGTGACTCTCTAGAAACCTCCATCATCCATACAAACCCTACTTCCCAAGGACGATCGAACCAGATATAGCCTAAAATAATAAACTTATAGAAACTAGAATTAGACATTTAGACTACATACCCACTAATATGAGTGTATAAGGAGTTATCTGAATCTATTAGGATACCACTATGAGTCCAATTAATTCCTTTTAATAAAATAACAAGGCTCTCTAGTCTAGAAATATTAGACAAAAATAGGTTTTCATTTTCCTTCACCTAATGTAGGAATAAAAAAATGTAATGAGTGAGATATTTCTCTAGTAAGCACATTTAAAAAACTAGACATGAAAATGGTTTACCAAAAACCACACCACATTAAAATGATAACTATTTCACATTAAAAATACCACACTTTTAAAAAATAATCTCACACATGGTTTTAAACATATCAAAATCATTCCAACCAATAATTTCACCTTAAAACCATTCCACATTTTCAATTAAAATATTTTTAACACCCAACATAAATTTAAAAAGGAAAAATAGATACAATGAACAAAAAAAAACATATCAGGTTATAAATATATCTAATTAACCAAGGGAATAAAACTAGTCAACAACAGGGATGAAATAATAGTAGGTCAAATGTAAAAACAGTCCATAAAAACAAGAAATATAACATATGTAAATATATCAAATAAAAAAATAACAAATGATACATAGGAGAAAAAAACCACAATGACTAATGAGACATAACCAGACATGAAAAATTGAACCTAACGTTTATCATGCTAATAGTCACACATCTATCCATCGAATCTCTCTAAGTAGTCTACTCGGAGAAAAAACCCAATAAATTGATACGTATGACTAGGTGGACTAGAAAATGTTAAACCTTGACTTTCTTGGAAATTTCTCACTGCTTCCCACTTAGGCACATATTTCTCCTAATAGAATAATAACAGATGTGGTCTATGAATAATAACCTCATCACATGACAATAATAATCCCATAGGGATAACACCAAAATCATTTCCTCCCCACCTCCCACACTGCCCATAAAATGATCCCCAATATATAAGAACCACATAAAACACATCACAAATCATCCATCACATGGATAAGAATATACATTATCAATAACTATAGGGGTTCAATAAGGGTAGAATCATCATCACATCACAATGTGCCATCTAGGAATTCACATAACACATATAATACATTTAATTTTAAAAATACCCATTTTAAAACCATTTATCGTTCAAAAAATCGACAAATCATAAATACTTCAATTAGTAGCTAAATAATTCAAGGGAAACTATATTTTCACAATATCACACAAACAACCCCAATAAAAAATGGAAACCCTACAAAAATAAAAAAAAGAGTCCACTTTTAAAATCATAATTTCACTAAACCCAAAAGAAAAAGTTAATTCCAAAAAGAATACCCTATTTAGAATTTTATCAAACATGAATATTATATAAAACACCTATTTCAAACAATATTCTATTTTTTCATGAAATTCACTCACTTTTTAAAAAGGAAACAACCAATTAAGCATGTAAAAGATTACAAAATTTAAAATAGCTATCATATACATTAATATATTGAATAAAACCATTTTATAGAGTAAATTAATAATAGAAATATTAAATTAAAGAAAAATATTTGGAAATACCTTCCTCAAGTGGTAGAATCTTGTTTCCTTCGATGAAACACATCGAAGGGATACTTCTATTATGAATAAAAACAATTAAAACCTAAATCTACAATTTATCACATCCCTAGACCTGAAAATTTTCCAAAATGGCCACTTGGATTAGAGGATAAGTGTAAATAATAAATGAAAATAAATAATAAGGAGAATTAAACCTGAACCTTTGAACCGAGTGAAGAATCATTATGGCACCACAACAAAATCACATTAGAGGATATTTGTAGAGGGAAAACTCCATGAAAGATGTCTAAGTTAGGATAAATCGATTATAAAGTCCATGGTAAGGACCCCCATTTAATAATATTGATAGTCGAAAACAAATACCCATATTCGAGTGGGTTTCACGATTTTCCTGCATTGCTAAAAAAACATGCACAAACCATCTATATCCCAATAATCATGACCTGGACGTGTTTCACACCTAGGATGAATGGTTAAAACAAATGTTCTCCTTAACCATGAGACTTGTAAATAATCCCCAAACATCACCCTTTTCATCCCAAAATATCCCAATCTCATGGGGATAAACCATCCACTAAATACCCCCACATAAAAGTGACAAAATGGGTTTCACAAACTCCCCACCATACAACTCTCTTCCTCTAGAATGTCTTGAGTAAAGATGGAAATAAAATAACAATAAACAATGCACCATTAGTAAATTGAGGTGAGTTATAACATGAATCACTAGATCAGTCCCTGGAAAAAAAGGTTGGAGCGGCAACGAGTCCCAAAAACTAAACCACCAAAACCCCAGGGATACTGTGAGTCTCCAAGGAAAACACAACCATGTTTACTGTTACAATACCCAAGAGGAAATTGATTCCAATAATGGGTCTCCTGACAATTTATAAATCTCTTAAATGGTTTAAAAGAACATAACTTCTCAAACAAAAACCTCCACTATGGGAATCATCTCCAAAATGATATAATGAACACATAAAAAACTCATACTTCCTCAAAGTAAAACCAAATCTAACCACTCAATACCCACCTGGAAAACACATTAACAAGATTAACATTAACATATATAAGGTATAACCTCAAATAATCCCAAAATAAATAATAACATAGTCCCTTAACCAAGGGTAATATACTCTAGTTGTAATATAGGACCTCAAAAAAGAACATGATCACATGGAGAACCCAAAAATACTAGCACCATGGAGTGAATAATGCCCCAAAGGAAACATCCATAATAATATTCCATGTAATAACTAGAAGTATATTAGGCCCAAATATTTAATAAATTATCATTAAAAATATAAATTACATAAGAAAACATGTGAAACTTCTAAATAAGTCACGTGAACAAAAAGTAATACACTTAAATTCAAAACAAAGGCATCACACAAGTTGAAAGGTAGTCAAACCAACCCCATGAATTAAAATTCCAAAATACACATAATAATTTAAAAAATATCTCTAAATTGGTTTAAAAAACAACCACTTGAAAAAAAACATTCTCAACCTTAATTCACTTTTATGAAGCACTTAAGGATTTAAATTTACAAAAAAACCCAATAGCAATCAAAACTCATTTTGGCATCTTTTAAAACATTTTCCAAAAAAATGTCTAAGAACAACACAATTCATTTCAATATCCAATTTTCAAATCATTTCTGTAATCCAATTTGATTGTTAATTAAAAAAAACCCACCCATAACATTTATAAAAACATAAATAAGAAAATATTTCAGTGGATAAAGTCCCACTTCAACATTATATCCAAACCAATATCTTGAAATCCATTTGAAATTACATCTTACAAATGAGTTTTTAGAAACCCAAATAAAGATAATTTCCAAAACCGAACTATTTTACATTTCATTCCATTACCCAAATGAGGTCAAACGTATTTAAAGTGACACACCCAATTTAAATTAAATTTTTAATATTTAACACAAATTGACAATCCACGTCTCACTTGAAAAGCCAAGTGAAAACCATCTTTAAATAGAAACTAAATTCATCTTAATAACATTTAAAAAAATATTCTAACATGAATGGTTTAAACGATAACACAAGGGAGCATAAAAACTATCAAGCACTCAAGGAACAAAATATAGAAAAGGGGAAACAAAAACCCTATGAACAAACCCATAAAAGGAGAACTACTAGTAACAATACTCTCTATTCCAACAATACTTTTCCTAGACAAAACTATAAAAAATGCAGGAATTAATCCCAACCACCCATTATCATTAAACAATACAAGCATCCATATAAACAAGGGAACCATGAAAAACACTACTTTAAAAAATATTGTTTTTAAAAAAATTTCTAAGTGCTTTGAAAATATAATTTGGAAGATCAATAGTTTTCCACCACCTTTCTCAAAACCTCATCCCATCATAGAGGGCCATCGGTCTCAAAATTCATTTAAATCAATGGTTTACAAAATTCTTTTCAAAAGAACCACACATCACTCAACGAAATGAAAAATATCATAAATCATTAGAAAACAATTTCAAAACTCTACTTTCAAATAAAAAATCTCAAAAAATGTAGATAAACATATTCTTATAGAAACCACTTTTTAATTAATGGGATTCAAAAAATTCATCCTTTGAACCAAAATTCATTTAAAATAAAAAAAATCCATTTAAGAATTTTAAAACAAAAAACAAATGGTTTTTAAAGTACTAGGAACATGTTTTACAAAAACTAAAAACCTTACCCCATAATTTTGGGAAATGAAATTTTATATCTTAAAAAAAGTCCCTAATTTAAAAAATCAAGAAAACATCTCCAACCAAAACAATTTCACCTCACTGATTTCCATAAAACCTAAAATTAAAACTCCCCTACAGGATATTATAGAAATGGAATACACTATCAGAGTCTATTTTGTAATAACCTAATGAAAAAACCAATTCTGGGTGGAAAAATTCACTATGAATGATTAGGACACATGAGCTGGTAAACTATCTACCTGCCATTGAACATAAATTTTCATGGTTTCAAAACCATGTCACATGGGCACCTCCTAGTATACCAGACCATGCTTTCTAACCGTGACACCATGGTCTATTCACCCATTCCACACATGTAACCTAGATTGACCCCCTAAATCAACAAAACCCTCAATTATGATCAAATATTAATCTCAACTTATTAAAAATCCATCAAAACATACAAATATTTACTCAACATCAAGACTTTATCATGATACACCCATAGAAACTAAAGATTTAGTGAAATAAAGAGCTAGATAGACCCTTTCCCACACACTCCACCTGTGACCCTATAACAATACTCATATCTATTCTACCTAGACACATCGAAAATAACAAGGAGGGTTGATCTTTAACCTAGTACCCTTTTCTAGAAACCAATATCCTTTGAAAATATTTTTTAATGAACCAACCTGGGACATACAACCATAGGATACCCAATCCAGCCCGACACATACCTAAAGAGTTTTCTAAATTACCATGAGCTGAGTATAGGAATTAACGATATCATGCATAACTGTTTAAGATAGTTTCACCCTCAAAAAACAAAATAAAAACATCTAAAAAAAGGCATAATAGTAAAAATACAAGATACATAACAATATATATCACATATAAAATAAAAAAAATGAGAAATATAAAACTAAAATGGTATCTAATAAATAATGTCCAAAGAAATCAATAAAAATATCAATCCAACATTTACCATGAAACTGATGGTCTAATTACTAACTCAGTGTGACTCTCTAGTCCCCACCATCATCTATGCAATACCCAATTCCCAGGGAAGATGGAACCATATACAACCTAAAATCCAAAACCTAGAATAGCCTTCACATGACATGAATACTACGTACAATCTAATAAGACAAGGTATGGTATTGTCTAAATATAGAAGGATAACCATTTGATTTTAATTTATTCCTTTTATAAATAAAATTGAGATCACTAGATTGGATATAATATACACAAATTGGTTTTTATTTTCCATCACATAATATAGGAGTAAACATTTTTTGGAACATGGACTTTCACAATATATAAATTTCATAAAATAAAAAACGAGTAATTTTTACCAAAGACCCAGCCATATTAATGTGCTAACCATTTTTACTTAAAAATAGCACAATTTTGAAAAATAATCCAATACATGGTTTAAAACATTAAAAATGAATTCCAAACAATAATTCCACTCTAAATACCATTCCTCATTTTTCCTTTAAATTTTTTACACACCTAACTTAAATTTCAAAAAGTAAAATATGTATACAATGAAGAAACACAACTATAATAGGTTATAGAAAAATCTAATAAATAGAAGGAATAAAACTAGTCAACAACAAGACTAAACCAAAAGAGGATAAAATTTATAACAAGTACATCCATGAAACAAATATCACACATAACAATATATACAAAAAATAATATAATATGATACATACCATGAGGAATAATGTGAAAACACATAAAATTCAAAAGTGGACCTAACTACGGGAAATATAATAGTCACTCATCCATCTACTGAATCACTCTAAGTAGTTTCTTTAGTGAAACTCCCCAATCTAAAAATACATATATCTTAGGGGACTAGCATATGATAAACCTCCACTGTCCTAGAAACCCCCACTACTTCCTACAAAAAAACATGGTGTCCTCATGGAATAATAATGGAGTTATTCCATGAACAATAACATAATAAAATGATAATAACATACCCCTATGGAATACATAAAATTCACTTCCTTCACTACTTCCACACTACCATTAAAATGTCCCCAACAAATAGTCACCAGATGAATCACATTACAATGAATTGATAGCCTAGATAAGAATAAGCAACGATAACAATAATGGTGATCAACAATGACAAAATCAATATCATAAAACAAATTTCCAATTGGGCCTTTACATAACACATATAATGCATATAGTTTTGGAAATACATTTCTGAAACCATTTCAAATTCTAGAACAATTCCAAAAAAAATCAATAAAACTTCCATGAAAAACAAAATAAGTCAAGGTAAACAACATTTCACCTATATAAATCCAAACCAAAACATTAAAAACAAGGAACCCATTTAAATATTTAAATCGAGTCCACTATGAAAACCCCATTTGTTCTAAATCCGAAATAATAAGTGCATTACACAATGAAACCCCTCTTGGACATATTATTAAACATATAGAATACAAAAAATACAAATTTAAAACAAAATTTCATTTTTCCATGAAATTCACTAGCTTTATCCAAAATAATCCCCAAATTAAGCATGGAAACCCCTTTTTCAAATCCAAACTACCTATAATATACATCAATACTTGAATCAAAACACATTTAGAGCACAAATCGATCATGAAACTCTTAAATAAAAGTTAATTTATTGGAAAACCTACCTCTTGTGGTGGAATAATGTCTCTATTGGTTAAAAAAAGGAGAGAGACTCCTACTATGGCTCAAAACCATTACAAAAAGAATTATCAATTTATAACCACCCTTTACATTCACATTATAAATCCTTGTCCACTATGGTTATAGGATAATGATAAATTGATAGGAACCAAAAGTTAAAGTATAAGGAATACATTTCCCTTGAAATGGGTGAATAATCACTAAGAAATCATCATGAAATCACCTTTTAATATATTTATATATTGAAATATCTTCATATAAATCATCCAAATCAGAGGATATTGATTGGGGAGGCCAAGGTAAGAAACACCCACATAAAAAGAATGATAATGAAAAAAAATACTCATATTTGATTGGGTTTCAGGGTTAACCCATATGATTAAAAAACCATGGGAAAACTATAAATATACCTACTATTTGTAGATTCATAGGCTTCAAACATATTTTTCATGTTTAAACTAATAGTTCACCTTAACCATGCAACCTAGAAAAAGGCCCAACCCATCACCATTTTCAACAAAAAAACACCCCATAATAGAGGAGCTAAATCATATAAAAATTTCACCATAGAAAAGTGAAATTGGGAGATCTATAGTATTAAACCTATAAAATGTTCCTATGAAATCAAATAATTTATATAATATTTTTATATATGGGACAATGGATGCAGATGGATATTATGGAATCGAGTTAAGGGTTTCTCATCTCACATTTTTACTTTTGTCAAACATATGTTATATTCACTTGTTTTTTTAATATGTGGTTTATATAACTTGATTTAATTTATTTTATTGTAATCTAATTAAAATTATTTGGATTTATGAATCCGTGTTAGGTTATCTCTCTTATGATGTCTTGATAAAAAAATTTCAAAAGCATCAAGGGATATTATCCCAATTTTTCTTCATTGAGGAATATTTTAATGGTATAAACCTAATTTATTATATATAGTGAGTATGATTCCCATTTGACTAGTAATATAATGAATCCTTAATACATTAAAAAATTTTATGTTATAATTTGAGGAAATTTATCCAATGGAATTTGAATTCAACGTTTCCATGTTCTAAATAATTTCATTACTCAATTTCTTTTCATTGGGTTATATAACTTCTCCATTTTCTATAATATTCTATGATTATGTGGGTAATTTAATTTTATTATCATATGTTGAATTTTAAATTAAATTATGTGTACTTGCATTTTTTGACAATAATATATTCCTTGATCAATTATCACTTCAATATTGTGATCATTGTAATGGTTTCTCATCTCAAAAATCATTTGTTTGATGATATGTTATTTTATAAACCTATATTATTTAATTATGTGTATCTACTACAACATTTATTAGTAATATAATTACAAGACTTATGTTAATGAAATTTAAATTATAATTTGAAGTTATTATTTAATGGGTAATGTGATTGAAGAGTACCAAAGTGGGAAAGTCTTTATGTTATAAAATCCTTTTTTAATCGGGGTTGTTTATGCATGAATTTACCTTAAAAGTAATTATTTGATAGTATTATAATAAACCCCATTAATTATATTCTCTTATGGTTATTCATACAATATTATCTTAATTATAGAACATTCTCCTCTTTGATACTTAAAATTATTTTTGAAATAAGAATTATAAAAATCCAATATCTTTTCTATCTTTGGTTGAAAATCAAATTTCTTCCATATCCATGTTTTATAAAAATGTTTTCAAAAATGTTTTAATATTAATTTTTTTAAATTAACTTTTACCTATAATTTGATTTAAAAACATAAATGGAATATTCCTATATTTTTTTCAATGAGGTAATTTTTTACATTTACTGAAAATGTGAAATTAATCGTTGATTTAACATACGCTGCATGAACAAGTTTTCCCACCATCATGACCAATCAGTGTTTCTAAACACATTTTTTATATTTCAAAGTCTATTTTGAAATAAAATTATTTCATTAATTTGTCATTCTGTTTTATAATTTTATTAATTGTTTTCAAAAAGAAAATGTTATTTTCCTCCATAAGTGTTCTAAGTGGTCTTTCAAAATACTTTTACATCTAAGATGAAATCCATTAATGTTACTCAAAGTGATAATTTTATTTTACCCAAGATTCATAAATTATATATTAATGGTATTTATATTCATCATATTTAACAGCCCATGTTGTTACTTATGCTCCAATGTGGATATTTTGGAAGGATACCCTAATATTTGTTGCTATGGATGGACTAAGATTGTTTCAAATATATTGTCGAGGAACCCATTTCCATTACTTGTTTTAATCTTGATTCGAAAATATTTTAGTGAAACCCATTTTTTTAAATTGGATAATCACGTTTTTGAATTGAATAAATGTTGTTCTTATGAGCATTGATTAAATTAATTCTATATATAATTTATTCATGATACGGTTCTTGGAAAAGGATTATGATGATAGGTTGTTTTGTTATAAACCCAGTATTAGTGGTTATACTATTAACAAAAATCATGTGGTTTCTTGATAAACAATAGATTGTTTGCCATATTATAAATTGAGGATGGGTTTCTTCAAGATATGTCTCCAATGTTTATGGCTTCCCAAATATGGAATTTGACCACAATTGTTATTATATTTGTAAAAGTGATATGAAGATAATGATCCAAGATACAAAAATTATATCATTTTAATTGTTTTGGGTTATAAATTTTTCCATATATATAATTTGATATCAAGTATCTTATTACTTATTTACCTTCAATAATCCTTCATTTTTTAAATCCTTATTTCATTTTTTCATGTTTAATCATCCAGGTATTGAAGGGTACGGATATTCTCTTACTATGTTCATACACTTTGATTATGTCATCATACCATTTTTTATTCTTATTCAAATTAATTAGATTAAATTTTAATGCTTATTTTTAACCTTACTGAGTATTTGAAGTCACCATTATTATGTTTACTTTTACCCAAGTTATGAAAAATGATGTTGAGGGAATTATTTCTAGAACCATTATATGTGGATAATGATGATGAATTAATGTGTAATAAGAAAATTCAGGTTAATTCACAGGAATTGCCATTTAAAAATATGGGTATTTTTTATTTATTATTATTTTTATAATTCCATAAAAATATATACCTAAATGGTCCTTTGGAATATAAGTGATCTATCATTTAATTTTTCTATTCTATGTTCTGATGGAAGATATTTTGTCACCTCCTTTAGTTTCGAATCCAAAAATGAAATGTTTATGATCATAAAACCAGATCAAAGAGTGTATGTTTAAGTATTTTTTACATGGTATTAGATAAATCATTATATATATTTTTAGATTACTATTTCTTTCATGTGAGTTTATCTTAAGAGTTATGGATTCCATCATAGGTTTTCAAGTATAATGCTAATCATTTGTTCAAGTCCTATAAACACCATTTTATGATTTATGTAATGAACTATTGAGGTGTGTAATGAAAATTTTGGAGTCCTTTTTGGTTTAGGGTATGTTTGACACTAAGGTTCAATAGGAATTATTATTTTAGGAATAATAATCTTTTCTTAAGTTTAAAGGTGTTGGAGAACTCAAATTTTTATACGATCTTTGAATAAGATGGTTATTTTTACAGATGTTAATAATATTCATGGTAATTTTATAATGAAATAATATTAGGAAAATGAAAAATACAAGGGTAGGAAACAACACATCACATCTAGTAAGGATGTGTTTCTTGAACCCACAATTTAAGAGAGATAAGGGTGTGTCACCCACCCATGGACTATGTGATTCTCTAAAGAAAATCGTTGTATTTGTTGAATGATAAGATGAAATATATTAGATAACCATTGAGGTTAAAACATACTCCAATTTTTAGGTAATTGAGGTTATCTAGGATATAGGGTTATTTATTTAATTATTTTTTTAGGTTTAACTTTAGGTATTAATATTTTATTTTAGAGATTAATATATTATTTCTTCATCTAAAGGTTTTCTAATTTTGAAAATTATTGTTTCATGTGCTAACCATTTTGGTTTTGGTTAATATTTGACTACATATGGAATATATTTTTATCCCTTAAATGAATATTTGATACCTTAAATCTTATTTATTTATGTAGGAACAAATAATAATCATTATAAATTCTAATCATTTTAAAAAATATATGAGATTGAGGTATAAATTGATTAAAAGATGAAATTAAACATATCAATTAAGTAAATTTCATGAATTTTTAAGTATATATGATAAATTAATTCTATAACATTAGGAAAATTATCTTGTAAAAAAATTATTATATTACATTCATATCATATTAATTATTGATCATTTAACTCATCGCATATTTATCTTTTTGTGGCCCTTAGCATTCTATTGATCATTCTATTTTTTATTATCAAATATCTCTATAACTCTTAATAATTAGTTATTATTTTCATCCATTTATATATCTTCACATTCCAAAAATACTCTCCTATGTTACAACCAAGCTATATGATAACCATCATTTTTCCATTTTCCTCTTTTAAAATGAATTTTTTATTGACACTTTTTATGATTTTGGCTAACAATAATGATATTTTAAAATGTAATAACCTTACTTAATGATATCGTGTTCAAATATAAATTTATCCAATTTATTAATGTGTGGGTTAATTTAACACCACACTATTTTAAAATATGAACATTTTTTTGATTGTTTATTCGACACGCAATAGTGAGCATAAGAGACCAGTGAAATATATGATCTTTATAACCTACCTGTTAAATCGGTGTGTGTGAATAATTATAATGTGTTATATGTATATACATATATATATATATATATATATATATATTAACTAATAAATTAAATTTTTTTGATAAATAATTATTAGATAATCAAGGAAATTAAAAAAAATTAATTTGTTTTCTTCAAAAATAAGTTTACTTCACAATTGATTTATATTTATTTTGTGAGAAAATATTATTATTAATGTATAAAGATATTTTAAAATGTATTTTATATAAATAAATTAGTTATTTATTTCATCTATAAAAAATAATCATAAGGTAAAATATTCCTTTTCAGAAAATATTGATTTTCTAATGAATAGTTAAAATACTGATTTTTAAAAAATTGTCATTTCTATTTAATAAATTTCTTTATTTAAAAGTTCCATTGTATTTTGAATATTATTAAATGTAAAATAATTATTATTTTATTATATTTAATCTAATTATTTAAATTTTAATCATATTTATATTTTGTTTTATAATAAGTTTATTTTTGGGTTTAAAATAGGATTTTTCAATAAACAATTTTATGGGGTAAAATGTTTCATCTTTTTAATTAATTAAAAACCTCATAATGTGGAATTATAAAAATTAAATTTACATATTATATGTTAAAAAATATTAGTTTAAATTTACATAATTATTATTACTCATCATAGATTTCAAATAAAATCATCTTTTTTTTTAGAATAATAAACTTCTTGAAAAACTACTTTTTCATCGAGACATCAGGTTGAATTTTAATTTAATTTTTTAAATTATAAAAATTGAATTTTAAAAAATGGGATCCATTTTTTAAATTAGAATCTTTATATTATCTAATAATTTCAACATATTTTTTTAATAAAATGAATTGTAGGAATAGTTTCAATTACTTACCACAGTAAAGGTGAAATAGGTTTATTGGGGTGTTAAACTACAAATATACAAGTTAAAATGACCAGAAAAATGCTAAATATATTTTATCACCATATGTAGACCATATAATTTCAAATAATTGTTAATGATCAATTTTGTATCCTTTTTCATGTGAAAAACATGGTTAAACCTTTTTCTTTTCAAAAAATTAAAGTGTCCCACCCCCACAGTTATAAAATTCCACCAACTATAGTCTTCTATTAAAACCTTAAATGAAACTATTATCATCGAGTAACTTAAAATATGTCATCCATACTTATCTCAACACATCATAGAATCCTTTTTTGTCATAAATCCATTTTAAAAATGCTTTTGATGCTAACCAAAGGATATTTTTCGATGAATAAGTGTCGTGCTTAACAAGGGTTTTTATTTTCTTTCTTCTTACACGTCCATAAAATCTTCATAAATTATTATTATAGAATAAAATAATTATGTCACGTATAATTATATTTCATTATATTGATTTAATAAACTAATTCCTTCTTATCTTCCATAAAATGTGATACAAAATAATTATTCATGTTTGTGGTGGATACCGCCGCATAGACTGATGTCATTCACTTTCCATCATCGGCTCTCAAAATCGGATATAATTATGGATTTAACATATATATATAAATATATATATTATATTGGAAAAATATTTATACTTATATAGATATTATATCAAATATACCTTCTTACTTTCTATTCTATGGGGGATATGATAATGTCGCTCTGGTGTATGGTGGACTACCGCCTCATAAAGTGATGTGATAGGTTTTTCACAAATTTTTCACATGGAAGGTAATACAGATAAAGTTAATAAATATATGATATATAAATTAAATAATTATTATATTCATTAAAAATGTTCATTATTAAAATATTAAATTTTATTTTATTTTTTACACTAGAAAATGATAATGTCGTTCATGTATTGGTGTTGACTACCACCTCAAAAAAGTGATGTGATCCTTTTTTCACGACAAAAAATGGATGATATATATAAGAATATTTAATGAAATAATATGGTATTTATTATATTATTATATTTATATAAATTTAAAATATTACTATCTTTTTTTCATGATGATTGTAGATAAATTAAAGTGTTAATCATCCGTACGTACGGCTTACCATCTCCAAGATGATAACATTGTTCATTTTTCATAACCACAATTATTTATTGGTTTTAAAAATATAAATTATGTATAAAAATGATAAATATATCCTATTTATTTATTATATGTTGAAATAATTACCTCTTTAACCAAAGTCAAAACATTGACATTTTTATGATGTAATTAATTGAACATCCTAAAAACAATCAATGTGGATTTAAATAATTATGAATTTAAATTTTAGAATAAAATATAAAATAAATCATTTAATATTAAGTTATATAACTCTTTAATGGTTATTAATAAAAAAATAGGTAAAATATTATTATACATGAGTTATATGACACCCATGGAATATCTGTACTCAAGGTAAGGGTTTCTCATCTCCCCTTTTAATTCTGTGAGACATATTCAATATTATCCACATTTTTGGTATCTAGAGTATATAATGAAAATTAATGTATTTTATGATTCCTTAAATTAAAATTATTTGGATTTAGTAATCTATTTTATGTTTTTCCATTCATGTGGATTGTATCCATAGATTACCAATGTAGTAATGGACTTCAACTCAACTTTTCTTCATTGGGACATAATTTATTGTTATGCACATTATTTATTTTATATAGTATATTTACTTCCCATTTTACATGTAATACCATGAATCATTCATACATCATGATATTTTATGTTTCAATTTGAATTAATTTTTCCATGTTTATTTTACATTAATGATATGATGTTTTAAATAATTTCATAACTCAATTTCTATTCATTGTGTTATTTCACTTTTTCATTGTCTTTGATAGTCCAGGATTATGTGTGTAATTAATTTTTATTATCTCATGTTTTGTTTACTCTTATTTTATTTGGAATTAAATTTTATACACATAATATATTCATTCATTAAATCGCAGTTCAATGTTATGATTATTGTATGGGTTTTTCATCTCATACGGTCTTCTATGGGACTTATGTTATGTTATATGCCTATATTATTTTATGAGGTGTATATAATTACCCATTGAAGTTTTATATCATGAGAATAAATATGTACATGATATTTAATGTATCATTTTATGTTATTATTTCATTGGGTTTTTTATTGAGGAGTAGGAATGCGGGAAGGGCATTATGTTAAAATCTACATTTTAATCATGATTTTTTATGCTTGAATTTATATTGAAGAAAATTATTTTATAATTATATAATAAAACCATTAAATTTTCATATCCTCGTGTTATTCATTAAATTTTCATATAATAGTACCATTTTACTCTCGCTTTTACTTATAATTATTTAAGATGTTTTTTAAATAAATATAACTCTATTTCCCTCTTCGGTTGAAAATAATCTTTCTTCCAAATCCATATTTTATAAAAATATTTTCAAATTTTTATTATATGAGTGTTTAAAGTAATTCTTACACATAATAATAATTTTAAAAAATTAATTGTATTAATCCTATATTTTTCATGAATGATGAACTTTCTGAATTTTATCAAAAATGTGAAAGGATTTTTTATTTTTACATTCTCGGCATGAATGAAATTTCCCACCTTCATGACCACTCAATTTTTTAAAAAATAATTCTAAAAAAATATTTTCAAATAATATTATTTATTTTATGTTATATATGTTTCTCTATTTTAAATATCTTTTCTCAAAATAAAAATTTTATTTTCTTCAAGAAATTCTCCTGGTGAGCTTCCAAAATCATTTTCTATCTACGTTGAAATCACATTGTATTACTCAAAGGTTATTTTCCTCAAGAATGAATTAGTGATATTTTAATGTAATTTCTATTAATTAACTTTAAACCCCATATATTTAATTATGATCCAAATGGGATATTTTGGAATGATATCATCTTCTTTCTTTATCGGAATTGATTATCATTATTTCAAAGAGATTTTCATGGAACATGTTTCTTTTCATCAGGTTAATCAAATTTCAAAGAGATTTTCATAGAACCCATTTCATTTCCATAATTTATTACTGTTCTAAAAATAATGATTTTTATTTAAATGAGTTATGATTAAACGAATTTCGTATGCGTTTTATGAATGATACAGTTCTTGGAAATTTTTTTGGGATAATGATGTGTGTTGTTATAAACCAAAAATGGTTATTTTCATGACCCGTCCTCGGGACCCATGCCCTAACTACCCCAAGCTAGCCTTCTATAGGCCAGAGGCTTGCGACTAGCACCATAGGCATAAATCCCTATGCTGGGAAGGCATTGCATTTATAAAAAGTAAACACACAAGATCAGAGTACACAACTGGAAGTAAAACACTAAGAAATACTGAATACAGAAGAGGTGCTAGAATGTAAAGGTGTCGGAAATACAATCCCAACAGTAATGTACAAGTACAAGAAAAACAGGTACAACTGAAAAGACAAATAGTTGGAAGGTGTTTAGAAGCTCCTGGATTTTCCACCATGGAACTTACCTGAAGGGTTGGTACAGATAGCCTCCCTAGTGGTCCATGTATTTTCTTCTCCTCTGGGTACTGACTTGCCGTGAGGTCCACCTCCGGGTACCGTCCAGTCCTGGTGCTCTCGGCCACCGTCAGTGCTTTTCGTCATCTACATCCAACACAATGAGGTGGGGGCATAACCTGTGTAGGGGTGAGTATAACAATACCCAGTAGGGACCCCGAGACCCTCAAGGTCTCACAATATCCAACAAGGATAAACCACAAAGTATGAATTAAACGGATAACCCATACTTAGGTATATGCCCATACATATTCCTAAGTTATCTAGAAATCCATCTAAATAATGAGGAAACACAAAAGCCATTGACACAACTCAAACCAGGACTTTCATTATCGAAACCACAGCTATTGGAGAACTCCTCGTCTGTCGAGAATAGTGGGAATGTCGTGACACCAAGTCACTTCTCACTAACCTTATACTGCTGAGGTACTCCTCTTGTCGATTATCGTGGGTCTGCCGCCAAATACCAGGCACTCCTCCATTGTGGGTCTACAGCCAAATATCGGGCGCTCTCCCTGATAGCCTGCAGAGGTACTCTTCCTGTCGAGTACCACGGGTCTACCGCAAAATACCAGGATACCCTCCTCCATGGGTCTGCTGCCAAATACCGGGTGCTCCCCACAAGGCTAGTTGAATCACTCCGAGTCAAATAGGTCAAGCAGTCGCCAGGTCTTTCATCTACAACGTCTCCGCTCTCTGACTTCTCGTCACTAGAAGGATCCTCTCCACAAGATACTGGTCGATACTCCAAGTGTCAAAAAGTATAACGTGGAAGTATCTCAATGGAACGCCATGTCATAGGGGTATCAATGCAACAGACGATGCATCAATCGAACGCCAAGTCTGTGAGTTATTAGCCTTTTAGTCCCAGGGGCCCGGTTGGTTTCTTGTATGAATCAACCCGACCGTATCTCAACTATACCCCAAACTCATGTGGGGTATTCACAAAGGGACGACTTCTTCGTTGAGATAATGTTCTCTAAATTTCTCTCCAGCTCCACCAGATGAATGTTCCAACAAAATAGAATAATATCTTTTCCTATTATTTTATTATTGGCATGAATTCAAAATAATTCAAATAATTAATTAACGGACCCAAAATTAATTCATGTGGAGTTAGAACTTTAATGGGGGGAGGAAGGTGAATAATTTCAAAGGTTTTCCCCACTTTATGGAGAGTTACAAGGGGATTAATACTCGTGTGGGGCCCACCCCTTTGATTGCAAGAGAGGTTAAAACTTCGGGTGGGCCCCACCTAATAATATCCTCTCAAGGGAGGTTATGTGTGGGTAGGCCCCACCTCTAACCACCCTTTGGAGGTTTTAACCATCTCAAATAAAAATAAGTACACCTTATTTTCATTAAATTTAATTAAAAACCCCCAAAAACTAACATCAATTCTTGTTATAACACAACTCTGGTGAAGGTCTCACTAAGCAATCACCGACGCTGCGAGTTCAACGGTGCCCTTGGATTTCAATTCAGAGCACCAGTTCAAAAGATATAAAACTCCGCTCGCACGTTTACTGAATGTACTGGAAAAAAAGTTTGGAAAATTAAAAAAAATCCATCCTCGACCCGCGCCGGTTGAGGCTAGGATTTACCTAGGTGAATCATGCCCCAACGAACCCAACGGTACCGTTTTATTTCAAATCGAGTTACCATTTAAATGTTATGAATTTTACAATAAAATAATTTTCACTTAATTATATTATTGGCAGCCAAAAACAAACTCTCTCTGGTGGCCCTCGCTGACCCATGTTAGTATCTTCTTAAAGAAATCCCACCCTAATGAGTTCAGCGGTGGTCTCATATTTTTAATCTATGTTACTGTTTGTGAGTTATATGAATTTGAAAAATAAAATAACTTTATTTAATTGTTTTATTTACGGTTATGTCATGTTCGGGTTTTCTCACAGGAGGCCCGCACCGACTAAACTTAAGTCACGCCTAGGGTAAACCCGCAATCCTAAGCACAAAGGTGGCATTGAATTTCCTATCGGAGTAACCATTTAAGAGTTATTCCACCTTTTCAGGAAAACTGCATACACGCATTAATTTAAGCTTAGCAAAACTTTGACGGATCAATCCGGGCACTCTGGGCCTCAGAATCGTGTGATGTCAAAAACTGTGGACTCATAAAATTCCCATGTATTTAAGAAAAAAATTTTCCATGGATGTTCGGGGTCTTTACAGTTAATTTTGTTATTAACCCTGATTGGGTGTTTCCATAATAAAATGAGGTCAAGTGGTTCTACTAAAAACAAAGGATGGGTGCATACATAATAGGACAAAAATTCTTACGAAAATTTGATGATAAAATATGACCTTAATAATTATTCAATTTATAAAAGTGATTTGAAGATAATGTTCCAAGATACCAAAATGTTTTCTTCCTGTTTTGAGTTATAAATATTTCCTTTGATCAAGATTGATATAACATGGCTCATGATTTATTAAATTTCATTAATAGAACCATTTTTACAATGTTATTTCATTTTATAATGTTTGATGATCTAGGTATTAATGGGTTTGAAAATTTTTATGTTATCCTCATTCAAATTGTTAATGTGATCATAACATTATTATATTTTTATTCTCATAGATGGAATTCAATTTTTAATGATTATTATTAACCTTAATGAGAATTTTAACTCACTATTATTATATTTCCTTTTCCCTAAGTTATCAAGAAGTATCTTTATTAATTATCTATAGAAGGTTTCCATATCGAGGGTGATGATGAATTAATGATAAATAAGAAAGCAAGGTTATGTGGATGAAATTATTGTAAATTTTTTTTGGTATTATTTAAGTAATAGTTTTTACTAATTCAATAATACTCTAAACCTAAATGATCATTGGGTATGTATGTAATCCAATATTTCATTTTGATGAAATATATTTTGTAAGGATAAAAATCGGTAACCTTCTTTAGCATCAAATTAAATAATGTAATGTAAATGATTTTAAAAATGTATCTGGGAGGGAAGATTTAAGAATGTTGTAGGTTATCTTCCGAATTTTTGGATGTAATATGGAGATGATATATATGATAAAAATTATTCTAGATAATGGAGATATGTTTTCCTCTCAAATGGATACCATTATTTTATGGATCCCCCCTATACTAGATTCCCACTAATGTAGAATTATTTCATTAGAATGAGAGGAGAAATTGAATATCTGGTGGTGGGTAGTTGACTATATTCTATTAAAATTCATAAATTCCTATAAATTATTATATATAAAAGGATTCAAAAGAATCCTACTCAATAAAATTAAATTATTTAAGTCTCGAACCATTATGTAGGTAGTCGATAAAAGTGCTTGACTTCTAATCAATCGAGAACCTATCTCCCCCACCATTTCTGGAGGCATAGATACTTTTGAACACATATGGGAAACTATTATATAGAGGTCACCATAAAATTTCACACATTCCCAATACACTATAATTTTATTCGATAACCTCCAATATTACTACACACCACTAAATATTCATGGTTATTATTTGTTTAGGGAATAGATATCAAGTGACATTACCCCTCAACAACTGTTCGGAAATTAAAATGCATCATTTATACCTATAGCTTTATCTTCAAGTTGGATGATTATATATCCCTCAAATAATTCATGAAAAAACATGTCTTCAACTATTTGAAATCAAGAATCAATGATAATATTTCCTCTCACACTATATTTATGGAAATTTAATCTAGCTTCTATTCTTCTGAGTTGAAAATACTATATTAGAAATATTTTTTTCAGATAATCCACACATTCTACTACTATGTTGTTATAAATAAAGACATTGATGCTTTTAAAAAGACTTTATCTTACATAATCTTAAATACAGTGGACAAAAAACAATTATATACCTGAAAACATCTACAATATTTGTAGACTTATCTCACCACAACCCGTAATACTATGCAAGAGAACACATATTTGATACTATATAAGAAATAGGTAGTCCTTCTCATTGAGGTCCATCTACACTTGTTCACATCATGATCTGCAACTAGCTATCTATGTATGACCAATATTAAATGTTATGGGATGGTTTGGAGTGTATTTATGAGAAATAATTGTGCATCCTTCACAACATTAAAATCCACAAAATATAAATTACATGAGATTTTAATAATAAATTTCTACTTTGTTTGTCCCTATAATGAGGTATATAATTTTTTATCATTACTCCAGTGATATCTAGTATGAATTAGGAAAAACATGAAAAATGTCGGAGGACCCTGCATTATTCACAAGATATACTCAAATGGATCATATTCCTTAGTCATAATATATGGATAGCATGTTACACCAACCACCGATATAATTATTCTAAGAAATACTTTTCAAGACCATTACATTAGTCGATATAAATCCCTATGACATGATGTTAACTTTTTTAGTACATGTCCATGCTATAATACCTTAAACTGTATTACATCATTTTCCTAGCCATATGATGTAAAACTACTCAACAACATCCTTACAGAAAAATGAAAAACTTTGTATAAAATATTTTTAGGCTACATATTTTTAAAATGAATGAATATATCCCCCAAAAATATTAACACATGTTGTGTGTATAAATTATTTCCCTAATTGATGTTATAGTGTATTAAAAGTAAATTTATAATACCCTATTTCTTCTCTCACTGAGTGTTTCATATGTGATATTGGATTTTCAAGTCAATTACTCTAATTAGCATAACTGGAATGGTCCATTTCTAATTATAAGAGATGATATGTTCAATCCTACCAGACCAAAAAATTATTTGGGTAGTTGACACTATATGGCCTAATTCCCAAATATAAGATCCAGATCTATGTAGGAATTCCCAATACACAACTTTTTCATGTTGAGGATCATAGATTCCCTTATCCCTATACAAGGGACAGATCTGACTAGAGAATTACCTTGAAGAGAAATATTTGTTGCTTAATTATAATTCATATGGGATTCATATTGATTATAGGAACTCTTACCCACGGTACAACTACTAATTCTACCCAAAACAATCCCCCTTTTCACCATAGTGATCAAAACTCTCTTTTCATAGTGAATTTTTCCCAATAAACCTACAAGTAAGGTGAAATAAAATTTTATAATATTGAACATGATCTATACTTTTACCATAAGTACTTTAAGAGAACATTGTTTGGGGTCATTACTATTATTCTAGAATATATTGTGATTTCTGGAAAGCCACACCCAACTAAATCCTCAAATATACCCCTCACCCAATCCTGGTTTCAGAACCATTATCCAATTTGTGATAAGTTCTTTCCCCTCACTTTCAAAAGAGATTTGGTGATTATTTTATCACAACTATGTCTATATTTATTTTGTTTCTCCTAGGAAATATGGTGATTTTTAGATCTCTAATCATATCCCCAACCACAAGTTCAAATAAATAAACTTACCCATTTCACCGTAGTCTATGATACTTTTCTATAAAAATAAATTTCATGATGGATCGATAGTAAGATAAAGACTAATTTTATTCCAATGGACACAAACTTGATCCCTTTAGAAGAATCCTCACCCAATCAATAGGTGGATGGATGTTAGTTACCCTAGCCGACATATGAACTAGACATATGTAGGGGCCACCAATAGATATTCCACCCTAAAAATATATGACAGAAATACTACACCATTTATTTAAATAAAATCAATATATAGGTGGCGTAAAATAATTGTGTAAATCTTGATTTATTTAATCTAAATATAAGTATTGATTACTTGATCTTATGTTCTTATCGTAGCTGTAAATTCTTGTTTAACCACCACTCTATATCAGTGATCAGATCCTTTCCTTATTTACGATGGGTTTCCTTCTCTTACCTGGCACTAAATTAAATCCATTTCATTATGAACATGATCTAGATATGGGTAAATAACTATTAATAAATTATCTTTATCATATGAACTTAAATTTTATATTTCATGTGGCCTTTTCATATGACAATAAACTACTAGGCATATGGTCCACCTTACAGGAAAATAAACTTCTTTGAGTGGTTTATTGTACAAAAATAGGCTCCCTTATATATGAGAAAAATTTCAATAATCCTATTGATATATTATAACGTACCCTACTTCTAAGGGTTTCATTTGAACATTTGGTTCCCCTCATTTATATGAGATATTTCAATGAACCTATGCACTCAATTTTCAAATCTAAGATCAAGAATAGCATAAGGGTTCCCCAAATAGGATTATTCCATAAATAACTTATAGGATAAAATTACTATCTTTTGAAATTACACCTTAGTATTTAGGGGTCTCCCAAAAGATTACATCTAGTCACTTATCACATTTTTTACCTGAAATTTATCCATAAAATAAACAAGAATACCTTTCAATTTGAATTATCACCAAAAGAGATAAGTACCACTTTAATGTATATGATCCACATATATCGGGTATATCCTATTATAAGAAATATTTTATCCTTGATTCTAATTATTTTAGGATGCCTAGTGATATCTGAATCCCATGTTTCGGACCTATCCATGATTCATCATTCATATCAAATCCTTTCAATGGAATCATAATAGCCTAGTCAAGGAAAAAACAAGTCAAACACTCCACCATTACCCTTAATGATCATTCTTTTTTCATATATCTCACACCATTCTTTTTGTTCCTAAATTGGAGATAAAATTTTCTTGGATATTAGTAAAAATGTTTTTCCACTCCAATAGAAAATTCGATTTTATTATGAAAACATTCCCCCAATATAGATCTATGTATGTTCCCCTGATATGGCCTATAAATAAGAGGCATCTACATCCTAAGGGTAAAGTCCTTTTATCACTATACACACCACAGAACATCACAACGGAACCCATCATTTAAATTTTTGGTGGTCATCCCTAGTGAAGCTATTCTATATCACTAATTCTGCTCAAGAAAAATTGAGTTTTGATTTAAAACATCACCAATTATTGTTCAATTTTTTTGGTACATTCATATCCTTTGGTAAGGTAAACCAGACATAAAACAATCATTATAAAACCATTTTAGATAATTATTAAATACATTAATGGATAATACAAACCACTGAACCATAATGTTTTAGTGTATTTGGAGACTAGATACATAATCATCTTATTTAAGAACAATAGATAACATCTCTAAAAACATGTTCTAAATTATAAACCTTCTTAGAAAGATCCTTCTTAATAAATTCCTTCATGCCATAGGGATATGTAAACATTTAAAATGGGGATCTAATATACTCGATGATGGAAAACATGGGAGATGTCAATCAATGGTCATTTGTGATAATAATATAAGAATAAAGGAATCATAACATTATCATAACTTATGTAAACATGACAAAAAAATTTATTGACCATAAATCATAATTTATAGAAAAAACAACGTTTATAATAAAAGATACATATCACATAAATTATTTCAATCTTATTTTATATAAATTAAAAATTAATTTTGATTTAATCAATTATTCATAACTACCGTACAATTTATCATCATTAAAACATAATATATTTAGTTTCATGAAATAAAAATACATAGAAAATTAAAATTAATTTTAGTGGGGAATATATAAAATGATCTTATTTTATATTTTTATACAATAATTGAAATTTCAAAAGGAAATATTATTAAAAATTGTCTTAATTTTTGTTTCTAAACACATTTAATTATGTTCTTAACATTATTTTGACCATCTAATTTTATGGATATATTGTAATGGTGGTATCAAGATTTTTTTTAGATGTAGTGTGCGAAACAAGTTATCAAATGCATAAAATTTATTTCAAAGGGATATATATTTTGAAACCACTAGGTAATACATACTACCATCGTTATAATAATTTCATCCATGAAATTTTGTTACATTGATTAAAAATTAGGATACTCCTACAACATTATATCTTCAGGTTCAAACATTGCATCCATAAATTTATGGTTTTGTCAAATAAATTTGACTAGGTGAGGGTTATTGTTCCATAGAACATTAACTCTTCGATCCAAAATCTCGACTGAATATTCCTTATAAGAAAGATCATTATCTTTCTATAAATACTCTTAGATTAGTACATGTGAAAGTTAAATTTTGTACTTCCTCAAATATAATACATAGAACACATCATGAACATGGGAGAAGTTAGGTGGAGGTTACAAGTGAGAAGCTACTACTATAATATTTATTGGTCTTATATTCCCCTTATTTATAACTCCCATAAATTTATTCTAAGGAGATATTCATAGTAATACCTTATCACTAACATTAAACTCAAAATACTTCAAAATATTGTTAGCTTAACTCTTTTTTCAACTCTAAGCTACCACCATGTGATACTGAATAAATATGACATTATCTACCATTTCCTCAGTAAGTTAATGACTGAAAAGATTTTCTCTATAAACTCATTCCAATATTTTGTAGTTTGGAAACTCTTTCCATAGTGGACTACATAAGTAGCCATACGAATTCTCATGTGGAAGCTATTATTGTATAAAAAGTTGAACATAGGGAGGTGTAGATCCCAACAACATTTGAAATCCAAACATAAAGCAATTAGAATAAATTTTAGGGTTTTAATCATCCCATCAGACTAACTATATGTATGATAATTAAATGTAGTGCTAAAGATAATCTCTATATTAAATTATTTTTATTATTTTCTTATGATTTCAATGTAAACCATTGATGTTGGTTAGTCGGAATTGAATGTTACACTCCAAAAAGTCTTAAGAATTTTTTATTATATATCCAAGTATGTTTTTCAAATGATAAATTTTCTCTGATAACTAAAAAATGAACTATCATTTTTTGGTGATCGACTACAACCTAAATGGTGTTATAACTTTTAGAAGTATTGAGCAGTCTTATGATGAAATAGGTTGTGATTTTTCCCATTTTTATATTGGCATGGGTAATGGTTTCAATATTCCCTTAGACATATAACATTTATCCTTAACTTGTGAACACACGATGCTTTGAGATACATAATTTGAAATATCCCTCCACCGGCTGATCCACCAGAAATGATCTTTGAGGTATCTATACATATTTTTACTTCTAGGATGGGTAAAGATTAATAATCTATGTGTTTAATCCAAAAAATCCTTGAATTATTATATCATTGGAACAGATATCTAGTTCTGGAATCATTTCATTACATCATGTTCAATCTTTAAATCTAGAATATTCTTTACCTTCTTTTTCAATTAAATATCCTCCTTTATTATTCTTTATTATTGAAAGGTATAAATGATTAAACAATCTTTTGTAAAAGATAGTTTTTATAATTTTACCTCCGGATTTGAAGGTCCTTACTCTATAATTACATAAGTAATAAATCTCATTCAATCCTAATAATGGGCAAGCTAGCATGGTCATTCAAACATAGAGCATCAACTACTTTTTTCACCTAAAAGGGGTGGTAATGTATTGGTTAGTCATAATCATGAATAAAATCCAGCCATATAATTTAGAACATATTCAACTCTTACTATTTCATTATATACTTAAATCATTTAAAATTAGAAAAAATATATTTCATTACTCACTATAAGATAATGTCGCTATATTTTCAATGAAAATTTACAATTGTGAGCTCCAAAGAAAATATGAGGTAATTTTAGTCAAGAAACATGAATTTTTATGTGGTATATAATTGTACCATGTAATTATCCATGAGAACACATCACACTCCCAAATTTAATGAATCATTGTATATCAAAAAACCTTCTCCAATTTAGGCCATGTGACCTAGAATTTTAAACAATTTATGCATTTTATTCATTTAAAATATTCCAATGTTGTAGTTTAATTCCCAGGATGATAGTAGTTTCGGATGAATTTGTAAAATTATAACTTCCTTAAAAATTATATTTAAATATAGTGTTTATTAATGCTTACATATTATTATATAAATTTTAAATCAATGATTTAGGAAATTATTTTTTAACATTTTTAGGGTAGACATTAATACTGCACTAAGAAAAATGTGAACAATTGCAGGATGTAAAATTATAAAACCCAAGAGTGACCATGAAAGACATGGTCACTTTTCTTAACACCGGTAAAAACCATAAGATTCTCCTAGGTGAACCTATTTTATCATTATAGGAATAGTGAATTTGTCTTAAAATTTCAATGATCACTACTCACAGTCAACTACCCACCTTAATACAGTACAGTCTTATGGTAAGTCTACTGCGGTTGTCACATAATAACCATGATCTCATAAATTACTCAAAGGAAAAACTATCAGACCACATAAATAAAATACATTCACCATTCCACAATTTTCATTGTAGGCATACTTACCATGATCCCTTCCTTTTCATCCACTATCTCAAAGTAAGCACACTAACAATGATCTTCAGGTTAAGCATGATTACCTCAAGAATTACCCACCCACGCTACCATTCCTACACCTTCTAATGTACCATTATAGACCCTAATCCTCTACATAACTAGAAATTAAATATCCTCCCTGACTAAATCTTGAATGAATACTAGATAATTAGTGCTTCTCAAAGAGTTTTCACAACCCTTTCACAACCACCATCGTGAGTAAAAATTGGTCTCCATATACCCTTCAGATGCCATCTTCAACTACCACCCCATGATCTAAGATGATGATGGAGTTAATACTCCTTAAAAGGGGAATCATGGAAGTATGCTACCCTAATATGATATTTTCACCAACTCAGGATGAGATCCAACTGAATGCTCAATGAGAGAATCAACCTTTCAAATGCAGCTTCTAAGGGACATCTGGCATTCCACTATGTCACGAAGTAGAATGTTTCCCATCGAAATCAAATATAAATTATAATGGAATAGGATCACATATTTTTTTAAAAAATGTAAATATAATTGAGTTGATAATTTGACAATATCTTCTATTTATTAAATATATCCAATGAAAGGTGTCAGTTTTAAGCATAAGGTAAGAAGGTAAATACATTATACTAAGAAGCTATAACATCACTGTAAAAGAAATGGTTGGCCTTCACCATCCAGTGATGGGAGTATTTGATTTGTAGAAATTGGTATACATGAAGTCACATGGGTAAACTAATTCTCCTCATGTTCTATATGAAATAACATGGCACAAAATTAAAATCCCTATAACATTTTTCTTTACACACTACTATGAAGCACTAGATCACTCCATCTTTAAAAAGGATATTGGTCACGATAGTGGAAGAGTATTGATGCCATAAAAAATTATTCTAGACCCTTTAATCTAGATAATAATAAACCATAAAGATACAATTATACTTTTTCCATATAGACATTCTAAAATTAAATAATGAACTACATTCCCCACATAAAAATAAAACCTTAAAACTCGATCACTATATATGTGGGATAACTTACTCATGAGAGAGAGCTAAAAATCACTGCTGGCAATAACTCTTATGTTATTTAAATTTATCTAGTTATAATACCTTGATGATGGAACACTAAACCATTTATGGTTCAACGATATCCCTTATTGATGAATTTTCATATTTAAATACTATTAAAAATACCAATATAGTATTTAATGGTTTTCTCAGTAGTTTTTTCTTATAATTTTTATTTTAAGTTTTTATTCTTGTTCTTATCATTGAACACACAAGACACTTTGATTAAGTCCACTACATAAAATATTATATAGTGGAAAAAATTTAAGGGTTAATGTTGATATCTAAATACCATGATAGGAAAGGGAATAAAATATTGTGATAATTATATTGATTTATTTGAACTAAAATTTCATAATTCAAGTAATCGGTTTTATTAAATTGATGATAGGGTTATTATAAATTAAATTAATAATTATTCAATAGTTTAATGGGGTAATAATCAAAGGATGGACCTCTGCCTCATTTATTCATTTTAAAATCAACTAGATTTATTTATTGTATGCTTAAAAATTTAACCTACAAAACAAGATTTAAATACTCACACAACACTATCTTATCCATAGAAAATATGAGTCCCACTTTTTCTACATATTTCTCAGGATCAGATATTGTTTTTCTAAGTTCATTGTGATAGATACACACCTAACACGATACCATTTCTATGGATACAAGTTTTTTATTTAATTTTTTTCTAGGAAATTATTTTAAATGACCGGATCATGTTTTTATAACCTCAGTAGTTTCAATCCAGAGGTTGATAGAACTAAAATGAAAGGACTAAAAAATTTAAAAAACCCAAAAAAATGGAATGTGACTTTTTCAACATTCCATTAGCTGACTCTCCACCCTCAGTTTCATCCTCCTAAAAATCAATAATAGAATTTGAAGAGGATGAATGTATTTTAGATAATGTTAAAAGGCCTTCGAGATAAATTGTTACAAAAAAATTTAGCATTAACAACCAATAGTTAAAATTCAATGATCAATGAGAATATAATTTTAAATCTAGAATTAATGAAACAATACCTAAGTTTCAAGGTCTATCTAGTGAAAACTCTAATAGGTACATAAGATAATTTATTGAATATTTTAATGGATTTATAAATAGATGAGTCACTGAGGGTCAAATAAGCTAGAAAACCTTACCCTTACCACTATAAAGATATTTCAAGGAGTGTTTCCACAATCTAAATCCTAGAGAAGTAAATTAATGGGATAATCTATAATCCTTTTTCAATGAGAAATTATTTCCTTCTTCTAGAAGATATCAACATCAAATTTTAATCTATTGAATCAAATAAGGAACTAGAAAATATCTTTATCAATTCATGGAAAGGATCAATAACTAACCATATCATTCCCACACTAGCCATATCAGGAACATCGTGTTTTTATTTTTATAAAAAAGTTTGATGGAAAATGATGGACTCCTACTTGGTTCTTCTCTATAAGGAGAACTATTTAATAAGTCACCAGATGAGGAAAGAGAAATCATTGAAGGGATTTAAAAATCCCAGAATGTTTTGTATCAATACTATAATTTGAGAATTACATGAGCTAAAAATAACTAACTCACAATAATTATAAAATAAAAATGTTTAATTAAAATCCCATGTATGAAAATAAGCTATGAATATAGTACAAAAATCATTTAACACTATACCCTAAAGTCCATTATCACTGTTTAATTCATAGTAATATTTTATAGATTGATGTCATCATATTCAAGGAACTGAAAACTCAGATGCCATGTTCTAGAGGGAATTCAAGAATAAACCATGTGGACACCAAGGATTTGTAGGATTTACCATAATCCAATTCAGATCTAGGATTCATCAGAATCCAAGACTTCCATTTCAATAGGATTCCCAACAACCTATGACGCCCCCCCATTCTAGAGACAGAATCTTCACCCATATACAAGCTACCATCCAGGCCAACCACAATAACCATCCATGAAAAACATATTGAGATAGGTAATATAATATCAAAATAATGGAAAAACCACTCTCACCACTCATGTTTTAAAATTAAAATAATTAAAATGATAATTTGGCTAGCTCATGACCACAATGAATAATATAGTAAATCTAGGATCATGTAAACTTCCAGCTCAGAATATTCAAAACCCTAAGAAAAATGTTAGTGGCATTAAATTAAGAATATTAAAATAAATTTTAAACAGTATAAGATTACCCATGTAAAGTTAAACTAGATGTAAATAATATCAAATATTAAAAGAATATGCCTCATAAAAAGCACCTGAGAAGGATGTAAGGAAAGAACCATCAAAAGGTAAGATAAAAACCACGGACTATCCACAATAACCCCCACCTACCTTACCTAAAATAATGAATCAACCAAAATGAACCAAGGAAGAATCTCTAAAGAAAGAGATATTGGAATTTTTCAAAAAAATCGAAAACAATATAACCTATTGGTATCCACTCTCTAGATTCCATGGTATGAAAAATTGATTAAGGAAATATGCATCAGTAGTTTGAGATTAAAAGGGAATTAATTGGTATAACTAGATAGCTATGTTTCTTCTCTTGTCATCCCTTAAAACCCAAAAAAATGTAACATCCATATACCTATGGTATTCCCTACAAAATTGATGAGTTAACTTTTTTCAATGCACTATGTGACTTGGGAGTTTCAATTAATGTAATTTCTTATTCCATTTATTCTTCTTTAGTTATGGGAGAACATTAACCCACCCATGTGGTTTTACAAAATTCTAATAGAGGCATTTCTTATTCAGTAGGTGTTTTTGAGGATGTCCTAGTATGTGTACAAGGTCACACATTCCATACTGACGTCTTATAAAATCATAAGTGTCAATGGAGGTTCCATTTCCATAAAATTTGGTGAGGAGAAAGTGGATTTTAACATTATTGATACAATGAACCATCCAATGAAGAATATTCTATTTTCACATTAATTATTTATGAACGTTCATACTCCAATAAAGAGGAATTTGAGATTCTCTATGACATAATTACACTAGAAGATTCTTTAGAAACACCCAAACTTCATGAATACTCTATTTTTTAAAGTGAACTTAATAGGAAAAACAATTCAACTACTGATAAATTTGAATAAGATGAATAAAATTATTTGGTTGAGTTAAAAAATAGGATATTAATAATTATCCCTAAAATTTAAGGTGTCCATCATAGAGAATAATAAAATGGAAACATGTTTATAAACCCCTTGAATTAGAATTAAAACTAATTCTCTAAAATTTAAAATATGAATTTATGAAAGAGGATAATAAATGTCTAGACATAATTTCCAACAACATAGAACCTAAATATAATAACAAAATATTAAAAAACCTGGAAAAACATTATGGTCATAGGATGGAAATTGAGCAATATTCAAGGAATTATCCCTACCACTTGCAAGAACATAAGTTTTTACAAGAAGGATCCTTGTTAGTAAGAAAACCCCAAAGAAGGATCATCTCAACCCTCCTAGAGGCACAAATATTTTGTAGAGAGACTCTTAAAATATGAAATTAGTTATCCCATATCAAGCTATTAATGGGTAATCTCTAATAAAATTGTTCATAAGAAAATCGGTTACACAATTGAGAGGAATGAAAAAAATGAATTAGTACCCACAATAATCCAAAATAGTTGGACATTTTTTATATAATACGAGAGATTAAACTATGGAACTAAGAACGAATATTTCCCAATAACCTTTATAGACCAAATTCTAGAAATAATATTTGGTAAAAGACATTATTATTTACTTGAATATTTTTCTAGATATATTCATATTCCCATTTATCAATGTGACAATGATATGGTCACCTTCACAAGTCCCTTTGGCACATTTTCCTACTAAACTATGCCTTTGGGTCTCTATAATTCCCAATTTTACTTTAAATTATATATAGTATGTGACTTTTTAGACCAGATTATGATTTTTTAGTGTTATTATTTAATGAATTCAATATATATGGGACTAAATTTCAAAATTTTATAGACATTGTGGAAAATGTTTTAAAATGATGTATTGGGAAATAACTAATTTTGAACCTTGAAAAATTATTTTTTATAGTAGAAAAGGAAATATATTTGTAAATTTAATTTATAAGGAATTTTTGTTGATAGAGAAAAATTTTATGTCATTTTGAAATATCCATACCCCACCACATTCATGACCATTGGGTAATTTTTTCAATGTTGAAATTTTAATATAATTTATTAGGTACTTTTAAAAAATTCTTTTCCCCTAACTAACTTACTCAAGAATGAAATGGATTTTTCATTTTTGGATTCATACAGGATTGACATCGACAAATTGAATGATTGTTTAACTACTTCCCACCAAACTATATCCACCCCTTTGAGATACTACATGATTCTTCTAATAGAGATGTTGGATCAATTGTATCTCAGAAAATTGAAAATATTTTATGAGTGATATATTAGATTTTAAAAATGATGTACACTATATCGATTAGCCACACAACAAAAGATATTGAGAATTTATCTATTATATTATATTTAGAAAAATTCCTCTCGTATCACATAGGTTGTAATGTAATTAAATTTTATGATCCTGAAGCCTTAAGATATTTTATTATGAATACTAATTCAAATCCCATACTAGTAAGATGGATGTTTTTTTATAAGTGTTTGACCTCACGATTAAGGATGAGAATGGATATAAATATATATATCCAAACACATGAGTAGGTTTCTTGAAAATTCTAGGGTAGATTTAGTTCCATAGAATGATATGGATGATTCCTTCCCTAGGGAATAATTTTAAATTATTTACCAAGTCCCCTGGTATGCTGACATAATACATTTTCTAGTCAAAAAAAGGTACATTCTTTATCCTTGAAGAATAAAACAAAAAAATATAAATATAAATCAAAACACATTGTTCTAGAGAAACATTATTTATAGAGAATCTGTAATGAATAAATCATTAGAATGCACATTCCCTAATAAGAAATAAACTATGTATCTTTTTTTGTTCATAAAAATTCTCGTGGGTGGAATTTTGGACCTCAAAGAACCTCTTGGTAAATTTTGAAAGAAGGATTGCTTTAGACCACCATCATTAAAAATTCTAATGATTTTTTTAAAAAATTCACAAAATTATAGTTCACTAGAGTAATTTAAAAAATTCAATAAAATCCCCAAAAAACGTTAATTTGTTTGTGAACATTTTTATTTCTAGGGAATTGAATTAATTATAAAATTTCCTATGACATTTGGATTTTCCTAAATTTTAAAAAAGTATACTATGTGTCTGAATTGATTGTGTCCAAATCCAATCAAGATGATGACTCAAAATCTAGGATTGAATTCCCAAAATTGAACATATTTTTTTGGTTTGGAATATCTAGAGCTATAATCAGTAAGAAATAAACCAATTTCTGAAATAAGAAGATGGAAATCCTCATAAAAAATATGGAGTTCACCATTAAACCTCCACATGCTACCATACAAAGAAAAATGTTATGGAAAATGTATCAAACCAAGAAGTAAAAAAAGGATATAGAGAAGATAGTACATCCCAACTATAAGTATTTGAGTAATAATGTAGAAGATTCACTATGGGAATTACAAAACTTCCTACAAGTCCCCACTAAGTATTCCTCCTTATTGAATTGTTGATGGTATAAATTTTCACTTTCCTGTTGAGATATATAAAAAATAAATTTTTTATTTCAAATGAGTAAAACATGAGTTGAGAAATCCTAGAAGACAACAAAAACTGTAATTAATGAATCTCAAGGAATTAAGGATATAGGCATATGGGAAATCTGTATTGTATAAGGAGAAAAAAAATTATTAACATAAAAATTTGATCCACAAAATATAATTTTCTTTTGGAGACAAAGTACTTCTTTTTTATTAAAAGATGATACTTTTCTTATGTAATATTACTTCAAAATTGACTAGATCATATATGGTAATAAATAGATTTCCTTTTTCTATAGATTATATTTAGGGGTAATGTTCAAATAAACCATTCAATTAGAATATTCCATAACTAATGTAGTAACATGGGGATTTTGGAATGAACCTATGGAGGAGTCTAGACTTTTTATTGCTTTCGAAAAATATATATTTTAGGTTGAATTTTCATTTAATTTGGGTCTATATTTTTATTTTATTTTTAACTATATTTCATAAACAAATTACTACTAAAATTTCATTGAAACAATGTTAGTATCATTTGTGGGAGAACAGATAAAATAATATTTGTGAATAAATAAAAATACTTTCCTTGAAAATACATTTTTTTAATTACTCTTTTGTACCGTTTTCATTTTGGGATTTTTACCCTTTTCAAGAATATCATTTTTCCTTCCCTAGTTTTAAAATTACATACAAGAAATTAGTTAATTTTTTGGATCAGAGATTGTAATACATTAAGTGATTCTTGACTGATTTTGTCACTATTTTATAGATTTTTAATTTTTGAAGGGATGGAGTGTGATTTAAAATATTTGTGTGTAATCAATTTTATAACATTAAGCCACAATAATTTTTAACATAATCTCATATAACCTGGACTTTACAAGAAAAACACCATAGGGAGATAACATGAATGATAATTATGTTTTTTCTTTAAACCTATAGTAAAATTAGAAATTTTGATCGCATAATGGATATCTATGACATGGGCACTGGGTGTGTTTCTGTAATTAAATAAATTCAACTCAATTAGTGTTATGAATAGTTCTTTATAGAAAATTATGGAAGGGAAAATAAAATTCAAAATTGAATTCTAAAATATGAGTCTATTTAGGTCAGGGGAATATGGAAACCAAAAAATAAGGGAAATTGAATAATGACACATTCATTTATGTTGTTTCAATAACATGAAAAATAAATCTTTGGTCAAAGGAAACAATAGAAAGATGGATAAATAGGGGAGTTTTTTGTTAAAAATTTATTTCTAATAAAATCTAATCTAATTGAATTATAAAAATAATATTTAATTTAATTAAAGTGTTGTACTGGGTTGATTCACATATAAATCATGATAATATTATAAAGAGGATAATACCTTGTAAATAAATACTTTGGTTAGTAAATTTAGGTTTAAGAAGGATAAAATTATAATTCAAAAAAATTAATTCAATAATAATATTTCCTATTAGTGAAATAGTCTGATTCTGGTGGAGTGATGTGGGTGAAAATTGCCATCATTTTCTACCTTTTATTTATTTAATATGCCTCACATTAATGTTCAATTATATGGTTGATAGTAGATTCTATTGAATTTCTAAAATTAGAACTCAATTATAATTTGTATAAAGAAATGGTGTTTATTGATTTGTACATGTTTTCATATAAATTTCAGATCTATTATTAATGTAATTATTACTTTTTAATTATTAGTGTGGACTTTAGTACTACACTAAGAAAACATGTAATCTATTATAGGCTAGAAAATTATAACATCTAAGAGAGACATTAACATCCATGTTCACTATGCTTACAATGTTTATAAATTTTATGTTGTTGTCGTGTGATCCTATTACATCACGGTAAGTAGGGTGAATATGAAGTCAACATACCGTGAGCATTACTCATGGTCACCTTCCCACCACACTGCACCGTAATATCTTTTTATTTCTACCTACCATGAGTTCCATTAGCTATTTTTGTTCTCAATAATTCTGAAAAGGAAAAAATAATTTACTACATCAAAGAATCTCATTTATTTTGAAACTATTCTCATAGTAGGAATACCTACCATTATCCCTTCCATTCCAGACACCGTCTCATTGTATGAACATTGAACATGACCTTATCAGTAAGAATTCATTCTATAGGAATACCCACCTACCCTACCATTCCACTACCTTTTATGCTACCATTACAAACCTCAATCCTCCACTTATCTTAAAGGGAAAAATCCCTATATACTGATCCTTGAAGGAATACCATAGATTGGATGCTACACCAGAATATTCCACAACTATTTAACTACCACTTCTATGAGAAAAAATAGGGATACAATTACCATGTTTATTTGACATTCTACTTCCTCCCTTGGATCTGAGATGTTGACATAATCAAGCCATATCACCAAGAGAATCATGGAATTACTTCGCTCTAATCTATGCTCTGAACTGAGGTAGGGTGAGATCTATCCAACCACATTATGAGTGTAGCTTCCTTACCTGTGAAACATACAAAGGAGATCTAGAATTCCACTCTATCATGAAGGATAATGGTAGATATTGATACCAGATCCAAATGAAAAATGAAAAGGTTTCCATCTATAGTAAATAATGGAAGTACCGTCTTGTTGATATTTTGAGAAGCTCCTATCTGTATTTATTATATCCACTGGAAGCTCTTAATTTCAAGAAGATACTATATGAAATTATTATATATTGAGACCAAATACAAATTAAAAATGAAAAATTTCCCCTCTATAGTAAATAATGAAAGTACTATCATGTTGATATTTTGAGAAGCTCTTATTTGCATTTATTAGATCCACTGGAAGCTGTTAATTTCAAGCATGAGTTGAGATGAAAAAAAGATATATTAAAATCACCATTGAACATAACTCTTATTTTATTAGTTTTATCTTTTAAGAACACTTTGATGATGGCACACTAAACCCTATATGGTTTAGACAAGGAGAATCTAATCACCTCCACTATTGATAAATTCTTATCTTTAAATACTATTATTATCTCCTATGTTGAATTTAATGAATTTTTAGTATAGGTTTGTTCTTATTTATCTTTTATGTTACTCTACTTGTTCTTGTAATTTCACACAAAATTATATTAGATTATGTCCACTGCATGTGATTGAATACCATAGGTTAATTCAAATCTACATAGATATATCCATATAAAAGGCTAGGAAATGGTAGTAAATTTAGTGATCATTGAATTTCTCTATCTAGAAAAAAATATCCTAATGAATCTAGTCAGTTGGGTTCAATTGTTGAGATAGTTATTAGAAACAAAATGAATATGATTCAATAGGTGAATAATGGTATAATCCAAAGCTAGAACACTACTTCCTTAATTTTTTTTAAAACCAACAAAATTTATTTACTATCTCTTCGTAAAGTGAAACCAAAAAACATGATTAAAACACACGCACAACACTATCTTTTCTAGAGACAATCTAAGTCCCACTATTACTGCATATTTCCTGGGTTCTGATATTATATTGTCGAGAACCTCTCAAAAATAGAAAAGTTGTTGGGTACCCTATGAAAAGGTTCACTAATGGACATTCTATTTAACTCTATGGAATTTTCTTAAAATTTATCTAAGAAAAATAACTTGGACCCCTTCTACATCAACATGGTTAGATGATTTTATATCTATTAGAAATAAATCATAAATTATATGTATTATCTATTTAATCCATGAAAACTATGGATCTCAATCACATTGGTTGAACTATACTCTTTTCCAACAACTTCTATCTTTGAAAGATCCACTCATACACCTTAAATAGTGATTATGTGACCCCAGAATGGTACTTTTTTTAGCCATGAATGAAATTTTTTATAAATTTCTAATATAGATTATCCTTTTAAAATGTCTTTAACACAATACTAAAATTATCTCTATAATATTCTTTGATCTAGGGACAAATAATAAAATCACCTATAAAAACTACCAAAAACTATCAAGGTAATCTCTAAAGAATATATTCATAAAATCGAATAAGATATCTTTGGAATTGTTAACCCTAAATAGAATAATCATAACTTCATAGTTTTCATACCATGAAAAGAAAATTGTCATAGAAATAAATTTATTTTATTCCAAAATTTATGATATTTATATCGAAGTACAATCTTTTTGAAATATTTATCTCTATATAGTTGATGAAACAATTCATCAATACAGGGTAAAAGATATGTTTTCTTGATAGTGATCATGTTAAGATTCTATTAATCAATGTAAGGGCACATTAAAACATATTTATTCTTAACTTAAAGATAAGGTTAACCTCATGGTGATGAACTAGGTAATATGAATCCTTTATTTAGATTATCCAAGAGTTACTTTTTAAATTCGAGCAACTCAATTGAGTCCATTATATAAGGAGTCAATGAAATAATTATAGAACTATATATGAGTTTAATTGAAAACTCATCTTAATGTTTCATGGGAAGTATAAAAAATAATTCAATTAATAAATCAACATTTTAAAAAATAAATTGATGTATCTTTAATGATGAGTTTATCCTAAAACATTTTTGTTATATACCCTTCATGAGTAGATATTATGACACTTATAATTGATGTGATTTCCACTTGACATTCATATTATTCCTCACACTGATAGAAAATCATTGGATGATTTAGGATAAAAAATGTGACATATAATACTTAGAAATTGAAATTGGTTTTATAAAAGAGATTAAATCCATGCATAAAATCTCATAAAATCCAACTATGTGGAGAATAATATTAAATAAGGGAATAACATTCCCACAAACATCTATCTGAGAGGACTGGTATACTTTATTTGTGTTCATCATACTAATATATTTTTTAAAAGATAATTCAATATCTAACTATTTATTTAGTGATGTGATACACTTTGAAAACATTGAAGATATAAAAGATTGGGTATAACCTAACTCAAATAAGACATGTGAAGTTATAATGTGAATGATAATTGCACCTTTTAAAACTTTTCCCTAGAGACCAAATTCAATAGTGGCGATCATATAAATTGTTCATTTATTAATATATGATTATGATGTTACTAAAAAATCATTATTAATCTATAGATTCATTCACTGATTTGATTAATTTCCATATTATTTTCAACTATAGCATTTGATTGTGGGTGGTGAATTTGGATTATATTTCATCTTATCATTGATTTCCCTCTTAATGTCTCTTTGACATTAATTTTTTTTATATCCTTCATTTCCACACATGATGTATTTTCATGTCTCCTTTAGTAAATTTATTCCATTAATATTTTGATATTTATAATATAATGGGAAATTAATTTTCTTTCTTTATGGGTTTTATAATTTGAATTTCCATAGAAATTGATTTTTCTCTTATTTCTCCCAAACCCACATGAACAATGAGTGTCTCCATTAAATATTTCTAAACAGAGAGAGCATCAGATTATTTATACATATCTATAAAAATATATTACATAAAATTCCTTTTAGACACATATTCTTAAGACAATAATGAATTGAAAATTTTTTCTTTTTGGAATGATGATAAATGCAAAAGCATATTTGAAAAATATGGTAAAATTTTCCATATTGGTACTGATGGATTCATTGTCCTTCTACTTCATTTATAGTAATTCCAAATCAATTTTAGTATAAATAGTTCTTGGAAATTACTTTTTCAAAAATACATTTTTAAACTCTTCCTAGATCGTTGAGTCAATTTCCTATTAGGTTCTCTATCCATACCCTAAACATATGCACAAATCCTTCATGATGGTTCGTAAAGATCTTGATAATAATGTTCTTAATTATTTTATCGAACCTAATTCAATTATATTTATGAAATATGAGCCTAATAAATTTTTTAGAAATATTTTTTTTCCTTTGGGGTAATTTCATGAGGCTATTAAGATAATCATAATTAAATGGATCATTAGAACCAATATAGATGATTCTTAAAATATTTTCAATAGTAAATTAATAACTGATAACCTAGGATATTCTCATTAAGAATTTATATATTTTAAAAATTCATTTACACTCATTTTTAGGTTAGAGTATATTATAATATTACTAGATTTTACTAGTTTACAAGGTTTTGAATTCTATAAAATTGATGTTAAAAGTGCTCTAATAATTTTTTTTAATTACTAAATAAGTTTATGTTTATCCACCCCCTTGTTTTGAAAATGAAAAATTTCCAAATCATATTTTTAAATTATATAAATAATTTATATTGTCTCAAATAAACACCTCATGTTTATTATGAAAGGCTTTGATTTTTCATGTTGTATAATGGTTTTAATAAAGAATATTTTTTCTACTAATTTTATTAAAGTACTTTATCATGAAATTTTAATTGTGAAAATTTATGTTGATTATATAGTTATTAGTTCTTATATTGAATATATTTTTATTGTTTTTTATACATTGATATCATCTAAGATTGATATTTTCATAATGAGAGAAATAAAGATCTTTCTTGAACTTAAAATTTACCAAAAGAATTATGGGATATTTCTTAATCAATAAATGTATACTAAATAGTTGGTTAAAATCTTCAGTCATGATTTCTATAAGACTATAAAAATCATATGAGTACTAGTTTTAAATTATATGTTTATGCATCTAGTAAATCTATTCATATTAATGATTATAGTGGTGTGATGGGTAACTTTATTTATTTATGTGGATATGGTCAATATATAATTTTTATGTTTTTTATGTGAACAATTTATTGAGGACCCTAGACATATTCATATTAATGCTATAAAAATAATAATTAGATATGTTAATGGAATAGTTAACTCTCGTTTGTTTCTTAAATATGATTTTTTTATTAATATCCTATTCAGACTATAATCTTAGAGGCTGTAGAATTGATCTAAAAAGAAAATATGGTATAATTAATTTTCTTATAAAAGGTATAATTTCTTGATTTTATAAGATTAATTTATTTGATGATATATCTACTACAGAAGCGGAGTAGATTTCTTTTAATAGTAATTACGATAAAAGATTATAAATTAAGAACTATTATGTGATTTCGGTATTTATCTTGATACGTTACCTATTTAATGTGACAAAAAATCTATAATTCATATTTCTAAAAATATTTTACATCATTATAGATTAAATAATAATGATGTAAGTTTCCATTTTATTAGATATCATTTGAATATGTGTGATATTGTTCTGGAATTTATTTGTACCATGAATTATCTTGAAAACCCCATTACTAAGTGTTTTTATTTTATTAGTTTCAAAAAAATAAATTTTAACTTGTTATGTGGTAGATTTCAATTTATATTTATATAAATTAATTTAGAAAAGTTTTACTATGTTTACATGATGAAATTTTTAGATTTACTTGAAATATTTCAAATCTAGAATCTGAATTTCATATTACTATTGCTTATTTTTTAAAAAATTGTTTTTCTATGTTAATATTTTAAGACTTCTCATATATAATATATCATATTAACCTAATTTATAGTATTTTATTTTTCATAAAAATTATTTTATGAAGGGTTTCTCAATATGTTTACTCCAACGTCCTTTAAAATTTCTACTCACGACATTTAATTCTATATTTTAATAGTGGATAACTTTACAGTAACTCATTGATACATGTTTTAAAAAATTAAATTTTTTGAAATAATTTTATAAGATATCTATACTTTTCTTCATTTAAATACCTTATATCATACAATCCATTTTTCTGTTGAACCTTTCTCTTTTTTGATAAATTCAAAAACATGGATATTTTTTTGAAATTATAAACGGTATTGTAATTATCCAAAAGTAAGGGAATTTTGTAGGGATCATTGAACCAATTTATGTTTTTGAATGCTAAAATGAGTTATTTTTTATTTTATTTCATTTTATTAATACTTTTAATTTTTTATTGATTAAATTATTTTTAATTTTGTCTATATCTTAATATTTATTTTCCTAAAATATCTTTAGATTTCATGTTTTCAATGGTCATTACATTTTTTTCATGAATTATATAGGTTTAATAGGGTAAATAAGTCTTTTGGGACCATAAAATATCATGTATTCATGTTTTTTATTTTTCTCATGTAGTTGTTTTATCAAACTCCGCATAGCCATTTGGTGATCCACTTTTCCAATTTTATGGAATCAGTTTCTTTATATATTTCAACCATATCATGGGCCTCAAAAATCCAAATTTAGTGATTAACTTTTTATAAATATAAGGATATTATATAACATTAATTAGAATAAATAAACTTTTAAATATATATCTATAATATCGGAAATTATGATGGATATTAATATATTTTTCCAGCCTAAATTCAATGGTTTTTCAAATATTTTATGTTAATGTTTTTTAATCATAAATAGTTTTATAATGGTTATAATGAGGTGATTCTTGATTATTTTGAATGATAATGAAATTTTATAATTATAGTTCAAATAGAAAAAAAATATATGTCATTTTGTATGTCTTTTTATGTCTGTAGTTAGGTAATTTTATCCATTTATAAATTTCAGAAATTCAAATACGTGTAGTCCTTATGTGAATTTGGTTACATGATTTGCATAATTCAATTTTCCTATGTGAATCTCATACATAAATTTACCTATATGAATTGATTAAATGTTGAGTTTTAGCTACATTGAGAACAAACTCCTATGTGAAAAACACCTACAAGAATTTCTCTTACAGAGTTTCGTGAAATTCATTATGATATTTTAAAATATGGATATTTAATTTTTTTACCTGTTATTTCCTATCATGATTTGACGAATGTTTATTTCACATATTAAAATTCTTCAAATGATTTTTGAAATTCATATAAATTATCTACAACCTATATGTAGTGTTTTTCATTGTTTTAAATATGTTTTTAGGAAGATTAAAGGGTGTTTTATTTTTTATGCATGAATCATACAACTTAAGACTCAAATTTCTTTTCTTAGATTCAATTGTTTATATATAAATATTAATTAATATTAATATACAAAAAAAATATTTTAATATTTTTAATGTTGTGTTATTAATTTGTTTAATTCTCCACAGGTTTAAGGATTATTTTTAAAATGACCGTTTTTTAATTTTTTTTAAAATTCAAACATGTAATTTTCTGGGGATATTTCACTGATGTATTATTGGTGATATAGTTTAAATTATTTAATTTGTATTTAAATTTAATTTTATTTAATATTTATTTTCATAAATACTAGCTGTGATTTGAGCGATATTTGTTGAATGATCATTTCTCTTTTTTCTCTCTGTCTTTATGATAATCCATTTGTTCATTTTTAAATTTTCAATTCATTAATGTATTTCAAATGTGTTGAGGTTATTTATTTTAAAAATGTGGGTTGAGGCATGCAATGTGTATTTAGTAAGTAATATACTACTCATGTGTAACTTCATTGAAAAGATCACTCATATTTTCAAGTGATATGGTGTAAAGAGTGTGGTTATTTTTAAACTTTTTAGTGTTAAAAATTTTGCCAATGAAAAACATTTATCACTAATACTGGATAGTATATAAAGTGTGGAAATAGAATTATTGGTATTCTTTAACTTTCATTATAAGACAATCTAGTCTATCAAGCACTCATAAAGCAGTACATGTGTTTTATTATTATTCTATCAATTTTTATCTGGTTTCTTAAGTATCTAAAATGTATTCATATCTCTCATGTCCTTTTACATTCTCATTATGATTTTCCATTAAAAATAATTCTCTATCTCTTGAGTGGACACCTTTATTATAAATTTTGAACTTTTTGGGTTGGGACTCCTAGTTTCAGAATTTAGGTTTGTAATTGGGTTGTGACCCCCCATACAAAAGGCAGGTGTCTTTATGGTTATACAAACACTTGAAAAAGAATATTTTGAATAGGTTATGATTCCACATAAAAATTATGGTTAGTTCATAATGTGTATCTTTTTATCTAAATAGGTATAAAAGTAAACTAGATTCCTTGTGGGCTGAACTGTTATAAAAACTACCTTATTATCTTTATTTTATTTCATTGTTAATTAACTCTTTTAAATAAAATTTATAATAAATTAAGATAATTCGTCAATTTTTTCTAGAAATTATTTTATTCCCTATTAACCTTAACCCTAGACAAATATTGTCACGACACGTCCCCGTGGCATCCAGTTCGTGACTTCCCAAGCCCTCCTCCAAAGACCATGAGCTTGTGACTATCACCGAGTAGGCATATCTCTAACATGGGAGGCATTGACTATATACATTTTAACATGAAAAAATCTCCAAGAACACAAAATTATAAAATGTAAAAACAACTAAACAACCAATGAATGCATACATCTATATCCCACTGCCAGGGTACGACATGAAGTAAAGGAATGTGAACAAGCCCAAATTCAATATGACCACCAAGAGTCTGTAACAAAATTCCAACCAGAAAGTAAAGGTATTGGGATTTATTTTTGAAATTCATAGGAACACACCTGAGTCTATCTAGTCTCACTAAAAAAATGTATTGTCTTGGTTTTCCTTTGAATTCGTCAAAAGGTTGATAATCTGCACAAGATGTGGCATGTGCGGGAAAAGTCCGTGTATGGGTGATTATAATAATACTCAGTAGGACACCCCAAATCCACAAATAAATATAATAAAGGAAAATACAGTCATCCCTATATAGATATATGTCTACAATAATATATAAGAATATCCAGATATACTCATTCCAAGACACAATGTCTAGAGGAATGTCACAATCATAGTATACATGCCCTAGGCTTGTAGATCAAAGATTTCATATAGAACTCCTCTGAAATTACACATTCATGAATCTGATAACACTGATGATGTCTGTTTGAGAGTTATTACTCGTTGAGTCCCTCTATGAGAAGGATAAGATTATAGTATAAAGAGGATATGATACACATATGAGTATCACTGCCAAGGCCATGGGGTGATACCTACAAACTCAATCTGGATTAACCTATTAATAAGAGGATCATTTCCCAGGTAGTGTAGGTCTCCTCAATACTAGGAACTCCACCTAGGGTTCGAAAAATAATAGGGGATACCACTTCGAGAATCTTGATGGCATTATGACAACTCTATCTAGGAAGTCCCGTTGAAGGGATCGTAGACTTAGGGGTAGGAAACGACTTGTACCAACCTATTGAGAAACAATAAGGGGAACGAACCCAGATGAAACTTTTACATGATATGAAATATAAGAGATTTATTTCATGTATAAATGGGTAAACTACATGTAGAATGGGTACACACAGTGTCTCTTTTCCCTAGGTAATGCCTGTGTAAATTGCTCTTATCATCAACCCATATCATTTAGATGAGTACACAACATGTAAATGGGTTACACATTGTGTCCCTGCATCCTGAGTCCTGCTTGTGTACTCCAGCCATCTGTCAGTACATGGTGTCATCCCATGTCATGTGGGGGAGTACACACCATAAAGGTGACCCCTGTAGTCCACCATGTGTCTTGTAACTTCCAAGTATACTTCAAGTCTCTAGGTAGTGGTCACACTCCATGCAGTCCAAGCCACACATTATGTGGTACATATCTCCAACCCAAAAACATAGATTCTGTACAGTTATCCCCAGACACTATTTAGTCCCATATTTCACACTGTGTAGCATTTGATTTTCCAGAATCCATTGTTCTTGCTCTAGTCATCTTCTCTATTCCTCCATACACCATTCTGGTCATGCCTTGCCTTAAACTTCAAGGGCCCCTCACTGGAGCCTTGAAATCACCTATCTACCACTTCTAGGTCCCCGATCTAATCAGAAAACATGATCATCTCCATTATTAATTATGTACCACATAACACTAAATAGGCACCAACCATAATTCGATCAATTTACACAACAAATATCGCACCTTCGTCGAGTTGTACCAGTGGAATATCTATGATTTCAGATTATTGAACTAATAATAAGATTTGAAATGATCAACCTTTCAAATAAGTGTCAATGCACAAGTAAAAATAGATAACATCATGAATAATGGTGAATTGGGGAGAAAAGAACAAATTCGAACAAGAAGAATGAACCTCAATCGATATTCATGTTGATATTGGTTCTTTTTGTTATAAAAACAAATGAAAAATCAAAATCCATGAATAAATATCCCGATAAACCATGAAAATAAAACCATACCGCATAATGATCTATCTGTGGGGAAATATTTTCATTGATTAGTTTTCATTCATTACAGAAATCATGAATGAGGAATAATTAATTTAAAACAAATACCCTACCCAAATTCAGTTTGATGGATGATAAAGAACAGTCCATCTTCATCTGGTTGGCATGATCCATAGAATCAGAGGTTCATCAATCCTTGTATTACAACTCTATCATTGTTTGATTGATAGGATTCTTTAAGGGTTCTCTCCCACAAATTTTTAGAGGTTCTAGGGTTACACAACTAACCCTGGAATTCCTACAGAATGATATATTTAAAAATATTCCACCACTACATAAAAAAATTGGAATAAAATAATTTATTTGAATTATGTTATTCCATTCTTTGATCATGATTTCATTTCCATAAATGACCCACATTGACTAATGTTAACTCACTCCTAGGGTAAAACATCCATTATGAACTCAATGATGCCCTCAAATTTCTTAACCGTGAAACCATTTATAAGATATTCTACTTTTTCAATAAAACCACTAGTGAATGATATTTAATATATTTCAAACATTTATTACAGTTACATAGGGTCTTATAATCACACACTATCTTAGCATCAGGTCTTGAAATATTTCCATATAATATTAAGAAATAATAAATAAAAATTTGACAATTAAATTCTCCCCACCATTAGGATTAACACCCTCAAAAAGAAAAAATAATGGCTACTCTAAAATATGTGGTTAATGTGTAGAAATATGAGCCTCTCTCTCCCATGTTCTCTCTTGTAGATTCTCATGCTTCCACCAGACACTCACTAAAGGAATTGGTTACCAACAAATGAGCTTCTCATCTTGATCCTAGATATCCACTGGGTAATCAGTAAAAGTCCCATAATTATCTATGTCTAGATATACATAGTTGATAACATATGATGGGTCATCCATGTACCTCCTCATATACAACATGTGGTAGATTTCATGTACCTGGTCTAACTTGGGAGCTAGAGCTAAGTTGTACTTCACCTCACTAACTCTACCTAGTATCTAGTAATTTTAAATGAACCTCAAAGATATCTTTCCTACATGAACAAATCTTAGTAGTCCATATCGAGGAAAACCCTATATAAATACATGGTATCCTTCTTTGAACTCCAAAGGCCTTCAACGTTTGTCAACAAATGGATTATAACAGATTTGTGTACTCTTTATCCAATTATGGATGTTCTGCACATTCTCTATTTCATCTCATAACAATTTTGGTCCATTGAGTGAAAACTCTCCTTAGTTAGTCTCTCAAAGTGGTGACCAGCTGGGTCACCAATACAAAGCCTCAAATGGTTCCATACAGATAGTGCAATTGTATCTTTTGTTTCACACAAACTCTACCAGTGTTAGGTGATCCTCCCAACTATGAACAAAGTCCAACATAAAAGATCACAACATGTCTTCTAGGACTCGAATAGTTCACTAAGTCTAGCGATTAGTTTATGGGTGAAACTTTGTTCTCAAGCATAAGTAGGTCCCAAATTCCTCCTATAATCCCTTCCACAACTAGGATGTAATGTGAGCATCACGTAAAGAAACAATCATTGATGGAACTATATTGAGTCATGCTATCTCTTGCGCATAGAGGTTCCACAAGATATCTACTAAACATATTCCTATTATATCTAGGAAGTGGACTGACATGGTGATTTAGTCAACGATCGCCCAGATGAAATCATTTCTCCAATATTTAAGAATTAATTCTATCTTGAAATCCATATATCCCATAGAAAATATATTCTAGAACCTCAAGGGGTATAGTTACACTGGCTGGAACATGGCACTCGACCTTCACTTACTCACTAAGTAAGGCATCAAGGGACAAATTCTACAACTCTTTTCATCATTCCTGGACACCAAAACAAACATTTGAGGTCCAAGTACATGTATTCCAAACCTATATTTAGGTATAATGTATATGTTGGAAAATCTCTCAAAACCTCATCCTACCACATCCCTAGTGCCATCATGTGTACTCTAAAAAGAATGATGTGCTCTCCACCTTTAGAAAATCAATCAGGAGCATGACCAATGGATACATGAGCATGTACGGTCTCACAACTATTATCCACAAGTTGTGCCTCCATAACATGTTGTATGAGTGGAGGGGTGAAAAATATCGACTGGTGGTAAGATACTCCATCTACATCCACAAAGGATAACTACAATGAAGCTAAATACTATGAATCCTCATTCCACAATTGAAAACATAATCTTTTGCTGAGAGAATCTGCCACCACGATCCCCTTCCCAAGAGTATAGAAACTTTTGAAGTCATAATCCTAGAGGAAATTTAGCCATCGCCTAAGTCTTATGTTTAGGTCCTTCTGATAGAATATGTACTTGAGACTCTTATGATCAGAGTAGACAATAAATTGATTTCCCATCAGATAGTGTGACAACATATTCAAAGTATAGATGATTACTGCTAACACAATATCATGGTTCACATATTTATAATCATGTGATCTTAATTTTGATGAACCACAGGCTATCACTACTTTCCTATGCATATCAATAAAACCAAACCCAATTTTTGATGCATCGCATAACACTACATACTCGTCACCCTCCTCTAGTAATATCATGATTGGAGTTTTCATCAAACTCTTCCTCAACTACTAAAAAGCCAGTTGGAACTTCTCTTCCCACACAAAAGGTTGTCCCTTTTATGTTAAAGCTATCAAGGGTGTTGATATCCTAGAGAAATAAAGTATGAATCTCTAGTAATAGCATGTTATACCAAAGAATCTTCACACATCTGTCATGCTCTTATGTGTCTCACATGCTAGTACCATCTCGACCATGGCTAGGTTTATAAACACTCCATATGTTGAGATAACTTTTCCCAAATAGTGGACTGCTTGATTCCAGAACAAGAACATTAAGAGATTTACATAAATTTATTTCTCCTAGAGTACATCAGAATCTATCTTTAAGTGTCTTGTGTTCTCATCAGATTCTGATTACTCATGGATATCGTTAGTGGAGACTACCGGGAAATCGTATAAGTAAGAATGGTATATTCATTTCATGATTCCAATGAAAACTTTTTGTGAATTTTTCATGTAAAATGTCATCACCAAGAATTTATAATATATTTAGATAAATTATAATGATGTTTTCAATAAATCCCCATCCTATACTCGTAGCTGGTGATATCCTGGTTTGAGGTAATGCTTCAAAAACATAGTGCCACACTAAACTAATCAAATAGGTCATCGATTCTCGGAAGTGGATACATATTCTTCACAGTTACCTGTTTCAAGAACCGGTACTCCACCCACAACCTCATTATCACAATTTTCCTTATTCCGAAACAAAATGGGGGTTTCCCAAGGTGAAACATTGGGTCTCATGAATCCCTTCCTATTTAAGTTCTCCAAATGCACCCTCACCTAGTGAAGCTCTTTAGAATTAATATGATATGTTGGAATTGATATTAGTTCCATAAAAGGTTTTAGATCAATGCATATGTATATCTCTTAGTGGGGAGGTAAACCTAAAACATATTCAAGAAATGAATCCTTATACTTTTCCACCACTATAGGAGCCTAGTAACTCTTATCATATACTCCAATCAGGGTTATGCTATCAAATTAATTAGTAATCAGTTTCACCCACCAATGCATGAATCCATTCTACACTTCCTGGGTTTCCTTTTCACTGAAAATGAGAAACTTAGTTCCATTGTTTTGGATACACCACACCCTTCTCATAAAACATTCATTCTAGGCCAAAATTGTGGATAAAAATTCCATACCAAGAATGACAGTGTAAGGCCCCGAAACTATTACTAATAGATTCTATCAGAAACACTCACCTACATGGGTTAGGTCACACCGGCAGTTTACCTGTGTGATCATTGAGTCTTCTCCAGTAGTGTTCTCCATGTGTAAGGGTCGAGTCAATGATTCAATATAAGTCTCTAGGTATCATAAAAGTTATGTGGATAAAATGGAATGACAACAACATGTATCTATCAAAACTAAATCTAAAGTAGAAAAGACATAGATCATAAAAATAATCATTCCTTGAGCACATGGGTCATAAGCCTCAGCTACCTATAGTTGTCCTTGCCCCTATCCTCCAACTCTTATAGCCTAGTGTGGACCAGCAAGGGGTGGTTGTGGTAACAAGTAAAAATGTGGATGGCCTCTTCCTCCTCTCCCAACTCCTTTTCCATTTATGGAACCCTACATATTTCCCTACTCATATCGATGTCTCTACCACACTAGTACATCCAAAGTCTCTCTGTCAGATGTATGATACTTCAAACAATCTTGATCGAGATGCACTCTTCCATCACATGAGAATCACCACCTCTCACTATGATTATTGGACCAAACCTGTGATCCATGGAAAAAATATACTCTATCCTGGGACTTCTTCCTAAAATTTCCCACAAATCTAGTTCCCTGAGACTAATGTCGGCTTCCTGCTACTGAGGTATCCTCTTTTACATTCCATCTACTGACAACAATGGAATGTATATACTTATCCAAGAAGATTTCAAACACAAAAAACTCTTTAAATCAGCCCATAATAAGTAGGAATACATAGAGGGATAAATTTGGATCTGATGTCTATATGCAGACCTTTCTCGAAGGTCTGATCCCTTAATAACTGATCTCGAACCATATCCATCGAGTACATGGAATGGTTGGTAAACCTTTATAAATACTCATCCACTATCATGATCCCTTGTTTAATAGTCAGTAAATTGATGGATATGGTTCAATATTAGTTCTTCAGGTACTAAAAAAGTGTTCTCACCATGTGAACCTCATCCACTGGTATTACGAGTACCTTGTGATACTCTACATTTGGTGGTATGGCTAGTGCTCCACCTTGTGGTAACATATCAGGAACTGGTCCTTTTATCAAAGCCTCAACTATGTGGGGGTCATCCTCTAGATCAATCAATTGAATCCTACATGTCATATGTCGCGGATGTGTCCTAAAAGTAAACAAGATATACCATAGTCAATGAGTATATCTGAAGATATGACTTAAGAAGGAAACGGGAAAACAACCCATTCCTATATTATGTATGTACAATTGTTTTCAATATGAAATTTTTTTTCATGTATTGAGTATAAAATAAGGTTTTTAGAATCCTAGTGTATGGATACATCAGTCATTACACCAACAATGGAGTCTCTAACCTGAAATCTAGACTTGAAACACATAATATTGTTTCCCCCAATCAAATATCACAAACTCTTAGTTCTAAAGTAGAACTGACCACCTCTGTTGCCACTATGTCACGACCCATCCCAATGTGGAATGTGCTGCAACTCTCTAAGCCCGCCTCCAATAGGATAGGGGGTGGTGACTAGCACCGAGTAGGAATATCACTAATATGGGAGGAATTGAATATGTACCTATACATACACACAAATCACCAAGCATATAAATTTTTGAAATGTAAATATAAATAAATTACCAATGAATTCATTCATTTATATCCCACAACCAGAGTACGATAGAAAGTAATGGAAAGTAAAAATGGAAAAATACAATCCTTCCACTAATAGCCTATTAAAAAAGTACAACCTAAAAGTAATGGAACTGGGACTACTATGTAAAAGACAAAAGAACACACCTCAGTTTATTCCATCTCAATAATCAATGTCTGGTCTTACTATGGCAAGGAATTATATAATTAGTCGATCATCCTCACAATAGGCCGCATAGGTGGGAAAATCCTGTACATGGGTGGGTATAAAAACAATTAATAGGACTCCCCGAAACCACATATCAATACAATAAGGGAATGTGATGTCAGATCTACATGGGTATATTTCTTCAACACATATAGGAATATCTAGATATACTCAATCCAGGACACATAACCTTGAGGTAATACTCAATAGTAGTACATTGGAACTAGGTTTCTATCTCATTGATTCCACGAATCACTCATACTAGAGAACACAGTCTTGAGTCTGATAGCACTGATAACGTCCATCCGATAGGTACTGCTCGTCGGGTCTGAGACACTACTACAACTTGGCCTTTTATCAGTGCTAAAAATTGACATTAATAGTGCTATAAAAGCGCTATTAATTCCAACATAGATAAGGGGGGGGGGGTCCCCTTTATCTATGCTCTAAAAAGCACTGATAAAGGGGTTCATTAATCAGTGCTATGTCGAGTGCTGATAGTAGGGACATTTATCAGTGATCTTTTAGCACTGTTAAATATGTCCTTTATCAGCGCTGATAAAGGACCCTTCCCCTGCATCTGCACCACCAGAACCTGCACAAACTAGCATACCCACACAAAATAGCACCCACACACAATATTTTGACAAACAATGATATATAAATTTTCTTAACATCATGAATACATAAAAACACACTTTTATATACATTTAAAACAATGTTTTACATTGTTACAATTAAAATTATCCAACAACAGTTATAAACATTAATGTTTCAACCTTTGATATCCGTGATCCGCTCTCAAAAATTGTCTTCCACAGTATTTGTTTCCGAACAAAGCATCTGAACTCAAGGAAAAAATCACCTATATAAGAAAAAAAATATTATGTTAGTAATAAAATAATTAAATAAATTAAAACATTAATATGAATGAATACATTAATATGGAAATGCGAAACTAAAATATGAAAATGATAAACTCAAATGTTTTCATTCTGATAACAATGAAAGAGAATAATATAAAATCAATATGTTTTTGGATGATTTATCTCATTTAATAAATACTGATTCTTTATCTAATGAAAAACCTTACCAGTACCACCGTGCATCAGATTGAGGTGTGGTCAATTCATAAACCTCAAAATTGAATCATGCATCATTTTCCTAATGTATTAAAACCATTGGATGGCATTTTCTTGATATTCCGTATGTCACTTGTGTTGTTTTCTAAAGTTTATGGAAATTTGAAACTGATATCAGACACTTGTAGTCATATCGGTCACACCGTGCATCAGATTGAGGTGAGGTTGATTCTTCCACGTCAGAAATGACTCATGTATCATTGTCCTAATGTATCAAAACAATTAGAAAGTGTTTTCCTGGTTTGTCGTTTGTTACATGTGTTGTTTTCTAATGTTTATGTCAATTTGAAAGTGATATCAGACATTTTTAGCTATACCAGTCACACCGTGCGTTGGATTGAGGTGTGCTCGATTCATACACGTCACAAATGACTCGTGGATCATTTTCCTAAATTATCAAAACAATTATAATGTGTTTTCTTGGTTTTCCACTTGTTACATGTTTTGTTTTCTAAAGTTTATGTCCATTTGAAACTGATATCAGACATTTTTAGCCATATCGGTCACACCGTGAAGCGGATTGAGGAGCGGTCGAATCGTACACGTCAGAAATGACTCATGGATCATTTTCCTAAAGTATCGGAACAAGCTGAATGCATTTTCTTGGTTTTCCGTATGTCACTTGCATTGTTTTCTAAAGTTAATGTCAATTTGAAACTGATATCAGAAACTATTAGTCATACCATTCACAACGTGTGTCGGATAGAGGTGTGGTCGATTCGTACACCTCAAAAATGAATCATGGATCGTTTTCCTAAAGTATCAAAACAATCGAAACATGTTTTATCAGTTTTCCATATGTCACTTGTGTTTTTTTCTAAAGTTTATGGCAATTTGAAACTGATATCAGACACATTTAGTCATATCGGTCACACCGTGCATCATATTGAGGTGAGGTCAATTCATACACGTCATAAATTAATCATTTATCGTTGTATTAAATTATCAAAATAATCCGAACGTGTTTCCAAGGTTTTCCATATGTTCATTATGCTATTTTCTAAAGATTTTGTCAATTTGAAACTGATATCAGACACTTTTAGTCATACCGGTCACACTGTGCATCAGATTAAGGTGCGGTCGATTCGTATACCTCACAAATGACTCATGGGATGTTTTCCTAAAGTATCAAAACAATATGAATGCTTTTGCTCAGTTTTCCATATGTTAGTTGTGTTGTTTTATAAAGTTAATGTCAATTCGAAACTGATATCAGACACTTTTTGTCATACCAGTCACCTTGTGCATAGGATTGAGGTTCAGTCTATTTATAAACCTCAAAAATGTCTCATGGATTGTTTTACTAAAGTATCAAAACAATATGAACTCATTTTATCTATTTTACATATGTTACTTGTGTTTTTTTCTAAATCTTATGTCAATTTGAAACTGATATCAGACATTTTTAGCCATACCGGTCACACCGTGCGTCGGATTGAGGTGTGGTTGAATCTTAAACATCAAAAAAGACTCATGGACCGTTTTCCTAAAGTATCAAAACAATACGAACGTGTTTTATTGGTTTGCCATATGTTACTTGTGTTGTTTTCTAAAGTTTATGTCAATTTGAAACTGATATCATAAATTTTTAGCCATACCGGTCACATCCTGCGTCAGATTGAGGTGTGGTTGATTCATATATGTTACAAATAACTCATGGATCGTTGTGTTAAAGTATCAAAACAATACGATTGCATTTTCTCTGTTTTTCGTATGTCAGTTGTGTTGTTTTCTAAAGTTAATGTCAATTTGAAACTGATATCAGACACATTTAGTCATATCGGTCACACCGTGTGTCTGATTGAGGTGAGGTCAATTAGTACACCTCACAAATGACTCATGGATCATTTTCCTAAAGTATCAAAATAATCCAAATGTGTTTGATCAGTTTTCCATATGTCACATGTGTTGTTTTCTAATGTTTTTGGCAATTTGAAACTGATATAAAAAACTTTTAGTCATACCAGTCACACCGTGTGTTAGATCGAAGTGCGGTCAATTTGTACACGTCATAAATGACTCATGGATCGTTTTCGTAAAGTATCAGAACAATCTGAACGCATTTTCTTTGTTTTCCATGTGTTACTTATGTTGTTTTCTAAAGTTTATGTCAATTGGAAACTAATATCATACACTTTTAGTAATACCGGTCACACCGTGCGTCGGATTGAGGTGAGGTCAATTCGTGCACCTCAAAAATGACTCGTAGATCATTTTCCAAAATTATCAAAACAATCCGAACGTGTTTGCTCGGTTTTCCGTATGTCACTTGTGTTGTTTTCTAAAGGTAATGTCAATTTGAAACTGATATCTGACAATTTTAGTCATACCAGTCACACCGTACATCAGATTGAGGTGCGGTCTATTCGTACACCTCACAAATGACACATGGATTGTTGTTCGAAAGCACCAAAACAATCCGAACACGTTTTCTCGGTTTTTCGTATGTCACTTATGTTGTTTTCTAAAGTTAATGTCAATTTGAAACTGATATGAAACACTTTTTGTCATACTGGTCACACCAACTGTCAGATTGAGGTGTGATCGATTCTTACACCTCAAAAATGACTCATGGATCTTTTTCCTAAAGTATCTAAAAAATCCGAATGCATTTACTCATTTTTCCGTATGTCACATTTGTTGTTTTCTAAAGTTTATGGCAATTTGAAACTGATATCAGACAGTCTTAGTCATACCGGTCACACCATGCATCGTATTAATGTGAGGGTGATCTGTACACATCATAAATGACTCATGGATCGTTTTCCTAAAGTATCATAATAATCCGAATGTGTTTTCTTGGTTTTCCGTATGTTACTTGTGTTTTTTTCTAAAGTTTATGTCAATTCGAAACTAATATCAGAAATTTTTAGCCATACCAATCACATCGTTCATTGGATTGAGGTGTGGTTGATTAGTACATGTCAAAAATGACTCATTGATCATTTTCCTAATGTATCAAAACAATACGAATGTGTTTTCTCGGTTTTGGTCTGTCACTTGTGTTGTTTTCTAAAGTTAATGTCAATTTGAAACTTATATCAGACACTTTTAGTCATACCAGTCACACTGTGCGTCAGATTGGGTGTGGTCGATTTTTAAACCTCAAAAATGAATCGGGGATCGTTGTCCTAAAGTATTAAAACAATCCGAACGTATTTGCTCAGTTTGCAGTATGTCAATTGGGTTGTTTTCTAAAGTTTATGGCAATTGGATACTGATATCAGACACTTTTAGCCATACCGGTCACACTGTGTGTCGAATTGAGGTGCGGTACATGTCACAAATGACTCATGGATCATTTTCCTAAAGTATAAAAACAATCCGAATTCATTTTCTCAGTTTGACGTATGTCACTTGTGTTGTTTTCTAAAGTCAATGTCAATTTGAAACTGATATTAGACATTTTTAGCCATACCGGTCACACCGTGCATCGGATTGAGGTGCGGTTGATTCGTACACATCACAAATTACTCATAGATTGTTTTTATAATGTATCAAAACAATACAAACGTGTTTCCTCGGTTTTCCGTATGTCACTTGTGTTGTTTTCTAAAGTTAATGTCAATTTGAATCTGATATCAAACACTTTTAGTCATACCGGGCACACCGTTCATCGGATTGAGGTGCAGTTGATTCGTACACAGCAAAAATGACTCATGGATTATTGTCATAAAGTATCAAAACAATCTGAACGTGTTTTCATGGTTTTTTGTATGTCACTTGTGTTGTTTTCTAATGTTTATGGAAATTTGAAACTGATATCAAACACTTTTAGTCATACTGGTCACACCGTTCATCGGATTGAGGTGCGGTCAATTTTTACACATCATAAATGACTCATGGATCTTTTTCCTAAAGTATCAAAACAATATGAAAGCATTTTATCAGTATTCCGTATGACAGTAGTGTTGTTTTATAAAGTTTATGTCAATTTGAAACCGATATCAGACACTTTTAGTAATAACGGTCACATCATGTGTTAGATTTAGGTTTGGTTGATTTTTATACCTAAAAAATGACTCATGGATCATTTTACTAAAGTATCAAAACAATCCGAACATATTTTCTCGGTTTCTCATATGTGAGTAGTGTTGTTTTCTAATGTTTATGTCAATTTCAAACTGATATGAGGAACTTTTAGTCATACCAGTCACACCATGCGTCAGATTGAGGTGAGGTTGATACGTACACGTCAAAAACGACTAATGTATTGTTGTCCTAAATTATCAAAACAATCCAAACGTGTTTTCTCAGTATTCTGTATGTCAGTAGTTATAAGAGTCTCTCATTAAGTTATTCTTTACTAGAAACTCAAATCATTTCTAAAACCATTCTTCATAATCTAAGGATATGAAACATAAGAAAGGGTGATCATAGATGCGGAATAATTTTAATCAAGGGAGATATTAATGATCATATAACGATAACATAAGTAGTAGGAATTCACCTTCATTGTTCTACTTGTTTACATTCTTCCATCAGGTACACTGCCCATTTGTTTCTAAACACATCTATATCATCTTCTGAATAAGCGTTTTTGAGATAGTCATAGTAGTACTGATAAAATATAAATACATAAAGGATTAATAATTATTTTAAATGAAGTAGTAATTATTTTCAAAAATACCTCTTTAGGGATGCTAGTTTGTTCATTAAATATGATCTCTTTCATAAATTTACAAACATAATAACCATAGTCCTTATCATTTGTTTGTTTCGGACACTGTAGAAACATTGAAAAAAATAAGTAATCTGCTTTGATATGTATTTGGATAGGGAAATATAATTATATATACCCTGATACTTCTCCATTTTGAAGATCTGGTGCGTCTTGTCATCCATTGGCCCTGGATTCATTCCATCCTTTAGATGATATTCATACACCACCCTATCATAACAGAATCCTCATTAAAAGATAATATAAATTATATAACTAAATATTTAGTTCTAAAATGTTGGATATAGTGTATTAAGAATTGAAAATTGCCATCATGTGTGGTCGGTTTGTTGGATATCTAGGCAGTGAATCCAGAAAATAAATCTTTGGAGTATCCAAATTGACTACAATGAGCATCCAATGTTGCCTAAAAACTCAAAAAAGAATAATTAATGATAGAAATTAAATATAATTGATATGATTAAAATGTAGAGTTTTACCCCTGCATCTTTGGTTTTAAAAAGAGTCTGTCAGTCGTAATTCTGCATTGAAACTTTCAGAGCAGGCTTGAAATTAATTCATCCTGAAAAACGGAATCTATTTCTTCTCGTTCTATAGAAATGGTGTGAGGACTAACAAGTCCAAATTTGTTGTCATGGGAAAATCCATTCAATTGTTTTTAATATATATGCCTATGAAAAATATGAAATGTATTTAGACACAATTATCATATTATATCAGCTTCTGTAAATTAAAATCATGAAAACATACCTCATGTATAAATTTGTAACTGAGGCACCTAGCCAGTCGTATGTGATGATTTCAACTACAGCGTCAGGACTAACGATATCTAATTTTTCCTCTCTGTACATATCTTTTTCACAGAAAATTTTGTGACTTTTTCTGCCATTCATTTTCATATCCACATGAGCTTGCAATGATATTAAATGTGGATATAGAACAGGCGGGGTGAAGGTGATCTCAGTAGATCGTTTTGATCCGTTGGTTGATCCTTTGGAGCCACACATTCGTTTAAGATCCACCATTTTGTCCTTATGTAATAACATGAATCAATTCAAACCGTTTCTAATTTAATGTTAAAGGTTCTGCTTGAAAAATGAATTGGAAATGAATACCACTTGGTCAACATGTTTTTTTATAAGATTCGACGGCCATGCAACGAATGTTCCAATAGATTTTTCCACCATATGAATGTTGTCATCGTCATTTGGCATGGGTATCTCGGTGCTCGGCTCATGAACTACGTTAATCGACACTTTGACATGACCGGTTGGAAGTGGTCTGGAGTGTAGTGTGTCGTTCTGCATATTGAACATTGTAGCCCTCGCTACAATATATAAATCACAGTCATTTTCACCATGTTGAATATCATTAGAAGAAAGGTATCAGTGTTTATGTGATTTACATTTCACAGAAACAAATATTAGAACATTTATTACCTTGGTTAAGTCAGGTCTTTGAGGGGAATGGCTCGCCTCAAAGCTGGTGGGGGTGGGGCGAGATCTTCTCGCGCGAGTTATTCTTGAGTTGCTTGTTCTCTTCGCCTCTCCCCAATTGAAGTTGCTATCAACTCTCCTTGACTTTCAATTATTTCTTCAAGGGTAGTTACTCTATCTCTCCACATTTTCATTTTTTTAGTTTGTTCGTCCTATTGTTTTTTTTCTAAAAATATTTTCGGGGTGTCACCCCAAAACCCACACCTCTAACGCGGCCATACTGTTCTGGCTGTTCCAAGGCCACTGAAAGTATGTCTGCATTCGATGCGGGTGTTGTTGATTACTGTGACTATTTCAAATATAAAATATGGAAAAATAAGTAATCACCATTATGTAAAAGTGATTTAAAGCAAAACAAATTTATATTATGTCATACTTATGCATGTTTCCCACACTTTTTGTGTGTTTTCTTCTACCAGTTTCCCCTCTTTATTAACATGAGCCATCTTCCATAGCACATGGCATGGGATGGAAGTGGCTTGGGATTTTGGTTTATCAATCTACATATAAATAGAAAAACATGGTTACAGTGTTGTTTTATGTCACATAAAAGTATTCCAGTACTTTTAAAATATGTACCAATTTTTTTTCAATTGAAGCGTACCCCAGCCTTGCTTTACGGTAGGGGTATGCTGGTTTTGCTACCCGTTATTTATTTTCAGCACTCAGTTGCTATTACATAAGTAAAAAACTATCAATAAAAGTGATGAATACAAGAAACATTAAACTACATGTAACCAAACACAATGTACCTAAAAAGTCTGCTCCGCATGACGGTTGAAAAACGCATCCCACGATCCTTGGGATATCAATTGTGCATAAAGAAGAGGTGGGTGCAGCTTGATTTTCCCTTTAGCATCTTTCAGATGATGTTTCATTAAAATGGTGTGAAAGCCTCTATGAACCATTCCTGTCAGTCTTCATACATATTCTTTGTGCAAGACATCTACTATAAATGCACTCTGCAAGAGATGATGAAGGGTTAGTCAATATTTCAGTATTTTATTTTATTTTATTTTAATAAATTAAATAAATGATATCGTAATGTTACTATAATATCTTCCCACATTAATGTTTTCAGCCCGCTGACAACATGGTGCCACGACTCTACATCAATCGGCATGCGATTCTGAGTGAAGATTCCAATGTAGCTACTAAAAATGGCATTGTTGGGGTTTACATGCTTGCCTCGCTTATTCCATACCACCTCATATTTGATGCATTTTGATTTTTCCTTATCTATTTTAGCTAAAAATGTCAAACTATGATGCACCTATTTTTTTGTGCCGTCGGGGTTTCATTGTCTACCATTTCCTCGGTTTCTGCATCATCATTATGTTCCTCCGAAGCGCTAACATCAGTAGTGGGACCAGTAGCAACAGGTTGAGATACCTTTTGTACCACAGTAGTGGGACCAGCTGCAATAGGTTGAGAGACATGTTGTACCTCAACAGTGGGACCAGCTACAATAGGTTGAGAGACCTATTGTGTCTCGGGATTGGGTGCATCAACAGGTGAAGAAGTCATTATCATCAGAAGTGGTTTAATATTTAATTTAGATAACCTAAAAGCAGTAGCGAACAGATAATAACATAATGTAGAAAAATATATATTACAATAAAAAAATAACTTGATTACTGAACTCTCTTTTTTTAAAGGCTGAAGGGATTTGACCCCTCTATCGATTATCCACATCCCTTCATTGTGGTCTCTTCTGACATAAAAATTTCATCTACATTGGGACCAGTGCGAAATGACTGTGAAGTCCCAATGAAAAAGTCGTCCTCCATTGAATTTTCTTCTGACCCTTCAGCTGTTTTGGTCAATAACAGAACAATTGACCAGTTTCGGTTTGCGGGATCTGGAACATAAAATACTTGCACTTCATGTGATTCCATTATAAAAGGTTCATCTTTCTCCCCTTCCTTACTAAAATAAACATTCACGAATCCCAATTCATCTATTTTAACAGCACTCCTATTATAAACCCACTTGTATTTAAAAACCGGAACTTGTAATTCCATATACTCCAACTCCCATATTTGTTTGATGATGCCAAAGTATGACATATTCGCAGAAATTGGATTTATGTCCTTAACAACGGAAACATGCATCGCTTCAGCCAAAAGTGTAACCCCACTATTCTGCATGGTACTGTCTCCATCACATTCATTAGTATAAAATGTATAACCATTATCTACATAAGCATTGTAAGATAATACATACACACATGGTCCTCCAGCTAGCCATTGAAGTTGCTCTGAAATATAATCTAGATTTTCATCTGACTTCTTACAAATATGGTCCCGAAACCATCCTATAAACTATCGATTATGTGTATCTGATATCCATTTTTCAGCCCTAGATGGATTAAAATGCCTAAGAATTTATTTGTGCATTTCAAAATGTGGTTCAACATTGAAAATGTTATGAAAAACATAATGGTGGGCCTGCTCTCGATCTGTAATGTTGATTGAGACAACCCGTCTTATAAAAATTCCTTCACCCTCAAGCCACCCAATCTGATGAGATTTCTGTAGGAAAATTCATTCCACACCAGACAGGTATTCGGTACAGAATTTTACAGCTTCCTCAACAATATATCACTCTGTAATACAACCCTCTGGCCGACATCGATTTTTAACATACCCTTTCAAAATCATCATATACCGTTCAATGGGGTACATCCACTACTAAAAATTCGGGCTATAGCCACGGACCTATAGCCACAGTTTTGTAGGTCCGTGGCTATAGCCATTATATTGCCACGCTTAAATTTTTCTTCCGTGGCTAAATCCGTTTCATCCTTTTTTTCTCCTATCTTTTATCGGGCTCCTCCTCCCGCAGCCCTCCTCCCCCGATTCTCACACCACCCTCCTCCCGACCACGTCTCCTCCTCAGCCCTCACAATTCCTCCTCGACGCGCCCTCCTCCTCCCCGATGCCTCCTCCTCGCCACGCCCTCCTCCTCGTCGCGCCCTCCTCGCCGCGCCCTCCTCGCCGCGCCCTCCTCCTCACCGCGCCCTCCTCCCTGACGCCTCCTCCTCGCCGCGCCCTCCTCGCCGCACCCTCCTCCTCGACGGCTCCTCCCCGACGGCTCTCTTCCGACGCCGAGGTCGACACCCCCATCTCCCTCTCGACACATTTTCCTCATCTGCAACTATCTTCCTCGGTAATTTTTTTTTCTACAGTTCATCCACCTCTTCGAACCCCCTCCTCCTCCTCCTGTTTGCGATTTCCGTCAGGTGTTCTAGGGTTCTTATCATTCCAGGTGAGGGTATCACAATTATTTGATAAATGGTGTCATTATATCATGAATTAATGATGATTTTTTTGTGATTAGTATGCACCATGATGATTTGCATATCAATTTTACAACATCTAGAGGAGTTGTTTTCCAAACAGCAACACTACACTTCATCAGAAAATAGAATGGTGGCTCAACATATCTGGCTATAGTTCACTCACGATGAAATGTTATTTCAGATTTATCATCTATCAGTATTATGTATTCAGTATACACATACAAGTACACTAAATCTTGGAACCAATTATATCTCGGTTATCAAATAGAAAAATTGGATCATGTTTCTAACTATCAACCAGTTCATGAGGTTGAAGGGGATATAAAGGGAAATAGTTGAACATTTGAGGAATTAGAATCATATAATAGAATCTATTTATTATGGTCCTCCCATTGAAAATATGAGATTTTGGTGTTTACCTTCCGATGATGTTGGTGCTTCTTCTCATTCTATTGTATCCACCCACCATGATTCCTGTTATCCAACTTCATTGAGTCAGTGGGAAACTATAAAAATTTATATTTACCTTAGAACTATATAGATCCTTGTTCAAAATAATGGTATTTATATACATGAAAATAGCAATATATAAGAACCTAAAACTATTTATTTTTCTAATTACATTGAGATGGTGGATTCCTATTATGAATATAGTAAATCCTATTGTCATTCAATGGACCTCCTTGATGAATGCCCCTCCCTGTTCTTGGCCGACGTCACCCTGAGACATCTTTGCGCGAACCCCCTCCCCGTTCCCGACCGACATCTTCACGCAAAATCCCTATATGGGGGGGAAGGATGAAATAGAGGTTAAATTTAACCCCATTAGCCAACATGCTCTGTGAGTGTGATGAAGGTTAGACCAATCCCATGAAAATGGGTCTTGATCCGTTATTTTTTCCGTTAGACGTGTTCCCTTAACTCTCTTGATACTCTTTTTTTGTTGAATTGATGTTTTGAACATGTATTTAGGGTCTGTTTGATAGCACTAATGAATTGAAAATAACATAATTTTTTGTTTCTGGTTATGTTTTGACTCCTTCAGTTGTATAGAAACTATTTGATATTTCAAAACATGTTGAATATCTCAATTATTTTGTATTCTAAAACCCATTTTCTGTTTACTATTATAAAAAATTCTTATGATTCTTTTAATCCTTTCTTGATGCAGCCCTCATTTGTTTATTGCTATAAATGATTCTTTGTGTCAAGAACTTGATCATTGGTTATGGAAATGAAAGGTTTAAATAAGTTGTGTCAATTAAAATTCTTTAGAATCACATTCATAGGTTTTTTATCCTAGATTTAGAAAATCAATATCTAAAGATTCTTATTTCAATTTATATTAGAATTATGCAAACATTTGTTACTTGTATTTTCCACTATTTTGAGATTTTCTCACTGGTGTCATTGTAATTATTTGGAAATCCAAGAATTTAAGAATCTATTTCTGAATTATTTAACCTTTATTGGTTTATATTTTTTATGAACATGGTAAATTCCTATGTTTTGGAATTGCATTCTCATGTTTTTTACACATATTTTATGTGAATCTGTCTATGAAGATTCTTATTTTTTTTCTATGAGAACTATCCATGTATTCCATACATGAATTTTCCACTGGTTTGTACCATCATTTTGAATTCCTAGAATTTAGGAATCCATATTGGAATTAGTTTATGTTAATAGGTTTAGAGTCAAAGAATCTTTACTTCCATGGAGCATGGATGATAAACCTATTTACCCTACACACCAGGTGTTCAAAGATAATGTTAGATGTTTGGGAATCACCTTCAAACCTCTAACCATGTTGAATTTCTCAAAAAAATATATTCTAAAACACATTTCTATTTACTATTATAAATAAATTCTGTTATGACTCATTTAATCCCTGCTTGCTGCAGCCCTCATTTTGTTTATTGTTGTAGATGATTCTTTGTGTCAAGAACATGCTTATTGGTTCTGGAAATGACAGGGGTAAATATTATGTGTTAATTTCAATGTTTTAGAATATTATTCTGTTTTTTTATCCAAGATTTAGATAAATTAATCTGTAAGGATTCTTATTTCTATTTATATGAGAATTATGCAAGCATTTACTACTTGTATTTTCCATTGTTTTCTAATTTTTTCGTTGGTGTCATTATAATCATTTTGAATTCTTGGAATTTAGGAATATATTTCCAAATTATTTTCCTTTATTGGTTTATATTTCTTATTAACTTGGTAAATGCCTATGTTTTGGAATTGTATTCTCAAGTTTTTGACCCTCGTTTTAGGGGAATCAGTCTGTGTAGATTCTTGTTTATGTTTCTATGAGAAATATGCAAGCATTCCATTAATGAATTTTCTACTGGTTTGTGACTTGTTCACTTTTACATTCAATTGTAATTCCTATAATTTTGGAATCCATCTTGGAATTATTTTATTTTTATTGGTATAGAATCATAGAATCTTTACTTGTTATAATATTACCACTTCATCAAAAATATTAACCATAAATTCATTATAATGTTTAGTAGCTTTCATCCCATAACTAATTCTACAACCTTCTAAACATAACTGTCACATCAACACCCTGCTTAATGAACTGCCACATTAGCACCCTCTTTGCAATAACGAAGATCATGAGCATGTGGCCAGTAAAGGGGACACATCAGCCGCGGTTTCTGCAATTTCCAATGACAAAAATATTTATCCCAACTTTCATGAATATTATTATAGCCATTTCTAATTATTGAATAAGTGTGGGAGGATATTTATATATATTTTATATCTAGTTTACCCCGATCTCAAGGATTTGATGTCATTATGGTGGTAGTGAACATACTTTCCAAGTGTAATAAAGAACCCAAATCCAAAACTAGTTCCTTGGATAGAAAAGTCACATGTTTTCACTATGTTAAACCCATGCACATTAATCCCAAGTGTAGGAAACTCATGTGAGAGTTAGAACACAAAAAACCAACTGACCAGCCTTTTATGGTTGAATCAAGATATTATGCTATTGAATTCTGGAATATATCCATCCATAAACTCAATCATGAGTGGGTCCTCACCTCTGGATATTATTGTAACTTGTGTCTATATATAGAGTCTTTTTTGAATCTATTCAATAAGTTGGAATGATATGTCCTTTTAGGAAATAATAATAGGTGTAGGGTTGAGGGTAGAGACTCTATTCTAATAGAGTAAGATGATCAATCCATCATCCACTTACTTGATGTAAGGTGGGTCCCCAACCTTAAAAAAAATAATATCCTTAGGAGTCCTTGATCAAAATGGATTTACCTCTAGTTCATTTAATATAAATTGATATTGAACATAATTAAATATTGATATAATTAATTTATTATAGTAATATTTCCACCTTCAATTTCAACCAAGAAGAAAACTATTTTCTATGAAATGTCTCTATCCTTATCAAAGATAAATAATGATGATTTCTAATATTAATTGCTTTATGATATGGTTTATATTTTTCGTCATCTACCACTACTCAATGGGGTGCGGGGTAAGGCATAAAAGAAAACTGAGAAAAATCACTAAACAACTCAACCACACTAGAAATTCCCAAGGATTTTAGTAGAATGACAACATATCTTTGTAGATATGGTTTATATTTTCCGTCATCTACCACTACTCAATGGGGTGCGGGGTAAGGCATAAAAGAAAACTGAGAAAAATCACTAAACAACTCAACCACACCAGAAATTCCCAAGGATTTTAGTAGAATGACAACAAATCTTTGTAGATATGGGTTATATTTTCAAAATGTCTCTAAATTTCAATAAATCTTTGTAGATTTAATACAGAACATCAGAACTCGTTATGAATTAACCCAAACACTTTTGGGAATTGATTATTATTATCTCTTAGATTTCATATAAACTCTTTTTACTATAACCAGTCCTCATTATTGGAACTTATGAATGACTATTCGTGAATTTTTTTAATTTAAAACATTTATGAATTCCCTAAACCATAATTTTAATATATTTGTTATAATTTTTTTATTAACTTGTTATTGATGATTACTTAATATCTTATGAAACAATACATACAATGTTAAGTCATTTTCTAGATTATTTATCTAATGTATGTTTATCTGCCTCAGAATGGATAGATACTGGATGTACAACATTGATCAGATCACTGATGAATTTCAGAAGGAGTTACAATATTTTTTGGACTTTGCATTCAATAATGATTCAGATGGCAGATTGATTCGATGCCCGTGTTTTGATTGTGTTGTAAGACCTTGGTTAACTCGTGAGGAAGTGAGTTACCATATCACTAAAAGTGGTTTCCAAAAAAATTATCATGTGTGGTATCACAATGGAGAAAAAGATCAAGTGTTGAATGTCATCGATTCAGCGGAAAATATTGGTATGAAAAATCTGATTTCTGATCGGTTTCCTTTTGTTTCTGAAGCTAGCTCCTCATATAGACCAGTGCAAGAGGAAATGAATACTGGAACACAGTTATCATCTATTAATCAGGATGATGACGTTGAGAGTGTTAGAAAGTTGATGGAAGATGCAAATACCCCAGTATATCAAGCATGTGAAAAAATGAGCAAACATGAGTTTTTAATGCGATTATATCATGGGAAAACAATGTATGGATTTAGTAATACTGCATTCGACTATCTCCTTACATTTATTAAGGATTTACTGCCTGATGATGCATGTATTCCAGAAAATGATTACATGGAATCAAAGTTGGTTAACAAATTTGGATTTTCATCTAGTAAGATTCATTCTTGTCTCAAAGACTGTTGTTTGTTCTGGAAGGAGAATGCAAACTTGAGTCAGTGCAAACAGTGTGGCACATCAAGGTGGAAGACTAATAAAGATGGATCTCAATCATGCATACCACAGAAAGTGATGTGGCACTTCCCTTTAATTCTCAGGATTCAAAATTTTTTTATGTTAGAACAAATGGAAATGAATATGAGATGGCATGCAGATGAAAGAAATAAGGATAACGATGAAATAGTGCATCCTGCAGATGGGTTGGCTTGGAAGAAATTTGATAGGTTACATCCTGATTTTTCAGCCGACCCACGAAATGTTAGATTGGGATTATCCTGTGATGGTTTCAACCCATTTCTCCAAATGCATACTACATACAGTACTTGGCCTATTTTCATTCACATTTATAACTTTCCTTCATGGATGTGTATGAAGAAGCCGTGCACTATCCTGAGTATATTGATATCTGGACCCAGTGATCCTGGAAATGATATTGATATATACTTGCATCCATTAATAGAGGAGTTAAATGAGCTTTGGATTGTTGGTGCACAAGCGTATGATGCATTCAGAAAGGAGTACTTTATGTTTCGTGCAGCTTTATTATGGACGATAAATGATTTCCCTGCCTACGGAATGATGTCTGGTTGGAGTACTAAAGGTAAATTATCCTGTCCTATTTGTATTAAAAATACACGTTTCCGAAGAATGAAGTTTCGACGAACTTTCAGCTTCATAGGGCATCGACGTTTTCTACCAATGGACCATCCATATAGGAATAATCGGAGACAGTTCGATAATGCCATCGAGACAGATGAGACACCTCAACGAATGTCAGGGACTGATATTGTTAAAGAACTTGATGATTTGAATTATGTTCTTGGAAAAAGTCAATCAAATATCAGAAAGCGAAAGCATGCTAATTCCAATTCCAACAGCAATTGGAGAAAGAAAAGCATATTCTTTGAGTTGCCGTATTGGTCATCGAATTTATTACGTCATTGTTTGGATGTAATGAATATCGAGAAAAACATTTGTGAGATGTTACTTGCTACTATTTTAAATGTGAAAGGCAAAACAAAAGACGATTTGCGGTGTCGTCGTGATTTGATGGATTGGGGTATAAGAGCAAGACTTCATCCTGAGTTAATTGGTCAAAATAAGTGGAAAGTCCCTGTTGCCTGTTATTCGATGACAAATAATTCCCATTATTGTTTTGATAATTATTATTTGTAGATCAATGTGTATTACATTAGATAGACTACAGACTATTCATTTCAAAGTTTTCGTTCATCCGTTTCAGTTATTTCTAACATCTCTTTCTGATACTCATGCTAGAGGCTAGGATTGCTGGATGATTATCATTATGTTGGAGAATTCTGCTACAAGATTTTAATGCTGGATGTTTTAGCTACTGGAAGTTTATGCTGGAGGTTTCTGTTGCTGCACTGTTTCAAATGTTTCTTAGAGATTGCTTAACTTTCTGATTTCATGCTGGACGATATATAAATCTGGGCCTTTTGTTGTATTCTGCATTTTCCTAGATGCTATACGGTTTTCTTCACTTTTCCATTACTAATTTATCAGATTTTGCAGGATGGTTTTACATTAATAGGTATTTCTATTATACTGGATGGTTTTCCATGACGGTCTTTCAGGATGCTGGATGTTTTTTCATGTGGCCGAATCTAATTAAATTGTTTTTAAATTTCAGACTTTTATTATGTCACCATTATTTGTGCAGTTATATTAAAGTTTCACTTTTTATTCAACATTAGCAAATTGGTGAACCATTCAACTATGATGGTGCAAGGTTTTAAATTTCAGACTTTTTATTATGTCACTATAAGCACTGGAACATGCAGTTTTTTGGGTAGTAAATCATGATTTTTGTAGTGGGTCATATTTTATAGTAGTGGATCATGTATTTTAGAGCAGGGTATAATGTATTATAGAGATTGGACATGCTTATCTTATAAGACGGCCTATGATCCAAACATCGGTGCATAACGAATTCCAATTTTCCTTTAGTGCCGACCGTTGCTGATTAGAAGGTGATGTTTCAGTTGTATCTTCTACATGTACTTCTCACCTCCAGGATATTCTTCTACATGTACTTCTCACCTCCAGGATAATCTTCATCAAAGATATTTACTATAGTGTGGTTGTGCTCCAGGGTGATGGAATTTGTCATCAGGATGTCTGTGATTGCGGCATTGATACTGCACTTACCTAGGTGAACTCTACTACTTAAGGATAATTTTATATGTATCATTTCAATGCTCTTATTTCAATTAAATATATTTAATATAGATTGGTTGTGATCCAGGGTGATGGAATTTGTCGTCAGGATGTCTGTGATTGTGATAATGAGGATGAACTTCATGCTACTGTCCACATTTTTTGAGAGAACAAGGCTACAATCACACATTCTACTGAACTACACACCCGAATGAAGGGAAATGTAAATAGGAAAATAGAAAAAGCAGACTAAAATGTGATGCCGCACACCAATGGTAAACATACATGTTTACTATTTAATTTGTTTTCAGTACTATTTTTCAAATTCCTATTTGATGTGAAATAATTATTACATTATCTACAGTACTGAAATGTTATTTGAAATTTATGTTGCTCCATTGAAAGCAATTAGTCATTTCATTATCCTATTTTCATTGTGTTCAATTTTCAATGCCTGAATTATTATACTGCACAAATACGACATGTTTGTTGCCTCCTATCATTACAGTTTTCTGTTTGCATACTGTACATACACACCATCATGGAATGTGTTATAGAAATGCCAGATTATTCATTTTTATTTGAACTCCATGTTTCAATGGTATTGGTTTGTAATCATGTCATTTGATGAAATATGTCATTCTATCTTCCGATTATTCATTTTGTTTCATATGCATTTTTAAATATTTGTAATTGTCAGTCATTTATTTGATTCTGATTTCTTTATCAAACACCGTTTTTGAATTGTGCATTATATAGAATTTTGTGCATTATAAAGAATTTGTCATTTTTAATCAGTTCTATTACATAGCCAAACTTCTCCTCTTCGTTATCTAATCCACTACTACTCTCCTCAACCGTTGATCTTCTTCGACCAATCATAGAGACCAGGAACCAAACGTGATTCGACGGTGCCAAGCAGCACCTTGGACCCGTCGAGACAGCTCTCGCACATTTGACTTCGCAAGTTCACGGCCTCTTGTAGAGCCAACAGCGGCTGGGGCAGGAGTGGGTCTGTGAACTGCAATAGAAACCAGATTTCCAGAAAATTCTTACACTTTGTGTTTCTCCTGGATAATATGAAATAGAAGAAATAAGTGAAGCCCCCCTATTGTAGAGCCAACGGCTGGGAAGGGAGTGGGGCTGTGAACAGCAACAGAAACCATAATTCCAAAAAAGCCATACACTCTATGTCGCCTGGACAAGATGCCATAGAAGATTGATGTTTTGCAAGTTTGTTATACTAGAAAACAATACTAACAATATGTGCATTGGGTGGGTGTCATCATTTTTAATCACTTCTGTTACTTAGTTTCTTACTCCTTCAATACTATCAGCCCGCACCATCCCCCCAACACTTGCAACCAGCCCCCTTTCACCCACATTCCAGCATCCTCCCGCTCCCTTCGCTCCTGGTCGGAAGATGCTGCCCCGCGGATGTCGCTGGATCGGGCCAACACGCTGCGGTCACGCCGCAGTCACGCCGCGGTCACGCCGTGGTCACGCCGCGGTCACGCCGCGGTCACGCCGTGATGTGGCCCTGCTCCAGCCACATCCAGCAGGGGGGAGGGGTGTCCAGCGGGGGGGAGGGGTGTCCGCGGTCACGCCGAAATATATCTATACGTTTGTAATCAATCTAAACAATGAATAAGAATGGTGTACCTTACACCATTCGATCCAGTCTTTCGAAGCTTTTCACAAGTGTTTGATTGTGATCACTTAGAAGTCACTGAAAGACTCCTTCAGAGGTATCCACAAATCATGGGAATCACCCGACACTTAGTAGGACCTCTCTCAATACCAGTCCTTCCTTCTTGTCGATGTTTTCACAAGCGTTTGATCGAGATCTCCGAGAAGTCACCGAAAGACTCCTTCTGAGGTATCCAAGGTTCATGGGAATCACCCGATGCTTAGGTAGGGTCTCTCTCAACACCACAGTCTGTTAGAACCTTGTTTAAAGGTGGGAGAGAAACAAGATCTAGAGAGAATCGGCTTTGAGGAGTTCTAACGATCACATGATCTCATCCATCAAGTGCAACCACTTGCATAGGAATTAAACCAATTCATATAGGCCTTCGAGAACCTCAAAATTTTCAGCCTATTCATGGTACGTTACACAAATGTCCCAAACGTTTCAGCTCATTTGAAGCGTACGACTCAATCCCATTAGTAATCGTTTAACATTTAAATTAAACGATTATGTGAGATGTTCAAACTCCCCAAATCCATCGAAACAGAAAGAAGCTTCGAGCCGAAAGGCTCTAAAGCCATTTTATTAAAAACAAAAGATGACATAAGAGAGGATATGGGGCTAGACATTGATAAAACTGCCTTCATAATAAAGCATTTAGTTTTCATAACCCCCCTCCCCGACATCATCATCCCATTCGAAGTTGTAGGTAGATGAGCTATGAGACCTAGTCACCATCGTTGTTCTCCATTGAGAGCAGTCTTTCTTCTTCCTTGATTTCCTTGAATAGACAATTTGAAATCCCTCTTTATCAATTGAAGGAAACTTTCCCTTGCTTAAAATATCCTTACATGGATCACTTCTATGGGCATAATCATCATTTTCTATTCCGGCCCAACTTCCCCCTATATTATTAAGCTCCATTTGCCGATTGATCTCTTCCTGGATCTGAGAAGGTTGAACCATTGGTTCATGCTGCTGAGACCCATACTGAGGCTGCCCCAGTGAAGCACCCAGCTTCTGACCCAGGTTACTGGATCCTAGGCCCAGGGCCTGGATCTCATGTTCCTTCTCCTGCAGGTCCTTGCGACTAGAAGTCAACAGGCCGCTGATTTTCATCCACAAACTGGACACAATCAGCCCGTGATACTGAGAGTTTCTTTTGCCCTTGAACAGATTTAACCTCTCCAGACCCAATTCCAGGTTGCTCCAAGCCTGGATCATCAACATTTACCTGCACCTGTACACCTGATGAGATCAGACCATGACCCCGCTGCTGAGAGGCAGCATCAAACTCTGACCTTGACTTATCTGCTCCTGGCCTCTGATTTTCATCCTCAATCCGGCCACTAACAGCCCCTGCTACAGTTAGTTTTCCCTGCCCCTGAACCTCACCAGCCCCAGTCCAGGTTGCAAATCTGGATCATCAAAATTCACCTCCTCTTGAAAACCTTCACCTGAAATATCAGAAGCATTCCCCTTCATATTGCTGACTCCAGTCCCTGGTTGATCACAACCTGTTCCTGCAAGACCCTGCCCAAGTTCCACACTTCCATTTCCTGCAACAGCCTGACCAGAGCCATTCCCAGCTCCAGGACCATTCTTTCTCTTCTTACGGAAAGTCTGAAAATCATGTCCCTTCTGCGAGAAAAAAGAGCAGAAAAGTTTCATTCTGCATCTCTCTTTAGATTGACCTATAGACAGACACTTGGAACAAAATGCAGGTAGTTTTTCATACTCAATTTTCAAAAACAAGTCATCTTTATTCGTGGATAACACAACCTGATCAATGAGGGTGGAATTAAGGTCCACTTCTAGAAGAAATCTAGCAAAATGCACATTATTCTAGCAAAATACCCATAATGTGCCTCCTCAGTTGCTCTATCCATTTTGATGGGAATGCCAATTGTAGATGTAATGTCAAATAATATCCTGGGGGGGGGGGGGGGCTGGGTGCAGGTGGTACTGGGGGTGCAGGGGGGTGTCAAGGGTGGGGAGTGGGTTTGGGTTTGGGGGGGGGGTCTGTCCATGGGGTGTCTAGGGGGTACAGCAGGGGGAGGGGCTGTCCAGTCTTAGTGGGGTCACTACATGTGAGTCTTAGTAGGGCTGCATTCTAGGGGGGTGTTTGTCCAGGGGCGGGGGGTTTTGTCCAGCAGGGGTGGTGCAAGGGCACATGGGTGTGTAGCGGGTGCAAGGGATGTCTAGGGGGTCCAGGGGGTCCAGGCAGGGGGGAGGGGTGTCCAGGCAGGGGGGAGGGGTGTCCAGCAGGGGGAGGGGTGTCCGGCAGGGGGGTTGTCCAGCAGGGGGAGGGGTGTCCAGGGGGTGCAGGGGGTAGGGGGAGGGGTGTCCAGCAGGGGGAGGGGCTGTCCAGGCAGGGGGGAGGGGTGTCTGGTAGGGGGAGGGGTGTCCGGCAGGGGGGAGGGGTGTCCAGTGGGGCTGTCCAGTTGGGGCATGGGGGCTGTCCAGTGGGGTGCAGGGGGGGCATGGGGGTGCGGGGGGGGGGGGGGGGGGTGTTCAATGGGTCTGTTCAAGGGGGTTGTCCAGGGGGTTGCAAGGGGGTGCAAGAGGGCTGTCCAGGGGGGGCATGGGGGTCCAGTGGGGGTGCAAGAGGGCTCTCCAAGGCCGCTTCACCTTTCTTTTTTCTCAACAATCTTGTGATCTAAACCAAACTCACACCAAATTGTTAGTATATAAACTGTAAAGCACAAAGGGTGTGTGACATACCACTTTTAGCATGAATTGATACCATTGCTGCATGCAACTTCCAGCTCTAAACCAGATCTGTTTTCAGCTCTAAAATATATGCTTTGTGAGCACACTTACCCCATGGATTGTTTCTCCCCTTCTTTAGGTTTGTTCTCTTCTTCACAACCCAAAACACAACCTGTTTTTCCTTGGACAGCTTTACCACCAAGGATTTTTCTTTTCACTATAGGTTTATTTTTCTTTCTCCAAATCACCTTGCTGCTTGGACTGTCCCTACAAGCATTTTCAGTACATACCTTGCCTTAGGGCACCCCTTTCACATGAATCCTTCTAGTTTTAGGATCATGTGAGTTCTTCTCATGCTTCCAAGCCCTTTTTGTGTCTTTCCAGGAGGTTTGTGCTTTAGAACTAGTCTTGGAGTTTTTTTCTACATTACTCTCAGCATAGGAGTTTTCTACATGTAGCCCCTGAAATCTGTTCCTCAAAGGAACATATTTGTCATTGTATTCATTTTGATTTCTTCCATTAATCCCTACTGAATGCTTGTAGCCTGCAACTGTCGCAGATGAGGATTTTGTTGGATTGGTGTTGCCCGATCTGGTTGGGCCGAATGCTTGTGGCCCGCAGGGGGGGTTGTCCAGCAGAGGGAGGGGGTGTCCAGCAGGGGGGGTTGTCCAGCAGGGGGGGGTGTCCAGCAGGGGGGGTTGTCCAGCAGAGGGAGGGGGTGTCCAGCAGGGGGGTGTCCAGCAGGGGGGAGGGGTGCTAAACATGGTCTGTAAATCTGATGCAGTTCAGTCTGTTCCTGTCTTATCTCATGCTGCTAAACATGTCAGAATTGGTGAATTGGTACCTGTTAAACCTGAATCTGGAAGTGCTGAAGATGTTGTGGTTATCAGATCAGATAAACATGGTTATCAGATCATGGGGCAGGGGGACTAGCAGGGGACTGACAGGGGGCCTAGTAGGGGGCAGGGGGCAGGGGGGCTGGCAGGGGGACAAGCAGGGGGAAGGGGGGGGGGGGCTGGCAGGGGGCAGGGGGGCTGGGGGTGGGGGCTGGCAGGGGTAGGGGGGGCTGGCAGGGGCGAGGGGGGGGGGGGGGGGCTGGCAGGGGGAAGGGGGGGGGGGGGTGGCTGGGGGGCAAGCAGGGGGAAGGGGGGGGGGGCTGGCAGGGGGACAAGCAGGGGGAGGGGGGGGGGGGGCTGGCAGGGGGGCAAGCAGGGGGCAGGGGCGGGGGGGGGGGGGGGGGCTGGCAGGGGCAGGGGGGGCTGGCGGGGGAAGGGGGGGCTGGCAGGGGGGCAAGCAGGGGGCTGGAGGGGCTGGCAGGGGGACAAGCAGGGGGGAAAGCAGGGGGCAGGGGGGGGGGGGGCTGGCAGGGGCAGGGGGAGGCTGGCAGGGGGGGGGGGCTGGCAGGGGGCAAGCAGGGGGCAGGGGGGGAGCTGGCAGGGGGGGAGCTGGCAGGGGGGGACTAGCAGGGGGCAGGGGGGGTTTGCAGGGGGGCAAGCAGGGGGCAGGGGGGGGGGGGGGGGCTGGCAGGGGCAGGGGGAGGCTGGCAGGGGGGGGGGTTGGCAGGGGGGCAAGCAGGGGGCAGGGGGGGCTGGCAGGGGGACAAGAAGGGGGAAGGGGGGGGGGGGCTGGCAGGGGGGCAGGGGGGGGGGGGCTGGCAGGGGTAGGGGGAGGCTGGCAGGGGGAGGGGGGGGGGCTGGCAGGGGGGCAAGCAGGGGGCAAGGGGGGGGGGGGGCTGGCAGGGGGACAAGCAGGGGGGGGGGGTGGCAGGGGGACAAGCAGGGGGCAGGGGTGGGGGGGCTGGCAGGGGGAAGGGGGGGGTGGCAGGGGGGCAAGAAGGGGGCAGGGGGGGAGCTGGCAGGGGGACAAGCAGGGGGAAGGGGGGGGGGGGGGCTGGCAGGGGGGAAAGCAGGGGGCAGGGGGGGATGGCAGGGGGACAAGCAGGGGGAAAGGGGGGGGGGGGGGGCTGGCAGGGGGCAAGCAGGGGGCAGGGGGGGCTGGCAGGGGCAGGGGGGGGGGCTGGCAGGGGCAAGGGGGGGCTGGATGGCAGGGGGACAAGCAGGGGGTGGCAGGGGGGGGGGGGTGGCAAGGGGACAAGCAGGGGGTGGTGGGGGGGGGGACTAGCAGGGGGCAGTGGGGGACTAGCAGGGGGGGTGTCAGGGGGTAGGGGGACTGGCAGGGGGGTGGCAAGGGGGACAAGCAGGGGGGGAGGGGTGTCCAGGCAGGGGGCAGGGGGGTACTGGCAGGGGGGGACTGGCCGGGGGTGGCAGGGGGGGGTGTCCAGGGTGTGTCCATGGGGTATTTTTTTTTATGGATTTGGACACCCTATAGCCACGGTTTTAAACCGTGGCTATTGATTTATTGCCACGGTTTTAAACCGTGGCTATAGACATAATGCCACGATTTTAAACCATGGGTATAGATTTTTTCCGGCCTTTAGTATAGCCACGGTTGAAACCGTGGCATTAGTTATACAGCCACGGTTTGGAACCGTGGCTATAGGTCTAGACCTATAGCCACGCCAAACTTAGCCACGGTTCCTCAAACCATGGCTATTACCTATAGCCACGGTTTGAGGGCCTATAGCCACGGTTTAGAACCGTGGCTATAGCCCGAATTTCCAGTAGTGATCCATATGTAATGTACAGGACTACATAGTTGAATCTCTCTCACCAAGTGGACCATCAAATGAACCATCATATCGAACAATGAAGGTGTAAAGAACATTTCTAATTCACATAATATGATGACAATTTCTGTTTCCATAGTTTGCAATTTCGCCGGGTCTATAACTTTGCTGCATATAGATTTGAAGAAGAAAAATAGTTTTGTTAATGTATGGCGGACATTCTTGGAAAAAATGCAACGTAAAGCAATAAGAATGAGATATTACATCAAAACATGGCATTAATGTGATTTTAGACCTTTTAAATTCATGTCGCTCATTGACTTGAGGTTCATGATATTTTACGAATACCCCTCTAGAACCTTTATGTCATTCAAGAAGTTGAAAAACTGATATCTCTCCTACCTGGAAAGAGTGTAAGTAGCAGGAGGAAGAAATGTTTTTTTTTCACCCTTCACTGGTGCCAACTCTTCTCGTATTCCCATCTCAACCATGTCCAACCAATCCTTAATTCCATATTTTTTTTCCAGATGTATTTAGCAACGTATCGATGACTCTATCAAATACATTTTTTTCTACATTAAAAACATCATGGAAATGTCTGACATACAGACAATTCCAGTGTTGTAATTCAAAAAAAACTGATCTCATTTTCCAACTGATTTTCATAAGGTTTTTCGTAGCCGGTATACCAAAATTAGTATCTACATTTTTAAATTTCTCAAACAATTGATCGCCTGGTAGTGGAGACGGTGCAGTACGTTCTTATGAACTTCCATCGAATGATGTCATCCAAGAACGGTACTTATGTCATCGGGGTAGAAATCTGTGATGTCATAAAAACACTTTTTTTGATGACTTTTTCAACCTAATTGATTGTGTACCTTGTTCGCAAATGGGACACCCTTGCATTCCATTAATTCTATATCCTGAAAATTTTCCATAAGCGGGGAAGTCATTTATCATCCCGTACAACAAGGCTCTCAAATTGAAATCTTCCTTTTTGTAAGCATCATTCAATGTAACACTTGAATCCCACAATAATTTCAAATCTTCGATCAATGGAGCTAAACAAACATCAATATAATTACCCGGTTGTTTTGGTCCTGATATAAGCATAAATAACATGATTTATTTTCATTTCATGCATAAACACGGTGGTAAGTTATAATTTACCAACATAACCGGCCATGTACTGTGACTATTACTTTGAAAACCAAAAGGATTCATTCCATCTGTAGATAACGCAAGATGGTGGTTTCTCGACTCTTTTCCAAATTTAGGATACTCATGATCAATTATCTTCGACTGAGGAGAGTCTACCGGGTAACGTAGTATCCCATCTTTAATTCCTGCATCTGCATGCCATGTCAATTGTCCTGCAGTCTCCTCACTTCCATATAGGCGCCTAAACCTTGGAATGATTGGAAAGTACCATACAATATTAGTAGGAATGGATTCATCTTTCTTGTATCGAGAAGTACCACATTTTGATAATTCTTTATGTGATTTGTGGTCCTTGCGAAACAGTATAAATTCATTCAGGAAGGCTTGTATTCTTTCAGAGATCATACCCATCGAGCGTAGCATTCGTTTGGCGTTGTATTTTCGGCTCGAGAGCTCATTATCTTCTGGGAGCATGTCATTCAGAGAGCAAGTAGTTTCGTAAAACTAGAATCACTCCACCCATTGTCTGCTTTCAAATTATACAGCTTCAGTATGGCAGGCAATGCTGTATATTTACTGCAACTAGTATACAATGGCGTCTTTGCACAACTTTTTGTCTTCTCAAACAATTTTGGGAAATCACGAAGTTCATCTTCGACGGTCCATCTCATTTCCTCAATACGATCTTCATCATCATTCACATCTGTAATCACATCCTCTATACGGTCATCTTCATTTTTCATGTTTGTAATCATATCATATGATCCATAAAATGCAGTGTTATCCTAGAAACTACCTACATTCGTTGTTTCCCCATGTTTATTGCAACATGTATAACTCTGATCTATTCCATGATAGATCCAAGTGTTCTTCCAACTCCTATGGACAAATTAGTTTTTAATAACAACAGTGTAAACACAGACATAGGATCTGAGAAGGGTCACATGCATGATCTTTTGCAAACTTGATGAACTCTTTCACGCCTTATTCATACTCGTTTGTAAACCGATTGGCATTCATCGATTCTTTATTTATAATCATCCTATTTGAAATACATTGGATGAGTATATAGGTCAGGGGAGAATGAATATGAGTATAATTTAGATAAAAAACTAGATACTTCAAAAATGGTGGGGGCATGATCATAAATAGAAAATCTTGGGTGGTTCTTGGGATTCATCCAGTCTCTTCCTCTCTTCGATCCCCCTGATGAGGGGTGGTTCTTGGGAGATTTTTATAGTGCGTTAGTGATTTCTTCCCTCATACTTCCTCCATTACTATTATCCTTTAATTCTCTATGATTTGGGATAATTTTAACTAGGTTTTGTGTGATGATTTCACTATATCATCTTCAAATCAACTCAGATGATGTAGATTTTTTTTGCATTGGCTAGAGGTTATCCTCGTATAAGGAATGCACCATTTTTTCTGTGGTTTAGGTGGTGTTGTGTTTCCCAGTGAGTTTTTAAAGATTATTCATAATTATATTAAGGTGAATAATTAATTATAAGTCTCTATAATTAATTATTTTGGAATTGTGCTTTGACATTGGGACTCAATCATTGGTACACGATTAGATAAGGAATTTATAGTCTTGGTTGAGGATGAGTTGATCTTTATGAGGGGGTTAATCCATTTTTTGAGGTAGGTGGACCCTATAATACAAAACCCTATTCCAATTTATGCATGATTGTGCATTCATGCATGAGTATATTTGTTCCAGTGAAAGTGATAGAAATCAAGAGCAACCAAGGTAAATAAATAGGGTGTTTTTGATCCACCAAGAGAGAGAGTGAGGGTTCAATTGAATGTTTGTGATTTTGTGATCATCCAGAGATTATGTCTCCATGGAGTAGTTGTGTTTATGATAGGATCGGGTTTATTATGAGATTTTTATATCCTAGTTAGGTTTTCTAAAGCTATTTGTGTAGGTATTAGAGTCTTAGGCCTAAAGAAGATGGATCATATAGTTTTATATCTCATGTATGATTAGGAACACCCTCTTAAAGATATATAAGAGTCATGATGTGTGTGATGAGTAGGATATTCCATATAGGGATTGGTGAAGTGTGACATAGAGGATTTACTCCATATAATTGGATTAAGAGATCTCTAAGGGGAGATATGACATGGTACCTAAGTGAGGGTCATGGCAATAGTCTGGATGACTTAGCATAGGGTATCCAAGGCTCTTAGTGTGAGTTTCTTAGGATGTTCATTATTTAGTTTTAATGAGTTTTAATGTGGGAATTAGAATATTATATAGTCTAGACTATCGAGGCCTAGATCAAGTATAGCATGTGGGTTGTGGCATTAGCATGTGGAGATGAGTGTGTTTTGGTATCAATGAGTAGAGATGGGTTAGGATTGTAGAACCCAGTAGATTCCCTTATAGGAGGAATTAGAATGTTGATAGGTTGGGAATAATTTTCATGTACAACCAAGATGGTTTTATGGAGATTATTATGCAAGGATAAATGGATGGCGACTTTTGTCATTTATGGTCAGACCGACTAAGAAATTAGGACTTCATATGACTTTCACCTAGTTGAAGTATGATCATCCATGGGGAACACCTATTTATGATTTGGTTTAGCTTGTATGAGAGTTTGGTTATCTAGATACCCTCCTTAGATTACAATTTATATGTTTTGTGGCATGAGACAAGATGGATGGCCATTATTTAAGTGATAAGGTGTTGGTAGGACCCTACTTTGAGTGAGAAGGCATTGATCAAAGGGTATTTGTGTGTGAATTCCATGGGATCCACCTATTTATGGTGAATTTTGACTTGTGATAGAGGTTGGATGTTGTGATTCCCTTGTTAGATCATTTTTTGTATGATAATATGATGTGAGATATAGAAATGGGGATCACTTAGTACTGGTTTGGAGTAGTTTTGTGAGCGGTTTTCTATAGATATTTCCTCCTAAAATTGTTTTTTTGTGATGTGATGGTGAGACCCACTGTAAGTGGGGAGAGCTAATCAAGATCAAACAAGTAACCAACCACATATACATGTGTCACACACACAAGCATCACACACAAGAATCACACCAAATCATAATTTATCTCAATATTGACAATAAAAGAAAACATAATTAATTCATGAAAATTCAATTTTACTCACCCTAAGGAGGAGGAATTAGTGGCAGAGGAGGAGGAGGCGTCGATAGCGGAAGCAACAGAGGCAGCACAGAGGCAACACAAAGGCAATGTGGAGGCAGTGGAGGGAGCTCAGAGGTAGTCGAAGGCAGCAGAGGTAGCTGAAGGCAGCGGAGGTAGCTGATGGAAGCGAAGGCAGCAGAGTAGGTGGGGGAGGAGGAGGAGGAGGAGGACGCAGTGGAGAGGAGAAAACGGAGTAGAACAATGAGGAGGAGGAGGAGGAGGCACCGGTGGAGGAGGCTACTATGGAGGAGGAGGTGTCGGTGGAGGAGGAGAAGGAGGAGGCCACAGTGGAGGAGGAGGAGAAACGACGGAGAAGAGGTTGCAGTGTAGGAGGAGGAGGAGGAGGATCCGTAGTGGCGGAGGAGGAGGAAAAATGGGAACCTTAGGATGAGGAGGAGGAGGCGGTGGCCACAACAGACGAGGAGGAGAAGGAGGCGGCGACAGCGGCTGAGAGGAGGCAGCAGCAGAGAGGAGGCATCAGCCCAGGGTTGGGCTTCCGCGAAAGCTTGACAGGGTGCAGGGAGGATGAGGAGGACCCAGTGGATTTTGTAAATCCATCATGGACCTTTATCAGCGCTAGAAAATCACTGATAAAGTGTGTCTTTATCAGCTCTAAAATGGGAAGCATTGATAAAGACACCCATTATCAGTGCTTTCTTAGAGTTGATAAAGGTTGGACTTTATCAACGCTTTTATAGAGCTGATAAATTTATAAATTTAATAATTTCATTATATTATTATATATTTATTTAAAATGATATTTATGATAAATATATATATATTTATGATAAATATATATATATCTATTAATAATTATAACTCTAAATAAATATATCTCTATTTATACTTATAAAATTATTTGAAAGGTATATTTATAAATATATCATTGAAAATATAATAAAATATATATTTATTTTTTAAATATAATTTCATTTTAATTATAAGTGTACATTTTTTATAAAATATATATTATATGGGTAATATAATGAATTATAAATCAACAACACATCAATGTGATATGTAATTATAATCTATAAATGAACATTATTTTTGCACATATATATACGCATGTATGATACATTCATTGACCCCAATTCATTGGAAAACACATATATATTCAATAATCTTAATTATACATATATATTAAAACATATTATATATTTATAAATAAAACAAATACAATAAATATAAAAAAATATAATAAATATATATATTAAATATAGTGAATTAATAAATCTAATAAATATAATGAATTAATAAATATAATGAATTAATAAATCTAATAAATATAATGAATTTATAAATATAATAAATATTAATCTTATAATTATTTAATTATATATATATATATTTATTTAGTTATAACATGTGTTTTTTTATTTATTGTATACAATAAATATTATCAGTGCTAAGAAAAGCGCTGATAAATGTAACCTTTATCAGTGCTAAGAAAAGCGCTGATAAATTCACCCTTTGTCCATGCTAAAAAAAGTGCTGATAAATGGTACACCTTTATCCATGATTGTTCTAGCACTGATAAAGGGTTCATTTATTAGTGCTCTTTTTAGCATTGATAAAGGCCTACCCCTTTATCAGCACTTTTCCATTAGCGCTGATAAAGGCATGCGCCTACCATGCCCAGTTTTGTGGTAGTGACAACAATAAGGATACACTAATAATAATAAGAAGATACAATACACATATGAGGATCAGTTCCAAGGACATTGGGAGGTAAAAATACTCTATCTATATTAACTATCTATGTAGAGGATCATCCCCCTTATAGTATTTGTCACATTGATACCAAGAACTCCACCTTGGGCACAAAGATGAATAGAGGAACCCACTCTAGGCCTATCAGGGGAATTCAAACAAAAATATATAGGAAGTCCCATTGAAATGATCATAGTACTTAGTGTAAGAAACGATTCATACAAACCCTCAAGGAAACGATAATGGGAACAAAACTAAATGAAACTTTTCCATGGTACGGAAGATAATAGATTAAATCCATGTAAAACAGGTTACACATAATGTAGTAGGGTTACACATCATGTCCCTAAACATCGAGTACTAATTTTTTTAATGTCTTGTGTCATTAAACCATATCTTTTATAAGAGTACATAGAGTTTATTGGGGATACACTCAGTGTCCTGGTATCTCGGGTCCCACCCATGTACCCCAACCATGTGTCAGTACGCAGTTTTAGCATGCATCATCTAGGGAGTACACACCATGTAGGCAACCCATGTACTCCACCCCATGTCAACATACATTCATGGTATATGCCGAGTCCTCTGGGAGTGGCCACATTCCTTGTCATACTCATCTCAAACCAGAAACCCTAGCTACCCACAGGGGGGCTCCGCATGTCATGTAATTACAAATTACAAAACATTTTTCATGGGATTTTCTAGAATCCACAATTCATACTCTAGTCATATTCTACATCACTCCATCCACCATTCTTTTCATGCCTTTATGTTAAATTCAAGTTGGATCCTCAACCGATCCTTTCCATCACTGATTTACCACTTCTGGGTCCTCGATCCACTCGAAAAAGAAGATCATCGTTGTTTCTCTTTGTGCACTGAAGAACACAAAATATGAACCAAACATCAATTGATCCACTAATACAACCATCATCACACCTATATTAACTTGAACAAATTTTTTCTCTATGATTTCGGATCATTTTTTCATGAATCAGATGTGCATTGACCGATCATTCCAAGAAACGTCGAACCGTATGGAAATACAAAGAACATCACAATGAATAGTTAGTCGTGGGAGAAAAAAATGAATAAGAGGAGAGAAAATATATCAATGTTCATATCAATATTATTCCATTTTGATTAGAAATAAAAATTAATAATAAAGATCCATGAAGAAAACTCCTGATGAACCCTGTAAATAAACTAATTCCACATAAGGATCAATCTATAGGGAAATCTATTCATTGATTTTCCTATGTTCATCATAGAAATCAAGGATGGGGAATAAAGAAATTGAAACACATTCCCTACTTTTATTCAGTTTGATCACTGAAAAATAATGATCCATCATTAATGTCATCAACAAGATCTATCAAATCTATGGTGTGTCGATCTTTGATTCGCAACTTCTTCATTGTTCGTTTGGGAGGATTCGCTGGAGGTTCTCTCCAATGACACTTAAAAGATTCCAGGTTTATGTGGTTAACCATAGATATCCAAAATATATATATATATATTAAAAAACTTTAGACTGTAGCATCAAAACCATTAGAATAAAATAATTTATTTCAATTATTTTATCCACTTCTGCACCCACGATGACTTTAACACAAAAGACCCGCACTAAATAATGTTAAATCGCACCTATGGTAAAACAACCATTCTAAAATCAAAGGTTCTGTAACATTTATAATATGGGGAGAATTTTAGTAGATATTAAACTATTTTAGGAAAATTGTATCCCCGTGCAATTTAATATATTTAAGATATTTCAAACATTTATTTTGGACACACTATGTCTCGAAATTGCACGACATCTTATCATCAGGTCTTGAAATCAATCGATAAAATATTTAAAAATAATACACAAAAAAATCAACACATATCATATGTAATATTCCTGTTATGCCTAACACTATAAGAATAATTCTCAATAATGGGATATATGAGGAACTTATTTCATTCAATTTACATATATTAATGAATTACCTTATAATGATAGTTATTTATTGTGTCATACCTTGATAAACACATTCATGAAATATATTACTCCTCAATATCATATATATTTTAAAAATATATTTAATAACCCTCCATGTAATTTAGTTATAAAAAATGAATCCAGTCACTCCATGGATATAGTAGTCTACACGTAAACGCGTATGACATTTTCATTTTCCATTGAATCGAAAGATGGTAGAAATTGTTATATATTTTTATTATTGTCAGAATATTATAAAAATAAAATTTATTTAAGTAAATAAAACCTTTGGAATGATCTTTTAATGTTTTATGAAAAATTAAACACATTGTTCATGACGGAAGTAGCCCACATGTAACACGAGAAACATTTTCATTTCTTGAATGGTTATAAATGAGATAGATAATGGTTGTATCATTAATATAACTAAATTTAAGTATAATAAATATAGTTATTTATTGTATTAATGTGGTTATAAATTTTTTGGGTAGAAATATTGAGACAAAAAAAGGTTTAGAAATGGGTAGTACTCATGTTGATAAATTAAACTCTCTCTTACTGGAATACCTAGAAATAGAGGGTTTCAAACATCTCCATGGGAAAAGTGGTAGAAAATATATTTGAGAAATAAAGTAGAGATAAACATTAAAAATGATTAAATATTTTTTTATATAATTCTATGAAATGATGTTTTTTGGAATTGGACATTATTTATAGGTGAAAAATGGGGACATTACATTAGAAATAAAGGTTTAGTAAGGGGTACGAAAGGAATTGCATGAGAATTCAGTGAGTTATGTGGGAAAAGGTTTTTGATACATGTGGGTATAACTTTTCAAGCTAATAATATTATTCTATAATATATAATATTCATGTGAATATAGAAAAATTCAAGCCGCATTAAATTTCCATTTTTACACTTAAAAACATTGATTAAAAATTAAATAATATAATTATTTTATTACTAAAAAATAAGATTATCTATATTCACACATTTCAATGTGATGAATATGAATTTGGAATCCATTTTAAATTATTTTAATTCAAATATTTTAATGCTAAATTTTAAATTAAATAATAGAAAAGTAATATTTGTAGGAAAATTTATTTTATAAATTAAAGGTTTTTTTCCTATTATCTATCAATTACTAATTATTTTAGGTGAAATATATTATCCATATAAAAATATAAGTTATAATCACTTAACAATAATATTTTTAGTTCCTTGAAATAAAAATCTATATCCCAAAAAAATCAATTAAAAAAAACAAATAAACAAAGTGATATTATTTGTTATTAAGCTACCCAAATTTAATTTTATTAATTAATTAGCATTAAAATGGACTTAATTTCACTTTATAAACATATTTCACAATACTATTACCTCTCCTTATATTTTATAATTCAATGGCTATATTATAACAGTTGTATCACAATTTATTTTGGTTTGATATTTCATATGAAATAAGTTATCATACACCTAAAATTTAATTAAGAGGGGAATATTTTCTGTAGTCATGGGGAGTTACATTTGGTCTCTATTTGGGTAATCATTTTGAACCCTCTGGTCTAATAAATATAACCCTAAACATTATTTACATCCTATAAAGATAATATATATTAGGATTAGGTTGTTCATTCACATATGAATAAACCTAGACCGTGTTGTACAGCTTGCACAACCTTTTTTCATATGTTCAAAGATGTATGAAATTAAAATTTATAATTAATTAGTCTATAACACCATACTATATACTGTAAATTTAAGTGTCTTATAATTTTTTTGGATAAACTTCCTTGAAGTGAATCTTGGGATAACATATAGTCTCCACTTCATAATATATCTTCATTCATGGATTATTTATATTTTAGAGTTCAAAAAATGGAAAACAAAAATTCGTATTATCATAGGCCACTAGAAAGTCAAGTTATACTCACTATAACTACTGGCCATATTAAAAGATATGTTTATTTCATGTGATATCTCTTCACCCAAAATAGTTGTTCCTTATATCAGGGAGTTGCCTTTATGATACCATAACCCTCCATAAATTTTACTTTTTCACAAACATGGTTAATATTATATTCTTTTGAATCCCTACAAATCATCCTAGATATCAGTTATGTGGGTATCCAACTATAAATGAATCTTCTATTAGACTATAAAAAACCATCACCAATAAATCTCTAAAAAATATCCCATAATATGTCCAATTAAATAGAGGTATCTCCATCATAAGGAGAGGTTCCATTAATCTTGGTATTCCCATACACCATTATAGTGTAATCCATCATTCGAATGTGTTCAGTAGTTATCCCTATAATATTTTTCTTTTATCTTCATCCACAAACCAAATTTCAGGATTTTGGATTACAAAACCCAGAACCCAACTATTTAATTCATTTTGATACTCACAATTGTACACACTTCTGAATTATTCTCATCTTTAGAGGATATATTCAATGTCTTTACATTGAACTTCTCATTAGTCCTCGACACACGACTTTAAACTATGAAACACAATTGTCTAAGATTCATTAACATAATCTAAATACCCCCCACACACACTTACACCTAAAAGTTAATAAATAAATATAGTGGGATATTTATTTACATAATTTGTTTCCTTTCCTTTCTATATAAGTTTCCCCACCCAATTAGACAATGTTTTTTCTACTTAAAATCATAGAATTCAGTGGCCGAAGTAAAAAATTGTAAATCCATCCCATTTCCTTCATTATAGATAATGGATAAATGATACCCACCTTCCAATATTACACAATTAATCTTCATAACACTCTTGAAATGTGAAACTATTTTATTATTGACATTTATGGTTACTATGATTGGGTGGATCTAGTTAGTTTTTTCTATATTATAATGAAAATCATCTCAGTATATGGTCATTCCTATGTAAACCTAAACTCTATAAACTCTTGGTTCAAAAATCATGAACATAAACAATATTAAAATTTTCATAAAGTTATCTATTATAGTAATAGTGGCCTTTTTATGTTTACAGAAGTTCAATCTCAACCATGTTATTGGAAATTCAACCTCACATTTCTTTGGTCAATTCTATGTTACCTTAAACTATACAAAAATTTAGTAAAAGTTTTTTAACCTAAAATAATAGCAACATATGGTCTATGAACTTTGGAATAGAAAAATGTGTATCATACTTAAATAATTCATGTATTTTCAATTCATGGTATCTATATTCATGTTATGTTTATTCAACCAAGGTTATTATGTATACTCCCTTAGTTTTTTGTTGTTAAATTTAATGTACCTGAAACACCATCCATATTGTTTTAACATGCATGAGTTTAAACTTACTTAGGAAATAGACATACAACTCTCCAGTTTGAACATCCACTGAGGGGGTCCTAGAAAAAAGTTGATTCTCTACTCACTAGTCATGCATATTACATGGTCTAAGAAAAATAGATCATTTAAATGGAAAAAGGAACCAAAATAGTTAGGTTAAGAACATTAAAATTAAAATATAATAAAAATACATGTTTCTTCCTGAAATTTATTTCTTATATAAAGAATAAAACATTAATATGATTAAAAACACACAAATATCATGGGATACACAATATGATCCTAGTAGAATTCAAGATTTATTCACCAGGTCCTTAGCATGGGAAAAAATCAAATCATGTTTTCATTCCAAGAACATTGGATTATATGTTCATATAAATTTTATAAATTATTTATTTGGAGGGACATGATTCCCATTATTAACATCATAATTACCATCCCAAATCATCCCTTTTTGTGATTCTCTTCACATTGTGTCAAATTCCCTTCTATATCTAAATAGAACAACTATAGAGTTATGGTGATGGTATTTATGCCAATACCCATATGCGAGTCATGCTTAGGAGGAAATCAATCATGAAAATAAATAAACTATAGTGTTAAGATGATGTTATTTATGTCTATACTGATTTATATACTATTATTATCAAGAAATCATTCATCTGAATGGAAAAAATCAAGTATTATAGTGATGGTATTTTTGAATATATTCATCTATGAGCCACACCTAGTAGTAAATATTTAGACTTGAGTGTTTGGGAATAATGAATGACTTGGACCATTAAATATTATATGTTCAAAGTAGAATTATGTTCTCTTAATATTCCAATGATTCATAAGTTATTATAAAGTTATAATTGAAGTGAAAAAAATCCAATGAATGAAAAATTATTGAGAATAAATTTTTCTCCATTCGATAAAAAGGGGATGAGGTCCATCGAAAAATTTGAGTCTCTATTTATGAAAAAAATTGAAAAATTTCATGGATAACAGTTTACAAATCAAGGAACAATTATCAAAACTCATTGATGATATATAGAATTTTTACTATGACTCTATAGTTCATCCCTTGGGAAATCATGTTTATCATCATTCACATTACTTTGGTATCAAAAAAATAATGTCATGACACATTCTATATTGTTTTTATTATTGAAAGAAAATATATATAATTTAATTACATAAAGATAATGAATAGGAATAATTTTTTAAAAGAATTGAAAATTTCATTAAATTTAAGGTTATAATATTGATATGTACCTTTCTTTATAGGTGTGGTCAGACATGAGCTGAGATTAGATTCTTGAGGGAACACCTTGAGCACTTAGAGGGAACCATTTAGATTGATTTGGAATGATTCCAAGGGAGATATCCACATTAGAATTTGGTAAATTTATTATTATAAATGAATTACTCAACATAGTACCAATGATTCCCTTGAATTATGTTTCCAAATATTAGAATTCCTATGATAAAATCCATGGATTTAGACTATTTCCTATGATTGAAGGTGACTTGGATTATTCCCATGGTCCCCATTCATACATAGCTCGATATTACTGTAGACATGATCCATGGACTTGGTTAGTCATTATTCTAGAAGAATTACTTTTTTCCACTCCATGTATTTCACTCAAACACCATTCCTATGTTGTGTGGATTATATATTGTGAGTTAGCTTGACATTCAAAGGACAACGATTCTCTGATTCCTCTTGGATCCAATATTACAATAATTTCTTCTTGGAAACCATGGTTAAATATTTGGTCCCCCTTTATATGTGTTACTTATACTTTTCTAATGTGTTTCGTTCATGATAGACCCTAACCCCTTATAGATCTCTTATTTAGACACTATTGGAATCATCAAAAAAGGATTTTAAGTCGAGCATCCCATGAGGAGTCTGATACTGGTGTTATTATTATGTCATGTTTTTTTCCACCTCTTATATTTGTATCAACACATGTCCACTTTTATACTAATGAACTGTAATTGTATGGACATCGTTGGTGGTGACCGACTGAGTATATCTCACACCTTTTTCCAATTCCCTCATGGTACCTAGATAGTCTTCATGGATGTAGTTCAGGACAAGTGAATCCCCCCCCGAATGGCCCAAAGGCCTTCAATTTTATTGATTTTTTGATAACCCACATTTCAAGGGTTGAGGGGGAACCCTTAAAAGGCACGTAGGTTCAGATATTAGAAGGTCCGTGGGCTTAAGAGATAACATGACCCGAAGGTCTTAGAGAATTGAACAAGACTATCTACAAAGAATTTCCCCTCCCTAGCATCTGTGTCAGGATATTAGCTCTCCACATTTTCATGGCTATCTTGCTAGGCTTCCCGTGCAAGTACAGGATGATCCCGATGTCATAGACATACCCTCTTATTCTGAATATTCCATTTGGCTCTGATCTGGTGAGTACACCTGCTCTAAATCCTCTTATGGTGCTGCTCCATTTTTGTAGTGTGTCTCGTGCAACTACATGTGGCCCGAAGGCCTTGAGGTGGCCTAAGGGCCTTAAAGGTGGACTAAAATCCTTGCTGACTCGAAGGCCTCAGTGGCCCGAGAGCCTAAATGTCTCCAATCCCAAACTAGTGGCCCAGGGTTAATAGTTCCAGTTGCTAGAGTACCGAACAGTACCTGCTATAGTAACTCTTACAGTACCTACTTTAGTACCCACAAAATGTACAATACTGCTACATTACTACTACAGTAACCTGGGAATATGCCTCTACCTAGTTTTGAACCTGGGTCTTGTGGACGCACTTAACGATACCTCACCAACTAGGCTAAGGCTCATGTGTAACAAGTGAAATCCCCAGGTAATGGATGATTAATTAATTATAAAAAAGGATCTTAGGATCCCTATAATTGGCTATGGATCGTGATGCTATTGGATATCATTTTTTCTTTTATTTCTTTTTGATACATTTATATGTATGTATTCTAGAACTTTTTATAGCTCCATGAAATAAAAATATTTTTTATAGGGTTCCACTTTTGGATTAATTTTTTTTCAAACAATTTAATTTAACTATCCTAAATATCATTATTATTATCAAATATTTATTTATTTTTTTATTATGTCTTTTTACTCTGATTATGAGGTTAATATCTCCCCAATGTACCACCTTGGACCCTCAGAACGAGTCAGCAACCTCTGGTATATGGGAAAGAGCTCTTAATTCCTTCTTACAAACCATGTTTGGTAACATATGACTTAATTGGTTCCAAGTCATTACAAATTTGGAATATAGGTTCTTTTCCTTTTTTTCTTACTCTTTGGGTTGTTAGATAGGGGACAATGATGTGTTGGAATTTGGTAAAGATCATTTTCATGGGAGTAGCTAACCCATATATGGTGGAAAATAGAGATTACATGGGATGAGATTTATTATTCTGGATTAATCATGTTGTGGCTATACTAATTTCACTTTTGGGTGACACATAGGGATTTTGGATTTCATTATTATTGTGGAATATATTTTTACCCTTGGATCAGTATGATAATGTGGTATTGAATCAAGCATCATTATAAGCATGGAGGATTTATATATCATGAATTATGTCATTACATATTTACATACTATATATATTTTTGTTGCATATTCCTTGGGCCATGATTTTTATTTTTGAGATTGTTCTAACTTTTTTTAATGGAAAAAATAATTGTAATTATTAAAGTGAATGAATTAACCTAAAAGGTTCTTTCCTCTATAGTGCGATGATGGAACCATAATTAACCAATTATTTAGAGTTTGATCCATGGACCATTGGTTATGTTAGATGAAATATTTTTTGTTTCAAATTATATCTATTCCAAATGTAATTTAATGTGTGTGTGCCCCTATAAATTGGAAATTGTGATCCATCAAATTAAACCTTCTAAAAATCATGGTTTAATTTATATGTAGATCCATTTTCAATTTATAAATAATAGTACATTATAACATAGTAATGATTGATGAATCTAAATAGACCTTGATATATATATATATATGTGTGTGTGTGGATATATGTAATGAAATACTTGAGAATGGTTATGTTATAAATTTAAATGGAAATGGTTTCCATTAAATTGTGATTCCATTTATAATTTAATGGGTGTTTTCCTATATAACATTAAATTAACACATTTTATACCATATCCATGATATAAAATAGGGAAATTGACCAAGACCCGACATTAGTAGTGGGTAGTAGGCATCATCACAATCATTTTATCATTAATTAATATGATGCTCAGGCTTATATTAACAAGCATGAAGAGGGGTGTGACTGTTATACGGGTAGACTTTTCCCTATCTTATTATTGTATCTACAATTTTATCATTGTTAAATCTTATTTTAGGTGTGTGTTTAGAATTTTTAGGTTTATTCTACCATGGTGTGCTCATGTCAAGCACTGGGAAAGTGGGGATAACTATTCTCCTTAAGTCGTGAGATCTGGCTTGCTAGTAGATCCACCAACCAAACCTCCAGTTATAACTAACATGGGTGCTAATTCACAATTTTGAGAAGGATTTATATGGTTTATGAATACTATCTTTGGAGATATATTTCCTACCTCTACTATGTAAAAGTTTTTCTCAAAATTTTCATGTGCAGCATCTGCCCACATTTTTTATGGATGGTGCTCCGCAATCCATTTTGGCATGGCTATAGGTCATGATATCTATCATTTATCCCCTATAGATGCCTCTATATAGGATTCTCAAGCTCACTACTTATATGATCTTTATATTTAATGAATTTATGGGATGTTATTACTTGGGAAAGAACAACATCGGGATATGGTTTGGAGATATTTTTTGTATTTTTTAGTGAATTTTTCTTTTTGAATACATTAGGACCAAAAATAGAAAGGCAGAACCTAAATCAAGAGAAAGTGTTAATATAAATTATAGATTATTTTTCTAAATTTAATGATCTTTTCCATTTTATATATTTATTCACTGATGATGATATTTAGAGAGAGAGAGATATATATACATTAAGGATGATATTGGGTATTCCCTCTGATCTCAAGTAAATGGTTTTTATTTTACTATTTTTTCTAGAATTATAATCTATACCCCAAGTATTGAGTATAATTTCAATGAATATGATAGTAAATATATTGATATTTTAGTTTTGAGATAGATGAGTAATGTATCTCTTGACAAGAAGTACTATCTGGAGGGTTTCTAATAATGTAGTGCTTGTTAGAGTATCCACAACGATAACTCTATTATATTCAATTAGTGTAGAAGATATGGTCATTTAAAGCCTCATTGTGACTTAGGCCCATTTGAGTGTCTATGATACTTTATAATGGGGAATTTTAGATGATTTATCATACATTTCCCTCGATTCCTAGTAGTAGTGGATATACACTAGCTTTTCCCACGAGAGTATGATTAGTAACTCTGGGTCAGGCTAAAATTTACACTACCACAAGCCACATAGGTTGAAGAGGTGGATGTGGTCGAGGGGGCTAGTCTCAAAATATGTAGCACCAACTTAGTGGACCATCTCTAGCTAGTTAGGTTATTGTTCAGGGTCATTTATTAAGATAGGTATAGGAAGTGTAGGCTCTACCTAAGGACAAGGTTGTTGGGCTATCTACAATTTGAGGTGCAATCTTATTAGCTTCTATTTTATTATCTTCTCTTTTTAGTATAGTCTCTTCACATTATTTCATTTATCTTCATATTTTCAAATGTCGTGGGATTTAGATTCAAAAAATTAGTAGTGTGATGATTCTTGATACTCTGTTGGGGATTCAACTTGATAGTGTGTTCCAATGTATGGAATTCCCTCTCGAGGTAGAAAGATACCGTTTCTTATGGGACCTATTTATCCATTAGATGATGTGATTTGATATAATTATCTATATAAATTGTTTGGTCCCTTATCATGCTTATATAGAATATAATTTCTATATGGTATTGTTGACATCAATAGAGTTCAATAGTTATCTTCAGAAATGTGAATCTTATATACCAGATAGTAGAGCTAGACAAAATCATCATGATTGAGGTAGAGTGACAACACAAATTTATTTCATTTACAAGGAGGTTCATGGAATACATCTGTCTGATTTCAACCCCCTTCATACATCATTTCAAGGATTTTTTTTCCCAGATGATTTTTCAGCTTTACATCCCGAGATAGTGGGTGGATTTATCTATCGATATAGTGTTAGGACCAACACAAATATCCATTCCTCCTTACAAGATAACTACTACTAAGTTATAAGATCTCTATAGGTAGATAATGGGCTTGTAAAATAAGGTTTTTATACAGACCAATACTTCCCCATGGGGTTCATCTGTCCTTTTCATCAATACAGTGGAGATTACCTTCATGATTTGTGTGTATTTCCATCAGTTGAACTTTTTTATTGTTAAAAACTTATATTTATTACCTCATATCGATGAACACTATGAAAAAATCTGAGGAGTGATGGTTTTATCCAATATCAACTTGAGGTCAGGTTATTATCATGTATGAGTTATACATTATGGAATACCATATACAATGATTCATAGTATGTATGCTCATTATGATTATCTAGATATGTCTTTTCATCTCAAAAATGTGCCATATTTGTTTAAGTATTTATGGAATCAGTTCTTTCACATGTATATGGATTCATTTTTTGTAGTCTTTATGGATGATATATTAGTTTATTATCACACTTAATATTACATTTTCAAACATCTTGAGATAAAAATGAATACACTATGGGGTCACCAAAGGGTTTCTAATCATAGAAAAATCGATTTTTTGATAAAAAAGATTCAATTCTTGGGTCATGTTATCTAAGAGGATGGAGTTTTAGTTGACCCAGATAAGGTAGGTGGCATGGTTTCCTTAGAATAACCAAATATTTTATATAAAAAATTGAGTTTTTTGAATATTTTGTATATTAAATGCACTTTATTCAATATTTTTTACACCTTTAAGAAAATTTTAAAGGCATGAAAAAGAAGGTTCTGAAGTTTAGGTGGTTTGAATCCTATGAGAGACCCTTTCAAAAGATGAATGAGATATTGAATTTAGTGAAAACCCTAATTCTTATAAATATAGGTAGAAGATATGATACATATTTTAATGAATCAATAATGGGTCTAGAATAAGTTATAATAAAGGTACATCAAGTCATTTTGTTTGAGTATCATCAGTTTTGAACACTTGAGATGAATTAACTGATGCACAATCTTGAGGTGGAATCTATAGTTCAGGCATTTAATTTTTTGTAGGAATTATTTTTTTGGAGAGTGTTTTATGGTGTCTATGAACCAAAAAATCCTTAATTTTATCTTTACATAGTTTGAATTGGAACTCAGAAATATGGGATTGATTTAATCCCTATTGTCATTTAATTTTGTTTTGTTTTTATCTGTTTGGGAAGTGAATTATTGTAGGGGATGATATGAGATAAAGGAATCAGACACAGATAGTATAGGATGTTAGTTTTGAGTGGAAGATTATGGATATATTCTATGAGATGTATTTAAAGGTGTTGGATCGTCATGGAATGCCTTCCCTTACATCCTCAGTAGTTTCCTATTCACTTCTAGAGAATTTCAAGGAGGAGAAACTATCAGATCCCAAGGGTCTGGTCCTAAGAGAGAGTCTTTTAGGTGAAGACATACCATCATTCTTGATCATTAATGAGGAATATGTATTATGAATCCATGGATTCATCTGGGTTCCTACCTAAAATTATGTATGATTGATGTGAGATCCTTATGACTCAAATCTAGTGGAACAACATTGGATTGAAAATATTTATCCTGATCTATGATTCCAATAATAGTCACCTAGTATGAAATTGGAAATAGATATATTTGTTAGTATGGGTTTCCATTATCAGTAGTTGAATGTGGAAGAATGAAATCACAATAAATGTTTTTATTGGGTTACTGATATCTCTTTAAGGCAATGATTCAATATGGGTTATAAATGATATGATCACAATGGTCTCTTACTTCTTACTTATTAAGGATTCTTTTTTTGTATGAGCTTTTAGGGATCTATGTTGAGGAAATTATCTATCTTCATGGAGTCCCATGGAATGTGGTCCTATATATGGTGACTTGATTCACTAATCAGTTCTAGAAAGGGTTGCATATGGTGTTAGGTACACAGGTTCTTTGGAATACATCATACCAACTGGATACTAATGGGTAATCTATGAAGATTATATGGGTGTAGGAGGGAGTTCTTAAAGAATCCCTACATGATTTCAAAGGATCATGGGAGAAACATATACCCCTATTATAGTTTACTAAAAATAACCATTTTTAGGAGATGATTCAAATGCATTCTTATGAGGCCTTATATAGTAAGCCATTCCAATCACCTATGTACTAGTTAGAGTAAAGGGAGGAAACATTACATTGACCTATTTCCATTCAGGAGACTTTGGATCATGCTCAATTGATCATGAAATGAATGCATATGGTCTATTCTTCTTAGAATTCTTATACTGATCGGTGTAGATGAACTATAAATTCATGTTTGTGGATCACGTATTTTTTATGTCTACCAACTAGATTAGGGTGTTGATGTTTTAGGGGGAAAAGTAAACTATCACCTCATTCTTTAGGATCTTTTGAGGTTTTGGAGATGGTTGGATGAGTAGCTTATCAGATAACACACTAGAAGAGATGTTGAGTTATCCATGAGGTTATCCATGTTTCTCAATTATATAATTTCTACTTAGAATCTTATCATGTTTTCCATCATAATTGGGTGGATCTAGATGTTGATGCTTACATTGAGGTCAACCTTATATTTATCATTTATCATATCAAAAACTATTTTTGATGAAGGTTACGTCCTTTGGTCTAGTTATTGTGGTAACATATCCATATACATGATGATACATGGCAGAGAGAGGCCGACTTATGTGCTTAGTGGTCAGAGTTATTTATAGATGAAGCTTCCCCACCCTTGGAAGGGAAACTCATGGATGTGTTGCCTTGTGTGGCGAGACTGTATGATCCATACTTTTCCATATAAGGCATGGATCCTTTAATTTTGGAAAACCCTCATTTTGATTTCAGTTTGGCATGGACCTATAAACCTTATCTTTAGGCCGATCGATTTGATTTTTGGAAGAAGGTATCAGGGGGGTTGGATCCCAGGTATAGAAATAATTCATGATGTGAATTTGAATAAAAATAAATTATTCATGATGTGAATTGACCTTTTTCAGAAATGGAAATCCTTGAGTTATTCACTAAGTGAATCATATTCAAATCATGAATCTATCATTGATAGTATTTTTTTAAAGTGGAATAACCCCTTTCATTTATGCAGATCTATTTTTCCGCAAAGACTTTTTCTCTTATTGGGGAGATCCTACACTTCAACTTATATACATTTGATTCTCCATCACATTAACTCTAATTGGTCCACTGTGTATCTTTTATGATCGCACTCAGTAAGTTCTTTTATCCACATCCTTCCTTTCAAGGTTTATCTCACCATATTCGTTGAAGTATTGGTGTGTGCTAATATTCTGTATTTTTAGTATACATTTCAATTCATTATTTTTCTTCCAATACAGAAAAAATCAACGACTAACACTGGAGGTGTGTTCCTTGAACACCATATGGTTGGTATTCTATGACTCTTCCCAAAAGTATTATCGATTTATAATTTCCATCATTGGGATTCATGTTGGTTTCACCCACACATTGACTCTAAAGTTATTTTTACTTAAATTAGTTTTCAAACTAGGTCTATAAATGCCTATTTGGACCCCTCTATTATGGATAGAGTCCATGGACCAAAATATGATCCCACCATTGACTGTTCCATTATTATGTCTATGTAACTGTTTTGTATTTAAATGACCAAACTATCATTGGTGTGTTTGTTAATTTTCCAGAATTGTTTTCATCAATTTAAATGGATTAATTCACAATGTATGATTGGGAAAGAATTTTTATCTTGAATCTTATTAATTTGGAATCAAATAATTAATGGTATGAAACTTTCTGTAGCCTTTTCTGTTGTTGAATTACAATGTTTGGACTTGAATTATAAAAAGTGAATGAATTAAAATAGTTATTACATTGACATTTTTATTTCATTAAATATAAGGTTCATAATATATCTATGGACCTTTTCCTTATTATAGGAGTGTTCTAACTTGATCCAACCTTGGATTCCCAAGGGATTCCTTGAGAACTCATAGGACACCATTCTGATTTATTAGGGAAATTTCTAAGGGAGAGACCAACCTTGTAATTTTTCCAATGTCTTATTATACATGAATGACTCAGAATAATACCAATGATTCACTTGAATCCTTTCTTATATAATAAATCCTCAGATAAACTACTTGGATTTATATGAAGTCATAGGATATGATGCACCTTGGATTCATCCATTAGGCCCCAACCATGGTTAGAATTGGATTAATACATACATACTCCATGGAATCAGTTAGAAATTAGCCTAGTAGAATGACTTGGGTTCACCCCTTCTATTACACTCAGACCCCTTATCTAGGTTGCATTGTTTATATACTATGAGTTAGCTTGAACTTCTATGGTCAAGGATACCTTGATTCCTATTGGATCGTATATTATTGTCATTAATTATTGGAAAACTTTTTATTCCTTAGTTACCTCTTTATACATGTTACTTATACTAGGATATTATGTTTAGATCATGCTTGATCATAACCCCTTACAGGTCACTTGTTCAGACAATACTGGTATGACCAAAAGTAAGTATAGTCAATCTATCATCCCATGAGTATTTTGAGCATGAAATTAATTTTATTTCATGCATGATATTTAACATCTTATCTTTATATCTATACACTACTTCTTTTGTACTCACAAACTAGAATTGTGTGGACACTATTTGTGGTTTCCTATTGAGTATCACTCACACCCTATTTAGGTTATTTTTTGGTACTATGAAATACATCATGGATGTTGGTTTAGGCAAGGGTTATTTCTAGGTCTTCATATCTAGATTTATTATCGCATGGGAGAATGGAATCATGGGACCAAGTATTGGTTTGTGATGTTTCTAAATATAATTTTTTCTATTTTTTATTTTTCATAAACTTTTATGTATGTATGCCCAGATTTTTTATAACTCCATGACATAATCATGGTTTTGTATACGTCACACTTTTTTCATTTTTATTATTATTTTTTGGATTATTTACTTCTATTTTAATATTTAATATTATTATTATTTTTTTATTTTTTTATTTATTATACCATTGGGTTACATTGATCATGAGTGTATAGTCTCCCCTCCATAACACCTTGGACCCTCACTATTAATTGGTAGCCTCTAGAGTTTTAGGATGCACTCTGACAGAATTATAACTAACCATGTTTGTTAAATTATGAGTGAACTAGGATTAATATGTTACCTAGGTCTCCTTAATGACCCCCAGGGACTACCTCAGGTGACCTAGGGATATCTACCAATTAATAATCTCTATCTATTAACATCTTCTCTGAAATATCATGGAAGATATTTGTCTACTGAAGAAAAATCAACCTAGAAACATTCCTCATAAGTAAATATAATTGATTTAGAAATATCTATTAGCACATCATAAATATACATATCCAAATCGAGTATAAAGGGAGAGTATGTATTCCCTTCTACCTACTTGTTAAAATTTCTAAATTCTTCAAATGAGTAATGTGAATTAGTGTCTAAAAATACTTCATACACTAATTAGAAAGCCTCAAATAATGTCACCAGTCCTCTAGTAATAAGAATGTTTGTTTATGTTACCATGATGAACCATCACCACCTGGACTCTTACCCATTGTGCAACACAACGAGGAACCAAAAGCATGCCCCCACCATTGTCTTCTATAGTATAAAACTGGGATCACCATCATAGATTCTCACTCACCAAACACAATATAAATGAATGATTCAAAGATACATTCCATTATGACAATTTTCTCCCCAAGAAGGTCTTTCTCAACATTTTCTCCATTGGAATGCAACCATGTACACAGATTCCTAACGGAGACAAAATGTGATTATGCACTCTTTATCACATTGATGTCCATTTCAGAATGTCGTTTACATATCCTCAATCTATAATTACCATGTATTTTTTGTTTGGGAGAATAGATAGAGGAAATTACTAGAGATACACATAAGGATAGAAATAATGGGTATCAGATAAAATTAAAGTACTTACCATGAGAACTTTGTATCACTCCTACTATGTATCATTCCAAAAAGTTCCTTTCATGAGGATTTTTTATAACCCCTGAATTTGAATCCTCCTATATCTATAGACTTTTCTTAGACCTAGTTATAACATAATCTGCCTCTATATGGATGACCACATAATTCTTCTAAATTAACACTAAAGCACGAGGCTTTATCCATTGAATGTCTCCTAAAAAAACCAGCCTCTATTGTGGCCTCACTGGGTGGATCAGTATACATGGAAGGCATACTAGACAAACTAGTCTCTTTTATAATGAAACCAAGTAGACTAATCTCCCTCACCATATAATCTACATTACTCCTAAGGGGAATATTCTCTCTTGTAAGGTCCCCATGTGTACGGTCCTCTATTTCATAAAATAACCTCTTAGATTATCCCCCCTTATTGATCACACCTCAGGGACTCACATCTAGAATGAGGTCCCCATGTAGCTCAAACTTTCTCAAACCTAAATACCCTAAAATGTTTTGTATGAACACCTAGTGATTACATGATTTATCCCCCACTAAATGATATCAATATGGACCAACCTATTTTGGATATCTAAACCCTTCCTCTTTATAATTCCATTGTGGGGGGCTTTCAATGAACCCACGGACACCTCTTTCCAAGGAAAACTTAAAAATAAAATTTCAAGACCTATTATAATGCCACTAAAAATAAATTATGAGGTTGGTAGTAATGATAAAGTACCCCTAATTTGATCATTATTTTCCTTGAGAATTGACATCTCTATATTATCCTCCATAACTGATAGTGACCCATGGAGATTTGAAATCATGCATCCCCTTGATAATGAGGTCTCTAATCATAATGATGTCAGTGAGAACTCTCCCTGGTCAATATGCTCATCATGTCTCCTAATTAAAATCAATATATCAATGTTTGAATGGTATTTGACGAAAAATTATTTTTTTATTAAACTATGAATAAGAATAGGGTTGTATATCCAAAAAGAACCCTCAAGGGGAATGAAAATGATGCAGAACACTGGAATCCCCTTGAATAAACACCTTACACTCTAAAGAAATTGAACATGAACTATCATAAATGACAAGATTCTCTTCTACTCTTCCCATGTGAGACAGCGAGTCTACTGCAAAATTATCCACCCTCCAACTCTTCCTAACTATCTGTCAAGGATTGGATGCCACAGTGCATCTATGAATCTAATAAATCAAATCCCACGACATCGCATAATATGTATAAATCGACCTCACCAGATCATAGAATTATGATTCAACCTCAGTTACCTGAAAACCAATCCTCCTACGTATCAAAATACCAGAAAGAAGAGCTTGCGCCTTCTCACCCAAGTAGTTTCCTGATCAATAGAATGTATTGAACCCCATGAGGACTGGACCCCATGAGTCCCTAAGAACCCCACCACCTATAATAATCCCAACCATAAAGAAAGAATCCACATTCAGCTTCAAACCACTAAGAGGAGGCTCTGACCTGATCCAAGGGCCATCCACCCTACCCTTCATGTAAGGTATAATGAGTAGATTTAAAACCATAAATCAAAGATACCCCCCTTAAAAATGATCCCAACATGAAGATAATCATATGTAACCTCATCTGAAGAAAAAATAAGGAGCGTCTAAATCCTAGCCAAACGTGGTTGTGAGACTCCTAGATATTCCAAAAGATGGAAGAAAGAATAATAGATTACACTTTTCATTCCATGGCCCTATTCTCAAAATCATGAAACCAATAATCCAAGAATCCATGTAAGGAAGATCATTATCGAGGTAGGGTTGGGGTGAGAAAAAAGGACTAGAGGTAAGCCTCCAAAATACTCTGAAAAAAAAATTGTGTGTATTCCACCAGTGGGTTCTCATAGCAGATGCCACAAGAAGCCAAGGGGTTACCCTTCCTTTTAATATTATTGTGTGTCACAAGTTCCTTATTTCTGATACGCCAAATCAGAAAGTTAATTTTCATAGGGATTTCATTGAACCACTATGAATGGGATTTATTCTATATTATATGACCAAGGTGAACGTCATTGATGATTTCATCTTAATGAATTACCATGGGACCCAAGGAGGGGAAATTTTATTTTAGAAACATCCATAATAATTGTTCTTAAGCATTATTAATGTATCCCAACATGAATAAGTCCCACTCTATTTTATGTTATCACACATTTTATAAAATAGACATCGCCATAGCATTGAAAATATACCGTGTGGCCAATATCCCAGTCATGTGATGTAAAATTTCCTAACAATTTATTATTTGCATGATGTGAAGCTGCATAACAAATTCCTTTCCAGATGATTTTAAACTACATGGTATGGTCCTAGGACATGAGCTTAAAATGTGTAACTAAAACTACATCGGTTTTTATTCCTAATAATTGGGATAAATTGAATTCCTATTTGAGGTTAAAATAAATTTTAATATTATACATCCATAATAATTTATCTATAATCTCTTTGAGGTCAACCAAAAAGGGTTGATTTTGTGTAAGACCATCACCGATAATTATTAGGAACCTTTTGCCTAGTCATCCATATTATATGACATTATACTGCATGGAAGTGGTCCTTTTAATATGACCATAAAAGGTATGAAATTTCCAACTAATTTGAACTAAAATATATGTTTTTTGATTCCATTCATAGAGATAAACATGAATCCATCCTTATGGGCCTCACCCTGGCACCAAAAACACCTACTAGATGCCTAAATTTTGATAAACACTAGAACACCTGGTTATGTGGATTTAAGTTGTAGTGATATAAGAATATGCATATATAAGTAATATGAACAAGATTTAGAGTAATTAATACATACATATTTTCACATTTATGAAAGACCATTGATAAGTAATAGATATTCAAATAAACACATGTTGGTAGTTAATCATTAGAATAGTGGTAACTGATTTTGCGATATGATATGGGAAGGATTCATAAATATGACTTAAAATTTTATAGTAACCTAAGAGTAAAAAATATTACCCAGAATATGGTGTGATGAGACCAAACTCTCACCCTCTTGATCAACACGCATTCTAAAGTGTCCCTCGTAAAGAACAAGTGAGTGCCTTCAATTGGGAAGTAGGGCATCCCGAACTAAAACAAAGAAATGGAAAATATTACATCAAATTTTTTCATCAAATAAATTAAATCCATGTAATTAATAAAGAAAGAGTTCATAACATTAGTATTTCCTCTAAAAGAGTGCTAGTTGAAGCATTTATTTTACTCCGAGAATGAGACTATCTTGAAATTTTCAATAATGAATTGCCTTGAATCTTACATGAAGAATAGTAATCTAATAAGCTTTTATAAAAATCTTTCCTAACACGAAACTAATCATTTATAGGGAAAAAATAAACTCTATAAATTTCTTAGATAGATTGAATTCCATACAAAAACTAGAGTGAATAGTATGTTTCACTTCTTGAAACTTCTCATTGATATATAATTTTTTAATAAGAATATATCTACAAAACATAATGAGTATGGAATGTAATTATTCAAGTAAAATTTATATAAATTTTTCATATAATTAAGATATGTGAAGGTTTAGTCAATAATTCCAATATCCACTCATTTAGAGGCAATTTTTTGTGATATCTTAATACATTACCCACTAGGTTTAACCATTTTCACTTAGTTCACCATTATCAATGTAACTGGATTTATCATAGGATGACTTAAAATTATTCCTAAATATTAAATTATCCTTATTAACTAATTTGGACAAGATTATTACAAATTTAAAATGAATTTTATAGGATTATACTTATGAAGGCTTAAAAATTTTCATTCAATATAATTACACGTAACACAAAAAATAATCATTTTAAAAAATATATTTCACACATGAAATGAATTTATTCATATTTAATATTTAGTCATAACCATTATATAAATGAATATACTGATGGCCAAAATTTTTATTATTTTAGATAAACCCCATTTTAAGGGTAAATAGGGAAACCTCAACAGACTTCAAAGACTAAGAGACATTAAAAAAATATGAAGATCAAAAGGGCCGCAATAATCCTAGAACTAGACTACACAGAAATAACCCTCACCAACATAAAAACATTATGGAGAACTTCCACCATTTCTTGGCTACTCAGGAAGCTACCCCATGAAAAAATGAACGGACCTGATACTGATGGTTGTGTCATACCCTCTCAATCTTCCAATTCTGAATAGCCACACATGGTGAAGGTTGCCTACTCAAAAACATCATTTGAAGCAATTCCTTGAATCCTGTATTGGATAGGCTGACAACATTCCATGTAGTAAGAAACACCATAAAAAATCCTTCATCTTAATGAAGTCATCCAAAATCTCACATACCAGATGCTGAAACTACCACAACCCATAAGACTCCCTCCCATCACATTTGTAGAGAAGAACCAAAGAGGCAGACACTACATGAAGTGTGAAGTCGAGCCAATACCACCTAGGACTGTAAGGACCAATGACTACACCTGTTAGGAATGTATGGGGTCTGCGAGAATCTAAATAGGAAGTGTTGCTCTGGGCTTGAGACTGGGTAGATCTGGACCATGGAAGAACCCTCACCAGAAGCCAAAACATCCAAACATCAAGAAGCAGAAGAGAAGTAGAAAGGAATGGTGGGGGTTCCCATTAATTCCAATGACTCATGATCATCATCAAATCATTAAATAGAAAAAACACTAAAACAAATCGCCCCATTAAGTCACGGAACTTCCAAACACCAAAATAACAGCTCACAGTCCTCCCCCTACGAGCCAGACCAAAACTAATGCCAGTACACACCATGTGGAAAAGATGAGGCCACATCGGATCTGATGTCAATCCACATGGATTCTGAGTCAAAAACAACATTGATCCACACTGTAAAACATTCCATGCCTTTCTTGAGCCAACAATGATGCTACACTAGAGCCATGTCCAAGACAAGCTAAGGTCATGCCTGAGTCGATACTTAGTACACACTGAGACGAGATCTTGATGAAGCCAAAGCCATGCCGGAGCCAACACTATGCCACACTGTCATGGAGACAAGAACTATACTAAGTACAAATCCAATAACAAACCACTTCTATGGGGATTTGATATTCGAGAAGCCAACACCGATCACATCGGGCCATGCCAGAGGAGGGGGGGAGACTTTTGACAACCCTCATCTTTATTACACTCTTAATCATGATTTAATACATGAAATTTCACTTAATAAAACTATGAGGATCTTGAGGTCTACTATACTGGGAAATTAGGGACATTACATGAAAACTTAAGACATAAATAATACAACATCTTTATTGAAAAAATCTTTACATGACCACACCATTCCCTCGTACATATCATTGCATTATATAACCTGAGGACATACATGTGAAAAGGGTGAGCTATAAAGTCCAGTAAAAGAGTAAACGTGGAATAACATGAATAATACAATACATTTTAGGAAATAGGAATATCAATGGATCATAAGAGAAATATGAACATAAAGGCATGACATTGCATGATTATCATAACATGGAAATGTGGAAACAACATTTAACATTATATTAGCATGATCCAATTCTCATTTCACATGGATCATGATTAAACACTCAGTTCACATGAATTAACATTATTATACCCTCATTGCAGAAGAATTATCATGAAACTTGTCTTTACCCAATGCATTTTAGCACTATCAGGGCACACCCTTCTTAATCATTTCATTTCTTGCATAATTATGCCACATGGATCTTTCAACATGGATTCATTGAACATCATAATTTATTCCATGATAAAGTAATGTGGAATTCATAAATGAAACTCTATAATCAATAATTAAATCTTCATAAATTTTAATTACCTTGATAGAGAAATGGGAAAGGTATTTACTACACAATGACTTCTTCTTGAAAAATCACAGTGAAATTTTGGAAGCATAACATTGTGACATAAGAATTCATAAAAAATGTTTTATGAGAGTGAAAGGGGTGTCTCATTATATGTACATGAAATGAACCATAATGGGTTCATATTGATACATGTACCAACTTATTTAATGGAATTTAGATTCATAAAAGGAAATAATTTCTTGACATTAAATGAGGAGAGATAAATCCCTTACGAAATTTCGGCTAGGTAACATTTGTACATAAGAGGCATTAATTAGAGAAGAAAGGGTTATATAATAATAAAAAATAAAGAGGGATGTATAGGGGAGGTGAAAATTAATACCCCAACATTTTTAATTTTAAATACAAGGGTAAAGAATTATAAATAAACTTTGAAAAAACATGAGAGAGGAAGAAATCCCTTACTTAGAAGTGTGATCTAAAAGGCCTGAGAGACGTTTGAGAGGGGATTATTGGGAGTTTGGGCCACCTTGGTAGGATTATAGAGAGAGGAGTTCAGGGTTTTTTCAAGCTACACATGGTTTAAGTGAAGAGGAATGTGAGGTTCAGTGGGTTTATATTGGAAATGATAGGGAATTATTTATTATTTAGGTTTTGGACACTACACATTAAACTAATCAAAACCAGAAACCATTCGACAGTTTTTCCCATGTTTTTTCCAAAGTGGAAAAAGATATTTTATAAGTCCAATTTCTGTACTTTTTAAAATTTTAGTCTTTCTTATGGGTAGGTGAGTCACACTCTCAAGGAAATCATTTTAAATGATAAAATGTTTTATAAGTCTTGGAAGGTACACTATGGAATTGTAAAATAAATAAAACAAATATAAAATCACATTATTTTAATGTTAAAACAAATATTGGAAGAATATACTTTTTATAGTATTTCATTACATCACTATTGGGTCATTATGATGTCATAAAACACATTATATATAAACTATATTTAATTTTTAACCAAAAATTTTACTGTCTCGAAAAATTATGAAAAATTCACCCTTGGATAATTTCAACATCCTGATTCGAGAAATAATATTATTTTTATGTAAATAATTTTCTAAATATGTATATTTTGAATTTTGAAATAAAAAATGACATTTACTGAAAATTAATGGGTTTTGACAAAAATAGTTTTTAAACCTTAATAAAAATTAAAATTTTATTCATAAAAATTATACAATCATTTATATTTAAAAAATGTAATTATGTAATAATATTTAAATATAATATTATTTAATTCAGAAATAAATTAGTTATTCAAAATATATTTCATAATTGAATATTAACTAAAAATACTATTTGTGATTTAAAACCCATTTACAAAATTACAATAATAAAATGAATGTATATTCTTTAAACAAAAATAAAACAGATAATCATAGTGATAGGGTCTTGTTACATAACTTCTTATAAAACCCACATATGACCTAAGGGTACGGTGTGTAATGGTGACATACTGTTTGGGAGGCTCAGATAATATCGCTCGAGTGGTAATCTCTATTAACTTCCACTTCTTCTGTAGGTAGTTCGGTTGAAGCTTAACGTGTTGACAGTTAGCTTGGGATTGTTCAAGAGTGAAGCCTAGTGACTCTACCTCCTTTATGAGCTCTAACAAATGGGCTTTGTATGGAGAACTTCTATGGGATGAGATCGTCTCTTCATTTGTATGAGTAAATTGGATTGGTTAAATCCCAATATTTATACTAATCATGTTTTCAATATTCAACAACTATAATAGCAATGGTAAAATTCTCAATGATATTTTAAAATAAAAAACATAAAAAAAAGGAAGTGATTATGTTTTATATAACCATTTTACACAATAATACATTTAATGAGATCAATAGGAATTTTTATTAATTAAATTTTGTGTCATTACAATATTACCCCATTAAGAAATTTCTCCCCCAACATTTCCATTTCCAACACTAAAATAGATTTGGTTAAATCTGCCTCATCACTTCTTCTAGTTCCAATATTTCCTTTTAAACTTGTTGTTTCTCCAAAACACCTTGACGAGTTGAATTATCTTATTTCATTGAAATTTTTCCCTGCGCTCTAAAATCTTCACCAGCTTTTCTTCATCATAGAGGTTATTATCCAATGGTACCACCTCAAGGATTAGTACATGCAATGGGTCATGTATGTACTTTCACAAGAGTGATACATTGAATACATCATGTACCTGTGATAAGTTCGGTGGGAGTGCTAGTCAATAGGCCACTTATCCATTGCAATCAAGAATATCAAAATGGAATATGTACCTGGTACTATGATTTCCCCTCATCCAAAATCTCATAAATATCTTCCACAGTGATATATGGAGCAATACCATGTCTCTAACTTAAAACAATATGTCTCGTTAATGATTATCAACATAGCTCTTTTTTCAACTCTAAGGATCATTAATGTGGAGCTAAATTGTATTAACCTTCTCCACCATTTCTTTGTCTATATCTAGACCTAGGAGTTTTTTCTTCCCAACTTCATCCCAACATGTCGGTGTACTTCACCTCTTCCCATAAAGGGCTTCATAAAGAGCTGTTTGGATTCATGACTGGAATCTATTACCGTAAGAGATGTCAACCATAGAGAGATGATTATACAATCTTCCTTTGAAGTAAATTGAGCATGATCTCAAGATGTCCTCAACTATTTGGATTGTCTACTCATATTGTCCATCAGTTTGAGGATGATAAGTCTTACTAAAGCTCATATTAGTATTCAGAGCATGTTAGAGACTCTTGCAGAACCTAAAGGTGAATCATGGATCTTGATCAGATATAATCGATAATGGTACTCCATATGGAATTACCACTTCTCTAATATATATTAATTCTAATTGATATAATGAGAAATCCTATTTAATTGTAATGATGTGGGAAGTCAATTTAAGATGATCCACTACAACCCAAATATCATTTCTTCCTTTGGATGTCTTTAGATGTTCAGTGAAAAAGCCCTTGATGATTTTCTCTCATTTATATGCTGGTATGAGTAATGTTTTTATCATCCCCTTAGACTTTTGACTCTTATCCTTTAATTTTTGTCAAACCAGGCATGTTGATGTATACTCAGTGATCTCATTCTTCATGTTATTCCAGTAATAATTCTCTCAGAGATCTCCATACATTGTTGTTTTTCTAAGGTGAATGGAGAAATTTGAACAATATGCATCATCCAAAAGTTCATTCTTTAACTACGGATTTGATAGAACACATAGTGTTCTCCCAAATCTCACAATTTATTATTTATTGACATTGAACCCTGAGGATTTCCCTTTTCAGATAGTTTTCACTTTCTTCTGAATTCCCACATCATTCTTTCGATCATCCTTTATCCTTTCCCAAAGAGATGGTTGCGCAATTATTTGTGAAAGTATTGATGATGATATTTTTTTTATGATTCCCATGTCCATATTCATAAAATATAAGAAGATTTGATCCTTTTCAATTCACATCAATGATAGAATCGTTGGGTCCTAAATACATAGAGCTTAAACCACCTTCTTCTATTTCCTAGGGTGGTAATAGATTGAGAAGCCATTGTCTTCCATCAGCTCTAACCATATTTTTTGGCGCATGTTCAACTCTTTCTATGTGAATATATTCTTGAGGCTTTTGTGATATGTGTATATTTAAAACATCTCCCCAAAGAGGTAATGTTTCCAAATTTTTAAAGGGAACATTACTGCCTCTAACTCCATATCATTTTTTGGATAGATTTTCACCTGAACATTCAATTTCCTTGATGCATAGGCAATGACTTTGTAATTTTTTATCAACACACATCCCAATCCCTTTTTTGAAGAATCAATAAATACCACAAAAAGTTCTTCACTTGTGGGTAGTGTTATCATGGGGCAATGATAAGCCTCCATTTCAACTCCTTGAATTTACCTTTTCATTCATACCTCCTTGAAACTTTAATCCCTTATATGATATCTTGGCAAGAGGATTTGAAAATCATGAGAAGTTTCTCAAAAATCATAAATAAAATCTAGCTAACATAAGGAAGCTACATATATACGTCCCAGATGTTGTCCTTAGACATCCCTCGATTGCATTTGTCTTGGAGAGATCCATAGACAACTAATTTCGTGTGATGATATTACCCAAGAATGAGACCTCCTTAAAAAAAACTCACACATTCTTTACTTCACAGATATATTCTCCTTTCATAAGGTCTCTAGTATAGTTCTTAGATTCTCCTCATGCTCCTCATTGGTTTTGACGTATATTAGAATATCATATATAAAGACTACCACATGTTTGTTGAGGTAATATATAAATACTATATTCATCAAGTCCATGATTATTTCTAGAGAATTAGTGAGTCTTAAATTCATTACCATGAATTAATTATGCCCATACCTTGAATGAAAAGCAGTCTTTGGGATACCATCCTTCTTCACCCTTACTTGGAAATATCCTGAACATAGATCCACATTGAAGAAGTATTGTGATCCATATAGCTAATTGAACAAGTCATCAATTCAGGGAATATGATACTTGTTCTTTATTGTGATTTTTTAGACCATGATAATCAATGAAAAGGTTCAATTACCGATATTTAATCTTCATGAAGAGGACTAGTGCACCCCATGGTGTATCACATGGTCGTATAAAAATATCTTCTATATTTTCCTATAGTTGTTTCTATTGCTCCTAAATATACCTAACATCCATTCTATATGGATTCTTGGATATTGGAAAATCCACAATTATAAGATCAATCAGGAATTCCACATCTATTCTAGGAGGAAGACTATATAGTTCCTTAAGAAACACATCAGTAAATTCCCTCACAATAGGCATGTCTTCAAGAATGGTTGATTCCATAGACTCAATCATCTAAGAATGGTTTGAATTATCAAAGGGAAGTAATATGCACTCTGAAGATGATGGGGATACATAAGATTAATCTTCCTTCTGACACTTGTAAAGAATCGAGGGTCAATTTTCCATATAGAGAGTGTTTTCCCTCTCATGGAAATTTTTGTTGGCTCTCCATAGGGAATGATTGTACATGCCAATATTTAAAAAATATACCACTATAGGGAGTATGAAGTTGTTCCCCAGGAAGTTTAATCCACATATTTTGATATGGGAGGAGTTATATTCGTGGGATGAAATGATTTCCCCACTTATAGTTCTCACCGACATCTCTACATCCTTGATTAGTGAAGGTGTTGGGATTGTTCAACTAAACTTTCAAGATATAAAAGAATGCGTAGAACCAGAATCAAAAAGTATGTCTAAAATTCATGAACGAATAACTAGAGTACCTATCACCACTTTTTTTTTGGGGTTTGCTTTAGCATTAGTGATTGAAAAAGATCACCCTTGCTGCCTTAGAGGTTTTTTGTTGCCTCCGAAAACCCTTAGCTTAGGGAACTGATTTTCAAAGTACTCTAGTTCTTTACAGTTGAAGCAATGAACAATGTGTAGAGAGATGGGACACTATGAAAATGAGTGTCCTAAACTCCAAGGAAACTTGACTCAGAAATGGCCAAGAGATCAAGGGAGAGCATATGGGATTATAACTGCGGAGGTCGAAGTCCCTAATGATGTGGTGGTAGGTAATTTAATTGTTTACTCAAACTTAGCCAACACCTTCTTTGATTCTGGATCATCGCATTCATATATATCTTCTAAATTTTCCATGAAAATTAGATATGTTCAATTTTACTTAATAAAGGAGTTGTCAGTCAAAACTCTCGGGGGATGTATCATTGCAAAAAAGGCATGTCGACTAGTCCCCCTCTAGTCACCAAAATGTGCTTTAGTTTCTATCCTTGTCATCATACCAATAACTGAATTTATATAATTCTTGGCATGGATTGGCTATCAAATTATTATGTGAACATTTATTGTAAAAAGAAGGAAGTTACAAATTTGGAAAATGGTGTAGAATCCCTTGTCTTTAGGGCAGAAACATCACCACCTGATTCTTATCGAGAACCACCCCCAGTAGATCTAATGAATGAAATAAATGGAGAGGAAGATAAGCCAAAATCTATGGGTGAGGAAAGATATATTCAAATTGAAGATGTGCACAAAGTTCAAGAGTACATTGATGTATTTATAGAGGAATTACCTAGACATCCTCTAGAGAAGGAAGTTGAGTTCTCTATTGATTTAATTCCTAATGCAAGACCTATATCAAAGACCCCATATAGAATGGCCACTTTGGAGTTAATGGAGCTGAAGAAACAACTAGAAGAGTTGAGGGAAAAAAGATTTATTCAACCTAGTGTTTCTCTATGGGGAGCCCCGGTCATGTTTGTAAAGAAGAAAGATGGATCCATGAGGCTTTGCATTGATTACCAGAAAATCAATGCTATTACAATAAAGAATAAGTATCATGTTCCCTGGATTGATGATTTATTTGACCAACTTCATGGAGCCCAATACTTTTTGAAGATTGACCTTCGGTCCGGATGCCATCAGCTGTGTGTGAGGAAGGAAGATATTCCTAAGATATCATTTCGAACCAGGTATGGGCATTATGAGTTTACGGTGATGCCATTTGGACTGACAAATGCACCCTCTATTTTCATGGATTTAATGAATAGAGTTTTAAAGGAATACCTTGATAACATTGTTGTGGTATTCATTGATGATATCCTTGTATATTCAAAAATCTATGAAGACCATGAGGATCATTTGCGAAGTATTCTGAAAACTCTGAGAAGAAATCAATTATATGGGAAGTTTAGCAAGTGCGAATTCTGGATTTAGTCAGTTTCTTTTCTACGCCATATTGTCTCTAAGGATAAAATCTTAGTAGATACTACAAAGACAAAGGCAACCCTAGAGTGGACCACGCCATCAAACATAACTGAGGTACGCGGTTTTATTAGCTTAGCAAGTTACTACCGGCGTTTCATTCAGAATTTCGCCCGACTGGCTAACCCACTAAACAAGCACACACGAAAAGGAGTTAAGTTTGTGTGGAAAAAAGAGTGTGCAGAATGCTTCAAAGAATTGAAAAGATGATTGGTCAATGCTCTAATTTTGACCCTTCCATCTAGAAGTGATGGGTTTGTGATATACAGCGATGCATCAAAGACTGGGATGTGTTGCGTCCTTATGCAAAATGATAAAGTTATTTCTTATTCATCAAGACAGTTGAAGACTCATGAGAAAAATTATCCAACTCATGACTTGAGTTAGTAGCCATAATCTTTTCTCTAAAAATATGGAGGCATTATCTCAACGGAGAGAGATGTGAGATTTATACAGACCACAAGAGTTTGAAATATAATTTCAAACAAAAAGAACACAATATGAGGGAAAAATATGGCTCGAGTTACTCAAAGAATACGATTTTTCAATACACTACCACCTAGGAAAGGCGAATAAGGTGGAAGATGCATTAAGCAGGAAAGATCATGGCCTTATGACTCAAATAAGGATTGAAAGAGATCCTATGTTTATGGATCTACTGAATATGGATATGGGAATTGTTAAAGAAGGGGAAACATCACTCCTATTTCAAATGATTGCTAAACCATATTTACTAGAAAAGATAAAAAATTTCTGAATCTGATGATGGGAATCTGCAAAAGAAAATTAATGTAGTTAAGGATGGAAGACTAGCTGACTTCGTGTATGAAGAAGGAGTTCTGAAGTTCGGGAAGAAGTTATGCGTTCCATCGGTACCTGAGATAAAAAATGGAACTATTAGACGATGCCCATAGCTGAAATTTCTCTATACACCTGGGTCGCACCATGATGTACAGAGATCTGAAGGAATATTTCTGGTGGGATAATATGAAGTGGGAAATTTCTTACTACATGTCAAGGTGTCTTGTTTGTCAATAAGTGAAGGCAGAGAGACAACATCCCAATGGAGTTATGCAACCTCTACCAATTCCTATATGGAAGTGGGATTACATTACGATGGATTTTATCACCGAAATACCGAGGACACCTAGAATGAATGATACAGTATGGGTAATTGTTGATCATTTCACAAAATCAGTACATTTCCTTCCCATACGAGAAGATTTTCCACTCGAGTGCCTAGAAAGACTGTATATTAATGAAGTTGTAAGACTTCATGGTGCACCTCTATATATCATATCTGATCGAGATTCCCGGTTTACATCAACATTCTGGAAAAGTCTCCAGAAAGTATTGAATACTGAGCTTTGTATGAGTACGACTTATCACCCCCAAACCGATGGACAGTCTGAAACGACTATTCAAACATTAGAAGACATGCTGAGGCCATGCTATCTTGACTTCCAAGGTATATGGGATCAATACTTACCTTTGGTGGAATTTTACCACAACAATAGTTTCCCTTATATTATTCAAATGGCTTCGTATGAAGCATTATATGGAAAGAGGTGTCGAACTCCAACTTGTTGGGACGATGTTGGTGAGAGGAAACTTATAGGCCCAGACATATTGAAGAGACCACGACAAAGGTGAAGAAAATTAAATCCCATATTAAGGCATCCAAAAGTAGGTAGAAGAGTTATGTAGACAATCGGAGAAAGGATTTGGAATTCTAGGTGGGAGATCATATCTTTCTAAAAGTATCTCCATGGAAGGGTTTCTTAAGGATTGGTAAGAAAGGGAAACTGAGCCCCGGGTACATTGGGCCATTTGAAATTATGGAACGAATCAGAGTTGTTTCTAACCATCTAGAGATTCCTCCAAATCTCTCTAGAGTTCATGATGTGTTCCATGTGTCATTTTTAAAGAAATACATGCTAGACCCAATGCATGTTCTCACATATGAAGAAATTAAACTGGAACCTGATTTGTCTTATTTTGAAAAGCCAATTGGGATTCTTGACACAAGGGAGTATATATTGAGAAATCGGACAACTCACCTATTGAAGGTTCTTTGGAGAAACCATAATATTGAAAAGGAAACATGGGAACCTGAGGATGTTATGAAAAAGAATCACCTGCATCTTTTTGGTGGGCTTTATACATAAAATTTCGAGGACGAAATTTCCAAAGGAGGGAATAGTGTAGCACCCCCAACATTTTATGATATGTTTCTCTTAAATACACTTTATTCCTTAGGTAGCCTATATTTAATGAAACACTAAGCCCCTATGGAACAAAACAGTGTTACATATAAGAGATATCCATAACTTAGCCACTAAACATAAATTTACCAGCTCTGTGATTTGAATTTTAAAAATATGATATACACGGTTGTGTTCAAGATGACATTTAGAGTCTGATAGAATTAACTTAATTTTTGGTGAATATTAACCTACCCTTATGAATAGTAACCTACCCTTAGGAATAGTAACTTACCCTTATGAATAGTAATATGACTCCTATGAATGGTATCCATACCCTTGAGTGTATAAATGAATTTAGACACCCTAAAATAAAGATGAATATTCTATGTGTTTATATATATCAATTAAATAATGATTTGATTAAATAATTAATTAATCGTATTTAAAAAATTATTTTTTTAAAAAGGACTTAATTTTTGGATTCTATACATCGATAAATGGTTCTGGTAAATTTTTGGGATTTTTCTGAAATACTTTAATTTTTGGTGAATAGTAAAATCTGATAATTCACAATTAATGATAAATAATGGATTAATTGAGTCATCGATGATGATTTGATGATGTAATCCCAATTGGTTCGAAGTCACATGCATATATTACTGTCCTTGGACATGGAATACTCACTATTGGTGGTCTTGAGAGGAAATAATAAATTAATGAGTTTTATATTAAGAAATCCCCTCTCTCCTCCACAATAAAAACCCGCTCTCACCCCCCTTCCATTCACTCATCTCAAGCCTTTTTCCTTTTCCAAATTCTGTCCAAATACCTTCCCAACCTCCTCCCCCACGTCCATCAAGCTTTGGTATCATAAAAAGACCAAAACCTCTCCCATTAAGAGGTTCTCAAAGGAGAAAGTCTCAAAAGGTAAATTCCTCTTTCAAATCCCTTCTATTCTTTTAAGTTCATTTATATTTGTTTCTTTTCTCACATCCTTTCACCATAATGGTATGAAAAATACAGTAACATACAAGTAATGGAATGTTTTAATACTAATGTTATATTTCATTACCTCTTATCCTTTCCCCGCCATTTATTTGAAAGAAATGAAAGCACCGTTTGAGATGTGCTAATTTAGCTCATTCATGGACAACCGTTTGTCGATTTATATAATAATCCTTAATTCTGGTCATGAAACCATTTATGTTATAGTTGAACTAGGTTATTGTATATCTAATATATCCTATTTTTAGTTCTGTAATCCTTTTGTACAAATGGTATTAAGTTATAAAGCAAAACATGTTCATTGTAATCAATCCCACCTTTTAGCCAAAACAGTTGTCACTAAGGTTATATATATAATAATTCGAATTCAATATAAGTAACCAAATTAACTATAAAACCATGTAATCTTCTGTATATTCACTAAAATAATATAACTTCATTTTTGGACAACCACATTCATCTTATATATTTATCCAAACTTTAATATAAGTGAACCAATCATTTAAAACCAAGTAATAAAACAAGCCCGAACAATGAAATTGAACCTTATAACCAATCAAAAAGGCCTATAATGAACTAAAAAGGATTATAATAAATCATTTACATATAAACAAGGTTCTGAAATTGTTAATTAATAATACTAAATTGTTTATTCAGGTCTTTAATAACAAGTCAAGAACACCTTCAAGCATAAGGTAAGGGATCCTCTGTCTCACTTTTATTCAAGAATCCACCCTATCTTGTGGGATTTTTTTTAATTTAAATTGATGGAGTATGTTTTCTCATCTCAAAAATACTTCCCTTATGATATATAAATCATGGGATAATATTTTATCTCTCTTTATTCCCTCATAATAACACTCGTTACCATGCCAAAATATTTGTAAGGGGTTTTTTTCTCATCTCATTTTCAATTCTGCGGGATCTCCATTGTTCACCTCTTATTTCTTATATGTGGTAAAGGTGTACTGCCATTTGACATATGTTATCATGTTTCTAATTATATTCATTGTATTTTATGACTCTTTTGGTGGTTTTTAACTCTTTTTCATACGAATCAATTGAATACAACAAGATAACGAACTTTGTCTCAATTTTCACTTTGTTGTGACTTGCTAGGTAATTGTGCAATTACTCTTTCTAATGTGGTGTACCTACTACCCATTTGATATCACTATTCAATTGAAAGTTTATTCCATTTAAATATCCATATTCTCATATCATGGATATTATTATTTTCTAAGCCGTATACCATTTTACATACGGTATTTATTTTGAATGTTGTTTTGACTGTTGAAATGTTGATGGATCTGCATCCCCTATTCTATACGGATAATGTAAATACATATTGCTCTTGTATTGAATCTATTTATAAATAATGCATGGATTTAGAAGTGGGTGGGGCCCACTATATCCCCTTGATGCATCGGTAGGTCTCATGAGACAAAAGAGTTTGGCGACAGACCCTTTGAGTTTGTTTCCAAAAATCAGATGGGTTTCTACCCGTAGAACTAAACCATTTTTACGGTATTATGGTTCATGTTCCAGATACATGAAATCCAATTAATAATTATTCTCTTTATTCATTGTCATTTGTTATTATTATCCATGAGGTTTTCAATATGTCAAAATCTATGGATGCAGATTCATTCTCAGATTATTAATGGCATTAGTTGTTCATTTATTCACAATGCCATTTTGATTATGTCGGATTGATTGTGATTCAATTATTATTGTACTCATGATTCCTCTATTTGTAACCCTTACTGAGTGTTTGAGCTCACCCCTTTTATTGTCTACCTTCGACAGGTGATGAAGAGAAGGTCTTCTTTTGAGTTCCTGTGGATATAGTTTTGAGTTTTTTTTGTTATGTATTGTATCTTGTAACCTTATCCAATGTAATTTCTGTTAAATCAATGTATCTAGTTTCTTCAAGACTACTAAAATAATCGTTCCTTTGGGATTTTCATTCCTTTTAAACATTCCAACATCACAAGTAATGCACCGGCTCCAGCCTAGTGGGGTCGGGGTGTTACAGTTGGTATCATAGGTAGTTTAGTAGGAAACCTAGAAACTAGAGTAGGAAATTTATAGTAGGGAACAAATCCCTAAGGTAGTATTTGAGGATAAATGTACAATAATGTCCAGGTATTTTTTTAAGGATTTTATTATGTGGATATTTCAAGAAAACACCCATGTCTGGATATGAGCAGGTAGAGGCGGCTCTGGCACAGATGTATCTAGGGGTAAAACCCAAAAACACTGCTTTGAGCTAGAATCAAATGGGAATTGGTACATGATAATGGTCCTTGCCTCACTCTCGGTTATAACACTCCTAGGGGATATGTTTAGGATAATTCATGTTTTCTTTACAAGCCATTATGAAGGAGCTAATGGAAATTTTTCCTTAGAGGAACCATAATTATAAGATTAGCTATGCATAGAATTTCAATATATGTTAAGTGAATTTCTATTTGAGATTCATAAACTAATCTAGTGTATCCCATTATTAAGAAATTACATCTAGTGGAAGATGCGTAATCAATACTTGTGGGCAAGGTTGGGATCTTCCTACTAAGCAAGTCAACACAGTAAATGTTGGAGCAGATCAAGTCATGACTATATTGGGGCAGCTTACCCAAGTTGTAACTAATAACCATTCCACACCTGTGTTGGATCGTTTCATGTGGAAGAAGACCCCATCTTTCAGTGGGACTACTAATCCAGTGGTAGCTGAGTAGTGGATCATGTAACTAGAAAAGATATTCATGGAATTAAGATGCAATGAAAATGAGAAGGTGGTGCTGGCAGTATATTGTCTCAAGTGTGACGCTGACCCATGGTGGTCCCTGATTTAGAACACCATGGAGGAAGAAGAAATAAATGATATGGAGTGGAGGACTTTTAAGGAAATATTCTTTGAGAAATATTTCCCTTGTGAGCAATGAACTGATATGAAGATAAAATTTCATAGCTTGAAACAAAGGGAAGAGGATAGTGTTACAGAGTATGAGGCTAGTTTTATAGGGCTAGCCAGATATGCCATAGATTATGTACGTGACTCGGCAGACAAGATTGATCATTTCTTTGATGGTATTATGCCATGTCTTTATAGGGCACTGGCTTCTCAAACATTTTCATCATATGATATAATTGTATCAAGTGCCATAAAAAAAGAGAGGGAATTTTATAGATCAAATCTTTTCAAAGGAAACCAAGATAAGAAGTAGTACTCGGATAACAAAGGAAAAGGATAAGCACCAAATAAGAGAAAGGGAATGGAAAGTTTTCCATTATGTGAGAACTGTGGAAAGAATCATCTCGGGAAATTCTTGAATGGCATGGGAGTCTGCTATAACTGCGGAGAAAAGGGTATTCGATTCGATGAATGCAAGGGGAAGAAAAAATTCAATGATGTTCAATGATACAATTATAGAGAGATGGGACACTATGCAATTGAGTGTCCTAAACTCCAAGGAGACTTGACTCAGAAAAGGCCAAGAGATCAAGGGAGAGCTTATACGATTACAACTGCGGAGGTCAAAGTCCCTAATGATGTGGTGGCATGTACTTTAATTGCTTCCTCAAAAATAGCCAACACCTTATTTGATTCTAGATCATCGCTTTCATTAATATCTTCTAAGTTTTCCAAGAAAATTAGATATGTTCAATTTGACCTAATAAAGGAGTTGTTAGTCAAAACTCATGGGGGATGTATCATTGCAACAAAGGCATGTCGACTAGTCCCCCTCCAATCACCAAAACATGCTTTAGTTGCTATCTTAGTCATCATACCAATGACTGAATTTGATATAATTATCGGCATGGATTGGATATCAAATTATTATGAGAAGATTTATTGTAAAAATAAGGAAGTTACAATTTTTGAAAATGGTGTAGAATCCCTTGTCTTTAGGGAAGAAACATCACCACCTGATTCTTATCGAGAACCACCCCCAGAAGCTCTACTGAATGAAATACATGGATAGGAAGATAAACCAACATTTATGGGAAAGGAAATAAATCTTCAAATTGAAAATGTGCACATAGTGCAAGAGTACATTGATGTATTTCCAGAGGATTTACCTTGACATCCTCCAGAGCAGGAAGTTGAGTTCTCTATTGATTTTATTCCTGATGTAAGACCTATATCAAAGACCCCATATAGAATGGAAACTATGGAGTTAGTAGAGCTGAAGAAATAACTAGAAGAGTTGAGTGACAAATTATTTATTCGACCTAGTGTTTCTCCATGGGGAGCCCCAGTCTTGTTTGTATAGAAGAAAGATGGATCCATGAGGCTTTGTATTGATTATCGGGAAATCAATGCTATTAAAATAAATAATAAGTATCCTGTTCCCCAGATTGATGATTTATTTGACCAACTTCATGGAGCCTAATACTTTTAGAAGATTAAACTTCGGTACGGATATCATCAGCTACGTGTGAGGAAGGAAGATATTCTTAAGACAACATTTCAAACCAGGTATGGGCATTATGAGTTTACAGTTATTCCATTTGTACTGAAAAATACACCCTCTGTTTCCATGGATTTAATGAATAGAGTCTTCAAGGAATATCTTGATAACTTTGTTGTGGTATTAATCGATGATATCCTGGTATAATCAAAAAGCTATGAAGACCATGAGGATAATTTGAGAACTATTCTCAAAACTATGGGAAGAAATCAATTATATGGGAAGTTTAGCAAGTACGTATTCTGGATTCAGTTAGTTTATTTTCTAGGCCATATTGTCTCTAAGGATGGAATCCTAGTAGATCCTGCAAAGACAAAGGAAATCCATGAATGTCCCATACTAACAAACATAACCAAGTTATGCAATTTTATTAGCTTAGCAGGTTACTACCGGCATTTCATTCAAAATTTCGCCTGACTGGCTAAACCACTAACCAAGCTCACATGAAAAGAAGTTAAGTTTGTGTGGACAAAAGAGTGTGCAGAATGCTTCGAATAATTGAAAAGAAGATTGGTCAATGCTCCAATTTTGACTCTTCCATCTAGAAGTGATGGATTTGTGATATGAAAAGATGAATCGATGAATGTGATGGGTTGAATCCTTATGCAAAATGATAAAGTCATTTCTTATGCATTAAGACAGTTGAAAACTCATGAGAAAACTTATCCAACTCAGGATCTTGAGTTAGCAGCCGTAATCTTTCCTCTGAAAATATGGAGGCATTATCTCTACGGAGAGAGATGTGAGATTTATACGGACCACAAGATTTTGAAATATATTTTCACACAAAAATAACTTAATATGAGGAAAAGAAGATGGCTCTAGTTACTCAAATATTACGATTGTTCAATACACTACCACCCAAGAAAGGCGAATAAGGTGGCAGATGCATTAAGCAGGAAATATCATGGCCTTCTGACTCAAATGAGGATTGAAAGAGATCCTATGTTTATGGATAAAATGAAGATGGATATGGGAATTTTTAAGGAAGGGGAAACATAACTCCTCTTTCAAATGATTGCTATACCATCTTTATAACAAAAGATAAAAATTTCTCAACCTGATGATAAGAATCTGCAAAAGAAAATTAATGTAGTTAAGGATGGAAGACTGGCTGACTTCGTGTATGAAGAAGGAGTTCTGATGTTTGGGAAGAGGTTATGCATTACATCAGTACCTGAGATAAAAAGGTAACTACGAGACGATTCCCATAGATCAAATTTCTCTATACACCCGGGTAGCACTAAGATGTATAGAGATCTGAAGGAATATTTCTAGTGGGATAATTTGAAGTGGGAAATTGCTGACTAGGTGTCAAGGTTTCTAGTTTTTCAACAAGTGAAGGCAGAGAGACAACATCCCAAAGGCGTTATACAACCTCAACCTATTCCTATGTGGAAGTGGGATACCATTAGGATGCATTTGATCAACAGACTACTGAGGACACCTAGAAGGAACGATGCAATATGGGTAATTGTTGATTATTTCACAAAATCAGTACATTTCCTTAATATATGAGAAGATTTTCCACTCGAGCGCCTGGAATGACTGTATATTAATGAAGTTTTAAGACCTCATGGTGCACCTATATCAATCGTATCTGATCGAGATCACCAGTTTACATCAATGTTCTAGAAAAGTCTCCCGAAATATTTGAATACAGAGCATTGTATAAGTTGGCTTATCACCCCCAAACCAATGGACAATCTGAAAGGACTATTCAAACTTTAGAATACATGACGAGGTCATGCTCTCTTGACTTCCAAGGTATGTGGGATCAATACATACCTTTGGTGGAATTTTCCTACAAAAATAGTTTCCATTCTAGTAATCAAATGGATTCATATGAACCATTATATGGAAAGAAGTGTCGAACTCCAACTTGTTGGGATGAAGATGGTGAGAGGAGACTTATAGGATTAGAACTTATTGAAGAGACCATGGCAAAGGTGAAGAAAATTCTAGACCATATTAAGGCAGCCCAAAGTAGGCAAAAGGGTTATGCTGACAATCGGAGAAAGAATTTGGAATTCCATGTGAGAGATCATGTGTTTCTAAAAGTATCTCCATGGAAGGGTGTCCTAAGGTTCGGTAAGAAAGGGAAACTGAGCCCCATGTACATTGGTCCATTTGAAATTTTGGAACGAATCGGAGCTGTAGCTTACTATCTAGCGATGCCACCAAATCTCTCTAGAGTTCATGATGTGTTCCATGTGTCATTGTTAAAGAAATACATGCCAGACCCAACACATGTTCTCACATATGATGAAATTGAACTGGAACCTGATTTGACATATTGTGAAAAGCCAATTGGGATTCTTGACACATGGGAGCATATATTGAGAAATCAGATAGGTCACCCAGTGAAGGTTCTTTGGAGAAACCATAATATTGAGGAAGCAACATGGGAACCTGAGGATGTTATGAAAAAGAATCACCCACATCTTTTTGGTGGGATTTATACATAAAATTTCGAGGAAGAAATTTCCGAAGGAGGGAATAATGTAGCACCCCAAACATTTTATGGTATGTTTCTCTTAGTTACACTTTATTCATTAGGTAGCCTATATTTCATGAAACAATAAGACCCTATGGATCAAAACATGGTTACATATAAGAGATAGGCATAACTTAGCCACTAACCTTAAATTTACCAGCTCTGTGATTTGAATTTTAAAAATCTGATATACACGGTTGTGTTCAAGATGATATTTAGAGTCTGATAGAATTAACTTAATTTTCAGTGAATAGTAACATACGCTTATGAATAGTAGCCTAACCTTAGGAATAGTAACTTACCCTTATGAATAGTAATATGACTCTTATGAATGGTATCCATACCCTTGGGTGTATAAATGAATTTGGACTCCCTAAAGACGAAGATAAATATTCTAAGTTTTTATATATTTCAATTAAATAATGATTTGATTAAATAATTAATTAATCATATTTAGAAAATTATTTTTGAAAAATGGACTTCATTTTTGGATTCTACATGTCAAAAAATTATTAGGGTAAATATTTGGGTTTTTTCTAAAATACTTGAATTTTTGGTGAATAGTAAAATCTGATAATTCACAATTAATGCTAAATAATGGATTAATGGAGTCATCGATGATGATTTGATGATGTAAGCCCAATTGGTTCGAAGTAACCTACATATATTACTGTTCATGGTACTCACTATTGGTTGTCTTGAGAGGAAATAATAAATTAATGAGTTTTATATTAAGAAATTCCCTCTCCCCTCCACTATAAAACCCCCCTCTCACCCCCTTCCATTCACTCTCTCAAGCCTTGATCCTTCTCCAAATTCTGTCCAAATACCTTCCCAACCTCCTCCCACACGTCCAAAAATCTTTGGTCTCATAAAAAGACCAAAACCTCTCCCCAAAAGTTGTTTTCAAAGGAGGAAGTCTCAAAAGGTAAATTCCTCTTTCAAATCCCTTCTTTTCTTTTATGTTCATTTATTTTTGTTTCTTTTCTCACCTCCTTTCACCATAATGGTATGAAAAATCCAGTAACATACATTTACTAGAATTTTTTCATGCTAATGGTATATTTCATTACCTCTTATCCTTTCCCCACCATTTATTTGAATGAAATGAAAGCACTGTTTGAGATGTGCTAATTTAACCCATTCAAGGACAACGATTTATCGATTTCTATTATAATCCTTAATTCTGGTCATGAAACCATTCATGTTATGGTTGAACCAGATTATTATATATTTAATATATTCTATGTTTAGTTCTCTAATCCTTTTGTACAAAATGTATTAAGTTATAAAGAAAAACATGTTCATTGTAATCAAACCCACCTTTTAGCCAAAACGGTTGTCACTAAGGTTATATATATAATAATTCAAATTCACTCTATGTAACCAAATTAAATTTAAAACAATGTAATCTTCTAGATGTTTACTAAAATAATATAACATCATTTCTGTACAACCACATCCATCTTATATATTTATCCAAACTTGAATATAAGTGAACCAATCATTTAAAACCAAGTAATAAAACAAGCCCGAACAATGAAATTGAACCTTATATCCAATCAAAAAGGCCTATAATGAACTAAAAAGGATTATAATAAATTATTTACATATAAAAGAGGTTCTGGAATTATGAATTAACAATACCAAATTTTTAATTTAGGTCTTTAATAAAAAGTCAACAACACCTTCAAGCATAAGGTATGGGATCCTCTCTGTCACTTTTATTCAAGAATCTACCCTATCTTGTGTGCTTTTGCATTTAATTTCTAATGATGGGGTATGTTTTCTCATCTCCCCCATACTACCCTTAAGATATATAAATCATAGGATAACCTTTTATCTCTCATTAATCCCTCACAAGAACACTCGTTACCATGCCAAAATATTTGTAAGGGGTTTTTTTCTCATCTCACTTTCAATTTTGTGGGATCTCCATTGTTCACCTATTATTTCTTATATGTGTTATAGGTGTACTGCCATTTGAAATATGTTATCATTCTTCTCATTATATTCATTGTATTTTGTGACTATTTTTGTGGTTATTAACTCTGTCATACGAATCAATTGAATACAACACGGTAACAAACTTTGTCTCAATTTTCACTTCATTGTGAATTGCTAGGTAATTGTCCACATACTCTTTATTATGTGGTGTACCTACTACCCACTTGATATCAATTTTCAATTTAAAGTATATTCCATTTAAATATCCATATTCTCATATCATGGATATTATTATTGTCTAATCTATATACCATTTTACATACAGTATTTATTTTGAATGTTGTTTTGACTGTGGAAATGTTGATGAATCTATATCCTCTATTCTATACGGATAATGTAAATACATATTTATCTTGTATTGAATCTATTTCTAAAGAATTATTGGATGTAGAGTTGGGTGGGGACCACTACAACCCATCGATGCATCAGTAGGTCTCATGAGACAAAATAGTTTGGAGACATACCCTTTGAGTTTGTTTCAAAAAATCAAACGGGTTTCTACCCATAGAACAAAACCGTTTTTACAGTATTATGGTTCATGTTCCAGATACATGACATCCAATTAATAAGAATTATTTTTATTCATTGTTAGTTATTATTGTTATCCATGAGGTTTTCACTATGACAACATCTATGGATGCAGTTTCATTCTCATTTTATTAATGGCATTAGTTGTTCATTTATTCACTATGTCATTTTGATTATGTCAGATTGATTGTGATTCACTTATTATTGTACTCATGCTTCCACTTTTTTTTAACCCTTACTGAGCATTTGAGCTCACCCCATTCATTGTCTACCTTCGACAGGTGATGAAGAGAAGGTCATCTTTTGATTTCCTGTGGACGCATTTTTGAGTTTTTTTTGTTATGTATTGTATATTTTAACCTTATCCAATGTAATTTATGTAAAATAAATGTATCTAGTTTCTCCAAGACTACTAAACTAATCGTTCGTTTGGGATTTTCATTCCTTCTAACCATGGCAATATCACAAGTAATGCATCATCTCCATCCTAGTGGGGTTGGGGTGTTACACATTTCCCTCATGAAGCTCTCGAATGTGTATTATTCTTTATTAGGGGGTGGAAAATCCTCTTGAAAAATGTTTATATTCTATACATGAGTTAAATAAGAGAGTATCATGATGAATATTGTGATTCCCTCTCCCATCAAATAGTGCATCTCAGTAAAATAGTCATCGCATTGATCTTCGCATCGGTTGATAGCTCGATTCCTCCTATTACCGACCATTGTCTAGAATAAAAGGAATATTATGAGTAACATATAAAGAGGAATACAATGAAAAAAAGTTATAACTTATAAATTTCATGTATTTCATTAACTTATGTATTTATAGGCTTTAATCTATGTTATCCATGAACTACTTCCCAACATATTTAATTACAGGCATATTTTTTAATTCCCATATTAATGGTTCATACTAAGCTTATGAATTTACCAAAGACTATCCCCTAGGAGTGTCATAACTAAGAGTGCATCAAATCCCATTGTCCTATACTAGTCCTCATTCAAGACTAGCTCAAAGGGGTGGCTTTTGGTTTTACGCCTAGATATATCTGTGCCAGAGCCGCCTCTACCTACTCGTATCTAGACAAGGATGTATTTTATTGATAAACCACTTACTCAATACTCACCAACATTTAGGGATGTTTTTATTATACAGTCTTATCCCTAAGGCTTTCACTAGGGTTTTCTAATCCTAATCCCAAAAATTACTAAACATATCCCCTAATACTTCCTATAACAACCCTGATCTTCATTACACATTTAAACATGCTTTATTACAAAATATTTCACTTAATAAAACCCATAATATCAATATTTCTAGTGTATTTGGGGCTTAGGAACATTATATGACTATATAAAACAGTAAATAAGCATTTGTATTGAAACCTTCCTTTACATGACCACAACATTCCCTCACACATATCATTGTAAGGGATAACCTGAGGATATACATGTAAAAAGGGATAGATATAAAGCCCAGAAAGGGAGTAAACGAGGAATAAAATGAATAATACAATACATGTTAGGAAATAGGCATATCTATGGAGCATAATATAAACATGAACATAATGGCATGATATATCATGATTATCATAACACGGAAATGTGGCAACAAAATTTAACCAGATATTAGTATGATCCAAGGCTCATTGCACATGGAGAATGTGTAAACCCTAATTTCACTTGAATTATCATGACTAAAACCTCATTCCACTTTATGTATCATGATACTAGTCTTTACCCAATTCATTAGAGCACTATCAGGTAACACCATTCTTAATCATTTAATCTCATGCAAATGTGTGCCACATTTATCATATAACATGGATTCATTAAACATTATCATTTATTCCATGATAAAGGAATGTGGAATTCATAAATGAAGATCTATAACCAATAATTTAATGTGAATAACGATGAATACCCTTTATAGAGATATGGGCATGGTATTCACTATAAAATGCCTTTGGATTGGAAAATTGTGGAGCAATTTAGTCCGCATAACAGTGTGACATAAGGATTCATAAAAAATGATTGATGAGAGATAAAAGGGTTTATCATAGTATTTACATAAAATGGAAAGTAATGTTTTCATATAGACACATTTCCCATCATATTTAATGGAGTATAGATTCATAATATGAAATAATTTCTTGAATGTAAATGAGGAGAGATAAATCCCTTAAGAAATTTCATCATAGTAATGGGTGTACATGGGAGGAATTAATGAGAGAGGAAATGAGTATCTCATCATTCAAACAAAAATATGTTACTATAAGGGAGGTTCAAAATCATACCACAACATTTGTAATTGAAAAGAAATGGGTAAAGTAACACAAAGAAACTTGGACACAAAATGAGAGAGGAAGAAATCCCTTACTTGGAAGTGTGATACCAAAGGCTTGAGAGAGGATTGAGAGAGCATTATTGGTAGCGTGGGGCTCCTTGTTAGGATTCTATAGATAGTATGTCAGGGGTTGATCAATATACAAATTGTTTGAGTAAAGAGGAATGGGAGGTTGAGTGGGTTTATATAGGAAATGCGAGTGAAATCTTTATTATTTAGGTTTTTGACACTGCACAATAAAATAATCAAAACCACAAATCATCCCATGTTTTTTCCCATGTTTTTTTCCAAATTGGAGTGCAAGAAATTATTTTATAAGGCCGATTTCCAAACATCATAAAGTATTAGTCATTCTTATGTGGAGGCGTGTCACCGTCTCAAGGAAATCATTTTAAAATGTTAATATGTTTTATAAGTCTTAGAGGGTCCAGTATGTCATTGTAAATTAAATCAAACATATCTAAAATCACATTATTTTAAAGGTAAAAGATATATTGGACGAATATCCCATTTACAGTCTTTTTTTACAAAAATATTGGGTCATTATGTTTCCATAAAACATATTAGATATTTTAATGGTATTTAATTTTTACACAATAATTAGACTGTCTCGGAAAATTATGAAAAATTCACCATTGGATTATTTGGAAATCTTGATTCCAAATATACTATTCATTTTATATAAATAATTTTATAAATATGTGAATTTTTATTTTTGAAATAAAAACAGTCATTTATCAAAATTTTATGGGTTTTGACAAAAAAAACTTTCAAACCATAAAAAATTTATAATTGTATTCATAAAAAATATAAAATCATTTATATTTAACAAAAAATAATTTAGTAATAATATATTATTAAAATATTCTTTAATTCATAAATTCATTATTTCTTCAAAATATATTTCTTAAATGAATATTAACTAAAAATTCTATTTGTGCTTTAAAACCCATTTACAATGTAATCATAATAAAATGAATGTATATTCTTTATACAAAAACCAAGAACATAATCATAGTGCTAGGGTATTGTTACATAACCTCTTATAACACCTATATAAGAACTAGGGTTAAGTTTTGTAATGGTGGTAGACTCTAGGGGTGGCTCAGATAACATTTCTCTAGTTGTGATCTCTATTAACATCCACTTCTCTCATAGGAGGTTCTATTCAAGATTAACGTGGTGAAGCAAGGATTGATCTTGGCCAAGAGCAAATTTGCATGACGCTACCTTCTTTTTGAGCTCCAAAAAATTGGATTTATATGGAAATATTATATTGGATGAGTTCATCACTTCCTTTGACTATGTGAATTTGATTTGATAAGTCCCAATATTTATATTAATCATGTGATCATGTTTCAACGACAATATTAGCTACTTTAATAATTCTTCATGGTATTTTAAAAAACAAAAACATAAAACAAAGGAAGTTAAAATTTTTTATAATATCATTTTTTACAATAAGACATTTAATTAGATCAACATAAATTTTAACTAACATTTTTTTGGTTCATTACAAGACTCCTGCTGAGAAGAAACCCTATAATGGGAGGAGGGGGAGGCACAACCGCTCTGAGGCCCTATCTCTTGGAATAGATATTTTAACATTATATAAATTTTAAAAGAGTTTTTGATATAATATATTAATACATTCCTTCAAAATATATATTTGGTATTGATTAATTTAATTAATTTGAAAAAATTAGTTATTAATTAATTTTTGTTGGAAAATCATATTTTTTTAACATTAAATGATTTTCTTATTAATTTATTAAAATTGATCATTTATTTAATAAAAATTAATTTCATTTTATTGAAACATTTTTATTAAAACAATATTTCTATGTAAATTCACTTTCAAATATAAAATTTTATAACAATGATAAATTTATAGAAATACCAATAATAATGGAAATATATATTTCATTTATTATATTATTAATTAATTTTTTTTCAATCCTAAATTCTACATACAAAACAAAAAATTTATCCTATGTATAATTACTATGGATTATATATGAAACCGTGGTTGTTGTTAGTGGTGATTAAGCTAGTGTGGATCTCATAGTGACTTCTACAGGATTAAATTTCATTGATTAACTATTTCCTTCAAGACATAATTTTTGATGTTCATCATGGAATTGGTCTTGGAAAAAACCCGTTGATCTTACCTCATTTGCATGATCTAAAAAATAGCCCCATAAAGAATATATTTATTTTAGGATTTCATTACTTCCATTTTCTACATAGAATTCATAATTTAGTAACTTTTATTTATTCATGCCAATTTATTGGCTATTTTAAAATAGACATATTTTAATATAACGCTACTTATAGTTTATTTAATTAAGTTTTTATGTATATCAATGGTATCTACAACCATGTTATCCCAACTTCTATATAATCTCAATGGTTATGCAATACCAACAGCTATACAAGTCCAATTGCCATATATGTCCAATAATAATATAAATACTCTATAACCCCCATTAGATATAATAAATTCATTCCATTCTCATATCATAAATGAAACATCTTATTAATAGAGTTTTAATTTTTATTTTACAACATGGTTTCTATTTTCATGATTTTCTATCTCCTTGTTGGTTTAGTTTTTCTATTAGTAATTCATAAGGTTAAAGATGATCAAGATTATTTCCTAGATTTAATGATAATATTATTTTCTAGTTATTGTCTCATCATAATATATATACATTTAAGGGTTGAAATCAAACATGGTATGTAATAGTATTTGGTATGAAATACTTTTTATCGTATACTTTTGTGGTAATTTTCAATTATTATTAAATAATTTGTTATTAATTTGATTCATCTATTGTTTATTTTTATTGAGATTTCTATTAACTATAGAGAATAAAAACATGAACATGGTGAATTAAAATAAATAATTATATCTTATATGTTAAATTATAAGCAGAAGGGACTCAGGTAGTTTCACTTTAATGGATGATAATAATTTCTCGAATTTATTTCTTGATCATTTATTCCAAATAAAGTATGTATAAATCATATAATGAGGAAATTTTGGGAGATCTACTAAAATTATGAGAATGAAATGACATTTTTGATACCAGTAAGAAAGAAGAAAAAATATTCTTATTTGAGATTATAGTGTAGAGATATAATCCACAATTCCATATAAACTAATTTAATATAATTTATGTGGGAATATGAGACATAGGTCAATAAAAATTAATCCTAATTTTATTACATTTATTAATTATTTCAGCAATATGTTTTATATGCTATTTTTAAAACAAAAAATTAAAGATATTTAAAAAATTCAATTTTCTCAAAGGTGATGTTCCATATGATCTAGGGTTATTTATAAAAAATATAATAATACATAATTGGTGGGAATAAATTGTAAATTTATTTGAATTACCTCTTAATACATCGTATTAATTATAATTATAGCAATCATTACACACCATTTAGAAATGGAGTTTCCAAGAGAAAGAATGGAATCCTCGTTAAAATATTAAGATCCATATTGGTTGAATTCAAACTCTTCATATTCTATTTAATATATATTATTTTAAAATTTTCAAATATTTCAAATATATGTTTTCAAATGTCTAGATAAAATATGACTGCTTATGAGATTTGGTTTAATAAGAATCTATTGGTGAAGTATATTAATGTGTTTGGCAGTCTATACATGATGACATTACATATATATATTAGGTAATGGTTTATAAGGGTACTAAAGAAATATATATATATATATATATATATTAGTTCTCCCATGGAATTGGTTACAAGTACTACAAGAAAAAGGCAACATAAATTAGAAGAATCATATAATGAGAATATCAATGAAAATAAACATAATTTGATGGAGTTTCAGGATAAATATCGTGATAATTAAAAAGATTACTATATAAAAATTTTGAAAATTTGAGTAAATGTAAAACTAAATGTAAATAATCCAATTTCAGTTTTTATTAATATCATACATGTGATGGGGGAGGGGATCTTGATTATATAAAACAAAACTAAATGGAGAATAAATGAAACAAGTTGAGCCTAATATTGTTATATGTAATACAGAGGGACTAGTTAAAACCAAAATAAGTGATGGATTTGATAAAAAATAGATCATATTTCACAAGTTGAGCTACATTTTATTGATGTGGATAATGGGAAACATGAATAAGTAAAATCAATGAATGAGGGTCATGAACAGATTGAGAAAAATGTTTTTTGGGATCTTATTCATAAACTGAAAAGGAATCAAATAATTAGAACTAAATGTAATTTAAAAAAATATAAATGATAATGGTGATATTTCATAAAAAACAATCTATATTGGTGTAAAATTGGTACTCTAAAGTAGAAGGTTTTTACATTAAAGATACATTTTTACTTTTTGTAGGATGTGATTCTAACAAAAATTGTCTAGCCATTATCACATAGAATGATTTTAATGTTCATAAAATGGAATTTTAATATAAAATAATGATTGGTGATATAGAATAAGATGTGCTATTTAATAAACATGTAGGACTTAACCTCAATAATAAGGGGAAAATTATACTAGTTAAAGAAATATATATATGGGTTAAAACATTTTCCAAGATATTTGTGATTAGGGATGAGAAAAAATCTCAAGGAGATGGATTTCATCAATGTAATGTTTGAAAAAGACCATTATTTGATGGATATGATCATGTGGACTCTTTTTTATATTTTATATGATTATGCCATATGTTTTTTCGGTGAGTGTTTTATACTTATGGGGAATGGAAAATAAAAATGAATATTCAACGTGAAATTTCAATACTTATAAAGATATGTTTTTATTAGATATTATGTAAAAAGGGAATCATTTTTTCATAGATCTTGAAAAATATAAAAACGAATTATTTAATAAATATGGCATGAAATACTCTAAATAAGTATCCACACATGTGATTGTTGGATTGAATTTGACTAATGATACTCCTGGGAATATTTTGAGTCAAAGTGAATTTATAAAATTGACTAGAATCTTACTATATCTCATAGTATTCAGAAAAAACATGGTCTATTTGGTATCATTTTGTTCAATATTACTATTTAATGATAAATAATCCCTAATGAAATATTTTAAAACAATTCTATGATACATCAATAGAATTATGAATCATGGAATTTTATATAAATGTTGTATGAAGATATTTTTATTAGGATACAACAATTTAGGTTGTGTTGGATGTATATAAGATAATAACTAAATATCCAGATCTTTATTTATCATTAGATTTTTTTTAAAACTAGATCTATAAGAATAAAATTTAGTTTAACTCTCATTATAATTTAGGATGAGTATGTGGATTCTATAAGAACAGGATCATATATAATTTGGATGAAAGGGAAGAAAAAAATATTAGATGTTAAAGGTTTAAAGCTATTTATTATCAGTTATACAAGTCAAAGTTTCGCACCCAAAATTTTTAATCATTTATTATTTTATTTATCGCATGGGATTTTATCACTTTTTTTATGTTTGAATTCCTATATAATTCTTTTTTGTTTTTTTGGGTAGTTTTTTACTCTATAGAATGTAAGTTTTCAAAGTTTAAGGGAAATCATGTGAGTAACACTACATTGGGGGTTTTTTTAGTATATATTGTTCTTTTTTGGTTAGTTCACATAGATAATATGTGTTTAATTTTAAACTTTTTGGCACTCTGGGAAACCTACAAAAGAGTTTAGTGTGTATAGGATCTGGTGTATGACTTGTGCACAACTAGTACATACCATGTGAAAAGTGTGTGTTAGTGTATATAATTTTAATAGATTTTTTTATTGGTTTCAGAAGGGTTCACAAATTGTTCATCCAACTTGTATGAGGGTGTTTTTCAATCCAGTGGATAGAACATGGTTGACATGTATTCTGGAAAATTGTTCATAAAAAATGTGTGACCTTCCCTAATAGCTTAAAATTATCCTTTTACCCTTTAAAAATTTCAAATTAAGACCCTGAAGGGGTCTCCTACCATTCTATTTCATGTGACTCCTCCTAAGTGGACCTTCAAGCTTCCTCCCCTCTTTATCTCTTGGATTTTGGTGCCCTGTCCTTTGAATTTTTTGGGTTATTATTCTTTTTTGAGAATCTCTTACTCATCCCCTCTCTCATTCATCTTGTTTGTATTCTTTCCCTTACCTTGGTATTATCATGGTATAATCCTAGGGGATGGTTCATGATGTTTTATTTAGTTTCTTAATGGTTTAGAGTTTGAATATTGATTCTTGGGTCCTCTTTGTCCTGAATTCAATATTTCAACATATTTTCACAATGTTTACATATGAGTTTCAATGATTTTAATTTCCAAAAAATAACATTTGATAATTTTAGATTTATAAATTCATATTAATAAAATTATTCATGTTAATTGTTACATAATTTATTTATAGAATATGTTAAGTTGAATATATGATTTGAAAAGGTACTTTCCCATGGTTTAAACAAGTTATGATAAATATTTAAAAATATATATGTGTTAGATATTTAATTAAATGTATAATTGATATTTTTAATGTATTTTTTTAACTTGTGACTTGAACATGGTAAGATTGTGTTAATTAATTTTATAAATAGAATTGTAGTTTTTTGGTTAATTTCCCTTTTTTGGTACGATGGTTTTTCATCAAATTTCATACCTATTAACATGTGATTTTAATTATATTCTTTGGAGGTTTTTTTGTAACCCATATGAATGCACATACATATATACAATTGAATGAATTCCCGTGTATATTTTTAGGATCACATATATGTGTGATAAAAATATATATGTGTGTGTGTGTGTGTAAATGTATGTATTTTCCTTTTCAAATCTTAAGTATTAAAATCACTTATTTGTTCCACATTTTTTTCCAAATAAGGTTTAATTTTTTGTTTCTATAATTTGTCTTCTCAAAAATGGTTTCTAGAATTCCTTATGTTTTTCATGAAATGGGATTTCTATTTTAGTTTTATAAATGTTGAATTAAATGCCAAAATTCTCATTGAGAATGTGTTTTGATGATTGTATTTGGATTTTGAAATGAAATTTGAAAGAAATGTGTTTTCTTAGAGAAATGATTATTAGTTTCAAAATAAGAAAGCCTAATTGAAAACTTAAAATGATTCTATCTAAAAATTTACACCCCTATTTAATAACCCAATTTTATAGAGGGATTCAAAATGGGTTTTTATGGGGAAGTATGTTATGAAACTATCATTGAATTATTTTTTTTCTTGATTGTATTTTTTTATGTAAATGATACCTCACGCTCCATTTCAATTGTCATGATATTCTATGAATCATTCCGAGGGTCGATAGACATCACTATCTAGTCTTTATGAAATGGAATAGTTCCCCCATGTGGATCAATATACATAAGACACAGGGGGAATACCACTTTAAATGGTAGTTTAGAGCAGTGGGATGTTAATTGACATAGAGATACATCGATAAGAAAACATATTGTTTTGAACTGATTATCTCTATGGCATCCTCACTGGAAGTTTAGTAATTTCTTATGGTTATTTATATTTTACCATATCATAGTTATTTATTTTGAATTCATTAATTCTCCTTACCTTTAACATTATTGTATATTAAGCCTTGTTTTTTTCAATGTATCATGTTCCAAATTTTATGAAAATGGTTTACTTATGCACTAAAATCTGCATTTTTATTCTTGTTGAACTACTTCAGTGTGAGTTTGAAATTTTTTTTAAAAATATTTCCAAAAATTTTGGTTTTTAATTTATGGTTTGATTAAAATTTAAATTCTTATCTAAAAATATGTTTTGGTTTAAAATGGTTTTCATTCATGAAAATATTTTGTTTTTTTCTTCAAAATTATAAAAACCTACATTCTGCTTATATTTTAAAGCTATTATTTGTTGTATGATTTGGAAAAGGGAATATATTTATTTTTTGGATATTACCTACAAATATATTTATACTCACATCATACTTATGCCATTTGGCATTGGTATACCCATTAGTTTTTTTGGTTCTGGTTCTGGTTCTTGATTTCTCTTGGGGATTGTTAGTTTTATAGATAAATGGGGACCATAAAGGTCACATGAATATGATGTTATTTTTTTTCATTTTCATCTTATTTTCATCAAACTATTTGGATATCTATATTTTAATATTTTTTTTCTATTTATTTATGACATATTTGATGTTTACTTTTTATATGCCCTATTTTTTAGTTTTGATTTATATTTATAGGTATATTTCTACACATATAACCCTAAGTCAAAAGTTTTCCATTGATGGATTTAATGAAGAATCATGTCCTTAATGTTTATTTACAAGGTGAAATCATCCCTGGTGATTTTAAATTGATACCCATGATACTTTTTGATAGCCCATAGGGGTCCAGGATTCCCCTCTGGTATGTTATAGGCCAGCTTGGGTGCCCGGTTTCGGGGATAACATAGGTTGGTTCATGACACAATGTGTATTAAATTTGTTAAATAAAATGTTGAAATAATCAATATCTAAATATATTATTATTTAATATTATTCAATATAAATGAATTGAAAAAATAGATATATGTGGATGGAATGTATTTCTAGTCTGAAATAATTTGATATTATTTATTACAATCAGTATTCCAAAATATATATTTTAAGATATGGGGATGAAATTTCATTTTTAACCAATTTCTTTTAAATTAATAATCTTGGTTATTCCCCCAGTGTTATTTAATTTTCTTTTTCAATGGTTTACTAATAAAAAATACACAATGGATACATGCTTAATTGAATCGAAAGTTGGAATTACTATTTAGAGTGTGAGAATTTATTCTGTAGATTAAGGTGATAATATCAAGTTCATATGAAATAATTTTCCTATCATTGAGGGATGAAATGCTCCAAAAAAATTTATAATTAAACAATTTTGTTTTATTATGTTTTAAATTAATAAAATATTTGAATTGATATAAGTTATTTATAGTTGAAAAAAATCCCAAGGGGGACATTGAAAAACACATGGAATTGATAAAGTATAGTTTTATTAATTTTAAACAACATTTAAGAATCATGGAAATCATTTGGAAAGTTTTTTTTGTTATCCTATAATGTTTGAAGTGTTTTTGTGATGTTTGGTTGAGTCTAAAGGTACAAAAAAATGGAGTTATGGAAATTACATTGATAATGTAAGAATAAACTCAAATTCAAATTGAAGACATATCGATATATAAGATATTATAAAGCTCGTGTAAAATTAATTAGAATACTATGCATGAGTGACTTTTTTATTTTGAGGTATGTATAGAATTATTCTAAGTCTAATGTATGAATAACCTAAAGTCTATGTCAATGTAAGAAGATGATTTTAAATACCACATAAGAGTAAATTTTGATTCAATTAACAATAATATAATCGGTAAAAATCATATATGATTAATTAAAATACCATGTTGTCATATTTAAAAATTTCTAAAGGACATTTATTTATATGTTGACCTCACATATGTGAAGGAAGAAGAAATGTAACATGAATAACACACAAAAAAAGTGTTATTACCTTGGAATAAGAAATTATTTAATGAGTAAAATGTTATAATGTAAGAAGTTGATTGTTCTATGGAACTGACTCCAACAGACTCCCACTTGTACTAAATCCAATTGTAAATTACCATCATTATTCTATATCTCACATGGTTTTTATGATTCTTAAAAAATAATTATTCAGTTGAGGGTTTTTTCATCCTCCCCTCTATGGAAACTCTACATACCGGGATCTTACCCCTTTGATAAAAATTACTAAAGTGGTGATACATCTGATGTATATGTTTCATCCATTTATGTGACCTTTTATCCTTAGGAAGGGTCACCATAATATTATTATCAAAATACATTTTTTAATGGTATTTATTATTATGAACCACATAAATATTTTTAAGGAATTTTTATATCCACAGTTCTTCCTTGGTTGTATCATAAGCTGAAATATACTCAAATTCCACTTTAAAATCCGGAACGACCAGATTCTTTTATCTCTTCCAGATTATAACTCCTTCATTGATATTGATGATACATACTAACCATGACTTCATATCATCCATATCTATCTATAAACTAGATATGTATATCCTCTGATTACTAATTTAGTATCCCCACCATAAACTAAGAACGTATCTTTAGTGTTCCTTAGACACTTAAGGATAATATGGACTACCATCCAATGGTTTTCCCCTATATCCACTTGATATCTTCCCACTATGTTAAAGTCATAGGTAATATAAATCCTAGAACATAACATGGCATACATATAATATCTGACCACATACACAAATGAGACTCTATTGATACTTTTTTCTTTCCTCTTGTGTTTGAGGAAAAATTTTATTTGAAATATTTATGCTATGTGAAATTTTAATAAATCCCTTCTTATATTTTTCCATATAATCTCTTCAGTATCTGTTGGATATATATACCCTGACATATTCCTATCATCCTTTTATATTTATCATGGATGATCTTCATCCCCAGAATGTAGGCTAATTCACCAAACTCTATCATGTAGAAACACCAATTTAGCCATGCCTTAATTGACTATACGAATAGTATCTCATTTCCAATAATCAATATGTCATCAAAATATATTAATAATAAAATTATTGAACTCTCTATAAACCACCTATTGATAAATGGATCATATTCATTCTTGGTTAAAGAAAATTATCTTATGTCATAGTCCAAAAAATGTTACATGACCTAAATTCTTGCTTCAGTCTATAAATGGATCTCTCTAGCATACATACCTTATTTTCATTTTTTGGATTTATGTACCCTCTTGGTTGTATCCTATATTTATTTTTGATTGGTTATAGTTAAATAAATATATTTATATATCTATTTTTGAAATCTCTTAATCATGGTAAGCTGTTATGGAAAAAAATTATAATAGATTTCATCATCGTAATAGTTGAAAAGGTTTCATCATATTCTATGCCCTAATGTTGGTAATACCCTAAAATTATAATATATTATTACCTATAAATAATTAAATTTGTTTGATAGATTACACAACACAAAACACTTAACTAAAACAAAACGATAATATAAATTAGAATAACTAATTTATGAATTATATGTTTTAGAAAATAAATACAACATTTAACGTAATTTTATTTTATTTTTTTACTAAAATGACTAATAAGGTTATTTATTTTTTTGAAAAGTAATTTTATAAGAAATTTATTTTTATTAGAAACACATTTATAATTCTAGAATAATGCTATTAAAGAACCATTATGTTTGATATTTATAATTTCCAGACACCAATTTTGTTGGTAAATGATATGAAATAAGAATAATAAGAGTTAATATTTGAAATTTTCATTTTAAAATAAAAATTGGTTTTCATTATTTTTTTTTATTTTTTTCAAAAACTAAATTTATAATTTCTTTAATTTTAAATTAATAAAAATAAAATTGATTTATGAATTACTCATATAAAAATTGATTTAGTATGAATTTTTGATATTTTAAAAGTTACCCTTGAACCCTTGAAAAGAGGATTTTTAAAAATGAATAGAAATATAATGTATATGGGTCATTCAGGTAGGCATGAAAATTTTATTTTTTATCACATTATCATTATGTAAGAATGTTCTATAGGATGATAAATATAACGACCCATACTTTACATACATTGTTAATACTTCGAAATTGAAGCACACTTATATGACAAAACCACAAAGGACCGTATAGGTATAGTGTCTTTAGAAACTGGGAAACATAAACAACTGGTTCATAAATCTTCTACAGTGTCTCCCATTTATTTTATCATATCTAGGGTCCCTTTTAGCATATTCTACTTAATATCCATCTTCCTGACCTGGGGAAAAGAAAACATAAAAGGGTGAGCTCAAATGCTCATTAAGGGCAAATAAAGGAAATAAAAAATCATATCATATCTTTATGAAGATCAAAACCTGCAAAAGAGATCATAATATCTTAACATGGAATAAATCATAGAAGTGAAAATGAGATCCCCATAAAACTTGAAACATTGTGGCATGCACACATAATCATGGAAAATAATTTCTTGTTAGTCATGACTCATTGCCAAGACTATCTTAGTGGACAAAGTCCCTTTCTGAACCGAGTTCACTCCTCATTTCAGTCCTGTATCACTGAACCGAAATAACCTTCCGTTCCAGCCATGTCTATCTCATGAGATATAAAATCTTTACCCAATGCATTGGAGGGAGATATAGGTCCCACCCATCTTATAATGAATCCTTTCTTATGTGTGCCACATAATCATAAAACATACATCATCGCATAACACATGTAACAAAAATGGGATTCTTGAAACATCATGACATCATAAATCAATTCATATAAGATAAAGGAATTCATAAACATAATTCCATCACAACATAGTCAAATCAATGTAAAAATATGGATAGAAACAGAACCCTTTATTATCTTAGATGGAAAATAATTTTGATAAAACACTTGAATTGAATTCTTGAGGAAAATATCCTTTCTTCTTCAAAATCAATTTCTTTTCACAAAACATCATGCAATTTTAAAAGAAAGAGATTTTATTGAAAATAGTCATGAAATATTTTAGAGGAAGCTTCATGAAAATAAGTCTTTATAAAACAGTAGAAATCCGTTCGTGCCGTATAAGTTAAAAAAAAACATTCTTCGTACTTTTGTCGGAAAAGTCAAAAAGTACCTCGTATGACAAAAGATTCCTTTCATAGATATTACTAAAAACTCACTGAAGGGTAAAAATGGATTTAAACAATTGTAGGTTGATGTAAATAACATTAAATATTGAGGAAACATGGATGTGGATGATAAAATATACCCCAGTAAATTTCAAAGTACAAACAATCTCGGATAAAAATGAGATTGCGATATTTCCCTTACCTTAGGTCCGATTTGCTTTGTTCGTGTCCGAAGCTCCTCTTCTTTGGAACGCCTCTTTGAATCCTCCACTCAAGGAACTATGATTGGTCTTTGGAGAAGACCAGGACCTATAGGATTATTCTAGGGAAGTGGAGAGGAGAAAATGGCAGGGGTTGGCCGAGCTTGAGTGCTCAAATTGGTGTGAGGAGGAGGGGGAGGAGGTGCCCTTTTATAAGGGAGGAGAGGGGCACCTTAGGAATATCTCAAAATATTATTTTATATTAAATTCAAAATCGGTTTATAATGGTTCCAAAGGGTCTTATTTAGAAGGTAAAGTGGGTATGGGTCGAAATCCTATCAACCAATAGGATTTAAACATGTTTAGGGTATTATTTTAACCTTATCAATTAGATTTAACTCTAAGTTAATTAATTTAACTTTTACCGTGTCTTTTTGTTTTCTTTCACTATATGGTTAATACACTTACTATAACATGCCAAACGAACCCCAAATTGTTTATTATTAATATATATATCCTTATCTAAGTCATTTGGCCGAACCATAGATTTTTAGGAATAAAATAACAATTAATAATATAATATTTGATTTAAAATCTATTTTGTGTCAATTTTGACACTATTTGATATATGATTTTTGTGAAAGTCATAACAGAATTATATGTTCGAACCAAGTTGATTAAATCAACATTAATATATCATAGTAACCTATAAAATTAGTGGAATTCATAAAAAGTCTTAAATTACATTTATTTTGGTATTTATATTATCAATTTTGTCAATATTTCATTAATAAGATAATTACTGCATCATCTTTGTGTCATAAATAAATTAAATTATTTGATGTCTAAAAATTACAAATAAAGTACCATCATGTAGGAAATCTTTTTAGCTTTCTAATTAATATTTACAATCGAATTTATCTTATGTATAACCCCATATTAAAAATGATTTACTTATTAAACTTTGATTTTAACTATTTTAACCCTTCTTTAAATAAATTAATAATAAATGTCCTAATCTAATCCAAGTGGGCCTAAATGGTCTTATTTTATTCCTAAGTTTGTTTTTGGTCGAATTACACTTGTCCAATAGAATTAGGACGGGTAATATTAATATCATATTTACCCTTAGTTACCCTATTTACTATTAACCGCTGTAAAAAAAGTAAAAAGTTACTATTCACCAAAAAATTATTTTTATCTCATTGAACCACATTTTACTTACTGATATCAACCGTGTCTGTCGGATTTTCGAAATTCCATTCACAGAAGCGGTAAAATTAAGTTTTATGCAAAATTCAGTTTTTAACCTACCACTTAGTGGTTTCACTATTCATCAAAAATTGAAAGTTTTCAGAAAAATACCAAAATTTCACCCTAGGCTAATTTCGATATTCTAAGTCCAAAAATGAAGTCCATTTTGAAAAATAAAATTTATAAAATTTCAAAAAGTGGTTATTACTATTCATAACGGCTAGTTTTAATAGCATATTGTTGTTTAGTGAAACTCGGTATTGCGTATGACGCAAGCTATCGAGGAAGGTCGCGATTGCGTGTAAAGCAAGCCAAGAAAGTGTTGTGTAGAAAAAGATTCCTTTGATGATTTATATAACATAAAAGTCTCGGGTGTTACATTCTACCCCCCTTAAAAAGAATTTCGCCCTCGAAATTCGTCACTTTGTAACAAACAGATGAGGATACTTCTCCCTCATCATATCCTCAAGCTCCCATGTGGCTTCTTCAAGTTGGTGGTTTCTCCATAAAACTATCACCAAGCGAGTGGTCTTGTTTCGTAGGACTTTTTCGCTACGATCCAGAATCTCTATCGGCTGTTCTTCATAAGAAAGATCTTGCTCCAGCGGTACAACTTCTGAGCTGAGTACATGTGAAGGATCTGGTATGTACTTTCTCAGGAGAGATACATGGAACACATCGTGAACTTGAGAGAGATTCGGTGGAAGCGCCAATCAGTAAGCTACCTTCCCAACACGATCCAGTATTTCGAAAGGACCGATATATCTAGGGCTCAACTTCCCCTTCTTTCCAAATCTCATAACCCTCTTCCAGGGAGATATTCGTAAGAACACTTTATCACCCACTTCAAACTCTAGGTCTTTTCTTCGGTTGTCGGCATAACTTTTCTGTCGACTCTGAGCTGCTCTTATGTGTTTTTGAATAGATCTGACCTTTTCTGCCATTTCATCAACGAGATCAGGTCCTAATAGATTTCTTTCCCCAACTTCATCCCAGTAAGTTGGAGTCCTACATTTCTTTCCATAGAGAGCTTCATAAGGAGCCATCTGAATACTGGAGTGAAAGCTATTATTATAAGAAAATTCCACAAAAGGTAGGTGTTGATCCCAACCTCCTTTGAAATCCATAGAGCAAGCTCTCAAAATATCTTCTAGGGTTTGAATTGTTCTCTCAGACTGACCGTCTGTCTGGGGATGATAAGCAGTGATGAAACTCAACTCTGTATCCAGAGTATGCTGAAGACTTCGCCAGAACTTCGAGGTAAATCTCGGATCCCGATCAGATATAATAGAAAGTGGTACTCCATGCAATCTTACCACTTCCTTTACATATATCCTGGCAAGCTGATCTAGAGAGAAATCCTCTCTAATAGCAATGAAGTGTGCAGACTTTGTAAGATGATCAACTATGACCCAGATAGCATTATTGCCTTTGGATGTTTTAGGAAGTCCTGTGACAAAGTCCATAGTGATGTTTTCCCATTTCCATTCGGGTATGGGTAATGGTTGTAACATCCCCTTAGACTTCTGTCTCTCAGCTTTAACTTGTTGAAAAACCAAGCATCGAGAGACATATTCAGCAACATCTCTTTTCATGCCATCCCACCAGAAGTACTCTTTCAGGCCCTTATACATCTTCGTGCTTCCAGGATGAATAGAGAATGAAGAACTATGAGCCTCATCCAGCAGATCCTTCTTTAATTCGGGGATGGGAGGAACACAAACCCGATTCCTGAACTTTATTATCCCATCACAATCAAGGTTGAATTCAGTAACATTTCTCACCTTCTTTTGTAACTCGACATCTTCTTTCTGTGCCTCTTTAATCTTCACATGTATAGATGGTTGAACATTCATTTGAGAAAGATAAGATTTTTCCCCTTCCATTATAATTCCAAGATCCATCCTTTGTAAATCCATAAATATTGGATCTTTTGTGATCCTCATCATGGATAAACTAGCATGGTCTTGTCGACTTAATGCATCTGCCACCTTGTTTGCTTTCCCAGGGTGGTAATGGATTGAGCAGTCATAATCCTTAATCAGCTCCAACCATCTTCTTTGACGCATATTCAACTCCTTTTGTGTGAAAATATACTTTAAACTTTTATGATCAGTATAAATATCACACCTTTCACCATAAAGGTAATGCCTCCAAATCTTTAATGCAAAGATTACCGCAGCCAACTCCAAATCATGTGTTGGGTAATTTTTCTCATGGATTTTCAACTGTCGTGAGGCATAAGCTATCACCATATCATTTTGCATAAGAACACACCCCAATCCCTTCTTGGATGCATCACTGTAGATCACAAACCTTTCTCCACTACAAGGCAGTGTGAGCACAGGTGCACTGGATAACCTTCTTTTCAACTCCTTGAAATTCTCTTCACATTCATCTGTCCAGACAAACTTAACTCCCTTCCGAGTCAACTTGGTGATTGGATTAGATAATCGTGAAAAATCTTTTACAAAACGTCGATAATATCCAGCCAAACCAAGAAAACTTCAGATCTCAGTTACTGTTGTTGGTCTTGACCATCTTTCGATAACCTCTGTTTTTGCTGGATCCACAGATATCCCCTCTTTTGAGATTATATGACCCAAAAATGCATCTTTTTGAAGCCAAAATTCACACTTGGTAAATTTGGCATAAAGCTTCTCCTTTATCAGGGTCTTCAATATAATTATCAAGTGATCTTCATGCTCTTCCTTGCTCTTTGAATAGACAAGAATATCGTCTATAAAGACTACCACAAATTGATCAAGATAGTCTCTAAAGACTCTATTCATTAGATCCATGAAGATAGCAGTGGCATTAGTAAGACCAAATGGTATCACTATAAATTCATAGTGTCCATACCTTGTACGGAAAGCCGTCTTTGGTATATCCTCCATTTTTACCCTTAATTGATGATACCCTGAACGAAGATCAATCTTGGAAAAGTATTGAGCTCCGCGTAGTTGGTCAAATAAGTCATCAATGCGTGGGAGAGGATATTTGTTCTTGATAGTGATCTTGTTAAGTTCTCGATAATCAATGCAGAGTCTCATTGATCCATCTTTCTTCTTAACAAATAGTACAGGTGCTCCCCAAGGTGACGCACTAGGGCGTATTAATCCCTTATCAAGATTCTCTTGGAGTTGCTTCTTCAATTCCTGCAACTCAATTGGGGCCATTCTATAAGGTGTCTTTGAAATTGGCAAAGCGCCCGGTACGAGTTCTATTGAAAACTCAACTTCACGATTTGGTGGAAGACCCGGTAATTCCTCCGGAAAGACATCATCAAACTCCCGTACAATGGGCATATTCTTAATCGTGAGTTTCTCACCAACCATTTGAGATAAATAACCTTCATTTAGTGGAATCAATACCCATAAGATGGAAGAAATTTCCACTGGAAGGTTATGTTCATCCTTGCATTGATAGACGATCGTAGATTGATCTGGAATATGAAATGTGACTTCCCTTCTTTGGCAATCGATATGAGATCCATGTAGAGAAAGCCAATCCATGCCAAGAATCACATCAAATTCCACTAAAGGAAGGATCACAAGATTTGCGGGAAGCACTTTCCCACAAACTTCGATCGGAGAAGAATTATAAACTTTTGATGTGATTGATGTGCCATTAGGTGTTGTCAGAGCTAACTCAACATCTAATTGTTGAGGTATTACGGTGATACCCTTAGAAAAGTCTTCAGAAATAAAAGAGTGGGTGGATCCAGAATCAAATAAAACATTTGCTACTTTAGAGTGGATGGTAAGTGTACCTTTCACCACATCGTTATCGTACTCCACATCGCTGATAGAAATTGCATGTGACTTTCCTTTGTCTTTAGCCTTAAGAGTTTGTTGACGTCGACCATCATCATCAACCCTTGGATTTGGGCATTGATTGGCATAATGCCCCATCTCCTTACACTTGAAACATTGAAGTGTAGTAGGTTCATTCTGTGTATCCCTTCCTTTGTTTGCATCATTAGACATCTTCTTCCCATTATCGCGACATTCAAATGCCCGATGACCTTCCTTTCCACATTTAAAACATTTACTTGTCCCTTTAAGACAACTCCCTCCATGTTTCTTTCCACACTTTGAGCATAATGGAAAGTTCATCTTCTTTTCAGTGTGCTCTTTAGATTTTTCTTTGAATTCCATCTTCCTCTTCTTATCAAACCCATGTGACTGATGGGTTACTCCAATCTCCATCTCGACTTTGAGAGCACATCGAACGATTTCCTCGTTGCTATTGAAGTCCCTTATGGCTAACGCCCTTCGAAGACTTGGTTTTAAGCCACTAAAGAATCGATCGATCTTACTCTCAGGTTGGATAATAATACCAGAAGCGTACCTTGCAAGTCTTGTAAAATTTTCTTCATAGGTACCAACAGATTCATCATCCCTTTGCTTCAGTTCAAGAAACTCTTTCTCCATCTTTGTTCGGAGAATACGAGGGAAGTACTTATTGAAAAATAAGTTCTTGAACTCGTCCCATTCCATAGACTCAATTTCATCCCTTTGCCTCGTATTCTTAACAAGATTCCACCATTGATCAGCATCTCCTTCCAAACGATACACTGCTAGGATGACTTTATCATGTTCAGAACATTAAAGAACTGAAAATATCTTTTCAGTAGTACTAATCCATTGTTCAGCAACTAATGGATCAATAGACCCACTGAAAGAAGGTGGATGCTGCCTAATGAAGGATTCAACAGAATGTTGCTCCCTCCTTTGCTCGTTTGGAAATCCTGCATGATTCATAGCTTGAGAATGTTGTGTGAGCATGGCTACAAGATTTTGCATTCCAGCTCCCATATCGTTTGGTTGCTCAGGGGGACAATCATTGCATTGCCCATCGCATTCCGCATTAACACGGTTCCTTCGGGTTCCAGCCATTGACTAAAACCAAGAAGAATAGTGTGAGCAACACTAATTATAATAGGAAACCACATAATTCAAGAATAAAATTTTCATGCTTAAGGTCTTATCCTAGGTTGTTCAATGCCATTTCTAAAACACTAAGATTGTGTTCTATGCTTAGACTTATCCTTAGTGTTCTTACTAAGGCTTTCACATCCTAGTTTCCAAAGGTTGACTATACCTTTCCTCTGATACCAAATATAACAACCCATACTTTACATACATTGTTAATGCTTCGAAATTGAAGCACACTTATATGACAAAACCACAAAGGACCGTATAGGTATAGTGTCTTTAGAAACTGGGAAACATAAACAACTGGTTCATAAATCTTCTACAGTGTCTCCCATTTATTTTATCATATCTAGGGTCCCTTTTAGCATATTCTACTTAATATCCATCTTCCTGACCTGGGGAAAAGAAAACATAAAAGGGTGTGCTCAAATGCTCAACAAGGGCAAATAAAGGAAATAAAAAATCATATCATATCTTTATGAAGATCAAAACCTGCAAAAGAGATCATAATATCTTAACATGGAATAAATCATAGAAGTGAAAATGAGATCCCCATAAAACTTGAAACTTTGTGGCATGCACACATAATCATGGAAAATCATTTCTTGTTAGTCATGACTCATTGCCAAGACTATCTTAGTGGACAAAGTCCCTTTCTGAACCGAGTTCACTCCTCGTTTCAGTCCTGTATCACTGAACCGAAATAACCTTCCATTCCAGCCATGTCTATCTCATGAGATATAAAATCTTTACCCAATGCATTGGAGGGAGATATAGGTCCCACCCATCTTATAATGAATCCTTTCTTATGTGTGCCACATAATCATAAAACATACATCATCGCATAACACATGTAACAAAAATGGGATTCTTGAAACATCATGACATCATAAATCAATTCATATAAGATAAAGGAATTCATAAACATAATTCCATCACAACATAGTCAAATCAATGTAAAAATATGGATAGAAATAGAACCCTTTATTATCTTAGATGGAAAATAATTTTGATAAAACACTTGAATTGAATTCTTGAGGAAAATATCATTTCTTCTTCAAAATCAATTTCTTTTCACAAAACATCATGCAATTTTAAAAGAAAGAGATTTTATTGAAAATAGTCATGAAATCTTTTAGAGGAAGCTTCATGAAAATAAGGCTTTATAAAACAGTAGAAATCCGTTCGTGCCGTATAAGTTAAAAAAAAACATTCTTCGTACTTTTGTCGGAAAAGTCAAAAAGTACCTCGTATGACAAAAGATTCCTTTCATAGATATTACTAAAAACTCACCGAAGGGTAAAAATGGATTTAAACAATTGTAGGTTGATGTAAATAACATTACATAATGAGGAAACATGGATGTGGATGAAAAAATATACCCCAATAAATTTCAAATTACAAACAATCTCGGATAAAAATGAGATTGCGATATTTCCCTTACCTTAGGTCCGATTTGCTTTGTTCGTGTCCGAAGCTCCTCTTCTTTGGAACGCCTCTTTGAATCCTCCACTTAAGGAACTAAGATTGGTCTTTGGACAAGACCAGGACCTCTAGGATTATTCTAGGGAAGTGGAGAGGAGAAAATGGCAGGGGTTGGCCGAGCTTGAGTGCTCAAATTGGTGCGAGGAGGAGGGGGAGGAGGCGCCCTTTTATAAGGGAGGAGAGGGGCACCTTAGGAATATCTCAAAATATTATTTTATATTAAAGTCAAAATCGGTTTATAATGGTTCCAAAGGGTCTTATTTCGAAGATAAAGTGGGGATGGGTCGAAATCCTATCAACCAATAGGATTTAAACAAGTTTAGGGTATTATTTTAACCTTATCAATTAGATTTAACTCTAAGTTAATTAATTTAACTTTTACCGTGTCTTTTTGTTTTCTTTCACTATATGGTTAATACACTTACTATAACATGCCAAACGAACCCCAAATTGTTTATTATTAATATATATATCCTTATCTAAGTAATTTGGCCGAACCTTATATTTTTAGGAATAAAATAACAATTAATAATATAATATTTGATTTAAAAACTATTTTGTGTCAATTTTGACACTATTTGATATATGATTTTTGTGAAAGTCATAACAGAATTATATGTTCGAACCAAGTTGATTAAATCAACATTAATATATCATAGTAACCTAGAAAATTAGTGGAATTCATAAAAAGTCTTAAATTACATTTATTTTGGTATTTATATTATCCATTTTGTCAGTATTTCATTAATAAGATAATTACTGCATCATCTTTGTGTCATAAATAAATTAAATTATTTGATGTCTAAAAATTAAAAATAAAATACCATCATGTAGGAAATCTTTTTATCTTTCTAATGAATATTTACAATCGAATTTATCTTATGTATAACCCCATATTAAAAATGATTTACTTATTAAACTTTGATTTTAACTATTTTAACCCTTCTTTAAATAAATTAATAATAAATGTCCTAATCTAATCCAAGTGGGCCTAAATGGTCTTATTTTATTCCTAAGTTTGTTTTTGGTCGAATTACACTTGTCCAATAGAATTAGGACGGGTAATATTAATATCATATTTACCCTTAGTTACCCTATTTACTATTAACCGCGGTAAAAAAGTAAAAAGTTACTATTCACCAAAAAATTATTTTTATATCATTGAACCACATTTTACTTACTGATATCAACCGTGTCTGTCGGATTTTTGAAATTCCATTCACAGAAGCGGTAAAATTAAGTTTTATGCAAAATTCAGTTTTTAACCTACCACTTAGTGGTTTCACTATTCATCAAAAATTGAAAGTTTTCAGAAAAATACCAAAATTTCACCCTAGGCTAATTTCGATATTCTGAGTCCAAAAATGAAGTCAATTTTGAAAAATAAAATTTATAAAATTTCAAAAAGTGGTTATTACTATTCATAACGGCTAGTTTTAATAGCATATTGTTGTTTAGTGAAACTCGGTATTGCGTATGACGCAAGCTGTCGAGGAAGGTCGCGATTGCGTGTAAAGCAAGCCAAGCAAGTGTTGTGTAGAAAAAGATTCCTTTGATAATTTATATAACATAAAAGTCTCAGGTGTTACAATAAAACCTCTTAGGTGATAAAATATGAATCTTTGAAATATAATTATTCATTTTTTAATATTATTTGAGCTTATAAATACTATATCTATCATTTTAGAACTAATTAAAATGCTACATTAATAATAAAATTGTTTTCCATCTTCTCTTTGAATCAAGTATTTTCAAGAGAGATTCAATTTATTCATGATTTGAAATTCATATTAAATTAATTTTTTTAAAATAAAACAATTTATGTCATTAAAACTATTATTTAATATAATTGTATTTTGTATTTAAATTTAAATCTCAAATTCGTTATTTATCTAAAAACTATTTTTACCCAATTAAGTGTGTTAATTTTAAATTGAAACTTTCACACATTTATATACTTTTTTTGATAAAATTATTTTCAAATTTTAAATCATAAGTATATAATTATTTTAAGTGATAAATATTAATATTTTTCATTAAAATTAGTTAATGAGGTTAGAAATTAATTACCAAGATAAAAGTAAATTACGGTAAAAGTTAAAAGTAAAAACAAAAAAGACTCAAAAATTAATATTTTTCTAAGAAAGTGTTTGAGGTTATTTTAAATCCAAAAAATAAATATCCCAACATATTTTATCCATTTTTTACACTTACCATTGAATAGTATCTTTACGTTAGTAAAAATGTTAGGGTTTCTCACAAAACTACCCTTTTACACACATATAAAAGTGTAACATATCCAACACTTAAACACTCAAATATACCTTGAATTTACTCTTCAAAATATTTAAATATTATTCTCCTATAACCTTATCCCACTTCAAATATATTATGGTCCCCATTTTTTTGCATATGGACTTCATTTCCAAGGATAATTCAAAGGAAAAAAACAAGTACCCGACATGAGTATTATCAATTACATAGGTTTTTTTCTTAGTTGTATTCATTAAAATTTATTCTATTCATACTAATATAATTATATTAATATCATTTATATACTTTAATTTCACTATATTATGGGTATTGTAATTTTATGTTCACTATCCCATCTAATAAGAAAACCAAAATCATCATTTGTGCATACGTGTGGACTACCGCCACCATGAGAATGAAATTAATTTTTCATCACCACCTGGAATTGATAGTTCTTGGAATGGTTTAATGAGTTAATATGATTTTTATTGTATCATTAAAGTTCAATTATAATAAACTAGAGAAAATATTAATGGTATAATCAATAAAAGACCATCATTAATTCAATAATTTAAACTTAGTGTGGTAAGAGAAAAATGTGTTATTCAAATTATGTACTATTTTAAAATATATTGATTATTATTATACTTATTTATTAATTATGATATATCTAACTAATAAAAAATAAATAAGATAATTGTTCTTATGATATAATTATATTACAACTAAACCACCTCATAATCATTCAATTATCCTAGTAACTACTTGTTTTAGTTGGCTTATCCACCTACTTGAAAAATATGATACATTAATGTCATGGATGGATATGAGAAACTATTTAATTGTATAAAATTATATAAAAATGTAAATAATTTTTTTTGGGGGGGGGGGTTTAAGGTTACATCAACTTTTAACTCATTAATTTCGAAATCAACCTATGTTCGTTAAGAATCCTTAAAACAACCTCACCATAGATTTCATATTCATGGTTTGTAGCCAAAAAATTTAGAAAGAATGTATTAATTTTTTAAATATCTTGACCCATATATTAAAATATATATAATTATATTTTAAATATTAAATCCGAAATCATAATTAATACGAACACTATTTTTACGAAACCAGTTCAAAGCAATAAAGATTACTCACAACCGGTATTGAAAACGTGTAAAAACTATCAAATATAGGGGTATAAAATGGTTATAAATGAGGATTATAACAGTTTATACTAATTAATATGGTTATTATTATGTATTTATTTAATAATATTTAATTATTCGGTATGTTTGGTGTAGGTTCATAATAGATCAGAACAAGCTAATGGTTTTAATCTAAAATCCCTCTATTTAATGCATGTTTGGTATAATGTACCAAATTTCATTCATATTTTTTATATACTAATTATTTGAGTTATAATATCATGAATTATATTTTAATAATCTAATTTTATGATCAATTTCAAGCCCTCTCTTTCAAGGGGGTTTGATTCTAATGTTTTCAATTTGTAAGGGTTTTCTTGGTCTCAATTCTAATTCATTGATACATAATACATTTTGTGCTCTATTTTTCCTTTTTATGTGGTATTTTCTTCCCATGGAAGTATTTTTACCATAATAATTGAATTTAATGGGATTTACTTATAAAACAATGTCCCCTTATTCAAGTGGTTAGTGATTCAGTTTTTTCCCTGGTGGTAAGGACTTCTGGTAACTCATATTTTTTTCATTGAGATGTGATCCTTTTATTTAAATAATTTTATATAAGTGGGGTAAATTATTCCCTTTTATTGTATCAAGTGTTACTCCATTATACTTTTCTAAAGATATACATTTCTACCACATAATCCCATTGAAAAATATTTCTCACTTATTGGGTTATCTTCTTTTAAAACCATCCATCTTCTTTCTCTAGATGGATTATGACCATGTTATTCTAGTACTGAAATAGTCATGCAATCATTGATCTATAATGTTTTAACATCAAATTTTACATAATTCATATTAGAATATGTTTACCTAGAAATAAATCTATTCTACTTCGATGGAGAAAAGTATTGGTATTCTAAGATGGATGATTATTGGAAATTCGATGTTTTATTGTTTGACCAACCACCTTGTTTCTCTTGATGTGTTATGACTATACAATACATTTCAATGGAATGGAAATATTTTTGATATTATTGAATATTATTTATTGCTAATTAATGTGTATTATGTCTTAAAATCCTGTATATTTCATTATACATATAGAAATGTTTTATTTAAAATTAGATTCCCTAGAGAATAGTATGAACAATATTATTGAATCATATAGTGAATGAATAGTACTCAATAAGGTGATGGGTGTGAAGAACCCATGTTTTATATATATGTTAAAATCGAAATTTTTTATATTTTATTGAAGATTATAGTTAAAAAGGATTTAAATGTGATGACAGTGGAACTAATCATTAGTTCAAAATACATGTTTCATTTGTTCTTTAAATTGAAATAATGTTTACAATAGTGAAAAAATAAAGATGATTTGGTACGGTTTTGGTATTTAATTTGATAATTTTTTGGTGGTAATATTTAGATAAATATTCCTTTTGATGTTTATTAAAAAACATCGTTATCCTCGCACTAACAAGCATGAGGGACCAACTGCCATTGCTGAGGTGGGAAGGTTAACCTCTATCCAACTGGTATAGTAGAGACAGAGAGAGTGTATGGATCATGAAGAGGCACATGGTTGTATAGGTGAGCCACCATGTGGGGAGTAATGGTGGGGAATGATGATTCTAGCATGGGGCGGTGTGACGTCTCGACTCGTGTGCCAAAAAATGGTGCCCTGGTACTGTTGGACACATTCCGTCAAGCGCACGTCCCTATATTCCAAAGGGTTCCCACTCTCAGCGAGGGTTTGGTAAGTTAGTCTTGGAGAATCTATACCCTCTTTTTTTAGAATAAAACACCAACAAAACTATTAACAATAACCAAGTGAAGAAGATTATAAATAACCAAAACAAATCCATGTCATCTGATAACCAAAACATGAAATTACAATACTGAACTGAAAGGTAAAAAATGTTATAACAATTAAAATTTCAAGTGTCTATAATTCAATAGAAATTGAAGAAACAAAGACTCCCATGTAGGTCCCCAACAACGTATGGTTCCCACACTCATGCTCCAATCCCAAATTGCAATATATCGTAGGCATTTCCCTTACCATGTAATACAAAAACAAATTCTACTCGGGTGTTGATTAGGTGCCTCAAATGGGATGTTAATACAACTCAGTATGCCACCACCAACAGTCTTTAAAATGAGTCCAGTCCAAATATAGTGCATGCAGTTTTATAAATCTATAAATACAATGCATAATTTAAACATATATCACATTTTCATTTAATCTTTAATCATCACATTAGGCCCAGTTTCAATTCATTTTTCTCTTTTGAATCATCATTCAATATCATTAATCATTTTCTGTAGGTCATCATGACTATCTCCCAAAATCTTAGATGAATCATCATTCATTATTATCATTTATTTTGTGTAGGTTTTCATGCCTAGAACCACAATCTTACTGAGTGTTGGTCATCATGCCTAGCACTCCATTTCTCATTGGGTGTTGGTCGACATTCCTAGAACCCTATAATCTCATTGATTTTATGTTTTCATGCCTATCACTCCTTTTCTCATTCATTGTAGGTCGTTGTTCCTAGCACTCAATAATCTCATGCTTGGATTACTATTGGGGAAGAACACCATGTCCAAATCCCAACTTCTAATCGGTCTAGACGCCATTTCTAGAACCATTAAAATATCAACCATTTAATAATTCATTAATTCACAATAATTTTACACAATATTCCTTTAGTAATTCAATGATTAGTAAAAAAATTCATATTCCATTAGTTAATTCAACAATTAACTAAGCACATGACCGATTAATTAATTCATCAATTAATCAATCTATCAACACAAATATCATTCCATAATTATTTATTCACAATTAATTAAACATATCAAATCTCAACATTTCATAATTACTTCCCACAAATAATTATCCTTGATCACATATTTGTACATAATTAATTTTATCAATTAATTATCTTTGTTCAACATCATGGCACATAATTAATTCTCACAATTAATTATCTTTGGTCAACATCATGGAACATAATTAATTCTCCCAATTAATTATCATACATATCCAACATCAATATTTCATAATTAATTCCCCCAATTAATTATATTAACACAAAAATTAAATATCTCCATTACAATATCTCAACCCATAAAAAATCTTCAAAATATCTATTTGGGAAACCCACTTCATTTGTTTCATAATTCACTTATATATTAACCATTGAGGCAAACTCAATTCAATTCTAATTTCCTAATTACTCCAATTTAAGAAATAATTTTTCAAGGAAATATAGAAATCAAAATTGCACATTCACATAACAAAAATCCTTACTATTGTAGTTCAATTTAGACCACCTACCTCGTTTTATTGGCGGATGTTAGCCCAATGGAAATCCCCAAAATCTAAGCAGCGCAATGCCATCAGTCAAGTTCCGGATCTAAATCCCTAAACCAGAATAAAGATTGGAGGCACCAAGATCATTCCAATATATATATAGATCCAAAATCCTAGATCTAGATATCAATTCATAGGTTTTAATCGGAAAAATGGTGGAGATCATCCATGAAAAGATCAAGGAATGATAGAGGAAAGAATATTAGAAGTAGTTGGATGAAATCAACTTACTAGGAGGAGAGAGAATATTTAATCCGTCTTAGATCTCAAATAATGGTGTTTAGATCACCTTTAAATCCCTTCAGAAGGATTTTGGAACACCTATAAACTGTTAATCCCAAGACTAGGTCGAATCAGAGATGTTTTAGGGGTTTGGGTGGGTTTATATCCAATTTTCATAATAAACTGATCCGCGTGCATCATTTCACTTGGGAGACCACATGATTAGCACAAACCATGCGGCAACTATATGGTCTTCCACTACCCGCATAGCTTTTTGGCACACAGTTATGAAAACTGTGCACCAACTGTCCCAACATCCATTATCGACACAATTATCTTGCACATGGTTTAGCCAAACCATTCACAAATCATGCATAGCCCTCTGACTTCCAAATTCCATAAAAACCTCACCCAAACATTCCCCAAGTCATTCCCCAACACAAAGGTACATAATAACAACTAAAAAGTACCTGAAAACTTGTCTGATATTTCTTCATAAAAAGTCAGGATCTTACAATCTCCCCAGCTTATAACAGCTCATCCGTGAGCTATACTCCTGAACTTCTTTAATATTTTGAGCCAAAAATGTTGGGCCATTGAGACCCCATGTCTCCTTACCATTCCCATGTTTCCTCTTGAACACTTCTATGTTTCCTTAACACATGAACTAATACACAGTCTTTCCATGTAACACTTTCTCACTATTACCCTACACATGTATAGGATTCTCCTCAAAGGATGCATCAATCTCAAGGTCAACCTCTTGCACATAAATCACATGAGAAGGGTTGGGGTGATAACTCCTTAGTTGTGACACATGGAAAACATCATTCATAGAAATGAATTTCATTGGAAGTTCTAATCGGTATGCCACCAGCCAGATTCTCTCCAGCACCTCAAACGGTCCCACAAACCTGGGCGCCAACATACCCTTCCTTTGTATCCTATGGTGACCCAATCTAGGTGACACCCAAAGGAATACATGATTATCCTATATAAACTCTAGGGGTTATATCTCTCTATTAGAATATGAATTCTTCCTACTCTGAGTTGTATACCTACGATTCCAAATCAACTGCACCTACTCTGATGTCTCCTAAACAAGACTTGGTCCTAACAGTTCTGACTCACAAGCCTCTAACCAACATAGCAGTGATCTACAAGGTCTTCCATAAATTTCATCATATGTTTCTATATGAATATTTTGCTAATAAGTATTTTTATAGGATAACTCCACCAAATATTTGTGCTTCTCCTAAGAACCACCAAAGTCAAACACACATTCTCGCAGCATATCCTCTAGCACCTGTATGATACGTTCTGACTACCCATCTATCTGTGGGGTGAAGGTCATACTTAATAGAATATGTGTACCAAGGGTATTCTGTAAGCCCTTCCAAAATCATGAAGTGAAGCATGAATCGCAATATGAAACTATAGCCAGTTCCACCCCATGAAAATGAACTATCTCTCGTATATATAGTTCTTCCAATTGTTCCACTATAAATATTTCCTTGATAGGAAAGAAATGTTCTACCTTCATTAGTCTGTACATAATGAACCAAATAGCATCATTCTTCCTCACATTATAGGGAAGTCCTACCACAAAATCCATAGTCACATCATCCCACTTCCTTTCCAGAATAGGTAATAGATTCAATAGGCACCTAGGTCATTGGTGATCTTTCTTCACCTACTGATAGGTGACACATATATTTATGAACCCTTATATCTCCTTTTTCATGACTAGATACCAAAATTGTCATCATAGGTCATGATAAATTTTTCTTACCCCAAGATTTACCTACCACCTTAAAGCATGAAATTCTCACATTAGTTCCTCTCACAAACTCGTAGGCACAAAAATGTGATTTTTCACATAGATTATCCCATCCTCATCTATTATCCAGTCTGAAAGTGTCTCCCCACCTTCAAGGATTTACCTTAAGTATAAACACTCTAGATCTTCATACTACCTATCCCTGATCCATCTCCCGAGTGTAGACTCCACTACTACAGAAACCAGAGTCATCCACCCCAGACTCTCTTGAACTACCACAACAATTTATACCATCAAGGTCATCATTTTTCAATCTGCACTTGACTCATGTACCAATTGAGTTTCTATTTTCCTAGTCAAGGCATCAACCACACTTTTCCCCTTTCTGGGCATATATTCCTTTTTTAAAATCAAAGGACTATATATACCCCACCCATCTTTGTTGCTGAAGATTAAAGTCGCGTTGTGAAAAGTTGTACTTAAATATTTTGTGATCCCTAAAAACAGTAAACTTTTCAACCAAAAGATAGTGTCTCTAACACTTAAGAGAATAAACCACTACTATTAACTCAAGATCATGTGTTGGGTAATTTCGTTCATGTGGAATCAACTACCGAGACATGTATGTAAAGAATAAATCCCTTTGCATCAACACAACTCCAAGTATGACCCCAGAAGTGTAACAATACACCATGTATGCCTCACCCAATACAACTAAGATCAAAATTAGTGTCAATTTCAAGCACTTATTCATCTCCTTGAAAGCATTATCACATTCTCCTTTCCAATAAAACATTATTCAATTATTTTTCAAACTCATAAGTGGTGTTTTGAAATGGGAAAAGTCATAAATGAACCTCCTTTTATAACCAGCTAATCCCAAAAAGTTGTGGATATCAAAAATATTCTTGGGCTTCTCATGATAAATCACTTCCTGCACTTTTTCTTGGTCCACTAACACACCTTCTCCAAATATTATGTTCCCTAAAACGTGTACCTTGTCAATCCAAAACTAACATTTATATGGCTTTGCATATAGTTTATGATCTCTCAATGTACCCAGGAAAATGTCAAGATGATGGGAATGATCGTCATGAGACTTAGAGTACACCAAGATTTCATCCACAAACACCACCAAAAACTGATCTAAGTACGGATGAAATATCATGTTCATCAAGTCCATAAAAATTTTTGGAGAATTTTTTAACTCAAATTGCATTAAGATAAACTCATAAAGGTTATACCTACTCTTGAAAGCAGTTCTTGATATATCAGAAGTCCGAACACCCACCTGATGATACCCAAATCTCAAATCGATCTTTGAGAACACACAAGCCCCATTCAACAGGTCAAACTGATCATCGATACTCAGAAGAGGATATTGGTTCTTTAAAATCATTGTATTCAACTTCTTATAATTTACACACATGCATAGACTCTAATTGTCATTCTTTTCAAAAAAAAAACAGGTGATCCCCAAAGTGACATATTTTGATGGATAAACCCCTTATCCTCAAATTCCTCCAACTAAATTTTTTGCTCTTGAAACTTAGTCGGTTCAATTCTGTAAGGTGGAATAGATAATGGATCATCCCCTGGCAGAAGATCAATAGTGAATTCCACATCTATCTCAGGTGTCAACCCTAAAAAGCCTTCAAGAAATACATCCTGAAATAGTTCTAATACTGGTGGAAAGACATCTTTCCTACCACTCCCATCGTACAACAAAAGACTAGAAACATGGGCTATGAGATCACATAGTTGCTAATTAATTATCCCAACTCGGCCTACATGGATATCTAATTGTCCATGAAGAACATACTAGTCACCCTTATGATATAAAAAGGTCACTCTCCTACAGTCACAATCTCTGTTGTCTCAGTATTTGGCTACCCAGTCCATACCCATAATCAGGTTTAATCCTTGTATATCAATGACATAGATATCCCAAAGAAAACAATACTCTCCGATATCTAGAGAACATCCCTTGCATAAACAGGTATCCCTAGTCTGTGTTTCAAATAGAGTATCAATATTCATCATCCCGCTTATGGACTCCACCTCCAGGATCAATCCATTAACAAGGATTGATGATATAGAGGAATTACAGACACCCATATCAAACAAGAAACTAGCTAAACTAGAAGCAACTATAATTGTACCTCTTAATGTCGATGGACCAACCCCTCTCTCCATAATTGTAGGTTGCATTGCATGTAACTATCTTTCCCCAATTCTATTGTGTGTTGTCTGACTCCCCAAAGTAGCACCACTCTGCTAATACAGGCTCTCATTCCTTGAAGAACCATGTCCATTTCCTCTACCTCCTCTTCCAGTATAACTCCAGCTTCCATACCTATATGGTGTTGAAGACCCCCTTCCCACACTATGATTCAGAACCACTTCTCCCTCAGCACCATCCTCTTACTGCATCCTACGTAACTTTTTCAGGTGTCCCACCATTACACAAAACCATCAATCCACTAGTGGCCATGGAAAATGTGTACGATAGTGTCCTTACTAATCGCACTTTTGGAAAAGGACATGAGAAAAATATAGTTCCACTTCAACTCCTCACTATCCACCTATCTTCCCACTATCCTGAATAAGATTCTCGTAACAGTACTTCCTACTCTCAGAAGGCACACTCTTTGATTATCTAGCTACCTATCCAGTAATGGAAGCATCCTTTGGGTACCCCTCTGAAATGAGATCCTAATTAACGAATTAAAATAATTTATTCATCCTAACGATATTCACCTGGAATTAATTTCACACTTATGTCCATCCTGAAATCATTTTTCCAAAGAAGCCTCATTTGCCGCCAAAGCTTGAGAAAACATTGTAAATATGTTAAACATCCAGCATATTCCATTATGTAAATTCCTCCTTAGGTCAGATGCATAAACTCTAAAGCCTTATTTTTTCTCCATTTATTTGGATAAAAGTGTTCCAAGAACTTCTCCAGAAAGTCCTTCATAAATTATCATCATTATTTCTCAATCACACCTAAATATCCCACCAACTCTTCATTGAACATCATAGCATATAAGTAGCCAAAATAAACCTCCTCTTAGATAGAGTCTCCAAATGGTCAAGAATCGTCTCTATGGAATCAATCCAAAATTCAGCACCCTCGGGTCCACCCTCTCTTGTAAAATTAGGAGGGTGTTGTAGCTAAAACTCCCTTTTCAACTCTGACATTCTTTTTGGAACTTGCCTTGGTTACATCTCCATGAATGGAATGAAATAGGAAAATTTCTCTCATAACTATTCCACTTCTTCCTCACCTTTCACTAATGGTTCCTCCATCTCGCTATCTGGAAGTTCATTCTGGGTTATACCCCTCAGTCTCTCCCTCAATAAGCATCATGGTGGCATATCTCTACAAAGTCAAACACACATCTTAGGTCTCATAATGCATCCTTATAAAATTTACATAAGATGAGAAACTAACACAAAAAGTTTCAACATGTCATTTCCCTTTTTTCTAGTCACATGGTCGACACTATGGTCTTATCACTACCCTTGACCATCCTAATCCTATGTCTTGGTTAATGAGGGTACAAACATTTTCATTAATTAATACAACCATTAATTAATCACATTATCTAAAATTATTTAATTCAACTAATAATTAATTTCCCATACTCACTTCATCAACCATGACACCCATTTATTCTCATTTTTCATAATTATTTCAATCTCACAACAAGAGAGAAAAAAATAGTTCCAGTTTAACAACATACCCATAACCTGCTTTCATGTGAGAACCTAGAATGATGCATGTCACAACAACCCTACGTGGATAGAATGATGCATGTAGATTCAACTATCATTCCTCCTTTTTCCATGAATCAAAATTCAAAAATAATCCAAATAAAATATCACATCACACCACTAGTTTGTCACCCAAGGTGAAATAATACACAACTGTAACAACAAAAATCAATCACAATAATCCCACCTTGAGTAAATGTATTTTCCCCCGTAATTGGTTTTGAAACTCCCATGCATGAGATCATTTATAAGCCTATAATATTCCTAGTCTCATTTCTACCTTTCCCAAAACCTTAATATAGAAGAAGAAGAAGAAATAATGAAATGAAAAATCCATCTAATACCACTTTGTGACATCCTGACCTAGGTTCCACTGAATGGTGCCCCAAGCTGGTTGGCCACATGCCCTCAAGCATGCCTCCCCATATGCTAGAGGGTTCCGACTAGTAGTGAGGGTATGGTAAGTCAATATTAGGGATACTATACCCTCTTTATCATAATAAAACACCAACATAAACAATAACAATAACCAAGTGTGGAAACTTATAAATAACCAAAAAAATCCATGTCAAATGTTAACCAAAACATGAAATTACAATACTCAAATGAAATGTAATGAATTCTTTGACAATGAAAATTCCATGTGTCTACAATGCAATATAATGTGAAGACACAATGACTCCCTTGTGGGTCAAAAACCACCTCTAGTGACCCATACCATGCTCCAATCCCAAATTGAAACCTTTCTAAGGGCCTTTCCCTTATCCTATCTGGAAATAACAAAGTCTACTAGGGTTCCAATCAGGTGGCCCAAGTAGGGTGTGAGTACAACTCCATAGGCCACCACCAATGGTGTATAAAAATATTCTAGTCAAAATATAGTGCATACGATTTTATAAATCAATAAATAAAATGCATAATTTAAATTGGCATCACATTTTCATTTAATCTTTAATCATCACATTAGGCCCAATTTCAATTGATGTGTCTCATTTTAATCATCATTTAATATCAATAATCATTTGGTGTAGGTGTTCATTGCTAGCACCCTAAATATTAAATGAATAATTATTCATTATTATCATTGATTTTTTGTAGGGCTTCATGCCTATCACCAAAATCATGTTGAGTGTAAGTCATTATGCCTAGCACTTATTTTCTCTTTCAGTGTAGGTCGTTATTCCTAGAACCCTGATAATCTCATGGAGTGTAGGTTGTCATTCCTAGAACTACTTTCCTCATTCGGTGTAGGTATTTTTTCATAGTACCCAATAATCTAAAGCATGGATAACTATTGACGAGGAACACCATGTCCATGTCCCAACTTCTAATAAATCTAGAACGCCATGTCTAGTACCACAAAAATATCATCCATTTAATCATTCTTTAATTCACAATAATTTTCTATATTATTCCTTTACTAATCCAATGAGTAGTTAAACATTTAAAAGGACATTAGATAATTCATAAATTAACTAAGAACATAACCCATTAATTAATTCATCAATTAATTAATCAATAAAAACAATTCACATTCCCTAATTAATTCTTCATAATTAATTACCCATATCAAATCTCAACATGTCATAATTAATTCTCACAATTAATTATCTTTCTTCACATCATGGTACATAATTAATTTTCTCAATTAATTATATTTTGTTAAGATCATGGTACATAATTAATTATCACAATTAATTATCTTCGATCAACATCATGTCACATAATTAATTCTTACAATTAATTATATTACAAAGCCAACATTATTATTTCATAAATAATTCCCCCCAATTAATTATCATAATATACTGACTGAAAATTAAATTTTTTATTTCCAAAACTTTTAGGGAAAGTGAGAAACCATGAGACACATAGAGGGAAAGTTCATCATCGACTAACAACACAACCCACATCAACTATGAACCAAGAACACAGAAATAGATGACAAACCCATACCAAAAAAAACTACCAATCATAATATCCATACTCATCACTGCATCCCACACAGGAGGTCTCCTATGTAGTGGATGATTCCCAATCAAAAGTGGACTTATACATCATTGGGATATTATCACCTTGGCCCCAACTCCTCATTTGATCCAATGGGAGATTCTCTGAACAATATTTCTTGGACAAGCTATCTTTTTTGAAAGCAAGGATCACCTTGTGGTTCTGCATAGATGCAGCTCTGGTAATCTCTTGTTGCGTCAGATACAAATAATAATTCCTTTTTTTTATTCTTGGAGTATCCGATAGTGTTCCTCCATCCTTAATCCTCCTCTTTTCCCCACCTTGTGCAATGTCACAATAGGACCGAAGGGCCAAGCCACACTGGTATTCTTTATCACCCTCAGGGATATACCCCCTCTTGTCGAGGCAGTTTGCTGAAAGAGGTTCCTTGAACCCCTTGCCAGTTCCCTTCCTCTATTCAGGTGTGTTATAGTCAATCACCAAAAGGCACTTAACCACAATACCATAGCCTTCAATTCTTTCTTCCTCCTCACCCTGAACAACGGTACCATTGGAAACCGGGTTAGGAGGCACCTCCACAACCATATATGTCTCCTCGTGACCTTCATCCACATCAAGATGGTTCCTCTGGTAGCCACCATCATCTTCTATAGTATCCACTATATAAGAATTCAAACATGCTGCTGAAAGCCCATTGAACCTATTACTCAGCTGGAGAAAGGGCATGTCCAAAGGAGAGGGGTCCCTGACCTTCTTAGTTTTAGCAGGACTGGCCACAACCAAGGTTGAAAAAACCCCCTCTCCTTCCGCCAGTAGTCCTCTAGCCTCCACATCTCCATGTTGTCCCACCTGATATTCCACAACAATCGGGTCAGTATCCTTCTGTAAACACGGCCTGGGAGGACCCTCCAAATCATACTTCATCCTCCTAAACACATCGGACACCTTTGGGTTGTCTTTACTCATCGTAGCATCCCTCGAGCCAGGACCAAGTTCCCTCTCCTCCATCACCATGCGAGCACCCTCCACTCCACCTTGCTCCAAAGGCCGTGGTGAATGATGATCCCCACCACAGCCAGCAGAACCAGGACCCCCCTGATCCAGACCATCTCCCCCGTGGTCGATCGGAATTTTTCCCTTTGGAAATTCCTCCCTCCTTGACAAGGCCTGAAATTCAATATATCAATTACAATATATCAACCCATAACAAATCTCCAAAATATCTATTTGGGAAACCCCCTTCATTTTTTCAATGATTCATTTATCAATTAACCACCAAGGAAAACTCAATTCAATTCAACATTCCTAAATACTCAAATTTATACAATCATTTATCAATGGAATCTTGAAAACATAAACTAACATTCAAATGAAATAAATCCTGACTATGGTAGTTATATTTATACCACATATCTTGGTTTTCTGATGGATGTCAGCCCAATAGAAATCTTTCTAATCTGAGTGTTACAACATCATCGATCAAGCTTTGGATCTAAATACCTAAACCATAATTAAGATCAAATGCATCAAGATCATGGAGATATATATCTAGATCCACAATATAAGATCTGGATAAAAAATCCTAGGTTTATATCCAATAAAATGGTGGATTTCTTCCATGAAAAAATCACGGAATGATCGAGGAAAGAATGGAAGAAGCAATGGGATGAAATCCACTTACGAGGAGGAGAGTAGATCTTTAATCCAGGTTTATGATCCTAAAGAACATTGTTCATATCACCTGGTAATTTCTCCCAAAGTCTTTGGGAACACCTATAAATTGTAAATCCTAATATGAGGTTTAATTAGAGAGGTTTTGGGGGTTCAGGTAGTTTTAAAACCAATATTAGGAATAAAATTCTCCACACACACAGTTTCACATGGGATTCCACACAGTTATGGAAAATTGTGAAACAACCATGCGGCCTTCCACTACCCAAACCGCTTGATGGTTCATAGTTATGAAAAATATGAACTAACTGTACCATCATCCATTGTCCGAACGGTTATCTTGCATAATGTTTTTCCATACCATGCGAAAATCGTGCACAACCCTCTATCATCTAAATTCATTAAAAACATCACCCAAACACACCCCAAGTAATACACCAACCCAAAGGTACATAATAATTACCACAAAGTACCTGAAAATAGACCAGAGGTTTCTCCGTAAATGGTTGGCATCTTATAGGCAGTTTCACTGAGCATTGGGAGTGGACCTCGGTACTCACATCTAGAAAGGTACCAGTGCACATTGTTATAAAATGAAGTGGAAAACCTAAGTCATAACATATTTCATACTCAAGGTATACATTTAATGTTCATCCTCCATTATAAATACATACAGAACCAATGTTTTTCGATATGTTGAATGAGTACCATCTGATCATTCAAGGGAGTTGTCTTCTATAGTCAGTTGAGAGATTCCTTGGTAGGTTATGAATTATTCATGTATCGATAGTAGGATTATTCAACCTATCCATTAGAGCACCATTTGATCAAGAAAATGATTATAATATAATAAAGTCATAATCAAACTTAATTTTCTTGATTGAATGAATGTAACATTGAATAAAAATAGAAAATTTTAAATTATTTTTATAGTGATGATGTAATTCCTTCTTCGCAAAGTGCAAGCTATGTAAGTGTGCATGAAGTGAGTTATTGCACATAATCTATGTCAGTGGAGTGTTCATCTATAAATATCTATAAGGATCACATTTTTTTACAATCTAATTTCAAATTTCTGATTGTTTTTTGAGAGATCTAAAATAGAAACTGAATATTATAAGTGATATGTATTTTCAAAGAAAGTTCCATAGAATCATTATAACTCTTTAAAGACCTTCATGATAAGATTATGGTCGTTTTATATTATGAGAGATAGATTTGATATCCACATTTTGTTTGTTTGGGGAGAAATTAGAAATCACATATAAATTATGTGAAGGATACATTATTCTCAAGTATTCTTTTATATGAATGAGAATGATAAATATCCATGAAACTATATCCATGAATGGATAGATCTTTATATGAATGAAGTGAGTATGAGAGAACCAATATTGCAGTTCTTGTGAATGATTTTTTATGAAAAGAAATTTTGGCCTATATGATATACATTCGTGAATAAGTCTTCAATGACAGAACTGTGAATATGTTTTTAGTTTTTATAAAACTAACACGATAGTAAATATTCTGAGAAACATTAAGAAGAGGTGTTTTTGATTTATATTGTTCACATTAAACAATAGGTGTGTTGGAATTATACTGATTTCATGAAATGGTGAATTTCATTAGGTATTCAACATTGTGAGGCAGTGTGTGTGTGTGTGTGTTCATTCATCATACAGGATATGCATACACACTTGAAACAGGGATAACTTGTGCATTTTTATTGTTTCATATATAAAGTTGAGAATACCATGAAGTTTATTATGTACATGCCCGATGGTTAAGAAATGAACATACAATATTCTTTTCATGAATTGTCTATAGTTATTTGATGTTGAATCAATGTGTAATTAAAAACATATATTCTCAAGTAATTAGTGGTCTGAGATAAGATCAGATTCATTGATGATCAATGGACAATATGGAGGATCAAATAGTATTTTATTAGTTTCCAAAGTTCATGAAGATTTTATACAAGAAGATCATGTGATCCAGTTTATTGGTGGAAAATACTTCTTCTATAAGAAGCGCATAAGAAGTATTAATCCAATGGAGATTATTATATAATTAGATCATATATTGTGTGACTCCAGATTGTGGAAGTCTTAAGTGGGAATCAGATGTAGAAGTATCCTCAAATGGGACACTAGAGTTGGATGCTGTGATGCTAGTGACACTGTGTGATTTAGTATAGAGATCCTCTTGAGGTACTTATGAGTTACTAGTGTAGGAGGGTACTTTTAATCCCTTGTGGGACCCTAGAGTAGAACATTGTGGGACTCAGTTTTGATGGTAATGAGACTTCCCCTAGTTTTAAACATCTCAATATAGTGAATAATTTGTAACTAGGGGAAACCAATTGTGGCAATTAGTTGGACATAGTACTAAACCTTGTAAAAATACTATGAGATGTATTTTATTTACTTCTTGGATGTCATAAATGATCCACTCATCATAATAATTGATAGAGGTTTGAAGTTAAAGAAAATAAAATAATTCAGTAATACAAGTCACACTAGATCCCCCCCCTCAGTGTGACTAAATTATCCATTGGAAACTTCAGAATGGGGCCAAATATTTTATAGACCCTAAATTAATTGATAGGTCTCATGGTACCAAATAGGTTGGTTTTTGGTGTATACTTATTCCCATACTAGGATATTTTCTTGGAATAAGGCATTAAATACAAGTTTTTTATGTATAGTATTAATGATTCCATCAGTATGAGATCAGTATTATTGATATACATGTTTTCATTTATTATCATGGATATTATATGCTCTCATTTTAAGTTGTAATGGATATTTTTTTTTACATAAACATACAATAATATTTATGTCTCGTTTATTCCATGAATAACTCAATTGTATGTTTTTCGTTATTGATCATTTGATCTCACCCCTTTCTTAAATTTTCATTCCCAAGGTTTTGAAGAAAAGTAGAACACAAAACAAGTTTATAAGGATAGATTATGTGAAAAACTTTTATAGGATATATTTAATAATAATTATGGATTAATTATTTTCATATATAAAAAAATTATATTTTATACAAAAAACTTGTGATTTGATAGCTATTGTTTTTTTATAATTATCTAAAGAAATAAACCTAAAATTATCCTTTGGATGTAATAAATTCAATAATAATTACTATTTTTTTACAAGGTATAGTTTTATCTGGGATTTTATAGCTATTATACAAGAGAGTATGTAAAGTATATTTTTATGTTACTCTTTCTTGGAGTGCGGGTCCAGGGCATCACAATGTTTCTTAACCCATTTAAAAACCATTCATGACTTATATTCACTAAATTTACCTTCCATATTTGCATCCAAAAGTATTTACATCATTTTTCAGATCTAACTAACCCAAAAAAAGTATGATACGTGGAATCCATCTCAAAATTCCAGGATTCTTGCTATCTTGTAACATTTAATTTTCTTACTGCATTACTTTATTATAAAGGATAATTATTTTAAACTAATAATGATTCACCATACTCAATGATTATAAAACCATATCTCTGTTATTATATAACCTCTTTGGTTATGTTATGTGGAACTTGTTTCTCTAGAACAACCTCTTCTATGGGATATTATTTAATTGTTTCATATTCCAAATCCTATGTTTCTTAATAATCACATCCATCAAATTAGATCTTACCCTCATTGTTTATTTTATAGATGTGATTACTTTCAAATAATATATTCTATCATTACACTACCACCTTATTTATAGAGGGTTTTATATATAATATATCATTTTTTCCTTGGGATATCTTATAATGATACACTTCAAGCACTGAGGTGCTAGTTTTTTTTATTAAAGTGGAATTAAAAAATGAATCACAACCCCATACATGAGTATATGAAAAAATAGATTTCCTTCCATAAATTTTCTCAAATGGTATTCTTCTCTATACTTTAGTTGGTTCTTAATTTAGTATGTGTTCCATAGTCTATAATTAATATCCCCAAAAGTATAATTGAAGATATTCATGAATCTTCATAGACCTCACCATGTCCAACAATGTTTGATTCCCACTTTCACTAACACTATTACACTATAGAGTATAAGGGGGAGTGAGCTGACATAGAATACCAAACTCTGTTAAATGGTTGATGAATTATTGGTTATGATAATTTAAAAATCAATATAATTAAAGATTATTTATCCCCTCACTAAATTTAAAATCAACTTCATTCTTGGATTAATTGAATTTATTAAAGGAATTGCATATATACCTCATTAATTAGACATATCCACGTCGACCAAATTTATCATTAAAAGTAAGGAAGTAAAATAATCCACCTTAACATTATATCAAAAAGGGATAATACATATCAATATGAACCAATTATATAATCAATGTATCCCTTTCACCATTTCCACCAAAATATGATTTGTAATTTTACCTTAAAAACTAGCATGATTTCTTTCAGGTGTTTTTAGTTTAAAAGAATCTAAATAACCATCTAGTTAATATATTTTAAAATGCATCTCATTTAAATGACTAAGTCAATGTTTCCACATCTAGGTGTCAAATGAGTCATAAAAACATGATTTTTTATATATTGAAAACAATTTACTTTCAAATTATATTACATAACAACCATTATTAATGTGTTCCATACCATGAAAAATGATATCATTATAAAATAAGTAACTTTTATTCCAAAAAAATTATACAAATCTATCCATGTATAAACATGACATAGATGTTAGTTTATTAGTAACATTAGGTTCATAATATTAGTTCCCAATACTATAATCAATCCCTTCAAAAATGTGAGGTGGTAGTCTTCAATGTCTTGAGTATATGACCTTGCTCCACCGGAAACCCATAGATCTACCTCTCCTTTTAAAACTTTATGAATTAAATTCAAGATTGGTATTTGGATATAAATTTGATCCCCAAAATATATATCTAATACCTTATTAGAAGGATTGTAAATAATAAACTCAATAACAAACACACCTAAATATTTCTTGATCTTCTTTATTATACTAATGTTCTTCTTCTAGTGTCCTTTATTGCCACATGTAAAATATTTTTCATTTTTATCTCTTTATAGGCTTTGGATATTCATCTTTTTAGAAGAAAAAATATTAGGATAGATGTGGTGGGAGTTATTCTTGCAGCCACTTTCCTTTACCTTTCTCTTATTCACCATAAATACTCACGGTTTTTCATGCCCCAATTCCTTATTAGCTTATCTAATCAAGGTAAATAATTCTTGGAGAAATTTCTCTATATTTTTCATATTATTATTCATAATAAATCTTGATAATATATGAAGAATTTAGGGAAAATGATATCTATGTGAAACTTGTTAATAATATTAAATCCCAAGTTTTCCAAATGATCAATATAGTAAATCATCTTGAGTATATGAGGTTTAGTTGTTCCTACTCTCAATGATTTCATGTGAAAAGAGCCTTGGAGATCTCACATCTGCCTTTCCAAGATTTCTCTTATTAAAGAACCTGGAGATGAGACAACATGGTAGATGTTTCCATGTCTTCATGATGATTTTGGATCTTACTCAATATGGAATAGAATATGAGGCATTGGACATCCAATTCATTATCCAAGTGTTTTATGTATAGAGAGAGTACTCTACATTATCTTCCTAATAAGTCTCTTTAGGAGTATATGTTTCAAACACATAGAATTTAAACTCTTGGCATAATACTATGTGTGAGTTCATGTACAACTGCTAGAAATTTGTGATGGTGAGGATATTGTCTTTCTCCAAAATGGGTGATAGTTATAATTTCATAGTCAAGTTACTTATCATTTTCAACAATATAATAAAATATTTTTTTAGTATATTATCTTGATTTCCAAATATGATGTAATATATTTTTATTTATTAGTATCCCATTATTTTATCAAATCTCAATATACCCCATCATTGCTTTTAAAATATCATGTAACATAGACATTCTAGTAGAAATAATCCATATTTCCATTATTATAACTCATATTGGGTCTTAATAGGATATTAAAATTCATTTAGGGAGGCGGGTATTTCCAATTATATTAACCAATATCATTCAAATCCATTGAGTGGGATTCCCAATCATTAATTAATTGGCTTCTATTTCTTCAACACTTTCCTCTAAGTCAAACCAAGGTTTTGGGAGACTATACACTCTTGATGAAAACTAGATTAATTCAACCCAAAATTCAAGCCATAACCCCAAGATAATTGAAAGTTCCCTACTGGATTTCAGACCATTAATTTAAACTGTTGTGAAATTCATAATGTAAGTAATTGATGGATAGACCAACTTAATATTTTCTTCAAGGGATTTTCGATTATACATAAATTTTTAATTTTATCCTTGTATATGCTTGTTAATATTTTTTATAATTTAAATAAGTTCTTAACTATGTCTTTATAAAATGACTTATGCATAATCCATTTATTTTAATTCCATATTTAATTCTTATTAATTAATTTATTTTATGTGATCACATATAAGTATCCAAAAAACATAAATAATTAACCACTCACTTGATAGGAATAATATAAATAAAATTGGAAGGGATTTGTGAATCAGTACTAGTGTATTTATTAAGAAAATGATATATTAACCCTAGACTCTAGTGGAATAAGTACTTGATTGTGTACTAGTAAGAGTTATAACATTCCACCAGTACTCAAATGTATCTCCTTAGATGTTTTCACCTCAAATATGGACATTAACCCACTCTAACCACCTAGGATATCCATACTTTTCAGATGTTACTGACACATGGGTGAGGAAAACTAGGTGTATGGGTGTACATGTCACATAAAATATACCATGGACCCATGGAAACAAGCCTTATAAAAAGGAGGGGATAATATACAGATCTCCATTTTATTTTAATAATAATTATAAAAAAATCCATACAATAATAAATAAATTAAAATAAGTCCAACACATATCACTACAAAAAATAATTACTACATTACAGGGGGTTATTTTTTAAATTAGAAGGGGTTATAACCCCTTATAAAGACATTGGAGGTAGTTGGTAGGAACTGCCACTAATGTGTGTGCCTACTATCATTAGAGGCAGTTTTGAGGAACCACTGGTAAAATCACAGGGATATTAGTGGTAGATACAGTAGAGGGGGTTTAAATCCCCTTTAATTTGGATTTAAATTGATGAGGTTATAGTCGAAACCTCCCCTAATAAAGGTTACTTTAGGGGCGGTTGTAAAAAACACACTTAATGCTTCTTTTTTTATTAGTTTTTTTGTCCTCAATCCCCCCATCCTTATCAATGGTCGCCCACACCCCTACCCAGGCGGTCCCACCCCTACCGCCCTCTCATGTTTTCCTGGCTTCACTCCACTCCCAATCCCCACTTCACCCACCTCCTGCACGTCCCTGCTTCCCCACTTCACTCTTGTTCCCCCGCTGCCCAGGCACCCTCATCTCGTACCCCACTTCCCAGGCATGCCCATCCCATTTCTTTCCCCTCCCCCTCTCCTTCCCTGCCTCCTAGGAACCCCCCCACATGAAATATAGTCACATGCAATGAGACTCGAATCTGGACCAGCAGCCTTCAACGCCCCGCCAAACACCGAACTGATACCACTATGTCGGTCTATTTTGTTTAATATATATATAAAAGTTTATATATATATATATATGATTATCTAATTAAAAAATATTATTTACATAATATATTTAAATAAATTTTAATAATAACCATTTTATAAATTAATATAAACTATATATGTATGTTTATATATTTATAAATATATTTATATGAATTATTTATATATATAAATAAATATTTATGTATTATATATATGTTTATTCGTATAATATATGTAATCAATTATATTTATATATAAATACATTTATACTTCACTGTGTCTATTTATGTATTTTTTTAATGTTTATTGATATAATATACTTATAATATATATATATTTAATTATTTTTATATACTTATATATATGTGTCTATGTGTGTGGGTATGATAACAATAATATTATTAATTATTATTATTTTTATTACACCTGTTTTTTAAGTATAAAAATTATATATTGGTTTTATAAATACTATACATTTATTTTATGATTTATATCATACATATATTAAACTAAATACATTTATATTATATATTTATTTAGATTATTTATATACTTAAATACATATTTTTATATTATATACATATTTATTTAAATAATATATATGTGTGTATTTACTTAATATATTTATATAAGGCCTTTTAAAATATATTTATATAATGTATTTCAGTACATATATTTATTATTATTTAAATTCATATGTACATTTATTTTTTATAAATCGTATAATATTGTATACAATTAATATATAATAATTATTATATGAAATAAAATTTATAAAATATTTATACTATATAAAATTGATACTTTATGAAATTAAATTTATACAAATATATAAAAAACTGTTATACTAATGGAAAATCTATTTTATATATAATTAATATGCGTATTATATATATTCAGTGTTTTAAGAAAAATAATTGATAAACATTTATACATAATATTATATAAAATATAATTTATAGAAATAAAAAAATATTTATGTACATAATATTATACATATTTATGTATAAATATAAATATGATTAAATAATCATATAAATATTTTATAAAATATGTTCATATAATGTATTTAAATACATTTATATATTGTGTTTTTGTTATATGTGTGTGTGTGTGTGTCTGTGTGTTATGGATGTTTCCTTTTTTTTTTTAAAATAATGGGGGTACAAAAAACCTTGAAATCTATTAAATTAGAGGGGGTTTTGATCCCCCACTAATTTAAAGACATTAGAAAGGGTTTTCAACCACCTCTAATTTAAGACATTATATGGGCTTTCCAAACCCCTCTAATTTAAGGATATTAGAGGGGGTTTTAAACACCCTCTAATTTATAACATTAGAAGGGGTTTTCAACCCCCTCTAATTTAAGATATAAAAGGGGGTTTTGAACCCCCTCTAATATCCAACTAGATATTAAAAATTAATGTTAAAAAATTTAGTGGGGGTTCAATTAGAGGTTGTCCATAACCCGCTCCATATTTGATGATTAATGAGGGTTCAACATAATTGGCCTCTGATTTTAATAGAAAATAAATTTAGAGGGGGTTCATAACCCCCTCCAAATTCGATGATTAGAGGGGGTTGTGCAAAACCCCCTCTAATTTTACAGAAAATGAATTTAGAGGGGGTTGTGAATAACCCCCTAAAAATAACACCCCTTAAAGTGCTATTCTTTATAGTGTATATAGGTTGGTAAAGTTCATGATCAAGCATGTATTCAATGACTAATCATTTTAAACTCGATAGAATTCATTTTATTTCATTCTTTATTAAGATAAAATTACTCACATTAATAATTATTTATCCTATTAATTAATTAATAGCATTTTTTTAATGATGTACATATGAATAGTCCTAGAGATTTCCATCCTCTATAAATGTAAATAATATTTAAAATTTAAAAGAATATATTGGGTATTGAAAAGAGACATGGTGTTTACCCTTATGGTTAATGACACTGCATATACCGAATGTTACACCTATTGTACCCATCTGTACTATACAATATGTTTTCATCACTCACAAAGTATGTGACTATGTTTTGTATGGTCATGGTTATATACAGCATACTTACATGGAATGTGTCATACATGGTGTGTCGTGTTATTTTATGGTGTTTAGTTCCATGAGTCAAATCATATAGGGTACATTGGATTTATGATTCATTACATGCCATTAATATATGTGGTGTGTGTCACTTTTAATTCCCATGAAGTACATAGCATGTATAAAGACCATGAACATTGGGAGGTGTTTAAAATTATTAGAAAATAAATTAATTGACAATTTAATTTTATTTAAACCCTGTCACATGAGTTTTATACCAGTTACACAAAATGTTATCTGGTTTAATGATGCAATTAATTACCAATCCATATAATTAATTCACCAGGTGTACAACCTTGCTGAATGTGTACTCTGTGTGAATGTGTAGTAGTAACATAGAATGTACAACTACCTACATTTCTTGTAAATAATTTTTTCCCACCTGAAAATCATGCCAAGACCCTAAGAATGTAATCTCTTTGGGTATTAATGAATCACATGGTTTGTACACTAGAGACAAGAAGTGTAAACACATATTGTTATATTGTGTAGTTGATAGTAACTATGTGGTGTTTAATAATTGCATATTGCACACTTTGGACACATGGTTTCAATGTAATTTTTTCAGAAAACAACATGGGGTTATAGGGAATGTATTTTAACTTCACAACATGTACCCCCATTAAATTATGTTTCCTATGGATGGGTCAATACACATCATGTAATGATTTCATGTACTATTCTCCAACACCTGGTCTTGGTAAATTGAACATGAGGACACAAGGTGTGGTTTCTAGTTACACGTCATGTAACCGTTTTCTCTAGATAGAGTATCTAGAAACTTCATATGGTATCTTTGAGTGTTATTCAACTATTACCATTTTATGGTTTTGTTCATAGTGGAAGTCGATCAGGTACATTCCAAAACATAGATTTCCATCATTTTTAATAGATAATATTTAAAATCATGCTGAAAAATCAACATGGTTAATAAATGAACCTAATGAAATTTGATTCAATAATCTCAAAACCAATAAAGTAGATCATTCACATATAATTTTTAATTAATTTAAATAGATAAAAAATTAAATTGTCTTTCAATTATTTCTTCTTTGACTATTTTATAGACCACTATTGTAATGTTGTGAACGAAACTAATGATCCAAGGGTAGAATATCCATAGTGGTGATCCTCAAATTCTCCAAAACGATGGGATGTCATAATTGAATTATTGGGTGCTATAATGGCTTATCATAATCACCTGAATCATTCTCAATCAACCTCAAAAGCCATCCCTTATAAGCTTGATGGATTCTTTATGTTTTGTTGATGAATTGAGATATGATTAGTATAGAATCTATATTCTTGAGAGAATAATGTAGAATGTTGTCTATAAGGCTTGAGAGAATTCTTCAGGGAGATTCATTATCTATACACTACTGGAAAATGTACCTATCCCCACGGTTTTCCCCAAAACCATGGGGATATACCCCCCCTATACCCACGGTTTTGGAAAACCGTGGGTATAGGTGAATTTTCATGACCTATACCCACGGTTTTCCAAAACCGTGGGTATAGGGGGCTCTATCCCCACGGTTTTGGCAAACCGTGGGTATAGGTCATGAAAATTCACCTATACCCACGGTTTTCCAAAACCGTGGGTATAGGGGGGTCTATACCCACGGTTTTGGGGAAAACCGTGGGGATAGGTCTGGGATAAAATACCTATACCCACGGTTTTGAAAAACCGTGGGGATAGGTCAATTTTGTGTCCGCGGGAAAAAAAATTTTTCCCGCGGGAAGGAATTTTTTTTGGCAGGAACCCTATACCCACGGTTCTTCCCTCTATACCCACGGTTTTTATAACTATATTTAACTAAATATATATATATATACATATATGTGAAGTTAGGGTAGTGGTTAGACGCGGTGTTTGCAGCGAAGAGGTTGCGGGATCGAAACTCGGCGCCTGCATTATTTTAGGACCTATACCCACGGTTTTGAAACCGTGGGTAAAAGCCGTTGAAACCGTGGAAATTCTCTATATTTCGGTGACACGGTGGCAGGACACCTATACCCACGGTTTTCCAAAACCGTGGGTATAGGCTGGGGACCTATACCGACGGCGTTCCAGCCCACGGTTCCCAAAACCGTGGGTATAGGCTATACCCACGGTTTTCGGGGCTATACCCACGGTTTTGAACCGTGGGTATAGGCCGTTTTTCCAGTAGTGATAGTTATTATATTATGATAGTAAATGATATATCTCGATTTATAAATATATGTTGTAAATTGATAATTTCACATAAACCCTTAATTAATCACTTAATATTTAGTGAACTAAATGTTAAATAATAATATTATTTCCTTTACGTGTGCATGATCTATGGTAATATAAATAATATTTATAAATTAATTAATAATTATTTAAATGATATTTTTTATATCATTTCAAATCAAAACATTAACATTGTTTATTTATCATCCATGATATGTTGCATGCCTAGAATAATGAATATTTATTTAAATAAATATCACCCCATTATTAATCAATAAATATTTTTATGATAAAATAAACCGAAATATATAGAATCTCATGAATTGAGTAGAATATTATATTATAAAATTAAATTAATATAGAATTTTATTTAGATTCTAGAAACACGTATTGTTTGTTCCTATCATCCACTTTATTATTGGAATTATGGAGACCCTACCTAAATTCCTAGATCATTGTCTAGAATAATGTAACAGAAATCCTAGAGAAATTAGTTAATGTAACAATGGAAATAACCTCTTACGAATTCTCTCTATATAATGTAATACTCTTTTCTTAATTTCACATCAAACAAGTTGCATTACATGTGTTATCAAACTATAAGTATTTAATAGTTTTTTAATATCATATCAAGGTTCTCATTATATAGGAGAACTACGATGTCCTTTGAACACAAAACATAATCTAAGTATTATTACAGTAAATGAAATGAAAATAAAAAATCTTAATTTTATAAGATATTTATTAATATTTAGCACATTAACTATGTAGATAATAATATAATGAAAAGTATTTGGTTTTAGGAATCCAACTCAAAAAATTAGTTCTAATCATGGAAATATGGCTTCCAACAATTAATTTAAGGTGTATAAATTTGATATGACAAATAACATCAACATGTTCCAATAAAAAGTTATTAATTTTCTAACTTAATAGGAGTTCAATGTCACCTTGGTGGAAAATCCCACTGAAAAATCTGATAGTTATTGTATATATCTTTATTTAAAAAAATATAGTAAATATATTGTGATGTGAGAGACCTATGGAAAGATATTGTAAAATATTTTGGAGGAAAAATACATGGATAAATGAATAAAAAACCATCTCTACCAAAAAAATAAACAAATTTGATATAAGTAGAAGAAAATTATTTCCATGATTGAGTATCTAGGAAGTTATAATAAAATACTACTATATTTGAAAAGTTTAGAAGAAATAATGTGTGATGAAAATAAGTCCCTCTTATTAATGAACTCTCAACGAAAGAGTTTTGATCATTTATGCACTACACTAATATATGGAAAGTATAACATCAAATTCATTGATATATCAAATTCCTTGATGTATCAAATTCCTTGATTAGCAATGAGTATAAATGGAAGGAAAAATATGACCACAAATTTTTTCATTAGACTAATTTAAAATATGCAATAAAATATCATCTAATAGTATGCCATTAGGTTCTAAAAAATTAAATCATGACTGAAATTAAGAATTGATTTCCCCTACAGCTGATCAAAAAATGTCAAGTGCACCTATTTTCATCAAAAATAGAGTTAGAAGAAGAATTGTCCCAATATTGAGAAACCATAGGGTAATGTTGTATGTGAAACTAAAGATGTTGATGATTTATATTTCCTTTTTTCCATGTAGTTAAACTATTTTATGTTTCTATTATTGATTAAGGTTGTTCATTTCAAATGTTTAGGAATCGAAATTGGTTTTTGGGACTTAGAAATTTGATGGATGTGTGGTTCTTATGGGAAATAATTATCCCAACCATAAAAAATGTATTTTAACAATATAGTTAAAAATTAATGATGATAAAATTTAATGACTTATAGATATGAGATACATACCAGAAATAGAGAAGAACCAAATATTTTTAGGAGTATTGGATATTCTTGGCTATTTGATAACTATTGAAGACCAATTCATGAGAATAATCCATGGAACATTCCTTGTGATGAAATGTATTCGTAGTGGTGTTTTAAATATTTTAAATGTTTATAATTTTATAGGTAGAGTTGTGATATCATAGGGTAGTGTTTTGAATAGTTCTAGGTTATGGTATATGAGACTCATACACAATAGAGAGAAATCGTTGTAAATTTTTTTATGAAGGGTATTTTTAAAGGTGTCAAGATAGGAAAACACAACTTCTAAAATAATTGTATGATATGTGATAAAAACAGAGTAATTTATAGATCTATATCCCATTTCATGAATGTAATACTTAACTATATCTATATTAATGTATAGGGACCATCAAGGAATGCTTCATTAGGAGGTAGTCATTATTTTTCAAATTTATTGTTGATTATTCAATATATGTGTGGGTGTATTTCCTGAATAATAAATATAAATAGAAAGATTTATTAGGTAATGTTAATAAGATAATTAAAAGTATGACAAGAACAAAAAAAGGGATTGAGATCAGATAATTGTGGATAATTCACATCAAATCCATTTGAGAAGGTTACCCAAGATAATGGTATTGTGAGACACTTTAAGGATCCTGGAAAGTCATAGTATAATGCAGTGGGGAAAATTTGAATTATACACTCCTTGAAAAGGTATGATTTATATTATCTCGATAATGTTTCCCTAAAAACATAAAGGTGGATTCATTGATGTATATGGCACACATAGTGAACTGTTTATCTACCTCCATGATTAGTGGTAAAATTCCAATAGTGGTTTGGTTAGTTGAGATTATTCTTGATTATGAAAAAACTATATATATTTTCTTGCACTTATTATCTTCATGTCAAAAAACTTAAATTATAATCCTAGAGAAAAGAAAATCATTTTAGATATCTTTAGTGATTGTGTAAAGGATTTCCAATTATGGGATCCAAAAGCATATAATATCATTCAAATCCATGGTCACTAATTTTATGAATCAATAATGGTAAATTGAAACACTTGTAAAAAATAGAAGTATTACATAGTTAAAAATGGGATTGAATTGTATAAAATTAAACCTACAACTACTCTGGATCCACATGATATAGAGTGAAATGATTGTGTTGATATCCTGACTATGGTTGAAGTTTTATTACAGTGTGACAATCAACTTCATGTAAGTATTACCACTATTGGATCACATAGAACCATGTTGATACCTTCCAGGTATGATGATATAATTTTTTATAAACTTTTAGTAATATAAGATTATTTTTGTAGAAATTCATTGACATGTTTTTTTAGAAATGATATAGACCAGTGGAAGTCAGGAATGGAAAAAGAAACGAATTTACTACATTTAAATCAAACATGGTATCTTGTACCTCCTTTGAAAGACAAGAATGATGTTGGTTGAAACTATGTGTTTATAAAAAATGAAAATGAAAATTTCCAATACTATATCAGGGAGGAGGTAAGACATGTTGAAAATGGGTATACATGAAAAAATAGGATAGACTACAATGAGGTGTTTTATCTTATTGTTTAGAATGTTTTAATCAAAATTTTATAGGCATTGGATGTATAATTTGACAAATAATTATCTAAAATCGATGTTAAGATAAAAAATTATATGGATAATTAGATTAATATATATATGTGACACAATCTAATGGGTATTATGTACTAGGATGTGACAATTGGGTTTATAGACTGAAAACATCATTTTAAGACCTGAAGCAGATACTGAGATAGTGGTAAAAAGGGTTTCACACTTTTATACAGAATTGTAAATGTATTTTTATTTAGTTTTATCTTTTTTTTTTAATTTATAAAACATCATAATGGAACATTTATCTACGTAATTTTATATATTTATGATACAATAATTTCATGTAAAAGTGATGTGGAGATTTATAGGTTGAATGTTAAACTCGAATCAATGTTTGAAATGATGGATATTGGACTAGTCAAAAAAATATATTGGGATGAATATCAGATGAGGCAATGCTAAGGGTGTTGTTACCCACAAATAGGTGGAAAATTTAGTGAAATTTCTATAGAGGTTTAACATTGGTGGTAAATATATACTAATCAATACAACATTGCCACATCATTTTAAACTTAGTACATTATTATGTCCAATCAAAAAAGAAGAAAGGAAATAAAGACGGATTGTATTCCATATGACAGTTAAATAGAAGCCTTGATGTATTATATGGTGATTATGGGACCTGATATTTCACACAAAATGATCATGTTATGTTGGTACATGTAAGACCCTTGTAATAGTCATTGGTATGAAATATGATGGATTCTATGGTATATCAAAAGTATGATATATGTTGGTTTGAAGTTTATGAGAGGTAAAAATTTTGGGATATTTCTTATTGTATGTGCCAATTTATATTTTTTAGGAGACTAAAACAAGAGAAAACCCACAACTAGATATGTTTTCACTATGGAATGAGGATTATTGAGTTGAATTAATACTTTATAATCAATAATTTCTTTGTGTACTACTGAGGCTAAGTATATCATTGGGACGAGATCTTTCAAGGACGTTATTTAGTAACATGGACTGATTATTAGAATATGACTTGTCCAAAATAATGTTGATGTTTTTTTGATATCTTGAGCATCATTTGCATTTCCAGGAATCAGGTTTATAATTGGAAAAACCAAGAATATTGATGTTAAGAGCTTGGTGTGCTTCTATCTAGCTTCAATGATGGTGGATCCCCTTTCCTCCTCCCATGTGCATCATGTCCCTTTAACCACTACCTCTTTGAAGTTTACTCCATTCATCCCATTATCTATTCCACTAATTTCATAACTCTATGTTCCTTCATCTGGTGCACCTCATGTCCCTCTTCCATCACCACCTTCAGGCTTAGATATGGTTTCTTTCCAGGATTACCTATATAGTGTTCAATGGTACTCCATACCATCTTACCCATCCTATCTTCCTTTAATTCATCCTCTCTCTCTTCCTCTAAGATCATTATATATTTTTAATGGCTTCATATCCTTTTCATTATTAGAGGGTTAGTTCTTAGAAATAGAGGACTACCAATCCTAGGCTCATATTGCAATGTTGAATCCCTCTTATCCATATCTTGATGAATATTAACTCTTCATAGACTCATGAAACCTTCTGTAGCCTACTAATATTTAAAATATAAATCAATTTTCCTTCTACATATATTTTTTATCATATGCGAAATTCATTTCTATTGGATATAAACTAATATATATATATATATATATAAAATATGTTAGTATATATATATAGTGTATATTTAATTGAATTCATTTGATGCATGTGTTATAATTCAGTTATTAAATACATGTAATAATATATATATATATATATATATAATTGATATTTATTTATTTCTCAAAATGGTTTTATTATCAGTTACAAACTTTTATGAATGGATTAATTGGACTATCCTCTCATTGAATGCGATTCGGTGAATTATGGGAATAAATCTATTTTGAAACATTAATATGGCCAAAAAACATTAATTTAATGAAATGCATCATGGATGGATATATAAATGGATGTGATACCTTCTGTTAATATTAATAAATAGTGATCAAGTCTCTCATTTCTCTCTTCTTCCAATTCTAATGTTTATCATCTAAGACGAAGGCACTAATGCCCCTTCAGAATTTAGGTATCCTCATGATACAATCAGAGATCCATTGGTTGGTGCACCACCTCAGAGGAAAGATGGTTTTGTTAACTACTTCCTGATCTTTATCTATCATTCTCCGTCACCGAGAAAGACTGATATTTCCACCATTGGTGGTTTTTAGGTACACTATCTATACAGTTCATTTAAGTATTGATTCTTGGAGATAGTTCTTCTTGTGTTCGGTTTGTCTTTCACTACATATGATCATATGATGATCTTAAAAAACCCATCAGTTGTTTCAAAGGGTATGCTTCTTTGAATAATCCACAAATTTATTGATATATGAAAAATACATTTTAACAGTAAATATATATTTGTTAATCCTAGAAATAAAAAATGAAAAGTTCATATATATTTATCTTCTTTATAAAAATATATAAAGTAATTATTTTAATAATGGTATTTAAAATTTTAATTGAATTATTTTAGTAATAAATTATTTATAAATATTAATAATATGGGTATTTGGAAATATTTTTATAAATTTATAAAATTTTTTAATAAATTAATTAACTAAAAAATGTTTATGGTTAATTGAAAAATATATTTTTATTCAAATACATTTTGACAATTTAAATGGAATTTTTTACTATATATAAATATTTAGATTGTTTATAAATCATAAAAGTCAATTTATAACGAGTTTATATATCCCAACATATATAATGTTTAGATTATATTGATGTTTATATAATATATATTGAATTATTAAGTGTTCAAAATTTGTAAAATATCAAATAAATTCCATTTAATATAAAATGTGAAAGGGTTCACATTGATAAGTATATAAAATATTAATATTATTTCTAATTAATAAAAATCAATTGTTTAAAATTATAATTTATTTATTAATAGTTCATAAATGTTTATCTCATATTTAAATATTTTATTTTATTCATTTATTTAATGGTTATTCCCAATTATACTCATATTAATAAATATTTTATATTATAAATGATTGTATTCCAAAATCTATATGATGAATCTATTCTAGGATAGAGCCTTTCATATCATGTTATGCTTGATATATTAAAATTTAGTTTTCATATAACTTGACTTTAGTTTGTAATTTTAGTTATGATCTTGAGAATAGTTGTTTGGAATAGTTTGTAAATATTAGGTTTCAGAGTTTTCATGAATTGAATTCTCTCTTGGGTAAATTCTCCCATTATAGAGGGGATTGGGTTCAGACCAACTACTTTCTTAAATTCAGGCGTTAGTTATGAAAGTGAATGAGTTTGGATATTTATCGCTCAAGTTTAATAATGTAGAGTTTTTAAATCTCATATTTTATATACCTTTACATGAAGTGTATATGTACCTTTTGCATATGATGCATTTTTATATTTTTGAATACACTTAACTTCTATTTTTGGGTGATTAATATAGACTTATGGGTTGTGTAAAGAGTTACACATTAAAGTGGCGTGAACACATTAATTTGGTTTTTGTAATAAGGATTCTAAAAACTAAATCATTATAATAATGCATACATAAAAAATTGAATAAAACATGAAAATATAATTATTACATAAGATTTAATATTTATAAATTTAATATGCATGTAAAGTATATTAAACTTATTAGACCATAAAATGAAAACCCCTCAAATACAATATGTGATATTCCTTATAGTGAAACTCTTTCAAAGACCTTAGTCACTCAAAAAGGTAATTTCATTACATAATGTGGTTCCCTTTGATTATCTTGTGGAAAGAAAGGAAGTAATGAGTGACTCGAGATTATTCAATTGGTAGCTTCACACTGCAGCGAGGTTCCCCTAGATTGGTTTTTGTTATCTATTTTTAAGGATTGATTTGGGTTTCACTTAGCAGGGAAACCCCAAGGGTTGGTATAAAAAAGGAATATAATTGTTTGAATCCATATTATGGATTTGAATAAAGGGTTATCAACTCAATTATCCAAGAATCAAAACTATTTTGATTGGTATTATGTCATACCTAAATACCTATGCAGTGAGTTTCACACCGTAGTGGGATTATTTTCTTAGTGAGATATGGATCTGGTTCTCAAAATGGATATGATATATGGGGTCATCAATTTTAGTGGGAGAACTATCATTAAAATTATTTAATGAATATATATAATACATGATTTATATCTAATAAAAACTTCTATTATAGATTAATACATCATCATAATCAAAATAAAATTTATATTAATCCTTAAAATAAGGATATTAATGTAATAAACTACTAATATTGGTGGATTAATAAAAGTTCATGAGAAAGTTAATTATTCTATAAGTTATAATATTTCCTTCCTCATTAACCAATTTTTGAAGTTATTCACTATGTGAATCAAGGTTCTTATATAATCATCTAGTGATTTATTTAATGTTTATAAGGCATTAAATGTTAAATGAACAAAGGATTCTTATTCTCCACACATATACACAATATGATTCAGTATATCAGAGATTTTAGTCTCATATACCCAATATTATTAGGAACATCAAATGATATTAAATATAATTGAATATATTGATTACATGGTGAGACTAAAAGTTTCTATAAAGTTGTATTTGTTAAAGAGATCAACTCTATTATTTTAATATATATATATCTATATCATATCATCTTTATGTTTTATAATGGTTTGTAAATATATACAATGTCATAAGAATTAAAATAATTGAATCTTGAATTTTTTTCATGTAATTGGGGAAAGGATTTACTGAAATTATAACTTTGATGCATCAATATTACGATAAATTCATACTATGATGTGTAAAATATCGCATTAAACTCTTGAGAAGTTCATGTAAACAGTGGTTGTTTAAATGAAATTAAATGGGTGTTTTACACATGGTATATGATTAGTTTAATTTTATAAAAATCTTTAAATATGAGACTAAAATGGATATTTCTAGTTAGAGAATTTATTGAATTTTAATTATAGAAATGTTCTGACAATATGATTTAGTTCAATGAAAAAGGTTTACAGGATATTCTAAAAGTGTTTTGAATATATGAACTGAGGATATGATTTTTGTATTCTAATACTATATAAATAGTATGTGTTGGTGAAATATTTAAATAATAAGAAAAAATGGAAAGGTCAACAATGATTCTTTAAAACACATATAATGTTCATTAAAACCAAGGGATGATATTAAATGAATAACAATAATTCATTATGATTGGATTATGGATGATATACCTGATGGAATTTGTAATACTCCATGGCATATTATAGAAATCAATTATTTTATTTTTTAAGGGTATGTGATACCGATTGTGTATTTTACAAAGTGTTGTAAATATAAATGTGTTAAAAATAAAAGGAAGAATTTTTTGATCTTTTAGTTTATATTCACAAGATGAAGTAAATTGTAATTACATCAAAAAATTTATTGAAAGGAATTTTTCAATATTGGGTGAATCTAAGTAATATATGTGTATCTAAATCTCACTTATCGTATATGATAAGAGGTTATGTTTGATAAACAAAGGTTGTTATGATTTTATTAAATGTATACACATGGTTTCTGATTTATTGGATTTTTATAACATGTTATGAGAATAATATTTGAATAAAAGTTTCCATCCATGACAAAGTGTTTATCTAGATATTTTTTAAAATATGAGGTAATGAGTCCCAGAATACATCGATGAGTTATTTTAATAAAATATTATTTAAAAATTAAAATGTTTAAAACACATAGAATACCATTTATGATTTGAAAACTTTATATTTTTTCAAATTCCTACTAAAACAAGAAAAATGTTATTTCCTAAAAACATAAATAAATATTTGAATTATATTTTAAAGGGAATATGATATCTAATAGGTCAGTGGGATTTTGTATGAACATAGAGAAGGTCAAATTTAACAAATAAAAGATTGTTCCAATATGATCTTGAGTGGTTTATTTCTTAATATCCTAAAGAGTTATGGTATGTGATAGAAAATAAAAATGTAAATAGTTATATTTAGTTACTGTGATTGAGTAAATATCACTTTTATCCCAAATTAGTTACAAATTAAAATTCACACGGTTTCATAAAATGATTAAGAAATATTGATGAGTTGATATTTTAATTAGTTATATTATTTTCAAAATATATCCAGAATGAAAATTACTGGAAATGGATTCAAATATAGTGATGATATTCTTTGAAAGAGTTCTTCGTAGACAATAGAAAATAACATTATAAAATTTTATGTTATAAAGTTAAGGAGTTTGAATATAAATTCAAAGAGTGGAACTTAAGGAATATAATTCTTATATATCACCATTATAAAAACAATCTTACGTCATAAATTTCACTCACTTATTGGTTAGTGTGAGTATTTTATTTGATGTTCAAATAGGGATGTCACGAAAATTACATATTGATGTAATGTTTGTAAAATAAATCCATTACTATAGAAACCATGTGAGGTTTATGTTATATGTCTATAAAAGATTTTATTTAAAGTTTTTAAATGTATCATGTCATTATAATAAAGGAAATATCCATTTATTATTCATTCATGTGTGTTGAAATTTATTTTACCTAAACTGTCAAATGATAAATATCTCCTCAAAGTAAGAAAGTTTCAGTTGATCCTAACAGATGATCATCATGGAGCTTAATGGGATTTCAGGCAAACAAATATGGAGAAGGCATATTGGACAACATCCCACTGATGAGAATGTGGTGCCCAACATACAGGCCTAATGAAACCCAAAAAACATTGGATACTATACGAAATATACTGGAACAAATAATTCTTCAGAATCCAGTGCTAATTCAGCATCCATGGTGGTTATTAAGGCGGCCCAATGTAGAGATAAAATTATAGGCCAGATTATGTGGCCCAGAAAACCATTAAACCAATTTAATCATATCTTGGAAACCACATATCCATTTGAGGAAAAAAATTTATAGAGAGATATTAGACATCCGAAGATTCACCTTTGTCTTCTACGTTCCACTCATATTATTCCATATAGAAGGCCATTAAGACGCACCTATTCAGTGGATGAAAGCTGGCTGCCACCTTGGGTCAAGGGTGGAAAAATGAACACTCCCTCAACTTTCCACCCACCTATGGCCTACCACAATTAATTGAGGAGTAATGGACTATTGGAGGCTCAACCTAAGGATTCAAAAATGCCTATTTAATGCAGTGTAGGTTGAGTAGTTGATCATCTTTTGAGATTTCTTTCAATATAATGTTATGTTGTGATTTTGTTGTCTCATGTTTGTCTTCCACATTTAAGTTGTTTTAACTCATCCTCGTTTCTTAATAAAAGTTCTTCTTCTCTTATTATTTTGTTCAGATCCATCTCACATTGATACCTATTCCCCAAGGTGTGAATTTATTCACACCAAACCTTGTGAAATTATTCACACAACGGTGGAGTGATCATTTTCTTTTTATTGTTTTCTTTACTTCTTCAATTCCTACCTCATGAGTCTACATCCCACTTCCATTGAAACCATAGCATCAATGGAGAGCTAACCCACTTATGGGTTGATCCAAGGTAATATCAAAGGGTAGGATTAGATGTTATTTTTCACCCCATTAATGTCTAATCACTTCTTTAATTGATATTTTTAATTGATGATTTTTAAACTCAATCGTCCTTGTTGAATTTAAGGCCACACACTTCAAGTGCTAATACAAACCATTACCTTAAAGTGCTCAAAACATTGATCCTTCAAGTGTATAGGTGATAGGAATTAAAGGGTGTAGGTATTAAACCAATAAGTGATGATGTTGTTTTATCTTCTTAAATGAACCCATATCAAATATAAGAAATTGAAATCATTAAAAAACGAATTAATCTAATCCACCCCAAGTGATAACCTAGGATCAACTCATTATATTAATTTTAATTAACTTAAATCTATTAGTGATACCTTAAACCCATATAAAATCAACCAAATTTGGCCACTTCATAGCAAAAAATAGTCTATATAATGTACGTGTCTATAGGTTTCCTCTTAGGTTTCTGAGGATTCGACAACACATTCTAAACTACAAGGATCGTTCTACCTTCATCTCTTGGGTAAATTTTTGTGTGAATCAAATTTTGGCACCATTTACAAGGACCCAAGTAAGTCATCTCAACACCCATTCTATTTTCCCCCATTTCTTCTATTCTCACCCAAGATCTCTTATCTTGTCCCTTTCTCGTTTTTTTCTTTTGGTGCGTGTCCGCCTACACCCGTGATCAATCAAACAGTCTAGTTAGGGTGGAATGTCCTAGGGATAGGGAGTCAAGTGAACCTAGGGGATTGCATTTATTAGATCCTAATCCTATTTATAGTATAGAGTCCAAAATTGATCCAATTTCAATGGAAGGTCTTCAATGAAACTAACTCATAATCCCGGGTGGAAACCAAAATGGAAATCCAAATGAGGTAGCCCCAAACTTGGGGAATGCGGTCGATGAAACCATGAATGACTACCTCACACCTACCTGGACCAATGCCCCCTCATGCATTAGACATAATTCTCTAGAAGATTCCATGTAAATATTTAAACCCCATGTCTTAAAACACCTTCCCACATTCCATGGAATGGAGTCCGAGATGCCCTACCTTCACATTAAGGAGTTCAATGACATTGTAGAAACCATGTGTCCCCCATATCAACTAGAATCAACTAAGTTTATGCTATTTCCTTTTTTAAAGGTTCTAGCTAAAAATTGGATAAAAAATTTGATACCATCATCCACAAACTCTTGGGAAAAACTACAAAGAGAATTCAACAAAAATATACTTTCCCCACCACAAAACAATTCCTCTTAAAAATAGCATCCAAAGCATTTTTGAAAAAGAGGGAGAGTCATTATATGAAACATGGGAGAGGTTCAAAGACACTATGAACATTGTTCAACACCATGGTTTTTCTATTCCTAAACAAGTGAGAATATTCTATAATGTTTTGGGTCTGTGGAACAAACAATTCATTGACATGATGTGTAATGGAAACTCTAAAAACAAAGCCCCAAATGATGCTTACGGAAATCTATAAATCCTTGTTGAACAAAACTAAACATGGGGAACTTTACCTTATTTTGAAAAGCCACAATGAACTACTGGAATTCATACACATAGAGAAGAGGAAATCATTAGGGCTAAACTCACAGCACTCTCTTGGAAGGTTGAAGAGATATAACTTAGGAAAGTCCATGAAATCCAAACTATATAACTCATTGGAACAATTTGTGAAAAACATGACCATAAGACAGACAACTGCCCAACCATTCCATCTGTCAAGGATGTCCTATTAGAAGGACCCCCAACAGAAGTAAATGCTTTGAACTTTCAAAAGCCTCAATACCAAAACAACTTCAACCCAAGGTATAATGACCACCCAGGCTTCCGCTGGAAAGATAACCAACAACCTAGCCAACCACAGGAACAAAATCCTTACCCCATCAGAACTACCAAAATCATAACCAGTTCCTATACCAATAGCCACCGGTCCATTTTCAACAAACCGTCCCACCTCCAAAGTACCCCCTTGGGATAATCCAATCTTCTCAACCACAAACCCAAACTGTTCCACAAAGAATACAAGAAAAAATCTGCAAACAAATTAAAAGGATGAACTCAAAAGACTCTTCCCTAAAACATGAACATCAAACCATCAAAACTAGAAAGGCACCCGAGCCTACTCAGGAGGTATCATCCTTAACTTCATGGGGAGATTCATGTTGTACTCAAACAACTCAAGAACAACTAAAGGATATGACTAGTTTAAGAAGTGAGAAATCAATTGATAAAACTAAACAAATAAGTCAGAAACCATGTGATGCTTCAAACTCTAATGAAAATTCAAATGAACCAAAAGATCAAACTGAGGAAACTCATAACAATGTGAAAGAAATAACTCTTAAACAAACAACCCCACAACATGAACTGTAGAGACCCGAAGCTTATCGTACATGGACATTACATTACTTTTGCGGAATACTTGGTACATAACAAAAACACACACACAAGGATCGTAATAGTTTAGTGTCTTTGGAAACTCGGAACGTAATCTTCTAATCGTGGTGAAAGATCTTCAATATCTCCCATAAAGATCTTCCCTTTTTTTTACCTAAAACCTTTATTTATATCCTGGGGAAAAGAAAACATAAAAGGGTGAGCTCAAATGCTCAGTAAGGGTATACAAAAGAAATAAAAATCATATCATATCTTTTTGAAAATCATAACCTGCAAAAGAGATCATAATATCTTAACATGGAACAAATCATAGAAGTGAAAATGAGATCACCATAATCATAACATGAAACTTGAAACTTTGTGGCATGCACACATAATCATGGAAAATCATTTCTTGTTAGTCATGACTCATTGCCAAGACTATCTTAGTGGACAAAGTCCCTTTCTGAATCGAGTAATCCTCGTTTCAGTCCTGTTTCACTGAACCGGTATAACCTACCATTCCAGCCATGTCTATCTCATGAGATATGAAATCTTTACCCAATGCATTGGAGGGAGATATAGGTCCCACCCATCTCTTAATGAATCCTTTCTTATGTGTGCCACAAAATCATAAATCATACATCATTGCATAACCCATGTAATAAAAATGGGATTCTTAAACAACATGACATCATAAAACCATTCATATAAGATAAAGGAATTCATAAACATAATTCCATCACAACATAGTCAAATCAATGTAAAAATATGGATAGAAACAGAACCCTTTATTATCTTATATGGAAAATAATTTTGATAAAACACATGAATTGATTTCTTGAGGAAAACATCCTTTCTTCTTCAAAATCAATTTCTTTTCACAAAACATCATGCAATTTTAAAAGAAAGAGATTTTATTGAAAATAGTCATGAAATCTTTTAGAGGAAGATTCATGAAAATAAGGCTTTATAAAACAGTATAAATCCGTTCGTGCCGTATAAGTTAAAAAATACATTCTTCGTACTTTTTTCGGAAAAGTCAAAAAGTACCTCGTACGAAAAACGAAAAAAGATTCCTTTCATATCCTTTACTAAAAACTCATAGAAGGGTAAAATTGGATTTAAACAATTGTAGGTGGATGGAAATAATATTACATATTGAGGGAACATGGATGTGGATGATAAAATACACCCCAGTAAATACATACGAATAAACAATCTCGGATAAAAATGAGATTGTGATATTTCCCTTACCTTAGGTCCGACTTGTTTTGTAAGTGTCCGAACCTCCTGTATAATGATTTAAATCATGTTATTGACTTATTACAGAATCATATTCATTGTTATGATATCATATATGGTTCACTTATGATATTATATTACACGTTCTTTTGTAAATTCCATGTTAAAGAAGCGTTTTGGGTAAAATCGTTTCATTTATCTTAGGTGTTTTGACTTGTTGTTCTTGACATCATTATTACTTATATCATGATTTACTTACTTCCAGAATATGATTTATATATCATATATATTCAGTATATATATATATATAATAGATAGACAAATAAAATGAAAAACACCGTTCATGGAGACGGTAGTCCGTACGTACGCATGAACGCTGTTTTTCTTTCCTTATTGTCTTGAAATGGAAGTAAGTAGATGAAATACATATGTATATATATACATAAATCCAGTAGCTTTATAATGTCATATATTTCATTATTATTTCTTATATATACATTATAATCATTCTTAAATGGTTAACATGGAGAATGAATCTCATCGCGTCGTGGAGACGGTAGTCCGTACGTACGCACGAGCGATGATATCATTTCTATAAATATTGAATTGAATTGGAGTGGATTATACAATATATCAGAATCAATATGATGTTGTAATAACAATGTATAGTCATTATTTACGCCATTATACCCATCCATGTAAGGTGGTGGTGGAAAATAGATTACACCACGGCGTGGAGACGGTATTCCGTACGTACGCACGCGCGGTGATTTCTTTTTCCGTAGGATGGATAGATGGTGAAATAGGGATGTTTCATAATTATAATAACATATCAGTATATGAGTGATACTGATGTTATTACTTAATAATGAAACAACCTAAGAAGAAGAAGTGGAAGAAGAAATAAAGATGAAAGAATTGGTAACAGTAATTACCTCTTCTTTGAAGTGCCTCTTTGAGACCTCCTCTTAGGGCACTAAAATTGGTCTTTGAGGAAGACCAGAACCTCTAGGATGTTTCTAGGGAAGTGGAGAAGAGATTTTGGCAGGGGTTGGCCGAGCTTGAGTGCTCAAATTGGTGTGAGGAGGAGGGGGAGGAGGTGTCCTTTTATAGGGGAGGAGAGGGGCACCTTAGGAATATCTCAAAATATTATTTTATATTAAAGTCAAAATCGGTTTATAATGGTTCCAAAGGGTCTTATTTCGAGTCTAAAGTGGGGATGGGTCGAAATCCTATCAACCAATAGAATTTAGACAAGTTTAGGATATTATTTTAACCTTATCAATTAGATTTAACTCTAAGTTAAATAATTTAACTTTTACCGTGTCTTTTTGTTTTCTTTCACTATATGGTTAATAAACTTACTATAACATGCCAAACGAACCCCAAATTGTTTATTATTAATATATATATCCTTATCTAAGTCATTTGGCCGAACCTTAGATTTTTAGGAATAAAATAACAATTAATATTATAATATTTTATTTAAAAACTATTTTGTGTCAATTTTGACACTATTTGATATATGATTTTTGTGAAAGTCATAACAGAATACATGTTCGAACCAAGTTGATTAAATCAACATTAATATATCATAGTAACCTAGAAAATTAGTGTAATTCATAAAAAATCTCAAATTACATTTATTTTGGTGTTTATAACATCAATTATGTCAATATTTCATTAATAAGATAATTACTGCATCATCGTTGTGTCATAAATAAATTAAATTATTTAATGTCTAAAAATTATAAATAAAATACCATTATGTAGGAAATCTTTTTAGCTGTATAATGAATATTTATAGTCGAATTTATCTTATGTATAACCCCATATTAAAAATGATTTACTTATTAAACTTTGATTTTAACTATTTTAACCCATCTTTAAATAAATTAATAATAAATGTCCTAATCTAATCCAAGTGGGCCTAAATGGTCATATTTTATTCCTAAGTTTGTTTTTGGTCGAATTACACTTGTCCAATAGAATTAGGACATGTGTTAGGGTAATAGTAATATCATATTTACCCTTAGTTACCCTATTTACTATTAACCGCGGTAAAAAAAGTAAAAAGTTACTATTCACCAAAAAATTATTTTCATCTCATTGAACCACATTTTATTCCTTGATATTAACCGTGTCTCTCAGATTTTCGAAATTCCATTCACAGGAGCGGTAAAATTAAGTTTTATGCCAAATTCAGTTTTTTAACCTACCACTTAGTGGTTTCACTATTCATCAAAAATTGAAAGTTTTCAGAAAAATACCAAAATTTCATCCTAAGCTATATTTCATATTCCGAATTCAAAAATGAAGTCTATTTTACCAAATTCATATCATAGAAGTTGCATTAATTAATTAAATCCCGCTGTTAAAACAAATAGCGTGTTTTTAAGAAACAATATCTACCAAAAGATTGACACTTGATTATGTCTGGTTTAAATGTGAAATTACATCCAATGACCAACATCATATTAAATTGTAAAAATATATTCTAAATATACTTTAAAACCACTCAATTTAATGATTTATCACTATTAATTATTTCGATTAAAAAATTTGTTTTTAATTATAATTTAGTAATTTTCACTATTCATCAGAATATGAAAGTTATCCGAAAAGTACCAAAATTTCACCTTAGGCTAAATTCGATACTCCGAATCCAAAAATGAAGTTCATTTTGAAAAATAAGATTTACATAATTTCAAAAAGTTGTTATTACTATTCATAACGGCTAGTTTTAATATTATTTTAATAGCATATCGTTGTTTAGTGAAACTCGGTATTGCGTATTACACACGCTATCGAGGAAGGTCGTGATTGCGTGTAATGCAAGGCAAGTCAAGAAGGTGTGTTGTGCAAGCTTCTTTTGGTGTAGCGTACAACACAAGACATTAATAAAATTAAAAAGAATATTTTTCATAAATTCTCGGGTTGTTACATTCTACCCCCCTTAAAATGAATTTCGCCCTCGAAATTCGTCGGGATTATAAATGGTTTACTGTTTGAAAGTTTCTTTAATAGAAACCCACATCGTAAAAGGGAATACCAAAACTTGGCTTTAAAAACTAAAGTATGAAATGTAACGATTACCCAAATAAACTAATCACTGGGTTTCCACATAGGTGAAAATATGGATATGGAAGAGAAATCTAACCATCATGTTCTGATAGAGAGTGGTAGAGAACATGGCTATGGAAAAGCCAGTAATCACAAATCCATAAATTTGTGACGATCTAATGTACCATCTGATTCATCAGGTATAAGATCACTAGGACATCATTTTTGGTTTTCAAGATCATTTCCCTAAAGTTGAAAATTTGAATTAGAATAAATACTTACTTTATTTTGATACAATATCACTGTTGTTCGTGCCTTGAACAATTTCCACTTCATCTCTTAAATAAATGAAGTTGAATTTGTTATTCGTGAAGTGTTAGCAGATCATGTGATAGAATGAAGGGTCATTCCATCTGTCTCAAACAAAAGGTAAGCAAAAGTTATTAAATACACATAAGTCATTCTATAGTGAGATTAATCATATATAGTTCCTAAAATGGACTTATACTTCATATATCATACTGCTTAATATAATAAAACTAGTTTCTACTAAACAGGGACTTCCTGTAGGCCAGTGGTAGGCGATAAAGGCTAGTCGCACTTCGGTTGTGGGTTCGATTCCCACAGCCTTGTCCGAAGCGATGGGCTGTCGCCCATCCTGCAGGTTGTCCCTTTTTCTAAAACTACGTTACTATAACATCCCATCAATAATATCGAAAATCTTCTATCCTTAAACAATACTAACTTATGTCCAACATAATCCATTCCAATCTTTAGGCTTATCCATAATACTGCAGTCCACTCTCATAACATAGTGAAAACGATTACCAGAGATTTAATACCATCGTTGATCCCCATATATCATAAGATATATCTTGTTGTCCACATTCCAAACATTCAAAGGCCTTAATCTTGTACTCTCTTGAATACCCATTGAACCTTAGTGAAAACTTGAATGCAGTTAAAAGTTAACACTTTTCACATACCGAAATCCTCAAAATTCTATATACTCAAACCATGATATCACTTAGTCCTTATATCAATCATGAGCTCATGAATACTATCAAACATTTAATTTTCTCCTTATCCCTTCATTATGCGCATATCATCTACATTCCAAAAATATATGAATAACCTTTCATGGATACTGGTAACATTAATCAGACAACAATGTTACAATCCTTACATGTCTCTTTATTCCATAGTACCATGAGATTACTTATACAACATTACACATGATAAACATGTAATCATTCCACTACATTCTTAAACCACTGACAGAGCTTCAACAATTCTTTCATCTGACATATCATTGGTAGTCTCTTCATCATCATCCACATAAATACTTCCCATATGACCATACTGATTCTCTTCATGAGTCTTTCCCTTAGGGCATTTGTTTGCATAATGCCCATACATTCCACATTTAAAACACTTAACCATTTTTGATGTCGTAGCAATACCATTATCCTCATCCATGGTGTTGACCGACCCTTTTCCTTTGCACTTACTTGCTTTGTGTCCTTCTTTTCCACACCCAAAGCATCTTCCAGTTCCTTTGAAACATTCTCCTTGATGCCTCTTCCCACATGATTTACATAGGGGAAATTGAACTTTCTTTCCTCTATGATCATCATGGAACTCCATCTTTCTCTTATTAGTCGAGTCAGGAAACTTACCAAATTTTACTTTATTGATAATGTTGTGAGATTGCTGATTCGGCATAATAATGATGTTTGGACATCCAAATCCCATTTCATTTGGTTGCTCATGAAGAATATCATTCCATTGTCCATCATATCCTCCATTATTGTGAATCATCTTGTTTCCAGCCATTTTCTAAAACCCAAACAGAATAGTGTTAGATGCAAAAATCGTAATAAAGGGGGAGTAACTTAAATATCTATCATCTTTGGTTTAATCTAATATCGTTACCATAGTTCTAGAACTATATCCTATACGTATAATTATCCTTAGGGGCATCCCTAGACATACCTTAGAAATATCTCTAGGGATCTTACTAACGTTTTCGCGTCCTAGTTTCCAAAGGTTGACTAAACCTTTCCTCTGATACCAACTGTAGACACCCGAAGCTTATCGTACATGGACATTACATTACTTTTGCGGAATACTTGGTACATAACAAAAACACACACACAAGGATCGTAATAGTTTAGTGTCTTTGGAAACTCGGAACGTAATCTTCTAATCGTGGTGAAAGATCTTCAATATCTCCCATAAAGATCTTCCCTTTTTTTTTACCTAAAACCTTTATTTATATCCTGGGGAAAAGAAAACATAAAAGGGTGAGCTCAAATGCTCAGTAAGGGTATACAAAAGAAATAAAAATCATATCATATCTTTTTGAAAATCATAACCTGCAAAAGAGATCATAATATCTTAACATGGAACAAATCATAGAAGTGACAATGAGATCACCATAATCATAACATGAAACTTTAAACTTTGTGGCTTGCACACATAATCATGGAAAATCATTTCTTGTTAGTCATGACTCATTGCCAAGACTATCTTAGTGGACAAAGTCCCTTTCTGAATCGAGTAATCCTCGTTTCAGTCCTGTTTCACTGAACCGGTATAACCTACCATTCCAGCCATGTCTATCTCATGAGATATGAAATCATTACCCAATGCATTGGAGGGAGATATAGGTCCCACCCATCTCTTAATGAATCCTTTCTTATGTGTGCCACAAAATCATAAATCATACATCATTTCATAACCCATGTAATAAAAATGGGATTCTTAAACAACATGACATCATAAAACCATTCATATAAGATAAAGGAATTCATAAACATAATTCCATCACAACATAGTCAAATCAATGTAAAAATATGGATAGAAACAGAACCCTTTATTATCTTATATGGAAAATAATTTTGATAAAACACTTGAATTGATTTCTTGAGGAAAACATCCTTTCTTCTTCAAAATCAATTTCTTTTCACAAAACATCATGCAATTTTAAAAGAAAGAGATTTTATTGAAAATAGTCATGAAATCTTTTAGAGGAAGATTCATGAAAATAAGGCTTTATAAAACAGTATAAATCCGTTCGTGCCGTATAAGTTAAAAAAAACATTCTTCGTACTTTTTTCGGAAAAGTCAAAAAGTACCTCGTACGAAAAACGAAAAAAGATTCCTTTCATATCCTTTACTAAAAACTCATAGAAGGGTAAAATTGGATTTAAACAATTGTAGGTGTATGGAAATAATATTACATATTGAGGGAACATGGATGTGGATGATAAAATACACCCCAATAAATACATACGAATAAACAATCTCGGATAAAAATGAGATTGTGATATTTCCCTTACCTTAGGTCCGACTTTCTTTGTAAGTGTCCGAACCTCCTGTATAATGATTTAAATCATGTTATTGACTTATTACAGAATCATATTCATTGTTATGATATCATATATGGTTCACTTATGATATTATATTACCCGTTCTTTTGTAAATTCCATGTTAAAGAAGCGTTTTGGGTAAAATCGTTTCATTTATCTTAGGTGTTTTGACTTGTTGTTCTTGACATCATTATTACTTATATCATGATTTAATTACTTCCAGAATATGATTTATATATCATATATATTCAGTATATATATATATATAATAGATAGACAAATAAAATGAAAAACACCGTTCATGGAGACGGTAGTCCGTACGTACGCATGAACGCTGTTTTTCTTTCCTTATTGTCTTGAAATGGAAGTAAGTAGATGACATACATATGTATATATATACATAAATACAGTAGCTTTATAATGTCATATATTTCATTATTATTTCTTATATATACATTATAATCATTCTTAAATGGTTAACATGGAGAATGAATCTCATCGCGTCGTGGAGACGGTAGTCCGTACGTACGCACGAGCGATGATATCATTTCTATAAATATTGAATTGAATTGGAGTGGATTATACAATATATCAGAATCAATATGATGTTGTAATAACTATGTATAGTCATTATTTACGCCATTATACCCATCCATGTAAGGTGGTGGTGGAAAATAGATTACACCACGGTGTGGAGACGGTATTCCGTACGTACGCACGCGCGGTGATTTCTTTTTCCGTAGGATGGATAGATGGTGAAATAGGGTTGTTTCATACTTATAATAACATATCAGTATATGAGTGATACTGATGTTATTACTTCATAATGAAACAACCTAAGAAGAAGAAGTGGAAGAAGAAATAAAGATGAAAGAATTGGTAACGGTAATTACCTATTCTTTGAAGTGCCTCTTTGAGACCTCCTCTTAGGGCACTAAAATTGGTCTTTGAGGAAGACCAGAACCTCTAGGATGTTGCTAGGGAAGTGGAGAAGAGATTTTGGCAGGGGGTGGCCGAGCTTGAGTGCTCAAATTGGTGTGAGGAGGAGGGGGAGGAGGTGTCCTTTTATAGGGGAGGAGAGGGGCACCTTAGGAATATCTCAAAATATTATTTTATATTAAAGTCAAAATCGGTTTATAATGGTTCCAAAGGGTCTTATTTCGAGTCTAAAGTGGGGATGGGTCGAAATAATATCAACCAATAGAATTTAGACAAGTTTAGGATATTATTTTAACCTTATCAATTAGATTTAACTCTAAGTTAAATAATTTAACTTTTACCGTGTCTTTTTGTTTTCTTTCACTATATGGTTAATAAACTTACTATAACATGCCAAACGAACCCCAAATTGTTTATTATTAATATATATATCCTTATCTAAGTCATTTGGCCGAACCTTAGATTTTTAGGAATAAAATAACAATTAATATTATAATATTTTATTTAAAAACTATTTTGTGTCAATTTTGACACTATTTGATATATGATTTTTGTGAAAGTCGTAACAGAATACATGTTCGAACCAAGTTGATTAAATCAACATTAATATATCATAGTAACCTAGAAAATTAGTGGAATTCATAAAAAATCTCAAATTACATTTATTTTGGTGTTTATAACATCAATTATGTCAATATTTCATTAATAAGATAATTACTGCATCATCGTTGTGTCATAAATAAATTAAATTATTTAATGTCTAAAAATTATAAATAAAATACCATTATGTAGGAAATCTTTTTAGATTTATAATGAATATTTATAGTCGAATTTATCTTATGTATAACCACATATTAAAAATGATTTACTTATTAAACTTTGATTTTAACTATTTTAACCCTTCTTTAAATAAATTAATAATAAATGTCCTAATCTAATCCAAGTGGGCCTAAATGGTCATATTTTATTCCTAAGTTTGTTTTTGGTCGAATTACACTTGTCCAATAGAATTAGGACATGTGTTAGGGTAATAGTAATATCATATTTACCCTTAGTTACCCTATTTACTATTAACCGCGGTAAAAAAAGTAAAAAGTTACTATTCACCAAAAAATTATTTTCATCTCATTGAACCACATTTTAGTCCTTGATATTAACCGTGTCTCTCAGATTTTCGAAATTCCATTCACAGGAGCGGTAAAATTAAGTTTTATGCCAAATTCAGTTTTTTAACCTACCACTTAGTGGTTTCACTATTCATCAAAAATTGAAAGTTTTCAGAAAAATACCAAAATTTCATCCTAAGCTATATTTCATATTCCGAATTCAAAAATGAAGTCTATTTTACCAAATTCATATCATAGAAGTTGCATTAATTAATTAAATCCCGCTGTTAAAACAAATAGCGTGTTTTTAAGAAACAATATCTACCAAAAGATTGACACTTGATTATGTCTGGTTTAAATGTGAAATTACATCCAATGACCAACATCATATTAAATTGTAAAAATATATTCTAAATATACTTTAAAACCACTCAATTTAATGATTTATCACTATTAATTATTTCGATTAAAAAATTTGTTTTTAATTATAATTTAGTAATTTTCACTATTCATCTGAATATGAAAGTTATCCGAAAAGTACCAAAATTTCACCTTAGGCTAAATTCGATACTCCGAATCCAAAAATGAAGTTCATTTTGAAAAATAAGATTTACATAATTTCAAAAAGTTGTTATTACTATTCATAACGGCTAGTTTTAATATTATTTTAATAGCATATCGTTGTTTAGTGAAACTCGGTATTGCGTATTACACACGCTATCGAGGAAGGTCGTGATTGCGTGTAATGCAAGGCAAGTCAAGAAGGTGTGTTGTGCAAGCTTCTTTTGGTGTAGCGTACAACACAAGACATTAATAAAATTAAAAAGAATATTTTTCATAAATTCTCGGGTTGTTACATTCTACCCCCCTTAAAATGAATTTCGCCCTCGAAATTCGTCGGGATTATAAATGGTTTACTGTTTGAAAGTTTCTTTAATAGAAACCCACATCGTAAAAGGGAATACCAAAACTTGGCTTTAAAAACTAAAGTATGAAATGTAACGATTACCCAAATAAACTAATCACTGGGTTTCCACATAGGTGAAAATATGGATATGGAAGAGAAATCTAACCATCATGTTCTGATAGAGAGTGGTAGAGAACATGGCTATGGAAAAGCCAGTAATCACAAATCCATAAATTTGTGACGATCTAATGTACCATCTGATTCATCAGGTATAAGATCACTAGGACATCATTTTTGGTTTTCAAGATCATTTCCCTAAAGTTGAAAATTTGAATTAGAATAAATACTTACTTTATTTTGATACAATATCACTGTTGTTCGTGCCTTGAACAATTTCCACTTCATCTCTTAAATAAATGAAGTTGAATTTGTTATTCGTGAAGTGTTAGCAGATCATGTGATAGAATGAAGGGTCATTCCATCTGTCTCAAACAAAAGGTAAGCAAAAGTTTTTAAATATACACAAGTCATTCTATAGTGAGATTAATCATATATAGTTCCTAAAATGGACTTATACTTCATATATCATACTGCTTAATATAATAAAACTAGTTTCTACTAAACAGGGACTTCCTGTAGGCCAGTGGTAGGCGATAAAGGCTAGTCGCACTTCGGTTGTGGGTTCGATTCCCACAGCCTTGTCCGAAGCGATGGGTTGTCGCCCATCTTGCAGGTTGTCCCTTTTTCTAAAACTACGTTACTATAACATCCCATCAATAATATCGAAAATCTTCTATCCTTAAACAATACTAACTTATGTCCAACATAATCCATTCCAATCTTTAGGCTTATCCATAATACTGCAGTCCACTCTCATAACATAGTGAAAACGATTACCAGAGATTTAATACCATCGTTGATCCCCATATATCATAAGATATATCTTGTTGTCCACATTCCAAACATTCAAAGGCCTTAATCTTGTACTCTCTTGAATACCCATTGAACCTTAGTGAAAACTTGAATGCAGTTAAAAGTTAACACTTTTCACATACCGAAATCCTCAAAATTCTATATACTCAAACCATGATATCACTTAGTCCTTATATCAATCATGAGCTCATGAATACTATCAAACATTTAATTTTCTCCTTATCCCTTCATTATGCGCATATCATCTACATTCCAAAAATATATGAATAACCTTTCATGGATACTGGTAACATTAATCAGACAACAATGTTACAATCCTTACATGTCTCTTTATTCCATAGTACCATGAGATTACTTATACAACATTACACATGATAAACATGTAATCATTCCACTACATTCTTAAACCACTGACAGAGCTTCAACAATTCTTTCATCTGACATATCATTGGTAGTCTCTTCATCATCATCCACATAAATACTTCCCATATGACCATACTGATTCTCTTCATGAGTCTTTCCCTTAGGGCATTTGTTTGCATAATGCCCATACATTCCACATTTAAAACACTTAACCATTTTTGATGTCGTAGCAATACCATTATCCTCATCCATGGTGTTGACCGACCCTTTTCCTTTGCACTTACTTGCTTTGTGTCCTTCTTTTCCACACCCAAAGCATCTTCCAGTTCCTTTGAAACATTCTCCTTGATGCCTCTTCCCACATGATTTACATAGGGGAAATTGAACTTTCTTTCCTCTATGATCATCATGGAACTCCATCTTTCTCTTATTAGTCGAGTCAGGAAACTTACCAAATTTTACTTTATTGATAATGTTGTGAGATTGCTGATTCGGCATAATAATGATGTTTGGACATCCAAATCCCATTTCATTTGGTTGCTCATGAAGAATATCATTCCATTGTCCATCATATCCTCCATTATTGTGAATCATCTTGTTTCCAGCCATTTTCTAAAACCCAAACAGAATAGTGTTAGATGCAAAAATCGTAATAAAGGGGGAGTAACTTAAATATCTATCATCTTTGGTTTAATCTAATATCGTTACCATAGTTCTAGAACTATATCCTATACGTATACTTATCCTTAGGGGCATCCCTAGACATACCTTAGAAATATCTCTAGGGATCTTACTAACGTTTTCGCGTCCTAGTTTCCAAAGGTTGACTAAACCTTTCCTCTGATACCAACTGTAGACACCCGAAGCTTATCGTACATGGACATTACATTACTTTTGCGGAATACTTGGTACATAACAAAAACACACACACAAGGATCGTAATAGTTTAGTGTCTTTGGAAACTCGGAACGTAATCTTCTAATCGTGGTGAAAGATCTTCAATATCTCCCATAAAGATCTTCCCTTTTTTTTTACCTAAAACCTTTATTTATATCCTGGGGAAAAGAAAACATAAAAGGGTGAGCTCAAATGCTCAGTAAGGGTATACAAAAGAAATAAAAATCATATCATATCTTTTTGAAAATCATAACCTGCAAAAGAGATCATAATATCTTAACATGGAACAAATCATAGAAGTGAAAATGAGATCACCATAATCATAACATGAAACTTTAAACTTTGTGGCTTGCACACATAATCATGGAAAATCATTTCTTGTTAGTCATGACTCATTGCCAAGACTATCTTAGTGGACAAAGTCCCTTTCTGAATCGAGTAATCCTCGTTTCAGTCCTGTTTCACTGAACCGGTATAACCTACCATTCCAGCCATGTCTATCTAATGAGATATGAAATCATTACCCAATGCATTGGAGGGAGATATAGGTCCCACCCATCTCTTAATGAATCCTTTCTTATGTGTGCCACAAAATCATAAATCATACATCATTGCATAACCCATGTAATAAAAATGGGATTCTTAAACAACATGACATCATAAAACCATTCATATAAGATAAAGGAATTCATAAACATAATTCCATCACAACATAGTCAAATCAATGTAAAAATATGGATAGAAACAGAACCCTTTATTATCTTATATGGAAAATAATTTTGATAAAACACTTGAATTGATTTCTTGAGGAAAACATCCTTTCTTCTTCAAAATCAATTTCTTTTCACAAAACATCATGCAATTTTAAAAGAAAGAGATTTTATTGAAAATAGTCATGAAATCTTTTAGAGGAAGATTCATGAAAATAAGGCTTTATAAAACAGTATAAATCCGTTCGTGCCGTATAAGTTAAAAAAAACATTCTTCGTACTTTTTTCGGAAAAGTCAAAAAGTACCTCGTACGAAAAACGAAAAAAGATTCCTTTCATATCCTTTACTAAAAACTCATAGAAGGGTAAAATTGGATTTAAACAATTGTAGGTGTATGGAAATAATATTACATATTGAGGGAACATGGATGTGGATGATAAAATACACCCCAGTAAATACATACGAATAAACAATCTCGGATAAAAATGAGATTGTGATATTTCCCTTACCTTAGGTCCGACTTTCTTTGTAAGTGTCCGAACCTCCTGTATAATGATTTAAATCATGTTATTGACTTATTACAGAATCATATTCATTGTTATGATATCATATATGGTTCACTTATGATATTATATTACCCGTTCTTTTGTAAATTCCATGTTAAAGAAGCGTTTTGGGTAAAATCGTTTCATTTATCTTAGGTGTTTTGACTTGTTGTTCTTGACATCATTATTACTTATATCATGATTTAATTACTTCCAGAATATGATTTATATATCATATATATTCAGTATATATATATATATAATAGATAGACAAATAAAATGAAAAACACCGTTCATGGAGACGGTAGTCCGTACGTACGCATGAACGCTGTTTTTCTTTCCTTATTGTCTTGAAATGGAAGTAAGTAGATGACATACATATGTATATATATACATAAATACAGTAGCTTTATAATGTCATATATTTCATTATTATTTCTTATATATACATTATAATCATTCTTAAATGGTTAACATGGAGAATGAATCTCATCGCGTCGTGGAGACGGTAGTCCGTACGTACGCACGAGCGATGATATCATTTCTATAAATATTGAATTGAATTGGAGTGGATTATACAATATATCAGAATCAATATGATGTTGTAATAACTATGTATAGTCATTATTTACGCCATTATACCCATCCATGTAAGGTGGTGGTGGAAAATAGATTACACCACGGCGTGGAGACGGTATTCCGTACGTACGCACGCGCGGTGATTTCTTTTTCCGTAGGATGGATAGATGGTGAAATAGGGTTGTTTCATACTTATAATAACATATCAGTATATGAGTGATACTGATGTTATTACTTCATAATGAAACAACCTAAGAAGAAGAAGTGGAAGAAGAAATAAATATGAAAGAATTGGTAACGGTAATTATCTCTTCTTTGAAGTGCCTCTTTGAGACCTCCTCTTAGGGCACTAAAATTGGTCTTTGAGGAAGACCAGAACCTCTAGGATGTTGTCAGGGAAGTGGAGAAGAGATTTTGGCAGGGGTTGGCCGAGCTTGAGTGCTCAAATTGGTGTGGGGAGGAGGGGGAGGAGGTGTCCTTTTATAGGGGAGGAGAGGGGCACCTTAGGAATATCTCAAAATATTATTTTATATTAAAGTCAAAATCGGTTTATAATGGTTCCAAAGGGTCTTATTTCGAGTCTAAAGTGGGGATGGGTCGAAATCCTATCAACCAATAGAATTTAGACAAGTTTAGGATATTATTTTAACCTTATCAATTAGATTTAACTCTAAGTTAAATAATTTAACTTTTACCGTGTCTTTTTGTTTTCTTTCACTATATGGTTAATACACTTACTATAACATGCCAAACGAACCCCAAATTGTTTATTATTAATATATATATCCTTAGATAAGTCATTTGGCCGAACCTTAGATTTTTAGGAATAAAATAACAATTAATATTATAATATTTGATTTAAAAACTATTTTCTGTCAATTTTGACACTATTTGATATATGATTTTTGTGAAAGTCATAACAGAATTAAATGTTCGAACCAAGTTGATTAAATCAACATTAATATATCATAGTAACGTAGAAAATTAGTGGAATTCATAAAAAATCTCAAATTACATTTATTTTGGTGTTTATAACATCAATTATGTCAATATTTCATTAATAAGATAATTACTGCATCATCGTTGTGTCATAAATAAATTAAATTATTTAATGTCTAAAAATTACAAATAAAATACCATCATGTAGGAAATCTTTTTAGCTTTCTAATGAATATTTACAATCGAATTTATCTTATGTATAACCCCATATTAAAAATGATTTACTTATTAAACTTTGATTTTAACTATTTTAACCCTTCTTTAAATAAATTAATAATAAATGTCCTAATCTAATCCAAGTGGGCCTAAATGGTCATATTTTATTCCTAAGTTTGTTTTTGGTCGAATTACACTTGTCCAATAGAATTAGGACATGTGTTAGGGTAATAGTAATATCATATTTACCCTTAGTTACCCTATTTACTATTAACCGCGGTAAAAAAAGTAAAAAGTTACTATTCACCAAAAAATTATTTTCATCTCATTGAACCACATTTTAGTCCTTGATATTAACCGTGTCTCTCGGATTTTCGAAATTCCATTCACAGGAGCGGTAAAATTAAGTTTTATGCCAAATTCAGTTTTTTAACCTACCACTTAGTGGTTTCACTATTCATCAAAAATTGAAAGTTTTCAGAAAAATACCAAAATTTCATCCTAAGCTATATTTCATATTCCGAATTCAAAAATGAAGTCTATTTTACCAAATTCATATCATAGAAGTTTCATTAATTAATTAAATCCCGCTGTTAAAACAAAAAGCGTGTTTTTAAGAAACAATATCTACCAAAAGATTGACACTTGATTATGTCTGGTTTAAATGTGAAATTACATCCAATGACCAACATCATATTAAATTGTAAAAATATATTCTAAATATACTTTAAAACCACTCAATTTAATGATTTATCACTATTAATTATTTCGATTAAAAAATTTGTTTTTAATTATAATTTAGTAATTTTCACTATTCATCTGAATATGAAAGTTATCCGAAAAGTACCAAAATTTCACCTTAGGCTAAATTCGATACTCCGAATCCAAAAATGAAGTTCATTTTGAAAAATAAGATTTACATAATTTCAAAAAGTTGTTATTACTATTCATAACGGCTAGTTTTAATATTATTTTAATAGCATATCGTTGTTTAGTGAAACTCGGTATTGCGTATTACACACGCTATCGAGGAAGGTCGTGATTGCGTGTAATGCAAGGCAAGTCAAGAAGGTGTGTTGTGCAAGCTTCTTTTGGTGTAGCGTACAACACAAGACATTAATAAAATTAAAAAGAATATTTTTCATAAATTCTCGGGTTGTTACATGAACAATTTCTTCAATGCATGTGGGGGAAAACCAAGATTGAATCGAGTGAAACATTGAGGAAAATATTCTCAAAAGTCACGTTTAACATTCCCCTTATCGATTCCATTCAAACCATACCTTCCTACTCAAAGTACCTTAAGGACATGTGCAATTTTAAAAGAAAATTTTCACATAAAAACCATGTCCTTTGGGCTGATAATGTGAGTACAACCATTGAAGGGACCATTCCTCCTAAGTTAAAAGACTCGGGTTTCCCTTACATCAATGTTGAACTAGGAGAGAGAAAAGTTATCAAGGCCTTATGTGACCTAGGTGCTAGTGTCAACCTGATACCCTATGTTCTGTACTACCAGTTAGGCCGAGAAGAGCTCCAACCCACATCTGTCACACTTCAACTTGCTGATCGTAGCATTAGGGTTATAAAGGGGATTTTAAAGGATGTTCTGGTAAAGGTTAAAAACTCCATATACCCTGCTGACTTCATTGTCCTTGAAAGCCATCCAAACTTAGGAAATAAGGAACAAACCTAAATCATCCTTGGTTGTCCTTTCCTTGCAACAATGAACTCTATTATTCGAGTTCGAGATGGGAACATGAACATCACCTTTGGAAACATGAATCTAGACTTGAACATCTTTAATGCAAGCTCATAAATAGGCGATGACGAGGACATTCATGAAGTAAACATGATATGAAGAATTGATAATGAATCCATAGAACATCAAGGAATATTTAATGGATGTTTAAGTCTGGATGAGATTTATTTCCTTTGTTCATGTGAAGGAAGTTTATCTCCTTGGCTTGAATAATTTTCAAATTTCTCTTATGATGAAGTTGTAGGTCTAATAATTAGTGAAACCTTTTAGGAAACCACTTTCATGGAGACCACTCCAACTTCCTTCCCTAAATCTGATCAAGCCAATCAAGTAGATAAAACTTCTACATGTGGGGAATCAATCCTATCTAAAACTATAGGAAATAAAATTGATCTTGATCCAATTTCCCAATCTTCTGTTGAAATTCTGAACCAACCTGATATTGAATTGATGGAACATCTAATTTCACTCATGATATCCCTTCCTTGTCATTAACATAAGAATATTTTCTACCACAAACCTCTCATGAATTTATTGAAAACCCATACTTTGGATTTGGGATAGATGATGATGATAAAGGAATTTTTGAAGGGTATTTAGATCAATAAGAAATTGATTTTTTGGATTCAAAAGAGGTGAATTTGACATCATGGATTGAGTCTCATGAATATAACTCCATTGATGATTTTTCAAAAACACCAATCACTGAACCATTAAAAGAAATCAAAAAATTTGAGTCCATACCCATTCCTAACAACAATAATTTCAATTTGGTAGTTGAATATTCTATTCAAAAGGAACCAATTCTGTTGAGAAATTTTGAAAATGAAACTGAGTTTAATTCAATGTGCAAACCTATGTCTGAATTTCCTATCCAAACTGAGCTCAAAATTATTGTTATTCATTCCTTTCTCAAGTATCCCTTTATAGTGTATAACCATGACCTTTATGATGGAATTAATTCTTCTCTTGCAAATAATAATGTAGGAATTATCATTGACGCCTTAGTCAAGACTAGAGAAGCAACTAGATCCACCATTTCTGATATTCATTGGATTTACCCACTCATTTTAGAATATAGGTTTGTGAATGAAACAAATTCTAAACATAGAATCAATCTCAACTTAGTATAATTGGTGAAACATGTGGTCCTTAAAATGTTCAACGTTGGTATTGGGTATGTTTTGGGGTTCAAGTCGAGCTAAGGACGTTAAACAAATGCGTTGTATGGGAGGCAACCCGTGGTTTTCATGTTTCTAATCTTTCTAAATCATCTTTATTTTTAAAATATTATTAATTAATCATTTTTATATTTAATATATATATATATATATATATAGACTTTTGATCTGTTCTTCTATTATGATCATGGATGGGTATGAAAGGGGATCACCATATTAATCCATGTCACGTGATATGATCCTTGAGTGATAACTTACCTAGAAATTTAAAAAGAAGACAATGTATCATAAGTTAGTTTTATTTTTAAAATAAAATTACAAAAAATAAAAATAAAAATATATTAATAAATAAAAAAAGGACACATCATAGGTTGTGGGTCAAACCCCGTAACAACCAGCCAGGCCGCGGTCAATCGAACCCGGGACCGAAGGGAGACAGGGGCATGCGCTTACCACTAACCTATAGCTTTTTGTGCTTCCTTATTCTATATTTTTTTTATATATACTTATATTTTACGTTATTTAATATATAAATATATATATATACAATTGTTTTTTGTTTTTTTCCACTAGGAAATTATCAAAGTGACATCGAGATTAAGGGATTAAAAGGGAGAAGCAAGAATTTCAACTTCAACCACCAGGTCACTTCATTCCATGATCCTCATTTTCAATTTCCTTTTTGAAATCTCATTCTCTACCTCTCCCACCTTCTAAATTCTTTTTTCTTTAAACACTAGGGATATTGCAATTTTATGTTGGTTGAGGAGATAAAATACAAAAATTATTTTTTGTCAAAAAATGAATGATTTGAAAAAAAAGTGTGTAAATGGAAGGAAAAATTACTTTAACTTTGGACATGGTAATACACATTGCACACTTTCAAACTGAATATCAAATAATTTAGCATGCCCCAATTCTGATTTTAATCCTTGTATAATTTCATGAGCAAATATTTTGGAAAGTGTGGTCGTCCAATGTGATAATTCATCGTTTATATTTACATCTGAATAAAAAAAGATCACAATGAAAATCCTTTGGATAGTGGGGTATTTGTTTGAGTTCATGGGGTCCCCCAAATAAATAGAATTGGTTTGGTGATAATTTTAGTTTTAATATGTGTGTTCAATAAAAAAATTTAAAAACAACAATACATTTGTGCATAGAGAAATGAACTGACCAAATGCGTGGCTTTCGGCACATGGGAGTCATAACTCCATGGTTGTCTGGCCCAGAGTTAGTAATTGTATCTCTTTTTTATTAATTTGAATTTTTTTATGACTGAGTTAACTCGAGATGATGCCCGAGTATGTGGGCTATACTTGGTGCCCTAAGGTCTTTGAGCCTGGGAGTCATTGGCAAAGTCTCGCTACAGGGTTTGACTCTTTTGAGTACAACTTCAATTACCAAGGAAAAATTGAAAAAAAAGCACACAAAAAATAATACAATAAAAAAATTGAATACTCATCTGAATATTGAAATGTTATTCCACCTATCTCTTTCATCATTTCCCTCTTGAATAAAGATGAACCCCATGTCTAATGTTATGCAGAACACATCATCACTCTTAATTAATATTGGATAAAATATGGTGATGAATTTGAACAAAGGAATGGACTTGGGATTGAGATCTTCTTATGAAACTATCATGTATTAAAATATTTTGATGGGTTTCATGATTTTTTGGAATAACGGTTTTCGGTGATCATTGTGTATTAAATTGTTTTTGGAAAAGGGAATTTGAATAACATATTATTGAGATATCTTTTGCTCGGGACTAGAAAAACTCAAGTTGGGGGGTGTGATTATCCACTAAATGAGGATAATATTCATTTTTAATATATATAATATTCATGTTATTTATTATTCAAAAACACCATTTTAGTGCATTTTACACTTTTAACATCATTTCACTTTATGATTGTAATTCCTTCATAAAATGCACTATTATGTGGTATAATTTTGAACATCATATAAAATAACCAATGATCGTGATTTTATTTTCATATTTAATTTTCAGGTTTCTAATTATATTTGGAACAATTCATACTTGTGGAGTGATGGAAGATTCACATTGGAAGACCACCAAAATGGGATTTCAAGAAAACAATTCTGGAGAAGGTAGATTGGACACCAGCCCACTAATGAGAATGTGTGGGACTAACATACATGCCCAATGAAGCCCAATTTTGTAAAATTATAGAATAAATATTGGTGAACAAATAATTCTTCATAATCCAGTGCTAATTCGGCCTCCATGGTGGTCATTAAGGCGGTCCAATTTAGAGGTAAAATTATGGGCCAGATTCTACGGCCCAAAAAAACAGTCCACCAATTTAATAATATCTCGGTACCCACATATTCATTTGGGCTGAACATTTACAAAGATCTAGGAGAAATCCGGATATTCACTTTTCTCTTCTATGGCCAACTCCAATTTGGCCATCTAGAAGGCCATTCAGACACGTTTGTTTGGTGGATGAAATATGGATTCAACCTCAGGTCAAGGGTGGAAAAATCAACTCACCCTCAACATTTCTTCCACCTATGGCCTACAAAAATTAATTTAGGAGACTTGTAATATTGGAGGATTGACCCAAGGATTCAAAAATGCCTATTTAATGCAGTGGTGGTGGAAATGTTGATCATCTTTTGAACTTTCTTTCACTGTAATGTTATGCTGCGATTTTGTTGTCTCAAGTTTGTCTTCCAGATGTAAGTTGTTTTAATTCATCCTTGTTTCTTAATAAAAGTTCTTCCTCTCTTGTTATTATATTCTTCTCCATCTCACTTTGATATCATTTCCTCAAGGTGTGAATTTATTTGCACCAAACCTTGTGAAATTATTCACACAATGGTGGAGAGATCATTTTCTTTTTATTATTTTCTTTACATCTTCAATTCCTCCCTCCCGAGTCTACTTCCCGCTTCCATTGAAACCATAGCATCAATGGACTGATAACCCACTTATGGTTTGATCCAAGGGAGTATCAAGGGGTTGTATTGGATGTTATTTTCAACCCATTAATGTCTAATCACTTATTTAATTGAGATTTTTATTTGATGATTTTTAAACTCCATCGTCCTTATTGATTTTACGGCAACACACTACAAGTGATAATACAAAACTTTACTTTTAAGTGCTTAAAAGTTTTATCCATCAAGTTAATAGGTTATTAGTATTAAATGTTGTTGGTATAAAACCAGTAAGTTATTATGTTGCTTGATATTATTAAATGAACCCATCTCAAATATAACAAATTGAAATCATTAAAATGTGAATTCATCCAATCCACCCCAAGCGATAACCTAAGATAAAATCATTATCTTAATTTGAATTAACATAAATCTATTAGTGGTACCTTAAACCCATATAAAATCAACCCAATTTGGCCACTTCGTAGCCAAAAATATTTTATAGAATGTACGTGTCTATAGGTTTCTTTTTAGGTCTCTGAGGATTCGACAACCCAAGCTAAACTACAAGACCATTCTACCTTCTTCTCTTGGGTAAATATGAGCATGAATCAAGAACCATATCTAAAAGAGTTTGGATAGATTCAAAAGGATTTTGTATGTTATGCATAACGTCCTTATGGGATTTTAGTTGAAGTGGAATATTTTTATATATACACTATTATATATATATATATAATATGTGATATTATATATATATATATATATTCTATATTTAATTACACGAATTTGATGCATGTAATATAATTCATGTATTAAATAAATGTTATAATAAATAAATATGATATATATATATATGTATCTACCAAATGGTTTTATTATCAATTACAATTCATTGTGAATGGATTAATTGGCATGACCACTCATTGAATAGGATTCAATGAAATATGGGGAAAATTATTTGGATACATTAATAAGGCCAACATGATTTTATTTAATGAAGGATATCATGTATGGCTATATAAAAGGATGTTATCCCTCCTGTTAATAATAATAAATGTTTAGGAAAACTCTCATTTCTCACTTATTCTCATATTGATGTTCATCATTTGAGATGAAGTTTCTATAACCCATTTAAAATTTGGTTATCATTGTGATATGATTGTTTATATATTGGTTAGTGTACCCCCTCAAGGGTTGGGTGCTTTTTTTAACTGCTTCATGATCTTCATCAAGCATTCACATTCACTGAGAATGAATAATATTGTTTTTGTTGGAAATTTCTATGTATATTTTTTATATAGTTTATACATTGACTCTTAGAGATAGATATTCATGTGTTTGGGTTGTCTTATTTTTTATATGATTTTGTTATGATCATACAAAACCCATCAGTTTCTTCCTAATTTATGGGAGTACGTATTTGTGTAAAACATAGGTTCTTTCTTTTTTAGTGGTATATGGACACCTAGGAAGGTCAGGATTCTCACTTCACTATTATTTGGGTACACCTTCTATGGATCCCCTCCCTTTCCTAAAAAAATTCACTCTAAAAAGAATATATGATTCCATTGGAATTTTTCTTGAAAATGATACTATATTAAGGATGTGTAACAACAAGGTGGATAAGATTTGAATTGAGTTGGATCTCTTTCACCCCCTCCCCCAGTGTATTATTCATAGAGACAGTGATGTCATGTCCTTATAGAAATGGTTTTTATTTTCATATTAGGTTCATTCGTATCATGGTTATATCATTCAAGGACATTTAGTTTCCACCTGAAGGAAGCGACATCTACCACAGGCCCACATGCCTCCTACCCAATCGACTAACACTCTAGATCCCATTAGCCCTACTTCTTATCTTTTGTCTGCCCTGATTTAGGTGGATTATTCATAAAAACCTCCTACTAGTTCAGTTGGCTGCTCAGAATTCACCTGGTTTTGAGATTTTTTAATGGTTTCCCTATGGATATTGTTAGTGCCACTACTTCCTATAGACCACTGACTTAGTTTCTTCCTCCTTAGACTTAATAAATCTACCAATCCTAGAATTATACTACCCCCCCTTACCTATAACTTCTGTAACACTAGTCTACTATGTTGATGGATCTTATTTGGATTTGGTTTTGAGGTTTGGGAACCCCTTATTCCCTCTCTTAAAGACTCCCTCTGTCGAGCTACGCTTGTCAACCTTCGTGGTTATAGCCCCAACCATTTTTGATAATCTCCACTTTATATCTTCCCCATCTCTTATCATATGGCCTCCCAATACACATCCAATAAACTCCCTCAACTCATTAGACATCCGGGATGAGATGTAGGAACACCCTTATGTCTAAAAAACCCCATGGTTCAAGAGGACCATAAAATTAGAAAGTGTTGTAGTTGGGGTTTGGCTTAGTGGTAAGAACCCCGTAATCATACATGAAAAATGGGGGTTCAAACCCCATTGGACGCAGGGGATGTAGCAGTACTGTATCGTACTATAGTAGTGGTTTCACTGTAGTAACGACAGACACTATAGCGGCGATAGGTCACTATAGCGGTGGGTACTGTGTGGGACTGTAGCAGTTTGTGTGCTATAGCAGTACTATTCACAGAATGGGCCTTGGGCCAAACAATTAGGCCTACGGGCCATGTAATGGGATAAAGGCCCATTGGTCCTTCAGGATATGTAATGGGTCACCCTTTACCCAGTTAAACAGGTATTTGCTTTGCTTTAATAATAAATGGTACTTCAGCCCAAACCTTTAAAAAAAATTAGCTAGTCCTCTTATAGTATCATTAAGAGTTGCTACCAGGGTTTAGACAAAACCATTTATAATGATAAAAGTTGTTTCTCATCATAGGGTGAGTGGTAAATCCTCCAGTCCCCTATTTACATCTTAATCATGTACTCCATTTTAATTTTAAAATTAAATGGTACTAAGGTCCCCTATAATGTATGAGTATATCCTAAAAGAGATAAAATCCAATAATATTTTTATCACAACAATCCTTAAACCCAATAAATGTCCTAGCCTCATTCAAACCTTCACCTCAAGGATATAGGTTGGGAATAGTTTTGAAAATAGTCCTTCCAACTATCACATATATATCTTCTAGAAATATAATGTGTCCATAGATCTGAAGAAATAATTTTTTTAATTCGTTATAGTCAAGTTGAATAGCCTTAAATCATACATATTTATCACCTTGTTTTATTCCTATGTGATTACATGGAATGTAAATCCTTATGGGATTGTTTACTCTTCTTTAACCCAGGATCCCTCTTTTATTTCATATGTGGATATTTCAACACAATCCAATACAATTCAAAGAAAATAAGATGGTATAGATTATTGAGGAAATCCATGTCTGACTTAAACAACTCTCTTGCCTCAAACAATCTCCATGATCTATTTTTCTCAAATTAAAATTTATATGGCACAATAAAAAGAAAGAAACATTAATGACATGGAGATATATCAATACGTGATTTACTAATATCCATAAGATATCATGCTACCCTAATACCAGTGTCTCCAATTTATATAAAACTCTACCAGATCATTCTCCTCTTGTTTAAAATATGATTAGTGATTAATTCAAGTATCATAAGTTTAGGTTCACCAAGATTTGGATTTATCATGAGGACATCCTTATATTGGTTGAATGATAATGGGGCATCCCAGTGGTTGGGAATTCATGGGAAATATTGCAAAGGAAACTAAAATGGATAAAAGTAGATATAGTTGAATGTTATTATCACTTCAGCCTCTACATTGTAAGTATCAATGATATTGAAAATAACATAAAATTATTTAATGAATGTATATAAACCACATGGAGGGATGGTGGATTTATCTTCTTAGTGGTGAAATGAAATGATCTTTCTAATAAACATATTGAAGTGGGAAGAAGTGGTTGTAAATGTTCAAGGGTATGATTTATTAAAGAAGATGACAATAATTCATAATTAATCCATTCATGCATGATATAAAAATGGATAATGGGAAATATTAATATGAAATTAGATAATGGTTAATTTAGCATAGAATTGAATGTTCTTATGTATAAGGATGTCGACTATTTTTAAAATCTTCTAGAAGAAAATGAATCTTCTATGTAGGGAGGGATTCTAAGATAGTATCCCTATTATCCATTTCCCAATAACATACATTCCCATGTCAGTGATAAAATGATATCCCACCTAGAAGCTGCTCCATATGCATCTAAGATTTAGAAATCTACCAAAACCTTAATTCGGGATAGTGATCTTGGATTGGAAGGGTTCTCAAGGGGCTTTTATATATTGGAATAGAATATCATAAAAGAGGATGTGATCATTGATATAAAATATTTTTCACATGAGGGAACTTATCCAGATCCATAGGTTCTACCTCTCTCATTCTTATTTTAAAAGTTAAGCACCCATTACTTTAGGTTATTTTTTAATTGTGAGTCTATGAAAAATATCTGAAACATTATAGTGAAAATAATTTATTATAGAATTTCTCACCTCCTACCTTAGTTAGTATAATTGGAACAACATAAATTTTTCATGAGCAAGAATATCAAAGGACAAATAGTATTGGTGAAAGAGATGATACATTATATTAATAATAAATCGGCTGGATCTAATATCTTGGATATTATTGATATCACAAATTATTATCAAAATGTTTAGTAGAATATCATTATTAAGGTCATATGGCACTAGGGGTTCTCCAAATGGTTATGTAACATTTTCATTTGAAGATAAGGTTCTCTATTTTACTCGGTGGGAGATGTATGCAATTATTAAAATCTAATAGAGGCTATAGGAAAATAGATCCTATGTCACTTTATCTCTTCATTCTTGCCCAAGGTTCTCTTAGAAGAAAATTGTCCTTTTCCATTAACTCGGGATTTATTCCCCCTTATAATGGTAGGCATGGCCTCTTTTTTATTTATCACTTGTTTTTTTATGATGACAAGATTTTATTATTGAATAGATTATAGAGATAGATAGTAATCTTCCAAAATCTTATGGATGATTTTGAGAGATGGAGTGTTCAGTAATTTTATCAGTCCAAGAGTAGAATTTTCATAACATCCTCATGTACTACTTTATGTGTTGCTAATATTGAAGAGAGGATGATCCTAAAAAGTGGTTGTTTCTGCATGGATTGTTTGGGTTCCCCATTTTTCACTAGAAGGGACAAGGTATTTCACTTTTATAACCTACTTCAAAGGATTATTGGGACTATATTTAACTAAAAAATTCCTCTCATGTATTTTAGAGGATGGATTACTATGATCTACTCGATTTTATTTTCTAAGGCTATGAATTTTTTTATCATCAATGTTCCCTAACATACCATCCCTCGCATTGAAATAACTATTAATTCTTTTATTTGGGCCTCTATATTTTTTGGTAAATTCCATTATTCTAGTTAAAAGTAATTTTCTACACCTATAATAGTGGGATTTAGTGCATTTAGAATATTAAAATATACCATGCAACATTTTCATGAAAAATTCACTTGGTCTATCATTTTAGATTTCTCTCTTTAGGATATATTCATGTATCTTAGAGTGTTTCATCATAAACCTCCCCATTTCTTAAGGCACACAAATATCACTATAGATATAAATAGATCACTAAAGGTGGGTTATCAGTCATGATAGGACCATTTTCTAGAAGAACAACTAGTCTAGGACCCACCCTTTACTTCCCCTAGTGCCCCTACTTAACATCTATTATCTAGAGGCCAAATAATTCCCATGATTTACCTCTATATTCATCTATGATGATCAAAAAATCCTCTTTAACAACATTAATCAAGTGTATCAAGATGACCAATTATTCATTTCTCTAGTTGGATCAAGCCTTTTCAACTGCAAAGTCTACTCAAAGATTTTTCATGCCTCATTAGGAGGATTTTTTAGGGTGTAAGTGTTTGGATCTAGTGATCCCTACCAGGATATTCTTTCTCATTTGGTGTATATTCTACAACTCAATACCGATGGATATGGATGTTCAAATAAAATATTCCCCATCGGTTTAAAAATTATATTGTTACTTTAACCCTCAGTTAAGATCAATGGAGATCCTATTTTACATAATGATTAGGATGGTATTGTTTGGGTACTTATGGGGAAGAAGTTTGGGATCACTCGAATCCTTTGGTTGTACGACCTAATACTGGGTTCATGGATTAGAGTAAGTTTATCATCTTGAGACTGATGCATGGGGAGTATGGTGCCCTTGGAATCTAGCTTCTATAATATTTCTAAATATTGAAATGATCAAAAAATAATTGGTACCCCCTGAAATTCCATCACCCTGAAGTCAAAATGGTTGCATATATTCTAGATATATCTATCTCTTCCATGGTCTTGAAGATAAGGACTAGTTTATTTGTGTTTGATATCAAATCTCCATCCACAAGTCAGGACGTTCATTAGACAGCCAAAATCCCTCCCTTAGTGGGTCTAAATCTTAATTTGGATAGTTCATGTAATTATGGGATCATGAATGGAGGGTGCACTATTTGTGATCCTCTTGGTTTAGTTTCTTTGGCCTACATCGTATCTTAAGATGTTGGAACCCCCTATTAGCTAGAGAAAAATCAATTCTAAGTGGTATCTCTCTCTATAATGAGATTAATATTTTTTTGTTGATGATTCAAATGGACTCTTATTTAATAGAAAAATTCATGGAATGTGACATGGAGGCTCACTAGTCAGTGGATTACATTATCAGTGAATGAAATTATCTTCTCTCTCCAAGTATTATAAACCTCCACACTTGATGTGAATGAAATTGGGAAGAAGTTGTCCTAGATGTCATGGTATGGTTAAAATCTCTATTTTTACCATTTAAATAGTTTAAATATATCTAATAAATTTTTGAATCCAAGAATTAAGACATCATGAGATTTCGAGGCCCGATGAGACCGAAATATTTATTATAAAAATATTTAATATATTATTATCACGTAAATATGTTTGACCTAAAATAGTGAAAATAATCATGAATGGAGGCTCCGATCAAAAAAATGAGACTGTCATTCAGTTTGGAACATAGGATTTACCCTAGGTGAGACATAATTTTTATCAGTGTCGAGCATTTTCCAAAAGGTTTTCATGTGCATAAATAGTAGAATAAAATTAATTATTTAGTTATTTTATTAAATTTTGATATAGAAACCTAGAATCTTATATAAATATATTGTTATAAAAAAATCGCTAAGGTTATCCACATAACCCTAGAAATTGAGAGATGAGCCTTTGGAGAAGCATTCTTGGGAAAACGACATCGAATTGAGCATTAATGATCGGAGCACCTATGGAACCTATGGACTTCATAAACAAAAATGGCCCAAAACCTTTATTCGTAAAAAATTGACCCAATATCAAAGTAGGATTCTATTTTATGTGCATTTTTTCCCATTAATTATCCCATGATGAAAAAAACATCCAATGGATTGATTTTTTAATCGGCCGTGTTACGGGTGTGAGTTTATTTCTAGGATTTGGGATATTATTTCATGGTTTATTATTGGTTTATTAATTCCTCATTATAATGTAATCAAATTGAGTCTAATAAAAAAAATGGCTCAGGTTTTTGCTTTACATTTTTGTTTTTTTATAACCACCATTCATCATGTGTTAATCACTGACATTTCTATGGGATGGTGGTATGAAAAATACCCAATAATAAATCACATTGAAATAGTTATCTAGTTCCTCAATATTGATGATTTGAGTAAGTTACAATATCCATGATGATGAATCAGGATTTGATTAACATATCACATTTTCTAGTTGGATTTGTGGAAACAGAACAAAGAGGAAATGGTTGGTTGTGAATAGATTCATGTGGTGAAAAAGAGGCTGAAATGACACATATCCATGATGTAAAGACCCAGATTTTTTCATGTAATTTTTTATTAATTATATGGAATTATTACGAGTCTATGAAAATTAACGGTGTGTGATTACAAGGGTCGGTGTGCTTGGAATGAATTACTGAACTTTTTTAAGGTACTTTAATTAAATGTGCGAGTGGTGTCTTCTAACATTTGAACTAGTGCTTGGATTAAAAATCTGAGGGCAGCGTTGAATATGCATTACCAGGATTCTCTTAAGGGAGACTTTATTTTGACAATAGTAGGCCTGGATAAAAAGTTATATTTGGGACTTTTAAAAGAATAATAAAAATAACTTATTTAATTTTTATTTCTCTTTTATCATTCCCTCCAACTGAAAAGCAACAATGAGGGACCAGTGGTGTGTCAAGCTAATAAATGGCTTGACCATTCAATTTTAGGTAATGACATCATTGGGGAATTAGAAAGGTTCCTAATTAATGAGCCCCCATTAATTCCCCATTTTGTTACTTACCCTCCCTCTATCCAATTTATATGGAACTTAGGGAGGGGTATCAACCCAGCTTCACCAAGAAACGAAGTGCTGGTAAATTACTGAGACACCAAACCCTAAGAGGACGGAGCTGGTCCCAACATGAGGTGACAGAATACACTAAACCATGAGCCAAATTACGATGTACAAGCATCATCATTGGACGATAGTTGTAGAGGATGGAGAGCACCTACCCCCTTCCTACTGCATGGAGGCCCCCCAACAACCCCAGGTAGGGGTTTGATTCTTGTTTATTTCAAGTGAATTTATTAAACCCTTAAATCCACCCTTGTGATTACAAGCTAAGGTTGAGGGCACAGGCCTAACGAACCCGGACCAAACCCTCCACTACTTTTCTACCCTTGTTCCCTTTGTGGAAGACCACAAGCGTGGTGGCACCGACTATCTACGAAGAAGGTGGCGCATCGATGCACGCATCAAGAGGAGGACGTAGCACTAAGCCGTGGTGGTCTTTGGAGCAACTGGAACCAGCTAGTGACAGAGGTAGTGTGGCGCACCATCACATGCCGCCAGTGATCAGGGGCCATAGCTCATCAGCCGCAGCAGTTGGAGGAGGCAGCTGACATGTCGGTCGGCTACGAGAGGAGAGGTGGCGTGACCAGCGCACCACCAGTAAGAAAAGGGCCGCAACCAAAGCCATGGTGGAGGCAGAATATGCACCTACCTTGTGGGTTCCTGGGTGACTAGGTGGTTCCCACATGGCGCCTCCATTTTACAAATATGAATTTCCTCCAGGACATTCAAGATACTGGGGACACCCCTTTCCAGCTCGGGCGGACCATGGGTCACCACCCTGCAAGCTGCGCCCAATGCAGTTGGGCCACCCCCCTTGCAGGTGGTGTCTAACACAGCCGAACCTCCCCCTTGCAGGATATGCCTCATGCGGCCGGGTCGCCTACCCATTGGGTCGTGTGCCAGTGGGACGCACCCCCCCTTCGAGCCTCCCCATTGTGGGCTCGGCCGCGCCAGACCCGGGCCCAACCAAACCAAGAAACACTTAAAGGGTCATATCTTGAGAACTGGGCATCCATTTGACAAACTGTCTATGGAGTTGGGATTCATGGATCAAGAAGGTCCCTTTAGTATACTCCACATGTGTTTTGGAGATAGTTGGAGTACATCCAGTTTGGATCAAATCCAAATCCAATTAGACCCCAAGAACGAAAACGCTTATAACGCATCGACTAGGCGTTCGATTGATGCATCATCTCTCACGTTTGAACCCTTATGACATGATGCTCCTATTGGTTACTTCATTGTAGAGTTTACTGGTAGTCGAGGTACGAACAATATCTCGATGGGTAGATTCTACAGAAATCAAGTGCACTGGGTGTGAGGAATCCTGTGACATGTTGTAATGTGAAGAAAGAACAATGATAATGTGTGGGTCAGAATCTATTGATCATGTGTGGGTCAGTTTCTATCAGATCCTATTTGGTTCAACGCTCAAAAAACCTATGTGGGTCAGCGCATACCGATCATGTGTGGGTCAGATCCTATGTTGGTCAGCAGGGGTTAGTTACCTATCGATCTTGTGTGGGTTAGTAGTAATGCTTCATAACAGAATAAGACGATCTAGCTTACGACTAATCATCTATACATTTATACTTATGTTATACCAGATTGTCAGCTAAGTCTTGTTATCACCGTGGTGTTATCTGTGTGGTACTTCTACCTTCTTGGTGATGTCTTCGTGGTGTTACCTATGTGGTAATTCTATCTTCGTGGTGTTACCTATGTGGTACTTCTATCTTCGTGGTGTTACCTGTGTGGTACTTCTACATTCAGGGTGATTTCTCCATGGTATTACCTTTGTGGTACTTCTATTTTTATAGTGTTACCTACGTGGTACTTATACCTTTTTGGTGTTGCCATTTTGGTATTATTCCCTCATGTATGATATGGGTTTTCCATGATAACTTAGGTGAATGTATGGGCATACTCCTAAGTAGATTTTATGTTCATTGCTTCATACTTTTAGATTGAGGTCTTTCTTCGTGGTATTTACTTTGTGGAACTCTGGGAGACCTACGGGGGTCTTGAGGTTCCTACTTATTATCATTATACTCACCCCTACATGAGATACACCTACACCTTTTTGTGTCTTTTGTGGAGAATGAACAACATTGGTCGAGGTTGAGGGATCTAGGACTAGATGGTACTCGGAGGAGGACTATTTGGTGTGACGTGACGTAGGGACTACTAAACGTGAGTTATACCTACCATTCATGTAGGATCCTCGGTGGACAATCCAGGAGCTATTTTTCCCTTTTCAGTTTTATTGTACCTTTCATTTGTATTTGTAATTTTACAATTGGTATTGTATTCCTGCCCCTTTACTTTCAACACACATTTTACTACTACAGTTTACTTAGTGGTTGCTTCTTGTAGTGTTATTGTACTGTGTGTCTTTACAGGTTAAAAGGAAAAGCCTTCCTATTTTAGGGATACACCTTTCTGGTGCATGTTGTCAGCCCCTGGCCTATAGAAGGCGGGATTGGAGTAGTCATGACATGGTCTCCGAGGGATGGGTCGTGACACATGACTTACAACAATATTTACACCAGAAATATAGGGAGGTAGTAGAAAGGTTTTTAAATTCATGAAGACCTATGGGTTATGTAAAATACCATAGTATATAGTGTGTAATAGAATAACACATGACATGTGGACCTAGCTGTGACGGCTAGGGTTTATGGACAAAAATAAAGTATCAAACTTTATATGACTCGACCTGGTGAGTTGGCTTGTACCACCAAGGTACTTGTGCATGGACATGAGTAGGTACATGGGCATGGCTATATTAGACGAGCACGAATTTGTACATGGACATGGCTAGGTACCCATACAAGGCCTGGTACATGGGCATGACATAGAATACATGGGCACAACTTATTGTACGCAGTAATGAGATAAATCCCATAGACTATCTCGAGGCAATAAAAACACACCATCTACAATTAGTATACACCTTATACTTTCCCTAGGTAGGTAAGAGCCCCTCTTCTTATTCATTTTATACTAGTTTCCATAGGATTTAGTTCCCTCCATCCATTCCTTAAAGATATAGTGTGGCATTACATCATGATTATTGGATTGTGATCCCCTCTAAGGGATTATTCTTGAAAAGAGTTACCAAAATCACTATGTGAGGCTCATGGTGGAATCGTCTATCATGTTTTTTCTATGTTTTGTTCTTGTAATTTTCATAAACAACAAACACAGTCATTGATCTCATATATAGTGAGTTATTCTATATTCAAATATCAATATACCCCAAGGACCTTGGTGTGATCCCCCATTTATGAATCGATCTCTTCATATTTCTAGTGAATACCATATCTTGGTGATACTTAATGAGAATTGAATCTCAAATGAAAACCATCAGTGTTATAAAACTCAAGAGTGAGTTAAACCATGCAATTATTGCAATGAACTCTCGAGAAAAATCTTTAGCTGGTAATGTGGTTATGACATTACATTGAGAATTAGTATCTTCCAGGAGTATATAAGGATGTTATTTTACATGACTCATATTCTTATGAACATACCCCTATGATGAGTTGAAAAATATCTTCATTTTTATATTTTGTTATTCTTAGTATTTCTACTAGGTATTATTATAACCCCCCTATATGAGTTATTCAGGCACATATCATCTCTTATGTAGAAGATAGGTTGTTCAATGGGGTTCTTCATGGAATAGGAGTAGAAAGATCTTAGATTGGGAAAGATAGACCATATATCATAAAAGTTTTCACATTTGACTAAAATCCCCTCATTCTAGAAGGTTATACTTATTTTCTATTTTGTGGGATTCTATTTGGCCCTTTATGATTTCCAGTATTTTTATTATACCTTAATTGTGGGTTTTGGATGTATGCAAGCATTGGTATAAGTTTCACTTTACACTCAATATTGTATGATATTTGAAGTTGTGTGCATGTTTATAGGTACTATAGGCTAAGACCTCCCATGGGAGTGTCATGCCTGCTCAGAATTAGTCTCTTTCCCCAGGCTTATTTGATGTGGTCTTAGGGTATTTGTGATCAGAATACCATCATCTAGATGGCCTCTCTGGGATGTTTTTTGATAGAGTGGTATCATAGAATTCATCCTAAGATTATATTTTGGAGTTTTGTCTAGTTGTGGGATTGGTTTGGGTTTTAGGGAAACAATGTTAAGTGTTTCATGTTTCATTTTTCTGGATAAAGGACTCAAGAATTAGTACAATATCTGAAATATTCATACACCTTTACTCTGAATACCTAATTTTTTAATATGTGCATGTAGGAATTAGTTGTAGGGAAAACATCAGTACATGAATCATATAGAAGTGTGTTGTGGTTTCCATGTCCTTCATGAGTTAGATCCCTAGATATACTCATTGACTATAGTACATATTGCCTAAATTAGAACGTGTCCATGAATATTGTCATATAGGATTCAAAAACATTATTGTGAGGATAATCCCATTACTGATATGAATTTTATATATGGGTATGCTTAAAAGATGGTACCTTCGTGTAGTTTTTCATTCACACCCCCACCCGTCGTACAACAGATAGTACCATTAACACCAATGAATAAAGTTCACAGGATGAGTAAGCTTTATGAGTTTAAACATCTACGGCCCCTAAAATTCTAGGGTGATCTAAACCCTCAAGAAGCTAAGTATTGGATTGAGGAGGTTATTTGATTTTTTCCTCATCAGGGCACCTGTAAAATAGATGGTGGTCCTGGCGGTGAGCCTTCATCATGGCTCTGTAGGTTGACGATGGATCCTTGTTGATTATCATACGATGAGGTGAATCTTTCATGGATTCAGTTTGAGCACCTTTTCATAGAGGAGTTTTCTCCATCTATATTGTGGGATCTGCACATAAAGGGGCTTAAACAACTTCCGTAATGTAGTGTGATTTTGGTTGGGTATTCATCATGGTTTACCAAACACTCATGATACTTGATGGATATAAAATGTGATATGTTTTTATGGAATCAAACCTTTTATTACTGAATATTTAGAGACATCAAGGATATTTTGATACCTCTATTAATTCTTATGAATTTTTGGGTGCTAGATCACTATTTAGTTTTAGATATAGTTCATCTCAATCTGACACTGATAGTGGGTTCCATTGGTGGGAATACTGGAGCTAAGACAGCAACTGTTGGTAGTTAGGGGAAGACACAATGATCTAGATGTGTGATAAATTATAAGAGGTTGTCTTGGGAGATAGGTTGTATAGTTTACGTCTCTCTGTAATATTCTATCTGGCCTATCGAGAGGCAATTCAACTCTTATGATGAATGGGGACATGTTGCATGATATTATGAGATCTGTCATATTATTGGATGAGAAATAGTGAATGCTCCCCCTTAGAAGAGGAATTAGTAGAATTAGGGTGTTATTAAGGGTGTTAATTGTAGAAAATGAGTAGGAAGAGCAATTATAGGTGGTATATGGTTTGACTTATTTCCACCACCACTCCATGTGGTCCCCTCTGGGCTCAGAGAGCTGGTAGACTGCAGAAAGGGAAGATGCATCAATTGGATGCCTTGTAACCTGGGGAAACATGAAACATTAGGGGTAATAATAGTGTCTTTTACATCATGTATAAAGATTTTATTAACCTAGTAATGAGCTAGTATTTTCTTTATACATCCCTTGTTTGAGACCTGCAGATTCTGGTTGAGCCCTTTTCTTGATATTTACACTTGTAAACTCCTACTGGAGCTGACTCAGTACTCACACACTTCAGCTTATAGTGTGATCTGACCCTTGTAGGATAATGTTTATTATGGGATTTATTCTTTGCATTGATGGGGTATTATGATTTAATATTAGTCATGGAATGGTTGTACATAGTACTTTCACATATTTACCTTTTTAGGAATATGATGTGGTTTGTCTATTGAGATGGGATGAGGTATTCCTCTATAGGAAAGAAGGAGGCCAATGTAAAGTAGTATGGACTCATACATAGGTAATTGTATATTATTACTCACCATTTATCTAGAATTACTCTTGGATAAGTTGATGTTATGGACTACCAATTTCCTATAGTGGTGATAGAGTATGCGGATGTATTTCCTGAGGATATTCTAGTCATACCCCCCTCCCACCCTCACTAATAGATAGACTTCATCATAGGATTAAATCCAAGGATTACCCTGATATATACACCAACATATAAGATTCATACCACAAATATTATTTATTTGAGAGTGTAGTTGGAGGACTTATAGAGTAAGGGATTTATTAGACCTACTGTGTCACTATTGACGCTCCTTTTTCGTCACAGAGTCCAAAGGAATGTAAAGGGAAACGACATAGCACATATGATTTCATCCATTGAAGAAAATATCAAAAATCGACAAAGGCGTGAACAAGGGATCAAAAGAACATATGTCGCACAAGTTCTATCACTGTCGCGCAAGTCCACATGTGCGTCGTCTAGTGGTCGCACAAGGAATTGTGCGACCTAAGTAATAACCGCCCGGAGTCTTCTCCTGCCTATAAATAGATCATGTGGGCCCCCCATTGAAGGAGTATTTTTCTAGAAACTCATATTTGAGCTCCCGGCGCCCTAGCCTCTTCTCAAAGATTCTAAAGAACTTATAAGGTAATTTATCACATAGACCGGAAGATCTAAAGAGGGGGGATGAAGGCTTAAGTGTTGAAACTCATCAACACTTGCGTGCCTGAGTGGCCAGCCCCTAAGGGGAAAATTCCACACTTGCACGATGCCTTGCTCCTTCAATAGAACTTGCGCTCCCCTCTTCTGGAAGAACCAAAAGAGGATTCTAAATGCTTTAATCATGAGTCACTCAAGTATTACCCTACTGGTTAACTGTTGTGCAAGTACAACATGTGTCGCATAGGCATACCTGCGCGACTAGGACTTGCGCGCCCATGCAGTTACTGCACTCCTGCCAGGACTTGCGTGCCCCTACCTTTTTGGGTGCCCTTCTTTCCCATTTCACCCCTCTTAAGCCATTCCATCTTTCCTATTCAAGATTCAGTCTTCTTGACACTCTTCAAAGCCATTTATGGCATGATTTCTTGATTTGACTTCCTTATCTGAAAGGAATTCTGTGGAATATCTCTCAAAACCTAGTGATTTACACATATTTATGCCACTAATGATTGAGATTTCATTCACTCAACCTCATCCTTTAAGATGAGAGAATCCTTAACCTAGGTCTCCTTTTCAGGAATAATCCCCAGTCATAAGTCCTCTAATTTGGACATCCTCTTAAGAGTAATCCCTAGATCCCCTAACCTGGGTTTCCTTTCTAGGAGTAATCCCCAGTCCCCTAATTTGGGCATCCTCCTTAGGAGTAAGCCCCAAACCTTAATTCCCTTAACCTGTGCCTCCTTTTCATGAATAATCCCCAGTCATAATCCATGACCTGGGCATCCTTTTAAGAGTAATCCCCAGAACCCCTAACCTGGGTTTCCTTTCCAGGAATAAGCCCCAGTCTCAAATCTGGGAATCCTCCTTAGGAGTAAGCCCCAACCATAATTCTCTTAACCTGGGCTTCCTTTTCAGGAGTAAGCCCCAGTCTAAAATATGGGCCTCCTTTTCAGGAGTATGTCCCAGTCATAATTCATAACTTGGGCATCTTCCTTAGGAGTACGCCCCAATTCTTAAAGTTCCCAAATCTGGGAATCCTCCATAGGAGTAAGCCCCAGTCCCCTAATTTGTGCATCCTCCTCAAGAGTAAGCCCCAAACCTTAATCCTTTACCTGGGCCTCCTTTTCATGAGTAAGCCCCAGTCTTAATTTCTCTTAACCAGTCCTAATTTACCTTTGATCTGGGATTCCTTTTCAGGAGTAAAACCCAACCATAAGTCTTCCCCTAATTTGGGCCTCCTTTTTAGGAGTTAGACCCCAGTTAGAGTATTAAAAATCTCAATGAAGCACATATACCTTTATGGACCCTGTTCCTGGATTTGTTCCCTAAAGTAAATCCTAACCTTCATTTATCTGGGCAGTCATACATACATAAGCCCCACATTATTTCTTATGATTTCATCTTTCATGGCACAATTGTATAATTTTTACCAATACCTCTTGTTTCCCACACCGAGCATAACTCATGTGAGCGTAGAGTGTAAAAGTAATTGTGACATCCTTCTTTGAGCCATCAATTATAAAAATCATACTCCCTTACTCGAACTACGTGGGTTCTGATTCCTTTTCTAAACAAAGGATACGTAGGTATCCCGTCTACCGGTTCGATCCCAACTCTAAAATAATCCATGTCCTTCTGAATGACAATAAACCTCAAGTGCCCCACTGAGTGGCTTTAAAACCAGCATGGTCATCATAATGACCAAGAGACTTCTATATAAATGTGTCAAAGGGTTCCATTGACTAAGAATCTCTAATAAATACAGATGATTATCTATCGATGAAGATCCTAGAATACATATAAAAGATTCTCTAAATTTAATACATATTTAATCATTGATTGTCAGATCTGAAGGAAAGCTCATTTTATACTCGATAATGTAATAAGGATTCACGAACATAACTTAGATCTATAAAGGGAGTCCCGGAGTAGAAAATAATTCCCCTCAAAAAGGTGTGATGAGTCCGACCTCCCATCCTCTCGACCAATGAAAATTCCTAAGCTTCATCAGTCCACAAACTAATGAGCACCTACATTTGGAAAGTAGGTCTGAATGGATGTGGAATCATTGGATGTTTCCAGTTCTACGAACAAACCCATTAGAAACCGATTGGAATGTTTGAACCTCCCATCAAGGAGGTCATCCCCGGATTCCGAGGGAAACAAAAATGGTGAACCCGACGTGAATCCTTAACCAAGTTAAAATGATGTTTTACCTATTTTTTTGGCCCCTATTTAAAACTCAATGAGAGGTCCAACAAAAACAATAATTGAAATATGTTCTCATCCAAAATATGTAGTGGATGAATTTATCTTGATTTCGTCTGTTATATCAAATAGGAACTCTTTTCACAACATCTTCTGCATTTTTAGAATGGATGCTCTCAAGTTCACACCTGTGAATACTGCTGCTGCAAATGCCACTACTGCTACTCATACTGAATCGTCGTCTGCTTTTAGGATGATATCACATACTCAGCGTCTTCAACGCTGGGTATCAAACGCACTGGTTAAGGAGTACCGTCCACACGGTACCATCCCAACTCTGGATGCTGCCCGACAATCCCTCCAAGTAAACAACTCACATCGGTCGTCCAGACAACGACGACCAGTGATCAAGAAGCAGGCGGTGCTGACTACCATCTCCAACCGTTTCAGGTCGTTATCCCCGGAAGGCAATCACCATTCACTCTCTTATTCCGGGGAGGTGAATGAGCAGGTCCCTCAGGACCATAATTCAAACAGACATGAGTCCTTCCTGAGGTCTCCGACCAACAATCGCCGCCATACTCGTGCGGCAGTGCGTCCTCAACATGTTGAGGGTACCGAATTTAGGTGTTCGGATCAGGTTCCTCAAACACGAGAAAGAATGATGAACCACCAGAGTCAGAATCCGGTCAACAGTGAGTAGGTTCTCATCTCTGCCATCTCTGGAGAAGTCCACCAACCTAACATGGTGGAAAGCAATGAGCATGCACACACACCTGCCCGTTTTAATTTCGTTGTCCAGCAGACTCGTCTGGCAGCATCACACTAATCCCGCCAGACAATTCCGGCGGAGTACTATAGGCAGGAACATAAACCTGTTTATACATCATCAGCTAGTCAGTAGGCTCTTCTGACTACATATGATGGATCTCTTCAACCACGTTTGGCGAAGTGCAATCAGCAGGCACATACACCTGCTAGTATTAATCATGCCTACCAATAGTCTCGCTTGGTAGCATTCAGAGAAGTTTGTCGGAAATCCCCGACAACAAATAGGAGGAAGACGCGACTCTCTACCCCCACACTTGAGTACTGTCAGGATTCACTGAAATGAAAAGGAGGACACGAGCAGACACATACACCTGCTCCAAGCCCAGAATGGACGTATATTCCAGTTTCGGTCGCTGATGTCACCAAGCATATTCTATCAATGGTTAAAGAGCAGAAGCAAATCCCTGTTCATATTCTGGATGCCTGCCAGGATATTATAACAAATTTAGCGACATCTCAGGGAAAGATACATAAATCTATCCCTACCAGTGGATTGGTACATTAAAAATTCACTCCGGAACAGACACACACATCTGTTCTAGTCCAAGAGGGTTGTGGGGCATACTCCCCCATAGCATACGGACAACCAAGTCAGGCACATACACCTGATTTGAGTAGAGATCGTCAGCCTAACCTGGCCATCTTTCCTGATCAGGCATATACTCCTTCTCAGAGGATCCACTTTCATCAATAAGTGGTTTCCAAGGTGAGTAAGAAGGCGTCTAAGAAAAAGACCCGCCCAACACAGTCAGGAGATCAAGAGCTAATCTGTAACAAGACCTTGCTCGATGCTGGAGTTCTTGAAGCCCTCAGACAATTATCTATTGAAATTCAAGATTATACTCCCTCATTTCCCAATAGTGGGAGCATTAATTCCGAAGGTCATCAAAAGACACTTCCTCATGAAGGCTTGCTTCATGACAATTCGGTCGATCTGAAAGTTTCATCTTCAGATGAGAGCCATAGGAACCCTCTGTGTGGTCAGAAGACCAAGGACCAAGAGATCCCATATTTTTTTGTAACCCATTATGGTGGTCCTCCCCATGATGATGAATTTTACTGTGAAAGTCCTCTCTGCAGTAGTGATGCACATTGCCTAGAAAATGCTTCAGTGGACAATGTAGTGCCGAGAAAGCCCTCTTATCTTGAGGCACCTGCAAATGAGAAACCCGTCATGTCTGAAGCTTCATCACTAGCAGGTGAAATACTTTCTCAATCAGAAGATATCCCAGGGTGTAGTTCATTCTCTGAACCTCCCCTAAGCCATGCATCTTCTAGTTTGATCAATGATTTATCTACCAATCATGTTGAATCCAATGAAGCAACCAGGAAACACCAACTCTGGTCAAATCAGGTATATGAATATTCATCAAATGATAAAGAGGAAATGCTGAACATGAGAAAACAACTAGGAAAAGGTGAAGTGCCAGTCATGTTTTGGCCTCTGGATGACTCTCAGTATAATATTCCATAAATGTTGACTGAAGATGAAGTTCATGATATTCATCTCAACATATGGAAAAATCTTTGTTAGTTGAAAAAGAAAGTATTATCTTATGATGAATATGAAAACAATCTTAAGATAATAGAAGGGTTACAACATCAGATTGATTTGGTGTCTCTATCAGTCTCTCGATATCCAAAGGCTGAAAAGCAGCAGAGAGCCCTTCAACGTTCATGCCTTGGCGCACTAAGAAGATTGCGTTAGTTAATTACCAATGCCCCATATGGTATTCGTGTCAGAGGATGGGGTGTTCATGGAGCACCGCATTTCACGGTGCTCTCCAGTCAGCAAAGCCTGCTGAAAATGGTCTCATGCAATGTTATTGCCCATGGCCGGCCACAGTCAATGGGCTTTTTTGTAATCAAAAGCTTGACCAAGAACATGCTTCAACTATTTCCTCCCAAAATCAAGAATACGGAGAACAAGTTGTTGAATTACTCTTTCATCAAGAAAACTAGAATATTGAACATGCCTCTCGTTTGGAGCAAGCACGTCACCAAGTGACAGAAGTGTTGGAAATCATCCAACAGTCTTTTGAACCAGGTGATAAAAGTGGATACAGGTAAATGCATCCAGCTAATTTCTGGACTAAGGCTGGAAAGATCAGGAGGAAATTCAAGAAAGTCTCAGACATAGCATGTCAAGAACCACCCCAACACGCCAGACTGGGGGCTCTTTTAAAACAACCCTTGGAATAAAAAAAAGGATTCGTGGAGTTGAGCGAGAACAGCAGGAATAGCCCCAGTCCACTAGACTAGAGACTGTTTCAAATCATCAATCCCCTCCTTAGAGAAATTCGGTCTTTTCTCGATTGGGGAAGAAACCTCAAGAGGAACAAAGAGCCAAATTATTAGGAGATTCCCTCCAAATTACGGTTCGTCAAGAAGTTCCTGAGGGATCGAATCAACAAAAGGAAATGTCTCATCAATGAAACGGAAGAAGACAATATCACAGAAATGCTGATAGAAGGGATGCAATGAGTTATGCATAAATCAATGTCATCAATACCGTTGTTGCTGATCCACCAGATGAGGCTCACTCAGGGGACTCAGATGAAGAGGTTCCTGCTCAAGAAGATGTACGCACCGACAAAAATGAAGAAGTAGTGCATACACGAAGTCAAAGGATTACTCAGAACCTAGGTAATCCTTCAAGTAACCCACTTCCCCCTCTCCAAAAAGGATCCAACAAAGGGAAGGGAAAGAACCAGGTTACATATCCTTCCTCTGGAGAAGTTCAATCGCTCTCACTAGAGTAGAGGTTTTCCCAACAGGAGGAAGAAATGAAGGAATTAAGAAGGTTGAATACAGAACTACTTCAGAGTAGTCTTCTTCTTAAGCATGCCGGAGTCAGTCAGCCATAGGGATCTATTGCAGCTACTGAGATAGATCAAGAATATCCTCTTCAATCAGTACACCCTCAAAGGTCTAATCCTACGGGCCAAGTGCAACAACAGTTGGAAGTACTACCATCAGTTGCAGCACCAATCGCCACATTTGTCCAAGCTCCAGTCATTGCACCTACCCAAGTCCAAGTTCAACTGGATGTTTCTTAAAAGTTAATAACTACTATTGATTCATTAACAGCTCAGTTAGAATCTATGCAAGGGAAGCGTGAACAAGTTCAACCAGAAAAGAAAGTTTAACCTGAATGGGTAGATTCAATTTCTCCTCTATCCAGTTTTGGGAACCCTATATTCGATATTTTCAATGGATCAAGTGATCCTGAACTACATTTGACGCAGTACGTGTCTTGTTGCGATCCTATTATGGGAACTCTAGAGTAGCACGAAGCAGTGAAACTCAGATGCTTCGTGCGAACCTTGCAAGGACTAGCTTTTGTTTGGTTTACAAGCTTGTAATCCTGGTCCATTACCGGATGAGAGGATCTTCGCCAAAAATTCCCCCTTCAGCTCATCTCAACATTTCCAAAGAAAACATTTTTCGATCTTACAAACTGTAAGCAAAGGGAGAATGAAAGGGTTTCTGATTTCATTTCTCGATGGAAGGGATTAACATATTCCTTTAGTTTAGTACTCCCTCAAGAAGAATTGTTGCCAATCTTTGAGGCAAATCTGTGTGAAGAATTACGCACGCCGTTAATCCCTATGAAATACACAGGAGGGTTTCGAGACCTTACTTAAATCAATCCGCAGATTTAAGATTCCCTTATAAAGGCTAAGGCTAAATCTCGTGTAATTACATCAGCTCTAGGAAGGAGAATGGGTAAAGAATAAACTGCTACAGTTATGCTTAAACAAGCACCTGTATCTATTTCTACCTCAAAACCTTCATCTTCTCGAAGGGCTCCACATTCTGGGGGACAAAAACAAAGGCCTTTTCATCCAGACGATCAAAAAGATCAAAGGCGAAAACAATTTGAGGATCTGATGAGCAAAACATACTCTTTCCGAAATTAAAAAGTTCTTGGTTCTTTCATTTCGGCTCTGGAAAACAATTTGGTTCAATTTCCAATGCCCAAGAGGCCAAACAAGAAAGGAGATGAAGACCGTCCCAATTATTTCCCTTTTCATCAAATGTTGGGACATCCCATCCCGGAGTGTTTTGTCTTCAAATACCTCCTACAAAAGATGGTCGAATCGGGACAAGTCACATTGAAAGGCTCCTCAGCCATGGTAGCATGTGTCACTGCTACAGTTCCAGAGGAGGAAGGTGAATGGCAAGATGTCAAAAGAAAAAATGCATAGAAGTGTGATGATTGGATGGTCAGAAAGACAATCAATCGAACTCATTCTATTTTGCGAACACAATTAAAGAAACCAATTGTGTCTTCTTCCATGAATGTTGTTGCAAAACTCTCTTCGACATAGGGAAAGTCCTCAAAGAAATAGCATGATTCAAAGAAAGAAAAAGAATCAGAAGGAGATGAGTATGTGTCAAAGCCTATGTTGTCTTTGACTTTGGCGGACTTCATGCCATCTACTTCAAAGCCACGGGAACCACCCCACCAAACGGTACAGCCTAAACAGGCTAATCAGGCAGAGTCTTCATCAGACGAAGAGTTAATCTTTGGTTTTGTTAATATGATTCAATTAACAGATCCATATGCCAGTCGCAGTTTCGATTTCAATGAGCCCAAATTACCTGTATCAAACAGATGAATCAAATGAAGTTCCAGGGGCTCAGGATACAGGGGAGGACGTGGATCTTTCAGAAGCCACTATTCCAATTCTACCCCTGCTAGAACTGTGTATGTAGAAAAAACTCGTGGTAGAGCCCTTCAGCGAGCTCAGCAAGAACAAGCAAGTTCTTCTACCAATAGAAAATTCAGTTCTTGCACAGTTATTTTGGAATACCAGTTTAAGGTTCTATCTTCTTCCTCTAAGAAAGTAAATGGATCTAATCATTCTAATCTTCCAAAACAAGGAATATTGCCAACTGCTTTCCCAATACAAGATGCATCAACTTCCAAAGCATCTGCTTCTAAGGTACCTGCTAAACCATATATTCCTATTGGGAAACACAGACCTCTAGATAAAAAGTATGATATATTGAAACACTTGGCCCAAGTACCAGCCAAGTTATCAATTGTAGATGCTCTGAATCTGTCAAAATATTTTCGGGAAGCACTCATCGAGGCTTTGTCAAATCCTCAGGAGTTTGAAACTGAAATTGCTGCAGCTGAATTCTATCACATAGAGAATAATCCTGCAGAATGCAATGCAATAATATCTTTTATTAATGAAGATGAAGATGATGTTGTGAATGGTCATATTAGACCATTGTACTTGTCTGGAAAGGTCAATGGAATGGATGTTCGAAGGGCTTTCATTGACAATGGTTTAGGAGTCAACCTCATGCCCATTCGTACATGTCGTCGATTGGACCTCACAGAATATGATTTATCTCCTTCCACCATGATGCTACAGGGATATGATAAAAATTAACAAGAACCACTAGGTGAAGTTATACTCAGAACTCAGTTTTGAGATCTTGTATCCAATTCAGATTTCATGGTTGTTGATCAAGACTCAGCCTTCAACATCTTGCTTGGAAGACCCTGGCTACATCAACATGCAGCTATCCCCTCATCATACCATCAATGTCTCAAATATTGTTTTTATGATCAATTTTGGACATTTTATGGTGATAAGGCCCCGTTGAAGACATGTGAGTCTCAATACATTGAGGCGGAATTCTATCACATGAAGAAAAGGGAGAAATCCATAACAGAGGAGATTACCAAAGTTAATGCTCCATATGGTTTGGAAAAAATTCCAGTAAATCCATTTACACATGTGAGTACAGATTATGTGTTTCCTATCAGTCAAATTGAAAAGATAGACCCAAATCAAATTACTCTTATGGAAAGATCCATAATGTCAATTACGGCAATCGATCCGGACAACATGGGAGAAATTGGTAATCTACCAAGCAGTGATGAAAGCACAAATTGTGACGTCTTCATTTCATCTGCTGAAATCCAACAAGTCTATGCTTCACCAATTAGGCCAGAAGAAGTTATAGCAACATCAGAGGTGAACAATGATGTTGATTCTCAATCCATTATCTCCTCTTTATTACCCAAATAAGACCCTTCATCATCAATCGGGTCAGAAATGGAAGCTTCTTCTTCAAGATATGCAAATTTTGACATCTCTTCAAATCATGAGAATTCTAATTTATCATCTACTATGCAAGTAGAAACCAAAGAAATAACACATGATGAAGAAGAAGGGGAAGATCTCAGAGATTCTCCTCCAACTTTTGAAGAGGGTATCTCTACCACTATGGATGAACTCAGAGAAATAAATCTGGGTACAAAAGGAGATCCACGCCCCACTTTAATCAGTGTGGCCATGAATCTTGAAGAGAAAGAGATGTATATTTCTTTTCTAAAGAAAAATAGAGATATATTTTCCTGGAACTATACAGAAATTCCCAGGCTTGATCCTGATGTTGCTACTCATCATTTGGGTTTACCTGGAGAACATCGAGGATTTAAGCAAGCCGTGAGAAGAACACACCCAACTTATGCTTCCAAAATTGAAGCTGAAGTGGATAATCTTATCGAATCTAACTTTTTCAAAGAAGTTCAATATCCCAAATGGTTGGCTAATATTGTCCCTGTAAAGAAAAAGAACAGACAAATTAGAGTTTTCATCGATTTCAGAGAACTTAATCGGCATTGTCCTAAGGATGATTTCCCAGTTCTGATTACTGAACTTCTAATTGATGCAACAACTGGATATGAAGTACTTTCCTTCATGGATGTATATTCCAGATATAATCATATCCGAATGGCCCCAAAAGACAAGGAATCTACAGCTTTCAGAGCCCCTCAGGGTGTGTTTTGCTACCAGGTAATGCCCTTTGGCTTAAATAATGTAGGTGCAACTTATTGGCATGCCATGCATCGTATCTTCAAACCCTTCTTAGGGAAGTTTATTGAATGCTATGTAGACGATTTGGTAGTTAAATCCAACCAACAATCTAATCACTTGGATGATTTGGAAGTCATATTTTTCAAGCTTCGACAACATAATTTGAAGATGAACCCCTTAGAATGTGCTTTTGGGGTAACCTCAGGAAAATTTCCCGTCTTTGTTGTACACCATCATGGTATTGAAGTCGATCCTGAGAAGACCAAGTCAATCCTTGGTATGTAACCTCCTAAAATTTTGAAAGAATTAAGATGACTTCAAGGAAACTTAGAATATATTCGGCGTTTCATCGCCAATTTAGCAGGAAAAAGTTTACCCTTTACCAAATTGATGAAGAAGGGAGTAACTTATTAGTGGACTGAAGAATGTCAAGAAGCATTCGATATTCTCAAGAAATACCTCTTGAGTCCACCGGTACTCATGCCACCTGTTGAACGAAGACCACTTATCCTCTACGTGACAGCTCTAGAGAGATCATTGGGTGCCTTGCTCAAAAGAATGATGCTGGGAATGAAAACAATCTCTACTATCTCATTCTTACCATGCTTGAAGCAGAAACCCGGTATTCAAGTATTGAGAAGTGCTGCCTGGCATTAATCTTTGCAGTTTAGAAGTTGAGACACTACCTGCAAAATCACGAGGTCCAATTGGTATCTCGCAATAACCCACTCAAATTTATCCTAAGTCGTCCAATGCTTACAGAACGTCTGGAAAGGTGGGAAGTTATTTTGCAGCAATTCGACATTCAGTATGTGTCTCAAAAGGTGATAAAGGGCCAAGCTCTGGCTGATTTCCTAGCTGAACACCCTTTAGTGGATGACACATCTTCAGATATTGAACTCCCTGATGAGGAAGTATTCTCTATTCAAGAAAGTCCTCAGGCATGGGAAATGTATTTTTATGGTGCTTCCAAAAGTCCAACACGGAGGAAAATGGAAAATCCTAAATTCAACAAAGTTGGCTTATGAATTGTGCTCATTTCTCCAAAAAGGCAGTTTTACCTGATTCCTTCTTATTGTGGGAAGGTGGTACCAATAATGAAGTAGAATACTAAGCTCTCATCATAGGTTTGGAATTATCACTTCAAGCACAAGTGAATTACTTAAAGGTGAAAGGTGATTCAGACCAGGTAATCAAACAAGTCAATGGGGATTATGCCATCAGAAAAGAAGAACTAATCCATTTGTATGATTACATCGGAGAATTAATGGCGTAATTCCCTTTGGAACTGACATTCTCTTATGTCCCAAGATCAAAAAATGCTCAAGCTGATGCATTGGCTAATATATCCACAGCTCTGGAAGATCCAAATCGGGATGAGACAACCATCAGTATTGCCCACCGTCGTGCAATTTCACCCTATGTTCGGATCAGAACAGAGGAAATTAATGAAATTTGTCCCGTTCCTGAACTGTATGGTCATACTATAGGATGGATGTCACCTATCAGGGAATACATTCAAAATGGAACACTTCCACCTGATAGAGCTGAAAAAGAACAAATCCAGCAATGTGTGGTTAATTTTACTCTTTATGATAGCCCAGATCACCTAGAGAAAATTCTCTACAAACGTGGTTTTGATGGAGTTATCTTCAGATGCATTGATGGTGAAGAGACAATGGTTGTCATGAAAGAAGTACATGTAGGAGTCTGTGGTGCCCACCAGTCTAGACATAGACTGTCTGATCAGATTCGAAGGCTTGGATACTTTTGGTCTTCAATGATACGAGATTATGTCGATTTCACAAAGAAGATACATTCATGCCAAGTACATGCCAACTTCATTTATCAACCTCCAGAGTTTCTTCATACAGCTAAATTCTCATGGCCATTTTCCACATGGGGAATGGATGTGGTGGGACTTTACCCTTCGGCTATGGCCAAACAGTTTAAGTACATTCTTACTACTACTGACTTCTTTTCCAAATGGGTAGAGGCAAAACCTTTCAAGGTAGTCTGTTATAAATGCGTTGTTAGCTTCATAAAGTCTAACATCATTACCAGATTTGGTGTCCCTCATACCTTATTGATGGAAAATGGAACCAATTTCTGTTTATCCGAGATGATGAAGTTGTATCAAGAATACAACATCAAATCCAACCATTCATCTCGGTATCATGCAGTGGCCAACGGCCAGATAGAACCCTTTAACAAGACTCTTTCAAATATACTGCAAAAGATGGTAGATAAAGATAAGAGGTCATGGCCTGATAAACTCTTTCATGCTTTATGGGAATATCAGACTACCACCCGCACTGCAACTCGGTCAACTCCATATTCATTGGTATATAGAATGGAAGCCGTCTTGCCCATTGAAGTTCAACTACCATCGCTCAGAGTTTCCATTTGTGATCAATAATCTACAGATGACCAATCTCAAAAGCGATTGAATGAATTGGAATGGTTAGATGAGAAAAGATTGTGCACTTTTCACCACTTGGATGTCTATCAGAATCGAATAGCCCGAGCATTTAACAAAAAAGTTCATCTTCGTTCATTCACTCAAGGAGAATTGGTATTAGTTCTTAGAACTCCAATGATACCAAGAATGAAACCTCCAAAGCTTGAGCCAAAATGGGAAGGACCTTATTCAATACATAGGTTCTACTCCAATGGAGCGTATTCATTAATCTCAATGGATGGAGAACTCATCACTACTCCAACCAATGCCATATTTTTGAAGAAGTATTTTGTATAAACTGCAAAGTACCTTTCTCATCCTTGCTATATGATGTTAAAATATACAGCAACGGTCCATACATATGACCTTAAACTATTTTAACTTTCATCCCACACAACATTAAACTGTGAAAAAGTTCCCTAAATGGTCCAGTGTGACCTTAAACTGCAACTAGGTCCTATATGACCTTAAACTACATCATCAACGGTCCATGCATATGACCCTAAACTATTTTCAAGTCCCTTATGTCCAGAAAGACATTAAACTATGGCATCCTAACTACATGACGCTAAACTGTATAAAAGTCCTTTATGTCCAGAAAGACGTTAAAATGCATAATCATCAAAGGTCCTGTATGACCCTAAACTATTCGCACTTTCGTCCATCATGACGTTAAACTGTGGGAAAAAAATCCCTAATGCAACCAACATGATGTTAAAATGGTGTACTCTTTTTTCCTCCCTGTAGGACATTAAACTGCATAGTCCCCCTTTCGTCCAACATGATGTTAAACTCTATTGTACCTATCATCCTAACTACATGACGCTAAACTCTACATAAAGTCCGTGATATGTCTTACATGACATTAAACTGTATTTTGTCCCTGTTACATGACACTAAACAACGCATCACCAATAGTCCTAACTGCAAGACTTTAAATTACACAGTCCCTTTATACATTCTACATGGCATTAAACTATGCATCGGTATGGTTGTTGTTACCTCTTGTTTCTCACACCGAGTATGACTCACGTGATCTTAGAGAAAACCTCAACCATAACGCTCTCTCTGGGATGCTAACCATGTGTAAGTCCTAACATCATTTTTAGGTCATTGTCCCCAAGAACAACTTGATCATTAATTCATTCTTTAATTGAATTACACGGACTTTGATCCTTGCCTTCTAGGCTTGGTATGTCCCATGGTTAAAGCCCAATACCAATCTCTTCACGTTGGTTCATCTCCATCTCATAGGATGTTAATTCGTGAAACCGCCCTTAGAATCAATATCATTACATTGGTTCACTTTCTTCCTTGTTATACGATGTTAAACTATACAACACTTTTGTCCAGTATGACAATAAACTACAAATTTCATTGATATCCTCACCTAAGAGGGAACAATTATTTTCATTGATTTTTCAATCATGTTTCATTTCAAAGACTACATGTATACATGGTAATGCCCGGACCTTTTGTCTTGGGTTAAACCATCATTGCTCTAAAGTCCCCTTTCACCCTTCACATGTATGAACCAAATTTGTATAGAGGGTATTTCTAGAACTACGTGGGCTTGATTCCCATCCTTATGGGATATGTAGGAACGTTCGAGTGTCCCTCGAACCCAGCCCCAAGTCTTTGGACCTAACCACAAATTCCATTTTCAGTCCCTTGTCTGAAAAGTCCCCATGAAAACACACACTGTGTATTTCTTACAATGGTCGAAGCTCTATGACCCTAAACTTTGATCTCTAATCCTTTTGTCCCACACGACGTTAAACTGTAGTTTAAGAACTATGTATGGCTTGATTCTCATCCTTATGGGATATGTAGTGAAGTCCATCATTTCAATTCAGGACCCAGCCACAACATGATTATGGTTAGCATTGATCTATGTATCTCTGTATACATTGAACAATACCCATATTTATGTGTCATAATCCTAACCGTAAATATTTTCAGATCCCCATAACCCTTTTCATGACTTCTAGTCATAAAAATGTCAAACTTATGAGAGTTCTTTTTTCTGACTATGGAGCACGTGCCCATAGGCGGCCTTGCAAAAACAGTCTACATAACAGACTTGTTAGCCAAAAGATACTATTATTTGACTATGCAACCAATTCCCTTAGGTGGCCCCACATAATTCAAACCCCTAATGGGTTTTTCGGATAGTGCTAACTTCATTCTTGGGACGAATGCCTCTTTTGTCCTTATTTGTCTTAAATGACAGTATATATGGATCCGCAAAAATATCCATCCTTAACATATTTGTCCCATATCATTTTTCATGATCTGAAAGTATTCAAGGCTATGGTTTATATTATCCTTCCCTACATTTGGGTCAGACCTTCGTATGAGTGATACTCATCAAGTTCTTAGATAATCTTTTTTGGAAATATCTTCTCCATATTCCAGTACCTCTTTCCATAAAGCAAACTCTATACTTTTGAAGATTTGAATCTCCATAAACATTCACTCGCTTTTAGCACTAGGAAAGTAAATTTCTGAGATTTCTTTTGCCTGACTATGTAGCACGTGCCCATAGACGGCCTTGCATACACAGTCTACATAACAGACTTGTTAGCCAAAAGATACTATTTTATTTAACTATGCATCCAATGCCCTTAGGTGGACCTGCATAATTCAACCCCCTAACGGGTTTGTTAAAGAATGGTAACTTCATTCTTGGAAACTACTTCTTCTAATGCCTTTTAGCTCTTTTTCATATCATTCATCAGATTCAAATATTCTTAAGTCATAGATTACATATTTTCCCTTATACTTGAGTTTGGTAAAATGTTTTCAGATGAATTTTCAAGGAATTGAGTGAATTCTAATCCATTTCAGTCAAAGCTATTTCGACCTTAAAAATTATCCTTTTTTATGTCCGATGTGCATGACTTTAAACTGCCCACAAAAGGTAAGGGAACTATGAATAAAAGTCAAGTTCCCATCTCACTAAACATACATTTTGTATGATTTAGGTAACATTGAGCAATTAAAAAGTTCGAAGTTTGTAGGGTTATTTAAATTAATCCTAGTAAAATTAAGACTATTCTTACTAGGCCCATTGGATTAGGTAAAATCTGAAGCATGTAGCAAAAGAGAATGCAAGTATAAATGATTGAAGATGAAAGTGTTTTTCATTGATACATAGGAGATAGAAGGACATCCACAGACGGGAGTCTCTTCTCTTTTTCAAGAATTAAAAGAGGCATTCAATATAACTCTTCATTTGATTTACGGTATCCCAAGCTTCATCAGCAACCACGTGGAATTAATTCATTCAACTGGATGCAATAAGAGATGCAGTGATACCAGCTCTTCCTGGAACAATTGTAAAAGGATGTTCTTGAGTGCGGTTTGAGAAAATTTTCTACTGATCAAACAATGACTCTGTTTCTGTCCAATAGACTGGGAAGATGGATACATGGATTTGAGAATGGAGAATTGGAAGTAAAGAGCCATTTGGAGAGAGTACTCTTTTCAGATATTGCTCTAATTACATGTTTGTCTTCTCTCCACCAATCGACAACAAATTTTTTTTTTCATCCCATGGGTTTTCCATTTTCATATCTGCAAGGAAATGACATGCACGAAGAATTTGAAAGTTCACACCATTGTTGTTTCTCTTAATGCACAACATAACCGAAATAGAGGAATAACAGTGTAGCCGCATTTCAAGCGTATAGTTCTTTGCATCTGGAACATTGACTCCTTGCAAATGACCATGACCATATAGAGGCAGATAAATGATCTGTGGGAAATTAAGACAATATTTCTTCAAGTACTTAGCCAAATCTGGGAGAGTGCTGTCGCAGATATCATAGTAATCATGGCCAATGATGTTCATCATGTCATCAATCCACTTGCTATCCAGTTCATCAGCCTTTCCAATTCCATTGGGAGCCATTGAATCTGCACAAAAGTTGAATAAACTAAATGGGATTATTTTTCATAAAATTTGTGAAAGAATTCAAGAAAATGGAAAAGGCATTAAGGTGCGCATGTCTAAACTTGGCGCACAAGTGTTTATGTGTCACGCTAGTTTTTGACGTGCAAGTATAAACCGCGCAAGTACAAATACCTATACAGCAGCACGACAGCAAAGAAACATCAGAAAACAGAGCAATCTACGCGGCTAAAGTGACCTGTGCGGTTAGAGCTGGAAGGCTTGAAATATATAAATCCAGATTCTTTGTACGGAAGTGAGGCCCTATATTTATAGACGCGGCCAGAACCCTGCGCGCCGTACCCCTGCGTGTCAGGCCCTACACGATGCACACTTGCGTGCCGCCCTCTACGCCATTAAGACTTGCGCGCCACCTTTCCTTTGGAGGTGTCCTTTTTCCTCAGAGTCACATCCTCATTTCTTTCAGATCCAACTCTGAGGGGGGACTTTTGTTGATGCTCCTTTTTCATCAAAGAGTCCAAAGGAATGTAAAGGGAAATGACTTAGCACAGATGATTTCATCCTTTGAAGAAAATATCAAAAATCAACAAAGGCATGAACAAGGGATCAAAAGCACATGTGTCACCCAAGTTCTATCACTGTCGCACAAGTCCACTTGTGCGCCGTCTAGTGGTTGCGCAATTGAGTTGCATGACCTAAGTAATAACCACCCGGAGACTTCTCCTGCCTATAAATAGACCCTTTGGTCCCCCCATTGAAGGATGATTTTTTCCAGAAACTCATATTTGAGCTCCTGGCGCCCTAACCTCTTCTCAAAGCTTTCGAAGCACTTATAAGGTAATTTCTTACCTAGAACGGAAGATCTAAAGAGGGGGAGGAAGGCCTAAGTGTTGAAACTCATCAACACTTGCGCGCCTGAGTGGCCATCCCTTAAGGGAAAAGACCACACATGCGCGATGCCTTGATCCTTCAATAGAACTTGCGCTCCCCTCTTCTGGAAGAACCTCAAGAGGACTCAAAAGGATTTAATCAAGATTAGGTCAACTATTACCCTACTGGTTAACCATCGCGCAAGTACAACATGTGTCTCACATGCATACCTGTGCGACCAGGACTTGCGCGCCCACACAGTACCTGCGTGCCTGCCAGGACTTGCGCACCCCTACCTTTTTGGGTTCCCTTCTTACCCATTTCACCCCTCTTAATCCATTCCACCTTTCCTATTCAAGATTCAGTCTTCAAGACACTCTTCAAAGCCATTTATGGCATGATTTCTTGATTTGAATTCTTTACATTAAAGGAATTCTATGGAATATCTCTCAAAACCTATTGATTTACAAATATTTATATCACTAAAGATTGAGATTTTATTCATTCAACCTCATCCTTTAAGATGAGAGAATCCTTGACCTGAGACTCCTTTTCAAGAATAATCCCTAGTCATAAGTCCTCTAATTTTGGCATCCTCTTAGGAGTAAGCCCTAGATCCCCTAACCTGGGTTTCTTTTATAGGAGTAAGCCCCAATCTCTTAATTTGGGAATCCTCCTCAGGAGTAAGCCCCAAACCATAATTCCCTTAACCTGGGCTTCCTTTTCAGGAATAAGCCCCATACATAATCCTTGACCTAGGCATCCTCTTAGGAGTAAGCCCTAGATCCCCTAACCTTGGTTTACTTTCCTGGAATAATCCCTAGTCTCAAATATGGGCATCCTCCTTAGGAGTAAGCCCCAACCATAATTCTCTTAACATGGGATTCCTTTTTAGGAGTAAGCCCCGACCTCAAACATGGGCCTCATTTTCAGAAGTAAGTCCCAATCATAATTCTTAACTTGGGCATCCTCCTTAAGAGTAATCCCCAATTCATAATGTTCCCAAATTTGGGCATCCTCCTTAGGAGTAAGCCCTAATCCCCTAATTTGGGCATCCTCCTCAGGAGTAATCCCCAAACCTTAATCCTTGACCTGGGCCTCCTTTTTAGGAGTAAGCCCCAATCTTAATTTATCTGAACTAGTCCTAATTTACATTTGACCTGGGATTCCTTTTCAGGAGTAAAACCTAATCATAATTCTTCTCCAAATTTGGACCTCCTTTTCAGGAGTAATCCCCAAGTTAGAGTATTCAAAATATCCATGAAGCACATATACCTTTATGGACCCTGTTCCTGGATTTCTTCCCAAAAGTAAATCCTAACCTTCATTTATCTGGGCCGTCATATATACATAAGCCCCACATTATTTCTTATTATTGTATCTTTCATGGCACAATTGTCTAATTTTTACCAATACCTCTTGTTTCTCTCACCGAGCATGACTCACGTGAGCTTAGAGTGTAAAAGTAATTGTGAAATCCTTCTTTGGGCCATCAATCATAAACATCACACTCCCTTACTCGAACTACGTGGGTTCTGATTCCTTTTCTAAACAAAGGACACGTAGGTAGCCCGTCTACGGGTTCTATCCCAAGTCTAAAATAATCCATGTCCTTCTGAATGACAATAAACCTCATGTGCCCCACTGAGTGGATTTAAAACCACCAGGGTCATCATAATGACTAAGATACTTCTATATAAATGCGTCGAAGGGTACCATTGACCTAGAATCGCAAATAAATACAGATGATTCTCTATCGACGAAGAACCTCGAATACATATAAAAGATTATCTAAATTTCCTACATATTTAATCATTGATTGTTAGATCTGAAGGAAAGCTCATTTTATACTTGGTAATGTAATAAGGATTCATGAACATAACTTAGATCTATAAAGAGAGTCCCGGAGTAGACAATAATTCCCCTAAAAAAGGTGTGATGAGTCCGACCTCCCATCCTCTCGACCAATGAAAATTTCTAAGCCTCATCAGTCCACAAACTAATGATCACCTACCTTTGGAAAGTAGGTCCAAATAGATGTGGAATCATTGGATGTTTCCGGTTCTACGAACAAACCCATTAGAAACTGATCGGAATGTTTGAACCTCCCATCAAGGCGGTCATCCCCAGATTCCGAGGGAAACAGTCACCCAGGGAAACCCAAGTATTATTCAACAATAAGAAAAAAGAGTGCTTGAGGTGGTGTGGGGATTATTTCCACAAGGACCAAGTGACCATAAGGAATAAATATCCACTAATGAGGATAATACCTCTTCAATTAGTTGATAGAGACATGCTATTTCTCAAAAAGTTACCTTAGATTAGGCTATAAATAGTTTTGTAGGATGTGGATATACCAAAGATGAAATTTTGTTGCCTCTATGGTCATTATGATTACATGGTGATTCCATTCAGCATAATGAATTCCCCAGAAGTGTTCATGGGACTCATAAACTAGATATTTTATTTTTTTGTAGATTGGTTTGTAGTGATATTCATCGATGATACACTAGTATACATAGTGTTTATGGGGGGCATGTTAGACAGTTGAGGATGGTCATGGACTTACTCTAATATCCCAAGATTTATAAGAAGCTCACAGAGTATCAATTCTAGAGTTAGGAGGTCCACTTTCTAGGATATGTTATCTCAGTATAAGAAGTATTAGTGGAAAGAGTGATGGTTGAGGTAGTGTTAGCTTGGGAACCACCCAAGATCGTGATGGAGGTTCAGAGCTTTAGTATAATGGAAACATATTATAGGAGATACATGGATGAATTCTCTGGGATATAGGATCACTTGAATAGTTTGTTCAGGAATGGGTAGCATTTTTATCGAGGGGGGTTTTTTAGTAGGATTTTTAGGGGTTGAGGTAGAGATTGATGAGTTCCCCCATCTTGAGGTTTCTAGACGATACTATTGGGTATGTGGTGTTCTATGAAGCCTCAAGTAATGGAATTTGTTGTGTTCTGATTCATAGGAAGATGGTGATTTCCTATGGTTCCATATAGTTGAGACATCATGACCATAACTACACAATACATAATATATAGTTTAAGGAAGTAGTCTTTTCCTTGAGGATATAGAATCATTATTTTATGGGTGAGTGGTTTATCACTAATTATGACCACAAGACTCTCAAATATATCTTGTCTCATAATTAGCTTAACTGTATATAGAGGTGATGGGTCATGTTCCTCTAGTAATATGACTTTTAGATAGCATATACTCTTAGGAAGGGAACCATGGTGGAAAATGAGCTCAGTAGGAGATATTGTTCTAAATTTTTGACTAAGGTATCAGATTAGTTATCCACATAGTAGTTTTTCTTAGTTGATTAGGATTTTTCAGTTTATCTTCAATCAATGATTCTTGCCCCTCTACTTCAACATTGATTTAGGGAGGCTCGGCATGGGGATAGATACTATGAAACCGTGCATACCTAGATATCCACTTAATGTGCTCCTGATGAATTTTTTGTAGGTGGGGAGAACATTATCCTTTTTGGATAATGTAATATGGTTCATGTGGAATTATAGGAGATGGTTTTGAGGGAGTTTCAATAACCCCTTTATTATTACATCTAGTCGTGGAGATAATGTACCAAGGAATTTGCTATTAGTTTTGGTGTCGGGGAATGAATATTTGCATAGCAGAGTTTGTGTCTTCTTGTTTCACATGTCATTAGGTGATGTCTAAGCACAAGGTTCAATCATATTTAGCTGAACCCTTTGAGGTTCTAGAGTGTTTGTGGTATGGTATATCTATAGACTTCATCAAGGTGTTACCATGTATGTCTAGAGTTCATTATGTCATATATGTGATCATAGGAAGACTCACCAAGTCTCACCATTTCTTATCTATCTAAGATTAGTGTTTAGTGTATAGATTTTTATTTGTTTACGTGTAGGAGATATTCCATGTCCCTAGAGTCCCCTCAGTGATCATTTCAAATTGCGACACTCGCTTCATGTCATGATTATGGAGAGGATTGTAGGATGCCTTTAGGACTTAGTTGTGCTTGAGAAAATTGTTTCACCCCCATACTAATGGATAGATTGAGTTGAACCTTTAGGGTCTAGATGAAGTGTTGTGTTCTTTCATGTTATAATTTTTCCACAATTAGGAGGATCACCTTCCCTTAATAGATTTTGTGTGAAAAATATTGCTGTCATTAAACCATTAGTATGGAACCATTTGAGGCCTTTTAAAGGTGAAACTATAGATAACCACAATGTTATATTATTCTAGGATATTTTCTACTCATGGGAACATATTTGTCAGAATTATTATACAGAATGACGACGGTGGCCCTTGGAGTTTAGGGAGGGTGGAAATGTATTCCTAAGGGTTTCACATAGATTTTTAATGAGTATATTTTTATATGGAGTCATTTTATGTCTGAGATTCATTATACCCTTAAAGATACTGTGAAAAGTAAATGGGGTGTTGTGCATCTTGGCTCTATCATTGTAGTTACACCGGATACACAATGTCTTCCACATGTCACAGTTGAGGATATATGTGCATTACCCATTGTATGTTATCAATTGGGGAGAGTTAGACAATTAGTATAGATATAACTTTGTTGAGTACCCAATGGATATTGAGGATTATCATGAGTAGATCCATTGTGGGTGAGTGATTCCCATAGTGCATGTATTGTGGTAGCATGTGAATCTTTAAGAGAGAACCTAGGATTAGGATATATAGATTTGATCTGAGTACCCAAATAATTTTTAGTAGCCTATTTTTATGTTTAGAAATAAAATGCATAATGTTGGGATAATGTAACTTCTTTTTATTTATATGTAAATCTTTAGAATATATCTAATAATATTTTCAGATATGGGAACTGAGACAACACATGATTCCAAGGCTTGGTGAGCCCAGTATTGATATTATAAAAAAATTAATATATTAACATCATGTGTGCATAGTGTTACTAAAAAAATTGAATAACTATTGAACGAAGACATGGATCTTAAATTTGAGGCAGAAATTGAGTCTAGAACATGGGCTTTACCCTAGGAGCAACATAATTGTTTTCAGCATCAGACGTGTATTGAAAAGTTAACACGGAATAATAAAATAAATACATTTAATTAATTATTTTATTATGTTTTAATGCAGTTACCTAAACTACTCTATGAATATATGGTTATATAAAAACCATTGGGTTATCCATATAACCCTAGTGACTGAGAGATGAGCCTTTGGAGAAGAAATCATGGGTGACCGACATCGGATCGAGCATTGACGATCAGAGTGCCAAGAAAACCTGGGGATCTCGGCAACAACAATATCCCAAAACCATTATTCCTCAATGATCAACATAATCTCAAGGTAGAGCATTTTTTATGTGTATTTATTCCCTATTGATTATCCCATGGTGAATAAAATTCAAATCAACCAACATATTGATTTATTGATCAATCGTGTTGCGGGTGTGGGTTTATCATAGTGATTTATGAAATTTAGTCATAGTTTATTACTGGTTATTCATTCATCATTATATTGAAAATGGATAGAGGCCAATCTAAAAAATGTTCGAGTTTAATTCCTCACTTTTTTAGGTAGTTTTCTCCCATAATTCATCATGTGTACATCAGTAGAATTTTTTTGGTTGGTGGGATAACAAATTCTTGGTAATCAATCATTCTGTAACTTTTCTATAGCACAATTAATTAATACAATCGATATGAGTTCAATATTGATGATACAATTAAGGTATGATAGCCATGATAATGAATCAGGATTAGAACGATGTACATAATTTTCTATTTATACATATGGTGATGGTATGAAGTGGTAGTGGTGGGTTGTTAATGGATTTGGGTGGCCAAAATTTGGCCATCCATGAGGGATAGGCTCGTTTGACTCATATCCATAACTTATGATAATATTTTTACCAAAACTCATGTCTAGTAGGGGATGATTTGACAAATGTGTGAAGACTAATGGGATCTGGAAAATATCACAATACATGGAATTTAATGGAAAAAAACATCATGTGAACTATAGGGTCCGAAAAATTCAGCAAAGGGAGAGAAAATACTCTTAACAGTTGGCATAAGCAAAGATATAAATTTTGTATTGAAAATTTGAGAATAAATTGGAAGAAATATAATTTTTCAAAGTCATTTGGCCTGACCATATACTGACTACCATGAAAGGTTTGCAGAATGAATAAGATGTGATCCACCGGTATATGGATGGCCAACGGCGTGCTGGCCCATAAGGTGTTGGCTAGTGAAAGAAACTATTCGGGGTAAATTTCCACCTATAAACCAAAGCTTCCATGGACAATTTTTACTAGAGAGAATCCAAAGGAATTGTGCCTCGTGTACTATCCCCATGAATGATGTTGTTCGTGGATATGGAGAAGTCGACAGCGTACCACATCCTTTGAAAACCCCGGTTGGCCATGTCTTCCACGGGTAAATATATCTCTATATCGGCTTCCATAGAATTTGTCTTGTGAACTGCTTATATAGATTCCTCGACACTCAATAAAAGGATCACCAGGGGAATCAAAAAGAAGAATGAAAAGGGGAGAGATCACTAGGATGGTTGAAAAGTGGCCGAAGAACCTAGAGGGTGTGAGGAAAATTTCTCCCGCACCTGAAGCAGTTTGCGGATTCCATCACATGAACAATAAGAAGTTTTCAGAATCTATCTCATTAACTATATGAAAAAAGAAGTTCACAAAGGACATCCCCACAAACCATATTTGGAAGACCCTCCGCAGCCAACCAGCAAACATATAAAAAATATAATAAAAACCGTTCGTGGGCGCCCATATGCGGAAGACGGTTCACAGGTGCCCATATAAGGAAGGTGGTTTGTGGGCAGTCATATATGAAAGATAGTATGTGGATGCCCATATGTGGATGACAGTATGAAGATTTCCATATATGGATCAAATTTCAAGGACTCCCCTATGTGTAACATCATACACGACAAGCTCCTCCATGTACCATTACAAGTGGCCAGCTCCTATGTGGTCAGCTCCTACGCATCTAGGTATATGTAGAAAACATTTCATTCCCTCTGGTCCATACATAGGGGGTTTCTACCTCCCACCAATGCTTTGCATCTGTGTCGGGCTACGGTCTCGGCCCTTTGGTCCGGTCCCTTTGCATCCATCACCGACTCCTGTGAAAAATGGAGAGTCACACCACCAAATTTTTTTTGGTCAACGACATTTTCTATTCATCCCTTATTATTCCCAAACATCTATCCCTTAAATAGAATTAGAAAGATATGTTCCTCATGCACCTTCTGAAAATCCCTATTACCTGCCTCCTATACCTGGTTGACTTAGAACTCCATGGAAAATCATAGCCTGAGTGTTTTGTAAATGACTGAACACATCCTTTCCATCCATCAAACTCTATCTCTCTGGTGATTCCGGATCCTCATAAACCTCCATATCCATCATAAGTGGAAGGATAGTGTCTTGCAAGAACCTTTAACTGACTATGCACATCATTCCTCGGTGGCTCTGCTTATGAAGTCTATAAAAATGGTCATTAATAAAAGGTAAATCTTTCCCCATGAGAGTCATTTTTTACCTATGAACGCCTCAATGGATTCCATGCCCCATGTAAGTTATCCAGATCTTAGAATCCCTAGATTCACAGTTTACAATTTCCTTCCCTCTCATGTTTGAGGCATGTCAGAACATCCCAACCTAATTATCGTTCAATTAAACATGGCTCCTATAACAAACAGTCCTAACTCTACGACCTTAAACTATGAGTTATCATCCTAACCATATGAAATTAAAATGTACGGTATTCATCTAGGCTATATAACTTTAAACTGTAGTATAATGGGTGATTTCAGATCTTCATAAACATCCTCAACCATTGGAGAAGGAAGGACATTGTCCTGAGGATGGCTTTGGTTGACTATGCACATCATGCCCCAGTGGCTTTGCATATGTTTCCCACAAAAATGGCATGTCAACTAGAGGAAAATTCATCCTTCGGTGAGTCCTTTCCTACCTTTGTATGCCTCAATTTCTTCCAATACCAAATAATTTCTCCTAATCTGGGGTCCTCTATAATCATTTTTTACACATTTTATCTCTCCCATGTTCGAGGAATGTTAGAATATCCAAATAAGATTATCATATAGTTAATCATCATCCAAGCTATATGAATTTAAACTGTAGTATACCTCACATGACATTATATCCCTCCTATTAAGGTAATTCCACATTCTTTTGAGGTCAGGTCGGGGGACCTTCAGTGCCTTTTCAAATTAAAGGGTTCATTGCACTACACCCTTGACCATCATCACCCAGCCTCTTCCATCATGGGCTCTCCCTCCCCCACCGACAGGGGAGGAGGCATGTGTAGTGTTGAATATTTCAAATCCTCTTGTTTCTCATACCAATAATGGCTCATGTGGGCTTAATGGTTTGTGATGATTACAACATTCACACTATCTGAACTAAAATAACATTGATTCCTGGTCAAATTAGGATACACAGGATGCCTAAAAGAAGGCCTGAGCTCAAACGAGTTCCCGTCCAGAATGGTTCCACACAATCATGCCTCCTAAAATGGTCAAATCCCATGCATAAGCCCTGCACCATATTAAATATGAGAACTATAATTCTTAATCAAAACAAGATATGTAGGATGCCTACCAGAAGGCTCGAGCCCAAAAGGGTGCCCATACACCCAATCATGTCCCATCATATGGGAAACTTTTATGCGTAAACCCCACACATTCCGAACTATGTGGGTTTTGATTCCTCTCCCAAGGATACGTAGGATGCCCTCCTTGTGGGCCCGATCCTAACATCATGTCGCCTTTTGTCCCCCATAGATGATGATAAACTCCATATAGCCTTATAATATGGATCAAGTTAGCATCACCACTATACTATCAAATATATGAAAGCTTACGACAATTTTGAAAAACCAAGGGTAGACCATGGACACACTCTTTAGGAATGAACCATGAATTCATGAACATATTAACATAAATTGAATCTATAAGAGAGTCCTAGAACTAGAAACAATCCTCCCCCATAAGGGAATAGTGTGCTTGGCCTATGATCTTCTCTACCAATGGATTCGTTAAGTGTTGTTGGCCAAATCATCAGCTGATGTGTGCCTACCTTTGGAAAGCATGTTCTTGAATCATGGATACCATGGTCATTAGGCATTCTTGGCTCCATGAATAAACCTGTAGGAGACCATCTGAGGAAGTTACATCCGAGAAGGGCTGATTTAATGAGTGCTTGACCCCCACGCAATGTCCCACTGGGACCAGTAGTTCCCACAAGGCTAATTCAACCTTCTCTAAATGATAATGATTTTGAACGGGTCGAAACAAAGGAATGGTAAGTTTGACAAGATCCAGAATCTACAGAAAAAAGGGATGGGTGATGATCCTCATTGACCATTTTCACACCACCCATAAATGCACCACCTCAGAGGCAGAACATGGACCCAACTATGGTATATATGGTTTAAATGTGAAAATAAAGTATCACATGTTGTGTGACATGTGTCACACACCATGTGACATTAACTAGTGACTCGAGGTATTCCACCAGGGTACACAAGAATAGGCATAGGCAAGTACACATGCATATCTATAGTACATAGACAAGGCTATGAAATCATACAAGGCCAGTTAATTGGAGATGACCTGGTAAATTGGTACAATAAGTGTACACCAACATGGATTTTGGTACATGAGCATGGGCTAGAGTACATGGGAAGACTGAGGGTAGATAATATATGTAATGTTTTATTAGTACACCCTGTGTAATTTCCATAGGGGGGATTGATGCCCTTTTCCTCTCCAGTGTGGACAAATTTCTGTAGGGTACATTCATTTTATCCATCCCCTAAGGGTATAGTGAAGGATTACATCCTAAGTATAGGATTTTGATCCCCTATAATGGATTAGTTCTGAGTATAGTTAATTGAATCCCTCTGTGAGGCCTGGGGTTGAATCCTCTATCATTTTCCACCCTATGTGGGGTTTTAGGAATTGGTGTAACCAACATACATGGTCATTAATCAATTTTTTTCATGTTATTAAATTTTGTTTTTTTGGTATACTCCATGACCCTAGGTGTGATCCATCATTTTTGTTTTGATCTCTTCATAATTCTAGCATATACCTCCTCATAGTGAGACTCTATGTGAAAAACATCTTAGATAAACTCCATAAATGTTATCAAAATCACAAAGAGACTTCTTCTAGGTGATCATTACAACCAACTCTCAAGAATAATATTAGGTTGGCAGTGTGATTGTGACCTTGGGTTGAGACTTAGTGTATATCAGGAATATATCTTGATGTTTTGTTGTATATATCATGTTTTGATTGGCATTCCCATGTGATAATCTAACTACTATTGTGATGTTTATGTCTAGTTATTTTAGGGTTCCCTACTGGGTGTTGTTGTACTCACCCCTGAATTGTATATGATCACACATGTCATATCTTATGAATATTATAGTCCATTAGACGTGGTTCGTGGTGGACTAAAGGAAGAAGGAGATTAAATAGGCCTATAAAGACTATGGTTCATACTAGGTTTCACATTTGACTGCGTTCCCCTCAATCTAGTAGGCTAGAATTATTTGTATATTTAGTGGGGTAATATTTGGTTCTTTATGCTTTCCAGTGTTGTTGTCAAACTATAATTTTTGGTGTTAGATGTATGTATGCATTTGTATAAGTTTTAATTTACTACCATCATTGTATTGGTTTGGATATTCTGTGTGTGTGTGTAAAGGTACCTTATTCTAACGACTCCCACGAGATCTCTACGCCTACTCAATGCCAATCACAAGCCATTGGCCGATTGGAGATAGGATTGGGGTTTTCACACTAAGATTACCACCATCAAGGAGGGTCTTGATGGTATGGGTTAGAAAAGTAATTGATTCCTTGGTTTTCTTCTATTTTTTATTCCAAATTCTCATGGCCTCGTGGCTATAAACTTATCATTTCTAAGGATTCGCAACTCCTCCATCACTTCAGGCCCTCATCACTCTCATGTTTCCTTTTGTCTCTATCTTTTTTTAGTTTATCCTTTTAACAAAGTTATATTTGAGATAGAGTGATGTAAATTTGATTAAAAATAAATTCTCATGGTGGGATACCACCAAATAATACTACAACATTCGTTGGGTCCACTCAGAGAATGTTTAGCAGGGGTTGGTGACCACATGACGAAAATTTGCAGTGGCCATTTGATTCTTGTTATTCTCTTTCCATATAAATTTTATTAATGGTCATGGGTGATATGTTGTAACTATTTTCATCCCAATTTTGAATAAAAATTCCCTACCTTCCTTGTGGATGTTTGTATTATGATCAAACCATGTAAAATTCATATGTATGTGTGTTTTTATCCCTGAATGTAAGCATGAGTATGATCAAGAGTGCATGATTATAAATGAGAGTGAAATTTTTCATAACATATTTTATTGGGTTTAAAACTATAATTTTTATAACTCAAATATCTTGATCATGTTTTTTAGATGGAAATATAATCTATGAATTTAGTAGAATTTTTTTTTTGTCTTTTTACTAATTTTATTATCCTTGAATGATTAGGAATTTGTCTCATTGATCAAGGAAATTAAATTTTAAATTACATGTTGGAATATAGTTTACATGTATTAGAATTATGTAATATATTTTATATTTACACTAATGATTTGTTAGATTTTTTTAAAATTATCTACTTCAAGTGATTTTGAAGTGACATTCCCTACAAATATCATCATTGTGTTCTTCCTGTATTATTTGAGTTTTATACTTGACCTTTATTAATTTAGTGTTCATATTCCACCAACACCAATTTTTTTCATATTATGTGTAAGATAGTTTATAAATGATGATTTGGGATGACAATATGATCAATGAAGATAGTGGAAGTGGGAATATACATCAGGTATGGTAGTGGAATCAAGTGATGTGTGGTTGGTAATGGTGTGGGGGTTCAACATGAGGGGTGGTAGAATGGTGCACTGGTGAAGTAAGGTTGTTACTTGAATTGAGAGAACATCCACCAGACATGAAACATGGAAAAAATTACATTGGAAAATTATTCATGATTGTAGAAATCATAGAAGTAAATTAATTGAGGTGATTGTAAAAAATTGTTCCTTCGGCCCACATGTGGTGTATATTACAATCTATAGGGTATAGGGTTTCCATTGATTGTAAATATTACATGGGGTTACTCCATGTTACATTCCATGTATTTCAGTTCATGCAACTAAATTATTAACCCCACATTCTATGTGGTCTATATTACTTATTGTGTATAACAAACCGTGCGCTTTGGCATGTATTTAGAGTACATTCCATGTAAACGACAAGGTCTCACATTCCATGTTTCCCTAATCTAAACATCATGTATTTTGAAGAAATGACTCAGGGATTTTCTATAATTACACATCTGAGTAGACCAAACATCGCGTACCCATTTAGGTTACATTATATTTGTTTCAAATCCATAAGATTTGTTTAGTGTCACCATACACGCCATGTACTCAGAATTACATGAACTGTGCCCCAACTTTAAGGCTCTATTTGTATTATAAATACCATAATACATTGATCAGTGTGTCCCAAAAATTTTGTACCCTATTGGACATGTCATTTTTTATTAATAAACAAAACCTGGACTAAAGAATCCTATAAAAAATATATTAAATGTAGTGTACTATGTAGTTTTTTCATATAATGAATGCCCCTTGGTACATCTTTCTGAATGAGTATCGTAATTGAAAAAATTAATAAAACATTCTATGTTTTTTTCATATAGAATATGTTGATTGATATATATTCATCGTTTGTAATTTATTTAAGATGTGTTTGAGAAAATTATGTTTCTTAGTATATAGAGATGAAAATAGGGAGAGTGAGAAGGATAGTTTGCATAGAAACAGGCTTGGTAATCCCCTGGAAGCACACCAATTCTAGAGGATAGGTCCTCTATATACATAGTAGAGTTGGAAACCACCTCCGTGATAGGGAATGGGTCCACAACATATGGACTAGAAAACCCCCTCCATCGATGTATACACCACATGAAAAGACTTAGGTCCCATATAGGGTTCAATACCCCATTTACTTACTTTCAAATATTAATGATGCTCAAGACCCCCTATACAATTATATAGATATATATTGAAGGTTATAAAATATAGGTTCTTGGTATTTTTTCTAATTCAGATATTACGTGGATTTTGTAATGATAGAAATACTCAGTTTCTTTCAAGATGTGATATAAATCTGGGTTGATGTATTTGGGTTTTATGATACTTCACACACTCTATGTATCTTTTTTTCTTCTGATATATAACCTTTAATGGAGATGAGATGTAAATATTGGATTCTTCTACCATAATTGGCTGTTTAGAAAATCAATTATATATATCTTTATCTTCTACAAGGGTTTTGAGCTCGCATACTATTATATCACCACTTTTGTTTCTGGGGTTTCCTATCAAATATGAAATTACTCACACACGCACGGTCCTTATACCCACACATGTTGTTTCTATGTAGATGTTTCATGGTTTATTAGGTACTATGGTATACATGGAGCTAACAAAGCTGGTAAATCTAGTGTACAGTGGTGGTTAGTGGTACATGGCGGAAGTGGTTGTTACTGAGGGGAAATTCTAAAGAATTTTGACATCATGGCAGTGTATTTCCCGATTTCATACCAATTTTACTTCATGTTATTTTCCTTTCATATTTTTACCCTACAGGTTTGTTCTTATGGAATTTTATTGGAAATATTTTTCTCATATATGCATTATTATATATTTTGGTTTTTTATATATACATGGATGGTGTTAATTGGTTTCATATAATGTATTATAGATTTATATTTGTTACAGGTTGATATAAGTTATGGTCTCACATGTGTCTACACCTTCTTTTATACTAGTCACGTATCCTTATTGAATTTGAGAAGGGCTTGGGGTGGTACACTTAGCTTACTTTCAGCCCAGATGGGGACCTCGTGGATCAATGCATGTCCTGAATAAATATATAATATTGAATAATAATATTTTATATTATTCAATATTTGTTTTGATCAATAGTTTTATATGACATTAAAAGACATATTTTTGTTTATATTGTAGTTGATGTATAAATTTATCATTTTGTGAGTGTATAATAAGCATTTCATACATTTGATTTTGAACACTTTAGGAAGGAATTATTCATGAAATTTTTGTTAGCATCTTAACAATGATATTAATAGTCCATTTTATGTTAGTCATTTAGTGATAAATACTTATTTTAATCAATGTGAAATATATATTCACTACTAAATAATAATACACTTAAAAATTTCTTATATTCATCATACATATGAAATTTAAATGGTTCGCATACTAGGCCAGTGCACCCAAATATATTCAATAATTAATAATTCATAAAAATATTATAAATTTAATTTCAATAAAATAGGTGATGATATAATTAATTTATCTTGATAATAGGCAACACATGGTAAACCATTATATTAGTTCGATTCATAATATCATTAATTGAATGCAAATTTATCTTATAAGTTATTATTTAGTATACATATATCCATAAAATAAATTATTGATTCCCGCATGATGGATTTATATTATATTATTAATAAATTGATGATCACGTATGATTTTATCAGTATATATCATCACAATTTATCCTTGTGGAAAAAATGATCATGTTATATAATTGGTGGGTTTTGGAGTATTATCATATTATTTTATTTGTGGAATAAAACTTATAGACTTGTTGAATCTATTGTCGATAGTATCAACATGAATAAAAATGAACATGAATATAGAAATAACTTTACTATAGAATTATCAATATTTTACTCATCAGAGAAGTACAGATCATCATGAGAAAAAATTTATAATAAAAAATATATCTCAACTCTGAGAGAATTACAACGACCATGGATTCTAATTCTTGACGAGAGGACCTTGAACCACTAAAGGGGTTATAGTGCCAACTTCATGGAGACAAATAGTGAATCTAGTAGAAAATATATTTTTATTATAGATAGAGATTATCTAGTTTCAACAACATGAGGGTATAAAAACATTATAAAACCCAACTTCCAGAAGTTGTTCAAGAATTGGCTTCCTTCTCTTAACAATTATGGCACGTTACAATAACCCATCACATACTGATGAAGTTATTGTGTGAATATTTCAATCATTTAGGTATCCAGATATGAATAATATCATGATTCATAACTAAAGGAAACAATTATGGGATGACATAAAAACACATGCATGCGATATCATATATGAACTATTCATCGTACACTTTAACGGGCCATACGTATGCTATGATATAAATATTTTCATAATTTATCTAATAAATTATATACATTCCAAGTCCATATGTCAAGATGATAAAGAGTATGAGGAATTTACCAGTTTCAAACTTTTAATATATTTTACAAAAATTATAACATAAAATGAAAATATAAGTTCAAGTTATTGAGGACCAGAAAAATAAACAATAAGAACAACAATTTTTATAGTAGTTTGGATAAAAAAAATAACCTAAGTATACTCTTAATTTATCTCTATAACTTTAGGTTTTTATAAAATCATATTTTCATGACATTTACAATTCAATTTAAAACCTACCTTTTATAATTAAGGTATAACTAGAAAAGGACAACCTGAATTTTCCTAATAGTCACAACTCAATACAATATTTCCTTTTATCAGTGGAAACACAACCGTATACATACATACCTTTTACAATATAGGTATAACCAATAACGTGAAATAATTTTATAGTGAAAAAGTGTATAAGTTATATTTAAAATATAGAGAAATAGATAAATCAACACAACTCTATGGACTATGAAATACCATAACATATATATGTAGAATAGTTCATTGTAGCTTGATATATTTCAAAAATGTGTTTTTGTATGATAAAGATCATCATAGTGATTGTGAAAAGTATAATGTCTTGATAATAGTATTAAAAAATCATTCATAATTCCTTCCAAAACATTCTTTCATCATATATTTATGAAATATGTTTCTCTTTCTTCACCCAGTTCCTTCGATCTGTATTTATAGATGAATCTCTAATATTTTGGTACATGATGTTCTTTAATTTGAGTTCAATCATTTGATCAATAATGGTTTCCAAAATATTATTTATCCATTTATTCTATAAAAAAGTTTCTATATTTCATACTGCAATGGTTCATTTAAATATTTTAAAAATAAAACAGAATAAAACAGAACAAAGTAAATATATTAAAAAATAAAAATAAAATATTCCTCGATGAAAAAAATATTACTTTTGAAAACATCAAAAATATATTATGATAATCAGTTATCATATCTTCTGACAAGTACATTATTGAAATAGCTAAAACTAATAGAACATAATATTTTGAAGAGAAAAATGTGTATCAAAATTTTGAGTAAACATGTTTCATAACGGTATTTCCTAAAAACAAATGGATAAACTTCATACTTCAAACGGGTGAACATTTTTATAAGCATGATTTAAAATTTTTTAATGGTAACCTCATTTTATAAGGATCATTTTTCTTAAGGATTTTTTTGACTCCATTTTTAATTCCATCATGAAAAATCAAAACTATTGAAATTTATAAATTATACTTTGTGATTCATAAGGAACATTTAAGTATTCATAAAGTTAGTTTCCATATTAATAAATATGACTGAAATCTTCATAATGTTAGTTTGAAACATCCAAACGTATATTTAAAAATTCAGATTGCTAGTTTTGAATACTATATGGATAACTATAAAAATCAAAAATTAAACTATAGAAACTATAATGTTAAACATTTTTATAAAAAAAATAAAACTCAACTTCATAAGGTTAAAATATTTTTTCAAAATCTCAAAAACATACAATTAAAGTATTATTCTAAAAATAGTATAATCTTTAAGTAGTTAATTAATAAAAAGATTATAAACAACCAATAAAGAATAAAATTTTAAAAATATTAATTCACAAAACATTATGATCCGGGAATTTTTAATTATCAACACCTATAGACTTTGGTTCAATGATTCACTCCTATAATATAAATACAATAAAATAATAAATAAAATCTCCAAATTTTTGTAATTAATCCAAAAACTGATTTTTTATTTAAAATATCCTCTTTATTGAAATAAATCTCCTCAAAAATTTAAAATAATAAAAATTAATATAGATTAAAAATAATGAAATAAATCACAACTTGCTAAAATTAAAATAAATAAATAATATAGATGAACAATATAATTCCATATATAATGTCAAAAAAATATATTTTCATAATGTTAACTCAACATAGTAGCATAAAAAATAATAAAAATTCCCCTAAATTAATGAAATAAAATTAAAATATTTGAATATAAATATTTATAAAACTCTAAAAAGTTTTAAATCACAAAACATAGATATATTAGAACAATGATAGTATCCCATATATTTCTTTTTTTTCATTCTATAGATACATCAGTTAACATAAGATCATTTCAATTATTCTTATAAAATTAATCAAAAAAATATGAAAAAGAACCAGGAAAATAGTTAGAAATAATTAACAGTTGTAAACACTCAATAATTCCTCAAAAAAATTTAAAATTCAATCATTCCATGTTAAGAATTTCTTTTCTCATAATCCACTAAATCCAAAATTTTAGTAAACATATTGGTTAACTAATCATATATAGAAACAAATTCAAAACTAATATCTTGTATATATATATTCTCAATTAAAATGATATCTTAATTCAGTATGATTAGTTCTATAATGTTTTAAGGTATTCTTATATATATAAATCTCAAAATAATTTTCACAAAGAGCATTAATTCATGAAATATAATTATCAAAATAAAATAAAGTTTCTTTATTTCATAAAGATTGATTGTAATGATTTACATCAACAATATACTCAGCTTTAGTTGTAGATAAATCAACTAATAACTATTCATTTGAACTCTTAGAAATAAAAATCTTACTAAAAAAGTGATGCATGACTAAATTAATTTTAATATCAATTATATATCCTCTAAAATAAAAAACAAAGTAATTATTCAAATTAAAATAGGTTTTCCCTAGATACAATAAACCATGATTTATTATACCTTTAATAAATATTAAAATTCTCTAAAAAAAATTTTATGTGAATTTCATTCCAGTCTGTTGAAAATATTTCACACTTATATACACTAAACATAAAATCAATTTCACTATTTTTTAGATTAATAAAATTGTTTATCATTCATATAAAAACATTAATAATAACAAATTTACCCATTTCATTTGTATCCCTTTTAGAAGTAGTACTTATAGGGGTTTAAAAACATTTACTAAAATTATGTCTAAAATTATAAACTGATTCCTTTTCATACTTAAAATAATTAATAATATTTTCATTAAATCTTTGAAAATATTGATTTCATAAAAAGAATTTTAATTCTCCTATAATACTCATATCAAATTCAATATCCATAAAATTTTAAAAAAACATTACAATGTTTTTCATTAGAAAATATAAATATAATATTATCCACATAAATCATAAAGATTAAAATATTATAGGAATAATTATTAATTAACAAAGTAAGATATACTTTACCTTTCTTAAAAAAAATTATTCAAAATAAATAAAGATAATCATTCATAACATTCTCAATGTTCTTTCATAATTCTATATAAATCTTTTAAATGTTTTAATACATGATCATGAAAATTACCATTCACAAAACTAAGTGGTTGTTTAATATAAACTTCTATAGAAATAATTCCATTTTAAAATGAACTCTATAAATCCATTCACCAAAGTTTCAAAACATGAAAATTTTCAAATTGAATCCTAATAAATTCAAGTCTTGAAAAAGGTGGAAATTCTAATCATAATCAATCCTATCTTCTTGTTAAGATTATTAAGCTAATAATAAATATTTAATCCTTATAATCTATCAATACTTGTCTATTTTATTCTTAAAAATACATTTAATTCATGTCACTTATAAATCCTTAAATAGTTTATCCAAATTCCAATCAAAATTTCTAGGAAACTAATTATGTTATTCATTCATAGGTAAATTCTAATTAAAATAATTTAAATATTCTAAAAAATAATTCAAAAAAATCAGTAATAAGTGATCACAAAAAAATCTTAATTAATTTATAGTTCGTAATTTATAATCAATATATCCAAAAATTATTTCAAGGGGTGGTATCTATGAGTTTTACATGATCTCTCATGATGTTTTTTGTCTTATTTAATTGGTTCAATTTTATATTCTGTTATATATTCTCCAAAATTAAATTCTATAAAATTTTCTTCAATTTAATTTGTCTAAATTATTATTCTATAAATAATTATCATCAAACACAACAAGAATGGATTCTTTTAAATTAAAATTTCTTCTAATATAAACTAAACATACTTTACTAAGATTTTAGTATACCAAATATTTTAATTCATCAAATTTTTTATCAAACTTATTTATAGAATATTTAGTATTATAAATAAAAATTTTAAAATAAATAACTATGAAATTTCAAACTTTTTGTTTTTTAATTTTTAAAATTCATAAGATTTTTTCTTTGAAATTAGTCTAATAAGAATTATGATAGAAAAAAAATTCAATACACACTAATTTTAATTTGAATTCATTTAAAGTAGTTTTATCTATTTCATGAATACTTTTATTCTTCTTTTGTACTACACCATTCTACTATATTGATATAAGATCAGATAAATTATGAATATAACAATTATTTTCAAAAAATATTTTAAATTATAGATTTAAAAATTATCCACCTCTGCCACTTCTAATTAAAATTATTAAATATCATTTCTTATTTAGAAAAAATTTATAAAATATAAAACATTTTGATAAAGTTTCATTTATATAAGATATGAAATAAATCCAGGTAAATCATCAAAAATTATCAACAAAAAAATATTTGTATCCTATAAAACTATAAATTTTAGTAGGTTTAAATAAACCTAAATGATCAAGTTTGAGAGGTCTTATTATTTTCAAATCATGATCGATCAAAATATTTCTTTTTATTAGTTTACATTCATGTAGAAATTATATACGTAATATTTTTTCACATTAATTCGAGGTAGTTGTATTACTTGATGATATTTTGAAAACATGTGAAACAATTAAAACTTTTCATGTCCAAGACTTTCCTAACATGAAATATCATCTATCTACACAACATTATGATACTTCACATTTTCATATATAGGTTTATAAAATTGAAAAAATAAATATATCCTTTCAATTAGTATAAAACAAGATATAGTTATTTTGGAAAAATAAACATTCAACATTTTCAAATTTAACAATAATTACATCATCATATAATTGATAAATACTAATTATATTATGTTTACATTCTTCAATATATAAAAAATTATAAATAATAACATAATTAGAGATACCAAATTCCCTAAAACTATTAACATTGTTATTAGAGTTATTTCCAAATGACATAGTTTATACATCATAACTGTTATATGATAAATAATTTTATGAATCTCAAGTCTTGTTCTTACCGTATCCATTTTATATATACCATATTTATTTCTTGAGAATTCTAGGTAATGTTTGTATGATATAAAATTAATCTAAAAATAGTTTGGGTACTCGTTCTACATAAGGTCAAATGGGATTAGTAAAATAATTTCTCAATACCTAGATAAATATTAAATAAGTGTTTTCATGTAATTTAAAATATAAATTCTCATAAATAAATGATTTACTTTTCCATAAAGATTATATAAATATTAAAGAACATTCACTTTCAAAGTGACCTTTCATTCTATATCTAAAAAATGTAATAGTTGAAATACTTCCTTTAGAACTTTTAACAATGAAAATTTTATAAATTTTACGTCATTATCTATCATATCCAACTTAAATTTTATTCTTTTTAATTTTATTCATAGAAAACATTATATTATAACATTATTTACCTTGTAAAAAGTATATATGTTTTATTTTATTTTTACAATCTCCCTTTTATGATTTTCAGTTTCTTTTTAAATAATTTCCAAATTAAAATAGAATTTTTTATTCATGCTTGAATTGTTTTATGTTTTTGGTTATCTTTATTATGAAACATTTTTTACTCAACCAGATTACTTATTTTTTCGTTTAACCACCTTATAAAACTGGAAAATATTTATGATAGACCTTTATTGTTTTTTATTCTTTTCATTCAACTCATTTATATTAGGTTTTTCAAAATCAGAATCACTAAAAAATTTAAAATGAGAATCACTAAAAACGTTATTTTTAGTATCCATTAAAAACATATTAGAAAAATAATTCTTAGTTTCAAATTATTCACTTAAATATAATTCATATGTAGAACTTCTTGTAACACCTTCAGTTTTTATGAATTATTATTTTTTGAATAAATTAAAATTCTTTGATGGTTTGTGTTCCACATTACAACAAGTTAATATTTCATTATACACAATACCAAGATAAATTTTCACTTCCAGACACACTGATTGTATCTTTTGGTATATGAATTAATACTTTTTTTGTCCACAATACTGAGTTTCTTCAATAGCTTCTATTACACACAAGACTGAGTTTTACAGAACTACAATATACTATTAATATTATAATCTAATATGATAGTTTTCACATAGCCATTGTAATGGAGAATATTAATATCATTATCTATGTTATAAAAACATTATTCACACATTTTTATATAATGAATTATTTTATTATGAATTAAATATAAATGATACTAGAACTATTTTAAAATAACGAAATTCATTTTATGGAAAATTATTTTCCTATTCACAAATACATTTTATCTCAATAAATTAACCAAACCACTTTTTATGAATTATTTTAATTATATATATATATATATTATATTAAATAAAAAATTTAACATTCATTTTAATAATTTTCTATAAAATACATAAGACTAAATCAAATTTTACGCATAAAAAATGTTTTTTTAAAAGGTGGTTTTACAACGTTTTAATGGCACAAATATTTTAATTTTTTTTACACATTTAAAAACATATTTGAAAAAATGAACTTCTTTTTTTAAATATTAACATAAAAATTATCTTAGGGTGAATTTTTGGTATTTTTAGAGATGATTCATTTTTTGATAAATAGTGAAAAATAATGAATTTTAATTCAAATATGACTTTTCATATAAATAAATTATATAGTTAAATTATATTTTAAAAAGGTTTTCATGAATAATTATGTCAATTATACATAAATAAATCCAATTTATATCATTTTAATTAATTTAACATTGAAATTGGACATAAAAACATTCAAAACTATTGAATATTATCACACTAAAAACTTGTTGTTTCTTCCCATATGTGGGATTAATTTTAAAATAATTTTTTCTAATTATATTATTTGAATTTAAAATAATGGATACAATATTTTTAATAAGAATAATTTCTAATTTCCAATAAATTAAACTTGATTTTGGGCCAAAGTAATTAATGAAATAAATTAAAATTAATTACAACGGTAAATGTAAAAACAAGATTACTTGGTGGTTAAACATAGAATATATGGTGTAAGAATGACTAAAAAATTTCCAAAACAAATTTTCTAGAAATATTTTGACCCTTTTGACATTATTCACTTATTTTATGAGTTTTTTGGACACTTTTCAATGAAATTGACCGATATAACAAGTTATGTAATGAAAAAGGAAAAAATGTACTTTTCTTCCTTTTAATTTCTATAAAGCGTTGGAATAGGGGGAAAATAACATATGTTCAGGAATATATATTATTTTTAAATATAAATGAGTTTTTATCATAAAAATTTATATTTAATTTTTAGATATGGATTATTTACATTAAATACTTAAGAAACACCAACACGTGATTTATTTGGTTAATAATTAAATAAATCAAATGATATTAAAAGCATTATAATTGATTTAAATTTAATGTATTATTATGTTGAATTATTTTTTTAGATTAATATATCATATTTCACAGGTTTTAACATAATTTATTATAATTTCATTATTACCATTATTTTCTTTAATTTAAATTAAATGAATAATGTCAAAATTGATATTAATGTCATTTTATAATAAATGTTGTTTTATCAATTTATTTAAAAATACTAAAACCCTATATTTTGTAAATTTATATTAAAATATTAATAAATATGAACTATGGTCATTTAATGATGAAATTATTTTTTTATAATTAATATATTGACTGTCAACTAGGAAAAACCTGGTTATCATACTTGTAGTTAAAGCGGTGTTTTCCACGTTACATACACTTATATTAAAGATAATTTCATTAAAACATGGGATTTATAATTAGTAAATTAAATTTAATATCTAAAATCATTGATTCCAAATAATCTAATAAGTATCACACTAAATTATTCTTATAGAATAAATTAATTAGGTTTGATACTTGTTATCATAATGAAAAACCAAAATGGTAAAATAAGAAAATTTGTTATTTATGGAAAAAATGATTAAAACATGTTTATAAATTGTGTTAGAGGTTTTTATCAACCATATAACACCTCCAAACATTTAATTATAATTTTTGGTTAAAATTGATGTAAGATTGACCAACCAATAGTAAATAATTTTGAGTATTTACAAAAATGCCACTCCTCCACAACTTTAAAAGGGAAATCCATTGTTTTCCTATCATTTTTTATCAGATAATCAAAGTAATAATCAAAAAATATAGAAAAAAATAACTTCTAACCTTCTATAATATCTTTCTAGATTATTCAATTTTGTTAGAAAACCAACCAAGGAAGTTATTTGGTGCAAACCCAAAGGAAGTTATTTGGATCATCCATTCTTCAAACCTATCAAGCCATTTCGATCATCCATTACTTGAAAAAATAACTTCTACTATTCCAAAATGTCTTATTATATTCTTGAATATTTTTATAAATATATCCATGAATGTTATTTGGTGTAAAACAAAAGAAGATACCTAAAAAAGATATATTGTTCATCAATGAGTGTTTTGTTTTTTACCTTTCTCAAACCCCTTAAATTATTTTTATATCATTCTTGTATAATAACAAAATTATCCTAAATATACATATATGTTGTTATGTAAAGGATATAACCTACATCCTCACACACTTCAATGAAATGGGATTTGTGATCATTGTTCGTGTGTACGACAGACTACCGCCTCACAAACAGATGTCGTTCGTTCTTCCATTACAACCTTTCAAGGTTGGGAATAATGATGGATTTATAGTTTATATGTGATATATATTATTTTTATAATTTTATTATTATTCATTAATTTTTATATCATACAAACCTTCATTCTTTCTAATTTTTGGGAATACGATAATGACTTTCATGTGTACAGTAGACTACCACTTTGCGATGTGATGTGACTCATTCACACTCTAAATGGAATGTATTAAACATGGGTTTAATAAAAATATGTGACTTATATTACTTAATAATTCTTATATAATCAATATATATATATATATGAATTAATTTTCTTTATTTACATACGATAAGAAAATGGAAGTTACGCTCATGCATACCTACTGCCTACTGTCTCCATGAATGATGTATTCCATTTCCTATTACCAAATTTTATGGAATAATATAAATACATATATATTGAATATATATGATATTAATTTAATGGTTATAATTATTTATATTAATAAATTATTATCTAACTATGATGGATAAGAATAATGAGTCAGAACATGTACGAATAACAAAGAGGTTATTGCCCGTAACATAACTTTAACATGGAATTGTTAATAAATAGGTAATATAAATACATTAGTAAGTCATATATGGAATTATATATATGAATATGGATATATTATATAATTATAAAAAATTATTTATTAAACATTACATTTGAATAAGTATGATGAGATTCAAGACTTAAGGAAAGGTATTTACTTTTCACTTTTTACATTTATGAGGCACATGATATATTCACCACATATTTATTTTATTTGGTGTATATACTTCCCATGAATTTATTTTATTATTATTATAATTAATATTTTTCTTATTTTCATAATAATTTTATGATCTATCTTTCATGGGGTTACAGTTTCAAATATACCAATGCGGTAAGAAAATTTTGTCTCAATTTTCTTTCTTTAGGAAATAAGTAATGTTATGTAGCTATATTATTTTACAAGGTGTATATACATCCAATTTGAAATTTTATATCCTGAATATATTTATGTTAAAGGTATTTAAATCTTTATTTTATGTTCTTATTTCATTTTTATTTTGATTCAATGTTACAAAGGTGGTAAGAGTTTATTGATACAGTCTCATCATTTATCAGGATTGTTTATGATTTTTCTTCCATTGATAAACTATTATAATCCATATATCAATAATTATCAAGAATTTTATTATAAATTGGTTATTAATGATATATTCATTTAATGGAACCATTTTCCACTCTATGGTAGTTAATATAATTAATAAATAATTAAGAAAAACTGACATTATTTCTCTCTATGATCAAAAATATATTTTATTCGAAAAAATGTTTTCTAAATATCATTTCAAAAATGTTTTAAAAATAAATTTTAATACAATTTTCAAGGTAAAAAGTCTTAAAATGTTTTTTATTTTTTAAACATTGTTAAAAATGGTTCTCATGGATTCATTTATAAGGTTTCAAGGTTTTTTAAAGAAAAATGTTTTCAAATGTTTTTTATATTTTAAAAAGAGTTTCAACAAAGAAATTATATTTTACTCAAGAAATATATTAAATAATTTTTAAATATTAATTAATAAATTTTAAAAATGGTTTTCAAAGAAATTATTTTTGAAAATGTTTTATTTCATAAAAACTGATTTTGAAACCAGCATTATTTTACTTATTAAATGCTCTTTATACTATTTTGAAACCCTTATCCTTTTAAGATGACATAATTTGATATATTTTATGATTTACTAGTGATGTGATCCAACGAAACCAATTTTTTTATTTTATTAAATGGTTTGTGTTTGATATGACAAGTTTTCTATGAAACCTGTTTCTCTTCCATGGGTTATATCATGATAAAATGCTTATGAAACCTGATTCCTTTCATGGGTTGTTCTCTACTAAAATGATTATGAAAACTATCTCCTTTATATAGGTTATTTTATGATTAAATGATTATGATACCCATTTTATTTTATGAGTTATGATATAATGTTTAAGAAAATCATTTTTTATGGTTCAGGGTATGATGAATGTTTAATTATGTTGTGGAATTGATATTTATGATTTCATTATGTGATGGGTGGGACCTGTATATTTACCCAATTAATTGGATAAATATTTATATCTCATGAGATATACATGGCTGGAATGGGGATTGAACTCCATTCAATAAGGTACTAGGTCTGTTAAGATGGTCATGAGAGTGAACCTTGAATACTATGATGGTGAGGGGAGTGAACCTTGACTATTAAGATTGTCTTGGGATTGAACCTTGTCTACTAAGATGGTTTGGGGAATAAACACGTTCAACAAGGATATCCTTGGTAGTGATCCTTTACTACTATGTAAATCATTTCATATATTTATGTGTCTTCCACAATTCCATGTTTTATTCCTATGTTATGCTCTCAAGGATTATTCTCTTGAGTTATTTCTAATTCATGTGTTAGGATTTCCCAATATCTATACCATGAATCATTTGTAGAATATTTTATATTTAGTTTAATATCCTTAAATGTTATTCTTATATTATCATATCCTTATGTTCATGTTATGATTATCTATCTATTTTTTTTATCCTTAATGAGAAATTGAGATAAAACTTTCTTATTTTTCCTTTCCCCAGGTTATGCAGAATGGTTTTAGGTAGAGTATTATTGTGAAGATTACTAAAATGGAAGTTCTTTATATGAGATTTTAAAGATCTTATACCAAGATTGAATTTTTTTTCAATGTTTCAAAAGTCACCGAACTATTATGGTCCCAGATCATGTACTTTTGTTATGTGATGAATATTAATTTAAAATTATTTAATATCCATGTATATTAAGGGCACTATAGTTGGTGTGAAAGGAATGGTTTAATAATCCTTCAAAATCCTGGTTGAGAAAATTTCATTGATATCCCCAGGAATATTTCTAAGGACGTTTCTAGGGAAGTCTCTAAGGATAATTCTAAGGATGTGTTAATGTATATAAAAATGTCCTTGAGTTTTTTTAAAGTATAGAGTGAGTGATTTCTGGGTAATATAAACCTACCTATATACTATAATTGGATGGGGATCTCACCCAGATGTACCTTGGGGTAACAACCTCAAAAACATCATATTAAGCTAGACTCGATTGGGAACCAGTGTATGAAAATGATCCTTGTTGCACACCTAGTTTGAAAATCATGGGGGATATTATATGGAAATTCTAAAACAATTTACAAACCATCTTAAATAATATAAATAGAATATGACTATGAATCACCGAGGATGAACCTAAGTTGTCGTTTATTAAATAAGATGTCATGATTTATACATCATATAAGTGATTTTTCATGATTATGTAGTTTCCCATTATCACTAGTGTTTCTTACACTATGATTTTGAATTTAATCTGTGGTTGGATCAAGAAAGAATCATGTTAAAATTGAATATGATGTATAATTTAGTGATTATAATAAATGAAATTTGATGATGACAAGAGTAAAGTATGTTGTGATTATTCCTTACCAGTTTTAATGGAACATGATTAACAACATGTACCTTAACGAACTCTTGAACTCACTAAAGAGGAGAAGCAAATAGTTTGAAGCGATTTTATAATGGTGACTATAGAGGAAAAAAGATTTAGTTTTTTTATGAAATGGATGTAGAGAGAATCACCCAAGTGAATGTATTATAGTAACATGAATATGTTTTTACTATGGAAAGTAACCAAACAAATCATTTAACAACAAAGAGAAAATGAAAGGTCCATTTAATGCAATGGATGGAAATATTGGTGTCCATAAGATATCATCGACAATTGAATTATTTTAATGTGGAAAGTATGGGAATTTTGAATATCAATATCCTAAAGGGAAATCTTGTGAAGATAATCAATAATAAAGTAAGAGTAATAGTTATATTATGGAAAATGAAGATACTAGAAATGACATGTGAAAAGAAATATGAGTTATGGGATAAGATGAGAAATATTAGTTAATTATTTGACATGTAATTAGGTGGAAAAAAAATTTATGTGTTGAAATTAGAATATTTTAATATATGAAGAATGAAATATATATTGATTTCTTAAAATAATTTTTTTAGGATTTTAAAGAATATGTTGAATGGTATTGATGACCTAGAAATATGATTTTATGTAAAGATTGTATTTTATAGAAAAACATGATTAATGGAAGGTAACCCTTAATATATTCTTGATGTTGAGAAAATGGTGTTTAGTTTGGATAAAAAGATATAGGATAAGATTAAAGTAAATTGGATAGTATTAATGACCTTAGAACTAATAAAGGATTTGGGGAGAAAGTAGTTTATGCTATCACTGGTGAACATACATCATTTTGGGATTTAAGGAATATATCCAATAATCTCTGTTATATGTAAGGAATGAAGTTGTTTATATGTTTTCATTATGGTTTAATGGTAATTCATATTATTACCATGTTTCAAGAGAATATATGATAAATATATTCACATATTTGGTATGTTACCAATAAGAGTATCTTTATAAATATGGGGTATCAATAATAAGTTAATTTTGAGAAATTTAGTGACCTAATTTAAAAAATTTTAGAATTTCATCTTTCATAAGGGTTATAAGGTAAAAAATTAATTGATTTTTTTAAGTTAAACTTTGAATGATGTTTTAGAGATTAAATTATTACCTCACCATATGATGATTTATGAATGTTGGACAACATCTTCTAACCATTTTAGTGTGATGATAACTAAAGATATGTGGAATGAATTATCATTTTATTTATTGATCATACATTCTGTTAGTGCTTCAGGAATTCAAAATTCACCCTCATTTACTAGAGTAAGAGATTAAGTGGGTGTTTATCAAGGCACAACCGATGAATGAGATTTTATTTTTGAAATGTAATGAAATCAAGTAAGTATATATTCTTGTAAAAATTATTCAACTTTAGAATAAGTGTCTTGAAAAAAAATATTGTATGGTAGTTATAATTTTTTATTATATCAATGAGCTTTTTCAAGCCTCTTGGGTTTATATATTTGTGATCATTGAATTTTTCCAAATGATGTTCCATATCACCCTCCATCAATATTTGAGTGTTATTTTTCTCTTCTATGTACATGTGTTCACTTCTCACCTATGTTCTCCTATGTGGAAACCATGTTATGAGTTACTTTGGGTAACTATAATGATTCAAAATTTCTATTTTTAAAGGAAGTTTTATTATTAATTTTTAGGATGTGGATCTTTATTAAAGGAACATTATTGTATTAAACCCTTGATGACCCAGATGAATTTTTAGTAATAAATTAATTTTAAGTGGGTAGAATATAACACCCCATGTTTTTATGAGTTATATTTTTCAATTAAATTAAAATTCTTTTATGTCTTGTGTTTTACGATATGCTAAGATAATCATACATTATATGAAACACCAAGATAAGATTAAGATACACAAAAAAGTGAGTTTTGATTTTTGTACACACAACACTACATTTTTCTTCTATTACACAGAATACCATGTTTATTTTAAATCTTTAATTATACATAAGATAAAGCTTTATCAAACTACAATATACTATTAATATTATTATTTAACATGATAGTTATTACCTAGCCGTTGAAATGGTGGGTATGAATAGTACTAACAAAATTATGAAAATATAATTTATACATTTTTATATCATGAATTATTTTGTGACTAAATAATTATAAATGAGAGAAAGAACTATTTAAAAATAAAGAATTTGTTTTCTGAAAAAAAAATCTTTATATACACAAGCACATTTTATCTCAATAAATTAAACAAACCACTTTTTATAAATTATTTTTAATGAAAAATATATAAATATATAAATATATATATATATATATTCAAAAAACCATTTAACATTCATATTATTTATTTTCAAGGAAAGATGTAAGAATAAATCCAATTTAACACATAAAAATATGTATTTTTCTAAATGGCAGTTTTACAACCTTTTATAGAAACACTTATTTTAAAACGAATTTTTACACCTTTAAAAATTATATTTGAAAAAAACGTCATTTTGGAAATTGGAACATCAAAATTATATTTGAGAGAATTGTTTCCATTTTTCTAAGAAGTTTCATTATTTGATGAATACTAAAATATAAGAATATTAATTAAAAACTCACATTTCATCTTAATAATTTATATAGTTAAATTATATTTTAAATTGATATTAAAGTATAATTAATTCATTTATATTTCATTAATTCTAATTTAGGTCATTAGAATAAATTTCACATTTATATTGGATTTAAAAAACAATTCATACTTTTGAATATTATCAATTTAAAAACATGTTTTTCATCTAGTCTATGGGATTAATTTAAAATTAATTCTTTTTCATTTATGTGATTTGAATTTGGAAAAATATATTTCATATTTTTAATTAGGTAATTTATAATTTCTAATAAAATAAAATTATTTTTTTCAAATTGAGTAGTGAAAGAAATTAAAATTAATTACAATGATTAAGGTAAAAACAAGATTACATAGTGACTAAACATAGAATATAAGGTGTAAGAATGACAAAAATATTTCCCAAAATATTTTTTATAGACATATTTATATCCTTGTGAACTTAGTATCTAATTTTATGCTTTTTTGGGACACTTTTCCTTTGAAATTGACCCATCTAATAAGTTATGTGATGAAAATACACAAAACATTTACTTTAGTTCATTTTAATTTCTATAATGATTTTTAATAGGGAAAAAACATTTGTTCAGTTATAAATATTATTTTGAAATATAAATTATTTTTTGTTATCATAAAAATTTGTATTTTATTTTTAGATATGATTTAGTAATATTATATTCATAATAAACTTCAACTCAAAAATTATTTAGTTTATAATTACAGAAATAAAATGACACTAAAAATATTAAAAGTGAAGTAAATATAATGGATTATTATGTTACATGGTTTTTTATTAATATATCATTTTACGTAGGCTTTAACATGTTATATTTTTTTCAATTATTTTCTAGATATTTTTTAAATTTAAATTAAATTAATAATGTCAAAATTTCTATTAATATCAGTTTATAATAAAATATATTTTATTAATCGGTTTAAAACTGATAAAAATACAATATTATATAAATTTATTCTTAAATATTAATAAATATCAACTACTTTCAATTAATGGAACAATTTTTCTATTATAATGACTATATTTATCATTAAATGGGAAAAATCAGTTATCATCGTTACGGTTAAAGTGATGTTTTGCACATTACATATGCTTGTGTTAAAGTTAATTTACCAAAAAAATTAGAGTTTTACTTTATAAATTATATATAATATTTTCAACCAGTTATTCCAATTTATATAATAAGGTTCAATCTAAATTATTTCTAAAAAATAATTACATATTTTTGAAAACTAGTTAACATAATGAAAAAACAAAATGGTAAAATAAGGAAACATAAGAGTGATGGAAGAAAACGACTAAAATATGTATTTAACTGTGTGGTGGAGGTTTTTCACAAGAAAATAATCCCTCCACATATTTAATCATCAGTTTTTTATAAACTTTAAGTTAGCTAGACTTCCCAATAGTAAATAATTTTGGGTATTTAAAAGATTGCCACTCCTCCTCAACAATAATGGGGCACTCAATAACACCCATTATTAACACCTCTCAATACATTTGTCTCAAAAATAAATAATAAAATAACTTGTATTCCTCTATTATCTTATTCTATAATCCTCACTTTAGGTATAAATTCATCCAAGGAAGTACTATGTTGTAAACGGAAATAAGATGCCCAAAGAAGATGTAACATTCATCAACGAATGTTTTAATTTATTTCTTTCGTGAAACCATTAAATTAATTTTATATCATGCATATATAATATCATAAGTATATTAAATATACTAATATGGTTTTATATAAATTTTATGGCCTAAAAATTCACACCCTTCCATCAAATGGGATACACAATCATCATTTTTTTGTATGGTGGGTTACGACCTCACAAACTGATGTCTTTCATTCTTCCATTACCACCTTTCAAGGTTGTTAATAATGATAGATTTATAGTTTATATATTATATATAATATTTTTAGGATTAATTTATTGTTTATTTAATAAATATATCACACATACCTTCCGAATTTACATTTTTTGGGAATACGATAATGTCGTTCTAGTGTACAACGGACTACCTCCTCTCAAATCAAAGTGACTCATTGACGATATACAAAGAATGTATTAATGATGTGTTTAATAAAAATATTTGTTCTATATGAAATAATAATTCCAATGTAATGATAATATATTTATATATATCAATTAATTTTACTTCTTTAAATACGGTAAGAAAATAGTAACAGTGTTCATTTATTTGTATGGCCTTCCATCTCCATGAACAGTGTATTCCATTTCCTATCACAAAATTTTATGGATTACCCTAAATTAATATATACTGAATATATATGATAATAATATCATTTTTATCAACCTATATATTTTTTAATCATGATCTATCTAATAGGAACATTAAAAACAAGTCAAACTATGTACAAAAAAACTGTTATTACCCCAAACATAACTTTACCATGTAATTGTTAATAAATGGGTAATATAAAGTCATAAGTAAATAATATATGGTATTATATATATATATATATATATATATCTGTGTGTATGTGTGTGTGTGTGAGTTTTTGTGACTAGTTATGTGATATATTTATAATAAACTTATATATATTATACAAGAGGTTTGAACAAGTACGATGAGATTCATGACTTATGGTAAGGGATATGCCTCCCACTTGTTACTTTTGTGTGAAAAAAAGTTATATCCACCACTTATTTTTTATATGTGTTGTATATACTTCAAATAAACATAATTTATGATTCATATACTAAATATTTTTTGTATTTAAATATCCATTTTAGAATCTATCTTCAATGGGGTTATAGTTTCAAAGATTCCAAATCAGTAAGAGAATTTTATCTCAATTTTTATTCTTTGTGATAAAGGTTATGTTATGCAAATATATTATATCCTGAATATCATTAATGTATATATATTTTAATATTAATTTAATCTTATACATTCATGAGGATTTTTATTTAATGTTACTAAAGAGTTAAGAGTTTATTGTTATAATGTCATCATTTATTGGGATTATTTATAATTATACTTCCACTGATGAAATCTTATAATTCATATCTCATGAATTTTCATGAATTTTTTTATGCTCTTTATATTTATGATATATTCAACTAATGGTCATATTTTTCCATTCCTTGTTACTTTAGAAAATTAAGAAAATGTTTTCATGAAAATCCAACATTATTTCTCTCTTCACTCGAAAAATGGTTTTATTCAAAAAATAATGATTCTTTTAAATGTTTTCAAAGATGATTTTAAATTATATTTTTATCTAATTTTCAAGAAAAATGCATTCTATATTTTTTTTATTTTTTAAAGAAGTTTTTAAAATGATTCTCAAAGATTCCTTTAAAATTTTCAAAGTTTTTTTCAAAGAAAATTGTTTTCAAAATGTTTTATATTTTAAAAATAGTTTTTCAAAGTAGAAATAATATTTTTCTCAAGAAATATTTTAATTAGTTTTTAAATATTACTTTATAGATTTTAATTACTAGTTTTCAAAGAATATTATTTGGAAAATGGTGTATTCCATAAAACTATATTTTCATATAAAGTTTATTTTCCTTAAGAAAATTTCTAGGTGATCTTTCCAAACCCTTCTCCATCTAAGATGAAATAATTTTATATAGTTTATAATTTAGTAGGGATATTATCCAAATACAACATTATTATTATTTCTTTTAATTTTTTTATGTTTAATATGAAAAGTTCTTTAATGAAACCAATTTCACATCCATGGGGTATGAACTGAAAAAATGCTTATGAAACCCACTTCCATTTGCGAGTTATAAAATGATGAAATGATTATAAAACCTATATTTTTTATACATATTATGATTTGATGAATTTTTTATTATACCAATTTCTTTTCATGGGTTATTATATGATGTTTATGAAACCCATATTTTTTTATTGTTCATGATATTATGAAATTTTTATTATGGTGTGGCACACAATTGTATGATTTAATTATTTGACTAGTGGGACATATATCTCCCTCAAATTATTTAGGTAAATATTTATATCTCTTGAGATATACATTGATGGAATTGTGAGGGAACTTATTTCAGTAGGGGACTATGTCTAATAAGATGGTCTTGAGAGTGAACCTTGACTACTAAGATGGTCTTAGAAGTGAAACTTGAATATAAATATGGTCTTGGAGAGAACCATGACTACTACGATGGCTTGGGGAGTGAAACCATTCTACAAAGATATCCCTGGAAGTGATAAATTTCTACTTTGGAAATTATTCCGTATGTTTATTTTTCTTCCACAATTCCATGTCTTATGCCTATATTAGTCTCTCATGGATTATACCCATTATTTCCATATTATTCATGTCTTATGATTTACCAATCTCTAGGACATAACTCATGTGGAAAATATTTGATATGGATGGTATGATCATAAAATTCTATGATCATGTTTGCATACCCATATTTTCATGTTATTAATTCATATCTTCTTCATTTACCCTTACAAATAATTTGAGCTCTCCTTTTCTTATGTATCCTTTCCCTAGGTTATTAAAAATGTTTTTAAATAGTTTATGATTGTGAAGAGTTCTAAAGGGGATGATATTTATTTTTATATATTGAAGATCTCTCACCATGTTATAATATTTTTTTACAAGTTTTCAAAGACACTAAACTATTATGATCTCTGAGCATGTAGTTTTTAAAAATTTTGAATATTTATCTAAAAAGATTTAATATCTATGTATTTTAAGTAAAGGTCATTATGATTCTTCCATCTACTGAATCACTTTTCTCTTTTTTTATAAATATTTTACTCTTTATATGATTTAATATTGAGAATTATGGATTAATATATACCTTTTTTATATATTCATAATAAGTTATCTAGGAAACATCATTATAAGAATTATAATTACCTTGTTTTCTTTGTCATCACATTTTTTACAATCCTTCATGAATCACCATTTAATATTTTCATTGCTTTCATTCCTTTAATGACACATTTCATAATATTATTTAATTTATCCTTTTTTTCCTGTATTTTTAAATCATGCGAGTGAGGTAAAATTTTTTATTTTATTTAAAAGAAAAAAAAATTATTTTTCCTAGTCGCCTCATCAAAAATTTCCTTCTGATCCAATTCAAATCATAGTAATGATCTAATGAGTTCATCAATAATATAATCTTTAAAACATTTTCTTTCATCGATGGAATCCTTCTTCAAATTACATTTCTTTAGTAGTAATCCAAATACTTTTTCAACTACTATAGTGTTTTCTAATATATCACCAAGTAGACTAATTACATTTAAAATAATTTGGAATCTATAAAACCTTAATATATTTTTCTTCACATATCCTGAAATATTAATATTTGTCTCATAGAATTCCATGTTTTGTTCTCTTTTGTTTTAATATCCTCTAGTATGTAACATGCTAAATTCTATATATGTATTGGATAATTTTTCAATATGATACTTTACGAAACTAATTCATGACTAGTTAGGGTATTTGGGTTAGACTCAAGCAGTTTTCATGGTTTTACGATGAATTTATAGTTATCATTGATTAGGTGTTTAATGTAAACTTATATTTTTTCTTTTTCATATCCATAATCATTAACACTTATATCTGGTGGACTTTTTTGAATCCAACCATCATTAGAAATAAATCCTAATATCTGAATAATGATCACATTCTTCGAAAATTATGTCTAGGATATGTTTAGCAATATAAAACATAACCCAACCAATAAAACACATTGGTACTTATAAATACCCGACCTAATACTAATTTCTTCGTCTGGTTGAGATGTTGATAAGGTTAATAGGGGTTAATTGACCGATTTTAAACATTAAATGTAATTTAATCAGAGTATAATATAAAATGAAAATTCATGTAAAAGTTATTATGTAATGGGAAAAAAATAAAGAACATGTGAATTTTTATAGTTTTTTCGATCAAAAAGGACCTGACATATACTATTCACCTACCTTTAATCCTCAAGAGTGATGGTATCCACTAAACTGAAATTATTTATGAGATTAAAAAATCAATTTAAATCGTACATTTTTTAATGAAGGTATAACAATATCATGAATATCAAATATTTAGTAGGATTTACAACCTAATTAGATCATGCCTTTTAGAAGTGGAATAAAAGTCAATTTCATAATAACCATTAATAATTGAAGTTTATCTAATAACAAGATGTGATTTTGCAAAGGAAAAGTATAAAATATTTATATTTTTAATTCACTCAAAAATATAAAGTGATATAACTCAATAGAATAATAAATAAAATAATATATGTATATAGAATAGTTCATTGTTTCTTGATCACTTTTAGAAATAAAATTTAATATGATGAATATTATCACAGTGATCACAAAAATTATAAAATCATGATTTTAGTATCAACATATGGATCATATTTCCTTTAAAAACATTCATTTTTCAAACATCTTTACAATAAATTCCTCTTTTTTCATTTAGATCCTTTGATCTTTATTTATAGAATAATATTCAATTGATGAGTCTATAATGTTTCCTAATTTCTGTTCAATGGTTTTTTTCATTTATGGTTTGGAAAATATGTTTTATCCCTTGAATCTTTAAAATAAATTCCATATTTTATAGTAAAAGTCTTCCAATAAATATTAGTGAAAAAAATGAAATGATAGGAATAATATATATATTTAATAACAAAATACTGCTTAGTATGAAAAGTATATGTTTTGTAAAGTTTCGTCATATCCTCTAATGGTAATTCACAATATATTCTTATAAAAACTCTACAAAAAGAACAATAATCCAACAAGAAAAAATATTTCCTAAGAGTAAAATAATTATCATAATTTTGAGTAAACAAATTTCGCAAGAGTATTTATAAACAATAAAAGGACACGTTTTTTTTATAAAATAAAGCATAATTTTATAAGGATAAATATTGACTTTGTGAGGATAACCCCATTTTTTAACGATTATTTTTCATAAGGATAGTTTTTTAACTACCTATATAATTACTTTGTAAAAATACAAAACCACGAAACATCATAAGTTATAATATTCTCTTCAAAAATTACATTAATATATTTATATGGTTAATTAAAATATCCATAAGAATTATTGAAATATTTATAAGGTAATTTTTAAATATCATAAGGTGGACTTAAAACATTATAAGGTTATTTTCAAAAACCATAAGGTTAAATACTTTTCCAAAACTAAAGAAACAATAATTTGTATGTTTGAAATAGTTTTTCAAAATATCAAACCTTCAAACAAAATAATTTTTAAACATATTGAAAAATATTCAAATACTTAAAGAATGGAAACATAATAAATAATAAATAAATGATAAATAAATCATAGATAAATAAATAATGAAATTTTAGTGATTGGATATTTAAAGTTGTTTTTATTTGAAGCCTATATTTATTGTTCTGAATAAGATGTAACTAATTTGTATCATCTATAATAGATAATTTAAATTTAGTGAAAAAATGATGATACCAACATTTTAGGGGAAAATCTATCATATATGGAATGACATGATGATTACATTCTTGTTATCTATCAATTATGATGTGTTTGAAGATAAAATTTAATGTTTTGTTTCCTATGATGAAGGTGTTTTTATGGATGAAATATATAATATGGATTTGAAAAATTATGGGTGTGTAAACAAAAATCTATCATCACTCTTAGAAAGTTTGTTTTTGAAATTCAAAGGACTCAAAACTGGAAAAATATATTAGGGATAAACGTTAGAATATCAATTAAGTAAATACCAAAGTGAAGAAAGATAAATTAAAGCCTTTCATACTTAAGTATGGAGTTCTATAAATTTATGATGACGAAACATTTGATATATTTATAACATGGCTAATTAATTTGTGATCACAATCAGAGGTGGTAGTGAGATGTTGGAAGATATTAATATTATTGAAAATAATTTTAGTATCTTTCTAGACAAGTTTGATTAAAATGTATCTACATTTAATGAAAAGCATCCAGGTGATATTCCTATTGATGATTTGTGTAGTATTTTAATATCTTATGAAATTGGGAAAGATAGTTCACTGAAGAAGAAGGTGAAGGATGAAAAATAAATGTATTTTAAAGACAAAAAGAAAGATAAGTTAAAGAAGAAGGTTGTTAGTGAAGAAGTATATTATTGTTCAGATTTAGTTGAGTATTTGGTTGGTAAGCTTGATTAATTTTTGTACCAAATCTCAAAAAAACATGATAATTGAAAAATTACAAGATAAATATTCCCTTAAATTGTTTCACATAAGGATTTATTGGGCACAATACTTAAAATTTCCCAAAATTCAAAACAAATGAAGATAGTGAAGTGAAAGATGTTATCATAATAATATTATCAAATAAAAAAAGAATAATTAAAATGTTTCTTATAATGATAAGGGTAATAATTTCTTCAAATTTCATAGGTGAAAATTCTTATCCAAAGAAGTTATATAAAATGAGAATAAAGATTAAGATGATTTTTTATCCAATGGTGAAGATGCTGAACAAATACACATTTCTAAAGTAAATGATAAAAATATTTTAATTCATTTAAGTAGTTATAAAATAAAAAAAAATATTAAGAGAATAATATATAATTTATTCTTAAGAGAGACTTAAAATAATTACTCACAAGTATTTTACAACAAGATAATGAGATAAAAAAGTGAAGATATATGATAAATCCTTTAAAGTTATGAATATATATTTACAAAAGAAAATTTAAAGTTAAATGAAGGATTTAAAGGGTTGAATATGTTTCTTGATGATGATAATACTCTTAACATTAAGTTGGGAGAAATACTAAAGGATAAATAAATTGAGTATATAGTTGATGATGTTTTTGTTAAACGACCCCTAGATTTAACAATTTACATTTTCCAAATCATGTATTAAAGATATTAAAAGATTTATATGGTTTAAAACAATATCTCAGAGACTAGTATGATAGGAACAAATCTTTTCTTATTTCAAAAGGATTTATAAAAGGTATGGCAGATCCTACCCTGTTTAAAAAAAATAATTAAAAAGATGTTTTAGTTATTCAAATTTATACAGACAGTAATGTTTTCTGATCTTATAAAATTGTTTACGTACTGACATCTCTAAAATTATGAAAAATGAGTTTTAAATGAATTTAATTAGTGAACTCAAATTCTTTTTTGGTTTTAGATTTTAAAAAATAAATAATTAATTGCTTTAAATAAAATTAAATACACAAAATATCTTACAAAATGTTTTAATTTGGGTATCACTAAGATTAGTGATACTTATATGAGTGCTATAAGTAAATTGGTTCTTGATGAAGCTGAGAAATCAATATATCAAACTAGTTACATAGGTATTATTGTATGTTTTCTCTACATAACTCCTAGCCATCCTAAAATTATGTTTAGTGTTTTTGTATGTTTGAGATCATTTCCAAGAAAACCCAAAATAGTCACACATAATTTCTATAAAAAGGATTTTTAATTACCTAAAGTATACTAAAATTTTAGGATTGTTCTACCATAGAGGAAAATCATTTGATCTAGTTGTTTATTCATATGCTGATTTTGGTGGTTGTAAGTTAGATAGATAATGAACCTCTAGAACATGTCACATTTTGGTTATCTTTAGTTTCATAGTGTACTAAGAAGTAGAATTATGATGCACCATCTACTATTGAAGCTGTATACATAGTTACAGGTAGTTGTTGTTCTAACATTTTGTGGATGAAATACACATTACTATACTATAGATATCAATACTGATATTTAATTATAAATTGTGACAATAAAAGTGCTATAAACATTTACAATAACCCTATATATTACTCTAGAACAAAACACATTGATGTAAGACATCAATTTTTGAGATATCATTTTCCAAAACGTGATATAACTCTTGAATACATTTGTATTAAACATTATCTTCCTGATATTTTTACTAAGCCCTTGAATTATGATAGAATGAACTATATCAAACGTGAATTATGAATGATTAATTTTGTTTAAGCTTAATTTTATGGGACTCACCAATGGATTTTACCCACCATTAGAGTTTACCAACCATTGGAGTTTACCCACCATTTGATTTAACCCACTATTAGAGTTTACCCATCATCGATTTTACCCACCATCGAGTTTACCCACCATCTAGTTTACCCATTGTTGAGTTTACCCACCTTCGAGTTTACCGACCATCGAGTTTACCCACAATCGAGTTTACCCACCAATGAGTTTACCCTCTGTCGAGTTTACCCATCATCATGTTTACCCATAATTGAGTTTACCCACCTATGAGTTTACCCACCTTGGTGTTTACCCACATTTTAGTCTACCCACCATCTATTTTACCCACCGTTGAGTTTATCCACCGTCAAGTTTACCAGCCATTGAGTTTTACCCACTATTGGAATTACTCACTGTTAGAATTACTCATTATTGAAATTACTCACTGTATGAATTACTCACTACCTCATGAATTTTCTCTCAATAATTGTTGTGACCCTCTATATATTGATATTCTACCTTCTCCTACATTTTCTTGAACCTTTAATTATAATCTCCATGGTTAGAGGGAAGAGGGATTTAGTTTTTTATTTCGATGAGTTACATCCTTTCAAATAAGAAGAAAGGTGAGTTGATTCTTCCAATTTATATTGAACCATTGGACCCCAAGCTTACTAAACATTCAGTAGTTCATGAAATGTTTGTTCAGGATGAGTGGTTACTTTCAAGAAAGTATTTAGTGCTCAAAAATCTACAATACCTGGGATGGATGTAATGGATTTCATCTAACCATAAGGCCTTCTATCCGATCTCGGTATACTGTTTCTATTAGATTATTGAGTTTATTTTTGAAGATAATAAATATTGGATAATAAATATGATAAATGGTAAAAATTAATCTTTTCTTTAAGATAGTTGTATATTTTTTTAAGAGTTACCCATGAAGGAGTTTAAAATTACAACCAAGTAATTGTTCTAGATGATAATGATAATTTATTTATGAATATTTCATGGCTGAGTTAACTGGTGATGGGTTATTTAGGAGACCATTTTCTACTGAACTTGATGAAGAATTTTTGTTACTTTTCATGTTTATATAGCATATTCTTTGTAAGAGGAATGGTGAAATTTCTATAATGAGGTATCAAGATGTTTATATTTTATGTCTTATGAAAATAGTAAAAAATATAAACCTATGCATATACCTGATTCTTCACATTATGAATTTGTGAAATCCATTTTCTAGATCAAATTCCTTAATCTATCCAATGTTTATTTAGTCCATACTAGAGGAAAAAAGGGATAGTTTGTGAAGGTTAAGAATCAATAGTGAACTGAGGATGTTTTTTCATTATTAGGGTTATTTAAAAAATGGTGAAGATTAGTTGGAATCCTCAGAATAAGAAATTATTGGATGATAGAGAAAGGATATATGATGATTTCAGTCTAGTTGATCATCCATCAAGATCAAAAAATCATATGGATCATGGCTTCGATCAAAATGATGTTATTGATTATTCTTAAGAGGATGAGAAATTTGTTTCCTCTATTGATAAGGAAAATGAATTCTTATGGGATAAAGTAAGTGGGATATATTTACCTCAAATATACCCATATATATTTTATAGTGCTCAAATTCTACCTAGGAATCTTCCTTTGAGATAACATCTCCTGACAAAAGGAAGTGAGGGGGAATAAATTGAATTGTCTAGTGAGAAATGATTTCATAGTTCTCTTAAATTATCTGAAGAAAATTGAAATTATGAGAATGGTGATGAGGATGATGAAGAATAAATAGGAGAATATGAGGAATATAGAGAAGATGGAAATGGAGATAAAGATGAAAATGATAGTGATGGAGGTTTTGATGGTCCTAGTGGCCACGTTAGAGCCGAGGATGTTGAGATGCCTAATGCACTAATCTCTTATCCAATTGTCTTTAATTATTAATAGAGACAAAGCCTTTTTGAAGATGTGGTTAGAAAAAACTAGAAAATAGAAGGAATCATTGATTAAAGGGGAGAAATTGAAAAGTATAGAAAGTCACTTATAGAGAAAATATTTTCAATTAATTTATATTGAATATCATTGTTTTAAACCCACAAAAGTGTTCCTCTAAGATAAATTGTTTCATTTTTATGATAATGGTATTATTTTGAGCTGAATATTAAAAATTGGCCATTTTGGATTTTTAGCAGTTTTATATTATTTCTGTAGTTTGGCCATAACATTATATACACTTATCCAAATTAATTTTTTTTCTTTTCCAGATTCTAAACATCCCGGGCTTCATTTACTATTTTTGGACTAAAAGATGAATCAGCCATATGGAATCTCAAAAGAAGCTCACAAGTGGGAGAACTTTCACGCACATAGGAGTGAGTCTCATTTGTTTCTTAAACCAAGGGTGATTACTAACTTAATCGAGGAGTTCTTCATTTGTTATTCGAAAGGAAGAGAGAGAATATGATCTTTTTTACTATGATGACATTGAAAAAGTGAATCCTATGCTGACCCTATCACTCTCTTCATCATACCCTGACCCCATCAACCTAATGGATGAAGAGAGTGATGTTGTCAGGGTAGCATTCACTTTTTCAATGTCATCATAGTAAAACAGATCATATTCTCTCTCTTCCTTTCGAATAACAAATGAAGAACTCCTCGATTGGGTTATTAATCACCCTTGGTTTAAGAAAAAAATGAGACTCACTTTTATATGTGTGAAGGTTCTTAAACAATACCTAAACAAATAAGGAAATTCCCCATCGGGAATTGTTTCTCCTTAGAACTCTAGAGAAAGTTTAATAGTTTCACACACGTGCCAATGATCGCTAGACACTCACCACCTAACAAAATCTGCTCGATCGAGACAAATTGTACTAGGTAGAGGGAGATTAATGGTCTTTAACCAAAGCTATTAACAATGAATACACCAAACTCAAAACAAAATTGCATTAAGATAATTTGGAAACATTGATAATAGAAGTCATTAAAAAGAAAAAGAGGATTTTAAATTTAAGATCAAAACTCCGACATTATAAAAGTGAAACTCCCCATTCCCCAGTCACTCAAAGGTTTTACCCCTCCATGTGAAGGGTAATAGAGTTGAAAAGGGAAGAAGAAGACATTTAAAAAATATGAAAAAGAAAAGAAATAAAAGTGGAAGCTTAAGAGTTCTCCTTCTTGGTGTCCTGGAGGGAATGGGGTGGAGAATGGGATGATTTGAGAGGGTGGAGCTCTCCTCCTTTTATAGCAAGAATTTGCCCTTTTAATTTTGACACGTTTTAGCCCCATTAAATGACATCTTCATGTGTTGAACCCTTCTTAAATGTTGTTCACAATTACCTTTTCCGTGTCCCCTAAAAATATCAGCGGATTGGTACATGTATTCCGAGAGTTATGGTCATTTTACACTGAGAATTTTTTCTGTTCAGTCAGACACTTCAAAACGCAATTCTCCGGATTAGGGAGATTTAATGACCCCATAAACGGTCAATGTACGTGGTCCTTTCTTCATAAAAGATGCTCAAAAACTCCTTTCACGTCCACCCACCGAATTTCACAACATTTGGGCCCACCATGGATGAGTTATGGATCCCAGACCGAAAATAGGAAGAACTACAAACAATTTTTTTTCTCCCACTTGTGAGCTTCTTTTGAGCTTCCATATGGCTGATTCATCTTTTAGTCCAAAAATAGTAAATGAAGCCCTGAATGTTTAGAATCTAGAAAATAAATAATTTTGCAATATATGAAGATATTTATGGGGTCAGGGTAGGATGAAGATAGTGATTAGGTAAGGGTATGATTCACTTTTTTAGTTTCATCATAGTAAAAAAGATCATATTCTCTCTCTTCCTTTCGAATAACAAATGAAGAACTCCCCGATCGAGTTATTAATCCTCCTTGGTTTAAGAAACAAATAAGAATCACTTCTCTGTGCATGAAAGTTTTTAAACAATACCTAAACAACTAAGGAAATTCCCGATCGGGAATTTTTTCTCCTTAGAACTCTAGAAAAAAGTTTAATAGTTTCCCACACGTGCCAACGATCGCTAGACACTCACCACCTAACACAATCTGCTCGATCGAGACAAATTGCACTAGGCGGAGGGAGATTAAAGGTCTTTAACCAAATATACTAACCATGAATACACCAAACTCAAAACACGATTTCATTAAGATAATGGGTAAATTGTGATAATAGAAGTCATTTAAAAGAAAAAGAGGATTTTAAATTTAAGCTCAAAACACCAACATAACAAAAGTGAAACTCCCACTTCCTTGATCACTCAAAGGATTTACCCCTCCATGTGAAGGGTAATAGAGTTGAAAGGGGAAGAAGAATACATTAGAAAACTATGAAAAAGAAAATAAATAAAAGAGGAAGCTCAAAAGTTCTCCTTATTGGTGTCCCGGAGGGAATGGGGTGGAGAATGGGATGATGTGAGAGGGTGGAGCTCTCCTCCTTTTATAGCCTGAATTTGTCCCCCTAATTTTGACGCGTACTAGTCCCATTACATGACATCATAACGCATTTATACCATCTTAAATGTTGTTAATAATTACCTTGGCCGTGTCCCCTCAAAATATTAGCAGATTTGGACATGTATTCCGAGAGTTATGTCTGTTTTACTCTGAGCATTTATTATGTCCAGTCAGACTCTCCAAAACGAAATCCTTTGGATTAGGGTGACTTAAGGACCCTATAAACGGCCAATTCACGTGTCCATTCCTTCATAAAAGATTCTCCAAAACTCCTTGTGCGTCCATCCACCGAATATTACAACTTTTGGGCCCACCACGGATGAGTTAAGGATCCCACACCAAAACTAGGAAGAACTAAAAGTATTTTTTTTTCTCCCATTTGTGAGCTTTTTTTTTGAGATTCCATATGGCAGATTCATCTTTTAGTCAAAAAATATTAAATGAATCCCTGGATGTTTGAAATCTGGAAAAGAAAGAATTTTTCAATTTGGAATAGTGTAGATAATGTTATGGATAAACTACAGAAATAATTTAAAACTGTTAAAAATCCAAAATGGCCAATTTTTTCTATTCAATTCAAAATAACACCATTATCATAAAAATGAATCAATTAATCTTAGAGGAACACTTTTGTGGGTTTAAAATAATGATATTAAATATAAATTAATTGAAAATATTTTCTCTATCAGCCACCCAATTGATCTTATTGTTGGTGGAGATCTTAGTGTGATTACACTGATATGGAGATATTTGTTCAACATTCCGTTATTAGGAAGATAGTGGTTATGTATATATATGTTTTGTAGATGATTGTTTTACTTTTTTATGGTTGTGTCTACAATTTATAGTTATTAAAGTGCAAAATCTATTTATAAGTCTTCTATCAGTTAGATGGATTATATGTTTTAAGTTATGTGATATGTTTTCTAGAAGTCCACTAAAGAATATGGCATCTACTTTTTTAGAATCAAGGGATCCATAGTAGATCAGATTAATGCTAATAGTCAGTTAGAGAGATTTTCTTTTGATGTTCCTACCAGGTTTGATCCTACTCCACACTTACATTCTCCTACAGTTCCTTCAATGCATGTTTATGTTTTCATAAGAGGTGAATCGAAATCCTTCATAAAACATATTCTCTTAGATGTTGTATTATTGTTAAAGGATAAACCACCATTGGTTACCAAACATAGTTATAAGGATGGATGGAATTTTCTAGGGATACTGATTTATCATATCCTACCCAAGACGATGCTACATATTTGATAAGTGGAAGTGGAAAATAGAATATTATAAAATGAGATGGAAGTTTTGAAATCTACAATATAGGAGATGAGGTCTTCTTTTTCAGACTCCTTGGATTCCTTACTAGAGAGTGTGTACAATCTTACTTCCATAGAATCATTATCAAATGATCCACCTCCTACTTTTTATTTTTATTTGATCAGATCAGTTGTAAGATAAGATCTTAATGCTACTACAACTTCTGGTGATATACCGTACCTGCCTCAGGAATGTTTGAGAAAAAGTAGGCATAATAGTGATCATATCCACATGATGGTCTAAGATTATATGAAATACACGAAGGAAAATAGAGACACAATATCAAAAGACACTATGTAATAACTTTCTCATATTTACACTGAACATGAGTTGAATTCTCATTTTAGGTATCCTGCTATGAATCTGAAAATCCCTCTTGTCACTCATGCATTTAAAGAGAAAGTGAATTAGTTGAAGGTTATGACCCTCTTTCTAAGGTAATTTATGGAAGAGACAAATTATTTTTCAGTGATATGGAAATAGGTAGAAATAGCATTATGGATTTCATAATTCTTATGAATCATTTTCTTTATGATTCACGAATAGTAGGGGTGGCTCATGATTCCATACCAGTTACTACTCACCTCGCCCAACCAATTTCTGCTCTAGGGTTCTTTAGGACCTAAGTCACTAGAGATCCTAATTCTCTTTTTTTTTTCTCATTTCAAACCTTTTAGTTTATCTCCTATATAATTAGTCCATAATTTAATAGATATAATTTTCCAATAGCCTTATTCTATAACTTATGTTCCTATATCCATTCCTTATGTTCCTTCAGGTTCCGTTGTTTAAACTTATACTTCATAAAAAGGGAAGGGAAAAGAACCCTTTATTACTTAAGCATGGCCTAAGAATCATTGAGTTTAGATTGTTTGTCTTTGATGGGGATAGTTTTCTCTATCTTTAAAAAATCGTTTTGGTGGTACATATATTTACTTTCTTAATTTCAATTATCCTATTCATATTATGTTCTCTTACTTTTCTCACTTTTTTTACTTTTTGATAATCCCAACAGGGGTAGAAGGATCTATGTTATTTATGGAATTTATTTATTCATATTTCTTTGATATCAGTCCTTTGTTACTATACTAATATTCCTTGTTATTCCATATCTGTTTAAATTCTTTCTTTCTATTTATTATAAAATTTCCTTTAATAATATTTGTATATTCCTAACCAATGATTTCATGATTTATGATCGTAAAAAAGAGGGATATTATTATCACCCTTTTTTAATGATCCTATAATCATTTTTTATGGTGTTATTGATTTTTATGTTTTATGGTTGCATTTTTTAATGTAAAGAAGATTGAAGAAATTTTGGTTAAGTATGGAAAAGACTCATCATTGATAATGAGTCACTGTCGAGGATAACTCCCCATTAAAGTGTAATTTTGGCTAAGTGTTTCAAACACCCATCATCAGTTATGAGTCAATATCAGAATGGATATTTTGGAAATGTATGGAAAGGACCTACTGCCTGAGGATGACTCACAGTTGAACAAAAATTCTGAAAAAGTGTTGGAAACATATACTTTCAGAGAGAGGTCATTGTTTAATATAACCTTCTACCAAAATACAAATTTGGCTAAGGGTCCAAAAGACCTAATGCAATACCAGAGTCACCTTTGAAGATGAACTTCCATAATAATGAAATTTTAGAGAAGTTTTTGAAATTCCTACTACTGATACGAGTCACCATTGGAAAGACTCACCATCGACCTAAGTCATTTTCAACCAAAGTAACCACCAAATATTGTCTCTCCATTCAAGAAGACTTGCCTCAATTGATTATCTTTATTTTGAATTAAATACTTCTAATGGAAATATTTTTGAATTTAGTGTTGTGAATTATTTTAATTGTTGTTCTTAATTGTTTTGAAGATATTCATTAAAGTCTATTTCAGTTGTTTAGTATGAGAAAAAACAGATCTGCATGATTATTATTTTATTCTTTTATAAAAATAAGAATAAGTCCCTCATGTAAATAACAAGAAGGTGTCACATGATAGAGAAAGATATACATTTACATGTAAAGTGAGATGAATCAATATTGAAGAACCTGAAAAGTGAAACTAGATAAAATATTATATGTTTCATATTTCGTACACATGATAAAAGAATATTGGATCTTATGGAACTTTCAATTCCTTCCCACATTCAGAATTAAACACTTAATGAAACTCTGTACTACTGTGATTTTCAAAAACATGACTCAAGCTTTAGGTCAATCTAAATCCAAGGATTCATGAGCTTCAGAGAACATCTGACCAAGAAACAATATCATCTCTAAATCTTTGTTTTCTATCTATGATTATTATCCTACATTATGATCAGTGATTATTTTACTCTGTATTGTAAACATGTTCACTATCTCCTTTACCTTAAGTAGTGGATACTTTATATCTTCTCAACTATTTTTACACCTATTTACCCACATGTTATAGTAAAGATCTGTGTGAGGCATGTATTTTTTTATTTATGTGGCTAATGTAAAATATTTCCCTTCCTGTCATGGTCAACATTGTTGTTGTATACCCAATCCTAGTTGAAGATCAAATATTATTTTATATAATATTATTGGCTATAGTTGATTTCCAAGTGACGAGGATTTGGTATTATCTTGAGTCTTAACTTCTTGTATTCTTTCCACTATGTGTACTTTTACTTATAATATTTAAACTAAAATTAGTTTTAAATTGTAAAAAAACCACTGCTTTGATAGTGAGTCTTAATTAGTGTTTATATAAGATTTGGATTAAGTAAATTAATTTCAAAAATTTAAGTTCTTTTCAAAATTGTTTCAACTGAGAGATAAAATATCTTTCATAAATCTTTGAAATATCAAAACTTTTATCGATACCCTATTTTGATTAACTAGGAAAATTTATTTAATTTGGGGATTTTATTTAAACATATTTTAGATATAATTTTTTTGGGTACTCAATTCACCCCCCCTCTTGAAAAACTCAATCTGACCAAAAAATTTATTTTAATGTCTAATTAGTTTAATTATACATCAATAGATCCAATTTTGGTCATCGTAATCAATTTCTACTTGAATTTGGATATAAAAAATTTTCAAAATTTGTAAATTTTTTCTTTAAAAACTTTTTGTTTCATCTCATCTACAGGATCAATGATAAATTAAATTTCGTCACTTATGTGATTGGAATTTGGAAAAAAAGATTCCATATTTGGAATCAAAATAATTTATAATGTCTATAAAGTTAATCTTAGTTTTTAATGAAAAATATTAGTGAAAGAAATTAAAATTAATTGTAGTGATTATGGTAAAAATTAGTTTACTTATTGGTTAAATTTTAATATTAAGTGGTCAAATAACCTATAAACGTGTCTAACACCACTTAGATGGAAATATATATCCCTATATGACCATATTATCTATTTATATGAATTATTGGGAATACTATTCAATGAAAGTGACTCACATAATAAGTTATGAAAAGAAACAGACAAAAAATGTACCTTTCTTCCTTTTATTTTCTATAAATCTTTCTGTATAGGGAAAAACAATATAGGTTTGGTTATAAATATTATTTTGAAATTGAAATGAATTTTTATTATGATGATAATTTATATTTAATTTTTAAATATGATATAACTACATTAAATGTTTAAGAAACACCAATGCATGGATTAATTATTTAATAATTAAATAAAATAAATGAAACTAAAAATATTAAAAGTATGGTAAATAGAATGAATTTTTTATTCTATTATTTTTACAGATGAATATATCATGACAAAAATTTATGAACTTAATATATTTAAATTTCATTATTATCTTCATATTTTTAAATTTTAATTAAATATATAATGTCCAACTTTACATTAATGTTGTTTTATAATAAGTTAGACTTTATTAAATGATTAGAAATTACTAAAAATCATATATTATATAAAGTACTTTTCAAATGAGAATAAATATAAAATATAGTCCATTAATGGACCATGTTTTCTTTTATAATGAACATATTGACCCCTAAATAATGAAAACATTATTTTCATGGTTGTAGTTGAAGTAGTATTTTTGCACGTTACTTGAGCTTCTATTAAATTTAATTTCCAACACATAAGGTATGTTTATTTTATAAGTTCTTTTTAATATTTTAAAAAAGTGGGTAAAAATTTTATAATAATTCTCACTTTAATTTAGTCTTAATGTATTAATTAAATATGTTAGAAAACCAGTTACCTTATTGAAAAACGAAAATGAAAAATATAAGGATACTTAGGAGTTGAGGAATAAAATATTTAAAATTTTAATTTATTTTGTGTGGTGTGGGTTTACATTAACCATACATCCCATAAAATCTTTTATTTATCATTTTAGAATCATGTGAGGTATGGGCGGCCTCCCAATAGTGTTTACCTTTTGTATTTACAAGAATATCACTCCTCCTCCATTATAAAAAGGCACACACTCCCCCCACTTATTCACACATCTCATTCCATTTGTATCATCAAAACCCTGAAAAAATAAACTCTCATAATCCCTCATATAATACTAGATTCCTAAAATTGGGTATATTGCAATCCAAGGAAGTCCTTTGAAGAAAACAGAAAGTAGTTTCCTAACGAAGAGGTGACATTATTCAATGAGAAATTTTGTTTTATTTATTTCTCCACTCCTTAAATTATTTTTATAAAAGTATTATTTAGTAACCTATGTATCCTAAATATAATTATATATTGTTATGTTATGTATAAAAACTACACCTACACACACTTCCATCAAATGGGATGCATAGTCATCATTCATGTGTACGAAGAACTACCGTCTCACGAACCGATGTCATTCATTCTTCCATTACCAGCTTTAAATATTTGGAATAATGATGTATTTTTAGTTTATATGTTATATTTATTATTTTTATAACATAATAATTTATATTTAGTCATTATATCATATACACCCTTTTTTCATTCCATACCGTAGGGGATACGATTATGTCACTCAAATGTACAACGGACTACCTCCTCTCAAATCAAAGTGACTCATTGACGATATACAAGAATGTATTAATGAAGTGTTTAATAAAAATATTTGTTTTATATGAAATAATAATTCTAATGTAATGATAATATATATATATATATCAATTAATTTTATTTCTTTCAATACGGTAAGAAAATAGTAACAGTGTTCATTTATTTGTATGGCCTTCAATCTCTATGAACAGTGTATTCCATTTCCTATCACAAAATTTTATGGATTACCCTAAATTCATATATACTGAATATATATGATAATAATATCATTTTTATCAACCTATATATTTTTTAATCATGATCTATCTAATAGGAACATTAAAAACAAGTCAAACTATGTACAAGAAAACTGTTATTACCCCAAACATAACTTTACCATGTAATTGTTAATAAATGGGTAATATAAAGTCATAAGTAAATAATATATGGTATTATATATATATATATATCTGTGTGTATGTGTGTGTGTGTGAGTTTTTGTGACTAGTTATGTGATATATTTATAATAAACTTATATATATTATACAAGAGGTTTGAACAAGTACGATGAGATTCATGACTTATGGTAAGGGATATGCCTCCCACTTGTCACTTTTGTGTGAAAAAAGTTATATCCACCACTTATTTTTTATATACGTTGTATATACTTCAAATAAAAATAATTTATGATTCATATACTAGATATTTTTTGTATTTAAATATCCATTTTAGAATCTATCTTCCATGGGGTTACAATTTCAAAGATTCCAAATCAGTAAGAGAATTTTATCTCAATTTTTCTTCTTTGTGATAAAGGTTATGTTATGAAAATATATTATATCCTGAATATCATTAATTTAAATATATTTAGATATTAATTTAATTTTATACATTCATGAGGATTTTTATTTAATGTTACTAAAGAGTTAAGAGTTTATTGTTATAATCTCATCATTTATTGGGATTATTTATAATTATACTTCCACTGATGAAGTCTTATAATTCATATCTCTTGAATTTTCATGAATTTTTTTATCCTCTTTATATTCATGATATATTCAACTAATGGTTCTATTTTTCCATTCCTTGTTACTTTAGAAAATTAAGAAAATGTTTTCATGAAAATACAACATTATTTCTCTCTTCACTAGAAAAATGGTTTTATTCAAAAAATCATGCTTCTTTTAAATGTTTTCAAAAATGATTTTAAATTATATTTTTATCTAATTTTCAGGAAAAAGGCATTCTATATTTTTTTTATTTTTTAAAAAAGTTTTGAAAATGATTCTCAAAGATTCCTTTAAAATTTTCAAAGTTTTTTTCAAAGAAAATTGTTTTCAAAATGTTTTATATTTTAAAAATAGTTTTTTAAAGTAGAAATGATATTTTTCTCAAGAAATATTTTAATTAGTTTTTAAATATTTATTTATATATTTTAATTACTAGTTTTCAAAGAATATTATTTGGAAAATGATGTATTCCATAAACAAATATTTTCATATAAAGTTTATTTTCCTTAAGAAAATTTCTAGGTGATCTTTCCAAACCCTTCTCCATCTAAGATGAAATACTTTTATATAGTTTATAATTTAGTAGGGATATTATCCAAATACATCACTATTATTATTTCTTTTAATTTTTTTATGTTTAATATGAAAAGTTCTTTAATGAAACCAATTTCACATCCATGGGTTATAAACTGATAAAATGCTTATGAAACCCACTTCCATTTGCGAGTTATTAAATGATGAAATGATTATAAAACCTATATTTTTTATACATATTATGATTTTATGAACTTATTACTATACCAATTTCTTTTAATGGGTTATTATATGATGTTTATGAAACCCATATCTTTTTATTGTTCATGATATTATGAAATTTTTATTATGGTGTGGCACACAATTGTATGATTTAATTATTTGACGAGTGCGACATATATCTCCCTCAAATTAATTTGGTAAATATTTATATCTCTTGAGATATACATTGATGGAATTGTGAGGGAACTTATTTCAGTAGGGGACTATGTCTACTAAGATGGTCTTGAGAGTGAACCTTGACTACTAAGATCGTCTTAGAAGTGAAACTGGACTATAAATATAGTCTTGGAGAGAACCATGACTTCTACGATGTCTTGGGGAGTGAAACCATTCTACAAAGATATCCCTAGAAGTGATAAATTACTACTTTGGAAATTATTCCGTATGTTTATTTTTCTTCCACAATTCCATGTTTTATTCCTATATTAGTCTCTCATGGATTATGCCCATGATTTCCATCTGATTCATGTCTTATGATCTACCAATCTCTAGGACATAAATTATGTGTAAAATATTTGATATGGATGGTATGATCATAAAATTTTATGATCATGTTCGCATACCCATATTTTCATGTTATTCATTCATATCTTCTTTATTTACCCTTACAAATAATTTGAGCTCTCCTTTTCTTATGTATCCTTTCCCTAGGTTATTAAAAATATTTTTAAATAGGGTATGATTGTGAAGAGTACTAAAGGGGAAGATATTTATTTTGATATATTGAAGATCTCTCACCATGTTATAATATTATTTTACAAGTTTTCAAAGACACTAAACTATTATGATCTCTGAGCATGTAGTTTTTCAATATTTTGAATATTTATCTAAAAAGATTTAATATCTATGTATTTTAAGTCTAGGTCGTTATTATTCTTACATCTACTGAATCACTTTTATCCTTTTTTTATAAATATTGTACTCTTTATATGATTTAATATTGAGAATTATGGATTAATATATACCTTTTTTATATATTCATAATAAGTTAACTAGGAAACATCATTATAAGAATTATAATTACCTTGTTTTCTTTGTCATCACCTTTTTTACAATCCTTCCTGAATCACCTTTGAATATTTTCATTCCTTTCATTCCTTTAAAGACACATTTCATAATATTATTTAATTTATCCTTTTTTTTCTTGTATTTTTAAATCATGGGAGTGAGGTAAAATTTTTTATTTTATTTAAAAGAAAAAAAATTATTTTTCCTAGTCGCCTCATCAAAAATTTCCTTCTGATCCAATTCAAATCATAGTACTGATCTAATGAGTTCATCAATAATGTACTCTTTAAAACATTTTCTTTCATCGATGGAATCCTTCTTCAAATTACATTTCTTTAGTAGTAATCTAAATACTTTTTCAACTACTATAGTGTTTTCTAATATATCACAAAGTAGACTAATTACATTTAAAATAATTTGGAATCTATAAAACCTTAATATATTTTTCTTCACATATCCTGAAATATTAATATTTGTCTCATAGCATTCCATGTTTTATTCTCTTTTGTTTTAATATCCTATAGTATGTAACATGCTAAATTATATATACGTATTGGATAATTTTTCAATATGATACTTTACGAAACTGATTCATGACTAGTTAGGGTATTTGGGTTAGACTCAAGCAGTTTTCATGGTTTTACGATGAATTTATAGTTATCAATGATTAGGTGTTTAATGTAAACTTATATTTTTTGTTTTTCATATCCATAATCATTAACACTTATATCTGGTGGACTTTGTTGAATCCAACCATCATTAGAATTAAATCATAATATCTGAATAAAGATCACATTCTTTGAAAATTATGTCTAGGATATGTTTAGAAATATAAAACATAACCCAACCAATAAAACACATTGGTACTTATAAATACTCGACCTAATACTAATTTCTTCGTCTGGTTGAGATGTTGATAAGGTTAATAGGGGGGAATTGACTGATTTTAAACATTAAATGTAATTTAATCAGAGTATAATATAAAATGAAAATTCATTTAAAAGTTATTATGTAATGGGAAAAAAATAAATAACACTTGAATTTTTATAGTTTTTTCGATCAAAAAGGACCTGACATATACTATTCACTTACCTTTAATCCTCAAGAGAGATGGTATCCACTAAACTGAAATTATTTATGAGTTAAAAAAATCAATTTAAATCTTAAATTTTTTAATGAAGGTATAACAATATCATGAATATCAAATATTTAGTAGGATTTACAACCTAATTCGATCATGCCTTTTAGAAGTGGAATAAAAGTCAATTTCATAAGAACCATTAATAATTGAAGTTTATCTAATAACAAGATGTGATTTTGTAAAGGAAAAGTATAAAATATTTATATTCATAATTCACTCAAAAATATGAAGTGATATAACTCAATAGAATAATAAATAAAGTAATATATGTATATAGAATAGTCCATTGTTTCTTGATCACTTTTAGAAATAAAATTTAATATGATGAATATTATCACAGTGATCACAAAAAGTGTAAAATCATGATTTTAGTATCAAGATATGGATATATTTCCTTTAAAAACATCCATTTTTCAAACATCTTTACAATAAATTCCTCTTTTTTCATTTAGATCCTTTGATCTTTATTTATAGAATAATATTCAACTGATGAGTCTATAATGTTTCCTAATTTCTGTTCAATGGTTTTTTCATTTATGGGATTGAAAATATGTTTTATCCCTTGAATCTTTAAAATAAATTCCATATTTCATAGTAAAAGTCTTCAAATAAATATTAGTGAAAAAAATAAAATGATAGGAATAATATATATATATAATAAAAAAATACTGCTTAGTATGAAAAGTATATGTTTTGTAAAGTTTCTTCATATCCTCTAATGGTAATTCACAATATATTCTTATAAAAACTCTACAAAAAGAACAAGAATACAACAAGAAAAAATATTTCCTAAGAGTAAAATAATTATCATAATTTTGAGTAAACAAATTTCGTAAGAGTATTTATAAACAATAAAAGGATACGTTTTTTTATTTATAAAAGAATTCTTAATTTTGTAAGGATAAATATTGACTTTGTGAGGATAACCTCATTTTTTAACGATTATTTTTCATATGGATTGTTTTTAAACTACCTATATAATTCCTTTGTAAAAATACCAAACCACGAAACATCATAAGTTATAATATTCTCTTCAAAAATTACATTAATATATTTATATGGTTAATTTAAATATCCATAAAAATTATTGAAATATTTATATGGTAATTTTTAAATATCATAAGGTGGACTTAAAACATTATAAAGTTATTTTAAAAAACCATAAGGTTAAATACTTTTCCAAAACTAGAGAAACAATAATTTGTATGTTTGAAATAGTTTGTCAAAATTTCAAACCTTCAAAAAAAATAATTTTTAAACATATAGAAAAATATTCAAATACATAAATAATGGAAACATAATAAATAAAAAATAAATGATAAATAAATCGTAGATAAATAAATAATGAAATTTTAGTGATTGGATATTTAAAGTTGTTTTTATTTGAAGCCTATATTTATTGTTCTGAATAAGATGTAACTAATTTGTATCATCTATAATAGATAATTTAAATTTAGTGAAAAAAGGATGATACCAACATTTTATGGGAAAATCTATCATATATGGAATGACATGATGATTAAATTCTTGTTATCTATCAATTATGATGTGTTTGAAGATAAAATTTAATGTTTTGTTTCCTATGATGAAGGTGTTTTTATGGATGAAATATATAATATGGATTTGAAAAATTATGGGTGTGTAAAAAAAAATCTATCATCACTCTTAGAAAGTGTGTTTTTAAAATTCAAAGGACTCAAAACTGGAAAAATATATTAGGGATAAACATTATAATATCGATTAAGTAAATACTAAAGTGAAGAAAGATAAATTAAAGCCATTTATACTTAAGTATGGAGTTCTATAAATTTATGATGACGAATAATTTGATAGATTTATAACATGGCTAATTAATTTGTGATCACAATCAGAGGTGGTAGTGAGATGTTGGAAGATACTAATATTATTGAAAATAATTTGAGTATCTTTCTAGACAAGTTTGATTCAAATGTATCTACATTTAATGAAAATCATCCAGGTGATATTCCTATTGATGATTTGTGTTGTATTTTAATATCTTATGAAATTGGGAAAGATAGTTCACTCAAGGAGAAGGTGAAGGAAGAAAAATAAATGTATTTTAAAGACAAAAAGAAAGATAAGTTAAAGAATAAGGTTGTTAGTGAAGAAGTATATTATTGTTCATATTTAGTTGAGTATTTGGTTGGTAATCTTGATTAATTTTTGTACCAAATCTCAAAAAAACATGATAATGGATAAATTACAAGATAAATATTCCCTTAAATTGTTTCACATGAGGATTTATTGGGCAGTATACTTAAAATTTCCCAAAATTCCAAACAAATGAAGATAGTGAAGTGAAAGATGTTATCATAAGAATATTATCAAATAAAAAAAGAATAATTAAAATTTTTCTTATAATGATAAGGGTAATAATTTCTACAAATTTCATAGGTGAAAATTCTTATCCAAAGAAGTTATATAAAACGAGAATAAAGATTAAGATGATTTTTTATCCAATGGTGGAGATGCTGAACAAATACACATTTCTAAAGTAAATGATAAAAATATTTTAAGTGATTTAAGTAGTTATAAAATAAAAAAATAGTAAGAGAATAATATATAATTTATTCTTAAGAGAGACTTAAAATAATTACTCACAAGTATTTTACAACAAGATAATGAGATAAAAAAGTGAAGATATATGATAAATCCTTTAAAGTTATGAATATATATTTACAAAAGAAAATTTAAAGTTAAATGAAGGATTTAAAGGGTTGAATATGTTTCTTGATGATGATAATACTCTTAACATTAAGTTGGGAGAAATACTAAAGGATAAATAAATTGAGTATATAGTTGATGATGTTTTTGTTAAAAAACCCCCTAGATTTAAAAATTTACATTTTCCAAATCATGTATTAAAGATATTAAAAGATTTATATGGTTTAAAACAAGATCCTAGAGATTTTTATGATAGGAAAAAATCTTTTCTTATTTCAAAAGGATTTATAAAAGGTATGGAAGATCCTACCCTGTTTAAAAAAAATAATTTAAAAGATGTTTTAGTTATTCAAATTTATGTAGACGGTATTGTTTTTTGATCTTATAAAATTGTTTACGTACTGACATTTCTAAAATTATGAAAAATGAGTTTTAAATGAATTTAATTAGTGAACTCAAATTCTTTTTTGGTTTTAGATTTTAAAAAATAAATAATTAATTGCTTTAAATAAAATTAAACACACAAAATGTCTTAAAAAATGTTTTAATTTGGGTATCACTAAGATTAGTGATACTTATATGAGTGCCATAAGTAAATTGGTTCTTGATGAAGCTGAGAAATCAATATATCAAACTAGTTACATAGGTATTATTGTATGTTTTCTCTATATAACTCCTAGCCATCCTAAAATTATGTTTAGTGTTTTTGTATGTTTGAGCTCATTTCCAAGAAAACCCAAAATAGTCACACATAATTTCTATAAAAAGGATTTTCAATTACCTAAAGTATACTAAAAATTTAGGATTGTTCTACCATAGAGGAAAATCATTTGATCTAGTTATTTATTCATATTCTGATTTCGGTCATTGTAAATTAGATAGATAAAGAACCTCTAGAACATGTCACATTTTGGTTATCTTTAGTTTCATAGTGTACTAAGAAGTAGAATTATGATGCACCATCTACTATTGAAGCTGAATACATAGCTACAGGTAGTTGTTGTTCTAAGATTTTGTGGATAAAATACACATTACTATACTATAGATATTAATACTGATATTTAATTATAAATTGTGACAATAAAAGTGCTATAAACATTTATAATAACCCTATATATTACTCTAGAACAAAACACATTGATGTAAGACATCAATTTTTGAGATATCATTTTAAAAAACGTGATATAACTCTTGAATACATTTGTATTAAACAGTATCTTTCTGATATTTTTACTAAAACTTTGAATTATGATAGAATGAACTATATCAAACGTGAATTAGGAATGATTAATTTGGTTTAAGCTTAATTTTATGGGACTCACCATTGTATTTTACCCACCATTAGAGTTTACCAACCATTGGTGTTTACCCACCATTTGATTTAACCCATTATTAGAGTTTACCCATCATCGATTCTATGCACCATCGAGTTTACCCACCATCTAGTTTACCCATTGTTGAGTTTACCCACCTTTGAGTTTACCGACCATCGAGTTTACCCACAATCGAGTTTACCCACCAATGAGTTTACCCTCTACCGAGTTTACCCATCATCATGTTTACCCATAATCGAGTTTACCCACCTATGAGTTTACCCACCTTGGTGTTTACCCACCTTTTAGTTTACCCACCATCTATTTTACCCACCGTTGAGTTTATCCACCATCAAGATTACCAGCCATTGAGTTTTACCCACTATTGGAATTACTCACTGTTAGAATTACTCATTATTGAAATTACTCACTGTATGAATTACTCACTCCCTCATGCATTTTCTCTCAAGAATTTTTGTGACCCTTTATCTATTTATCTTCTACCCTCTCCTACATTTTCTTTAACCTTTAATTATAATCTCCAGGTTAGAGGGAAGAGGGATTTAGTTTTTTATTTGGATGAGTAACATCCTTTCAAATAAGAAGAAAGGTGAGTTGATTCTTCCAATTTCTATTGAACCATTGGACCCCAAGCTTACTAAACATTCAGCAGTTCATGAAAAATTTGTTCAGGATGAGTGGTTACTTTCAAGAAAGTATTTAGTGCTCAAAAATCTACAATACCTAGGATGGATGTAATGGATTTCATCTAACCATAAGGCCTTATATCCAATCTCAGTATACTGTTTCTATTAGATTATTGAGTTTATTTTTGATGATAATTAATATTGGATAATAAATGTGATAAATGGTAAAAATTAATCTTTTATTTAAGATAGTTGTATATATTTTTAAGAGTTACCCATGAAGGAGTTGAAAATTACAACCAAGTAATTGTTCTAGATGACAATGATAATTTATTTATGAATATTTCATGGCTGAGTTAACAGGTGATGGGTTATTTAGAAGACCATTTTCTACTGAACTTGATGAAGAATTTTTGTTACTTTTCATGTTTATCTAGCATATTATTTGTAAGAGGAATGGTGACATTTCCATAATGAGGTATCAAGATGTTTATATTTTATGTCTTATGAAAATAGTAAAAAATATAAACCTATGCATATACCCGATTCTTCACATTATGAATTTGTGAAATCCATTTTCTAGATCAAATTCCTTAATCTATCCAATGTTTATTTAGTCCATACTAGAGGAAAAAAGGGATAGTTGATGAAGGTTAAGAATCAATAGTGAACTGAGGATGTTTTTTCATTATTAGGGTTATTTAAAAATGGTGAAGATTAGATGGAATCCTTGGAATACGAAATTTTTGGATGATGGAGAAAGGTTATATGATGATTTCAATCGAGTTGATCATCCATCAAGATCGAAAAATCATATGGATCCTGGCTTCGATCAAAATGATGTTATTGATTATTCTTAAGAGGATGAGAAATTTGTTTCCTCTAGTGATAAGGAAAATGAATTCTTATGGGATAAAGTTAGTGGGCTATATTTACCTCAAATATACCCATATATATTTTATAGTGCTCAAATTCTACCTAGGAATCTTCCTATGAGATAATATCTCTTGAAAAAAGGAAGTCAGGGGGAAGAAATTGAAGTGTCTAGTGAGAAATGATTTCATAGTTCTCTTAAATTCTCTGAAGAAAATTGAAATTATGAGAATGGTGATGAGGATGATGAAGAATAAATAGGAGAATATGAGGAATATAGAGAAGATGGAAATGGAGATAAAGATGAAAATGATAGTGATGGAGGTTTTGATGGTCCTAGTGGACACATTAGAGCTGAGGATGTTGAGATGCCTAAAGCACTAATCTCTTATCCAATTGTCTCTAATTATGAATAGAGACCAAGCCTTGTTGAAGATGTGGTTAGAAAAAACTAGAAAATAGAAGGAATCATTGATTAAAGGGGAGAAATTGAAAAGTATAGAAAGTCACTGATAGGGCAAACATTTTCAATTAATTTTTATTGAATATCATTGTTTTAAACCCACAAAAGTGTTTCTCTAAGAGAAATTGTTTCATTTTTATGATAATGGTGTTATTTTGAGCTGAATATTAAAAATTGGCCATTTTGAATTTTTAGCAGCTTTATATTATTACTGTAGTTTGGCCATAACATTATCTACACTAATCCAAATTAAAAAATTCTTTCTTTTCCAGATTTTAACATCCAGGGCTTTATTTACTATTTTTGGTCTAAAAGCTGAATCGGCCATATGAAAGCTCAAAAGAAGGTCACAAGTGGGATAACATTCACGCAAAAAGGAGTGAGTCTCATTTGTTTCTTAAACCAAGGGTGATTAATAACTTAATCGAGGAGATCTTCATTTTTTATTCGAAAGGAAGAGAGAGAATATGATATTTTTAACTATGATGACATTGAAAAAGTGAATCATACGCTGACCCTATCACTCTCTTCATCATACCCTAACCCCATCAACCTAATGGATGAAGAGAGTGATGGGGTCAGGGTATGATTCACTTTTTCAATGTCATCATAGTAAAAAAAATCATATTCTCTCTCTTCCTTTCGAAAAACAAATGAAGAACTCCTCGATCGAGTTATTAATCACCATTGGTTTAAGAAACAAATGAGACTCACTCCTATGTGTGTGAAAGTTCTTAAAAATACCTAAAAAAATAAGGAAATTCCCGATCGGGAATTGTTTCTCCTTAGAACTGTAGAAAAGGTTTAATAGTTTCACACACGTGCCAATGATCGCTAGACACTCACCACCTAACAAAATCTACTCGATCAAGACAAATTGCACTATGTGGAGGGAGATTAAAGGTCTTTAACCAAAGATATTAACAATGAATACACCAAACTCAAAACACAGTTTCATTATGATAATTGGGAAACATTGATAATAGAAGTCATTCAAAATAAAAAGTGGATTTTAAATTTAAGATCAAAACTCTGACATTACAAAAGTGAAACTCCCCATTCCCCGGTCACTCAAAGGTTTTACCCCTCCATGTGAAGGGTAATAGAGTTGAAAAGGGAATAAGAAGACATTAAAAAACTATGAAAAAGAAAAGAAATAAAAGTGGAAGCTTAAGAGTTCTCCTTCTTGGTGTCCTGGAGGGAATGGGGTGGAGAATGGGATGATTTGAGAGGGTGGAGCTCTCCTCCTTTTATAGCCAGAATTTGTCCTCCTAATTTTGGCACATTGTAGCCCCATTAAATGAAATCTTCACGTGTTTATCCCTCTTAAATGTTGTTCACAATTACCTTGTCCGTGTCCCCTAAAAATATCAGCAGATTTTTACATGTATTCCGAGAGTTATGGTCATTTTACTCTGAGAATTTTTTCTATCCAGTCAGACACTTCAAAACGCAATCCTCCGGATTAGGGTGATTTAATGACCCCATAAACGGTCAATTCACGTGGTCTTTTCTTCTTAAAAGATGCTCAAAAACTCCTTTCACGTCCACCCACCGAATTTCAGAATATTTGGACCCACCATTGATGAGTTATGTATCCCACACCAAAAATAGGCAGAACTGGAAACAGTTTTCTTTCTCCCACTTGTGAGCTTCTTTTGAGCTTCCATATGGCTGATTCATCTTTTAGTCCAAAAAATAGTAAATGAAGCCCTGGAAGTTTAGAATCCAGAAAAGAAATAATTTTGCAATATATGAAGAGATTTATGGGGTCAGGGTAGGATGAAGAGAGTGATTAGGTCAGGGTAGGATTCACTTTTACAATGTCATCACAGTAAAAAAGATCATATTCTCTCTCTTCCTTTTGAATAACAAATGAAGAACTCCCCGATCGAGTTATTAATCACCCTTGGTTTAAGAAACAAATAAGAATCACTTCTATGTGCATTAAAGTTTTTTAAACAATACCTAAACAACTAAGGAAATTCCCGATCGGGAATTTTTTCTCCTTAGAACTCCAGAAAAAAGTTTAATAGTTTGACACACGTGCCAACGATCGCCAGACACTCACCACCTAACACAATCTGCTCGATCGAGACAAATTGCACTAGGCAGAGGGAGATTAAAGGTCTTTAACCAAATATAATAACCATGAATACACCAAACTCAAAACATGATTGCATTAATATAATGGGTAAATAGTGATAATAGAAGTCATTTAAAAGAAAAAGAGGATTTTAAATTTAAGCTCAAAACTCCAACATTACAAAAGTGAAACTCCCACTTCCTCGATCACTCAAAGGATTTACCCATCCATGTGAAGGGTAATAGAGTTAAAAGGGGAAGAAGAAGACATTAAAAAACTATGAAAAATAAAATAAATAAAAGTGGAAGCTTAAAAGTTCTCCTTCTTGGTGTCTCGGAGGGAATGGGGTGGAGAATGGGATGATTTGAGAGGGTGGAGCTCTCCTCCTTTTATAGCCTGAATTTGTCCCCCTAATTTTGAAGCGTTGTAGTCCCATTACATGACATCTTAACGCATTGATACCTTCTTAAATGTTGTTAATAATTACCTTGGTCGTGTCCCCTCAAAATATCAGCGGATTTGGACATGTATTCCGAGAGTTATGTCCGTTTTACTCTGAACGTTTATTCTGTCTAGTCAGACTCTCCAAAACGCAATCCTTTGGATTGGGGTGATTTAATGACCCCATAAACGGCCAATTCACGTGTCCATTCCTTCATAAAAGATGCTCCAAAACCCCTTGTGCGTCCATCCACCGAATATCACAGCTTTTGGGCCCACCATGGATGAGTTAGGGATCCCACACCAAAACTAGGAAGAACTAAAAACAGTTTTCTTTCTCCCATTTGTGAGATTCTTTTGAGATTCCATATGGCCGATTCAGCTTTTAGTCAAAAAATAGTAAATGAATCCCTGGATGTTTGAAATTTGGAAAAGAAAGAATTTTTCAATTTGGAATAGTGAATATAATGTTATGGACAAACTACAGAAATAATTTAAAACTCTTAAAAATCCAAAATGGCCAATTTTTACTATTCAAATCAAAATAACACCATTATCATAAAAATGAACCAATTCATCATAGAGGAACACTTTTGTGGGTTTAAAATAATGATATTCAATATAAATTAATTGAAAATATTTTCTCTATCAACCACCCAGTTGATCCTATTGTTGATGGAGATCTTAGTGTGATTACAACTGATATAGAGATATTTGTTCAACATTCTCTTATTGCGAAGATAGTGGTTATGTATAGATATGTTTTGTAGATGATTGTTTTACCTTTTTATGGTTGTGTCTACAATTTCTAGTTATCAAAGTGTAAAATCTATTTATAAGTCTTCTATCAATTAGATGGATTATATGTTTTAAGTTATGGGATATGTTTTCTAGAAGTCCACTAAAGAATAGTGCACCTACTTTTTTAGAATCAAGGGATCCATAGTAGATCAGATTAATGCTAATGGTCAGTTAGAGAGATTTTAATTTGATGTTACTACTGGGTTTGATCCTACTGCACACTTACATTCTCCTACAGTTCCTTCAATGTATGTTTATGTTTTCATAAGAGGTGAATTGAAATCCTTCATAGAACATATTCTCTTAGATGTTGTATTATTGTTAAAGGATCAACCACCCTTGGTTACCAAACATAGTTATAAGGATGGATGGAATTTTCTAGGGATTCTGATTTATCATATCCTACCCAAGATGATGCTACATATCTGATAAGTGGAAGTGGAAAATAGAATATTATAAAATGAGATGGAAGTTTTGAAATCTACAATATAGGAGATGAGGTCTTCCTTTTCAGACTCCTTGGATTCCTTGCTAGATAGTGTGTACAATCTTACTTCCATAGAATCATTATCAAATGATCCACCTTTTACTTTTGATTTTGATTTGATTAGATCAGTTGTAAGATAAGAGATTCATGCTACTACAACTTCTGGTGATATATCGTACCTGCCTCAGGAATGTTTGAGAAAAAGTAGGCATAATAGTGATCATATCCACATGTTGGTCTAAGATTATATGAAATACACGAAGGAATATAGAGACACAATATCAAAAGACACTATGTATTAACTTTATCATATTTACACTAAACATGAGTTGAATTCTCATTTTAGGTATCCTGCTATGAATCTGAGAATCCCTCTCGTCACTCATGCATTTAAAGAGAAAGCGAATTAGTTAAAGGTGATGACCCTGTTTCTAAGGTAATTTATGGAAGAGACAAATTATTTTTCAGTGATATGGAAATAGGTAGAAATAGCATTATGGATTTCATAATTCTTATGAAACCTTTTCTTTATGATTCAAGAATTGTAGGGGTGGCTGATGATTCCATACCAGTTACTACTCACCTCACCCAACCAATTTCTGCTATAGGGTTCTTTATGACCAATGTCACTAGAGATCCTAATTCTCTTTTGTTTTCTCATTTCAAACCTTTTAGTTTATCTCCCATATAATTAGTCCATCATTTAATATATATAATTATCCAATAGCCTTATTCTATAACTTATGTTCCTATATCCATTCCTTATGTTCCTTAAGGTTCCTTTGTTTAACCTTATACTTCATAAAAAGGGAAGGGAAAAGAACCCTTTATTACTTAAACATGGCCTAAGAATCATTGAGTTTAGATTGTTTGTCTTTGATGGGGATAGTTGTATATATTTTTAAAAAATCTTTTTGTTGGTACATATATTTACTTTCTTAATTTCAATTATCCTATTCATATTATGTTCTCTTACTTTTCTCACTTTTTTTACTTTTTGATAATCCCAACAGGGGTAGAAGGATATATGTCATTTATGGAATTTATTTATTCATATTTCTTTGATATCAGTCCTTTGTTACTATACTAATATTTCTTGTTATTCCATATCTGTTTAAATTCTTTATTTTTATTTACTATAAAATTTCCTTTAATAATATATGTATATTCTTAACCAATGATTTCATGATTTATGATCGTAAAAAAGAGGGATATTATTATCACCCTTTTTTAATGATCCCATAATCATTTTTTATGGTGTTATTGGTTTTTATGTTTTATGGTTGCATTTTTTAATGTAAGGAAGATTGAAGAAATTTTTGTTAAGTATGGAAAAGACTCATCATTGATAATGAGTCACTATCGAGGATAACTCCCCATTAAAGTGTAATTTTGGCTAAGTTTTTCAAACACCCATCATCAGTTATGAGTCACTATCAGAATGGATATTTTGGAAATGTATGGAAAAGACCTACTACCTGAGGATGACTCACAGTTGAACAAAAATTCTGAAAAAGTGTTGGAAACACCTACTGTCAGAGAGAAGTCATTGTTTAATATAACCTTATACCAAAATACAAATTTGGCTAAGGGTCCAAAAGACCTAATGCAATACCAGAGTCACCATTTAAGATTACCTTCCATAATAATGAAATTTTAGAGTAGTGTTGGAATTTCCTACTATTGATATGAGTCACCATTGGAAAGACTCACCATCGGCCTAAGTCATTTTAAACCAAATTAACCACCAAATATTGTCTCTCCATTCAAGAAGACTTGCCTCAATTGATTATCTTTATTTTAAATTAAATACTTCTAATGGAAATATTTTTGAATTTAGTGTTGTGACTTATTTTAATGGTTGTTCTTAATTGTTTTGAAGATATTCATTAAAGTCTATTTTAGTTGTTTAGTAAGAGAAAAAACAGATCTACATGATTCTTCTTTTATTTTTTTATAAAAATAAGAATAAGTCCCTCATGTAAATAACTAGAAGGTGTCGCATGATAGAGAAAGATATACATTTACATGTAAAGTGAGATGAATCAATATTGAAGAACCTGAAAAGTGGCACTAGATAAAATATTATATGTTGCATATTTCTTACACATGATAAAAGAATATTGGATCTTATGGAACTTTCAATTCCTTCCCACATTCAGAATTAAACACTTGATGAAACTCTGTACTACTGTGATTTTCAAAAACTTGACTCAAGCTTTAGTTCAATCTAAATCCAAGGATTCATGAGTTTCAGAGAACATCTGACCAAGAAACAATATCATCTCTAAATCTTTGTTTTCTCTCTATGATTATTATCCTACATTAAGATCAGTGATTATTTTACTCTGTATTGTAAACATGTTCACTAGCTCCTTTACCTTAAGTAGTGGATACTTTATATCTTCTCAACTCTTTTTACACCTATTTACCCATATTTTATAGTAAAGATATGTGTGTGGCCTGTATTTTTTATTTATGTGGTTAATGTAAAACATTTCCCTTCATGTCATGGTCAGCTTTGTTGTTGTATACCCAATCCTAGTTGTAGATCAAATATTATTTTATATAATATTATTGGCTATAGTTGATTTCCAAGTGAGGAGGATTTGGTATTATCTTGAGTCTCAAATTCTCGTATTCTTTCCACTATATGTACTTTTACTTATAATATTTAAACTAAAATTAGTTTTAAATTGTAAAAAAACCACTGCTTTGATAGTGAGTCTTAATTAGTGTTTATATAAGATTTGGATTATGTAAATTAATTTCAAAAAGTTAAGTAGTTTTCAAAATTGTTTCAACTGAGAGATAAAATATCTTTCATAAATCTTTGAAATATCAAAACTTTTATCGATACCCTATTTTGATTAACTAGGAAATTTTATTTAATTTGGGGATTTTTTTTCAACATATTTTAGATATAATTTTTTGGGTACTTAATTCACCCCCCTCTTGAAAAACTCAATCTGACCAAAAAATTTATTTTAATGTCTAATTAGTTAAATTATACATCAATAGATCCAATTTTGGTCATTGTAATCAATTTCTACTTGAATTTGGATATAAAAAATTTCAAAATTTGTAAATTTTTTCTTTAAAAACTTGTTGTTTCATCTCGTCTACATGATCAATGATAAATTAAATTTCGTCACTTATGTGATTGGAATTTGGAAAAAAAGATTCCATATTTGGAATCATAATAATTTATAATGTCTATTAAGTTAATGTTAGTTTTTCATGAAAAATATTAGTGAAAGAAATTAAAATTAATTGCAGTGATTATGGTAAAAATTAGTTTACTTATTGGTTAAATTTTAATATTATGTGGTCAAATAACCTATAAACATGTCTAACACCACTTAGATGGAAATATATATCCCTATATGAGCATATTATCTATTTATCTGAATTATTGGGAATGCTATTCAATGAAAGTGACTCACATAATAAGTTATGAAAAGAAACAGACAAAAAAATGTACCTTTATTCCTTTTATATTCTATAAATCTTTGGTTATAGGGAAAAACTATATAGGTTTGGTTATAAATAATATTTTGAAATTGAAATGAATTTTTATTATGATGATAATTTATATTTAATTTTTAAATATTATATAACTACATTAAATGTTTAAGAAACACCAATTCATTGATTAATTATTTAAAAATTAAATAAAATAAATGAAACTAAAAATATTAAAAGTATGGTAAATAGAATGAATTTTTTATTCTATTATTTTTACAGATGAATATATCATGATAAAAATTTATGAACTTAATATATTTAAATTTAATTATTATCTTGATATTTTTAAATTTTAATTAAATATATAATGTCCAACTTTACATTAATGTTGTTTTATAATAAGTTAGACTTTATTAAATGATTAAAAAAATACTAAAAATCATATATTCTATAAAGTAATTTTCAAATGATAATAAATATAAAATATATTCTATTAATGGACCATGTTTTCTTTTATAATGAACATATTGACCCCTAAATAATGAAAACATTATTTTCATGGTTATAGTTGAAGTAGTATTTTTGCACGTTACTTGAGCTTCTAATAAATTTAATTTCCAACACATAAGGTATGTTTATTTTATAAGTTCATTTTAAAATTTAAAAAAAGTGGGTAAAAATTTTATAATAATTCTCACTTTAATTTAGTCTTAATGTATTAATTAAATATGTTAGAAAACTAGTTACCTTATTGAAAAAACAAAATGAAAAATATAAGGATACTTAGGAGTTGAGGAATAATATATTTAAAATTTTAATTTATTTTGTGTTGTGTGAGTTTACATTAACCATAAATCCCATAAAATCTTTTATTTTTCATTTTAGAATCATGTGAGGTATGGGCGGCCTCCCAATAGTGTTTACCTTTTGTATTTACAAGAATATCACTCCTCCTCCACTATAAAAAGGCACACACTCCCCCTACTTATTCACACATCTCATTCCATTTGTATCATCAAAACCCTGAAAAAATAAACTCTCATCATCCCTCATATAATACTAGAATCATAAAATTGGGTATATGGCAAACCAAGGAAGTCCTTTGAGGAAAACAGAAAGTAGTTTCCTAACGAAGAGTTGACATTCTTCGATGAGAAATTTTGTTTTATTTATTTCTCCACTCCTTCAATTATTTTTATAAAATTATTATTTAGTAACCTATGTATCCTAAATATAATTATATATTTCTATGTTATGTACAAAAACTACACCTACACACACTTCCATCAAATGGGATGCGTAGTCATCATTCATGTCTACGGAGAACTACCGTCTCGCGAACCGATGTCATTCATTCTTCCATTACCAGCTTTAAATGTTTGGAATAATGATGTATTTTTAGTTTATATTTTATATTTATTATTTTTATAACATAATAATTTATATTTAGTCATTATATCATATACAACCTTTTTTCATTCCATACCGTAGGGGATACGATTATGTCACTCGTGTGTACGGCGGACAACTACCTCACAAAGCGATGTGAAACATTTTCACTAACCAGTTACATAGAAGGAAACAAGTATAAATATAATGAATATATATTATATATATTAAATAATTGTTATATTAATTAAATAACTAATTTTTTTTAAATATAATATATCATTTTTTTATTACCCTTTCACACACTGAAAAAGTAATAATGTCATTTGTGGATGTGTGGACTACTGCCTCCTCAAAGTTATGTAATTTATTTTTAATCACAATAAATCTATATATAATTATATATGTTTAAATAATATAGTATTTTTGATATAATGTAAATACTTTAAATATTAATTCTACTAACCCTCCTTCCATAATGATCGTTGGAAAATGGGAATGTTATTCAGGCATACGTATGGAATATTGTCCCAATGATTATAACATCAGTTCATTTTTTAGAACCATCATTCATGATTGGTTTTAAAATTATAATTTATGTATAAAATAATAATAATTTAATTATTATAATTTTAGATATTTTTATATAATGACCTCCTTGACTATATTCAACCAACCTTAGTCATTTTTGACACATATGTCGAATTTAGTCAAAACATCTGACATTAACTTAATTGATTATATAATTGTATATGAAATGAATTTAAGTTAAATAAAAGTAATAATAAACTTGAATTTTTTTATAAATTAACTAAATAATTATCATCTGTTTATTATATTGGAATATAAAGAACAAGCTTGACGAATCAGACTCAAGGTAAGGGGTTTCGTCTCAATATACATTCTATTTAGACTTATTTGTTATTATGAACCTAATTAATTTTATATTGTGTATATAAATCCCAAGGAAATTTTATATCATGAATTTAATTTATTTAATGGTATTAAAATATTCAATTGATTTTATTCTTTCATAGATTTCCTGAATCAAAAGTTACTCAAATAGTAAGGGTTTTTTCTCATCTCGCTTTTATTTATTCGAGATGCATGCCATATTAACCAATTATTTTTATCATGTGATGTATATACTTCCCATGAATGTATTATTTTACTATTATAATTAACTTTATGGGGTTTTAAATATCCATTTAGTATCTCTCTTTCATGGGTTTTATGGTTTCAAAATTACCGAAGTGGTAATGGGTTTTTGTCATAATTTTCATTCTTTGAGATGTTTGTTATGTTGTACACCTATATTCTTTTTGGAGGTGCATATACTTCTCATTTAACAAGTTATATCATGAATATTGTTATTCTCATAAAAATATAAGTTTCATTTAATGTTCTTCCATCATGGGAATTATAATTCAAATTTTTCATAGTGGAATGGGACACTTTGGAATGTTCAAAGATTATTTTTCTCAAGAATATTTTTATTGAACTTTTATAAAAATTCCCATTCATCACCATCAAAGTAATTTTTGTCACTTTTAATTAATTGAGCATATTTTTTATTGATTCCATAATATTCCTTTCTATGGATGGTTTATGTTTTCTTCAAAGATATTGTTATAAAACTTGATTCTTTTCCATGGGTTAAACATGTTTCAATGATATTATTTTCGAACCTGTTTCTTTTATATAGGTTAATCGTGTTTTAAAGATATTGGTATAGAAACCACTTATTTTCCATAGGATAATAATGTTTTAAATATATTTTAATAGAAACTATTTCTTTTCAAGAGGTTAATATTGTTTCAAATATATTGACATGAATCCCATTTCTTTTCTGTGGTTTAATCATGTTATAAAAGGAATAATAATTGTTTCTATGAATATTATTCATGTTGTAGTTCTTAGAAATATTACATGATGGGGTGGACCGAATAGAATCAGGTGATCCCATTACAGCTTATATGATGGGGTGTCCTAGATTGCATTGAATGAGCCCATTATATCTTAAAGATGGGGCGACCTCGATACCACCAGTGATCCCGTTAGAGCTCCCCAATGAATTGGGTAATGATAATGTTGGATTCTGGCAATATGTTTATTCTAATTAGAAGTGTTTTTAGTGTTTTTTTCAATGGTTTTATTAAATTCATGCTCCAAGTTACCAAAAATGGTTTTAATTGATTTCTATGGGTTTATAATGTTTCTCTTGATAAAGATTGATATCATATAGATCATGATTAATGATTCTGATGTCTTTCCTTTTTCATGTGTTCATATTTTATGATCCTAGTATTTATGGGTTTGAGTTCATTAATGAATCGTCCATTCACTTTTATAGTTTCATCATACCCTTATGAAGTATTATTACCATTGATGGAATTCAATTGTTAATTCTTATGTTTACCCTTACTGACAATGTGAGCTCATCTTCCTTATGTGAATCGAACCAACTTGGTTAACCTCAAAACTGGAATTCAACCTAATCTATTACATACCTAAAGATCGTTACCGATTCCCATGGGCTGGTGATAAGAACTCATACATCGAACAATTAACCATATGAAATGATTTCTCCCACCTGTATAATTCATGTAAGAAATACACACGGAAAAGAAAGAGATAGTAGAATTCAATGAAATATATATTATAACCTCAAGAAGAAAGTAGAAAAAAATAATTTTAAAAGTAGATAAAACTCAAAAATACAAGTCCAACTTTAAAGGACCCAGATGAAATGTATACACCATATGATGGCATAGATGAACTCCCACCATCTCTTCACTAGCTACTTATCCCATCTGACATGAAACCTCACTACCTCACTGTGGTGCCGTGAATTTACCTATAATGGAAGAAATATGAATGACTATACACCACCAAAGATGTGAATAGGGTGTGAGATAACCAGATCAATATGATCCCACCCACGTCTTACATAAAAAGTCTCTATATAACAATTTGTGTGTGATAATTTTAAATAAAACATGGCATGATAGTAGAAAAATAGTTTTATAGAAAACATGGTAAACACTTCCCTTTTTATCATTGTTCTAAAACAAATAGGTATATGAATTTAAAATTACATTTTCCATGTCATCTTTCTCAAGCATAAAAATGAGTATCAAGGATGAATTAGTACAAAGACAAGAAATAAAAAAATGGTGGTAGTAGGAAATGCATCAAAACACTATAGAATAGAATGGGTCATACATCAGACTACTCATACCAAAAAATATATGAATAGTGCACTATGGTACCTATGGACAACTATCTATACTCAAAGACCATGGATACACCCTATAAAGTGAATCCCTAACATCATATACATACGAAAATACAATTAATATATTCTCTAGATCAAGAGAAGCACCCCCAAAATTGAACCCCCACAATGTACTATAGCTTCATGGTAAAACTTCCACAATGTACCCAGGTAACCCATCTGTTCATTTCCACAATCATCTCAATTTTTTGAAAATAATTTGAAAACCATTTCAAAAAATCATTTTCAATGATTTGGAAAGACCCATTTCTTTTCCATTTTTTAATAACTAGGGAAACCCCATTTCTCATTAAAAAAATTCAGAAAACACAATATAATCATGCCAATTACATGTATAAATTAATTTTTTAATAAGGAACAACAACCTTCATCAACATAGGATAGAGACAAAATCACCTACCTCAAGACTTGGTTTGCATAGGCCGGCAACATGATCCACCAACAATGAAATCCCAATGTTGACAACAAAGTCCCAAGAATACAATCCTCATTAAATGATTGATCCAATTTAGAAAAAAAATGGGTCTATAGAAAGGAGGAAACCCACAACCCTCAAGAACAAATGTCCATCGTACCATGAACAACAGAGAAATGGCCCCTCAAGTCAGATAGCCCTGTGGATCAAGAATAAGACACCAAGAAACACCAACTTTGAACAATGTATCTGATAATGCAACCCAAGGGTTCTACTGTGATCAATGGAAATGAAGAAGTGGAATGGTTTTTTACCCAGATAGATGCACCACAATAGAAACAAAGATCAAATATCAAAGGGATCATTCTACAAGGAGAGGAGTCACCCATAATCACTTGGGAGTTTCCCTGGGTTGAGAGAAATAAAGTCTCTAGGTAGAACCGAATCAAAATTAGTTTCATTCCTATTTTAAAAATGGTATGTTGGTCATTACAGTTCATGAAACCACTAAAGTCCCACATACACCAGAAAACTCATCACCTCAAATTAAAAACCCAACCTTTTATTAACTCATGACATGTAAGGTCTCTTCGAGTCATGTAACCTCTTATAGCATGATGTCTTTCAAGATTTGCATCCAGAAACTCTTACACATTGTATAACATAGTTACACATCATTACATCCTCCTGCATCTAGCATAAAAAGTTGGTTATAGTTAAGAGTATAGAAAATCATTGAATTCACCATTATAGTTATCCACCCAATTTCTTCTCGGTTTCATACCGATAACAAAAAAGGGAAAACCATGACGTGGTTAAGGATATACCAAATGGATTAGTAATGGGATGTTACATTATGTTTATTTTTCTATAGGTTTTAAATAATGATATCAAAAGAGTTTTGTCTAGAAGATATTTTTTATGTATGATTATAATTTCTTAATGAGAAAATAAAAAGAAGGTAAAGTGTTAGAAATTCCAAAATAAAGTCATGTAAATTGTTTATGCAGTAGTTTTTCCTAAATATATAAAACTATAAACCTAAAAGGCCATCCATTATGTAATAGATCCAAGTTTTCCATATAATTTTGTAAGGTTTAGATGAAAAATTTGGGTCATAATTATCAGCATCAATATTGAGAATGTAAATTTATGGATTTCAGTACAGGATCCATGAGTGTGAACTCTGGGCTGATATAGTTGGTAGTAAAGGTCAATTCATATATCTTAGAAGATTAGTATGTTTTCACATGAAATTATATTAATAGTTATGGATTACATCATAGGTATTTAATGTTAATTATGATCAAAAGTTAAAATTCTTATATATCCTATTTTAGGTTTTTTACTAGTACAATTTTTTATATTATCAATGAAATTTTAGAAGACATTTTATTTGGTTTGAGTATATGTAAAAATTCATTTTAATGTGAAGTATTCCTTTAATTATTGAGTAAATAAGTTTTAAGGTATTGATAATAATTAGATAATACATGATATTGCATATTAAGGTAATTATGGGACACATGTATGATAGTATAGATAACCACGTGATTGAAAATTGATTTGGTTAATAAGTTACAAATGTTACTTCAAAACATAATTGCCATATTTTAGGCTCAAAATATAGATTGTATGAGATAAACTTTGAGGTTAAAAAACTTTTTAATTTTGAGATTATTGAGGTTTTTTAGATATAGGGTTATGGAATGATTTAATTTCAACTTTGGGTATTACTATTTAATTTTGAAGATTATTTAATGAATGTTTATTAATTTTTGGAATTATCTAATCATGTGATTACCATTTCTGGTTTTATTAATGTTTAAAACTAAGAGGAATATATATTTATTCCTTTTTTTGTTTTTTGGTCTTTAAAAATTTACTTTAGTGCTTCTGGTGTGAGAAAACAACGTTGAATACTCATCATTTTGATAAGAAGATGAAATTGTGGTAAATGATGAAATTTACTTTTCAAGTAAGTATATTTCTTTATTCTCTTAGTATATGCGGTGAAATAATTCTTTATCTTTAGGAAAAGGAACATTAATGAAAATTTTATCATATTAGAATATTTTATGAGTATATCAATGACCTTTTCCACACATATTTTGTTTGTGGTTTTGTTGTCATTAACTTCTTATTTACCACATTCTCTATAACACTTTATTAGTCCATGGAAATTATTTTTCCCTTCCAAATCAATCTTTTAATTCCCCACTAATGTTTCACATATGTGGAAACATAGTTGGGCATAACCTTAGGTGAACTTTACATTTCCCAATTTAACATTTTAAGGTATTTTTTTTTCATTTGTACGATGTGGGTTTCAATGAATCAATTATAAAAATTTTAATCCTTTGATAACCAAGATTAATTTTGAAGGAGAAATTCATTTTAAAGGGGTAGGATGTAACATCGTGAGATTTTAAGAAATATCAACTTTCAAATTAAATTATTTGGTAGATTTAACTATATGAAATTAAGAGTTTATATTTCATTATATGTAACACCATGTTTATCATGAGTTACATGAAACATCAAATCTCTTCAATAATGTTTATCACAAGACCATGTTTTATAGATAAACCATATAATATTTATATTTAACATGATAGTTATGACCTAGTTGTTGGAATAGTGGAAAAGAATATGATTAACTAGATTATAAATATTTTGTTTACAAATTTTTATATAATGAATCCTTTAGTGACTAAATAATTATAAATTAAAACAAATACCAATTGAATATAAAGAATTTTTTTTATGAAAATATATTTTTAGGCCCTCAAAGGTGTTTTATGTTAATATATTAAATTAATCACTATTAGTGAGAGATGATAACAAAATTTTTATATTATTTATTAAACCAAATATTTTTCAGTTCTTCAAATATGTTTTATTGGCATAAAATAAGAATAAATCAAAATTTAATAATAAAAGGCTGTATTTTTCTAAAAGATAGTTTTATCACCTTTTAATGGAATACTTGTTCTAAAACTAAATTTCAATAATTTTATAAATTATATCTAAAAAAATAAACATATTTTATGAAATTGGGATATTAAAATTTACATTGGGTGAATTTTTGATATTTTTCTGAGAACTTTCATATTTAAATGAATAGTAAATGACAACGATTTTTAATTGAAAACTACATTTTTTCTAATTCATTTATATAATAAAATTGTATTTTAAATTGATTATAAGGTCTAATTAGTTCAATTATAAATAAATAATTCCAATTTAGGTCATTTTAATCAATTTTAAATTGAAATTATATATAAAAACATTTCAAGATTTGGAACTTTTTACATTAAAAACTTCTTGTTTCACCCCGTTCGTGGGATTAATTTTAAATTAAATTCTATAAATTATATGATTTGAAATTGTAAAAATTGTTTCCATATTTATAATAATAAAAATTTATTATTTCTATAAACATAAAATTAGTTTTTCACCAAAACTATCAGTGAAAGCGATTAAATTTAATTATAGTTATTAAGGTAAAAATGAGTTTTCGTAGTGGTTAAACATTAATATCAAGGTGCAAAAATAACCTATAATCATGTCTAACACCCATTTTATGGAACTATATAGACCCATATTACCTTATTATATATTTATATTAGTTATTGGGAATACAATTCACTAAAATTTACCTTTATAATATGTTATGAAAACAAAAATTCAAAAAATGTCCCTTTCTTCCTTTTATTTTCTATAAAGAATTAGGGACAGGGAAAAACTGTATAGATTTGGCTATAAATATTATTTTGAAATATAAATTAGCGTTTTTATCATAATAATTTATATTTAAATTTTATATATCATATAACTAAATTAAATTTTCAATAATCACTAATGCATGTATTAATTAGTTAATGATTAAATAAAATAAATGATACTAAAAATATTAAACGTATGGTAAATAGAATTACTTTTGGTATTCAACTATTTTTTAGATTAAAATATCATTATAAAAATATTTTAGATTAATATATTTTAATTTCATTATTTTCTTCATATTTTTTAAATTTAATTAAATATAATATGTCAAAATTGATATTAATGTTGTTTTATAATAAATGAGATTTTATTAAATGATTAAAATTTTAAAAAACATATCTTCTATAAATTTATTCTAAAATGTTAGCAACTATCAAATATTTTCCATTAAAATACTAATTAATATTTTATAATGAACATATTGACCCCTAAATAAAAAAACATTGATGGCATGGTTACAGTTGAAGTAGTATTTTTTCATGTTACATGAACTTCTATAAAATTTAATTTCCAAAAGATATTGAATTTTTATTTTATATATTGGTTTTAATATTTAATGTCAATGGTTATAAATTTTAAAATAATTATCACTTTAATTTATCCTTAATGAATGAATTTAATAGGTTATAAGACTTGTTACCTTAATGTAAAACCAAAATGAAAAGAATGTTGAAACTTATGAGTTAAGAAATAAAATATTTTAAAAGGAATTTATATTGTTTGCAGTGAGTTTTTATCGACCACAATTCCAATTAACTCCATTATTTTTTTTAATTTTGAATCACATGAGGTATGGAAGACCTCCCAGTAGTGTTTACCTTTTAAATTTATAATAATATCACTCCTCCTCCACTATAAAAAGGCACTGACTCCCCCCACTTATTCATACATATCAAGGATTGGGGATCATCCAAAACCTATAAAAATAATCTCCCAATATCACTCATATAAAACTATAATCATAAATTTTTTCATAATTCAAACCAAGGAAGTCCTTCGGTGTAAACCAAAATGAGTTACCCAAATAAAAGGTAGTGTTCTTCAATGAGCACTTTTGTTTTATTTCTTTCTCCAAACCTTCAATTATTTTTATATCATGAAAATATAATAACATAATTATTCTAAATATACTGAGATATTATTATTTTTTTGTTACAACATACTCCTACACACACTTCCATCAAATGGGATACACAATCATCGTTTGTGTGTACGGCGGACTACCGCCTCGCAAATCGATGTTGTTCGTTCTTCCATTACCACCTTTCAAGGTTTCTAATAATGATGGAGTTATAGTTTATACAATTTTTTTTATGATTTTTATAGACTAATACCATTATTTTATTCATTAAATCTTATACACCATTTTTACATTCCATACCATAGTAGATATGATAGCGTCGCTCATGTGTATGGTGAATTATCACCTCACGAAGCGATGTGAATCATTTTCACTAACATATTAAATAGAAGGTAATAAGGGTGAATATAATGATTATATATGATATAAATTAAATCATTATTATATTCATGAAATAATTACCTTTATTTAAATAAAATATATTATTTTATTTATGACCCTTTCACAAACTAAAAATGTTATAATTTTGTTCGTGGACGTGTGGACTACTGCCTCCTCAAAGCAATGTGATTCCTTTTGGATAAAAAAATTATATATATAAGTATATTTTATTAAATAATATGTTATTTATGATATAACTTCCAATATATAAAGATAAATGTTATTTACCCTCTTTCCATAATGACCATTGAAAAATGGGAACGTTACTCATGCATATGTGTGGTCCAACTTCTCTACGATGGTAACGTTGGTTCATTTTTCATAACCATAATTCATGATTAGTTTTGAAAGTATAATTTATTTATAAATATTATATTTATTTCATTATTATTATTCTGTAAATTTTATATAATGACCTCCTTAACTATAGTCAACTAACCTTAGTCATTTTTGACACATTGGCCGAATATGGTCAAAACATATAAAATAAACAAAATTGATTAAGTAATTGAATAGAATAGAAAAATAAATAAAATAAAAGTAAAAATAAAATTGAAATAGTTTATGAGGAAATTTAATAAATAATATTAGTTTATTATTTATGAATATAAAGAAAAACATGTTGAATCGGACTCAAGGTAAGGGGTTTCATCTCAATCTATATTCCATTTAGACGTATTTTTTATTATGAACATAATTACATTTATATGGTGTATATAATTCCCTATGACATTTTATATCATGAATTAACTTTATTTCAGGATATTAGAAGTCTAAATTTATTTTATTCTTTCACATATCTCATGATTCAAAAGTTACTCAAGTAGTAATGGTTTTTCTCGTCTCACTTTTATTTATTCGAGAAACATGCCATATTCACCACTTATTTTTATTGTGTGGTGTATATAATGATAATGAATGTATTGTATTATTATTATAATTTACTTTATGTGGTCTTACATATGAATTTAGGATCTCAATTTCATGGGGTTAATGTTTTCAATGTAACCAAAGCGGTGATGGATTTTTTCACAGTTTTCTTTCTTTGAAGAATTTGTTATGTTATACACATATATTCTTTTAGGAAGTGTATATATTTATTTATAGACATTTTATATAATAAATATAATTATTATCATGATACTATAGGTTTAATTTAATGTTATTCCTTCATGCATATCATAATTCAAATGTTTCAAATATGTATGGGACACTTTGAAATGATTAATGATTTTTTTCCTCAATAATGATTTGAATAAACATTTAAAGAAATTTTCATTCATCAATATCAGAAACCCTTATTTTTACTTACCCACCACTGGGGATATTTAATATTGATACCATACTCTTCCTTTATATTGATGGTTTATGTTTGTTTCAAATAAATTGATATGAAACCCATTTCTTTTCCACAGTTTTACCATGTTTCAAAGAGATTGATTTGGAACCCATTTCTTTTCCATGGGTTAATCATGCTTCAAAGAGATTATTATGGAATCCATTTATTTTACACTGTTTAATCATGTGTCAAAGATATTGACATGATATCCATATGTTTTATAGATCTTAATCATGTTGTAAAAGAAATAATGATTATTTCTATGAGTTTTCTTCTTGTTGTGGTTATTAGAAATCATAAATTATGGGGTAGACCAAATAGTTTCAGGAAATCCCATTACAACTTATATAATGGGGCATCCAAAATAGCACTATGTGATCCTTTTATGGATTATATGATGGGGCAGTCTAGATAGTGTCGGGTGAACTCATTATATATCTCCAATGATTGGGGTAATTATAATGTTGGAATTCAGTCGTATGATTATTAAAATTAAAAGAGTTTTTATAGGGTTTTGAAAATGTTTTAAGATATAAATGATCTATGTTACCTAAAAGGTTTTTCATTTTTTTCTAAGGTTTTATAATGTTTCTCTCAGTCGAGATTGATATTAGATATCTTGTGATTATTTATTCTGTTGACTATTTACTTTTCTATGTTTTCATATGTTATGATCTAGTAATTTATGGGTATGAGTTCCTTTATAAATCTCTCATTCACTTTTATTATGTCATCATTACCTTATGAACTCTTATGCTCATTGATGAAATTCAATTTTTAATGCTTATGTTTACCCTTAATGAGAATATGAGCTCACCCTTATTATGTTAACATTTCCCCAGGTTTTAAAGAATGTTGTTGAATAAGTAATTTATAGAATTAATTTAATAATAATGATGATAATGTTTTAATGTGAAAAAATAAAATCTATGTTACGTGGGATAAATGATCATTTAAATTCATATGAATTTTTTAGGTAGGATTTTGTCCTAATTATCTAAAACTCTAAACCTAAAAGGTCCTCCATTATATAAGTGATCCATGTTTTTCTTTATTGTCATAAGTTTTAGATGAAAAGTTTGGGTCACATTTATCATAATCAATGCTGGTAATGTAAATTTATGGATTTCAGAATAGGATCTATGAGTGTGAGTTTTGTGCTATTATAAAAGAAATGTTTTTGAAAAATAATTTTATGAAAACAATGTCATTTTATATTAATAAAATAAATTAGTCACTATTTATGAATGATTTTAATGAAATTTATATATTTTATATTTAATAAAAAATTTATCATTCATATAATATTTTTTCTAGCCAGGAGAGAAGGATAAAATCATTTTAACGCTCAAAAACTATATTTTTCTAAAAAACGGTTTCACCACATTTTATAAACATATTTTAAAATTAACTTTTCCACTTTTATAAAATTTATTTGAAAAAATAAAATTCATTTTTTGAATTAAAATTTCCAAATTACCTTAAAGTTAATTTTTTATAATTTTCTGAAAAGGTTAATTATTTTTATAAAAAAATACTTATTTTCATTAAATACATCCTTTCCATTTAAATCATTTACTAAGTTACATATTATATTAAATTGGTTTAGAATTAAAATTGGCTTTATTATATTATTACTAATAAAATTCATATCATTGGAATCAGTTTCATGTTTATTTTTAGGAAAATAAATATATACTTATGATGAAAAACAATATTTGGAAAGCCACTTTTTTATTACATCTACGGGTTTAATTTTAAATTAAATTCTACCACTTATATGAATTGAATTCTGTAAAAACTATAAAATATTTTTAATCATCATAATTATTTTTAGTGAATAATTTAATGTTAATTTTTTTTCATAATGAATAGTAAATATAGTAAAAAAAATAATTAAAGCTGTTCAGATTAAAATGTGTCTATTGGGGGTTAAACCAAAAGATAAGAGTAAGTTTACTAATTAAAATTGAACAAATACTAGTTTTTAGTCAAATTTAGACATTAAACTTTAATATATTATAATATATGGTTATTTGGATTCATTTTTCTTGGGAATTACTTTCTCGTTTTCAATTCTTTTGGAAACATTATATGGGGTTTCCAAGTAGGTTCCCCAACCCACCACACACACTTATAAAATGACACCTCCTCTCCTCTTAGATACACACATAATGATAATTATTTCATATAATACATACCCAAACCCATTACTTACATCACTTAACATTTCATAGATTAATTTTTTATTACTAAGTCCTCTTAATAAAGCTTTAGGTGTAAACATAGAGTGGTTCTCAAAAGAAGTGGTTTAAACCTAAACCATGAGTTTTCCTTTTATTTATTATTTTAAATTATTAAAATATTCATAAAACATTATTTTATAAGAACATAATTATCTGATATATTCTTATATTTTATTATGTTAATATTTGGTCCTATATTCATCTCCTCTTCAATCAAATATAAAACAAAATTGTTGATCGTGTGTATGACGGACTACCACCCTGTGAACTGATGTAATTAATTTTTAATCCCCACCTCTCACAAATGGATATAATGATAAATTTAAAATATATATATTATATTTATGAAATAATTATTCTTCTATAATTATAATATCACATATAACTTCTTACCTTCCATCTATTGAAATTGATAATGTCGCTAGTGTGTACATGTGGACTAACACCTCTATGAAGCGATGTGAAATGTTTTTAATTTTATTTTCACATGAATGGTAATAAGGATAGATTTAACTAATATATATTATATATATTATATAAAAAAATTCTGTAAATTTGAATTATTATTTACCTTTGTTCCATTCCATACGTCAAAAAATGGAAATAATGTTCATTGGTTTGTACAGCCTGTCATCTCCATGAACAGTGTAATTCGTTTTTATATCCAGACTTTTATGAATGAATATATATATATATATAATGAATTTATATTATATTATTATCATTATTAACATTATTTATATGATTTTTCCATAATCAAAGTATAAGAACTAAAATAACTAAACCAAAACATACATGAAAAAAGTTGTTATCACACCGAATGGTGATTTTAATAAATAATTGTTAATAAAAGAGTGGTAAAATGTTATAAGTATATATTATAAAGAATGATATATATGATTTTTCTTGTGTAATATATATATTATAAACATGTATTTATTATAAATGATTTTCTAATGTGTACAAAGGAAGTCAATACTTAAGGTAATGGATTTTCATCTCACTTTTACTTCTATAAGACACATTCCATATTCACCACTTATTTATTTTATGTGGTGTCTATTATGAACATTAATGTATTTTCTTATTCATATCATGAAAATTATCATAATATTCATATAAATATTTGGTTCTCTCTTTCATAAGGTTTTTATTTTAAAGTTACCAAATTGGTAGGGGATTTATGTTACAATCTCACTGCTTATCGGCATTATTTATGGTAAGTATAAAATGATAAAATATATGATATATCTCTCAATAATATAATTAATTTTCTTATCCTATTTTTATTTCTTGATAATATATGTTATTCTTTAATTTTATTTTCTATAAAAACTAAATAGATTGAAATAATATTTTTAAGTAAAATCGACTTTATTTCAATCTTAAATCAAAACTACTTTCTATTTCATTTATATGTTTTCATAAAAATGTTTAAAATAATGTTTTTATTATTTTATAATTATTTTTTAATGTTTTTTTCCTTTTTTTACTTAAAGAAAAATAAAATGAATCATCGTGTCATTTTATAAATGAGGTAATTTTAACTTTTTACCAAAAATATGAAATGAATATGTATTTTAATGTGTATGAAATAAATAATATTTTATGTCCTCATGACTGCTCAATGATTTCTATAATCATTTACAATATTCCATGTTTATTTTAAAATAATTTTTTCATGATATTTAAAAAAATTATATTTTAAAAAGTGATTTTCAAAGTTGGAAGGGTATTTTCCTCAAGAATGTTTTAATGGTATTTTAATCATATTTATATTCATCAATGACAAAAAAAATTTATAATTATGTTATACTGGAGATATGATCTAATTATACTATACTTATTCTTTCTCTAAATGGTTTATGATTATGATAAAAAAAATTATAAATCCCTTTTCTTTACTATAGTTTATGTTATGATGAAATGTTTATGAAACTCATTTCATATTAATAGGTTATGATATGATGAATGATTTTGTTGAACACATATTTATGATTTTCATTTTCAGAAGGTAGGTATTATAATTATATATCGATCTAATGAATTCGGTAATTATTAATATTCTATAAGCTCAAATGGTATGTGGGAGGATATCCCTAGCCCAAAAGGGCGTATATGGGAGGTTATCCCATGCATAAAAGATGGTACATAAGAGGTTATCCCAAGAACAAAAGAGGTTACATGAGAGGTTATCCCCAAGCCCCAAGCAGGTACTTGGGTGTTTATCCCAATCCTAACATGTTATTAATTTATTGGTTGGTATCATTGACATAATATTTTTTATGCTTATGTGTATTCCACAAATCCATATCTTATGACAATATAAGGCCCTCATGTCTTATGAACTATAAATATTTATGACATGACTTAATTTTATTATCTATTATATTCATGATATGGTTTTTAAAATTTATTTCAATGTTCTCATACCATTTTGTTCATGTTATGTTGATATCTCTCTTGTTTAAACTTACTGATCATTTGAGATCACGCTTTCTTATGTTTCCTCTCCCCATGTTATAAAGAAATGTAATATGTATAATATGTATAATAAGGGTTCTTTTTATGAAGAAATAATTGGGAGATGATATAGTTCACTTATGAACATGTTTTTTATGTATCCATGTTTCCAAAGATGCCAGACTTATATGAATTTAGCATGGATTGTTATGTTATATAATGAATCTATATCTATTAAGATATATTATCCTAGTATGGAGAGTATGGGTCACTATATAATGAATTGGACATAATCTGGTGATGGGTAGGGCCGAAATTATTTATCAACTCAATGAATTTATAGGTATCATGAGAAAAAAAGGATGGGTTTTGGTCTATACCACTTCCCATAATAGGATGGTGTCTTAACCCCAGGCCTTGACAGTCGGATGTCCTGAATATGGACTCGAAAATAAGTTGGTACAAGCCTTGATAGTGGGTTTTGATGTCTAAAATTAGTCATTCCATCAGTATTATATTATCATTATTTATGTTTTTATTTATTTTCATAGATGTATAATGCTTTTAGTTTCATGTTGATTATGGATTTGTGTTGTTTACATATTCCTGTCATAATATTTATGCCATGTTTATGTCAAGATTACTTCAGTTATATGTTTCCCTTACAAATAATTTGATCTCACCCCTTATTATGATTCCATTTTCCTTGGTTATGGATAAAATAGTAAAAATTTCATGTTTAGAATGCTAACTCATGTGAAATAATTTGTGGGAAACATTAAAGAACCATAATGAATTTAGTAGTTTCATATATTATGGTAAAATTATCGATTTGATAAAAAGAACATGGGATTTATCATTTTATGATTTTTCCTAATTCTGTAAATATATAAACCTAAAATGATCCTTTGGATATAAGATATTAAAGAATCATTTTTTTATTTTCAATTAAGGTTAGATATATCTAGGCTTTTACATCCAATATCAAGGAAAGTATGTGAAGTGTGGGTTTATTGCACTGAATCTAGGAGCGTGGGTTTGGGGTGTCTCATATATTATACAAATACAAATATATATTATATTATAAAAATAAAAATATATATTATATTATAAAAATATATTCAAATGTTTTATGAACATAAAAATATATTTATATTTGTATATTATATATTTTTATGTATAAAATTAATATATATATATATATATAAAATATAAAATATAATATTTATTATATTTATATGTATATATATATTATATATTATATATTATAAAAATATAAAAATATATTATATTATATTTATATGTATATATATATTGTATATTATATATTATAAAAATATAAAAATATATTATATTATACAAATATATAAAAGGAAAATATATATTATATAATGATTCACATGGAAGTTGCTATCATTTTTACAAGGTTTTAACTTAATTTTAATAATTAGTTTGACCATTTTTATTTTTATTTTGTTCATTTTTTTTGTATTATGGTATTTTAGTTATTTTTTACAATTTTAGTTTTTTATATATTAATTTTAGTTGTTATTACTATTATTAGTATATATTAATTTTATTTTATATTATTGTATCCATGGATGGCTCAAATCATGGATTCAGAAACCCCAAACCAATGGCCCTGTACATTTTATTAATAAAAAATTACACAAAGAAATAAAGACACATTGGGTTTCATGTTCCAGAAATGTGTCACAAACAATTAGACCAAGAAAAAAAATCTAGATACATTCATCTCTTTTATATATATTTCCCTTATTCCAGGAAACACCCCGACTTGTTGGGTGTCAACATCTCATCTATTTTGTGGGAGTCTTCTACAAAGTAGTTTGTTCATATATGTCCAATGAATCTTCCTTCTCATATGGAACTACTCCAGATTACTCTTGTAGGGTTCCAATAGTAGAACTTCTAGCTTCAAGAAAGACTACAAGCATACCCCCATAATCATGATGAGGATATTGAAATCCTTATTAGGGTCTTTATCTCCACTAATTCTTTATTTTGGAGTTTCATCTCCAAGTGAGGAATTTAGGGATTCCAATATGACAAAATTTTGAATTCCTTAATTTAATAACTCCCTATACAATGATGAAGATAGTTGTGTATTAATGATAGTGGTCATATGACCCATAGGCTATTTGGTGGGGATCATAGGATCATGTTTCATGGAATTATTAATAGGATTAGTATTATCATCATCATGTCCCGATTAAGTCATAAGGGGAGAAAAAATCTTCTTGTTACAACAACCAGGTTTCTATAGGACCTCGATATAAATCTTATCAAACTAAAATGAATTAATGAATTCCATAATAGTAAAGAAGTTGAGAACTAACTTTCCTGTTGCATTATACCTATACTTGTAGATAGTCTAGGAACTAGAATTACATACAACTTGATTAGACACATGTATAGAAAATTTAGCCATTGACCACTTTTAAAAAGTACTAGAAGAATGGTCCTGCAAGAATGGATTATTTTTATCCTTAACAAAAAAGGTGGGATCATCCGGATCAATCACAGGTGCCTTTTTAGAGTAATTAGACGAAGAATTTCATTCTATAACATGAGTATCCCTATATTCCAAATTAGATTCATAAAAAACTTCTGAAATCCCTAGAGGATAAGACAACCTAGATTCACTAACCACTTGTTCTTGACTAGGATATTTGCAATCTAATCATATTTCACCGGGCGGTAATTCCTCTTCTATAAACTATCATCTAAGAAGACATCCTAAAAAATTTAAGATATGTATCTCTTATTATAGTAGTATTATTAGTAGAAGATTGAGAAATATACCCTTTTGTATAGTGGTCTTCCCTAGATTCATTTTCCCTTTATCTACACGCAAGAGAGCATAAGTTTCCTTCTTAATTAGCTGTACAAGTGAGCATAATACCACCAAGTTAAAGTGTTTCTTGACTTTACTATTTAAATAGTGTAAACTATTCTCCTCATATAGTTTTTTAAGGTATATTTCAAAGGTCGTCAAAATAACAGTGCCATTTTATTTCCTCACGACAAGTCTTGGGATATATTTATTAATTATAAGTGTAGTAACCCCAACTCCTAATTTAGGACTTTTTTCCAAAGCATCAGTGTCAAAAATTCCCCATTGATTTTCATAGTCTAATTCTAGATTAAAGACTACAACAAATAAAAAGGTGGTTCTCTCCCAAATTCCATTCCTCACTTCGTGAAAATTGCATTCCCTACCACAATTCCCATGATTTCATAATTCATAATTATGGAGACCATCTAATTCCTTTGAAGTGGGCTTCTTAATTTGAACATGTTCCATAAAAATAGGGAGATGATAAATTTCTCTGGTATTTATCCACTACATAGAATCAGGAACCCTAGATTCAGTTCTAGTAGTCCCCACCAACAATCTCTTACATTTTTCACCTCTCCATCTGGATTTTTGATTTTACAATTCTTTAATAAATGGCGATGATTCATACAACTAGAGAAAACTATTCCTTTGTGAAAAAACCCCATCTAAGTTCCCAGTATTGTCACATTTGGTAAAAAATGTGAGAACCTTCTCAAAAATAATAGATATTTAAATTTTTTCCCAAATCTTGTTGTTTCTATTCATTTACCAAATTTTATGGGAACAGAAACCATTGAAGAAAATTCCTATATAATTGAGGAATTCCAAAAATTGAATTATTCTATTGATTTAAATACATTATTTGGTAATAAAATTCATTAGGGATTAAAAATTGGACCCCAATCCTAGATCCTAATAATTACTATCCAAAGGGAAACACCATCATAACCTCATGTACAAATTTAAAACCTTCTAAAGGAAAACAAAATATGAAATAATCCCTTACCAATAGAGACTGGGATCTATCCACTAAAGCCCCAAATTTAATTAATATGTTTATGTAAATAATCAATATTCATTGATTTGTTTGGATATTGAAGAAAAAATTGATCAATGATCAATTTCCAACAATCATTGATCTGATCCTCTAGAATCAAATGATCTTCCTTGAAAAAGTACAGCATCTCATTCTTTTTTACTCATAGGAAATAAATACATAGATCGGTTAAGAATCTATCATTCTTGACTCCCTCTTAAAAAAATATTCAAAAAATATTTATCAATTCAATGGGGTATTTAATGAATCTAGAATACATTAGGATATCATTTGAGATCACTTTATCTAATTCAAAAACATCTTCATCCTTCTTTAAAGAGTTTACAAACACATCTGAAGGATTGAAGTAGAAATTGGGGTTGAACTCCATCAATAACATCCTAAAATGCCAAAAAAAATAAATAGATAAAGTCCTAAATTACACGCATCCATTGATGTTTTATATTATTGTACATTATTGTAAACATTATTTTTATTAATATTTGTTTCATATTATTTTATATTACTTTTTGAATTATTTATTTATTTATATTGGAATTAATATGACATATATATATATAATTTGAAATTTAGTTTTAAATTCTAAGTATTAACCCTACTATTGTTTTGAGTGGGTGTCCTAGACCCAACACCATTGACTACTTTGATTAACATTACATTTATATAGTTTGATATATACATGAATTTTCTCAAACCCTAATAGTAAAATTACTTTTTCATGTACTATATAATTAGTAATTTCCTTAGATGAAATGTTTTATCAAAAGGTTTAATATTTCACAACTATAATGATAACCACTAGATACAATTATAGTAATATTAAGTTTATGTCTTATGGTCTAAATAAATCATACTGATAGGAGACAAATGATTTGTAACTTTGGAGAATCATAAGCACTGATACTTATTCTCTTGAAGTTCATACTTGATCATCTCAAGTACATGATATCCTGATGAATGGCCCACCAATAGTAATACCACATGTTTTAGGTGTCACTGGTTGTAATGACCTTACCCACTATGTCCTATTTGGCTAGTGAAATATCATTCCACCATAACCCCAAGCCTACCTCCATATTCCAGGGGATGGAAATAATTTTTGAGAAGGAATAACTAAAATGTGAGGCATTTCCTAAATCACTTATATGCTTACAATCAACCATATATTTGACGAAGTGTTGATCAATAATAATATAAGATAGTAACATCAAGAGTAGTAATAACGCATTTAATATCCTCTACATAATAAAAAAGAGTGTGATAGAGAAATATAAAATGTAAAGGGAAAAATAAATTCCTGTCTAGAAAATATATCCCAACCTAATAAAAGCCAGAATAGAAAATAACTAAGAGAACCCAGCTCCAGATCTCCCATCCTAACCACTGTACATGGTTTGTGCAGCTGAGTATCCCTATGCTCCTCTAAAATCACCTATGATCTTTCTGTCATCTCCATAAGATATGACATGTTTAGTCAAAAACCATATAGGAGTGAGTATATACATACCAAGTAGGATGCCCTGAAAATTGAAGAGGGAGAAATAGAATACATGATAGAAGTAGTTATATCAACCCAAAGCAATAGAGAAATTAAACCCAACATCATAGATATATTATCATCTATGTTTGGAATCCCTCATATCTAAATGAAGAATTCATGAGGAGGTCTCATGCCATTCCATTGCTGTGTTGTCTGAGGGAATGAAATCTCAAAAAGATATTGGACACATGCCTTGATATAATAGGGGGATGCCACTCAACATATGGGGGACCTACTCCTATATAGGGGAGTGGAATATCTATATATGTATAAAATATGGGGGACCCATTCCTTTGTGAGACAGGGGAGTACCATCTCCATAGATAGAGGATTCTCTCCCTGAATAGGGGAGTGCCTTTTCTATATAGAATAATGAAAATGGGGGAACCGTACCCTAGTGCAGAAGGGGGATTTCACTCAGTAGATAGAGGACCTATATCTGTGTAGGAGAGTACCATCTCTATATGTATACAAAATATGGGGTACCCACAACTTGATGTGATAAGGGTGTTCTATCACCATAGATAAAGGACTTTCACCCTAAATAGGGGAGTACCATTACTACCTAGAATAATGCGTATAAGGGACCCGTTCCCTGGAGCGATATGAGGAGTATTGTCCTCATAGATAGAGGACTTATGACCTCGATAGGGGATTACCATATCTCCCTGGAATAATGAGTATGGGGGGCCCTATGCCCTGGTATGACAGAGGAGTACCATCTCTATAGATAGAGTATTCACACCCTCAATAAGGGAGTACCATATCTTCCAGGAATCTCTCTGATAGTCCAACATGATCTCTATCATTGAGCATCACCTAAAGAATCATATCACTTAGAATATCTCACATTATATCTCAAAATCCACTATGAATTAAACCATATAATTCTACATGAAAAATCACTAAAAATAGGTTACTCAAAGTCCAAAATATTAGTCAAAACAATGGATATATGAGAGGTGGAAGATTCTCAAAATATAAGTACATGGAATGTATTGGTTCTACATGGTGTGTAGTCCTACTCCATTGTATGTTCGTGTTCTCCTTAGGAAATAGATCAGTGGACATGTAAACATAAATGGTGTGTATAGGTCCTATAAGGAATTTCATGGACACATGAGGCCTATCAATGTGCTTCTATTCCTGCCAGTGTTAGTCAAGTCATGTCATGTACCTAGTCGCGTGCTTAGTTTTTCTTGAATACTGGTATATACATATGTATTCCCAGATTACAGGATAGGTCCTCCCACATCGGGTCCTGGGTGGTTGTTGTTTGAATATTTCTTGGCTACCTGAGGAGAGTCACACGATGTATGGCCCAACCACATGGTGTATGATCCTTAATTTTTTTAATCATTAATAGCTACAACTAAGTAACTTCACGACATGTGTCCATCCCAATAGACATTTTGTAGTCAATATTTTCATATAAAGACTATTTCTTCATTTATAATCTAGATATGTGGCTGACACTATGATTCCCTCCATTTGACCACCTAAAACTAGTGGGGTTCACCTCTAGCTATAAACTACATCCCTCTGGTGGCGGGAAATCAGATCTCAATCACCCATGGTGATCAATCATGAATTATGTATGCCTCACATCACCCATCATTCATAAATACTCATAGATATATGTAAATCATCACCTTTAACCCATAAAAATCAGGATACATCCAAAAATAACCATCCCAATTGACATTCATAACACTACCATGAATCTGGGGGTTCAATCATGCTCAAAACCACCCTTAAAAAGTAAAATTGTGACCTTATAGGAAAATGGAAAATAAAACATAGAATGGTGGGGGGAAATGAACATAAAAAGGGTGTTAAACATCATTTTCCAAGAATTTTTAGCCAACTATTAGAAACCATGGAATCTAGGGTGAGATCATGGAATAAAAGTATTAATTGAATAAAATAATTTAATCTGAAAATGGGCTCATATGAATGGTGTAAATACAAAGAATAAAAATAAGATAATAAAATATTCATGATCAAACATTTAATCAAGGGAGAAAATCACAATTGACAAAACCAACATCGATTATGGATAAATAATTTGTTAAGAACATGTTTTCTAGTGATTAGGATGATCGGTTGTGTCTATTGTCTTTTGATCCACCTCAATCAAATCATTATTCTTTGTTCAATGTTGATATACTAATAAAAAATTCTCTCCTCCTCCTCTAATATATAGAAAGGGTTACATGGAAAACCCTTGTAAAAATATTTATAATATTGTATTTATAGAGGATTTAGTAGGGATGTTTAATAAAATAAATAAATAAATTATTTATTTATTTTAATTAAACAAACCCTCCAATGGATTCCTCAACTGGATGTATTGCACCTAAATTTCATAGGTAGTGCCTAGGGTAAACTATGTCTTCCATATTCAGCTATGGTCTTAGATTTTTAATTTGATACTCCATTCAAGATATATTCTATTATTTCTAAAAAATAGAATGAGTTATATAAATATAGTCAATATATTTATAAAATTAATTCTGAGATCAGCAATCCTTGAAATCTCATGCCATGTTATCACCCTCCTCTAAAAATATTCCTTGATATCGTTCAATGTATTATAAGGTAAAAATAGAGTCACTATAGTTGTTACTATCAATGACCATTTTTATTAATCTCTTGACTTGAGGTCATTATCAATGTGTATCATTTTATATCATAATTTGATATAATATGGAAACCATGAAATTTATATTTGTTGTGAGGTATCTTTCATTTGTCATGTCATTGTTGGTATGTCACTGATTGAATGATCAAGACAAGATTGGTCACTTCCCTATTGAGGAAGATATATACCAGTTCTTACTAAAAATGATAATAATACCTTTATTAAATCTATTTCCATTGTATAAAATGTTATGTCTATCCAATATATTCATAAAATAAAAAATCAAGAGAATATGATATAACAAAGTGTGTGTCCTAATTTATACGATATCTCACGACAAAGAGATTATATTACATGGAATGTGCTCATAGGAGAGGTTGTCGTTATTATGACTAATCCTTAAAATTTTAGGGGCATTGATGGGTTACTAAAATCTATTCCTGCTATATAAATTGCATTCATTGTTATTAAAATATGGTCTTGGAGTATCACAGACTAATAATATTCAAAAAATCATATTCTAGTGAATATGATTTTAGGACATAATGGGCCCCATTTAGGGGTTTTATATATATAATAATGAATGATATCCAAGAGATAAATAAATTTATGTTATTTATGTTTAGAATAATAAGTATTGAATTTATTTATTCACATTATTCACATGTTTTTTTTGAATATGAGGAAAAGTATTTTACAGAAAAATATATCGAATATTAAAGGTTTTTATAATATTTACGGGACAAGAAAGTAAAGTTAGTGACATATATTTTATCAAGTAACATATTTATTTTGTTATATGCAAGTCCTGAAATTATAAAATGGAATTTATGACATGGTTAATAGGTTATAATATTATGTTCCTGGATTATTTATAAGTTAAAACATATTCAAGGGATAATGTGTAATTTCTGTAAGTTTAACATAGATATATAATCCATGTGAATCCCAAATTCTATTTACTATTCACTCACTCTAATTTGGGATATTCTCTATCCTAACTATCACATCCTAGACTGATAAATAGTCCCTTTGAGCACCCTAATAAAAATTTTCCTTTTGTTGAAGAATAAATGTTGTGGTGATCATCAGGACATTGAATAGTTCATTAATTATCCATGATATCCCTAGGAATCTAATTAGCATTGTTCTTATAGACTCATGAAAACTGTGTGGATGATCTATAGGGTTATAACTTTGGTTCCTTCAAGAAAGGATCATCAGGGACAAGTGGGATGTTCGTGAATCTTCAAATCAAATGAGATAATAGTTTGATTAATTTTTTATACTTAATTCATTCTAGATGAGATCCTTGGGTTGTAACCAGGCATTATGTATCATTAAAGACAATGTCATGACATCAATATGGTGATAACAAATTTAAAATACAATCATTTCAAATTTCCTCTATGTTCTTAGGACTAAAACGTTGTATCATAGTGTATGTGTGATGAATTAAATTATGTTTAAATTCAATTTTCATGAATTTCTGTAAAGCGTGTTGATACGGTCCCACCACCATTGACATATCTTTGATAAGAGATCATACAAAAAATTTATATCCTTATAGATATTGATGATATGAATTTTGGGTTAAAAATAAATTAAAATGAATATATATATATATATATATAATCTTAGGGAATAATAACCCAAGGTTACTGGTAACCTGGTGGTTAGACCACACAAAGGGGGTAGTCGATAGTCCTTTAAGGAATTGACACACACAAACACACACACACACACACACACACAGATATATATATATATATATATATTAATTGCTGAACGGTACCCATGTACAATACTCTTGAATAGTATGCATGTACTGTGCTTGTTAATAGTGATCAAAACCTCTCTAAGGGTTTTAAATACCTAGGAATCAAAAACATATCAAGTAAAATTCCAAAAAAAAAATTAAAAAAATTTGGAATTAAATTAATTAATTTTCAATATCATGTGATCTGGAAGTTATGGATTAAAAATAGTTAAAATTATTTTATTTCAAAATTTATTCCTTCAAAATAAATTATATGATAACTAAATTTTATTCTTAATTTTTTTTTCATTTAGACTGATCATGAGAAAGACCCACAAATGTATGTCTGGGATTTATATTTATTTATTTAATTATAAAAATATGTACTATGTTTGTAATAATTATGTAATTAATGAAATGCTATGAATCAACTCCCACTCCTCATAATATGTATCATTGTTTGTGTGTCCATGAGTATTATTCTACATGTGTATTTCACTTTCTCCAGACTCCCTCACCTATAAGTGAGTATTTATGTCTAATTATGTGGATGAAAGAAGACACGAACCATACCAAGACTTGGTGAATCCCCCTACAATGTGTAGATACATTAGATGGGTGAGATATGCAGCTCAAGTCAGATATAAATCAAAGAGTTACCCTTATGGTCTCAGTTAGTCCATTACTCGCTCCATGGATCAACCTGTAGTAAAATCTCATGATCATTCACTTTACTTATATATTTTTGTGTGATTCATTATTTTGAAAATGTGTTATTCTTATGTGGTCGCATAATATAATACATTGTAATGCATAGATAAAAAGTATTAATATGTAGTGAATGTTTTCTATTATGCATGGTTAAGATTTGAGTGAAATTGCATAGAAAAGGCATGTTATAAAGAAAAGAATTTCATTCATTGAGAATAATTATAAACCCTCAATAAAATTTTATTCCAAATACCATTCATCATATGAATTTGAACCAAACCGTACATTTGAGGTGATCGTCATCCCTGGTTATGGGTTTCTATTACTTCTAGATAGTTCTTAAGAAATTGTTGGGTTGACTTAGCTAAAAATGGTTCATAAATAAGTAATCAAATCTAGATTATTGTAACTTTAGATGAAAAATATTGAGTAATGATATGTTATGTTCACGAACCAACCCAGGTTGACCCTGAACTGGTCACCCGAGCCGGTCTGCAACATGGCCTAAAGGGCGTTCTCGATTCCCACAGGCTTACAACAAGTGCTGAGCATCAAAGTTTTACCATTGGAAACTATTTGGCCCAGGGAAAAAAAGATAAAAAGATAAACCAAACTGATGATAAAAATAATAACTAGTAGTGGAAAGAAAGTAAAACTGAACATACCTCATTGTGACCTTCTAGGTCACCACCAAACACAGACTCAAACCTACTCCAACACTAAGCAATTGCACTATGAACCTGAACAATAACTGCACCTACAACTGAAATAATATGATAGGTGTGAGCACCGAGACACTCAATAGGGATGCCAAATATAACCATGAAATCCAAGTATTACCTTTCCCAAAAATAGTCCAATGACCCAAGTGTGAAATACAAATATAAAATTTGGTTTTTAACATTTTAAAATAAGAAACATGTTTTTTCAATTTAAAACCCCAAAACACACTACCCACCATTTCCCAAAATCATTTGTCATTCTATAAATAAAATTTAAAATGGAATGTACCAAAGCTGGTCCACAGTAAAACAAGTAAAAAGTGAAAACTGAAAATAAACTAGTGCAATGTAAAGTAAACAAGAAATATAAATAATCCAGTAACCATGTGTTATCCTAAACATCCCTAGAAGACCCCTTAGACCTACTCGGTTTGGAACCACCTTCCGGAATAATGTGAAATTCCTAAGTATATAACCAACTTGTTTCCCTTATAGCAATAGAAACCAGCGGCACTCCCCATTTAGCCTATACACCTACCAATGGGTACCAACCCATCTAATCGAGGATGATAAGAAACCATCACTCAATCAACTATAAGACGCCCTAGAACCCATTGTGGTTATCATAATACTACGTAGGTAGGAAGGCCGTCGCATGCGTGACTCATCTCACCAAACTTGCCATCCCCAAACACAGACGCTTCATATACATTCACCCATAAAGGTTTTTACTAGATAGGAGCGCCTCATATACATGCTCAATCATTCACATTAAACAAAGTTCCAAACGGGAGATCACATCATGTTCATATCAAAAACATTTTCTAAAAAACCATTTAAAACTCCAACCATGCACACAGACAGCTTTTCAAGACAACCCATTCTATAATTTAACACAAAATTCACCTATGAGTTAAAAGTGAAAAATGGGCCTTTATGTCCAAATTCTGCCTTGAATTTTTTTTGTAAAACCTTTCAAACTTTTAAAGAAAAACACACAAAATTACCAAACAGCCTCCCGATCCTAACATTTTCTGAAATAGACACAATGGTCCAAACAGGAACACCCTTTGAGATCTCATTTCAACCCTCTCATAAAATTCACACGAAGGGTCAAATATTATTTAGAAAGAAAAACCCACTTAGAAGACCAAGGTTTTAGTAAAACACTATTATAAAGGTCATTTTCCTTTTAAGGCACATCCATGTCTACACCTAGTGTACCAATGGATGTTTCAACATCCAATGACACACCTAGAGTTCAAGAAAATAACCAACATTATTTTCACAAAACTGTCACTTTCTTTGAAACTAAAACCAACTGCATGCTTTATTTGAAAAGAACACACTACCAAATTAAAAACCAAAGAGCCCCTTTTTATAACACCTTAACACAATTAACATGTTACACCAATACCAAAATTATACACCAAAATAAATTCACAGATAACTAATACCAACACACAACATAATCAAAGAAAAACATTTCATAAAAACCTGAATTCTACTTTGAATAAAAAATGTCATTTATTAAATACCCTAAGTACACATGATCAAAGATCCCCCTCTTTATATTCATAAGAGAGTAAATTTTAAAAACTACTAAAAATTTTATAAACACCAAAGAAGATAAATTTGATGTAAACTAAGACTATAAATCAATTAAAATATATTAATTTGAAGAATTAAATTGTTAAAGTAATCCATCAGAAAATAAAAACTTCTATTTTCCTACCTCAAACAAGTGCATAGGTGACAAACTTTGATAGAAGGAAGAACAATCCCTACGGAGAAACTCCACTCACTAAACAGTGAGAAAAACACATGAAACACAACCCGTGATAGAATTAAGATTATAAAAATTAAATAAAAAACAATAATCATAGGAAAGGAAAATAAATATATAATTAATTAATTAATTATACTTGAGAATAAGGGAAGCGGGTTGGCCATACATACGAGGGTTCGGATGCACCTCTGGTAGGAACAAGGAGAGCTGGGAGGGTTGGATGCACCGCTGGCCAGGGAAAAGAGGCCGGAGGATGGGAGGCCAATGTAGAGTTGGTAGGTGCATAGATGGCCAATACAAAGGTGGTTGATGTGAGGGAGTTCGACCATGGGTTGTGCTGGTGAGAGGAAAACTGATTGCGGATGCGCTGGTGAGAGGGTGGTCACCCGCTGGTAGGACGCCGAAGTGGTGGGGTGATGTCGCAGAGGGGCTAGTGCTCTGGAAAGGAGGCGGCAATCCAGATCGGTGTTTGGTCAGATCCGTAGAGGTGGGACACAGGTGGTCAAAGGCCGAAGCAGCGGTCTGTGTGTGGCCGGAGCGCGAGCAGGAGGTTGGGGCGGTGGTGCGGAGGCCGGGGCATGATCAGCAGGCTGAGACAGTGGTGCAGAGGTTGGGGTGTGAGTAAGAGGTCAGAATGGTAGTATGGAGGCCAGGGCACGAGCAGGAGGCTAGGATGGTTGGCGGGAGGGAGGTCCTGTGGTGGCAGAGCCGGTGCGGTCACATGAGGGGAGAAGGTTTGAGGGGTGTGGGGCTCGCGCAGCACGAACAAGGAAGGGAGGTGTGGCTCGCGCTTTAGTTGAGGGGATGGGGAGATGGGAATAGGGTTAGGTTTAGATAATATTTTTTTTCATTTTATCTTATAACAATAATAATAATAATACAATAATAATAATACAATAATAATAACAATAATAAAATTAATATAGTAATAATAATTTTAATAGTAATTTTTCTTAAAAAAATAATAATATCATTAATAATAGCAATACTCTTAACAATAATCTAAATAATAATAAAAATAAAAATATAATATTATTACTATTGTTATCGAACATTCTTTTTAAATTTTTAATCCATTTTTAATCTTATTCTGAAAATCGGGCCACCGCGCGCTCGTCACACGACATAATAAACTGAGTGCGAGCTACTCGCCTCATTCCGGACCACTTGGGCACCCACGCAAGCACTGGGGGAGACCACATGGTTACTGCCAACCATGGGACTCCCTTGAACTAGTATAAAACCCACCAAAATAATTAAATGTCAAAAAAATTATATCGGGACCCAACTCGATCCTCGACGTGAGAACCCAAAACTAAGAAATATTAAAATAAAAATTAATTAAAAATTCCGGGTGTGATAGTTATGATTTTAAAAAGGTAGGTCTTCACTCAATAGATCAAAGATATGAAAACTAATACAGTTGACCAACCAAAATCCTACCTAAAAAATCTTCATGTAATATAATATCCATATATAAGATTATGAGGAGAGGCTTTAAGGATCCTTTCCACATTTTTATTCAATCGATTGAATATTCTATATTTAGATTTGAGGGACTCTGGGATTCAATAAAATAGTTGGATATATTTATTGATGAATGAATTGGTAATGTCTATCTATAATAAAGATAAGTACTAATATACTAAACTATATTATTTTCGATAAATTATCAATCACCACTAATAATTCAATCTCACTATGATAAATTTTGTATAAAGAAAATATTTTGACCAGCCATAACTTCCATGAGTGGAAAATACGCTTGTATATAGTATTACACAAAGATATGAAGCTTTACGTCTCGGAATACCATATTAATATTTATAAACATGTGGATAATTTTATGAAATGTGATTATAATTATAATAATAATTTACTTTATGTTCTAGATATATAGTGAATCAAGTTATAATCTATGTTCAGTAAGCTATAGAAAACTCATGTGGATGAATATTCCTACAAAATGTTGTCTTATATTTAATATTTAAACCATGAGATAGGTTGGTAAGAAATATATGAGATATCCAATGCATTGTATTGGTGAAATCTAGTAGAAGGAAGTCATGTAGGACCTCATGTACTCAAAATGATTGGGTACATTAATGGACTGGATTCCCTTGTGTTCAAGTTGAAATAATAACTAGAAAGTAATCATTTTATTTCCTATTTACCACCTAGATTATTAAAAGTCATTCTAAATTATTACTTTAATAACATGGATAAGTCAATCTTAGTATTTTTGTATTTATTTACCCATGTAGATAAGGACTTTCATAACACAAACTAATTTATCCCCATGGTGAACAAGATGAGGAATGGAAGGGCTAATGTATCAAAGGATAAGTATAAAAAAATACACCAATTTATCACCCCTCTAATAAGCCAAATATATAGAGTGAGAGTAATGTGTAGTAGAATGTATACTTTTCTTGTAGAAAGAAGGGCCACTGGACGAATAATTTCATAGCTAGGATGAGGAATCAAGGCAATGCTTCGGCTTTAGGTAGATTTTTCATTGAATGCAATTTTCCTTTATCTTCAAGTTGGGTATTATATACAGCATGTGGCTCCCACATTTTTATTCAAATATATGAACCAAATATATTTAAGAGTATTTCAGACGGTAAATTAGATCTCTAATCATCAAATGAAACAATAATAGCAACATTGGTGGGAGATATTATCATCTTACATTTCTTAGTGGTTTGGTTATTATAGTAAATAATTGTTATTATACACCTTAAAATACTATAAACATAATATAAGTATCTATTCTTGACACTATGGGATTTTATTTCAATTTTGGATATAAATATTGTCTCTTTTATAAGGAAAAATATGTTATGATATAAAGTATCTTAAAAATGGATGTATATATATATATATGAACATGGAAACCCTATTTTTGAATTCAATGATTAATACAATTAAAATGAATCATATTAAACTTTATCTATGTTGCTTTAGACATGGTCAGATATATTATAAGTGTTTACATAAGTTACATCAAGCAGGGTTTTTATACACTACCAATTTAAAACTCCTATATTCATTTTACACAAGTTTATAATGGAAATTTACCAAAGCATTATTTATTGTAAAAGTAATGAGGGACACAAAACTACGAAAATTGATTTGTACTAATTTATGGGTTCTATTGTTTGTAAAGTTAAGAGCTATATTTTTATACTTAATTAATTTTACCAATAACTATAGTAGGAATGGTTATGTCTACTTAAAGTGGTATAAGTGATATTCCTTTCATATGTTTAAGTAATATCAGTTTGAAGTGGAAACCCATCTTGGTAATAAGTTAAATAAACTCTAATCATACAATGATGGAGAATATCTTAACTAGGAATTCAATAATTATATGAAGAGTGTGGGATTTTCTCCTAACTCACTCATCCTTATACACCTCAGTGGAATGGTGTGGGTGAAAGGAAAAATCATACCCTTCTTGATATGGTAATGCCAACGATGAGTCATACAACTCTACCATTATCTTTTGGGGGATATGTACTATAGATTTTGACATATAAAATTAATCATGTACCAACTAAAGTAGTATATGGGATTCTATATGGGTAATGTTATGGAAATAAGCATGATCTTTCAGATATATGTGTATGGGGATGTGTTGTGTTTTTCAAGATAATACCTAATGAAAAATTGAATTCCTGAAGTAAGAAGTGTATATTTATATATTATTCTAATGATATGAAATTTTTTTAATTATATAACTATTGAAATAGAAAAATGATTATGGTGATACACATTATAAATATGGAGAGGGAACACATTTACAGTAGAAATAGTGTAATTATGACTAAATTGTATGAAGTAATCACTCTATAAGCACAAGAGTTAGTTTGGGAACAATATCCATAAGAAATATTGGGAGATAGAAAGTTTTTGAGACACAAGTATTTTGTATGTCATCTATAGATGTTAAATAACTAGAGAGATATGGGTTTATTTTCACTGAGTTAGGTTACACATTATTCCCTAAGTATAATAAACCTACAACCTAAAAGAAGTCATTATATGGAAAGGATGAAACTAAATAGAAAGAATCTATGAATTATGAGATGTAATACATATAAAAAAATAAATTTTAAATTTGGTATATCCACCAGCTAATGTAAAACCTATTGTGTGTAAATAGGTATTCAATAAAAATTTGTACATGGATGGTAAAGTGGGTACAAATAAAGCACGACTATCTGTAAAGGGTTCTAAGAAACATCAAGGCATAAACTATAAATAAAAATTCTTACCAGTTACAAGGATAACATATATCAGAATATTACATACAATATAATCCTTCCATGATTATGAAATCTAGAAAATAGATGTCAAAACTGCTAGTCTATATGGGAATTTGGTTGAAGATATCTATATGATGAAATCTAACTGGTTTATTATGTTAAAGGGTGTCAATAAGGTCTGAAGTCATTATAGATCCATTTATCAGTTGAATAAGGAATCAATATCACAAAATGTCCCTTATGAGGAAGTTATAAGATAGTTTGATTTTATAATGAGAAAATTTGATTCATGTTTCTACAAAAAGGTTGGGGGGAGTGATTTTGTTTTCCAAATAGTACATCTGACGACATATTATTAGTGGGAAAAAATTACAAATCTTATAATCTATAGAGAATTATTTAAATTAATCTTTCTTCATGAAAGACTTATGAGAAGTGGCCTATATTCTAGGGATAATGATCTATTAAGATAGATATTAGAGATTTTTTGGGCTAAGTCAAAGCACATATATTGACATGGCACTCAAAAGGTACAATATGAATTATTCCAAGAGAGAATATTTTCCAATATCAATTGGTATCAGTCTCTCTAAGAAAACTTATCCACAAATGAAAAAGGATATTGAGAGGATGATTAAAATCCCTTATTCTTAGACAGTGGTATATATCATGTATATCATTCCATATACTAGGCTTGATGTTATTGTTTCTTTAAAGTTGTAGGGAAGATATCGAGATAATCTAGGAGTGCTATATTGGGTAGTTTTAAAGACTATAATTAAGTACTTAAAATGTATAAATGATATATTACTGGTGTATGGTGAAGATGAGGAGATGTTAATGAGGGGATACAATGATGTTATGTTGTCGATAGATCAAAATGATCTAAAATTACATTCAGGATATGTCATTTTCTTGAATAGTGGTGCAATGAGCTGGAGATTCTCAAAAAAGAATTTGGTCACTGATTCTGTAGCATAACATGAGTATATAGTGAATTTTTATGTAGATATAGAATCATTTAAGATATGAATCTTTGTCTCAAATATTGGTGATGTACGTAAATGTTCAGACCCTTTTGTTGTTTATTATGATAATATTACAGTAGTGGTACTTTCGAAGGATCTCAGGTCATACCAATGGACAAAGAATATACATAGGTTGTTTTATATCTTGATGGATTTAACATATATTGGTGAAGTTTAAATAAGAAAAGTATCCAAAAAGGATAACTTGGTAGGACCCCTGACTATAACCATATATCAACAAAATCATGGTTTTCATGTGAGAGCTAGTAGGTTAAGATTTATTAGTGATTGGATTTAGTTCAAATGGATGTGTTTTGAAGGGTATAAAAAACTGAATACACATCTTGTACTTAGTTTATACATGCCATGTAATCAGTTGGCAGTTCAACAGTAAGGCAATGGGAGTAGCTTCCAGCTGAACAATAGTACACGCCGTGTACTCAGATATACACGTCATGTAATCATGTTGATAGATGAACAGTGAGGCAATGGAAAGTGGCTGCTAGAGGAATAGTTAAAAATAAAAAGTACATGCTGTGTACTTGAGAGTACACGCCTTGTACTTTTGTTTTTTTATAAACTAGTATTAGCCTCCTCTTTCGACAAAGGAAGCTTAGAATTCATTTGGATCACGAGAGAGAGGGTCGAAGCTTGGAGGATCTCCCGATCATACATCGGAAATTGGATTCCTTCATCGACGGTCTTGTTTGAACCGTGTGGGTGATTTATTCCCTCAATTTGTGTGTTTTCGTCCAATTATTTCCTGAAGGGACGTTATTTGAGTTTGAATGGGTAAACGTTTATCCTAGATCTATGTCGTTCTTGGTTGTTTCGGGAGGCATCGTTCACATATATTGATCAGTGGAGATAGAGGTAGGTGGTTTGATGTTTAATCTCAACTATCATGTTGTTTTTGTATACCATTGTGCTACATGCCCATGTTTGGGGTGTCGTATGGCTAAGGAATTGGCGGATAAAATACCTAGAATTGAAACGGTAAGTTAATGAATATGTATAAACTGCTGTGTGGGATCATTGCTTGGATCCAGGGCCACCCCGTGGGTGCGTTTCCCTTGTTTAGCCATTTGGCCAAGATACCTGACGGTATGCCATGGTTATAGCATGATTTGTGTTTTATTGAGAGGAAACATATGTGAAATGATTGTTTATGCTTTGGGCTCAGCCTAGTTACTTAATTTTGTTTTATTTTCCTGAGGGAAAGGGCTGAGGTCGTGGTTCAATTGGCCTGAGGGGGTGGTTACTTGTTTGGCCTAAGGGCGTGGTTACTTGTTTGGCCTGAGGGGGTGGTTACTTGTTTGGGCTGAGGTCATGGTTACTTGTTTGGCCTGAGGGCGTGGTTACTTGTTTAGCTTGAGGGCATTGTTACTTGATTATACAAAGGGTGTGGTTTTGTTAGCCCAAGGGTAATAGTTCTTATGTCTGAGGACACTGTTTACTTTGAATATTCACTGTGGTGATTTCTGATGTTATACCTGTCAATCTAAAGCACATGCTTCGAATTGTTTAAATAATAATTAAATGGGCATGGAACTAGTGTGAGTATCTGCTTCTGAGTACTTCCTAGTTTACTGTATTTCATTACTACACACTATTGTTGCACATTTTCACTGATAGTTGGGCATGGGCCTTTAGTGGTTGCCTACTGAGATTTATTTATCACATCATGTTTGGGTCATGTCTTGGGCCCAAGTAGATTATATTTATATAGGTATAGATAAGGGAAAGAGTCCCTATACAGGTACTTGATTGTTGCAGAGGAGTATGAGAGAATGGGACCGATCTTAGGCTTGTGATGCTGCTGAGTTCCTGCTGCACTATTTTATTTTGTTTTACTTTAGTTGTACGATGTACTGTATTATTTCAGATTGTAGTGTATCCGGTTTTGGCTGAATTCTTAGACTTAGGGACATATTTCATCATCATATATTGTTGTTGGTCACTTCATTACATCATTATTTTTGTCCATTTTAGTTGGTATTGTTTACTACTTCTGCCTTTGTATGCTTATATTTTCTTCTACTTCTCTAAACTTTGAAAAATGAGGGAATCGTTTCCCCATTATCACACCTAGGCCCTCACTACTAGTTGGCAACCTCTAGTGTTTTGGGAAATGTGCTTGAGGTCATGTGACCAACCAGGTTCGGGGCCCCCATTGAGTGCCACCAGGATCCGGGACATTACAAGGTTGTATCAGAGGACTTTTCATTTCTCCGAGTTATATTATTTGGCGACGACTGAAAGATATAGACTATGAAGGGGTTCAGTAATAACTATGCCCAGGAGTAGATACCCCATGTACAGGTAAAGTCCGGATTTCCTCGAATTAAATTGTGATTTATTTTTATGATTTTTACAGTTGATTTGATTTTCATCGTTGGGTGATGCACTTGTGGTGTGATGTTTATATTTGTATATTGGGTTTTATTTAGTTGCAGACCGATGGGATGATGGTATGCCATCTCATGCATCATGTAGTCACATGTTAGAATCACATTCCATGCATAGTTTCCATGCCATGTAGGTGCATTAGAAATTTCATGTTTTTTTGATAGATGTCGTGCTAGAAAATGCATGTTGTTGTGATAAATGCCTTGATAAAATGCCTACTATTTGATAGCATATTGTTAAGTAAGGTTTTGATAATGAATTCAAAACATTTGTTTTTGAGGAGTATGGGCCCTCATCAACCAAAATTTGGTGGATCATTGACTTGTTTACTATGCTATAACACAAATAAGATGCCAATCTTTGGTTCGCGGGGAGTATGGGACCTCATGGATCAGAATTTGGCACTTATGTGTTGGTTTTAGTGTTTCCTGGGCTCCAGAGTAGTTTCTAAGGATTACTATCCATAAAATACTAGAATGCATGCCATGTAGTTTTCACTACACACCGTGTACTCTTCTGTTCAGGAAGAAAAGAAAAAAAATTAAGTACATGCCATGTACCATATGTACACTCCCTGTAGTTTCAGACTATGTCACAGGCCGTGTAGGCGGAACATGGGAATTGGAAAAACTCTAGAGGGAGCACTATGTGTACCGAATGTACACTCTGTGTTGTGTTGACCATATGCCCACCATGTAACTAACAACATGGACGAAGGAATCTTTGTTTATACACATTGTGTCAATGCCAAACACACCATCTAGCATAACCTGGGAATCCAGCTATGTAACTAGCAACACGGGTCTGTGTTATGCTTCTTGAATAGGTTTTTTCCATCTGGAACACATCGTGTAGTGTGAGCTATGTATCCAGCCGTGTCTCAAACAACACAGGTTGGAAAATCTTATCTAGTACATGCCGTGTACCTGAGGGACACACTGTGTAGTTTTGATCTAAGAAAGGATGTTTGGATTTAGCTGTGTGGTTGGGGAGACTGGGTGGTGTACACACCATGTGCAGGTGTAACACGTCGTGTAGTGTCAACTGAGTAGCCAGTTGTGTCACTAACAACACGAGCAGTTGGAATCTAAGCCATACACATTGTGTCCATCTGGAACACGCCGTGTAGTTTGAGCTGTGTACCCGGCCGTGTCACGAACAACATGGGTCGGTGAAGCTCATCTAGTACACACTGTTTATACCTTATACATGCCATGTAGTCTCGTTCAAAAGAGAACCGTGTGGCTAAGCTGTGTAGAAGGACACAAGAAATGGAAGAAAAAACAAGTACACGCCGCGTGTGTGGACAACACACCGTGTGTTTGGGGTGTTACATGACCAGTTTTGGAAAAAGTACATGCCCATGTGAAAGAATTATGGGATCACACCATGTAGTTATTATACAGGCCATGTAATCCTATTTTGTAAAACATGAATGTTTTCTTTTCCTTGTTCCTCCTTATGCTTTTGGTTCTTAGTCCTTGATAATCTTGATCTAAGGCGTGTGTTTGACCTTGTAGATTCATGCTGCCGATACAAACATGATTTTTTCAGTAAGGTAGCGGCAATGATTATACTCTAGAGACGGTAGGTCGTGGGATACTGATGGATCCTCCAGCAGAGCCAGATGCAGCGCTAACCATTATACCAGACACAGGCGTGGAGGCACATTTCCGTGAAGGCTTCATGCGATTTATGAAGACCTTCCAAGGTGCACCGTCGGTTGCCACATATATGGTAGAGCTGATGCATATATTCCAGCAGCAACATCTGCCTACGTTTTCTAGGGTTGGTGAACCACAAGCTGTGGAGTCTTGGTTGGGTTCTATGCAGACTATCTTCGAGAATCTAGAGATGCCTTATGGGAGACATGTCCAAATCACTACATACATGTTGCGTGACTCCGCCAAGAAGTGTTGGGAGGTTACCACCCAGACTGTGCATCATAGAGACATGAATTGGGAAGATTTCCAGGCAGTATTCTATGAATTTTTCTTCCTAGAGACGCTGAGGGAAGATCAAGCTCAAGATTTCTGGAATCTGCAGCAGGGCACCATGTCAGTGATGGACTATTCTGCCTGCTTCACCGAGCTACAACGTTTCTCACCCATTCTAGTAGGTGACGAGACATTGAGGGCTAGACGCTTTGAGGATGGTATTCGATAAGACTTCTGTGCACTGGTGAACGTTTTTAGGTTTCCTATAGTGCATGCTATTGTGAACCAAGAACTGGTTACCAAGAGGAACTGCGGGAAGCTAGTAGCATAGGTTAGGGTGATTCGACACCAGTTTCTAGTACTATTTCCACTGGAAAGAGGAAGAGGCAGATGGATTTCTCTCACAATGGCAGTACTATACAAAAGATTTCTTCAGGCGGCCAAGAAATGTGTTACCAATGTGGTAAAGAGGGGAACATGATACCTCAGTGTCCATGTGAGCTAGTGGAGTGCTGAGCTTGCGGAATGATGGGTTATCTGCAGCATTTTTGAATATGTTTCCACTAGTGGACTGTTAGAGGGGTTCTATGCATACATTGGGTGTAGAAGCCGGACCAGGAGCTTCTTACCAGCCAGGGAAATGGAACACGTCCGGACGTTCAGGATGAGGTGGTGGTCGTGGCCGTGGTATCCAGACACCAGGATCTCAGAGAAAGTATGGTGGGTCATCTCAGGGTAGTCAGGCTGTGTCGTAGGGCCGCAACACTGGGTAGGTATATGCAGTGCAACAGACCCAACAAAAGCAGGATCCTGGACCTTCAACTGTCAGAGGCACTATTCTAGTTGCTTATGTTTTGTCTTCAGTAATTTTTAGTACTGGTGCTACACATAGCTTTATATCTCTGCCCATTGTGGAGAGCCTTGGGATCTGTGTTTCTTCTTCTTCTGATATCCCGATGCTAGACACTCCATTGGGGATTAGAACGGATGGTGTGTGTCAGTTCAGGGAGTTCCCCCTAGAGGTTGGTGGGTGTCACTTTCTATGGGACCTCGATGTCATAGAGATGACTAGCTATGATTTCATTCTTAGTATGGACTGGTTGGTACCCTTTCAAGCCTTTTTATATTTCTATCATTTTAGGGTGAGTTTCACGTCACCATAGGGTGGGGAGTTTCTATACATGGGCGAATGGGATGCCCAGGCGATCCGAGCTGAACCCGAGCAACGTGGGCAAGGTGGTGTGACCGCCCAAATTGCGAGTTTTTATCTGGATGACCATGGAACTTTTCAGAAGTATTTCCCTCCTGTAGTTGATCGTTTCAAGTGATGTATTACTAGATGACTTTTCAGGTCTACATCTAGAGCGAGAGGTGGATTTCTCTATTGAACTTGTGCCAGGAGCGGCATCGCTGTCCATTCCTCCTTATAGGATGGATAAACCAGAGTTGTAGGAGCTTAAGAATTAGTTGGAGGAGTTATAGGAAAAGGGTTTAATCAGACCCAGTACTTCTCCGTGGGGTTCACCTATCCTGTTTGCAAAGATGGCGGACAGTACCCTCAGACTTTTTGTGGATTATCAGAAGCTGAACCAGTTGATGGTTAATAACTGATCTCCCTTGCCAAGGTTTGATGATATTTTTGATCAACTTCAAGGAGCACGAGTGTTCTCGAAGATTTACATGAGATCCATATATCATCAGTTAAGCATTAGACCATCAGACATACTGCTTACATCTTTTCGGAGCAGATATGGTCTATATGAGTATCTAGTCATGCCGTTTCGACTCACGAACGCTCCAGTAGTCATTATGGCTCTGATGAATCGTGTGTTCCACCCTTATCTGGATTATTTTGTGGTAGTCTTCATTGACGATATCCTGGTGTACTCTCACACTCGACACGACCATGCCACCCATCTTGAGATCTTTTTGAGTACACTAAGAGATCATCATCTAGATGATAAGCTCTCAAAGTGCCACTTTTGGATGGAGTAGATACACATCCTGGGTTATATCATCTCAGAAGAAGGAGTTATGGTAGACCCTGAGAAGGTGAGAGCAGTAGTTTTCTAGGAGCAACCTACGAATGTGTTTGAGATACATAGTTTCTTGGGGCTGGCTAGTTACTACAAGAACTTCATAGAGGACTTATCCCGCTTAGCAGTGCCATTGATGGGTTTGATTAAGAAGGGTGTGATGTTCGTTTGGTCATAATCTTGCGAGATACCCTTTCAGGATCTGAAGGGTAGGTTGACATTAGCACCAGTCCGAATACATCCAGACCAAGGGAAGAGCTATACAGTTTACTGTGATGCATCAGGTATTGGGCTGGGAGCAATGTTGATGCAGGGTGATAGAGTAGTTGCATATGGGTCTCAATAGTTGAGGCCACATGAGTGGAATTACCCGATACATGATCTCGAGTTGGTTAAAGTTGTTCATGTGTTATGATGCTGGAGACATTATCTCTCAGCAGAACATTTTTTGGTGTTTACAGACCACAAAAGTATCAAATATATCTTTACTCAGTGTGACCTGAATCTGAGACAGTGAAGGTGGGTTGAATACCTTCAGTCCTTTGACATTGAGCTTTCCTATACACCTGGTAAGGGTAACACAGTTTCTAATGCACTGAGTAAGAGGACTCATATATAGGTAGTGCAGGAGGCCAGTGGTGAGTGGAAGCTCATGGATTTGTTCTCTGAGATGCATTTGGAGGTGCACGATAGTCATGGGAGATCCTATCTTTCATCCTTAGCCATGACTTCTACCCTATTTGATAGAGTGAGGAAGAGACAACTATCAGATTCCGAAGGCCTAGTTCTATGAGATTTTGTGGCAAGTGAGGACCCTCTTCCTAGTTAGATGATAGGAGATGATGAGGTACTATGTATCCATGGATGAGTGTGGGTTCTAGAGGATATATGCGAGGAGTTGATGCAGTAGTTTCATGGTTCATCTTAGGTAGTTCACCCATGAGTTACCAAAATGTACTGTGACTTGAGACGTCAGTATTGGTGTTCAGGTATGAAAATAGAGGAAGCTGGTTTTGTTACGAGATGTTCCACCTATCAACAGGTGAAGGCGGAGCATCAGAGGCCATCCGGACTGTTACAAAAGTTACCCATTCTAGAGTGGAAATGGTATTATGTCGTGATGGACTTCGTGACCGAGTTTCCGAGGTCACCTCGAGTCCATGATTCCATGTGGGTTGTTGTGGATAGACTTACGAAGGTAGCTCTCTTTTTTCCAATCGAAAAGACCTTCAGTGTTGATGAGCTCAGGAAGTAGTATATCTGAGAGGTAGTACATCTTCACGGGGTCCCTCATTCTATCGTTTCAGATAGGGACACCCACTTTACATCTCGTTTCTGGCAGAGTTTTCAGAGGGCACTGGGTACACAGGTACTTCTGAGCATAGCTTACCACCCTCAGACCGATGACCTGTCAAAGCGTAAGATACAAGTGATTAAGGACATGTTTTGTGAATGCATCTTGGACTTTGGGGGCTCTTGGGAGAAGAAAATACCCCTAGTCAAGTTTTCCTATAAGAATAGACTTCAGGAAACTATAGAGATGGAACCTTACGAGGCTTTGTATGGTAGGCCAGGCCGATCAACCCTATGCTGGTTGGAGGTAGGTGAGGTAGATTTACTGGGACCACATATCATACAAGAGACTTCAGAGTAGGTCCAGTTGATTCAGAAGCGGATGGCTATTGCACAGTCTTGTCCGAAATCTTATGTTGATCACCGCAGATGACCCTTAGAGTTCTTGGTTGGGGATCAGGTTTTCTTGCATTTTTCACTGAGGAAGGGACATAGACGACTCAAGAGACATGGTAAACTTTCACCAAGGTATGTGGGGATATTTGAGATTATGGAGTGAGTTAGGCTGGTTGTCTATCGGTTTTAGTTACCATAGAGGTACCGGTCCTTGCACGACATATTCCATGTATCCCAACTGCTCCGTTATCACTCAGACCCATCTCACGTCTTTCAGCCTGAGGAGGTTGAGCTTCAGGTTGATGTATCCTTTGAGGAGCATCTGATTCGTATTATTGATAGGAGCATGAAGGTTCTACGAGGCTGTTCAGTTCCTCTCATACTGGTGCTATGGAAGCATGGACGAGTCCATGATGAAACATGGGAGTGGGAGACCGACATACATGCTTAGTGGTCGGAGTTGTTCGTAGCTTCATCTTCACCACCCTGGGAAGGGATATTCAGGGACAAATTTCTTTATGGTGTGAAGTTTGTAAGAACTCGGTTCTTATTCTTGATGTATGTGTTTCTTCTTTTCCTTTTACATTAGGTGTTTTTTAGGAAATAAGGAAAATAGAAAAAAATCCCAAATTTTGTGGGTACATGTTGTGTACTTTTTCACACGCCGTGTACTTTGGCCATGTGGGATGAGTACACAGGGCGTGTAGGACTATCATCGATGAAGCATGTAAAAAATGAATACATGTTGTGTAATCAGTCAGCAGGTCAGCAGTAAGGTGGTGGGAGTAGCCTCCAGCCGAATAATAGTACATTCTGTGTACTCAGATATACACACCGTGTAATGATGTCGACAGATGAATAGTGAGGTGGTGGAAGGTGGCTACTAAAGGAACAATTAAAAATAAAAAGTACATGTCGTTTACTTGAGAGTACACACCGTGTCGTTGTGTTTTTTTTATAAACCAGAAGTGGCCTCCTCTTTCGACAGAGGAAGCTTTGAATTCATTTGGAGCATGGGAGAGAGGGCCGGAGCTTAGAGGAACTCCTAATCATACACCAGAACTCGGATTCCTTCACCGATGGTCTTGTTTAAACTGCACGGGTGAGTTCATCCCCTCTACTTGTGCGTTTCCTTCCAAATATTTCTTGAAGGGAAGTTATTTGAGTTTGATTGGCTTAACATATATCCCAGATCTACGCCGTTCTCAGTTGTTTCATGAGGTGTCATTCATTTATATCGATCAGTGGAGATCGAGGTAGGTGGTCTGATGTTTAACCCCAACTATCGTGTTTTTTGTGTGTACCATTATGCTACGCGCCCTTATTTGGGGTGTCGTATGGCTAAGGGATTGGCTGATAAAATACCTAGAATTGCATAGGCAAGTTAATGAATATGTATAAACTGTTGTTTGGGAACGTTTCTTTGATCCAGGGCCACCCCGTGGGTGCGTTTCTCTTGTTTAGTCATTTGGCAAGGATACCCGATGGTATGTCATGGTTATATCATGATTTGAGTTTTCTTAAGAGGAAAAATATTTGAAATGCTTGCTTATGCTTTGGGCTCATCCCGGTAACTTTATTTTGTTCTATTCACCTGAGGGAAAGGCCTGAGGGAGTGGTTCTATGGGCCTGAGGGTGTGGTTACTTGTTTGGCCTGAGGGAGTGGTTACTTGTTTGGCCTCAGGGTGTGGTTACTTGTTTGGCCTAAGGGTGTGGTCACTTGTTTGGCCTGAGGACATGGTAACTTTTTTAGCATGAGGGTGTGGTTACTTGATTAGCCTGAGGGCATGGTTCTGTTACCCCAAGGGATATAGTTATTATGTCTGAGGATACAATTTACATTGAATATTCACTGTGGTGATTTATGATGTTATATCTTCCAAGCTAAAGCAAATTCTTGGAATTTCTTAAATAATAAGTAAGTCGTAATGGAACTAGTAGGAGTAGCTGCTTCTGAGTAATTCCTAGTTTACTGCATTTCATTAGTACACACTGTTGTTACAGATTTTCACTGATAGTTCAGAACGGGCCTATAGTGGTTGCCTATTGGGATTTATTTCTCACAACCTATTTGGGTCATGTATTGGGACCAAACAGATTATATTGCTGCTGGTGTAGATAATGGAAAGAGTCCCTATACAGGTACTTGATTATTGTCGAGGAGTAGGAGAGCATGGGACAGAGCTTAGGCTTGTGATGTTGCTGAGTTCCTGGTGCACTGTTTTATTTTGTTTTGTGGTATTTGTACCATGTACTGTATTGTTTCAGATTGCAGTGTATCCTGTTTTGGCTACTGTTGGGAAAAAATCCTTGAAGGCATCATTGAAGTATTTTTTAGGTGATTGTGTTTGTTGACAAAGTGGACATCTGAGTGGTGATTGTTGACAATGAAAAACAATGACATACAAATTTGTTGACAAAGAGGATTTCATGATGGAATCTCAAGTTCAAGAGTTGAGGTCAACGATCCATGTTTGATTCAAGAATGTTGGCAAAATGAATGCATGATCTGGAGGAGGTACAAAAGAACAGATACAAGGTGGCGCCGTTTTCCAGTGTTTGCAAATTTTTGGGCCTGAAAATTGGCAAATGAAGAAAAGTGTTTTCGGCAATGGGACATGCGCACTGAGGAAATGGAGTATAGAAAACTTGCACGCCATATGTTTTTCAAGATCATAAGATCAAAATATGTCTACGGAAATAGGTTCGTGCACGTTTGGGAGTTGGTCGCGCAAGTGTCTAAAAGGATAGAAGACTTGCGCGCCGAGACTGGGTCGCACAGGTAACTTGTTCTCCGTTGTGCAGGGTGGTCAATTTACCTATAAATACTGGACCAACCCTCTTCATTCAGTACCAGAGTTCAACACTTTGAGAAATCAGAGCTCCCATCGCGCATTTGTGGTGGTTATGCAAGTGGTGTGTGTGGTCGCGCAGGTGGGACTTGCGCGCCAGGGTGATAGCTGCATGCCAGTGTTTGGAGCTGCGCGCCAGTGGGAAGTTGTGTGCCAATATTGTTTTGGGCATAAAAGGAATAGAGTCGCGCATGTTTGGAGTTGGGGAATATTGTGTCGTGAACGTGTCTGAGGTGGACTTCTGTGCCCGTTGTGACTTGCACGCCGATACTTGCGCGCCGCGATTGACTTGCGCGCCAAGTAAGGATTATTTCCAGTAGTAATTTTCGGGCTGTGTGGAAGATGGAAGATTGCCCGATTCCTTCGGTGAAAGTAGATATTCATATACGGGTGAAAATTGGGCTTCAACAGAGCATCTACTTATAGAGGAAGATGCATTCCTTCATGCAAAAGAAGAGACCTATAGGTCTATAAACTGTGAGTGGATTCCTTCCAAGAGTAGTGAGCAAAGGAAGAGAAAGAAGGTGATCCTCTCCACCGGCAGTGAGCCAGAGAGAGAGAGAAACAAAGAGTGACCCTTGGGAAAGCAGTGAGCTGACCCTAAACATTGTAAAGGCAGTGAGCCTGGGCATAAAAGAAATCTAGCACAAACATTGTTTCCAATCTAGTAAAGAATAGTGGAATTTGGTACAACCGGAAACTTGTTGGCGTATGATCCTTGGACATATCCCAGTGAGGGTGACCCAATTAAAAATCTTTGTGTCTTCCTATTTGCTTCCCTAAATTACTTTCAAAGAGTCATCATTAGATAAATAAGTAAAGAAGTGATCATAGTTTACACACAAGAGCAAACAATGTGACCCTTGTAATAAAGAGGTCAAGATCCAGTGGGGTAGGAAGAACTTTGAAAAAGAATATCCATACCCTAATTCACCCCCTCTCAGGGTATATAGGCCCCTATTGGTCTTAACAGCTACTTTCTTAGACTTAGGGACATATTGCATCGTTATATATAACTTTTGGTCACTTCTTTAATTCAGTGTTGTTGTCCATTTCAGTTGGTATTATTTACTACTTTTGCTTTTTTATGCTTATATTTTGTTCCGCTATGCTACACTTTGACAAATGAGGGCATAGTTTCCCCATTATCATACATAGGCCCCCACTTCTAGTCGACAACCTCTGTTGTTTGGGGAAATGCGCTTGAGGTTATGTGACCAACCGGATTCGGGGCACCCGTTGAGTGCACCCGGATCCTGGATGTTACATTGAGACACACCCTTACATCTATCCTTCGTTATCTCTTAGATTCCATGAATTTACTTATAGGCTTAAGCCACATTACAAGTTGATTTTTCATTACCTACCCGCACTCTTGGAATTTTTTCAGGAATATTTCAAGTTTGAGTGTGGGGGAAGGGCATTTTGTGTGAGTTTTTTGGGATATGTTTAATTTTTCAGTGATTTGAAGTGTGTTTAATCATTTTTGGAAGTGTATAAGGAGAAATATGGGCCCCATACATTATTTCATTATGCTTTATTTGTCTCATTGGATTCTCCTTAAAAATGAAAAAACTAAAAAATGGAGATAAGATTGAATACATCATTGTACTTACTTTTATGAATCATATCCCTCTTTCTAATAAAGATCGTTATTTTCATACATTCATTGTATTCAATTTTTATATCATCCTCTAAAAAAATAAAAAATAATTAAAATAAAATAAAGTTGTGCCTTTTGGAGCTTTACAAAAAGAAAAAATGAAAAAAGAGAGAATTTGGATCATATAATTCATTTTAATCACTGATTGGCTAATTTCCCATTTCAAAAAAAGTTTTGGTGTTGTGTTTCACACTGTTAGGGGGATTTTAGTTAGTTTCATCATGTGTTTTCCCTTGAATATTCATGCATTGTGCTTAAGAGTCTTAACTCCTCTTTTCAGCCTTAAATCTTCAATCATTTTCCCACCAACCCAAATCCATAGAATTAACCCAGAAAAAGAGATGAGGATTGAAAATATTTTCATGAATCTCATTATAGAGAAATGATAATTTTCAAAAGCCTATGGTGATTCATTCAATTTCTAAGTATGAGCATTACCCCAGATTCAAATTTTTTTGAGTGAAGAGTGACTTCAAATTCAATGTGAGGTGGGTTGTGATTAGGCCATGAATTGATTTAAGAGGTTGAACAAATTAAAATGTGGGGAATTAAAATTAGAGTGATTTTTTTTCATATAGGATACATTATGGAATTCTATTTTGGATAATATCATGGATGTTTTCTCATTTTTGATTGTTGTGTGGATTATGATTTGAATATATGATGATTTCCCCAGAGTGTAATGGTTATGTGTTGGGGAGTGATAAATATAACATTTTCTAATATTTTATTATGTAATTAAATTTTATTAACACCATTATAATATTATTTTATGGGAAATTTTAACATTTTTAGGTTTTTGTTGTATATTGAAGTTAATTGATAAAATGGACTATTTTTGGGATTTAACATTTTCAGTTTTTTTATGAATATCAGCCATAAATTTTTCTACACTGAAATAAATTTTGAATTTTTTTTTCTATAGGATTTAATGCATATTTGGAATCATTTCATCCTTCTAGATCCAAATTTCAATCCATTATTTTGGGGCCCAAATCTAGCTCACAAATTAAGCCGCAAAAACTGTGTATAGATCTGGACATATTTGAAGACGATCTAATATATCACACTTTGCTATCCCAACAGAGCTCAAATTAGACATGTATCATTATAATAAATTATTTTACATATTACATTAATGAGTTAACATGTTAATATGGATTTACATTGTCATAATGTAATGGGAACTTGCTGCATTGGAATATTAATGGCCACATGGACAGAACTATATTCTTGAATTAAATCTATCAAAAATCCTACATATGGTTCTCAATCCATGTGTAATTTTAGAGTGATGTGGCTGAATCATTTTAAAAACGTTTTAGAAGAAACCAATTACAAATTTCTCCATTAAATGGGGTTAACTTGTATAAACATTTGGTGAACATAGTTAGATCCAATTTTTCATCCCCTCTCCCTATAAAAATGTACCTCTTATTCATTCCATGTTGTTGGAAACATAGGTTGGCCATTTTCTATAGAATTAGGATTTTTTATTATTTAATAAGGTTTTACTTATTTTATTTAGTTTTTTATTTGTCTTCTTCTCTTCTCTTTCATTTTCTATTTTGTGTCCCCCACCGCGATCCTTCTAATCTCCATGAAAGTGGAGAACTGACTCTCATTGTTGTTTGAGGGGGGATTGGTGGTTATTGAGTTTTTTGTTCTTAAATGTTTCTCTATATTTTATTTTAATAATTCAAAAGTGTTTAAATGGTTTTGGTGTAGGGATCACCCCACTTTCACTACTGTTGAGTTCTTATTCATGTTTTAATCATTTTCCTCTCATTCAACATCATGATATTTTATTCAGGGTGGAGTGACTTTACGATGATGATCTGAGTGAGTATTATATTGCATGTAGAGGTTCAGTTTGGGATAATAACATTTAATATGAAGGTGTTGTTTGATATGGTTTATCTCAACATTGAGAAGAATATTGAGAATAAAGTTTCATTAAAGAACAATGATCTTATCTCCATGATCTCCCAAGAATGACAATGACTCTTCACTAAATTCTTTCTATATTCTTTATTTACTTTGTGTTTTTAATTTTATTATTAATATATATTATATTATATGTATTTTTAGAATCAAGCCCCGATCAATTTATATTATTATATAAGTAGTTTTATATAAGTTTGTTTATAAATTTTGATAATAGAAATTTGGTTTGTTGTAAGCGGCCTCCTTGTAATCGAACCTAGGGTGTGCCACTATGGTGAAATATTTGTTAATAAAAATTTAATGGAATGGTATCTGTGAAAAATACCTCTCATTAGTATCTCATTCCTTTTTGGCATACCCATTCAATGGTTTACACACACACCGCACATGCATGCTCCAGTGGCAATTCCATACTAATGATCAGTTTCTCATCTATCCACAAATTAATCAGTAAGTGTCCAATATTCTTATGCACCAATAGAACATGAACCTTATCAATGGTAAAATCCCTTGTACCCCAATGGTACATGCCCCTTATTCAGGTTTATGTTGAAATCATAAACTCACACCAACCCATGTTTGTTAAAACCATACCAAACCCATATTTAAAACCATTTTATTAATACCTTCATTTTATTGAAAAAATTTCCATAAAACCATTTCCATGAATCAAAACCAATCCAATTTTTAACACATCATTTTAAAATCATGAAACAAAGCACTTATCACAAAAATCAATTTCCACAATTTTAAAAACCCTCAATAAAAAAATCTACTATGATTTTAAAAACAATGTCTCAATAAATTTCAAGAAATTAAAATAATTTAAAACCAATTCTTAAATTTATAAAAAAATAAGTCGAGAGTGAAGCAACCTACATTGGAAACTGTGTAAAAAACGATGAATGGCAAAAAATATTCAACATTGTCGGGCTGAAACTCCAAAACCCACATTAGATATAATTCTATAACATTAGCACAACCAAATCCCATCATTATTGGAATAAAACATCATAGATCTATTCCTAATGGACTAGATATATGAATATAAGAAAGGTAAAAAGAATAATATATCTAAGAAAATCCACCAAGAATAGAGACTTAACAAGAAAGTAAGACTTCAATGCAACAATAATTTCCAACGAATCACTTCAAGATTTAGAGTAAATGTCTCCACAGACTTTGGGATGAGAGAAAATGAGTTAGGGTAAACTTAGGGAAAACAATATTTATAGTGTCAAGTATGAATTAGATCCATAATTTTCAGATCATGTTTTCTTATGTGCATGGTTAGGGCGCACAGTTAGGAAAACTATGTGATAACCATGAAAATTTATTTATCCAAAAATTCATAGTTTCTCCTTTGTGGATGAATGGTTTGGCCAAATAGTGTACTTAACTAGATCCCAATTCCTCACATTTCATGTTTTTTTAAAGTTTCATGGTTTTTACTAACCGTGATCAAACCATGAACTTATAGAAAATCCCCAAAAACATTCTGAAAGTCCTCTAAAATATCCCAAACATCACCCAAACACTTTAAATACTTAAAATACATAAATAAATGGTAGATTAATTGAAATAAGGGGTTATACATTCTCCCCACCAATGCCCTTTCCATCCCAAAAAAGTAGAAAACCACCATTTCCTTGAAATTGTTTAGGCCATTTCTCGACCTTTTTCTTTTCCTATTCTCAATTTTCTTCTTGAATCTGACCTAGTTTCCACAAAACCAACACTATATTGATTCTTTTCTAATTCAAGACATTATATGACCTATCCCTAATACATACTGGTATAAGAACCAATGAATCACCTAGCTCTAAGTCAACATGATCTTATCAAATTACATGGTTAGGATCAGGCTGATACATTTTCAATTGAGGTAAATGAAACACAAAATGCACAAAAATGAACCTTGGTGGGAAATCCAACCAATATATCACCTCAAAAACACATTCTTGTATCTCTAAAGGGTATATATATCAAGGATATAACTTTCCCTACTTCCAAAAATAATGATGCCCAATCCTTGGAGAGATTCTCAAGAAGACACGATCACTCCCCTTGAACAAAAATGGTCATTAGTGATGATCTGAATATGATTTTTGATGAATATTTTTCATATCCATCTATTTCATGGTCAACTGAAACTTCTCCTTTATCTCTTAGACAAGGCTCAATCCATCCAAGGAAGTCTTGATTGTTTCCACCAAACAAAGTTAATAATGACAATGACTCATACATTATTATTAAAAATGATACATATGTATTGAGGACTAATAAATTTTGTTATACGAGAACTCCACTAATGGTGTACGATCCTCCCATGATCTACCAAAATACATTACCAATGACCGAATCATGTCTTCCATTTTTTGTATCATCCATTCGTATTTTCCAACTATTTGAGGAAGATACACCGTACTCAGGGTCAACTGAGTCCTAAGGTATTTCTTTACAGGTTTCTAAAAAAGAGACATAAACCTTGAATATCGATTTTATACTATCAAAACTAGTTTTTGTGCCTCTTTACTACTTCACGGATATATTTCATAGAAAATTTCTCCACTGTATGAGATTCATGAATATTAATGAAATGATTTGACTATGTGATTTGATCCACTATCGCCTATGTAGTATTGTGTTTTTAAACCATCCTTGGGAGACCTATAAAAAAATCCATGGATATCATCTCCCATTTTCAAATAGGAATAGGTAAATACTGCAACGTACCTACTGGTCTTAGGTGCTCTTCCTTAACCTGCTAATAGTTTAACCATCTCGAAACAAACTCATCCAACTTTATTTTCATGTCAACCTACCAACACTTTTTTCAGTTACATATACATATTCTGTGTTCCCAGATAAACATACCATCTTGAATGGTTGTATGCATAAATAAGTTGTTTTGGACAATTCATAGGTACGACTATATGATATCAAAACCACAAAACTGAACACTTGTCCAGTTTCCATTTTTCAATGGTCTCCATACCATTGTGTTTTAACATCATAGAAATATATTCTAAATTGGATTCATTTTCCTCTCTAACCATATCCACCAGATTACTAACCAGAGAAACTGGAAATAAAGCCTCTTCATTTCCTTAGTCTTCACCATCCATGTTCATGCCAGCTATCACCAACATCAACTACCACTTGTCTGAAAACTCATTTTATAATTGAGTATATGAATTTCTACTTAATGAAACTTCCACTGAATTTCCCTTTCCCAATGTATACATTATTTCAAAGTGGATCATTTGGAGATACTTCACCCATATTCATTGTCTCAGATTCAAATACCTTTGTGAGAAAATATTTTTCAAGATCTTATGATTTGTAATCACCATGAATTTCTCACCAAATAGGTAATGATGAAATGCCTTAAAATAATTGACTATAGTAGATAACTCCAAACCATGTGTTGGGTAGTTCATCTCATGAAACTATAACTTTCATGAGCAGTAAGAAACCACATGATCTCCCTACATGATAAAAAATCCCAACCCTACTCCCAAGGAATCAAAATACACCACGTACCCTTTTCCATATTCTGTAAAAACAAAAAAGTGTTTATGTAAGGCCAAAATTTATCTCTTGAAAAGACTTTTTACATTCATCATTCCATTGCAATGGAAAATGTTTCCTTTTCAAAGCTATCATTCATGAAGTTAATCATTATAAATCAAGAACATGTTGTCAGTAATAACCAATTATACCTAGGAAACTATGTATCTCAAAGATATTATTTGGTAATTTCCAAGATATAATAACATATATATTTTATGGATTCATGGAAACACCTCATTCAGATATGAAATGGTCAAGGAAATGTACCTCTTTTTATTTAAAAATCACACTTTGATAATTTGGAATACATACGATGATCCCACCAGATACCCAACGTTGTCTCTAAGAGTTACTCATGCTCAGCCCTTTTCCTTCAATACATCAACATGTCATCCACAAAAACCACCACCAAAGAATCTAGATATATTTGAAATATCTGATTAATCATTTCCATAATGTTTTTTGGTTAATTTTTAAGACTGAAAAGAATAACCACATACTCTTAATGGTTGTATCTAATTCTGAAATCTGTCTTCAGAATATCCTCCTTCCAAATCCACAATTGGTGATATCCCAATCATAAGTTAACTTTTTAGAATCACTGGGCTCCCCTCAATTCATCGAATAGATCATCTATGTGTGTAAGTAGATATTTATTCTTTATCATAACATGGTTAAGCTTATGACAATCCACACACTGCCTAATAGTTTCATCCACCTTTTTCAAAAATAGGATTGGCACTGCCCATTGAGAAGTACTATGGGAATGATCCCTTTTTTACCAGTTCCTCCAACTACACTTTTAATTCCCTTAATTATAGTGGGTTCATCCATCAAGATTAAAGGGAAATGGTATAGTTACCTAGGAGGAGATCAATTGTGAACTCCAATTTTCTTATGGGTGGAAGCCCTAATAAATTTTTAGAAAAAAAACATCCAGAAACTAATCAACAACTATTTGAAAAATGATATTCTTAATCTCATCCACCGATGAAAATTTTAAATCTTTTAACATATACCATATCTATCCATCTGATGGTGATAAAAAACCTGATTCACATGCCTTTTCATTATGGTCTCCTCTAAATAGATGCTTGATGCCATCATCAGTCACAAAACTATCCCTTTTTGTATAACATTTTATGTGTGCTTTGAACATAGTCAATAAATCCATACGTAGGATTATGGAATAGACATTTATCTAAATCCCATATAAATCTCATATCTTCTCAACTTCATCAATAGTTAGAGAAAATTATTTAAACATAAAGTCTTGACATTCTCTTAGAACAAGAGGAGTATGATGTTTCCAAATATAAAGCATAATCACAACATTTAAACACAAAAGATCATAATCATGAGAAGAAATGAATGAATGGGATTCACTAGTATCAAAAAAATATTTCATAACGGTAGAATTCAAAAGAATCATACCTATTACTATCAATGATCTATATTGATCATCCATAATCACCTGGTAAACTCCACACAACATCTTACTCACAAAACATTGTTCTTTATTTCCTTATAGAAATTGTACTACATGAAGAGTCATGGTATTCTTGGAATCACCATGGCTAGTTAAGTTATTCTTATGAGAATTATTTTTATGCACTCACCCCATCAAATAATACGGCATATGTGAAACATAAGATGTTTCCCTAGAACCTATCCTTGGAGAACTGTGATAATAATGTTGAAGATTCCCCACATAGTTTCAATTGTTGCATGATAAATGTGGTTTCATACAATCCCATTTCATGTGATTAAAATATCCACATTGAAAACATCCAACTTTTCTCTCCAGTTTTGAAGGAAGAATTATTGATCTAGCCTTCTGGTTCTGAGTCATCCCACTACCTTGGAAATAAGTTTCCCTCCTCTTATTATTCCTAGCATTTTAGTTCCCACAATTTAATAGGTATTATCATGCTTCCTCCATTCAAATATATTAATATTTCCATTTATTCCATCATCAGTATATTGATAATCTATGTAAAATCCATTATAAAAAGAATAGAAATATTTTATTTAATATCTAGCCTCATACTTGATTCAAAATTGTCCACCTTAAAGGGAACACTTGAAGAAACTTTGGGTGCAATACAGACTAAATTGATAAATTTTGCCATATACTTTGTCACTGAGATATTCTCCTACTTCAAGCTGAAAAAGTTTCTTGTTCTATAAATCATGAATGTGTGAGGCTAAAATTGTTTTTTGAACAATTCTTTAAAATCAACCCATGAAATGTCTTGGTGCAATTAAACCTGAAATGATAAATCCCACCACTGGTGTACAAGATCTTCCAGTATATAGATAACCAACTTGAATTTCAAATCTATCGGTATGCCTATGAAATTGAATATTTGATTCATGCTATTCATCCACACCCCTAATTTCTCTTATTCCAAATCACCATGAAATATAGGTGGGTTTTGCTTCAGAAAATAAATAGAATGATCCACTTGTATTGGTTTATCCCTTCTATTTACTCTATCAGTAGATTGAAATGACTGGACTATGCTTTGAACCAATTGTTGTTTTACCTATGGATCATTTGCAACCACATTTCCAGCAGCTTCCTCTAGTTGGTTTCTATGATGGAAACTAGGTTCCATTTTCTATAAACACAATAAACACTATAATTCTTACTCTCAAACAATTGGAGGCTTAGCGATTCAAATTGACCACATCATAACTATGATAATAAGCTTTTAAAAATTCAACACTTTCATTTTCCAACACATATTCAAAAATTTCACCATGATTTTTAAAATGAACGTATTTTCAAAATACCTATATCATGAATTTTCAAAATATCTCATTTGAAAACAATTCCAACACTTTTTCAAAAATTGAAATTTTTTCAAAGAATCACAAATCATTATTCAAAATGACATATGCACTCCTAGTGGGAAGTCATTTCTAAAATGCATGTCATGCTCATATCATTGGATAAACCCATGAAAAATATATTAAAACTCCTATAAGTGTATTAAAACACATATGTACCCAACTCTATGATAAATTTAAGTTCAGAATAAATAGTTTAGTTATACCTTTTTATGCTTTACATTTCAAGTCCCGATAATCTTACTCCTTTCTACCATCCCAACTCAAAGTACAATATTTAATGATTTTCTAACTCTAAGAATGAACAATAGAATTTATACCAAAATGAATGATGGACTGTCCAAGACTGATACCATTTGTAACATCCCACTGGTCCTCATTGTCTTGAGAATGTGGTGGAACATTACATGGCCTTAGGTGACATCCCCAAGATGCCAATGGCTAGAAATAAATGTCAATGGATTCAATATAGTTGGGGGATGATTTTCCCTTTAAAACATAAAAAAAACAAAGATAAACATAACCAATAACCACTATATGATGCATGATAACAATATAATACAACTCAATGTAAAACAAAACTGATAATAATAAAAAACTACACTATAACCAATATCATATTACCAAATCAAAAGACTAAACCACAAAGCTCCAAGACTCCAAATGCATAAATTTATAGTTCCCAACATGATCCATTCTCTAAATCCACATTCTATTTTCAAAGTATTATAATGAATCAATAAGGATATGTGATATTTTTCCTTTACCTATGTCCTAATATATGATATTTATGAACCCACCAAAGTGCCAAAGTAGGGGGTGAGTAATATAACTCAATAGAGTTTCCCCAAAAGACTTCCCTAATCACTCCACTAGGATAGAAAATTTTATCACATTTATATAAATTAATTTATATAAAACCATTAAAATCATTTCAATGGTTTATATCAAATCAAAGGAAATTATAAACCAAAACATTTTTTAAGGAAAGAAACTAACCAGTTATTTAAAACCATTTCCCATTCCTTTTTAGCATTCCCATTCCATGATTCACACACACACCACACATGAATGATCCAGTCATAGTTCCATACTCATGAACAATTTCTCTTCTATCCACCAAGTCATCAATAAGTGGAAAATATCCTTGTTCCCCAATGGTACACTCCCCTTATCCAGGGTCACATCCCTTGTACCCCAATGGTACATGCCCCTTATTCAGGGTCACTTCGAAAGCATGAACTCCCTCCAAACCAGGTATGAAAAAACCATGCCAAACCAATATTTCAAACCATCTAAATAAACCTAACTTTTATTGAAATGATTTCCATAAAAAAATTTCCCTAAATAAAAACCAAGACCTATTTTAAAACATCATTTTAAAATCACGAAACAAACACCGTTCACAATAAACAATTTCCAAAGTGTTTCAGACCATCACAAAAGAAGATTTATACAAATATTTGAATAATAATTTCCCAATAAATTTCATGAAATTAAAAAAAACATTAATCCAAGAACTCAAGTTCTAATAAGAGGAGTCGATAGTGAAGCCACATACCTAAAAAACTATGGAGAAAACAAAGAACAACCCAAATTCTTCAACAAAACTAGGTTAAAACTCCCAAAACCACCTTAGATTTCATTTACTAAGATAAAATAATCAAAATACATCATTATTGAAATAAAATATCATAAATATATAAAAAAAATACTGTATATATGAATCAAAGAGAAGGAAGAAGAAGAGATCTATGAAAACCCACCAATAATAGAGACTTACTATGAAAATCAAACTTCAATGCACCCAAAATTTCCAACAGATCACTCCTAGATCAATAGTAAATGTATCCACGGACTTTTGGATGAGAGAAAAATGTGTTAAGATCAAATTAGGAAAAAACATAAGGTTTATAGGAAAATATGACTCAGATCCACAATTTTCAAATCTAATTTTTTCCATACACAGTTAGGAAAACTGTTTGCTAACCATACAAATTCTTCTATCCCCAATTGAATTGTTTCTCTTAGGTGGATGCATAGTTTGGAAAACACATTCACCAAACCATGAACCAACCCAAAGCATAATTCCTCACTTTTCATGGTTTTCTGTACGAATTTCATGGTTTTAACAAACTATTCAAAAAACATGCACCTCCGTAAAATCCTAAAAAACATTCCAAACATCCTCAAAACTATCCCAAACATCACCCAAACACTTTATATACATAAAATATATAAATAAAGGGTAACTTAATTAAAAATAGGTGTTCTAAATTTAGGAAATATTAGTGGGTAATGGATATAGTCTTTACTTTTCATTTTCATAGTTGGAAATAGTTTCTTAAGTATTTTAGTTTTCATGAAAGTTACACATTGATTATTATTTTTATCCATGCTAGGTAATAATTAAATTTTTCATATATCATTAATTTTATTAAAATTAATGTAACCTAAATGATTATTCCATAAATCAAAATATTTTATCCAGTTATCAAAAACAATATTTGTATTCAATTAAAACAATCCATCTTACAAGTGACCCTTTCAAATAAAGATCTCATCCTTGTAAAGAACAAAGTTATCTACCTAAAATACTATCTTAAACATATACTTGATTAACAATATCAATAAAACTAAGTTCATATGAACTTTAGTAACATATAAGACATCATTTAAGGTAAGGATATTTCTTGAGGTGAAAATGAGATCAATAACTTCCTTTCCTTATATGATTATGCTTACAGAGTTACCCATGTAGAGAGATGTCCCATATTTTATTGGTTCTATCCTCTTGAATAAATATTTTAAGTTACACACATCTCAGATAACACTAGGAGCGATCCACCAAGAATAGTTAACCTTGAGCACATTCTCTTTAAATATCATGCTCATAAAGTTCTATTTTCAAGCATTGTTTCAACTTTCCTATTAAGAAGATGACAAACCACTTTGAAGTATCTTTTTCTTCCACAGATGTAGAATTCCCATTTTTTCTTCTTTAATTAAAAATTTTCCATTAATGGATGTTTTGGATGTTTTTTCCCTTTTAGGACCCAGATGGATCCACTCCCTCCTCTATAAGGACATTGGATTTATTATACTTAAGCTCATTTTCCTCATGATTTTTTTATTCCACCTTAATTTATAGGTATTTAAGTAAATCATTAAGAGAAATATCTTCCTTCTTGTACTTTAAATCATGTATAAAATTGTTCCAAGAATGAGGTATCTTATCTATGAAGGATGTGGTAACCATAACATCATCCATGTTCAGTTTTTTTCTTAAGGTTTTTAATATTCATTGTATTTCATAGATGTTATCTATGATAGATCTATTATCTACCATTTTATATGAAATAAAATTTCTCACTAAGAATTTATTTCTTTTATCATCCCCTATGATTTACTTTTTCTCTAACTCATCTCATATCTCCTTTGCAGTTAAAATATTTCGATATTTGTTAAATAGTTCATCTGCTAAAGCATTGAGTATGTTACCCCAACACATGATATCATCATTTTCCTATATTTGTATTTTGTGTACAACAAAAAGCATCTCATATTTAGATATGGAGGGATTTCGATTCAAAATCACATACACCAATTTTAGAGTTATAAGTAATAAGTTCATCCTATTTTTCCACCTCTTGAAGTGGTTTCCATCAAATTACTCCACCTTCATCGCATTATTGAGCATTTCCATATCCATGTTGATGGAGTCTAATCTTAATATTTTTGTGGAAATTTTTGATAATGGATATGTAATAAAGTTTTTATGGTTATATAAGGAGGTCGTCAAAGCACATTATGATGTTTCCCTCCATCAGAGTATATTCACCCCCACCAAAACAGTAATACTATGGGTTTCCATCAAATAGTATTTAAGATAAAATTGTGGATTGATACTTGAAACATGTTTTTTATAGAGTATCCATTAAATACAATTTTGAAATATGAGATCTTTGAAAAAGGGATTTGTTGTTGTGAACCAAAAAAGATCCTTTAGTGCTTATTGAATGATTTTTAGGAATCTCAACAAATCAAGGTATTAGAGGAGTGTATTGATTTCTTAGATGTGATTTTCCCATCTTCCAAATGATATATTTTAAATATGTGGAGGCAGCCATTTTGATAAGTCATCCAAATCATTCAAATGGATGGACACCTTTTCTGGATAGGTATATTATTTCCAGATTTAATCTTGTTTGTTCGATCTCACCTGATTGATTAAGTATCCCAGATCAGACCCACTAGATAACTATTATGATTGTTAGATCACAACAAATCTGGTCGATAGTCCATATCATTCCCATTCAGTGAACTAGGTTAACCCGCTAGATGTACCCAATTTGGAATGGGCACAAACCAGTATGGCCCATTGATCCATCTTAAAAAATTAAGGCACAACCAAACACATCATGTCGACCTGGAATACAAACTTAAAAGTGCACCATCAAAGTGAAACATTGCACCTATTAATCAATGAGTTCATGTGTGTGGATGGTGTGATGCACCATCCCACATAGGATTCTACCTCTTTTCCTTTATTACTTTTAAATTGTAATAAAGTGTTCCCTTTAATAAAGGGAGCCATGCTCTAAACTACATTTCAATGTGGGATTCAATAACCTTCCCCTTTTAATAAATTAAAATAAAAACTTTTAAAATTTTAAAAACTATTTGAAATCCAACATGAACTATTGTTTGTGTGGAGAAAATTTGGGGGTATATGATATTTTCTTTTCTTTTATTAATTTTACGGGTTAGGTTTTTCTTTGTTTAGAATATAGGATGCCCAAGTATCAATTCATTTGATGCTTACCATCCGATTTTGTATAAAAAATAATTTTCATTATATATATATATATATATATTTAAACAGTATTTAAAAACAAATTTTTTATTCAGAATTACCATTATTTAAGTAAATACAAAATATAACTAAAAACTTCACCCGAGACACCCTTTATAGAGGAGGATACCTTGACATCCCTTATGGATTTTCCATTGTGGGATTCATTTTTACATTTCCAACATTCTAATAATAAAATATTAATAATAATTATAACACATAAATAAAAACAAATAATTAAAATAAATTATCATTAATATAAATAATGAATAATATTATAAATAAAAAAATAATAATATAAATAATAATTATCATGAAAAATAATAATTACTAACATCTAATATTATTATTAATTAATAATAATATTATTAATTAATAATATTATTCATATAATAATATTATAACTAGTAATTATTTAATACCATTATCAATATAATTATTAATAACTAATAGTTAATAACATAAATTGTTAATTAATGGTTAATAATTGCTAATTAATAATAAAAAAATTTATATAATTAATATTTATTATTAATTATTAATTATTAATTATTAATTAATAGTAATAATTAACAATAATAATAATTATTTATTATTTATTTATTATTAATTATTGCTTATTACTAGTTATTAATTAATATTATTAATTATTGTTAATTATTACTAATTATTATTAATTATCATTAAATATAAATTGTTATATTATTATTATTATTAGTTATTAACTATTTTTGTCATAATAATTATTAATTTTGTTAATTATATTAATAATTTTTTATTTCTAATATTAATTTTTTTGTATTAATGATAAATTATTTAAATTAGTTTTATTTTACTATATTTTACTATTTATTATTTATTATTAATAATATATTATTATTAGAATGTTGGAAATGTGATATTGAATCTCACATGAAAAATCCATATGGGGTCTCAAGGTCCCCTCCCTTATAAAAGGGTGTCTTGAGTGGGGTTTTAGTTATATTTTGAAATTTCTTAAATATTGGTAATTCTAAATAAAAAATAACTATTTTAAATACTATTTTAAAAAATTTATATACATATATATATAATAAAAAAACAAAATTTAAATTTAAATTAAAAAACAGTATTTGGAGAAATTTTTATTTTATTATATATATAAAAAAAACTCTTTATACATAAATTTTTTAAATCAGGTGGGGGTGTCAAATAAACTGATTCTATTCACATAGACTATCATGCATCAATTTATTTGATGCTCATCCATCCACTTTTCCAAATAAAAAACCCAAAACTATTTAATTAAAAAAACTCATACCACAAATTTTTTCATTCGTGTGGGGTTTATGTGTGAGGTGGCTAGAGGTAGGCATTGGTGATGTTCTTCGTTGAAATTCATATCAAATTTTATATTGGTGATGATTCACATTTATCAAGAATGTGCATGGTGGTTCTCATTTTCATTTCAGTGACCAGTGGTGTGGTATTTCTCATTCAAAAATCATCAGTGGTGACTTACAGTGGTCCTTGAATCAACAACAACACATTAATTTAAATTCATTATTTTATATGTCCTATTTGAGTTTTGGATAGTTAATTATCATAGTGTCAGAATTGTAATGAATGTGATGGTGTTTTCATGCCATTATTTTTTGAGCCATATTTTATTATCAATAATTTTATATTATTTAGGTGTTTAATCATTTAATTATACCTTTGTGTACTCCATTTTTTATATGGGATTTTTGTACATGTTTTTATTTTTATTCATGTGACACCTAATAAGTATTCATGGGTTGGATAACATCAGAGAATTTATCTATTCGTAATCTTGTGCATGATAGAATGGTAAGTCACACAGAATCAAATTCATAATAAATAAATATTTTAACTGAAAAATTAATATTTTGTGATAGTCCTCTCCACACTTACATTGGTGATACATAGTATGTAATCCCATGTGATGGATCTTGACATAGATAGATATATTAAATTTATGGGAAAAAAGTTTGATATTTCACTAATTGATTCAATTCTGAAATATCAGTTGAATTATTCATCTTATCAAAGAATGATATATTTTATAATTTATGTAAAAAATTAGAGTATTATCTTCCATTAAACAATGAGACTTGCTAGAATTATTGTTAAATTTTTGATCATTTATAATTAGACAAATAAATATTCATATGTGAAAATAAAATAATTTATATTGCATGCGATTGAACAAGATTCACAAAAATAACACTTGCACATCCATTTCTATCCATTTAGTTAATAATGATTTTCTAATAGTCATTGAATTTTTAGAATTTTCACTTTACATCATAATGAAAAATTCATTACTTGCACGTTCTTTAAAGAGGATATTTCAAGTGTCTAGACGCATTCTTCCAATGGGATGACTCTACTACCACTTCTACAATAGTTTTAGGCTTATAAATGTCAAATTTTGGAGTGTTGTGATAGCATGAACTAAATTTATAGTTCCATTACTAGGGAGAATTCTATCATCAAGATACCCTTTAAAGAGATTGGTTTATGTTCAAAACTAAAAAGAAACAAGACACAGAATGAATCAGATCACTACTCTTGATGATTTTTCATTGCTAGAAAGTTCAAGATCAAAAAAAAATCATAATGACATGGTTAGAATAATGTTTCTACAATAATAGATTTCCCAACCCACCAAAAATTCATGGTATAGATCATAAATTTTCACTTCCTATGTGTTCTAAAAGTAATTATATTTATTTTAGTGATTATTATTCAATTCACTGTTATGATCCATGAGATAATAATTTACTATATTCTACTTCTAGTGCATATATGTAACTTCCTGACCCAAACATCAATCCAAACATTGCTAAACAGGTTGGGTGTCACTGACCTTAAGCGTACCTCCCCAAACACCAAAGTCTACAAAATAGAAGGGAGGGTGTAATCAGGTATAGTGGGGGGTTAGAACCTCCAGAAAAAGGAAATGGTAGTGGTCTGAGCATAATAATATAACATGAATCATATGTAAGTTACTCAGCAGACTCGAACCAGACCTACAAAACAGATGTACAGAAATATAAAATAAATAAAGGAAGATATAAATTAACCAAAGAAACAGAAAGTAAACATAACATCATGCAAGCAATAACTTTTACCCACATAACAAACTAAGAATGCATCCATAGTAGGTCATACATATAAACATACTAAGGGAACAAATGGCAAACCAATAGTATCTCCAATAATAATGTAATCATGTTGATCCAGAAATGGAAACTAGAAAAAGTAAACTGAAGCTAGGAATGACCTCAAGGTCTATACCAATCATTATGCCTAACAGTACTACGATCCAGCTCTTAAGGCTGATCCTTTTCCTATAGATAATACCATAAAGACTTCATGCATCCTAAATGGCTCATGTAGGTTGTGAGATGAGTCTTAGTTGGATACCACCTAATGGTTCCTACCAAGTATATGTGTTTAAGAAAACATGAAAATCTATGTAAGAAAAACAATACAGTGTAATAATATACACAATCCTCACTGGTTCTTAGCAGCCACCAGGGCGTGTCACTAGATTTTTCTAAAGCTAGAATCTTAACAGCAAAGAGATTCCTTGGCCCCTAGCCTAAGATACCCCTGTAGTCACAATGTCCTAGTGAACCCTCAGGTTCCACCTCAAATATGTAACCTGGCACCACGTGCCTCCTGATAACTCATGTCTCACGTACCTATGTCCCGATACCATGCCCAAAAAAACTATCCCAGTCCCATGGACCCCTAATCAGAAGCTCACGTCAGCCCATGGCATGACAACTAATGGAACAGTGATGCCTATCCTTAAATAATAACTAGAGGAACAGTGATGTCTGCCCTCAAATGAATAACCAAATCAATAGTGATGTCTGTCCTCAATCCCACAACTCGGTAGCCACATCACTACCAACTGAAGGCTCCTCACCTTCCACGTGGCTTCCTATGACAATCACCCCCAAACTAATAGTACCTATACTGAAACTATTGGGGGACTCTACCCACATAACATGACTCAAATCGACACTTTTTCCATCATGGGTGAGAAGAAATTACAAAATACGAAAACAAGCCCCACCATCTTGGATACATCGTGTCCCTACGACCATGTGGCTCATGTCTAATGGCCTCTCCATCCAAGTATCCCAGACCATGACCAACCTAACAGTGACACTACCTCAAACTGACATCCATGACACCCAATCTCATGGTCAAAACTACCCAAGAAAATTTGGTCCATACCCAACCTTTGACCAACATTACTCAAGAAAATATGGGTCATGCCCAAGACAACCCCAAGGGTTCCATCCCAGGTAATTCAACAATTATATATATACATACAATTCAAACAACACATTATAATCAAGAAATTAAATTTATAAGATTTAATTAAACACTTTAAAAATCACCATAATATGACATGGAGGTCTTGAATGCCTCTAAATAATTTAATCAAGCTTAAACAATTTAAGCGTACCAATATAAATCAAGACCATTCATTTAAAACCATTTTAGTAACCCCAGCCTAAATAACCTGATGAGCAATGTCCTCGCACCCAACCTCACTCGAGAATAATAGGTAAGGGAATACCCAATGGCATCCCACAATGTATAACAATCAACTTTAAATGCAATCATATGGTTCAGCTCAAAAACCCACCATTGCACTAAAATATGCAACCTTCAAATGTCTAATAAAACACAAAACAATGTATGCACCACCTACCTCATACTTTTATGACAATTATCATCTAGTACCAACCTCTAATTCATTATAGAATAAGGTAGATCTATATAACGACAATAAATGCTCAAACTCCTATAACATGGCCGAGAAACAAAATCTTGAAAAATGGATCAAGAGGAGTCAATATCTTACTAGTGGGGTCTTGTGGATCTAACAATGTTCGATTTATACTTCAGACGAAGAATTGGGAGAAAAAGTGAGTCCTAGTCGATGGTTTTGTGAACCTAGGTGAGGAGGTTCTATCCACTAATGCAAAACAAGGATACTTTCCATTTTAAGAAAAAATTACAAAGTACACAACATGTACTTGGGACTACATGTCATGCGGGTTCTATTACTATTCCAAAGACGACCGAGTTTCACCGACTTAATTTCTAGGTATTTCCAACATGACTACATGGAGTGTTGAAGGAAATAAATAGTGTGTACATGTTTAATTCTCTTACCCTTTTTGACATCCCAACACGATGTGTATACCCCTTACACGGCCAGAGACTGCATGACATGTACTTGGGATTACACGGTGTGTGAACCAAAGTCAGTTTATGTGAAAGTCTGATTCCAGTACTTGCCCAGTTTCCCCCTGTTTTTCTCAAAAACAACTAAAAAAAAATCGTACCTCAAATGAAGAACCTAGTTTCTAAAAACTTCCCCCCTTAAAAAATTTTTCTTTGAATTTCCCTTCCTAGTGAGGTAAAGGAACAATGTTGAACAAATATAAACCAAATCTCAAAACAATCAAAGGTCCATCGACCTATTTCATAGACCCATGTTCTTCCCATGATGCTTCATTTCCATTGCACCTCATCAGGTTCTCTTGTGTTGCTTCCAACACACAAACATATCCTGCACCGTATCAGTGATCACCTCAAGCCCATGGAATCCATTTCACAATGAGTTCCCACATCCCATGGATGATCAAAACAACCTGGTGCCTCACACCTCAAACACAACCCATATCCTTGATGCCCTAATGCCTAAGAAACTTCAAGTAACCAAAATCCAATGGATTCCCTGATGCCTAAGCACCACAAGTAACCTACATCCAACGATTACCTTGATGCGAGGAATCTCATATATATATATATATATATAATCACTCATCCAAAATTGTGACAACCCACGTACCAGTGTCTAGTCAGTCCAAAAACATATTGTGCACCACTTTCACTCAAAATAGGAATGCCCACCCCAAACAAAAGAAAAAGGAAAATATCATAGCTATGCCCGCTGTGTGCCTCTAACTATTGTTGGATCACTAGCCTGCTCAACCCCTGGCTCCTCCATGGTGTGCACCTGGCCTGACACATGACTACTGAAATCCTAACCTCTCTATAATGCTGCACTTTCCACCAGACATTATCCCCACTATTAGGTACCACTTTTTCTTCCACATCCTTCGCATGCAGCTGAACCTCGACTACCCTCACCTGGTACTAATCCTGACCCATCCTTTGAAGCATGTTCCTACTTCAGCCCATGTCTACTAGTTATTTGAGAAGGCTCCCTGCAGAACCTCCCAAGGTTCCCAACTTGTCCATGTTCCTAGAACTCCTTTGGAGGACTATCACACTGAGTTTGGATATGCCTTTGCTACCAACACTGAAAGAACACCATTGTTTAACTTCCATGAGGTGGTTTATCTGAGTCCTTGGCCTAACTACCCAGTTGAAACGCTCCCCACCTCATTTACTTCCATCAAAACCATCACCTAAATCCATTTTCCATCCAAATTGAGGCATGTATGTCAGGCTTCCCTCATCTATGATCACCTGATTCACCGCCTTTGAGAATGAGGCCAGCCAAAAGTTGTTTATCGACACCCAAATGGCATATCGTAAGCCATCTTCGAAGCACCTCACCCTCTAGGTCTCATCACTTACCATACCTTGTGAAAAGTGAGACAAATCAGTGAAATTAGATACATAATCAATGATGGACATGTCACCCTTCTGAAGGCTCATGAACTCCCAAGCTCTCTCTTCCCTTAGTGTCTTTGGGAAAAGGTGATCGAATAAACTATCCTCAATGTCCTTCTAGGTCAGTCCCTTGTGTCTGCGAGCCTGAACCTGCACATCCCACTAGCTATTTTCCAGTCCTCTAAGCATATAAGTAGCCAACTTGACCCTCCACCTTGGATGCGTCCCAAGTTACTCTAATATCATCGGCATTCTCTATATCCAGTTCTCTACCGCCTACAAACCACTATCACCCTAACATAGTGGTTGGTGCTTTGACTAAAACTCATGTGTAAGGTAATCCATAAATGTATCTATTCCCGGATCACATCTGTCAATACCCTATAAAACACATACCAGACTAGATCAGAGATACTCATCAAGAAAATGACCAAATTCTATCAAAACTATCATCTACCCTACCTAAACTAGATCTTAAACCTGATCCAATCCCTAAGCCTATACCTACAACTCATGCTCTGCCTACCCATCAGGGGTCTAATCCTGATCATGCTCCTTCATAACTGTAGCATCACTCGTCTGAAATTACATTGAGTCATCTAGAAGAAACCCATTGAATACCATAAATGGTTAGATAACACACATATATAGCAATATATATATATATATAATACAGATAATGAAAGTAATAAAAAAGGCAGCATATAATAACTACCCTTACTCTCCCCCACCACAACCATGACAATATCTTCCCAACCTTATGGCCTCCTTACCTACCCTAAAAAGAGCAAAGTATAACAAAATCCATAGGCTACATCTGTCCTGAAAACCAATGTTGCCTCAAACCGATGATCAAGTCTCCAAATCCTTGTGATCAAAATCACCTCAACCATAATACTTGCATTATCTTTTAAGAGTCATTCCCACATTACCTAACCATAAGGGAACATCCCCAAATTACAAAGGATACTGACTAGAAGTGAGGGTATAGTCAGGTATAGTAGGGAGGATATACCCTCTAGAAAAAGGAAATGGTATTGGTCCAAGCATAATAATATAACATGCATCAGAAGGAATGACTTAGTATACTCGAACCATACCCATAGAGAAAAAGTAAATCAATATCAAATAAATAGTGGAAGAAATAAATAAAAAAATTAGCAGAAATTAAAAAAAACATCATGCTAGAAATCACTTGTATCCCCTAAACAAACCAAGCATGCATCCATAGTAGGTCATACATGTAAATATACTAAGGGTGCCAATGGATAACTAACAGTATCTATAATAATAAAGTAATCATGATGATACATAAATGGAAACTCAACAAAGTAAACACCAGAAAGGAATGACCTTAAGGTCCATACCAATATTTGTACCAAACAATACTACAATCCATCTCCTGAGGCTAATCCTTTACCTGTACATAAAACCGTAATCTCTACAGGCATCCTGAAGAGGCTGTGTAGGGTGTGAGACGAGTCTTGGTAGAATAACACCCAATGGTGTGTAACTACTATATTTTTTTAAGCATACATTCATCTCTAAGTAAGGTAAACAGTATGATTCAAAAATAAACACAATCAATATAGTGCTCATCAGCCACCAGGGAGTGTCACCTGCTTTGGGGAATGCTAGACTATTAGAAACAAAGAGAGTCCTTAGCCCCTGGCCTAAGGTAACCATATAATCACAATGTATCAGTGAACCCTTAGGTTCAACCTCAAATATGTAACCTAGATCCTCATGCCTCCAACACCTCGTGTCTCAAGTACTGACATCTTGAAGGAATTCCCAAACAAAAGTATCTCGGTCCCACAGACCCCTTCTCGGAATCTCACATCATCCCATGGCATGAAAACTGGGGGAACACTGATTCCTATCCTTAAATAATATCTAGAAGAAAAGTTATGTTGGTTCTCAAATGAATAACTGGAGGAAAAATGATGTCTTCCCTCAATCACAAAACTTGATAGCCTCATCACTATCAACTGATTCCTTATCACCTTCCACATGGTATCCTATAGTAAGAACCCCCAGACAATTTGTGCCTAACCAGTAACTATCGTGGGCCTCTACCCACATGAGTGGCCATAACCACCTCATCACCGAGTCAACATGTGTGCACATGATTCAAATCGGCACTTTGACCATCACGGGTGAGAGGAAATCTCAAAATAAGAACCCAAGACACATCATCTATATCACCTCATGTCCCTACGACTATGTCATTCAAGTCTAATGGCCTCTCCATCCAAGTATCTCGGATCATGACCAACCTGAAAATCACACTACCTCAAACTGACATTTATGATGCCCATTTCCATGGTCAAAACCGCACATGTAAATCTAGGCCATGTCCAACCTATGATCAATGTCACTCAATAAAATTTGGGTCATTACCAACATAACCCCAAGGGTTCCAGCACCTATAAATTATCAATTATATACATATATAAAATTTAAACAACACATTATGATCAATAAATTTGATTTAAATGATTTAATTTCACACATTAAATAATCATCATAATATGACATGGAGGTTTTGAATGCCGCTAAATAGTTTAATCATGATTAGACAATTTAAACTTACCGATATAAATCAATACCATTTATTTAAAAACATTTTATCACCCCAACCAAAATAACCCAATGAAAAACGGCCTCTCTCCCTAACTCACTAAAGAATAACAGGTAAATGAATACCCAACGGAATCTAACAAGTTATAATAAAAAAATTAAAATTAAATAATAACGTTACACCCAAAAACCCAGCATTGCTCTAAAATCTGCAACCCCCAAATGTCCACAAAAACACAAAATGAAGTATGCCCCACCTACCTCATACTCGTATGATAATCCTCATCTAGTACCAGCCTATAATGTAGTCTAGAACAAGGTAGATCAACACAATGAGCATAAATGCTCAAACTCATATAACATGGTTGAGAAATGAAATCATAAATAACTTCTCAAGATGAATCAATAACTTACCAATGTGGTTCCAACGGATCTGATGATGTTCTATTTGGACATAAGATGATGAATCTAGAGAAAAATGTGTCTCATCCAACTGGTTTGTGAACCAGAGTCAGGAGGTTCTATCCACAGATGAAAAATGAGGCTTATGCCTGTTTTAAGAAAAAAATTACAAACCACACTGTGTGTACTTGTGACTAAATGTTGTGTTGGTTCTTTTATTATTCCAAAGATGGTCGAGTTTTTCTGAATTACTTTCCAGGTCATTCCAACATGACTATATGGTGCGGGGAATGAAATACATAGTGTGTACATGTTTAATTATATCTACCCTTGTTAACATCCCAACGCGCCTTGTGTACCCCTTACACAAACAGAGAGTATATGTTGTGTACATGGGATTTCATGGTGTTTAACCCTTATTTAGGTAGTGATACAGTCTTATTCGAGTACATTCCCTGCATTCCCCTATTTTTCTCAAAAATAACAAAAAGAAGGAAACTCATACCTCAAAGGAAGAATCAGATTCTTACAATACCCATAAATTGTTTATTCTCAATGTCAGGGTATTCATGAAAATGTTGAATCAAGTAGTTCATTTACTCTATCATGGTTACAAAAAATTTTAGAGAGTTTTAAAAACTCTACTACAAAGTCTCAACACCTTGTACAAAATGAACCATATTTCCCACTAGAGGATGATACTCACTTTAATCAATCATTGTGTGATTAAGACATTTAATCATTAGAGAAAAAAAAGTATTTAAAATAATGAATGGTGTAAATAAAATATTTAGAATTCATGAATAATGTAAGGAAATTTTTTCTTTCACACAAAATAATCTATAAAAACAATTGATTCAACTAGTCAAATTAGCCTTTTCACAGCCACTTAACATTCCAAACCTGAACAATTCTAATGAGGAGAGTGTAGTAGAGGTTCTATATAAACAAAATACATTTCATAATATTTATGATGTGACTAATTTGATTTATCCATCTTCCTATCACTCTATAGAAGACTGCTCTCCATCAAAATTTGATTATTCCATTATAGTCACATTTCAAGAATGTGAGAGCCAAGTTTTACACTCTTTTGAATATAATGGTCCATAAAACAATGTTATTTTATGTCCATGACCTATGATTTCATAGAATTTCCTCCATAAAGTTATAATTAATAACTTATATATATATATATTTATCAATTTCCACATTTTGGGGACAAAAATTTATTTAAGGATACTATGATAGAGTTAGAATTCACCAATGATATTATGGGTTTATAAACACCAGATTACCTCACATCAAATAAATGTGACTTGGTTGTTTTCGATAATCATTATGATTTAGGAACATTTTTCTAAATTGATACATAAAAAATAGTACAAGAGTTATATAGTCAATGAATTATGGTGTTGGAGGATACTCACAACATTTTAGAAATAGTGGAAGACTCAGATCACTTGAAGGATATTGAGTTCGTGATGACACATGTACGATTGCAGAAACATGAAGTGGGAAATATAGAAGTAGATTTGGGTGATGATTTCATTAATAACACAATAGAGTTTCATACTCTACTTGATCTTGTTCCATTTTCTCCATGAACAGAGGTTAACGCCACTTTACTTGAAATTCCCACAGTTTTTTATCATGCTCGTGACCTAAGAAAAATCATTGAAATCGTGGAGCATGAATTGAGTGGGGAACTAGTGGATTTCTCTATTTTGGTGATCATTTATGAAACAATTGGGATACATTGTCAACCTAGAAATTACATTAAAGGATGTGATGGATCTAATATGATCATTAAGGGGGTATAGTATAAACATCATTTCTATAGGACATCTATAAAGAGGTAATATTCTTGATCTTTATACAAATTAACTTTTCACAATCTTTAATTATTTGTTGATTTTCTCTCCATATGATGTTTATTCATCTCTTGTTGAGTCAGGTTATTTTTATTTCATTTCACCCATCCATTTTCAAACATGTTTTTATTGTGAATTTATGTGGATTTTTTTTATAATTATGTTCTCAATGGATGAATTAAACACTTATAATAATGATGGATTTGATATATGGAATGAATTTTCATTTGATCATGATGGAGTGTTATCAATGAATGGGTGAAAAATAAGTAAACATAAAAATCAGTGGTAGGTAACCCATGATTAGTTATTTTCATTTCACTCTATTAAGTTTCATTTAATTTAGTTTTTAGAAAATAAAATGGCATGAATTTACCTAGAAAATTTTTAACCTAATATAATAGTAAAACTGAAGTCATTGTAAATATTTTTCTCATTCGCATATTATTTATATTAGGGTGTTATTTATTTTATGTGATTCGAGTATATGTTGTTTATATATAAAATTTACAGGTATATAAATTCTTCAGCTTAATTAGATATAGGAATTCTCTCCATGTTTATTTGTAATTACTCCTGAAAGTATTATATTTTATATCATTTTTTATTTACACATATAAACTCACCATTTAAAATAGCTTGCTAAAAAACTTTTTAAAAAACAAACATCCCTATAACTTTTGAACCCACATGTAGACTATTGTATTTCTATAGTAACACGACAAAGGAAATACCACATTTATCCTTGTTTCGTTTGAGCACATGATTCCTAAGTAAAATTATTGTATTCTAGATACCAAGATTTTAGATGATTTCATATATCATTCCATGATTTGAAAATGCTTTTTAACCTGTTTATTTTCTAGACACTCATTTTCACTCATTCTTATTTATGCTATCGAATGTTATACTTCTATAACCATTCAGACTCTAGACCCTTTTTACATCACTTTCCATTTCTATTTACATCAAGGTAAAATCAATAGTGTTATGTGTTTTAGAACATGTCATTACTGTTCATAGAATGGATGGAATTTTTTTTAAGTTGTACTGAAATGATTAAGGCATTATTGTTTTATTTAGTAGCATTGGTCCATTGAGCTACCCTTAAATTTTCTCTATTGTATTTCCCATTTAATTAGTCAAGAAACCTCTTTAGTTTGATCCCATAGCAGATACCCTTCCCATCCCAAGCCTTAAATATTTTCATGATTATTTTCAATCTAAATGTGGGGAAGAGATTTATTCATTAAGAGTGTTCTTTTAGGGATAATTAGCTATTTGATGCACACATATATAAATTATCTTATCCCATTATGTGTGTTTATTTTCACAATATTTCCCTTAATTCCATGTATTCCATTATATAGGAATGTAAATTCTTCTTAATTCTATAAATGATTATATTTTCAGCTATTAGCAGTAACCCTAACCTTTATGGTTTAACATAAAAGTGACAACCCATTAGTCCAAGTGCTATAGAGATTTTATATGACTTAATTTCACTAAAATTTTAAATAGTATGATCTTCTTGTGTTCTCTTTTGATGGTATTTTGTCTTATATTTTTTTCATGGGGTTTCAGAACTGATAATTTCATATTTTATTCCCATTATTGTTGAGCTGAGTTGGGTCCCCTTATTCATCTTGTGGGTTTTTTAATCATAATTTTCTTTGGGACATGAAATGTTTTATGTGTGGGGGAGTGGGATTTTGAATGAGACACCGGGATTGAATTTTGTCTTATATTTATCTCAATATTTAATCCTTAACTTTTCTTAAAAGAGTTAATTTTTTTGACCCATCATCTCATAGACTCAAAGAACATTAAAACGAAATTTTGGGCCCTCAGTATTAGTGATTCCTTTTTATTTCCACTAGTAGATATGTGAAATTCATGGAAATAATATGGTATGAATATAGGTATATAAGAATTTAGCATAGATTTGGTCATAAATTTTATTGAGTGATGAGAGTGGCAAAGAGGTAGGCCACATAGCGTATATTGTATGTGATTATTTTGAAAATAAAATAGATGGAAGAGAAATTATTTTCAGAAATTGGGATTTTGAATAAAGAATGATATTTTGTGTGTAAAGGGATTGAAACAAATTTAACTAATGATTGTTTTGTTTTTATTTTTATAAGGGCTAATTTTTGTATTATTTTTTGGATATTATTCTCTTGGGGAAATAATTTTAAGTGTTGAGAAGTTGATTCACATAGAAATCACTAAATATATTATAAATTTTTTAAAAACATTTAATTAATTGATGTTTTAGGTTGATTTGTGTTGTTTCATAGTATTTTAGTTATTTTTGATAATTTTTAGTTAATTATAAATTAAGAGAAGTTGTTAGTTTTATTATTGTTATGTATTAATTTTATTATATATTATTATTAGAATTAATTATTTTATTATTTTATTATTATTATTTTTGTGTTATTATTTGTGTAATTTACTGATTTATATTATAATGAATATTATATATATATATATATATTAAATTAGGTTTTAATTCTAGGTACTAACCCTAGTTTATCTGATTATATATATGTAATTATAATAATCATTTAATTAACTATAATTATTATTATTACTACATTTATTAATATTATTATAATATTTTTTTATTAGATATATGTTTTTAGATGATAGAGTTCATATAATTTAAAACATGTTTTTAAATTCTACATACAATACCCAAGTGTGGTGTTCTTGTGAGAAGTAGCCAGTGTCAGGTGTTGATGACGTTATTTGTTGAGGTTTTTATCACATTCACAGTTGGTGATAATTCATGTGTGTCAAACAAACATGTGGTGGTTTACATTTTCATTTTTGGAAATAAATGGATCAATGTTTCTCATTCAATGATCATCAGTGGTGAATTTTGTTTATCCTTGCATCATTATGAACATGAATATTTTTATTCATTTTTTTAATTTTGTGTTTGTGTGATGGTAGGATAATTATCATAGTTTTAGAATTATGATTAATGTGATGGTGTTTCTATACCAATAGTTTTTGAACTATATTTCATATCAAATAATTATATTTTAAATTTTTATTAAATTATTTAATTTTATTTATGTATACTTCATTATTTTATATGGAATAAGTTTATATAATTTGATATCCATTTGTGTGATAAGAAATAAATACTCACAGGAAGGAGAACATCATAGAATTTATCTATTTGGAATTTGATCGCTTGCTTAAGAGGGTCATAATTTCCAGAAATGAAAATCAATAATATATTAATTAACTAATTAAGAATTAAATATTTTGTTTTATTTCTCTACAAAAATTAATAGGTGATACCTAAAAAGTAGTCTTGTGTAAAGGATCCCGACACAGATAGAGATATTGACTTTGTGAGAAGTGAGTCTTGATATTTCACCAATTGATTTGATTTTGAAACATCACATGAATTATTAATCATGTGATAGAATGGTATATTATATGATTTATATAAAATATTAGAGTACTATATAACATTATAGAACAAGACTTGATGATACTCTGATTAAATTTAGAATTTGTGATAATTAGATAAATATATATTCAGATGTTGAAATAAAATAATTGGTATTGCGTACACTTGAATGGGAGCCACAACTCTGACACTCAATTCTTCATTTCCATCCATGTGCTTAACCATGTATTTTTGTAGTTGGAGTTTCGTTTTTATAATTTTCATTTTTCTTCACATTGAAAAATTATTATTCCTGAACAATTTTTTATGTGAAAGTTCATAATGTCTATATATATTCTCTATGTGGGATTGACCTTTGTATCACTGATACAGTAGTTTTAGGTTTATAAATTTCAAAATTTGGTGCATCGTGACAGTTTGAACCATAAAAATAAAAATATATGATACATTATATAGATACAAATATATATATATATATATTATTTATAAGTATATTATTTAAATAATACAAATATATATATCTTATTTTTTATAGTTCTATGTATACAAATATATACAAATATATTATACAAAAGAAAAAAAAAATATATATATACACATATTATACAAGTGTAAATATATATTATACGAATATATATTATACAAATATTTATTACACAAATATTTATTATACAAATATATATTATACGAGCATTTATTCCTTTGTTATGATGCATTAATAAATGTGGAATCACCTAAGAGTGTCCTCAGGTATTACATAAATCCATTTCCATTCGATGGTAGTGGTGTTTAAATTCCACAAGCTTCATCAATAATCCTTGAAACCCAAAAGGTATCATCTCCTTCCACCTTTTATCGAGGAGGTTCTAGCACACCATTTTTTTAAAGAAAACCCCACTCAAATATTGGGATATTTAGCATGGCCCATGGATACATCCAAAGGGGGGTTTCCCTTACCTATCACTCATGGGATATTTATCAAACACATTCAAAACAGTTTTTGAAGACATTTCAGCGGCTTATTTGGTGTAATTTACATGATTATAGAGTACTTAATTTTAGTTTTTACATGGTTTCATTTTTCTGTGTATCAGTTGTAACACCTAGATATTTTAAAATAACATTATGTTCGATATCATATACAACACAAAACATTGAGCTTAAATGAACCATTAAATATTATTATTTAAATATGATTGTTATAACTTAACTATTGAATTAGTGGATATGTATAGTATTAACCATATTATAATATATATATATATATTTACTACTCAATAAAAAATTATTGATTAATTATTATAAAATAATCACTCAATTTTTAAATACATCTTATTCCAAAAAACCCATTTTCTTCACAAATAGTTTTTATTGATTCTTGAGAGAGAATATAAAAAATTATTTTGTAGAAGTTTTATAAAATTTATCTTATAAAAATAATATAATTATTAAAACCATCATACCAAAATTATCATGTGTTGAAATTTTGGGATTTTTTCTGAAATGATTTATTTTTCAATGAATATTGAAAATTCTGATTTTTCAAGTACAATAATTTCTTTTCATTAATTGAAGTAATTTAAAAGTCAAGTTAAATTTTGGTTTATTCTTAAAGTAACATATAATCTATTTTATTTATAATAATATAATTTTAATCTAAAAAATCATCATTTTTATATAAGTTACTTTTTTAATCTTAAAAATGCATTTTTTTAAATTAATTTTTTATTCCATTTTAAGAATTTATATAAAAAAATAATTTATAACACTTCAATAAATTGATTCTTCTAAAATTGTTTATATAATTATAATTAGGAGTTTCAAATTTGGTGAATATTTCCCTTTTATTTTTAGGCATTATGAGTAGTAGCCATGGTAAAATTTATCACATCGATAAAGGGTAAATCCAGTAATTAATGTTAAAAATAATGTGACAAGGCATTAAAAATGAACAAAACATTTTAAATTATTTAATTATATGAGTTTAATTTATAAATAGTTGTCCCAAATTTGAATATATTTTATTTTTGTGTCATTTGATCTTTGTAGTGGCATTTATATTATTTTAACTAAGGATAATTCCAAAATGTCCCTCTCATACTTTTAATTTCTTTTGTATGTTCACATAAATATAAGAATATTTTATAAATGAGTATAAAATATTATTTCTAAAATAATATATTTATTTTTAATAATGCTAATTTATTTTTAATTTTTAGTGATCAAATAATTAGCTTAAATGCTTACTCAACGTTGACAAAGTAATTATTCAATTAATTGAAAAATAAGATAAATGATTTTCAAAATATTAAAAGTAATCTAATAAGGATGAATTATTTTGTAGTATGAATTTTATATATGTTTGTGTATGAAATATTATAGATATGTTAAATGCATATATCTGAAATAAATATTTATCTTGATGTTTTAAATCCAAATTAAATTAATATTGTCAAAATTGAAATTATTGATATTTTATGAAAAATAATATTTTATTAAATTAATTAAAAATCATAAAAAATGTGAAATAGGACAAGTAGAATAATAAATGGTCAGAAATGTCATCCCTTTTCCATTTATTTGAAAATTATTACCTTATATGTAAAATAATAACCCTTTGATATTGAAATATTTGTTATTACGGTTAAGGTTTAAATTGATTAAAGGAGTTAAACTAAAATATAAGTTTTAAAATACCAATTAATCCTATAACAATTTTATTAGTTGAAATTATTACAACCATATCATTTATTATTGTTGGAATAATATCCACATTGTGACACTTTCACATTAAAATGAATTTATTGTATTTATATATTTTATTTAATTCCATGTGTGTCCATTCATACAGTATAAAAATGCACCACCTCTTTTCTCTTATATACTACACCTAGAACCTCTTAGATTGAAAAAAACCCAACAAAAAATCTTATAAACCTCTTTATACAAGTTATTTATGTACTTTTCTTCCTAAAATACAAATCTAGTTCCTTTAAGAGAAGATCTAAAGGATCTATTTCAAGGAAAATGTAATCGTCTTTTCCAAATCATTGAAATTTCATTATTATTTAACTTCTACTAAATCTATTATAACCATAAAAAATAATAAATTTACTATAATAAATGTACTGAGATTTAATTATGACTATGGTCCAACCATTTTTTATCCCTTTTCCATCCTACAAAAATACCATCACTCGTGCATATTTATGGTTGACTGAATCCTTATGATGAGACAGAACTATGGGATACATCAACTTGAGACTTCGTGGTAGTTGATGTATCGACACTTGGATCGAGGAGTGTACCCTCCCAGAATCGAGAGTGCTATGTGCGGGAAACCTATGGCTGGCTGCGATTGAGATGATAGGATCCTACTTGGACCTACTACTATAACAAGATCCAATGTGGGTTTGAAAGCGACGATACTGTACCAGGATCATCTTTGGGTTCGACAACGATGGTACTAGACCGAGATCCTCTGGGGGTTCGATAGTGATGAATTCTATACCTGGACCCTCCATGGGTTCGACAGTGCTGATACTGTTCCAGGATCGTATGTGGGTTCAAAAGATGAGATGGTTCAGTGTCAACATCTAATCATCTCTACCCCTCTTCATGAGTTGTATACCTGTGTGAGCTGAGTCATGTCTTTCATTTGTTATCATCGAGATGATTGACTTTACTTCATTTGTGGAATGGGTTGTTTTTGGGCTTGTGTGTTGGATCCGGACTGTGATTGGAAACTTAGGTATATGTATGGGCACATACCTAAGTATGGATGGTTGATACTTCGTGACTGTATCTTACTACTGTGGTTTATCCTTACTGGGTTCTGGGAGACCTTTGGGGGTCTCGGGGTCCCCTACTGAGTATTTTTATACTCACCCCTGCACAGGCTTCACCCACACCTTGTTGTGTTATGTACAGACGATGGTCAGCAGTGATCGAGGCTAAGGGTGACGAACGAGAGGTTGCACGGAGCTGGACATGACAGGACGTACCTCAGGGACGAGTTTTTCGAGATTTGTACCTACCCTTTAGGTAGGATTCCCCGGTGGACGATCCAAGAGCTTTTTTCCATTTTTAATTATACGTGTACTTGTTGTTCAGTTGGGTTTGTATAATGGACCACTTACTTTCAGCACACCTTTCTTTTCTATATTAGTACTTTTGCTTCTACTGCTTGTGTTCAGACTGTGTGTGTTGCAGTTTTAAAGGCAATGCCTTCCCTTTTTATCGATGATTCACCTTTGGTGCTTGTCGCTAAACCATGGCCTATGGAAGGCGGGCTTGGGGTAGTCATGGAATGGGCCCCGAGGACGGTTCATGACACCGGTCTAGATCGGGTCGGGCCGGGTTGCTCCGACTGAGTCGGACCAGACTCGGACCCGTTATGGCCAGTTTTCACCCTTCTGCCCATATTTTGGGCTACAGGTGTCTGAATGACGAACTGTATGTGGCTACAAAAGGCTCAGATAAGGACGGTTATTTTAGTATACCCCACTTGAGGATTGGAAATAGTTGGGGTACATTCGGGTTGGTTTGAACCTAAAAACCAACCGGGCCCCTGGAGCAGAAATGCCAATAACTCACAGGTCGGGCGTCCGATTGACGCATCATCTATCGCGTTGAGTTTCATAAGATGAGATGGAACTACGGGATACATAAACTCGAGACTTCTTGGTAGTTGATGTATCGACACTTGGATTGAGGAGCGGACCCTCCTAGAATCGAGCGTGATGTGTGCGGGAACCCTATAGCGGGCTGTGACTGAGATGATAGGATCCTATGTGGACGTACTACTATACTAGGATCCTCCGTGGGTTCGACAGTGATGATACTGTACCAGGATCCTTCATGGGTTCGACAGCACCTACACTGGATCGAGATCCTCCGTGGGTTCGACAGTGATGACTTCTGTACCGGGATCCTATGTGGGTTTTATAGTGCTGATACTGTTCTAGGATCCTACGTGGGTTCGATAGAGGAGATGATTCTGTGGCTACATCTAATCATCTCAACCCCTCTTCGTGATTTGTATACCTGTGTGAGCTGAGTCTTGTCTTTCAGTTTTTTATTTATATTTTCTACACATAATCACTTCATGGATAAATTCTTACTTCAATTTTATGATCTTTATTATGGATGTTGTCTAAATTTCCACTCCATTGTGACATATTTGGTATTATGCATATATTTATTTTTATATGGTGTCTACACTAACTATTTGATTTATTTAACATGAATATCTATTTTTTTTATTATTCTTAAAGTTTCATTTCAATTTTAATCTTTCAAGGGTTACAATTTTAATGTTACCAATTAGGTAATAATTTATTTTATAATCATATATTTAGTATTTATCATAATTCCTTTGAAGTAATATTATAATATATCTTTCTTAAACACCATAAATTTCTTATCCTATGGATATTTAATGAGATTCCATATTTTATTCCATGTTTTCCTCTCTCTATCACTTGAATCAAGCAAATAAACATTTAAAAAAAACTAATCTCATTTCCATTTTTGGATCAGGTATATTTTTATTCCAAGTACATATTTTTACAAATTGTTATAAAAAAGTACATTTTTATAATCAAATTATTTATTGAAATCATTTTATGTTATCATTGAATTTATGAATGGTTTAAAAAGAATCTATCTATTTTTTCCCCAAAATGTTTTTTGGTCTGAGTGAGTATCTCAAGAAGGGGGTGAATTGAGTACCCAATAAAAATTTCTATTTCAAATGGATTTAAATAGAATCCGCAAATTTGAATAAAACATCATTGATAGTTAAAATAGAAGTTTGATATAAGTCTTGGCCTTTTAAAATAATTATCAAATATTGATTAGGTCTAGGTTAAAAATAAGATACAATATTACTTTAACATTTGAAATCAATTTACTAAATAATGTTACACATAAACACTAAGTAAATCAAACTATCAATGTAGTGGTTTTTTCTTGAAGGAAAAAATAGATTCAGTTTTACTATAAAGAATATAAATCAAAAAAACATTAAACCCATAGATGAATCAGAATACAAGATGTCCAGTCTGAAGGTGAGACTTAGTCCTCTCCACTTGGAAATCACCTGCTTCCATGCAGTTTTTATAAACTAAACTTTTTATCCATAACATGGATCATATTTTACAATAGTATAGATATAAATATAAAATAGGCCGCAATTGGAACTTTTCCACAACACTTGGGAAAACGAGTAAATGTTGTTGAGATGATATCTAGGTATCTTCCAGTTAAAAGTAAGTGACAGTGTGGGATAAGAATAAAATAGATTAATCTACATTTCTTATAATGTATATATAAATAAACAAATATAGAATGTAAAAAAGAGTAAAGAGATCATATTTCATTTTATGATATGTCTACAACTCATGACTCTCGAATGTGATTTGAAATGTAACTCGAATAATGTTTCTGAAAAACTATTGTATAATAGAGTGTCATGATTCCTTATTGTGATACTATAAGAAGTTTTCAAGATATTCAATGGGATTCAATTCATCTATATTTAATTATAGTTAATAACTCTTCATGTATTTTAAAATTCACGTCTAATCACCTCTCTTAACATGTACATATATATCTTTTCATTCAGTACTTCTTATATGTGAATGAGGGAGTATGTTTCAACTCTTTAACAGAATCAACAACAAAAATAATCCACTGAATATTCATCTCCACATACTACATGTTCTGACACTAACTTTAATGAATCTCTATCAATAAATTAATGGAAAATGATTAGAATAATTTTGAGCAATAAATTTGATAAACTAACAGTTAGAGAAATTTAATTAAAAATAAACATAAACACTAGCGGTGTGTCCTTTGAGTGGTGGAACTTCTAGGAGTGACTCCTTGAAATGGTGAAACTTTTAGAAATGTCTAATTCTAATGGATTCTGAAACTGATAGTGTTTTCGTCAAGCATTAGGTTTTTTTAGTGGTAAATCCACTCTCGCAGTGAGTTTTTCTGACTCTTACCAATATTTCATTATGGAGGTGAGACACATTTGGAGGTAAGGATTTTATATACTTTATCGAATTTATGTCTCAGTTGTGACTCATTACTGATGGTCACTCATCCTTAGAAGTGTCTTATGGAATAATGAGACTTCCTTGGTGGTGAGTCTATCTTGATAGTTTCTTAAGGTGATGGTAATACATTTTTTTCGGTAATACATACTTGGTGATGATTCTTTTACTCATGGTGACAAGTACATAGGAAAATTTCTCCAATTCGTCTCATATTATAAAATGCTAACATAAAACATGAAACTCGTTAATTATTAGAATAATCATTATTTTATTATCATTAAAACAAGGAGGTCAACAATATATCCTTATTTTATTATCACAAATCATGTAATTTTATATTCATGGTATCAAAGGTAAATCATGAAATTTTTTACATATGACATCAGAGATAAAGAAAAGAATAAGCAGGGAATTTAAAACATATAATATCATATAAAAACGTGTTTACATAAAGCAATGAGGTATCAAAGGAAAATAAAGAAATACAGATATCACATTGTATCAAATTAATGTAGAATCATATATACCAGTCAGGAGGTAAGTAATATTACCCAAGAAATAAATTTCGTAATAGAGTTCTCTCCTTTTGGGATTATCAAAAAGTGAATAGTAAAATTGGAAAAGTATTAGAATGAAAATAAAATAGAAAATTATAGAGAGATAGAATAAAAATAATATTATAAGATCCATTTAAAAAACAATTGCATTTTAGTAAAAATTTACTGCCTAAAAGTTATACAAAAACAAAATCCCCATGAAAGACACAATGTCTAATAAACTCTTCTTTGCAGGCTCATTAGAAGGATCCAACAGTTCTTTTTGCTTGTTCTTAGTTGAATCAAGGGGATTAGTAGTGGGTCCTGACTAAATTTAGGAATGTTTGAGGATACTTAAGAGGTTACTAAAGGAAAATCGATAATAGTTGAAGGAGGTTGAGGATCTCGAATAAGAATCAGGGGGAGGTGTTGTATAACCAACCTTGAAGTTAGATAAAACATATAGAACATAGCTCGAAAAGGATCATGAGGGTCTCTAGCCAGTCCATGATAGAAGTAATCTGGGATAGTAACAAGCGGTGATAGGAGGTAAGTAACATGGATGGCCTCATGAACTACAAAAGTAGTACCATGCACATACAGAAATAGTTTCATCAGGTTTATGAATTTCATTATAATATTTCAACATTTCTCCATATAAATAAATAAGTATTTATTTTCTTCTATGAAAAGCTTCAACATCGGATCCAAGACTTTCAACTGATCATCTTGTTCCTTAAAAGCTCAATTCATGGGATGCATCCTCAAATTCTCATCCAGGAACAGGGGATTGGAATCCATGGCATGATTAGTATATATCCTTCAGAGATAATACATAATTTACCTAGTTACTGTATCTTGATTGGAATTAATGTTTTTAGAATATTTTGTAATCAACTTGAAAACATGATCATTATTATACCTTATTCTTTTTAAGGTTTTTTGAGTCTATACAACAGCATCACTAGATGTACTAGATGAAGAAACTCTAAGATTTTATCTGATCATATTTCTAAGAAACTCAACATAAAAAATAGGTGGAGGAGGAGCATTATAACTAGATTCCACTGAGATAATATTTTTAACTCTCTCAATAAGGGAATCCACAGAAGATTTAAAGTCAGACATCATCCCCTCCACAATGGATTTTTGGGATTTACACTCATTTTATAACCTTCTATTCTCAATTTTAACTGCATGGATATGGTTCATCTTATTTGGTTGAATTTTCTGAATCACCATAACAAAAATATATCTATCATCTTATTCACTTATCTTAGTAATAAGTAGTGCCTGACTCTTAAAAAGATTACAAAAGTTAAAAATAATTTTTTCTCTAAAACCATAAAAGTCACCCTTGGTGACCACATGAATATGAATAAACATGAAAACATTAGTATATTATATCAAAGAATCAAATTTACTCAACTAAATAGATTCATTCATTTGATCATTCAATGATCCCTTAGGATCTATTTCCTCTCGAATGGAATGTTCACCACTATTTAGTGAACTTTCTGGATACAAACAAAATTCTATTGACATTGGGTCAATCCATCATTCTAAAGACTTACATGGAAGCTCAACCACTTAAGTCTTAGCAGTGGTGTAAACAACTACAGATGGAATAAGAAAAAGAGGGACCTCACCAGTAGAAGCCACATCTCTCAACTCTACATCAACATGGATCTCCACAAATCTTTGTTCATCAAAAATCTATTCTACATGCTCAACTTTTATATGTTCATCCACGTACTACTCAACAGCATCAATAAATTTAATATTCTCAACAATAATAGAATCTAAAACCATATGACCATCAACAAAAGATATAGTATCAAATCCATTAAAAGTAATATACACTTGATGAATATCATGACTTGGGGATCCCCCCCCCTTAAAAGATGCATCTTCTTCCTTTCTAGAAGAAACATTCATTTAAGAAACAAAATAGGGCCTATACTATGATCTAGAAGCAGAACAACTAGGAGAATTAAGAATATATTGAGGAATATCAACATCCTCTCTTCTAATTTTCCCACTAGAACCATCGAGGTCTGAATCTCTATCATCCTCCTCCTCATCATCATCATCATTTCCACTTCCTTTTTAATCTGCTTCATCACCATTATCTTCATATAATTTGAAACCAATCTTGAACTGATCTTGTCTAGATACTTTGGTCTCTTCTTTAGAAATCATTACAATCTTTTCTCTTTTAGGGAGAGTCCCTGGTAGATTAGGAGCTCTAAATGTGATATAAAGAGATCTACAAGGCATGTCAGGATCACTTCCATCATCAAAAGAAAAATATTCTTCTTCTTCTCTATATTCATCGGATTCTTCTTCCTTATCAAAATTAGAGTACTCAAAAATTTCATTAGGCTCTAGACCAGGGTCTACAAGGTCACTCAGTCTAGATGGTGGTCAATTAGATTAAACTCATCATATATATTTTCATTATCATCTACCCATTGCTTCTTCCATGGGTTCCAAATGAAATTTCCCCTTCCAAAAATTACCTTGGGAAAAAAATCCACCACAATTAATAATAGGTTCCTCATCTTCAGTAACTGGTCCTTTGGATTTAAGCATACTATAAATCAACTTTAGGTAGATTATAAAATTTGGTCTAGATTTTGGTTTAGTCATTTATATTATATGGAGAATGAGATATCTGCAAAGTGTTATCTTTTATCATATTTTCATAAGACATAGAAAAAAAACATCCTGATATATTAATGTAGAAAAGTAACCATTACTTGGGTAGAGTAAGTGATGGATAAATTTGATTAACATTCTTCACACTCTATCTAACTGAGAGGCAATTGGCCTTCTAATTGTTCCATCTCCGATCAATTTTTTAAGAGATTATTCATAGTTGATGTCATTAACATCATCTGTAATTATTATTTGGTAGTCATTAAACACACCTTCATGTAGAAATTTTATACAATTTTCCCACTTCCTTGATGAAAATGATATTATATGAGCTTTAACTTGGCTTCTTTCCTTGTATTCTTCTTCTTATTCAAAACCAAATTCCATATACTAATAAAACTGATATACCAACATAGGATAGGTTGTCTTTCATTTAAAGAGAAATAATCCAACCATCCTTGGTTCTATATAACATTCATCACTAATGACTTACTATGTAATAAACATTTGTCTTCAACTTATTTCTCTAGAACGACCACTCTCTTTGAAATATCAGGATTCATGGGTTCTATAGGGGCAATATAAATCATCTCCCCATTCATATTCTTCGTGGAATGTGACTTGTTTGGAGAAGAATATGAAGGAAGGTTAACTCTGGCCATAGAGATTATCTCGACAAGATCAGTTGTCTCAAGTAAATGTGAAAGGAACATATAAAGGTTATAATAAAAAGATTTCATAGGGCTCAAGAGAAAAAGGCATGAGGAAAGTGTGTATGTTGAAACTAACAATATTGCCACATTTATCATTTGGTATTTTTAGGGATCCAAAAAATCAAAATTATGAATCGAGATAAATTAAAAATTGAAATAAAATTTTAACTTAAACATAAAAATTAAATAAACCATAAGGAATTTAAAACCGGTAGTTTAAAACATACAACATGAAATGAACAAAAATAAAAAAGCCATGAAAAACAAATTGTGATACACACCAATGGTGAGAATACTTTAATGGTTAGAAGAATCTATAGTGAAAAGTATCCAGGTGAGAAGTATCGATGATGAGAAGTATCAATGGTGAGACATTCACAACGATGAGACATACCCAACTATGATACATCATTAACGTTGATTCCTATTAATTTAAACTTAACAAAAATTGATCATACCAAATTCATGTTTGAGGTAATTAATTCTATCATAATTCAATGGCTTAGTGAATATATCAGCAAGATTATGGTTTGTACCAATGTACTCAAGAGCAATATCACCCTTTTGAAAATCATCTCTCAAAAAGTGATGTCTAACATCAATATATTTTTTATCTTGAATGTGGTAGAGTATTCTAAGAAATATTTATAGCACACGTATTATCCTAATTTATAGAAACATGTCAGAATTGATACCCATAATATATTAATGTGTGTTTCATCTACAAAATTTGTGCAAAGTAGCTACCTATATCTATTTATTCAGCTTCAGTAGTAGATAGTGAAAAAGAATTTTTCTTATTATTAAACCAATAAACTAGAGACTTTCCCAAAATGTGACATGTTCCAGAGGGGATTTTTCTATCTAACTTATATCCACTAAAATCATTATCTGAATAACTAACTAAATCAAATTTTGTCCTTCTTGGGTAAAACATTCCTAAATTAGTAGCATTTTTAAGGTATTTGAAAATTATTTTTACAGCAACCAAGTTTGAATCTTTTGGATTTACTTGAAATTGAGCACACATACACACAATTAATATAATATTAGGTGGGCTAGTAGTAAGATAGATAATACTTCTAATCATACCTCTATAAATTGTTTGGTCTACTAGTTTCTCACCTTTATCAAAACCCAATTTATAGGTGGTATTCATAGATGTATCACTACACATATTTCCATCCAAGTTAAAATGTTTTAAAATATCCTTTGTATATTTAATTTGATTAAAAATTATTTCTTATTTATTTTTAGAAATATGAAAACCAATAAATAATTTAACTTTAACCATTAAAATAATTTCAATGTTTTCTTTATTTTACAAAAAATAGTACAAAAGGCATTTTTTGAATATCCAAAACAATACATCTTCTACAAAAATTTGAAAAATTAAAACATATTTTGAAATTATTTTTATAAAATTTGTAGGATTAGATATACCTTTTGAAAAACTTATAAAGTAATAAATGTTTTGAGCCCATCATAACATGGTCTAGGAGCTTCTTTCATACTATATAAATCTTTAGTTAAATTTAAATATCTATTTTAAAAACGAGGATTTTGAAAACAAGGGTGTTATTTTATAAAAACAACCTTAACTATATACCCAATTATGAATTAACCCTTGAAATAAAGTTGTTATTGTTTGAAATCTATATGAGGTACATAATCTAGAAGTATTAAAATGTATTCAAGTCTGACTCCTAGTTTAGTGGTCACTTCCTAGATTATTCCTTTTTCTTGACTATACCCTTGCGCAACCAGTCTAGACTTGTTTCTTACTATAGTGCCTGATTCATCTAATTTATTTCAAAACCAAAATTAATTCCTATATTCAAGGTGTCCTTGGGTCTATCTACAATTTCCGATAATTTATTTATTTCAGACTGATTTAGTTCTTCTTTTATAACCATTACCCAGAATTCATCATTGATTTCATCATTGATGTTCTTTGGTTCTAGCTGAGACACGAATTCTTGTTATTCAACCTAATTCCTTAGAGAAGATCTGGTCTATGTACCGATATATAGGTCTCAAAATATAGAATCTAAAGGATGTTAATTAAGGATTCTAATAGCTCTAGAAAACGTGGGGATGGTCACTTCAATTTCTTTTATAGGTTCTAGTTTCTAAAGTTTTAGAAATTCCTTAGAACTGGATGATTTTTCTAAAATTTTTATAACAAATCAGTAGGTTTGAAATTTAAGTTTAGAGTCGATAAATTATCCTCAAGGTTTTCTAAAGAGGTATTTGGATCATGTGGGTCTATCTAATCAAATTTTATATGAGAAGATTCTTCCACAATCTTTGTTATTTTATTGAAAACTCAATAGGATTTACTGGAGATTAAACAGGCTAGGAAAAATTCCTTCATCACTTTTAGAGGAAAAATTTTCAAGAGTATCCATAGTTTTAAGAATAAATACTTTGCAACAAAAAACTATAAATTGGTTAACCTTAGGCTTCCTACTATTGCAAATATCATAAGGGGTCTTCTCCAAGATATGTCTAATTAAAAATCTATTGACTATGTCATGGGTTGTGTTCAAAGCCTCTTCTCAAAAGTAGATAGATAAGTTGTATTCAATTATCATAGTTTGGGATATCCTTTTTAAGGGTTCTATTACTTCTTTCTACAAATCCATTATAGTGAGGTGTCCTGAGAGTAGAAAAGTTATGACTATAGCCATTTTTTGAGAAAAAATATTCAAAGTATGGATTTTCAAACTCACATACATGGTCACTTTTTTAGGTATTAATTCTAAGTAAACTTATATTTTTTACATATCTTTCATTCTTATTGAAGTAATGACATGATTAAATTTTTTGATCTTGAATAAAAACCCATGTATACCTTTAAAATTCATCTACTAGTTTATAAACATAGTGCTTCCCATTTAGACTAGAAAATATAAATGGTCCAAATAAATCCATATGAACCTACTCTAGAGGTTGAGAAGTTGAAACTTATTTATTTGATTTAAAATAAATAATTTGTTGTTTCCATTTTTTTGAAAGGGATTATAGACTTTTTCTATTGGGAACTAAATATTAGGTAGATCCTTGACTAAACCTTTCCTAGTAAGCTTCCTAAGAATAAACATTATCATTTCCTAAAGCTGTAAAGACTAAAGAATCATTGTAATAAAAAACATTACATGAATTATTCTAAAATTTAACATGAAATTATTCATCACAAAATTGTGATATTATAATAAATTTAAACTTCAAATTATCAACAAACAATACATTGGAAATTAAAACTGAATTGATATTGTTAATTTGGCCAAGGATGATGACTTTCCCTTTAGCATTGTCACATAAGGTGACATGACCTCCATCAACATTTATTAGGCTCTTGTAGCTAGAATAGTTTATTTTCATATTCCTTGAGTATTTGTTTTCCAAGTCATATATACTTTTACAGACGATCTTTCAGAAATTTCCCTACAAAACAAAATTTATACAATAAATGATTTTGGTTCCTAGATTTTATTGAGTCCATAGGTGTTAATAATCAGGGCTTTAGGCACCCATGTTTTTCTAATCGGCCTCTCATAAAAATATTTTACGAACATTGAAATAAAAACCTTGCTTTTTTTCTTTTGAAAAATAACTGTTATTATAGCCTTTAAATTTAGATTCAGGTACAAAAGTTCTCTTAACTATTCTTCTTTTTCTAGGTTGTTATCCTAAACCTGTAACAAACATAGGAGTGACCTATTTTCCTTGAATTTGTGTAGATCTTTATCATTTATAAATATTTTTAATTACTTCTTAATATTATCATTAGATAATTTGATCTCTATGTTATATTTTAATAACTTATCATTTTTATCTTTCTCAATAGATAAATCATATTTAATATTGGCAAATAAAATCATGTAGTCTTTTAAGAACTTTATACTTATCCTTAAGTTCATTAAAAGTGTATTATATAATTATAAAATATTCAAACATCTCTTCTTGATACATTTCATCATAATTATACTCATTTTAAAAATTATAAAAATTAATCAAATGAAGATCATTAGAAACATAAGGTGCCTCAGAGACATTAGCCATAAATCACATGTTGGATCGATCTAAATTTTGTTCAATAGTAGAGTCAGAATCACTGGATCTATCCTTAGAGGAACTCAATGTTTCCTTCATATCTTTCTTAAACATTCATTCCTTGTCATCATATTTCATTTTTTATTTTAGTTTCAGATAGATTTCCCGGACATGTCATTTTCATTTGCATTCATAATAGTTAATTTCATTATCATCCTTATTCTAATAATTTTTCTAGATACCTTTAGTATCATATTTTCTTTTATAATTGTGATTTATAAAACGAATATTATTCCTAAAAAACATCCTAAATCATCTAGAAAGATGTTCCATATCTTCATCAACATCATATGGTGACTCACTATCACTTGAAAATTCATTTTGAATCTTGTCTTTTCCCTTTTCTCTCTGTTTGGATGAAGTACACCTAAAAGATACTGACTTTCTTTTTTGATCATCATCTTCCTCTCAGTTTAATTTATGTTATTATATATAGTTCATCAACTTACCAATAATCTCCTTAACTTGAAGTGTTATAATTTTACATGACTCTCTAATTGAAATAGTTGTGCCTCGCCATCTTTCTAGAAGGCATCTTAGCAACCTTGTTGTTTTTTTCTTTATCATATACTGCATTTCCTAGTGAACTCGTGGTTCTCACAATTTCATTAAACCTATGATATATATTATAAATTAATTCATAAGGGTTTGTCTTAAAAGTATCATACTTAATTATATTTGTATTTACTCTCATCCATTTAACATTGGTTGTTCTTTCATGTGAAACGGTTAGTGTAACCCAAATTTCAAAGGTAGTTTACAAGAAGAAATTATATTAAATTCATCATTTCATAAATTATAAAATAGGGAATTCGTAGATTTTAAATTATTTTTATAATTATTTTTAGTTGATTCATCCCAAGAAAATCTAGTAGTTGCAAGTAATTCATATGTATCTTCTATGGCAGTCCAAATCTCAAAACCCATACTTTCTATATGCATCTTCATTTTGATCTTCCACTAAGCATAATTATTTCTTTTGAAAAAAAGAGTTCTATTATTAGAAGGACCTTCTTGTCTATTATCCATTAAAATTAATTAAATTTAAAACTAATAGAAATTTAGGATCTTTAAAGATTAACTAAAATCACAATTGAAATGCTTTGAAAAACTTTGATACCAAAGAAAAAAAATATGATACCAAACGTTGGTCCGAGTGAGTATATTAAGAGGGGTGAATTGACTACCCAATAAAAATTTCAATTTGAAATGAATTTAAATAAAATCCCAAAATTTTAATTAAATAGCCTAGTTATTTAAAATAGCAGTTTGATATAAGACTTATCCTAATAAAATATTTCTCAAATATTGATTAGGTCTCAATTAAAAACAATATAAAATATTACTTTAACCTTTGAAATAAATTTACTAAATCATGTTCTTATATAAACACTAATTAAAAATAAATATCAAATTAGTGGTTTTTCTTGAAGGTAAATACAAATTCGGTTTAACAGTACAAAATTTAAAGCAAACAAAATAAACAAAACACACAATGGAATTAGAATAAAAGAGGTTCAGTCTCAAGATGATACTTAGTCCTCTACACTTGGAAATCACTTGATTCCAAGTAGTTTATATAAAATAAACTTTCAATCCACAACCTAGATCAGGTTTTACAATAGTATATAAACTATCCAGGATACACATGGACCTCTTCCACCATGATCATGGGAGTACATATAAAACAGTCGACATCCAAACCTCAGCCACAACACATAGGAAAAATATCAAAAGGTTTTGAGAATATATCTATGTATCTTTTAGTTTAAATTAGGAGATAGTGTGGTTTAAAAATAAAATATATTATTCCACACTTCTCAAAATTTAAATATAAATAAACAAACATATAAAGTAAAAAAGTGTAGATAGATCATGTTACTTTGTACGATATGCTATACAGATCATGAATCTCTAATGTGATTTTAATTTTAGCTCGAATCATTTTTATAAAAACATTCTGTAGAACATAGTGCCATAAAATCCTTCTTGTGATACTATAGGAAGATTTCCAAATGTTCAATAGGATTAAATTCATCTACAATTAATCACAGGTAAGAATGATTTGTGTATGGAACACTTCACAGCTACTCATCTCTCTTCACGTGTACAGATATATCATTTCATTCAGCACTTCTTATATGTGAGTAAGGGAGTCCGCCTCATCTCTTTAATGCAGTGGTTTCAAAAATAATCCATCGAATTGTATACTCCTCATAATACACATTCTAACATTAACATTAATACATCATTTTTGAGAAATTAATAAATAATAATTAGAATAATTTTGATCATTAAATTGGATAAAATATTCTTAAGATAAATTTAATTCAAAATATACAAAAACACAGGTAGTGTATATCTTGAGCGATGACACTTATACTGGTGAATCCTTGGAACAGTGAAACTTTTAGTGGTGTCTAAGTCTGTTGGTGAGATATTGGAATGGTGTCTTGATCTGGGTTTGAGTTAGGGTATGGAAGTGTTTGAGTCTGGTAGTGTCTCAGACTGGTGGTAGGTTCCTTCAGTGGTGACACAACTCTTATTGTGAGTTTTTCTAACACTTAGATAACATTTTGTTCTATCTATGAGACATAGTATGTTGTGAGACTTTTATATATCTTTTCAAACTTTCATCTCAGTGGTGACTCATTACTAACGGTAACTCATCCTTGGAAGTCTCTCAAGGAAACAGTGAGACTTCCTTGGGGGGGAGTCTTCATTTATGATATCTCAAGGTGATAGTGAGACATTGTTTGTTGTGAAAAATTCTTGGTGGTGAATCTTTTTATCATGATGACTCATACTTAGGAAAATTTCTCCAATCTAACTCATATTATAAAATTCTAATATAAAACATGAAACTCATTAATTATCATAATAATCATGATTAGATAATCATTAAAACAAGGAGTTCAACACAGTTCTTTTTCAACTTTCTTTATAAAAAGTCAAAAGAAATGTTTTCTTTTAATATTTATGGTGTTGATGAACTTTCCCACTTCCATAATTGTTTAATACCATTTGATTTATTCTATAAATTTTAAATGGTTTTACAATGAAACTCTTCAATGAAATATTATTTTTAAATATTTATATCCATTTTCCTATATTATTTAAAAGACTTTGTTTTACTATAAATATAATTATTTGAACATCATCTCTCATCTCTTGATTATCTTTGTGGTTGTTAAATTTATCTTAAAACATTCACTTTCTTATGATAATTTATCATTGGAATTAAAATTTTTATTAAATATTCATATTCTTTGTATTATTTATTTACTTACTTCTTAAACTATATATCATTTCTACATATGGTGTGTTAATATTAAAGTGGTCTAATTGACTAGAAAAAACCTTAATAAATATATATTCTTTACTCAATTAGGATATATTTTTATAAGGAATATTTTTATGAATTAAATTGATCATTAAATATATGAGTAATTCATTAGACATACAGGGAAGGGTAGATCCCAATTATTTATATCCCCTCAATTCATCAATATATATCATGAGATAAACCCAATTTTCTAGTCTTATTAAAAAGGTTTTCGGTGTATGCCTACCCATAGTTTCAACTATTTGGGAACAAGGTCTTGATGATAAATATATCCTGATTTCTAAGATCATGAAATCTAATATTAATTATTTAAATCATTTATAATTATATGATTATAATTGTGATATTACTACATTGATATTATCCATGGATGCATTTCTCCATCAATTTATTGATTAAAAATAATTTGTTTCATATTATTTACCTTACCACATTGATTATTACTTATTTACTCAATATAGAATATATTTTAATTAAACCTTATTGAGAAATTTAGATTACCTAATTTTATTTCCTTTCCCTTGGATATAAAGAATAAATCTTTAAATGAGTTTCAAGGATGTTGACCATTAGTTTATGTTGGGTTTTGTATTTTATTTCCAATGTAAAATGGGAACCAAATATATATCTTCTTCTTCCAGAATGCTAAACCGGTTGATCCTTATGGATGAGATCCCTTATATATTATTCTAATGTAATAAAGTAGACACATTACATGGTTTACTGGAGTTAGGGTTGTTATAGTTGATATCAGAAAAACCTTAGTAGAAACTTTGGGAACTAAATTTTATAAAACAAAGATTATAGAGCATAACTTTATGATTGACTTTGAGGATAAGAATAAGTATAGGATAACATACTAAAGTTTTGGTAATTTAGTGATTATATAGTCTCCCACTATGATTAATGTTTCACATACTATGATTTTTGGTTTTATTCAATGGATTGAACTAGGAGGAATCATTTTAACGCTGAATTTGATAGGTAATGCGATGATTATGAGATAAAAATAAATGATGACTCGAGCAAAGATATTGTGATAATTACTAATCTACTATCATGATATATGATTATCAGCCTACACCTTAAATAGCTCACAGACTTTCCAAATAATAGAATAAATGTTTTTTCTATTAGCTCGAGTGGTAGAGACCGTGAAAAAAAAACTCAATTAAATTCAGGTCAGAAATATGGAAAGAGACACACTATAGAATGTCTTAAAGAAATAGGAAAATTATTTATGTGTATAAAATAAGGGCACAAATCAATGAATTATTGAGGAAAAATGAAGAGTTTGATGGAGGGATATGAATTTTATCCCAAAGTACGATTTATTGTTTAATTTCTTATAAGTGGTAAAATGGGAACTATCCAAGATAATGCTTTAATTCTTAGCTTAAATCATAGAACAAGGAAGTAATTATGTTATTATAATCATTAAGTGTAAGTATTTAAGTGCTTATGTGTTGGGATAAAGGGATGATTGAAATTAGTGAAGGAAAAGGATGGTATTGGTGACCCTGAAATTGGTTATTGATTTGATGAAAAAAGTGATTTAGGTCATATTTGATAAATTTTATTACACTTTTGGGTTTATGGAATTATTATATGGTTTTATTTTAGGGAAAGGGATTGTGTTAATTTTTATAAGAATTTATGTTTTCATGTGGGTTTGAATTATGCATATCATCATGGGTTTATAAATTTAAGGTTTCCATAAGTTTAATGGCATAGATTACCTTTTTTTAGTTTTTAACTAATGATATTTTGAGGTGATTTGAAACTTTCACTAGATTTATGGAAGAATTATATATTGGGGTTTAAATAAACCTTTGGTTTGTTAAATTATTTTTTATGGTCTAATCATTAATGGGATATAGATAATCTCGATGATTACAAATTTAATCATTGAAAGTGCATTATTTTTTATAATATTTATGGTCAACCTAATAATTAACAATCATGTCAGTATCTAAATTTGATTCAGGATAGTCTAGTGAATTTCACTACATTATAATATTATATACTGATTTATCATGATTATTAAGGATATTTTTGGGGTGCTTCATTGGGTTGATGTATATGTGACCTTTAGCTTTAACATGTGGTTTAAACTGAAATATTATTTGTTAAGAATGCAATTAAAATTTTGGAATGTAACTTAAAAGGTCACCATTGAGGTTAAAATATTATTTAATGTTAATGTTATTGTGGTTAATTAGGATGCAGGGTTATTTATTTTTGTAATAATCTATGTTAAACATTTGGTGTTATTGTATAAATTTTGATGTAAAATAAATTATTTCTTCATATAATAGATTATATATTTTGGATAATATCTTAACTTGTGGTAGCTATTTTTGTTTTGGATAAAATTTATAGATAAGAGTAATAGTGTATTAACATTTTGTGGGTTATTTGATCCATTATAAGTATATTTTAGTTCTTGATCCTTGAAAAACCCATCTTGAATGCCCATTATTTGGAGAAAGGATGAGATTGTGGTATAAATTGATTAAAGGATGAAATTTTACATGTTAAGTATGTATACTTCCTTATTTTCATTTCCTAGATGGTAAATAAATTAATCAAATATAGGAAAAGGATCTTGAACAAAAAAATTATACTATTATGATCATTTTTAATGAATCAATGGTCTTTTCACCCATCATAGATTTATAGCTTGTGGTTATTTACTTTATCTTGACCATGTACTCTATCACTCATTATTATTCCTTGGGATTTAGTTTTCTATTTCATGAACATATATTCACTTTCCACTAATTTTCTCTAATTTTGAAACCTAGTTATGTGTTATTCTTTATGACCTTTATATTTCCCATTCCTTATTTTTAAATGAAGGTTTTATTGACCATTTCTATGATGTGAGCTTTCTACAAGGGAATTTTCAAATCTTAGACCCATGATTACTAAGAACAAGTTCAAATTATGAGGATGAAATTTATTGAATAGGGATAATGTAACACTTAGATATTTCAAAAGAATATTATGTTTGAGAGAATATACAACACAATACACTGAGCTTGAATAAACCACAAAATATTATTATTTAAATATGAGAGTTATAAGACAGACTTTGAATGAGAGGATATAAATAGGATTATCCATATTATGATATATATAAATTAACTACTCAATAAAGAATTATTGATTAATGCTTAGAAAATAAGTACTAAATTTTTAAAAAATACAATTTATTCTTCAAAATATGTTTTCTTCAAAAATTGTCTTTATTGATTCTAGTGTTCAAATATTATAATTAATTTATCAAACTTTTCAAGATTATATTTTATAAAAATAATGTAATTTTTAAAATAAGCATACCAAAATTATCTTACATTAAAAAAATTTGATTTTTCTTAAATGACTTATTTTTCACTAAATAGTTAAAAATAATTTTTTTTTAATATTTTCATTTCTTTTCATTAAATCAAGTATTTTATATATATATATATATATATATATATATATATATATATATTAATTTTTAGGCTTAAAAGTGAATTTTTCTAAGAAAAATATTTTTGTTTCATTTTGTATATTTACATTAAAATTGATTTTTGAAATTTATATAAATTTAATCTTTAAAAATCATTAAAATATTTGAAATTTTTATTTTTCAAATTTGGGTAATATGACCCTTTTATTTTTAAGCATTATAAATATTAACCGTAGTAAAATTTATCACATCACTAAAGGGTAAACCGAGCAATTAATTTTAAAAATAATGTGATAAGGAATTAAAAATCAACACAACACTTACCTTTATTTCATTTAATGGTATAAATTCATCAAAAGTCATCCCAAATTTGAATATATGGCATTTTGGTACCATTTTACCATAATAGTGATTTTTATATTATTTTAATTAAAGAAGATTCCAAAATGTGCCTCTTATGCATTTAATTTATTTTTCATGTTCACATAATCATAATAATATGTTAAGAATTAATATAAAACATTTTTGTAAAAATAATTTATTTATTTTTATCATGGTAATTCTTTTTAATTTTAGTGTCAAAATAATTAGCTTAAATGTTTACACAATGTTGATATAGTAATTTTTCAATTGATAAAAAAATAAATGGTTTTAAAAATACTAAAATTAATAAAATATGGATGAATTATTATTTCCCAGGAATTTTATAGATAGATAAGACATATTGGATATTTTCTAAAATCCTATATTCTAAATAAACATTTTTCTTGATGTCTTTATGTTCAAATTAAATGGATAATATCAAAAATATAGTTATTGATATTTTTTAAAAAATAACAATTTATTAAATTATTTAAATCAAATAAAAATATTTAATTTGGAAAATAAAATAATAAATGGTTTAAAATTGCACCCCTTCCCCATTTTTAGAATTTTATTACTTTATATATAAAATTATAACCCTTTAATATTGAAAAAATTGTCACTGCGGTTAAGGTTAAAATTGATTAAAGAAGGGGTTAAACCAAAGTATAAGGTTTAAAATATTACTTAAACCTATCCAAAATTTATTAATTGAATTTATTTAAACCATATCCAATAATATAGTTAAAATTATGACCACATCGTTCCACATTCACAAGAAAATGGATTCTTTACATTTAAATCTATTTATAAATTCCACTGTGTCCTTTCATTCACCATAAAAGGCACCACTTATACTCTCTTATTTACAATAATTAGATCCTATTATCTCTCATAAAACCTAAAAAACCTCTTCCAACTTTTTTGTCCATGTTATGGAGGTTCTTATATTTTTAAAATACCAATCTAAGGTCTGTTAATATAATATATAAATGAGCTATTTTGAAGAAGAGGTAACCATGTTTACCGACTCCTTAAAATTTATTTCTTTTTCAACTTCTTATAAATATATTGTAATAATACTAATAAAATAAATCCAATATAATAAATATAATAATATATTATTATGTTTATGGTATATCCATTTTCCATCCTATAAAAAGTGAAAACATAGCTCGTGTGTATATATGGATTATCGTCTCCATCTTGAGGTGTAATTTATTCTTCAACAATACTTTACTTTAATGGTTATAAAGATTGAACTAATGAATATATATTATATTTATCACTTTACCATAATTTTTTAATTTTTATATCATATATAATTTCATACCTTCCAATCCATTGGATGATGATAACGTTGCTCATGCATACGTGTGGACTACCACCTCCACGAAGCAATGTGATATGTTTTTCATTTTAACTTTACATAGAATATGATAAGGATAGATTTAATGGATATATATTATATTTATATCATGATTATAATTTTGGAGAGTATGTAAACCTGATCAATGTACAAGGACTGAAACTCTCATGACAAATCATGCATGAGAAAATAATGTAGTTAACACACAAAACAATGATATAAATGAAATATTGTTGATGAATGGGTGATAAGATGGTATAAAAGGATCATATATAATATTAAAAATATTAATATGGTGATGGTTTAAATTTATAAAATGTTTAAAACCATTCTATAGGAGGTTAAATCATGTTCAACTACAGGGAAATGTGAGGTATGGTGTTTCTTAACTCAATTTTCATTCATTTGGTTATAATTCTACTTTATTGAATATGTTATGACATGATTTTGTACGAAATGAACTATAATAGAATGATATTTTATTTTCACTTCTTTTTGGGTGGATTTAAATTTTCAACACCTAATCACTTCATTGATTAATTCTCACTTCAATTTTATGAAAATTGTAAGGGATTTCTTCACAATTTCCACTTCATTGAGACATTTTTTGTATTATGGACCTATTTATTATTATGTGATGTATATAATATATTTTTGAGATATTTAAATTGAATATTTATTTATTCAATTTTATTAAATTTTCATTTCATGTTTATTCATTTTAGTGGTTTCAATTTGTAAATTACGCAAGTTGTAAGAATTTATTTTACAATCTAATTTTTTGAATTGATCTTATTTTCATTAAAGGAATATAATGATATATCATTATTAAACTCCATTAATTTTATTATCCTATTTATATTTATTAATATTCTATATATTCTTCCAAATTTTCCACTCTTTGACACTTTAATCAAAAAACGAAACATTTAAATGAAAAGACTGCCTTATTTCCCTTTTTTTATAAGGCATATTTTTCATCCATGTCCATACTTCTCAAAAATATTTTACATAAGTCCTTTTTATTAGCTAATTGATTTATTAATTGAATTTTATGTTCTTTATGAATTTTTACATGGTTTTCATAGAATCCTTCAAATTGTTTTCAGAAAGGATTATTTTCAACTTTCTTTATTAAAAGTCAAAATTAATTTTTTCTTTTAAAATATATGATTTTAATGGACTTCCCCACCTTTATGACCATTTTATGACCTTTATCTTCTTATAAATTTTTTTAATGGTTTTACAAAAAAAAAATTTAAATATTTCTTATTAATTTTATTATATTCTTTAAAAGTCCAAATTTTACTATAAATATTCATATCTAATGGTCATATCTTACCTCTTGATTAATTTTTGGTCATTAACTTTATCATGAAACATTCACTTTCTTGTGATAAATTTTCATTATAAAGTGCATTTATCTTAAATATATATATTATTTTTATCATAGATATACTTATTAATTAAAATTTATACAATTTCTACATACGGTGTTTTACTATGAATGATATCTAATTATCCAAGGAAAACCTTGAAAAGTAAGTATTATTTAATCAATATGGATATTTTTTGATATGTTATATTATTTATTAATTGAATTTATCTTTAAATATATGAGGAATGCATTGGGCATTAAATGATAAGTGGGTCCTAGTTATAGATAGAACCTTAATTAATTGATGGGTCTCATGAGATAAACTAATTAGATGGCCTTATTAAATGGGTTTTTTGTTGCAAGCCTACCCATAGTTTAAATTGTATTGGTTAAAGGCCTTGATTGTAAAGTTATCATGATGTCAAATATCATGACATACAATATTAATAATTTCTATTATTGAGAATTTAGTTATTAAATAATGATATTACTACACTGATATTATCCATGAATACCTTTCATTCTCAAGTTATTGATTAAATGTAATGTGTTTCTAGTTATTTATAATTCCATATTGATTATTCATTATTTACTCAAGATAAATTATGTTCCACTTGACCCTTACCAATCATTTTATCTCACTCATATTTTGTTTCCTTTCCCAGTATATGTTGAATAAATATTTGAATGAGTTTCAAGGATTTGAAACCTTTATTTTTTTTTATTTTTTATAATTTATTTACAATGTAAAATGGGAATAAAATATGTATATGGTAATTCAAGATTACTAAACTGGTCAATCCTTTAGTATTATGTCCCTTTTATCTTATGTAAATGTAATAAAGTAGACTCTGGATCTTGGTTACTTGATTTGGGGTTGTCACATGGGTGATCTTGGCTATGGGATTTGACTACTTCTATTTCTTCTAATAATTTTTATTAGATAATAATTGAATCCCTTACCATGGTATCATATAATTCAATGATCTTAGATTTATGGAATCATGTGTGAAAATAAAGAACTAGAAAAATATATCAAGGTGTTTTCCCCATCACCACGCTGAAGACAATGTGAAACTATGCCATAGAGGCCTCTCATAGAACCAAAATTTCATGTCACTGTGTCATGGTTCCTATGGGGTGACAATTTTTGTACCACTATGGGGAGACCCACAACACGGATCTAGTCATTTCAGATTCAATATGTGTTAAGTGTTAACATATATAAAATAGTCAAATGGTCTTCACCATTCCCTGGAAAGGATATTGTTTTTTATAAAACTTGAGTCTCATAGTTTAATCATGCACCATAATTTATTCCACACCACATTTACTTCTATGGTCTGATTAAAACACCAATTTCTTTTGAAGTGTGGTGTTTTTATGCTTGATTTTAACCTTTCACCACGGGGGTTTCCACAAAACAAATCAATTTATGTTATTCTTTAAATGTTAAAAAAATTTGTTGATTTTTTTTTGATTTATACATTGATTATAAATTATAATAAAATGTATTTTGAAAATATTTTAATTTATAAATATTTAATAAATTAAATAAATATAAAGAATTTTATAATTGATTATGTAAATGCTCATGAAACATTTATTAATAAAATATTCCAAAATAGTAAATGTTAATATTTAAAATACCTTTTATTAAATTATAGCACATTCCATGTGATCTATAAATATTGTTTAAATTTTTAAATAATAAAGATAATGTATAAAATATTTATAAGTTAAAAAATAAGGCCAAAATATAATGTTTTTATATTTAATATGAATATTTCATAATACATAATTTGAATCGTTCAAGTGATGAGCCTTATTTGTGAATGTATTTAAACCGCATCAAAAAATGTTTTTATGATTTAATTGTATTATTATTTAAATAATTCTATGTACATGATATTTTAATTATGTAAAATGTTTACATGATATAAATAGGATTATAATTTTTTTTAATTCATGAAAATAACACATATTTAAAGTGAAATGCCAAATAATTTGTAATATGAAAGAGTTCATATTAGAATGGATATAAAGTGTTTATACTAAATATTATTTAATTTATAAAATGTTTAATTAATTTATAATTTGTGTATAGTTAGTTTTATTTATGAATTGTTCATAAATGGTTTTTTTTATTTTTAAATACTTGAACTCTTAATATATATAAATGTTATTCCCTACATCATTCATAGTTATAAATTTTTTATATTATGAATATGTCTATGCTTAAGTATAATTATTAAACTTATCTTAATGATTACAATACATGCATCTAATTAGTTACATGCATGGCATGATAATTAATTTATTTTTCCATCTACATTGAACCCAGCTTGTAATTAAGGTTTTGAGCTTGAATTTAGTTTTTGAATATAGTTTATTCATATAGGGTGTTATAATTATTATGAATTAAATCCCCTCTTGAGAAAAGTATCACTGGTAACAGGGAGTTTGGTTCAAACTTCCAACTAGCTCATAGGCTTATTCCATATCTAGAAAAGTGGGAATTGGAGGTCTATGGATTCAAGCTTACACATGTGATGTTTTTGGTAATATATAATTCTAAACCATTACATAAAGATTTCACGTAACTTATATTTATAATGAATTTGGATATGTGTAAATTTAACTTCTTATTTTTTGGTTGAGTAACACAAATTGTCAGTTGTGTAAATGGTTATACATCAATATGTTTTGAACATGTTGATTTTGTGGAGAGAATATGATTCAAAAATGAATCACTAAAAACATGCATACATAAAGGGAATAATATCGGATAAGATGATGAGATAATCCCCTATAAATTCTAAGTGTTAGATTCCTTTTAATGAGGATCTTGTCAAGACATCGATCAACCAACTGGGTTATCTTATGCCAAAGCAGGGTGACCCTAGATTATCTTGTGTAAGGAAAGAATGTAATGAGTGACTTTAGATTATCCAATCAATTAGTCTAAAGAAAAATAGGGGTGCCCCTGGATTGTATTGAGTTAGTTCATTTTTTTAAATTTACCTTGGGTTAAACATAGTTAGGAAACCCTAAGATTTAGGATATTAGTGGAATAGATTTTGGTTTATCCATTAAATAGATTAGAAAAAGAGTTCACCGCTCAACTATCCATGAGTCATATATGATATGATTGGGATAATACCCTATCTAAATAACTAAGTGCTGAGAAAAATTCCACAGAGGACTCATTACTTAGTGAAATACACATCTTGAACCTTGAAGAATATGATGAATTTAAAAAGGGGGTCATCATTTTAGTGGAATACTATTTAATAAAATTCCATATTAAATATTTATAAAACATGATACTAGTATTGTAAAAGATTATATTATATATGAATGGAATCATCATCATCATCATCATAAATCATATCCTTAAGATTAATCATTGAAAGGAGAATATTAATATAAGAAACTCCTTAGATTGTTAACACAAGAAAAGTTCCTGTCCTAAAACATTATTAATAAAAACAAACTGCAAAGTCAAGAATTATATTGGTGGTTTACATAAATGATATTGAATCACTTCATGCATGTCTGCACTCACTATTGATGTAAAATAATCTAGAGTCCTAAATTTCCACATCATACTCTCTTCCATGATCATCCTCTTTAACAAAGAATCCACCACCTGATTATCTTCTCTATAAACATGTGAGACGGTCAAATTTATATGATGGACATATTAAATACATTTAATCCACTAGGGAAAGATATTACAAGTAAAATTAATAGGCCTCACCGTTAGATCCAAAACAATAATTTTAGAGTCGAATTCAACAAAGAGGGGATACTAACAATAATAGATAAAATATTTAATAGCATAAATCCTGGACCACATCACTACTTCATACGTAGTTCCAAATCCAATATAATGAAAGAAATAACCTTTAACAAATCCATGATGGTTTCGAAAGATACCTCCACCACATGAGGGTCATGGAATGCCAGAGGATGCACGATCAACAATACTTTTTTCTATAAGGATATAAGAGGGATCCATTGTATAGACTTGAGAACTAGAGGCTCATGGTCCTACCGAATAACCCAAGATTTCATATAATATTTATGTCCTTGGTGTTGTTATTCGTAGTACCATTTTTCACCTTTGGTTTTACATATACCACTTTTTTTATAGTGTTAATATACTTTTAGAAAAAGAGGGAATATTATTATCAAAAATTTATGCATTATGTGAACTCAATATGTAATAGGTGGTCAAAACTATTGCTGTCAGTATGAGTTGTTAAACCTGGTCACTCTGCCCAACGTGACAGATGAAATCCATGAATTCCCAAAATTTATTATCAGAATTTAAATCTATTATAAATATTCTGGAAGCATGACTCTATAGATCTTTAGAAAAATCACACCCCATAATGATATGATGGGTTATCTATTTAGCTTTCAGACAAAGTTAATAGGCTGAGGCAATGTAGTGGTCAATTTTCTTATGCTGTTCATTAGTAGGTAACATGTTCTTACACGATTTCTAAAGTATAAGGACTATTATAGTTAGGGATTCCATTATATTTTCATATATTGAAATATTTTGAAAAAAATAATGAACTCAAGAATATTTTACCCAATATTCTCAATGTGTTGAGAATAGATGAACTGGTAATATGATATCTAAATTCTGGCACTCTATGGATAGTAAAATTAGGTAAAATTTGAAACTATAAGAAGAATAGTTAGTTCAAGATTCCATAAATATTTATGAAGCGTTCCAATCAAGGTCATAGAAACTTAAAATATTGTTCATAAAGGATTTATTATAGAATCATTCAGAATACCTAGTGGAGTTTTAAAAATTCCATGGAATTTCTATGTCAGGTATTGGTGTTATAGAAATCAATTATTTAATTTTAAATGTATTGTGATATCAATTGTATACTTCACAAGTGCTGTAAATATAAAGGAATTAAAAAAAATAATTGATAGATCTTGTAGTATACATCCAAAATATAAAGCATGAAGTTGTTATATCAAGGATTTTAATGTAACAGAATGTGTCAATTTCAAATTGATATAAGTAAATAATGTGTATATTCAATTTATTTCTCTTATATGATAATATATGTTTTGAAATAACAAATATTGTTTATGATAAAAATGAGATAATTAATTTCATACACATGGTTTATGATTCATTGGATTCTATAACATGTCTAGAGAAGAAGATATGGATAAAAGTGTTTTATCTATAATAAATGGTTTATCCATTTATTTTTGAAAATAATAAGAAATGTTATTCCCATCCAGTAGTGGTTTATTTTAATAATATATTCTTTTGAATAAAATAATCTAAACACATACTATATATAAATGGGAATAATAATTTATTTTCTTATAGTTTTTACTAAAAGTAAATAAGTGTTATTTCCTAAAACACAAATTATTTTGTGATAAATCTTAGTAAGATATTTTGAAAGGAATATAGTGTCTAAGTGGCGAGTGAGAGTATGTTTAGACTTTAGAAGATAAAATTTAACAAAAAAAGGTTTAAACTAGTCTAAAATTAGTGTGTGTTTTCACTTTATATCCTAAAGAGTTTGGTATATGTAATGATAAATAAAAATATAACGAGTTATAGTTAGTTATTAGGAGAAAGTTAATATACCTATTTCCTAAAGGATTATGCAACCTATTTTTCAATGATAATTTCTCTTTATATCTTAAAATATTTTAAGGTATTCTGGTAAAAATAAATGTAAATTGTTATATTTAGTTTCCATAAAATAGTAGATATTAATTAATCCAAAAATGTTTTGGGATGTGATAGTAAATTAATAGTGTAAATAGTTACATTATTTATAAAACTATTTCAAGTAAAATTTTGATGGAAAGGGTTATAAGATAATGATGATGATTTTAAGATTTATAAATAGATATAAGAAGATAAACAAGGTTATGTTGTAACATTTGGTGTTGTGAAGGTAAGAAAATTGAATATGTTCAAGCACTTGAAAATTATGAAAATTATTACTAATTCTAACCATTAATCAAATTTATTTACTTCATGAATATTTCTCACTAAAGAGTCAATATGATAGTTTTATCAAATGAACACATAATGATATAGTAGTAATTATATAAAGATATAATGAGTTAGAAAAAACCTTAAATTGTGGAAAACATAAGGATGGTCTAGTAGTTTATAATATATGATATGATATAAAGGCACATATATTGGTTTTGTTAAGTATTATAAAAAGGTTTTATGAATATAAAATGTACCATATACATTTAAATATCAATTTTATCATTATTTCAAACTGGTTATATAAATTTTTATATATATACATATATTATGAAGTGCAGTGATAATAGATCTCTCAAATATGACTTTATGTTATATCTAATTTATCTTTATTACAGATTTTAATAGGTTATAATGAAATTTCAAGGTTAATGTGAGTATCATTCTCTTATAGAGATATATAGTATGCTCATGAGACAAATAATGAATTCTATGTGTTGCATGACCCACGATTATACTGCATATAGTGTCTTACACTATGTATTTGGTATATTAGGGGTGCATGGATCATATTTTAGTTCCCCAATGCCTATGGTTAGGGAGATACCTAGCATGGAAACCTCCATAATTTGGTAACCTTCATATAAAATATTGAAAATAACATCACTAATTAGAGTTTGTTTGGTTATATTTCTCATCATGTCACTAGTGAGAGCTTGGCCAAGATGTAAATTTTCTTCTCATTTGTGTGTATAACATATGGGCCCTAGATATAGATAGAATAAGGAGTTTTATATTGAACCTAGATGGTATATATGATATTATTGTCTATTTAGATGAGGGTCATGTGATGTTCACATCCACAAAGATGAATAACATGTGACATATGCATCAATCGGGTTAGATTATACTAGGAAAATTGAGAACATATGAGTTGTCTAAATGGGATTGACATACTTTGTGTTACATGTTCACTCGATGTATTGGAAAAAAGGAACATATGAGAATGCACATGCATGTGATGAAACTAGTGGACATAGGTCTATAGAGACATGTGTTTTTTTGATATTATGTTATATCCCTTTGTAGCTTGAGTAGCATAGATATTTTACTAGAGGCTTCTCTTTGATTATATTTATGGATCTTGTGATTTATATTTATTCTCAATGATAGAAAAGCTCCTAGTGTCATCGTTTTTTACTAACTAAATAGGGATTTAGTTTTACTTATAGAGTTTCTCTATAAGTGTTTTAGAATTAACCAAAAAGTTTTTTAATGGGTATTCACCGGTTATTACATATGGTGAAATACAAGTTGAAAGTTAATGATAACTTTATAAAAGTTTTTAAAAGATATTCACACGTGGTTTTGTAAACGGTATCACAAGTTATTGTATTTAATACAATATGATGTGAAATGGAACAATGTATATTTGGTTTTAATGGAAGCGTGTGATTAAAGGATATGTACTCTATATACGTATATGTATATGATATATATAAATCTATAACAAGTCATAGAGTTTGACTTGCATGAAAATTATGATTTTCATGCATAATTGGGTATATAATTCTTTCAACCAATGATAATAATAATGGATAGACACTTGATAATCCTCCACCTAAGCATTAAATAATATATAATGGACCAATATTTTATTATTTATTCATGAGATATATGGGTTAGTTGGAGCATTTATTTATGTATTATAATGCATAAATAAATGTGATAGCACCTAGGAGCATCCTATGGTATTATATAAATCCATTTTCATGTAATATAAATGGTATGGTAATGCCTCGTGATTCATCAATACTCCATATAGTCCAAAAATACTCTTCTTCTTCCCCCTTTTCATGTCAAGGTACTAGAACACCATGATGTTAAGGAGAGATTCCCTAGAAAGTTGGGAGATTCAATATGGATCATAGAAACCTCTGGTGGTGGGAGAATTTTCTCTGTCACTCTTATTATCATAATCAAAATAATTTGAATGAGTTTCTAAAACAATTCAAAAGATTATTTAGTGTAAGGTACATGATTATATAGTTATTCATTTCATTTTTTAAATAGTTTCATTTTTTCATACATGGGTGATCTTGGTCATGGTATTTGATTTCTATCGTTGCCTCTGGTAGATTTTCTTAGACCCCATCAAATCCCTTACAATATTAATATACCATGTGTGTGTGTGTGTGTGTGTATGTATGTATGTATGTACGTTTGTATGTATGATAGAAAATATGTAATATAATATATATATATATATATATATCTAATATAATTTTAATATATATATATATATTATCATTAAAAAATAAAAAAGGAGGTGGTTAAAAATTGCTGCAAATCTAAGAGATTAGCATTCAATTTTACCCCACTCAAAATTTTTCTTTGTTTTTTTAAAAAATATTGTATATTTTAGTTTTCGGTATCCCAAAACAGTCATTAAAATTTAATTTAGAAATTATTTTTTTGAAACCACCACTAAATTTACATGATCTATTTAAAAATATATAGTGGTTAATAACCACTATTAATAGCTTGGATTAGATGTTGTTACAAAACCCCTTTAATTTTTTTTGTAAATAAATAGCATCTATTTTAGCTATAATTACCCAAAAACATCGCTGAATTTATTTTTAGTGGTGATTTTAGGAGAAACACCGCTATACAAAAAAATAATTTGGTGGGGGTTGTGAAAGGACCCCCTATAAATATCCACTACTATTCTGTTGTTTTTTAGTGACCCTTGGGTTGGATTCTGGTAAAATTTCAATATGGTTTAATTTTCAAAGATAATAAATATTTATTAAATAAATAAATATTTATCATCTGAGTGTGAATATTAATATATTTTAAGTAGAATCTCAAATAAAAATTTGGAAATTATGGATGCATTCAAAATGGGGTTTTTTACCGAGGTGATTTATAAATTATATGCTCAAGTGCTGATCAATAGACCAATCTTCGCTGATTTATCCTATAATAATAAATTAATATTTTCATCAATAAAATAATGAGGTGCAATTAGGATAACCATGTCAGAGTGAAATGGTATGTGTGTGGCTTAGTGGTGTTGATGTTTCTTAGAGAATTATAGAATATTATGTATTTTGGGTTTTCACATATTTTATGACTGGATTTAATGGATGTGTTTATTAAGTATATTTGATGGTGATTCTTGGTGGGATAATGGAAAGTAACTATTTTCTTTCCTTTAATTAAATTTATTCCTATTAAATAAGAAAAATATCCACTCTCCCTCTCCTTTATAATTATTAGAAGAAATCCCCTTGGGGAATCTATAGCACCTTATGATTTTACTGTATGCATCTTCTTAAATAAATTTAATTTCATCGATAGATTACTCTGTACTCAAATCCATGATAATTTAATGTACACATAACAATGAGTTGGCTTACGTTACAGGTAAGGCTATGTTTTACCAAAAAACAATGTATTATTAAAATATTATTATTTATAACATATCCATTAAGTTGGTGGTTATGAATTGTGTCAAATAACTTTTTAAAATATATGGTTGAATTACTTGGTTAAAAATTAATTATAAATTAATATAGGAACCAACATAATATATAGGAAATGTTTTTATAAAGAACTATTTTTATGCTCACAAAGTCTTTTTGCCCTGATAAATTAAATTAAATACTATTTGAGAATGATAATAATGAAATATGATTTTTATATATTATATAAAATATTTTTTATATTCATCTAATGTATTTCATATGCAAAATATAAGAACAACCCCAATATTATACATAAAAACCTATATTTCTATAAAAGCAGCTTCACCAAATTTTAATAGTGCATCTATTTTAAAACTAAATTTTGAAAATTTTATAAATTTTATATTCTAAAATAGTCATCATTTTTTAATTTGTGATATCAAAATTATCTTAGGGTGATTTTTGGATATTTTTCTGAGAAGACTCAATTTTTGATGAATAGTGAAAAATACTAGATTTTTGTTAAAAACTGACTTTTAGTTTAAATAATTATTAAATTTTAAATTTACATTTAAAGTCACTATAGATAAATAATACATATATTAATGTAATATATCTTATTATAATCATTTTTATATTGAAATTAAATATAAAAACCTATTGAACTTTTGAACGTTTCCTTTAACCTACATTCTCGCCACATCTACAGGATTAGTGTTAAACTTAATTTATCCACTTATGTGAATTGAATTTGCAAAAATGTAAATACACGGTTGTGATTAGTATGATATTTGAATTCTCATATGATCAAATTAATTTTTTGGATATTATGAACAATAACGTTAGTATATTTTTATTTTCCACAGTTAAGGGTAAATTAGGTAATTAAAGGTAAAAATAATATTATAATCTTATAAAAATAACATAAAACTTGTTCTAATTTCATTTTATAAGTTTATTTTGAAAAAAAACTAGTCTTATTATAAAATTATAACCTTTTTATTCCACTTAGGAATGAATATGAAATTAATTATATATTTTTTAAAGATAAGTTAAAACTGTCATACCCATATTTTTAATAAATAAATAATTTTAATATAGTTTTATACAAGATATAAATTAGACTATAAATATAAATTTTAAATATAATAAATATATATTTATCATGATAATTTATTTTAAATTTTTATATAAGAAATAAGTTAATTAAAAGATTACATAATAATGATGCAACAATTGTTTAATCAATGGAAATATCAAATAAATGATATTGAAAATATTAATTGAAATATAATTTGACATAAATAAGGACATAGATGAATTTTATACAAAACTTAGACATGTTAATGTTTTATTATAAGTTTTTTTTGATGTTATTATGTTTTTATGATATTTTTAAAAAGACAAATATTTAATAGTATTAAAATTGACATAGATGATACTTTAAAATAAATAATATTTTATTAAATTATATAAAATCCATAAAAATATAAAATTCAGACAAATAACTAAAATAAGGATAAATATGTAATCAATTAGCCATTTGGGGATCTTTAATCATTTTATAGTAACTATATTAACCCTAAAGAGTAAAAAAGAAACGTTGTGATGGTAAGAGTTAAAGGGTTTAACTCAGGGTTAATTCCAAAAGAAAAGGTTAATATTGTGACCTAAACCTTTATAAAAATACTTTTTTGAGATTATTTCTACCTATAATCATCTTATATTCAAAATAACTCTCTTTTAATCCATTTGAAATTAAAAAATAATTTATATTAATTTAATATTTTGAGAGTTTCCAAGGGTGTCCCACCACTCTCTTATAAAAAGGCACCTCCTCCCTCATTTATTCGCACCAAATTTAACCTTATAGCTCAAAAAACCTACATATTTCTCCTCCCAATGTTATTATTTAACTTCTTTAGTTCTTGGTCTTCTAAAAAGACCAACCCTAGTGTCCCTAAGAGGATATCCATAGGAAGTCCGCCAAAGAAGAGGTAATTGTTTTGCCAATTCATTTAAGTTTGTTTATTCTTCTACTTCCAATTCATATGTTGTTTCCATAATAATGTAATAACAATAGTATAATATATATGCTGATATTTTATTATTATTATGGTATAACCATATTCCTATTTTTATCTATCCTATAAAAAACAATATCACCATGCATGTGTGTGTACGGTTTACTGTCTCCACATCGTGGTGTAATTTTTCTTTCATCACCACATTATTTGGATAGGAACAATGATGGATAAAATGGATATAAACAATAATTATTGCATGATATTTATTCTTTATAATTAATATACCATACAATTCCTTTCCCCTTTACCATTAAGGTAGTGATATGGTCGCTCATGCGTATATACGACCTATCATCTCCACGTTGTGATGATATTCATCTTCCCTATTAACCATTACAGAATGATTATAAAATTGTATATAAGGAATAAATATTAAATGTATGACATAATAATTCTAATTGAATAATATATACATATATTTCATTTACCTTCTTCCATTCAGTATGATAAGAAAACAGAAATAGCGTTCATATGTATGTATCACTTATTTTCCCCATAAATAGTGTTTTCCATTTCATATTTCTATCTTTTATATATATTAATATAATAAATATATACAATACCTAAATATTTTTTTACATACTAAATGTAATTAAATCATGATCCAAGTAATAGGATCAATAATAACAAGTCATAACATGTACAAAAACAAAGCGGATATTACCCGAAACATTTCTTTAACTTGGATTTGTTAATAAACTGGTAATATAAAGTCATAAATGAATCATAAATGATATCATAAATATTATTATTATTCTTTTATATTTTTATAATATCTTTAAAACCACAATACATGAGTTTCAGACATGTATGGATGGAATTGTACCTAAGGTGATGGTTAATTTTACAATCTGATTATTATTTAGGATTGTTTACACGTAAGTATCTATTGGAGAATATTTATCATTAAAGTCCATGTTTCTTCAAAATATTTTCCAAAATATTTTTACTACTATCCTACTAATGTTTTTATGTCTTTTACCAAGGTTTGACTGTATATAAAATTGATTGAAAGGATTCCTTTTGTCGTTATCCAAACAAGATACTTTATGACTTTTTCAACTAAAATACAAAAAGAGTGTTTATTTTTAACTTATACGGAATGAGTGGATTTTACCACTATCATTAAGACTTTATTTTTTAAATTTTACTTTACAATTTTACAAAGTTATTTTAAATAAAAAAATCCCTTTTATAAATTAATAGCTTTTAAATAAATGATTTCAAAGAAAAAGGGTATTTTTCAATATATTTCAAATGATTTTATTAGAGTATTTTAATATATTTCAAAATACATTGTTAAATTTTATATTTTATTGAGTTTGGTATCTTATAATTCAATATACCTTATTTTATTTAAGGGTTAATGATTATATTGACTGTATATGTGCTATTTAGATTCCATTCATGGTTTATGGTTAAAGAATTCACATTTTGTATGGTAGTTTTTCAATATGAATTTATATGTTGTTTATGTTTTTATATGAGGAATCCATTGGAATTATTAATTGGTGGTTGGGGACCAAAATATCCCCTAGATGAATTGGTATATCTAATGATATGAAATTAGTTGGTGACAAACCCTTCGTATTTATTTCCAAGCAGTTTTAAATTGTCGAGTGGATAGATCTTCACATAAATAATATAGTTTTCTACCCACAGACATAAACTATCATGAGGATAGTTATTGAACGTAGCTATCTTGAGGATATATCTTGATTGTGAAGACATCCAACATTATGAATTCCCTCATTATGAGATTATTTATTGATTTTCCATTTGATTATTTGACTAGTAGAATATCCATGGTTATTTTTTCTAGCTCGTATGACTATTTTATATGGTATTACTTATTACATCCATATTATGATCACGATTATGTTTAAATGGGTTGTCTTTTAATTATAAACATTTCATTAATATTTATTCTTATTATTATTAATATTTTTCATTATACTCCTACCCTTACTGATCATCTGATCTCACCCCTTCCTTATGTTTTATTTTTCTTAGGATTCCAAGATGATTATTATAACTGATATGCAGGTTTGAGCTAAGAGAATAATGGAATTCTCAAAATATTTTATTTGTTTTACTCTATGATTTTAAATTTAATGTAAGGTTCTGATTTTTAATCTATTTTAAAAGACTATTAAACTGATTAGTCCTTCAGGATTTGATTACTTGTAATTATACCAATGTAATAAAGTAATGCACTGACACCAGGCTTCTAGGGTTGAGGCATTATAGTTGGTATCAAATGATGTTTATAAAAAACCATGGAAACTAGATTTGGAAAACATAGATTAGGTAACATAACCCAAAGATATTATTTTAGGATAATCATAGAAGGAAATCCTAACCATTCAATAAGATAGAGATTATATGGGTCTTCCTATAAATATAACCATGTATCGATACTACAAGTGGATGAGGTACTAGCACAGATGTTCCTAGGGCTATCAACACCGACAAGGTGCATCGGGCCTGACTCGGTGTAACCTAGTATATGACAATGGGACATATTGTGCACCTGGTTTGACACTTCTAAAGGATATGCTTAGGATAGTTCATATTTCACTACTATAAAATAGTCTTTTATTATCACTAAAAAAATGCAATTATCTATATTAAAAAGTGTAGTTAATCAACCCGCTATTAAAGGGAATCCCCATTACTAGTGCTATTAGAAGTACTGAAAAAGTACCCATTTATCAGTGCTTCAAATAGAACTAATAAAGTCTCCATTTATCTACTCTTCCATTAGTGCTGATAAAGGGTTCCTTTATTAGTGCTATTTGAAGTGTTGATAAAGGCTTTCATTATTGGGTGTATTGTTTATATAACAGCACACCCGGCAAACCTTCAAAAATAAATAGCACCCAAATTGCAGACCAAAATGACTAAACCAACAAAAATAACCTTCACAAACCAGTATAAACCTGCTAAAAAAAACCACCCATATTATATACAAAAGAACCACATACACGGTGAAAATAATGAAAAAACAAGTAGTGAACAAAATGTTTTGACAAACAATGCTATATACATTTAATTGACATCAAAAAAATATTCACTCAGGGTATATACCCAAAAAAACTTCTATATACATTTTAAACAGTCTTTTATAAAATTATATTTACAATTATCCACCAAATTGTTAAAAACTTTAATGTTTTATCTTTTGATGTTTGTGATCCCCTTTAAAAAATGTCCTCTGATGGTAATAGATATTTAAAAAATCATCCCAACTCTAGAAAAATGTTCCACCTACATAAGAAAACAAATATTACTTTATTAATACAAAAAAGAAATAAATTAAACATTAATATTAATAATACATTAAAAAAATTCATTTTTTAATAAAAATGATAGATTTGGAGTTATACTGGTCACACCGTGTATCGTATTGAGGTGGGGTTATATTCCTACATGTCAAAAATGAATAACAGATTATTTTCTTAACTTATCAAATCAATCTGAATGTGTTTTATCAGTTTTCAGAATATTAGTTTTGTTTTTTTACTAAAATATCATTTCAAACTGAAAACACGCAATTTGAGTCATATATGTTGCATTGTGCGTCAGTTTTATCAGATACTACATCATACACATCACAAAGGAATTATGAATTGTTATATTTAATTTTAAATACAATCAGAGGGTGTTTTCATGGTTTTCAATGAGTGACACAAGTTGAGCTAAAATGTCAATTTTAAACAGATAACGGAAAATTTTAGTCATACCGGTCACACCGTTCATTGGATTAAGGTATGGTTGATTCCTACACATGACAATTAAATCATGGATAGTTTTCCTAAAGTACTAAAACAATCAAAATGTGTTTTATTAGTTTTAGTGTGTTGGTTGTGTTTTTATACTTGAATTAATCTCAATTATTAAAAACAAGACACAGTTGGAGTCATACGAGAGACACCATACGTAGGATTTAGATGAGGTTGATTCCTATAGATCACAATTGACTTATAGATATTTTTTATTAAGTATCAAAACATTGGGAATGTATTTCCTCAGTTTTTAATATGTCAGCTTTGTTTTTTTACTAAAATGAAATTTCGAACTGAAAATAATCAATTTGGGTCATATTTGTCGCTTCGTGCATCAGTTTGATAAGAGACTACCACATACACATCAAAAAGTACTGATGAATCGTCGTCCTTAATTTTGATGAAAATCAAAGTTTGTTTTCTTGGTTTTCAGTGAGTGACATGTTTCGATCTAAAATGTCAATTTTAAACTGATAGAGGACACTTTAAGTCATACTAATCACACCATTTGTTAGATTTAGGTGGGGTTGATTCCTACACATCACAACTAACTCATGGATCAATATCCTAAAGTATCAAAATAATACTAATGCATTTTCTTAGTTTTCAGTATGCCAGTTGTGTTTTTATACTTGAATTAATGTCAATTTTAAATAACAAAATACATTTAGAGTCATACTGGTGACACCATGCATCATATTGAGGTGTGGTTGAATCCTACATGTCACAAATGACATATAGATCATTTTACAAGAGTATAAGAACAATCAGAATGTATTTCCTCAGTTTTCAGTATGTCAATTGTGTTTTTTTACTAAAATGTCATTTCGTACTAAAAACATGAAATTTGAGTCATATTGGTTGCATCATGTGTCGGTTTGACGTGAGAATACTTCATAAAAGTCGCAAAGTAATGATGAATCATTTTCCATAATTTTGAAGGAAATAATAGTGTGTTTTATTGGTTTTCAGTGAGTGAAACATTTTGAGCTAAAATGTCAATTTTAAACTAATAGTGGACAAGTTTTCCATACCGATCGCATCGTACATCGGATTGAAGTGGGGTTGATTCATACACATCACAACTTATTAATGGATCATTTTTGAAAATTATAAAAACAATCCAAATGCATTTTCCTAGTTTTTAGTATGTCACTTGTGTTTTTTTACTTGAATTAATGTAAATTTTAAATAACAAGACACATTTCTGGTCATATTGGTGACATTGTGTATCAAATTGAGGTGCGGTTGATTCCTACAAATCAAAAATGAATGATAGATCATTTTACTAAAGTATCAAAACAATAAAAATTCATTTCCTCAGTTTTCAGTATATTAGTTTTTTTTTTACTAAAATTTCATTTCAAATCAAATATATGAAATTTGAGTCATATTGGTCACATCATGCATCTGTTTTACCCCTGTATAATTGACAATAAATAAAATCCTACTTATGTAGCATATATTTAGTCGACCTAGTGAATAACCAACTATCATATATTTAGGACCTCCAAATGAATATATGTAAGCTGGTTCCTCACTAGGTCAATAAAAGAGGGGAACTTCCAATGCTATAGATTAAATCGATGTTTTTTGGGGAAAAACCGTTCTCGTTGTTGAAAATGAGAAGATTTGAGTAATATCATTTGCCCATTAGGTCTCAAGATGTCACAACAAACTCAAGGGATGGTAAAACCCCTTCTGTATACTCGTTATATTTTTTGGTCTATCAAATCCACACATACCTGATAAATGAGGACCACCAATTTGTTTTAATAAACCAATCAACATGTAATTCATTTAGTGCACAAACAAGGACCACCAACGACCATGATTTTCAGTGGGGAATTTAGCTCATACAAATCACAACATTACCTTTAAAAAAGAGAATGATACGGAAGATAAGATTATTATATTCAAAATTATTTGAGAATTTTATCATAATCATTATTTATTTGTACATTCTTCCATAAGGTATGATACCCATTCATTTCTAAGTAAATATATATCGTCTTATGAATATGACTATTTTCGATAGTCATGGTAGTATTAAAAAAATATAAATACACAAAGTATTGATAAATATTTTAAATTAAATAGCAATTGTCTTTGAAAATACCTCTTTAGGGATACTAGTTTGTTCATGGAATATGATATCTTTCATAAATTTACAAACATAATAACCACAGTCTTTTTGGTTTGTTTGCTTCAAGAACTGCAGAATCATTGATAAAAATAAGTAATTTTTTATATGTGTCTGGATAGATAAATCTTATTATATATACCCTGATACTTATATATTCATAGTTCTAGTCAAGTTTCTTGTCCTCTTCCCCTAGCCTCATTCCATGATGTAGACGATATTCACGCACTGCCATATCATAATAAAATCCTCATTAAATGATAATATATATTATATAACTATATTCTTAGTTCTAAAATATTATATTTAGTGTATTAAAAATTGAAAAACGCATTCATTTGTGGTTGTTTTGTTGGATATACATGCATGGAATCCAGAAAATAAATCTTTGGAGTATCCAAATTGATCGCAATGAGTATCCAATGCTTCCTAAGAACACAAAAAAAATAATATATAATGAAATAAATTAAAATATATTTGATATGATTAAATTATATATTTTTACCCTCACATAATTGGTATTAAGAAGAGTATGTCCTACATATTTTTTCTTCTAAAAAATTTGAGTAGTCTTTCCACCATTTCAACCTCTTTCTTGGAAGTTATGTCTTTATGTTCTGTAGAGGTGACGTGTGGACTAACAAGTCCAAATTTTTGTTCATGGGGAAATCCATTCAATTGTTTTTCATATATACACCTGAAAAAAATATGTAATGTATTTACTCATAATTATCATAGTATATCATCTTTTGGAAAACCAAATTATGAAAACATACCTCATGTAAAAATTTACAATTGAGCCGCTTAACAATTTATAGTAAAGGATTTCTGTTGCACTCTCAACATCAATGATGTCTGGATCTTCCGATATATCTTTTATTAAAAATCAATTATGTGAGTTTCATAATATTTAACTTTGTATCCACATAATCCTTTAATGATAATAAATGTGGATATAGAACAAGGGATTAATGTGTTTTTGGTAGGTCGTTTTGATCAGTTGGTTGATCCTTGATATGGTTTTGAACTGTTCTTTGGTTTCACCCCCTTACCATTGTCCATCTATAATAAAATACATTGGTTCAGACCTTTTTCATTAAATATTTAAGGTTTATCTTGAAAAATAAATTAAAAGTGATTACATCATTGTCAACATGTTTTTTTACAAGATGTGACGTCCATGCCATGAATGTTCCAATATCTTGTTCGACTGTATGAATATCTATATCATAAATTGGAACAGGTAGATTGGTGCTCAACTCTAGGGATCCATTAATTGACACTCTGACATGACCTGCCAAAAGTGGTATATTGTGTAGCATGACATTCTAGATATTGAACACTGTAGCACGTGCTACAAAATGATGGGTGGGTGTTTATAGATATAAATAAAATTTATTTTCACCCTGTATAATACCAATACTGGAAAAGGTATCGGTGTCTAGTGTCTGTCTAATTCATATTTCATAGAAAAAATTATTTTAAAATCGACTACCTCGGTTAAGAATAGTTTCTTAGGGGAATGGATCACCTCAACACTAGTGGGGGTGGGGCAGGATCTTCAAGTGAAAGTTTTTCATGATTTGTTTCTTCTCTTTGCCTCCCCCAATCAAACATGTTTTCATCTATCTATAGTATTTTAATTCTTCATGAAATATAGCTAATGTTTCTCTCTTCTTTTTAATTTCCTCAATTTAATCCTCCACTTGTTTTTTTTCTCAGAATATGTTCGGGGTGTCACCCCAAAACTCGCACCTCTAACACATCCATACTTTTCAAACTACTTTAAGACCATTGAAATATATCTACATTTGATGTGGGTGTTGTTGATTCTTGTGACTATTCCAGATACAAAATATAGTAAAATAAGTAATTATTTTTATGTAAAAGTGATTTAAAGGAAAATAAATTTTTATCATGCCATAGTTACACATGTTTCCCAAACCTTTTGTGTATTTTAGTCTATTTGTTTTCCATCTTTAGTTATATGATCATCCTTCTATAGCACATGGCGTTGGATGGAAGGGGCTATAGATTTGGACTCTTCAAGATGTATATACACAAAATAGCACAGTTATTGTGTTGTTTTATATAACATAAAAGTATTACGGTAGATTTAAAATATGTACCAATTTTTTTCAAGTGATGCATACCCCATCCATGCTTTACAGTAGGGTTATGCTAGTTTTGATGCTCATTGTTTATTTTTAGCACTCAATTACTATTTCATAAATAAAAAACTATCAATCAAAGTGATGAATACACATATCATCAAACAACGTATTACCTGAAACATTGTACCTGAAAATACTGCTTCACACGACGGCCAGTAAATATATCCCACGATTCTTGGGTTATCAGGTGTGCATAAATAATAGTTGGGTACAATTTTATTTTCCTATCAACATATTTAAGGAGATATTTTGTTAAAAGTGTTTGAAAAGCCTTGTGAAACCATCCAATAAACCTTAAGACATAGTCTTTCTGCGATTCATCTACTATAAATGCACTCTTCAAGTGATTAGGAAGTTTAAGTCAATGTTTTGTTATTTAATTTTTGTTAAATTAAAAAAAATGATATCATAATGTTAACATAATATCTCCCTACATAAACATCTTAATATCATCCACAACATGGTGCCATGAAGTTACATCAATCTCTATGTGTTACTGAGTGACAATTCCAATGTAACTAATGAACATGGACAGATTGGGGTTAACATGTTATCCCAACTTATTCTATCTAATCTTGTATTTGATGCCTTTCTCTTTAGCCTTAATGATTTTTGAAAATTCAATCAAATTACGGTGCTCCTATTTTTTCTGCATCATCAATGTTTCGTCACCTTTCATTTCCTCAGGTCCACCATCATCAATATGTTCCTCCGAATATAGAGGGAAAGAATCAACATGTGTAGATGGTGGTTGTACCTCTGCACTGGAAGAAGCAACATGTTGAAAAATCAGTTGTTCTTCTACTCTGTGAGTCGAGGAAGGATGAGAAACCTATTGTTCCTGGGGATTGGGAGCATCATTATGTTCATAAGTCATTATCTGCAAAAGTGGTTTAACATTTAATTTAGATAACATAAAAGAATCTACTAAAAGATTAACACAATTCAATAGGTTGAAAAACCTATTGTTCGTCTGTACTACAAGCAGCAGTAGGTTGAGAAACTTGTTATGCTTGGGGATTGGGAGTATCATCATGTGCAGAAATCATTATCTAAAAAAGTGGTTTGAAATTTAATTTAGATAACATAAATGTAGTAGTTAATAGATACTAACATAAAGTAACTTGATGTATATTAGAAAAAAATATAACCTAATTACTGAACTCTCTTTTTTAAAAAGGCTGAAGTGATTTGACCCCTCTATCGACTATCTAAATCCCTTTATTGTGGTCTCCTCTGACATACAAAATTCCATCTAAACTGGGACCACTACAAAATGATTTTTATTTCCCAATAAAAGGGTCTTCCTCCATTGAATTTTCATCTGACTATTAGTCATTTTGGTCGATAATAGAATAATTGAACAGTTTTGGTTTGCAAGATCTAGAACATAAAATACTTGAACTACTTGTGATGCCATTATAAATGGTTCTTCTTTGTACACTTCCTTACTAAAATCAAATTTTATAAATCCCAAATCATCTATTTTAATATAACTACTATTATCAACCCAATTTCATTAAAAAATCGGCACTCAGAATTTCATATAATCCAACTCCCATATTTTTTGATGATTGCATAATATGACATATTCACTTAAATTGGATTTCTATCCTTAGCACCATAAACATGCATTGCTTCAGCCACAAGTTTAACTCCACTTTTATGTCTTGTATTTTCTTCACCATGTTCATTAGTATAAAATGCATAACCATTAATTATATAATCATTGTATGATAATACGTACATACATGGCCCTCCAACTAGCCATCAATGTCATTCTGAAATTGATTCTGGATTTTCATATGAATCTTTAAAAATATGGTCTTGAAACCATCCTATAATCTATTGATTATGCTTATTTTATATCCATTTTTCATCCCTTGATGGATTTGAATGCCTATGAATTTCTTTGTGGGTTTCAACATATGGTTCAATGTGTAAACTTTTATGCCAAATGTAAAGGTGGGGCTTCATTGGATCTGTAATATTGATTGTCAAAACCTCTTTCCAGAAATTCCTTCACCCACAAGATGCCCAGTGTGACAAGATTTCGTTAGACCAATGATTTTCACACCGGACAGGTATTCGTTATAGAATTCAACAACTTCCTCAACAATATATCACTCTGCAATAAAACCCTTGGATGTCTTCGATTTTTGACATACCCTTTCAAAATATCCACGTACCATTCTATGGAATACATCCATCTATAGTGAAAAGGACCACATAGTCGAATATCTCTCACCAAGTGAACCATCAAATAAACCATTGTAATGACCCAAACTTTTATTAATGAAAATTATTCTTGATGTAATTAAATGTATTCTTATGTAAGATAATTATATAACTTATGAACTTCCTTGGTTTTATTTTTTTGGATTATAAAATATTGTTATGAATTGTGATCATTTCTAATATATTCGTTGAACAATGATCACTTGATTAATATAAATATAGGGCTTTAACAAATCCAATTTACTCAGAAAAAGGAAACGATGACCTCATCCTGTAGACTTTCCCCATACGAAGCTCATTTGTTGGAGCTCGGAAAGGAGGTGGTGTCATTGGACTTCACTCTTGAACAATCCCAAGCCAAGCTTCAACATGTTAAGCTCAAACGGAACCACCTATTGGATAAGTGGAAGTGGATATTGATTACCACCCAAGCGATGTTATCTGAGCCACCCTAGGAGTCTATCACAATCACGCATCGTACCCTTTGGTCGTATGTGGGTGTTATAAGGGGTTGTGTAACAAGACATTAGAACTATGATTATGTGCATTATTTTTGTATATAATAAATAATATACATTCATTTTATTATTTTTACATTGTAAATAGTTTTTAAAGCACAAATATTATTTTTAGTTAATATTCAAGTAAGGAATATATTTTGATAAATTAATGGATTTTTTAATTAAATTTAGTTTTTATAAAATATTATTATTGTCAAATTAATTTTTATTAAATATAAATTATCGTGTAATTTTTATGAATATAATTGTAATTTATATTAATGGTTGAAAGCTGTTTTTATCAATACCTATGAATTTTTTATAAATATCGGTTTTTATTTTAAAAGTGAAAATTCACATATTTAAAAAATTATTTCAATAAAGTTGATATTATTTTTGGAATCAGGATTTTGAAATTATCCAATAGTGAATTTTTCATAATTTTCTGAGATATTCAAATTTTTGGGTAAAAATTAAATATCGTTTAAATGTATAATTGTTTTATGACATCATAATGACCCAATAATGATGTAATAAAATACTATAAAATTTATGTTCGGAAAATATATGTTTTATCATTAAAATAATTTGATTTTAGGTTTGTTTTATTTATTTTTAAAATCTTTAGTGGACCCTCCAAGACTTATAAAACATTTTAGCTTTTTAAATTAATTTCCTTGAGAGTGTGACTCACCTCCACATAAGCTACCCTATTATTTTAAGATGTTCAACCATTTTTATAATAAAATATTTTTTTCACTCCCCTTTGGTAAAAACCATGGGAAAATCATGGAATGGTTTGAGGTTTGGATTAGTTTAATGTGTGGTGACAGAAATCTAAATAATAAATAATTCCCCCTCCTTTCCTATATAAATCTCCCAAGCTCCCACTTCCCCTTCACTAAAATCCTTTGGTGTTCATCCAACATCTACCCCCCTTTATCTATAATCCTCACATGGTGCCTCAAGATCCCAGTAATCCTCTCTCAGGCCCCTCCCAAGCCTTTGGGATCGCACTTCCATGTAAGGGATTTCTTCCTTTCTAAATTTTGTCCGAGTTTCTTTATATTGTTATATCCTTTTTTCTTTCAATTAAAAATGTTGGGGTATAATTTTTCATCTCCCTCATAATGCCATCCATATGTTTGCATTGATGAGAGACCTATTTCTATCTCATTAATGCCTCCCATGTACACACATCACAATGCTGAAATTCTATAAGGAATTTCTCTCTCCTCATTTACATTCAAGAAATTCTTTTGTATTCTGAATCCAAATTCCATTACATATGTTGGGACTTGAATCTATATGACCCAGTTACTATTCATTTCTTGTAAATATGATGAGACACTCTTTTCTCTCTCATAAATTATTTTTATTCTTATGACACGTTGTTATGCTGTTGAAATTGCACCGCATTTTCCCAAGCCAAAGTCATTGTGTAGTGAATACCATGCCCATTTCTCTATCAATGGTATTCACATTTATAAAAATTTACTTATTGATTAAAGATTTTCTTGTACGAATTCCACATTTTCATTATCATGGAATAAATTATTATGTTTAAAAAATCTATATTTTATGATTCATGTGGCACACTTATGCGTGAAATGAAATGTTTAAGAAGGGTGTGCCCTGATATCAATCCAATGCATTGGGTATATATTAGTATCATACTACATCAAGTGCAATGAGGATTTAATAATTCTAATTAAAGTTAAATTAGTATTTAATCATGCTAATTCAATTGAAATGAGTATTTACTCATGTTAATTCAAGTGCAATGTGGATTTACTCATGCTAATTCAAGTGCAATGAGAGTTTACTCATTCTCTATGTGCAATGAGCCTTAAATCATTCTAATTCCATGTTAAGTGTTGTTTCCAAATTTCCATGTTTTGATAATCATGCTATATCATGCCTTTATGTTCATGTTCTTTTATGATCCATTAATATGCCTATTGTCTAACATGTATTGTATTCTTCATGTAATTCCTTGTTTACTCCCTTACTGGGCTTTATAGCTCATCCCTTTATTATGTATGTCCTAGGATATCCCATGTGATGCTAGGTACAAGGGAATGTAGTGGTTATGTAAAAGATGTTTTCAATAAGATGTTTCATTTTATGTTTTAAGTTGTTATGTAATGTTTGTAAGCCCCAAAGACAATTGAGCTCTCGATATTCTATGTTGTATCAAGTGAATGTTTTTGTGTAATAAATTACGTTAAGTGTGTAATAAATAGATGGGTTTTTATAGTTATTATCATAGGATAGGTTTAGTTATTTTTGGGTTTAGGATTAGAAAACCCTAGTGAAAGCCTTATAGATAAGACTAAGTATAATAAAAACATCCCTAAGTCTTGGTAAGTATTTATTAAGTAGTTTATCAATCAAATAAATCCATGTCTGGATATGAGTTGGTAGAGGTGGCTCTAACACAGATGTACCTAGGAGTGAAAACTCTGACAAGGAGTTTCATGCTTGACCTGGGGTATCATGGTACACAATAATGAGCCTTGCTGCACTCTTGGTTATGACCATCCCGAGGGATATGATTTGGTTAATTCACAAGAATAGTATGAACCATTATTAATGGAATTAAAAAAATACCCTAAGAATATATGTTTGAAAGTAGAGCATGGATAACATATATTGAAGCCTATAGATTCATAAGATATGGAAATAAAAGATATTTATAGGTCATCTGTTTTTCCCTTGGATTACCCTTTATGTGTTACCCCTAACTTTTATTTTATTCTAGTCAATGGTCGATAATAGGAAGACTCGGGCTAACAACTGATGTAAAGATCAATGTGATGACTGTTCATAATGAGATGACCAATCCTATAGGATTAGGAATCAAAAACTTTTTCACAATACTCTCTCAATTAACTCAATATTTGAATAGAAACATGGATTAAGAGGAATGTTCAAACCCCATAAAAAAGAATAAGTCACTATTGAGGGCTTCATTAGACAAAGGCCTCCTACATTTAATGGATCATCTGATCCCTCAATCTCCGAACAATTTATCATCTCCATTGAAAAGATATTCTTCATCCTTCAATGTTTCAAAAAAGAGAAGGTTCTTATGGATTCTTATTGTATGGAGGGTGAAGCTGATCAATGGTGTACATTGACCAAAAATATGAAGAATGAGTAGGATATCAAGGCATTGAAATGGAAGGATTTATGGAAGATATTTTTCGATAAATATTTTCCACACACCCTCTGACTAAATATGGAAGGGGAATTCCTTTCCCCAAAGAAAAAAGATGACGAATCCATTGGAGTGTATAAGGAAAACTTCAGAAGTCTTGCACGATACGCCTCCTGCTTTGTTGTTACCCCTGAATGTAAGGTTGATCGCTTCTTTTGTGGGATGAAACCTAGCCGGTAGAAAGCCTTGGTGATCCATGACTATTACAGCTATGAGGAAATTGTCTGACGTTCCCTCAAGGTTGAAATAAATATCGAAGAATCTCATGGATATCATGGGGATAACAAGCATAAGATGGAATTTAATTCTAGCAATGTAATGGATAAATCCAATAGTGCTAAGAAAATCCAGCCCCCACTTTCAAAATGTGTGGAAAGAAGTACCCCATAAATTTCTTGAAGTGGATGAGGAAATTCTTTAGGTATGGAAGAGAAGGGAAACTAGTTGTTAACTGCTGACAAGAAAAACACTTGGCTACGACAGAGGAGAGGAATGCTCTGTTTGACTCTCAACGCATTGTTTATTACTTAAACTACAAAGGACCATGGAATATTTCAAATCATTTCCCTAAGACAAGGATTTTTGGAGGCAACGAACAAACTCCAAGGCAGAAAGGGTGATCTTTTTTCCATCAATACTGCCGAAGTGAACCCTAAAAATGAATTAGTGACAGGTATGCAAGTTATTCAGTCATGAATAGTGAAGGTATTTTTTGATTCTGGTTATATTCATTCTTTTATATCCTGAAAGTTTATTAAAACAATCCCAACACCACCACAATTCATGGAAGTGAAGATATCAGTGAGTACAGAAAATGGGGAAATCATTGAAAACAAGATCATTGTTATACCTTATTCTTTTTAAGGTTTTTTGAGTCTATACCGCAGCATCACTAGATGTACTAGTTGAAGAAACTCTAAGATGTTATCTGATCATATTTCCAAGAAACTCAACATCAAAAATAGGTGGAGGAGGAGCATTATAACTAGATTCCACTGAGATAATATTTTTAACTCTATCGATAAGGGAATTCATAGATGATATAAAGTCAAACATCATCCCCTCCACAATGGATTTTTGGGATTTGCACTCATCTTCTAACCTTCTATTCTCAATTTCAACTGCATGGATATGGTTCATCTTATTTGGTTGAATTTTCTGAATCACCATAACAAAAATATATCTATCATCTTATTCACTTATCTTAGAAATAAGTAGTGCCTGACTCTTAAAAAGATTACCAAAGTTATAAATCATTTTTTCTCTAAAACCATAAAATTCACCATTAGTGACCACATGAATAGGAATAAATATGAAAACATTAGTATATTATATCAAAGAATCAAATTTACTCAACTAAATAGATTCATTCATTTGATCATTCAATGACCCCTTAGGATCTATTTCCACCTGAATGGAATGTTCACCATTATTTAGTGAACTTTCTGGAAACAAACAAAATTCTTTTGACATTGGGTCAATCCATCTTTCTAAAGACTTACCTGGAAGCTCAACCACTGAAGTCTTAGAAGTAGTGTAAACAACTACAGATGGAATAAGAAAAGGAGGGACCTCACCAGTAGCAGCCACATCTCTCAACTCTACATCAACATGGATCTCAACAAATCTCTTTTCATTAGAAATCTATTCTACATGCTCAACTTTTATATATTCAGCCACGTACTACACAACAATAGCAACAAATTTCATTTTCTCAACAATAATAGAATCTAAAACCGTATGACCATCAAAAAAAGATATAGTATCAAATCCATTAAAATTAATATTCACTTGATGAATATCATGACTTGGGGATACCCCCCCTAAAAGATGCATCTTCATCCTTTCTAGAAGAAACAATCATTTAACCAACAAAATAGGACCTATCCTATGATCTAGAAGCAGAAAAACTGGGAGAATTAAGAAGATATTGAGGAATATCCACACCCTCTCTTATAATTTTCCCACTAGAACCATCGAGGTCTGAATCTCTATCATCCTCACCATCATCATCATCATCATCAGCATTTCCACTTCCTTTTTCATTTGCTTCATCACCATTATCTTCATCTAATTTGAAACAAATCTTGAACTAATCTTGTCTAGATACTTTGGTCTCTTCTTTATAAATCTTCACAATCTTTTCTCTTTTAGGTAGAGTCTCTGGTAGACTAGGAGCACTATATGTGATATAAAGTGATCTACAAGACATGTCAAGATCACTTCCATCATCAAAAGAAAATTATTTTTCTTATTCTCTATATTCATCAGATTCTTCTTCCTTATCAAAATCAGAGTACTCAAAAATTTCATTAGGCTCTAGACCGGGGTCTACAAGGTCACTCAGTCTATATAGTGGTCAATTAGATTAAACTCATCATATATATTTTCATTATCATCTACCCGTTGCTTCTTCCATGGGTTCCAAATGAACTTTCTCCTTCTAAAATTTACCTTGTGATAAAAAATCCACCACGATTAATAATAGGATCCTCATCTTCAGTAACTAGTCCTTTGGATTTAAGAATACTATAAATCAACTTTAGGTAGATTAGAAAATTTGGTCTAGATTTTGGTTTAGTCATTTCTATTATAGGGAGAATGAGATATCTTAAAAGATTTATATTTTATCCTATTTTCATAAGTCATAAAAAATAGACATCCTGATATATTAATGTAGAAAAGTCAACATTACTTGGGTAGAGTAAGTGATGGATAAATTTGATTAGCATTCTTCACACTCTATCTAACTCAGAGGCAATTGGCCTTCTAAATGTTCCATCTCCGGTCAATTTTGTATTAGATTATTCATAGTTGATGTAATTAACATCATCTTTAATTTTTATTTGGTAGTCATTAAACACACCTTTATGTAGAAAGTTTAGACAATTTTCCCACTTCCTTGATGAAAATGAAATTATATGAGCATTAACTTGGCTTCTTGCCTTGTAATCTTCTTCTTATTCAAAACCAAATTCCATATACTAATAAAACTAATATACCAACATAGGATAGATTATCTCTCATTTAAAGAGAAATAATCCAACCATCCTTGGTTCTATATAACATTCATCACTAACGACTTACTAGGTAATAACCATTTGTCTTGAACTTATTTCTCTAGAACGACCACTTTCTTTGAAATATCAGGATTCATGGGTTCTATAGGTGCAATACAAATCATATCCCCTTTCATCTTCTTCATGGAATGTGACATGTTTGGAGAAAAATATAAAGGAAGGTTAACTCTAGCCATAGATATTATCTCAACAAGATCAGTTGTCTCAAGTAAATGTGAAAGGAATATAGAAAGGTTAGAATAAAAAGATTTCATAGGGATCAAGAGAAAAACGCATGAGGAAAGTGTGTATGTTGAAACTAAAAAAATTCCCACATCTATCATTTGGTATTTTTAGGGATCCAAAAAATCTAAATTAGGAATCGAGATAAATTAAAAATTGAAATAAAATTTGAACTGAAACATAAAAATTAAATAAACCATAAGGAATTTAAAACCGGTAGTTTAAAAAATACAACATGGAATGAAAAAAAATGAAAAAGGCATGAAAAACCAATTGCGAGACACACCAATGGTGAGAATACTTTAATGTTTAGAAGAATAAATGGTTAAAAGTATCCAGGTGAGAAGTATTGATGGTGAGAAGTATCAGTGGTGAGACATTCACAACGATGAGACATACCCAACTATGATACATCATTAACGTTGATTCCTATGAATTTAAACTTAACTAAAATTGATCATACCAAATTCATGTTGGAGGTAATTAATTATATCATAATTGAAAGGCAGAGTGAATATATCAGTAAGCTTATGGTTTGTACCTATGTACTCAAGAGTGATATCAACCTTTTGAAAATCATCTCTCAAAATGTGATGTCCTAGATCAATATATTTTTTATCTTGAATGTGGTAGAGGATTATTCGAAATATTTATAGCACACTTATTATCCTAATTTATAGGTACATGTCAGAATTGATACCCATAGTCTATTAAAGTGTGTTTCATCCACAAAATTTGTGAAAAGTAGCTACCTATAGCTATTTATTCAGCTTCAGAAGTAGATAGTGAAAAATAATTTTGCTTATTATTAATCCAATAAACTAGAGACTTTCCCAAAATGTGACATGTTCTAGAGGGTATTTTTCTATCTAACTTATATCCACTAAAATCATTATCTGAATATCTAACTAAATCAAATTTTTTCCCTCTTGGGTAAAAAATTCCTAAATTAGTAGTATTTTTACATTATTTGAAAATTATTTTTACAGCAACCAAGTTTGAATCTTTTGGATTTACTTGAAAGTGAGCACACATACACACACTTAATATAATATTAGGTGGGCTAGTAGTAATATAGATAAGACTTATAATCATACCTCTATAACTGGTTTGTTCTACTAGTTTCCACCTTTATCAAGATCCAATTTATAGGTGGTATTCATAGATGTATCACTACTCTTAGTTCCATCCAAGTTAAAATGTTTTAAAATATCCTTTGTATATTAAATTTGATTAAAAATTATTTCTTCTTTATTTTAAAAAATATGAAAACCAATAAATAATTTAACTTTAACCATTAAAATAATTTCAATTTTTTCTTTATTTTATAAAAAATAGTACAAAAGGCATTTCTTGAATATCCAAAAAAATATATCTTTTACAAAAAGTTGTAAAATTAAAACATCTTTTGAAATAATTTTTATAAAAAGTGTAGGATTAGATATACCTTTTGAAAACCTTATGAAGTAATAAATGTTTTGAGCCCATCATAACATGGTCTAGGAGCTTCTTTCATACTATATAAATATTTAGTTAAATTGAAATATCTATTTAAAAAATGAGGATTCTGAAAACCAAGGGGTTATTTTATAAAAACAACCTTAACTATATACCCAATTATGAATTAAACCTTGACATAAATTTGATATGGTTTGAAATCTATATGAGGTACACAAGCTAGAAGTATTAAAATGTTTTCAAGTCTGACTCCTAGTTTAGTGGTCACTTCCTAGTTTATTCCTTTTTCTTGACTATACCCTTGCACATCTAGTCTAGAATTGTTTCTTACTATAGTGCCTGATTCATCTAATTTGTTTCAAAACAAAAATTAAATCCTATATTCATGGTTTCCTTGGGTCTATCCACAATTTCCTATAATTTATTTATTTTACACTGATTCAGTTCTTCTTTTATAACCTTTACCCAGAATTCATCATTGATTTCATCATTGATGTTCTTTGGTTCTAGCTGAGACACAAATTCTTTTTATTCAACCTAATTCCTTAGAGAAGCACTGGTCTATGTACCTATATCTAGGTCTCAAACTACAAAATCTAAAGTATGGTAATTAAGGATTCTAATAGCTCTAGAAAACGTGGGGATGGTCACTTCAATTTCTTATATAGGTTCTAGTTCTTGAAGTTATAGAAATTCCTTAGAACTGGATGATTTTTTAACTATTTTACAACAAATACGTTGGTTTGATGTTTAAGTTCAGAGTTGATAAATTATCCTCAAGGTTTTCTAAAGAGGTATTTGGATCATGTGGGTCTATCTAATCAAATTTTATATGAGAATACTCTTCCACAATCTTTGTTATTTTATTGAAAACTCAATAGGATTTACTGGAGATTAAACAGCCTAGGAAAATTCCTTCATCACTTTTAGAGGAAAAATTTTCAAGAGTATCCATAGTTTTAAGAATAAATACTTTGCAACAAAAAACTCTAAATTGGTTAAACATAGGCTTCCTACTATTGAAAATATCATAAGGGGTCTTCTTCAAGATAGGTCTAATTAAAAATATATTGACTATATCATGGGTTGTGTTCACAGCCTCTTCCCAAATGTAGATAGATAAGTCATATTCATTTATCATAGTTTGTGCTATCCTTTTTAAGGGTTCTATTGCTTATTTCTAAAAATCCATTCTAGTGATTTTTCATAAGAGTAGAGAAGTTATGACTATAGTTATTTTGTGAGAAAAAATTTTCAAAATCGTGATTTTAAAACTCACATACATGGTGACTTTTTAGGTATTAATTCTATGTACACTTAAATTTTCTACATATCTCGCATGGTTATTGAAGTAATGACATGATTAAATTTTTTGATCTAAAAAAAACCCATGTATACCTTTAAAATTCATCTACTAGTTTATAAACATAGAGCTTCCCATTTAGACTAGAAAATATAAATGGTCCAAATAAATCCATATGAACCAACTCCAGAGGTTGAGAAGTTGAAACTTATTTCTTTGATTTCAAATAAATATTCTGTTTTTCCATTTTTTGAAAGGGATTATATACTTTTTCATTTGGGAACTCAATATTGGGTAGATCCTTGTCTAAACCTTTCTTAGTAAGCTTCCTAAGAATAAACATTATCATTTCCTAAAGCAGTAGAGGCTAAATCATCATTGTAATCAAAAACAATACATACATTATTCTAAAATTTAACATGAAATTAATCATCACACAATTGTGATATTATAATAAATTTAAACTTCAAATCATCAACAAACAATACATTGGAAATTAAAACTGAATTGATATTGTTAATTTGGCCAAGGCTGATGATTTTCCCTTTAGCATTGTCACCTAAGGTGACATGACCTCCATCAACATTTATTAGGCTCTTGTAGCTAGAATAGTCTATTTTCATATTCCTTGAACATTTTTTTTCCAAGTCATATATAATTTTACAGACGATCTTCAAGAAATTTCCCTACAAAACAAAATTTATGCAATAAATGATTTTGGTTCCCCGATTTTATTGGGTCCAGAGGAGTTAATAATCAGGGATTTAGGCACCCATGTTTTTCTAATCAGACTCTCATAAAAATATTTTAAGAACATTGAAATAAAAACCTTTCTTTTTTCCTTTTGAAAAATAACTGGTATTATAGCCTTTAAATTTAGATTCAGGTAAAAATGTTCTCTTAACTATTCTTCTTTGTCTAGGTTGGTATCCTAAAACTGTAACATACATAGGAGTGACCTATTTTCCTTGAATTTGTGTAGATCTCTATAATTTATAAATATTTTTAAATTCTTCATAATATTATCATTAGGTAATTTGATCTCTATGTTATATTTTAATAACTTATCATTTTTATCTTTCTCAATAGATAAATCATATTTAATATTGGAAAATAAAATCATGTAGTCTTTTAAGAACATTATACTTATCCTTAAATTCATTAGAAGTGTATTCTATAATTATAAAATATTCAAAAATATCTTCTTGATACATTTCATCATCATTATACTCATAATAATAATTATGAAAATTAATCAAATGAAGAACATTAGAAACAGAAGGTGCCTCAGAGACATTAGTCATGAAGCACATGTTAGATCAATCTGAATTTTGTTCAATAGTAGAGTCAGAATCACTGGATCTATCCTTAGAGGCACTCCATTTTCACTTCATATCTTTCTTAAACATTCATTCCTTGTCATCAAATTTTTTTTATTTTAGTTTCAGATAGATTTCCTGGACATGTCATTTTCATTTTCATTCATAATAGTTAATTTCATTGTCATCCTTATTCTAATCATTTTTCTAGATACCTTTAGTATCATATTTTATTTTATAATCGGGATTTATAAAAAAATATTATTCCTAAAAAACATCCTATATCATCTAGAAAGATATTCCATCACTTCATCAACATCATATGGTGACTCACTATCACTTGAAAATTCATTTTGAGTCTTGTATTTTCCCTTTTCTCTCTGTTTGGAAGAAGTACACTTAAAAGATACTAACTTTCTTTTTCGATCATCATCTTCCTCTCAGTTTAATTTCAGTTATTATTTATACTTCATCAACTTACCAATAATCTCCGTAACTTAAAGTGTTATAATTTTACATGACTCTCTAATTGAAATAGTTTTGCCTCACCATATTTCTAGAAGGCGTCTTAGAAACCTCGTTGTTTTTGTCTTTATCATATACTGCATTTTCTAGTGAACTCATGGTTATCACAATTTCATTAAACCTAAGATATAAATTATAAATAAATTCATAAGGATTTTTCTTAAAAGTATCATACTTAATTATTTTTTTATTTAGTCTCATCCATTTAACATTGGTTGTTCCTTCAGGTGAAACAGTTAGTGTATCCCAAATTTCAAATGTAGTTTTACATGAAGAAATTATATTAAATTAATCATTTCCGAAAGTATAATATAGGGAATTCATAGATTTTAAATTATTTTTATAATTATTTTTAGTAGCTTCATCCCAAGTAACTCTGGTAGTTGCATGTAATTCATATTTATCTTCTATGGAAGTCCAAATCTCAAAACCCATACTTTCTATATGCATCTTCATTTTGATCTTCCACTAAGAATAATTATTTCTTTTGAAAAAATGAGTTCTATTAGTAGAAGGACCTTCTTGTATATTATCCATTAAAATTAAATAAATTTAAAACTAATAGAAATTTAGGATCTTTAAATATTAACTAAAATCACAATTGAAATTCTTTGAAAAACTTTGATACCAAAGAAAAAAATATGATACCAAACATTGGTTAGCGTGAGTATATTAGGAGGGGTGAATTGACTACCCAAAAAAAATTTCTATTTGAAATGAATTTAAATAAAATCCCAAAATTTTAATTAAATAGCCTAGTTAGTTAAAATAGCAGTTTTATATAAGACTTATCCTAATAAAATATTTCTCAAATATTGATTAGGTCTCAATTAAAAACAATATAAAATATTACTTTAACCTTTGAAATAAATTTACTAAATCAAGTTTTTATATAAACTCTAATTAAAAATAAATATCAAATTAGTGGTTTTTCTTGAAGGTAAAAAAAATTCGGTTTAACAGTAAAAAATTTAATGCAAACAAAATAAAAAAAACACACAATGGAATTAGAATAAAAGAGTTTAAGTCTCAAGAGGATACTTAGTCCTCTACACTTGGAAATCACTTGATTCCAAGTAGTTTATATAAAATAAACATTCAATCCACAACCTAGATCATGTTTTACAATAGTATATCAACTATCCAGGATACACAGGGACCTCTTCCACCATGATCATGGGAGTACAGATAAAACATTCGACATCCAAACCTCATCCACAACACATAAGAAAAATATCAAAAGGTGTTGAGAATATATCTATGTTACTTTTATTTTAAATTAGGAGATAATGTGGTCTAAAAATAAAATTGATTAATCCACACTTCTCAAAATGTAAATATAAATAAACAAACATATAAAGTAAAAAAGAGTAGATAGATCATGTTACGTTGTCTGATATGCTCTACAGATCATGAATCTCTAATGTGATTTTAATTTTAGCTCAAATAATTTTTATGAAAAATTTATGTAGAACATAGTGTCATAAAATCCTTCTTCTGATACTATAGGAAGTTTTCCAAATGTTCAATAGGATTCAATTCTTCTACAGTTAATCACAGGTAAGAATGCTTTGTGTATGGAACACGTCACAGCTACTCATCTCTCTTCACATGTACAGATATATCATTTCATTTAGCACTTATTATATGTAAGTAAGGGATTCTGCCTCATCTCTTTAATACAGTGGTATTAAAAATAATCCATCGAATTTTATACTCCTCAAAATACGCATTCTGACATTAACTTTAATACGTCTTTTTTTGAGAAATTAATAAATAATAATTAGAATAATTTTGATTATTAAATTGGATAAAATATTCTTATGATAAATTTAATTGAAAATATAAAAAAACACTGGTACTGTATCTCTTGAGAGGTGACACTTATACTGGTGAATCCTTGGAACGGTGAAACTTTTAGGGGTGTCTAAGTCTGTTGGCGAGACACTGGAATGGTGTCTTGATCTGGGTTTGAGTTAGGGTATGGAATTGTTTGAGTTCGGCAGTGTCTCAGACTGGTGGTAGGTTCCTTCAGTGGTGACACAACTCTTATTGTGAGTTTTTCTGACACTTAGATAACATTTTGTTCTATCTATGAGACATAGTATGTTTTGAGACCTTTCTATATCTTTTCAAACTTTCATCTCAGTGGTGACTCATTACTAATGGTAAATCATCCTTGGAAGTCTCTCAAGGAAATAATGAGACTTCCTTGGAGGTGAGTCTTCATTTATTATTTCTCAAGGTGATAGCGAGACATTGTTTGTTGTGAAAAATTCTTGGTGGTGAATCTTTGTATCATGATGACTCATACTTAGGAAAATTTCTCCTATCTAACTCATATTATAAAATTCTAATAGAAAACATGAAACTATTTAATTATCATAATAATCATGATTTTATAATCATTAAAATAAGGAGTTAAACATGGTTCTTTTTCAACTTTCATTATAAAATTTCAAAAGGAATGTTTTCTTTTAATGTATATGGTGTTGATGAACTTTCCCACTTCCATAATTGTTTCATACCATTTATTTTATTTTATAATTTTTCAATGGGTTTACAAAGAAACTCTTCAATGAAATATTATTTTAAATTTTTTACATCCATTTTCCTATATTATTTAAAAGACTTTGTTTTACTATAAAATATACTTATTTGAACATCATCTCTCATCTCTTGATTAGATTTGTGGTTGATAAATTTATCTTGAAACATTAACATTCCTATGATAATTTATCATTGGAATTTAAATTTTTATTAAATATTCATATTCTTCGTATTATTTATTTACTTATTTCTTAAACCATATATCATTTCTACATATGGTGTTTTACTATTAAAGTGGTCTAATTGACTAGAAAAAACCATAATAAATATATATTCTTTACTCAATAAGGATATATTTGTATAAGTAATATTTGTATGAATTAAATAGATCATTAAATATATGAGTAATTCATTAGACATACAGGGAAGGGAAGATCCCAATTATATATATCCCCTCAATTCATCAATATATATCATGAGACAAAACCAATTTTCTAGTCTTATTAAAAAGGTTTTTGGTGTATGCCTACCCATAGTTTCAACTATTTGGGAACAAGGTCTTGATGTTAAATATATCCTGGTTTCTAAGATCTTGAAATCTAATATTAATTATTTAATTCATTTATAATTATATGATTATAATTGTGATATTAATACATTGATATTATCCATGGATGCATTTCTCCCTCATGTTATTGATTAATAATAATTTTTTTCATATTATTTACCTTACTATATTTATTATTACTTTTTTAATCAATATAGATTATATTGTAATTAAACCTTATTGAGAAATTTAGATTAACCTAATTTTATTTCCTTTCCCTTGGATATAAATAATAAATCGTTAAATGAGTTTCAAGGATGTTGACCATTAGTTTGTGTTGTGTTTTATATTTTATTTCCAATGTAAAATGGGAACCTAATATATATCTTATTCTTCCAGAATGCTAAACCGGTTGATCCTTATGGATGAGATCCCTTATATATTATTCTAATGTAATAAAGTAGACACAATATATGGTTTACTGGAGTTAGGGTTGTCATAGTTGATATCAGATAAATTTTAGTAGAAACCTTGGGAACGAGATTTTATAAAACAAAGATTATAGAGCATAACTTTATGATTGAATTTGAGGATAAGTATAAGTATAGGATAACATACTAAAGTTTTGGTAATTTAGTGATTATATGGTCTCCCACTATGATTATTTTTTCACATACTATGTTTTTTGGTTTTATTCAATGGATGGAACTAAGAGGAATCATTTTAACACTGAATTTGATAGACAATGCGGTGATTATGAGACAAAAATAAATGATGACTCGAGAAAAATATATTGTGATAATTACTAATCTACTATCATGATATATGATTATCATCCTACACCTTAAACAGCTCTCAGACATTCCAAATAAGAGAATAAATGTTTTTTCTATCAGCTCGGGTGGTAGAGACCGTGAAAAAAAAACTCAATTTACTTCAGGTTAGAAATGTGGAAAGAGACACACTAGAGAATGTCTTAAAGAAATAGGAAAATTCTTTATGTGTATAAAATAAGGGCACAAATCAATTAATTATTTAGAAAAAATGAAGAGTTTGATAGAGGGATATGAATTTTATCCCAAAGTACCATTTATTGTTCAATTTCATATACGTGGTAAAATGTGAACTATCCAAGATAATGCTTTAATTCTTAGGTTAAATCCTAGAACAAGGAAGTAATTATGTTATTCTAATCATTAAGTGTACGGATTTAAGTGATTATGTGTTGGGATAAAGGGATGATTGACATTAGTGAAGGAAATAGTATGGTATTGGTTACCTTGAAATTGGGTATTGATTTGATGAAAAAAGTGATTTAGGTCATATTTGATAAATTTTATTACACTTTTGGGTTTATGGAAATATTCTATGGTTTTATTTTAGGAACAAGTATTGTGTTAATTTTTATAAGAATATATGTTTTCATGTGGGTTTGAATTATGGATATCATCATGGGTTTATAAATTTAAGGTTTCCATAAGTTTAATGGCATAGATTACCTTTTTGAGTGTTTAAATAATGATATTTTGAGGTGATTTGAAACTTTCACTCAATTTATGGAAGAATTATATATTGGGGTTTAAATAAACCTTTGGTTTGTTAAATTATTTTTTATGGCCTACTCATTAATGGGATATAGATAATCTTGATGATTAAAAATTAATTCATTGAAAAGGCATTATTTTTTATAATATTTATGGTCAACCTAATAATTAACAATCAAGTCAGTATCTAAATTTTATTCATGATAGTCTAGTGAATTTCACTACATTATAATATTATATACTAATTTATCATGATTATTAAGGATATTTTTGGGATGCTTCATTTGGTTGAAGAATATGTGACCTTTAGCTTTAACATGTGGTTTAAACTGAAATATTATTTGGTAAGAATGCAATTAAATTTTTGGAATGTAATTTAAAAGGTCACCATTGAGGTTAAAATATTATTTAATATTAAAGTTATTGAGGTTAAATAGGATGATTGGTTATTTATTTTTGTAATAATCTAAGTTAAACATTTGGTGTTATTGTAGAAATTTTGATGTAAAATAATTTATTTCTTCATATAATAGATTATATATTTTGGATAATATCATACCTTATGGTAACTATTTTTGTTTTGGATAAAATTTAAAGATAAGAGTAATAGTGTATTAAGATTTTTTGGGTTATTTGATCCATTATAAGTTTATTTTTGTTCTTGATCCTTGAAAAACCCATCTTGAATGCCCATTATTTGGAGAAAGGATGAGATTTTGGAATAAATTGATTAGAGGATGAAATTTTACATGTTAAGTATGTGTACTTCCTTATTTTCTTTGCCTTGATGGTAAATAAATTAATCATATATAGGAAAAGGATCTTGAACAAAAAAATATCCTATTATGATCATTTTTAATGAATCAATGGTCTCTTCACCCATCATAGATTTATAGCTTGTGGTTATTAACTTTATCTTGACCATGTACTCTATCACTCTTTATTTTTCCTTGGGATTTAGTTTTCTATTTCATGAACATATACTCACTATCCACTAATTTTCTCCAATTTGGAGACCTAGTTATGTGTTATTCTATATGACCTTTATATTTCCCTTTCCTTATCTTTATAAGAAGGTTTTATTAACCATTTCTATGATGTGAGATTTCTACAAGGGAATTTTCAAATGTTAGACCCGTGACTACTAAGAACAAGTTCAAATTGTGAGGATGATATTTATTGAATAGTGATAATGTAACACTTAGATATTTCAAAAGAACATTATGTATGATAGAATATACAACACAATACACTGAGCTTGAATGAACCACAAAATATTATTATTTAAATATGAGAGTTATGAGACAGACATTGAATGAGAGGATATAAATAGGATTATCCATATTATGATATATATAAATTAACTACTCAATAAAGAATTATTGATTAATGATTAGAAAATAAGAACTCAATTTTCAAAAAATACATTTTATTCTTCAAAATATATTTTCTTCAAAAATTGTCTTTATTGATTCTAGTGTTCAAATATTATAATTAATTTATCAAACATTTTAAAATTATATTTTATAAAAAGAATTTAATTTTTAAAATCAGCACACCAAAATTATCTTACATTAAAAAAATTAGATTTTTCATAAATGATTTATTTTTCGCTGAATAGTTGAAAATAATTTTTTTAAATATTTTCATTTCTTTTCATTAAATCAAGTATTTTAAATATATATATAAATTAATTTTTAGGCTTAAAAGTGAATTTTTCTAAAAAAAATATTTTTGTTTAATTTTATATATTTACATTGAAATTAATTTTTGAAACTTATATAAATTTAATCTTTAAAAATCATTAAAATATTTGAAAATTTTATTTTTCAAATTTGGAGAATATGACCCTTTTATTTTTAAGCATTATGAATATTAACCGTAGTAAAATTTATCATATCACTAAAGGGTAAACCAGGCAATTAATTTTAAAAAATAATGTGATAAGGAATTAAAAATCAACACAACACTCACCTTTATTTCATTTAATGGTATAAATTCATCAAAAGTCATCCCAAATTTGAATATATGGCATTTTGGTACCATTTTACCATAATAGTGATTTTTATATTATTTTAAGTAAAGAAAATTCCAAAATGTACCTCTTATGATTTTAATTTATTTTTCATGTTCACATAATCATAATAATATGTTTGGAATTAATATAAAATATTTTTGTATAAATAATTTATTTATTTTTATCATGGTAATTTTTTTTAATTTTTGTGACAAAATAATTAGCTTAAATGTTTACACAATGTTGATACAGTAATTTTTCAATTGATAGAAAAAAATAAATGGTTTTAAAAATACTAAAATTAATAAAATATGGATGAATTATTATGTCCAAGGAATTTTATAGATAGATAAGACATAGTGGATATTTTCTAAAATCCTATATTCTAAATAAACATTTTTCTTGATGTCTTTATGTTTAAATTAAATGGATAATATCAAAAATGTAGTTATTGATATTTTTTAAAAAATAACAATTTATTAAATTATTTAAATAAAATAAAATTATTTAAATTGGAAAATAAAATAATAAATGGTTTAAAATTGCATCCCTTCCCCATTTTTTAGAAAATTCTTACTTTATTTATACAATTATATCCCTTTTATGTTGAAAAAAATTGTCACTACGGTTAATGTTAAAATTGATTAAAGAAGGGGTTAAACCAAAGTATAAGGTTTAAAATACTACTTAAACCTATAAAAAATTTATTAATTGAATTTATTTAAACCATATCCAATAATATAGTTAAAATTATGACCACATCGTTCCACTTTCACAAGAAAATGGATTCATTACATTTAAATCTATTTATAAATTCCATTGTGTCCTTTCATTCACTATAAAAGGAACCACTTATCCTCTGTTATTTACAATAATTAGATCCTATTATCTCTCATAAAACCTAAAAAAACCTCTTCCAACTTATGTATCCAAGTTATGGAGGTTCTTATAATTTTAAAATACCAATCTAAGGTCCGTTAATATAATATATAAATGAGGTATTTCGAAGAAGAGGTAACCATGTTTACCGACTCCTTAAAATTTATTTCTTCTTCATCTTCTTATAAATATATTGTAATAATCCTAATAAAATAAATCCAATATAATAAATATAATAATATGTTATTATGTTTATGGTATATCGATTTTCCATCCTATAAAAAGTGAAAACATAGCTCGTGTGTACATATGGATTATTGTCTCTATCTTGAGGTGTAATTTATTATTCAACAATACTTTACTTTGATGGTTATAAAGATTGACCTAATGAATATATATTATATTTATTACTTTACCATACTTTTTAAATTTTTATATCATATATAATTTCCTACTTTCCAATCCATTGGAAGATTATAACGTTGCTCATGCACACGTGTGGACTACCACCTCCACGAAGCAATGTGGTATGTTTTTCATTTTAACTTTACATAGAATATGATAAGGATATATTTAATGGATATATATTATATTTATATCATGATTATAATTTTGGATATTATGTAAACCTAATCAATGTACAAGGACTGAAACTCTCATGAAAAATCATGCATGAGAAAATAATGTAGTTAACACCCAAAACAATGATATAAATGAAATATTGTTGATTAATGGGTGATAAGATGGTATAAAAGGATCATATATAATATTAAAAATATTAATATGGTGATGGTATAAATTTATAAAATGTTTAAAACCTTTCCATAGGAGGTTAAATCATGTTCAACTACAGGGAAATGTGAGGTATGGTGTTTCTTAACTCAATTTTCATTCATTGGGTTATAATTCTACATTATTGACTATGTTATGACATGATTTTTTACGAAATGAACTATAATATAATTATATTGTATTTAAACATATTTTTGGGTGGATTTAAATTTTCAACAGCTAATCACTTCATTGATTAATTCTCACTTCAATTTTATGAACATTGTAAGGGATTTCTTCACAATTTCCACTTCATTGAGACATTTTTTGTATTATGGACCTATTTATTTTTATGTGATGTATATAATATATTTTTGAGATATTTAAATTCAATATTTATTTATTCAATTTTATTAAATTTTCATTTCATGTTTATTCTTTTTAGTGGTTGCAATTTGTAAGTTACACAAGCTGTAAGAATTTATTTTACAATCTAATTTTCTGGATTGATCTTATTTTCTTTAAAGGAATATAATGATATATCATTATTAAACTCCATTAATTTTATTATCCTATTTATATTCATTAATATTCTTTATATTATTCCAAATTTACCACTCTTTGACACTTTAATCAAAAAACGAAACATTTAAAAGAAAAGACTGCCTTATTTCCCTTTTTTTATCAGGCATATTTTTCATCCATGTCCATACTTCTCAAAATTATTTTACATAAGTCGCTTTTATTAGTTAATTGATTTATTAATTGAATTTTATGTTCTCCTTGAATTTTTACATGGTTTTCATATATTCCTTATAATTTTTTTCAAAAAGGATTATTTTCAACTTTCTTTATTAAAAGTAAAAATGAATGTTTTCTTTTAAAATATATGATTTTAATGGACTTCCCCACCTTTATGACCATTTTATGACCTTCATCTTCTTATAAAAGTTTTTAATGATTTTACAAAAAAAATAATTTAAATGTTTCTTTTTAATTTTATTATATTCTTTTAAAGTCCTAATTTTACTATAAATATTCTTATCTAATGGTCATCTCTTACCTCTTGATTAATTTTTTGGCCATTAACTTTATCATGAAACATTCACTTTCTTGTGGTAAATTTTCATTATAATGTACATTTATCTTAAATATCTATAGTATTTTTATCATAGATATACTTATTAATTAAAATTTATACCATTTATACATACTGTGTTTTACTATGAATGTTTTCTAATTATCCAATGAAAACCTTGAAAAGTAAGTATAATTTAATCAATATGGATATTTTTTGATAAGTTATATTATATATTAATTGAATTTCTCGTTAAATATACGAGGAATGAATTGGACATGCAAGGATAAGTGGGTCCTAGTTATAGATAAAACCTTAATTAATTGATGGTTCTCATGAGATAAACTAATTATATGGCCTTATTAAATGGGTTTTTTGTTGTATACCTACCCATAGTTTAAATTGTAATGGTAAAAGGCCTTGATGGTAATGTAATCATGATGTCAAATATCATGACATACAACATTAATAATTTCTATTATTGATAATTTAGTTATTAAATAATGAGATTACTACACTCATATTATCCATGAATACCATTCATTCTCAAGTTATTGATTAAATATAATGTTTTTCTAGGTATTTATCATTCCATATTGATTATTCATTATTTACTCAAGATAAATTATGTTCCAAATGACCCTTACCAATAATTTTATCTCACTCTTATTTTGTTTCCTTTCCCAGTATATGATGAATAAATATTTCAATGAGTTTCAAGGATTTGAAACATTTATTTTTTTTATTTTTATACTTTACTTACAATGTAAAATGGGAATAAAATATGTATATGGTAATTCAAGATTACTAAACTGGTCAATACTTTAGTATTACATCCCTTTTATCTTATGTAAATGTAAAAAAGTAGACTCTGGATCTTGGTTACTTGATTTGGGGTTGTCACATGGGTGATCTTGGCTATGGGATTTGACTACTTCTATTGCTTCTAATATGTTTAATTAGATAAGAATTGATTCCCCTACCATGGTATCATATAATTCAATGATCTTAGATTTATGAAATCATGTGTGAAAATGATGAACTAGAAAAATATTGCACTGTGGTTTTCCCATCACCACGCTGAAGACAATGTGAAACTATGCCATAGAGGCCTCTCATAGAACCAAAATTTCATGTCACTGTGTCATGGTGCCTATGGGGTGACAATTTTTGTACCACTATAGGGAGACCCACAACATGGATCTAGTCATTTCAGATTCAATGTGTGTTAAGTGTTAAAATATATAAAATAGCCATATGGTCTTCACCATTCCATGGAAAGGAGATTGTTTTTTATAAAACTTGAGTCTCATAGATTAATCATGCACCATAATTTATTCCACACCACATTTCCTTCTATGGTCTGATTAAAACACCCATTTCTTTTGAAGTGTGGTGTTTTTATGCTCGTTTTTAACCTTTCACCATGGGGGTTTCCACAAAACAAATCAATTTATGTTATTCCTTAAATGTTAAAAAAAATTTCTGACATTTTTTTGATTTATACATTGATTATAAATTATGATAAAATGTATTTTGAGAATATTTTAATTAATAAATATTTAATAAAATAAATAAATATAAATAATTTTATAATTGATTACCTAAATGTTTATGAAACATTTGTTAATAAAATATTCCAAAATAGTATATGTTAATATTTAAAATACCTTTTATTAAATTATAGCACATTCCATGGGATCTATAAATATAGTTTAAATTTCTAAATAATAAGGATAATTTATAAAATTTTTATAAGTTAAAAAATAAGGCCAAAATATAATGTTTTTATATTTAATTATGAATTATTCATAATACATAATTTGAATCATTCAGGTTATGAGCCTTATTTGTGAAAGTATTTAAACCCCATAAAAAATGTTTTTTTGATTTAATTTTATTATTATTTAAATAATGCTATGTATATGATATTTTAATTATGTAAAATGTTTACATGATAGAATTAGGATTATAAATTTTTTTAATTCATGAAAATAACACATAATTAAAGTGAAATTCCAAATAATTTATAATATGAATGAGTTCATATTAGAATGGATATAAAGTGTTTATACTAAATATTATGTAATTTATAAAATGTTTAATTAATTTATAATGTGTGTATAGTTAGTTTTATTTATGAATTTTTCATAAATGGTTTTTTTATTTTTAAATACTTGAACTCTTAATATATATAAAGGTTATTCCCTACTTCATTCATAGTTATAAATTTTTTTTATTATTAATATGTCCATGCTTAAGTTTAATTGTTAAACTTATCTTAAAGATTATAATACATGTATTTAATTACTTACATGCTTGGCATGATAATTAATTTATTTTTCCATCTACATTGAACCCAGCTTGTAATTAAGGTTATGAGCTTGAATTTAGTTTTTGAATATAGTTTATTCATATAGGGTGTTATAATTATTATGAATTAAATTCCCTCTTGAGAAAAGTATCACTGGTAAGAGGGATTTTGGTTCAAACTTCCAACTAGCTCATAGGCTTATTCCAAATCTAGAAAAGTGGGAGTTGGAGGTCTATGGATTCAAGCTTACACATGTGATGTTTTTGGTAATATATAATTCTAAACCATTACATAAAGATTTCACGTAACTTATATTTATAATGCATTTGGATATGTGTAAATTTAACATCTTATTTTTTGGTTGAGTAACACAAATTGTCAGGTGTGTAAATGGTTATACATCAATATAGTTTGAACATGTTGATTTTTTGGAGAGAATATGATTCAAAAATAAATCACTAAAAACAAGCCTACACAAAGGGAATAATATAGGATAATATGATGAGATAATCCCCTTTAAATTCTAAGTGTTAGATTCCTTTTAAAGTTGATCTTGTCAAGACCTCGATCAACCAACTGGGTTATCATATGCCAAAGCGGGGTGACACTAGATTATCTTGTGTAAGGAAAGAATGTAATGAGTTACTTTAGATTATCCAATCAATTAGTCCAATGAAAAATATGGGATGCCCCTGGATTGCATTGAGTTAGTACATTTTTTTACATTTTCCTTGGGTTACACTTAGCTAGGAAACCCTAAGATTTAGGATATTAGTGGAATAGATTTTTGTTTATCCATTAAATAGAATAGAAAAGGAGTTCACCGCTCAACTATCCATGATTCATATATGAAATTATTGGGATAATACCCTATCTAAATAACTAAGTGCTAAGATAAATTCCACAGAGGAATCATTACTTAGTGAAATACACATCTTGGAACCTTGAAGAATATGATGAATTTGAAAAGGAGGTCATCATTTTAGTGGAAGAATATTTAATAAAATAACATATTATATATTTATAAAACATGATACTAGTATTGTAAAATATTATATTATAGATGAATGGAATCATCATCATAATCATCATCAAACTTATCCTTAAGACTAATCACTGAAAGGAGAATATTAATATAAGAAACTCCTTAGATTGTTAACTTAAGAAAAGTTCCAGTCTTAAATAATTATTAATAAAAACAAACTGAAAAGTCAAGAATTATATTTGTGTTTTACATAAATGAGATTGAATAACTTCATGCATGTCTGGACTCACTATTGATGTAAAATAATCCAGAGTCCTGATTTTCCACATCATACTTGCTTCCATGATCATCCTCTTTAATAGTGAATCCACCACTTGATTACCATCTCTATAAACATGTGAGATGGTAAAATTTATATGATGGACATGATAAATACATTTAATCCACTGGGGAAAAGAGATTCCAAGTAAAATTAATAGTCCTCACCATTAAATCCAAAATAATAGTTTTAGAGTCAGATTCAACAAAGAGGGGATACTAACAATAATAGATAAAATATTTAATAGCATAAATCATGGACTACATCACTACTTCATACGTAGTTCCAAATCCAATATATTGAAAAAAACAGCCTTTAACAAATCCATGAAGGTTTCGAAAGATACCTCCACCACATGAGGGTCATGGAATGCTAGAGGATGAAAGTTCAACAATAATTTTATCTTTAAGGATATAGGAGGGATCCATTGTATAGACTTGAGAACCAGAGGCTTCATAGTCCTACCAAATAACCCAAGATTTTGTATAATATTTATGTCCTTGGTGTTGTTATTCGTAGTACCATTTTTCACGTTTGGTATTACATATACCACTTTTTTACAGTGTTAATATACTTTTAGAAAAAGATGGAATATTATTATCAAAAATTGATGCATTATGTGCACTCAATATGTAATTGGTGATCAACACTATTGCTGTCAGTATGAGTTGTTAAACCTGGTCACTCTGCCCAATGTGACAGATGAAATCCATGTATTCCCAAAATTTATTATCAGAATTTAAATCAATTATAAATATTCTGGAAGCACGGATCTATAGATATTTAGAAAAATCACACCCCATGAAGAGATGATGGGTTCTTTATTTTTCTTTCAGACAAAGTTAACAGTCTCAGGCAATGTGGTGGCCAATTTTCCTAAGCTGGTCATTAGTAGGTAACATGTTCTTACCCGATTTCTAGAGTATAAGGATTATTATGGTTAGGGATTCCATTATATTTTTATATATTTAAAATTTTTGAAAAAAATTATGATTTCAAGAATATTTTACCCAATATTCTCAAAGTGTTGAGAATAGATGAACTGGTAATATGATATCTAAATTCTGGTACTCTACGGATAGTAAAATTAGTTAAAATTTGAAACTATAAGAAGAATTGTTAGTTGAAGATTCCATAAATATTTGTGCAGCGTTCCAATCAAGGTCATAGAAACATAAAATGTTCTTCATAAAGGATTGATTATAGAATCATTTAGAATACCTGGTGGAGTTTTAAAAATTCCATTGAATTTCCATGTCAGGTATTTGTGTTATAGAAATCAATTATTTAATTTTAAATGTATTGTGATATCAATTGTATACATCACAAGTGTTGTAAATATAAAGGAATTAAAAATAATAATTGATATATCTTGTAGTATACATCCAAAATATAAAGCATGAAGTTGTTATATCAAGGATATTAATGTAACAGAATGTGTCAATTTCAAATTGATATAAGTAAATAATGTGTATCTTAAATTTATTTCTCTTATATGATAATATATGATTTGAAATAACAACTATTTTTAATGATAAAAATAATATAATTAATTTCATACACATGGTTTATGATTCATTGGATTCTATAACATGTCTGGAGAAGAAGATAAGAATAAAAGTGTTTTATCTAGAAAAAAGGGTTTATCCATCTATTTTTGAAAATAATATGAAATGTTATTCCCATCCAGTAGTGGTTTATTTTAATAATATATTATTTTGAATAAAATAATCTAAACACATACTATATATTAATGGGAATAATAATTTATTTTCTTATAGTTTTTACTAAAAGTAAATGAGTGTTATTTCCTAAAACACAAATTATTTTTTGTTAAATCTTAGTAAGATATTTTGAAAGGAATATAGTGTCTAAGTGGTGAGTGAGAGTATGTTTAGACTTTAGAAGATAAAATTTAACAAAAAAGGATTAAACTAGTCTAAAATTAGTGTCTGTTTTCACTTTATATCCTAAAGAGTTTGGTATATGTAATGATAAATAAAAATATAAAGAGTTATAGTTAGTTTTCAAGAGAAAGTGAATATACCTATTTCCTAAAGTATTATGCCAAATTATTTTTCAAAGTTAATTTCTATTGATATCCTAAAAGATTTTAAGGTATTCTGATAATGTGAAATATAAATAGTTACATTTAGTTACCATAACATTGTAGATATTAATTTATCCAAAAATGTTTTAGGATGTGCTAGTAAATTAATAGTGTAAATAGTTACATTATTTATAAAACTATTTCAAGTAAAATTTTGATGGAAAGGGTTATATGATAATGATGATGATTTTAGGATTTATAAATAGATATAAGAAGATAAAAAATTTGATGTTGTAACATTTGGTGTTGTGAAGGTAAGAAAATTGAATATGTTCAAGCACATAAAAATTATGAAAATTATTACTAATTCTAACCATTATTAAAATTTATTTACTTCATGAATATTTCTCACTAAAGAGTCAATAGGATAGTTTTATCAAATGAACACATAATGATATGGTAGTAATTATATAAAGATATAATGAGTTAGAAAATACCTAAAATTGTGGAAAACATAAGTATGATCTAGTAGTTTATAATATATGATATGATATAAAGGCACATATATTGGTTTTGTTAAGTATTCTAAAATAATTTTATGAATATAAAATGTACCATATAAATTTAAATATAAATTTTATCATTATTTCAAACAGTTTATATAAATTTATATATATATATATATATATAATTTATGAAGTGCAGTGATAATAGATCTCTCAAATATGACTTTATGTTATATCTAATTTATCTTCATTACAGATTTTAATTGGTTATAATGAAAATTTAAGGTTAATGTGAGTATTATTCTCTTATAGAGATATATAGTGTGCTCATGAGACAAATAATGAATTCTATGTGTTGCATGACCCATGACTATACTGCATATAGTGTCATATACTGTGTATTTGGTATATTAGGGGTGCATGGATCATATTTTAGGTCCCCAATGCCTATGGTTGGGGAGATACCTAGCAGGGTAACCTCCATAATTTGGTAACCTTCATATAAAATTTTGAAAATAACTTCACTAATTAGAGTTTTTTTGGTTATATTTCTCATCATGTCACCAGTTAGAGCTTGTCCAAGATGTAAATTTTCTCGTCATTTGTGTGTATAACATATGGTCCCGAGATATAGATAGAATAAGAAGTTTGATATTGAACCTAGATTGTATATATGATATTATTGTCTATTTTGATGAGGTTCATGTGATGTTCACATCCATAAAGATTAATAACATGTGACATATGCATCAATCAGGTTAGACTATACTAGGAAAATTGAGAACATATGAGTTGTCTAAATGTGATTGACATACTTTGTGTTACATGTTCACTCGATGTATTGGAAAAAAAGAATATATGAGAATTCACATGCATGTGATGAAACTAGTGGACATAAGTCTAGAGAAACATGTGTTTGATAGATATTATGTTATACCCCTTTGTAGCTTGAGTAGCATAGATATTTTACTAGATGCTTCTCTTTGATTATATTTATTGATCTGGTAATTCATATTTATTCTCAATGCTACAAAATCGCATAGTGTCATTGTTTTTTACTAACTAAATAGGGTTTAGATTGAATTATAGAGTTTCTCTATATGTGTTTTAGAGTTAACCAAAATGTTTTTTAATGTGTATTTACCAGTTATTACATATGGTGAAATAAAAGTTTAAAGTTAATGATAACTTTATAAAAGTTTTTAAAAGATATTCACAAGTGGTTTTGTATACGGTATCACAAGTTATTGTATTTAATACAATATGAGGTCAAATGGAACAAAGTATATTTGGTTTTAATAGAAGCGTGGGATTAAAGGATATGTACTCTATATACGTATATGTATAAGATATATATAAATCTATAACAAGTCATAGAGTTTGACTTGCATGAAAATTATAATTTTCGTGCATAATGGGGTATATAATTATTTCAACCAATGATATTAATAATGGATAGACACATGATAAATACTCCACCTAAGCATTAAATAATATATAATGGACCAATAGTTCATTATTTATGCATGAGATAAATGGGTTGGTTGAAGCATTTATTTATGTATAATAATGCATAAATAAAAGTGATAGCACCTAGTAGCATCCGATGGTATTACATAAATCCATTTTCATGTAATAGAAATGGTATGGTAATGCCTCATGATTCATCAATACTCCATATAATCGAAAACTACTCTTCTTCTTCCCCCTTTTCTTGTCAAGGTACTAGAACACCATGATGTTAAGGAGAGATTCACTAGAAAGCTGGGAGATTCAATACAGATCATAGAAACCTCGGGTGGTGGGAGACTTTTCTCTATCACTCAAATTATCATAAACAAAATCATTCGAATGAGTTTCTAATACAATTAAAAATATTATTTAGTGTAAGGTACATGATTATAGAGTTCTTCATTTCATTTTTTAAATAGTTTCATTTTTTCATACATGGGTTATCTTCGTCATGGTATTTGATTTCTTTCGTTGCCTCTGGTAGATTTTATTATACCCCATCAAATCCCTCACAATATTAATATACCATGTGTGTGTGTGTGTGTATATATATGTATGTATGTATGTATGATAGAAAATATATAATATATATATATATATATCTAATGTAATTGTAATATATATATATATATTATCATTAAAAAATAAAAAAAAGGAGGTGGTTAAAAATTGCTGCAAATCTAAGAGATTAGCATTCAATTTTACCCCACTCAATTTTTCTTTGTTTTTTTTAAAAAATAATGTATATTTTAGTTGTCGGTATCCCAAAACCTTCACTAAAACTTAATTTAGAAAATATTTTTTGAAACCACCACTAAATTTACATGATCTATTTAAAAATATATAGTGGATAATAACCACTACTAACAGCTTGGATTAGATTTTGTTACTAAACCCCTTTAATTTTTGTTGTAAATAAATAGCATCTATTTTAGCTATAATTACCCAAAACCACCACTGAATTAATTTTTAGTGGTGATTTTAGGAGAAACACTGCTATACAAAAAAATAATTTAGTGGGGGTTGTGAAAGGAACCCCTCTAAATAACCACTAGTATTCTGTTGTTTTCTTAGTGACCCTTGGGTTGGATTCTATTAAAATTTCAATATGGTTTAATTTTAAGAGATAATAAATATTTATTAAATAAATAAATATTTATCTTGTGATTTTGAATATGAATATCTTTTAAATAGAATCTCAAATAAAAACTTGGAAAATATGTATGAATTCAAAATGGGGTTTTTTACCGAGGTGATTTATAAATTATATGCTCAATTGCTGATCCATAGACCAATCATCACTGATTTATCATATAATAATAAATTAATATTTTCATCAATAAAATAATGAGGTGCAATTAGGATAAGCAATTCAGAGTGAAATGGTATGTGTGTGTCTTAGTGGTGTTGATGTTTCTTAGAGAATTATAGAATATTATGTATTTTGGGTTTTCACATATTTTATGACGGGATTTAATGGATTCGTTTTTTAAGAATATTTGATGGTGATTCTTGGTGGGTTAATGGAAAGGAAATATTTTCTTTCCTTTAATTAAATTTATTCCTATTAAATAAGAAAAATATCCTCTCTCCCTATCATTTATCATTATTAGAAGAAATCCCCTTGGGGAATCTATAGCACCCTATGATTTTAATATATGCATCTTCTTAAATAAAGTTAATTTCATCAATAGATTACTCTGTACTCAACACCATGATAATTTTATGCTACACATAACAATGATTTGTCTTACATTACACGTAAGGCTGAGTTTTACCAAAAAATGTATTATTAAAATATTATTATTTATAACCAATCCATTATGTTGGTGGTTATGAATAGTATTAAATTACTTTTGAAAATATATGGTTGAATTAATTGGTTAAAAATTAATTAGAAATTAATATAGGAACCAACATAATATATAGGAAATGTTTTTATAAAGAACTATTTTTATGCTCACAAAGTCATTTTGCCCTGATAAATTAAATTAAATACTATTTGAGAATGATATTAATGAAATATGATTTTTATATATTAAATAAAATATTTTTTATATTCATCTAATATATTTCATATGCAAAATATAAGAACAAACCCAATATTATACATAAAAACATATATTTTTATAAAAGCAGCTTCACCACATTTTAATGGTGCATCTATTTTAAAACTAATTTTTGTAAATTCTATAAATTTTATATTCTAAAATAGTCTTCATTTTTTAACTTGTGATATCAAAATTAGAATAGGGTGATTTTTGGATATTTTTCTGAGAATACTCAATTTTTGATGAATAGTGAAAAATACTACATTTTTGTTAAAAACTGACTTTTAGTTTAAATAATTATTAAATTTTAAATTTACATTTAAAGTCACTATAGATAAATAATACATATATTAATGTAATATAGCTTATTATAATCATTCTTATATTGAAATTAAATATAAAAACTTATTGAACTTTTGAACGTTTCCTTTTACCCACATTCTCGCCATATCTGCAGGATTAGTGTTAAAATTAATTTATCCACTTATGTGAATTGAATTTGGAAAAATTTAAATACACGGTTGTGATTAGTAAGATATTTAAATTCTCATATGATCAAATTAATATTTTGGATATTATGAACAGTAACGTTGGTTTATTTTTATTTTCCACGGTTAATGGTAAATTAGGTAATTAAAGGTAAAAATAATATTATAATATTCTAAAAATACCAAAAAACTTGTTCTAATTTCATTTTATAAGTTTATTTAAAAAAAACTAGCCTTATTCTAAAATTATAACCTTTTTATTCCACTTAGGGAAGAATATGAAATTTATTATATATTTTTTAAAGATAAGTGAAAAACGTCATACCCATATTTTTAATAAATAAATAATTTTTAATATAGTTTTATACCAGATATAAATTAGACTATAAATATTAATTTTAAATATAATAAATATATATTTATCATGATAATTTATTTTAATTTTTTATATAATAAATAAGTTAATTAAAAGATTACATAATAATGATGCAATAATTGTTTGATCAATGGAAATATAAAATAAATGATATTAAAAATGTTAATTTAAATTTAATTTGACATAAATAAGGACATAGATGAATTTTATACATACCTTAGACATGTTAATGATTTATTATAATTTTTTTTGATGTTATAATGTTTTTATGATATTTTAAAAAAGACAAATATTCAATAGTATTAAAATTAACATAGATGATACTTTAAAATAAATAATATTTTATTAAATTATATAAAATCCATAAAAATATAAAATTCAGACAAATAACTAAAATAAGGTTAAATATGTAATAAATTATCCATTTGGGGATCTTTTTTCATTTTATAGTTACTATATTAACCCTAAAGAGTAAAAAAGAAACGTTGTGATGGTAAGAGTTAAAGTGTTTAACTAAGGGTTAATGCCAAAAGATAAGGTTAATATTGTGACCTAAACCTGTATGAAATAATTTTTTGAGATTATTTCTACATATAATCATCTTATATTCAAAATAAATCACTTTTAATCCATTTGAAATAAAAAATTAATTTATATTAATTTAATATTTTGAGAGTTTCCAATAGTGTCCCACCACTCTCTTATAAAAAGACGCCTCCTCCCTCATTTATTCACACCAAATTTAACCTTATAGATCAAGAAAACCTAAATATTTCTATTCCCAATGTTATTATTTAACTTATTTAGGTCCTGGTCTTCTAAAAAGACCAACCCTAGTGTCCCTAAGAGGATATCCATAGGAAGTCCGCCAAAGAAGAGGTAATTGTTTTACCAATTCATTTAAGTTTTTTTATTCTTCTACTACCACTTCCTATGTTGTTTCCATAATAATATAATAAATATTGTATAATATATATGCTTATATTTTATTATTATTATGGTATAACCATATTCCTCTTTTTATCTATCCTATAAAAAACAATATCACCATGCATGTGTGTGTACGGTTTACTGTCTCCACATCGTGGTGTAATTTTTCTTTCATCACCACATTATTTGGATAGGAAAAATGATGGATAAAATGGATATAAACAATAATTATTACATGATATTTATTCTTTATAATTAATATAGCACACAATTCCTTACCAATTTACCATTAAGGTAGTGATACAGTCACTCATCCGTATAAACGACCTATCATCTCCACGTTGTGATGATATTCATCTTCCCTGTTAACCATTACAGAATGATTATAAATTGTATATAAGGAATAAATATGAAATAAATGACATAATAATTCTAATTGAATAATATATACATATATTTTATTTACCTTCCTCCATTCAATATGATAAGAAAACGGAAACAGCGTTCATATGTACATATCACTTATTGTCTCCATAAATAGTGTATTCCATTTCATATATTTATCTTTTATATATATTAATATAATAAATATATACAATACCTAAATATTTTTTTACATAATAAATGTATGTAAATAATTATCCAAGTAATAGGATCCAGAATAACAAGCCATAACATGTACAAAAACAAAGCGGATATTACCCGAAACATTTCTTTAACTTGGATTTGTTAATAAACTGGTAATATAAAGTCATAAATGAATCATATATGATATCATAAATATTATTATGATTCTTTTATATTTTGATAATATCTTTAAAACCACAATACATGAGTTTCAGACATGTATGGAGGGAATTGTACCTATGGTGAGGGTTAAATTTACAATTTCATTATTATTCAGCATTGTTTACAAGTAAGTATTTATTAGAGAATATTTATCATTAAAGTACATGTTTCTTCAAAATATTTTCCAAAATATTTTAACTAGTATCCTACTAATGGTTTTAGGTCTTTTACCCATGTTTGACTGTGTATAAAATTGATTGAAAGGATTCCTTTTGTCGTTATCCAAACAAGGTACTTTATGAATTTTTCGACTAAAATACAGAAAGAGTGTTTATTTTTAACTTATATGGAATGATTGGATTTTACCACTATCATTAAGCCTTAATGTTTAAAATTTTACTTTACAATTTTACAATGTTATATTAAATTAAAAAATTCCTTTTATAAATTAATAGCTTTTAAATAAATGATTTCAAAGAAAAAGGGTATTTTTCAAGATATTTCAAATGATTTTATTAGAGTATTTTAATCCTTTTCAAAATACATTGTTAAATTTTATATTTTATTGAGTTTGGTATCTTATAATAAAATATACCTTATTTTATTGAAGGTTTAATGATTATATTGACTGTAGATCTTCTATTTAGATTCCATTCATGGATTATGGTTAAAGTATTCACATTTTGTATGGTAGTTTTTCAATATGAATTTTTATGTTGTTTATGTATTCATATGAGGAATCCATTGTAATTGGTAATTGGTGTTTGGGGACCAAAATATCCCCTAGATGCATAGGTATGTCTCATGATATGAAATTAGTTGGTGACAAACCCTTCGTATTTATTTCCAAGCAGTTTTAAATTGTCGAGTGGATAGATCTTCACAGAAATAATATAGTTTTCTACCCATAGACATAAACTATCATGAGGATAGTTATTGACCGTGTCTATCTTGATGATAGATCTTGATAGTGAAGACATCCAACATTTTGAATTCTCTCATTATGAAATTATTTATTGATTTTCCATTTGATTATTTGACTAGTATAATATCCATGGTTATTTTTTCTAGCTCATATGACTATTTTATATGGTATTATTTATTAATTCCATGTTATGATCATGATTATGTTTAAATGGATTTTTTTTAATTATAAACATTTCATTAATATTTATTCTTATTATTTTTAATATTTCTCATTATACTCCTACCCTTACTGTTCATCTGATCTCACCCATTCCTTATGTTTTATATTTCTTAGGATGCCAAGATGACTATTATAACAGATATGCAGGGTTGAGGTAAGAGAATATTGGAATTCTCAAAATATTTTATTTTCTTTACTTTATGATTTTAAATTTAATGTAAGGTTTCGATTTTTAATCTATTTTCGAAGACTATTAAACTGATTAGTCATTCAGGATTTGATTACTTGTAATTATACCAATGTAATAAAGTAATGCACTGACTCCAGGCTTCTAGGGTTGAGGCGTTATAGATGGTATCAAATGAAGTTTAGAAAAAACCATGGAAACTAAATTTGGAAAACATAGATTAGGAAAAATAACCCAAAGATATGATTTTAGGATAAGCATAGAAGGAAATCCTAAACATTCAGTAAGATAGAGATTATATGGGTCTTCCTATTAATATAACCATGTATTGATACTATAAGTGGATTAGGTTCTGGCACAGATGTTCCTAGGGGTATCAACTCCGACAAGGTGCATCGGGCCTAACTCGGTGTAACCTGGTTTATGACAATGGGACTTATTGTTCATCTGGTTTGACACTTCTAAAGTATATTCTTAGGATAGTTCATATTTCACTACTATAAAATAGGCTTTTATCATCACTAAAAAAATTCCTTTATCTATACTAAAAAGTGTAGTTAATCAACCCGCTATTAACGGGTATCCCCTTTATCAGCGCTATTCGAAGTACTGATAAAGTACCCATTTATCAGTGCTTCAAATAGCACCAATAAAGTCTCCATTTATCTACTCTTCCATTAGGGCTCATAAAGGGTTCCTTTATTAGTTCTATTTGAAGTGTTGATAAAGGCTTTCATTATTGGGTGTATTGTTTATATAACAGCACACCCAACCAACCTTCAAAAATAAATAGCACCCAAATTACAGACCAAAATGACTAAACCAGCCAAAATATCCTTCAGAAACCAGTATAAACCTGCTCAAAAAATAAACACCCATATTATATACAAAAGAACCACATACACAATGAAAATAATGAAAAAACAAGGAGTGAACAAAATATTTTTACAAACAATGCTATATACATTTAATTGACATCAAAAAAATATTCACTCAGGGTATATACCAAAAAAAACACTTCTATATACATTTTAAACAATGTTTTATAAAATTATATTTACAATTATCCATCAAATTGTTAAAAACAATATTGTATTATCTTTTGATGTCTGTGGTTCCCTTTAAAAATGTCCTCTGATGGTAATAGATACTGAAAAAATCATCCCAACTCAAGAAAAATGTTCCACCTATATAAGAAAACAAATATTACTTTAGTAATACAATAAAGATATAAATTAAACATTAATATTAAGAATACAATAAAAAATTAAATTTTTAATTAAAATGATACATTTGGAGTTATACTGGTCACACCGTGTATCGTATTGAGGTGGGGTTATATTCCTACATGTCAAAAATGAATAACAGATCATTTTCCTAAATTATCAAAACAATCTGAATGTGTTTTATCAGTTTTCTGTATATTAGTTTTGTTTTTTTACTAAAATATCATTTCAAACTGAAAACATGCAATTTGAGTCATATATTTTGCATCGTGCGTCGGTTTTATCATAGACTACTTCATACAAATCACAAAGGAATTATGAATTGTTGTATTTAATTTTAAATACAATCAGAGTGTGTTTTCTTGATTTTCAGTGAGTGACACATTTTGAGCTAAAATGTCAATTTTAAACATATAGCGGACACTTTTAGTCATACTGGTCACACCGTTCATCAGATTAAGGTATGGTTCATTCCTACACATCATAATTAAATCATGGATAGTTTTCCTAAAGTATTAAAACAATCCAAATGTGTTTTATTAGTTTTCAGTGTGTTGGTTATGTTTTTATACTTGAACTAATATCAATTTTAAAAAACAAGACACATTTAGAGTTATACCAGTGACACCATATGTCGGATTTAGATGAGGTTGATTCCTACACATCACAATTGACTTATAGATCTTTTTCTATAAGTATAAAAACATTGGGAATGTATTTCCTCGGTTTATAATATGTCAGCTTTGCTTTTTTACTAAAATGAAATTGAAAATTGAAAATAAGAAATTTGGGACATATTTGTCGCATCGTGCATCAGTTTGATAAGTGACTACCTCATACACATCAAAAAGTAATGATGAATCGTCATCCTTAATTTTGAAGAAAATCAAAGTTTGTTTTCTTGGATTTCAATGAGTGACATGTTTCGAGCTAAAATGTCAATTTTAAACTGATAGAGGACACTTTATGTCATACTAATCACACCATTTGACGGATTTAGGTGGGGTTGATTCCTAGACATCACAACTAACTCATGTATCAATATCCTAAAGTATCAAAACAATACTAATGCATTTTCTTAGTTTTCAGTATGTCAGTTGTGTTTTTATACTTGAATTAATGTCAATTTTAAATAAAAAAATACATTTAGAGTCATACCGGTGACACCGTGCATCATATTGAGGTGTGGTTGAATCCTACATGTCACAAATGACATATAGATCATTTTACAAGAGTATAAGAACATTCAGAATGTATTTCCTCAGTTTTCAGTATGTTAATTGTGTTTTTTACTAAAATGTCATTTCATACAAAAAACATGCAATTTGAGTCATATTGGTTGCATCATGTGTCGGTTTGAAGTGAGACTACTTTATAAATGTCACAAAGTAATGATGAATCATTTTCCATAATTTTGAAGACAATAATAGTGTGTTTTATTGGTTTACATTGAGTGAATCATTTTGAGCTAAAATGTCAATTTTAAACTAATAGTGGACAATATTTCCATACCGATCACATCATACATCGGATTGAAGTGGGGTTGATTCCTACACATCACATCTGATTAATGGATCATTTTTCTAAATTATAAAAACAATCCAAATGCATTTTCCTAGTTTTTAGTATGTCACTTGTGTTTTTTTACTTGAATTAATGTAAATTTTAAATAACAAGAAACATTTGTGGTCATATTGGTGACATTGTGTATCGAATTGAGGTGCGGTTGATTCCTACACATCATAAATGAATGATAGATCATTTTACTAAAGTATCAAAACAATCAAAATTCATTTCCTCAGTTTTCAGTATGTTAGTTGTGTTTTTTACTAAAATTTCATTTCAAATCAAATATATGAAATTTGAGTCATATTGGTAACATCATGCATCTGTTTGATCCCTGTATAGTTGAAAAGAAATAACATCCTCTTTATGTAGCATAGATTTATTCGACCCAGTTAATAACCAACTATCATATATATAGGACCTCCAAATGAATATATGTAAGCTGGTTCCTCACTAGGTCAACAAAAGAGGGGAACTGCCAATGCTACAGATTAAATTGATGTTTTTTGGGGAAAAACCCTTCTCGTTGTTGAAAATGATAAGAGTTGAGTAATATCATTTTCCCATTAGGTCTCAAGATGTCACAACAAACTCAAGGGATGGTAATACCCCTTCTGGATACTCGTTATATTTTTTGGTCTAACAAATCCACACATACCTGATAAATGAGGACCACCAATTTAGTTTTAATAAACCAATCAACATGTAATTCATTTAGTTCACGAACAAGGACCACCAATGGCAATGATTTTCTGCGGGGAATTTAGCTCGTACAAATCACAACATTACCATCAAAAAATATAATGATATGGAAGATAAGAGTATTAAATTCAAAATTATTTGAGAATTTTGTCATCTTCATTATTTATTTGTACATTATTCCATAAGGTATGCTACCCATTCATTTATAAGAATATCTATATCATCTTATTAATATGACTATTTTCGATAGTCATGGTAGTACTAAAAAAATATAAATACAATGTATTGATAAATATTTTAAATTAAATAGCAATTGTCTTTAAAAATACATCTTCAGGGATACTTGTTTGTTCATGGAATATGAAATCTTTCATAAATTTACAAACATAATAACCACAATCTTTACTGTTTGTTTGCTTCAAGATCTGCATAATCATTGATAAAAATAAGTAATTTTTTATATGTGTTTGGATAGAGAAATATTATTATATATACCCTGATACTTATACATTATTAGTACTAGTCAGGTTTCTTGTCCTCTTCCCCTGGCCTCATTCCATGATGTAGACGATATTCACGCACCGCCCTATCATAATTAAATCCTCATTAAATGAAAATATATATTATATAACTATATTCTTAGTTCTAAAATATTAGATTTAGTGTATTAAAAATTGAAAAATGCCTTCATTTGTGGTTGTTTTGTTGGATATACATGCGTTGAATCCAGAAAATAAATCATTGGAGTATCCAAATTGATCGTAATGAACATCCAATGCTTCCTAAGAACATAAAAAAATAATAAGTAATGAAAGAAATTAAAATATATTGGATATGATTAAATTATATATTTTTACCCTCGCATAATTGGTATTAAGAAGAGTATGTCATCCATATTTTTTCTTCTAAAAAATTTGAGTAGTCTTTCCACCATTTCAATCTCTTTCTTGGAAGTTATGTCTTTATGTTCTGCAGAGGTGATGTGAGGACTAACAAGTCCAAATTTTTGTTCATGGGGAAATCCCTTCAATTGTTTTTCATATATACACCTGCCAAAAATATGTAATGTCTTTACTCATAATTATCATAGTATATCATCTTTTGGCAAACCAAATTATAAAAACATACCTCATGTAAAAATTTACAATTGAGCCGCCTAACCATTTATAGTCAAGGATTTCTGCTGCACTCTCAACATCAATGAAGTCTGGATCTTCCCCTCCATAGATCTTTTCTTCAAAATCAATTATGTGAGTACCATAATATTTAACTTTGTATCCATATAATCCTTTAATGATAATAAATGTGGATATAGAACAAGTGATTAAGGTTTTTTTGTTAGGTCGTTTTGATCAGTTGGTTGATCCTTGAGATGGTTTTGAACTAGTCATTTGTTTCACCCCCTTACCATTGTCCATCTATAAAAAAATACATCGGTTTAGTCCTTTTTCATTAAATATTTAAGGTTTATCATGAAAATTAAATTAAAAGTGAATACCTCATTGTCGACATGATTTTTTAAAAGATGTGACGGCCATGCCATGAATGTTCCAATATCTTGTTTGACTGTATGAATATCTGCATCATAAATTGGAACAGGTAGATTGGTTCTCAACTCTAGGGATCCATTAATTGACACTCTGACATGACCTGTCAAAAGTGGTATATTGTGTAGCATGTCATTCTAGATATTGAACACTGTAGCCCGTGCTACAATATGATGGGTGGGTGCTTATAGATATAAATCAAATTTATTTTCACCCTATATAATATCAATATAGGAAAAGGTATCGGTGTGTAGTGTTTGTCTAATTCATATTTCATAGAAAAAATTATTTTAAAATTGACTACCTCGGTTATGAATAGTTTTTTAGGGGAATGGATCACCTCAACACTAGTGAGGGTGGGGCAGGATCTTCAAGTAAAATTTGTTCTTGATTTGTTTCTTCTATTTGCCTCCCCCAATAAAACATGTTATCATCTATCTATAGTATTTTAATTCTTCATGAAATATAGATAATGTTTCTCTCTTCTTTTTAATTTCCCCAATTTAATCCTCCACTTGTTTTTTTTCTCAAAATATGTTCAGGGTGTCACCCCAAAACTCATACATCTAACACATCCATACTTTTCTAGCTACTTCAAGGCCATTGAAATATGTCTGCATCTGATGTGGGTGTTTTTGATTCTTGTGACTTTTCCAGATAGAAAATATAGTAAAATGAGTAATAATTTTTATGTAAAAGTGATTTAAAGAAAAATAAATTTTTATCATGCCATACTTACACATGTTTCCCACACCTTTTGTGTATTTTCGTCTCTTAGTTTTCCATTTTTAATTATACGATCATCCTTGTATAGCACATGGCGTTGGATGGAAGTGGTTATGGATTTATACTCTTCAAGATATATATAAACAAAATAACATAGTTATTGTGTTGTTTTATATAACATAAAAGTATTACGGTAGATTTAAAATATGTAGCAAATGTTTTTCAAGTGATGCATACCCCATCCATGCTTTACAGTAGGGGTATGATAGTTTTGATGCTCATTGTTTATTTTAAGAACTCAATTACTATTTCATAAATAAAAAACTATCAATCAATGTGATGAATACACATACCATCAAACAACGTATTACCTGAAATAATGTACCTGAAAATACTACTTCACACGACGGCCAGTAAATACATCCCACGATGTTTGGGTTATCAGGTGTGCATAAATAATAGTTGGGTACAATTTTATTTTCCCTTTAGCATATTTAAGGAGATATTTTGTTAAAATTGTTTGAAAAGCCCTGTGAACCATTCCAATAAACCTTAAGACATAGTCTTTTTGCGATTCATCTACTATAAATGCACTCTTCAAGAGATTAGGAAGTTTAAGTCAATGTTTCGTTATTTAATTTTTTTTAAATTAAAAACAATGATATCATAATTTTAACATAATATCTCCCTACATCAACATCTTAATCTCATCCACAACATGGTGCCATGAAGTTACATCAATCTCAATGTGTTGCTGAGTGACGATTACAATGTAACTATTGAACATGGACTTATTGGGGTTAATATGTTATCCCTCCTTATTCTATCTAATCTCGTATTTTATGCCTTTCTCTTTATCCTTAATGATTTTTGAAAATACAATCAAATTACGGTGCTCCTGTTTTTTCTGCATCATCGATGTTTCATCACCTTTCATTTCCTCAGGTCCACCTTCATCAATATGTTCCTCCTAATATAGAGGGAAAGCATCAACATGTTTAGATGGTGGTTGTACCTCTGCACTGGGAGAAGAAACATGTTGAAAAATCTGTTGTTCTTCTGCTCTATGAGTAGAAGCAGGTTGAGAAACCTATTGTGACTGGGGATTGGGAGCATCATCATGTTCATAAGTCATTATCTGCAAAAGTGGTTTAACATTTAATTTAGATAACATAAAAGAATAAATTAAAAGATTAACATAATTCAATAGGTTGAGAAACCTATTGTTCGTCTGTACTACAAGTAGCAGCAAGTTTAGAAACTTATTGTGCTTAGGGATTGGGGGTATTATCATGTGCAGAAATCATTATCTAAAAAAGTTGTTTGAAATTTAATTTAGATAACATAAAAGTAGTAGTTAATAGATACTAACATAAAGTAACATTATGTATATTAGAAAAAATATAACCTGATTACTGAACTCTCTTTTTTAAAATGGATGAAGGGATTTGACCCCTCTATCGACTATATAAATCCCTTTATTGTGGTATCCTCTGATATACAAAATTACATCTAAACTGGGACCACTACAAAATGATTTTGATTTCCCAATAAAAAATTCTTCCTCCATTGAATTTTCATCTGACTCTTTAGTGGTTTTGGTCAATAACAGAATAGTTGAACAATTTTGGTTTGCATGATCTAGAACATAAAATACTTGAACTTCTTGCGATGCCCTTATAAATGGTTCTTCTTTGTAACCTTCCTTACTGAAATCAAATTTTAATAATCCCAAATCATCTATTTTAATATAACTACTTTTATCAACCCAATTTAACTGAAAAATCAGCACTCAGAATTTCATATAATCCAACTCCCATATTTTTTGATGATTCCAAAATATGACATATTCGCTTAAATTGGATTTCTGTCCTTAGCACCATAAACATGCATCGCTTCAGCCACAAGTTTAACTCCACTATTATGTCTGGTATTTTCTTCATCATGTTCATTAGTATAGAATGTATAACCATTAATTATATAATCATTGTATGATAATACGTGCATACATGGCCCTCCAGCTAGCCATAAAAGTCATTCTCAAATTGAGTCTGGATTTTCATATGAATCCTTAAAAATATGGTCTTCAAACCATCCTATAAACTATTGATTATGCTTATTTTATATCTGTTTTTCATCCCTTGATGGATTTGAATGCCTAAGAATTCTTTATGGGTTTCAACATATGGTTCAATGTCTAAACTATTATGCCAAATGTAATGGTGGGCCTTCTCTGGATCTGTAATATTGATTGTGAAAACCTCTTTCCAGAAATTCCTTCACCCACAAGATGCCCAGTGTGACAAGATTTTGTTAGAAGAATGCTTTGCACACCGGACAGGTATTCGGTATATAATTTAACAGCTTCCTCAAAAATATATCACTCTGCAATAAAACCCTTGGATGTCTTCTATTTTTGACATACCCTTTCAAAATATCCACATACCATTCTATGGCATACATACATCTATAGTGAAAAGGACCACATAGTTGAATCTCTCTCACCAAGTGAACCATCAAATAAACCATTCTAATGACCCAAACATTTATTAATGAAAATTATTCTTGATGTAATTAAATGTATTCTTATGTAAGATAGTTATATAACCTATGAACTTCTTTGGTTATATTTTTTGGAATTTAAAATATTGTTATGAATTTTGATCATTTCTAATATATTTGTTGAACAATGATCACATGATTAATATAAATATAGGGCTTTAACAAATCCAATTTACTCAGAAAAAGGAAGTGATGACCTCATCCTGTAGACTTTCCCCATACGAAGCCCATTTGTTGGAGCTCGTAAAGTAGGTGGTGTCATTGGGCATCACTCTTGAACAATCCCAAGCCAAGCTTAAACATGTTAATCTCAAATGGAACCACCTACTGTATAAGTGGAAGTGTATATAGATTAACACCCAAGCGATGTTATCTGAGCCACCCTAGGAGTCTATCACAATCACACACCTTACCCTTTGGTCTTATGTGGGTGTTATAAGGGGTTGTGTAACAAGGCCTTATAACTATGATTATGTGCATTATTTTTGTATATAATATATAATATAAATTCATTTTATTATTTTTACATTGTAAATTATTTTTAAAGCAAAAATATTATTTTTAGTTAATATTCAAGTAAGGAATCTATTTTGATAAATTAATGGATTTTTGAATTAAATATTATTTTAATAAAATATTATTATTATTATATTATTTTTTATTAAATATAAATTATCGTGTAATTTTTATGAATATAATTGTAATTTTTATTCATGGTTGAAAGCTGTTTTTATCAATAACTATGAATTTTTTATAAATATCAGGTTTTATTTTAAAAGTGAAAATTCACATATTTAAAAAATTATTTGAATAAAATTGATATTATTTTTGGAATCTAGATTTTTAAATTATCCAATGGTGAATTTTTCATAATTTTCTAAGATATTCGAATTTTTGGGTAAAAATTAAATATCGTTTAAATATATAATTGTTTTATGACATCATAATGACCCAATAATGATGTAATAAAATACTATAAAACTTATGTTCAGAAAGTATATGTTTTACCATTAAAATAATTTGATTTTCGGTTTGTTTTATTGATTTTAAAAATCTTTAGTGGACCCTCCAATACTTATAAAACATTTTAGCTTTTTAAATTAATTTCCTTGAGAGTGTGACTCTCCTCCACATAAGAAACCCTACTATTTTAAGATGTTCAACCATTGTTATAATAAAATATATTTTTTCACTCCCCTTTGGTAAAAACCATCGGAAAAATCATGGTATGGTTTGTGGTTTGGATAAGTTTAATGTGTGGTGACCGAAATCTAAATAATAATGAATTCCCCCTCCTTTCCTATATAAACCACCCAAGCTCCCACTTCCTCCTCACTCAAAGTCTTTGGAGTTCATCGAACATCTACCCTCCTTTATCTATAATCCTCACAAGGTGCCTCAAGATCCCTATAATCCTCTCTCAGGCCCCTCCCAAGCCTTTAGGATCACACTTCCAAGTAAGGGATTTCTTCCTTTCTAAATTTTGTCCAAGTTTCATTATACTGTTATATCCTTTTTATTTCAATTCAAAATGTTGGGGTACAATTTTTCACCTCCCTCATACTTCCATCCTTATGTTTGAATTGATGAGAGACCTCTTTCTCTCTCATTAATGCCTCCCATGTACACCCATCACCATACTAAAATTCTATAAGGAATTTCCCTCTCCTCATTTACATTCAATAAATTATTTTGTATTCTGAATCCAAATTCCATTACATATGTTGGGACTTGTATCTATATTACCCAATTACTATTAAGTTCATGTAAATATGATGAGACACTCCTTTATCTCTCATAAGTTATTTTTATTCTTATGACACATCGTTATGCTACTGAAATTGCACCGCATTTTCCCAAGCCAAAGTCATTGTGTAGTGAATACCATGCCCATTTCTCTATAAAGGGTATTCACCATTATAAAACATTACTTATTGATTATAGAGTTTATTGTACGAATTCCACATTTTCATTATCATGGAATAAATTATGATGTTTAAAGAATCTATATTTTATGATTCATGTGGCACACTTATGCGTGAAATGAAATGTTTAAGAAGGTTGTGCCCTGATAGCAATCCAATGCATTGGGTAAAGATTACAATCATACTACATTAAGTTAAATGAGGATTTAATAATTCTAATTAAAGTTAAATTAGTATTTAATCAAGCTAATTCAATTTAAATTAGTATTTACTCATGTTAATTTAAGTGCAATGTGGATTTACTCATGCTAATTCAAGTAAAATGAGAGTTTACTCATTTTCTATGTGCAATGAGCCTTGAATCATGCTAATTCCATGTTAAGTGTTGTTTCCAAATTTCCATTCTATGATAATCATACTATATCATGCCTTTATGTTCATGTTCTTTTATGATCCATTAATATGCCTATTGTCTAACATGTATTGTATTCTTAATGTAATTCCTTGTTTACTCCCTTACTGGGCTTTATAGCTCATCCCTTTATTATGTATGTCCTAGGATATCCCATGTGATGCTAGGTACAAGGGAATGTTGTGGTTATGTAAAGGAAGTTTTCAATATGATGTTTCATTTTACGTTTTAAGTTGTTGTGTAATGTTTGTAAGCCCCAAAGCCACTTGAGCTCTCGATATTCTATGTTGTATCAAGTGAATGTTTTTATGTATTAATTTACGTTATGTGTGTAATAAATAGATGGGTTTTTATAGTTAGTATCAGAGGATAGGTTTAGTTATTTTTGGGTTTAGGATTTGAAATCCCTAGTGAAAGCCTTAGAGATAAGACTAAGTATAATAAAAACATCCCTAAGTCTTGGTGATTATTTATTAAGTGGTTTTTCAATCAAATAAATCCATGTCTGGATATGAGTGGGTAGAGGCGGCTCTAACACAGATGTACCTAGGAGTAAAAACTCTGACAAGGAGTTTCAGGCTTGACCCGGGGTATCTTGGTACACGATAATGGGCCTTGCTGCACTCTTGGTTATGACCATCCCGAGGGATATGCTTTGGTAAATTCACAAGAATAGTATGAACCATTTTTAATGGAATTAAAAAAATCCCCTAAGAATATATGTTTGAAATTATAGCATGGATAACATAGATTTACGACTATAGATTCATAAGATAAGGAAATAAAAGATATTAATAAGTCATCTATTTTGTCCTTGGATTACCCTTTATGTGTTACCCCTAAATTTTCTTTTATTTTAGTCAATGGTCGATAATAGGATGACTCGGGCTAACAACCGATGTGAAGATCAATGTGATGACTATTCATAATGAGATGACCAATCCTATAGGATTAGGAATCAAGAAATTTTTTACAATACTCTCTCAATTAACTCAATATTTAAATAGAAACATAGATTAAGAGGAATGTTCAACCTCCCTAAGAAAGAACCAGTCACTATTGAGGGATTCATGAGACAAAGGCCTCCTACTTTTAATGGATCACCTGATCCCTCAATCTACGAACAATGTATCAACTCCATTGAAAAGATATTCGTCATCCTTCAATGTTTCAAAAAAGAGAAGGTTCTTCTGGATGCTTATTATATGTAGGGTGAAGCCGATCAATGGTGTACATTGATCAAAAATACGAAGCATGAGCAGGATATCAGGGAATTGGAATGGAAGGATTTCTGGAAGATATTTTTCGATAAATATTTTCCACACACCCTCTGAATAAATATGGAAAGGGAATTCCTTTCCCCAAAGAAAAAAGATGACGAATCCAATGGAGTGTATAAGGAAAACTTCAGAAGTCTTGCATGATACGCCTACTGCTTTGTTGTTTCCCCGGAATGTATGGTTGATCGCTTCTTTGGTGGGCTGAAACCTAGCCTGTGGAGATCCCTAGTGATCCATGACTATTACAGCTATGAGGAAATTGTCTGATGTGCCCTCAAGGTAGAAATTAATATCAAAGAATCTCATGGATATCATGGGGATAACAAGCGTAAGATGGAATTTAATTCTATCAGTCCAATGGATAAATCCAATAGTGCTAAGAAAATCCATCCCCCACTTTCAAAAGGTTTGGAAAGAAGTACCCCATAAATTTCCTGAAGAGGATGAGGAAATGATTTAGGTGTGGAAGAGAAGGGAAACTATTTTTTAACTTCTGACAAGAAAAAAACTCAACTACGACAGAGGAGAGGAATGCTCTGTTTGACTCTCAACGTATTGATTATTACTTCAACTACAAAGGACCAGGGAATATTTCAAATCATTTCCCTAAGGCAAGGGTTTTTAGAGGCAACCAACAAACTCCAAGGCATAATGGGTGAGCTTTTTCCATCAATACTGCTGAAGTGAACCCTAAAAATGAATTAGTGATAAGTATTCGAGTTATTCGTTCATGAATAGTGAAGGAACTTTTTGATTCTGGTTATATGCATTCTTTTATATCCTAAAAGTTTATTAGAACAATCCCAACACCACAAAAAATCATGGAAGTGAAGATATCGGTGAGTACAGAAAATGGGGAAATCATTGAATCCCATGAATATAACTCCTCCCCTATCATAATTTGTGGATTGAACTTCCTGAAAAACCTTGTCATACTCCCTCTGTTGGAATTTTATGCAATAATTAGCATGGATTGAATTTCCCTATATAGAGCCAACATAAATTTTCTTGAGAGGGAAATCACTCTTCATATAGGGAATCGATCCCCAATTCTATACAGGTGCAAGAAGAAAGATGAATCTTCTATAGCACCATCATCTCAAGAGTGGATATTACTGCCCGATGAGCACATGTATCTATCTCAGATGCTTGCGTTTAAGGAATCAATTATCCTTGAATTCATGACTATTGTGAGGAAATTTGCTGAAGTTTTTCCCAATGAATTTTCTAGTCTTCCTCCTAGAGGAGATGTTGAATTCTTAACTGACCTTATACCTGGATCATTTCCAATATCCAAGATTCCATATAGAATGGTTGTTGTGGAGCTTGAGGAGATGAAAAACAACTACAAGCGAATCTGGATAAAGGGTTTATATGCCCAAGTGCTTCACCATGGGGTGCACCAATCCTCTTCATCAAGAAGAAGGATGGGTCAATGTGGCTTTTCATTGATTATCGTGATCTCAACGAAATCATGAAAAAGAAAATGTACCCTCTTCCATGAATTGATGACTTGTTCGATCAGCTGTGTGGAGCACAATACTTCACCATGGTGGACTTGCGGTCAGGATATTATCAAGTAATGGTGAAGAAGGAAGATATCCCCAAGACTTCTTTTCGTACAAGATGCGAGCACTATGAATTCATAGTAATACCCTTCAGAATCACTAATGATCTAGAAATCTTCATGGACATAATGAATAGAGTCCTTAGAGATTACCTCAACAATTTTTTTGTAGTCTTTATAGATGATATTCTAATATACACCAAAACCAAGGAGGATCATGAGGGGCATCTAAGAACTGTATTAGAGACCTTGAGAAAGAAGAAGATCTATGAAAAGTACATCAACGATGAGTTTTGGTTAAAGGAGGTCTCATTATTGGGCCATATCATCATAATAAATGGGATATCTATGGATCCCTCCAATACAACTACAATTGACTGATGGCCGAGTCCAACATCGGTAACTGATATCCGTAGCTTCTTTGGGTTAGCTGGATATTATCAATGATTTGTGACAAATTTATCATGATTGTCCAACCCTCTTACCAAGCTAAATCAATAGGGAATAAGTTTTTCTTGGTGTGATGAATGCAAATAGAGCTACAAGGAGTTGAAAAAGAGGCTTATCACTATGTTTGTGCTCACTTTACCCACAAGTGAAGAACTTTTTGTGGTATTCAGTGATGTTTCGAGGAAGGGCATGTGTTTGGTGTTGATTTAGAATGTCAAAGTCATTTTTTATGATTCAAGGCAATTGAAATTTCATGAGCATAATTATCCAACCCATGATCTTGAGTTGGCTGCAGGGATCATTGCTTTAAAAATTTGGAGGCATTGCCACTTTGGTTAGAAGTGTGAAATATACACGGATCACAAAAGCCTTAAATATATATTCACACAGAAGGAGTTGAATATGCGCCAGTGAAGGTGGTTAGAGATGATCAAAGATTGTGATTGCTCAATCCAATAACACCTTGGGAAAGCAAACAAGGTGGCAGATGATCTAATTAGAAAGGATCCATTGATTCTGTCATTGATGAGAATTGAGAAGGATCCAATCTTCTTAGATTTTATAAAGATGGACCTGGGAATCATAAAGAAGGGAACATCATCAATCCTTTTACAAATTATTGCTCAATTGTATCTTTTAGAAAGGTTAAATGATTCTCAATGAAAGGATGTAGAAATTATGAAAATGGTAGAAGATATCGAAAATGGGAAATCCTCAGAGTTTATGTTTGACAAGGATGGAGATGTGAGATTTGGGTCACAATTATGTGTACCATCCGATGAAGAGATAAAGAAGGAGATTCTGAATGATGCACATAGCTCAACCTTTCCTATTCACCTGGGGAGCACAAGGATGTATCGAGATCTCCAAGAAAACTTTTGGTGGAACAATATGAAAAGGGAGATTGTTGATTATACATCGAAGTTCCTGGTATGTCAGGAAGTGAAGGGTTAGAGGAAAAAGTCTAAGGGGATGATTCAACCATTACCCAACCAACATGTAAGTGGGATAAAATTACCATATACTTTTTCACTAGACATCCAAGGACATATAGAGGAAACAATGCTATATGGGTCATTGTGGATCATCTTATGAAGACGGATCTCTTTATCACGATTTGAGAGGACTTCTCATTAGATCAACTTACACGAATTAACATCAAATAAGTGGTAATATTGCATGGAGTACCACAATATATTATATCAGATTGTGATCATAGATTCACCTCGATGTTTTGGAAAAGTCTCCAACATGCTCTAAGCACTAAACTGAACTTCAGTACGTCCTATCATCCTCAAATTAATGGCCAATCTGAGTGAACTATCCAGACACTAGAAGATATGTTAATATCATGTTCTATGGACTTCAAAGGAGGATGGGACCAAAAACATCCACTGGTTGAATTCTCCTACAATAAAATTTTCCACTCGAGCATCTGAATGCCACCATATGAATCCCTTTATAGGAAATGGTGAAGAACACCTGTGTGTTGGGATTAAGTCGGCGAGTATAAGCTACTAGGTCCTGAATTGGTCGAAGAAATGGTAGAGAAGGTGAAAATCATTCAGCATCATATCAAGGAAGCCCAAAGTTGACAGAAGAGTTATGCAGACAACCATCAATGAGACCTTGAATTCAAAGTTGGAGAAATGTTATTTCTATGCATATCTCTATGGAAGAAGTTCATGTGGTTTGGAAATAAGTGGAAGTTAAGTCCTAGGTACATTGGCCCCTTAGAGACTCTTGATCGTGTCGGGGTTGTGGCCTATCGAGTAGCACTTACTATGGCCAATGTACATGATGTATTTCATGTATCCATATTAAGGAAGTACATACCTGGACCTTCACAAGTACTCTATTTAGAGGTAGTATAGTTATAGGATGATATTTCTTATAAGGAGAAACCAGTGAAGATCTTAGATCGTAGAGAAAAAGTTCTACAAAATAAGACAATTCCCCTTATCAAGGTGTTGTGGCGCAACCACAAGTTTGGAGAGGCAATGTGGGAATCAGAGGAAGTGATGAAGTAGAGTTACCCATATCTGTTTTAGTGTGGGAAAAGGAAATTTTGAGGGCGAAATTTATTAAGGGGGAAATATTGTAACAACCCAATATTTTATTAATGAAAATTCCTCGTGATCTAATTAAATGTCTTATTATTTAAGATGGTTATATAACCTATACACATCCTTGTTTTTATGTTTTTTTTATTTTAAAATACCGTTAAGAATTTTGATCATTGCTAATATAGTTTTTGAACAGTGATCACATGATTAGTATAAATATAGGGCTTTAACAAAACCAATTTACGCAGACCAATGAAGGGATGGCCTCATCCAATAGACTTGCTCCATACAAAGCCCATTTTTTGGAGCTCAGAAAGGAGTTGGCTCCATTGGACTTCACTCTTGACCAAGACCAAGCTGAGCTTCAACATGTTAGGCTCGAACGGAACCGCCTATGAGAGAAGTTGAATATTATAGAGATTACCACTTGAGCGATGTTATCCGAGCCACCCTAGGAGTCGGTCACCATCGCACACCTTACCCTTCGGTCTTATACAAGTGTTATAAGGAGTTATGTAAAAAGACCTTATAATTATGATTATGTGCATTATTTTTGTATATAATAAATAATATAAATCCATTTTATTATTATTATATTGTAAATAGTTTTTAAAGCACAATTAGTATTTTTAGTTAATACTAAACTAAGGAATCTATTTTGATAAATTAATGGATATTTGAATTAAATAATATTTTAATAAAATGTTATTATTATTAAATTAATTTTTATTAAGTATAAATGATCATATAAGTTTTTTGAATAAAATTGTAATTTTTATTAAGGTTCGAAAGCTGTTTTTGTCAAAACCCATGAATTTTTGATAAATGTTAGTTTTTACTTTAAAAGTAAAAATTTCAAATATTTAAGAAAAATATTTGGTTAAAATTAATATTATTTTTTGGAATTAGAAGTTCAAAATTATCCAATGGTAAATTTTTAATAATTTTCTGAGACAGTCGAATTTTTGTGTAAAAATTAAATACTCTTTAAATATATATTTTGTTTAATGACATCATAATGTCCCAATAAGTGATGTAATAAAATACTATAAACTTTATTCTTGGCTAATATATATTTTACCATTAAAATAATATTATTTTGGTTTTTTTTCTTTATTTTACAAAGCATTAGTGGACCATTCAAGACTTATAAAACATTTTATCTTTTTAAATTGATTTCCTTAAGAGTGTGACTCACCTCCACTTAAAAAACCCTATTATTTTAATAATTTCAACAATTGTCCTTATAAAATATTGATTTCCACTTCCCTTTGGGAAAACCATGGGAAAAAACCATGGGATGGTTTGTGTTTTGGAATAGTATAATGTGTGGTGACTGAAACCTACCTAATAAATAATTCCCCCTCCTTTCCTTTATAAACCCACCCAAGTTCCCACTTCATATTCACTAAAAGCCATGGGAGTTCATCCAAATTCTTCCATATTATCTCAAAAATCCCCCATGGGCACCCTAAGATCCCAAGAATCCTCTCTCAATCCCCTTTGAAGCATTTGGGATAACATTTCCATGTACGTGATTTCTTTCTTTTTAAATTTTGTGCAAGTTTCATCATATTGTAATATATTTTTGCTTTCAATTAAAAATGTTGTAGTATTATTTCACACCTCCCCCATACTTCCCTCCTTATGTTTGAATTTATGAGATACGTATTTCTCTCTCAATAATACCTCCCATGTACACCCATTACCATGGTGAAATTTCGTAAGGAATTTCTCTCTCCTCATTTACATTCAAGAAATTATTTTGTATTATGAATACAAATTCCATTATATATATTAGGACTTGTATCTATATGACCCCCTTATTGTCCATTTCATATTCATATGATGAGACACCTATTTCTCTCCCATCAACCATTTTTATTCTTAAGACACACTATTATGCTGCCGAAATTATACCGCTTTTTTCCAAGACAAAGTCATTGTATAGTGAATACCATACCCATTTCTCTATCAATGGGATTCAACTTTATAAACATTTACTTATTTATTATATAGTATCATGTATAAATTCTTTATTGTCTTTGTCAGGGAATAAATGATGATGTTTAATGAATCCATGTTTTATGATCCCTATGGCACACTTATGCATGAAATGAAATGTTTAAGAGGGGTGCACCTTGATAATGCTCCAATGCATTGGGTAAAGATTAGTATAATGACAAGTCAAGTTCAATGAGGATTTACTCATGATAATTAAAGTTAAATTAAGATTTACTCATGCTAATTCAGATTCAATGAGGATTTACTCATGCTAATTCAAGTGCAATAAGGATTTGCTCATGCTAATTCAAGTACAATTAGGGTTTACTCATGCTCCATGTGCAATGACCCTTGGACCGTGCTAATTACATGTTTAAGTATTGTTTCCACATTTCCATTTTATGATAATCATTCTATATCATGCCTTTATGTTCATGTTCTTTTATTCTCCATTGATAGGCCTATTGTCTAACATCTATTATATTCTTCATGTTATGCCTTGTTTACTCCCTTACTGGGCTTTATAGCTCACCCCTTTCTTATGTATTCCCTCAAGTTATCCCATGAAATGATAGGTATGAGATAATGTAGTGGTCATGTAAAGGATGTTTTTAATTAGATGTTATGTTTTATGATTTAAGTTTTTATGTAATGTTTCTAAACTCCAAAGACACTAGACCTCTTGATCTTATATATTGTATCAAGTAAAGGTTTTCATGTAATAATTTACATTATGTGTGTAATAAATAGCTGGGTTGTTATAACCATCATATCAAAGAATATTGGGGGGGGGGGACATTTCTAATTCACATAATATGACGAAAATTTCACTTTCTATAATCGAAAATTTCTCTGGGTCTATAACTTTTCTACAAAACACTTTGACAAAGAAAGAGAGATTTTTAATGTATGATGGGAATTCTTAGGAAAAATGAATCATAAAGCTATAGGAATTATTTCTTTCATCAAAACATAGTAGTCATGTGATTTTATACATTTTAACTCTAAATTGTGTATTGACATATTGTTCTTGATATTCAATGAATACTCCTCGGGAACATTTACATCATTAAAGAGGTTGAAAACCCAATATCTCTCTTGCATAGAAAGAGTGTAAAAAGAAGGAGGTAGAAAAGTTCATTTTTCACCCTTCACTGGGGCCAAATCTTCATGTATTCCCATGTCAACCATATCCGACCTAGCCTTAATTTTATCCTTTGTTTTGTTGGGTGCATTTAGCAACATGATGATGACACTATCACATACATCTTTTTCAACATATATAACATTAATAAAATGTTTTATGTACAAACAATTCAATTATGATAATTCAAAAAAATGATTTCTTTTCCCAATCAGTTCTCATAAGGTTTTTTGAAAACAGTTTACCAAAATAAGTGTCCACATATTTAACTTTCTCAAACAATTGATCAACTATTAGTGGATATGGTGGTGTAGATTCTTCTAAACTTCCTTTGAATGATGTCATCCTCTATCGATACTTATGTCATCGGGGTAAAAATCTCTAATGTCCTAGAAACAAATTTTTCGATGAATGTTTCAACCTAATTGATTGTGTACCTTATTCACAGATGGGACACCCAATATTTCCATTAATTCAAAATCCTAAAAAAAACAATGAGCAGAAAGGCCGTTTACCATCCCATACAATATGGATCTCAATGTGAAATCTTCTTTTCTATAATCATCATACATCGTAACACCTGAATCACACAATAATTTCAAATACTCAATCAATAAATCCAAATAAACATCAATATCTTTACCCAGTTGCTTTGGTCCTAATATAAGCATAGATAACATGATGTGTTTTTGTTTTGTGCATAACCACAGTGGAAAGTTATAATTTTCCAACATAACCAGCCATGTACTATGACAACTACTTTGAAAACCAAAAGGATTCACTCCATCTATATATAACTCAAGATGATGGTTTCTCTGCTCGTTTCCAAAGTCAGGATACTCGTGATCAATTATCTTCCACTGAGGAGAGTATTCTGGATTCCATAGTTTTCCATCTATATATCTTCTATCTACATGACACATCAATTTCCCTACAGTTTCATCACTTTTATATAGGTGCTTAAACATGGAATGATTGGAAATTATCATGAAAATTTCATAGGACTGGATTCGTCATTCTTGTATCGAGAAGCACCACACTTTGGGAATTCTCTAAGTGAATGTTGTTCCATGATAAATAGTATAAAATCATTCAGGAAAGTGTGTATTCTTTTAGATATCATACCCATCAAGCGTAGAATTCGTTTGGAATTGTATGTTTAGCTTGAGTGCTCATTATCTTTTGGGATCATGTCATTCAAGAGAGAAAGTGATTCTATAAAATTGGTTTCACTCCATCTATTTCCTGCTTTCAAATTATACTGCTTCAGTATGGTTGACAATGTTGTATATTTAGTGCAACCACCATAAAATGTCGTCTTTGAACAAATCAATAACTTATCAAACAATTTTGGTCAATTAAAAAGTTCATCTGAAAATGTCCTTGTCATTTCCTTAATATGATCTTCATCATCATGCACATCTGTAATCACATCCCCGATACGGTCTGCTTCATTGTCCACACTTGTAATCATATCAAATGATCCATAAAACACAGTGGTATCCCAGCCACTAGCTACATTCCCTTTTTCCTCATTTTTATTCCAACATTTACAACGTCAAGCCATTCTGTGATAGATAATGTGTTCTTCCAACTCCTCTGGAATAACTTGTCATGAATAATAATAGTGTAAACATAGACAAACGATTTGAGAAGGATCATATACAGGATCTTTTGCAAACTTGATGTACTCTTTCACTCCATCTTCATATTCTTTTTTCAAACAATTGGTATCCATCGATTCCTTATTCATATCCATCCAATATTATTCAGTGATATTAATACTTAACAAAATAAGTACACAAACTATAGATATAAAAATTAAACAAGGTTAAAAATTTATACACTATAAATCTCCTTGGAAAACTATTTATAAAATTACATTTGAAATCCCATTAAAATCCAACCATTTACACAAATTCCTCTTTAAAATAACAACATTTTTGAAATAAACTATTTAGTTCTAAACATCCTTTCTCAAAACCCTAATTCTTTTAAACTATTTTAAAGCAATTTAAACCAAAAAAGGCTATGTTGAACACATATAGTTTTTTAAGAAACATTTCAATACACCTGAATCATTTTAAGAGTCAACCCCTAATAAAATCACCAGATGTCATTGTCACTTCCCTCTGTCTAGCCAATGTAAATCATTGATGGTCACATGGCTTATATGTCTCATGACACCACCTATCTAGCTCTGATCACTAGTTTTCAGTGCTCCTCCCATCAACCTTATGGACTGGCCAACCCATCACTGGTGGGTGAACTTCTTTTCTAGTGTTCCAATCCTCCCACTGGCTACTCAAAACCATATTCACATTTAAATTTATGATTAGAGATTAACACCATCACACTCACCCATGAACATATCTACTTGATAACTTATTCACATGTATTATTACGAGTAAATATTAATATAATCACACTCTACCTTTTAAACCTACATGCTTACTAACCTATTCAATTAACAATTATATATCATGATATATAATGTTTTACACAATGCATTGGTGGGAAATATAGGTAATACCCATATCATAATACATAAATTTGTTTACCACTTGAAAATAAAATATTCATTATCTCATAAATAACCCATATCAAAAAGAGAGAATAAATTCACAATGAAGAAGGGAACCATGTGATCAAGGAACAATATAATAGTAAATAACACCAATATTAATAGTCACACAAATAAAACAAGAATAAAGGGGGATGTAATCAATATAATAATTTAATCCTCTATATAGAACCACTGATCAAGGAACAAAATTTCATGGGATATACCCTAGGTATTAGTGTGTGATGATCCAAAACAACATTATAACTACAAAGACCATCATCTAATATATATTTCATCCACCAATAACATGATCCATCCATTTAAATGATACTTAACTCATCGTAATGGAACCTTCCCACTTGCCTTGTCTTAAAAACAACTAGGTGGACCATAGAAGTGTGTGTACCAACTAGTATAGCATGAAGCAAGACCTCCCACCTACACACCCAAGTTACAATAATAAACGAACTATGGAAATGATAAAGAAATCAAGATAATTACCAAAAAATGTCTTGCACATCACCTCCAACACTATCACATATGAATTCCCCTTTTCACATCATCGTTCCATCATATAAATAATCAATAACCCATAACTTGTGAAACAAGTATAGGGGAAATCATTGAGGGTCAAATGGGAAATAAAACATTCACTTTTTAAAGTGAAAAATGGGAATTCACATGAAAACCAACTTAGTATATAGAGTCTCACTCCACTTATTTAAAGTTTCATCGTTTCAATTATTTTAGAAGAACTTGAAAAAAAAACTTTTTTTCTTCCCAAAACATTCTCCAAGCACATGGAAATTTCCTTTGAAAACCCAAAAAAGGTATGAGAACTAAATTTACTATAAAAAAAATTTAAATGACCATATAAACCTTTTCAAATATTATATTCATGGGAAAAAATATAATTTCAAAATAGTACATGAAATTATTATAAAAACCCCAATATGGAAAGCCAAGAATTTAAGAAAGAAATCTATAATTTCTCCCAAGAACCCATACATTACTATACATTAATTGAAAATAAATTTATAAATTATACAAATTATCTGAATTATAAAATAAATGAAGAGAAAAGAAACACCTACTTTAAACTAGATGGTAACCAATACACAACATGTCACCTTCTAAGGAAAACACTCAAAAAACCTAAATCCCTAAATCTCCATAAAAAATGAATTTTAGTTCCTGGGAGAAGGAGAAGCCTATAGAAAATAGAGAAGAGAAGATGGATGGGGGAGATAAATTAGAAAGAGCATGAATAATGCTTGAAATTGAAAAATAATTTTTTTCTTAAATAATTCAAAAAAATCACATAATATGAACTTAAGAAATCATAGAATATTATAATTTTCATTTTCAAAAATAAGTCATATCACAATAACATATAAATTGTGATTAAAATATCGCTTATTGGAAAACAATCCTAAGATGGTAAATATATGTGAAAATACAAAACGTTTCACAATAACCATTTACAACTTTGAACATAAAATTATATTTAATTTTCTTTAAGGTAAATAGAGTACTATTGAAAACATTATTTTAAATAGTTCCTAATAAAAATTTATTAAACAGATACAAAGTTTTTAAAAATGAGAAATAAAAATACATTAAAATTTTTAATTTTAAATGAATCCTTAATAATTAAAACTTGAAAAGGACTTAATGTATTAAATAAATGATGTAAAAATGAATTGATAAATTTTACATTTAAAAACATTTATCGATAATAGAAACTTGAGAAATGTATAATATTATATGTAAATTATGCTGAAATAATTTGATAGATTTTTTTAAATAATTTTTATAATAGAAACATAAAAAATACATAATGTTTTCTATAAAATAAGTGGAAACACTTTGAAGAAATTGAATTTTCAAATGAATATTTAATAATATAGTCATGAAAAAAACATAAGAGTAATAAAAAATATGAGTGGATGATAAAATTTTATTCTTGAATATATGGAAAAACATTTTTAATTTCTTGAAATAACCATGATCAAAACCCACATTGCATTGAATTTTTTTAAATCAAACAATTCAAAATATGGTATAGGAAAATTTAATTTTACAAAATATAACTGGAGGAGAAGATAATTATTGAGTATTTAGAATTAAAGATCAATCTAATTCCCCATATTAAATATCACATTTGATAGGTCTCACATTTTGAAATGATATTGAAAATAAATCTTTATGGGTCATAAAACATGTAAATAAAAACTCTTGAAGGAGAATAGTCATGAAACATAACAAAGAATACCTTGAATGAAGAATTAATTAATGATATAATATATCATATTTTCATTTAGTGCACAAATAAGGACATATAACAGCCACAATTGTTAGTGGGGTGTTTATCCCATACAATTCACAACATCACCATCAATATCAAACTATAATTATAGAACCCAATGAGAAAGATTAGAAAACTAACTCTGGAGGTTTGGTTTAGCATGTGGCAGAGGTGTGTTCTCAGTGTAAGAGAGGTGCAACAGAGGAGACCCACTAGTGGAGGAGAGGCACATCAGAGGATATCCATGCGGCGAAGCTCTATTCACAGTGGCGGAGGAGGAAGAGGAGGGAGAGGAGGGAGTAGAGGAGTTGGTGGCGGCGGCGGGGATCAGCTTTCGTGAGACCTTGAGTGGTGTAAGGAAGGAGGAGAAATTTAAGATTTATTTATAAAACCCAGTGACGCTTTTATCAGTGCTAGATAAAAAACATTGATAAATATATATTTTATCAGTGCTACAATTAAAATCGCTGATAAAACATGCCTTTATTAGGGCTTTTTTAGTAGTGATAAAGGTCCATCTTTATCAGCGCAAAAAAAGCACTGATAAAAGTATGTTTTATCAGTGCTACAATTGAAAGAGCTGATAAATGTATGTTTTACCAACGCTTTTTAATTAGCAGTGATAAAACATACCATTTATTCATAATTATAAAATTATAAACAATATATTTATTACATTCATAATTTTTTAAATATATATAATTAATATATTTATTATAATTTAATAATTTAAATTATAATTAAATGTATAAATATATATATATATATATATTTATATATTTATGGTTGGTTTCTGTATAAATTATAATTAAATATAATTAAATATATATATTTATATTTTAAATTATAATTAAATATATATAAATATATAAATATAAATTGATATATTAATTTAAATTTAAATTTCATAAGTATTTAAAAATATATATGTGTATGTGTCTATTTCAGTGTATGTATTCTTTAAAGAGATATATTTATAAAAAAAATATATTCGAAAGGTATTCATAAATATATATTTATCTTTTAAAAAAATATTTCGTAATTTTATAATTATTTAAAAATATTTATATTTAATTAGTTATATATAATTATAATTATATATAATATATTTAAAAAGTATATAAATATATATAAGTAAATATTTATATTTTTAAATATAATCAATACATTTATTTTTTATTTAAATATATTTATCGTGATTTTATGTATTTATGATAAGATAAAGCTCCATATATACAGGAAATGAATGAATACACCAAGTATATTATTATAGTATATATGGCCAACATTAGGGTAAAAAATGAACATTTTCATGAGAATATGAATGTACACTTCAATTGACACATTCATTTGGAAACATATATTTATTTAAATATATATATTTAATAAATATTTGTGTGTATATATATATTAAAATTTATTTATATATAATATTGTAAACATATAGTATAATAAATATTTAATAAAGATATAACTAAAACTAATAAGCATAATAAACATAAATAAAACATAAACATAATAAACATGTGTTTTTTATTTAATGTATACATATAAACATTATTTTTGAATATAATTACAATATTTTTATATAAATTAATAATTTTTTCTATTAAATACTTTTATCAATGCTATTATTAGCCCTGATAAAATATCTTATTTATCATAACTTTTTCTTAGTTTTGATAAAGGGGGGAATTTATAAGTGCTAATATTAGCACTAATAAAGGGTAGATTTATCTGTGCTTGTTTCTAGCACTAATAAAAGATCTCATTTTATCAGCTCTTTCTGATTAGCACTGATAATACCCGATTACTTCCCTTACCCACATTTATGCTAGTGTTTTCATTACAAACCATTATAAAGGATTTAAAACTAGATCTGTCCACAAAGAAACCATGTTTATTATTTAGAGATTAGTTATCCATAAATTTTCAATTTAGGTTATGTGATTCACAAGATATGTGATTATAAATTTTGTTTCATTATTTTATGATCTAATAAAGTGTAAGTCATTTTTTAGAAATGGAATTTAGTGGAATTAATAGAAACCATATCAACACACATAATCCATGTAGGTATTTCCCTCCAACTCAAGATAATGATGTTGTTGTTGGAGCTAAAACTGGTGTTGAACAACCTATTACTATATTGGGATAGCTAAATAAGGTTATGAATAATAACCATACCTATATGGAGCATCCTAATCCACAACATGGAGGAACAATGTTAAACTTATTCATGAGGAAAAAATGAAATGTAGAAGGTTTTTATGGCATTTTATTGACTCTCAGGATATTTAGACCAATGGTGGTCACTAATTCAAAACACGAAGGAAGAGGAAAAAATATTATACATGGAATAGAAGTAATTTAATGAAATTTTCTTGGGAAAATATTTCCCTCATTAATAGCGAGTATATATAGAGAGAAAATTCTTGAATCTAAGGCAAAAGGAGGATGATAATATTGTTAAATATGAAGTTAATTTTATATGGTTTAAAAGGAATTCTATAGATTATGTATGTAATCCAAAGAACAAGATTGATCGATTATTTGATGGGTTAGAACCATTCCTCCAATGGGAACTGTTACCTAAAAATTTCTTATTATATGAAGATATAGTCTCGTGTTCTATCAATAAAATGAAATTATTCTATAAGTCATGACACTTTAAGGGAGAACAATAGAAGAAGAGGATGGTGGAGTAAGAGATGAATAATGGAAATAAGGGAAAGAAGGATTTTACCACATGTGATACTTGTGGAAAGAATAACCATGGAAAGTGCATTAAAGGATTGGGTGTTTATTATAAGTGCAGATAAAAGAGTCACAAAAAAAGAATACATATGGAATAAATAAAAAGATAGATATTCAGTATTTCAACTGTATTGAAATGGGGCACTATAAAAATAATTGTCCGGAGCATCAAGGGAATATAGATCAGAAAAATAAAAGGGATCATGGTAAAGATTATGTTGTTACTACATTGAAAGTAAAATAATTAATGTATTTTTGTTTTTAAATTCAATAATTATGTTATTATATTTTATTTATAAGAATCAGGATATATATAAGGATTGTATTTTAGTGCTTCTTCTTTAAGTATTTGGATTCATGAATGTTTTCATTAAGGTTGTTAAGGTGATAAAATATTTGGTATGTGTCAATAAAAGATAAATTACATTGTTTAGGTAATCTGATGTTATGACTGATTTTGGAAATTTAGATACCATTTTGAACTATTAATTTGGATATAAATATTTTAGATAAGTATTATGTTTGAAATAGAGTAAGATGAATGTTATATATTATTTTTCTGAGGTTAAACTATTATTTATTTGATACTTTAGGATAACTTTTTTTGTTTTATTAAAATATTTAGAGGATGAAGAAAATACTTGCAGACCTCATGATTCATCAAAAGTGCTTCATGCATGAAAAAAATCATTTTTAACATTCATTTCTAGGTGTAAGGGATAAAGTGAAAATATATCAAAGCACAACCAATGGATGAGATTTTTCTTATGGCATGGAAGGAAATCAATTAAGTACTTATCTAAATAGTAAAATAATTCTTCAACTCTAGGGAAAAGATCTTGAAATGAAAAATGTTATCCCAATACCTTTTTTTGTAATAAATAAAATGGTCATGTTGATTATTGTAGAATTATATCTTTTTTATTGTTAACTTTCTCATTAACATGTTCTCCATCACTCTCTATCGGAACATGATGGTTATATTTCTCTTCCATGTCCATGTTTTCATATATGTAAACTTAATATGTTTTATCTCTAGTGACCTTCATACTTAACCTTCTTTATTTAAAACAATAGGTCTCATTAATCCTTTTTCCTACATGGATTTCAACAAATATATTTTAAAAAGTCAAAAACTTAGTTTTTGATCCGGAGTTTCAATTATGAGGACACCATTTATTGAAATATGGGAGAATGTAAGACCCCAATATTTTACAGTATGTAACCTCTTAAATAAATTCAATTTCTTAAATAACTTACATTGTCTAAATCCCAATGATGAGTTTATGATATACACGACTATGAGTTGGATTCTGTTACACGCAATGACATGTTTTACCAAACAACAATATATTATTAAAATATTATGATTGATAAACTTGCCATTAAGTTGGTGGTTATGAATAGTATTAACTAAATTATTAAAATATATGGTTGAATTCATTGGATAAAAATTATTTAGAAATTAATATAGGACGAAACTAAATATATAGAAAATGTTTTTATAAAGAACTATTTCTATGCTCGTAAAGTCATTTTATCCCAATAAATTAAATTAATTACTACTATAGAATGATATTAATGAAATATATATATTATATATTAAATAAAATAGTTTTTTATATTCATATAATATATTTTATAGGAATTATATAGGAAAAACCCCAATATTGCACATAAAAACCTATATTTTTATAAAAGCAGATTTACAACCTTTTAATGGAGTGAATATTTTAGAACTAAAATTTGGAAATTTTATAAATTTTATTTTTCAAAATTTAATTTATTTTTGAATTTGTAATATCTAGATTATCATAGTATAAATTTTTGTTATTTTTTGAGAAGTTTCATTTTTGGATGAATAGTGAAAAATACTGCATTTTTATAAAAAACTGACTTTCTTTTAAATAATTATTATATTTTAAATAAATTGTTAAAGTTAAAATGGGTAAATAATATGTATATTAATATAATTTAGGTTATTATAATTATTTTTATTTATAAATTAGATATAAAAACTTATTAATCTTTGGAGTGTTTCCTTTTACCCGCCTTCTCGCCACATCTGTGGGATTGGTGTTAAACTTAATTTATCCACTTATACGAATTGAATTTGGAAAAAATCTCACAGAAGGTTTTAATCAGTATGATATATATATTCAAATGAAATCAACTTAATTTTTTGGATGTTATTAATATTAACTTTAGTAAATTTTGATTTACCATAGTTAAGGGTAAATTGGGTAATTAAAGGTAAAAATAATATTATAATACTAAAACATACCCTAAAACCTATCTTAATTTCATTAGGAAAGTGTTTATAAAACAAAACCATCCCGAGGAAAAAATTTTATCCCTTTATGCCACTTGGGTAAGAATATGAAATTTATTATATTTTATTTAAAGATAAGTTAAAAATGTCATACTCATATTTTTAATAAATAAATAATTTTTAATATAGGGTTATATATAAGATAAATTCTACTATAAATAGTAATTTAATATATAATAAATTTATATTCCTAATGATAATTTATTTTTAATTTTTAGATAATAAATAAGTTAATTAAAATCAGTCATAATAATGATGTAGTAATTGTTTAATAAATAGAAATATCAAATAAATGATATTAAAAATATTAAAATAAATATAATTTTACTTAATTAAGGTGGTCCATTAATTTTATATATATCTTATACATTTAAGTGATATATTACAAGTTTTTTTAAGTTATCATTTTGTTATGATATTTTTAAAAAGAAAAATAATAAATAGTATCAAATTGACATAAATGATACTGTAAAATAAATAATATTTTCTTAAATGATATAAAAATTATAAAAACATAAAATTTAAACAAATAACTATAATAAGGTAAAATATTTCATCAATGATCCATTTGGGGTTCGTTTGGAAATTTATAGTAACTATATTAATCATAATGAGTAAAAAAGCCAAATTGCCATGGTAAGAGTTAAAGAGTTTAATTAAGGGTTAAATCCAAAAGATAAGGTTAATATTGGAACCTAAACATGTATAAAAATAATTATTTGAGAGGATTTATACCCATAATTATCTTATACTGTAAATAAATTACTTAGTATCCATTTATAATTAAAAATTATTTTAATTCAATTACATATTTTGATAGTTTCCAAGAGTGTCCTTCCCCTCTCTTATAAAAATAAACCTCCTCCCTCATTTCCTCACACCACATTTGGCCTTATAGCTCGACCAAACAATTCCAATTTCTCATCAAAAAATTATTATTTAAGTTTTGGATGTATTTTTCTTCTACGAATACCAACCCAAGTTTTTGAAATAGGATATCCATAGGAAGTCTATCGAAGAAGAGGTAACTGGTTTACCAATTCATTTAAGTTAATTCCTTATTCTACTTACTCTTCCTATATTGTTTCCATACTAAAGTAATAAATCCATTATAATCTATATTATGATATTTTTATGATTATGGTACAACCACAATCCTCTTTTTATCCATCCTATGAAAAATAATATCACCATGCGTGTTTACATACGACTTACCGTCTTCACGCCCTGGTGTACTTTTTTTTCATAACCACATTATTTGGATGGGTATAATGATGAATAAAGTGGATATAAATAATTAATATGACAATATATTAATTATGTATAATAAATATACCCTCATATTCCTTACCCCTTTACCATTAAGGGAATGATATCATCACTCGTGCGTACATATAGCCTACCGTCTCCACAATGTGATAGGATTCATTTTCCCCATTAACCATCCCAGAATGATTATAAAAATATATAAAATGAATAGATATTAAATATATGACATAATAATTATGATGTAAGAATATATACATATATTTCATTTAACTTCTTCCTTTTAGTAAGATAAGAAACAACGTTCATGCGTACGTACGGCTTACCATCTCCATGAACAGTGTATTCTATTTCATATATCTATCTTTTATATATATTTATATAATAAATATATATTATATAAAAATTATTTTTTATATTATTAAATTAATTAAATCTTGGCCTATGCAATAGGAGGAAGAATAACAATTCAAAACATGTATGAAAACAAAACAGATATAACCCAAAACATTTAATTAACTTGGAATTGTTAATAAATGGGTAATATAAAGTCATAAATGAATCATATATGTTATCATAAATATTATTGTGATTATTTTATAAGTTAATAGTATGTTTAAAACCACTATATACGAGTTTTTGACACGTACAAATAGAATCAGACCTAAGTTAATGGATAATTTCACAATCTCAATATTATTTTGGATTGTTTATATATAAGTATCTATTGAGGGATATTTATCATCCTTGTCCATTTTTCTTAAAAATATTTTCAAAAATATTTTTAATATTTTACTACCAACGTTTTAAGTCTTTTACTCGTGTTTTGATTTTTACAAAATGGATTGAAATGAATGTTTTTGTTGTTTTCCAAATAAGGTACTTTAGGACTTGTTTCTCAAAAAATACAAAAAGAATGTTTATTTTTATCTTATACAGCATGAGGGGATTTTACTGCTATCATGATGCCTTGATGTTTTAAACAGTCATTTATAATATTAAAAAGTTATTTTTATATAAAATGTTTTCTTTTATAAATTTAACGCTTTTAAATAAATGATTTCAATGAAAATGGTAATTTTTAAAGATATTTTAAACGATTTTATTAGATTATTTTCATCTATATTAACATCCTTTGTTTAATTTTATTTTTTATTTCTTTTGATCTATTATAATACAATATACCTTATTTTATTAACATTTTTATGATCAGTTTGACTATAGATTTTCTATTTTTATACATTCATAGTTTATGGTTGAAGTATTTACATTTCTTATACTAGTTTTTCAATATGGATGTTTATGTTGTTTATTTTTAAATGTGAGAAATCCATTGGACTAAGTAAGTGATGGGAGGGGCTCGCTATACCACCTAGATTCATTAGTAGGTCTCATGAGATGAAATCAGTTGGCAAGAAACCCTTCATGTTTGTTTCTATATAATTTTAAATTGTTAGAATGATAGATATTGACCCAAATCAGATGGGTTTCTACCCACATACTAAAACTCTGATGATAATAGATCTTGACAGTAGCTATCTTGAGGATATATCACGATAGTGAAAATATCGAGCATTATTAATTCCATCATTATGAGATTATTTATTTATATTCCATGTGATTATTCAACTAGTTGAATATCCATGGTTATGTTTTCTAACTCATGTAACAAATTATATGGTATTATTTATTCTTGTCATATTATGATCAAGGTTATGTTTAAATGGATTGTGTTTTAATTATATAGTTTTCCTTAATGTTTATACTTATTATTATTAATAGATTCCATTTTACTCTTATCATTACTGATCATCTGAGCTCACCCCTTATGTTTTATTTTTCCCAAGATGTCAAGTTAAGTATTATGACTGATATACAATGTTAAGCTAAAAGAATAATGGTATTATCAAAAGATTTTATATGTAATAATTTATGTTTTAAAATTTAATGTATGATTCGTGTATGTAATTTATTTTCCAAGACTACTGAACTGACCAGTCCTTAGGATTTGATTCCTTTTAATTATGCCAAAGTAATAATGTAATGCACTGACTTTTGGGATTTCGGAGTTGGGATCTTAAATAATCTCTCTCTCTCAATCTGCATAACAGAGGGTGTTCTTCATAGTGTTAGTAATAAAGATGACATAGGAATATAATCTGATCCACAAGAAATTATAATTATCCATCAATATAAGACTCTTTTTTTCTAAAACAACATGCCTTGATTATGTTTTGTGGTTAGGTATTCTTCTTATCATGACAAAATCACTTAAATTTCTATAGCAATGAAATTAATAAAATTATGAAGGGATTAAAATATAATTAAAAACTAAATATTTGGAAATAATTTTAATCAAATGTTTTTATCAAGAAAAAATTAGGATTATTTAAAGTGGGTGACTATTATATTGAATCATTTCTATTTAAAAAGTGTTTTTTCAATGAGGATTAAACAAAATTACTCTATTTTAAACTATTTATTCTCAAAATAATTTTTCCAATGATGAATTTTACTTCAAAATTCTATAAGAAAACTAATTGTATACTCCAAATGAATGATATTTTAATATGTTATTATTTTTTATCTCATAGAATTCATAATAAAAATTAATTTCTTATATAAAACATATTCATTTCATTACTCTGATTATTTTAGAATTTATTACAACATCAAAATGGTAAGGAATTGAATAATATTCAATTTAATAATTTTATTGTGTTGTTTTATCTTCATAATAAAAAATATATTCATACTTCGATAATATTTTATTCCCTGATCATAAAATATTGAATATTTTCTTATTTAATTTCTATCATGTAATAAATGTGGGAATGAAGCCTCCGTGTTTGTTAGAAATTTTATTTTGAGAAATTATCCTTCGATTATTTTCTCCAACAAGGTTTTTTTATAGTATTGAATACTAAAAATTATTATTTATCATTAATAAATTATTTCTTTGATTAAAAAATATTAGAATAATTTTACCCACTTGAGTTTTTTTCCAAAATGAATATAAACATTATTCTCCTATCATACTCATGTAATTTGATGAACCAGAATGTGAACCCCTTCTTGAGAGATAGGGTATTCCTTCTACCACCACCTTATTGAATATTTTTCTTCTATTCCTGATTGAGTTTGATTATAATTTCATGATTCGATAATAGAGTAAATTTTAATAATCCTGAGTTCAAGTGAATCATTGTGGTAGTTTGATGGGTTTTGGGCATGGTTAGATGAACATTTGGATGAAAACGGACTGAATTATGATGGATAGCCAAAAATCATCTTGATTAACTGAATTAGAGGATTTGAAGGTGAAAAATTCATTCAATAGTGGAGTCAAGGTTCATAACATAGGTGAAGATAAAATTTGTAACATAGATATTACATTTTGGGGTATTTTATTTTTTACAACTTGATTACATGTCATCTTTGGTCACATTTATTTTTCACTTCTATCCAAAGTTTCTATGTTATTATTAATTTAATATAAAATGTGACCCCCCAAAATCTTGTTGTGTGACATAGAATCGATTGTGTTGGTGTTTCACATGATTTTAAATATCACATGTTTTGTGCATTTTGGTTATACATCCTATATCCTATGTAAATATACATTGATATGTTACTATTTTAATGCCATGTCAACAAGCTTGACCCACCTAAAGTGTTCCACCTTTATACATGTTGGGTATATTGTGATGGATAGATCTGTGTGTGTAGGTTTTACATTCCCAATACCCACATAGTATTATACACCATGTACTTCCAAATATACTATGTATATATAATAAAATAACTTTTCATGTATTTTAAGAACATATCATTGAGATCGAGTGTTTATACATATCATGTGCCTCATATGAGACATTGTATGTATCAATTCCACATGGATTGAGAGGAAAGAATACAAAACTAGCTCTTCCAAAGTGATTTACACATCATGTACTCTATATGTACATGTTTTGTATTGGGATTTGTTTTTGTATTTTTCATATATTTTCACCGGGGTGCTAGTTTTTAATGTACAAGTAGTCAATTCCGAGTATTTCTCCACATAGAGAATAATTGTAAGATCCTTTTATCCATTAAAGGCCATAAATTAAATGCTTTAATAAGTTTAAGGATTTTTTCCATATATATGATAATAAGGATCATGTGAGGTGTTTGGAGTAGACATGCAATTCAAGTACACTACCATGTGTTGTGGAATGATCGTCCATACATGGGGTTCATATACTCCCCAAACTGTATACTCACGATAGGGCATGGTTCCCAATGTGACACCCTCATGTCACTTTTAAGGTTTATTTTTTATTATTTTGGTATTTTTTTAATCTTAAGAGGGTTTTAGAATATAAATTTGAAGTTTTTTAGGGTTTTAAGGAAGTTAATAGTTAGTGGTAACCATATAGAAACCTATATGGATCTACAGTTTTAATAAAGTATTTTTTCCACTTAGTTCATGGTTCACCAAAGTCTGTAACCATATCAATGATCTATGCAACCATGTTTTTCTAAAAGGGGTTAGTCACATGGTTGGTGAAAGGTTAGGGGGACGTGTAGCCAAAATGTGTTGGTGAATAGTGGGTATAGAGTTCAAGTCACATGGTTAGTGCACGATTTACCAAACCATGTGGTTATACTATATTCTTAATGATATGAAATTCAAATTTTTTCTCCTCTAAATTTTTACGTCACGGGGCTTCTCTCTTTTTCACCTCTCATTCAATTGACCCTTGGTCTCTGATGGGGAGATTCTTCTTTACCACCCACCCACCCCTACCTCATTTTGGTGGCATTCTTCTTCAATTCATGTGAATTAATTAAGGTATTCTCCTTCCCTTATCTTCATTATTCTTCCTATCTTTCCCCTTTACCCTATTCTATTGATTTTCCTTAACCAAAGAACTTTAACTACTATAATGGTTTTGTGTAGTGTTGAGGGTTGTTTTAATAATAGTTATTTATGTACTTTGGGCTTGGAGAAGCCTTTTTCACTCATTTGGGAGTTCACCATCAAAGGCAATAACTTCTATCTTGATTTGGCTTATAAAAGGTAGGTGTTTCTATAAATTATAACTTGTACTCCATTTTATGTGATTCTCGGGTGTTTAAAATGATTTCTTATAAAATATTATATTCTTATGGAATATATTTGGTGGCTTTAAAATTATTTTCAAATGATTTCATGTTTATAATGGATTGATTTTTCAATGATTTCCCTTGTTTTGTTTAGAAACAATTTTAAATACATGCTGAGTGTTTGAAAAAACTATGATGGCTCTATTTGAATGAAATTAAAATTTTTAAAAGGGTTACTTGGATCTTGTTGATTTTAAAGGAAATATCCTTATATTTTAAAAGTTTGTTTGATAAATATGGGTCTTTACCCAAGCTAAATGGTTTTAAGACTTTATGGTCTTATAGTGATTTACAATATTTTTTCTTTTGAAGATATTGGTTTTCAATGGTAATTAAAATCATTATTTTATAAGTGATTTCAAGGAAATGTTTTTAATGACATTTTCAGAGGAGTGAAAGGGGATTAGTATCCCAAGCTAGTTTTTAATACTAATTTGGCACTTTTAAAGAAGTTATTTCTAATGAATTTGTGGAAGTCGATTGAGCCCCTTGTAATTTATAATCCTATTGTGGATTGTGACCCCTTTGGGGGTGTTTTATATTGTTTTATATTATTTTGATTCTTGTTCTTGAATGTGAAATGGTTTGTTCCTCATGAGGGTGTATGAGGTGATATTAAGTTTATTTTGAGTTCATTGAAATTTTTTATGTGATGATATTTATCTCTCTTTTCTTTCTCACCTCCATTGGTTGATGTCATGGGAATCATAAGATACTAGGTAGATATCTAGATGAGTGCAAGGACTAGTGTATATTGTTTACTAAATTCAAAAAACTTCATGGTTAGATTGAGTGATATAATGATATGGATGGTTCCCATGGATTATTAAGTGCTCCTGTGATGATTTGTAGACAGATAAGTTCTACAAGAATATTATGTCATTGAAGGGTTATTTAGTGTTGTATTAGGTTTTGTGTCTCTAGTTTGGATCATTCCACTTTAGTCCTAGGGCGTTTCCCATGATGGTAAATCCTTTTTAGGATGCTTTATGGGATTCTATTATATATATTTTGTGTGTCCCCTAGCCTTGTTTTTTCATATGGAATCATTAAAATGCCTTTAATAATATGTGTTATTCTTCTCTATCATTGTTTTGATTTTAAATTTACCTTCAAAATTATTTCAAAAATGATTTTTACCTAAGATTTTAAAGGAAAAAGTAAATTTTGTTTTCAATTGGGATTTGAGATATGGGTTTCTGACTATAATTTTGAAATGTTTTATAAAAATAAAATTTAAGGTGTGATTTTATAAAGAGTAACACATGCGAATTTTGATTTATTTTGATGATTTAAAATTGGGTCCTCTGTCAATAGTTTTGAATATTTGTAAAATACAATGTTATTCTACACCTGTTTTATATGGAAGGGTTGATATTTTATAAAGGTAATAATGATATATTACTTTATTTCCTTTATTATCACCTAAAAATCCCAATTTTTTTTATGGTTAAAATAATATCTATTGAATTTATTATGAAGGGTATTTTATAAAATCATAGGTGGGAACTTACTGGGCACATTTATTTTTCACCTTATATACGCACTAGTGTAAGGGTGTGTATGCAGTATTTTTGTTTTCTTTAAGGTTCTCAAATTTAATTCATTAATTAGATGTTTTTTTGTTCATTGTTATTATGTTCGGGATGTAGTGAGTGATTAGAGTCCACATGGAGGGGGTTCTAGAAATTAAAGCTTTGTTTTATTTTTTATTTTTATATTTTCCATTTTGATCTTGTGTATTTTATTTCATAGTATGTATATTTGGGTTCTATTTTTGAAATATTTTAAAAATTATTCAATTATTTATTATTAAATATATATTTATTTCATTATGCCTTATTTTTATTATTTTCTTATTTTTCATCTACTTATTTTATATGAATGGATATACAATGTTTATATAGCTCATGTCGGATTCCTAGGTGTTTCTGCTATATTATAATATTTTGATTTGATGGTAAAACTATTACTAAGTATTTTTTCTTGATAGCTATTCACTAGTTTTTAGATCATGGGGATCGAGAATACCCTTCAGGTCTATTGGCAGTCTAGGTCGAGTGTCGGTTGATGGTAGCATCTAGCTGATTCAAGATAATCGGAATTATAACCTAGGTTATTTGAAGGTCCTAGGTTCTAGATGTATTCTCTTCTTATTTGTAATGTTTGTTAGGAAGGATACTAATAATATCATTAAATCATAAGAGGTATATCTTTAGTGGGTGCATGATCACCACCCATCATGATGAAACATTAGTTACTATGGTGGCTCGGTATTTGGCTCATATTCAGTTTATTTTTTGGTTTGAGATTTGAGGTTATATTTGGATCCTCATTATCATGTTATGAGTTTTCTTGAGGGTTATTCTAATATTTTTTTATCAGATAATAAATTGAATTAAATGCATGAGGATTCATTGTATGGCCTAACAACCCATACAAAATAGTTCTTGATTCCATAAATGTTATGGATGTTGTTTCATGATTAGTGCATGATCAATCAAACTAAGTATCAAATTCAACCATGGATTCATATCCCATTTATTTTTTATTTATACCTATTAAATCATGTATTTAACTAGTGTTGGTGATGGGAAAGTAATAAAAAAGGGTCTTGTGATGTGTTTACTTGGTTGTTTTGGATCTTGGGTAAAGTTTTTGTTTTTTATGTGGTGATTTTGAAATGGATTTTGTGTGTGAAAAGAATATTTTTGAGAAAAAAATTAGACTAAAAATAAGTCTGTGGGTCTTTTTTTGTGAAATGAACTAGGTTTTTATGAAATTTTTTAGGAAGGGATTAATTTAATTATGGGATTTGGAAAATTTATTATGTTTAAAGGTGTATTTTAGGTATGTTTTTTATGGGGTGTTCAGAAAGAGAAAGGGGTTGCAACAAAATTTGGTTTGTGTTTTGATGATATTGTTTAAAATTGAGAAGGAATTTTTTGGGGAATTTTTTTTTATGATTTTTGATTTTGAAATGTTTTGTAAGGGGAAATGTGTTTTGGGATAAAAATATGGAATTTGAAAATTTTCATTTTAAATTATAACCTTATTATAAAAAAATTTATTTTCAAAAAGAGTTTGGGGGGGAAGTTAAATGTCTTAGGTTAAAATGGTAGTTTTTGATGGTTTTTTCATGTTTGGTGATGTGAACCTTTGGGTTTTTTTCTTTAGTTATGTTGGAAATTTTTTGAATGTTTTTTGGAAACATCGATGATTTGGGTTTATGTTTCATGTTGATTAAATTAAGCCTATCCAAAATGGAATTTATTAATGTTGGGTGTTCTCCATTAGGGGTGGTTCTTATAGTTTATTCCCTTACTATTCTTGTTTTTTCCTAGATTCCAAGTATAGTAGAGGGTTCTATCTCTTTATTTGGTGGTTTAATGGTGAGGCCTAGAGTTTAATTGGATTAGTTTTTTCTTAGTAGAATTATTTTGGAACTATGTAAATTGATTTATTAAGGATCATTCATTTGAAATTTTGGTACTATGTGGATCTAGAGAGGTTTTGGTTTAAATATCGGTTTTGGGGTATATTCTTTGGGTGATGATTTGATTTGGGATTATTTTTTAGTGGATTAGAGTAGTTGTGGTTTGAGTTGATTTTCAAAAATTGTATTTTTTAAGGTATCTTATATTTACTTTATTAAGAGCATCAGTTTTTTGGGGGTGTGTGCATGCCTCGTTAGTTTTTTTCTTCCATATGATCTATTGTGGAACTATATTTGTGGATAAATCTAGTCGTTGGGGTTAGTTGTTTGGAATATACATAGGGAATCCTGGGATGTGTGTATGGATAGTTGGGATATGTGGTTGTTTCCTGTTAGACCTTGGATGAAATTGGGATGGGGAATTATTATTGGGGATTTAATTGTATTGTTATTCATGAGTTTGGTCCTAAGTTTCCCATAAATATAGTATGTGACCCTAGTTTGAAACCATGTTGTTCTTTGTTGATGAATGTTTTTCTTGGTGACCAGGTTTGATGGTTTTCTGGGATTAGGCAAGGTTCTTGGTAGTGTGTGACGGTTAATGAAATTTTCGGTTTCTTCCATTTAAATTTTATGGAATTTTAGTTTCCTTGGGTGATGTTAGTTATTTTTTAAATGTTATCCTTGGCTCCTCAACATTAGATGAATTATAAATGGTGGGTAGACTATATTAGGTCTTCAATATTTTAGTTCTTTTGTTGTATAATTTTGAATTTGGTTTTAGATTGAGGTTTGTTGTCATAGTTTGCAAATTTATTATGTGGATGTTATGGAATTATATGACGTTTTGAGGTATTACATTAGTTATAAACTATCTTATTTACCCAACCCTCCCACCCATTGTGAATGCGAATCATATTGGGAATCCAAGTCACAAACCAAACTAGGGTTCCATCCAACCCTAACACCCAGCCCAATTCATGGAATTGCCCAAAGGGCATTCATAATCCGCATGGGATGGAAACTAATGCTTGGGTATCAAAAATATGGTTTGGTAATGATTTCACCTATTACAAGATCACAACAACCAACAATAATAAAAAAAAATAATAACTGATGAACATAACCAAACAAGGTACAATATTTTTCAGATTCAATGTTTACATCTTTAACCAAAAACCAAAATTGCTACAATATAATAGGAACAAAAATATATCCCAAAAAACTCAATGTGATAATAGAGTCCTCACCCTCAATCCACCACCACCAACACATACAAGAAGCAGAACACTAGAAACCAAATCCACCATTACCATCATGATATATCTTATCTTTACCTAGGTCATACAAAACAAAGTCTACATACACCCAAAGTTTTCAATTGGGTGTGAGCCAAAGCATGGTAGGATCCCACCAAAAGAAAATATTACTTGCTATAACCTTATACGATAAATTAACATTCAAATTTTCAGGAAAACATTAGAAACATTTTTAAGAAACCATTTTGAGGAAACCAATTTCTCAAATAAGCTTCATTCAAATGAATATATACACGTGGTCTACCATATAATGATGGCTAGAACCATATCACATAGGCATCATGTCATAATATATCACCATGGAAAATACCTATAGAAAAGTATCAAAAGTGGGAAACCATTAACCTCGTACCTTCATGGACAAAGTCCTCCACTAAACTACTAATAGTGTCCTCATGCACGATCCATAAGAGATGAAGATATCCCAAGGTCTAGTGGTCTCAAAATCATAATCCAATAACAAAAATATTCTCATACATGGTAAACTAGAGGAGAAATCATCCCAAGTTCTAGTGGTCTCTGATCATATCACATGTTTAGTTAGTGTTTCACTCATAAATCCTGCTAGATGAGTCTGGGCCTCAGCCACTTCTGAATCAACTAGTGTACTAGTTCTAGTTCACCAACCTAGAATACTCAAGATTCCCTTTTCTATAAAATTATATTTCATATATCACATAAATAAAGACTTTCACATATACATTCCAATCAATATAATCACACAAGTAAATCACCACTTTTACATTTTCACATTGATCCAACGATCAAAATCTACATGAAAATCACCACATTCCATAAACGAAACCATTTTTCAGTTCACATGCACCCAAAACACATTTGGAAATACATTTCACATCACTTGATAATTTTGTGAAACCTATTTGAAAATATAACAAGAATACCACATAAAACTCAACCATTTCCATGGGAAAATCCACTTAAAAATCATTTTCGCAACAAAACCATTTTCGCAACAAAACCATTGTTATAGAATGCTTCACAATTCAAAGACACATTTATGGTGCACCATAGATAAAACAACATGAAAATAAATAAATTTATCTTGTAAAATCTACATTCAACACATTTTAACCTTTAAATATCTTTGAAATCAAAATTTTCACCATTCACACAAGGCATAAAACATGTTCAAGAAACACCACAATGAATCACACATGAAATAAAAACCAATTTATTTTCAAAAACAAACTTCCATCACATATGAATGAAAAAACATTTTCATAAAAAATTTACCATAAAAATAATCCATAAAACACATTTAATCAACTAAAAATCTTATCAAAATCATATAATAATGTAAAATCATGGAACCTCTTACCTCACACTTGGGAACTTTCAGAAATCTGTGTGATTGCACCACCACAAGACCGTATAATGGCAATATTTAACACAAATCATCAATATATTACCCCATATCACAAGATCAGACCATCATTAGGTCATTTAACCAGCTAGAAAATGGGTACTCAAGAAGGAGGGGAGAAGAACCCTAGAAAGAGGGAGAAATCAAGAGGACAAGGGAACTTACTTAGATATTCTTAAAGAAGCCTCACCAAATCTACCACAAATTTAAATATAGAAGTGATAAAGGAGAGGTGGGAGAGGAAACTGTGCTAGAGAATCTCAAATGGGAGTGGAAATAGGAGGAATTAGGGTTAAATACGAAGAGTTTATAAAGGAAAATTTCCAATTTTTAATGACCTGGACAGGTCGCATGGTTTTCCCGCAAGACCTTCCAAACCGTGCCACAACTGTGTGTCCTTCACTATCTAAGATGAACAAGCTATATGGTTTGCCTACATGTTTTGACAAACCATTTTCCATTTATGTGGTTACCACTATCCAAACTGATATTTGGCCACACGCTTACTTGGGGAAGGGCGCACGATTTCCCCTTCCTGTGCACCATCCATGAACCACCCAATGTCATGTCCAAAATCACCATTTCCTGGCACAAAAACTCAAGTGGAAACTATGGTATAAATGAAATACTTAAAATAAACAAAATAAATATCTCAAAATAAAAACATTGATATATAAATTCTCCACACCATGAAATCCTCTTGTCCCCATAAAGTGGACTTGAATCTTGATCAATGAACAAAAATGGATACTCATCATCAACCCAAGAATTCTACTCCCAATTATCATTCAAACCATCACCATGATGCCAAATCACTTTAAGAAATAGAATATAAATACCATGAATCAATTTCTCATGATAATCCACAATATTCATAGGCCGTTCAAATATAGACAAATCAGGCTCTAAATCCAACTCTTCCCAATTCAGCACATGGGATGGATCCGAATTATAATTTTTCAGCACATCATGGATTGATTTCAAATGAGAAGGAAAATCTAACCTGTATTACACCTTACCAATCCACTTAGTAATCTCAAATTTTTTGACATACCTCAACTTTAGATTCCCTTTATTAACCAGACAACAATGACCCAAGTGAGGTGAAACTTTCAAGAACACCCGGTAACCCATACAAAACTCCAAAGATCAGTGCCTCTAATTGGAATAATATTTATAGTGACTTCAAGCTATCAAAACCCAATTCTTTATCATCTTGAATTTCTCAGACTTCTACTGCACAATTCTTAGTCCCAGCAGTGAGGTCTCACCCACCTCAACCCAACACAAAGTTAACTGGCACTACCGATCATATAGTACCTCAAAATGAGCCATTCGAATTGATTATTGGTAATTATTTTAATATGATAACTCAACCAATACCAAATTTTTATCCCACAAACCTCCAAAATCCAACACACGTTCCTGGAGCATGTCTTCCAAGATCGGATTAGCCTGCTCCGTCTGACCATCTGTTTGAGGATGGTATGTTGTGCTCAAATTTACCAATAACCCCATCGCCTTTTTATTTCCTTCCCAAAACATTGAAGTAAATGGGGATCCTTGTTAGAAATAATTTTTGATGGTTCCCCATGAATCCTCACAACCTCTTGAACATAAAACTGACCTATCTCATCCACCATGAATGAATCTCTAATTAGAATGAAATAAGCCAATTTGGTCAAATAGTCAATCACTACCCAAATATAATTCCTCCCCCAGGGTGAAAGATGTAAGACAACAATAAATTCCATGGTGATATTTTCCCACTTTTAGTTAGGAATAAGTAGCATCTAAAGTAAACTATAGGGCCTTTGTTTCTCTACTCTAACCTAATGATATGTATAACGCCACTATACAAAGTCATCGAAATCTCACCTCAGACCTAGCCACAAGAACTACCAACACCTGTCATAGTACATCTTAGTATCAACAGGATTAATGGTCCACTAATACTGGTGGTTTTCCAGCATTACCACCTTTATCATAGATAAAATCACCATAAAGCGAACCTTGAAGGAAAAAACTCCCTTGAGAGAAAACGAACATACACAAGTTGTATCTCTACTATTTAAAAGCTATATAGAACATTTTAAAAGATCATCACTCAGTTTATATTTCCAAATCAACTCCATAAGAAAGGGTTATAGTTGCACGCTGGTGAAAAACACACCTGCACTATGCTCCTTGGTCTCCAAGTGCTTCTGAGTAATGATCCCTATAAAATTCCAGTCATTGCTGGAATTTTTCAATTATTGCACTGGAAATTTCTTTCTCAAAGAATTTTCCACTACATTTCCCTTGAAGGGGTATAGAAAATATCAAAATCGAACCCCTGAAGGTACTCAACCCAATGAATTTGCCGTAACTTAAAATCTTTCTTGCAGAAAATATACGCTTAGTTCTTATGATCTAAATAAACTACAAACTTCTCAACAAAAAGATAGTGGAGCCATGTATTTAAGGCATGACTAACCACTGTTAAATCTTGGTCAATGGTTGGGAAATTATATTCATGTGTTCATTGGAAGAGAGAACCATAAGCCATCACATAGTCATCATGCATTAGCACACACCCAGTACCCTTACTTGAGGCATCATAATAGACCACATACTCCTTTCCTGATTCCAAAAATATCAGAATAATTGTATTGGTCAACCAATACTTAATCTCATAAAAGGATTTCTATAACTCTAGGCTCCATTCAAATTTCACGCCCTTCTAGGTGAGCACAGTCATGGATGATTCAATCTGTGAAAAATACCAAACAAACCACCTATAATACCATATCAAACATAAAAATATTCTGATTTCAAACTCATACTTTTATTGTTCCCATGACCCCACTTCATTAATCTTCTCAGGGTCCATTGAAACCCCTCATTTCAAGATCACATGACCCAAAAACTTAACCTCTCTAATCAAAAAAGGTGCATTTATAAGACTTATCATAGAGATGATGGTCCCAAAGGGTTCCCAACAAAATTAAAAAATTATTCTCTTTTCCCTCCTTGATCCCAGAATAGACCAGTGTGTCTTCCATGAATACCACAAAAAAAAGAATCAAGATACTAGTGTAACACCCTATTCATAAGTTCCGTGAAAACCGTTGGATCATTTTTCAACCCTAAATGAATGACCAAGTACTCAAAATGGTCATACCTTCTTCAGAAGGTTGTTTTAAGAATATATACCACTATAACTCTGAATTAGTGATAACCAAAACATAAATCAGTCTTAGTGAACCACTTTGACCCCTTAAGGTTGTTGAAAATTTCATCAATATAAGAAAAAGGGTACTTGTTTTTATTTTCACTTTATTCAGCTTCTGATAATCAATACACAATCATATAGATTCGTCGGCCTTTTTGTAAACAGAACTAGGGTAGAACAAGGTGATATTTTAGATTTAATGAAGCCTTTCGATTCAAAATCATCCAGTTGTACCTTTAGTTCCCTCAACTCAGTTGGGAACATATGGTATGAGGGATGTGATATCAGTTGTGTTCTTGGTTCCAAGTCGATGGTGAAATCCACATCCCTATCCAAGGGAAAACATAAAAAAATCCTCTAGAAAAACCTCTGGGAACTCATCCACCAAATGAGGTAATCCACCCTCCGGAGTACCACTATAATTCTCTAATGTGAGAGATGAAGTATAATAAACAAAGATTCCCAACTCTGGAAGTAGAGGTCCAGCACATCCAGATCGAGGATCCCATTCACCTTCAAAAACTTGGGTACTTCCATCATGTGCCACAAAACTCACTCACAACCAATAGAAATCAATGTGCACCTAAAAACACACTATAAAATCTATATGAATGATCATATCCAGGAGTTCCAAATTCAAAACAATAAAATATCAATCCAACTCGCCCCCTGTTATGGTGGGTGCACAATACATACACCTAAAACCCTGCTATCTCTTCTTACCAAGCGACATTACCAACTCCATTGCATATGGAATAATATAAGTGGTAAATTTAGCACATCAATAAGGTGGAAACAAATAAAAGAAACTAAAGAACTTGTATCAAACAAGAAAATAGCTATAGATGATGCAATAAGAACGGTACCTCAAATTTTCATAGGCTCTACATCTGATTCCACTCGTGATCAATCCACCATATGAAGTTTCTTTGTCTTATCCTGAGCCTGAGAGAAACCACTAACATGCGGCTCTTCCCTAAACTGAATCCTCCCCAATGATAATCTATCCCTACCACCATGACATCCAAACTGAGAACACATTGTCATGGATGGTTCTGACTGATCAGTTATCCCCTTCAAACCCATAGATTCTTTAACACTCTGATATGGATGCACTACATTGCATAATCATTGTAAGATTCTCATATTTCCACACCGGTGGAAAGGCCTGGGTTGAGAAGAACACGCAAGTCTTATGTGCCCAGATTTACCACACTTATTGAACACCACTAACCCAACATCAGAATCCATAGATGAAGAAAGCTGGGAAGGTTGTCCCAAACTATAACCTCCCTTCTTCCCCTACTCATCCATCTTCCTCTTATTCTTAGATGAACTGCCATTGCTCACTATTGTCACTACTCCAGAGAAACCAAACCTGACTCCATGATCAATCATGACCATCATAATACGTTCAACCACCATAGAATAAGTATTTAATTTGAACAATAAGACTTGGGATATTTTTTCTTGTCGCAAACCCACCTCAATATTTTGGGACTTCATTTTATCATTCAAAAAAATATTAGGTACATACTGAACTAACTCTACAAAGTAGTTAGCATATTCTATCATGGTTCGGTCTCCTTGTATAAGCTCCAAAACTCTCATGATCCTACTAATGGAAACAATCTCAGGGTATTGTTTCTCATTGAAGAGAGCCTTGAAATCTTTCCAACTCATATTCTCATGCCATCCATCTTGCACCATTGAGTCCCTCCACTTCCGGCTAGGACCTTACAACTTCAATTAAGAGAATTTCAATCTAAATAAATCATAAGTATCAAGAAATTATAACATCCAATCTATCTTCTTGAGCCACTTATCTACTTCCTAAGGTTTTGTGCTACCACATAAAGGAGGATTATTCTTGAAGAATTCTTGATCTTTGTCCTTTCCAAGACTTGGTTTCGCTTCTCTAACCTGAGAAAGACCAGAACCCTCTCTTTATCCCAAATCATGGAAAGCCCAAACCATAGATTAAACTAACATAAAATCAATTAGTGAGGGAGAAATCTCTTTGGAATCTTCCCACAGTTTCACTGGATGTCTTCAGGAGGTGTCTTTCTACATAGAAAACAATGAGTAGAAACCATCAATACAACCATTATCACACATTCTAAAAATTTTCATCAATAACAACAAATCTCAAAGACTACCCTGAATTGGAACAAACCAAATCTATCACAATAACAAGTAAAAAAAACCACTCCACCCCCAACAAAGTTCTATATACAGGTTGAAAAATATACGTATAACTTAGAGGATAAGTCAAACCCAATTTCCCAATATCCCATTGTGACTTATGTCATGTAAGAAGGTGTGTTGGCCAGGCACCCTACTCACAACCAGAACCTCAATCCCCAAAAATCCTAGATCCAGTCTATCTAGACTCTTTCCCAAAAAACTTGACCTAAAAACAGTGTATCCTGCTTTGATACAATTTTGTCACGAACCAAACCGGGGTACCATCCAACCCAACACCCGAACCAATTCATGGCATGGCCCTAAGGTCATTCTCGATCCCCACAAGCTAAAAACTAGTTCTTGGGTATCAATAATGTGATTTGGGAATTATTTCACTCATTACATGATCATAACAACCAACAATAATAAAAAACACAATAACTGATCTACATAACGATAAAAGGTGCAAAAGCTTTTAGATTCATAGTTTTTAACTTTAACCAAAAATAAAAAGTACTAAAATATAATCAAAATAACAAAATATCCTAGAAACCTCCATGAGACAAGAGATTCATCACCCTCAATCTACCACCACCAACACCTGCAAGAAGTAGAACACTAGAAAATAAATCCACCACCATCATCACAATACATCTTGACTTTACCTAGGTCACGCATAACAAAATCCACAAATACCTACAGGTTTATGTAGGGTGTGATCCAAATCCCATTAGGATGCTACATAAATAAAATATTTCATACTGTAACATTAGAAGAAAAATTAACATTCACATTTTCAAGAAAACATTTAAAACATTTTTAAGAATTTTTTTTAAAGAAAACCATTTCTCAAATAAGCTTGCTTGAAATGAATATGTATACAAGGTATACTATATACTAATGGATATAACCACATCAGATAGGTATCATGTCACAAGAGTGCACCATGGGAAAATACCTATAGGCAACTAGCACAAGTGGGACACTATGAACCTCATACCTTGAAGACCAAAATCCCCCAATAAACTACCAATATCGTCCTCATTCATGAGCCACTAAAGGTGAATTCATCCTATGGTCTAGTTGCCTAAAAATCATAATATAGTACCAACATCATTCCTATACATGGTACACTAGAGGTGAACACATCCCAAGGTATAGTGGTCTTCAATGATATCATATGTTTAGTTATTTTTATAGTCGTTAATCCTACTAGAAGAGTTCAGGCCCCATCCAATTCTGAATCAACAAGCATTCTAGTTTATATTCACCCACCTAGAATACCTGATATTCCCTTTGTGCTCAAATTTAATTTCACATATCACATAAATCAACACATTTACATACACATGCCAAGAATCATAAGCACACAAGGAAATCACCAATTTTACATTTTCACATTGATCAAATGATCAAAATCCACATGTAAATCACCAATTTCCATGAACAAAACCATTTTCCATTTCAAACACACACAAAAAACATTTGGAAATACATTGCACATAACTTATAGAATTTATGAAACCCATTTAGTAATATAACAAGAAGAACACATATAGAACCCAACCATTTCCATGGTCAAATCCCCTTGAAAATAATTTTCGCAACAAAACCATTTTTATAGCATGATTCAAAATTCAAAGACACATTTAAGGTGAACCACAAACAAGAAAACATGCAACAAAACCAATTTTAGTTGTAAAATCCACTTTCAACACATCTCCACCTTCAAATATCTTTGAAAACACATTTTTAACCTTTCACACAAGGTATAGAATATGTTCAATAAACACCACAATGAATCACTCATAAAATGAAAACAAACTTACATAACATATGAATTCCAATCCATTTTCAAAAAAAATGTTTCACACCACAAAAATAACCAATAAAACACTTTTAATCAACCAATCAGGATATCAAAATTATTTAACAATGTAAAAGCATAGAACCACCTACCTCACACTTACGAACTTCTATAAATCGGTGTGAAACCACAACCACACCACCACAAGACACTATAAAGGAAATATTGAACATTAATTATCAATATTTCACCCCAAATTAAAAGATCAGATAACCATAAGGTCATTCAACCCACTGGAAAATTGAAACTCAAAAAAGACAAGAGAAGAACCTTAGAAAGAGGGAAATGAAGAGGAGAAGGGAACTTACCGGGATATTATTAAAGAAACCTCACTAAATCTGACCCAAAATTGAAGATACAAGGGAGTAAGGAGAGGAGGGTTAGGTTCCTAAGCTATATAATATCTAATGGTAGGATAAATATGAGGAATTAAGGTTAAATCTGAACATGGAATAAAGGTAAATTTCTATTTTTTAATGACATGGACAGGTCGCACGATTTTCCCGCACAGTTTTCCCACACATTTTTCCAAACCGTACAGTAACCATGCATTCTTCACTATCCACGAAGAATAATCTATACTATTATTCCACATGGTTTGACAAATTTTAAGTTAACCATGTGGTTTCCACTATCTAAAATCACATTTTGCTGCACACTTACTAAGGGAAGGGTGCACGGTTTCCCCTAACTGTGGTCCAACTATGTTCCACCCTCTATTAAGCCCAAAATCACTATTTTTCACACAAAAAAAATAAAGGGAAAACTATGGGATAAATTAAATACTAAAAATAAAAAAAAACCAAAATACCTAAAAATAAAAACACAAATGTGATAATGCCATACCTTCTACCATGACCCAAATATTTTTTGGGGGTAGAAAGGGGCATGGTAGGGAGAATATTGACACCAATGTGTCACTATTATAGTGTATTTTATATTATTTTAGTATTTTTTATGATTTTAGGTTTTTTAATAGAAATTTTTGTTTTGGAGGGTTTTAAGGTAGTGTACAATTATGATATGATTAGTAGTAATAATGTTGTAACCATGTGTATGGGTCTACAATTTTAATAGAGGGTTTCTTTATGCATGATAGATAGTTCAACCAAGCATTCAACCATCTTTATGATTCATGCATCATAGTTTGGATAAAAGGGCGACTTTCATGGTTAGTGCATGGTTTACCAAACCATGCATCCTAATCATGCAGTCTATCGAGATTCTTAAAAACTTGAAATTACAATTATAAACATCCAAATTTTTATGTATGGGGACTCTCTCTTTCTTCTATCTCATTTATTCAACCCTTTTTCACTAATGGTGATCTCCCCCCCCCCATTTGGGGGATTTCTTCTACAATTCAATTAGATTCCTTAATGTATTATCCTTACCTTCTCACTTAATCTCATTCCCCTCTACCAATTTCCCTTGATGTTCATTCACACATTAATCCTAACCATTGTGTGGGTTGTGTATAGTGATTAAGGTTATTTTAATAATATGTATTAGGGTGTTTAGGGCTTCGAGAAGTCATTTTTTTCTTGGTTGGGTGTTTTCCATTGAAGGTGATAACTTCTAACTCAGTTCTTCTTCTAAGAGGCGGGTACTTCTAATAAATCTCATGTGTAATCCATTTTATATTATTACTGAGTGTTTTAAATATTTTCATGTAAAATTTTATAAGTTTATAACATATCTTAAATGGGTTTGAAATGATTTTCAAATGGAATTAATTTTTAGAATGAATTAATTTTTCAACGGTTACCCTCATTTTGGTTAGAAATGTTTTTATATGCATTACAAGTGTTTAAAAAAAATCAAGGGCTCTATTTTAGTGAAATGGTGGTTTTTAAAAGGTTTACCTGGAACCAATGCGCTTCTAAAGGAAATCACCTAATGTTTTTAAAAATTAATTAATAATAAAGGGGATATGTGTTACCCATGATAAATGGTTTTAAGACTCTATGGTATTATGGTGATTTGGAATTGTTTTATTTTGAGGATATTTGTTTTCAATGGGATTTCAAAGTGTTATTTTTTAAGTTATTTCAATGAAATTTTTGGGATGATATTTTAAGTGGTGTGAAAAGGGATTAGCATCCCAAGCTAGTTTTGAAAGTTATTTTGTCGATTTTGAAGAAATTTTTTCTAAATATTGGGTGTCTATAGATTGATACCCTTGTAATTTAAATGAATTTTTTGACTTTGAACCCCTTGGGGGATGTTATATATTTATTTATATTTATGTGATTATTTTTCATGGATGAAGAAGGAGTTATTTATTATGAGGGTATAGAAGGTGAGATGAGGCTTATTTCAAGTGCTTTGAAATTATTTCATGTGATGATATTGTGATATATTTTCTTTCTCACCTATATTAGTTGATGACAAGAGTATAGTAGGATACTTGGTAGCTATTTTGATGAGTGAAATCCCTAGTTTATATTGTGCACAAACTAGGGAATTTTTCATAGTTAAATCTAGATAATAGGGTGGACGGTTCCCATGGATGCTTGATCACTCTTGGGATAATTTATATCCCAACTAGTTATATATGTATACCAATACATTGTTGGGCTTATTAGTTCTATCATATTTATTCATGTTTCCAATTTAGATCATGTTACTTGAGTACTCAGTACTTTCCCATGATGTTAGAACATTTTTATATTATTTTATGATATTCCGTTTTATATCTTGATTGTGTCCAGTAGCCTTGATTGTTCACATGGAACCAATATGATATCTTTGTTCCTATGTGTGATTATGTTATATATCAGTTGATATTTTAAATTTAACTTAAGAATTATTTGGAGAGTGTGTATTTTAAAGGAAATTTTATGGTTATTTTCAAATGGTATTTAAAAAAATGTTTTTCTAACTGTGCTTTAAATTAGTTTTATAAAAATGGATTTTAAGTTGTGGTTTTTTAAATAGTAAAACATGTGAATTTGTATTTGTTTTTAATATTTAAAAAGAATTATTCTCTTCATGGTTTGGAAAATTTTTAAAATGTAATATTCTTCTACCCTTGATTTACTTGGAACGGTGGATGCTCCATAAAGATGATTATAGCATGTTATTTGACTTCATTTATGATAACCTAAGAAAACCTATTTAGTATTTATGTTCAAACTAGATTCTTTTAAGTGTATTATTATGGTAATTACATTTAATCCTTTAGAGGATTCTACCTGTCATGTTTAGCTAACATCTTGTATATGCACCAGTATATGGGTGTGTATCAATTCTTCTTGTTTTCTCTTAGGTTATAATATTTTCCTCATTTGTTGGATGTTCAATTTGTATATAGTGATTCTGTTGGGAATGTGGTTAATGAATGGGGGTATCATGAAGGATATTGGAACATTCCAGGTTCTGTTTTTTGAGTTTTATATCAGCCATTTTTTGTCAGGTGTATTTTATTTCGTAGTTTGAATCTTTTGGTTTTGCTTCCATTGTTTTTTATGAGATGATTCAATTGTTTATTATTATATAGAAGTTTATTTTATTATAATTTGTTTGGATTATATCTTTAATTTTTATCTACTTATTTTATATTCATGGATGTCCAATGTATGGAACATTCATGCCAGATTTTAGGGTTTTCTGCTACATGTTCATATTTTTATTTGAGGTTGAAACTATTCCTTAGTTATTTGTATTGGTACCCAGACAGTAATTATTATCCCATGGGGATTAAGACCATCCTTTATAACTAGTTCTAGGTGTTTTAGGTACCAATTGATGGTATCCTTGGGATAGTTCATTACACCCTATTTGACTAATAGTGACAGTAGTCCCTCATGTGTTTGGGTTAATCCTCCACCTGTGGAGTATGTACTCCCTTTTGTGTTATGGAATGGTTCTCTACAGGGGTTAGGAAATCCCTCAATTAATACAAACATTCATCAATGAGTTGTGGCCCTCCTTTATATTTTCCATGAGGTAGTATGGAAGTTATTTATGTGTAGTAGTTTAGGAGTTTTAATGATTATAATTTATCAACATCTAGGAGGACTTTGGGATACTAGTGATATGTTGAGCCTTTATGGGGAGCTTCAGGTACGATATATAGTTAGGCTACCGACTTGGGTTGTTGTGGATCTTTTTTTACCCTAACTTTCATTTTATATATATGTGATATGATAATTTGTGTAATTTATCTAATACAAGTGTGTAGATGATCTTATAAAAGTTTTAATATTCCCTTACCTATGAATTATTAACCTTAAATCATGACTAGCTTCTTTGGGATTCTCATATTTTTTCCTCTCATCTTGGGTTTTTAGATGACTCGATGGTTTATAAATAATTTGTGTTTTTAGGGTATCCTATTAAATTTATTTATAATCACTATTGAAACCATATCATTACCATGAATATATTGTTTCTGTAGATGTCTCATAGTTCAAATATTGCCTTAGAAAGTATGGGGATAGTAGAGCTAGTGGAGTTGATACTATATATTTCGAGTGTAGTTGAAGCATCATTTTATGGAATGATCATCTCATATTTTAGCCATAAATCATATGTAATAATTTATTTACATGATCAAAACATCGTTTACAATGAAAAATGTAGATTACTTGACTAGAATAAAATGATAAAACCAAAAAGTGATGGATATTTTCATGTAATTTATAATTAATTTATGAGCAGTTGTAGAATAACCTAAACATGTAATTCATCTTTTATTGATGATTTGGTTAACATGATATTATTTAATTATCATTGTTTTGTAAGATCTAAGTGTCGAATCCTTCTATCAGCGATCCACACATGAACCACAATCTTTAAATGATGTCTTAGAATCATTGGTTGTTATTATGGACAATCATGATTGCTTGCATTGTTTGCGGTTGATCACAGTAAAATTCTTCTCAAGAGAGGAATAACTCTTGATTTTATCTCATTGACTTGATTGGGGAGGAGAGGAGAGAACTCTAGACCTATTTATCTCTCTACAGGACTTCATAAGGTCACATTTTATCCATTGTGCACACCGATTTTGGTTTAGGTGATATATATAATTAGATATTTATATTAGAAGGATTAGAGTTAGAAAATTTCTTACTAAACCCTAACAATTTCCATAATTCTTAGTTGACCCCATATCCAATAATAATAATAATATTATTATTATTAAATTCTTGACATGTGAAATCCATAAAGAATAAAAATAAGTATAATTTATACCATTTCAAATCAGACTGTTAAACTTGGTATTCTTTCCCTAGTTGATATTTATTGATCCTTGAATAATGCCTATTTAATAAATAATCATAAATGTATTATCCTAAGATAAATATAAAAAATATTATATTTTACAAACTTTAAAATAAATTTTTATTATTATTATTTAAATCAATTCTTCTTTTGAATAACTTGTTATTAAAATATGGAGATCAACCAAACCTAAATAAATATTATTTATTTTATCTTATTAAATTAACTACTATAATTTAACTGAGGTTGTGAACACCCTTAGTGTATGACCCTTTAGGACTTTTTCTCAATGGCATTAAGCATAACTGCCTAAAGTCTAAGTTTCACATCTAGAAACTCGCCAAGGTATCCATGGAGAAATAAGTTAACATGGAAATGTCGTTAAACCTCCTATGCACATTTACCACGAACTATAATAACTTTATCACAATATTTTATAATCAAGAATGTTTCATTCTAGATCCATCAATATATATGCTCGATGTCTCTATGACTTTCTAGAAATGACCTCACCCACCGAACACCATGGCCATAAATTTATACGGGTGTAAGATACTGACCTTTTATAGAGATGTATAGAGATTGTTTATAGGTATTATTTTTTCCTTGTTTTGAGTATATCTTTATTGGGATTTATATTGGGTATTTTTTGTATAATTTGGACGTTTTTTTTTGCGTTTTGGGTAGTGAACAGTTAGTGCATGGTTTTCCCAAACTCTGCACCCTAGACCTAAAAAATGTGAAACCATAGATAGAGAGGGATTTCATAGATAGCACATGGTTTTAAAAACAATGTTTCCTCTCAGCAGTGACTATGCACCCCCCCCAGAAGAGGCGCACGGTTTATGCACACGGTTTGGAAAACCATGGACCCCTTCCCAAGAAACCATGAGAATGGAATTTTAAACCCCCGAAAATTAGATTAAAAAATACTAAACCCCCCGAACATCAACCTAATTCAACCAAACTCAATATTAAATGATTTATCTTGATTGTTAGGCTTCTATATGGATTTCAAGTCATTCCAACCTTTTTTCTTGATGAATAGAATCCCAAATTGATTATTTTCACCTCTCCTGGTAAGAGATTCTCTTCCTGATTTGTCCCCCCCCCCTCTCCCATATTTATGTCATCCTTTGATGGATTTTTTCCACTATTGGTAATGAATCTAGTTATATTTTTTCATGTATATAATCTATTTGATCTTGGATCGATTTTTCAGATATAGATCTCATTCTTCGTCGTGATCTCAGTTGTTCTACTTCAATTGGGGATTTCCATTGGTAAGCATCCATCAATGATTTTATGTTAGGTGGTATAAATTAAAAATATAATAGTCTCGATTTAATTATGAGTATGTAATTTTACAATTAAAACTGACATGATTGGTAAATTTCATTGATGATTGAATCAATTTAATTTAATTTCCATGTGATAATGATTTGGGTTAAATTGGGGCAATTGAATTTGGTGAAATTAGATTAATTAATAGGTAAATTAATTAATGGGATACTATGATTTTGAAATCTATGGGATATTGAGATTGTGTAATTGGTCAATTAATAAAATTATGGATTAATTGGAAATGAGAATTATGAGATTGTTGGATTAATGTTGGAGCCAAAATTCGGGATGGAGAACAAGCTAAAAAGAAGGCACCGATGACTGCCTCGTGAAGCTATTTTGTAAATGTCCCCCCATCACTGCAGCCTCCATAAAGCAAGGAGGTAGGACACTCCGAGAATGCAGTTTATGTTCGCGAGCACTCTGTGAAGCAAGAAGGCGAGATTATCTGTGAATGCAGTTGACGTTCGCGAGCCCACCGCGAAGTAAGGAGGAGGGATGCTCCACAAACGCACTTGACGTTCGCGAGCCCTCCGCGAAGCAACCAAGTCCCTCTTCATGCTGGGTAAGCTCCACTTCACGGCGCGTCTTGCCTACAAATACCGAGCCCCCCTTGATCCCAAAGGATGGACAATCCAACCTTTCGACTTCCTAGCTTCTGAATCATGAAGCATCCTTCTGCTCTATGAACCATGAGATGTGTGAGGTACTTCTTCTCCACGAAGTGCCTCCCCTTCATCTCGTTTTGATCCCCTATTCTGAGAGGGGTGCATTTCACGAAGCCTAAGGGCCTTCACGAAGGAAGGGGATCCCCAAGGGGACCCGGGATGTCGCGAAGTGTTTATGATTCGTGAAACACCCTTCATGTACATATGATCCACATGCTAAGGCAGGGTCACTGTATTTTGCGAAGCACATTACATCACGACACCTTGCTTCATGGGGAACCTTTACTCCACAAGGCAATGCTCCGTGAATGCCTTTCCACTTTGCGAAGAACCTATCATATACACCTATTGCCTATGATTAGGCTAAGGCACCCCACTTCCCAAAGCACACCCCTTCGTGAGTGCCTACTGCCACGTAGAACAACAGAGCATCATAAGTCCCCTCCCTATGAATCCCTCTACTTCAAAATTCATTTTCCCATGTGACCATCCAGGGTTTTACAATGTGACTTCAAAGTCCATTGGACAATACTGCCTGTTTCATGGCTTCACCTCATGCTTCTTTTCATAAGCAAGTTAACGACTATTTATTCTTCCCATAGCCACGCTAACATGGGCCCCTCGATGGTTCACTCAATGACACCCCGTCACCACGGCTTTGCGTGTCCCCTCTCTACACCAAGTAGAAGAGGGTACCAGTTATGTAAGTCTTAGGGGTGTGGAGAAAACCCACCTCGTCTGAGCTGCGGGACATTAAACTATCAAGCACCCTCATGCTCAGCACATGATGTTGAACTATGACCTCTCCCCATGCCTCCCACGTGGGGTACCCCCACCTTGGACATTCTCCACACCAACTGGTCTTCACAGGGGATGATATCCTCCTTATGGGAGTGGTGTTTGTCTGTGGGGGAAGGGAAACCATCTCGGTGTAATCCCCTAGATTTATTTTAGGAGGCAGCATCCATGCTCCTCCTTTCATCTTCGGTCCCCAAGTCTAGCAGAGGGCGTGGTAGGGAACGGTGCTTCTTCTTTCTTTGGTCCCAAGTCCCTCTCCCACTGAGCTTTGTCTCCATTGGGCCTCCATCCTGGAGTAAGTCCCAACTTCCCGGGCTCCTAACCACACATAAGCCCATGTTTCCTCTTTGGACTACTAACCATGTGGAAGCCCCATTCCATTTCCCACGGATGCACCTTTCATGACATGATCGTTGGGTCTCTAGTATCTCTTGTTTCTCACACGGAGCATGACTCACGTGGGCTTAGAGTGAGAACCAACCATGAAATACTCCCTGGGAAGCCTATAGTGTAAGCCTCACACACCTTTACCATCATGAACTATGAGGTCTTTGATTCTTTCCGAGGCATGGTACGTAGGAAGCCTCCACGAGGTTCAAGCCCACCACACCGGTCGTTCCGACCCCCCTCCACGTCGGTTCACCAACACCTTGGGCCGCTTTAGTGTGTAAGCCCCAAATGACACCATCTTGAACTACATGGACATTGATCCTTGTCAAGGAAAGGTACGTAGGGAGCCTCTATGAGGTTCAATCCCAACATCTAGTTGTTCCGACACCCCTTTGCGTCGGTCCAATAGCCCCCCCTTTACCATCATGAACTACGAGGTCTTCGATCCTTGTCTAGGAAAGGTACATTGGAAGCCTCCCTGAGGTTCAACCCCACCAACACCTGATCGTTCTGACCATCTTCACATCGGTTCACCAACTGCTTGGGCATCTTAGAGTGTAATCCCCACACCCCTTTACCATCTTGAACTATGAGTTCTTTGATCCTTACCAAGGTATGGTACGTAGGAAGCCTCCATGAGGTTCAAGCCCAACAACCATTGGACCCCAGGTCCACCTTCACGTCGGTTCCCACATCATCCTGAACTCTGTGGACTTTGATCCATGTAAAGGAAACGTACGTAGGAAGCCTCCCTGAGGTTCTATCCCAACATCCAGTTGTTCAGACACCCCTTCGTGTCGGTCCAACATCCCCCCTTTACCATCATGAACTACAAGGTCTTTTATCCTTTCCAAGGAAAGGTACGTAGGAAGCCTCCCTGAGGTTCAATCCCACCATCCATTGGACCCCAAGTCCATATTCACATCAATTCACCGACTCCATGCCATCTTGAACTACGTGGAATTTGATCTTTGCCAAGGCAATCTATGTAGGAAACCTCCCCGAGGTTCAAGCCCATCACATCGGTCACCCCAACCTCCTTCACGTCAGTTCTTCCCCGTCCCGCATGATGATAAACTATATTATCCATTCTGAACTACAAAGTCTTTGATATTTTCCAAGGTGAGGTACGTAAGAAGCCTCCACAATGTTCAAGCCAAACACCCAGCAGTTCCAACCCCCTCCACGTCGGTTCACCCCCGTCCCACACGACGTTAAACTCTGGACCTCTTTCAGAAGTAAGCCGTTTTCATTCCATCCAGCGGTAAGCTGTTGTGACCTTAATCAGTGGTATGCCATTGTGATCCTATGTAGCGGTAACCCATTGCAACCTCATCAGTGATAAGCCACTGACATCCCCATCCAATAGTAATTTGTTGTGACCTCATCAGTGTAAGACGCTGAGAGCCTCTTCCAGCGGTAAGCCGTTGGGACCTCAATCAGCGGTAAGCCGTTGGAACCCCATCCAACTGTAAGCCATTGACACCTTATCAAAAGGTAATCCGTTGACACCTTATCAAAAAGTAATCCGTTGCGATCTCATCCATCGGTAAGCCATTGAAAAATACGATCGACGGTAATCTGTCATCATATAAACTACGTGGACTTTGATTCCCTGCCAAGGGGATACATAGGAAGACTCTTCAAGACTCAAGCCAAAAACCATTTTCGTCCTCATGATGGTTCTATCCCATTCACCACCCCCTCACGAAACCTTCAATCATCCACCCTGATTCTTACCCGGGCCGCCACATCCCAGTGAGATCATGCCACCCCATTCCCCATTCCCACTAATAGCATTCGGGAAGCCACCCACGTGTTGTCCCCTATATTGGCGTTCCCTCCAAGGAGTTCCTCCATTTGATCTACTCTAGTCAGTGTTCTGATCAATCTGATCCATCTCTGCTGGACATTAAACTTGCGGCATAACCTAGGTTAAACATAAAAAGCTGAGGAAAACCTCATATACATGCCCATGGCATAGTATTCCCCACGTTCAATGTAGGATTCCTTGGGCTTTCGCACCCTTGAGAATCCCTATAATAAGGGGCATAAGATAGAAACACCAATCCTCCAGTTTCCAGACATGCCAATGGTGCCCCATGTGACTACTCCCCTAACCAAAGGTTACTGCCCGGACTGGACCCCTTGGAATGTCGTAACAGAAGCAGCATAATTAATTAGTGTCCATGAAGATATGGTACTGGGAAGAGTTTCATGAACAGCATATTAAAACTATGAGGGAGACCCGGACTAGGTGACGAGGTCCGAGGAGGAATCCATGGAAGGAAGAACTAACATCCCATCCTCCCATTTCGATCAAGGATTAGAAGTCCCTAAATAAGGAGAGAATGTTGCACACCTTTGGAAAGCAGGAAAGCGGGGTAACAAAAACGGCACCCCTCATCCCTGAATGAGACGGACGTGCGCGCCCCGACGAAAGCATTGGAAACAAAAATAGTGAACCAAACGTGAATATATTTTTCTCCATATGGAGATTAGTAGCGCTCAGGGCATCAATAGATTTACATGTCACCAGATCCATACATCTAGCACCGGGACCCACCAATAAAATAGCAGGCCTGGCGTGAAACTCACCAGAAGTTGGGGCAGTAGAACGTCGGAAATCTCGTTCTACGACATTGTCTGCGTGGATCCCTCTTACCGATCATGGCGGATGGGTTGTTTTTGGGGCATTGGTTGTCCATTACCTTTTCTTTCAGCACTGACAAGTTCATCTCCATGCTTTTCACTCGGGAATGCGATCACCGCCCGCCCGTCTACATAGGGGTAGGGGCAATGCCAGCACAACCGCTCTGCATAGCTTCACCACTTCCGCGATGGCCTCTGCATCCACAACCGTGGGGAGCCCATGCCCTATCTACCCAATAGAAATTATCCAACGATGGGTGAATAATGACTTTGTACATCGTTACGAGGAGGGAATCATCCCTACGCGGGATATGGCCCTCCTGGATCTGGAGACGTCTTCACCCTACCATCAACACCACCCCCAAGAGCCATGAAAGGATCCATTGCTCCCCACCCTGACATGCAACCACTTTGGGAGCCTGTCCCCAGAGCACATTGATGACTCCCTGCCTTACGCTGATGAGGTAGGTGATGTCCGGCCCAGCCTAGTCAATGTCCTGATCCAGGGGCTCCCAACATGGTCTCCCATCCAACCGTGTCAGTGCCACCGCCTAGTCTTACCGGAGGAGAAGGTAAACTATGCACCTGCACCACCGGCCCCGACTCGTCCGACCCAACACCAAGGTCGAGCACGAGATGAGGAGGACGCCCGCCAAGGGGCATCAATGTCAATGGCTACTGTGGCCCGAACCACCACCGACACATACCATCAATTTCCTACATACACTGAGCAGGGGCGCTTATACGCCCAACCGAGATCGAGGCCCCAACTGCCCCAAGGGCATGCTGGGTCGACTTTCCTGGTCACAGGCAGGAGCAGTGGTCACCGCGAACCAACCAGCAATGATGCCACCCAGTATGGAGTTCCTCCCCATACCACCACCATAGAAAGTGTGGTTCTTCCCTGCTTCAAGGCTCGGTAAGGAGGTTCGCCCTGTGCCACCCACAGTCTGAATGAAGGTCTTCCCAACGGTAGTGATACTCGGTATGAAAGCCTCCCATATTCCCATTACACTGGGTATAGAGTCCTTCCTCTTGCCCCTGACCACCGATGTGGGGACATCGCCCATCCGGTCTCTCTCCAACATAGGGATCCTCCCTACATCCTCTCTGTAGCCGGTGAAGTTCCTCCTCACGCCGGCAACCAGAGGGGTGAAGGCCAGCCTCGCTCCACCCGCACCAATAATGGAGGTCCTCCCCATGCTCCTATCGGTTCCAGTGGTGGTTATTCCCACTCTAGTGCTATACATGGAGTTCCTCCCCATGTACCCTTCGACATTTGTCCCGGTGCTACTCGCACCCCAGCTTTCTCCAGTGGAAACCCTCTCCGCCCCAGCACCAGTGCAACTAAAGGACCCCATGTCAGAAATTAGCTTAGTCCCGAGGAGCCACCCAAGGGGAGGAAGGCGAGTAGTCACAGTCACAAGAAGAATCATGGGAAGGCCCGGACAGAGATGAAACTGGTTCGTTTTTCAGACTCTGAAGCAGAGTACGACTCAGCTCGGTAACCCTTCCCTCGTTCATCTAAGTCAAGGGTCGGGGCAAGGACGAGGTGCATTAGCCTGGTGCTCCTAGAATGTGAGGTCCACAAGATTCCTACTCCTTCCATAGGTATATCTAGGAGGATAAAAATCTGGTGACCCCACTGGTTACAGTCGTGCAATCACCACCATCATCACTGGAAGAGATTTATCCAAAAGAGATCATAGAGAGCTATGTTGGCGATCAATGGAAGGCAAGAGACATTGCGGCCTATCATCAGCAGTCCTAGCCCCTGAGCCAAGAACGGTGGCCGTCAGCCCCTCTTATCACGACGTAGCAGCCAGGTCGCTACACTCTTCGGAGGAAAGCCCGAGAATCGGCAGCCAGTCAGCCCGCTCGCTATACTCTCCACCAGCCAGCCTGCTGTCCCAGCGGTCTGCCTCAGTACAGCTGCTAGTTGCTCAACCACCCCTAGTTGAAAAGTGGGGAAATCAAGGTCCAAACCCTAAATTTGAGCTGAGGATCTTCTAGAGCATCCTTGTAGTGGGCCACCTCCCCGAGAAGTTTTGGCCCGTGGTAGCCTATGATTTTTGCATACTGGAGTACCTCACTCTAGAGGAAGTTGTGTGTTTCCGCTACACCCTATGGGCAACACATTTCAGTCTCCATCATCAGTGCATGGTTTATCCAATGAACCAAAACCATTTTGAAGACATCACTGAGCAGTTTCGTCTAGTGAATCTGGCCGCACTCCCTGTGGCACAGCGCCTCGAGTCACTAGGTCGTCGTAAGGCTCTCCAGCAGCAATGCATTCAGAGTATCAAGGTACTCTGAATAATTATCAAGGCGGCTACCCCCATGTGAAAATATGTGGCTGGGGGAAGTATGCTTCCCTCCTCTTCAGTCCTATCCGGCGGCAACCCACCTCGCTATGTGATATTGAGGACATGCCCCCAGGAAGGGTCACGGTGAACATGGCTGACATAGTGGATGACGAGGACGAGCTAGGGCTTCTCAATGGAGACTTACCCCCTGAGGGTGTGCCACCACTATTTTACACATAGGGGAGGATTACTCGTCAATAGAGGAACCTCCTAGGTCTCCCTGCGCCCACCGAGGCATTGGTACTTGGCAGGAATTCCAGTAAGGGAAAAGAGCACGTCAGAGCTGTCAAGCACTCTGACCCATCTGCTTCAGTGCAAAAGATAGAGGAGGATGAAGTGAAGGCTATGCTATGCCAGAAACTTGTTGAGTAGAAGAGGTTGGTCGATGAACTCCTGGATGAACGTGTTGTAGAGTGACGACCGGACTACGGTGATCCTAGGTCAGGGTAGCAGGGGCAGGAATAACTATTCCTCAATGAGCTGCCCCCAGCCAACCTTGATCATACTGCTCCTGCGGACATGACTAAAGTCATATCTCACGGAAAGAAGGCACGGTATGTCTCACCAAACCCTCCTGAACGGCGCAGAAATCTAAGGAATTCGGCCCAAGTTCCCCCAACTGCCCCACTTGTCGCTCCACCAGCCGCTCCATGAGCCGCTGAGCCTGTCTACCATGTTGGAGAACCCAGCAACGCGCTTGTGGTTAGGGATCCCCGTCAAGACAAGGTCCCCCTCCCAGATGATCCTATGGCAGTGCTCATAGCTCATCTAGAGGTGTTGGAAACACGACAGGTGGAAATCCCACCAGAAGGCAAGCCATATCAGGTGTGTGTGGATGATATATTGGCACCTCCAGGTTTCGTAAATCCAACCTTATCCCCATTTAACATGACGGGGGACCCGTAACAGCACCTTTCCCACTTTATCTCAAGGTGTGGGCTCATGTTAGGGACTCCAGTGCAGTAGGAGGCTTCCAAGCTCCACTGTTTTGTTCAGACTTTAGAGGGGTCGTCATTCATCTGGTACAGCCAGATCCCCATTAGATCTATGACCAGCTGGGAGGACCTTCGGAAGAAATTCCTCTACCAGTTCAGCTCTACCACCCATAAAACCAGCATCGCGGACCTCTTCAAGTGAAATAAAAGTCCTTATGAGGGAGTCGTGGACTTTATCGCCCGTTGGAAGGGGCTTACATACTCCCTTGAAATTCCACTGACTCAGGAGAAACTACTGATGATGTGCGTAGGGAATATCAAGATAGAACTAGTTCCTTCCCTGATCACCCAGAACAACTCTGGAGGATTCTGATACTTCTCCGACAAGGCCCAGCGCCTTGAGAAAACCATGCAACAGGCTAGCCAGGCACATTCGTTTCCCCCTGTAATCCCAGCAAGGAGAGCTTCCAGAGTCGATCCCACTACGGTGACCCAAATAGAATCTCCCAGGAAACTATAATTTCTAAAAGTAGCACCAACCACGCAGCCTCGTAGTGGCCCTCCACCTCAGGCATAGCCTTTGGATCAGTAGTATCCTCAGAATCAGCAAGCGCCCCCAGAGAATGCGCCGCCAAAGCCTAGGCGGGACAATCAAGGTCCACCATCTCGACAGGGCCGTCTGGATCCTCATCAATTCTAGGCTTCAAGGTCCCCCTTTCAGGAAAGAAGAAACTAGAATTACTCGTTCAGCGAAAATCAGGTCCCTTGTTACTTCTGTAGCGCCCTAGAGCAGGGGATTGTACGCTTGTCTAAGTGCAGAAGGCCGGAAGAGGTGAATCTCACTGATCTCCCCAACTATTAGCCCTATCATTGGATTATGGGGAACACCCTCAAGAAGTGATATGTGTTTAAAGACTGTCTCCAAGACCAGGTCGATAAAAACATAGTCAGGATGGGCTCGGCCCCAGCACAAGTGGTGGGTGTCTTTATAAGGTCAGACAATGGTAGCGACAATGAAGGTGAGTGGCAGCAGGTTTCTAATCATTGGTCCCAAAAGTAAGATGAATGGATGGCTAGAAAAATGGTTTCTCATTCCCATGGTATCATCTGAGCACTCCTGAATCAGCGGAAGGCTTTAGAAGCTGCGACCACCACTTCTGCATCATCATCTTAGCTGGCCTCTTCCCCAAAGAGCAAGCATCGGCGGAGCAAGAAAACAAAACATGCCCTGCCAATGCCATCGTCGTCCTACACTCTCAGCAACTTCATGCCCCATGAGATGGCGATCCATCCCATAATCCTCCTAGTAGTGGAGGACTCTTCAAGTTACAGTCAAGGGTAGGCTTAGATTAATACTCTGGAATTGGTAAATCCCTATATGACTTCCAACGATGGGGAGTGCCAGGAGAACCTCCACAACATACCCAGTCGACGCCAACGTCGGTGGAGCCTCATCCATATGGGTTATCGAGGCGCATTAGTTGAAACCTCCCGCCAGGTTGTGCAAGCCACTGAGACACGGTAGCAGGCCCAACGTAGAGCTCAGTATGCGCTGCCTCTTAATCCGGTGCCGTCAGGACCGCCTCCACCACCATTTGTGCTACTCGATCAGGTAGATCTACATTGTCCAGGTTGTGACTAGACTCAGCTAGATAAAGGAAAATCTCAATCATCATGTCCTCATTCAGTAGCTACTCTTCATGCTTTGACTAGTGAGAAGTGGGATATTCCCAGCACCAATCAGCCGCCGGTCCTGGCGGCAGGGGCTGCCATGCCTCCAATCGCAGAGTGGAAACCTGTATGCATAATTTCACACCTGGTGTGAAAGTATGATGTCCTCAAGCTCCTCGTTGGCATCCCAGTGAGGATTTATATCCTTGAATACCTCCACATGTCGTCAGATATGCGTGAGGCCCTCGTTGAGGCTTTAAGAAGCCCCCTCTAGTTTGAGATGGAGGTAGCAGCTACTGAAGCCTTTCATGTTGAAGCAGTTTAGAATGTCGAATGTTAGGCCATCATTTTGTTCTCAGGAAAAGATTAAGGCTCTCCCATACAGGGGAATATCTGCCCACTATACATCACCGGCCAATTTAACAATGTGGAGGTTCTTCACTGTCTCATTGACACCGGCTTCGGGATCAACCTTATCCCGATGCGGACACTACGGAAGCTAGGGTTCTCCGAAGATGACCTAACTCCCTAAAATTTAAGAATATATGGATACGATAGGATAGATCAGACCTTGGAATGAAAGATCTATTTGAAGACCCAGTTCAGTGGCCCATTTTCCAGTACAAAGTTTATGGTTGTCTCGGAGGACACCACATACAATGCATTGATGGGAAGACCATGGATCCACCTCCACACGACGGTTCCCCCATCGTATCACCAGTGCCTCAAGTACTCCCTAAATGGTCGAGTAGGTGTACTCCAAGGTGATGAATCTCCTTTTGCCTCTTGTGAAACCAGTTATCTTGACACTGACTATTACAAGAGCAAGGATAAGCAGATTCTGGCATGTGAGGTTGAGCCCTCCAGAGTCACAACTGACCCCTGGGGAGGTGTTGACGCTCCTTTTTCATCACATTGTCTAAAAGAATGTAAAGGGAAATTACATAGCACAAATTGATTCATCCATTGAAGAAAACATCAAAAATTGATAAAGGCATGAACAAGGATTCAAAAGCACATGTGCCGCGCAAGCTCCATCACTGTCGCGCAAGTCCACTTGTGCGACGCCTAATAGTCGCGCAAGTGACTTGCGAGCCCTAAAGGATTACTGTCTGGGGTCTTCTCCAACCTATAAATAGACCCTGTGGGCCCCCCATTTCAGGAGGTTTTTTTTCCAGAATTTAGATTTAGAGCTCTGAACGCCCAAGTCTCTTCTTCAGGTCTTCCGAACACTTCTAAGGTAATTCTTTACCAAGAATGGAAGGTCTAAACAAGAGTAAGGTCTAAGTGTTAGAATTCACTAACACTTGCTTGCTTAAGGTGTTTTACCCTTAAGGGAAATGAACATAATTGTGCGCTGCCCTACTTCCTCACCAAAACATGCTTGCCTCTCTTCTGGAAGTACCTTAGGATAATTATGAAGGCATTGGTCAAGGGTCTCCCAAGTATTACCATGCTGGTTTACAAACGCGCAAGTACCCTTGTGTCGCGCAGGTATACCTGCGCGACCAGGACATACGCGCCCAGGCAGTACCTGTGCGCCTGCTAGGACTTGCGCGCCCCTGCCTTTTTGGGTGCCCTTCTTTCCTATTTCACCCCTCTTATGTCATTCCACCTCTCCTATTAAATATTAAGTATTCAAGACACTCTTAAAGGACATTTATTGCATGATTTCTTGATTTAAATTCCTTATCTGAAAGGAATTCTATGGAATATATCTCAAAACCTAGTGATTTACACATCTTTATGTCGCTAAAGATTGAGATTTCATTCATTCAACCTCATCCTTTGAGATTAGATAACCCCTTAACCTGGGCCTCCTTTTCAGGAATAAGCCCCTGTAATAATTCTTTTTATGGGCCTCCTTTTCAGGAATAATCCCCAAGACCCCTAATTTGGGCATCCTCATTAGGAGTAAGCCCCAATCTCAAATATGGGCATCCTCTTCAGGAGTAAGCCCCAAGTCCCTTAATATTTCACATCCCTTAATCTGTGCCTCATTCTTAGGAGTAAGCCCCAATATCAATTTCTCTTAACCAGTTCTAATTAACCTTTGATCTAGGATTCCATCTTAGGAGTAAAACCCAATCATAAGTCATCTCCTAATTTGGGACTCCTTTTCAGGAGTAAGCCCCAAGTTAGAGTATTCAAATCTCCATGAAGCACATACACCTTTATGGACCCTGTTCCTGGATTTCTTCCCTGAAATAATCCTAATCATTATTTATCTGGGCAGTCATACATACATAAGCCCCACATTATTTCATATGATTGCATCTTTCATGGCACAATTGTCTGGTTTTTACCAATACCTCTTGTTTCTCACAACGAGCATGACTTACGTGAGCTTAGAGTGTAAAAGTAATTATGACATCCTTCTTTGAGCCATCAATCATAAACATCGTACTGCCTTACTCAAACTACATGGGTTCTGATTCCTTTTCTAAACAAAGGATACTTAGGTAGCCTATCTGCAGGTTCGATCCCAACTCTGAAATAATCCCTGTCCTTTTGAATGACAATAAACTTCAAGTGCCCCACTGAGTGGCTTTAAAACCAGCATAGTCATCATAATGACCAAGATACATCTATATAAATGTGTCGAAGGATACCATTAACCAAGAATCTCTAACAAATACAGATGATTCTCTATCGATGAAGAACCTCGAATACATATAAAAGATCTCTAAATTTCCTACATATTTAATCATTGATTGTCAGATTTGAAGGAAATCACATTTTATACTTGGTAATGTAATAAGGATTCATGAACATAAATTAAATAAATAAAGAGAGTCCCGGAGTAGACAATAATTCCCCTCAAAAAGGTTTGATGAGTCTGACCTCCCATCCTCTCGACCAAAGAAAATTCCTAAGCCTCATCAGTCCACAAACTAATTAGCGCCTACCATTGGAAAGTAGGTCTAAATGGATGTGGAATCATTGGATGTTTCCGGTTCTACGAACAAACCTGTTAGAAACCGATTGGAATGTTTGAACCTTCAATCAAGGAGGTCATCCCCAAATTCCGAGGGAAACAAAAAATGGTAAACCCGACGTGAAACCTTAACCAAGTTAAAATGATGTTTTACCTATTTGTTAGGCCCCTATTTAAAACTCATTGAGAGGGCCAACAAAAACAATCATTGGCAGATGTGCTCATCCAAAAGATGTAGTGGCTGAATTTATCTTGATTACATCTGTTATATCAAACAGGCACTCTTTTCCAAGATCTTCTGCATTTCTAGTATGGCTGCTCTCAAGTTCACACCTGTGAATACTGCTACTGCAAATGCCACTGCTGCTACTCCTGCTGGATCGTCATCCGCTCTAAGGATGACATCACATACTCAGCGCCTTCAACACTGGGTATCAAATGCACTGGTTAAGGAGTACCGTCAACACGGTACCATCCCAACTCTGGAGGCTACCTGACAAGCCCTTCAAGTGAACAACTCACACCAGTCGTCCGGGAAATGACGACCAGTGATCAAGAAGCAGGTGGTGCTAACCACCGTCTCCAACCGTTTCGGGTCGTTATCCCCAGAACGCAATCACCATTTCTCCCTTATTATGGGGAGGTGAATGAGAAGGTCCCTTAGGGACTTAATTCAAGGAAGTAGGAGTCCTTCCCGAGGGCTCCCATTAACAATCGCCGCCAGACTCGTGCGGCAGTGCGCCCTCAACATGATGAGGGTGTCGACTCGAGGCGTTCAGCTCAGGTTCCTTGAACTCGAGCAGGAAAGATCAATCTCTAGAGGCGAAATCCGGTTAACTGTGAGTAGGTTTCATCTCTTCAATCTCCGGTGAATTCCACCAACCTAACGAGGTGGCAAGTAATGAGTGGGCACACACACATGCCCATTTTAATTCCGATGTCCATCAAACTCATCTGGCATCATCACACCAATCCCGCAAAGCAATTCCAGTGGAGTACTATAGGCAGGAACATACACCTATTTATACATCATCAGCTAGTCAGCAGGATCGTCTAACTACATATGATGGAGCTCGTCAACCACGTTCGGAGAAGTGAAAATAGCAAGCACATACACCTACTAGTATTAATCAAGACTACCTATAGTCTCGCTTGGTATCATTCAGAGAAGTGAGTCAGAAATCCCCGACAACAAACAAGAGGCAGACTCAACTTTCTGCCCCCACACTTGAGTACTGTCAGGATTCACTAATAGGAAAAGGAGGACATGAGCAGGCACATACACCTACTCCAATCACGAAATGGATGTATATCCCTGTTTCGGCAGCTGAATTCACCAAGAATATTCTATCAATGGTGAAAGAGAAGAAGAAAATCATTGCTCATATTCTGGATTCCTGTCAGGGTATTATAACAACTTCAGCGGCATCTCAGGGAAAGACACATAAATCGATCCCTACCAGTGGAGTAACACATCAATAGTTCACTCTGGAATAGACACACACATCTGTTCCAGTCCAAGACGTTTGTGGGGAATACTCCCATATATCATACGGACAACCAAGTCAGGCACATACACCTGATTTGAGTGGTGATCATCAGCCTAACCTGGCCATCTCTCATGATCAGGCACATACACCTACTCAGAGCAGCCACTTTCGTCAACAAGAGGTTTAGAAGGCAAGTAAGAAGGTGTCTAAGAAGAAGACCTGCCCAACACAGTCAAAAGATCAAGATCCAATCTGTAAAAAGGCCTTGCTCGATGCTGGAGTTCTTGAAGCCCTCAGACAATTATCTGGTGGAATCCAAGATTATACTCCCTCATTTCCCAATAATGGGAACCTTAATTCTGAAGGTCTTCAACAGAAACTTCCTCATGAAGTCTTGTTTCATGACAATTCAGTCGATCTCGAAGTTTCATCTCCAGATGAGAGCTACAATAACCCTCTGTGTGGCCAGAAGACCAAGGAGCAAGAGATCTCATATTTTGTTGTACCCCACCATGGTGGTCCTCCCCATGATAATGAATTTCGCTATGAAATTACTCTTCATAGTAGTGATCCACATTTCCCGGAAAATGCTCAAGTGGAAAATGTAGTGCTGATAAAGCCCTCTTATCTTGAGGCAATTCCAAGTGCGAAACCAGTCATGTCTGATGCTTCATCGCTATCAGGAGAAATACATTATCAATCAGAAGATAGCACAGGGTGTAGGTCATTCTACGAACCACCCCTAAGTCATGCATCTTCTAGTTTAATCAATGATTTCTCTACCAATCTTGTTGAATCTGATGAAGTTACAAGGAAGCACTAGCTCTGGTCAAATCAGGCTGAAGAATCTTCATTTAATGATAAAGAGGAAATGCTGAACATGAGAAAACAACTCGAAAACGATGAAGTACCAGTCATGTTTTGTCCTCTGGCTGACTCTCAGTATGACATTCCATAGATGTTGACGGAAGATGGAATTTATGAAATTCATCTCAACATATGGAAAACTCTTTGTCAGTTGAAGAAGAAAGTATTATCTTATAATGAATATGAAAAATCATGTTATGATAATAGAAGGGTTACAACGCCAGATTGATTTGGCATCTCTATCAGTCTCTAGATATCCGAAGGCTGAAAAATAGAAGAGATACCTTCAGTGTTCATGCCTTGGTGAACTAAGAAGATTGCACCTGTTAATTGCCAATTCCCCATCTGGTATTCATGTCAGAAAATGGGGTGTTCATGGAGCACTACATTTCACTGTACTCTCCAGTCAGCAAAGCCCACCGAAATTGGTCTCATGCAATGTTATTTCCCACGGCCGACCAAAGTCAATGGGCTTTGTTTGTAATCAGAGGCATTCCCAATAATAAGCTTCAACTAGTTCCTCTCAAAACCAAGCATACAGAGAACAAGTTGTTGAATTACTCCTGCATCAAGCAAATGAGAATATTGAACAGGCCTCTCGTATGGAGCAAGCACATAATCAAGTGACAGAAGTGTCAGAAATCATCCAATGGTCTTTTGAACCAGGTGATAAAAGTGGATACAGGTTAATGCATCCAGCTAATTTCCTGACTAAGGTTCGCAAGATCAGGAGAGCTTTTAAGAAGGTCTCAGACATAGCATGTCAAGAGCCACCCCAGCTTTCCATACCGGGGACTCTTTTAAACCAACCCTCGGAATCAACAAATAGGATTCGAGGAGTTGAGCAGGAACAGCAGGAACAGCCCCAGTCCACCGGACCGGGGACTTTTTCAAATCATCAATCCCATCCTCAGAGAAATTCGGTCTTTTCTCGATTGGGGAAGAAGCCTCAAGAGGAACGAAGAGCCAAATTATCAGGAGATTCCCTCCAAATTATGGTTCGTCAAGAAGTTCACGAGGGATCGAATCAAAAAAAGGAAATGTCTCATCAAAGACATGGAAGAAAAAAATATCACAGAAATGCTGATAGAAGGGATGCGATGAATTATGCATCAATCAATATCATCAATGTCATTGTTGTTGATCCACCAGATGAGGCTCACTCAGGGGACTCAGATGAAGAGGTTCCTACACAATAAGAATTATGCACCGAAACAAATGAATAAGGTGTGCGCACACGAAATCCAAGGATTACTCAGAACCTAGGTAATCCTTCAAGTAACCCACTTCCCCCTCTCCGAAAAGGATCCAACAAAGGGAGGGGAAAGAATCAGGTAACATATCCTTCCTCTAGAGAAGGCCAATCGCTCTCACTAGAGAAAAAATTATCACAACAGAAGGAAGAAATGAAGGAATTAAGGAGGTTGGATGCAGGACTACTTCATGGTAGTCTTCTTCTTAAGCGTGCTAGAGTCAGTCTGCCATGGGAATTTGTTGCAGCTACTGAGATGGATCAAGAATATCCTCCTTTATCAGTACACCCTCACAAGTATAATCCTACGGGTCAAGTGCAACAATAGTTGGCAGTGCTACCATCAGTTGCAGAACCAACCACCACATCTGTCAAAGCTCTAGTCATTTCACCTACCCAAGTCCAAGTTCAACCATATTTTTCTCAAAAGTTAATAACTACCAATTAATAATTAACATCTCAGTTAGAAACTATGGAAGGGAAACGTGCGCATGTTCAACCGGAAAAGAAAGCTTACCCAAAATGGGTAGATTCAATCTCTCCCCCATCATGTTTTGGGAACCCTGTATTCCCTATTTTCAATGGATCAGGCAACCCTGAACAAAATTTGATGCATTACGTGTCTTATTGTGATCCTATTATGGGAACTCCGGAGAAACAAGAAGTAGTAAAACTCAGATTCTTCGTACGGACCTTGCAAAGACCAGCCTTTGTCTATTATACAAGCTTGCAATCCAGGTCAATTACCGGATGGGAGGATCTTTGCCAAAAATTCCTTCTTCAGTTCAGCTCAACTTTTCCATAGACAATAGTTTTTGATCCTACAAACTGTGACCAAAGGGAGAATGAAAGGGTCTCAGATTTCATTGCTCACTGGAAGGGATTAACATATTCCCTAAGATTAGCACTCCCTCAAGAGGAATTGCTGCCAATATGTGTGGCAAATCTGCATGACAAATTACACATTCCGTTGATCGCTGTGAAATACACAAGAGGGTTTCGATACCTTATACAGGCTAAGGAAAAATCTCGTGTAATTCCATCAGCTCTAGGAATGAGAATGGGTAAAGCAGAAACTGCTACAATTATGCTTAAACAAGCACCTGTACCTGTTTCTACTTCAAAACCGTCATATTCTCGAAGGGCTCTAGCTCCTAAATGCCAAAAATAAAGGTCGTTTCATCCATATGATCAAAGAGATCAATAACAAAAACAATTTTAGGATCTGAAGAGAAAAACATACTCTTTCAGAAATGAACAGGTTCCTGGTAACTTCATTTCGGCTCTGGAAAATAATATGGTTCAATTAACAAGGCCTAAGAGGCCAAACAAGGAAGGAGATGAAGACCGTCCCAATTATTGACAATTTCATCAAATGTTGGGGCATTCAATCCAGGAGTGTTTTGTCTTCAAAGACCTCCAGAAAAAGATAGTTGACTCGGGACAAGTCAAAATGATTGGTTATTCAGCTCAGGTAGCATGTGTTACTGCTACAGTTCCAGAGGAGGAAGGTGAATGGAATGAAGTAAAAAAGCAAAAATGCACAAAAGTATGATGATTGGATGGTCAGAAAGACAATCAACCGAACTCATGCTATTTTGAGAACATAATTAAAGAAACTGATTGTGTCTTCTGCCATGAATGTTGCGGAAAAACCCTCTTCATCAGAGGGAAAGTCCTCAAAGAAAAGGCAGTATTCAAAGAAAGAGAAAGAATTAGAAGAAGATGAGTATGTGTCAAAGCCTATGTTGTCTTTGACTCTGGAAGGCTTCATTCCATCTACTTCAAATCCACGAGAACCGCCCCACCAAATGGCATATCCTAAACAGGCTAATCAAGAAGAGTCTTCATCTGACGAAGTTTTAATCTTCGGTTCTATTAATATGATTCAATTGACAGATCCATATGCCAGTTTCAGTTTTGATTTCGATGAGCCTGAATTTGCTATATCAAATAGGGGAATCAGATGATGTTCCAGAGGCTCAGGATACAGGGGATGACGTGGATCTTTCAGAAGACACTATTCCAATTCTACCCCTTCTAGAACTATGTACGCAGCAGAAACTCATGGTAGAGCCCTTCAGTGAGCTCAGTAAGAACAAGAAAGTTCTTCTACCAATAGAAAATTTAGTTCTGAAACAATTATTTTGGATGACCGGTTGAAGGTTCCATCTTCTTCCTCTCAGTAAGTAAATGGATCTAATCGGTCTAATATTCTAAAACCAAGAATATTGCCAACTCCTATCAAAATACAAGATGAATCAACTTCCCAAGCATCTACTTACAAGGTACCTTCTAAACCACATATTCTTGTTGGGAAACGCAGACCTCTGGATCAAAAGTATGATGTATTGAAACACTTGGCCCAAATACCAGCCATGTTATCAATTCTGGATGCCTTAAATCTATCAAAAGATCTTCAGTAAGAACTCATCGAGGATTTGTCAATTCCTCAAGAGTTTGAAACTAAAATTGTTGCAGCTGAAGTCTATTACATAGAGAATAATCCTGCAGAATTCCATTCAATAATATCTTTTACTGATGAAGTTGAAGATGATGTTGTGCATGGGAATATTAGACCTTTTTACTTATCTGGAAAGGTCAATGGCGTAGATGTCCTAAGAGCTTTCATTGAAAATGGTTCAAGTGCCAACCTCATGCCCATTTGTACACTTCGTCAATTGGGCCTCATGGAATCTGATTTACCTCCTTCTACCATGATGTTACAAGGATATGATAAAAATGAACAATAACCACTGGGCGAAGTTACACCCAGAACTCATTTTGGAGATCATGTATCTAATTCGGATTTCATGGTTGTTGATCAGGACTCATCTTTCAACATCTTTCTTGGAAGACCCTGGCTACATCAACATGCAACTATCCCTTCATCATACCATCAATGTCTCAAATATTATTTCAATGGTCATGTTGGGACATTGTATGGTGATAAGGCCCCGTTCAAGACATGTGAGTCTCAATACATTGAGGTGGAATTATATCACAAGAAGGGAAAGGAGAAATCCACAACAAAGGAGATTACCAAAGTTAATGCTCCATATGGTTTGGAGAAGATTCCAGTAAATCCATTTACACATTTGAGTACAGATTATGTGTTGCCTATCAGTCAAATTGACAAGCTAGACCCAAATAAAAATACTCTTATGGAAAGATCCATAATGTAAATTATAGAAATCGAGCCAGACAACATGAGAGAAATTGGTGACCCACCAACCAGTGATGAAAGCACAAATGGTGACGTCATCATTTCATCTGCTGAAGTCCAACAAGTCTATACTTCGCCAATTAGGCCAGAAGAAGTTATAGCAACATCGGAGGTGAACAATGATGTTGATTCTCAATCCATCATCTCCTATTTATTACCCAAAGAAGACCATTCATCATCAATCAGGTCAGAAATGGAAGCTTCTTCTTCAAGATGTGCAAATTTGGACATCTCTTTTGATCATGAAAATTCGGCTTTATCATCTACTATGAAAGTAGAAAAGGAAGAAATAACACATGATGAAGAAGAATAGGAAGATCTCAAAGATGCTCCTCTGGAATTTGAAGAGGGTTTCTCTACCACTGTGGATGAACTCAGAGAAATAGATCTAGGTACAAAAGAAGATCCACACCCTACTTTAATCAGTGTGGCCATGACTCTTGAAGAGCAAGAGATGTATATTTCCTTTCTAAAGAGAAATAGAGATATATTTTCTTGGAACTATAAAGAAATGCCCGGGCTTGATCCTTATGTTGCTACTCATCATTTGGGTTTACCAGAAGAACATTGAGGATTTAAGCAATCCGTGAGAAGAACACACCCAACTTATGCTTCCAAAATTGAAGCTGAAGTGGATAAGATTATCAAAGCTAGCTTCGTCATAGAAGTTCAGTATCCCAAGTGGTTGAATAATATTGTCCCTGTAAATAAGAAGAACAGACAAAATAGAGTTGGCATCGATTTCAGAGATGTTAATCGGCACTGTCCTAAGGATGATTTCCCAGTTCCGATTACAGAACTTTTAATTGATGAAACAGCTGGCTATGAAGCATTTCCTTCATGGATGGATATTCCGAATATAATCAGATCCTAATGGCCCAAGAAGACGAGGAATCAACAGCCTTCAGAGCCCCTCAGGGTGTGTTTTGCTACCGGGTAATGCCTTTTGGCTTAACGAATGCAGGTGCAACATATCAGCGTGCCATGCATCATGTCTTCAAACCCTTCTTAGGGAAGTTTGTTGAATGCTATGTAGATGATTTGGTGGTTAAATCCAAACAATGTTCTAATCACTTCGCTGATTTGTAAGTCATATTTTGCAATCTTCTACAACATAATTTGAAGATAAACCCCTTAAAATGTGATTTTGGGGTTACCACAAGAACTTTTCTTGGCTTTTTTGTAAGCTATCGTGGTATTGAAGTCGATCCTGAGAAGACCAAGTCAATCCTTGGTATGTCACCTCCTCGAAATTTGAAATAAATAAGAGGAATTCAAGGACACTTAGCATATATTTGGTGTTTCATCACCAATTTGGCAGGAAAAAGTTTACCCTTCACCAAATTGATGAAGAAGGGAGTCACTTACCAGTGGACTGAAAAATGTTAAGAAGCATTCGATATTCTCAAGAAATACCTCTTCAGTCATCTGGTACTCATGCCACCTGTTGAAGGAAAACAACTTATCCTTTATGTGACAGCTCTAGAGCGATCATTGGGTGCCTTTCTTGCTCAAAAAAATGTTGCTGGGAATGAAAACAGCCTCCACTATCTTAGTCAAACTATGATTGAAGTAGAAACCTGGCATTCAAGTATTGAGAAGTGAAGCCTGACATTAATCTTTGCAGTTCAGAAGTTGAGACACTACCCACAACATCACGAGGTCCAATTGGTATCTCGCAATAACCCGCTCAAATTCATCTTTAGTCGTCCAATGCTTACAGGACATCTGGCAAGGTGGGCAGTTATTTTGCAGCAATTCGACATTCGGTATGTGTCTCAAAAGGCGATAAAGGGCCAAGCTCTGGCTGATTTCCAAGCTAAACACCCTTCAGTGGAAGACACATCTTCAGATATTGAACTCCCTGATGAGGAAGTCTTCTCTATTCAAAAAAATCCTCAGGCATGGGAAATGTATTATTATGGTGCTTCCAGAAGTCCAACAAAGAGGAAAATGGAAAATCCTAAATTCAACAAATTTGGCTTAGGAATTGTGCTCATTTCACCAGAAATTGCAGTGTTACCTTATTCATTCTTATTTTGGGAAGGTGATACCAATAATGAAGTAGAATACCAAACTCTCATCACAGGATTGGAATTAGCGCTTCAAGCACATGTGAATCACTTAAAGGTGAAAGGTGATTCAGACCTGGTAATCAAACACGTCAATAGGGATTATGCCATCAGAAAATAATTACTAATCCCTTTTTATGATTACGTCAGAGAGTTAATGGCCGAATTCCCTTCGGAACCGACATTTTCACATGTCCCAAGATCACAAAATGACTAAGATGATGCACTGTCTAATATAGCCACAGCTCTGGAAGATCCAAATTGGGATGAGACAACCATTAGTATTGCCCACCGTCATGCAATTTCACCTTATGTTTGAATCAGAACAGAGGAAATTAATGAAATTAGTCCCATTCTTGAACCGTATGGTCATACTACAGGATGGATGTCACCTTTCAGAGAGTACCTTCAAAATGGAACACTTTCACCTGATAGAGCTGAGAAAGAACAAATCCGGCAATGTGTGGTCAATTTTACTCTTTATGATAGCCCATATCACCAAGAGAAAATTCCCTAGAAACGTTGTTTTGATGGAGTTCTCTTCAGATGCATTGATGGTGAATAGATAATGGCTGTCATGAAAGAAGTGCATGCAAGAGTCTGTGGTGCCCACCAGTCTGGACATAGACTGTCTCATCACATTCAAATGCTTGGATAATTTTTTCCTTCAATGATAAAAAATTGTGTTGATTTCACAAAGAAGTGTCATTCATTCCAAGTACATTCCAACTTCATTCATCAACCTCCAGAGTTGATTCATACAGCTAAATACTCATGGGAATTTTCCACATGGGGAATGGATGTGGTGGGACCCTAACCTTTGGCTACGAACAAGTAGTTTAAGTACATTCTTACTGCTACTGACTTCTTTTCCAAATGGGAAGTGTCAATACCTCTCAAGGAAGTCAGTTCTAAATGTGTTGTTAGCTTCATTAAGTCTAACATCATTACCAGATTTGGTGTCCCTCATACCATATTGATGGACAATGGCACCAATTTCTGTTCATCCGAGGTGAAGAAGTTGTATCAAGAATAAAACATCAAATCCAACCATTCATCTCGGTATCATACAGTAGCCAATGGCTAGATAGAAGCCTTCAACAAGAATATTTCAAATATACAGCAAAATATGGTGGATAAAGATAAGAAGGCATGGCCTGATAAACACTTTCATTCTTTATGGGCTTATCGGACTACCACCCGCACTAAAACGCTGTCAACTCCATATTCATTGGTATATGGAACAGATTCAATCTTGCCAATTGAAGTTCAACTACCCTCGCTCAGAGTTTCCATTTGTGATCAATCATCTAGAGATGAACAATCTGAAAATTACTCCAATAGAGCTTATTCTTTAATCTCAATGGATGGAGAACTCATCACTACTCCAACCAATGCCAGATTTTTGAAGATGTATTTTGTATAAACACAAAATATATCATCCATGGTCCATGCATATGACCTTATAATGTTTGCATCTTTTTTTTCATCCAACATGATGTTAAACTGTATTGTCCCTATATCGTCCTACATGACGTTAAACTGTACCGTCTAAACTACATGATGCTAAACTATATAAAAGTACCTTACATCCAGGAAAATGTTAAATTGCATAACCAACAGTCCATGCATATGACCATAAACTATTCGCACTTACATCCAACATGACGTTAAATGGTGTACTCTTTTGTCCTTACTGCATGACATTAAACTGCATAGTCTTCTTTTTTTCCAACATGTCATTAAACTGTATTGTCCCCATCGTCCTAACTACATGACGCTAAACTGTACAGAAATTCCTTTAATACATCCTACATGACATTAAAATGTACTTTGTCCTAGATACATGACATTAAATTGTGCAGCACCAATAGTCCTAACTACAACACTTTAAACTACATAGTCTCTTTATATGTCCTACATGACTTTAAACTCTGCATCGTTAGGGTTGTTGCTACCTCTTGTTTCTCACACCACGTATGAATCACATGAGATTAGAGCAAAATTCAACCATAACACTCTCTCTGGGCTACTAACCATGTGTAAGTCCCAACACCATCATTTTTTTAGGTTGTTGTCCCCAAGAACAATTTGATCATTAATTCATTCTTTAATTGAAATATGCGGAATTTGATCCTTGTCTTACATGATGGGTATGTAGGAAACCTCCCAAGGTTCAAGCCCAAAACCAATCGTTTCACATCGGTTCACCTCCATCTTATATGATGTTGATTCGTGAAACCGTCCCCCGAATAAATATCTTTACATTAGTTCACTTTCGTCCTTTCTATACGGCGTTAAACTATACAACACTTTCTTCCAGTATAACAATAAACTAAAATATTCTTTGATACCCTCACCTGAGAGGGAACCATTATTTACATTGATTTTTCAATCATGTTTCATTTCCAAGACTACATGCATACATGGAAATTCCCAAACCTTTTATCTTGGGTTAAACCATCATTGCACTAAAGTCCCCTTTCACCCTTCACATGTACGAACCAAATTTGTACAGAGGGTATTTCTAGAACTATGTGGGCTTTATTCCCATCCTTATGGGATACGTAGGAACATTCGAGTGTCCCTCGAATCCAGCTCCAAGTCTTTTGGGCCAAACCCCAAATTCCACTTCCAGTCCTCTGGCTGAAAAGTCCCCATGAAAACACACACTGTGTATTTCTTACAATGGTCCAAGCTCTATGACCCTAAACTATGATCTATAATCCTTTTTTCCCACATGACGTTAAATTGTAATTTAAAAACTACGTAAGACTTGATTCCCATCCTTATGGGATACGTAGTGAAGTCCAACATTTCAATTCTGGACCCAGCCACAACATGATTATGGTTAGCATTAATCTGTGTATCATTGTATACATTGGAAAATACCCATATTTATGTGTCATAATCCTAACCTTAAATATTTTCAGATCTTCATAACCCTTTTCTTGACTTTTAGTAACAAAAATGTCAAATTTCTGAGAGTTCTTTTACCTGACTATGCAACACATGCCCTTAGGCGGCCTTGCATAAACAGTCTACATAACAGACTTGTCAGCCAAAAGATACTATTATTTGACTATGTAGCCAATTCCCTTAGGCGGCCCTACATAATTCAACCCTCTAATGGGTTTGTTAAATAATTGTAACTTCATTCTTTGGAAGAAAGCATCTTTTGTCTGTATTGGTCTTAAATGACAGTATGTAGGGACCCTAAAAAATATCCATCCTTAACATATTTGTCCCATATCCCTTTTCATGATCTGAATGTATTCATGTCTATGGTTTATATTCTCCTTCTCTACATTTGGGTCAGACCTTTTTAGGAGTGATATCCATCCAGTTCTTCGATAATCTTGTTCGGAAATATATTCTCCATATTCAAGTACCTCTTTCCATACAGCAAACTCTATACTTTGGAAATTTTGAATCTCCATAAACATTCACTAGCTTTTTAGCACTAGGAAAGTAAATTTCTAAGAGTTCTTTTTCCTGACTATACAACACGTGCCCTTATGCGGCCTTACATAAACAGTCAACATAACAGACTTGCCAGCCAAAAGATGCTATTTATTTGACTATGCAGCCAATGCCCTTAGGTGGCCCTGCATAATTCAACCCCCTAATGGGTTTGTTAAATAATGCTAACTTCATTCTTGGGAACTACTTCTTCTAATTACTTTTATCTCTTTTTTCATATCATTCCTCAGGTCCAAATTTTCTTATGTTATAGTTTACATATTTTCCCTCATACTTGAGTATGGTAATATTTTTTTAGATAAATTGTCAAAGAATTGATTCAATTCTAATTCATTCATTCAAAGCTATTTCGACCATAAACATTAGCCTCTTTATGTCTAATGTGCATTACTTTAAACTGCCCACAAAAGACAAAGAAAATATGAATAAAAGTCAAGTTCTAGATCACTAAACATACATTTTGTATGATATAGGTAATATTGAGAAATTAAAAGATTCAAAGTTTGTAGGGTTATTTGCACTAATCCTAGTAAAAATCAAACTATGCTTACTAGGCCCATTGGATTATGTAAAATTTAAAACAGGTAGAGAAAGAATACAAGCATAAATGATTGAAGATAAAAGTACTCTCCATAGAAGAACAAGAATTAGAGGGACATCCACAGATTGGATCCTCTTCTATTTTTTAGGAGATTACAAAAGACTATCAACATAAGTCTTCACTTGATGTACATCATCCCGAGCTTCATCAGAAGCTACTTGAAGCTCGTGCACTCGACCAGCTTCACTCTCCTCATCTTGATGGAGTTCCTTCTTGGCATCTGAAATGGCTTCCATACCATTCATTTGAGATCCCTCCAATGAATTATTGAGCTGATCATGTTCCCCAGTAACAAAATCTAACTGTTGATGGAGCTACACCTGCTGAACAATTTTTTCTTTGATTTTATGCTTCAGCTCCTTCATCTTGGCAGTATAATCAGCCTCAACTCGGGATAACACAGCTTCAAATTCGCCAATATTATTTGACAGTTTCACCCTGGTCATATCTTCGTGACACTTTTTCTCATGCACCCTCTTGAAGATGACTTGTTTCACCACGGCATGGATCTTTTTATATCCAAAACCGCTAAGTCCTAGCATGACAAACTGGGATGACAATTTAGGGTTCTTCGATGATAGCTCTTCTAAAGGCACCTCAGATATGATTTTCCATATGTTGTTCCATGCCTTGAATCGTGAAAAGCTGAATGCCTTAAGCACCTCTGGGTCTGATTCAACATCATCATCACAGAGGGGAATGTAATATGGGATTAATACACTTAAAGAAGTTCCATGTTCAGCTCCTTCCCCCCTGACCTGTGCTCCTTCGCTTTCAATTCCCGTTGGGATAGAGGCTGAGGCCTGACCACCAGATCTAGCCACTGCAGTTGATGGCCCTGCATGATTAATTGAAAGCTTTAGTTAGCTTCAAAAGATAACAAATTAATTGATTGTTTTGCAAATTAAGTACAATCACAAATATTGTTATCCCTTACCCAACGGTGGATCAACAACCTAAGATGACTCCTACCCATATTTCCTTGTCTCAACAAGATCTTTAAGATGGGTCTCATGAGGTTTTACTAGGTTTATCTCTACTTGAGCTAATGTTTTCTTAATGGTAGGGTTGACATCAATGTCCACACCCTCTTCAGGAATTGGCAGTTCAGGAGCTTCTATGGATGGAACTGCATATTATTTTCAGTCATGATTAGAAGTGTAAATTATAAGAAAATTTACTGGGCGAAGGATAACACGTATTCCCAAGGTCTTCTAAATCACATGACAACTTAGCATGATCATAAAATTCTTCGACAGACATGCCACGATTCATCATTTCATCCAATGATATTTCAGAATCTTGGTTACTCTCACCGGTGGGAGAATTTCATGTGTCTTCTTGATGACATACATCCTGAAACCCCTGACCCTGGGCAGCATCTTCAGATAAAATCACGACATCAGTTGAAATAGCTGCTAAAAGCTCTAATGTAAGAGTTGAACCTGAAGTAACAAAGAATGGAAGTCAGTCGGTGGTTCGTTAAACATTTTTTATGAAGCATTGTTAAATTACCAGAAACAGGTTCTTCTCTTCTTGCAACAGCAGTAGGAGGGATACTGGGAACAGATGCTAGCTCTTCTCTGGGAGCAGCCAAGTCAGCTTGAATCTGTGATTGTTCCACAGTACCCTCCATGGTCCATGAAGGAGGATCAGTCCATTCCCTCATGGGGGAAATTGAAGAAACCCATGTAATCCCTAGAAATATGAGTAAACTTTTCATGGGTATAGACTCATGATTACCCGAAGGACTTACCACTTCTAATGAAGCGTTTAGCTGTGGAAATCCTCCTTCGTTTCCTTCGCTTATTTGGTTTTTTGGGAGTATCAACAGTATCCATTATTGGAACATGGATTTTTGAATGGAAGGCTATGTCCAACGCCTCATTCATGGCCTGCTGTCCTGGAGATATCTCGCCCGGTTCGCGAGGAGAATCAGCAGCTGCCCCGATGGCAGTACCACCAGGGCTATACTGTGGTGAAGGAACCTCAGTTCCTTTCTTTGCAAGCTGCAAGATGAAGAAAATAATTTCCATAAGTAACAAATCTTTGACTGGAATCATGTTTCAATGAAAATAAGGAAAGAAAACTTACATCTTCAGGAGCCACATAATCATGCCACTCCCCATCTCCAGAACCACTAGCCCCCTTAGTGGCGCCACGATCAATCATTTCCTTCACCCTCCTGGTGATAGGAACAGACTCATCAGTGGAATATATGAGTATCTCCAGCTCACTGATGTAAGCCCACACTTCATTGGGGTTATCCTCGTATTGGATATCTATAGAAGCCAGAAGATTTCCTATTCCAGGAAGTTGTAGGCCCTCACACAAATCCAGCCAAGCAGTCTCAGTACCACAGTATAAATCCTGCCATGTTTGGACAGCCTCTGGTCTTAGATATGAAGGCTGCGTGGAAGGCCCTACAATCATTGATTTCAATTTCTTGCCAGCTCATGCAAATACAGATAGAGAATAAGAAAATAAGACTTATTGCTTTATAATGTAGTGGTGATTAAATTACCACAATGAAGTAACTCACTAGGAGTTGATGGAGTGGGTCTTTTAATTCTGACTGGTGGATTATATCGGGCATGAAACTGCTTTTCCACTTGTTGTGCCTCATCATCCCCATAATGGAAATCCAATGAATCTGTTCTAGAGTAGGAATCTGGCGAATCAGCTTCAGGTGGGGAAGCATCACCTTCATGAGGAAGGGTTTCTTTCTCTGTAGTCCTCTTCCTTTTCCCCACCTGATAAACTAGTTGATTCAGCACCCCTTTGGGGTATGATTCTATCCAGTGTTTGAAATAATATGTAGTCAAATTATGTGCCGCTTTTTCAACTGGTATATCAAATACCACCCCAGTCTTCTCCCTTGATGTCAGAAGCCATAGTTGCCGAGCAACCATCGGATGTTGCTCTAACCAGACATGTACTGGAGGAGATATAGCAATCTGTTGTAGACATTTGAATTGACATGAAAGTCTATATGGAGCATAGTCCTCACATAAAATTTCTCTGTCAATCCTGGAAACTAGCACACCATCTCTGCAAGCTAGCATGTATGCCCTCAAATCCATGTTGGTTGTTCCATCATCAACAAACTGCCTGGTTGGCGGATTTCCATTGGTAAATAAGTTTAATTCCTTAAACATGCTCAACCTCACATTCATGTCATAGGCATCAAGATCTAATGGAGAAACTCTAGATAATTATTGCACTAAAGGCCTGAAAGAACTTCCAGGAATTTGTAATCCATTCTATACATTATAAGTTCTGAAGTGAGTGGCGATTCATCCCCATAAAACTTGGAATGGTCCCACTATTCATAAAGGAGATTTACCCATGAATACATGAAGTAAACTCATGTGAATCTTTGTTAAATAGGGTTATCCAACCCAACCATTTTTCCCTCAGCCAACTTTGTCGCAATGACGAAGGTCCTTGGCCTGACGCCTCCCTTCGAATCCCTGACCGACAAGAGATAAACACCGAGCCATAAATCCATGAAGCCCGCCAGACGAGACTTCTTCGAAATCCTTTGATTCACCTCATATCCCCATTTCTCAAACTCTCCTGCTTCTAGAGTTGTCTAGAATGTGCCAAGAGCACTCCTCTTCTCTAGTTTTGGGCAGCTGGTAGGACGTGTGGGCCTCTTATCCTGGGATTTATTTTTCTTGGAACCTTTTTCTTTCGGCTCCTTCTCCTTTGGCTCCCTCTCTTTATTCTCAATAAGAAATATATTCATCCACTCCTCTGGATGGATATACATTCTAGAATGAGTTAATGAGGTCTCCGAACTCTTGAGCCTGTGGAAGATCTTAAATAATTATCGAGCTAAAGCAGGAGTCTTCTCTGAATCATTCCATGTCACCATGGGTGGAATGAATTCATCATACATGTCACCCAAAATTGGAGCCCCTGTGATCTTGTGGACATACCACAGACTGATACGTATTTATCCATGAGTCAGATGGAAAGAATTAGTTTCTGGGATCCAATGGCTGAGTATCTCTGGCACGGAGTTATCATGTATATAAACATATTTTTTCCCAAACCAAATAGCTTCGTATATCACCAGTACTTTCAGATCCTCAACAAACGTTGAACATGTTTTTTGCACCTAGTATGCCCACATCCATGTTGTCTTCAAACCTCCCCCAGGACGGATGTCCCAACTTTTCTTCCTGCCTTTGGATTGATCCATCAGAGCGTTTTAGAATATTGAAGGATGGAAATGTGGTTGCAGCTCGTGCATATGAGGTTTCAAATTTGGCATACAAGGGGAATGATGCATCATGTGAGCCTTCTCCGTTGTTCCAGCATTTATAAATCCTCCTCCACATGAGATATTTGCTGAATAAAAGTTGCTGTAATTTTGAAACCACGAAAATAGAAGATAGTTCTTTGCTTCTGGAATAGTGACTTCTCACAGATGACCATAGCTATACAAAGGCAGAAAATTGCTTTGGGGGAAGTCGCGATGATATTTCATCAGATACTTAGCCAAATCTAGAAGAGTTCTATCTTTGACAGTATAATAATTGTGGCCAATGGTGTTCATCATATCATCAATCCTCTTTCTATCCAGTTTATTAGCTATTCCGATTCTATGAACCATTTATCCTGCACGAAAGTTGAATAAATTAACTTTTAAGTAAGTTGATTTTTCATAAAATTTGTGAAGGAATTTCATAAAAATGGATAAGGCATTAAGGCACACAAGTCTAAACTTGGAGCGCATGTATGAATGTGTCGCGAAAGTGTTAATGTGTCGTGCAAGTTTTTGGCGTGAAAGTATCACTGCGCAAGTCCTATTACCTTGACAAAATCTCGAAATAAAAGAAACAGCATGAAATGAGAAACTTGTGCGGCGAAGGGGACTTGCACGACAAGGGCTCAAAAATCCGGAATCAGATGCTATGCACGGAAAATGACCGTATATTTATAGGCCAGGCGGCCCACATATGTGCCTACACCCAGCGCGCTCCATCCAGTGCGCTCCAACCCTACGCGACTCGAACCTGTGTGCCAAGTGTTGCACACTGAACACTTGCACACCACCTTTCCTTTGGTTTTCTTCTTTTCTTCAGAGTCACATCCTCATTTCATTCGGATCCAACTCTGAGGGGGGAATTTTTTTGACACTCCTTTTTCATCATATTGTTTAATAGAATGTAAAGGGAAATGACTTAGCACAAATTGATTTATCCTTTGAAGAAAACATCAAAAATAGTTTAAGGCATGAACAAGGCTTCAAAAGCACATGTGCCGTGCAAGTTCCATCATTGTCGTGCAAGTCCACTTGCGCGACGCCTAATGGTCGTGCAAGTGACTTGAGAACCCTAAAGGATAACCTCATAGGGACTTATCCATCCTATAAATAGACCCTGTGGGCCCCCCATTTCAAAAAGATTTTTATTTTCAGAATTCAGATTTAGAGCTCTGAACGCCCAAGTCTCTTCTTTAGGTCTTCCGAAAACTTCTAAGGTAATTATTTACCTAGAATCGAAGGTCTAAACAAGAGGAGTAAGGTCTAAGTGTTATAATTCACTAACACTTGCGCACCTAAGGTGCTTCACCCTTAAGTGAAATGAAAATACTTGGAGACCGCCCTACTTCCTCACCAAAACATGCGCGCCTCTCTTCTAGAAGTACCTCAGGATAATTATAAAGGCATTGGTCAAGGATCTCCCAAGTTTTACCATGCTAGTTTACAAACGCGCAAGTATCCATGTGTCGCGCAGGTATACCTACGTGACCAGGACTTGCGCGCACATGAAGTATCTGCGCGCCTGCTTGGACTTGCGCGCCCCTGCCTTTTTGGGTGCCCTTCTTGCCCATTTTACCCCTCTTATGACATTCCACCTCTCCTATTCAAGATTCAGTATTCAAGACACTTTTCAAATCCATTTATGGCATGATTTCATGATTTGACTTCCTTATCTGAAAGGAATTCTGTGGAATATCTCTAAAACCCTAGTGATTTACACATCTTTATGTCACTAGAGATTGAGATTTCATTCATTAAACCTCATCCTTTGAGATGAGAGAACCCCTTAACATGGGCCTCCTTTTCAGGAATAAGCCCCAGTCATAATTCTTCTAACCTGGGACACCTTTTCAGGAATAAGCTCCAGTCATAATTCTTAATATGGGCCTTCTTTTCAGGAATAAGCCCCAAGACCCCTAATTTGGGTATCCTCCTCAGGAGTAATCCCCAATCTCAAATATAGGCATCCTCTTCAGGAGTAAGCCCCAAGTCCATTAATTTTTCAAGTCCTCTAACCTGTGCCTCCTTCTCAAGAGTAAGCCCTAGTCTTAATTTCTCTTAACCAGTCCTAATTTACCTTTGATCTGGGATTCCTTCTCAGGAGTAAAACCCAATCATAAGTCCCCTACTAATTTGGGCCTCCCTTATAGGAGTAAGACCCAAGTTAGAGTATTCAAATCTCCATGAAGCACATATACATTTATGGACCCTGTTCCTGGATTTCTTCCCTGAATTAAATCCTAATATTCATTTATCTGGGCAGTCATACATACATAAGCCCCACATTATTTCTAATGATTGCATCTTTCATGGCACAATTGTCTGGTTTTTACCAATACCTCTTGTTTCTCACACCGAGCATGACTCACATGAGCATAGATTGTAAAAGTAATTATGACATCCTACTTTGAGCCATCAATCATAAACATCATACTCCCTTAATTGAACTACGTGTGTTCTAATTCCTTTTCTAAACAAAGGATACTTAGGTAGCCCATCTGCAGGTTTGATCCCAACTCTGAAATAATCCTTGTCCTTCTGAATGAAAATAAACTTCAAGTGCCCCACTGAGTGGCTTTAAAACTAGCATGGTCATCATAATGACCAAGAGACTTCTATATAAATGTTTCAAAGGATACCATTGACCAAGAATCTCTAACAATTACAGATGATTCTCTATCGATGAAGAACCTCAAATACTTATAAAATATTCTCTAAATTTCCTGCATATTTAATCATTGATTGTCATATCTGAAGGGAAGATCATTTTATACTTGGTAATGTAATAAGGATTCACGAACATAACTAAAATCTATAAAGAGAGTCCCGAAGTAGACAATAATTCCCCTAAAATGGTGTGATGAGTCTGACCTCCCATCCTCTCGACCAATGCAAATTCCTAAGCCTCATCAGTCCACAAACTAATGAGCGCCTAACTTTGGAAAGTAGGTCCAAATGGATGTGGAATCATTGGATGTTTCTAGTTCTATGAACAAACCCATTGGAAACTGATTGGAATGTTTGAACCTTAAATCAAGGAGGTCATCCCCAAATTCCAAGGGAAACCGCAGGTCTGGATGACGCCTATGTTTTCCTGATCCATAGATTGGAGGCCACGACCCCCGACATGGGTCAATTATTTGTTGACTATGGTACAAGAGGATTTCATATTACCAAGTCCAAGCAACGGTGGAAAATCACCTCATTCTCCTACACAAACAAGGCTCAGGTGATCCTGGAACCTCCTACCGCCGTATGATATCGGGATGTCCGCCCTATGGAAACGACATTACATCATACGTGTTTATTTCACCAGTGTGGGATTAATCAACTCAAAATGACGTGCCACTATTTCTTTGATATAATCAAATGTGGCCCCTTGGGCCGAAGACCAGATGGGATTGGATCGGCTGACTTCATCTCTATGGTCTTAGCGGCGCGTGAATCTACTGATATAATGTCCACTACTGTCCAGGCTGGTACCAGCCTCCTGTCAGGTTCTTCTGACCTAGAGGAAGCTTCACCCGCTAGGAATCTATCCTCTTCAAGCGATGAAGAGGATCTGGAGGATGCTCCCCCAACCTTTGAACAGGGAGTCTACGCCATGGTTGATAAATTGGTACATGTGAACCTTGGTAGTAAGGCAGATCTGAGACCCACATTGATCAGTGTTTCCATGTCCCTCGATGAGCAGCAGCCGTATGTGGACTTCCTGAAACAATACTGTGTGGTATCAGCCTAGAGTTATGATGAGATTCCAGGACTAGATCCTCAGGTTTCCTTCCACCGCCTCGGTCTTCGGAAAAATCATCGCGGGTTCAAGCAGCCTCCCAGGAAGATGCACCTTTCTCATGGTGCCATGGTCAAGGCCGAAGTTGACAAGATCATCAAAGCCAACATCATCAAGGAGGTCCAGTACCCCAAGTGGATAGCCAACATCATGCTTGTCAGGAATAAGAATAGACAAATCAGAGTCTGCATCGACTTCAGGGATCTCAAATGTCACTGTCCGAAAGATGATTTTCCCCTTCGAGTGACAGAATTGTTGATCGATGCTATGGTCGGGTTCCAAGCCCTCTTATTCATGGATGGGTACTCTGGATATAATCAGATTAGGATGGACCCCAAGGATGAAGGGTCCATAGCTTTTAGGTTTCCCCAAGGTATGTTTTGTTACCAGGTTATTCCCTTCGGCTTAAAGAATGCAGGTGCCACCTATTAGCGGGCCATGCATCGCATATTCAATACAATCCTCAGAACATTGGTGGAATGCTATGTGGACGATATGGTGGTCAAATATCTCTAGCACTTGGACCATCACAAGGACCTTGAGAAAGTTTTCAGATTCCTCCGTTCCTACCACCTGAAGATAAACCCCCTAAATGTGCCTTCAGGGTCACCTCTGAGAAGTTTCTTGGCTTTGTTGTCAGGTACCGGGGCATTGAGATCGACCCAGAAAAGATCAAGGCAATCTGCCAGATGCCTCCCCTGAACAAAATTCGAGAGATTATAGGTTTCCAAGGCCACTTAGACTACATATGTCGATTCATTGAAAATCTATCCGGCAAGTGTAAGCCCTTTTCCCGACTCATGACAAAAGGATCTTCCTATGAATGGGACAAGGAGTGACAGACTGCATTTGAGGAAATCAAGCAGTACCTGCTCCAGCCTCCGGTCTTGATGCCACCTATCTCTGGAAAGCCACTAATCCTATACGTGACTACCCTGGAATGATCTCTCGGTGCCCTTCTCACCCAGAAGAACAATGAGGGGATGAAAAAACACCTATAATTCCTCAGCCGCATGCTCCTCAATACGGAGACCAGATACTCCCCCATCGAGAAGAGCTGCCTTGCACTCGTATTTGCTATGAAGAATTGGCGACATTACCTACAGAACCATGAGGTACTAATGGTCTCTCAGGTAGACCCGCTGAAGTACATCATGAACCACCCCATGTTGATCGTCCATCTAGCACGGTGGGTGGTAATCATCCAGTAGATCGACATAAGGTTTTTCCCTAAGAAGGCTATTAAGGGACATACATTGGCATACTTTATAGATGCCCATCCAACCTATGAGGACCAGTCCTTGGACCTGTATTTTCCCGATGAGGCAATCCTCTCGGTAGATCATGTCATCCCGTGTTGGTAGATGCACGTTGATGGTGCCTCACAGAGCCCCACCGGCAGGAGACTCAATGATTCTTGACTCAAGAAAGTGGGCCTGGGTATTGTCTTTATTACCCCAGCATAGGCCATTCTACCATACTCATTCATGTTTTCATAAGGATGCACCAACAATGAGGCATAGTATCAGGCTCTTATCACTGTCCTCGAGCTGGCCCTCGAGATTGATGTACCCCATTTGCATGTGAAAGGGGATTCTGAACTAGTTATCAAGTAAGTCAACGATGGCTATGTTTTCAGAAATCCAGAGCTTTTACCATTGTTGGAGTGCACCCTCCATCTAATGGCTTAGTTTCCATCTCGGCCAGAAGTTACTCATTTCCCTCGATCTCAGAACAGTCGAGCTGATGCCCTGGTCGTCCTTGCTACATCACTTGAAGAACCAGATCAGGATGATCTAATTATACACATGGCACATCAGGGATTCATTTCTCCTGTCACCTCAAATGATGATGACGACATGCAGGTAAGACATATTACTGCCAGAGCCTCCACATCAGGACCCCCAGGTTCTTCAGATGCTATGGCTGAATCGACTCCCAACTAGAGAGCCTCTTTTTTCGAGTATCTTCAAAATGGTTACCTTTCGGGTGATCGGGTCAAGCATGAGAGAATCTGACACCACGCGCTGCAGTTTACCCTCTAGAGTGGCCCAACCTTGAGCAGATCCTCTACAAGCATGGGTTTGATGGTGTTCTACTCTGTTGCATCCAAGGAGTCATGATTTCTCAGGTCATGTAGGAGGTCCATGCCCGTTCCTACGGTGCCCACCAAGCTGGGCCAAAGATTTCCCATCAGTTCTGGAGATTGGGGTAATTTTGCCTCTCCATGATCCATGATTTTATCGAGTTCACCATGAGATGTCAGACATGCCAACTTTATTTCTACTTCAGGCATCGGGTTCCAAAACCTCTCCACTCCACCATTTACTCTTGGTCATTTGCGGTGTTAGGACTCAATGTCGTGGGACCATATCCACCGGCGATAGCTCAACAATGCAACTTCATTCTGACTGCCATATATTTCTTTTCTAAGTGGGTAGAGGCAGTTCCAATCAAGGAGGTCATGGACCATTCTATCGTTGACTTCATGAACTCTAACATCGTCTACTGATTTGGGGTCCCTCATGTCGTCCTCATCGATAATGACACCAACTTCTGAGCAGCTGAGCTGAAGAAATTATGTGCCAAGTACAACATTTGTTCGAACCATACCTCCCTCTATCACGTGCAGGTGAATGGAATGATCGAGGCATTCAACAAAACCCTCTCTAACATTTTACAGAAAATGGTTGGCCAGAACAAAAAGGGTTGGTAGAACAAGCTCCCCAACGCCATGTGGGCCTATCATACGATTACTCGCAATTCCACCCAGGTGACCCCCTACTCCCTAGTGCATGGATCTGAGGTCATCCTGCCCATCAATATCTAGCTGCCTTCATTACGCACAGTGGTCTATGACCAGCAGGTGCTAGATAAGGTAGCCAAAATTCGTCTGGCTGAATTGGAAGCACTTGATGAGAATAGGCTTTGTGCCCTACACAATATGGAAAGGCATCAAAATAAGATAGTTAGGGACTTCAACAAGAAGGTTCACCTCCACTCTTTTCTGCAAGGCAACTTGGTATTGGCCCTCCGAGCGCCAATCATCCCTGGTAGGAAACCACCCAAGTTGGAGCCCAAATGGGAGAGACCTTACATAGTCCACAGGGTTTACCCTGATGGAGCATACTCCCTAGTGACTATAGATTGTGACCGTATAACTCCTCCCACCAATGCCAGGTTCCTCAAGCAATACTTTTCCTGATCCTATTGGTCCTGCATGACCTTAATCTACATGGTCCTACACGACCTTAAACTGGATGTTCCAGTATGACCCTAAACTGCACGCCGGTCCTGCATGACCTTAAACTGTCTGGTTCTATACGACCTTAAATTATGCATCATCCTGCACGATGTTATAAAGCATTTTGAGAACTATGTATGGCCTGATTCCCATCTGCATGGGATACGTAGGATTTCTCAGATGCCTCGTCTTGAGCCCAACTCTCGAACTCTTCTATTTGACTATCCCCCCTAGGTATAGTTATCTTGGAGGAGCATTGCATTATATGGTGTAGAATTCCTTAGCCCCACTCATGCTAGTATTATAACAGTCACACCATGCGCCTGCTCCCCATTCTTCTATTCTCTCGCATCCTCACTGCACGATGTTAAACTACATGGCCTTCAAGAACTATGTATGGATTGATTCCCATCCTCATGGTATACATAGGAACACCCAGACATTTCATCTGTTGGCCTAGCCCAAACGCCAAAGTCATCCCCTCAGGACATGAAAAATGGTGGGGTATAGACTTTTTCCCCAATTCACATCGAGCTAATCTCAATCTAGCCGTATGTCCTGCTCCCTGGAGACGTTCGCCTCTTTCTCAGATGGGTACAACTATGCTTCACCCACTCCTTTGATTGGGACTCCATCATCTTCCCCGTCCAGAAGGTCCCCCGAATGGTATGGATGCTCGGCCCAAGGGTCCTCCTACCATTATGGTCAAATTCCCTCATGGATGTTGAGAAAAAAGATGATACAAGTCCCGCATTTCAAATATGGTTAGCGGTCGATGCTCATTTGTTTCTCCCATTTCAGGTCACTATAGGGACGATGTGTTTCGAACATGGTCAACAGTTGTCCTACGATGTTGAAACCACCCCAAGATGTCCCAAACATCATGTGTAGTGGCTCATTCTACCCTGTTGTATCTCCAAGTGATGAACTCCCTTTGGGAAATGCCAGCTATTAGGCCCCATGTGTTGGGGGAGCCGAGACCGGATCCTTGGTTCCCACACCGACCACTGCTCACTTGGGCTAAGAAGCTATAATGAGGCGGAAACTGTAGAAGGGGGTGTATGTCCTTCTTATCCGAGGCACAGCCTCAGGTCCCATGTCCTTTAGGGCCCCCGGCCTAGGTTCTCCCTTATGGGATTGTACAATGTGGTATGGGATTATGTCCTCATTCACATCGGGTTACTCATTGTGCCATACACCTCCGCAGATGAGATATCTTATCCTCTCTTCGTCCTCAATACAAGACGTTAAACTGCAAACTGGTTGGGCCTTTCTGACTGAGGCCAATCTTCAGGCCTCGTGGAATTTTCAGGCCCCCGTCCCAAGTTCCTATTTAGGGTTGTACGGTGTGGTATGGTATTATGTCCTCATTCGCATCGGGTTACTCGCCACACTGTACACCCCCTCCCACTCATTAGGATATCATACCCCTCTATGTGATTATAGAACTACGTATGGAGTGATTCCCATCCTCATGGGATACATAGGTTCACCCGAGCATCTTGTCTTCAGGTCCATCCCTATCTTGGCCCCTCGGCCCACATTCTTCCATGAAAGGGATGTATGGTTTGGTATGGGATTGGGTCCTCATTCATGTCGGGTTTGTATCAACCACGCCATGTACCTATTTCTCCTGAGATTTTTCCATCCCCTATTGCAATCCTCGTCTGTTCAAATCGGATTCTCTCAAAATGATCCCCTCAGTCCACTTTGGTGATTCACCAATGTGCCTAATGGTACTCTGGTTTATTGCCTGGAATGTCATACTCTAATCGGAGATGTTTCCGCCTATTTTTCACGCTTCATGTTCTCCCTCATTAGGGCTTCCATCACCTTTCACACCAAAAAGGGACCCCCAAATGGCATGGATTCTAGGCCTAAGGGATCTCCTACCAATACGGGCCAACGTCCTCGAGGGTTTCAGACAGAAAATTGGTACAAGTCCTGCATTGTGAATATGGTCAGTGGTCGATGCTCATTTGATTGTCCCCATTTCAAGCTAACATGATATGGATGTTGTGTTTCGAACACGGTCAATAATCATCCTCCATCATCACGCCAACCCCATTAATCCCAAAATGTGTGTTACATGATTCACATCCTTCTCCACTTCATCATGTCTAAGTAGAACTTCAAAATTCTTGGTACTATCCCTCAGTGCGCATTTTCACGTTAGGAGGAAGAAAAACCGTGATAAGGAAATCATTCAGGGCTTCACTAGTTCTTCCTTTGCATGTATTTAATGTATTGAGAATACTTTATCCGCCCTTGTTTCCTACACTATGTTAAACTCAAGTAGGCTTAATGATTGGGTTAAGGTCCTCCTTCCCTTGGGATAGTCCTCCTTCTCCATGGTCCAAGTTCTAAGACCTTAAACTATGATATTTTCATATTTCCCCTTTGTGAGAACTACATACAGCTTGATTCCCATCCTCATGGGATACATAGGAACACTCAAACATCTCATCTTCGAGTTCAGCTAAATTGGGAGCTCATTTCTCCTATCCCTTATCCACTAAACCTTACTGGCCCCCTGGCCTGAGTTTTACTTCCTGGAGTTGCGCATTGTGTGGTGTGGGACTAAGTCCTCATTCACGTCGGGAATGTCGTATCACGTTGTGTGAATTAATTCATGTCCAAGCCATACGACTTTAAACTATGCCGCCAGGTCCCATCACATGACCCTAAACCGTGATATGATCGTCCTGGTCTCACAATGAAAAATGACACTGCATCGTGATGTCCTCACTCGAGGGGACACCGTGTTTGGTATTGGTCACACGCCATACCATTTTTCAACGCCTGCATACATCTTGATTCTGGTGGCGATGTCGGGACTTGTTGTCCTAGTCTGCCGCTTCACAAAAACACCATTCACCTTAAAGGAAAAACAAGATATATCAAATACTGCTTCTTTTGGGTGCTTGGGGTCACACCAGTACGCCCCTTTTATACCTGACACAGGAACCTTACTATGCCACATCTAGAACTATATGCTGCTTGATCCCCATTTTCATGGTGTACGTAGGAACGTCCGTGCACTTTGACTCAGGCCCATCTTAACTCTCATTCTCAGTCCCTTGACATGGAACCTTCACAGGGAACATGTGGTGCTTGAAGCCCCGGGGTCCCATTCATTTTGGGGTTTATAATTACCCCACCATGTGTCTCCCGCATTTCATACCATCCATGGTCTTAATTCTATGACCCTAAACTAAGAACTCCCTATGGGAAGGGACTCGACTCCCTTTATCTAATACGTCTCGTTGTTGTATTCAAATGCGTTATGAAAAAGAGCCCGAAGTGTTGAATTTTCATGGGGACATTCCCCTCAGTCCATGTCCAATCTTCGTGAGCTCGGTATTTGTATCCTCATCCTCTTCTACATCAGAAGGGACCCCCTTCACGGTCTGGTCTTATGCCACCTCGTCTCACCTACCATTCCGGACCAACATCCCTAAAGCTATCGAATGACATTTGCGACAGGTCTCATGTTTCGAACACAGTCAGGGATGAACCCTCATTTATATGTCCCCATTCCAGGCTAACACGATATAGATGCTGTGTTTTGAACATCGTCAACAGTTATCCCTCCATGTTCACGTCTCTATCATTGTGATCTAGATTTTGAGCATCATGATTTACACATTTCCACTTCCTCATGTTCATGCGGAATTTCGACATACTCGGCTTTACTTCTTAACGAATATAGGTGCGCTACATGGACGTGTTAGCATCATTGGGCTAACATTCACCAAGCGTCCCTTCGCCCTAGCATTTTCCTTCCTGTGTCGGGAAATTCCCACCACTAATTCTTTTTTCCCACATCGAGCATGACTCACGTGGGCTTAGTAGTTTTAGTAGGATGTGCACCAGTGCAGCCAGGCTTTTCATCATCCTGCATAATGTTAAACTGTGCTTCCAGAACAACATACGGCTTGATTCCCACCCTCATGGGATACGTAGAGACACCCAGGAATTTGACCTATAGGGTCTATCCCCAGAAATCATAAATCATGTACCTCCTCATTTCCGGCCCCTGGCCTATCCCCTTGTGAGGAACCATGCAACTACAATTTGGCCTTGAACAAGTTCGGTATTCCCCAAGATGACATTGGGAAGTGACAGATCCCTCACCAGAGAAGTCCTATCTAAAATAATGAATGATCCATGATCAGACCGATGTGTCTATCTAATGTGCTTCCACCATTATGCCATAATTTCAAGTGTGTTGGATTCTGTTCGAACAAACCATCACTCCACATTCCACACTTTGTGTGCCCATTATTCGGACCCTCATCCTATTTCATGTCTAAGGGACCCCCTAACAATATGGATGCTCAGCCTATGGCTCGCCTATTGTCCTAGGCCAACGTTATAGAAGACTAATGGATGACATTTTGAGTCAGGCCCCGTGTTTGGAACATGGTCAGCGGTCCACCCTTATTTTCTATCCCCATTCTAGGCTAACATAATAAGGATTCTGTGTTTCAAATGCTGTCAACAATTATTCTTTATTGTCACACCACCCCCACAATTTTCCGAATCCTGGGTATCATGATTCACACCTCCCATTCCCATTTTTTTCGGATTGATTTCAGCGCCCCTAGCGTTACCCCGTTCGTACACAAGAGCACACTGGGAAAATGGTAATTAGGATATTCTAAGATCTTCATTATCCAGTCAGGTCTCTCCCATTTCCACCCAGAAATCCAGACAGGGTGTTCAAACCCCGGATGCCCAAAGTTTGGTTTTCCCTCCTACATTTGTATGGGGTGATAAGGTGGTCATCCCTTGTTTCCCACATCAGGCCTGACCCACGTTATCTTAGGGAATGCTCATTGGACACTCTGAATACATAATGAGGATGCAATAAACCAATTTAAACAATCAAACTTATGCACGCTACAACATCAAACAATTAAAGCATGAAAGTATGTTTGAGGGTTTGTAATCATTACAATATTCAAAGGTCGACTCCCAACATGGACGGGATGACCTCATCAAAAGAGTGTAGCAGCTCTTCCACCCTCTAGCTAGCGGCATCCAGGAGTTGCTGCTGCCAGTTTAGCTCCCGCTTCTCCTCGGCAGCGAGAGGGCACAATTCATTGGCCGCAATCTGGGCCCGCTCTGCATCGTCCCAGATGGTTGTCATCTCCTTAGAGGGTCACTTAAGGCCCTCTTCATCTTCTTCCAGTTGAGCCTTCAATCGCAATATTAGCTCATAGTGCGCGTTGAGGGAGGTTGGGTGCTTGTCCGCCCGATTATGTAGCCACTGGACCTTGTCTTTAGCCTCCTAGAGCATCTTGATGTCTACTGCCTTCCTCCGCTGCCAGCCCACATCGAGGCCATGATCATACTCCCAAATCTTTTCCACCATAAGATCTCAGATGAGAATGTGAGGACGTTGGGCATCCACTCCCCCAGCACACAGTTCGCGCAGTCATGAGCAAAGTCTTTCCATCTTATCCAACAATAGTTCTTGGGGGGTGTTATTGATGAAGCGTGTGATCAACTTCCATGATCGGCAATCGACTATTTTTTTCCTCCTCGTTAGAGGCCGTCTCGTCCCAATCAGTGTAGTTGGCAAGCTCGTATGTAGGGAATGCCCCTAGGAACTCCTCATTCGGGTCCACGTATGGCATTGGATCAAGCGTGGTGGGGCCTGAACTGTCTGGTTGTTTCTCATCATCAAATCCCACCTCAATAACCTCAGGCACAGTCCCACTGGCATCCCTACTACTGATCAGGAGCACTGCAGTTCGGTTAGGTTGGATGTCCACCGCCACGACCATTGGCATGCCTCTGGGAAGGGTGATACCAAAAGACCCGACCAACTTCGTCGCAGTGGCCTAGGCCAATTGAAGGAATGTACATGCAAAAAATGGGATGTGAATGTTAGTTAACATGGTCAGGGGATGGAAATAATAAATTTGGTAGAGGAGGCTTTCAAAGATCAAATCCCTGGTCCCGCTCTTGGGCTGATGTCATCGGGACCCTAAGACGTGGCCCCCCATATATGATTGGCAGGTGTGGAGACTCCGGGGGAGCCACCTCAAGTATCGTAGCCCTACTAGACACGGAAGTTGATGCAGCCATAGGTGTGGATCCAGAAGATCTCACGTTGTCACCCACTGAGGGGTGAGAATGAGGTCTATGCATAAGGTCCTTCTGCATAGTGTAGATGCTGATAAAGAATCCAGAGTAACCTAAGAGAATACCCTGAGGAAGGAACTATGGATTTTACCTCTAGGGCCTCCGTGAAATCTTCAAGATCTGAGGACGGATCGCCGACTTCACCCTCCTCCAATAGACTCCCTCTACCAGCCTCATCTCCCTAGGAGGACTCATCCGATTCTTCTGGAAGAGGGAAGCACTCCCTCAGTTCAGTAGCTGAAAGTTGCGGAGGGACCGTACGATCCAACAATACCCTGACTCGGTATGTCATCGGGATCAGAGCTACAAGGGAGTGGATAAAGTCTTCCAATTCGGACATGTATTGCTCTACCACCGACTGGGATACTGCAAAACTGGCTATAATAGGGCCAATCCCCGACAAGTCCATCCCGAGGTTGTTAAGGTGCTTCTGTAACTCCGATGGGCCGAGGAATTGCCTATTGAATTCCCAGATATCTCAGGCCTCCCGGAAGACAGCATTCTCTGGCATGTCAATATGGCGCAAGAATTTCCCCGAGGCATGAGTGGATATTCTATAGAATCCTGTCGGTGCCCGCCCCTCTGGATGACTCTTTTCTCCTGGGACCACCAGGTCCACTTCCGCTGCCGGATCCGCTACCACTGCTTCCCCCTCAACTGGTGCAGACATTGCCGCTACACCATCACTGCCACTATGGGATGCCCTTGCTGCCTTCCGGCCACAGCCTCGAGATCGAGGAAGCTCACCATAACCGACTAGAACGGTTGGCCGCTTCAGCATCTCCCATGGGTAGGCTGCCTCCCAGCTTTGGGCATATTCTTTTACCATCCCTAGGACGGCGGTTTGTGGAGGTAGTACATTATGCATCTTCTATCTTACCATGTGAACATTAGCCACATCTTCCTCATCAAACATGTGTGCTCCTCGTGACGCACCTCCAGGTAGACCTGTGGGGTTAGTGACAGCAGGCACTGGAATTGCCTTGCAAACTGATGTAGGGTGTATGGCTCGCAGAGATGCACACGATCCACCCTAGCGACCAAGAATCCACCTCAAAAGGTCAAGAGGTAGGCCCAGTTCTCTTCTATTCCCCGAACATCATCCGTGAAGGCCCCTGTAGGCAACAGGAACAGATGGAAGTTGAACTCTTCTACCTTCCAAACATGATTTAGTACCGATGATACGGTCAGCTTGGCCGGAAAACTCCCCTTGGCGTTGAGAATCAAGGGGTGGAAGTTCAACCCTAGAGGCGAGATGGGGTTCAAATACTCATTGATCCCCCTGATGTGTGCCTCTATCCACCCATACAAGAGGTGGAACGACCCACATATCCTCTGTGGCATCTTCCCCTCACTAATGTGCCATAATATCTTATACAACTTGGCGAGCATCGGGATCCCTAGGTTTACCCACCCTCCTTTCGCCAATGTGGACGCCATGATGAAAGTGCTTGGTCGCACTCCCATGTTAGTATCCTTCACCGGTAGGATCCAACCATAGATGAGAGCTACGATGAATGCCGCCAGCCTAACTATTGGTTGTTGCTCAGTGCTGACACTGAACCCCTAGGTTTTCCGCTGGCTATCCTCCAATAGCCGCTAGTATGAGTTTCCTTACTTTAGGCCCCCTTTGGGAAAGTCCAAGGCCTCTCCAGAAACTTCCTATTTTATGGGAAGTTTAGGAATTTCTTGAACAACCACCTGAAGAGGACATACCTCACTACCTCCTTGTCTTCCCTGGGCACAAGCTCCATCAATGCCATCGCCAGACGCGACATCTGCTCCGGATCCTCCCACGCACCCATAGCCTGGAGAAATTCATCGTACATAACCCCCAATAATGGGACCCCCTGAGATCTGATGCACATCCCATAAGCTGATTCCAACCTCCCCATGATGCAGGTGGAAGGTATTGGTCCCCGGTGACCATGGTCTCAACATCTCCAGCATTAGTTGCTTCGGCTGGTATATGTGAAACTAGGATGCCCAAGCTGCATCATACATGGCCACTCTTCTCAGCTCTGCTCTGAACTCCATGCACGAGGCGCCTACCCAGTAGGCCGAGGACCAATCATCCATGATGTTGTCAACCTCACGCAGGTCCCATTCCTCAGACCACCCCTTCTTTGGGTTCCCCATTGCCGCCTTGAAGATAATTGGGTATAGAGGAGGGGACGTCTCCAGCTGCAATGCCTTATCATCGACATTGTTCAGGTGGTTGTATAATAAGTCGGTGATGATGGGCATGAAGTCCTCCTGGGCATGACCATCAGGCACCCTGAACCATCGGTGCTGACACGGTATGCTCTGGAACCAGTAAGTTGGCTCGTCCCTACTTGCTTCAGGGATGAATACATCATCCCTCATCTTGAAGCCATACAAGGGAAACCTTCTACACAATGTGTAGTTCTTATGGCTCTATGATAGGAGCTCCACCAAAGAACTATGGTCTGATTGGCTACGGACTAACTCTCCTAGTCCCAGATTGTTCGACATCTCATCCCTCCAGGCGGCATCCACAAGGACCCCCTGGGTAGCTTCTTGGTGGTCCATTCAGTTCTGGAACATGGATGATTTTTGGTTTGGTTCATGAAGCTAGTTTTTAGAGCGCGTTCATGAAGACTCTTCGCGAAGACTGTTCGTCAAGCACAACCTAATCGTTCAAGCGCCAGATCATGCAGCGCAAACGTGGAGTTGAGTACTCATTGTGCACTACGAAGACTATATTCACAGGGAACACTCGTGGAGTATGCAGAGCTTCGCGAATCGAGAGCGCAAAAGGGCAAATTCGCAGATAAGGTAAAGGAAAAAAGATAGTCCATCCCCACTATTTATAGGCGATGGCCTTCAGAACTTCACTGTGCATCCATTTGACACAGAGCTTCACAACGCGCTAGGCCCGCGCATCCCCTATTCGCCTCACGAGACCTCTTCACGAGCCAACATTGCAAAGGACCAAGGATTTTGGAAATTACCCTCGGACTTCGACCCTTGATCTCTCCATGGTTCCATGACTGAGGGGGGAATTTGTTAGTGGAAAAATTTTGGATGGAGAAGATGCCAAAAATAAGGCACTGATGACTGCCTCATGAAACTATTTCGCAGAAGTCTCCCCAGCACCGTAGCCGCCATGAAGAAAGGAGGCGGGACACTCCACGAATGTAGTTGATGTTCACGAGCCTGCCACGAAGCAAGGAGGTGGGATGCTATGCAAATATAGTTGATGTTTGTGAGCCCACCACAAATCAAGGAGGCGGGATGCTCCACAGACGTACTTGATGTTCGCCAGCCCATCGCAAAGAAACCAAGTCCCTCTTCACGCTACGTAATCTCTGCTTCGCGACGCCTCTTGCCTATAAATATCGGGCTCCCCTTGAGCCCAAAGGACAGACAATCCGACCTTTCGACTTCCCCGCTCCTGAATCACGAAGCATACTTCTGCTCTGTGAACCATGAGTTGTGCGAGGTACTTCTACTCCGCAAAGTGCATCCCCTTTGTCTCATTTTGATCCCCTATTCCGAGAGGGATGAACTTCGCGAAGCCTATGGGCCTTCGTGAAGGAAGGGGATCCCCAAGGGGACTTGGGTCATCACGAAGCGTTTATGCTTCGCGAAACACCCTTCATGTACATATGATCCACATACAAAGGCAGGGTCACTATATTTCACGAAGCACATTACTTCATGACACCTTGCTTCGCGAGGCACCTTTGCTCTGTTAGGCAGTGATCCGTGAATGCATTTCCACTTCATGAAGCACCTTCCATATACACCTCTTCCCTATGCTTAGTCTAAGGCACCCCACTTCACGAAGCACATCCATTCGCAAGTGCTTGCTGGCACGCAGAACAACAGATCATCACAAGGCCCCTTCCTATGAATCCCTCTGCTTGGAAATTCCTTTTCCTATGAAACCCTCCAGGTTTGCATGATGTGACTATAAAGTTCCATGGATGATATTGCTCGTTGCATTGCTTCGCCTCATGCTTCTTCACATAGGCAGGTTAATGGTTTTTTCTTCTTCGCATAGCCACGCTAACGTGGTCCCCTCGATGGTTCGCTCCATGAAACCCCCTCACCACGGCTTTTCCTATCCCCTCTCTGCACTAAGGAGTTGATAGTACCGGTTATGTAAGTCCTAGGGGTATGGAGAAAACCCACCTCATCCGAACTTCAGGACGTTAAACTACCAAAAATCCTCATCCTCAGCACATGACGTTAAACTATTGTAACACCCTGAGCTTCCACGATACGCTTCTCATTCAATAATGCAATAGCTTGCATTGTACGCAACTTCGAGTTCTAAAACACCGCGACTAATCAAAGTAGCCGTTATGAATAGTAATAACCACTTTTTAAAATTATAGAAATTTTATATTTCAAAATGGACTTCATTTTTGTATTCGTAATATCGAAATTATCCTAAGTTGAATTTTTTTTAACTTTCTGAGAACTTCCAATTTTTTTATGAATAGTGAAAATTACTTAAAAACAACTTTTTTAATCAAAATAATTTATAGTGATAAATTATACAATTTAGTGGTTTTAAAGTATAATTAGAATATATTTTTACCATTTTATCCAATGGTGGTCATTTGAATTAATTTAACATTGAAATTGGACATAAACAATTGCCAATCTTTTGATATAAATTGTTTCTTAAAAACACGCTATTTGTTGTGACAGTAGGAAATAATTATAAAATTAATTAATGCAACTTATATGTTTGTAATTTTGTAAAATAGACATCATTTTTGAACTCGGAATATCAATTATAGCTTAGGGTGAAATTTTGGCATTGTTCTGAAAAACTTCAATTTTTGATGAATAGTGAAACCACTAAGTGGTAGTTAAATAACTGATTTTTTGTTTCAATGAAATATTACCACTTCTGTGATTTGATTTTCAAAAATCCGACATACATGGTTGTCATTAATAAGTAAAATGTGGTTCAATGAGATTAAAATAATTTTTTGGTGAATAGTAACTTTTAAGTTCTTAATCGCGATTAGTGGTAATTAGTGTAGTTTAAGGTACAAATAATGATTTAATAATATGAGATGAGCATGAAACTTGTCCTACTCCTATTAGATGAGTCATGGCCGACCAAGACAACCCATGGGTCAACTTGGGGACCCCATGGAGCCACTTTAGTTGGAAAGTGACATTAATATATATTTATTTAATGTTAAAATTAAATTGACAAAAACATGAGTTGTTTTACTAAAACAGTTTTTAAGTGGGGTTACACAAGTCCAAATTTTGACTATAAATATTCATTAGAAAGATAAAAAGATTTCCTACATCATAGTATTTTTTTTATAATTTTTAGACATTAAATAAATTAAATTATTTATGACATCATTATGATGCAGCGATGACCTCATTATTTAACGATTTTAATAAAATGAAAAGATAATGTAAAATACAAGGCTTAAACTTGTCCAAAGACTATTGGATGGGTATATCTAGAACCCTTATCACCTTAACCACGAATTATATAAGTGTGGGACCTTTAGAATCCTAACATTATTGTGTTATAATGTAACATTTCAATCTTTCCAAAAGAGCCCCTCCTCTCCACTTATAAAAGGCCCCCACCTCTCCCACCTTATTCACACCTTCAAGCCATTTGGATCGGCCAACCTCTGCCCAAATACTCTCAAAACATCCCTCCCTTACTCCTAGAAGCCTCACTTTGGGCATAATTCATCCCAAGGAAGCCTTTGGCTCAAATCAAAAAGAGCTACCCTATTTTTATGGTAATGTCTTCTCTAATGTTGTTTTGTTTCATTTTGCTTCTCCAACCCCTTAAACTCTTTTCATTCCTTTATTTTGTAACAAAACCAGTATATAAAATATACTAGGATGTTGTTATGATAAGTATTTGGTTTACAGTTACACACACATTCGTCTAATGGTTAAATAACACACTGTTTCTGTGGGTGGTGAAATACTGCCTCACGAAACGATGATTGTTCAAATTCTTTTAACACCTATAATGGTGGACATTTTGATGAAAATATTTTCATATATGATATATATATATTATTTTTATGTTTTACTTATGCTTCTGTATTTCTCATTTATGGAATACTTTATGATTTCCATTATGGGTAAACGCGATAATTTCATTTTAGGAAGTGCGGACTACCGCCCCCTCAAAGTGATTTGAATCGTTAATGCCATATGTGGGATGTATAAAGGATGGAGTAAATGGTATTATACACTATATTATACTGGAATTATATTATATAATTATGATTTCATTCCATTAAATATGAAATAGAAATGAAAGTAGCGTTCATGCGTACGTACGGCTTACCGTCTCCATGAACGGTGCATTTCATTTCTTACATCTAAATGTTACGTAATATTATAAATTAATGTATATACTGGTTATATATGATATATATGACATATAAATCATGAAAATAATTCTTGGAGATAATCGATATTCTACCACATAAACAACTTGTAATTATAAGAAGTTTATTGTTGACTCAAGTACCAAAGATCGACAAAACGACCGTTACTAACTTAAATAATTAAATAATGTTCATAACATGGTAATAAGGGATATAAAAGGAATAAGGAACATGAAAAATGTTCTTAAGTAAATATAAATTAACTCTAGTTTATTATTCAGGAGGTTAAAGAACAGTCGAGTCAGGACAGGACGCAAGGTAAGGGAACTTCTTAACCCAACTTCTATTCTTTGGGTTAATCTCCTACTTTCAAATTATGTCATGATATTGTTATGTCTTATTTTGTATTTTTATTTTCATTATGTGTACCTATAGTGAATACACATAATATATCTATTTTATTTTAAAAAATGATCTTTGTAAGGACTTCGTCTCAATCTTCTTTCATTGAGGCATATTTGGTTTTATACACAAATTTCTTCTATACGGTATATAAACCCCTTTGACTTTTACGTATATTCAAAAGGAATTTTTTTTATACGAAGCATTTACTAAATAACAAAAGGGAATGTTTTTGTCGTAATTATGCGGCGACAACGACTTCTCCGCCGCCGTGACCACTATTTGAGTTTCGGCTTCCTCTACAAGCCATACATTTTTTTAATGAAAAATAAATACCATGTTATACTTTTCGTTTATATTGGTATTGAAAATGGTTTTGAAAGAGTATTTATTATATCAATGTGTTGTATTGATATCTTGTGATTGAAATGTGGAAATGTTATGTTTTTTTCATGCATGATTTATGTGATACGATTATGTTATGGTTTATGATATGTTTAAACCTATTCATATGAGGAATGCATTGGATTTATAAGTGACGGGTGGAGCCCTCTATAGCTCCTCGATGCATCGGTAGGTCTCATGAGACAACTAGACATGGAATTGGCCGAGGCCCTTTTCCAATTTGATTTATGGTTTTGGCCGAGGCCTTAATCATTTTAGACGTCTTGGCTGAGGCCTTGACAAAATGTTTCAGAATGTCCGGAATTATGCATTCCATCATTATGAAAGTGGTTATTGATATTTCATGTGATTATTCGACCAGTAGAATATCCATGTGGAGAAGTGAATGGAATTATCTCATTTTACTTTTTCCATATTATGTTGAAGTTCATGTTTAAAAGGATTTTGTTTTAGTTATACATTGCCTTAAATGTTAATGTTTATTTATGAAAGCATCCGCTATATTGTTATCCTTACTGAGCATCTGAGCTCACCCCTTTCAATGTTTTAATATTTTCCAGGATGTGAAGAAGTGTATTATGACTGACTTGCAAGAATAGTTAGTGAGGATATGAGTGTGGACTATGAAGACCATGTTATTGTAGTTTGTTTACTTTTTGATGTAATGAACGACTTATAAATGTATCTAGTGTTTCCAAGGCTACTAAACTAATAGGTCTCTCGAGACTTGATCTTTTGTGATCATTCCAATGTTACGAAGTAATGCACCGACTCTGGGTAGCTGGGGTCGGGGCGTTACAACTGTGACATTGCCTCATGCCTCACATGCAGGGTACCCCTGCCTTGGACATTCTCCATGCCAACTAGTCTCCACAGGGGATTATATACTTTTTATAGGAGTGGAATTTTTCTATGGGGGAAGGGAAACCATCTCGGTGTAATCTCATAGCTTTCTTGTAGGAGGCAGCATCCCTGCTCCTCCTTTCATCTTCAGTCCTCAGGGCCAGCGGAGGGCATGGTAATGAATGGTGATTCTCCTTTCTTCGGTCCCATATACCTCTCCCACTACGCTTTGTCTCCATTAGGCCTACATCATGGAGTAAGTCCCAACTTCTCAGGCTACTAACCACGCAGAAGCCCCTATTTCCTCTTTGGCCTACTATCCATGTGTAAGCCCCACTCCATTTCCCACAGACTCACCTTTCACAATGTGATCATCAGGTCTCTACTATCTCTTGTTTCTCACACCGAGCATGAATCATGTGGGATTAGAGTGAGAACTAGCCACAACATACTCCCTGGTCATCCTAGAGTGTAATCCCCACACACGTTTACCATCATGAACTACAAGTTCTTTGATCCTTGCCAAGGCAGGGTACGTAGGAAACCTCCACGAGGTTCAATCCCATAACATCGGTCATTCCGACCCCCCTCCACATAGGTTCACAAACACCTTGGTCTGACTCAGTGTGTATGCTCCAAATGAAACCATCCTGAACTATGTGAACTTTGATCCTTGTCAAGGAAAGGTACGTAGAAAGCCACCCTGAGGTTCAAGCCCAACATCCATTTGTTCTGAAACCCCTTCATGTCGGTCCAACAACCCCCCTACCATCATGAACTATGTGGTCTTTGATCCATGTCAAGGTAAGGTACATAGGAAGCCTCCCTGAGGTTTAATCCGACCAACACCCGGTTGTTCATACCATCTTCACATTGGTTCACCAACTCCCTGGGTAGCCTAGAGTGTAATCCCCACACCCCTTTACCATCCTGAACTACAAGGTCTTTGATCCTTTCCAAGGCAGGGTAAGTAGGAAGCCTCCATGAGGTTCAAGCCCAACAACCATTGGACCCTAGGTCCACCATGACGTCGGTTCCCACACCATCCTGAACTTTGTGCACTTTGATCCTTGTCAAGGCAAGGTACGTAGGATGCCTCCCATAGGTTCAAGCCCAACATCTAGTTGTTCTGACACCCCTTCAAGTCGGACCAACAACCCCCCTTTACCATCCTAAACTATGAGGTCTTTGATCCTTTCCAAGGCAAGGTTCGTAGGAAGCTTCCCTGATGTTCAATCCCACAATCCATTGGACCCCAGGACCTTATTCACATCGGGTCACTGACCCCATGCCATCCTTAACTACGTGGACTTTGATCCTTTCCAAGGCAAGGTACGTAGGAAGCCTCCACATGGTTCAAGCCTGTCACTCTGGCACCCCGACCTCCTTCACATCGGTTCGTCCCCGTCCTGCATGATGTTAAACAGTATTCACCATTCTGAACTACAAAGTCTTTGATCCTTTCCAAGGTGAGGTATGTAGGAAGCCTCCACGAGGCTCAAGCCCAACACCCAGTAGTTTTGACCCCCTCCACATCGGTTCACCCCTGTCCCACATGATGTTAAACCATGGACCACTTTAAGTGGTAATCCTTTTTCATTACATCCAGCGCTAAGCTGTTGTGACCTTAATAAGCATTAAGTCACTGTGATCCTATGCAGCGGTAAGCCTTTGCGACTTCATCAGTGGTAATCCACTGACATCCCCATCCAACGGTAAGCTGTTGTGACCTCATCAGTGGTAAGATGCTGATAGCCCCATCTAGTGGTAAGCTGTTTTGACCTCAATCAGTGGTAATCCGTTGAAACCCCATCCAGCGGTAAGCCATTGATACCTTATCCAATGGTAATACATTGCGATATCATCCAGCGGTAAGCCATTGAAAACCCCGATCGGTGGTAAGCCGTCATCATATGAACTACGTGGACTTTGATTCCCTACCACAAGAATACGTAGGAAGACTCATTGAGACTCAAGACAAAAACCATCGTTGTCCTCATGACGGTTCTATCCCATTCACCACCCCCTCACCAAACCTTCCATAATCCACCCTGATTCTTACCCAGGCCGCCACATCACGGTGGGATCATGCCAACCCATTCCCTATCCCCACTAATATCATTCAGGAATCCACCCATGTGTTAGCCCCAATATCAGCATTCCCTCCAGGGGGTTCCTCCTTCTGATCCACTCTAGTCAGTGTTTTGATCACTCTGATCCATCTCCGTTGGACGTTAAACATGCGGAATACCCTGTGTTAAACATGGGAAGCTAAGGAAAACCTCAGATAAATTCCAATAGAATATGATTCCCCACATTCTATGTGGGATTCCTTGGGATTCTGCGCCCTCAAGAAGCCCTATAATAAGGGAAAGAAGACAAACATGCCAATCCCACAGCATCTAGAAACACCAGTGATGCCGCATGTGACTACTCCCCTAACCGAAGGTTTCTGCCCTGACCGGACCCCTCAGAATGTCCTGACAGAAGAAGCATAATTAACTGGTGTCCATGAAGATATAGCACTAGGAAGAGTTTCACGAAAAATGTCTTAAGTCTATGAAGGAGACCTGGACTAGGTGACGAGTTCCAAGGACGAATATATGGAAGGAAAAACTGAATTCCCATCATCTGGTTACAATCTAGGAGCATACATCCCTGAATAAGGAGCGGATTCTGCCCGTCTTTGGAAAGCGTTAATTCGGGGTAACAAAAACCGTGCCCCTCATCCTCGAATGAGACGGACGCGCGCGCACTGACGAAAGCATCAGAAACAATTAACCTAAATGTATTAATGGTGAATTGGTCATACTTTTCCATGTGATTAAAGTGATGAACCAAGATTGATTGATAATCTAATTGGTACCTCATGATGAGAATGTTTAAAAACAAGGTTAATGATGCTTAATTGTGAAGTTATAAAATTGTGATATGTGTGATATTGTGATATATGTGATTTTATGATATAAGTGTGTGGGGCATGGACTAATGCTCTAAAATCCCATATGTGATTGAATGATATATGTGTGTGGGAAATGGACTGATGCTTAAAAATATCATAGTGATAAATGAGTTATGGGATATAGATTGGTGCTTCAAATACCCATGAAATAGTAGACATGGCATTATAGGCCCAAAATATTGGCATTGGACTATGGTACAAATTGGCCGTAATATGAATTAAACTAAAATGCTAATTGATTATCATGGTTTGTGATATGGTTCGGAATATGGTATAGTCCAATTTAGGTATTATGGGTTTGGGTGTCCTTAGGAACTTGGGGGGTTTATGTGGTTTATTAAAGAATAATGAAATGTGATAACTGTTTACTTATGCATTGTACATTATTCTTAATAAAATTACATACACTATTATTGAATGGGTATTGTTAAATATTTCATTGGTTCTTGCCTACTGAGTTATACACACACCCTACATGGGTTTCCTTATTGGTACCTAAATATACTTCATGTTTACAGGACAAGATAAGGACAAGGGACCTATGTTAGATGGATAAGTTGGGATGGAGCATGGATGGGGGAACTGAACCTAGTGTTGGGACCCACTTGGAGTTGTTAGTGTCTTTATTTTTGGTTTTTCATTTGACACTAGACAGTACTTGGCATGAAATGTCTACTAGATTAGTTTTCGGTATTGTATTCCTATTTTTGTGATCATGTGATACTGGTATTATTTTTGTTACGGTTATATCATTTTGGATATTTTTTATTTATTTCCTATGGTGTGATACTTTGATAAAAAGGGTATAATCTCCCCATGATCAATATTAGAACATCGCTATTAGTCACCTACCTATAGAATACAGGAGGCACACTTGAGGCCATGTGACTAACCGACTTGTGGCATCGGTTTGTGGCACCTGGGTCAGGACGTTACAAAGTGGCGTCAAATGAGTCATATTTTCTATTATTTTGTCTAACTGTTTGACAAAGGTAGATTGGTGAATAAGATGATTTAGGCCTTGGTTAAGATATTATACATGGGATTAGCTAACCCATGTACGAGAGTAAAATCTATGTACCTTTGGTCGGATTTTTGTTATTGATCTGTGTTGTTATATTTGGACGTTATTTAACCTCAAGTGATTCACTTTTCATGTGATGTGATTATTATTTATAGGATTTTATGAGATTTTACTTATTTCTCAGTATGGAATGAGAGTTGATAATGCATGAATCATTCCTGGTACCAATTATTTATTGTAACATCCATCATTTTAGTCACACACGTGAAAAACAATTTTTTAGGTATGTTGTTTAAATTGAAATATTTTGCTTCCTTGTGTAATTGAATAGAAATTATCACCTAATATGGATTTGAAAGTTATAAAATGATGAAAGATATGAATAAAAGGGTGTCTAATGAGGGTTTAATAATGATAAATATTTTACCATTTGGTAATCATGACCTATATGTATGATGGTTAAGGGTAGTGATAGTGCCTTAGTTTTGACCATGTGGTAATGTTTGAGGGAATGACTTTTTATTTCTTATTAGGAATCCCTCTTATGTGAATGTTTTAAAGTTGTGTTATATTTCCTATATTTTTGTTTGGAATTATAGAAATATGCCTCCATTAAGATGCTTGTTGATAAGAAAATGGGTGGATATGGTTGGAAATGATTCTCTAATAGTGAAACCTGAGTCATTGGTAGTGACAAGTGAGGAAGACGGAGAGAAATTCTATGAGAACTTTGCTCACTTCATGTAGTTTATGGAAAGAGACCCAGGGTGGGTTGAGAAGATTATTCCGGATATACATGGGAGTTTTAGTTGCATCACCCTCCAACATTTACCAGAGAGGGTGGACTAGAGGTAGCTGAGTTCTGGATTGAGTCCATCCAGACAATACTAGAATACTTAGAGACTCATACTAAGAAAAGAGTTAATTTGGAAGCTTCTATGTTACGTGGTTAGGAAAAACATCAGTGGGATATCCCAACCGGAGATGGAAAGTTGGAGAATATTTAGTGGAAGCACTTTCAAGAGAATTTCATAGAGCACTTTTACCCTGATACACTTGGGAAGGAGTTAGTAGCTAATTTTATGAGGTTTACTCAGGGGAGAATACCTATGATGGACTTTGTTGGACGCTTTACTGACTTATGGTGCTTTGTTCCAAAATTGGCGAGGAATGAGACTATTGCAAAAAAAGTGACTTTATGATGGGATTAAATGTTAAATTAAGTGATAGATTAATATATTTAGGCTAAAGAAGTTTTTGGAAGTGGTGAATCAAGCTCTCAATTCTTAGGGGATCCTAATGGAAGATTACAATGGAGGATAGATGGTTTTAGCTAGATGTTCAGGATGTGTGAATTCTAAGAGAAGGAAGCGTCATTATCAAAATGTCGACTAGAGCAGTTCAAAGAAATGTTTCTAGGGGGAAGAATCAGTTTCATAGGACCTTACTCAGGTGACCTATCCCCAGTGTGGTAAGCTTGGTCACTTTCATAGATAGTGGCCCTAACCACTAGTATAGTGCCAATCATATGGTAGTATGTCACAACTATAGAGGTTTTATAAGAACCCATGATAGATGGGGAGTGATGGAATAGCTAAGTAGAAATCTAATGTGGTAAGGGGATATTCAACACCATATCAGTCTGGTGGTTGGAGTTCTATAGGTCATGGTAGAGGCAGTGGATGAGGTGCCTCTGGAAAAGAGAACCCATATCCGTAGAGTGGTGTAGTATAGGGGACTCAAACTGCAACACAAGAAAGAGGGGTAGGATAGTTGTAGGTAGTTCATCCTACACTGGTGGATAGTGAGGTTGGACCATCAACAGTTAGAGGTATTATTATTGTAGCTTCTATAATATCTAGTTCCATTTTTTATACTAGTTTGGATAATTATTTTATATCTACACAACTTGTGAATGGGTTAAAACTAACTATGGATTTTCTGAGTGGAGTGATGATGATCGATACACCATTAGGAGTACTGTCAAAGGACATCTATTTGTTCAAGGGGTGTTCTCCCAAGGTTGGGGAGTATCGATTTCTTTGGTATCTTTATATCATTGACATGGTAGGCTTCTACATAATTATGGGAATGGACTGGTTAGTAGCATACTAATCCCACATTGATTACTACCAAAAGATAGTGGCTTTTACATATCCTAAGGGTAATAATTATATTCACCATAGAGAATGGGATATCAAGGAATGTCATACATGGGAGGTTCATCATCCACTGGTGGATCTCATTGCCCAGGTTTCTAGTATGTTTCTGGATAAAGAGGTGTAAAGTAGGATACATTTCGACCCTTAGTGGATAGGTTAGAGGATGTGAATATTTAGGACTTATTAGTTCTTCCACCTGATATATATGTGTAATTTATAATTAAGCTCATGTTAGGGGCTAATCCAGCTTTTATTCGACCATAAAAATTGGCACCAACAGAGTTTCAATATCTCAATACTCAATTGGAAGATTTGAGGGATAAGGGGTTTATATCACCAAGTATATTTCCTTGGGGTTTCCTAGTATTGTTTTCTAAGAAGGCTGGTAGAAATTTACACATATATATTGATTAATAGAAGTTGGACTGAATGATAGCAAAGAACAGGTATCCTCTTCTGCGTATCAATGACCTATTTGAACAGTTTATAAGAGTTGTGTTTTCAGCAAGAATTAATTTATTTTAGGATATCACCACTTGAGAGTTTGACCATCTGACATACCTCAGAATGCTTTCAGAAGAAGGTATAGCTTGTATGAGTTTGTTGTGATTTCATTTAGGATAACGAATTCTCCAACAATGTTTGTGGACTTAATGAATAGAATCTAACATTCGTACATGGATTATTTTGTGGCGGTGTTTTTGGATGAAATCTTGGTGTACTTCAAAACTCATAATGATCATACAAAACATCCGGACATCATCTTGAGAACACTGAGATAGAATCGTATATACCCCAAGTTGTTGGAAATCAATATTTGTTATATTGATATAAGGATCGAAAGAATATGTTCTTTATAGATTAATTACAATAGGGGTAAATTTTAGTAAAAAAATAATAGTTTAAAAAAATTAAACTAAGATATTTCACAAAAACACTTTTAGTAAATTCTATCAGATTCAGACATGGCCCTTAGTCTGATTAATAAAGTATTGTAATCAAGATGATTCTGATAATATTATAGAATATAGGCTATAATTAAAATAGATACAATTACATAAAAGTGTCCTAGATTTATAGTAGATCTGATTAATAGTTCAGATTGTGTTTATCATATTTATAATTGTTATGATAAAACTACTACAAACAAGAAAATAAGATTATAGAACTTGTAAGAAATAATTAATACAATAGAAAAATGTAAGAATTAAATATATCTATTTAAAATGGATAGATCTATTTTATCCTTAAGAGTAAGTTATCCACAAATCTTGGCTAAAGGTAAACGTTGTTGTATACTTATTAGAAAGTATGTCTTTCCTCATCAAGGAAATCCCCTGATATAATGATTGTCTTTGTTTTGTATCATATCCCTAGCACCCCTTGTTCTAATTAATCGGCTATATCTTTCTATCCCTACATGACCTTGATCAAAATATTATATTCTCTAACTTTCTATCACCATAATCCCTCAATCATAATCACAGATCGGATGCATGATTACAAAGAAAAAGTCTGTAAGGAGACAACCCAGGAAAGGATTCCTTATAACTACAAAACTCAAAGATAGTTACAAAGACTAGGAACAATGAATTCATTATTTGTAATCTCCAAAGCTCTGACAAAATGAGAAATTATAAATGAAATTGATCATCCAGCTCCAAACTCTTTGAATAACCAGTTATTTATAGGCATTTCTCAAACAGTCATATTTCTTTCCCAATGGTCATATTTTTTTCCCAACAATCATATTTATTTGAGTTTTTTTCAACAACATGGGCACCTAGAGATTTAATGGATCTTTTTTAACTAATTTTCTAATGTCATATTTATTTACACCATTACAGTGTAAAAAAAATTCCTTACATTAGAATATGTCTTCTGAATATGATCGTAAAATTAAGTCTATCTGATGGGGTTATTTGCAATTTTCATTATGATATACTTAATGAGTATCGGTATGATATTCATCAATACCTATATCAGTTCAATTAATAATAATTTTTCAGTATTAAATACAAGAAACAAAGTCTTACATCTAGTCGGATAAGGGTGAATCTGATGTTTATTAGATCCATACTCATTACGATAATTGTAATAAAGAATTATAAGATTATTTTTTTAATTCTTTTGAACTTATTATAAGTATGGTAAGACATTATGTTTTCTATAAAAACGTTCTAAAACACTTTGGACATGAGAATTTAGTAACCATGTAATTAATAAAATTTTTATGATTTCCAAAACTAAAGGAATGGAAAATTCATAAGTATAACTTTTGAATCAACAATCCACCCCTTTTTGGAAAGCACAAACCCAAAACATAAATGTAAAATTAACATTGAAAAACTTACAACTCATTTTCTTTTAGGTACATTATATTCAGAGTTGAATATGAAAAACTTAACTCCCCCAGATTTTTTTAACTCTTATGAATATGATGGAGATAAATGTTGAATATGATTATCTCCACCTTGGTATAAAATATTTTTTATGATTTTTATTCTCCCACTTACTATAGAAATATTCCTTTACTATAAATTTATCCCCCTTTGTTTAATAATATCCCCCAAAAAATAATATTTCTGCCCCTTATTGATTTTTAAAAATAACGAGTAAGAGTATTGAGTTTCCATAATAGGGTTAGAAAAAACAACAATATGAAACAATATAATGAACTGGATAATCATCTACAAAAATTATGAAAGAATATTCAACCAATCGGAATTGAAAAACATTCAAAAAAAATAATGGGATAAAGAATTAATTCATTCATAAACATGTTTTTGGAATTCATTGAAAATTACAACAAGAGTTCAAAAGGAAAAATATTTTAATCTTTCTTCATCAAAGACTTCACAATGGTATTCATCTTCTTAAACTCTTTTTTGTACTCCTTGTTCTTTTTCATTATTTCATCTTGATACCAAGATTTCTCTTCTTGAATCCAAATTTTTTTAAACAATTCTTTGTTTATATTTTTAAAATAGATGATTTCCTCTTTACAATATTTGAGCCTGGACAACTCCGTTTGCAAAAATTACATCTTCCATTTTAACTATTTCATTTCTTTATTCTAGTTGTCAATTGTATCTTGGAACTATTCCATGAATTTAAACCTTTCTCCCTTATCGTTAGATAACTGACTAAAATCATCTAAGGATCCATTCATAAGATTTTTCATATATTAAAAATTCTCATCATGCAACTTAATAATGGAATCTATTTTATGAGATCATTTTACCAATAAATTGCATGCCTTCTTGTTATTACAAGAGATTTCTTGTAAAATTTTTAAATCTACCACAGTTAGGATCATCCTTTCTATTAACATCTTTAATGGTTCTATTTTATAATGAAGAATTTCATGAATCATTTATCCCCTTTCTTCAATTATTGGGAAATATGGAATTGTTCCTTCAATTATTTTCATGATTTGGATAATGAAGTAAACTCCTTGAGTAGTTATTGTATTGACTAAATCTGATTTATCTTTTTCAATTTTTTGGAGATTAATATGATTGGTTTCAACTAACTCTTTTTCTTTTTTTTCTTTTTATGCTTTTTTTCTTTGAAACTGATTTATCAGATTTATCATCAGCTTCTTCTCCATCATACAATTGAATGGTATCTCTTTAATCAGTGTCACATTTTTCCTACCCTTTGTTTTTTAATTTTGATCTTTCTCCTATTGCATATATGAGGATTCATCTTCTACCTCTGATGATTTTTTCTCAAAACTTCCAGATTTTTATTTTTGATCAATCGTGGATGGAAAATCCAATGATGATGCCTATGATGATCTCAAAGAAAACTTATCATATTGAGAATTTTCATTTTCATATTCTACATCATTGATATTATCTTGATTCTCATTTTCTTCATCCCCATCATCTTCAATATTGTCCTTTTTATTACCATCCTATTTATTTTCATTGTCTCCTTCTCTTTAAACTAATTCCTCAATTGTCTTGTACTCACTTATTTCTTAAATTCCTTCTCATTCTTTAGATAATTTATCAATCCCTTCAGTGCCTTCATTAATTACTTTAAAAAAACTCCTTATGTAATTGAATTTCTATTATTAATTCACCTTTACCAACTGGTGCTGATTCCAATTATTTTTCTTTGAATGGTGATGATTCCTCATCAACTAGGTTAGCCTTTCCCTTGTCTATGATAAGGGGAAATTTAGTATTAACTATTTTAGTATCTTGAAAAGAAAATCTAGCATTCATACTTGGTGGATCATTCTAAGAGGAAGGTAGAATCAGATCCACATTTCCTGAATCCTTTTCCACTCCTTTTAAAAAACATTACATAAATTTGATTATGTTGAATTCTTCTTCTGATTCTTCTTCTTCTATCTTTATTCTTATAGAGTATTGGTAGCGTTAGTTTTTAAGGACAAGTCCCTGGTAGGAACAATTCTAATAACTAGTCCTCCTAAATTCTTTTCTACATTATTTTTCATCCACTCCTACTATACTTCATCAGGAACTCTCTTTTGTTTCATTTATTTTATCAGTGATGATGTCTCTAATTTCCATTTCCTTTTAGGATCACCCTATTCAAATTTCATTTGCTTTTCCTGATCACCATACTAAGATTTATTTTCCATCTATTGATCACCTAGTTCATATTTATTTGAGGGTACTTATTTTGAAACATTCTCAACAAATATCTTTGATTTAGCATCAAAACTAAACAACATACTCTTCATTATATCATCACTAATGAAAGGAATGTTTATTTTCTTCAGCATTGATTTGCTTGTAATTTTGAAAAAACATTATGCACTCGACCATTATATTGGTTACCAAAACTATGAATAATATAATATTTTATTTAATGGATTCATTCATAACATTTTCAATGGTAATAAAAATGAATCCCATAAGATCAATTTTTCTCATGTTGACTACGAAATCAAAAATAAAAACATCTGAAACATTCAAAGTGACTCGATCTTTCTTCCTTTGAATTAATAAACCATAATTACATAGAGTAATAAGGCTATAATCAGGGGATATGTGAGATACATTACAATCCGTTTCATAATGATTGAATAAGGAATATTATGTCTTATTCTTGTCAAAAGAACCAAGCTCATCTAGCAATTTGTGAGAAGATAAATATTCTTCTCCATATGATTGTACTCCAAAAGCATTTATGGATTTCTTATGTGATATTTGATATCATTTGAAATGTATTATGAAATAATGTTTTTATTTTAAATACTATTTTAAAAACATGATTGAACTATAAAATTCTTGAACAACATCAAGATAAAGAAAATCATGATCCTCAACAGACATTTCTACACATAGAGATTCCCAGAAATTAAATTTTATAACCTTCTTCATAATGGAATCATATTTTTAGAAATTATTTTTTGACTAACCTTTCCTATAATATGATTTATATGTTTAAATATATAGCATATTCCATCATATTAAAAGAAGAAACTAGTGATTCAGAAATAAGAAAAAAAAATTAGATTAGGATACTTGAAGGAAAAAGCAACTCAACATAAGAAATACTGAGGTGATTGATGTGGAACATAGGGGAGGCCCCTTTATATAGGTAATGGGGGAGTTAGTTTATCTTTCAAAATAGATATGATAGATGATATTAAAAACCTTCGTATTTGATGGTTGAAAACTATTTGATGAAATATTCAAATAATTTTGAACTGACAAGGTTTTTAAAAGATTTATCATATTGATACTGAATACGATTTTGAATAATAAATTAAGAAAAATTATAAAATAAAAAACAAATAATAGTATTTATAAAAACTAAAAGTATTAAAACAACAAATATAAAAATTTGTAATGAATTAGTGAAAATATTTAAAGTATAATAAGAATACATTTGGGAGTAGAAAGTTTCATCAGTGTGAATACCATGTTCTTATTCAAATTTTGTAAAGTAATTATATTATGATAGTTTTATAAAAGATGAATACAATATTTTTAATAATAAATACAAAATTTTAAAATCAAGCTTAAAATATTTTTTACAAGTAAAACTGAATACAATATTTTAGAAATAAAATATTATTATAATAAAAATTCAGAAATAATTTTTTTAAAGAAAACTTGACTCTGAAAAATTGTAACATTTTATAATCCTGATGATCCTTCCAAAGATACTAGATATGAAAATTTTATAAATAAATATTATTTTGGAACCTCGTTACGAATTTTTTTTAAGAAAACTAAAATTTATAAAAACTACAGGTTTTGAAAAAGATCAAGGATGTGTAGTCCCTCTATGAATAGGAGTAACTTAATTTTAGGATATGGGTAAACAAGAAGTATATATGAAATATCATTTTACATTAATCATTCCGAACTTTTGTTTAATGTATTAAAATCTATCAGAAGGTGATGGTTTTTTTAAAATATTATCAATTTGATCTTATGTTCTGATGAATTAAAAAAAGATATCTTATTTTAGTGTGTGATATATATGGAAATGATGTCTTATGTCTATGTTATTATCACATGAGTGATGTGATGAGTTTTTACTTAATGAAATGGAAATAGTGTTCTCTCATAGTATTTATGTTTTTTGTCAAACTCAATCTATAGTTTGTTAGTGTGTGTGGCATCCACAACACTTGAGCAAAAAAACTAATAGCTTCCATATATTCGGCTTCAATAGTGGAAATTGATAATGGGTTTTGTTTATTACATGACTAAGAAACTTGTGAATCTCCTAAAAAATGAAGAAAATTGTATGTGCTTTTTCAATCCATTCTACAACCATCATAGTAAGCATCCGAAAAACTTTTTAATTCAAAAACATTTCTAGAAGAATAAAAAATTCATAAATCCATAGTTATCTTAAGATAAAAAAAGTGTCTTAAATATTTTAAATGGGATTCATTTAGATTTTATGGATATCTATAACATAAGCATATAGAAAACATTATGTCATGGAGACTAGTAATTAATTATAGTAAACTTCTTATCATACCTCTAAAAATATTTGTATCAACTGGTTGCCTAAATTCATCAAGATCAAGTTTATTTGAGGTACCAATGGGAGTAATATTACTTTTAGTATTGTTATATCCAAACTTTTTAAGAAGATATATTATATACTTGTGCTAGGAAATAAAATTTCCTTATTGTTTTTGAGAAATTTTAAAACCAAGAAAATATGTTAACTCACACGTCATACTCATCTCAAACTAAAATTTCATAAGATCTACATTGAAATGTGTTAACGATAATTGATTTTATCTGAATATAATTTCATCAACATAGATTTGAACAATCATAATATTTTTATTAACTTATATTATAAAATGTGATGGATCCTAAGATTCCTTAAAAAAATTGTTTTGTAATAAAAATCTTATTAATCTATCATACTAGGCTCAAGGGGATTATTTAAGTAAGTATAAATATTTAGTAAGTTTATAAATGCATTTAGTATGTTTTTTATTTTCAAAACCAGGGGTTTGTTCAACATAAACTTCCTCCTGAACATATCCATTTATAAAATCACACTTCACTTCCATTGAAAAAAGATTGAAATAAAAGAATGTTGTAAAGGATAGTAGAATATGAATCGCTTATATTCTAGCTACTGGTACATATGTTTCCTCATAGTTTATGACTTCTTGTTGATTATAATCCTTATCTATAATTATTTATTTATGTCTGATGATTATTTTATTTTCATCACATTTGTTTCAAAAAACCAATTTTACCCTGATTATAGAATTTTCATTAGAGAGCTCAACCAACGTCCAAAATTTGTTTCCCTTAAATTCATTGAGATCATATTTCATAAACTTAATCCAATCCTTGTAACCAAAATCCTCATCAAGATTCTTAGGTTCAAATTTGGAAAGTAAATCTAGATTCTCAACTTCATTCCTTAAATTACTTATAATCCTAACTGGTTGACCAACATCTCTAATCATATTGTCACTATGGCGATTCCTAAGAAACAACTGACTTATTGGATTTTGAAAAGATTGTTCTTCAATATAAGGTAAAAATATTCATGAGGAGTAACTTTAGAAACATTTACATAAGTTATTTCCTTATAGGAATAATTTTCTAACATAGGTTGAAAATAAGTTTTAGAAATAAAATCTAAGGAGGATGTGGGTTGGGGTTGTTTAAAAACAAAAGGGTTGGTTTCATAAAATTTTACATGTACTATTTCATCAATAGTGCAATAATTTTTATTAAAACTCTATACATCTTAGAAGTAGTGGAGTAACCTTAAAATATTCCATCATTTGATTTGGGTGAAAATTTATATAAATTATCTTTCATATTCAGGGTGAATTCTTTATATCCAAAAACTCTAAAGTAATAATCTTTTAGTTTTAGACTAGTCCAAAACACATAAAGTGTTTTATTAAGAATGATTTGAATTAAAACTCAATTTATAGTATATCATTCTATACTAATAGATTCAGCCCAAAAAATAGTAATTAAGTATTCCTTCAACATGGTTCATGTTATTTATTGAATATTTCTATTTCTTCTTTCGACAACACCATTTTGCTGAGGGGTTCTCGGAGCTGAAAATTTATGTTCTATAACTTTCTTAATACAAAAAGTTTTAAAATCAGAATTTTTCAAATTCTACAACATGATCACTATGAATTGTTATTAAGGGAAGGTTTTTCTTATTTTTAACTTTAGCTACAAAAGTTTTTAAATAGAAAAAATCTTCATATTTCTTTGTGATAAAATAAACCCATGTGTATCGTGTGTAATCATCAACTAAGACAGATACATACTATTTTCCCTCAATACTCCTATTTTGTATAAGTCCAAATAAATCCAAGTGCATTAACTATGAAGAATCAGTTATTAAGACTTCAATAATAGATATAAAACTTGAATTATATAGCTTACCATATTGATAAGGGTCACTGACTTTTGAAGAATCAAACCAATGATCTGGTAGACCCATAATAATTATTTTCTTAGTCAAATAACATAATTTTCTAAGGTTATAGTGTCAAAACCATTTATACCATAACCAATATTGATCTTCCATTTCACTAAGGAAAGGTAAGTCTTATCTCCTAAGGTCTTATAAGTAAAATTTACATTCATTCTCATACTGATTAGTAGAAATAATATATTAATCCTTGTAATTGTGTACAACACATTTATCATTTACAAAATTCACAAGGTAACCTTCGTCACATAATTTACTTATGATTTTAAGGTTGTGCTTAAGAACTTTAACAAACAAAACATTAGAAATTAAATATTTAACAAGAAGAATGATATTACCTATACTAATAATCTCTCCTTGGGAATTATCTCCGAAGGTTACATTTCCACCTTTCATATTTATAATCCTTTCTATGAATTATTTGTATCCATTAATATTTCTATAACATTTATTATACATGTAAAAAAAATATTGTTTTGATTGTACTATCTTTTTTCCCTAAAAATAAAATAATTAGGCTTTTGGAACCCAAAACATATTGGGTCCAAAAATGTTAGAAACAAAAATTTTGCAATCTATATTTATTTTTTGAAATAAGATTTTTGGAAATGTAAGGATTAAACTTTATTGAGTGACTAATTTTTCTTTCAATAGCCACCATTTTTACATTTAGTACAAAAGGGAGCACTTTTAAGAACAAATTAATTATTACTAACAGTTGGATTATTATGAGAAACCCCCATTCTAGAACTAGTACCATGGGAAATAATTTTTTTATATTTTATCAAAATCTTCTTTACTAGTGGAAAATTTGGAAAAAAATATTTAAAGGAAGAATTTCATATTTTAGTTTTAAAACTAAATACTTATCCGTGTAAGTATAAGTTTTAGATGTAAGGTTAGTTTCTAAAATATTTGTATCAAAAATCCCTTTTTTTAAATCTTTATAAATATTATCTCTCTTATAAATATATTTTCCTAAATCTTTAAAAATAGATTACTTTAAAAAAAAAATTATCCTGATATTTGAATAGATATGATATCCCATTTGTTAAAATACATATCCTTGAATTTTTCTGTTCATGTTTTTTAAAAACATTGAAATTATTATTTTCTAATAACTTTGAAAAATGGGAGATCTCACCATATGAAGGTAAAGTATTATCTTCACTTTTTTATTAAGATTCATCATTCTAGGATTTATAATTTTTAATATTATCATATTCGGGATAATTCAAACTTAAAAATAAGATTATAAGGTTATTAGCAGTGCTTACCTTATTTGTTAAACAAAGATATATTTAGGTACCCTGTAAAGGGGACCAATGTTCCCCTATATAGAACTATTATTATCATAAAAATTATTTTATGAATATATTCCACTTGCACTCCAAGTATTAAAATCTTTAAGGATATTCTTTCCCTGATGATTATAAAACTTTTTCTGATTTCTACAAAATTACTTTCTTTTTTATCTTTACTTTTCATTATTGGATAATCAGTTCTGATGTGTCCATCTTTCTTACACTAATAACAAGTTACTTCAGAATATTTATTGTCATTCCTATCCTTGTTACTTTTCATATACCAATATTGAAAATATTTCTTATTAGTTATCTTGTTCATCCTCTGATCAAGATAGGATAGTTTATTATCATATTGTTCAATAGTACTAAAATTAAATTGAATAACAATTTTCTTTTTTTAGGAAGTCTTAACAACATTTTATAGCGTTTTTACTTTAGTAGGATTTTTAGTAGTATTGAATGTAACACCTCCATTATTTTTCTTAGCTTCCTCATTATATCTTTTTAATCTACCCTCGTACTTTATAATATTACAGTTAAAATCATCTACAGTGATATTTGTTAATTTCCTTGTATCATCAACCACAATCCTTTTTAATTCCTATTCATTGGGAATGATGTCAAAAATCATCTCCAAAAGTATTTCATCATCTAAACCTTTCTCTCCATGAGATTTTAGAATATTAATTATTTTCATGAATATTTTCTGAATCTTGTACATTGATTATCTAGGAAACAATTTAAAGGCTTGATAATCAGATCTCAACATAGATCTCCTAGTTTCAAAAACCATAGAAGTACCAAAATTTGTAACTTATAACATTTTTCAAATACTATTTCCTACTTCACAAGAACAAATGTGACTATAGATACTCATAATCATTGAGTATAGAAAAGTGTTTCTAATTCTGTAGTTGAGTTGATATTTTTACATTTCATGATTTGTAAATTTTATAACTTCACAATAAGGAATATTATAATTTCTAGTGAGCATGAAAAACTTGTCAACCCCGATGTTGATAAAAAATTACTTCATTATATCCCCCAATACTCATAGCCAGCACAATAAAAAATTCGTGGTCTATTGGGATTGAGATTATCAATAGATATGAAATTATGTCCTTTCAAATTTTAAAAAATGAATATAAAAATTATCTTCCAAAAACACGTTAGTGTAACATATATTTATAAACAAAAACTTTATAACAAATTTAAAAAACTTGCAAGAGTAAAGAATGAAAAAAGTTTAGTAAGTATTTTAGCAGTGGAATTAGGCTCTAATACTAGTTTTTGGATATCAATATTAGTTATATTAATATTAATATCCACATAATATATTTTTGATGTCTTAATTACAAGAGGGGGTGAATTGTACTTTAAAAAACCTTAGTTTAAAAAAATTAATCTAAAAAAATCATAAAACCTATTTAAGTAAATTATATCATATTTATACATGGCCATTAGATAGACTATTAAAGTTTCTTAATCAGGATTATTATGAAAATATAAGAGTATATAGGTAGTAATTAGAATAGATACGATTATATCAAAGTGTTTTGGACTCACAATAGACTTGATTAATATTTCAGATTGTGTTTATGTTATTTATATTTGTTATGATAAAACTAATAAAAACAAGCATACTAGAATATAAAACCTATAAGAAATAATTAATACAATATAAACAATGTATGAATGACTTACAACTATTTAAAATTAATAGATTTATTTTAATTTTAAGTGTAAGGTAGCAAAAAACCTTTGATAAAGCTATCCCTTGTTTTTTACTTATAATAAAGTCTATCTTTCCTCAGTAAGTAAATCCCTCGATATGATGATAATTTTTTTCTATATATCTATCCCCAAAAGCCCTTGATCTAATGGATCAGCTCTATATTGCTATCCTTACAAACTCTCGATTAGAAGGTCAAATTCTCTATCCTGCTATCCTAATAATCCCTCGATCATAATCACATATCGGATACAAGATTACAAAAAAAATCATAAGGAGACAACCCTCATAGGGTTTACATAGACTAAAAAACTCTAAGAGAATTACAAAGACTAGTTACAAGATGTTCATGATGTGTATTCTCTAGATCTCTCAAATAGTGATAAATTTCAAATGAAATTGATTATCTAGATCTAAACTCTATGAATAACCAGGTATTTATAGGCATTTCTCCATCATTTATATTTCTTTCCCAATGTTCATATTTCTCTATGTTTGTTTCAATAACTTGGACAAATGTAACTTCAATATATCTTTTGTAACTAATTTTCCGACATCGTATTGATTTACACCACTGTAGTGGAAAAAAATTCCTTACATCAGAAAAATAATCATTTGAATACAATAATAACATTAAATCAGTCTGATATACTTCTTTATAATTGTCATTATGATATACCTTAGGAGTATTAGTCTAATATTCATTAGTATCGGTATTAGTCTGATTACTAAGACTTTGTCAATATGAAAGACAACAAATAAAGTCTTACATCTGGTCTGATAAGGGTGAATCAGATGTTTATCGGATCCATAATCATTATGATAATCATAATAAAGAATTATAAGTTTATTTTTGTAATTCATTAGAACATATTCTAAGTATGTTAAATGATTATGTTTTGTATAAATACATTATAAAACAATTCGGAAATGAGAAGTTAGTAATCATGTAATTAAGAAATTGTTTGTGATTTCCAAAACTAAAGGAATGGAAAAGTCATAAGTATAAATTTTTACTCAACAAAAGCTATAAAAGTGTCAATTATGGATTGAATAGGTGGACTTATTGGGTCATATTATCTTAGAATATGGTATGTTAGTGGACCTAGAGAAGGTGTGGGTAGTGGTTTATTGGGAGAAGCTTGAGAATGTCTATGATATCTTTAGTGTTTTGGGATTAGTAGGTTATTATCATAGGTTTATCCAGAACTCTTCCCAATTAGAATCACCTCTTTCGGTTTTGACCAAGAAGGGGATAAATATTCAATGGCCTTGAACATGTGAGAATGCTTTCTAGGAGCTGAAGAAGCATCTGACTGCAGCACTGGTCTTGATCCTACCCAATCCAGGTGAGGTGTATATGGTGTTTTTTGATGCTTTTGGGATCAGGCTTGGAGTATTATTGATTTAGGGAGATCTAGTTTTAGTATATGAGTCTTGATAAATGATTCCACAAAAATGGAATTACCCTACACACAACCTAGAGCTAGCAGTAGTGGTTTATGTTTTGAAGTGTTATTGGCATTATCTATTGGGTGAAAAATTTTCTGTGTATGTTGACCATATGATATTAAAGTATATATTTTTTAAATAATATTTTAATATTTAGTAGTGGAGGTGGGTTGAATATATATATTCTTTTTATTTTGATGTAACGTATACACTTAGGAAGGGAAACAGTGTTGCTGATGTAATAAGTAGGAAAAAATAGACTCATACTGTTCAAGAGTCTAGATATGAGTGGAAAATGATGACCTTACTGGTTGAGATGTGGGTTGTGGTTTGGGAGGTCTATGAGTATATGAACCTTGTATCATTTTCAATATATTCTACACTTATGAGTTAGATCAGAGATAGACAACATGAGGATCCAGAATTTTTGTCCTTGAGAGAAAGCCTTGAAGGTGTGCAGTCACCTTTAGATTGGACCATGGATGAGGATGAGATACTATATGTTAAGAAATGGGTTTTTATGCCTAAAATTATAATGTAGGATATGATGTGAAAATTTCATGCCTCAAAGTGGGTGGTGCATCTAGGTGTGACCAAAATGTATCGTGACCTACATCAAATATTTTGGTGGTCCGGTATGAAAAAGGAAATATATGGGTTTGTGTCATGATGCTACATTTTTCAAAATTTGAAGGTTGAGTATCAATGTAGTATTGGTTTACTAAAGCCATTTACAATTCCAAAATGGGGGTGGGGTGATGTTTCCATGGACTTTTTTGTGGGTCTCCCAAGGACACCTTGGAAGAATGACGCTATTTGAGTGGTTGTGGACTGACTGATGAAACAATCACATTTCTTGACTATAAGGGATACTTTTTCAGTGGAATAGTTAGGAGAATTGTACATCCCATAAATAGTCCACCTATATAGGGTTCCATGGAGTATTTATTTAGACTATGACTTACACGTAACTTCACACTTCTGGCAGGGCTTGTAGAATGCACTTGGTACACAGGTTCGTCTGAGTAATGATTTTTACCCACAGATAGATGGGAAGTCAGAGCGTACTATACAAGTTCTTGAGGACATAGTGAGGGAATATGTCATAGAAATTTATGGGTCTTTAGAGATGCGCCTAACATTGGTGTAATTTTTATATAACAATAGTTGTTAGGAAACTAAAAAGATGGCACCATATGATGATCTTTATTATAGGCCTTTCATATCACATCTATGTTGGATGGAGGCATGTGAGTTAGAGTTGTTGGGACCAAGTGTCATGCATGAGACGTTGGAGTAGGTTCAACTGAATTGGAAACCTATGGCTATGGATCAGAGTAGGAATAATTCATATACTGATATAATTCATCTACCCCTAGAGTTTACAATGTTTGATCATGTGTTCTTTCGAGTGTCACCTTGATTAGGTCACCCTAGGATTTAGAGACAAGGAAAGCTGGCAACCAAGAATGTCAGACTATTTGATATTGTAGATAAAATTGGTTCTATGGAATACCAATTGTTTCTTCTACATAGATTCAATTATATTCATGACAATTTTCATGTGTTACAACTTTAGTGGTATCACCCCAACCCTTCTCATGTGATTGATGTGGATGATGTTGAGCATGAGACTATTGCATCCCTTGAGGAGAATTTGATATGTGTGTGGGATCGCAGTGAGAATGTTTTTTAGGGAAAGACCATGATTATAGTTCATATATTGTGGGAAAATGGGTTTGTTTAGGAGAAAACCCAGGAAATAGAAGTGGATGTGCGGGCTCAGTGTCCCAATCTTTTTAACTCAGATTCTTAGAGATGCTTGAGAGTACAACATGAGGACAAGCTATTATAAGGTGGAAATATGGTAAGATCACGACCTTTTCTATCGATGTTTCAAGCTCATTTTAGGTACTCTTTTTATTTATTTTAAGTATATCTTTTTGGATTATATCTTGGGAGTGTTTGGGTGAAATTTGGATGTCTTTTTGGGGTTTGGGGAAATGCACAGTTGGTGCACACTTTTCCCAAACTATGTGCCCTGCCCTAGAAAATTGTGTAACCCTAGACATAGATGGATTGAATAGTCATTGCATGGTTTGTCATATAGTTCACCCTCTTAGGAGTAACAATGCACCCCCCACCCAGAAGAGTCTCACGGTTTTGAAAATTGTGTGTACAGAATTTTAAACCCCCTAAAATTAGATTAAAAATTCACGAACCAACTAAAATTCACTATGATTCGAATCAACATGACCCTAAACAATTTGTCTCATTTTTGGAGGCTTCCGAACATATTCCAAGGCATTACAACCTTTGTTATTGAATAATCAAAGCTTATATTGAAGTTATGCACATCTCCTAGTAAGAGATTCTCATCCTGATTATTTTCCTCCCTCTCTCTTATTTTTATCTCATCCTTTTAGGGAAGTTTTCCTCTATTTGTAATAGATATAGATCTAGTTTTTCATGGATATAATAATTTTTATATTGGATCTAGGTTTTGGATATAGATCTCATTCTTTATCCTGATCCCGGTTGTTCCACTTTAATTGGGGATTTCATTCAGTGAGAATCTATCAACGATTTTAAGGTAGGTTCTCTAAATTATAAATCCCATAGTAATGATTTAATTACATGTGTGTAATTATATAATTTTAACTACCATTATTGGTTAATTTCATTTATGATTTAATAGATTTAATTTAATTTCCATGTGATAATGTTTTGGGTTAAATTGGTGAAATTGGATTTGGTAAAATTTGATTAATTAATTGGTAAATCAATTAATGGAATATTGTTATTGTGAAATTGATGGGATAATGGGATTGTGTAATTGGTCGATTAATGTAATTATGGATTAATTTACAATGAGGATTATGATATTGTTGGCTTAACCTAAATGGATTAATTGTGAATTGGTTATACTATTACATGTGATTAACGTAATGAACCAAGATTGATTGATAATGGAATTAGTACCCCATGATGAGAATATTTGAAAATAATGTTAATGATATTTAACCTTGATGTTATAAAATTTGGGTCTATGTGATATTTTGATACATGATATTTTTTTATATACATGTGTGGGACATGGATAGATGCTTCAAAAAGCCCATATTTGATTGACTGATATACGTGTGTGTGACATGGATTGATACTTCAAAAGACCTTGGTGATAAATGAGTTATGGGACATGAACTGATGCTTCAAATAACCACATTCTACTACACATTATATTCTAGGACCAAAATTTTGGAATTGTACAATGGTTTCAATTGGCTGTAATATGAATTGAATTAAAATGTTAATAGATTACCATGGTATATGATATGGTTTAGACTCTGACGTGCGTTGAAGTAGGTATTGAGGGTTCAGTTGCCCTCAAGATCCTGGGGGCTTATATGGTTAATTAAATAATAATTAAATCTGATAATTTTCTACTTATGAATTGTACTTTATTCATTATAAAACTGTATACACTGTTATTTAATGGATATTGTTTTAGACACCATTGGTGTTGTCCTGCTGACTTGTACTCACACCTTGGCTTTCCTGATTGGTACCTGAAAACACTTCATGTTTGTAGGATAGGATAAGGGAAAGGTCCCTATGTTAGATGGTTGATTCAGGATAATGAATGGATGAGGGAACTAAACCTGATGTTGGGACCCACTTAGAGTTTTCAATGTCTTTCTTTTGGGTTTTTCATTTGACACTAGACACGTACATAACATGACATATCTACTTCTTCATTTTTGGGTATTGTATTCCTAATTTAGTCATTACGTGATGTTAGTATTATTCTGGTTATGGTTATATCATTTGATATTTTTTATTTAGTTACGCCATTGTGCTACTTTGATAAAGATTGTATATTCTCTCCATGATTGATATTAGACCCTCACTGCTGGTTGGTAGCCTCTAGTGTATGGGGAGACATGCTTGAGTTCATGTGACCGACTAGGTCGGGGCACCGATGTGTGGCACCCGAGTCAGGAAGTTATAGAAGGAAATTACTTTCACATTAAATGGATTGAGGTATCAAATTTTGTCTATGGATATAAGTGATAAATAGTTTCTCACGTTATCTATTAATTTAGTATCACTTATGATGCTCCCTAACACATCCTACGTCACCACAAACATATTTCATCAATGTTTTCATCAATACATAAAATTATATGAGTCATGATATCCATTAATGCTAATATTGAATTCTAAGTATCAATACACATGTTCATAGATCGGAACATCCAATGACACTTGGAAATGTAGATGTACAATTAATGGGTCAATTTTCATTAGCTTTTATCTATGATATTAACAAGGGAGATAATTGTGAGAAGGTGTCTCAATGTCTTATGTTCCTCCTACCCTAGATATACTATATTGTTTGTATCCTATTAAAAAATATTATATGGCCATATAACAAGGTTTAATAATAATTTCATGGAACCTCTAGGCTCTTATCATATTGGGGAACTTATATGATCTTTCAACATGAAATATATTCTAAAGATATTCTCACATAAAAATATTATACCTGAGAACAATCATGATGTGATAAAAAAATTATCTAATAACAAAAACATACAATCAAGTACTAAAAAATTTTGTTCTAGGGCACTAACATAAACAGACTCACACTTTCACTAAATCCAATTGAAAATAGATTTTATTCCACTAGATCGCACAATATACTCATGATTACACTAAGATAAGTACTTCATTAATGGGTCCTCCACATTTTACTCCGTGGATACTATGATCGCTACAACTTCAACTCATTGAGAAAAATACCTCAAGAGATGAAACTTCTGAAGTATGTGCCTAACATTTGGTGTGACCTTGTCTCTTTAGAGAAAATCGCCACTATAGTGTTATCATAGTAAATTGTGATAGGATATTTACTACTAGGTACCACATCAACCTCTTGAAAAATGTTTCAATTACAAATTGTTTCATTAGATTCATCAGAAGATATAAAATACTCAAAATCTACTATAAAATCAAAAACAATTGGTTAATTTAAACTCTTCTAGCTCACATCTCCTCCATTGATACAGAAGACTTATCTAGACTATGACTTCATATCATTTTGATCTATCTGAAAACTGGAATTTTTATCACCTCTGATGACTAGTTCTTCATATCCTCTATACACCAAGAATATGTCCTTAGTATGCCTCATATACTTAAGTATAAACTTGATAGAACTCCAATTTTTTCCACCTAGATATTCTTGATATCTTCTTACCATTATTAAATAATAATAAACACCAAGCCTCATACATAACATGGCAGACATGATAGATCTTATCACAGAATAATATTGTATCTTACTAATTATCTCTCTTTACTCTTGTGTCTAGGGAGACATTTTCTTCTAAAGATGTACATCATGAGACATTGGAACCAATACCCTCTTGTATTGTTCCATACATAAACTTTTTAGTATCTGGTTAATGTATGAACCTTGGCATAGTCTAAGAAGCGTCTTATATATATCACATATGATCTTGATCCCTAGAATTTAGGCTAATTAGCCTAAGTCCTTTATGGATAATCACTTTCTCAACCATTATTTAACCTCTTGTAAAGAAGGTATATCATTTCCAATTAGTAATATTTCATCAATATACACTACTATTAAAACAATTCTTCTCCTACTAAACTGCTTTTAAACACATGACTTATGTTCATTCTAAATGAAACTAAATTCTTTTGTGGCTTCATAGAATCAAATTCTCAAGGACTTGAATTCATTATTTAATCCATAAATGGATCTATGCAACTTGAATACATTTTTGTCATTTCTCAAAGTCAAAAACCCTTCTGGATGTGTCATATACACATCCTAATGAAGGTTCCCATTAAGGAATGCAGCTTTGAAATCCATTTTCCAAATCTTATAGTCATAATAAGATATTATGGGAAAAATTATGATGGATTTAAACATGGAAATTGGATAAAAGGTTTCTTCATAGTCAATGATTTCATGTTTTATAAAACCTTTGACCATTGTCCATGCATTGTATGTATTTATTTACCTTCAATGTTATTATTTCTCTTGAATTCTCATTTACACCCCATAGGTTTTACATCAACTGGATGATTGATCAGAACCCAAACTTGGTTTTGATACATAGAAACAATCTTGGAATTCATGGCTTCTTGCCACATTGTATCTTCTAGGCTCTCTGTTACCAACTTTTTGGAGATAGGATCATCATTGTGAACTAATAATGAGTCACCATGATCAGTGTATTGAAAACCACATCTCTCTATTTCTCTCTCCTCTCTAGCTATCTTATATAGTACTTGTGTTTTAAGAACAACAACTTCTATGGGGACATGTGGAATTGGTACTTATACCAACTCTTTTATATCATAATCCCCAACATAATAAAATTCAATATTTCTCCCATTGTAATCTTTAAGGATGTGCTCACTCTCAATAAAAATAACCTTCCTTACAATAGTTATTTTCTTGTATAAGGTGTTGTATAGATAGTATCCCCTTGTTTCCTTAGGATAACCTATAAAGACACACTTTATGACTTGTGATGCAAGTTTATTTTTTGATATAGCATTAAAATTCTTCTTAACCGCATGCATGAACATGTGAAAAATCAGTTTTCTTTATACTCTATAACTCAAAGGGAATATCATTTTACACTTTAGTTGGTACATGGTTTAGTAAGTATAATTTCATCTATAATGTATATCTACAAAATGATAATGGAAGGATTTCATGAATAGTCATCAAACATACCATTTCCAACAAAGTACAATTACTCCGTTCACTAACACCATTCCATAGTGGTGTATAAGGTGGATTGAATTGAGATAAAATCTCATAGTCTTCTAGAAAGTCAATAAATTCTTAGATAAGATATTCACAACCTCAATCTGATCAAAGTTTCTTTATCCCTTCCCATGATAATTCTTAACCTCATTCCTGAGCTGTTTTAACTTCTCAAATGATTCACCTTGACTATTTAATAGTGGTTTGGTCATATTACCTTATATATAAGTGTGACATCATTCAAGTTGATTAAGATCAAAAGTGTCTAAGTAACCATCATGATAGAGATTTTTCAAATGTTTTTTGTTTACATGACCAAGATGGTGATTCCATAACTAGGTTTCATATGAGTCATTCATACTTATTTCAATGATGAATTGTCAATATTTGTTTTTCTTAATTTAATATATAAATACTATTATTTAGTTGTGTCATGACATAACATATGTTATATTTATAAAAGTAACAACCCTTATTTCCAAAGATTAAAATAAATCCCTCCATATCTAATAAAGAAACATAAATAATTTTCTTAGTAACACTAGGTACATAATAAAAGTTCTTTAAAACAAAAATAAAACATATAGGAAATGTTATATGGTAGTCTCCAGTGGCTATTACATCCATTATCACTCTATTGGTAGCCCATATATCCACGTCATCTCTAGTGATCTTCTAAAATCTACTTCCTTATTGTATTTTGATACAAATGTTAGAATCATATGCAGTATATAGTACCCAAATTGTATATATAGAAATATTACATTCAATAATGAATGAACCTTAAGATTCCCCTTGATTATTTGGCTCAATGAAATTCCTCTTATAGTGGCCCTACTTTCCACATGCAAAATGTACTACTTCTTGTTCGTTTCCTTACCTATAGATCTTCTTATTCTTGGAAGGATAGTGCTTCAAATCCTTAGACTTGGAATGATTCTCCCTACCCTTTACCTTATTCCTAATATTCTTATTCATCATATGTAAAATGTTTTTTTCATTCCCTATGTCTTTATCAACTTGTAGAATAAGTGTTTGAATCTCTGAAAGTGCCATATCAATATTTCTCATATTATAATTCACAATAAAACTGAAAAAGTTTTTAGGTATTGAGGAAAGAATAAGATATATTAACATATTATCATGGGTATTAAAACCAAATATTTATAGGAGCACAATATAGCTAATCATCTTGACAACATGTTCCACAACTATAACTGACTCTCCATGCTTTCATGTGAATAGTTCATTGAAGATCTCATGTCTCTCTGATCTTTCCTTCTCTTGAAAAAGATTTTTAAGGTGAAAAATGATGTTATATGCATCCATATCATCATATTGTTTTAGAAGATAATTGTACATAGAGTATAGTATGAAAAATTTTACATCCATAGATTCATATACATGCTTTAAATACCCAGATAATTCTTCCACATTAGCCTGTTTGGAAATGAACTTAGGAAGTTGGTCTTCCAGTGTGTACAATTTTCATTCATGGTGTAGTATAAATTGAAAAAACCCATACCATTCCTGGAAAATTGTGTTGGTGAAAATTTTATCCTTATAAAGTATGGATCATAGTGATATTGTTTAATTAGTTTTATTTCCTATTTCTATAAATTAAGAGATGATAATTAGTACTTGTTTTGATTACAAAATTTGTTTTGAAATAAATTAAATTCCATTAATCACCCACTATTTTTTAAAACCCAATATCCCTCACCATAAATTTTGAAATATCTTGTCACTTGTATATTCTAGTGGAAAGTATCCATATTCCCTTTCTCGTAACCCAGACATGGTCCTAACAAGTTATTTGAAAGGTTTCAGTTAGGGGTATCTTTCCAACTACATTAACTCATAGTTCCTTGATCTATTGAGTGGACTCCCCAATCATAAAATCTTTTTTAAATATTTACTAAACCTTTTCATCTTAGTTACACCAAGTCCTACTTGGGAAGTCAACCCTTTATGTAAACAAATTTAATTTAACCCAAAACATCAAGCTAAAATTTCCATGATAATTGAAAGCACCCCCATTTGGGTTCCTCAATGACTCTGAACTATGAGTTTGATTCTAACTTAAGTAATGAAAGGCTAAGACAACTTAAAATTTTAAGTGAGGGATTTTTATCCTTATTTGTAAATTTTATTTTATACTTTTACATTACATTTTAATTTTAAGTGTATTTTACTTAAGTGATTAACCATGTCTGATAAAACGTTTACTCGGACCACCTCCTCTCACATGGAATCTCCATCCTAACTTAAGATTTTACTCACACATAGGTGAGGGGATCCAATGGATTCGATAAAGTTGGTTTATATAAAATAAATACAGATCACATAGACCCTTACATAATAAGGATGATGGGATGTCTTTCAGACCATAAATAATAATTTAACCAAAATAAATAGAACGAAACCAATAACATACAAGGGTTGGTCTAATATCATGATAACACACACATCAAGAAATGAGTATGCATTTTCAATATGGATATCAATTACATAGATTCATTATTTAATTAAGATAATTCACCAATAATTAATCTAATTTATTCAATTTATAATAATTCCATCCAACCATCCTTAATTCACTATGAAATATATTTTTAAACAAAATTAACTTCATTTAAAATTTATGTAGTGCAAAATTTTACCTAGAGGAAACCTCATGTATTCATTGAAAATTTTAACACAAAAATTAATTTAATATATAATTTTTAAAACAATGACATGGAGTGTAATGTCAAATGAATGACACATATAACAAATAATCAATAGGTTTTAATTATACATTTAATTTGTATTAACACAAAACTTTTAGATTACTATATATAGAATACTACAAAGCATGTACAAAATTACACAGAATGTACTGGTCTTTTACTCATGTCCTCAGCACATACCTTAGGTTTGGTTGTGTACCCTTCTTAGGAAAACCTTGATGTACACATCATGTTATCCAACATACTCTGTGTTTGACCTCGTTTTTTACGACATGCCAGTCTCTGTGCCATGTATCTGATACATGGAACACTTGGGACACCTCGTGTACTCAACCAGAGATAACAAGGACTACACATCATGTGTAGTGGTTACATGATGTGTATTTTTTCATATTTAGTTCCAATCTATCCATATATATATGTCGTTCTGATCTATTCAAATTTTAGATCTGATTTTGTTAGATTTGGCCCAATAGAAATAGATACAAGTGAGAAAACATAATACACAACATGTATATTGGATGTACACATCATGTACTTTAGTTTTGTCTATAAAAAGCCTTCAGAACCTTCATGTGATGTGAATCGAATTCTTCTTCATATTTAATCATTAACTGATTACTACTTATGTTATCAACAATGAAGATAAGATATGATGATTTTGGATATAAAACTGAATCATTTTAAGTAAAATAAAATAAAAACCTGTGCAACTAATAATTTAATGACAAATAATTTTAAATTATACATGCGACCCCTATGGTAGCACTATAGGATTCGGGCACAGTGGATGCATCTTTTGATGGAATTCCATCTCATATTTTAGTAATAAATCAGGTATAATTATTTTTATATGATCAAAATTACATATATAATGAAAATAATAGATTACTTGACTGTATTGAAATGATGAAACCAAAAGTGAAGGATCTTCACATTTAATTAATAATTAATTTATCAGTATATATAGAATAACCACAAATTGTAAATTTTCTTTCATCAATGCTCTGATTAACAATATCTTATCATACCATCTTTGCATTGAAGGATCCAAGCAAAGAATATCTCTAGTGGTGATGCACACATGAACCATAATCTCTAAATGATTTCATAGAATCATTGGGTTCTAGAATGGTCGAACATGATTCCTTGAATTGTTCGTGGTTGATTCAAGAAAATTATCCTCAAGAGAGGAAAACTCTCAATGTTCACACGTTATCTTGTGTTAGAAGGGTATTAGATCACTCTAGATCTCTTGATCTGTCTCTAGGAATTTATAGAGTCTCACTCTATCCATTGTGCACACCAATTGTGTTTTAGGAAGGATATATAATTAGCTATTTATTTTAGTGGGTTTAGGGTTGGAAAATTGCATAATAAACCCTTTCTCGATTCCATAATTCATAGTTGATCCCATGTATAATAATATTAATATTAATATTAATATTAAATAATTGACATGTGAAATGATTAAGGAATATAAATAAATACCGTTTCCAATCGATTCATTAAACATGGTCCACTTTCTCTCGTTGATATTTACTGATCCTTAAATAATAACTATTTAATAAATCAGCTTCACTATATTATTCTATGATAAATATAATAAATATTATATTCAAAAAACTTGAAAGTAAATATTTATTATTATTATTTAAATCATTTATTCGTTCCAATAACTTGTAATTAAATTATGGTGATCAACCAAACCCGGATAAATATTATTTATTCTATCTTGTTAAATTCAATACTATAATTTAAATGGGACTACATATACACATAGTGTGTGAACCTATAAGACTCTTTATAAGTGGTATTAGGCATAAATACAAAATTTCCAAGGTTATCATCTAACAACATTTTAGGGAATCCATAGATAAATAAGTTAACATCGCAATTATATCCAACCTCCTATAAACATTTACCTTGTAAAATATATAGGTATTAGGTGCAACTGAAGCATGTGATGGGTCTTACCCAATATTTCTTTTTTTTCATGATTGATGATCAATATAAGATTTACATGATGATAAACACCACGATCAACATAATTGAATCAATGAATACATACAATGGATAAAATGATGGAACCAGAGCACATGATCATCACATATTATTTATAATTAATTTAAGAAATTAAATAATTACCTTATTAGAAATTATTTCTTAATTGATAGATCTTCCAATAGATCTGCATTGTATTTTCATTTTTTATAGGAATAAAGACAATATTACATCTAGTGGTGATACACAAATGTTCCAAAAATCTCTGAATGTCATCGTAGGAATCTTTGGGTTCTAGCATGGAAGAACCTATCACTTTCATTGTTCTCCTTTGATTTCCATAAGAATCACTTGAAAATAATTCTCTTTGATTTCACTATACTTGAGAGTGTAAGTTGGAGGAATATTTGTCTCTGTTCTTGGGATCACTCTTGGATAAGAAAACTCTCTATGGATTCAAGAGTATTATCCAGATTCATTGTGCACAACCAAACAAATGAATTAGCTCTCTTAAAAAATAATATAATTAGGATTATATAGAACTATGGTTATAAATAAATAATTTCACAAGTTATCTATATTATTTATTTAATACCTATGGAAACCCATGTTTATAATAAAAATATTATAATTATTTCTCAGCTTATGCATAACTCGTGAATTAAAATTAAATATTATTTAATCAAATAATATTCAATATAAATTATTTCTCACCAAACCTAAAAACTTGGTCCACCATTCTTACACAATATTTATTGGGCCTTGAATAATGAATATTTATTTAATAAATAAATATCACTACATTATTATACAATAAATAAATAAATACTATATTTAATAAATAAAAAATAAATGTTTATTTAATATTATGCTCACATAATATTCTCTCGAATAACTAGTGATGGAATATATGGAATCAAGAAAACATGAATACTTATTAATCCATATGTGGGAATAATATTTATTCATCTTGTTAAATAATAAATAATATATTATATTATTATTTTACTGAGATTATATTTATACTTAGTGTGTAACCCTCTAGGCCTCTTTCTTAGTGGAATTAAGTGAAGCAATGTAAAGTCCAAGGTTAGTGTCTAGAAACACTCTAAGGCACCAATAAAGAATGAATTTAATACCATGATGACATGATACCTAATATGGATGCACACTATATAATATAATTCCTTTATCATGATATATCTAATCAAATAGGTTTTGTGATGGTGTTATCGATCTATGTGCTCTATGTCTCTTTCATTGAATTTCTAGAAATTGAACTTGACTATAGAATTCCATGGCCATTGATTTATTTAGGATATATCATTTTCATCAAAGGTCCTATAATATCAACTTCTGTTAAATAATATAATGGAAAAATACTTTCTCACATTATTCATTAATGCAATATTACTTATGATGCACCCGATGTATCCTAACTCATCGTAAACATGAGTCATAGTGATTTTCATCAATAAATCACAGTACAGGACTTATAATACTGATTAATATTAATATGATTTTTTAAGGATCAATACACACATATATATTTAGGATCATCCAATGATATAAATGTGGATTTCCTACTAGATGGTCTCATTCTCATAATATCCTACAATGGATATTACCAAGGGTATACACCATGACAAGGAGCCTCAATATCCTATGAGTCTCCAACCCTAATATAATGTATCATTTGTGTCCCTAAAATGATTTCATCTGGTTGTAGAACATATATTTAAGAATATTGTCATGTCACTTCTCGGTTCTCTTCATAATAGGGAACTACTATGACCATTTATTGAGGTAGCTACAATTAGGATTTTATCACTTACTATGTTACATAGAGAAACAATAATGATGTGATAAAAAGTTTATTAATATTAAAAAATATGAATATATGTTATCATAATGTACACAGTTTGGTTTTAGGGCACCAAATCCAACAAAATCCCACTTGAACTAGAGTCAACATCTAAAAACCATCAGTTATCTAGCTCTCACGTGATACTCATGATTCTATTGTGATGGTCCTTTAGTTACGGGGTCCACCACATTTTCTTTTGTGGTAACTCTTATTACTGTAACATCACCAATTTCCTAAAAATACCTCAAGAGGTGATACTTCTGAAGTATATGCATTGTCTGTTGGTGCGACCTCGTCTCTTTTACAAGATCCACCACGACAGTATTATCACAATAAAATGTGATTGGGTATTTACTTCTAGTTACCAAATAAAGATCATGGACAAAGTTATGTATCCAAACATCTTCCTTGGCTACATTAGAAGTTGTTATATACTCAGACTCTATTGTAGAATCAACGTCAATAGGCTGCTTTGAACTATTCCAGCTTACAACTCCTCTGTTGAGACAAAAAATAATAATTTGATTGTGACTTCAGATCATTATGATCTGTTTGAAAACAAGAATCAGTATAACCCCTGATTACTACCACCTTGTCTCTTCCATACACCAGGAACATATCCTTAGTTCTTCTTAGATACTTGAGGATAGCCTTAACAGTATTGCAATGTTGTTCTCCTGGATCTACATGATATATACCTACCATGATCAATTCATAGGTACCATCAGGTCTATTATATAACATTGAAAACATGATTGATCCTATTACTAAAGCCTATAGGATCTTACTTATTCTCTCTTTCTCTCGTTGTGTCTATCGAAACATATTATTAGAAATATGCATACCAAGTGACACTAGAACCAATCCCCTCTTAGATTATTCCATACTGAATCTCTTTAATATTTGGTCAATGTATTTACTTTTACATAGTCCAAGAAGCCTCTTAGATATATAAAAAATGATCTTTGTCCCTAGAATATCGGTTGTTTCACCTAAGCCCTTCATGAATAAAATCATGTTTAATAATTCCTTAATATACTATATGATTTGTATGTCTTTTCCAATAACTAATATATCATCAACATATACTAATAGGATAAAAACTGAATTCACACTAAACCTCTTGTAAAAACATGGATCAAATTCATTCTTAATGAAACCAAATTCATTTATAGTTTCATCGAATTGAATGTTCCATGACCTGTAATATTTCTTCAATCCATAAATGGATCTCTACAGCTTTAAAATATTTCTGGCATCACTTGGAGTAACACACCCTTATGATTGTTTCATAAATACATCTTCCTAATGATTCCCATTAAGTAAAGTAGTTTTTAGATCCATCATCCAATTTTCATAGTCAAGGTAAGTTGTTTTAGAAAGTATAATTTATATAGATTTAAACATGGAAACTAGTGAAAAACTTTCATCATAGTCAACTCCTTAATGTTGTTTAAACTATTTAGTCACTATAATTTCTTTATAGTTATTGACTTTACCTTCCATGTCTAGTATTCTCTTGAATATTCATTTTCACTCTATAGGAATTACATCAACCATCATAGCAAACAGAACAAAACTTGGTTCGGATACATGGAATCCATTTCATAATTCATGTAGTCTTTTCATATTGCATCTTATGATCTCTCTACTCCCTCTTTTTATGAGAGAGGTTATTCAGTGTCAACCAATAATGAGCCATCATATTTAGTGATTAGAAAACCATATATCTACGGTTCACTTACCTCCCTTATTCTTCAATGTAGTACTTTTATTTTAGGAACTACTTATTCCATAGTAACCAATGGAATATTTTCATATACAAAATATTGTGTATCTTGAGCATTAACTTCATAGAATTCAATCATACTCCCACTATACTTTTATAGAATGTGCACCCTCTTAAGAAAGAAATCTTGTCTAGCGACAATCACTTTCTTATCTGATGGGTTGTACAGGTAGTATCGATTTTTCCTTTGGATTCCCTATAAAGATACACTTTTTTCCTTAGGTTACTTGTTAGTTATTTTAGAAGGCCTTAAAAAAACTCCTCGTAGCCCCATAAATGTGTGTGAAACAAAACAAGTTTCTTTCCACTCCATAACATAATGGGAATTCTATTTTCCACTATTTGGTACTCAGTTTAATGTATATTCTATAGTTTGTAATTCATATCCCCAAAAGGATAATGGAATATCTTCATGACACATCAACGACCTTACCATGTCTAACAAGGTATGATTTCTCCTTTCACAAACACCATTCTACTATGGTGTGTAAGGTGGAGTGACTTGAGATAGAATCCCAAACTCATGTAAATTGTCAAAAAAAACTTTTGGTTAATATATTCACCACCTTGATCTGATAAAATTTTATTTATATTATTTCAAAGTTGATTCTATAATTCATTCTTGAATTAATTTAATTTCTCAAAGGACTCAGACTTATACCTCTTCAAGTAGACATAACCAAATCTACTCAAGCCATCAGTACAAGTTATGAAGTAAGAATACCCACCTCTAGATTCTACTGGAAATGGTCCACGCACATATGTGTATACCAATCCTAGAAGCTCTTTATCCCTTTCACCCTATCCAAAAAATGGAGTTTTGGTTATTTTTATTGTAAAAAACATGACATATTTCAAGTGGTTTTATCTCAATAGAGTATAAATAACCATCTTGACAGAGGTTTATCAAACGCTTCTCATTTACATAACCAATATGGTAATGCCATAGCTGGGTGTTATATGAGTCATGTGAACATGAATTGTTCTCTATTTTCAATACTTAGTTTTCATAATTTAATACATAAAGACCATTATTTAAATGTGTCATACCATAACATATATTGTCTTTATAAAATAAAAAACCTTGGTATGCTCATCCTCTTCTATATTTATCAAATACCTAAATAAATATTTAATTAAGTATTTATTCAAAAATAAAATAAATATTTTATTCACTGTCTGGTGAATGAATATTTATTAAATATTCAATAAATAAAATAAATATTCTATTCATAGGCTAGATAATAAATATTCATGTAATTAAATAAATTATTTATTAATGAATAAAATTATTTATTACCTCATGAATACCCAAGAATAAAAAAAATATTGTATATTTTTTTAATTAAATAATTACCTTAGATATCAATATTTTTTTAATATTTATGATCAATAAATCATGAATAAAATTATTCATCAATCTTGAATAAAAACTGAATTAGTTGGTCTTACCTAAAGTCCAAGATTATTGTCTATAAAGTGGTCAAGACAACCGAGATAAAGAAGTTTCACAACATTGAAAACCACACATGAGAAATAGTTATATAATATAATATCTTTTTCATAATATCATATCATGTAGGTTGCACACACATTTCATCAACCTATGTGATCGATACATATTTTTGACTATCTAAAATAAACATTGTAACACCATGGACATGAAATTAAATGAGATGGTTATATTTCAATCAAAGGGAAAAAATATAAAATTCTATAAATATAGAAGGGAAAAATACTTTCTTGTCTTATTCATTAATAACAAATCATTCATGACTCACCCAACACACCTAACTTCAGCATGAACTGTTGTCATCGTGGTTTAGAATAATACATATAAGTGTGTAAGTCGTGATATGCATTACTAATAATCTTAAATTCTAAATACTATTACACATGCTCGCTGATGGGAATATATGATGACACATAAACATGTGGAATTCCTACAGGCGTGTATGTTTTCATAATCTCTATTCTTGGAGATTACCATGTGAAAAATTTAGGAGAATAAGTCTTGTCTTCTTATGAGTACTTACACCAGATAGTCAACATACTATGTTCCCCATCACCGAATTTTATCTAATAATAGAACTAATATTAAGAATATCATCATGGTATTTCAAGGTTCTCATCATAGCTGGTAACTATTATTTCCTTTTTCAATGTGAAAGATACTCTAGGACATTATCACATTATTGTTATACAGAATAAGAACCATTATTTGATAAGGTATTTAAATTAATATTTACTTCATTGAATATCAATGTAATCTAAAGTAAAATGATGTTTTTTCTAGGGAATAAACTCCAATAGACTCCCATTTTCACGAGAATCAGCCATTAATAGCTGGTTAATTATCACATATTAAACATGCTTCTTATTGGGTATGGATATAAATAATGGGCCTACCACATTCTATGGATAGGGATGTTAAAAGGTCATGTATGTGCAGTAAATATATTTTCTACAACTTTATAACCTTGAGTATATCCCTCAATTGGTGATATAACTGAGTATCCACCTCTTGTTCCTATGTCAAAATCCTAACATCCAAACTATGTCTATAGTAAAATATTATCATAATAATGATAAAACTTATTTTCTTTAGTATAACCAAAAATCAAAATAGGACATTTCTAAACCTCTCCTTAATATGCATCAAAATCTACAATATACTCAGATATTGTAGATATGGAAACGACTAGTTGTAGTAAGTTTTTCTTGCACATTACCTTAGGCTTTTTTCCATACTAGTTCAAATTTGACTAAGTGAATACAGGTGTCCAATTTACTTGATAAATATTATTCCCATTTCTCCAAACACTATGAAATCATCTAATTATACTTCTCTATGTACTTTTGGATACTTCTAAATGCAATTTGATTCAGTTATGTTGGATCTATTTGATATTTACCTATTATGCATTATGCATCAGTGATATAAAATGTCAGTACATATAATGGAATATAGGATAAATTCATAGCACTTAATGCTGTGAAATTATTTTAATCTCAATAATATCCTCTTATTCCCATGCATGTTCTACTTGAAGGATTATATGCCAAAAAAAATGTGGCCTTAAATATTTTATATAGTAATTTTCAATACATTTATGATATATATACTAGGACTAGATTTATCAAACCCATGGATCTATCTTATAGATCTTGTTCCCTAGAACACGGTTTTAACTTTAGTTATTTCTTGGAGAAATTTCATTCCTTAGTCTTAATAAATTGGTAAGACGCTTCATTTGTTTTTCATATGTTATCAACATATCTATATTGAAAATTTATAGTTCTCCCACTAACTATTTAGAGACACATGTCATCATTCTTTCCAACTGAATATTCTATGATCACTATTAAATATTTATTCATAAATGAATTTATGTAATCTGTAAAATCAATGGAATTTATTGATGTCATTAACCCTTTATAGTTATTCCTTGTATACATATACCATAAGGTCTCCTTTAGATCACATTATATATACATATTCTATAAGGATTACTCCAAATGAGGTGTCCTTGACTATCAATATCCTTATGTGATGATCATATAAATATGATTTGATAAGTAAAATTTAAAAGGATTTTTTTCATAAGGATTGATGTATAAGTTTTTTCATAGAATAAACCTTTCATCAATCAATCATTTTTTTGTACCATCCTTTACCATACATGCCTAGATTCTATTGAATACTTGCCAACAGTATCAAGTCTTTTAATCATTCAAGATACGAATTCCTCGAATCTTGATACATGGAGTCTGTTACTTGAATTTATACCTACTTTTGAACATTATCATGTTTCAATTTATTGATTCTTTTAAGGAATAATTATTCTAAAAGAATAATATGTGTATCAACAACCATAGAGAACACAAACCAACTCTTTGGTTAAAAAAATTATGCATATTGTGTTTCTCTAGAAATACTCCACCCACTAGGGTTAGTGGAGTCCAACATTCATATTCCAACTCAAGTGAATTTAGAGCCTTAATCCATAGAATTTAATTTTTATCCCACTATCCTGAAATATATTATCTTCCTTTATGGAAATATATTTGCTCTTGAAAATATTTTAATATCCTTAATGACTATAGGATTATTAACTTAGATGCACCTCAGTGTTTGATGTTCGTTTATAGCTAAAGCTAGATTTTAACAATCATTTTTAAATAAATACTTTTTGTATTGTTCTAATAGATTCATATCATATCAAAATTGATATGATATCCATTAGATAATATATTTAGTATATGGTTAGATTCTTTAATTATATTTACAAAACATGTCTTGGAAAAAACTATGGAAGATTTTCAATATATAAGACTCATCATTGATATTACTTTTATTACCATCATGATATTGATGTATATATGGAAATATGAGTTTTATAATACCTTTACTCTATGTGTATGATCAATGAATACTTGGATAATATTTTATCTAACAAGACAACTCATAGATTCCTCAATATTGACCATGTGCACTCATTTACATCATCGAGCATGACTAAAATTTCTTAGAGGAATCTCATGAATTATATGAATCTACCTTTCACTTTAGAATAGTTCACTTGGCCATATAGAACTATATATTAAAATATTTTTATTTTACCTTTATTTAGAAAGGTTTCTTTATATAAAATATTATAAGTAGTTTGTTTATATATCCAGTTTCTTAGTTCAATTAAGACAAATACAATTTTATGGGTATAAACAAGTCAACTAATTTCAGTTTTATCTAAAAAAGAATTATATTTCCACAATCATGTTAGAGTATTATATTTTATATTCATCATTCAATACAATGGATATCAATTATTTATGAGTTTCTAAATATTAAGTTTAGTATTGAAGTACCATAACAACATTTATTCAAAATGTGAAATAATGCCTTGATGTGTCTATCTGAACACTGAGATAAATGTTTTGTTAATACTCATTATAAACTTGAATAAATCCATTTTTTTAATCATAATTAGTGATTTCCCCGTGGATGGCAAAGGAATATCCCTTTCTCGTATCCTTTTGAGTTCACTCCATAACCCTTTATATTCTTTCTCATTTCCTATATTTAAATATATGTATGTTGTAAGCATATTATATTTTCATAAAAAAGTGGTGAATAGAAACATGGTGAATATACCTGAATTGGATGCAGTTGTTTGCTTATTAAATTCAATGTAATTTATTTTCCAGTGTCCACTTTTCACATAAGAAGAAAATAACCTCTTATTCATTCTTCAATCATTGAATAATTTTCATATTTGAAGGACTCTATAATGGATTTTTTGGATTTATATTATCCATGAGATAATAAGCCTTTCCATTCGAACATTTCACCATAAGGGGTGGAAAAACATGATTCAATCAATCCATATCTATAGCGACCCATACTTTACATACATTGTTAATACTTCAAAATTGAAGCACACTTATTACAACATATGACAAAACCACAAAGGACCGTATAGGTATAGTGTCTTTAGAAACTGGGAAACATAAACAACTGGTTCATAAATCTTCTACAGTGCCTCCCATTTATTTCAGCATATCTGGGGTCCCTTTTAGCATATTCTACTTAATATCCATCTTCCTGGCCTGGGGAAAAGAAAACATAAAAGGGTGAGCTCAAATGCTCAGCAAGGGCATATAAAGGAAATAAAAATCATATCATATCTTTATGAAAATCAAAACCTGCAAAAGAGATCATAATATCTTAACATGGAATAAATCATAGAAGTGAAAATGAGATCCCCATAATCATAACATAAAACTTGAAACTTTGTGGCATGCACACATAATCATGGAAAATCATTTCTTGTTAGTCATGACTCATTTCCAAGACTATCTTAGTGGACAAAGTCCCTTTCTGAACCGAGTTCACTCCTCGTTTCAGTCCTGTATCACTGAACCGAAATAACCTTCCGTTCCAGCCATGTCTATCTCATGAGATATAAAATCTTTACCCAATGCATTGGAGGGAGATATAGGTCCGACCCTTCTTATAATGAATCCTTTCTTATGTGTGACACATAATCATAAAACATACATCATCGCATAACACATGTAACAAAAATGGGATTCTTGAAACATCATGACATCATAAATCAATTCATATAAGATAAAGGAATTCATAAACACAATTTCATCACAACATAGTCAAATCAATGTAAAAATATGGATAGAAACAGAACCCTTTATTATCTTAGATGGAAACTAATTTTGATAAAACACTTGAATTGAATTCTTGAGGAAAATATCCTTTCTTCTTCAAAATCAATTTCTTTTCACAAAACATCATGCAATTTTAAAAGAAAGAGATTTTATTGAAAATAGTCATGAAATCTTTTAGAGGAATCTTCATGAAAATAAGGCTTTATAAAACAGTAGAAATCCGTTCGTGCCGTATAAGTTAAAAAAAACATTCTTCGTACTTTTGTCGGAAAAGTCAAAAAGTACCTTGTATGACAAAAGATTCCTTTCATAGAAATTAGTAAAAACTCACCGAAGGGTAAAAATGGATTTAAAAAATTGTAGGTGGATGGAAATAATATTACATATTGATGAAACATGGATGTGGATGATAAAATACACCCCAGTAAATACTTATGAATAAACAATCTCGGATAAAAATGAGATTGTGATATTTCCCTTACCTTAGGTCCGATTTGCTTTGTTCGTGTCCGAAAATCCTGTATAATGGTTTAAATAATGTTATTGACTTATTAAAGAATCATAAATATTGATATGATATCATATATGGTCATATTATTAGCTTCTTGTTAGTAATATTTCATTGTTACTTGTTACTCGGGTCTTTATAACTTTTTGTTCTTATGCGTGTTTTGTTGAATAAATTCTTATTCTTATCTTTAGGTTATAGATAATTCATTTCCAGAATGGTATTAGTGTAGTATATACCATATTCATTCATTCAATTCATTTATATAATCATTATGAAATGAAGATCATGTAGAACGAGTCGCATCACATCGTGGAGACGGAATTCCGTACGTACGCACGAGTGATGATATCGTTCCTATGATCGTGGAATTGTATTGGAGTATATATATATATTATTTCAGTATCAATATTACTTCATAATAATCATATATAGTTACTCATTACACCATTATACCCATCCTTGTAAGGTGATGGTGGAAAAATAGATTACACCACAGCGTGGAGACGGTAATCCGTACGTACGCACGCGCGGTGATTTCATTTTTCCGTAGGATGGATAGAAGGTGAATTAGGGTTGTTTCATATTTATAATAACATATCAGTATGTAAGTAATACTGATGTTATTACTTTATCATGAAACAACTAAAGAAGAAGAAGTTGAAGAAGAAAGAAATTGAAAAGATCGGTAATGGATATTACCTCTTCTTTGGAACGCCTCTTTGAATCCTCCACTTAAGGAACTAATATTGGTCTTTGGAGAATACCAGGACCTCTAGGATTATTCTATGGAAGTGGAGAGGAGAAAATGTCAGGGGTTGGCCGAGCTTGAGTGCTCAAATTGGTGTGAGGAGGAGGGGGAGTAGGTGCCCTTTTATAAGGGAGGAGAGGGGCACCTTAGGAATATCTCAAAATATTATTTTATATTAAAGTCAAAATCGGTTTATAATGGTTCCAAAGGGTCTTATTTCGAAGATAAAGTGGGGATGGGTCGAAATCCTATCAGCCAATAGGATTTAGACAACTTTAGGGTATTATTTTAACCTTATCAATTAGATTTAACTCTAAGTTAATTAATTTAACTTTTACCGTGTCTTTTTGTTTTCTTTCACTATATGGTTAATACACTTACTATAACATGTCAAACGAACCCCAAATTGTTTATTATTAATATATATATCCTTATCCAAGTCATTTGGCCGAACCTTAGATTTTTAGGAATAAAATAACAGTTAATAATATAATATTTGATTTAAAAACTATTTTGTGTCAATTTTGACACTATTTGATATATGATTTTTGTGAAAGTCATAAAAGAATTATATGTTCGAAACAAGTTGATTAAATATACATTAATATATCATAGTAACCTAGAAAATTAGTGTAATTCATAAAAAGTCTTAAATTACATTTATTTTGGTATTTATATTATCAATTATGTCAATATTTCATTAATAAGATAATTACTGCATCATCTTTGTGTCATAAATAAATTAAATTATTTGATGTCTAAAAATTACAAATAAAATACCATTATGTAGGAAATCTTTTTATCTTTCTAATGAATATTTACAATCGAATTTATCTTATGTATAAACCCATATTATAAATTATTTACTTATTAAACATTGATTTTAACTACTTTAACCCTTCTTTAAATAAATTAATAATAAATGTCCTAATCTAATCCAAGTGGGCCTAAATGGTCATATTTTATTCCTAAGTTTGTTTTTGGTCGAATTACACTTGTCCAATAGAATTAGGACATGTGTTAGGGTAATATTAATATCATATTTACCCTTAGTTACCCAATTTACAATTAACCGCAGTAAAAAAAAGTAAAAAGTTACTATTCACCAAAAAATTATTTTCATCTCATTGAACCACATTTTAGTACTTGATATTAACCGTGTCTCTCGGATTTTCGAAATTCCATTCACAGAAGCGGTAAAATTATGTTTTATGCAAAATTCAGTTTTTAACCTACCACTTAGTGGTTTCACTATTCATCAAAAATTGAAAGTTTTCAGAAAAATACAAAAATTTCACCCTAGGCTAATTTCGATATTCTGAGTCCAAAAATGAAGTCCATTTTGAAAAATAAAATTTATAAAATTTCAAAAAGTGATTATTACTATTCATAACGGCTAGTTTTAATAGCATATTATTGTTTAGTGAAACTAGGTATTGCGTACGACGCAAGCTATCGAGGAAGGTCGCGATTGCGTGTAAAGAAAGCCAAGCAAGTGTTGTGTAGAAAAAGATTCCTTTGATGGTTTATATAACATAAAAGTCTCGGGTGTTACATTCTACCCCCCTTAAAAATAATTTCGCCCTCGAAATTCGTCACTTTGTAACAAACAGATGAGGATACTTCTCCCTCATCATATCCTCAAGCTCCCATGTAGCTTCTTCAAGTTGGTGGTTCCTCCATAAAACTTTCACCAATCGAGTGGTCTTGTTTCGTAGGACTTTTTCGCTACGATCCAGAATCACTATCGGCTGTTCTTCATAAGAAAGATCTTGCTCCAGCAGTACAACTTCTGAGCTGAGTACATGTGAAGGATCTGGTATGTACTTTCTCAGGAGAGATACGTGGAACACATCGTGAACTTGAGAGAGATTCGGTGGAAGCGCCAATCGGTAAGCTACCTTCCCAACACGATCCAGTATTTCGAAAGGACCGATATATCTAGGGCTCAACTTCCCCTTCTTTCCAAATCTCATAACCCTCTTCCAGGGAGATATTCGTAAGAACACTTTATCACCCACTTCAAACTCTAGGTCTTTTCTTCGGTTGTCGGCATAACTTTTCTGTCGACTCTGAGCTTCTCTTATGTGTTGTTGAATAGATCTGACCTTTTCTGCCATTTCATCAACGAGATCAGGTCCTAATAGCTTTCTTTCCCCAACTTCATCCCAGCAAGTTGGAGCCCTGCATTTCTTTCCATATAGAGCTTCATAAGGAGCCATCTGAATACTGGAGTGAAATCTATTATTATAAGAAAATTCCACCAAAGGTAGGTGTTGATCCCAACCTCCTTTGAAATCCATAGAGCAAGCTCTCAACATATCTTCTAGGGTTTGAATTGTTCTCTCAGACTGACCGTCTGTCTGGGGATGATAAGCAGTGCTGAAACTCAACTCTGTATCCAGAGTATTCTGAAGACTTCGCCAGAACTTCGAGGTAAATCTCGGATCCCGATCAGATATAATAGAAAGTGGTACTCCATGAAATCTTACCACTTCCTTTACATATATCCTGGCAAGCTGATCTAGAGAGAAATCCTCTCTAATAGGAATGAAGTGTGCAGACTTTGTAAGACGATCAACTATGTCCCAGATAGCATTATTGCCTTTGGATGTTTTAGGAAGTCCTGTGACAAAGTCCATAGTGATGTTTTCCCATTTCCATTCGGGTATGGGTAATGGTTGTAACATCCCCTTAGACTTCTGTCTCTCAGCTTTAACTTGTTGACAAACCAAGCATCGAGAGACATATTCAGTAACATCTCTTTTCATGCCATCCCACTAGAAGTACTCTTTCAGGTCCATATACATCTTCGTGCTTCCAGGATGAATAGAGAATGAAGAACTATGAGCCTCATCCAGCAGCTCCTTCTTTAATTCGGGGATAGGAGGAACGCAAACCCGATTCATGAACTTTATTATCCCATCACAATCAAGGTTGAATTCAGGAACATTTCTCACCTTCTTTTGTAACTCGACATCTTCTTTCTGTGCCTCTTTAATCTTCACATGTATAGATGGTTGAACATTCATTTGAGAAAGATAAGATTTTCCCCTTCCATTATAATTCCAAGATCCATCCTTTGTAAATCCATAAATATTGGATCTTTTGTGATCCTCATCATGGATAAACTAGCATGGTCTCGTCGACTTAATGCATCTGCCACCTTGTTTGCTTTCCCAGGGTGGTAATGGATTGAGCAGTCATAATCCTTAATCTGCTCCAACCATCTTCTTTGACGCATATTCAACTCCTTTTGTGTGAAAATATACATTAAACTTTTATGGTCAGTATAAATATCACACCTTTCACCATAAAGGTAATGCCTCCAAATTTTTAATGCAAAGATTACCGCAGCCAACTCCAAATCATGTGTTGGGTAATTTTGCTCATGGATTTTCAACTGTCGTGAGGTATAAGCTATCACCATATCATTTTGCATAAGAACACACCCCAATCCCTTCTTGGATGCATCACTGTAGATCACAAACCTTTCTCCACTACAAGGCAGTGTGAGCACAGGTGCACTGGATAACCTTCTTTTCAACTCCTTGAAATTCTCTTCACACTCTTCTGTCTAGACAAACTTAACTCCCTTTCGAGTCAACTTGGTGATTGGATTAGATAATCGTGAAAAATCTTTTACAAAACGTCGATAATATCCAGCCAAACCAAGAAAACTTCGGATCTCAGTTACTGTTGTTGGTCTTGACCATCTTTCAATAACCTCTGTTTTTGCTGGATCCACAGATATCCCCTCTTTTGAGATTATATGACCCAAAAATGCAACTTTTTGAAGCCAAAATTCACACTTGGTAAATTTGGCATAAAGCTTCTCCTTTCTCAGGGTCTTCAATATAATTCTCAAGTGATCTTCATGCTCTTCCTTGCTCTTTGAATAGACAAGAATATCGTCTATAAAGACTACCACAAATTGATCAAGATAGTCTCTAAAGACTCTATTCATTAGATCCATGAAGATAGCAGGGGCATTAGTAAGACCAAATGGCATCACTATAAATTCATAGTGTCCATACCTTGTACGGAAAGCCGTCTTTGGTATATCCTCCCTTTTGACCGTTAATTGACGATACCATGAACGAAGATCAATCTTGGAAAAGTATTGAGCTCCGTGTAGTTGGTCAAATAAGTCATCAATGCGTGGGAGAGGATATTTGTTCTTGATAGTGATCTTGTTAAGTTCTCGATAATCAATGCAGAGCCTCATTGATCCATCTTTCTTCTTAACAAATAGAACATGTGCTCCCCAAGGTGACGCACTAGGGCGTATGAATCCCTTATCAAGATTCTCTTGGAGTTGCTTCTTCAATTCCTGCAACTCAATTGGGGCCATTCTATAAGGTGTCTTTGAAATAGGCAAAGCACCCGGTACGAGTTCTATTGAAAACTCAACTTCACGATTTGGTGGAAGACCCGGTAATTCCTCCGGAAAGACATCATCAAACTCCCGTACAATGGGAATATTCTTAATCGTGAGTTTCTCACCAACCATTTGAGATAAATAACCTCCATTTAGTGGAATCAATACCCATAAGATGGAAGAAATTTCCACTGGAAGGTTATGTTCCTCCTTCCATTGGTATACGATCGTAGATTGATCTGGAATATGAAATGTGACTTCCCTTATTTGGAAATTGATATGAGCTCCATGTAGGGAAAGCCAATCCATGCCAAGAATCACATCAAATTCCACTAAAGGAAGGATCACAAGATTTGCAGGAAGCACTTTCCCACAAACTTCGATCAGAGAAGAATTATAAACTTTTGATGCGACTGTTGTTCCATTAGGTGTTGTCACAGCTAACTCAACATCTAATTGTTGAGGTAATACGGTGATACCCTTAGAAAAGTCTTCAGAAATAAAAGAGTGGGTGGATCCAGAATCAAATAAAACATTTGCTACTTTAGAGTGGATGGTAAGTGTACCTTTCACCACTTCGTTATCGTACTCCACATCGCTGATAGAAATTGCATGTGACTTTCCATTGTCTTTAGCCTTAAGAGTTTGTTGACGTCGACCATCATCATCAACCCTTGGATTTGGGCATTGATTGGCATAATGCCCCATCTCCTTGCACTTGAAACATTGAAGTGTAGTAGGTTCGTTTTGTGTATCCCTTCCTTTGTTTATATCATTAGACATCTTCTTCCCATTATCACGGCATTCAAATGCCCGATGACCTTCCTTTCCACATTACAAAAATTTACTTGTCCCTTTAAGACAACTCCCTCCATGTTTCTTTCCACACTTTGAGCATAAGGGAAAGTTCATCTTCTTTTCAGTGTGCTCTTTAGAGTTTCCTTTGAATTCCATCTTCCTCTTCTTATCAAACCCATGTGACTGATGGGTTACTCTAATCTCCATCTCGACATTGAGAGCACATCGAACGATTTCCTCGTAGCTATTGAAGTCCCTTATGGCTAACGCCCTTCGAAGACATGGTTTTAAGCCACTAAAGAATCGATCGATCTTACTCTCAGGTTGGATAATAATACCAGAAGCGTACCTTGCAAGTCTGGTAAAATTTGCTTCATAGGTACCAACCGATTCATCATCCCTTTGCTTCAATTCAAGGAACTCTTTCTCCATCATTGTTCGGAGAATACGAGGGAAGTAGTTATTGAAAAATAAGTTCTTGAACTCGTCCCATTCCATAGACTCAATTTCATCCCTTTGCCTCGCATTCTTAACAAGATTGCACCATTGATCCGCATCTCCTTCCAAACGATACACTGCTAGGATGACTTTATCATGCTCAGAACATTGAAGAACTGAAAATATCTTTTCAGTAGTACTAATCCATTGTTCAGCAACTAATGGATCAGTAGACCCGCTGAAAGAAGGTGGACGCTGCCTCATGAAGGATTCAACAGAATGTTTCTCCCTCCTTTGTTCGTTTGGAAATCCTGCATGATTCATAGCTTGAGAATGTTGTGTGAGCATGGCTACAAGATTTTGCATTCCAGCTCCCATATCGTTTGGTTGCTCAGGGGGACAATCATTGCATTGCCCATTGCATTCCGCATTAACACGGTTCCTTCGGGTTCCAGCCATTGACTAAAACCAAGAAGAATAGTGTGAGCAACACTAATTATAATAGGAAACCACATAATTCAAGAATAAAATTTTCATGCTTATGGTATTATCCTAGGTTATTCAAGTCCATTTCTAAAACACTAAGATTGTGTTCTATGCTTAGACTTATCCTTAGGGTTCTTACTAAGGCTTTCACATCCTAGTTTCCAAAGGTTGACTATACCCTTCGCTCTGATACCAACTATAGCGACCCATACTTTACATACATTGTTAATACTTCAAAATTGAAGCACACTTATTACAACATATGACAAAACCACAAAGGACCGTATAGGTATAGTGTCTTTAGAAACTGGGAAACATAAACAACTGGTTCATAAATCTTCTACAGTGTCTCCCATTTATTTCAGCATATCTAGGGTCCCTTTTAGCATATTCTACTTAATATCCATCTTCCTGGCCTGGGGAAAAGAAAACATAAAAGGGTGAGCTCAAATGCTCAGCAAGGGCAAATAAAGGAAATAAAAATCATATCATATCTTTATGAAAATCAAAACCTGCAAAAGAGATCATAATATCTTAACATTGAATAAATCATAGAAGTGAAAATGAGATCCCCATAATCATAACATAAAACATGAAACTTTGTGGCATGCACACATAATCATGGAAAATCATTTCTTGTTAGTCATGACTCATTGCCAAGACTATCTTAGTGGACAAAGTCCCTTTCTGAACCGAGTTCACTCCTCGTTTCAGTCCTGTATCACTGAACCGAAATAACCTTCCGTTCCAGCCATGTCTATCTCTTGAGATATAAAATCTTTACCCAATGCATTGGAGGGAGATATAGGTCCCACCCATCTTATAATGAATCCTTTCTTATGTGTGCCACATAATCATAAAACATACATCATCGCATAACACATGTAACAAAAATGGGATTCATGAAACATCATGACATCATAAATCAATTCATATAAGATAAAGGAATTCATAAACACAATTTCATCACAACATAGTCAAATCAATGTAAAAATATGGATAGAAACAGAACCCTTTATTATCTTAGATGGAAAATAATTTTGATAAAACACTTGAATTGAATTCTTGAGGAAAATATCCTTTCTTCTTCAAAATCAATTTCTTTTCACAAAACATCATGCAATTTTAAAAGAAAGAGATTTTATTGAAAATAGTCATGAAATATTTTAGAGGAAGCTTCATGAAAATAAGGCTTTATAAAACAGTAGAAATCCGTTCGTGCCGTATAAGTTAAAAAAAACATTCTTCGTACTTTTGTCGGAAAAGTCAAAAAGTACCTCGTATGACAAAATATTCCTTTCATAGATATTACTAAAAACTCACCGAAGGGTAAAAATGGATTTAAACAATTGTAGGTGGATGGAAATAATATTACATATTGATGAAACATGGATGTGGATGATAAAATACACCCCAGTAAATACTTATGAATAAACAATCTCGGATAAAAATGAGATTGTGATATTTCCCTTACCTTAGGTCCGATTTGCTTTGTTCGTGTCCGAAGATCCTGTATAATGGTTTAAATAATGTTATTGACTTATTCCAGAATCATACATATTGATATGATATCATATATGGTCATATTATTAGCTTCTTGTTAGTAATATTTCATTGTTACTTGTTACTCGGGTCTTTATAACTTTTTGTTCTTATGCGTGTTTTGTTGAATAAATTCTTATTATTATCTTTAGGTTATAGATAATTCATTTCCAGAATGGTATTAGTGTAGTATATACCATATTCATTCATTCAATTCATTTATATAATCATTATGAAATGAAGATCATGTAGAACGAGTCGCATCACATCGTGGAGACGGTATTCCGTACGTACGCACGAGTGATGATATCGTTCCTATGATCGTGGAATTGTATTGGAGTATATATATATATTATTTCAGTATCAATATTACTTCATAATAATCATATATAGTTACTCATTACACCATTATACCCATCCTTGTAAGGTGATGGTGGAAAAATAGATTACACCACGGCGTGGAGACGGTATTCCGTACGTACGCACGCGCGGTGATTTCATTTTTCCGTAGGATGGATTGAAGGTGAATTAGGGTTGTTTCGTATTTATAATAACATATCAGTATGTAAGTAATACTGATATTATTACTTTATCATGAAACAACTAAAGAAGAAGAAGTTGAAGAAGAAAGAAATTGAAAAGATCGGTAATGGATATTTCCTCTTCTTTGGAACGCCTCTTTGAATCCTCCACTTAAGGAACTAAGATTGGTCTTTGGAGAAGACCGGGACCTCTAGGATTATTCTATGGAAGTGGAGAGGAGAAAATGGCAGGGGTTGGCCGAGCTTGAGTGCTCAAATTGGTGTGAGGAGGAGGGGGAGTAGGTGCCCTTTTATAAGGGAGGAGAGGGGCACCTTAGGAATATCTCAAAATATTATTTTATATTAAAGTCAAAATCGGTTTATAATGGTTCCAAAGGGTCTTATTTCGAAGATAAAGTGGGGATGGGTCGAAATAATATCAACCAATAGGATTTAGACAAGTTTAGGGTATTATTTTAACCTTATCAATTAGATTTAACTCTAAGTTAATTAATTTAACTTTTACCGTGTCTTTTTGTTTTCTTTCACTATATGGTTAATACACTTACTATAACATGTCAAACGAACCCCAAATTGTTTATTATTAATATATATATCCTTATGCAAGTCATTTGGCTGATCCTTAGATTTTTAGGAATAAAATAATAATTAATAATATAAAATGTGATTTAAAAACTATTTTGTGTCAATTTTGACACTATTTGATATATGATTTTTGTGAAAGTCATAACAGAATTATATGTTCGAACCAAGTGGATTAAATCAACATTAATATATCATAGTAACCTATAAAATTAGTGGAATTCATAAAAAGTCTTAAATTACATTTATTTTGGTATTTATATTATCAATTATGTCAATATTTCATTAATAAGATAATTACTGCATCATCTTTGTGTCATAAATAAATTAAATTATTTGATGTCTAAAAATTACAAATAAACTACCATTATGTAGGAAGTCTTTTTATCTTTCTAATGAATATTTACAATCGAATTTATCTTATGTATAACCCCATATTATAAATGATTTACTTATTAAACTTTGATTTTAACTACTTTAACCCTTCTTTAAATAAATTAATAATAAATGTCCTAACCTAATCCAAGTGGGCCTAAATGGTCATATTTTATTCCTAAGTTTGTTTTTGGTCGAATTACACTTGTCCAATAGAATTAGGACATGTGTCAGGGTAATATTAATATCATATTTACCCTTAGTTACCCAATTTACTATTAACCGCGGTAAAAAAAAGTAAAAAGTTACTATTCACCAAAAAAATTATTTTCATCTCATTGAACCACATTTTATTCCTTGATATTAACCGTGTCTCTCGGATTTTCGAAATTCCATTCACAAAAGCGGTAAAATTAAGTTTTATGCAAAATTCTAGTTTTTAACCTACCACTTAGTGGTTTCACTATTCATCAAAAATTGAAAGTTTTCAGAAAAATACCAAAATTTCACCCTAGGCTAATTTCGATATTCTGAGTCCAAAAATGAAGTCCATTTTGAAAAATAAAATTTATAAAATTTCAAAAAGTGATTATTACTATTCATAACGGCTAGTTTTAATAGCATATTGTTGTTTAGTGAAACTCGGTATTGCGTACGACGCAAGCTATCGAGGAAGGTTGCGATTGCGTGTAAAGCAAGCCAAGAAAGTGTTGTGTAGAAAAAGAATCCTTTGATGGTTTATATAACATAAAAGTCTCGGGTGTTACAATATCCCCTTGCTGAAGTATGGTCAATAGGTTTCTGAGAGACTTATCCATTTAGTTTACCCAAAATTTGATGAATAAGTATAACCCTGGTGGTAAGGATAATAAAATAATATTAATAGATAACTTCTTATCCAAGTGGAATCCAAATTTAACTAACTAATCAATATACCTTGTTATTTTGAAACCATGATGAATAGATAGATTACCTTCTTCCAGTTTACACTAATATAGTGCATTGACAATCTTATTTATTTCAAGCTTTTTCTTATCTTTCATAAGAAAAATAAGATGATATGTTATAGTGTAAGAATCCATGTCCATATGTTGTATCATCATATCTCTAGACATAGTTGATAATATAATAAAATGTATATAGGAATAATACTCTATATATCTCTGGTAGGTATCATTTTGACTTTCACTAACCTACTGGGGAGGTATAATGGGAATAGGGGATTCCAATGCATAATAAAAAATTTATGATAATAATAAATTTCATAAATTATTATACTATATCCATAAATTTGGGTTTATAAGGAAACATAATGAGTTAGTAAATGATCATAGTGGTTTTGTGGTTTCGTGTTCTATTTTTCTATAATAATTAAAACAAAGGATTAGAATTTTACTTGATTACAAATTATGTGAGACGTAATAATTTTAATTTTATTAAGCCCCCCACCATTTTATCAAGTCTCAATAAAACTCACCACTAAAACAAAAATTTATAGTTTCAAGGACATTCTAGTGGAAAGGATCCATATTTTTATTCTCGTAATCTATATAGAGGCCATGAAAATTATAAGAAAGTATTTAGGTGGGTGGTCTTACCATCTATAAAATGGAAACTTGATCCACTGAGTGCGGTCCCCAATCTATAAATCTTGACCCATATTTCCTCAACACTTGTCACCAAATTATATTTGACAGATAGAGGCCATTAAAATCAATAAATATTTATTTAATTTGACACACTATCTTAGTTAAGTCTTCTCAATAATTAAATGTTCCAGTGATAGAGGCTGAGCTGAAACATTAATTATAGGTTCATCTTAATTTAGATGATAAAAGGCCTAATAAATTAATATTAACTTGAGGTATTTTGTTTAATTATGTTTAAAAAGGTCTTATTTTATCTTTTAGATGACTTGTAAATATTAAGTGGAATTTACTTAAGTGATTAACAATGTTTTGATAAAACATTTACACATAATCAATTTATTTAAATTCTATCTTTGAATATTAGTCCACTTATTTATGTGATCATGTTCTTGCATCAATAAAATAAATCCTGAATAAGAAAGAAATAAATAAAAAAATCTGATCATGATCTTATTTAATGGTTGATTTCTTCAGGAAACAATAATTTAACCTATAGACCTTGCAGAAAACTCCTTATGTTGGTCTTGGCATGAGTTGTGGCATTTGTCCTATGCACTTATCTATCTCTCCTGTTGGTTTCATCTTGATTCTATCTTAAACAGATGACAGGCACCTTTAAATACTCCTTTTATTAAATATGTTTTATAACTCACATGAAAGTGAGTGGAACCAATGTATTGGTCAAGGGAAATTAACATAAACAACCTTGGACACGTAGGTCCTACATAATAAAAGAATGAGGGATGGCATCTATGGAATCATATTTAATTTAATAATAAATGATTTCAAAACCATGTAATGAATTAAACTAAATTAAACCAACACATACATAGGTTTAGTCAATGATCATGATCAGTTATACACATGCAACAATTATGCTTTTAAAACAACTAGCTTTCATTCATTTCAATTCATTCTTCAATAAGATAAAAATAACACATTAAATTGATTGACTATCTTATTAATCAATTAATTCATTATATCTTATTTCATCCAATCATCCTTAAATTCCCATCTATTATGTTTTTAAATAAAATATATTATTTTATTTTATTTAAAACTCAAAAAAGTACAAAACTTCATACTTTGAAGCAACACGGTGATTACATATTCGAACTACTCTGTATGGTTTTAATTGTAAATAATGAATTTATATGACATATTTTGTACATGGAATGTGTCATAATTTCACAGAATGTACGTCCAATTTAAATCAACATGGAACACATGAAAATTACATAGCATGTACAATTTAATGTATTGCGTATTTAGTATATAATAACCATATACAATTCATAGTTACAAATATTATGTAGAATTAATTAAGAATTTAATATAATATAAAACCTAATGAATTGTATGTACTACCAATTTAATGACACACAGAACTCAGGTCGATGAGTTTTAATAGAGTAATTAATTTTATTTAATATTTCTTTGTAAATAGGTAAAGTACACAGTGTGTAAAAGCCAGCCACACGACGTGTACTTCTCTTCACTAGATATCTATAGTACACACCTATGGAGTCATCATGTACTTATCATAGACATTATATATGTACAAGATGTTTATAAATAATACACGAGGTTTACTTCAAATTACATAACAACCATTCTGTAGACATCTTTTATTAAATACACATGGTGTATTAATTACATGATTTGGTTTGATGATGTGTTTTCTACCTTTAAAACATGTGTACTACATAAAGTGTACTCTTACAAAGTCATGTGCCTCACTAGCTAGTCAACATGTGGTGCATTTATTGCATGTGGTGTGTACTATTTATAGGATGACCTGAAATCCACATAGGTGTCCTTCTGTGACGAACAAGGATACATGACATATAAAAGAGAAGTACATGTCGTGTAACCCTGTATTATCCATCCATAATTCTTGGCACCTTTGGATGGATTCTTCAGATGTAATATTCATTAATTATTAACTAACCATGGTAATATGATTAATAAAATAAGAGAATAAAATATTTTGGTGATGAATCAATAACAAATTAAAATTTTAAATTCATTTTAACTTTTAAATTCACAATGATAAATAATAAAATAAATAATTATAAATTTGAAATTGACCCCTTTGATACCACTAGATGGTTTTAGGCATAGTAAAAGTGATTATTGGGGCCGATCCTGACTTAGTTAATGTCAGATTCGATGGATTATCCATAAATTATACAATACATGAACATCATGACCAACGAAATGTTTACAAATAATTTTGACAATGAAATATAACATAACCAATAAGATATATTTTCATGTTAAATTTATAATTAATTTAAATAAATCATAAAAAAAATAACTCAATCTTGGGATATTTCTTTGATGATGATGTTGTTCATCCAAAACCCTTATGGGTTTACCATTATTGCACATGTAGGATCTAAGTGTATAATACCTCTAGCAGTGATCAACACATGCTACTTTTATCTTTTAATAACATAAATGGATTTTCAGGTGATGGCGTGGTGGATCAATCATCTTACAGTGTTGTCTTGATAATTATGAAAATTATTTTGATCATGAATAATCATCCTTGCACACTCATTATTGAGAGGATATAGTAGGGATGATAATCTCTAGAGTTGTACTTAGTATTGAGAGAGAGCACTATATTTTTTTATGCCCAAAGATTCTTAATATTGATCTATCTCATTCACCCTCTCCATAATAGGCATAATCATTTATTTATAGAGATAGTGTTATGGTCAAAAAAATTATTTAATAACACAATAAACATTAAGTGATATATGTATACTTATTTGAATCCCATTCCATGTATTATTATTATTATTATTGTTATTATTATTATTTTCACGCCATGTGCAAACTGGTACAATGATAAATATTATTTTGTTGGCTTGAAAAATAACATTTATCACCAAACACAGTCTTGGTTCTCTAATCCTCCTCAGAATTTATTGAATACCTAAATAAATATTTAATTAAATATTTATTCATAAATAAAATAAATATTTTATTCATAATATATAAAATAAATATTTATTAAATATTTTATGTGCTTGAATGTACCTTTAAATTCATGCAGACTGCGGTTAGATTCGATTTATTTTTCCCAAAAAAACACTTGCTACTAGGGTGTAGTATAGTGGTAATGCAAGGTCGGTCCCACGAGGATTTGGATTTCTTGGCAGGAACTAAATATTATAACACTTTGGGGTAAGATTCCTTACAAGATGGTTGATCTTGGGAAAAAGACCAAATATTAGGGCTTTACGGATTAATATTAGAGATAAAGAATGGATTGAGATCAATTTTGGGGTTCATGATAAAGGATGATCTTAATTACAAATTGGTACGTTCTTAAGGTGTAGGATGCAAATCATGAAAAGGTCACTAGTTGGATGTGGTTAAGCTAACTAGATCTATCCAAGAGACAAATATTCCTTTGTTTATAGATAGTTGCAACTAGGAAGCATTAATCCTGGCTACAAAAGAATAAAGTATACTAGGATAATGACCAAGGCCAATTTTACTCTAATCAGATCGGGGTCATTCATTTAAACATCTCATGGTCAAGGTCACTTAAAATAATTATATTAATAATTTTTATTTAACTTAGTTACTATTACATAATATTACCATGTTATGAATTAAATATTAATAAGATTCAAACACCCCTACTCATGATACATACCCTATGTGGTTTACCTACTCATGGTAGAATTGATTAAAAATATATAATGAATTAAAAACATGATTAATACCCCAATGAAATTTGAGATTAAGAAATTTAAAATCATGTAATGATTGAAATTAATCAATTATTGAACATGAAATTAAAAATAAGTATTGTAAAACTATAACCAATCACAATTATAATCAAATACATACTTGAAATAAGAACAATAACAAATGCAGCATAGATTCATCGAAGATTGACTATTGAGATGAATAATGCACACAACATGGTGCCGGCGATGTAAAAAGGAAGAAGAATGCTTCTTAAATCGATCCAAAGGGATTGAATAATCATAAAATAAAGAAAAAAATTGATGAAAACTGTGTTTTTGGAGAAAAGGTAGAAGAAATTTGAGAGAGAAGGTGAGAGAAATGAGAGAAATTTCAAAAATGTCGTCACTATTTTGTCCACAGTGCACCTTTCATAGGTAAATATCGGGATGTTACATGATGTGGAATATGTATTCACATCGTGTTATTCCAATCCAAGTTTTCCTAGAAACATTTTTGAATCTATGTGAATCTCATTCCAAGATTATGAAATTTGACTCCTTTCACAATGTGTAATAGGGCTTCATGGTGTGTATCTTCCATCAATCTGTATCTTGAAATTGGGAATTTAGTTTGAATATTACACGATATGTTTTGGTGAATCACGTCATGTAATTATTTCATGGCTTGAAATTTTTTCATGACTTTCTTCACAACTTGTCATATGTTGTGAAAGGTGACTACACATCGTGTAATGGAGTTTCATGATGTGTAATGGGAAATTTTGTTCAGTTTCTCTATATTTTGATTTGAAATCTTGAAAACCTATTTTCTGAAATAATCAACACATACCTAGTGCATTATCGAGTAAAAACATGAATAATCCTTAATAAAATGACACCAAAATTTATAAATAATTTCATCTTATAAAATTCCCCCACACTTGAACAATTTCTCATCCTCAAGAAAAAATATCTCAACAGGGATTCCAAAAGGTAAGCAATTTTTAAAATATAAAACATTTATTATATATCTAGGTAAATAAAACTAAGTGTATGTATAAAAATTCAGTGTCCAGAATCATCCCTACATATAAAAGCAATCATCCCTCGTAGCTCAGTTCTTTAAAAAAATATTAATCTTTTAGTTACAATTTCTTAATTATTCTATAACCATTTTCAATTTACCTCACAATGAAGTTCCTCTCATCACTCAGGGAAAAATGAAACTAGAGTTATGATTATACATTGAGTAAATGATTCAAACAAAATGCTTGTAATGGTTTTATCATCTCCAATTTTTAAATACAAATACAAAATTAATCATGATGGCTTCATCAATTAGGTTTAAATGACTCTAAGGTTATGGGACTGTGGGTAAAAAAGTGAAGTGTACATGATCAAAAAGATGGTAATCTCTGAATTATAATTCATGAATGTCATGAAAAATGTAATGAAATGACTCCTCCATAGAAAATAAAGCCCAAGATCACAATATCTCATGGTGGGTCCATGGATATATCAAATGAGTATAAAATGTATCTTGTTCCTTTCTTTTTATTTTTATTTTTGTATTTTTTTTGAAAGTCATGTTTAGTCCAAATCTCACAACCATCCCAGAACCACATATGATCATTTATGGGATTAATCGGTATAGAAATGGTGATCTTTTACATTCCTAATACACTACCCAAATCTCGTTTATTTCTATTTTTTATTTTTCAAAGGAATAGAATAGATGTAAAATATCAAAAATTACACATGAATTGCAATAAAATAGTCTAGTGAGTACCACAATACATCTCCTCAGTATAATTAACCCATGTTCGCTAGCTAAAAAACTTCCCCCAGACTTGTTTAAAGTAAATTCATGCATTATAAAAAAGATAAGGGAAGGAATGGATATATGGATTGAAATTGCTACATCCTATAATAGTCATTCATATCAACTACAAGATTAATGAATGAAATATGTAAGGCGGGTCTCAAGAAAAATTATCTCAACAAATATTGACTCAATAATTTTAAAATTGTATTTTTTCAGTCATACCCTCAATAATATCTCAATGCAAGTTTTGATAGGTTTACATGTCATAGGTGTCACTCAATAAATATACTAAGAAAATAATATGAAATCGTATGATTGGAATCCTCTTAAGAATTGGAGTAAATAAAGAAAACTTGCAATCACTAAGGATATGAAATCATGTAATTATTCAATTAAAATTAATTTAAAAAATTTGGAATTTGAATTAAATTACTAAACTCAACAATCATTATAAAAAAATAAATAGGGGAAAACATGTAATTCCAATAATTTATATCTTAACTTTTTTTATTTAAATGGGTGAAATTATTTTCAGGTTTAAAGCGTGCTTCTAAATGAAAATTATGTACTAGATAAATGAAAAACAAGAAAAAATTCACGTGTATCAAAATTGAAACTCAAAAAAACTCCCCTACACTTAGAATGAGATAGTATCTGCACTATCCTTGTAAGTAAAATGGGAGGTTTATGACATATAAATCTTATATTATTGAAATTTCAATTGGAAAATAAAATACTAAGGAATCAATAACTCCCTATAATTAGTGGCATTCAATGGGAAAATTTTAGTGGTATTGAATTTTTAGTTGGGATACCTAAAAAATTGGTGAGAAATAAAAAACATGCACTAGATAAAATATTAGTCCACTGGGTTAAAACATTTTGTAAGCAAAAACAAAAGTAGGTGCAAACAGTAAATAACAAAAAAATACATTTGATATATATATAGGTATATGTATAAAATAAGGCTCAAAGTGACTCATTACTAAAAAGAGAAATCTAAAAAATGGCGGCTATGAAAAAATCATAACAAAAAAAATGATGAACCAAAGTATCAATTAGTGTAGTAAATCATCTTATCTCTCCTATGTATTCTATAACTATTGGTGTCAATATTGTCTAGCTCTTATGGTCATCGGGCATGACTAATGACTTTAGAAGCATACCATGCTGGAATATGAGGGGGTAGGAAAGGTATCTATGCTCATGGTGGTGGCTTTTGAGCATGAATATCAAGGGATAGATCCTAAATTTGGTACTTGACCTTATCCATGTGTTGATTCACTCATTGAAAAAGGGCTGATGGTGGCATAGGTGCATCGATGACCATAGAAGAAATAGAAGATATATATATGACTACTATAATTGTGTAATGATTTGTAAAATAATTAAAGTAAAATAGAGAAAAATTAGTATTCCATATATATCTAAAGATCAATGATACAATTAGGAAAGGGAAGATAATAAGTACAAAAATGATCATCACCCTAGAAACATACAAAAATTGGGGGAGGGGAGTGGGTTACACTATGAAAAATCAATGTTAGCAGTGAAATATTCAATAGTCCGCTCCCGAAAAATGTGTAGATGCAACTTCCCCACCTTTTCAATGGTTGTAATGGTATAAGAGGATAGTTGGTCAGCTATGGATGGTGGTGTCATGGTGCTGGAGACTGTTTGAGTGCTGGGTGGTAGGGAAATACCGATCTTGAGTGTGGTCATGGGTCTGTCATCTGGATCGATGGAGGGCACCTTTGTGGATGGGTTAGTTGTTAGTCCCTTGACCCTATGAGCCTGCTCTTCTAGATATTCCTGTTAGGTAGTAGGGTCTGTTAGCTCTGATAGTAAATCGTCCAGGGTTGTGTATGGGACATGAGTGGTAGATGATGAGGGGTCGGTAGGGGCTGGTGTTGGTGAGGAAGGGGTAGTGAACTAGGAGAACATGATGAAAAGAATATGGAGGTGTTGGGAGATCAATTTTAGATTTTCCATGATATAATAGTGCATAGCCCAATGATTTGCTGGATATGATAGGGTGTGAGGATTAGTATGGTAGGTGTTGTTGGATAGTGGAAAATGGGTAGGGCCAGGGGTGGGAATGTAAGTTGTTGGTCCTAGGATGGAGGTGGGGGTTTAAGGTAGATTATGGTCTACATAATCATCTCATAGGGCTTCATCAGTAGCCTCAATTATCCCTAGTTCCCACTAGTAAGTGTCAGTATCTTTTCTCAAAAGCTTCATCTTGAGAAGCAACATAAAATAAATGGATTCCATCGAACTGAGGGAAGTGAGTGGTAGGGTGGCATCAAAAACATAGATATAACATGCCAAATGTATAATGAAAGATCCCCCCATTAGTGTTTTTCATGTCCTATGTGTATTAGATCTATAATAAAACATGAAATGAGAGGCCATGTTGATGGTAGGGCCGCGCATGGTTGCATCTTGTATGATGACGTCCATCCGATTAACGTTGTCCTGAGACTTGGCTCGAGTGAACCAGGCATGTTTCAAGGACCTATGTAGGATGTCGAGTGTAGTGACTCAGAGCTGGGTGGACTTGGTAATCCAAGGATCATGATAAATGTTAGCATCCTATGTAATCATCTTCCATATCCTCTTTGAATCTGACTTTGATAGCTCAAGATAAATGGTATGGAATACCTCAGATGGGGAAAAATATTCAGTGTAAATCACAAGGCCAATGCTGAATTCTGTGAAGGAAAACTCATGAGGTTGTCTACCTAGTCTGAAGTAGAGGATATCAACTGTGACATCAAATGTAATGAGAAACTCCAAAAAACGATCCCGGTATATATCCTCACGTACCTCTATAATGAATTAAATATGTAGGTTCTCAAGGAGTAGTAGAACCTCCTCGATGATATGTAGGTGAGCAAGGATGGCCATATCAATGGTATTATTGGTCTTAATTAGTTTCTCCTATAATTGGTAGAGTTCTACATGGTGTTTTGGGTCTAAAAAGTAGAGGATAGGGTGAAAATGGGGGTGGTCATCAACATATGACTCATTGGAGCTTGATTGGTCCTCACCCAAGATAACATGTTTGTCTATGTCTATAGCGGAGGTCAAGGGGGGGATTCCTAGGGTGCTGGGGATGTGGATCCTCATCTACATTTAATTGGCGGTGAATCATCCCACTTAGGTGTGGAATCAACAAGAGGGGTTCAGATGGTTTTGGTTCAAGCCATTGTGGACACAGGGTTAGGTGTAGAAAGGTTTGAAATAGGAGAAAGGTAAGAGGGGAAGCATGATAAAGGGTGGAAAGGGAGGTTGGTTAGGAAGGGAGGTATGGTGGGTTGTGATCTTGAGCGGTGGGGGGGAGGGGGTATGGGCTCGAGCGGGGTCATGAAACCTAGGTTCACGACCTATTTTTTAAAATATATTTGGGGAAATACACTACATGTAACTGGGTTTAATGTGTGTATTTGGTAATTTTATTAAAATTTAAGGCAGTTAAAATATAAATCATGTGTTATGATTATAAAACGTGTAATTGTTTATTTTTTCTTAGATTTTGACGAGTCCCTGGTCCTTTTCTCCCAGTATTCCCTAAGCAAACATAATCTTATTCTAACCTATTCTAGACTAGGGTGAACTAACCTAGGTTTCCTCTTAGTTGGTGCTTCATTTAATAGTGATAGAATGACTCTTTGATTCTCATATGAATTTCAAACTGATGACACATCCTTTCTATAAGGGTTCTTGAAAGCCACTTAACCTTTAACCATTGTTGTTTAATGGGGGTTTTCCTTCTTTATGAATCTCAATTGTCCCATAAGGAAACACACGGATGGCTATAAATGGTCCCGACCATCGTGATTTGAGATTCCCAAGGAACAATTTCAAATGTTATTTGAATAAAAAAACATTATTCCCTAGGATAAATTTGTGTCTCGCAATGTGTTAATCATTCCATTTTTTGGTTTTCCCTTTATAGATCTTGAAATTTTCAAAATCACCATTTTCTATTTATTCTAATTCGTCCAATTACATTATCTTATCTTCTCTAGCATTTTTACAATCCAAATTGACCTTTTTAATTTCATAATATGAGTGATTCTCTATTTCTACCAGAAAATGACATAGTTTTCCATATATCTATAGAAAGGGTGTGATGTCCATGGTTGTTTTGTATGTAGTGTGGTACACCCAAAGTGCATCATCTAATTTTAAACTAAAATCACTTCAACTTGTTTTCATGGTCTTTTATATGATTTTTGGGATTTCCCTATATGGTAGTTCAACTTTCCCGCTTGTTTGTAGGTGGTAAGGAGTACCTATGTTGTACCAAATGTCATATTTTGTAATAAATACTTTGAAGGTATTATTAGTGAAATGTTTTCCTCAATCACTGAAGATTAGTGTAGGAAACCCAAATCATGAAAACCCATTTTTCTTTGAGAAATTTATTACCACCTTTGTGGTGACATGAGATATAGCTTCAGCTTCTACCAATTTGGAAACATCGTAAATGCCAATAAGAATATAGGACTTACCATATAAATTGGGAAATGGTCCCAGGAAATCAGTCTCCACATGTCAAAGATTTCAAATTCCATGATTGGGTTTTGGGGAATTTCATTCCTTTTTCCAATGTTGATAGTCTTTTGGCACTACTCACAACTTTGACAAAAGCATCTTGCATCTTGGTGGAGTGTTGGCCAGAAAATTCCACTCAAAATAATTTTCTCCAATTTGTGTTATGGTCTATGATTTCCTCTAATTGGTGATGAATGATACATCTCTAACACACTTTGGATTTAATCCTCTAAAATGAAGTGATGTAATACACCATTAGAACTTTTTTTTAAAATGAGTGGTTTATCCCAGTAGTATTGTGAATTTTGAGTCAAAAATATTATCCTTTACATGTATTATAGGTCTGGTTATAGATATATCATGTTGAGATAATTTTCAATATTATAAAACCACGGTTGTCCATTTGTATTTATGCTGAATTTTTTTTATTAGGGAACTATACTTCACTGTCGATATCATCATCCTCTTTTATAATGGTAAGTGGAAGTCGGGATAGATGGTCGGCAAAAAAAATTATATTCCCTTGGTATCTTTGATGAAATAGTTGAATTCTTGCAATAATGGGATCCACCGTATCAGTCTTGTCTTGGCCTCATTTTTGTTCATAAAAAAATTTCAGGTATCATGATCAGTGTGTACAATCACTTTTGAAAAAAACTAGATAGGAGTGTAATTTCTTGAAATAAAAAACAATTTATAAGAGACCCTTCTCCATGGTTGTGTAGTTCACATGTGTTTCATTCAGTGTGTGACTGGAATGGTATATTGGGAAAAATATGTGACAGAATTTTTATCCTAATATAGCACCAATAGTGAAGTCACTGGCATCATACATCAATTCAAATTCTTTTTAATAATATGGTGAAATGATTACAGGAGTGGATGTCATAACTTTCTTTAAAGTGTTTAATTAACTTCTACATTCTTCAAGGGATTCAAATGGAGTTTCCTTTGATAATAGGTGTGTTAGAGGGAGGGAAACTTTCACAAAATATTTTACGAATCATTGATAGAATCTAGCATGGACTAGAAATCTTCTTTTGATTTTAACTATTGTGGGATCATGTAAATATTTGATCACTTTTATCTTGGTAGGATCAACTTCCATTCCATACATGAAAGTTCTGTATTTAAGGAATTTTCCTCCTAGAACCATAAAGTGTCATTTTTTCTCATTTTAAAACCATGCGCTTCTCTTCGTAGTGTGGTCGGACTAACTCGAGATTTCTTAATTAGACCTCAAAATATCATCCATGTACTAAAATTTTATCCAGGAAAATTTCTAATAATTCATCCATCATATCATGGAATATATGTTCCATGAATCTTTGAATGTTTTTTTATGAATTACACATACTGAACAGCATTCTCCTGTAGGTTAAGGTACAAAATGGACTTGTGAATGTTGTTTTAGAATAATCTTCTGGGTTGACTTCAATCTGATTGTATCCCAAATATCCATCCAGGAAATAGTAGAATTAATGTCCTTCTAGTCTCTCCAATATTAGATCCCTTAATGTCATGGGAAAATGATCTTTTCAGGTTTCCTCATTTATATTTATGTAGTCCACACACACTCTCTATTTAGTGATGGTTTGAGTTGAGATCAATTCATCTTCATCTTTCTTTTTCAATATGAGGCCGCCAATCATGGGAACTACCTATAGTGAGATCACCCACTCACTATCAGATATTGAAAATATTATTCTACCATCTAGAAGATTTAGTACTTCTTTTTTACAACTTCCTTCATTGATGGTGTGAGTTACCTACATGGTTGACGTTTGGGTTTTGCACCTTCCTCGAGTAGGATTTTATAGTTGTATAAAGTAGTATTGATTCATTTGATTTCATCCACTCCCTAGGAAATTTACTTCTTATGTATTTCCAAGGCTTTAATAAATTTTTAATCTTGTGATTGAGATAGTTTAGAGCTAATGATAATTTTTAGTATAGTAGCAGTTTCTGGAAAGGAATACTTGAGTGTACTAGGGAGGGGTTTCAGTTCTAGTTTTGATGGCTGAATAACTGAGGATATGAAATGTGGTATGTTTTCCCTTGTAAGAGGTTCTATTTAGTTTAATTATTTAAATTCATATTCCCCATCCTCATCATGTATCATTTCATCACTCTTTTCTTCAATGTTTAAGTATCTTTATCTTTCGTCTCTGAGAAAGATATTTTGATAGTCAAAAGAATCATCTATTTGTTGTACTACCTTTTCTGGGTCAAAAATGACTTTTTCTTAAACTACTAATAATATATTATTCCTTAATTTAAATCTATCAATGCCTTTATAGTGTCTAATAATGGTTGGACTAAGATGATCAGAATATCTCCTCTTTCTTTTATATCAAGAATGAGGAAGTCAGCTGGAAAAGTGAACATGTCGACATTGACAAGGACATATTCAAGAAGTCATCATAGATATTTTACTAATTTTTCATCCAATTGGAGTTCTACTCTAGTGTGTTTGAGTTATTCTATTCTAATATTGAGTAACATACTCATCAGAACGAGGTTGATGTTGGATCCTAAATCACCCAAGGCTCTTTTGAAATTACATTCTCCTATTGTGCATGGGATTTAGATATGACCAGGGTGTCTTATTTTTTTTAAATTTTCTTATGAACAATGGTATAACACTCTTAATTTAGTAGGATGACTTCTAGGTCCTCCATTTTTCTTTTGTTAGAAATCAGTTCCTTAAGATATTTTTCATAAGTAGGCATTTGAGTGATTGTCTTAGCAAAAGGAATATTGATGTTCGGTTTCTTGAACATATCCAAAAATTTATTGTATTTACATTATTTTTTCCTTACCTTTCTATTTCCAAGAAAAGAAGAGGTGGATTATAAGGTGCTGGATCAGTATAGATTTCATCCTTGGTTTTCTCTCTGGTTGGGGATTTTGAAGAAGTTGGCACTTCATGAGGCGTCACTTGAGTACTTCCATTTTCTTGTTTATCATTTTCTTATTCTAGGAATATTGTATGCTTTTTTGGTTACTCACTTTTTTTTTCTTCTCCTATGAATATATTTGAAAATCCAATACTTTTCCACTTTTCATAAGTACTACCTTTTTCGCTTTTCTTGGGTATGTATTTGTGTTACTAGGTAGAGTACCTGGAAATCCCTCTAACAAGGTCTTTGATATCTGACCCATTTTATGATCAAGGTTACACAACGTTTCCCTTTGGTTCTATATTTCCATCTCTTGGGTGGTCATCCTCTGATTTTACCTTCGAACAAAGGATGAGAGTAGATTTTCCAAGTTTGATTGCAGAGGTATGACTAGTTGTGAAGGTCTTGGTGGAGCTAGTTGAAATTGTTGTTGGACTCTAAGTGGGAATGGTTGTTGGGTGTCATATTATGGTGGTTGAGGCACATGATTCATTAGTGGATATCTTGGAAGTCATTGATTTTTAAATGGTGCCTGACCACTTCTTTTCAGGTAGTATCCTTTATTGTTTTGTTGTTACTATTGGACTGGCCTTTGTTAAAAGTATTGTTATGGATGCTGAAATTTTTGAATTTATTGATCGTAATTAACATAATTACAATTTTGGATTTATTGTTCATAAACAGTTGTTGTGGATTCTTATGATGAAATTTCCATTACTGGAGTAGGAGGGGTCGGTGGTTCAGCTGGTAGTTGGAATGATTCTATCTTCTTGGTCAAAGCCTCGAACTATGGAACTAGTCAATTATGCTCATTAAATTGGTAGATCCCATGTCAGGGAGGTTCATGGCCTCTCTTCCAATATTGAAATTATGAGAGACTTATTCTAGAATTTCTCATCCTGCCTCTAGCATTTTGAACATTAACCCTCCATAAGCATCTGCATAAATGATAGTGCGAGCAGCTGGTCGGATGCCTTGATAAAATATCTAGATTTGAATCCACATATCAAGTCCATGATGTGGGAACTTTTAGGTAAGTTGCTTAAAATAGTTCCAAGCTTCCTATGCTAAGTCTTCATCTTATTGAGTGAAATTATGGATGTCATTCCATAATTTCCAAGTTATAATTAGTGGGAAATACTTATCTAGGAATTTCTTGGCTAAATCTTCCCAAGTCATGATGGACTCCGGTGCTTGACAGATGATCCAATCCTTGACATAGTCTCATAGGGTAAAGGTAAATACTGAAAGTATTATGGCATTAGAATATACTCCTTGGTTGCAAAAGGTATCACAATATTCCAAGAAGTTTAAGATATTATCATGGGGATCTTCACTTTGAAGCTCACTGAATTTTCCCATATTCTAGATCATTTGGATGAGTCCTAGTTTAATTTCAAATGTATGTTCCAGTATAAGAGGGCATATGATACTATGTGTTGCACCATTATTTATGGAAATCTATAATCCATGACGGTGCTCTCTTGTTGTAATAGCTACTCTCCATGTATTTCAAGTTTCATGTTTGGTGGGTTGGGCTGATTTGAACCTACATGATTGTTGTGGTCATCCATTTTCTAATGCAGGCATGTCGAGATATACCTTTTGATTTTAGGTTCTAAGGTGAGATGTTCTTGTGCATCAAGGCACTTTGAATGATTCAAATGTCCCTAATGCATTCACTAAGCTTCAAGAAGAAGGACATCGTGGCGTTCGAAAGAAAAAAGAAGAAATAATGAGGAATCGGGTGAGTTGATCCTAAGTTCTTTATCATATGTTACTCAGACTTAGCACACTAATTTTGATCTATTAGATTTATTTTTTCCAAAATACACTTGCTACTAGGGCTTAGTATTGTGGTAGTTTGGGGTCTGCCCTATGTGGATTTGGATTGGCTAGTAGGAACTAAAACTTAGAGCCCTTTAGGGTAGGATTCCACACAAGATGGTTGATCTTGAAAAAATGAAAAAATATAAGTAATTTTTGGATTAATATCTGAGATAAATAATTGATTACGATTAATTTCACTGTCCAAGAGGAAATAATGATCTTAATTCCAACTTGGTATAGTTCTAAGGTCTAGGTTGTGAAGAAAGAAAAGGTCACTAATTGGCTACGATAAAGCCAACTAGATATATCCAAGAAATAGATATTCCTTAGTCTAGATATAGCTTCAACTAGGATTCATTATGATTGGCTTCAAAATCAAAAAAATTCACAGGCTATTGGTCGTATCCTATTTTACTCCAATCATATCAATATTTTTCATTCAAACTTCCCATGGTTAGGGTTTTTTAAAATAATTGGATTAACAATTTCTATTTAACTTGATTACTATTCTTTAAGATTTTCAAATTATAAATTAAATATTAACTAGATTTAAACACCCCCACTCTCGATCCCTACCCTAAGAGGTTTAGATACTCATGGTAGAATTAATTAGAAATAGATAAATAATTGAAAACATGATTAACACACCAATGAAATTTGAGATTAAGTAATTGAAAATCATGAAAGGATTGAAATAAATTAATTATAAGAAATTAAATTAAAAATAATAAATTTAAAACTCAAATGAATCAAAATTCTAATTAAATACTTACATGAAATAAGAATAAGAACAAACATAACATAGATTCATCAAAGATTGACTATCAAGGTGAAGAACGCATGTAGCACGGTGTTGGAAATGTAAAAAAGGATAAGGAACACTTACAAATAAATCCACAGGGCTTTAATAATTATAAAACAATAAATAAAATTGATTTAAACAAATTTTTGTGAGAAAATTTAGAAGAAAGTAAAGAGATAAGATGAGAGAAATAAGAGAAAATTCCAAAAGTCTATCACTCTTCTATCTGTGGTGTTTCAACTGTAGGTGAATATCAGGATATTACACAATGTGTAATGGGTATTCACATAATATAATTCTGATCCATGTTTTCCTCCACAAATTTGGAATCTGTACAAATCTCACACGAATCTTATTCGAAGATTTGGAAATTTGACTCCAATCATGATGTGTAAAAGGGCTTCACGACATCTATCTTCCTTTAGTCTATATCTTTAAAGTGGAAATTTAATTTGAAGTTTACACAATCTGTATTGGTGAATCAAATTGTGTAATTTCTTCATGGCTTAAAATTAATTCACGGCTTGCTTCATGACTTTTCATATCCTATGAAAGGTGACTACATGTCGTTTAATGGAGTTTAATGATGTGTAATTGGAATTTTTGGTTAGTTTCTCTAGATTTTGATTTGAAACCTTGAAAACCTATTTTCTACACTAATAAACACATACATGATGCATTATTGAGTAAAAACATGGATAATACTTAATAAAATGAGGGAAAAATGATTATATAATTTAAGCTTATCAGTATTCACTATATAAAATAAATACTATATTCCTATTTTGGTCAATAAATATTTATTAATATTCATATAATTAAATAAATTATCTATTAATGAATAAATAATTATATATTTTCTTACAAATAAAATATATATATATATATATATATATTATTCAAATAATTAAACAATTACTTTGTGAATAAATATATATTTAATATTTACTATCAATAAATCCTGAAGAAAATTAATCCTCAGTCATGAAAAAAAATTTATTCCAATAATTATTTTCAAATATAATTTAATTGAGATCAATGGAAACAATTATTAGGTGACCCTCTACACTTATTTCTCCTTACAAGTAGGTGAGCTTGCCTAAATTCCAAGATTACTAAATAAGATCATGTCTTTTTCCAGGTACGTCCCTTTTGAGTTTTGGTAGAATCTCTTTTAGTTGGGTTCCTCTTCTTTTAAAACCTTTGTAGCCGAACATTTTCTTTAGGTATGGAGATTTTTTATAGGGTGAAATGGCTAAAAGTTCAGGTATATATGTTAGTTTGAATCAATGAAGTCAAGTTATAAATTTTTCAAAGGCTTATGAGGGTTCTTCATGTGTTTGTAAAGCTTTTGAGGTGGTTCAGGTTCTTTCTATAGAATCTAGGATGTGATCTATCTATTTGACACTTTCACATCATGAATGGGTTAAACTACATGATCTTGTTTTTGGGAAAATACTATGAACTGGTACAAAGTGTGAAAAGTTTACATTTTATGAAACTGGTTCACATCGTGAAAAGGTCATTCTGTGTTAATTTAACTTTAGGTAACATGTTTTTTGATGTATCTTATAAATCTATAAATTTACATCGTTAAAGGGGTTATTGTCCTGAATATCTCAGAACCAGCGGTCTCAACCCACATTGCATGTAAGATTTTATTTTCATTCGTTATGAAGCCTTATCTCTCTAACCCTTGGGAGACTCAAGGTAATTTTTGGGTGATTAAATTTCTTTTGGATGTCTCAGTCTAGAATTTGATCCCTGATGAGTTCCTTCTCTTTGGTTTTCTTCTTCCTTTACTATCCTCTGTTACAGTGGTGTGATCTCATTTTAGTTGTTGAATTAGGATTTTGACCTTGATAATTTTGTGATCTAGGTTTTTCTATTGATCTCCATCACCTTCATTATTTATTGGAATTCCTAGTTGAGGGTGTTTTTATTATCTCCAGATTATGTTTTGTGGTATAAAACCTTACCCTAAAGTTTATTTCCAATTATATAGGTATGTGCAATAATTGTGATCATGCCAGAAAGCCATGTGCACAACCCAAATAATTTGATTAAATCTATTTTTCATAAAAAGTAAGTGCTTCGACCTCCAACTAGACCCCATTGGGTCTATTGGAATTTATATTGGGCTTACAACCACCCGTATAGTGAGCCTTCCCTTTAAGTTGCAATGAATTGATAATTATAAAAATTGGATTTTGGTTTAATAATGTGAATTGATATTCTATCATGTTATAGCTTGTTAAATGAATTGAGATCAATGAAAACATAGCATGGGTTGATTATGCTAATTCGTCCTATCTTAGGAGATTCATCCAAGTGAGAATATATTCTAGGGTAATAGAATGAGATAAATTAACCATTTGGTCATGTGACATGAATGACCCTGAAAGGTATAGATGGTTCATTTATATGTATGTTTGCTAACGGGATTCCTGAGGGATTGGACCAAGGTCTCTTGAGACATGGAACCAGTGGTTCACCCTGGCACAAGATAACCCACTGCTTGTGATGAGATTCACCCCTTGTGACATGAATATGGGATTATATAAGTGAATCTATCATGGGAATTCTCATAGAGTCCAGTATTAGATGGTTACTTTTACCTTAGCATGATATTGTGCCCTGGGAAGACATAAGTGACTCCAACATGGGATTTCACCTAGATCCTAGTTGTGCATCTTGAGAAATGGTACATGTGATCTGTCTAGATGCAGGTGGATCAACCGTGTGATAAAGAAATCTGGTATGGAGCTGAAGCAGGTTTGGCTGGCCTGAGTGTCAACCTAGAACTCAAGGATTGGAAAGTTTATTTTATTTTTTGTATTAATTGATTAAATAACACCTTGTTAGCAATTTATTTCATACACTTTCTATCTGACTATTTTTGTTTAGGAAAAGTGGTTTCAACCTTCTGAGTTTTACTCACACCCTACTTTAGACATTGTTGGGTACCCAAGAAGATTTCATGGGTGAAATACAGGATAAGGGAAAAGGACCTTTTTGTTAATTTTTTCTTACTGGATGGGTTAGAGCATGTGGATGTGGCCGACGTGGGATTCAAGACCTAGGTTTTTTGGGTTTATTTGTGCCAACCTGGTCTTTTACATGAATGAATTTCATCATGTCATTTAGTTATATTTTAGATTGAAATTATATAGTTCATTATAAGTTGGTTTGTTTGGTTCACCCTTTATCTTCATATTGTATGTTTTAATATTTTATATATTTCTGTTACTCTGATATTTTTTATTTCCACTATATTTCAACTATGTTTCAGGGGGTATAGTCTCCCCACTATGTTCTATACACCATCATTACTATTTAGCAACCTCTGGCATAAGAGAGGTGTGCTTGAGGTCCAGCAACCAACTTGGTTAGGCCATGCGAGAGGGTATCGGGCCGGGGGACATTACAAAGTGGTATCAGAGAAAAGTTGTTTTATTTTCTATTATTTTACTATCTAGGAAAGGTAAAAAGGATACTATGAGTGTGTAGATACTGGAAATGTGTTTGTGCATGGGAGTAGCTAACCCATGTATGAGGGAAAATTAATGTTCCTAGGGATGGTATTGTTGTTCATGATGTTCACTAATTACATGTGATATTATTTCACCTTGGGTGATTCACATGTTATGTTATGTTATTATTTTTTGATATTTATACTCATGGACGGATATAGCATGGTATGAGTAAGCATGATTTATGATAGGTACGTAGGGATATATATATATATACATATATATATATATATTGACATGAATTGTTCATGATAGGGACATATTTATTACATGTTATATATTTTCCTATATGAACTGTGAAATGAGATTCCAGTTATATCTAATGAAATAGGGAATAAAAGAACTGGTGTGTTATGCTAATTCACTTGTTAATCCAAGTATAAGGGAACCCTATGTCAGGTTTTCTATGTTTTTTCACCTATTGAGGTTTTCCTTGATGTTTATCCAGTGTTGTAAGGAGTGTGCTTATCTTGTAGATAAAATGCATCCTCATCATCCTCTAGTTGAGAATCAAGATCACGATAATTAGCATGCTCCTAACACAATTGAACCAAAGATTATTATAGATCCGAAGAATCAAATGGGCTATAAACACTATGAAAGATTCTTGATGTTCATGTGTTCTATGGTGAAGAAGACTCTTTGCACTATATCTTCGATGTATGAGTTAAAAAGAAAGATTCAACTACAACTTCTACCTACGTTCATTGGGAAGGGAGGTCCCCAGGCGGCTGAGTTCTAGATCCAGTTAGTATAGATGGTATTTAAGCACCTTGATATAGTTTCTAGAAGGGGGTGAGTCTTGTTGAATATATGCTCCATGGAACACCCAATCATTGGTGGGACATCATTGAACAATTCAATTTGTAGGAGAAGCTAACCTAGAAGAACATTGAGGCAATGTTCCTGATATAATTTTATCAAGATACATTGAGGGTTCATAAGGCTCACAAGTTCATGAAACTAACCAAAAGATATTTTTAGTGATGGAATATGTGGGGAATTTCACTAACCTTCTACATTTTACTCTATCCTTAATAGTTGATGAGGTATCCAAAGTGTGACATTTTTAGGATGGTCTTCTCTATGCGATAAAATCACATGTGAACATCTTTTTCCAAGTTAATTTTGAGTATGCGATTAATAGGGATCTCATCAATTTGGGGGATCTAAAAGAGGGCTCGATTAGATTACATGTAGTTTTTACAGGGTGATCTTGGAGATCTTATTCTCATAACCAGAAGCACCATTGTGAAAGTTACCAACAGGTCAGTGGTGGGAAGAGAATTCAGGGGAGTGGACAACCATCTTAGAATCATGACCTTTCTGAGTGATTTCAGTGTGAAAAGAGTGAATAAAATCACTATTATTATCCTTACCAAACTTTGGAGTGTTCTGATTGTGGAGGGATGGGCCATCTTCAGAGGATTTCTAGGATTTAATAGTAGTAGAGTAGTGACTGTGGATCAGGATAGAAACCTGATTCTGGAAAGGACTCAGCTACCCCTCAAAAAGATGGTGGTTTTAGTTCCACTGGATGTTCAAGATGAGTTAGGGGATGTGGTACTCCAGTATATGAGTGATATTACCACATAGAGGGATTAGTGTAGGGGAGTCATACTAGATCCTAGGGAATATGTGCAAGTGAGTTTCCAGCTATACAGACTACTCCGGCTAGTTTGGATGTAGTACCTTCTACTGTTAAAAGTATGACTCTTGTATCATCTACCCTTGATTATGTTTTTCTTAATACAAAATCATCACATTCCTTTATATCTTCTCTTTCTTCAAATGTATTGGGATTTGTTTTTAAAATATTGGAAAATGTCTTGATCATCGATACGCCGTTGGGAGTGTGGTCAGAGAATATCAAGTATTGCAAGTCATGTTATCTAGAAATGAGTGGTTGTCATTTGTTTTGGGAAATTTTTGTGCTATAAATGATAGGTTTAAATTGGATTCATGTTATAGATTGATTAATTTTATATCACGATAATATTGATTGCTACCATAGGATAGTTACCTATCTATCTCCAGAAGGAGATAACTCTTTTTTCACTAGGATGGGTGTGATCTTTAGGCTACTCATGCAGTACCAATTCGGTATATATTGGATTTTATAATTGATTATATTGCAAGAATTTATCTAGATGATGGTGTAATGCATCAAGATTATTTTCCTTCAGTGGTATATTGTTTTTGGGATGTTTTTTTTGAATAGTTCTTTGGCTTACCACCCAATCAGGAGATCAAGTTCACAATCCAGTTAGTATTGAGATCAGATCCAGTTTCTATCAAACCTTATAGGATGGAACCAATAAAGATTCGTGACTTGAATGTTTAGTTGGAAGATCTAGAATCAAACAGATTTATATAGAATAGTATGTCACCATAGGAGTTCTCTCACGCTTTTCACCAAGAATACTAACGTGACTTTGTTCTTGTGTGTGGACTATCGAATATTGAACTAGATGATAGTTAAGAACTGTTATCTGCTTTTATGCATTGATGATTTTTTCAATCAAGTGAGAGGTGCCGAAATCTTTTTTGAGATTGACTTGATATCATGGTACCATTAGTTGAGTTGGAGGCCATCAAAAACACCATGAACTTATTTTAATAGTAGGTATGGTTTGTAAAATTTCCTGGTGATGTCATTCGGTCTGACAAAAATATTGATGGTATTCATGACCTTGATAAATCAGATATTATATCATTTTCTGGATCAATTTTTGGTAGTTTTAATTGAAAAAAATTAGTGTACTCTGTAACACCAGAGAATTTTATGGGAAAAATTTTGTTTTTATGTTATATAAATCATCAATGTAATCTTTCAATACACACAACACTATCTTGTCTTGCTTTATACGCAACTGCGGCCTTCCATGATAGCTTGCGTCGTACACAATACCGAGTTTCATTAAACAATGATATGCTATTAAAATATTATTAAAACTAGCCGTTATGAATAGTAATAACCAATTTTGATTTTATTTTTCAAAATGGACTTCATTTTTGGATTCAGAATATCGAAATTAGCTTAGGGTGAAATTTTGGTACTTTTCGGATAACTTTCATATTATGATAAATAATTAAAATTACTAAATTTTAATTAAAAACAACTTTCTAATCGAAATAATTAATAGTGATAAATTATTAATTTGAGTGGTTTTAAAGTATATTTAGAATATATTTTTACCATTTAATAAAATTTTGGTCATTGGATGAAATTTCACATTTAATCCAAACATAAACAAGTGTCAATCTTTTGATAGTTATTATCTCTTAAAAACATGATATCTGTTTTGACGACGAGAATTAATTTTTAAATTAATTAATGCAACTGATGTGTTTTGAATTTGGTAAAATAGACATCATTTTTGAATTCATAATATCAAATATATCTTAGGCATAGTTTTTGGTATTTTTCTAGAAACTTTCATTTTTTGATGAATAGTGAAACCACTAAGTGGTAGTTAAAAAACTGAATTTTTCATAAACTTAATTTTACCGCTTCTGTGAGTGGAATTTCGAAAATCCGAGATACACGGTTAATATCAAGGACTAAAATGTGGTTCAATGAGATGAAAATATTTTTTGGTGAATATTAACTTTTTACTCTTTTTTACCACGGTTAAAAGTTAATATGGTAACTAAGGGTAAAAGTGTTATTATTATTACCCTATCATATGTACTAATTCTATTGGATAAGTGTAATTCGACCAAAAACAACCTTAGGAATAAAATATGACCATTTAGGCCCACATGGATTAGATTAGGACATTTATTATTAATTTATTTAAAGAAGGGATAAAATAGTTATAAACTATGTTTAATAAATAAATCATTTTTTAATATTGGGTTATACATAAGATAAAATCGACTATAAATATTCATTAGAAATCTAAAACGATTTCCTACATAATGGTATTTTATTTCTAATTTTTAGACTTAATATAATTTAATTTATTTATGACACAATGATGATGCAGTAATTATGTTTTTAATGAAATATTGACGGAATTGATGTTATAAATACCCAAATAAATGTAATTTGAGACTTTTTATGAATTTAAATAATTTTCTATGTTAATATGACATGTTATTATTAATTTAATTAATTTTGTTCGAACTAATAATTCTGTTATGATTTTCACAAAAATCAATTACCAAATAGTGTCAATATTGACATAAAATAGTTTTTAAAACAAATATTATATTATTAATTGTTATTATATTCCTAAAAATCTAAGGTTCGGTAAAGATACTTATATCATGATATTTTTATCAATAATGGACCACTTCAGGGTTGCTTGGATGTATATGGTATGTTTATTAACTATATAATATAAAAATACAAAGTGACTTGGTAAATGTCAATCTAATTAACTAAGAGTTAAAACCAAAAGATAAGGTTAATATAATAACCTAAACTTGTCTAAATTCTATTAGATGAGAGGATTTCGACTCATCCCCACCTTAGCTTCGGAAAAAATCAATTTGGAGCTGTTAAAAACCGAATTTGACTTTATAATAAAATAATATTTTTTGTTATTCCAGAGGTGCCCCTCTCCTCTCTTTTAAAAGGGAACCTCCTCCCTCTTTTCCTCACACCACATTGATTCTTCATGCTCAGCAAAACCCTTCAAAATACTCTTCTCCACTTCCTTAGAAACATCCTAGAGGTCTTGGTCTTCTTCAAAGACAAATTTTAGTGCCCTAAGAGGAGGTCTCAAAGAGGTGCTTCAAAGAAGAGGTAATGTCCGTTACCGATTCATTCAACTTTATTTCTTCTTCGACATATTCTTATTTAGTTGTTTCATTATGAATTAATAACATCAGTATCACCCATATACTGATATGTTATTATAAGTATGAAACAACCCTATTTCACCATCTATCCATCCTATGGAAAACAAAACCACCGCGCGTGCGTACGTACGGAATACTGTCTCCACGCCATGGTGTAATCTATTTTCCACCACCACCTTACTTGCATGGGTATAATGGTGTAAATAATAACTATATATTATTATTGTAAAGTGATATTGATTATGAAATAGTATACATACACTCCATTACAATTTCACGATCATGGGAATGATATCATCGCTCGTGCATACGTACGGAATACCGTCTCCACGATGTGATGCAACGCAGTGTACATGATCTTCATTGAATAATGATTATATAAATGAACTGAATGAATGAATATGATATATATTACACTAATAACATTCTGGAAATTAGGTATCTATAACCTAAAAAAGAAGAATAAGAATTTATTCGGCAAAACATGCATAAAAACAAAAAGTAATAAACACCTGAATAACAAGTAGTAATGAAATATTACTAATATGAAGATAATAATATGACCATATATGATATCATAAAAATATGTATGATTATATAATATGTCAATAAAATTATTTAAATAATTATAAAGGAGCTTCAGACACATACGAAGAAAATCGGACCTAAAGTAAGGGAAAATATCACAATCTCATTTTATCCAAGATTGTTTAGACTTTGGTATTTACTGGGGTGTATTTTATCATCCACATCCATGTTTTATCAATATGTAATATTGTTTCCATCCACCTAAAATTGTTTAAATCCAATTTTTCCCTTCGGTGAGTTTTTAGTAAAATATATGAAAGGAATCTTTTTTCATTTTTCATACGAGGTACTTTTTGACTTTTCTGAAAAAAGTACAAGAAGAATGTTTTTTTAACTTATACGGCATGAATGGGTTTTTAGAACATTATTTCCAAGAATATTCCTTTACCATTGTTCAAGTTTATTTTTAATCAACTTCTTTTAGTTTATAATTGTATGACATGTTAAGAAAGGAAAAGTGTTTTTGAAGTAGAAAGAATATTTTCCTCAAGAATGGAGTTCAATTGTTTTATCAAAATTATTTTCCATCTAAGATAATAAAGGGTTCTGTTTCTATCCCTATTATTAAATTGATTTTATTATGTTGTGATGGAATTATTTTTTATGAACTCCTTTATCTTATATGAATTTTTTTATGATGTCATGATGTTTATGAATCCCATTTTTTATTACATGGGTTATGCAATGATGTATGATTTATAATTTTGTTGCACACATAAGAATGGTATCACAATGAGATGAGTGGGAACGATATCTCCCTCCAATGCATTGCGTAATGATTTTATATCTCATGAGATAGACATGGCTAGAACGACAGGTTAAACCGGTTTAGTGAAACATGACTGGAATGAGGAATGATCTCAGTTTAGAAATGGACTTTTTCCACTAAGATAGTCTTTACAATGAGTCATGACTAATAAGAAATGATTATCTATGATTATGTGTGTACTCCACAAAGTTTCATGTTTTAAGTTATGATTATTGGGATTACATTTCACTACTATGATTTATCCCATGTTACGAAATTATGATCTCTTTTGCAGGTTAAGATTTCCAATAGTTATGTTCTTATGTATATGATGTGATTGATATTTCTTTTGTTTACCCTTACTATGAATTTGAGCTCACCCTTTTCTATGTTTTATTTCCCCAGATCAGGAAGAAAGTTATTAATTAGGAGATGCCAAAATGGACTCTAGATATGATGAAATAAATGGGAGGCAAAGTAGATGCTTTATGAACTAGTTGTTTATGTTTCCTAGTTTCTAAAGACTCTATACCTATACGGTCCTTTCCTGGTTTTGTTATATGTTGTAATAAGTTTTCTTAAATTCTGAAGTAATAACAATGAATGTAAAGTATGGGTTGTTATAGTTGGTATCAGAGGAATGGTATAGTCAACCTTTGGAAACTAGGATGTGAAAGCCTTAGTAAAAACCCTAAGGATAAGTCTAAGCATAGAACACAATCTTAGTGTTTTATAAATGGACATGAACAAGCTATGATAAGACCTTAAGTGTGAAATTTTATTCTTGATTATGTGGTTTTCCTATTATAATTAGTTTTTCTCACACTATTCTTATTGGTTTTAGTCAATGGCTGGAACCCGAAAGAACCGTGTTAATGCGGAATGCGAGGAGAAATACAATGATTGTCCCCCTGAGAAACCAAATGTTATGGGAGCTGGAATGCAAAATCTTGTAGCCATGCTCACACAACTTTTTCAAGCTATGAATCATACAGTACTTCCAAATGAGCAAAGGAAGGAGCAACATTCTGTTGAATCCTTCATGAGGAAGTGTCCACCATCATTCCGCAGGTCTACTGATCCATTAGTTGCTGAATAATGGATTAGTACTACTGAAAAGTTATTTTCAGTTCTTCAATATTCTGAACATGATAAATTCATCCTAGCAGTGTATCGTTTGGAATGATAAGCTGATAAATGGTGGAATATTATTAAGAATACGAGGAAAAGGGATGAAATTGAGTCCATGGAATGGGACGAGTTCAAGAACTTATTTTTCAATAAGTACTTCCCTCGTATTCTCCGAACAAAGATGGAGAAGGAGTTTCTTGAACTAAAGCAAAAGGATAATGAATCTGTTGGTACCTATGAAGAAAATTTTACAAGACATGAAAGGTACGCTTCTTGTATTATTATCTAACCTGAGAGTAAGATCGATCAATTCTTTAGTGGCTTAAAACCATGTCTTCAAAGGGCGTTATCCCTAAGGGACTTCAATAGCTACGAGGAAATCTTTCAATGTGATCTCAAAGTTGAGATGGAGATTGGAGTAACCCATCAGTCATATGGGTTTGATAAGAAGAGGAAAATGGAATTCAAAGGAAAATCTAAAGAGCACACTGAAAAGAAGATGAGCTTTCCCTTATGCTCAATGTGTGGAAAGAAACATGGAGGGAGTTGTCTTAAAGGGACAAGTAAATGTTTCAAATGTGGAAAGGAAGGTCATCGGGCATTTGAATTCCGCAATGATGGGAAGAAGATGTCTAATGATGCAAACAAAGGAAGGTATGCACAGAATGAACCTACTACACTTCAATTTTTCAAGTGCAAGGAGATGGGGAATTATGCCAATCAATGCCCAAATCCAAGGGTTGATGATGATGGTCGACGTTAACAAACCCTTAAGGCTAAAGAAAAAGGAATGTCACATGCAATTTCTATCAGCGATGTGGAGTACGATAACGATGTGGTGAAAGGTACACTTACTATCCACTCTAAAGTAGAAAATGTTTTATTTGATTCTGGATCCACCCACTCTTTTATTTCTGAGGAATTTTCTAAGAGTATCACCGTATTACCTCAACAATTAGATGTTGAGTTAGCTGTGACAACCCCTAATGGAACAACAGTCGTATCAAAAGTTTATAATTCTTCCCTGATTGAAGTTTGTGGGAAAGTGCTTCCTGCAAATCTTGTGATCCTTCCTATAGTGGAATTTGATATGATTCTTGGCATGGATTGGATTTCTTTATATGGAGCTCATATCAATTTTCAAAGAAGGGAAGTCACATTTCATATTCCAGATCAATCTATGATTGTCTATCGATGCAAGGATGAACATAACCTCCCAATGGAAATTTCTTCTATCTTATGGGTCTTGATTCCACTAAATGATGTTTATTTATCTCAAATGGCTTGAGAGAAACTCACGATTAGGAATATTCCCGTTGTATGGGAATTTGATGATGTCTTTCCAGAGGAATTGCCGGGTCTTCCACCAAATCGTGAAGTTGAGTTTTCAATAGAACTCGTACCAAGTGCTTTTCCTATTTCAAATACACCTTATATAATGGCCCCAATTGAGTTACAAGAATTGAAGAAGCAACTCCAAGAGAATGTTGATATGGGATTCATACGCCCTAGTGCGTCACCTTGGGGAGCACCTGTTCTATTTGTTAAGAAGAAAGATGAATCAATGAGACTCTACATTGATTATCGAGAACATAACAAGATCACTATCAAGAAAAAATATCCTCTCCCGTGCATTGATGACTTATTTGACCAACTACAACGAGCTCAATACTTTTCCGAGATTGATCTGTGTTTAGGGTATCATCAATTAAGGGTCACAAGGGAGGATATACCAAAGATAGATTTCCGTATATGGTATGGACACTATGAATTTATAGTGATGCCATTTAATCTTACTAATTCCCCTGCTATCTTCATGGATATGATGAATAGAGTCTTTAGAGACTATCTTGATCAGTTTGTGGTAGTCTTTATAGATGATATTCTTGTCTATTCAAAGTGCAAGGAAGAACATGAAGATCAATTGAGAATTATATTGAAGACCCTGAGAAAGGAGAAGCTTTATTCCAAATTTACCAAGTGTGAATTTTGGCATCAAAAAGTTGCATTTTTGGGTCACATAATCTCAAAAGAGGGGATATCTGTGGATCCAAAAAAAACAGAGGTTATCGAAAGATGGCCGAGACCAACAACAGAATCTGAGATTTGAAGTTTTCTTGGGTTGGATGGATATTATCGACATTTTGTGAAATATTTCTCATGATTATCTAATCCACTCACCAAGTTGACTCAGAGAGGAGTTAAGTTTGTTTGGATGGAGGAATGTGAAGTGAATTTGAATAAGTTTAAAAGAAGGTTATCCAGTGCACTTGTGGTCACACTGCCTTGTAGTGGTGAAAGGTTAGTGATCTATAGTGATGCATCCATGAAGGGATTTGGGTGTGTTCTTATGCAAAATGATATGGTGATAGCTTATGCCTCACGATAGTTGAAAATCCATGAGAAAAATTACCCAACTCATGGTTTGGATTTAGCTGCGTTAATATTTGCATTAAAGATTTGGAGGCATAATCTTTATGGAGAAAGGTGTGATATTTATACTGATCGTAAAAGTTTAAAGTATATTTTCACACAAAAGGAGCTGAATATGTACCAAAGAAGATGTTTGGAGCTGATTAAGGATTACGACTACTCAATCCATTACCACCCTGGGAAAGAAAACAAGGTGGCAGATGCGTTATGTCGACAACACCATGCATGTTTATCCATGATGAGGATCACAAAAGATCCAATATTTATGGATTTACAAAGGACAGATCTTGGAATTATAATCGAAGGGGAAAAAGATTATCTTTCTCAAATGAATGTTCAACCATATATACATGTGAAGATTAAATAGGCACAAAAAGAAGATGTAGAGTTAACAAAGAATGTGAGAAATGTTCCTGAATTCAACCTTGATTGTGATGGGATAATAATGTTTAGAAATCGGGTTTGTGTTCCTCCCATCCCCGAATTAATGAAGGAGTTTCTGGATGAGGCTCATAGTTCTTCATTCACTATTCATCATAGAAGCACAAAGATGTATAAGGACCTGGAAGAGTACTTCTGGTGGGATGGCATGAAAAGAGATGTTTCTAAATATGTCTCTCGATGCTTGGTTTGTCAGCAAGTTAATGTTGAGAGACAGAAGTCTAAGGGGATGTTACAACCATTACCCATACCCGAATGGAAATAGGAAAACATCTCTATGGACTTTGTCACTGGACTTCCTAAAACATCCAAAGGCAATAATGCTATATGGTTAATAGATGATCGTCTTACAAAGTCTGCACAGTTCATTACTATTAGAGAGGATTTATCTCTGGATCAGCTTGCCAGGATATATGTAAAGAAAGTGGTAAGATTACATGGAGTACCACTTTCTATTATATCTGATTGGGATCCGAGATTTACCTCGATGATCTGGCGAAGTCTTCAGTATACTCTGGATACAGAGTTGAGTTTCATCACTGGTTATCATCCTCAGACAGGCGGTCAGTCTGAGAGAACAAGTCAAACTCTAGAGGATATGTTGACAGCTTGCTCTTTGGATTTCAAAGGTGGTTGGGATCAACATCTTCTTTTGGTGCAATTTTCTTATAATAATAGCTTTCAATCCAGTATTCATATGGCTCCTTATGAAGCTCTCTATGGAAAGAAATGCAGGAATCCAACTTTCTGGGATGAAGTTGGGAAAGAAAGCTATTAGGACCTGATCTTGTTGATGAGATGAAAAAAAATGTCCGATCTATTCAACAACACATAAGAGTAGCTCAGAGTCGATAGAAAAGTTATGCCGAAAACCGAAGAAAAGACCTATAGTTTGAAGTGGGTGATGAAGTGTTTTTATGAATATGTCCCTGGAAGAGGGTCATGAGATTTGGAAAGAAAGGGAAGTTGAGCCGTAGATATATCGATCCTTTCAAAATACTGGATCGTGTTGGAAAGGTAGCTTACTGATTGGCACTTCCACCAAATCTCTCCCAAGTTCATGATGTGTTCCATGTATCTCTCCTGGGAAAGTACATACCTGATCCATCACATGTACTCAGCTCAGAAGTTGTACTGCTGGAACAAGATCTTTCTTATGAAGAATAGCTGATAGAGATTCTCGATCGTAGTGAAAAAGTCCAACAGAACAAGACCACTCGTTTGGTGAACGTTTTATGGAGGAACCACCAATTAGAAGAATCTTCATGGGAGCTTGAGGATATGATGAGGGAGAGGTATCCTCATCATTTTTTACAAAGTGATGAATTTCGAGGGCTAAATTCATTTTAAGGGGGGAAGAATGTAACACCCGAGATATTTATGAGAAATTTTTTTATGTTATGTAAATCATCAAAGGAATCATTCAATACACACAAAACTAGCTTGGCTTTCTTTACATGCAACCGCGGCCTTCCTCGATAGCTTTCATCGTACGCAATACCGAGTTTCACTAAACAACATTATGGTATTAAAATATTATTAAAACTAGCCATTATGAATAGTAATAACCACTTTTTGAATTTCTATTTTTCAAAATGGACTTCATTTTTTGGATTCAAAATATCGAAATTAGCTTAGGGTGATGTTTTGGTACTTTTCGGATAACTTTAATATTCTGATGAATAGTGAAAATTACTAAATTTTAATTAAAAACAAATTTTTAATCGAACTAATTAATAGTGATGAATTATTAATTTGAGTGGTTTTAAAGTATATTTAGAATATATTTTTACCATTTAATACAATTTTGGTCATTGGATGTAATTTAACAATTAAACCAAAACGTAAACAAGTGTCAATCTTTTGATAGTTATTATCTCTTAAAAACACGCTATTTGTTTTGACGATGAGAATTAATTTTTAAATTAATTAATGCAATTGATGTGTTTTGAATTTGGTAAAATAGAAATAATTTTTGAATTCATAATATCAAATATAGGTTAGGCCTAATTTTTGGTACTTTTCTGGAAACTTTCATTTTTTAATGAACAGTGAAACCACTAAGTGGTAGTTAAAAAACTGAATTTTTCATAAAACTTAATTTTACCACTTATGTGATTGGAATTTCGAAAATCCAAGAGAAACGGTTAATATCAAGGACTAAAATGTTGTTCATTGAGATGAAAATAATTTTTGGTGAATAGGAACTTTTTACTTTTTTTACCATGGTTAAAAGTAAATAGGGTAATTAAGGGTAAAAGTGTTTTTATTATTAACCTAACACATGTCCTAATTCTTTTGGATAAGAGTAATTCCACCAAAAACAACCTTAAGAATAAAATATGACCATTTAGGACCACATGGGTTAGATTAGAACATTTATTATTAATTTATTTAAAGAAGGGTTAAAATAGTTAAAATCAATGTTTAATAACTAAATCATTTTTTAATATAGGGTTATACATATGATAAATTCTACTATAAATATTCATTAGAAATATAAAAGGATTTACTACATAATTTTATTTTATTTGTAATTTTTAGACTTAATATAATTTAATTTATTTATGACACAATGATGATGCAGTAATTATCTTATTAATGAAATATTGACATAATTGATGTTATAAATACCCAAATAAATGTAATTTGAGACTTTTTATGAATTAAAATAATTTTATATGTTAATATGACATGTTAGTATTGATTTAATTAATTTTTTTCTATGTAATCATTCTGTTATGATTTTCACAAAAATCAATTACCAAATAGTGTCAAAATTGACATAAAATAGTTTTTAAAACAAATATTATATTATTAATTGTTTTTATATTCCTAAAAATCTAGTTTTAGGCCAATATACTTATATAATGATAGGTGTATCATTAATGGACCACTTGGGGGTCGCTTGGATGTATGTGGTAAGTTTATTAACTATATAATATAAAAATACAAAGTTAGATGGTAAATGTCAATCTAATTAACTAAGAGTTAAAACTAAAGGATAAGGTTAATATAATGACCTAAACTTGTCTAAATACTATTGGATGAGAGGATTTTGACCCATCCCCAATTTAGCTTAGAAACATATCAATTTGGAGCTATTAAAAACCGAATTTGAATTTTTTTAAAAATAATATTTTTAGTTATTCCAAAGGTGCCCCTCTCATCCCTTATAAAAGGGAACCTCCTCCCTCTTTTCATCACACCACTTTGAGTATTCATGATCGGCCAAACCCTGCCAAATTCTCTTCTCCACTTCCTCAGAAACATCTTAGAGGTCCTGGTCATCTTCAAAGACCAATTTTAGTGCCCTAAGAGGAGGTCGCAAAGAGGTGCTTCAAAGAAGAGGTAATGTTTGTTACCGATTCATTCAACTTTGTTTCTTCTTCCACTTCTTCTTATTTAGTTGTTTCATTATGAAGTAATAACATCTGTATCAACCATATACTGATATGTTATAATAAGTATGAAACAAAACTATTTCACCATCTATCCATCATACGGAAAACGAAATCACCACGCGTGCATATGTACGGAATACCGTCTCCACGCCGTGGTGTAATCTATTTTCCACCACCACCTTACTTGGATGGGTATAATGGTGTAAATAATTACTATATATGATTATTGAAAAGTGATATTTATTCTGAAATAGTATACATACACTCCATCACAATTTCACGATCATGGGAACGATATCATCGCTCGTGCGTACGCACGGAATACTGTCTCCACGATGTGATGTGACTCGTTCTACATGATCTTCATTGCATAATGATTGTATAAATGAATTGAATGAATTAATATGATATATATTACACTAATACCATTCTGAAAATGAGGTATCTATAACCTAAAAATAAGAATAAGAATTTATTCAACAAAACACGAATAAGAACAAAAAGTAATAAACACCCGAATAACAAGTAGTAATGAAATCTTACTAATAAGAAGCTAATAATATGACCATATATGATATCATAAAAATAAGTATGATTCTGGAATAATTCAATAACATTATTTAAATCATAATACAGGAGGTTCAGACACATACGAAGCAAATCGGACCTAAGGTAAGGGAAAATATCACAATCTCATTTTATCTGAGATTGTTTATACTTTGGTATTTACATGGGTGTATTTTATAATCCACATCCATGTTTCCTCAATATGTAATATTGTTTCCATCCACCTACAATTTTTTAAATCCAATTTTACCCTTCGGTGAGTTTTTAGTAAAATATATGAAAGGAATCTTTTGTCGTTTTTCATACGAGGTACTTTTTAACTTTTCCGACAAAAGTACGAGATGAATGTCTTTTTATATTATACGGCATGAATGGATTTTTAAAAAATTATTTCCAAGAAGCTTCCTTTAAAATTTTTCAAGTTTATTTTTTATCAAATTCTTTTAGTTTAGAATTTTATGACATGTTAAGAAAGGAAAAGTGTTTTTTAAGTAGAAAGGATATTTTCCTAAAGAATGGAGTTCAAGTGTTTTATCAAAATTATTTTCCATCTAAGATAATAAAGGGTTCTGTTTTTATCCCTATTATTACATTGATTTGATTATGTTGTGATGGAATTATTTTTATGAATTCCTTTATCTTATATGAATTGTTTTATGACATCATGATGTTTAAGAATCCCATTTTTTATTACATGGGTTATGCAATGATGTATGATTTATAATTTTGTGGCACACGTAAGAATGGTATCATTATGAGATGGGTGAGACCTATATCTCCCTCCAATGCATTGGGTAAAGATTTTATATCTCATGAGATAGACATGGCTGGAATGGCTGGTTAAACCGGTTCAGTGAAATAGGACTAAAACGAGGAATGAAATCGGTTCAGAAATGGACATTGTCCACTAAGATAGTCTTGACAATGAGTCTTGACTAATAAAAAATGATTCTCTATGATTATGTATGTATGCCACAAAGTTTCATGTTTTAATTTATGATTATTGGGAATACATTTCACTACTATTATTTATCCCATGTTATGAAATTATGATCTCTTTTACAAGTTAATATTTCCAAAATTTATGTTCTTATGTATATGATGAGATTGATATTTCTTTTGTTTACCATTACTGAGCATTTGATCTCACCCATTTGTATGTTTTATTTTCCCATGATAGGAAGAAGGTTATTAAGTAGGATATGCCAAAAGGGACTCTAGATATGATGAAATAAATGGGAGGTAGAATAGATGCTTTATGAACCAGTTGTTTATGTTTCCCAGTTTCTAAAGACTCTATACCTATATGGTCCTTTCCTGGTTTTGTTATATGTTGAAATAAGTGTGGATCAATTCTGAGGTAATAACAATGTATGTAAAGTATGGGTCATTATATACCCCCAATCAGTAGAATATCAATCCCAACATCCTTACACCATCTTGAGTACATATAGAGATCATCATATTTATATAAATCTATATAAATAATCTTTTGGATTGATAAATTGAACTTCTTGGTTCATGTCTTCTTAGAGTTTGGAGTGTTAGTGGAGGATTGTGCAGTACACAGACCATAAGAGCCTCCTATGAATATATTCTTATCAGGACATGAACCTTCAGTAGAGGAGGTGGGTTGAGTATTAGTAGTCTTTGAACTTCAAGATGGCTTATACACAAGGTAAAGGTAATGTCATTACTAATGTCTTGAGTTGGAAGATGCAGAGAGAGGTAGTATAAGACTCTTGCAATGAGTGGAAGATGATGAAACTCTTTTTTGATATGCATCTCGATCTTCACGATTCCCAAAGATGAGTATTTATGACTTCAAAATTTATATTTATCATGCATTTATATAGGATATATATTAAGAATTTATGTATGTTCCATGACCCGAGAGTCACTAAACTGGTGCCCTGGTCCAGGTCACCACCTAACATCAATCACTCTTCCCCTTACATCATAGGTTTTCGACTAACAACATGGGTCAAATAAGTCACTTGGGGAGACTATACCCCTTCAATAGAGTAAGCCACAATAAATACCATGTGAAATAACGGAAACAATGAACATAAACCAGAACATGAATTATCAATCGTTCCCCAAACTAGATACAAACCAATAAAAAATAAATATGTTATGTCATTCTAAAAGTGGAAAAAGTGAATAAAACCCAAAATAAAGAAAAATAGTTGAATCCCCAAAATGGATCCTAACTCCATGTTCAGATCCTCATCTGTGCACATCTCAAACCCAACTTAACTCCCTAAAATAGGGCCTTTTCCCTTGTCCTGACCTAAAATCATGAAATATGCTTGAGTACCTAATGGAGGACTGAAAAGGGTGTGAGTAAAACTCAGTAGTCCACAACAAATGATGTCTACAAAATTTACAGTCTAAACAGATAGTGAAAGTAAGTAATAAATAAATGAAAAGATAAATAAAAAGACAACTTGGGTGCCATTATATAATAATATTCACTTAAACCAATTCCATAATTAATTTTATTTCATCATTTATACCATGTTCATTAATATATTATTTTTCATTACATGTTCTGTGGGTTAGAAATTTACATCATTTACATAAAGGCCTAAGCTGATCAATTATCATGCACAAGGGAATAAGTCAACTTCCCTATCTTATTAGGGATAAAAATTTCATAAATAATAATAACACACTTACCTTGGATCATTAGTCTAGTTAGTCTCAACTAATGAAATTGTTAGTGGCCTAGAGCATCAATCTAACTCCCTAACTTATCCATTAAAGGGTGGGGTTTAGAGCCTCATTCCAACCTAAGCCATGGAAGGAGCCAAAGTCCATTATCCCACACCACCAAGCCATGTGTACATGCTTATTATCCATTCACCACTTATACCATATAAAAAACCATACATAATCAATACACATAACATTCACATTTCACATTTCATTTAACACATAAAATCATCATTATGCCTTAACCCATTTACACATTTACCATTCACTTGGCATAGCCTATTTAACCCTTTCCCCTTTTCATAACATAACCCATTTCTCATATTCAAAAATTCCCATACATTAACCCATTTCGTATAATTCATCAATTCCCATGATTTTCCCCATTTACACAATTCCATTCACAATCTTTTACCCACTTATACATTTCAAGTACAATTCAAAAGTCACATAGCACAATCAATTTATTTCATCCAACCCATTCCTATATAAAGCCAAAAAAATCCCTTTCCCATTATCAAATTATAGACACAACGATCAATATTCCATTTTCAACTCAAATAATGTGTCAAAATGTTCATTATGGGATCTAATTTATCGCAAGGTGATTTTACGCTTAACAATATAACTTTCCACATCCAGGAATGTTGGCACACCCCATGGGTGGCCCTAATCCAGTCTAATCAATCTAGATGCATCCCATAGGGACCATGAGGGTTAAATTAATCGTGTATCAAACCATTTTACCAAATATTACTCAAGGAAATAATTTAACATCAAGAGGGAAGCAATATCATAACCATACATGCACAAATGAATGATAAAACTAAGGGATATAACTTATAGACCACCTACCAAGAATGTGTAGATCAAAATAGCCTTAAACTTAGACTGAGATGTAGATTCAAGAACCATTTGAAGCCCCAATATATTATCAACTAGAAAAATAGTATTTTAGAGCTTTAGACGAAGAATAAGAAAACATCAAGCCCTAATCTAGAAAAGAGATGCAAGTGGAATGTTAGACGTACTCAGAGCATCGATCTCCAACCAATGACACTCTAAATGGCCTTGAATCGGAGGAGATTGATCCTTGGGAGCTATTGAGGGTTTAGGTTCATCACTAGGGCTAGAGTAGGAATAAAGTGGGAGGAATTGGGGAAGAATTTAAAATTATGAGGGGGGTAATAGGGTAATTTTTCACTTTTTAATGGACCACATAGTTTGACAAACCGTGAGCCTGCCTCTGTCCAAGAGGTGTTAAGTCACAAGGTTACCTGAGGAGGACCACACATTTTGAAAAACCATTCACCAAACATGTTTAATGCCTCTGACCAAGGTCTCATGGTTTGGATCCCCATTGCATGGTTTCCACTAACAATCCGCAAACTATGCAACATGCATTGGATGTCCTCATTTCCCTTTCATTCCTCTCTCAAACCCCCCCGAACACCCCCAAGATTCATCATACACCCAGTAAATGTTTATTTAGATAAATATAAGGGATTCAATCCAAAATTTAAATGATAAAGTACCTCTACAAAGTCTAGAATCTTACAACCTCCCCACCTTATAATGGATTATCCTTAATGTTTTCTTCCTAAGAATCATTAAGCTTTCAAGGGGAAAAGATCATTCCATTGGGACCACATGTCAGTCTCTACCATCCAGGGTTCTTTCTGAACATTACCATGTTTCCATAGGATTCTAACTAAATTCACTGTCTTACCCCATAAAAGTTTCTCACTACAATCCACAATACGAACTGGATGCTTCTCAAAGGACACATCAGCCTCAATCTCATCATCCACAACATCAATCACATGAGATGAGTCGGGTTGATACTACCAAAGTTGAAACACATTAAATAGATAATTCATACCACTATATCATTTTAGAAGATACAATTACTAAACCACCAGCCCGATCCTCTCCACAATCTTGAATGTCCCCACTTACATGGGTGAAAACTTACCCTACATATGAATCTGATGGTGACCCAATCTTGGATACACCCAAAGAAACACATGATCACCCACCATAAACTCACGAGGTTGATGATGTAAATCTTCATACAAATTATTCCTACTCTGAGTTGTTTCCATACATTTTTAAATCAACTAAATTTTCTCAAATGTCTTCTATAAAAGACTTGATTCTAACAACTCTGATTCCCTAGTCTCCATCCAACATAATAGATATTTACACGATCTAATATAGAGAACCTCATAGGGTTCCATCTAAATCATGTCCTGGTTACTATTATTGTAGGAAAACTGAACCTGTGTCATGTTATTTTCTTAAGATCCACCAAAATCTAGAACAATATACCTCAATATGTCTTCCATCCTCTGAATAGTAAGCTCTGACTACCCATCTGTCTGCAGTTGAAAAGTCATACTCATAAACACCTGGGTATCAAGAACCTTTTGCAATCCCTAATAGAAGCGGGATGTAAAACACAGATCATGATCTGAAACTACGGTTTGTGGCACCCCATGAAACTGAACTACCTCTCAAACATAAAACTCACACAACTGATCCATGGTGAAAGTTTCTCAAATTGGTAAGAAATGGGCCACCTCAGTCCACTTATCCACAACTACCCAAATCAAATCATTATTCTGAAGAATCCTTGGAAGATCTAACACAAAATATATTATAACATCATCCTATTTTCATCCCATAATGGGAAACTACTGCAACAAACCACCTAGATACTAATGATCAGCCTTCACCTACTAGCAGGTAAGGCATCACTCCACGAAACCTACAACCTCCTTATTCATCCTTGGACACCAAAAATTCCTATGAAGATCATGATACATCTTAATTAAACTAGGATGCACTTCCCATTTTGATGCATGAAACTCACACATCAACACTTCTTGCATATATGCTAGCACAAAAATATGACCTCACACACAAATTATCCAATCATATTAAATGGTCCAAATAGAAGGAGACTCCCAAACTTTAATAATTCCTCTCAAATAAAAACATTCTATATCCTTTCACTACTTCCCTTTGATCCAGATCAGAATTATGGACACAAATTCAAGAGATTCAAGGGTCATCTACCAATGACCATCCTTTACCTCCATATTTATCTCAATGGACAATTCTATCATCCTCCACTATGAACTTGATTCCTGAATTTCCTAATTCTGAACCTTCTAACCTAATGCATCTCCAACAATGTTTCCCTATCTCAAAATCAAAAGGCTGCATTTATTCAACCCATATTCACTATTGAAGATTCAAGTCACACTTGAAAAAGATATACTTATGAATATTATGATCATTATACACCATAAACTTCTCTCTCAACATGTACATCCACCAACACTTCAAGGTGTAAACCACTATGACCAACTCAAGATCATTAGTAGGGAAATTTATTTTATGAGGCCTCAACTAACTTGAACCATATACAACCAACTGATCATTTTTCTTCAACACCACCCCACGTCCAACACTTAATTCATCACAAAACAAGGTATACCTCTTACCTTGGTTGGGTAAGATTAGAATCAGTTTGGTAGTCAATCATTTCTTTAACTTTTGGATAAAATTCTCGCATGTCCCGGAGCATTCAATCCTAACTCCTTTCTTGGTCAAGCCCGATAGTGGTGCTACCAAACGGGAAAAGTCTTTATTGAACCTTAGGTAATAGCTGACAAATCCTAGAAAACTTTGGAAATTAGAAATATTCTTGGGAAACTCTCAAGACACAACTTCTTTCAGTTTCTCTAGGTCCATTGACACACCTTTCTTAGAGATTATGTGACCTAACAAATGCACCATATCAATCCATAAATAAATTCTATTTTCTATACTAAAGGTTTTCCATTTTTAGAACATGTATCAACACCATATTCATTTCCCTAACACTCTCTTCTCTCCATGAATTCTCACTCCATCAGCTTCCTTCCCGTCCTCAATACCATTCCAGTCTCCTCCTCTCTATGATTTCTTCTCCTCCAAACTCATCTCCCACCACGTGGAATTCCTCACCACCCTCAAACCTAAATCCCAAAACCCCTAATCTCCTTACCCCAACCAGATATTTTTATCTCGTCCCCAATATCTTCATCCCCACCTATGCCTCCTCCTCATCCCTCTCACCTCCTACCTCTGTCCCATCCTCCTTCCCACCTCTATCTCCACCTCTACCTCTACCTCCATCGACTCACTAAGATTTTCATCACCTTATCTCCCATCCTCCACCAGTTCCCTTAGAACCTAACCCCACACCATCCACCATGACATTCATTGAATCATATTGATCCTCTTCGTCGCTACATCCTCACGATCTGATCTCTTTCATGGGGTTTCTCTCCTTGCTTCTCTAGACCGTCTCTTGATTTAAAGCTCCAACGAGTATACAAGGTCTTACCTTTTCCCCTATCTCTATTGATGTCATCATCATCATCTTCCTCTGTAAAATATTAAGTCCCTCTTCATTCCCATCTTTTGTCTCTCCCTTTGGAAAAATAGATTGACACCAAGGTATTACCTGGTCTTTATTCTATGTAATTGTCTCTTTTACACAATGATCTATAGTGGGGTGGTGAAATTTGATCTGGAAAATGAACATTTGGGTCCAGATAGCTAGAACGTTGTCTTCAACATACCTGATAATCCTAAGTATCCAGACACCACATCCATGATCTTGACGGTATTAACATTCAAAAAAAATTAGGTTCTTCCTATTTATTTTTTATTTCCATATTTTGTACATCATATTCATAATCACCATTTTAAACATATTTGATATTTTTTTATACTGAATGCATTCTTAGAATTAGATCTTTCATTTTAATGTTTAAATTCTAAATTGAGTTTATCCACTATAACAGCTCAACAACATTTGAATCTGTTTGTTTTTTCACATGAGGACCTAACTAATTCTAATCACACCCTTATTATATTGTGATTGTTAACATTACTTTTGAATTTTTATTATTAATGCATATGTTTTATTTTATTCCTAAATTTTTTAGGTGAATTTTTGATAATAGGGTATAGGTTTGGACTTCTTATGAAAATAGGTATTCTAGTTATAGTGATCTTAGCTTACACTTATCTAGGTTTTAATATTTACTATATACTATTTATGATTACTATATTATTTATGCTTCACATTATATTTTCTTGTTGACAATGCAATATACTGATTATATTTGGTGACTTTTTATTTGGTGTCTTTTGATTAACATGGTAGTGGTTTGGACTTCTCATGTAAATAGGTATTTTAATTACAGTGACCTAAGATTATACTTATTTGGGTTTTATGATTTACTATATACTATTTATGGTTACATTGATATTTATGCTTCACATTATATTATCATGTTGATAGTGTAGTATATTGATTATGAAATTAAATTTTTAATATTCTGCCTAACATTTTCTATCACTGTAATTCACTTTACAAAATACCAATTTTCTTAAAATGAAAAATATATAACTATTATATATACTATAGGTTGTAACAATTCCTTCCACGTGTTAGCTCCACAATACTTCTGCCTTACGTGTATCCCTCTCCTTCATTTCTGCTCACCCTCCCCACAACCCCTCCTAACTTCCTCCCCCACACCCCCCAAATCTCCTCCCTAAGGTCACCATCCCCAGCTCCCACTCTTCTACATCCCTCTCCCCACCTCCCCCATACCATCCTTTATCCCACCTCTACCTCCACCTCCATCTTCGACTCCAACTCTTCTGCACCCATCCCCAACAATCATCTCTATCATGACACCCTACCCCAATAACTATCCATTTTGATCACCTCTGGCATCCCTCATCCCTCAACCATCAACCCTTGATTGCCACTAACATCCAACACTTTCAGACTTCCTTGAATTATTCTACTGACAACACATTTCATCGCGACTCTTGATTTCACACCCAAGATTCCTCCATTTTGGATCACACGAACCCTAGCATCCCCAACCACCCTCATCGACCAATAGTGTTCAAATGATTGATTCAACCTCCTCTGATCACAATAGACATACCTCCTCATGGGATCGACCTTCTGTTATTCAAAGATTGTTTAGGTTACTCTTTGGTTATAAAATTATATTTTCTACACTCTTATTCTACTTTGTATGCCCCTTGTTCTTCCCCAACAATCACTTCCCATCCTTCTCCCATAATTTCCTCTTCTCGCTCGATCATTTATTCTAATCTCACCATCCAACTCCTCATTGATCTCATCACATTTCCTATTGCTTCCAATCATCTCAAGTTGTAAGTCACGGTCTCGGATAATCCCACCTCTATCTTTTTTGTCTATTATTCCTACAAATATACTTCTATTACTATAGATTTTCTTCTTATTTTTAAAATCCCAATCTTGAAAGCCCAAGTCCCTAAGTTCAAAAGCCCTAGATATTTGGTGTATCTTATATCCGACTTCTGATATGTGATATTTTTTCATCTTATTATATAATCCTTCTCAAATTCAATTGTGTTATTCTGATTTTCTCATTTCCCATTTCCCACCTACCTACTCGTGTTCTCAATTTTTATAAGTTTTAAATAATATTCCTGGTAAATGTTTTAAAATTGTTGTTTTTTCTATAGTGATAGCTTATACTTTCCTTTTCTTTTAATAAACCTATATTCCATGTATGTTTTTTTAGTTCCGATGAGATTAAATATTATAAATACCAATGATATTATTGTCAGTGTTTATGTTTATTTCATTATTTTCTTCACTACATACAATTCAATTACTTCTTATTCCTTAAATGTTCTTGTCATGTTTGACTGTGAATGTTTTTCCAGTGAAATTATTTTTCATGTTGGATTTTCTACGCATGAATTCTTACACATTTGATATGAAGAGTTAATTGTTTGTCACTTTAGAAAGACCTTCTCAAACACAAAATTGGTACACCTTCTCTCTTAACCTCCCTTGGTATACAGGTTTCTATAGCTTCACATAAGTTCTCCCCTTAACCCAACTAAATTGGTAACGATTTTTCTTCACTTTCTCTCTCTATCTGTCTATATATATATATTTATTTACCTCCATCTCAATATTGATGCATTTTTTTCCGACATTGTACCGTATCTGTTATCTTTTGTTTTCCATCTTATTTCTCCTTAGATTACTCCCATATAGAAATCTAATAAATGAAGAGTTTTAATTTTTATTTCTTATAAATCAATGTTTGTATTTAATTTTTTATCTATATCATTATATTGTTTCATGTTACTCTTTCATATTTCATTTCTATGTCTTTATATACCATTAGTTTAGACTGTGGTACTATCTATTGTTTATCGGCCACCGTAACCATGTATCCATGATCCTGGACTTTCCATCTCATTGCATCTTCCCATTGTGTGATCCTTTTCATCACATAATGTTTAATCAACTTCCAATTAAAAACTATTGATATACTATTTCCATCTATTGGCCACTCTGCACATTTAACAGTGACTATCAATTTTTACTATTCCAAGATGATTATTATTATTGATCACTTGAAAGGTTCGTGATGTTGGAATCTGTAAGTATTTTTAACCCTATCTCATCATGTTATCAACCAACTCAGGGTATCACTATCTCATAGAAGATTTCGGTCGTTCGAGGAATAGCGATCTTCCCACCATTGTAATTCGTATGTGTTCTGATTCCCTCCCCTTACACATGACACAACAACCTTATGAATTTCTAACCCTAATATTTTTTCATATTCCTTATGTAAGAATTAAAAAATATTCCTGTTATATCTTTTTTGGATTTTGATATCTCTTCCACAGAAAAATGACATGAATCTGTATTGCATATTTGATTTTATTGCGACCATTCCAGCTTTAAATTGATTTTGTAAGCCCTATTATTTTCATATGTTTGTTTAATTTCAATATTCTCTATCATTATTATGTTTAATAATTAGTTATTGGTAAATTTTCATATTTCATCTCATGTTTCTTATTTATTTTTCTAATAACTTATTTGTTAAAATTATTAAATATAATGATTGAATTAAACTGCTTAAAATAAAAACCTACAAGATACTACAACAAAATGGTTGCATGAACTTCCTCTTCGTACAATTTTAATTTCATATAATCTTCTAATAATTTGAATCTACAACACTTATTCCATCTCTTCTGCACAAAATTTACCAACATGGTGATCTCCTACTTATAAGCTCTTCCTAAAATATCATATAATTATTTAATTTATTTATTGACTTTTTATTAACATTGTATATATATATATATTCCCATAAAAAAGTGCATGTGAATTTTTCCCTTCAAGACTTTCCATTTTGAATTTATCATAGCATAATCCAAGATATTTCACATCTATATTGTGACTACCAAGACACTTATAAAGATTCCAAATTCCGAAGAAAACTAAGGAGGTTGAAAAAGTCAGATGATGGTCATACGTTTTATAATATACAACATTTATACTAGAATATTATATTTCATTGCCTTAATTTTATTATTTTCAATATTTTATGGTTGGTATATATACCATATCATGTTCTTCGCATTAAAAGTTTGTAACACACATTATTGTAGTGGATATATTTTCCTATGCAAACAATGAATTACAAAATTAAATATGCACACCCTTATCACCTATTCTATTGAATGTTATATTCATTTTAAATATTATTTTCATATATATATTTATTCCATTGACTACTTATGTTTTATAGAATTTACTAATCTATTATATATACTAAATGATGTGCCTTTTCCAAGCCACGTGTCAATACCACTACATACCCCCTTACATGGATTCCACTCGTCGCTTCATGGTTACCTAAAAATTTTGATTCCTTATTTCCTCTATCACTTCATCATTCACCTCCTCCCCCACCTTCAACTTATTCTCTGCCTCAGCCTACACCTCAACCTCTCCAAGTCCTCTAGATCCTTTTATATTCATCTCCTCCACCAGCGTCTCCTCCCCTGCCTCTGTCCCTACCTCTACCTCTGCCTCTCCAAATCTACCTCTACCTTCTCCTCGCTCTCCGCCTCATCCTCTCTGCCTCTGCTTTCTACCTCTACCATGGCTGCATCAAATGCGATTCTAACTGATACTCTCATTGATCCTTCCTCGCTATTGAGTTTCCATGAATGCGTAACACAGATTCATCTACCTCACCCTCTCCATCTCACCGTCGATACCTCTGCCTCTGCCTTCACCTCACTAGGTCGCTGCCACTCATCCTCACCTCCGTTATGATTCTTCGCCTCATCACCTTGCCATCATTGCTTCTACCTCTACCACGCTGCCTTGCTTCCACTCATCCCTACCTCCACCACACATCCCCGCCTCGCTGCCTCCATCACACATCCTCACCTCACTGCCTCCCCCTCTGCCACCCACACCACCTCACCACTTCTGCCTCTTCTTACCCATCATCCACCCCATCATCCCCTCTCCTTATCCCAGTATATGGTTTTGTCGACCTCTGATCCCCATTACTCAACCCCATAATCAAATAACGACAACCTAGAGCCCCAAATGTCCCATTTCATCCTCGCATCGACATATGTTTTTTATATTGAAGATCAAAGATATCAAAATCATTACAGATTTTATATATATATATTTTAAATATTTTTTCATTTTCCTCAATTTACTATCCACAACCATTCAAAACCAATTTTTATATTCCCTCTCTCATTATCAGATCTTCCGCCATGCATCTATACTCCAGTTTCTATAAAATGTAACCTCTCCTGTTGCTCATCATCACTCATGGAGTTAAACATGTTGGAATTTATGTATCTAGGTAATTTTTCATATTTCTAATCCTATTTTTCTTCATTATTCATGTATTGTTTTGTGAAATTACATGAATAAGTTGTTCTAAAGTGACTTAAATTCTTATAAATCACCTTCAACAAATATACATAGTGATTTGGTCACTATTAAGATCTAATTACATTGATCGTCAATTGTTCATTGGGAATCGAAAAATTTAGGTAATTATTATTATTGTATTTTTTTATTTAGGTAATTTTACACATTTATAATTCTATGATACTTCATTAATGTATATTTTTTACCAATTAAATAAATTGTAACAAGAATAAGTTATTAGTGAAGTACATGAGATCTATTAAAACTTAGAATTAACTAATAACATTGATCGTAGGTTTTATTAGTTAAAACTATGTTTTCAATGATTTATCCATTGAATAGGTTGCCCACGATTCTGATAAACTTATATTCACCACATACTTCTATTCCATCTCATTGTCTTATCATCACGCATAGCACGGATTTTTCATCCATTCATATCTTCTACCATATACATCACCATATAACTTTCAGTAAGTATATTTTGAACTCCATATTACGTTTCATATTTTATATCTTTCCAATCTTATAATTGAAACCACACAAAAATTCATTATACCACATTCCACTATCTTCCATTTCGGGTTGGAGAAATTTGAACTAGAAAATGGAAATTTTTTCCAAATAGGCATACTAATCTACCGAGTACCTACTAAGTCCAAGTCTCTAGACAGTATGACTACCATCTTGAATGTATGGGATTCTAAAAAAATAGGATAATTCTGATTGATTTTCTCCCATTATTATTACATTGTATTTGTCACTATGCTGATCTCCATTGATTTTTTGGATATTTTATAAATTCTGATTTAGATTTACATCTTGATTTTTCCTTTTTAATTTTTAAACTAAGTTAGTCAGATTTAGTTTCTCAAAAACATTTCAATATTTTTATTTCTTAACATGAATTCCTTTTTAATTTATATCACACTCTTACTGCATTTTGACTGTTAATATGATTTTTTTAGTTTTGAATAAGAATGAATGGTTTTAACTTTACTCTTGAAATTTTTTGGTGACTATTTTTTGTATCATAACATGAAGAAAATAGATCATTTTTAAATAATAGTCATGGAATGGTTTTCTAAAAACAAGAGGCACCGATTTTATGAAATCTTAAAAAACGGATAGACACTAATTAATCAGTGAATGATATTTACTTTAAAAAATAAATGAGATTATTTATATTGAACTATTATTTCCATAATTATTAGATTTTATCCATCTTCATTGTGTCACCTTTAATGTTTTTTATATAGAATTCCTTTTGATTTAGATTTTTATTTTATGTTTTCCTCTTTAATTTATTAATTGAATTCACCAGATTTTACTACTGAACAACAGTTTAATATGTATATTTTTTATCATGAATCCTTATTTAATTATTATCGAAACCTTATTTCATTTTGATTATTATTATGATTTTTGAGTTTTGATTAAGAATGCATGAGTTTTTTTTTCTTTCTAACATTTTTTTTCCATGGGTCCATTTATAATTTTTTAATGGTACTATTTTATCTCACGGTGGGGGCATTTTAGTGCGGTTGCAATGGTGAGTTTGATTTTTTTAGAGGTTCATATTTTTTAATAGGTTCATATTTTTTTCTAATTTGTTCGTATATTTTTTTTCAAATTGGTTAATATTTTTTTTCCATACAGGTTCCTATTATTTTATTATTACAGGTAACTATTTTTTAATTATTTTCAGATTAATAGTTCTTCTTTTTTTATAATTGATTCCAATTCACTATACTAGTTCATATTTTTTTCAATTTTTTCATATTTTCCCCCATTTTGTTATATTTAATAAAAAAATTTCATACAGGTTGATATTTTTTCAAAACAGGTTCAGATTTATTCATATATTTTCACACAGCTTCATATTTATTAAAAAACTAATAGATTTCACTTAAAAATGAAGGCTTATATTTGTTCCTTATTAGATATGTATGATTATATTTGTTTATTATTAGATATACATGATTATATTGAATATGAAAGCTTAAGTATCCAGGTTTATATTTGAATATATAGGATTGTTGAATATGTAGGCTTATATTTGAATTTACAGTCTTATGGAATATGTAGGCTTATATTTTTTCATTATTATATTGAATATTTGGGATTATATTTGAATATGTAGAATTATATTTCACTTAAATATTCCTGATTCTAATAGATTTCACTCAAATTTCTCTAACACGGAATGCACCTTCACCAGTTTCATTACATCTCAGGAGTGGTTTGTATTGGAGAGGTATGAAAATGAATTTTTATTTAACTATGAAGAGATTATTTTACTGACAAATTAATGTGGGGCTGATAAATCCTCTCTACTATAGATCTGTCCCAAAGTTAAAATGAACTAGAATAATTCTTAGATCATGTTTGGCACAACTTACTATAGTTTGTAGAATACATTACCATATTTTAACTTTTCATGATAATGATTTCATGTGAGGGTTGATTTTCAACCCTGGTGAATAGAGAGATACTGATAACATATTATTGGTTAGTTCTTTAATAGTTTAAACACTATGTAAGACAATTTATTTTCAATTTCCAACCACAATTTTGTTTTTTGGGTTTACTAAATTTAAAACCATAAATGTTTAGACACATTTTTTGTATGAACAAATTTAGATCTTTTACTTTCAAATTAAAAGCTTCTTTATAAATTTAAAAGTTTTGGGAATTCTTTCATTGGTTTCAGGACTTTCCTTACCACTTTTCTCTTACATAGTTATGGTTATGATCTTATACATATTTTTTGTATTTATTTTATACATAATTTTTTTTATACACGTGGGATTAATATATATATATATATATATATTCTCTATTTGCTCTCTCTCTATTTATTTTATATCTGCTTTCTCTTTCTCTTAACATGTTTTGTATACATGTGTGTTTTGTTTTATGTAATAGATTACTCAAATATGGGCATGAAAATTAAAACTAAATTTATAAGATCATGATGTTGAAGTGAATTGGAATCGTATGATTGTGTGAGTCTAATGATTTTCTAGAAGAAAAAAACTCAGCTTTAATGTCTAAAAGTCCAAAATAGAAAGTAAAAGAACCACTAAAATCCACAAAATCCTATACACATCTACCATTTATATATAAAGACAAATAATCCCTTATTACATAATCAAAGTCTAGACACAACCATCAATATTCCTTTTTCAACTCAACTAATGTGTCGACATGTTTATTATGGGCTATACTTTATCACAAGGAAATTCTAAGTTTGACATTACAATTTTCCATGTTTGGGAATGTTTTCACTCCCCATGGGTGTCCATAATCTAGTCTAGTCAATCTTGATGCATCCCACGGGGACCATGAGGGGTTAAACTCATCATTTATCCAACCATTTTATCAAATCATACACAAGGTAAAAAATTCACATCAAGATGGAAGAAATATCATAACCACACATGCACAAATCAATGAAAGGACTATGAGATATAACTGGTAGACCATGTACCTCAAATCTATAGATGAACTCACCATTAACCTTAGCCTTAGATCTGAATTCAATCACCCATTGAATCCCCAGCCTAATATCTAATAGAAAAAGATGGTTTGGGGGCTTCAGAAGAAGAATAATGAAACCATAATCCGTAAATCGAAAAAGAGATGTAAGAGGAGCATTAGACTTGCCCAGAGCTTAGATTTGTAAAAAATACACTCCAAATAGCCTTGAAATGATGGATATTGATCCTTGGGATGTATTGAGGGTTTAGGATCTTCATTAAGGATAGAGGAGGAATAAAGCAGGAGAAATTGGGGGAGGAACATAAAATCTTGAGGGGGTAATAGTGTAATTTTTCACTTTTCAATAGGGCACACGGTTTGACAAACCATGCACCTGCCTCTATCTAAGAGGCATTAATTCACAAGGTTACCTGGGGAGGCCCACACATTTTGAAAAACCATTCACCAACCATGTGTGAATCCTCTGTCCAAGGTCTCATGGTTGGGATCCCCATTGCACAGTTTCCTCTAACAATCTGCAAACTGTGCAACATGCACTGGATGTCCTGATTTCACTTTCTTTTCTATCTCAAACCCTCAGAACACCCCCATGATTCCTCATACACCCGGTAAACATTTATTTAGAAAAATTTATGAAATTGAAGCCAAAATTTAAATGATAAATTATCTCTATAAAGTATATGATCTTACAACTTCCTCACCTTATAATGGCTTATCCTCAATCGGTTCTTCCCAAGAATCACTAAGCTTCCATAGGAAAACGATCATTCCACCGGGATCACATGTCTGTATCTATCTACTAGGTTTCTTCCTAAACATTACCGTGTTTCTATAAGATTCTAACAAAATTCAAAGTCTTACCCCACAAAACTTTATCACTGCGATTCATAATACGAACTGGATGCTTCTCAAAGGACACATCAGCCTCAATCTCAACATCCTCAACATCAATCACATGAGATGAGTTAGGTTGATACTACCAATGTTTCAACAGATTAAATAGAACATGAATAACACTATATCATTTTGGAAGATCCAATTAGTAATCCACCAGCCCGATCCTCTCCACAATCTCAAATTTCCCCACGTACATAGGTGACAACTTACCCTACTTATGAATCTGATGGTGACCCAGCCTTGGAGACACCCTAATAAATACATGATCACCCACCATAAACTCTGGAGGTTGATGATGTATATCTTCATAAAAATTATTCATACTCTATGTTGTTTCCATACATTTTTGAATCAACTAAATTTTCTCAAACGTCTTCTAAACAAGACTTGATCCTAACAACTCTTATTCCCTAGTCTTCATCCAACATAATAGGGATCTACATGATCTAACATAGAGAACCTCATACAGTGAAATCTAAATCATGTCCTGGTAACGATTATTGTTTGAAAACTCAAAAAGCATCAAGTTATTTTCTTAATATCCACCAAAATCTAGAACACAAGACCTTAATATATCTTCCAACATCTGAATAGTAAGCTCTCACTACCCATCCATCTATAGGTGAAAAGTCGTACTCAGAAACACCTATGTATCAAGAAACTTTTGTAATACCTACTAGAAGTGGGATGTGAAATGTGGATCATGATCTAAAAATATGGTTTGTGGCACCCTATGAAACCACAATACCTCTCAAATGTACAACTCCTACAATTGATTCATGGTGAAAGTCTCTTGAATTGGTATAAAATGGGCCACCATAGTTAAATTATCCACAACTACCCAAATAAAATCATTCTCTTGAAGCATACTCGGAATATCTTACACAAAATATATTGTCACATCATCCTATTTTCATTCCATAATGGGAAACTATTGAAAAAAACACCTGGAGGCTGATGATCAGCCTTCACCTACTAGCAGGTAACACATCACTCCACGAAACCTAAAAACTTCTTCTTTATACTTGGACACCAATAATGCCTATAAAGATCATGATACATCTTGATTAAACTAGGATGCACTGCCCACATTGATGTCTGAAACTCGCACATCAATTCTTCTCCCATACACGATGGCACAACAATACGACCTCACATACAAATGATCTGATCATCTCCTATGGTCCAAAGAGAAGGTGACTCCTCACCTTTAATATTTCTCTCAAATACAAACATTCTGTATCCTTTCACTACTTCTCTATTATCCAGATCAGAAGTTTGGAATCAACTTCCAAATATTCAAGGGTCATCTACCCATGACCATCTGATACCTCCATATGTGTCTCAGTGAACAATTCAATCATCCTCCACTCAAAACTGGATTCCTGAATTGCCTAATTCTGAGCCTTCCAACCCAAGGCATCTACAACATGGTTTCCCTAACTCAAAATCAAAAGGCTACATCTATTCAACCCATCATCACAATTAAAGATTCAAGTCACACTGGAAGAAGATATACATAATAATTTTATGATCATTATACACCATAAACTTCTCTCCCAATACTTATTTCCACCAACAATTCAAGGCGTAAACCATTATAACCAACTCAAGATCATTAGTAGGGAAATTTATTTTATGAGACCTCAACTAACTTGAACCATATGCAACCAACTGATCTTTTTGCATCAACACCACCCCAAGTCCAACACTATATTCATCACAAAACAAGGTATACCCCTGACCATGGTTGGGTAAGATTAGAATCGATGTGGTAGTAAACCATTTCTTTAACTTTTGGAAAACATTCATACATGCCCTGGATCATTCAATCTTGACTCCCTTCTTGGTCAAGCCTGACAGTGGTGCTGCCAAATGGGAAAAGTCACTATTGAACCTTCAGTAATGGCAGACCAATCCTAGAAATCTTTTGAAATTAGAAATATTCTTGGGATACTCTCAAGACACGACTTCTTTCTCTTTATCTGGGTCCATTGACACACCTTATTCAAAGATGATGTGACCCAAAAAATGCACCCTATCAATCCAAAAATTACATCTATTATCTATTCCAAAGGCTTTCAATTTTCAGTACACGTATCAACACCATATTCATTTTCCTAACATGCTCTTCTCTCCATGAATTATGACTCCATCAGCTTCATTCCCATCCTCAATACCATTTCAGTCTCCTCCTCTCTGTGATTCTTTCTCCTCCAAACTCATCTCTCACCCCATGGAATTCCTCCCCACCCTCAACCCTAAATCTCAAAATCCATAATCTACATACCCCAACCCCATATTGGTATCCCATCCCTGATATCATCATCCCCACCTCTACCTCCTCCTCATCCCTCTCACCTCCTACCTCTGTCCCATCCTCCTTCCCACCTCTACCTCCACCTCTGCCTCTAACTCCACCTCCTCCCTAAGATTTTCATCACCTTATCTCCCCTTCTCAACCAGTAACCTTAGACCCTAACCCCACCCCATCCACCATTATTTGCACGGAATCATATTCATCATCTTCATCTCTACATCCTCATGATCTGATCTCTTTCACAAGTTTTCTCTCCTTGCTTCGCCAGATGGTCTCTTGATTTACTTCTCCAACGAGTATACAAGGTCTTAAATTTTCCTTTATCTACATTGATGGAATCATCTTCATCTTCCTCCACAAAATATTAAGCCACTCTTCATTCCCATCTTCAGTCTCTCCCTCTATCCAAATAGATCAACAATGAGGTATGCCCTGATATTTATTCTATGTAATCACCTCTCCTCCACCACTATTGACAGTGGGGTGGTAAATTTTGATCTCGAAAATGACCATTTTGGTCTAGATAGCCATAACATTGTCCTCAAAATACCTGATAAGACTACGTATCTAGACACCACATCTAAGATCATGAATTAATTAACGTTCAAAAAAATTAGATTCTTTGTATTGATTTTTTATTACCATATTTTTTACATCGTATTCATAATCACCATTCTGAACAAATTTGATATTTTTTTTATACTGAATGCATTCTTAGATTTAGATCTTTCATTTTAATGTTTAAATTCTAAATTGAGTTCATCCACTATAACTGCTCAAAACCATTTGAATCTGTTTGTTTTTTCACTTGAGGTCCTAAATAATTCTTATCACACCCTTATTATGTTTTGATTATTAAAATTAATTTTGAATTTTGATGATGAATTCATGTGTTTTATTTTATTCCTGAATTTCTTTGGTGTCTTTTTGATAATAGGGAATAGGTTTGGACTTCTTATGAAAATAGGTATTCTAATTATAGAGACCTTATCTTACACTTATCTAGGCATTAATATTTAATATTTACTATTTATTATTACTATAATATTTATCCTTATCATTATATTTTCATGTTGACAATGCAATATACTGATTATATTTGGTGAATTTTTATTTTTTGTATTTTTGTTAACATGGTAGAGGATTTGACTTTTCATGTGAACAATTATTCTAATTACCGGGAACTTAGCTTACACTTATTCGGGTTTTAAGATTTAATATATACTATTTATGCTTACATTACTATTTATGCATCACATTATGTTTTCATGTTGACAGTGTAGTATATTGATTATGCAATTAAATTTTTAATATTCCACATAACATTTTCTATCACTGTAATTCACTTTACAAAATACCCACATTCTTAAAATGAAAAATATATCTATTATATATATTATAGTTTGTGATAATTCCTTCCACATGATAGCTTCACAATACTTCTGCCTTACGTGTATCCCTCTCATTCATTTCTTCTCACCCTCCCCGTAACCCCTCCCAACTTCCTCCCCCGCACCCCCCAAATCTCCACCCTGAGGTTTCCATCCCCAGCTCCCACTCTTCTACATCCCTCTCCCCTCCTACCCCCATACCATCCTTTATCCCACCACTACCTCCACCTCCATCTCCGACTCCAACTCTTCTGCACCCATCTCACCCATCACCGACCACTGTCTCTCTCATGACACCCTACCCCAATCACTATACATTTTGATCCCCTATGGCTTCCCTCATCCCACAACCATCTACCCTTGATCGCCTCTGACATACAATACTTTCACCAGTCATTGAATTATTCTGCTGACAACACATTTCATCACGAATCCTAATTCCACTAACAACATTCCTCCATTTTGCATCACGCGAACCCTAGCATCCCTGACCACCCTCGTTGACCAAAAGTGTTCAAAATATCGATTTAACATCCTCTGATAACAATAGACATCCCTCCTCATGGGATCGACCTTCTGTTATTCAAAGATTGTTTAGGTTACTCCTTGGTTGTCAAATTCTCTTTTCTATACACTTCTTATACATTGTAGGCCCCCCATTCTTCCCCAACAATCACCTCCCATCCTTCTCCCATAATTTCCTCTTCCTGCTCGATCATTCATTCTGATCTCACTATCCAACTCCTCAATGATCTCATCACATATCCCATTACAACCAATCATCTCAAGTTGTAAGTCACGGTCTTGAATAATTCCACCTCTATCTTTTTTGTCTCTTATTCCTACAAATATACTCCTATTCCTGTAAATTTTACACTTATTTTTAACATCTCAATCATGAAAGCCCATGTCCCTGAGTTCAAAATCCCTAGATTATCTTACGAGGCCTTTTGTTTGGTGTAGCTTTTATCTGACTTCTGATATGAGGTATTTTCTCATTTTATTATATTATCCTTCTCATGTTCAACTGTGTTATTCTGATTAAAGTTTTATCAATGAATATTTCCCACCTACCTACTCATCTTTTCAATATTTATCAGTTTTAAATCATATTCCTGGTAAATGTTTTAAAATTGTTGTTTTTTCTATAGTGATAGCTTCCACCTTCATTTTATTTTAACAAACCTATGTTCCATGTATGTTTTTTTAGTTCTGATAAGATTAAATATTATAATTACCAATGATATTATTATCGGTCTTTATGTTTATTTATTTATTTTCTTCACTACATTCAATTCAATTACTTATTATTCCTTAAATATTCTTGTCACATTTGACTGTGAAAGATTTTCAATTGCAATTATTTTTCATGATGGATTTTCTACTTGTGATTGCTTACACATTTGATATGAAGAGTTAATTGTTTTTTACTTTAGAAATACCTTCACATACACTAAATTGGTACAAATTCTCTCTTAACCTCCCTTGACATACATGTATCTACATCTCCACATTGGTTTTCCCCTTGACCCAACTAAATTGGTAACAATTTTTCTTCACTTTCGATATATATATATTATTACCTTCTTCTCAATATTGATTCATTTTTTTTATATCATACCGTGTGTGTTATCTTTCATTTTTCATCTTATTTATCCTTAGATTGTTCCCATCTAAAAATATAATAAATGCAGAGTTTTATTTTTGATTTCTACGAAATCAATGTTTGTATTTAATTTTTAATCTATGTAATTATATTGTTTCATGTTTGTCTTTTATATTTCATTTCTATGTCTTTATCCACCATTAGGTTAGACTGTGGTATTATCTATTGTTTATCGGCCACCGTTGCCATGTATCTATGATCACGGACATTGCATCACTTTGCATCTTTCCTTCATGTGACCATTTTCATCGCATAAAGTTTAATCAATTTTTAAATAAAAACTCTTAATATACTATTTACATCGGTTATCCACTCTAAACCTTTTACGGTGACTACCAATTTCTACCATTCCATGATGATTGTTGTTATTCATCACTTGGGAGGTTCGTGATGTTGGAATCTATAAGTATTTTTAACCCTATCTCATTATGTTATTGACCAACTCATGGTATAACCATATCATATAAGATTTTTGTCATTCGGGGAATAGCGATCTTCCTAGAATTATATTTGGTATGTGGTCTGCTCCCCTCCCCTAACACATGACACAACAACCTTATGGATTTATAACCCTAATATTTTTTAATATTCATTATGTAAGAGTTAAAAAATAATCATGTTCTATCTTTTTTGGTTTTTGATATCTATTCTATAGTAAAATGACATGAATTTGTAGTTTTATTTTGATTTTATCCCAACTATTATGGCTTTAAATTGATTTTGTAAGCCTTATTATTTTCATAAGTTTGTTTAATTTCAATATTCTATATCATTATTATGTTTAATAATTAGTTATTGGTAAAATTTCATATTTCATCTCATGTTGCTTATTTATTTTTCTAATAGCTTATTTGTTAAAAATCCTAAATATAATGATTGAATTAAACTGCTTAAAACAACAACCTACAAGATGCTACAACAAAATGGTTGCATGAATTCCCTCTTACTACAATTTGAATTTCCTATCGTCTTCTTATACTTTGAATCTACAACACTTAGTCCATCTATTCTGCACAAAATTTACCTACATGGTGATCTCCTACTTGTAGGCGCTTCTTAAAATCTTATGTAATTATTTAATTTATTTATTTACTTTTTATTAACATTGTATAAATATATATTCCCATGAAAAATTAAATGAATTTTTCCCTTACAGACTTTACATTTTGAATTTATTATAGCATAATCCAAGATATTTCTCTTCTAGATTGCAAATACCAAGAAACTTCTAAAGAGTCTATATTCAGAAGAAAACTAAGAAGATTGAAAAAGTCTGATGATGGTCATACTTTTTATAAAATTAAACATTTATACTAAAATATTATATGTCATGGTATTAATTTTATTATTTTCTATATTTTATGGAAGGTATATATACCATATCAAGTTATTCTCATTAAAATTTTGTAACACACATTATTGTAGTGGATATATTTTCCTATGCAAACAATGAATTAAAAAATTAAAGATGTACACCCTTATCACCTATTCCATTACATGTTAAATTAATATTAAATTTTCTTTTCATATATATATTTATTCCATTGACTAATTATATTTTATAGAATTTATTAGTCTATTATATATACTGAAGGATGTGCCTTTTCCAAGCCATATTTTGATACCACAACATACCCCTTACATGGATTCCACTCTACGCTTCATGGTTACCTAAAAATTTTGATTCCATATTTTCTACATCGCTCCAGCCTTCACCTCCTCCACCGCCTTTGACTCAGTCTCTCCCTCAACCTCAACCTCTACCTCTCCAAGTCTTCCAAAGCCTTCTGCATTCACCTCCTCCAACTATGTCTCCTCCCATACCTCAGTCGTTGCCTCTACCTCTACCTCTCCAAATCTACCTCTACCTTCTACTCACTCTCTGCCTCATCCTCTCCGCCTCTGATTTCTGCCTCCACCTAGGCTGCATCCAATGTGATTCTAACTGATACTCTCATCGATCATTCCTCTCTATTGAGTTTCTATGATCACGTAGCACAGATTCATCTACCTCACCTTCTTCATCTCATCGTCGATACCTCCACCTTTGCCTATGCCTCGCTATCTCACTGCCACTCATCCTTGCCTCCATTATGCTTCTTCACCTCACTACCTCGCCATAACTGCTTCTGCCTCTTCCATGCTACCTCTTTTCCATTCATCCCTACCTCCACCACACATCCCCGCCTCGCCGCCTCCAACACACATCCCCACCTCACTGGCTCCCCCTCTTCCACCCACCCCGCCTCATCACTTCCACCTCTTCTTACCCATCATCCACCCCCTCATCCCATCTCCTTCTCTGCATATATGGTTTTTTCTACCTCTGATCTCCATTCCTCACCCCCATAATCATCTAACAACAACCTAGAGCACCAATAGTCTCATGTCATCCTCGCATCAGCATCCATTTTTTATATTGAAGGTCAAAGGTATCAAAATCAATATGGATTTTATATATTTGTTTTTAAAATATATTTTCATTATCCTCAATTTAATAACCTCAACTACACACAACAAATTTTTATATCCCTTCTCTCATTATCAGATCTTCCACCATACATCTATACTCCAGTTTCAGTAAAATGAAACCTCGTCGGTTGCTTATCATCACTCATGGGGTTATTCCTGCTAAAATTTATGTATCTAGGTAATATTCTATATTTATAATCAAATTTTTCTTCATTATTCGTGTTTTTTTTGAAATGACATGTATAATTTGTTCTAATGTGACTTAAAATAGTATAAATAACCTTAAAAAAATCTAAATAGTGATTTGGTCACTATTAAGATCTAATTACATTGATCATTAATTGTTCATCAGGAATCAAAATATTTAGGTAATTATTATTATTGTATTTTTTGTATTAAGGTAATTTTACTAATTTATAATTCTATAATTATTCATTAATGTAAATGTTTTACCAATTAAATAAATAATAATATGAATATGTTATTATTGATGTACAGGTGATCTACTGAAACTAAGAATTAACTAATAACATTGATCATAGGTTTTATTAGTTAAAACTACGTTTACATTGATTTATTCATTGACTATGTTGCCCACAATTCCAACCAACTTATATTCACCACATACTTCTATTCCATCTCATTGACTTGTCATCACGCATAGCACGTATTTTTCATCCATTCATATATTCTACCTTATACATCACAATATAACTTTCAGTAAGTACATTTTGTACTCCATATTATGTTTCATATTTTCTACCATTCCAATATTATAATTGAAACCACATAAAAATCATTATCCTACATTCCACTATCTTCCATTTCAAATAAGAGAAATGTGATCTAGAAAATGGACATTTTTTCAGATGGGCATACTAATCAACCAAGTACCTACTAAGTCCAAGTCTCTAGACACCACGACCACCAACTTGATGGTTTGGGATTCTGAAAAAATACGACAATTCTGATTGATTTTCTCCCATTATTATTACATTGTATTTGTCATATTGCTGATCACCATTGATTTTTTTTGGATATTGTCTAACTTATGATTTATATTTAGATCCTGAATTTTCCTTTTTAATTTCTAAACAGAATTAGTCAGATTTAGTTGCTCAAAAAAATTTGAATCTTTTTATTTATTAGCATGAATTCCTTTTTAATTTATATCACAATCTTACTACATTTTTATTTTTAATATAATTTTTTAGTTTTGATTAATAATGATTGATTTTAACTTTATTCCTGAATTTTTTAGGTGAGTTTTTTTGTATCATAACATGAAGAACACAGATCATTTTTATATAATAGTCCTTGATAGGTTTTTTAAAAACAAGAGGCACATATTTTATGAAATCGTAGAAAATGGATAGACAATAGTTATTCAGTGAATGGTATTTACTTTAAAAAATTAATGATATTCTATATATTGAACTATTATTTCCATTATTATTAGATTATATCCATCATCATTGTGATCACCTTTGTTGTTTTTTATATAGAATGACTTCTGATTTAGATTTTTATCTTATGTTTTCTTCTTTAATTTATTAATTGAATTCATCAGATTTTACTAATCAATAATATTTTAATATGTATATTTTTTATCATAAAGCCCTATTTAATTATTATCATACCCTTATTTCATTATTATTATTATTATGATTTTTGAGTTTTGATTATGAATGCATGAGTTTTTTTCCTTTCTAACATTTTTTTCTATGGGTCCATTTAGAATATTTTAATGGTTCTATATTATCTCATGGTGGGGGAATTTTAGTGTTGTTGGAATGGTGAGTTTTGTTTTTTTAGAGGTTAATATTTTTTAAAAGGTTCATACTTTTTTCTAATTTTTTAAAATATTTTTTTTCAAATAGGTTAATATTTTTTTCCATACAGGTTCATATTTTTTTATTCTTATAGGTAACTATTTTTTATTTTTTTTTCAAATTAATAGTGATTGTTTTTTATATTTTATTTCAATTCAATATACTATTTCATATTTTTTTCAATTTGTTGTTATTTTCCCCCTTTTTGTTATATTTAATAAAAAAATTCATAGAGGTTAATATTTTTTCAAAATAGGTTCTGATTTATTAATATTTTTTCACACAGCTTCATATTTATTAAAAAACTAATAGATTTAACTTAAATATAAATTATTATATTTGTTCATTATTAGATATAGAAGATTTTTTTTATTAGATATGCAGGATTATATTGAATATCAAAGCATAAGTTTGCAGGTTTACATTTGAGTATATAGGCTTATTGAATATGTAGGATTATATTTGAATATACAGTCTTATGGAATATGCAGGATTATATTTTTTCATTATTATATTGAATATGCGGGATTATATTTGAATATTCAGACTTATATTTCTCTTAAATATTCATGATTCTAATAGATTTCACTCAAATTTCTCTAACACAGAATGCAACTTCACCAGTTTCATTACATCTCAGGATCGGTTTGTGTTGGAGAGGCATGAAAATGAATTTTTCTTTAACTGTGAAGATATTATTTTAGTAACAAATTAATGTGGGATTGATAAATCCTCTCTACTATAGTTCTGCCACAAAGTTAAAATGCACTAGAATGATTCATATATACTGTTTGACACAACTTGCTATAGTTTGTAGAATACATTACCATATTTTAACTTTTCATGATAATGATTTCATGTCAGGGTTGGTTTTCAACCCTGGTGAATATAGAGATATTGATAACATATTATCAGTTAGTTCGTTTATAGTTTAAACACTAAGTAAGACAATTTATTTTCAATTTCCAACCACAATTTTGTTTTTTTGGTTTACTAAATTTAAAACCATAAATGTTTAAACACATTTTCTGTATGACCTAATTTAGATCGTTTACATTCAAATTAAAATATTATTTATAAATTTCAAAGTTATGGGATTTCTTTCATTGGTTTTGGGACTTTCCTTAACGCTTTTCTCTTACATAGTTATGGTGATGATCTTATACGTATTTTTTTATTTATTTTATACATAAATGTTTTTTATACACATGGATTTCATATATATATATATATATTTATTCTCTGTATGCTCTCTCTCTATTTATTTTATATCTACTTTCTCTTTCTCTTAACATGTTTTGTATACATATGATTTATGTTGTATTTAATAGATAACTCAATGATGGGCTTGCAAATAAAAACAGAATTTATAAGAACATGAAGATGAAGTGAATTAGAATCTTATGATTGTGTGAATCCAATGATTTTATAGCAGCCAAAAACTCGTATTTAATGTATAAAATTCCAATTTATAAAGTACAAGAACCACTAAAATCCACAAAATCATATGCAAATTTACCATTTCCTAAAAAAGAAACCCCTGCATTAGTTTGGAATCACCCAATTATTCAGTAGGATGATGATCCAAACCAAAATATTCAAATGATCAGTGAATAAAAAATGTAGTAACTATTTATTTCATAACTAAGTCTCCAAATCAATTAGGCATATTAATAGATTCCATTTTCAACTTTCAAAATGAATACAATGTTACTAGTAGAGATCCTAAAGAAAATTTCAATTTCCCGATATTTATTGCCATTAAAAATTATACACATTTTTCTAGAGAAAATTTTAGTCACAACTGATATTAACTATAGTTTATGGCCTTGGCGAACCTTAGAAGTTGTGTATCCACTAGACATCAACATTAACCATTATCTTGAATTGATTTCAATTTTTTGTTTCTAGGAAAAGCCAAAAAAAATTATCAAGAGTATGCATTGTCCACTTTTGTATACATACAAGTTATATATGTTTATATATATATATATATGTGTGTGTGTGTGTTTTCTCTAATATATCTATTTATATGTGTGTGTGTGTGTTGTATATGTATATACTCCTATCTTTTTTATATGAATTTTTGGTCATTGGAATTGTTTTATACATGAAAACATGACTAATTATTTTTTATGTTTGAACATACATAGTAGGTTCATCACCTATACCATGGTTTTATTTAGTTTATATATTTATATTTGAACCATAATTAATCACTCATACTTCAAATAAGTTTCTTACATAATATGTTTTTTACTTATGAGGTTTTGAAGGAATCAATTCTTCATGTTTGCTAGACTGTTGGAACAAGATTCTTAGAAAGGCTTAAACCTGACCAGGTATGGAATCTGTTCTGTACTATATTATTAACCTTTAGTATTAGAATCACATTTAATAAAATGTCTTTAAATATCCATTTTTTAATAAATCATTCAAATTAGGCATTATGAGGGTTTTAATCACTTGCTTCTATATGAGTATAATTAAACAAAACAAATGTCACTTATTCAAATTTCGCTACTGCATATTTTATTATATATATATATATAATTGATGTAAAATAAACTAGTTATTACAATATGGGAATTAGAATAGTTTTTTATGAATAATTTTTGTTGAATTATCCCATACTTGATATTGAAGGATTCAATGTGTTGATGCCTTTTCCATAGATGTCATTGAACTTGGTGGAATAATACAATTAATATATGTGCATCCTCTAAGTTGATTAGATCCAATAAATTACTTGATTTCAGTATCAAAAACATTTAAATGGTTGGAAATGATTTTATATAAATAGGTTGGATCCCCAGGATATAGAGATACTCTATGTTGTTCAGAGTGATCAAAGTCACAAGAGTTGAACCGATTGTAGTAGAATACTAGTCGATCTTTGATGATGGTCAAATTTATTCAATGATGAATGGATGTTGATGAAGACCATGGATGAATCTATTAAATGAAACTAAAATAAATATAAACATGATATGTGTTTGTTTTATAAGATCCATGTCTGATGAATGGATGTTAGAGCTTTGACTGACATTGAGATGGAGCTCCCAAATGGATTCCTATGAGGTGGCATTGTAGTGGATTGTATCGAGTTGAAGAGTGTTCATAGATTAGAAAGGAGGTGTTGATATACACTTTTTAAAAATAATTTGATCAATCCTTACTATATTAAACTATATAATGTTATAACCTTTACCTAGTTGAATATCTTGAATATAAAAATATACGATATAAAATTATTTTTAGACTTTAACTACAGACTACTACAGATTATTTTTAGACTTATGAAGTACTAAATGTTGGACTAACTATAGAGTACTATAGATTACTATGATTTATTCATGAAAATAACATGTTTCAGAACTTCCACTCAATTTTTATTAGTTCTCATATTATATATCTTTTTTGTATTTCAAATATTTACTTTAATATATTTTTTAAATTATTCGATGTACACTTTTTAATTACATATTCACTCCCTAAGTACTATAAGAAATTTCATCAGTCAATGATTATAGAGTACAAGAAATTACTACCTTTGTTCATGGTTTGTGAAACTAAAAGATATTATGATGTATCTTTTAGTCATGTCACACTGCAGAATACATCATAATATAGTTTATATTGTAATGAAATTGAGAAATGGGAAGACATCATAATATAGTCATGTCAGGCTATGAAAGAAATAACTTATAGTACAATTTAGAACCCAAAATGCAATTGCATATAGTAATTCAATAATGCAATTGAATATAGTAATTCAATAGTGTTGGGAAAAAATCCCTCAAGGTATCATTGAAGCATTTTTGAGGTGATTGTGTTTGTTGACAAAGTGGACATTTGTGTTTTCATTGTTGACAAAGCAAACCATGTCATACAAATTTATTGACAAAGGGGATTTCATGCTGGCATGTTGTGTTCAGGGACTGTTGTTAACGATCCATGTTTGATTCAAGAATGTTGACAAATGAATAGATGATCTGGTGGTGGTACAAAAATAGCATATACAAGGTGGCGTCGTTTTCTAGTGTTTTCCAAATTTTTAGGCCTGAAAATCGACAAATGGAGAAAAGAAGTTTCGGAAAAGGGTCTTTCACGCCATGTAATTTAAAGAGAGGAAACTTGTGTGCCTAATTTTTTTCAAGATCAGAATATCAAAATATGGAAAAGGGATAAGAGGAGCCCAAGTTTTAGAGTTGGTTGCGCAAGTGAGTTGTGTTGTAGAGACTTGCACGCCGAAACTTGTGCACTGAGGGGAGAATTGAGTGTCATCGCGTAGGGTGTCAAAATTCCTATAAATAGAGATCGAAACCTCCTCATTCGGAGAAGAGTTCAACACTTAGAAAAATCAGAGCTCTCGTCACACAGGTGTGGTGGTCGTGCAAGTGGTGTGTGTTCGCGCAAGTAGAAGTTGTGCGCCAGGTGAGGGTTGCGCGCCCATGGTGGTTTGGGCGAGAAAAGAAGAAAGTCGCCCAAGTTTTGAGTTGAAGAAGAAGGTTTCATTCAATTGGTTTGGTGAGACTTGCGCACCATATTTTGAAGAATCGCGAATGTTGTTAGTTGCACACCAAAATTGGTTGGGCGTAAAAGGGTGTGTGTTGCGCAAGTTTGGAGTTGAAGAAGCTTGTGTCACGCAAGTGGTTGAGGTAGACTTGCATTCCAGTTATAACTTCTGTGCTGATACATGTGCGCCATCTTAGAGAAGGGCACCAGGTAAGGTTAAAGTACAGTAGTGATTCAGGGCTACATGGAAGCTGGAAGATTTCCCGATACCTTCAGTGCAAAGAGTGATCCATCTACGGGTGAAGGTTGAACTTTAACAGAGCACCAACATACAATAGAGGATGTATTCATTAGTTATAATGAAGAGACCAACAAGTCTATAAACATTGAGTGGATCCTTTCCAAAGCAGTGAGAAAAGGGAGGGAAGAAGGTGATCCTCTCCACTGGTAGTGTGCCAGAGAGAGAGAAATAGGGAGTGACCCTTGGGAAAGCAGTGATCTGAAAAAAAACATTGTAAAGGTAGTGAGCCTGGGAATAGAAGTGATCTGTCATGAACCTTGTAAACATTAGAGTTCTTATAGTGGATTTGGTACATCGGAACATTACTAGTGTATGCCCCTTGGATGTAGCTCAGTGAGGGTGAACCAAGTTAAAATTTTTGTGTCCTATGCATGCTTTACTTTCTATTTATATTGTGCAACGATGGGGAGAGAGAGAGAGAAGAGTGTTTTGCTTTACAGCGAAACAAGATCAGAACGGGATTTAATTTTACATTAGTCATACCCTGATTCACCCCCCCCCCCCTCTCAGGGTATTCAGCCTTGTGGACCTAACAATTGGTATCTTAGGGAAAGGTTTATATAAGTGGTTCTCTCTCAAATGGAGGTCACCAATCATAAAGGGATTCCGATCTTCGAAGGGAATAATTTTCAACTATGGATGAAACGGATGCAACACTACTTCTGATATTTGGGAATTGATTTATTCACAACAGTGATGCATGGCATAAGAGCTGATATTAATAGTGGTGCATTATCAAAAGCTGAGCGTAGATAGTTGGATGTTGATGCCAAATCAATCAATGCCTTAGGGGGATCCTTATCCAATCCTATATATACAAAGGTGGTGTCTTTCAAAATGTCACATTCCATGTGGGAAAATTTACTGAATTTATATGAAGGGGATACAAAGGTTAGAGAGACAAAGATGCAAGTGTTGTGGAACACGTATGAATAAATGAGAATGAACCTGAATGAATCTATTGATGCATTCTTTGACAGGGTAAATATTGTAGTGGAGGACATGAGAGGTATTGGAGAAGTTATTGAAGATATAAAAATTGTGAAGCGCATAATGTGAAAACTTCCACCATGGTTCAGTCCGAAAGTTTCTGTTTTGGAAGATAAAGACCCGAAAGAGGTGACATTGGAGAACCTACACAGCACTCTTGTTGCATATGAAATGATAAATGATGATAACGATGCTGTGGAAAAGGGGAAATCCAAAGAGCTGGCATTTATAGCCATAAAGAAACTCACCATTGATGATTCTCTGGAGGATGAAGAAACGGATGAGGTAATGTCATTCCTCTTCTCAAAACTTCAAATAGGAAAAGGAAAGTTCAAAGGGAAACTTCACTTGCTTTATTTAGATGTGGAAAAGTTGGTCATCTTACCGCATGGTGCCCCAAAAAGTTTCAAGAAGAAAATGATGAAGATGAAGTTGAAATTCCCAAGAAGAGATCTTCAGCCTATGTGAAATAGAAGAAGCAGTTCAAGAGAAATTTCTTCAAGAAGAAGAATATTCATTCACAAGAAATAGATAGTTCAGATGATTCTGAGGTTGAAGAGGTGGAGGAGATTGAAAAGTGCAAAGATCGTGGAGAAAAAACTATGGTGTCAGTTGTCGGTAGTTCTCAAGAGAAGAACGAAACTGAAGGTGATGAAGAAGAAGAAGAAGTTGAAGGAATAATAGATATGCAAGCTGATTTAGAGGCTTCTCTAGACAAGATGGATGTTTGGAGAGACAAAACAAAGAAATCTACCAATGTTGTTCATGATGCCAAACTCTATATGCAGTAGCAGGAAGAAGAGAAGTCTGAGTTTATGGAAGAAATTGAGAAACTCATGCTATCAACACCAGAGAACTCAGAATCAGTTAGTGAGTATATGCTCAAGATTGAAGAACAGAAAAGAGAGATTGATGGCTTGAATGGAAAAGTGAATGATCATGTCAAGTGTATCAAAGAGCTTGAAGAAGAAGTGGTCAGTCTGTGACAAAAAATGAAGGGCCAAGAAAAACTCTTGACCTCTAATGTGATATCAGAAAAGCTGGTCATTCAGAAGACATAAAAGATGAAAGAGGAGGCTAGTACCAGAAAAGCCAGGAGCTGGTGGAAGTCAGTCCTAATAAAATTAAATATATAAAATGTAAAGAGTCAAGAATACCAGGGAATATTACATAAACGAGTGTGCATCACCCCACACCTATCTGGCTCCACCAGTGAGGCACAATAATCTGGGGTCGTGAGAGACCACATCTCTCCAGTATCAGTGAGCACACGCTTTTCCAACGCATCTTCCACCCGATTAGCCTCTCGGTAGACATGTGAAACTTCCACACACATCTAAGAAATGTCACTAAGGAAAACAACCCACTGTGGCCGCATACACCAAGGGACCTGGCGCGTCATGGTGCTCAAGGCATGAACTGCGGTTTGAGATTCAGACTCAATCCTTATATGTTTCCAATTAAACCAGACAGCGTACCTGATGGCATAGATCATTACCCAAAGTTCAGCTTCAAAAGCTGTCCCAGTTCTAATGGCGTGGTGAAAGCATCCTTTAACAAACCCACGGTAGGTGCGGAACACTCCTCCACAACCCGATGGTCCTGGAGCGCCCAACGTAGCCCCATCAACATTTACCTTGAGGCATGGTCGGATGGGTGGGATCCATCGAATATAATTTAGCTTCTGAGGCTTGCGTGGCCGCCCCGAAATGCCAAGCATTCACAGAATTTGATGATCCGCAACTTCATTAGACATGGCTCCATCCTATATAAGAGAAGCAGCATAAACATCTCTATGAATCACCATCATTCCTTTCTGAACTGTAGAGTGCACACCAGTGAAGACAACATCATTCCAGGATTCCCAAACGACTGCAATAACAGTAGCAATAGTGTCCAAAAATAGATTATAAATCTGCTCACTAAATCTTCCATGATAAGCAACATATAACATTTGTGTAACTGATCCTGAAGTGTTAACAACCACCCCAAACACAGAACCAATATATTCCCATGGCTGTTTGGAATGATAACAACCCATAAAAATATGCCGAACATAGTCCTCATCGGTTTTACACATGGAGCACATGGAGGCCATCTGAAACACGGCCCTTTTGAGAGCATCAGTAGTGGGTAGTCAGTTTTTCCAGATCCTCCAGATCAGACAAAATCTGGAGGGTCTAATGAACCTCACTCTGAATTTCCTCAGCCAAGAAGGTGTAGGGGATTGGTCCCCACAAAGGATCGTGTAGTTATCCCTGCCATTGAATTGCACGGTTTTTCTATGCATCTAGATCAGAGTATCCTGCTCCATAAAGACATAATTAGTGATTTCATTCTCAACCTGCATAGGAACACTGATAGAAGAAGATTGCATCTGTGAGAAAAAGCTCGAAATTGACAAACAGGCTACCTCAGGTGGCACATTTATGTCACAAAGAGGATGTGTGAGCCACTTTGTGTTCCAGCAATTCAGTGTGGAATCCCTACAAACTAGCCATTAGGTATTGTGCATGATTTTGACATATTCCTACTTGATAGATTCCTAAACCGATGAGGCATGGTTCTATTTGTATCCATTTAAGAGCCTCCTTGTGATTCTGTTTGAAATAAAATCATCGCCAGCTTCATGGGAAAGCAAGTTCCAAGTGAACTTCCCAATCTATCCATCATTAAAGGTCTGGAGATCCTTGATTCCTAGACCCCCCCAGCTCAACAGGCTTGATGCACTCCTTCCATGCTACTGTAATTAACTTCCTCTCATGTGTTGACCCCATCCATATGAAATTCTGTATCATGCTATGAAGATACTTGAGAAGTCCCCTCGGCCATCGATAGATGGAGAAGGAATAAAAAAACATTGATGTGATTACTGAGTTCACAAGGCAGACCCTCCCATCCAGGGAGATAGCTTTCCCTTTCCAACTGGCCATCTGATGAACAATTCCAGCAGAAATTCCTTCCAAGTACTGTCTTTTCACTTTTCCCCAAAACAATGGGACCCCAAGGTATTGGAATGGTAGGGAACCCCTCCTCACCCCAAGGATTCTGACAATTCTATTCCATTTCCCAACTGGAATTCCATTTCCAAAAACAATGGATGATTTGTCTCAATTAATGTCTTGTCCGAACACCTCCTCATAATGTCTGAAAAGGGATTTAATGGAGGAGATAGTTTTCCTTAACGCCTGACCAAGAAGAAAGATGTCATCAGCATACTCCAGCCCTAATTCGCTTATATGTCAGACCACAAGAACCCATCCTGAGATTGAAGGATGATTTGGGCACAAATAAAAATCAGAATATTCAGAGATTTCAAAGGGAAACTCATCGTGAAGTGACACACAAGAATTCTCCTTACATTAGGTGTTATTGCTGTGGAATGATGGGAAACTGACAAAATGTGTGTTCTATAGCAAAGAGATACCAAAGGGCACAAGAACAACAATGTCATACAAACAGAGATCTATATTATAGAAAATATTTTGAAGGTCATTGTTTATGGTGTGGAGGATTTGGGCACATGGCTAGATATTGAACATCAATCTTACAAAGGAATGTTCCAAATCAAAACTCGAGCAGTCGTAACCAGAAAGTTAGGGAATTATCAAGGGAGCTGAAAACACAAAATTGATTTGTAGCTCTATAGGAAGAAGTTGTTCCATCACACTCTAAGGAAGATCAAATTCTCCAACCCACACCAAGTGTGAAGTCGAAGACATGGATCAAAAAGAAAAAGGATGATAAGGCAGTAGTTGCAGAATTTTCCCTTAAAGCTTCAGATTGTTTAGGAGTATGGATCCTTGACAGTGGTTGCACATCCCATATGACAGGAAACAAGGATCTCATTATAGGCATAAAATATGAAAAAGAAGGAGTTGTCATGTTTGGGAATGATAAAGGGATGAAGATTGTTGGTTCTGAAAAGGCTAAATTTGGGGGAAAAGAAATGAAACAGGCTAATGTCTTGGTAGTAGATGGTCTTAGTCATAACTTGCTCAGTGTTAGTCAACTATTTGACTCTGGGCACTCTATCCAATTTACCAATAAGATGTGTGTTTTGAAAGGAAAATATGGAGTAGTTTCTCTACAGGGAAAAATGAAAAAGGGAAATATTTACCTTGTAAGTGGGGAAGAAGATATATACCTTTTATCCAGAGAAGAAGAAAACCAGCTATGGAATAAGCGACTTGGTCATCTATGCCAACCATCCATGGATGATCTGGTAAAGTGTGATGCTACTAGAGACCTTCCCAAACTATCACGTGATCATACTCATACATGCGATGCTTGACAATAAGGGAAGGCCATCACAAAGACATACATTACAAAGGAAAAGAAATCAACCAGAGTGCTCAAATTGGTGCATGCTGATATATGTGGACATATCTCACCACGAGCTATAAATGGGAAATGGTAATATGTCTTTTTCATTGATGATTATAACAGAATGGCCTGGGTATTTGTCGTTACCCATAAGACAGAGGTGTTTAGTTGCATAAAGCAGTATTGGAGGGAATCAGAAAGGATGCTTGGGCAGAAAATTCTGAAGTTTCGTACTGATAACAGTATAGAATTCACAAAAAGTCAAGATGAAGACTATCTCGAGAAACATGGGATAATGAATCAAGTTTCATCAATGAGAACTCGCCAATCTAATAGAGTGGTTGAAAGGAGAAATCGGATCATCAACAACGTGGCCATAATGATGCTAATTGAAAAGGACCTACCAGAGAAATTTTGGAAGGAAGTAGTTTTGACATCGGTCTATATTTCGAACAGGTCTCTGTTGTGTCCGAAGGAAGGGAAGAATCCATATGAAATGTGGTACGGAAATAAGCCAACGTTGAAATACTTTCGAATCTTTGAAAGTAAGTGATTCATTCTCAACAAATAAAATCACAGGAAGTTTGAGTCATGAGGAGATGAGGGGATATTTTTTGGCTACTCAGGGAAATGAAAAGCATATAAATGCTTCAAAAAAAGGCTGGGAAAAATTATTGAGAGCAATGATGTCACTATAGTTTAAAATGAACAGAATACTCAATGACACAGTGAACAATTTATGGATGAAAGTGATGAAGAGGTAAGAAACACAGGGGTAGAATAAGTGGTAGAGGATGATTTAGAAGAAGATTATGATGATGAGAAATATGAAACAAAATCTGAATCTACTAATAAGGAAAAGAGTCGAGCTGAAATTGAGAGGAAAAATATCATTGGTGATCAGATTGCTCCAGTTCAAACACGAAGAATGAAATCATCATAGAAAAAATCGTTTTTATCTCAGGTGGAGCCGAAATGTTTTTCAGATGCAGCTGAAGATGAGTACTGGGTTTAGGCTCTGAATGAAGAATTAGACAAGATTGAGAAGAATCATATGTGGGAGATTATTTCGAGGCCAGCCGATAAGAATGTCATCGAGTCTAAATGGGTCTATCACAATAAGATGAATGAAGATGGAATAGTGGTTCGAAACAAAGCCTGACTAGTGTTCAAAGGATACTCCCAGATAGAGGGAATTGATGTTGATGAGACATTTGCTCCGGTTGCGAGGCTGGAGACAATCAGATTATTCCTAGCCATTGTAGTGCAATGAATGTTTAAAGTGTTCTAGATGGATGTAAAATATGCATTATTGAATGGGTTTCTGGAGGAGGAAGTATATATTGAGCATCCATATGGTTTTCTCATTCATGAGGATGAGAACTAAGTTTGCAGAATGAAGAAGGTGTTATATGGGATGAAACAAGCACCAAGAGAATGGTACTCAAGGCTTGATCAGTACTTGAAGAAGCTTGGTTTCCAGCATGGGGGTGTTTATTAGAATCTCAATTTCAGCAACGATAGTAATCAAAGGATGCTCCTATTGGTTTATCTTTATGACATCATATTTGGCAGATCGGATGAAGCTCAGTACAGACAGTTTTACAAATTCATGAAAAATGAGTATGAAATGTCAATGATTGGAGAGATAACATTTTTTCCTTTGGTCTACAGGTTACCCAAGGAAGGAATGGAATATTAATTTCTCAATCAAAATATTCCAAGGAAGTTTTAAGAAGGTTTGGAATGTATAATTCTAAGGAGATGAAGACTCTGGTTGCTACCCGGATGAAATTATCAAAAGATGAGGATGGAAATGCAGTTAATATCATTGAATACATGCAGATTATCGATAGTTTACTATACCTTATAGAAACAAGACCAGATATTGTATTCACCACATGCCAAGCAGCGAGATATCAGAGTAATCCCAAGGAAATCCACATGATTGCAGTGAAAAGAATACTTCAGTATATCAAGGGCACGGTGGACTTCGTCTTGACATATAATGACAAATCTCAGACAGAGTTATTGGGATATACTGATACAGACTGGGCTGGTTCAGTGGATGATAGAAAATCAACGTCAGGTGGTGCATTCTATCTTGGTGGATTTTGTATTTCTTGGCTAATCAAGATGAAAGATTGAATTTCATTGAGTACCATGGAAGTTGGGTATATTGTGGACACTCAAGCATGCACACAGTTATTGTGGATGAAGCAGAAGCTTGATGATATGAGAGTTGAAGTGAAGTCTCTAATCAGAATCCAGTACGATAACTCAAGTGCTATCAATCTTAGAAAAAATCTCGTCCATAATTAAAGGACAAAGCACTTTGAGATAATCTGTCATTTTATTAAGGAGAAAGTTGAGCAGGGAATTGTGATGTTGGAGTATGTGCCTTCAGAGCTACAGGTTGCAGACATTCTAACAAAGGCCTTACCCAAGGAAGCTTTTGAGAGACATCGACTGGATCTGGGAGTTCATTCGACTCCCCACACTTGAAAGAGTGTGGATGTGGACCCCCCTCCTAGAGGTATGATGATTTTTCCCTAATGTACTGATATGTGTTCTCTACTCTGTTACAGACTGCAAAGGAATGGCCTTTGGATTCGTTGAAAAAGGGGAGAAAATACTGATTATTCAATGGGGAGATAGTGTGGCTATTTGATAAATATTGTTTGATATGGGGAGAAGCTAATAGGTGGAGCAGCGATATAGGGGGAGAGCAAAGAGACAGGGGGAGAGTATTATATCTGACGATGCTAGAAGTAATCGATCAAAGAACAAATATTATGACAGCTGAGGATCGTGATAAAAGCATAAGAGTGGTGTTGGAATGAGGTAATAGTATTTCCAAAAATTAGTATCAGTTTGGTGTCAAATAGTGGGTGTCAGAGTTGAACTAATTCATTGATGAAATTTTCATTTACTCTTATTTCTCACACTGAACATTGCTCATGTGGGATTAGAGTATATGTTGAGTAAATCCTTGATCACTATCAGAATCAAAATAGGCGAATGGTGGCTGAAGAATTAATGATGTATCTTTTTATGGAAGAGTTGTCAACAAACCCAAAGGAGGAGATTGTTGGGAAAAAGTCCCATAAGGTATCATTGAGTCATTTTTGAGGTGATTGTGTTTGTTGACAAAGTGGACATCTATATTGTGATTGTTGACAAAGAAAACTATGACATACAAATTTGTTGACAACGGGGATTTCATGGTGGCATGTCGAGTTCAAGGACTGTGGTTAATGATCCATGTTTGATTCAATAACTTCGACAAAGGAATGGATGATCTAGAGGTGTTACTAAAACAGTATATACAAGATGGCGCCATTTTTTAGTGTTTGCCAAATTTTTGGGCCTGAAAATTGAAAAATGGAGAAAAAATGGTTTGGAAAAGGGACTTGAGCGCCGTGTATTTAAAGGAGAAGAAACTTGCGTGCCTAATGTTTTCAAGATCAGAACATCAAAATATGGAAAAGAGATAAGGAGATCCCATGTTTTAGAGTTAGTCACGCAAGTGAGTTGTGCGGCAGAGACTTGCACGCCCTAACTTGCGCGCCTAGGGGAGACTTGCCCGCCGTCGCACAGGGTGTCCAAATGCCTATAAATAGAGGTTAACCCCTCCTCATTCGGAGAAGATTTAAACACTTATAAAAATAAAATCTCTCGTCGTGCAGGTGTGGTGGTCGCGCAAGTGGTGTGTGGCGGCGCAAGTAGAAGTTGCACGCCATGTGATAGTTGCGCGCCCAAGGTGGTTTGGGAAAGAAAGGAAGAAAGTTGCCCGAGTTTTCAGTTGAAGAATAACGCATTTCTCAAGTGGTTTGGTGACACTTGTGCGCCATATTTTGAAGAAGTGCGAAAGTTATTGGTTGCACACCAAAATTGGTTTGGGCGTAAAAGGGTGTGCGTCGTGCAAGTTTGGATTTGAAGAGGATTGTGTCGCACAAGTGGTTGAGGTAGACTTGTGCTCCAGTTATAACTTGGGCGCCGATACTTGCGCACCAGCTTAGAGAATGGAGCCAGGTAAGGTTGGAGTATGGCAGTGATTCAGGGCTACGTAGAAGCTGGAAGATTGCCCAATACCTTCGGTGCAAAGAGATATTCATCTACTGGTGAAGGTTGAACTTGAACAGAGCATCTACATACAATAGATGATGTATTCATTAGTTATAATGAAGAGACCTACAAGTCTATAAACTGTGAGTTGATCCTTTACAGAGCAGTGAGAAAAGGAAGAGGAAAAAGGTGATCCTCTCCACCGGTAGTAAGCCAGAGAGAGAGAAATAGGGAGTGACCCTTTGGAAAGTAGTGAGCTTACCCAAAACATTGTAAAGGCAGTGAGCCTGGGAATAGAAGTGATATATCCCAGACCTTGTAAACTGTAGTGTGCTTATAGTGGATTTGGTACATCAGCACATTACCGGTGTATGCTCCTTGGACGTATCTTAGTGAGGGTGAACCAAGTAAATATTGATGTGTCATGTGTATGCTTTACTTTCTGTTTATATTGTGCAATAGGAAAGAGATAGAGAAGAGTGTTTTGATTAACAGCAAAACAAGATCAGAACGGGCTTTAATTTTAAATTAGTCATACCCTAATTCACCCCCCTCTCAGGGTATTCAGCCTTCTGGACCTAATAATTGGTATTAGAGGGAAATTTTTATATCAGTGGTTCTCTATCAAATGGAGGTCACCAATCATAAAGGGATTCTGATCTTTGACGAGAACAATTTTCATCTATGGAAGAATAGGATGTAGCACTACTTTCGATCTTTGGGAATGGATGTATTCACATTACTAATGCATGGAACAACAGCTGATATTAATAGTGGTTCATTATCAGAAGCTGAGCGTAGAGAGTTGGATGCTGATGCCAAAGCAATCAATGCCTTAGGGGGAGCCCTATCTAATCATATATATACAAAGGTGATGTCTTGAAAAACATCACATGCCATGTGGGAAAAGTTACTGAATATATATGAAGGGGATACAAAGGTCAGAGAGGAAAAGCTACAAGTGTTGTGAAACAAGTATGAAGATTTGAGAATGAACCCAAATGAATATTTTGATGCATTCTTTGACAGGGTAAATTTTGTAGGGGTGGACATGAGAGGTCTTGGAGAAGTTATTGAAGATATAAAAATTGTGAATCACATCCTGATAAAACATCCACCTCGGTTCAATCTAAAAGTTTCTATTTTGAAAGATAAAGACCCGAAAGAGCTAACATTGGATAACCTACACAACACTCTTGTTGCATATGAAATGAAAAATGATGATAACGTCACTGTGGACCTAAAAAATAGCATAAAAACAATATTTTGATTAATGAAATTTTATAATATTGTTGACATCATAATACAGTAATGCAATAACCTGTAGTACTCTATAGTCATTCAGTAATGTAATTTCATACATTAATTAGTGAATGAGTATGTAACTAAAAAGTATATCATTATTTTATGAAACTAATATTACATACATACCATTACTGGAAAATTATTTTTAATAACTTTGACATCATAATAAAGTAATGCAACAAACTATAGTACTCTATAATCCTTGAGTAATATAATTGCATACAATAATTAGGGAGTGAATATGTAACTAAAAATTATATCTTTTAGTGATGTACTACAAGAAATAACTTGTAGTGAAATTTCATAATATAGTTATGTCACACTACAGAAGACATCACAATATCTTTTAGTTGGAAAAAAATTTTCGGGTTCTAATATATCATCCAATGATGAACAATCTTATAGATATTATGATGTCTCACAAAAATCTGAAAAAACATACAGTCTCTTTTTCAGTTTTCATAAGACTGTTGTGAGACATCATAATATCTATAAGATTGGAAATTGTTTGGAAAAAATCAGGTTCTAAATTCTAAATTCAATTATAATATGAACAATATTGTTCATGTCCTGTTTGTTACTTGCAAAGTAAAAAAATTGAATGGTGAACCCATTAATTTCATGGGCTTCTTCCTCTAACAATCTTTACCAAGGTTCTTCTGGTTAACCAAATTAAATTTCTCACATTCTCTTGCTTCTAGAAATATTTCATTTTTTAATCATCAGTTACCATAGTTGTTTACACTATCACAATTACCTATTACTCTTTTCCCAATTATTTTTTCTGTGTTCTATTAGACCTATTTATATTTGTAAACATTTTATTCTATCTATAATATAGTACTTAGTATTGAAGTTATATCTTTTTTGAAATTCATACTTGAAAACATTGAGATGATTGGCTGGAAATCATTGGTTAATTTTTACTTGTGTGCGCAGGTGGTTTCAAGCATACAAGTATTTGGATAAAAGACAGAGATTTGAAGGAATTTTGGTAGGACTTATCAATTTCTTACTCACTGTAGGCAAACATAGGGGGCTTTGGGGTTTTTTGAAGATATATCCCTAGTGGGGGTCCTCCAACAAGTACAACTTCTCTTCTAATGGCGCATGTGGTTTCTCCTCAACCTATTCCACTAATGATTATGGAATTTCCATAAACTTATTTGATACTGAGATAACTTTTCTATAAAAATTCCATTAATTCAAAGGTATTACATCCATGTGCAGAATTAAATTTTTTAAGATTTATTAATAATAATAAATTGTCTCTAAAAAATCTATACACCTTTTCCAATAAAATATTATATTTCAATAGACTATTACTTCTATCTCATTTCAATCCTACATTCACCACTTTGTAAACAATATAATCATGCATTATTTACTACATACAATTGTAGTTTTCATTCCTTATACTTGTAGTTTATTATTCCTCTCATTTCTCTTCTACATTAACAAATTCCATATATTATTATTCATGTAGTGTGGATACATTTTTTGAAGTAAAATAAACTTGTATGCATACTTTATGCATACATTGATTTTATTTATATACACTAAACATGTTACCACTAACCTTCACTCTATTTCTATGTTTTATGAGTAGCCCACTCACTTCATTTCTTCATCCAATTTCCTCCCACTCTCCCAAAAAGTGACACAGATTCCATTGATCAACACCATAATTATTTGACCATGTGTATTAAAAATCGTAATTAAATGATCATGTCATGAAAATTCATCGGTTGGGTACTAGTTTGGATTGCTTGGTGTATAGCCTATTCTCTCTTAGTGTGCTCAGGATGATGTCAAGATGTTTGGCATGATCATCATGAGTCTTAGAGTACATCGAGATGTCATCAACAAAGTCAACCAAGAACTGATCAAGTTATGGGTGAAAGATTCATTTCAATAGGGTCATAAACATTATCAGTGCATTGTTCAACCTGAATGACCTAAAAAAACTCATATAACCCATACCCTCTTCTGAAGGCAGTCTACGACACATTAGAAGATCTCACCTGCAGCTGATGGTACCCTGATCTTAGGTCAATCATACAATACATTGAATCCCCCCTTAGTTGGTCTAATAGATCATCAATTTAAAGAAGATGGTATATATTCTTAACTATCATCTGATTCATCTTCCAATAATCGACATGTAACCACAATGATCTGTCATTCATCTTTGAAAATAGTACTAGAGATACCCAAGGTGACATACTAGGATGAATAAATTCATTATTCTATGATTCCTATAACTAAGATTTACATTCCTAGATCTATGTAAGTTCCATTCTGTATGGAGGAATGGAAACTGGTTCTTCTCCTGACAACAACATTATCATGAACACAACACCCCTCTCGGCTGGAATCCCCAATAAGTACTCAAGAAACACATCCTAAAACCAATCCACCATAAGAAGAAATGTGATCTTTTTTACTCCCTCATCATCAAGCATGATAAAATAAACTTGGGTTGTGATTTCACCCAAATGTTGAAATAATGGCCTTTCACAGCCTGCTCTGGAATCCCGTTCACCAGGACAGACATAAGTGTCCCCCTCAAGAGATGTGAACATCACCATATGATGGTAACAATAGATATGGGACTTCTAAAACACTAACCAATCCTTGCCCAAAATCAAATCAAAACCTTTCATCTTCAGCACAAACAATTCCCATATGAAATGGTACCTTCTAACCTTGAGTGCACACCCCTTACACTACCTAATATTTTCTATCCGCGCTCCTAATGGTGTATCAATCGACATACCCCACATAGACGCTCCACCACTATACGCAACATAACTTCAAAATGATTAGATGCAAAAGGATATGGTTCACATGTATCAAACAAATCACTAGAAACTCTGGAAGCTGCAAGGATCATACCTCGAACAATCGATGGTCCAACCACACCACCTATAGGTGTCGACTGAACTACCCATTTTCCCTAGGTCCCAGTATGAGTTCCTGGTGTTTGACTACCCTACTGATATGGATGTTCTCACCCCAGAGTACCACATCGATTACCCCGGCTAGTATGACTGGTGGAACTCCAACTACCTGCCTGATGTGGGATAAGTGACCCCCTATCTGAACTCAACATTGGCCTCGGTCCTCCATCTATACCCAACTGTCATGGGTTTCTACAAAACCTATGCACATGACACAACCTTCTTCATGCTCAAAACTCAACTAGTGGTTAGGGACACTAGCCATGCATGTTACCTAACCTACCATGCTGATAACGAAAGACTTTGTCGCTTCCCGGAGAAACGGGTTCCCTCTTCTGACTACATTATTCGCCACTTCCTTGGGGTAAACTCTCAAATCGATGCTTCCTACCATCATAATTTTCACCAACGGTTCACCAAATAGGAATTTCACACCCACCACTAGAATCCTCTTTGAGGTTACCTTATGAAATAAGGGCATGTTCCACTACTTCATCAACCCTCTTTAAATGGAATAAATTTACATACAACTTGATCTAAGGTCTATGTCCATCCTGGAAACATCTTTTTGTGGCTACCTTATCACCTACCAACATTGTAATGAAGCATTGAAAGTTGGTGAAGTTGCTAGCATACCCCATCACTGATATAGATCCCTAGGTCAACCTCATAAACTCTATAGATTTTTCTTGCCTCAATGTCTCCTGATAGAAATTTTCCAGAAACATTTCTTGGAAATCCTCCCATGTCATACCATTATCCTTCTAGATCTAAACCAGAACACCCCCTGCACTTTAGATATCCTCAAAACATATAATTCATGAACTTAACTGTTTTCTCCAGAGGAGTCTCTAAGTGATAAAGAATAATCTGAATGGAATCTATGAAAAATTCAGTTGCATCAGGTCCACCATCTCAAGAAAAATTTAGTGGTTATTGTAGATCTAACTCCTTGGTCAGCTTAAACATACTCAGCACACCCCGCCCTTGGTCACATTCGATCATTTTCATAAAATAATAAATGTTCTCATAGAACTGCTCATCTCCTATATTACCCTGAATCTTTAGGGTTCCCTCCTCCACTTATGGAGGAGCATTCTCATAAATATCCTCTTTTCACCCAACTAGTACACATCATTGTGATGATATTTCTCTTCAGTTCCAAGCACACATCTCAGAACACATAGCATGAAATATCCACAATTTTCATAAAATAAGGCTCTCCACTCGGCATAAACAACCCATTTCTCATACACTATCCCAATGGATATCGCTACATCTAGAACACTACCCTCGACCATACCTATCGTGACCATGGATAACATGGCATAAAAAACATACAGAGTCACAGGTCTCTCATTAGACACCCCTTTTTAAAATATTTCCACTTTAATACACAAATCATTCTCTTTGGGACACCTTTCCATTTCACAACTTATTTCAACCAACATTTGAACTCATTTACAACCCGTCATTAAACACAATTCTTTAACCATTCTTTAACATTATTTCATCTTTACCAATTTTCATAATTTTTATTAGTCCGAGTTTTATTCATGTTTTTTAAGAAGTAAAGTACAATCTACCTTTCATGCCCCACACACCCATCCTGTGTGTGCCTATCATGAGGCATAAATTCACAACCTTTTTTTGTTCAGGCAAAGAGCAAGATATCATAAAAACCTTCACATCACACAACAAGTGCATCACCCAATGGTGAAACATCATTCAACTATAACAACTCAAATCCAGAACAACAATCCCCACACTGGGTACTTTGGTTTTCCCCTACACGTGTGTCAGATACTCCCAATCAGGAGCCCATTTCTAGGACCCGACACATCCTAATCTCTCATATAACATCCCTAAATAATAATAAAAAATGCTCTAATACAACTTTGTAATGTCCCCGACCCGGGATCCACTAAACTAGTGCCCCGATCCAGGTCATCACATGACTTCAAGTGTGTATCCATGTATGCCAAAGGTTGACGAATATAAACAAGGGTCAATTAAGTCATGTGGGGAAACTATACCATATTCACTAGAGTAAGCCACAATAGATACCATATAAAATAAAGGAAACAATGAACATAAACCAGAACATGCATTACCAATTGTTCCCCAAATAGGGTATAAACCAAAACCAAATAATAAATATGTCATGTTATGTTAAAAGTTCCAAAATTAAATAAAGCACAAAATTAATAAAAACACTTGAATCCCTAAAACGGGTCCTGACTCTAAGTTAGGATCCTCATCCATGCACATTCCAAGCTCAACTCGGCTCCCAAACATAGGTACGTTTAAATTGCCTTGACCCGCAACTATGAAATCTACTTAAGTACCCAATGGCAGCCTGAGAAGGGTGTGAGAAAAACTCAGTAGGCCACCGTCAAAAGTGTCTATAAAATATCTAGTATAAATAGATAGTGCATGCAAGAACTAAATAAATGAAAATATAAATAAAAGATAACTCGAGTTCCACTAGATAACAATATTCACTTAAACCAATTCCATCATTAATTCCATTTCATCATTTATTCCATTCTCATTAATAGTTTCTTTTTCATCACATGTTTGATGGTTTAGGCATTTACATCATTTATACAACGACCAAAGGTGGTCAATTATCATGCATAAGGGAATAAGTCAGGTTCCCTATCTCAATAGGGATAAACATTTCATAAATAATCATACCATGCTTACCTTCGAGCCTAAGTCCAAGTAGGCTCATCCAATGTAACTGTTAGGGGCCTATAACATTAGTCTGACTCCCTAACCCATGCATTAAAGGGTGGGGTTTAGAACCTCAGTTCAACCCGACACATGGGAGGAGTCTCGACCCTTTATCCCACACAATAAATCCTTGTTCACATGCTTATTATCAATTAAACACATATACCATATCACAAACCATACATAATCAATACACATAACATTCACATTTCATTTAATGCATAAATCATCTTAATGTCGTAATCCATTTACACATTTACCATTCCATTGGCATATCCCATTTAAGACGTTTCCCTTTTCATACCTTAACCCATTTATCATATTCAACAATTACCATACATTAACCCATTTCTCATAATTTATCAATTCCCATGCTTTAGCCCATTTACACCATTCAATTCACAAGAATTTACCCACATATGCATTTCAAGTACAATTCATGAGTCACATAGCACAATCACTCTATTCCATCCAACCCATTTCTATATAAAGACAGACAATCCCTTCTTCCATTATCAAAGTCTAGACACAAACATCAATATTCCCTTTTTAACTCAAATAATGTTTCGACATGTTCATTATGGGCTATACTTTATCACAAGGCAATTCTATGTTTAACATTACAATTTTCCATGTTTGGGAATGTTTTCACACCCCATGGGTGTCCCTAATATGGCCTAATCAATCTTGATTCATCCCCTATGGACCATGAGGGGTTCAATTCATCATTTATCCAAGAATTTTATCAAATCATACTCAAGGTAAAAAATGCACATCAATAGGGAAGCAATATCATAACCTCACATGCACAAATCAATGAAAAAAATCTGGGATATAACTTGTAGACCACATACCTCAAATCTGTAGATGAACGTACCCTTAACCATAGACTTAGATCTGAATTCAATCACCCCTTGAATCCCCAACCTAATATCTACTAGAAAAAGAGGGTTTGGGGGCTTCATAAGAAGAATAAAACCATAATCACTAATTTGAAAAAGAGATGCAAGAGGAGCATTATACTTACCCAGAGATTAGCTTTGAAACCAACGACACTCCAAATAGCCTTTAATCAAAGGATATTGATCCTTGGGAGGTCTTGAGGGTTTAGGTTCATCACTAGGGATAGAGAAGGAAGAACTGGGTAGAAAACTGGATGAGGAACTTAAAATCCCAATGGGAAAAGGGTAATTTCTCACTTTTTAATGGGGCGCACGATTTGACCACATAGTTTTCCAAACCATGTGAAAACGGTTCACTTACCTCTATTAAATAGAGGTTAAGTTGCATGGTTACTTAGGGAGGACCAAATGGTTTGAAAAACCGTGTTCCAAACATTCATAATTCTTCTTTCCAATGTTACATGATCCCCCCCCGCACGATTTCCTCTAACCGTGTGCGAACTATGAAACATGCACAAGATGGTATTGTTTCTCTTTATTTATTTTCCCAATCCCCTGGAACACCCCCAATATTCCTCATACACTTGATAAACATTTATTTATCTAAATTTAGGGGATTAAAACCAAAATTAAAATGAAAACGTAAATATATAAAGTCTGGGATCTTACAATTTATCTAATAAGGAGGGCTTAGATCTGAGGGAAAACTTATATTCTAGGGAGCCACTATTAGGATGGTCTCTTGATAGTAGAAACTCTCTTCTTTTTTGTGGCCGAGTATGGTTTCCTTTGGTCTTTCATGAGTAGCTGATAAAAGAGAATAATGCTTCTAGATGGGCGGTATATCTAGATGTATTTTCATATCCATAGACAATACTTGTGGTGGAAAATAGAAAAGGAGGTAGTGGGATTCATAATGATATGTTTCACTTTTCAATGTATGAAAGAAAAGCACTAGAGGCCAGATGGATTGTTACAGCATCTTCCCATTTGATAAAGGAAGTTGGATGATGTTTCTATGGACTTTGTGATGGGATTACCCAAGACACCTCTTAAAAATGATGCAGTATGGGTGATCATAAATCAATTAATAAAGGTATCACACTTTTCTCCATCAAGGAGACCTTCATCGTTAATGATCTGGGTAGTATTTATGTAAGGTAGATAGTTCGATTTCACAATGTTATGTGGAATATCGTTTCTAATAGAGATCCTCATTTCACATCTCGATTCTGATAGAGTCTTTAGAAGGATATATGATCGTAGTTTCTTCTGAGTACTACATATCATCCTCCGACTGATGACCAATATGAATGAATGATTTATATTTTGGAGGATATATAATGGGCCTATGTACTGGATTTCATTGGTTCATGGGAGTAGCATTTGGATCTTGTGGAGTTCACCTATAATAATAGCTTCTAGGCATCGATCTAGATGGCACATTTCAAGGACTTGTTTGGAAGACTATGTTGATAATATATTTGTTGGATAAAGGTAAATGAGTCAGTACTCGGTTGACCTAGTCTCATGTAAGAGACATATGAGAAGGTTCGGTTGGCTTGAAAGTGGTTGGTGACCATGAAGAGCAAGAATAAATCTTATACTGACCATTGCAGATGACCTCTGGAGTTTAAGGTGGGTCATCATGTTTTCCTATGGGTGTCACCTAGGTGGGGACAACACTGTATTGGGAATCATAGAAATCTAATGCCTTGGGTTTTCAAGTCATTCGAGATAGTGTAAAGGGTCCATCTAGTGACATATTGATTGGATCATTCATAACACTATAGTGACACACATGACAAGTTTCATGTGTCACAACTTCATAAATATCATCCTTAACCTTCTCCTATGGTAGACATTGATGGAGTCGATCTTTGTGTGGATGTTTCCTTTGAGGAGAATATGATATTGATTTTGGACCATAGTGACAAGTATCTATAGGGAAATACTATACCTCTAGTATTAGTGCAATGGAAGAATGGGCATGTTCAAGAGGAGACCTAATAGAGGGAACCTGATATGAAATCACAATGGTTAAAATTATTCATCGAGACCCCATAGTGATTCTTGGAGTAGCTCGGGGATGAGTTTTTATATAGTTGGGAGGTTGTAATATATCATATTTTTCTAGGGATGTCCCTCTTTGAGTTTTGGTTGAAGCACTTTTAGTTGGGTTCATCTTCTTTTAAAACCTTCGTGGTCAAACCTTTTCTTTGGGTATGGAGATATATTTCTAGGTTAAATGACCTAATGTTCAGGGATGTATGTTTTTTTGAATAAATGGATTCTGGGTATAAATGTTTCAAAGGATTATAAGGGTTCTCCATGAGTTTGGAAAGCTTCAGAGGTGGTTCCAGTTCTTTCTATAGAATCTAGGTTGTGATATGTCTACTGGACACTTTCACATCATGAATAGGTTACAAGACGTGAACATGTTTCAAAGATGATTTCATGAACTTATACAAAGTGTGAAAATTTTACACATCATGAATGTAGTTCACATCATGAAAATGTCGATTGAGGTAAATTTAACCTAATGTGACATTTTTTTGGCATATCTTATAAATCATGAAATTCACATCATGAAAGGGGCTCAAGTTGTGAATATATTGGGACTAAAAATTTTAAACCATGTTTTACATATGATTTTATTTTCATTCATTGTGTAGCCTCCTCTCTCAAACCCTTAGTAGACTTTGGATGATTTTGGAGTGATTCCTTCCCATTTGGAGTTTTTGGTCTAGCATTTGATCCCCAGTGAGTTCATTCACATTATATTTATTTTTTCCTTTTGTTATCCTCCATTATAATAGTGTGATATCCTTTTAGCCATTGAATCAATATTTCTATCTTGATACTTGTGTGATCTAGGTTTTCCTTGTGATCTACTTCTCCTTTGTTCTTCATTAGTGCTCCTTGTTGAGATTGTTGCTTTGATCTCTTTATTAAGGTGGGTGGCCAAGAACCTTACTAAAATATCTATTTCCAATTATCTAGGTATGTGCAATAATTATGATCATGTCAGCACACCATGTGCGTGAACCAAATAATTTGATTAAATCTATTTTTGATAAAAACGTAAGTTCTTAGACCTCCCATTAGACCCTATTGGGTCTATAGGCTTTGATATCAGACATGCGGCCACCCATGTGATGAACATTCCCTTAAAGTTACAATGAATTGTCAATTATGAAAATTGGGTTTTTGATTAACAATGTGAATTGATATTTCAACAAGTTGCAGCATGGTAAATGAATTATGATAAACGGAAACATTGCATGGTTTGATTGCGTTAATTCATCCTGTTGCAGGAGATTCGACCAATTGAGAATTTATTCCAGATTAATAGAATGGGGTAAATTAACCAACTGGGCATGTGATATGAAAGTCAATGAAAACTATACATGGTTTGTTTGTATGTATGTATGATGAAAAGATGTATGAGGGCTTGGATCATAGTATCATGAGATGTGGAACAGGTGGTTCGTCCTAACATAGGAGAACCTACCACTTGAGATGAGATTCACCCATTTTGATGTGAACATGGGAAGACATAAGTGACTCCAACATGGTAATTTTCATGGAGTCTAGTGTGAGATGGTTACTTTCCACATGGAATGGTATTTCACCCTAGGAATACATAAGCGACTCTAGTATAGGATTTCACATGGATCCTAGTCGTGCTTCTTGAGACACGGTACATGCGACCCATCATGATGAAGGAGGATTGGTCATGTGATAGAGATATCCTATATAGATCCAAAGTAGGTTTGGTTGGCCCTGAGTGTCTGCCTGGAGTTCAAGGGTCTGCAGGTTTATTTTATTTGTTGTATTAATAGATTGAATAACACCATGTTAATGATTTATTCCATACACATTCTATAATTATATTTTTTTTAGATACAGTAGTGTCAACCTACTGAGTTTTAATCACACCCTAATCGGGTCATCATTTGGTATCCAAGATGATTTTATAGATACAGGTTTGGACAAGGGAAAATGAACTTGTTGTTCATTTTTGTTTGTTGGATAGTTTAGAGCTTGGGGATGGGACCAACAAGAGATTTAGGATCGGAGACTTTTGAGTTTATTTATCACAACTTTTTCTTTTATATGTATGACTTCCAGCATGTCATTTAGTTACATTTTATCCTGACATTACATGGTTCATTATTATTTGTTTGTTTGGTTCATCCATTATTTTACTGGTGTATATTATATTGTTTTTTCTATTTATATTACTTTTATATTTTTTTATTTCTACTATATTGAAACTCTGTGTTAGGGGGTATAGTCTCCCCACAATGTTCTCTACACCCTTACCTCTAATTGGAAACCTCTAATTTACAAGGAGGCATGCTTGAAGTCCAGTAACCAACCTAGTTTGTCCATGCGAGAGGGTGTCAGGCTGGGGGACATTACAACTGTCTAGAAACTGGTCAAAGCACCTAAGATAAAGAAGTTAATGTTACAAAATTAACAACCACACATGAGCACTCACTATATAATATAATTCTTTTTTCACAACATATCATCAAGGAGGTTGCACACACTTTTAATCAACTTATGTTATTGATACATATTTCTTTTGCCTATCTGAAATAAATGTTGTCACACTATGGACATGGAATTTAATGTGGCTGTTATATTTAGATCAAAGGGATACGATATCAACTTATATAAATATAGAAGATACAAATCCTTCTTCTACTTATTAATTAATAATATATCATTTGTGACACCCAACACACCCAAACTAAATACGAACTATTATTTATATGGTTTATGACAATACATATAAGTGTGAAAGTCACGATATACATTCACAATAATATTAAAGTCAAAAGACCATTACACTTGATTGTAGATAGTAATATCTGTTGACACATAAACATGTGGAATTATTATAGGCGGATCTATTCTCGTACTCTCCCTTCATAAAGATTACTAAGTGAAAACTTCATGAGAATAAGTCTCATCTTATTATGAGTACTCACACCTGACAGTCACCATATCATGTACTCTATCATATAATTTTGTCTGATCATATAACTAATTATAAGAACATTATTATGGAATTTCAAGGTTCTCATCAGAGTGGGAAACTGCTATGCCCTTTTTTAATGTGATAGATATTCTAGAACATTATCACACAAATGTTATATAGAATAATAATCAATATGTTACAAGGTATTCAAATTAATATTCACTTCTTTGAATATAAATGAAATCTAAAGTACAAAGTAGTTAGTTCCAGGGAACCTACTCTAATAATCTTTTATTTTTTAACTTTTAGCTTCTCTATTTCCAAACATACTCCCACTACCCTCTTAGATACTATATTATTTTAATAATATCATGTTAAGATATAGAAAATTATTTATGCTTAGAAAATAAAACTTATTTATTTTTAATAGGAATTCTTTAAAAATAAACTATTATTTCCTTAATACATATGGTATTCTATGTGTTTAGAAAAAAAAATTCCTTTTGAAAAGAATACCATATTGAAATATACCAACGATTGGAGGTGGGAACACATTCCCTTATATTTTAGCAAACATATGGATAAAAATTTTATCTTGGATAAAACATTTTTATCCATATCTTATCCTAAAAATATGTTATATAATCCGGATGAATCATAAACCATGTGTATTCAATTAATCATATCATGTTGTTCCTAACAACTATTTTTTACCTAAAAACTTCTCTTATCATATAAGAGAAATGAGATGAAGATACAAATCCTTTACTTAGATTCATCTATGCATAATAGACTCTTTTATAATAAAATATTTATTATAGTGACTATTTTCATTAATATTTGAATGTAAAATATAAGCTCTATCAATTATTCCATCGATTTTGAAATCTTGTATATTCATAACACTTGTAAAATATACATATGGTATCACATACCCTTCAAAATTGCATAATTAATTTCCATAACATCCTTGCCTGACATGGACATTCCATAGAGTTTTATAAACTCCTTTGGGTATTCAAAATAATCCATATCATATTGAATTATTCTTCATCTATCCTAACAACCCTAGGTTTCAATAACCTTTCATTGGATTCTTGATGAAACGTTGTTGAACCCTTCAACAAACTTTTCTTCTTGTTGTTTGAACTTATAACCACTAGAATTATCCATAAAATACGAAAACATAGACATCACATTCTAGTTCATTTATCCTAAATAGTATAATAATATTATGTAAAATTTTCATGAATTAAATCATATTGTCATAACATTTTCATAAATGACAACATGATGAATTACTTAACAATAACAATCCTTTTTAGTCTCCCTTAAATCATGTTAAAGAATATAACAAATAATAAACTATGTGTATTAAAAAGTCCCATCTCATTTTATTAAAAAATAATTACTTACTTGCTCTTTTGAAGAGTAAAATGAGATAAATAAGAAACATCTTATGATAGTTTCATCCAAGATTTAAAGTATCCAATTCTTTAACGTAGTAACTCTTTTTATCTATTACTTAGAAAAACTTCATGCTTTATTCTCCAATTCTTTCAGATTTTCTGGCCTTTTTTCATGTCTAAAACTTTTGTAAAGCATACAGTTGGTATCATACACCTTTCAGAGTAATAGAATTGAATTCTATAACATTTATACCTGGTGTGGACTCTATATATGGATTTTTATAACCATATAGGTATAATAAGACATATAGGAAGACATTAGTCTCGCGAAGTCATTAACATTTCTAATCATATTTAATTTCATTAACAAACTCAATCATATCGAGTATATGAGTGACGACTAATAATCCTTCAATATTTTTTGTAACTAATACCATTGAAACCATAAATTAATCACATTATGCTTTCAAAATAATCTAGATTAACTTGTTGAAATTTTTCAACATTTGGTTACTCAGGAAGTCGTTCCTCTAACATGAAAAATATTCCTTAAGAACTATTCTTAAATCACCAATCTTGTTTAAGAACTTTTTATTAAGTTACCAGTCTTAGGAGTAGCTTACATTAATCTTCTCCTTTAATGTATTTATCCCAAAGTTTATGTTTTCTTATGATGATGATGCAATTCAACTATAATAAAATCTTTTATCATATGAGTATCATGTTTTATAACCACTCAATAAGGAATTTTATTAAATGGTCTCCCTTTAAAATGATGAACCCTTTTTAAGAACATTATACCCATTTGTGGGCCAAGATCCATATTCCACTCAGCAGTGACTCTACTTTGGCATTCCTATAACCACTTAGTTATTTAAGTAGGGAATAATCTCAATCATATCATATATAACTCTTATACTGTTGATTGACAAACTCTTTGTCCAGTCCATAATATGGATAAATCCAACTATATTCCACTAGTGTCATTCCTAAGGGTTTCCTTGGTAAGTGTAACCAAAGAAGAAGCCAAAAATGGGTTAACAAATGACAATTCAGGGGAACCCTACATTGGAAAAACATACCTATTAGACGATCCAGAGTCACACGTTACTTTATTTACTTATACAAGATAATCTAGGGGCACCCTATTTAGGAATAACCTACCCGTTTGGATGATTGAGGTCTTGATAAGTGTCACTTTGGAAGGAATCTAGCACTTGATATTTAAAGGGGATTTATTCTCACCACATTATCTCATGTTATTCCATTTATATATGGATGCTTTTAGTAATTTTGTTTTGAATCTGATTCCCCCGCCTGATCAATATGATCAAACCATATGGATGTGTAACCCTTTTAGACAACCTACAAGATTGTGTTACTCACCCAAAATTAAAAATCAAGTGTATTCATACATATCCATATAAATCATATGCATAAAGTACATAAACACTCCATGTGAAGATTCAAAATTATGAGAGATTTCAAATCTCCACATGAGTAATCCCAGAGCAATAAATTGTCTGCACCATTCACCTTTATAGACAAGGCATAAGCCTCTAGGCTGATAGGTGGTCTGACCCCAAGTCCCTCAACTCAGGGAAACATTACTCAAGAAAGAATTAAATTCATCATAATTCTAAAACCTAGTATACATAAACTATATTTAAAAACTACTCTCAATCTTATAACTTCAATTAAAAATTGAGGATAGTGTATATGAATTCTAAATTCATTATCATACTTAAGATGTAATGAAAGGGTATATTTCCTATAAGTATTTTAATATTTAAACTAAAGCATACATGATTCGTAATATAAATAGTTTATATATATGAATAAAATAGGGATTAACCTTTAAATAAATGAACAATGCTAATATTTAAACATGATATAACCATTTATGAAAATTTCATAAATAAAATCTAACTATAAACTTTTTATAATTTTAGCTTTATATTATAAACATTTCTTGTTTTTGAATATAAACACTTTATATTCACTTTCAATATGAACTATTTCATATTAATTATTATATGGAATTTATTACTTTAAATATATGATTTTTTATGAATTATAAATAATTTATCATCTAATTTCTATTATGTAAACATTTTACATAATCTAATATCATAGAATCGATATTATTTAAACCATGATCAAATCAATTGTCAAAATTGTTTTGGAATGGTCCAAATAAGGCCCCTTTATTTTGAAAATTTCAAATTAATTAATTATGAAAAATTCAATTTTTAAATATAAAAAATTTATATTTTGACCTTATTTATATAATTTATAACTATTTATAAATTAACCCTTATAATTTATAAATAAATATTTATATTTATAGATCATAAGACATGACATATAGTATTTTTAAAAGGTATTTTAAATATTAACATTTAATATTTTTAGGAATATGTACCACCCCTAGAAAATGAGACTTAATAGACTAAATGTTAATACTCATGTCAATAAGGTGGACCTTTTTTTTTGATAGCCCACTTGATTAGAACTCCACAGTTAAGCGAGCATGGATTGGAGTGGTGTCGGGATGGGTGACCTCCTATAAAGTTTTTCTAGGGTGTGTGTGTCAGGTCAAAACACACTGAAAGAACATTTATTGGCATGTAGGGACAATCATTGGACTGATAAGTGACCTCGGGGGATAATAACTTGTGGTGTTTCATGAAGACAAGGTTTTAGAGTAGACCCATGGGGTCAGATGACTGGGTTCATGGCCAAGGGAGGTCGGGTTGTGTCAAATGGTATCAAATCCAGTACCCTACTTGAAGTGCAGAGGCACTATCTGGGTTTGAAGTGTAGGGTCCACAACAAGGATGTTGTGATTTAAAGGGGTGGAGAGTGTAACACCCTAGGGAATGTGAGACTTAATAAACTAAATGTTACTACTCATGTTAACAAAGTGCACCTTTCTTTTCGGAAGCCTACCTGATTAGAACTCCATAGTAAAGTGAGCTTGTCCTAGAGTAGTGTTAGAATGAGTGTCCTCCTAGAAAAGTTTCTCAGGGTGTTCATGAGTAAGGACACACACTAAATGAACATATGTTGTCATGTGGAGATGGTCATTAGTCTCATAAGTGACCCCAGTGAGTAATAACATGTGATGTGTTAGGAAGGGAACCAATGTATTATAGTAGACCCATGGGGTCAAATGATTGGGTTCGTGACCCAGTGAGTTCAGGTCGTGAAAGAATATTTACTAATATTATTTTATAAACATTTAACTAATTATTTATAAACTTTTTTATAGTTAATTAAATAATTTATAAATTCATTATAAGATGGATATTCTCAAAATACGTTGTATCATGACTTATAAACATTTATAAACCATTAAAACTATTTAAAAATTTTAAAACAATTTTTAAAATTTTCATATCTATTCTGACACAGGAGGGGTCCCCTGCGTGAAGGTAAAATCACGTACCATTATGTAATCCACTCCTGTAAAGGTAATAAAATAATTTTTCTCATACGTAAAGGTAAGGAAAAGATTACCTAAATGAAACCTCCTTCATGTAAGGGTAGCATAAGAGTTACTACCTACGTAAAGGTGATGCATAAACTACCTTTACACAAGTCCATTATATAATGGTATTAAAGATTACCTTTATTTATACCATTATTACGTGCAGTAAGTGGTGACGAACCTTATATAGTCCACTCTGTGTAATGGGAAACACTAATGACCCTTACGTAGACCACTCTACATGAGGGTAAGATCGAATAATCCTTATGTAGATCAATTTACATAAGGGTAAAGCAGGATGACCCTTACATAGTCTACTCTGTGTAATGGTAAATCAGGATGACCCCTATGTAGACCACTTCACATAAGGGAAATCCAAGATGACCCTTACATAGAATGCTTTTGCATAAGGGTAATGTGTTTTACCCGAATGTATCAGTCAATGCATTACGATGCTTTTTTCATGCTTTCTTCATTTCAAGCATGATTACAGAAATCTGAACACACATGAACTGCTCTAATACCACTATTAGCGATTAAATGAGTTTAATAGAAATTATAAGGCCACACAAAAGTATATAAAGATCCCCTATCGATGATCTCTCATGCATGAAATATGAAACTACGATTAAACTGAAATGAAGAAAAATAGTACTATAAATATGGTGTATTGTTCATTGAAGAGCATCTGCAACATCTCAATCACCATCTCAGGTGTTTGAGAGAAATCATTTAGTGGCATCCAAAAAACATTCCACCTATGTAGGTGGTCTCTCTTGTCATTGATTGAAGTTGTATGCATTTCAAATTAATTACTTGTTCTTTAGAACTTTAGTACAACATATGTTCGGGGTCGATCCACAGTGAACTATGGCGTGCATGAATTCAATTGGGCTAATACTTAATTAGGTGATGTATGAAGAGTTTAGAATGGATTGGGTTGATTTTTGGTTTTGATTGAAACTAAATTGTTTTACTTTTAAGAAATGAATAACTGTTTTAACGAAAACAATAGGTAAATTTAAAGAGTTTTAAAATGGGAAGAAAAGATGTGTTGGGGTTGTGGTGATTAAGGAGTTCTTATGCAGAATTTTTTTAAATGGTTGTGTTGTTCATAATAATTCAATCATTCTGGATTTCATTTAGGTACATGTTTTCCTTGGTCCGGTTCCTCTTGTTTGGAATTAGAGCAGTTGACTCCTTGGTCTGGTAGTCAGTGTTCTTAATTATTTATTAAGTTCAGTCCATTATTTGAATCGGTGAAATCCTTCCAATAGTCATGGATTTTTTCACCGTTACTTCTCTTTTGTATCGCTTAGAAATATTCCCTTGGTCCAGCTCAGAATTCTCAGTTATATTTAACAGTGAATTAAGAAGAGTAAGATGAATTACAATGATAAATCATAACTATATAAAACAACTCACAAATTACGATCCCTTCATCCACAACCCCAACTTGAGGGGTTTAGTTACACATATAAAGTGGGAGAGAAATGAAACACGTGATACCTGACGGATTCATCGTGTAAGAGTTGAGGTAGGGTGTCTGAAGGTGGGATAGTTGAACTATGGCACCACGGTGGCTCGAGAATGGTAGCAACATAGCTTCTTCTATCCTCCAATGGTTTCCAACTCCTTATTCCGTAGGCCAAGGTCTCCTTTTATAGAAAAATAAAGTACATGGCATGTATAGAAAGTACATGCAATGTACTTTTCGTCAACGCGCTTCGGTGCCAATTTCTTCACGGGTAGGCGGCCTAACACACTGTCTTTGACTTCGGAACATGGCGCCGCCTGATAGTTGAGTATACACGGCATGTAGAGCCTCCATACATGTCATTTAGTATCATAAGTTTGGCCACCAGCCCCTTCTAGAATAGTAGACACAACGTGTAGCAATGAAACACGTCATGTCTCCTTCAACAACCACATGGGCTTATAGACTTTTCTCAGTAACCACCGCTTCTAGAAAGTAGTACATGGCATGTAACGCCGCCTCACAAGACTTGTATCTTCTGCCTAGTGACATGGGTGTGTACTCCCTCCTTCAGTCCGTGTCCCTGTCTGGATGTACACGGTGTGTATAAAAGTACACTCCATGTAGTTTCAAAATTTTCACAGGCTTCCCTTGATTCATGTATTTAGCCAGAAAGCTCGTGAAAGTAAACAGAATCACCAAAATCAAAGAATATGTTCATGAAACAACAGATATTTTCTGAAAAAATGTTTTTACGTTCAATTATATATATGGAAATGTATACACAAATTGGGTGCATCAAATTCCCCCACACTTAGTCATTTTCTTGCCCTCATGCAAAATCTCAACATCTAATTAAGAGATCCTATAATTTTAAATGGAAGGAATTCAATTAATCAAAAGTATAAATGATAGAGTTACTGAGGAAAAATTAAAAAAGGCACAAACAAATTCAATTCATAAGATATTAAAATCATGCCTCATATATAATGAAATTAACTACTCTCATCATCTTTCAACACATTTTTCAACTTTTCAAAAATAATCATGCCACTTGATGATTTTCCTCACCAGTTAAAATCACACTCCACACTCAAGATGTTTTTATTCAAATTTAGGCTTAATCTAAGGTATATACACTCTATCCATATATTTTCGAGAAATATTATTCTCTACTTCAGAAAAATTGAATTACAAAAATCATGAGGGCTTTATCAATAAGGTTCATATGTCTCTGTCGCTAAGGGTTGGTAGGTTCAGATGTGAAAATAAATTCTGAGGCTTGAAAAAGGAAGGCCAATTCCTTTAAACAAAATTGCATGATATTAAAAGTAAATCTCACTAAAAATGCTTCCTTTACAAGCTCAGTAAAATGCTTTTGTAATCGTCACCATCCAGCTTAGGCAAGTAGGGTTCATGAACAAATAAGCATAAGGTCCCATTTTTGTTTGTTTTTTTTTGTTTTTGTTTTGTTTTTTTATAATGATAAAAAAAACAAGGGAAACACTTATGAATAAAATGAGTAGATGTCTGGAACCCATTCTACCCCAAATAATCAAGAGGCATTCCCTCACACTTTATTTCATGGCTGTACACAAAAATATGCCATGTATTGCCAACTCCCTCTTTAAAGTTCAAATTAATAATCATGCAAATTTTAAAAAAGAAATAGGGTAGGAAGGGAAATAGGATTGTAACGTAGATTCCTATAAAGGTTTTTCATGGCTTCTATGGGATTGAAGAAGATTAAATGTAGGGTAGGTCTCAAGATAAAGGGGTTGAAACAATCCAATGCCACAATCATTTTAATGTAATTCAAAAAAAATCTTCATGTTTTGAAAATAAATCTTGAAAATTCTGGTAATGATGCATATCCTAAGAAACTCTCAAGAAAGAGGGTATTAGAAATGAAATACAAAAAAGGGTTTAGAATACCTCTCAGTAGTGGAAAAATAATAAAGGGACAATCTGGTCATGACACACATATAAATGAGTATCCTAATCAATGTAATTTAATCAAGGCTGAAAAGTTTCAATTGAAACTATATCAACAATCATTTTAAAATACATAAAAACTAAAATAGGAATGCAATATTTCCGAATGTTTCTACTTGCTACTCTAGCATTTATAAGAATGATTAACCAAAATTGCTTTATATTTGAAAATATAGAATCTAATAATGATGCCTCCAAGATTAGTTAAAGGGAAAAGACTAAGGTGAAAAAGATACATGCTCCCCCAAACATAATACATCACATGGCCCACCAAGTGAAATACTAAGGTAAAGGGTGGGCAAGGGTGATATATGGGGGACAAAACAAGGGAAATCCGTGGATGAAGTACAACCAAAAAGAAAGAAATGAAAAATAATCCCCTCGTGAAAAGTGATGCCCAAGGTGCTCCATGAGACCTGTGACTATCGAGAAAAAAGAAAACTGCAAACAAGGATAATATCACAGCACAAAAAAATGACAAAAAGAGATATACAAGAGAAAGAAAAATGTCACTATCATGGGGTCGCCTCAGGGGACGACACATCTAGTACAGAATCGGCCTATAGAGATGGCACAAGAGGCGTGGAAGTGGGAGGCTCTGACTCTACATCGGGAAGGGGAGATGGAGAAGTAGGAGCTGCAGGTGCTGGACTCAGGATAGGAAGCTCAGAAGTAGGCCCTGGCCCGGAAGAAGTGGTAGCAGCAGGGCTCACCGTAGTCATCAGAACTGCATCTGTGGCCTAGATAGGAGTTGGCAATGGAGCAGCAGCAGAAGGGCTTGGAGCGGAGGCAGAGGCTGGTGGCTGAGGCAGTGGAACACCAAGATGCTAAGCAATATGGGCCAACAGATGCTCCATCCGGTCCTGGCAGCCATCTAGACGAATCAAATGGCATGAAATGGTGTCCTGACGGCTGATGATACGAACTAACTTCTACTACATCGTGGCTAGGCGGTGGGAAAGGGTCGGATTGACCGAGGTTGCGGGGGTAGGTTGGATGGGGGATGAGACATAAGATGGAAGGTCAGAAGAAGTGGGTAAGTAGGAGGTGGGTGAGGTGGAGAAGCTGGATTGGGTGGGGATGGAGGAGCGGCGTTAGCAGGTGGGTTAGGAGGGTCAGCAGGTGGTAGGGCTCGAGCCAGAGCAAGGATGTTGGCACACCCTACTTTCGGACAAATCCCATGCGAATGAGCATGAGAAAGTCCATCCACTGGGGTGAACCTAACAAGTCATGTGGTAAAGAGGGCTCGAATACCCCCAAGTGGTGGGCAAGACGGGTGGTGTAAAACCCGCCGTTCAGGTTTCCCTGATGGCCGGTAAAAATGGAGTGGAAATAGGAGGCAACAAGATAGGGGAGGTCCGGGTAGTCGTGTCGGATGACACAGGTAAGAAGCTTCATGTCACGGATTGTCACGACCCCCATATCCTCATGGAGGGGGAAAAGGATGGCGTTGAAGCACCGGTGGGTGAAGCAAACGACGGGGTCGGCTATAAGAGTTCTCTTTTAGGAAGTGGGGGAGTACCGGTGGTCAGGCCAAGCGATCTCCCACCACATGGCAATAAGGTCTGAGTGCTCGGGCCGGATCAAGGTAGAAATGGGGGGTGGGGTGATAGGATGGGGGTAGAAGCCGCACCCTCGGCCAAACTCTGTCATGGTAAGAGAGAAACATCGGCCGCCTAGCTGGAATCGAACAACGAGTACCGCATCTCCAGGTGTCTCTCAGTACTCTGCTCCATCAAACTCAAATGAGGCTGCAAACTCCAAAAAAAAATCACGAAACACCGGAGTGCTGACCAGGAAAATATCGAGGAGTGAGGTGTGCCCGAGAAGCACCCCCAACTCCTCCCAAATACTGAGCCGCTGCAGAATGCCGTTGTCGAGGTACCAACCACTCAATGGTATCAGCTGATGAGAGAAGTGTCAGAACCTGTCTTATATGAGGTCAGTGACCGGAAACACCGTGCAGGGATAGGGAGCACCTGCAGGTCCCGGCCCAGGTGCCGGTGCAGCAGCAACGTCTGGCTCTGGAGGTGGATCTGCTGAAGTAGAGGGTGGCTCGGTGGAAGGTGTGCTCGAAGAGGGACCGACTGTTGAGGAAGATAGCATAGTGAAAGTGGCAGCTGGTGCAGCAGAAGTAGGCCTGGCCTCATCTGAGGGAGTGAGTGTCGGAAGAATGGCCAATGGAGGGAGCTCAAAGACTGGAGTGTCGGGGTCTGGTTGTGTAGGTGGTCGGAGTCGGATCCGACGATAGATGGGCCTCTCGCCCTCAGTAGCGGAGGCTGGCTGCTTCCCGCTGGATGGACCGTGATCTGCCATATCCTGAAATAAAAAGAAAAAGAAAACAAAACAAAAGAAAAAGAAAAAGGAATGAAAACAAAACAAAGAAAATGTGAGAAAACTGGAAAATAAAAGTACACAGTGTGTACTCCAGAGTACATGGCGTGTAGTCAACATATAGATCATCCCATGTTCTCTGGATAGACACACCGAGGATGGAAATAGACCATATAACAGTACACGTTCTGTACCGAACATACACACCATGTTCACTCAATGTACATGTGGTTGTGTATGCAGAAATGACATGACCATGTTGTTAGCAGTTCAAACAAAACAATACACGCCATGTAGGTGAAGGACACGACATGTTCTGCACACGAAGAACATGGCCATGTAGAGGGTGAGACACGGGCCGACTAATGATATAAAAGCCACGGCGTGTACCGAACACACACGCCGTGTTCTGGAACATGGGGTGACAGGCCGTGTTATATGCCACAAACGGAGGGGCCAAGGGAAATGATCTACACGGTGTGTACCAAACACACACACCGTGTATGTAAAAATGGTGTGTGAGGCCATGTGAAAAGAAGTACAGGGGCACAACGAGGAACGGTACACGGTGTGTATCGAACATACAGACCGTGTACATTCAAATTTCGAAATATTTTGTGTGTGGCTGTGTACAGAAGTACACGGCATGTGTTCGTCATTTCATGGTCGTGTACTAGAGAAAGCCGAACGGCTGGCCGATCCGATAAACACCATAAACGAGTCTAAAAATTTGAAATAGAGGGTATAGAACGGCGTACCATGACCGAGGATCACAATGTGAGAAGAATCAGAACTTGAAATGCCCCAAAACGATGGATCTGGCAAAGGGGGTTCAGGTGGCGTTCGGGAGAAGAAACAGGAAGAATGGATGAAATGGGGCGGCCGTGCGACACGACCTCAAGCAGTGTGGACTACGACTTATATATCCGCGGTACACGGCGTGTAAGTTTGGACTACACGCCGTGTATTCCATTTTTTTTGAATTATATAAATAAATATAATTATTATAGTAAACTATATAATAGTTATTATTAATAATTAAAATAAAATAGATATATCTACAAATTCTATTATACATAAACCTATACATGACGTATATCAGGAAATACACACCATGTATTTTAAAAGTAGAAAAAGAGTAGTACAACCATTGGTCTGGTGCTTGGGGCGGGATTCGAACCGGCGATTCGCCATTCTGAATGAAAGCCCTCAACCACTGGAGCAAAGGTTATTCTACTGTTCATATTTATTATTTATATATATTTATTCTATACGGCCTATACACATGGAAAGAAATAAAATCAATAAGTGTGGTTTTTATTTAGGAAAGTATGGGGGTGAAGCGGGGAGATTAGTGTGATTCGAAACTGGGTCTTTTGAACCTGGTTCCGAGACTTTTCCAATCCGCCAACATCACCCGCATGTAATTTCTTATTTTAAAAATGTTTTTACTTAATATTTGAAAAATCATGGCACACACAGCATATATCGGAGTACATGTCATATGGGTTTATTAAAAGAACAAATGATGGAAATGGGACGGTTGTCTGGATTCGAACCCGAGCCTTTTGGAACCAGATTACTGTTCTATCCAACCGGTCCATTCCCATCATGGGTTTTATTAAACACACATATATATTTATATGAAAAATAAAACACATGCCATGTAAATAAAAGGAGGAACCCCATGCCAAATGTAGGTTAGGAAGATTCAAACCGGGGACGGTTTTGAATAAACTCCAGTGACTTTGCCATCGGCACCGGCATCATCCCTGGTTATTTATTTGTTATTCTATTGATTTATACTATTAATATTATAAATTAGAAGGATAATTACATGCCGTGTATATAAGTGGGACATGGCGTGTAACCTCTAGGTTGCCTCCCAGGAAGCGCCTTTGTTATAGGTCATTGGCTCGACCTACTTACCTTGTTTACCTGAGGCGTATGGTGGACAACGTTCCCACCATATTGTTTGTAGGATGGTAAGCTTTCAACCACTTCCTGTTTACCTTGAATGGTTGACCATCTTCTCCAGAAATTTCTACCACTCCATGATGGAATACGCGGACAACGTGAAATGGTTCCGACCATCGTGACTTTAACTTCCCTGGGAATAAGCGGAGATGAGAAATAAATCGAAGTACCTGATCACCGGGTTGGAATGATTTTCGTGAAATCATCCGGTCATGAATGGCTCTTGTCTTCTCCTTTTACAAGTTGGCGTTCTCATATGCCTCTAATTGTATCTCATCTATTTCCGATAGTTGGAACTTTCGTTTCTCTTCAGCTGCCTTCAGATCAAAATTTAGGGCTTTGATGGCCCAATAGGCTTTGTGTTCCAATTCTACTGGAAAATGGCAGGGCTTTCCATAGATGAGGCAGAATGGGAAAATTCCTAGTGGTGTTTTTAAAGCAGTCTGATATGCCCAAAAGGCATCATCTAACTTCTTGGACCAGTCATTCCGTGAAGTTTTCACTGTTTTCTCCCGGATCTGCTTGAGCTCACGGTTAGAGAGCTTGACTTGTCCACTAGACTGGGGATGATATGGCGTCCCCGTTTGATGCTTTACTCCATACTTCGACAATATTCTTCTCATCAGTGTGTTGTCGAAGTGGGTCCCTCTATCATTGATCAGTACTCGTGGAACCCCAAACCTGCTAAAAATATTTTTCTTTATGAAATTTATGACTACCTTAGCTGTGTCGTGAGTTGTAACAGTGGCTTCCACCCATTTGGAGATGTAGTCAATGCAGACCAGGATGTAAGTGTTCCCAAAAGATGGGGGAAAGTGACCCATGAAATCTATGCCCGAAACGTCGAAAATCTCAACCTCCAGGATGAGGTGATGGGGAATCTAGGCTCTATGTCCCACATTACCGGTCCTCTGGCACCGATCACAACAGGAAACAAAGGCTCAGGTATCTTTTTTCATGGTGGGCCAGAAAAATCCAAATGTCATGATCTTTGCTATGGTACGGTCTAGCCCATGATGTCCTCCTACTAGTGAGGCGTGATAGAACTCCATGAAACCATGAAATTCATTCTCTGGGATGCAACAATGGATCACATAATCTGCACATGATCGGAATAGTAGAGGATCCTCCCAGAAGTACATTTTCACATCTTAGAAAAATCTTTTCCTTCGCTGTAAGGAGAGGTCGGGGTGAATGACACATGTAACTTGAAAATTAGCGATATCAGCATACCAAGGTCTAGGTGTTTCGTTGATCGAAAATTAGTGCTCATCAAGAAAATCATCCCTAATCTATCGATCTTCTTCCTTCTCCAAATGAGGCAGCTCGAGGCGGGAGAGATGGTCAGCAATAAAGTTCTCAGTCCCCTTCTTATCTCGGATCTCAAGATCAAATTCTTGTAGGAGGAGTACCCATCAGATCAATCGGGGCTTCACATCTTTCTTGTTGAGTAGGTAATTTAGTGCTGCATGGTCAGTGTAAATAATAACTTTAGACAACACTAAGTAAGAACGAAACCTGTCAAATGCAAAAACCACTACAAGCATCTCCTTTTCATTGGTGGTGTAGTTGATCTGTGCCTCTTTGATCATCCTGTTGGCATAATAGATAGGTCGAAAAATCCGGTCATGTCATTGGACAAAGACTGATCCCACAACGTAGTCTCTCGCATCGCACATCACCTCAAATTGTTCCTCCCAGGTGGGAGAAATCATAACTGGAGATTCCACCAAGCACTGCTTTAGATGCTCAAAAGATCTGACACATGTCTCATCAAACTCAAATATGGCATCCGTGGATAGAAGATTGGTGTGGGGCTGGGCTATTTTGGAGAAGTCACGGACAAACCGCCTGTAAAAACCTGCATGCCCTAGGAAGCTGTGTATGGCGCAGACGAAAGTCGGTATAGGTAGTCATGAAATGACTTCGATCATTACTGGTTCTACCACTATCCCCTTTGCTGAAATTATGTGGCCAAAGACTATGACACTTTGCACCATGAAATGGAACTTTTCCCAGTTCAAGACTAGGTTGGTGTGCTCACATCATTCCAAAACTAGCTCTAGGTGTCGTAAACAAATGGTGAATGGTTCTCCGTAAATGGAAAAATCATCCAGGAATACGTCTAGGATTCGTTCCGCCATGTCGTGGAAGATGGCCAACATACAGCGCTGGAAGGTGGTGGGGGAATTGCACATGCCAAATGACATCCTTCGATAAGCAAATGTGTCATAGGGGAAAGTGAATGTTTTCTTTTCCTGATCCTCTGGAGCAATGGAGATTTGGTTGTAACCGAAAAAACCATCGAGGAAGCAATAGAAGTTTTGCCCTGATAGTCTCTCTAGCATTTGAAACATGAATGGTAAGGGGAAATGATCCTTTCTTGTGGCATCATTTAGCTTTCAGTAATCCACACATACTCTCCAGCCTGTGATAATGCGTGTTGGGATGAGCTCATTCTTTTTATTTGAAATCACAGTGATACCCCCCTTTTTGGGTACCACTTGGAGAGTACTCACCCACGGACTATCTGAGATGGGATAGATGATTCCTGCATCCAATAATTTGATCACCTCCTTTTCTTACAAGTTCCTTCATGGGAGGATTCAAGCGTTGTTGTGTTTGCCGATATTTCTTGGAACCTTCATCAAGTAGCTCCTTGTGAGTGCAAATGGTAGGGTTGATGCCCTTCAGATCAGCGACTATCCACCCAATAGCATGCTTCTGCTGTTTGAGAACCTGCAGAAGTGCATCTTCTTGCTCCTGTGATAGTTCTGCATTAAGTATAACAGGAAAAGTTTGATTGGGTCCTAAATACACATACTTGAGAGAAGATGGTAGAGGCTTCAGTTTGAGTTCAGGCGACTTTAAAATCGAAGTCACAAGTGGTCGCACCTTGTCCCGTTCCAAACTATCGGGAACAACTACACGCTGCCAATAGTGGCTGCCCTGGCGTTCTATGAATTGCAAGTCTTTTGGCACTACTTCTAATATAATATCTCGAATAGTTAAATTATTCAAAGTAAAAGAACATACATGATCATACCCTTGTTCTCTAAAATTATTAACCATGGTGGACACTACATAACAGTCCTCTTGCTCTGATAAGGAGGCATGTTTGACGGCTTTGAGGACGTTGTAGGAAACTCGTTCATCACCTACCCGAAAAATAAGCTCTCCTTGGTGCATGTAACACCCGAGACTTTTAAGAGAAATATTTTTTTATGTTATATAAATCATCAAAGGAATCATTCACTACACACAACACTAGCTTGTCTTGCTTTACACACAACTGCGGCCTTCCTCGATAGCTTGCGTCGTACGCAATACTGAGTTTCACTAAACAAAGATATGCTATTAAAATATTATTAAAACTAGCCATTATGAATATTACTAACTTAATTTTGAATTTTATAACATTTTAATTCAACCTATACATTTTATAGAATGATGTATAAAAGCAAAATCAGTTTTTTTTATAAAAGAAGTATTTTTCAAAAAATGCAGTTTTGCCACCTTTTGATGGCGCACCCACAACAAATCTAGTTTTCTACATGTTTATAAGTTCAATTTGAAAAAATATAATTATTCTTTTGATTTAGGGTATAAAAATTTACTTTGGATAAATTTTTGATATTTTTCTGATAACTTTCATATTTTGATGAATAGTAAAAATACGCTAATTTTTAATTAAAAACAACTTTTTTCATTGAGAGAATTTATACGGATAAATAATAATATTAAATGGTTTTAAAGTATAAATAGGATATATGTTTACTATTTAGTATAATTTATGTCATTATCATTAATTTCACATTGAATTCATAGGTAAAAACATTTCAATCTTTGGCAATGTTTTAACTTCTAAACCTCGTTTTCTTAACAACGAGATATATTTTAAATTAATTACTGAAACTTTTATGTTTTGAACTTTGAAAAATGGATTCCATATTCAGAATCAGTGGGTCCAAATTATGTTAATAGACTACTTTTTATTTTTGGGCATTATGAATAGTAACTACGGTAAATTTTATTTACTATAGTTAAAGGAAAATCGGGTAATTAAGGGTAAATATAAGATTATAAAATTACCCTAACACCTGAAAAAATACCATTGGATGACTAAAAGTCTACCCATATCACCTAAGGGTCGGATTAGATTCATTTAATGGACTTTTGTCCATGAAAATAATTTAATTATTATTAAAACCAAAGAATGTGACAACATGTCACTTTCTTAAATCTTATAAGTATAATAATTCTAATTTGGTGATAAACTTAATGAAACATCGAACATGATTTTATCTAGAAATCTAATGCAATTATCTACATCATAGGAATTTATTTATAATTTTTAGGGATTAAATAATTATCATTAATTATGAAACAATAGTGAGGTTGAAATTATTTTATTAATTAAAATACCAAATAAATGGTTTTAAAAATAATAAAATAAATATTATATGAACTATTTAATGTGATCCACAAATTTTATAGATACATATGACATTTTATTAATCTATTAAGGCTTTTATTTCGAACATATCTTATGTATATATTTTATTTAAATTCAAATAAATGAATAGTGTCAAAATTGACACTATTTTTATTTTATAAAAATAACATATTATAAAATTGTTTAAAAATAACAAAAATATTTAAAAATTATAAATTAAATTTTATATGTTCTAAAATTTCATAAAATGTAAAATTATGGAAAAGTCACAACACATATGTAATTATTTATAATAATTTAAAATTTAGAATATTATTACCACAAATAAAATTAAATTGATAAATAAGGATAAATCAAGTTGATAATGTTTAAAATAAATTCCTAACGTGTCTAAATTTTATTGGTTGATGATATTACAACCCTATATCATCTAAGATTCGGATATGAGTCATTTTTTAAGTTTTTAAGTGGGGTTGGGATTTAATATAATCTAATACTTCTTATATTTCCAAAGGTGCCCCTCTCCTCCCTTATAAAAGGGAACCTCCTCCCTCTCTTCCTCACACCAATTTTAGCCTTCAATATTGGACAAACCCGGCCCATTGTACCTCCCCACTTCCTTAGAAACCAACTAGAGGTATTTGTCTTATCAAAATACCAACTCTAGTGCCTTAAGAGAAAGTTTAAAGGAGGCACTTCGAGAAAGAGGTAATACCTTCTACCGTTTTCTTCAAGTTCCATTATTCTTATACAACCTCTTATTTAGTTGTTTCATTATGAGGTAATAACATAAGTATCAGTAATATAATTATATGTTATTATAAATATGAAACAACCCTATTTCACCTCTTATCCATCCTACAGAAAATGAAATCACCGCGCGTGCGTACGTACGGAATACTGTCTCCACGCCATGGTGTAATCTATTTTCCACCACCACCTTAATTGGATGGGTATAGGGGTGAAAGTAATGAATATATTTGATTATTTTAAAGTTGTATTGATTATAAAATAGTATACATACACTCCATTACAATTCCACGATCATGGGAACAATATCATCGCTCGTGCGTACGTACTGAATACCGTCTCCACGGTGTGATGTGATTCGTTCTACATGATCTTAATTTCATAATGATTATATAAATGAATTTAATGAATTAATATGATATATATTACACTAGTGCCATTCTGTAAATGAGGTATCTATAACCTAAAGATAAGAATAAGAATTTATTCGACAAACACGCATAAGAACAAAAAATAATAAACACTCGAATAACAAATAGTGATGAAATATTACTAATAAGAAGCTAAGAATATGACCATATATGATATCATAACAATAATTATTATTCTATAATAAGTCAATAACATTATTTAATCATTATACAGGAGGTTCAGACACTTACGAAGCTAATCGGACCTAAGGTAAGGGAAAATCTCGCAATCTCAATTTTTATCTGAGATTGTTTATACTTCAGAATTTACTGGGGTGTATTTTATCATCCACATCCATGTTTCCTCAATATGTAATATTTTTCCATCCACCTATAGTTGTTTAAATCCAATTTTACCCTTCGATGATTTTTTAGTAAAAGATATGAAAGGAATCTTTTGTCGTTTTTCATACGAGGTACTTTTTGACTTTTCTGACAAAAGTACGAGAAGAATGTTTTTTAACTTATACGACATGAAAGGATTTTTAAAACATTATTTCCAAGAAGCTTCATTTACAAGTTTTCAAGTTTATTTTTAAACAACTTCTTTTAGTTTAAAATTGTATTACATGTCAAAGAAAGGAAAATGTTTTTGAAGTAGAAAGGATATTTTCCTCAAGAATGGAGTTCAAGTGCTTTATCAAAATTATTTTCCATCTAAGATAATATAGGGTTCTGTTTCTATCCCTATTATTACATTGATTTGATTATTTTGTGATGGAATTATTTTTATGAATTCATTTATCATATATGAATTGTTTTATGATGTCATGTTGTTTAAGAATCCCATTTTTACTACATGGGTTATGTAATGATGTATGATTTATGATTTTGTGGCACACATAATAATGGTATCATTATGAGATGGGTGAGACCTTTATCTCCCTCCAATGCATTGGGTAAAGATTTTCTATCTCATGATATAGACATGTCTGGAACGGCAGGTTAAACCAGTTCAATGAAACGGGAATGAAACGAGGAGTGAACTCGGTTCAGAAATGGACTTTGTCCACTAAGATAGTATTGATAATGAGTCTTGACTAATAGGAAATTATTCTCTATGATTATGTGTGTATTCCAAAAAGTTTCATGTTTTATTTTATGATTATTTGGATTTCATTTCACTACTATGATTTATCCCATGTTATGAAATTATGATCTCTTTTGCAGGGTACGATTTCCAAAATGTTATGTTTTTATTTTGATGTGATTGATATTTCTTTTTTTTACCCTTACTGAGCATTTGAGCTCACCCTTTTGAATGTTTTCTTTCCCCAGGTCAGGAAGAAGGTTATTAAGTAAGATATGCCAAAATGGGACTATAGATATGATGAAATAAATGGGAGACAATGTAGATGCTTTATAAACCAGTTGTTTATGTTTCCAAGTTTCTAAAGCCACTATACCTATACAGTCCTTTCGTGGTTTTGTTTTATGTTGTAATAATTATGCTTCAATTCTGATGTAATAACAATGTATGTAATGTATGAGACGTTATAGTTGGTATCAGAGGAAAGGTATAGTCAACCTTTGGAAACTAGGATGTGAAAGCCATAGTAAGAACCCCAAGGAAAAGTCTAAGCATAGAACACAATGTTAGTGTTTTAGAAATGACCATGAATAACCTAGGATAAGACCTTAAGCATGAAAGTTTATCCTTGATTGTGTGGTTTTCCGATTATAATTAGTGTTGCTCACATTATTATTCTTGGTTTTAGTCAATGGCTGGAACCCGAGGGAACCATGTTAATGAGGAATGCGACGGGCAATGCAATGATTGTCCCCTTGAGCAACCAAACGTAATGGCAGCTGGAATGAAAAATCATGTAGCCATGATCACGCAACTTTCTCAATCTATGAATCATGAAGGACTTCCAAACGAGCAAAAGAAGGAGCAACATTCTGTTGAATCCTTCATGAGGCAACATCCACCTTCTTTCATTGGGTCTACTAATCCATTAGTTGCTGAACAATGGATTTGTACCACTGAATAGATATTTTCAGTTATTCAATGTTCTAAACATGATAAAGTCATCCTAGAAGTTTATCGTTTGGAAGGAGATGCTAATCAATGGTGGAATCTTATTAAGAATACAAGGCAAAGGGATGAAATTGAGACCATGGAATGGGACGAGTTCAAGAACTTATTTTTCAATAAGTACTTCCCTTGTATTCTCTGAACAAAGATTGAGAAAGAGTTTCTCGAACTGAAGCAAAAGGATGATGAATCTATTGGTACCTATGAATAAAATTTTACAAGACTTGGAAGGTACGCTTCTGGTATTATTATCCAACCTAAGAGTAAGATCGATCGATTCTTTAGTGCCTTAAAACCAAGTCTTCGAAGGGTGTTAGCCATAAGGAACTTCAATAGCTATGAGGAAATCGTTCGATGTGCTCTCAAAGTCGAGATGGTGAATGGAGTAACCCATCAGTCATATGGGTTTGATAAGAAGAGGAAAATGGAATTCAAAGGAAAATATAAAGAGCACACTGAGAAGAAGATGATCTTTCCCTTATGCTCAAAGTGTGGAACGAAACATGGAGGGAGTTTTCTTAAAGGGACAAGTAAATGCTTCAAATGTGGAAAGGAAGGTCATCGGGCATTTGAATGCTGCAATGATGGGAAGATATGTCTAATGATGAAAACAAAGGAAGGGACACATGGAATGAACCTACTACACTTCAATGTTTCAAGTGCAAGGAGAAGGGGCATTATGCCAATAAATTCCCTAATCCAAGGTTTGTTGATGATGATTGACATCAAAAAAATATTAAGGCTAAAGACAAAGGAAAGGCACATGCAATTTCTATCAGCGATGTGGAGTACGATAACGATGTGGTGAAAGGTACACTTACCATCCACTCTAAAGTAGAAAATTTTTTATTTGAATTTGGATCCACCCACTCTTTTATTTCTGAAGATTTTTCTAAGGGTATCACCATATTACCTCAATAATTAGATGTTGAGTTAGCTGTGACAACACCTAATGGCACAACAGTCGCATCAAAAGTTTATAATTCTTCCCCGATTGAAGTTTGTGGGAAAGTTCTTACTGCAAATCTTGTGATCCTTCCTATAGTAGAATTTGATGTGATTCTTGGCATGGATTGGGTTTCTTTATATGGATATCATATCAATTGCCAAAGAAGGGAAGTCACATTTCATATTCCAGATCAATCTATGATCGTCTATCGATGCAAGGATGAACATAACCATCCAGTGGAAATTTCTTCCATATTATGGGTCTTGACTCCACTTAATGAAGGTTATTTATCTCAAATGGTTGGTGAGAAACTCACAATTAAGAATATGCCCATTTTACGGGAGTTTGATGATTTCTTTCCGGAGGAATTGCTGGGTCTTCCACCAAATCGTGAAGTTGAGTTTTTAATAGAACTCGTACCGGGTGCTTTGCCTATTTCAAAGACACCTTATAGAATGGCCCCAATTGAGTTGCATGAATTGAAGAAGAAACTCCAAGAGAATCTTGATAAGGGATTCATACGCCCTAGTGCATCACCTTGGGGAGCACCTGTTCTGTTTGTTAAGAAGAAAGATGGATCAATAAGACTCTGTATTGATTATCGAGAACATAACAAGATCTCTATCAAGAACAAATATCCTCTCCCACGCATTGATGACCTATTTGACCAACTACGCGGAGCTCAATACTTTTCCAAGATTGATCTTCATTCAGGGTATTATCAATTATGGGTCAAAAAGGAGGATATACTGAAGACGATTTTCCATACAAGGTATGGACACTATGAATTTTTATTGATGCCATTTGGTCTTACTAATGCCCCTGCTATCTTCATGGATCTGATAAATAGAGTCTTTAGAGACTATCTTGATCAATTTGTGGAAGTCTTTATAGACGATATTCTTGTCTATTCAAAGAGAAATTAAGAACATGAAGATCACTTGAGAATTATATTGAAGACCCTGAGAAAAGAGAATCTTTATGCCAAATTTACCAAGTGTGAATTTTTGCTTCAAAAGGTTGCATTTTTGGGTCACATAATCTCAAAAGAGGGGATATCTGTGGATCCAGCAAAAACAGAGGTTTTCGAAAGATGGTTGAGACCAACAACAGTAACTGAGATCCGAAGTTTTCTTGGTTTGGATGGATATTATCGATGTTTTGTGAAAGATGTTTCATGATTATCTAATCCGGTCACCATGTTGACTCGAAAAGGAGTTAAGTTCGTGTGGACGGATGAATGTGAAGATAATTTCAAGGAGTTGAAAAGAAGGTTATCCAGTGCACCTGTACTCACACTTCCTTGTAGTGGAGAAAGGTTTGTGATCTACAGTGATGCATTCAAGAAGGGACTGGGATTTGTTCTCATGAAAAATGATATGGTGATAGCTTATGCCTCACGGCAGTTAAAAATCCATGAGCAAAATTACCCAACTCATGATTTGGATTTAGCTGTGGTAATCTTTGCATTAATGATTTGGAGGCATTACCTTTATGGTGAAAGGTGTGATTTTTATACTGATCATAAAATTTTAAAGTATATTTTCACACAAAAGGAGCTGAATATGCGTCAAAGAAGATGGTTGGAGGTGATTAAGGATTACGACTGCTCAATTCATTACCACCCTGGGGAAGCAAACAAGGTGGAAGATGCATTAAGTCGACAAGACCATGCCAATTTATCCATGATGAGGATCACAAAAGATCCAATATTTATGGATTTACAAAGGATGGATCTTGGAATTATAATGGAAGGGGGAAAATCATTTCTTTCTCAAATGAATGTTCAACCATCTATACATGTGAAGAATAAAGAGGCACAGAAAGAAGATGTAGAGTTACAAAAGAAGGTGAGAAATGTTCCTGAATTCAACCTTGATTATGATGGGATAATAAAGTTTAGGAATCAGGTTTTTGTTCCTCCCATCCCCGAATTAAAGAAGGAGCTGCTGGATGAGGCTCATAGTTCTTCATTCTCTATTCATCCTGGAAGCACGAAGATGTATAGGGACCTGAAAGAGTACTTTTGGTGGGATGGCATGAAATGAGATGTTGCTGAATATGTCTCTTGATGCTTGGTTTGTCAGCAAGTTAAAGGTGAGAGACAGAAGTCTAAGGGGGTGTTACAACCATTACCCATACCTGAATGGAAATGGGAAAACATCACTATGGACTTTGTCACAGGACTTCCTAAAACATCCAAAGGCAATAATGCTATCTGGGTCATAGTTGATCGTCTAAAAATGTCTACACACTTCATTGCTATTAGAGAGGATTTCTCTTTTGATCAGCTTTCCATGATATATGTAAAGGATGTGGTATGACTGCATGGAGAACCACTTTCTATTATATCTGATCGGGATCCGAGATTTACCTCGAAGTTCTGGCAAAGGCTTCATCAAACTCTGGATACAGAGTTGAGTTTCAGCACTGCTTATCATCCTTAGATAGACGGTCATTCTGAGAGAACAATTCAAACTCTAGAAGATATGTTGAGAGCTTGCTCTATGGATTTCAAAGGTGGTTGGGATCAACACCTACCTTTGGTGGAATTTTCTTATAATAATAGCTTTCACTCCAGTATTCAGATGGCTATTTATGAAGCTCTCTATGGAAACAAATGCAGGACTCCAACTTGCTAGGATGAAGTTGTGGAAAGAAAGCTATTAGGACCTGATCTCATTGATGAAATGGCAGAAAAGGTCAGATCTATTCAACAACACATAAGAGCATATCATAGTCAACAGAAAAGTTATGCCAACAACCGAAGAAAAGACCTAGAGTTTGAAGTGGGTGATAAAGTGTTCTTATGAATATCTCCCTGAAAGACGGTCATGAGATTTGGAAAGAAGGGGAAGTTGAGCGCTAGATATATCGGTCCTTTCGAAATACTAGATCGTGTCAGGAAGGTAGCTTACCGATTGGCGTTTCCACTGAATCTCTCTCAAGTACATGATGTGTTCCATGTATCTCTCCTGAGAAAGTACATACCTGACCCTTCACATGTTCTCAACTCAGAAGTTGTACCACTGGAGCAAGATCTTTCTTTTGAAGAACAGTCGATAGAGATTCTGGATCGTAGAGAAAAAGTCCTATGAAACAAGACCACTCGCTTGGTGAAAGTTTTATGGAGGAACCACCAATTAGAAGAAGCTACATGGGAGCTTGAGGATATAATGAGGGAGAGGTATCCTCATCTGTTTGTGACAAAGTGACGAATTTCGAGGGCGAAATTCATTTTAAGGGGGGTAGAATGTAACACCCGAGACTTTTATGCGAAATATTTTGTTTTTATTTTATATAAATCATCAAAGGAATCTTTCACTACACACAACACTAGCTTGGCTTTCTTTACACGCAACCGCGGCCTTCCTCGATAGCTTGCGTCGTACGCAATACTGAGTTTCACTAAACAATGATATGATATTAAAATATTATTAAAACTAGCCAATATGAATAGTACTAACTGAATTTTGAATTTTATAACATTTTAATTCAACTTATACATTTTCTAGAATGAGGTATAAAAGCAAAATCAGTTTTTTATTGATAAAAGAAGTACTTTTCAAAAAATACAGTTTTTCCACCTTTTAATGGCGCACCCACATTAAATCTATTATTTGACATGTTTATAATTTCAATTTGACAAAATAAAATTATTCTTTTGAATCAGGGTATAAAAATTTATATTGGATAAAATTTTGATTTTTTTCTGATAACTTTCATATTTTGAAGAATAGTAAAAATATGCTAATTTTTAATTAAAAACAAATTTTTTCATTGAGATAATTTATATGGATAAATTATAATATTAAATGGTTTTAAAGTATAAATAGAATATATTTTTACCATTTTATATAATGTATGTCATTATCATTAATTTCTCATTGAATTCATTGGTAAAAACATTTCAATCTTTGGCAATGTTTTAACTTCTAAAACCTGTTTTCCTAACAACGAGATTTATTTTAAATTAATTACTGCAACTTATATGTTTTAAATTTTGAAAAATGGATTCCATATTCAGAATTAGTGGGTCTAAATTATGTTAATAGACTACTTTTTATTTTTGGGGGTTATGAATAGTAACTACGGTAAATTTTATTTACTATAGTTAAAGGTAAATCGGGTAATTAAGGGTAAATATAAGATTTTAAAATTACCCTAACACCTGAAAAATCCTATTGGATGACTAAAAGTCAACCCATATCACCTAAGGGTCGGATTAGATTCATTTAATGATCTTTTGTCCCTGAAAATAATTTAATTATTATTAAAACCAAAGAATTTGACAACATGTAACTTTCTTAAATCTTTTAAGTATAATAATTTTAATTTGGTGATAAACTTAATTAAACTTCGAACATGAATAGTCTCCAGAAATATAATACAATTATGGACATTATAGGAATTTATTTTTAATTTTTAGGGATTAAATAAATATCATTAATTATGACACAATAGTGATGTTGAAATTATTTTATTAATTAAAATATCAAATAAATGGTTTTAAAAATAATAAAATAAATATTATATGAACTATTTAATGTGCTCTACTAATTTTCTAGATACATATGACATTTTATTAATCTATTAAAGATTTTATTTCGAACATATCTTCTGTATATATTTTATTTAAATTCAAATAAATGAATAGTGTGAAAATCGACACTATTGGTATTTTATAAAAATAACATATTATAAAATTGTTTAAAAATCACAAATTTTTTTAAAAATTATAAATTAAATTTTATATGGTCTAAAATGTCATAAAGTGTCAAATTATGGAAAATTCACAACAAATATGTAATTATTTATAATAATTTTAAATTTACAATATTATTACCAAAAATAAAATTAAATTGATAAATAAGGATAAATCAAGTTGATAATGGATAAGATAAATTCCTAACATGTCTTAATTTTATTGGTTGATGGGATTACAACCCTATCTCATCTAAGCTTTGGATAGGAGTCATTTTGGAAGTTTTTATGCGGGGTTGGGATTAAATAGAAACTAATATTTCATATATTTCCAAAGGTGCCCCTCTCCTCCCTTATAAAAGGGAACCTCCTCCCTCTCTTCCTCACACCAATTTGAGCCTGCAAGATCGGCCAAACCCGGCCCATTTCGACTCCCCACTTCCTTAGAAACCTACTAGAGGTTCTGGTCTTATCAAAAGACCAACTCTAGTTCCTTAAGAGAAAGTTTAAAGGAGGCACTTTGAGAAAGAGGAAATACCTTCTACCGTTTTCTTCAAGTTCCATTCTTATACTACTACCTCTTATTTAGTTGTTTCATTATGAGGTAATAACATCAGTATCACTCATATACTGATATTTTATTATAAATATGAAACAACCCTATTTCACCTCTTATTCATCCTACGGAAAGCGAAATCACCGCGCGTGCTTACGTACGGAATACCGTCTCCACGCCGTGGTGTAATCTATTTTCCACCACCACCTTACTTGGATGGGTATAAGGGTGAAATTAAGGAATATATATTATTATTGTAAAGTTTTATTGATTTTGAAATAGTATACATACACTCCAATACAATTCCACGATCATGGGAACGATACCATCGCTCGTGCGTACATACGGAATACCGTCTCCATGGTGTGATGTGATTCATTCTACATGATCTTCATTGCATAATGATTATATAAATGAATTTAATGAATTAATATGATATATATTACACTAATACAATTCGTTAAATGAGGTATCTATAACCTAAATAGAAGAATAAGAATTTATTCGACAAACACACATAAGAGAAAAAAGTAATAAACACCCGAATAACAAGTAGTAATGAAATATTACTAATAAGAAACTAAGAATATGACCATATATGATATAATAACAGTAAGTATGATTCTTTAATAAGTCAATATCATTATTTAATCATTATACAAGAGGTTCAGACACTTACGAAGCAAATTGGACCTAAGGTAAGGGGAAATCTTGCAATCTCAATTTTTATCCGAGATTGTTTATACTTCAGAATTTACTGGGGTGTATTTTATTATCCACATCCATGTTTCCTCAATATGTAATATTTTTCCATCCACCTACAGTTGTTTAAATCCAATTTTACCCTTCAGTGAGTTTTTAGTAAAAGATATGAAAGGAATCTTTTGTCGTTTTTCGTACGAGGTACTTTTTGACTTTTCCGAAAAAAGTACGAGAATAATGTTTTTTTAACTTATACGGAATGAATGGATTTTTAAAACATTATTTCCAAGAAGCTTCCTTTACAAGTTTTCAAGTTTATTTTTAATCAACTTCTTTTAGTTTAAAATTGTATGACATGTTAAAGAAAGGAAAATGTTTTTGAAGTAGAAAGGATATTTTCCTCAAGAATGGAGTTCAAGTGATTTATCAAACTTATTTTCCATCTAAGATAATATAGGGTTTTGTTTCTATACCTATTATTACATTTATTTGATTATGTTGTGATGGAATTATTTTTATGAATTCTTTTATCATATATGAATTGTTTTATGATGTCACGTTGTTTAAGAATCCCATTTTTACTACATGGGTTATACTATGATGTATGATTTATGATTTTGTGGCACATATAAGAATGGTATCATTATGAGATTGGTGGGACCTATATCTTCCTCCAACGCATTGGGTATTGATTTTATATCTCATGAGATAGACATGGATGGAAAGGTATGTTAAATCGGTTCAGTGAAACAGGACTGAAACGAAGAGTGAACTTGGTTCAGAAATGGACTTTGTCCACTAAGATAGTCTTGGCAATGAGTATTGACTAATATAAAATTATTCTCTATGATTATGTGTGTATGGCACAAAGTTTCATGTTTTAAGTTATGATTATTGGGATTTCATTTCACTACTATGATTTATCCCGTGTTATGAAATTATGATCTCTTTTGCAGGGTAAGATTTCCTAAATGTTATGTTTTTATTTTGATGTGATTGATATTTCTTTTGTTTACCCTTACTGAGCATTTGAGCTCACCATTTTGAATGTTTTCTTTCCCCAGGTCAGGAAGAAGGTTATTAAGTAAGATATGCCAAAAGGGGACTATAGATATGATGAAATAAATGGGAGACAGTGTAGATGATTTATGAACCAGTTGTTTATGTTTCCCAGTTTCTAAAGACACTATACCTATATGGTACTTTCGTGGTTTTTTTATATGCTGTAATAAGTATGCTTCAATTCTGATGTAATAACAATGTATGTAAAGTATGGGTCGTTATAGTGCACATCGATCAGTACCTTCCCAGTTTCCAAGAAAGGTCTTCCAAGTATAAGAGGTGCTTCCAAGTCATCCCCCATGTCGAGGATGATGAAATCAGCGGGAAGGATTATCCTATCCACCTTGACCAGTACGTCCTCCAGTAGTCCCTTCGGGTGTTTGATGGATCGATCAGTAAGTTGAAGGGCTACACGGACAGTCTTGAGGTCGTCGAGTCCAAGCTTCATGAAAACTCTGAGGGGCATGATGTTTATGATGGCCCCTAAGTCGCAGAGGGCCTTCCCAAACACACAGGATCCAATAGTACTAGGTATGGTGAAACTACCTGAATCTTGGAGTTTGGGAGGAATGGAATGTTGAACCACCGCGGAGCACTCCTTTGTTAGTGAAATAATGCCCAAATCCTCCATCTTCCTCTTATTCGAGAGGATTTCCTTCATGAATTTGGCATGGGTGGGCATCTAAGTCAGGGCCCCTGCAAATGTGATGTTGTTATATAGCTTCCTGAACTCATCCATGTATTTTCTAAAATGGTGGTCCAGCTTCCTCTGCTTCGATCGCTCCGAAAAGGGTAAGGCTTGCTTGAATGGTTGGACTACCTCCTTTCCTTTATTCTGCAAAGCCTCCTTCTACGGAATTTTGGATGAGGAGGGGTCGGTACTGGTACGTTCTTCATCATCAGGGGGTGTTGGTACACCTGGCTATACTTGTGGCTCCTTATGTGGAAATTCTTTTCCGCTCCGCAAGGTGATAGCATTGGCCTCCTCCCTTGGGATCTTTTCTATGTTTCCCGGAAGTGTACCGTGTTGCCTTCCTGAAAGTTGGTTTTCCAGCTGGCCAATCTGATTCTCCAAGCCTCGAATCGAAGCTTCCTGGTTTTGGAACAGAGTCTCAGCAGTAGATATGAATTTAGTCATCAGATCCTCTAACCTTGAAGTGTTCTCCTGATGATGTTATTGTTGAGCTGGTGGAGGAGGTGGCTACTGTGGCTGCTGTGGACGAGGGTTTTGATACTCGTTTTTCTAATAAGGACACTAGTGGGGTTGTTGCAGCCATTGGTATTTGTTCTGGTATGGAGGTTGGTTGTAGCTGGGCGGTCACTGGGCCGAAGGATTCTGTTGTTGTTGGCCGCAGCCTGTGTTCTGTTGATCTTGCCATGCCGGGTTCTGGTACTGCTGGTACTGGTTGGGCCATCGATTTTGGGCAACATAACTCACCCCGCTCGTCGAAGGGCCTCCACTTGAAACAGGGCATTCTCCCATAATGTGGTTATTACCACAATCGCCACATGCTAGATGGTTCACCGCATGAACTTGTGATTCTCCATTAAGGTTCAATGCATCGATTTTATTGGACACATCGTCCAACTGAGTATCTAACAAAGTGGTAGCGTCAATATTGTGCATACCTCGCTTTTGAGTCCCCCGCTCGGAGTGCTGGTGGAAGCTGTTGGCTGACATGTCTTCCAGTAGTTCGAATAGTTCTTCGGGGGATTTCTGCATCACCGTGCCTCCAACAGCAGCATTCACCATAGACTTAGTATTCGTGGTAAGTCCTCTGTAGAACGTCTGGACTTGCATCCAGAGTGGGATTTCGTGGTGGGGGCATTTTCGTAACATTTCTTTGAAGTGTTCCGAGGACTCATACAACGACTCGGAGTCGTGCTGCTGGAAATTATGGATCACATTCCGGAGTGTCACTGTCTTTGATGGTGGAATGTACATGGACAGGAATGCCTAGGCTAGCTCCTCCCAGGTGAGGATAGATCGTTGTGGCAGCCCCTTGACCGAGTCTTTTTCCTTGTACCGTAGAGAAAAGGGGAATAGGCAAAGAAGGATGGCGTCTTCGGACACGCCGGTGTACTGAAAGGTGTCACAGATCTCCAGAAAGTTGGAGAGATGGGCATTTGTGTCCTCGCGGGCCAGGCCTCTAAATTAGACTGTGTTCTGGATCAGCTGTATGATAGCAGGATTGATGTCAAAGTGTAGAGCCTGGATCAGGGGACAGACAATGCCCGTATCAGCTCCGTGGATTGAAGGAAGACTGTACTCCATAAGGGTACGTCTTGGAGGTTGTTGTTGAAGGGGTGGACCTTTCATGAACCGCTCCTGAGGGGTGAAGTATGGTCGTGGGAAGTGTTGTTGCGGTTGTTGGAGTTGGTCGTATGCCGGAGGAGGTTGTTGCGGCGGCCATTGGTGATCCCTTGGAAGGAATTCCATGAAGCCCCCAGGTGCCTGCTCGGGTAGACCAGCAGTGGGAGACTGCTAATCCTGGTACTGATGCTCAGCCGTAGCATCTACGGCTGGTGCTCCCTCTTCCTTGTTTTCCATGGGTTGTGGTTGCTGGTTGTGGGTTTCTGTCTGTGTACGCCGATGATGAAGTAAGGTCCGTTCAATTTCCGGGTCAAGCAGAACTAATTCCAAAGACTTGGTGCTTCTGGATTGTGTAAGACGTCTAAACATACACTTTAAGCTCTGCAAAACATGTCACACCTATTTATTAGTCATTTTATTTATTATATTTCTCTTGGCGTAGGGTGTTTTTGCGTAAGTGCGGGTGAGCCCCGGTTTAAATTTTTAATGTTGGGATGAGTTTATGGTTTGGGGTAGTGCGCAAACACTGTGTGTTGAAGATGCGCAACCCGCTTGGGTACGTGCAGACACACTGTCCGTTTGGGTACCGTACGGTGCACATATACCGCACGATCAACCAGTTTTAACGTTATGTGTGTAGATATATATATATATATGTATGTTTACATGTTTATATATGTATATATATATATATGTGTGTATCTACGTTTTTATATGTTTATGTTTTAACATTGTGTGTATATATATTAACGTAGGTGTATATATGTTTATAGGTGTATATATATACACTTATGTTTATAAATAATATGTTTTAATGTTATAAGCTTATGTGTATACATGTATATATATATATATTTTCAAATATATATATATGTTTATATATATATATAGGTATCTATGTTTATATAAGTATGTTTTTATATATATATATATTTATATGTGTATATGTGTTTATAATAATTATCATTATTTTTATTTTTATTATTATTTTTATTATTATTATTCGCTCCCCTCTGGTACCCCTCCGCTCGCCGCCTCATAGTCTCACCGACCGTCAGTGCTCCTCCCTTTCCCTGTCGCAAGCAGGCCGTGCGACCCAACCCCCCGTCCGCCTCTTTCCGCTCCGGCCAGCGATGCCTCCACCCTACTTTGGTGACCCGAACTTCTGGTGTTCTCTCTTAGGTCAGCTTCGGTGGGAGACCCCCCCTGTTTCCATCCGCCATTTGGGTCTTTAGATTTTTCAATTTTGCTCCTGCCAAACCCTAAAATTTTGGGTTAATTCAATTGTGGGTTTTTCCTATGGTTTATGGTATGCGAATACCTCCATAGATTTTTTCCTTGTGTGTTCCAAAATCCTCCGCCAAAGGCGAAGCGGATTGACTCCGTTTTGGTTCGCCGCCGACATCCAAGGTATTTTTTTATACGTTCTATTTGTCTTCGCACTTATTTTGTGGTGTATAATGGGTGTTTAATCAATATAGAGTGTTATTTAATTAGTTTGCATGCTACATAATTGATCTTGATTGAGTTTTAGAATGCATTTAATTTGTTAGTAGTATTTGCAAGTGATGTTAGTGTATTTTATTGTGAAAACCCATTTCAAACTGTTTGTCAGTGTTTGCAAATTGTGTAGTTAGTGTGTTATGAAGTGCAGATGGTGCATTTTACTTTTTCATGTGGTTTCAAAATGGGTTTTGTCTTGGAAGAGGTTTTAAGTGAGCTTTGGACTTTGAAATGTTGCCTCATTTTTGAAAACTATTTAATAAATTTTCTTAGTGGTGTTTTAGTCGTGAAAATGGTTTTTTACTATGAAGATTGTTTATTTGATTTCATAAGTGGTGCGAATTAAGTTTTAAAAAGGTTTGGTGTGTGTATGATTTCAAAAGAGGATTTTGTGTTTGTTCATTGTGTAAAGGGTTCATTTAACTTGTTTAAATGGTGTGAGTCATGTTTTGGCAAGGTGTTGTTGCGCGGTTGGTTCTAAGGTGACGTTCTTTTTTTGTTTTAAATATTCCTTCTAATTATTGTGTAGTGCGTATACGGGTAGTGCAAAGAGGGTTGGAGCTTCTGTCGTATGAGCTGTGTATTTGAGGTAGGTATTTCCAACCATTTCCCTTTTTGATTCAAACCTTGAGCACTTGAATGTTTCTAATTAATTATTATATAGAATTTCCATCTCTATTATGTACATGGAAAGCTTTGGACATGGTCTTAGTGTTGTTTTAAATTTATAAAAATGGATTTTGGTGTAAGTTTATATGGAATGAATTGGTTCTTGCTAAAGATAATTGATTTCCTTGTGATGTGTTTGGTTTTAATTGATGGTAACTGTGTTTTGAAAATGTAAAATTGGTTTGGTGTGTTTGTTTAAAAAAACTAATGAACCAATGGGTTGTTTTTGGAACGTTTTGGAAATGTTGGTTGGTTTGAAAGATGCGATTTTCTTTTATAAAGTGTTGTGAAAATAATTGGGTTTGGATTCAATTATAAAGTGTTTTATGGAAATGGTTTCTAACATGATTCTTCAAAAAAACTAGATGTGCCATTGGATGTTGGAACATCCATGGGAGCACTAGGTGCTCACATGGATGTGCCTCCAAATGAAAATGACACATTAAATCTATGTTTTCTCAACACTAGGTTTGAGAGAAAATAATGTGTTGTTTCAAAGGGAATTGAAGGAAGCTGGCCTAGTTGGCTTTTGGCGTGAGTTAGATGGTCGTTCTGCTTAAAGGCCCATTTGTCTCTTCTAACTCAATTGTAATATTTGCGTTGACTCTTTGAAAAGAATGCGTTTGCACTGACATTTTGAAAAAAAAATATGTGGGTGCCCAATTGGCAACATAACTTTTTTACGAAACGCTTTAAAACTACGCATGCTATGAAGGCCCGGTTGACAGCTTGTTGAACGTGAAAGAATTTCATATATGCATATTTGTGGGGAATCTCTACAGGGGGACTTATCTTCGAGGACTGTCGTGTAGTGGTGTCCGTGTAAGGGGTTGGTAATTGCAGTGAGATGAGTCCCGTGTACGAGGGCCTCCAACTTACACAGTATTATTAAAACCACCATGGGTTCCTGGGCATCTTTTAGAGAATCGAGTGACGGTTGCTGGCTAACCTCGATTAGATGGGTTAGTCCCCCTTGGTAGGTAGGCCTTGTGGGGCATGCCACTGGTTGGCTGTTAGGACGGCCAGTTGGTTATTGAATGTGGAGTACCATGCCGACAGGTAGTCTGATCCCGAGTACGTCCAGGGGTTTTTCTTGGGATGTTTAGGATCTCCCATGGTTATTGCTGATATCTGCTTGTTTACTTTTACTTGCACTTGGTTTTCAGCATTTACTTACTACATGTTCTCCTTTTGCACAAATGTGATAAACATGGACTTGAAATTCCTTTTTTAAGAAATGCATCATTTTGGAAAAACAGGTTGTGGTGTGTGTTGGTTTTGAAATTGTACATTAGGATCATTTTTTCTTTAAAATGTGAAAAACCCCTATTTTCCTATCATTTAATGTGAAAACTAGTGTTTTTTGGGATTGTTTCTGGAAAGTGGATGTGGTTGGAATCTGTGGTTACTTTGGCATTCCTACTGATCATTTTTAATGCTCACGCCTATATTATAATTTCAGTTGCAGGTTCAGCTTCTCTACAGGTTTCTGGTTCAGCTGCTCAATGTTGGAGCAGCGTGGTTTTGAGTTGGGTGGTGACCTAAGAGGTCACAAGGAGGTATGTTTGAATTATTTGTCTTTCTCCTGCCAGTTCATATTTTTTTATCATTAATTTTTATTTCTCTTCTTATCTCCTTCGCGTGGGCCAAATCATTCCCAATGATTAATGTTTTGATGCCCGACACTTGTTGCCATCCCGGGGGGATCGGGAACGCCGCTCGGGACTTGTCGCAGACCGGCTCAGGTGACCAGCTCAGGGTCGACCCGGGCTGGTTCATGACAAAATGGTATCAGAGGAGGCTCTTGTTATTTGGGATGTTTGGTAGAAGGATATTATGACCGTCGGGGCTCAGGAGGTAGGTTACGGGTCGGTGCCTGATCACCACCTCTCGTGACGAGACCCGAGTTACCAGGGTTAGTCCGAGATTCGAGGCTTTTGTCTTTGGTTATTTTGGATTGAGGGAAGGAAAATGGGAGCGAATCGGTTCACATTGCGGCCTCATGTGGGGTGGTGACCCATTGTAGTCCAAGTGCCCGGTTTAAGTTCCTCTTAGTGTTATGTATTACTTGGGGCATGGATCACCACCATGTTGTCGGGTTAAGCACATACACTAGTCACTCCTTCCGACGGTTCATTGTTGGTTGTGTTTCATTTTGAACTCGGTCTCTCTATGTGTGCGTTGAAAATGAAAGTGTTTTTGAAATGAAAAAAAGGGTTTCTTACAATTTTTTTTGAAATTAGTAAAGTGGGTTTTTAAAGAAAAAGTGTTTTGGTTTGGAACAATAGGATATGTGTTTCGATTTGGTGAGGAAATAAGTGTTTTCACCTTGGCACTCCTTATGGAGGGTCACACATGCGTGGGTATGTACGGAGAGTGCGTATGGGCACTTGTTTGCAGATGATGTGAGAGAGATTGAATGAATGCACATTTGACGGTTCATAAGGTGCCATAGGTGAGTTTTAAAATTTTAAAGAAATGATGGTTTTGGAATGTGATTTATGCTTGTGTTTGTATATGTTTGGCTTATGGGCCTTTTGACCTTGACTAGTGTTGTTGCCGTGATTGAGTTTTGGCTTGATGATGGTTTCGATGATGTTTCTCATGTTGTCATGAGTATGCCATCCTGAAAGGTCGTTAATGTTGCTAATGAGTCATGCCCAGTTACCAGTTCATTCTACATGTTGCCTATAGATCAAAGTAATCAATGTCTGCGAGGGGCAGTTGTGTGGTTGTGGAATTAGAGCGAGTCTTCAGGTTGTTGGAAACTCCCGAGGTTATTAGGGTTCATACTGTCACATGTCATTCAAGGGTCCAATTTTGGACTAGAGAAGGTGAAATGTCTTTCCATCATTAAATATTGGGGTGTGTTTGATGGTAATTGGCTCTAGCGAAGGTTCCCCTCCTAGCAAGGAGTGCATGTTGTAGTAACATGTCACCAAGACGACATTTTCATTGGTGCCGACCCCTAGTTTGTCTGGCCATCCTCTTGTGTGCCACTAGTACGACCAGTTCGTGAATTCTAAGCCATCATCTTGCATCCCTTTAAAAATGTGCCACCATGGTGGTCGTTTGAATCGTCGAGAAGAAGGAGAAGTTGGGGAATGGAGAATGCAAATGCTTGACTGTGAGGAAGGGGATGCTTCAGCCATCAGAGCCCCAACCACAGGTCTCGGGGTGAAGCTCGCGCACAGTCAGGAGTTGCCGAGGGTGTGTAAAACCTCGCTTCAGATTATGTTTTCCTCTTTTTGAAGGGAGATACCCAAAGTTTCTTTGTTCTGTTCTTGTCATTATTGTAAGATCACCTTTGTTGCGGTCGCGCGACGAACTTGTTCTTCCGCAGTCTAAGCAGTCTTATCTGTTCTCAGTGTGTTCTCAAATCATTCGGATTTTCTTGAAGGATGTTGGGCCCGAGAATGAACGGGTCATTCTAATTTTTTGTTGGGCCTCAATTTTGTTCGTTAGGGGGATGTTTGGTTTCGTGAAATTAACGCGCTGTATTTCGAGGACCTTGGTGAGTCCGGGCTAGGAATTCCCTAGCCTCTGGTTGCGAAGAAGAGGTTGTTCGGTCGGTGTGGAAGGGGTTGAGTTATTTCCGTATCCTCGAGTTGTTGGGTCGTTTCATAGAAAGCTTCCCGTTTAAGTCTCCGAGGGTTGCTCGGTCTATGTGGAGGAATGTAATGGGTTCAGTTTGGGAGTTCCCATTTTTCCCCCCCCAGGGGTGGTGTGTTCGAGTTTCAAGGTTTCCGTGTTAGTATATTTCTGTGGTGGGGAGAACCCTCCCATGTTCTCCCCTCAACCTCGGACAATAATTGTACTTGATTTGGTCGGGTGTGACTTGTGTTCATAATGGTCACCCCTAGCCTCTCAGTTTCTTCTAGTTTTGTCTGGGCACGGACTCGAGGTATGCTAACTGTTGGCTTGGTGACTTTCTGGGGGCAGAAAGTGTTTTTTGTGGGGAGAATTGTCACACCTGTTTTTTAGTCATTTTATTTATTATATTTCTCTTGGCGTCATGTGTTTTTGCGTAAGTGCAGGTGAGTCCCGATTTAAAATTTTAATGTTGGGATGAGTTTATGGTTCGGGAAAGTGCAAAAACACTGTGCGTTTAAGACGCGCAACCCACTTGGGTATGTGGAGATGCGCAGTCCGCTTGGGTACCGTACGGTGCACAAATACCGCATGATCAACCAGATTTAACTTTATGTGTGTAGATATATGTATATGTTTGTTTATATGTTTATATATGTATATATGTATGTGTGTATCTGCGTTTTTATATGTTTATGTTTTAACGTTGTGTGTATATATATTAACGTTGGTGTATATATGTTTATACGTGTATATATATACACATATGTTTATAAATAATACGTTTTAACGTTATAAGCTTATGTGTATACATGTATATATATATGTTCAGATATGTTTATATGTTTATATATATATATAGGTATCTATGTTTATATAAGTATGTTTATATATGTTTATATATATCTATTTATATATGTATATGTGTTTATAATAATTATAATAATTATTATTTTTTTTATTATTATTATTATTATTATTTTATTTTATTTCTTTATTTTTACTATTATTATTATTATAAGAAAAAAAAAATCAAACCCTAGAACCACCTTTTCTTCCCATGTAGCGCACCACCACCCCCTCCCCCACCCCGTTCGGAGCAGCAGCGACCCCCCCTGCCGGCTTCCTCCCAGCACCACGTTGGTCGTGCCCCGACGCCTCTTGCCGCTCCCCACTGGAACCCCTCCGCTCGCCGCTCCCCGCCGGCACCCCTCCGCTCGCCGCCTCCCAGTCTCACCGCCCATCGGTTCTCCTCCCTCTCTCCACCGCAAGCAGGCCGCGCGACCCCACCCCCAGCCACCTCTTTCCGCTCCGGCCAGCGATGCCTCCGCCCTACTTTGGTGACCCGAACTCCTCGCGTTCTCCCTTAGGTCATCTTCGGTGCGACACCCCCCCCCCATTTCCATCCGCCATTTGGGTTTTTAGATTTGTCAATTTTGCTCCGGCCAAACCCTAAAATTTTGGGTTAATTTGATTGTTGGTTTTTCATGTGGTTTATGGTATGCGAAGACCTCCTTAGGTTTTGTCCTTGTGTGTTCCGACATCCTCGACCAAAGGGGAAGCGGATTGACTCTGTTTTGGTTTTCCGCTGACATCCATGGTATTTTTTTATGCATGCTATTTGTATTCGCACTTATTTTGTGGTGTCTAATGGGTGTTTAATCAATATAGCGTGTTATTTAATTAGATTTCATGCTACGTAATTGTTCTTGATTGAGTATTAGAATGCATTTAATTTGTTAGTAGTATTTTCAAGTGATGTTAGTGTATTTTATTGTGAAAACCCATTTCAAACGGTTTGTCAGTGTTTTCAAATTTTGCAGTTAGTGAGTAATGAAGTGCAGATGGGGCAGTTTACTTTTTCATGTGGTGTCAAAATGGGTTTTGCTTGGAAGAGGTTTTAAGTGAGATTTGGACTTTGAAATGTTGCCTCATGTTTTAAAACTATTTAATAAATTTTCTTAGTGGTTTGTTTAGTCGTGAAAATTGTTTTTTTGACTATGCATATTGTTTATTTGATTGCGTAAGTGGTGCGAATAAAGTTTTAAAAAGGTTTGATGTGAGTATAATTTCAAAAGAAGATTTTGTGTTTGTTCTTTGGGTAAAGAGTTTATTTAAATTGTTTAAATGGTTCGAGTCGTGTTTTGGAAAGGTGTTGTTGCACAGTTGGTTCTAAGGTGACATTCTTTTGTTGTTTTAAATATTCCTTCTAATTGTTCTGTAGTGCGTATATGGGTAGGGCGAAGTGGGTTGGAGCCGCTGTCGTATGAGATGCGTATTTGAGGTAGGTGTTTCCAACCATTTCCCTTTTTGATTCAAACCATGAGCACTTGAATGTTTCCAATTAATTATTATATAGAATTTGCATCGCTATTATGTACATGGAAAGCTTTGGACATGGTCTTAGTGTTGTTTTAAATTTCTAAAAATTGATTTTGGTGTAAGTTTATATGGAATGCATAGGTTCTTGCTAAAGATAATTGATTTCCTTATGATGTGTTTGGTTGTAATTGATGGTAACTGTGTTTTGAAAATGTAAAATTGGTTTGGTGTATTTGTTTGACAAAATGATGAACCAATGGGTTGTTTTAGAAAAGCTTTGGAAATGGTGGTTGGTTTGAAAGATGCGATTTTCTTTTATAAAGTGTTGTGAAAAGAATTGGGTTTGGTGTCAATTAGAATGTGTTTTATGGAAATGGTTTCTAAGATGATTCTTCAAAAAAAAACTAGATGTGCCATTGGATGATGACACATCCATGGGAGCACTAGTTGTTTGCATGGATGTGCCTCCAAATGAAAATGAGACATTAAATCTATGTTTTCTCAACACTAGGTTTCAGAGAAAATAATGTGTTGTTTCAATGGGAATCGAAGGAAGCTGGCCCGGTTGGCTTTTGGCATGAGTTAGATGGTCGTTATGCTTAAAGGCCCGTTTGGCTCTTCCAACTCAATTGTAATATTTGCGTCGACTCTTTGAAAAGAATGTGTTTTCACTGACATTTGAAAAAAAAATATGTGGGTGGCCAATTGGCAACTTAACTTGTTTACGAAACCCTTTGAAACTGTGCATGATGTGAAGGCCCGGTTGACACCTTGTTGAATGTGAAAGAATTTCATATATGCATATTTGTGGGGCATATCTATAGGGGGACTTCCCTTCGAGAATGTTTGTGTAGTGGTGTTCGTGTAAGGGGTTGGTAAGTGCGGTGAGATGAGTCACGCGTGCGAGGGCCTCCCACTTACGCAATATTATTAAAACCACCGTGGGTTCCTGGGAATCTTTTAGAGAATCGAGTGACAGTTGCTGGCTAACCCTGATTAGACGGGTTAGTCCCCCCTTGGTAGGTAGGCCTTGTGGGGCGTGCCACTGGTTGGCTGTTAGGGCGGCCAGTTGGTTATTGACGGTGGAGTACCATGCCGGCAGGTAGTCTGAACCCGAGTACGTCCAAGGGTTTTTTTGGGATGTTTAGGATCGCCCATGGTTATTGCTGATATCTGCTTGTTTACTTTTACTTGCACTTGGTTTTCAGTATTTACTAACTACATGTTCTCCTTTTGCACAAATGTGATAAACATGGACTTGGAATTCTGTTTTTAAGAAATTCATCATTTTGGAAAAACAGGTTGTGGCTGTGTTGGTTTTGAAATGGTAAATTAGGATCCTTTTTTCCTTTAAAATGTGAAAACACCCTATTTTCCTATCATTGTATGTGCAAACTATTGTTTTTTGGGATTGTTTCTGGAAAGTGGACGTGGTTGGAATCTGTGGTTTCTTTGGCATTCCTACTGAGCATTTTTAATGCCCACGCCTATATTATCATTTCAGTTGCAGGTTCATCTTCTCGTACAGGTTTCAGATTCAGCCGCTCAGTGTTGGAGTAGCATGGTTTTGAGTTGGGTTGGGACCTAGGAGGTCACAAGGAGCTATGTTTGACTTATTTGTCTTTCTGCTGCCAGTTCTTAGTTTTTTATCATCAGTTTTTATTTGTCTTCTTATCTCATTCACCTGGGCCAAATTGTTCCCAGTGATTAAAGTTTTGATGCCCGACACTTGTTGCCATCCTGGGGGGATCGGGAACGCCGCTCGGGACTTGTCGCGGACCGGATCGGGTGACCAGGTCAGGGTCAAACCGGGCTGGTTCGTGACACAACACAAAAACGAAAACCAGGCGTAAAAGGGAAAAAAGAGAAAATTTGAAATGGGATTAGAAAAGATATTTTTGATAATTTTCTATTTTTATTTTCACTTAAATCAATTATTAACACAATTTAAATCTTAGCACTAAAACCAAAGATGTTGTCCGACAATAGTGCCAAACTTTGTTCTCGATGGTCGTTGATTAAAGTTATATGCGTTCCAAATTAATTACCCATTCTTTAGAACTTTAGTACATCATATGTTCGGGGTCGATCCATAGGGAACTATGGAATGCGTGAATTCAGTTAAGTTATTACTTAATTAGGTGAAGTATGAATAATTTAGAATCGATTGGGTTGATTTTGGGTATTGATTGAAACTAAATTGTTTTACATTGAAGAAATGAATAACAGTTTTAAAGAAAACAACAAGTAAATTTAAAGAGTTTTAAAATGGGAATAAAAGACATGTTGGGGTTGTAGTGATTAAGGAGTTCTTATGCAGATTGTTTAAATGGTTTTGTTGTTCATAATAATTCAATCATTCTGGATTTCATTTAGTTACAATATTTCATTGGTCCGGTTCCTCTTGTTTGGAATTAGAGCAGTTGACTCCTTGATCAGGTAGTCAGTGTTCTTAATTCTTTAGTAAGTTCAGTCCATTATTTGAATCGATGAAATCCTTCCAATGGTCATGGATGTTTTCACCGTTACTTCTCTTTTGTATCGCTGAGAATTCTTCCCTTGGTCCAGCTCAGAATTCTCAGTTATATTTAACAGTGAATTAAGAAGAGTAAGATGAATTACAAGGATAAAACACAACTATATAAAACAAGACACAAATTATTATCCCTTCATCTACAACCCCAACATGAGGGGTTTAGTTACACATAGAAAGTGGGAGAGAAACAACACACGTGATACCTGACAGATTCATCGTGTAAGAGTTGAGGTAGGGTGTCGGAAGGTGGGATAGTGGAACTATGGCACCACAGTGGCTTAGTAATGGTAGCAACAGAGCTTCTTCTCTCCTCCAATGGTTTCCGAATCCTTATTCTGTAGGCCAATGTCTCTTTTTATAGAAAAATAAAGTACACGGCGTGTATAGAAAGTACACACCGTGTACTTTTCGTCAACGCGCTTTGGCACCAATTTCTTCACTGGTAGGCGGCCTAACACGCCGACTTTGACTTCGGAACACGGCACCACCTGATAGTTGAGTATAAACAGCATGTAGTTCCTCCATACACAGTGTTTATTATCATAAGTTTGGCCTCCATCCCCTTCTAGAATAGCAGACACGACGTGTAGCAATGAAACACGTCGTGTCTCCTTCAACGGCCACATGGGCGTGTAGACTTTTCTTAGCAGCCACCGCTTCTAGAAAGTAGTACACGGTGTGTAACGCCACCTCACACGGCGTGTATATTCTGCCTGGTGACATTGGCATGTACTCCCTCCTTCGTTCTGTGTCCCTGTCTGGATGTACATGGCATGTATAGAAGTACATGCCGTGTAGTTTCAAAATTTTCACAGGCTTCCCTTGATTCCTGTATTTAGCCAGAAAGCTCCTAAAAGTAAACATAATCACCAAAATCAAATAATATTTTCATGAAACAATATATATTTTCTGAAAACATGTTTTTATCTGCAGTTATATATATGGAAATATATATACAAATTGGGTGCATTAGGAGGCATCCACGGGTCAACCGAATCACACATCGTATGTGTGGGACTCTCTATCCTCCACGATGGGTTAATATCTCATGACGCAAAAGTGGTAGGAGAGGGAGAGCTACTATATTCATGGAGGATTGACCAAAACTCATCCAATCACACTTCTATCGTATGAAAATGGTTTATAAATCCACAAGGACGACCCTCAGGGTGTAACATTCACTCACGTGTTTATAAAGCACAAGTGAATTCCATGGTCAGTTCATGCATTCATCATATGAGCTTTCCTATTGTTTGATGCTTCATTGCATGAAACAATTCCTTGAATGGTACCTTATGTGGATGTATTTCTCAAATGATAAAAATTATCATTTGGGTGCATGAATGTTCAGCCATTACCACAATTGTAGGCTACATGGAATGATATTCCTCATCATGCATGAAAATCACAATTTTCACACAAGTTGAAAAAACATAGCTTATATATATCATATACATATAAGGCATTATGGCATATCATCTTCGATTATGTACTTAGTACAGGTTTGGGGTTGACAGTTAGTTTGTCCCCAACCCATATATGGTTCTGGTGGGTCGGGTTGTGCTAATTATCATGTTACCACATATATATAACTTATATGGTAATACCCAAAATGGATTAGATTGATATATATCTTTCATGTAAAGTCCAATGGTTTAAGCATGAAAATGATGATTTGAAAGGTTGGAGTGTCAATGTTTAAAGTTGGGAATTAATGTCATGGTAATCCTCTCACGTATGAGGAATGATGACATCCACAATAATTCATAACAATAACAAATCAATAATGTTTTAAGTGATTTAAAATTTGTTTCTTTGAAATAAATATCCCCTATTTTTATGAAATGAGTTAGAATCTATTTTTTAGTAAAATAAATACAAAATATTATTTTTTAAAGCCTTTAAAAATTATTGATCAATTGTAAATATAAGAAAATAATTTTTAGGGATAATAAATTTATTATTTTTTAATTGATTGATTGATTTATTTATTTAAAACATTTTTTTATATTTCTATTAATCAAGTTAGAAATAATTTTTTAATATAACTACATATTTTTTTATGGTTTAATTTTTTTTTATTTTACTATAAACATAAATGATATTTTTTATAGGTATATATAGTTTATTAATTTTTGAAAAATTTAAAATTATTATATTTTGAATGCATCAAAATTAATCTATTTTATTTTGGTGATATAAAATTGTTTTTTAAACAAGGGAAAAATTACCAATTTGAAAGAAAAGGGTCAAAAAAAGAGTTCCGACGAACCTAGAAACCCCATTGTCGCTCTCCTCCCGTGGCGCGGACTAGGGTTTCTCCTGGATGGTTTCTCTCGGTGGAGTCGATACTCACCCACCAGCATCTCCCCCTCCCCTCCCCTCCCCTCCCCTCCCCTCCCCTCCCCTCCCCTCCCCTCCCCTCCCCTCCCCTAGTTCCCTCACTCTGGGTCTTGATTTCATCTCCATATATTGGTCGCGGTGCTCGGAATCTTAGGGAAATTGAGACTCCAGGTTCATATAATAAAAAGAAAGTTTCAATTTTGGAACCCATTGTTGAAGAATAAAAATTGCAACCAAAGAAAAAGAATAAGAGGATAATGACGATGTGATAAAGATGGTGAAAGAATACTAAGAGAAGGAAAGTCCTAACAAGTTGTCCATCAGAACGTCCCAAGCTGAATCTACCAAGATCATTTCAGAAGCTCAATCTGTTCCGAAAAATGGTGATTCTCTGGATGAGGTTGATAAAAATTCAGATGATGAATGTAGTAATCATGATTTTATTCATCTTGTTGAGGATAAGGAAATTGGTGAAAAATTTGATGTTAAAGAAGTTTTTGATGATGATAGAATAATTCAAGTTTCTGATAGTGAGCATGAGACGTAGAATGTTGAGAAAGAAATCTCTAAAGCTGAGAAAGATAAGCAAGTGATTGTTGATTCATCAAAGAAAGCTAAAGTTGAAAAATCCAAGAAGTAAGTTGTTGGAACATCTAAGGGAAAAGTAGATGAGCAAGATTAAGTTCCCTCACCAACAAAAGAACCTGCTTCAGAATCCTTATATTCCTTAGGTCAAGATTTTGTTGTTCAGTCCTTGAAGAAGCTTGTGAATATCATCCCCTTATTTCCAAGTATTGATTACATGTGTCAACTGATCCAACAAACAATCAATCAGAAGTCATATTCAACAATCATTTTCATTGAAAATGCTATCAAACTTGAAGCCGAGTTCAAAACTTTTCACATCGGTTATGATGCTCATATGAGATCTTGTAAAGAAATAACCAAGTGGTCAAAGTTAGTGATTGATGATATGAAAACTATGGATTATTTCATTGATTTAGTAAAGGATACCTTTGAGAAGTCAGACGATACAATCAAGAACTTTTCAAAAAGTCTTTTTGAGAAGATTAATTATGATCAAGCTTCCCACATTCTAGAGGATAAAGACCCGAATGGAAATATAAATTCATTTGCTCTCAATTTGAAAAGGGAAAGGTAACTCAAGGAAGAGATTGTAAAAAAAAATCAAAGAGCAAGAAGAGGTGATAAGGTCTCAATGTGAAATTCTTTAGTCTCAAGAATAAATAATCAATGTTCTTGAAAAGATAAATCATGGTCAGGATCAGTTGATCAAGAAGTTTGAAGATGATCATAAAGAGTTGAAGAAGTTGAAGGCTACCCTGAAAAAAGCTCATACTGAAGGAGAAGAAGGATGAATGATTTCTTAAATCCAATCTTTTGTTTTCTTCTTCCTTGTAACAAATATTTGTCATCATAATGAAATTTTGTTATCTTTCCATTTCTTTGTTTTGTAAATTCATACCCTTTTAGGAATATTTTTTTTCCGTTCCCTCTAGTCCTTTTCGAAAATCACAATGGGGAGAAAAAAATGAACAAAAAGAATATTAAGAAAGATATTGCTTAAGCAACGATGAGATTACATAAAGACAAATTTCTTAAGTAAGGAAGAGTTATTTCTTTAAGAAACACAAGAATACGATCCTTAGGGATTTCAAAACCTATGGAGGAGTTAGTCATATTAATCATGGACCATAAACAATGGGAAATAAGTATTTATTTTTGTCTTAAAAATGAAAACCTTATTCCTTTATATTCTTTTGGGAAATGTGGTTTGTGTTTTCTCAAAAGGGGAAGATTGTTGAGTCAATAAGTGTCTTCATAGATTTTCCATTCTTTTATGTTTTGAAAATCACAAACACATTTTATTATGGAACATTATCTTTCTTTAAGAAATAATTTCTTATGGAAAATTTACTTTCTCTAAAAACATTTTTGACTTTACCTATGTTTGTCACGGTCTTATCTAGTGTTTTACCAAACCAAGACTAACCGTATTTTTCTTAAGTCAAAAATTAGATCCTTATCTAACATAGATCCTTAAAATTTCATAGAATCTGATTATTCAGAATTGTGACTCTGATTTATCCTGAAATCAGACTCTGACTTATTCTGAAATCATACTCCGATTTCTTCTGAAATCACACTCTGATTTCTTATGAAATCAGATTCCAATTTCTCCTGAAATCAAACTCATATTTCTTCTGAAATCAGACTCTGATTTCTTTAGAAATCAGACTTTGAATTCTTCAGAAATCAGACTCCCAATTATTCAGAATTCAAATTTTGTATTCCTCAAAATTCAGACTCCGATTATTTATTATTTAATAATTTGAATGTTAATATTTTTTAGACTCAGATTCTCACTTTCTTAAGAATCTGAAAAAATGTTTTTCTTACTGTTACCTAATTTCCTTAAAGAAACGTTTTATATTATTGGATTCTAAACATGTTAATGTTTCTTAAGTTTTTTAATGTTTTTTAAATCATGATAATGTTTCCAATGAAACGATGTCGTACAATCTGTTTCTATCTAACTGTTGGGTGAGTGACATGTGTACAGGTCCCTATGAGATTTAAGGAAAAATATGATCGTTAGAGGATGGAGCTGACTGTTGGAATCTTTTCCTATAAATACTCCAACCATTTGAAGAGTTTGATATACATTGACACACATTGAGGAGTGCTGGATGTGCCGAATTTTTGAGAGATAATTTGTGCTGTGAGAGCTCTGTTCAAACAATCCTTGTGCGTATGATATGAACAACTTTTTCAACTCTGAACAACTTATTCAACCTACCTAGTGCAAATATGACTGTTGCATATCAATCGATGGCTTTCGGAGATTGGAAGACAGAGGTTGTAGCACCCCAAAACTTGTGTCTCGTATAATGATAATTTTATTCTTTTATTTTTGTTTAAAGATTTATTTTAACCGAACAAAAACTAAAAGATAAAACAAGGATTTTTTATTTAAACAGTACACCAAAGTGTTTACAAGTTTTCAAGATCACAACCAACCATTCTACCCAAAAATACTTATTAAAAACCCTATCAAAATTATAGGGAGACCTCTCAAAACAACGCGAAAACCAAGAAGATAATATGGGTCCTTAGAATCCGTCATAACGAATATAAGAATGACCAAATCTGATGTGGCCACACTAAGTAGTAATAGTATAACATGAACCATCTTCTTCTTTATCCTTGAGTTTAGGATACCCGAAGGCATGGTTTTATATAAGGCATAAACTTGTCCATTGTCTTGGGTGACTATTGAATTGCAACGAATATAATTATAGTCGTTGGACTTTTGGTGAATTAATTGAAAACATGTGAGTGTAATTTAGTTCTCCAAATAATTAAGTTATGGGTTGAAAAATTATAAAACGACCCGTAATCCTGAACTTTAAAAGGACAGGGTGAAATATTTTGAATTACACTTAAGTGATTTTGAAATGTAATAAGGAATTCAAAACAATTTGGAAAACTTTCAATTATATTATAAAGTTTTTTATTTCTTAAACCATGTTTTAAACTATGTTTAATTTCATATAATTAAACTATGTTTCTGATTAAACTACGTTTTGACTTCTATAATACTAATAAAATAATTTTCACGTGGATATATTAAATTCAATTCATAACTTTTTGTTCTAATGTTTTAGTGTTTTTAAATAATTTTAGCTAAGACAATGTATAATTTGTTTTCATTATCCTTCTAATGTTTAAATAAAATTTAAAAGGATAATTTTTATAGTTATCATAAATGTATTATTTTACTTAAGACTTATATTTTTTTTTCAAGTTAGTTTTTATAAAAAAAATAGGCCCGCTAGGGCCAACCCTTTATAGCTAGGCCAAGGGAGGCAGCTCATGCTTGTTGGATGAGCCTAGCCCTCAGCCCAAGCCAAGGTTAGCCCGAGCGTAGGCATAGGTTCCCCGAAGGGCTCACGGGAGCGCACGAGATTTCGGAGCCCGCCACTGTGGGCGCAAAGTCATGACGAGGCAGGGGTAGGCCGTGGTCTGTGGGGGCGGGAGCCCATGTATAATGCGCCCTAGGTTTGTGCTGTATTTTTTTGTTCCTTCATTTGGAGACTAGGGATTATAAAGGGGTCGCAGATGTCTCGCCATTTCGATGTGGGACGAGTTTTTTCGGGCAAAATGGGATATGGGCTGTTGGATCGCATCGTGCATGATCTGGGTCGTCGATCCCGATCCCGCGCTCGACCCTCAACAACCACGGAAGACCACCACGTTTTTTTTCACCATTCGACCAACCCTAGATATAATCTCGGCCATATGGGAATTTTAAAATGTCACATCGATCCCAGACCGTCAGATCAAAATCGAATTTAATCGGAGACACCCAATCTTTTTTTAAAACTGTGGATGCGCCCCAGCCATTGGATCAAGGTCGGACTTAATCCTGACCGTCCGATTTTCTTCTGGATTTCTTCCCATAGCACCGTCTTCTTCTTCCCCGCGGCATGCAGTGCACCAGTACCCTACACCCTATTCTTTCACCGTTTTCTCAAAACTTGATAGCCACTAGTCCCCCTCCTTTAATGTAGTTTCCACAAGGACCGACCCTTAGTCTTTTTATAAACCTTTTAGGCCTTGGATCCTATGAAACCGGCATTAAAATATTCTGTGTAGGTTTAGTTTATAAAATACACCTAAGGCACCCCAAATCACCCCTCAAATCTTCTACACACAAACATCTAGCGAGCTTCAACGAGTTTTCCCAAGCCCCTCTTCCACCTCAAGCTAATGTAGGGAATTTATATTATCTTGCTCATTGAGTTGGAGTTGTATATTAATGTACACATGTATATATATGTACATATGCATCTTTTTGATTGAGTTTGAACCCTTCTTTACCCGAATTAGAGCATCAAGATTTTGAGTTATAGGGTATTAGTAGACCCGAAGCATATATACCTCATGCAAACTTATTTTCATACCTTATATACACAATCGGTTACGTATATATATATATATATATGTATATATAAATATATAAATATATATGTATATATAAATATATAAATATATAAATATATATAGCCCCTCGGATTTACATAAACTCATTATGTCCATATTTAAGGTTTCTAAGCTTGAGCTTCGAAGTTAATGTGAAGAATTATATTTTGTACAACACTTTTACCCAATTATGTATGTTCTTATATATATATACGGTTACACATGTTGCAAACCTACATGGTTTGGTTCTTAATCTAGTGATAATGGTGTATTAAATATGTTTTAAAAATATTGATTACTTATGAGAAATTAATAAACCTGGTAATTTTGAAAAATCATATTTACACTTTTTGTATAGTTTCCAAAACCATTATTTCATGTTTCAAAGGTATTACATGATAGATCTTGTTATTTTTTATGATTAAAAAGAATATACGTTTCTGATTTGACGAAAATATATTAAAGGATAAAAGGGTGTGTTAAACCATGTGATCATGTTATGGTCACATAATGTTTTATCAACTCCGGTGATTGTTTCCAGTTGTGTTGTGATGTAATCAAATTGTTTGATCACTGACACATTAATCAACATATTAAATAACAAGTATTTTCATTTAGGGAATAAGGATTTTAAATTAAAGAGTTATCATTTTAACATCTCATATAGAAAACCCCTTCTCATTCATGGTTTGATGTGCTTTAGTAATTATCTCATGTGAAAAAATGTGTAATGAACCAAGTATGTCTTCTATAAACTGTTACTTCCATATCTTCAATGTTATCTGGCATATTATGTATTTTTGGATTAAATGGATTCATTTTCCATTTTCACTCTATGATGCATGTATGTGGTATATTATGATAATAATGAGATAAGAACTTTAAATTACTCAAAGTGGTATGGGGCACCTTGAGTAATATGAAGTAAAATTTAATTATTCAAGGTGGCATGAGACACCTTGAATAATAAGAAAAGTGAAAGCAATTATACAAGTGATATATGACATTTTGAATATACAACCCGACATGGCTTATGAGGAATATATTGGACATAGAAAGTGTTGGGTGGGGCCCTATACAGCCCCTCAGTACACCGATAGGTCTCATGAGACAAATTACGGTCTTGGCACAAGGCCTTGACAAAAAGAGTATTTATGGTCTTGGCATGAGGCCTTGACGTTATGATTATGTTGTCCCGCATTATACATTCTTTCATTATGTGTATGATAATTAATTAACCAAATGGATATTCAAATAGAATAACATCCATGGTTAAGAGCCAGTACTTATGAGTATCAGAAAAGTAAATGCTTATGGCATGGCATATGTTTAGCACTCATTGATTTAGTATTCGGTGTATGAAATTGAAGTTATTACCTTTATGCTCAACTCTGATTACTCATTACTCTTAGCTGTTTAATTAGTGCTAACATATTCATAAGTTATACATGTTAGTATTACATTTGTTTATTTCTCCAAAAGAGCATGCCTATAAATGAATCATTTACCCTTGTAATTTTGTTAGCATGTGTTTAATTAACCACTTTTATGATATGTTACATGTGTTACAAATTTTCTTTAAGAAAAATGTTTTATGGGAAGGTTAAAATAATGTTTTAAAAATTTATAATTGGTTATTAAATTATTTTAAAACCCCCTAATGGTCATTTGTATTCTCACCCTACGTTTTTGAAATAAAATTTTCCGGTATCTGCTTTTATCATAAGAAGCATTTCAGAAGTAGCTGGTTTCCCAGAACCTGAACCGATTCGATCCTCTGTATGGGACTTGATGTGTAATTTATAATTGCATGTTTTTGTTAAAAGTATCACATCATGTTCTTAGGCACCGTATTCAGGTGTTCTGGGGCCGGGTCATCACAATTGGTATCAAAGGATTCAATTTAGGTAACTTCGAAAGGGCATAACTTAAACAAAAAAAAATTACATAACCATTCTAATTATGAAAATATTCCTAATTTTCAGATTGAAACTGAAGGCAGTAGTCTTCCGTCTCTTTTTAATGAGGACCTAGAAACCATAATTTCTATAGCTATCCATGAAAATTTTATAAACTATTCCCATATCCGTATGTTATGCAAACATATCTATTATGTATCCAAATCCCCATGAGTACTAAAACTCCATCGAGGAGCGGGTTTGGACTACATCTTAATGATGCAAACCCAATTTTACTCATACGCATGATGGGGAAAGTTACCATGAGGGTCTTTTTAGATTCTTCACCGCGGTATAAGGTATCGCTTCCCTCATGGCCTTCCATGAAGCTGCGACAACGGGAGACCTCCGTGGGGGCATATATGTGTCAAGTCTTGTCCTATGGCCATTTTGGTTAAGTAATGGACTTTGAAATTCTTGAATTTGAAGCCTCCCGTTCTGTGTACAGACAACATGTACATACTGACGTCTCTTAGTTGTACATCTCTCATGCCAGACTCTGGAGACACCATAAGTGTACCGACGAGATTAAACCAGACAGCTCGTGTTGTATATGGTATAGGGAGATCGAGGGTTTTGAACTTGATCTTGGGATTTGTGTATTAGGGAACTGAGGAAACCATTAGCTCTTTCATTTTATGTAATAGTGGTTATATGAGAATACACCTTGTTACCTTTTCTTTTCGCTATCTTTTCTTCCTTTATACTTTCATATGGGTTTCACCAATTGGACTTTCATATTTTTTTTTCAAATGGAAGGACTGACTCACATATTATTGCTCCCTACTGAGATACTAGAGACCATCTTAGTCAAAACATGTGAGGAAGAGTACTTAACTTTTTCAAGCATGCGAAGAACGTGCAAGAAACTTTACGATATATCAAACAGTCTGGACATTCTCCACTCATACCAGGGGAATGCTTACTTATATCACTGTATAGCCACAGTCCAACTGGCCGAGTACAGGCAAATGGGAAAATACCACAAAGGGATTTTCCTATGTTTCACTCTAGCCCAGAACTTCACAGCTATAGTAAGGTTCCAAGAGGCTACTTTGGAGGTAAACCTTTGTGCAACCTACATGTACCAACTCCTCAGTTTCAACTTATAAGACCATGTCTATAACTTAGTTGTTCTCAATTAGGAGATAGTCCACCGAGTCCTTAGGGAATTTTTCCATTCGAACATTTCCAAACCTTCCACCATCTGAGCCACACTCTGGAAGCCTGAATGCACTATTCATGAGTTCTACCCTTTCTTCCCAAGGTGTGTTTGGGCTAGGGAAGTATAGGAGTTGACCACTAATATGGGAATTCACCTGGCCACACCAGAGGACCCTCCATGATGGAGGATGTGGTGAAATTTTTATGGGAGTATTTTAACGAGGTTGTGTGAAAGGAATTGAGAGGGTACAATTCTTTGAAGGGGGGAATATTGTAGCACCCCAAACTTGTGTCTCATATAATGATAATTTTATGCTTTTATTTTTGTTTAAAAATTTCTTTTAATCGAACAAAAAATATAAGATAAACATGAGGTTTTTTATTTAAACAAGACACTAAAGTTTTAATAAGGTATCAAGATCACAAGTAACCATTATACCCAAAAATACTTATTAAAAACCCTATCAAAATTATAGAGAGACCACTAAAAACAAAGAGAACCCCATGATGATAATACAGGTCCTTAGAATCCGTCATAACGAACAGATGAATGGCCAAAACCGTTGCGGCTACACTAAGCATCAATGGTATGATGTGAACCATCTTCTTCTTTTGCCTTGAGTTTAGGACACCCTAAGGCATGGTTTTATATAAGGCATCAACATGACCATTTCCTTGGGTGACCGTTGAATTCCAACGGCTATAATTATATCTGTTGGACTTTTGGTGAATTAATTGAAAACATGTTAGGGTAATTTAGTTCTCCAAATAATTAAGTTATGGGTTGAAAAATTTTAAAACCACCCCTAATAATGAACTTTAAAAAGAAAGGGTAAAATATTTTGAATTACACTTAAGTGATTTTGAAATGTAATTAGGAATTCAAAAAAATCTTCAAATATTTCAAATATATTGCAAAGATTTTCATTTCTTAAACAATGTTTTAAACAATGTGTAATTTCTTATAATTAAACAATGTTTTTTATTGAACTATGTTTTGACTTCTATAATACTAATATAATAATTTTCATGTGGATATATTAAATTCAATTCATAACTTTGTATGTTATAGTTTTAGTGTTTGTAAATAATTTGAGCTAATAGAAAGTATAATTTGTTTTAATTAGCTTTATAATGTTTAAATAAAAGTCATGTTTAAATGGATAATTTTTTTAGTTATAATAAATGTATTATTTTCCTTAAAACTTTATAATTTTTTTGAAAGATAGTTTTTATAAAAAAAAATAGGCCCGCTAGGGCCAGCCCTTTATAGTTGGTCCAAGGGAGGTAGCTCACGCTAGGTGGTTGAGCCTATCCCTCAGTCGAATCCATGGTTGGCCCAAGCGTAGGCATATGTTCTCTGAAGGGCTCGCGGGAGCACACGAGAATTCAGAGCGCGCCACCGTGGGCGTAAGGTCACGGTGAGGTAGAGGTAGGCCGAGGCCTGTGGGGGTGAGAGCCCGTGTGTATGGCTCCCTAGGTGTGTGCTATATTTTTTTTTCTGAGCCTTCATTTGGAGACTCAAGCTTATAAAGGGGTCACAGATGTCCCACCATTTCGATGTGGGATTAGTTTTTTCAGGAAAAATGGGATCTGGGTCGTTGGATCGTGTCACGCGTGATTTGGGCCATTGATCCCAATCCCGCACTCGACCCTCAACAACCATGGTACAACACTACGTTTTTGTGGACCGTTTGATCATCCTTAGATCAAATATCGGTCATCCGGGAGTTTTAAAACACCGCATTGATCCAGGACCATCCGATCAAACCCAGATTTAATCTGAGCCACCCTATCTTTTTTTAAACCACAGACGCGCCCCAACCATTGGATCAAGGTCAGACTTAATTCTGACCATCTGATTTTTTTTCCGGCTTTCTTCTCGTAGCACCGTCTTCTTCTTCCCCATGGTGTGCACTTCACCAGTACCTTACACCATATTTTTACATTGTTTTCTCCACACTTGACAGCCACTCGTCCCCCTCCTTTCATGCAATTTCCACAAGGATCGACCCCTAGTATTTATATAATTCTTTTAGGCCTCGGATCCCATGAATCTTTCATTAAAATATTTTGTGTAGGTTTAGTTTCTAAAATACACCCGAGGCACCCCAATGAACCCCGCAGATCATCTGCAGACAAACATCTAGTGAGCTTCAATGAGTTCTCCCAAGCCCCTCTTCCTCCTCAAGCTAAGGTATGGAATTTATATTGTCTTTCTCATTGAGTTGGAGATGTATATTTATGTACACTTGTATATATATTTATATATTCATCTTGTGGTTTGAGTTTGAACCCTTCTTTACCCGAATTAGAGCTTCATGATTTTGAGTTCTAGGGTATTAGTAGACCCGAAGCCTAGATACCTCATGAAAACTTATTTTCATACCTTATATACATAATCGGTTTTATATATATATATATATATATATATCTTTATATAAATATATAAATATATATAGCCCCTCAGATTTACATAAACTCATTATGTCCAGATTTAAGGTTTCTAAGCTTGAGCTTCGATGTTAATGTGAAGAATTATATTTTGAATAACACTTTTACCCAATTATGTATGTTATTATATATATATGTATGTATGTTATTTTATATATATATATATATATATATATATATATACGGTTACACATTATGCAAACCTAACATGGTTTGATTCTTAATCAAGTGATAATGGTGAATTTAATATGTTTTAAAAGAATTGATTACTTATGAGAAATTAATAAACCTAGTAATTATGAAAACTCATATTTACACTTTGTGTATAGTTTCCAAAACCCTAATTTCATGTTTCAAAGGTATTACATGATCGATCTTGTAATATTTTATGATTACAAAGAATATGTGTTTTTCATTTGAACAAAATATATTAAAGGATAAAAGGGTGTGTTAAACCATGCGATCATGTTATGCTCACTTAATGTTTTATCAACTACAGTGATTGTTGCCTGTTAAGTCATGATGTAATCTAATTTATTAATCATTGACACTTTAATCAGCATATTAAATAACATGTATTTTCATTCATGGAATAAGGATTTTAAATTAAAGAGTTATCATTTTAACATCTCATGTGGAAAACCCCTTCTCATTCATTGTTTGATGCGCATTAGTAATTATCTCATGTGCAAAGAATGTGTAATGAACCATGTATGCCTTCGATAAACTGTTACTGCCATATCTTCAATGTTATCTGTCATATTATGTATTTTTTGGATTAAATGGTTTCATTATCCATTTGCACTCTATGATGCATGAATGTGGCATATCATCATAATAATGAGATAAGAAATTTAAATTACTCAAAGTGGTATGGGAAATCGTGAGTAATATGAAGTAAAATTTAATTATTCAAGGTGGTATGGGACACCTTGAATAATAAGAAATGTGAAATCAATTATACATGATATATATGAAATTTGGATTATATGACCTGACTTGGAATATGAGGAATGTATTGGACATAGAAAGTGTCAGCTGGGGCCTCCTACAACCCCTCAGTGCACCGATAGGTCTCATGAGACAAATTACAGTTTTGGAACAAGGACTTGACTAAAAGAGTATTTATGGTCTTGGCATGAGGCCTTGTCATTATGATTATATTTTCCTGCATTATACATTCCCTCATTATGTGTCTGATAATTAATTAACCAAATGGATATTTGACTAGTAGAATGTCCATGGTTAAGAGCCAGTACTTATGAGTATCAGAAAATTAAATTCTTATGGCATGACATATGTTTAGCACTCAGTGATTTAGTATTCGGTGTATGAAATTGAAGTTATTACCTATACATGTAACTCTGATTATTCATTAGTCTTAGCTGTTTAGTTTGTGCCTATATATTCATATGTTATACATGTTTGTATGACATTTATTTATTACTCCAAAAGATCACACCTATAAACAAATCATGTACCCTTGTAATTTTATTAGCATGTTTTTAATTATGCACTATAATGATATGTTACATGTGTTACAAATTTTCATTAAGAAAAATGTTTTATGGAAAGGTTTAAATAATGTTTTCAAAAGTTATAAGTTTTTATTAAATTATTTTAAAACCCCCTAATGGGCATTTGTATGATCACCCTATGATTTTGAAATAAATGCTTCAGGTACATACTTTTATCAAAAGAAGAATTTCAGAAGAAGCTAGTTTCCCAGAACCAAAACTGCATCAATCCTTTATATGGGACATGATGTGTAATTTAACAGTGCATGTTTTTATTAAAAGTATCAAATCATGTTCTAAGGCACCAACTTTGGGTGTTCTGGGGCCGATTCCTCATAGAGGTGCCGATCACCTTAGAGATCGAGGGCTTACGGGAATAGAAAGTCAGATTCTAATGTTCTTATCGAGGGCTTACCCTGGTACAGATAAGATAGAATTTCATTAAATCATAAATCAAGAGAACTTTCTCAATGGTTGTTGGATAACCTTCTATTTGGGTTAAAAGATTTCATATACCTGTTTACTTGTCTTTATTACAAGTTTTTAATTCTACTGCATTTTGTTGAAGAAAGAAAGTACAACCTTCTTATACCGTCTTATACATGTATACTTTGATAAATAAGATTCTATACACACTTAGGTCGAATATTTCTCAATGTAAACTTTTCTTACGTTTCCTTATCAGATCCATATTATTGGATCCTAATAAAGATAGTTTCTTAGTTAAGAATTAAAGAGGTGTTGTGAATCCATCATGTTTAACTTTGTTAAACATAGATTTTTCTTAAGGATAAAAACAAAAAATTTTAAACCTACAATTCACCCCATCTTGTAATTGAGCATCTACATAAATATTTTGATCCTAAAATTCCGATTTCTCTTGAAATTAGACTCTGATTTTTCCTGAAATCAAACAATGATTTCTTCTGAAATCATACTCCAATTTCTTTTAAAATTAGACTATAATTTCTCTTGAAATAAGACTATGATTTCTCCTAAAACCTGACTTTGATTTCTTATGTTATCAGACTCTAATTTCTCCTAAAACTAGACTCTTATTTCTTCTAAAATCAGACTCCAATTTCCCCTAAAACCAGTCATCGATTTTAGAAGAAATCAGATTCAAAATTATGGGGAAATCAGATTCCGAGAAAATGTAAGGTTATAAGTTAGGAAAGGATTTTATTTTTTCTATTAAGAAATGGATGGTTTGTCTTGGTTTAAAAGAACACTAGATAAGACAATGAAAATCATAGGTAAAGTCAAAAAAAAATTTAGAGAATATAAATTTTCCTTAAGAAAATATTTCTTAGAGAAAGATAATTTTCCTTAAAAAATGTGTTTCATTTTCAAAAACATAAAGGAATGGAAAATTCATAAAGGAACTTATTGACTCAACAATATGTTATTTTTTTAGTGTTAAATTTTGGTGGCATGAAAATCCTAAGATGGGAGTGCACTAGCTCAACCAAGAGTAGTGTTTTGGATACTCAATCTGGTTTTGAGGTGCTTTGTCCTATATTGATGGAAGTCAAGTTAATGACAAAAGATTATACTTGATGTTATTTTCAACATTTGGCTTAGGATGTGATGCAATACTAAACCTTATGGGCATGAAAGGAGAGTGGGTTGGAGGGAAAACATTGAAGGAGAATACGACATGTGTAATGAAATAGCTTCATGATTAACATATATATATATATATTAATATCAACACACACACAAATATATATATGTGTGTATTTATATATTTGTTTCAAAATGTGTATATATATTCACTAAATATATATTTATATACAAAATGTATATATATATATCTATAATTATATAAAGAACCATGCTACCCCCTCTACATTTCATCACTAAATACCTCCCATTTTCATGCATCGCCACCACTGATATCAACTATTTTCTCCTCCCAATATCCCCACCCGTGGCTTCAACCCCCTTTTATCCTCCTTGATGAAAACTCGTGAAACACTATGCCGACATGGATTTCATTGGACGGACCATCCCGCTCCTTCATGTGTTTTCCTCTGCCCTACCTACTCATCTTAGCCTCCGTTTCCATCTCTGCCTCTCATCTCCATTTCTTCCTCCCATCTATATAGTATTAAACGCATCAATTTTAAACACTAATCAATTTTCCTCTCACGTTACACAACATTTTTGTTTCCTCGTGAACCTTATTCATCTCTAATTATTCCTCCAAACATAGAGACGGAGAAGTTTCTCCATATTTAATCTTCACAATCTATGTTTTCTTAATATTCATGCTAAAACCTATGTTGATTCACCATCTCCAGCCAAGGATTTCCATTTCACAATTTTCCAGAGTCCATATCCACTCGACCCCATCTCTTTCTCACGAGTCAAATACCTCTAGTAAATTTTAACCTAATTAGTATAGTATCATTATAATGTGGAATATTCTATATGTTTTCTCTATATTTAATTTCTATTTTTCTTTCCTTAAAATTTCATACACTTCTCTCATTTCTATGCATTATCTGGATTGATTACCCCATTGGTTGTAGATATTTTGATTCCCATTCAAATCATATTTATTTGTGGAGTGATCTATATATGAGGACAAATTCATTTCACCTTTTACTCAACATTGGCCAAAATATTTTATTCTTCTTATTAAATCATCTATGTTCTATGAGCTCTCTTTCTCATTTTATTTTTGTACTATTATTCAGATAATTTCTAATTTCAGAAAATAATTCTTTGGAGAATCTCAAGATGGAGCCCCTGTATTAGGCAATCACTACGTCTACGTTTCATGTACTAATTTTGTTTCTTCTTTAACCTCATCTTATCCATTAACCAATGGAGGTGGGTCAGATATTCTAATTTGGAATCACATATAGTACTTCATATGCTTCAGGTTTCTAGGTTATCTTATTATTATGCATAACTTTGTTAGGGTCTTAACATTATTTATTTAATGTTGCTTGTTTATTTTATATTTTATGGTTTGTTTGTAAAGCATGAATCGTGATGAGTTGAAATTCACAATGTGGTTTTAAACAATAATAACTTTAATGATTTGGTTTTCTTCATGTTTTGATACATCTCCATCTACATGTATCCTATACGAGTTACAACATGCCTACAAGTGTTGATCTGCAATATCCATTTCTCTAAGAGACCGTGAAAAACATCAATGGGTTGCATTTCCAATGATCTACTAGCATAGAACTATTCCTAAAAGGGTCTTTGAGTTGGCGAAAGGAGAAGATAGTATCATCATACATTATATCAATCTATAGTAAAACATTTTAATTTTATAACGACCATAAACTTCTTTCATTTTATATGTTTAATTTTCAAATACTTTTTTATTTATCTATAATTTTTTCTATGAAATTCTTTCCTAACTTGCTACGTCATTCAAATTATTTAATTTATTCATTTAGTGAATATTTAACTTTGACATTGGTGTAGTATCTATCTCGCTTTTAATGTTTTTTATAAACAATGAATTAATTTCATGATTTGGCCTACTTGTCATAGGCAGATGATACCAGTTTTACTTAAATGATGAAAATGTGATCATCTTTTAATTTTCTTTTGCCTTAAGTACATTTTTATTATTTTAAAAAATAAACTATACTGATTTTCACTTTCTCATACTTGCATAGGTTCTCAAATGAAAAGGTCTTCATTCTTCTTCATGTGAGATATAAAACCGGTGTCTAGAATCTAGGTACCACCTTTGTCCATTTTCCTTAAAGCAATTTCAGTAACATTGGATTTCTAAATCCTTTCCTTCTTAATATATGACTACTAATTTACTTTACTCGATGTTGTATAAGCTTGATTCACTTCTAGATCCACATATCCTTCTTTATTTTTCAAGATTGAAAATATTTTTTGTGTTTTAATATTGTTAGGATATGTTTCTAGCTATTATTTAGAACCTCTCTAGGTCTCCTTTGTCACCTTTATTTTCACCCTTGATGAAAAATTAATTTCCCTGTGACCAAAACCATCACAACAAATAAAATAGACAATAAAATCATAAAAAACATAATAATTTTTGCGGGAATGTTTTTTTATTCTTGATCTTGGGAATATATTTTTGTGATTGAACACACATATTGGGTAGGACCCAAATTTACATACAAATAACAACTAATATTTGGTGTCTTCTATTTATCCATTGGTGCATCAATAATAGTCCTTTGAGAGTTATGAAACTCAATTTCCTTCTAGGGTGTTCGTGCTTGGGATTCTGTAACCATTTCCACTGCCTTCTTTTTTTAATGGTCATGTATCTCAACTGATTTTACTTTATCACAAAATCCATGCACATGTGGGCATTCCCCAATCATCCTAAAGGATCATCCTTGATCATTGTTAAACTCTTTAGGGACTGGTGAACTTTAACTCCCCCATGCTATTCCTAGAGTAAGCATACCTTCTTGTTCATCATAATTCCATCTCCTTTACATAAATTATCCTTTGAGTTCCTCAATTATATTGAACCTTTATTTCATAGAATTAGTTATATCATCAATAATTTAGGCATGTTCTTCAATATTGTGCCTAATCTCAACTTCTTTTCATGAGCTTCTAGTAATTCCAAATTTTAGTTTTTGAAATTTATTCATTCAATTATGACTTCTCCTCCTATTTTTGTTTCATATAGATCTTGGAGTCATGTATAAATCCATTTTATTTCTTAGTTTTATCCCATCAAATGCCAATTTCTTCATGGTCTACCTCAAGCTTGGCTTTAAGATCAATTATTCCTTAAATTTCAGCTTCTTCCTCATCAATGTCATCTGTTTGTGACTTGTTTACAACAACCACACAACTTCTTCTCTGAGGACCCTATAGTCCTTGAACTCCTATGCTTTCGTATCATCCAAACTATCATCTTCTTGAGTGATAAAGATATTTATTTTTGAAGATTTTCCATTAAAATTTTACCTTACCCTTCAAAAACATTATTAGTTTTCTCAAAACGACGTCATCTTCATCCCCACTCTAGAATTTATTTAGACATATATCTACAGCAAGGTACTCAATTTTTTCACATTGAAATCTTATAAGTAGAAGCTTGTTTTGAATTTTAATTTTCTTCTTTTTAGACTAGAATAAAGAAAATTCATAACCTCATATCCTTGAATAAAACTTCATGAGAGATATCCTTTGAAAGATAATCCTTTTCATCATTCCTTATATTATTTTCAAAAAGAGTGCTATATAGGATATCAAATGGTACACTCTTCAGATCATAATCTTCAAGAACCGATACTTTTGGATTGATCCAAAGTGGTAATATTCTTAGGATTCTATTGAAAATTTTTGTATCATCAATGGACTCCTAGATAAAATGCATATCTTCCATAAGATCATTTAACTGAGAAAAAAATTCATCAAATGTATCATTCATTCTCATTATCATATATTTATCCTTTTTTTAGAACACTTGCAGCTTTTCTTCTCAAACATTTGAATCACCTTCCTAAGCATAAAAAATATTCCGCCACACAACATTATTGATTTTTCATGACATAATTTTTTTATATAGGTTTGTCCAAAGATCCTCCTTATATATTGATCAATATGATATATACATCCAAATCCTTATGATATCTGAATGATAGAGATCCACTCTCAATGCACGCTATAATTCCATGAATGGATACCATATACACATCTATCCCCTCATGATCGAAAAAATTATGTGTTCAATTTTTCCATAAATAGAAATTAATGCCTTAAAAACTGGGTATTCCTTTATAGTTGACAATAGTTTCCATGGATTCTTGAAAGAGAATAAAACACTTAAAAAAATTATTTGATACCACTTGCTTGTCCCAATAAGGATATCACCCTAGGGGGTGGGGGTGAATCAGGGAATTATTAATTAAAAATAATTCCTTGAAGATGATATTGTTTTATATATCAGAAGAACACCATGGTATTTTCTCATAAACTCTATAAAGTGATGAAATTTTTAAAATTACACACAAGTATTTTTACTTGGTTCACTTAAATGGGATAATAAAAGGAACATGCATGAAAATGCACCTATGCACCCAAGACACTAAAGTGCATTTATTTTTTGTTTGGTTAGACAATGGAGATGCTGCACTAACCCTGTTGGTTTAAAACACTCAAATTAAATGAAGAATACAGTTCTCCTCTTTATAGGGTGGAACACACTGCTCATCCTATGAGCCCATTCTTCTTTCTAAAATTGCGATGATAAAAATGCACCGGATTGGTGTATCACTTCAGAACTATCTAAATGAATTTCTATTTAGAACAACTGATGGAAAAAATTTATTCTTCATCACTTCCTCTATGTATTACACATTGGAACTGCGCTCCACTATTCCATTCATAAAACTGGAAACCTCTTCTTCTTCTTTCTAGCCTCATTATAGAAGTCTCCACTTTTATCTATAAAAACCGAATCACCATCTTGATTTTTGACGATAAAAAATATTCCACTTCTATTGTAGGGATGGAATTTACCATTTAACTATATTTTTTGTTTTTATTTTTTTCCCTTTGGGAAAAATCTCTAGTTGCCATGCAATACAGTAATTTCCAAAGTCAATACCATGATTTTATTCAGTTTTAAAAAACAAAAAAATCTCCAAAAATGTTAGAAAATAATCCCCTTAAAAATAGTTGACCAGATCATGTATTAAAAATAGACTCCACTTCATACTCATATTCCACCTCCCTTTTTTCAAGGTGGGTTATGTGGTTACATCAGATCCACTAAATCACTCTAAATCATGGATTAAAATACTCAAAATTTCATAGCATGATATTCTTTATGCTTGTTTGGAAAATTTATTTTCTAAAAATATTATATGCATTTATGAAAACTGAAATATTACTACTATGATTTCCTCATAACTCAATTGAATTCCAAACCACTAAAAAATTCACAAAGGGTCTAAACCCTATATAAAGTGAAAAACCATATGAAATGGAAAACTCTACATGGTCCTTCAATCTATTAAAATATTATAAAATATATGAGAATTCGATGAACTCTACAGAATATATGCCTTTTCCAAAATTTATGAATCTATCGACTCTGAAACTGGAATCAACCCTATGAATATTTCCTTTTCTAAGAAACTATACTCTACATTCATAAGGACCATCTTCATTCCTTTTATAAATTTGAGAGCTTCTATAGGGTGAACTGTATGAGATCTAGGCATGGAGCCTTCATTCTCCAGGGTGAACCCTTTGTTCTCTAGGCATAAACCCCACATTTTCTACCTATCCAAAAATCACTAACCATCCTTCAACCACAAAAAACAGAAATTTCTAGAATGAATCCATAACACCACCGAACCTCTTCCAGCCTTCAAAAAATGAACTTGAAACACTAAAATGACTGTATTAAATATTCCTTCCAATTAAATATAAAAAAACACAACACAAAATCCAGTCCTATGAATTTTTTACCAACAATAAAATAATTCACCAATATAAGATTAAAATAATTAAAATAATGATAAGATCCAATAATCGATTAGTAGTAAAAAAATTAAATATATGTGGTTTTCTATCAACCTTACAAGGAAAAATTTTTGATTGACAACTTTAAAACCAAATTGGGTTACATTTTAAGATGGTTATTTGATATATCCTAAAGATAAATATAGGAAAAACATAAAGGAATATAAGGAGATAAATATAGTGACCCAGAGAAGTGATAAAATTCTTCCATAAAGAATGGTTGTTGTGATTAGAGGTAAACAAATTGCGATTGATGGAAATGATTAAGAATACATTCTTGAATAAGTCTTAAAAAATCATAATATACCTCAAAAAGAAAATATGAAAAAAAGATTAAAAAAATATGGAAACAAAGATATATATTCCACCAGTTTCTTTTTTGAAGAGAATAAAAGAAAATAAAATGGAAGTAAAATTTCCAAAGTTATTCAAGGTATTTAAAAAAATGAGAACAAATATTTTTTTAAAGATACACAATCTAACATTCCATCATATATTTTTTAAATGGTATTTTATCTAATAAGTTAAACCTAAATGATAATGGATTAATCTATCTAAATGAAGTGTTCAAAAAAAAAACTAGCCTATAAAATTTTAAGATAGAAGTCATATATATAACCCATGAATGATTTTAAAAATTGAAATATGTAAGTCAATTTATGATTTTGGAGAAAGAAAAAATATCATTATATAAAAATTGTTCAAAAATATTTGGTTATGTGATCCCAAACCAACTCGATTTGATTTATAACTTTCTGATTATTTGGTGAAAAATCTCAGGGGAATTTTGAGGATCTTATAATCAAGGTTGATAAGTTTTATCTTCCAATTTTTTTTATAGATATAAAATAGTATGTGTAATCATATTTAATTCTAGGAATACCATTTCTTACCATATGAATATATTTGATTGATATTAATAAAGGGATAATCATTCGTAGAGTTGGTAACATGGAATTATTTTTTTATGCTTCCAAAGTAATGAGAAAGAATATTGTACGTAAAAAATGAAACTACATATATATTGAAGAACCTTTATAATGATTTTTTAACGAATATTTTTTTTTGATAACAAATTTTTTTTTATAAGACTATTTGTTATTTAGGAATCAGACCCATCCCATCGTAATGAGACTTAGAAGAAACATGAATGTTTTTAAAAGTTAGAACCCCAACATAAAGGGGGAGAATAGTGTTATTTTAAATAAATATGTTTTCTGGATTCAAATTATCATATTCATCTGCATCAGTTTTAGATCATCATATCCAAAAGAATCAAAGAAAAAATTTGTTGTTTTCTAGAATTCTTCCTTTTCCATATCACAGAAAGAAATAATTTGTTGAGTTAGAAAATTAGAAGTTGCTCTATGAAGAAGTCATAATAAAGCTGAAGAATTTTTGAAATAATATAGCATATTCAGGAGTTAGATGGTTTGCATACGTTCTAAATCAAATCATATGATTCTTTCATTATAACCAAGTTCTCACAAATAATGAAAAATTTCATTATAAAATCATTTGATGAAATGAAGGAGTTGTTTAAAGTTTCAGAGTTTCAGTATGAATATTACATCATAATGATAATTCCATCATTAGGAGGATTCCATCAGAATGAGTTGAGTAGGATAAAAAATTCATAATCACTAAGAAGGATACAAAATTCATAATCACTAAGAATGAAACTAAAATCGTAATTACTGAGAAGGAAACAGAATTTGCAACAAGTTTAGAAGGAAACAAAATTCGCAATGAGATGTGAAGAAAATAGAAATCTTAATGAGACAAAAAGGGAACAAAATTTGTGATCATAGAGAAGGATATATAATTTTTTATCACCAAGAAGGAAACAAAATTCATAATGTGTTGAGAAGGAAAAAAAATTTAATCACTAAGAGGGAATTTTTTTAATGAGATGGGATGGAAATTGAATTTGTAATAAGTTGAGAAAGAAATACAGATCATAATGAGTTGATTATGAAGAAGACTCAGAAGGAATATTCAAGAAGTTTTATAAAGAGTTTAAGAGGTTAACACTTAAAATTCAATTTTGTATAAATTTCGAATAAATATAAAGAGGATTAGAAAAGTAAAAGTTTAATTTTAAATGTGAGATATTTTCAAAGATTTGAAATTTGAGGAAGTGGATAAATTTTTCAAGTTTTTAGCTTTTGTTTTCCATGTCACTTATAAATACTTGATCAAATCATTCATTGATTGTTAACTTTTAACATAAGAAGAAAAGGCAGAGCATTGATGAAATAAAGAGAAATTCACTTCCAGCCAGAGATCTCATGAGTATGATCAGAAAACAAAATATTTCTTTACTGGTTTGAGCATTTGAGTAGAGTTTGAGTTTTTCAGATTGAGAATGATTTCATCATATTGAGAGAATCAGATGCAGACTCATTGTATTGAGAGAATCGGATCCAAACTCATCGTATTGAGAGAATCACATCCAGATCTATTGTATTGAGAGAATCAGATCTAGACTCATCAGATTGAGAAAATTATATCCAATCAAATTAGACTGAGGATTCAGATTGAGAAATTGTCAAACAATTTCAACCATGTTTTTATTCTTTTATTTGGATCAATTGTTTTATAAGAAAACATTATAAAATTATGAGAGTCAGTATAATCTTTCCTATCGGGAGATATAAGGTGTCTAATGGGATTTGACAAAAGTTATATTCACTTAATCATTGTAGTGTATTTCCATAGAACCATGAGAGTGGATATGATAAGGATGTAAGTCCCCATACTGAGGCTAAACCTTATAAATCTTGTATGCTTTACTTTCTTTCCTACTTTTTCAAGAATGATTATTTACTAAAAATCAATAAGGAAATAAATTTTAATTGTTTACAGGAGTTAAGTTTCTAAAAGTTTTGAAACTTGTAAAATGAAAAACTGATTCGACACCCCTTTGTAGTTATTATTAGTTCTTTTGTAACTTCAATTGATATCAGAGGGAAGTTTTCCTTATTGAATCCTTATCATGGATAATATTAATTCTATCAATAGTAGAGTAATTCTTACATTTTATGAAAAAAATTATTATGGATGGAAAAAATAGGATGATTCCTTATCTCTTATCTCTTGGTCTAGATGTTGTTGTTGCTGTTACTATTAGTTTTTCACCTATTGAAAATGATGCTCATATGAAATTTGGTGATAAAAGAAATATAGAAGTTCATGGAAATTCTAGAAATTCAATCCTTATGTCCTTATCAGCGAATATTTATCAAAAGGTGATGGGTCTTAATACTTCAAAAAGTATATGGGACAAGCTGAAAAATATTTTTAAAGGGAATACTAAAGTAAATGGAAAAAAGTTACAAATATGGCATAGTAAGTATGAAGACATCATAATGAGAGATGAAGAAACTATTGATTAATAATTCACCATATTAAATGATTTTTTTTCAATATCATAGGATTCAAAGATGTCATGGAAGATTCTATAATTGTGAAGGAACTTATGAGAAACTTTCCAGACAAGTTTAATTCTAAAATTTATTCTTTTTATGATTATGATGATTTATCTCTTGATGAAATTAATAAATTTCTTGTTGCTTATGGATTGGGTAAATTTACAATTTTTAAAAAGAATATGAAAGATGAAATGACTTTTAAAGCTATGAGAAAGATTAAAATCAAAGATGTTGAAGAAGATAAACCTTGTGAGTCTGAGGATAAGGAATATGATTAATTGAATGATAAGATTATGTATCTTATCTATAAAAACTATTTAAGTGTAATATGAAAATATTAAGGTAAAATTACTCTCAAATTTTTTGAGTGTGGTGGAATTAGATATTTTTTAATTAAATTACTCATGAAGAAATTTGGAGAATATTCAGATGATTCTGATAAAAAACCTCGATGGAAGAATTGGAACAAAAATGATAAAGAAGAAAATCCATCCATCAAATAAAAGAAGAAGTTGATTGAAAAAAATATGTATGTTGAGTAAGAAAGTTGAATCAAACTCAACTAACCACAATTCATCTGAAGATTAAAGTTTTAGAAAAATTTAGAACCTTCATTGTAAAAATTGAAAAAACAAAAGATTCCTCAGATAATGAAGAAGGTGGTGAAGAATCTTATGGAGAGTATCAGCTCATAATATAATTTGTTGCATGTATTTAGAAAAACAAAAATTTCAAGAAATAAATTAGAGTAATGAAGGAATATTGTGAAGAAGTTGCTGATGGAATAAAATATGCCTTCAAGCAAGAGGATGAATAAATTCAGGAGATATTAATTTACAAACATAGAACTGATGAACAAATAAAGATGATTGAAGATCTTAGTAAGAAGCTGGAAGCTAAGGAAAAAGAAGTTAAAAAGTTTCAATAAAAACCTCTTGATTATTAAAGTACATTTAGAAAGATAAATGAAAACTTCAACAATGCTTTAGAAGTAAATGTTGAGACATCTAAATTTGATGAGAAGACTCAATACTAGAATTAGGTGAAATACTATCTTACTAAAAATAATGTTTCATCTAATTATTTTAACATTTTAGGTACAAGAAAATGTATTGGGAAATTTTAGGTGGATAAAGGATGTGATAAACCTATCAAATATACAAAATTAGAAAACTTACTCAAAAGAAAATATGGCCAACATTCTGAGTATGTTCAAGCTGAAATAAGTTACCAATCTCAATAAAGTTTCTATAGAGAAAGATCATTATTAAATATAAAATCACAATTTGAGAGATATTATTGGTGTTGTGGAATCTATGGGCATAAAATCTTATAATTGTCGGCACAACATATCTCTACCCGAAAGAAGGTTTGAGTAATGTGTAAGAAATAATGAAAATAAAATGAATAATTTTTATAACATATAGAAATTTGAAAAGGTGAATTATCATGATGTAATAAACATTCCAAAAAAAAATTCGATTTGAATGTTTGAAAGAAGTTTTTGGTAGATGTGATCTATCTTTTCATCATGTCGAAAAATGTATGAAACTTTTTAATGGAAAAAGATTCATACAACGAAAAAGAAAAGGAAGCTGGAAAGGAGAAATTTATGGAAATAGCTTTTGTTGTCAAGCCATCTTTGAAATAAAGTAAGTGGAATAAACCATGAATACATGATAGTGATTGTTCATCACATATTACAGGTGATATAAAAATCTTTAAACATATTGAAAGTCATGATGGAGGAGCAGTTACTTTTGGTAATAATAGTGTTCCTCAAAAATTAGAGGAATCAGAACAACTATGATTGAAGTGGAAAAGTTGAAATCTAAGGAAGTTTTATTTGTTGGTGAGATAAAATATAACTTACATAGTGTAATTAAACTTTTTAATGATGGAAAAGAAGTTGTTTTTAGAAAATATTTTTGTATCACTATAAGTGTGAAAGATGGAAAAGTTATAAAAAACGAGAAAGAACCAGTGAGAATCTCTTCCAAATAATAGAATTAAACAACTCCTATTACCTGAGTGATGGAGATGAAAAAAGTGTAGCACTAAAGATTTGGGTACCTTGGATATAAAATTTTGAACAAACTATCTAGAGTTAATGATGTTCAAAAATTTCTAGAATCGAAAATAATAGAATGTGTTTGTAAATGTTGTCAAAAGTAAAGATGACTAACAAAATTCATAAAATAATTGTGATTCAATCTACCAGACCACTTGAGATTATTCATTCTTATTGATGTGGGTCGATAAGTCATCAATCAACAAAAGGAGATTTATACGTTATCATTTTCATTGACGATTTCACTCGGATGATATAAATCATATTTATGAATCAAAAGTTATAGGCTATTGTAAAGTTCAAATTATTTGGAAAAGATGTTGAGAATGAAATGAAGGTTTCCATAAAAAGGTTGAGAATAGATAATGGTACCGAATTCAAAAACAATACCTTTGAAAATTATCTGAGAAAGCACGGTATCAAACATCAGTATTGTTCTCCCTATACTCCACAACAAAATGAAGTAGCAGAATGAAAGAATAGAAGTTTGGTGGAAATGAGAAGAAGTATGTTAGCAGAATACAGAATTTCAAAATTCTATTGGAGAGAGGATATTAGTACTATTTTACATATTCAAAATAGATTCTTGTTGAGACTGGAAACCAACACTACTCCTTATGAAATATGGTATAACAAAAAACCATCATTTAAATACTTAAATGTTTTTGGATGTCCACATTTACTCAAAATTATAAATCTTGATATGGGAAAGTTTGATGAGAAATATAAGAAAGAAACTTTTATTGGTTATTTACTAAATGGTTGAAGCTAAAAATGATGAAACAAATGTTTAAAAAAGTTAGTGGAATCATTTGATGTGAATATATTTGAAAAATCCAAAAAATTTAATAAAATTTGTTGAGAATGATGGGAGGGATAAACTGGAGATTTCCAACAATAGATAAGGTTAGTAAAAACATCCTTATCAAGATTCAAAAAAAATAATGTGACGAGGAATGTTTCGTTGAGAAAGAAACTTTAAAATTTTCTACCTTAAAAAAACATGTTGAATTCAAAAACATTATTGGAAATTATAAAACTTTAGTTCAGAGAATAAGATCACTCGTCTTAAAAGTTGAACACTAATCTGTTTCAGAAGCTATTCAACACAAAGAATGTGTGGATTCTATGAATGAAGAGTTGGATCAGATTGAGAAGAATGAAACATAAGAACATGTTTCATGATCATTAAATAAAAATGTTATTGTAACCAAGTGGGATTACAGAAACAAGTTAAATGAATATGGAGATTCTTCAAGAAACAAATCCAGATTTGTTTGTAAAGGTTATGCACAGGTAGAAGGTGTGTATTTTGACGAAAATATTTCCCTAGTTTCAAGATTAGAAACTATTAGAATGTTTCTATCAGTGTCCTCACATCAAAATTAAAAATTTTATCAGATGTATGTAAAGTCATCTTTCTTCAATGATGATATTGAGGAAGAAGTTTACATGGAACAACATTGTGGGTTTTTACTTGACGAGGATGAAAACATTGTTTCTAAATTGAATAATGTATTGTATGGCCTGAAATAAGACCCACGTGCTTGGTGTTATAAACATGAAAATTGTTTGAGATTGTTGAAATTTTCTAAAGGGAAATTTGATAACAACTTATATGTGAAAGATTTTGATTTTGAAGATCTAATTGTACTTGTTTATGTTGATGAACTTATTTTTGTAAGATGATGACTCCGAATCTATAATTGTAATTGTTTATGTGGAAGGTATAATTTTTTAGGGATAGAGAAGTAGTTTGTAAAACATTTTATAAGGAAATGGATAAGAATTTTGAAATTCTCATATTAGGATAATTAACATTCTTCCTTTCCTTACAAGTTCAAAAAAAGGGAAAATACATTTTCTAATCTAATGAAAAATATGCTAGAGAATTTTTAAAGAAGTTTGGGATAAAAAAAACCCAAAAAATTTCAACTCATATTTCATTGAGCAAAAAGTTGAGTAAAGATAAATCCAAAATAAGTGTGAATCAAATACTTTCAAAAGTTTATAGGAAGTCTTATTTACCTTACAACCTCATGTTTTGATATTATTTATGTTGTGACTTTGTATGCCAGGTATTAAAGTAATCCAAAATAATAACATATATTATAAGTAAAGAGGATTTTGAGATATGTCAATGGAATAACTTCACATGGGTTGTTATACAAAATAAATAGTTTGATGAAGTTTCATGGCTATACTGATGCCGATTGGGTTGGAGACTGTAATGATAGAAAATCAATATTAGGAGGATGATTTTTCTTGGGTGATTTTTGTGTGTGTTGACCTATTAAGAAAAAAACTTTAGTAACTTTGAGTAAGACTGAATCCGAATATGTTGCAATAACTCAGTCTTGTAATCAAATGTTGTGGATGAAAGTTCATTTGGAATATTTGAATGTAAAATTTTATAAACCATTAAAGATAATTTGTGATAATTAGAGTGTAATTGATCTTTCTAAGAATAATTTCAAACATTCAAAATCAAAATACATTAATATAAATTTTCACTTTATAAAAGATAAAGTTTCCACTGAAGATGTTTTTCTGAAATATATTTCAACAATGTATCAGACTGATAATATATTTACGAAAGCAATGTTGAATGAAAGGTTTGTGGAATTGAGCATGAAACTTCATGTTTAGGCTCCTCCCACGTCTTTAAAAACCTCATAAGGAAGAACCCCACATTGTGCTTTAGATTATGTAAAAAATGGGGAGAGAAAGTAAAAACTTTGTACTTTGTAAGAAGTTTATACTTATCTTTCTTAAATGAATATAAAGTCACATTTATCATAAAATGGGGGAGAGAATGAAAAGTGAGAGTAAAATATAAAATTGAGGGAGAGTTAATCGTTACATGGATAAAAAATTTATTTCCACCAAGGGATTAAATTCATTAAAAAATTACTTTATCTAGTAGATTGTTTTTAGGAATCTCTCTTTTGAGAAAGATGTTGTTTTGATAAAATTAAAAAAAACGAGTTTACAAAAGTTGAGTTGTGAAAAAATTTGGAGTTGAAAATGATGTTAACGAGAGTTGTTAACAAATCTAAAGGGGGGGGGGGTTAAAGAACCTCTGTAATTAATTTTTTTAATAATGTTTTTTTATTTTTTGACAACAGAACTTTTTCTATAAGAATGTTTTTTTAATCAAGATTCAAACCTAGAACTTCGTAATGTGTCTTATATGAAAGATAAAATTTGTTAAAAGTTTGAACCCAAACATAAAGAGGGAGAATAGTGTTGTTTTAAAAAAAGATATTTTATGGACTCAGAGTATCAAATTCATTTTCATCGGTTTTAGATCATTGGATGCAAAATAATTGGATACAAAAACTGTAAAGACCCTGACCCTAGTTTTCTGAAGCGAGTGCCTAAAACATGCTATGTGATTATTTTTATAAAAGTAATTGATTAATTACACAACACATTACACAACAAAGGACCATTACTGGTCTAGTTTTTGGAGAATTAGATACAACTATTAAAATTCATAAAAACTGTACAAAAATAAAATTAATTAAACAAAATAATATTCAGTGCGCTACCTCCACATAGAAAACACATCACTGATAAATTTAATAAACCTGTAAAAATGAATTTAAAATATAGGTTGAGAATTAAAAATGCCCAGTCATGGGTTTTAAAAAAATTAAAAAATTCTTTTAAAACATTTCATAAAAATAAATATACATTCATAAAATAGATTTTCATAACATTTCTGTTGGACCCTCTATGTTATAGTAGTTTTCATAATCACAAATAATGTCAATCTGCATATTCTACTATTTAATACAAAATAATATTTTTTAACAAGTCAAAAAATTATATTTTTGAATCAATATGTTTAAAAGTGTATTTTTACAAGTATTTTTGGATGTCACTTAATATAGTAATGTTATATGTAAGATAGACACTTCATAAGTTTCATAGAGTTCTGGCACCGATGTTCGACACACCGATGCCTGACACACCGACGCTTGACACACCGATGTGTGACACACTGATGTTTGACACACCGATACTCGACACACCGATGCTTGGCACACCGATGTTCAACACAACAATGTTCGACATACCGATGCTCGACATACTGATGTTCGACACAACTTTGTTCGACAGACCAATGTTCACAGACAGATAATGATAGACCGATGCTGATAGAATGATGATAACAGACCGATTCTAATAGACCGATGATTACAAACTGATGAAAAACCAATGCTAAAAGACCGATGATGACATACCGATGATGACAAACCGATGGTGATAGACCGATGACGACATAATGATACTTATGACTCACCGATATTCATAAAAATGGTTTCAAATTTATTATTTCAAATTTATTTCTAACGTTTATATTTAGAAAAAATTAATGATTATGAAATTATTTAATATTGTCAATAGAACTATCCATAGATAGTATGAGGTACATGCACATGGTGATATCTTCATGCCTACTTAACCTTGAAGTATTAAAGTATTACAAGGTCAACCTTAAAAGATACATGATGGGAACCCGCTAGAAAAACAAAAAGGTTGGCTGTGTGAATATGCATGATATTGAAAATATAGGAACTCGAATCTTGAGTATACATTGAGTTTAATATTACAAATAGAAATCTACTGAAGCTTTCTGAACATACTCACATAGAATAGCTGAAACATTTCACACCTGGAAGCTAGATTACAGAGACTACTATACTCTGTTTTGGAGGCAACTTCCTGAAGAGGGCTCAAATATCATTTTCTCAACATCCATTGAGTCCAGAGCTTTACGACACAACACACAAATATTTCTAAACTCTATTCATCTTTTATAACTCTATTGTGATTTTGTGTTTACTTTATGAGCAGTGTGTGTATCTATTTGTATATGGTTGGATGAACCTGTAATGGGCGCAACACCGATTATGGTTTCCATGTCGCCACCATCTCCCCTCTTTCTCATGTTGGAGGTGGCTCTCCTCCTCAATGCCTCATCTTGGCAGGTGTGAAATGTGTGTTTCCTATTCCAGTGGCAGCGTAGCGGAGTGGTGTGATTTGCTGTGGCGACGTCGCGGTTTCTCGATGTTGTGATGGCGCTGCGGGTTCGCACTGTGCTTCCTGTGGCGGTTATCCTTCCAGGTGTCTCTCTGGTGGCACTTCGGATTTGTGGTGTGCTGTTGTGGCATTGTGAGTCCGTGTTGGTTCATCATGGTGTGGTTCCTGACTTCTCTTTCCAGTGGCCGATGAAGGTTTGCGGTCTACCCCTGCTGTCTCTCACCGCGGTGAAGATCCCCAGTCTACTTGGCTTGGGTTCAGGGTTGCGGTGTGTTTTTCTCTGAAGATTTCGTGGGTTCGTGGTCACTGTGGCCATGTAGCGGGTTCATGGTTTGTTGTGGCAGAGCAGCAGTTTCACAGAGTTCATCGTGGTGTTTTCTGTGGCGGCTTCGAGGGTTCGTGATCTGCTGTGGCGGTGCTCCGGGTTCGTGATTTGGTGTGGCCGAGCAGAGGGTTTGCGGAGTTCGTTGTTGCGAGGCCCATCCACACTTTTCTCTGCAGCATCCATCATCGGTAATGGGGTCGTTATGTCCTTTGGTTTGAGGGTGCCACTGTTTTGATCTGCCACCGGTGAGTGTTTTGGGTGGCTGCTGTGGTCCTCCCGAGGGGTATGGTGGCGACGAGATTTGTGGGTCTGGTATGGTGTTTGTTTCTTAATTTGGAATGCAAGAAAGTGAAAATGGGATGTGTTCATTGTCAGTGTGATGTTGGAGGTTTGTTTGGGATGATTTGGTCTACTACGGTATCTTGGATTTGGTTTTTCATAGCTTCAGAGATGCATGAAACGGATTTGCGGAGTGACATCTGTCCGAGGGTGCGCTGTAGTTGCCTACGGAGTAGCGGGAAACTTCGGGATGGTCTGGTCATCCTCGCTCTGGACTGTTCGTTATCCTATGTGGATGTGCTCTTTTAAGGGCCCATCTCACTTCACTGAAGGGTTTGGAGGATTCCGACAGGAGTCCGCCGGTGGGTTGTGGATTTGGACTGGTGTCAACAGTCGCATCAGTGGGTGGTCGAGGAGACCGGTTCTGAGGATTGTCTAGTTCTCCTGATGTTTGATTCCCCTAGTTTGTGGTAAATCAACCATTTCTTGGTGATTTTGTCTCCATCTTTGATGGTTTATCAGTTTGAAGGTTTGAATTCGTTTTTGTGGTGAAGTGGTGATCTAGTGAACTGGTGATGTGTTGATGTCATGTTCGGTTTCTCAATTTTTCCTTAAAAGTGTTTGTATAATAATAAAAAAACAATTTTCAGTCACTGTGTATCTGTTTGTGTTTTACACACTGTCTCCTGAGTATAACTGGAGGATACTAAAATATCCTCACACTCAATCCCTTTTTCAATCTTATATCCCATATAGAACTGTGGAAGAGATCCTGTGTGATCTGTTTGTTAGTTTTCCCATGAATAACTGTGGTAGTGGACAAGTGTAACCTAGAAAGCCCTGTGTGCTACTATGAATCCCAATCCAGGATGTGGATCATACGTTTATTAATATAAACTTCTTGGTGGCAGGTGATCACCAATCGGAGAGGACTAAGTCTCAACTTGAGACTGAACCTCTTGTTTTTATCCACTATGTAGTTTGTCTTGTGTTTTAATCTGATATGTGTTTAATACATTTCACAATAAGATAAACTGAACTCTGGTAGTTAGTTTATCAAGTGTTTATATTTGTTTTCAAGCAGTAAATTAGTTTCAAATGTTTGACTAATCTTTAGATTGGTAAAGCTGAGAACTAATCAATATTCTAGGAAATTAATTGAACATTCATGACTTTTGTAAATTTAGTACAAACTGAATATATTACATTATTCGGGGGTATTCTTCTAAAGAACCAATTTTTACTAAAAATTTGTATAGATACTCAATTCTCCCCCTCTTGAGTGATCTACTCTAACCAACATTTGGTATCGGAGGAATAGAATTTAAAGTTATTGCCAGTTTTTCAAATCTTGTCAACTTTGATTATAGTTTTTTTCAAATATCTAAAAGTTTATGTTATTTCTAAATTTTTATCTCTTTGAAATTATTCTACAGTCAGTATAATGGAAAATAGATTAGAATGGGTTGCTACAAATAGACCACCTTTCTTTAGTGGAACTAATTATGCTCAGTGGAATCCTAAAATGAAAATACATCTAGAGAGCTTGGGATTTGAAATTTAGAATGCTATTGAAAGTAAATATACAATACCTAAAACTACTAGAAACACCTGGGATGAACCTACCAAGACCTCCAATAATAATAATTGTAAAGTAATGGATGCTCTGTACTATGTACAAGGAGATAAAGAGTTTAATAGTGTCTTTTCTTGTAAAACTGCACATGAGATTTGGGACACTCTATCTATTTTTCATGAGGGAGCATCTAATGTTAAAGAGATGAGATTAAATACTTATACTATTAAATATGAAAACGTTACAATGAATCTTGATGAGTCTATTTATGATATTTATCTTTGGTTCAATAAAATTGTAAATACCATGATTTATTTTGGAAGAGAAGTAACAAACAAAGAACATATTATGTGGCTTCTACAATGCTTACCAGAAATATGGCATGGAACATCTATATCTATTAGGGAATCATGCAATATTGATAAAATTCCAGTAAAGGAATTGATTGGAAAATTACTAATGTATGAAGAGGAATTGAAGTTAAATCAAGAAGAGGATGAACCCAAACGAAAGTATGTAGCTTTCAAGATAATTGCATCTAAAAGTAAATACAAGGAGAAAGTTCGAGATGTTATTGAAAGCTCTAGCAGTGAAGACATAACATTAGATAGTGATGAAGAAATGGCCCAGTTGGCTAGAAGATTCAAGAAATTTTATAGGAAAAAGATGTTTTTCAAAAAGCCCAATTATAAAGGAAAGTATGATAACAAGAGAAATTGGAAAAAGGATTGGAAGAGAAATGATAAGTCAAAAGAGATAATCTGCTAAGAATATAAAAGTAAAGGACATGTCAAGGATGACTGTCCAAAGATGAAATACAATAATGTTTGAAAATAAGGATAGAAGGTATAAGAAATAATTGTAGGCCACCTGGAGTGCCTCTAAGGACAACTCAAGTGAATCTGCCTCTTCTCAAAGTTATAAGGATGATATGGATAATTTGTGTTTTATTAAAAACACAACTGAGGTAACCTTATACTCTCCTATAGATAATTCTTATTATTCTGAAAGTGATTCAGAGAATATGAAAAATGATGAATTATTCGAATATTGAAACATGCTAGAAGAAACATGTAATGAGTTGAAAGATAAGTATAAATCTTTGAAGAAATAACATGCTCATACTATGACTATTAACTATGAACTTACAAATTAAAAAGATGAAAATTCTCAACTACTCAAGGAGAACAATGAGTTAAAAATGTCTAATGAGTAATTGAAGAAAGACCTGGAAAATTTTACTAATGGGAAAAAATAATCTTACTGAAATTCTTGGTAAACAAATAGATCCTATGTATACTATTAGGATAGGATATCAAACAAATCAAATGAATTTATCCAAATCCAATTTTGTAACCAAATCTTGAAAATATTCTACCTCTTTCGAAAACCAGAATTTTTCAAAAAATTCTAATTCCATGAATTCTTTTACTGCATCTAATTATTTAATACGAAACAAAATTTATTTTTTGAACACTCTATATTATTCATATAGAAATCCCATAAGACAATTGTGGGTTCCTAAAGCTTATATCACTAATTTATGTGGACCCAGGAAAAATATGGGCACCAAAGAAATTTCATGGATGAACTATTTTGTAGGTAAACTACATAAAGAGATACTGTAAAAATATGTGGTACTTGGACAATGGATTTTTAAGACATAGGACAAGGAATTATTCAAACATTAAAAGTATTATCAATATTGATGGAGGAAATGTCACATTTGGTGACAATAGTAAAGGAAAAATCATCAGCCTAGGCCAGATTGGTAACCCAAACTCTATTTCAATTTCTAAAGTACTGTACGTTGATGGATTAAAGTATAACTAGCTCATCATATCTCAATTGTGTGACGATGGATTTAATTTTAAATTCAAAAATGAATCATGCCATGTTTTTTATTCCAAGAATAACTTAGTATTTAATGCATTTAGAAATGATAATGCATATGCTATAAATATAAACACACTAGCCTCACAGAATGTATCTTGTCTAAATGCCTTTCACAAAGAGTCTTGGATCTAGCATAGAAGACTAGGACATTGAATCATACAATCTCTTAGGATGTTAACTAGAAAAGGTTTAGATAAATAATTACCCAAATTAGAGTTTTCATACAATAAAGTGTTTAATCCTTATCAAAAAGGAAAGAAACATAAAATCTATTTCAAACCAACGAAAGAAGTAACTACTTCTCAACCACATGAGTTGGTTCACATGGACTTTTTTGGACCATCTGAAGTTTCATGTCTCAATGGGAAGCACTATGTTTATGTTCTTGTAGATTATTTCTCTAGGTACACATGGACCTTCTTCCTAGATCACAATAGTGAATCTTTTTCACACTTTACCAAGTATGCTAAGACTGTATAAAATCAAAGTGGAGTTAATATTAAATCCTAAATAAGTGATCATAGTCTTGAATTTTAGAATCAAGATTTTCATGTTTTTTATTCAAAAAATGGATACACTCATAATTTCTCTGCTCCTAGGACACCTCAACAGAATGGTGCGGTAGAATGAAGAAATAAAACCCTACAAGAAAATTGCCCGAACTATGCTTAGTGAGTATGACCTACCCATATACTTTTGGGTTGATGCTATTAATAAAACTTGTTACATAATAAAAATAGTCTTAATAAGACCCATCCATAAGAAAACACCTAATGATTTGTGTAATAATTGGAAACCCAAAGTAAGTTATTTTAAAGTGTTTGGATGTAAAGTTTATATTTTGAACACTAAAGATAATTTAGATAAATTTTCCTCCAAAATTGATGAAGGAATATTTCTTAGATATTCTGCATCAAGAAAATCCTAAAGAGTCTTTAATAAGAAAACCAAATGTGTAGAAGAATCTATACATATCAAGTTTGATGAAGCAGATCCACATGAGTCCAAGACCTCACGAGAAAATATTGAAGAGGATATGTCCAATATGGAAATTAATGATAAAACCTCAAATCATCATGTGAAGGAATATGTGAAAACTTCCAGTTCTGTAAATTCTACAAATCCTAATCATAATGAACCAGATCAACCTGACCAACCTGAAATATCAAATCCTACCTTCTCTAGACTAACTGAGACCCTTATGAATCATCCCTTATATACTATTGTTGGAGATTTAGATAGAGGATCACAAATAAGAGCTTCCTTGAAAAACCAGGTTGAACATCAAGATTTTTTATCATAGATTGAACCTAAAAATATCAATGATGCAATCAATGATGAGTTTTGGGTAATGTCCATTCAAGAAGAACTTAATCATCTTGAAATAAATAAAGTTTGGAAACTTGTAGATTTACCAAAGGATACCTTGACCATATGAACCAAATGTGTATTTAGAAATAAAGTAGACGATGCTGAAAATATTGTTAGAAACAATGAAAGACTAGTTTCACAAGTATATAATCAAGAAGAGGGAATTCATTATGAAGAGACCTTTTCACCAGTAGATAGAATTGAAGCAATTAGGATCTTACTTTCCTATGTAGTGCACTTGGATTTTAAACATTATCAAATGGATGTCAAAAGTGCATTACTAAATGGTTATATAATTGAGGATGTTTTTATTGAACAACCCCCGGGTTTTATAAATCCACACTTTCCAAATAATGTGTTCAAATTATCTAAAGATTTATATGGTTTGAAACAAGCTCTAAGAGCTTGGTATGAAATGTTGAGTAATTTTCTTATTTCTAAAGTCTTTAAAAAAGGACATGCAAACCCTATTTTATTTATAAAAATAATTTCAAAAGAAGTATTCATAGCCCAAATATATATATATGATATTATTTTTGGATCTTATAAAAATACATTAGGTAATGTTTTTTCAAAAATAATTCAATGCATGTTTGAAATGTGTTTAATGGGTGAACTTAAATATTTTCTTGCATTTCAAATTTTTCAAAATAAAGAAGGTATTATTTTAAATCAAATTATGTACAGTATAGATCTCTTGAAAAGTATTTTATTGATATCATTAAGAGTAGTGAAACCCCTATGAGTTCTACATGTAAGTTAGATATTGATGAAAATTTAAAATCAATTGATCAAACTGCTTATAGAGGAATGATTGGATGTTTTCTGTACTTAAATTCTAGTAGGCCAGATATTATATTTCGTGTGTGTATGTGTGCAAGATTTAATGAAAACCAAAAATACTCACATTTAAATTATGTTAAAAGAATTTACAAATACCTCCATTATACAAATAATTTAGGACTATTCTATCCTAAAGGACAACCTTTTTATTTAGTTAACTATTCAGATACTGAGATTGGTGGATGTAAGTTAGATAGAAAGAGTACCTATGGAACATGTCACTTTTTGGGAATGTCTCTAATATCATGGTCTAGTAAAAAGAAAAATTCAGTGGCATTATAAACAACTAAAGCAAAATACATTGCTGTTGGTAGTTGTTGTGAACAAATTTTTTGGATGAAACACACCTTATTAGACTTTGGATTTAAATTTAGACATTTCCCCATAAACTGTGACAACTAAAGTGCAATTACCATTTCTAAGAATACAATTTTTCATTCTAGAACAAAGCATATTGATGCAAGACATCACTTTTTGTGTGATCATTATCAAAATGGTGATATAACTGTTCAGTTTATTGGGTTTGAGCATCAGCTTGTTGATATATTCAGTAAACCCTTGAACTCTGAGAGAATAAAATCCATCAGACATGAACTAGGAATGATAAATCTCTAATATCTTGTGAAACCGATCCTTGATACTGATCTTGTGGAACCAATCCATGAAACTGATCTTATGAAATCGATCCTTGAAACCGATCATGTGAAACCAATCCTAGAATCTGATCTTCTGAAACTGATCCTTAAAATTGATATTGTGAAACTGATCCTTGAAACTGATCTAGTGAAACCGATCCTTGAAACCGATCTTGTTAAATCGATCCTTGAAACTGATATTGTGAAACTGATCCTTGAAACCAATCTTGTGAAACTGATCCTTGAAACCGATCATGTAATACCAATTCAATGACACCGATGTATTTAAAGATTCTTTAGTAATTATATCTATTTTAAATAAAATGACTCTATTTTGTATTTTTTTCCACATTTAAATTTTATTCTTTATGATTTACAATCCCTAAATTATATATTATGTTCTATCAAACCCAACCATTCACCATCCCACTTCTGTAAACCTTAAACCTTTTTTCACTCTATATCTCGACCCTCGACCTCTCAAATCCTTTGGAATCCGAAACCCAAAAATGGAAAGGGCCAAGCGCGCTATGGAAGAGCTGAGAAAATCTCTATCCGCTAAATGTCAGAAGGGTGTTCCCAGTGGGACAAAAACACCATGTTTGGAAAGACGAGCGGTTATATTTGAGAAGGAAGTGTCTGTAGAGTGGCTTCTATCAAGCAAGTCATTTTTGTTAAGAGTGTTGGAATCTCAAAAGTGGCTAAGTTGGTTCTCTAATAATGAAAGACATTATTATCCCCAGTTAGTACATGAGTTTTATGGACCTTTGAAGATATCCCTAGATGAAGTTGGGGAAGAAAATATGAGTTCAATGGTAAAGGGAAAGGAATTAACTTTTTCATCTAAGGAATGAGCTGAGTGCTTGGAGATGCCTCATGAAGGTGTCTATAATGATTATCAAGGTAATATTCCACCTTCCTCTGATTTGTTATCTTATAAAGATTCTCTAAAAGAGATAATGGGAAATGGAGAATCTAGGAGAAATATTCCAAGTAGATTTTATGGAGAGGAAAGGTTACTTGTTAAGTTTATTCAATATCAAATCTGCCCAAGGAAGGGAGATTTTACAGCTGTGAAGTGTTAGGATGTTTTCCTGATTAATCTTTTAAAAAATGGGATAAAATTGAACCTATTTAGGTATATAATGGTGAATGTTTCTGACATGATAAATCCATCTAAGAAATAAACTTGTTTGTACTATCTTAGTATGATCTCTACCATGTTAAAAAGGTTAGGTTGTGTGGAAGATGGAGATGAAGTGATAAGTCCATGTTGTGGTTTTTTCCTTCAAAAATATATTTGTAAATGGATGATGATCTTCTAGAACCCATGGAAAAAATGCTATGTAGGAGATGAGGAAAGGCTGTATGAGGAATTCAATCCAAATGAACATCCTACCAGACTAAATGAAAAAGTTGATCTAGGTATCAAACCAGGAGAGAAACCTATTTATTCCGATGAGGAAGCTGAGAATGAAGTGCCAAGTTAAGAAGGATCTCCTTTTGATGATATGAGTGATCTCGATATTGATAAAAACCCCAAAGACATGTCTCAGTATCTGCTAGTCCACCTTTGGCCTTGCCCTCAAGAGAACCTTTGTTAGGTGATGAGGATGAGTAAGAGACCTAGGTTACTAGAGATGAAGGCTATGTAAGTAAATCAGATGAGGAGTTTGATGGTGGTGATGATGATTAAGGATAAAATGATGATCATGTAAGTGATTCTTTAAAAGTGGGACAACAAATTGTTGACCTATCCAGTGAGGAATATGTACATGGAGCTGGTGATGGTGCTGAGCATGTTGAATATAAGGATGTTGATCGTAGAGATTCTAGTCATAAGGACAGATCACCCCATCCTAATGATGAAAATCATGAAATCATTCAGGAATTGAATGAACTTATATATGGTGTCTATGGGGAAGAAGCTAAGGATCAGGTTCCTCAAATTGATGAAGTTCCTTGAGAATTTGAACTGAATGGAGCACATGAAGAACCTCAAACTCAGTTGATACCAGTACCCAGAAATGATATTATGGATAGAGGACATGATGAAAAAGTTGATGAAGATGAAGTTTTTCCTGAGCCTTAGGGAAGAAGGATCAGGATTGACACTGTTGATCCAAGAGACTTGACCCATACTCAAGAATGTAATAATGATCTTGGAAAAATTCTTTTTGGGTTGGAATATGACTCAGATGAGGAGAGGGTGCCTCCTCCTCCTGCTCCACAAGCCCAAGCTGAAGTAGAACCTGTTGCACCTCCAGTAGTAGAGCCAGTAGCACAGACCGTGCCTAGTGACTATTTCACTAAGGATGATTTGGAGAAATTCAAAAATGATATTTTTGAGTATGCGAAATAATATATTGGATCCAGAAGTGAAGCCTCCACTTCAAAAGATATTTCAGATGCGGATGCAGCAAATATTGCAAGAATAGTGATCTAGGAGATTCAACCAAATATTATTACTATAGAAGAAACCATCATTATACATAATACCTTGTTGAGAGAAGAAGTATGTAAGATGAGAAATGAGTTAAATTCTCTAACCTTCGATTTCAATACATCCTTTAGTGGTTTACTGAAAGTTCTTAGAAACATGGTGAATCATCTACTAAGTGTAGATCTGAATAAATTGAAAGAGGATCATGGAAAAATGATTACTGGAACATCCAGTTCTAGGAGTGGGAAAGGTGCTATTGTAGATTTGGAATCTCTCATGGTTGTGATGAGAGGGGAACTCCAAAATCATCAGAGTGTTTCATATAAAAATATCTTGAAAAGGTACATAGAAATACAAACCTTGTGTAAAATATGGTAAGGCAGTGCACAAATGAAGTCTCTACTACTCCGAAATATATCAGAGGGAAAGTGGATAAGTACTTTACTAAGATTTATACCAAACACGATCTCATTAATAACTTCAGGTTTTTAGTAGGAAATCTCAGAATTCCTCCATTCACAAAATCTTTCAAGAAGCAAGTTACTCAATTTAAAGAGTTTACCCCTCTGCTGAATAAATTCATAGAGAATAAGGATGAATTTGAGAAATATATGCAATATTCTGGTGAAATCATCAATGATTTCATCAACGTCCTTAATCCATATCTACATGTTCAAGTTGAAGCAATTTTGGTTCCTCTTTTTTGCTTCCATTGGTACTCCCTATCAACTTCCTACTCTAATGACCATCTCTCAGGTTCTTTCTCACATTCGACTGGTCATTACAGAGTAATCTCCCAGTCGTGTGTTGTTAGAGAGAAGGCCTAGCCTTGCAACCAATGTTTCTAAAGATGTCTCTTTGCTTCTTATTATTTATAGACCACCATTTCCCTCTACTACTCCCAAACCTTCTCATCCAACTCTGGATCCTTTAGATAATGTCAAATCCCTTTAGAAGACAAACCCTTAGGGATGTATTGTGTCTTTGATAGGGATTTTTTCCTTGTTTTTGACTTTACTCTTTTGCTTCTTAATGTAACTCCTTTTTGTCTTATCTCTTTCTTTTTTTATTTATCTTCTTACTTTTCATATTTTTTTCTAATCCAAAAAGGGGGAGAATAAGAGGCATGCATTATTAATTGCACACATTATTAATTTCAGGTTGAGAAATTCTGGCATAAGACACATGGTGTGTACTCAACATAATAAATTTATTGAGGGGGAGCTTTGTTTCAAAAACTCAACCAAGGGAAAGCTTTGTTTATATTAACTAATCACATTCAGTGAAGTATATGAAAAGTCTAGTTATTATTATTCCTTATATTTAAATGTATGATATAATTTGTGATTATCAAAAAGGGGGAGATTGTTGGACCCTCTATGCTATAGTAGTTTTCATAATCACAAATAATATCAATCTATAGATTCTACTATTTAATACAGAACAATATTTTTTAGTAATTTCAAAACTTATATTTATGAATCTATATGTTTACAAGTGCATTTTTACATGTATTTTTTGATGTAACTTAATATATTAATGTTATGTGTAAGACAAACACTTCAAAAGTTTCTCAGAGTTCTGGCACCGATGTTTGACACACTGATGCTCGACACACCGATGGTCGACACACCGATTCTTGACACACCAATGATCGACACACCGATGCTCGACACACTGATTCTTGACACACCAATGTTCAACACACCGATTCTCCACACACCAATGTTCGACACACCATTGTTCGACACACCGATGCTCATATATTGATAATGATAGACCAATGCTAACAGACCGATGCTGACACACCGATGCTAACAGACCGATGATGACAGACCGATGAAAAACTGATGCTGAAAGACTGATGATGAAACACTGATAATGAAAAACTGATGGTGACAGGCTAATGATGACTGACTAATACTTATGACTCACCGATAATCATAAATAATTGTTTCAAATTTATTAATTCAAATTTATTTCTAACGGTCATATTTAGACAAATTAATGTTTCTAACGTTAATTAATGTTTTCTGTAAGACTATCTGAAGATAGTATGAGGTACATGCACGTGGGAAGATCTTCATGCCTACTGGACCTTGATGTATAAAAGGATTACAAGATCAAAATTTAAAGATAGATGATGAGAAACTGCTAGAAAAACAAAAAGGCTAGTTGTACGAACATACTAGTGCCAATTTTTTAAAACAATTTCAATGGACTACCATTTCTCAATCCTAATGAAAAACATTTCAAAATTAAATACATAATATTTTTGGAAATGAAAATAACCATTCTCATAACACAACATCAACATTTTCTCGTGAGTTTCTAAAACATTTTTTTAGGAGAATCCCATGCTTCAAATAACCATTATTATTTATAAATCTTAAATACAATGGATAAAGAATTAAAATAAAATTTTCATCTAAAAATGCATGGAATATTTTTTATAATTTAGATAATGGACATAACTAATTATGCATAACATAACAAGGGGTGTAGATATAATTTACCACATGAAATGATAGCTTTTTTATGATTGACATATAAAGTGATAATTATTATCATTTAAATACTCCTGTTAAACATAAAAAGAAACCATAAAAATAATAAAATAATAGTAAATTATAACTTTATATATATATTTGGAAATAAAAGATTAACCATTTTTAAAAAATAAAAAGATATGAATATATGTATATACATGAAATAAAAACTACACCATCAAAATAATAAGCCCTTTTAAAATTTTAAGGCACAACAACAAAACAAGGTTTTGTAATTCTTTTCCATTTTTGATTAGAAATTATAATAACATAGGAAAACTATATTTTTATTTAAAAAAATTCTTTTCAGGGATTGACATATATACATATATAACTAAATTATATATATAGATGTACATCTTTGTACCACAAAGATCATTTGATAAAACCTTTACCCTTACATTTTTAGTTATATATTTTTTTAAACAGATAGAAATAATTGCATATACATACATATGTATAAATCAGTATATATATATATATGTATGTATGTATGTATGTTTGTATAAAATTATTATAGATTGAAAATAATTTATACCTTACAAACCATAGGTTTTAGAAATAACCGTTTAAATCAAAACCTTTATCACATATATATAGACTAAAAATAGAATGTTATATATGTGTATATATGTATATACATATATATATATATATAAATATATATATTCCCTTTCTTGGTGGGGTGGTAAGGGTTTGGGTGGGGTGAGGGGAAGGTCGTGGGGTCATGTCCCTGAGCCTATGATTTAATACAAGTTTCTTCCTTCCACTGTGTTCCGTAGTGGAATATGTAACTGAAATTATATATGTGTATATATATATATGTATACACACACAAATATATATAACCTTGGTAAAAAGATAATAAAATTTGAAGAACAAACAAACCCTTACATGATTTTGGAAGAAGATAAAATTTGTAAAATAAAAATAATCTCTTACATGAATTGGATGAATCAAGGGATTGTGGGCTTCTTGAACCCAAATAGGAGGGACTAAGCGAAAATGAGAAGGGTAATGGAAGGGTTCAGGGATTCTTGAGTGAAATTGGGGATTTATAAATTTAAAATAATAACATATATTATTAAATGAATTCACAGAAGTAACTATAGATAAATTGGAAAGAATGTTTGGTTGATTAGTTATATTTATCTCAATGGATTATGAAGGAAGATGATGAATATAATGATAATAAACTGAGTCAACGATTCAATTTTATTTATTTACAAATTGATCATGTTGTTTTAGAAGAAAAACGAGTTTGATATGATCTAGGGGTGAAGGGGACTTTGATGGAGGGAAAGAGTCTGGAGGTCGTCGACCTACTGGTGTGGGATGTGGGTTGGGTTCGATCAAGGGAGAAGACATGGATTTGGATGGATGGTCTGGATCGTATATCATCAAGGTGGAGCCAAACATCAACTAGTGGTGAGGTGGTGATAGATGATAATGTCGTGGTCTCTTGACGGCTAGGGGCTTGGTCGACTACAGTTAGGTAATAGGTGGTTTGTGGGGGAGCTATGGAGGAAGTTGACTCTTTCTTTTCATTTTAGTTTTATTATTGTTTTTTATTTTATTTCTATTTTTTAAAGTTTTTCGGTTTTTCACTTTGGTCTTTTGTAAGATTCATGGTACCACAATTATGCCTCTGACAATTATGTCACGCTACTTTTACATTTTGATTTTAAATTAGATTTTTTAAACAATTCAAAAGAAAATGTTAAAAAATCAATACACATTTATAATAATAAAATAACACATATAGATAATAAAATAATAAATAATAATTACATATTTAGAAAATTAAATAAAACACAGACACATATATATACATACATATGTAAGAAAATGATAATTATATGTATTTATAAACATATACTTATGTATATATATTTAATCATGTTTTATATATAAAATAATTATATATATTTATAAAACATATAATTTATACTTTCAATTCATGTATATGTTTTTAAAACATTTCAAATTTTCATCTTTTTTTATTCGTTTAAATTATTATTTTTTATATATATCATTTTTTAATTTTTGAATATATATATAATTAATTTTTTTAATAAATAAATAAAATCATATTTTTATTTAAAACATCAATATAATGTCTATTTTTCATAATATAATAATTATACATATTTATAATTTATAAATTTTATAAAAAAACATAATATATCTCATATATTTTTAAAATATATTATCTTATGAATGATAATAATAATTTTCAAAAAAAAGTTTTGCCCTTAATTAATGTTATTATCACTAAAATATTTTATTAAATAACATTTTTAATAAAACTAAATTCTATTTTACAAAAATAATTAAATAAATATAGTCATTTTAAAATATTATTTTAAACAAATAAAAATCTTACTTTTCTTTAGAATATTAATTTGAAATCTATAAATAATAGGTATAATTAATTATAGATATGATAATTAAATTAATTAAAACACTTGATTTCAAATATTATTTTCAAAGAAAACTGTCTCAAAAATATTATTAGTTGGGTTTAATTATAAATAAATCCATTTAATAAAATGTTTTTATAATAAAACATGGTTTTGATTTTCTAGAATGTGACATTATCCCCCCTCAAAATAATTGTGCCCTCGTAATTCGTTCGTCAGACTAATTAAAATTCTGAATTTTCGTCTTCTGAATTATGAAAAACTAGGACCGCTAAAGTTATATATTATATCGATAACATCTAATCTCCAAATTTGTCTAGAACATTCATCTGATACCAACTGTAAAGACCTAGACCCCAGTTTCTTGGAGTCGGTGCCTCAAACATGCTGTGTAATTTTTTTATAAAAGCAACTGAGTAATTACACAATAGAGGACCTTTACCGGTCTAGGTTTTGGAAAATTAGATACAACTATTACAATTCATCAAAATAGTATAAAAATAATATTAACTAAAAAAATAATCTTCAGTGCACTACCTCTATATAGAAAACACATCACTGATAAAACTACTAAACCTGTAAAAATGAATTTAAAACGTAGGGTGAGCATTTAAAATTCCTCGTAAGGGGTTTTAAATTAATTAATAAATTCTTTTAAAAAATATATTAAAAAGAAATATTCATACGTAAAATATATTTTCAAAATATTTTGACTCTAAATAAATATATTTAGAAAACCATTAATTTCTAAAAAATAATTATAATTGAAAGAAAATTGGGATTTCTCCATTGATAGTAATAATTTTATGGTGGGTCATTCATGATACTAGGAAGACCATAATAAAAACTATAACATAAATACACTAGTCATAATTCTTATGGAACAATGTTCTCTTAAGACTTATGAGTTCACTCATAATAACGTCACATAACATACTAGTTCTAATTTTTGAAAAAAAAATCAATGGATATTCCTTTCCCAATCCCAACCCAAAATATTTCGAAATGACATACATAATATTATTTTATTTATTAAGAAAATAACTTTTCTCATAACATGTCATCAAAATTTCCCCATGAGTTTCTAAAATAAATTTTTAGGTGAATTCCATACTTGAAATAACTGTTATTATTTATAAATCATAAATACAATGGGTAAAGAATTAAAATGCATACTTAATCTAAAAATGCATGGAATGTAAATTATAATTTATATGATTGTCATAACTAATTATACATAACACACCAAGGGGCGTAAACAAAATTTAGCACTTGAAATGATAGCTTCTTTAGGATTGACACATAAAATGATAACTATTATCATTTAAATACTCTGGTTACATATAAACATAAACCCTAAAATAATACAACATGAATAAATTATATCTTTGTATATTGATTTGAAAATAAAAGATTAACCCTTTTTAATAAATTAAAAGATATGCATAAATATATATACATGAAATAATAATGGCAACATCAAAATAATAAACCCTTTAAAAATTTTAAGGCACACAATTATAATACAAGGGTTTGTTATTGTTTTCCATTTTAGATTAGAAATTATAATCACATAAGAAAAATTGATTTTTAATTAAAAACATTCTTTTCGAGGATTTACATATATACATATATACATAAATTATATATATAGATGTACTTTTTTGCAGAACAAATATCATTTGATAAAACCTTTACCCTAATGTTTTTAATTCTGAAAAATTTATAAAATATACAGAAATAATTGCATATACTTATGTTTGTATAAACCAATATATATATATATATATGTATATATGTATGTATGTATAAAATTCTTATAGATTGAAAATAATTTATCCCTTACAAACCATAGGTTTTAGAAATAACCATTTAAATCAAAACCCTTATCACATATATATACATTGAAAATATAATTCTATATATGGGTATATATGCACACACACAAAAACATATATATATATATATATATATCCATTGTAAACTGATAATAAAATTTGAATAATAAACAAACCCTTACATGATTTTAGAAGAATATAAAATTTCTAAAATAAAAATAATCCCTTACACGAATTTGAAAAATTAAGGGATTGTGGGCTTCTCGACACCAAGAAAGAGGGACTGTGAAAATGTAATAAGGGTAATGGAAGGGGTCTAGGAATCTTGAGTGAAATTGGGGATTTATAAACCTAAAATAATAACATATATTATTTAATCAATTCACTTATAGAACTGTAGATAAATTGGAATGAAAGATTGTCTGATTAGTTATATTTATCTCAATATATTTGAGATGAAGACATGGAATATGATGATAATAATCCAAGTCAATGATTTAGTTTTATTTATTTAAAAATTTATCATGTCGTTTTAGAAGAAAAATGAGCCTGATATAAACTAGGGGTGAAGGTGAAGGTGAATTTGACATTGGGAAAGAGTCCGGAGGTTGTCGACCTACTGGTGCAGGATGCAGGTAGGGTTCAATCAAGGGAGAAGACTAAGATTTGGATGGAGGGTCTAGATCACATTTGGTCAAGGTGGATCCAGACATCGATTAGTGGAGAGGCGGTCGTCAACGATGATGGCATAGTCGCCCGATGATGAGGGCCTTTACTAGAGAAGACCGAGTTACAAGTGGCTTGTGGGGGAGGTTGGGAGGAAGATGACTCTTCCTTTTCATGTTAGTTTTATTATTTTTTTATTTTAGTTCTTTTTTTAAAAAGTTTCATGCTTTTTTCACTTTTGTCATTTGTATGAGTCCTGGTACAACAATTATGCCTCTTTAAGAATTCTTTCATGATACTTTTACTTTTTGATTTTATATTACATTTTTTTAAAACTATTCAAAAGAAAATGTAAAAAAACAAATCTATACACCTTTATAATAATAAAATAATAAACAATATCTTCATATTTAAAAAATTATATAAAACACACATATATAAATAAAAACGATAATTATTTGTATTTATAAACATATACTTATATATATATATATATTAAATCTCATTTATATATATAAAATAATTATATATAATTATAAAACATATAAGTTATATTTTTAAGTAATGTATACTTTTTTAAAACATTTCACATTTTTCATTTATTTGTTTTATTCTTTTAAATTCGTTTTATATATATATCATTTTAGAATTTTTAAATAAATATATATATATATATGTAATTAATTTTTTTAATAAATAAAAAAAATAACATTTTTATTTAAAACATAAATATAATGTGATTATTTTCATAATATAATAATTATATAAATTTATAATTTATAAATTTCATAAACAAAAAACATAATATATCTCATATATTTATAAAATAATTTATCTTAATAATAATAATAATAATTTTCTAAATTTTTTTTTACTCTTAATTAATATTATTATCATTAAAATATTCTAATAAATAACCTTTCTGATAAAAATAAATCATATTTTACAATAATAATTCAATAAATATAGTTATTTTAAAATATTCTTTCAAACAAAGTAAGACCATATTTTTCTTTAGAATATTAATTTGAAAACTATAAATAATAGGTATAATTAATTATATTTATTGTAATTAAATTAATTAAAATACTTGATTTAAAATATTATTTTCAATAAAAATTGTCTTAAAAATATTATTAGTTGGTTTTAATTATAAATAAACCCATTTAATAAAATATTTTTATAATAAAACCAGGTTTGGAATTTATGGGATGTCATGGAAATTGTTGTTTATTGGAAATTTTCCTTTTTCATAATCAGTGATAGAAAGAAGTTTCTAGGTTAGAAAGTCAGAAGTTGCTGTATGAGAAGTCATAATGATGCTGAAGAGTTTTTGAAAGAAAATAATGGAGTCAGGAGTTAGAATGTTTTCATACATTCCAAATCAAATTAGATGATGCATTAATGATCAAAAAGTTCTCACAAGTCATAAAAAATCTAATGATAAAATATTTTAAAGAAATGGTGGAGAGGTTTGAAGTTTCAGAGTTACAGTATAGAGATTCCATCATAATAGAAATTCCATCATAATGAGCATTCCATCGTAATGATAATTCCATCATTATAAGGATTCCATCAAAATGATATGAGAAGGACACAAAATTCATAGACACTAATAAAAATACAAAATTCATAATTCATGAGAGGGAAAAAAATTTATAATCAATGATAAGGAAACATAATTCATAATTATGTGATAATGAAACAAAATTCGTAATGATCTAAGAAGGAAACAAAAATCGTAATGAGCTGAGAAAGAAATAGAATTCATAATCACTCAAAAGGATACAAAATTTGTAACCACTGAGAAGGAAACAGAATTCATAATATGATGAGAATAAAATATAATTCTTAAGCACTGAGAAAGAAACAAAATTCGTAATGACTTGAGACTTTTTTTTATAATGAGATGAAAAATAAAGACAGATCGTAATGAGCTGATTACTAAGAAGACTTAAAAGGAACATTCCAAAAGTTTTATAAAGAGTTAAAGAGGTCAAAACTTGAAATTCAAATTTTCATAAACCTTGGAGAAATATAAAGTGGATTGAAGAAGTCCAAGTTGATGTTTAAATGCAAGAGATTTTCAATGTTTTGAAATTTGAAGAAGGGGATAAAGTTTTCAAGTTTCTCTCTTTTTCTTTCTGAGTCACTTATAAATAATTGCTCAGATCATTCATTCATTGTAAAATCTTCACATAAGTAGAAAAGGTGAAGCGTTGAAGAAATCAAGTGAATTTCATTTTCAGCTAGAGATCTCATGAGGAGGATCAGAAAACTAAATGTTGGTTTGATCATTTGAGTAGGGTTTTTGTTATGCAGATTAAGAATGTGTTCATTTTATTGAGTCTATCGTATTGAGAGATCTTATCTAGACTCATGGTATTGAGAGAATCAGGTCCAGACTCATCGTATTGAGAGAATCAGATACAGACTCATCAGATTGATAAAATCGAATCCAACCAAATCAGATTTAGAAATTGTGGAGCAGCTTCAACAAGGAGTTTATTCTTTTATTTGGATAATTTTTTTAAAAGAAAACATTGTAAACAATCGAGAGTTAGTATAATATTTTCTATTTGGAGATATAAAGTGTCTAACGAGAGTTGACACAAGTTGTATTCACTTCTTTATTATAGTGAAATTCTATATACCCATGGGAGTGGCTATGACAAGGATGTAGGTTCTCACACTAAGTTTGAACCGTGTAAATCTTGTGTGGTTTACTTTATTTCCTAGCTTTTCATGCATGAGTGTTTATTAAAAGTTGCTAAGGAAATAAAACATAACAGGTTGTAGGGGTTATGTTTCTAAATGTTTTGAAACTGATAACAAGTGAATAACTTATTCACCCCCCTTCTCAGTTGTTATTCAATCATTTGGAAATTAAAATATCTTGAAATATGATTTAATATTTTTTGAAGAATATAGGTTGAAAGAACTTATGATAATGAAATGAATAAAACATATAAAATCATATAATCAATTGAAGTAGTGAAATTCATTGATTTTATTGATTATAAAACAAAGGTGGAATTACTTTATCAAGAAACAATAAATATTCACAAATAATCCGTTTAAGAAATACCAAAACTAGACCTTATTAAATTTACAATAACTCTTTGGTATATTTCTGTATGGAAACATGAAACTCTTCTTGTGCAAATTAATTTAAACCTTGATACCATTCAACAAGAAAAAATTAAATAAGTTCTAAAGAAGAGAATATGAGCACTTGAAAGGTAAACAATATATATCAAAACTATAAGTTTGATAATATTAATGCATCTTATTCTTACACAATATAAAAGAAAATCCTTAAGGAAATATTAATGGAACTTTATTCCATCGATGAAGGAGGTTTTAATGCACAAAAATATTAAATTGATTGGTGCTTAATTATATATCCAATATTGAATAGTTCATGAGAATGTAATTTTAATGTGGTACCTAATAAAGGTGGGATAAAGGTATTTAAAATGAAAGAAAATATTTGGTCTCAACATTAAAAACAACTAGATTTGGATTTTGTGTTGATTATCAAAAGATAAATGAAACAATAATAGAAGACTATTCCTTTTCTCCATTTATTGATAAATTTTTTGAGATATTAATGGGTCATATATATTATTACTTTATATATGGTTAATATTACAATAATCAGATAACTACAACACTTGAACATCAAAATAATAGTACCTTCACATGTCATTATTATGTTTTTTTCCTTATAGAATAATTCCATTTGGAATCTGTAATGCACTAAAAAATATCATAGATTTATAATGGAATTATTCAATGATGTGATTGAATAAAATATGTAATTATTTATGGAACATTTTTTTATTCATATGGATTATTTTGAGTAGTATTTGAATAATCTTAAGAAAGTTCTACAAAGATATGATAATAAAAATATTATGATTGTTTAAGATAAATTTTATTTAAGGGTGAAAATATAAATAATACATGGGAATCAAATTTCAAAACATGTGATAAAAGTGGATCATACAAGGATGAGTATGATTAAAGAGATTCTAACACCAATATCAATAAAGGGATTTCAAAGCTTCCTTGTTAATGTGGTATTTTATCAGTAGTTTATTCATAATATTTTAATTATATCTAAACTAATAATGATCCTTTGGATAAAAGATTTTATAATTTATTTTTATGTAAATTTTATGGAAGAATTTGAGACATCGAAGAACTAGTTGAACAAATCCTCAATTATGACACCATCATATTGGGAGTTTTCATTTGAGGCAATGTGTTATTCTAGATGGTGCAGATCCTGCCCCAGTAGGTATCTATGGAAAGGTCCTAAAAATTAAATAGAGATGGACCATTCGATTGCAGGCTCAACACTCTAATGGGTCTTTTCCACACTATGGTCTTGTGTGTCTTTTTCTTCCACACTGATGGAATACCATATATCTATCAACACACTCTCTCACTACCACTTCCCTTGTGAGTAATCGTTAAGTTATGCTTCCTACCACTATATGAACCAATTACCTACCTAGATGCTGAACTACCATTCCTTAAACCTCCATCTCACCTCATATTACATTCATAAATAAGGGTTGGTTCACCATTTTAGAGATGTTAGTCAGTTGGAATATGTTCACCTGAGAAAGAATGGAATACCTTAACCCATCCTCAAAGCATCTCTTTCTGGATATATCATCACAAAAAGAGTGAGAAAAAAGCATTAAAGCTCTATAAATAATTCTGAATAGTTCATAACAGACACCATAACATTCTCTAGGTGTATGGATTCCCTTGATCGATCGAATCTCAGTGTATTTGGGAAAACATTATCATAGAAGGTAGTCTATAAGTCCATCCAGACCATGCCTTAAATCTGATTGAACTGGTTAAGAACATACCACTATCACTTGGAAAATCCTAGAAGCACATATGCTAAGAGTTTCAACCTCCTTTCTATGGAATCTATAGATTACCGAAGACCAAAACCATAACCTCAAGCCACGAGTCAACAGCCTGGGGAATAAATTCCCCTAAAAAAGTAGGCAGGTTTTTCTATTAGGACCCCCTCATCAACTCTGACATAGTCAGTGTAGGTTATGAAGCTCCCTCCATATAACTCAGTAGTAGTAGGAAACACTCCCTGATCTCAACATCATTTCCCAGTCTTGAGACAAATGGTAGTACTACATAAGGTGCTATTAGGGGAACTATTGACAAGTTAGGTCTAACCACCTCAGGAGAATGGTTGTTTACACACCCATGCACTTGTCCCAAGACTATCATGAAGGAATATATATATACAATGCCAAGAACAAGCCTAAAAATAGATACTAGGTAGAAAGGATCACATATAGAAAAATAAGTAAAACCTCAAGGACTGACTACAAGATACACATTGACCAATTACCTATTTCTAAGGTTACAATATAATAAAATACTCCATATTTTAATAAAAAATGTTCAGTTATATGGGGTTTCAATTCCAATTTATAGTCAAAAATTATCTTCAAGTTTCAATTGGAATCCTCATTTAATTGTAACAATTTCCTATAAAATTTATAATTTAATAAGTTATATATATACAATGGGTCAATTAGATGAATTTTCCATTCCCAATCTATAAATATGTATTCTTTATAAGTTACAATTGTAATTCCATGTAACAACAACCATCCTTTTAGATATGGTCTTAGGATGTAATAAGTCAATTTATGATGGTTCAATTATATGAATCACTATTTATAATTTATATTCATAAATTTGATAAATTACAATTGGAATCCATTTAATTAGAACCAAATAATTTCTCAACCTATATAACTAAAGTTACATGGATAAAACATGTTATAATTGGTTAGTTAAGGTTACACTATAAAGATATATAGGAAAAATTCATTTAGGTTGATGTATAAACTTCAAGTAACCCAATATTTCCTCCATTTTACTTTAAGAAATGTTTGGAAATTTATAGGTATAAAAATAAAGGCACACACAATAAGAAATAATTAATCAAGAAATGAGATTTGCATGTCATGGAATATAAATCCCTATGTGATAATAATGATTCATTAGGAAATAATCCCTTTCCATACCATCCATCCATCCAATGTTATGAATTATTTATTAAAAGGGTAGGGGGCCAAGCCACAAAACAAGTTATAGGGATATAAAGTAATGAAGACCCAATACATCGACTTGGAAAAGATTCACACACTCTAGGGGAATGGATCCAATATAATTAAAGATAATAAATGAGTTATCAGTAGTATCTTGGGAAGCCAAGAATTTGGCAACCATGTTTTCCTCTCCCTAATTGTGATTGAGATTAGTGATGACAATGAAAAACTCCCTAAATTTACGGATAATATATGTGATATCCCAAGGGGTATAGACCACACCTTGGATGGAGTTGAGGATTATCGAGGAGTCAGATTCCACCCAATTAAGTTTAATACCATGAAAATGACGTAATTCTATCCCTTTGAGCATGGTAAGAACCTCCTCCATGAGAGAGTCACTTTTATTGTTCAAAAAAATGAACACAAAAATAACATATCCATAAAACATGTGCATCATAAAACATGTGTATTACCCAATGGTGTAAATATTAAAAGAGTTACCAATGAAATCCAAAACAACAAGTCCCATCCATGTTAACTAGGATTTTCCAATGAAAAAGGGTTAGCTACTCCACGGAATCACTTATTACAATGTTCCAACATGTCATAGTTTCCTATCCTCTAACCCTAAAATAGTAAGAAAAAATTAAAATAAACACCTTTGATACCATTTTTTGATTTCATGGGCTCGGTTAAATCATAAGTAACCAAACCTGGTTGTACACATGAACTTAGTGCAGATCCCCATATGGAAAAGGATGAAAACTAGTAGCGATGATGTATGGTGGGGAGACAATAACATATTTACAAGAGTGGCATAATAGTAAATAATAATGATAATTAGCAGAAACACTACAAGGGAAGAGAAAATAAACCATCCAAATAATAATCAACAAACATAACAATAGTAGGATCATATAAAAATTATATCATGAAAGTACAAAAGTGATAACATGAATACATCGTAATAGGCATACAATATAGTACCAATATATACAAAAGAGAAAAAAGACAAAAAACAACTATCTCCATGAGCATCCCAAGCACTGGCTGAATAATTTGATCCCAAGATCCTATTCAAAAGGAAATCAAGTGTCCATAGCCAAAAACCTCCCTTTATCCTTACCTGCATCCATTAAGTCTATCTAGGTACTAATTAATGGACCAGATAGGGTGTGAGTAAAACTCAATAGGCCACCACCAATGGAGTCTAATGTAAATCCATCTTGTGAATATAAAATGTAATAGTGTGAAGATAAAAAAAATATAATTAGTAAGGTAAATAATAACCATGTCAACTTATCCTCCTCATGGGATACCTGGAAAACCCTACCTGCTTTGGAAAAATGCATATGTCTCTTAGAATATGACCTTTTAATTCATCCTAGTACCCAAGGAACATAACCAAAATGTCAATTATAATAATAAATGGTATTCACAAGAAACCCATATAATCCATACCATATAAGGTTGATCCCACTCGCATTAATCAACCGAGATGTTAATCTAGGGTTATGAGTGTAATCCAAGGGATAAACTCTTGGCATTGTACCCTAAAATTTATAACAGAGCCCAAGGATAGGTCCAAGGTAATTTTGGATAGACTTTATTGAAACCCAATGTGATAATCATAGGCGGTCCATGTCTAAGGACATTAATCCAAATAGAAGGTGATGATCCAAGACATTCTAATTTCTAGACATATAGGTGAATCGTCTATGTTTATATGAGGAATTCATGAACTAAGACATTGACAAAGCCCATGTTTTGTGTCTCACTTGGAATTTTCATCAATGAATCGGCCAATGTCCTTTGAGTTCAAAGAATGCATTCTGGGTTGGGAATCCAAATCTTACTCAAGGAATTCCATTACTTTAAAGTGATCTAGGTTCATAATAATAATCAAGCATCCCATTTAATAATTTAATGTAGGCCAAGAGAAAATATACAAACCATTTCACAATTCAAATCATTCCTTTATTAATTTCACATAAAAGTATAAAACGGGACAAGTGAAGTATATATGAAATGTTATAATTCATTTAATTAAATTTAACAATTCCTTTTTATAGATGTTAAGCCAAACACACCTAAGGGGTGGTTTGGATAATAGAAAAAAAGGTTAAGGTAAATTTAAATAACACACCCTCAAGGGCGGTTCAAGTTGATATTTTCATCCTCCAATGATGTCAAGGGACTCATTGAAATTCTAGAACTAGTTTTAGAAAATAATTAAAAATATATTAATTTTTAGAGAGACACACAAAAAGTATGTCATGTGTCACAATGAAGTCAAATTATAACCCTCAAGAATTTTAGGGGAAGTATTAGACCAACTACCTTATTCCTATGGTATACTTCTCATCCAATAAGAGGCTTAGATTTTGGATTGAATGATAGTTTATAACAAACCATACAAACATCCTAAAAATAATAGGTCACATATAGATAACGTTGAAGATGGTGAAGCAAATTGAGAAAGGAAGAAAGAGGAGGGATAGAATTATCAAGGGGGATATAACAAGACAAATTAATTTAAATAGAGTCTTAATGAGAGAAATATCTCAAAAACTATAATAGGGAAAGAGTATAATTTCTACACATGGATGCGGTGAAAAATGATGGAGGAGAATATAGATTTTTAGATTTAATGGAAGGAGGTAAAAAAGGTAATTTTCTATGATTTTTAATAGGGTGAACAATGTTTCTTCATAATTGGATGAACCTTATACCAACCATATGAACCTAATATCCATATGTACACACCTCACTTAGTTCTTGTGCATGGTTAGATAAACCATGCGAAAATCGTGCATTCATCATTATATTGAAGTTCACACTCCACATGGTCTAGATGAACAGTTAGAAAAATTGTGTGAAAACCATGTGGGTTGCATCTACAACAAATTAAAGGGTTTTCACATTTTTTAATCTCTTGTTTCATGGTTTGAAAAACCATGCATCCCCCTCTTAGTTCCGCACAGTTGAGGTGAACTATTAGTAAAATCCATACGCTAACCGAGCGCCTCACCCTGGTTCTTTAAAAACACTTACTTTGATCCCTAATGCTCCTAAAACCTCCATGAATCCTTTAAACACTTCTATTAAAAAAAGGTTTAGACTGAAATATAAAGGATCCGTACCTCTATGAAAAACTAGGATCTTACTTGTCAGTGAATAGTTATGTCCACATTTTTATGTGTGAGTATGATTGCCTCTAGCTATGCTCACAAGATTACACATGAACATGATTGTAAATAGCTAAGATCAAAAGATTATTATTTCCTATGATTAGTATGCCACATTTCTATGTTATTACTCTTGAATGATGATTTTTGAATTTACACCCTTATTAATTATGCTTCTGGATATGACATGATTTTAGAGTTTATGAACTAAAATTTTCTGGTTAGGAATATTTTATATTGAGAACATACACTTGATTATGTTATTATACCCTTATGAAAATATTATGTTCACTTATGATATGTTTACCCTTACTCAGCATATAAAACTACCATTTATTATGTTTTCCTTCCCTAGGTTTTGATGTAAGGATCTAAGTATTATATTTCTTGATGGGGTACTAATATGAAGATTGTATATGGGATATGTTGAAGATTATTCATGAATAATTTGATTATGTATATATTCTCCAATAAACTAAACCTCTACAGCTATATGGAATTTACAATTGTGATATGTATTGAATATTCATATAAAATGATGTAATATTTATGTATTTTACGCTCAGGTCACCTTAGGCCCATATGCCTTACAATTTTTTTCGGTGGGTGGTGGTGGTGGTAAATATCATATATTTTTTAGGGGTCATAGAGGCTACACATTTTAGGTATAACTATTAGAGTAATTTCTAGAGTCCCCTAATATAGAACCTTATATAGTCTCTATCAGGATTTGAACCCCCTACCTCAAGAATACCCATTCCCTATCTTAACCAACTGATCTAGTGGGGATCAATTTTTTATTTTATATTGATTCCTATATATATTGGGTGCATAATCCATGTTTTATTTTTTTTGAAAATAAAGAAATAAAACTTTGTATTAACCTATGATTGGAAAAAAATTACTATTAATGCTTAGGAAAAATAGCCATGGTATGTGATTTATGAATAGAATAGATTTTTTAGTTTGTTTTTTTTCAAATATTATCATGAATTAAGAAATTAACATTGTACCCTTCTCTTTTGTGTCTTGATTATAACAAATATTATTGGGAGGTAATTAATATTGACAATTGGGTTTTTGATAGGTTTCAATTTCATAACATGATTTTTTTTTAAAATAAAAAAGTATTTTTATATTACCAATATGATAAATTAGTTAATCTTAGAAATAATTTCATATTTTAAATTAATTATTGAAACCTGAAATCTAATAATGACTCAAAATATTTTCATTAATTTTTTTGATTGGGCTTTAGATGAGTAAAATAGTGTTTTCCCCTAAATCATTGGTGAATTTATTATTTTAATTGTCTACTGAAATATGGATTATATAATTATTTTGTTTATCATTTTTATTATTATCACTTTAAATTTTATATTTGTATGATATGTGGAACTTATATGGATATTATTGACATTTCATAGGGACAAAAAAATCTAAATGTTAAATATTTTGACGTAATATTCTTAACTTTATTTTATGATTTATTTTTATATGATTTAGAACTAAATTGTTTTATATTAGTGTGTTTTTATAGAAATTGACATTAGAAGAGATATTTTTTCCCTAGAACCAACTACTATTCAATTATCTAATTATTCATAGTGTTGAATAATATTTTTTATATTATCACATAATGATTGTTCTTGTATATGAAATATATGTGATAATGTACTAAGGGTAATTATTTCACTAAAAGGTTATAACATTTTCTCTCCATGATTAGAACATTGAAATTATATGAAAACATTATTAAATACAAGATTTATGGATGGATGATATTGTTTGACGAGACCTAGATGATTCATGATAGTAGGGGTATGAGGCTCGTGAGACATTAATACTCCCTCTCATGAATTTCGTCCTTGGTAATATTAAGAAAGGAGGTAATGAGAAATCACTTTAATAGTAGAAAATACAAATTTATGTGTCATTGGATGTCCTTATATGTGAACATGTGTAATTACCCTTAGGATTTAAGATTATTATTAATACATATTATGAGTTTTTCACCTTAATTTATTGGTGTAAACTATGATCACATATGTTCATAGAGAAATTGTGTACGTTGGGTCTATCACGACTAATATAACATTAATGAATAATGAGATAAAGGATTTTATCTTCTATTCTTTAATAGAAGTTGACATATTAGTCACTTTTATGGGAATAAATTTTCTTGATTAAGTCCATGACCACGGAGGTTTTTTCAACATGTTCATTTTTGAAAAGTAAAAGAAACAGCTATCGAGTACATATGTTGATGAAACTAGTATAAAACCTTCTTGATTAGAGATATCATGATAAAAATATTATATTATACAATATATATTAATAGGATTGTTTATTTCATTCTAATATTTAATTTTTTCACTATGGGTGCCTTATCATATTTCTAGACACTAACCTTGGAATTTAGGTACGTTTCACCTAATTCCACTAAGAAAGAATCCTAAAGGGTCACACACTATGTGTATCCAAAATATTAGTTAAATTATATGTGAATTTATAAAGTTATAATAAATATTATTCAAAAAATGTGGTTTAATTGTCATTTAGGGTTGGTTGAATTACAAGATTCAATCACATGTTAATCAGAAGAATAAACATGCGAATTAAAAAATAATAACTATTTATTCATGAGTTTTAGTGAATAAAATATTTATTTATTTATAAAAAAATACAATAATATTTAGTTATTAGATAAATTGTCATTTGTTAAGGTTCGGTAAATACCGAGGAGGATAGACATACCAAGTTTAATGGTCCTGTTTGAAATGATATATTAAATATCATTTAAATCAATAATAATTAATTTTTTAACAGATGATATTTATTTATCATTCATCCATGAATAGATTCTTGTTGAGAACCATAATGAATGATACAAGTTCTTAGAATCAACAGTGCCAACACATGATGATTCTACGATGATGTTATGAGATTTTGGAGTATGTATGGATCACCAATAGAGCGATTCTACCCTTCGATCCTATGAAACAATGATAATACAATGAGAGTGGTTGTCCACATCATCAATGTAGAAAAAAATTACAAGTTATGGTAATTATTAAAATATCTATAAATTAATTATAAATTATATGGGATGATAGCATTTTCATTGTTCCTACATTATTATTTAAATATATCTTCAAATCAATTATATTGGTGATGACTTTCTTCTTCATGTACATCTCAGATTATACATTGATTATAATAAAAGATGAATTGGATACTTTTAAATGGTTCTTCCACTATATCTATAACCTTCAAGTGGTATCAAAGAAATTACATAATTAATTTGTAATTATTTATTAATCATTGATTGATAATAAGTATTTTTTGTTAGTTTTCAGTTCTGGATTACTCATCCTTTAAATTCGAATGTTGAAAAATTATCTTCTCCCTTTTCATTCTTGGTCATATAACCAAAAAAATGTTAAAAAAACATGGTGAAAATTTTATGAATTCATCAAGTGGTATGAAGAATTCTATAAATATAACACAAGAACACACAGTTTGTATCCCATTAGAACATGTTGTTTACTAGTGTTTACTACAAAAGGATAAACCATGAGAAACCTAGATCATTGTGCAGTAAATGCATGAAATTTTCATTAATACACACCATGTTTTGACTGGGATAGGATGGAACATGGAATTTTGGACAACAAGACATGTGACCCATGTACACATTGTGTAGTTAATGTTTTTTCATAGACAAACACTCATAATCAAATATATATTGTGTATTTATTACATGACTTGTGTGATTGAACGCCATGAAACTTTGATGTCACATGGTTTGTAGTTGGAATACACATTGTTCAACTTATACATGTCTATTGCTGACACACACGCCCAGTACCTAGGAATGTGTTTTGAACATAGGAAGATGATGTTACATGATTTGTATCTGAATTACACCCCATACAAATCCTTTTACCCTCTATAATAAAATTGACACAAAAATAAAATTAATGATATAATTAATCCTAATTAACACATGTAAGTGTTTCATTTATTGATATTATAAACCATGTGATTGGTTAATTCATCATAAATTAAATTTATTTTGGCATTAAATCCTAAACTACAAGATGTATATGGTCCTTACCTGTGGTTTACTCTACATGCATTAACAAAATTACATGTTGTGTAATTTAAATGCACCCATGCGTCATTTATTGATAGTACACACTTTGTAATTACTTGTTATGCTATGCATGATGAATTCCAATTGAGTTCATAGTACATGGACCATGCCAGGTAGCTTAGATGGATACCTGCTGTTTCCACCTAGTACACATGTGTACTTTATTAATTTTAAGTAAAATTTATTTATTTATTTTGTTTAAAATTGAGAATTACAGAAATTTACAGAAAATGTGGATGTAATTAAGATAAATTGAATTAATTTATTAATAAGATATTAATTGGATTAATTTGAGATGATTTTATCATAATTACATAAAAAATTGAAGTTAATTCTATCAAGTATGAACATGAATATTTTTTTCATGTATATAGATGACCTTGAGCCTATAATAACTCATGTATATGATTTCTTTATTTTAATCTATATTATTAAATTAAAATGGTTCCATGCAAGACATCCCCTTCTCTCATTACATAAGGGATTTCATGCCCATAGTTTCTTTTATGTAAACCTCTATCTAATTATTTGGTTCCCTTCACCCTTGTCTGAGTAAATCTTATATATTAGATAGATCTCCTAGGTGAATAGTGGTGGTTTAAATTTTGTGTTGAGAAGAAACCAATCCAAGAGATACAAAGAAGAACTAGTGGAATGTTGCAACCCAACCAGATGTGGTTCTGAGAGTTATTCCCCTAGGGCCAATAATTGGTTTATCATCTTCTAGATAATCCAACCATTAGGTTAAAGGCTCATGATCATACCACTATTTTTTTCAATTGCATGGTTGATTATTTATGGATACTTTATTACGATCACCTAATAAATGAATTTATGAGAATTCAACATAGAATTAAAATAATTTGTATTATGTATAAATTTTATCTATATATGGTTATTCACTTAATAAAATCTACTTAATATCAAAAATCATGATTCCAGATATAAATAGGATAATTACATATAAAGATAAAAAATCTCTTAGCAAAATATTAAGTTAAACAAACCTTCTATTAATTGAATAAGAATTCAACCATATAGCTAATTGTTTATATATAAAATTTATGAAAAATACTTTTATAAGGGAATTATTATTTGGGTTTTCAGTCAAATTAACCAAACTGGTATTGAGTGTAATGGAAATAGGTTGTTCAATAACATTTTGGAAGTAAGTGTTGAAGAAACGTAGTCCAGGATTTCAAGATCGAGGAGTCCACCCAACAAAATATAGATGTTTGAGTTATTTTAGTTGGATTGTTATGTTGTAATTATCATAACTTCCTCAGTCCATTCCTTTGTGAAAATTCAGTTCTTGTGGTGTTCTTGGGGTTAGAGTGGTTTGTTTCGGGAGTTTCCCAAAAATCCAATTTCACCAAATAGTTTCACTGAAACAGTAGCACCATGACGATGGAATGCCAAAAATGTGGGACTGAAATAGTGGAACACAGAAACGGTGACACCGTAATGGTGGCACTGTAATGATCACACATAGAAATGGTGGCACACCAAATGACGTCTCACCCTTTTCCAAATTTCCAGTTTCCTGAGTTTTTCTAGATTCACCGCTCTTACATTTTATTTGATGTAAACCGAGTTTAAAATCGTGTTTCGGTGTTTTTAAAGGAATTTAAAAGGATATTATGTATATCATTAATATCATAATTCTCTATGGACTTTGAGATATTTAAACTGTGTGATCTTGACCACGATCCCACGATAATGACTTTTAAAATCATTTTTCCTTTGATATAGGATCTAGACTTTTTCTTAAAGTGAAGGTCATCAATTCTCTTTTACCTTGGTGAACCCAAAGCCTTTCACTCTAGATGAGTCGTGCACCTGTGCTAGATCCCCCTCCTACTCAGTTTTTCCTTGCAGTTTCTTGTTACTCGTGCATGCCTCTCTTTTGGTGCAAAGTTGAGTTTTGGTTGCCTTTTGTTTCAGGTAGGTATTCTTCTACATCTCTTTAATTGTGTATCATTCAATGTTGGTGTACTCATGATTCTTGGTGAAGAACGGGTGGAATTTTTTCTTAAATGAGTAATAAATGAGGGGGGTGTTATGATCAAAAGTTAATAGGTGTCAATGAGATAACGACTGAAAAATGATGATATTACATATATTGTTTTGATTGTTATCCCTGAGCATTTTTTTGAATTATATGGGCTATAAGGCCTTTTAAAAATTGTGTCCATTGGTAGTATTTGCTTTCACACTGGTTGTGTTCGGTTTGTTTTTGTTGTGATGTTTGATAAATGAATGTAACATGAAATCCACTTAATCACATACACTTGGTTAAATGAAATGGATGCCCCATGGTGAAAACCCTTATGTGATCACCCTTGTTTATCAATGTGGATTTAAAGAACAGTTCTTACCAAATCTAAATACATCCTATTTTTTAGGTGTGGTTGTGTGCTGTTTTCTGTTGGGTTTTGTGACTTTGTGTGGGTTGTGTACTGTTGCTATTGGGAGCACAATTACGGGTACATGGGTGGACAGAGGAGTTGGTTCTGTGAGAAGTGTGTGAAATTATTGTGATGTGGGACATCTTTTTTTTGGTGTTTTGCTGTGGTATTTGTTTATGGGGTGATATAAGAGGTGTGATATAATCTCAGGTTGAGACATTGATTGATTGTGGAATGGATAAACTTTTAGGAAGTGGGACAACCTTTGGTTTATGTTGAGGCCTTCAAACTTGTTGTGCAGTGGGACTGCTTCTGGGTAGTGGTTGTTCAGTAGAGCTGTAGGACTGGGTTTTCATGATTTCATGTTTATAGGTGAGCCAGGTGTGGTGTTGTTTTCCAGTGGGGATACCGGGTTTGGTTTTGAGGAAACAATTTATATATATAGCTTTGAAGAATTATAGTTGGTTGTGGTTGAATGGGTGTATAGGAAAAAAGGGGTGTGAAGTGGGACTATAGGTTGTAAGTTCTTTGTTGTTTTTATTAATGGGAATTAAAATGGATTTCCTTACCTTGGTCCCTAATTCCTTGTTATCCTTGGTAGTGTTTAGTGGCCTTTAGACTTCTGAAAACAGTCATAGATGTTTTTCATGGTAGTTTCCCCAGGTAGTGATGGAATAAATTAAAGTGAACCCCTTAATAAATGAATGGAAATTGGTTAAATGAAAAAGGGGTTAGGCTTTTGTTTTATTGTGTATGTTTGTGTGGTTGTGCATATAGGAGTAGCGGTAAATGTGGATTGTGTGGGATGGTTGTTTGTTTGAAACCCATAGGTTGGGCTAAGTATTTTCATACCTATATGTATAAATTGTAGTACCTTGTGATTTTTATATGCACCCACCCTTATTTATCACCATGTTCTAAACACCCCCATTTCATAGGGTAGGGTGTATTTCCTAACATCCCGGTGGGAGGATGGATGGCTGGTTACCGATTTTATTCCTCACACCCTCTTCTGGGTTGTTACCGATCTGGTGTAACCAAGAAGGCTGTAATGGCTTGAGGTTTTCCATATTCCAAGATCCTTTGGGTTGGTTTTTTATTGTGGATGAGGGCCCTAGGTGTTTTTGGGCCACGATTTGTTTCCTAAGTGTATTTGGGAGGAGGTACAAGTATCTTTTAGTGAGAGGTGTGGTTGTTGTGGCCTATGTTTCTATGGGCGAGATGTGTGGTGTGGTTGTGGCCTTGGTGTTTGCGAGTGGGATTTTTGTGTGGTTTTATGCCTAGGTTTGTGCGTTATTTTGTGGCAGTGGGAAATTATTTTGGAAGAGTGGTAGCATCATGACGTTAGCCATTAAGAATGTGCAACTAACCAATAAGAAAGTGGATTGGGGTAACCAAATGTCGATGTTATTACACTATTACTTTACTTGACTTGTGTTATTTGGTGAGTATTCCTTGGTGAGGTCGGGATGGTTAGTACTCCTTGGTAGGTGATTTGAGGTTTTACTAATCTCTCATGGGGGCATTAGTATGTTCCCTCCCTTGTGCATGGGTGGCTTTAGTTTTCCTTCGGGGTATACTTGTATACTCACCCTACGTTTGTAAGACTATTTTCAGGTATCTAGGAGGACTTTTAGGACTTTGTTGGACTTTACTACCTTGGGTATTGAGATAGTTTCTGTGATGCTACTTAGTCTATTTCTTTTGGTACTTTGGTGCTTTGGTTGTACCGTTGTGGAGGTTTATGTTTAAATCATGCATGGGATGGATTTTAGTTTCTTTTATATAAATATTTGGTGTTGTTTGGAATTTTTACCATCTTATCTTCTGATTCTATTTTCATTAAAAAGGGTAATGCCTTCCATTTAGTGTCAGATTCTATACCCTTGGTGCTATTTTCCACTTCGGGGCCTATTGAAGGTGGAACTTGGGGGTCATTATCTCTCATTCATCGTGAAGACGGAAGGGCATAACATTGTGAGATCCCTTCCCTCATCTTGAAGAAGGTGGGTCATGACATATGCCTACTTAAACCCATTCAAATAATTTTTATGACCAAATCCTGGGTTATGAAAATGAGTGGAAAAATCCTTGCCATAAGAATATCCACATTATAGTAAATTTCAAAACCAATGGTGATGTATGGGGTATTTTATACAAAATAATGGGAGATTAATAAATTAAATTTATTTTCTAATATTTGGTAATCAAGATAAAAATACAATATACTTTTAATTAATTTAGAATATGGAAAGAGATATTATCACAACACTATAAATTTTCAGAACATAGACGGTGTCTTTACCAACACATATTTCCAAGGGTGGTGTAGTTGTTTTGTATACTAAAATACAATATAAAAATTAACACATTGCTCTAAATATCCCTATACCTATTCATCCACCTCAACGAGAAGGTGAGGTGAAAATGATGTCTATAAAAGATACATGGGGATACTCCAACTATCTATTTCATCAAAAAATAAGTTATGATTGCAGAAGGGATAATGCAACATAAGTGATGTTGAAACGTTGGGATTTGCAGCAATAGAAACAGAAAAACATATAAGAGGAAAATGGAAAAAGAAGAACAAGAACACTAAGATTTACATGGTACGAGAATAATCCCTACATCCACATAGAGACAAAATAGCTTCACAATGATCGGGAGCACAATTTACATGATTTTATCTCAGAGTTTATTCTAATAGAAACCCTAACCTAAAATGGGCTACAAATAGATAAGATGATCAGTTGTTCCATAAACTATATAGTAGGTCCATGTCGCTACAGTAAAAGGTGTCCACCCAAGTTAAAAATGCGGTAATGGCTACTGGCTAGAATTCTAAGGAGATATAGTGAATGGAGGCTAGAAGTCCATGTTGCTTCAATATCTGTCAGTTTTGGTCGGTCATCTCTACTATAGTGGTCAAAGATGCTACAACTGCCCAAAATTTGTGTTAGGGCCCTTTGGCCCCTAGGCCCATGGAGTAAGGGCGTGTTTCCCCCTACAACCCCCCAAAAATCTCACTGTGAAGCTCGAACCACAAAATTTGTGGGCTGGTGTGCAGTACCGGCCAAAAACATTCAACCCAACCAGATCAGACTATGGAAATCCAACAATCTCCCACATGGAGCCTGATCCACTACATTGTTATGCTTCTCTTCCACTAACTGCGAAAACATACCTAATCTAAGCTCTTCCTCTTCTCTACTCACCAGTGACATGATTTCCATTCACAACTTCAATTATAACCTAATGATTGAAGAAATACAAGATGTTTTCCTCCTGTGGTCCCATTGTGTCCACCCTTATTCTACCTCTCATCCTCCGTTCATCAGTGGAGACCAACAGAGGTACATTAGTGCCTCAACATATATATCACTATGGGTTTTGTCAACATGTCTTTCGGATTTTTGGTTCCACAAATCTTCTCCAATGTCATCAACCCATCCTGTATAAACCCTCTGATGAAAACGGTACTTCAACTAAATGTGTGAAGAGCCAACCCTATAAAACCAGGAGATGGTGCCTTCTGAACATGATGTGTTGTGTTTAAACAAAAAATGAACTGATAAACTACACATCATGTCCCATACAGAGGATCAAATTCAGTTTGTGCTCTATGAAACTGGCTACTTCTGAAATGTTTCATCTGTTAAAAGATATCACCCGAAAAAAAAAATTGAATCAAAACATAGGGTGAGCATATGAATGCCCAATAAAGGGTTTTAAAGATAAAGCAATGTATCTTTTGAAAACATTCTTTGAAACTCTCCATAGAACATTTATTATAAAGAAAAGCTTGAATTTATGTAACATGTCAAAAAAGTGATCAATTAAAACATGCTAATAGAGTTATAAGGATATATGATTCATATATAGGCATGCTTATTTGGTGTAACAAATAAAAGGCATTAAAAACATGTAACACCTAAGAATATGTAAGCATAATGTAAAAAACTAAGAGAAATGAATAATCATAGTTGTGCATAAAGGAAACAACATAACTTTCAAATATTGAAAATTAATTTATTGAGTGTTTAACACAAGTCATTCCATAAACTATTACTTTTCTGATACTGATATGTATTGGATCTTAACCTTGGATATTCTACTAGTCGAATACCCATTAGATTAATTAATTATCATACACATAATCATGGAATACATAATACTAGACCTCTTGTGTCAAGGCCTTGCGGAAAGACCGAGGGCTAACTCTAACCGGAACCGAACCCGGAGAGAATCTGTAACCAGACTCCATCCCGGAGAGCATCTGTAAGCAGACTCCATCCCAGAGGGCTTAATATTACTGGTCCCCACCACAGAACACAAGAGTCCAATATATTCCTCCTATTCCAAAAGGGGTTGTATATTCAAAATGTCCCATAAAATATTGAAACAATTACACATTTTTAATTATTAAAAGTATACTACTTTGGATAACTTCATACATATTCGTTCATAGTAATTGTATTTCATATGTTAACATTTACATATCATATAAAGTGAGACATGCATCTAGATGTTTTAATAAAACTGAGCTAACAATTATAAGATTATCACTAAATGGTAAACATAAAGGCAGATTATGGCACGTAGATTGAAATCCAAGGAACTAAAAGAAAAACAAACATAGAATTTGTCACATGAAATGTTATTCTCATAATTCTAAAACCTTATTTACCAATTCATAAACATTAAACCAAAAATTCATGTAGGGTTTTAAGTTGGAGATGATAAATCATTCAATGTTGATAAGCCTTTGTATACCACAGAATAATGTTCATAATAAAAAGCATGAATCTTCACCATAATCAACATAATTTAAAATATAAGAAAATAAGTGACTCATATATGTAGATATAAGTTTTGAATAACACAACATTTCATATGTTTTAAATTTCTACTAAAACATCAAGACCCATGGTACAAAGACCTTAAGAACTGGGTATAATCCCACACATATTTGTCACTATCCATAGAATGTGAATTTATATATAAATATGTACCAAGTATAAAATCGCTTATATAAAAGAATTTACACAAAAATTCCACACTTGTATTTTGAAATTCTTATCTTGCACCCTTTTCAGAAATTGGTAGATTGGGTAATTGTGGGTCTCTACCTGAAACTGAGAGACAACATCAATACCCATGCATATATAAACAGATGTATATATATATACCATATATGTGTCTATATATATATATATCACATCCCCACCATTGTAAACATTAAATAATTATCAATTTTACCAACCCTCCAAAGTACAAAATTAAGAGGCATCAGTTTGGTCTTAAGGAAGGATTTAAACTAACCCATAGGGTTATTTAAAATACAAGGTTTTATGATAATGCATATATATATATATATATATATATACAAACTCAACAACACACATCAAGGTAGAAAAACACTTGTCTTTTATGCCATTTAAACACAAGAACCCAAAGGCCTAGGTTTAGCACAGATGAAAGTTTGAGCTAAACCACTAAAATATAATTATATATAATGAATATGTATATGTGTATATACTCTCAAAAAAACAGGATAAGGCAAAATTAAAACCCTTATGTTAAAACCAGGGGGATGAGAACTCGAGGGAGGTTAGATGAGACTTACTGGAGGCTTGATCGGGGAGAAGAACCAAGAGTTATTTGGGGTGAAAATGGTCTATTAAAAACTAAAAAAACACAGAACATTCAAAGACACCACTTATAAAGCCGACTCCTATGCGGTGTATTAAAAAGATGGAGAAAACTTGTAGGAAATGGGGAACCAAGAGGGTCCACCAGCGGTCATAGGTGCATCAAGAAAAATGGTGTAGGGTTACTGGTGTAAACTCATGTGGGGAAGAAGAAGACGACGCGACAAGAGGGAAAAACGGAGGAAAACCGATGGCCTAGATCAATCCCTATCTTGATCCAAGGGCTGAGGCAGGACCACGCTTCTGAAAAGAAACAAGCGGATTAATGTGGTAGATAGAATGGTGTGGAGAAACATAGTGGAAAACCGTGGTTGCTGAAGGTCAAAAATGAGATCATGATTAGCAGTCCAGATCGTGCGTGATGCGGTCCAACCACCCAGATCATGTTTCGCCTAAAAAAATGCATCCCACATCAGAACAGAGAGCCATTTTTGCCTCCCTTATAAGCCCTAGACTCTCAACATCATCTCATAAAACACATATCACACACAAAGAGGGCCCTATACACAGGCTCCCATCCCACCCCCGCATGCCTTGGCCTACGCATGCTCCGCTGCGGCCTTGCCCCTATGGTGGTGCGCCTCTATGATCCTACTCCCGTGCGCCCTTAGGGGACCTCTTCCTGATCTTGGGCCAACCTTGGCTTGGGATAAGGGCTTAGGCTCAACCAATTCATGTGAGATGCCTCCCTCGGACCTAGCCATAAAGGGATGGCCCTAGAGGGCCAATTTTTTATAAAAGCTTACACTTAAAATTAAAATTTTTTAAAGAGAAAATAATTCATTTATTAATACTATATAGAATTTATATTTTTTAAAAATTAATGAATACAAAATAAACATTTTCATCGTTAAAAGTATTTATAAAATTATAAACACTAAACCATTGTAACCAGAAAAGTTATAAAAAATGATTTTAACAAAACTATAAGATAATTTTTATGTTAGTATCATAGAAAACTTAATTTGATCAAAAAATAATTTAATTTGAAGAATTTAATCATGATTTACAACATTTTTTAAGAAATGAAAATCGTTACATTGTATTTGAAATATCCGCAAAGTGTTTTCAATTCATTAATACTTTTCAAAATCACTTAAGGGTGAAACAATGTTTTAACTCGTATCCTTTTAGAGATCTAAAATTATGGTTTAATTATAATTTCAATCATAACTTGAATATTTGGAAGCTAATTAATATTTAAATAATTTCAATCATCCTAACAAAGTCCAACGACTATAATTATAACTATTAGATTTCAACGGTCTCCAGAGCAACGGTTGGGTTGATTCCCTATAATACCATGCCTTAGAGTGTCCAAAACTCATGAAGAAGGAGGACATGGTTCTTGTCATATCGTTGATGCTCAGTACAATTTATATGATCATGGTGGTGTTGTTCTTTATTTTCACTAAACCGAAGGATCTTCTTTATTTACCGTGTCTTATTGTCTTTGTAGGGGGCCTTCTCATAGTTTTGATAGGATTTTTATTAGGAATTTTTGGGTATGATGTTTCATTGTAATCTTAACAAATTATAAACACTATGGTGTTGTTTTTATTATGAATAGAGTTTTGTCTATTTGTGTGTTTTACTCAGTTGCATTCTAATATAAATTAAGACAACGTTATTACTCCTCAAGAGAAACATGTTTTTTCAGTTATTAAAGAACTCAAACAAAATGAAAACATAAACTTATTAATATGATGGGTAAAAGTTTTCGGGGTGTTACATTATCCCCCTTTACAAATAATTGTGTCCTCATAATTGATTTCATACAATCATAATTGTTCTCTGACTTTCTCACCACATCCCCCATCGTAGATGATCCTTATGTACGTTCAGTAGGAAACTCAAATTGATGCTCAACACCTCTAGTTATCTGATCAAGACACACCGCATACAAAAGGGGCTGAACTCAAGAATCAAACACTCGGGCTTCCAGAGGGAGGCTCGAACGGTAGCAAGTTTGGAAATGTCTGAATGGACCAACACACGAAGAACTCACTGAACAATGTCTCGATCGAGAACATCTATGTTAAAGACTTTGTCATATAGGATAATACTGAGGATTTGGTACATGTATGTCACACAAGCATTTCCCTCTAAATAAGACTCTCAAAATCTTACCATGGCCGTATAGTTCCAGTCTAGGGTGAAACATAAGAAAAGTACTCCGTGGTATTTTCCTCTTCACCTACACTCAACCTATTGTGCTGAGCCTATGTGGTATTATATGGAAGCATTCCCTTGATAGGTGCAGATAATATCTAGAATGTTTTTCACCTCATATAGTTGCTTGCACATTCTTCGCAGATTTGTGAATGGACTATACTCTTATTCAAATGTTTTGATCACAATTATCTCCAGTATCTCAATAGGAAGAGATAACATGTGTGTTTGTCCTTCCATCTAAAAATTTATGATGAATGTTCAATCAGTGAAAACTATTCAGAAACATAAACATAAACAAGAAAATATAAAGAAAGGAGGAGTAAAAAATTGTGTTCTCATATCACCACTTGTTCGTAAAAAGAGAAAGGCTAATGGTTTCCCTACTTCCCTAATACATTAATCCCCAGATCAAGTTCAAAACTCTCAATCTCCTTAAACTATATGAATCCCGAGCAATAAGGTTCGATATTGTGGAAGCACTTATAATTCCTCCATAGTCTGACATGAGGGGTGTATAGTTGAGAGACATTAATATGCACTTGATGTATGTACACCGATCAGTTGGCTTCATATTCAAGAACTCCAAAGTCCATTACTTGACCGTAATGGCCATAGGACAGGACTTGAAACATATACACCACTCGAAGGTCTCCAACTGTTGTAGCTTCTTGGAAGGCTGTAAGGGAATGGATACCTTCTGTTGTGGTGAAGCATCAGAAAACTCCCTTGTAGTACTTTCCCCATCATGCGTTGGATGGAAATTGGGCTTGCATCATAAAGACGTAATCCAAACCCACTCTTCAGTGGAGTTGAAGTAGTCAGGGAGAATTGGATATATCATAGAGATGTTTGCATGACATAAAAAATATGGGCATTGTTTATATAATTTTCCTGGATGGCTATTGAAATTATGGTTTCTAGGGCCTCATTGGGAAGGGATAGAATATTAGTACCTTCATCTTCCATCTAAAAATTATAAAACTTTATATTTAGTAATGCTTCAGTAAATTTTTCATTATTTTAGTTCTGGTTTTCCAGAGTTATCCGAACCGATTCCTCTGATACCAACTGTGAAGACCCGACCCCAGAAAACTAGGAGCTGGTGCCTTTTGAACACGATATGTCGTGTTTAAACAGAAAAAAGGTGCATTGATAAAATACACATCATGTCCCATTAAGAGGATCTAATTCGGTTTAGGCTCTGGGAAACTGACTACTTATAAAAAGTTTCATATGTTAAAAGCTGTTACCTGAAAAAAAAAAATTGAATCAAAACTTACGGTGAGCATACAAATGCCCAGTAAGGGGTTTTAAAGATAAACCAATGTACATTTTGATAACATTCATTAAAACATTCCATAGAACATTTATCTTAAAGAAAATATTGAATATATGTAACATGTCATAAAAGTGCTCAATTAAAACATTATAATAGAGTTATAAGGATATATGATTCAAATATATACATGCTTATTTGGTGTAACAAATAAAAGAAATTCAAAACATGTAATACCTAAGATTATGTAAGCACAAAGTAAATAGCTAAGAGCAATGAATAATCAGAGTTGCGCGTATAGGAAAAAACATAAATTTCAAATTTTGAAAACTAATTTATTGAGTGTTTAATAGAAGTCATGCCATAAAATCTTACTTTTCTGATACTCATAAGTACATGCTATTAACCTTTGATATTCTAATAATAGATTACCCATTAGGTTAATTAATTATCACACACATAATGAGGGAATGTATAATGCCAGACTTCTTGTGTTAAGGACTTGCGCCAAGACCTAGGGCTAAATGTAACTAGAACCAAACTCGGAGAGCATCTGTAACTAGAATCCATCCTGGAGAGCATCTATAATCAGACTCCATCCCAGAGGGCTTAATTTTACTAGTCCCCACCCCGAAACATAATAGTCCAATACATTCCTCATATGCCAAAAGGGGTTGAATATTCAAAATGTCCCATACAATTTTGAATTAATTACTCATTTATAATTAGTCAAAGTATACTAATTTTTATAAATTCATACATAATTTGTCATTGTAATGGTATTTCATCCATTAACATTTACATATCTTATAATGTGAGACATGTATGTAGATGTTTTAAAAAACCGAGCTAAAAATTATATGATTTTCACTAAATGGTAAAAAGAAAGGTAGATTATGGCACGTAGATTGACATCCAAGGTACTAAAAGAAAAACAAAAATAGAATTTGTTACATGCAATGATATTATCATAATTCTAAAACCCTATTAACTAATTCATTAAAAGTAAACCAAAAATTCATGTAGGGTTTTAAGCTTATAGATGCTAAATCATTCAATACTAATAAGCCTTTGTATACCACAGAATAATGTCCATAATGGAAAGCATGAATCTTCACCATAATCAACATAATTTAAAATATAATAAACTAAGTGACTCATAAATGTAGATATAAGTTTTTAATAACACAACATTTCATATGTTATAAATTTCTACTAAAACATCGATACCCATGCTACGAAGACCTTAAGAACTGGGTATAATCCCACCCATATATGTCACTATCCATAGAATGTGAATTTATATATACACATTTACCAAGTATAAAATCGATTATATAAAAACTTTTACAAGAAAATACCACACATGAATTTTGAAATTCTTATCTTACACCCTTTTCAAAACATGGTAGATTGGGTAATTGTGGGTCTCTACTTGAAACCGAGAGACCACATAAATAACCATGAATATATAAACCAAAGTATATATATATACTGTATATGTGTCTATATATATATAGCACATCCCCATCTTTGTAAACCTTAAATAATTTTCAATTTTACAAACACTCCAAAGTAAAAAATTAAGAGTCCTGGGTTCGGTCTTAATGAAGGATTTAAACTAACCCACAAGGTTATTTAAAATGCAATGTTTTATGAGCATTCCTACACACACATATATATATATATATATATATATAAACTCAACACCATGCATCAAGGTAGAAAAACCCTTATATCTTTTATGCCATTTAAATACAAGAACCCGAAGGCCCAGGTTCAGCATAGAAGAACATTTGAGATAAACCACAAAATTATAAATAAATATTATGAATATGTATATGTGTACATACTCACAAATAAACAAGACAAGGAAAAATTAAAACCCTTACGTTAAAACCAGGGGGAGGAGAACTCATGGGAGGGTAGCTGGGACTTGGTGGAGGCTTGAGCGGGTAGAGGATCCGAGATTTATTTGAGGTGCAATCAGTCTCTTATAAACTAAAAACACACACAACATTCAAATACACCACTGACAAATATAAATCTTATGCGGTGCATTAAAAGGACGGAGGAAACTTGTAGAAAAGGGGGAACATAGAGGGTCCACAGGCGGTCATAGGATCAATAATAAAAATGGTGTAGGGTTACTAGTGCAAACCCATACGGGGAAGAAGAAGACGACACGACAAGAGGGAAAAATGGAGAAAAACAAATGGTCTTGATCAATCCTGATCTTGATCTAAGGGATGAGGTGCGACCACACTTTTAAAAAGAATCAAGAGACTCAAATTAAGTCTGAGTTTCATCGGACGGTCCCGGTTTGATGCAACATTTAAAAACACATTGATGGTAGTGATTAGATCTATGGTACATAGAACGGTGTAGAGAAACATGGTGAAAAAGTTGTGGTTGCTGAAGGTCGAAAATGAGATCAGGATCTGTAGTCCAGATCGCGTGCGACGCGATCCAATGGCCCAGATCGCATTTCGCCCGAAAAAAAGCACCCCACATCGAAATGGTGAGCTGGTTTTCCTCACTTATAAGCTTGATCCTCCCAACGACTGCTCAGAAAACACACAACACACATGAAGGGGGCCCTATACATGGGCTCCTGTGCTGCCCCCACAGGCCTTAGCCTACCCATACTCCGTCACGGCCTTGCCCCTACGGTGGTGCGCCTCTGCGCTCCTGCTCCCGTGCTCCCTTCAAGGAAACTCTTCCCAAGCTTGGGTCGGCCTTTGGATTGGGCTGAGGGCTTAGGATCAGCCACTTCGTGTGAGCTACATCCATCGGCCCTAGCCATAAAGGGATGTCCCTATTAGGCCATTGTTTTACAAAATATTACACTCAAAATTAAAAAGTATTAAAAAGAAAACAATTCATTTATTAAAACTATATATAATTTATATGTTTTAAACATTAATGAATACAAAATAAAAATTGTCTTAGTTAAAATTATTTCTAAAATTATAAACACTAAACGTTTTTAACACAAAAAGTTATAAAAAAAGATTTTAATAAACCTATATGATAATTTTTGTGCTAGTATCATATGAAACATAATTTAATCAAAACATAATTTAATTTGAATAATTTAAACATAGTTTACAACATTATTTAAGAAATGAAAATCATTACATTGTATTTGAATTATTCGCAATGTATTTTGAATTCTTTAATACTTTTAAAAATCACTTAAGGGTGAAATAAAGAATTAACTCGTATCCTTTTAGAGATCTAAAATGATGGTTTAATTATAATTTCATTCATAACATGAATATTTGGAAACTAAATAATATTTAAATAATTTCAATCATACAAACAAAGTCCAATGACTATAATTATAACTGTTATCTTTCAAAGTTCACCAGAGCAATGGTCGGGTTTATTCCCTATAATACCATGCCTCAGAGTGTCCTAAACTCAAGAAGAAGGAGGAGATGGTGCTTGTCATACCGTTGATTCTCAGCAAGGTTTATATGATCATGGTGGTGTTTTTTTTATTTTCACTGAATCGAAGGATCTCCTTTATTTACCGTGTCTTGTTGTATTTGTAGGGGGGCTTCCCATAGTTCTGATAGGATTTTTATTTGGCATTTTGGGTAAGATGTTTCCTTGTGATCTTAACACATTGTAAACACTGTGGTGTTCTTTTTATTATGAAAAGACTTGTGTTCATTTGTGTGATTTTCTCGGCATCATTCTAATATAAATTAAGACTATGTTATTACTCCTCAAGAGAAACAATTTTTTCCAGTTATTAAGGAACTAAAAAAAATGAAAAATTAAACTTATCAATACAAGTGGAACAAGTTTTCAGGGTGTTCCAAAATGTGCTTCATCCAGGTATAAAACACTAGGTTCGTTGAAATATTTATAGCACTATGACTATCACAATACAATACATTCCCCTCTCGCTTTCTTCCCAATTCATACAAGAAGTTTTTCAGCCAAACCAGCTCTTTCCCAGCTTCTGTTACAACAATGTATTCTAACACTATGGTGGATAAAGCTACCACCTTCTGCAATTGTGATATCCAACTTACTGCAGTTCCTCCATAGGCAAATACATAACCCATGGTACTTCTCTCACTTTTGACATCACCTCCAAGGTCAACATTCACATACCCCTGCAATGAATTTTCTTTCCCAAAGCAAAGATATACCTCCTTGATGCCCTTAAAATACCTCAGTATCCACTTCATAGCTTCCCAACATTGCTTTCCAGGGTTATCCATATACCTGCTCACAACTCCCACTACATGAGCAATGTCAGGTCAAGTGCAGACCATGAAAAACATCAAACTTCTAATAGATGATGCATATGGAACCTTTTCCATTCACTTAATCACTTATTCCATCTTTGGTGAATGATATTTTTAGAGTTTGAAATGGTCTTCTAGGGGAATAGAGACTGCCTTTGCTTCCAGTATACTGAAACTTCTTAGAAAATTCCCAATCTAGTTATCCTATGATAACATTAGGGATCCATCCACACAGTATATCATGATATTCACCCCCAAAATCTTGTTAGATTCTCCAAGATCCTTCATTTCAAACTCTTAAGACATCTACCCTTTCAACTCATCAATAATCTACATACATGATTTTTAAATGAGCATTTCATCAACATACAAAAGTAATATATTTTATTCATCTCCAAAGGACTTAATGTATCAAAATTTATCCATGACACATTGTTTTTATGAATTTTTATTCATTAATGCATCATGTTTTTTGTTCTACTTCCTGGGTGCCTACTTCAACCCATAAAAGATATTTTGGAGTTTTCACACCAAGTCTTCCTTCCCAGACTCTATATATCCCTCTGGATACTTCATGTAGATTCCACCTATATATCTCCCTGAAGGAAATCATTCTTGACATCAAGATACTCAAGATGAAAGTCTTCTGATGAAATAATGTTGAGAACCACCCAGATGGTGGTAAGATTCACTACCGGTGAGAATATTTCAGTTAAATCTTCTCCCTCCTTCTGTTGGAATCCTTTCACCACTGGCCTCACCTTGAACCTCCTCTTTCCATCATGTTCTTCCTTGAACTGGTATACCCATTTGTTCTGAAATGATCTTTTTTTCTTTTGGTAGAGGTGTCGGCTCCAAAGTGTTATTATCATGCAATGAGGAAATATCCTCCTTTATAGCCAGCTCCCACTTTCCTGACTCCTTCAATTGCATTACCTCTTCAAAATATTCTAGTTCTCCACCCTTAGTCAATAACCGATAATGAAAGGATGGTGAGTACCTATGCGCATGAATTATTACCCTTGATGATCTTTTAAACCTCACTAGAGTAGTAGGTTCTACCAGTTTAGATGTCTCACGCTCAGATACCCCTTTAATATCCACTTTCTCTTTGTACTCTAATTCAATATTCCCATTTTCATCTTCCGCTACATGATGATCTTTGTACAGGACACCTTCATTGAATATCATATTCTGGCTCCTGATGACCATCGTGTTGAGATCATCCCAAAAATGGTAACCAAAATCCTCAGCACCATAACCAATAAAAAAACATCTTTTGGACTTCGCATCAAGCTTGTACCTTGTGGGAACATCAACATGTACATATGAAAAACACCTAAAGACTTGTAAATGTGAGAGTCTCTCCTTATTAACTTACCATAGATCCCCAGGTAGAAATTATTCCATTGGCACATATGGACTTCTATTGATGAGATATGTTTCCATTTTCACCGCATTAGCCCAAATGGTTTTGGGAAACCCCGAGTGTAACCTCATACTTCTGGCATGTCCATTAAACATCCTATTCATAATCTCTGCCACAACATTCTATTGTGGTGTACCTGGAATATCCTTCTCCCACCGAATTCCATTATCAAAAAATAATTTTATAAACTCCTAACTACCATACTATCCACCATTTCAGACCTCAAACATTCATCTTTGATCCCGACACACTCTCCTATGTGATCTTTCACTTATAAAACATCTTAAACGTGTCATATTTATTTTTCAAATAGTAGAACCAAACCTTCCTTGTGGAGTCATCAATGAATGTCACATAATTTTGTTACCCTCTAATGGAAAGTATAGGTGCATGCCCCCAAACATCAGTGTGCACTTGGTCCATCTTTCCAGCCTTTGGTGTTCTGCCTCCTTTTACATGTGATACCATCTTATGCTTTCCAAGGATGCAATCTTCACATAATCCAACTTCCACCGAATTCAAATATGGTAACATACCTTTTGTTTCCAACACCTTCATCCCCTTCTCACTCATGTGGACTAGCCTTTAGTTCCATATTTTTTAATCTCCTACATTTTTGAGTGATACAACCATGTTTATGTAGGTTTCTATCATGTTGTACTAGGTACCATTCTTTTCTCCACGAGATATGACCATAACTCCTTTAGTGATCTTCCATGAACCACCAGTGAACGTGGTACTCAAAATTGCATCATCAAGATATCTAATAGAAACAACATTTCTTCTAAATCTAGAGATATACTTCAAATTTTCCATAATGAGCATACTACCACTGTTGTTATTGATCTGTGCATCTTCTTTCCCCATAATCTAAAAGGGTTAATAATCAACAAGATGTACCTTGATGAAATTTACCAAAACACAATTTTTCAAAAATACCATATCTGATGTAGAATGTAAAGAATCCCTAGATTCTAAAATCCATTACTCCAATGGTCTATCCATGCTCATCAGTGACACATCATTAGTTCCTTCAACCACAATGTTTTCTCCACTGGTTTTAGGTCCCTTCCATTTTTCTCTGCACTCCTTCTTGAAATTTCCTTTATTTACACATATCCAGTAGGTTAGACCAACCCCCTTTTCTTTGTCTTAGATTTTCCCTCTGGACTTTGATCACCCTCTATGATTGTCTTGCTGTGGGTACCTTTCTATTCCTTCAACATTCAGAGAAAAACCAGAGATTCTGACTAATTCTCTTCTTCGTATATCCTCACTGTGGATTATGTCTTGTATATATTTCAGAGACAATTTGGTATTATCCAAAGTACGACTCATAGCTATTACAGTTGCTTCCCAACTATCAGGTAAAGAAGATAGTAATACTAGTGCACATACATCATCACTATGATCAATATACCATGACATCCCACCTCACATACCTTGTGAAATATAAAGAGAAGTTTTAGATACATATGATTATCACAATATTATACTAGTGTTAATAGGAATGATGTATTTAGATATTTATATCAAGTTCAATATATTAAAGTATACTGATCAGTTAGAAAAGTTGGGATTCCATAAGGATAATAAATTATCCATTAATCCCATATTATCATCCTTATCTTCCAGGTTATCATTATTCATCTTGAATAATGAGATGAATAGAACAAACGAACAATTGGGGAATCTTTTTACAAAGCTTAACTAGGTATATAGAGTTCTAGAGAACTCATTTTCACAACACTTACGTTGAAAAAAATTAAAATAAAGGTCATAAAACCCATGACTATATTATAGTAAATGACACATTTACAAAATCATTCAATGGGAAAAAAGAGTTAGAGGTACTTTAGTGAATATGAGGCTATTTTCCTCCTATGTTAATAGAAAAGTCAATTTAAAAAGAAACTGAAATAAATCAAAGAAGAAAAATTCTTCATCTAATTAAATAATATATTAATTATATTATTTAATGTTTCTATATCACTTCTTGGGTTTAATACACGTGTATTTTAATACAAGAACCAACTAATTAGGATGTGTTCCATCGGTGGCTAATAAATGGTGATTTTTATGTTAGTAGTGAAAAAATTACAAGAAGTAATGTTAGCTCTCCCAGTGGCTAGGAAAAGGTGATTCCTATGTCAACAATTTGAAAAACATGACTTCAGAAGCATGGAGTGTTATCAAGGTAACAGAAGGGTGATTCTTATATTTTCAAGTGCAAAACCAATTTTCATTTACAAGAGGATTGATTCATTTTAAACTATTATTTGGGTCAAGTGTTACCCAAAATTTGTGTCAATATTCTATTAAACACAATAAGACGTTATTTATTTTGAAATGAATGTTGTTATAAAACACTATTAGTTTAATAAAACATATATCATAGATTTCTTTCATTGGTAATATATGATGAATATAATTATAAGACTCATACATAATCATGACATGATAATTCTCAGTCAAGTAAAACTATATGTTATGATATACCCAGTATGATGTTTAGAATCATTGTAGATAAAAAAATTTGGTATATGTCATACTTATGTTTTAGACTAAGAATCTTTTAGATATAATGGCAACATATAATGATTTCATAATTAGTTCAGTTACATAACATAAACCATTCCATAGTGAAGCTAGAGTTAAATTCATCTACTTAATTAAATTAATTAAATTGATTGTAGGAATGATAGATGACAATAATGAATGAACTTGGTGAAATGTATAGGATCCTCTAGGATAGTATGTTAGAGTATGTCTTAACCAAGCATTCATCGATCATCAACTGAAGAGTGAATATTTTTTCCTAAACTCACAATACCATATTCACATCAAATATATGGTAATAATAAAAGGTAGAATGATGAGGATCCCTAAATATATATTTCAATCATTCCTTGTCTCTTTTCAAACATATTTTGCAATATAGTAGTTTAATAACTAACCATATTCCATCTAAACTGACTAATGGATATCATATAAGTTATGATACAATGAAATTCTATTATATCACAACCTTAAGAGTTTTTTTGATGGGATCCATTTTAAATCCAACGAAATCTTCAAATATATATCATGAAAAACACAAGGTTCATCTTAATTAATGATTCTATAACTATTAAATATTTTAACCACCCAATTATAAAATAAGGTATATATCATACCAAAAAAATATTTCTATGTTAGAAGGACATATATTTTAATATAGAGGGATAAAGTAAGACTTTCATTGAATCTTATCTCCAGATGCACAAGTTATCATAAGAACATTAAAAGATCACATGTGTTAGTGGGGGTAATTATTTTATAGAAACATACTACATAGGAAGGTTAAAACCATAGTGGTGGTTTTATATTCTCCTCAATGAGTGATATATTATTTTATAAGAGTAATAAACCCTACTGAGAGTAGTATTTTATAACTAGATATGATTGACATGTTATTATGTATTCAAATATGGATTCCATATATCAAAATTCTTTTTTTATTTAGGTGGTTGATATAAATCCATTGGTGGTTATTCCACAAAAAAATACATGGATGGTACACATGTGATACCAGTAAGGATTAACTGGTTATACCAATCTATCATGCATAAATACATTTGAATTATAATTTTTGTTGCTATAATGAACATTATATTAGGAATCAGATGTCAGAGTCACCTCCCTTGTATATAGCTTTATGGAACATGTCTATATGATGTGACTAGAATGATTGGAGACATCAAAGAAAGAAAATATATAATGAATGTTTCAAGGGTCTATTTATGGGTCAAAACAAGAATAATTATTGTACTATATTAATTTGAAATGATATCTTATTAGTTTCCTAGAAGTGGTTAGTGGGATTTATTTAGATTTCAAAGATATATTTGTTTGAAAACATATTGAAAACAAGGGATTATTCTTATGGTTATATAAGAATAAATATTTATCCAAAGATGAATTTAGTAGTATCCCATGTTACAATGAACAAAATATACTTATATAGACAAATGAGTTACTTAATCCAAGTTATTATATATAAATGACATGTAATTGAAAAATAAAATATTTAATAATACATTGAAATTGATTTTAGTGTCACATGGTATTTTCATGATGAATAAACTACAAATACTTAAGATTATTTTAGAAATCTATTCACATACCATGATATCTACTTAGGTTTGATATTAATTATGAATAAATCATAAAATGAAAATATCAAACAATATTGAGAGAATTTCATAGGCTACTAGTTAGTACTATCCAACAGTGCTTGACTAAGAAAATTGGGATGAGTTCTTGGTAATTCATGAAATAGGAATACATGTTTTCATGGGATATGAAACTAGTATTCTTTAGATCAGTTTGATCTAGTGTCTTTGTAAGGGTAAAGTAATATGAAATGGTAAAAAATGTTTCAACAAGAAGTTACCATAAATATATTACACTTAGTACATTGTATCTTATGAAGCATCATAAAAAGAAATTTTAGCAATGATTTTTTCTAAATTTTAAAATTATACCTTGATAGTAAGATTCAATCAAATTATGATGAATTTTAATTATGTTATTATACAAAATGTTATGGATGATAGAGAATAAAGATAAATATTCTCATTTATATAATCTATTGGTGGATGTTCATAGAGTTATGAGGTCATAGTAAGTAGAACAATTACAAATAACACGGTGGGATAAACAACTATAACCATATATCAATAGAATCCTGTTTATCATGTGATGCTAACCTGTTATGTTTCTATAATTTGACTCTAGTGTAAGTTAGAGTTTTTTGGAGTTATTTCCTTAGAAAAAGTCTTCTATTTTATTACCAAAATATTCACAATGTTGAGTATTAATTTATATCTTATCACATGATGATTATTCTAATTCATGACATCTATGTGATAATATCCTAAGGGTAATTATCACACTAAAAGGTTATAGAATTTGTCTACTATGATGATAACCTTGGATTTCTATGATATTATTCCCAATATATGTTCTATGTCCATATGATATTGTCTGATGGGACACAAATGTTTCAAGTCATTAGGGGTAGGAGCCTCATAAGACATTCAGACTTCTTCTCATGAAGATTATCCTTTGTAATCTCATATAACACCCTGTTACCTTAATTTAAGTAATAATAGACCCTTTTTTTGATATCCTTATGATTAGGTCTTGTCTAGGGTTGTTTTTGGTGAATTTAAATTGTTTTGGAGGTTTTGAGGGCTATGAACGGTTGGATCATAGTTAGGGAAATCCATGCGGTTTGGCTTAGAAAATAGTGTGTCCAATGTTGAGTCACTAGACGGGGGAACATGGTTTATCCAAACCATATGACCAACCATCCAAACTATGAAACCTACTACTTTGGGGATTTTCATTGTTGATGGCTGGTTAAACTAACTATGCAGACAAATTGCACACCCTATCCAAAAGCCCAATAAGGGTGAATAGTTAGGGAACATGGTTTCTAATAACCGTAAGACCCAAATAAGAAATTGTGAACATAGATTTTTAATCACCTAAAATTGATTTTAAAATTTTTTGGGCCCATATTATAACCCCTAAAAAACCCTATTTTACTCTAATTTGATTACTTGGTCTTTGGAGGCTCTCATGGGGCCAAATTGACTCCTTTAATCAATTCTATTTAAAGATTGAAGCATCAGTGATTGCATTTTATCTACTTCCAATAAGTGTATCTCCCATTATTTGGTTTCTTCTGATTATAACATATCTATATACTAGAGAGTGGTATATAATCATGATATTGATGGATCCAATCCTTGATTTTATGGATCTTGATTCTTTGTTTAATTCCTTGATCTATTTCACCTTTTATCTTCTTTGGTGTTTCCCTTATAGGTGTTGATTTGATGGAATGATTAAAGGTATGTGGTTCTATAATGATTTGGCCTATAATTGAAACCCTAATTTCTTTATTTATTTAAAACGAGTTCTTAATTGGTTTTAAAAGCCTAATTTGAGATGATTTGATGCATGAATTGAAAAGGGTAATGAAATTGTGAAAAATACCCAATTTCAATGGAATTGAAATTGTTCGGTGGATTTAGAGAAAAATGATGGATTTAATTGAAAGTTGATTTGATGAAATGATTTTATGTTTATTATTGAGAAAATTGGACTAAAATGAAAGATGATTGATAAATACATGAATTTAATGAAAACCTATGATTTGGATTTGAAATTGAAAAGGGATCGTTGAAATTGAAATTGAGAAATTGAATTGTGGATGATGAATTTATTTGAAATGAATTATTTTCCCAATAATTAATGAATTATAAATCGATTTATTGATCACAAGTGAGCCTGAGTAGTTAGTAAGAGATTTGGACAAACATGCTAGGACTCTGACTCCCTGGCTATAGATTGAGGATGAAAAAATTAACTAAACCATGTTCGAAATGGTTTCACACGATGGATACCCTAATGGGATTTTGATTGATTATATCGATGGATTTCACCTTAGTGAGTATTTCTACATACTAGAGTTATACTAATGATTGAGATTTGTGAGGTTCCTATAGCTAGTAACTAATGTACCTCTGGTCTTATTATCATGGTGACTTGTTTTATTTTACTTAATGATATATTCCATTGTTTATAGAACTATTTTATTAATACCAAATCTTTTATATAATTGTTTTATATAAAATATTCATTTTATCCATGTTTTGATATATCCTCCTTCTTTTGAATTGAAATCATGTTTTAGTTTAAAAAATATAAATAAATTTATATGCCTTGTTTTATTTTAATTAAAATAATAAATTATTTAATTGTTTTGAAATTGATTATGGAAAACTTGGTGAGTCCTTATTAGGATGTTTAGCTCACACCCTAACTTTACCTTTGAAAATTTGTAGATCTTATTAGCCAGATCTAGGGAAATGGAAAGCACCAGTTGGAGGTGGTAGTTGTTCTTGATCTGTGGGACTCTAGAGTGTTGATGGTGACCAGTGGAGCTATGGAATAATTTTTCCATGGTTTTTGAGTGACTATGTCTTGGTGTATATTGAATTTTATTTTGGATAATGACTACATAAGGTTGTTTACTTGACTACTTGTTGTACTTTTCTCCTTGAGTAGAATTTGACATACTGATAATGTGCTGCTTTATCTTCCACTATTTTATCATTATTTGTGAAAACCCCATTCTCTTTGATCTTTTATATGATATTAGGTGATAGTTTCCAACCATTGGGGATTAGTAATACCCTTTGAGCCATGTAAGGACTGGTCCAGGCATTAGTGTACCAGGGTATTTGGGCTAGTTCATGAAAAAATGGTATTAGATGGAGGATGAACTTCTTTTATTAATGTAGGTATATTGTCTGGGATGTCCTGGTATAAAGAAGGTAGGATTTTTAGGACCTAAGAGGGGGTTAGGAGTAAGTTACTAGCCTAATATAATTGTAACAATCCTTAAGTCACCATAGTTGTTTGAGAAAAGTGGCTTTGAGGAATGTTTTGATCTAATTCTACCATTTTCTATGCTTTTAAACTGAGTATCTTGAAATCCAAAAAATTTGAACTCTGTTTGATGGAATTTATATTCCTATATCTCTTGTTTTAGTTGATGATCCAAGTATCCTTGCTGATGTTTTTGTGTTTCCTATGGATTTTGTGTAATATAATTCCCCTAAGGATACATTTTAATAGACTATAAGATGAAGCTATCGATGAACTGTAATAAGAGAATCCTCAAATTGAAAATAATCATATTGAGATTATGGTGCATATTTTCCATGATTTGGGATAGGTAGCTACACCCATACCTATTTAGGATTTTGTAGTAGAACCTCGAATAGATGAAGTTAGATATCTTACTCAAGAGTTTCTTCACAAGAATACACTATCTTTCAAAGTCTCAAAGATCCTCTGGAGTTTGAGGATTGGTTAAAAAATATTGATCTATGTTTTGAGTTCATTAAAACACCTTACTTTATTAAAGTGAAATGTGCTACCTTCAAAATTGAGGTTCCTAGTGGGAGATGGTGGGATTTGATGGATATAGAGAATAAAAATGAGGACTTGGAGTGAAAAGTCATTAGATATCTTTTCACAGAGCAGTTTTATCCAGATTCTATGGTCTTGGAAAAGTCTATGGATTTTCTTACCCTCTAAAAAGGTGATCTAATTGTGACTTAGTATGTGAACTATTTTTCTAATTTTTTTATTTTTATCCTAAGGTGGTGACTAATGAGAAACTAAAACCACAAATATTTGAGATATATATTCAATATGATATCTGATCTTTGGTCTTCATACTAAAACTCAATTATTATACATATGTGTTATATAGAGCATGTATGACTGAGATTAACCTAGATAGCAGGTCAAGGTTTAAGGGAGTCCATCTTACTCCCCGTGGAATTTCATTCAGTTCCTTTAAAATAAATAATAATTTTAATGATTCTCATAGTTTTTTTTGACAACATACTCCATCTAGTCCAATTTTAGTGTCTAGAGGAGTCCCTTTGACTTACTTTCAGAGCTATATGGTTGGAAATTCTAAGTGATTTTTCACTAAGGCACCCAAGATCTGTGGTACATGTAGTTGTTCGAGCCACTTATAAATGTTATGTCATGTATTTTATTCTCCATGTTGTGGAATGGTCTCATAATCTCTTAAAAGTACTACATTGAAATCATATTCTTCATGAACTAATGGGTTATAGCCATAAGTATCTGGAATGAAGATTCTTCACACAGTGGAAGAGTCTTAAAAATAAGTTTATGTGGGTCCAGTGATAGTGAGATGTACCATCACTATAACTTTATCTTTAGTGACTAATTTATTTTATACTGGTTCATATCACTCATTCATATCAACATATGTTGTGAATTTTCTATTCCTTCCTATAGAGACTTGATCTTATGAAATATATATTACTATGCCCCTTGGAACAAAGAGACAAAGGTGCATCTGATGTCCCTCTAGCATTTTCTCTCTATCAGAGATTGAGATTACTTGGAAATTTTTGTTTCTTGACATAAAACCACTTGATTTCATTCTTGGTATAATTTGGATGATTTTTCATAAGGCCTAGATTTAATGTTGTCTTCGGTGGTTCTTCTTTACTATGCCCAATGGGGTTTGCCGTGTTTTTAGGGAGAGTGGGACCCAAGTCCAAGTAGAGACAAACCTTCTTTTCCAGAGTTGTGTATCTTAATATCAGAGTTTGATTTTAATTTGGAGTGATAATATTTGAGTGGTGATCTGCCTCCATTAGTCGTTGAGTTTAACAACATGTTTCCAAATGATTTTTCTTATTCTCCACCAGTATGAGAGGTAGATTTATTTATTAATATTCTATTGGGTACCCAACCCATATTTATTATTTTTTACCATATGAAACCGGATGAATCGAATGAGTAGAAAACTCAATTGGATGATTTTTTGGTTAAAGGATTTATGCACCCAATTGTTTAACCTTGGGTGACTATTATTATTTTTATGAAGAAATATGATGGAATACTTTTCATTTGTGTTGATTACCAAAAACTCAATCTACTTAAAGTAAAGAAAAAATATCAATTTCCATGGATTGATGATTTATTTGACTAGTTGAAAGGGTTGAAGTGGTTTTTAAATATTTATCTTCAGTATGGTTACCACCAATTAAGAATTAATAAATACAACACCCTAAATACTACCTTTAGAATTAGGTATGGCCATTATGAGTATCTTTTTATGCCTTTTAGTTTAACCAATGATAGTTATTATAGACCTGATCAATAAAATATTCCATGATTATCTCAATTTAATCATGGTGGTGTTCATAAAATACATTTTATTTCACTCTAAAATTTATGAGGCAATGTGCTTCATTTTAGAGGAGTCTTAGAAATATTTAGAGAACACTGAATTTATGTGAAGATTTAAAAATGTAGTTTCTGGATTTAGGAAGTTATGTTCTTGGGATACATGATCTAGAAAATGGTAATTTAGTTTATCCTAATAAAGTGAAGGTAGTTATGACATGGGAAAAACCACATAATGTTTTTGAGATTAGGAGATTCATTTGTTTGGAAGGGTATTATCATAGGTTCAATAAAGGTTTCTATAATCCAGATTCTCTAATGACCCCTCTCACTCAAAAAGGGGTGAAGTTCAATTGGGATTCAAAATTTCAAAGTTCTTTTAATGATTTGAAGAATATTTTAACTTCCCTTCTAGTGTTGACCCTTACAGAGTTTGGGCAGGACTATGTGGTCTTTTGTGATGTATCAGGTTTGGGGTTGGGATGAGTTCTTATGCAGGGTGATCACATGGTACCATATGGCTCCTAGAAGCTTTGGACACATGATAAAATTATCAAAATCATTATCTAAAAATTTTATCAATGATGAATTCTCTTAAGATTTGGTAAAATTAACTTTTCAAAGGATTTTTTACCCTATTTTCTAAACATAAATTATTGAGTTATATCTTCTTGAAAAAATATTTCAACCTCTAATAGAGGTGATGGGTGGAGTATCTGTAGTTGTTTGATTGATATTTCCTACACACATATTAAAGAAAATTTCATTGATGATTCTTTGAGTATAAAACTCCTAAACTGGGCCATGAAAAAATCATACAAAGAGTGGAATATGAGGGATATCTTTTCTTAATTGAATTTTGGTGTCCAGGAGGATGTCACAGTTTCATGACCCCTTCCCACCAATGATACTATAATGAGGATAGAGAGATAATAACCCCATGATTCCCACCTACTATAGGTCCCATGTTGGAGTTTAGCACCAAGGGTATAAAAATCTCACAATATGGGATGAATTAACCTCCATAAATGAAACATGTCTGTTAGATAGGATAAAAAATCACTAAAATCCAGCAAAAAATATAAAGATAAAACAAAAAACCATCCCACAATGCATGAATAAAGTAAAACCATTACATATAAAAGTATCCAAAGTAAAAACCAAAATACAAGTATACTAAAAAGACTCAAAAAAAACCAACCCAACTAATAATGTCCAAATCAGTCCCCAAATTTATACCAGAAACCTGAAAATCAATTTATATGCATAGGTTGAGAATAACAGGTGTACTTAGTAGGGAGATAACCAAAGCCTCAAGTGAAAATGTGAAAATAGCATTCTAATGAGCCAATAAAAAAACTACAGAACCAACAAGAACCTATACAAGTCATTTAACCAAACCAAGCATAACTATGAACCACTCACCAAATCACAAATACAATATAATAATATAACATTGACATCCTAACAAATCTATGTTCTCTACTTCCCCTAACACACTGATTTTCCACACTCACACCCCAACATTAAATTTTCTATACTCCAATCCCTTATACACATATCACATCATACCAGATCTCACCCACAGACACCTGGGCCACACATCACATTACATCCTTCCCCTAGACACCTTGGCCATGCATCACATCACCTCACATATCATCTCACCCATAGACACTTGGGTCACACATCACATCACATCACATATCAATTATAACCTGAGCAATATGGTATCATGAATGTCAAGTAACTAAACCTCATTCCCTCCTCTTATCACGCATTACCCCCACCACATATCACATCACACCACATCACATCTCACCCATAGACACCTGAGAAAACACATCGCATCCCACCCGAAGACACCTAGTCCATCACATCACTAGTGGGTAATCTATAACACAAAATCATATTAATACTACCATAGGAAGACTGTGGGAGAGTGGGTATCCATACACCTATATCACTACCATCTTGGATGTTGGTGAAAACAACCAGAACTCATCATCTATGAGAATTTATACGGTTATCCAACTTGTGTGGGGAATGTATAAAATAACATAAACAGACATGATATTTAGATAACACATAATACCCAACCTATGAGTTCACATTAACAACACTAGTGCACACCAAATAACCACCACTTACCACACATAAACCATCTCAATTTCAAACACCACTACATGAAACACCATGAAACCACTACATAAGATGAACAACATTTACCACTTTTAGTTACAGGATTCACTACATTTATTCATTATATATTTCATTTCACATTATATAATTTATTCTTTCAATAAATTCGGTTTAAACGAATTATCACTCATCTATTTATAGTTCACCTTGTTTATTTATAATCCTATTTTGTTTCATATATCATCACAATTCATCCCATGGATTACCAGGAAACTAACATAACCATGAAACACAACAATTGGCCTATGTCTCACAACCACAACCACAACACCACACATCCACCATCTTCATCACGTCACATTTCAAAAGCCTTCTCACAATAAAAATGTTTTATAATGCTATTACCACATAATAGAAAAAAACCCACTGTGCCAAAACCACTAAACCACAAAAAAATGATTTTATCACTATGCCACATCCACTACACCACAACCACTACACCACAACCACTGCACCACAACCACTACACCACAACCACTACGCCACAACCACTAGACCATAACCACCAAACCACAACCTCATTACACCATGTCACACAACTGCTCACACCACATCAATGATAACAAAACTCTGTATCACAGTCCCACACATCCCATGTACCATCCAATCACCTTCATCATCGTACAAAATCCCAAACCATGAATGGAAAACACAAAAATCACAAACACACAACAACACAAACCAACTTCCATAATTATCCAAGGGAAATATCACATATCTTATTTATTTAGATGGAGTATTATCACACAAATAAAATGTCCAGGGAAACAAATTATTATCATAATATCTATTATTTAACCTTTTTATTCAGGGTGTAATCACACATCAACACAACATGGGTCATTACAGCATAACAACTACAACACAAAAAATGACCCTAATGCCATTATTTTTAGAATTGGAAACAAGAATGAATAAAAACTTCAACATGTATCAAAATAGAAAATCATGTGATAAATCTCCACACCCATCAATTTTAGAAATGATAATTCATTATCTCATTATTCCCTTAATATCCACCCAAATTAATGAAAACCCATTAATATCTCACACATAACACATAAATAGGTGAGAAAAAGGATTATCTACCTCAAGGAAGCTTTTTGATTTCTCTACGCACCACATGATGAAGAAGAAACCACCTAAAATCATCATCTGCACAAAGAACTCAAGGATCAACCTACACGGCACTAAAGCATTGTAAAAAATGAAACCCATAGACACCCCATACCCAAACCTCACCACCATAGTAGATCTCTCAATAAGAACAGAAGGAAACCCACATGAAAGAGAGGATAACTCACCAAAAGTTTCCAATGAGCATCTATCAAAACTAATAAATCAATTTAGAAGTAAAAGGTCTATAAGATATCCTCTATAGCATCCCTGACCTGATTAGTAACCCGAAAAGTGCTATCGGGATGGGTGCCACTGGCCTTAGGCGCACCTACCTGAACACAAAACGTTGCTAACTAGCAATGAGGGTGTAAATAGGTATATTGTAGAGGGTATACCATTAAGAGATGATATAATAATGGTCTGAGTATAAGTACAATATACATTATAAGAGAATAAAGAATAAGAGGACTCAAACTAAACCCACAAATGGAAGAAGCACATCTAATAGCAATAAATAGTGGAAGCAATAAATATAGAAGTAGTAGAAATAAATAACATGCCAACATAACACTTTTAGACTCTAAGAAAAATAGGCATCCATGTAATGACCCAAAGTCTCATTAATGGAAATCCCTCTTGATCAAATTAAATGTCTCTTTATGTTTATATAAAATGTAAAATTCTTTGGTTTTATGTTTAGAATTTTGACCGTTGTTAATATAGTCGTTGAACAGTGATCACACAATTAGTATAAATATAGGGCTTTAACAAATCCCATTTACATAGAAAAAGGAAGCGATGACCTCATCCAGTAGAATTGCCACATACGAAGCCCATTTGTCAGAGCTCGGAAAAGAGGTGTCATCCTTGGGCTTCGCTCTTGACCAAGACCAAGCTAAGCTTCATCATGTCAAGCTCTAATGAGAACGTCTATTGGAAAAGTGGAAGTTGATAGAGATTACCACTCGAGCAATGTTATCTGTGCCACCCCAAGAGTCTGTCACCATCGCACACCTTACCCTTAGGTCTTATGTGGTTGTTTTAAGGGGTTATGTAACAAATCTCTAGTACTATGTTCATGTATATTTTTTTTGTATATAATAATGAATATAACGCCTTTTCATTTTTGATACATTGTAAATAGTTTTTAATGTACAAATATAGTTTTTAGTTATTATTTAATTAAGAATTATATTTTTTTAAATTAATGTATTTTTGAATTAATTAATATTTTAATATAATATTATTATTTCTAAATTAATTTTTAATAAATATATATGATCTTATAGTTTTATGAATGCAATTATAATTTTTATTAAGGTTTAAAAGCCATTTCTGTAAAAACCTATGAATTTTCGAAAAATGTCGTTTTTTATTTTAAAAGTAAAAATTTACATATTTATAAAATTATTTAGATAAAATAAATGTAATTTCTAGAATCAGGACGTCGAAATTATCCAAAAGTGAATTTTTCATAATTTTCCGAGACAGTCAAATTGTTGGGTAAAAATTAAATACCGTTTAAATATATAATGTGTTTTATGACATCATAATGACCCAATAGTGATGTAATAAAACACTATAATCTTTATTTTCGGCCAATATAAGTTTTACCATTAAAATAATGTGATTTTGGGTTTGTTTGACTTACTTTTCAAATCATTAATGGACCCCTCAAGACTTATTAAACACCTTGTCTTTTTAAATTAATTTCCATGGGAGTGTGACTCACATCCACATAAGCAACCTCATTATTTTAAGAAGTTCGGACCTTGGCCTTATAAAATATTAATTTCCTATTCCCTTTTAATAAAACCGTATTAAAAAACCATGGTATGGTTTGTGGTTTATATTAATTTAATATAAGGGGTCCCAAACCTAAATAATAAAGAATTCCCTCACCATTCCTATATAAACCCACCCAACCTCCCACTTCCTCCTCACTCAAAACCATTGGAGTTCATCCAACCTCTGCCCTACTCTCTCTAGAATCTTTCCAAGGTGCCCCAAGCACCCATGAAGCCTCTCACAAACCTATCTGTAGCCTTTGGAAGCACACTTCCAAGTAAGGGTTTTTTCTTCTTTTCTCTTTTTTGTCCAATTTTTTTAGTTGTTTTGACCTTTTAATTTCAATTATGAATGTTGGGTTATGGGTTTTCACCTCCCTCATACTGCACTCTTTATGTTTGAATTATGGGAGACCGCTTTCTCTCTCATTAAATGCCTCCCATGTACACCCGTTATTATGCCAAAATTCCAAAAGAATATTCTCTCTCCTCATTTACATTCAAGAAATACTTTTGTATCCTGAATCTAAATTCCATTACAATTGTTGGTACATATTTCTATAAGTCCTCCTTACTGTCCATTACATGTAAATATGATCAGGAACCCCTTTATCTCTCATCGACCATTTTTATGAATTCTTATGTCACGCCGTTACTCTGACGAAATCACACCGATTTTCTAAACCAATGCCATTATGTAGTGAATACCATGCCCATTTATCCATCAAGGGTATTCACCTTTATAAACATTTACTTATTGATTATAATGTTTCATATATGAATTCCACATTCCTTTATCATGGAATACATTATTATGTTTTATGAATCCATGTTTTATGATCCATGTGGCACACTTATGCATGAAATGAAATGTTTAAGAAGGGTGCGCCCTTATAGCGCTCCAATGCATAGTATCATGATACGCCATGTGTAATGAGTGTTTACTCATGCTAATTCAAGTTCAATGAGGGTTTACTTTTGCTTCATGTTCAATGAGGGTTTACTCATGCTCCATGTGCAATGAGCCTTGGCTCATGCTAATTCCATGTTAAGTGTTGTTGCCACATTTCCATGTTATGATTATCATGCTTTATGATGCCTTTATGTTCATGCTTCTCTTGTGATCTATTGATATGCCTATTTTCTAACATGTATGGTACTCCTCATGTATTCAATGTGTATTCCCTTACTGGGCTTTATAGCTCACCCTTTTCTTATGCATGTCCTCAGGTTATCCCATGAAATGCTAAGTATGAGGGAATATCATGGTCATGTAAAGGAAGTTTTGAATAATGAGGTTGTATTTCATGTTTTACGTTTTTATGTAATGATTTTAATCCCCAAAGACACTAAACCTCTCGATCTTCTTGTTGTATCAAGTGATGTTTTATGCCATAAATATTGTTTAAGTTTGTAATAAAAGCAGGGTTGTCATAGTTGGTATCAGAGGGAAGTTTAGTGATTTTTGGGATTAGGATTAGAAATCTATAGTAAAGACTTAGAGAAAAGACTAAGTATAATAAAAACATTCCTATTTTTTGGTATGTACTGAGTAAGTGGTTTATCAGACAAATACATCCCTGTCTGGATAGGAGCAGGTAGTGGCGGCTCTGGCACTGATGTATCCTAGGGGTAAAACCCAAAAACACCGCTTTGAGCTAGACTCGAATGGGAACTGGCACATGACAATGGGCCTTGCTGCACTCTTGGTTACGACACTCCCGAGGGATATGTTTTGAAAAATTCACAATCTTAGTATGAACCCTTATTAAGGGAATTAAAAAAAATGCCCCTAAGAATATATGTTAGAATGTAGATCATGAAAAGCCTAGATTGAAGCCTATAGACTCATGAGTTAAGAAAAAAAAGTTTATTTATAAGTCATCAACATTTGTCTTTGGATTACCCTTTATGTGTTACCCCTAACTTTCCCTTTATTCTAGCCAATGGATTGTAATAAAAGGACTCGGGCTAAGAACCGTTGTGAAGATCAGTGTGATGAATGTACTAATGAGATACCCAATACAATGGGAGTGGGAATCGTGAACTTTGTCATGCTTCTCTCTCAGCTAACTCATGTTTTGAATAGAAACATGGGTCAAGAGGAACATTCAATTCCCCCTAAGAAAGAACAAGTTGCTATCGAGAGCTTCATGAGACAAAGGCCTCCTACTTTTAGTGGATCATCTGATCCCACGATCGCTGAACAATGGATCAACTCCATTGAAAAGGTCTTATCCATCCTTCAATGTTCTCATCAAGAGAAGGTTCTCCTAGAGGCTTATCATATGGAGTGTGAAGTTGATCAATGGTGGACGTTGATCAAAAATACGAAGTCTGGGGAGGAGATCGAGGCGTTGGAATGGAACGATTTCCGGAAGATGTTTTTCAATAAATATTTTCCACGCACCCTCCGTCTTAAGATGGAAAGGGAATACCTTTCCCTCAAGAAAAAAGACGAAGAATATGTTGGAGCGTTCGAGGAAAACATCACAAGGTTTGCACGGTACGCTTCTGGCTTTGTCGTTACCCCCGAATGCAAAGTTGACCGCTTCTTTGGTGGGCTGAAGCCTAGCCTGCAGAAATCATTGGCGATCCGTGACTTCGAATGTTATGAGGAAATTGTTGGATGTGACCTCAAGGTTCAAATGGAGATCATGGAATCATAGGGGTATCATGGGGAGAATAAGCGTAAGGTGGACTTAAAATGCTGTTGGTCTGATGGATAAATCCAACAGTGCTATGAAGATCCAGCTCCCCACTTACCAAAAGTGCGGAAAGAAGCACCCTTGAAATCACCTTAAGGGGATGAGGAAATGCTTCAGGTGTTGAAGAGAAGGACACCTAGCTGTTAACTGTCAGCAAGAAAGAACCATGGCTACGACAGAGGAGAGGAATGCTCCATTCGAACCTCAACACGTTGTTCAATGCTACAAATGCAAAGAACCAGGGCATTTTTCAAATCAGTGCTCTAATCCAAGGGTTTTCGAAGGCAACCAACAACCTCCAAGGCAGTAAGGAAGAGATTTTTCCATCACTTCTGCCGAAGTGAACCCCGACAAAGAATTGGTGACAGGTACGCTAGTTAGTCATTCATGAATAGTGAACATACATTTTGATTCAGGTTCTATTCATTATTTTATATCTCGAAAGTTTAGTAGAACAATCCCATCACCACCAAAAATCATGGAATTGAAGATGTCGGTGAGTACATCAAATGGGGAAATCATTACATCCCATGAATATAAGTCCTCCCCTATTATAATCTGTGGATTAAATTTCCCGGCGAACCTCGTCATACTCCCTCTGGTGGAATTTGATGCAATTCTTGGCATGGATTGGCTTTCCTTATATAGAGCCAAAATAAATTGTCAGGAGAGGGAAATCACACTCCTTATAGAGAATCAACCCCTGGTTCTTTACAAGTGTAAGGAGGAAGATGAATCTCCTTTAGCTCCATCATCTCAATCATGGATATTACTTCCCTATGAGCATGCGTATCTGGCTTAGATGATTGGGTCCAAGGAAGAAACCATCCTTGAAGAAATGATTATTATGAGGGAATTCGCGGAAGTGTTTCCCGAGGAACTGCCTGGTCTTCCTCCTAGAAGAGATGTTGAATTATCAATTGAATTTATACCCGGAGCATTACCAATATCCAAGACACCATATAGAATGGTTGTTATAGAGCTTGAAGAGCTGAAGAAACAACTACAGGAGAATCTAGATAAAGGGTTTATATGCCCAAGTGCTTCACCACGGGGTGCACCAGTCCTCTTCATCAAGAAGAAGGATGGGTCAATGCACATTTGCATCGATTAGCGTGAGCTTAACAAAATCATGATAAAGAATAAGTATCCTCTTCCACGGATCGATGACTTGTTCGACCAGCTGCGTGGAACACAATAATTTTCCAAGGCATATTTTCGGTTGGGATATTATCAAGTAAGGGTGAAGAAGGAAGATGTCCCCAAGACTGCTTATCTCACAAGATACAGGCACAATGAATTCATAGTAATGACTTTCGGACTCACCAATGCTCCATCAATCATCATGGAATTGATGAATAAAATATTCAGAGATTACCTCGACAAATTTGTGGTAGTCTTTATAGATGATATTCTAATATACTCCAAAACCAAAGAGGATCATGAGAAGCATTTAAGAACTGTACTGGAGACTTTGCGCAAGGAGAAGCTCTATGAAAAATACATCAAGTGTGAGTTCTGGTTGAATGAAGTCTTATTCTTGGGCCATATCATCACAACCAATGGGATATCTGTGGACCCCTCCAAAACAGATGCTATTGAGGTATGGTTGAGACCAACATCGGTAATGGATATCTATAGCTTCTTGGGGTTAGCTGGATATTATCGACGATTTGTGAGGAATTTTTCACAATTTTCCAACCCTCTTACCAAGCTAACTCAGAAGGGAGTACATCTTTCTTGGAGTGATTAATGTGAAGAAAGCTTCAAGGAGTTGAAAAGGAGGCTTATCACTCCGCTCGTTCTCACTTTACCCACAAGTGGGGAAATTTTTGTGGTATTCAGTGATGCTTCGAAGAAGGGATTAGGCTATGTGATGATGCAGAATGAAAAAGTGATATCCTATGGCTCAAGGCAGTTGAAAATTCATGAGAGAAACTATCCAATGCATGATCTGGAGTTAGCAGCAGTGATCTTTGCCATGCAAATCTGGCGGCATTATCTCTATGGGGATAAATGTGAGATATATACTGACCAAAAGAGTCTTAAACATTTATTCACACAGAAAGAGCTTAATATGTGCCAGAGAATATGTATAGAGCTCATCAAGGATTATGACTTTTCAACACATTACCACCCTGGGAAAGCAAACAAGGTGGCATATTCCCTAAGTAGAAAGGACCTAGTGATTCTATCAATGATGATAATTGATAAGGATCCAATCTTCATAGACTTGATGAAGATGGACATGGGAATCATAAAAAAGGGAACATCATCAATACTTTCACAAATGATTTCTCAACCGTTTCTTTTGGAATGGTTAATGGATGCTCAAAGGATGACGTGGGAATTTAGGAAAAAGTGGAAGCTATCAAAAAAGGGAAATCCCCGGAGTTTAATGTTAATGAAGAAGGAATTGTGGGATTTGGGAAAAGAATATGTGTTCCATTGAGTCCGGAGCTAAAGAAGGAACTTTTGGATGATGCACATAGTTCAAATTTCTCAATTTAACCAGGGAGAACAAAGATGTATAGAGATCTCCAAGAAAACTTTTAAGGGGATAATATGAATAAGGAGATCGCTGAATATACATTAATGTGCCTGGTGTGTCAGCATGTGAAGGTAGAGAGGAAGATGTCTAAGGGGATGATGCAAGCATTTCCCATACCGGAATTGAAATGGGAGAACATCACCATGGACTTTGTCGCCGGACTTCCAAGGACATCCAAAGGCAACAATGCAATCTGGGTTGTTGTGGATCATCTTACAAAGAATGCACACTTATTTTCTATTCGGGAGGATTTCTCATTGGATCAACTGGCATAGATATATATCAGGGAAGTGGTAAGGTTTCATGGAGTACCACTTTCTTTTGTGTCTGACCGAGTTCCAAGATTCACCTCAATGTTTTGGAAGAGTCTTCAACATGATCTGAATACTGAACTGAACTTCAGTACGACTTATCATTCTCAAACTGATGGCCAATCCGAGCGTACTATCCAAACACTTGAGGACATGTTGAGAGCGTGCTCAATGGACTTTAAAGGAGGATGGGATCAACATCTTCCTCAGGTTGGGTTCTCTTATAATAATAGTTTCCACTCGAGCATCCAAATGGCACTATATGAAGCCCTGTATGGGAAAAGGTGCATAACACCGACATGTTGGGATGAGGTCGGTGAACGTAAGATGCTTGGACCCGAAACGGTTGAGAAAATGGTGCAGAAGGTGAAAACCATTCAGTAGCATATCAAGGCAGCTCAGAGTTGACTAAAAAGTTATGCAGTTAAACATCGACAAGACCATGAGTTTAAAATTGGAGACATAGTGTTTCTACGCATATCTCTGTGGAAGAAGGTCATGAGGTTTAGAAAGAAAGGGAAGTTAAATCCAAGGTATATCAGCCCCTTTGAGATTCTTGATCATGTCAGGGTTGTGGCATATCGACTAGAACTTCCACCTACCATGGCCAAAGTACATGATGTCTTTCATGTATCCCTCTTAAGGAAGTACATACCAGACCCTTCACATGTACTCTCTTCTGAGGTGGTACAATTGGAAGATGGTCTTTCTTATGAGGAGCAACCAGTGAAGATCTTAGATCGTAGAGAAAATGTTCTACAAAATAAGACAATTCCCCTCATCAAGGTGTTGTGGTGAAACCAAAAGTTTGAATAAGAGACTTGGGAATTAGAGGAAATGATGAAGCTGAGTTACCCACATCTGTTTTAGTGTGGGAAATGAATATTTCAAGGGAAAAATTTCATAAGGGGGGAATATTGTAACGACCCAAAGTTTCATTAATGGAAATATCTCTTGATCCAATTAATTGTCTTTTTCTGTTTATATAAATTTTCAAATTATTTGGTTTTATGTTATGAATCTTGACCGTTTATAATATAGTCGTTGAACAGTTATCACATGATTAGTATAAATATAGGGCTTTAACAAATCCAATTTACTCATACAAAGGAAGCGATGACCTCATCCAGTAGAATTGCCCCATTTGAAGCCCATTTGTCAGAGCTCGGAAAAGAGGTGGCATCATTGGGCTTCGCTCTTGACCAAGCCCAAGCTAAGATTCATCATGTCAAGATTTAACGGGACCATCTACGGGAAAAGTTGAAGTTGATAGAGATTACCACTCGAGCGATGTTATTAGAGTCACCCCAAGAGGCTGTCACCATCACACAACTTACCCTTAGATCTTATGCAGCTATTTTAAGGGGTTATGTAACAAATCGCTAGTACAATGTTCATTTATATTATTTTTGAATATAATAATGAATATACCTCCTTGTCATTTTTGATACATTGTAAATAATTTTTAATGTACAAATAGTGTTTTTAGCTATTATTTAATTAAGAATTATATTTTTTTAAATTAATGTATTTTTTGAATTAAATAATATTTTAATAAAATATTATTATTATTATTAAATTAAGTTTTAATAAATATTAATGATCTTATAATTTTATGAACGTAATTATTATTTTCATTAAGGTTTAGAAGCCATTTCTGTCAAAATTTGTGAATATTCGATAAATTTCGGTTTTTATTTTAAAAATAAAAATTAACATATTCAGAAAATTATTTAGATAAAATAAATTTTATTTCTGGAATCAAGACATCAAAATTATCCAATGGTGAATTTTTCATAATTTTCTGAGACAGACAAATATTTGGGTAAAAATTAAATACCATTTAAATATATAATATGTTTTATGACATCATAATGACCCAATAGTGATGTAATAAAATACTATAATAATTATGTTCGGACAATATATGTTTTAACATTAAAAAAATGTGATTTTGGGTTTGTTTTACTAACTTTTCAAAGCATTAATGGACCCCTCAAGACTTATTAAGCACCTTGTATTTTTAAATTAATTTCCATGGGAGTGTGACTCACCTCCACACATGCAACCTCATTATTTAAAGAAGTTCGGACCTTGGACATATAAAATATTGTTTTCCTCTTCCATTTTCCAAAAACCATGGTCAAAAACCAAGGTATGGTTTGTGGTTTGGATTAATTTAATATAAGGGGTCCCAAACCTAAATAATAAAGAATTCCCTCACCTTTCCTATATAAACCCACCCAAGATCCCACTTCCTCCTCACTCAAAACCTTTGGTGTTCATCCATCCTCTGCCCTACTCTCTCTAGAATCCTCCCAAGGTTCCCCAAGATCCCAAGAAGCCTCTCACAAGCCTCTCTCTAGCCTTTGGATGCACACTTCCAAGTAAATGTTTTTTCTTCCTTTCACTTTTTTGTCCAATTTTCATTAGGTTGTTTTGCCAATTTAATTTTAATTATGAATATTGGGGTATGGTTTCACTACACCCTCATACAGACCTATTTATGTTTTAATGATGGGAGAGCCCTTTCTCTCTCATTAAATTCCTCCCATGTACACCCATTACTATGCCGAATTTCCGAAAGGAACTTCTCTCTCCTCATTTACATTCAAGAAATACTTTTGTATCATGAATATAAATTCCATTATAATTGTTGGGACATGATTCTATATGACATAATTATTGTCCATTACATTTAAATATGAATAGGACCCCCTTTCTCTCTCATCAACCATTTTTATGAATTTTTTTCCACGCCGTTACACTGCCAAAATTGCACCGTTTTTCAAAACCAATGCCATTGTGTAGTGAATACCATACCCATTTCTCCATCAATGGTATTCACCATTATTCACATTTACTTATTGATTATAATGTTTCATGTATTAATTCAACATTCATTTGTCGTGGAAGAAATTATTATGTTTTATGAATCCGTGTTTTATGATCCATGTGGCACACTTATGCAAGAAATGAAATGTTTACGAAAGGTGCGCCCTTATAGCGCTCCAATGCATTGGGTAAAGTATAGTATCATGATAAGCCATGTGAAATGAGTGTTGACTCATGTTAATTCAAGTGCATTGAGGGTTTACTCATGCTTCATGTGCAATGATGGTTTACGCATGCTCCAAATGCAATGAGCCTTGGCTCATGCTAATTCCATGTTAAGTGTTGTTGCCACATTTCCATGTTATGATTATCATGATTTATCAGGCCTTTATGTTCATGTTTCTATTTTTGTCTTTTGATATGCCTATTGTCTAACATGTATTGTACTCCTCATGTATTCCATGTGTATTTCATTACTGGGCTTTATAGGTCGCCCTTTTCTTATGCATGTCCTCAGGTTATACCATACAATACTAAGTACGAGGGAATGTAGTGGTCATGTAAAATATGTTTTCAATAAAGATGTTGTATTTCTTCTTTTAAGTTTTTATGTAATGATCCTAAGCCCCAAAGACACTAAAACTCTCGATATTCTTATTGTATCAAGTGAAGTTTTATGTAATAAATCATGTTTATGTTTTTAATAAAAGAAGGGTTGTCATAATCCATTACATAATAGTTTATACATGTCAATATATAAAAATGATCACCAATGGATGAACAATAGTATATACATATACTAGAAACATACTGATTTAAATATAACAAAAACAAAAACTCAAAAGTAAATCCTATAGAGGCAAGAAACTCAAGGTCCCATGCCAACATCCCACACTAAATAGCTACCAATGTCCAAATCTTGAAGCCAACCCCTTTCCTAAACATAAATACATAAAGTCTACATGCATCCTAAAGGGCCCATGTAGGGTGTGAGAATGAGTCTCGGTAGGATACGACCCATGTGTGCATAACCAACATAAGTGTTTAATCAGGTGTGAATTATAACAAATAAAAAATCACATGCATAAAATAAACATAGACTTCCCTGGTGCTCAACAGCCACTTGGAAGCCATCAACTGCCATGACCAACCTCTACATCACTAAAGTAGTGAGGATTCTTAGCCTATGGGCCAAGGTATCCCCTGAAGTATATCAGCCTAGATGAACGCTCAGGTTCCTCCTCAAAACAAGAAACTCAGTACCTCATGCCTCATAACACCTTGTGTATCAATTAAAGCACTGATGTCCTAAAGGTATGCCCAAACAAATTAATCTGTCCCTCAGACTCCTACTCAAAACCTCTCATCGACTCAAGCCTGAAATATAGAGGTACAATGATATTTGTCCCCAATAAAATTAAATGTTGGCTCGTAGCATAATGTCCTGAGGAAAAATGATCCCCATCCTCCCAAAATCATCCAGGACCATGGCCTCAATATAATTATCCTCAACCCCAACTAATAGCCTCAATGATATCATATGAAGGCTCCTCACCTCCCATGTGGATTTATTTGGAAATCACCCCCAACAAAATTTCCTAAGTCGCATTATCAAGGGACTCTACACATATGAGTGGTCAGAACCACATCATCACTGAGTCAACCTATGTTAACATGACTCCAATTGACCCTTTGGCCATTACATGTGAGTGAAAATCTCCAAATTAGTTCCTAAGCCACATCAAAACGGCACTTCATGACCCTACAACCATGTCACTCAAACCAATGACCATGCCATCCAATTAATTCTGGTCCATGACCTCAACCTGACAGCCTCACCGCCTCCACCTGATGTACATGAAACCCACCTAATTTTCAACACCATCCAAGTATCTTGGTCCAAGCCCAACCATATGTTCAACATCATCTCAATCCTGATGCCCATTACATCTCAATTTCCTCGGGCTAAACCCATCTTGATCGCATGGGTCTCATCAGTATATCACAAGCATTTTTTATTTTCATTTAAAATAAAATAAGAAATTCAATTTAATATGATTAAATTATAAAATTTTAAATAAACATATCAATTCATTATAATTTAATTGGTTAAACCAAATTCAAATAACCAACCTTCCATATATATATAAAACAATTCAATTAGACAAAAAATTAAATGTAATTGAATTGTAACATTTAAATTAAACAAAACAACTAAAATTAATTAAAAACACACCCCAGCCTAACTACCCATGGTGGTCAACAACCGTTAACCCAGAATCACATGAGTGAATGAGGTTTGGGCATTCCCAATGACATCCCAAAGGGGCACACAATCAATTTAATATGAAACAAAAGGGTCTCTCTTAATTACCCACCAACATACTAAAATCTACACCCCTAAATCGACCATGAAAACATAAATAAAGTTATTAACCACCTACATTTGACTCATTTCAATATTAATGTTCTATATTAGGCTCCAACACCAACTGATTCAAGAGAAATCAATTTTTCCATCAATCACCTTGAAAATAGGGTAAAACGGTATGGACAGATTTAGTGATATGTGAGGAAAACTAAAAGAGGAATGGAAGAAAGGGAGAGGAAAACCTTACCACTAAGCTTCCAATGAACCTAATTGATATGAAAATAGAGGTCTGATGAAGGTTTTGGATAAAAAAATATTGGAGGAGAAACTGAGGAGCTCTCCCTTGCTGCTGCACGTGACCATGAGAAGAAAGGAGAAAAGAATGAGGAAAAAAGGAAATAAAGTGGGGGGAGGGGTAAAAGGTAATTTCATAACATTACTGGGAAACATGGTGAGCATGCATTATTTTCCAAACTGTGTGCAAACTATGTGGGATATAGTACATTGGTACTGCCTTTGTGGCACTACCTGTGTGTCTTGCCGCACAGTTTGCTCTAATCATGCACAAAACATGTGGTAAACCTCTTCAAAAACTGAAGATAAGAATGCATGGATGTGTAAAACCCATCAAAGTTTACCCAAACCATTTGTTATTCCAAAAAAGGGTGCACAGTTAGCTAGAAGAGGCCACATAGTTTACCTTAAAACATGTGCCTTGACCAACAATTCCAAAATAGGCCTTTGAGCCTCTAATGCTGCCAAAACATCTTCTGGACACCTAAAGATTTTACTAAGCACATAAAACCATTTAAAAACATGACATAAAGATGAATTAATGCTCATAATTTGGTTTTGATCCTTAAAAAAGAAACGGAAACCCCCCCTAATTCAAAATTTCAAAACGGGAGTGGTTTTTAACCCGATTCAAAAAACCCCAGGATGTTATAATCTCCCCATTTTAACATAGATCATCCCCAAGCTATCAAATTAAACATATATATGGTAATGAACATTTCCATCCCATTGAAACTAACCAATACTACCCTGATATCATGTGTATAGGTCAAATTTCTCAAAGGGGACTCCCCACCTTAGGAGTTACCTACCCTGGTCCATCTTGACCAAAACTTATATCAAACATATAGTACATGGACCATTATCAGACTCAAAAGACCTCCCATAATACATCATAATTCCCATACCTCATCAGGTGCTCCCGTGCCATACTAGACACCCATCAGCATCCCGTACTGCATTGATGCCTGCCTTATTCCCATGGATCACATGGCACATATGAGGCACTTCATCTCAATTGATGCTCAAATCGAACCCGGTGCCTCACACCTCAATCAAGTACCGCACCAAAAAGGCACCTATATTCCAATGCACCTCATGTATCCTATATCTCCTTGATGCCCTGGTGCCAAGAACCTCAGTATCCCCACATCCATTGATTCTCAACTTAAAACCTGGTTCCTCACACCTCATATATATGTATATATATATCATACATACCTGAGCCAGTTCCAAACTACTAATAATCAGATGGTTATTCCATTTACATAGTCTATACACCTTGTGCACTGTAAATAGATATGCCTCAAAAGGATATGCTAAAGTAAATGAAAACACATGACTACGCCCATAGCATACCATTGACTATAATCGGATCACTAAACTACTCAGCCCCTGGAAGCTCCACAGTGCGCACATGTCTTGAAGCTTAATTTCCTGAAGCCTGTACTTGAAGCTGTTCTATACCATCCATCATCCACCGACCCCATTTCCGGGTCCCGCTCTCTCTGTCATGACCCTCATGTGCAGTTGAAGCTCTTCTGACCTCACCCGGTACCGATCATGAACCATCTTTAGAAGGTCGAGTCTACCCTTTTCCCAACTGTCGGTTGATTGAGAAGGATTCATACATAACCTATCGAGATTCCTGACCTATCCATATTCCTAAAACATTTTTGGAGGCTTCTCAGAGTGAGTCTGTACATGTCCTAGATACCTACACTAGAAGAAAACTACGAAAGACCCACTACAAAGTGGTATTGATCAGTCCTTGGCCTTACTACCTTGATGGAACTCATTTATTCCTAGCTTCCTGCTATTAGAAGCATCACCATTGAAATCCCTTGAAGACTCTACCCGACACAAGTAAGACTTATCTGTCATGTTTTCCTTAGCTATGAGTTACTGGTTCACTACCTCTGGGATAGAGATCAACCTAATGATGTTTACGTTCACTTAAATGGAACGATGTAAAACATCCTTGAAGTGCCTCACTATCGAGGTGTCATCACTAACCATGTTGAGTGAAAAGAGAGAAAATTCAGTAAATGTAACTTCATAGTCCATGATAGACATGTCTCCCAATTGAACGCTAAAGAACTCTTGAGCTCATTCCACCCTTGGCATCTTTAGGAAGACATGATCGAAGAACCTAGTCTCAAAATCCTTTCAGGCCAAAAACCTTATGTTTGTATGCCTACACCTTCACATGCCACTATCACTAATCCGATCCTATGAGAATTTAGGTTGATAGTTTCATCCTCCACCCTGGAGGCATCTCTTGCTGCTCCAAGATCATCCGCATTTATTCGACCCAGTTCTCAGCCGTCTACAAACCACCCTCACCCTAAAAAAGCAATGTGTGATGAAACTAGAAATCTCGAGTAAGATAATCCATCAAACTATCTTCTTTAGGATAACTGCTGTCAATCCCCTACATCATGTGTATGAGGCTGTAGAATGTGAACCATAGCTTGTACATGTGGCTTATACTCTCCCTATCCCTCAAGGGCCTCAACCTGATCGTGCTTCGGTAGCACCAATCCATCACCCACATAATGCTCCATCTAAGCCATCTAGGAGAAATCCGCTGAATACCATCAACAAGGTCATACAACCCATAACACACAGACACACACAAATTCATATATATATATATATATATATTTCATGTAGATATGGAAAACAGAAACAGACAATGCATCTTCACTACCCTTAACCTTTCCTATAGAAACCATTCCACATGGCATCCAAACCTCTTGGCCTCTTTACATGCCCATACTAGATCCAAGTATCAAAAATACCTTGATCCACACCCATCTTAACAACAAACATTACCTCAAACTGACGACCTTATCACCAAAGCAGGTGATCAAAGTCACCCATTTCTATAGTACCTGCCTGATCTAATAAGAGCTAGGCCCATTTCACATATAAAAAGAAATTCATTTCATAGGTACATGAAATTTATACATATTTCACATTGAATATAACATGAAATTTCATATCATAGCACATGAAAAGTCAAAATTGAAACATCCTATCATGGGCCTAATAAAAAGCACGAAGATGCATAACAACATAAAAATACACTCCTTTCCATATCGGGCTAAGGGTCCAACATATCATTCATTACCGTACCAGGAAAGGATCAAAATTTATAACAATATAACCATCACATTTCAAGAATACCACTCAAGGTGGAAATCATATAAACTATAAAACAAACAAAACAAAACATCAATTACCACCCATGGTAACTTGATCCGTTTCTCATACATAGGGATGTAGGCTCCCGAACACGAGTTCTAAACCTAGTTCCAACAAAACCTAATCTATAGTCCACCATAACCCAAATATCAAGATTAGATGAAAAGGAAAACAAAATTAATCTCGATCTTATTAGTATCCAACCTTACATTGCTACTAAATTCTAGTAAAGAAACCTACCTCTGATACCACTTTTACCATCCTTGATCTGATTAGCCTCCCAAACAGTGCTATCGGGCTAGGTACCAATGGCCTTAGGCACACCTACCTGAACGGTAAAGGCTGCTTACTAGAATTGAGGATGTAAAGAAGTATATTGGGGGGGATATACCCTAAAGTGTTGATACAATAATGGTCCGATTATAAGTACAACTTGAAGCAGAAGAGAATAAATACATAGAAGACTCAAACCAGACCTTCCAACAGAGGAAGCACACCAAATAACAATAAATTTCAGAAGCAATAAATACAAAAGTAGTGAAAATAAATAACATGTATACATACCACTTGTATCCACTACGAAAAACATCCATCCATTACATATCAGTTCATACAAGTCAACATAAAAAAAGATCAACAATGGATTCCCAATAGTATATACATATACAAACATCAAGCTGATACAAACATAACAAAAATGAAAACTCAAAAGTAACTCCCACAGAGGAAAGAGTCTTGAGTTCCCATTCCAACATCCCATGCTGAACTGCTACCAAGGTCCTTCTCCTGATGATGATCCCTTTCTTGAACATAAATACATAAAGTCTACACGCATCCTGAAGGTCCTGTGTAGGGTGTGAGAATGAGTCTGAGTAGGATACCACCGACATGTGTATACCCAACATAAGTGTTTAAGCAGGTGTGAATTATAATAAATAAAACAACACATCCGTAAAATAAACATAGACTTCCCTAGTGCTCAACAGCCACCATGAATCCATCACCTGCCTCGTCCCATGAAAGAATCACTGAAGTAGTGAGGATCCTTGGCCAATGGCCCAAGGTATCCCCAAAAGTAGATCAGCCTAAGTGAACCCCCAGGCTCCTCCTCAAAACAAGGAACCCGACACCTTGGTCCACCTGACACCTCATGTCTCAAATAAAGTAGCGACATCCCTAAATCACACTCGAACAAAGTAATCACTCCCTTATACTACTGTTTGAAAGCTATAGTTGGATCAAGACTAATATATGGAGGTACAATGATAACTATCTTTAATAAAAGTCGCCATTGGATCACAACACAACGTCCCAATGAACAATGATCTTCATCCTCCCAAAATTCTCTAGGCCGACAACCTCAATGCGGAGAGCCTCAGACCCTAATTGATAGCCTCAACACTTTTATCCAAAAACTCCTCACCTCTCATGTGACTATACAACAAGCACCCCCAACACAATTTCCCAATCCACAATATTGGGGGCCTCAACCCACATGAGTGGTAATAACCACCTCATCACTAAGTCAAACTGTGTGCACATGATTTCAATCAGTGCTTTGGCCATCCTAGGTGAGCAGAAATCACCAAATTTGTTTCTATTCCACCTCAAAACGAAACCTCATGACCCTACGACCATGTCGTTCAAACCAATGGAATTTCCATCCAATTCATTCTGATCCATTACCTTAACATCATGGCCTCGCCGCCTCCACCAGACATCCATGACACCAAAGGTATGGTTTGCACCATCCAAGTAACTCAGGTCAAGCCTAACTAGATGATCAGAATCACCTCAATCCTGATGGCCATGCATCCCAATTTCCTTGGGCCAATCCCATCACTACCCCATGGGTTTTAAAATTATATCACAAGAATTTTATATATCCCATTCAAATCAAATAATCCATTCAATTTAATATGATTGAATTGAGAAATTTTAAATGAACATATCAATTAATTATAATTGAATAGGTTAACTCCAATTCAAATAACCAACCTTCCATATATATATAAAACACTTCAATTAGAAAAACAATTCAATGTAATTAAATTGTACCATTTTAACTAAAAAACAAGTCAAATTAATTAAAAACACACCCCAGCATAAATACCAATGGTGTTCAAAGACCTCTAATCGAGCCTCGCATGAGCAAATTACGTTCGATCATACCCAATGACATCCCATAGGGTCACACGATCAATTTGATATGAAAAAATGGGTATAGCGTAATTACCCACCGGTGTGGTACAATATGCACCACTAAATCAACTATAAAAACACAAATAAAGGTATGAACCACTTACCTTGAACTTTTAGATGCAGGCACGTCTGATATAAGGCTCTAAATCCAAAAAATTCGAGAGAAATCATAGTGTCATTGAATCAAACTGAAAATAGGGGAAAAAATCATGGATGGATTTATCAATCCATGAGGTGGAAGAAAAGAAGAATGGAAGAAAGGGTGAAGAGATCCTCACCATTACACTTCCAACACACCCAAAGGATTTGAAAATGGAGGATGGATTAAGGTTTTGGATAAAAACCTATTGGAGGAGAAAATAAGTAGCTCTCCTTTGTTGTTGCGTGTGACTAAGAGAAGAAGAAAGGAGAAAAGAAAGAGGAAAAAGGAAAAATAAATAAGAGGTCAATAAGGAAATTTCCTAACTTTAATGGGATGCATGGCTAGCTTGCTAGGTTTTCCAAACCATGTGCAAACCGTGCATGCTACAGTGCATAGGTATTTCCTATGTGGTAGTACCCATGTGACCAAACAAATTTTTTTCACTAAATGTGAAAAAACCATGCGGCATCCCTCTAAAAAAACTGCTGACAAGGTCGCATGACCATTATCTACCTCACATGGTTTACACAAACCATGTGGCTGTTCAAAACAAGGTCACACAATTATTTGGAAGAGGCTGTATAGTTCACCCTAAACCATGTGCTCTGACCTACAACTCCAAAACTGGCCTCCAAGCCTCCAATGCTCCTAAAACATCTTATGGATACCCTAGGATTTGGCTAAAACCCTAAACCCCTATAAAAACATTATATAAAGCTAAAGGGACTCAGAATTTGGTTTTGATCATCAAAAAAGAAAAGTGCACCCCAACTAATTCAAAAGGTCAAAATGGGAGAGTTTTTTAACTCGATTCAAAAAAACCTGGGATGTTACATCCTTGGGGTTCCTATAGTTTCTTAAAAAAAGATAGATAGATATAGAGGTTTGGTCAAATGAAATGAAATCGACCAAAAGGGTTATAAAATAACTTTTAACCCAACACTTTATCCTCGTGTTACCCATTCACGATGCAAATTCCCATCTTTAAAACTTCCATTGAAATTAATGTTTCCTAGAGCTTTTATTAATTACAAATCATGAAATAATCTTTAATGATGTGAATCCATTTCATAGTCACCGCCTTTACCATATATAATCCATGAAGACATCCAGCTATACAATCCATGAATCACCAATTTATGACGTGAATCTGATTCACATTGTGAACATCTACCTTCAGTATTCTTGTAGCTCCAGCTCCATTGAGCCCTCTAGAATTCCTATGAACGCCTCTGAATTCCCAAAGGAAAAAGTAATGGATTGGGAAGCCACATACTATTAAATTAGATACCTCTAAAACAATTATCATCCCCAAGAATCCAAAACCAAGCCTAGAAGGAAAGGTGTCTAACCAACCACCCTGTGAGATACATCTCAAGGATCTCATTACTCCTTAAAACTACCACCATCCAAACACACTATTATAAATACCCATGCAACACACTACCCAATAACATTACCACAACTCATCGGGCACAACACCGCATCATCGAATACTAGCCACAACCACCACATTTCCACAAAAACAGTAAAAAACTACCACACAACCCAATCCAACCACTACCACAACTAGAACACATCAACACACCAATCACATAAATCAGATAATTCCACCCTCCATGTTAAGATACTATCCGCTCTAGGTGGAACTGACTTGCCTATATGGGTGGAAATGTAGTATAATGCATCTTGATTAGGATTAGGCTCTTCTCTTTTTCATATGTTGAGGGTTTTATTACACATCACACATAAAGGTAAACAACACATCTCATAACATAAAAATATCCAAACATCACATCATAAAAAAAAAGAGAAAATAAAAACTCCAAACAACTCCAGGTACTAGGCATGCATCCGCATCTCTCGCTCACAAGTACTCTCTTCCAGGACACCATGAATCCATAACATACAAACCAAGGGAATGGTCTACCCACACAACACCTTCTCTTGATTAAATTGAATCTCTACTAACCATTCCATGAACATCGCGTCATCCTTGATATCCAAATATCCCCAATTAATAACATGGGAGTCATCGTGAAGATACTGAAAAAGATGAGACACATGAAAGACCTCATGGATTCTCTCCAACCATGGTGGAAATGCCAACCAATACGCCACCTCGCTAACTCACCCTAGCGCCTCAAATGGCTTATAAAACCTAGGGGAAAGCATTCTCCCCCTGCCAAAACTCCACTGCCCTCACCAAGGGGAGACTCTCAAGAACACATGGTCTCCATCCTCTAACTCTAGGGGCCTCCATATACTATCATCATATGTATTCTGACAGTCCTGCGCTACCCTCATCTACTCGTGAACCAAATGGATCTTCTCAGTCATGATCGGTACCACATTAGGAGCAAGAACTACTAACTATCCAACCTCCATCCAACACAATAGATAATGACATGAATACTTGTAAAATGTCTAAAATGGATCCATACCAGTTAATGAGTGATAAATATTGTAATATGAAAACTTTTCCGAAGTCAGGTGTCATACCCAAGATCCACCAAAGTCCAAGATGCATTCCCACAATATATCCTCTAATGTTTTCATGATATCATCCATCTTCCTATTTGTATGAGGGTGGAAAGAAGTGATAATTTGAAACTGGGAGACAAAAACATAATGAAATACCTTCCAGAATCATGAGGTAAAATGAGGATCCTGATATGAGATGATGGTCTTTGTTACCCCATCAAGCCTAACCAAATCACCGATTTACCACCATTCCAAAATATCCATGACAATATACTCACAGATCTCTAGGAAGTGAGTTGATTTTTTTAGTTAATCAACTATAAATCAAACCACATCACATCCTCCCTATGTTCGAGGTAACCCTATGATGAAATACATTGATATGTTATACCATTTCCACTTAGGGATATCCAAGGACTATAAAAAACCCCCCAAAACATGGTGCTCTACTTTCACATACAGACAAACTAGACATTTTTCCACAATCTCCTCTACTGACCATTTAATCCCCAACCTCAAAATATATCTCATTAATCCATGATACATATTTTTTACACCAAGATGTAATGCTAAAGGTGAGCTGTGAAACTCATGGATAACCCCCTCATGCATCACCTATGGGAAAACAACCTCTCTTGGAACAACACCCAATTCCAATCCTCCTCTAACCATCCCTAAAGAGCATCACCATGGACAAAATGATCATGCATCACCTATGCCTATGAGTATACCCTATAATAATCCTCCACTTTCTACATCAAATATGAATCCATTGTCAGACGATGGAGAAAACCTCATCCACTACTCTCCCCAATGTCAAGATGCACTGTTGTATTCTCTTTCATTACATTAAAAAAATCATAGATTCGCAAGAAACATTATCTCGAGACTTGTGAATCATTGAATTTACAAATAAATTACCCTTACCTGAGGTGTAAGATATCTAAAAATCATAATCTTGAAGAAGATCCATCCACCTTTGCTGGTATAGATTCGGATCTTGTTGAGAGAAAACATATCTCAGGCTGTTGTGGTCCGTGAAAACCAAAAAATGACCACCAATGAAGTGATTCCACCAAAACATAGTGAGAACACAACGACTGATAACTCAAGATCACGGGTGACATTGTTATTCTCATGGGGATGTAACTACCATGAACCATAATAGATCAATACTATCTAATGCATGAACACACATCCCAAGCCCAAGCGTAAGACATCACAAAAAACCTCAAACAATACATCCCCTTAGGAAACTGAATCATTAGATAACAAACCAACTTCTCATCGAGGTAACTAAAAATTATCTGGAAGTGATATGTCCACACCAAATCCTGGTACTTCCTAGTCAAAGTTGTTAGAGGGGATGCAACTCGGGAGAAATTGGGTACAAACCTATGATAATATTTTTCTAGACTAACGTAACTATGAACTGGTACTGCATTCTTGGGTGTTTCCCATGAAAAATCTAATTCTACTTTTGATGTGTCCACTGCCACATCCTTTTGTGAACCCACATGTCTAAGAAAACATACCTCTTGCATCTTGAACTCACACTTGGAAAACATCCAATAAAGATGGTGGTGTCGAAGGAACTAAAAAACAACTCTGAGATGCTCGACATGTTCCTCCTATGACTTTTAACAGACCAAGACATCATTAATTAACATGATGAAAAACCGGTCCAGGAACCCGTGGAACACAAAGTTCATAAACCCTATTTACATGACTGGTGCATTTGCAACACCGAATGATATGACTAGAAACTATAAATTCCCATAACCACATATAAATTTAGTCTTCTAAACATCCTCATCTTTCACCCACAACTCGTGATATCCAGAACATAGACCTATATTATAAGACTCGCTAGCTCCTCTAAACTGGTCAAACAGATCATCGATCCTCAGAATATGGTAATGATTATTGACTGTCACCTGATTCAACCATCGATAGTCTATAAATAACCTCAGAATACCATCCACCTTCTTGGATAACAAAACTAGAGCACTCCATGGAAACACACCAGGTCTGATGAAACCCCTCTACATCATATTATCCACCTATAACCTAATTCATGAAACTTCATGGGTTCTATCAAATAGGGATCCATCAAGATTAGAGACACACCCGGTTGAAAATCTATCCTAAACTCAATATCACACCGAGGGGTAGTGCCATAACCTCTTCTAGGAAAACATAAAGGAACTAGTAAAACAATAGTAACATACCAAACTTTAGATTTTACTAATAGATCCTCCAACTGTGACACAATATGCTACACTTTCCTACCACCCAACTGATAACCTTTCTTACTAATAAACGCCACTCGCTATCCCTACATGTCAAAAAATAAAACTCTTCTTTGAAAGTATATGATGATTTTATACAAGGAATAAAACCAATCCATACCAATGATAATATCATATTTCTATATATACAACAATAAGAAGTCCCCCACTGACTAGTGATGCCCACCACTTGTCTACATTCTCAATACACATCAAATAAGGAAGCCAGACCTCCAAATGACACAGATAACACTAGTGGAATTGAATGAATATCCATGTACAATCCCAACATATGGACCAAATAAAGATAAATAAAGGAGTGTGAGGCTCCGAAATAAAACAAAGCACACGCAAGAGTAGACGATAAACTGATCATACCTCAAACAACACCTGGCTTTATGGGTGATACTGCCTCTAACACGTGTATCTAACCATTCTCAGATCTTCTACCTTTTTAATACTGTCCTACATAGTAGTGATATGGATTAGGTCCCTATTGATGAGGACCATCACGAGGATACCCTATTCTAACTCCACCTTCTCTTAGTTTCTGAACAACAACCTAGGATCCCTACCGCTAGAACTATCTCAAAGGAAACTGATGCTACTAAAAAGGGGACTGAACACCCATATAAAACTAACATCTCTAATTGATTAGAAAATAAGCCCAGTAGTGTCCATATCTCCCGAGGATACGTACCAAAAATGGAAAACCCTTGAAAGGTTCTTATAAACCACGTGTCCCTAATGATTAGGAAAGAAAATGTTATAACTGTTTTCCCACTATATAGACCCTAACTTCCTAAACAACCATGACCCGTTTCCTGAAGCTCTACTCCTCAAAATTTCCTAGTAGCCACCCTAAAAGAGGCTCAACTCCCACAAAGAGTATCCACTTGATAACCTTATAATTTTTCTACACCTCTAGATACATTGTGATCATTCATAGAGTGATTGTATACCTAGTCCTTGGGAACCAAGCCTCTTTTAGACACACTCTAGACTCATCATCTAAGAAAAAATATGGAGAAAAGTGTAGTGGTCCTTGAACCTGATCCTAAGCTCCCATAAAATCAGAATCCCTTACTAAAGGGAGATTGGCTCCTACCTCTTTTATTCAATCATCTTTGATGATAGAAATTCTACCCAAAACTCTCTCTAAAAGTCTAGCCACAACACATCTGCCTCCTTATTGTCACCAAGAAATAACATCCACCACTGAAGCACAACCACCCACATCTAAATAAATTCCAACGATACCCAAAACTCATCTATTTATTATATCAGACTAAAATTGATCCTAGGATACTCTATCTAATACTCCATCTCAAGATCTGAGTCACTCCCCTCATACTTAACAAACTCTACAACTGAAAGGAAGAAAAGACCATTTCCATGCCTCATCCTCCTCTGTCAGGTCAACCCTCCAATGATCAACTAGATCAACCTTCTAAAAACCAACATCTTGAGAAACCCACAGATGATAAACAAGATCCATTAATGAAAATAAGACGAACATCCTAATCTTGATAACATGAAATTTTATAAAATATTATTTATTTATTCATTTTCTTTTCCCAAAACACCCATTTTAGGAATGAACACAAACAGTCATGATGCATTTACCTCTCCAAGGCTTCTATCCAACTAGAAGGTTATCCTATATTGGTAATTTAATAATATTAGATCCCATGAAATGGATCTTAGGGGCCCCTAAAATCATGTTTGTTACCCGTTCTCCCTATCCCATGTCACACACCAAGTTCCACTGGCACTGCTTCCATACCAACCCATGAAAACCACATGATTCCTAACTATGAACTCCATCCTATTTATCAACCATCACCTTTGATCCCACTCTATCATGACCCCCTCATACCATAGATACCTCAATGAGGAGAGTGATAGATGATGACCCACGAGTCCCACCGCTAGTAGGCCATGGCTTGGTGACTAGAACCATGAGTATAAAAATATCATAGTATGAGAGGAATTACCCTATATAGAAAAAATAGTATTGGGAGATAGGATAAATAATCCCCAAAACCCCCATAAGAAAATATAAAGGTAAACCAAAAAACACCCCAAAATTAATGAATAATGTAAAAAAATATACATATAAAGGTCTCCAAAGTAAATAACAAAAGATAGGTATATGATAATGACTCAACAGTAACTACAACCCACCTATTAATGTCCAGATCGTTCTCCAAATTCCTCATAGAAAATCAAAAATCAGTTTATATACCTAGGGAGAGCATAATAGGTATACTCAGTAGGGAAATCAATAAAACCTCACGTGCACATGTGAAAAGAGCATGCTAATTCACCAATGAAGAAAAAGAAGAACAAAAAAGAAACAATACATGTTATCTAACCAAAATCAGCCTCACCATGGATCACTCACCAAATTAAAAATCCAATATAATAATATAGCATCAATTTCATAATAATGAAAGGAACCCAATTTCCACTTCCCCATTGATTTTACACTTTCACACCCTAATGTTGAATGTCCTATACTCCCATACCTTACACAAATATCACATCACATCACATCCTACCCATAGACACCTGGGCCACACATAACATCACATCACATCAAATCCCAACCACAGACACCTGGACAACACATCAAATCACATCACATTACATCTCACCCGTAGACACCTAAGCTACACATCACATCACATCAAATCACATCTAAGATAGAAAAAGAGTAATATGGTATCATGAACATTAAAGACATCAATATCATTCCCTTCTACCACACATGACTCCCACTACATATCACATCACACCACATCACATCTCACCTATATACACCTGGGTTGACACATCACATCCCTCCCGAAGACACATAGGTCATCACATCACTACTGGGTAATCTTCAACATCAACCCATATCACTACAGCTATAAGAAGAGAAAGCGAGAGGGGGCATCCATCCATCCATATTATTACAGTACTATATGTTGGCTAAAACACCCATAACTCATCACCTCTATGAATTGATAATTTTATCCAAATCAGGTGGGGTGCATATAAAATAACATCAAAATAAATGATATATAGATACACATAATACCCATCCTATGAGTTCACATCAACAAAACTATCACACACCACATCACCACCATGTACTACACATCAACCGTCTCAATTTCTTCAACCAAATATATGAAACACCACACAAACACCACACAAGCCACAAAATATTTCCAACTTTCAATTATAGGTTTCACCACATTTGTTTGTAATCCATTTTATTTCACATTAAACAATTAAATATATCATTCAATTTAGTTTAAGATAATTATCACACATCCATTTATATCCCACATTGTTTAGTTACTAGAATATTTTATTTTTTATATCATCACATTTTATCCCATGGATAACTAGGAAACTAACATAACCATTCCACACAACAACTATCCCAAATCTCAGAACAACCAGCACAACACCACACATCCACCACCATCATCACACCACATCACCCAGGCCATCTAAAAATACAACTGTCGTATAATTATTTTACCACATAGCATAACAAATCCACTGTGCCACAACCACTACACCATATCTACTACACCACAACCACTGCAACACAATCACTGCACCACAACCTCTACACCACACCCACTATGCTATAACCACTATTCGACAAACACTACTCCATAACCACTACGCCACAACCACTATTCCATAAGCTCATCTCAACTCATCAGAAAAATTCCTACATATCATCCATGATAACCAACCTCCACATCATAGACCCACATATCACACAACCCCTCTGGCCACCTCCATCACTGTTAAATATCCCAAACCATATAGGGTAAACACAACAAACAAAAACGAACAACACCAATACAAAGTGACTTCTTTAATTATTTAAGTGCACTATCACATATCTTCGTTATTTAGAATGGATATTATCACAAAAACTAGATGTCTAAGGAAACCAATTATTGTCTATATGCGTGTTATTTAACCATTTATTTATGGTGATATCTCAAAACAAAATAATAAGGTTTATGACAACATAAAAACTAAAATGCTAAAAAGGCCCCTGATAACCGTTATTTTCATAATTGGCTGCATGAATGCATAAAAACATCAAAAACATGTATCAAAATACTAAATCATGTGATAACTCCCCATACCCATCAATTTTAGAAATTATAATTAATTTTATCACTATAAAAACCCTTATTATCCTCCCAAAGGAAAATAAACCATACATATCTCACACATATCACATAAATAGGTGAGAATGAGGATTCCCTACCTCATGGAAGATTTTCGATCTTGTTGTACATAATATGGAGAAGAAAAAACTACCCAAAAACCACCATTACACAAGGAACTCATGGATTAACCTAAAAATCACCAATGTTTTTTCAAAAAAGAAACTCATACACACTCCAAAATAAAACTACACCACTACAGTGGATCGTTGAAGAAGAATAGAAGGAAACCCACAAGAATGACAGGAGTAATCACCACATTTTGCCAATGGGAATCCAACGGAACCAACAAATAAATGTAGGAGGAAGAGGGATAGAATATCTCCTTGGGTGACTAGGTTTCATTTGGAATGAGAGATAAAGAGGTATGTTTTATTGAAAATAAATCGTCCAAAATGGTTATAAAATAACTTGGAACCTGACACTTTCACATCGTGTAACCCATTCATGATTTGAATTTTTATATTTCCAACTTCTGTTGAAATTCATTCCACCTAGAACTTTTATTAATTACATTTCATGAATTCACCTTCAATTACATGAATCCATTTAACAAACTCCCCCTTTCTCACATTGAAGCCATGGAATGGCTGATTATAAAAGCAGTGAATCACCAATTCATGATGTGAATCTATTTCATGTCATGAACCACCACCTATAATAATCTTGTAGCTCTAGATCCACTAAACCATATAGACCCACTATAAACACCTCAAACTTAAAAAATGGAAAATTAAGGATATATGAAGGAAAAAATTGTTATATATAAATATTTTTTGACAAATTTTTAGTTAACCTCTTCTCTTCTTGAGATGATTCTTAATGATCAGTAGACTTTTGATATAATTCAGGGAATTAGGAACTCTATTTATATTGGAGAGACCATTGGTGAGGGTTATTTATACTCTAAGGATATTCTATGTTTCTAGAACAAGTATGTTGTGCCTTTTCTATTGAGGAATTGTGTGATGGGGGATTTCTATAATTCTCAGTGGGCAATGCACCCTTGAAACATAAAAATGTTATATGATATGTGATAATGATTCTAATGGATTGGTATGAGGAGAGATATCAATGAATTTATTTCTCATTGTTATACTTTCCAAAAGGTCAATTATAAGAACCAGAAAACTTCATGTTATCATCAACATCTTCTTGTGCCGACCTGGAAGTGGGGAAAGATTTCGATGGATTTTTTGTTTGGGTTTCTACAAACCCTCTAGAATAATAATGTGATATGAGTAGTGATTGATAAGAAATATATATCAGATCACTTAATTCCCATTTTAAATGAAATCAATGTTTAGGATTTATGGAGTCTCTATGTGAAAGATATTATAAGATTACATGGAGTTTCATCTGTCATAGTTTTTGATAGGGATCCTTGGTTCACTTCTTGTTTTATAAGAGGACTCTTAAATGCCTTAAGATACTAGGTTTATGATTTAGTATGATGAATCATCCTTAGATGGATGACCATACAGATTTTTCTATATAGATATTGAAAGACATGATTCACACTTGTGTTATGGACTTTGGAGGATCTTGGGACAAGCATTTGGGACTGGTTGCAATTACCTATAACAAAATCTACCTGTTTTCTACCATGATGGGTACTTTTGAGGCCCTTAATTGATATACTTGTAGATCAACAATCTATTGTATGGATATTGGTCAGGTTTCCTTAGTTGGAACAAGTTTGGTACAAGGGAAGACAACAAATATTCAATTTATTCTTCAATAAATAGTGATGAAACAGAGCTGATATGAATATTATGTTGATCATAATATATCCCACTTGGAGTTTTCAATTGGTGAATAGGTTTTTTTGAGAGTTTCACCTCATTTCGGTCCCCAAATACTTGGGAATCAGGGAAATATTTCACTAAGGTTCGTGTGTTCTTTTGAAATTATTGAGTGGGTTAGTAATATGGCTTACCATTTAGATTTACCACTAAATTTAATGTCGATACAAAAAATGATTCATTTATTTTATATCAACAAGTATCTTTTTGACTCTTATCATGTCCTGAGTTGGGAATATCTTGATATTGAACTTTATTTATCTATGACCAAACATCATGTTCAGATTTTTGATTCTGAAACAAAGGTTCCTCATGGGAAGAATATACAATTATTCTGTGTGCTATGGTAGCATGTTTGTGATTCACATGAGACTTGGGAGTGTGAGGAACTGATGAGAGAACAATTTCCTCATCAATTTGAATATGTAATCTTCTTGATAGGATTTTTGGGGACTGAAAGTGTCTATATTGAGGAGGTTATAGCATCCTATTACTTTATGTTATATACTTATTGAACCTTGTTTTGTTATCCTAATGTTTGGGGCTTATCTTAGGTTGTTTATGGTGAAGTTTGAAATTTTTTGGAGGTTTTTAGAGTTGTTCATAGTTTCCGCATGGTTAGGAAAAACTTTGAGGCTTGGTTTAGAAAACCATGATCCCTATGTTGAGCCATTTGAAGAGGGCACATGGTTTTGACAAACTGTGCGACCACTCCTCAATTCCATAAAACCATGTAAAGTGGGAGCTTATATACTTTTTACATGGTTAAACTAATTTTTTATCAAAACCATGCATCCCATATAGAATCTTATTAAGTGCGCATAGTTAGGGTGTTTAGTTTTCACAAACTGTGCGACCCAGCTAAGAAACCATGTGCATGTATTTTTAATCCCCCAATTTTTTTAAGAACACCAAGACCCCTAGTTTAACATCTAATCAACCACATTCAACCCTAATATGATTTCTTTGTCTTTAGTGGCTCTCAAGGGGAAACATTAACTGCTATAACCTATTCTCTTTGAAAATAGAAGCACCAGTGATTGTGTTAGACCTTTTTTTGATAAATGGATATCCTCTCTTTTGGTTTCTCCCAATATTCCCTTATATATATATATTAGAGAGTGAAATATAATAATGATATTGATATATATAATCCTTGATTTTATGGATCTTGATTTTAGGTTTGATTACATGATCTCCTTCGCTATCGGTCTTTATTGGCATTTCCTATTGCAGGTGTTGATTTGATTAGTGATTAAAGGTAAGTGGTTCCATAATTATTTGGAATACAATTGAATTAAAAATTGATTTAATTAATGAAAATGAGTTTTAAATTGATTCAAAAACCCATATTTGATATTACATTATATATTATTTGAAAGGGGGATGGAAATTGAAAAAACTCCCCAATTTCAAGGAAATTGTATTTATTTGGTCGATTTATAGAAAAAAACGATGGATTGAATTGAATGTATATTTTATGAAATGATTTTATTTTTATTCGTGATAAAATTTTATTAAAATGAAAAATGATTTGAAAAGGAATAGATTTTATGAAAACCTATGATTTGGTTTTGAAATTGAAAAGGGCATATTGAACTTGAAATTGGGAAATTGAATTATGATTGATGTGTTGATTTGAAAGGAATGATTTTACTAATAATGATTGATTGATTTATCAATTGATTGAAGAACATGTGATCCGGAGTAGTTAGTAGGAGATTAGGACAAGCACACTATGAATCTAATTCCCAAGCTATAGATTGAAAATGATAAGGATAACTAAACTATGTTCGACCTGATTTCCTGTGTTGGGTCCCCTAATATTGTGCTAATTGATTATACCAATTGCTTCATACACAGTGATTGTGAACACATACTTGATTTATGATGGTGATTGAGATGTGTAAGGATCCTATAGCTAGAATCTAACATACCTCATGTCTTATAACGACTATGCTTTGTTTTATTTTACTTGATGATACATGAAATTATTTATAGAGCTATTTTATTCATGATATATGTTTTATATAAATGTTTTATATAAATGTTTTATTTTAACTATGTTTTGATATATCCGAAATCTTTGACTTGAAAGCATGTTTTGGTTTAAAACATATAAACGAGTCGCCATGGATTGTTTTATTTAAATTGAAAGAAGAAATGTTTTAATTATTGTAGAATTGATTATGGAACAATTAGTGAGAACCAACTATCCTTTTTAGGTTACACCCTACCTTTTTATTATATCATTTGTAGATATTGTTATTACAAGTCTAAGGAAAGGGAAATCACCACTTGGAGGTGGTATTTTTGCTTGATCTATTGGACTCTAGAGTGATGATGGTGACCAGTAGAGCTATAGTCCACATGATTCACATGGTTTGAGAGGCTATTTTTTCATGGGTATTGAATTTTATTTTGGATGGTGTTTAATTTGGATTGTTTACCTGACTTCTGGTGGAAATTTTCTCCTTGAGAACCTTTGGAATACTAAAAATGTGTCGATTTATCTTCTGTTTTTATCTTTATTTATGAAATAATTGTTCCCTTTTCTCTTTGATATGATTCCAACTGTTATTTTCCAAACCATTGGGATTAGGAACACCCTTCATTCCATGTCAAGACAAGTCAAGGTATTAGTGTACCAGAGTATTTGGGATGGTTCGTTACACCTCAAGAAATGAGGATATGAGAACTCATCACCCTATAAGAAATCCACATTTAAATGTTCCATTGAATGTTCCTATCTATAGATGTATGTAATTATCCTTAAAATTTATAATTATTATTGATGCATATCCTGAGTCATGTACTTTGATGTATTTTTATAAACCCAGGTGACAAATATTCATGGAGAAGTTGGGTATATTGGGTGTGTCACAACTAACATTCCATTAATGAATAATGTGATAAATGATTTTTCCCTTATTTTCTTTAATGGATGTTGATATCTCATTTCTTATTATGATAATGAAATCACATGATTTAGTACATCTCCATGTCATTTTTTGTCAAGTTAATTTATGGAATGTCAATGAAATAAATATTGATGACAAAGGTTAATGACTTTAGTATGAAACCTTCTTGATTAGTGATACCATGATAGAGGTATTATGTTACACAGTGTGCATTCTAAGGAGGTCATATGTCTTTTCAACATTTACTTCTTTCTCTATGGGTGCCTTCGCATGATTCTATACATTAATCTTGTAATTTAGGAATGTTTGAACTAATACCACTGAGAAATAACTTTATAGGGTTACACACTAAGTGCATCTAGAATATCAGTTAAATTCTATTTTAATTTTACAAGTTAGAAAAAAAAATTATTATCCCTACATTGTGGTTTAATAATTGTTCAAAGTTGTTTGATCACTAAGATTCAATCATGAGTTATTACAAAGATTAATAATGTGATTTAAAAAATAATAAACATTTATTCACAAGTTTTAGTAAATATAATTTTTATTTATTGATTAAATAAATCTATCAATAATATATATTTATTAAATAAATAAACAATATACAAGGTTCATTAAATAAAAAGTAGGATAGATAGAACGAGTTTAATGGTCCCATTGGAAATGATATGTTAAATATAATTTAAATAAATGTTAATTTATTTATTTAGTGAATGATATTTATTTATCCACGAGTGTTGCATATGTCAATTAAATAATAATATTATTTATATTTTTCACAAAATATATTTGGTTGACTTAAAACGTCACCTAATTCAGCTTGTGAAGAGGCCACAAGCATACATCCCCATATGCCAGAGGTTTTTGACTAGTGGTGGGCCCCTAATCCATACAATCAGAAGAATATTCCCTATAATTAGAGTGAAATAATAGAAATAATAAGAAAAACACACACACATTTATAACCAAACATTAGTGAATGAAATATAAATAAATCAAAATCATGATATATCAAATGGAATGTAGAAACATACAGAATCATGGCAATGGTAATACACTTCAATTAATCACCCATATGGTTGACCACTCGTATAAAATAAATAAATTAAATAAAAAATACCAAGTTTCTACTGCAAAACCTGATCCATACATCAAATGAGGCCTCCAATAATTTTCGAGTTGATCTAGCCCGATCCTCATACTTCACATGAGCAATCCTACTCAATCATGAAACACTGGGCCTCTACCTGATCCACCTTGCTACATATGATCAACCTGAAAATAAACCTAAAGGTCAAAAATGCACAAAAGTTCTCATATAGGGAGTAATAAATAAATCACTGGAGACCACCCCAAATACTAATCCTATCATCTTTTCTTATATGAAAGTGCATGCCTACATGATATGCCTACATGATATGCCCAACTTAGCAGAAATATAATTTGTAAGAAAATAAATTAAGGAATAAATAAACAATCTAAAATAAATAAAACAATACCAAGACTTAGGTTATAATATGAAACCTTACATCAACCTAACCCGATCTATCCAAATATGAATGCGGTATAATGCACTGCTCATGGAGCCACAAACTATCATGTGTTTTTGCTAGATCAAGAGGAAGCTTCCAGACATCTAACACACCAACATGCCTAAGTTCCAAACCATAGGATCTCCATATAAATAAAATTTAAGAACAAAAACCAATATTACTCTTAAGGACTCTAATATAATGATCTGAAATGGTAACAAGAACTATAGGTCGACACTAAATAATCATGCTAGGTTTCAAAAGTTATAGAGGACTAACCAAACTAATCATTCGACCGATTTATGCACATTTTTTGATCATGTCTTGATATAGAAAATATTTTCAATAATTTTAAATTAAATTTTAATGTTTTAAATCGCACCAAAGTGATATTTTATGATAAATTTCCACATTTTTATGATTTTAGTGGTATTTTGAGCTTAATCGTAAAAATGGACCTTTTTGGATTTTTATTATTTAAAATTATTTTTGTATATCAGTTATAACATTTTTAATACTAATAAAAATCGTGAAATTATTTCTTTTTAGGATTTAATTCATCATGGTATGAATTTGATTATTCATGAAGAAATGATAAATCTATCATAGGGAATCCCAAAACCATCTCAGAAGTTAGGTCATGAAAACTGTGTACAGATCTGGAAATTTAATATGTGGGGACATTAACATATAATTGGGATGATCAAATGAGGTGAAATTAGATAGATAGATTAAAAAGAAATTGGTGAAAATCTTTAATTAAGGATTCTACATGTGAATCAACATTCTTCATGGTCATTAATGTGTGATAATCCAGAGGTTTAAAATATGGAGAGTCTGGATGGGCAGAATAAATTCATGGTGTAAATCGAACATAACTCTCTCTACACAAGTCCAAATATTCTCAAATTTGGAGGGGATATTTTAAAGCCATTTATGAACAACATTCATGAAGGGTAAAATGCGTGAATAAGTCATTTGTTGGATATAAAACACATAAAATATCAAGAGGAAAATCAATCCTATAAAAGGAGGTGAGCTCCCCCTTGCCAATTCATTCCAATCCATCACATTCCATCTGGGACACCATGTAGGAGATCTGCACTGAGGGAGGCTGGCTAATTCACTATTTTCTCTTCTCTCTTTTATTATTCTTAGGTTTAAAATTCCTTCTTCTTCCCCATTCATCTTGATTACCCTTACCACGGTGGGGTAAAACTTGGGTGATTGGGGAAGGGTTGATTTTCTATTTTGTAATTTTTGAGTTCTTAGATATAATTGAATAAATTCTATTTCTCTCTTTTATGGATTTTTTTTCAATTTCATATAGAAGTTTTTTAATTTCTCACGGAATCATACTTTTATAAACTAAACAGGAGAGGATTGAATTGAATAGAATAAGGATAATATTGAAATTTGAAAAAAAAACCCTGAACTATTCACCCCTCTCATATCATAGTTTTAAATTAAGTTAATTTCATTTAAATATATTTGTTAATTAATTAATTTTATTTAATTCAAATCCAAACAATTATAAAAACACTACATTTTTTATTCTAATTAATAAAATAATGATTGTTTTTTGTGCACTCCTCTTTGGGTGAATATTAGGTTTAACCACTAGAATATACATAGGTAATATAAAATATTGTTTTGCCACACCCCATGATAAGCGTGCTTCAAACTTGGCACCATTTCCAGGGATGCGGTGCAATATAACAAAAGATGATTTTTTAAAAACTGAATTAACCATAGTTCAACTGACCATTTAAATCTATTTGATCCTAAAATTGAAAAAAACACTAACCGAATTGAGAAAAAAATTCAATTTTATTTTCTAAAAATAAAACTCTCTGATTCAAGTGACACTCTAAGTGTTCACTCTGAATCGAAAATCATGGCTAGTAATCCCAACCAAATCTTGCACAATCTGTGCATACCTAAATTTACTATTCAAAATAAACAACTCATTACATATACTGAACCAAATTATTTTAAATTGCATGTCAATATTATTTCTATGCTTCCCAAATTTTATGTTCTTGTAGGAGAAGACCCCAATCATCACATTCAAGAATTCAGCTTCACTTTCTCAGGCTTCAGGCCAAGAGGAGCACCTGAAGACCAATTTCAATGAAGTGAATTCCCCTTATCGCTTGAAGGAGAAGATAAAGGATTTTTGTAAAATCTAAAACCAGGGGAGATAATTTATTGGGAGGATTTAAAATGATGTTTCATGTATAAATTATTTCCCATATCTAGGAGAACTTCCATTAAAAAAGAGATTTACTTCATACGACAATCAACTAGAGAGACTATTTATGAGTAATGGGAGCATTTAAAAAAGATATGCGCTAGATACCCACATCAAGAAATGTAGGAGCACCAATTCCTTGTGTTATTATAACAAGGAAGTATTGATAATAATTGAAAAATTTTAGATGCCTCATAGGGAGGAGCTCTGATCAATAAGTCACCTACAGATGTTCGAGGTCTGATTGAGAAGATTGTTCAAAACTCCCAACAATTTAGAATAAGATGTATGAGAACCAACGAGATACATGAGGTAAAAACATCTGATTCATTTGCATTGATTGAAACCAATGTTGATGAACATGAAATTTTAGTCCATCAAATAGATATAACTCAAGAAAATGATCAATAAAATTCAACTTAGGTTTGTGGTTTCTGTTCATCTTCCACTTATTATGCTAACTAGTGTCCTGATATACAGGGGATAGAATACTGTGTTGTGGTCTTTTAGCCATAAAAATTCCAGCAGGATCAACATCGTCAACCCAAAGCCCAGTAAGGATACGGAAACCAACAAAACTTGACGAGATCATTCAATCCTAAAAAACACCTCATCCAATATCATTACTAGAAAAAATAATATTATAACTCCCTCTATTCAAAAAATATTATAGACATCCCTTATATCAACACCAATACATTTACCCACCATCATTCTAAAGAAATACATATGAGAAACAATCCACCAGTGCACAACCATCAATTGGGAACCAATAATTATAGTCAGATGTTGTGGGGATTAACGAAAATGTGAAAGACCCATCCAACATGTTAAAAAAAATTTCTAACCAATAATCTAGGGAAGATTCTATCCCAAACAGTACCAAATCCAAAAGATAATTTCTATTAAATCATAACAACAAGTAGAAAAGATCTCCCACCTCTATCCAACCTTGAACCTGAAATAATACCACCTGTTTTGAGGGAGAATGAATTTGATAGTTCTGAAAATTATTTGAAAATTTATCAAGAGGATGGAAATGGAGAAGGATAGGATAAAGAGAAAAGAAACAAAACTGTAAAGACAAGAAATGGAGAAGAAATACACACAACCACCATTTCCATCAAGAATTATTGAATTAAAAAGATTTTATTAAGAAATGATTCGAAAAGATATTTAGGACACCTTCTAGAAAGTGGAAATTAATATCCCCCTACATGATGCAGTCAAAAAGATTCTAAGGCATTTTTTTTGAAATATATTTGACCAAAAAGATAATACTTGACGGGAATGAGAGTATCAACTTGGGAAGATTTGTTTCAGACTTTATTCCACCATAATTTTCAACCAAAGGTCATGATACATGGAAGTTTTCCATTATATACACAATTGGTTCTTTAAATTTTTCTAATTATTTGTGTGCTCTTGGTGATTCAATTAATTTATTTCCACACTCAGTATACAGTTCTCTTCATATGGGATACTTGAATACCATAAGAGTGTTGTTCAAAATTGCAAGCAAATAAATAGTTTTCCCAATAAAAGTCTTGGAAGATGTTTTTAGTGAATGTCAAAGATCTCTTATTCCCAAATTATTTCTATGTGCTGAATATGGAAAAAGATGGGATCCCATCACACTCACCCATAATTTTGGGGATACCAATCTTGAATATGGCCAAAAACATCATCAATTTCCATGAAGGTACACTCACCATGGAATTTAGAGATATTACTGTCCACTTTAACATTTTTGAATCAATGAGGAACCCATTACATGATTACTCCATCTTTGCACTCTCTTATCATATTGGTACTAAACCCATTTAACAATTAGGTTTGTTCCATGAATTATTAGTCATAGGAGAAAAGTTTTCCATTTAAAAATATCAATGAACACCTGAATGCCCAAAACACTAGAGATTATAATTTCATGTTGGAAGAAGAGGTAAAATATGATTTCTTTGATGATTTGATAAGTGATAAGGAAGATGATATGGTTTCTTGTGGGCAGGAGGTCCAGCCTTTGGAAGTGAGGATCGTTAATTTAAATTCTTCCCTTGAGAAACCCCAAGATCTAAAATTTAAACCACCCCTAATTAATTTAAAATATGTGTTACTGATGGAGGGAGATAAATTTCCAGTTATAATTGCTGACAATATTTCTAAAACCCAAGAATAATCATTGATTCAGATTTTGAGAGAGAACGTACAAGACATAGGGTAGAGTTTAAATGATATAATTGGAATAAATCCAAAAATATGCTCACATAGAATTCATCTTGAGGGAGATTCAAAGCCTGTTAGACAACCCCAAAGGAGGCTGAATCCCACCTTGATGGAAGTTGTGAAGAAGGAGATTGAAGAGATCTTAGAAGCTGGGGTCATCTATCAAATTTCTTATTCACAGTGGGTTATCCCCATTCATGTAGTTCAAAAAAGAAACTGGCCAGACCACCATGAGGAATGAAAAGAATAAATTAGTCCCTATGAGATTCAGAATAGCTTGAGGGCACGAATATATTTTAATATGTTTAATCAGGTCACTTGTAAAGATAATTACCCATCCCATTTATTGACCAGATGTTAAAGAGATTGTTAGAGAGAACTCGTTATTTATTTTTGGATGGATTGTCAAGTTATTTCTAGGTACCCATTGCTCATGAGGATCAAGGGAAGACTACATTTACATGTACCTTTGGCACTTTTTCATATAAAAGGATAAAATTTGGATTATTTAATGCTGTAGGTACATTTTAGAGGTTCATATTAATATATTTTATGATCACATTGAATATTTTTTATATTTTTTCTTAGAATATTTCATAGTTTTTGGAGACTTTTTTTTAAATTTGATTGAAAAATCTGGATAGAGTTTAAAAAATTTTCATAAAATGAATCTTGTTTTAAATAATAAAAAGTTTTATTTCATGGTTAAGAAAGGAATTTTTTCTTGGGCAAGTCATTTATAAAAAGGCATTGAAGTGGTTAAATCAAAAATTTAAGTGATAAATTAATTAACTTACCATACATGTGTGAAACATGTTATATCAATTTTTTGGACATACAAGATTCTATAAGAGGTTTATCAAATATTTTTATCCCTATCTATAGATTAATTTTGAAGGATGATGATTTTGATTTCAATGGTGCATGTAGGGAATCCTTTGATGAGTTGAATAGAAGAATTATTTCACCAACCGTGATACGACCACCAAATTAGGAAGAACCATATGAACTAATTTGTGATGATCCCAACCAAGAAGTTGGAGTATTCCTTTATCAGAAAATTTTGGGTAGGAAATAAGTCATTTAATATTCCTCTATAACCTTAGATGTGGCCTAATTTAATTACAGGACCAAAAAAAAAATTCTTAGTAGTTTTCATTGCTTTAGAAAGGTTTAGTTCATAACTTCTTAGAACTAAAATCACTATGTTTTCTAATCATGCAGCTCTTAGGTACTTGATAAATAAGGATGATGCTAAACCAAGGCCAATGAGATGGATTATACTACTGCAAGAGTTTAATATAGAAATCAAAGATAAGAAGAGAGCTAAAAACTAAGTGGCTGATCACTTAAGTATATTACCAAACACTTCTAAAACTGAAATTCTAGAAAAAGACCCATTGAATTATCAACTTTTAGAAGATCAGTTGTACATGATTTAATTATAAGTTCCTTGGTATGATTATATGGTCAATTATCTAGTACAGAGTGCCCAGAGCCATCATCAATGATCAAGGGACTCACTTTTTCAATAGGAGAATGGAGACTTTTCTAAACAATTTTGGGGTGCATCATAAAACACCGACTCCATATCATCCACAAACTAATGGAAAAGATAAAGTGTCTAATAGAGAAATAAATTGAATTTTGGAAAGTAATGTTAATCGCAACAGGAAGGATTTGAGGAAAAATCTAGAGGATACATTATGGGATTACTATACAACCTAAAAAATCGGGATTAGAATGAGTCCATAGATACTGATTTATGGGAAAAGTTGTTACCTACCCATGGAATTGGAGAGTAAGGTATATTGGGCAGTGAGTAAGATTAATTTGGATCTTGAAAGATCTAGGAAAGAAAGAATATTTCAATTATATGATTTGGATGAAATTAAAAAGGAATATTTTGAAAATTATAATATTTACAAAGAAAGAACAAGAGTGGCCCATGATAAGCATATCCTACTGAATGACATCTATCCTGGAGAAAAAGTGCTATTATTCAACTAAAAACTTGAGATGATGCCAGGTCAACATCATTCCAGATAGGAAGGTCCATTTGTAGTTACTCATGTATATCCTTTTGGTGTTGTGTAGATTGTGAAGGATGGAGAGTTGGAGCCATTCACTGTTAATGGACACATGCTGAAGAAATTCCTTGGGACCCTACCATCAGAACTAGTGGAGGATATCACACCCCTATAACATGTTTATCAATAAAATCAATTAGTTTGTACCTCTCCTTTAAATTTTATTACTTACTGTGATTCATTTTCAAATCTTCTTACATGTTAAATCCATTTGAATGCATTGAGGACACTGCATCATATATGTGTTGGGGAGGGAACCTTTTCTATTTAGGATTTTTCATTTGTTGTTTATTTTTCAGTTTTTCTAAAAACAAATTGGGTATTTTTCATATTTCTGTCTATATCTTTTTAAAATTTAGTGTGTTTTCAAAACTTTTGAGCTGAAATAATTATTATTTCCATTTTTTGAAACCCATGTCAATGATTAAACGAATCTATTCCATAAAAATGAACTTAAATGAATTTATATTTGAAATAACCTTACTGTGAGGCTTTTGGACCATTTTTATCATATTTTTTCATTCACCTCGTTTCTTGAGAGAACCAATCCATGCTTAATTTACCCAGAATTTGATTTATTACTGTCAAAACTTAAGGGTTTGAGGTTCTTCTGTTTTATGTGAATAAATATTTTATTTTGTTTCAAAGACCCATTTTTCAAAATAATCCTTTCTATTTTGGCATTACGTGTACATTTAATCCTTGTTTCCCTTACAAGCCATGAAAAAACTATTAGGTTAGCCATATTACAAACTAATTTTTCCCATCCAACCTACTATTGAAGTAAAATTTCATGATCTTGTTGAACATAAGTGTTGGGGAATATGTCTTGTATAATGATACCTTATTTTCTGATACATTGGGTGGAAATAAAATATTGAATAGCTGATGTAACTCCCAAATAATTCAATTTTTAAAACTGGTCTATTCTGGATCATTTATGATAAGAGAAGATATGCCTTTCTGGATCTTCCAATGGAGATAGATAGTGGTAGATATCTAGATCTTTAAAGAAAACAATTATGAGAAGATTTAAATTTTTTATATTGTAATTATGAATGGAATGGAAATTCCTTGAGTTTTCATTATGATGGAGCTGATTATCTATTAAGGGGAGTGATGAGGATACCATACTTGAGTGAAAATTCAAATCTTGTAATATTACTTCAAAAAAAATTCAAGTCCTCCTTGTTTGACCGTCAATTTTTTTGTTACATCTCTATTCCACCAAACAAAATACACATAATAACCCTAAAAATTATTCCTAATAAACACATGTACTTGACTCACATCCGGTAGATATGTAGGAGTTTATAAATCCTATGGTGGCTCTTTCATGGGTTTGGATGAGAAAAGCCTTGTTGAAAATCGATATTTGTGAGACGAGAGAAAATTCATGTGAGATAGGGGTTTTGTGTGCATGGGATGAGAAATGAAGTGGAAATATATTAAATGATCTAAATGGATAGATTTATATATTTTTTTATGAGGCATGTTATCCTTTTGTTTTTTGGTGTGGATTTGAAGATCTCATGGGTATGTGTTTTGAATTTTCTTTGATTTGATTTTGATGCCTACTTGTCCAGGATTTTAAGTTATAAGTGTGGGAGAATTTATAGAGAACATATTTTCTATAATTTAAACTAAAATTGTAATGTTAAAAATCCCACCAAATGGTTATTTTAAGATAAATTTCCACATTTCATGATTTTAGTGGTATTTTGAGCTTAATCATAAAAATGATAAATTTTGAAAATTATTTTTGTATTTACTCTATAAAATTTTGTATACTGATAAATATAAAGAAATTATTTCTTATTAGGATTCCATATATCATTTACTACATTTAATTTTTCAGCAACAAAAGCTAAATCAACAATATGGAATCCCAAAACTAGCTCACAGGTTAGGACATGAACACTATGCACAAATCTAGTGATTTTTATGTGGGGACCATAACCGAGAAATGAGCCAAACAAATGAGGTGAAATTCAACATGTAGACGTTGAATAAAATTTTGAACATATTTAATGAAGGATTTTATGCATGAATCAGCTGTCTTCATGGTCATTAATTCATGATAATATGGAGGTTCGAAATATGGAGAGTTTGACTGGTCAGAATAAAATTTTGAAGTAAAATGGACATAACTATCTCTACAAAAGAAAAAATACGCTGAAATTTGGGGGAGAGATGGTAAAGAAATTTATGAACAAATTTTATGAAGTATGAAATGCGTGAATCCATCATTTATTGGATTTAAAATGCATCGAATTTCTATGGTAAATTCTAGCCTATAAAAGGAGGAGAGATCCTCCTTCCCAATTCATTCTAGTCCACCCATTTCCATCAGGGGCACTAAGTAGGAGATCTCCACTGAAAGAAGCCAACTAATTCACAATTTTCTATTCTATCCTTTCTTATTCTTAGTTTTATAATACCTTATTCATCCCCATTCATCTCAATTACCCTTACCATGGTGGGGTAATAATTTGATTGATTGGGGAAAGATTGGTTTTTTATTATGTAATGATTGAGTTTTTGGATATAATTGAATAAATTCTCTTTCTCTCTTGTACGACATTGTTTTAAATTTAACATAGCACTTTTTATTATCAATTAGAATTGCATTTTTTTTATTCTGTTATTTTTTAGGTTAATGGTAATTATCTCCCTCCATTAATTTCTGGTTTATATACAATAGAATAGACCAGGTCATAATGGTGAAGTACTCAACGATCATCAGTACGTGTGAGAGGGGTAATGGATTTTCATAATTTTTTGGGATAAAAAATACTTGATCAGATATTTCCTAAGTTAATTAAGTATATTCAATGCAAATTTCTCACATGTGGAAGGAGAGAAGTCCAAAATGATATGTTGGTAATGTTTTCTCTCACAAACACCATTTGACAGATGGAGTGAGATGAAATGATTGTGAAATATCACTTTAAAAAACTAAGTGGAAGGATATTGAATTTAATAGAATAAGGACAACATTGTAATAGGAAAATCAACTCCGACCTAATCACCCTTCTCATATCATAGTTTTAAATCAAGTAAATTTCATTTAAATCACTTTCTTAATTAATTTGTTTTATTTCATTCAAATCCAAAAAAATAAAAAAACTATTTTTTTAATCTAATTAAAAAGTGACGAACTATTTTGTGTGCACTCATCATTGGGATACTATATAGGGTTAACCACTAGAATATACTTAGGTAATATAAAATATTGTTTTTACATGCCCAATGATAGGCATGTGTCTTGTCTCCAAGGGATACATAAACATTACATGCTATTGTAGTAAACATTGTGAGTGCCTCAAAGAATCATGATCTTGAATCCCTTATCCAAAGGTAATAATAAATGTGTTAGTGTGTGTGTGGGGGGGGGGGTACTCATATAGATTATTTATTATCTCCTTAGAACCACCCAACAACATCTAACTAATAGAGGTGAGTATCCACTCAATCTCAGTATAGATTCTCATTATAATAATGTCCCAAAGTTGTCCTACCATTGTAAAACGTGAGAATGAATTGAATCAAACATCCCTTGAAAAATCCATAGAACCCATAGGTCAACCAACACTCGAACTAAACATCAAATTTTATAAAACTAGCATAGACACCTTCAGAACCAAAATTAAATGGGAGATCCCTCAATGGTCCCCAAAAAAATATTAGAAAACAAATGATCAAAAAGGGGATCCTCAATAATAACCAAACATTAGGCCAAACCCACAACATGAAACTTTAGACAACCACTCCAAAACACACCAAAAACTCAACAACACCTCACATATTTAGGAATCTACAAACATCACCATGGATAAAAGGGAAACCTCAATAGGTCTCTCAGAACCATATCAAACTCTACAAAATGTCACCCATCCATACCCAACACCCAATGACACCAAACCGTCCCAAAAGTTCTAACTGATCCAAACCTCTAATAATTGGGTCTAATTATCATGAAATTGGACTAACAAACCCATCCAAGAAACTAATCAGTCCCACCTTATAGGAACCGTTTGAACGAACCTAAAAATAACCCCACATTGAAACCAAAATACTAGGTGATCAATAAGCTCACAACTATCACCAAGGAATCACACCATGATTCACTTCCCTTAGGATGATTCTAAATCAAAACCTCAAAGGAATCCTCCCACTAACCGTGAACCATCCAAATTACCTCACCATAGAATATAATCTCCCTAACATCATTACCATCTCATCCTACATGAAAAAACCCATAATGGGAAAATTAAATTTTCAAATAAAATATTATGGAGAGAAACTAGAAAATCATATACAGGGGGAAGTACATAATGTCTACCTCATTTATACAACATATACCCCACCATCCTTCCATGGCCGTATACTCTTCCCAAATCGGTATGTACATCCGAAGAATATGGAATTCTTCCCTTATAAACAACATTTATGCTACATTGGGTACCTAGTTGTGTACCCCACACGACCTATGGTTAGGTACTCTACATGGTCTCTAGCCATGTACCATACAAAAGTTCTATCCATGTATTCTAGATGGCCATGTTCCCCCATACAGGGTGTTTGTCCTTATAGCTAGCCAAAACATGAGTGTCCCTACCTAGTGAATTTTAAATACATATGAAATATATACCTCATATTCTACCCAATACCTTGAAAAATAATACATGGCATGTGTTATTTAACTACACGTTGGGTGATCTAGTTTTCCCTAACATAAAATCTCTATTACAGTCGTAAAACTCCAAAATATCCCCAAAATAACCTATATCGGATCTCATGGAATTACTAATAACTCATATAAGGAATTAAAAATAAAAAACTGATATATAAGAAATTAAAAATACAACTAAAAATATATCCTCCCTTGGGCTGAAATACACAGAAAATTTAAGCCTACATTTACACCATTCAACCACCACATCCCGATCTTGCTCAACAAATGAAGACTGATAATGATCCAATATCTTATCCCTCTATTTCAATCTCATAAGAACATGAAAAATTGTAGATCCCCTAGTATTATTCATGAATCCATAGGGGGAAGGATGAAAAGAAATGGGAAAAATAAGAAAGAAGAAAATTAAAAGAAAAAGTAAAGGAAAAATAAAAGAAAAAGGCTTGGGCCCAATCTCGGGGCCTAAGATGAGTTTACACATTAGAAAAAACCCACAATTTAGGACTCAACTAGATAGTCAAAATTTTAATCCAAGACTCCATTTAAATGGTATCACAAAATCCACTTGCAAAAATAATTAATATTTAGCTAATTAAATATTAAATACTTTATTAAAATACAAATGACTCAGAATTCCATAAAAAATATTTTTCTAGGGTAAACACCTTATTCTAAGACCAACATTGTATTCATAAAATTATTTCAAGATCCCATAATAGTAAAACTTACTATTTTCACCTTAAAACCACTCAGCAAGAAATTTTTTAAATTTTCCATTCTTTTTTCATCCCATAAGGATGTAGTTAATTAAAAATTCTAAACCATAATGATTCTCACCCCAGATAATACTCATTGGTAAACTAACTACCAAGATTTAATCCTGAACATCAGTGCATCTAACAATACCTCGAATGTCCACCAACTAGCCTCACAATACCCATGATGCTTCCAACATGAATCCCATTCATCTGTGACCATTAAGATGATCCATTCCATAGGTGTATCCTTATCGTCCCCCAATGAACATGACACCAAACTCGACATACCATGCTCTATATATCACCAAACTAAATGAATTTAAAGGGCCGGTTCACTCATAACCAAGTGCTCACATGATACACCAACCATCAACCATTCTTGGTTTCACTAAATAGGAAATCCCCCATGACTAATAACCCACTTGTAATGAAGACCATAACCCCAATTGGCTAAATGTGAACTCCCCACTATATGTTTTCCCTCACAAAATAATGTATTTTCCTAAAAATCCATTCCAACCACTACTCTACTACTCATGGCATAGTGATTTTCTAAGAACCTCTTACAGACACTCACTCACTAGCCTAATTGGAATCATCCAAACCCAATAGTCACACATTACAATGTATCCAAAATTCACAATATGAATAATTATCATATGATCTCCACCTTAATAAACCAAGGATAATGTGCTTAAACCAATGACCATGATCCTATCACATGTTAGTTCAAATAAATTGTAGCTATAGAAACTCACACTTTTTATACACAGATATCACATATTAATATATAATTATTCATTATATAACATAGGAATCCATTCCATAATCTTTTACATCTATTTATTTTGGAAACGTGGAAGCATAAATAAGTGGTTCATAAGAGTTCTACATCATTTCCCACTTAGTTACTAATAACTATCACCCTTCTATGTCATATCAAAAAACAATGATTTATACTCTGGGGAAAGGAATCATAATAAAGGGTGATATCTATTGCACAATAAGGATAAAAAATTGAGATATCAATGATTATATAAGTATAAAATGATAATATGTGTGTGAGAAAATGAGCATAACATTTGAAAAACATACCCTTCAAACCAAATATCTTAACATTGAGTCATGGCATAAATATTGGTTGTTTATAAGACTTAAATCATAAAATAATAAAATAAAATAAGCCATGAGAGCATAATATAGGCATAATACATGGATTTCTGGAATAAATAAAAGTATATAAAATAATTTCATTATTATTCAAGGCTCATTTACAAAGCTATCATAGTGGAATTGCTTCACTCCCCAAACCATCATAGTAATAAAAGATCGCTCTTAATTATATCATAGTTGATAAAGTCCCATACTAAATTAGGATCACCCCCATTCTAGTCCTATTTATATCATGAGTTATTAATATTTACCCAATATATTAGAGGGATATATAGGTACCACCCATCTTTGGTTATAACGTAACCACCATCCTTGGTAATAATGTAACCACTGTCACATACGGAAAACCATACATATGTGTTCCCAAATATCATAAAATATTCATTATATCAGAACCCATGAAAATAAATGGGCTTTATAAACATTTCATCATAGCATAACCTATGGAAAAGAAACAAGTTTCATAAAAATTTCATCATATCATCATAGCATAACCAAGGGAAAATGAAAGAGTTTCATAAAAATATTTTCATCATAAACATAAAATATATCGAGAGAAAGAATAATTATGGTATCATTGGATCATATCCATTTTAATTAACATTAATGGATATCATCTTAGATGGAAAATTATTTTTAATGATCACTCGAAACTTTATTAAGGAAAATAAACTTCACTTTGAAATTATTTTTTTAAAATCTAAAAAATTCCCAAATTATAAAGATAAAATTTTCTTTGACAATAACCTTGGAAAATTGTATAATAATATTTAAATAATTTAATATTCATGATGGTGTATAATACTCTTCCTACCACACATGTTAAAATGAATATTCCTTTCACATTTTCAATAAAAAGACAAAAGATACTTGTTCAGAAAAATACAAGAAGAATCATTTCAGAAAAAAATTAAAATTTAAATAATAGGTAAATAAGTCCATTGAATAATAATTGGATAATAGTAAAAACATTATTTAATACATTTTTAGAAAACATAGTCTTGAAAGAATAAGTTTGGGTGGTTTCTAAGTGGAAAAACCTGTAATCTTGCATCCAAAATACTAGGGATCAATTACTAGAAATCCCCTTGAGAGATTTATAATGTTGGCACTAAAAAAGAACTAAAATAGTTTGTGGTGATGTAGTAATGATTTAGTTAAGGGGTGAAGACCAATGTATATTCTGACGAAAGACGGTTATTTGGGCCATCAAAATGATGGGACCTTCAGGTCATCCAATATTAGGCCCATGAGACTTTAATATATGAATAAATAGGGATGAATGGGTGGGTTATTCAATAAAGGGATATGAATAACTTTTTCTCCCTTTTTTGTGTGATGTGTGTGTGTTTGAATGTAATTTTAACCTCTATCACCTAATATATATGGACGTGGAAGAAAAATGATTTTCAACCAAAGAGATAAATAAAGAAATTTTTTTTAAAAACATTATTTCGATCTATTTAGTTCCTAAAGAGAGTAAAATGAAGTAAAATATGTATTATACCATAAAATAGATTATAATTAATGAAATTAGTTTATTGGAATATGGATCATAATATTTCATCATCATAATCTTTGTCATTTACAATCCCGATATATAATGACATTATTACATATAACTTTTACCACTTTGGTAACTTTTAAATCATAATACCCATAGAATAAATAACCTTATATGGATATTTATATCCCATAATTTTAATTTTAATAATAATAATATACCTTAACGGTATATGTATATACACCACACAAAAGAAATAAATGGTGTTTACGGAATGTGTCCAAAAAAAATAATAGTGAGACGCAAATCCCTTACCTTCTTTGGAAACTTTTCAATCATAAGCCCCATGCAATAATAAATTTAAATAAAACATTAAATATCATTAGAATAAATAAATTCATGATATAAAATGTGATATATTCTATATATACAACTTATAAAAGAAGATATGTGCATAAAATAACACATGTCTCAAAGAAGATAATTTGAGACAAAATCCCCTTACCTAAAGTATCAAATTTCATCATACACATTTGAACCTATTGTATTATAAATATAAAATTATCTTAAATTTATTAAATAACTATACCCATATATATCATACCATATATTGTTTACTTATGATCGTTTATTACCTGTTTATTAACAATATCCTTGTTAAAACCACATTTTGGGCAATAATTGCTTCATTTTTATGTATGTTTTGGTATAGTATTTTCGATCCTTTTACTTTGATAATGATTCCATCATATAAAAAAATAGTAAACATGATAAATAATTTAATTTATATTCATTATATATGTATTTTGATTTATCCATAAAATTTCGAGATATAAAATCAATTATACCGCTCATGGAGACGGTAGACCGTACATATGCATGAATAAAATTTCTATTTTCTTGACAGATGGAATGAAAGAATGGTAAAGAATATACCACCATTACACAATTATTTATAATTCATAGATATCATATATATTCACTAAATCTACTCTTTTTTCCATCCATGTCAAAATAGAATGAAAAATTAATCACATCGCTTTGTGGATTCGGTAGTCCACATGTACCCATAAGCGACATTATCGTCTTTCAATAGATTTGAATGTAAGAATATATATTTGATATTATTATTCCACAAATTTAAATATTTCAAATATATATATATATATATATTAAATATATCATTATCTCCAGCCATAAGAGGCAGTGATGGAAGATGAATTACATCAGTTCGTGAGGTGGTAGTCTGTCTTACACACGATAGATAGTTTTATTTCCCATTTGATACAGGAGGAGATAGATATAGGTTATGAAATTAATATTATAAAATAAAATTATATTGTAGATATTTTTTTTTAATTTTTAATTAGAATGTCATGAATGAAGCTGTTAATAGAAGAAGTAAAAATAAAGATCCTAGGGAAGACAATTACCTTAACTTAGAACAATCACATTTGAATCCCTTATTAAGGACCTTAGCGTTGGTATTTAGGGAATAAAAGTAACTCAAGAATTTGGATAAGGATATTAAGGATATATTTTTTATTGTTTTTTTATCCAAATGGATTATGTGGTGTGAAGAAGTGTGGGGAGTAGGTACCTTTTATAAATAAGGAGGAGTGATATTTTTATAAATACCCAAAACTATTCAATAATTAATCATCCCACTGAATACATGTTCCTAAAAAATTGATATATAATTAAGTGAATTGATGATATGGTATATGAAAAAATATAACAAAAAAACATTTTTAAACATGTTATTCCCTTAACCTCTATGTTTAAACACTTTTACCGTTTGAGTTTTCTCCATGGTTACTAGTCTCTTTTAATTTATATAAGTAATTTATCCTTTAAGAATATAAATAAACTGATCCTTATTAGATAATTTTGAAACGTTGGTTCTAAATATGAAATAATATATATGAAATTAAAATTCTATGTGCATGAAAAATTAATTTTAACACATACACATGTAATGTGAAAAACCTCATTTTAACAGTAACCGTGATAATTGAAATTTTAATGTCTCTACTATACATTATGAGAATAATTTAAGTTCAAATTATTAAATAATATTAATTATGACTATTTAAAATATGGAATCCTTTTTAACTAGTTCAATTCAAAAAATTGGAAGAATTTAATTTAAAATAAAACTCATAGATGTGATAAAAAAACAGTTTTCCAAATAAAAAGCTTTTATAAGTATAGAAATTTCTAATAGAAAAATTAAATATAAAATTAATGAAAATGACCTAAATTGGATTAAAAATATATAATTTAACAAATTTAACTTTTAAAACAATTTTAAAATAAAATGTAACATTTTAAATTCTTTTAATGAAAAGGTAGTTTTCAATAAAAATCAGTATTTTTCACTATTCATTGAAAAATCAATCTTTTAGAAAATTATAAAAAATTAAATCTAATATAATTTTGAAATAATGAATTAAAAAATTAAGTTTTTTGTTTAAAATAAATTTTATAAAATTGGAAAATTTTAATTTTATTATTTGTTCAAAAAATACAATGAAAACCATTTTTTTGAGAAAAATTTATTTTCAAAGACATTAAGACATTAAAAAAATTAAGTACTTATGTATCAATATGTTTTATTTATATAAAACCATGATACTAAATTTTAAAAATTTGGTTATTCCTATTCATACCGCTAATTTTAATGGCTATGTTACAACTTTTGTGTTTAAATAATAATATTAATAGCATAACATGGTTAGTTAAAACTCAATGTTTCATGTAACACTAGATATCGAAGAAATTAAATTTATTTGAAACAAAATTCATAAAAAATGGGGTGTTACATTATAACCCCATTAAAATGAATTTAAACCTCAAGATTTACCACTTTGATACAATAAATGTGGATAATTAGGACTCATCATATCCTCAGATTCCTACATAGCTTATTCAAGATTATGGTTTCACCATAAAACCTTGACCAAGTGAGTAGTCTTGTTTCATATAATTTTCTCTCTATGATCTAAAATCTCCATATATTGTTCTTCATAGGAAATACCATGATCAATAATTACAACCACAGAGTTCAGTACATGTGAAGGATCATGTATGTACTTCCTCATGAGAGATACATTTAACTCATCATGGAATTGTGAGAGGTTCGGTGGAAACACAAAGTGATAAGTTACCATCCATACTCAACAATAAATATCGAGAGGGTAAATATACCCAGGGAATATATTTTATTTCTTTTCGAAAATAATAACTGTATTCCATGGGGAAATTTATAGGAATACCTTCTTTCCAAATTAAATATCAAGATCACGTTGATGATTATCATCATAATTTTTATGTCAACTCTTATCCACCTTGATGTGTTATTGAATGGCTCGAACTTTCTATACCATTTCCTCAGTTAGATCAAGTCCCAATATCATTCTTTCTCTAACTCCATCCCAACATGTTGGAGTTACGCACTTATTTCTATAGAGGGATTCTTAAGGATCCCTAAGAATGGTCGAGTGAATGATATTGTTGTAAGAAAACTCGACTAAAAGAAGGTGTTAATCCAAAAAACATTTGAATATAGAGAAAATGATTTAAAAATATACTATATGGTTTGAATTTTTCACATAGGCTAACCATTTTTCTAAGGATGATACATAGTACTGAAACTTAGCCCCATATCCAGAGCCTACTGAGGTCTTCAACAAAACATTAAGGTAAACCTCAGATCCTAATCAGATACAATATAATGAGGTACTCGATGAAACCTTACCAATTTATTTATATATATCCTAGTAATATTATTGAGATAGAAATATTCAATGATAACAATGAATTTTGTTGAATTTGTAAAGAGATAGACTATAACCCATATAGAATTGTTCCCTTTAGACATTTTGGGGAGTCCAACAAGAAAATCCCTAGTGATGTTTTCCCATTTCTATTATAGTATGTATAATGGCTATAGAATCTCCTTTTATTTTTATCTCCTATACTTCACTTTCTAACATAATAAGAACTAAGATACAAACTTTGAAATATATTTTTTCATACCATCCCACTAGAAATACTCTTTTAAATATTATACATCTTTGTACTTACAAGATGAAGATATAATACCTAACTATGAGCTTCCTCTAATATGCCCTTCTTTAGATATGGTATGTATGGGACACATACACATTTCCTAAACCTTATCATCTAATCATAGTCAAGGTTAAACAAAAGAACATTTCTGACCTTATCCATTAGTTCCATATATTCCTTCTATGCCTCTTTATTCTTTACTTGTATTGATGACTAATCACTAATTTAAACAAGATAATATTTCCCCCCTTCCTTTATGATTTCCAAATCCATCCTTTGTAAATATATAATTTTTGGATCTTTTTTAATCCTCATCCTAGATAATATAGCATAATTTTTTCAACTCAATGCATTAACCACATTTTTTTCTTTCCCATGGTGGTAATGTATTGAGTATTCATAATATTTAATAATATATATCTATCTTCTCTGGACTATTTTCAACTCTTTCAGTGTGAATATAGTCTTTAAACTCCAATGATCAGTATATATATATATCTCCTTTCTCCGTAAATATAATACCTTTATATATTTAATGAAAATATGACCACATCTAACTCTAAATCATGTGTTGGGTAATTTTTTTCATGAACCTTTAATTTTCATGAGGCATAATCTATAACCATTTAATTCTTCATGAGAAACAATCCCATTCCCTTATTCTATTCATCTCTATTGATTACAATCCCTTATCCAATATAGGATAATATAAACACAGGTTCAGTGACTAACCTTCTCTCCAGTTCCTTGAAAAATTCTTTATATCCATCCTTATAGAGGAACTTGGCTTCCTTCCGAGTTAGCTTGTTGGATAGATTATATAGTCATGATAAATTATCCATAAACCATCAGTAATATCTTGGAAACCCAAGAAAACTTCAGATCTCAGTCATAGTGGTTATTCTAGGACAATGTCAAATAGTGTATGTACTTTATGGATCCATTTATATACCCTAATTTTTGATTATATGACCCAAAAATGAATATTTATTTAGCTAAAATTCAAACTTGGTAAATTTTTATTATAGATACACCTTATTTAGGATCTTCAATAAAATAATTAGGTGATCTTCCTGATCTTTATTATTATTTAAAGAAATAATAATATCATCTATAAATACTACCACAATCTGATCAAGGGAATCTATAAAGAGTCTATTCATTATGTCCATGAATATAGTTGGGAAATTAGTAAGACCAAATGGAATAACTCTATATTCATAGTTTCCATAGCTTATATGGAATGTTTTCTGGAGTATATCTATAGCATCCCACCTTTTTATCACATAAACTTTCATTACATTACACAAAACTAAGGATCTGTAAGGTTTAGTGTCTTGGAAACCATGAACGTAAATCATGAAAACATAAAAAATTATTATTAACCACTTGAAAGGCTTCTCCTCATGTTCATCATAGGTTCAATACTACATCTCATAACCTGGGGACATACATCAAAAGAAAGGGTGAGAAGAGGGCCCAATAAGGGAAATAAGAGAAACATTTTACATGTGAACTTGAGATACTTCAATAAGGTCATGAAAAGAACATTATGGCATGAGAAAGAAATCGTAAGATATATCAAAATAAAAATAACATTTTTTATAACTTGAAGATGTGGCTACAACATTTAATATCGACAATCATTTTGTTTCACCAAGGTCCATCCCCAAGGTGTCATTAAAAATTACCATGGTTATTCACCAAGGTATTAGTCTAAAAGGTCATCTCTAGAGATTACGTCTTCACCCAATGAATTGAAGTGATATCTGGACGCACCCCTGACATGTATTTTTTATCATCTGAGCCACATATAACATCATCAATAATTTCATAAACCACCCATATAGCATAAAATAAATGGGTTTCATTTCATAATCATAATGTTTTAAAAACTTCTTTAAAGACATGATCTTTATGTCACTTTAAACCCATGAAAAGGGAAACCAGGTTTCATGTATGTAAATCCCAGAATTTAAAATAGAAAATTTTGGTATATATGTTAATACCCATATAGAAGATAGATCTTTGAGTATTCACTTAATAAAAAAATAACTTTAGAAAAAGAGTGAGACATTTTGAGATGAAAATTCTGCAGCATAACGACTATGTTACAGGGTTTTATAAAACATTGAAAAGAGAGGGGACATGTGTCAAAAATTCAAAGATGACACATAAAATAGTATAGGTACAGAATATAAGGGATTTAAGAACATGTTAATAAAATTTTAAAATATACCATATGAAATGAAGAACATGAATCGAAGACAAAAATAAAATTTCTCTTATGAAAATTCTACAGCCTAATGGCGTCACATAAACTTCAACCAAAAATGAATTGATGAGATAAAATAGGGTCTCTCATCATATGAACATAAAAGATCAGTATGATATAAATAGAGATCATACCACAACATAATAAAAATGAACTTTCAAGATGTGACATGGAATTAGAACATTGAAAAAAGAGAAAGGTGAAAGGACCACTTAAAAATTCGGCAGCCTAATGGCGCGACTTAAAACTTCAAAATACTGAATTGAAGAGATAAAATGGGGTCTCTCATCATATGGTCATAACGGATAATTATTATAGATATATATATCATACCAAAACATAATAAAAAGGAACATTCAAGACTTTACATGAAATTAGAACATTGAAAAAGGGGAAAGGTGAAAGGACCACTTAAAAGTTCGGCAGCCTAACGGCGCCACTTAAAACTTTGAAATACTGAATTGAAGAGATCAAATGGGGTCTTTTATCATATGGTAATAAAAGATCAGTATGATAGATATAGATATCATACCCCAACATAATAAAAAGTAACTTGAAATACTTGACATGAAATTAGAACTTGAAAACGAGAAGGGTGAAGGAACCACTTAAAAATTCAGCAGCCTAACAGCACCACTTAAAACATCAAAATACTGAATTGAAGAGATCAAATGGGTTCTCTCATCCTATTATCATAAAAGATCAGTATGATAAATATAGAGATCATACCACAACATAATAAAAAGGAACATGAAATACTTTACATGAAAATAGATCTTGAAAAACGAGAAGGGAGAAAGAATCTGTTACCAAAAACTCGGCATCCTAAAGGCGCCTCTTAAACATTCATAAAAAGAAATAATGAGAGTAAGAGGGGGCCTCTCATAATATAATCATTAAAAGGTAAGTAAGAGGAATATAAAAGAACTTCCTACAACATAAGAGCATGGAGAAAAAAAGAAATTACATAAAAGAGATTGCTTGAAAATAAAGAGAGGGGCTAGATCCCTTACCTTAAAACGTAACTCTTAAAACTCAAAGGATGGGACCTGGAGGGCTTGGGGGAACCTTGGGAGGACTCCTTGGGAGGTAATGAGACCATAACCTCGTTGGGGGAGAGTGGGGAATCTAAATGGATGAGAGGATGTCTTGGTATTTATAGGGAAAGTAAGGGGACATGGCATTAATGGCTAAGGGACACCTCACAAGTGGTTTTCCCAAAAGCATGGGCTCTCCCATGGTATTTCCCATGGAGTTAGGCCACATGGGGAGCCCATACAATAATTCATCATCTTTGGTCGGCCAACCCATAAAATATCTCATGACATCATCATGACATAGTTATGATATCATTAAACATACTGAAACCCTAAAACTGTATTTTTACTATTCACTGAAAATTCAACTCTCAGAAAAATCCCAAAATTTCACCTTAACCAAATATCAATTCTCTGATTTCAAAAATGAACTCCATTTTATAAAAATAATGTTTTATATAATTTTAATTTATTTTTTAAATAAATATACTATTCACCGAAAATTCATTTTTTTCGGAAATATCCCCAAAAATTACCTTAACATAATATCGATGCTCTAAGTTCAAAAATGAAATCCATTTTATAAAAATAATTTTCTATATATTTTTAATTTAATTTTTAATTAAAAAACACTATTCACCTGATAAAAAACTAATACTTGAATAATAATTTATGAAATCGTTATTTAACCATTTTATTGAATCACATTACTTAATCAAGGTGCCTAGATTATATTAATACTTTCTTTAAGTGAGATTACTTATCCATTTTTTCACATTACTAATCATAAGCATAAAATCACAATTCATAATTTACTATTCATCAAAAATTATGTTGATCTTATTAGACTCTAAATTTCGTACTGAACATAATTGTAGAAGACCATTTTTTAAAATCATTACACATTTTTCATTATTTAAGGTTTACATAAACATTTCTTAAAATATCCTTTCTCTAAAATCCACCAAAAATATGCATACTATATTTCTCCCGACATTTGAGAAGACATAAACATCATCATAAGAAGAAATCCCAATTTTTTTTAAAAACAATGGATTACACAAGGCAGTTACAGTATCCTTACATAGCCCCTTATGACACCAGCATAGGACCTATGTGTAAGGTGTGCTAAGGTGAGAGAATCCGAGGGAGGCTTGCCCAACATCACACGAGTAGTAATTTCTATCAGTTTGAACTTCTCGCGAAGGCGATTCCGTTCTAGCTTCACACGATGAAGTTTGGATTTGGTTTGGTCCAGAGCAAAGCCCAGTGGTGCTACCTCCTTCCCAAATTTTGTTAGATGGGCTTTGATCGGTCCAAGACTACTGGGTGAGGCCATCAAATCTTCTTTCTATATTAATTAACGAATATTACTTGTATTTAGAGAAAATAATCAAAACGTTTAGTTTCCAGCGGTCATATTGACCAATGGTCATATAACAGTCAAAACCCAACGGTCTCATTTTAATTATACTAATGTTATCAAATGAAACATTTTTTTTGAGTATAAAATTAAAATAAAATAACACATAAAATTAGGAAAAAAGATTTATTCAAAATTTCGGGTTGTTACAATCTTCACCCCTTAAGAAATTGTGTCCTCACAATTTTTAAAATTGGGTTTTGAAATATCATTGAAAGTCCCACATCGGAAAAGGAGTCACTAAAACTATTACTTTAAAAGAATGAACTAGAAGTACAAAGGTCACCTGAGTTAACCCACACTATGATTCCATGTAGGAAAACATGGAGATGGAGGACAAAACAAAGGGTCAAGTTTTGAGAGATAGTTATAGAAGACATGATTAGGAGAAAGGTAACAATAGGAAAATCCCAAACTTATGATGTGTGTAAACGGTCTTTGATTACCTAGTAGGAAACATAAACCAACAATGTTTTTGTTTTACATTCCTTTTCATAATTTTGAGGAATTTTCTTTACTACATAGAACAAAAACATAAGAAAAAATACCTACTTTCATGCAGAGTTTCATCCTTTAATACGTTTCTACCAAAACTGATCTTTTCTCCAAACTATGAGCATTCAAAACTACTTGGTCTCATTAAAACACAAGAATCATCTTCTAGAGAATCACATAATCCACAAAAGATTAACTATCTATTTCTTCTATCATTAAACATTATCCCAAAAACAGAAAGGGTAAGGTAAAACAACTCTTCAAAAAGAAAGAATCCCATAGGAATGGAAACTACTTTTAAATCTTTAATGTTCCATGGTACTACAAAAATTTCATCACAAACCATTCCATAAATAACAGTCCTTAAAATTCCTCAAAATAAACCAAACTAAGATTGAAACCGAAATACAAGAAGGATTTGATAACATAGTCTTCCAAAATAAACTACATTGTTCATATCCAAATAACATGAACCACACCTAACATCTTATAACAAAAGTAGCTAACCTAAACATATTTTACCCAAGATAGGTTGATCATTCCCATAGGTAACTTAAATTACTCTAAGTCCACCTTAAATTCATCGATTCATCAAAATATAAGTCATCCTTACTCCTCAATGAAAATACCGTAGTAATATATTTACCTCAATCATATAGGGTCCCCAAAATAGTGAACGTCTTCCAAAATAATAATCATCTTTTAATCCCCTAATCACCTCTATCATATTAATACGACAATCATCGCATTTCCTATCACATTGGTTGTTGGGACATGTTCTTCCATTTCCCACCATTAACTAAGAAGAGAAATTATAATTAGGGGCTTAAATACTTGGCCAATAATCATGAAAAGGAACTTAAAGCATATAAGGATAACATGTAGAAGAAAAGTGTACCCTAACATGTGATCCCCAAGGTTCCTATATAGTTTATCCATGATCATATACTCTTATGTGGATATTTATTTAATTTTATCTTTGTTCCTTTAACAATGGTTCATACTAAGCTTATTAATTTACCAAAGCATATCCCCCGGGAGTGTCGTAACCAATACTGCAACAAGGCCCGTTGTTCTGTACCAGTTCCCGTTTGAGTCTAGATTAAAGAGGTGTTTTCGGGTTTTACCCCTATGTACATCTGTGCCAGAGCCACCTCTACCTGCTCGTATCCAGACAGGGATGTATTTTCTTGGCAACCCCTTACTCAATACTCACCAAAATACCAGGAAGATTTCATATATTTAAAATTTTCTATAGGGTTCTTCCTAGAGTTTTCATTTCCTAATTTCCACAAATAACTAAACCATACTTTGATTCTAACTATATCATCTCGCCTTTTTATCACATAAACTTTCATTACATTACACAAAACTGAGGATCTTTAAGGTTTAATGTCTTGGAAACTAGGAACATAAAACATGAAAACATAAAACATTCTTCTTAAACACTTGAAATAATTCTCCTCATGTTCATCCTAGGTTCATTATTGCATCTCATAACCTGGGGACATACATCAAAATAAAGGGTGAGCAGAAGGCCCAGTAAGGGAAACAAGAGAAACATTTTACATGTGAACTTGAGATACTTCAATAAGGTCATGAAAAGAACTTTAAGGCATGTGAAAAAATCATATGATATATCATAATACAAATAACATTTTTCATAACTTGAAAATGTGGATACAACATTTAATATCGACAATCATTTTGTTTCACCAAGGTCCATCCCCAATGTGTCATTAAAAATTACCAAGGTTATTCACCAAGGTATCAGTCTAAAAGGTCATCTCTAGAGATTAAGTCTTTACCAAATGCATTGGAGAGCTATCTGGGCGCACCCATGACATGTATTTATTATGATGTGAGCCAAATATCTCATCATCAATCATTTCATAAACAAACCATATAACATAAATTAAATGGGTTTCATTTCACAGTCATAATGTTTCAAAAACTGCTTTAAAGACATGATCTTTATGTCACTTTAAACCCATGAAAAGGGAAAGTGGGTTTCATGTATGTAAATACCAGAATTTAAAATAGAACATTTTGGTAGATATGTGAATACCCATATAGAAGAGAGAGCTTTGAGTATTTACTTAATAAAATAAAATAACTTTAGAAATAGAGAGAGATATTTTGAGACCAAAATTCTGCAGCATAACGACTATGTTACAGGGTTTTAGAAAACATTGAAAAGAGACGGGCATGTGTAAAACATTCATAAATGACCCAAAAAATAGTAGAGGGACATAATATAAGGGATTTAAGAACATGGTAATGAAATTTGAAAATATACCATATGAAATGAAGAATATGAAAGGAAGACAAAAATAAGATTTCTCTTATGAAAATTCGGCAGCCTAACGATGTCACATAAACTTTAACGAAAAAGGAATTGATGAGATCAAATAGGGTCTCTCATCATATGAACATAAAAGGTCAGTATGATAGATATAGAGATCATACCCCAAAATAATAAAAAGGAACTTGAAATACATGACATGGAATTAGAACATTGAAAAAGGAGAAAGGTGAAAGGACCACTTAAACATTCGGCAGCCTAACAGCGCCACTTAAAACATCAAAATACTGAATTGAAGAGATCAAATGGGTTCTCTCACAATATTTTCATAAAATATCAGTATGATAGATATAGAGATCATATCCTAACATAATAAAAAGGAAATTGAAAGACTTGACATGAAATTAGAACTTGAAAACGAGAAGGGTGAAAGAACCACTTAAAAATTCGGCAGCCTAACAGCGCCACTTAAAACATCAAAATAATGAATTGAAGAGATCAAATGGGGTCACTCATCATATGATCATAAAAGTTAATTATGATAAATATAGAGATCATACCCCAAAATAATAAAAAGGATCTTGAATGACCTTACATGAAAATAGATATTGAAAAATGAGAAGGGAGAAAGAATCTGTTACAAAAACTTCGGCAGCCTAACGACGCCAATTAAACATTCATAAGACGAAATAATGAGAGTAAGATGGGGCCCCTCATAATATGAACATTAAAAGTGAAGTAATAGGAATATAAAAGAACATCCTCCAACATAAGATCATGGATCATAAATGAAATGACATAAAAGGGATTACTTGAAAAGAAAGAGAGAGGTCGGATCCCTTACCTTAAAACGTAACTCTTAAAACTCAATGGTTGGGACCTTGAGGGCTTGGGGGAACCCTGGGAAGACTCATTGGGAGGTAATGAGACCAGAACATCGTTGGGGGAGAGTGGGGAGGCGAAATGGATGAGAGGATGGCTTGGTATTTATAGGGAAAGTTAGGGGACAAGGCATTAATGCCCAAGGGACACCTCACAAGTGGTTTTCTCAAAAGCATGGGCTCTCCCATGGTATTTCCCATGGAGTTAGACCACATGGGCCCCCCATACAATACTTCATCACCTTTGGTCATCCAACCCATAAAATATCTCATGAAATCATCATGACATAGTTATGACGTCATTAAACATACTGAAACCCTAAAACTGTATTTTTACTATTCACTGAAAATTCATCTTTCTCAGAAAAATCCCAAAATTTCAACATAACCAAATATCAATGCTCTGATTTCAAAAATGAACTCCATTTTATAAAAATAATTTTCTATATAATTTTAATTTATTTTTTAAATAAATACACTTCACAGGAAATTCATTTTTTTCAGAAAAATCCCCAAAAATTACCTTAACATAATATCGATGCTATGAGATCAAAAATGAAATCCATTTTATAAAAATAATTTTCTAAATATTTTTAATTTAATTTTTTATTAAAAAACACTATTCACCTGAAAAAACTAATACTTGAATAATAATTTATGAAGCTGTTATTTAACCATTTTATTGAATCACATTACTTAATCAAGATGCATAGATTATATTAATATTTTCTTTAAGTGAGATTACTAATCACTTTGGTCACATTACTAATCCTAAGCATAAAATCACTATTCATAATGTACTATTCATCAAAAATTAATTTGATCTTATTAGACTCTAAATTTCGTACTGAAAATAATTATAGAAGACCATTTTTTGAAAATCATTACACATTTTTAATTATTTAAGGTTTACATAAACATTTTTTAAAATATACTTTCTCTAAAATCCACCAAAAATATGCATACTATATTTATCCGGACATTTTGAAAGTTATAAACATCATCATAAGAAGAAATCCCCATTTTTATTTAAAACAAAGGATTACACAAGGTAGTTATGGTCTCCTTACATAGCCCCTTATCACACCAGCATAGGACCTATGTGTATGGTGTGCTAAGGTGAGAGAATCTGAGGGAGGCTCGGTCAACATCGCAGGAGTAGTAATTTCTATCAATTTGAACTTCTCGTGAAGGCGATTCCATTCTAGGTTCACACCATGAAGTTTGGATTTGGTTTGGTCCAGAGAAAAGCCCAGTGGTGCTACCTCCTTCCCAAATTCTGTTAGATGGGATTTGATCGGTCCAAGACTACTAGGTGAGGCCATCGAATCTTTTTTCTATATTAATTAACCAAGATTACTTGTATTTAGAGACAATAATCAAAACATTTAGTTTCCAACAGTCATAATGACCAATGGTTATATAACAGTAAAAACCAAACGGTCTCATTTTAATTATACTCATGTTATCAAATGAATCATTTTAGTTGAGTGTGAAAATTAAATTAAATAACAAATAAAATTAGGAAACAAGATCTATTCAAAATTCTGGTTCATTACAATATCCTACTTCTTGATCCTTAATTGATGATATATATAATGTATTTTAATCTTTGAAAATTATTGAGCTCCCCACAGTTGACCAAACAAGGAATCAATATGGGGTATATAATACTTATTCTTGATTATTATCTTGTTTATCGATTGATAATCAATGTAGAGTCACATCGATCCATATTTCTTCATTATAAAAAGGGAATGTTTCCCCCATGTTGATACACATGGATGAAGGATCCCCTATCAATATTATCATGAAATTCCTTCTTTAATTCTTGTAACTCAATCGGGGCCCTTCTTTAGGGAGTCATTTAAATAGGTGTAGCACCAGGTATGAGTTCTTTTGAAAACTGAACTTCGTGATTTAGTGTAAGACTAGAAAACTCTTCCATAAAGACATTAAAAAATTATCTTAAAATAGGCATATCATCTTTTTTTATTTTCTCGCAAACCATATGAGATAATACCCCATTTTGGATAGGAATAAAGACCCTTAAAATGGGTGTAATGTCTATTGGAAGTTCATATTTATCATCACACTGATAGATGATCATATGTTTGTTCGTAATATAAAATTTCCCTTCCCTTACCTAAAAATTTATGTGGGATTTATATTGATAAATCAAATAAATTCCTATTAAAACATCAAATTCATCCAAAGTGAGAATAAAAGGCCTTTTTAAGCACATTCCCACATACATCAATTGGAGGAGAATCATAGACTTGAGATGTGGTCATCATTAGATTAGGGTTTTTCACTTCTTATTCAATATATAATCTTCTGGGATACTAATTATAATTCATAAATACATTTCATGATATAATGAAATTTATATAACTAAGCTCAAATAATATGATCCAATATTTGATCATACCTTTGACCACCACAACTTCATTTTTCTATCTTCAATTGCTTATTAAAATAAAAATGGACATCATGACTATCATGTATCTAAGATTTGAGTGATAAATCATTCATAGGATGTCTAAATAATGACACATTCTTTTAAATCTATAAACCATAGGTTTAAATTATTCCATTTGTGGTTATTATCTATTTATATTCTTCATGATGGTTCATAAAGAGTTTGTTAATTTCCAAAGCATATCCACTAGGAGTGTCAAACCAAGTATGTAGAAAGGACCATTTTCATACCCTAGGTGATTATTAATTCAAACTCAATTATTCCCTTTCAATGTTATTATACATAGGTACAACTGTATCGGATCCACATCTACTTTTATTATCCAGAAATGGATGTAATTTCTTAGAAACCAATAGCTCCATACTTCACCAAAATTCTAGAATATTTTCCTATACTTACACTTGTCCTTATGGTTCACACTAATGTTTTCTCATCCATGTTTACAATGGTTAACTAAACCTTACTCTGATACCAACTATAGAAACACACACTTTTTATACAGAGATATCATATATTAATATATGAATATTCATTACATAACATAACAATCCATTCCAGAATTGTTTATGTCTAGTGCCTTTGGAATCATGGAAACATAAAAAATAGGTTCCAAAGAGTTCTTTATAATCTACCAATTAGTTCTTCATTACTATCACCCTTATTAGTAATATCATGAATAAAACCTTTCTTCATACCCTGGGGAAAGGGAACATAAGAAAGGGAGATCGTTGTTGCTCAACAAGTACAAACATGAGAGATGTCAATGACCATATAAGCATAGCATGAGAATAAGGGTATGTGAAGATGATAAAATTTTTTGAAAACCATACCATGTATATCAAATATCATAACCTCAAGTCATGGAATAAATCATGGCAGTTTATAAGACATAAATCATAATGTAATAAAAAAAAATGTTCCATGAGGGCATAAAATAGGAATAGGACATGAATTTTGTTCCTATAAATAATCATAGAAAATCATTTCCTTATTAGTCAAGACTCATTTCCAAAGATATCATAGTGGAATGGGTTCACTCCCCAAACCGTCATTGTAGTCAATGTTCACTCCCAAGACCATCATAGGGGAAAACATTCCTTAAATAACTGGGTTCACTCTCCATTCGATTTCTATTTATCTCATGGGATAACAATATTTACACAATATATTGGAGGGAGATATAGGTCTCACCTATCCTTGGTTACAACATAAACACCATACTTGGTTATAATGTAACCGTCATCCTTGATTATAATGTAATAACTATTCTTGGTCATAACATAACAACTATAACATAACTAAAACCATTCATAAGTGTTCCATAAGATCATAAAACATTAATAATATCATAAACCTTGAATATAAATGGGTTTTATAAATAGTTCATCATAGTATAACATGTGGAAAAGAAACAGGTTTCATAAACATTTTATCATTTCATCATATCATAACCCAGAGAAAAGAAATGAGTTTCAAAAACATATTTCCCTCATACAAATAAAACATATAGTGAAATAATAAGGATGGTATCATTGTATAATATCCCTAGTAAATATTATGTAACATAAAAGGATTTAATATTAGATAGAAAATTATTTTGAATGATCACTTGGAACATTTCTTGAGAAAAATAACCTTTTTACATTGAATTAATTTATTTAAAATATAAAATATCCCAAATTTTAAAGGATTTTTTTCTTTAAAATAACATTTTAAACATATAAAATAATATTTAAATCATTGAGTGGTCATGATGGTAGAAAATACCATTCATTCTGTATATATAAAAACAAATATTTCTTTCACATTTTTAGTAAAAATTCAATATTAACTTGTTTGGAAAATGAAAAGAAGAATAATTTTATTTTTTTGTAAAAATTAAAAACTAGGGAAAAATATCTTTAAAAATTAATTATGTAATAGTAAATTATTTCTTCTAAAACCTTCTTAGAAAACAAGGACATGTAATAAAAAGTATTTTCAACGAAAGAGAGAAATAAACACTTTTTTATTAAAAAATTATTTTTGGATATTTATTTCATAAAGAGATAAAAATGAAGAAAAATATTTATTATTAAGAAACAACCATATTAGAATAAAATTAACCAGTTTTTTGAGATATATATCATAATATTTATGTAGTTACATATATAGATTCTACAAGGAACCACTCCAGAGGAGGAAAGAGAAGAGCACATCCCCCAGAGTAGGGATAAACGAACATTGGAAGAATGAGAGGGTATGAAATTTTCCATTGGTACCACACCTGTGCACCCCTACACATGGACATTCTAGCCGAACAATCATGAAAAGGCGGATAACTGATCATGATGCAGATTCTCGGTAGGAGTAGTTTCATGTAGTCATAGTCGTATTGATTTCCTTAAGACATACGGATCATGTAATGTCTCCAAGCATATTGGAAATGTAATTCCTAAGCCTATGGGAATTTTAAGGGTTCACCCTCATCCCTTTAAAGGGTTTTTATTAGAAAATTAATAAAAAATAAGGCCTTTGGGCCATTCAGTCCAGTGGTATAAAGAATGTGTCCCATAGAATTAAATGTGAGAAAAAAAATACCTTACCTGCATTGGTAAAGTTTGAATAATATTCCCAATGAAAGAATAAATTTAAATGAAACCATAAATATCATGAGAATAAATAAATTAAATATATAACATGTAAAAATTTATGTATATTCAATTCATAAAATAATATAACTTCATAACATAACATATGTCCCAAAGAAGAAAAATTGAGACAAATTTCCCTTACCTCAAGTCTCAACTTTTTTCATACATGTTTAAAACTACTATATAATAAATATATGTTTATTATAAATATATTCCAAAACCATAATAATATATATCATACTATATATTATTTACTTATAATCTTTTATTACCTGTTCATTAACAATTTCTTTGTTGAATTTATGTTTCAGGTAATAACTGTTTCATTTTTTATGTATGTTTTTTTTGTTATTTTCAGTTATTTTTATTTGATAATGGTTAAATAATCTACATTATACTAAAAATGATATAAATATAATATATTTTCATTATATATGTATTTTGAGTAATCCATAAAAGTTATATATATAGAAAATGAATTACACCATTCATAGAGATGGTAGACTGTATATATGTATGAATGCAATTTCTATTTTCTCAAGGGTTTGAATGAAATACATTTTAATAATATATCACCTTTATAGAATAATTTTTATTTCATATATATCATATATATTCACTAAATCTATTATTATTACCATCCATGTCAAAATAAAATGAAAAACAAACTTCATCGCTTCATGGAGGTGGTAGTCCACACGTTCGCACAAGAGATGTTATCATTTTTCAATGGATTGGATGGTAAAAAGATAGATTTGATAGTATAATTTTATGAGTTTGAATATTTAATAAATATAATATATAAATATTAGATCAATCATTATATCCAACCATGAGAGGTGGTCATGGAAATCTAATTACATCGATTCGTGAGGCGGTAGTCCTTCATACCCACAATCCATAGTTTCGTTTCCTATTTAATGGAGGAGATGGATATAAGTTATCAAATTGACATAATAAAATCTAATTATATGTTATATACTAGTTTTTACTATTTTGGAATTATTATGGCTTGGTTGAATGTATTAAGAGAATAAGTAAAAAAAGAAAGAGCCTAGTGAAGACCATTACCTTCTCTTAAAAAAACCTCATTTGGATCTCTTATCAAGAACCCTTGCTTTGGTAATTTGGGAAGAAAATATGATTTAGAATATTTATAAGTATGTTAGGGAGATATTTTGGCATGTTTTGGTCTAGAAAATTGTATTAATAGGTGTAAATAAGTGAGGGGTGTGAGGGTGAGTGACATTTTTATAAATAACTAGAACTATTCAATAATGGGGAGTCAATATCAATCCATGTGACTCTAAAATTGATAAATAATTTAATATAGGGATTTTATAGTCGATAAAAACCTATATAAAAGAAACACGTGTTTTAAATATGTTATTAATTTAGCCTCCATGTTTACTCACTTTTACCATTTTATTTTTTACTACAGTAACTAGTCTCTTTTAATTTACCCAGGTAATTTATCCTTCAAGCCTAAAAATAAAATGATCCTTATTATATAATTTGTACCAAATATTTATAAATATGAAATAAAATTTATTAAAAAAAATATTATGTGTATAGAAAATTAATTTTAACACATGCACATGTAACATGCAAAACCCTGTTTTAACCATAACCATGGTAATTAATTTTTTACTATCATTACTATTCATTATGACCAAAATATAAGTTAAAGTTATTAAATTATATTAATTATTTTGATTACAAATATGGAGTCAATTTTACCAAATTCAATTAATAGAAGTGACAGAATTTAATTTAAAACAAAACCCACAGAGATGACAAAAAATCTGTTTTCCAAAGAAAAAGTTTTCATAAATATTAAAAGTGTTAATATAAAAATTAAATATAAAATTACTTTAAATGATCTAAATTAGATTAATGAAAAGATAATTTAACAAATTTTAATTTTGAAACCTTTTTAAAATAATATTTATGTCCATAAATTCTTTAAATGGAATGGTAGTTTTCAATAAAAATCAGTATTTTCACTATTCATAAAAAATTATTATATTCAGAAAATTCTCAAAAATAAAATCTAAGATAACTTGGACATGATGATTTCAAAAATGAATTTTATTTTTTAAAATAAATTTTATAAAATTGTAAAAAAAAGTAATTTGATTATTTTTTCACAAAAAATGATGAAATTTATTTTTTGAAAAAAAAACATATTTTCAATGCTTTTAATAACTCTACCAAAAATTAAGTTCTTATTTATCATTTTTTTCATTATATAAAAACATTATACATAATTTAATAAAAATATTCCTATTCATACCAACAATTTTAGTGTCTAGGTTATAATAGTCATGTTTAAATAATAATAATAATAGTATAATTTGGTTTGTTAAAACATAGTGTTGCATGTAACACAAGCTATCAATGAAAATAAAATTATTTGGAAGAAATTATTTCATAAAAAATTGAGGTGTTACATTCTACAACACTTAAAATGAATTACACACTTGAAATTCATCACTCTGATAAAAACAAATGAGGTTACTTATGCCTGATCATATCATCAGGTTACCACATAGATTCTTCAAGTTGGTGGTTTCACCATAAAACTGTAACTAGATGACTGGTATTGTTTATTAGAACTTTATCACTATTATACAGAATCTATATAGGATATAATTTATAGTATGTATCATGATCTTGCAGTATGACCCCTAATTTCAATACATGTAAATGATCATCTTTGCACTTCCTTAGAAGAGATATATGGAACACATCACAAACTTAATAGAGGTTCGGTGGAAGTGAGAATCTATAAAAATCCATCCATGCTAGATTAGGAATCACACAATGGCCAATATACATAGGGATTAACTTTCCATTCTTTTGGAATCTCATAAAAATATTTCATAGACAAATTTATAAGAATACATTCTCACTAACTTCAAACTCCATATCATGCCAAAAATTTTCAGAATAAATTTATTATCGACTCTGAGATGCCTTGATATTCTATTGAATGGATCTAACTTTATATACTATTTCCTCATATAAAATAGGTCCCAATAGATTTATTTCCTCAAATTCATCATAACATGTTGGATTTTTATGCTTCTTTCCATAGAGGGATTCATAATGATCTATATGAATTATCGAGTGAAAGCTATTGTTGTAAGAAAACTTGACTATTGGAAGGTGTTATACCCAACCACCTTTGAAATCCAGAGAACATGTTATCAACATATTCTCTAGGGATTGATTTTTTTACTCAGACTAATCGTCTGTCTGTGGATGATATGCAGTGATGAAACTTAGATTTGAATCCATATCCTATTGAAGACTTTTATAGAACCTCAAGGTAAACCCCATATCCTCACTAAATACAATATAATGTGGTGCTCTATTAAACCTTACCAGTTCTATTATGTATATCCAGTCAAGGTGATATAGGGAGAAATATTCTCTAATATAAATGAAGTGCACTAACTTTCTAAGGTGATCTACTACAACCCATATAACATTGTTCCCTTTAGGCATTTTAGAGAGTCCAATTAAAAAATACCAAGTGATGTTTTCCCATTTCTATCTTAGTACGAGTAATGTTTGTAACATCCACTTGTACTTTTTTCACTCATCCTCAACTTGATAACATACCAATCATAAAGATACAAAATTTTCAATACCACTCTTCATTGTGACCAACCAGAAATACTATTTCAATTCTCTATACATCTTTGCACTTCTAGGATGAATTGATAATGAATAACTAATAGATTCACATAATATATCCTTTTGAAAATATGGTCTAGATAGGACACATATGCAGTTTATGAACCTCTTTATTCAATCACAATTAATTTTAATCTCATGAACATTTCACACCATCTTCTATAGCTCTACATCTTCATTTTGTGCCTCTTTAATCTTTACTTGGATTGATGGTTGAACACTTATTTGATCAAGATAATATTTTTTCCTTCCTTTATGATTTCTAGATCCATTATTTTAAAATATATAAATATTGGTTTTTTTGATCCTCATCATAGATAATCTTGCATGATCCTTTTAACTCAAAGCATCTTCCACCTTGTTCGATTTCCCAAGGTGGTAATATATAGAGTAATCATAATCTTTAACCATCTTCAACCTTCTTCGTTGGATCATGTTCGACTATTTTATGTGAATATATACTATAAACTCTTATGATCAGTATATATATCACTCCTTTCTCTATAAAGAAAATTCCTCCATATCATTAATACAAAAATTATCGTAGTAAACACCAAATCATGATTTGGGTAATTTTACTCATGAACATTCAATTTTCATGAGGCATAATGTAATGTACACCTATTTGAAACTCTTTCTCTTGAAAAATTAATGTTGGTTACTGGAACTCAAGAACGCCTCCCCATATTCTAGTGGATTCTGACTAGTATCTAGGGTGTAATGAATATAGTGGGGAGTCTACACCTCATAGTACAATGTTATAATTCAATAGAAATAAAAAATAATAATAAATATCATAGTAATGGAAAAATCATAAATAGTGTAACATAAAACTAGAAGGTAAAGTAAGAACCAAGTAAATAAAATAATAAAAAATTCAATGTTAGGATGAAATGTAACTAAATGTCAAACTAAAAGTAATATAGACAGAAGACCCCAATAAAACAAATAAATCAAAGACCCTTGTCCCAAATCCCATTTCATCCCATCGCCATGATCCCACCCATCTGAAAATAAAAAATGAACCATAAGTTCCTTTTCCCTTTTCTAAAACTGCATCCATGTAATTTTTTTGAGTACCAAATAGTGGCCCAAATAAGGTGATAGTAAAACTCAATAGGTCGACACCACTATGTCTAAACAAAACCAATATGATAAATAAATGCATGCAATAAAGTGATAAACATGTGTATTAATTAACCAACTTAATACAATATAACAATCAACCTAATTTGGCATCATGACACAATATCTCCAAGAATGTAGAACAACCATAAAAACCATAACCACAAAACCATGGAAGAATCACATGATCGGGAAAATCCATCTATATAAGAATTCAACATAATGTGGAAAAGACCTATAAGAATGACATCCTAAATGGTCCAAACCCAATTATAATTACAACATAACTAAGAAAATACCTTTATATAAGCATTTAAACATATGTAGTCCAATACGTATACGAATTACAACATAACTAGGCCAAGCCTTTTATATAATCATTCCAGCATAACCGGGCCAAGACCTTTATATAATTATTTTAAGATGAATCAAAAAACAAGATATAGTAGCATGGATAACACATATAACACCATAATCCATAAGGGTCAATTCAATTGATTACACTATATCTCTTAATTACCCCTTTCATTTATCAGGATTCTCTTAAACAATTATCATTCCAGTGCACAAAGCCATATTAAACAAAATATCATCAGTAATTATAGTAATAATTATGCCATTTTCCATGGTGAATCTATCATAATATATCACATGAGGCTTTATGTCATGCTAATTTTTTTAATCCATTAGCTAATTATTTATTACTAAAGGGTACAATCACTTTAGAGGTAACTTCAAGATATTAATCAACACCATTGAATCTAAAGAGATCCAAATAGTAATCCACCACATGATTCATCTTCACCCATTATTCAATTAATTAATATTCATTTTTTGTCAATGCAATTTTTCTATATTGTGTAGGACCCCGGGACACCCTGAGAGGGGAGGGGTGAATCAGTGTGTCAAATTTTTCTTTTAAAACATGGATCTTGTTCCCACGGTGGTAGGAACTCATTAAACCTATAAGATTTTTGGGAACATAAAGAGAAAAACCCCAGGAAAAGAGACCACACAACACTTTTACTTGGTTCACCACTAAGGTCAACGTCCACGAAGCATATGCTGATAGGTTTCCGGTCGTACCAAATTCCACTAAACTTTACTAGCTGTGGATTAAAAGGTTCGGGTACAGTCAGTCTATCTTAGGCACACATCCGTTGAAAAGGTTCCGGGATATCTCACTACATCCCTTAGACAACTTCCCTCGACTCCCCCTATCTCAATACATTGAGAGAAGTCACACTCAGTTTATTGACTTGAAGGCTGCTTTAAAAGATTTGCATTGAAGTCTTTGTCGCTGTTTAGCATGAGACACTACTTGGATAGATGTCCTGAATTGATACACATGAAATCAATGAACCACTAAACCAATTATCCAGAACCGGTATACAGATTACACTGAAAATTGTGTGCAACACCTACCCTTTGCGTGAAAGATTTTCATTTTGCGCACAAGATTATCCTTTGTGATCAGGATCACCTTTTATGTGCATCTTCTCCTTTTATAGACAACCTCATGTTTTACACGCAACTACAAATTTTACATCCAACTTCTCCTTTTATACTCAACTTCAACTTTTACACGCAACAACAAGTTTCATGTGCAACTTTAAATTTTCTACGCAACATCAATATTTCCGCGCAACATCAAATTTTCTGTGCAACCACCTTTTAACACAATGTTTATTCACATCAATGTCCTAATCATTTCTAAATCTTAAACCATATTAAATAAGGGGGGTCACCTCTTATTTATATGCACAACAAAACCCCACACGCAAAATCCACCGTGTCACGCAACACTCCCGTTCTACGCACAAAGCCTTTTTATACAGGAACTATTTTCTGTGCACATCTCCATATTTTTCACACAACTCTTGCCTTTGACATTTTTCAGCATTATTGTCCTAAAACATGTATTTCATGAAATTTTCCAAAACACATACAATATTGCGTGCAACTTCCTTTTCCAATCACCAATTTCTCCATTTTCTGAGTTTCAGACCCAAAAATTTGGCAAACACTGGGAAATGACCCCACATTTAATACTATTGTCCCCTTGAACTGTATGATCCATTTCCTAGAAAGCCTTTTGACAATAAAAATCGGATTGACAACAAACACAAACCATTTTCCATTTCTTGTATAGAACGTTCTTGGTTACAACAATCTCCCCCTTTGGGTTTGTCGGCAATCACTTGATAAATTTAATAGCACACCAAGGAACAAGAAAAAACCTGAAATGAAAGAATCAACTCATCCAACACTCTAAGTATATGTGATCAATGCTCAGTGTAGAAAACAAGAGCGGAAACATGAATTGGGTTCCCATGTTTTGGAATTCCTAAAGATGCCAAGGATATTTTCTTACTATGTCACAGAAGCATTACATTCCCTGAATTTATTCATTGTCCTCCAAACACTAAATACACATCATGTCACAGAAGCATTATATGTCCATAAAATTTCATGAATTTATTCATTCTCCCCTATTAAAAATAAACCAAAATAATGGTATTTGTTCATTAAACAGCTCAAAATAGCCCCTCGATAGTATCTCCCTCATAAACCTACATCACCTCCACAAATAGATTAAAAACAGTTAGCATAAATGGGGAGAGGGGAATTTTAGAACCTCCTTATGCATTGGGAGGTGACTGAACACCGAGGTTTAACTGATGTTTCTCAAACACAGCCGTTGATAGTGGATTGGTCAGGATATCATCCACTTTCTCATCAGTTCCCACACGATCCATTTTAATCATGTCGTGTTCAACTTTTTCCTTGATAAAGTGATGTCTAATTTCAATATGTTTTGTATGATAATGATGAACATGATTATTCGTAAGATCAATAACTCTCTTGTTATCATAGTAATTTACCATTGGTTGTTTTACATCATCACCAATATCTGTCAGTTGTTGCTTCATTCATAGTAGTTGAGTGCATGCCTTTGTAGCAGATATATACCCAACTTCAGCAGTACTAAGAGAAGTACTTTCTTGATTCTTTCTCAACCATCCAACACATTTATTCCCAATTGATAATGCTCCACCACTGGTGGAATTTCATTCTACTACATATCTAGCCCAGTTAGCATATGAAGACATTGGTAATCCACTATCCCTTCCTACAGCAAAGTATAACCCAAAATTGTGATTACCTTGAATGTACCTCATGATTCTTATTACTGATGTCATATGTTCTTCCTTAAGATTACTCTGAAATCGGGAAACTAAGTAAGTTTCAAAGAAAATATTAGGTAGTTTTTTCATTAGGTTTAGTAAGATTCTAATAATCCTCTTGTAAATGGTGGGATCTACAGAGGTCCCATCCTCATGCTTTCCATGTTTTGTTCTAACCGCAATCAAAGGTGACATTGGTTTAGAGTCATGCATATTGAATTTATTCAGCGTCTCTCTTGCATACTTTTCTTGAAAAATGAAATTTTAATCATTCTTTTGAATCACCTAAAAACCCATGAAATATGTGAGCTTCCTAATTATAGACATTTCAAATTCCGATTTCATTTGATTGGAAAATTCATCCACTGATTTCTACCTGCTGCCACAAAATATATTTTCATCAACATAAACAGGAACCATGAACTGATCTTTCGGAGAATTCTTCACATAGAGATTGTGATGTACTCCTCCTCTTTTGAATTCTAGATTTTTGAGATAAGAATCCAGCTAGAAATACCACGCTCATGGTGCATGCTTTAGACCATAGAGGGCCTTCTTTAGTTTACAAACCATTGTTTCATCAGTACCAAGAAGAAAACCCACTGGTTGTTCGATGTAGACTTCTTCTTAGAGATCACCATTAAAGAATTCTATCTTGACATCCATTTTATATACTATATATCCTCTTTGGATTTCTGTGGAAAGGAAAATCTTGATTGACTCCAGTCTTCCTTCTAGAGAAAATGTTTCCTCAAGATTGAAACCTTCAATCTATGAAAATCCCTTGCACACCAGTCACAACTTATTTCAAATCACATTACCATGCTCATAATATTTGTTCTTAAAGATTCACTTATTACCAATCACATTGTGGCATTCAGGTCTCTTGACCAGATCCCATGAATGATTTTTGTCAATCTGATCTAACTCTTCATTTAGGGCCTTCACCCATGATTCATCATTTGAAGCTTCTTCAAATGAGGAAGGTTCCACAACTGATAGAAATAATGATTGTGTGTTACTCCTCATTATCCTCATTTGTGTGGGTACAGTCCAATCCCCAATGATATTGGATTGATCTATTTATGCTCTTCAATTCCTCCTCTGAGATTCAAATAAATTCTCTCCAGCTATGGTTTCAATTTCAAATTCTTCTTCTATGTCAACATACCAATGTGAATCCTGAGAGTTTTTTACACCATCCTTGATTTCTTTATTTTCATTTACTCCATGTTCACATTATTCCTCATATTCTATCTCATCAGCATACGAATTAATTGAATCAATTGGGGTTTTGCCTTCAATGATTTTTACATCACTGCTTTCAACAATCCTCCCCAATTTCTTATTGAAACACTTGTAAGATTTTATTTTCATCTGATATCCAAGAAATATTCCTTCATTTGCATTATCACCAATCATCCCTTGATTTCTTTCTTTATCTTGGACGAAACATTGGCTTCTGAAAACATGAAAGTATTTCAAAGAAGGCTTCCTTCTATGCCTCAATTCATATGGTTTCTTCGTTTCTCCCATATAATGCCTTGTTCAATTTTGAATGTTCACTAAAACTTTAATAGATTCTTTCTAGTAGTGGCGAGAGATACGACTCTAAACTAGCATATTCCTGGCCATGTTGTTGACCTGTCGATTCCAGCGCTCAACAAATACATTTTTCTGAAGAGTTCTAATAGCAGCTACATCAGGACTTATTCTATGTTTTCTATGTAATTCTCAAACTCAATGGGCATTTATTCTCCTCCATTGTCATATCACAGGACATTGAATGTCCATACAGTATCATTCTTAGCAATTTGGTGATATGTTTTCATGAAATCAAGTACATGAAACTTCATATTAATAACCATTACACAATACATTCTACTATAATAATCAATGAAAAAGATAAAGTACCTATCTCCATGTGTTCCGACAATGTTTATCGAACCACATACATCTGTATGGATGAAATCAAGAAGGTGTGATGCCCTTTTCTTATTTGGTCGACATGAACTACAGAATAGCTTCCCCCATATATAAGCATCACAAGTCTTTTACCGTACAAATTTTAGAATGTGGATATCCATGACTGTCTTCAACTTAGATATCTTTTCCATATCTTGTTGGTTAATGTTCCCCAGCCTTTGATACCATAGTTTATTTTATTCTTCAACAAAAATATAGCAAGAGTTCTCTTTACTATCAACCTGATATATGTTTCCATCTATTATTCTACCTTTCATGAGATAATTCCATGTTTTTCTCTTTATAGTGGATCCTTTTTGATTGAAAGTTACTATGAGCCCTGAGTTACAGAGTTGACTCACACTGAGGAGATTATGACATAGACCGTCCACATAAAGAACGTATATCTTCTTTATCTCTCCATTGGACATAAGAATATTTCCACTACCTTTAATCTTGAAAGTACCATCATTACCAAACCTCACTATTCCATCAACATACCTTTTAATGTTTTTTTAAAAGGTCAGTATTTCTTGTCTTATGGGATGAGCATCAACTATCAAGAATCTAGGTGTTGATGTTTTTTAAGATTTGAGGTCTACTTTTGCAAGACTAGATTTCTCAATTTTATTATTCACTTTTCATGAGATATTGAATTGATTATAGGACACTTATGTCTTTCCAATTATTTCTTCCACATAATCAGATTCTTTATACCCATATTGTTCATCAAGAGGAGAAAACCTGTTTGTGAGAACAACACCATCATGAGGGTGAGTATTGACTAGTCTCTAAGAGTTTTATGAATTTATCATGTCATACCTCTACCTACAATACATATTTTTATGGCCAAAGTTAGAATAGTGAAAATAGTATCCATTGAAACTATTTGTTATATAAGATGTAGGATATGAAATACGTCTCCCTTTTTGACTTCCTAGATCTTCCCTATTCAAATAGCTCCTTGATTCTTCGCATTATTACCTGGCATGGCCCAGATAGCCACAGAACTGACACTTCATGATAGGAAATCACTTCTCACTTATATTGATTCCCATGCCTTCTTCCATGGGAAAATGGTTGGACTGTCTATCATTTTTGAATGTTTTAGGATAATATTTAGTTATTTTTTTGTTTGGACTGAGGGTTTATTTTTCATCACTTTAGGAATCTTTTCAACATGTCCAAATTTCATCTTATCTTTATTTTGGATTTCTTCACTTCCAGCAGTTGATGTATCAACTTCACAACTATTTCCATTGTTTCCCATGAAAGTAGGTCTCTAATCACTCAATATTGTTTTAACCCCATCTAAACCACGCTGGGCTCTTACCAGTAATTCTGCATCTAAAAATCTTCCAAAATGAATTTTCATCTTACCCTCATTATTGGTTGATTGACACTCATGTTTACACATAAGAGTAACAACTTCTTCCTCAAGACCCCCAATACTGTTGGACTTCTCTTCCAGTCTAGACGTAAGGTCATTTGTGATATTTGATTTTTCTTCAATTATAAGTTTTAGTTCCACAACGTCATCTGTGATTTCATGGATTGAACATTGTACTCCCACTAGTTCTTCTAGTCATTAAATTTCCGCTTCAAGCTCACCAACATATTCTGATGATTCTTCCACCATTGCTTTCCACTTATTTAATCTCTTAAATTTGTTATCAAGAATGGAAAATCCACCGTTAATTTTAAACTTGGGATCACCATTAGGAGTAATCTGATTATCTATGTCTTTATCGATTGTGGGTTCTGTCATTTCAATGGTAGTAATCATTGAAGCATGTTTTCTAGTTTTAAATTCTGTTTCTTTCTCTTAATAGAGTTCAATATCATCATCTTCTTATTCACAGACAAAAATATTCTTCTGTACTTTCTATCTATATTTGAAGTCTCCCTTTTTGAAAAACATTTTTCAAGGATTCTCAATTTTCTTCTTCTTTTCTCCCTTCATCATCGAACTTTATTTGGCACTGAGAGAAAATGCGCCCAACTCATCCACAAAGAAAACATGCCAGAGGTAACTTACCTTTAAATTTACCTTTTTCATTCTTTAGCTTCTTTGAAATGAGAGAAATAATTTATTTTTCCTCATTATCTTCACCGCCACTATATCCTGTAATTTCCATTTTTTCTATGGATTTGAATGCCATTTCCTTGATAACATAAGTCATCAAAACTTTTGGTTTGAATATCATATCATATTCCACTGGACTACATAGCATATCATCCAGAGATAGTTTAGATAGATATATTTATTCAAGGGCTGACAACTTTGCATTATACATAGGAGGAAGTCTTCGTAATATTTTATTTACAATATCAATGTCTTTGATTTACTCTCCAAGACCTAAAATTTCTCCCACTACTTTTGAAATTAGATTGAATAATGAATATGAATTCTCATTAGGATGCATCTTTAGATCGTCGAACCTGTTTTGAAGGACTTGAAGTTTTTCCTCCTTCACTTTGCGATCTCATTCATAAATATTTTCAAGTTTATCCCAAATAGACATTTCTACGGTGAAACTCATCACCATTAGATATATGTGATCTGAAATAGCTACAATGATAGCATTTTAGGCTTTAGAATTTTCATCAAGAAAATTTATATCCTTTTAAGTCATAGAAAGCCCTGTTGGATTAGTAACTTGTATTCCTCGAACAGTAGCAAAGAGGACTTTCATTCCAATGGATATTCAATGATATCTCATTCTATTCTTCCATATCTGAAAATTACTTCCATCAAAGAGGGCGATTCCCCTGGAATTGACTACGTTCTCCATGATGAGAAAGGAAATATCTAACACCAGTAACCTTTACACTCTGATACCACTTGTAGGACCCCGTGACACCCTGAGAGGGGAGGGGTGAATCTGAGTGTCAAACTTTTCTTTAAAAAGGGACCTTGTTCCCATAGTGGTATGAACTTGTTAAACCTATAAGACTGTTGGGAACAGAAAGTAAACAACCACAAGAAAAAAATACCACACAACACTTTTACTTGGTTCACCGCTAAGGGATACATCCATGGAGAATACACTGATAGGTTACCGGTCATACCAAATTCAAGTAAAATTTACTAGTTGTGGATTATAAGGTTCTGGTACAATCACTCTGTCCTAAGAACATTGCCTTTACAATGCTTTAGGGATAGCTCACAACATTCCTCGGATCACTTCCCTCGACTCCCCCTAGATCACTGCCTTGAGAGAAGTCAAACTCAGTTTATCTACTTGAAGGTTTCTTTGAAAGATTTGCACTAAAGTCTTTGTCTCTATTCAGTACAAGTCACTACATGCATTGATGTCCTGAATTGATGCACTCGAAATCACTGGACCACTGAACCAGATATTCAAAAAAGGTATGTAGCTTACACAGACAATTGGATGGAACATCTACCCTATGCGCACAAGATTTTTTTTTACGTGTAAGATTATCCTTTTTATTCAAGATCACCTTATATGAACAACTCCACCTTTTACACACAACCTCAAGTTTTACGTGCAACAACAAATTTTACATGCAACTTATCATTTTACTCATAATGTCAACTTTTACTCACAATAACAAATTTTACGTGCAACTTCAAATTTTCCACGCAACATTAACTTTCCCACGCAACATCAATTTTTCTGCGCAACATAAAATTTTATAGGAAACCACATTTTCACGCAATGTTTATGAACATCAGAGTCCTGATCTTCCCTAAGTATTCAACCATATCGAATAAGGGTTCACCACTTATTTTTAGGCACCGCAAACCCCAGTGCACAAAACCCACCATGTCATGCAGAACTCCCTTTATTCCTGCAAAGACTTTTTGTGTAGGAACTATTTTCTGTTCATATCTCCATATTTTTCGCATAGCTCATTCCTTTTCCATTTTTCGAAATTCGGATCTTAAAACATGTCTTACATTCATGTTTCCAAAACACCTACAACATTGTGTGCTACTTCATTTTGCAATCACCCATTTCTCCATTTTCTGAGTTTCATACCCAAAAATTTGGCAAACACTGGGAAATGACACCACCTTCAATAGTAATGTCCGATTGAACTATATAATCCCTTTCCTGAAAAAAAATCTGAACATCAAAAGAGGATTGTCAACAAACACATGCCATACTCCATTTACTACATAAAATTGTCCTAGTTGCCACATATTTGACATACATAAACAATTAGAAAAAAACCATAGGGTTTTGTTTTAGACTGCCGACCTTTAAATGGAAAACAATGCAATGTTTCAAATAGGTTACACTAATAAAGGAAAAAGGAGAAAGAGATCATGAAGAAAACCTATATCATGAAACATCAAGATCAACACCCAAAACAACCTTGATCAATATATTCCACCACTAAAATAGAGAGAAATGGGAGAGAGGGGAAAACTATAGTAAAAAAACTCACCAGAGATCAGTCGCATGATTAAGATACCTGAAAGGGAAATCACTCCAAATTTTTTTGAATATTCTCTAGGATTTTAGAGATAGGGATAAATGGTTGATTATGAATTAATCTTATACATTAAATGGATTTAAAAGCGCCGATTTTATGAAATTCACGGTGTAAATTCCTTTTACATCATGTATTTAAAAATTTATGATTTACTCTAAAAAATGTGTCACCTCTGGTTAAAATAACCCCAATAAAACATTACTTGGTGTGAACTATTTTCATAATGTGTAACCATTTCATGTCCTAAACTAGTTCATGATGTCTTCCTGGAAACATTTATACATCTTGTAACATGTTCACAGTGTGTAAATGTCAAGAAGGCTTCTCTCAACCCATTTTCTAGAAAAGAGGCCAAACCACCTTTCAAGCCATCCAAACTCATAGAGAACCCTCTTAAAACCTTGCAATGCTTATACTGAGAATCCATTAATTCAAAAAAAAACATCCCAAATATTTTCATTTTCCCTATAAAATTATCTCCATCTACAAAAATAACATGACCACCAAGGTCAAAAGAAGTTAAAAATCCAAAACAAAAAAGGATCAACAAAAAACTCAAAAAGGGACATACCTAGAAATAGATGAGATATTACAACCTTCCCACAATATAACATATCATCTCAAAAATTCCCCAATAGTAGTTATTGGGCATCTATGAACAATTCTCGCCACTGTGATCTCATATCAGATTCACTCTCCTGGTATCCTCTCGAACACACCCATTTTTCTACTACACTCAAAAGAGAGGTATAATATTTCCTCACTGATACTTATCACTATAGTCCACAATCTGAATTAGATGATACTCAAAGGATGCATCTACATGAAGCATGATTTCATCAAATTCTACCATATGAGATGTGTTAGGATAAATTATCTGAAGTTGCAACACATGAAAAACATCATAAATGGAACTATAGCGCTGTGGAACAGAAAATTAATATTCCACTACACTGAACCTTTCCACTATCTCAAATGTTCAAAAAAAGCGTACTAGCTTTTCTAGTTTCCTGATATGATATTTACAAAACCTAGGTGACACCCGAAGGAAAACATGATGACCAACATCAAACTCCAGAGGTCATCTCTGATGATCAGTGTAAGATTTTGGCCAACTTTTCATGGTCACCAACCAATTCCTGATCAACATAACATTCTCAAACGTCTCCTGTGTGAGACTAGGTCCAACAAGTGATGACTCACCTCCCTCTAATCAACAAATATTAAAATGGAATGACCTTCTATACAAATCCTAAAAAGGTTCAATTTGAATCATTTAATAGAGTATTTTATTATTTGAAAAATCCATGAGTGCATAATTTTTCTCTCATTGACTACCAAAATTCAAAACATAAGTTCGTAACACATCCTTCTCAACCTGAATCATTTGTTCATATTTACCATCATTATGTTGATGATGATAACTACTCATAATAACCTTTTATTCTAGAGACTTTTGAATAACCTTCAATAATAAAGATGTGAAACAAGGATATCTATTCGAAATGATACTCATTAGAACACCATGCAACCGAACTATCTATTTCATATATAGAATTCCTAAATCATCAATTATGAAGGCCTCCCTATTAGGAAAAAATTATGCTACATTCCTCAATCGATCTATGATCACCCATACTATGTCATTATTACAGGTTGTACTGGGTAATCCTATAACAAAATCTATTGTGACATCATCAAATTTCCAATTTATAATGGGAAGAGGCTACAATATCCCAACCGGCCTCTCATGCATGACTTTCAGTTGCTAATAGGTGAAACATATCACCATGAATATCTCTACCTTCTTTATTCTTTGACACTATTACTATCTACGAAGATCAAGATACATCTTTTTCAGTCCTAGGTGCATAGCCCATCTTGATGCATGAAAATCTCTCATCATCCTCTCATAAAATCCCGTAGGAAGTCACAAATGGATACAAAAAATTATAGAACTACCAATACCAAGAGACCAATCCAATGGTGGATTCCCACCATATATTATATCTCTTAGTTTTAAGCCCTCAGGATCAGATAATTTCCTAGTCTTGATTTGGTCCAAATGTATGGGTATAATAGATATTTAAGTTAGAGCTACTCATCCCTATCACTCTTAAACATCTAGATGCACATATGAAAAGAGTTCCATCATACACTACTATTCAGAAGACTCCTGAACTACCTATGTCTCTGTCTTCTATATCAATTAATCTACAATGAAATTTCCCTTACCCAGTGTATAATATAACTCAAAGTTGGAATAATATAGATACTCGACCCACCTCCTCTGCCCAAGGTTCAAGTATCATAGAGAAAATATGTACCTCATGATCTTTTATTATATGTACAATGCAAACCTCTTACCCAAAAGATAGCATCTCCAACATCTCAGGGAATGTACCACAATAACTAACTTCATATTTTGAGTAGGATAATTCCTCTCATGCAGTCTCTGCTCTGGATTAATAAGAAACCACTCAATCCTCCCGCCTTATAATTACTCTAAGTCCAACTTTAGAATTGTTATAGTACATGGTATATTCTTTAACCATCATAGGTAAAGTCTAGATAGCTGATGAGGTTAGCTTTCACTTTATCTCCCAAAAAGATCTCTTACAAGAATTTGACGAAACACACTTCACTCTTTTCTTGGTCAACCTGAAAATTAGTGCTTCTAGATGGGAGAAGTCATGGATAAAATTCCTATAATAACTTACCAAACCTAGAAAAATCAGAATCATACAAACATTATTGGGCCACTCCCAAGATACTATGACTGAAACTTTCTCAGGATCCACTAACACTCTAGCCTCAGAGATCAAATGAACCAAGAAGTGAACTTTATCAATACAGAAACTAAATTTTGTTATCTTAGAGTAAATAAAATTCCCACTAAATGTACTCAAGTTTATGTTAAGATATTGGGAATGATTTTCCACTGAATGGGATTACACTAAGATTTCATAAAAAACCCCTAAAAAATTGGTACAAAAAAGGATGAAAGATATGATTCACCAGGGCCGTGAATTCCTATGGTGTACTCTTCAAACCAAATGAAATTAATAAAATATCATATAGCCATACGTAAACATAAAATAAGTTTGAGGTATGTTTGATGGTCTCATACTCAACTAGTGTTATCCTAGCTCAAATTGATCTTGGAAAAGATCCAAGAAACTCTTAATTGATTAAAGAGATCATTGATGAATGGAATGGGATACTAGTTCTTGACCTTGACAGAGTTCTATCTCCGATAATCCACACATAAGCATAAATTACCATCAGCATTCTTGGAAAAAAGAACTGGAGAACCCCCTAGAGATGTACCAAGACATATGAAAACATTAGCCTCTAGATCTTCTAACTGAACATTCAATTCCCAAAGCTCTGATCGTGCCATCCTTTAAGGTGGAATAGAAACTGGATTTTCTCCTAGAACGAACTCAATAATGAAATCAATATTCTTCTCAAGTGGTATTCCATAGAACTCATCATGAAATACATCCTAAAAATGGTCTACAACTACATCAAAGGAATCCTGATTTATTCCACCCTCATAAAAATAAAGTCCTACTATATGATACATGAGATAATTCAATATACATCGAATTGGTCCTGCATTAAAAGATTGAATATCCCACTCACCACGGTGAGAATAACCACCTCCTTCTAGATATGGAAAGGTAATTTTAGTATGATAAGAGTTGATGTGATATTGGTATATAACTATCAAATCCATACCAAGAATAAAATTTAAACCTATCCTTTCCATCATGAAAAATTACTTAAAGAAACAGTGGCCTCCAATTTATAGAGAACACACCTTGAAATGTTTGATTTTTTTTGACACACTCCCAATGGTATGTCGATGGTAAAAACCCCAACCAAACTTTCCACAACTAAACTGAAACCATTTTCAAGAATAGAAGATAAAAAGTGATGTTATTATCCTATATCAATCAAAATGAAATCAAGGGTAGATGATACAATAATCATACCTCTCATGGTAGAAGGTCCGACATCCACAGTAGCTACATTAGACTGCATAACATAAAGTTGAGTAGCCCCTATTATCTAGGATATAGTTCGAATCCCCTATGCTATTCCCTCTACCTGGTGCTGCAACTCCTACACTATAGTACCACAACCCATACCTTGACTTGAACATCCAGTAGAACTCCAGCTACTAGTCTGCTAAGGAGTAGCAGTGTCCTTCATAGAATCTACTTCCCATCCCAACCCCCTTTCACTTTTCTACTACTAAAAACCCCTAAAAATCTATATATATAGTCAAACCGACCGCAAGAATGAAAATCCAAAGAAGGGTATGGACACCGAGGCCTCTTATGGCCAAAATTTTCACACTGATAGCACTATAATAAAAAATGGTCTTAATAGGGATGAACACTTCACTAACTACTATTCCAACTATTTTATTTGTGATATATTTCACAGTGGTTCTTATTTACACCAAAATAAGAGCTCTTAGTTTTCCCTGCTGAAATAGTATGACTATTGCTCAGGGACTCTGTCAGATTCCCTACTGTGATGAGTGTCTAATACATCATATTCAAAAATATATTCAAGAGAAAGTCGATCACCTATGACCTGATATCATAGATAATCCCATACTAGAAACTCCACTCCTTGGAAATCTCACCAATAGTTAAATATGGTTTGAAAAACGTCAAGCTGGTGAAATTTCCAGCACATTCCATCATTGACATTCCCTCCCATGCTAGGTGCATGAAATATTAAGCCTTCTCATCCCTCAAAAAATTTGCATAGAAGTGGATAAGAAAATTTTCCTCTAATTTATTCTAGGATAACTCCTCTTACTGCATAGATTTATCTAAAATATACCACTAATTCTTGGAAGGTCCATGAAGTATGTATGAAGTAAGATTCACCCTCCTATTAGTGGGTGTATCGAGGTGCTTGAAGATCATATGGAATGACACAATATAGAATTCTGTTTCTTTCCCCCCTAGTGAACATAGGAATATTCTATAGTTGAAAATATCTTATCAGCTTAGACATTGAAGGAATAATGTGAAAAGTCTCCATTTCTTAGGATCATATGACCCTTTGGATGTTTTCATGAATATGATCATCCATACGATCCTCAAAAGCTACAGGAAGCTCTGGTTCAAGTATGTTAGTAGTGTGTTGATTACTTATATCTTAATTCATAATTCAAACATAACGATGAGGAATTTTATCTAATATAAAAAAACACTCCTTATAACATTGGATAACCACAAGTTCAATGTCAACAGGTGATAACAACATAGAAACATTGTCTCATTGTCTCTCTAAACATGTGTATTAAGTGATTTAGCATGATATAATACTTCATTTATTTACTTTATTAGATATTACATGTATCTCATTTCACAGTTCATATATGAAAATATATCACATGAAATAAAAATGTACCTTTAGGAATAATTCATGACAAGATATATCCCTATGTTCCTATCATGATACATGCATACTCATATCATACCATACTTGGCCATGAGTATAAATCACAAGGAATAATAACATCACACAACATGTGAATCACCCAAGGTGAAATAATATCTAATGTAACAATGAACATCATGAACTATAATCCCTTCCTTGGGTACTCATATTTTCCCCAATACATGGGTTAGATACTCCAATAAATAAGCTCGTTAACAAGTCCCAACACATCCTAATCTTTTTATTCTTTTACTAAATAGTAAACCAACAAAAATGAAACTCAATCATTTGATACCAGTTTGTAATGTCCCTTGATTTGGAACTCTCTCTTGTGGCCAAGTCAGGTTGGTTACTAATCTTCAAGAATTCCTCTGCATAAGATAGAGGATGTTGACTAGAAACAAGGGTGTAAAGAATATTTTTGAGATACTATACCCCCTGATACAGATTTATAATATAGTGTAAATAAACAATAATAATAAATATTAGAGTAACAAAAAAAGAATAATAATAAAACATACAACTGGAAGGTAATGGATGAACCATGTAAATCAAATAATAAATAATGTAATGTCAGGATGGAATGTATCTAAATGTCAAACTAAAATTAATATAGATAAAATACCATCTTGACACAAATAACTCAAATACCTTGGTCCTAAAGCCCATGTCGGTCCCATATCTATAATCCAACCCTTCCAACAAGCAATAATCAACAATAAGGTTCTTTTCCTTTTTCCAAACCTACATCTATGTAATTTTCTTAGGTACCAAATGGTTAATAGGAAGTGAGTAAAACTCAATAGATCTATACCATAGTGTCTAAAAAACCATTATAACAAATAATTTCATGAAATAAAGTGATAAATAGGTGTATTATTTAATCAAGTCATTATAATACAACAATCAACCTATTTCAGCACCATTCTAGAATATCTCTGAGCATATAGCACAACCATGGAAACCATAACCACAAAACCAGGGAATAATCACTTTTCTAAAAAAATACCTCTATATAAGAATTAAAACATAACTGGTCCAAACCCTATAATCATTACATCATAATTGGGCCATTCCCTTTATATAATAATTTCAACATAATTAGGCCAAGCCCTGTAAACATTAAAACATAACTAAGATAATCCCTTTATATAAGTATTTAATCATAATTAGGCCAAGAACTATATATAGTCATTTAAACATAAATCACAAAAAAAAGATATATTACCAAGAATAACACATATAACATCATAGTTCATAAGGGTAAATTCATCCAATTACCCTTTATCTTTCTATTACCTCTTTCATTTATCAAGATGGTCTTAAACCATTATCATTCGAGTGTACAAAACCATATCAAATCAAATATCATCAGTCATTCTAGTAACAAGTAATCCATTTTACTATGAGAATCTATCACAATTAATCATATGTGGCTTCATGTCATGGTAAACATATTTTACGCCACTAGCTAATTATTTATTGTTTAAGGGCAGGATCACCTTATAGGTAGCCTCAAGACAAGTCTCAACACCATTGAATTCAAAGTGATCAAAAGATTAATCCAACACATGATTTATCAACACCCATTATTCAATTAATTAATTCATTTGTTATGTCAGTGAAATCAAACAATATTTCACATTTTTATATAATTAGAAATATAACATAGTGTTTGGTTTTAGACTTCCCAATTTAACTAATGATCAACACAATTCTTTCAACATGTAATGCTAAAATATTATGATGTTGATGGAGATCATGAAGAAAACCTATATCAAGCAATGAAAATATTAACACCCAAGAAAACCATGGTTATGAGATTCCACCACTATAATAGAGAGAAAAGGAAGAGAGGGGAGAACCATAAAAAAATTACTCACTAGAGATCATACACTTTATAGGGATGTCCGGAAGGAAAGGAAGCACTCCAAAATCGCCTGGAGCTACTCTATGGTTTGAGAGAGAGGGATGAATAGTGGATGAATAATAAATCATACTCATGGAATGGATTTAAAACCACCTATAATGAGAAATTAATGATGTGAATTCCTTTATGTCATTTATTTCTCAGTTTATGAGTGATATTAAAAAATGCATTGCTTTGGGTTTAGATAACCCTAATAAAACATTAAAATATGTGAAGCGATTTCATGGTGTCTAACTATTTCACACCATGAACTAGTTAATGAAATATTCCTGGCAATATTTACACATTAGATAACATTTTCACAACATGTAAATGACAAACAAATAGTCATCATACGAGCTTCTACAAAAGATCTCAAGCCACATCCAAAGCCTTTCAAACTCATAGAGTACCCTCGTAATCCCTTGACACACTTATACCTAGAATACATTAATTAAAAAAACATTAAACCATGAAATTCAGGTTATTTACCCCTAGAATATTATCTCCATCCCCAAAAAATAACTCGACCACCAATTTCTAAAGAAGAAGGAAAACCCAAATGAATAATGTTTAATGAAAAACTCAAAGAGGGACATACCTAGAAAAATATAGGATATTACATATAAGTTATAACCATGTCATTATATAAGATAAAACCTCCCATTAAATTCTTCAAGGCATCACTATAGATTAGAAAACAGTCTCTATTGTAGGGTAATGTAAGCATAGGTGTGCTGACTAACCTCTTCAATTCCTTGAAATTTTTATCACATTCATCTATACAGAAGAATGTTTCTCCATTCTAAGTTATCTTGGTGAGTGTATTATATAGTCATGATTAATTTTACACAAACCATCAATAATATCCAATCAAACCAAAAATACATTATATTTTAGTCATATTGTTATATGTTCCAGTGTTCAATAATCATTATCATTGATAGATCCACTGATATACTCTCTATTGAGATTATATTACCAAAAAATGAAGATTTCTTCATCTAAAATCCACACTTGGTAATTTTTTCATATTGATCCTCCTTCTATTGGGTCCTTCATACAATCCTTATTTGATCTTCATTATCTTCTTTACTCTTTAAATATATAATAATATCATCTATAAAGACTCCAAAAAATGATCAAGGTAATCTCTGTAGAATATATTCATTAAATCCATGAAGATAGTAGGGGAATTAGAAAGACCAAATGGAATTAATATATATTCATAGTTCCCATACCTTGTATGAAATGATTTTCTGTGTATATACTCCATTTCAACATTCAATTTATGATTTCAAAATTTAAGTACAATTTTGGAAAAGCATTTATATCCATGAATTTGAACAAAAAATAAAAAAATACGGGGTAGATGATACTTTTTATTGATTTCAATTATTTTTGGATCCCAATAATCAATGAAGAGTCGGAGAGATCCATCTTTATTCTTCAAAAAAAGGACAGGTGCACCCCAAAGTGAAACACATGGCCAAAATAATCCCTTGTCAAGTTTTACCTATATTTATTTCTTAAATTCTTAAAAATAAATCGATGAAATTTTATATGGAGACATTAAAATATGTGTATAAATAGGCATGAGTTCTATTGAGAACTCAACTTCATGATTTTGTGAAATACTATGAAACTATACTGGAAAGACATCGAAATATTACCTTACAATAGGAATATCATCGATGTTGAGTGTCTACCTAAACATCTGAGATAAACTCCCCTTTTGAATAGGAATAAAGACCCATAAAATGGGTGAAGTTACCTTTTAAATTTCATATTTATGATCACACTGATAGATGATCATAAGTTTGTTCAGAATATAAAATGTGACTTCCTTTCCCCAAAAATTGATGTGGTATTTATACAGAGAAAGCCTAGACATGACAAAGATAACATCAAATTCAACCAGTGGGAAAATAACAAGATTTTTAGGAAGCACATTCCCACATACATCAATTGGAGGAGAATCATATACTTAAGAAGTGATCATCCAACCATTAGGGGTTTTCACTGGTAATTTAATTTCTAATCATTGTGGATATGAATTAGGATTACTAAATACTTTTCATAATATAAGTAAATTTATATAACTAATATCAAATAATATACTTCATTATTAGAGAATACCATTCACCATGAAAACATAATTGTTCTATATTCAACCCCTTAGTAAAATAAAAAATGGTCTGTATGACTATCATGCATATTTAATTAGAGTGGTGAATTTTTTATAGGATGTCTAAATCATGACATACTATTTTCAATCTATTAATCCTTTGGTATACATAAGTCATTCATGGTTATCATCTATTTAAATCCTTTAAGATGGTTTATAAAGAGGTTTGGAATTTCCAAAGCATACCCCCTAGTACAGTTAAACCAGCTATGCAATAAGTCCCATTGATGTCCACCAGGTGGTGATTAAGTCCATTTTAATGCACTGATTTCAATGTTAATACACCATGATACAAAATTTTCTAGAGGAAAATTCACTTGTAGTTTCTAAACAAGGATGAAATTTCTTAGAAATCACTAGCTCTCTCATTCACTAAAATTCCAGGATATTTTTCTATACTTAGACTTATGCTTATAGTTCTCACTAATTTTTTCTCATTCTAGTTTCTAATGGTTATTGAATCATTTCACTAACACCAACTATAGAAACCCTTGATTTTAATCCATATATATTAAATAATAATATATGAATATTCATCATATAACATAATAATCCAAACAAGAATTATTTCGGTCTAGTGCCTTTGGAAACGTAGAAATATAAAAAACTGGTTTATAAGAGTTTCAAATTGTCTCCCACTTTGTTCTTCGTAACTTTCACCCTTCTCAGTCATACTATACATAAAAAAATTCTTTGTAACACCATAACCATAGAATCTCAAAGTCGATGCCTTATTTTATTATACTAACAAATATACAAGGAAGATGCATCCAGAAGGACCGATCAGTTTAGTAGTTTTGGAGACAAGATACATACAAGAGTTCAAAATTACAAGTTAAAACTAAAAGCAACATAATAACTTCAATAGAAAAGCCAAATAATCTCTTATATTAAACCTGAAATTCATTAAAAGTATAATCATCCTCGTAACCTAGAAGGATAAAACATAATAAAGGGGTGATATCAAATGCTCAGTAGGGGTAAGCAATACAACATAAGATTTCATAAAGTTAAACATTAGTCATGGGGAAAAACTAAAAACACATGCCTTTAAAAATGAACATGAACACATTATGGTATGAATAATAGTTGAATAAATAATTCCATATTAAAGAATAATCATGGTTATTCTACTAGTCAAATAACCAAATGAACTTTTAATTAATAGTTTCATAATGTGGAAATTCATAATGGAATACATCATAACCATACCTTCAATGCCTTGTGCCAATACCATATATATCCATTTTTTCAAGGCCTCGACCAAAGACCACATTATGTCTCATGAGACCTACAATTGAACCAAGGGGATATAGTGTGCCCCACCCAAAACTTACTAAGTCCAATGAATTACTCTTATGAATGGGGATAAACATAATCAACAAACAAATTCAAATTTAAACTATCATATGAAATGTAAATAACTTTCCCCAATCAATAATCATAGACAGTAACCATTCAGAGTAATATGGTTAATGGTTTCAAGATAGCACATCCATAGTCAAAATAATAATAAAACATTCAATAAAACATGGTGGATGATATCATTGTAGATAACTTCAATTAAGTACAAAATTAAACAATTTACATTTACATATATGAAGATAATTTTAAATGAGACCCACGAAAAATCTTTTAGGAAATAATACTTAAACAATTTAAAGTGTCTCATACCAACATGAAACATTAAAATAATAATCACTTATAATATCATGAGAATAAGGTTACTCTTGTTATGATATAACAAAGGGAATTACATACACCACAAGCAAGAAATATTTTGTGAAAAGGCATATATCCCATAAAAGTTAATGTGAGATGAGAAAAATCATTTTTTACTTTGGAAAGAAGAGTTCTTTTGGAAAATCATTTTTATTTGTCATGAAATCCGATTGTAAAAATGGATTTTACATAAAATAAAAGGTATGGTCATTGAAATTTTATTTGAGGCATAAATAAATTCTTATTGGGATGAAATCATTTAAAAATATTTTTTAAATAATCTTTAGAAAAAAAACTTTTTAGTGCGGTTTAAGGAACATATTAAAGTCTTTTTAAGCACAAAGGCATGTTTGCTTTTATAAAACCATAAATGAACCAAATTATATTTTTCATATTAAAATTTTTGATTTTATAAAGATACACATGTCTTAAGAAATATTATAAAGTTAACTTCAAATTATGTAGGAATTCAAGAAGTTCCATGAATCTGACTTGCATTTTAGAATAATTTTTGAAAGATTATATTAAAACATGTAACTACCCATAAAATAAAAAAAATGATTCTAATAGGTAAAAATATATAGAACATGAAAAAATAATTAATGAGGAGTAAATAGGAATAAATAATAATTTCATTGAGGTGATTATTGAATAAGAGCAATCCGAATGAAAATGGAGGTTCGGGTAGAAAATACATAAAACATTGTAATCAATTGAATTTTATGCCCCAAAATTAATAATCATCAAATGATACTTTTAATATAATTAAAATAATGGGATTAATGATATCAAAAATCAATTGGTAGTATAAATACACCATACACATGTGGTAGTATTAGTGAATACAGAATATCTCACAAAAACGAATGTGAGATGAAGAAACCCTTACAAATATTTCAGCATGGTAATGAGTGTTCCAATGAGGGATTAATGAGAGGTAAATGGGTATAACATCATTTATATATCATAAGGGTAGTATGGTAGAGGTTTGAAAACATACCCAATCATTAGGAATTAAAAATAAAAGGACACAACATAGGGGGGATTCTTGAATAAAAGTGAGAGAGAGGACCCCTCACCTTAAATATGAGGGTGTTCTTCGCTAAATCCTAATGACCTGAATAAAAAAATTAGATCCATTAATTAAAAATTATATAAAAATTTATATATTTAAATGGTTTATTATGACTTTATTAAGTTCATTCATGTCCTTTTAGATGGGTTAAAGGATTCAATTTCATTTTTTGTGATTGCCCGTTTTCATAATATTCATGACCGTCTCACTTATAAGAGAGTATGATAGTTCATGTATGATTAGAGCTGAAGTATAGAATTGATTTTATATGTTACTAATGAAAATTCATAAGATTTCATAGTTATAAAATTCATTTGGTTATTTAGAGTGAAGGTGAATCATTATAAAAACATTAACGATAAATGCTTGGATTAGTTTGGCATTTTTTCTCACAATTACCTTGTCTTGTATTATTATTTTACATCATCAGTGCATAAGGATTAAAAAACATTACATAAGATAAAATAAATATATAGTAGTATGTTTCATCCATAAAAATTGTTTCATGAACATATTTGAAGAAGGTAAATAAAATTGAAAGTATCATCGTCCTTGAATGTGATAAATCAACCCATCTCAAATGATGTTTCATTTTTAGTATAAATGAGGTGGAAAGGAGAGATGAAGTTGAAATTTACCAGTAGCATAACGAAATTATAGTACATTTATGGTAATGGAGTTTTTATACCATTTGGTTGAGGATAGGTTAGCAAATAAAGGAGAACAAAGGAACATGAATATGAATGAAAAGAAAAGAGGAATTTTACCTCTTGAATTAACCTTCCTTGAGAGCCTCATAAGGTGAGAGGATTTGCTATTTTTACAAGACCAAGGGATAATTTTCGTGGGGGAGGAGATTGGGAGGAGATTTTGGATGAATTTGAAGAAGACACAAGGCTTCATAAGAGTGAAGAAAAGAGGGTGTAAGATGTGTTATTTATTGTGTAAGGGAGGACAGTTTTATTAATATTTTAAGTATTAGTTTATTATGTTTCCATAAGATAATAAATAATGACAATTACATGAAAAAAGTGTAATATGTTCACGTGAGTTTGAAACATTGGTGCTTACATCATCAGAACAACATCAATGACTCAATAAATCAATTTTTCAGTATTTATTGTAAATTATCATATTTTACTATTCACAAAATTCAAGTATTTTAAAAAAATACAAAAAAATAACCCTAAACATTTTTCGACACATAGAATCCAAAAATGGAGTCCATTTTTCAAAAATAATTTTCTAAATATGATTAATTTAATTTTTAATTAAAATCATAATTTAATTGAAAAATAATGTTTTAAAACATTTAGTAATTTATTCAATATCATAGGTACATCATACATTCACACAAATCCTATATAAATACTATCATAGGTGAGGTTACTATTCATAAGGGTATGCCACTATTCATATGAGTAACATTACTATCCATAAGGGTATGTTACTATTCAATAAATATAATTTGGTCATACCAGACTCTAAATAACATATTAATCACAACTGTGTATGTCATATTTTTGAAATTTAAATCATTGGGGTGGTAAAATTTTGTTTTTGGGAAAGGTTATAACAAAGTGATGTTTTGTAGAGACTCAATGTTTCATGCATTCACTATTAAATTTATTTGATAAATATGGGGGTGTTACATTATCCCCTCCTTACAAAAAATTCATCCTCAAAATTTGATATTTCGCTTTGAAATTTATTGGTTGTTACCTGAAATGTTACAAGTGAAAAACCCAGATCAAAAATAGGGTTAATAGAAAATCCTCATTAAAAATGTTAAGGGAAAAGATATGGTCAAAAATAATAATAACAATAATAACTAATAAATAAATAAATTATCCTTTTTAAAGGAGTGACATTGATTAGAATTGAAAACCTGGGTATAGATGAAAAACCAGAATATGAATTTCTAGTGATAGAAAATTGGTTTAGATGAAAGCTAATTACCAATAAACCATAAACTATTGTTATGGAAAATTATATTAACATTATCAAAGATTATGATAACAGAACAACATTTAAGACTCTTTTCATAGAGTTGAAGGATTATTCCACTATATAAGTGTATAAATATATATTTATATTTCATAAAAATGATATTATCCTTTGATTGTTTGTTGAACTACCAATAATTCATCACTTAGAATAAGTTTCATCACGTGGTGTCATTAACCACTAAAACCTCATACAATGATCAATTTAAACCATTTCATAAATGGTTTAACATTCCAAAAGATCAAGATACAATACTTTAGAATCATTACCATGGTAGTTAGTACTATACAATTTACATTATCCATATATATAATCTTTCTATTCTGAAATTGACATCTTAGTATTATGAACATAATAATGGTTTTCTATCTATTGAACACATATTTTCCAAAGGTTTGACCTGCTACTGAGTCAATTTTCCTTAGTACCATTAATCATACGACCTGAAATCCATAACGAAAAAGTATTGTAGTACAATCCTCATATATTCCATAATTCTTATAACTAGTGAATTGATAATAAAATATTCAAAATACATGTTTCGGAATAAGGAATATTAATAATTCCACTTCATCTGTGGTAGTATCATAACTTGATCTTTATCTAGTAATATCATTTGGGGTATATTCCCTTGATACTTGAAAAACTGATTCACATAGTATCCCAAATCCTTGTAGTTATATCATTGTACATGGAAACCCTTTTTCTTACCCATGAAATCATGAACTTGGTTTCCTTTTTCTCAACACTTATAACAAACTCTCATTCCCATCAATCATTTACCAAGGTGATTCTTTCCAAAATTATCACATGTGGAAAAGATTATTATTTCCCTTCTTCACTTTTTCCATGTTTTCTCTACCATCATATTCTTTATTTTCTCCCCTTCAAATCCATATCACTCATATAATTCCTTGCATAACTTGTTAACACATGATATATATTTTCTTCATATGATGAGGATACTTGGGAGAGAGTATTCATTTGAAATGATGGCTTAAGACCATTAGAGATATGATCCTTATTACTCTTTACATCATGTGAATTTGTGATGTTGTCATTCCTTCTACAAGGCACCATTTCTAATCAATTAAACATAATATATTATCTTATAAAATTATGAAATTTCTATATCTATAAATATGGTATAACACATAACAAAAATTTATGCATCGTGAATTGTAGAACCATATACATTGGTTACTTTGATGGAATAAATCCTTCATAATAGTTTATAATAAGATTATGAATTTCTCAAAGCATATCCCTTGGGAGTGTTGAACCAATAGAGTGGCAAGGCCCATTTCCATGCACTAGTTCCAATTCGAGTCTAGCTCAAAGCGGTGTTTTCAGGTTTTACCCCAAGGTACATCTATACCAGAGCCACCTCTACTTGTTCGTATCCAAATAGGGATGCATTTTCTTGATAAATGACATAATCTATTCCTTACCAATATTCTAGGATGTCCTTGTATTCCTATCCCCAAATATTATCTTATGTTTTTTTCACTAATCTACCTTTTCTATATCTAGTTTCTAAATTTTCTAAAAAACTTCCTCTAATACCAACTGTAACACCCTGAACCCAGAATATTAGAGTCAGTTACTTATATTATTACATTGGCATAGATATAAGGAAGATGTATCCAAAAGGACCAACTGTTTTAGTAGTTTTTGAAATAAGATACATACAAGAGTTCAAAATTACAACTCGAAAGAAAAGAAACATAATAACTTCAATAGAAAATTCCATAATCTCTTAGATTAAACCTGAAATTCATTCATAGTATAATCATCCTCATAACCTGGAAGGATAAAAAATAATAAAGTGGTGAGATCAAATGCTCATTAATAGTATGAAATATAGAGAAAGATATAATAATCATAAACATTAGACATGGTGAAAAGCTAAAAACACATAACATTAAAATGATCTTGAACATATTATTGCAGGAATAAGAGCTGAATAAATAATACCATATTAAAGCATAAACATGGGTATTATACTAGTCAAATAACCTCATGAACATTAAATTAATAGTTTCATAATGAGGGAATATGTAATTTAGGACATCATAACCAACCCATCAAGGCCTCGTGCCAAGACCATATATATTCATTTGGTCAAGGAAGCGTGCCAAGACCATAGTTTGTCTCATGAGACCTTACAATGCACTGATGGGATATACTAGGCCTCACTTGACACTTAATAAGTCCAATTCATAACTCTTATGAAATGGGATAAACATAATCAATATAAACATTCATATTGAAACTAATATATGAAATATAAATATCTTTTCTCAATCATTAATCATAGACACTAACCATTCAGAGTAATATAGTGAATAATTTCAAGAGAGCATATCTACAGTCAAAATAATCATAAAAAATTCAAAAAAACATGGTGTATGATATCATAAGAGATAAACCACAATTAAGTAAAAGATATAAAAAATTAATTTGACATAGATGAAGATACGTTTAAATGAGACCATTAAAAAATCATTCAGGAAATAATATTTAAACAATCCAAAGTGTCTCATACTACCTTGAAAAATTCAAATAATTATACATTAAAATATCATGAGAATAAGGAGAATCTTTATATGATATAACAAATGTAATTACATAAACCAAAATAAATAAATTATTGGTGAACAAGGCATATATTTCATAAAAGTTAAAGTGAGATGAGAAAAATCCTTTTTTACTTTGGAAAGAAGAGTTTTCTTGGAAAATCATTTTTATGTGTCATGAGATCAGATTCTAAACATGGATATCCTATAAAATAAAATTTAAGGTCATTGAAATTTTATTTGAGGGTTAAATAAAGTCTTATTTAGGTGAAATCATTTAAAAATAGTTTTTTTAAAAAGATTTAGAAATAAAACATTTTAGTGCATTTTAAGGAAGATATTAAAAGATTTTAAAGCACAAAGGAATGTTTGATATCATAAAACAAAAAATGAACCAAAATATATTTTTCATGTTAAAATTTGTGATTTTATAATGATAAATATGGCATAAAACATATTATATAGTGAAATTAAAAAAAAAGTAATAATTCGAGAAGTTCCTTGAATCAGACTTGCATTTCAGAACAATTTTTGGAAGATTCTATTAATACATGTAACTCCCCATAAACTAAAGTCGGATTAGGACTGATACACTTATATAGAACATTCAAATGTAATTTATTATGATTAAATTTTAATAAATAATAATTTCATTGAGGTGGTTAGAGAATAAGAGTAACCCGAATGAAAATGGAGGTTCGGGTAGAAAATACTTAAAACTTTAAAATCAATCGAATTATATGCCCCAAAATTAATAATAATAAAATCATATATTTAATATAATTAAAATAGAGAGATTAATGATATCAAACATCAATGTGTAGTATACAAACATCATACACAAGTAGTAGCAGTGAATACGTAATATCTAATAGAAATGGAAGTGAGATGAAGAAACCCTTATAGACATTTTGACATGGTAACGAGTGTTTTTGTGTGGGATTAATGAGAGGTAAATGGGTATACCATAATTTATATATCATAAGGGAATTATGGGGAAAGTTAGAAAATATACCCCATAATTAGGAATTAAAAATAATGGAACACAACATAGGGGGAATTCTTCAATAAAAGTGAGAGAGATGATCCCTTACATTAAATCTGAGGGTGTTCTTTTCTTGATCTTAATGACCTGAATAACCATGTTTGGTTCATTAATTAAAAATTCCAAAACCATTTATACATTTTTTATTATGACTTAATTTAGTTCATTATTATCCTTTTAGATGAGTTAATGGATTCAATTTCATTGTTCGTGAGTGCTCATTTTCATAATATTCATGATCAACTCACTTATAAGAGAGTATGATAGTTCATGTAAGATAAAAGAAGAATTCCAGAATTGATAATATATTTTATTAATGAAAATTCATAATATTGAATGGTTATAAAATTCATTTGGTTATTTGGAGTGATGGTGAATCATTATATAAAACATTAATGATAAATTCTTGGATTAATTCGGCGATTTTTCTCCCAATTACCTTATTTTGTCTTATTATTTTGCATAATCAGATCATAAGGATTATATAATATTACATAAGATAAAATACATATATAATATTCTAGTTCAACGATAAAAATGGTTTAATGACCATATTTGAAGAAGTTAAATCAAATTGAAATTATCGTCATCCTTGAATGTGATAAATCAACACATCTTAGACGATGTTTCATTTTTAGCATAAATGAGGGGGAAAAGAGAGATGAAGATGAATTATCCCATTAGAATAACACAATTTCAATACATTTATGGTATTAGAGTTTTAAAACCATTTATATGAAGATATGTTATGAAATAAAAAAGAACAAAGGAACATGAAAATGAAAGAATAGAAAAGAAGAATTTTACCTCTTAAATTTTCCCTCCTTCAGAACCATTCAAGGGAAGAGGATTTGGTCATTTTATGAGACCAAGGGAAGATGGTCATGGGGGAGGATCTTGGGAGGAGATTTGGGTGAATTTGGAGAAGACACAAGGATTGAGAGGAGTGAAGAGAAGAGGGTGGAAGAGGTGGTATTTACAGTGGAGGGGAGGGGGTTTTTCTTAATATTTTAATCATTAGTTTATTATTTTTCCATAAGAAAAGAAATAATGATAATCCCATGAACAATAAATTGTATCATGTAAATGTGAGTTTGAACCATTGGTTCTTTCATCAGTTAACATCATCAATGAATCAATAAATCAATTATTTAGCATTTATTGTAAATTATTATATTTTACTATTCACCAACCATTAAAGTATTTAAGAAAAATCCAAAAAAGTAACCCTAACTACTTTTCGACATGTAGAATCCAAAAATAAAGTCCATTTTTCAAAAATAATTTTTTAAATATTATTAATTTAATTTTTGATAAAAATCATAATTTATTTTCATTATATAGTTTTTAAAACATTTATTTACTTATTCCAAAGGATAGGTACATCATAAATTCACTTAAATACTATTATATATACTATCATAGGTGAGGTTACTATTCATAAGGGTATTTAACTATTCATAATGGTAAACTTTCTATTCATAGGGGTATATTAATATTCACCAAAATATAAGTTTGTCATATCAGACTCTAAATAAAATACTGATCACAACTGTGTCTGTTAGATTTTTGAAATTCGAATCATAGGGGTGGTAAAATTATTTTTACAAGCAAGGTTTTGACAAAGTGGTGTTTTTTAGAGACTTAGTGTTTCATGGATTCAATATTAAAATTATTTTCAAAATATTGGGGTGCTACATTTTTCATACCCTAGGTAAACAGATTTTAAGAAAGGGTGATCTCTGATAATCAGTATGAATAAACATAGGATATATCAATGATCATATAAGAATAACATGAGAATAAGGATATTAGAACATGAGCATAACATTTGTAAACCATACTCTACATATCAATGATCATAACCTTGAGTCACGACATAGAGTTTGGAAGTTCAGAAGGCATAAATCATAATGGAATAAAAGATCATGTGACATGAGAGCATAACATCGGCATAAGACATGGATTTTTGGTATACACATAAGCATAAAAAATAATTTCCGTAATATTAAAGGCTCAATTACGAGGATATCATAGTGTAATGGGTTAACTCTGAAAACCATCATAGTAGTCAAGGTTCATTCTCAAGACAATTATAGTAAACAAAGTCCCTTACTAAATCGGGCTCACTCCCCATTATAGTCCTATTTATCTCATGATTTATCGATCATTACCCAATTAATTTAAGGGAGATATAGGTCCCACACATCCTTGGTTATAACATAACAATAACCCTTGATTATAACATAACCACCATCCATAGTTTTAATGTAAACACCATTCTTGGTAATAAAGTATCATCCATCACATAACAAAAATCATGTATAAGTATGATACAAGATTATAAAACAGTCATCATATTAGAACCAATGAAAATAAATGGGATATATAATCATTTCATCATAACACAACTCATGGAAAGAATCAGTTTCATAAACATTTCATCATTTCATCATAACATAACCTATCGAAGAGGAATATGTTTTAAAAGAATATTTTCACCATAAAAACAAATCATCCAAATATATAAAAAGAATGGTATCATTAGATCATATCGCCATTAAATCATAGGTAACATTAAAGAATTTCATCATAGATCGAAAATGATTTTGAATGATTACTTGGAACATTTATTAAGAAAAATAATCGTTTCACTTTGAGATAATTTATTTAAAATATAAAAATTTCCCAAATCATAAATATTTTTGTTTTGAAAATTAACTTTGAAACATTTAAAGGAAAATTTAAATAATTGAGTGGTTATTATAGTTGAAAATAATGTTCATGCAGTACACGTTAAAACCAAGACTCCTTTCACATTTTAGGTAAAAAGTAAAAAGTACCTTATTTAAAAAATAAAAAGAGGATTAATTTTAAAAAATTATGTAAAAAGGAAATAATGTCTAAAAATTTATTTAAAAAATAATTTTATCATAGTAAAAACTTTCCATAATATATTTTTAGAAAACATGGACTTGGAAGAAAAAGGATTTTGGACCGAAGAGAGAAAGACATACTTTTTTATTAAAAGATTTATTTTGGTCTCTTTAGTTATTAAAGAGAGGAAAATTAATGGAAATTGTATTCTACAAAAATAAATATGTTATAATAAAATAAATGAGTTTATTGAGAGATATATCATAATATTTCATCATCATAAGCTTAATTGTAAACAATGCTCATAAACCGTGAGATTATAACATAAAACATTCAACACATTGGTAACTTTTGAATTGTAAGACCCGTGAAAGAAAGAAACTTATATGGATATTTATATTAAATAATTTTTATGAGAATAATCATAAAATAATTTCATAATAATTATGTATACACTACAACAAATAAACAAGCGATGTATAATGAATGTGTCCCACAGAAATAAAAGTGTGATGAAAATCTCATATCATATTTGGGATCATTTGAATCAGAAGCCCCAAGAAATAATAAATTTAAATTAAGATTTAAAAATAATTAGAATAATTAAATTCATGATATAACATGTTCTTTTTGAATATACACCTCATAAAATATGATAGGTGAATAACATAACATATGTCCTAAAGAAGACAATTTGAGGGGAAATTCCCTTACCTCAAGTCTCGAATTTCATCATACACATTTGAAACTACTATATAATAAATATTAATTTATTATAATTTAATTATATAACCATAATAATATATTTCATACCATATATGATTTATTTACGATCATTTTTTACTTGTTTATTAACAATTTCCTTGTTAAAATTGTGTTTCGTTTAATAAGTGCTTCATTTTTTATTTATGTTTTGGTTTGCTATTTTCAGCCCATATAAATTGATAATGGTTAAATCATATCAATAATTTTAAAAATTATATAAATATAATATATATTAATTATATATGTATTTATAGTAATCCAAAATAGTTATAGATAGAAAAGGAATTACACCATTCAGGGAGACGGTAGGTCGTACATACGCATGAACACTGTATCTATTTTCTCAATGGATCAAACAAAAGATATGTAAATAATATATAACCATTATATAATATTTTTTATTTAATATATATAATATATATTCACTAAATATATTTTTATTACAATCCATGTCAAAATAAAATAAAAAATGAATCTCATCGCTTCGTGGATGTGGTAGTCCACATGTACAAACGATCGATGTTATCATTTTTCAAGTGATTGGAATTTAAGAAGGTATATGTGATATTATAATCAATTTTTTTTAAATATTTCGTACATATCATATATAAACATTAAATCCATCATTATCTCTAACCGTGAGAGGTGGTGATGGAAAATGAATTATATTGGTTTGTGAGACGGTAGTCCCCCATACACACAATTGACGATTTCATTTCCCATTTGATAGAGGAGGAGATAGATATAGGTTATTAAATTAATATAATATAATATCAATATATTTTATATAATGGTTTTATTATGTTGTAATTATTTTGACATTTATGAAGGTGTTAAGATAAGAAGTAAAAAGGAAAGAGCGCAGCGAAAGTAAGAACCTTCACTTAGAATAACCTACTTTGGATCTCTTATTAAGAACCATAGGGTTGGAATTTTGAGAGTATAAGAATATATATACTATGGATAATTATTTTTTAGACATATTTTTGGGGGTTTATTTTATAAAAATGGATTAATAGGTTTGAATATGTGATGGGAGGGGGTACCTTTTTATAATAGAGGAGTGATATTTTTGCAAATACCCAAAAAATATTCTATAATGGGGAGTCAATATCAAGACATGTACCTCAAAAAATGATAAATAATTGAGTTTTGGTATGACATGGTCTGGAAACGCCTATAACATAAGAAATTAATTGTTTTAATCTTCTTATTCCTTAGCCTCTATGTTTACTCACTTTTACCATTTGAGTTTTCATCACTGTAAATCATCTCTTTTTATTTATGTAGGTAATTTATCCTTTAAGAATAAAAATAAAATGATTATAATTATATAATTTGGAACAACTATTTTTAAATAAGAAATAATATTTACTAAATTAAAATCTTATGTGTGTGGAAAATTAATTTTAACATATTCGTGTAATACACAAAACCCTGTTTTAACCGTAGCCATTGTAATTAATTTTTTACTTTACTTACTATTCATTTTCAACATAATTTAAGTTGAAATTATTAAATAATATTAATTAGTATTATTTCAAATATGGAATCAATTTTACAAAATTAAATTTATAGAAGTGGTAGAATTTAATTTAAAACAAAACCCACAGACGCGACGAAAAAAATAATTTTCCAATGAAAACATTTTCATAGGTATAGAAATTTTTAATATCAAAATTCAATATAAAATTGATTCAAATGAATTAAATTAGATTAATAAATCTATTATTTAACAAATTTGAAATTTTAAACTATTTTAAAATAATGTTCAACTTTGTAAATTCTTTAAATGAAAAGAAATTTTTTATTAAAAATCATTATGTTTCTATATTCATCGAAAATTACTATTTTTAGAATATTATCAAAAATATATATATAAGATAATTTTTACATGATGATTTAAAAAATTAATTTTGTTTTTTCAAATAAATTTTCTAAAAGTGTAAAAAAGTAATTTCATATATGTTCACAAACAGCAATGAAAATCATTTTTAAAGAAAAATATATATTCAAATCATATAGAATAAAAAAATGAAGTAATTATTTAGCAATATGTTTTCATTGTATAAAACCATTAAAAATAATTTTCAAAATGTTGTTATTTATATTCATACCTCTTAGATTAATGACCAGGTTATAATGATCATGTTTATGATCATCATCATTATCATCATCATTTATTTAATTTTTGTAAAGGAAAAAATTCAAAATAGGGACTAAGGAGTTCTAAAGTAATAAATCCCAAGGGAATCCCTTTGGGCAAAAAGTATTCCACTGGGGGAAGGAAATTAAAATTGTGAAAGAATGTAATAGGCCTATCATGAGTTCCCTTAGAGGCTAGGACATTTTATGCTTTGTTCCCCTCTCGGTAAGTATTAGAAACTTATATTTTGTTGTTGAAGAGATTTATCCACTTGTGTATGATGTAGGAAACATTCCATGGTGTGGGGTAAGAGTCACATAGAGAGTTTTGAATGATTTTAGAATTAGTTTCCACAACAGTGAGTGCAATGTTGTTCTATCTATAGATAAGGAGACTAGGAAACATCACCCTTACCTCAGCCTTGAGGGAGTCACCAAAACCGAAGAAGGAAGAAAAAGTGAAAATAACGTTACCCATGGTATCTCAAGCAACGCCACCACCCCTCATAACACTTGGAATACATGATCCATCAATATTCACATTGGATACCAACCTATGAGGAGACTAGAAAATTCACTTTCCTTACTGAGCATTAGAAGCTGAGGATATAGGGGATCATGAATCCATCAGTTTCCTAAGAGAAAGAGAATTATCCAAATGATTAGCGTGTGTACAGCGGTCAAATAGTATGATTTTTGTGCGAAAAAACCATGGCTATCTATGAAGAAATGAATCCCTCTTGCCGTGAATTGTTCTTATCTATACAGATACTATGTCACCCTACAACTAGAATAAAGGTAATGGCCATCCACTCATGTTTGTTATTCTCCATTTCTTGAAACCAGTATTTTAGGGAGGAATCAAAGATCCACCGATCATGAAAATACGTGAAAATTCCAACGAAATTCTATATTGAGAGTGCCCAGTCCCCATTGAAAAATAAGTGAGATGATGATTATTCCCAATGGATACTGGAAAAACTACACTTGGAGGCAAGATTTATGTTAGTTCACTTGATCCGCTCACCAGTGGGAATTGTGTTATTTTAGATATACGAGAAGAGAAAATTCAATTTTGATGGGATGTCCATGCACTAGTGAAGATCACCCAATCTGTCCAAGTCAGTCGAGGGTGGTGTCAAGGATCGGTAATCCATCCGTGAGTAATCTCTGGATGTTGAGATAGTAAATAAACACCATTCTATTTATTGGGTTAGCTCGATGAGGTCAAAAAGATCACATTGATCTTCATCCAATACTACTTGAGTAAATCACAGATACTCCCTTTCTTATCCGAATTTCATATCCTAAACTATGCCTCTAGGGAAACATAAGGACAAACTATCCCAGTTTTCATGCTAGAAGTTGTTGTCAGCTCTACCCACTACCCAATGAGTATGGGGTAAAAGAGAACTAATATGTGAGAGAATCATGTGAAAATGAGAGGAAAAATTCATGTTGGTTGAATCCATTCCATTCACATATTTCTAAGCCATGATTTTGACACAAATAGTTCTCCCCTCTAACACTTCCCAAGCTAGTTTTCATGGAACCCATGAATTTCCCTAGAGACACTCCTTCTGATTATACCCCCTCCTTAGATGGTTTTTCCATTCTCACCTAGGACACCCAATGACATTTCCCATATGATTATGTATCCCAAGTGAAAGAGAATATAATATTATCAATGCCATTAATCAAAGATTTTGGTACCTTTAGAGTAGAAAATGTGTGCATGGGGATTGAGGTAAAAAGAGAATTAACCAAAGTAATTCTACCACATAAGGATAACAAACAATTTTTCTAGTTATTAATAGTCCTAATAATTTTTTCTACCACCTTGTTGAATTGATGAATTCAAAGCCTGGTAGGAAAGATAAAAGATCCTAAGAATTCCATAGGGAACATGCATCTTTGGATTCTGAAGTCTCTTTCCAGGATATTGATCCGTCTATCTGAGCACTAGTTAGAAATATACAAGTTTCTATTCTCATAGTTCACAATATTCCCACTCTAGTGGCTATATTCTTATATGACTCTGTTGATTCCACAGAAGGAATTCTTATTTACATTGAGGAAAATGATTTTGTCATCTGAAAACATAATATAATATATGCTCCATTGTCTATGACTCCAATGATAGGGTATAATTCTTCTATTCAATATATTTTTGTTGATTATTTGACTAAGAGTGCCCTGCATGAGAATAAACAAACTAGGAGATAATGGATAACATTTTCTAAGACAACATACCAATTTAAAGAAGCCGAATCATTTCCCCATGAAATATATAGAGAGGCATAAGGAGATAAAACACCTATAAAGTAGATCAAAGGACCAGTTGGATAAGCCCATGCGATTGAGGAACTTGATAATAAAATTACATTCGATCCAGTCATAGGATTTATCCACGTACATCTTGAGAATCATATTATAACTAGTGACCTTGAAATTAATCTCATGAGTTATTTCTTGAGCCAAGATGATGGCGCCCTGGATTGATCTTCCCTTGACGAAGATATGTTACTATTCTGAGATCTATTGTGGTAAGTACGATGCTAAAATATGATTGAGGATGGTAGCTAGGATCTTATATGGGTAATTTCACATGAAAATAGGTTGAAAATGATGTAGAAAATAAAGGATATTTCACCTTAGTAATGAGCACCATAGAAGTAGTGCACACCACAAGGGGAATCTGGTGACCACAGAAGAAGTCTTGAACTGCCTCAACCACCACTTTCTTGAAAAGGTCTTATAAGGAGAAATAAAAAAAACATGAGAAACCATTCAGGCCTGGTGAAATTTCTAGATTGAGAGACAACATATAATCCTGACTTTCTATTTCATTTGGAATAGCCCTGATGTACTCATTATATATTATAGAGACCATGTACTCAACGAAATCAAAGATCTCCCCACTCCCCCTTGGGTATCTGCCTTTCATTCAAGGTTTCAGATTGGAAATCATGGATTTTAAGTGAATTTAACCCAACCCACTAACCACTTCTTAGTTATTAGTGAAGGAGCCATTATCTAGGAGAATATTCAGTCTGGTATAACGCCTTTTCTCTTCGATGAACGCATGAAAATACGTAGTGTTCTTGTCTCCATCTCTTAACTATTTCACCCTAGATTGTTCACATACCTATATTTATTGTCCCAATATTAGATTATCCATATATTCATTTTCAAGAGTAAGATCATTGAATGTACCTTCATCCCATTCATTTTCTAGAGATGATTCCATCCTCTCAATTTCAGAGTTGATAGAAAGAGGGTCCTAGAAGTGAGAGGGAAGTGAGTTAATCCATAACTATAGATCATTTTTGATCCTTCTAATCTTTTGGTGAAGACCGTACCACACACTAACCTGAATGGGTTTAACCCACAACTCTCTCACCACGTGATCACAGTCCGTAACTGAGGACTAGCTGTGGGAGAAAAAGAAACGACTCCCCTACTCAGTTCTAGATGATATCTCAACCACAAGGGGAGAGTGATCAGATAAGGCCTTGACCCAAATGATTGACTTTGGAATCGGAATACTATGATATACTGATGAAATTAGCTAAGAATCGATCCAAATGACACCACGTATGGTTGCGCCCCCACTAGTTGGTACACCATATGAAATGATCACCATTAAAACCTAGATCCGCAAGTCTAGCATGAAAGGTAAAGGATATGAAGTCTTGGATTTCCTTCCAACAAAACACACTTCGGCCTTTCTTCTCTAAACTATCCATTATAACATTTATATCCTCTCCCACCAACCAAAGGAAAAATCTCAGATCGAAACAACTTAGGTCATTCCCAGGACGTTCCCTTCCATACACCTCACATTTTGCATAGAAAAAAAAATTGTAGTGTGAAGACCAGTTATAATTTTAGTCACGATGTATTGATCTAAAGAAGCTACAAAATCCATAATGGTAATTATATTTCAGAAGAGCCAACTATGCTAATTAGTAGGGGCGCCATGCATGAAATTATTTACATACATTCACTGTGAAAAAAGATCAATTTTGGAAGGGAGATGTTTATATTCAAATATTACCATAATGGAGATTTTATGTATGGATATAATATTTGAGATAAAATTATTCATGACTCGGGAACACAGACCATAGGCATTCCAGAGCAAAAAGGAGGACATTAATACAGAGTTTGTTTGGATTTGGCCCCAGATATAGAGTATCATTTAACTTGATGAGGAGTCATTGAAATACTTCTAGATCTAGATCAATTGAACATAACAGTGTTATAGAGATCTTCCTAATCTGATAAGGAATTTGTTGGATCCTGATGGTGCAATAGAGCCAAAGAGGAGGAGGTCTGGGAACCATCATGAGCATTTAGAAAAGTATAGTTGAAAGGCTTTGGTTGTATAAGAATGTCATATTCCGCATGAATAGGGGATTGATGAAGAAACATTATAGGATGAGGGGTATCCGCATCATATAAAACACTAAAGGGGTTGTCATAGAGAAAAAAAACATCCTACAAACATAAAGAAACGAAAGAGGAGGGGGACATGGAACCATCTTGAGAAAGTGGAGATGAGTTATAGGTATCAATCCATTGAAAATGCATGCTGGATTCTGCATGAATAGGGATCTATTTAAGAACATCTAATGGATGACTAGTATCGGCATCAGCTAGAACACTAAAGGGGTTGATGGAGAGGATAAAAGGAACACTGGGAGAGGCTTGAGCCTGTGGAACATACAGTTGAGGGAAGGACATGATGAATTCAGCGACCAACCCATCATCCAATAATTCAACATTAGGAAATAGAATGACTGTCCCTTTTGTTGGGGGTTAATTATTTAAACTCTTAATAAAGCAAGATCTAATGTTCAGTTTTAATGGAGATAAAATAAGTATGTTTAATCAATAGATTAGTTATAATTGTAATGGATCAATAATGTTAGACATTCAATGCAAGAATATAAAGATGACAACAGATGTAATGTGATTTGGCCCCATGAGGACCTACGCACATGATGAGAACACCATCAGGGAAAACAGTTTGTTAATAAAGAAATAAAGAATGAAAGCACCAATTACAAATGTGAATGAAGAAATTAACGGACCATAAAAACTATCCATGGAGGCCAAGCAAGATAAACTAGGCGGAAGTGATCAATCCTGTCATGTAGAGTTAGCCCCATCCACTCCTGGACCGACTCACTCACACTCACAAGCAGAATACAACCACATACATATTGAAGAAAATATAAATCATTATAGAGACAAGATCTAAAAACTAGATATTGTTCATGATTATAACAGAATTTAATGCTTGTTACCACTAGAAGTGTAGCTGTAAAAATACCCGGAGTCGAGATGATTCCCACTGAATCTCCACTAGAGAAGTACTCTGGTTATAGGATGTGGCAAATGCTTCAGATGAGGAGAGTGCAGGTGACTAGGGGCTCATGGGACAGTCCTTCTTCTTCTTCCTAGAGATCGAGCAGAGCTGCGCTGACTAGGAACTACCCTTGGAACCAAAGAAAAAAATTACACAGTGTCTTCGGTCACCTCAGGAAAGGGTGTAATGAATGCACACTAGAGAGCATCATTTGGATAAGTGTAGGAACGAGATGAACGACGCATGGATGGCCCATATCAAAGCCGTGGTTCATATTATCACAAAAAAGATAGTGAACATGATAGATGGAAAGGTAAGGTTGGTTGGTCAAGATAAAGAGTGGATCCTAGATGGGCGAAGAAACACACCAAAGGCTCCCCATCACCATTAGATCAAAGTAATCCACGGTTTAGAACATACCCTCTAACAGGTATGGAAAACACATAAATTGGGATCTAGAAATGAATAGGGATAAGTAAATCTAAACTAGAAATGGGAAAATACCCATGTAAGAGTGCCATGCAGCCATTGAGAAGTAAAAAAAGATAATAAATGAAACAAACTAATTAATATCATTGCAACAGGAATCATGCAGGCATATTCAACAAATCTCCACCTTGAAATCAAATAAAATATAGTGATAATGTTCTCACAACATAGATTATAGAATTGGGACTAACTTCATAAACTTAAGACAATGCATGAATTAAGATAACAGAACAGCCTTAGTCAATCTATTGGCCGAGTTATCACTAGTGGGTATCTTGGGGACACCCACCTTCCCAAATTATATAATATCTCTAGTAAAGTGTAATTTAATGTAAATGTGATTAGATCTACCATGTAATACATAGTTTTTACATAAATTTAATGTAGATTGGATATCACAATGTACCATTATACTGTCAATAGATAATGATAATTTTGAATGAAAACCTTTTAGCCAAATGGCTTATTTAATTGCCTCTGTCAGGTAAATGTACTCCGCCTCGGTAGTGGACAATGCAACCATTTATTGCATGTTTAATTTCTAGGAGATAGGTTCTCCATATGAAAGAAATACATAACCAATGATGGACTTATGAGTATCAATGTTTGAATCATAATCAGAATCGACAAAGCCTACTATATCATCATTAAAGCTAGTATTCAAGACATATCTAATACACAGTTTATCAGAAATTTAAACGTACCTTAACAACCATTTTAAGGCATGATAATGATCCTTACTAGGTTTCCCCATAAACCTACTTAGTCTAAAAACATCAAATGCTATGTCTGGTCTAGAAAAGATCATGACACACATAAGACTTCCTACAACATTTGCATATGGAATCTTATTCATAAAGTTTGTTTCATGTTTATCCCTAGGGGATTGATTCAAAGAGAGTTTAAAGTGTTTTCCTAAAAGAATGTTTACAGTTTTAATGTGTTCAAATACGTATCTTATTATTACATTTCTAACATATGTAAATTGGGATAGGTACAAGGTTCCATCCTTCCTATCCCTAATTATGACCATACCAATGATTTGGTTTGCATGCCCTAAGTCTTTCATTTCAAAATCACAGTTAAGATGGTGCTTAACCAAATTTATGATCTTTATGTTTTTTCAGATTAATAACATGTCATAAATATATAATGAAAGGTAAAAAAACTCATAATTAACAGTTTTAAAATAAATACATGCCTCAAATCTGCTTCTAAAAAACCAATTTACAATCATAAAGAATAAAACCTTTTATACTGTTATCTTGAAGATTGTTTAAGCCCATACAAGGACTTTTGTAAAAGACAAACATGGTTAGTCTTGAATAGTTTTGAATATCCTTCAGGAGGAGTCATATAAATGTTTTCATCAGGACAACCTTGTAGAAAAGCAGTTTTTACATCAAGTTTCTCAACCTGAAAATCAAGTTTGGAAGAAAATGCAAGTATAATTCTGATGGATAAATTCTTAACAACATGGGAGAATATTTCACTATAATCAATGACTTCACATTGTAGAACAAATTTGGTGACCATATGATCTTTGAATTTAATTTTATACTCTTCTACATTGTTTTCATTCTTCTTATAAATCCATCTTGAACCTATAACTTTCTGGTTATTGGGTCTGGGAACAACAACCCAGGTGTTTTTCATAAGAAGGAAATTCATTTCCTCTTGCATTGCTCTCAACTAGTTATTGGATTCATTGGAATTAATAGATTGGTTATAAGCTTGAGGCTCATCATTAAACAAGTTATGAACTTTTTAAAAGGCATAGGCAGCAATATCTACTTGGTTTAAGTGAGATAGAGGTCTAATAACCATCCTTTCTCTATCTCTAGTAAGCTGATAGCTGCTCAGGTCATCAGGTTCGTCCCTCTTAGGTTCTAATTCTGAATTAGAATTTGATTCAGACTGGGATTGGGGAAATGAAGGAGGAGGACCCACACTGGATTGGAGTTGGTCTCCTAATCTTAATGTAACTTCAACACGTAATGGTGTTAGGACTTTTGAGGGTCTGACACCTTCATCCAAAGTTTCAATGGGTTCTAGTTCTTTCCCACTAGTCACACCAGATTCATATAAGACTACATTGTGGATAATGTGAATTTCTGATAACCTAGTTTATCTACCCATAACATATATCCATTAACACCCTCTAGATATCCAACAAATATTCACTTAATAGACCTTAGATCTGGATTATCATTATGTGTACGAGCATAAAATACTGATCCAAATATCCTAACGTGAGCAAGATTTGATGGTGTTCCCTTCCAAAGTTATTCAGGTGTCTTAAAGGAGTTATCAAAACATGGAAAATTGTTAATGAGGTACACTGCTATTGTAGCATCCTCGACCCAAATGGACATGAGGAGTTTTTAATGGGATAACATACACCTCACCCTCTCAATAACAGTCCTATTAATTATCTATGCTAACCCATTCTATTATAGAGTTTCCAAAATAATCATGTATCTTTTAATTCCTTCAAATTCACAATATTCAATGAATTCATTGGATAAATACTCTAAATCATTATTAGTTCTTAAGTCCTAAAGTTTCCTATTACTTTCACTCTATATCGTAGCATTCCATCTCTTAAAATTCTGAAAGGTATTAGACTTGTTCTTAAGTATATAAATAGACACTCTCCTAGATAAATAATCAATAAAAGTTACAAAGTATAAGCCTACACCATGGGAGGTAACCCTAGAGAGACCACACAAATCAGAATGTACACATTCAAGAGGTTCTTTATCCTTATACATGGACCTACTAAAACTGACTCTCATGCACTTCATATATACATAGTCTTCAAAAAACAGAAATTTTATAGGATTTATATTAATTAAAAGGCCCTAATTCTAAAGTTCACTAAGACCCTGGAAACTAACATGCCCTAATATCCTATGCCACAAGTGGTGGAATCAAATTCTGAAGATGAATAATTGTTCAAATTACATCTATACACTTTACCATCTAACATATATAAGCCATTGCGAAGGGTAACCATAATTACTTTGAGGGATCCACATGCAAATCTAAGTCTTGATGATCTATACTTGAAGATATACTCTTTCTGGTCAAGGGTTCTACGGGATATTAGGTTCCTCTTTAATTCGGATACCCACCTAACCTCTTCAAGTGTTTTAACATACCCATCATATAGCTCTAATAAAACCGAACCTATGCCCATGATGTGACAACACATATTATTCCCTAGAACGAAATCACTAGTCTTAACTTCCCTTAATTCAGTAATGAATTCCTTCTTAGGGAACATGTGAAATGAACATCTTGAATCTAGGATCCATTTTTCAAAGATGGTTATGTCAGTGACATTGAACACATCAGCAGTGTCAAAATCTTGTTCAACTAATAGGGAATGGTAATTATTACTATGTTATAATCACTCTTCCTATTGGGACAATTTCTCTTAATATGTCTAGGATTATTGCATGGAAAACATTTGATTACCATATTTCTATACTTTCTTCTATATTTCTTGAATTGTCCCCTATCCTTTATCATACACCTTGACTCACTCCGGCCTCAAGATTCACCTCTGTACCTAGTATTTAAACCATCAACCTTAGTTTTCACACTACCCTTCCATTGAAGGTCTTTAGAGAGAAAAACATATTTCACTTCTTCAAGATTTAATGTGTCTTTCCCATACACCATATAATCTTTAACAGAGTTAAACGAATCATCTAATGATGTTAATAATATTATAGCTTGGTCTTCATCATCCATTTAATGTCAATGTTGTCAAGGTCTAACAAGATTTTATTAAATTCCTCAATGTGTATCCTAACTGCAGTTCTAGGGTGCATTTTGAATGTATATAATCTCATATTCTTATATAGTCTACCAACAAGAGATTTAGTCATATAAAGGGATTCCAATTTAGTCCATATACCGGAAAAAGAGGACTCATATGTGACTTTTATTAACACTTTGTCTCCTAAAGATAAAATTATTAAACAATGGGTTTTCCTCAGGGTCACCTCAGGGACATCTACAAAAGAGGTAGCAACCTACCCATCAGGGGAAGTGGTGGTGATTTTCTTTCTAGAGCCAGTAAGGGAATCTATTAGATCATTGTGAACTAACAAGGATTTCATCTTAATTCTATTGAGATTAAAATCATTCTCACCATCAAACATATAAATATCAAACTTAGTTGAACCCGTGGAAACGAAACAGTAGGCTCTGATACCAGTTATTGGGGTTAATTAATTAAACCCTTAATAAACCAAGATCCACTGTTTGGTTTTAATGGTGATCAAATCAGTAAGTTTAATCAATAGATTAGTTATAATTGTACTAGATCAAGAATGATAAAAATTAAATTCAATAATATAAAGAGGACAATAGTTGTAATGTGATTCAACCCCAAGGGGACCTATGTGCACAGAGAGAACATGACCATGAAAAACAGTTTATTAAGAAAGAAATCAAGAAATAAAGAAGCAATTACAGACATGAATGCAGAAATTAAAGGACCACAAAAAGTATCCGAGGAGGCTGATCTTGCTAAACTAGGTGGAAGTGATCAATCCTGCCACGTAGAGTTATCCATTCCCACTCCTATACAGACTCACACATGCACACAAGCAGGATACAACCACATACATATTGAAGAAAAGACAAATCATTACAGAGACAAGATCTACAAACTAGATCATGGTCACAATTATAAAATAATGTAAATATTGTTACCACTTGAAGCACAGCCATAAAAATACCTAGAGTCGAGATGATACCCACTGAATCTCTATTGGAGAAGTACTCTAGTTGCAAGAGGTGGTGTGTGCTTCGGCTGAGGGTACTGTGGGTGGATGAGGAATCCTGGGACGATCCTTATTCTTATTCCCAGAGATGGAGTAGAGTTGTGCTCTCCAGGAGCTACCGTTGGAACCAAAGAAAAAAACTAGACATCGTCTCTATGCACCTCGGGCACAGGTGCAATGAATGCAGACCATAGAGCATCAGTTGGATCAGACTAGGCATGGGATGAATGTTGTGTGGATGACTCATATCAAAGCGCTTATTCATATGATCGCAACAAAAACAACGCACAACATAGATGGAAATTCATGGTTGGTCGGGTGGCAAAATGAGTTGATCCATGACGGGAGAAGAAACACACCAAAGGATCCCCAGTGCCATTAGATCAAAGTAATCAATAGTTCAAAACATCCCCTCTAACAGGTAAGAAAAAAACATAAACTGGGTCCCAGAAACGAAGAGGGAAATGTAAAGCTAAACCGAAAATGGGAAAATACCCACGCAAGAGTTCCATGCAGCCATTAAAGACCAAAAATAGATGAAAAATGAACCAACCAATTTATTTCATTGCAACAAAAATCATGCAGGCATATTCAACACCTTTATTAGAAAAGGGAATGACCAGCGAGAAAGGAACCAAAGCCAAACAACTAGGATTCTTGCTACTCGAACTTGCTTTTGCGATAGGGGTCAACAGCAATGAAGGGGCCATTGGTTGAGAGGTGTAAGCCAAGGGAAGCTCTTTGAGGCATCCAAATTCGGTAGGAGGTCCTGGGCAGGGCATGGAGGAGGAGGCTTTCTTCGATAGTAGAGACAAATATCGAAATGGATAACTTGAGTTTGGGGCATCGAAAGAAGATCATACCACAGAGTGCCGCGACCTTCTGCATGCCTCTGTTACGTGGCCCTAAAGGTGACAAGATCTACAAAAACAGAGGGGGAGATATGAAGATGAGGTCATACTGCAAGTCTCGCATACCCTTCATCCATAGAATCATGGACAAAGTAAGGGATTGAGTCAGATCACATTCCACACAAATGCGAGCAATAAAGTATTCTTGAGGACCAACTATATGAGAATCCATTCATAAGAAGTTATCGAGAGACTTTCCAATATATCGCAAGAAGTAAATGTTGTGGAATGGAAGGGGAAGACTAGAACGATTGATCCACACCGCCACACTGGAAGAATTCCACTTGTTATGAACATCCATCCATCAACAAAAGATGTGGAAACACCACCTTTCAATAGATCTGGACCTTCGGGACCGAGATCCCTTAATTATTCATGGTAGGCAAGATAAATATAAAAGGCCCTGAAGTTCAGGATGCACACTATAGGAAGAACATCTAGACCCCATGATTGGATGAAATTATGTAATAGATATAGAGGAAGATTATCTACTCCAAACCTCACCACCAAGGTCTACTCTAGGTGTAGAGAAGTATCCCTAAAGTAAGAAACCGAGAAATAAAGCACCAAAGCTCATTCCTCAGTGGTCACTCAAGACAGAATGAGAGGAGGAATCAGTTCTTTAGAAGGAAGACTTTGTGGGCACGAAGTAGTTTGAAGCATAATATCTTTCAGATATGGGGTTTCCAGAGATTGGTGAACATCCACCACTCCCGAGGAACCTTTAGCGGCAGCATCCCTCATAGGAGGGGGAGGATCAGGCGCTCTGAGACCCAGTGATCGCGGCTGGGCTGCTTGGAGAAATCCACCCGAGCTGGGGTTATTGATCAATTTTTTTTGAAACATAGGCGGCGTGTGAAGTTAATTCTCAAGAAAAGAGCAATCCATAAGTAAAGATTGAAAATATTTCTATTAATAATATAAAATGTTTCATTAAAATTCAATATTTCATGTAACACGAGCTATCAAAAAATAAATAATTTTATTTTAAAAAAAATTCATAAAAAATTAGTGTGTTATAAGAACATCCTCAATGACCCTCTTTAAAAAATGAGGCACCACACACTGAACACAAAGATAACCACACAACCAACCACCACCGAGTTGTTGATCCAAAATCATGAGTGCCTAACCACACTCCAATTGTGACACCAGAATAAAAAACATAACCAAAAAAATGAAAATGGATTGAAATCTTACTAAACCTACCTTATCAACCTAGATTCAAAACCAAGGGCATGCCCAATGCTCCACCTCTAAAGACCAAGGTAACCAATAGATGAACAACAAAACTATTTGGGGAAGTGAAAACCTCAAGGAAACATGATATTGATAATAAATTCATCTCAGGTTCCCTTTAACTCATTAATCCACCCTTTGGGAACATAATGTATTTACCAACCCACTAGGGTCTCTATACATATCTTAAGGAAGGGACTGTATTTCCACCACTAGAGAATATATCAAAATAAGATCCATATATCTTGACATAAAAGGAAAATTCCCATAGTTCTTTTGGGTAGAATTTCACCAACAATCTATATTGGACTATTATATATAGGTTGTTATGGACACTTTAAACAATTGAACCTATATCATCAGAAAAATCTCACACATATAGGAACATGTCGTATGAATCCCACATGCCTAATATAAAGCATGTACATGGGTATATTTCCATTGGTACAAGATTCAAAAACCTATAAATCATAAATCTGAAAACCCAAGTTCATCACAAAAGGTGAAATAGTCTAACCATAACATAAAAAACCTAGTATATAAATCACATGCCTTGATAACTTAGACTTCTTAATAGATAAGGTTTTATCAATGTACCATTATGATATCCATAATAAGATTTAACACATTCCAATACCACATTTATAAGATAACCCAAATAATAAGATAATAAAAATGGGTTTTTTGAAATCATTTTTTCATGAACCAATCCAGGTTTCCCTGACACGTCATGCAATATGGCTTATGACACAATCTCAAGCATGCCTTCTTGTATACCAGAGGATGATGACTATCAGTTGGGGCCTAATACATAAAATGGGGAGACTATGAACCCAAATTAGAGTGTAATAATATTTTGAAATAAACGAAACATATACACATCCATAAAAATACACTAATGTATTAAAGATAAATAAAACATAATCATGATAAATCAAATGTAATAATGAAATATTACGGCTCAAAGTCATGAAAATACATATCAATCGACCACAGATTGGTCCAATCAAACATATAGAATAAATAAAAGAAATAAAAATACTAAGGATATATTTTTAACCCCAATCCCAACCTCAAACATAGTTTTCCAAAACTGTTAATATGTTCATGATTAATCCTGAGATTCAACACAAGCGGTCCTACATGATCATGAAATACTAGACCTCGTCTTAATCTATCAAGAAAATTTTGATCAACCTAAACACATAAAAAATGGTATAAACAGACACCAAAGTCACCACATAGGTGGTGAGAAATAAACCTTAGTATTCCACTCCCAATGGTGAACCTATCATCTTCTATTATATTCATGTACAACCATACACAATATGCTCATCCCAAAAAAAATATAATTGATAGGAAAACAAAAAAATAAAGAAATAAACCACAAAAAATAAATAGAATGTTTCTAATAAATGAGTTCTAATAAGAAACCCAGGATTAACCTAACATGATATGTCCAAATCCATAGTCCATGGAATACACTATTCAATATGGAAAAAACCATAATAAGAATTCAACAGATCCAGAAGAAGCTTACAGACATCTAACACACCAACATGCATGATTTCTAGACCCTAGTATTAATATAGGAATATAATAAAACATCATACACTACTAATAGGTTTTAGGACTCCAATAGAATGATCTGATCTAGAGACTAGAACTCAAGGAAAGCACTAAAGAATCTAGTTATGTCTTGTATGTTCTGCAGAACTAACCGAGCTAATCATATAACCTATCAGTACACACTAGCTGATCGTGTCTCCAAGGGAGACTCAATATCCTAGGATAACATATCCCACCACATGATTTCATCGACATCTTATTTTCCCAAATATCCAATCCAAAGGTAATACTAAATGGGGGGGGGGTACTCATCTAGATCATCTATGAGCACCCTACCTAACACTAGAAAACCAAAAATATGGAGAATCAAATAAATCTTACGGCTTATTCCTATCACAACAATAGGTATCTTATCATATCCAATACTTGAGTAAGAGAAACCTTAAACATACCTAGCTCAATCCATATAACCTAAAGGTTTGAAAATGCTCAAAACTAACATCAAAATCATTGAAACTAGCACCGAACACTCTAGGGACATCATAAAATTGAGGTACCCTCAACACTCCCCAAAACAAAAAAACGAGATTCCCTAAAAGGGGATCTTCAAGAATAACCAAACCTCAATATAATCACAATAACCCAGATCCAAACAACACCTAATTCATAAGGGAATACTTAAACATCTCCATGAGTAAATGGGAATCCTAAAAAAGTACCTCATAACCATCTCATGCACTACATAATAACACTAAATCATACATGACCCCCCACAATACTAATCCATCCAAAATTCTAACTAATAAAAACCATGATAAAATAGGTCTAATCCTTAAGTAACTAGACTAATAAAACACATCCAAGAAACTACTTGATTTTTCCTACTAGGAACCATTTGAAATAAGCTCAAAATAATCCCACTTAGAGACCTCAATACAAGGAAAACAACAATCCTAATACTCTCACATGGGCCCCATGCTATGATTTAATTCTCTTGCAAGGGTTCTAAATGATGAACACAAAATATTTTTTCTTGAACCATGTGATTGGGTTTCTTGAATAAAAAGCCCCTCAAGATGCCCCAAAACCCTTGAATCGCCAAGAAACACCCCACAAAACTCTCGTGGCACCCCAAAAAAACACATATAAATCATTAAAACATTGAAACAACTAATATATGGGGATTTATGTGTAAAAATAAAAACACAACCAACCCAAGGAAAAATATATCAAATATTCAATCCTTGATCCAGACCCCAAAACCACCACATCCCGATCTAACTCCTCAAACAAAGACCTACGTTGACACAATCTATTCTTGATATCTTTTTCTATTAGAAAAATATGATAAAGGGGTGATACCCTTAGAAAATTCATGAAAACATAGGGGATTGGAGGAAAATAAAATGTAAAAATAAAAAAAGGAAAAAAATAAACGTAAAAGGACCAAGCCATGCCCTATCGCTCGAGATGAGTTCACACATATTCTAAGAAAAACCTCCAATTTTGGAATCAACTGTAATGTAAAAATTTAAATCAGAGACATGTTTTAAAGAGAATCACGGAATGAACTGTAGAGACCCGTATCTTGACGTACGTGGACATTACATTACTTTTGCGGAATACTTAGTACATAACAAAAACACACACACAAGGATCGTAATAGTTTAGTGTCTTTGGAAACTCGGAACATAATCTTCTAATAGTGGTGAAAGATCTTCAATATCTCCCATAAAGATCTTCCCTTTTTTTTTTCCGAAAAACCTTTCTTTATATCCTGGGGAAAAGAAAACATAAAAGGGTGAGCTCAAATGCTCAGTAAGGGTAAACAAAAGAAATATCAATCACATCATATACATAAGAACATAGCTTTTGGAAATCTTAACCTGCAAAAGAGCTCATAATATCATAACATGGGATAAATCATAGAAGTGAAAATGAAATCATAACTTAAAACATTACTCATTGTGGCATACACACATAATCATAGAGAATAATTTCTTGTTAGTCAAGACTCATTGCCAAGACTATCTTAGTGGACAAAGTCCCTTTCTGAATCGAGTAATCCTCGTTTCAGTCCTGTTTCACTGAACCGGTATAACCTACCATTCCAGCCATGTCTATCTCATGAGATATAAAATCTTTACCCAATGCATTGGAGGGAGATATAGGTCCCACCCATCTCTTAATGAATCCTTTCTTATGTGTGCCACAGAATCATAAATCATACATCATTGCATAACCCATGTAATAAAAATGGGATTCTTAAACAACATGACATCATAAAACCATTCATATAAGATAAAGGAATTCATAAACATAATTCCATCACAACATAGTCAAATCAATGTAAAAATATGGATAGAAAAAGAACCCTTTATTATCTTAGATGGAAAATAATTTTGATAAAACACTTGAATTGAATTCTTGAGGAAAATATCCTTTCTTCTTCAAAATCAATTTCTTTTCACAAAACATCAGGAAATTTTTAAAAGAAAGATATTTTATTGAAAATAGTCATGAAATCTTTTGGAGGAATCTTCATAAAAATAAGGCTTTATAAAACCGTAAAAATCCGTTCGTTCCGTTTAAGTTAAAAAAACATTCTTCTCGTACTTTTGTCGGAAAAGTCAAAAAGTACCTCGTACGAAAAACGACAAAATATTCCTTTCATACATATTACTAAAAACTCATCGAAGGGTAAAAATGGATTTAAAAAATTGTAGGTAGATGGAAATAACATTACATAGTGATGAAACATGGATTTGGATGATAAAATACACCCCAGTAATTACCAAAGTAAAAACAATCTCGGATAAAAGTGAGATTGTGATATTTCCCTTACCTTAGGTCCGATTTGCTTTGTTCGTGTCCGAAGCTCCTCTTCTTTGAAGTGCCTCTTTGAGACCTCCTCTTAGGGCACTAAAATTGGTCTCTGAGGAAGACCAGAACCTCTAGGATGTTGCTAGGGAAGTGGAGAAGAGATTTTGTCAGGGGTTGGCCGAGCTTGAGAGCTCAAATTTGTGTGAGGAGGAGGGGGAGGAGGTGTCCTTTTATAGGGGAGGAGAGGGGCACCTTAGGAATTCTTAAAAATATTAATTTATAATAAATCTAACCCCACTTAAAAACTTCCAAAAATGACTCATATTCGAAGCTTTGATGAGATAGGGTTGTAATCTCATCAACCAATCAAATTTAGACATGTTTGGATCTTATTTTAAACCTTATCAATTAGATTTAACTCTAAGTTAAATAATTTGACTTTTACCGTGTCTTTTTGTTTTCTTTCACTATATGGTTAATACACATACTATAACATGCCAAACGAACCCCAAATTGTTTATTATTAATATATATATCCTTATCTAAGTCATTTGGCCGAACCTTAGATTCTTAGGAATAAAATAACAATTAATAATATAATATTTGATTTAAAAACTATTTTGTGTCAATTTTGACACTATTTGATATATGATTTTTGTGAAAGTCATAACAGAATTAAATGTTCGAACCAAGTTTATTAAATCAACATTAATATATCATAGTAACCTATAAAATTAGTGGAATTCATAAAAATTCTCAAATTACATTTATTTTGGTGTTTATAACATCAATTATGTCAATATTTCATAAATAAGATAATTACTGCATCATCTTTGTGTCATAAATTAATTAAATTATTTGATGTCTAAAATTTACAAATAAAATACCATTATGTAGGAAATCTTTTTAGCTTTCTAATGAATATTTATAGTCGAATTTATATTATGTATAACCCCATATTAAAAATGATTTACTTATTAAACTTTGATTTTAACTATTTTAACCTTTCTTTAAATAAATTAATAATAAATGTCCTAATCTAATCCAAGTGGGCCTAAATGGTCATATTTTATTCCTAAGTTTGTTTTTGGTCGAATTACACTTGTCCAATAGAATTAGGACATGTGTTAGGGTAATAGTAATATCATATTTACCCTTAGTTACCCTATTTACTATTAACCGCGGTAAAAAAAGTAAAAAGTTACTATTCACCAAAAAATTATTTTCATCTCATTGAACCACATTTTAGTCCTTGATATTAACCGTGTCTCTCGGATTTTTGAAATTCCATTCACAGAAGCGGTAAAATTAAGTTTTATGAAAAATTCAGTTTTTTAACTACCACTTAGTAGTTTCACTATTCATCAAAAATTGATGTTTTTCAGAACAATGCCAAAATTTCATCCTAAGCTATATTTCATATTCCGAATTCAAAAATGAAGTCTATTTTACCAAATTCATAACATAGAAGTTGCATTAATTAATTTTATAATTAAATCCCGCTGTTAAAACAAATAGCGTGTTTTTAAGAAACAATATCTATCAAAAGATTGACACTTGATTATGTCTGGTTTGAATGTGAAATTACAACCAATGACCAACATTGTATTAAATTGTAAAAATATATTCTAAATATAATTTAAAACCACTCAAATTAATGATTTATCACTATTAATTATTTCGATTAAAAAAGTTGTTTTTAATTATAATTTAGTAATTTTCACTATTCACCAGAATATGAAAGTTATCCGAAAAGTACCAAAATTTCACCTTAGGCTAAATTCGATACTCCGAATCCAAGAATGAAGTTCATTTTGAAAAATAAGATTTACAGAATTTTAAAAAGTGGTTATTACTATTCATAACGGCTAGTTTTAATAATATTTTAATAGCACATCGTTGTTTAGTGAAACTCGGTATTGCGTATTGCACACGCTATCGAGAAAGGTCGCGATTGCGTGTAATGCAAGGCAAGACAAGGATGCGTGTTGTGCAAGATCCTTTTGGTGTAGCGTACAACACAAGACATTAATAAAATTAAAAAGAATATTATTTTATAATATCTTGGGCTGTTACATTCTACCCCCCTTAAAATGAATTTCGCCCTCGAAATTCGTCGGGGTTATAAATGGTTTACTATTCGAAAGTTTCTTTAATAGAAACCCACATCGTAAAAAGGAATATCAAAACCAATCTTTAAAAACAAAAGTATGAAACGTAACGGTTACCCAAATAAACTAATCATTGGGTTTCCACATAGGTGAAAATATGGATATGGAAGAGAAATCTAACCATCATGTTCTGATGGAGAGTGGTAGAGAACATGGCTATGGAAAAGCCAGTAATCACAAATCCATAGATTTGTGATGATATAAGGTACCATCTGATTCATCAGGTATAAGATCACTAGGACAACATTTTTGGTTTTCAAGATCATTTCCCCTAAAGTTGAAAATTTGAATTAGAATAAATACTTACTTTATTTTGGTACAATCTCACTGTTGTTCGTGCCTTGAACAATTTCCACTTCATCTCTTAAATAAATGAAGTTGAATTTGTTATTCGTGAAGTGTTAACAGATCATGTGATAGAATGACGGGTCATTCCATCTGTCTCAAACAAAAGGTTAGCAAAAATTATATGCATAAATCGATCTATAGTGAGATTAATCATATATGGTTCCTAAAATGGACTTATAATTCATATATCATACTGCTTAATATAATAAAACTAGTTTCTACTAAATAGGGACTTCCTGTAGGCCAGTGGTAGGCGATAAAGGCCAGTCGCACTTCGGTTGTGGGTTCGATTCCTACAGCCTTGTCCGAAGCGATGGGTTGTCGCCCGTCCTGCAGGTTGTCCCTTTTTCTAAAACTACGTTACTATAACATCCCATCAATAATATCGAAAATCTTCTATCCTTAAACAATACTAACTTATGTCCAACATAATCCAGTCTAATCTTTAGGCTTATACATAATACTGCAGTCCACTCTCATAATATAGTGACATCGATTACCAGAGATTTAATACTGTCGTTGATCCCCACATATCATAAGATATGTCTTGTTGGTCACATTCCAAACATTCAAAGTCCTTAATCGTGTATTCTCTTGAATACCTTAGTGAAAACATGAGTGCAGTTAAAAGTTAACACTTTCCACATACCAAAATCCTCAAAATTCTATATACTCAAACCATGATATCACTTAGTCCTTATATCAATCATGAGCTCATGAATACTATTAAACATTTCATTTTCTCGTCTTCATTATGCGCATATCATCTTATTTCCACTTTGAATACCACATCAATACTCAATGATACAACATTATTTTGGAATCCCATTACATAAACACTTAATCATTCCACCACATCGTTGTCATATTCGACATTGCCAAAAGTGATCGCATGTGATTTCCCTTTGTCCTTTGCCTTCAGTGGTTGCTCATGTTGATCATCACTAACCCTTGGATTAGGGCAATTATTAGCATAATGCCCCATTTCCTTGTACTTGAAGCATTGAAGTGTTGGCGGTGCGTTCTCTGCAGTGTTTGCTTTATTCACATCATTAGAAACCCTTTTTCCATTACTTCGACACTCAGCTGCTCGATGACCTTCTTTTCCACACTTAAAACATTTTCTAGTCCCTTTAAGACAGTCTCCACCATGCTTCTTTCCACACTTTGTGCATAAGGAAACATTCATCTTCTTTTCACCATTATTCTGAGATTTCTCCTTGAACTCCATCTTTCGTTTCTTGTCAAAACCATGAGATGGATATGTAACACCAACTTCCATTTCTTCCTTGATAGCACAACGCACAATTTCTTCATAGCTACTGAAGTCTCTTATAGCTAATGCCCTTCGAAGACTTGGTTTTAATCCACTGAAAAATCGATCAACTTTACTTTCAGGTTGGATGATAATTCCAGAAGCATACCTTGCAAGTCTTGTAAAATTTGCTTCATAGGTACCAACAGATTCATCGTCCCTTTGCTTCAGTTCAAGAAACTCTTTCTCCATCATTGTTCGAAGAATACGAGGGAAGTACTTACTGAAAAACAAGTTCTTGAACTCGTCCCATTCCATGGACTCAATTTCATCTCTTGTCCTCGTATTCTTGATAAGATTCCACCATTGATCAGCTTCACCTTCCAAACGATATACTGCTAAGATGACTTTATCATGTTCAGAACATTGAAGAACTGAAAATATCTTTTCAGTAGTACTAATCCATTGTTCAGCAACTAATGGATCAGTAGACCCACTGAAAGAAGGTGGACGTTGCCTCATGAAGGACTCAATAGAATATTGTTCCCTTCTCTGCTCATTTGGAAGTCCAGAATGATTCATAGCTTGTGTAAGTATAGCAATAAGATTTTGCACTCCATCTCCCATAACATTTGTTTGTTCAGGAGGGCAATCATTGCATTGTCCATTGCATTGATCAACACGGTTCCTTCGGGTTCCAGCCATCGTCTAAAACCCAAAAAGAATAGTGTGAGAGGCAAAAATCATGCTAGGGAAAACAACATAATAAAGGGGGAGTACCTTCAATATCCAACATCTTAGGTTTAATTCTATGATCGTTAGCATAATTCAATTACTATAACCTATACGTATACTTATCCCTAGGGACATCCCTAGACATACCTTAGAAATATCTCTAGGGATCTCACTAACGTTTTCGCATCCTAGTTCCCAAAGGTTGACTAAACCTTTCCTCTGATAACAACTGTAGAGACCCGTATCTTGACGTACGTGGACATTACATTACTTTTGCGGAATACTTAGTACATAACAAAAACACACACACAAGGATCGTAATAGTTTAGTGTCTTTGGAAACTCGGAACGTAATCTTCTAATAGTGGTGAAAGATCTTCAATATCTCCCATAAAGATCTTCCCTTTTTTTTTTACCGAAAAACCTTTCTTTATATCCTGGGGAAAAGAAAACATAAAAGGGTGAGCTCAAATGCTCAGTAAGGGTAAACAAAAGAAATATCAATCACATCATATACATAAGAACATAGCTTTTGGAAATCTTAACCTGCAAAAGAGCTCATAATATCATAACATGGGATAAATCATAGAAGTGAAAATGAAATCATAACTTAAAACATTACTCATTGTGGCATACACACATAATCATAGAGAATCATTTCTTGTTAGTCAAGACTCATTGCCAAGACTATCTTAGTGGACAAAGTCCCTTTCTGAATCGAGTAATCCTCGTTTCAGTCCTGTTTCACTGAACCGGTATAACCTACCATTCCAGCCATGTCTATCTCATGAGATATAAAATCTTTACCCAATGCATTGGAGGGAGATATAGGTCCCACCCATCTCTTAATGAATCCTTTCTTATGTGTGCCACAGAATCATAAATCATACATCATTGCATAACCCATGTAATAAAAATGGGATTCTTAAACAACATGACATCATAAAACCATTCATATAAGATAAAGGAATTCATAAACATAATTCCATCACAACATAGTCAAATCAATGTAAAAATATGGATAGAAAAAGAACCCTTTATTATCTTAGATGGAAAATAATTTTGATAAAACACTTGAATTGAATTCTTGAGGAAAATATCCTTTCTTCTTCAAAATCAATTTCTTTTCACAAAACATCATGAAATTTTTAAAAGAAAGAGATTTTATTGAAAATAGTCATGAAATCTTTTGGAGGAATCTTCATAAAAATAAGGCTTTATAAAACCGTAAAAATCCGTTTGTGCCGTTTAAGTTAAAAAAAAACATTCTTCTCGTACTTTTGTCGGAAAAGTCAAAAAGTACCTCGTACGAAAAACGACAAAAGATTCCTTTCATACATATTACTAAAAACTCATCGAAGGGTAAAAATGGATTTAAAAAATTGTAGGTAGATGGAAATAACATTACATATTGATGAAACATGGATTTGGATGATAAAATACACCCCAGTAATTACCAAAGTAAAAACAATCTCGGATAAAAGTGAGATTGTGATATTTCCCTTACCTTAGGTCCGATTTGCTTTGTTCGTGTCCGAAGCTCCTCTTCTTTGAAGTGCCTCTTTGAGACCTCCTCTTAGGGCACTAAAATTGGTCTCTGAGGAAGACCAGAACCTCTAGGATGTTGCTAGGGAAGTGGAGAAGAGATTTTGTCAGGGTTTGGCCGAGCTTGAGAGCTCAAATTGGTGTGAGGAGGAGGGGGAGGAGGTGTCCTTTTATAGGGGAGGAGAGGGGAACCTTAGAAATTCTTAAAAATATTAATTTATAATAAATCTAACCCCACTTAAAAACCACCAAAAATGACTCATATTCGAAGCTTAGATGAGATAGGGTTGTAATCTCATCAACCAATCAAATTTAGACATGATTGGATCTTATTTTAAACCTTATCAATTAGATTTAACTCTAAGTTAAATAATTTGACTTTTACCGTGTCTTTTTGTTTTCTTTCACTATATGGTTAATACACTTACTATAACATGCCAAACGAACCCCAAATTGTTTATTATTAATATATATATCCTTATCTAAGTCATTTGGCCGAACCTTAGATTTTTAGGAATAAAATAACAATTAATAATATAATATTTGATTTAAAAACTATTTTGTGTCAATTTTGACACTATTTGATATATGATTTTTGTGAAAGTCATAACAGAATTAAATGTTCGAACCAAGTTTATTAAATCAACATTAATATATCATAGTAACCTATAAAATTAGTGGAATTCATAAAAATTCTCAAATTACATTTATTTTGGTGTTTATAACATCAATTATGTCAATATTTCATAAATAAGATAATTACTGCATCATCTTTGTGTCATAAATTAATTAAATTATTTGATGTCTAAAATTTACAAATAAAATACCATTATGTAGGAAATATTTTTAGCTTTCTAATGAATATTTATAGTCGAATTTATATTATGTATAACCCCATATTAAAAATGATTTACTTATTAAACTTTGATTTTAACTATTTTAACCTTTCTTTAAATAAATTAATAATAAATGTCCTAATCTAATCCAAGTGGGCCTAAATGGTCATATTTTATTCCTAAGTTTGTTTTTGGTCGAATTACACTTGTCCAATAGAATTAGGACATGTGTTAGGGTAATAGTAATATCATATTTACCCTTAGTTACCCTATTTACTATTAACCGCGGTAAAAAAAGTAAAAAGTTACTATTCACAAAAAAATTATTTTCATCTCATTGAACCACATTTTAGTCCTTGATATTAACCGTGTCTCTCGGATTTTTGAAATTCCATTCACAGAAGCGGTAAAATTAAGTTTTATGAAAAATTCAGTTTTTTAACTACCACTTAGTAGTTTCACTATTCATCAAAAATTGATGTTTTTCAGAACAATGCCAAAATTTCATCCTAAGCTATATTTCATATTCCGAATTCAAAAATGAAGTATATTTTACCAAATTCATAACATAGAAGTTGCATTAATTAATTTTATAATTAAATCCCGCTGTTAAAACAAATAGCGTGTTTTTAAGAAACAATATCTATCAAAAGATTGACACTTGATTATGTCTGGTTTGAATGTGAAATTACAACCAATGACCAACATTGTATTAAATTGTAAAAATATATTCTAAATATACTTTAAAACCACTCAAATTAATGATTTATCACTATTAATTATTTCGATTAAAAAAGTTGTTTTTAATTATAATTTAGTAATTTTCACTATTCACCAGAATATGAAAGTTATCCGAAAAGTACCAAAATTTCACCTTAGGCTAAATTCGATACTCCGAATCCAAGAATGAAGTTCATTTTGAAAAATAAGATTTACAGAATTTTAAAAAGTGGTTATTACTATTCATAACGGCTAGTTTTAATAATATTTTAATAGCACATCGTTGTTTAGTGAAACTCGGTATTGCGTATTACACACGCTATCGAGAAAGGTCGCGATTGCGTGTAATGCAAGGCAAGACAAGGATGCGTGTTGTGCAAGATCCTTTTGGTGTAGCGTACAACACAAGACATTAATAAAATTAAAAAGAATATTATTTTATAATATCTTGGGCTGTTACATGAACCTATTGAAATAATTAATAATTAATTATTTTTTAAAATGTCGGTGTTGAGTCCCCTTTTTATTTGGAAAGAAATACCTCTTAAAGGAATGTATCATAATTACACCAAATTAAAAACCTATTGAATGAAACATAATCAAAGGATAAAAATTGGTCATAAAATTGTTATGAGACCCTATTATATGAAAAATTACCATTTCACCCCTCAAAAGCACTTGAGAACTAAAATATCAAATTTCACATGATTTTAACAGCTTGTAAAAACAATGTACATTGTAATATTATTATTAGACATGGGGTTATCTTAGAAATATAGAATTGGATAAGGGACTACATGAAATTACCGACCCTAACCCATATCTAAAAGTAATTTGTTATTTTACTTTTGAGAGTTAGATGCTTGTTGTGCACAACAAACCATGTGAGAATTATTTCAAGCCCTAAGAGAGACACCTCTCAAGAATACAATCAAGAATAAGATCATCAATCCCCCACCACCCTCTCAATAATTTGAGTTAAAATAAAAAATATTTCATCCATGAATATATTCTTATCATGGCCAAAAGTTAATAATGTAAGGAATTCGAATCTATCAGGCCAACAACCAATGATTCAATCGAGACATTTTGGGATTTTAGAGCTTGTGTGGATCACTAGAAGAGGGATTATACCCTTGGATTCTATAGTGCAATAATAATATGAAAAGAGTGTTCAACCACATCATAAACAAATAAATAATTAAAATACAAGGTAATTATTAATCTATCTTTAAATTAATTATATATTATATTTATTTATCTCATATTCTTTGTTCCAGTACTTTTATATTAATTAATTTTAAAATTAATTCTATTTTTCATGAAATTATTTATCATATAAATCTTGAATTATTCACTAATTACAAAATAAATCTGAATTCTCTATTTCCTCTAGGCATTTTCACTATGTCTGGAACCTTCAATGGATAAGAAACGAAGGGGATCAAAGGATTTTTTTGGAGATTACAGTTTTTTATGAAATCTAATTCATTTTAGCATGGAATTATGGATAATAATAGTGAAAATAAGAAAATATTATGTATTATGACACTCATGCCAAAAATACATGGTGTCATTCCAAATTTTACAAAGAAATAAATTCTACAGAAATTAATGGGAAAACATATATCATGACTTGTTATGAATATGAAACAATAACATATAAACACCAAAACACTATCATTCCATAATCAATAATGTAATCATATTCACTAGTAATTGAATGAAAAACATAAAGAGAGAATCTAGAATGGTGTTAGACCGAAAAGATAATGTGATCAACCATGATGGGTGGTTTGAATCATTGTGTGACCACTTATTCTAATTTTAATAACTTTTAACCAAATACCACTCAATACCTTAATCAAATATTTACCTCATGGATAATATAAACTCTTATTTTGTATTTATATAATTTCTTAGACATTTAATTATTAATTTAGTGAATTATTTACCTATACACACATACCCTTTATAGAATAATATATCATAAACACATAGACATAGAAATTCACTTCTTTCACCACTAATGTGGATGCTAATCTAAATAACATGTACATATTACTGATACCATGTACAAATCCATTAATACACATTTAGTGGTTGTTTTAGGTAATGGAACCCCTAAACAAAAACATACCACCTTGATAAGATTTTTGGGAAGATTCACTACCTAATAAGGACTCACTTACCTATAAAGGATGGGTTAGCTACCATTACAAAGATAACTCAATAACCATTTCAAGATAACTAAAAATATCACTATTATGGAAACATAATAGAGATGTATGAGAATAAAAGCTCCATAGATAACCTATTGAGTTCTCTTCACTTTAAATATGTAGATAAACTCTTAATTTAAATTATATCTTTCATAGATATATTATGGTGTTATCAATATTCTTACTTTATAAAAATATCTTATTTAACATGTAATGGAACATTCCTCCACTTTTCTTAGATATTAAATATAATAATTCATCTTACATGTTTCAATTATTTATTTAATTAAAGGATTGAAATACTCTTCTTCAGTCTCAACCAATATTCATATTCATCTTCTCAATTAATGGTAAAAATATTTATCTCATTGATTTTATCAATTTAGAATACTTAAAATGATCTTAATATCATCTATTTGAACAAACATAAACTTATTCTTAAACCATGATCAATTATAATTTATTGAATAAGGAAAGCACTCGTAACAATTAACTCTCTCGAAGATATTATTACTCCATTAATCCAAATATAGAAAAAAATAATATCATTTAATCCTCTTTATTAATGATCCATGAATCTATATTGTGTTCAATAAAAAATATATAATAAAATATATATGGTTAATCATTTTTAACAACATGAAATATATCCCTAAACTCATCCAATTATTCAAAACCCATCTCGATGAATAGATGAATTGATAAAAATTCTTATTTATACCCTATGAATCTATATTCACTACCATATTAAGTAAATTTTATATTTCTACTAAACATGATTTTATTCCACTATGTATCTATATATCATATTTTCTTTTTTAGACTTTATATTAAGTAACTCTGTATTATATTCAATGAAAATTTATTCACCTATGAATCTATTCAATAAAACATTATCATTTAATTAATGCACCAATATTCACCCGTATTTCTACTTTGTTCTACTATTCAGATAAAAAATTTGATATTAAAATGATTTTATACATTGGATAATGAAATTGTTTCTTCTTCACATGCATTTTTATCACACATAAATGTGGTTTCTTTTAATTTAAACTCAATAAACTTCCTCTTCTTAGCAGTTTTATTCTATAAGATTAATTTTTTAATTCATGTAAATTCACCAAATAATATTATATTCTATTTAAAATGTTAAAACTAATTTTTTTTCATCACACAACTACCATAATATTAAAAAAATACTTCACATGGGTGTTTTTTTGTCAAATATATCATCTTATATTTATGATATTTAAAATCAGTTCTTGATCATATTTATCCATACTTAAAAACATTAGAAATGATTTCATTAATATATTTCATCAATTCAAATCCCATTAAAGATCTCAGTTCTGAAGTATAGATCACATGTTCTATTTATTCCTTTATTTATAAAAACATTTATTCCTTTCTATAATACTTATCTAAAACCCTTCCATGCATTCTAACACTAATCATATTCCTTCATTAATCCAACCCCTAAATTATGAGAGTATTTTAAGATCCCTTTTCCACAAACCAACTATAAGAATATTATTTATATATCCAATATAGATCCACATTTTTTAGTGTTTCCATGTATTGATATAAAATAAAAAAAAACTAATAATCTATTGGTTTTGATAATCTACCCCTTTAGATTTTATTATCAAATCTTGTAAAATTATTGAAACATTTGGAATAAATTTCTAAATCACTCGAATATTTTTTATTTTAGATTAATAACTCTCTTAATTGTTCAACAATTATTCTACACCATTATCTATAATCCCATGTGAATCAAAATTCAATATAAGAAATTATTTTTTAATTAAATTTTTTTAAAGTACAAAAATTCCTGAAAATTCTACCATTACAATAGTTTTTATCATTTTATCAATGAAATAGATTCAATACCCCTTTGTTGATTCTTTAATCAAATTCTTCACTTACAGGATCTATGTCTCTACACTATAATATCCCATTATCTATATTTGTTACTGATCTATACTTTTATAACAATTTAAGAATATGTATCAAACCATGAACTATCTAATCCTTGTTATTTTATTTTTATTTGGTATTTTTCTCAAGTTTCAGGTCAAGCTGGTTAAATTTTTTAATTTTTGGGGTTCTTTGTGTAGGGAGCATAGTTAGTCTCCACTATTATTGAAAACCAAAAAACAAAATTGTGAGTGGTTTTATAATCTTGATACAGTCATTTAGCATGGTTGGTTCAAGTTTTGTCTAACTGTGTGACTCAACCATGTTGTTCACATTTTTTCTCCAGCGAGGGGTACACAATTGGCATACAACTTGGTTAACCATGTGACCAAACCGTGTGTAGTGCCCAGATTCTTAAAAATTGGAATTTACTATTCTATCCTCCATTAATTTGAACCCTCACTCAACCCATATATGTTACCACTCAAAAAAGGTACCCCAAGGGATCCCTAGGTACATCCCCCAAGACCCCACCTTGATCATTGATGCATTATCTGTTAATTTTAGTGGGTTCCTGCACAAGGTAATGCCTTTGTTGCATCCCTCTTCCTTTTCTTCTCATTTTTCCTTTATCCCTCACTTTGGTTATCTCTTGGCCAAACCATAATATTGTATTTTGAGATAATATTATTAGTTTATTTATTTTAGGGTGTGTGTATTATATCTTAGGTATTGTCCTCCCCATTTTGGTAGGTTTCATTGCATCTACACACAATTTGAGGTAGGTGGTTCTATGGATTCACTTTTTCTATAACAATCATGTGGTCTTGATCTTTATAAATTGGTTTTACCTAAAATTATAATGGTCTTGGTGATTTTAATTATGTTTATAAATATATTTCTAGGGTATGATATCCCATCAATTTTTTTTCAAAGGATATTAGAATTTTCTATATGTTTAATAAAATACCTAAATGAGTTTTTTTAGTGGGAATTCATTGTTTCATAAATGTTTTGGATTTTTAATTATTCTATGGGATCGTATTATGGGTTTGAGGTATTTTTTGACTTGGTTTCATGATTCTTATAAACTTTTGTGATTTACCTTATTGAACCCTTTGGTTTTGATAAATTGTATTGATTGGGTTTTCTTATTTTCTACATTAACATGTCCTATGAATATAGGTGTGTATATATATATGAGGTTAATCACTAATATATTTATTAATATGCATATATATAGGTGTATATATGAATATATGTGATTTCATAGGATCTCCTGATTCAATCTTGGAATTTCAAAATGTATTTGGACACTACTACAAAACGGGCAAGGGATGTGCTTCACTTTTATCAGTGCTAAAAAAATGCCGATAAAGGCGGCCTTTATCAACACTAAAAAAACACTGATAAATGGTCGCTTTTATCATCGCTAAAACAAAGCGATGATAAAGGACCCATTTATCAAGAAATTTTTTTAGCGTTGATAAAGGCCCCCCATATCAGCGCTTTTCCCGAGTGCTGATAAATGTTAGGTTTAAAAAAATATATTTTTTCAGGGAAAAAAAATATTTTGTTATATAAGTATATTTATATTGATATAAATAAAAATTATATTTTTTAAATATGTTATAGATATGTATAAATAGACAAATACATTTAATATATAAGAAATTTAGTAGAAATGGCTTCAAAATATTTTAATAAAATATTATTAATTATTAATATTCTAATTTTTATTGATTATAAATCATTTATTAACAATTTGAGGTCATAAAAAATCAAAACAATTAATAAAAGATCTAAAATATGTTGAAAATGTAACTCAAACTTCAAACGGCCATAACTTTTGATCCGAGGTTCTGTTTGAGCTCTACAACATATCAAATCAAAGACTGTGAAGAGATCTACCCGCTAGTGACCTAGGAGAAGCCACTATCACAATTGATAAGCCCATAAAATCCCAGAAGACCTCTAAAACTATGTTTTTAGTCGCGATACCCCGATTTTTTAACATTCAAATAAGTATAACTTCTGATATGGATGTTTGTTAGGCTTGTAACACATATCATATCAAATATTGTTTCATTTTCATCGATTTGACTATTTGTGGCGTTGAAACAGAATTCTAGATTATAATTTATGGGCATTTTAACATACTATGGCTTTTCAAATACACATATATATGTATTTATTCATAAATATATATGTGTGTGTGTGTGTGTGGGTGTCTATGTGTCTGTCTATGTGTTGTATATCTGTATATATGTCTGTATTTATTTATTTACTTATAAACACACATCAAAAACATATTTTTTCATAAAATGTATTTAAAACCAATCTTATTAGTACATTATATGACATTTCAAATACACATATATATGTATTTATTCATAAATATATATGTGTTTGTGAGTGTGTGTCTCTATGTGTGTCCATGTGTTGTATATATCTATGTATGTATGTATGTATTTATTTATTTATAAACACACATAAAAAACATATTTTTTTATAATTGTATTTAAAACTAGTCTTACAAGTATATATTAATATAAAAATAAATATACGTATAAAAATTATAACTAAAAAATACATATAAATATATTAATATACGAATTAATATATATATACTAATATATGAATAAATAAATTTATATTAATATGAATATATATCAATATATGAATAAATATAACTATATATATATATATCATTAAATAGAGAACAAAATGAAATGGCTTAGTGGTAAAGGTGAATCCGAAAAATGGGGGAGGTCCCGGGTTCGAGTTTGGGTGGAAGCGAAGGGGTTGCGTGCATAGGAGGATTCACAGGAAGGGCAGTGCACTAGATACCTCATAGCACAAATAAAGGTGGTGTGAAGCACTGATAAAATCACTCCCCGCATTATTTTTAATTTTGTTTTTTTTAAATTTTTGGCCTTTATCAGCACTTTTCGGATCGCTGAAAAAGGGACCCCCCCCCCTATATTAGCGCTGAGCTTTACATTGCTTTTTTAGCGCTGTTAAAGCCCGTTTTGAGTGCTGATATATGCCGTTATTGTAGTAGTGGTATTTTGAAAGAGATGTTAAAAAGTGATTTCCAAATGAAACTTTCACAAGAAAACCCTTAGACCAATTGAGATATTTCAGTGAATTTTTGAGTTTAAATTAGGATTAAAATGGCTTCTAAAGGTATTTCTGATAAATTATAATTCCATAAAATACTTTAGGGCCTTGTTGGCACTTTGACACATTATCCCCAAATGGGTGAACTGACATGGAAGCCCTTTAGTTTATAGAGGGACTCCACATACATGGGTGTATGGAGATGGGATAATCATTATATTTTTTTATGTGTATCCATAATGGATATGTTTGATGTTTTGGTTACCAAAAACTATATCGGTACTATTTATATGGGATTCATGGTGTCTTAGTGATTGTTAAGAGATAATTACTACCCAGTCTTGATTATACAGACTATATCCTATATGTGGATGGATGTTCATATTCCCTAGGGGATTTCCACCGATGAGGCTAGTTAAGTGTAGTAAATTTGTTATTTACATAGGGATCCATCTATAGGGCTATAAATGGTTCCAATTGAGTACATCTTTGTTTGACTCTTGGTATGTTTACAATTTTCACATGATACCATATTGTTCAATGTTTCTTGATTACTGTATTTAGATATATCACATTTTCCCTATTTTATGATTATGTTATGACTTATTCCACCAGTTAAAATTTAAAATTATGTTACCATTTCTATTATCTTTTTTCATTAATTTGGTTCCTTTGGCGTGAGTTGGGTGTTTTTTAAAAATTGGGTTTCAACGGTGTATTTAAAAATATATTGTTTTAGAATCGTTTTAAATGTTTCTTTAATAAACATTTGTGATTTAAAGATAGTTTTCATGTAAAATATCTTGATTGGTTTTTTTATAAATAATAAAATGTATCTTCTAAATATGTACATCGAAATATCATAAAGGTTAGTTTTAGAAAAGTAAATGCATGGAATCTCTAATGACTGCCTACTAATCTTAGTTATGCTCACATGCTACTTGTTCCACTTAGAATCAATATACTAAGTTGATTTATAAATTTTAATTTTGGAGAATGTTTTGTTAGAGATGAATGGTGAATAAGAGGTAACATATGTATTTCTTCATGTTTTTTGAGTTTTTTTGGTTTTTATATATATCAGACTAGATAACATTCTGTATATTGAATCCTATTTTGTACCACTAATGTTAATTATTAATGTTCAGTTGGTTATATATTTTGGGTATTCTGGGTTTTCTCTAACTTATATTTTGTATCTTCTTCTATTTATTTTTTTCTTGGACTCTAACATATAGAATGGTCATGAATTTTTTTGGTTGGATGATCAATGTTGTTTATTTTTAATTAGGTGAAATATTCTCCAATAATTTATTAATATGCCTTTTATTATTATTGTTTGATCAGGTGGATCATAGAATCCACTTAGTTATGTCATTATCCTTATCGAGTATCCAGTTTAGGGTTCTCTTGGCGTTGGTTCGTGATAAAATGGTATTAGATCTTAGGATTCTTGGAAAGCAAGGATCTTGGAGAACCCTCTTCTAATTGGGTTGTCTAGTAGATTGGATCATGGACTATCATATCTCAAGGGGTATGATAGGAAAAATTTCATGAGCTCAAAATATATTAATCCTTGAGTTTCCATGTATTTTTAGGCATTAATTTATTATTTTTAGTCTTTATTTATTGGTTTTTGGTGTATTCTGGATAATGTTTATGGTATTTGAGATTATATTGATGTTATATGGGTATTTTGAAGGTTTTTTCATGTTTAAGAATAGAATGATAAGAGAGAATAATAGGTTCTTGGTTACCTTACATGATCTATAGAACTGTGAAGATACTATGTGGTTAGTTCTATTACCACCTAGTGGGATTTTGCATAGTTGGTACAAAGTCCGCCAAACCTTGCACTGCCACTATCCACCCTTAAAATTTTATATTGAACCCATTTTGATCCTGTATCTTATTGAGTTATGTGTGAATGTAATTAGAAAAATTTAAAAGATATTTTAATGGTGTTTTGATGAAAATTGGTTTGAATTTAAATGTATTTTTGAATTGAAGTTTTATTTTTAAAAGTGAAAGGCATGTTGAAAAATTTAAAAAAGATGTTTCTTGAAGGGGAATGGAAATTATTTGAGGTTGAAGACCTGTGCATGATATGAATACGGAATTTATTGGTTTTCCATTGATTCTAAATGGGGAATTAATGTTTTTAAAATTTAACTATTTTATTTAATGTGGTATGAAGTAATGTTTAAAATTTTGGAATTTGAAATTTGAAATTTGAAATGGATTTAAAAAAGAAGTATCAAATTATGTTTAGTAATTCTGATTATTCTTTTGAGATATTTTTTGAGTTGAGATTTAGTTATAACTAGCTATGATTTATATTTTTTTATTAATTGGGTCTTTTTTTGGGTATTTAGAGTATGCCTCCCATAAACATTCCGAAGAGCCATAGGGATTAAAGTGTGTCTTTGTTAGATAACAACACAACCCAGACTCATGATAGTGTGATGAGGCCAATTGTCTCTCTATGTTTGTCTATATTTCTGGGTGAAAAAAGTTTATAATAAGTTTTTGAGTATCTTGATATTATTTATAAAGTATTTTGATCTTTTTGTACTCATAATGTTGTAAGGGTGAGAGCATTCTTGGGACTATTTGAAGGGATAAGTTTGGTTTAGGAGAACATAATTGTCTTGAGTCAGTTTCATGTTAGGATGATCTGGGAATTATTTAAAACCATGTTCACTCAGTTGTTTCTCCCTGAGTATCTTAATATTGAGAATGTGGATAATATCTTGAATCTTCAGTAGGGTCAATAGATAGTAAAGGAGTACATCAACCATTTTAACAAGATGATTCCTTTTTCTTCTGATATCTTGTCAAGTGATTCCATAAAGGATCATCTATTCATGAAGGATGTTCATTTGGATCTCATTTAATGATTAATTTATTTTGGGATCATTAAGTTTAAATACTAAGTGGAAGAAGATAATTTAGTGGAGATGGTTTTGAGGATATGTGGTAGTCTTATCTCTTTTAGAGCTTTTAATGGTTCCCTATCTAGTGAGAAGTAGAGACTCGGGGAACATGTTTGGGAATGTTCCTCTTCTTTGGCTATAAATTCTTTAAATTATAAGAATTCCTTTATGTACATCAAGTGTGGTTAGTTTGGAAATTCTAATCTCTATTTATTCTATATTACAAAGACCTGTTATTACTGTGGTCTGTCTGGACTTCTCTAAAAGTTCATTATGTGAAAGAATCACTTTAGTAAGAATCCTCATCAATCTCAAGATCATGATAGTGATTCAAAAATATTATTAAGAACCTAACTTTTCTTCCTTTTCCTTTATTTTAATTTTTATTTATTCCTTATATATCTAGTTCTAATCCATATCTATTTTTTTGGGATTACCAGGGTTCTATACTCATTTGCAGAGTGAGAATTTGTTTGAGAAAATTATGTATGGGCCATCATGTGGTTTGTTGATCGAGTCTCCTAAATTCGGGATTCATAAAGTGTCTCCATTTTCTTTGCTAATAAACTATGTTATTAAATTCATAAATTGTGGGTAGATCTGGTCATACCCAAATTTACCCATGTTTGGGGTTGAAGCAGCCACTTATAGGGTAACTTGGGTTGCTGAATCCCTATAAAGCTAAGAAGAAACCTATAGACACATAAATACAATGGAGTGATTTTGAGAGATTAAGTTTTTAAATTATTTTTTATTTGAGTTTATAATTAATGTACTAAAATTATTATGTGAAATCAATTAATGGAAATGGGTTTATCCTAGGTGATGTTTTGGGTGTATTGGATGAATTTTATTTTTAACGTTATTAATTTCTTAGAACCGAGAGTTATTCATTCAATGAGATCAAACCACTATCATCACTTATTAGTTTAATACTAATAAAAACCTAATTATAATAAACTATAAATTTTTAGGATCATTTGTATTTGTACTCTAAGGTAAAGGAAGATATTATCACTTGAAGTGTGCAACCTTAAAAACTAAAAAGGAGGAAGAATGACTAATATCATCGAATAAAATTAATAATTAAAATAAGTGATTAAACAAATATATAGTGAGAAATAACATGTAATCCATTCCCTTTCTACTGTATTGGATCAATCCATATGATGGTTAACCAGCCATTAATTCTATGATCTCAATGGAAGATGAGAGTAGACTCATAAGAATAGAATTGTAGAAGGGAAAATAATGAAATAACAAACACTCCACCATTGTGTGAATAAATTAACACCATTAAGAAACAATATAAACATGATATGAAGGACAAAATATAAGAATAAGAATAATATATTTTGTTATTAAAAAATTTTAAATTACAATAATTTATAATGGAAGAAGTGTGATTATAAAGAAAAATTGTCCATATAACATTAAAATTAAAACACACATTTAATTATCCCAAATCCATAAAAAAACTATCATAAATATGAATTTTGGAGGACATGGGTAGATCCCCCAATATTCTAAGTCTTACCAATTTATGATTGCATGTATAGGTGGGTGGAACTTTAATTGATAGTGGACTTTTACACCCTTGAAAAAAATCCAGAGCCAACTAGCTTCCACCCCATGGGAATGAAAAAAATAATATTCTAGATATCAAAATTTGTGTGAAATGTAGAAGAGAAAATTACATCCTTATATGTAATTGAAATATTTTAAAACATTAATCAATTTTCCTCATATATTATGATTTATAATCAAAACGGTAGGCTGTTATTATGGGCCACTGAATCTATCCCCGAATTTTATCTCCTACTTTATCTATATTTATCACCCCTAAAAACTATGAATTATCTCTGGTCATATTTTAACAAAATGTTCACCAGGATTTTCTCTATCTCTAATTTAAATTTTAGCTTCTTTGGTCTATAATCGTGGATGATATATTAATTATAGTGGGATGAGGTGGAGTTCACTTCTACCTTATATTTCTGGGTTCATGACCAAAGATTATTGTATTCCAAAGTGAATCTTTAAGTTCTCTAAAAAAATGAAATATTTTACCAAAATGGTTAACCTGATCCAGAAATATTAAATCAAAATTATGACTATGTTTTTTTTCACCATGGTGATGAAAACTGTCTCGATTATTGGCACATTTTAACAAAAATTGCAAGAATGATGAGGATTTGAGTTAAAATTATAAAATGAACTAATAAATGTGATTTTGAACATTGAATCACATGAAAATTATAATATAAAAAATGAATATTTTTCTCATTCAGTGTCTAATCACACACCCTAACATGTGCTTTGTTGGTCCTATGAAAAAAATATCTCAAAAATATGAATTTTTAATTCCTTTTTCCCAAATTTTTTTAACATACAATGCTCACCAAAAAACATGATGACAAAAAATCATTAAACCTATAAAAATAATTTAACACATTCAAGGTTCACATGTATATCCCAATCCAAATCCATTTACTTTGTTCAAATTAATTACCACACTTCATCTAATTTTAATTAATCACGATGATGTGTTGTGAATCATAATATACATGGGGTCGATTTTTATTAATGGGGGAAAATATGGATGTTCTTGGTGGAATAAAATTTTAATACTAAAATGAGTATTCAATTTTTTAGTTTTCTTTTGTTTCTTCTTTTTTATGCTATTTTTCTATGGTAATTGAAATTTCACTCAATCAAGTCAACTATTGTAGTGTCCTGAACCAACCTTGGTGAACCCCTAATCAGTAACCTGATTCGGCCCACAAAATGGCCCAAGAGTCATTCTCGATCACCCCATGATGGAAATTAGTTCCGAAAATCAAAATAAAACAATTGGGAATGATTTGGCCCATAAAAAATGAAAAATAAATAAATAAGAATAAAATAGTGAAAATGAGTAGCAAAAAAAGAGACAAAACTAAAAGGAAAAACATACCTACAAGTGACCTCATGGGTCACCACCAACCACAGGACCACACTCACTCTGAGAGTGATCCAAAACTGGAGGAACCTGAAACTGAAAAAATAATGTAGGCGTGGTCACCAAAATGCACATTCGGGATGCCAAAGTAAAACAATGCCCTATTCCCCACATTTAAGTGGAATCCATCCATGATATTTATAAAATAAGATGTATATATATATATATAAATAAGTTTTTCCATTCCTTTACCAAAACAATTAACATGAATATATTTTTAAGAAAAGTCCATTTTCAATACAGTTTCAAAATTAATTTCCAAAGCATGAAATTCATTATAGTAAATTCCCTTTAAAACTACTAGTGCTGAAACAAGTGTTTTAATATTAAAAATGAGGGATTTTCATAGGATCAAGTAATCAAAATTACCATAATAATGAACATGACTTTTTAAATATGTAATTTTGGGTTTTTTAAAAATATCTCTAGAATAAATCCCTAGATGTACTTGGTTCAGACTCACCTAATGGTGTATGGTGCATCTCCAAAGTCTATAACCAGCTATCCACTCTAAACTAGCCGGTCTAGTGGCACATACTACCTAAATGCTGACCTAATCCATGGGGTAGAAACCCATCTAATTAGGGTTGATAAGTAAACATAACTCCACCCTCTAGGTGATTCTCTTGAATCCCATGATAATTATAATAATAATAATAATAACAACATATGGTAAAATGTGGTATAACAAATACAACAAACAAAATTCTCATGCATTAACCACTATGCATGGTCTACTAGAAAGGATCTCATACAGAGTTATAGTGGTCTCAATATACAATCCAAGTATCACAACTCTGAAGAAAAGCCATTTCATTCACAAGCATTATTAAATACCAACAAGACTTAAATCACATGAGTTTCAAAAAATTTTACAAAACATATCAACGTAACAACCACACTGTTACATTTTCAAAAAAGAATTCACCTTTCAAATCCTTTTCCAAATCCAGGATAAAAACACACAACACACAAAAAAGGTGCCAAATGGGCCTTCATGTCATTTAATTATAAAACTATACTTTGAGGTGCTAAACAATCCATGTTTCAGATAACACAATTAATAAAAGACTTTATGTTCCATGAAAAACACTTCACAAACTTGGAATATTTTTGAAAAAAATTATAAAACACTTAGGATACATCACTTTTAAAAGAAACTTGTAAACATGCTTAAAAAAGATATGTAAATAAATGATAAACCAATTCCAATAGGAACAATCAATTTTATGAAACACATGGATATGTATATATATATATATAACATAAATATAAAAACACACTTTTAAAATGATAAGAAATTAGGGAATTCAATTTAAGGGAATGGGCATAAGGAACCTACCTCAAAAAGGGAGCGGACCAAGTTGAAACACATCGGCTCTTGAAGCTTTTGACAAAGATCACCCCACAATTGCATGAATATACATTCCAATATAAATATATACCCCTTAACCCAATGTACATATTCCCCTTTCCATGAGGGAATATGTATAATGGATATATATATATTTATATACACACATACCTATGTATGAGAGTGAAACCCTCCAAGGAGCCACCAAACGCTCTACAAACAATTTCTATGAACCCAAAATCACCAAAGGTACCCAAAAGTATGTTTCTAAAAGAATAGTGGAATAAAAACCTTACCCTAAGTAGTGACGACAAGATGGAACGAACCAAGCCACTACATATTCGATGGAGGATGTCGAAACACGAAGAAGGTTGACCTGAGAGACCCATCACATAACCTAGAATCAAAGTAAAACATCAAAAATAAGATTAATAGATGACATAGGGTTTGGTTGAGTGGAAATGAGTGACGGGAGGGGATAAATTCCAAATCAAGGGATGATATGAGGGAATATAGTCTTACATTGAAGGACCAAGTGAGATTCTTGAAGAAACCAGAGGAGATCATCCAACAGAGAGGAGGTCAAGAGGGAGAGAGGCATGCGACCATGGGAGGGGGGAGCCACACCACACGTGACACATAGGGGGAAAGAAGAGGGAAGAAAAATAAAAAAGAGAGAGGAAAGAAATAAATAAAAAACAACGAAAAGGGAAAATAAAAAAATTTGAATGATAATAATAAACTTAATGATAATAATAATCATCATAATCATAATAATAATATTATTATTATCAAAACAATTATTTATTTTTATTTTTCATTTATTTAATTTTTTTTCATTTCATTTTTATTTTATTACATACATATATATATTATGAGAGGGTAGGCCGCACGGTCTTCCAGACCGTTAACTAACTATGCGTACCCTACTAGAAGGGAGAGGCACATGCACAAGGTGGCTGCATGATTTGAAAAATTGTGCACCTATCGTGAATCTCAACTCTGTTATTTGAAAAAGTTATTTCCTATGATTTTCACATGGTTTAATAGACCATGAAAAGGCCCTGTGCCACACTATTTCCCAACCTGGGCACCCACATGGGCACCTCATGGTTGTTACTAACCCTGAATCTTAACCTTACAACAATTTAAAAGCATTAAAAAAGTTAAAATTTGACACATCAATTACCAATAATAAAAAGTGTGGATGAAAAATAAATAATTAGTCAAAATAATATAAATTCCACGGTTGGGGTGTGAAATGTAGTTAGATTTCTTCAATGAATCCTGAGATAAAAAACCTTAAGGAACCAAGTGAAACTCACATAATTGGACATCATCTAGAGTAATGTCAATAACAAAATAAAATCCCCATAAATAGAGATAAAATTCCAAACTCCAGGACAAATGAGTATGGAGTCATGATCCCCAAGTGATGAAATCCACATATTAAGTCAATCTATTTTTCTATTTAACAATTTATTATTTTTTTATTTAAATTTTTTTGAATACTCAAGTTAATATTTAAATGATCACCAAACCTATGATATTTATTAGGAGACCATAATAAATCAATCCAATACCCCACAATCCAATCAAAAATCCCTTTTAAATTTTTATTAAAATGATAAAAATTATAATCGTGAAAAGTCACATTATACATCCCCAAATTACAAATTTTATGATTATGAACTTGAACAACCATTAGAATCAGAATCAAGGCTTGAAAATTATTTTATATTTAGTTTCAAAGATTTCAATGTGTCTTATCATATTAAATGTTCAATAAATATGTTTCCCATTTACACATAAAAATCATTATTTTTTGTTTTCACCATGCAATCACGAAAAAAATTATTTCACATGCACAAAATTTATTTTTTATTCATTTTCATCCTGTCAATAAAAAATAACACAATCCCTAGTGTTTAGAGAAAATAAAATAGATTTTAGAAATAGTATGATATAGGAGGGGAATTCAATTTTAAATAAAATATTGGAACACAATAACCTTCTTTAAATACTAATATCCAATAGTATGAAACTGATCACTTTGGATTCATGTGACATGTAGACTCCTCAAGGATGATTGAATTTTGGGTCTGAACTCTAGAAGGAATGAATTTAATTTAAAAATACTACACTAATTCATCTACTAAATCTCACATACATGAATAATTAGTGAACATTAGAAATCCCAAGGGTACTTTAATAAAAAAATACATAAACACAAATAATAAAATAAAATAAATTAAATCAATTTATAGTTCACATTTCCTCTCAAAAATATCTTTTTTTAAAGTCATTGTCACAACTTAGACCCCCCAAGATAACAAATACCATTATTCAACATGTTAATGATTTATTTTCAAACCAATTACAAAATATTGAGATTTAATATTTGTTGGGGTTGGTGGTATAGTCTAGAATTATATTAAGAGAAATTATATGAGTCATGGTGGGTGGGATAATCCAAGAAATATCATATAGGGTACATTGAATTTATTTCTTGTGATTTCCCATGACATCCATGAGAATTATTTCATAGTTTATTTTAAGGGATGAATAAATGAAAACATTAATGGTTTTTTGTCCCCTAATAATTCATACTTAATAGAGGATGGAAATATGTTGAAATGAATCTTGTGTTGGCTAGTACTTTTAGACTTAGATTGAGACTCTGAATTGAAATCAGTTTCACTTATCATATTTTTAAATAGAATTCGTTCCTTTTGAGTATATGTTTCAACCAAAAATGTATCTAGATGAGTTTTAGGAATGCACATGTACTTGAAGTTTGTGATTTATCCAAATTTATTATTGAGTGACGATCCTAAAAAATCACTATTAGAGCCATCTAAAAGTGATTCAATCGATGGATACAATTTCCCATCACATGAATAAAAAAAGTTGATCTTCTCTTGACATTTTACCTCCATTAAAAATGCATTAATCATCCCCATGTTCATTTTAACACTACCTATCCAAATCACATCATGAACATCCTCATCACCGCTAATTTTATATATTGAGTTACATATGTTAAGGTCAAGGTTCATGTTTCCAAAGGATATTTTCCTGTTCCCATTCCTAACTTAGATTATTGAGTTGATTGTTTCTAAATGAGGACAACCAAGGATGATGGGAGTTTTCTCTTTAGGACCTATGTTTGGGCGATTTTCAAGGATAATGAAGTTATAAGGGTAAATAAAATTTTCAAATTTATTTATGATATCATTCAACACACCCTTAGGAACTTAAACACTACAATCAATGAGTTGGAGAGTGATAAGTGTGGGTTGGAGTTCCTAGAGCCCAAACAGACATAAAATTCATATGGAATAAGGTTCACATTAGATCCTAGATCACATAAGGGTTTGAAAACATTCCTCTCTTTAAGTCCAAAATTTATGTAAGGAAAAATCATGTCCACTAACTTAGGTGGCAAGGTAACTTGGATAGTGGTTCTCACATTAGCATCCAAAATGTCTATTTTTTTGAGAAAATTTCTCTTTGAATGTACATAGTCCCTTTCTGGTACATGAAGTATGAATATATGGTTTTAATTTCATTGAGGAGAATGTTCAAATTAAATTGTTTAAATGTTTAATTCAATGTTTCATTCAGATCACATTTAGATTTTCTTCTCATGCATTGAGGTAATGGAGTAGGTTGCTGGAACAATTTTAAAGGTGTTGGTTACTTCACATTCTAATCATATTTATTTTGATTAACTGAATTGGTATTAATTATTTTCATTGGATATTGAATAATAATTTGGATTAATAATGTTTTGTATAGGTTTTTTTAATATTTTTACCACTTCATAAAATAGCCAGAACATTAAGTTAATCATGAGAGCATTGTGTGTAACTAGGTTATCCTTTAAGGTTAAGGAAGGAACTACCAATGTAGGAATGAGTGATTTTATAGTTTTAATTCTTTTCAATTCAATTTTTAGTAAAAAAAACCTCAGAATTCATTCGCTCAATTTTCTTACACAATTGTTCATGTAATGTGAGATGGACTACATGTGAAGTTGTTTGAGTTGGTTGATTTATCCCAGGTGGATATTTAGAATGATGGATAAGATATTGAATAGTATGTTTTATGGGTTATTATTATTGGGCTAGTGGATGTTTGTATTGGACTAGTTGTGGTCAGAGTTGATTATAGGTTGTAAAATTCTATGGAGGGTAAGGATTTGGCCCTTACTGTTGACTGGGTTGTTGTATGGGTTGTTAGTTATCTTTCTAATATAATCCTGGATGGTCATTGTAGCTTGGATTAAAATATTTTTGTTACTATATATTTTGAATGTTTAATACATTGAAATCTATTTGTGGTCCAACTAAAATAACTTCCTTTATGGAAGGGATGGTTGGGAACATTTTAGTCTTGTGGACATTTTTGTCAAATATTTTTAAAATAGGGTTAATAGTTTTGATTTATTGGACCTTCCTAACATTGATCTCATTAAACATACTAATTAGGGAATACATTTTATATCTAAGTATTTTTTCTTCCCTAAGAGTTCATATCCAACCATTTTGGGGTGGATTCTCATAGTAAGGTGATATACCCCATGTTTAGTTTTGTTTAGATAATTTTTTGTATATATCGATTAACATCATTTGAGGATTTTATTTTAAAAGTTCCATTACACATTGTGCCAATGAACTATTTTTTACCTAAACCCAACCCTTTATAAAAGATCCTCACATATTCTTGGATTTAGAAACCATGGTGTGTTACCATGTTTAATTTTTCTTTTAACCTTTCCCATATTTCATAGAATGTTTCTCCCTCTTTTTCAATAATGTTTTGGTTGATCTTTTTTAGTGATGTTGTTTTATGGTGGGGAAAGTATTTTTTGTAAAATTATCTTTGTAGTTGGTGCCGGGAGTGAATTGATGTTGGTGTCAAATTTTTTACCTATTATTTTCTTGATACTTTATAGGAAAATGAAAAAGTATCATTTTAGATTATTCAAGTTGATTTTGTGGGAACATCAATCCCATAATTTGATTGAAATTATAAACATAAAAGTAAGGCATCTCAAACTCTATCCCATGAAAGATTGGAATGTAGTTTAGGAAATGGGGTTTAAATATATATTGGGAATATACTATGGTTTCATGCCTAATTAATTAGGGTTCATTGGTCTAGGTAGGTGTATAGTAGTCATTCAGGGTTTGATTTAGTGCATTCCCCAAGTTAGGGAGTTTCTCAATTTGGTTTCCGTTTTGGTTACCTCCCTGTTCAATGATTTGGTTTCATGAAAGGTTATCCATTTGGGTGAATTAATATTTAGAATCAAAATTCCTGACATGATTACGATATAAATTATGTGTACCCCTAGGATAACATTAATTTCCACCCATTATATTATCCAACATAACTAGATGGTTTGAGTTTTCATGAGTGTAGGTAGACATGCAGCAAAAAATAAAACGAAAAAAGAAAGGGGAAAATATAGAAGAAATTGGGATGATAATTAAATAAATTGGAGTGATTAGAAGGTGAGTTCCTATTATAACTTACTTAGTTAAATTTAAAGGGAGTCAAAAATCATTTTCTCCCAAATTTACCCAAGTTTAGGGTTGAAGTGGATTCTTGTAGTATAGCTTGGGTTGTTGAATCCTTAAAGGCCTAAGAAGAAACCTACAAACAAATACATTTTATGAAGTGATTCTCTACCATGAAGTTGAAAAATTGGGATTTATTTGAGTGGATTAATAATAAAATAAAAGAATTATGTGAAATAAATTAATGGAAATGGGTTTATCCTAAGTTATTCTAGATGTGTATTAGATGAATTTTGTTTTTATTGATATCAGTTTCTTAGACTCAAAAGTGATTCATTCAATGAGATCAAACCTCCATCACCACTTGTTGGTTTAATACCAAAAAAACATAATTCTAATAACCAATAAACTTTGAAGATTATTTTTATGATAAATACAAGGTAAAGGATTGTACTATCACTTGAAGTGTGTGGATTTAAAATTCATCAAGGATGAATAGGGATTAAGATCATTGAATGAAATTGTCAATTAAATGAATTGATTAAACATTTATAGAGTGGGAACTAACATCCAATCCAAATCTTTTCTACTCCCTTGGACCAACCAACAATAGGGGTATCATTCCTCTGATTCTATTCTCTCAATTGAATATGATAGTAGACCCATAAGGATAAAATTGAATAAGGGAAAAAATGATATAAAAACACCCCACCACTGCGTGAATAATTTCAAACTTTTTTGTGTCAATAAATTAAATCCTTGAAGAAAAAATATCAATATATTATAAATTATATAATATAATAATAATTTGTTTTATTATAAAACAAGTGTAAATTACAACAAATTACAATAGAATAAGTGCGATTAAAAAGGCCCGATGTTAGCAAGACATTACAATGAAAGTACACATTGTCTCCTCCCAAATCCTTCAAAACCACTTCCTTAAATAGAAATTTTGGAAGAGTTGGGTCAAGACACCAATATTCCAAGTCATAAAAATTAATTAGGGTAGGAATAGGTGGGTGTAAATTTAATTGATTGTGTACTTTTTCACCCTCAATAAAAAATCATACCCATCTAGAATCAACCCAACATATATGCCAAAACAAGCTTTTAGATGGAAGAATTTGTATGGAACTTAGAAGAATAAATTTGATCCTTATATGTTCTATAAAAGCAGTCCAAATTCCATCCCATTTGGATTCCTATCATCAGATTTATGATCGAAATTATAATATGTTATTATAGGACATCGAATCTAGCCTTGAATTTCATCTTCCACTTGGGATTTCTGGATCACCCATGAAATTTTTAAATTAACTCTAGTCACATTTATAGGAAATGTTCACCATGATTTTATATATATCTAGTAAAAATTTGATTTTATTTGTCATGTATCTTGGTTGATAAAATCATTTTGTGGGATGATATATGGTTCACTTTTCCTACAATATTATTGGTTCAAGGCCAATGATGAGTTCCCAATACAAAGGAAACTTTGCACTTTTGACAGTATCTTAAGGGAATCCCAAGAAAAAACTTCTTGTACCTTCAATAGATCCACAAATACCACTTACTGGGAAATGACATGCCCCAAGAAAGGGAATTCTTGAGCCCAGAACTCACACTTCAACAACTTCCCAAATATCTGTTGTCGATGAAGAAATATTAAAATGGAATGCAAATGATCTGCATGCTCCTCCTCAAACGCTATGTACACAAGGATTTCGTTGATGAAGACCACCAAAAACATATCATGGAACTCATGGAACATAGTGTTCATGAACTTTATGAACACAGCTAGAGCATTCATCACAATGAAAAACATCACAACAAACTTGTAATGCCCATGATGACAACCAAAAGATGTCTCCAGTATATCCTTATCCTTCACACACATATGATGATATCATAACAAAAAATCGATCTTTGAAAACTAACTTGCACCCTTCAATTTATCGAATAAATCATCAACATATGGAAGAGGATAAAGGATCTTCACTGTCATTCAGTTCAAGCGAAGATAATCGATACACAATCAAAAAATTATGTCTGTCTTTTTCTTGATGAAAATTTGTGCACTCCACGGTGAAATTCTTGGTTGAACGAAACCACAATGCAACTTACCATAGAGATGTATTCACATCTCCCGCAACTCATAAGGCATCATCTGATATGGAGACATTGAGATAGGATACATGCATGGATGTAGTTTAATCTTGAACTCAATCTCTTGTTGAGGGTGTAATGCTACAACATCTTCTAGAAAGACTTCAGGGTACTCTTCTATGACCCTAGAAAATTCCAACTATTGAACAAGTGACGAACTCAGCATCAGCTCAGCCATCAAGGATGATAAGGATGGAATGTGCCTCTGACCCATCTGAGGGTCTTGCTCGCCAAAAAAACACTATTGAATCTTTTTCAGCATCTAATAACACCACCTGCCTCCTGAATCAATCCACAATAGTGTAAACTGAATACAACCAATCCATGCTGAGGATTAAATCATATGGTTGTATTCATAAACATAGGATATCTACCAAAGAGCAGTGCTTTCCCATCACTAGATCATAGTCTCTACATACTTAAAACATGTCAGGTCAGCCTCCAACTGGTATAGTCAATTCCAAGGGCACTAGAAGCCTCTCTACCTAAAGTACCAAAGCATGGAAAAGGGTAGGTGATATGAAAGAGTGTGTAACTACTGAAAAAATAAGAATTTAATTACGTATAAAACTACAAAAGGGAACCTCAAACAACACATGAATTTCTTGGAGTTAGAAATGCTAATGCAAGAAGCTGACCACGACTTGATTTATGACCTCTCAGACCCAACTGATGACCACCTCCATGCCTGCACTCTAATCTCTAAGGAAGGGGAGCATCCTAGGGTTGTCCCCTACCTACCCCATATGCTCTCTACTGATCCTGAACTGGTGCAACCCATTGCTTCTACCTCAGATGGAACTACCTCAATAGAGGAACATGAAGCGGAACACCTGGCACTTGCTAACTGCTCAGAAAGGTTAGGCACTTTCACTATTGATGACCTCAACCTCCATAAGAAAAAAAGTTTTAGATACCTTGGCATACGAATGAGAGTCGCCTCCCTTAGAGAAACAATATATATAGGCATGGGACCTATTCTTGGATGGTCAAAGAATCCTCTTCCCTAAAAACCGAGAAACTCAGACCACATCTTTACTTCATGAGGAATCATGATGACTGCCCTCTCATGATGATCTAGTTCTGAATAACAAACTCTTTATGACCAATGCCCTTGGAAACAACTCAAGATATGTCTTAAGTATAAAAGGGGTGACCTAGCACTAGATCTCTAGATGAAAATCCTCCATGAAATACCTCACCTTGGCCTCCTCATCTAGAAACAGGTCTGAATCATATAACAGAATGTTCCTAAAATAGATCCTGAACACTCACACCCTGGAGCTGCCCTATTGAAGGGTAAGCATATCTTGGTGATTTCCCACCTTCATGGTCAAAGAAAGAAACTCATCTTTGAACTACTCTCAAAACTTCTCCCATGAGACTGCTAAATCCTCTTGATCTCTATGTAACAAGAACCACCACCACCTCATTTATCAACGTAGTATTGTCACAACCAATAATACTCATGCTCCTTCAAAGCATGAATCAATATAAAATCTATCCCAACCTCCTCCAACCTTTATTTCATGAATACATATAAAACAGATACATCATACTTTTATAGAATTTGGCGCTAAAACTCTCATAGTGTCCTCCTCCAAGTGTCATCATCATTAACCTCTACTTTGCATCGACATTATGTCACCTCTTACTGAATATCATCCTAGTGAACCTGACATGAACATCAACATTGAGCTATACCTTCAAAATAAAAAAACATTATATCTCCTAAACATATCATATGGAAGACTTTAACATTAATTAATTTTTTTCTTTTATTCATTTTAGGTTAACCTATCCCAAGGAATACCCATTCAAACATAGGTGCAAAGAAAAATGATGCACGGTCCATTCCTAGATCTCTACCCTACAACAAGTATCAACTCATTTAGTAGCCACTGTAAACATAATGGTACATGTATCAGATCACAGGGGGGCCTATATTCTTATGTCTCTGCTAGTCTCCAGTGGTTACAACACTTTCTAAACATGACTGACACCATTTCCCTACCCCCATGATACATCACCTATTCCTAACTCAAAAATCCATCCTATCCATCAACTAGAATGCTAATACCATTCTGTCACTACCCTCTCCCCACAAAGTGTACCCCTCCTGGGCCAACAATGTGAGAAGAGAGATAATGACCCGGAGTCCTGCCTCTAGTAGGCCCCAAGATAGAGACTAGCACTAAGGGTATAATAAAGACATCAATGAGAGGAATTACCCATTAAGAGAACTCATGTGAAAGATAGAGATAGTACAGACACCTACAACCTCCTACTCAGACTACAATATAAAAAGAAATCCCATGTACACATATGTAATGTCATTCAATAACTACAAAAATAGAACGAAAAACTACAAGTAATAAAGGAAAGTAAAACGGTAGTGACCACAAATCCAAAACATCTCTTGAAAAACACCCAAGTTAGTAATAAATAGCTTGATATCCGACAAACTCTAAGTGGCCTGAAAAATATTTTATGTAATGTAGTGTGAGTATAATAGTATACTCAATAGGATCCTCCCTAGAGCCTCTCATGAAAAAGTAAAAAAATCATTATAAAGCATAGTGAACAACACGAGAAACTAACTCATTACCTAAATAGGTATACTATATTCCCAGCCTCACCATGGCTACTCTCACCAAGTATCACGTACAAGAGTATATAATATAATAAAGAATATCAAGGGTACCCCAATACTACTTCCCAACTACTTTTCCACTTTTCCCAAACATCGCACGTCCTAAGCATCACTTTCAAAAAAGGCTTGCCCACAGACACCTGAGCAAAGAACCATAACCGACACCTCATGCATCAACATGCACCTCGTGTACAACACCACCATGTCCATGTAACCAAAGTGACCAGGTAGTTTCCAAGATCCAGCACATCTCACATAACATGTATCATATGTTGGGTTCTATAACTCAAACCATAATAACCAATACACTGAGTAAGGATCCACAATCCATTACAACCTATACACATTACACCTATAGTAGTCCACAAAAAACTATATTCATAATATATGAGTGTGAATAACCAAAATCCATTACAACCCTCTACACACATATATGGGGAAAGATAACTTCTGTGCATACTAGCACAAGTAAATACCAAGAGAAGAATGTGGGGCCAAAGGGGGGTAATTATCCATCCATACTCCCATCGGAATGTTGGGTAAAACACCCCCAAGGCTCAAAATCCCTAGGGTGTCAGTTTTCTTAACCAATATGGATGAGTAGCATATAGAGACACAAAAAGTAGATGGTATAATATAGCTCACTAAAACACTTTGGGAAAAACCTAGTCTCAGAATCAACTACAGCTAACAGCTCTTGGACTCTTGGTTGCAACTACTAAGACTAGATATTCTATAAGCACACAACCATTTAAAGGGATAAATTAAGTTATTTTATCCCTTTTTATCAGTTTCAATTTAGGTTAATTAATTATTTGACAATTTGTTAACCATCATAAAACCCACATTACATTTAATTATCATTACAAACAAGCCACATTCCCTCTAGGAATAACCAAACCGAGTCCACAGTTCCTCAACAATATAACCTCAGCATTGCATCCGAGAAAGCTTCAACCCCACAACGTAAATATCATTTATTCATTTTATATCAACATTCCCATTTTCCATATTACCATTAATTCTAGAAAAGCATTATGAGATACCAAATACAAGGGTATCAACATAATGAGTAGATGATATACCCATCGATTCTATTCCACCTATCGTAGGAGCATAGACCCATCCATCCTCAAGAAGCTAAACATAGAAAGAACGTGGATTACGCCATGCATCTTCATCTCTTATGGAATGAGGGTATGAAATACCATCTAACAAAAGAAGTAAGGAAAGTAAAGTAGATATGAAAATAATAGATTCAACCGAAACCAATTTCACATCAATAGGTAATCCAAGATTTAGCATGTTCTATCATCCCCAGTGTCCTCCTCGATACCCACATGTATAAACTGATACATATCTCAACTCTAGGAGTCAACTGATACCACAAAAATTATATCTCCATACACCCACATACCACAATATACCTTTAGGCTCAACCATCCTAGGCTCACATCACATTCATGCCTCCCTACCCCCACGACCACAAGTCTCATATCCAGAGTACAACACAAGAAGCAAGAACAAACATAGCAATGAGATCCCATACACAATGCAAGCCATTTAGCCTTCTCAGACAATGATATCTCATAGATCCAAATCAAAAACACTTGGTATTTACAAGAAATCAAGAAAACTCGGGCCCTAAAAGGCATTAACTTTATGACACAACCTATTCTTATTCGATATTGAATTAACTGATTCATTATTCATAGCTTCCAACTATGGTAAACCTAAGCAACAAGCTATGACAATAAATCACCAAATTAATTAAACAATTAATTTATATTTTATTTAATACATTTATCAATAAGCATGAACATGATTAAATTTCATCAACCAATTCAATTAAACATGCTCACATGCATCAAAGTTATTATCATCAAATTACAACAACAAAAACCAGATTCTTTAAACACGACTCTTTATCTTTTATCCAATTAATTATCAATCAATTATGGCTTTATGTTAAATTTCCATCAAGAATGACCTTCTAAATCAATCAAGTCATAGATATCACACTATATAGAAAATCAAGAGGCAAACCATTATCATAGTATAAAATAACAACACCACTATGCAATCGACACCGATTTATTTAATCCGGTTCATATCATTATTAAGTAAATTTCATTGTGATCTAAGGGGATAAATCATTCTAACTCTACAATTTCACATAAATAAATAGAGATGCATAAAATTTCCTAACTCAAAAGGCCATTGACATTATACGCATGAGAAATGATCAAGGAAAAAGATCACAATCACCTCTCCCGCAACAACTGCATCAACCTGAGGATACCAAGACACAACTACACCAACTAACATCCAAGAAAACTCCATTAAAAACATGAAGATAATCCTCCATCACATGGAATGAAGAAATAGAAGGAAATAGATCAAAGAAACCTCAAGAATGGAGGTAGATCATTTCTTATATCAATGATGGATTACTACAGATCTAGGAGGTAGGTAAGGATAATTCCATGATGAAGGAATCCACAAAACGTTGAAGAGAGGGTCGTCGGGTCACCTGGGTTCAAGGGAGAGCCACTACAACTGTAGGTTTTGATAAAAATTGTGTGGCTGGAAAACATTTAAAACATACAAAGTCTGGTAATTTCACAACATGTAACCCCTTTTCATGCCTTGTAGTGCCTTGAGGTTGAGTTCTGTCAAAAAACAAGTCACCTCAATGATTTATTTTTTAGACCCAGAAGTATTTCACATCATGAACCCTTATTTCATGCCATGAAACAACCCATGAAACAGGATTTCATATCATCTAATGCTATTACACGATGTGTAATCTTGTCTTTCTAGCTTTCACTTAACTAATACAAACTTCTTCTGAGCAACTTCTAAGAACTTCAAGCTTCAAAAACACACAAACAGTTGATCCACATAGATCTGGGCCCTCAAAATCACCCTAAATTCCCAAAACAATCCTCACATGACACTTAAATTGTAAGAACACGGATCTTCATTTCTGGCACGCCTTTCATTTTTCTGGAGTTTTTGAGAAAAAAATAAAGTGTCTGGAAATTATTGAAGTACACGCTGTGTAGTTTCTGAGTACACGTCGTGTACTCTTTCCCGCTTGAAGCCGTGTATTGGTCGTGTTCGGGCCACACACATGGTGAGTAGGAGTTACGTGGAGGCCGATTTTGGCGGAGTACAGAAAGACCTAGTACACACCTTGTACTCTAAAAGTACACGCCATGTAGTTTCTTTTTTTACTAAACGGACCAGGGTCATGCCTGATGCACAGAAACGTCTTATTCTAGGTCTCGTTCATCCGAGAGCACCAAGGATCTATTAGTATTCAACGAGCCCCCGCCTCTCCATCCATTCTATGATTCGATCATGGTCTATTGCGTTGGAATCGCAGTGGTGATTTCTTCCTTCTGCTTGAGCCTTGTTTTCCAATTCCTCCTCTTTCTCAAGTTATCATGGTTTATGTGTTTCATACATTTTCTCAGATCTACGCCGTTCTAAGGAGAATCCATCGTCGCTATTCACATATATCGATCTCCTAGGATCGAGGTAGGTGGTTTGTGACTTTCTCTAGATAGTCTTTGAATATTTTGTGCAATTTCGCCGATTCCCTTGAACAAGAATTGTGCATTTTCCATGTTTTCCCCTGATTGATTGCCTGCTTGCTTGATTGCTATAGTAGAGGTTTACCTTTGTGAATAGAGTAGTTTTCTCTATACTCTGGATGTTTCCATGCTTGTTTTTTTGTTTTGCATTTTCTAGTTTCCATGCCTAGTTGTAGGATAGTGGAACTATTTCTTTGTTATGTTGTTGAGCCTTATAATGATAGCAGAGTAGTTATGAGGTTTACTTGGATGATACACACATGCTGAGCATTATTTTTTTCACACAGGACTATGAGAACCTAGTGTAGTAGACCATAGGGAGAATGGATGTAATGGCTTCTCTAGAGTGACTTTTACTTTACGATGCGAGATGACATAGGGAATTGATGATGAGTGCTTCCTCAGAGAGACTGTAGTACCTCAACGCGGGTCATAGGGGGAATGAGATGTTGAGTGCTTCCCCAAAGAGCCTTTAGTACGATACGAGACTATAGGGGGAATTTATGGTGAGTGCTTCCTCAGAAAGTCCTCATTTAGATGAACATAGGGGTGAGACTGAGTGTGCCTCCTAGAGGGTTGCTAGTACTTATAGGTTGAGCCATAGGGTTTAGGCTGTGAGAGCTACCCAGAGGGTTACCTACTTTCTACTTGTTGTTAGTTGTTTGCTTGTGTACTTTATATGCTAGATCGTTGGATTGTAGTTGTTGTGTGCTTTTCTGTTTAGTACTTCCTGCACTCTTGCTTGCCCTATATTCATTGACTGTTAGGAACAGATTTTTGGGTTATTTCCTATTGGGATTGTATCTCACACCCTGTTTGGGCCATGCTTTTGGGCCCAAGAAGACTTCGTTGTTGCAGGTATAGATAAGGGAAAGCACCCTTCTACTTCAGGTTTTTGACTTGCTGTGGAGCTGGAGAGCATGGGACCAAGCTATAGATTGCGAAGCTGCTGGAGTTTCTATTGCTTTAATACTTTCGGTTCAGTTGAATTTCAACATGTTTTTGTGTTTTCTCTTTTCCTTAGATACTTGTACCTACTGCATCATTGTAATCATTGCTATAGATTTATTCTTCCACAATTTGGTTATAGTTATGTATGTTGTTACTGCTTCCGTTATTTACTATTGTTTTCCTTACCTAGTATACCTTACCAAATGAGGGCATAGTTTCCGTAATAACTTACCAAGGCCCTTACTGATAGTCGGCAGCCTCTGGTGTTTGGTGAAATACACTTGAGGTCATGTTGCGAACCGGGTATGTGGAACCAGTGGAGGGGCTCTGGATTCGGGTCGTTACAAAGTGGTTTCAGAGGTGTTCTTCTCCCTTGATTTACAGTTTGGAGCCTTTAGCCATGGATAGGATGAATTCAGTACTTGGTGTTAAGCTGTGCTTGGGAGTAGCTAACCCATGTATAGGGAAAATCCATACTACCTCGATTATTGCAGTTTTCTATTTTTGAGATTTACGGTTGATATGATTTCACCTAGAGTAATTCAGATGACCTGTGTTGTTGTTGTTTTTCTATTGCGGTTCTATTTCTATAGAAACCCGATGAGATGAGGGTATGCTATCTCATGCATCATATAGAAACATGTTAGAAATCACATTCCAGGCATTCTTTCCATGTCTTCTAGGGTGAATTAGCGATTGCATGCTATTGTGATAGACCTTATGTAGATTATGCATGCTATTGTGATAAATTCTTGATATAATCTATACTGCCTTGTTAGAGGATTTTTTGTATTCTACCTTGCTTAAATTAACATGAGGTTTTGATTCATGGGGAGTATGTGCCCTCACAAATCAGAATTGGGCACCTATTTGACTAGCTTTATGTGTTTTCTGGGCTTCTGTGCTGTTTCTGAGCTACTACCCAGAAAAACCCAGAACACATGGCATGTACTTTTGGGATACATGCTGTTTATTTTTTAGGCAGTGTTGCTGACCGTGTGAGTAGGGACACGGTATTGTAGAAATAACTTCAGGAACATGCCGTGTAAGGTAGGTACACGCCGTGTAGTTTGGAGCCGTGTACCCGACCGTGTCACTAACAACATGGGCCGGGGAAGCTCAAGTAGAACATGTTGTGTTGTAAGGGAACACGCCGTGTAGTCCCATCTAGGTACCTGGACGTGTCACAAACAAAACAGGTCAGAATTACCTTCTCCTAGACACGCCGTGTAATTTTTGGAATACGCCATGTAGTCTTGTTCAGGTACCCGACCGTGTCACGAATAACCTGGGACAATGTCACCTTCACCTATACATGCCGTTTTTGTTCGGAAAACACCATATAAGGTCCATCCATGTAGACGGACGTGTTTTTAACAACACGGGCCACCAAAGCCTTGTCTAGTACACGCTGTGTTTGTTCAGAACACACCGTGTAGTCTCGGGTTAAGTCAGACCATGTGGGTCAGCCGTGTAAAGAGACTCGGGCATGGGAATAGTTTTCGAGTACACGTCGTGTGTTGGGTCAACACGTCATGTAGTTGAGGTGTTAAATGACCTGTAGGGAAGGGGTATTTGCCCATGTCATTGGCTTAAGAAGACACACCGTGTAGTTTTTATACATGTCGTGTAGTCATGTTTTGTAAACTTGTGTGTTTTCCTTCCCCAGTTCCCGTTTTGTACTCTTATGTTCTCTATTCTTTTTTTTCTTTTCTAAGGTGTGATTTTGATCTTTTAGAGCTATGCCTCTGAGATGTTCTCTAGTTGTATGTCTATCGTCAGGTAGTGATCAGATTCTAGATATGGCTGATCAGGGATGTCCTGCTAATCCTCCAGTCAGGGAAAGCCTTGGCACCGGCTATCATACCAGTTGCACTCGCTGATGCGCAGTTCAGGGTAGGTTTTATGAGGATGATGCATATCTTTCAGGGAGCACCGCCTTGTGCCATGACTATGGCAGACTTGATGTGGGTTTTCCAACAGCAACATCCTCCTACATTCTCAGGGGAATGATGACTACAATGTAACATCCCAGGCTTCCACAGTACGCTTCCCTTTGAATAATACGATAGCGTGTGTTGTACGCAACTTCGAGTTCTAACACACACACCACAACCAATCAAACTAGCCATTATGAATAGTAATACTCAATTTTTTAAATTTTATAAATTTTATCATTCAAAATGGACTTCATTTTTGGATTCAGAATATCGAAATTAGACTAGGGTGAAAATTTGGTATTTTTCTGAAAAGTTTCAATCTTTGATGAATAGTGAAAAAACACTGAGTTATAGTTTAAAACCGATTTTTTTTAAATAATTATTTATTGTATTTAAATTTAATTAAGGTCAAAATAGATACATAATACCTATATAAGACCAATTTAATTCATTGGAGTTAATTTAGAAAAATTTTAGATATATAAAAATTTTATTGAACTTTTCACCATCTTTTACCCACCTCCTAGGAGAATTTGGAAATTCATATAAATCTTAATTTTACCGGTTATGTGAGTGGAATTTCTAAAATCCGAGAGACATAGTTAAAATCAAGGAATAAAATGTGGTTCAATGAGATGAAAATAATTTTGGATGAATAGTAACTTTTTACTTTTATTTACCACGGTTAAAAGTAAATAAGGTATTTAAGGGTAAAAATGATATTAATATTACCCTAACACATGTCCTAATTCTATTGGGCATGTTTATGTCGACCAAAAACAACCTTAGGAATAAAATATTATCATTTAGGTCCCCTTGTATTAGATTAGGACACTAATTATTATTTAATTCAAAGAAGAGTTAAAAGAGTTAAAATCAATGATTAATAACTAAAACATTTTTAATATAGGGTTATACATAAGATAAATTCGATTGTAAATATTAATTAGAAAGATAAAAATATTTCCTACATAATGATATTTTATTTATAATTTTTAGACATTAAATAATTTAATTTATGTATGACACAATAGTGATGCAGTAATTACCTAATTAATTAAATATTAAAATAATTGATATTATAAATTACAAAAATAAATGAAATTTGAGACTTTTTATGAATTAAACTAATTTTCTAGGTTAATATGACATATTAGGATTTTTTATATAAATTTTGTTCGAAGTAATAATGCTGTTATGAAATTATCAAAAACAAAATACCAAATAGTGTCAAAATTGACATAAAAGAGTTTTTAAAACAAATATTATATTATTAATTTATATTCTATTCCTAAATATCTAAGGTTCGGCAAAAGGACTTGTATCATGATAGGTGTTTCATTAATGTACCACTTGGGGGTTTCTTGGATGTATATAGTAAGTTTATTAACTATATAATATAAAATACTAAGTGACATGGTAAATGTCAAACTAATTAACTTAGAGTTAAAACTAAAAGATAAGGTTAATTTAGCGACCCAAACCTGTCTAGAAACTATTGGTTGAGTGGTTTTCGACCCATACCCACCATAAAGATTAATTAATACAGTTTGGAGCCATTAGAAACCGAATATGAATTTATTATAAAATAATATTTCTAGCTTTTCCAAAGGTGCCCCTCACCCCTCTTATAAAATGGAACTCCCCCTTCTCACTAATTATCATATTAAAAGCCTTTTGGCTTAGCCAAACTCTACCCAAATACTCTCTAAACTTACCTCACTTCAACCTATAATCCTTATTTTGATTATAATGACATCCAAAGAGCCCTTTTGATCAAATCAAAAGGAAGAACCTGAAGAAGAGGTAATGTTTTCACAACCCTCTTTCAAGTTCCTTTCTTCTTCAACTTCTCCTTTATTTTTTATTCCCATTCTAAAATAATAACTCAAGTATCTTATATATACTATGATTTTATTATAAATATGGTACAACCATATTCAGTAGTCTATCAATCCGTTGAATGACATGTCACCAAATGTGCATACATACGGCTTACCGTCTCAACATCGTGGTGTAATTGTCATTCAATAAATTATTATTTGGATGGGTATAATAATGATGCGTAATTCATGTAAATAATAAATATAACATGATAATTACTCTGTATATATGATATACCATCCAATTATATATTATTTTAATATCAAAAGAATGATATTGTCGCTCGTGCGTATGTACGGACTACAGTCTCCGCGAACGCGATGAGATTCATTCCCCATCGTATCAATTCAAGAATAATTCTCATTTAATGATTAATTTTTTTAAGGAATTGATATCATTCTGGATATGAATAAGATACAACCTATCCATAACAAACATGGCTTACATAACAAACCATATAAAAGAAAACGAGTAAGTTAACACCCAAAACAACGATAATACTAAGATATTATTAACAAATCAATGTCAAAAGATAATATATGATATCGTATTAATGTATATGTTTCCTGTATAATTTATTAAAAATTATTTCACCATTATACAGGAGGATAACCTACCCTCAACCAAGGAAAAGTACAATGTAAGGGTTTATTTCACAATCTCTTCATTATCCGAGGTTGTTTATATGTAATTATCTACTGGGACCTCTTTATCGTCCACATCCATGTTTCTTAAAAATGTATTTCAATTAATTCTTAATATTTTAATGACTATGGGATAAAGTCATTTATAAACTTGTTGAATTTTTATAAGAATTTTATAATGTAATATTTCTGTCGTTTTCCAAACAAGGTCCTTTTTAACCTTTTCGACAGAATTAAAGTAAGAATGTTTTTTTGACTTATATGGAGGGTGCAGCTATTTTCCAACATTATAAATTTTTTGAAGCTTTCCATACAATCTTATATAAAAATATCAAAAGTAATTTTTTTATTTCATAATTATGTGACTTTCAAATGATTTAAAAAAAAGAGATACTTCTCTCAAATAGTTTTGATTTCATCTATGTCAACATGCATTGATGGATTTTAAGATTATTTGAAGTTGATTAATTGTGATAAAAATTTTCCATATTGTATTGAAGGTTTTGTGATATATTTGACTGTGGATGTGTTATTTTTATACCATTCATGGTTTATGGAGAAAGTATTGACATTTTGGATGCTAATTTTAATACGAATATTTATGTTATGTTTAAACCTGTTCATATGAGGACTTCATTGGACATAATAAGTGATGGGTGGAGCCCGCTATAGATACTAGATGCATCGGTAGGTCTCATGAGACAAACTAGTGTCTTGGAACAAGGCCTTGACAAAAAATTATTTGTAGTATTGGCACAAGGCCTTGGCTATGTGGTTATGATAGTCTGGCATCATGCATTCCATCATTGTGAAAGTGGTTATTAATATTGCATGTGATTATTCTACTAGAAGAATATCCATGTGAATAAGTAAATGGAATTATTTCATTTTATTTTTGCCATATTATGATGACGTTCATGTTTAAAAGGCTTTTGTTTTAGTTATACATTGACTTAAATGTTTATGCTTAATTAAAAAGTTTCCTCTATATTGTTATCCTTACTGGGCATTTGAGCTCACCCCTTTCTATGTTTTATTTTTCCTAGGATGTGAAGAAGTATTTTTTGAATGAACTGCATGGATAGTATAAGTGGATATGAGTGTGGAGAAAAGATGTTGTTGTAGTTTTCACTTTATGATGTAATGTAAAATTTATGAATGTATTTAGTGTTTCCAAGACTACTAAACTAATCGGTCTTTCAAGACTTGATCTTTTGTGATCATGCCAATGTTATGTAATAATGCACCGACTCTGGGTAACTGGGGTTCGGGCATTACATTTGGTATCAAAGGGAGGTTTAGTACAAACCTTGGAAGCTAGATTTAGGTAAACTCTGATTAGAGAACATAGACCTAAGATAGACTTTGAGGATCAGTATAGAATAAATTACTAGAATTTTGGTATTGTAGAAATTTTGTGAGTTTTCTGAGCAATACATCCCTATCTGGATACGAGCAGGTAGAGGCTGCTTTGGAACAGATGTACCTAGGGGTAAAACCCAAAAATACCACTTTGATCTAGACTCGAACGGAAACTAGTGCACAACAACGGGCCTTGCTGCACTCTTGGTTACGACACTCCTGGGGGATATTCATAGGATAACTCCCATTTTCATTACAAATCATTATGAAAGGATTATGAATATATACTTCTTCAATGAATTTTTTTTATGATTATGGATTATATCCATAAATAGTTCAATTTATGTTAAGTGTTTTACAAGTATGGAATTATGTATTTTGATTCATAAACTGGTCTAGTTTATGCCATTGTTTAGAAATGGTGCCTAGTGGAAGAGATGGAAACTATATCAATGCATGCACTCCATGTAGGGATTTCCCGGCTGCTCAAGATAATTATAGTGGAGCTGGTGATGCAACTGGTGCTGATTAACTAATCACCATACTGGGACAACTCACTCAGTTTATGAATAATAACCTTACCCGTATGGAGCAACCAGATCCACATCATGGAGGATCGATGTTAGATCGCTTCATGAGTTAGAAACCAGCAACATTAAATGGGAGTACAAATCCATTAGTATCTAAGCAATGGATAAGTTCCCTAGAGAAAATATTTTAGGCTTTGGGGAGTAGTGAAAGGGAAAAAGTTTTCATGGCAGTTTATCACCTCACTGAAGATGTTGATCAATGGTGGTCATTGATTCAAAACATGAAGGAAGACGATGAAGTATCAAATATGTAATGGAGGGAGTTCAAAGATCTTTTCTTTGAAAAATACTTTCTTCGCGACCATCGAGTAGATATGGAAAGGCAATTTCTGAGTCTGAGACAAAAGGAGGATGAAAATGTCACAACGTATGAGGCTAACATTACAAGGTTAGAAAGGTATGCTGGAGATTATATACGTAACCCAAGAAGTAATATTGATCGTTTATTTGATGGGTTAAAACCATTTCTTCATAGATAATTAGTGTCACGATCCTTCTCATCATACAAAAATATTGTCTCATGTGTTATCAACACAGAAAAAGAAATATCTAAGTCTTATGACTCTAATGAAAAGAAAGAGAAGAATAGATTTTCTGATCACTCTGGGAATGCAAATAACTGGAAGAAGGGAAAAGTTGAATATCCATCCTGCTGTAAATGTGGGAAGAAACATCCTGGTACTTGCTTGAAGGGAATGAGAGTCTATTACAAGTGTTGTGAAAAAGGCCACCAAGATTGTGATTTCAAGGGGAAGAAAAAAGATACCAATGTTCAATTCTACAACTGCAGAGAGATGGGACATTATGCAAATGAATTTCCTAAGAATCTGGGTAATTTTCCTTAGAAAAGGCCAAGGGATCAAGGCCAAGCTTATGATATATCTACTGGTGAGGTAGAAGCTCTGAAAGATGTGGTGGCATGTAATTTAATGGTTTCCTCAAGTTTAGAAAATGCAATATTTGACTCTGGATTATCACATTGTTTCATATCTTCCTAGTTGGCTAAGAAAATTAGATATTTCCAATTTGATTTAACAAGGGAGTTGTCAGTTAAAACTCCTAAGGGAAGTTTCATTGCAACAATGTTTTGTGAATTAGTCCCAATTAGAGCACAAAAATGTTCTTTATCCGCTGATCTCATCATCATACCTATGATTGAGTTTGATATAATCCCCAGTATGGATTGTCTTTCGGACCATGATGTGACGATTTATTGTAATAATAATGAGGTTACAATTTTTTATGATGATGACAAGGAACACATTATATTTAGAGAAGAATCGTCACCACCTAATTCTAATCTAGATCCACCACCAGTAGATCAACAAAATTCAATTATTGGGGAGGATGAGAATAAAATGACTGTGGGTGAGGAAAGGAATGTTCAAATAGGGATGTATCTATTGTGAAAGAATATGTAGATGTGTTTCCTGAAGATTTACATGGACATCCTCCGAAACAAGAAGTTGAGTTTTCCATTGATTTAATTCCTGGATCAAGGCCTATATCGAAGACCCCTTATAGAATGTCCACTATGGAATTAGTTTAACTAAAGAAACAACTAGAGGAATTGAGTAATAAGGAATTTATTCACCATAGTGTTTCTCCATGGGGAGCCCCTGTAATTTTTGTTAAAAATAAAGATGGATCAATGAGGTTATGGATCGACTATAGGGAGATCAATGTTATAAAAATAAAGAACAAGTATCCCCTACCTCGCATTGATGATTTATTCGACCAACTGCATAGAGCTCAATAAATTTCAATGATTGACCTTCAGTTTGGATACCATCAGTTGTGTGTGAAGAAGGAAGACATTCTGAAGATAACATTTTGAACCAGGAACGAGTATTACGAGTTTACAGTAATGCCTTTTGGGCTAACTAATGCTCCCTTTGTATTCATGGATCTAATGAATAGAGTTTTCATGGAATATCTAGATGAATTTGTAGTGGTATTTATTGATGATATCTTGGTATACTCCAAAAGCTACGAAGTCCTTGAAAATCAGTTGCGCATTATCCTGAAGACTCTGAGAAGTCATGAATTATATGGTAAGTTTAGTAAGTGTAAATTCTAGATTCAGGGGATTTCATTTCTTGGCCATATTGTATCTAAAGATGGAATCTCTTTTGATCATTCTAAGACCATGGAAATCCAAGAATTTCCTGCACCAATGAGTATAACTGTCGTAGGTAGTTTTATTGGTTTAGCAGGTTATTATCGACGTTTCATCCAGAATTATTCCCAGTTGGCTAACCCATTAACAAAGCTCAAACGTAAAGGGGTTAAATTTGTTTGGACAAAAGAGTGTGAAGAATGTTCCGAATAACTGAAGATAAGATTAGTCAATGCTCTTATATTGACTCCACCATCAGGGAATGATGGGTCAGTTATTTATAGTGATGCATCAAAGACATGACTTGGTTGTGTCCTTATGCAAAATGGTAGGTTTATTGCTTATGTATCACAACAGTTGAAAATTAATGAGAAAAACTATCCTACTCATGATATCGAGTTAGTAGGTGTGATCTTTTCTTTGAAGATATGGAGACACTACCTCTATGGTAAAAAATGTGAGATTTATACTAATCACAAGTGTTTGAAGTATATTTTCACACAAGAAATCATCATGAGGCAAAGGAGATGTCTTGAATTACTCAAGGATAATGATTTCACGATACACTACCACCCGGGGAAGGCAAACAAGGTGGCAGATGCTTTGAGCAGAAAAGATCATGGAGTTTTGAACATGATGAGAATTGAAAGGGATCCTATTTTCACTGATCTAGTGATGATGGATAAGGGAATTACCCTTGAAGATGAAACACCAACACTTTTTAAAATGGTTTCCAAACCATCATTACTAGAAAGGATAAAGAGTTCTCAGATTGGTGACAAAAAGTTTCAAAAGAAGATTAAAGCTGTGAATGATGGGAGATTGAACAACTTTGTGTATGAATATGGAATTTTGAAATTTGGGAAAAGACTTTGTTTTCCTGATATACCTGATCTGAAAAGGGAATTGTTAGATGATTCTCATAGCTCCAATTTCTCAATACACCCTGGGAGAACCAAAATTTATAGAGATTTGAAGGAACATTTTTGTTTGGACAACATAAAGTGGGAGATGGATGATATTGTATCAAGATGTATTGGTTGTCAACAAGTGAAACCTGGAAGGCAACAGCCTGGATGAGTCATGAAACCTCTTCCCATACTGGAGTGGAAGTGGGACAATATTACGATGGACTTTGTCATGGGGCTACCAAAGACTCCTAGAAGGAACGATGCCATATGGGTTATTGGTTATCGTCTTACCAAGTCAGCACATTTTCATTTAATAAGAGAATATCTATCACTGTAACATCTAGAAAGAATTTATATTAACGAAGTTGTGAGACTTCATGGTGTACCCCTGTTGATTGTTTCTGATCGTGATCCCCGTTTTACATCAAGATTCTCGAAGATTCTTCAGAAGGCCTTGGATACTAAACTTCATTTGAGCACTGCCTACCACCCTCAAATAGATGGAAAATCAGAACGGACTATTCAAACCTAAGAATACATGTTGAGATCTTGCTCACCAGACCTTCAGGGTATGTGGGATCAATATTTACCTCTGGTAGAATTTTCCTATAACAATATCTTTTATTCGAGTATTCAGATGGAATTATATGAAGCGTTATACGGAAATAGATGTCGCACACCAACCTGTTGGGATGACGTTGGTGAAAGAAAACTTGTAGGTTCAGAACTGGTGGAGGAAAAAATGGAAAAGGTAAAGTTAATCCAAAACCACATCAAAGCATATCAAAGTAGGTAGAAGAGATATGCCGATAACCGAAGGAAGGATTTGTAATTTCCGGTAGGAGATCATGTTTTCTTGAAGGTATCTCCATGGAATGGAGTTATATGTATCAGTAAGAAGGGTAAATTGAGTCCTAGGTACATCGGACCTTTCGAAATTCTAGAACGAATTGGGGCTGTAGCTTACTGTTTGGCTGTGCCGTCATGTGTCTCCAAAGGTCACGATGTGTTCCACGTATCACTGTTGAGGAAATACATGCCTGACCCAACACATGTAATCACCCATGAGGAATTAGAACTGAACCCGATCTGTCTTATTGCGAAGAGCCCGTCAAGATTCTTGATATGAGAGAACACGTACTAAGAAAACGGTCGACTCGTCTTGTAATGGTTTTGTGGAGAAACCATAAGATGGAAGAGGCAACGTGGGAATCCGAGGAACTTATGATGAAGAACCACCCGAGTCTTTTCATGTGGTAGTATTCTATAAATTTTGAGGATGAAATTATTTGAAGGAGGGGAGAATGTAACACCCCAAGATTCCACGGTATGCTTCCCTTTGAATAATATGGTAGCGTGTGTTGTACGCAACTTCGAGTTCTAACACACACACTGCAACCAATCAAACTAGCCATTATGAATAGTAATACCCAATTTCTGAAATTTTATAAATTTTGTCTTTCAAAATGGACTTCATTTTTGGATTCGGAATATCAAAATTATCCTAGGGTGAAATTTTGGTATTTTTCTGAAAACATTCAATTTTTGATGAATAGTGAAAAAGCACTGAGTTATATTTTAAAACCGATTTTTTATTTAAATATTTATTTATTTTATTTAAATTTAATTAAGGTCAGAATATAAACATAATACTTATATATGTTCATGCTAATTCATTGGAGTTAGTTTAGAATAATTTTAGATATATATAAATTTTATTGAACTTTTCACCGTCTTTTACCCACCTCCTAGGAGAATTTGGAAATTCACATAAAACTTAATTTTACCACTTCTGTGAGTGGAATTTCTAAAATATGAGAGACACAATTAACATCAAGGAGTAAAATGTGGTTCAATGAGATGAACATATTTTTTTGGTGAATAGTAATGTTTTACTTTTATTTACCACGATTAAAAGTAAATAGTGTAATTAAGGGTAAAATTGATATTAATATTACCCTAAAACATGTCATAATTCTATTGGACAAGTTTAAATCGTCCCAAAAAAACCTTAGGAATAAAATATTATCATTTAGGTCCACTTGGATTAGATTAGGACATTAATTATTATTTAATTCAATGAAGAGTTAAAAGAGTTAAAATCAATGTTTAATAACTAAAACATTTTTAATATAGGGTTATACAAAAGATAAATTCTATTGTAAATATTAATTAGAAAGTTAAAACGATTTACTACATAATGGTATTTTATTTATAATTTTTATAAATTATATTATTTAATTTATTTATGAATCAATGGTGATGCAGTAATTACCTAATTAATGAAATATTAAAATAATTGATATTATAAATATCAAAATAAATGTAATTTGATAATTTTTATGAATTATACTAATTTTATAGGTTAATATTACATATTAGGATTGTTTATATAAATTGTTTTCGAAGTAATAATGCTTTTATTAAATTATCAAAAACAAAATACCCAATAGTGTCAAAATTGACATAAAAGAGTTTTAAAAACAAATATTATATTATTAATTTATATTCTATTTCTAAAAATCTAAGGTTCGGCCAAAGGACTTGTATCGTGATAGGTGTGTCATTTATGGACCACTTGGTGGTCTATTTTATGTATATAGTATGTTTATTAACTATATAATATAAAAATACAATGTGACATGGTAAATGTCAAACTAATTTACTAAGAGTTAAAACTAAAAGATAAGGTTAATTAATGACCCAATCCTATCTAAAACCAATTTTTTGAGTGATTTTCGACCCATACCCACCTTAAAATTTAAATAAACCACTTTGGAGCCATTAGAAACCAAATATGTATTTATTATAAAATAATATTTCTAGTTTTTCCAAAGGTTCCCCTCACCCCTCTTATAAAAGGGCAGTCCCCCTTCTCACTAATTCAAACATTAAAAGCATTTTGGATCGGCCAACCGATGCCCAAATACTCTATAAACTACCCTCAATTGATCCTAGAGGAATTAGTTTGATCATAAATCCAAACTAAGGAGCCCTCTTGATCAAATCAAAAGAAAGAACCCAAAGAAGAGGTAATGTTTTCACAATCCTCTTTCAAGTTCCTTTCTTCTTCAACTTCTTCTTTCTTTGTTATTACCATTCTTAAAAAATAACACTAGTATCTTATATATACTGTGATGTTATTATAGATATGGTACAACCATATTCATTATTCTATCCATCGTTTGAATGACATGTCACCATACGTGCATATGTACGACTTACCATTACCACGTCATGGTGTAATTGTTATTCAATAAATTATTATTTGGATGGGTATAATAATGATGTTTAATTCATGTAAATAATAAATATAACATGATAATTATTATTAATATATGATATACCATAAAATTATATATTATTTTAATATCAAAAGAATGATATTGTCGCTCGTGCGTACGTACGGACTACCCTCTCCACGAACGCGATGAGATTCATTCCCCATCATATCCATTCAAGACTAATTATCATTTAATGATTAAAAATAATGTTTAAGGACTTGATATAATTCTGGATATGAATAATATACAACCTATCCATAACAAACACGACTTACGTAACAAAACATATAAAAGAGAAAAAGTATGTTAACACCCGAAACAATGACAAAACTAAGATATTTTTAAAAAATCAATGTTAAAAGATCATATATGATAACATATTAATGTATATTATTCATGTATAATTTAATAAAAATTATTTAACCATTATATAGGAGGTTAACCTACCCTCAACTAAGGAAAAGTACAAGGTAGGGGTTTATTTCACAATCTCTTCATTATTTTAGGTTGTTTATACGTAATTATCTACTGGGACCTATTTATCATCCACATCCATGTTTCTTAAAAATGTATTTAAAATCATTCATAATATTTTAAAGACTATGGGATAAAGCCATTTATACCCTTGTTGACTTTTTATAAGAATTTTATAAAGGAATCTTTCTGTCATTTTCCAAACAAGGTCCTTTTTAACATTTTCGACAGAATTAAGGTGAGAATACTTTTTTTAACTTATACTGTGGGTGTGGCTATTTCCAGCCATTATAAAATCATCTAAGCTTCCCTTACAAGCTTATAAGAAAAAATTTCAATGTAAATGTTTTATTTAATAATTATGTGACTTTCAAATTATTTCAAAAAAAGAAATATTTCTCTCAAAAAGTTTTGATTTCATCTATGTAAACAACTTTTGATGGATTTTAAGCTTATTTGAAGTTGATTTATTGTGATACAAAACTTCCATATTGTATTGAAGGTTTTGTCATATGTTTGTTTGTAGATGTGTTATTTTTATACCATTCATCATTTATGGAGAAAGTATTTACATTTCGTATACTAGTTTTAATACGAATATTTATGTTATGTTTAAACCTGTTCGTATGAGGAATGTATTGGACTTAATAAGTAATGGGTGGAGCTCTGTATAGCTCCTCGATGCATCGGTAGGTATCATGAGACAAACTAGTGTCTTGGAACGGGGCCTTGACAAAATCTTATTTATAGTCTTGGCACGAGGCCTTGTCTATGTGGTTATGATAGTCTGGCCTTATGCATTCCATCATTATTAAAGTGGTTATTGATATTTCATGTTATTATTCGACTAGTAGAATATCCCTATGAATAAGTATATGCCATTATTTCATTTTATTTTTGCTCTATTATGCTGAAGTTCAATTTTAAAAGGCTTTTTTTTAGATATACATTGCCTTAAATGTTTATGCTTATTTATAAAAGTATCCACTATATTGTTACCCTTACGGGGCATTTGAGCTCACCCCTTTCTATGTTTTATTTTTCCCAGGATGTGAAGAAGTATTTTATGAATGACATGCAGGGATAGTATAATGGGATATGAGTGTGGAGACAAGATGTTGTTGTAGATTTCACTTTATGATGTAATGTATACTTTATGAATGTATCTAGTATTTCTAAGACTACTATACTAATCATTCTTTCGAGACTTGATCTTTTGTGATCATGCCAATGTTATGTAATAATGCACCGAATCTGGATAACTAGGGACAGGATGTTACACACAGGCTGTAGAGTCATGGCTGGAAGCCATGCTGACTATCTTTGAGCATCTAGAGACGCCTCCAGAGAGACGAGTCAAGCTCACTACCTACATGTTCCGAGACTCCACCAATAGGTGGTGGGACGTGATCTCACAGGCGGGTCATCAGCAGGTTATGGGTTAGGAGGAGTTCCAGCGCGTGTTCTACGAATTATTCTACCTGGAGACCCTGAGGGCCAACCGAGCTGTTGCATTTCACACCCCTCTGGGATAGGAGTGGGTTGTTCTTGGCAAGGAAGTTTGAGGATGGTCTCGGGTGGGAGATCTACTCGCAGGTCAATCTCTTCCAGTTGACTTCCATCACTTCCATCGTTAATCAGACACTGATTGCAGTGCGCAATCTGAGAGACTCCGGAGCTGCAGGCCAGGGCAGTTCTGCTTCTAGAGCTAGTTTTAATCCATATGACAGCAAGAATTACCGTATGGAGTCTACGCGTGGTGATCTGAGGAAGCAAGATTCATTGTCAGGAAGCCAGGTGATATGCTACCAGTGTGGCCGATTAGGGAACACGAGGCCGCAGTGCCAGAGGGACCCCGTGGAGTGCCTATCTTGTGGCAAGATGGGTCACCTTCAGCATTTTTTCTAGGTTTTCTCACTAGTATATGATGACCAGGGTTCTTCCATGACTCCTCGTTCAGGAGGAGCACCACCAGTTTCTCAGCAGTCAGGGAACTAGAGTTCTTTCGGCCGTTCGGGCCGAGGTGGAGGTTGGGGTCGTGGTAGTCAGTCACCAGTCCTTCAGTGCCAACAAGTAGGATCATATCAGAGTGGTCAGGCAGGGTCCCAGGGCCGCGGGGCAGGCCAGAATTTCACCATGGAGCAGACCTATCCGGAGCATGATCCTGGCCCTTCTACAGTTCGAGGTACGATTTTCGTAGCCTCAATTTTATCTTCAACTCTATTCGATACTGTTTCTACGCATAGATTTATCTCTGTTGCTGTTGTGGAGAGCCTTGGGATCGGTGTCTTTTCTTCTGCCGACTCGTTGACACTGGACACACCTTTGGAGATGAGGAGATATAATGTACGTCAGTGTAGAGAGTGCCCTCTAGAGGTTGCAGGGTATCGTTTCTTATGGGATCTCTACATCCTAGAGATGACAGGCTATGATGTCATTATCGGGATGAACTGGTTGGTTCCCTTACAAGAAGTCATCGACCGTTATCGCCGCAGGGTGAGTTTCATCTCACCCGAGGGTGAATGTTTTCTTCATAAAGGGAATGGAATGTCCGGGTGAGTCAGCAAGGACTCGAACATCATGGGCTAGGAAGGGTGACAACCCATATTACTAGTCTTTATCTGGATGATCAGGGGACTTTGTAGTTGGAATTTCCTCCAGTGGTGGATCATTTCGGGGACGTATTTCCAGAGGACTTTTCGGGTTTACCTCTGGAGCATGAGGTAGACTTTTCTATTGAGATCGTTCCCGGAGTAGCACTGGAATCCAGTCCTCCTTATAGGATGGCTACACCTGAGTAGCAGGAGCTCAATAATTAGTTGGAGGAGTTTCAGGAAAAGGGTTTCATCCAACCTAGTACTTCTCCTTGGGGTTCTCCTGTCCTGTTTGTGAAGAAGGCAGATATTACTCTTCATCTTTGTGTGGATTATTAGAAGTTGAATCAGTTGACGGTCAGGAACTGATATCCCTTTCCAAGGATTGATGTTCTCTTTGAACAGCTTCGAGGAGCCTGAGTGTTCTCAAAGATTGACCTGAGCTCCTGTTATCACCAGTTGCACGTTAGACCATCATATATACCTCTAATAGCCTTCGGTAGTAGGTATGGTCTATACGAGTATACAGTCATGCCGTTTGGTCTCAAGAACGCGCCTTCAGTTTTTATGGCACTGATAAACCTAGTGTTCCATCCTTACTTGGATTCCTTCGATGTGGTCTTCATGGACGATATCTTGGTGTACTCACACACTCGACACAACAATGCCACAATCTTGAGACCGTTTTGAGTACACTGAGAGAGAGTCCGATTTATGCTAAACTTTCGAAGTGCCACTATTGGATGGAACATATTCACTTCTTGGGTCACGTCATCCTAGAGGCAGGAGTATCGATGGAACCAGAGAATGTGAGAGCTGTCGTTTCCTGGGAGCAGCCGATGAATGTTTTTGAGGTACGGAGTTTCATAGGGTTTGCTGAATACTACATATGCTTCATTCAGGACCTCTCATGCCTAAAAACACCTTTGACAGGTCTGACCAAGAATGGGGTGAAGTTCTTATGGTTAGATTCTTATGAGACAGCCTTTCAGGAGCTTAAGGGAAAGCTGACGTCAGCACCGATACTTGTCTTGCCAGATCTAGGAAAGAGCTACACTGTCTATTCTGATGCTTCAGGTATCGGACTAGGAGTTGTGCTTATGTAGGGAGATGGAGTCGTTGCGTACGGGTCTCAGTAGTTGAGGCCACATGAGATGAACCACCCTACGCATGATCTAGAGTTGGCAGCTGTTGTTCATACCTTACGCTGTTGGAGACAGTACCTTCTGGGAGAGCACTTTGTGGTTTTCGCCGACCATAAGAGTCTCAAGTACATCTTCACTCAGTGTGATCTGAATATGAGGCAGCGCATGTCGGTCGAGTATCTTCAGTCTTTTGATTTCGAGCTTGCCTATATGCTAGGAATGGTAAATGTAGTGGCAGATGCATTGAGCAGGAGAGCTCAGATTCAGGCAGTTTATGAGGCCAGCAGTGAGTGGAAACTGATGGATCTGTTCTCTGAGATGCATCTGGAGGTGCATGACAGACATTGAAAAAATTTTATATCATCTATAGCTGTTACCTCTACACTACTTGTTCGGGTACGGATGAGGCATCTATAGGACTTAGAAGGCTTAGTCCTATGGGAGAGAGTGTCAAGAGAGGACCATGTTCCTAGACAGATAGTGGGTGAGGATGATATATTACATTTCCAGGGACGCGTATGGGTGCCAGAAGACATACGCGAGGAGCTGAAGCTAGATTTTCATTCATCAGTTTGGACAGTTCATCATGGTGTCACCAAGAAGAATCAAGATATTCATTGCCAGTACTGGTGGCTAGGTATGAAGAAGGATGTTGCTGGTTTTGTCATGAGATGTTTTACCTGTTAGTAGGTGAAAGCATAGCACCAATGACCAGTGGGGCTTTTGCAGTAGTTACCCAATCCGTAGTAGAAGTGGAATGATGTTGTAATGGACTTCATGACCGGTTTTCTGAGGCCACCTCGGGGGAATGATGTTTTTTGGGTTGTCTTCGACAGGCTCATGAATGTTTCTCACTTCTTGTTGATCAAGGAGACCTTTAGTGTCGATGACCTGGGACTACATTACATCAGTGACATCATTCGTCTACATGGAGTTCCACACACAATTATTTCAGATAGGGGTGCATGCTTTATCTCTCAGTTCTTGCAGGGACTTCAGAAGGCCTTGGGTACACATGTACTTTTGAGTACAACATACCATCCCCAGATAGATGGCCAGGCCCAGCGTACAATCTAGGTGCTTGAGGATATGCTCCAAGCTTGAGTTCTAGACATTGGAGGTTCTTGGGAGAAGCATATCACTCTGGTGGATTTCACCTACAACAACAGTTTTCCGGAGACTATTTAGATGGCACCTAACAAGGCTTTGTATGGTATGCCATGCCGATCACCCTTATGCTGGCTAGAGGCAAGAGAGGAAACTTTTCTAGGACCTCGTCTTGTTCAGGAGACTTCAGAGAAGATATAGCTGATTCAGAAGAGGATGTCTATAGCACAGTCTCGTCAGAAGTCTTATGCTGATCAGCGGAGACGGCCTCTGGAGTGTGAGGATTGGGATCAGGTTTTCCTACGTGTCGCAACGAGGTTGGGACACAAAATGATTCGGAGACAGGGTAATCTTTCACCGTGGTACGTCGGGCCATTTGAGGTTTTAGAGAGAGTTGGGCCGGTTGCCAATCAGTTGCAGCTACCCTAGAGGTACCAGTCCATGCCTGAAGTCTTCCACATCTCTCAGCTACGACATTACTTTTCAGACCCATCTCATGTCTTTCAGCCCGAGGCGGTTGAGCTCAAAGAGGATGCATCATTTGAGGAGCATCCCATCCGTATTATCGGTCATAGTACATAGGTTCTCCGTGGGTGGTCCGTTCCTCTTGTATGGGTGCTATGGCCGCATGGGCGAGTATAGGATGAGACCTGGGAGAGGGAGGCAGATGTACGATCACAGTGGCTAGAGCTGCTCAGGGTTCATTCTTCTACGCCTCACTAGGGAAATTTGGGGATGAATTTCATTAAGGGGGGAAGTTTGTAAGGACATGGATCTTTTTTTCAGGAATGCCTTTCCTTTTTTGGAGTTTTTGAGAAAAAAATAAAGTTTCTGGAAATTTTTGATGTACACTCCGTGTACATTCTGAGTACACGCCGTGTACTCATTCCCACTTGAAGCTGTGTATTGGCCGTGTCTGGGCCACACACACGGTGTGTAGGGGTGACATGGAGGCCGATTTTGGCGGAGTGTGGAAAGACCTAGTACATGCCATGTACTCTTAAAGTACACACCGTGAACTTTCTTTTTTCACTAAATGGGCAGGGGTTGCGCCTGACACACAAAAACGTCTTCCTCTAGGTCACGTTCATCCGAGAGCACTGAGGGTCCACAAATCTTCTACGAGCCCCTGCCTCTCTGTCTGTTCTCCAATTCAAGCACGGTCAATTGCATTAGAATAACAGTGGGGAGTTCTTCCTTCTACTTGAGCCTTGTATTCCAATTCCTACTCTTTCTCATGTTATCATGGTTTATGTGTTTTGGACATTTTCTCAGATCTACGACGTTCTAAGGAGAATCTGTCATCACTATTTACATATATTGATATCCTAGTATCGAGGTATGTGGTTTGTTCATTTCTGTAGATTGTATTTGAATATTTTGTGCAATTTAGCCAATTCCCTTGAACAAGAATTGTGCGTTTTATCTGTTTTCCCCTGATTGATTGCCTGTTTGCTTGATTGCTATAGTATCAGTTTACCTTTGTGAATAGAGTAGTTTTTCCTGTACTGTGGATGTTTCCATGCTTGTTTTGCTTGTTTGGCATTTTCCAATTGCCATGCCTAGTTTTAGGATACTAGAACTATTGCTTTGTTTTGTGTTTGAGACTTAAAATGATAGAAAAGTAGTTATAAGGTTTACTTGGATGATACACACGCACTGAGCATGCTTTTTTCTCACACAGTACTGTAAGAACCTAGTGTAGTTGACCATAGGGAGAATGGACATAAGGGATTCTCCAGAGTGTCTTTTACTTTACAATGCGAGACCACAAGGGGAATTGATGATGAGTACTTTCTCAGAGGGTCTGTAGTTCCTCGACGCGGGCTACAGGGGGAATGAGACATTGAGTGCTTCCCCAGAGATCCTTTAGTACGATACAAGACTATAAGGGGAATTGATGGTGAGTGGTTCCTCAGGAAGTCTACTTTTAGCTGAACTAGAGGGGTGAGACTGAGTGTGCCTCCTAGAGGGTTTCTTATACTTGTAGGTTGAACCATACTGGTTAGGATTTGAGAGCTACCCAGAGGGTTACCTTTTTTCCACTTGTTGTTAGTTGATTACTTATGTACTTTATATTTTAGAACTATGGATTGTAGCTATTGTGTGATTTTCTGTTTACTGCTTCCTGCAAACATACTTGCCCTATATTCATTGACTGTTAGGCACAAGTCTTTAGGTTATGGCCTATTGGGATTGTATCTCACAACCTGTTTGGGCCATGCATTTGGGCCCAATAAGACTTCGTTGTTTCAAGTATAGATAAGGGCAAGATCCCTTCTACCTCAGGTGTTTGACTTGCTGTAGAGCTAGAGAGCATGGGACCAAGCTACGACTTGCGATGCAACTAGAGTTGTTGTTGCTTTAGTACTTTGGGTTCAGTTGTATTTCAGCACGTTGTTTTGTTTGCTGTTTTCCTTAGATACTTGTACCTACTCCATCATTGTCATCATTGCTATATATTTATTCTTCCTCTTTTTGGTTTCTGTATTGTATATATTTACTGCTTCCGCTATTGATTTTTGTTTTCCTTACCTTGTATACCTTACCAAATGAGGGCATAGTCTCCCCAATAACATACCAAGGCCCTCACTGCTAGTCGGTAGCCTCTGGCGTTTGGGAAAATGAGCTTTAGGTCATGTGGAGAACCAGGTACGGGGCACTAGTGGAGGGGCCCTGGATTAAGGTCGTTACATAAATCTAAACACCGTCATTAGAAAAAAAACTTCTCTAACACCACTCAGAAATCATCCTAATGTGTTTTTTAAGATCATTAAATTATCCTTATATAATTGGAAACACATAAAAATTCATGATCTATCATTAATAAAATAGCATTCAGGGAAGAACACAAAACAAAAACAATCATACTTGAAATGCTGCAAGCTCTATCTCTAACAAACTTGGAGGATTTTTCATGATCATAATCTCCTAGTTAGAACTAATGAACTCTTTTAACTATAAGGATTCTACTAGAAACTATAATCTTATTTATGAATCATATTATAATACCATAATATTTTGTGTTATATTTCTCTTTAAATAAATTTAATGTATTCAAAAACTTATTTAACACATAATATTGAGCTTTAAGTGAACTGTGATATATTATAAAATATTAATATTTTAATGTGATTGTTATAAACTAGAAATTAAATTTAGTGGTCTAAATAGAAATATCAACATTATGAAAATAAGCATATAATTTTTTATATAATTCAAATATATTTATTAATTTATAATAAATAATCACTCAATTTTTAGTGAAGTTAATTTAAACCTCAAGAATAAATTTTCTTAAAAAATGACTTTTATTGCATCTTGTATGAAGATATTATAATTAATTTATACCACATTTAAAAATTATATTTTAAATAAAGGCTCTCATTTTTTTAATATCAAATTTATCTTAGGGTGAATTTTTTATATTTTTCTAAAATAGTTTATTTTTTGATGAATAGTGAAAATAACAATTTTTCAAATACTATCACTTTTATGTAATTGTTATGATGTAATAATGAATTAATGATTTACTAAACATTTTTATTATCCAAATATAGGTTAAATTATTTATATAGTGTATTTAAAAGCACTATTTTGAATTTGGGAACCCAATATTGACTCGTGTGAATTTTAGTGACATTTTATTCAAATTAAAAACTATTTTTTGGGTCTTTACATTTAATGGTGTTAATGGAAGAAAAAAATATTTTTTAGATTTAAAATATGTAAAAAACATCCCATTGTTTATGATTTTATCAAAAAAAATCATGTAGACCAATATATTACTTGATTTCAAGGTGAAATGATCTTTACTCCTAAATTAGGTATTGTCATAAAAACTATTTTTCATACATTTTGTATTTTATATTATAATTAGTTTACAATACATTTAGAAATTGAATCTGATAAAATGGTTTCAAAATTTCCAATTAATATTTATAATTTTTTTAATTTCCCTATTATTTTTTGCCATATAATTAAGTTATCATGGTAAAAAGTTAATTTATCACAATTAATGTTAATATGGGTTTAAAGTTGGTTAACTAGGAGATAAGGTTTAAAATGTATCCAAAACATGTATAAATTTTATTAGTTGAGTTTATTTAGACCTTATAACATCTTATATTCAACTTTAGTGTGTCTTTTATATAAATTACATGATTATGATATATATTATTTAATCTAAAAAGTAATTCCAGGTTTTTCCTTTCCCTCTTTTAAAATATGATACCTACTCTCCTCCCTTATTCATAATGTTTGATCACTATATATCATAAAAAACCTAAAATTATACCTTCATGTATTCCTTTCCCATATCCTAGTTCATTGTTAGTTTACAAAATACCATCCTTTCATTGATTAAGGTGTAATCCGAAAGTGGTTTCTCAATGAAGAGGTATAACTCTTAACAAAGAACATTAAATTTTATTTCTTCTTAAAAATCCTCTAAATATATGGAATAAATTAAAAAATAATTACTTAAGTATATTAAATATAATTAATTATTGTTATAGTTATGAAAAATTTATTATAAACCTCCTTTCTATCCCATGGTAAATGAAAACATCGCTCGTGCGTATGTGTGGACTACCACCTCCATGAAGTGATTGATTTTATTTTTCATCACAACTTAAAATTTATGGTTATAATAATGGATTAAATAATATATATGATATATATGATATTATTATATTTCTATAATTGTATTGTATTATTTAATTGTGTTTTTTTCCATCCATCAAAAAGTGGAAACATCACTCATGCGTACTTACAGATTATCATCTCAAATATGTGTTGTAATTTATTTTTCATAAATTATTTATATAAATAGGTATAAAAGTGTATGTAATGATTAAATATTATATTCCTGACATTAATAAAATGATGTATATTATGGATCCACGATCAAATAACAAGGATCATGAATTTTTAACCGAAACATGAATGAAAAACAAAGCAAGTATTACTCGAAATAGTTATTTTAATAAATAATTGTTAATAAATGGGTTATAAGATGTTATAAGTAAATAATATATTTTATGATATATATGATTATGGTTTTGGAATAAATTTATAATAAATGTATTTTTTATACATGTGTTTTGAACATGTACAAATTAATTTGAGACTTTAGGTAAGCTATTTATGTTTGAATCTCATTTTAATCAGGATTATTTATACTTGAATTTCCATTGAGGGAAATTATTTGATCCATATATAATAAACCAATTTTATTTTACTCTATATATTTTATTCATGTAATTTTAACGTAATATTACTATGTTATTCTCATTGGTACTAAAAATTACAGAGAATTTGTTTTTAAGAAGAACCCAATTTATTTCCAGTTTGGTAGATAAATATTTTCTTCCATGTCTATATTTTCTTTAAAATTATTTCTAGAATATTTTTACTTTTCTATAGTGATTTATTATATTAATTTTTAACCATTTTTTTATTCTATAAAAGGTTTAAAAATAACATTCTTGTCATTTTATAAACAAAGAACTTTTTACTAAAGGTGTTAAATAAATCTTTTGATTAATGTATACCATAAGAATAGATTTTACTACCATCATGAATAATGTTTATTTTGAAGATTCTTTTATAATATTACGTGGTTATTTTCAAATAATTTTTTTCTTAAGTTCTTTATTTTTTTATTTTAAATAGGTGATTTTAAAATGAAAAGTGTATTTTCCTCAAGAAATATTCCAATTATATTTTAAAGGAATTTTTCATATATTATGAAATCTTTTATGTTAATTATTTTTCACTAAGGTTATGATCCAAAAATACCTTCAAAAAATATGATTCATATGGTTTATGAAGGAGAAATTTATGAATGATTCTATGAAATCTATTTCTTGTGTTTGATTTAATTATGTTATAATGAAATATTTCGTAAACTCATTTATTTTCCAAGGGGTATATGATGATGAAATGATGAATTATTTTATGATCTTGTCCAAACTTTATGTATTAAATTTATTTTATAGGTGGGTTCTTTATAATCATCCAATGCATTGGGTAAATATTTATAACTCATGGGATGACTATGTTATTCCTGAACCAAATTTCATTTTCACAACATTATGTGTGGACATGGTTTCATGTCCATAAATTGATTTATGGACCTCATTAAATGTCTGTAAATTGATTCATGAACAATTTTTCATGTCTATAATTTTATGTGAGGACCTAATTTCATGGCTTTAGATTAATGAGTAAACTTGTTACTATTTATACATGTTCGTAATGTTATAAGATTATTCTTGTTCAATATTCCAATGTTTATTATATTCTCTCATGGATAATAATTAATTATTGATGTTTCCACACTATTATAACCTTTTTATTTTAGTATGATAAATACTCTTTCCATGAATCATGATTTAAAATTATGAATTTATTGGGTAGTACATTCTTTTGTTATGATCATGTTCTCATACCATTATGCTTACTTAGATTTATAGATTAATATCTCCCTTGTTTACCCTTACTGAGCATATGAGTTCACCATTTCTTATGTTTCCATTTCCCCCAATTTATGAAGAATGATTTTAATTAGGTTATGTCTAAGGAAAGTACTATGATATAAGATCTTTCTAGTGGTTTTATAATATCTTTTATGAAATAAGATGTTTATACATAGAGTCCAAAAAGATACTAAACCTTTATTGTTCTGTAAAATGTGTAATTATGTTATGTATTGAATATTCATATAAAATGATGTAATGTTTATATATGTTATTCTTGGTTCAAATTAGTTGGTATCAAAGATGGTTTTAGTTATTTATAGAGAGTAGGACTAGAAAAATTTGGTGAAAATCATGGATATAAATCTAAGTATAGAAACCAACCAAACATTTTTCTAAAGTTGAGATTTTCTATTTTCTTTGAAAAGAATTCCATATATAAAAATTATATTGTGGATTCATATCTAGAGGTAAAAAATTTGAATGGTGTGGATTGAGTATTAACTCGATAGTCATCAGTTCACGATGAGTGGGCCTAAGACTACACACTTAGCTAGACAATATTAGGGGATATGATTGATATAATTCGAATTTTATTTATAAAACATTATGATGTATTGAAATAGATTATGAAAATTAGTGAACTAGTTTAATACTATGGTTTCATATATAGATAATAAGGTTTCAAAATTTAGGTAATCATAGGAATTATTTTCATGAATATTTTATTTTCACTCATATTTTTTATCGCTTGATTCTTAATCTATGTTTTTGGTTTTTGTAAATGGTTGGAACCTAAAGTAATATTTTGAATAAAAAATGTGATGGAAAATGCAATTAATATCATCATTATAAACTATATTAATTTGTATTTGGTATAAAATATCTTGTGTCCATGATTACAAAACTCTCATAGGCTATGAGTGGTAACACAAATCATGTTGAACTTTAAAATGAACCAAGGATGAAGTAACATGACATTGAATATATTTTTTGTTAAAAATTCCACCGTACTTATATGGATTTTTTATCCATTAATTTGTGAAAAAATGGAACAATATGATGGAAAATATATTTTATATTCTTCAGTGCTCAAACCATTATAATGTTTTCGTATTTTTCTGTCACTAGGATGGTGAAGCAGATTAGTGGTGGAATCTTATAAATAATATTTGGAATGAATAATAAATAAAATTCTTGGAATGAAATAATTTAATACGGTATTCTTTAATAAGAACGTTCCATGAAATATTTATACTAAAATGGATAGGGACTTTCTATAGTTTAATAAAGAGTATAATGATTCCATCAACACCTTTGAAGAAAACTTTACAAGACTTGCGAGGTACACTTTTGATTTTTATAATTGACCTAGAAATTAATATTGGTCCATTCATTAGTGGTTTGAAGCAGAGTATTCAAAAGGTATTATCCATAAGGTAATATGGAATATATGAATAAATTATTCAATTTTAACTCAAATTTGAAATGAAAGTTGGAAACCCTCTTAGTTAGGGTGATAAGTGAAGGAATATAGAGTTTAATAGAAGCTTCAGTGGTAGCTCACATGGAGAGAACAATAAGTTTCAACATAATACATTCAAAAAATGTGGGATGGATCCCTCAGGAAATTTCATAAAACTAATTATAGATGTTTCAAGTTTTGGAGGCCTGAACATCAATAAAATAAATGTTGGAGTGATGTGAAGAGTTCATTCAATGAAATTAATGGAGAGAAAGAACAATCAAATACACCTCCCACACTTTAGAGATTTAGATGCAATGATTTTGGTTATTTTACAAATTTATACCCTAATCCAATGTCTAATGTGGATAATAAAGCTCAAAAACCTCTAAATTTGAAGGAAAAATGGATGTATCATGTGATCACAACAACCAAAGTTGGTTATGATAATGACATGGTGAAAGTTACACTATTCATCCACTCCAGAAAAACTAATGTTTTATATGATTATTGATCTACCCACTATTTTATATCAAAGGTATTTTCTAATGGAATCAAATCACTACCTAAAAGATTATATATTGGGTTATAGGAGAAAACTATTAATAGTATGATTATTTCATTATATGTCTATATCTCCTCTCTCATAGAAGTGTGTGTAAATGTGCTTCCTAAAAATCTAGTGATTCTCCCTATATTTGAGTTTGATGTGATTTTTGGCATGGATGGGATTTCTCTCCCTCTATACTATATTAATTTCTAAATAAGGATAGAGTAATTATATATTTGAAATAAATATATGATAACCTTTCAATTTTTGGAAGATTATAAATTTCCATTGGAAGTTACATCCATTATCTGAGTCACACTACATATTCATGAGGGATATTTATCTCAAATGGTTGGGTGAAAACTCAAAATCAAAGATATTCCCATTATTCAGGGTTATGATAATGTATTTCCTGAAGCATTTCCTTGTATTACTTTAAATCGTGAAGTTTATATTTCAATAGAACTCATACTTGGTGCTATAACTATTTCAAATAATCCATTTAGAATTTTCCTTATTGAGTTGATGGAATTTAAGAAGAAACTTTGGAAGAATCTTGATAAAGGATTCATGTACCCTAGTGCAACACTATGGGGTGAACCAATTATTTTTGTTAAAAAGAAATATGGGAAAATGTGTCTTTTCATTGTAGAGATTTAACAAGATCAATATTTAGATCAATTGCCCTATACCCCATATTAATGATTTTTTTGATCAATTATGAAGAGCTAAATATTTTTCCAACGATTATCTTCAATCTAGATATCATTAGATAAGGATTAAGGAGTTTATAAACAATAAGAACTTTCATATGAGGCATGTTCATTAAAAATTTATTTTAATTCAATTTGGACTCCCAATTGGTCTGGCTATGTTTATGGATTTAATGAATAGAGTATTTAGAGATCACCATGATTAGTTTTTGGTAGTTTGTATAGATGATGTTCTTATATATTCAAATAGAAAGTATTATCATGAAGATTATTTGAGGATTTTGATAAAGTCACTGATGAAGGAGAAGTATTATTCTAAATTTACCAAGTTTGAATTTTGGCAACATAAAGTCTCATTCTTGGGTCATATAGTCTCAAGTTAGGGTATAACGGTGGATCATTCAAAGGAAAGAGGTATTGAAAAAATGGCCCAGACTAACCATAGTGACCAAGATCCTTATTTTTCTTGAGGTGGAAATATGCTATTAACGATTACTGAAAAATTTCTCACAGTTATCAAATCCACTAACCACGTTGACATTGAGGGATATATGTTCTTTTTGGTATATTAATATGAAGATAATTTCAGGGAACTAAAGAGAAGGTTAAAAAGTGCACATGTTCATACACTATCATATAGTGAAAAAGGGGTTATGACCAATAGTAATGCAGAAAACAAGGGACTAAGATGATTCCTAATGTAGAATGATATGGTGATATATTATGCATATCTCCTATTGAAAATTCATGAGAAAAATTAAACAACTAATGATTTAGAGTTGATAGTGGTAACTTTTTCAATGAAAATATAGAGGAATTATCTTTATGGTGAATGTTGCGGAATATACCAGGAAAGCTCAGCCAGGGACAAAGTCCCTGACCATTTATTAAAGAAAAGGAAAAAGTACAGTAAAAGCAGGTTTAGGAGAACCGGAAACCATACAACCAAACAACTGATCCCCCAAGCACAAACGACATCCGAAATTCAAAAATCAAAAACCACGAACCCTGATCCTTCCTCGAGCCGCGCGAAACCTCGAGAAGCGTTTCACGTGACAGCCATTACACAGCCAGCGAGAAATCTGGAACCACACACATCTCCACCACGTGCATCCACCACTGCAGGTCGCCGACGAGACCATCAAGCATCATCGCCAGAAAACCCATCACAGAACACTACCAAAAATCATCACCGTCACAAAACCAGCATCGCCGGTGAGAGTCAATAATCAACCTCGACTTCGTAGAATCAAACACCAAAACCAGATTGCTGAACGAGATGGGAATTGTCTCTGCGGTTCCACATAGCGGAACCCCCCACAAGACAATCCCGCAGAAACCCAACCACAAGCAAATCATCATCACCACCACAATGTTCTGATGAAGTCTTCAATAGGTTCTGGATAAAAAGTTGAGTTCTAGTACAATATATCATCCTTACCTAAATTTTCAGTATAATAGGGATATTAAAACTCTATAAGTCATGTTTACATCTTTATCTATGGATTCTAAAGTTGGCTGTGATAAAAACCTTCCTTTGGTGGAATTTTCATATAATAATAGCTTTCGATCAAGCATTTAGCTGGATTCTTATGAATTCATTGATGTTAGGAAGTGAATACTCAAAATGCTAGGATAAAGATGGAGGAAGAAAGAAATTGGGACCTAATATATCTGAGGAAATGGTAAAGAAGGCTGGATCAATTTATCAACACATTAGGGAAACTCAGAGTTGGAAAAGACGTTATGCTGATAATTTATGGTGTGATCTAAAGTTTGAAGTAGGTTACAAGGTATTATTATGAAAATATCCATGAAAAAAGTTTATGAGATCTAGAAATAATTGAATGTTGAGACATAAAATATATCATTCCCTTTGAAATTCAAGATTATATCAAGTTGGTTTCTCATTTCCTGATGCTTCCACCAAGTCTCTCTCAAGTTCATGATTTCTTCCATGTATCTCTCCTAAGGAAGTATATAACCAATAATTTACATGTACTAAACTCATTGTTCATACTATTATAGAAATATCACTATTATGAGGAATAACCAATGTAAATTATGGATATAATATATAATGTGATGTAGAAAAAGACCACTCACTTGGTCAATGTTTTTTTAGTGAAACCATAAATTTGTGGAAGTTATGTGGGAACCTAAGGATGTGATGAGATATATGTATTATTAAATGTTTCTATCAAGGTGATGATCTTTTTGGGAAAAATTATTATTATGGGGTAGAATGTAACACCCCAAGATTTTATGTTATCTTTCACTTTAAATAATTTTGATGTGTTCCATAGTTTTCTTAACATGGAACATCAATATTTAAGTTAACTGGGATATACTATAAAACGTTATTATTTAAATGTGAATCTTATATCCAAGATATTAAAATTAGAGGTATGAATAGGAATAACCATATTATTAAAAATATGTATAAAGGTTTTATATAATTCAAACTTATAAATTAATTCAAAACTAATAAGCAATAAATTTTTAATAAAGTTATTTTATGCTTAAAAAATACATATTCTTTAAAAATGATTTTAATTGAATTTTGTTCATGGATATTATAATTAATTTACACCAATTTATAAAATTTAATTTTTAAAAATTGATATCTTTTTTGGATTCATCATATTAAATTTAGCTTATGGTGAATTTTTGAGATTTTTCAAAAATAGTTGCTTTTTGGATAAATAGTTAAAGTACATATTTGTCAAATACTACCACTTTTATGAAAATATTATGATGTAAGAATAAAATAATAAATTTTCAAAACTTTTTTTCAACTAAGTATATGTTAAAGTAGTTAAATAAATTATTTTAAAACATTATTTTGAATTTGGGTGCCCAAGCTTAACTTTTTTGAATATAATTGATATTTTATTCAATTTCAATACTATTTTATTGGTCTTTTAATTTAATGGTATGGTTAGAGTATTACATTAAGTTTTTTCTAGATAAAAATTTTAAAAATTTATTTTATTATTATTAAACCAAAAAAATTCATGGAAATGAACTCATTACTTTATTTCATGGTGAAATGTTTTTTACTCTTAAATCATGTATTTTCTTAAAAACTGTTTCTCTTGCATTTTTTATTCTTATATTAAAATTAATTTATGAAAACTATATAAATTGTTCCTAATAATTTTTTTTTCCAAATTTATAATCAGCATGTCCACATTTTTTTGAAGGCCCCTTTTATTTTTGGTTATATAAATAAATTTCCAGGGTAAAAAAGATAAGGCATCATAGTTAAGGTTAAAATCGGAATAAAGTGGATAGACTAGGAGATAATTATTAAAATGTATACAAATTTTTTCTAAATGTTATTCATTCAGTTAATATATAACCTATAAAACATTATATTTGAATTTTGGGTGTCTTTGTTCCACTTGATAAGATAATGATATATATATATAATTTCAATTTTAAGAAATTCCAAGAAAGTCCTTTATATCTCTTCTAATAGGGAACCTCTTATCATCTCTTATTCAAAGTGTTTTAGAACTATATAATGGATAAGTCATACCCTAATAACATCCTAGATTAATTACCCATATTTAATAACTTTTATTATTTCAAAAATAACATCCTTTCAAGGCTTAAGGTGTAAGCTAAAGGAGGGTTCTCAATGAAGAGGTATAACTCTTAACTGAATACTTTTTATTTTATTTCTTATTATAAATTCTCTAAATCTATAGTATCAATTGTTATATAATGACCTCGGTATCTTAAATATACTTAACATTTTTATGATTATAGAAAAACCATTATCCACCTCATGTTTATCACATAGGAAATTAAAACATCACTCATGTATATGTTTGGACCACCACTTCCATAAAGCGATGCATTTAGGTTTTCATCACCGCTTCAAATTAATGGTTATAATTATAGATTCACAAAATATATATTATATTTATAGTATTATTATAGTTCTTATTAAACATTATAACTCTTTTTGAATCCTTCCAATCTATTTTGGATATGGTTTGTCAAAAATATCATTATTTTGTAACAAACACTTTGTCCAAAGTTTGATAATTATTCCATGGCCTACCCATATGACCCATTGAGCCTTTTTAGTGTTGATAGAAAATAAAAAATCCTGATTTCATAGATGTAAGAAAAGATAAGACATTAAAAAAATACTAGTACTACTCAATATATAAAGGGGACTAGTATGATATTGATAAAACATGTTCATATATTCATATGAACATCTACACAAAAAGATGGATACATCATATTTATACATATATAATCCCATTTTCAATGAAATTGAGTAAATATAAGACATGTAACATGTTAATCTAGTATCATATGACTCACACATTCATGATTATCTAAATATTACGGACCAAGTTGATGAATACATAATATGTCATTCGTTTAGAAAATAAGAACACCACATATCCCTCATCTAAGTAGCTAGTCAAATATCATGTCACTCAACTAATAATGACCCTTCATTTACTTAGTATAATTCAGTTAATGTCTAAAATTTCTTTAACTCATTAATGAGTTGAAAAATTCAATCTTGGTTGAGATTTGACGAGCGAAATGATCAGAAACAAACCCAACTGCCCCTTTATTATCTAATCATCAATGCCTGTTTAAGAAATGAATTAAATTATGAAGGTTTTTATGTTATGTACCTAAGTAAACTCAACTAATGTGTATTCCTAATAAGAATACACCCTAAGAATATCAACGATCATATGATATTCTATGTGATAAACATTGATGGGTCAAACTGGATTGTACGACTTAGCTAGATACCTCATCATTTTATTCATTATATATAATATACAACTCTTTATATCGATTATAAGATTCTAATCATGTTAATAATAACATATAATCATAACCCACAATACTCTATAACAATCATCAATTCAGGAAAACTAAATGTCATACTTTGAGGATATATTATCATTACACTATTCATTTAATATAAGTGCATCAAAAATGAATGAATGATAAGTGATGATTTTATTTATTATAAATTTAAAATACATTTGAAAAACATTACATACAATCTCTCATGTATCTTGTACTATGATATTCAACATGGCCCTTATGATTTTACCACACTAATGGTTTTGTTAAGTTATCTTCTAAATGCTTCTATTTATCCACCCAATTGATCTTTATATCACCCCTCTCAAATATCTCTCTAATGAGATGGAACATAAAAAGGGTGTTTTTAGTATTTTAGTGAGACAAAGGTTCCTTTTCATGAGAAATATCTCCATTATTATCATAGTAAATCTGATTTAATATCTTTTTCTAGGAACCAATCTAATTTAGTGATGAAATTATTAATCCATATAGATTTCTTTATATTATTTTATGTAGTGATGTACTTTAAATATGTTTCCATGTCTAATATATTGGCTCTGTTGGAACAATTCCAAATAATTACTACATCATTTATAAAAAACATTAAACTAAATTAAGATCACATATAATATTTTTTGGATTGGAAAATAGAAGTAATTTAACCCCTTATACCAAATTCATCAACACCTCTAAATACCAAGTATTTATACTTAATTATTATTAATACTTTAGGTTGTTCATTATATAAATCTAGAAAATATCACTATAATTAGATTGTTATCTACTTGTAATTATAAAATAATAAGCGTCATCGGTTTGAGTACACAATATATAATACATGATAGATCCTATGGTGGATGCATAAGGATCCTTATGCATCATTTTTATCTTTTTAGAGGGATCTTGAATTTATTTAAGATTTATTCCCTGAAACACTGGTAAAGACCCAATATGGTGTTCTACATGCTAAACCACTCTATAAATTTACCAATATATGTGTTTTGACTTAGTCCAAGAAACCTATTAGATATATCTCTATAGATCTTTATACCAATTATGCAGTTTTTTCACCTATTAATTTCTTCAAGAATAATTTTCTCAACCACATATTTACAATTTGTAAATTCATAACATCATTTAAAATAAGTAGTATTTCAACCACATAAAATTTCATAAATAACACATCATTACCTCTGACCTAGTTTTATACAGAATAAAAATCCATGTTTTTAATGAAACCAAACTCATTGATTAAAACATAAAACTAGATGTTCCAAATTTGTGTATATTAATTCAATCCATAAATGTATTATTTCAACTTGAAAATATTAGCAGACTCATTTATAACCTCAAATCGTTCTAGCTATATTATATTCACATCCTTGAGTAAATTTTAATTAAGGAAAGTAGTTTTGAAATCTATTTTACATATCTAATAATTATAATAAGCTACTATAATAAGAAATATCTAATTGGGATTTACCATCACAATTAGTGAAAAGTATTTTTAGAGTCAATACCATGAATTTTTTTGTAACCATTTTCTACCAGTTTTGATTTATAGGTAGACACTATACCATCCATTTCATTTTTATAGAAGAAAAGACTCTGGTAACCTATATTTCTCACCCCTTAAGGTTCATCTACTAAAATAAAAACTTGGTTAGTGAAAATGGAGTCTAATAAGATTTAATTTTTTTAGACATCACAAGGTATTAAAACTATTAATTGTATCTCATTAGGAATTAGATTCATCACATATTAACATTAATTTATTATAATTTTACACAAGAAATCCATATATCTGAGGATCATGATGAATCCTACCAGACCATCAAGGTTCTTGTATATCCTGAGTCGATTCTTCTTCCAAAAATTTTAATGGATCTGACCCAACTTCCATATAAAGAGAAGCTCCCATTTATTAATATTTTACTTCTGTAAGTTTAACTTTCCTCTCACTAACTACTTGAATAATATATTAGTTCTTAGAAAATATTTTAGTTTAATCCAAAAACACTTTATATTCAGTAGGATTTTTTTATGTAATATCCTTTTGTTTCCTTGGGATTATGGACAAATTAGAAATGGTTAGACTTTAGGTCATATTTTTCAGAATCTAAACATTATACGAGTGCCTCACAAAACCCAATTATTTCTAAAATACAAACTAAAAACTTTACAATATTATTTATCATATGGTTTATTTTTGAATACTTTACATGGAACCTGGTTAAGTAAAAATGTAGTAGTTTCGAGATAATATCTGTAGAATAAAATAGAAAGTTCACACTAACTCACCACTGATCCAAATGTGTCCAACAAGGAATAATTACTCCTATCATATATTCTAATTCACTATGATATTCCAAGAGGGACGATTTTTGGATAAATTCCACAATTCTATGATTATTAGTGAATTATAGACTCAAGTATTCACCACCCTAATCTGAATGAATAGTATTAATACCTATTCCAAGTATCATTTATTATGAAACACTTGGAACTTTTCAAAAGTTTTATACTTGTGTCTCATCCTAAACACATAACCATATAGAAAAAATTCTTCAATAATGTGATGAAGTACCAAAAACCCCCACTTGATTATGTACTCATTAATCTACACAAATCACTATGTATAAAATCCAATAGTCCATTATCCATCTCACCTTTTCTATTAAAATGTGACTTGTTCATTTTTATTAATAAAAAATATCCAAAGTTATCAAAATATTCAAAATTTAAATATTCTAAAAATCCATCTCTATAGAGTCTTTGAATTTTTTTTCTCATTTGTATGTCCAATATAAAAACTCGCACATAATAATACCTTCAATTACATGATTTATGACATATATTTCATTAATTAAATCCCAAATACCTGTTAATATTTATAGTTTTAGTCTATTAGGATTGATGTTACATTAAAAAGTGGAAACTTATATGTAATATTTATTTTTCACACAAAAAAATATCATTAAAAATACACAGTTGCTACATTCAAGATAACTCCCCTAAATAGATCTATAACATTATTAAAATTATCAATCATCCTTAATACTAGTTAAATTTTTTTTAAAACATGGGATTTTAAAAATAAATCTTTGTAAGAGATATAAAATAAAATAAATCCATTATTCCATTTGTAAAATTAAATATCCATAAGAAAGTTTACATTTTTCATAATAAACATTTAGCTCAAATATCCATTTAATTGTTTTTTATAAAAAGAAAAAAAATTAATTTCTCATTATGTTTAATAAGAATTTTCGTAATAAATTATAAATGAAAAATCATAATCATAAGGTATTATTGGATAATATTATAACTCATTAATACATTTCTTTAAAAAAATATTCCTTTCACATCTATAAAAGGTAAAACACATTCCTTAAAAATATAATCTCATTTCCTTAACATTCTAAAATAAAAAACACCCTTTAAAATATCATTATATGAATATACTATAGAAACCTTTGGATATTATACTTTAATTAAATCTCTCAATAATACTTACAATGGAATCACTTAACTGGATAATTCTTACATCTCTTAAGAGAAAACCATCACCAGTTAACTCTGTTACTTTACCCAATACATTAGAGTTCTATACCAATATCACCCAAAATTAGAGCTATATAGATCTCACTAATAATTAATATAAAATATCCAAGAACCATAGTATAAAAAAAACACACATATCTTTTAATTTAACCATAAAACTCATTTTAATTTTCATTCACACTTGTAAGATATAACAATTTTAGTTACCTCATAAATTTGAGATGAAATTTCCATTTGCATAGATTTTATTAAAAAAACTCTTTGAAGAGTGGGAATAAAATATTATTATAAAAATAATGTCAAATTGTATTTTAATGTTGATGAATAATAACATCTAGGGTGGTAAGAAAGGGATGTCAAGCTGTTTACATTAAAAAAATATTCTTGTACTTTTCTAAAAAGAAAAAAATAACCCATATAGAAAACATAGAAAACATTATTTTTTGTTCCTCTATAAAGAAATTCAAAAATAGTCATAAATTTTCTTTATAAACTTTTTATACATAAATAATAATAGTTTTGAAATATTTAAAATAACCTCTATATGGAATAAAATGAGTTAGAAGGAAAACATTAAAATAATATATTTAAAGAAAGTCCCTTAACATGAGTCCCAACTCATTTTGTTCATACGTCTACCCTACTGATTAATAAAACTATATATTTTCAGACTTTCTTAATAATATTTTTCACTTTATTCCGTTATAATTATTAATTTTTTATCATTTATTACTAAATTGGTTATGTCCATGGTAGATGTTTTGAGGTCTTTTTGGTTCATAATCTATAAAATAACCTTGGTGCATTGACTGTGGCCAAGGCGAAGTGGTTCTATAATCTAAAAAATATTATAAATATTATAGATATAATTTTAATATATTTAATATAATTTTATCCATCCATTTATTGTGGTCCCCAAAAATGAAATATATTATTTAATGGGGATGATAGTTTGTTGGCAGCATGAATGGAATTTTCATTTTTCTAAAAGGTGGAAAAGAAATAAAGTAGATAATATTTTCCCTTTTTATAATCATAAATATTTCAAATTTATTAATTATAATTATTATCAACCATATAGGGTGGAAATGAAAAATTTAATCACTTCTCTTTATGGAGGTGGTAGTGCACACATATGCACGAGCAACATTATCATTTTCTAACAGCTAGAAAGGGTAAGGAACTAAGTAATATAATATATTTATAGAATAATAATAATATTATAATAATATTATACATTTATTATTTCCATATTTATAATCATCCCTGCTATATAGTGATGGAAAATGAAATACATCTCTTCGTGGAGGTGGTAGTACAAAGATACACATGAGTGATGTTTTCATTTTCCATAGGATGGAGGAAAGATAAAATAGAGTTTTTATGTCATAATAATAACATTTAATTATGAATAATATAACAATTTAATTATTTCATATTTGGTATATCATATTTTAATGTGGTAAAAGTAGAAATAAACTTGAAATATGTCGGTTAAAACTTATACCTCCTCTTATGATATCTCCCTTTTGATTATTTCTTAAGACATTCAGGTTTCATATTTTTATAAGATCAAGAACTATAATAAATGTGGATGCTAGTTGTGAAGGGATTTGGGCTGGTATTTCCTTGCTATGTGTCTCAAAATTTGTGGGGAATTTTGGAGTGGAGGTTCTCTTTTATAAGTGAGGGGAGTGACACTATTATAAATACTTAAAAATTTAAATTAATATTATTGTATTTATGAAGATAAGTGGATAAAATTTAGTAAAATTTAGAATAAAATATATATATATATAAAGGACTAAATACACTCAATAAATCACATTTATATAATTTTTTGGATATTTTATGCCTTATATCTATGTTTACCCCTGACAACCCTTTTAACCCTTACTGATGTGACAAAGTGTTACCACATTAACTTTTCATTTTGAATTAAAATGAAATTAAAAACCTTAAAAAATTTATTACCATAATTAAAAATATCAATTACATTATTAAATATTCAATTTATAAAATTTCAAAAATCAAATTTATTATAAGTGTGTAAAATGCAACAAAAAAGAGTTTAAAAAAATTCATTTTCAAGCCTAAAAATGTATTTATACCAAAATCAAGTATAATTATTATTAGGATGGTATTTATAAGATTATTTTTATTAAAAGGGTACATATTTTACCATAAAACTAATACAAAACCTAATAGAACGTTAATTCAATGGAAATTATAGTTTATAAGAGTTTGTATTTTCCACTATTCACTTAAAAATCAATATTTTCAGAAAAATATATAAAATTATACCTAATATATTTTTGATATTATAAATCCAAAAATAAGTATATTTTATCAATTTTAAACCCTAAAATTTAGATATTTAATTTTTAAATAAAACCATATATCTCATGAGAAACGTTTCTACTAGAATAAAACCATTTCTTTTCTAACTAAAAAGACATGAAAAATTATCATATTATATATAAATCCATAAAATATATTTATAAACATAAATTATAAATGAAATTGATTTATTAATATAATTATAAAGGTTTTAACTTTCTTTTACCTTTTAAGAAATTGTATCTTTATAATTTTAGTCATTACATAAATAAGTGCGAGTATTGTTTTCTACATAGATTTATCTAATTCCCATGTTTCATCCTCAATCATGTGATTATTCCCAAGAAAATTTACCTAAAAAATAATATTGGTCAATAATACCAAATATCTGTGATCTAAAATATGAAGTTTTTTTCTTCATAAGAAATATTATATTCTAACCGAACAACCCCAAGACTGAAAACATGAGATGCATTGGGTACATCATTCCATAGTAATGAAACCCCAAACACACAATTTAATCAGGATCAAATCGAAGGTAAGGATACCAAATAAACAAATAATGCCAATTTCTTTAGAATTTCACACGATCCAATCTACTATGGAATTAACTTTCTCTTTTTAATAAAATGTATAACACCTTTACATGGATATATATTAAGAAAGACATGATTATCAACCTCAAATGAAATAAAATTTTTCCTATTATCTATATAAAACATCTTCTTGCTCTAAGATAACCACATATTCTACTCAATCATATTCACCTTCTCATGATTTTCTTTTACTAGTTTTTGTCCCAAAATCACACTCTCACCGAATTTTTCCCAACATACTAGAGTCTAACATCACATTTTATATAATTAATAAAAAGGATCTATCTATATATTTTTATAAAGATGTTATAATAAGAATATTCTGATAATTAAATATATTAATACCAAATTACCTGGTAATAAAATGATAAAGCTAAAAGTATATCATCCAATGTCTGATTTTTTTGCTTTGACTATCCTTAAAATTTAGGATAAAAATAAGTACTTAAATTTAAGTCAATACAAAATTAATTTTTAATTCCTTTATGGAAATTAGAAACAAATCTAGGATAATTATTAGATAAAATAGAGAGAGAGGGACTCCATGTAATCTAACTATCTCTTTATGATAATGATCAGAAAGATGATCCAAATACATAATATCATGATTAGGAAGAAAGTGAATAGATTTAGTCAAATGATAAAAGATACCCTAAACCACATTATTAACTCAATATGTATTAGGTAATCCCACCCTTAAATCCATATATATTTTCTCCCATTTCCATTTTTTCACTGAGAAGGGATGATTCATACCCTTATGTATTTGTTATTTAGCTTTAAACAGCTATAAATTCAAACGTTTCCTGGAAAAAGAAGTGATAACCTTATTTATTCCATCCCACCAATAATATTACCAAAGGTATATATATATATATATCTTAGTACTACCATGATTATTAAAAAATAGATAGATATGAGCTACACTTAGAAATTCATTCATTGACTATGAATCACTCAGAACATATAACCGCTTTCCAAATATGATAACACCTTCTTTATCAATATTAAAATTTGGAAACATACCCTTCATGACTAATTCCACTATTTCTTAAAAAAACACAATATTTAATTTAATACATATTAGTTATTTATGAATAATATGACTATATTGATTCCTAATCCAAAACAGAATGGATTTTGACATACGTGATTTACAGACCAACATTTATTAACTCACTAACTTCATGATCATGTTCCAAATTTAGAATAGTTGATGATGCATTATCTTTAATACTCAAGTCATTGTATACCTATTTTTATTTACCTAGATTATTTTTAATCATGAAATAATAATAATTTATTAGTTATATTCATTTCCGTTGCCTCATGTATAACTCTTTTTGAGTGAATATATACTTTAAATATTTCTATTTAGTATATATTTCGTATTTTACCCCATAAAAAACTGTATACAAATTTTTAAATTAAAAACACCACTATAATTTCATGATCATTCATATAATAATTTTGATTATGGAGTTTCAGTTGATGTGAATGATATGCAATTACCTGATCATCTTTTACTTAGACACAACCAATCCCATTCAATACGTATCATTATAAATAAAAAACTCACCATTTATAGATATTAAGTTTAATATTGGATCATTAAACAACATTTTTTTTAGTTTTTAGTAAAATTCATTACATATTTAGAAACAATATTACTAAGGAAATAAATATTTTTATCCAAAATTAACCCCTTCTAAACTTTACCATACCACTAATTTTTATTTGAGGTTCTATAAAAAATCCTTAAATGTTCATCATGATCTTCAAAAATTTTAGATTGTACAATGATATCAGTAATAAACACATCTATAAATTTATCCAAATACTCATGGAAAACTCTATTTATTAGATATATAAAGACAACAAGTGCATTTATTAACCCAAAAGTCATAATAAAAAACTCATAATGGCTACAGCTAGTCCAAAACAACAAACCTAGAATGTACTCTTACATCATGTTTAGTTAATGAAACCTAGACTTGAGATCAGTCTTTGAAAAATAATGTCCTCTCTAGAGCCGATAAAACAAGTCCTCGATATATAGAAAAAGATACATTTTCTTAAAAGTAATGTTATTGAGTGCTATATAATCAATTTAAAGACTCATATATGCACTATTATTTTTGACAAACAAAATTGGAGAACCCCAAGGTGAAGTTCTAGGGTGTATGTTACTTTTATTAAGAAACTCTTATAACTAAATTTCAATTATAAAAACTCAACTGAATCCATACAATGAGAATGTTTTTTTTAATTATATTAGAATCAAGAATTGAGTGAATAATAAATTTGACCTCCATATTAGAAATACAACTAGTAAAATAATAATTAAATTCATCTATATATTCATTTACAACTGGAACCTCACTAATTTGAATGGTTTACTTCTTTTTAATAATATCCACATTATAAATTTCAATCCCTTATTTAATTAGTTTCTCAGATACATGATATGTTATCAAATGAATGAAATATTTCTTATATAAAAATTGAAACTCACTCGAGGGATTATATATGAATTATTTATCTCCATAATCTATTTTAGCATAATATACTGAAATCCAATCTATATCCAGAATATCATCAAAATTCACTAAGAGTAAGAAAACTGTAATTTGAGGAAAAACCATTCCATATATGATGATAAGGTGGTTCTCATAAATCATTTATTTTTTAACACTTAAAAATATTTTTTACCCAAAGTGTTCTATTCATTTATTTTGGATATATTTCCATTTCACTATAAAATTTATTAGAATTAAAAGATTGTGTAGACATCAAATTAAACCTGACATTGGTATACTTAGAGTAAATAAGTAATGAACCTATCGCCACTTAATTTGATGGACTAGAAATAAAAAATGGCGTTACCATACCTTTATGATTATGGTCCTTGTGATCAAAATCCTTCACACCTTTCCTTGGACATGAATTCCTATAATGGCCTATCTCATTACAATTAAAAAATTTCACTACATTATTTTCCTTATCGGTCTAATCATTTCCATTTCACTTTTCTTTGCAGTCATGAGTAAAGTGTCCTAGATTTCCACATTAGTAATATCATAAACTGACTAATTAGGGCCCAACTGATCATTGGTCAGATGAGAGTGATACCCTAATCCAACCTCAAATAGGTTAGAGGATGGTGACTAGCACCCAATTGACATATCACACACATGGTAGTCCTTAGGCTAAATCACATGTATATATGCACACATTTCCATACACTAGTATAACACCGAAATAATAAAAACATGATACTATAAATGAATGCATAATATCTACCTCACATAAGAGTATGTAACGCCCCAACCCCAGTTACCCAGAGTCGGTGAATTATTAAATAACATTGGCATGATCACAAAAGATTAAGTATCGAAAGGCCGATTAGTTTAGTCGCTTTATAATTACTATATACATTCATAAAGTTTATATTACACCGTAAAATGAAAACTTCAACAACATCTTGAGAACATAGACCACACTCATATCCCCTCATACTATACCTACGAGTCCTTCATAAAATACTTCTTCACATCCTGGGAAAAATAAAACATAGAAATGGGTGAGCTCAGATGCCCATTAAGGATAAAAATATAGCAGAAACTTTCATAAATAAGCATAAACATTTAGGGTGATGCATAACTAAAACAAAAGCCTTTTAAACTTCAACTTCAACAAAATATGGCAGAAATAAAATGAAATAATTCCATTTACTTATTCACACGGATATTCTAATAATCGAATAATCACAAGTAATATCAATAACCACTTTAATAATGATGGAATGCATAATTCCAGACTATCATGACCACATAGTCAAGGCCTTGTGCCAAGACTACAAATAAGATTTTGTCAAGGCCTTGTTCCAAGACACAAGTTTGTCTCATGAGATCTACCGATGCATCAAGGAGCTATAGCGGGCTCTACCCATCTCTTAATAATTCCAATGCATTCCTCATATGAACAAGTTTAAATATAACATAAACATTCGTAATAAAACTAGCATACAAAATGTCAAAACTTTATTCATAAACCATGAATGGTATAAAAATAACACATCCACAATCAAACATATCACAAAACCTTCAATACAATATAGAAGTTTTGTATCATAATAAATCAACTTCAAAACAAGTTTAAAATCCATTAAAGGATTTGAAATACATGGAAATGACTTATAAAACTCTTTGATTGAAATATCCCTTTTCATGAAAACATTGAAAAGTCGCACAATTTTAAAAGGAAGACATTTAATGAATTTTTTTTATCAACGTGTCCCATCCCACTTTGAAACTTTTTAAAGTAATTAAAATTTTAGAACATTCATGTCCATTTAAATGAATCCTTAAAACCATTTTTCAAACATGGGCATTAATTAGAATGGTTTAGAAGAATAAATCATTAAAACATTTAAAATGATGTTGACATAGATTAAATCAAAACTATATGAGAGAAATATCTCTTTTTTGAAATCATTTAAGAGTCACATAATTATAAAAGAAGACATTTTATTTTAAAATATTCTGATAAGCTTGTAAGGGAAGCTTTGATGATTTTATAATGACAGAAAATAGCCACACCATCCATATAAGTTAAAAATACATTCTGACCTTAATTTTTTCGAAAAGGTTAAAAATGACCTTTTTTGGAAAACGACAGAAAGATTCTTTTCAAACCATTTTATAAAAAGTCAAAAAAAGATATAAATGAATTTATCCCATATTCTAGTAAATAGTAAAAATGTTTTGGAATAAATATTTAAAAACATGGATGTGGATGATAAAGAAGTCCCAGAAGATACTTATGTATAAACAACCTCAGATAATGAAGAGATTTTGAAATAAACCCTTACCTTATACTTTTCCTTGGTAGATGGTAGGTTATCCTCATGTATGATGGTGAAATAATTGTTATTAAATTATTGAAGAATCATATACATTAATATTATATCAAATATGATCTTCTAATATGTCCTTTTAATTTTACGTTGTTTTGGTGTTAACTGATTCGTTCTCCTTTATATGCTTGGTTACGTAAGTCATGTTTGTTATGAATATGATATATTTGATTCATATACAGAATGATATTATGTCATTAAAGATTATTTTTAACCATAAAATTAAAATTTTCTTGAATGGATAAGATGGGGAAATGAATCCCATCGCGTTTGTGGAGACGGTAATCCGTAGGTACGCACGAACGCTACTTCCATTTCATTTTTCATTTAAAAAAATCAAAACTGAATGATAGATCGGTATATTATTATTACAGTATAATATAATATATTATATATGTTACTTATGTTCATTAACACCATCCTTTTTACGTTCCATGTTTGGTATGAATGAGTCGTATCACTTTGAGGGGGCGATAGTCTGCACTTCTTCAAATGAAATTATCATATATATATATATATACATCAAACATGAAACGAATAATGGTATGCTATAAAATGAAATTATATAAGCTTATATATAAAATAATTATCACTAATATCATATTTAATTATAGTTCCATCATAATGGGAACCATGAGATGTGGTAGGAGAAAATCGAATAATCATTGTTTCGTGAGGCGTTTGGTTTCCATCAACAGAAATATATGCTCTTAATCCATTAGATGGAGGTATGTGTAAGTGTAGTTCTAATAATTCTCATGAAAATATTCGTGTATATTGAGTATACTATTTTTGTTACAAAATAAATGAATAAGAAGAGTCTAGGGGTTGGAGAAATAAAATAAAAGAAAAGAAGCTAAGAGAAATCGTTACCTTTAATTTGGGTAACTCCCTTTGGTTTGAACCAAAAAGGACTCTTGAAGTACCTTATGACTATGGTATGGCTTCTAGGAGGAGGATATGGATGTAGAGAGATTAATTGGGCAGAGGTTAGAGGATCCAAAAGCCTTGAGAGGTGTGAGGAATTGGTTATAAGTGGTGTCCTTTTACAAGGGGGAGGAGGGGCTCTTTAAAAATGATTGAAAATATTATTTTATTATATAATGATATTCGATTTATAAAGGTCAAAAGCTCATTAAATTTGAATATAATATGACTCATGATCTAAATGAAATCATCCAATAATAATTTGATAGGTTTTGTGTATTATTTTTGTCTTTATATTCTTATTTATTTAAATCATTTATTAATGAGGTAAACACTACATCATTATTGTGTCATAAATAATTTAGTTTATCAGATGTCTAAAAATTATAAAAAAATACCAGGATGTAGGAAATATTTTTATATTTCTAATGAATATTTATAGTCGAAATGATAACATATATAACCATATGTAAAAATTGTTTTTCTAAAAGATATATTCTTATGTAATTTTTGTATTTAGTTTAACTTAATTAATACAAAGTGTCATTATCACTTACAACTGGCTCCATGGGGTCCCAAAATCGATCCAAAGATGCCCCTGGTCGGACATGTATCAACCAATAGGGTTAGGACACGTTTTATGGAAATTTACTATTATTATAATATTATGTTTTACCCTTATTTACCGGATTTACCCTTTAACCATGGTAAATAAAATATTTACCGAAGTAATTATTCAAAATGTATAAAAATAAAAGTTACCTATTTACACAATTTGGAGCTCATGATTATTAATATGGAATCCATTTTTCAAAATTCAAAACATAGAAGTGGCATAAATGTATTTAAAATTAATTACTGTTGTCAAAACAAAAAGCTTGTTTTTAACAAATAATAACTATCAAAAGATTGACACTTTCTTATGTCCAGTTTAAATATGAAATTATGTCCAATTACCAAAATTGTATTAAATTGTAAAATTATAATCTAATTATACTTTAAAATCACTCAAATTCATAATTTTTCACTATTAATTATTTCGATTAAAAAAGTTGTTTTTAATTAAAATTTAGTAATTTTTACTATTCATCAAAATATGAAAGTTTTTAGAAAAGTACCAAAATTTCACCCTAAGATAATTTCAATATTTAGAATAAAAAAATGAATTCTATTTTAGCAAATTCAAGACATAAATGTTTCATTTTTTAATTTAAAATTAATTCCTGCTGTCAAAACCAAAAGCCGTATTTTTAAGAAATAATAACTATCAAAAGTTTGACAATTGTTTATGTCGAATTTCAAAGTGAAATTACTTAAAATGACCATAATTGGATTAAATTGAAAAAATATAATATATTTATACTTCAAAACCATTAAAATGTATAATTTAACAATATAAATTATTTTGATTAAAGAAAGATGTTTTTAGTTAAAATATAGTATTTTTCACTATTCACCCAAATATGAAAGTTATCAGAATAACACCAAAACATTATTGAAACTAAATTTTTATGTCCCGATTGTAAAGAATAATTTTATTTTTTAAAATTAAGTATATAAAAGTTTCATATATTTTATTCAAAAATGCGTCGCCGTTAAAAGGTGGTAAAATTGATTTTTTTTGAAAAATACTTCTTTTATCTGAAAAAATGTATTTGTTCTTAAATTATGTATGAAAAACTCATAATATGGATTCTAAAATTATAAGGATTATATAATGTTCAAAATTCAGTTAATACTATTCATAACCACTTTTGAACGACTTGTTTGGTAAGTCATGGGGCGTTAGAACTCGGTGTTGCGTGTAGTGGAACTTATTGAATTACTTTGAAAAAATAACATACTATGAAATGTTGGGGTGTTACATTCTTCCATCCTTCAATAAATTTCATCCTCACAATTTGAAATTATTTTTTGAAAATAACTGGTTGAAAATAGAAAATACATTTGGGAAAACCCACATCAGAAATTAGGTTAATAAAATATAGTCTTAACAAGAGGAAAAGGGAAATTAAAGGGTCACCACCAAATTATGGTCTCGATTAGGAGTAAATTGGTGAAAATTAGAGAAATATAATTGCAGGAAAAATGTAAATATTTATAGGTAGTGATTGAGGTCATCAATCACAAACAAGTGTAAAATTTAAGGCCATAAAGTCATCAATCTATGATGATTAAAAATACCATCGGTTTAACAAAACATATGGTATTAGGATAACACATTTTCTGTTTTAAGATACCATCACTAAAGTATAAGAATTAATTTCTTCATAGAATAAGAGAAGAAGAAAAATATATACCGGAAAAGTATAGTCCCATTCTGTAACTAATTTCTACCACAAACTCATCTTTAACTCTAAAAGATAATAGAAGTTAAAATTAATATTCTATTTATTCTATTCATATAAGGTTAAACATGATTTTATAATTCATCTACCAGAATTTTTTTAAAAAAGACTACATTATTCAATCTCGGACATCATCTGGGCCAGTGGTAGGTGATACACCATTGTCACCCTTCGGTTGCAGGTTCAAGTCTCGCGGCCTTGCCAGACGTGACGAGTTTCCGCCCACCCTCCAAGTTGTCCTTTTATGGTAATCCAAAAATAATCTCAAACTAGAATTATCCAAAATACTTCTATCCAAACTCATAGTACAAAATTTATAAGGAAGGTTAACACAATTAAGATACTTTTTTCTGTGTAATAACATGTGAACACCTTCATCCTGTATTATATTAAAACACTGCAACATCATTAATTACTATAAAACCATATTGATTAAATTCATGATCCCTTATTACTTATAGAATACCGGATATACTCCTTCTATCCAAAAATGTTGTAAACTCCAACAATGATGGAATATACAAATCATTAATCTGTTTCAAGGTAGTCAAGAATATCCAATATAATTTATCCAAATCAACCATGTCTTATTCCAAAATCACTACCTCGGTATCAGAACCATATTATGGTTTATATTTCTCTCAACCATATATTTTCCAAAAATTTAACCTACTATTGAGTCATTTTTCTTGATTTCACACAATCTCAAGTCCTTAATGAAATAATACTGCAGTCAAATACTTATATACTCCATAATTATTATAACTGGTACATTGTTGATACAACACTCAAATGACATAATTCTCTAATAACAACATAAGAATTATAATCATTCCTCCTCATCTGTGGTAGAATCATAACATGATTATTATCCAATAGAATCATTTGGGGCATACTCTGATGATTTGGACATTGGTTCACCTAGTGTCCCAACTCCTTTCAGATGAAGCATTGTACATTTGAAACCTTTTTCTTACCCATGCAGTCACGTACATGGTGTCCTTTTCCTCCAGACTCATAACCAACTCCAATTCCTTTCAGGAAAGATTCAGGGTGTTTCATCCCACATTTATCACATATGGGAGAATTTTTCTTTTCCCTCTTCCATTTATACATCTTTCTCTCTTCCATCCTTTTCTCACCTAGATTCCCTTCAAAGCCATAGGACTCAGAGAAAAATGTACTTATCTTATTAACACATGATACCATTTCTTCATATGTTGAGAATACATGGGAGACTATTACTCTTATAAATGTTGGATTAATACCGTGAAAGATATGATCCTTCCTACTCTTTGGAGCATACGTATTGCTGGAGTTCACATTCCTTCTACTAGGCACCATTTCTATACAATAGCATAAACTAGGTCAGTTTATGAATTGAAATGAATAATTCCAAACTTGTAAAATATCTAACATAAATTGAACGGTTTATGGATATAATCCATAATCATAAAGATGTTTTCATTGAGGAAGTATATACTCATAAACCCTTCATAAAGATTTTTAAAGAAAATGAGAATTATCCTAAGCATATCCCCAAGGAGTGTCGTAACTAAGAGTGAAGCAAGGCCCGTTGTCGTGCAGCAGTTCCCATTGTATTCTAGCTCAAAGCTGTGTTTTCGGGTTTTAAACCTAGGTACAACTGTGCCCGAGCCGTCTCTACCGGCTCGTATCCAGAGAGGGACATATTTTCTTGGAAAACTCACAAAATCTCTAAAATACAAATATTCTAGGAAGTTATTCTATACTAATCCTCAAATTCAATCATTGGGATATGCGCTCTAATCATATTTTATCTAAATCTAGATTTCAGAGTTATTTATAAACATCCTCTGATACCAACTGTAATGCCTCGACCTCAGTTACCTAGAGTCGTGTGTTATTACATAACATTGGCATGATCACAAAAGATCATGTCTCGAAAGACTGATTAGTTTAGTAGCCTTGGAATCAGTAGATAATTTAATAATGTCTATATTATATCATAAAATGAAAAACTACAACAACATCTTCTCTCCATATACCACACTCATATCCCATCATACAATCCATGCAGGTCATTCATAAAAGACTTCTTCACATCCTGGGAAAAATAAAACATAGAGAGGGGTGAGCGTAGATGCCCAGTAAGGATAACAATATAGCATAAACTTTCATAAATAAGCAGAAACATTTAATTGCCAATGAGCCTGTACCGTAATGGTACAAGCTCCTACTTGGCATCCAAATGACTCAGGCTCAAATCCGAGAAGGGGAGAATTTCCGGGTTACCGTAGCAGTACTGTAGCAGCGGCAGCATTGTAGTGGCAGAGGGACTGTAGCAGTCACTGTAGCAGTGGTTATACTGTAGAAGGTGTTGTAGCAGTGCAGGTACTGTAGCAGTACTGTTCACTGAGGGGTCCTTTGGGCAAAAAAATGGGCATTCTAGCCTTGTATTCAGGCCACTTGGACTTGGGCATTTGGGCTACGCAATGGGTCTCCCATTAGCCAGTCTAAAAAGGTCTATCCTTTTAACTAAAAAATTGACGCTTCAGCCCCAACCTTTATAAAAAATCAAAAACATGTAAGGCCGTTTATAAGTAAACCAAATGCCTTTTAACTTGAACTTCAGCATAATATGGCAGAAATAAAATGAAATAATTCCATTTACATATTCACATGGATATTCTACTACTCAAATAATCACATGAAATATCAATAACCACTTTCATAATGATGGAATGCATAATTCTAGACTATCATAACCACATAGTAAAGGCCTTGTTCCAAGACTACAAATACGATTTTTTCAAGGACTTGTGCCAAGACACTAGTTTGTCTCATGAGACCTACCGTCGCATTGAGGAGCTATAGAGGGCTCCACCAATCACTTAATAAGTCTAATTAATTATTCATATGAACAGGTTTAAACATAACATAAACATTCGTATTAAAACTAGCATAATAAATGTCAATACGTTATCCATAAACTATGGATGATATAAAAATAACACATCCACAATCAAAGATATCACAAAACCTTCAATACAATATGGAAGTTTTGAATCATAATAAACCAACTTCAAAACATTTTTAAAATCTATTAAAGGATTTGACATAGATAGAAATGACTTTTAAAACTCCTTGATTGAAATATCCCTTTTCATGAAAACATTTAAAAGTCACACAATTTAGAAACGAAGACATTTAAAGACATTTTTGAATAAAAGTGTCCCATGCCACTTTTAAACAATTTAAATTATTTATAATTTTAAAACATTCATGTCCATTAAAATAAATCCTTAAATCCATTTTGAAAACATGGACATTAATGAGAATGGTTTAGAAGAATGAATCTTTAAAACATTTATAATGATGTTGACATAGATGAAATCAAAACTACTTGAGAGAAATATCTCTTTTTTGAAATCATTTAAGAGTCACATAATTATAAAAGAAAATGTTTACTTTGAAAATATTCTTATAAGATTGTAAGGGATGATATGATGATTTTATAATGGTGGAAAATAGTTGCACCTGCCATATAAGTTAAAAAAACATTCGTACCTTAATTTTTGTCGAAAAGGTTAAAAAGGACCTTGTTTGGAAAAAAATGGAAAGATTACTTTCAATCCATTTTATAAAAAGTAAAACAATGGTATAAATGAATTTATCCCATATTCTATTAAATAGTAAAAATGTTTTGAAATATATTTTTAAGAACATGGATGTGGATGACAAAGAGGTCCCAGAAGATACTTACGTATAAACAACCTCAGATAATGAAGAGATTGTGAAATAAACCCTTACCTTGTACATTTACGTGGTAGAGGGTAGATTTAAATCCTATATAATGGTGGAATAATTGTTATTAAATTATTCAACAATCATATACATTAATATGCTATCATATATGATCTTCTTATATTTCCTTTTAGTATTATCATTGTTTCGGTGTTAACTAATTCGTTCTCCTTCATATGCTTGGTTATGTAAGTCATGTTTGTTATGAATATGATATATTTAATTTATATATAGACTGATATTATGTCATTAAAAATTATTTTTAACCATCAAATGAAAATTATTCTTGAATGGATATGATGGGGAAATGAATCTCATCGCATTAGTGGAGACGGTAATCCGTACGTACACACGAACGCTACTTCCATTTCATTTTTCATTTTAAAAGGAATAAAAACCAAATGATACATAGGTATATTATTTTTCCAGTATAATATAATATCTTATAAATGTTACTTAAGTTCATTAACACCATACTTTATAAGTTCCATGTATGGTATGAATGAGTCATATCACTTTGAGGGGGCGGTAGTCCGCACTTCCTCAAATGAAATTATCGTATATATATACAACATGAAACAAATAATTGTATGCTATAAAATGGAATTACAGAAGCGTATATATAAAATAAATATCATTAGTAACATATTTAATTATAGTTCCATCATAATGTCCACCATGAGAGGTGGTAAGAGATAATTGAACAATCATCGTTTCGTGAGGCGTTTGGTTTCCATCCACATAAACATTATGTTCTTCACCCATTAAATAGAGGTGTGTGTAAGTGTAGTTCAAATAATTCTCATAAAAATATCATTGTATATTGAGTATAATGGCATTGTTACAAAATAAAATAATAAGAAGAGTTTTGGGGTTGGAGAAGTAAAATAAAAGAAAAGAAGCTAAGAGAAATCGTTACATTTAATTTGGGAAACTCCCTTTGGTTTGAACCAAAAAAAAATCTTGAAGTGCCTTATTCCAAAGGTAAGGCTTCTAGAAATTGTAGAGGGAGATAGGGAGATTAATTGGGCAGAGTTTGGATGAGCCAAAAGGCTTGAGAGGTGTGAGTAATTGGTTAGAAGTGGTGTCCATTTATAAGGGGGAGGATGGGCTCTTTAGGAAAGATTGAAAATATTATTTTATTATATAATGATATTCGGTTTCTGAAGGTCCAAAACACATTAATGTTGAAGCTAAGATGACTCATGATCGAAATGAAATCATCCAATAAGAATTGGAAAGGTTTTTAGTATTATTTTAGTCTTTATAATCTTATTTATTTAAATCATTTATTAATGAGGTAAACACTACATTTTTATTGTGTCATAAATAATTTGGATTATTAGATGTATAAAAACTGTAAAAAAAATACCATGATATAGGAAATATTTTTAGATTTATAAACAATATTTATAGTAGAATAGATATTATATAACCTTATGTGAAAATTATTTTGCTAAAATATATATGCTTATGTCATTTTTGTATTTACCTTAACTTAATTAATATAAAGTGTCATTATCACTTACAAGTGGCTCCCTGGGGTCCCAAAATGGACCCAAAGATGCCCATGGTCGGACATGTATAAACCAATAGGGTTAGGACATGTTTTAGGGTAATTTAGTATTATTATAATATTATTTTTTACCCTTATTTACCAGATTTACCCTTTAACCATGGTAAATAAAATATTTACAGAAGTAATAATTCAAAATGTCTAAAAAAAGCTACCTATTTACAAAATTTTGACCTCCTGATTATAAATATGGAACCAATTTTTCTAAATTAAAAACACATAAGTGGAAGATATTAATTTTAAATTAGTTCCTCTTGTCGAAACAAAAAAACCTATTTTTAACAAATAATAACTATCAAAATATTGACAATGCCTTATGTCCAGTTTAAATATGAAATTATGTCCAATGACCAAAATTGAATTAAATGGTAAAATTATAATCTAAGTATACTTTAAAATCACCCAAATTCATAATTTATCACTATTTAATATTTCAAATAAAAAAAGTTGTTTTGAAATAAAATTTAGTAATTTTCACTTTTCATCAAAATATGAAAGTTATCAGAAAAGTACAAAAATTTCACCCTAAGATAATTTACAAATTCTGAATCAAAAAATGAATACTATTTTACCAAATTAAAATGTTAAAATTTTCATTTATTAATTTAAAATTAATTCCCGCTGTCAAAACCAAATTGTGTATTATTAAGAATTAATAACTATCAAAAGTTTGACACTTATTTATGTTCAATTTCAAAGTGAAATTTTTTACAATGACCATCATTGATTAAATGGTAAAAATATAATTTATTTATAATTCCAAAACTATTAAAATTTATAATTTAACAATATAAATTATTTTGATTAAAAAAAGTTGTTTTCAGTTAAAATATAGTATTTTTCACTATTCACCCAAATATGAAAGTTATCTGAAAAACATGAATACTTAATTGAAACTAAATTCTTATGTCCAGATTCTAAAGAAGTAGTTTATTTTGTAAAATTTAATATATAAAAGTTTCAAATATTGGATTTAAAAAGACTTTTCCCTTATATGGCGACACAATTGCATTTTTTAAAAGATACTTCTTTTATCTAAAAAAATGTATTTTTTTCTTAAATTATGTCTAATAAACACATAATATGGATTCTAAAATTATAAGGATTACATAAATTACAAAATTAAGTTAATACTATTCATAACCGCTTTTGAACGGCTTCATTGGTAAGTCACGGTGCGCTAGAACTCAGTGTTGCGTGTAGTGAATGTTATTGAATTACTTTGAAGAAATAACGTAATATGAAATCTTGGAGGGTTGCATGATTCCCTCCTTCAATAAATTTCTTCCTCACAATTTGAAATTATTTATCAGAAATAAAATGTTTAAAATAGAAAACACCTTTGGGAAAACCCACATAAGAAATTAGGTTAATAAAATTTAGTCTTAATAAGAGGAAAATGGAAATGAAAGGGTCACCACCAAATTATGAACTCGATTAGGACATAATTGGTGGTAATTAGAGACCTATAACAAGTGAAAAACGTAAATATTTATAGGTAGTGATTGAGGTCATCAATCACAGACAAGTGTAAAATTAAGCACCTTAAATTCATCAATCTATGATGATTTAAAATACCATCGGTTCAACAATACCTATGGTATTAGGATAACACATTTTTTATTTTAAGATATATTCACTAATGTATAAGAATTAATTTCATTCTAGAATTAAAGAAGAAGAACAATATTTACTAGACAAGTAGAGTCCCATCATTTAACTAATAACTACCACAAACTAATCTTTCACTCTAAAAGATAATAGAACAGAAAAATAATATTATATTTACCCAATTAATATTGGCTGAAAAAAATGAATTTATAAATAATTTACCTGAATTTTTTAAATAAATACTACATTATTCAATCTAGGACATCACATGGGCCAGTGGCATGTGATACACCCATGCCTCCCTTCGGTTGTGGGTTCAAGTCTCCCTGCCATGCCGAGCGCGACGGGTTGCCACCAGACCTCCGGGTTGTCCTTTTTTGGCATTCCAAATATAATCTCAAACTAGAATAATCCAAAATACATCTATCCAAACTCACAGTCCCTAATTTATAAGGAAGGTAAAAATAATGAAATTTTTTTTCCACATAATAACATGCGAACACCTTCATCATGTATTTTTTTTAAAACACTAAAACATCCTAAATTACCATAAAACCTTATTGATTACATTCATGATCCCTTAATACTTATATAATACTGGATATACTCCTTCTATCCAAAAATGTTGTAAACTCCAACAATGATGGAATGTACCAATCATTAATCAGTTTCAAGGTAGTCAAGAATATCCAATATAATTTATCCAAATCAATCATGTCTTATTCCAAATCCACTACCTCGGTATCAGAACCATATTATGGTTTATCATTCTCTCAACCATATATTTTCAAAAAATTTAACCTGCAATTGAGTCACTTTTCTTGGTTACACACAATCTCAAGTCCTTAATGAAATATTAATGTGGTATAATCCTTATATACTACATAATTATTATAACCATTACATTGTTGATACAACACTGAAATGAAATAATTCTCTGATAACAACATAGGAACTCCAATCATTCCTCCTCATCAGTGGTAGTATTATAACTTGATTATTATCCAATAGCATCATTTGGGTTATACTCTGATGATTCAGTCATTGGTTTGCGTAGTGTCCCAACTCCTTGAAAATGAAGCATTGTACATTTTAAACCTTTTTCTTACCCTTACAGTCACGTACATGGTGTCCTTTTTCTTCACACTTATAACAAACTCCCATTCCTTTCAGGAAATATCCACTGTGTTTCTTCCCATAGTTATCACATATATGAAAATTATTCTTTTCCCTCTTCCCTTTATCCATCTTTCTCTCTTCCATCCTTTTATTCTCTTTCTTCCCTTCAAATCCATAGGACTCAGAGAATTATTTACTTATCTTATTAACACATGATACTATTTCTTCATATGTTGAGAATACATGGGAGACTATTTACCTTTTAAATGTTGGCTTAACACCATGAATGATATGATCCTTCTTACTCTTTGGATCATACGTATTGCTGGATTTCACATTTCTTCTACTGGGTGTCATTTCTATACAATAAAATAAACTAGGTCAGTTTATGAATAGATATGAATAATTCCAAACTTGTAAAATACCTAACGTAAATTGAATGGTTTGTGGATATAATCCATAATCATAAATATGTTTTCATTGAGGAAGTATATACTCATAAACCCTTCATAATTATTTGTAAAGAAAATGAGAATTATCCTAAGCATATCCCCCGGGAGTGTCGTAACCAAGAGTGCATCAAGGCTTGTTGTTGTGCACCTGTTCTCATTTGAGTATAGATCAAAGTGGTGTTTTTGGGTTTTACCCCTAGGTATATCTGTGCCAGTGCCGCCTCTACCTGCTCATATCCAGACAGGGACATATTTCCTTGGAAAACTCACAAAATCTCTACAAATACCAATATTCTAGGAAGTTATTCTATACTAATCCTCAAATTCTATCTTAGGGCTATGTTCTCCAATCAGATTTTATCTAAATATAGCTTCCAAGATTATTTCTAAGTTTCCTCTGATACCAACTGTAACGCCCTGACCCCAGTTACCCAGAGTCGGTGCGTTATTACATAACATATGCATGATCACAGAAGATAATGTCTCTAAAGACCGATTAGTTTAGTATCCTTGGAGTCACTAGATACATTCATAAATTTCCTATTAAATCATAAAATAAAAAACTACAACAACATCATGTCTCCACAGACCACACTCATATCCCCTCACACTATCCCTGCATGTCATTAAAAAAATAATTTTTCACATCTTGGGAAAAATAAAACATAGAAAGGGGTGAGCTCAGATGCCCAATAAGGATAACAATATAGCTGAAACTTACATAAATAAGCATAAACATTTTAAGGAAATGTATAATCAAATAAAAGCCTTTTAAACATTAACTTCAGCATAATATGTCAGAAATAAAATAAAATAATTCCATTTACTTATTCACATGGATATACTACTAATCGAATAATCACATGAAATATTAACAACCACTTTCATAATGATGGAATGCATAATGCCAGACTGTCATAACCACAATTTCAAGGCCTTGTTCCAAGACTACAAATACGATTTTGTCAAGGCCTTGTGTCAAGACACTATTTTGTCTCATTATACCTACAGATGCATCGAGGAGAAAGATCAGGCTCCACCTGTCACTTACTAAGTCCAATTCATTCCTCATATGAACAAGTTTAAAAATAACATAAAAATTCATATTAAAACTAGCACACAAAATGTCAATAATTTATCCATAAACCATGAATGGTATAAAAATAACACATCCACTATCAAACATATAACAAAACCTTTAATAAAATATGGAAGTTTTTTATGATAATAAATCAACTTTAATAAATGTTTTAAATCCATTAAAGGATTTTACATAGATGGAAATTACTTGTAAAACTCTTTGATTGAAATATCCCTTTTCATGAAGACATTTGAAAGTCACAAAATTTAGAAAGAAGACATTTAAAGACATTTTGGAATCAAAGTGTCCCATACCACTTTGAAACATTTTAATGTAATTACAATTTTAAAACATTCATGTCCATTTAAATAAATACTTAAAACCATTTTGAAAACATGGACATTAATGAGAATGGTTTAGAAGAATGAATCTTTAAAACCATTAAAATGATGTTGACATAGATGAAATCAAAACTATTTGAGAGACATATCTCATTTTTGAAATCATTTAAGTGTAATATAATTATAAAAGAAAACAATTACTTTGAAAATATTCTTATAAGCTTGTAAGGGAATCTACAATGATTTTATAATGGTGGAAAATAGTTGCACCAGCTGTATAAGTTAAAAAGGCATTCTTACCTTAATTTTGTTGGAAAGGCTAAAAAGGACCTTGTTTGGAAAATGACAGAAAGATTCCTTTCAAACCTTTTTTTAAAAATTCAAACAAGGGTATAAATGAATTTATACCATAATGTAGTAAATAGTAAAAATATTTTGGAATAAATTTTTCAGAACATAGATGTGAATGATAAATAGGTCCCAATAGATACTAACTTATAAACAACCTCGGATAATGAAAAGATTGTGAAATAAACCCTTAACTTGTACTTTTACTTAGTATAGGGTAGATTTACCTCCTGTATAATGGTGAAATAATTGTTATTAAATTATTAAATAATCATATACATTAATATGATATCATATATGATCTTATAAAATTTCCATTTAGTATTATCATTGTTTTGGTGTTAACTGATATGTTCTCCTTTATATGTCTGGTTACGTAAGCCATGTTTGTTATGAATAGGATATATTTGATTTATATAAAGAATTTTATTATGTCATTAAACATTACTTTTAACCATCAAATGAAAATTATTCTTGAATGGATGTGATGGGGAGATGAATCTCATCGCGTTCGTGGAGACGGAAATTCGTACGTACGCACGAACGCTACTTCCATTTCATTTTTCAATTTAAAAGGAATAAAAACTAAATGATACATAGGTATATTGTTATTCCATTATAATATAATATCTTATATATGTTAGTTAAGTTCATTAACACCATCCTTTATGCATTACATGTATGGTATGAACGCGACTTATCACTTTGAGAGGGCGGTAGTCCGCACTTCCTCAGAGGAAATTATCGTATATATATACACCATGAAATGAATAATGGTATGCTATAAAATGGAATTACAGAAGCTTATATATAAAATAAATATAATTAATATAATATTTATTTATAGTGCCATCATAATGGCCACCATGAGAGGTTGTAGGAGATAATTGAACAATCATCGTTTCGTGAGGCATTTGGTTGCCATCCACGGAAACATTATGGTCTTCACCCATTAGATAGAGGTGTGTGTAAGTGTAGTTAAAATACTTATCATAAAAATATTATATTATATTTCATATACTGTTGTTCTTACAAAAGAAAATAATGAGATGAATTTAGGGGTTTGAGAAATAAAATAAAAGAAAAGAAGCTAAGAGAAATCATTATCTTTAATTTGGGTAACTCCCTTTGCATTGAACTAAAAAGGACTCTTGAAATGCCTTCTACCTAAGGTAAGGCCTCTAAGAGAAGTATAGGGACGTAAGGAGATTAATTGTGTTGAGTTTGGACATTCAAAAAGGATTTACATGTGTGAGGAATTGGTTAGAAGTGGTGTCCTTTTATAAGGGGGAGGAGGAGCTCTTTAGGAAATATTGAAAATATAATTTTATTATATAATGATATTCGGTTTCTAAAGGTCAAAAACTCATTAAAGTTGCATATAAGATGACTCATGATCGAAATGAAATCATCCAATAATAATTGGACATGTTTGGGGTATTATTTTAGTCTTTATGATCTTATTGATTTATATCATTTATTAATGAGGTAAAAACTACATCATTATTGTGTCATAAATAATTTAGTTTATTAAATGTATAAAAATTATAAAAAAATACCATGATGTAAAAAATATATTTTTTTCTTTATAATTAATTTTTATATTCGAAAATATAACATATATAACAATATGAGAAATTCTTTTTCCAAAAGATATATACTCATTCAATTTTTGTATTTACTTAAACTTAATTAATATAAAGTGTCATTATCACTTACAAGATGCTTAATGGGGTCCCAAGATCGACCCAAAGATTCCCATGGTCGGAAATGTATCAACCAATTGGATTAGGACATGTTTTAGGGTAATTTATTATTATTATAATATTATTTTTAGTCTTATTTACCGGATTTACTCTTTAACCATGGTAAATAAAATATTTACCGAAGTAAATATTCAAAACATCTAAAAATAAAAGTTACCTATTTACACTATTCAGAACTCATGATTATAAATATGGGATCCATTTTTATAAGTTCAAAACATATAATTGGTAGAAATTAATTTAAAATTAATTCCCGTTGTTGAAACAAAAAGCGTGTTTTTAACAAATAATAACTATCAAAATATTGACAGTTTCTTATGTCCAGTTTAAATATGAAATTATGTCCAATGAAAAACATTGGATTAAATGGTAAAATTATAAAATAATTATTCTTTAAAATCATTCAAATGTATAATTTATCACAGGTAATTATTTCGATTAAAAAAGTTTTTTTTAGTTAAAATTTATTAATTTTCACTATTCATCAAAATATGAAAGTTATCAGAAAAGTACCAAAATTTCACCCAAAGATAATTTCTATATTACGAATCCATAAATAAAGTCTATTTTAACAAATTAAAAATATAAAAGTTTCATTTATTAATTTAAAATTAATTCCCGCTGTCAAAACCAAAAGGAATATTTTTAGGAAATAATAACTATCAAAAGTTTGACACTGTTTTATGTCAAATTTCAATGTGAAATTACTTAAAATTACCATCATTTGATTAAATGGAAAAAATTTAATATATTTATACTTACAAACCATTAAAATTTATATTTTTAAAATATAAATTATTTTGATTAAAAAAAGTTGTGTTCAGTTAAAAAATAGTATTTTCACTATTCACCCAAATATGAAACATTTCAGAAAAACACCAAAACATTATTGAAACTATATTATTATGTCTGGATTCTAAAGAATAAGTTTATTTTGTCAAATTTAATATATAAATGTTTCAAATATTGGATTCAAAAAGGATTCTCCACTAGAAGGCGATAAAATTTCATTTTTTGAAAAATACTTATTTTATCTGAAAAAAATGTATTTGTTCTTAAATTATGTCTTAGAAACTCATAATATGGATTCTAAAATTATAAGGATTATATAAAGTTCAAAATTCAGTTAATACTATTCATAATCGCTTTTGAACAACTTGTTTGGTACGTCATGGTGCGCTAGAACTCGGTGTTGCATGTAGTGCAAGTTATTGAATTACTTTAAAGAAATAACGTACTATGAAATCTTGGGGTGTTACAGAGTAAAACAAAGGGAACAAAAAAAGGCTAAATATAAGCCCACTAAAATTGTAATAAAGTCCAAACTTCAAAAAACGTGGGACTACTATCAAGTTTAAAACACATGGAATCATCCATGGTATGTCTAAAAATACTAAGCTCCATATGATCTTGGTCCTCCAAGGACTCTTTAGAAAGGATTATCATTTTATTAATACATGACATATGTGATCATATCCCATACCGGGGTGAGTATAAACATACCCAATAATAATCCTTTAGATCCCTAAATACAAATAATCAAAGAGAGGCACAAATCCAAAGGAATAAACAAGAAAGCCAAGATATGCTAAAAGGTAGACACCAAGTCTCAAGGTGAGGTCACATCATCCCTTCCATCTTAAGATTCTACCAGTGGCTCAAATGTAACACCCTTATGTGAGAACCACTCATAGTCTTTCTATACTTACAACACTTATCTGATAAGATATAATAGTCAGGTCTTTCAATAGAGAAGCACCAAGGAATCTAAGATGGCGTATCAAAGATACTCAATCGATAATACTAAAAATTACTAGAAGATAATGGATGTTGATACAAAGACAGAGGATCATTCCTCAAGACTATGGGGGCTACCTAATCCAATATATATTAACCCATTAAGAAGTGTTTCACATGACATGGATGTTGGAAATAGGATACCTGACCCAACCTAGGGACGAATGATAGAGTAGTACACCCTATGCCACTTGGAAGGATACCTAACTGTCTCTAAAACTAACCCATATTGGGGAAATATCATCATATTTTCAAGAAAGGATACCTCAATATACCCTCTTAGGTAAATACTAATAAATTTCTACCACACCACTAAATTTTAAGGGAACTCACGCAAGCTCATACCAAATATGGTATAAGGAGAAAAGTGCTCTAACCTAACATAGAAGAAGTAAATGACATATACCATGGGGTGCATGACATGTCTCACTAAGTTTGTAACTTCCCATATCATTTAATATCACATGAACTATAACCCTCATGAAAAATGATGTGTTGTTACAACACACGACATGTAATGGTTTGGTCGACACTTGGTGTACCATAGGATCAAGCGCATGAACTTTGTAAAGTACACAAGTTGTAGTCCACATCACATGCAACCTGTAGAGGAATTAAAAGAACTCTACACGTGATTCTTACCCAAGATTATGAAATTTCCAAAGTACATGGGGGTGTGCCCCATCACACATAGCGTGTGGGGACACATGGACTCCTGGGCATGTAATTATTATACATGATATGATAGTTGGCTAGGGGTCACATGACATATGGGATTCCAACATGGAATGTGATATTTAACTAAACACATAACCCTGTCCTCTACATAGAGGGGTATAAATGGTGTGTGTTAATCCATAGTGCATGACATGTATAGTGTAATTTCATAGAAATTCCAACCTATTTCATATGGATTTTCATGATGATATTGCCTTCATTTTTAACACCAATATTTTCCATAAATTCTATAACAGAGTTGATCTCCATCAATGTCCAGTAGTAAGTTAGATTTTGGCTATTATGTGGATGAAAATCTACCATTATCACTATATTTAGGAAAAATATAGTTAGAATCATGAGAAACCCTCCATCCATACCAACACCAGATCACCATATTCCAAATCACCATCATCTCTGATGCTTGGATTCTATCCACCCATATATCATATTATCCATTCATCCATCTTTGGTGATACATTCTCAATATGGCTCACAAATCCACCTTCACTTGAACTATAAAAAAAATTTAGTTTCAATCAATGGCCATGTTAGTTTTTACATCATCATAATATTATAAATAATATGATGGATTATCAAATCAAAAAAATTCAATAGAAAATAGATATTAAATTGATAGATCTAGGAAGAGAAAACAAACACTGAACAAACCAATGAATAATGATCCAAAAATTAATTTATAAGGAATTAAATTGAATCAGTCTCAAATTATAAATTGGGATTAAACTAGGAAACAAATTCGATGCCGAAAATTTTATTGATTTCTGATAAATAAGATTTATGCATTGTTATCATTGGAAAGATCCATGAACTCCATCAATAATAATATGTCTCATGGTACTCCGATGATCGATCTATGACCCCATGATCATCCAATAATGTGATCTCAACTGGAGATCTCTCTATCCTATTAATTATCTAGGTTTATGTGGTTAAAACTAGGTAATTCTATAAATAGGATTTTATAAAGGAGGTTCCATTAGGGGTTGTGAATTAAATGATACTTAAATTAATAAATTAATTTAATTAATTTAATCTTCCCATGATAGAATTCTAGTGAATCATCAATTTCCTAAATGAAATACATTGAAATTGGATAAAATTCATGCACCAAGTTTATCAACGGTGTCATTTTCCTCAACAAAGTCACTATCTAATAGTTATTTCATTATTTTTATAAAACTGCATGCACATGATATATTAAATTTAACATTTTTAATATATCAACATCGAGTCTCCATAGGACCCAAAATCCTATGTTGACTCTGTGAATTACTCCAAAAATATTATTTCAAATATTCTAATGTTTCAAAAAGAAATTCCAATATCATTAAATTATACCCACATTCAAGGTCTTTCATTTCAAAAAGAGAAAACCTAGCTAGATAGGTTAGGATACTGAGCTCATATCAAGATCTCCCACTCCCACGATCTCTCCTAGAGGTTCTTGTGATTACAAAAAACACATACCCTAGGAACAATAATTTTCCATGAAGGGTAATCTCATACTAGTTCTCAAACTCCATCAGGCACCTCATAAATTTAACTGCACCCTCAAATTGTAGATCACCTTGATCAACAATGTGCACATAATGTGCACATATATCCTCATCTATGACATGTGGAATATATTGTGAACATGTTATAATTATGGTGGTAGGTTTAAACATTATTCCACCTCACTAACCCTATGCATTATTACGAAAAAGGCCTGTGAACCTCAGAAATGTCTTACCCCCATGTCCATATCTCCATAACCCTCACTAAGGTGATACCTTAAGGAATACATAATCCACCTCATTAAAATCTAAAGGGATCCATCAGTAGTCTGAATATTAATCTTAACATACTTGGGTAGTACTCATTCACCTATGGATGAACTAAACCTTCATTACTATAACTCTCACAAACTCAATGTCCCTAAGCACTATTCGCCAGGCTCCGACTAGTACAACAGTGACCTTAGGGGTCTCTCATACATAGCCTAGAATGGTGATACATTGATGGTTCAGTGGTAACTACTATTATTCACAAACTCCACTAATGGTAGATGATCCTTCAAATTATGGACAAAACTAACATGCAACTTGAAGCATGTTATATAAAACCCAAATGGTTTTCCTTTCCCAGATAATTTTTTAGTGGTAGAAAAATCATAATCAACCACAATTGTGTCCCATTGCCTACTATAAACCAAAATATAATTTTGAACTGAAAAAGGAATCATGTTCATAAATTACAATTAAGGAAACTCCATAAATATGGACTACCTCTTGCATGCACATGTGTCGCAAAATATTCAATATGATTTGCTTATGGATTGATATGAAGTGGAAAGACTTGTTGAGTTAGTAAATAATCACCCAAATAGCATTGTAAACTCTCAATGATCATGGAAGTCCCATAACTAAAACCATGGAGTCACTATCCCACTTCCAATCTCATCACAACACCTCGACCTTCACCTACTGGTAGGTGAAGAATCTAGAGATAAACTCAACATCATGATACTACATCCTTGTCCACCCAACCTAATACCAAAGGAACTTGTTATATACTCACCACTCATAGATGTACTGCTATGGAAAGGCACAAAACCTCCTTAATGCCTATTTTTTTAGTGTGACTGGTTTCGTCATCCGTCCTCAAACAAGGATGACGTGTTCCCTAAAATTAGAAAATCCATCAGGAGAATGTCCAGTGGATATCTAGTCACACAAGATCTCATAATCGATATTACCAAGTTGTAACTCCCCAACACATTGAATAAGAAGAGGGGTGAAAACCATCAACTAGAGGTAAGCTGAACTATCCTTGTACTTATGGATCTATTAAAAATAGGTTAACTTCTCTATCGCCTCACTTAAGAATTGTAAATAGAAAACCCTACTATGAGCATTTTCTACCACGAACTCACTCTAAGGGGGATCCAAAGCCAGAATTTCCCCAAAATTTATTGGGTCCATTGTTACTCCCTCTTATGGGATGAGATATACAAGAAGTTGACCTCTTAAAACCATAAATAACACTTCAAGAGCATCCCATATAATTTGAACTCTCAGAGCATGTACAGAACTATCCTCTAGTGTCTCACTTGCTTCATCTCTAACACTGAGTACATGGGGATTTTATAGATAAATACTAACATGAACCAGTCTAAGAAGGGTTGAATGATTTGGTTCATAAGTCCTATAAACATTTTTGAATCATCCAACCCACATAAAGTTATCACTAAGAACACAAAGAAACCACAGTGGATCTTTAAAAACATCATTGGTATATCCTCATCTGAAACCCAAAGCCAGTGATATCCCATCCTAAGGTCCAAATCTGAGAACCACATAACCCCCAACAACTTTTCAAATAATTCATCAATTCATGGGGGTGGAAACTCCTTCATGACTGTCACCTAGTTCATGTGACCTTAATCCATGCATAAACTCACGCTCACATCCCCTTTCTTAACAAACAATATTGGGGCTACCCTAGGGAAAACACTAGATATAACAAACCCCCCTTATTTATAGATTATCTAACTAAAACTTCATCTATCATAGATCTATGGGGTCATCTGATATGTTGGTGTAGATATAATTTTTCCCCTAGGTTCTATAAAAAATCCAATCATTCCATGGGGAGGTGAACCTATCACATCCTCATGGATGAAATCCTCATAATCCTACAATAATGTAGGAAGCTGAAATCTCATAGATTCTACTTCTCCAAGTTTTATACTAGAAAACTATTAAAGAATTAGTTGTATCCTCTTGCATATGATCCCATCTAGATTTTCCTGGGATCCTCTCTCACCAACGAAAGAAAAATTTTGCCCCACCAACTTGAATACACTACAAACATTACTATTGAGTATAAATATGAGATATATTCTTATTATGATTTAAATAAAATGCTCTTGATGGATAAATTACAACAAAAAGGTGGGGGTGAATTGTAGTTTTAAAAACGTTAGTTTAAAATAGTTTAAACTAAACCAATTCAAAAACCTATTTAAGTAAAAAAGTGCAGATTTAGACATGGTCCTCAGTAGGATATCCTAAGTATTATAATCAATACGATTTCTATATACAAGAGTATAATAATTATATTTACATATGATTTCAATTATAATAAATTAAATAGATCATATTCATAAAAGATCTGATTAACATTTTAATGTTTATCATATAGAGATGCATTATAATGAAATAATTAAAAACATGCACAAAAAAATAAAATAATTCTAAGAAACAAGTAATAAAATAAAAATAATATAGGAATGAATTATTGATATTTAAAAAGAATAGATATCTTTTAACCTTAACAGTAAGGTATAAAAAAACCTGGATAATATTATCCCTCATTTTAAACTTACAAGAAAGTATTTATTTCCTCAATAAATAAATCCATCAATAAAAATATATAATTCACTATCTACCTAGCCTTGAAATCCCTCAATCTGAGGGATCAGATTTATATTCTTATCCTTGAAATCCATCAAACAAAAGATCAGATTTTGCATCTTGATATCCACATAATCCATCGATTGTAATCACATATCAGACACATAATTACAATGAAAAATTATTATTAAAGGAACAATCATACATGGTTACATTAAGAAGAAAAAACTATGAAACAATTAAAAAATACTAAGAACAAGACATTCATTCTTTGTAATCTTTAGATATCCCATACAATGATAAAATTACAATTTTAATTGATCAGAAACAAACTCTTATAAAGACTAGGTAATTCTTGGAATTTCTTCAACAATCAACTTGATCATCCAATTGTAATATTTTATCCGAGTCTTTCACAATGACTTGGAGGCTTGGAAATTATAACAGAAGCCCGATGCCATATTTTTTACACATTTATAGTGTAAAAAGGTTTCCTTACATTATAAATAAGTATACCGTATTATGATTATAAACTTATATTTGTCCTATAGACTTTATTACTATGGTCAATACGATTAACATAACTAGGGTTAATCCAATTTTATCAGTATTGATATTTGTTAGATTATAAATACTTTGGGAATTACAATGCAAAGAAAAAATATTTCATCTCTCTAATAAAATTCGAGTCCAATGAATCAAATCCCAACTCATTATGATTTCCATAATGAAGAAATATATGTTTATAAACATGATACTTTCGAACTTATTCTAAGTTTGGTAAATCAGAATGTTTTCAATAAAAACATTCTAAAACTATTTAGAAATAAAATGTTATAAAGTAAGTATAAAAAAGTTTTTTTGATTTCCAAAATAAAATGAATGGAAAAGTTAGAAGTAGAACTTATGACTCAACAATCTCCACCTTTTTGGAAAGTGTAAACCCCAAAACATTAAAAGATCTAACAATTTAAAAAATTAATATCCTTATCTTTAAAAAAAATTCATATTCAGAATTTTACATTATATTTTTCACTACCCCTTGGTTTATAAGTATTTTGAATATGATTGTGAGAATGTTGAATATGATGAATTACATTAAAGTATCATTTCCTCTCAAGGAATATATTCCCCACATTTCGGAAAAGAATCTCCCACATTATATAGGAAATCGATCTTAATAGAAATATCTCCCCCTTTGTAATTTAAAAATAGAATTGGGGACTCCAATATAATATAATTGAAAATTTCGTGAATGGGAAATTATATGAAATAATTTAATGATTTAATTAATCATCAAAAAAATTATGAATGGATATCCAAACAATCATATTAGAGAAATATTCTGACAAACATATTTGGATATAAAAGTAATACATTCATGGATAGACATTTTAAATGTTTTTCAAAATACAAATTACAAGAAGAGTTCAAAAATAATAAACTTTCTCTATAATGGTTTTTACAACCAACTTTATCTTCTTTAAATCATTTCTATATTTTCTCATCATCACTATTTGATCTTTCAGACTTCGATTCTAATCTTTGAGTTTCTTTAATTCCCCAAGAAGATTCTTTTTATGATATTAGAGAATGGAAAAATCATATTCATATAAATGTACTTTGGGTATTTCCATCTTTAATTCTCAAACATTGATTTTGAGTGCATCCAATTCTTCTATATGATCATGAGTACAATATTTGAACTTTTTATCAAATTTTACCATGTTATCTGAATACTTTGATAACTGATTAAAAGATTCATTTGATTTAATTGTCAACTTATTTATTTCATGAATCTAATCATCATGAGACATAACATCATCATTAATATCATTTTACCATTTCAACATTGATTTACAAGAATTTATAGGGGCAGTAGAACTTTCTTGTAAGGCTTTAAAATTAGCCTCTACAGATTACTGATTCTATCAGAATTTTAATAGAGTTTATTTTTTAGGAAATTCTATCTTGAAATAAATTTCATATTACTTACAATCTTGGGAAGTAGGGTATAATTACTTCCAACCTTTTCAATGATTGAATTATATAATCAAAACCCATTTTTGCTGTTGTTCCTATGGATTATGTTAAATTTGGTTTGGGATGTGGAGGTTTTGATTATCTTGTTCTAACAATAAAATACTTTCCTCTATTATTATCTTCTTTTGGAACTTCTATATAAGCTTTATCATCTTTTTGAAAGAAAAATCTATCATTATATATCTCGATAATTTCAACATCCTTAGTGCCAAGTTTTAAATTTGAATCTTGATCATCCTCATCCTTAGTAGATGAAGACTATTATTTTTTTACTAATGTGGATTATGATTATGAAATTTGTGATTCTTTACCATCATATTTTGAAGGCAAGTCCAATGAAGATGATGTTGATGTTGATTCCATTAATGATTTTTCAGATTGAGTTTCTTCCTCATCACTTTCTTCTTTCTATTTTTTTCCTCATACTTTTTTATTAACCTCTTTACTCTCTTTAACTTGAACTTATTATTCAAAATATTCATAGTCTCATAATTATTTTTCCACTTCTTTTAATTATTTTTTCTCTTTCTATTAATTATAATTTTCACAATTTACATGTAACTATATATCATTAACCTTATTTGGAATTTATTTTTTATGGCCTTCAACCACTTCACTGAATTATTTTTCAATTTTCTCTTCATGTTGTCAAGCAGTTCTGAGTATCTCATTTCCTGAAGAAATTGGTACTGATTATTTTACTTTAGATACTGGGGCTGATTGATTTTGTGGAATGAAAACTAGAACTGATTCTTTTTCTTTTGAAGATTAATCATATTTTTTAATATATTTTTTTCTATTCCATTTTCATGAAAAGAGGCAACATTATCAAGAATTACTGAAGTTTCTTGAAAGACTAACCCCACATAATGGTTTTCTTGTTCAAACTTCTCAGATGAAAATTATACTCCTTACAACATTTTCTTTGATAATAAAAAATCTCAAAGTCTTTTATTTTGATAATTATTATGAGATTCTTCTTCAATATTTTTTGTATCATGAAGCCTTATGGTCTTAGACTTAGTACTCCCTATTCTGATTTGAGGAAGACTGGGTTTCTTATCAACTTCCAGCCTCACCTTCTCTACATAAACATCGTCAAGAACATTATTTTTATTATTTTATTTCCAATTTTATAAAATAGGTTATTTTTCAATCATTATTTTTATTTTCTTCTTCTTATATAACTTCATTGCTGGCTATCCCTCTGATGCAGTAACCCTATGTTTTTTGACATTTTTTTGTATTTTTCATCAAACATCAGGTTTATTATTTTTATTATATCTTCACTAATGAACGAAAATTTTACCTCATTGAATTTTACTTTTTATCTAATTTAATAAATTTAAAACACTCAACAATAACATTACTCAAGAAGTCCCAAAACATAATAATCGTTAAGTTGGTGGAATTATTTTTATATACTGTATGGTCAAAGAATAAACTTAACAAGGTCAATCTTTCTCATGTTAACCAAATAGTTTAATATGAAAGTATCTTAGTACCTTTTTATTGGAATTAAAAAAACTTTCATCCACAAATCAATAATATGAATATATGAGGTAATATGCGAAACTTTTCTAAATTTATCATTGGGAGAAAACAAAAAATATTTTTATCTTCTTTTATTAAACGTTCCAAGAGCATCTTAGAGTTCATGTGATGGAAAATGTAAATTACCTCTAGAATTTAGTCCAACCAATTTTAATAATTTTCTTACTGATAATTTATATAATTTTCTATACAACTTGAAAGAAAACTTATCTTCTTATTTGATAAATTTTAGATAAGAAAAAAATTCATAAATAAGTTTGAGATAATGCTTATCAACTTCATGATCTTATTTCTATACATATATTGATTCCCATTCTTGAAAATTAATAGCCTTTATAAGAGTATAATCGTATTTGAAGGAAAAATCCCTTTCTACTAATAATTCATAAAAAACAAACTAATCTTTATAATCTTTTTTTTACCCATTGAAAAGGGAGTAAAAATGATTGATTAGATGGAAAGAAACCCTTTTGGACTAATCAACTTTTATGAAGAAACATTTTGGTGTAATATCTCTTGAGAAACTAATGTGGGATAAGGGGAACCTCATTTATATATGTGATAAGGGAGATGATTCATCTTTCAAAATATATATAATGTTTGAGAAGTTATTTTTTTGATATGGTGGTTAAAAATATTATGATGAAAGATTTAACTAATTTTGAACTCTTGGTCTATAAAAAATATTTTATCATATTGGGATTGAATATTATTAAAAAAATTTAAAAATCAAAATAATGTTTTTTGAGTGAAAAAAATCATAAAAACAACAAAGATAGACAATTTTAATGTAATAGCACAAAAATTAAAAGATTAGAAGAATACCTTTCAGTGTTTTGAATGTATCATCAGTATAACCATTATATTCTTCTTGCTTTTTTTAAACCAACTATATTAATTTTTTTTAATAAATTAATATGATATTTTTGATAAAAATTAAAATGGTTTTTAAAATAATTTTTCCTAAATTTTTTTAGGGGTAAAACTGAATATGATATTTCAAAAATAAAAACTCATTAAAAAAATTTTAAGAAACATTGAGTTTGAATAATTTGTAACATTTTTTGAGTATAATTATAATTTTGAGAATATTGAATCCAAAAATTTTATAAATAAATCTAAATATGGATAATTATTTAAAATATTTTAATAAAACTAAAAAATGAAAAAATAGATGTTTTGAAAGCAACAAACATATTTACTCACCCTAGGAATATGGGTAACTTAATATAAGGAGATGAGTAAACAAGAACTAAATATAAAGTATCATTTTACATTTATCATTCATAGATTCTGTTTAATTTATTCAAATTTATCAGAAGTTAAAGGTATTGTAAAAATATCAGAAATTTGATCTTCCATTCCGATGAATTGTAAAATGATATCTCCTTTAAGTGTGTAATCCATAAGAAAGTTATTCCTAATATCTATGTTCTTTTCATGAGAGTTATGTGTATGGTTTTTACTTAAAGAAATGATACTAGGATTATCACATAGTATTTGAGTTTTAGTAAAACCCATTTCATAGTTAGTGAGTGTGTGTTGTATCTACCACACTTGAGAATTACAAATTTCAAAATGATACATATTTGACTTTAGCAGTGGAAAGTGTTCCTAAGTATTATTTCTTTGAATACCAAGAAACCAATGAGTCTCCTAATAAATGACATGTCCCTAGGGTCATTTTTCTATCCATTCTACAAGCACCAAATTCAACACCTGAAAAACATTTTTGATTAAAAACATTTCTTGAAGAATAAAAAATTCATAAATCCATAACTACTTTAAGATAAAAAATAATTATTTAAGCTTTAATGTGGGACTATTTTATATTTTTTTGATATCTTTCATATAATAATACAAGAAACATTAATTCTAGAACACTTACTGTCTAGTAAAGTATAATTCATTTCACACATCTAAAAATATTTTGATAAACTGGTTGACCAGCCTCATAAAAATATAAAGTATCGGAGGAACCAATAAGACTACCTTTTCTTTTAGGGTTAGTGTATCAAAATATATTAGGAAGATATTTTATATACATATTTTAGAATATAGAAGTTCCTTCTGGTTTTTGAGAAATTTGAAAACCTAAAAAGTATATTAACCCCCCCAACATACTCATTTAAAACTAAAATTTCTTAATGTCTACAAAGGAATTTGTTTAATGTGATTGAGTTAATCCAAATATAATGTCATCAAAATAGTTTTTTACAATCATAATTTTTTTATTAAATTTATTTATAAAAAGAGTTGGAACAAAATTTCTCACAACCTAATTATTATGTTACAAAAACATTGTTAATAAATCATACTAGGCTTTAGGGTATTTTTTTATTTCCATATAAATATTTATAATGCTTATAAATGTATTCAAGATTTTTTTTATTCTCAAAATCAGGGATTTTGTCAACATAAACATCTTCTTGAACATATCCATTATGAAAAGAATACATCACATCCATTTAAGACTATTTGATATTAAATTATTCTATAAAGGCTAGTATAATATAAATAGATTCAATTACAGATACTAGTGCATTGGTTTATTCATAGTTTATTCCTTCTAATTAGTTATAATATTTATAAGAAAGTATTTATTTATTTATAATTATTGGTCCATTTTTATCACATGTGTTTCTAAAAAGCCATTTTAGTACAATTATGGATGTTTCATTAGGTCATTCAACAAGAGTCCATAATTTTATCCTCTCAAATTAATTTATCTCATATTGAAAACCCTTAATCCAATCATTACCACCTAAAGCCTCATCAGGATTCTCAGGTTAAAATTGGGAAAGGAAAGATCGATGTTCAATTTCATTTAATAGGGTACTTCTAGTCATAACTGGTTGTTGAACATCAGTAGTGACACTATCACTAGGATGATTGCTAAGAAACAACTAACTTCTGGGGTTTTGTGAACTTTTCTCACCAATATAATGTAGAAAAGTTTCCTAAGTAAATAAATTAGAGACTATTTTGTGGGTACTATCCTTATAAAAATAATTTTATAATAAATGTTGAAAATCCGTTTTAGAAGTAAAATATGTGGACGATGTAGGTTGGGGTTATTTAAAAACAAAAGGATATGTTTCATAAAAATTAACATATACTATTTACTCAAAAATATAATAAAATTTATTAAAAATTCTATAATCCTTATATGTTTTGGAATAACCTAAAAATATCCCATCAATAGATTTGGGGGAAAATTTGTTTAATTTATGTTTTGTATTCAATATGAATACTTTTCATCCAAAAACTATGAAGTAAGAAATGTTTAGTTTTTTACTAGTCCATAAGTCCTAAGGATTTTTATTATGAAAATATTGAATTAAAACTTTACTTATAGTATACATGGTAGTAATAACAACTTCATCCCAAAAATGATTAGTAATTGAGTATTCAGTCAACACAATTCTTGTTATTTCTTGAAGAATACAATTTATTCATTCATCAACACCATTTTTATGAGGGGTTCTAGGAGATAAAAATATAGGTTATATAATTTTATTACTATATAAAGTTTAAAAACCATATTTTACAAATTTTCCACCGTGATCACTATTAATAGTTATCAATGCGAGGTTTTTCTCATTTTTAAATTTGGATCCAAATTTTTGAAATAACAATGAGATTAGGATTTCTAAATGAGAAAATAAATCCATTTGTGTCTAGTGTAATCATCAAACAATTCATATAAATAGTATTTTCCTCCAATACTCCTAGTTTGTGTAGGGAAAAATAAGTCCATGTGCACTAATTATAAAGAATCGGTAGTTGAGAATTCACAAATAGTTTTAAAAATAAATTTTTGTTGCTTATCGTGTTGAAAAGGGTCACAATATTTTGAAGAATCAAACCTAAGTTCTAGTAGATCATTAAAAATTACATTATTAATCAATTTACATAGTTTTATAAGTTTACAATGTCATATCCTTCAATTACATAATAAATATTGATCCTCCATTGCAGTAAGGCAAGGTAATTCTTGGATTGTAAGGTTTTCAATGTCAATAGTGTAAACATTTAAATGTCAATGGCAGTAATAATTTATTCATCCTTGGAATTGTGTACTACACATTTTATCATTTCTAAAATTCACAATGTATCCTTCATCACATAAATGAATTAGGCTTATGAGATTTGGTTTAATACCTTTAACAAATAATTTTTTTAATTAAATATTTACCAAGAAGAACTATGTTACCTATACCAATAAACATTTCCTGATCATTATCCCAAAAAGTAATATTTCCACCTTTCATCTTGATAGTATTCTCAAAAAAATATTTGTTACCAATCGTATTCCTAGAAAAAACAGTATCCATGTACCAAGAATTCTTGTTGTTGGTACTCTCTTTATTTTACTGAAAGAAATAAAATTAGACTTTGGGAAACCAAACCTTCTCTGGTCTAATAATGTCAGAATGTTTTTTAAGAATCCACATTTTTATGGAAAAAAGTCTTTTTAAAAACCTAGGGACTGAAATTTAATAAGAGATTAATTATTTTTTCAATGAACTCCACTTTAACACTTAGTTGAAAAGGGTGCATTTTTAGTAACAAAGTAATTATTACTAAAAATTATTTTTTATAAATATTGAAGTATTGTATTTGTGAGAAGGGTTCAGATAGTGATTAGCATGGTGATTTCAAATGCTCTCCTACCCAACATTCTAGCGACCATGGAGGCAGCCCCTTCCTTCGATACAGACCCTCAAGCGAATGGTGTCGGCCAGGCTAGGCCCCTGATCCTCTCTTATAAGCAGGCACTCCTTCATCAACGGCCAGTGGGTGCAAATTTGGGGAAGAATGTTACAGTAGAGGCCCCTATAGTGGCGGCTATTTTCATGGAGTTAAGGCACCCAGTGATCGAGGTTTCTGCATCTTCCTTTGCGGCGGTGGCTATGGATCTTGATTTGACACTTGTTGCGCAGTTTGGCTCGGACAATCCCCCTCTAGCGCTCTTTCATGAGGGTATTTCGCATTAGGGATTTGATCTTCTGGCCTTGGTTTCACATCTAGGTCGAAAATCCTTCTGTGTTTTCTTGGCATCTAGAGCGGATTTCGTCAATGAGCGGTGCAGGAGTCCACACTCTGTGGGGCTCTGGCATTTCTGCCTTTCACGGTGGTCAATGGATGCACACCATGGTCGTGAGAGCTCTAGTGATGCAGTGTGGAATTCTCTTCCCAGCCTTCCCCTACCATTTATGTATGAATCTTTTCTCAAGGTCATTGGGTATTCGTTGGGCCAATACCTATGTGTGGATATTCGCACTATCCGTCTGTACGAGGCTTCGGTGGCTCGGCTTTGCATGGAGATGGATCTCAGTCGGCCGCTTCTAAATCATCTTATGCTCAAGATAGAGGGAATGAAGGATCTTCAGCAACCCCTTGTATATCTGGTCTACCCAAGGTTCTGTTCTTTCTACCACATCTCTGGTCATTCCCTGTAGGTATGTCGTAAGGCTCGCTCGAAGGGTACTAATCACAGTTTGTGGTTGAGGTCCCCTGAGCAGCCTCTTTCAGATGGATCTATGAACTCTCATTAAGCAGTGGGCTCGGCTCCCCTTGATCATGGTGTTGTGGCTTCTTCTTCTATCTAAGCAGGGGAGGGGGGTTCCCTTTCCATGTGTGGTCTCATTCCCATAGGGGATTCTGGTGGAAATGATCATATTCAGGCTTTCGATGCTGCCCCTATTGTCCAAGGATTGGATATCATAGGGATCCTCCTTCATATGAATTTGCTGAAAGAACAATGGATCCCCAAGAATCCCTGTTTTCCCGTTTCAACCTTAATTTCTGGATGGAAGGAGCAGGAGGTTTGCATGTCATCTGAATTGAGTAGGCTGAAGTTATTAACCCGGGGTTCATGTCCAGTGGAGTTCTCCCTCTTGGCATGCCCTGTGGCTCCCCTAGATGAAACTCTGTCAGCACCATTCACTACCTCACCCCCTAAGCCTTCAGATATGTATCCTTAACAGAGTACCGGGCAGGTTGGTTTGTTTGATTCTCCAAAATTCATAGGCAGGGTGTTGGCAAGGGGTGGTGCTTTTTCTGTTCTACCTTTCTCACAGGCGGTGCCAGTGGTTACTACTATGGCAATATCCAGAGCTGAAGTTACCTTATGTGCATCAATTTCTTCTGATGGAAAGGGTCGGGAGTCTAGGGCCAATTCCAGACGGATCCTATTTAATGTTTAAAGCCTTAGTGTGGAATGGCTATGGCCATGGAGCTAGGGTCATGCCTGACTTTCTTTCCAATGAATTGGTTAACAAGCAGGTCTCCCTGGTGGCCTTTTTGGAACCAAAACATGCTCCCTTCATGATTTCTAAATATTCACAAAAGCTTAAGGTTCGTGGTTTTTGACATGGGGCTCCTTTCAACTCTGACAATTGGCTCTTCAGGAAGGATCACATACGTGTGGACCACATTAGTGCATCCAGCCAGGAACTGAATACTAAGATATATGTGGGGCTTCATGATTTCTTCTTCTCCTTCATATATGAAAAGTGAAACCCGCAGGATCGTGAGGTGTTATGGGGTGATCTGGAAGGTTTCAACCCAGACAGTGCCCCCTGGGTCGTCTGTAGGGATTTTAACATCATGGCTAGTTTAGAGGAGAGGAAAGGGGGCAGAGTGTTTCCCAGGAATTCTAGGCAGGATTTTGTCTTCTTCATGGCTAGAAGTGGCTTTCTAGATGCAAGGTATGATGGCAGTATTTTCACCTTGTGTAATAATCAACAGGGGGGAGAAGATCTTATGGTCGTCTTGATAGATTTCTAACGAATGAAGTGTCCATTTCTATGTTTCCAGATTCCAAAGTCAATCATTTGACACAGAGTCTCTCAGATCATTCTTTGTTACATATCTCACATCACGCAGGTGCAATGCGGGAGGACCATGTCTATTTCTCAGAGTCATGTGTGCAGGAACCGGGGTTTCTGGAGGAGGTCAGGGGAGCTTAGGACATGAATCATCGGGGGAATCCTTGGATTACCTTTCACAATAAGCTCAGGCGTGTCAAGAATAGCCTTCTATAACGGAGGAAAACAATTCATGATCATGACCACAATGTTGCTAGAATCAATGAGGAGGTGGATAGACTGGAGGCTAGACTAGAACATGCATGGGATGAAGCGTCCTTTACTGAACTCAGAGTGAAGAAAGATGCTCTAGCTGATATTCTAATGACACAGGAAAGGCTGGCATGAGAAAGTGCTCGGGTGAGATGGATTCAGAAGGGAGATCAGAACTCATGGTACTTCTATGCTTGCATTAAGGAGCATCAGAGAATACAGAGGCCAAACATTTATATGCAGGACAAATCCTTTTCTTCTGATTGTGAGGAAATTGGGGCTTTGGAAAATGAAGAGGTTCAGATTCTAATGGTTGGTCAAATATGAACATGGAAGGGGATAACCTATAGGGGAGGAGGAGTTTTTTGAGGGTATTCCTACTATTGTATCGGGGGTCATTGATGAGGTCATGAGGAGACTTCCGGCTGAGGACGATGTGCATGAGGCAGTTTGGTCTTTGAACCCGGACAATGCCCCTAGTCCTAATGGTTTTCCTGGGTCATTTTACAGGGTGACTTAGGACATCATTAAAGGTGATTTGGTTCGTTCTATCCAGGACTTCTTCCTGGGGGGTCTCTTCCTCATATTGCTTGTGAAAACAAATTGGTTCTCATTCCTCAGGTGAGTAATCCTCAGTCCATTGACCAATATAGTCCCATTAGCATGTGTAACTCATCATACAGAATCCCGACCAACATACTCTATAAGAGAATGTCCACCCACTTGGATTCGTGGATTAATCATGAGCAGCATGGATTCATTAAAGGTAGGTGAATCCAAGGTGCGATCAGTTTGGCCCAAGAAATGACAAGTGGGATCAATAACAAGTCCTTTGGGGGAAATCTTGTGTTCAAATTTGATATGAGAAAGGCGTATGATAGAATGGAATGGTGATTTGTCCTAAAAAATTTAATGTCAATGGGATTCTACCCCTTGAAAATTGAACTCCTCTTTTGTTTCTTCAGCTCGGCATGGATCTCTACCTCGTTCATGGGTAAATAATTTTGCTTCTCCAAGGCCTGTTGGGGTCTCAGGAACGGGGATCCTTTGTCTCCCACCATCTTCATTCTTTCTCAAAATGCCTTTAACTGTTACATCAATAAGGGCATTGTCCCAGGGAAAACACTTCCCTATCATAATAGGTATACCATGAGATGCATCTCCCACTTGATGTTTGACAATGACATAGTCTTGTTTATTAATGGTCATAGAAGATCAGTGATGAGTTTGAAGAGGGTTCTTAAAAACTATTTCAAAGGTAGTGCAAATGTGGTGAATTCCAACAAGAGCATCTTCTTCGCATCAAGGACTACCTCTATGAAGAGGGATTGGGACTTAAGAGCCAGGTTGAATATGAACAAGGGACTTTTTCCAATGGATTACCTTGGAGAACCGGTCAGCCCATAATGCCTCAGGGTGAAGCATTTTGATAATCTCATTAGAAAACTTACTAGGAGTATTCAAAACTAGAAAAACAAGTTTTTATCCTTTAGAGGCCGTATCACCCTGGTTAACTGTGTGTTAGTCTCCATGATGATGCATTTTTTTCTACCTTGAAGGTTCTGAAAACTGTGATTTCAAACATGGACAGAATAATGGTGTCCTTTATATGGTATGGGTAGATGGAAGTCCGCTATTATTGGGCTTCAGGTAAACAGTTGGCTAGACCCCTTTCTGAAGGGGGAATTAATTTAAAGAGCTTGTCCTCAACCATTCAAGGACTGCATTCCAAGCTCGCTTGGGTGGTCTTGGAAAGCCAAAATCTATAGGGTAGAACAATGAAGAACCTCCATGACCTTAATGGGACTATATAGAGAAGGCACCCCTCAAAGACATGTAAATTGGTTCAACCACATCTGGAAACTCAACAACAACATTCTCAATGGATTATCAGAAGGAGGAACATAAACTTCTAGTAGCAGGATTGGGGGGCAGGGTGGCTGTGGTTCCCTGGCTGTCCAGCTCCAGATATTACCTTCAAAGAAGCTTCCTGCCATATGAGGTTCCTCAAGGCCATCCTTGATGACAAAAAAATGGAGATGTTTAACTCTATAGTTTGAAATGATGGCGATGACCAGTAATTTTTCACAGGTACCTCATCAGGTGATTTCTCCATCAAAGACTTCGATAATTTGAAGAGGGATGTGGTGAACGTCGATCGGTGGGGGGAGATTCTATGGTGAAAAGTGATCCCTTCCAAATTCAACTTTTTGATGTGGAGAGTGCGACACAAGGCTCTACCAATGGATGATAACCTTCAATGAATGGGAATCGCAACGGTTTCCTAGTGTTGGTGTTATAGGTCTTCGTGCACAGAATATGAGGGGCATCATTTTTTAAACTGAATGGGAAACGGGGTTTGGCAGATCTTCATGGCCTTTTTTGGATGGAAGGGATATGATGGTAACTCTGAGGACTTTCTTCATTCCTAAATTAGGGGAGCAGGATTCCAAGGTGCTGAAAGGAAATCAAGGGCACTCATTCTCACTGTTGGATGTTGGACTATATGATAGGCCATGAATAAAAAGCGCCATAGTAAAGTCTCGGTCTCTCAGATCAGTATTCATTTCAGATTGAAAAACACTGTGTTGGATCATCCTAGGCTATCCCCAGATTGTAAGTCTGCTCCCTCCATGCGCACCATTGTTGCTGGTAGCACTGAAAATCATTGGTTCGGCCTTCCTGGTCATGGGAAGTGGGTGAGATGGCGGCCACCGATACATGGATTGTATCTTAATGTTCATGGTTCTCTGATCAGAGGGGAGATACGTGGAGGGGGCGTCATGCGTGACCAAACCAGATCTATATATGTAGCATTTTCTGCTTCGTTTGGGGGAGGTGATGCGATTCAGGCGGAAGCTCGGGCTATGGAAGCAGGTTTGCAGATGTGTGTGTGCAGGAATTTGGTGGTGTCTTGGTGGAAAACGATTCCTTGGTGTTGTTCAATGCACTGCAAAATAGAGGAAATATTCCATGGAGCATTATTTATACAGTTAGGCGATGTCAGGCTGTTATAGGGGCATGCATGGAGATCTCTCATACCTGGAGGGAGGGAAACTTGGTGGCAGACATTATGGAATCTACGACACCATCTAACAGTATCGTTCTTCCTTCTCATATTTGGGGTCCTTTCCTACTGATGGTTTGAAGTCTGAAAAAAATGATGCTTTGGGGTAGCATTACTTTAGACCCCCGTTACATCTTTCCTTGTATTGGGATTATTGATTTTAATAAAAATGTTATGTTTCAATTCAAGTCATAAGTATCAAACATTCTGTAACTAGTTCCATGAGAACAAATTTGTTTATAAATTTTATCAATATTTTTCCAGTGGTTAATTTTGATAAAAGTTTCCTTAAATAAGAAATTTTAGACTCAAGTTTTATAACTAAACTCTTATCCTCTTTAGTAATATTTTTGAAACTATGTTTATCAATACTAGTTCGTAAACTATCCATTTTAGAAAATACTTTTTAAAAATATTTAGATACATTTTCCTTTTGAAATGCTTTCTTATTAAGATATTTAGAGAGATCTAATACTTATTTTGTTATAAAACTTAACCTTGAATTATTATTATTATCATTTTTTATCTTTTCAATTCACATTTTCAATAAGTTTGGAAAAATTAGATACTTTATTATAATAAGTTAGTGTATTTTATTCACTGTTTGATAAAGAATCTTCATTTGATGATTTATAATTTTTATCATTATTTGATTTAGGATAATTTTCACTTAAAGATAATTTTGTAGTTTCTCGGTAGTCCATACCTTATTCATAAGACAAAGATTTTATTTAGTCATCCTATAAATAAGACCAATGTTTCTCTATCTAGAACTATTATTATCAAAAGAGTTATCTAAGTAATATTATCCATTTTTACTCAATGAATCATTAGAATTAAACACATTATTTCCTTTTTTACATACACAAATGCTTTTATGATTCTTACCATAATTTCTATCTTTCATATATTTCCTTTTTAGATTTCGGACAATTTGGTTTGATATGTACAGCTCTTTTGCATCTCTAACAAGTAACTTCATCTTTATTATCACTTCTTTCACTATTACCATTCTTGTAATAGTATTGGAAATATTTATTTATAACTAATAAATTCATCTTCCAAGATAGATTTTCCAATTAATTTTCCTAATGTTACGATGAACTTAAGTTTTATTTTATAACAACTTTTTTCTTTCTGTATTATCTCAATACTTTCTCAAAATATTGATCTTTAGAGGGTAAGGTGAATGTTGTTTCAAACGAAACACCAACATTTTTATTTTTTACTTTTTTGGAATATATTTTTAGTCTTCCATTATATTGTACAATATTTTCAATAGTATCTTCAAGAATAAGATTTTTCAGCCTCCTTGTATCATAAATTTCCATCCCCTTAGATTACCATTAATTGGGAATGATATCTTTTATTTTCTCCATAATAATTTCATCATCTAATACTTTTTCTACAAGATACTGTAAACTATTTATGATATTTATAAACTTTTGGTTCATCTTGGAAATAAATTATCCAGTTAAAAATTAAAAAACTTGATATTAATCTCTTAGAATAGATATCTTAGATTCAATATCCTTTAATGAACCAAATTGCATAACTTCTAACTTCTGTCAAATACCATTAGAAACTTCACAAGATGATTTTTGGAAATATATTATTCTAATAATATATCATAAAAATACATTACTTAATTTTTAGTTTAGTTGATACTCTTTATTTTCATGATGGGTGAAATATGTGACTTATTTGTTTGGTATTTTATAATCTTCTATCAGCATGAAAAAATTATCAACCCCAATGCTGATACCAAAGTATTATTTCTATCTCTCCAATATTAATATTCAGTGCCATAAAAATTCATGGACTAGTATGAATGAGATTATTTATGGATCTAATATCAATACATTCCATATTAATAGAAAAAAATACATTTCCACAAACACATTAGGGTAAAAATGTTTTATAAAAAATTTATTTATAAAAAAACCTAAGAAACGTGAAAAAGTAAAGATAGTAAAAATATATCTAGTATTTGAGTAGTGGAAACAACCTCTGATACCAATTTTTTTGTATCAATATAAGTTATAATGATATTAGGATCGAAAGAATATATTCTTGATGTATCAATTATAAGAGGTGGTGAACTGTTATTTTAAAAAATTTAGATTAAAATAGTTTAAACTAAACGAATTCACAAACCTCTTTAAGTAAAAAATATCTGATCTAGATTTAGACCTCCATCTAATTACCTAAGTATCATAATGATGATGATTTTTATATATTAAGTATGATAATTGTAATGAAATAAGATTTCAATTATAATAATGTATACAGATCAGATTCATAGAAGATCTGATTAATAGATTAATGTTTATCATATATAGATACATTAGGCTAAAACAATTACAAACATTCTAGTGGAATAAAATACTTGTAATCAATGAATAATATAATAAAAACAACATAAGAATGAATTATAGATATTTAAAAATAATAGATCTCTTGTAAAATTAAGATTAAGGTAACCAAAAACCTTGGATAAAGGTATCCCTAGTTTTATACATAGTATAAAGTCTATCTTTCCTCATCAAGGAAATAAATCAATATGAATATCAGATTATAAGTTTACCTATCCTCAACAGTCCTCAATTAAATGGATTGGCTCTGTATTTCAATCCCATCAAGCCCTCAAACATAAGATCATATTCTATATCTTTCAATCCCCACAATCCCTCGATCATAATGATAGATCAAACACATGATTACAATAGAAAAGTATTCTTAAAGGAACAACATGATATGGTTCCTTTAAGAAGATGAAACACTAAATCAATTAAAAATACTAAGAACAATATGTTCATACTTTTTAATCTTTAGAGATCTCGTACAATGATAAAATTTCAAATGAAATTGATTAGAAACAAATTCTTCAAAATACTAGGCATTTATAGGTGTTCCCCAAACATTCATCTTGATAATACAATGGTAAAATTTTCTCCAAGTTTTTCACAACATCATGGAAACCAAGAAATTATAAAAAAAATCATGACATCATATTGTTATAAATATTTACTGTATTAAAATATTTCCTTATATTATAAACAGGTCTGATGTATTCTGTTTATAATCTTATATCAATATGATGAACATTATTAATATGGTCAATATGGTTATCATAATTTGGGTTAATTATATTTTATCTGTACTGATATTAGTCCGATGATGTGGACTTTTGACAGTACAATGAAAAGGAAAAGTCTTTCAACTGCATTATAAAAGTTGAGTTTAATGAATCAGATCCAAACTCAATAAAATTTCTGTAATAAAGAAATATTAGTTTATAAACATAATACTTTAGAAATTATTCTATGTATGGTAAAAAGATATGGTTTTTAAAAAGAAACTATAAAACTAATTTGAAAAAAATGGTTAGTAAAGAAGGATTAAGGAAAGTGTTTGTGATTTCCAAAATAAAACGAATGGACAATTTAGATGTAGAACTTCTAACACAACACATATTGGTAATTGTCAACTGGGCATGGATAGTTGGTAACTAGTCCATACCAAATAAAACATCCTAGAGAATTATTGTCTCTAACAAAATATCCCAGACTAGGTTATCTCATCCTAGAGTTAGGTCACACTTCCAAAAGAAGTGTTTGATCACCAAACCATCTATCGAGGAGCCCTCAAATACATGAATATAGCTAAAAAGCTCCATTTTAATCACTATGTATAAAACAATGGATGTGATTATGATAAGTATCTTGTGGACATGTACTAAAATTATATCTAGAGTAGATAAGACACAGGTTGTACCTCAAAACACACATAGAGCCTTGGGTCATAAGCCTCTATTTCCTGAAGCCATCATTCACCTTGCTTGATTATTCAACCCAACTAGGGATTTCTATAACACTTTATCACATCAAAATGGTCTCAAACGTATAAATAAAAGGAACTCACCTTCCAAACCCCAACACTATCCACTTTAGGTAGTACTATCACATAAAAAACATTAAATAATTTCACTGTAGAACACATATTAGAGGGGAAGTGTCCCTCTTATTTTCATGTATGAAGAAACATAAAATATCACTATCACATGGATCCACCAATTCTCTATACCACATTATATAAATATCACCATTAGGACCACTATCATTTGGGGTCTTAAATAGGTGGAATAATCACACCACATACTCAATCCAGTCCTCTACTACCGAGGGGGGTCTGGATCACCATGAAACCCAGGTGGTATATATATATAAAACTCCAAAAGCATAACCAACAAAGGTGAATCATCATCTGATACTACCGAGATCATCCATTTCTAATCCTAATGTGGAGCATCCACCTAAACCACTATAGGTGGGTCAACATGCTGCTCAATGTGTGGAGACACTACTAAATATCCACTATAAGGAACTACCACCTAGAAAAGACCCTATACTAAAGCTTCATTACTATGAATATCAAAATCATTATCTTACTATGGAATACTGGATGACTATATTTGTATTGGAAATTGGAAATAGCCTAGATGCACCATGGTTTAAAGAGCATATACAGGGAGCTAACTCAATAAAGACATGGAAACCACAACCAATTCCTATATAAAGCATGTGCCAATATTTTCCATGGAACATGTACATACATGTTTCAATTCAATATGAAGGTTATAGGAGTCCTAGTGAATGGATACATTGATCGACACACCAACACTGGGTTCTTTGTGTAATACCCGAGATTTTTATGAGAAATATTTTGTTTTTATGTTATATACATCTTCAAAGGAATCTTTCGATACACACAACAGTAGTTTGGCTTGCTTTACACACAATCACAACACTTCTCGATAGCTTGCATCGTACGCAATACCGAGTTTCACTAAACAACGATATGTTATTAAAATATTATTAAAACTAGCCGTTATGAATAGTAATACCCACTTTTTGAAATTTTATTTTTCAAAATGGACTTCATTTTTGGATTCAGAATATTGAAATTAGCATAGGTAGAACATTTGGTATTTTTCTGAAAACATTCAATTTTTGATGAATAGTGAAAACACAGGGTTACTATTTAAAACCCGAATTTTTATTGAAATAATTATTTATTTTATTTATATTTATTTTTGGTAAAAATTGATACATAATACCTATATAAGGTAAATGTAATTCTTTGGAGTTATTTTATAAAAATTTTAGATATATTAAAATTTTATTGAACTTTTCACCGTCTTTTACATACCTCCTAGGAGCTTTTAGCAAATTTACATAAAACATAATTTTACCACTTATGTGAGTAGAATTTCAAAAATCCTAGAGACACGGTTAATATCATGTAGTAAAATGTGGTTCAATAAGATAAAAATAATTTTTGGTGAATATTAACTTTTTACTTTTTTTTACCACAGTTAAAAGTAAATAGGGTAATTGAGGGTAAAAATGGTATTATTATTACCATAACACATGTACTAATTCTATTGGATTAGTTTAAATCGACCAAAAAAACCTTAGAAATAAAATATGACCATTTAGGTCCATTTGGATTAGATTAGGACATTTAATATTATTTTATTTAAAGAAGAGTTAAAATAGTTAAAATCATAGTTTAATAACTAAAACATTATTAATATAGGGTTATAAATAAGATAAATTAGACTATAAATATTCATTAGAAATATAAAAGTATTTCCTACATAATGGTATTTTATTTGTAATTTTTAGACTTTAAATAATGTAATTTATTTATGACACAATGATGATGGAGTAATTACAATATTAATGAAATATTAACATAATTGATGTTATAAATAACCAAATAAATGTAATGTTAGACATTTTATGAATTAAACTAATTTTATAGGTTAATATGACATGTTATTAATTATATAAGTAACATTTTTCGCACTAATCATGCTCTTATGTGTTTCACAAAAATCAATTACCAAATAGTGTCAAAATTGACATAAAATAGTTTTTGAAACAAATATTATATTATTAATTGTTATTTTATTTCAAAAAATATAAGGATAAGAAAAAATGACATATATAAGGTTATATATATTAATATCAAAAAACTTGGTGTTCGTTTGGCTTGTTATAGTAAGTTTATTAACCATATAGTGTAAAAAAACAAGAAGACACGATAAAAGATAAATTATTTAACTTAGAGTTAAATCTAAATGATAAGGTCATAATAGTAACCTAAACTTATCTAAAATATATTTCATGAGACGATTTAGACCCATAACCATCTTATCTTCGAAATAAATCAATTTGTAGCTATTAAAAACCGAATATGACTTTATTATAAAATAATATTTTAAGTTTTTCCAAAAGTGCCCCTCTCCTCCCTTATAAAAGGGCACCTCCTCCCTCTCTTCCTCAAACCACATTGAGCCTTAAAGCTTGTCCAAAACCTGACAATTTCTCTTCTCCACTTCCCTAGAATCATCCTAGTTGTCCTGGTCCTCTTCAAAGTCCATATTTAGTTCCCTAAGAGGAGGTTAACAAGAGGCGCTTCAAAGAAGAGGTAATGTCTGTTACCGATTCTTTCAACTTTATTTCTTCTTCTAATTTTTCTTCTTTAGTTGTTTCATTATGAAGTAATAACATCAGTATCAATCATATACTGATATTTTATAATATTTATGAATGAACCCTATTTCACCTACTATCCATCCTATGGAAAACGAAATCACCGCGCGTGTGTACGTACAGAATACAGTCTCCACGCCATGGTGTAATCTGTTTTCCACCACCACCATACTTGGATGGGTATAACTGTGTAAAGAATAAGTATATATGATTATTGTAAAGTGATATTGATTCTTAAATAGTATACATACACTTCAGTATAATTCCACGATCATGGGAATGATATCATCGCTCGTGCGTACGTACGTCCTACTGTCTCCACGATGTGATGCGACTTGTTCTACATGATCTTCAATGAATAATGATTATATAAATCTATTGAATGAATAAATATGATAAATATTACACTAATATAATTCTATAAATGATTTATATATAACCTAAAAAGAAGAATAAGAATTTATTCGACAAAACATGCATAAGAACAAAAAGACATAAACACCCGAATAACAAATAGAAATGAAATATTACTAATACGAAGCTCAGAATATGACCATATATGATATCATAACAATGATTAAGATTCTGGAATAAGTCAATAACATTATTTAAATCATTATACAGGAGGTTCAGACACGTACGAAGCAAATCAGACCTAAGGTAAGGGAAAACCCCGCAATCTCATTTTTATCCAAGATTGTTTATACTTTAGAATTTACTGGGGAATATTTATCATCCATATCCATTTTTCCTCAATATGTAATATTATTTCTATCCTCCTACAATTTTTTAAATCCAATTTTACCCTTCGGTGAGTTTTAAGTAAAAGATATGTAAGGAATATTTTTTAATTGTTTTTGTACGAGTTACTTTTTTTGACTTTTCCGGCCAAAGTACGAGAAGAATGTTTTTTTAACTTATACGACATGAATGGATTTTTAGAAAATTGTTTCCATGAATCTTAATTTACAAATTTTCATGTTTATTTTTAATCAAATTCTTTTAGAGAAAAATTTTCTGACATGTTAATAAATTAAAAATGATTTTGAAGTAGAAAGGATATTTTCCTCAACAATGAAGTTCAAGTATTTTATCAAAATTATTTTACATAAAAGATAATATGGGGTTCTGTTTCTATCCTTATTTTTAAATTTATTTGATTTTGTTATGATGGAATTATTTTTATGATGTCCTTTTATATTATATGGATTATGTTATAATGGAATGATGTTTAAGAATCACATTTTTATAACATGGGTTATGATATGATGTATGATTTATGATCTTGTGGCGCACATAAGAATGGTATCATAATGAGATGGGTGGGACCTATATCTCCCTCCAATTCATTGGGTAAATATTTATATCTCATGAGATAGACATGGATGGAATGATAGGTTGATCTGGTTCAGTGAAATAGGACTGAAATGAGGAGTGAACTCGGTTCAGAATTGGACTTTGTCCGCTAAGATAATATTGTAAATGAGTCTTCACTTCTAAGAAATGATTCTCTATGATTATGTGTGTATGCCACAAAGTTTAATGTTTTATGTTATGATTATTGGTATTACATTTCACAACTAGGATTTATACCATGTTATAAAATTATGATCTCTTTTTCATGTTAAAATTTCCAAAAATGTTATGTTCTTATGAATATGATGTGATTGATATTTATTTTGTTTACCCTTACTGAGCATTTGAGCACACCCTTTTGTATGTTTTCTTTTCCCCAGGTCAGGAAGAAGGGTATTAAGATATTCTAAAAGGGACTCTAGATTTGATAAAATAAAAGGGAGACAGTGTAGATGATTTATGAACCAGGTGTTTATGTTTCCATGTTTCTAAAGACATTATACCTATATGGTCCTTTCATGGTTTTGTTGTATGTTTTAATAATTGGGCTTCAATTTGGAAGTAAAAATAATGTATGTAATGTATGGGTCATTATAGTTGGTATCAGAGGAAAGGTATAATCAGCCTATGGAAACTAGGATGTGAAATCCTTAGTAAGAACCCTAAGGATAAGTCTATGCATAGAACACAATCTTAGTGTTTTAGAAATGGCCATGAACAACCTATGATAAGACCTTAGGTGTGAAATTTTATTCTTGATTAGGTGGTTTTACTATTATAATTAGTGTTTCACACACTATTATTCTTGGTTTTAGTCAATGGCTGGAACCCAAAGGAACCCTGTTAATGCGGAATGCGACGGGCAATGTAATGATTGTCCCCCTGAGCAACCAAAAATTATGGGAGCTAGAATGAAAAATCTTGTAGCCATGCTCACACAACTTTCTCAAGCTATGAATCATCTAGGACTTAAAAACGAGAAAAGGAAGGAGCAACATTTTGTTGAATCCTTCATGAGGCAGTGTCCACCCTCATTCAGCAGGTCTACTGATCCATTAGTGGCTGAATAGTGGATCAGTACCACTGAAAAGATATTTTCAGTTCTTTAGTGTTCTGAACATGATAAAGTCATCTTAGCAGTATATCGTTTGGAGGGTGAAGCTGATCAATGGTAGAATCGTATCAAGAATATGAGGCAAATGGATGATATTGAATCCATGGAATGGGAAGAGTTCAAGAACTTATTTTTCAATAAGTACTTCCCTCGTATTCTTCGAACAAAGTTAAAGAAGGAGTTTCTTGAACTAAAGCAAAAGGATGATGAATCTGTTCGTACCTATGAAGCAAATTTTACATGATTTGCAAGGTATGCTTTTGGGAATATTATCCAACCTAAGAGTAAGATTGATTGATTCATTAGTGGCTTAAAACCAATTATTCGATGGTCATTATCCATAAGGTACTTCAATAGCTACATGGAAATCGTTCTATGTGCTCTCAAAGTTGAGATGGCGATTGGAGTAACCCATTAGTCATATGTGTTTGATAAAAAGAGGAAAATGGATTTCAAAGGAAAATATAAAGACCACACTGAAAAGAAGATGAGTTTTGCCTTATGCTCAATGTGTGGAAAGAAACATGAAGGGAGTTGTCTTAAAGGGACAAGTAAATGTTTCAAATGTGGAAAGGAAGGTCATCGGACATTTGAATTCTGCAATGATTGGAAGAAGATGTCTAGTGGTGTGAATAGAGAAAAGGCTACATAGAGTTCACCTCCTACACTTCAATGTTAAATGTGAAAGGAAATGGGGAATTATGGCAATCAATTCCCTAATCTAAGGTTTTTTGATGATGATCGATGTCAACAAACTGTAAAGGCTAAAGACAAAGGAAAGTCACATGCAATTTCTATCTGTGATGTGGAGTACAATAACGAAGTGGTGAAAGGTACACTTACCATCCACTCTAAAGTAGAAAATGTTTTATTTGATTCTGGATCCACCCACTCTTTTATTTTTGAATAATTTTCTAAGGGTATCTCTGTATTACCTCAACAGTTAGATATTGAGTTAGCTGTGACAACCCCTAATGGCACAACAGTCGCGTCAAAAGTTTACAATTCTTCTCCGATTGAAGTTTGTGGGAAAGTGCTTCCTGCAAATCTTGTGATCCTTCCTATAGTGGAATTTGGTGTGATTCTTAGCATGGATTGGATTTCTTTATATAGAGCTCATATCAATTTCCAAAGAAGGGATGTCACATTTCATATTCTAGATCAATCTATGATCGTTTATCGATGAAAGTATGAACATAACCTTCCCGTGGAAATTTCTTCCATCTTATGGGACTTGATTCCACTAAATGAAGTTTATTTATCTCAAATGGTTGGAGAGAAACTCACGATTAAGAATACACCCATTGTACGGGAGTTTGATGATGTCTTTCCAAAGGAATTGCATTGTCTTCCACCAAATAGTGAAGATGAGTTTTCAATAGAACTCGTACCAGGTGATTTACCCATTTCAAAGACACCTTATAGATTGGCCCCAATTGAGTTGTAGGAATTAAAGAAGCAACTCCAAGAGAATCTTGATAAGGGATTCATATGCCAGAGTGCATCACCTTGGGGAGCACCTGTTCTGTTTGTTAAGAAGAAAGATGGATCAATGAGACTCTGCATTGATTATCGAGAACTTAACAAGATCACTATCAAGAAAAAATATACTCTCCCATGCATTGCTGAATTATTTGACCAACTACGCAGAGCTCAATCCTTTTCCAAGATTTATCTTCATTCTGGGTATCATCAATTAAGGGTCAAAAGGGAGGATATACCAAACACGACTTTCCATACAAGGTATGGACAATATGAATTTATAGTGATGCTATTTGGTCTTACTAATTCCCCTGCTATCTTCATGGATCAAATGAATAGAGTCTATAGATACTATCTTGATTAGTTTGTGGTATATTTAATAGACGATATTCTTGTCTATTCAAAGACCAAGGACGAACATGAAGATCACTTGAGAATTATATTAAAGACCTTGAGAAAGGAAAATATTTATTCCAAATTTACCAAGTGTGAATTTTGGCTTCAAAAAGTTGCATTTTTGGGTCATATAATCTCAAAAGGGATGATATATATGGATCCTGCAAAAAAAAGGTTATCGAAAGATGGTCGATACCAACAATAGTAACTGAGATCCGACGTTTTCTTTGTTTTCCTGGATATTATCGATGTTTTGTAAAAGATTTTTCACGATTATCTAATCCACTCACCAGGTTGACTCGAAAAGAAGTTAAGTTCGTTTGGACGGAGGAGTGTGAAGAGAATTTAAAGGAGTTAAAAAGAAGGTTATCCAGTGCACCTGTGCTCACACTACCTTGTAGTGGAGAAAGGTTTGTAATCTACAATGATACGTCCAAGATTGGACTCGGGTGTGTTCTCATGAAAAATGACATGGTGATAGCTTATGCCTCATGATAGTTGAAAATCCATGAGCAAAATTACCCAACTCATGATTTGGAGTTAGCTGCGGTAATCTTTGCATTATTAATTTGGAGGCATTATCTTCATGGAGAAATGTGTGATATTTATACTGATCATAAAAGTTTAATGTATATTTTCACACAAAAGGATCTGAATATGCACCAATGAAGATGGTTGGAGACGGTTAAGGACTACAACTGCTCAATTCATTATCACCATGGGAAAGCAAACAAGGTGGAACATGCATTAAGTCGACAAGACCATGAAATATTATCCATGAAGAGGATCACAAAAGATCCAATATTTATGGATTTACAAATGATGGATCTTGGAATTATAATGGAAGGAGAATAATCTTATCTTTATCAAATGAATGTTCAACCATCTATACATGTGAAGATTAAAGAGGCACAAAACGAAGATGTAGAGTTACAAAAGAAGGTGAGAAATGTTCTTGAATTCAACCTAGATTGTGATGGGATAATAATGTTCAGGAATCATATTTGTGTTCCTCCCATCCCAGAATTAAAAAAGGAGCTGCTGGATGAGGCTCATAGTTCATCATTATCTATTCATCCTGGAATCAAGAAGATGTATAGGGACCTGAAAGTGTACTTCTGGTGGGATGGAATTAAAAGAGATGTTGCCGAATATGACTCTCGATACATGATTTGTCAGCAAGTTAAAGCTGAGAGACAGAAGTCTAAGGGGATGTTACAACCATTACCCATACCCGAATTGAAATAGGAAAACATCACTATGGACATTGTCATCGGACTTCCTAAAACATCCAAAGGCAATAATTCTATTTAGGTCACAGTTGATCGTCTTACAAAGTCGGTACACTTCATTGCTATTAGAGAGGATTTCTCTCTTGATCAGTTTGCAAGGATATATGTAAAGGAAGTGGTAAGATTTCATTGAGTACCACTTTCCATTATATATGATCGGGATCCGATGTTTACCTCAATCTTTTGGCGAAGTCTTCAACATAATCTGGATATAGAGTTGAGTTTCAGCACTGCTTATCATCCTCAGATTGATGGTCAGTCTTAGAGGACAATTCAAACTCTAGAATATTTGTTGAGAGATTGCTCTATGGATTTCAAAGGAGGTTGGGATCAACACCCACCTTTGGTGGAATTTTCTTATAATAATATCTTTCACTCCAGTATTTAGATGGCTCCTTATAAATCTCTCTATGGAAAGAAATGCCGAACTCCAACTTACTGGGATGAAGTTGGGAAAAGAAAGCTATTAGGACCTGATCTTGTTGATGAGATGGTAGAAAAGGTCTGATCTATTCAAAAACACATAAGAGCAGCTCGTAGTCAAAAAACAAATTTATGTCGATAACTGAAGAAATGACCTAGAGTTTGAAGTGGGTGATAAAGTGTTCCTATGAATATCTCTTTTGAAGAGAGTAATGAGATTTGGAAAGAAGGGAAAGCTGAGCCCTAGGTATATTGGTCCTTTCGAAATACTGGATCACGTTGGGAAGGTATCTTACCAATTGGAGCTTCCACTGAATCTCTCTCAAGTTCACAATGTGTTCCATGAATCTCTCTTGAGAAAGTACATACCCGATCCTTCACATGTACTCAGCTCAGAAGTTGTACCACTGGAGTAAGATCTTTCTTATGATGAACAGTCGATAAAGATTCTGGATCATAGTGAAAAAGTCATATGGACCAAGATGACTCGCATGGTGAAAGTTTTATGGAGGAACCACCAATTAGAAGAAGCTACATGGGAGCTTGAGGATATGATGAGGGAGAGGTATCCTCATCTGTTTGTTACAAAGTGATGAATTTCGAGGGTGAAATTCATTTTAATGGGGAGAGAATGTAACACCCGAGATTTTTATGAGATATATTTTGTTTTTTGTTATATACATCATTAATGGAATCATTCACTACACACAACACTATCTTGACTTTCGTTACATGCAATCACGACCTTCCTCGATAGCTTGCATTGTACGCAATACCAAGTTTCACTAAACAACGATATGGTATTAAAATAATATTAAAACTAGTCATTATGAATAGAAATACCCACTTTTTGAAATTTTATTTTTTTAAAATGGGCTTTATTTTTGGATTCGGAATATCGAAATTATCCTAGGGTGAATTTTTGGTATTTTTCTGAAAACTTTCAATTTTTGATGAATAGTGAAAACACAGGGTTACTATTTAAAAACCGAATTTCTATTTAAATAATTATTTATTTTATTTAAATTTATTTTACGTAAAAATTGATACATAATACCTATATAAGTTCAATGTAATTCATTGGAGTTATTTTATAATAATTTTAGATATATAAAAATTTTATTGAACTTTTCACCGTCTTTTACCTACCTCCTAGGAGCTTTTTGAAAATTTACATAAAACATAATTTTACCGCTTCTATGAGTGGAATTTTGAAAATCCTAGAGACATGGTTAATATTAAGGAGTAAAATTCGGTTCAATAAGATAAAAATAATTTATGGTGAATAGTAACTTTTTACTTTTTTTACCACGGTTAAAAGTAAATAGGGTAATTAAGGTTAAAAATGGTATTATTATTACCCTAACACATGTCATAATTCTAATTTATAAGTTTAATTCGACCAAAAACAACCTTAGGAATAAAATATGACCATTTAGGTTTACATTAATAGATTATGACATTTAATATTATTTTATTTAAAGAATAGTTAAAATAGTTAAAATCAAAGTTTAATAACTAAAACATATTTAATACAGGGTTATAAATAAGATAAATTCAAATATAAATATTCATTAGAAAGATAAAAAAATTTCCTAAATAATGGTATTTTATTTGTAATTTTTATAATTTATATAATTTGATTTATTTATGACACAATGATGATGTAGTAATTATTGTATTAATGACATATTAACATAATTTATGTTATAAATACCCAAATAAATGTAATTTTCTACTTTTTTATGAATTACACTAATTTCATAGGTTAATATGACATGCTAGTATTGATTTAATTAACAATTTAAGAACTAATCATGCTGTTATGAGTTCCAAAAAAATCAATTTCCAAATAGGGTCAAAATTGACATAAAATAGTTTTTAAAACAAATATTATATTATTAATTTTTATTTTATTCTTAAAAATCTAAGGTTCGTCCAAATGACTTAGATAAGGTTATATATATTAATAATGAACAACTTTGGGTTCGTATGTCTTGTTTTATAATATTTATTAACCATATAGTGTAAGAAATCAAGAAGACATGGAAAAAGTTAAATTATTTAACTTAGAGTTAAATCTAAATGATAAGGTCAAAATAGTAACCTAAACTTGTCTAAAATCGTTTGGTTGAGAGGATAAAGACCCATACCCACTTTAGCTTCTAAATAAATCAATTTGGAGCTATTATAAACTGAATATGACTTTATTATAAAATAATATTTCAATTTTTTCCTAATGTACCCCTCTCCTCCCTTATAAAAGGGCACCTCCTCCCTCTCTTCCTCACACCACTATGAGCCTTAATGCTCAGAAAAAACCTACCAATTTATCTTCTCCGCTTCCATAAAAACATCATACAGGTCCTGGACTTCTTCAAAGACCATATTTAGTGCCCTAAGAGGAGGTTAAGAAGAGGCACTTCAAAGAAGAGGTAATATCCGTTACCGATTCATTCAACTTTATTTCTTCTTCTACGTATTCTTCTTTAGTTGTTTCATTATTATTTAATAACATCAGTATCACCCATATACATATATGTTATTATAATTATGAAAAAACCCTATTTTACATACTATCAATCCTATGGAAAATGAAATCACCGCGCGTGCGTACGTACGAAATACCGTCTCCACGCCATGGTGTAATCTGTTTTCCACCACCACCTTACTTGGATTGGTAAAATGGTTTAAATAATAACTATATATTATTATTTTAAAGTAATATTAAATCTTAAATAGTATACATACACTTCAGTATAATTCCACGATCATGGGAATGATATCATCGCTCGTGCGTACGTACGGTCTACCGTCTCCACGATGTGATGCGACTCATTCTACATGATCTTAAATGAATAATGATTACAAAAATGAATTGAATGAATAAATATGATATATATTAAACTAATATAATTCTTTAAATTTTGTATCTATATCCTAAAAAGAAGAAGAGTAATTTATTCGACAAAACACACATAAGAACAAAAAGCAATAAACACCCGAATAAAAAATAGCAATGAAATATTACTAATACGAAGATAAGAATATGCCCATATATGATATCATAAAAATGAGTACGATTCTGTAATAAGTCAATAACATTATTTAAATCATTATACAGGAGTTTCGAATATGTACGAAGCAAATCAGACCTAATGTAAGGGAAAATCCCGCAATCTCATTTTTATTTGAGATTGTTTATACATCAGAATTTACTGGGGAATATTTATCATCCACATCCATGTTTCCTCAATATGTATTATTATTTCTATCCTCCTACAATTTTTTAAAACCAATTTTACCCTTCGGTGAGTTTTTAGTAAAATATATGAAAGAAATATTTTGTCGTTTTTTTTTGTACGAGGTGCTTTTTTTGACTTTTCCGGCCAAAGTACGAGAAGAATGTTTTTCTTTAACATATAAGGCATGAATGGATTTTTAGAACATTATTTCCATGAATCTTCCTTTACAAGTTTTCATGTTTATTTTTAATCAACTTCTTTTATTCTAAAATTGTATGACATGTTACGAAATGAAGAATGTTTTTGAGGAAATGATATTTTCCTCAAGAATAAAGTTCAAGTATTTTATCAAAATTATTTTCCATCTAAGATAAATTGGGGTTCTGTTTCTATCCTTATTTTTACATTGATTTGATTATTTTATGATGAAATTATTTTTTTGATGTCTTTTTATCTTATATGGATTATGTTATGATGTCATGATGTTTAAGAACCCCATTTTTATTACACGAGTTATGCTATGATGTATGATTTATGATCATGTGGCACAGATACGAATGGTATAATTATGAGATGGGTGATACCTATATCTCCCTCAAATTAATTTGGTAAATATTTATATCTCATGAGATAGACATGGATGGAACGGCAGGTTGATCCGGTTCAGTGAAACAGGACTGAAACGAGTAGTGAACTCAGTTCAGAAATGGACTTTGTCCGCTATGATAGTCTTGGAAATGAGTCTTGACTACTAATAAACGATTCTATATGATTATGTGTGTATTCCAAAAAGTTTCATGTTTTATTTTATGATTATTGGGATTAAATTTAACTACTATGATTTATCCCATGTTATCAAATTATGATCACTTTTGCAGGTTAAGATTTCCAAAGTGTTATGTTCTTATGAATATGATGTGATTGATATTTCTTTTGATTAGCCTTACTGAGCATTTGATCTCACCCTTTTGAATGTTTTGTTTTCCACAGGTCAGGAAGAAGGGTATTAAGTACGATATTCCAAAAGGGACTCTAGATATGATAAAATAAAAGGGAAATAGTGTAGATGATTTATGAACCAATTGTTTATGTTTCCCAGTTTCTAAAGACAGTATACCTATATGGTCCTTTCATGGTTTTGTTGTATGTTTTAATAATTGTGCTTAAATTTTGAAGTAAAAACAATGTATGTAATGTATGGGTCGTTATACCTAGCCTATGAACTAAAATCAGGACAATTTAACACTGTTTCATTATTTCCCAAAAAAACCAATCAACTTGACTATCTCAAAACCACAGTCTTAGGAAAGACCTCTTTTGATACAAATCTATCACAAAATGACCCAAAAAGGTCATATTATCATAAAATAAGCCAAGAATGACACCTCAATACCTCCTCTAATAGGAATAGGGTTAGTGACTAGCATCGAGTAGGTATATCACACTCTTGAGATGCCTTATTCTTATGTACCTATAAACACTAAAAAACTACAAACAACAGTATAATGTGGAAAATATAAAAAACTAACACTATAAATTAATATGTAACATCTATCCCACGTTATATTGAAATATATAGAACAAAAAAACAAAAAGGCCAAATATAATCCCACCAAAATTGCAAGAGTCTGACCTGCTAATAAAGTGAGACTGCTTTCAAGATACAAACTACTAGAACCATATATAGTCTATCTAGAACAAATAAGATTGACATTATCCTGGCCCCCCTAGGAATCCATCAAAATGATAGTTGACTTCATAATAAATTACATGTGCAGGAAAATCCCATGTAGGGGTGAGTATAAATATATACAGCATGGCAGTCTGAAATCACCAAAAAAAATCATTAAAGAGGGAGTCATATCAAAATCACAAAACCAAGGAATAAATAATATAAACTATTTATTCTCAAAGGTAGATACCAAGACTCAAGTTGAGGTCACATCCATATAACTAGCCTAGGATTCTACTAGAGGCTCAATGGTTTTATTAATCTAAGAGAAATCACTCATCAGGTCTATCTATAATGATGGAACTCATGGAATAGTATATACTCATAAAGTATTTCCATGAAGAAACACCAAAGAAACTGAGAGGCCTTATCCAAGATACTCAATCGGTTAGACCAAAACATACTGGAAGACAATAAATGATTATACATAGATATGAGATCATGTCCAGGTCCTATAAGGGATTCCGAACCCAATTTAAATTAATCCAATTGGATGGGGATCAAACACACTAAATGTTGGAAATGGGATAGCTAACACAACATAGGGATGAATGATAGTGGATCACACCTTGGGACACATGGAGGGATACAAGAATCTCTCTTGAACTAACCCATAGAAAGGATCTCTCATCCTATTCATAGGACGTTATACCTCACTATACCGTCTTAAGGGTGTACTAAGGGAACACACTTGCACTAATATGATTTGAGGGAACTCACCCATGATCAAAAAAAGGATGTATTGAGGAGAAAAATTCCTCTAACCTACCCAAGAAGAAGTACATGACCAATCCCATGGGCTATATGACGTATACCTTTGAGTCTAGCACTACCCGTGTATTTCCAAATCAAATTACATGTCTGCCTCATGATACACAGTGTGTATTTACAACACACAATGTGTAGAGGTTGGGATGAAACTCCAAGTGTTCAATTTATTATAGACCATGCTCTTTCCAAAGTACACAGGGTGTAATCCATATCACACACATAGGGTTGAGGTAAGTCCCAAACTCGGTGAGTTATATTTACCCATGCCCATGATCTTTTTAAAGGACATGGGGTGTTCCCCATCAAACATGTCATGTGAGGACACATGGCCTCCAAGTCATGTACTCCACATACATATTGAGCCATCTGGATAAGTGTCACCCGACATGTGGTATTTATACACATCTTATGATATTTAACTCAATGTGTAACCCTAACTACCACATATAGGGGTACACATATAATATGTTCTTACATAGTAAAAATTGTGTCTAGAATAATTTCATAGAAATTACAACTTGTTTCACCAATATCACATGTGTTTGTATTTCCTTAAAATTTTCACCAATAATGGATATAAATCCCATAAAAGAGTTGAATAACATTAATGAATGATTGAATGTCTGATTTTGGCTATTCTTCATTGGAAAATAGGCCATCGTTGCTATCCTGAAGCACCGTATGGTATGACTCATGAGAACCCCCCCCCCCCCCAATCTGTACCACAATTGGATCTCCATCATCATTGGTGTATGTATTCTAAACACCCATAGATTGGAATTAACCATTATCACACCTCTAGAGACACCATCTCAATCTAGGGATTAGATCCATCGTCAATCGAACAATTATCATATTTACATCATTTTCCATATTTCTTTTTCATGACTCTAAGACCCAAAACCAAACCAGTGACCATGATCCTTTATGAGAAATAAATAATTCACAATGATCGGTCATCCCCAGTATTATTGAACCAACGACAAACCAAAATTCTCTTTATAAACATCGTTGAACAAATGGAGAAACACACATAATAAAAAGTGAGTTTTGATCGATGTCTATGTTTATTTTTATATCATCATTAAAATATGAAGAACATGGTGGATGATCAAATAAAAAAAATTTAATAGAGAATAATTCTCAAATTGGTAGATCTAAGAAGAGAAAACAAATGTTGAACTAACCAATAAACAATGATCCACAAATAAGTTTTGTAACAATTAATTCATATTAATCATAAACCATAAATTCATTTTAAACAAAACAATAAATGTCCTACCTCAGTTAGGATGAATCATCGATAAAGAACATTTATAAATTATTTCCAATGGTGAGATCCAAGAAATTCATCGATGATGATGAGCCTCGTGATACTCTGATCCTTGATCAATAACTCCATCATCATCCTTAAACAAACTCCCCACTAGAGTTCTTTCCATCATGGTTTGAAGGTGTCAGGGATTTTAGTTGTTGAAAGTGGAGTTGGACTCAGAATTTTTGGTTAAATTCGTTCATGGATGGTTGTACGTGCCTTGGGAGATGGCTTATATCATTAGGAGGTATGCCTTGGGGGCCAAACAAGGACATCTCATGAATCATAGTTGGAGGGAGGAAAATATTTTTGTGGATTCTCTCTCGATGATTAAGAGTCATGGGGATGATAATGGCATTTATAAAAGCTTGGGCACACTACCAGTTGACTGTAGGTTATTTGTGATTGGGGATGCCTTAGGGTTACACTGTTATCGGACTCCTTGAGTGTTTGGGAAGTATGTTTCTTGGCCTTGGCCCCTGTTTCCATTTATATAAAAAAAGAAATTTTCAGTCAATGAATTTACCCTTAACAACAAACTATTAAAGCATCCATTGAGGAAAAGATTTATGTCAAACCTAGGGTAGAACCCACACTCTATATTTTATTGAGGTCTCAGTTTTCCCATCTAAGTAACTATACAAGAGTTATTAAATTATATTTGAAAAAATTTATTTGGGTGATATATTATATTTTATATTTTTAATATATCAACACTGAGGCTCCATGGACCTTAAAAACTGCACCTACTCTATAACTTAATCTAAAAATATTATTTTAAATATTCTAACATGTCAAAATCAAATTCCAGATTCATTATATGTAATAATTCCCATATCTTAAAAGATATTCCATTGACTTATTCTTATTTCACTTATCAATATAGATTAATTGAATTTTATTACCTTCAATTTTCTTGGATGAATTCTTTCCTGTTTACTTCCACTTGTATTGCTTCTTATCCTTATTGGTGTAAAATTTTATAAACTCCATCAAAACATTCCCAGCACACCACACAATTTCTTCATAACTTCTGAACTCATGAGTAACCATATAAATTCATAAAAATGTCTTTAATCCTAAGTAAAATCCATTAATTTTATTATCATGGTCTGGAATGAAATTTGATTCATAGATGGACAATTTAGTTAACTTAGCTTCATAAGAAAAAAATAGATTCGAACATTCCTTCAATTGCTGGTATTTATTTTCAATTAAAAATAAAATAACTTTACAAAAATAATTTTAAGTAAGATACCTTTAAACAACATCAATGACACATTATTGATTTCTTCATTTTCCCTGGTGCTCCTAATCAAATACATCCATTAATTCGATTTAACATCAAGAATGATAAATAAAAAGGGTAACCTTATGATGTTCCAAACATCCCATAACTATAAATATATACTCCAAATCATTAATCATCCTTTATATTTCAATGGGTCTGAGGATCCACTAAAAGATAGAGGTTACTATTTCATAAAATGATATACTGTTGACATAATCTTCTATAGAGAATCTTATCACTCACTTTAACGGGTTCCTCCATTAATATCCTACATCAAGGGAGTTAACAAAACTATAAATTTCAATTTTATAATTATAAACATTTTTGGTTACTAGTTTAGAAGGATAATATCCTCCTAATTCCTTTCTACCTAAGTTTACCTATTTTATATGCATAAAAATATTCATACTAAACATATATTAGACAAATCCAAATGGAAATCTTAAAAATATATCTCTTGATAATATGACCATAAATTAAAATGTCAAAATAGTATCTTTTAACATCATCTGAACCTGTAAAATTTTCTAAACCCTTGCTATGATACCAACTATAAAAACTCACGTATAACCATCTTATAAATTACATGATTTATGGAATATATTTTACAAATTACATCCCACAATAATATTATGGTTGAAAATTATATAGAATTATAAAATTTGTTACATTTAAAAATGGAAACATCCATTTTCCCACAAAAAAATATATTTATAAATACATAGTTTCTATATTCAAAATAACTCCCAGATCCAGATATCTAACTTTATTAAACTTCCTAGTCTTAATTAAGCTCTGTAAAAAAAATTCAACATGAGATGAGAAAGAGAAAGCATAGTAAGGGTCATAAAATTAAATAAATCCACTAGTCCATTTGGGAACCTAAAAATCCAGAATAATTTTTTTCATACTAAGCATCAAGTTCAAATATCCATTTACTTTTTCATGAAAAGAAAACACTAAATGATCATTAGATTTCAAAAATAATTTCATAAAAAATCATAAAATATGAAATAATAATCATAAGTCTTTATTGAAAAACCTAAAAAATCGTGTATATATTTACTTGAAAAAACAATTCATTAACCATTTTAAAAGGATATAAAATTTTGACAAAAAATCACAAATACTTACCTTTTTAAAATAAAAAGATACATTAAAAACTAATTGAATGAAAATCATGCAGAAAAAATCTGAAATTATATTTTAATTTAACCATATAATAACCATTATAATGGAATCATCTAATCAGATAATTCCCACATCTACTAGGAGTAACCTACCACTGGTACACAACGTCACTTTACATAATGAATTGGAGAGATATATCAGGACCATTCATCATCAGAACGATATAGGGATCACCCACCATTTATATAAAAGTTAAAAGAACAAAATCAAGAATAAAACAAAAATATCTTACACTTTAACCATATAAATAATTTGAATTATTATTCAATCCCAAAAATAAATAACACTTTCAATTATCAACTAAAAATAAGAAGCAATATACGTTTCCTAAAAAAAATATTAAAATTAAAAATTAATTGAATAGTGGGACTAGAAAATTATTTTAAAACCACTTCAACTTGTAAAGTAATATTGATAAATAATAATGACTATGATGGTTGTAAAAGGATGTCAATCTGTATATGTAAAAAACAATCTTTTTTTACTTTTGTAAAAAATTTGAAAAAATACCCATACATAAAACATCAAAAATATTCATTTTTAATCCTTTGTAAATAAAGTAAAAATAGTTTAAAATGAACTTTATAAACCATTAAATCATAAATATGAAGATTATTGAAAATTTTAAAATAACCCCAACATTGAAGAAAAATATTAGGATGGAAAATTTTGAAACATGATTTTTAAAATAAATACCCTTAACTCGTGTCCCAAATCATTTTGTTATTATGTATACCCTTTTGAATAATAAAATTATATTAGTTTTATACTTTGTTAATAATATTTTTTACTTTATTCACTTATTATTATTACTTTTATTTCATTTATTACTAAATTGGTTAAGTTTGCATCGGCGCTTTTGAGGCCATTTGGTTCATAATCTCTAAAATAACATATTTGTACTGACTGTGGTCAATGTTTCATGGTTCCATTTTATATATAATATTAATATTATTATAATTATCCTTTTTATACATTTAATATAATTTTATAACTATCCATGTAACATGTTCGTGAAAAATGAATTGAAACATTTCATGGGGATGATAGTCCAGACATATGAATCAATGATGTTTTCATTTCTCTACTAGGTGGAAATTAAATAAATTAGATAATATATTAATTTTAATGAATTGTAACTATGTTCTAAAAGTCTTAAATATTCCACAGTTCCATCCTTTTGACCAACCATGTAGGGTGAAAATTAAAAATTATTTTAATCGCTACGTGGATGTGGTAGTCCACAAGTACATACGAGATACATTATTATTTTAGAATAGAAACAAATGGTAAGAAGTTAAGTAATATATTATCTTTTTAGCATAAAAATAATTTCATAAAAATAATATATATTTATAAATTTTATCTTTATAACCATTTGTGTGAGGTAGTGATGGAAAATGAAAAACATTGCTTGGTGGATGTTGTAGTACACACATACACACAAGAAATTTTAAATTTCTTGTTGGATGGAAGAGAGAGAATAGATTTTTTACATCAACATAATAAATTTTAAGTATATATAGAATATTGATTTTATTTTGTTATAGCGGATAAAATATATTTTAAGGATTTATAATAAGGAATAAACTTGAAATAGACCAGTTATGGCCTATACCTCATCCTTAGATATACACCTTTGGATTATTCCTTAAGACTTATAGTATTGGTCTTTTAAGAAGAAAAGGATCTCTAAGTAGTGGTAAGGATATTTAGAACTATATTTCTGAAGGCCATGGTTGATCTAAGTGGATCATAATGTGTGAATAAGTGATATAAGGAGGTTCTATTTTTTATGATAGGGGAGTGACACTCTGTTAAATACATAAAAATTTATATTAATATAAATTTATTTTTCAAGAAAAGTGTATCCAATTTAGTAAAATTTAGATTCCAAGATAATTTAAGGCCTAAATACACTCATCCAATCACATTTATAAAAGTTTTAGAGATATTTTATTCCTTATATCTAAGTTTAACCCCCATTAACCCTTTTAGCCCTTACCCATGTGACAATGTTTTACTATAGCAACTATTCGTTATGGACAAAAATGAAATAAACAAAGTTAAAAATATATGAAAACCATGATTCCAAATAGAAAATCATTTTTTCAATATTCAAATTTTACAAGTGTTATAAATAAATTTTTATATAATTTCTAAAAATTGAATGAAAATGGGTATTTTTTTGAAAAATTATTTTTATGCCTAAAAATGAATTTGTACCAAAATTGAAGGTTCTAGGAAAACCGGAAACCCCTTGATGGGGATAAAAAATATTATAACTGATGGATCATTTTCAATATTTTCAATGATGTAAATTCCATTACAAACAAATTTGTTTCACTAAATATTGATGTTATGAAACCCGAAACACATAAAGGATCTTTTCATGTTATATTTATAATAATTTATTTAATATTGGAAGAATATGATACCTTGTATATGGTTATTTTTTATATGATTATTATGTTTATCATAGAAAATATACTTTTTGGATTAAAATTTTTGTTATTTGAGGATTCATGTGTAGAATCCCAATAGTGACAATCCACACATGATATTTTGATCTTTGAACAAACACTGATGGGACACTAGGTGTCATTTTGGAAGATCAGTCATCTTGTATTGTTTTCCCTGATTTCTATCTCATCCTTTAGGATTTATGTATTTATTATCATTCTTGAGAATAGGGGAGTAAGAGGAGTCAAGAGAGAAATCCATTTTGTGCAAAGATTATCAATTCACGAGCACCCTACAAAATAGTCATAACCATATATTTGTAGAGCTAGGTTTTAGGTTAAAATATTATTTAATTTCATATCTACACTTAAATATAATAATAATAATTAATTATACCAATTTAATAATAATAATAATAATATTATTTTATGGAACACGTTTTAACTTACACAATAATAAATATTATTTTACCAAATTTTAAATTATTATTTATCATCGAACAAATTATTGGGGTATAAAAACTCCTTTAAATTTATTGAATACTGGAATAAAAATTTAATTAGATATTTCATTTATTAGTAAACATTTACGATTGATAAAACATAAATAAATATGCTCCTTAATCTTTTCAATAAAATTAATTTTATAAATTAAATTAAAATAGAAATTAATTGAGATCAAAAGAAACACTTAGTGTGTGATTATCTAGGATTGATTCTCATTGAAATTTGGTAGGTTTGCCTAAAGTCTAGGATTACCATTTATAAATGAGTTAGGTATATCACGAAAAATAAATTAATGTTGCAACATCAAAAACCACATATTAACTCTCACTGTGTAATATTATCCTTTTGTCATAATATCTCATCAAAAAAGCTGTACATTTGTGTTAGCAACCTATATGTTCAATAAGAAATTTCTTTGATATATGAAATAAACACTTTGTAACCCCATGACCGTGTAATATATTGTTTTAGTTCAACTCTAATAAATGTATTGAGATATCAACTTACATAAATATGGATAAGATAAATTATTCCATGACTTATTCATTAATAACAAATCACCTGTGAAACACCAGAGTATCTAACTTTTAAATTAACTATATCATCATGGTTTAAAAAATACATATAAGTGTGTGATTTTTAATATTAATGAATAATAATATTATGGTTAATTTACCATTACACAATCTCACAAATAGAAATATCTGATGACTCCAAAACATTCAGAATTTCTATAGGCAAGTTTGTTCTCATAATATCCCATATTGGAGATTTCCATGTATAAAATTCATGAGAAGAAGTCTCATTCACTTATGATTATTCACAACTAATAGTCACATTTTATGTGTCCCATAATATAACATAATCCAATAATATAATTATATTTAAGAATATTTTTAGGGAATTTCAAGGTTCACATCATAGTATGGAACTTCTATGACCTTATTAATGTGACATATACTCTAATAAATTATTACATTAAATTCATGAAGAATAATGAAAAATATATAATAAGATATTTTTTTAATATAAAAATATTCAAATATATATGTAATCCAAGTATATATAGTTATTCCTAGGACACAAAATCCAACAAGAATCTGCTTAGACTAGAAATAACTTCCTAAGAATTTCAGTTCACAAGATCTCAAATGAAAATCTTGTTTATATTAATTTGAGTCTTTATTCAAGTGGTTTTTCATGTTGGATTCCTTGGAAATAATTCTCACTACAACCTCACCCCTCTGAGAAAAATACCCCAAGAGATGATATTACTAAAGTATGTGCTCCATCCGCTAATGTGATCTTGGATCATTTACAAGAGCCACTACTATAGTATTATCACAATAGAGTGTGGTATGATCTTTACATATTAGTATCACATCAATATCCTAGAAGGAGTATTTTATCCATACTGATTCCTTAGCTACCTCATAAGTAGAAATATACTTGGACTCTGGTGTAAAATCTACAACTATGACCTGCTTTGAGTTTTTCTAGTTCACATCAACTATATTCAAAGTGAATATGTATCACATATGTGATTTCTTATAATAATGGTATATTTTGAAATAATCATCAATATACCATCTAATGAATAATTTCTCATCTCCTCAATGTACAAGGAATATATCATTATTATGACTTATAAACTTAAGGATAGACTTGAATTCCATCCAATGGTGGTCACCAAGGTTATTGTGATATCTACCTACTACACTCAAGGCATAGGAAAAATATAAATAATACGTAGAATAACATTCATGACTGATCAAATTATCAATTTTTATGGAATCTATTCCATTTTTTTCTTTCCCCAGGTGTTTGAGGACTCATTTTTTTGGGAAGAAGAATTCTATATGACACTTAAAAAAATAACCTCTTTTATTTTACCATACTAAAAATCATCAATATCTTATGAATATATATACTTTGATTTAGGCTAAATGGCCTCTTGGATCCATAATTATGGATCTTTATCCTATTAATATATGTTGCATCCCCCATTTTCTTAATTGAGAAACATTGATCCAACCGAGACTTAAAAAACTATAAGACTGGTATTTCATTCCCTATAAGTAATATGTCATCAAAATATACTATTTGTAAAATGACTGAATCACCTCTAAAATGTTTATAGGCACATGATCACATTAAATTTTTATTAAAATAATTTTTCTCATGGATTTATCAAATCAAATGTTCTAGGGTCTGGATGATTTCTTTAAAAAATAAATGATTTTTTTGAAATTTTCATATCTTTTTAGAATCCTTTGAGGCCACAGATCCTTTTGTTTATTTCATATATACATATTCTTGAAGGTAACTATTAAGGAATGATGTTTTTGAAATCCATTTCCCAAGATTCATTGTCATGGAAAGATGAAATGTAAAGTATAATTATGATGAGTTTTAAAATAGAAACTACTGAAAATTTTCATTATAATCAAAGCCATGATGTTATTTAAACCCTTTTCAAATAGTCATGCCTTATAGGTACTGACTATTCTATCCATGTCCAATTTCTTCTTGAATAACCATTTATAATAAAAAATATTTACATTCACCAGAGGATCTAATGAAATCTAGACTTGATTTTGGTACATGGAATCCATTTCAAAATTCATTTATTATTTCTACATAGAATCATGTGTACCACTTAAACATTCTTGTATGTTATAGGATCATTAATATCAACTAAAAATGAGTCACCTTTTTGGTGAATAGAAAACTAAACCATTTTTGTTATCTAAACTCTCGTTTACTCTAACATATTATTTTTGTATCTAGATCATCTTGTTTCAAAAGGATTTGTGGAATTTGGTCACTTTTAAAATATAGTGTATCTTGTGGATGGGATTCATCAAGGTTTATCTTTATCTCACCTTCTATTTTGGAGATACAATCCTTCTCAATAAATGTGGGAATTATATAATCCAAAATTTTTTATAAAGGATTTTATAGTTAGTATACATTTTTCCTAGTAATATTAAATAAAGACAAATTTTGTTCCTCGATGCACAATGTTATTACCTAAAGAGTCCTTAAAAAATTTCACATCCCTGCACATGTATGTTGAAAAAACAGATTTCATTCTACTTCATAATTACTATAGAATACCATCTTTCTCTTATTTGGAACTCATTTTTGTTTGTATAATACTATTGGTAATGTGAATCCCCAAAATAATAATGGAAGATTCATATGAATCATAATTTATCACACCATGTCCATTCGGGTGAGGTTCCTCCTTTCACATACACCATTCCATTGAGGTGTATAATAAGGAGTGAGTTGAGATTAAATCCAAAATTCACATAAATAATCAATGAATTCTTGATTAATATATTCTCCATCATGTTATAAGTATAGTATCTTAATCAACATACAAAGATGATTCTCAACTACATTCTTTCACTCATTAAAATTTTAAAAGTAATGAGACTTATACCTCATCAAGAATACATATCCATATCTACAAAAATCATTAGTAAAAGTTATAATCCATGAGTACCCACCCCTTTATTTAATTTTAAAAGATCCACACACATCGATAATAACTAATTTAAAAAGTTCATTGAAACTTCAACCTTTGTCACTAAAGGGGATTTGGTCATTTTTTTTGTAAACATGCATGACATACACCATGTGGTTTTGGTTCAATGGAATCTAAATATCCATATTTGTGTAATTTAGTCAAATGTTTTTCATTTACATGATCTATCTAGTGATTCCATAGTTGGATGTCGTATAAGTCATGTGAAGAAGAGTACTTATAAATTTACATTATTTGGTTCATGTAATCCAAAACATAAGGATCGTTATTTAAATATTCCATACCATAACAATTTATATCTTTATAAAAGAAGATTTTTTTTCTAAAACATGAAAATAAATCCATCTATATCATGTTTTGATACCAATATAATGTTTTTGGTAACATATCAAACATAATAACAACCTTTCAAAACAAAGATCATCCTAGTTGGCAACATGAGGTGGTATTTGACGATATATACAAAAAAAGATTAGCTTCATTGGTTTCTTATAGATCTACCTCCACTTGTTAAATATTTCAAAATCTACTTTGATATTCTATTTGAATAAAAATGCGAGTACCAATATCTATATATAATTCCCATTTTATAGAAATAGATAAATTTTACTCATTAACAAACACACTAAAATCTCCCCCCACTTCTTTAGCTGGGTGCATTTTTTCTTCCAACGACCCTTCTTTCCACATGAGAAACAGATAACTTCCTATTCACTTTCTTGATACATAGTATTTCTCTTCATGGAAGGGAAATGTGAAGATTATTTGGTCTTATATATAATTTATGAGCCTTTCAATATGTTCACCATAAGGATGAAAGTATTTTAACCCTTTTTTTATCTATATGCTTGGTGAAGAAGAGTAAACTGTTATGGTAGAGGCTTCTCAAGTTTTTTTACATTAAAATTTAAAAAAAATATGGAAAATCTCTAAGGGTAGATGGAATAATGAGATCAATGTACAATTCATCCTCTATTTAAAACCCTATAACCTACAGGTTCTTAATGCATCCAATAATATTCATTATGCGAGGACCATATAGTGCACCCTCTCTATTATTTCTCTAAAAAAGATCCTTTCAGATCTCAAAACATTACTATCTTTCTCTTTTTCAGTAAAGTCAATGGGGATGCTCGAGATTGATACATGAATCCATGTTCTCCAATGACATAATGTGTTTACTAAAAATAGATGATTACATTAAACATTTAATTTAATCCAAGTAACAAAAATATTTTTCATATAAAATGAACTTTTCATCACTCTCCTTCTTTATAGGTTGATCAGGTAATGTGGACTCTATCACATGAGATTTCGGTTCATGGAATAACAAAATATGAAGTCATATAAACCATTACTAGAAGTTACTTCCAGTTAGATGACAATATCTCAATAATATATATCGTATGGATAGTGTGGATGATGACGTTACCCTATATTTTATAATTTAATAGATATTATTATTAGGGCTTCTCTTGATTAAAAATTATATGTGAAATAATAATAATTAAATTTATTAAATATCCCACTATTTTATCAAGTCCCAATATCCCTCACCATTGAAATTGTAATTTCTAGTTCATATTAAATTATAGTGTCAAGGATCCATATTTCCCTTCTTAATGATCTAAACATTCGCTATAAAAAAAATAAAAAGGTATTTAGGTAAGCAATCTTTCTAATTGCAAGATTGCAGTTCCTTCCCGACTCATGTAATGTTCATTTATACATTACCACCTTCAAATTTTTTTTAATTATTTATTAAAATAAAAGTAAACATTCAAAGGAAATAATATGAAAAGGAAAGAGTGTGTTCGATAGTCATTGGGGAATGAAGTAGTGATGAAAAAGAGCATCGTCACACACCGTATTCACTACCTTTGGGGGAAGAGACCCAGTACTTGAGAAGCATGAGATATATTCACCTTGGGTAGCATAAGATTCCATTAATTCAACCAAAATAATACATTCATTCCATTTATGAGAAATTTCGATGATTCATTTCATTAGCTCAATGTATCTATGAATGTTGTACTCAATGGATGATGGGGTGGACCCACAATCACATAGTGAATTAAAAATGTCCATAAAATCAATTTCAACCACCAAAAGATGAATATTATTATGAGTACATTTTATAAAACAAATGGGAATATATTGTACCTCTACCTGAAGAGAATTACCACAACCAAAGATAGAGAAAAAAGCCAGAACCATAGATCCTCTTATATCTTGGATCACCCCACTGCCTCTCATATAAACCATGGTGTCTGAGCTACATGTGTTTATTTTATGTTCCTCTTGGTGGGGATACAACCATACCCACCTACATAGTCCAGTATTCCAGACATTGAGAGTTAAAGTTCTTGTGATATGGTGACTGATGGAGGGTGTTACCTAAAATTTTCTATAGAGTCTAAATGAATCATAAAGAGTACTTTTGGTTTTGATCACAAGATCCTTTACAATACCTGTGTATCCCTGATGTCAAACCTCACTGTGTTATATCCAAATATAGAAAAATCTATCTGAAAAGATTAGAGTATATGCCATTCTCTCTAGTCTACTATTCACTACTCCCTAAAACCATTAGCTAAAGAATTATGCACCCATAACCCCCTATGGAGACCATCACATGAATCTACTAAAAGAATGAAAAAACATTTTTTCCAATTCAATATCGAAGAAGAGGTGTTTAATGTCTTCATTTATCAAATCCACACAATATTGAAACTTCGAGACGAGATTGACCCCCAGGCACAAAATGATCTCTTCAGTTGGAAAAACATTATACCACACTCTCCAACCTAGAAAGTTAATCTTCGATGGGATTTATTTGATCCATAGAACATCACTCCATTATAACCTATTGTGTTACATCATTTTCATCTCATAATATTCCGTGGTCGAGAAGATTCTTGAGGATGATCCCATGAAGACACATCTATCTGGTTCTGTGTTCATGATAATGATATCAAAGAATTTCGAATGCTCTCTATCCAGGATGGAATGAATGAAGTTGTGGTGAGTTGTATCCTTTCTGAATGTGATTTTCGTTACTATACATCTAGGGAACCCAAGTTTCATACCCACACAGTTTCACTACCATGGGTTGATGCCTTCTCTACCCACAATCCATCACTTGTGTCATTGAATTCCATAATATGGGGTTGAACCATGTTCTAGGTGGCCAAAGATCTGCCCCTATGATTCCCTATCTCACCCCTGTTTCTATCCTACATAACCATCTCACAAAGAATCTTCCCTTTCACCACCTCCCATGAAATCATGGCATGGATACCCTTCATTGTCCCTACAACACTCTAAACATTTATCCCAACCTTTGAAAAATGTATTTCCAGACATTCACATGCATTCCAACTATATTTTCCATCCATATGTGCATCCCACAGAAACAAGTCCATCAACTTTTCCATTTGGGAAATTACACCCTTCTGTACCTTGAGTTTGGAGAGGATATGCATTGGAATAAAATAAAACACACTATTTATTAGATTAATTATTCCTCCGAATGAGAAGAAACAATATTTCCAGGTTATAATTATGGCCATTATTTTATCCATCACCTTATCGAACTGTTGGATACATGGATTTCTATAGAAAATCGGGGAACCCAAGAAATCCATGGGGAATGATCCTTTTCTTATACACAATTTTCCTTCAAGAATACCCACCCTTCTTTCTGAGAATCTGCTATATATGAAAATTAAACATTTAGCCTTGTTAACTACTTTCCCACTCCATTTGCAGCAATCCTATAGTATTCTATTAATGCCCATGATGGATCAGTTACCACCATTCACAAACACCATTGTATAATCTACAAACATAAGTTGAGATATACCATAGGATATATATCTAGATATATAAGGAATAATAAAACCCTCTATAATTATTTTACTCATATACCTACTTAGGGAATATTATGAAATGATAAAAAGAGTAGTGTATATTGGATCAACATTTCATAATATCCATATAGTCTTGAAAAAACCATATTTTCCCCGAATTAAGGATGTGGAAATCCATGTGGAAATGAAGAATCCGAATAAAAGGTTGATCAACCAAGTAGATAATTTCATCCTGGAGAGAACCCGAAGAAAAAAATTCCATTCCAACCAATAATATGCCTTGTTCATGTCTAATCTATTAGAAATATTGGAGCCATAGGAGATTAGTTTGATGTCTCCAATTACCTATTTAACCAATCATATGCCCCCTAGATAGAGAATACTTTGACAAATCTATGTTACTCTCTTGAGATCCAGGTGGGCAGATATATAACCAACTTTTTATTGAGAATGAAGGACAAGACATTGTAAGGAAAATTACACATACATATTGTTCTATAGTTTGGGAGGGAGTGTGGGTTCTTAATCATGGGAATATTCAAAATTATATTGTCACATAAAAACCTGAGGAAGATTTCCCCTTCTAATAATCCATGCACTACATGTACTAACTCTATCTTAATCAAATGCCAAGAGGCGCTAAGAATAAATTTCCAGTCCAATCTATCATATTCCATGTTCATGTATAATTTAATATAAATATTTTAGACAAATGAATTTAGTTTGATGTCTTTAATTACATACTGAACCAAACCTATGTCCCCCAAGATAGAGAATCCTTTGATAAATCCATGTTACTCTTCCATGATCCAATTGAGTAGAAATATAACCAATCTTTTATTGAGAATGAAAACAAAATTTTTTTAAGAGAAATCACACATACGTATTGGTATATAGTGATGGAGGGAGTGTGTGTTCTTAATCATGAGGAGTATCACAATTTAAGTGGAACATGCAACTCGAGGAAGATTTACCCCTTTAATGAAGTGATGCACTACTTATAATAGATCTGTCTTAACCGAATACCAAGAGGCCCTATAGAAAGACCCTGAGAAACCATCGGGTCCTTGGGAAGTTTTTGGATTAAGATACCATGATGCTTCACTAATCTCCATATACTCAAGAATTGATTAAAATAATTCATTAACTGTCTTTGTAACCATGTTAGGAATAAACACATAAATCTCTCCATTCTAACTTCGATAACCATTCTGTATGTTTTGGTTGGGTTTAGAAAAGAGTTTCAGGAAGATGTTTTTATCCATATTTACAACACTATCTAGAATATTTGAGTAGTAACCATATTCTATAAGTAGGTTTGGCCTATTGATGCACCTCTTCTCATTAATAAATGCATAAACAAATCCCTAGTTACAATAAATTTCATGAAACCATTGGATCCTCAACACTTGCCTCTAAATTTTTATTGAATGGACTTTGGATGTTAAATTGAATATAAATTCAGTTAATTAAAACCACTATATTAGTTAATATTTATAAATAATTAAAAGGACCCCAACTTTGGTTGAACATACACTTTAACTATGGGTTTATCTTAATTTGAACATTGTAAGGCATAAGGAATTAATATTACCTTGAGGTATTTTATTTATTTAGCATAAATTTTCTATTGTTTTATCCTTTACATGAATGTTTAATATTAGTTTGATTTTAATTAATTAATTAATCATGTTAGATAAAACATTTAAGCATAATTAATTTATTTACATTATATCTTTTCACATTAATTCAATTATTTTTGGACCGTGGTATTACATCCATAAAATAAATAATGCATACAGAAGAAATAAATAAATGTCCCATTCACGAGATTATCTAATGGTTGATTTATTTAGAGGATAATAAATCAACCTTTGAACTAGGGTAATAAAAAATATACAGAGTTTTACAAGAGTTGCAACACCACCTATCCACCTATGTATCACGTTGGCTGGCCTTAGTTGATCTTGAACCACCTCCACACACCATGGGGAAAATCCATTTATTATAAATATTTATAACTCAAACATAGGTGAGGGGAACCAAATTATTGGTTAAATGGAAATATATAAATCAACTTGTACCCACTTGTCCAACATAGTAGTGTATGGAGGGATGCATTGTAGGACATCATATTTAATTTAATATAAAATAATTACAAACCCATGTAATAAATTAAATTAAAGAATTCCAGCATATACACCAGTCTTGGTCCAACTCATGATTGTTCATAAATATGCAGTAATTACACAATTAAATTAATTAGCTATCATTAATTACAATTAATTATTTAATAAGATAAAATACACATGAATTAATCTGATTAATTATCTTATTAATCAATGAGTTCATTTTATCTTATTTCATCCAATATTCCATAAATTAGCATCTATTGTGATTTTAAATAAAATAAAAATTTTATTTTATTTAAAAATCAATAAAATAGTTCACAAATCTGTACTTGGAAGTAAAGAAATGATTATCTATCTAAACAACTTAGTATAGTTTAATTGTAAACACATAAATCATAGAAATATTGTGGGCACAATGTAACACCCCGAGCTTTAATGATACGCTTCTCAGTCAATAATGCAATAGCTTGCATTGTACGCAACTTCGAGTTCTAAAACACCGCGACTAATCAAAGTAGCCGTTATGAATAGTAATAACCACTTTTTAAAATTATAGAAATATTATATTTCAAAATGGACTTCATTTTTGGATTCGGAATATCGAAATTAGCCTATGTTGAATTTTTGGTATTTTTCTGAGAACTTCTAATTTTTTATGAATAGTGAAAAATACTTAAAAACAACTTTTTTAATCAAAATAATTTATAGTGATAAATTATACTATTTAGTGGGTTTAAAGTATAATTAGAATATATTTTTACCATTTTATCCAATGGTGGTCATTAGAATTAATTTAACATTGAAAATGGACATAAACAATTGCCAATCTTTTGATATAAATTGTTTCTTAAAAACACGCTATTTGTTGTGACAGCGGGAATTAATTATAAAATTAATTAATGCAACTTATATGTTTGGAATTTTGTAAAATAGACATCATTTTTGAATTCAGAATATCAATTATATCTTAGGGTGAAATTTTGGCATTGTTCTGAAAAACTTCAATTTTTAATGAATAGTGAAACCACTAAGTGGTAGTTAAATAACTGATTTTTCATTTAAATGAAATATTACCACTTCTGTGATTTGATTTTCAAAAATCCGACATACATGGTTGTCATTAAGAAGTAAAATGTGGTTGAATGAGATTAAAATAATTTTTGGTGAATAGTAACTTTTAAGTTCTTAATCATGATTAGAGATAATTAGTGTAGTTTAAGGTAAAAATAATGTTTTAATAATATGAGATGAGCTTGACACATTTACTACCCTCATTGGATATTCCATGGCCGACCATGACAATCCATGGGTCAACTTGGGGACCCCATGGATCCACATTAGTTGGAAAATGACATAAATACCTTTTATTTAATGTTAAAGTAAAAAAATGACACAAACATTAAATGTTTTACTAAAACAATTTTTATATGGGGTTATACAAGTCATATTTTTGAATATAAATAGTCATTGGAAAGATAAAAATATTTCCTACATAATAGTAGTTTTTTTAGAATTTTTAGACATTAAATAAATTAAATTATGTATGACATCATGATGATGCAGCGATGACCTCATTATTTAACGATTTAAATAAAATGAGAAGATAATGCAAAATCCAAATCTTAAACTTGTCCAAATACTATTGGATGAAGAGATTTCGAACCCTTATCACTTTATCCTCGAATTAGACAAGTGTGGGACCTTTAGAATCCGAAAAGAATTGTATAATAGAATAACATTTCATTACTTTCAAAAAGTGCCCCTCCTCTCCACTTATAAAAGGCCCCCACCTCTCCCACCTTATTCACACCTTCAAGCCATTTTGCTCGGCCAACCTCTACCCAAATACTATCTCAACTTCCCCCTATTACTCATATAAGCCTCACTTTGGGCAGAACTCTTCCCAAGGAAGCCTTTGGCTCAAATCAAAAAAGAGTTACCCGATTTTGAGGTAATGTCTTCTCTAATGTTGTTTTGTTTTATTTTTCTTCTCAAACCCCCTAAACTATTTTTATTCATTTAATTTGTAAAAACACCAGTATCCTCAATATAATAGGATGTTGTTATAAGAAGTATTAGAGCTACACTTACACACACCTACATCTAATGGTAAAAGAACTTACAGTTTCTGTGGATGGCGAATTTCTGCCTCACGAAACGATGATTGTTCAACACTCATATAACACCTTAAAAGGTGGCCATTAAGATATCACTATTTTTATATATGATATATAATATGTTTATGTTTTACTTATGCTTCTTTATTTATCATTTATGGCATACTTTATGATTTCCATTATGGGTAAAACGCGATAATTTCATTTTAGGAAGTGCGGACTACCGCCCCCTCAAAGTGATTTGAATCGTTAATGCCATATGTGGGATGTATAAAGGATGGGGTAAATGGTATTATACACTATATTATACTGGAATTATATTATACATTTATATCATTATGATTTCCTTCCATTAAATATGAAATTGAAATGAAAGCAGCGTTCATGCGTACGTACGACTTACCGTCTACACGAACGGTGCATTTCATTTCTTACCTCTAAATGTTACGTAATATTATAAATGAATGTATATACTGGATATGTATGATATATATGACATCTAAATCATGAATATAATTCAGGAGATAATGGATATTCTACCACATAAACAACATGTAATTATAAGAAGTTTATTGTTGACTCAGTACCAAAGATCGACAAAACGACCGTTATTAACTTAAATAATTACATAATGTTCATAACATTGTAATAAGTGATATAAAAAGGATAATGAAATTAAAAATGGTTCCTAATAAGGTATATATTGACTCTAGTTTATTATTCAGGAGGTTAAAGAACGATTGAGTCAAGTCAGACACAAGGTAAGGGAACTTCTTAACCCAATTTCTATTCTTTGGGTTAATCTCCTACTTTCAAATTAAGTCATGATATTATTATGTCCTATTTTGTATATTTACTTTATTTATGTGTACCTATAGTGAGTACACATAATAGATCTATTTAATTTTAAAAATGATCTTTTTAAGGACTTTGTCTCAATCTCCTTTCATTGAGGCATACTTGGTTTTATACACAACTTTCTTTTATACGGTGTATAAACCCCTTTGACTTTTACGTTTATTCAAAAGGAATCTTTTTTATACAAAGCGTTTTTCTAAACGAAAAAAGGGAATGTTTTTCTTTCTGTACTTATGCGGTGACAACGACTTCTCCACCGTCGTGACCATTATTTGAGTTTCGACTTCCTCTACAAGCCATCATTTTTTTAATGAAAAATAAATACAAAGTTTTAACTTTATTTTATTTTGGTATAGAAAATGGTTTTGAAAGCGTTTTTATTATATCAATGTGTTGTATTGATATCTTGTGATTGAAATGTGGAAATTTTATGTTTCCTTTATGCATGTTATATGTGATACGATTATGTTATGGTTTATGATATGTTTAAACCTATTCATATGAGGAATGTATTAGACTTAATAAGTGACGGGTGGAGCCCGCTATAGCTCCTCGATGCATCGGTAGGTCTCAAGAGACAACTAGACGTGGAATTGGCCGAGGCCCTTTCCCAATTTGATTTATGGTTTTGGCCGAGGCCTTAATCATTTTAGACGTCTTGGCCGAGGCCTTGACAAAGTGTTTCAAAATGTCTGGCATTATACATTCCCTAATTATGAAAGTGGTTATTGATATTTCACGTGATTATTCATCTAGTAGAATATCCATGTGAGTAAGTAATGGCATTATTTTATTTTACTTTTGCCATATTATGCTGAAGTTCAAGTTTAAAAGGCTTTTGTTTTAGTTATACATTGCCTTAAATGTTAATGTTTATTTATGAAAGCTGCCGCTATATTGTTAACCTTACTGAGCATCTGAGCTCACCCCTTTCAATGTTTTAATATTTTTCCAGGATGTGAAGAAGTATTTTATGAATGGCCTGAAGGGGTAGTCTTAAAGGGATATGATTGTGGACTATGAAGACCATGTCATTGTAGTTTCTTTACTTTTTGATGTAATGAAAGACTTATGAATGTATCTAGTGTTTCCAAGGGTACTAAAATAATCGGTATTTCGAGACTTGATCTTTTGTGATCATGCCAATGTTACGAACTAATGCACCGGCTCTGGGTAGCTGGGGTCGGGGCGTTACAGTTGGTATCAGAGGAAGTTTAGTACAAACCTTGGAAGCTATATTTAGACAAACTTTGATTAGAGCACGTAGACCTAAGATGAACATTGAGTATTAGTATAGAAGAACTTCCTAAAATTTTGGTATTGTAGAGATTTTGAGAGATTTCTGAGCAATACATCCCAGTCTAGATACGAGCAGGTAGAGGCGGCTCTGGCACAGATGTACCTAGGGGTAAAACCCGAAAACACCGCTTTGAGCTAGACTCGAACGGGAACTGGTGCACGACAACGGGCCTTGCTGCACTCTTGGTTTCGACACTCCCGGGGGATATGATTAGGATAATTCACATTTTCTTTACAAACCACTATGAAGGGTTACGAGTATATACTTCCTCAAAGAGAACATTTTTATAATTATGGATTATACCCATAATTAGTTCAATTTATGTTAAGTGTTTTACAAGTATGGAATTATGTATTTTGATTCATAAACTAATCTAGTTTATGCCATTATTTAGAAATGACGCCTAGTGGAAGGAATGAAAACTGTATCAATGCACGCACTCCATGTAGGGATTGCCCGCCTGCTCAATATAATTATGGTGGAGCTAGTGATACAACTGGTTCTGATCAACTTATTACCATACTGGGACAACTCACTCAGGTTATGAATAATAACCTTCTTCGTAAGGAGCACCCTGATCTGCAACGTGGAGGATCAATGTTAGACCGCTTCATGAGGCAACAACCACCAAAATTTAATGGGGGTACAAATCCATTAGTAGATGAGCAATGGATAATCTCCTTAGAGAAAATATTCCATGCCTTGGGGAGTAGCGAAATGGAGAAGGTTATCATGGCAATTTACCGCCTCACTGGAGATGCCGATCAGTGGTGGTCGCTGATTCAAAACTCAAAGGAAGATGATGACGTATCGAATATGGAATGGAGGGAGTTCAAAGATCTTTTCCTAGAAAAATACTATCCTCGTGACCATCGAGCAGATATGGAAAGACAATTTTTGAGTCTGAGACAAAAGGAGGATGAGAATGTCACAAAGTATGAGGCCAACATTACAACGTTAGCGAGGCATGTTGCAGATTATATACGTAATCCAATAAGTAAGATTGATCGTTTCTTTGATGGGTTAAAACCATTTCTCCGTCGAGCATTAGTATCACAATCTTTCTCAACATACAGAGATATTGTCTCATGTGCTATCAAGACAGAAAATGAATTCTCTAATTCTTATGACAACAAAGTAAAGCAAGAGAAGAAGAGAATGGTGGAACAAGAGATAGATAAAGGGAAAAAGGGAAAGAAGGATTTTCCATTATGTGATAATTGTGGGATGAATCACCCTGGTACTTGCCTAAAAGGAATGAGAGTTTGTTATAAATGTGGAGAAAAAGGTCACCAGGCGCGTGATTGCAAGGGAAAGAAAGAGGCTATCAATGTTGAATGCTACAATTGTAGGGAAATGGGGCATTATGCAAATGAATTTCCTAAGCGTCAGGGAAACTTACCTCAGAAAAGGCCAAGGGATCGAGGACAATCTTATGCTATTACTACAGTTGAAGCAGAATAACTAATGTATTGGTGCTTTTGGACTCAAAGATTATATTCTAGTTATAAGAATAATGTGATATATATAAAGATTGTACTGTCGTACTTGTTGATTTCAGTAAGGTTTTAATATGATGAAGGTAATTAAATTTTTATTATGTTACAATAAGAGAAACTTTACCTTGTTTGGGGAATCTGATAAATTGATTTTGGAATTAAGAGACCTTTTAGAGAAAGTCTGGACAGAGGTATTTTGGATAACTATAATGGTTGGAGTGGATTAAGTTGATCTTTGGATAGTATTGTTTAAGGATAAAAAATTTATGAAGATTATTTTTTGAATATTATGATTCTATAGTTTTAGGAAAAGGATAACCTGCAGGGTGGGGCATAACCTGTCGTGTCGGACAAAGCTGCAGGAATCGAACCCACAATCATAGTGCGACAGGACTTTATTTCCTACCACTAGCCTACAGGAAGTCCCTGGTTATTACAAAATAATTTTACTAATCTAAATGGTATGTGTTAACATTTGGAACCTTATACAATTAGGATAAGTATAATATTTTTGAGTTCTATTATCTTTTTGAGTGAAAGATGAGTTGAAGGTTGAAACTATAATTGTCAAGCATAAAGATATATATATATACCTATCTCTTATTCAATGAATAAATTAATTCTTAAACTTTAGTAAAGGGATATTAAAACAAAAAAATGTGTTATCCTAATACCTTATGTCTTGTTGAACTGATGATATTTTAAATCAACATAGATTGAAGGCTTTGAGGCCCTCAATTTGACAGTTGATTGTGATTGATGACCTCAATCACTCCCTACAAATATTTACTTTTTTCCTCCAATTATATGTCTCTAATTGCCACCAATGATCTCCTAATCGAGATCATAATTGGGTGGTGACTTTTTCATTTCCCTTTCCCTCTTATTAAGGTTAAATTTTATTAATCTTATTTTCGATGTGGGTTTTCCCCAAAGGTATTTTCTCTTTTCAACCTTTTATTTTCCAAGAAAAATTTCAAATTGCGAGGACGCAATTTATTGAAGGAGGGGAGAATGTAACGCCCCGAGCTTTAATGATACGCTTCTCATTCAATAATGCAATAGCTTGCATTGTACACAACTTCGAGTTCTAAAACACCGCGACTAATCAAAGTAGCCGTTATGAATAGTAATAACCTCTTTTTAAAATTATAGAAATTTTATATTTCAAAATGGACTTCATTTTTGGATTCGGAATATCGAAATTAGCCTATGTTGAATTTTTGGTATTTTTCTGAGAACTTCTAATTTTTTAGGAATAGTGAAAAATACATAAAAACAACTTTTTTAATCAAAATAATTTATAGTGATAAATTATACTATTTAGTGGTTTTAAAGTATAATTAGAATATATTTTTACCATTTTATCCAATGGTGGTCATTAGAATTAATTTAACATTGAAAATGGACATAAACAATTGCCAATCTTTTGATATAAATTGTTTCCTAAAAACACGCTATTTGTTGTGACAGCGGGAATTAATTATAAAATTAATTAATGAAACTTATATGTTTGGAATTTTGTAAAATAGACATCATTTTTGAATTCAGAATATCAATTATATCTTAGGGAGAAATTTTTGCATTGTTCTGAAAAACTTCAATTTTTAATGAATAGTGAAACCACTAAGTGGTAGTTAAATAACTGATTTTTCGTTTAAATGAAATATTACCACTTCTGTGATTTTATTTTAAAAAATCCGACATACATGGTTGTAATTAAGAAGTAAAATGTGGTTGAATGAGATTAAAATAATTTTTGGTGAATAGTAACTTTTAAGTTCTTAATCGCGATTAGAGGTAATTAGTTTAGTTTAAGGTAAAAATAATGTTTTAATAATATGAGATGAGCTTGACACATGTCCTACCCTCATTGGATGTGCCATGGCCGACCAAGACAATCCATGGGTCAACTTGGGGACCCCATGGAGCCACTTTAGTTGGAAAATGACATAAATACCTTTTATTTAATGTTAAAGTAAAAACATGACACAAACATTAAATGTTTTACTAAAACAATTTTTATATGGTGTTATACAAGTCATATTTTTGACTATAAATAGTCATTGGAAAGCTAAAAAGATTTCCTACATCATAGTATTTTGTTTAGAATTTTTAGATATTAAATAAATTAAATTATTTATGACATCATGATGATGCAGCGATGACCTCATTAATTAACAATTTAAATAAAATGAGAAGATAATGCAACATCCAAAGCTTACACTTGTCCAAAGCCTATTGGATGAGGAGAATTCAAACCCTTATCACATTATCCTTGAATTATACATGTTTGTGACCTTTATAATCCGAAAAGAATTGTATAATAGAATAACATTTCATTACTTTCCAAAAGTGCCCCTCCTCTCCACTTATAAAAGGCCCCCACCTCTCCCACCTTATTCACACCTTCAAGCCATTTGGCTCGACCAACATCTACCCAAATACTCTCCCAACTTCCCCCTCTTACCCCTAGAAGCCTCACATTGGGCATAACTCTTCCCAAGGAAGCCTTTGGCTCAAATCAAAAAAGAGTTACCCGATTTTGAGGTAATATCTTCTCTAATGTTGTTTTGTTTTATTTTTCTTCTCAAACCCCCTAAACTCTTTTTATTCATTTCTTTTGTAACAACACCTGTATACCCAATATACTTGGATGTTCTTATAAGAAGGATTAGAGCTACACTTACACACACCTACATCTAATGGTTAAATAACTTACAGTTTCTGTGGATGGCGAATTTCTGCCTCACGAAACGATGATTGTTCAACACTCATATAACACCTTCAAAGGTGGCCATTAAGATATCAGTATTTTTATATATGATATATAATATGTTTATGTTTTAATTATGCTTCTGTATTTCTCATTTATGGCATACTTTATGATTTCCATTATGGGTAAAACGCGATAATTTCATTTTAGGAAGTGCGGACTACCGCCCCCTCAAAGTGATTTGAATCGTTAATGCCATATGCTGGATGTATAAAGGATGGAGTAAATGGTATTATACAATATATTATACTGGAATTATATTATAAATTTATATCATTATTATTTCCTTCCATTAAATATGAAATTGAAATGAAAGCAGCGTTCATGCGTACGTACGGCTTACCGTCTCCATGAACGATGCATTTCATTTCTTACCTCTAAATGTTACGTAATATTATAAATGAATTTATATACTGGATATATATGATATATATGACATCTAAATCATGAATATAATTCTGGAGATAATGGACATTCTACCACAAAAACAACATGTAATTATAAGAAGTTTATTGTTGACTCAAGTACCAAAGATCGACAAAACGACTGTTATTAACTTAAATAATTACATAATGTTCATAACATTGTAATAAGTGATATAAAAGGATAATGAAATTAAAAATGGTTCCTAATAAGGTATATATTGACTCTAGTTTATTATTCAGGAGGATAAAGAACGATTGAGTCAAGTCAGACACAAGGTAAGGGAACTTCTTAACCCAATTTCTATTCTATGGGTTAATCTCCTACTTTCAAATTATGTCATGATATTATTATGTCCTATTTTGTATTTTTACTTTATTTATGTGTACCTATAGTGATTACACATAATAGATCTATTTTATTTTAAAAATAATCTTTTTAAGGACTTTGTCTCAATCTCCTTTCATTGAGGCATACTTGGTTTTATACACAACTTTCTTTTATACGGTGTATAAACCCCTTTGACTTTTACGTTTATTCAAAAGAAATATTTTTTATACGAAGCGTTTTTCTAAACGACAAAAGGGAATGTTTTTCTTTCTGTACTTATGCGGTGACAACGACTTCTCCGCCACCGTGACCATTATTTGAGTTTCGACTTCCTCTACAAGCCATCATTTTTTAATGAAAAATAAATACAAAGTTTTAACTTTCTTTTATTTTGGTATTGAAAATGGTTTTGAAAGCGTTTTTATTATATCAATGTGTTGTATTGATATCTTGTGATTGAAATGTGGAAATTTTATGTTTCCTTTATGCATGTTTTATGTGATACGATTATGTTATGGTTTATGATATGTTTAAACTTATTCATATGAGGAATGTATTGGACTTAATAAGTGACGGGTGGAGCCCGCTATAGCTCCTCGATGCATCGGTAGGTCTCATGAGACAACTAGACGTGGAATTGGCCGAGGCCCTTTCCCAATTTGATTTATGGTTTTGGCTGAGGCCTTAATCATTTTAGACTTCTTGGCCGAGGCCTTGACAAAGTGTTTCAGAATGTCTGGCATTATACATTCTCTCATTATGAAAGTGGTTATTGATATTTCACGTGATTATTCATCTAGTAGAATATCCATGTGAGTAAGTAATGGCATTATTTTATTTTACTTTTGCCATATTATGCTGAAGTTCAAGTTTAAAAGGCTTTTGTTTTAGTTATACATTGCCTTAAATGTTAATGTTTATTTATGAAAGCTTTCGCTATATTGTTAACCTTACTGAGCATCTGAGCTCACCCCTTTCAATGTTTTAACATTTTTTCAGGATGTGAAGAAGTATTTTATGAATGACCTGAAGGGGTAGTCAGAAAGGGATATGATTGTGGACTATGAATACCATGTCATTGTAGTTTGTTTACTTTTTTGATGTAATGAAAGACTTATGAATGTATCTAGTGTTTCCAAGGCTACTAAACTAATCGGTCTTTCGAGACATGATCTTTTGTGATCATGCCAATGTTACGAACTAATGCACCGGCTCTAGGTAGCTGGGGTCGAGGCGTTACAGACAAGCATGTACTGTCAACTAATGACCCATGGAATACATGAAAATTATGTATCCATCATAATTTATTACATTGAGTCTTTAATATACATTAACTATACATGATTCATCGTCCCTAACATTATATGGAATTAATTAAAAAGTTAATATAATATAAAACATAATGAATGAAATGTAAAATAAAATTAACGAATCATGGAACTTGAGTCGATAAGGATTAAGGAGTAATTAATTAATTTTAATAATTCTCCATAAACAAGTAATGTACACAACATGTATATTCCAACTACACGATGTGTACTTATCTTCACAGAATATCTACATTACACAACTAGGGACTTGTAGTATACTTCTCAGGAATATTTATGAAGTACATGGAATATATATAGGACTCGTTATGTTAACTTATAGTAACTTGGATATTATTATTTATGTGTCGCGTATTAAATACATGTGATATATTAATTAAAAAATGTGGTTTGACCCCATGTTTGGGTTCGGAAACTACATGGTCTACACGAAGTGTAGTCAAACTATAGAGAGTGTAATGTATAAAATTCATGTGCCACCCTATATAGTCAACATGCGGGCAATGTATTTCCCACCAAATTCATTAATTACACAATGATACAGAATCCATACATGCATCATTATGTAAGGAAAAGGGATACACGAAATATAAAAAAGGTGTACACACTGTGTAGTCTTGTATTATCCAGCAAGGATCCTTGAAAATTTTAGATGAGATCTTCATATGAAAACTTCATTAACCATTAACCAATCATGGAGACATTTTCAATAAAAAAGGAGTGGAAGAATAGATTTTGATGATATATCAATAACGAATTTAAACATGAAATGAATCTTACCTTTTAAATATGCAATGATCTATAATCAAATAAATAATTATAAATATCAACGTAACCCTTATCTAATACGACTTGAAGTTTTTGTATATAGAGGAAGCACCTCAATGGGTGTAAAACAAAAAATTTATTATTGATCTGATGGAGAATTCAAAATATTGTTAATGATGTGAACACCATGACTAATTTTTTTCATCAGATTGTGATTTTAAGAAACCCAAAACCCAGAGAGGAAATTTTAATGCTAAATTTATAATTAATTTATTTAATATTATACGAATGGGTTACATTGTATTAGGTTCCTCATTCAATGATGATGATTTTGATAATTCAAAAGACCCTTTTTGAATTATCATTATTGAAATTGTGGGTTTCAAGTGTAGAATCTCTCTAGTGGTGATCCACATGTACTCCTTTGATCACTGATAAATCACCAATGGAATGTTGGGTGATAAAATGGTAGATCAACAATATTGTGTTGTTATCTTGTTGGATCATCCCTTGGGCTTAAAGGATTTCTTCTCATTCTTGATAATATGATAGGAAGAGCACTAAATAGAGATATCCATTGTGTGGAATGATTTTCAATTCTTGATTACCCTACACAACAAAAATAACCATATTTTTATAGAGTTATGGGTTATGTTAAAATAATATTTAATTTTATACCACACCTAAAATAATATAATAATGATTAAAAAACCCCATTATATAATAATAATAATGTTATTTTTCGGTTTTCATGTTAACTTGAACAATAATAAATATAATTTAACAATATTGTAAATTATTATTTATCACAAGACATGATATTGGTTTGATCGAACTCAGTGATCCTTATTGAATACTTGAATACATATTTACTTAAATATTTCATTCATCATTAAACATTTGTGATTGATAAAAAATTAATATGATTATTACTAGGTTTTGATAATAATATTTATTCAATTAATTAAATTCATGTAGAATTTAATAGATAAGAATATAAACATTGGGTGTGTGTGTAAGATCCCCACATTTCTAGAGATATCTCATGCTCGTTTTCAGGTATTGTTTTACCCTTATTTTGATCATATTTTGGTTAGGTTTTTAATTGGGGTTGTTTAAGGAGATGTTTGGGAAATTTCAATGCCCATGGGGCTATGCATGGTTGGGGTACAGTTAGGGAAAAACTATCATGCTTTCCCTAGGAAAAAGTGAACCTGTTTTTGGAGCAATAGGAGGTGGCACACAATTTGACCATACCATTCAGCCTTCATCCCCGAATTGTTCACCCTCAAATAGAAGTGGTTTTCATTTTTGGTGCATGGTTTAAGAAATTGTGTTCCCATCTAGGAGTAACCATTCACCCCATGAGTAGTGGAAAATTGTTAAGGCAAACAGTTAGGAAATTATGCTCCCCACCTAGGAAACCATGGATGTAGGATTTTAAACCTCCAAAATTTTATTTAAATTTTTTCAAACTGATAGTTTATATCCCTAATAACTATATTTCATTATAACATGATTTCCAATGATTTTGGTTACTCCGGAGAGGATACCAAGTCTCCTCAAACACATTCCCTTATGAATCAATGATCTGATAGAAAAATGTTATCTCTCTATTAAGAGTATTTTTTCCTCCTTTAGATTCCTCTCTCTCCCTCCTTTATTCCCCTAGAGATGGATTATTTCCTAAATTAGAAATTTTTTAGATCTATGTTTTGATGAATCTTGTTTCATTGGATCTTGATCCTAGGATTTTTTGTTGATATTCCTTACCATCATGAATTCGAATGATATACACCAAATTTAGTTGTTATGATTTGGAGAGAGCTCATCAACAATTTTGAGGTTGGTTGTCTAATTCATAATTCCCATAGTATTTATTATTGTCATGTTTATATAATTATTCCATTGTGTTTGTATGTTGTGAAATTATATTTTAATTAGAAATAATGAATTTAATTCCATGAAATGGGGAAACCCTTCACAGATCCCTTTGTACCCATTAAATATTATGAGATCATAATTGATGGAAACCCATGGGGTGTGCCAATAAATTGAAATTAGGAATTATGATTTATAAAAAGGAGATTAATGTGTGTTTTAATTCTAACTAAATATGTATTATTTGTTCGATAATGGGAATTAAGGGGTTAATTGGATAAACCATTAAATATTAATGATAAGTGGAATAAATTATGATAAATGGATTAATGGGTAAATTGTTTATATTTATCCTTGTGATAAAAGTGAAGGACCATGGTTGTGAATGTCAAATGAATTGGAATACCGTGATTAAATTGCATGGTAAATGGGTTTTGAATGAGGAACCATGATATGTGATATATGTTAAAAGTTGAAAATGAGTTGTGGGTTAGGGACTACTGCTCCAAATACACATAGGGTTCCATATTTCTACTCTAGGACCCCATGAAATACATATATGTATATATATAATTGTTTTCTTGTGATGCATGTGATCACTATGATATTGGTCAAAGATTGGTGCTCCAAATACCCACGGGGTTCCAGACTACTACTATAGACCACCAATGCATGATTTTGAAATTGGAATTAAATGAATAATGAAAGGGAATGAAATAATGAGTTTTTATATTCTTATTATGTATGGGTTAGACACTAGAACGAGCTAAAGTAGGTATGTTTGGTTTGGGTGTCACCATGATTCCTAGGACCTGTGTGGTTAATTAAAGAATAATTAATTTTAATGCCTGTTTACTTTTCATTTTTTCTTTATTATTTATAAACTTTAATACACTGTTATAGATTTAATGTTTCTTTAGAAACCATTTTTGTTGGACTACTATGTTGTACTCACACCATACTACGACATCATGATAGGTATATGAGTAGAAATAATATTTGCAGGACATGATATAGGCAAGAGCCCTATGTAAGGTGGTTGATTTATGATTCAGGAAAGATAAGGGATGAGGAAACTATACTTGATGTCGGGACCTGATTTGTAGATGCTAATGTGTCTTTATTTTCTGGGATTCAATTGAAACTTGAAACATATATGGCATGATAAATATAATGCTTTAGTTTTTGGTCAATTTCCCTGTTTTTAATTTATACATGTTGTAATGGTCTTATATTGATTATGGTATTACCTTGGACATTGTCATATATTGGATATTTTTTTGTTGAATTATAATCATATGATACTTTGATAAAGAGGGTATATTATCTCCCTATTACATATCAGACTCTTACTATTAGTCATCAACCTCTAGCCTATAGGGAGGAACACTTGAGGTCACATGACGAACCAGCTTGGGGAATAAGTATGTGGAATCTAGGTCAGGATGTCACAAAGTGGTATTATTGGAGTTTAATTTTCTTTTCATTTGTATTAATATTTGGTAAGGGTCTTCAGAAGACTAGGATGAGTCAGTCCTTGTTCATGAGCTCGTTCATGGGAGTCACTAACCTATGTGCGGGGGAAAATCCAAGTACCCATGGTGTGATTGTTTATCTTGGTGTTTTTTTGTAATAGTTGAATGTTATTTCACCTTGGGTGATGCCCTTGTTGTGGGACGTTATTTTTTATTAATATTTTACCAATGACCTGACATGACATGGGGGTTTGGTAGACATGAATCATTTTAGACACTAAGGATTTTATGTGACATGAATCATTTTAGGCCTGCATGGAAAAGCATGTTTTGGGTGAGTTTTTTAAAGGAGTTTTTTTTCTTTACTTGTGATTTTTTAAATGAAAAGTTTCCTAAAATTGAATTTAAATAGTCCAAATAACATTAAATGTTGTAATTTCAAATGGATAAAATGGTTGTATAATAAGAAACATTAAATATGAAATATCTTTATTCGATTTTAAACATAACTTAGGCGAGGGATGGTTGAGTGTAGTGGTAGTGCTTTGGGTTTGACCATGTAGTGGAGTAAGGGGGATGAATCGTTATAGCCTTTTATGAATCCCTCTTTTCTAAATGTGACAATGATGTGTTATGTGTTCTAAGATGTATATTTTTCATTGTAGGGACATTCCCCCCATGTTGAAATTTTTTGGTAGGCTGACAAAAAGACATGACTAGAATTGTGCCTCCAATAGTGGAACTAGAGGCTCTAATAGTTCTAGTTGAAGGAGCGGGAGAGAAGTTCAATGATAACTTTACTTGCTTTGTCCAGTTTATGGAAAGAGATATACAAAGGTATGTATGGAATATTTCAGAACTAAAATTGGATTTCCACTTACAACACCCTCTAACCTTCACTGAAGAAGGTGAATTGAGGAATTTTAGTTCTAGATTGAAACTATATAGACAATTCATGGCATTTAGAGACGTTTCCAAAGAAAAGAGTTAAGGTGGATGCTTATATTTTGTGAGGATTAGTGATGTGATGGTGGGATATTCAGGATTGGGATGAGAAACTAGAGAATATGGTATAGAAATAATTTTAGAATAATTTTTTGGAGCACTTTTACCCAACAATTCTAAAGAAGAACGGAGTAGTTGAGTTAATGCGGTTGACCCAGGAGAGTATGTTCGTGATGGTATATGCTGCCCATATCATTGACTAGTAGCTCTTTATTCCATTTTTGGTAGGAGATGAGGAAATTGTGGTGAAACATTTTCAAGATGGGCTTAAATGTGAGATTAAGTCCTAGGTTAACATCTCTTGATTGAAGAATTTGAATGAGGTGGTGAATTGGGATCTCATTTCTATGGTTTTCATTACCCAACCCATCGAGGCTTGACCTGTGATTACCCCAAGCCTGTGTCCAATATGCTATGGGTTTCCAACCAGTGCCAAGTAGTCATATCCCAAAAATGGGAGGCATTATTCTAAATTACCTATACACATTCACACATATCTAATCTCACATTGTAATGATATATAAAACAACTAAAATAGTGCATCTATAAATCTATGATCCCACAATAGAGTACAATAATAAAGTACTAAAAGTGGAAAAGCGACCAAATACAAGACCAAACAGAAAATGTAATGAGTCCAGCCTACTACAAGGGTGAGGAAAAAGTCAAATGAAATATACCTGTTAAATCCTCGGTCTAACAAAATCTATCTATTCTCCACCCACTCCTTGTCCTCACAGGACACCATCAAAAGGGTCATTGTATGCATTATACAAGACACGTGTGGGAAAATAGCATGTTGGGGTGAGTATAAAAATACCCATTAGGACACCTTAAAAACAATAAAAATGAAGAACCATGTATTTTCATCTCAATACATGTTATAATAATAAATGTAAAATAGAAATGCCTATATATACTTAGGACAGACACGGTACTGTGAGGAGGTCATAACATACTGTTAGCGACATGATTTTTCTTGAAGCAATTATCATTCTGAGAGAATCCACTCTACAAGCCATTCTATCATTTGATATAATAAAAAAAACATGTCTAGATCATTACTACATTACTATGAAAGCTCACTATTCTATGAAGTCCCTGATACATAGATTGCGGTTCATTCCTAGAACATTGGGGGACACCCCAAACCCAATATGGATCAACCTGAAACATAGGGTATTATATTCCAATGATACCACAAACCCGACCAATATGGCCTTCTCTGTGTAGTATCAATTTTCTACTCAAGGAGGTCACAATGATTCCACAAACCCTTCCTAGGGAATAAAGGATGATATAGGATCTCACTCCAGTCTCACGGAGGGACACCATAACTCTATCTAAGACTCAACCTCTAGATGGAATCACAATCCCATGATGCAGATGCAATTATGCACTGTAACCTCTAGGGAAAAAAAGGGATCACAATCAATCTATACTAGTCCAAACTATGGAAACAAAGATCTACATACACTCCTGAAGGGGGTACACAGTGTGGCCAGCTATCCCGAAGCATTCCTATGTGGAATAGATTTACACAAAATGAGAGTCTCCAGATACATGGAGTATATAAGGAGTACATAGTGTTTAGAGACATTTTAAACCCGACCCATTTAGCATAGACATGTTTTTGTATGGTGTCCATGTCTGTGTACCATGCCATGTACAATAGATATGTCTATGTCCCAGTAAACGACATGAAACTTAGCAATGTGCATTTTCCCATGTCTATGTACTTCCTGAAGTACATGCTGAGACTCATGGAATGGGGTCACATGTCATGTGATAGGTTTCACATTCCATTTTATCCTTATCTTCATCAAGAAACCCTAACTACCACTGAGCAAGACCCACATGGTGTGTAATCCCAATTTACATGCAGTGTTGCTTAAGATTTTTTAGATTAATAGTTTTCTTTTCTGTTCTTCCATGCATGCCGCTTTCTCCTAGATTGTTTCTAGAAATCAGTCCATAGATCTGGAATATAGGTCAATATAGAACTACCCCCACCTGATCAGTTGAATCTAGCCTTCAATATACATAAGGAAAAAACCTCCCTCATTAAAAATTCCATGAACTTCCTAGGTAGAAGAAGTATCCTCAATCAATAATTATCATATCTTGATCCATCAATTTTCATTGTTAGATCTAAAAATACAACCATCATCACCTTTCGTACCCATAGTTTCGATCCGTTGAACTGAATAACTTTTATTCAATTTTCAAGAATTGGGTATTGGTTGAATCTTTGGGAAAAAGAAATAACAACGATGATTGAATGATGAAATTATAGATAAATCAATAAACCATAATTTGTGAGTAATGAACCTAAATTGTTGTATTTTTTTACTTGATTAATTATCATATAATAAAAAAATGAAGAGGAAAAAAACAAAATAAAAAAATAATAATTCCAAAATTTTAATTCAACCTGCAACAAGCATATCAATTCTCTTTGTGGAACTAATCCGTATTTATTCGGGATTAGGAAACAATATGGAATTCACATTGGATAAAAAATCCTACCAAGATTTTGGATCATTCATTAATGAATAATGGTTGCATTTCTATCATTAAAGAGATCCATGAACTCCATTTGAACAGTGATCTATGATCCTAACCCGATTCATCACCATTCTCCAATAAGGATATCCTCCAATGACTTATAGGTATTTATGGTTTATTGGACAACCTTGAGATAAAATTCATAGACATATATTTATAAAGGAATCATGTTACTAGGTTGGAAACACTTAAACAAATTAAATAATTATTTTATTTTATTTATTTAATAACATGATAACTTTTTCACAAATAGACCATTTCGAAAAATATTATGTTGCAACTAGGGTAAAATCAAATTTCTAAACATAATGGTATCCTCCTATTTATGACCTGAGCACCCATTTGAGATTTATTACACTTTATTTTTAGGAAAACTGCTTGTGTGGGCTATTTAATATATATAATATGTTTTAAAAATTTATTTTGGGCACACAGGGCCTCAGAATCACACTTCGTCTCAGTGTCTGTTTTTGAAAATAATCTATATAATATCTAAAAATAATACATGGAAAATTTGAGCCATTACAATCTCCCCACATTAGAACAATATTTCTAGAAAGGAGAGAAAACCTACTAAAAAAGATAAGGGTATTGAGATTGAATCTACGTATCCCACTCCCAAGTGATATCCTAAATATTCTTGTGATACCACTGTACACATATAATGGTAAAAAATTCATAGGAAGGATCCTCTCCTACCAATCCTTGATATCCTTTGAGTACTCTACAAAGGTAGATCCATCCTCGATGTCTATTTTCCCCAGTAGATAATGTGTGATGGGCCATGCACGTACCTCCTCAGCTATGACACATGGAACACATCATGTACCAGGTCCAAATAAGTTGGTAGAGCTATGTAGTATACCACATCTTTGACACTATGCAGTATCTAGAAGGTAACTCTGGGCCTCTGTGTGCTGAATCACCTGGACCAGTCCAAAAAATTGCTGAACTATATGATATCCCATAAAAATTCTCGAATGGTGACATAACAATGGTGAAATGGTAGCTATTGTTTTTTGAATAATTCAAAAAGGGTAGGTGACACTCCCAACTACGACTATAGTCCATCATGCATGCCCACAACATGTGATCCAAGACCAGAATGGTCTACTCTATCCGACCTTTATTTTGGGGGTGGAATACTATGCTCACGTGTAACTGAGTCCCAAAGTCCACCTAAAATCCATTCCATAAATAATATGTGAATCGAGAATCATGGTCAGATATGATCATCAAGGGAACTCTACGGAGTCGAACTATCATCTGAATGTAGAGGCACCCAAATATCTCAACTAAACAATGATCTTGAATAGATAGAAAGTGGTTTGAGTTGGTGATTTGGTCTACAATCACCCAGATGGAATCATGTTCCCTGGACATATGTGGCAATACCATCATAAAGTCCCTAGATATTCCATCACACTTCCACTCTATAACCTTAATGGGTTGATCTAGACTTGATGGAAGCTAGTGCTTTTCCTGCACCTACTGATTAGTAAGGAATCAAGTGACAAAGTCTTCAAATCCATTCATTATTCTTGGATACCAAAACCGGCTTTGAAGGTCCTAGTACATATTTTCCACACATGGATGTACCACCAAAGGCGATTTATGGAACTCTCACAACAAATCCCCCTGCAAAGTAAAATGCACCATTATTCATCCTATAAAAATTATAGCATTCTCCCCACCATCAGAATACCATTAAAGAGCATGTATAATGGATATCTGAGCACTTAAGGTCTCACAGTTGGTATATTCATGCTAATAATCCATGTTAAACTATAAAATAGGTGTAGATACAACCGTTTAATTATGATATGAAGCATTATCCTTCTACAAAAAAATAATAATTAAAATGATGACAACTGCTCCAACACCTCGACCAACAACTGAGAAAGTGATCTCTTGCTGAGATTGTTTTCCACCATGTTCCCTTCAAAAAAGTATAGGAAATCTCAAAATTATTGTCCTGGAGGAACTCTTGAAATAAATTATGTATCAATATAATATCATTTTTAGATAATACATATATGATACTCTTTTGGTCAGAGTACAAAATAAACTGCTCGCCTATCAAGTAGTGTCACTAAATCTTCAATGGGAAGACCACCACTACTAACATATGACCATGGGTTTCATAGTTCTGGTCATGTGGAATCAACTGGCGTGAACCATAAGAAATAACGACCTACCTCTGAATTATAACACAACCATGTCCGACCCCTGATGCATCATAGAGCAATATATACTCAACAACCTCCTCTGGAAACCTCCATATGGGAGTGGTCATCAACTTATGCCTTGGATCCTGAAAGCACTGCTAGAACCTTTTCATCTATATGAAATACTACCCCTTCTGAGCCAATTATTTCAAGGGTGATGCCACTCTAGATAAATAGTGTACAAACATTTTATAGTACCCTACCAATCCAAGGAAACTCCACACCTCAGTAATAATCTTGGGCGGCTCCTAAGAAAGAACTGCCTCAAGCCTTTTTTGGAACCAATGCTACTCCATCCACTAAGATGAAATTAACAAAATAAGTGAAACTCTAAAATCCATAATTGACACTTCCATATCTTTCCATAAATCTTGTTCTCTCATAATGGGTATAGGACCACCATCATGTGTCTCATTCCCTCCTCCTCAGACACTGAATACACTAGGATTTCGTCAACAAAGACTACCAAAAATCAGTTTAAGAATGGATGAAATATATTTTTAATGAGTTGCATGAGAACTGCTAGGGAATTATTCATGCCAAATGATATCACCATATACACATAGTGAATGTAATTACATATTATTCCATCATCGGTATATCCTCATCTTGTATTTGTAGCTGGTGATATCATGATATGAGGTCCATCTTTGAGAACAAACACACCCCTCTCAACTGATGAAATAAGTAGATGGTCCTAAATAGTGGATATTTATTTTACATGGTTTCCAGATCCAAACACAATTAATCCAAACAAAACCTCTGTAACACCCCTATCTTTAATGGTACACTTCTCTTTGAATAATATAATAACATGCGATGTAAGAAACACCGAGTTCAAGCGCTTCATGACCTATCAAAATTGCCTTTTAGAAAGAGGTTCTGAATAGTAATAACAAAAATTTGAAATATATATATATATCCCATATAATTTTAACATTCATATTTTGTGTTTCATAGGCAAAATATAAGGACAAATTCAATTTTTCAGATAAAAGAAGTATTTTTCAAAAAAAATGCAGTTTTCCACCTTTTAATGGAGAACCCATTCTAAATCCAATATTGGACACTTTTATATGCTATATTTGTCAAAATAAAAATCTTCTTTTGAATCGGGACATCAATTTTTACTTTGGGTATTTATTTTTGTAATTTACCGATAAAATTCATTTTTTATGAATAATGAAAAATATTGTTTTTTAATTCAAAACTGCCTTTTGATCTAATTTATTTTTATGGTTATGTTATTGTTTTAATTGTTTTTAAAGTGTAATTAGATTATATTTTTACTATTTAATACAATTTTTGTCATTGTAACTAATTTCACTTTGAAATTGGACATAAACAAGTGTCAATCTTTTGCAAGTTATTATTTGATAAAAAACACGTTTTTCTGTTTTGACAATGAGAATTAATTTTAAATTAATTGATGAAACTTCCATGTTTTGAATTTTTTAAAATAGACACAATTTTTTAATTCATATTATCAAATATATCTTAGGATTAATTTTTGGTATTTGTCTAAAAAAATTCTATTTTTGATGAATAGTGAAAACAATAAGTAGTTGTTAAAAACCGACTTTTTCATTTAAATGAAATTTTACCACTTTTGTGAATTGAATTTAGAAAATCCAACATACATTTATGTTATTATTAAGTAAAATTTGGTTCAATAATATGAAAATAATTTTTGGTTAACAGTAACTCTCGAATTTTATTACCGCGGTTAAAGGTAAATAGGGCAATTCAAGTTAAAAATAGTATTATAATAATATTAAATTACATTAACATGTGTCCTAATCGAATTGTTTCATACATTTTTCGGACCATGGGAATCTTTGGGTCGATTTTGGGACCACATGGATCCACTTAAGAGAGATAATGACACTTTATATTAATTTATTTAATATAATGACAAAAATGACATAGTCATATATCTTTTTGTAAATCAATTATTACATGGGATAATATAAGTTATCTATTCAACTATAAATATTAATTTGAATTATAAAATGATTTACTACATCATCGTATTTTTTTTATACTTTTTAGAAGCCTTAACATAGTATGAAGGCACTTTAAGAAATCCTTTTGGTTCAAACAAAAGACAGTTCCCCGATTTAAAGGTCACATCTTCTCTTAAGTTATTTTCTTTTGTTTTACTTATACAACCCCTAAACTCTTTTATTCCTTTATTTTATAACCACACCATTATACTAAATATTCTTGGTTGTTTATATGAGAATTATTCTAACTACACTTACACATACCTCTGTCTAATGGGTAAAGAATACATGGTTTCTGTAGACGACGAACTACTGCCTCACGAAACGATGATTGTTCAATATTCTACTACCACCTCTTATGGTGGACATTTATATGTAACTATATTAATATTTTATATATATTATATTTATATTGTCACTATAATTCTTTATTTTTTATTTATATCATACCTTTATGGCTTTCATATTGGGCAAATACAATAATTTCATTTTAGGAAATGTGGACTACCGCCCCCTCGAATAGATAGGACTTGTTAAGGACATATGTGGAATGTATAAAGGATGGTGTTAAATACATATACACTGTATATATATTATATATATGATATATATGATATCTAAATCCTGAATATCATTCTGGAGATAGTGGATGTTTTACCACATGGGCAATTTGTAATTATAACAAGTTCATTTTTGACTAATGTTCCGAACATCGACAAAATGTTTGATATGAACTCAAACAATTAACTAATTGTTATAACAATGAAATAAGTGATGTAAAATGAATAATAAACTTTAAAAGTTTTCTTATGTAATTATAAATTAACTTATGTCTATTATTCAAGAACAACCCAGATCATACGAGTCAAGTCAGACACGAGGTAACTTTTTCTTATATCACTTTTAATTCTGTGAGATTTCCATTGTTTACCACTTATTTATTGCATGTAGTGTATTGTGAACTGAAATTATATATATATTATCATGATTCTATTTATATTAATGGTATTATGTGATTAATTTGGTGGTTATTAACTTTTTTTCATACGACTCGATTGATTACAACGTGGCAAGGGGTTTTCATCTCACTTATTATTCCCGTGAGATTCATGCTATATTGCCACTATTTAATGTTGTGTGGTGTATGCACTACCAAATGATTGTATTATTTGTGTATTATACTCTAATTTATGGGTATTTACATCTTCATTTTATGATCCTTCTTTCATGGGGTGTTTGTTTCATATTTTACCAAATCGCTAAGGGAATTTCAAATATCAATTTCTACTCATCGGGTTTTACGCAAACATCATTGAATATTTTACTCCAAGATTATGTGTGAAATCACTATTTAATTATTTATGTATTAATTTACACTCCCCTTTGTGTGGTTATAATTTTTATATACACAATCACTCCATTGATAAATTCTCATGTAATTTATATGAAATTGATAAGGGTAATCTTAACTCAATTATAATTCGTTGAGTTAACCATCCAACTCATTGTTTTTGGTTTTACTAGAATATGTGTGAATTTACATGGATTTATTTACACTTAATATCCAATCATATTGAGTGTATTTATATTTTTCACACATAATTATGTGATTGATTTATCCTTAATCTATGTATACAGTCTTTATAAGGGATTTCATCACAATTTACATTCCATTGAGACTTCCTTGTTTTTATGTTCCAATTCAATTTTTTATGGTGTATATACTATAATTTGACATTGTATATCATTAATACCTTTATTCTCATGATATTTTAAAGATTGTATGACCTCAATTAATTGTATTCAAGCGTCTCTCATTTGGTTAAGAACTCTAACTAAAATTTCATTTTAAATGTTTTACTGATTTATTCTTCTAAACCATTATCATTAATATCCATGTTTTGAAAAATGGTTTAAGGATTTATATATATGGACATGAATGTTTTAAAATTAAAATTACTTTTAAAAGTTTCATAGTGGTATGGTAAATTTTGATTCAAAAATCTATTTTTAATATCTTCCTGATAAATAGTGAGACTTTTAAATGTTTTCATGAAAAATGGGATATTTCTCTCAAATAGTTTTACTGATTATTTTATTCTATGTCAATATCCTTCATTATACTTTATTTATGTTGATTTATTATAATACAATATTTCATAATTTATTTAATGAGTTATGTTTTACTATGGATGTGCTATTTTCATACCATTCATGGGCTGTGTTTAAAATATTGACATTTCATATGATTGTTTTAATACATATGTTTAGATTGTGTTTCCACATTTTTATATGAGGAATGAATTGGACATAGTATGTGATGGTTGGGGCCCGTTATTTCGTTTTGATGCATCAGTAGGTCTAATAATACAAACTAGTGTCTTGGAACAAGGCCTTGAAAAAATCTTATGTGTAGTCTTGGCATGAGGCTTTGACTATGTGGTTATGATGTTAGACATTATGAATTACATCATTATGAAATTAGCTATTGATATTACATGTGATTATTCTAATAGTATAATATCCATGTAAATAAGAAAATTTCATTATTTTATTTATATTGTTCATATTATGCTGAATTTTAAGTTTAAAAGGCTTGTGTTTTATTCTTATACATTGCCTTAAATGTTTAAGCTTATCAATGTAATTTTTTGTTATATTGTTATCCTTACTGAGCATCTAAGCTCACCCCTTTAATTGTTTTATTTTTTCCTAGATGTGAAGAAGTATATTATGATTGACTTGCTGGGATAGGCTAAGGTATATGAGTGCATTCAAAGGGGGAAATTTTTTTTGTTTTTCTTTTCATAATGTAATGTAAAACTTATGTATGTATCTAGTATTAGCAATGCTACTTAACTAATCAGACTTTAGAGACTTGATCTCTTGTGATCATGAAAATGTTATGTAATAATGCACGAACATTGGGTAACTGGGGTCGGGGCATTACAATTGGTATTAGAGAATGTTTAGTAAAAATCTTGGAATCCATGTTTAGATAAACTCTGATTAGATAACATTAACCTAAGATAGAATTTGAGGATTAATATAGAAGAAAAATCCAAAAATTTTGGTAGTGTAAATATTATGTGGGCTTTGCAAGAGAATACATCCCTGTCTGGAAACAAACATGTAGAGGTGGCTCTAGAACAGATGTAGCTAGGAGTGAATATTCCGGCAATGAGTTTTGGGATTGACTAGGGGTATCCTGGTACATGACAATGAGCCTTGTTTCAATCTTGGTATTGACACTTCTGGGAGATATGCTTAGGATAAATCACATTTTATTAACAAACCGATTTGAATTCTTTTAATATAAGATGCTAATAAATAACCTTGGTTAATCCTAATGTGTTTTAGATTGAAAATAAGGTGTCATGATATTTTCTAAATGATTCTATGACTACTTTTACTCACACAATTCTTTATTGTTTTAGTCAATGGATGGATTCCAAGGAAGTGATAGTAACATTGTACATGATGTACAAGGTGGGAATGGTGGTGGAAATGAGGAATGAAAACGAATTTTTATAGGCATAAAAGATATCATGTTCACACTGAATATGTTTTCAAAAAATATGATCAACAACATATATATTAACCAACTCCTAGACTCAAAAAAGAAGAGAAAAGTGGTGAATGATAAGATCTTCAGTAGGGGATACCATGGAGAAAAGAAATATCATTTTCAATCATGAAGGAAATGTGGTAGGAGACACCCAGTAATGTGTCTCAATGGAATAATGAAATTCTTTATGTGTGGGAAAGAAGGAAATAAAGTAAATAATTATCGAGGAAAAATGAAGATTATTGTAGAAGAAAATAAAAATGATCCCAAGAATCCATTTATATTCATTTACCATAAATTTAGGGGACGTGGACATTACCCATGTCAATGCCCTATTCTATTGGATAACCTCTTGGTTAGGGATGATCTTTTCTTGAAATAAATGGATGATTTTTTTTAAATTATTAGTGCTCTTTGTTGAAGGGATTACGTTGGATTACTTTTCTCTTGTATGTGTAACCGTATAGTTTGTTATGTAAAAATACTATTTGAGGAAGAATTATCTTTTATTTTTGTGAATATAGTTATAAATAACCATTTGGGTTTATATGATCTTTGAATATGAGGCAATTACAGGTTATTAATTTTTAGGATGAAAATGTGAGGTATGAGATAAAATTTGTGGTTAAATTATGTTATAGTTATTTGAGGAATTTATCTAATTTTGGGAATGTTATAAAATATAGTTTTTGAGAAAGGAAAACACATAGATTGTGTGACAACCTGTCATGTCAGACTAAGCTACAGGAATTGAACCCAAAACCAAAGTGCGGCTGGGATTTATCACCTACCACTAGAGTATGTGATGTTCCTGGTTAGTGTGATTAGTTATTTTATTGATCAATAATAAGTTGATTTTTGATCTTATGTTTTTTACAAATGGATATCCATATAGTAGGAAAATGATTTGGTGATTAGGTGATAAATGTTATTTTGGAAGACGTTCGCTCTGTTGGGAACACTATATGCCTAAGGAAAATAGAATACTATGAGAATTAATTTGAAGAGTAAGGGTGGATTTTTATCTATGTTCTTATTGTGGATTTATAGTGATTTTGTTTATTTATCAAAATGATTAACCTATCATAGAGAATATGTGATTAGGTTAATTACTTTTAATTATGTGAATTTAAGAGTAGTAAATGTTATTTGGAGATACAATTTAACGTGGAAGAATACGCAATTAAAATCTTCTGAGTTTTCGGATTCAATATTAGATTGGATTAAATTGAAATATATTAAGGATGATTATTTATTGAATAGAATTTATTGAATTTTGGGTATTATTTGTTTAGTTTTAGAAATTATGATTACTATTTCTTTCTCTAAAAGATTTTCCTTTTTGGGGATTATCTGAGCTTGTACTAACCATTTTGTTTTTGGATAATCTCTAAATATAAGAGAAATATATAGTTCATCCTTTTTGGATTATGTGATTATCAATAAGTTGATTCTAGCGCTTTAGGTGTGGCGAAATCATCTTGAATACTCATCGCTTGGAGTGAAAGATGAGTTTGTGGTAGAAATTAGTTAAAGGATGGAACTCTACATATCAAGTATTTTTTTCATTGTCAATGAATAAATTAATTCTTAATACACAGGGAAAGGATCATAAACCCAAAAATATATTATCCTAATACTTTACGTTATTCATCATAAATTTATGGGTTTGAGGCCCTCAATTTTCCATTCACTTGTTTGTGATTGATGAACTCAATCCCTACTTATAAATATTTACATTTTACTTTCAATTATAATTGGAACCAATGTTCTCCTATTCGAAATCCTAAATTGGTGGTGACTTTTTCATTTCCCTTTCTCTCTTATTAAATCTAAATTTTATTAACCCTCTTTCCGATGTGGGTTTTCCACAAAGGTCTTTCCTTTTTTATTTTTTTTAGCTTTATGTTTCTAAAGAAAAATTTTAAATTTCAAGGACACAATTTATTAAAGTATGGAAGAATGTAACACCAATGATTCCATAATACACATCTCTTTGAATAATATAATAGTGTCTGATGTACGCAATATGTAGTTCAAGCGCACCACAACCTATCAAACTAGCCACTTAGAAAGTAGTTATGAATAATATAACCACATTTTGAATTATATATATATCCTATATAATTTTAACATTCATCTTTTTTGATTCTTAGACATAATATAAGGACACATTCATTTTTTCAGATAAAAGAAGTATTTTTCAAAAAATGCAATTTTTCCACCTTTTAATGGGGAACCCTTTATAAATACAATATTTGACACTTTTATTTGTTATATTTGACAAAATAAAATTCTTATTTAGAACTGGGACATCAGAATTTACTTTGGGTAAATTTTTGGTATTTTTTTGATAAAATTCATGTTTTTATAAATAGTTAAAAATTCTGTATTTTAATTCAAACCCGCCTTTTAATCTAATTTATTTATATTGTTAGATTATCTTTTTAATTGGTTTAAAAGTGAAATTAGATTATATTTTTACCATTTAATACAATTTTGGTCATTTTATGTAATTTCACTTTGAAATTGGACATAAACAAGTGTCAATCCATTACTAGTTAATATTTCTTAAAAAACACGGTTTTTGTTTTTACAATGGGAATTAATTTTTAATTACTTGATCAGAATTCTATGTTTTGAAATTCGTAAAATAGACAACATTTTTCAATTATGAATATCAAATATATATTAGGCGGAATCTTTGGAATTTTTCTGAAAAACATCAATTTTTTTATGAATAGTGAAAACACTAAGTATTAGTTAAAACCCCGACTTTTTCATTTAAATGAAATCTTACCACTTCTGTGAATTGAATTTAGAAAATCATACATACATGGTTGTTATTAGTAAATAAAATGTGGTTCAATGAGATGAAAATATTTTTTGGTGAATAATGACTTTTGACTTCTATTTACCGTAGTTAATAGTAAATAGGGTAATAAAGGTAAAAATAATATTATAATAATATAAAATTACACTAACATGTGTCCTAATCCTATTAGTTGATAAATTTCCGACCATGGGCATAATTGGGTCGATTTTTGGACCTCATGTAGCCACTTAAGAGTGATAATGACATTTTATATTAATTAATTTAAATTAATGACAAAAATAACATAAACATATTTCTTTTTGTAAATCAATTTATACATGGGGTTATATAAGTTATCTCTTAGACTATAAATATTAATTTGAAATATAACAATATTTCCTACTTCAGGGTATTTTATTATTATTTTTAGACATCAAATAAATAAAATTATTTATGACATAATAATGATACATTGTTTACCTCATTTATGAATGATTAAATAAATCAGATAATAAATATTAAAAATATATCCAAAACCCATCCAGTTCTTATAGGATGACTTTATTTCTAACAAGAGTCATCATATCTTTTAATTTAATAATTTATGGACCTTTAGAAACTGAAATTCATTATATAATAAAATAATATTTTCAAACATTCCAAAAGAGATCCTCCTCCCCCTTATTAAAATCCTTTAACTCTAACCCATTACTCGTAGCTATCAATCCCCTTGTCTCATCCAACCTTTGGCCATACAAGATCTCAAGATCTCACTCTTCCATGTATAATACTTACCTTAGGTAGAAGGAACTTCAATAATTCCTTTTGGTTCAAACCAAAAGGAGTTACATGATTTAAAGGTAATGTCTTCACTAAATTTATTTTCTATTATTTTACTACTCCAACCCCCGAAACACTTTTATTCCTTTATTTTATAACATAAACTATATCCTTAATATACTTGGTTGTTTAGATGATTAGGATTATAACTAAACTTGCATGAACCTCCATCTAATGGGTAAAGAACATACCATTTCTATGGACGATGAACTACTACCTCACGAAATGATGATTGATCAATCTTCTCCTAAAAACTATTATGGTGGCCATTAATATGGAACTTTATTTACAAGTGATATATTTTAAATTTATATTTTATATATACTTCTGTATTTTTAATATATATCATACCGTTATGGTTTCCATAATGGGTAAATAGGATAATTTAATTTGAGGAAGTGCGGACTCCCGCCCCCTCAAAGTGATATGACTCATTCATGCCATACGTGGAAAATATAAAGGATGGAGTTAGTTATTTTACATAGCATTGATATTATAATGAAATCATAATATACCTATTTATTATTAATTTTTCATTCCATACAATATAAAATATAAATGAAAGTAGTGTTCATGAGTGCGTATGGATTACCATCTACATGAACAGTGCGTTTCATTTCATAACATCAAATGATATGGAATATTATAAATACATCTAAAATGGATATATATGGTATATATGATATCTAAATCATTAATATTATTTTGTATATAATGGAATTTTTACCACTAGGACAATTTGTAATTATAACAAGTTCATTTTTTACTAAAGTTCCCAACACCTATAAAATGTCTGATATGAACTCAAACAATTAACTATTTGTTATAGCAAGAAAATAAGTGATATAAAAGGAATAATAAACATGAAAAATGTTATTATGGAATTAGAAATTAACTTAAGTTTATTATTCAGGAATAACACTGAACATATGAGTCTAGTCAGACACGAGGTAAGGGGTTTCTTATCTCACTTTTAATTATGTGAGATTTTCATTGTTCGCCTCTTATTTATTGTAAGTGGTGTATTGTGTACTTCCATTTGATATATATTATCATGATTTTATTTATATTAATGGCATTTCTTGAATTATTATGTGGTTATTAATTTTTTTTATATGACTAGATTGATTACAATGTGGTAAGTGGTTTTTATCTCACTTCTTATTCCCATGAGACTCATGCTATATGGCCACTGTTTCCTTTTGTGTGGTGTATGTACTACACCATTATTGTATTATTTGTTTAATAAAATTTAATTTACGGGTATTTACATCTTCATTTTATGATCCTTCTTTCATGGGGTGTATGTTTTGTAAGTTACCAAGTCGGTATGGGAATTTCAAACATCAATTTCTACTCATTAGGTTTTACAAAAACTACATTTATATTTTTACTCCAAGATTATGTTTCAAATCAATATTTATTTATTTATGTAGTAATTTCACTCCCATTTGTGTGGATATACTTTTGTTACAAAAAATCACTCCATTGAAAAATTCTCAAGTCATTGATATGAAATTGATAAGGGTAATCTAAACTCAATTCCCATTCATTGAGTTAAACATCCATGTCATTGGTTTCATTTTTACAAGAATACGTGTGAATGTCCGATGATTTATTTATACTAAATATCCAATCATATTGAGTGTATTTATTTTTATTCACTCATAATTATGTCATTTATTTATCCTTAATCTAATGATACGGTCTTTATAAGGGATTTCATCTCAATTTACATTCCAATAAGACTTCTTTGTTATTATGAAACAATTCACTTTTTATGGTGTATATACTATAATTGGACATATTATATCATGAATCATTTCATTCTCATGACATTTTAATGTTTTTATTACCTCAATTATTTTTATTCAAGCATCTCTCATTCGGTTAGAAGCTCTAAGTAAAATATCATCTTAAATGTTTTACAGATTTATTCTTCTCAACCTTTCTCATTAATGTCCATGTTTTAATAATGGATTTATGGATTTATTTATATGTACATGAATGTTTTAAAATTAAAAATCCTTCTAAAAGTTTCAAATTGGTATGGGACACTTTTATTGAAAAATATATTTTAATAGTTTCTGTATAAATAATGAGACTTTTAAATGTTTTCAAGAAAAAGGGAACATTTATCTCAAATAGTTTTACTGATTATTTTCATCTATGTCAATATCTTTCATTATTCGAGAATAAGGTTGATTTATTATAATTAAATCTTCCATATTGTATTTAGTGAGTCAAATTTTACTGTGGATGCGTTATTTTTATACCATTCATGGTTTGTGGTTAAAATATTGAAATTGAGTATGCTGGTTTTAATATGAATGTTTAGATTATGTTTTAAAATTTTCATATGAGGAATGCATTGGACTTAGTAAGTGACAGGTGGAGCCCGCTATAGCTCTTTGATGCATCGGAAGGTCTCATGAGACAAAATAGTGTCTTGGCACAAGGCTTTGACAAAATCTTATTTGTAGTCTTGGCACGAGGCTTTGACTAAGTGGTTATGATGTACAACATTATGAATTCCATCATTATGAAATTATCTATTGATATTACTTTTGATTATTTGACTAGAATAATATCAATGTGAATAAGTAAATAGATTTATTTGATTTATATTTTCCATATTAAGCTAATGTTTATGTTTAAAAGGCTTGGGTTTTAGTCTTATACATTGTCTTAAATGTTTATGCTTATTTATGAAAGTTTCTGCTATATTATTATCCTTACTGAGCATCTGATCTCACCCCTTTCTATGTTTTATTTTTTCCCATATGTGAATAATTATATTATGATTGACCTGCAGGGATAGGATAAGGGATATGAGTGTGTTCAAAGGGGGAAAATTTTTGATGTTTTTCATTTCATAATGTAATGTAAAACTTATGTATGTATCTAGTATTTCCAAGGATACTAAACTAAATGGTATTTTGAGACATGATCTCTTGTGAACATGCCAATGTTATGTAATAACACACCAAATCTTGGTAACTGGGGTTGGGGAATCACAACCTCAAGCCTCCATTCCCTTATTTGTGAACAAGATTTGGGCTACCTAATGGAAAATTCTAGGTCTCACAAATCCCTTCTCTTGCAAGTCTTATAACTCCACCCAAATCTATAAAAGCTCTATGGGATATATCCAATATTCCTGTGCAGATATTGGTACCATATAGGGATGTCAGTTGGTGTAGATGTCTTGTAACATCCCCAACCTAGATGCCATAGTATCCGGTACCCCAATCAGGGTCATCCCATGACCTCAAGTGTGACTCCCCATATGCCAAAGGCTACCAAACAGTAGTGTGGGTATAAAGAGAAACACATGGAGACTATACCCACTTATTAGGGTGAATCCAGAATATATGTAACAACAACAGATTAAATAGCCATCATGCGAAATAAATGGACAGCTCGCAGCATAACCAATAAGTAAACAAGTACACATGCTATAACAAAATCTTATGAATATGTTACAAGTCAGATAGTTATACAATATATACTAAGGAAAAAACTAACCAAATTCTATGAACCTAAAACTGAGTCCCAACCTTGTCCCGACCTCCCATGCTCCAACCTTCCATCCCCTGTTCAACCAAACACCATGTCTCTATCCTAAACATGTTCCTGGAAACAAGTAGCATCTACTAGGGTATCCAAGTGTTTTGGTGGCCTTATCATGGTATTAGTACAACTTTGTTGGTCCACACCAATGATGTATAAAGAAATATCTAGTCCATAAAAAGGTGTATTCAGGAAAAAAGTTCAATAAGTAAACAAGTAACAAGAAAAATATTGAAGTAATTTTCTAATATCCATTTAACCATTAAGTTATCTAGAATTGACCAATAAAAAAGACTAAATAAGTTCACAGTAGGAGTCTAAGACATGGAAAAATAGTTACATACACATTTAACCATAATGGATTCAATTAATCACAACTCATTTCATACCCATTAGCTATAATATCAATTACATCCATTTTCACCATAATTACCATTTCCTCACTTATTCTATCTTCATTATTAAATTCATCTTCATATCATGTTCCATGTGTTATATATTTACATCATTTATTCTACATTATAATTCATTAAATTACTATGAATAAGGAATTAAGTCATGTTCCCTATATCATTAGGGATAAACACATCATTATAAAGACGTCACACTAATCATGAAGCCTCAGTCTAAGTGGTATCATCATATGACACTATTTGGGGAATATATCCTCCATTACCTTCACTAATCTATGCATTATTGAGTGTATTTTAGATCCTTAGACTAATTTGAACCATGGTCATAGAACCTCAAGTCAATACCCCACATTACCATCCATGTGCAACTTCTTATTTATCCATTCACCACACACATACCATATCACAACAAAAAAAAACAATACAAATAGAAATAATAATCCATAACAATAAACATGAGAATTAATACTATTTCATTACACATTAACACATTTTCTATCTAGATTACAAAGTCATTTAGCCCAATTCCCATTTATTATTCATAGAATCATTAATCATATTCACTAATACCCATACACTAACCCATTTAACATATTCATCACTTTCCAAATGATAGGTCACATAACCCATTCATCATTTCCCATATATTAACCACTTATAAATTTCAAGTAAAAATCAAAATCCATTGGGAATATTTACATTAACCCATTTATCCCATTTTCACATCAGTATAAACACACCCTTATTCTATATCATCAACTATGACCGTTTATAATTTAGTTCATTTCATAATCATGTTAACATTCCAACATAATTGTTATGGGTTCTATCTCACTAAACCTTACATCCATTTAATTATTATGGACCCAAAAGAACTTTATAACTGTATCATGAAAATAAACACAATTCAAAATACTCATTGAAATCATCCTGAAACCACCATTTAAAACAATGGTCTCCCCAATTGAAAAACTAAAACTTTTCCCAAGGATTTTATTTCAATTTTCAAAAAATCAAGACAAACATTAAACAATTTTCAAAAAGAGAACCTTGATCCCATTTCAAACACCATTTGAAATCTCTTATAAAACCCATTTTAAATCACTTTTAGGTTAACACCTCCTTTCAATACGATTCTCACTTTCAAACATCATTTTACATCACCAAATCTAAAATTCGGTCAAAGCCCCAAACATACCATCAAACTCATTTCAAAACCATTCAATCATATACAAAATAAAACTTATTAATTGTTTCAATCAATCCATTAAGCTTACCCACACATAAATTACATTTTCACTGCCCATTCACTCTCATTATATGCCTATCTCAAGGTTTACAAATTTTATTCACTAACAACCTAGGTCTAACTTACCCCATGGGTATCCATAGGTTCGGCCATGAATCATCGATGAACCCAACGGGGTATGTGAAGGTTCTCACACCATTATCTACGAAATATTTTATATCAAATGAATTTTTTAAGGGTATCATATCACTATATCAATGATTATATATTCAGTTAAATGTTAAAACTCTTAATGGTATGATGATTTAATTTTGACGAAATAGTTCATCTCTAATAAAAGTGTGTGGAAATGTGCTTCCTAAAAATCTTTTGATTATCCTAGTAGATGATTTTGATGTGATATTGGGCTTGAATGGTCTATCTCTGTATATCTCCCATATAAATTTCTATAGAATTCAAGACTCATTAGATATTTCGAATAAACCTATGATCATCTTTCAATGTGTGGATGAATATAAACTTCCAATAGAGGTTACTTCCACTATATAAGTCTTACTAATCATTTGTAAAGGATGTTTATCTAAAATGACTCAGGATAAAGTCAACATCAAAGATATTCCCATTATTCATGATTATGATAATGTATTTCTTAAAGATATTACTAATCTTCCTTTGAATCTTGAAGTTGAGTTTTCAATAAAATATATATTTTGAACTACACCTATATCGAAGAATCCATTTTGAATGGCCTCGAATAAGTTGCAAGAATTTAATAAGCAACTACAGGAGAATCTTGATAATGGATTCATGAAACCTAGTGCACCACCATGGGGTGATCCTATTCTTCTTGTTATGAAGAAATATGGTTCAATGCATATTTTCATTGAGTGAATTTAATAATATCTATTTTAATAAAAATTATCCTCTGCCCCATATCGATGATCTATTTGATCAATTATAAGGAGATTAAAATATTTACAAGGTTGATATTTGATCTAGATATCATCAGATAAGGGTCAAGAAGGAGGATATACCCAATAAAACCTTTATCACAGTTCTTGGTCATTATAAATTTATAGTAATTCCATTTAGAATTACCAATGATCTTATGATATTTATGGATATAATGATTGGATTCATTAGATATTACCATGATTAGTTTTTGGTAGTCTTTTTAGATTATGTTTATATATATTAAAATAGAAAGGAAGATCATGAATAATATTTTAGGATTGTGTTTAAGATCATAAGGAAGGATAAATTATATGATAAAATTTTCACTTGTTAATTTTTTATACAAAATTTCGCATTCTTGGGTCATATAATCTCAAGTGAGGGTATATCAGTGGATCCTTTAAAGAAAAAAGGTATTGAGAAGTGGCCTTGACTAACCACAGTGACCAAGATCCTTATTTTTCATAGGTTGGAAAGATTCTAAAATTTATTTATAAAACATTTCTCCTGGTTATCATATACACTCCCCATGTTTACATGTAAGGGAAACAAGTTATTTTGGGTAGATGAATGTGAGGATAATTAAAAGGAACTAAAGAGAAGATTGGTTAGTGCACTGATACATACACTATACTCCAATGAATATGGGTTTGTGATCTATATTGATTCATCCAAGAAGGAATTGGGGTGTTTACTAATGAATATTTATATGGTGATAGCTTATACCACTCTCTAATTGATACTTCATTAGAAAAATTAAATATCTCATGATTTAGATCCGACAGAGGTAATTGTTTTCATTGAAAACATAGAGGAATTATCGTTATGGTGAAAGGTATGATATATATAATGATAATAAAATCTTGAATTATATATTCACATAGAAAGATTCCAATATATTCCAAAAGTTATGGGGGGAATTAATTAAATATTGTTAATACTCAATACACTTCAACTTTGTGAAGGAAAAAAATTTGGATGATGCTTTGAGTCAGAAGAACCATGCTAGTTTTTCCATAATAAGGATTGAAGAAGATATAATATTTATGTATTGGTAGAATATGGACCATGAAATCATGAAGAAAGGGGATATATTTATCCCTATCATATGAATGTTAAACGATCAATCCATTTGAGTATTAAGGAGGTGCAGAAGAAGGGGGTGTAATTATAGAAGAAAGTGAGAAATGTTTCTGAGTTTAACCATGATTGTGATGGAATTATAAGGTTTTGAAATTAATTACTTGTACTATAAATATCATAATTAAAGGACCTTTTAGATAAATCTCACAGTTCATCATTCTCTATTCATACAATAAGTATTAGTTATATAGATAAATGAAAGAGTATTAATAGTTGGATATTATGAAAAGGGATATTTTAGAGTATGTATAATGATGCCCAGTATGTCAGAAAGATAAGTACGAGAGATATAATTATAAGGGGATGTTAAAACAATTTCTTATAAAAAATGTCTGTGGGAAACATTACCTTGGATTTGATTGTAGGACTCCCAAAACCTCTAAAGGGAACAATTATGATTGGTTTATATTGGAACACCTTATGTAATCAGTGAATTTTATTTCTATTAGAGAAGATTTCTCTCCTAATCAGTTTACTCATATATACATTAAACACTTTTTGAGATTTCATGGAGTACCACTCTTAATAGTTTATGATCATGATATGTGGTTTAACTCATTGTTATAGTCAAGTATTCAATAATATTTCGATACAGAGTTGAGTTTTAGTACTAAATATCATTGTTATATATTTTTTAGTCTAAGGGGACTATTAAAACTCTATAATTCATGTGAATTGATTTCACTATGCATTTCAAAGTTGGTTTAGATCAACAGCTTCTTTTGTAGAATTTTCTTACAAAAATATCTTTCACTCTAGCATTTTGATGGCCCTTTTGAATCCCTATATGATAAGAAGTGAAAAAATCCACCATGAAAGGAAGAATTTAGAGGAAGAAAGAAATTGAGACCTAATATATCTTAAAACATTGTAGAGAAGGTAGGAGCTATTCAGTATCACATCAAAGAAACTCAGAGTTGACAGAAAAGTTATGCAAACAGTCAATGGTGATATTTAGTGTTCAAAGTACGTGACAAGGTAATACTATAAATATCTACATGGAAATAGGTAATTACAAATAGAAATAATGGAATGTTTAGACCTAGATATATCATTCCATTTGAAATTCTTGATCACATCATGATGGACTCTTATCGCTTGGTGCTTCCACCAAATCTCTCTCATGTTCATGATGTGTTCCATGTATCTTTCCTGAGGAAGTATATACGTAATATTTTACAATTAATAAACTCATTGGACATACTAATGGAGAACTATCATTCTTATTGTGAATAACCAATAGAGATTTTGTATCAACGAGAGAAAGTGATGCAGAAAAAGACCACTCAGCTGGTCAATGTTTTGTGGTGACAGTATAAATTTGTGGAATCTACTTAGGAACCCGAGGATTTGATAAGATAGATGTATCCTCAGTTTTTTCTTCATCAGAGTGATGAAATTTCAAAGTAGAAATTAATATAATGGGGTAGAATATAACAACCTGAGGTTTTATGATATATTTCACTTTAAATAAATTTGATGTGTTCATTAGCTTGATTAACATGCAACATCGAGCTTTAAATTAACTGGTATATATTATAAAATATTATTATTTAAATGTGACTATTATAAGCTATCGATTGAAATGATAGGTGTTAATAGAACTAAATATATTATTAAATATATTCATGAAGTTTTTATATAATGAAAATTTATTGATTAATTCATAATAAACAAGCAATAATTTTTTAATAGAGTTATTTTATGCTTCAAAAATACATTTTATTCAAAAATGGTGTTTTTAAATTTTTTAAATGAATATTATAATTAATTTATATAAATTTTAGATATTTAAATTTAAAAAATGTATATCAATTTTGGATTTATCATATTAAATTTATATTAGGGTGAATTTTTGAGTTTTTTTAAAATATTTGATTTTTTGTGATACTAAAAGTACATATTTTTCAATTACTATCACTTTTAAGAAATAATTATGATGTAAGAATTACATAATAAATTATTAAACATTTTATATAAAAAAATATATTAATGGAGTTAAATATACTTAAATTTTTTTTATGGTTATGGAACAACCATTATTTACCTTTTTTCCATCCTAAGGGAAAATAAAACAACACTCATGCATATGTGTAGGATACCACTAACATGAAGCAATGAATTTAGATTTTCATCACTTCTTAACATTGATGATTATAATTAAATATTAACTTAATATATATGATATTTGTGATATTATTATAGTTTCCATTAAAATTTATAACTATTTGTGAATCTTTCCAAACTCTTTTTGATATGGTTTGTTAAAATATCTTTATTTTGTAAGAAACACTTTTTATAAAGTTTAATAACTATTCCAATTCCTAACCATATGACCCAAATTTCCTTAGTGATGATATAAAATACAAAATCATGATTTCATAGATATAAGAAAAGAGAATCCTTTAGAAAAATACCATCACCACTCAAGCTACATAGGGGTCTGGTATGATATGGATCAAACATACTCATATCTTTATATGAACATCTTCAACATAAGATGTATAAATCATATGTATACCTATATAATCCCCTTTTCTATGAAATCAAGTAACTAGAATACGTGGAATATGTAAATATAGTATAGGATAACTCACACATTCTTGATTCTCCAAAAATCACTGACCAGGTTGATTGATACATAATATGTCATTCTTCTAGAAGATGAGAACATCACATATCCATCATTCATGTTGTTGGGAACATCACATGTCACTCAAATAATAATGGAAATGAATTTCATTAGTCTAATTTAATCAAGGTCTGAAATGTCTTTAAATCATCATATGAGTGAAAAAATTATTTCTTCATTAAGCTCCAACCAATGACATGATCAAAACATACATAACTACACCTTGATTTGCTAACCCTCTATGCTTGTATAAGAAAGGTACTAAGGTATAATGGTTTTCATGCTTGGTATATCACCAAACTCAAGTAATGTAGATTTATAACAAGTATAAACCATTAATTATATCAATAACCATATGATATTCCTTGTGATATACTTTGGTGGGTCATTCAAGTTTGAAAGTCTAAGCTAGTTACCTCACGAGTTTATTCATTGTATATAATATACAACTATTTGTATCGATTACAGAATTATACTCGTGATAATCTTAACATATCATCATAACCCGTAGTACATTATGATGATCTTCAATTAGGGAAAACCCAAAGTCATAATTTTACAGAATATTTTCATTCAACTATTCATGTAATATAAGTGCATAAAAAATAAATGAATTATAAGTGAATATTTTATTTATTATAAAATCACAATACATTTGGAAAACATTACATACAATCCCTCATGTATCATACACTATGATATTCATAATGATAGTCATTCTTTTACTACCAAAATGGGTATTTAATGTATATTCTACATTCTTCTTTATAACCACACAATATAAATTTATATCACCCCTTTAAAAGATCTATCAAATGATATGGTACTTTTGAAGGGTTTGTTTGGTCTATTAGTGAGACCAAGGTTCCTTTTCCAAATTAATAACTCCCTTATTAACATAGTAAATCTAACCTACTACCCTATTATAGGTACCACCCCATGTTTAGTGATGAAATTTTTAATCTATATAGATTCTTTTATACAGTTTTATGTAGTAATGTTATTTTACAATGTTTAAAAGTCCACAATGGTGGATTATTTGGTAATATTACAACTAATAAACCATAATATAGGAAAGACATGAAAGTAAATTGGTATCATATATAATTTGTTTTGTATTGAAAAATATCATTAATGTAAACCCTTATACTGAATTCATCTCCACATATAATGACCAATAATATATCCTTAATTATTCTTAGGTACTTAAGGATTTTCTTGGTAACAATCTAGTGAACTTCACTATAATTGTATTGGTAACTACATATAATGATTAAAGCAGAAGTGAAATCAGGTTGAGTATATAATATATAATACATGATAGATCCTATGGTGGATGCATTATTTTCCTTATCCATCATTTCTAAATTTTTATAAGTATCTTGAATATTTTTAAGATTCATTCCATGCAACACTAGTAACGATACCATATGAAGTTATCCTTGTTAAATCACATTCTCAGTTTACAAATATATGCGTTTTGAATCAGCCCATGAAACCTATTATATCTATCTCTGTATATCTTCAAACCAATTATGTATATTCTTTCAACTATGAATTTCTTCAAATATAATTTTCTCAACCAAATTTTTACAAAGTGTAAATGAAAAACATCATTTAAGGGAAGTAGTATTTCATCCACATTAAATATCACAAATACTACATCATTCCCAATGACCAAATTTTAAACACATGAATTATTCATGCTTTTGATGAAACCAAACTATTTGATTAAATTATAAAATTGGATGTTCCAAAGTCAAGTATATTACGTTAATATATAAATGTATCTTTTCAACTTTATATTATTTGTAGACTCATTTATAAATTCAAAACCTTTGAGCTATATCATATTTATATTCTTGATTAAATTTTTATTAAATAAAGAGGTTTTGAAATCTATTTTATATATCTAATAATCAAAATGATCTACTATTATAAGAAGCATATGAATGTAACTTTCCATTAAAACTAGTGAAATTTCTTTTTATAGTCAATACCAGGATTTTTTGTAAAACTTTTCCATTGGGTGATATTTATAGGTAGACAATCTTCTATCGATATCTTTTTTGTTGAAGAAAAGCCTCTTTTAACCTATGGGTATCACACATTTAGCTAAATACTAAATTAAATTTTTTTTAGTGTATATGGTGTCCATATCTGATTACATGTCTTTTTGCCATATATTGGATTTAGAACTCTTAATGACCTCTTAGAAGGTATTAGATTCCTAACCTGTGAACATTAATTCATTATAATTGACACTCGAAAACCATAATTCTTGTGATCATGATGAATCCTACTAGACCATAAAGGTTCTTGTATATCCTGAGTTGATTCTTATTCCAAAATTCTTAATGGATCTGTCCAAACTTCCATCCCAAGTTAAATTCTTATTTATTAATCTTTTACTTCTCTATGTTTAAATTCCCTCCCACTAACACCTTGAATAATATATTAATTTAAAAATATTATAATTAAATCCATAAACACATAGAATTGAATTAGTTTTTATAAATAATATACCGTAGTTTTCTTTTGATTACCAACAAATTAGCAATTTTTAGAATTTGTGTAAAGTTTTTTATAAAAAAATATTATATGAATGCTTCACAACCCTAATTATTTCTAAAATAAAAAGTAGGATGTTCACCATAATATACATCATATTGTGTATTTAGGAATACTTTATATGGAACATAGTTAAGTATGAATGTAGTAATTTGGATAGAATATTTATAGAATAAAATAGACATTAACTGAACATTCATCTAAATGTGTCCAAGATGGACTAATTCATCCTCCTAGACATTCTATTACACTATTATATTATAAGTGGGGTGAGTTTTGGATTGATTTTACAATTATAAGATGATTAGTGAATTTCAATTTCGGGTATTTGCCGCACAATTTGATTGGATAATCTTAATAATTCTTCCTAGTAGATTCTATATTTTATTATGAAACTTTTAGGCTTTTCAAAGGTTTAATACTTCTGTCTCATCATAAAAATATAACCATATTTACTAAATACATTGATAAAGGTTATGAAGTACCTAATCCCACAACTTTCGAATGTAATCATTGATCTATATATATCACTATGTATGAAATTAAATAGTCTACTATCTATCTCACCTTTTCTATTAAAATGCATTATTTTCATTTTTCCTAATAAAAATTATTCAAAGTTATCAAAAGTTTCATTATTTAATGATTTCAAAAGTCCATTCCTATACAGTATTGGAATGTGTTTCTCATTTATATATCCAATATAATAACTCAAACATATCCATAACATAAATTAAATGATTTATGAAATATATTTCATAAATTAAATCCCAAATACCTTTTCAGTTTTATATTTTTAATGAATTAGGATTGATGTTACATTAAAAAATTGTCACTCGTACACAATTTATATTTTACCCAAAAAATATGTTATTTATAAACACTCACTTTATACATTCAAGATAACTCCCATAACTAGATTCATGGATTTATTAACATTATTACTCATCCTTAATCCTTGTAAAAAAATTGAAAACATGGAAGTTTCAAAACAAATCTCCATAAGGTATATAAAATAACATAAACCAACTAGTTGATCAGTAAACATGAAAATCCATAAGAAAGTTTTAATTTTTCTTAATCAACTTTAATCTCAAATATCTATTTACTTTTTATGAAAATAAAAACTTAATTTCACACTATATTTAATAAAACAATTCCCAAGAAAATAAATTAAAAATCATAATCATAATGTATTCATGGAAAATATGATAAATTATGAATAAATTTGCATATATAAACGATACTATCACATTTTTAAAAGTAAAAAAGCATTATTTAAGGCCATAATCTCACATTATTAAGTTTTATAAATCAATGTTTTCTTTTAAAAATAATTATAATAATATCCTTTTGGAACCTTGGGATATTATAATTTCATTCACCCTTATAATAATCCTTACAATGGAATCACCTAACATGATAATTCCTATACCTCTTAAGAGTAACCCATCACCGGTTAATTCTAATAACTTTACCCAAAGCATCGAATAGTTATACCAATATATCCCATCATGAGAGATATATTGAGCTCACTGATCATTAATATAAAATATACAAGAACCTTATTACTAATAAAACACATACATATTTCAATCTAAATATAAAAATCATTTGAATTTTCATTCAAGAACAAAAGTAAAAAACCCTATTAACAATCACATAAATTTGAGAGAAAATTTCCATTTAAGTAGGAAAAATATTAAAAATAAAAATTACAAGAAGAGAGGGAATACAATATCTTTATAAAAATAATGTTAACTTATATATGAATCTTGACTACTAGTAATATCTATGATGGTGGGAAAGTCTGATCAAGATGTATATGTTAAAAAAAATTCTTTCTATACTTTTATAGAATGTCGAAAATAAACCATAAAGAAAACATTTAAAAGATTCATTTTTAATGATCTTTAAAGAAAGTTAAAATATTAAAAATGACCTTTATAAACCATTAAACCATAAATAATAACATTATTGACACATTTAAAAGAACCTCTATATAGATAAAAAGAATTCATAGGGAAACATTAAAATATTATTTTTAAAATAAAGTCCCTTAACTAAAGTGCTGACTTGTTTTGTTCATATGTATACACTCATGATGAATAAAACGTTATTTTTTATACATAATTACCTCTTGATTTATTCCCTTATCATTATTCCTTTTATATCATTTATTACTAAATTGGTTAAGTTAACATTAGAAGTTTTGAGGCCTTTTGGTTCATAATCTACAAAATAACTACGTTACATTGACTGTGGTCAAGGTACATGGTTACATCATATATAGAATCTTAAAAAAATATAATTAATTTTTTATATATTAAATATAATTTTATAACCATCCATTTAAGTTGGTTACATAAAAAGAATTACATCATTTCACGGGGACTGTAGTTTGTACGTAACATGAATGAAATTTTCATTATTCTACTGGGTGGAAAATAAATAAAGTAGATAATATTTTAATTTCCAGAATCATAAATATGATAAATATGTCATATTTATCCATTATCCTTATGATCGATCATGTAGGGTGGAAATGAAAAAACAATTCACATCACTTTGTGGAGGTGGTAGTGAAAATGTTCGCACGAGAAAAGTTATCATTTTCCAATGGATGGAAATGGTAAGAATGTAAGTAATATCATATCTTTAAATAATGATAATAATATAATAATAATATTATATATTTATAAATTTCAAATTTACAACCATCCCTGTGAGGCGGAGATAGAAAATAAAATACATCGGTTTAGGGATGTGGTAGTCCACACGTACACATGAGTGATGTTTTAATTTCCCATAGGATGGAAAAATGATATAATATAGTTGTTCCATCAATATAATAACGTTTATGTATTTATAAGATATGTATTTTATTATTTTATAGTAGTTATTACAAATTTTAAGGATGTAATAGTCTAAATAAACTTGAAAAAGGTCAATTAAGACTTATACATCCTCGTCAGATATTTCCCTTCAGCATATTCTTTAAGAATTTTAGGAATGGTATTTTGATAATATTAGGAACTAAAAGATATGTGGAGGATAGTTGGGAATGGATTTTTGTGAGTATTTCCAAGCTAAGTGGTCAATTGTTTTGAAGAAGTTGGGTGTGGAGGTTCCCTTTTATAAGTGGGGGTTGCGATTCTCTTGAAAATAGTTAAAATTCTAAATTAATATAAATATATTTATCATGGAAAGTGGCTCAAATATATTAAATTTTAGAATAAAGTATACGTAAATGACTAAATACACTCAATAAATAACATTTATTTAAGTGTTAGAGATATTTTATGCCTTATATCTATGTTTAAACCCTTGTTAACCCTTTTAACCTTTACTATGGTGACAAAATATTACCATAGTAACTTTTCGTTGTGACTGAAAATGAGATTAAAAACATTAAAAAAATTAATATCTTGATTAAAAATATATAATACATATTTCAATATTAAATTTGTATAAATTTAAAAAATAAACTTTAATATAAGTGCATAAAACTCAAGAAAAAATATTTTATTTGAAAAATGTTTGTTAAGAACAAAATGAATTTATAACAAAATCAAGTATAATGCTGACTAATATTGAATTAATTGGATTATTTTTATTCAAAGGCTGCTAATTTTACCTTAAATCCAATACAAAACCTAATAAAACTTTACGTTAATGGAATGTATTGTTTCTAAGAATCAATATTTTCTATTATTCACTCAAAAATTAATCTTTTCATAAAAATACACAAAAATATACCTAATATCATTTTGATATAATAAATAAAAAGTCCAATTTATCTATTTCAAACTCTTAAATTTATAAATTCAATTTTTAAATAAGACTATATATCTCATGAAATACATTTCTACTATAATAAAACTATTTCTTTTCTGACTAAATAATCATACAAAATGATTATATTCTATATAGATAAATAAAATATATTTAAGAATAGAAAAAAGAAATGAAATTTATTTATTGTTAAAATTACCTAGGTTTTCACATTCTTCCACATTTTATAAATTTCATCCTCATAATTTTGTTAATTACATTGAAAAGATAGGTTATTTTTTCCTTATAGATTTATCTAATACCCATGTTTGATAATAAATAATGTGATTATTCCATAGATCCTTTAACGGATGAATCAACTTATTCCACAACACCTACTCTATATGATCAAAAATATGAATTGTTTTTCCTATAAGAAATATTATCATTTAAATAAAAAACCCCATGACACAAAATATGAGATGAATTTGGTACATACTTATTTATTAATGAAACATGAAACAAAATTATTTATGAGATTACAATCAATGGTACAGATACCTAATAAAAAATGACCCACATTATTCAAAATTTCATAGGGTCCAATAAACCATGGATATAACTTTGTCTTTTTGTTGAAATGTATAACACCTTTCCATAGATATATCTTAAGAAATACATGATCATCTACCTCAAATTAAAGATATTCCCACCTATTATTTGTATAACACTTCTTCTTGCTCTGAGATACCCTTTTGTGTTGCTCAAGAATATTTAAATTCTAAACCATTTATTTTATCTCTTATAGCCCCAAAAACATTCTTTCACTGATTTTTCACAAAATACTTGAGTAAAATATCAATTTTTATATAATTCCTCAAAAGGGTCCATCTATATACCCGAATACAAATAATTATTATAAGAAAATTTTACTATTGAATGATGTTGATCCCAACTTCTCTAAGAATCCAATGAGAAAGATTGAAGTACATCATCAAATGTATAAATTTTTCACTATGAATGTCTTTCAGATTGAGAATGAAAATCTATAATATAATTTAACTCCGTACCCAATGAATTTTTTAATTACTTTCCAAAAATTAAAGAAAAATCTGGGATCATGATTAGATATAATAAAGAGGGAGGGACATAATGTAATCTTACCATCTTCTTAAGTTAAAGTCTGTAAAGATGATCCAACTACATAATATCTCAAATAGAAATAAAATGCATAGATTTAGTAGCATGATAAAAGATATCCCAAATCACATTATTAACTCAATATGAATTTGGTAATGCCACCATGAAATACATAAATATGTTCTCCCATTATCATTTTGGCACTAACAAAGGATGAATCACAACCTTATGGTATTTTTCATTCAACTTTTACCGACTGAAAAGTAAAAAATTTCATGGTAAAATCCATCTTATAATTGTTTATACCTTCCTAAAAATAATATTTCCATAGGTATATATACATCTTATTACAACCAAGATAAATAGAAAATATTTTTCTATGGGATTCACTTAACAATTCTTTCTTTAACTATGAATCATTCAAAACACATAAACTCTTTCCAAATATGATAACACCATCTTTAACAATATTAAAATTGGGAAATGTAACACCCCACAGATTTATAAATAAATTTAATATTGAATGCATGAAACATTGAGTCTCTAAAAAAACCACTTTTTTATTACCTATCCAGTAAACATAATATTTCTACCTCTATGTTTTTAATTTTGAAAAACTAACATACATAGGTGTGATCAATACTATATTTAGAGTCTGATAAGATCAACATACATTTTTGTTGAATAGTAACATACCATTTTGAATAATAATATGAATAGTAATATGAACCTTATTAATAGAAAATCATAATAATATTTTATAGTCTTATGTTTATAATATAATGTTATATAAATTGACTTTTCAAGGTGATATAAAATGAATCATAGTTTTACAATTGTTATTTTTTGAATAAATTATGATTTTATTTAAAAATTAAATTAAAAATATTTAGAAAATTATTTTCAAAAAATTGAGTTCATTTTTTAATTCAAAAAACTTATATTAGGTTATGATGAATTTATGAAAATTTTATAAAATACTATAGTTTTTCATGAATAGTATAAATACAGTTTTGATTATTCGGTATGTTTAATGATGTCATAAAGTTGTAATTATTAATATAAAATTATTGTAGAATTTTTTCCATTAAAATATTATATATGGTTTCCCAAATCCAAAATACTATGGTTAATCCCATGGTTTTGAAAATACCACTAATGAGGTGTCCTTTGAAATTAATAAAAAAACACCCTCTCCTTTACTATAAATACCCACTCCTTCCTTCATTTTAGTTCATTAAAAATTGACAATACTTGACGATATGGTAGTTTAACCTCCCCAAGATTCATCCCAAGGTGTACTCAAGCCACAAGGTCCCAACCTTCATGTTTAAGGAGCTACTCTACAAGGAAGGAGAATCTACCACCCTTCTATTTTTCAAGCACTCTTTTTATGTTATTGTCTTTTAATTTCAATTGGATTATGCTGGGATATGTCAGTAAATATCCCCATGAATATCCATATTATGTAAGAATTATGAGATACCCATTATTCTATAATAAAAATATTTTATGAATTTTTACGTGATGCCGTTAGGTTGCCGAATTTTCATAATTAAGAGATTTCTAAACTTCTATTTTTCATTCCAGTTCCTTTCTTTTCTTTTTATCTCCTAAACTAAACTTATGCAAAAGGTATGTTAAAGAAAATAAATAAAATATACTATAATGTTTTTATTATAATTTAATAACTCATTATCATCTCTCTTTTCCCCTCCTTATAAACAAAAGATGAAAACCACAACTGATATGTGTTAATTTATCGTATTCAAGGATGATGGGTTTTGAATTTCTATTACCGTATTCATGGATGGTCATGAAACCATTTTTATGGTTGAAATGGACTATAATATATGTATTATAAATTATTTAAGGTTATTTAATATTTTTTACAAGTGATATTAATTTATAAATCAAAATGAGTTCATTTTGATAAAAACCCACCCATTAACTCCACTAATTATCATTAATGTTATATATAATGATTCATCTTAAATAACAACAACCGAATGAATTTTATAACCATGTAATCTTCTGGATGATAAAAAAATAAAACTTCTACTCTAGAAATCATCCTCAACTTACATGTTTATCTTTACATGTATATAAGTTAACCGACCATGAATACCAAGAAAGAAAAGACTCTCAAACAATAAAATTGAACATCTTAAACCCATCAAGAAGGCCATTAATGACATAATAATGATATAATAAATCAATTAAGTAAATAATATGTTCTTTAAATATTAATTAATGAATTTAATTTGGTTATCCCGAACACAAAGATCATGTGAAGAACACCATCAGACTTAAGGTAAGGGTTTTCTACTGAAACCTCTATTTTCATTTAGGTTACTATTATTTGCAACCTAAATAAAATAAACTATTATTTATTCATATTTACACATAATAAATTCTACGTGAATGTTATATATATTTTTACCAACCAGAATCCTACTTTCATTTATGGTTAGTTATATGTTTTAAAAGGATCTTTCAAAAATTCGTCTTGAAAAACAAGCCCGATACAAGGGAATTTCTCAAATTCATACATATTTTCAAGGGCACTCTATTATCTGTTTTTAGAAACCATTATCTTTATAAAATTACTTATTTTATTATGAAAATAATATATTAATTTACTTATAGTTTTATACATATACTTTTAAAAAAACAATTATTTTCAAAGTAAATGAGTATTTATCTCATGAATTACTGATGATTTTATAAGAGTATATTCACCTATTTAAAAACTCTTGTTGATTATTATTTATCATCATGATTAATATTTTATGATATCATATATCATATTTAATTTAATTTTTTTATCATTAGTTTGACAATGGGTGTGATTTCTTAAAACCATTCAGCAATTTACTCTGAATGGTTAGTGTTTATGCTTAATGTATGGGGAAAGTTATTTACATTTCATATATTAGTTTTATTATAAATGTATATGTTTTTTTATAATTATACACGTTTTTGTTAGGAATTAATTGGGCATATTAAGTGATATGTGGGGCCCTTTATAGTCTTTCCATGAGGCTCTGAATGTATGGTTATGATGTCTGAAATTATGCATTCCCTAATTTTGAAACTAGTAATTAAAAGTTCTGTGGTTATTAAATTAGTATAATACCCATGATTATTCTTTATTATGGAATTATTAATTCATCTCTTCTTCCAACCATAATGTTTTCAAGTTTATTTTTAAACGCATGTGTTTTTTGTTATTCGTTGTGCCAAATGTTTCTATTTATGATATATTCCATTGAATTTATTACCCTTACTGAGGTATATTATGAATAACATGTAGAGATAACATATGGGTTATGAATATTGTCAGAGGAATTTCTTTATTGTATTTATTTTCAATAAGTAATATTGAACTCATGCATGTATCTGGTTTTCAAAAAAAATACTAAATTATTCCTTCCATTTGGATACAAATTTCTTATAATCATGACAGTGTAATGTTTTGAGGAACTTGCTCTAGGAAACTCTGGTCCAGTCCATATAGTTGATATAGAAAAAGTTTAGTAGAAAATTTGTAAACTATATTTAGAAAATGTATATTAGGGATAAAATACCTAAGATAGGCTTTGAGGATAAACATATAAGAACATACAATAATTTTTGTAAGAAATATATTATGTGGATTTTTCTTGAAAAAAATCCTCGTATGGATACTCTATGTGGATGTGGTTCTTCATATGACATACCTAGTATTAATAACTCCTTAACGGTGTTTTTGTTTTAACATGGTGTATCCTGGTACATGATAATGGGACTTACTGCACACCTGGTTGGACACTTCTAGGGAATACTCTTAGGATAATTCACATTTTATTTACATACCATTATAAAGGATTTAAATGTAAATCCCCCCCAATAAACTATGTTTATGATTAGGATATTATATATTTATAGGATTTAAATTTAATCTATGTATTTTCCTACATTAAGATTATAAATTATGATTCATAACCTAATATAGTGTATTCCTTTATTTAGAAATGGCGCCTAGTAGAAGGAACGGAAACTGAATGAAGATGCGTGTCCCATGTTGGGATTTACCTTCGATAAAAGTTAATTATGTTGGATCTAGTGTAGAGACAAGTGATTAGAAACTTATAACAATATCGGGACAGTTTACTCAAGTTATGAATAATAACCTTACACGTATGGAGCATCTGGATACACAATCTGGAGGAGATTTGTTATACCTCTTTATGAGACATCAACCACCATCATTTAATGGGACCAGAATCCCATTCGTAGTGATGTAGTGGATAAGGTCATTAGAGAATTTATTTATTTCTTTATGACGTAATGATAGAGAGAAGGCTATCATATAGTTTTATCTTTTATCAAGAGATGCAAATTAGTGGTGGTATTTAATTCAAAACCCAAAGGAGGGTGAATAAATAGATGAATTAGAATAGATGGATTTTAATTAAATCTTTTTAAAAAAATACTTCCCTCATGAACATCATGAAGATATGGAAAGACAATTTCTAAATATCAGTAAAAAAGAAGATGTGAATGTTGCAAAGTATGAAGTTAACTTCAAAAGGTTATCAAGACATGCCATAGACTACAAACATAATTCCATGCAAAATATTTATTGACTCATTTATAGTTTAAAACCATTATTATGAAGGAATAAAGTCTCCCAATAATTATCATCATATGAAGATATAGTCTTATGTGATATCAAGATGGGAAAAAATTCTCTATGTATTATGATGTTAAGGGAATATAAGATAAGAAAATGGTTTCTAAAAACTTTAGAAATGGAAATAAGGAAATGAGGAAGAAGTGAAGAGTTGACCTTCCACCATATGATAATTGGGGGAAGAGACACCGTTGTAATTTCCTGAAGGGTATGGTTTTTTGTTACAAGTGTGGAGAAAAAGGCCACCTATCCTTGGATTATAACGGTAAGAAATATGCTACCAATGTTCAATGATACTATTGTAGAGAGAGGTGAAATTATGAAAATGATTGTCCTATGTGTCAAGGAAACATTCCCCAAAGATGGACAAGGGAGAAAGGCCAAGCTTATACGATCAATACTGTTGATATTAGGGTCCATAATGATGTGGTGGAAGGTACTTTAATTGTTTCCTCAAACATAGACAATGCTTTATTTAATTATAGATCATCTCATTCTTTTATATATTTTCATTTTTCCATGAAAATTAGATATTTCCAATTTGATTTAATAATGGATTTTTCAGTCAAAACTCCTAAGGGAAGTATTATTGCAACAAAGATGTGTCAGGAAATCCCCATTATGGCATATGAATGTGCTTTATCTGCTGATTTTATCATCATACCCATGATTGACTTTTATATAATCCTCAGCATGGATTGGCTTTCAAATTATGATGTGAAAATATATTTCAAGAAGATGGAAGTCTGAATTTTTGAGGATGATGTGGAATCCCATATCTTTAAGGATAAGACATCACCATCAGATTCTCATCTAGATCGACCCTAAGCAGATCTACTAAATTAAATTCTTGGGGAGGATGAGAATTAGATGTCTATGGGTTAGGAACGAAATGTTCAAATAAAGGATGTACCTATTATGTAAGAATATATTGATTTTTTTCAAGAGTATTTACCTATACATCCTCTAGAGTGTAAAGATGAGATTCCAATTGAGTTAATTACTGGTTCAAGACCTATATCAATGACTGAATATAGAATAGCCACTATGAAATTAGTATAACTAAAGAAAGAACTATAATAATTGAGTAAGAAAGGATTTATTTTCCCTTGTGTTTCTCTATGGGGATCCCCTATTATTTTCATCAAAAATAAAGATTGATCTATGTGGCTATGCATTGAATACCTGGAGATCAATTATATAACAATAAATAACAGGTATCCCCTAACTTTCATTGATGATTTATTTGATCAACTTCATGGAGAAAAATATTTTTCATAGATTGACCTTTCATCTGGTTTTCGTAAGTTGTGTGTGAGGAAGGAAGATATTCTAAATATAGAATTTTGAACCAAGTATTGGCATTACATGATTATAGTAATGCCTTTTAGAATGACTAATGCACTCTATGATTTCATGGATCTAACGAATAGAGTTTTTAAGGAATGTCTTGAAGAATTTTTGGTGGTATTTATTAATGATATTTCAGTATACTCCAAAAGATATGAAGATCATGAAAATCACTTGCACACTATTCTGAATACTCTTAGACCAAATGAATTACATGGGAAGTTTATAAAGTTTGAATTTTGGCTTCAATCAGTTTCTTTTCTTATCCATATCATCTATTAGGATGGTATATCCATTTATTCTATGAATATAAAAGCTATTTAGGAATGGTCTGCACTAACAGATGTAATCGATGTACGTTGTTTTATTGGTTTAGCATGTTATTATCGATGTTTTATTAAAAAATTTACCTATTTATCCAAACTAAGGACCAAGATTACACGTAATGGGGTTATGTTCATATTGAAAAATAATGAGAGGAATGTTTTGAAGAATTAAAGATGAGATCAGTGAATTCTCTAATCCTAACTCTACTATTAAAGAATGATTGGTTTGTTAACTATAGTGATTCATCGAAGAAAAGAATTGGATGTTTCCATTTGAAGAATGACAGATTTATTTCTTATTCATCAAGGTAGTTAATAATTCTTGAACAAAACTATCCTACTCATTATCTTGAGTTATCTTCTTCAATATTTGATCTTAAAATACGGATACACTATCACTAAGATGAAATATGTGAGAAATAAACAGATAAAAAGATTGTAAAATATTTCTTATCATAGAAAGATCTCAACATGAGGCAAAGTTTATGGATTGAGATACTCATGGATTATGACTATTCTATACAATACCACCTAGAAACAGAAAATAAGGTATCTAATGCATTGAGAAGTAAAGATCATAGTGTTTTAAACAAAATGAGGATTAAAAGGGATCCTATATTTATGGATCTAGTAATGATAGACATGGGAATTATCAATGAAGTTAAAACATCATTACTTTTTAAATTGTTTTCCCAACCATATTTATTGTAAATAATTAAAATTTATAAGTTAGATTATGAGAATCCTCAAAAGACAACTAGTAATGTGGATGATGGGAAGTTGCAGGACTTCATATATGAAGATAGAATTTTGAATTTTTTTTAGAGGAATTGTGTTATAGATATACTCGAGAAAAAAATGGAGTAATTGGTTGATTACCATAATTAGAATTTCTTTATACTCCACTGTAGCACTAAAATTTATAGATATTTTAAGAAACATATCTAGCGAGACAATATGAAGCAGGAAATTGTTGATTATGTATCAAGATGTTTAGTCTGTGAACAAGTGAAGGTGAGATGACATCATCCTAGAGGAGTCATGAATGCTCTATCTATTCCAATTTAGAAATTGGACCACCATGTATTTTTCACTAGATTTCATAAAACACCAAGAAATAATAGTGCAATATTGTGATTTTTGGATCGACTTATTAAATCTTAATGTTTCCTCACTATAAGGGAGGATTTACCACAAGAGCACCCTGGATAACTCTATATCAATGATTTTGTGAGACTTTGTGGGGAACATATATCAATTGTGTTTGATCATTATCCACGAAATACATCGAAATTCTTGAAAAGTCTTCATAAATCCCTAAATACTGAGCTTCAATTGAGTACTCCTTATCACCCTCAAACTGAAAGGAAATCAAAAAGGGTGATCTAAACTTTTGAAGACATGTTGAGACCATGATCACTTTATTTTCAAAGTATATTGGGTAATTTTTTACCTTTAGTGGAGTTTTCTTGCAATAAGAGTTTCCATCAATGCATTTAAATGGCACCATTTGAAGCATTGCATGAAAAAGAGATGTCATACACCAATATGTCGGGGGCGAAGTTGGTGAAAGGAAGATTATGGGTTCAGAACATGTGGAGGAATCAATAGTGGAGGTAAAGACTATTCATACCCATATCGATGTATCTCAAATTATACAAAATATATATGATGATAATAAAAGTAATGATTTGGAATTTCAAGTGGGAGATCATTTTTTCTTAAAATTATCTCCATGGAAGGGTGTTATATGATTTTGGAAGAAAGGGAAACTGATCCCTAGGTACATTGGACCTTTTGAAATTCTAGAAATAGTGGGATATTTTTCTTATCATTTTGAAATTACTCCTAGGCTTTCTATGGTATGCAATGTGTTTCATGTCTCATTGTTGAGAAAGTACATGTCATAACCAACACATGTTCTCACTTCTGAAGGTATAGAACTAGAACTTGACTTATATTATTGTGAAGGGATTATCTGGATTCTAGACACTATAGAACATGTGTTGAGGAATAATATGAAAAGACTATTAAATTTACTTTGAAAAAAATCATATAATTTAATAATTAACATGGGATCCTGAGGATCTTATGACGAAGAACAACCCAAATCTTTTTTTATGGTAACATTCTGGTAATTTCAAGGACAAAAGTCTTTTAAGGGGGAAGAATGTAACACCCCAAGGATGTATAAATAAATTTAATATTGAAGGAATGAAACCCTATGTATCTACAAAACACCACTTTCTTATAACCTAGCTAGTAAACATATTTTTTCAACCTCTGTGTTTTGAGTTTCAAAAAACTGACATACACAGTTGCAATCAGTAAGATATTTATAGTTTGATAGGATCAACTTACATTTTTTGTAAATAGTAAAAAACGCTTATGAATTGTAATTTGAAATGTATTATAACCCTTATGAATTTTAAATCTTATTATTAATTTCTTGTCTTAAGGATATAAGTTAACAAGATCTTGATTAAATTTTCAAGGTGATATAAAATGAATTATAACTTTAAAATTGTTATTTTTAGAATAAATTTTGGGTTTGTTTAATAATTAAATTAATCAAATTTATAAAATTATTTTTGAAAAAATGGGGTTCATTTTTGAATTCATAATTTTGATATGAGGATATCCTAAATTTATGATAATTTTATAAAATTCTGTTGTTTTCCATGAATAGTGAAAATACAGTTTTGAGTTTTCAGTTTGTTTAATGAAATTATAATGATGTAATAATTGATATAAAATGATGGTAAAATTTTGTACATTAAAATATGATGTGAGGTTTCCCAAGTGTCCAATACCATTGGAAAATACCATGGGAAATCCCATTGTTTTTAAAATACCACTAATGAGGTATCCTTTGAAATTAATAAAACACTCCCTCTCCTTTACTATAAATACCCACTAATTCCTTCATTTTCCTTCATTAAAAATTCATTATCCTCAATGATCTGGTATTTTTACCTCCACAGGAGTCCTCAAAAGTTTTCTTCAAGCCCCCAGGTCCCAACCTTCATGTTTTAGGAGGTACTCTACATGTTAAGGTAATCTACCACCCTTCTCTTTTTTCAAGCACTCTTTTTATGTTATTCTCTTTTAATTTCCATTGGATTATGTTGGTATATTTCATTACATATCCCCCTTATAATCCATATTATGTAATAATGATTATAGAAACCTTTTTATCTCATCAAAATATTTTATGAATTTTAATTGACGTCGTTAGGCTACCAAATATTCATAAGAGATTGCTCAACTTATCTTTTTCATTTATGTTAATTTCTTTTATTTATTTCTCCTAAAGTCCCCTCATCCAAAAAGTATGTTAACTCTTGTATATTACATATTCTGGAATTTTAGTATACTAATTGAATAATTCATCATATCTCTCTTTCCCCTCCTTATATACAAAAAATGAAAACACCATCCGTGATATTTTTTAAAGGTTGGGTTCAAAGCATTGTTTATTATTTCAAGCAAATACATCTTTAAAAATGGGTAGAGGGAGAACCATTACATAGAATGAAGACCCAAGACCATGTGGTATGAATGCAAGGCCCAAAGCCCATTTTTTGGCCCAAAGATCCCTTCGGCGAATAGTACTGATACAGTACCATGGATACTACAATATTTCCTACAGTACGACCACTGCTACAGTTCCTACTACAGTGCCTCAACCACTACAGTGCTAGCGCTGCTACAGTCACCACTACTACAGTCACAGATACTGTACCTGCTATAGTACTGCTACAACCCCCTAGAAATTTGTCCCTACCCAGATTCGATCCTAGGTCTTTTGGATGCCAAGCATGAGCCTTTTCCACTTGGGTACATGCTTGTTGGCAACACCGTCCGAGATATGTTTATTTATTGCATTCAAGGATGGAGAGTTTTTAATTTATATTATTGTATTCATGGATGGTCATGAAAGAATATTTATTGTTGAAATAGACTATAATATATGTATTATAACTTATTTATGGTTCTGGAATATTTTTTTACACATGATATTAATTTATAAATCAAAATTAGTTTGTTGTGATAAAAAACTACCAATTAACTCAAACAATTGTCATTAATGTTTTATATAATGATTCATCTTCACTCACAATAACGGAGTGAATTTTATAAAAGTATTATCTTATATATGTTAAAAAATAAAATAAAAATACTATTTTTGATAACAATTCTCATCTTAAATGTTTATCTTTACCTGTATATTAGTAATTCAGTTATGAATATCAAGGAAGAAAATGGTCCCAAACAATAAAATTGAACCTCTAAAACCCATCAAGAAGTCCATGAATGAACATAATAAGGATATAATAAATAAATTACATAAATAATACATCCTTTAATAATTAATTTAAAATTTTATTTGGTTATCCAGGTCTCTATGTCCAAGTGATGTACCCCATCAGACTTATGGTAAGGTTTTTCTACCCAAACATCAATTTTCATTGAGGTTATTCTTATTCTCTACTTACCTCAATTAAATTATTATTAATTCATTGGTACTCCTGATATGTTCGCTGTTTATTTTTTACATATGTGTACCAACAAGAATCCTACATTCATTTATGGGAACTTATATGTTTTAAAGGGATCTTTAAAAAATTCTTCCTGAAATACAGGCCCGATTCAAGGGGATTTCTCAATTTCATACCTATTTTTCAAGGGAAATATATAATATGTTTTTAGCAACCATTATCTATCTAAAATCACTCATTTTATAATGAAAAAACGATCCTACTTATGTTCTGGTTTTATACAAGGACTATTCTAAAAGAACACATCTTTTCAATGTAAAAGTGAATTTAAAAGTTGAGGCCGAAGCCTCAGTTTATTCGGGGAAGGGGCTACAGTACAAAGAAAATCATGTAATAAGCAGTATAGAGTTTAACATGGTGAGACTAAAACTTGAGACCTCACCGAGACCCATAGAAGCAGCTACCAACATAGCTACACCATGGGGGTAATGTAAAAGAGTATTTATCTCTAGAATTACTCGACGAATTTATAAGAGCATCTTCATCTATTTCAACACTCTAGTTCATTATTATGTATTATATGGATAAATAATTTATTATATCATCTATCATGTTTAATTTAATGGTTTATGATTAGTTTGACTATCGATGTGCTATCTTAAAACTATTCACCAATTTACTCTGAATGATTATAGTTTATGCTTAATGTTTGGGGAATGATAGTTAAATTTAATATGTAAGTTTCAATATTAATGTATATGTTGTTTATGTTTATCCACATTCATATGAGGAATGAATTTTACTTAGTAAGTGATGGGTGGGGCCTGCTCTATCCCCACAATTCCTTGGTTGGTCTCATGAGACAAACTACGTTCTTGGCACGAGGCCTTAACAAAAAGGTTATTTATGGTATTGGCATGAGGCCTTGATGGTATGGTTATGATGTACGAAATTATTAATTATCTCATTATAAAACTAGTAATTTAATGTTCTTGTGGTTATTCTAAAATTATAATTCCCATGATTATGATTTGTTATGGAATTATTTATTCATCTCATATTACTGCCATAATGTGTTCATGTTTATTTTTAAAGGCATGTGTTATTTTATTATTAACCATGAATAATGTTTATGTTTAGGACATATTAGATGGTATTTATTACCCTTAATGATCATTTGAGATCACCCTTTCCTTATGTTTAATTTTCCTAGGACATGACAGAGTGTATTATGAATGACATGCATGTTAACCTAGGGGTTATGACTTTTGTCCAAGGAATTTCTATATTGTATTTCCTTTCATGTTGTAATGATGAAATTTTGTAAATATGTGGTTTTCCAAAAATAGTAAACTATTAATTCTTTCACAATGTAAATTTATTATAATTATTACAATTTAATGATTTAAGGCACTGATTAAGAACATGGGGTGTACGTTATATCAGACATAAAGGGTGGAGACTAGGAAAACACCCTGTGCATGTTGTTTACCCAAGATCATACACTTTCTAAAGTACATGGGGGAGTTCCCCAACACAGACATCATGTGAGACCACATGGACTCCTTGATGTGTACTCCTTTTACACACTGAGTTGGCTGACTAAGTTTCAGTCAAAATTCAGTATTCACACACAACATATGATTTTTAACACAATGCATAACCCTAGAAACCACATAGAGGGGTACTCATGGAATGTGTTCTTCCATAGTAAACATTGTGTATAGAATAATTTCATAGAATATCCATCATATTTATGTGTCATTATTGTGTTTCCATTGCCTTTACTTTTTCTACAGATCTTGGCTGTAAATACCATAAAACGTTGACCACCATCAATGATTGTCCAAAAGTCAGATTCTATCCATTCTTCATTTGAATATAGACCAGTGTTTCTGTCCCAAAGCACTTCATAGTTTGACTCGTATGAGATCCACTATTTGTACAACCATCAGATCACCATTATCGTTAGTGGTCAAATTACAAACACCTATAGCTCAAAATCACCCATCATCTCTCCTACAGAGATACCCAATGAATCCATTGTGTATATCCACCATCATTTAAACCACCATCAAATTACTGCCATCGTTTTCATTCCTTTGTCACATCTAAAAGACCCAAAACCAAACCAGTGACCATGATCCGTTATTCCAAATAAGTAATGCACAATGATCGTTCCTCCCGAGTATTATTGAATCATCAGGATCCCAGAATTCCATTGATAAACATCAATGAATCGAGGTAGAATGGAACATAACACAATGTGTGTTTCAATTGATGTCCATGTTGATTTGGATATCGTCATCAAAACAGAAATAACTAGGTAGATGATCAAATCAACATAATTAAATAGGGAATTAATCACAAATTGTTAAATCTTTAAAGAGAAATTTTTTTTTGAATAAAATAATAATGAATGATCCATAAATTAATTAGATGTGATTAATTTACATATATCAAAGACCATAAATATAGACTAAACCACATAATAAATTCCCTACCATGGGTAGTATCTATAACTGATGAATAAAATTTCTACATCATTTCCCTTGGCGAGATCCAAGAACTCCATCAATGAATTTGAGCCTCATGGTACTCCAATATTTGATCCATGACCCCACGATCATCCTACAATAAAATCCACAAAATATTTTTCCGCATCATCTCATTCCTACATGTTTATGTAGATAAATCTAAGTAATTCACCAAGGAGGAGTTTATAAAGGAGGTTCCATTAGGGGTTTTCAATTAAATGATTATTAAATTAATAAATTCATTTAATTCACCCACGAAATCACTCCAGTAAAGCATCCATTGCAAAAAAATACTTATGCCAACCCGAAGGTCGAACCCATACTAGATTTAACTATGGTCGTAGTTTTTCCATATGATTCACCATTTAGGAGTTATTCCATTATTTATGAAAAACTATATGTGTGTGATATATTGTATTTAGTATTTTAATATATCAACACCGAAGTTCTATGGACCCAAAAATTCTTCACTAAATCCACAAATTAATCTAAATATACTATTTTATATATTCCATAGTGTCAAACATAAATTTTAGAGTAATTATAGGTAACACTTCTTTAATCTCATAAGATATTACCCTAAATAATTCTCACCACACTTATCATAAGAGAGTAACTGAATTTCATTTTCTTCATGTTTTTAGAATTATTTCCCATTGCCTTATACTTGGATCACTTCTTACCATTATTGTTGTAAAATTCAATAAATTATATATGGTCTTTTTTATCACACAAAAAAATTTCCTCATTAGTTTTGAACTCATGATTATCCATAGATATTCATAGACATGGAATCAATCTTGATTAAAATTGATTAAATTTATTATCATAGTGTAATATGATTTTTTAAATACCTAGACAATCAAGTAAAATTATCTTCATAAGAGGAAACAATTTCCTCTTTAATTTTCATCAATTAAAGGAATTTATTTTCCATTCCAAGTAAAATATCTTTAGGAAAATACTTTTCAAGTAAGAGACATTTAAATACTATCCACTCCATAGAATCAATTTCATTTTTTTCCTTGGTGTTACTAATCATATACCACAATTAATACACCTCATCATAAAACATGATAAATAATAAGGTTGATCTTCTAATGTTCATAAAATTTCATAACATTAAATATCTTATCCAAATAATTAATCCATCATTTATATTTCACTGGTTCTAAGGATCCACTAAAATAACGGGGAAACTATTTTATAAAATCAGATATTTTTTAAATAATAATCTATAGAGAATAGGATAACTCCATTTCGTTGGTTCCTATATTAATATCCCACATCAACCAAGTTAACAAAACTATAATCTACTGTATTCTAATTATAAACATTCTTGGATACTATTTCAGAAGGATATTATTCTCATAATGCCTTTCTACCTTAGTTTCCCTATTTCCAATATATAAAACCATAATAAATAAACATAGTTAAGATGAATTAACATGAAAATCCTCAAAATATATATCATGATGATATAACCATAAATTATAATCTCTTAAGAGTATATTTTAATACCATCCTAACCTAAAAAGTTATCTAAACACATTCTATGATACCAACTACAAAAAATCAAACATAACCATCTAATAAAATGCATGATTTATGGAATATATTTCACATCACACATCCCAAATAACTTTTTAGGTTTTTAATTTTAGATAACTATAAAATCTATTACATTAAAAAGTGGAAACATCCATATAGTGGCCATTTCACCACCGAACTAATTATTTATAAAGACACAATTTCTTCTTTTAATATAACAACCATAATTAGATCTCTAACTTTATTAAAATTCATACTAATCATTAATCCCTATGAAAAATAATTTAAATATGGAATGAGAATGAAAAATTATACTGAGGTGTATAAAAAAAAATAAACCCACTAATCCATATATAAACATAAATATAAAGAATAATGATTTATTTTTTCATAATAAACTGCGAGGTCAAATATCCATTTACTTTTTCATGAAAAAAAAAATATAATTTCTTATTAGATTTCATAAATTTTTTTACAAAAATTCGTATTGTAAAATTCATAATCATATGTTTTTCTTGAAAAATACGAAAACTCAAAAATGTATTACCTTGAAAAAAAATCCTTTAACCTTTTAAAAATGTTATAAACATTCCTTAAAAAATATCACTTTCTTACCCTTTTAAAATAAAAAATTTCCCTTAGAAATTCATTAAAACAATATAATATAGGAAACTTGGGAAATTATATTTTCATTCAATCTATTAATGTCCCTTATAATGGAATATCGTAACTAGATAATTCCCACAACTATTATGAGTAACCTATCACTGGTAAACGCTATCACTTTACCTAATTTATTGGAGATCTATATCAGTATCTCTCATAATCAAAACTATATTAGGATCACCCATCATTGATATTAAATTTTAAATGACCATATAATTAATGAAAAATATATATATTAAACATTAACCATAAAAATCATTTTAATTAGTATTCAAGACCACAATAAATATCACTTTCAGTTTACTCATAAAATTGACATTAAATTTACGTTTCCTTCGAAAAAAATTTTAAACTACAAATTACTGGAATATTGGAAATTTAAATTATAGATGAATATTGATAATTAATAGTTATTATGATTTTGGGAATGTGTGGTTAATCTGTATACATTAAAACAATTCTTTTTTTACTTCAGTAAAAAAATTTAAAATAACCCATAAAGAAATAATTGAAAATATTCCTTTTTAATACATTTTAAATAAATTAAAAATATTTAAAAATAACCATTATAAATATTTTAATCATAAATAAGATCATTTTTGAGACATATAAAATAATTTTGATATGGATGAAAAATATTTTGATTGAACAATTTTAAACAATAATTTTAAATGAAATTACTTTACCTCGAGTCTCAAATAATTTTTTTCATATGAATATACTCCTAAGTAATAAAATAATATTAGTTATATACATTATTAATAATATTTTTAACTTCATTTCATTATTATTATTATTATTTCATTAAATACTATGTTGGTTATGCTTTTATTTGACATTTTGAGGTCATTTTGTTCATAATCCTTAAATTTACATAAGTGTATTGAAAGTAGTTAAAGGTACATGGTTCCATATTATATATAATCATAAAAATGTTCAAATTAACTTGTTTATAAATATAAAATAGGTTTATAACCATCTATGTAATATTGTCATGAAAAATAAAATACAAAATTTCATGGGGATGGTAGTCCTTACATACGTCTGAATAATGTCATAATATTTCTACTGGGTGAAAAAGAAATAATTTAGATAATATATTAATTTTATAAAATCATAAATATATTATAATGGTAATATTTATTTTTCAGGTCTATCTTTATTACAAAACATATAGGGTGGATATTAAAAATGAATCACATCGCTTCGTGAAAGTGGTTTCCCACATGTACATATGAGCGATGTTATCATTTTAGAATAGATGGAAATGGTAATAAGGTAAGAAATTTATCATATTAATAGAATAAATTTAATTTAATAAAAATATTATGTATTCATAAATTCTATCTTTACAACCATCTGTGTGAGGAAGTGGTGGAAATTGAAATACATCGCTTCAAGGATGTGGTAGTACACACGTTTGAACATGCATTGTTTTCATTTCCTATAGGATGTAGGCGAGATAGAATAGAGTTGTTACATAAAAATAATATAATTTAATTTTAGATAAGATTCCAATTTAATTATTTTATAGTGGTTTTATGAGATTTTAAGGAGGTATAATAAGAAATAAACTTGAAATAGGTCAGTTATGACTTATACCTCACCCTCAAATATATACCTTTGGATTATGCCTTAAGCCTTATATTATTGGTATTTCAAGAATAAAAGGACCTATAGAAAGTGGGGAGGATATTTAGTAAGGTATTTGGGAAGGCACTGACTATTCTAAGTGGCCCAAAATGTGTGTATCAAAGAGGATAGTAGGTACCATTTTATAAGAAAAGGGAGTGACAAACTTTAAAAAACTTAAATCTTTAAATCAATATAAAATAATTACTTAGTAAAATTATATCCAATTTATTCAAATTTAGAATTAAATATTGTTTAAATCATAAATCCACTCAAATAATCACATTTATACAGGTTTTATAGATATTTTACCCCTTATCTCTAAGTTTAACCCTCACTAACCCTTTTATCCATTAATGAGGTGACAATGCTTTACCATCGTAACTAATTATTATGGCTAAAAATTAAATCTACCAAATTAAAAAAAATTAACTCATGATTCCAAATATAGAATAATTGTTTCAAGAATCATTTTGTAGATGTGCCAGACATCAATTTTAATATAAGTTCAAAAAATGAAATTATTGTTTTTTGAAAAATGTTTTTTAATCCTAAAATGTAATTTATACAAAAATTGACAGTTTTGGGCACAAAGAAGCCCTCTATAGGGGAATAAAACAAAAAATATATATAGTCGATATGATGGATCATTTTCAATATTTTCAATGAATTGAATTCCATGACCAACCAAATTTTTTCACTGGATATGGATGTTAAGAAACCTGGAACATAGAGAGGATATTTTCATGTTAAATTTATAATTAATATTTTTATTTTTAGAAGAATATGTTACCTTGTATTTATTTATTTATTTTATTGTGATTATTATTATCATGAGAAATAACATTTTTGGATTACCATTTTTTTAATATAGGATTCAAGTGAAGAGTCCCTCTAGTGGTGATCCACACATGCTCCTTTGATCTTTGAACAAGCAGTGATGGTACATCAGTTGTCAGTGTGGCATATCAGTCATCTTTTTTTGTTCTCTGTGATTAACCATCCTTCATTATTTTAGTATTTATTCTCATTCTTAAGAATATGAGAGAAAGAGGAATCTACCAAGAAATCCATAATGTGCATCGATTATCAATTTTTTATAACCCAACAAATAGAGATAATTAAGTATTTATAATTCTAGGGTTTAGGTAAAAATATTATTTAGTTGCATACAATCATTTAAATATTATAATAATACTTCAAGAACCCCATTCCATAATAAAAATAATAATATTTTTAGTAATATTATTTCATGGAATGTGTTCTAACATTCAAAATAATAAATATTATTTACCACGATTGTAAATTAATATTTATCATCAGACACTGTCTTGGTCTATTCAAACTTCTAGATATTTATTTATTACTTGGATAAATATTAAATTTGATAATTAAATAATTAATAAAAAAATTATTATCGATAAAACATGAATAAAATTTTTCCTCATTCTTGAGAATAAAATTTATTTTATCTATTAAATTCAAATAAAATTTAATCAAGATCCTCAGAAACTCTTATAGTGTGACAACAACATATGAATGCTTACTGTGTAATATAATCCATTTTTTAGTATATCTTATCAATTAATTTTCACAACCTTGTAAGAAACCTATATGATCAATTTGCATTTCTTTTGATATCTAAATAACATGTTGTCACATCATGACCATGGAATTTATTATGATATTTTTATTCCAATCAATGGGTTAAGATATCAATTTCCAAAAAACAATGATGGGAAAATCCTTCCTTTAATTATTCATTAATAGAATATCACTTAGGAAACACTGAAAGTATCCAAATTCACTATAAAATTCACTATCTTGTTTTAAAAAATACATCTAAGTATGTGAGTTGTAATATTCATTAATAATAATCATAAAGTCAATGTACCATTACAAAATATCACAGATATGAGTATCATATTATGAAAAAACATGTGAAATTACTACTAATAGGTCTATTCTCATAATATCCCATATTGGAGATTACAAAGTATGAACTTCATGAGAAGAAGTATCATTTTCTTATGAGTACTTTCACATGATAGTCACATTTTACATGTCCCATAATATAATGTTATTAGACCGTAGAATTATAAGTAAGACTATTGTCATGTAATTTCAAGGTTCTCATCATATCAGGGAACTCTTATGACCTTATCATTATGAAATATACTGTATGAAATTATTACATTAAATCCATTCAAAAAAATGAAATAATATATTTTATTAATATTCAAATCATATAATATAAATGTATTAAATGTTTAAAGAGTTGATCCTAGGACACAAACTTCCACAAACTGTCACTTGGACAAGAGTTAACTACCTACAGATTTTAGTTCACTAGAACACACATGAAAATAATGTTTCTACTTAGTCAAGGGGGTTTCCATGTTTTCCTCCATGGAAATTTTGCATACTACAACCTCCCATCTCAGAACAAAATACCTCAAGATATGATACTTCTAAAGTATGTGCTTCATATACTGATGTATCCTTGGCTCTTTTACAAGATCCATAACTACAATATAATCATAATATAGTATGGTAGGATCCTTAATACTTGGGATCACCTTAATATCTTAGGACACATTTCACATCAATACTGATCCCATTTCTACCTCATAATCCATAATATACAGGCACTACTACAAAACCGGTGTTTAACAGTGTACATATTTATTAGTGTTAGAAAAAAGAGCTGATAAATGGAATCTTTATTTGCGTTAAATAAAGAACCGATAAATTTAACCATTTATTAGTGCATTTTTTAGCACTGATAAAGGTCCCCTTTATCATTGCTTTATTTTTAGCATTGATAAAGGGTTCCCTTTATCATTACATTATTTTTGGCACTAATAAAGGGAACCCTTTATCAGCAATTTATTTACAGCATAGATAAAGTGTACCATTTATCTGTGCTATATTTTTAAAACTCATAACAGAATCCTTTATCAATGCGCTTTTGCACTGATAAATGTCTAAATAAATAAAATGAAATTATTAAATAAACTAATAATAAAAAATGGTTTTATTTAAAAAAATATGAAAAATTATATTAATTAATTAACTATTAGTGAAAATAAAAATAATTATTATACTATATATAAATTATAAATATTAATAAATAGTATGTATTAAATATATAGATATGAAAAATGAAAATTAAACAAATTTAAATTTAAAATAAGTAAATTGAGAAAAATATTAAACACTTTATTAATTAAATGATTATTGATAATGTTAATAAAAAGTTTATATTAAATATATTGATATATATTAGTGTATATAAATATGATTCATATATAACAAAACATCTATGCGTTTTACTTAAAATAGTCACATATTGATTGAATAATGGTTTGTAATTAAAAATTAATATGAATTAAAAATACTGACTAATTTTATAAAGTAATGGATATATAATTGAATTTCATTTGATTTTTCAATTTAACATAGATCAAATGTGTGTTATATTGATTTCATATATACATAATTAATTTATTTTTATATACAATTTCCACATGAAGAACATATCAATTTTTACAATATCATTTATTTGTATTTATTTTTATTTTTTTCAATTTCATTCATTTTTAACACGCATGCACTTACAATTAGATATTCATTAATAATGTTAAAATCATATTTGAAATGAATAATTAAAGAAAATATTTATAGGTAATTATATTCATAAATAAATATATTCATAAATAAATATATTCATAAATAAATATATTTAAAAATGCACATACTATGTTTATAAAATTATATATTTATAATTATAAAAAATAAATTTTTTTTAAAGTATTTATATAATTATAAATAAATATTTATATATATTTATATAATTATTAAATTTTAAAACAATTTACATAAAAAATGAAAATATATTTTATATTCATATATATTATATATATATATATAATTATTTTAATATATATAATGATATTAATATTATTTTCTAAAAAAATTATATAATTATAAATAAATAATTATATATTTCAATAATAATAAAATTATAATTAATATATTTAAATAAAAAATAAATTTACAATATTTATAGTCATATATATTTATTAAGTAAATAGGTATATTTAAATTTTTAATTTATAATTATAAATTTAAATCCTTTATCAAAAAATAAGTAATAAGCATTGATAAAAGAAATCTTTATCGGTGTTTTATTTAGTGCTAATAAAGATAATGTTTTATCATCCCTAAAAAAATTGCGGATAAAAGTCATATTTATCAGTTCTAAAACCTTAGCACTGATAAATATGTATTTTATCAATTATTTTTAGCACTGATAAAGACCAAAAATTATCAACACTAAATAATTGTTAATAAATATTCCTTTTATCAGAACATAAATAATAAACACCGATAAAAGGAACCCTTATCATCACTTTTAAAAAAGCTCTGCTAAAAGTTTCATGATCTAATTAAAAAAACATAACAAATTGCCGACCCATCATGATATCAAAATCCTTCCATACATGCCACCCATTGTCAGTGATCCTCCTCAATATGTCAAATCTCAAATTAGAAAAACCCACTTGAATCACCAAACCCCATTGCCTCCAGCTGCTCAAATATCATCTCATATGTGGTGTTTGGTAGCAATTAGGTTTTCTAATGAAAACATCAAGATTTGGATTTGAGGGTATCAAATTTTATTCAACCTAGCAAGGTAAGACTATGTTTTCCTTTGTAGGTTCTGATTTTTTTTCTATATTTTTAATTTTGATATATGGATATGAGGATTTCCAATTTTCATTTGTTGGTTCTGATTTTACTTCTATATTTGTGCATCAATTATTTTATTCTGTTTTTCTTTTCTTTATGATCCATTGTTTTCTTGACAATTGTTTTTGATATAATATTTTGGTATTTTTAAATTGTTGTTTTGAATCATTTTTCTTTACTGTATACATATATAACCCATCTTTCATCACTGTTTTGAATTAATTTCATATATAGTTTCTGAGAAAATTGATTTAGCGGACTAATTCCGAGTCTGATGATGGTTCAAAATAACAATAGAAGATGATTTTATGCAATTCATTCAAGGGAATTTATTTATTTATATCCAATTTTGATATTCTAATGTACTGGTATTCCTTAAAAAAATTTCTCATAAATTTGTTACTTTATTTGAAGATAAATATTAGTAAAGGTGATACCATAATAATTTATTTTCAATGGCTCTATATTATCAATATTAGTTTGTTGTTGTAATTATTTTACTATGTTGTGATATTCTGTTATTAGTATTATATATATTTTTATCAGTTGAATAATATTTTATAATGACACACACAAACAAATATATATATATATATATATATCTTTATATATATTTATATGCATTTTTAGATTTTATATTGTAAGGGTGATTTTCTAATTATTTATTTAAAAATTATGGTTCTAGATTTCCAAATTGGAAAGGGATTGTATTTATTTTCATTAAAAATTTTGTTTAAATGTGCATTTGTTTTGAAATTTTATGCATTATAAATTCCATGATAAATATATGTTTAAATGTGTATGGGATATATGTTGCAAGGGTTGGTGTTTTTTTCTTTTTTTGTTTCTAATATATGTTGTTGATGTGTATTATTTCACTATACCAACTACTTTATGGACCTCCCTAGAATATTAGGGATGGGTCAATGCATATTAGATGGCCTCCCTAGAATACTTAGGTTGCCACATCATATGTTCAAAAAATATATAGAATGTAAGTCATCAAATTCTATGTATTAGATATTATTTTTAGGTATTCATCATTTTAGGTCTATATATACATTTTAGGTCTATATACATTTAAATAAAATTAATAAATTTATACTTAAATAAAAAATAAAATATTGTAAACGCATTTTACTTAAAATTATGTAACTATAAATATATATATTTATTTAAAATAAATACACTTTCCAAAATTTTATTTATTTTATTTTATACATAATTACCCAAAATAATAATTATTTATAATTTCTATAATTTAAATATTATTATTAATAGTATTGTTTAGTTACATTATAAAAAATAGTATTATATATATACATCAAATAATATATTGTATATTTAAATAAATTTATATATGTTAAATAATTTACATATGTACATATATAAAATTATATTCAAATAAAGTTACTAATATAATATATATATATATAATATAATAATTTGGTAGATTCACATTAGTTATCTATGTATTGAATGATTAGTGACATCCATTTTATAGTTCTTGATGGTGGATGATGTGAACCCCGTTTAGGTTTATTTCCTATCAAGGTATGTGTGAATGAATTAGACACCCCCATTGACCTCTTTTCCCAATTATATAAAACCATATAATTTTTTTAATAAAATAAATCCTATTAAAAAACAATGTTTTATTGAAAAAAACAATATAAACACAATCCCCAACTAATTAGTTTATTAATGTTTTATTCAAATCCTTGTGAATAAATTTAAGGATTAAAATGAAAGTAATTCATTATTAACTTTACCTCCACATCAAATCAAAAAAAAATTAATTTTAGTAACATACACTCATTAGTAGAAATTGCACTATAGTAACCCAAGACCACTGGGCTGCACAACACTACTGTTGCACATTCTAATTCTTCCATCTCCACCCACTCCATTTCTTTACCACCCTTCAATCTATTGTTTCTTTGGTTGTGTGGAGCTGTGATCTAGATGGAGTTGGTGGAAATAGAGGTTTTGATTTAATAACTACTTTTTATGGCATGATCCTCACAATTGGGAAGCATTGGACCTTTTAGAAAACACAATGAAGTAACTGGGAGGCATTTCCCCTTGTTCTTAATTGTGTTCATTAAAAAGAGCAATGCCTCCCATTTGTGAGAATTACACCATTGACACTAGTTATTAACTCGATGCATCCATTTCCACCAACAATTTCTTGAGAGAATCTCCAGACAACCAGAGAAATAATAAAGTGACGGGTGAAAAATAAATGAAGTGGGTGGAGATGGAAGAATTAGAATATGCAACTGCAGTGTTGTGCAGCCTGGGGGTCTTGGGTTGGTATAGTGTAATTTTAACAGACGAGTGTATGTTATTGAAATTAATTTATTTTATTTGACATGGAGAAAAAGATAATATTGAATTACTTTCATTTTTATCCATGAATATATCCACAATGATTCAAATAAAACTTTAATAAAACAATTGGTTGAGTATTTTTTATTGTTTTTATTTAACAAAACATGGTTTTTAATAGGTTCTATTTTATTAAAAAAAATTATAGGGTTTTATATGATTGTTAAAATTGGATGATGTAGGTGTGTACTTCATTCTCAATTAACAAAATGATGCATAAGACAATTTAGATGTATAAGAATCAGTTTTACCTCAATCCGATGCACAGTTTGACCGTTATGACTAAATGTGTCCGTTATCAGCTTAAAATTGAAAGTTTAGTTCAAAAAATCAGGATCACAGAAAAAAAAGAAAAAACAATTTTATTTTATTAATAATTTAGGAAATTAATTCCAATTTTTTTTGTGATGTTTAGGAATTTGTCTCACATTAAACCAAAACATGGTGTGATTGGTATAGGTCAAAGTGTGTGTTTCCAATTTAAAATGAAATTTTTGAAAAAAGAAAAGTGATGTACTAAAAATAGAGATAACACAATTGGACTTATTTTATACTTCATGAAAATGATCCAGATGTCATTTGAGATGTGTAGGATTTAGGGGTACCTTAATCCGATGCATAGTGTTACCGGTATGACTCCACATGATTCTTTTTATTTAAGAATGACATCAATTTTCATAAAAATGAAATGTGACCAACTTAAAACTAATAAAACACATTAATATTGTTTATATACTTTAGGTAAATTATTTTTATGTCATTTTTGACATTTATGAATCGTCCTCACCCCAATCTGATGCATGTTGTTTCCTGTATGACTCAATGTGTCCATTATCCGTGTAAAATGAATAGTTTAGTTCAAAAATTGTCACTCTTTGAAATCTGAAAAAACACTCAAATTTTCATGATAATTTAGGAAATTGATTCAGACGACATTTTTGACATGTAGGAATCAGTCTCACATCAAACTGATACACCGTGTGATCATTATGAGTCAATGTTTGTGTTTCCAGTTTAAAATGACATTTTATTAAAAACAATATAACTTACATACTCAATATAAAGTAAAAATATTTTTATTGTATTTATACTTTATTAAAATTTTCCATAATTAATTTGGGATGTGTAATAATTTGCCTCACCTCAATCTAACACATGGTGTGGCCGATATGAAAAAATTTACATATTTTTATTTAAAATTTCATCATTTTTAATAAATAGGAAAACTCACCAACTCAAAACTGAGAAAACACATTCAGATTATATTGATACATTAAAAAAATGATCCATAATTAATTTTTGGTGTTTAGGAATTAGCCTCACCTCAATCCAACACATGGTTTGATCAAAATGACTCTAATTTTGTTTTTTTAATAGAAGTATCATTTTTGTTTAAAATACACATCACATCACCAAATCTGAGCATACAAGACTATATTATTTTCTCTTCATTTAAATTATATATTCTATTGAGGATGAACCTTTCAATGGGACATAAAAATCAGTTTATTCTGGTCCCAATGTAGACTATTTATTGTACGTTAAAGGGGACCACAAAGAGGGGATTAAATTCTTTATAGGAGAATAAAATCACTAAAACCTTAAAAAAATAAAGAGAGTTCAATGAGAATGTAATTTTTTTTAATATATTATGTTTTCCCCATAATATTATATGTTCTATACTACATTAAAATTATTTAAATTAAATGTTTGACTAATCATGCAGACAATGTATTCTACATATGATGATGTTAACAATCCCTCAAAAGAAAAAATTATAAAGATGGAAACATTTTGGAAAAAAGTAAAATTAATATTTCAATATACATTTTAAATTTTATCAAAAAACTATATGAAAAAATTTTTATTTAATTTTCATTATTACTTACAGAGTTCATTTATTTTAGAATATTTCTATCCATGTGTAATTCATTTCTAAGAAGAGAAACAACACTATATCAACTCAATCACAAAGGTAATATTGATGTTTTCACAGTAAAATCATTGTCCATAGAATTGATTTAATGTTTTATATCTATGTTTAATTTATTTCGGTTTGGTATTACTCAAATAATAATTGTTTTCTTATAAAGGTGAATTCTTTTATTCAAGTTGGGTTGGTTGGTCTATCATCAGTGTCTTTCTACTCCAAAACATCAACAGAAATCTTCTCCCTCAAAACCCTTACACCCCTAAAATGGTTCATTAATCAATTTTTTTCATGTTACCTCGAATTAATTTTCAATAATAGCAAAAATACTACATCTTCTTAATTATAGAGGTAATTTTTATGTTTTCACAGTAAAACCATTGTCTATAGAATTAATGTATTGTTTCTTTTTTATGTTTAATTTATTTGTTTTTACTATTACTCACATAATAATTTTTCTTTATACAGGTGGAATATTTTGTTTGATTTGGGGGGCTCTATATATATTTCATCCATTTATACTCTAAATCATCCACATACTTATTCTACCTCAAAACTTTTAAACCCCAATAGTGGTTTAATTATCACCTTCTTTCGTGTTCCCTCAACTTCTTTTATAGGAAGAGAAATGATGATACATATCCTCAATTATGGAGGCAATCTTTATGATTTCACTTTAATATCATTTTCCATAGAATTAATGTATTGTTTTATATTTATGTTCAATTTATTTATTTTTATTAATACTTACATAATAATTTTTTTCTTATATAGTTGGATTCTTTTGTTAAATTTGGGGTGCTATGTCTATCTTTCATTACTTTCTACACCAACAAATCCATATAATCATTCTCCCTCAAAACATTTCACCCTTATAGTGATGACATTTATCACTTTCCTTCATGTTCCCTCCACTACTCAATCATAGAGGTAAATTTTATATTTTTACAATAAAGTCATTATCCATAGAATTAATGTATTATTTCATATTTATGTTTAATTTATTTATGTTTAGTATTACTCATAATAATTTCTTTCTTATACAAGTGGATTATTTTTTATAGTTGAACTAGTTTGTTTGAATATGATCTTACAGTGTTGGATGCTTGAAAAAGAACGTCAATGGAAATCATGGTAACATTGATATTTGGGACTATTTTGAGACTTTGGGATGTGTATGAATCAGGTGAACCTCAATCCAAGACATGATGTGACTGGTAAAACTCTAAGTACTACTTTCTATTTAAAATTGTCATTAATTTTAGTAAAAACTAAAACTAACTAAATGTGTCTGTTATCAATTTAAAATAAACATTTTAGTTCAAAATGTGTCTCTCGTTGAAAAATGATCAAATGTTCTCAGATATTTGTGATAATTTATTGTAATTATTCATAAGTTATTTGGGATGTGTAGGAATATGTTTCATATCAAACCGATATACAATGTGATAATAATGAGACAAAAGTACAAGTTTCATGTTTCAAATGACATTTTATTAAAATAGACAAGTGAAATACTCAAAACTAAGTAAAAAAATTCAGATTTCTTTTGTACTTTATGGAAATAATCCATAATTTTTTTTGGAATGTGTAGGAATCATCCTCACCTTAATATAATGAACGATGTGGCCAGTATGACTCTTAGTGATTATTTATTTAAACATGACATCAAATTTAGTAAAAAAACAAACAAACCTACTCAAAATAAAACAAAAAAATTTATATTGTTTTGATACTTTATGAAAATGATTCATAAGTGATTTGAGATGTGCATGAATAAGCTACACCACAACCTGATGAACGGTCTGACCGGTATGATTCCAATTGAGTGTTTTAATTTAAAATGAACATAAAATTTACTAAAAATACCAACTAACCTACTCAAAAATTATAAAACACATTCAGATTGTTTAAACAATATAGGAAAATGATTTATATGTCAATTTTTATGTGTAGGAATTGAAGGACACCAGGACACCTTGAGAGGAGAGGGGTGAATCAGGGTGAAAAATATTTCTTCTAATGTGATGGATCTTGTTCCCACAATGGTAAAAACTTCTTGAACCTGTATGATGAATATCATCACAAAGAAAACATTCACATGCATAGAGAAAACACATAACTTTTTACTTGGTTCACCACTAAGGGCTACTCCCAAGGAGCATACGCCGACAAGTTTTCGATCATACCAAATTCAACTAATCTTCACTAGCTGTGGATTACAATGGTTCGGGCACAGTCACTCTATCCCAGGCTCAATTCCATTACAACGGTTCAAGGATAGCTCACTTCTTCCCTCGGGTCATTCCAGTTGATTCCCCCTGGATCACTGCCCTTGGTGAAGTCACAATCTGTTTATAGACGTGAAGGTCTCTTCATCATTGCATAAGAATGCATCCTCTATTTTATGTAGATGCTCTATTGATGTCCAATTCTCACTAGAAGACGAATCTCACTATGGGCTAAGGGTACCAAGCAATCTTCTAGATTTTGTGTAGCTTCAAAAGGACCGATGTACTTTAACAACCCTGTCGCACTTCTCCAAGCCCAGCGCACAAGTTTCAATCCCGGAACACATGTCACTTGTACGGTACAAATTTGGCATGTAGTTGACACCAAACCACTTGTGCAACACTGACTCCTTCAACTCCAAACTTTCACGATGTTACGCCTTTAACTCCCCAACTGCCTTGATCGCGCAACCAACTACCGGCACACATCCTCTACTTGCGCAACCCAACAACAACTTGAGCGACTCAACCACTTGCGCGATGAGAGTTTGAAAAATATTGAAGTCTTGAACTTCTTGGGAAATTAGGAGGGGTGGTCCTTTATTTATAGGCAAACTGGTCAAGCTGTGTGGTGGCGCGCAAGTCACCCCTCAGCGTGGAAGTCTCGGCGTGCAGATCATCTCCCTTAGCCTTTGTCGCCCAAATCACTTGCATGAACCCACCAATACTTGTGAGACCTTCTTTCCATTGCCATATTTTGAAGTTCTGTTCTTGAAAAACAATAGTTGATCACGTTTCCAATCCTACTAGGCACTGGCGCACAAGTCTCTTCATGGCGCGTAGGTCACTTGCGCGACCAACCCAACACTTGAGCGACCCTTTTTCCTTTTAAAATTTTCCATGTTCGGATCTTGAAAAACATATGGCGTTCATGTTTCCTATCCTTCAAGTACATGGAGTGCAAGTCTCTTTTCTAAAAACCCTTTTCTCCATTTGTCGATTTTCAGGCCCGAAAATTTGGCAAACACTGGAAAACGACGTCTCCTTCAATATGGTTTTTGGCTTGAACGGTATGATCACATTGCTGGTGAAAATTCTGAACATCCGCTGAGGATTGACAACAAACACAAACCATTCTCCAATTCATGCATAGAAGACCATGGTTCCAACAATCTCCCCCATTGTATCTTTTGGAAATCCGAAAATAAATTACATAGATCCCCATCCATGTGCAAACCAAAAATTCAAGAATCAACCCAGCCAACACTCTATGTCTACGTGAGAAATACTCAGTGTAGAAAACAAGAGAAAATGCTTGAATTGGGTTCCAGTGTTTTGGAATTATTTAATGACGCCAAAGAAGCATTACATGACTGATGCATTCCTTCTCCTCCTTCTCATCCTATCACTGACACTGAATTGCACATCTGAACATGCCTGAATTTATTCCATTCTCCTCCATTGAAAATAAATCCAAACACCGGTAATTTGTTCAACGTTCAGCTCAAATCATACTCCCCCTGGATAGTATCTCCCCCCTAAACCTGCATTACATCCAAAAACAGATAAAAACAGTTATCTGAAATGGGGAGAGGGGATTTTTGAAACATCCTTATGCACTGGGAGGTGTCCGAATACCAAGGTTCAACCGATGTTTCTAAAACACTGATGTTGACTATGGCTTGGTCAGAATATCAGCCACTTGCTCATCAGTTCCCACATGGTCCATTCTAATCACTCCTTTCTCACCTTTTTCATTGATTAATTGATACCTGATTTCAATATGTTTTGTATGAGAATGCTGAACATGATTATTCGTAAGATCGATTGCGCTCTTGTTATCACAGTAAATAACCATTGGTTACTTCACCTCATCACCAATTTCTGTTAGTTGTTTCTTCATTGATAGCAGTTGAGTGTATGCCTTTGTAGCAGAGATATATTCAGCTTCAGCAGTACTAAGAGAAGTACTTTCTTATTTCTTATTTAACCATCCAACACATTTATTCCCAATATAGAATGCTCCACCACTGGTGGACTTTCTGTCCTTTACATCACCAGCCCAGTCAGCATAAAAAAATGCGGATAATTCACTGTCTATTCCTGCAGCAAAGTATAAGACACAATTGTGAGTACCTTGAATATACCTCATGATTCTTTTTACTGAAGCCATATGTTCCTCTTTTGGATTACTCTGAAAGAAGGCTACAAGACATGTAGAAAAGACAATATCTGGCTGTGTCACTATCAGGTACAGTATGCTTCCAAGGATCCTTCTATACTTGGTGGGATCTATAGAGGTCCCATCCTCATGATTTCCATGTTTAGTTACAACTGCAATCGGAGTTGACATTGGTTTGGAGTCTTTCATATTAAACTTCTTCAATAGCTCTCTTACATACTTTTCTTGAGAAATGAAAGTGTATTCCTTCTTTTGAATCACTTGCAGCCAACGAAATATGTAAGCTCCACAATCATAGTCATTTCAAATTCTGATTTGATGTGATTGGAAAATTCATCCACTGATTTCTGCCTACTGCCACAAAATATGATGTCATCAACATAGACTAGAACAATGAACTGATCTTTTGGATAACTTTTCACATAGAAATTGTGATATACTCCTCCACTTTTGAATTCCATCTTCTTGAGATACAAATCTAGTCACGAGTACCACGCCTGTGGTGCCTACTTCAAACCATATAGAACATTATTTAGTTTTCAGGCTTTTGTTTCATCAGTACCTAGAACAAAACCCCCTGGTTTTTCAATGTATACTTCTTCTTTGAGTACACCATTCAAGAATGTTGTCTTGACATCCATTTTATACTCTTTATATCCTCTTTGGAGTGCCATGGCATGGAAAATCCTGATTGACTCCAGTCTAGCCACCGGAGCAAAGGTTTCTTCAACATCAATGCCTTCAATATAGGAGTATCCTTTACATACCAGTCGTTCCTTGTTTCTAATGGCACTTCCATGCTTATCAAACTTATTTTTGAAGATCCATTTGGTACCAATCACATTGTGACCTTTGGGTCTCTGGACAAGATCCCATTTCTAATTCCTGTCAATCTGATCTAACTCTTCATTCATGGATTTTAACCATGATTCATCCTTTGTAGCTACTTTCAATGAGGATGGCTCTACAGCAGATAGAAATGCAGATTGCATGTTATTTCTCATCCTTCTTGTTTGAGTGGGTTCACTCGTGTCCCCAATTATGTTGGATGGATCAATCTCAGCTCTTTTATTTCTCCTATGAAGTTCAGTTTCATTCTCTTCAGCCATAGTTTCTTCTTCAGATTCTTCTTCTGAGTCAACATCATGTTGTGACTGCTGGGTGTTTTGTACAACTTCCTATATTTCTGCATTTTTATTTTCTCCATGTTCACTTTCTTCCTGACTTTCTATAAAATCATTATATGAAGTCCTTGAAGCATTTTTGGTTTTCTCTTCAATTATCTTAACATCACTGCTTTCCAAAATCCTTCCAAAACACTTGTTGAAATATTTGTAGGATTTGTTGTTTATTGAGTAACCAATGAAAATTCCTCAATCTGTATTGTCGCCATACTTCCCTTGATTTCTTTCTTTGTTCTTGATGAAGCATTTACTTCCAAAGACATGAAATTATTTTAAAGATGGCTTCCATCCATGCCAAAATTCATATCATGTATTCGTCTCACCCATATAAAGTCCTATTCAATTCTGAATGTACACTGCAGCTTGAACAACCTATTTCCTGTAATATCATGGAATACGACTCTCAACCAGCATAGTTTGTGCCATGTTGTTCACTTGTCGATTCCTACATTCAACAACTCCATTTTTTTGTGGAGTTCTCACAACAGCTACCTCATGCTGTATCCCATGCTTCTCTAGATAATTTTCAAATTCATTGGACGTGTATTCTCTTCTGTTGTCAGATCACATCACTTTTATTGTTCGTCCAGTATCATTCTCAGCAATTCACCGACATGTTTTCATGCAGTCAAGGACTTGTCGTTTCCTATGAATGACCATCACACATGCCATTCTACTGTAATCATCTATAAAAAGGACAAAGTACCTTTCTCTATGAGTTCTAACAACATTTATCGGCCCACATACATCTGTATGAATCAGATCAAGAAGGTGAGATGCCCTTTTCTTCATTAGCCGATATGAACTACAGACCAGCTTCCCACGAATGCAACAATCACAAGATTTTTCATGCTCACGCTTCAGGTTGGGAATGTCCATGATAATTCTCAACATTGATATTTTATCCATGTCTTTTTGATTGATGTGTCCCAGTCTCTGATGACACAAATTGTTTTCTTCTTCAACAGTCATGCAACAGACATTTTCTTCACTATCAACCGGATACAAGTTTCCATCTATTCTGCATCCCTTCATAAGTGAATTGCCTGTCTTTCCCTTGATAGTTTAGCCTTTCTGATTAAAAGTAACTATATGTTCTGAGTCACAAAGTTGAATCACTCTAAGGAGATTATAACATAGGACATCTACGTAATGGGCTTCAGTCTTCTTTATTTCTCCATTAGCTAATTCGATACTTCCACTCCCTTTGATTTTCAGAGCTCCATCATTACCAAATTGTACTATACCATCAACCATCTTTTTGATATGTGTTAAAATGCCGAAATTACCTGCCATATGAGATGAAAAACCACTATCCAGAATCCAGGTATAGTTGTTCATTGTATCTTTGAGGGCCACCTATGCAAGGTTGGATTTCTCAATCTTCTTCCTTTCCTTCCATGAGACATTAGATTGAGTATATAGTACTGAAGGCCTTTCAATTAACTCTTCTACATACCAAGGTTATTCATTGTCAAAATCTTCTTTGAGAGGAGAAAACCTGTTTGAAAGAGAAATATTGTCTTGCTGACGAGACTTGACTTGTCTTTAACTTCAGTATGATGTGTCTATGTCCCTTCTCTACCTGCAATTAGCAGCCTTATGAGCAAAGTTAGAACAATGATAAAAATATACATAGAAATTTTTTCTTCTATAAGAATAGGGATATGAATTTTTTCTCTTTTGTTGAACTTCTATATCTTCTCCATTCAGATAGCTTCTTGCCTCTTCGCAATAAGACATGGTATGGCCCAGATAGCCACAGAACTAACACTTCATGAGAGGAAATGTCTTCTCACTTGAATTTCTCCTCATACCTTCTTTTTTGGGAGAATAGTTAGATTGTCTATCATTTATGAATGTTTGAGGATAATTTTAAGTTATCCTTTTTTTTTGGATTGAGGATTCCTTTTTTATCACTTTAGGAAATGTTTCAATATGTTCAACATTCATATTATCATTATTTTGGATCTTTTCACTTCCAGAAGTTGATGTCTCATCTTCACAGACAATTCAACTCTTTCCCATGTAAGCGGGTCTTTGATCACTCAAGATTTTTCCAACCCCATCTGAACCACACACGGCTCTTTCCAGAAATTCTGCATATGAGAATCTTCCAAACAATATTTTCTTCCTTGATTCTTTTGAAATTGATTCAGTCTGAAGTTTAATCCTAAGAGAAAAAACTTCCTCCTGAAGACCCTCCGTAGTCTTGGATTTTGCATCTAGTCTAGAAGTGAGGTCATTGATGACTTTTGCCTGCTCTTTAATTATCAGCTTCAGATCCACTACATCATCATTACTTTCAATTATTATAGATTGTACCTTCAGAAATTCATCCAGTCATTTAATTTCAGCTTCATGTTGGTCAATGTATTCAGTTGATTCTTCAACAATTGATTTCCAGTTATTGCAGCTCTTACATTTAGTCTTAAGCTTACTAACAACATCCTTCAGTTGCATCTCGAGATCTACACAAGTTCCCAGTTATAAGGCCCCAGTTTTAAATATTACTTAACATTCAATTAAATGAATAATTCCCATTGAGGATCATTTCAGGTTTAGAGTTTTAGAGAATTAGATCTTAACTATTACAACTCAAAATATTACAAAGTAGACACTTCTACTAAGTTTCCATAAAATAAAAACTCTTAAAAGGAAACATGTCTAGTTCCATGTTTTATATAGCATGACTTTCCCTTGATCCCATACATGACACTATTCAATATTATGTCCTATGAAAAACATTTCAAAAAAACTTGGGGTGAGAATAAAAAGCTCAGTAAGGGAAACCCAAAGAATGAAAACTATTAGTTTTTCAAAACAACAAGTAAACCATGTATACTTTATAAAAGTAATAATTTTCACTTTTATGAAGTAGTAAAAACTCTTCACTGAATAAAAGATCAATACTTACCCTTTTGTAACCAAAAGATTACCATAAAACCCATATAAATAACACATAACATATGATGGTAAATTGGGACATAAACATACTTAAATGGAATAATCATACGGTCGACTTCCACACATATCACTTAATGGAATAGCCATACGGCCGACTTCCACACCCAATGCATTAGAGGTTATAACATAACCACCAGTCCTGGTATTCAAGACACCACCCTTCATATGGTTTATCACATAACCACCCATTAAATGTTCAATTACCATTATAAAATCATACGATATAAATCAAATATAATGGAAAGAAAACATTTCCACACTTTGATCACAATATATCACTTAAATATATTGACATAACAAATCCATTATAAAAACCATTTTCAATACCAAAATACATAAAAGAGTATATGGTATTTATTTCATTTAAAAAAACATTACTGCTTGTTGAGGAAGCCAATGACCAAATAATACTCGCAGCGACGAAAAAGGTCTATGTCACCGCGTATGTTAAAAGAAACATTCCTTTTTGTCATTTAGTAAAACACTTTGTATAAAAAGATTCCATTTGAATAAAATTAAATGTCAAAGGGGTTTATACATCCTATAAAATAAAGTTGTGTATTAAACAAAATATTCCTCAATGAAAGGAGATTGAGACGAAGTCCCTTACCTCGGGTCTGACTTGACTCGATCGTTCTTTAACGTCCTGAATAATAAACTTGAGTTAATTTCTACTTGTTTAAGAACCTTTTTCAAGTTCATTATTCCTTTTATATCACGTATTACCATGTTATGAACACTACGTAATTATTTATGTTAATAATGGTTGTTTTGTCGATCCTTGGTACTTGAGTCAAAAATAAAATCTTTATAATTACAAGTTGTTCATGTGGTAAAATATCCATAATATCAAGAATTATATTCATTATGTAGATATCATATATATCATATATATCCAGAATATACATGTATTTACAACTCTATATAACATTTAGTGGTATGAAATGAAATGCACCGTTCATGGAGACTATAAGCCGTATATATGCATGAATGCTACATTCATTTCAATTTCATATATAATGGAGTGAAATCATAATGATATAAAGGTATATTATAATTCCAGTATAATATCATATATAATATCATTAACTCCATCCTTTATATGTCCCACGTATGGCATTAACGAATCAAATCACTTTTAGGGGGCGGTAGTCCGCACTTCCTAAAATGAAGATATCGTGTTTACCCATATTGGAAACCATTAAGGTATGACATAAAAGAAAAATACAGAAGTTTATGGAAATCATAAACATATTATGTATCACATATAAATATATTGAAATTTTAATGGCCACCTTTGAAGGTGTTATATGAGTGGTGAACAATCATCGTTTCGTGAGGCAGAAATTCGCCATCCATAGAAACAATATGTTCTATAACCATTAGATATAGGTGTGTGTATGTGTAGCTTGAATCCTTATTATAAAAACATCCTAGTATATTGAAGATACTGGTTTTGTTACAAAAGAAATTAATAAAAAGTGTTTAGGGGGTTGGAGAAGAAAAATAAAACATAAGAACACAAGAGAAGACACTACCTTTAAAATGGTTAACTTTTTTTGATTTGAGCTCAAAGGATTCCTTGGGAAGAATTATGCCCAAAGTGAGGATTCTAGGAGTAATAGAGGGATGTGGAGAGACAAAATGGGCTGGGGTTGGCCGAGCCAATGTCTTGAGAGGTGTGGGTAAGGTGGTAGAGGTGGGGGCCTTTTATAAGAGGAGAGAAGGGGCACTCTTGGAAAGTTACAAAAGGATACTTTATTATAAAATGCTTTTCGAATTTAAAAGGACCCAAAATTAAATATATCGAGGATAAGGTGATACGGTTTCTAAATCCACCCATCCAATAAGTTTTTGACAATTGTAGGTCCTAGATTTTACATTATCTTTACATTTTATTTAAATCGTTAAACAATGAGGTGATTGTTGCATCATCATGGTGTCATAAATAATTTAATTTATTTAATGTCTAAAAATTATAAAAAAAATATCATGATGTAGTAAATAATTTTATATTTTTAATGAATATTTATAGTAAAAATTATGACTTGTATAACCCCATTTAAAAATTGTTTTAGTAAAACAACACATGCTTGTGACAATTTTATTTTTGGCATTAAATAAAAAGTTATTAATGTCATTTTCCTACCAAAGTGCCTCCATGGGGTCCCCAAGTTGACCCATGGATTTTCTTGGTCGGCCATGACACATCCAATAATTGTATGACATGTGTCTAGGTCATTTCATATTATTAAAACATTATTTTTACCTTAATTTACACTAATTACCTCTAATCGCGATTAAAAACGTAAAAGTTACTATTCACAGAAAAATTATTTTAATCCCATTGAACCACATTTTACTTCCTAATTAAAACCATGTATATAAGATATTTGAAATAAATAACATAGAGGTGGTAAAATTTCATTTAAACGAAAAAATCAGTTTTTTAAGTACCACATAGTGGTTTCACTATTCATAAAAAATTGAAGTCTTTCAGAAAAATACCAAAACTTCACCCTAAGCTATATTTGATATTCCAAATTCAAAAATGATGTCTATTTTACAAAATTAAAACCATATAATTTTCATTAACTAATTTAATAATTAATTTCCACTGTCAAAACAAATAGCGTGTTTTTATTAAACAATATGTATCAAAAGATTGACAACTGTTTAAGTCCAATTTCAAAGTGAAATAAATTCCAACCACAACTATTGGATTAAATGGAAAGAATATATTCTAATTTCAATTTAAAACCAATTTAAAATATAATCTAATCATACAAAAAATTAGATTAAAAAGAGGTTTCGAATTAAAGTACAACATTTTTCAGTATTCATTAAAAAAACGATCTTTATCGGAAATATACCAAAAATTTACACAAAGTATATTTTGATGTCCTGATTCTAATGAAGAGATTTATTTGGTCCAATTGAATTTATAAGAGTGGCCAAAACTATATATAATGACGGTTCTCCATCAAAAGGCGATAAGTGGACATTTAGTGAAAATTAGAGTATATATGCCTAAAATTGAATTGTTTTCTTATTTTAAGCCTTTATCTTTTATTGGATAAATATAAAAACATTTAAAAAACATATGTAATCATATTTTAGTTATTTCAATTCATTCCCACAAATACAATGTCTTCGTTTTAACTACCATTTAAAATAATATTATTTTACTACTAGTGTGCAACGTAAGATTTCAAAGAAACTCTTTGTTGTGTATCAGGTACTCTATCGAACATAACAACCCCTTTAAAGTAAAATTATTATTTAATTTGTAAATATTAATAAATATTAAAATTATTTATTCTTTATTTACCTGGGATGTTACATCCTTCCCCCCTTTTGAGAATTTCGTCCTCGCAATTTTATTCAATTATCAAAATATGTGGGGATATTTATCCCTCATAGCATTTTTAGATTCCCATGTTGCCTCTTCAACCATATGATTTTTCCACAAAACCTTTACCTAGTGAATTACATTATTTCGCAACAATTTCACTCTTCGGTCAAGAATTTGGAGTGGTTGTTCTTCATAAGATATATTCTCTTCCAACTGAACTACCTCTGGGCTCAAAACATGAGATGAATCTGGCATATACATTCTCAACATCGAAACATGAAAAAAATTGTGTACCTGAGATAAACTCGGAGGTAAAGCCACTATGTAACACCCCTAGATTTTATGAAAAATATTCTTTTTAATTTCATTAATGTGTTGTGTTGTACACTACACCAAAAGGAGCGTGCACAACACGCATCCCTAACTTGTCTTGCATTACATGCAATCACAACCTTCCACAATATCATGTGTTTTACACAATACCGAGTTTCGCTAAACAATGATATGTTATATAAACTAGCTGTTATGAATAGTAATACCCACTTTTTGAAATTTTATAAATTTTATCTTTCTAAATGGACTTCATTTTTGGATTTGGAATATCGAAATTATCCTAGGGTGAATTTTTTTGTATTTTTCTAAAAACATTCAATTTTTGATGAATAGGGAAAACACATGGTTACTATTCAAAAACCGACATTTTATTTAAATAATAATTTATACTATTTAAATTTATTTTCGGTGAAAATTGATACATAATACCTATATAAGTTCAATTTATGTCATTGGATTCATTTTATAATAATTTTAGATATATTAAAATTTTATTATACTTTTCACCGTCTTTTACCCACCTCCTAGGAGAATTTTAAAATTTACATAAAACCTAATTTTACCTCTTCTCTGAGTAGAATTTCAAAAATCCGAGAGACATGGTTAATATCATGGACTAAAATGTGGTTCAATGAGATGAAAATAATTTTTTGTGAATAGTAACTTTTTAACCTTTTTTAACCACGGTTAAAAGTAAATAGGGTAATTATGGGTAAAAATGATATTATTATTACCCTAACACATGTAATAATTCTATTGGATAAGTGAAATTCGACCAAAAACAACCTTAGGAATAAAATATGACCATTTAGGCCCACTTGGATTAGATTAGGAAATTTAATATTAATTTATTTAAAGAAGTGTTAAAATAGTTAAAATCAAAGTTTAATAACTAAATCATTTTTATTATAGGGTTATAAATAAGATAAATTAGACTATAAATATTAATTAGAAATCTAAAATTATTTCCTAAATAATGGTGTTTTATTTATAATTTTTATACATTAAATAATGTAATTTATTTATGACACAATGTTGATGAATTAATAATAATATTAAAGAAATATTGACAAAAGTGATGTTATAAATACCCAACTAAATGTAATTTGAGGCTTTTTATGATTTACATTAATTTTATAGGTTAATATAACATCTTAGTATTGATTTATCTAACTTTATTCGAACTAATCATTCTGTTATGATTTTCAAAAAAATCAATTACCAAATAGTGTCAAAATTGACATAAAATAGTTTTTAAAACAAATATTAAATTATTAATTGTTATTTTATTCTGAAAAATCTAACGTTCATCAAAATTACTTAGATAAGGATATATATATTAGTAATAAACATTTTGGGGTTCGTTTGGCTTGTTATAGTAAGTTTATTAACCTTATAGTGTAAGAAAACAAGAAGACATGGTAAAAGAAAAATTATTTAACTTAAAGTTAAATCTAAATGATAAAGTTAAAATAGAAACCTAAACCTGTCTAAATTATATTGGATGAGAGTATTTCGACCCATCCCCAACCTGGCTTCAAAATAACTCAATTTGGAGCTATTAATAACCGAATATGACTTTATAATAAAATTATATTTTTTGTTATTCCCAAGGTGCCCCTCTCCTCCCATATAAAAGGGAATTTCCCCCCTTTCTTCCTCACACCACTTTGAGCCTTCATGCTCGGACAAACCCTGAACAATTCTCTTCTCCACTTCCCTAGAAACATCCTAGAGGTTCTGGTATTATTCAAAGACCAATCCTAGTGCCCTATGAGGAGGTTTCAAAAAGGCGTGTCGAAAGAAGAGGTAATATCCTTTATCGATTCTTTCAACTTTATTTCTTCTTCTACTTATTCTTCTTTAGTTGTTTCATTATATTGTAATAACATCAGTATCAATAATATACTGATATGTTATTATACATATGAAAAATCCCCATTTCACCTTCTATCCATCCTAAGGAAAATGAAATCACCGCGCGTGCGTACGTACGAAATACCGTCTCCATGCCGTGGTGTAATATGTTTTTCCACCCCCACCTTATTTGGATGGGTATAATGGTATAATGAATAAATGAATATGATTATTATAACATAATACTGATTCTATGAAATTATATCATTCAATACAATTCGATTCAATAAATATAGGAATGCTATCCTCGCTTGTGCGTACGTATGGATTACCGTCTCCACGAAGCGATGAGATTCATGTTCCATGTTAACAATTCAGGAATGATTATAAAGTATATATAATAAGTTGTCATGAAATATATGACATAATAATGCTACTGGATTTATGTATATATATATATATATATATATGTCATATACATAATTCCATTAAATTCATTAAGGAAATGAAAACAACATTCTTAGATACGTACGACCTACCATCTCCATGAACGGTGTATTTCATTCCATTTATCGATCTATTATATATATGTATCTTCTGAATATATATTATATAAAAATAATGTTTTATATTCTGTAATTAGGTAATCATGATCTATGTAATCATATGAATAATTACAAGTCAAAAAATGGACAACAAATGATACAGGAGGTTAGGATACATACGAAACATATCATATATAAGGTAAGGGATAATTATTCCAATCTTGTTCTTATCCGAGATTGTTTATTTGTAAGTATTTACTAGGGTTATGAATATTATACATGTCCATATGTTCTCAAAATTTTTTAATAAAATGTTTAATTTTCTTCTACTTATGTTTAATGTTGTTTTTACCCTTTTCTAATTTTACCACATCGTATGGAAGGAATCTTTCTTTTGTTTACCATACGAGGTACTTTTTGACTTTTCTGAAATAAGTACAAGAAGAATTTTATTTTTAACTTATACGATGTGAACGGATTTTTATGGTTTTATAAAGACTTATTTTCATGAAGCTTCCTCAATAATATTTCATGACTATTTTAAAAAAAATCCTTTTTATTTAAAATTGCATGACATTTTGTGAAAAGAAAATGATTTTGAAGATGAAAGGATATTTTCCTCAAGATTTCATTTCAAGTGTTTCATCAAAACTATTTTTCATCTAAGATACCATTATTTCATATGTGTAGGTTTCAAGTATAATGTCTCTATGATTTAAATGGTTTCACATTTATTATTATTAAATGATATCCATTTCTTTTATATGGATTATGTGATGATGTTTATGAAACCCATTTTATTCGTTGGGTTATTATGAATGATGTTTGTTTATTTTGTGGAACAAGTAAGAATGATTTAATTATGAGATGGGTGGGACCTATATCTCCCTCCAATTCATTGGTTAGAGATTTATATCTCATTAGATAGACATGTCTGGAATGGTATGTTAATCTTGTTCAGTGTTACAGGACTGAAATGAGGAGTGAACTCGATTAAGAATGGGACATTGTCCACTAAGATGGTTTTGGAAGCAATGCTTTGGCTACTATGAAATCATAACATGTGCTGAATGGTTTCCACAATTACATGTTTTATTCCCATGCTATTTTATCATGATTTGTGTTCCCTTATGATATATGCCTTAAGTACTTCAAATATTTATGTCTTTTCTCAAGGTTTTAATGTTTAGATTTCATGTTCATGTTTTTGCTTTCAAATGTTAATGGATTGTTTTATGTTCTCTATGTTTTCCCTTAATAAGAATTTGAGCTCACACTTTTTATGTTTTATTTTCCCCAGCAAATAATGAAAGGTTTTATGTAAGGAAACAAAAAGGGGAAGATCATTATGGGAGATGATGAAGATCTTTCAACATGATTAGATGTTTATATTCCGAGTTTCCAAAGAAACTAAACTATTACAGTCCTTGTGTGTCTATTTTTGTTGTGTATTAAGTATTCCATAAAAGTAATGTAATGTCCATGTACGTTAAGCTTCATCTCTCTACAGTTGGTATCAGAGGAAAGGTTTAGTCAGCCTTTGGTAACTAGGATGCGAAAATGTTTGTGAGGTCCCTATAGATATTTCTAAGGTATGTCTAGGGATGTCCCTAAGGATAATATTACGTCTAGGATATAGTCCTAGAACTATGGTAACGATCTTAGAATTTAACCTAAGATGTTATATATTGAGGTTACTCCCCCTTTACAATGTTTTTTTCCATAACATTATTTTTGCCTCTCACACTATTCTTTTTGGGTTTTAGAAAATGGCTGGAAACAGGAAGATTGACAATAATAGAGGATATGACAGACAATGGAATGATATTCTTCATGAGCACCCAAATGAAACGGGATTTGGAAGTCCAAACATCGTTATTTTGCCTAATCTAAAATCTCATAATACGATCAACAATATAGACTTTGGTATGTTTCCCGACTCAGATAATAAGAGAAATATGGAGTTTCATGATGATCATTGAGGAAAGAAATTTCAATTTCCCTCATGTAAATCATTTGGGAAGAGGCATTGAGGAGATTGTTTCAAAGGGACTAGAAGATTATTTGGGTGTGGAAAAGAAGGACACAAAGCCAGTACGTGCAAAGGAAAAGGTTCAGTTAACACCATGGACAAGGATAATGGAATTGCTACGACATCAATAATGATTAGATGTTTTAAATGTGGAATGTATTGGCATTATGATAACCAATACCCTAAGGGAAAATCTCATGAAGAGAATCAGCATGGTCATATGAGTAGTATTTATGTGGATGATGATGAAAAGAGTACAAATGAAATATGAGATGAAAGAAATGATGAAGCTCAGTCAGTGGTTTAAGAAGTTAGTTGAACGATTGTATGTTTATAAAGAATAATGTATGGTACTATGGAATAAAGAATCATCTAAGGATTGTTACACTATTTTTTTCCTAAAGTTTTTGAAAGTATATGTTGAATGGTACCAGTAACCATGGAAGGTTATTCATCTATTTTTGGAAAGTATATGATATGTGCATTATGAAGGGATAAGAAGATAATGAGATGTTTGATTGTATTCATGATCTCATGACTGATATAATGAAATAGTTATATCATGGTTTGAGTATATAGAATTCTGGGGTTTTGGTATGTGGAAAGAGTTAACTTTTGACAGCACTCATGTTTTCAATAAGATTCAATGGGTATTCATTTTTCAAGAGAATACACGATTAAGGCCTTCAAATGTTTATAATGTGACCAACAAGACATTTCTTATGATATATGGGGATCAATGATGGCATTAACATGCTTGTTATATGAACTCTCTGGTAATCGTTTTCACTATAATATGAGAATGGACTATAGTATTTTGGATAAGCCTAAAGATTGGAATGGATTATGTTGGACATAAGTTAGTATTGTTTAAGGCTAGAACATTTTCAATATTATTGATGGAAAGTTATAATATTGTATTTTTAGAAAAAAAGAATAACCTGCAGAACGGGTGAAAACACGTCACGTCGGACAAGGCTATGGGAATCGAACCCACAACCGAAGTGTGACAAGACTTTATTTCATACCAATGACCTACAAGAAGTCCCTGGTTAGTAGAAACTAATATTATTTTATTATTCATGATGATGGATGATGTATAAGTCCATTTAGGAACCATATATGATTAATCTCACCATAGATGGAATTATGTATTGAACTTTTGGTAACTTATGTTTGAGACATATGGAATGACCTATCATTCAATCGCATGATCTGCTAAAACTACTCGAAAGACAAATTCAACATCATTTCTTAAAGAGATGAAGTGGAAATTTTTCAAGGCATGAAAAACGGTGAGATTATACCAAAATAAAGTAAGTATTTCTTCTAATTCAAATTCTTCAACATTAGGGAAATGATCTTGAAAACCAAAAATGTTGTCCTAGTGCCCTTGTATCTGATGAATCAGATGGTACCCTAGATCATCAAAAATTTATGGCTTTGTGAATGTTGGATATTTCATAGCCATGTTCTCAACCACTCTCTATCAGAACATGACGGTTAGATTTCTCTTCCATATCTATATTTTCACCTATGTTCTCCTATGTGGAAACCTAGTGATCAGTTAATTTGGGTAACACTAACGTTTCATACTTTAGTTTTTAAAGTCATGTATTGGTATTCCTTTTAACGATGTGGGTTTCTATTAATGAAACTTTAGAGTAGTTAACCATTTATAACCCCGACGAATTTCGAGGGCGAAATTCATTTTAGGGGGGGTAGAATGTAACACCCCGAGATTTTATGAAAAATATTCATTTTAATTTCATTAATGTCTTCTGTTGAAATCTACACCAAAAGGAGCTTGCACAACACGCATCCCTAACTTGGCTTGCATTACACGCAATCACAACCTTCCACGATAGCGTGTGTTGTACATAATACTGAGTTTTTCTAAACAATGATATGTTATATAAACAAGCCGTTATGAATTCTAATACTTAATTTTTGAAATTTTATAAATTTTATCTTTTGAAATGGACTTCATTTTTTGATTTGTAATATAAAAATTAGCATAGGGTGAATTTTTTGTATTTTTCTGAAAACTATCAATTTTTGATGAATAATGAAAACACTAGGTTAATATTTCAAAAACCTACTTATTATATAAAAGATTATGTATTTTATTTCAATTTATTTTAGGTCAAAATTGATACATAATACCTATATATGTTCAATTTAAGTCATTGGAGTCATTTTATAATAATTTTAGATATATAAAAATTTATTCAACTTTTCACTGTCTTTTACCGACGTCCTAGGAGAATTTGCAAATTTACATAAAACATAATTTTACTGCTTCTGAGAGAGGAATTTAAAAAATCTAAGAGACACTCTTAATATCAAGGACTAAATTGTGGCTCAATGAGCTGAAAATAATTTTTGGTGAATAGTGACCTTTTACTTTTTTTACCACGGTTAAAAAATAAATATGGTAATTAAGGGTAAAAATGATATTATTATTACCCTAACACAGGTAATAATTCTATTGGATAAGTGTAATTAGACCAAAAACAACCTTAGAATAAACTATGACCATTTAGGCCCACTTGGATTAGATCAGGTCATTTATTATTAATTTATTTAAAGAATGGTTAAAATAGTTAAAATCAATGTTTAATAACTAAATCATTTTTAATATAGGTTTGTACATAAGATAAATTCTACTATAAATATTCATTATAAATATAAAAATATTTACTACATAATGGTGTTTTATTTATAATTTTTCTACATTAAATAATTTAATTTATTTATGACACAAGGATGATGCAGTAATAATCTTACTAATTCAATATTGACAAAATTGATGTTATAAATACCCAAATAAATGTTATTTGAGACTTTTTATCATTTCCATTAATTTTATAGGGTAATATGACATGATAGTATTGATTTAGATAACTTTTTTTGAACTAATCATTCTTTTATGATTTTCACAAAAATCAATTACCAAATAGTGTCAAAATTGACAAAAAAGAGTTTTTAAAAAAATATTATATTATTAATTGTTAGTTTATTCCTAGAAATATATGTTTCAGCCAAATGACTTAGATATGGTTATATATATTAATTTTAAAAATCTTGGGGTTCGTTTGTCTTGTTATAGTATTTTTATTAATGTTATAGTGTAAGAAAACAAGAAGACACCGTAAAAGAAAAATTATTTAACTTAAAGTTAAATCTAAATGATAAGGTTAAAATAGAAACCTATACTTGTATAAATTATATTGGATGAGAGTATTTCGACTCATCCCCACCTTATCTTAGAAATAACTCAATTTGGAGCTATTAAAAACCGAATATGACTTTATAATAAAATAATATTTTTTGTTATTCCAAAGATGCCCCTCTCCTCCTTTATAAAAGGGCACTTCCTCCCTTTCTTACTTAAACCACATTGAGACTTCAAATTCAGACAAAACCTACCAATTTCTCTTCTCCACTTCCCTAGAAAAATCCTATAGGTTCTGGTCATCTTTCAAGTCCAATCTTAGTGCCCTAAGAAAGGGTTTCAAAAATGCCTGTCGAAAGAAGAGGTAATATCCTTTACTGATTCTTTCAATTTTATTTCTTCTTCTACTTCTTCTTCATTAGTTGTTTCATTATATTGTAATAAAATAAGTATCACTAATAAACTGATATTTTATTATAAATATTAAACAACCCCATTTCATGATATTTGATCATTCACTCCAATTCGATTCAATAAATATGGGAACGATATCGTCGCTCGTGCGTACGTACGGATTACCGTCTCCATGATGTGATGAGATTCATTTTCCATGTTAACAATTAAAGAATGATAATAAAGTATATATAATAATTAATCATGAAATATATGGAATAATAATGCTACTGGATTTATGTATATATATATATGTATATGTATGTCATATACTTAATTCCATTAAATTCAATAAGGAAACGAAAATAGCGTTCAGGCGTACGTAAAGCCTACCGTCTCCATGAACGGTGTATTTCTTTCCATTTATCGATCTATTATATATATATTTATTATGAATATATTATATATAAATCATGTTTTATATTATGGAATTATGTAATCAGGATCTATGTAACCATATGAATAATTACAAGTCAAAACATGGACGACAAATGAAACGATTTTACCCAAAATGCTCTTTAACATGAAATTTACAAAAGAAAAGGTAATATAAAGTCATAAGTGAACAATATATGATATAATAACAATGAATATGATTCTGTTATAAGTCAATGACATTATTTAAATAATTATACATGAGGTTCGGATACATACGAATCATATCGGACATAAGGTAAGGGATAATTATTCCAATTTCATTCTTATCCGAGATTGTTTATTTGTAAGTATTTACTGGGGTTATGATTATTATACATGTCCATATGTTCTCAAAATGTTTTCATAAAATGTTTACTTTTCTTCCATGTATGTTTAATGTCATGTTTACCCTTTTATACTTTTACCACATCATATGGAAGGAATCTTTCTTTTTTTACCATACGAGGTACTTTTTGACTTTTCTGAAAAAAGTACGAGAAGAATGTTATTTTTAACTTATACGACGTGAATGGATTTTTACAGTTTTATAAAGCCTTATTTTCATGAAGCTTCCTCCAAAATATTTCATGAATATTTTCAAAAAAATCTTTTTCTTTTAAAATTGCATGACATTTTGTGAAAAGAAAATGATTTTGAAGATGAAAGGATGTTTTCCTCAAGAATTCATTTCAAGTGTTTTATCAAAACCATTTTTCATCTAAGATGACATTATTTCATATCTGTATATTTCAAGTATAATGTATCTATGATTTACATGGTTTCACTTTTCTTATTATGAAATGATATCCATTTCTTTTATATGGATTATGTGATGATGGGATGATGTTTATGAACCCCGTTTTATTCGTTGGGTTATTATGAATGATGAATTTTTATTTTGTGGCACAAGTACGAATGATTTCATTATGAGATGGGTGGGACCTATATCTCCCTCCAATGCATTGGGTAATGATTTATATCTCATGATATAGACATTGCTAGAACAATATATTAATCCGTTTCATTGTTACAGGATTGAAACGAGGAGTGAACTCGATTCAGAAAGGGACTTTGTCCACTACGATGGTCTTGGAAGAAATGCCTTGGCTACTATGGAAGTCATAACATGTGGTGAATGGTTTCCACAATTACATGTTTTATTCCCATGCTATTTTATAATGATTGATGTTCCATTATGATATATGGCTTACGTACTTCCAAGATTTATGTATTTTCTCAATGTTTTAATGTTTAGATTTCATGTTCTAGTTTTTGCTTTCAAATGATTATGGATTGTTTTATGTTATCTATGTTTTCCCTTACTGAGCATTTGACCTCACCCTTTTTATGTTTTATTTTCCGTAGGAAATAAAGAAAGGTTTTAGGTAAGGAAACAAAATGGGGAAGATCGTTATGGGAGATGTTGAAGATCTTTCAACATGATTAGATGTTTATATTCTGAGTTTCCAAAGACACTAAACTATTACGGTCCTTGTGTGTCTGTTTTTGTTATGTATTAAGTATTCCGCAAAAGTAATGTAATGTCCATGTATGTAAAGTATGGGTCATTATACAGTCGGTAAGAAACAGATCCATCTTTTTTCCAGAATTTCATGTGGTCCAATGAACCTTGGACTCAGATTTCATTTCTTACCAAATCGGATCACACTTTTCCATGGCGAGTCTTTGAGAAAAACATGATCACCTACCTCGAAAGAGAGATCCTTCCTCCAATTTTCTGCATAACTTTTCTTTCTGATCTGAGCTGTTCTCATGTGTTTCTGAATCAACTGAACATTTTATGCAATCTCATCTACCAATTCTGGTCCAATCAGCTTCCTTTCACATAATTCATCCCCAAAAGCCGGAGTTTGACACCTCTTCCCATATAACGCCTCAAACGGAGCCATCTGTATAATGGAATGAAAACTGTTATTATAAGAAAACTCAACCAAAGAAAGATGTTGGTCCCAACATCCCTGATAATCCATCGAAAAAGCACGTAGCATATCCTCCATAGTTTGAGTTGTTTATTCTGACTACCCATCTGATTGAGGATGAAAAGATGTACTAAAATTAAATTCAGTACCCAACATCTTCTGAAAGCCTTTCCAAAAGTTAGAAGTAAACCTGGGATCACAATCAGATACAATGGATTGGGGAACTCCATGCAACCTGACTATCTCTTTATGATACAATCGAGAAAGTTGATCTAGAGAGAAATATCTCGAATAGGAAGGAAATGAGAAGATTTAGTCAAGCGATCAACAATAACCCAGAATTCATTATTACCTCGAGATGTCCTCGGTAATCCCACAACAAACTCCATGGTTATATTTTCCCATTTCCACTCTGGCACTGGTAATGGCTGAATCATCCCTTTCGGTATCTGCCGCTCTGCTTTAACCTGCTAACAAGTCAAACACTTCACAGTAAAATCAGAAATATCTATTTTCATTCCATCCCACCAGTAATACCCCCGCAGATCTCTGTACATCTTAGTATTGCCCGGATGAACTAAAAATGGGGAACTATGAGCCTCACATAACAACTCATTCTTCAACTGTGATTCACTAGGCACACATAATCTCTTCCCAAACCTAAAAACACAATCATTATAAATATTGAATTCAGGAAACATACCCTTCTGAACGAACTCTACCCTTTTCTGCAACTCGTTGTCTTGCTTCTGTGCTTGCTTAATTCTGTATGATACAGAAGATTCACTAATACCTAAAACAAAACAGAAGGACATCCTGCACCAACAACTTCTATGCCAATGTTCATCAAATCCTTAACCAAAGGATCACATTCCAAATGCATCATTGTTAATGAAACATTACTTTATCAACTCAAAGCATCAGCCACTTTATTTTCTTTTCCTGGATGGTAATAAATTGTACAATCATTATCATTGATTAATTCAATCCATCTCTTCTGTCTCAAGTTAAATTCATTCTGAGTGAATATATACTTTAAACTTTTGTGATCAGTATATATTTCACACTTTACTTCATAAAATTTATGCCTCCAAATTTTTAGGGCAAAAGCAACAGCAGCTAATTTCAAGTCATGTGTAGGGTAATTTACCTCATGAGTCGTCAACTAACATGAAGCATATGCAATTACCTGATCATTCTGCATAAGGACACAACCATGTCCCTTCAACGAAGCATCATTGGATATAACAAACTCACCATTCCTGGATAGAAGTGCCAAAACTGGAGCATTCACTAATCTTCTTTTCAACTCATGAAAACAATTATTACATTCTTTTGTCCAGATAAACTTAACATCCTTCTGAGTTAGCATAGTCAATAGACTAGATAACCGTGGAAAATTTTCAACAAACCTTCGGAAGTAACCTGTCAAACCAAGAAAACTATGTATCTCAGTTAAATTTGTAGGTCTTGGACATTCTTCAACAACTTTTGTTTTAGCAGGATCAATAGTTATGCCATTTTTTGAAACATTGTGACCAAGGAAAGAAATTTGTTGTAACCAAACCTCACACTTGCGGAATTTTCCATACATTTTCTTTTCTTTTAAGGTTTGATAGAAAACCCTAAAATGACTTTCATGTTCCTCTATACTTTTGAATAATCCAAAATGACATCAATAAAAGAAAACAACATTTTTCACCTGAGTCAAATGAGCCATCACTGCAACAAAATGCTCAGTTCCGATTCTGACCATCTCAGGATACTAATTTGAAATGTCATTTCCCTATGTATGCCTTCCCACAAAAGAAGCTCAGTTTCCTCTATGAAAAACCATTCTTAACACAGAAATATCTTAGGAGAAGCAACATAGTAATCTTTAAATGCTATATCATTTCAATCATACCATAAGTTAACTTATAATTTAACAATTTTCTAACTCCTAAAGTTGTCTAAACTGACCTTTGATACCAACTATAAGGCCCCAGCCTTAAATATTACTTAACTTTGAATTAAATGACTAATTCCCATTGAGGATCATTTCAGGTTTAGAGTTTTATAGAATTAGATCTTAACTATAACAACTCAAAAGATTTAAAAGTAGACACTTCTACTAAGTTTCCATAAAATAAGAACTCTTAAAAAGAAACATGTCTAGTTCCATGTTTTATATAGCATGACATTCCCTTGATCCCGTCCTTGACACTATTCAACATTAAGTCCTATAAAAAACATTTAAAAAACAAGGGGTGAGCATAAAATTCTCAGTAAGGGAAACGAAAAGAATGAAAACTTTTAGTTTTTCAAAATAACAAGTTAACCATGTATACTTTATCAATGTAATACTTTTCACCTTTATGAAGTAGTAAAAAATCGTCACTGAATAATAGATCAATACATACCCTTTTGTAACCAAAATATTACCATAAAACCCATATAAAGAACACATAACATATGAAGGTAACTTGGGACATAAACATACTTAAATGGAATAACCATACGGTCGACTTCCACACATATCACTTAATGGAATAGCCATACGGCTTACATCCATACCCAATGCATTGGAGGTTATACCGTAACAACCCATCTTTTTATTCACGGCACCACCTGTCATATGGTTTATCACGTAACCTCCCGTCAAATGTCTAAGTACCATTATAAAATCCTAAGACATAAAACAAATATAATGGAAAGAAAACATTTCCAGACTTTGATCACAATATATCACTTAAATATATTGACATAAAAATCCATTATAAAAACCATTTTCAATACCAAAATACATAAAAGAGTATATTATATTTATTTCATTTTAAAAAATATTACGGCTTATTGAGGAAGCCAAATACCAAATAATACTCGCAGAAGTGGAAAATGTCAATGTCACTGCGTACGTTAAAAGAAAAATTCCTTTTTTCGTTTTGTAAAATTCTTTGTATAGAAAGATTCCTTTTGAATAAAATTAAAAGTCAAAGGGGTATATACATCATATAAAATAAAGTTGTGTATAAAACAAAATATGCCTCAATGAAAGGATATTGAGACGAAGTCCCCTACCTCGGGTCCGACTTGACTCGATCGTTCTTTAACGTCCTGAATAATACACTTGAGTTAATTTATACTTTATTAAGAACCTTTTTCAAGTTAATTATTTTTTTTCACTTATTATCATGTTATGAACACTACGTAATTATTTATGTTAATAGTGGTCATTTTGTTGATCCTTGGCACTTTAGTCAAAAATAAACTCTTTATAATTACAAGTTGTTCATGTGGTAAAATATACTTTATATGAAAATTATATTAATGATGTATATTTCATATATATCCTATATATCCAGCATATACATGTATTTACAATTGTATATAACATTTACTGGTAAGAAATGAAATGCACCGTTAATGGAGATGGTAATCCGTACGTACGCATGAACACTACTTTAATTTCAATTTCAAATTTAATGGAGTGAAATCATAATGATATAAAGGTATATTATAATTGTAGTATAATATCATATATAATATCATTAACTCCATCCTTTAAATATCCCACATATGGCATTAACGAATCATATCACTTTGAGAGGGAGGTAGTCCGCACTTCCTAAAATCAAGATATCACATTTACCCATAATGGAAAACATAAAGGTATAACATAAAAGAAAAATATAGAAGCTTAAGGAAAACATAAACATATTATATATCATATATGAATATAGTTACATCTTAATGGCCACCTTTGAAGGTGTTATATGAGTGTTGAACAATCATCGTTTCGTGAGGCAGAAATTCGCAATCCACAGAAACAGTATGTTCATTAACCATTAGATGTAGGTGTGTGTAAGTGTAGCTTGAATCCTTCTTCTAAAAAAATATGAGTATATTTATGATACTGGTGTTGTTAAAAAAGAAATGAATAAAAAGAGTTTATGGGGTTGGAGAAGAAAAATAAAACATAAGAACACAAGAGAAGACAATACCTTAAAAACAGGTAACTCTTTTTGATTTGAGCTCAAAGGCTTCATTGGGAAGACTTCTGCCCAAAGTGAGGCTTCGAGGAGTACGAGAGGGATGTGGAGAGACGAAATGGGAAGGGGTTGGCCGAGCCAAAGGCTTGAGAGGTGTGGGTAAGGTGGTAGAGGTGGGGGCCTTATATAAGAGGAGAGGAGGGGCACTCTAGGAATGTTTTAAAAGATTACTTTATTATAAAATGATTTTCAGATTTAAAAGGTACCAAAATTAAATATTTCTAGGAAAAGGTGATAAGAGTTCGAAATACACCCATCCAATAGGTTTTTGACAAGTGTAGGTCTTAGATTTTACAATATCTTTTCATTTTATTTAAATCGTTAAATAATGCGGTAATCACTACATCATCATGGTGTCATAAATAAATTAATTTATATAATGTCTAAAAATTATAAAAAAATATTATGATGTAGGAAAGATTTTTATCTTTCCAATGAATATTTATAGTCAAAATTATGACTTGTATAACCCCATTTAATTTTTTTAGTAAAACAACACATGCTTGTGACAATTTTATTTTTAACATTAAATAAAAAGTTATTAATGTCATGTTCCTACCAAAGTGGCTCCATGGGGTCCCCAAGTTGACCCATGGATTGTCTTGGTCGGCCATGAAACATCCAATAAGGGTAGGACATGTGTCTAGGTCATTTCATATTATTAAAACATTATTTTTACCTTAAGTTACACTAATTACCTATAATCGCGATAAAAAATTTAAAAGTTACTATTCACTAAAAAATTATTTTAAATCCATTGAACCAAATTTTACTTCTTAATCACAATCATGTATGTCAGATTTTTGAAATTCAAAACATAGAGGTGGTAAAATTTCATTTAAACGAAAAATCAATTTTTTAAGTACCACTTAGTGGTTTCACTATTCATCAAAAATTGAAGTTTTTCAGAAAAATACCAAAACATCACCATAAGATATATTTGATATTCTGAATTCAAAAATGATGTCTATTTTACAAAATTCAAAAAATATAATTTGCATTAATTAATTTAATAATTAATTCCCATTGTCAAAACAAAAAGCATGTTTTTATGAAACAATATGTATCAAAAGATTGGCACTAGTTTAGGTCCAATTTCAATGTGAAACCAATTCCAACAACCACTATTGGATTAAATGGTAAAAATATATTCCAATTTCAATTTAAAACCAATTCAAAATATAATCTAATCATATAAACAAATTATAAAAAAAAAGTGGTTTTGAATTAAAATACAACATTTTTCACTATTCATTAAAAAATGAACATTATCGGAAAAATACCTAAAATTTACAGAAAGTAAATTTTGATGTCCCGATTCAAAAGAAGAGTTTTATTTGGTCTAATTGAATGTATAATAGTGACCAAAACTATATTAAATGACGTTTTTCCATCAAAAGGAGGTAAGTGGACCTTTAGTGAAAATCAGAGTATATATGCCTAAAATTGGATTCTTTTCTTATTTTAAGCCTTTATCATTTATTGGATAAATATAAAAACATTTAAAAATATATATAATCATATTTTTGTTATTTATATAGTTATTCCCGCCAATAAAATGGCTATGTGTTAACTACCATTTAAAATAATATTATTTTACTACTATTGTGCAACATAAGATTTCAAAGAAACACTTTGTTGTGTATCGGGTACGCTATAGAACATAGAAACCCCATTAAATTAAAAGTAATATTTAATTAGTAAATATTAATAAATATAAAATTTTTTTATTCATTTTTTACCTGGGATGTTACATCAGTTGTTTATCTTCACCAGTATCTTCTGACTTCTCAACAGTGGTCATCATGGAAGCCAGGTTCCCAGTTTTGGATTCTGGTTCATCTTCATCACAAAATTCATTATCATCTTCTTCCTTTTTACATAAAAAACTCTTCCTTTGCATTTTCTATCCAGATTTGAAGTCTCCCTTTTTGGAGAACCTTCTTCGAAGCTTCTCGAAGCTTTCATCTTCATTATCTTCATCATTGATATTTCATAAGCACTGAGAGGGAATGTGCCCAACTTTTCCGCAACAAAAACACGGAAGAGGTAACTTCCCTTTGAATTTCCCTTTTCCCTTCTGGAACTTCTTTGCAATGAGAGAAACAATTTATTTTTATTCATCATCTTTACCACTACTATCTATTGTGATTTTTATTTTATCCATGGCCTTAAATGCCATTTCATTGCACACACAAGTCATATAATCTTCTGGTTTTATTCTCATTTCATATGCTACCAAGATACTTAGAAGGTCATCTCGAGAATGTTTTGAAAGATATCATTCCTCAAGGGATGATACCTTTTCATTGTACAGGTGTGGGAGTCATCTCAGTATTTTCTTCACAATGTCAATGTATTTGATTTCTCCTCCTAGGCCTCGGAAAGCTCCAACTACATCAGTGATTCGATTAAAGAAGGAGTCTTCATTCTCATCAGGATGCATCTTCAAATCATCGAACTTGTTGTGCAGCACTTGTAGTTTCGCCTCCTTCACGTTTCTATCTCCTTCATAAATATTCTCGATTTTTCCCACACGGCTTTTGCTGAGGTGAAATTCATCACCACTAGGTAGATCTGATTAGAAAGGGCTACAGTGAGAGCATTCTGTGCTTTAGCATCTGCATCAAGAATTTTTCTATCTATTTCAGTCATAGCCAGGCATGTTGGATAAGTGACTTGTATTACTTGAACAGTAGAAATGAGAACTTCTATTACTAGATATCTTAGATTCTATCTCATTCTGTTCTTCCAGATATGGAAATTACTTCTATCAAAGTGAGGGACTCCCCTGACATTGACTGCATTCTCCATGACGATAAAGGACAGATTCAACACCAGCAACCTGACTCTGATACCACTGGAAGGACCCCAGGACACCGTGAGAGGGGAGGGGTGAATCATAATGTGATGGATCTTATTCCCATGTTGGGAGGAACTTGTTCAACCAGTATGATGAATATGATTAGAAAGAAAACATTCACATGCATAGAGAAAACACACCACTTTTTACTTGGTTCACCACTAAGGGCTACGTCCAAGGAGCATACACCGAAAAGGTTTCGGTCGTACCAAATTCCACTAATATTCACTAGCTGTGGATCATAAAGGTTCAGGCACAGTCACTCTGTCCGAGGCTCACTACCTTTACAAAGGTTCAGTGATAACTCACTGCTTCCCTCGGGTCACTCCCATCGACTCCCCCTGGATCACTGCCCTTGGTGAAGTCACACTCAGTTTATAGACATGAAGGTCTCTTCATAATTGAATAAAAATGATTCCTCTATTGTATGTAGATGCTCTGTTGAAGTCCAATTCTCACTATAAGACGAATCTCACTTTGTGCTAAGGGTAACGGGAAATATTCCAGCTTTCGTGCAGCTTTAAAAGGACAGATGTACTTTAACAACCCTGGCACGCTTCTCCAAGACCGGCACACAAGTTTCAATCCCGGCATGCAAGTCACTTGCGCGGTAAAAATTTGGCGCGTAGGTGACACCAAAAAACTTGCGCGACACAGCCTCCTTCAGCTCCAAACTTGCGTGACGCTATGCCATTAACTCCCAAACTGCCTTGATCGCGCAACCAACTACCGGTGTGTAGCCTCTACTTGCGTGACCCAACAACCACTTGCGCGACTCAACCACTTGCGCGATGAGAGATCGAAAAATATCTATGTCTTGAACTTCTTGGGAAATGAGGAGGTGTGGTCCTCTATTTATAGGAAAACTGGTTAACCTACGAGGAGGCGCACAAGTCACCCCTCAGCGCACAAGTCTCGACGTGAAACTCATCTCCCCTAGCCTCTATCGTGCAACTCACTTGCACTACCCAACCAATACATGCACTACCTTCTTTCGTTTGTCACATTTTGAAGTTCTGTTCTTGAAAAACAATAGCCACACAGGCATCCAATCCTTCTAGGAACTGGCACACAAGTCTCTTCACATCGCGCAGGTCACTTGCGCGACCAACCCAACACTTGCGTGACCCTATTTCATTTTCCATTTTTCCATGTTATGATCTTGAAAAACATATGGCACGCATGTTTTCTCTCCTTCAAGTACACGGCGCACAAGTCTCTTTGCCAAAAACACTTTTCTCCATTTGTCAATTTTCAGGCCCAAAAATTTGGCAATCACTGGAAAATGACATCTCCTTCAATACTGTTGTCAGCTTGAACTATATGATCACTTTGCTGGTGCACATCTTGAACATCCACTATGGATTGAATACAAACAAAAACCATACTCCAATTCATGCATAGAAGACCATGGTTCCAACAGGAATTAGTTTTACCTCAATCTTATGCACAATGTGATCAGTATGAATCAAAGTACATGTTTCGATTTTAAAATGAAATTTTAATAAAAAAAATAAAATTGATGTACTAAAACCAAATAAAATACATTAATATTGTTTTTATACTTTATAAAAATGATCCATAAGCCATTTGGGACATGTATGATTCAACTGTACCTCAATATAATGCACGTTGTGACAGTTTAGACTGAAAGAACATCTTTTTATTTATGTGTCATCTATTTTTGTAAAATGGACAAATTCCCTACGAAAAAATGAGAAAACCCATTAATATTGTTTTTATAGTTTCAAAAAGACCCATATATAATTTGTGACTTTTATGAATCAACCAAACCTCAATCCAATAAATGGTTTTCCCAGTATGAATCAACCAAACTTCAATCCAATAAATAGTTTTCCCAGTACGAATCAAGTGTCTGTTATCAGTTTAAAATTGAAATTTTAGTTCAAAAAGTATCACTCACGGAAAAATGATCAAATAGACTCAGATTTTATTGATAATTTATTAAAATGATTCATATGTCATTTTTTACATTCAAGATTCCATTTCATGTCAAACCGATTGACGATGTAATCAGAATGAGTCAAAAGTGCATATTTCTAGTTTAAATTGACATTTTAGTAAAAAATGACAATTGAGTTCCTCAAAACTAAGATAACACATTCAATTTTTTGATAATTTTGTAAAATTATTCAAATGTAATTTGAGACATTTTGGAATCAACCACACTTCAATTCAATGCACGGTGTGACTGGTATGTCTCCATGTGCATCTTTTTATTTAAAATTGACAATGATTTTAGTAAAAATAACACTTTATGTTAATTTATTTCTTTATATTATTACTAAAAAAGATTCTTATACAGGTGAATTCTTCTCTTTGAGCAAGGGTGGTTTGTTCAGAAATATCATGAGTCAGGCCAAAATTAATAGACAAAGGAACATTGATGTTTTTGAATGCATGTAATTATTTGTATTTATGTAATTTTATAAACCAATGTTTAGAGTGTCTATAATATAGTTTTTTTACTTATGTTTTTTTTGTAAATTTAATATCTTTTAAATACTATATTGGGACTCATTTTTGTTGATATCTGATTTGTTTCTGGTCTTACGTTGTGTTGTTACATCACACTATAGTATGGACCTTTTTCATCACTTCTATGAATGATGATAAAAGGTCCTTTATGAGTTATTTTATAAGCGTGAATAAAGTTACACTTTATCAGTGATTCTAAAAAATCTAATAAAATTCCCTTTATTAGATCTTTTATAAGCGCTGATAAAAATTTCCTTTATCATCACTTTTAAAAACATTGATAAAGGTCCCATTTATCATTGTTTTTTAGTACTGATAACAGTCCCCTTTATTAGCTCTTTTTCAGCACTGCTAAAAGACGAGGTATTTTAGCCTCACCCATGAAGTTAGTTCTTTTCTAGCACTGTTAGAGGCTTATTTTATAGTAGTTATAGACTCTATTGTTTAATCTTCAACCACAAGATAGTTTGATATCATCTAATTCACAATAACTCTATTTAAGGTGAATATTTATCCCATTTGTGGCTTATATAATCTTGATATGTTTGGAAATTAGTATCTATATATTATATGATTAATTGTTACTCATATCCTCCATATATTAGTAATATATCCTTATTATTCCTTAAAACATTAAATATACAATTGACATCCATCCAATGGTGGGCACCTTGGTTAGCTTTATATTGCCAAATACACTCAAGGAATAGGAAATATCTAGGCTAGTACATATAATATCATACATGAATGATCCATTTACCAATTCATATAGAGTCCTCTCTATTATTTTTATTTCCTCATGTGCTTGAGGTCTCATTTTTTAGAAAGATGAATTCCATTTAACACAAAAAAAATCCTATATTGGATTATACTGTATTGAAACACTTTAGTATATTGTAAATATATGTAATTTGAATTAGGTAAAGAAGCCTACTGGATCTGTCTTGATAGATCTTGATCTCAAGAATATATGATCCTTCAGCTAAGTCCTTCATGGAGAAACATTTATTCAACTAGGCCTTAACAGACTGTAAGACTACTATTTAATTTTCAATAAAAAATATGTCAGCACCAGATAATATTAAAAAGAAAACCTCAATACCACAAAACCATTTATAAACATAAGTCACACATTGATTTTTTATTAAATTAAATTCTTTTATGGATTTATGAAATCAAATGGTCCATCACCTAGTTTATTTATTTAATACATATATGGTTTTTTGAAGTTTGCATATCTTTTTAGAATCCTTTTCATCCAGAAAACCTTCAAACTATTTTATATTGAAATACTCGTGAAGTATCCCATTATATAAATATCTTTTGAAATCCATTTTCCCAATCTCATAGTCATGGAAATCAGAAATGTAAATTATAATTCTGATGGATTTGATCATTGAAACTGGTGAAAATGTTTCATCATAATCCATTCCATGACATTATTTAAATCCTTTTGCAAATATTCATGTATTATATGCTCTTAATTTACCATAAATGTACATTTTCTTGTTGAATTATCCTTTAAAACCTATATAATTTACATCAAAAAAATGTTGTATCAAAATCTAGACATAATTTTAGTACATGGAATCCATTTCAAAATCCACACCTTCATGACACTTGGAAATATTTGTGCCACTAATTTATTTCTGATACATTAGAGGATAATTATTATCAACTAATAATGGTTCACTATCCTAGGTGACTAAAAAAACCATACCATTTTAGTTCCCCAACCATTATTTTACTCTTACATATATTTGTGTATCTGGAACATCTTTTTTAAATGAGGCATTGTGTAAATTTTTCATGTTCCAAATCTAGTGTAACTTTTTTTGAAATTCCATCAAATTATATGGTTCTCACACTATCTATCTTAGGGAAATTATCCTTCTCAAGAAATTTAGGACTTATGTCAACCAAAAACATTTTTTCTATTGGATGGTATAGGTATTATCCTATTGTTTCATTGGAATATCATATAAAGATACACCTTGTTCGTCGAGGTACAGTCTTGTTACATTAAAAGGATTTAAAAAAACATTTCGCATCCCTACACATGTATGTTAACAACATTAGTTTATTACACCCCATAATTGTTATAGAATAATGTATTTCATTTAGTTGGAACTCATTTTAGTATGTATGCTACTTTTTGTAATACATATCCTCAAAAGGATAATGGAATATTCGTACGACTTATCATTGATCCCACCTTGTCCAATAGGGTGAGTTTACTCCATTCACGTACACCATTCCATTAAGGTGTATAAAAAAGTGTGATTTTAGATAAAATCCTAAACTCCCATAAATAATCAACTAAGTCTTTATTAACATATTCTCCACCACATTCTGACTAGACTTTCTTAATCAAAATACCAAGTTGTTTCTCAACATCATTCTTATATTCCTTAAATTCTTCAAAGTAATGTGACTTATACCTCATCAAGTATACATATAAATATCTACTAAAATAATCAGTAATAGTTATAAAGTTTGTGAAACCACCCCTTTCTTCAATTTGAAAAGGTTCAAACACATCAGTGTGAACTAATTCAAGAAACTCATTGGAACATTATCCTTTTCTACTAAATTATGATGTGATATTTTTCCTTGTAATCATGCATGACATACACCATGTGGTTTTAGTTCAAAAAATATAAATATCTATCTTTGTGTAATTTATTGACATGTGTTTTTTAGATGAAATAGTTGGTGATTCTTTAGTTTATTTTGGTATGATTATTGTGAATAAGTTTCATAATAAATTTAAATTATTTAGTTCATCTAATCATACACATAAAAACAATTATTTACATTCGTCATACCATAAAAATGATAACTTTATAAAATAAGAAACATTATTCAAAAACATGAAAATAAATCTATCAGTATTATGTTTGGATACTGATATAATTTTTTTGGTAATGGATTGTACATAATAATAAAATTTCAAAACAATTATTATCATAGTTGGAAACGTGACGTAGTAGTCAATGATATATGATTTTTTGTCTTTATTGTTTTCTCATAGATCCATCTTCCCTTCGTCAATCTTTTTGAATGTAATTTTTTTGGAAAAGATATTTTTGAATCTAATTGGTTTTTGTATTTGAATACAAATGTGAGTACCATATTCATTATCTAATTTCCAATTTATAAAAATAGATAAATGGAACTCAATAAAAAACATGCCAGAAGCTTCCCTATGCTTCGTTAGCTGGGTGTAGTTTTTCTTCTAGTGACCCTTCTTACAACATGTGAAATTGATAACATCATATTTGCTTATATGCAAAATGATATTTCTCTTATTGGAATGGCATAGTGAGGATGCTTTGGTATAAGATCGCTTCAATTGATCCGTCCATTTGTTCACCATAAGGATGAAAGGATTTTCATGGTTCCCCCCTATATAATTGGTGAAGAAAAATAAGAAGATATGGGAGAAGCCTATCAATGTTTTTATATTAAAATTAATAATAAATATAAAGAAGCACTAATGGAGTGATTCATGAATGATACTTATGCGCAATTTATAAAGAAGTTGAAACCATATAACCTCTAGTTTCAAAATACAACTAATGAGCTTGACTATGTGAGGCCCGGCTAGTGCACCCTCTTTAAGATCTCTCTAAAAAAAGATCATTATAGAAATCAAACCCTAACGATCTTTCTCTCTATCAGTAAATAGCATGAAGATGCTTGTTCATGCTATAATAATTTATGTTTTCATGTGACTTCATGAGATTACTAGACATATATGATAAAAATACGAAATAATTTTTTACAATTTAACTCAAATATTTTTCATATAAAAGGATATTTTTATCACTCTCCTCTTTTGTAGGTGGATTAGGTAATGTTGACACTGGAATATAAGATATCCATTCATAGTGAAACACAACCCAATGTCATCTAAACCATCCATATATGTTTCTATTAGTTAAGTGATGGTATCAATCCAATATTGATAATATGGATAGTGTGGATGATGAAATTTACCTTTATTCTATAATTTAAAAGAGAAGATTATTTGTACATTGTTTGATTAAAAATTATATGTGAAATAATAATAATTAATTTTTTTAAATCTCCCACTATTTTATCATTTGTCAATATCCCTCAAAAATGAACTTGGAATGTCTAGATTCTATAAAATTATAGTGTAACGATCCATATTTCCTGCTTAATGATCAAAACATTTTCCATGAGAAAATAAGATGTTATTTAGGTTTCGATCTTACCAATTGTAGGTTTGTAGTTCCTTGATCCATTGAGAAAACTACCCAATAAATAAAAAATAATTGGGATTTCCTCAACACTAGCTTCCATATTTTTATTGAACATACTTTGGCAATTAAATACAATATAAATTTAGTTAAGTTAACCCACTGTATTAGTTAATATTAAAATATAATTAATAGTTCCCTTGACATTGGATGAACAAACCCTTTAACTGTGGGATCATCTTAACTCAGATAATGGAAGGCATTATTAATTAATATTAACTCTGTATTTTATTTATTATGCATAAATTTTATCTTTTTTTATCTTTTACACGACTTATTAATATTAAGTGGATTTTAATTAATTAATTAACCATGTTCGATAAAAATTTATCCATAATTGATTTATTTACATTACCTCATTTCACATTAATTCATATATTTGTGTGATCATGGCCTTTCATCCATTAAATAAATAATGCATACAAAATAAATAAATAAATAAATAAAATAAAATGGCATGATCATGAACTTACCTAATAGTTGATTTATTGAGAGGACAACAAATCAACCTTTGACCTAGGGGAATGCTCAATGTATTGATTTTGGAATGAGTTGCAACTCTACCTATCCACATATGTATCACTGGGGTTCGCATCATTTCATCTTGAACCACTTATACACACCTTGGAAAACTCCACTTTTTACAAGTATTTACAACCCACATGTTGGAGAGGTAAAAAAAGGATTGGTTAAATGGAATTTTATAAATCACATTGTACACATAGGTCCTATATAATAATGGATGGAGGGATGAAATTCAGGCCATCGTATTTAATTTAATAAAAAATATTTTCAAACACATGCAATAAATTAAATTAAATAATTGTGACATATACACTGGTGTTGGTCAAGATCATGATTGGTCCTAAGAATACAAAAAAAATTATTTCAAATAATTCACTAGATTTTATTTCAATTCATTATTTAATTACATAAAATACACACTAATTAATCTGATTAATTATCGTATTAATCAATTAATTCATTTTATCTTATTTCATCCAATTATCCAAAAATTACCATCATTTGTGATTGTAAATAAAATAAACAATTTAATTTTATTCGAAACTAAATAAAATAGTAACAAACTTTGTACATAGAAGAAACCACATGATTACCTATCTGAATAACTCAGTATGGTTTAATTGTAAACAACACACTATTATATAATATTTTGTACCCATGTTTTTCATAATTTCATAGCATGTGATTTCAAATAATGATCCATAGAATACATGAAAATTATGTAGCCATAAAAATGTAATCCATCGAGTCTTTAATATATATTAACTATACATGATTCATAGTCTCTAATATAAAATGGAATTAATTAAAAATTTAATATAAGATAAAACCTAATGACAGACATGTACTGTCAACTTAATGACTCATGGAAATATAGTTGGTATGTTTTAAGGAGTAATTATTTAGTTTTAATATTTCCACATAAACAGGTAACATACATGATGTGTACAATCCAGCTACACGACGTGTACTTATCTTTATCGAATATCTAAAGTACACACCTAGAGACTTGGTGTGAACTTCCCATGAATATTTATAAAGAGAATGGAATGTATATAAGACACATGATGTATACTTCTATAAACATGTATGCCAATATTTACATTCTATGTATTAAATACATGTGATGTATTAATTACATAATGAAGTTTGACCCCTTGTTTTGGTCTTGAAAGTTCAGGGCTTACAAAGCATGTAGTCCAACGACATAGAGTGTACTGTAGAAAAGTTATGTTCCTCCCTGGCTAGTCAACAAATTATGAATATATTTCACACAATATACATTTATTACCCAATGAACCAAAATCCATGCAGACATCATTGTGTAATGAACAAGGATACATGTCGTGTACGAAAGAAGTACACACTGTGTATTCTTGGATTATCCAGATAGGATATATTGAACTTCCATATGGGATATTCATATGTAAAATTTGTTAAACATTTATCAAACATAATAATATTTGTTAGAAATAAAGAAGTGGGAGAATATATTTTGGTGATGGATAAAGAATCAATTAAAACAAGAAATTAATCTTAACTTTTAAATATGCAATGATCAATAATCAAATAAATAATTTTAAATTTGAATGAAACATCAATATAATAAAACATAAAGGTTTTGGTTGTAGTAAAATTACCTCAGTGGCTGTAAAACAAAAAGAATATTATCAATCCAATGGATAATTCATAATATTCTTAATGTTGTGAACACCATGGACATTTTCACTATCAGATAGTCACGTTAATATACTCAAAAACACAGAGAGGATATTTTTATGATAAATTGAAAAATAATTTATTTAAATTCTAAATAATATTTTACCTTGTCTTAGGTTCTTTCTTTGATGATGATGACATTGATCTTTTAAAATACTCTCTTCAGATTACCATTATATCTCTTGTAAGATCCAAGTGTAGAATCCATCAAGCGGTGTACACGTGCTACTTTGATATGTGAACAATCATCGATAGAATGTAGGGTGTTAGAATCGTGGACCAATCATATTTTTTTGTCCACCTTGATCGATAGTGCATCTGGATTAAAGGATTTCTCCTCATTATTTTGAATATGAGAGGAAGAGGAGTTGATAGATAAATCCATTATGTGCAGTGATTATCAATTCTCAATTACACTACGAAACAAACATAACCCTCTATTTATAGATCTAGGGATTAAATTAAAATATTATTTAACTTCAAACCCCCCAATAAATAATATAATAATAATTAAAAACCCAGTTACATAAAGAATACAATAATAATATTATTTTATTGCATGCATTCAAACATGATAAATAATAAATACTATTTTACTAGATTGTAAATTAATATTTACCACCATACATGATCTTAGTATGATATAACTCCAAATAATTTATTGAATAACCAAATAAATAAATATTTAAATATTTCATTCATCAATAAAAATTTGTGATCGATGAAACATGAATAAAATTATTCCTCAATCTTATGAATACTATTTATCCTATTAATAAAATTCAATTAGAATTTAATCAATATGAATAGAAACACTTAGTGTGTGTGTGTAAGATCCCAAACTTTCTAGAGATGTCTCATGCTCATTTCAGGTATTCGTTTACCCTTGTTTTTATCATATGTATGTTTGGTTTATCTTTGGGGTTGTTTTAGGAGAATTTTGAAAAATTTATAAGCCCATGGGGATGTTTATGTTTGGTGCACTATTAGGAAAAACCATACAATTTGCCTTAGGAACCAGTGTGCCCCTTTTTTGACCCATAGGAGGTGGTGCACAGTTTGACCAAACTGTGCGGCCTTCCTCCCCAAACCGTGCAATATCATAAAAAAAGGTTTTAATAACTGTGTCATGGTTTGGTGAATCATGTTCCCACCTAGGAGTAATCATGAACCCCATTAGTAGGGGCACATGATTAAGGAACACAGTCCAGAAAACCATGCTCCCCACCCAGGAAAATATTTGCATGGGATTTTGAACCCCCAAAAATTTATTTAAAATTTTCTAGATGGCAATTTATATCACTAATCACCCTATTTCATCCTAACATGATTTATAATGATTTTGGACATTCCAGAGAGGGTTCCAAGGCTCCTCAAACACCTTCTCTTGTAAATCATTGATCTTATGGAAGAAGATTGGCTCCCCGATATGATTTTTTCTTTCTTATTTAGATTATTATCTCTCTTATATTTTCCTCATATAGAGGGAATATTTAATTAAATGGAAATTAGTTTAGATCTATGTTTTTATGCATTTGGTTTTTTTGTATCATGATCCAAGTTTTTTTCCTATCTCTTCCTCACCATTTTGAATTCGACCGTTCTACATCAAATTTAGGGGTTACTATTTGGAGAGTGTTCATCAATAATCTTGATATAGGTGTTCTAATTTATAATTCCAATAGTATTGATTATGTTCATGTGTATTTAATTGTCTATTGTGTTTCTATGTTGTGAAATTTCATTTAAATTGGAAATAATGAATTTATTTCCATGAAATGTGGAGACCCTTCATAGATCTTGTTTTACCCATTGGATATTATGAGACCAGAATTTATAGAATCCCATGGGGTGTGGAAATACATTTAAATGATAATTTTTTTTTTAAAATAGAATAATGGGTATTCGAAATAAAAATAAATCCTTTTTTGGATAAATGGATTTAAGGGGTTAATTGGTTAAACATTGAAAGATAAATGGGATATGGAATAAATGATGATAAATGGATTAATGGGTAATATTTTTAGGTCATTCCTTGTGATAAAGTGAATGACAAGGGTTTTGTTTGATAAATGAATTAGTATGTTGTCTTGAAAGTTGATTATACGTGAGTTATGAATGTGGAACCATGATATGTTATATTTGTTAATGGTTGAACAATGAGTTGTCGGTTAGGGGCAATGACTAAAAATACCCCTGGGGTTCTATAATTCTACTCTATCCTCGTGTTATATATATATATTCTTGTGATCAATGAGTTTTTGGTTAGGGACTATTGCTCTAAATACCCATGAGGTTTTAGACTTCTACATTAGGTCCCCAATGAATTATTGTGAAATTTGAATTAAATGAATAATTAAATACCATAAAATATTTATTTGTTATGTTCTTATGATGTATGGGTTAGAATCCAGAATAGGTTGAAGTAGGTATGATTGCTTCTGGTCCCATCTTGAACATGGTGGGCCCTTGTAGTTAATTAAAGAATAATGAAATGTGTAGCATGTTTACGTTTCATTTGTTCATTATTCTTTATAAAACTACATACATTATTATAGACTAGATATTTATTTAGAGTCTGTTGGTGGTGTCCTATTGAGTTGTAGTCACACCCTACTCAGGCTACCTGATTGGTACATGAAAAGTCGTCATGCTTGTAGGATAGGATACAGGAATGATCCCTATGTTAGATAGCTGGGTAAGGATTTTGAGATGGATCATGGATGTGGAAAACAAACATATTGTTGGGACACAATTGTGAAATTTTAACAAGTCTTTATTTTTGGGTTTTAACTTGAAACATGAAACTTATAATTCATGATATATCCACTTCTTGAGTTTATGGTTATTTTCTGAATTTTGGATTTATACATGTCATGTTGGTATAAATTTGATTATTTTTTTATCATGGTAATCACCTTAATTGGATATATTTTATTGAATTATAATCTTTTGATACTTTGATAAAGAGGGTATAGTCTCCCCATGTTACATATTAAACTCTTTCTACTAGTTGGAAGCCTCTGGCATGTTGGGAGGTGTACCTAAGGTCATGTGACGAACTGACTCTGAGCACCAATATGTGAAATCTGGGTCAGGATGTCACAAAGTTATATTGGAATTGTTTTATTTTCTTTTAAGTTGCATTACTATTTTGTAAAGGTAGATAAGAGACTAAAATGAGTTGGGACATCGTCATAAGCTCATTCATGGGAATATATGACCCATGTGTGGGGGAAAACCTATGTACCCAAGCTGTGATTTTTGTTCATGGTGTTTATTGTTATTGTTGAATGTTATTTGACCTTGAGTGATTAACTTTTTCTGTGATATTATTGTTTTTTGAGATTTTACTCATGTACCATCATGGAATATAATTTGGGTATACATGAATAATTTTAGACACTCATGATTTTATGTTACATACATCATTTTAGGCATCCACAAAAAATAGGCTTTTTGTTGAGTTACTGAATGGATTTTTTTTAATTGTGTTTTTTATAAATAAAAAGTTCATAAAATGAATTTAAATGGTAAAAATTATGATAAATATGGTAAATTTAAATGGATAAAATTAATTTATAATAAGAAAATTGAAATATAAAAGTGTTTTACCCTATGTTATCTTGGACCTAGGTGAGGGATGGTTGAGGGTAGTGACAATACATTAGTTTTAACATTGTGGAAGATTATGGGGGATGAATTTTTATATAATTATATGAATCCCTCATATGTAATGTGATTATTATGTGTTATGTATCCTAATATGTGTATTTGGAATTAGAGTCATGCCTCCATGACAAAGTCTATTGATTGGATGACTGAATAACATGGATGGAATTGTACCTCTAATGCTATTAATAGAGGCTCTGATCATTCTAGTTGATGGAGTGGAATAGAAGTTCGATAATAACTCTACTTTCTTTATATATTTTATAGAAATAGACCCTGGGTGGGTTGTGTGAAATATGTCTTACCTGACATCGAAGTTCTAGTTTTATCATTTTTTAACCTTCACTAGAGAAGGTTTTCATAAGGTAGATGAGTTCTAGATTGAGTCTCTAAAAAATCATTGACCATTTAGATGCTCATTTAGAGAAAATATTTGAGTTGGATGTTTATATGTTGTTAGGGTCAAGGAAGCGCTAGTTGTATATTCGTCCTTGGGATGAGCAACTGAAGAATATGGTATGAAAATAAATCCAATAGAAGTTTATGGCATACAATTACCTAGACATTCTCTTGAAGGATGTAGAAGCTAAGTTTATATGGTTGACCTTGGGGGTATGTCTTTAATGAACTATACTGATCATTTCAGAAATTTGTATCTCTGTATTCTAGTATTGACAGGAGGTGATTCAACTGTGGAAAAAAATTTGAATGCACTTAAATGTGAGATTAAGGCCTAGGTTAAAATTTTATGATTGAAGAAGTTTTATAATGTGGTGAATTAGGATCTCATTTTTAAGGGGAACCTGAATGAGGATTCTTGTGCAATGTTGGTGGTTTCTTCTGGATGGCCAGAAGGTTCATATTCCAATTGTAGGAAGAATTTATATGAGAACATCAACCAGGGAAATGGAAAACAAAGTATCTAGGGAGATGGATTACATAATCATATCAGTGACTGAGTATACTAACACTAGTGTGGTAGGTCAGGTCACATTCATAGCCAGTGTCCATTTCCATCAATGGAGTGTCGATCCTGCAGCAGGATTAGTCACTTACATAGGTATTTCATAAAATCTCAAATAGTGGGTAGTGATAGAGGTGATAACCTAAATTAGAGTAATGTGCGGTGGTATTCTAACCCATATAATGAGTTAAGTTTGAGTTCCTATGGTTATAGATATTTAGGTGGTGGATATGGTACTTTAGTGAAAGATTTTATATATCAGTATTGTATTGTATCTTAGGGGACTCAGACTGAAACATAGGATATAGGGATAGGATAGCTACTTGTAGTTCCTCCTACACTTGTGGATAGTGATTCTATGATATTGAGATTTATAGGTACTATTATTCTATATTCTATAATAAATAGTTCTTAAATTGACATAGGATCCTCACATTCCATTATATCTACTCATATTGTGAATGGTTTGAGTCTAACGATGGATTTTGTGATAGGGGTTATGGTAATCGACACACTGTGGGGTGTACGATCATGGGACATAAACTTATGAAAGGTATTTTTATCAAGGCTGGGGTATTTTTTTTCTTTTGTATCTTTATATAATAGAAATGTTAGTTTTTTCCTTGATTTTGGGTATGGATTGGTTGGTATCATACTGATCCCACATTAATTATTAGCATAAGAGAGTAACATTTACATCTTTTGAGGGTAACAATTATGTACATCCTGAAGAATGGGATATATACGAAGGTCGTGCAGGGCCAACACATTAGAAATTGGGGGATCTCATCACCCAAAATTATAAAAAATTTTGGATAACGGTGGTGTAGAGAAAAGTGTCTTTCCACGCATATTGGACTAGTTTTTGGATTTGTTTCCTGATTACTTATTTTGGATGTCTCCTGAGTGTTATTTTGAGTTTAAAATTTTACTTATATTGGGAGATGAAATAGTTTTTATTCCACCTTAGCAAATGGAACCAAAAGATATTAAAGAAAATAATAATCCCCTATAAGAATTGTTGGATAATGGATTTATCTATCTGAGTACATCACCTTGGGTTCTCTAGTTTTGTTTCATAATAAGGATGATGAGAGCATGAATTTATGTTTTGATTAATGGAATTAAGAATATATGATAGTGAAGAAACTATATCCACTTCTGTGTATCAATGATCTCTCTGACTAGTTGAGAGGATCTCTTTTATTTTACAAGATTTACTGGATATTTAGGTATCATTAGTTGATAGTTATAAATTCTGATATACTTTAGACTACTTTTAGAAGTTGGTTTATTTTTCATGAGTTTTTTATGATGCTTTTTTGATAAAGGATTCTCTATCTATATTTATGGTCTTGATGAAAAAAATTTCACACATACCTAGATCATTTTGTTGTTGTTTTTTTGGATGAAATATTGATGTACTCCAAGACTTATGATGACCATTCCAAATATCATGGCATCATCCTGAGTACACTGAGAGTGAATCACCTTTATTCCAACCTATCTAAGTGTCAAATTTAGATTTAATGGATAAATATATTAGGCTAAATTATCTATTAGGAAGGTGTGTTAGTAGACCTATTTAAATTTCATGCAGTGATGTCTTGGGAGAAACCTAAGATGGTTTTTGATAACTAAAGATTTATGGGGTTGGAAGGTTATTATTGAAGGTTTATCTAGGACTTTTCCCATTTGGAAACACCAAATTAAGTCTTGAATAAGAAGGGGCCATGTTTTAGTGGTTTGGAGCATGTGATAAGAACTTCCATAGTTAAAATGGATTTGACTAATGTACCGATTTTGATCCAACCTGACCCGGGTGAGGAGAATACCTTGTTCTGTGATGTGTCTGAGATAATTCATGGAGTAATGTTGATGTAAATGGATTGAGTAGTGGAATATGGGTCATGACAGTTCAGACCACATGAACAAAATCACCTTATTCATGATCTCAAGTAATCTACGATGGTTTAGACCTCGATGTATTGGTGGCATTACCTATTGGGAAAAAGTTTATTGTGTATACCAATCACAAAAGCATAAAGTATATCTTCCTGAAGTGAGATTTGAATCACTAGTTGTGGAGATTGGTTGAGTATATGTAGTTTTTTTATTTTTATCTATCCCATACTCCATGAAATTGAAACTATGTTAATATTTATTTAGGTTAGAATACATAGACAAAGGAAGTCCTAGAATCAAGTTTTGAGAAAAGGATGATAGATCTACTAGCTAAATGCATATTGTTGTTTAGGAGGTCTTAGAGAACTTGAACCTTGCATCCAAAATAGTTGAGTCCAAACATCTAGGTTGGATCAGGTGGAGGCATTATGAGGACCCAAAATATTTGTTCTTGAGGTAAATCATTAAAGTTGGGGGGTCACCGTCCTATTGGACTCTAGAGAAGGATGAGATCATTTATCTCAAGAACTGTGTTTTTCTTCCTATGTTTATTCATGAAGGGGTGATTCCTGAATTTTATGAATTAAAGTGGATGGTGCATCTTGGTTTTACAATAATGAACCATGACCTACATGAATAGTATTGGTGGATGAGAAAAAAGGGATTTCAGGTTTTGGGACATGATGCCACACTTGTCAATAGGTGATGGTCATAAATCAATGATGTGGTGGTTTGATACAGCCATTTTAAATTCAATAATGGATGTGGGCTGATGTTACCATGGAATTAATGGTTGTTCCTCCAAGGGTACCTCATAGGAATGATTATATATGGGTGATTGTGGGCTGGTTGACAAAATTAGCACATCTCTTTCCTATCTAAGATACTTCAATGGTACGCCAGTTGGGTGGGATGTATGTTTGAGAAAATTTCAATTTTAATTGGGTGCATGGAGAATAGTTTTATACCATTATTATCTCATTACGTCATGATTCAATAAATGCTTATAGAAGGTGTTGGGTACCTAGGTGTTTCGGATTATGGATTTCCACCCGTAGACAAATGGACAATTAAAGCGCACTATTCTGGTTGAAGAGGACATGCTAAGAGAATGAATACATGATTTTTGAGGGTCATGGGAAATAATATTAGTACTTGTTTAGTTATCCTATAATAACAGTTATCAACTGACTATTCAGATGGCACTATATGAAGCACCTTATAGAAGTCCATGCAGACCACCTTTGCTTTAGATGGAGGTAGGTGAGTCTAAGTTGTTTGGTCCAAGCCTTTTGTAAGATACATTAGAGTTGGTCTAGTTGATTTTTAAATGAATTACTAAGGCTCAGAGTAGGAATAAATCATATTTTGATCGACGTTGTAGACCTCTTGAGTTTATAGTGGGATATTTTCTGTTTCTTTTAGTGTTTCCTAGATTAGGTCACTATAGGATTCGTAGGCAAAGAAATTTGGAAACTAGGTTTTTTCAGACCATTTGAGGTTGGAGATAGGATAAGACTAATAGAATATAAATCAGATCTTCTATAAAGTTATAGTGATCTGAATGATTTTTTTTCAGGTGTCCCAACTTTGAAAGTATCACCCTTAATGTAAAAACCCAATTTTTAGACGAGGTTAAGATCCTTTAAATTTCAGTGTAAATTTATATTTTGGGAATTTTATGAAATTCTAAGGAGATAATGTGAGTTCCAAGTGTGTAAAAAACTTGTTCGAAACCCGAGGTTGATTTCCTGGAAATGAAAATTGGGCCGCCCCGTAAGTAGAAACTGTGTGATCCTGTTTTCATGATTTTAACAACAATGCTATAGATGGGAAAAGAGCTTCAAGAGGCCATAATGATTGACAAAAACATGAATCCTAATCCAAATACTCATGTGAGTGGATGTGAAACACTTAGCATAGTTTTACAACATCGTTGTAGCATGTTTAGGCAAATAGTGTACATAAAATAGTGCAAGGTCCCCCTTGATGGAACGAAGGGCGCATATTTAGTGTAGGGATTGGCCAACTGTGAATCTAAACCATGTGATCCAGATATTTTGGGTGATATCACCATTTCCCCTTAAATTATAATTAACTCACTTCATCCTCTCATTTACTCCTCCATTAAAAAGAATTACCCCCCCCCCCTTATGTTTGAAGCTTCCTCCTTAGCAGAGGGCTAGGTTCCTCGATTATTTCACCGTCTGAACTCTGATTTTATATCTATTCATCTCATTGGATATACACTGACATGTTATTTAATATTTTGTATCTTTTCACTATTATTCTTTTTATGATATTTTCTATTTTATTGCAAGATCATATTCCCTATTTCTAAGTAATTCATTCGTTCTTTCATTTTCTCTCGATCCAGGCTAAAGGAAGGGCCAATTCTGGATGTGAAGAATATTATGATCTTAAGTTGTCGAGTTCTTCTACCTTAAGTCATGATGATTTTTAATATGTTCCATTTGCGCTCCGTACTAAATTCTCCATGTGTTTCTCTAAATTACACTTAAAGAATGTTTAATTCATTCTCTTTGATAGAAGTGTTCTAATGATCCCCTATTCAGGTGGGTTAGTTTCCTTAATACATTGCCACCCTCTTAGGTATTCCCATGGTTTTTACATGATATTGTTTAATGATGAATTATCCAAACCATCATCTAAATTGTTTTTCATGCCTTTGATGTGAGATAGTTATAATGAATCAAATTGAATGTGAGTTTTATGAACATGTCATGTGATTAAATGGAAAAATTGTTATTACTTTATTATTATTAAATATTAATGAGTTAGGAATTATTCATTGAATTGTTTTAAATCTAATTTTCACTTATCACTATTGATGTATGGGAATGATGACCCTTATTAATTATGGTAATTGGGCCTGATGGCCCTTGTGTTTATTATATATATACATATATACACACATGTGGTCATGGAGATCCTATGATCATGATAAAGGAATGAATACCCTTTAAAATTGTGATACAGGCTTGATAAACTGTTATAAAAGTGATGTGGGCATAGTGACCCATTATAAATGTGATATGTGTATGGAGACTATTTAGGACTATGATATTGGCATGGAAACCATTTATAAATCTGATATGGGAATGGTGTCCCTTATGATATAATGATCTGGGAATGATGTCCCATATGATATGATACTAGGAATGAAGACCCGTATTATGATACACAAGAATGGTGAAACTTACTAATATGATATTATGCATGTTGTTCCCTAATCATGTGATACTTTGCATGACGACCCATGATACTTATGAAACTTGGGATACATCTAATGGATGTATGAGTTACACCTCGAATCCAGGATGGTGGTACTATCCATATATATGGTTATAGACTCCACTATGTATAAAGTCCATATATGTTTATACACATTGTTACTTGTTCAGATATATCCGGATTATGTCAAAGTAGGTACTATCAGTTAGGTATCCTTTAGGAACCAGAGCTGACCCATTTATAGATTTCATTAATGCTTTTATATATACACACTTCCATATTATTTTCACTAACTGGATATTTATATACACTATTATTGGTAGCCTACTATGTTTATATAATACTCTATTTAGGAATCTTATGGTGTATTTACATACTATATTCTTGCAAGTGTTGATAAGGGGAAGAATCCACTTATGGATGTGTGGCTTCTTGTATGACTTAGGATGGGAGCTTGGTAGCGGATGGCTAGCCTAGATATCATGATACATGGATAGAGTTTTGAATTTTTGTTCATTTTTTATATCATATTATTTATAGACTACTTGATACCATTTATACATGTTTTTCCTATTTTTTAGACATGACATAATCATATTTTTATATGATTCAGTTTACTGCTTTTTATTATTATTCAGTTCCTGGGTGTTTATTCCTACTTCTACCATATTATCCATTATTTATGTGATTACTCTATTTATCTATCTATTTCAAAAAATGTTCTACTCTAATAATAGGGAATAGTGTCCCCACAGAAAAACCCTAAGACCCTGCTATTAGTCGGAAACCAATAGAATATGGGGAGGCGCTCTTGAGGCTATGTGACCCACTGGTTTAGGGCACCTCAGAGTGGAAATAGAGTTGGGATGTGACAAATGGGTATAGTAGGATTGTTTTCTTACCTTTATAATTTTATACAATAGATATGAGATTAATAATTCTTTGGGACTTGGTTAAAAGTTGTTCATAAGAGTTTCTAACCCATGTTTGGGGTAATACTGAGTTGTCTGGAATAATGAATTATTGTTCTGTATTATTCATATTACAATTGATTTGATTCCACAATCAGGTGAGACACTTGAATTATGATATTAATTTTAGTTCTATTATTGAGGATATTATTTTATCACGCACTGATGATATGACGGAATTCTATCTCATTTATTATTATTTGGAGTTGTTGAAATTCACATTCCATGCATTATGCCATGTAACATAGGATGCATTTCCTGATTTAATGATATTATTTTATGTGCCTTATGTGATATAAATTGAAATTGGATAACACTTAATGTAGGGGATTGCGAAAATAGATCTGTACTTATATTTCATATTGTAACTGGAACAATTTTTTCCCATATAAGCTATAACAAACTACCTAGGTGACCAATCATGGCATGTTGATTCATGGGACACTAACTGCATTGAATAGAACATGTCATGGTTCAGATCAAGGGTATTTCAAAATTTGATTCATGATCTGTATGGCCCCTTATGGACTGGAAGTGTTGATCTATTTAGTTTAATCATTTAAAAACAATTCTAATATAAATTTGAATTAAAATTAAATTGAATACAATGAAACATAGAGCATGACCCAAACGTGAACTTAATAGTATATATTAGGTTGTGTCTCTAGTGTTCTATAAAATGTTTCTACCACCCATGATTTGATTTATGAGTATAAATAAGGTGTTTTTTATCATAAAAATTCCTTGTACCTAGTATATTCCTATATCAAAGTATTATTTTTTATTGAAACTTTATCTAAGGTGTGTGTTTGGAATTTTCAGAGAAACACCATCATGATGTCCTTTGGTCATGTAACACCCCGAGATTTTATGAAAAATATTCTTTTTAATTTCATTGATGTCTTATGTTGTACGCTACCCCAAAAGGGGCATGAACAACACACATCCCTGACTTGGCTTGCATTACACACAATCGCAACCTTCCACGATAGTGTGTGTTGTACGCAATACCTAGTTTCGCTAAACAACGCTATGTTATATAATCTAGCCGTTATGAATAGTAATACCCACTTTTTGTAATTTTATAAATTTTATATTTCAAAATGGACTTCATTTTTGGATTCATAATATCGAAATTAGCCTAGGGTGAATTTTTGGTATTTTTCTGAAAATTTTCAATTTTTGATGAATAGTGAAAACACTAGGTTACTATTCAAAAACCGACTTTTTATTTAAATAAATATTTATTTTATTTAAATTTATTTTAGGTCACAAATGATACATAATACCTATATAAGTTCAATTTAAGTCATTGGAGTCATTTTATAATAATTTTAGATATATAAAAATTTTATTGAACTTTTCACCGTCTTTTACCCACCTCCAAGGAGAATTTGAAAATTTACATAAAACTTAATTTTACCGCTTATGTGACAGGAATTTCAAAAATTTGATAGACATGGTTAATATCGAGGACTAAAATGTGGTTCAATGAGACGAAAATAATTTTTTGTGGATAGTAACTTTTTACTCTTTTTTACCACAATTAAAAGTAAATACGGTAAGTAAGGGTAAAAATGATATTATTATTACCCTAACACATGTCCTAATTCTATTTGATAAGTGTAATTAGACCAAAAACAACCTTAGGAATAACGAATGACCATATAGGACCACTTGGATTGGATTAGGACATTTATTATTAATTTATTTAAAGAAGGGTTAAAATAGTTAAAATCAAAGTTTTTTAACTAAATAATTTTTAATATAGGGTTATACATAAAATAAATTCGACTATAAATATTCATTATAAAGATAAAACGATTTCCTACATAATTGTGTTTTATTTATAATTTTAAAAAATAAATAATTTATTTTATTTATGACACAATGATGATGTAGTAATTATTTTATTAATGAAATATTTACATAATTGATGTTATAAATACCCAAATAAATGTAATTTGAGGCTTTTAATGAATTAAATTAATTTACATGTTAATATGACATGTTAGTATTGATTTAGTTAACGTTTTTAGAACTAATCATTCTGTTATGATTTTCACGAAAATCAATTAAAAAAATAGTGTCAAAATTTACATAAAATAGTTTTTAAAACAAATATTATATTATTAATTGTTATTTTATTCCTAAAAATCTAAAGTTCGTTAAAATGAATTAGATAAGGTTATATATATTAATAATAAACATCTTCGGGTTCGTTTGGCTTGTTATAGTAAGTATATTAACCTTATAGTGTAAGAAAACAAGAAGACATGATAAAAGAAAAATTATTTTACTTAAAGTTAAATATAAATGATAAGGTTAAAATAGAAACCTAAACTTGTCTAAATTCTATTGGCTGAGAGGATTGCGACCCATTCCCGCCATAGCTTAGAAATAACTCAATTTGGAGCTTTTAAAAACTGAATATGACTTTATAATAAAATAAAATTTTTTGTTATTCCAATGGGGCCCCTCTCCTCCCTTATAAAAGGGAACTTCCTCCCTCTCTTCCTCACACCACTTTGAGCCTTCAAGCTCGGCCAAACCCTACCAATTTCTCTTCTCCACATTCCTAGAAATATCCTAGTGGTTCTGGGATTTTTCAAAGACTAATCTTAGTGCCCTATGAGGAGGTCTCAATAAAGCGTGTCGAAATAAGAGGTAATATCCATTACCGATTCTTTCAACTTTATTTCTTCTTCTACTTTTCCTCTTTAGTTGTTTAATTATTAAGTAATAACATAAGAATCACTCGTATATTGATATTTTATTATAAGTATGAAACAACCCTATTTCACCATCTATCCATCCTACGGAAAACGAAATCACCGCACGTGCGTACGTATGGAATACCCTCTCCATGTCGTGGTGTAATCTGTTTTCAACCACCACCTTACTTGGATGGGTATAATGGTGTAAATAAATAACTATATATGATTATTGAAAAGTGATATTTATTCTGAAATATTATACATACACTTCAATGTAATACCACGATAATGGGAATGATATCATCGCATGTGCGTACGTACGGACTACCGTCGCCACGACACGATGAGATTCATTCTCCATGTTAACCATTCATGAATGATTATAAAGTATATATAATAAGTAATCATGAAATATATTACATAACAATGATACTGGATTTATGTTTATATACATTTAAGTCATATACTTAATTTCATTCTATTCAATAAGGAAACCAAAACAATGTTCATGCGTACGTACGACCAACCGTCTCCATGAACATTGTATTTCATTCCATCGATCTATCATATATATATGTATATACTGAATATATATTATATATAAATCATGTTTTACATTCTAGAATTATGTAAATCAGGATATAAGTAATAATATCAAGAACAACAAGTCCAAACACGTATGGTAAATAAAACGATTTTACCCAAAACACTGGTTTAACATGGAACATACAAAAGAACCGGTAATATAAAGTCATAAGTGAACCATAAATGATATCATAAAAATTAATATGACTATGTAATAAGTCAATGAAATTATTTAAATCATTATACAGGAGGATTGTAAACATACGAATCATATCAGACCTAAGGTATGGGATAATTTATCAATGTCATTTTTATCCGAGATTGTTTCTTCGTAAGTATTTACTGGGGTTATCGTTATCTTCCAAGCCCATGTTTTCTAAAAAAAATTCATGTATGTTTAAAGTCCTTTTTACCCATTTTTGACTTTTACTACATGGTATGTAAGGAATCTTTTTTTCTTTAGCATATGAGGTACTTTTTTACTTTTCCAACAAAAGTACAAGAAGAATGTTATTTTTAACTTATATGGTGTGAACATATTTTTGCGGTTTCATAATGCCTCATTTTCATGAAGCTTACTCTACATGATTTTATGACTATTTTCAACAAAATACTTTTATTTTAAAAGTGCATGGAATTTTTTGTAAAGAAAATGATTTTGAAGAAGAAAGGATATTTTCCTCAAGAATTCATTTCAAATGTTTTATCGAAACCATTTTCCATCTAAGATGACATTATTTCATATGTGTAGGTTTCAAGTTTAATGTCTCTATGATTTAAATGGTTTCAGTTTTCTTATTATGAAATGATATCCATTTCTTTTATATGGATTATGTGACGATGGGATGATGTTTATGAAACCTATTTTATTTATTGGGTTTTTATGAATGATGTATGTTTATTTTGTGGCACAAGTAAGAATGATTTCATTATGAGATGGGTGAGACATATATCTACCTTCAATTCATTGGGTAAATATTTATATCTCATGAGATAGACATGGTTGGAACGGTAAGTTAATCCAGTTCAGTGTTACAGGACTGAAACGAGGAGTGAACTTGATTCAGAAAGGGACTTTTTCCACTAAGATGGTCTTGGTAGCAAAGCCTTGGATACTATGGAAATCATAAGATGTGCTTAATGGTTTCCACAACTACATGTTTTATTCCTATGCTATTTTATCATGATTGATGTTCCCTTATGATATATGCCATACGTACTTCCAAATTTCATGTCTTTGCTCAAGATTTTGATGTTTAGATTTTATGTTCAAGTTTTTGCATTCAAATATTTATGGATTGTTTTATGTTCTCTTTTTTTACCCTTACTGGGCATTTGAGCTCACCCATTTTTTGTTTTCTTTTCGCCAGGTTATAGAGAAAGGTTATAGGTAAGAAAAAAGGGGAATATATTTATGGGAGATGTTGAAGATCTTTCACCACGATTAGAATATTATATTCCAAGTTTCCAAAGACACTAAATTATTACGGTCCTTGTGTGTCTCTTTTTGTTATGTACTAAGTATTCCGCATAAGTAATGTAATGTCCATGTACGTCAAGCATCGGGTCTCTACAGTTGGTATCAGAGGAAAGGTTTAGTCAACCTTTGGAAACTAGGATGCAAGAACTTTAGTGAGATCCCTACAGATATTTCTACGGTATCTCTAGGGATGTCCCTAAGGATAAGTATAAGTATAGGTTATAGTCCTAGAATTATGGTAACGTTTTTAGAATTAAACCTAAGATGTTAGATATTGAAGGTAATCCCCCTTTATTATGTTGTTTTCCCTAGCATGATGTTTTCCTCTCACACTATTCATTTTGTGTTTTAGATGATGGATGGAACCCGATGGAACCGTGTTGATAAATGTAATGGACATTGTAGTGATTGTCCTCCTGAACAAACAAATGTTATGGGAGATGGAGTTAAAAATCTTATTTCTATACTTACACAAGCTATGAATCATTCTGGACTTCCAAATGAGCAGAGAAGGGAACAATATTTCATTGATTCCTTTATGAGGCAACGTCCACATTCTTTCAGTGGGTCTTCTGATACACTTGTTGCTGAAAAATGGATCAGTTTCACTGAAATGAAATTTTCAGTTCTTCAATGTTCTGAACATGATAATGTCATCTTATCAGTATATCGTGTTGAAGCTGAAGCTGATCAATGGTGGAATATTATCAATAATATGAGGCCAAGAGATGAAATTGAGTCCATGGAATGGGACGAGTTCAAGAACTTATTTTTCAATAAGTACTTTCCTCTATTTTTTGAACAAATATGGAGAAGAATTTTCTTGAACTAAAGCAAAAGGATGATGAATCTGTTGGTATATACGAAGGGAATTTTACAAGTCTTGCAAGGTATGCATCTGGATTTATCATCCAACCTGAAAGTAAAGTTGATCGATTCTTTAGTGGCTTAAAACCAAATCTTTGAAGGGAATTAGCTATAAGATACTTCAGTAGTTATGAAGAAACTGTGAGTTGTGCTACCAAGGTAGAAATGTAAGTTGGTGTTACATATCCATCTCATGGTTTTGATAAGAAACGAAAGATGGAGTTCAAGGAGAAATCTCAGAACAATGTTGAAAATAAGATGAATGTTTCATTATGATCAAAGTGTGGAAAGAAGCATGGTGGAGATTTCCTAAAAGGTACTACAAAATGTTTTAAGTGTGTAAAAGAAGGTCATCGAGCAGTTTATTGTCAATGTAATGGGAAAAAAGGTTGCTAATGATATGAATAGAGAAAAGACTACATAGAACTCTCCACCAACACTTAAATGCTTCATGTGTAATAAATGGGGAATTATGTTAATAAATTCCCTAATCCACGGGTTAATGATGATGAACGTGAGCAACCTCTTAAAGTAAAGGATAAAGGGAAGTCTCATGCAATCACTATTTGTGATTTTGAGTATTAAATGATGTTGTGTAATGATAAAGTGTTTATATAATGGGATTTAAAAATAGTATCATGGGATCTCATTTATGGTATTGTGGAATTTTGGAATATCTATGTATTGGTTTTCAATTATTATACGGTACTGGTAACCATGAAAATGTGATTGAAATATTTTTGGAAAGAAGATGAAATGCGCATATTGAAGGGATAAGGAGAAAATAATGTAATAGTAATCATGAGCTCATGAATAAAATAAAGACAATGTGATATTATGGTTTGAGTATATAGAAATTTTGGGGTTTTGGTATCTGGAAAGAGTTAACATTTGATAGCACTCATGTTTTCCTTAAGATTCAATGGGTATTCATTTTTCAAGAGAATATATGATTAAGGCCTTCGAATGTTTAGAATGTGACCAATAAGACATATCTTATGATATATGGGGATCAACGATGGTATTAACATGCTTGTTATATGAAATCTCTAGTAATCATTTCCACTATAATATGAGAATGGACTTCAATATTATGGATAATCCTAAAGATTGGAATGGATTATTTTGGACATAAGTTAGTATTGTGTGTTTAGAAAAAAACGGACAACCCGCAGAACGGGCGACAACCTGTCGCGTGGACAAGGCTGTGGTAATCGAACCCACAACCAAAGTGCGACTGGCCTTTATAACATACCACTAGCCTACAGGAAGTCCCTGGATAGTAGAAACTAGTTTTATTTTATTATGCGGTATGATATATTAAGTATAAGTTCATTTTTGGAATCGTATACGATTAACCACACCATGGATGGACTTATGTATATTTGATAACTTTTTCTAACCTTTTGTTTAAAATAGATGGAATGACCCATCATTATATAACATGATCTGTTAACACTTCATGAATAAAAAATTCAACTTAATTTCTTTAATATATGAAGTGGAAATTATTCAATCCATGAACAATGGTGATATTGTACCAAAATCAAGAAATTATTTCTTCTAATTCAAAATTTTCATCTTTAGGAAAATGATATTGAAAACTAAAAATGTTGTCCTAGTGATCTTATATCCGATGAATCATATGGTACCATAGATCATCACAAATTAATGGCTTTGTGATTGATGGATTTTTCATAGCCATGTTCTCTACCACTATCCATCAGAACATGATGGTTAGATTTCTCTTCCATATCCATATTTTCACCTATGTTCTTCTATGTGGAAACCCAGTGATTAGTTATTTGGGTAACCGTTACGTTTCATATATTAGTTTTTAAAGACAGGTTTTGGTATTCATTTTTACGATGTGGATTTCTATTAAAGAAACAGTCTAGTAGTAAACAATTTATAACCCCGACGAATTTCGAGGGCGAAATTCATTTTAAGGGAGGTAGAACGTAACACCCCATGATTTTATGAAAAATGTTATTTTTAATTTCATTGATGTATTGTGTTGTAAGCTACACTAAATGGAGCTTTCACAACATGCATCCCTAACTTGGCTTGCATTACACGCAATCATGACCTTCCACGATAGCATGTGTTGTACACAATACCATGTTTCGCTAAACAACGATATGTTATATAAACTAGCAGTTATGAATAGTAATACCCACTTTTTTTAATTTTATAAATTTTATCTTTCAAAATGGACTTCATTTTTGGATTCAATATATCGAAATTAGCCTAGGGTGAGTTTTTGGTATTTTTCTAAAAACATTCAATTTTTGATGAATAGTGAAAACACTAGGCTACTATACAAAAACTGACTTTTTATTTAAATAATTATTTATTTTATTTAAATTTATTTTAGTTCAAAATTGATACAAAATACCTATATAAGTTCAATTTGAGTCATTGCAGTCATTTTATAATAATTTTAGATATATAAAAATTTTATTGAACTTTTCACCGTCTTTTACCCACCTCCTAGGAAAATTTGAAAATTTACATAAAACTTAATTTTTCCGCTTCTGTGAGTGGAATTTCTAAAATCTAAGAGACACGGTTAATATCAAGGACTAAAATGTGGTTCAATGAGATGAAAATAATTTTTGGCGAATAGTAACTTTTTTACTTTTCTTTACCACGGTTAAAAGTAAATTGGGTAATTAAGGGTAAAAATGATATTATTATTACCCTAAAACATGTCCTAATTCTATTGGATAAGTGTAATTCGACCAAAAAACAACCATAGGAATAAAATATGACCATTTAGGCCCACTTGTATTAGATTAGGACATTTATTATTAATTTATTTAAAGAAGGGTTAAAATAGTTAAAATCAAAGTTTAATAATTAAATCATTTTTAATATAGGGTTATATATAAGATAAATTCAACTATAAATATTCATTAGAAATATAAAAATATTTACTACATAATGGTGTTTTATTTATAATTTTTAGACATTAAATAATTTAATTTATTTATGACACAATATTTATGCAATAATTATCTTATTAATGAAATATTGAAATAATTGATGATATAAATACCCAAATAAATGTAATTTAAAACTTTTTATGAATTACCTTAATTTTCAAGGTTAATATGACATGTTAGTATTGATTTAGTTAACTTTTTTCGAACTAATCATTCTTTTATGATTTTCACAAAAATCAATTACCAAATAGTGGAAAAATTGACATAAAATAGTTTTTAAAACAAATATTATATTATTAATTGATATTTTATTCCTAATAATATAAAGTTCCGCAAAATGACTTAGATAAGGTTATATATATTAATATTAAACATCTTGGTGTTCGTTTGGCTTGTTATAGTAAGATTATTAACCTTACAATGTAAGAAAACAAGTAGACACGGTAAAAGAAAAATTATTTAACTTAAAGTTAAATATAAATGATAAGGTTAAAATAGAAACCTCAACTTGTATAAATTCTATTGAATGATAGTATTTCGACCCATCCCATCCTTAGCTTCTAAATAACTCAATTTGGAACTATTAAGAACCGAATATGACTTTATAATAAAATAATATTTTTAGTTATTCCAAAGGTGCCCCTCTCCTCCCTTATAAAAGGGAACTTCCTCCCTCTCTTCCTCACACCACATTGAGCCTTCAATCTCGGCCAACCCCTACCAATTTCTCTTCTCCACTTCCCTGGAAACATACTAGAGGTTCTAGTCTTCTTCAAACACCAATCATAGTGCGCTAAGAGGAGGTTTCAATAAGGCTTGTCGAAAGAAGAGGTAATATCCGTTACCAATTATTTCAACTTTATTTCTTATTCTACTTATTTTTCTTTAGTTGTTTCATTATAAAGTAATAAAATCAGTATCACTCATATACAGATATTTTATTATAGGTATGAAACAACCATATTTCACCATCTATCCATCCTAGGGAAAATGAAAGCACCGCGCGTGCGTACGTACGGAATACCGTCTCCACGCCGTGGTGTAATCTGTTTTCGACCACCACCTTACTTGGATGGGTATAATGGTGTAAATAAATAACTATATATAGTTATTGAAAAGTGATATTGATCCTGAAATATTATACATACACTTCAATACAATACCACGATCATGGTAATGATATCCTCGCTCGTGCATACATACGGACTACCATCTCCACGACGCGATGAGATTCATTCTCCATGTTAACCATTCATGAATGATTATAAAGTATATATAATAAGTAATGATGAAATATATGAAATAATAATGATACTGTATTAATGTGTATATATATGTCTGTCATCTACTTAATTTCATTCAATTCAATAAGGAAACGAAAACCCCGTTCATGCGTACGGATGGCCTACCGTCTCCATGAACAGTGTATATCATTCCATCAATCTATCATATATATATGTATATACTGAATATATATTATATATAAATAATTTTTTACATTCTGGAATTAAGTAAATCAGGATATAAGTAATAATATCAAGAACAACAAGTACAAACACGTACGATAAATAAAACGATTTTACCCAAAACGTTGGTTTAACATGGAACATACAAAAGAACAGGTAATATAAAGTCATAAGTTAACCATATATGATATCATAACAATTAATATGATTCTATAATAAGTCAATGACATTATTTAAATCATTATACAGGAGGTTCGAAAACGTACGAAGCATATCAGACCTAAGGTAAGGGATAATTTATCAATATTATTTTTATTCGAGATTGTTTATTCGTATATATTTACTGGGGTTATCGTTATCATCCAAGACCATGTTTTCTAAAAAAATCATGTATGTTTATGGTCATTTTTACCCATTTTTGAGTTTTACTACAAGGTATGTAAGGAATCTTTTTTTTGTTAACCATACGAGGTACTTTTTTACTTTTCCAAAAAAGTACGAGAATAATGTTATTTTTAACTTATACGACGTGAACAGATTTTTATGGTTTCATAATGCCTCATTTTCATAAAGCTTACTCTACATGATTTTATGACTATTTTCAACAAAATATTTTTATTTTAACAGTGCATGGAATTTTGTGAAATGAAAATGATTTTGAAGAAGAAAAGATAATTTCCACAAGAATTCATTTCAATTGTTTTATCAAAACCATTTTCCATCTAAGATGACATTATTTCATATTCGTATGTTTCAAGTTTAATGTCTCTATGATTTACATGGTTTCAATTTTCTTATTATGAAATGATATCCATTTCTTTTATATGGATTATGTGATGATGTGATGATGTTTATGAAACCCATTTTATTATTGGGTTATTATGAATGATGTATGTTTATTTTGTGCACAAGTAAGTATGATTTCATTATGAGATGGATGAGACTTATATCTCCCTCCAATGCATTAAGTGAAGATTTATATCTCATGAGATAGAAATGGCTGGAATGGTACGTTAATCCGGTTCAGTGTTACAGGACTGAAATGAGGAGTGAACACGATTCAGAAAGGGAATTTGTCCACTAAGATAGTATTGGCAGAAATGCCATGGATACTATGGAAATCATAACATGTGCTTAATGGTTTCTATAAGTACATGTTTTATTCCCATGCTATTTTATCATGATTGATGTCCCCTTATGATATATGCCTTACGTACTTCCAAATTTCTTGTCTTTGCTCAAGATTTTGATGTTTAGATTTTATGTTCATGTTCTTGCATTAAAATGTTTATGGATTGTTTTATGTTCTCTATGTTTACCCTTACTGGGCATTTGAGCTCACCCCTTTTATGTTTTCTTTTCCCAAGGATATAAAGAAAGATTTTAGGTATGAGAAAAAGGGGAAGATCTTTATGGGTGATGTTGAAGATCTTTCACCACGATTAGAAGACTATATTCCGAGTTTCCAAAGACACTAAACTATTGTGGTCTGGTGTGTCTGATTTTGTTATGTACTAATTATTCCGCAAAAGTAATGTAATTTCCATGTACGTCAAAATTCGGGTACCTACAGGCCATATGCAAGGATCGTGGTGACATCCAGGAATCAGAGGTAGTGGGACCTAATCAACCATTGAATCCTCTTGTAGTTTCACCTAAGGCACCTATTTCAATTCCCAATGTTTTAAATGATACCTTCTTTTGAGGAGATTTTATGCTGATTATGCATATAATTCAAGGAGCTCCGTGATATTCCCCTTATAAAGTAGATTTGACTGAGGTTTTAATAGTACAATCCACCATTGTTTTCAAGGGATGGAGGACCACAATATGTAGTGATATGGATCGATATTGTTACGTATATATTCAGTCATTTAGAGAATCCTATAGATAGAACAGTGAAACTCATTAATTATATGATTTTAGGACCTTAAAAACTTTGTTGGGATATTATGAATTTGGAAGGATAGTATCAGGAAGTGATTTGGAGGGACTTCTATTGGTGATTTTATGAATTTTTCTTTCCTGAGACCTTGAGGGATGCTCTTACTATTGAATTCACGAACCTGATGTATGATTACATGACAGTTATAGACTGTTCAACTTTTTTTAAAGAGTTTTAGCACATCACGCCTATCTGTACTACTGGTGAACTAGTGAAATCAAGTTGATTTGAGGATGACCATTAGTATCCTATTCATTATTTGGGGAATTTTTTTCAGTTGAATACAAAATCTAATATAATGAACCCAGATCTTATCACTGAGTGGAACCAAAGTTAATTAGATGGTGTGATCTAGGGTATTTCAGAAGATATGGGTTATTGGTTTGAATAGTGGTCGTAAGTGAAACATTGAGACTCTACACATGAGCAGTAGAAACCATGTGACACCCACTAAAAATTACATCGGTTTCCACTTGTGTAATAATATTGGTAATAAAAATACACAGTTTCCTAGAGACCCCATCAAGTGCTGAGGCTACAGAATATTAGTGTATCATTATCATTTTTTCAGGACCCTCCCATATTTTTGGAGTGGGTGAGGATCCATGTTAGCTCCAACTTTAGAACAAGGTTAAATATTATGTCTCTAGGTAGAAAAATGGAGTACTACTGGTTGTACAATCATAGGGGGAGGTCATGGACATTATAGCCATGACTCTAATATACAATGCTAGTAGAGCGAACCCACTCTAGGTAGTTAAGGTGAAACATAAGGCTAGGGATCAGAACATATTTATTCAATGAATCCTATAGAATATGATAAAGCAGTTGCTCTATATACTATTTGGTGTAATATTCAAGTTTTCTATACTATACTGTCTTCCGTTTTTGATACAGGTTCATCCAACTCTTTTATCCCCATGGTTATTTTTGAGAGTCTTGGACATTATTTTGTGTACCTTTGTGGCATTATGACACTTAATAAACATTTGGGTATATGATCAGAGAGTGTCTTCCAATTCAAGGAATACCCCCTTAGAGTAGGAAATCATTATTTCTTGTGGGAACACTTATTCAATGAGATGGATGGATTCAATGTCATTCTCAAGATGGACTGGTTGGTCCCCTATCTTTCCAAAATGGATTTTTGTTTCTAGAGTGTGTTGTTTACACCACCGAAGGGTGGTATGTAATATTCACAAGGGAGAGTGGGATTTCTAAGCCGGCATAGATGGACCATAGAATCTTGGGCCAAGTGGAGTGACCAAACATATTGCTTGTTTTTTTATAAATGATCAAGGATTACATCAGATTGAATTCCAGCATATAGTCAATCTATTTAGGGATTTTTACCCGATGAATTTTCTGGACTATATCATAAGTGAGTGTTAGAGTTTAATATGAAGATATTTCTCAGAGAATCACCACTATCTATTATTCCTTATAAGATAGATTCTACTAATTAGAAAGAGATTTAGAGGTACCTATAGGATTTTTGAGGCCAAGGGTTTTATATATCCCAATACTTCTCTATGGTTTTCAACAACCCTTTTTTCCAAGAAGGCAAATGAAACCCCAAATATTTGTGTGGATTAATGGAATTATAGTTAGATTATTGTGAAAAAACTGGTATCCCTTACCCTATATAGATGATATTTTGGACGAGATCAGAGGAGAAAGGGTATTCTCAAAGATCGAACCGAGATCAAGCTATCATCGGGTTTTATTAAAGCCTTTAGATATTCTGAGTATAAATTTTTGCAGTCTGTACAATTTATATGAGTATAGCATTATGTCATTCAGTCTTACGTACAGACCTGTTATTATTATGGCTTTGATGAATAGGGTTTTATATCCCTATTTGGACTCCTTTATGGTGGTCTTTGTAGATGACATCTTAGTGTATTCTCATAGTGAAAGTGATTATGCTATCCATCCTGATTTCATTTTGAATACAATAAGAGATCACAAGCTATATTCTAATCCCATAAAATGTCACTTAAGGATAAGGTACACTTCATGGGTCATGATATCTCATAGGTAGTAGTTTCATTAGACCCAGAGAATGTGAGAGCCATAGTCACCTAGGAGCATCCCAATAATGTATTTAATATTAATAGTTTATTAGGACTATCTAGTTTTTAAAAGTTCATCATACATACCTTATCACTCTTAAAATAACCTCTTATGGGATTGAATAAGATGGGTGTGATGTTTTTATGGTCAAAATCATGTGGCATTTATTTTCAAGAGATGATAGGGAGATTGACTTCAACACTAATCCTGATTTTTCCAAATATGAGAGAGATATATATATATATAGTCTATTGTGATGTATCAGGTATCATTCTGGGAGTTGTTTTAATTTAGTTTGATTGAGTAATTATTTACATGTTTCTTAGTTGATCCATCATGAGTGGAATTATCCAACACATGATCTCAAGTAGGAAGATTTTGTTCATGCCTTATGTTGTTGGAGTCATTACCTATTGGGAGAGTATTTTGTGGTGATCACATACCAAAAAGTCCTTAGGTAAATTTTCACACAATGTGAATTAAGTCTAAGGCAATGAAGATGAGTTGAATATCTACAAACCTTTTACTTTGAGCTCATCTATATGTTGGGGAAATGAAATGTTGTTGTCAATTCTCTGAGAAGTATGACTCAAACACATGAGGTTCAGGATACTAGTAGAATGTGAAAACTTATGGATACATTTTATTAGATGTACAAAGTGGTTCGGGGAAATAATAGAATGTATGTATTACATCATTATCTGTAACCTCTTTAATTTTAATGTGAGTGAAGATGAGGTGGTTTTTCGATCATGAGGGATTGGTCCTATGAGATAGTATTTCTGGTAAGGACCCATATCTATATTGGTCTATCAATGATGATAAAATCTCATGTATACATTGGAATATCTAGTTTTCTATAGACATGATAGAGGAGATAATGTGAGAGTCATATGCTTCTCAGTGGGATGTTCTCCTTGGTATCTCTAAGATGTATTATGATATGCACTGACAGTATTGGTCGCTAGGGATGAAATGTTAGATAGCAGGTTTTATCACTATGTGCTCCACCTTTTAGTAGATGAAGGTAGAGAATGAGTGATTTTTTGGATTATTATTTCCATTACCAGTTCTGAAATGGAAATGGGAGGATGTTGGGATGGAATTTTTATTTGTCTTACTAAGGTAACCTTGAGGAAGCGACATGATTTGGGTAGTCATAGATCAACTGAAGAAAGTATCCAACTTCCCTTCTATCTAGAATACCTTTTTAGTTGATGATCTGGGATGATTATACATCCTTAATATTAATTGGATATATGAGCTCCATCGTACTATTGTGTTTGATAGGGATGCTCATTTCAACTTGAGGTTCTATAAGGAGTTACTAAAATATATGGGTGAACAGGTGCTTCTGAGAAGAACCATTCACCCCCAGACTAATGATTATTTTTAGTAGATGATATAGGTGTTGAAAAAAAATAAATCGAGTAGGTGTCATTGATTTTATAGGTTCTTGGGAAAACCATATTCCTCTCATGAAGTTATCCTATAATAATAGATTTTAGGTAAAAATTTAGATAGATCCTTATGAGGCCCTATACAGTAGACCATCCCATTCACCCATATGTTAGTTAGAGGGAGGAGAGATAGTGATACTAGGTCATCATCTCTTTCAAGAGACTTCAGAGTATTTTTAGCTGATTAGAAAGAATATTTCTACTATTAAGTATAGATATAAATCTTATGCCAATAACTATCAATGACCATTGGAGTTCTAGGTTAGGTATCATATACTCTTGAAGGTTCCACCAAGACATTGGAATAGATGGATACAGAGGTAAAAGAAGTTATTACCTAATTATTCTGGGCTATTTGACATAATAGAGGTAGTCAGGATGACACCCTATCAATTTATATTATCTCAAATGTATCATTCCATGTACGATGTCTTCCATATTTCACAGATTCACCATTATCTTTCCAACCCATCTAATTATCTTGATCTTGAGAATTTTGAACTAGATACTTATTATTATTATGAGTAGTATCCTATAAGAATTGTTGATCAAAGCATGAAGAATATCTAAGGCTATTATATCCCTTTATTATGGGTGATATTCTAGCATGACCATGTATAGGATGAGACTTCGGAGTAGGAGGCTGATGTATGTGTTTAGTGTCTAGATTTGTTCTCATGCAGTGTTTTAATTCCCTAAGAAGGGCTATTCGGGGTTGAATTACTTTAAAGGGGGAGATTATAAGAACTAAAATTTCCTATGAGGTAAAGATCCAATAAATTTTGGTTTAAATTATTTTTTAGACCTTTTAAGGAAGAATAATTATTTCACAAGAGTTTCAGGGGTTTTTTGGTCTCGTTCAGATATAGGAGGCTTAGTTTTTGGAAGAAGAAACTGGACCACATGGTTTTAATTAGTATACTCTGGCAAGATAGTGGGTTTCAAGAGGCTGCATGATTTGAATAAACCATGAATCTCGAGGATCATACCCATGTGAGTGGATATACAAAATTTATTAGTGTTGTACAATATGGTTTTCTCATTGTTAGTCGAACGGTATCTCTGAAACCATTTTCGATCCCACTTAACATAGTTAAAGGTACACATTTAGCACACGGTTTGTCCAAACGTACCGAAAAACCATGTGACCTAGATATTTAGAGTGATTTTACCATTTTTCATTAAAATGTAATTAAATCACCCATTATCTAATTAAATCCACCATTGAAAATAATGATCCCTCCCTTCACATTGGAAGACCCCACCTTGTTTGTGAGATAGGTATGTAGACTGTACCTCCATATAGAATCTGATTTGATCACTATTCATCTTTTTGGATAGCCATCGATACATTATAAAATCTATTGGCTCATTTTTTTCATTATTCATTCTATCCACTTCAATATTTTAGTGTGAGATCATATTACCTATTTATTGGGTGTTCATCCATTATTTTTATTTTCTGGTAATATAGTCCAAAAGGGATGATAATAGATGAAGAGAGTACTAAAAGATAAATGTAGGTGTTCCAGTCTTTATCCCTCATGTATTGATGTTTAATAATATGCTTTATTACAACACATGCTAGATTCCCCATAAATATATCTAAATAATACCTAATATTTAATTCAATGTTTTGGATAGAAGTGTTCTAATGTACCCTTTTTCAGGATGGGTTGGGATACTTCATCCATTTCCACCATATTAGGTGTTCCCAGAGTTTTTCCAAGATATTAAAGAATGTTTAAATGGGTAAAACAAATTCTAAATGGTTTTGGAATTACTTATAAGTGAGATATTTTAAACGAATCATGTTGAATGTGAGTGGCATGGACATGGAATGTGATTAAATTCCATACTTTGTATGTCGTTATTATAATTAAATATTAATGAGTTATGAATTATTCTGACCAAACATTTATTTTTTATTCCCATAATAAAATTCCTCTAAAATATTCATGGAGGCCTAAAATAATGAATCCCTAGTTCATCCTCAAGAATCACCCCAATATATTAATGGGGTAGAGTACCCACTTCTATAAAGACCACCATGGCACCATTGACATTACTCCCCCAAGAGAGAGTGTCTTCTACAAAATGGGCCTCTATATGAATATTCCGAACCACACAACCATTACTCATTTCCAGGATACAACCTCGAACAATGTAGGTAAAACACCCGGGCACCTCACCTTTCCCATTAAGTTCCTGAATCAATACATATGAGTCTGATTCGAATTCCAAAACTCACAATGATAACCTTTTTCATAGCTTAATTCCCTCCACCAATGCCCAACCCTCTGCATCCATCGAGTTCCCAAGTCTGTAATATCTACTAAATGAAAATATCACTGAACCACCTCTATCCCATACGAGACATCCTCCCATAGTCAATCCATTTATACATGATCCATCCACATTTATTTTCAACCCATTTTCCAGAGGATGCCATCTCACCCAACCCCCCTGAAGCCTCGGACACCCAACTATTCTTCTAACAGAGTCACAACCCGCTGTGAAGTTCACCCCCATTTCAGAAAAGAATTCAATTCATAGAGAAGGAACATAATTTTCACCAGCATAAGGGCTGTTGAATAACACCCATCCCATCTTACAACATTTCGTGCCTCCCACGGGACCCAGAAAATCGAAATAATCGTGATGCTGCGAATCTTACTTTTCAGTCTGTTTTAATCCACTCCTGAGAACCAGCTCTCAAAAAACTCTTTCCAATAATTACACTCGACCTTGAACTCACCCTAGCTATCCACCGTGGACTAGAGGAAATATGCTCATTCACCCCTGATGAACAGTTGAAAAAAATATTCTGTCTGAGGAGATGAACAACAACATCATCGAGATGCTAGCAGTATATCTTTTCTCAGAATATTATCTTCTGCGGGTAGAACCTGGTTCTGCACTCTCCAAATTAGGAAGTTCATCTTTGAGGGCACCTCCTTGCACCACAGGTGAGCTCCCCACTCATCCAGGCTCCCATGCTGCTGTATAAGCCTTTGATATTCTTTACTGTTGAAATAGCCTGATCCAGCCTCAGTGAAACATAAACGATATTCTTCCTCAACAAAACCCGTATCTTTGATAACATCCTTCTGTTCTAGGTTAAGTAGGGCATCCAATAACCTGTTATGCATGCAGGCCTCTTTCACCAAGATCTCCAAAACTGGACAACCCGATAAGAACAGCTTCTCCCCAAGCCACTTATCTCTCAATATATTAATATTCCCATAACAAACCATCCACCGAGAGGAGTCCTGTAGAGTCTTCAGTTGGGAAAACACTACTCTCACCAGCCTGGATAATTTCCTATATTCCCAATCCTCCCAATACTTTCCATATTTAATTCTCAAAGGTTTTTTCCCACATCTATTTTTTCACAAGAAAGTCCCAAGTCAATCGAGCTTTCTTAGTATGTATGTCCACTGTTAAGTCCCAAAGTCCCACCCCTCCTTCCTCAACCAGTTCTGCCACCCTATCGCACGAGGACCAATGTTCCCTTCCCCTGTCATTTACACCCCATAGAAATCTATTTAGAATCATCTCCATCATATAAATAGTCCCCTTAGGAGAAGATATAATTGATAGTACATGCATCAGAATAGTGGAATGCACACTGTTGATCAACGTCACCCAACTTCCAAAAGATTGAAACCTGTTTTTCTAGTTATAAATCCTACCAACTATTTTATTCATGATTCCCTCAAAGTAGAATTTTTTCACCCGACCATTAGAAAGGGGGGCCCCTAAATACATCATAGGAAGCTGTTTCTTATGAAAACCCAGAGTTTCCTAGATGCTCTGAACCCTTCTCCTTGAGCATTTATTTGAAATAAATACCTTCCTTTTCCTTGCATTAACTTATTGTCCACTTATCTTAACATAAATCTCCATAATCCACATGAAAGAGGTCAAAGGCGATCTCCTGCCATTTAGAAAAATATGTATGTCATCAGTGAACATAATATGATAATTAGAACCCTTTGTAGCCTTGAATATATATGGCCAAATATTCTAGTCCATCAGCCCACTATTAAACTTTTGAGATAGGGCCTCTTGATCAATGATAAACATGGAGGGAGAAAGAGGGTCCCCTTGTCCCACCCCCCTCACATTCTTGAAGAATCCAAATCCCTTCCCAAGGAGAGAAATAATGATCCAAGGTTAAGAAAATCAATGAAAACATAAATCACAAACCCATTCCTGAAACCCTAGATTCCTCATTACCTGAATAATAAAACTCCATTCAATCCTATCATACACATTATCCATATCCATCTGAATCAAAAAATTGGATCCCACCATATTTTTGTTAACATCCTCCAACAGCTCCTGGGCCACTCCCACTACCCCTTGGATCTCTCTGCCTTTGATGAACCCTTGTTGTTCTTGGGAAATAATACCCGGGATGACCATATTTAAACTCTTTGCTAGAAGACTAGCCAAAATCTTATAGGAAACATTTTATAGACATATTGGTTTGTACTAGAAGATAGTAGTTGGGGTCTTCAATCTTTGGGAACATCATCACCCTGGAATCACACGTAGCCTTATTGAGACCACCCCCACAGAAGAAGTCATGAACTGCCTTAACCACTAACAGGCCTACAACCTCCCAAGTTGCAACAAAGAAGGCCCTCGGGAAACCATCTGGTCCCAGATCACTCTCTGGAGGCATGTTTCTAACCACTTCCCAAACCTCATCTCCCAACGGTAAACCCTTCAAACTCTCATTTCTCCTTCCATCCATCCTATTGGAAATGTTCTGCATGAAGACCTCCTTCTCATTCTATAAACCATTCCCCAACCAAGACTCTATCTGATCCCTTGCAAGCAGTATTTCAAAATATTCAAAAGCCATCCTAGCAGCCACATTCACATCTGAGGTGAAAGAACCATCTTCCATCTTGACATTTACCTCCAAACACAACTTCTCCTTCAAGAAAGAATGTAAGTACCCACTATAATTATCCCCTTACAAGAGCCACCGAACCTTGGATCTCTGTCTGAGGCCCCTCTCTACCTCAAACAAGATTTGATAAATAATGGCTTGTTTGTCTCCTAGGCTTAAAAAAACTGTATCATCCCAGTTATGTTGAACCACCCCTTCCAGCCGGTTAATTTCCACCTAGAGAATCTCCATTGACGCACTATGTATATAGTTTATATATGTCTATACACATGGTTACTTATTTATATATATACGAGTTAGGATAAAATAGGTTCTGTCAGCCTATTGTCTTTGAGAAACCATAGATGACCCATTTATAGTTTCCATTCCTACTTTTATATATGCACAATTTCATATTATATGCACAAACTAGATATTTATAGCCACCATTGTTGTATCATATTAAGATTATATCACACCCTATATGAGCTATTGATGGTACCCAAGTAGTCTACATGCTTACAGGTGTAGATAAGGGGAGGTATCTACTTTTGTATGCATGACTACTTGCATGTCTTAGGATGGAATATTTGTAGGAGATGACTGGGATAGGGATCAGGATTTTTGGATAGATTTTGGGCTTTCAATACCTTTTGTATATCATGAACCATATTGACTGTCTACTTCCACGTATACATGTTTTCCTTATTTTTTAGAGACATGGAATCATCATATTTTTATATGATTTAATTTTCTACTTATGATTATCATTCAATGATTGGATATTTATTCCTTATTATGCTATTTTATCTATTAATGATGTTATTTTTATATTTATCAATCTATTTGACTATTGTGATACCCTGACTAGAGGGAATATTCTCCCCACAGACACCCTAGTCCCTCAATACTAGTTGGTAACCTCTAGTGCATGGGGAAGAACACTTCAAACCATGTGACCCACCGGTTTAGAGATCCTCTAAGTGGCACATGGATTAGGATATCACACTGATGCTTCCCAAGTGATCTATGTTGATGATGTTGAGCTTGAGGATGCTACATCATTTGAGGAACATCTGGTTCTATTTATGGATCACAATGAGTGGTGTTTTGGGTAAATACTGTTCCACTAGTCTGGCTGATGTGGAATCATGGGCATGTATAGGAGAAAACATGTGAGACGGAAGAATATATGCAGGATCATTGGCCTAACCTTTTTAACCCAAAATCATGGTGATTATTTGGAGTACATCTCGATTATGAGTTTTTATAAAGTAGGGAGATTATAAGATCTTGCCCAATTTGGAGATGTATCATGCTAATTTTTAGGTATTCTTTTACCCTTGTTTTGATCATTTGTTGGTTGATTTTTGATTTGTTTTTTAGGATAATTTATATAAATTTATAATCCCATGGGATGTGCATATTTGGTGCACAGTTAGGGAAAATCATGTGGTTTTACCTAGGAAATAATGTGCCCCTTTTGGAGCAACAAGAGGTAGAATACATTTTGAAAAACCCATAAAACCTTCCTATCCAAATAATGAAGCCTTAGACATATTAGGATTAAACTTTTTGGAAAATTGTGTGCCCTCCTAGGAGTAACTGTGTACCCCATGAGTAGGGGTGCACGGTTAAGGTGCATGGTTTGGAAAACTATGCCCCCACCTAAGAAACTCTTCATATTGGGTTTTAATCACCTAATTTTTTTAAAATTAAATTTATTAACCCCCAGTTTATATCCATAATCAATTTATTTTTTCCTAACATTATTTTCAATGTTTTTAGAGGCTCCTGAGAGGGTTCCATGGCTCCTCTAACCCCTTCCCATGTGAATAAACGATCCAGTGGAAGAATATTGGCTCTCTGGTAAGAGTTTTTATTCTTTATCTATATTTCTCTCTTTCCCAAAATTCATCACCTTGAGAGTGAATATTTACTCTACTGGAAATTGGATTAGATCTAGGTTTTGATGAATCAATTTTTGGGATCTTGATCCTAGGTTTTGGTCATAGACCTTCCTTTTCATTGTGAATTTGATCACTCAACAGTGTTTTTAGGGGTTACACTTTGGAATAAATTTTTCAATGATCATGAGGTAGGTGTTCTAATTTATTATTCCCATAGAATTGATTTTGATCATGTGTACATAATTTTTCCATTGTGTTTCCATGTTGTGTAAATACATTTAAATTTTAAATAATGAATTTAATTATATGAAATGGGGAAACCCTTTTTGGATCTCATTGGAACCATTGGATATTATGTGGCCAGACAAGATGAAAACCCATTGGGTGTAAAAATAAATTGAAAATGTGATTTATGTTTTTGTGAGAAGGGTAATAATGGGTGTATGGAATTTAACTAAAACCTTATTTTTAATAGGATAATGGGATTTAAGAGCTAAATTGGTTTAACCATTAATTATTAATGGGTTGTGGAATAAATGATGATAAATGGATTCATGGGTAAAATTTTTATGATATCCATTATGATAAAAGTGAAGGATCATGGTTGTGTTACATAAATGAATTAGTATATCTGATGAAAAGGGATGATAAATGAGTTATGAATTTTTAATCATGATATGTGATATTTTTGAATGTTTGAACAATGAGTTGTGGGCCAAGGTCTTCTTCTCCAAATACACATGGGGTGATAAACTACTATTCTAGGCTCCATATATATATATATATATATATATATATTATTGTTTACATTTAATAACAGAGTAGTGGGTTAGGGATTGCTGCTCCAAATACCCACGACGTTCTAGACTACTTTTATAGGACCTTAATTCATGATTGTGAAATTTTAATTAAATGAATAATGGAATCCCATGAAAGAACGTGTTTTAATATTCTTATGATTTATTGGTAAGACTCCAGAACAATCCAAAGTAAGTATTATTCGTTTGGGAGTCACCATGAACCCAGAGGCCTATGTGTTAAATTAGAAGATAATTAAATATGAGGCCTATATACATTTCATTTGTTATTTATTATTTATAAAACTATATACACTATTATATATTGGATATTTCTTTAGATTCTGTTGCTGATAGCCTAAAAAGTTTTACCCACTACCTAGTAAGGATGCATGATTGGTACCCGAATAAACTTCATGTTTTAAGGTTAAGATAAGAGAAAGATACCTATTTTATATGGATGAGTTGGGACTGAAGATGAAGAATGGATGAGGGAACCAGACGTGATGTTAGTACACACTTGGGAGATTTTAGTGTTTCTTTATTTTTTGTTTTTCATTTGACACTTGACAGTTATATGGAATGAAATATCTAATAATTTGGTTTGTGGTCATTTCCCCTATGTTGGATTTATACATGTGATTTTTTAAGATGTTGATTATGAAATTATCTTGGTCAATGTATTATATTGGATATTTTTATTGGATTCAAATATTATGATGCTTTGATAAAGAGGTTATAGTCTCCCCATGTTACATATTAGACCTTTAATACTACTCAATAGCCTCTGGAAAATGTGGAGGTATTAGAACCCTAGTTTTCACTCAGGTATGAAACCTTTAAATTTTGGTCTAATTATTTATATTGGACCTTATATTGATTCCTAATGAGATATTGAATGATATGAAGGTTCCTGGGGCTTTTTTAGAGCCCAAAACCCAGTTCTTTGGGAAAACAGACATGGTTCACTATTTATAGTAAACCATGTGGGAAGGCCACGTGGTTAGAGAAAGTCTTTGATATTGCATGTTTTTGGACAGAGCCTTACTGTCCGATTGGAGAAAAGTTTTCAAAAAATGTGTAAAAACCGTGAATAGGTTATTTTATGAGTAAAATGAACATTTTCTCATAATGATCTCATTATGCCTCCTTCCTACAAATCCAAATTCTTGCGGGATTAACCTTTTTCTCTCATCTCAGAGCTCTTTGAAGGCCTAAGGTAGGGATTAAAAGATATCCTTTTTCCATGATCCAATCAAGATTCTATTCATCACATTGGATACACAATGGTTTGTACTTGAGTCCTTTTTAGTCATTCTCTTCCTCTCTTTCTCCCAACCTAGTTATCAAGGTGTGAGTTTTTTTCCTTTTTTCTCAAATCTACTCTATTATAATCTGAATAAGAGGAAAATATTAGAGGAAGAGAGGCATAAAACCCTATGGTAGGAGGTCTATAACCCATCCCAAAAATTCATTGATTTTGGAATTGTTATGTGGGGTCCATTGATTTCATCGAGTGCCATTTATAAAATTTACACTACCACAAAAACAGTTTTTCGCAGCGCCCCCCTTTATCATCGTTTTTGTTAGCGCTGATAAAGTGCCCCCCTTTATCAGCGCTTGCTTAGTAGCGCTGATAAAGGGCCCCCTTTATCAGCGTTTGCTTAGCAGCGCTGATAAAGGGGGGCATTTATCAGCGATTTTTTTAGCGCTGATAAAGGGTCGGCTTGAAAAAAAAAATTAAAAATATATGAATATATAAATATAGTTATATTTTTATATAAATATAATATATAATTTTTATATATATTTTAGATAAGTATAAATGTACATTTACACTTATTATACTTAATATTTAAGATATTTAGTGAAAATGACTTCTTAAAAAATTAGAAAAATATTTTTAATTAATATATTGATAATAATTATGGAGTAATAGTCATTTTATAACAATTTGAGGACTAAAAAAATTAAAAAATTAAAAAAGGATCCAAAATATGTTGAAAACGCAACTCAAACATCAAACGGCCTTAACTTTTGATCCGAGTGTCCGTTTGAGCTCTACCACATATCAAATCGAAGCCTACGACGAGATCTACGTCGCTATGGCTAGGGAGACCCTAGTCAAGCGTTTTTCGAGGCCAAAAGAGGCCCAGAAGGCCTCCAAAACTGAGTTTTTGGTCGGGGTACCCAGATTTTTTAACATTTTGTGGATTTTCAAACTCGTTTAAGGGGGTATTATTGGCTTTTCCTGGTGGGGGCTAAATTTATTCCAAGGTATTACATTCATATTGATATTATGTTTTTGAAATTTCATCCTTTTTTATAATGAACTGCTATTTATAATCAAATATATAACTATATGTACATATTTTTTATATATTCGCACATAAAAATTAAAATTTTAAAATAAATAATTAAACATATTTACATATAAAATATATTAGAGTTATCTAAATAATAACTAATATCCATTTTATTTACAATACCAATATATGAATATTTATATACCTATATATTATTCTAACTATATATATATATTAATCTAACTGTATATATATTAATCTAAAAACTATATATATATTAATATAACTACATATATATATATTAGTATTACTATTAATATATATATTAATATCACCATAAATATATATATTAATATCACTATATATATATATATATTAATATAACTATATAAATATATATTCATATAACTATATATATGTTAATATAACTATATATATGTTAGTATAACTATATATATGTTAATATAACTATATATATGTTAATATAACTATATATATGATAATATAATTATATATTTATATAAATATATATTACTATACGAATAAATATAACTATATATATATATATATATATATTAATACCACTATATATATATATATATTTATATTATTGTATATATTATAATATAACTATATATATATATTATAATATATATATATATTAACATTATATTATATTACTATACGAATAAATATAACTAAATATATATTTATATATATAGATATCATGAATTGGAAAACAATTCAAAATAGAGTAGTGGTAAGGGCTTAGGCGCGCCGGGGGGAGGTCTCGAGTTCAAATCCTGGTGGAGTCAGGGGTACGAGCGCATGGGGAATATTGGAGAAAGCACTATTAAAGGGTGGAGGGGGTGCGTGGGGTGCGTGGGGTGTTGTATAGGGGCCTAAAAGCGCTGTAAAAGGGGGGGGGGGTCAAGCGCTATAAAAGCTCCCCCGATTGGCAGGATTTTTTAAATTTTTTTAATTTTTTTAAATTTTATCAACGCTTTTTTAAAAGCACTGATAAAAGGGTCCTTTATCATCTCTAAAACGAGAGTGCTGATAAAGGAAGCGCTGATATAGGACCCCTTTATCAGCGCTAAAAAAAGCGCTGATAAAGGGGTACTTTTATCTGCGCTTTTTTTAAGCTCTGATAAAAGACCCCTTTTATCAGCGCCTTTTTTTAGCGCTGATAAAGGGGTCCTATATCAGTGTTTTTCGGAGCGCTGATAAAGGGGACCCCCCCCCCCTTTATCTACGCTGGCTTTATCAGCTCTTTTCTAGCGCTGATAAAGGCCATTTTAAGTGCTGATAAAGGTCATGTTTGTAGTAGTGTTATATGTCATGATTATAATCATTAGAATCACATGGTTATGAACTTTCCAATAATGTGATTATTTGATGGTGTTTATGCCCACAACGCCCAATGTCCCATCTTGGATGATATTACACAGTTGATTTTTTATTTTTTCTACACGTTTGAGCCATCGTTTGGATGTTCTCAAGCTTGAACACACTAAATATATGCCCCCTAATAATAAATTATTGTTTTATAATGACATTGTGAATGTAAAGTACCATCTAAATTTCACTTGACCCACCTAAGGTATGTTCTTTAGATTTGATAATAAAATGTGAAAGGGAAATTGGAAATTATACTAAGAATATGACTGGATCAAATTAAATGAAAATGAATAATAGGTTGCATGTCAGTAGAAGCCCTTACCATGTTGATGGAAGGTAAATGAGTGATCATTAATAATTTAGTATTCCTTTAGTGGATTTAATAAATGGTTTCATGAAACATGTAATTTTCACACTGGACTTATTGATGAATTATGAATTGATTAAAGGGTTGAATACTACATGGACTTTTCAAACTAATAAAGGACAATGATTTAACCAAATGAAATATTATACGACTTCCTTATCCAAAATAGGAGTTTCCTGACTCGATATCACCTTCTATTCGAAATGGAATGCCTTGAGAACTAGAGGAAACTGTTCTGAATTCAAGGATACAACTTTATTAGGTTGAGACCCACCTAGTAACTAATTCTTGTCTAAATATGGATGCTCCGTATGACACCGTAGGATCCCTCATGTAGTACTAAAAGATTACCTGGATTCACTCTTTGGATAAAAAATTTACAATTATGTGTAAAGGTTAAAGCCCATCGAGCCTAGTCATTACATAGCCCCATTTACCTTGGTTGAAATCCTTGGACTCGATAGGAATATCAATATGGAATGCATTGGACTATAATTCTTGATCTCATTATGAATCCTCCTTCCTATTTTTTCTATTAATTATATTTATATATATTTCTTTCACCATATACCTCTATTATTATTTATCTACTATTCTAAACTCTGTTACTGAGAGAATAGTCTCTCCAGAGACACATCCTAGGCCCTCACTACTAGCCGGAAACCTCTGGTGTTTGGGGTGATGTGCTTGAGGTCATGTGGCCCACCAGGCTCGGAGCACCTATTAAGAGGATTCCAGGTCTAAGACATCACAAAGTGGTATTAGAAGAGGTTTCATTTCATAATTTACTATTTGGAGACTATAGTCATGAGATTATGAACACTTCAGAATTGGTGATATGTAGTACCTAGGTAACGTGAACCCATGATTGAGGTAAAAACTAAGTGACCCAAAATATATATTTTTATCTATATTTTTATTACACTTGAAATTATTTCACCGTTTAGTGATGCACATGTTGGGGGTGTTTTTAATTATTATTCCCATTGATAATTTCATATCATCATTTTCCCAATGATATGAGGGAAATGCTCATTTTGACATGCTTAATTATAGGAACCTAGAATTCACATGTCATGCATATTTCCAAGGCATATAGGTGCATTTCCCTACTTTCATTTTTTGATAGACCTATTATTGTTCAGTTTTGTTGTCATAGTTAGCTTGTACATGTATTAATTTTTGTTTCCATTGAGTGATTACTTGTTTTAATTAATGAGGTCTATGGGACATCCTGGTTTGGGATGAGTAATTTACCAAGTTGATACATTATGCTATAAATAAATGGGTTTTATTTTCATTGATGAGGTGTATGGGAACCGACTCAATGGGAATGGATATAAATTATAATGTGTAATTTTACTGATAATATGAAATGGTTTGATGCCATTATCTTTCCTTGTCATGTTTTTGAATGTTAAAGGAGTGATCCTATGATTCAAATGTATAATGAAATGAAACTTGTACTTGAGAACTTACCAATACCTATCCATATAAGTGGGTAGTTTGGGTAGTATTCCTAGGATAGTGAGTTTTCTTACATTAATCTTCCACTAGTGATGCTATATTTTTTTTCTTAATATCGTTTTGAGACATTTTTAAACCAATTCCACCATGATGTCCTCATATCATACTCTCGGAAGGTGGCGATGACCAATGATCCATACGTGATGGGCCCTAAGTCGGTAGTCTTACCCCTAGGAGTTCCACTCAAGGAACCACCTTATATAAATGAATTGGAAGCTAATTCCCATGTTTGTGACAGTTTCCTATGTGTGATACAGTCTATGAATGGTTCTCCATATCTTTCACTATGATGGCTAATCTGACTCGTGAGTTATAGAAGCAGCATCCTACTACCTTTTTAGGGGATGACAGTCCATAGGCTGCTATGTCTTTCATAGAGGCCATCATGTCTATAATTAATCATTTGGAAATGAATCTATATAATAAGGTCATGATTTATACATACATGATTTGGGATTCATCATAGAGTTGGTTGGATATGGTAACCCAGGCCAATCTCCATCATGGAATAGTATGGGAATATTTTAGGACTATTTTCAGTGATTAGTTCTTTTATTAGTTTGTATGATCTGACAGAGATAGAGTGTTCATACATCTCAAGTAGGGTTGTATGTATTTTTTGGAGTATTTTTCATGTTTCATGGAGTTGCAATGATTTTCACCACTTCTAGTTGGTGATGATATTTTGCATGCTAGGAACTTCAAGGATGGGATTATATATGCCATTTCTATATAGGTGAATGTATTTTTTCTTCCTAATTTTTATAAAATAGTCAATCAGTATCTTATCACTGAGAATAACCTTAGGGATGAAAATATTACTAGACATGGAGGACCAGTGCTACATCAGACTAGTAGTTCTTCTATTGGCAGGAAGCGTTCTCTTGAGGTATCAAATCAGGGAAGTGACAACCATAGTAATAGTTTTGATAACTCCATAGCGTGTCATCAGTTAGGATGATAAGGGAATTTGAAGCATTAGTGTGATAGAGACCCACATGAGTGCCGGGCTTGTGGCTGTATGGGGTATCATTAGAGATTATTTAGAAACATTCCACCTGATTCGTGTGGAAAAGGATCTATTCTAGCACAACCTTATAGAGAAGGTTCTTTTGTCCGAAATAGGCGGGGAGTTGGAATATCACTAAAATGAATGACATAGGAGGAGGTCATGTCCATGGTATCCAGACCCCTAATCACCAGTAGTTCCAACAGAGTAGTTTTGATTAGGGTAGTCCAGCTATTGCACTGGGTAGTGGATCACATTAATTACATGAACTATAAATGATACCTAAGAAATAGGTTGTTAGACGATCTATAGTACGAGGTAATATTTTTGTTGAATCTACTATAAAATATGGTTTATTTGATACAGGTGCTTCAATTTATTTTATCTATGTATCTATCGTGGAATGTCTCGGACTGAATATACAATATTAATATGGTTTAATGACCCTAGATATGCCATTAGGGGTATGAAAAGAGAGAAAACACCATTATAGATACTATTCACTAGAGGTAGTTACTTATCCCTTATTATGGAGCCTTTTAATTCTCAACATTTCAGGATTTGATGTCATTATTTGGTTGGATTGGTTGGTTCAGTATGATTCTTTTGTAGAATTTTATCACCGGAGGGTATCATTTACATCACTAGAGGGCCACTATTATCTACATAATGTTGAGTGTAATGTACAAGATAATAGGGAGGATCCATAGAATCATGATCTAGGTGGAGTTACCACCATGATTGAAAATCTCTTCATAGAGGATCAGGGTTTACGTCATGCTGATTTTCCTCCAATAGTGGATCGTTTAAGGGAATATCTTTCCCAATGATTTCTCTAGCCTACCTCCTAAGATAGATGTAGAGTTTACAATAGATATTGTTTTGGGAGTATCTCATATTTCCATTCCATTATATAGTATGGAATATATATATATTTAGGAGCTCAAGTAATAGTTTTGGGATTTTGAGGCCAAAGGTTTTATACGGCCCGGTACATCCTCTTGGGGTTTACCCATGAATTTCACCAATAAGTTGGATGCAACCTTACATATATACATGGATTATAGAAATTTGAAGTAGATTATGGTCAAAATATGATATCCACTACCTCAAATAGATGGGTCCGTTGACTAGATCTTACGATCTATTGTCTTCTATAAGATCAATCAGAAATCGGGTTATCCTCAGGTGCGAGTCAGGTCATCCAACATACCTCATATATATTTCCGTTGTAGATATAGTCTATATAAATACATTTTTATTTCGTTTAGTCTTACGAATGTTCCCACTATTTTCATGGCACTAATTAATACGGTTTTCCATCATTATATAGATTTTTTTCAAGTTATTTGAAGGAAAATATTTGGTGTATTATTATATTCATAAAAACCATTATAGACACCTTGAGTTCATTATGAGTACAATAAGTGAGCATTAGATTTATGACAAACTATCTAAGTGCCACTTCTGGATAAAAAAAGTTCACTTCTTCGGTCATATTATCTTAGAATCAGGCATATCTATTAAGTCAGAAAATTTTAGTGCTATAATTTCCTGGGAGAAGCCTAAGAATGTGTTTGATATATGGAGTTTCTTATTTATAGATGGGTATTATAGGTGTTTCATACAAGACTTCTCCATATTTATTCACCACTTACTGGACTTACAAAAAAGTGTGTTATGTTCTTGTGTTTAGAAGCGTGTGTGAAATCCTTTCAGGAGCTGAAAGGGAGGCTTGTCTCGATACTTATTATGATTAGACCAGATCAAATAAGAGGTTATACCATCTTCTGTGATGCATCAAGCATCAACCTATGAGTAGTGTTGATGTTGGAGGATGGAGTCATTACATATGGGTCTTGGCAGTTAAAGACTCCTAAGATAAATAACCCAAGACACGAACATGAGCTAGCAATAGTTTTCCATGCTTTACATTGCTAGAGACACTACCTTTTAGGTGATCACTTTTTGGTGTACAAAGACTATAATAGCATCAAATATATCTTTGCTCAACATGACTTGAACCTAATATAGTGTATATGGGTTGAATATCTATAATATTTTGATTTTGAGGTTGTCGATACACCTGAGAAGAGAAATGTGGTTACAGATGCACTGAGTTAGAAAACTCAAAAACAAGGCATATGTGAATCCAATGATTAATAGATGTTAGTGGCCCTATTTTCAGAAATACATCTAGAGTTTCATGACAGTCAAAAGTAGTGTTACATCACATCATTGATAATTACTTATTACATTCTTGATAAGGTGAAGGGTTGAACAATTTCAGATCCTAAAGTATTGATTATCCATGAGAGTATATCAGGAGATAACCCACCTCTAGATTGGTCGGTGGATAGAGATGACATCTTCTGCAGTCATAGAAATTTCTGGTTTCCTATAGATATGATATAGGAGTTGATGTAAGAGTCTTATTCTCATTAATTGGCAGTTCATCCAGACATCTCAAAGATGTATTGAGACATGTGATTCTAGTATTGGTGGTCTAGGATGAAGCATCAAATAATAGTCTTTTTCACTAAGTGTTCCACCTTTCAACAGGTGAAGGCAGATCAACAGAGACCTACATGCTTATTACACCCACTCCCAGTCCCGGAATGGAAATGGAAATATTTTTTATGGAAAATTAAGTCATTATACCTTGGTCACTTAGAAGTAGATACATTTTATGGGTTTTCAGTGATATAATGAAAAACATATCCCACTTCATTCATATTTGAGAGACTTTCATAGTTGGTGAGCTGGGAAGAATGTATGTCCAAGAAATCATAAGACTACACAAGGTCCATTGTAGTATCATTTTATATAGGGATGCTCATTTGATGTAACAATTATTGAAGGGATTAAAGAATATGTGGGATCATTGGTGATTCTAATAACAGCTTTAACCCTCAGACAGATGGAAAATCAGAACAAAAAATATAGGTTTTAGAAGATATACTTCAACAATGTTTCCTTGATTTTGGTGATTCTTGGAAGAAGAATATCCCTATCATTGAGTTCAACTATAATAATAGCTTTCTTATTTTTTTGAGAAAAAGTGAGCACATAATCTCTTATATTGAGAAAGAAAAGAGTTACATGATGCAGAAAGAGGAATTTTACATTTTTCATGAATAAGAAGAGGCATCATGTCATTAAGCACATTGGTCAAGTGTATGATTCTCTCTTCCAATACACCATTGTTAGAAAGAACATATCTAATTTTTTTCTCTTCCTGAAAGTTGTGTGTGATAAATTAGTTCATAGATGAAATCCTTTCTAGGCAATTGATTAATTTACCTAATAGTTTCCATGATAGATTGTTTTGTCCCACCCTTATTGCCTGAAAAACTATAGCCGAGTCACATTAAAAAAAGATATTTTCCCAATGTCTTTGAAAAAAATTTCCACTTTTATGATAATCTCCATCATATTAGATTATAAGGAATTAGTATGTCCACATGGACCACTACTAAATTTTACCACATCTCCTTGGTGATCCTTGAAGATCACCCTGAATCCTAATGGCCCAGGGTTTACTAGGGAGCCCTTATCCATATTACATTTCAACCATTCAATGAAAGGGGCAGACTACAAGACCTCAATCATGCCCCTTGGTTTGTGAAAGAAACCTATATCCTTTAGGTGCTGAAGAATCATAAACTACATGACTAAGGTCCTATAGTGCTCATTGATCCTAAAGTTTGCATTCTGAATAAACGAAATTATGTTAGTGAAAGCATTTATTTAATGAAACTGATCCTAGAGATGAACTGTGTTATTGTGGGGACTCGAAATAGAATAAATAACCTCAGCACAGAAAACCCGAAGTAGTGTAGTGAGTTGTTTTGTCTACTGTATTCTGAAGAAAGAATCCCGAAAATTCTATACAGATTCACTGTTGGGGGGATTCGGCCCAAATATATTGAGAATATATTTCCATAGATAGGATGAAGTGTGGAAGGAGAAAAAAATTTATCAACATCTTTGCGATGTTGGTGACATAAAACACACCTCGAATACAATGATATCTCAACCCTCTGAATGTTTTCATCCACATAACTTTTTTATGAAAGAGTCTCCATATTAGTGTAAATCTTGAGGAGAGTAGCTAGTTTCTATTAAAATCACCTATCCACTTGTAATCTCCATGTATCAAATTCTGGTAGAAATTTTTTGATTCAAAAAATCCACTTGAAGACCCTTCCCATAATAGCTGGTCATCCTATTTAATAAAATCATATTCTTTAATAATGGATGAATTTTTTTCTGGAGATCATCTTGATGCTCAAGTTGTTTTTTGATATTGAAGCTCATGTAAATATATTTCTCTTCAGTTTTTAATCACCCATGTTATGGATAGAGGCAGGTGAGGCAACCTTATTAGGTTCTCTTATCATTCTGGAGACTTTAGAGTAGGTACAACAGATCAGAATGTGTATGACTACTGCTAAGTCTAGACATAAATCTTAGACCAATCACCATCACCCACCTCTATAGTTCGAGGATAATGATATTTTTTTCATTTGGGTCTCACCTAGGATAGGTAATAGATGGTTACAAAAGCAATGTAAGCTATCACCTCAGTATATAGGACCATTTGAGATATTTGAGAGGGTCGGTCCGATAGCCTATTATTTTCTATTCCATCAATGGTACCATTCCAAACACAATTTCTTCCATGTCTCACAATATTTCTAGTGTCATAACAACCCATATTATACCATTTATCGCAAGGAAGTTGAGTTAGATGATGATTATACTATAGAGGAGTATCCATTACACATCATTGACTGGAGCATGAAGGCTCTCTGATGCCGGTATGTCCCTCTGGTACATGTGCTATGGCAGAACAACCATGTGCAAGATGAGACTTGGGAGTTGGAGGTTTACATACATTCCCAAAGGCGAGAGTTTTTCTCAGACAATATTTCTCCGCCATTGGAAGGTGAAATCAGGTATGAGTTCTTTTAAGGGGGGAAGACTACAAGAACTCATTTTTTCACTCAGTTATGGATCCTTTAAATTGTGGTCTACATATTTATTTTTTTTCCTTATATGGATTACTAATTAATTAGTTAAGGTTCCCAGGATTTCTGAGTCTTGTTCAGAACCTAAAACCCAATTGTTGGGGAAATATGCATGTGTATGGTTTATAGTAAACCATTTGGGAAGGCCGCATGATTAGAGAAAACCATGCCAGTGGAATGTTTTTTCATAGAGCCTTACCACATGTTTGGTGCGTGATTTCCCTAATAGTGTTGCCTAACCATGTGAGTTCCCCATTTTCCCAGGTACCCATGTAAGCTTTGCACATGGTTTTTCAAACCATGTAGACAAACTATGAAGAAGTTATTTTTTGGGTAAAATGACCTTTTTTCATTAAATGATCTAATTAAGCCTCCTAATTCCTCTTAATCAAAATTCCTATGGGATTAACATTTTTCTCTCATTTTGGATATCTTTGAAGAAATAAGGTATGGATTTAATGATCTCCTTTGCACGAGATCTGAACGAGATTAAATTCATCACCTTGGATATGCAACAAAAAGTACACGAGTCATTTTTAGTCATTATTATCCTCTCTCTCTCTTGACCTAGTTATTGAGGTGAGAGTGTTTTTACCTTTTTCTCAGATCTACTCCATTCTATGTTGAATCAGTGTCCAATATTAGAGGAGGAGAGTTGTACAACCCAAAGGTGGGTGGTCTATAACTCATCCCTCAAGTTATTTGATTTTGTAATTGTCCCATCGGGCCCACTAATTTCTTCTGGTGTCATTTTTAAAATTTATATGTCATTATTATAATCATTAGAACCACGTGGTTATACAATTTCTAAATATGTGATTACATATTGGTGGTTACGCCCACAACACTCAACATCCTAGGTAGGATGATATTTCCTACTTGAGTTTTTAGTGTTTTGACACTTTTGATCCATCATTTGGATATGCTTGAGCTTGACTACAGTAATGATATGCCCCTATATAATAAAGTCTTGTTCTATCAATGGTGAATGGAAAGTACCTTGTCACCTTCACTTGACCCACTTAAGGTATGTTATTTAGATTTTATTATTAAATGTGAATGGATAATTGGAATGTATATTAAGTATGTGACTTGAATGAATTAAATGTGAATGAATAATAGGTTTCAAATTCGTATGACCCCTTAACATGTTGATGGAATGTGGCAAATTGAACCTTAATTTTTTTAATATGACTTAAATGGATATAATAATGGGTTTTATGCTACTTGTCCTTATCACACTATTGAAAGGAAAGTCTTGAACTAAATGGACTTATTGATGAATTATGAATTGATTAAAGGGTTGCATGCTACATGGCCTTATCACACTAGGAAAAGAAAAGTATTGAAACAAATTAAATATTACATGACTTCATTATCAAAAATTGGAGTGGTGTTACTCAATCTCACCTTGGATTCCATAGGGAATTCCTTGATAACTTGAGGACCCCATTGTGAATTCAAGGATACAACTTGCTTAGGTTGAGACCCACCTAGAACCTGATTCTTGTATAACTTTTTATGCCAGGTATGAAATAGTTTTATCCCTCATGTAGCACTATAGGTATCTTTGGATACACTCCTTGGATCCAACATTGACAAGTAGGTGTCATGGTTTATTCCCATTGGGCCCAGTCATTTCTTAGACTTGTTTTACCTTGGATGAACTCTTTGGAATTAATAGGCATCTCATTGTGGAATTCCATGTACTATTCTCCCTGGATTACACTCTTATCCTTAGCTAGGTTATAGCGATTACTATGTTGGAGACGCTTGTGGTCTACATTGCCTTGGTTATTATCTTTGAACTTCATTACTAAATATCCTTACAGGCTACGTTGATACATCTTGTAACCTTCACTATTTTCAACATGTGACATATATATAAAGAAGTAATAATCAAATAATGAATTGGTTTCATGTTTAGAAACTAGCCAAGGTTAGAAGAAGGTACTTGGGTATTAAGCTACATTTTACTTCTTTATTATATTTATGCTTGCTTGTACACTGTTACATTTCCATTATATGAGATAGAGATTGTAGACATTGTTGGTGGTATCCTACTAAGATTTATCTCACAACCTATCCAGATGTCTTTTGGTACCTGGAGTAGATTACATGAATGCATGTGTTAAAAAAAGGGAAGCATATGGACTCAAACACTTGATTGCTTACTGTTTAGGATGGTACTTAATAGTAGATGACTGGGCCGGAGCTTGGGATGCTTGGTATAGTCTTTGATTTCATTTATTGTTTTCTGGAACATGTTATGACTATGTCTTTGTATCCATGTTTTCTAGATTTCTAAATACATGAAATATCTTTATTAGTTGTTGAATGTTATTCAAATTATTTCAGTTATTATTACTATTGTCCCAATTTCCATGGTGCCTTATATTTACTTATATTGCTTCTTCTATTTACCTATGTTATTATTTATCCATTGTGATACACTATGGTAAGGGGGGAATAGTGTCCCCATAGACACACCTGAGGACCTCACTTCTAGTAGACAACCTATGGCATTCAGGGAGATGCACTTGAGGGTATGTGGACCTCCAGACTCAGGGAACCTGTTAAGTGGAATCTGGGCCGGAGATGTTACAGGAGGTGTGCCTGAGGTCATATGATGAACTAAATCAGGGCATCAATATATGGTATACATTTCAGAACATCATAGAGTCACCCTATATGATTTTTTATCATTGGAATTAGGAAAGATTTCCTAAAATTCAATATTAATATCTAGGAATGGTTTAAGGAACCTAATAGAAAGAACTTAATGTCACAACATCAATAACCACATATAAACACTCGCTATATAATATAATCATTTATTCATAATATCTTATCAAGAAGGTTGAGCATTTGTGTCACCAAAATATATGCTCAATACATATTTATTTAACTATCTAAAATAAACACATCATTACACCATGGCCATGGAATTTATTTGATGATTTTATTCCAATCAAAGTTATGAGATATAAACATCCATATAGAGGGAAGAAACAAATCCATCATCGACTTATTTATTAATAACCCATCACTCGTGAAGCACCCAACATATCCAAATTCTCTAATAAGTATATCTTCATGGTTTAAAAAATACATAAAGTTCATAAGTCATAATATGAATTAATAATATTATTAAAGTAAAAGGTCCATTACACATGCTCGTAGTAGGAATATATGATGACACCAAAACATACAGAATTAATACCAGAATGTATGTCATAATAATCTCCCATATTAGAGATTACCAAGTGAGAAATTCAAGATAATATTTATAATTATATTATGATTACTTGCACATGATAGTCATGTTCTCAGTGTCCTATCATAGAATGATATATGACTATAGAACTGTATTTAAGAATATAATGATGGTATTTCAGGGTTATCGTTATAGTGGGGGAACTAATATGTCATTATAAATGAATTATATACTATAATAAATTATTAAAATAAATACATGGTAAAAAATGAAAAATATTTAATAAGATATTTTATTAATATTCAAATCATAAAATATACATGCAGTCAAAGTAAAACTAGTTGGTTCTACGACACCAAATCAAACAAAAATCCTGTATAATACGAATTATAATGGAATTAATTGGATTATTTTTATTAAAATTGGAATAATGTTACTTTAAAACCTATCCAAAACCTAATGGGACATTACATGAAAATAAAATAATGTTTATAAAAATTGGTATTTTCCACTATTCACTCAAAAATTAATCATTTAAAGAAAATCCCAAAAATTAATCCTAATATAATATCAATATGATAAATCTAAAAATATATTTCATTTTATTAATATGAAACTCCAAAATTTTAAATTTAATTTTCAAATAAATCAATTTATCTCATGGAAAAAAATTAATCTAGAATAAAACGATTTCTTTTCCAACTGAAAAACTGAATAAAATTAGAATATTAAATACGAATCCATAAGATATATTTATGAACATTGATAAGACATGACATAGATTTATTATTACAATTACCTATTTTTTCACATACAAGGAGGTGATTATGAAGTTAAGTGGGGTTAAAATCAACCATTACCTTCTTGTTTTGAAAGTTATAGACAAGATTATCCCTATCCAGAATGTATAAACCATTTATAATATTCCCAGTTCCATGAATTATTATTATTATTATTATATATTTAATTTATTTTTTCTTAATAATGAATGAAAATAACATCTAATCCAAACAAGATAAAATTTTCTCTATTTCTGGTGATAATATAATAAAATTTTCTAATTATAAAACTATTCCTCTAGGAAAACGTAGATAATAAGTGTATAAATCCAATGTAGTAACACTTGACTCATTAATAAAATGTATATACACATCACCTTTCTTTAATTATATCATATCTTTGAGTTTATGTTTATCCACACATATTTTTGAGGTATACTTGGTATCTAATATTAATGAATTAGATTTAGAGAAATTATTCTTTACAATATTCACATTCATATGCTTATAATTATTATCATTAAGAAAACATTTCAACCTAAAATACCAATCTATAATAGTTTCATAGTTCATACATTTAATAAATCCAAAAATAATAAATATAATTCTTGACATAGTCTACAACAAAGATATATCTATGCCTGAGTATCATGCATTATATCTTTTTGGAAAGTACATTAAATTAAAATACTACCACTAAAATTATGACCCATGCCTCATTAACTTTAGGGTTCCAAGATCCATATTTTACTAATTTATGTGTCCTGTATAGTGTTTCTCTCTGCAATAAGTTATTTTTATGGAATAATCCCAATATTATCATATATGACTCTTGGAATGTTTAGTGGATAACTATTTACCCAATCCACCATATGGATTAAATAAAATCTATTATTCTAGTAACATAATCCTATTATGTAATCCCATCCATGTGTAACCCAAATACCATATTTGAATTTGGTATCCAAATCCTATTAGGGTCACCCTTACGCAACATGCCTAATCAAAGATAATCCTTGGGCACCCCACTATGGATTGACCTACCTAGTTGGATGATTGAGGTCTTGACATGTGTTTCTTTATAAGGGATATCACACTTAGTATTTTATAGGTTTTGAAATAAATTATAAAAAATTTAATATACATTATATACATTTTAAATTCATTACTATTTCGTTAAAATAAATCATTATTATCTCTTATTTTATTCCTTTATGTATTCATGATTTTTAAAACTTTTTTGGGATCCGTATTACATAAAAAAATTAATAAGTTCACACCATATTAATGTGTAACTCTTTACATAACCCATACTTTATATAACTCATCCAAAATAGAAGTTAAACAAATTCAAACATATCTAAATTAATCTTATGTATCAGGCATATGAAATTTTTATGTATATGTTTTGAATTATATAACATTTATAATCTCCACATGAGTAATCCTGGAGCCACATATAGCCAACCCCAACCTTTCTGGAACAAGATATAAGCCTCACATATAGTCTGAACAAATTTCCCTCTACCTAGGGATACTTTACTTAACAGAGATTCCAATTAATCATATCTTTTAAACCTAATATGCATAAACTATGTATGAATACTAAATTAAATCTAATAACATTAATTAAAAACTAAGGTCAAGGTAGATAAAAACTAAATATTATGTTTTCATACCTAGCATGTATTTCATGACATGAAAAATAATAAGAAATATCTAATCACATAAATTAAAGCATACAGAATTTCCACATTTCATAATAATTCTATAAATCAAAACATTTAAAAGGAATAAAAACAAATAATTTTTTTAATATGGGATATTAATAATATATTAGAATCATAATCTATCATAAGCCCCAACTAGTATAAGTGAGTAACCTTAAATTTCAATTATTAGAAAATGAAATTTTCAAACATATGGGTAACCCTTATGTATCATTTAACCCTTAAATAACATTTTCCACTTATGTGGAGAAGGAAAAACTATAACATATGGGGTAAACCTTATGTATTATGTAACCCATACATAAGAAAATTTATTTTACAATGGAAAAAATATTACAAATGGTATATTTCTTACATTTTGAAATTTTGTACGTACATGACTATTATAATTGGCGATATACGCTATGTCCCCATTATGATTAGATATTATATTTTCATGAAAACCGAGTTTCTATCATAGCCCATGGAATAACCTTTATCATAGAAAACATCAGATAACAAAACCATATATTTTTAACATATTGTACCATATAATACATATCAGTCGTACCTTTTTATTAAGGAAATATTTATTATATTCTATACCATGAATCCTTAAAAAATTACGATAAACATTTTCTTCATAAAAATAGTAAAATAACATGTTGATATATTGATATGTGTGGATATAATACCACTAATAGGATTTATAGGATTATCGATTGATAATTATAATGGGAAAAACCATAAATATTCTAGATCATTCAATAATAAAACTACATATAATGAAGAACAAAAACTATAAATAGGAATACCTAAAATCAAACAATTTATATATCCATTGAACATGGAGGATCATTCTTGTTTATAATAATATAGAAAAATCCAATAGATTCTCACATATAAAGGATGCCACCTTCCATTAAAATCCTTATTAATAATGAGAGGACCCCATGATATCATATAGTGTGTTGGTACCTTTTTTGAAAAGACTAAAGGAGAACTAAGGAAAAGTGAACATCAAAGACATCTTATCAGTATCTTGTATCTCCAACAGGGGGATCATATCCATATATATTGGTTTGCTTCATTCAATGAAGGGAGTATATAATATGATGAAATTACATGAAAATTGACAAGTTCTATGATAATATATGACCCCATGGTGATTTATAATCATTTGAAAAATTAAAATTATTATTACATGTATGTGTAGCCATAAATGAATCAACTGTTTGATTCAAAATTGAACGAAATCATGTGGTATGTGTGGAATTGAAAATACACTCAACACCCATATCACAATCCAATTATAATCTATGATAGAGGAATATATTGGATCATATGATATAAGGGAATCATACTTTATGATACAAATCACATGTATATTACAAGTTATAACTCAGGGATATCATACAATATCACACCCTTATTTTAGTGAATTTTCTATAGACAAAACTCAATATGACCTCACATAATATGGAATTAGGCTGAGAGTTCCACCCCAAGACTACTTCTAATAGGTCAGGGGAAGGTGACTAGAACCATGACACAACCCAGCCTAGAAAGACCATCCAACGAGGCACCGAACCTGAACACAAAAAGACCTGATGGATATTCAGAATACCCATGGGTAGAAAACTAGAAACTAGGCCTAAAAACCCAAAGGGAAAGACTTTCCAAAATTGATACAAGATACATGGTGTGTTTGAGTGTGTGTTTGTGTTTATATATGTACATAAGGAACAATAATAAAGAATATTCCACAATAAAATAGTGACAAAGTATATGATATGACCCAAGGTATCAAGAGAAAAACCAAGGTACATGTCCAAAAAAACAAATAGAATGGACACCCAAAATAACAGTTACTAATCCATGAGAAATGTGGGAAAGATCCCACTATCTCACCATTAGATTCCTATACCCCACTAGTATACAACTCACCTCCTTCCTGCAGTACCTTTCCCTTTCCTACAAGATACAAAACACGGCCTACACACCCCTGAGAGAGTGTGTAGGGTTTGATATAAAAAATATCAATAGGATATAACCTAGGTGTTCAATAACAAGTATCTGTACAATTAACTCAATAACCATAGTTTTAATGAAAACATGAAATAATAAGTAGTTAGACAGTTTTATACTGAAATAATAGTTAACATTTCCCATTTTTCCAAATCTTTGAAAAATCAGATAAAAAAGATTCCAAGAATAATTTCAAATAACAATTTACATCAGCAATAATATGTTTTATATTATTTCAATCCAAATAGTACAAATCCAACACAAAAATTTAAACACCCCTAGGATAACAAATGTTATGATAGCTAGGTCACTCATTTATCAATCATGTCCATGATGAGTCCACACACACTTAAGTCCCTAGATCCCATGAATCAAAGCCTTGGGAATAGAGAAATACCCTATAATGTAAACCCCTATAATGTCAAACAAGTTCCTAGATGCAATGTATTTATGATATAACAATGGATGGGCACCCTAGAATGTAAAACCCCATATAATATCCCATGTATTAGGCCAAATACTACACCATCCACATAGGAACCCAAGGCTCCCATGTGTGACTTGAATCAAATTAGTTTCAAAGTGATTTCAGATTTCAAAAATAATTCCAAACAACCATTTAATCATAAAAAAATTCTCTTAAAACAATTTTACCAATCTATTTAAAAACTCATTGAAAAAATATTTCTTTTACAAAAATAAGGTTAGAGATAATATTTTCTCAAAAACACATTTTCACACGTATAAAAAATAGTTCAAGGATCATTAAATTTAATTTAGTAAACAATTTATAAAAATAAATCATTCAAGTTTCATCCAATATAGGGTATAGATGGAACCACCTACCTCAATCATGGGTCACACTCCACCCACAATGGAATACACACATACAAAAGGGAATGAATTAAAGAGAAATGAATGGAGTCCCTAATATTTATTCTCACATATTATAATTAAATTCCATAAGAAAGATGGTTAGAGAAGATTTTAGATCAACACATAACTCAATAATATCACACTACATACAATGAAAAACATGATATGTATCATCCAAAATAAAACCAGACAAAGGATCTTGAAGATATTATAGTAATATCATAACAAGATTAATAGATACCATAAACACTACCCAATTCCACTACCAATTCCAAGATAAAAATAAGAATCGAGATTAAATTGGATCATTCTTACCAAAAATTGATTATCCAACCTACTGAGGGTTAATGAAAAAACAAATGAGTTTGGAGGGGACTGTATCACCCAAAATATCCCATAGTAATCCTAGTATTTGGGGAAGACATGATGAAGGTAAATGGGGGGGGGGGGGATTTGGACTTGAAGAACACTTAGTTCATTGGAACTGAAATATTTCAAGGTGTATATTACAGCTTCATGAATTGAACTTTTTGAATTAAAGATACACAAAAAACAGTTTCACTTAAAATTAGAATCCCAAAATATAGGTACATGATAGGAATATAATTACATGTCATGAATTAATTTCACATAATTAAATAAAAAATCATGGATTCTAACCGTAATTAATTGACATTATGAATGTATAATTTATGGTTTGAACTAGCTCATGTAGCCAACGTTTAGACCAATCCCTTTAGAAAACCCCCAATTTGCCTCTAACACCCTCAAACCCAATGTAAAACCTATTAAAAATTAAAATGAAAGTTTACCTTAAACAAGGATGTTATAGTTTTTGATAAAATAGGGATTTCTTTCCCTATAAACTAATGTGGAAGAAGGACGTTTTGTTAATAGGTGATTTCACTACTCCCACATCGATGATTAACACTTCTGGGTCTCATGATAATATGATCCATGCTATATAAACACTTTGACCAATAGAATATAAATGCCTCAAAAGAAATTCATTTGAGAATCAATGATCTCAATTAGTTTTTCCACAAAAAATATTGGATCTAAATCAATCTATTCTCAACTCAGAACATGGAATAGATTGGGGTGGTACATCTTGAGATGATATATGTTGAAAAATAATGAATAACTATCAACTGAGTCTATAATTCCTACTTATAAGAAACTTAACCAAGTTTATCAGTGATCTTAATAGGTCCAATATATCTCATAGGTCACTTCCGTATTTTCCCAATCCACTGGTGACACAAATGAGGATAAAATTTCATGAAAACATAATCACTAATGGAAAACTACAATTGATGATGCTGATGATCTACATATGATTTTTTTTCCAAATATGAGCTATAACCAATTTTCAATGCATATCCTAATTCGTCAGTAACATATCTTGAAAAAACTCGGTCCCATGAGAGAGGCCTTACCCACCTATTCCAAACAATGAGTGGACATACATAGGTGTCTATACAATGCCTCAAAGGGATCCATTTTGGTCGATGACTAGTAACTATTATTATATAAAAACTCATCTAGTAATGAATAGTTATCCCATAATCCACCGAAATCTAAGAGGAAAACATAGATCATATCCTATAGAATCTTTATAGAACATTCTGAATATCCATCACTTTTTGGATGGTATTGCGTACTCAATCAGACCTAATTCTACATTGCTTCTGGGAGACATTTTTTAGTATCAATATATATATATTAGGGATCCCTATCCAAGACACTAGTAGTAGGGACCCCACAGAACCTCACAATTATCTACACATATATAGACCTATAACCTAAGTGGTGTATCTAATTGGAATTAAATGAGACAATTTCATTAATTGATAGATCATAACCAAAATAGATTATATTTCCTCGAGGTGTCAGTGGTGATATAAAAATGGAGTCCATGGAGTCCTAATACCATTTATAAAATAGACCTGTAAGAGGCTAAAGTAGACTAGAAGGCTTTATGTGCTCTGACTTTTTCAATTAGAAAGTGTAACAGTGGGACACATAATTAGTAATTTCATGCTTCATACATAGACACCATATACGTCATCTCATGTCGTAATACATATTCATTGTTTTAGGGTGAATGCACCAAAAAATAATATTTTAATCATAGCGAAATGAATTCCTCATGGATGATGGGATGATTATCCTATCCCTGAAGTGTATAATACTATCAGAAGGTAGAAACCAACCAAAAATAGTCTCCCCACCATATAAGGTTTGTCTGATTCCCCTAAACTCAACATAGTACTACTGATCCTATATAATAGACTCAAGTAGACATGCTTGTCATTGAACATTGGTCAAAAACATACATTAATCATCCTTATCTATTTCCATATGCAATTAAGTAAAGATCCCTATAAGGTTCTACTCTTATTTCATTTCCATGAAAGGCCAGAAAAGAAAATTACTTATCAAAGAATTATCAATAGATTTCCATTTCCCTAGAGTGTAGACAATGTTAATCTAAAACATATATAGGTAGTCCACCCATCATATTTTTTTAATATTTAGTTAATTATGAGAAAATATGAAACTATAAATATTTTTAATGGAAAATAACATTAACCTTTGACCAAAAAGATAGTTCTTTCAACCCTTAAGTGAATGAATAATAGTGGTGATCTCTAAATAATTAGTGGGGTAAATTTTCTCATGATACCAAAGATGAAACATGCAGTATTCTATAATATGATCATCCCACATAATAAAACAACCCATTCTAGTACTATAAGTATCATATTATACCACATACCCCTTAATGGGCATAGGTAAATTCAAAATCACATTTGACATCAGAAATCATTTCAACTCATCGATAGAAGTATGACACATAGGATCCTAATTGATTTTTACCCCTTTTTGTTAATATATTTAGAAGGAGATGATATATTTTACAAATACTTGAAAAATCATTGATCATACCTAAACAGACCACGGAATCTCATTATCTTGAATAAGTTTTTGGTTCTTCCAATGACGAGACACCATTCACTTTCTCATGATTGTCTAAAAGGCCATGTTATGAAATCAAATGCCCCGAAAAACACCAATTATTTAATCATAAAATTTCATTTTTATGTCTTACAATGGAGGATGTGACCCAATATTTTATGATCCAATTTTAGATGGTACTCATTATCATGCTCAGATATTCAATACACTAGGATATCATCCACATACACCATAAAAATGTGTTGAGATAATGATGGAATATAATGTTTATCAAATATATAAAAGAAACGGGATTATCAGTCAATAAAAAATGAATCATAATATATTTATAATGTACATACATTATCATTAAATTAGACATTGAGATATGAGACTCCTAAACCCTTACCTGACGATAACTCGATTGAAGATTGATTTTTAAAAACCAATTCACTCACATTAACTGATCAAAAAAACCATACACATTGGGAAACAGGTAATTATTATCAATAGTCACCCTATTAATCTTTTGTAAGTCCAAACAGAGATGAAAATAACCATCATCCTTTATGGAAAAGTAAATGAGGGCTACCCATGGTGAATCCCTAGGGAGAATAAATACATTCTCAAGAAGATTGTCCAATTGGATTTTAATATATTTCGAATGAGTAGGATTCATATGATAAGAGGGTATATAAATAATTAGTGTACCCAAAAATGGATGAATCATGAACCCTACGTCCCATGCTAGAGGAAGACTGATGATGTTTTCTGGGAAAACAATAGGGAATTTATGAAAACCAAAGGGAGGAAACATCATCAGGATCAACTACAAATGAAGAAGATAAATTCTTGAGCTATAGGAAGGAAGGTCCTTCAGGACTAGAAATTGGGTATCACTCTCCCTAGAACACTCATGATATCCCATCAGCAACAAATAACATGACACAACAATGATTACAATAAATAATATTTCAACGAGTGATCATCCAATCCATCCTAATAATGATTTTGAAAATATCCAGATCAAGGACCAAGAAATCCTAGACTAAATCCATATAAAGCACTAAAAGATAAAACGAAGGGAAACAAAAACCATCCTCTTTACTCTTTCTAAGAGGTGTCATCAGCTTCATAACAAGGATAAGAGATCCATTGTATGTTTTAGCATCTCATAAAAATGGGTAGATATAAACTAGTATGAGGCTATTTTATCAAAAAGATAAATTTATATAAGAGATATAAAAACCATAGTACCTATCATTCTAGATGGGTTTACGTCATCTCCTATCAGAAACTCACACTACATAAAGGTTCTTAACTCTGGAGTCTTGTATCTAGGTCCCTATAGACTTTTAATCTTATAAATATGTTGTAGTGGCCTTTGGAGTTGATGATTCCTGGTCAAAATGGGGTATAGAAAAGTTCTAGAAAAATATCCGTAAATGAAATTTGAAACTAAGAGCACTAAAAATACTCATGGGTATGGTACAAGATCTCATAGTATGTATTATCATACCACACTAATATCAAGTCAGAGGTACACTATTGGATATTGATGATGGTGTAGATGAGTCATACTATTGAGAACTAGCTCCACCACGCTTATAACTATCATTCCACTTTCTCTTATTTCATTATGTTCTGTTAAAACTACCACTAAGTTTAAGAGAAGATCCAAAGAAGCCAATATTTTCCACCATATCCATTTTCTCCATCATAACCCTATACACCATCTCAACATAGGTGGAAATATTTCACATATATACCTATGATTGAATGTTTTTCTGTATTACCTATTGGTATTTATAATCATTAAAAAGACCATTCATCACTACATTTGGAGAAAAACAAACCATCTCCAAAAATATCTGGTGTACTCTAACACTGAAGTCTTTCCCTAATATAAGGAGGTGGAGTCCAGGAACTTAACTATCATCAAATATTATGGGAATAAATGAAAAATTAAAAGGTTTTTAATCCATTAAAATCTAATATTAAATGCTAGTTTTCCTGAACTATGGAATTCCACTACCACTTTCTAGGACCCATGAGATTGAACACTACACATTTCACTGAAAACAGACTTATGTTTCTCTGGAATTTTAATACCCAATTGATCTTATCTAGCCAGACCTCTACCTCTTGGGGTCTATTCATTACCTTAATTTATGGGTGGTTATCACTAAAGAAATCTCACACTCTATGCTTGTCTTTGCCAGCTCCTAGTTGTGCCTAAATAGCTTGGTTATAATCTTTTATTACATTTTGCAATATGGCATGATCTACCCATATGATAGATTCTAAAAGATTCTAATCCAAATAAGGATTCCCTTGAGGAGCATCTCCAACTGGACCCTCCTAAGGAACATGAATATGTCTAGAAGTAATGTTTTACAAACAAAAAGTAAAAAAGAAATTATTATCAAACAAAACAATCTTAGTTTAAACCATAAGAACGTAAGTAGAAACTAAGATCAAGGTTAAACCCCAATATAAGAAACACACATAACAATATAACATGGAGACATAAGAATCGTCATAGAATGATCTATCCAAGGAATCACCACAACCTATCTCTCACGTCGCAATAATATTATATCCTATATATAAATTCCCTTAACTGATCATGACCAGAATTTGATTCCAAATTTTCACAACCCATCCTAGAAAACACATCTAACATTTCTCTAAACTAGACTGCAGTAAGACCCATAGGGAGTTCACAATCCTTACAGACTAGTTGTTATCACTTGGGTATAAAACAAAAACAACAGGGAATGATTTCACATCCTTAAATAAGTGACATTAAATATATATATATATATATAAGATACCAGAATAAGGAATATTCCATAACAAAAGACCAATATGGTATTGATGCAACCCATGGTAGCAAGATAAAAACTAAGGTATATGTCCCCAAAAGAAACCAATAGAAATGAATCCCAAAATAACAAATTCTATTCAATATAAAATATGGGAAACATCCCACCTTCTCACCACTAGCTACCCATACCCATCTAACATAAACCCCACTGCCTCACTATGGAACCTTTCCCATTCCAGAATAAGACAAAAAAATTTCCACACACCCCTAAGGGAGTGTGAAGGTTCTGAGAAAATGGGCTCAGTAGTATGCTGCCTAGGTGTTCTATAACAAGACTTTATAAAATAATCAATAATATTCTCAATTTAAAATAAAATATTGAATTATAATCAGTTACACTATTTTATACCAAAACCATGGTAAAAATTTCCCATTTTTCTAAATCATTCACAAAACAAGTAAAATAGTATCCAATAATAATTTATAATAACCATTTATATCAATCAATGAATGTATCATATCATTTCAAGGAAAATAATACAAGTCCAACACACAATTGTATATACCCCTTGGATAACGACGGTCTGGATATCTTGGTCACTCACACGTCAATAAAAATCATGGTTAGTGTGTTCACTCAAGTCCTTAGTGAACACGCATTAAATCTCAAGGAATATAGTAACATCTCAGAAAGTGAACCCCATATAATTTCAACCATGTTCTTCGAGACAATGTACCGAGGATCTAGGAATAGAGGAGCACCCTAGAAAGTTAACCCTAACAATATTCAATAGTCAAGGCCCAATATTACCACTTCCACCAACTTACCCAGTGATCCCATATGAAACATACATCAAATAAGTATCAAAAGTGATTTTACATTTCATAAATAGTTCCAAACAACCTTGTAATCATCATAAACATTCATTGAACACCAATTTCACAATCCATTTCACAATGATTTGAAAAACATATTTCTATTAAAAAAACTGAGGAGAGAACCATATTTTCTAAATAAACCATCTGACATAGTATAAAAAAAAATTCAAGTATCATTCCAATTCATTTAGGAAACAATTTATAAAATTTGTTCATTCAAGGTTCATCTGATATAGGCTACACATGGAACCAACTACTCCAAAAATGAGACACAGACTACCAAGAATGGTATCCCCATAACAAAAAGGGGAAAGAGAATAATCATAATTAAAAGAGTACTTAACATTGATTCTCACATATTAGAATAAAAAACCATAAGAAAAAGGGACATTATAGAATATATATCAACACATATCATGAAAATATAAAGAACCATGCCACAACCAACATGAGGTCTAACCATTGGAAGATAATAAAATAATGGATCTTGAAGTGATTTGAGATGTATCATAACATAATTAATATATCCCTTAAAGGAATCCCAAAACCACTAAAAATTCCAATATAAAATCAATAATTCTGAGGAAATTGGATCATACTTACCAAATGAGGATAAACCAACCAAATGGGAATCAAACAACCAAAAAAAGGGGTTCAAAGGGGTATGTATCACCCATAATCGCCTAGAGAAGACATAGGGTTTAGGTAAGATAAGTAGAAGGATAATGGGAGAGGATTTGGATGTGAAAACACTCAATTATTTAAATTAGACATAATTGAAGATGTGAATTATAAATTCAAGATGTCAACTTTCAGAATTGATGATACCCTAAAAAACATGTTTCCTCAATTTAAAATCTTGAAAACTAAGTTCATGATGTGAATAAAATGTCATGTAATAATTGATTTTCACATCTTAAAAACTAAAGTCGTGGATTTTTACCACAAGTAGTATACATAATGAATTTAAAATCCATGGAAGGAACTATCTTTTATAGAAAGTGTTCACCCAAAGCACATTAGAAAACCCCCAAATCACCACAAGGACCCCCAAACCCAAAGTATAGCCTCTTAAAAATTAAAAAGAGTGCATACATTAACCATAATGTAACACATTGATTAGTAATATGACACATAATGGGATGAATTATCCTAATAAACCTATACATAAAACAAATATTCACACATGACATAACAATATAGGAAATAGAAATAATACAGACAAAAATATATAAGGAATTAGAAAAATACTAAGATACACAAATAAATAACCAATGAATAAAACATAAATTAAAGGGAAAAAATAAATGCATAAAAACCCCAAATGTGAAACTAGTTGAAAACAACTGAGGTGAAAGGATTCCCATAATGAACTATATCTAGAAATAAGAATCACTCATTACTATAGATTCCAAGAGGCATGTTCAATTAAAATAAAATGATGGAAAACAAGTGAAATTCCTTGGTATTCAATGTGAAAAAATGATACATTTTTTGGGGTTAAATTTGAAAATTATTTTATGATATAAAAAAAATTTAAATGAAAATAAATATGTTATACTAAGATTTATGATATGACGTGTGGTATGATTAGCTAAAATTAATGTAACACATTTTATAATCCTATGAAACTGTAATGTTTTTAAGGTTATGAATAATAATATTTCAAGGTAGTGAAAGAATTTATAAACCTCAAAACAATAATTTCATCCATGCATTTGAAATGAAAATGGATAAATAGAAAATAAAGAGCATACCAATTATAATTAATTCATGCTCATCCATATTATTTCTTCACTATAGTTGATCTCCAACACTAAGAAGCATATGAAGGAATAAACCCACTTAATGTATCCATGGTTTGCACAAATATTATAATGCATGGAAAGGATTACCTTTAGACTATGGCCGACTGGATACTTGATTAAAGTCATAAAGTAATGGAATGTTCTAGTTTAGTGTTTTAATTTAGTGTCCAACCCCAAAATTACTATCACTATGGTAGTGGTAGTATATATGGGACATGGAGATAATCCCATAGGCTCTATAGATATGTTGAACATTTCAATTTCCTGATAAAATTTAAAATTTCTCAAAATGATTAAATAAGAGTGAACAACGAAAATATTTTTAACTACTTTTTCATTCCAAATTTTAACATTTAAACATTATATAAACTCATTATAAACCATTTATGATAGAATTAATAAAATAAATATTAATACATATTTTGTCTCAAAACACACTACCATTTCTGTTGTAAATTATTATTATATAGACCATGAAATATGATATCCCACATATCATACTATACAATATTTCCTATCCCAAGAAACATGATATTCTTTAAATTATATCATATGATATAAATGAATAATACCTTATAATTCAGTGCATTGGGACTTATTTTCATAAAAATCCCACTATCAACATAGTCTTGTAGACATATGTCAAATTTCACCTTATGTCACATATCATATGAAATACCATTGGAAATAATATCCAAACCACATTTGGAAGTCCTATAATTTTTTTGTATGAACAATCAAATATTTTTCAACGTATGTTACATCATATGTAATAGCTTGTGAAAATCCATCCAAAATTCATTGTGAATATTATTTATAACACTTTTGGATTTACTATCTATGTTTTTGTAAAACCAAAATCCATATTCATACAAAAAATTGGTGTGAACCCATGGGCCTTCATATAATTTTTAATGATTAAGAATTCTATAATTTCTAATTGTAATTAAATAGCGGTCTCTATAAAAGAATCATTGTTAATAACGAAATAATTTTATTTTCCATGTTCTCCATGAAACACATGTATATATATACATGTTTCCATGAATTTTAGTATATATAATATAAAAAGTAAAATAATTTGTTTTTCGAATACATCAAGTGACTGTGATACACAATGTATGGAATCATCATATAGAAAAATAATATGTTCTCAATTATCTATGTATATATAAACTACCACCAACAATTTTTTATTTTTATTAAAATATGTAAGGGATAACTAACTATACATATGAACACATCACATTTCATTTACTTATATGGATGAGGTCATCATGTACCCCTCATCCAAATGGATAAATACATCACATGTAACTCATCTAGATATGATAATTAACTTCCCTAGTCTATCTCAATCAAGGGGTTAGATTTCATACTCATAACATGAGAGGGGGAATACCATATTAGTTAAACTCAACTGGTTAAATAATCCTTAATTTACTGAACCACCCCTTGACTTGTCCATCTTTAGGGGTAGTGCAAGAAATATATCATAGTATAAATATTCTAATTTTAGATATACTATCATCATTGGGTGATAGGTATTCAATATGAAACATGTAACCCTAGGATAAAAAATACATAGTGTATGACACACCTTGGGATATACATGGTGGGCCATCAATCACACAAAAATCATTTCATATATTTTGAATGAATTTTGTATATCTATACGAACACTAACACATTTTAATATTTATATTTCATAGTAAACTATAAATAATCATAATGACCAATGATTAGTTATGTACGAATGGAATGCTTTTAGAGGTTAATTATAAATTTAAATTATTTAATAAATTCATCCAATATGGAAGAATGCAGAAAGGAGATAGCATTTTTATAAAAAGATACATTTTTAATATTCATAATAATATACTAAAGAACCCATAAAAACTCACTAGTAATATCAGATCTCATATGATAGACTACCAGAGGGGAAATATATTTTTTTAATTTAAGGGATTTTAAGTATATTTATTATAATCTAATTCCTATAACTTATCTATGTGACGATTTGTTAAATTCTTATACTAAACATCTTTAAGGATTTAAAATATTTATAGAAATATTATTTCAATGATTTTGAGATTATGATTCATAATCCTCATGTCCAAAATTTTTTAAATAATATTCAAACGTATTTTCTTCAAGACATACAATGTTTTCATGCTGAAAATTAATTTTGATGTAAATACATAGAACTCTTCTATGTTTAATATTATCATCATATTATAACTCTTCATCAATCTAAAATTTAAATGTATAATATTTGATAAAAAATTAAATATAACCCTTAACATTAAAATCATTATTTTCTAATAATACTAAACTTATTTGGGATAAAAATACCATTCACTTGGAATGAGTCTTGTATTATTATTTATTGTTTTATTTTAAAGTTATGTAAGTCCAAATATTATCTCATAATCCACTTGAAAATTATATTGTATCTAAATATATTTCTAAGACAAAAACTCTTTTGTGATATAAAATTAAACTTATTTCATTTAGTGAGAAAATTTAAAATATAAACAATTAATAACTATAACTCATATGTAATTTTATGAGTTTAGTGAAAACTCCATCAAATGAATATCATTATTCATTAAAATATACCACCGATGGGTGGAAAAAAATCTTCCCCTCATGTCCTAACACATACCATGTAAAAAATAAATTTATCCTTGATAAATATACTCACATTATTTCTTTTCAAACCATGTTATATAATTTGATCAATTATAAATATTGTGTATAAAAATAAACAATATCATTTTATTTAATTTTTTTGTTGACAATCAATATCATATCATCCGAGAGAAATAAAATAAGATGCAATACACACACATTATTTAAAACCATAAAATATTCTACATAACCCATTGCATCCACCTCATTAATGTAACACATATTTTCATCAATAAATGAATAAGAACATTATTCTCCATCCATAAACTCTTACCCATTTCTAAAAACCTGTAAATTTAAAAAATATATGAAATAAACATTTTATGTCACATATATTTCAAAATAAAAAATAATTTTATAAAATTAACAATTATATTTCCTAATAAAGGTAAATAACCTGATGTGGGTGGGAGTGAATGAGGGTTTATCGAACTTTCTTCAATGAACCCTTTATAATAATATTATTCAATAATTATTAATAATGTTTCCCTCCCTTATAATATATTTAAATTATTAATTAAAAAATTAGAGAGACATAAGAAATTTACCCGATTCAACCAAATTGGGGTAATATAAGGAGATTACAGTGATGATGTGTTATACACCTGAAACAATAAGAATAATAATTGTTGGTCAAAATTTAGTGTTTTAACACTATCCCTATAGGTTTATAACCCCTATATACATAAATAATACACTTTATACTCACACTAAAACTGGTCACTACCTCCATGAGTGTTTTTGACCGGTCGGTTTAAATAATGAGTGAGTTTGCAATAATAAGGATGTATCTATTTTCTTTGAGAACCTATGATTTTTCAAGAAATATGGAAATACACCTTTAATTTTGGAAATTCTGACTTCTTAGATCTAATTCATTGGTCTTATTCTTACTTATGAAATATAAAGTCATATCTTTCACATATCTATACAATCACCATGTTTACCCTTATATTGAACATTAATCCACATTTATTAGCATGAAAACACACATCCAAAAAACAACCTTGAATTTGAAGTCTAGATCACTCATTCAATTCTTAATTCTCCCACTTTGAAGATAATAAGTTTAAACCCATGGTTTTTCTGAATCACGTCCACCATGAAGTGGTTATTAACACTACAACATTTATTCTACCTTCAATGGAACATCTAATATATATAGACTATATATATCAGTTATACACCCTTAAATATTAGGTTAATTACTATGGAATATACCTATGATCTTCTCACGAAGACAAAACATAGTAATAGCCAAGGAAAAGTTCTTCTCTAGAAAAAATACTATATAAAACTCCTAGATCCATACTCAACATTCACTTTTCAACTAATGCATCAGAATCTATATACTCAATATTACATGGACCATAATTTTGGGGTTCTATAATATCTAACCTCAAATATACTTACATTAATTCCCCATGATGACTAAAACACCTATAATTCCCCTACTAATATCATATATGAATTTTGAAAACCCACTATGTATTACACCACAACATTGTTCCCTACAAGCTATACAATACCATTCAACACCTTTGACCATGGATTCTATAACTCCTAGGCACCTACTCATTATCTTATATATATAAATTTTTAAAATCAAAATTCCATTGAACATAGTGTAGTGAATATTTCCTCCTAATTTTTCATAGGTACTTTGAAAACTCAAATCATTATGTTCCATGATATGGAACCAATTAGCTCATCATTTTTCAACCACTACAGTTTGGTTCTATAACCAATGAAATGTTGCATCCTTTTCCATTCCCATAGTTCCTCTAATAAAAATCTATCATTTCATACAATCTTGAAATATCCTTTATATGCATTACAAAATCATTAAAAATACCATTTTCAACAAACTTATCAACATACACAACCCCAAAAAACATCAAAATATTTTCTTCTAATAATATAATCCATTGGGTTTTTGAAAACCCTTTCAAATAAAAAAGGTGATTAACTATCAATTTTTGATAACATTAGAACTAACATGCTCTATTTAGTCTAATATTTTTCCTTTAAAAATTCATCAATGATTCACTAACTAATACCTTAAGCTTACATGGTTAAATATCATTATGATAAAAAAATAGTTAAATGAATAGATACTCCTGAATGAACTTCTAGTGATTTACATTCTATTCAATGATTCTATAAGCTACTAATCCCCCTAAATAAATATTCAATAAATATACCCCTTTCAAAATGTTTTTCATAAGATTCATCCCCCTTTTCCAAAATGAAATAACACTCCAATCCATTATCTATGATCATGGATATCTTAACCTATGTATTTTTTGGATACCTTGTCCACCTTTGTAAATGAACCCAAATAGTTATACATTGAATGTTCAACAAAGAGATAAAAATTGAAAAAATTTAATACATGAGATTTACTATTATTGACTATAAATTGAAAATTATATCTAGGATTATGGGTCCCTTCTCCAAACCATGTAGTTGGATAGAGGTAGTTGGACTCCAAGATCTAACCAATGATTATCAAGATCATCTTTGGGCAGTTCCTTTTTTGATATCCACAATCTAAACCCATGTTGAAACATACTCTAACATCATTATCCTGTATTAAAAATTCACCTTGATTAAATTATACTTTATCTCAATGTGATTTTTCCTTGAATAATAGATATGATTTTTTTTCGATGATTAATAACACTCGTGTTATCACACCTGATTACAATAGGATATTTAACATAAACTCCACCATCATTAAGATAATTATTTATCTATATCAGTTGAGTATATGAATTAGTGGATTCTATATATTCATTATCTATAGTGCTACGTGGGATTCAGTATTTCTTATTACATTACTCAGAAATATATAATCCTCCATGATAGAAATCATCTACCAATATCAAATTTTGAAAATCTATTGAACTACCCCAATCCAAATTATTATATCCCAAAAACTCACACTTTGATGTTATATGAAATAATAAACCAAAATACACCGAGAAATTAATCTATCAAAAAAAAAATACTGATAATATGTGGGTTTCCATCAAAACAATTTGATATCATGATGCTTGACATGTAGGAAACACAATTTAATGTTAGGTTGCAGTTATGTATAGTCATATTACAATGATTTTACAATATTTTGTTTCATCTACCTTTTTTCCAACATCATCTCTTGAAAAATTCATATTGGTAGGAACTAGTGATTTCATTTTCTCAGAATCCTCCATTCTAAATCAATTTATAACTTCTTTATAATATTATGAGTGGAAAATAAATCTTCCAAATATTCATTGAGTTACTAAAATTTTTATAATACGCCCCAATTTTAAATGATAATAAAAACCTAATTTTTTGTAATTTATAGGTATTTGTATTTGAAAATATAAATTTTCAATAAAAATCACATAATAAATAATTTAAGGGAATTACATAAGGGTAAAATCCTATTCAACACCTAGTAATTTTCTATAGAATATTTTCGGAGTTGGGCACCAAGTTAGCACAGGATTTTGAGGCCTAAAGAGCCTTGGTATTGATATGATAAAAATATTAAATATATTATATCACACATGCATAGTTTTTCCAAAATAAAGGAATATCTACTGAACGATTTCTCAAATGGGAATTACATGTCCTCCATTAAATATGAAAGACATGTTTTACCTAGGTTTGACATATGATTTGTGTACATCGAGTGTTTGGTAACATCAGACATAAGCATAAATATTTTATTCCTTTTTGGTTTAACAATTTTTTATTAAAATGAATAATTTATTTAAAAAAAATTAATAATAAAATTAGTATTATTTGATTGAATATATGAAATTATTTGGTATCTAAACGTTTTTATTGAGTAGATAATAATAATAATAATAATTTTATTATTATTATTATTATTGTTATTATCTATTTTATAGAAAAAAGGATGCAAATATACATGTGTAATTAAATAGATTTTAATATACTTAATGTAACACCCTGACCCTAGTCACCCAAGGTCAGTGCATTATTTTAATACATTGGAATGATTACAGGGAATCAAGTCCTGAAGGATCGATTAGTTTAGCAATATTAGAAAATAGATTACATACATGAACATTATATTACACATTAGAAGATAAAACACAACATACATTATCCTTTGAGAATGCCATTAATACCCTAGCTTAACCCTACATATCAATAGGAATACACTTCTGGTAATCTTGAGAAAATTAAAACATAGAAAGGGGTGAGATCAGATTCTTAGTGAGGATAAAAAAATAGAGGAAACATTCATAAATAAGCATAAACATTTAAGGCAATGTATAAAACTAAAAAAATCCTTTTAAACATAAACTTCAGCATAATGTGGAAAATATACTATATAATAAATCCATTTACTTAATCACATGGATATTCTACGAGTCTAATAATCACATTCAATATCAATAGCCACTTTCATAATGATGGAATGAATAATGCCAAACTTCATAAACACATAGTAAAGGCCTTGTGCCAAGACTACAAATAGTATTTTCTAAAGGACTTTTTCCAAAACACTATTTTATCTCATGAGACCTACCGATACATCAAGGATCTATAGCGGGCTCCACCCATCACTTATAAATCCAATGCATTTCTCATATGAAAATTTTTAAACATAACATAAACATTCGAATTAAAAATGGCATACGAAATGTCATCAATTTATCCTTAAAACATGAATGGTATAAAAATAACACATCCTTAGTCAAACATATGAAAAAATATTCAATACAATATGGAATATTTTTATCATCATAAATCAACTTCAAAATAGTTTAAAACCCATTAAAGGATTTAGACATAAATGAAAATGATTTGTAAAAATCTTTCAGATAAATATCCCATTTCATTAAAAACATTTTAAATTCACACAATTTATAAAGGAAGACATTCAAAGACATTTTTGAATCATAATATCCCATACCATGTTGAAACTTTTAAAAAGAATTAACAATTTAAAACATTCATGTCCATTTAAATGAATCCTTAAAAAACATTTTGAAAACATGGACATTAATGAGAATGGTTTAGAAGAATAAATCGTTAAAACATTTGAAATGATGTTTTAGTAAAAATTCCCTTAGAAATAGTCACTTTGAAAACTATTTTATAAAACATGGACATGGATAACAAATATGTCCCAGTAGATACTTACGTAAAAACATCCTCAGATAATAAAGAGATTGTGAAAATAACCCTTACCATGCACTTTCCTTTGGTCGAGGTTACGTTTAACCTCCTATATAATGACCATAGTATGTTATTTAATTATAACAGAACCATTTTCATATTTATAATATCATACATGATTCATTTATGACTTTATACTACCCATTTAATAATTATTTCCATGTTAAATTAACATTTCGTGTAATAATCACTTTCTTAATCGTATGTGTTTTAACATGTTATTCTTCATCGTATAATTTATATCGTTATTTAAATACTTCCAGAATATAAACCTAGATTTATGTATCATATAAAATTAGAATATAAATATATATAATAGATATATATATATATATGAAATGGAAAACACTATTTAAGGAGACGGAAGTCCGTACGTACGCATAAATGATGTTTCTGTTTTGATATCGTATTAAACAGTAGTAAGTGAATAAGATATATGTAATTAAATATATATATATATATCTAGTATCATTATTATTTCATATTTTACATACTTATTAGTATTATATATTTTTATAATCGTTGATGAATGGTGAATGTGGAAATGAATCTCATTGCATCGTGGAGATGGTAATTCGTACGTACGCACGAGAGAAAATATCATTTCCTTAAAGTTGTGGAATTGGATGGTATATTATTTTTACATAGAAATTATCATGTTACTTTCCTTATTTATATACATATTTCACATCATTATATCCATCCAAATAACACAGTGTTGAATAACAAATTACACCACGACGTGGAGACGGTAAGCCGTACATAAGCACACATGGTGGCATTATCATTCATAGGGAAGATAAAATAATGAATATGGTTGTGACATATTTATAATAACATCACATTATATATATGGTACTATATTTATTATTTTTTTATGGTAATAAAAATGAAATAGTAAGAAGAAATTAGATTAGAACTTCAACGAGGGCGGTGAAATCATTACCTCTTCTCCGGGTTCTTTCTTTTGATTTGATCAAAAGGTATATTTATATTGGTTTTATGACCTAAGGAAGGCCTCTAGGATAAATCTAGGGTAGTTGGCAGGATATTTGGGTAGGTTTTCACTGAGACAAATGGATTTGGAGGTGTGAATTGGAGAGAAGGTTTAGTGAACTTTTATAAGAGGGGTGAGGGGAAACTTAGGAAAAACTTAAACAATTATTTTATAATAAAATACTTTTCGTTTTATAATGGACTAAAAATGAATTATTTAAAGGATAAGGTTCGTATTGGTCTAAAAACACTCAACTAGTAGGTTTTAGGTAGGTTTGGGTCACTATATTAACCTTATATTTTATATTTAACTCTTAGTTAATTATTTTGACATTTACCATGTCTCTTTGTATTTTTATATTATATTATTAATAAACTTACAATAAACTTTCAAGATAACCCCAAGTGGTTCATTAATGACATATATAATATTATTTAAGTCCTTTTTATGAACCTTATATTTTTATGAATATAATACCAATTAATAATATAATATTTGTTTTAAAACCTCTTTTATGTCAATTTTGACACTATTTGGTATTTTGTTTTTTCTAAATTCCTAACAACAATATTACTTCAAAAAAATTAATTTAATAAACCCTAACATGTCATATTAACCTAGAAAATTAAAGGAATTCATAAAAAGTTTCAAATTACATTTATTTGTTTATTTATAATTTCAATTATTTTAATATTTCATTAACAATGTAATTACTGCATCATCGGTGTGTCATAAATAAATTAAAATATTTAATGTCTACAAATTATAAATAAAATAACATTATGTAGGAAATATTTTTATTTTTGTAATAAAAATTTTTAGTCAAATTTATATTATTTGTAACCCAATATTAAAAATGGTTTAGTTATTAAACATTGAATTTTACACCTTTTACTCTTCTTTGAATTAAATAATAATAAATTTCTTATTTTAATCCAAGTGCACCTAAAGGATCAAATTTTATTCCTATGGTTGGTTTTGATCTAATTACACGTATATATTTGAATTAGGACATGTGTTAGGGTAATTATGATATCATTTTTACCCTTAATCTTATTTACTTTTAACCGTGGTAAATAAAAGTAAAAAGTTACTTTTCACCAAAAGTTACTTTTTTCTTATTAAACCACATTTTACTTACTGATATCAACCATGTCTCTCGGATATTTGAAATTCAACTCAGAGAAGGGGTAAAATTATGTTTTATGCAAATTTTCAAATGCTCATAGAAGGTGGGTAAAAGACGGTAAAACCTTCGATAAAATTTTATACATCTAATTTTATTATAAAATTACTCAAATGAATTAAATTGAACATATATAGGTATTACACATAAATATATTGTATTAAAATAAATTTTAATAAAATAAATAACTATTTAATTGAAAATTCGGTTTTAAATAATAATAGTCTTTTTCACTATTCATCAGAAATTGAATGTTTTCAAAAAAATACCAAAAGTTTACCCTAAGATAATTTGGATATTATGAATTAAAAAATGAAGTCCATTTTACCAAATTCAAAACATGTAAGCTACATTTATTAATTTAAAATTAATTTCTATTGTCAAAACTAAAAAGCATATTTTTAAGAAATAATAACCATCAAAAGATTGACACTTGTTTATGTTCAATTTCAATGTCAAATTACTTAAAATTACAAGAATTAGATTAAATGGTAAAAATATAATCTATTTATATTTCCAACCAATTAAAATTTATAATTTAACACTATAAATTCTTTTGACTAAAAATTTTGTTTTCAGTTAAAATATAGTATTTTTCACTATTCACCCAAATATGAATGTTATCAGAAAAACACCAAAAATTTATTGAAACTAAATTTTTATCTCTTGATTCTGAAGAAGAAGTTTATTTTGTCCACATTAATATATAAAAGATTCAAATATTAGTTTTAAAGAGGGTTCACCATTAAAAGGCAGTAAAATTACATTTTTTTGAAAAATACTTCTTTTATCTAAAAAAATGAATTTGTTCTTACATTATGTCTAAGAAACTCACAATATGGATTCTAAAATTATAAATATTATATAAAGTTCCAAAATTCTGTTAATACTATTCATAACTGCTTTTGATCGGCTATTTTGGTAAGTTGTGTTGTGCTTGAACTCGGTGTTGTGTGTAGTGCAAGTTGTTGAATTAATTTAAAAAAAACAATGTACTATGAAATCATGGGGTTTTACATTCTTCCCTCCTTCAATAAATTGCATCCTATCAATTTTAAATTTTTCTTTGAAAATAAATGGTTAAAAAAATAGAAAAATATTTTTGTGGAAAACCCACATCGGAAATTGGTTTAATAAAATTTATTATTAATAAGAGGTAAAGGGAAATGAAAGGTTCACCACCAAATTATGATCATGATTAGAAGAACATTGGTGGAAATTAGAGACACATAATTTGTGGTAAAATGTAAATATTTATAGGGAGTGCTTGAGGTTATCAATAAAAAATAAGTGTAAAATTGAGGGCATCAAATCCATCAATCGATGATGATTTAAAATACCCTCAGTTCAATAAAACATAAGGTATTAGGATAACACATTTTTTGTTTTAAGATCCCTTCTCTAAAGTTTAAGAATTAATTTATCCTTAGAATAAGAGGAAAAAAATTATATATATTTGTATATATACTTGACAAGTAGAGTTTCATTCTTCAACTAATTCCTATCACATACTCATCTTTCACTACAAAAGATTTCAAAAAAATATTCTATTTGTCCTAATCGTGTAGGGTTTAAAAAATAATGAATTTATAATTCAACTATCAGAACATTTAAAAAAGAAACTACATTATACAATCCAGGACATCACATGGTCTAGTGGTAGGTGATACACCCTTTGTCACCCTTCGGTTGCTTGTTCAAGTCTCGCGGCCTTACCGGACGTGACGTGTTGCTACCCGACCTCCGGTTTTTCCTTTTTAGGTCAATCCAAAAATATTCTCAAACTAGACTTATCCAAAATACTTCTGTCCAAACTCACAATCCAAAATATATAAGGAAGGTAAACACAATAAATATCTTTTTTTCCATGTAATAACATGTGAACACATTCATCATGTATTATTTTAAAACACTGCAACATCCTGAATTACTATAAAACCTTATTGATTACAATCATGATCCCTTATTCTCTATAAAATAATGGATATACTCCTTCTATCCAAAAAATTGTGTAAACTCCAACAATGATGGAATATACAAATCATTAATCAATTTCAAGGTAGTCAAGATTATCCAATACAATTTATTAAAGACAATCATGTATTATTCCAAAATCACTACCTCGGTATCAGAATCATATTATGGTTTATCTTCCTATCAACCAAATATTTTCTAAAAATATGACCTGCTATTGAGTCACTTTTCTTGGTTCCACACAGTCTCAAGTCCTTAATGAAATTGTCATGTAGAACAATCCTTATATACTCTTTAATTCTTATAACATGTACATCATTAATACAATACTCAAATGACATAATACATTAATAACAACGTAAGAAATACAATCATTCCTCTTCATATTCGGTAGTATCATAACTTTATTATTATCCAATAGTATAATTTAGGGTATACTCTGACAATTTGGACATTGATTCGCGTAGTGTCCCACGTGCTTGCAGATGAAGCATTGTACATTTGAAACTCTTTTCTTACCCTTACAATCATGTACATGGTGTCCTTTTTCTCCACACTTATAACAAACTCACATTACCTTCATGCATTTACCAAGGTGAATATTTCCACATTTATCACAAATGGGAAAATCCTTCTTTTCCCCCTTCCCTTTATCCATCTTTCCCTCTACCATTATTTTCTTCTCTTTCTTCCCTTCAAATAGGACTCAGAGAATTATTTACTTAGCATATTAACACATGATTCTATTTATTAATATATTGAGAATACATGGGAGACTATTTCCCTTCAAAATATTGGCTTAATAATAATAAAGATATGTTCCTTTTTACTTTTTGGATCATACGTATTGCTGGAGTTCTCATTCCTTCTATTAGGCACCATTTCATAAAAATGGAATACACTAGGTCAGTTTATGAATCACAATTCATAATTCCAAACTTGTAAAATACCTAACGTAAATTGAACAGTTTATGGATAAAATCCATAATCATAAAAATGTTTCCTTTGAAAAAAGTATTTTTCCTCAAATCTACCATAATGGCTTTTAATGAAAATGTGAAATATCCGATGCATATCCCCCAGGAGTGTCGTAACCAAGAGTGGAGCAACACCTGTTGTCGTGCACTAGTTCTCGTTCGAGTCTAGCTCAAAGAGGTGTATTCGGGTTTTACCCTAAGGTACATTTGGGCCAGATACACCTCTACCTTCTCATATCCAAACAGGGATGTATTGCATGGAAAACTCACAAAATATCTACCTTACCAAAATTCTAGGAAGTTCATATATACTAATCCTCAAAGTCCATCATAGGGTAATGTGCTCTGATCAGAGTTTATCTAAACCTTGTATCCAAGGTTATTGCTAAAATTCCTATGATACCAAATGTAATGCACCGACCTCAGTTACCTAATGTTGGTTAATTATTTTAATACATTGTCATGATTACAAAGAATGAAGTCCTGAAGGACTAATCAGTTTAGCAGTCTTGGAAAATAGATCACATAAATGAATGTTACATTACACATTAGAAAATACAACACAACATAAATGATCCTTTGAGAACACCATTGATCCCATAGATTAACCCTACTTATCAATCATTATACACTTCTTGTAATCCTTAGAAAATTAAAACATTGAATGGGGTGAGCTCAGATTCTCAGTAAGGATAACAATATAGCAGAAAATTTCATAAATATGCATAAAAATTTAAGGCAATGTATAAGATTGAAACAAAAGCGTTTTAAACTTAAACTTCAGCATAATATGGAATAGGTACAATAAAATAAATCCATTTACTTATTCACATGGATATTCTACTAGTCGAATAATCACATGCAATATCGATAGCCACTTTCCTAATGATGGAATGCATAATGCTAGACTTCATAACCACATAGTCAAGGCCTTGTTCCAAGACTACAAATAATATTTTGTCGTGGACTTTTTCCAAGACACTAGTTAGTCTCATGAGACCTACCAATGCATCGAGGAGCTATATCGGGCTCCATATGTCACTTACTAAGCCCAATGCATTCCTAATATGAAAAAGTTTAAAGATAACATAAACATTCATATTAAAAATGGCATAGGAAATGTCAATACTTTATCCATAAACCATGAATGGTATAAAAATAACACATCCATAGTCAAACATATCAAAAAACCTTCAATATAATATGGAATACTTTTATCATAATAAATCAACTTCAAACAAGTTTAAAATCCATTAATAGATTTGGACATAGATGAAAATGATTTGTAAAACACTTTGAGAGAAATATCCCTTTTTCATGAAAACATTTAAAATTCACAAAATTTAGAAAATAAGTCATTCAGAGATATTTTTGAATTAGAGTGTCCCATACCACTTTGAAAATTTTGAAAGGAATTAATATTTTAAAACAGTCATGTCCATTTAAATAAATCCTTAAAAATCATTTTGAAAACATGGACATTGATGAGAATGGTTTAGAAGAATAAATCATTAAAACATTTAAAATGATGTTTTAGTAAAAATTACCTTAAAAATAATCTCTTTGAAAACTTTTTTATGAAACATGGACTTGTATAACAAATATGTCCTAGTAGATACTTACCTAAAAACAACCACGGATAATAAAGATATTGTGAAAATAACCCTTACCTTGCACTTTCCTTTTGTCGAGGGTACGTTTAACCTCCTTTATAATCACCATAGAATGTTATTAAATTATACCAGAACCATATTCATATTTATTATATAAGACGTGATTCATTTATGAAATTATACTATCCATTTAATAATTATTTCCATGTTAAATTAACATTTTGTGTAATAATCGCTTTCTTTATCATACGTGTTTTTTACATGTTATTCTTGATCGTATTATTTAGATTGTTATGTAATTACTTCTAGAATATAAACCTTGATTTATATATAATATATATATAGAATATATATATTTATAAAAGATAGATATATGAAATGGAAAACACAGTTTATGGAGACGGTAGGCCGTACGTATGCATAAACGTTGTTTATGTTTTCATATTGTATTGATATGAAGTAATTGAATAAAATATATGTAAGTGCATAAATACATACATATATATATATATATATATATATCTCATCTATAATTATTATTTCATATATTACATACTTATTAGTAATATATATTTTTATAATCATTGATGAATGGTGAACGTGGAAATGAATCTCATTGCGTCATGGAGACGGTAATTCGTACGTACACACGAGCGACAATATCATTTCCTTAATGGTGTGGAATCAGATGGTATATTAATTCTACAGAGACATTATCAGGTAACTTTCATTTTTTATATACATATTACTCATCATTATATACATCCAAACAACATAGTGTTGAATAAAAAATTACACCACAGCGTGGAGACGGTAAGTCATACGTATGCACGCATGGTGACATTACCATTCATAGGATGGGTATAATAATGAATATGGTTGTTCCATATTTATAATATCAATAAAGTTTATATAAGGTAATGGATTTATTATTTTGGTATGGTAATAACAAACACAGAGTAAGTGGAAGAAGATAAGAACTTGAAAGAGGGAGGTGAAATCATTACCTCTTCTTCGGGTTCTTCCTTTGGCTTTGATAAAAGGGCTCCTTATGTTGGTTTTCTGACCAAAGTAAGGACTCTATAATGAAGGTATGATATCTAGGTAGGGGTTGGCTGAGCGAAATGACTTAGGGGGTGTGAATTGCAGAGAAGGGGAAGTGACCTCTTATAAGAGGGGTGACGGGATCCTTAAGATAAAACTTAAAAGTTTATTTTATAATAAAATAATTTTCGGTTTATAATGGCTCAAAAATTAATTATTTAAAGGCTATGTTTGGGATGGGTCATAACCCACTAAACCAAAAGGTTTTAGATTGGTTCGGGTCACTATATTAACCTTATTTTTTATATTTAACTCTTAATTAAATAGTTTGACATTTACCATGTCTCTTTATATTTTTATATTATATGTTTAATAAACTTACTATAAACTTCCAAGTGACCCCAAGTGGTTCATTAATGAAATATATAATAGTATTTAAGATATTTTTCCAAACCTTATATTTTTAGGAATATAATACCAATTAATAATATAATATATTTTTCAAAACTCTTTTTTCTAAATTTTGACACTATTTGGTATTTTGTTTTTACTAAATTCCTAACAGCATTATTACTTCAAAAAAATTTTCATTTAATCAACCCTAACATGTGATATTAACGTAGAAATTATTATAATTCATAAAAACTCTCAAATTACATTTATTTGGGTATTTATAATATCAATTATTTTAATATTTAATTAATAAGATAATTACTTCATCATCATTATGTCATAAATAAAATAATTTATGTAATGTCTAAAAATTATAAATAAAATACCATTATGTACGAAATCATTTTATATTTATAATGAAATTTTATAGTTGAATTTATATTATGCGTAACCGAATAATAAAAATGGTTTATTTATTAAACTTTCAATTTTACACTTTTAACTCCTCTTTGGATTAAATAATAATAAATATCATAATTTTATCCCAGTGGAACTAAAGGATCATATTTTATTCCTATGTGTTTTTAGGTTTGATTAAACTTATACAATTGAATTAGGACATGTCTTAGAGTAATTATGATATCATTTTTACCCTTAATCCTATAAACATTTAACTATGGTAAATAAAAGTCAAAAGTTACTATATACCACAAATCATTTTTATCTTATTTAACCAAATTTTACATACTGATAACAATAGTGTCTCTTGGAGTTTTGAAATTTAACTCACATAAGTGGTAAAATTTATTTTTATGGAAATTTGCAAATGCTCCTAGGAGGGGGGTAAAAGACGGTAAAACGTTCGATAAAATTTTATAGATCTAATTTTATCATAAATTGACTCCAATGAATTACATTGAACTTATATAGGAATTTTATATATACATTGAATTAAAATAAATTAAAATAAAATAAAAAGTCGGTTTTAAATAATAATAGTGTTTTTCAACATTCATCAATAATTGAAAGTTTTCAGAAAAATTCCAAAATTCTACCCAAGGATAATTTTGATATTTTGAATTAAAAAATAAAGTCCATTTTACCAAATTAAAAACATATAACATGCATGTATTAATTTAAAAATAATTCCCGTTGTCAAAACAAAAAAGCATATTTTTATGAAATAATAACTATCAAATGATTGACACCTGTTTATGTTCAAGTTCAAAGTGAAATTACATAAAATGTATAGAATTGGATTAAATGGTAAAAATATAATCTAATTATACTTCCAAACCATTAAAATGTATAATTTAACACTAGAAATTATTTTGATTAAAAAAGTTGTTTTCAGTTAAAATACAGTATTTTTTACTATTCAACCAAATATGAAAGTTATCAGAAAACACCAAAAAAATATTGAAACTAAACTATTATGTCCCAATTCTAAAGAGGAAGATTATTTTGTCAAATTGAATATATAAAAATTTAAAATATTGGATTTAAACAGGGTTCTCTATTAAAAGGCGGTAAAATGTCATTTTTTTGAAAAATACTTCTTTTATTTAAAAAATGAATATGTTCTTAAATTATTTCTATGGAACTAAAAATATGGATTCTAAAAATTATAAATATTATATAAAGTTCAAAATTCTGTTAATAGTATTCATAAACTCTTTTGAAGGTTTAGTTTGGTAAGTTGTGGTGCGCTTGAACTCGGTGTTGTGTGTAGTGCATGTTATTGAATTATTTTGAAGAAATAACATACTATGAAATCTGGGGGTGTTATATTTAATTAATTAGTGATGTTTAACCATTGGAAATTATTTATTTTGGGGTTCTGTAATAATAGTGATATTATTATTTGTGCCACATAGATGCGATTGTGTGGCTAATAAAAAAATTTATTTACTTTCATTCAATATTTAATGATATTTATTGTTGAAAATTTTATAGTTGTAATTGTGAAATAGATTTAATAATTATTGTTTTTATAAAATATTGTTGTTATTATTATTATTACTAAATTAGGTAAATAATATTTTTGTGTGGAAAATTAAATTGTGTACATATGTATATATGGGATAAATTGATATGTATATATATACATATATACATATATATATATGGGTTATAAATATTTATATGTGTTGGGGGTATATGTGTGTGTGTGTGTTAGTGTTTATATATATTTATATAGATGAAGTTTTAATATATGTTAATGGAAGAATTAATATATTTCAAAATGGAATTTAAATAAGAACTACATATATATGGGGTTCCACGTGTATTAAAGAGGAGAGATAAGAAATAATAAATTAGGTAATAAATTAATTAAGATGAAATGAATATAAATAGAAGAGTTAATTGAGGGCATGCACAACATATAAGGGACTTTACCCGAATATCACGCCTTTGCCTCGCTCTCTATCTCTCTCATATATATATATATATATATATATAATTTTGTTTTATTTTTACAATCTTCTCTCTTAAATATCATTTTTGATACTGATCAGACTGTCATGTATTCAGTTTCATGAGGTTCATCTTGATTAGTAGAAATTTTATCCTATTTATTAAAGGTTGTGAGGATTCATTGAAAAAATAAAACATGGACGTAAACTCATTTCATCAAATATGTTTCTAACCTATGGTATGAAGTTACTTAACTTTTTGGGCTCATGTATACACTTTGACATGATGATTTTATTTTTTTCATTTTGATAACCATTATAGATTTTAATAGCATGTGGGTGTGTGTAGCATTTAAGGCCCACTGTTGATTTTTAATTCCATGTGTTATACAAGAATAGATATTTACATTTTTTATTTTGATCACATCTTGTTATATATATAGTTATATAATCATGGGGATATGTTATTCCTACTTTTTTTTCTCACTCTATATGTTTGTTACCATGACTTTGTGGTTGTTAGTCCTACTTGAGAAAGATGGAATATCTGGAAATATTTATCCCTATAGGAGGAGTATGTTGAATTGATCTAATGGGGATGATGGAACTAAGAATAGGGTGAAGTTATAAGGTAGACATGGTGGTGTTATGTGGATTCACTTGATGTTTCATTGATTTTCCAAGTGCCATGCACCATGAGAGAGCCTAGAAAATGTGAGTACTAGATATTCTCAACTAGATGATGTAAAGTGAAATGGTCTTTCTAAGGGATAGATGATGCCAATAAGTTTGTAAACATGAAACTATGAGGATTTTTTATTGGGGATTTTTTTGTTACTAATGAAATTTTCTATAACTATTTATCCATTGATCCAAATTAGGTATGGTCAAGGGTTTGTCACATCATGGTTAGAACATTACTGCTTGATTTTGGATTGTATGATTATGACTGTTGTAAATTTATTATTATTATGGAACACACTTGTTATAATTGAGCACAATAGGTTAAGGAAATATCAGTGGTGTCCTACCGAGTCATATACTCTCACCAAACATTGAAATTACAATTTTCATATAGATTTAATGAGGGATTCGATAAAGAAAAACTTCCATATGAATGATTGATGAGGAGAGAATAGTATATTTGTTGGTGGACTAGGAAGGACTTTGGAGGACCCACGCAGTGTTGTTTACATATTAATTTATTGTTTCTTTACAGTATACATGCTTTATACATTGGGTGTTTTTTATTTATATGATATGTATTCCATTTATTTAGTTTCCACATGTTTACTCTAATTATTTATTATATTGTTAATTTGTTATTATTGATCCTATGAAATGATACTGAGGGTATAGTCTCTTAATAGATTTATATAGAACCTTGTGGGTAGTTCTAAGATTCTTGTATATGGGATGGAGCACATGATTTCATACGACCCGTCATCTTGGATTTACTGGTTTGGGTAGAGGTGTTACAAAATGATATAATAGGACCATGACTCAATAGATAGTTTCATCTATTTTCCTTGATTTGGTATATTATAGACTTTAGATAGGATAGTTTAATTGGGAAGGGGTACTATGGAAGTTTCTGGATAGAACTGTATATTGGACCCATGATTTTCTGTAAAGTGAGAAATTTAGATTTTATATTACTATTGACTAAACACACTTATTGTGAGGCACATGATGTATTAATGAGATTTATGAGATCTTAAGGGCATTCATACCTCATGGCTAGGCACATCAATTGACATTCCATATATAGATACTCTGTTATTATATTATAGTTCCTTAATTAAATGAATTGGTTTATGCTATCTGTTCAGGATTGTTTCACCTTGTGTGATATGTTTGTGTTTCTATATTTTTATCATATATCTTCAATGGAATTAATTAGTTGAACTGATCATGTTGTGGTGTTAGTATATATATGATTATTGAGACTAACTTTTAGGGTTAGAGACTAGGATTTCTACAAGGAGGTGTATACCTTGTATTGAGGGTAGACTCATTAGAAAACCTTGTGTGATCCCGTGGAATAGATAAGGTCGGTTTATTTTCCTAACATTACCACTTTTTGTGTGATTCCTCCTTAGAGATACAAGAGTCTGATGTTCAAGATTAGTGGAATGATTTTTTTTAATAAGACCACTAAATTAACTTCTCAAGGATGAGAGTTCATTAGAGTGGGATAATTGTAATATCTTAAAATTTTAAATGATAATAAAATAATATTTATTTTTAATTTATAGGTATCTTAACGTGAAAATGTAATTTATCAATAAAATTCACAGAATATATAATTTAATGGATTTACATAAGGGTAAAATCATATTTAACACCTTGTAATATTCAATGAGATATATTTGGACTTGGGTGATGAGTTATCATGGGATTCTAGGGCCCATTGATCCCTGATATTGATATAATAAAAATATTAAATATACTATATCATGCATTCATGGTTTCACTAAAATAATCGAATATATCTCGAATGGTATCTCAGATGGGAAAACCAATACCAACATTAAACATGAAATGTTGGTTTTACCATAGGTATGTCATAAGATTTGTTCACATCAGGTGTATTGTTATATCACATGTAAGGGTAATTCTTTTATCCTTTTATTTGGTTTAATAATTTTCTTATAAGTAAGAATATAGGTCTTCAAATATTTTTATCAATTTTTTTTATTTAAATTGATAAATTTATTTTATATCTAAATACTTTGGTTGTGCAGTTAAAAATAATTATAATATTTTCATTATTATTATAATTATTTATTAAGAAAAAATATGAAAATATAAATTTATAAGTAAATAATTTTGAATTTTCTTAATTGGTGAGTGATGCTTCACCATGGGTAAATATTTATTAGGATGTTAGGTAATAATTGTGATATTATTACTTATTCCACATAAATGAAATTGTGTGGATAATAAATAAATGTACTTAATTTTATTTGGTGTTTAATGAAAGTTATTTTTGAAATACATATGGTTTTCATAAACACATTAATTTAAGAATAACATTAATAATAAAATCTTACGGCTATTATTATTATTGTTATTAAATTGGTAAAATAGTATTTGTTTATGGAAATTTAAAATTTTTATATATGTATATATGGGATAAATTTATATGTATATATATAAATGAAAATTTGTATATATGTATGTGTATATATATAACATATATATTGGTTATATATATATTGTTGTGTGTGTGGGTATATATATATGTGGGGGGGGTGTTTGTGGGTGTTTATATATATAAATATACATATATATTTTAATATATATTAATAAATGATTTAATATATTTCAAAAATGGTAATTTAAAGAATAAATATATTTGTGGGGTGGAACATGAATTAAAGAGGAATGAGAAGAAATATCAAATTAAGTAATAAATAAAGGAATATAAAGAGAAAATATAAATAGAAGCGGGAATTAGGGGTATGAGTAGCATATAAGTGATTTCCCCCCGTATTATTCATATCTCTCTCTCCACCATTTCTCATATATATATATATATGTATGTGTGTGTTTGTGTGTAATTTTATTTCATTTTATTCTTACAAACTTTTCTCTTGCATATCTTCTCTGATTCTGGCCAGATTGAAGCATCATTGGTGTCATTGGGTTAATCTTAACAAGTAGAAATTTATTACTAAATTTGTTTTCAATAGTAGTATGGATTTATTAGTGAAATTGAACTCATGTATCAACTCTTACCATTAAATCGTTGTTTCACCCAAGGTTAGACGTTCCTTATATTTTTGGCCTGACATCTACTCTTGTATTGATGATGATTGTATTTGCTATCTTTTTTTATGACAGTGATTGATTATGATCACATGTGGGTGTGTGTATCACATGCGTCCCATTGTTGATTTATTTATTCCATTAGTGATACTAGTGTAACTTTTCCATGTTTTATTTTGATAAGTTGCTGTTATGTATACTGTTATATACTCATGATGATATGCTATGTCTCCTAGTGTGACCACCCTTTATGTATATTACCATGCCTTAGTGGTTGTATGTGGTACATGTGATAGGTGGACCATCATGAAATATTTATCCCTTAGATGTATAGTTCATTGAATTTTGATGATGGAGAAAATAGTCTTTAGTGTATGGTGGTGGTATGAGGTAGCCATAGTGGTGTTTTGTCGATGCACTCGAGGGATCCTTCGTTTTATATGTTCCATGCACTATGAGGTTTCCTAGTTGATGTGATTACCAGATATTGTCAACTAGAGGATTCTGAGTGACATGGTCCTCTTGAGGGATAGATGATGCTGCATAGAATGTACACGCGGTACCTTAAAGATGTTGTATAATCTCTTTTTTGGTTATTACCAACAGCTTGTTTTAGTCTTTTGGCATGGAAATGAATCTGTAATAATCGACGGTGTATGGTGGATTTATGGGAACACTATAGCTTTATTTTTGATTTTATTTTTATACACATTATGAATTTATTATTATTATGGAATACAGTTGGTATACACGAGAACAACAAGTTTAAGACACATCGGTGGTTTCCTTCCGAGTATTTTACTCACACCCTACTCAGGAATTTCAGTTCTCTTATAGATTTCATGAGGGATCTGGTGAAGGGTAAGCCCACTATGGAAGATAGATTAGTAGAGGATAATTTAGAAGGTGGGAGACCCAGATGGACTACAGAGTACCCTCACAGTGGTATTTATTTATTCATTGCTTGCTACTTTACACTGGATAGGCATTCTACATTGGGAGTTGTTTTATTTTTATGATATGTATGGAATTTATTTTGTTTTTTAATTTTTACTCTTATTATATATTATATATATATATTTTTATTGATCACATGACATGATATTGTGATCATTGTATCTGTACAAACAAAATCATACCCTTTCTATTAGTTATAATCCTCTTGTGTATGAGGAGGCACACAAGAGGTCATATAAACATATGAAACCGAACTAGTGGTTTAGGTTGGGGTGCTACAATTGTTAATAAATTCATTACATTTTGGTAATGTTTAATTCAATTTATTCCCTCATAATTACAAATTTATCAATTTCAAAAGAGTTTTGGAACTATGGTATCAATTTATTATATTTTTGAATATTTATTAGATTGGAAAAATTATGAATTTAACTAATTTGTTTAATTTATAAAATAAATGGATAGTTATATTTTAATTTAAATTTTTTAATTTTTTTAATTTTAAGAAGTTTGGGTGTATATTTTGATAAAAAAAATTTGTAGTGTTACTTCAAAATAGTAGATGGAAACATTGTAAGATGCATAATTTTATTTTATAATATTAAATTACTTCTTTGTAAGAGTCACAAGGTATTTGTAAGAGTCATGTGACTTTATTGGAGTAAATATCCACTTCAGAAGAGTCTTGTAATTCCTTTAAAGAGTAAAATACTAGTATTTAAATGTAATTCGTTAATTTAAAAGCATCGTAAGTGACTTCAGATGTGTTACAAGGATCCCTAAAAGGGTAAAATCAATCCTTAGAAAAGGTAAATGAAACTACAAATGTTTAGAACCATGTTCCAAATAGTCATGTCATTTTTGAATTTTTTATATCAAGTGGAATCATATGGTGACTTCAAAAGAGTAATACCTAACTTCCTAAGCATTATCTATGTTTTAAACCAAAGCTCTATGGTGAAACATTTGTATTAATGAAACCAATTTTTGGTTTCTATATGGATTATAATTAATAATTTCATTCATTATACATGATTGATAGTTTATTAAAATAGATAAAGGAATGTGGTTGTTTTCATGGAATGTTGGACCATGAATCTCTAGGTAGTTTTTGTGGATGGAGGGAATATTAAAAAAAATCAAGGATTAAGGATCTCAAAGGATTTTACCAGCCATATAATAAGGTAAGGAAGATCCTATTAGAAGAAAAAACGACTAAATAAATAGTGTTTGGATCATGATGATGTATCTATTTTCAATATTTCTTTGTCTTATTCTTCAATTATGTCACGATTTCACATTTCTATTTCATAATTACTATCCCTCACATAGAGGGGTAAAAATTTTGGTTTTCTTTGAATATAATGTTGTCCAGTTGTAATGAATTAGTTTTCGAACTTCAATTATTAAAACTCTCTCATTTATTAATTGATTTTAGTGTTTAAGGACAGTTTATATTTTTATATGCAATTTTGTTTTACTTATTCATGTTCAAGGTATTTTACTTTTGGTTGATGATTTTTTATATCCCTCAAAATGGTGTAGTATATATACAATGCAATAGAATATGTTGAGTGGTGAAGTGTTTGGTGATTACTAACACATGGATGAAGCAAGTGGAGTTGCCTTTAGTTTTTTGGGAACACCCAAACCTGATTGGGTATTTCTTAAGTAATTTAAGATTGGTTCACTATTTGGTGTCATTGATACGTCTTGAGACGAAAAAATTAATGTGGAAATTATAATTGGCGATTTTTTAAAATTAATATTCACCAAATTCATTCACCTAAGGGTGAGAGATAAAGAAACTATGGAAACAATTATTCATCAGTTAATTTCAAGAGGGGTAAGCTATTTAAAACTATTGCAACATAATTATTGGAACCACTTATTCATCTGTTAATTTCATTAAATTTTTTAAAGAAAAAAAAAACCATTCACCCCCATTTTTCTTACTAGAAAGTGAAAATTGACTTTGAGGACCCCTTTATGGAGAATACCATATGTCACCACTATATTATATTATTAACCTGGGTTTTAAAATATTTTGTACCACCTTAAATTTGGGTTTTAAAAAATTAGTTCCATTTCCAAGCATGCAGATCTATAAATTATAACTCTTAAATTGTATGACTTGTTATAGGTTAGAAAACATTTTATTACGTGACTTTAAAATTTAATGAGATTTACTAAGAAAACATAAGAACATTAATTTAAAAATATAATTTTAATAAACTTCCTTGATATACTCTGATGAGACTCCATGTGTTTATTATTATCATTACATCATTGTTGTAAATACTAACCAAATATTGAGAAATTTTTGTGCACCTCATTACGTAAACTAAACATATCAAAATTACATGCATACCTTGAAGAATGACTTTGAACTAAAAATTAGATTAATACAATTATTCCTAAGATTCCATGATCTTATATGAGAATACCCAAACAAGAACATCTTGTATTTCACCTTAGTCTACACAACAATAAATCTAAGTGGCAATAATTTAAGAGAAATTAAAATGGAGATATTTACAATTATATTTGGAAGGAGAAATAAAAGAGTGGCTATAAAACTTGTAGGGAGGCGAATTAGATTAATATTATGATTTTTATAGGATATTTCTAAATTTATTTTTTCTCACATCTATAAGAAAAATAACCATGAAAATGATCTATGTTATAAAAAATGTTTCATGAGTGTCTTTGTACATGTATTGGGAAAGATTGAAGAATCTTTGCTGACCTCACAATGACAATGTAGAGTACGACTTCTTAGTCTGCTTATAATAACGATTTCTTGATAGTGATAATAATTTTCTAGATACATTCTTTTAATGATATCCCATAGAAAAATACCTAGTTGAATCCAAAGGATAGATAGAGAAAAAAACCCAAAACTACCATTAATTTAGTACAAGAGGTATGGGTAGTTGAGGGATATATGAGGTAATGAATTATTATTCATATCCTTTATTATAATCCAAGATTGAGTAATCAAACACCTTGGTCTAATAAATGTATTCAAAATAGTCATGTTAACAAAAAACACCAGTGGAGCTCCATAGTCTATGTTCTTCTCGAAATAATTTTAGTGACTAATTTGAATAAGTATAGGAACTTTAGATTTGGGTAGCTTATTAACAATAAAGCTAGTTTTGGTAACCTACATAATGATAGAGTGATAATTTTAAATTCTAATATGTATTTTATAACAAAGAAAACCCCACAATATCCCCTTACCAACATTTATATAAGTAATACCTACAATTTCAACAACTATATAAACCACCCTATAACCAATCATTATAAAAATAACCCCCTTTTAAATAAAATAATCCCTATTATAAACCCTGAAATAGTGTAAAACTATCATTTTTGAAACAATAAGATGCATGAGTTAAAGAGATGAGGAATTAAGTGAAATAGTTAAGGATCCAAATTGGAATACATGTATAAATATTATTCAATAACCTAAGGAAATTACCATACAATCGAATCTAAAACCCTAAAGGGAATGTAATCCTAGTGAAAAATATAATTTATAATGATATATAATAGTTATAGACACATAAATCCAAGAAAAATAAACCCATCCTATAAAAAAATAAAAATATATATATATAGACCCCTAAAAACTCTTCCAAGTAGGATGTAGAAAATGTTGAGGAAGGAAAATATGGAATGAAAAAAAAAGAGTACAGATATACCCTTGAAAAAATGGTAAAGGGTGACAAAGGATCATCCACTTCCATCCCCATACAAGATAATCTGTTCAATGAAGATATAAGGGGATAATAATTTTGAAGAATTTATGGATTCTATCCCAAAAGAGGAAATAAACATTCTACTCCCATAATCTCTCAAAAAACCAATGTATGCTGAGTTCGATAAGGATAATTTCACTAAAAATATGATAATTCAATTAAATGAATGTGTAAATGAATAAATAAGTGTTTCATTCTTGATTACACTAAATATTTCAACTAAATGTCAAGATACAAAGAAATTTATTATCCCTTTTACCATTGGTTATGTGTAATTTATAGATTCCTTTTGTATCCTAGGTGCTTCCATAAATTTAATTCCTCATTATGTCTTTAATGCATTGGATATGGGTGAGTTGAAGATTACAAGAGTGGTGGTTCAACTTGTAAATAGGTCCATGACATTTCATATAATATCCCTAAAATATTACATAGTTAGAGTCTAAAACCAGATATTTAGAGATAATTTTTACGTTCTAAATATAGAAGTTGATAGGGCCATAACATATTCACCCATAATTATGGGTAAACCCTTCTTGAATACAACTAGGAACCTCATTAATGTGCATGAGGGAACTCTATTTATGAATTTTAGTGATAAAACTATCAATTTTAATATCTTTTACTAAATAAATTACCCTAATGAGGATCACACACTCATTACATTATCATACATTCAAGAGGCTATGTCCGTTGATGACCAAAGCATATTGTATAGAATTTTATTTTTAGTAAAACAATTAATGATTCTATGATATGTGAAAAATTTTGAGAAAAAATATAGTAAATCTATATATATTTTAGAAGAAGAGGCAACATACAAAATAATTTATTTATTTTAATTTTTATTTAATGATAAAGAAGATAATTTTTTATCTAGTGTGCAGGAAGTTAGAAATTTTGATGGGTGAAACCCAAGTTTGATTCTATCAATAGAGTATCCCCAAGTCTATAATTAAAACCATTTACCACTAAAATTAGGTATGTCCACCTCATGTATGGGGATATGTTTTCTATAATAATTATTATAAACCTATCCTTAGATCAAGTATACAAATTTATTAAACTTTTAAGGTAAAATATATAATAAATATGATGGATTTTAGAAGATATATCTGAAATATATCCTAAAATCTACATCATTAAAATTGTACTTGAAGAAAATTCAAGAATAGTTAGGAAACCACAAAGAAGGATGAACCCTAACCATGATGGAGCTAGTAAAGTCAAAAATAGAGATTATAGTAGTGGCATGAACAATATATCCAATCTCTAACTCATAATGGGTCAGTCTCATTCATAGTTCATAAAAAATGAACCTACCATAGTGATAAATGTCCAAAATTAATTGATCCCTATTAGAATTTAGAATATCTAGAGTGTGTATAGACTATAGGAAGTTTAATCAGGTCACTAGGAAGGATCATTTTCCAATTATATTCATTGATGAAGTTTTAGAGATATTTGAAGAAAGGATAAAATAATGATTCTTAAATGGATTTTATGTTACATTTAGTTACCCAATGAACCTGAAAGTAAGTATAAATTAACCATTACATGTCCTTATGGTAAGATTGATTATAGAATGATTGTATTTGGATTGTGTAATAAACCAGGTATAATCGAGAGGTTCATGGTATGCATATTTTTTATAATATTATAGACTGTCTATGTGACACCCATCAGGTCACTTTTATAGAATTATTTGAATTTTCATTCCATTTAATCTATTTATGGGGTTTTTAGGAGCTGGAGGAATTATTTTTTAAGATTTTTTTAAATCTATCCCGAGCTCATGTTTAGCAATATCCATCCACTTAACTATGTATTAAGGGTGTTTAATGGACAATGAAGTTTCAAAAAAATTACAATATGGTTTTACAAACCATATGATAGTCTCTAGGAAACCATGAAACCTATTTTTGTGATTGGGGACCAACCCACATTGTTGGATCAAGGTTTTTAAGTCCATGAATCTGGACCATGCGGTCTTCCTAGTTGTATTAAAAATAAATAGAATCCAATTTTTCATTATGATTTTAACTCCCCTCAACTAATTATTCTATTTATTTTCATGCACAAAATTCTACATGATCGATATCTTATTAATGTTTGATTTCATGGTGTATTACCTCTCATCATTGTGGGTTAATCTAAAGAAATACATGATTTAATGAAGATTTTTTATCCTCCTCTAATATGCCCTTTTTCTTCTTTGTTATTTGGGTTTTGAAATCTTTGGACTCCATGGAGGTTTAATCTAGCTTTATTGTAGACCACCTATCAAAATTTCTTGTAATTCTAGGTTCTGGAGATCCCTCAAACCTATTTCTTTTGTTGTTTGATGATAAAAATGAGATTAACTTCAATTCATAGGTGGATGTCTCTACATAGTGGGAAATTACCATGGAATTTCTTTAGTTCATGGTTTTCCTTTGGTTTGATTTTACAAATTATATTTGTTATGATTAATTATGTTCTTTTGAGTAACTATTTGATGTGTTTCTTATCTTGTGTGGTTTCATAGAGTATATTAAAATAGTGTTTCCAACAAAATGATATTTTTTAATTAATAGTGTTTGATGAATTTATTATAAGGGATTTCGAATTCAAAATGGTTTCAATGAAGGGTTTTACTTGAAAATTTAATTTCGTTGAATGTTATTTTATACCTATAATGTATTAGATAAATTTTCTAATGAGGACTCATGAATCCAATGTGTTTTAAAAAACTTTTAAAATGGTTTTTTTCATTTCCTTAATGGTTTATTAATATGATTATTTTTGAAATGTGATTTTTATTGGATGTTGGTTTCCCATGGGTGACCATAAATTTGTGGGAAAGTTAACAAGTGCTAATCTAGATTTAGGCATTATTCTAGATAAGGGTCATTTACAGTGACCTCAATAGGCTCAGGAAATATTTCGTGTTAGGATCACATAAGCAGACTAGTGTTTCATCAGTGAGTCCTAGTGACATTGTAACATATAGTTCAGATATCCTCTATATTACTTACATTATGATTGTGATGCTTTATGTATAGTTTTAACTAGGTGTTTGAATACTTATTCACTATTGGATATTTATATTATTAATACCTTATTTCATTGATTTTATTGATTTTTTAGTTTGATTTGTTTTTGGAAGTTGAAATATTTTAAAGAACACCAAAGGATATCAAAAATGTTTTTAAAATGAAAAATTACATTCAATTATTATTTTCAACGTTAGACTAATATTTTACATAGAGATAGTCATTATGTACATCCATTGTGGTATCATACCTGGATTTTTCATACACCTAGTATATGACTATAGACATATTAAAATATGTCTTATATGTTACAGGAGAGAATTATAATACATGTGCATATTCAATACTCATAATTATCATCGTTCTTCTCGAGTGTGTTTCTGGAAGTGACCAATTATGACAAGGAGGTTGGTATCTTATAGAGTGTCATAGGATACTTAGTTTTATTGGGTTTTATGTATTGACCTCTCTGATTTTTTTGTTTTCTTTTTGTTAGTCTTATATTTTAAGAAATTAGTTATCTATAACTTCTTTTTTATAAGTTATGTTGGTTATTTTTTTGGTTATGATTATTGTTAATCATTACAAATTAGTGTTTGTTGTTTCTATTGCTTCTATATTATTTTGATTATATATAAATAAGTTATTTCTTTTGATGGTGTGTATGTTTGACTTACACGTGGTCCATATTGGATTCTAAATGGAGTATAAGTGTAGTTTTATTTGGATTTTAATTCTGAAACCATTACAAATGAAAACGTTTTATTCCATGGAACTAGTTACCAACCTAAGGTAACCCATAACGTGACTCAATCCTTATGGAGGGATAACCTAGGTGAGAGGTAGTATCACCCATTTTGGTTCATTATAAAATGGTATCAGATCCTAGGTTTTTTAGAAGGGCTAGTTTCATAAAAATATTTCATTTTTACTTTAGGTGCATCACGATATAAAGGTGGATATGTTCATTGGATATCAAGAGGTAGATCATGGGTGCGTGCCTGATCACCACAACCCATGATGAGAATTGAGTTACTAGGGGGGATTATTGAATTTAATATTGGTTTTTGATTTATGTTTTGTATTTTTTTCCAACATATCTCAATATGATATTGTTCTATGTTGATCAACATTAAAGTCTTATGAGTTTTTTAAAGAACTAAATGTTTTAGGGGTAGAAATGAGGAAGAAACTGTGGATTAATATTTATCCCACATGGTCTGGAAAATCATGAAAAGCCTTTGTATATGTCTCTAAAATTCTTCCATTTGATATATAATGGTTTTCACATATTCCAAAAAATAAACTTTCTAAATTGTGAACAACAATGTAAAACAGTATAGTGATTTATTTTACTTCAATTTTCTTAAAAGTAAGGATTGAATGGTGTTTTCCATTAAATCACAGTTTGATGATGGAGTATTGTTATTGAATTGATTATATTGGGATTATTTTTATTGATGTTTCATGATATACTTGTGATTTTGGCTTGGTTATTTCTAACATTTTCATTGAAAATTTGTTTGAATTTGAGTTGAGAGTGTTTATTTTACATTATGGGAATAATCTGATGATTTTTTTTGGTTGAGAGAAGTATTTTTATAATTTTTTTGAAACATTATGAATTTAAATTTTATAAAAAATACGAAATTATTTTAAATTGGGAGTCATGTGGTTAAGTGAGGGGTTACTATAATGTTTTTGTATGTTTAAATGAGTTTTCATGGGGAGATAAATATTTATAATATAATCCTTATAGAATTTTTTAATAAGATGATTATCAGGATGTATAAATTCAAAATGAGGCTTTAGATCAAATTTTCAAAAGTTTTTTATTACAATAAAGTGTTTTAAAAATGAAATACCATTTTAATGATATTTTATGTATTGATTTTAATAAGATTCTGATTCTCATGAAATTTTTTAAAAGTGAGTAACCCCTATGTGTTTTGAAAACCATGAAGGCTTTTAAAGAGTGGGAAAATCTTTAGTTTTTTTGAAAATGAAGTAATGTTTTCATCTTTTGGAGAGGTCTTATGATGGTACTTTATTAATTTTCTTGATGGTTCAATGTGGTTTCTAGGATTAAATGTTTTTTAAGGTGTAACTTAGTTGAAAAGGGAGATTTTTAGAAGATATGATATTTTTAAGGACTTTTATATTTTTAATGTGATAATGATTAGAATTTAATGACATTTTTTAGATTAAAAGAAGATTTTACTAAATATTTAATTTTTAACTTACCTTGAAATTGTTTATTATTAAGAGAATATTTTGACTTGTGATTGATGTTTTTTTAGGTAATATGTTTTTTGGTCAAACATTGAAAACAATTTCTAGGTTAATGTGTATGTTTTGAGAATATATGTTTTGAGAATTTTGATGTTCTGAAAATAAAAAACCATTTTGAAAAGGAATGTTCAAAAAAGGGGGTGATTTTTTTTGTGAATGTGTACCGTTTATGAAGGATTGGTTTTATTATTTGGAATAGATATGTATTTATATTTGGGTGTTTGGAAAGGAATTTCCTTTAATATTCGCGATTTTGAGTAGTTATTTGGATTATGATGGAATTGTTTGGTTTAGATGGTGACGACTAAATTAAATAGATCCATGTTTTGTGTTATTTGAATTATACTTCCTAGAAGGTCCATACAATGTATTGAAGATTATTTTTTCTATGAGTGATCCCTTTTTGGCTTCCCTCTTTATATTGGAGTGGTCCTTTATTTTTCAATTCTACCAAGACTCGAAATTGACTATTGTACTTGTTCTCCAATTTCTGTTAGACCTCGTCTAGTAATTTTCAAAATCACCATTCCTTTCCTTTGGTTATGGTTAAAGTTATCTTTAGGTGGTTATGTGATTATATTGGATGATGGAAACCCAAAGTTATCTTATTAAACATGAAGCTTCAATGATAAAATACCATCATGGGATTACTTAGTTAATTGTTTTGTGATTCTTTTATTATTACCGGTGATTGGGGATTTAGCTAGTTATACTTCAATATTGTGTACTGGGTGTGAGCTTTGAGGATAAGTTATATAGGATTGGGTATTAAAGATTCATGTTTATGAGGAATGTTTTATAGTGGGATCCTAGAATATATCATCGGGTTTTCTAACCTAAGTCCAAGGCCCATGATATTTTTTGTTGAATCGTGTTGGTGAGTTCTCATTCACTTTAAACATTGTTAGAAGATTTCATTTTTTCCCTACATGAAATATTTGGGTTATGGATCAAATTTACTTTTTTTATTTCGGGGAGTATGAGATGTTTATATTAGTAATGTTTAGTACACATAGGGAAGTTATCTTTTTGTATTATCATGGAGATGTGGTTTTTTTAGTGATGCCTTTCTTTGTGATGATTCTCATTTGTTCAAGTTATTAAGTGAATTTTAAATGGTGGGGAGACTTAAATTAATTGATATTGGTCTCCAATTTGTTCACTATGATTTTAAAAAAGGCTTATATGTCCCCCACTATGGAGATATGAGATTGAGAGTGGAAACTTTCTAATTGAACTCAAATTTTCCACCTGATGGAGGGTTTCATGATGTGAGTCATCCAGATTCATGAGTTCATGTTTTGAGCATGTATGATCAAAATTAAAATGTACCACTGATAAATATTAACTACCTATAACCTTTTGAGGCAACCATGTTAATTTTCCTTGTCTTTATCAAAATTATGAGAAGTAATTATGGTTATGTTAGGGATTCATTCCAAAGATGATTGGTGGACTTAGTTGATTTAGGAGGGTTGAATATGACCTAGGACCAATATAGATTTCCTGAGAAATTGATTTTTTCATTATTTTTATATAAAAATTTATGATTGGTTTCCCTTTATAATGATTGATTCAAGAGGGATCTCATATTATTGATGTTTTGGGTTGCTTGATGTAATGTTTTTTTTATAACACTGGTTCATGTAGTGTGTTGTGAATTTTTTTAAGGTTTCGATTGTGTCATCCAAGACCAGGATGCCTCTTAGAAGGTTCCCCAAGCCTAAGGGGCCACATGGCCTCAAGCGTATATTCCCAAATTCTAGAGGCTTCCAACTAGTAGTGAGGGCCTATGAAGTGTCGGTGGGGAGACTATGCCCTCATTACTAAAGTATAGCACAATGGATAATTATAAATAAAGGTAAGTAGTAGAAGAAATATAAATAAATAAACGACACAAAATAAATAGGAAAGGATAAAAATAAATAAAATAATTGGAATAACATACAAAGGTTGATGATGATAATTTTCATGTCAATAAAAACCAAGGAAAAATCAATACAAATTAGAATGCGTACATGAAAAATCCAACGTAGAAAAGTAAATACATAAAGTATCCCTAGAATCCCAAGATTTAGCTCAGTACTCTACTACCAGTTCCATCATATATCCATAGGCAATGTACTGTCTGAAGTATTATGCTTACCATTATCAACACCTTCATATATGTAATATACCCCCAGTACAAAGTGGATCCCAAAGAGGATAATGATGAATATAATGTAAAGAATAAAAATTTAACTAAATACCCAAGTTCCTTCTTTTTCCCTTGGTTGGTGTCTGAGCATGTAACCGATTCATTAATTAATTGATTACCAGTTCATATAAATAAGTCACATGAGGTACAACCAGCACTAGCATCACCTCGTGATAGTATAAATAATTTATGTTCTAAGATGTTACAATGAAACCATAATTGATAATTATTATGAAGTGTTTCCATGGTATTATCCAAGGAAACCTACACCTCAAGGGCCACTAACTCAATAGTAACTGAGTCTAGATAATGGGTAAGACTGTAATCTAAGCAGTGTTATTCCAGGAATTCCCACAATAATGTTTCTAACTGAGTCCAAGTAATTCATCCAAGGTAAAATGGGAGATAAGTAGTGGCCAATACCAAGGATGTAACAAAGGAACCTTATGTAATGTTGGATCCAAGGATTTTATCCAAGGAATCATATATAAACAATTAAGGGATCATACGGTGTCATACTAAGCATCCAAAGGTAGACAATGTTCAGGTTCTCGGGTAGGTCTCACCCCAGGCAACCTAAATCCTTGAATTGAAATGACATCCTCAAGTACCCAAGGAATTCACTTGGAAATCCATGAGCTAACCTGATTCAATCCTTCCTATAAATATTTCATGGTCCATGTGTATAAAGAGTCACATTACATGTAATTCACTTCAATTATGTTTGTCGTATGAGAACTATTCCATTAACAAATTCACTTGATTTAAGACTTTCCTTTAACTAGTTTGATATGGTCAGGTACCATGCAACATTTTATTTAAAACCATGTAATACAATGTTAATTAATAAGGTTAAATCTACTTCCATCCATAAAAAATTCATGGTGTTCTACAAAAATGCAACCAAACATTACGTTACTTTTAATAAGTTCAGGTCTTATACTTATGTATTATTTCCATAAGATCATTTAAATTATATAATTACATTTAGTCACATAACATAGGTGGGTCAAGTGGAAGGGAGAAGAAACAATCTATGAATAATTTTATGATTCAATAGGACAATAATATAAGGAGGCATACCATTAGTGTGTTTAAACCTGAGCACACCCGAACAATGGCTCAAATGATTTAATAACACTAAAAAATTAATTATAGAGTATTAGTATACCTGGGGTGTTAGGGGTTGTGGATGTAACCACCAAGTACCAATCACATTTACAGAAAGATCATAACAATATGGTTCTAATGAATATAATCATGGAATATAAATTTAATAAATGACACCTGATGAGAATGGAGGGCCCCACACATCTATTCCAAAATCAAAAAACTCGAGGGATGAGTTATAGACCACCCACATAGTAATAATATGACTCTCCTCATATAGTGTAGACATTTGATTTGAATTGGATCAAAGTATATCTGAGAAAAGAGTAAAAACAATTACACTCTGATATCTAGGTTGAGAGAAATAGAGACAGAGAATGGCTCAATTGGACCCTAGTACTTACCATTGTGCATACAATGTGACAAAATGAAGATTGAACTATTTCCAAATGAAGGAGGTATCTTGATTCCTAGATTTAGCCTTTAAAAGATCTAAAATGGGATAAAATTGATTTTTATACCACTATAAATCAAATAGGGGAAGAATGGCTAAGTTAATTAGATAATTAAGGGTAAAATGACAAAATTTCCAAAAAATTATCCTGTATATGGTTTTTCTGCATTGTTTTCCAAACCATGCATGGGTACATAGAGAAAAGGGTGAACTCGTATAGTTAGGCAACACAGTTTGAGAAACTGTGTGCCAACCGTGCAATATGAATCTGCCTATAAATGCATACCATCCATACAGTTTAGAATAGCCATTCTCCCTCCCTGCAAAATTTACACTATCCATGTGATAAGACCAGTTTTTCCAAAACATTGGGTTCCTGGCTCTGAACGATCCCCATACACCCCTAAGACCTTCTCTTACACATTATTCATTCATATTAGGTCCAAAATAAATAATTAGAAATAAATTTAGGGAATATATACCAATGTCAAAAATCAGGTTCTTATAATCTTCCCCCCTTAAAGGAACTCATCCCCGAGTTCACCTTCCAAGGGTGGTGAAACACTTTATGAAAATAACTCTAACCACTCTGCATGTATGGTGGCCTCCCACGCCCTAGTCTCATCCTTAACATGGATGTGCTTCTATAAAACCCATACTAGAGGGGAAATCTGCCTTGGAGAGCATTCATGCTATGGTCATTGATGCATACTGGATACTCCTCAAAAGAAGAATTTACATCAGGCTCTACTTACTTAGGATCAAAATTATAAGAAAGATTTACAGGATAATAGAGAATCTATATAACATAGAAGATGTTGTGCTTATCATGGTACCTATAAGGTAGTAACAACTGATAGGATATTGGCTGACTCTTTCCAATATATCAAATATCCCTATATAAATAGGCTAAAACTTCCCTTTCTTTTGTAATCATATATTTCCTAACCTGGGAGACACCCATAGGAAAACATGAACCTTGACCTCAAACTCAAGAGGTCATTGATGATGATCGATATAAGATTTATGTCTAGACTGAGCAATAGACATATGCTACTTAATCAACTAAACTAGCACCAAAGTCTCCTATAATAGATGAGGACCTAGTAGGAATGCCTCATCTACCTCTATAAAGAACATGGGTGAACAAAATGACCTACCATATAAGGCCTCATAAGGATCCAGCTGAATTTTCACCTAAAAGATATTATTAAAGAGGAACTCGGTGAGAGGGATTTGCTTCCCCTGAGAACCACTGAAATCAAGGACACATTCTCGGATCATGACCACTAGAACTTGAATCGTCCATTCCGATTTTCCATCGACCTGAGGATGAAAATTTGTGAATAGAAGCACTTGTGTACCCATAGCTTTCTGTAAGTTTGGCTAGAACCATGACATGAAATGAGCATCCCTATTTGAATCGATAGTATGAGGGAACCAATGTAGTTATATGATATCACAAACATATAGCCTTCCTATCTCATAAACAGATAAATTATCCTGAATATAAATGAAGTTGGATTCTTTAATTTATCAATATATAAATACTCCTACATCATTTCTACCCCTTAGTGACCTAGGTAAGCTGACTATGAAATCCATACCAATATCATAACATTTCAATTATAGGATTGGAAACATTTGTAACAATCTTGAAACTATCTGATGCTCTGCATTCACCTACTGATAGGTGGATCACCTAGTGATAAAGCCTACTATCTGAAGTGTAATTCCAAGGCACCAGTATTGACGTCGTATATCTCAATACATTTTGGAGATTCCTAGATGAACTACCCACCAAGAAGCATGGAACACAAACATCAACTCCTCTATCATATCTGCAGGAACCAATACATTCCAATGAATATACAGGATGTTGTCTCTATCTATAAACCATTTTGTAATAAGGTACACTCTTGATAAACTCTCATAAATAACTAAGCTCTCAAGATCTGAAAATTGTGTACCCTTTACCTTCTCATAGAGGGAAGAGGTAACTCTCATGGATGAGAGGTAAGATTGACCATTACTATAATGAAACTCTTGATGAATCTCTGAAAATAGAGATATTAACTTCCAACTATCATTGTTTTCTTGTATGGAATATTCTTGAGTTTTCTAACTCAGCACATCAACGACTATGTTTCGCTTTCCTAGCATATAGGTGGTTATGAAATAAAAGGACATAAGATATTCAACCAATATTTACTATCAGGTGTTTATTCCATGCTATTAAAATATGAATTTGAGTTTCTAATGGTATGTATACCCTAAAAAGAGCTCACCCAAAAGATAGTGTCTCTAGAAACGTAAATCATGGACAACTGTTGTAATCATAAGGTCGTGTGTTAGGTAATTTATCTCATGAGGCCTCAACTGCTGAGATCCGTACGCAATAACTCCATCATCATTCATCATAATTTCTTTTAGGTCGATGCCTGATACATCATGGAAGAAAATATAACTGCTATTTAGCTTTGGTAGAGTTAGAATAGGTGTCAAAAAAATCCTCCATATCAGATCTTGAAAGGATTTATCACACGCTTCTGAACATAGGAACATAAAAAACATCTTTTTAAGTCAAACAATAGGTGAATTAAAGTGTGATAAGCCCTTTATTAAGAACCTATATTAAATAACCATTCCCATGAAACTTCTTATATCAATCATGTTCCAGGGTTTCCCCCAGGAAAACACCGCACTCACTATCTCGGGGTCAACAGATAATCCGGATTCTGGATAATATGGCCCATGAAATGAACTTTATTGACCCAAAAGTTGATCTTTTCTAGTTTGTAATAAATCTTATTCTCTCTCAGTGTAGCAAAATGATCTCTAGGTGCATGGCATGGTCACTATGAGTGTGAGAATACACCAAGATGTTGTCCACAAAGACTACAAAAAAAGGAGTCAAAAATAGTGGTGGAACTCCCTATTTATAAAATCAATGAAAATTTTGGGTGTGTTCATAAGACTAAATGACATAAAGAGGCACTATTACATGCCATATATACTATGAAATCTTGTATGTGGTATGTATTATGGACTTACAGGCACTTGATGATAACCCTATATCAAGTAAATCTTTGTGAAAACCCTAGATCCATAGAGCTGGTTATGGAGATAATCTATTTAAGGTGGTGGATACCAGTTCTTGACCTAATATGCCTCAACCATTTTTAATCCATGAACAAATTAAGGGTCCCATCCACCTTCTTAGTGAAAAGCACAGGAAAACCCAAAGAGGAAGTGATAGGCCACATAAAACCTTTGTCCTCTAGATCATCTAAATACAAGTTGATCGCTTTGAGCATAGTAGGTGACATCCTATATAGAAGAAAGTAAAATAGAGAATCACCAAAAACAAGATCAATCATAAAATATACCTCCCACACATAAGGTCATATAGAGATGTCATTGAGAAAAACATCCCTAAACTGATCTACTACTAGAGGGAATTTATCCTGTCCTAAACATTTATCCTCCATGGAGTGATTAGAAATATGGGAACTTACCCCACCTACCCATGATGCTCTAGTCCAGCTCTGCCAGCCCAGACATCCCAATCTGACTTATGTAGATAATTATTTCCCTCTGGTTATATAAATGACACCCTTCGATGATAGCAGTCTACAAATGCATGATACATAGCCAACAAATCCATCCCAAGAATGACATCGAAGCCTATAATCTCAATAAAAAAGAGGTACCATGTAACACCCCGATATTTTATGAAAGATATTCTTTTAATTTCATTAATGTCTTGTGTTGTATGATAAAACAAGATTAGCTTGTGCTATACACAACACCGTATTAGCTTGCAGTATACGCAACACTATTCTTGGATCGTGTTACATACAATTTTGATAATAGTTATTCTACGCAATATTGAGTATATATATATATATATATTCAATGTATAAATGAAATATGGTTGGATTCTGTTATATTAAAAAACGAAAGATTTTTTCACAACACGCAACACTGACATGGCTTTCATTACACGCAATCACGACCATCCTCGATAGCGTGTGTTGTACGCAATACCGGGTTTTACTAAACAATGATATATTATTATAATATTATTATGAACTAGCCGTTATGAATAGTATTAACTAAATTTTGAATTTTATATCATTATTATTCATCTTACACATTTTCTAGAACATGGTATAAGAACAAAATAAATTTTTCGGGTAAAATAAGTATTTTTCAAAAAATGCAGTTTTGCCGCCTTTTAATGGTGCACCCACTTTAAATTTAGTTTTTGACATTTTCATAAGTTCAATTTGACAAAATAAAATTCTTCTTTGGAATCAGGAAATACAAATTTACTTTGGATAAATTTTTCATATTATTCTGGTAACTTTCATATTTTGATGAATAGTAAAAACACACTATATTTTAATTATAAACAACTTTTTTCATCACAATAATATATATGGTTAAATTATAATATTGAATGGTTTTAAAGTATAAATATAATATATTTTTACCATTTAATATAATGTATGTCATTAGAATTTATTTTACATTAAATTCATAGGTTAAATCAATTCAATATTTTTCAATGTTTTAAAGAAAACCTCGTTTTCTTTCGACAACGAGATTAATTTTAATTTAATTTCTGCAACTTTTGTGTATTGAATTTGGAAAAATGGATTCCATATTTGGAATTAGTGGGTCCAAATTATGTTAATAAACTACTTTTTATTTTTGGGAATTATGAATAGTAACTACGGTAAATTTTATTTACCATAGTTAAAGGTAAATCGGGTAATTAAGGGTAAATATAATATTATAAAATTACCCTAACACATGCCAAAATTCTATAGTATGGCTAAAAGTAGACCCATATAACCTAAGGGTCCGATTAGATTCATTTTATGGACTTTTTACCATGAAGATAATTAAAATATTATTAAAACCAAAGAAAGTGACAACATGTCACTCTCTTGAATCTTATAATTATAATAATTTTAATTTAGTGATAAACCTCATAAAACTTCGAAAATTAATAGTCTACAGAAATATAATAAAATTATATACATCATGATAATTTATTTAGATTTTTTGGGGTTAAATAATTGTTATTAATGGTGATACATTAATGATACCGAAATTATTTATTAAGTGGAAAATAAGTAATATATTTTTTATTGAAATAATAATACCCATTAATAGGCCCAAAAACCTGACCAAAACTTATTGGTAGTGTTTATGTACACCTTAATCATCCAATGACCTAATATATAACCGTTTGGAGCCTTATAAAAGTGATTATGACAGTTATATTATTTTATTTTAAATGATGCCAAAGTTGACACCTTCATAATTTAAAAAATATAACAATTTAAATACTGTGATTTTAAGATGATAAATTCGAGTAAAAGTATTATTGTGAAAGGTAATATATTTATCTGAATCATAGGATTTTATATTTAATTTTTATGCAACAAGTCATTATATTAAATAATTATACAAAAATTTTGTAGTAATTATTTTATTAAGAGATAAACCAAATAAATGGTTTTAAAAATAATAAAATAAATATTATATGAACTATTTAATTTGATCCACTAATTTTATAGAGACATATGACCTTTTATAAATCTATTAAATCTTTTAGTTCGAACATATCTTCTGTATATATTTTATTTAAATTCAAATAAATGGATAGTGTCAAAATTGACACTATTGTTATTTTATAAAAATAACATATTATAAAATTGTTTAAAAATCACAAAAATATTGAAAAATTATAAATTAAAATTTATATGGTCTATAATGTTATAAAGTGACCAATTATGGAAATTTCACAACAAATAAGTAATTATTTTTTATAATTAAATATTTAGAATTTTATTACCACAAATAAAATTAAATAGATTAAATAATGATAAATCAAAATGATAAGGTTTAAAATAAGATCCAAACATGTCAAAATTTGATTGGTTGATGATAATAAAACCCTATCTCATCTAATCTTCTAATATGAGTCATTTTTTGCGGTTTTTAGGTGGGGTTATATTTATTATAAATTAATATTTTTAAGAATTCCAAAGGTGCCCCACTCGTCCCTTATAAAAGGGCACCACCTCCCTCTATTCCTCACACCACTTTGAGCCTTCAATATCGGAAAAACCCTGACCAATTCGCTTCTACAATTCCCTAGAAACAACTTATAGGTCCTGGTCTTCTTCAAAGACCAATTTTAGTGCCCTAAGATGAGGTCTCAAAGAGGCGCTTCAAAGAAGATGTAATTTGCGTTACCGATTCTTTCACCTTTATTTCTTCTTCCACTTCATCTTCTTCTTAGGTTGTTCATTATGAAGTAATAAGATCAGTATCACACATATACCGATATGTTATTATATGTATGAAACACTCGTATTTCACCATCTATCCTTCCTACGGAAAATGAAATCACCGCGCGTGCGTACGTACGGAATACCGTCTCCACGCCGTGGTGTAATATATTTTCCACCACCACCCTACTTGGATGGGTATAATGGTGTTAATAATAACTATATATTATTATTGTAAAGTGATATTGATTCTGTAATAGTATACATACACTCCAATAAAATTCCATGATCATGGGAACGATATCATCGCTCGTGCGTACGTACGGAATATCGTCTCCACGACGCGATGAGATTCATTCTCATTGATTAACCATTCATAAATTATTATAAAGTATAAATAATAAGTAATAATGAAATATATGACATAATAATGATTCTGGATTTATGTATATATATATATATGTATGTCATCCACTTAATTCCATTCAATTCAATGAGGAAACGAAAACAACGTTCATGCGTATGTACGGCCTACCGTCTCCATGAACGGTGTATTTCTTTCCATTTATTGATCTATTATATATATGTATATTCTGAATATTTATTATATATAAATAATGTTTTAAATTCTGGATGTAAGTAATCATGATCTAAGTAATCATATGAATAATTAAAGTTAAAACACGGACGACAAATGAAACGATTTTACCCAAAACGATATTTAACATGGAAATTTCAAAAGAACAGTTAATAAAAAGTCATAAGTGAACCATATATGATATCATAACAATTAATATGATTCTTTAATAAGTCAATAACATTATTTAAATCATTATACAGGAGGTTCGGACACTTACGAAGCAAATCAAACCTAAGGTAAGGGATAATTTTGCAAATCTCTATATTATCCGAGATTGCATATTCGTAAGTATTTACTGGGGTTATTTCTATCATCCATGCCCATGTTTATAAAAGTATTTTCATGAATGTTTAAAGTCCTTTTTAGAAATTCTTGACTTTTACTACATGGTATATAAGGAATCTTTTTTTTGTTTACGTTACGAGGTACTTTTTGACTTTTCCGGCAAAATTACAAGAAGAATGTTTTTTTAACTTACACGGCATGAACGAATATTTACGGATTTTATAAAGCCTTATTTTCATGAAGCTTCCTCCAAAAGATATCATGACTATTTTCAACAAAATTTATTTCTTTTAAAATAGCCTGAAGTATTTTGAAACGAAATTGATTTTGAAGAAGAAAGGATATTTTCCTCAAGAATTCATTTCAAGTGTTTTTATCAAAACCTTTTTCCATCTAAGATGACATTATTTCATATGTGTATGTTTCAAGTATAAAGTATCTATGATTTACATGGTTTCAATTTTCTTATCATGAAATGATATCCATTTCTTTTATACGAATTATGTGATTATTGGATGATGTTTATGAAACCCATTTTATTTATTGGGTTATTATGAATGATGTATGTTTATTTTGTGGAACAAGTAAGAATGATTTCATTATGATATGTGTGGGCCCTATATCTCCCTCCAATGCATTGGGTAAAGATTTTATATCTCATGATATAGACATGGCTGGAACGGTACGTTAATCTGGTTCAGTGTTATAGGACTGAGACGAGGAGTGAACTCGATTCAGAATGAGACTTTGTCCACTAAGATGGTCTTGGTAGCAATGCATTGGCTACTATGGAAATCATTACATGTGCTTAATGGATTCCACAATTACATGTTTTATTCCCATGTTATGTTATCATGATTTATGTTCCATTATGATCTATACCTTATGTTCTTCCACGTTTTATGTCATTTATCAAGCATTTGATGTTTAAACATTATGTTCGTGTTTCTATGTTTAAATGTATATGGTATGTTTTATTTTATCCATGCTTACCCTTATTGAGCATTTGAGCTCACCCTTTTTATGTTTTATTTTCCCCCAGGATTAAAAGAATGGTTTTAGGTAAGGAAACAAAAAGTGGAAGATATTTATGGGAGATGCTGAAGATCTTTCACCACGATTAGAATATTACGTTCCATGTTTCCAAAGACACTAAACTATTACGGTCCTTATGTGTCTGTTTTTGTTATGTATTAAGTATTCCGCAAAAGTAATGTAATATCTTTGTACGATATTTTTTGGGTCTCTACAGTTGGTATTAGAGGAAAGGTTTAGTCACCCTTTTAAAACTAGGATGTGAAAACGTTTGTGAGATCCCTATAGATATTTCTATGGTATGTCTAGGGATGTCCCTAAGGATAAGTATATGTATAGGATATAGTCCTAGAACTACGGTAACGATCATAGAATTAATCCGAAGATGTTAGATATTGAGGATACCCCCCCCCCTTTATTATGTTGTTTTCTGTAGCATGATTTTTTCCTCTCACACTATTATTTTTGGGTTTTAGAAAATTGCTGGAAATAGGAAGATTCACGATAATGGAGGATATGACAGATAATGGAATGATATTCTTCATGAGAAACCAAATGAAATGGGATCTAGAAGTCCAAACATCGTTATTATTCCTAATCAGCAATCTCATAATATGATCAATAATCTCAACTTTGGTAAGTTTCCCGACTCAGATAATAAGAGAATGATGGTGTTTCCTGATGATCATAGAGGAAAGAAAGTTTAATTTCTCTCATGTAAATCATGTGGGAAGAGGCATCAGGGAGATTGTTTCAAAGGAACTGGAAGATGCTTTGGGTGTGGAAAAGAAGGACACAAAGCCAGTAAGTGCAATGGAAAAGGTTCAGTTAACAACATGGACAAGGATAATGGTATTGCTACAATAATGATTAGATGTTTTAATTGTGGAATGTACGGGAATTATGCAAACCAATGCCCTAATAGAAAATCTCATGAAGATAATCATCATGGTCATATGGGTAGATTATATGTGGATGATGATTAGGAGACTAAAAATGATATATGAGCTGAAAGAAGTGTTGAAGCTCAGTCAGTTGTTTTAGAAGGTACTGGAATGATTGTATGTTTATCGAGAGTTATGTTGTATAGTTAATGGTACTATGGAATAAAGAATCATCTAAGTATTGTTAAAATATTGTTTTTCCTAAAAGTATTTGAATGTTTATGTTGAATGGTACCAGTAACCATGGAAGGTTATTCAGATATTTTTGTAAAGTAGATGATATGAGCATAATGAAGGAATAAGAATATAATGAGATGTTTGATTGTATTCATGAGCTCATGATTGATATAAGGACTAAGTGATATCATGGTTTGATTATATAGAATTTTGAGGATTTTGGTATGTGGAAAGTGTTAACTTTTAACTACATTCATGTTTTCACTAAGGATCAATGGGTATTCATTTATCAAAAGAATACATGATTAAGGCCTTCGAATGTTTGTAATGTGACCAACAAGACATATCTTATGATATATGGGGATCAAAGATGGTATTAAATCTATGGTAATCGTTTTAATTATAGTGGATTGCAGTATTATGGATAAGCCTAATGATTGGAATGGATTATGTTGAACATAAGATAGTATTGTTTATGGATAGAAGTTTATTCAATATTATTAATGGGATGTTATAGTAATATAGTTTTAGAAAAAGGACAACCTGCAGGATGGGCGACAGCCCATCACGTCGGACAAGGCTGTTGAAATCGAACCCACAACCAATGTGCGACTGTCCTTTATCGCCTACCACTGGCCTACAGGAAGTCACTAGTTAGTAGAAACTAGTTTTATTTTATTAAGCTGTATGATATATGAAGTATAAGTTCATTTTTGGAACCATATACGATTAAACTAACCATAAGATGGACTTATAACTTTTTCTAACCTTTGGTTTGAAAGAGATGGAATGACCCATCATTCTATCACATGATCTGCTAACACATCATGAATAAAAAATTCAACTTCATTTATTTAAGTGATGAAGTGGAAATTGTTCAATTCCCAAACAATAGTGAGATTTTAGCAAAATCATGTAAGTATTTCTTTTAATTCATCAACTTTAGGGAAATGATCTTGAAAACCAAAAATGGTGTCGTAGTTCCCTTATATCCGATGAATCAAATGGTACCTTAGATCATCACAAATCTATAGCTTTGTGATTCTTGGCTTTTTCATAGCCATGTTCTCTACCACTCTCCATCAGAACATGATGGTTATATTTTTCTTCCATATCCATATTTTCACCTCTATTCTCCTACATGGAACCTAGTGATGAGTTAATTTGGGTAACCGTTACATTTCATACATTAGTTTTTAAAGCCATGTTTTGGTATTCCTTTTTACGATGTGGGTTTCTATTAAACAAACTTTCGAGTAGTAAACCATTTATAGCTCCGACGAATTTCGAGGGCGAAATTCATTTTAAGGGGGGTAGAATGTAACACCTCGATATTTTATGAAAGTTATTATTTTAATTTCATTAATGTCTTGTGTTGTATGCTACACCAAGATTACCTTGCGCTATACGCAACACCGTATTAGCTTGCAGTATACGCAACACTATTCTTGGATCGTGTTACACACAATTTTGATAATAGTTATTCTACAAAACATTGAGTATATATATATATATTCAATGTATAAATGAAATATGGTTGGATTCTGTTATACGAATAAACGAATGATTTTTCCACAACACGCAACCCTGACTTGGCTTGCATTACACGTAATCACGACTTTCCTCGATAGCGTGTGTTGTACGCAATACCGGGTTTTACTAAACAACGATATATTATTATAATATTATTATGAACTATACGTTATGAATTGTATTAATGAAATTTTTAATTTTATAACATTATTATTCATCATACACATTTTCTAGAACATTTTATAAGAACAAAATTAATTTTTTGGGTAAAATAAGTATTTTTAAAAAAATGCAGTTTTGCCGCATTTTGATGGCGCACCCACTTTAAATCTATTTTTTGACATGTTTATAAGTTAAATTTGAAAAAATAAAATTCTTCTTTGGAATCAAGAAATACAAATTTACTTTGGATAAATTTTTCATATTATTCTGCTAACTTTCATATTTTGATGAATAGTAAAAACATGTTATATTTTAATTAAAAACAACTTTTTTCAACAAAATAATTTATATGGTAAAATTATAATATTGAATTGTTTTAATGTATAAATAGAATATATTTTTACCATTTAATATAATGTATGTCATCAGCATTGATTTTACCTTAAATTCGTAGGTTAAATTAATTCAATCTTTTGCAATGTTTTAAAGAAAACCCCATTTTCTTTCGACAATGATATTAATTTTAATTTATTTTAGGAAACATTTGTGTATTGAATCTGGAAAAATGGATTCCATATTTGGAATCAGTGGGGCCAAATTATGTTAATAAACTACTTTTTATTTTTGGGAATTATGAATAGTAACTACGATAAATTTTATTTTCCATAGTTAAAGGTAAATCGGGTAATTAAGGGTAAATATAATATTATAAAATTACCCTAACACATGCCAAAATTCTATTGAATGGATAAAAGTAGACCCATATAACCTAAGTGTCGGATTAGATTCATTTTATGGACTTTTGACCATGAAGATAATTTAATTATTATTAAAACCAAAGAAAGTGACAACATGTCACTCTCTTAAATCTTATAAGTATAATAATTTTAATTTAGTGATAAACATCATAAAACATAGAACATGAATATACTCCAGAAATATAATAAAATTATATACATCATGATAATTTATTTATAATCTTTAGGGATTAAATAATTGTCATTAATGGTGATACATTAATGATACAGAAATTATTTATTAAGTAGAAATTAAGTAATATAGTTTTTATTGAAATAATAATACCAATTAATAAGCCCACAAACCTCCCCAAACCTTATTGTTAGTGTATATATACACCTTAATCATCCAATGACCTAATATATAACCGTTTTGAGCCTTATAAAAGTGATTATGACACTTATATTATTTTATTTTAAATGATGCCAAAGTTGAGACCTTCATAATTTAATAAATATAACAATTTAAATATTGTGATTTTAAGATGATAAATTAGAGTAAAAGTATTATTGTGAAAGGTAATAGATTTATATGAATCATATGATTTTATTTTTAATTTTTATGAAACAAATCAGTATATTAAATAATTATACAAAAAATATTGTAGTAATTATTTTATTAAGAGATAAACCAAATAAATGGTTTTAAAAATAATAAAATAAATATTATATGAACTATTTAATGTGATCCAATAATTTTATAGATACGTATGAACTTTTATAAATCTATTAAATCTTTTAGTTAGAACATATCTTCTGTATATATTTTATTTAAATTCAAATAAATGAATAGTGTCAAAATTGACAATATTTTTATTTTATAAAAATAACATATTATAAAATTGTTTAAAAATCACAAAAATATTTAAAATTAATAATTTAAAATTTATATGGTATATAATGTTATAAAGTAACCAATTATGGAAAATTCACAACAAATAAGTAATTATTTATTATAATTTATAATTTAGAATTTTATTACCACAAATAAAATTAAAGAGATTAAATAATGATAAATCAAATCGATAAGGTTTAAAATAAGATCCAAACATGTCTAAATTTGATTGTATGATGATATTACAACCCTATCTCATCTAAAATTTGAATATGAGTCATTTTTGGAGGTTTTTAGGTGGGGTTAGATTTATTATAAATTAATATTTTTAAGAATTCCAAAGGTTCCCCTCTCCTCCCTTATAAAAGGGCACCACCTCCCTATCTTCCTAACACCACATTGAGCCTTCAAGCTCGGCCAGACCCTACCCAATTATCTTCTCCACTTCTCTAGAAGCAACTTAGAGGTCATGTTCTTCTTCAAAGACCAATTTTAGTTCCCTAAGAGGAGGTCTCAAAGAGGCGCTTCAAAGAAGAGGTAATTTCCGTTACCGATTCTTTCACCTTTATTTCTTCTTCCTCTTATTCTTCTTAGGTTGTTCATTATGAAGTAATAACATCAGTATCAAAAATATACTGATATGTTATTATATGTATGAAACAACCCTATTTCACCATCTATCCATCTTACGGAAAACGAAATCACTGCGCGTGCGTACGTACGGAATACCACCTCCACGCCGTGGTGTAATCTATTTTCCACCACCACCTTACATGGATGGGTACAATGGTGTAAATAATAACTATATATGATTATTTTAAAGTGATATTGATTCTGTAATAGTATACATACACTCCAATAAAATTCCACGATCATAGGAACGATATCATCGCTCGTGCGTACGTACGGAATACGGTCTCCATGACGCGATGAGATTCATTCTCAATGATTAACCATTAATAAATGATTATAAAGTATATATAATAAGTAATCATGAAATATATTACATAATAATGATACTGGATTTATGTATATTTATATATATGTATGTCATCCAATTAATTCAATTCAATTCAATGAGGAAATGAAAACAACGTTCATGCGTACGTACAGCCTACCGTTTCCATGAACGGTGTATTTCGTTCCATTTATCGATCTATTATATATATGTATATTATGAATATATATTATATATAAATCATGTATTAAATTCTGGATGTAAGTAATCATGATCTAAGTAATCATAAGAATAATTACAAGTCAAAAAACGGACAACAAATGAAACAATTTTACCCAAAACGCTCTTTAACATGGAATTTACAAAAGAATGGGTAATATAACGTCATAAGTGAACCATATATGATATCATAACAATTAATATGATTCTGTAATAAGTCAATAACATTATTTAAATCATTATACAGGAGGTTCGGACACTTACGAAGCAAATCAGACCTAAGGTAAGGGATAATTTTGCAAATCTCAATATTATTCGAGATTACTTATTCATATGTATTTACTGGGGTTATTTCTATCATCCATGTCCATGTTATATAAATGTATTTTCATTAATTTTTAAAGTCCTTTTTACCCATTCTTGACTTTTACTACATGGTATGTAAGAAATCTTTCTTTTTTTACGTTACGAGGTACTTTTTGACTTTTTCGGCAAAAGTACAAGATGAATGTTTTTTTAACTTATATGGCACGAATGGATTTTTACAGTTTTTATAATGCGTTATTTTCATGAAGCTTCCTCCAAAATATTTCATGACTATTTTCAACAAAATCTATTTCTTTTAAAATAGCATGACATTTTTTGAAAATAAATTGATTTTGAAGAAGAAAGGATATTTTCCACAAGAATTCATTTCAAGTGTTTTTATCAAAACCTTTTTCCATCTTAGATGACATTATTTCATATGTGTATGATTCAAGTATAATTTCTCTATGATTTACATGGTTTCAATTTTCTTATCATGAAATGATATCCATTTCTTTTATATGGATTATGTGATTATGGGATGATGTTTATGAAACCCATTTTATTTATTGGGTTATTATGAATGATGTATGTTTATTTTGTGGCACATGTAATATTGATTTCATTATGTGATGGGTGGGACCTATATATCCCTACAATGCATTGGGTAAAGATTTTATATCTCAAGAGATAGACATGGCTGGAACGGTAAGTTAATCCGGTTCAGTGTTACAGGACTGAAACGAGGAGAGAACTCAATTCAGAATGAGACTTTGTCCACTCTGATGGTCTTGGCTGCAATGCCTTGGCTACTATGGAAATCATTACATGTGCTTAATGGTTGCCACAATTACATGTTTTATTCCCATGTTATGTTATCATGAATTATGTTCCATTATGATCTATGCCTTATGTTCTTCCACGTTTTATGTCATTTCTCAAACATTTGATGTTTAAACACTATGTTCATGTTTTTATGTTCAAATGTATATGGTATGTTTTATTTTATCCATGCTTACCCTTACTGAGCATTTGAGCTCACCCTTTTTATGTTTTATTTTCCCCCAGGATTAAAAGAAAGGTTTTAAGTAAGGAAATAAAAAGCGGAAGATCTTTATGGGAGATGTTGAAGATCATTTACCATGATTAGAAGATTACGTTCCATGTTTCCAAAGACACTAAACTATTACGGTGCTTATGTGTCTGTTTTTGTTATGTATTAAGTATTCTGCAAAAGTAATGTAATATCTTTGTACGTCAATCTTCGGGTCTCTACATACCATAAGAAAGGGCAACATTCTACCTCAAGGATATAGTCCCAACACTAGTGTATTCCCTTTTATCATACCACTAATGATGTATCTAGGGTCATTACACCATAGTAACACTACATTTGAAAGCTAAGGATTTTCAAGAATCATAAAGAGATAAATGATTATGATGCACTTGTCTCAAATAAATAAAAAGCTGTAGTGTTTGATACTAGAATAATACCTTGTAATGTAGATGTTCTCTCGGCTTGACCCTTGGGTATTGGCTATAATGAATTCATTTGGCCTGATCCACGACCCTGATCAAGAGATGGACTACCAAGATCAAAACTACTTTGATGGTGCTGATGGTGATCAATGGTTTGGAAACCACATCCATGACCTCCTCCTCATCCTGCCTAAATGGTTCTACTCTAACTCCCCACCTGACAAGGTGTAAAAGAACCTTCCCCTGAAGGTGAAGCTGGTGTGGAATCTCATCCACTAGAAGATGACAGAAAGGTCCTAAAATCACTGAATATTCCCTATATGGGTGTAATCTCGTCACTCCAGTGGTTCTCTATCATACTAGGACTTCAGATTCCCCATATGTCTTCACTGGTGACACACTATAGAGATACCTACATGGGTACCCTAGCTACCACTTCCCTAAAGAGAAATGTCAAGGTAATGCTTCTTTCCATTGGATGAACAACATGCCGAACGCGACATGGATCCACTATTCCTAGTACCGTCATATTCCCTTTCGTTGATCTCGGTGATAAGATAATTATTTAGTATTTTACAGAAATTAGGTAGGAGAAATACATTCACTTGAGTACATATGGAATACTAGATCCCATCTTGATCCATCAAGTACACGTAATCTCATCACCGAGTAGAAGCGATGAAAAGCACCAGAACTTCGTAAAATGTGCTGAATAATCCATAATTGAAATAGAACCCTACTCGATATTCATGGATTGTTTATCTCTGTTAGCTATCAGCATCTAAAGAAAGAAATGATCCGAGAATTACATCTTGAAACCAACCCAAAACATGACCTGTTGACAAGTATCCTGGGTAATCACATCCCACTATCGCTTGGTCGAATCACACATCATGTATGTAGAAAGATTGACCCCATGATCTAGAGGTGCCTTTAGATGATCAAAGATATATTGGGTAGTATCTATCCATGACATAGTTACCTGACCTACATCCCCCTATATGGTGAAAGGATGCTGTAGTTGAAGATGACAATTCAAATATACCATCGTAGGCACATCTCATGGAGCACCATGCATGGACTGGACTAGATGTAGAAAACTATCACAAACATTGGAATTACTTCCGAGATTAGGTACAACTAGAGGTGCCTCGAGTGTAAATCCTAATGGTTGGACTGGTGGCTCAGTGCTGAACTCATATAGAGTATGGTCATCACCTCCTTCCTGGCATACAACACAAGGATTTTGTGGAAATATTGGTCTACAAATTCCAAGCACAAACCTCATGGAAAACCTAGAAACATAAAGAGAGAATAACTAGTGTAATGTGAAAGTAAGAAAACAAACTACCCATGGAATACTACCACAACTATATTTTTAGATGACAAGGTATCAATATGTGACCAGTTATATGTTTCATGGGTTTGATTAGATGAAGGGTCAATAATACCATACCTCAACATTTTTTGGAAATTGTTTCATTTCATTTAACATTTAATTACAAAGATCAATCATTTAACTTTTATAAGCATGAAAAAGTGGGATAAGTATGTGAAACCATTCCACTTCTATGTCTTCATTTGGTTATAACATGTATCAATGTTTCATTAAAATGGATTGTCATTCCCAATGAAGCAGGGCCCATACTATTTATATCTGAAAATGAAACCCTTTGGAATTTATAATTAAAGGATTGATTTGGTAAATTAATCATTGAAACCCATGAGGGCCCATATAACTTCATGAATTGTAATGAGAATCTATTCAATCATAGCCCATGGCAGTACAAGTGATATATAAACAAGTAAATTCTCACTCCTCAATCACATGCATAATAAGAAAGGAAAACAAATGAGATGAAACTATATGGCATGAAAATATGCACGAAATATAAATTATAGATCCCGACTATGATTTGGGTAACAATTATCCTTGACCTCATATCATCAGACCCGATATAAAATAGATTCTCAATTAGAAGAAAAATAAACAACACCATAAAACATGCGTGTCACCCAATAGTGAAATGATATCAACTGTAATAGGAAAAAGAAGAACAATAATTGTAATCTAGGAAACCCGTCCTTTACCCTGAACACGAGTTTATGATTCCAAAGCAAGACTTATGACCAAGTCTCAAGAATTACTAATATGCTAAATATTGTCTCCAAATAGTAAAGAATGAAATGAAATCATCTAATACCACTTTGTGACATCAAGGACCTTTATTCCACTTAGGAGGTACCCCGACCCTAGTGGGACACATGGCCTCAAGCACATCTCCCCATATTCTAGAGGATACCAACTAGAATTGAGGACATAGGGTGTGTTCATGGGGAGACTATACCCTCATTAATAGAGTGTATTAGAGAATATAATTATAAATAGAGGTAAGTAGAGAAAGAAATATAAATAAATAGATCACATAGCTGAAAGAGACAAGGATAAAAATAACTGAAATAACTATAAAAACATACATTAGATAATTATGATAAATATAGAAATTTGGAAAAGATGGATAAAAAGTAGAAGGAAAACATAAAATACCCAACATAGCAAAGGAAATACATAAACTATCCCATGTATCCCAAAATACAACTCGATCATCTGCTACCAGCTCCATCCTAGCACCACAAGTAGACAAGTGTCTGAAGCATTATGCTTCCATTTATCAAAACCTACATAAATGTAATCATCCCCGGGTACCAAATGGATCCTGGAGAGAGCATGAGGTAAATATCAACGGGCTACTACCAATAGTTTCTATAACATCTGGTCTGTGTCATGTAAATGTAACAGTGTGCAAGCATGTATATATAATGTAAAGTAGTACAATGTAACTAAATACGAAAGTACCTACTTCAACCCTCAGCTGGTGTCTAAACATATAACTAGTTCATTAATTAATTTATTACCAATTTATATAAACATGTAAGGTTATGCATATACAGCACTAAAATGACCTAGAAATTAAATTTTTTATTTCAAAAAGAACTTTTAAGGAAAAAGTAGGAAACCACACAAGTTCAACATCAAGGATCAAGGAGTGCAGAAGGAAATCACAAAATTATTAAAAATAAGACTAATATTATTGGATTCACTTACTGGATATAGCTCCCACTAAATTTTCTTAACCTTCGTAAGTGGATCCTCCTTGATTAAATCTTCAAAATGATCGACCGGTTTGTCCCATGTCCAGATGTACTCCTCCACATCTATCTTTCCTTCATTGAATGCCCATGCCATAATTTGGTCTTGCTGATCGATCCAGGACTTTTGTTTCTTGTTTACATCATTTTGAACCGCTCTTTCTAATATTTTGTTCAACTCTTCCTCTGGATAATTGATCTGAAAAACCCCTCTCGGCACTTCTATCGTAGAATGAATAATTAATTCAAGGTATTTCTTTGTACCCCCATCGACCTTGTCTACCACATCACCCATCCCTTGGACCACAGTAGATCCACTCTTGGACTTAATACTCCCACTATTAATATCTAATCCCTTCTTTTGATACAAGTATTGAACTATTGGAACACTTTCTTTCTCCTTGACCCTTTTAACAGATCTTGTTTCCATTGGCTTAAGAATATAGGAGTAATCATTCAACCCTTTGACATTCTTCCCTTTAACCACAATACAACCCCAAGTATCACAGTTCCCCTTTCACCCTTTTTTCTTCCTTGGACTGTGGATTCCTCTAACTCATTCGATGTTATCAATTGAGATTTGACTAGAGAGCTCATCATCATCCTCTTGTAATGGTGTCTGTATGCCCAATTCATGAGGTTGTTCCAGAACCAAGTATTCAGCCTCTAGGTATCCAAAGTGGTTGTTTAGGGTGATGGATGAAGAATAAATATTCGTAGATACCCTTCCCGACACATTCAACTAGCCCTAATTATACCCATGGGCCCTACTTGTAATGTCCCAAACCCTCATGGCCCTTCCCTTTCCAAAATTCCGGATCCTAAGGGTGGTATGGCATCATTTCGATGTGCGACCAACCGGTGCGACCGATCGCTTTGTCGCCAATCAGTGTGATCGATTGTTCAGTCGTTGATCGGTGTGTCCCCGATCGGTGCAACCGATCGGTGTCACACAACCTTGTTGAGTTTTTATTCTGCAGATTTTCCAGTAACGCCACTTTTAAACCCTTATTACATTTTGGAAAGTGGTTAAATGCCATTTTTAGCCCCATAATCAATATTTAAATTCCTAAGAGTGGGGCGACCCTCAATGGACCCAGATGTGTGTCCATGTAACATTCCCTTATGTTTATATAATATCCATTAAATTCATAGTTGTTACTACCTTTTCTAGATGAGAGTTATTAAATAAAAAATTAATTTAGTCGTGTGTGACCACTCAACCATGTGGATAAACCATGATCCGACATTTAGCCATTCAAAATTCCTTATCCCGTAATAATAGAATCTCATCTTTATATCACGTTGGAGTTTATTCCTTCCCCTTCTTTGCTGGATTTATTTCTTTTCATTGGTGCGCTTGGAGTCCCCCATTCCCAAGGCTTGTGGTGTGCCTGTGCGAGAGTTTTTCTGCTCGTCCTTGGAGTCCCCGACGTTCCTCCCCTACATGTCACGCATCCCCAGTTCTTGGTGAATGGAGAAGAACATCGATCCTTGATCAACCAAGTAGGGATTTCTACTTCGTCTCTCCTTGTTATGTATCATTCGGGGTGAGTACGCTACAATTTCCATGGGAATGGATGAAACCAAACCTTAAAAAAGATAATAAACAGACTGTTAAAGAATGATGTGGTGTGTTTGACCATTCTGCTATACTCTTTTATAATTTCTATATGTTATGATCTGTATAGGCTATTCTCATTGAAAGTCATGGTCGTTGGTGGTCTTTCCTTGTGCACTAATGATACCTTGTCTTCTGTGGTAATTGAATGGCTCCAACATGAGAATTTTGATAATTACATAAACTTGGACAATTAAATGAATGTCCAGTGAACAAAAATCCTTGTGTGATCACCCGAGTTAACCAAATAGAATGAGGAAAACATAGTGAATGATGTACTTGAGTCTGGGAACTTCCATGTTATGTATTGGTGGCATGTCTGTTCGTTCTTCTCGATGCTTATGTGGTGATGTGGGTGAGGATGAGATCCTCAATTGTGGAATGGTTGTTGGTTGTGAATCTGAAGCTGTGTGGGGTTGTATCTCAATGCTTGTTTTTGTTCCAATACTTTGAGGGATCTCACTAATCCCTATGTTGTTGTGACTTTACAAGAGAACAGGGTGTGAATGCTTAAATTTTTTGTTTGGCTATTTCTATTTCTCTAGCTTGTGGTTATGCCTGTTAATTTCCCAGTAGTGTAGGATTTACTTAAATGGGATCACATGGACATGAAACCAAGAATGGGTTAAATTGGGAGTTGGTTTTGGGAATGAGTCGTGACTTGGCTGTGAGTGTTGTGCCTTTCTTTTATGAATGAATAGTAAAAAGGGTGTTTGTGCTTAGGTTAGATTTGGAAACCCTAGGTGGGGATTTTTTCATGTTACCTATACATATAATTGTAGTTCTTATGTTTCTTATTCGCGCCCCACCCAAGTTGAGAACTTAGTGTCAAACACCCCATTCCATGGGGGAGGGTGTTTTTTCCAAAACTCCTATGAGTGGCTGGTTATTAGCTTTTTTTTGCTCCCTTTCCTAAATAGCCCAAGACTCTTCAGGCTGTCTATGATGGCTTGAGGTCCATTATAGCCTATGATTGTTCATGCAGGGTAGTTGTGGTGGTTCGCCCAGGTGTGTGCGGGCGGGTTGTTTCCCAATAATCTTAGGGATGAGGACCAGGTGTCTTTGGGTGTGGCAGTAGTTGTTCTAGCCCAGGTGTTTGTGGGTGTGGTTATGTGCGATGATTGTGGCCCTAGGTGTTTGCGGGCGGGATGTGTGGTTGTGGCCCAAGTGTGTGCAGGCGGGGTGTGGCATTGGGACTGTGGTGAGAATGGTGGGTTTGGTTCGATGCGTAGGATGTCTTCAATAACTAGTGGTAAAGTGGTGAGAGGTACCCAAAAATCGATGTGTGATTACTATACATTACTTGACTTGTGTTATTTGGGGAGTGTTCCTTATTGATGCTTGGGTGTATAGTTTTCCTTGCTTGGTGTTTTGGTTATCTCTTTTATCATAGTGCATTAGAATGCCTCGGCACTTGTGCACGAGAGTCTTTGGGTTTCACTACTGTGTATACTTTTATACTCACCCTACATATATAAAACTGATTTTAGGTTTCCATGAGGACATTAGGGATCGTTCAGGGCCACACTAGCTCAGAATTTGAGATAGATGGAGGTTTTGTTTTTCATTTCTTTTGTACTTTACCTTTTTAGTCTCCTTGTACTTGTGGAATTTAATTTTGCAACATGCATATGGGTATGGTTTTCTTTGGATTTACTTTTACCTCCAGTTTTAGTGTTGTTGGGGTTTATTATCTTATCTCTTGATCCTAATAAAGAAAAATGGTGATGCCTTCCATCTTGTGTGTGATTCTATACCCTTGGTTCTAGTCGCCACTCCGGGACCTATTGAAGGTGGGTCTCGGGGGTCAGTATCTATCCTTCAACTTGAAGAAGGAAGGGTATGGAAATCTGTTATCCCTTCTCTCATCTTGGTGAAGGTAGGTCGTGACATAATTGTATTAAAGGCAGGGGTTGAGAGATAGGATGGAGTCTGGAGTTAGGCACAATGAGGATTGCATGGGATGGTAGGGCAACCATGTTGGGTGATCTTGGTGCGTGAAATAGGTCAGGGAAGACCGGCTAGGACATGGGATTTTAGGGCCCCCAGTGATCCGATGCAAGGACTTTGGGCCTACCGAATGACCAAGTAAGGATACATTGATTTCAGGTTAGATACCCTAGGGATTGTACATGCATCAAAATGAATTGTGTTCTAGTGTTTCATGGTTATTTCAAGATTTAAAATGAATTAGAAGTCTAAGAAAATTTAAGAACAATATTTTACACTACTCGGGCATTGGCATTCCTTGTTTACCTTGCAACTATGGCACAAGGGAGACGACCATTAGTAGTTCGGGAGATTGAGACCCAAGAGGTTGACTTGGATGATCGGCAGAGGGATGACAGAGAGGAGGAGGACGATCAGTGGCAGAGGACGCATTGTGCCTTTCAGCGGCAGACCCTCGGGAAGTATGAGGGTAGCATCACATACATAGAGACAAAGAGCTAGCTAGAGGAGCTGGTGATAGATTTTCGCTTGATCCGGGCACTGACAGAGTACTGGGTTCCTCTGTCTATGAGCCAGATTCATGGAGCAGCGCGTTAGTTGTGGACGCTTTATCCTGGGGAGAAGAGGGAGGCTGAGGTCACGTGGGATGACTTCGAGAAGGAGTTCCGGGTAGAATTCCTCTCTTCCATGATGAAGGCGGAGAATAGGCAGGAACTACTCTCCCTCTAGTAAGGGGGTATCACAGTGATGGAGTTGGGGATCAAGTTCAATGATCTCCTTCGCTTTTCTCTCGACCTCTTTCTGTATGAGGAGTCTCGGGTGAGACATTTAGAGGAGGCACTTCGACCTTCTATCTAGTATATTGTTACTCCCTTCACCCTACCAACGTACTTGGAGGTCCAGATGAATGCTGAAGTGGTGGAAAGGATGCTCACGTTGGGAGGGGTATCTTGAGAGGGAATCTAGTTGAGATTGTCAAAGGGGAAGGCCGTCAGCAGTAGACCTCCAATATCAGGACCCTCTTGGTTTTGACCTATAGGAAGCAGGCCTCAGCAGTTCCAGTTCTGATCTCCTGGACCTTTCCCTTTCCTTTCGGGCCCATGACCGAGATGCGTCATTTGTGGAATCCATGGGCACATTCAGAATTAGTTTCCAGATAGATTGAAGTACAGATAGGGTGGGCAGGTTCAGCACCCACCTCAGGAGCATCAGTTTTTAGCTATGCCCTTTCATCAATAGCAGCTGGGGCAGGAAGCTTCCATTCCTCCTGGGGCTGGCATTGCAGGAGGAGGCCAAACCCAGAGTGCCCCTCAGGGACCTCGACCAGGGCATGGTCGTGGAGGAGGCCGATAGCTGAGAGGTAGAGGAGCTGGGCGTGGATTGTTGTATTCCATAGAGGCAGCAATTCCAGCAGGGTCGGAAGTCATTCGAGGTACAATCATCTTGTTTAGTACTCTTTCCTATGCCTTGTTCGATTCATGAACTTCACACTCCTTTGTTGCACCTATTCTGGCCCGTGATCTGGGTTTAGATGCAGAGAGACTTCCAGTGCCCCTTGTGCTGAGCTCACTAGTTGGAGGTCAGACCGACTTGTTTTATGTTTTTCAAGGGTGTAGACTGATGATAGGGCCACATCAGTCTATCAGAGGACTTCTACAGGTACAGATTCATCCATACGATGTCATCTTAGGAATTGACTGGATATTCTCTATATGTGTCATCATTGACTTCTTTCGAGGAAGGGTCGTGTTTTCAAATTTGGACGGCCGATGTGTAACTTTCATTGGTGAATGGGTTTTCCAGAAAAGCAGCCGGCCAGAGGAGCCTCTCCTTTCCTTGTTAGCTGAACAATCAGTGGAGTCAGTGGATGCAGAAATGGTGTATGTCCCAAGGATCATTAGTGAGTTTATAGACATCTTCCAATAGAAGGTGTCAACTCTACCCCCTCGGTGTGATGTTGAGTTTGGGATAGACTTGCTACCTGGTGCCCGTCCGATTTCAATGGATCCCAGCTGGATGGAACCTTCTGAGTTACGGGAGTTGTAGATTCAAATTGATGATCTGATGAAGAAGGGTTTTGTTCAACCAAGTGCATCACCATAGGGTGCTCCAGTGTTATTCTCAAAGAAGGCAGATGGTGGTATCAGGCTGTTCATGGACTACCGAAGACTGAATCAGGTAATGGTCAAGAAACATTACCCTCTCACGAGGATAAATGTCCTTTTCGACCAGTTAAAAGGGGCAAGGTGGTTCTCCAAGATTTAAATATAGTCCGGATATCACCATCTGAGGGTGAAAGAGGGTGACATCTCGAAGACTGCCTTCAGATGCAGATATGGGCACTTTGAGTCTATGGTCATGCCATTCAGCATTACGAATGCTCCAGTTGTGTTCATGGGCCTCATGAACTCCGTCTTCCGGAAATACCTGGATCAGTTCGTAGCTATGTTTATTGACAACATCATGATCTACTCAAGATCATAGGAGGACCATGATGAGCACTTGAGAACGGTTTTAGGGGACCTCCAATAGCACCAACTCTATGGGAAGTTGTCGATGTTCAAGTTCTGGATGTGAGAAGTGCACTTCCTTGGGAACATGGTGTCCGAATAGGGAATAACGGTGGACCCATCAAAGGTCAAGGCGGTTGTTTCTGGGGTATCACCCAAGAACATGGAAAAGGTTCGTAGTGTCCATGGACTGGTAGGTTTCTAGTAGAGGTCCGTTCCCAACTTCTTCCGAGTTGCAGCACCTTTGACGGCTTTGACCAAGAAGGACCAGGCTTTCGTGTGGAATGGGCAGTGCGAAGCAGCCTTCAGCTATCTGAAGGAGAAGTTGGTAACTGCCCCCAAGCTGAGATTTCTTGAAGAAGGGGCGGCGTATTAGTTGTTCTGTGATGCTTTAGAACAAGGCCCCGGGTGTGTGTTGATGCAACGACAAGGGGTGATCTCTTATTGGTCTAGACAGTTATGCCCCCATGAGAGAAATTTTTCCACCCATGAACTGGAGCTTGCGGTGGTCTTTTTTGCTCTAAAGTTGTGGTGACATTGCCTCATTAGGGAGCTCTTCGTGGTCTTCACGGATCACAAAATCTTGAAGAATGTCTTCTCCCAGTAGGACCTGAACTTATTACAGTGAAGGTGGATGGAGTTCCTTCAGGACTACGACTTTGAGATTTCCTACACCTTAGGTAAAAGGAATGAGGTGGCTAATGCCTTGAGTAGGAAGTCACAGAAGGACGCGTTTCGAGATTCAGTAGATGCTTGGAAGGTGATAAAGTTGTTGGCTTCCCCACACCTAGATTTGAGGATGGATAGTGGTAGAGGTTTCCTGTATCAGATGACAATACAGTATTTTGTACTTCGTCAAGTGGAGGAGTCTCAGTGGGGAGACATAGAGAGTTAAGTGATGTGTGATTGGGTTAACCAGGTCAATTCTCCGAATGGGTGGATAGAGGATGGCCAGAATCAGATGCTTTTTGACTGACGTTGTTTGTTCTAAAGGAGATTCATGAGAGGGTTCTTGGTGAGTTCCACAACTCACCCCTAGCAGTGCACCCGGGAGTTTCCAAGATGTACTGGGGTCTGAGGAGTCATTTTTGGTGTCCTGGGGTAAAGTGGGTTGTGGCAGAGTTCATGGACAGGTGCCTAGTGTGTCCACAAGTGAAGGCTGAACACCGTGTTCCTGGAGGTCTATTACAACCTTTAGATGTCCCTGAGTGGAAGTGGGATGACATCTCGATGGATATCGTCACAGGACTACCGAAGGTCCAAGGAGGTTGTGATGCTATTTGGGTAGTGGTGGAATGGTTGAAGAAATTGGCTCACTTTCTGGTGATCAAGGAGTTGGGTGTAGTGGATGCCTTAGCACAGAGGTACATGGATGAGGTGGTGCGATTTCATGGAGTTCTGAGGTCCATAGTCTCAGATAGAGATTCATGGTTTACCTCCGGAGTCTAGAGGGGATTGTAGCATGCTTTTGGCACCATGATACGTCTTAGCTCTACTTTCCATCCCCAGACAGATGGACAGACAGAGCGCACCATCCAGATGTTGGAGGATATGCTACGAGCATGTATTCTATATTTTGGTGGATCATGGGTGTGACAATTGGATCTATTAGAGTTTTCCTAAAATAATATCTACCAATCTACCATTGCCATGGCTCTATTTGAATCCTTGTATGGAAGGCCATGTCGCTCACCCATGTGCTGGACCTAGGTTGGGGAAATAGCTGTTCTTGGCCCGGAAGTGTTGTAGAGAACGATGGAGAAAGTTCAACTTATATGGGAGAGAATAATGGCGGCTCAGGTCCGGTAGAAGTCATATGCTGATAATAGGAGGAGTCCCTTGGAGTTTGAGGTCGGGGACCACGTATTCTTGAAGGTCTCCCCTCACCGTGGACAACAGAGGTTCGACATGGGGAGTAAGCTTTCTCCAAGGTTCATCAAACCCTTCAAAGTGTTGCGGAAGGTCGGAGAAGTTGATTATCAGCTAGCACTACCACCACCGCTACTGAAAATACATTACGTCTTCCGTGTATCACAACTTTGACGGTATCTACATGATGTTTCACATGTCCTCGACTGGGGAATGCAGGATATCGAGGACGATGAGACTTTTGTTGAAGGACCAGTGAGGATCAAGGATCACGATGAGAAGATATTTTGTGGATGGACCATTCCTTTGGTTCGTGTGTTGTGGAGGAATGGCGGGCTCGATGAATGTATCTAGGAACTGGAGATGCATATGCGCGCCCAGTACCCAGAGCTATTTTGAGTTTTTTTCTGTTTTTTTTTGTACTTGCTGTGATGGAACACTTTAACTTGTTAACTACATAATGTATGGGTTTTCTTATTCTCCAAATGGATGTGAAATGTCTTGACTGTGGGGAGGGAAGGACCTGATCCCTAATCAAGACACATTAAGGTGGATGGGATTAAACCCGTGCAGGTGAGTCAGTGCCGCCCAAAGCGGATAATATCTTGACATGGAAGAAGAAACATCCTAACCCATATTACTAGACAATTTGACCCTTTAATGATGCATGGTTTCTTAAGGGGGGTGGTGGTCCTACATTTCGGAGTGGTTCACTCTTGAGAGGTATTTTTCTGGGTGGTTGTTCGGACCCCCTCTTTCCTTCGGGTCTGGTTTTGAATCTTGAGGGTGAGAATAGTTTGAGAGGTATCTAATGTAATGTCCCAGACCCTCATGGCCCATCACATTGCCAAAATCTAGATCCTAAGGGTAGCGCATCGGTGTTAGGGTGTCATTTCGGTGTGTGACCAACCAGTGCGATCGATCGGTCTACCGCCGATTGGTGCGACCAATCGGTCTGTCGCCGATCAGTGCGACCGATTAGAGTGTCGCTGATCAGTGCGACCGGTCGGTTTGTCGCCGACCGGTGTGACCGATCGGTGTCACACAACCTTGTTGAGTTTTTCTTCTGCAGCTTTTCCTGTAACACCACTTTTAAACCATTTTTACATTTTGGGAAGTGGTTCAAGGCCGTTTTTGGCCCCATAATAATTATTTAAATTCCTAAGAGTGGGGAGACCCTCAACGGACCCAGCTGTGTGTTCTTGTAATGTTCACCTCTATTTATATAAAATCCATTAAAGTCACAACTGTTACCACCTTTTCTCGATGACAGTTATTAAATAAAAAATTAATTCAGTCATGTGTAACCACTCAACCGTGTGGAGAAAACACGATCCGACTTTTAGCCGTTCAAAATTCCTTATCCCGTAACAAAAGTATCTCGTCTTTATATCACACTAGAGATTCATCCTTCTCCTTCTTGGTTGGATTTCTTTCTTCTCCCTGGTGTGCTTGGAGTCCCCCCTTCCTTGAGTCTTGTGGTGCACATGTGATGGAGTTTTTATGCTCATCCTTGGAGTCCCTGATGTTCGTCCCCTTCAAGTTTCACATCCCCAGTTCCTGGCGCATGGAGAAGAACTTCAATCCTTGATCAACCACGTAGGTATTTTTCCTTCGCCTCTCCTTTCTATGTGACATGCGGTGTTTGTACGCTAATTTTTCTGTGGGAATGGATGAAACCAAACCTTAACAAAGATAATAAACAGACTGTTAAATAATGATGGGGTGCGTTTGAGAAATCTAATGTACACTTTTATAATTTCTATATGTTGTGAACTGTATTGGCTATGTTCACTGAAAATCATGGTTGCTGGTGGTCTTTCCTTGTGCACCAATGAACCCTTGTCGTATGTGGTAATTGAATGGATCCAACATGGGAATTTGGTTAATTATGTAAACTCATCCGATTAAATGAATGTCCAGTGAACAACAATCCTTGTGTGATCACTGCAGTTAACCAAACCGAAAGAGGAAAACATAGTGAATGATGTACATGAGTCTAGGAACATCCTTGTTATGTCATGGTGGCATGTCTATTCGTTATTCTCGATGTTCATGGGGTGACGTGGGTGAGGATGGAATCCTCTATTGTGGAACAGTTGTTGGTTGTGAATCTGAAGCTGTGTGGGGCTATATCTTGAGGCTTGGTTTCTTTCCAATACTTTGAGGGAACTCACTGATCCCTATGTTGTTGTGATATTACAAGAGAACTAGTTGTGAATGATTAAATTGTTGTTTGGATGTTTTTATTTCTCTAGCTTGTGGTTATGCCTGCTAATTTCCCAGAATTGTAGGATTTACTTAAATGGGATCACTTGAACATGAAACCAAGATTGGGTTAAATGGGGAGTTTGTTTTGGGAATGAGTTGTGACATGGCTCTAACTGTCATACCTTTCTTTAATGAATGATTAGCAACAAGGGTGTTTGTGCTTAGGTTGGATTTGGAGACCCTAGGTGGGGATGAGTTCATGTTACCTATATATATAATTATAGTTCTTATGTTTCTTATTCGCACCCCACCCAAGTTGAGCACATTGTGTCGAACACCCCCATTTTATGGGGGAGGCTGTTTTTTCCAACACACCTATGAGTGGCTGGTTATTAGCCCATTTTCGGATCCCTTTCCTGAATAGCTGAAGACTCTTCGAGTAGGGTGTGATGTCTTGAGGTCCATTGTAGCCCATGATTTTTTGGGCAGGGTACTTGTGGTGGTTGGCCTAGGTGTGTGTGGGCAGGTTGTTTCCCATGAATCTTCAGGATGAGGCCCATGTGTCTTCGGGCGTGGCGGAAGTTGTTTTGGCCCAGCTGTTTGCGAGCATGGTTACATGTGGTGATTCTGGCCCAGGTGTTTGTGGGTGGGATGTGTGGTTATAGCCCAGGTGTGTGCGGGCGGGGCGTGGTAGTGGGACTGCAGTGAGAATGACCGATTTGGTTTGATGGATAGTAAGTCTTCAATAACCAGTGGGAATGTGGCACAGGGGACCCAAACATCGATGTGTTGTTACTATACATTACATGACTTTCTTAATTTGGGGAGTGTGCCTTGGTGAGGGTTGGGTGGATAGTTTTCATTGCTAAGTGTTTTGGTTATCTCTTTTCTCACAGGGCAGTAGAATGACTCCCCACTTGTGCACCAGATTCTTTGGTTTTATCTACTGAGTATACTTGTATGCTCACCCTATGTATATAAAATTCCTTTCAGGTTTCCAGGTGGACTTCAGGAATCGTGTAGGGCCATACTAGCTTGGACGTTGGGACAGTTGCAGTTGCTGTTTTTCATTTCATTGGTACATTACCTTTGGAGTCTCCTTGTACTTGGGGCATTTACATTTGTAACATGCATATGGGTATGTTTTTTTGGCTTCAATTTTACCTCGAGTTTTGATGTTGTTGGGATTTTCTATCTTATCTCCCGATCCAAATAAAGAAAAAGGGTAATTCCTTCCATCGTGTGTCTGATTCTATACCCTTGGTTCTAGTCGCCACTCTAGGACCTATTGAAGGTGGGTCTCGGGGGTCATTATCTCTCCTTCAACATGAAGAAGGAAGGGTATGACAATATGATGTCCCTTCTCTCATCTTGGTGAAGGTGGGTCGTGACACTACTGTCCGAAGAACCTCCTTCTATAGGTGCCTCCAGATTCAAGCACTCAGTCCCTATCCCTTCCTGGTTTCCAACGATCTGTTCCACCACTTTCTCTATTAGTGCAATGAGGGAATGAACAACTGGAAACTCTTATTGTCCACTCCCCCATCCGCCACCATTTGAGAGAATTAGGGGATATTTTGGGCCTCCCCTCCCTTGGCACTGCTTTCTTGTCCCCAATCAAACCGCAACAAGGAGGGACCTCATCCATCGAAGAAGGAAGATACGACCCACCCTCCAACTGAGGTGGGTCAGTACAGATTGTCTGGGCTAGGAGAACTCTAGAATAGCTATCCATAGGGATCGATCAGAGAGACACATGACAATCCTTATGAACATGTCTCAGACGATGGAAAGATAGACAAAAATCATACCAGTGCTCAAAAACCACAGATTGAAGGCATCAAAGTTCTTCACTTATGTCAATCCGGGAAGTTCAACCAGAGGCTTAGAGATGCCCACTTCCACGCATATAAGTGGATAAATTGGATGGAATATGGATCTCGATAGCTCGTCAAAGTCAAGGAACCTTCCAATGAGATTACCTAACATCCAGAGAATATCAAGGTTTTGGAATGGTAGGGGAATTCCTGAAAGAGTTACCCAAATTTCCACAAGGGGTAGATCACGTTTCCAGTGAAACTTGTAGCTCCATCGAAGGAGGAAAAAATGAGCACCGTCAATCGATAGACTCCCTTTCGACCAAGAAGTATCAAGATCTTCAATATAGGAAAGGAAAAGGAGAAAATGATTTGAATCCAGAAGGCCAACTATGAATCGATCAAGCATAGGCCATACACCATTAATAAATCTATCGAAACTGTCAATCGAAGGTCTTCGATGATTGAAGCGAGCATCCAGGGATAACCCATGAAGCAATTTTTCCTCTGTGAACTCCTATAGAGAAAGAGGATGCGCATGAGCGCCATGGAAAAGTGATGAGACTTTTGGGCAAAGGGGGATAGGGAGAAAATTAGGGAGGGAGGTAGGATTTCTGAATGGATAGATATTAGAATGTGAGGAGAAGGAGAGGATGGGCGGGTCAGCCATCGCCGCCACCCGAATGGGTTGCCACCATTTGTAGGGTTCCTGCCCATCTATTTCAGCTCTTTTGATACTAAACCCTTGCGTAGCCCACACTAACATCACCTTGTTATAGTATTAATAGTGAAGGTTCCACGGTTTAACAAGGAAATCATATTTGATAATTATTAGGAAGTGGTTCCATGGTATTCTCCAAGGAAACCAATACCTCAAGGGACACTAAATCAGTAGTAACTGAGTCTAGCTAAGGTGTAAGAGTGTAATCCTAGGGGCCTAATCCAAGGAATTCCAACAATAATGTTTCAAACCAATTCTAATCAATTCATCAAATGTAAAATTGGAGATAAGAAGTTTCTAGACCTAAGGATGTAACCAAGGAACCTTATGTCACACAGGATTGAAAGAGTGTATCTGAGGCATCTAGTAATAATAGTGAATGGATCTTATGGTTTCATGTTACACATCCAATGGTATACAAGTAAAGGGTTCATGGGTATGTCTCAACCGAGGAAAATGGAATCCTTAAATTGGGATGACTTCCTTAAGTACCAAAGTCACTCCCTTCATGAATCCGAGAGCTAGCACGATTCAAGTTTTCCTATAAATATGTGAAGTTCCACATGCATAAAATGTCAACATTCATTTAATTCCCTTAAATTAATTTGTTTATATGATAACTATTCCATTAAAAAATTCACTTTGTACAAGACATTCCATTCATTAGTTTGACAAGGCCATGTAGCATGAAACCTTTTAAATAAAACCATATAAGTCAAGTTCAATTAATAAGGTTCAATACAAAACCTTCTATAAACATAACAAGGTGTTCTATGGATGTGAATCCAAACATTCCTTTATATTTAATAGGGCCAAGCCATATACATAAGTATTATTTCCATAATATCATTTGAATGGATTACATACATTTAGGAACTTACCATAGGCGGGTTAAGTCGAAGTGACAAGGAAAAACCTATTCATAAATTCAGGTTTCAGTTGGAAATTAACATAAAGAGTCATACCATTAATGTTTTCAAGCTTGAGAACACACAAATGATGGTTCAAAAGTGTTAAAAACACTAAAAACTCAATTAGGGAATATCACCCTAAATTGGGGTATTAGGGGTTGTAGACGTAACAAAAAAATCATATTTATGGGAAGATCATAACTATATTGTTTTAATGAATATACACATGGAATATAAATTCAATAAATGACACTTGATGAAATCGAAATCCCTCACAAAACAATTCCAAAATTCAATGAACTTCATGGAAGAGTTTTATACCACACACCTAGTACTCGTAAAACTATCCTACTATAGTATCAACCTTCTTATTTAGCTTGGATAATTGTAGATATAAGATAAAAGTAAAAATTATTATACCTTGATAACTGGGTCGAGAGAAATTGAGATAGAGAATGCCTCAAACGGACTTGAGTACTTAACATTTCACATCCAATGTGATGAACATAAGCTCAAAAGAATGGTAGAAGAATAATATCTCTTGATTCATAGATTTGGCCTTCAAAAGATCCAAAATGGGAGAAAATGTAGGTCCATCCTTCTAGAAATTAGCTTGGGGAAGAAGGTTTAAGTTAACTAGATAATTAATGTTTAAATAGTAAAATTACCTAGAATTTAGCTTGTGCATGGTGTTACAAACTGTGTGAAAACCTTGCATGATTATCTCAAGAAAAGTGGGCACTCACACAGTTATTTTGAATAGTTTGAGAAATTGTGTGCCAACCATGTGATATGGATCTACCCAAAAATGTAGACTATCCACACTATTTAAAAAAACCATTCATCCTCCTCACAATTTTTAATCTAAAAGTGTGGAAGGACAATTTTTTCCAAAAATTTGGGTTATGGGCTCTGAATGATCCCATGACACCCCTAAGACCTTCTCTAACCCATTTGGCATCCATATTAGATTAAAAATAAATAATTATACTAGAATTTAAAGGATCCATACCTGATTCAAAAACTAGGTTCTTACATGGATTCTATTCAATGCTGAGTTAGAGGATTTAGAAGCATAATATGATATACCTATTATTGATTAGTATATTTATAGTATTAGAATTTTTAGTCTAGTGATTCCTCTCATGAAATGACCTAATGTGGCTCATGATGCAATTCTCCAAGACCACCTCAATAGGTCTGGGGCTAGCGTCCAACACCGAGTAGACTATCACACACATGGGAGGCCTTAGCGTAAGGTACATATATGCACACACCAAAAAACATATCTATTAAACAGTGATGATATATATAACTAAAAATAAATTGCATGCATACATCTATCCAAAACAGAGTATAAAAGAAGTATAAAAAAGGAAAAATAATTTACCACCAAAATAAAACTGTAAAAGCATCCAACATGCACAGATGGATGGGTGAACTGTCAAATACACTTTCTGGAAAGATCCCTAGCCATGATATAGTAAACAACCTTGTTTGTCCAGATCACTAAGATTTGCATTCTCCATGTCCTCATGAGACTCTATAGAAAGGTTTATGGTCCTCATAAGACAAATCATTTGTGAGAAAATCCCATGTAGTAGTGATTAGCAGAATACTCATTTGGTACCCAAAAAAACGGAGCAACTAAAAGACAATAGTTCACTAGACCCAGCAAAAGGGAACCCAAAATGATAGGGAAACTCAATATCAATACCATTTTCATGATGGAATGAAATTTAGGCTCATACCATAAGGTGTGTTGTCCAAGATGTGATAACATTGCAAAGAAACACAATAATATCCCATATATACTTGTCTCAGACTCCAAGTCTCATCAGGATCTGACCTCAAAGCCAGCAACAAGTTACGACATGAGTATTTACAGGAAAATTTCGCCCAGGATTACACACTCTATGAGATACATCATCCAATATGAAACTCTTCCAAGAGATACTCTCCATTGGGTACAACCCATCCATCCCTTATGAAACATCTATGAGATTTCACTCAATCGGTATCACAAAGCTGTTGGCACAAATCCACCATTTTGAAAAGGCATAAGTCCAGTAGAACAAGCTCATAAGATCTCTATACTAAGACATTAACATTTTAACTCAATGGTTCTAGATACTCCTCTAGGGGTTCTCACCCATCCTTGATGTGGGATGCTGCAAACCCCAATAAAACCACACAATGTATCATCTCTTAGAAAGGGTATCCCTCCTACGATCATCTTGAGGATACTATGAAACCAGTCTGGAAAATCATAAACCACAACTCCTTGGATATGGGATCCCTCCTAGGATCCTATAGGGCATACCAACAACCCAATCTAGCTCCCCAAATATCATGTTCAGAGAAGGGATCATAACCAAGATCTACTAGGGGACACCACAACCCAATATGATGTCGTAGAGATCATATCATGCAGACAGAGGATTGTCTCCCATGTAGTGTTGGTAAAGACAATTCAAAAAAACCTCATCTGATATAAACAACATATTTGGGGACTATACTCCTAATGATTCTAAAAAACCTATATAAAACATCTACTGGGTATGGGATCGTATAACCGAAGATGTCGTAACCCAATTAAAACTACATAGTGCATATGGGATCGTACACTGGATGAAACCACAAACCCCATAGGGCTATCCAACTAGATATGGGATATAGTCCAGTGTAGTGTTGGTCACAGTGATTCCAAGAACCTGATCTAGGGAAAACAATATTCTAGAGGATCCCCCTCCAGTATCTTTGGAGGGATACAACAACTCTAAAAAACAATAACAGAGCATGCACTGTCCTCTCTGGAGGGATAATATAACTCTATCCAAGTTTACCCAATCAGGGGATCACAATCATGTAACGAGGATGTAATTACACTAGAACCATCATTTGGATGAACCAGGGGAGATCACTCAACTATTTCTAGTCCAAATATCGCTAAACCAATCGATTCACAACATCACCTCACCATGAATCACCTAGGTCAAAACTATGGACACCCTCACATTTTACGTGGAAAACTACTCATGAAAGGATACTTTTATTCCTGAATTTGAACCCTAAAGGAGGAGATATGTAAGGTGTAAACTCTTCCAAGATGAGACTATAAGGAGAATAATGGGATCACATGGCATGTGACCCCACTTAAACACCTGAATGTGTCATCTGTTTGCACGGATTGGCTGGGAATGAGGGAATACATGCTATGTACCAATAGTACATGATGTTTTCTGCCTCACTTATTCCCCGACCGTGTATTCCCTTGATATGGCTCAGCCAACTGTGTCTCAAACACGGCGTGTACCACTTGGTACATGACATGTCCTGGGTACATGGCCCCTTGGTTGTGTCTCTTGACCATGCCCAAGTCTGAAACCCCATGTTTGTGTACTCATTCCATGTACAATTACATGTATATGTACATCACATGACTTCCCTATCCATGTCTTCATGATACAGAGCATAGGGTAACTACACGTCATGTAACTCGTGGTACATGGAGTGTAGTCCCTAAAAATCATCTTCCAAAAATGGGAAGACCAAGTGGTGTGTCCCTCTAGTCTACATGATATGTATATTGGAGAATTATTTATAAATTCATGGTTATTATCCTAGATTAATCCCATTCACCCTGAAACACACTGATCAATCCTCTAGGGGTTCCTAAGAAGCATCTAAAGGCTCCAAAACCTTAAAATGATGCATAAAAAGGGGATAAACACTTAAAAACCAACCACATACTTCATCATGAAATTCTAAATATTTGGGGATGAATCAATTCTTAGAATCTACCCCTACTCGATCTGGGAGAGGTCGACATCAAGATCATAGATCGACGACACCTCATTTCTTTGATTTGGTCATCGGGTCATCCATTTTCAAAGGGTTGGTAGAGGGTATTCATCTCCTCTTCCTATGAACCAATGGGGTGTGTAAAGTGGTAATTTTTTTATTTGATTTTTAAACAATACTCCCATTTATCTCCCCTCTACTAGTCGTTTTTCCAACTCACCTCCAACTGAACCCCCATCATTGAAAAAGTTTATGTCTCACATATGGTAAAAATGATGTTTTGATCTCAACCATGGTTTCGTAAATCTATGTAAACAACCTTCATAGAAGTTATTCCACATCCTAAGCGAAAATTCAAGTGGATGATAAAATATATTTAATATTTTGAATATCATTTCCCCAAGGAACTCTGGCCCCAGATTCCCACAGAAAATCCATTTCAGTGTTTGGAAATCTTATTTGGAATACTCATATGTCTTACAGGTAAAACCCAAGTCACTATGTCCTCCCCACTATAGGGTTTTTAATCCCAGAAAAGGGAAATACTAGGCACATGGAATGAAACTGAGCTCTGAACTAGGACTCCCACACCAGTGAGCTCTCAAATACAACAACAAAGGCCACAAAGGGTCCCCAAACTGCCTATAAGCATGCCTTCCGAGTAAATAGATGGGCTAACACACTCAATTCCATCTCAACAAATTCAACATAATGGAACTATTAGGCACATGTCTCCTCAAATTTGATAGGTGGAAAACACCAAGAACCTAGTGGATTTGTAGTAATTGGGTCAAACAGAATGACCCTCGCTAACCTGATGATAAGACCTATGAAATCAACTCTAAACACACAAGTCAAAGAAACAAATCCACCACACCTTGATATTATCCTCTTTGGGTGGCACTGAATCTCCCACATAGTTTTGTCATTTCATCTCAAGAATGCATCATAGTGGGGGAACCATCCCTCTTCCTCATGATTTTGAATCCATAGAAAATTGAACCACACCATCCCAAAGAATCATGAGTACACATGCAACGTCGAAAACATGAGGGTACCAACGAACAAGAAATGCTACCTAATACCACACATTGGGTCTTGCCATCCCCTTAGAGTAAAACTACAACACACAACCCCTCCCTGAACTCTCATGTTAGAGGGATTCATCCACTAAACCTCCACACTATCTGATTTGGGAGGGACTGGATCATCCACATCGTTTTAATCATTTCAAAAAAACATGTCTCGGTGGGGAAGGGATATACCTTCCCCATGAATTCAATTATATACCAAGAAACACCAAAACAGGTTCTTACTGATACCCTTAGACACCCAAAACAAACATTTACGAAGAAGTAGAAAGAAAATAGTACCTCACAACAGTTCCTATCGATAATACTAAGAAAATTAGACAGGGAATAGAGCGTACCACAATCCCTTGGAGCCTCAGGGTCAAAGGACTCTATGGAATGTAGTTTCCCTCACCCTAATATTATAGCTCCCTGATCCTGACATAGACCACCTAGAAGTTGTGGTGGAAACTCATACCATCTTCCACTTCTTGATGCTCCACCCGTTCCTATACCACATCAGATGCCCTGTGGATCTCCATAATCAAAACTCTGCCTCTACCAAGGATGTTCATCAATTGAATCCTTATTAGTAGCACTAATGTTCAGAAAATATCTCAAAATATGTCCCCAACCATCTCATGAATAGCACCACCACTCTCAAGGCTATCCAAAACTAGCCTAGAATCCTTAATCCTCAGAACCTACTTCCTGAGATCTCCTCCTTAATCGTTGTGAACATCAGGGTCCCTAAGCCTTCTGTCTGCCCCAAACATCCAAACCTGACATCGAGGTCTCATCACCCATATTCCAAACACCAATTTTCAGAGTCTTCTTAGCCATAAATATATGGCCCCAGCCTTAAACCTTACTTAATCTTGAGTTATTACAAAATTACACATTGAGGATCTTTTCAGGTTTAGAGTTTTGGAGAATTGGATCATGAAACTTGCATTACATTCCACATTTAAACAAAGTGGTTAGATAAAATACAATATTCATTTTTTTCCCATCAACGGAAACATATTTAAAATAAAACATGGATTATTTCTTGACACGTCTTTGACACTATCATCAAATCATGTACCTTTCCCTTGACCTGTGAAAAACATTTCAAAAACATGGGATGAGCATAAAAAGCTCAGTAAGGGATATAAAAATATGGAAAGGAAACATGAGTACATGTATACATAAGAATGAAATCATACTTTACCCATAAAACATAAGCACTTTAACATAACTCATAAAATCATGAATAAATCATAGACATCATAAGACATAAAAGGTAACTTGAGGCATTCATAACATTCTTACATAGGGAGTAACCCTCTTGGTTACGTTTGGAATACCCACCATAGTATATTCCCTAAATCTCTTTGGAGAAACCTTAACGTTTCACTCCTTCGCGTTACCCAATGCATTGGAGAGATATATCGGGCTCACCCACCCTTAGTTTATCATGGAACCACCCGTCTTCATAATAATTCCCAAGAACCATAACATAATCGTATCACATAAAACATGCATATAGAAAACATATAATTTCCACTTTTCAATCACAAGATATCAATACAACACATTGATATAAAAACATTATGAAAACTATTTTCAATACCAAAATAAACGAAAAGTAAAACATGGTATTTATTTTTCTTTTAAAAAAATTTATGGCTTTTAGTGGAAGCCGAAACTCAAATAATGGTCACGTCGGCGGAGAAGTCATTGTCGCCGCATACGTATGACAAAAACTTTCCCTTTTGTCATTTTGTAAAATGCTTCGTATAACAAAGATTAATTTTTGATAAACGTAAAATTCAAAGGGGTTTATACAACGTATAAAATAAAGTTGTGTATAAAACAAAATATGCCTCAATGAAAGGAGATTGAGACGAAGTCCCTTACAAAGACGGTATCCTTGGTTTAAGGACAAATCAATTACATAATTATGTGTGACAAACGAATACACCAAATATAAGTGGATTTTAAGTGTAAAACAATCGGAGGTTATTCACACATATTCTTAGAACTAAATATTCAAGGAGTACATGTTTATCCTAACGAATCAAATTTGGGTTAAGAAGTTCCCTTGCAAACAATTTGACAGCCTAACAGCGTCACTACAAAATTCAGAAAATGAGTTGATGAGAGATAAAAAGGGTATCTCATCACATGGACATAAAATTTAAATCAATAAGGATATAGAAGAACATATCCCAATGTAATAGTATGTGAATTAAAAGACATAACAAAATAAGACTTTTAAAAAGAGGAGGGTGAAATGTTCCCTTACCGACATGGGTATCTTCCGAAACATACGCCTCGTGAAAGAAGGAAAATACAACATTGATGTAAATACTCATAAATGAAATTATATTACACAATGAGTAAAATAATGGGCAGTACATACACCACTCAAAGGAAATAGTGGCATATGTAGCATAAATCTCACGGAAATAAAAGTGAGATGAAAAATCCCTTAAAAACACTGGGCAGCCTAACTGAGCCACTTAAAACGTCCAAAATGGATTGATGAGAGGAAATAGGGTCTCTCATCATATCAACATAAAGTTTAAAGAAAAATTAATATAAAAGAACATAAACCAAAATAAAAAATAGGAGCTTTAAATAAGTTACATAAAGGAGAGTACTTAAAAAAAGAAAGAGAGAGGTTGGATCTCTTACGAAAATTCGGCAGCCTAACGGCGCCACTCAAAACATCCAAAATGGATTGATGAGATAGAATAGGGTCTCTCATCATATGAAAATAAAAATTAAAGTAAGAGTAATATAAAATAATATCCCAATAACAAGAAATATGAGATTTAAAAGGAATGACATAAAAGAGTGTACTTTAAAAGAAAGAGAGGAGTCAGATCGCTTACCTCAAGTCCAACTTGTCTTATTCATTTCTTTATATTCCTGAATAATAAACATTGGTCAATTTATAATTGCCTAAGGAACCCCTTTAAAGATTATTATTCAGTTAATATCACATATTAAAATGTTATAATAATTTGTTAATAATGTTAGTTCATATCAAACGTTTTTGACGATGTTTGGTACATGAGTCAAAAATGATCTTGTTTGAAAAATGATTTTCCAGGTAGTTATAAGTAAATAATTTCAAGAATAGTATTAATGATTAAAATATCATATATATCCAGTACATATTCATTTTATACTATTCCATATCATTTTGAGATAAAAACGAAATGCACCGTTAATGGAGACGGTAGGTCGTACGTACGCATGAACGCTACATTCATTTTTTTTATTTATCATATTAACAGAATTAAAAATAAATGATATATATATATACTATAATTCCAGTATAATATATATGTTATATAGGTCACATATTATCATTAATTTCATTCTTTATACGTTCCATGTATTGCATGTACGAGTCACATCACTTGAGGGGGCGGTAGTCCACACTTCCTCATATGAAATTATCACATTTACACAACATGAAAAGAATAACTGTATGGTTCAAATATAAAATACAGAAACATATAGTAAACATAACTACCATATATATCATATATAAAATACAGTGACATCATAATGGCCACCTTTAAATGTGTTAAATGAATATTGAACAATCATCGTTTCGTGAGGCAGAAAATCACCAACCACAGAAACAGTATGTTCTTTAACCATTAGACGAAGGTGTGTGTAAGTGTAGCTCTAATAATTCTTATAAAAACATCTTAGAATATTTAATATACTGGATTTGTTACAATATAAATGAATAAAAAGAGTTTAGGGGGTTGGAGAAGTAAAATAAAACAAAAGGACACAAGTGAAGACATTACCTTAAAATCGGGTCACTCCCTTTGGTTTGAGATCAAAGGATTCTGTGGGAAGACTTATTCCCAAAGTGAGGATTCAAAGAGATAGAGAGGGATGTGGAGAGACAAAATGGGCAGGGGTTGTCCGATCCAACGGCTTTTGATGTGTGGGTAAGGAGGTAGAGGTGGGGGCCTTTTATAAGAGGAGAGGAGGGGAACTCTTAGAATGTAAAGAAATGTTACTTTATTTTAGAATGCATTTCGGAAATTAATGGTCCCACATTGATGTGTTTCGAGGGTAAGGTGATAAGGGTTCTAAATCCACCCATAAAATAGGTTTTGTACATGTGTAGGGATTAGATATTACATTATCTTTCCATTTTATTTAAATCCTTTATTAATGAGGTAATTGCTGCATCATCATGATGTCATAAATAATTTAATTTATTTAATGTCTAAAAATTATAAAAAAACTAATATGATGTAAGAAATCTTTTTAGATTTCCAATTAATATTTATAGTCAAAATTCTAACTTGTATAACCCAATGTAAATTTTTTTTAGTAAAACATTTCATGTTTGTCTCATTTTTACTTTTACATTAAATAAAAAGGTATTTATGTCATTTTCCAACCAAAGTCGCTCCATGGTGTCCCCAAGTTGACCCATGGATTGTATTGGTCAGCCATGATACATCCAATAAGGGTAGGACTTGTGTCTAGGTCATTTTATTTTATTAAAACATTATTCTTACCTTAAACTACACTAATTACCTCTAATCGCGATTAAAAACATAATAAGTTACTATTCACCAAAAAATTATTTTAATCCAATTGAATCAAATTTTACTTCTTAATAACAACCATGTATGTCGGATTTTTGAAATTCCAAACACAAATACGGAAAAATTTCATTTAAACGGAAAAATCAGTTTTTATAAGTACCACTTAGTGGTTTCACTATTCATCAAAATTGATGTTTTTCAGAAAATTACCAAAAGTTCACACTAAGCTATATTTGATATTCCGAATTCAAAAATGATGTCTATTTTACAAAATTAAAAACATATAAGTAGAATTAATTAATTTAATAATTAATTCCCGTTGTCAAAACAAATAGCGTGTTTTTATTAAACAAAATGTATCAAAAGATTGACACTAGTTTAAGTCCGATTTCGAAGTGAAATTAATTCCAACGACCACTATTGGATTAAATGGTAAAAAAATAATCTAATTTCACTTTAAAACAAAATCAAAAGATAATATAATCATATAAATAAATTAGATTAAAATAGGGTTTGAATTAAAATACAACATTTTTCACTATTCATTAAAAAATTTAACTTTTTCTGAAAAATTACAAAAATTTACACAAAGTAAATTTGGATGTCCTGATTCTAAAGAAGAGTTTTAATTTGTCAAATATAACACATAAAATTTTCGAAAAGTGGATTTAAAAGAGGTTCGCCATCAAAAGGCGGTTAATCAACCTTTTAAAGAATACTGGAATATTTAAGCTTAAAATTGGATTCATTCACATTTTTAATCCTATAACATTTATTGTAAAAATTAAAAATATTTGACAAACATATATAATCATTTTTTAGTTAGTTATGTTAATTCCCACCATTACAATGGCTAGGCTTTAACTACCATTTAAAATAATAATATTTTATTATTAGAGTGCAACGCAAGATTCCCAAGAAACTCATTGTTGCGTATTGGGTATGCCATCGTGCATAGCGTCCCCCTTAAAGTAATATTAATATTTTATTCACAAATATGGATAAATATGAAAATGTCATATTCTTTATTTACCTGGGGTGTTACATCCTTCCCCCCTTTTGGGAATTGTGTTCTAGCAATTTTTAAAATTGCGCTTGGAAATTTATTGAAAATCCCACATTGGAACAAGAGTCAGTAAAACAATCACTTTAAAATAAAGAAAGATAAGTACAAAGGTCACCCGAGTTAACCTATACTAGGATTCCAAGTATGAAAATATGGACATGGAGGAAAAAATACAAAGGTTCATGTTCTGATGGAGAGTGATAGTAAACATGTCTAGGAGAAAGTTAACCATAAGAAAATCACAAACTTGTGATGGGTTAAACGATATTCGATTCCCCAGCAGGAAAAGTTAATAGAAAACATTTTTGTTATTTTGGTGAGGGATTTATTCATAAGGAAACATAATTATTTATCATGTTGACTTTCAACTTTTATTAGATTTCTTACACAAACTCATATTTTCTCCAAAAGACGAGTATTTAGGAAGAGTTGTTCACTATAATCAACTTCTAGAGAATCACCTAATCCACAAAAGAGAACTATATAATTCCCATTTCTTTAGACTTTAACCAAAACCAAAACCAAAATGGTTAGTACAAGATCAGATATTCCAGAAAAGGATAACCCTTTATAAAAATAAAATCTATTCTTAATCTCCAAAATTTGTCCAACATAACCGAAAGTCAACGAGGACCATTTGATAAACAATTTGTCCATAAAATTCTTCAAAGTAAACCAAACTAAGGTTGAAACCCAAATATTTGAAGGATTTAGTCACATAGTCTTCCAAGGTAAAAATTAACTTTTATCTCCAAATAACATCAGTTGCACTTCAATTCTCATATTGAAATGTAATTAACCTAATAACATATCCTCCATGATAGGTTAATAATTTCCATAGATAACCCAAAATAAACATACTCTTGATTCCTAAAATCATATAAATAAAAAGAATTAGTCAAACTAACCAGAGACTTCACGTAGTCCAGTGGTAGGTGATAAATACCAGTTGCACCTTGGTTGTGTGTTCGATTCCCACAGCTTTGTCCGGCTAGACGGGTTGTCACACAGTCTACGTGTTGTCCTTTTTCCAAAACTATATAATTCTTAAAACAGTCCCCAAAACGAGATAAAATCTTCAAAAATCATCATAACATATTTTAACCTCGACTTTATCTCATGCCTTTCATTTTCCATCATAACATATAAGAACTTATAATTAACTCAAAAGTAAGGATCATATAAACCCTAATTGTTAACTTTATAATTATTACCTGAACTTCCACATCAATTGGTCATCTCTTACATGATGAATTACAGATCATACCAAGATTCAAGTGGTTGATCATTACTCCTTGATAGTTGGTTTAGAACAACCACAAGTTTCCTCATTGAATCCCCCATTTTATCTAGTATCTTAATCAGAGAACCACCACAGTTTCCTTCAAACCTGTTGTCTCTTTGGTGCCTGCTAGATCCATCTATTCACTAAAAACAGAAATGTCAATGTGAGTATATCAACAAAACAATCATGTACTAATAAGGAAGGTAAACACTAAGATATACTTACTCATTCACCTTATCTAAAACTAGGACTCTTTCTAAAATCCTAACCATTATGGTAATGTAACTTGTGCTTAGAAAATACCTTAACCTCTAAAGATATCTAAACCGACCTCTGATACCAAATATTAGACCCCACACTTAAACCTTACTTAATCTTGAGTTATTACAAGATTACACATTGAGGATCTTTTCAGGTTTAGAGTTTTAGATAATTAGATCATGAATCTTGCATTACATTCCACATTTAAACAAAGTGTTTACATAAAATATAGTATTAATTTTTTTTCCATCAACAGAAACATATTTAAAATAAAGCATGGATTATTTCATGACACATCCCTGACACTATCATCACATCATGTACCGGTCCATTGACCTGTGAAAAACATTTCAAAAACTTGGGATGAGGATAAAAAGCTCAGTAAGGGATATAAAAATATGGAAAGGAAACATGAGTACATGTATACATAAGAATGAAAAAATACTTACCCCATAAAACATAAGCACTTTAACGTACCTCATAAAATCATGAATAAATCATAGACATCATAAGACATAAAAGGTAACTTGAGGCATTCATAACATTTTATGTAGGGAGTAACCCTCTTGGTTACGTTTGGAATACCCACCATAGTATATTCCCTAAATCTCTTTGGAGAAACCTTAACGTTTCACTCCTTCGCGTTACCCAATGAATTGGAGAGCTATATCGGGATCACCCGCCCTTAGTTAATCGTGGAACCACCCATCTTCATAATAATTCCCAAGAACCATAACATAATCGTATCACATAAAACATGCATAAAGGAAACATAACATTTCCACTTTTCAATCACAAGATATCAATACAACACATTGAAATAAAAACATTATGAAAACCATTTTCAATACCAAAAGAAAATAAAAGTAAAACATGATATTTATTTTTCTTTTAAAAAAAGCTATGGCTTGTAGAGGAAGCCGAAACTCAAATAATGGTCACGGCGGCGGAGAAGACATTGTCACCGCATACGTATGAAAAAAAAAATCCCTTTTGTCGTTTTGTAAAATGCTTCGTATAACAAGATTCCTTCTGGATAAACGTAAAAGTCAAAGGGGTTTATACACCGTATAAAAGAAAGTTGTGTATAAAACAAAATATGCCTCAATGAAAGGAGATTGAGATTAAGTCCCTTACAAAGACGGTATCCTTGGTTTAAGGACAAATAAATTACATAATTATGTGTGAAAAACGAATACACCAAATATAAGTTGATATTAAGTGTAAAACAATTAGAGGTTATTCACAAATATTCTTAGAATGACATATTCAAGGAGTACATGTTTATCCCAAAGAATCAAATTTGGGTTAAGAAGTTCCCTTGCAAAAATTTGGCCACCTACCGGCGTCACTACAAAATTCAGAAAATGAGTTGATGAGAGATAAAAAGGGTATCTCATCATATGGACATAAAATTTAAATCAATAAGGGTAGAGAAGAACATATCCCAACATAATATTATGTGAATTAAAAGACATAACAAAATAAGTCTTTTAAAAAGAGGAGGGTGAAATGTTCCCTTACCGACATGGGTATCTTTCGAAACATACGCCCCGTGAAAGAAGGAAAATACAACATTGATGTAAATACTCATAAATAAAATTATATTACACAGTGTTTAAAATAATGGGCAGTACATACACCACTCAAAGGAAATTGTGGAAAATGTATCAAAAATCTCACAGGAATAAAAGTGAGATGAAAAATCTCTTACGAAAACTCGGCAGCCTAACGACGCCACATAAAACATCCAAAATTTATTGATGAGAGGAAATAGGTTCTCTCATCATATCAACATAAAGTTTAAAGAAAGTGGAATATAAAATAACATCCCACAACATAACAAATAGGAGCTTAATAGAAGTGACATAAAGGAGAGTACTTAAAAAGAAAGAGAGAGGTTGGATCTCTTACGAAAATTCGGTAGCCTAACGGCGCCACTCAAAACATCCAAAATGGATTGATGAGAGAGAATACGGTCTCTCATCATATGAACATAAAAATTACAATATGAGTAATATAAAATAATATCCCAATAACAAGAAAGATTAGCTTTAAAAGGAACGACATAAAAGAGTGTACTTTAAAAAAAATAGAGGAGTCGGATCCCTTACCTCAAGTCCAACTTGTCTTGTTCGTTTCTTTATATTCCTGAATAATAAACTTTGGTCAATTTATAATTACCTAAGGACCTCCTTTAAAGATTATTATTCAGTTTATATCACATATTATAATTTTATAATAATTGTTTAATAATGTTATTTCATATCAGATGTTTTTGCTGATGTTTGTTACATGAGTCAAAAATGAACTTGTTTGAAAAATGATTGTCCATGTTGTTATAAGTAAATAATTTATAGAATAGTATTAATGATTAAAATATAATATATATCCAGTAAATATTCATTTTATACTATTCCATATCATTTGGAGATAAAAATGAAAAGCACCGTTCATGGAGACGGTAGGCCGTACGTACGCATGAACGCTACTTTCATTTTTTTATTTGTCATATTAACGGAATTAAAAATAAATGATATATATATATATATATATTATAATTACAGAATAATATATATGTTATATTGGTCACATATGATCATTAATTGCATTCTTTATACATTCCATGTATTGCATGTACGAGTCACATCCCTTGAGGGGGCGGTAGTCCACACTTCCTCATATGAAATTATCGTATTTACACAAAATGAAAAGAATAAAGGTATGGTTTCAATATAAAATACTGAATAATATAGTAAACATAAATACCATATATATCATATATAAAATAAAGTGACATCATAATGGACACCTTTAAAGGTGTTAAAAGAATATTGAACAATCATCGTTTCGTGAGGCAGAAAATCTCCAACCACAGAAACAATAAGTCCATTAACCATTAGAAGAAGGTGTGTGTAAGTGTATCTCGAATACTTCTTATAACAACATCCTACTATATTTAATATATTGGAGTTGTTACAAAATAAATGAATAAAAAGAGGTTAGGGGGTTGGAGAAGCAAAATAAAACAGAAGTACACAAGTGAAGACAGTACCTTAAAATCAGGTAACTCCCTTTGGTTTGACCTCAAAGGCTTCCTTAGGGAGACATATTCCCAAAGTGAGGCTTCAAGGAGATAGAGAGGTATGTGGAGAGACAAAATGGGCAGGAGTTGTCCGAGCCAAAGTCTTTGGATGTGTTGGTAAGGAGGTAGAGGTGGGGGCCTTTTATAAGAGGAGAGGAGGGGCACTCTTGGAAAGTAAAGAAATGTTACTTTATTTTAGAATGCGTTTCGGATTTTAATTGTCCCACATTGATGTTTTTCGAGGGTAAGGAGATAAGGGTTCGAAATCCACCCATCTAATAGGGTTTGGACATGTTTAGGTCTTAGATATTACATTATCTTTCCATTTTATTAAAATACTTTATTAATGAGGTAATCGCTTCATCATCATGATATCATAAATAATATAAATTATTTAATGTCTATAAATTATAAAAAAATTACTATGATGTAGGAAATATTTGTATCTTTCCAATGAATATTTATAGTCCAAATTCTGACTTGTATAACTCCATGTAAAAATTGTTTTAGTAAAACATTTCATGTTTGTCTCATTTTTACATTAACATTAAATAAAAAGGTATTTATGTCATTTTCCAACGAAAGTGGCTCCATGGGGTCCCCACATTGACCCATGGATTGTCTTGGTCGGCCATGACACATCCAATGAGGGTAAGACATGTGTCTAGGTCATTTCATTTTATTAAAACATTATTCTTACCTTAAACTACACTAATTACCTCTAATCGCGATTAAAAACATATTAAGTTACTATTCACGAAAAAATTATTTTAATCCCATTGAACCACATTTTACTTCTTAATGACAACCATGTATGACAGCTTTTTGACATTCAAAACACAATGATAGAAAAATTTCATTTAAATGGAAAAATCAGTTTTCATAAGTACCACTTAGTGGTTTCACTATTCATCAAAAATTGAAGTTTTTCAGAAAATTACCAAAAGATCACCCTAAGCTATATTTTATATTCCGAATTCAAAAATGATGTCTATTTTAAAATTTTCAAAACATATATGTTGAATTAATTAATTTAACAATTAATTCTCGTTGTCAAAACAAATATCATGTTTTTATGAAAAAAAATGTATCAAAAGATTGACACCAGTTTAAGTCTGATTTCAAAGTGAAATTAATTCCAATGACCACTATTGGATTAAATGGTAAAAATATATTCTAATTTCAAATTAAAACCAATTCAAAAGATAATCTAATCATATAAATAAATTAGATTAAATGAGGTTTTGAATTAAAATACAACATTTTTCACTATTCATTATTAAATTGAACTTTTTTGGAAAAATACCAAAAATTTACACAGAGTAAATTTTGATGTCCCGATTCTAAAGAAGAATATTATTTTGTCAAATATAACACAGAAAATTGTCAATACATGGATTTAAAAGAGGTTAGCCATCAAAAGGCGGTCAATCGACCTTTTAAAGAATACTGTATTGTTTGCACTTAAAATTGGATTCATTCGCTTTTTTAATCCTATAAAATTTATTGTAAAAAGTAAATATATTTGACAAACATATATAATCATTTTTAGTTAGTTCTGTTCATTCCCTCCATTACAACGGCTAGGCGTTAACTACCATTTAAAATAATATTATTTTATTACTAGAGTGAAACACAAGATTCCTAAGAAACTCATTGTTGTGTATTGGGTACGCCATCGTGCATAGCATCCCCATTAAAGTAATATTAATATTTTATTCACAAATATGGATAAATATGAAAATGTCATATTCTTTATTTACCTGGGGTGTTACAATAAATCTCTCCACCAAGAAGGCCCACTATAACACTCCATCATAGTTGGGAAAGCACTACGGAACCACTGATGCGATAATCTCTTGGTAAAATCCATGTAAAAAGGTTTGTGCTCTGAAGAAAAAATCTCAAACCATATACAGGGAGTAGTGTGACTGGTCTATGAAACTGATCGAGTATCCTACAAAAATTAAGTTGTCCTTTCAAAGCATTAGAAGCTCCTAGATACGCACTGACCTCAATGTTGATGAATAGAACTCATCCCTAAAGAGATTCTCAAACTCTTCCCAATTTAACATCACCTAATCATGGGTTGACATCGCAGTACTCTTCTTTCATCTGACTAATTATTGAAAAAGGCTCACCATAAGGACCATCATATTATAGGAATGTTTCCCATAAAAAAACACACAAGACTACCTTAATCATGTCATCAGCTGCTTGGGGGGTCTGGGTCACCCAAAAACCTAAGAGGTCACTAGATCAGGGAACTCTTACAAAAATTTCAGCCTACATGCTTCCTTGGACTACACTTTCAGAACAACCTGATACTCAATGGGCGGTGATTCAACATGAATCCAACATGAAGGTATGGCCTCAGAAATATTGCCTTGTATTGCAGCCTCAAATTGGGGTAGATCATCACCATAATACCACAACAGAACTTTATCTGGATGTTTTCATGGAGGCATCTTGAAATACAATCAAGACATACCATATTCAAACAGTATATCTGAGGATCTGACTCAAGAAGCATAAGAAAAACCTAAAATGTAGTCTTATATGAAGCATGTACCATTTATTTCCCAATGACCAGTTTCCTAATGTAAAGATTTGAAAAGTAGGTTATCAAAGTCCTAGTGAATGGATACATCAACTGGTGAAATAATACTAGAGTCTTTGACAAGAAATTAGAACATTTAACATCATATCACTCTATCAATGCAACCCAAAAAAAGACCATGTCATTGTAGTAACAAATGAGAACTACCTATGATACAACTCTATCACAACCCACCCTAATGGGGCTCGAGTCGCGACTTTCCAATCCCACCACCACTGGCTAGGGGCTGGTGTACAACATTGATTAGGATATCACACACATGAACGAACTTAACCTTAGGTACCTATACAAAAAACACACAAAAACACCTCCATGAAACCATGGAGAGAGATATAACTAAAACAATTTCATGCATACTTCTATCCCAACTTGAGTACAACGTATGTACAAAAAGGAATAAATAAACACCAACCAATAGAAAACTATAAAATTGTACAAAATACTCAGATGAAGCGGAATTATCTTAATGGAACCCACTAGAAAGCACCTTGACCAAGCTCTGGTAGACACCTCTTTTGTTCGAGCTCACTAAGTTCCACTTACTCCAGGTCCTCCCGGGACTCCATCGAAAATTTTAAGGTTTAGGCTTGACAAAACACATGTATGAAAAGGCCATGCAAGTTTTAGTACAAGATTACTCATTAGGTTCCCAAAAAACTCAAATGGAAAGGGGGAAACTAAAAGGAAACAATTTGCTTGACCCAAGCAGAGTGAACCCAAATGAGAGAGAAAGTACAAATTAGGGACATCCTTAGGATGACACAAATAGTCAGCTCATACCACATGGTTTTTCATCCAAGATATGACAACACCACAAGGAAACGTAAAAATCACCTACATATACTCATAATATACTTCCAATCTCATGATGTTCTGACCTCATAGATAGTGAAAAGTTAATACATGAAGATCTAAATTTTACACTTGTCCAGGAGCACACACTCCATGAGCTCTATCATTATATGTGACACTTTTATGAGAGATACACTCCATAATGTACAAACCAACCATACCTGATGTAACATCTCAGATATGTCACTCAATCATGTATCACAAAGTCGATATCACAACTCCATCATACAAAAAGGGCATACATTCGAGATAACACACTCATCCGATCATTCCACTAAGAATGTCACATGGGAACTCATCAGATCTCAATACTTAACTAGTGGGTCTCACCCATATCTAATGTGGTATTCTATAAACCCTACTAGAACCATGAAAGGTCTCATCACTCAAAAAGGGGATATCTCTCAGGATCCACTAGATGATACTTGTAAAGACCCAAACCCCAGTTGCCTGGAGCCGGTTCTATAACATTTGGGGTAATTTTTTTATAAAATAACCTAAATAATTTCAAAATATATTACACAAAAAAGGACCTTTACCAGTCTAGGTTTTGGAAAATTATATAAAACTCATACATTTCATCAAAACTATACAAAAGTGAATTTAAATAAATAAAATAATCTTCAGTGTGCTACCTCCACATATAAAAAAATACTTCACTGATAAATCTACTACACCTATAAAAATGAATTTAAAATGTAGGGTGAGCACTTAAAATTCCATTTAATTGATTATAAAAAAATTAGTAAATTATTTAAAAACATTTCCTTGAAATGAACAAACCTACTTGAAATTAACTTTTGATAACATTTGAAAACTAAATAAATAAAACTTTAAATCCCTTAAATTCTCAAAATAATTATAACTGAAAGAACATTGGGATTTATGCATTGGAAATAATAATTTTCTGGGGGGTCATTCATCATACATAGTATACCATAATAAAAACGATAATGTGAGGCTGCTAGTGATAACTCCTATGGAACATGGTTTCCATAAGACTAATGTATTCACTCCCCATAAAGTCACATAATATACTAGAGATAATGTTTCAAAATAAATTTTATGGACTACCTTTCCCAATTCTAACCCAAAACATTTAAAATATATATACATAATTATATTTTCTTTAAAAATAAAATATCCAATCACATAACATGTCATCAAAATTTTCTCAAGAGTTTCTAAATTTTTTATGATACTCCCATGCTTAAAATAACGTTTTTTATTTATAAATCGCAAATATAATGGATAAAGAATTAAAATTCATACTCGATCTAGAATTGAAGAGATGTCATTTATGATTTCGTTAATATACATAACTAATTATGCATGACATGCCAAGGGGGTGCGGATTCCATTTCACACATGAAATGATAGCTTGTGCACTCAAAATAATAGCATTGTCAATATTTTCACATAAAATGAAAACTATTATCTCTTTAAAACTAGGTTACACATAAACACAAACCATAATTTTATAGAATAAAAATAAATTATAACTTTTTATATATATTTGGAAATAAAAGATTTCCCCTTTTTGATACATACATTGATATACATATATTTATACACACACACACACACACACACATATATATATATATATAATTATACCTTTTATAGAATATGATTTTTTGAATATACAAGAAACCCCTTTGATAAACCATTTATCTTACAACATATTATCATAGATATAAAATTTTAAACAAAACATTTATAAATTATGAAAAATAGAAAGTTGTACAAATACATTTGTATGTAGACACACACACCCACACACATATTTATGTCTACGTAATCTATATAATTTGACCAAAAAAAAATCAATCCTTACACAAAATATATTCAGAAATAAAATTTAAAATATAAAAATCATATCTTATATGTTTTGAAAATAGATATATGTAGACACACACAAACATACACACATATATAAATCTGTGTAAAATGAGAATAAATTAATTAAAAGAAAATAAACCTTTAAATTCATAGTACTGAGGATTTAAAAAATTATCATTTAAAACCTAAATTTAAAATAAAACATTTACATCAAAATTCCTAGAAAAAACAACAAGGGTATTTATATATATTTTTATATACACTTATATATAGATATATTTCCTGTAACATAAAACAAATTGAATCCCTTATGTGATTTTTAATCAAAAGAAGGGATAAGAGATTATGGACACAAAGAGAGGGCTTGGAAGAGTGAGGTTTGTGTGTCTATGGTGGTGGAAAGAGGGATATATATATATATTATCTAATGTTTCAATTAGAAAAGATACTTTATTAAATACAAAATTGACCAAATCAAAAAGAAATAACAATGATAATTATTGAAAAATAATAATCAATTAGGTTGATTGATATATATATATATATATATATATATATTTTAACTTGTTGGGAAGCCGATGGGTTTTAGATTAAAATAAAACTGACCTTGTAAGACTTGTGGAAAACAAAGTCAGATGGGACCAATGATGGATATGGGAGGAGCATCATGGGTCGATGCCTAATGATCTATTGGTTTGAAGATAAATAGTGGATAAAGAATAGGGTTTCGATAGATGACCCAAGCATCCTGAGTAGGTGCGGTGTGGGAAAGACATCCAAGTAAAGAATGAGCAGTTGAGATCATTGCTATGAAAACGAGTGGTTGGTATTAACCCTTGAATCATTAAGTGGAGACCTGATCAGAAGTAAAAAGAGGACGACCTAGATGATTTGGGATCGAATCGAATGGAAAAAAATTTATTCATGACTGGGTGAAGTGGGGAAAAGAATTGGACGATTTCGATCACACGAAGATCAGTTGTGTTGTTGAGATTCGATCCTGTATTTAAAAAACATATCCCATATCAAAATCATTTGGTTTTTTGGACCACCATATAAGAATGGGTGTGGCAGCATTACTTCGATAACACAAAAACACACAAGGGATCCTTAAACATAGGATCCCACCTGGCCCTTGGCCCGACCTATACATGGATCTCTTCTCGATCCTTATACATTTTCCTGAAAAATGCCTCACTTATACATGGGTTGTCCTGTTGCTACTTGAGTGTGCTTGTATTGTTCCCCCACTAGACATTCAGGGCTTGGTCCTATTGGCTGCTCTCTATTATGAGGGTACATAGAATTTTTTTTGATAAAAAATTTATTGAAAATAGATAGAATAAAATATATACATACATATATGGACATATATATATATATATATCACTTTAAAATTAGTTTTCTATTATTAGTTAAAAATATAAAATCATCATTATTATCTATTAAGGTTATATTATCCAATTAGTAAATGTCGTTAATTCTTTTACTTACAAATATAAATTGAAATTTAATTTGAAATTTTAAAACACCCAACAGATATAAATTCCAATGGTCACTAAAAATAAATTCCAACAACTACTAATTTTACGATGGCCATATAAATTAGTATAAATACCCATGTCAATGGGTATTAAGGATAAAAAAATCATAGTTGTTTTTTCCTGATTCAAAAATGGTTTTATAAATTCCTTTTAGTCTCAGCATTTCAATTATTCTTCTTGTTGTTATTTTACTAACTATGGAGGACCCAAGGGAAGTGTTCTACTCAATATTTATTCTTATGTTACTCGGTGGAGCACCACATGTTTTACTAGGTCTTTTTATGAGTTTTTTGGAGTATTTGATGCCTTTTTTAATTTAATGAATTATTATATCACTGTTTTATTAAATAAAATGTTTATTTTATTTTCTTCTTTCTTTAGTTCATCTAATTTATATTCATTTATTTTCATAAAATTAATAACAATAAGCACAAAAATTACATTAATAATAATTACACTATTAAAACATAGGTTCGTGGTGTTACATTCTACCCCCTAAACAGAATTGTTCCCTCGCAATTCTCTTGTGATCGTACCAAATTCCAGAATTAAATATTGATGTTCTGACAAAAACAAATTAATTATTATTAATTTTAAAATTTATTTTAGAGTATTTAATTCATACCTTCACCAGTTCTACAAAAGTTGGTGATTCTACAACGTCTTATTTCCCAAAGTGTTTTTATGTTATTTAATTTCATTGGTCCAAATATATCTTGAGAAACAAGGGTCAAAATAATGTATACAATGACCAAATATTAAGTAAAATTCACGAGAGGTGAAAATCATAGAGACATCTGAATGGAATCGAAATCTATAACCAAATCAAAACAACTTGTTTTCTAAAATTTTAAAATAATAAAGTCTCCCATACGAACTGAAGTTCAAGAGTTGAAATAGATAAGGTTCATGAAGGTCACCCTATTCAAAATATTCTCGGAAATTCATTAAGGATTGAAACTTTTCAGACATGGTAAAACATTTTAAGAGACCCTCAAAATATTTTCCTTGACATGTATAAAATGTATGTTTTTCATTCAGTATGAGAAAATAAATTAAACCTAATCCTGAAATGAATTGGAGTATTCTAGGGGTGTTGGATATTTGATAAAGGTGTTTTAATGATAAAAAATATTTTCCAAAGGCTATAACTTTTTTGAACATGATTTTAACATCATATTTTATAGTATATTGTCCTGAAGGGAGAAAAGATTAATTTGTTATCTTCTACCTTCCATTTGAAAATATCAAGGAAAATAATTTTTATAATGGAATCATGCTTAAATTTTTAATTTTCTCTAATTTTCCAAAACTATCGAGACCATTCCTATGATACAAACTATAAAGACCTAGAACCTTGTTTCCTAGAGTTGGTTCTAAAACCTGATATGCAATTTTTTATAAAAAAAATAGAATAATTATATGACATATTACATGATAGAGAACCTTTACCAGTCTAGGTTTTGGAGAACTAGATACTACTATTACATCTCATCAAAAATTTAAAAACGTTAATTTAAATAAATAAAATAATCTTCATTGTGAGTCCACCACAAGGGAAAAACATGTTACTGATAAATCTATTAAACCTGTAAAAATGAATTTAAAACATAGGGTGATCATTTTAAATGCCCAGTAAGGTATTTTCAAAAAATTAGTGAATTATTTTAAAAAATATCCTTGAAATTTAAATATATACTTGAAAATAGATTTTCATAACATTTGAAAACTAAATAAATAAATTTATAAAACCATTAATTTCAAAAAATAATTATAATTGAAAATATGTTGGGATTTCTCCATTGAAAATAAGAATTTTCTGGTGGGTCAATCATGATACTTGGAAGACCATAATAAAAACCATAAAGTGAGTCTTACAGTCAAAACTCATATGGAACATGGTTCCATTAAGAATTATTGGTTCACTCCCCATAATGTCACATGACATAAAAGTGCCATTTTTTTTAAAACACTATCTATTGAACCTCTATCCTCAATTTTAACCCAAAACATTTCAAAAATACATATATAATTTTATTTTCTTTAAAAATATAATAACTTTTCTCATAACATGTAAGCAAAATTTTCTATAGATTTTCTAAAATAATTTTTAGGAGAATCCCATGCTTGAAATAACAATTATTATTTATAAATCATAAATACAATGGATAAATAGTTATAATGCATATCTAATCTAGAATGCTTAAGATGTCATTTAAAATTTATTTGAAGGCCATAACTAATTATGAAAGACATAGAAAGGGGTTAAAATCAAATTTTACTCATGAAATTATAGCTTCGGCATATAGAATATTAGGTAGATTAGAATTTTCACATAAAATGATAACTTTTATCACTTTAAAACTAGGTTACACATAAATATATACCATAAATTAATAGAATAAGAATAAATTATAACTTTGTATATTGATTTAGAAATAAAATATTCCCTCATTTTAATACATTAATTGATTTACATATAAGTATATATAGATATATATATATATATATAACATTGTACCTTATACAAAATATGATGTTTTGAAAATACCAGCAACCCCTTTGAAAAATGATTTATCTTACAACATATTATCTTAGAGATAAATTTTAAAACAAAATATTTTTAAATTATGAAAAATATAAAGTTGTATAGATACACATGTGTAGACACACACACACACACACACACACACATATATATATACATATGTATATCTATGTAATTGACATAATTTGATGAAAATAAAATCATAACATATATGCCATAGATTTAGAAATAAAATTTAAAATATGAGACTCCTATCTTATATTTTTTGAAAATAGATATATGTACATATATAAATATAAATATAAATATATATATATTTAAAATAGAAATTAAATAATTAATGGAAAATAAACCCTTAAATTCATAAGAATGAGGGTTTTATAAAGAATACTTTAAAACCTAAATTAAAAAAACATTTACATAAAAATTCATAGAACAAAACAATATAGGTATGTATATATATTTGTATATAAAATTATATATATATATATAGACATTTCGTGAAACATAAAATTAATTGAATCCCTTACATTATTGTGGATCAAAAGTGGGGCTAAGAGTTTTTGTACACGATGAGAGGGATCTGCAGAGTAAGGTTCGAGTGTCCATGGGTGTTCAAAGATATATATATATATATATATATATATATATATATATATATTCTCATGTTTCAATTAGCAATGATACTTTATGAAATTCGAAATTGACCAAACCAAAATGAACATACAATGATAATTGGTGAAAAATAATAATCAATCAGGTTGATTGACAATATATATATATATATATATATATATCAAAAACATGTATGGAATCCGATGGGGTTCAGCTTAAAAGAAAACAAACCATGTCATATTTATGGAAAATGAAGCCGGTTGGGTCCATGTATGGTGATGAGAGGAGAATCACGGGATGATGCCTACTAATTTATACGTTTGAACAAGAACACTGGAGGATGAATAAGGTTTTGATAGATGACCTAAGGATCCTAATCAGGTGCAATGTGGAGAAGACAACCAACGAAAGAATGAGCAGTTGAGATCGCACCTATGAAAATGGGAGGTTGGGATTAACCATAAAATGTTTAAGTGGAGACCCGATTAGGAGTAAAAAGGGGATGGGCTAAATGATATGTTACCAAATTAGATAGTTGGAAATGTAAGTTATGCTTGGTTAAGTGGGTAAAATAACTGGATGTCCGATATCACATGCGGATCGATTATATATTCGAGATTTGATCATATGTTTAAAAAATTCATCCCACATCAAAATCGTTTGGTTTTTGGGACCGCCTTATAAGGCTGGGTGAGACAGCCTTACTCTAAAAACACAAACACACACAAGGGATCCTTAAACATGGGATCCTGCCTGGGCCTTGGATAAATCTAATCATGTATCTATTTTCAGACCTTATACAAGATCTCAAAACTCACCTCATATATACATGGGTTGTCCTACTACTGTTCGGGTGTTCTTGTGTTGTGCCATCACTAGACCTTGAGGGCTTGGCCCTAGTGGCTCCTCTTGGTTGCGAGGGTACTTATATTTTTTTTTGATAATTTTTTTGAACATAGACAGAATAAAATATATACATACTTATATGTATATGTATATATATTTAACACATTAAAATTATATTTCCATTCTTATTTAAATATATAAAATCATTTTTATTATATTGAAAGGTTATATTATCCCATTAATAAATCAAAATATTTTTATTACTTAAAAATATAAATATAAATTCATTTTAAAATTTTTAAACACCAAACAAGTATAAATGGAAATGTTCACTAAAAATAAATTCCAATGGCTACTTATTTTACAACCACCATATAAAATTAATATAAATACCCATGTCTATTTGTATTAAGGACAGAAAAATCAATGGTGTTTTTATCCAACTACAAAAATGGTTTTATACATTCCTCTTATTCTAAGAATTTCAATTATTCTTTTTTCTACTGTTTTTCTAATTATGGCAGACCCAAGGGAAGAGGTCTACTCAATATTTCTTATTTATGTTACTCGGTGGGGCACCATTTTTTCTATGAATTTATATGTGTTTCTATAGTTATTGAAGTCTTTATTCATTTTATTGATGTAATGTATCAATGTTTTATTAAAAATGTGATCTCATATTTTCTTATTTCTTTAATTCATCTGAATTATTATTAATGCTGAATATCGAACAAAGCCATGACCAGACACTATTGCACTAACCAAAGGCATATTATGAATCTGGGGACATTCCTGAGATGCTCGAGGGAGGTACACTCAAGATTTAAGGCCTAAACACAAGATTTGAAATGTCACTCAAAATCTTGTGTGCCCAATACAATGTTAACAGATCCTTATGCGGAGACCATCCAAAAAATAGCCAAGTCAATAGTGTCAAAGAAGAATGCCCAGTGCACAATATTCCCAAAGGCGTGCAATATATTCCACGCCCAATATATATTCAAATAAACCCATTTATATCACTCCTCTTGCATGCCACTACTGAAGATTCCAGCTATAAATAGAAACGTCCCCTACCCTTTAAGGGATGGTGATAGAAGAAGAATTGACGTTCTGTAGTGCAAATGATAGACCTTCAATGACTACACAAAATACATGGCCTCAAGGTACCAGATCTTGCACTATAAGTATTTTAGGGGTCCTCCTATGGGTGGGACCACTAGGGATTGACCCTCACCCATTTCATTTACTCTAAGGAATTTGTACGCAAAAGAGCCCTCTTGCGCGCAAGTTTTTCATTGTGTCATGTATAACATGTGTGCATGGTCTCCCCTTCTGTGAAACCACCCCATATTGTGTGAAAACTCTCATCATATGTGCACCAATGAAATCATGCTTGAATCCCTCCATGTGTGTTCCATGTGTCGTCCTTACCCTAAGGTACCATGTCGGAGCCCCTCTTATGTGCGACACCCCTTTCATGCATTTACATTTCCCGTATGAACCTCTAGGATTATATGATGTTATTTTAGGATCGCTTGGGCGGTGATTCATGTTTATTTTCTTTTCCTCATGATTCTTTGAACATGCATGCTAACTGTTATTGCTTCTTGGCATAGTCATGCTAACATGAGCCTCTCAATGGATCACTCCAAAACCCCATCTCCACACATCATTGTTGGTACCCTCCATTCACCAAGGGTTTAAGCACACTGGTTATGTATTTCCTAGGGGTGGGGAGTGAATCCTCATCATCTATGATACAAGACATTTAACTACCAGGAACCTTCTGTCACGACCCGTCCTCTGGGGCCGTGCCGTGACTACCCCATGTCTGCCTTCCATAGGCCAGGGGCTGGTTACTAGCACCAAAGGCATATCCCTGATAAAAAGGGAAGGCATTGCCTTTAAACTTGTAAAACATACAATATGAAACATAAGAAGAAGTAAAAACAAGTACTAGTATAGGAAGAGTTCTGAATGTAAAAGGGAGATTATACAAACCCAACTGATGTACAAGTACAAGTAAAAAAAAACAACTCCTAGATCCTCCACTGGGGAATCCTACCTGAAGGGTAGGTATAGATCTCGAACAGCTCTTCCCTAAGGTACATCTCATCTAGTCCAGCCCCAATTAGCCTCATGTCCATCTCCCTCAGCCTCAATCACTGATGACTGTCATTTCTACAAAATAGAACAAGGTACGGGTGATTCCCATGCAGGGGTGAGTATAACGATACTCAGTAAGGGACCCTAAGACCTCCAAAGGTCTTCCAAAATCCACTAAGGTTATACCTTAGTAGTAAGATACAATCACAAAGTACCAACTATCCCTACTTAGGTATATTCCTATACATATACCTAAGTTACCAATTATAGTCCGGCTCCAATACACCAGCCCAAGAACTACACATTTCACAAAAGGAAGTAAACTCAATCATCTCGATGTTAACAACATTAAGTTAAGACTCAACACACACAGGTATAAAACTCATGTAGAGGGGTAGAGATGATTATATGTAGCCACTGAATCATCTCCTCTATTGAACCCACATAGGATCCTGGAACAGTAATCATCGTCGTCAAACCCATGTAGGATCCAGGAATAGTAGTTATTGCTGTCAAACACACGTAGGATCCCGGATCATTATTCATCACTATTGAACCCACGTAGGATATTGGAATAGTAGTCATTGTTGTCGAACCAATAGAGGATCCTGGTATAGTAGTAGGTCCACGTAGGATCTTATCATCTTAGTCACAACCAACCATTGGGTTTCCGCACACAGCACACTCGATTCCGGGAGTGTCTTCTCCTCAAGCCATGTTTTAACACATCAACTACCACGAATTCTCATGTTAATGTCTCACGTAGTTCTGTCTCATCATAAGTAACCCTAAACGATAGATGACGCATCATTTAGACACCCATTCTGTGAGTTATTGGCGTTTCAGCTCCATGGGCCTAGTTGGATTTAGGTTCAATCTAACCCAGCTGTATAAAAACTGCGTCAAAACCTTGAGTGGGGTATTCCAAAAGAACCTTCTAATTCCATGATTCCCATTGGCGCAGACGGTTCATCAATCCAACACTTGTATCCCAAGATATGGGAAAAAGGTGAAATGGGTCAGAACTGGGTCCAGATCCGGTCTGGCCTAAACGGACCGACCTGACCTGGTCCGTGGGTCCTACCCTGCACGCCAGAATCGGCCTGGGCCCCCGAAACCATCCTGGCCTGGCCCAGCGGCGGCCCGACCCAGTGCGGTGGCTAGGCCCATGTGGCGGCCCGACCAGTGGGTGGCGCGGCCCGCGTGGCTGGGTGGTGGTCCGCCAGCCGAGTCCAATGGGTGGAAGCACCCTACAGGGCCCGCCCTGACCGAGCGGGGGGGGGGGGGGATCAGTGCCCCGTCTCCCTATAACGGAACCCGTGTGTGGCGCCGGTTCGTTCACCACGGGATCCCCAAGATCCTGCCTGGTGCGCTCCCCACTGGACGACCAGAACAGCCGGTCGTCCCTATCCATCCATCAGGGCATGACGTCATCGTGCCCAGAGTATGACCGCCACAACCCTTCAACACGTGCGATATGATGGTGCCACACCCCTTCAAGAAGCCATCCGGCCGCCTTGCTCCACCACAACCCGCACTGGCCACAGCCCGGTTCTCCATGCGGCGCGACGATGCCCCACTCCTTCGACGACCCGGTGGCCCTTGTTCCGTCAGTTCCTCTCACGATCGGCCCATCGCCGGCCGTCGTTTCTCTGCCGCCCCCGTAAAAGAATGAATAAAATTGGAGGGTGGGTCGGGCCATGTTTTTCGGCCCGCACCCTTCGTGTTAGGGTGGTAGAAATCAGCCATTATTGAAGCTCAATAATGACAAAGAACAAAGATATAAATCATTCAAAATGACCCCAACCTCGTTTTTCGATCATTAACGGTGAGAGGAGAGTTTAGAGAAGATGATGTCGAAGACCACGCCATCAGCATTCTTTGTGGGTGACAGTTTTGTTCCTCGACTGAAGGTTCTTCGTTTCAGGATAGAATGTCGAGGAAGAAAAGATCATCATTGGAGATATGTATTCCACCAAATCTACAACCCCAGAGAGAAAAAAAAACAATCCCCATGAAAGAGGAAGAGACCACTTTAAAAGGTGTTAATCGACCAATTAATGTTGTCTCATTAATTTGAAGTTCCAAGAGTTACACCACATTAAACGAGGTGTTTCAAAATTGGGTGGTCCCCACCATGAGATTTGAAATAAAATTAAACTTGTTTAATTTTATTTCATCTCCATTCTCCCGCGAAAAGTTGGAAATTCAACTTCTAATCTCGGTAGAACGCAGCTGTAGTGAGGGTCTCACTAAGAAATCATCAACACTGCATATTCAACGGTGCCCTCAGAATTCGATTTCGAGCACCAGTTCAGAAGTTACCAAAACCCTCTCAAAAACAAACTAAACACACTTAAAAACTTTGGAAAAACATTCCGAGCACTCCGGGCCTCGGAATCACGCGTTGTCAGAAACTGTAGACTCTGAACAATTTCATATAATTTAAATAAAAATTACATTGGATTTTATAGGTCTTTACATTCTCCCCACCTCAGCGATTTGCGTCCCCAAAATCCAAAACTCAAAACTAGGGGAAAATGGGGGTACTAAGCATGAATCTGAGTCTCCATTTTCCATGTGCTCTCATGTTGGTTCCCGTACATCCACCATACATGAAAAAGAGGTATCGACTTCCCATTAAGTAATTTCTACTGTTGATCCTCGATCTACACTGGAACCTCTGAGAAAGTCTCCTCATCATCAACGTCGAGCTCGCCCTAGTCTATGATGTGAGTTGGGTCATGCACATATCTCCTCAGTTGCGAAACCTGGAAAACTTCATGTACCCGGTGAAACTGAGGTTCATGATCCAATTTATAAGCCACCTCACCTACTCTTATGAGGACCTAGAGGGGCCTGATGAACCTCGGAGATAACTTGCCACCCTGACCAAATCTCCATAAACCTCGTCGAGTTGAGACCTGTAAAAATACGTGGTCGCTATCCTCAAACACCAGGGGTCTCCGTCTCCTATCAACATAGGACTTATGCCTTCTCTATGCAGTCTTCATACGCTCCTGGATGACCTGCACTTTCTCCATCGTAGCCTACACTATCTCTGGTACCATGAGTGCTGACTCCCCTGGGTCATTCCAGCACAAAGGTGATCTGTAAGGTCGGTCGTACAATGCATCGAAAGGAGCCATCCCTATGGTGGAGTGGTAGCTATTGTTGTACAAAAACTCTACCAAGGGTAAGTGATCCTCCCAACTATTACTAAAGTCTAGGACGCATGCACGAAGCATGTCCTTGAGAGTCTGAATAGTCCTCTCATTCTGGAAATCTATCTATGTATTGAAGGCGGTTCTCAAGCGAAGCTACATCCTAAAAGCCTCCTCCAACCCCTTCCATAGTCAGGAAGTGAAACAAGCATCTCGATCAGATACGATCGTCGATGGAACACCATGAAGCCATAAGATCTCTTGTATGTAGAGGCATCCCAAGCTCTTTAGTGAACCCTTCTCTCTGATCGATAGGAAGTGGGATAACTTGGTGAGTTGGTCGACAATCACCTAGATAGAGTCATGACATCTAGATATATGTGGAAGTACCATCACGAAATCCAAGGATATCCCATCCCACATCCATTTTGGGACTTCTAAGGTCTGTATTAAACATGCTGGAACCTGGTGCTCCGCCTTCACTTGCTGACAAGTGAGGCATTGTTAGACAAACTCTACTAATTCCTTCTTCATACCTGGCCACCAGTGTTGTCATTGGAGGTCCTGGTACATCTTTGCCACTCCAGGATGTAATGATAGAGGTGACATGTGAAACTCACTTAAAAATTCCTCCCAAAGTGACACTGGTACCATGGTACATCCCCTGAAGAGAATGACATGACCCCCACCTACAATAAAATCCATCAGGTGCCTACCCTATGAATATTTTCGCACATTGAGCCACGTAGTCAACATCCCCACGCTACGCCTCCTTGACTCTCTAAAGAAGTGGAGGTGTGACTGTAAGAGACTATAGAAAGGCTGATCCACCTAGATCCACAATGGATATCTGCAATGCGGCCAGCTGCTCTGTCGCCTCTTCTAGCAGCTGAATGCCTGATCTCTTACTGAGAGCATCTGCTACAACATTCCCCTTCCCAAGAGTATAGAATATCTCGAAGTCACAGTCCTGGGGGAACTCAAGCCAACGCCACTGTCTCAGGTTCAGGTCCCTCTGCGAGAAGATGTACCTAAGATTTTGGTGGTCAGAGTAAACTATAAATGTCCACCCTTCAGATAGTGCCTCCACATCATCAAGGAGAAGACCACTGCTGCTATCTCAAGGTTATGAGTGGCGTAGTTCTGCTGATGTTGTCTCAGCTGACGAGAACCATAAGCTATCACTACTCTCTCTTGCATCAGGACACATCCGATCTTGGTCCCTAATGCATCGTAATAAACTACATACCTAACACACTCCTCTGGTAGCCTCAAGATGGGCGCACTAGTTAGACTCTACCTTAGATCCTGGAAATTCCACTAGAATCTCTCTGACCACATGAAGGGTTGCCCCTTATTCATCAATGCTAAAAGTGGTGCTGCAACTCTGAAGAAGTCTAGAAAAAATCTCTGATAGTAACCAGCCATACCTAGATAACTCTGTGCCTGTATCACACTCCTTGGTGGCTCTCAAGAAAGTACTAGCTCGATTTTCACTAGATCCACTACAAATCCAGCCTCTGAGATGGCATGTCCCAGAATGTATACCTCTCAGATCAAGAACTGGAACTTCGAGAGCTTTCCATAAATTTGGTGCTATCAGAGTGTGTGTAGTACTACCCACAAATGGTAGGCATGCTCCTCCTCAGTAGCTGAGTAGATCAGAATGTTATCGATGAAGATTACGACTAAGTGATTAAGGTATGAATAGAAGATCCTGATCATGAGTCCCATGAACACAGTTGGTGCATTGGTTACATTGAATGGTATAACCATGAAATCATAGTGGCCATACCGGCATCTGAAATCCATCTTTTTTTGACATCCTCATCCCGTACTATGAGATGGTGATATGCCAATCGAAGATTTATCTTCGAGAACCAATGTATCTCTTCAGCTGATCAAAGAGGTTTTAAATCATTTGGAGTGGGGACTTGTTCTTCAAGATCACCTGATTCAAGCAGCGATAATAAACAAACAATCACAATCTCTCATTTGCCTTCTTGGCGAACAGATTTGGGGATACCCAGGGTGAAACACTAGGTCAGATGAATCCCTTCCCCGACAAGTCCTCCCCATGTACCCACAGTTCACGAAGCTCCATGGGATCCATCCGATATGATGGTGTGGATATTGGTGTCAGCCTGGGGTACAAGTCAATGTCAAGGATTACCTATCTGTGTGTAGGTAGTCCTAAAACGTCACCGGGGAAGATATCTGCATACTGATCCACCACAACAGGAATACTCGGACTCCCTACATCAATAGCTCTGAGAATAAGGCTAGCCAAATGATGTGTGATCGACTACCCCCTTCTCTGTGTAAGTCCATCATGCGCTGCAAAGCCTCCCTTCTCGCCGGTGAAGGGAAAAATCTTCTCATCCTTACAAACACACCATACTTTCCACCTAATATAGTCAATCTAATCATGAACTACGAATAACCAATCCATACCCAAGATAACTTCGTAAGGCCTTTACGCTGCTAAATGAAGATCCCAGCCGAAGCTCTCGCCTCCTACAGTGATCTTACACTTCTGGGACCAATGTGTAATCGTCAAATCCTATCCTGTAGGAGTATCTAGCCATAAGGATCAAGCCAAAAACTTCTTTGGAATCTCAGAGATCCGCACGAGGGTAGTGGAAATAAAAGAATGACTCCCACCTGTGTCTATAAGTACTAAAACACGGCTGGAGTAGACATATATAGTACCTCGAATCGCCTCAGGTGCTCTGTGGTCATAGGGCTCGACTTCCTAGAGCTGAGCCTACCCTTGTCCGCCAGCTCCCTATGGCCGGGGTGGACCTCCTGGCGATGGTGGTGGTAGGACCTCGAAACATTGTCCACCACCTACTGCTCGACCAACTCCTCTTCCACGTCCGCCTGCTCCCAGAGGACCACCACAGTCGAACTTCTACCTCTACCTAGGAGGTCCCTCTACTTTCTTCTGCTCATATTCATGGCGGGTCGAGCAGTCATGATCCATATGACCCTTCTCGCCGTATTCATAGCCCTGCCTGCTCCTCATATGGCTGGCTCTGTCTCGTGTTCCCCACACAACCAAACTTGTATCTAGGGGTTGCCCACCTGATGGTCTAGTCTTCTTGGACCTCTGCGACAACTGTCTACTACTGGCTATAGAACACTCTACTACGTGTCACCCATTGGTGGGTCTTGCTGCTGGTGAATGCTCAGTAAGAAAACACTCCACAAGAAGGGCTCAATCTAGCACCACCGCCTGCATCGGGATGCTAAGGGAGATCATCCATGCTTTGATCTCACGCATGAGTCCCTACTCAAATGTCCATGCCCTAATGAATGGGCCCCGCACCATTTCTATGGAGTAGAGTGAGAGGTCATTGAACCTCGCTGAGTACTCTTCCACCATCATGCTGCCCTACTATAGATGAAGTATCTCCTGAATCCATAATTCATGAAGGGTGGCAAGAAAAATATCTGACTGGAAGTGGCTCTCAAAGTCTTCCTATAGAAGTGATTCTTCATCTTGCATCTGGGGCATTAGGCTCCACTATCTACCTATTGCTTCCTGTAGGAGACTCATGACAAGGATCACAATAAGGTCGGCTGGTGTCCCTACCAATCTAAAAACTCTCATGACAGTCTCCAGCCAATGCTCAGCTGCCTGTGGGTTCGTCCCTCCCCTAAACCTGGGTGCCCTATGGTATTGGAACTCATGAAATTCACTCAGATGACATGCACTCTCTGCTGCTCGAGCTCCTGTTATCGGTGGCCCAGCGGTTAGTGGTACCGTTGGTGCCTCCATTGTGATGGGGCCCCTGCCCCAAGGCCTCGTTTCTTGACAGGCTACCATCTCGAACACATCCCGGAACCCTAGATGGATTCCTATGTGGGGCTATCATGAAAATAATAATGAGTTCCATGGTAAAAACAATATACCTGGTTATCTAACATTAAGTAATCACAAAGAAAACTTTTCAAAGGAAACACCCACACAATCAGTGTTTTCGTGCCCTGAGTCAGAAATCAGAAGTCAGAGTCATAGAGTATGAATACGTCAGCCACTAAACCAACACAGGTTTCCCTAAACTGAAAACTACACCCAAAACACTAAACAATATTTCCATTAAAAGAATCAGAGACCATGTTCTGTGATAAAACCGACTCCTCTGATACCAATTTTCCACGAATTGTCCATGGGGCATGTGTTGTGACTACCCCAAGCCCGCCTTCCATTGTCTAGGGGCTAGTGACTAGTACCAATGGCGTATCTCTGATTAAAAGGGAAGTAATTAACTTTAAACCAGTAACATAAATAGTCTGACACAAAAGCAACAGTAAAAACAAATACTGGTATAAGAAGAGTTCGGAAAGTAAAAGGACCAGTATACAAACCCAACTGAAGTACAAGTACAAGTAGAAAGGGAAATAGATCTAGGAACGTCCAATGGGGAATCCGACCTGAAGGGTAGGTATCGATCTCGAACAACTCATCCCTAAGGTACATCTCATCTAGTCTAGCTCTGAGGAGCCACCTGTCCATCTCCCTCAGCCTCGATTACTGCTGACCGTTATCTTCACAGAGCACAACAAGGTGCGGGCGAAGCCCATACAAGGGTGAGTATAACGATACTCAGAAAGGGACCCTGATACCCCAGAAGGTCTCCCAGAATCAACTAAGGATAAACCACAGTAGTAAGATTCAATCAAGAAGTATCAACCATCCCTACTTAGGTATATGCCTATACATCTACCTAAGTTACCAATTACAGTCCGACTCTAATACTCGAGCCCAAACACAACCCATTCCATAAAGAAAGTAAAGTCAATAATCTCAATGTTAACAATTTTAAGTCATGAATTAGCTCACACAGGTATATAAATCATGTAGAGGGGTAGATATGATTAGATGTAGCCAATGAATCATCTCCTCTGTCGAACCCATGTTGGATCCTGGAATAGTAATTATCTCTGTTGAACCCACACAGGATCCCAGAATAGTAGTCATCTCTGTCAAACACACGTAGGATCCTAGAATAGTAGTCGTCGCTGTCGAACCCATGTAGGATCCTGAAATAGTACTCGTCGTTGTCGAACCCATGGAGGTTCCTGGTACAGTAGTAGGTCCATGTATGATCTTATCATCTCAGTCACAGCCATCCATAGAGTTTCTGCACTCAATACGCTTGATTCCAGGAGAGTCTTCTCCCCTATCCAAGTGTTGATACATTAACTTCCATGATGTCTCAATTTGATGTATCCCTTAGTTTCGTCTCATCATAAGGAACCCAACATGACAGACGGTGCGTCATTCAGACGCCCAGTCTGTGAGTGATTGGCGTTTCCGCTTCGAGGGTCCGATTGGATTTAGGTTCAATCCAACCCAGCCATACCCTAACAGTGTCCAAACCTGAAGTGAGTTATTCTAAAATAACTGTCTCGTTCCAAGCTTCCCATCGGCGGTGATGTTTCGTCAATCAGACACTTGTAGCACAAGATATGGGAAAAAAGGTAAAATGGGTTAGAACTGGGTTGGGATCCGGGCCGGCCCAACAGGACCGACCTGCCCCGACTCGACCTGGTTCAGGTCGACTGAAGTGGGGTCTAGATCTAGAAAAGGTCCTAAACCGGTCTGTGGGCCCGACCCATCCTGCCGGAACCGGTTCAGCCCCTCGGAACCCGCCTGGCCCAGCGGCGACATCCCGGCCCAACAGTAGCCCGACCCAGCGTGGAGGCGCGACCCACACGATGACCTGGCCCGTGCGGCGGCCCGGCCCATGGCTGGCATGGCCCACGTGGCTGGGATGCAGTCCGCTGGCCGAGGCCAGCGGGTGGTTGCGCCCTACGAGGCCTTCATTGACCGAGCGAGGGGGGTGTTATCGCCCATGTCTCCCTATAATGGAACATGCATGTGGTGCTGGTTCATTCACAGCGGGACCCCCAGGGTCCCGCCTGGTGTGCTCCCCACCATATGGCCAGTAAAAGAAACCATACTTGTCCATCTGCCACAGCTCGCCTGGTCATGGCTTTGTGCAGCGTAATGATGCCGCGCCCACCATCTGACCTCTGCGACCCTCCTGGCCGCGGCCCTTCCAACTGTACGACGCGATGACATCATGACTCTCTGGCGGCCGTCTGACTGCCTTTCTCTGCTGCGGCCTGGTTCTCCACATACCGTGACAGCACCATTCTCCACTGGAAACCTGACTTCCCTTGTGCGGCAGGTTCTTCTCACAGTCATCCCGTCGCTGACCCTCGTTGCTCTGTCGTCGTCATCAACAAATTGAAGAAAATTGGGGGGGGGGGGTTAGGCCGTGTTTGTTCAACACGCACCCTCTGTGTTAGCGTGGAATCAGTCAGCCATTATCGAATCTCAAGTAGGACGAATAATGAAGATCAAAATCAATAAAAATGACCCCTACCTCGTTTGTCGATCGTTGATAGTGAAAGGAGAGTTCAGAGAAGATGAAATCGAAGACCATGTCATCGGCATTATTCGTGGGTGAAAGTTTTGTTCGTCGACTGAAGGTTCTTCGTTGGAGGATAGAACTTCAAAGAAGAAGATATCCTCATTGGAGATCTATATTCCCCCAAATCTCCAACCCCCATAGGGAAAAACAATCCCCATGCAAGAAGAAGAGCCCAATTTAAAATGAGTTAACCAACTAATTAATGTTGGAACATTAACTATGAGTTCCAAGAGTAACACCCCATTAAATGAGGTGTTTCAAAATTGGGCGGTCCCCACTAGGAGATTTGAAATAAAATTAAACTTTTTTAATTTTATTTCCTCTCCATTCTCCCATGCAATGTTGGAAATTCAACATCCACTCTCCATAGAACGCAACTGTGGTTAAGGTCTCACTAAGAAATCATCAGCACTATGAATTCAATGGTACTCACAAAATTTGATTCCGAGCACCGATTCAAAAGTTACTAAAAGCCGCTCAAAAATACACTAAACACACATAGAAACTTCAGAAAAACATTTCGAGCACTCTGGGCCTCAGAATCCCGCGTCGTCAAAAACTGCAGACTCAAAACAATTCCATATAGTTTAAAAACAATTACATGGGATTTTCAGGGTCACTACACCTTAATCCCCAGCACATGATGATAAACTATAGCTTCTTCCTTTTCAATATACGTGGCGGGGTTCCCCACCACAAACATTTTCAATGCCTACCCATATCCATGGGAGTGATATCTTCCTCAAATGGAATGATATCCTCCATGCATGGAATGACATCTGTCCATGGGGAAAGGGCAACCATCTTGGTGTAATCCCCTAGCCTCTCTTGTGGGAGGTTTCACCCTTCTACACTACTCTTCTTCCATGCGTAAAGACCAGAGGAGATATGGGCACATGTGACTCTCGATACCCCATAAATATCCATTGGGTCTTATCTCCATTAGGCCTCCATCGTGATGTATGTCCCAATCTCAATCTTCCAGGGCCACTAGCCACATGTAAGCCCCACTCTATTCCTCGCAAACACAGATTTTGTAATGTGATCATCAGTTCCTTTTTGCCTCTTGTTTCTCACACCGAGCACGAATCAGATGGGCTTAGAGTAATCATTAACCATGACACCCTCATGGGCCACCTCATTGTGTAAGCCCCATTCACCACCATATGAACTATGTGGACATTGATCATTGCCTATTCCAGGAAAAGTACATAGGAAGCCTCCCTGAGGTTCAAGCCCATCACCCATTAGTCCCGACCACTTCACATCGGTTTACCCTCATCCCACATGAATTTAAACTATATGCATCTTCCATCTCGCATGACACTAAACTGTATGCTTACAAACTACATGGGTTTTGATCCCTATCATCTAGGTTGGGTACGTAGGAAGCCTCTCTAAGGTTCTACACCTAACACTGTTAAACTTCGATGTCCCCTTTACTGGGAACCACATCCTTGGTCTGCCCTTTAGTGGTTTCATACAAGTACCCATACAACTAACCATGCGTAATCCCTACACTGAATTAAAACTCCTCCATCCAAGAGTGTCCCTCTTGCGATGGGCTTCTAACCATGTGTAATCCCCAATGTGGCTTTGGGTTGTTGTCCTTTGTATACACCCTGATTCAATGCCCCATTTCTGAACTACATGGACTTTGATTTCTAGCCATGGGGTTTACCCAATTGTTTTAACAAAGAGGAAAATTCCATTTTACCTTTATGAATTTAACATATTTTCTCCCCCTTTTCTCCCTATTTGTGCATGAAACCTCCTCCTTGGCTGAGAGCCTCTCCCTCCTCACTACTATGGTGTACCCTATATCTTTTTCATGGATTACTCTATGATAAACCCTGATTTCCATGATATTTATTCTCCCTCCCTCCTTTAAAACCCTTTTATTCTTATTCATTTAGTTTTAGAACCCTTGGTGGTCATGTGGGAATACTTAGGGTTAGGAGAGATTTCCTAGTGAAATATATTTTTATTCTAGGTTTGTGGGGATCCATTTTACCCATTTCATATTTTTTGATGGATAAGATGATGATACCTCCTATTCTGAGATAAATGTCTCTACCTAATAAGAATTTCTCTATTCTTACCTTTACTTAATGGTTTTGCTTTAGTTTAATTTGAAAAAATACATTTTTTAAATTTATTATGGGCTTTTGAGTGACCATTTGATTTGTTTCATGGTATTTTTTATTTTAAATGCTATTTTAAAATCGGTTTTCATGAAAAATGAGTGTTTTTTCTAAGGTTGTTCAATTAAATGATTCAAAGGGTGCCTGACGTCAAAATGATTTCAAAAAAGGTTTTGACTTGTAAAATTGGTTTCCTTGAAAGTTTTTATTTTTTCTTAAAATATATTTGCTAAATTGTTTAAAGGGGATTTTAGACTCTAAGGTGATATGAAAATGATACTTATAAAATATGGGTTTTACTTTACATGATGGTTTTAATTATATTATTATTTTTTTGTGAGATCATTATTATATTTGTAATAGTTATTGTTTATGTATTAGTGAACTTAGGTATACGAGTGAGTGGATGGGTGAGGATGTAACTTTACACATGATTCTAGGAAGGGGTTATTTTCGATGACCTTGGGAGGCCCATGTTATATTTCGTGTTTAATATCACATAATCTTGATAGTTTTCTATGAGTGAGTCCAATAAACATTAGAACATATAGGTAAGTATTCCCTCGTGTTTCTTATAATATGATTGTGAATTTTCATGTATGGATTGATATGAGTGAGTGAATATGTATGACCTATTTAAATATTGGATATTTATTTTATCCATGCCTTATTTACTTGTTTTTATTTATGTTTCTTGGCTATTGGTTGTTTATGGAAATGGAACTATTGTAACAAAAAAAGGACTAAATAAAACTATTTTAAATGAAAAATGGTTTTTTATTTTTTATTATCAATCTTGGACTACTGGTTTTATTGAATACAATCATTACATATATTTATGGTGGTATCCAACAAGGACTTTCCTCATATCCTACAACGCCTTTAGGAATATGCAGACTCATCTTGAAAGTCATAGGTAAAACATGGTGTTCCATGTGTATGGTAACTCCTATTGATGATATGAATATTTAATGAGTGTGTTTTTGGTTGTAAATTTTTTTTAAATGGATGTTAGGATCCTATAACGAATTCTAGGATCCTCAATGCTTTTTGGATGTATGTATCAAACTCTCCAACACCAACAATATTTTTATTTTTTTCCAAAATAAAATAGAAGATCAATAGTACAATAGGATAGGGAAAGAGAGAACATGGGGGTCTAAAATAATGAAGTCCAAGGGCGTCCCCAATGACCAAGTCCATCCACTGAAAAGGGAGGGAACAATAGTTGGAGTAACAATTATGCATGTTAGTAGAACCAGCCATAGATGCAATAACGTCAACAAATCAATTTCCCTACCACTTTGTATAAAACAACTCCATATGTTTGGAAATTAGACTACGACACTTACAAATGTTATAATAAATGCACCAGGGTGCGTTTCCACAACCTTGTAAGGCAGGGTGAATAGTAGTGGATTCTACTTCAATGATTGAGAGGATAATTTTCTTTTCTCTACAAAGTGTAAGGCCTATGAGAATAGATTTATCCTCTTTCTAAAGGGAGTTTCTGCTACCAAATAAGGATGAAAAGGCCTGAATTGTAGAACTAGATGGGTACCAGACTATACCACTACTTTGCATGACACACATCCCACATGCGTTGTTCGTGTTGAGTTTGAAGCCAGTACTGAGTGGGATCCATGACACCCAAGGGCCCTATAAGGCCCTTGGAAGGGGAGATTTGGTCATTAAAATAGATTTGACAGAGGGGGCCTCATACCTATTTTTAATGATCTGAGAATGATCAATAAGCATGGATCAGTTTTTCAAAATAAGCACAGTTCGTGAACTGATGATACCTTCATTGTGATCTCGATTCTATGCATGCCAAATGTACCAAAATCCAACTAAGAGAGTGAGTACCCTTCCTTCATTTAAATGAAGTTATTAGATCCATGGAACTAAGATTCAAGAAAAGTTGTTCCAATATTCACCTGCAGAGAAAACCCAGAAGCAACACCGAAGGTCTCCAAAACTAATCGAGCCCATGAGCCTCCATAAAAACGGTGATCCGTAGATTCCTCCCAGTAATCAGAGTAGTAGGAGAATCTAGACACCAGAGATATACCTTTTCCTTTCATATTATCATTAGTGGAGAGTCCATGATTCATTATATGCCACATGAGAATGTATAGCTTGGCGAGAGCTTCCTAGAACCATAGTTGTTCAACCAAATCATCTGAGCCCAATTCATTCACCAAGAGATGATGGTACAATTTTGTAGAGAAGAAACCTACTGCCAGTGATACATAAAAAATATAGTAGTCCAGATCACAATTTAGAGTAATGGTTTCAAAGATTTCCCACAATATATCATCCATAATAGCGTTAATAAACTGAGGAAAAGTTTTGTCTTTCTTAAAGGTGATATCAGGGACTAGAAAACCATGAAAGGAAAGCTTGGATCCAGACCAATTATGATTCCATAAACTGATTTTTCCCTTCCCTATGATCTTTATGCTATGCTCTTGAAGGGTTGCAATATGCGACTGGACAACACGCCAAACAAGAGAGGATATCCACCTAACATTATCTAGATTTCTACATTATTTTAACTGAGTGAACTGATCCCATAGAGTATCCGCCACAATAGCCTCCCAAGAAATATTCCAATGCATTCATTATAGCTGGTGGACTGATCTTTCACCTTGATTCCCCCCTCCTGGAAATGCCTTTCTAGTCTCCGCCAAGATGTTCAATGATATCTCCCATCTAAGTGATCATCCCATATGAAGAAGTTAATAATATTTTCAATACAATGTAGTACTAACTTTGTTAACTTGAGGGTAGAGAGGACATATATGATAATTGAGGATAAGACATGATTTATATGAGTGATTCTATTACCGAAGAAGGGGTATCTTCTTTTCCAATTAGTGATATGATCAGTGATTTTGGACCAGATATTGTCCAAATGATGAATCTTGAGACTATGAGAATAGATTGGAGTGCCAAGGTAGTCATACATGAAAGACCTTCAATGTATTTCTAAACATTGTTCCACTTTCCCCACACATCAGACAGAATAGTTTTTGGATATAAAGAGGATACTCTTTTCCCTGTTAACCAGCTTCCTACTCCACATCCCATATGTATCCATGACCATGTTGATACCCCTTATGGACCTCTTTCTATCATTAAGAAACAATAGTGTCATTGAAAAACATCAGGTGAAAAATAACATTTGATTTCAACATGTAATGATAAGGAAGGATAACACCAGAGTTGATACTCTACATGATGTAATGGGAAAGAAAGTCTTGGGAGATGATAAACAAACTTGGGTATAGGGGATCACATTGTATTATCCCACACATAGATTTCAAAAACCCCTTAATTTATCCCCATAAATGAAATAGAAAACCATGACGATCTGAAACATCTGAAAAGTAAATCAATGGGCCAGGAGGAGAAACCCATTCAATGAAGCACTTTGATGATGAAATTCCACTCGAAAGTATCATACACTTTCTACATATTAATCTTGAGAACCGTATTCTATTTGTTCAATTTGACATTGATGTCATGAACCATCTATTGAGTAACCCAATCACAACCTAGATAGATATTCCTTTTACAAAGACATGCTACTCTAGGGATATCCATTGAGGGAGTTTCCCCACAATCTTCCTATTGATCATCACAGACAACACCTTAAATGAGATGAATTAAATTTTAATTAGTATAAAATGAGTGATGGAGGATAGTATTTTAACATTGGGGATGAAGAAAAGAGTGGTGGCGGTGGTCACACATGGGATATGGCCACCCGGGAAGAAGAATTTCATAGTATAAACATGTTCATTCTTAACCAAGTCCAAAGTGCCAATGTAAAAAGGCCTTGAGATATCTTTCAACCTAGGGGCACTCTTTAGATTAAGGGATTTTATAGCCTCAAAAATCTCATCATCATCTAGATTAGGGGGAAGCATGGAATTTTCATGGTTTGAAACCCATCGAGTGATGAAATCAAATAGATCTGCATGTCCCAAGGGGCAGCCCTATTGCATGCTCAGAATGAGACCAATGTGAAATTCTAGAAAGTGTGTTTTATCCATATCTACAATCACTACAGGGTCATCTGTGTAGGTACCGTCTTGAAGTAGAATATACAGATGAATCTACCAGATTTTCTCATTAATACAATCATGAAAATAGGTCGTATTGTGGTATCCCTCCTTTAACAACTTGACTATATCCCTCTCCTGAGTGACTCACTCCTTTGTAAGAAGCATTTATGCCAGCATATCCTACCAATGAACAAGAACCGTGAGAAGAATCTCATCCCAACCATTATACATGGAAATTTTGAGTTTATCAATCTCTTACATGATCATATCCATGTCCCGTAGGTGGGAGTGATGATTACCCCTCCAATAATAAATGTCATGTCTTAATTTTTGAAGATTGTTATGGAGTTTGTCCCAGTGTCCACCCCTTATTGGCTTTAACCGTTATGTATGAACTTCCTGATGGAAACTGTTGAAACCCAACCACGAAGGGTGATAGAAGAAGGGGTCTCCACATCTTAAACCATGGGAAAGAGAATCAAGTATGGGAGGGTGATACGAGATGGTTCATACCTTATGAGAAACCTTTTCGTTTGGGAATTTTGAGATCACATTGGAGTAAGTCGGGCAGTAGTTGAGATGACACCATGTGTGCCCATTTCCCTTATGTTTGTTGTTCCAGGTGAAGTGGTCCCCATTTATCCCATGTCCAAGAGACTAGAACAAGACATGAAAAAAGTGAAGTCCATAATGAATTATCGAGGAAAGTCACCACCAACGAGCCATGGCATGACTCCCAGGTCAAAAGAGCTAAGATCACCCCATTTGAATCTTCTCTCCTCAATGTCTCACATTGCATAAATAAAGGAGATGAAACACGTGAGAGGGCTAGAGGTTACCATAGTAGTGACGTATTGGTCCAACGATACGACTAGATATATGAAAATAATCGATCACCCGATGATCCAGATGTGATGATTATATAGTTATCCATGCATGTAGGCACACACATTTATTCTTCCCGCACAATCCTTTATTTTAGAGGCAAGAAACATTATCTCAAGAAATGTGAAAATGAAGGTGTGACACTTAAGGAACATAGATGAGATAAAGTTATTTTTAGCATAGGCACCCAGACCACACACATTCCAAACCATGAATGAGATAATTTGACATGGGATCACCTAGTGTTGGACCCAAGATTTTTTGAGCCAATTACACTCAAATAGTAGAAAGGAGAGAGCACCATGGATTTTGATCTAGTAATCACACCATTTAAATGGTTTGGAATTGAAATGGGTTGGCATTGAAATGGTTTAGAATTGAAATGGTTTGGAATTGAAATGGTTTTGACAGAAATGGTTTTCAATAAAAAGGGACTTTTATTGAAATGATTTGGAATTGAAATGGATTGACATTAAAATGGTTTTGATGGATATGGTTTTCAATAAAAAGGTATTTTTATTGAAAGGGTGTTTGGAATGACTGATGGGTATATGTGGTGTGTGTTTATGTTTCATGTACGAGGCTTGGTTGAAATATGACCTTGTAATCGATTCCAAAGGTGTAATGGCACATGGTAACTATATGTACGAGGCTTGGTTGAAATATGACCTTGTGCTCGGTGGCCAATGTTTAATGGTGCAATGGTAAATATATGTATGAGTCTTGGTTGAAATATGACCTTGTGCTAAGTGCGAAAGGTGTAATGGCACATGGGAAACAATTACATTCTGACGACTTGGTAGATCAATGAGAAACCTCTCATGAGTTTGAAACTATCAAAATGAAGCATGTAATGTAGGTTGAATGGGTTGGTAAATGGTTGGATATGCCAAAATGGGATGTTTGTAAAATGGTTCTAAAGCTTGTTTAGTTATTTTTCTGGAAAAATAAATCTCTGGAAAATTGGTTTCTTTTGCATTTAAATGCATTTGGTTTTATGTGGTTTTGAGAAACATGTTTATATCTAGTTTTAAACTGCTTTCGAGAAATTTTTTTATATAAATTGTTTTTATATAAATGTTTCAAACTCATCTATACTAGTGGTGTGAGGTGGGAAGTCATTGGGGAAACCAATTGAGTTTCATACTTACCCCTCCATTGGATCTTTGGTGATTTTGCAGATGTCATGTTCTGGGATATAGGTAAAGGTAAAGAATCTTACTGTTAGTGACTCGTGGTGATGCTTAGGAAATGTTGTGGAGCTTGGAGATTGTAGAGCATGAAGATGTGGTGTCTTTTGAGAGTCTTGTTTTGTTCATCCATTGTGAACATTGATGTTTGGTTTGGTATTTTGTTATTGTGTACTCATTATAGTTGGACATAAATGAAGTTGTCTAGTTGTCATTCATTTGTTCATGAATCATATAGTGAATTCTTGGTTATTCTTGCTTGATTTATGGGTTATTTCTTAAAGGGTAAATCATCCCCCAACTTGTATTTGAAACCCTTCAGTATTTATTTCCATCATTCAGCGTCTTGGGGATGTCTCTTAAGGCCATGTAATGACTCGTTGCACTCTCACGCCAATGAGAATTGGTGGGTAATTACAAATGGTATCAGCTTGTTCGATCAATGCCTAAGAAGTTGTCATCGATGTTCCTAGTCTTGGATTTGAAATTTCATCTTGTATATTCCTTGGGTCGAAATATTAGATAGCAGTAGGATTTTCGGAACATGAAATGTATAGCATAAAATGACGTAACTAACCCATTTATGCTGAACATAATGTTACCAAGGTGTTGGGTATGTAAGTGTTTGTGATACACTTCTAGAATTTTAGAAATATCACTATCATGGTTTTATCCAATGAGATGAGAATGGAATGCATTGTAGAGGAATGAATTCACACTACGATTTCATATCTAATTGTGAGGAATGACTTATGATTTATTGCAAGGTGCGAATTTTTTAAAATAAAAAAATGCTGAAATATTTTTAAGTGAAATATTCTAAAAATGATTTCATTTTCAAAAATCATGATGAATGCTTTAAAAAATGGTTAAACAAGGAAAAATTTTGTTTTGGAAAACAATGTTGGGATAGTTGATGTGATAAAATTTGAAATGCTAAGCCATCAGTTTCTAGATCGTGAGATTGACGGAGGATGTTGTTGGTTTAGAAAATGGCACCTGGTTGGCATCATCGAAACCATCATGAAGGAGATTCGGTGATTGTGGTTTCACCTGAACCACGAGTGAACCAAGAGATGGTTCAGAGTATTGTCCAGGATTTTCATGCATAGATACGTGGAATCGGATGGATGAACCAAGGCATGCAGATCATACCATCTAGTTCATGAATCAGAATCCACACAACTTTTGGGGTGATGTTGAACCCTAAAGGTTGGAGGTGTGGCTAAGTAGGATTAATCATATATTCTATTTCATCGACACACCATCAGTGCTCAAGGTCCTATTGGCGATGTATATGCTTGATGATATTTCATGTTAATGGTGGGATTTAGCAGTGTAGAATAAATTGGATGAAGGACATACATGGGAGGATTTTGAATAATTGTTTAACAAACAATTCTATCCCCACACGTTCAAAATCAAGAAAATAATGGAATTTTTCAGCTGAAAAAGGAGAACCTCTCTGTCATAGAGTATACTGCTATGTTCATGAATTTTGTCCAATTTGCACCAGCGGTTGCAGAAAGTGCATCCTTGAAGGCACAAAAATTTGAATGGGGGCTAAGGCAGGACATTTGATAAAAGATTGAGGTTCTCTATATTAGGAATTATACAGAGATAGTGAACAGAGCAACTGCTGCTGAACGTGATATCTCAGGATTGATAGGAGGAGGAATGATTATAACTAGAAGAAACGGTGGGAACTCTACTACTGGGAACAAGAGGATAAGGGACACCTATTTCCACGGTACAAGTGGAAATCAGAACCAGACGGTGGGATCAGTGAACCTTCTTCCATGACCCCAGAGAAAAGCATGTTGTTTTGAATGTCGTTTGCAAGACCACATTAAGTGGGACTATTTGGCATAACCTCGAACATGTCACAATTGCAAGCAGATAGGGCATCTACAATGATATTGTAGGAATCCTCCAAGGTCAGGTTCACGTGACACTTCCTAGGCATCACAAGCATCGTATGCTTCGATAGGATGATGATAGTATAGTTAGTCTCTTCAGCATAACAGAGCAAGAAATGGTGATTCTCAAAATACCATGACTTCTCAACCAGGGAAATCTCACCAAGGAAATAAGGAGAATAGTATAGTGAAGAAGCGTTTTTATGGAGCTGAGCAGATGATGTTTGATGATCAGGATGGACCATATTCAATACTAGGTATGATTATTTTTAATTCTACCTTTGTGAAAGTGTTGTTTGATATTGGCGCATCACATTACTTCATTTCTTCTCGTATTGTTGACTTGTGATGTTTAAAATTGGAAATGATGCCTTCTGTTTTGAAAGTCCAAACTCCTCTTGGTGAAAGAGAATGGAAATCCTTTGTGTGTAGAGCTTGTGCTATAACTGTGGATGGAGCTGCATTAAAATGGAAAATCTCAATGTTGGAGTTAGATTTCTATGATGTAATCATGGGTATGGATTGTTCGACAAAGTTAATGGATCATATCGACTATTATAAGAGAATATTTAGTTTCACGACTGAAGAAAACATCAACCATATCTTTAGAGGAGAGAGTATGGAAAAGAAAAGTGAAAAAGAATGTTGGCACCAATGGTGGGAACGATCTCTTACCAATTGATAGTGTTGACTTTGTCATCAACGGATGAGATTGAAGAAAATAGTTTTCCAGCTGTTGTGGATCAATTTCTTGGTGTCTTTCCAAACAACCTCTCAGGGTTACCACCTCTAAGGGAACTAGAGTTTACGATTGATCTATTTCAGGGGACTAGTCCTATTTCCCTTCCATTTTATAGTTTGGCACCAATAGAGCAGTGGGAATTGAAATCGATGTTAGAGGAGCAAGAAAGCAATGGGTTTATTCGTTTATGTACCTCTCCATGGGAAACACCGGTTTTGTTTGTGAAGAAAGTAGATGGTACTCTTCGGCTGTGTGTTGATTATCATAAGCTTAACCAAGTTATGTTAAAGAATAGATATCCACTTCCTTGTATGGACGATCTGATCGATTAGTTAATGGGGCCTCAGTGGTTCTCCAAGATTGACTTGCGGTTAGGATATCACCAATTACGAGTTTGGAAGGATGATATTCCAAAGATTGCTTTCAGAATTATGTATGGCCATTACGAATATATAGTCTTGCATTTCGGTCTAACAAATGCACTCGAAATCTTCATGTCATTGATGAATCAGATATTTCAACAGTATATGGATTCATTTTTTGTGGTCTCTGGGGACGACATTTTTGTCTATTCAAAGATAAGGGTTGATCCTGTGGTGCACTTGGAAACAATGTTACAAATATTTAGAGATCATCAAATTTATTCCAAATTATCAAAGTGTAATTTTCGGATATAAGAAGTAAGTTTCCCTAGCCATGTCATTTCTGAGAAAGGCGTTTCTGTTGATCTTGAAAAGATAGAAGCCGTTATCTCTTGGAATCCATTGAAGAATGTGTTCGAGATATGAAGTTTTCTTTCTCTAGATGGTTACTACGAACACTTTTTGCATGATTTCTCACGAACATCTTCACAACTGATAGCTCTGAAAAAGAAGAATACTCCATTCCTATGGACAGAAGAATGTCAAAAGTCTATCCAAGAACTGAATGTTTGGCTTACATCAGCACATATCATGATATTACCTGAATGAGGATAGGGGTATGTGGTGTATTGTGATGCTTCAAGGTCGGGGATGGGTTATGTTCTCATGCAAAGAGGCCATGTTGTTGATTATGGTTCATGTTAGTTGTGGGTGCATGAGACGAATTACCCAACACTTGATTTGGAGTTAGCTGCAGTCATCCATGCTTTGAAAACATGGAGACATTATCTCTTCGGTGAGAAATTTATTGTTTTTACGGATCACAAAAGCTTGAAACACATTTTCTCATAGAGATATTTCAATATGAGGAAAAATAGATTTATGTAGTATCTCCAGATGTTTGAATTTGACTTGATGTACACATCGAGGAAAGGAAATTTGGTGGCGGATGCATTGAGTAAGAAGTCATATGCTCAGTTCACAAAAAAAGCATCATATGAATGGTAGTTGACGTCTGTCTTAGCCGACATGCTTGTGGAATGTGAAGACCGAGGTGATTTTGCAACATTCTTTTCAACTACGCTTGTTCCTGATCTAGTAAAAATGATCAAAGAAGCACAAACATTTGATGCAGAATGTTTGGTTGTATGTTCAAAACTCAATGGTGGAGAGACCATTGAGGGCTGGAAACTAGATGGGGGTTCAATATTGTGTATCAGAGATCAGATGTTTGTACTTATAGTTTTTCAGGAAAAAATCCTTCATGCTTTCCACCATTCAAGATGGGATGTACATCTAGGTACACAGAATACGTATAAGGTGTTGAAGGCACAATTTTGGTGGAACGACATGAAAAAGAATGTGGCTAAGTTTGTCTCACGGTTCTAAACTTGTCAGCAGGTTAAAGAAAATCATCAGAGAGTAGCAGGTACATTACAATATTTGTCCATCCCAGTGTGGAAATGGGATCATATAGCAATGGATTTTGTTAATGATCTTCCATGAACGGTCTGAAAACATGATTCCATTTGGGTGATAGTGGATCATCTGACCAAGTCGGACCATTTCATCCCTATTTGTGAAACTCATACAGTAGAGGATCTTTCAAAATTTTATATATGAGAAGTGGTAAAGATGCATGGTGCACCACTGTCTATAGTCTTAGATAGAGATCTGAGGTTCAAATTTCATTTCTGGAAATCATTTAAACAAGCCCTTGGAACTCATTTGACTATGAGCACGACATATCATCCTCAGATAGATGTGAAATCTGAGTGGACGATATGAAAATTGGAAGAAATGTTTAGTCTTTTGTAATGGATTTTGGGGGCTCATGGTAGGAGTATATACCCTTAGTGGAGTTCTCATACAATAACAACTATCAAGCCTCGATACGCATGGCTCCGTTTGAAGCATTTTATGGGCGTCCATGTCGTTCTCCACTATGCTAGGTAGAAACGGGTGAAACTTCAATAGCCGGGACAAGAATTGGTCAAGAAACAACAGAGAAGATATAGTAAATTAGAAAAAGGATGGATATAGGTCAGTGTCATCAAAAATCTTATGTATATCACCATCGAAGACCGTTTACGTTCGTTGTGGGTGATCATGTCTTCTGGAGAATCTCCCCAAGGCATGGACATCATCATTTCGGTAAGTAGGGTATGTTATCTCATTGATATATTGGGCCCTTTGAGATACTTGAACGGGTTGTAGAGGTGGAATATTGGTTAGAATTACCACCATGGCTTAGTTCAATGCATAATGTGTTCCATGTATCTCAGTTGAAAAAGTATCAGCCCGATCCTGACCATGTGATCAGATGGGATCTCGTTGACCTAGAGCCGGATGCTTCATTGACACATATCCCGGTACGTGTTGTGGATAGGAAAGAGAAAGTTTTACATGGAAAAATCATTGGTCTAGTGCGGTTTTTATGGAAGTATGGTCAGATTCTGGAAGAGACTTGGGAATGTGAAAAGAAAATGAAAGAGCAGTGGCTGGAACTCTTTCAGTTGGGTGAAGGTTTTCTAATTTTCGAGGACGAAAAGGACAATGGTGGGGATAATGTAGTACCCCCCAGTTTCCTATATGTAACCCTTACTTGGTGATTTTCATGGTTTAAATGTTAAGGGTGATGAATGGGGGAGTTGAGAGAACTTTTAATGAAGTGATGACACAAAGGGGAAGTCGCACGGACGACACACAGTTTGTCTAAACCGTGCGGCAAAATCGTACGTAGTTGGTCTTGGAGGCAGTAGCTTCCACACGGGCAGCACATAGTTTGTCTAATCGTGCAGCTGAACCTTACATGGATAGTCTACCGAGGCAGTGTCTAACGCACAATTAGCGCACAGTTTTTCTAACCGTGCGATCAAACTATGCAACCACATAAATAAGACCATTAAACCATGGATCTTACTTGTTTTTCCCTCTATGTGGCACTATTTTCTTCCTAAGAGACCCTAACTCTGTATCTTGCATATCTTAAGGTCCAAGCGGGTTCTCTCATCATTTTCGAGGCGATCCAAAGGCTTGTCTTGGAGAATCAAAGCTGGATTCTTGAGGTATGTGGTCGTTTTTCTTCGTTCTTGATCTGTTTCTTAGATCTACTTAGATCTACTTAGATTTACTTCTCCTCTTCTCTGGGATTCTTAGATCAACACCTGTTATAGGTAGATCTATGTGTTTGGATGGAAAATATGATGAGATTTGGTATTGGTCTTGCTAGGAGAAGTGATCTAAGGCAGTTTTTGAAGAAGCGACCCATTTTTTCTTGTCCGTTCTTTGTTCATTGTGGTTTTCATCAAAACACTAAAGGTAGGAGGCTTCTCTCTCGACACCTCTAGTTAGAATTGATTGGATTAGTCTAAAATTGGTTTATTTTAATGGAAATTATTTTATAATGCATAGAATAAATCTTATATAGTGATGATTTATGGTTTTAGTGGAATTGGGAGATCTTGGTGAATTGTTGCGCAAGTGATTTGGCTTCTTGAATTTACAATGTGATTTTAAATTATAGAATTGCTAAAACTATAAATGGTTTTCAATAAAAAGTGAGTTTTATTGAAATGGTTTGGAATTGAAATGCTTTGGTATTGAAATGGTTTTGATGGAAATGGTTTTCAATAAAATGGGAGTTTTATTGAAATGGTTTGGAATTGAAATGGTTTTGCAGTGAAATGGTTTGGATGGAAATGGTTTTGATGGAAATGATTTTCAATAAAATGTATTTTTATTGAAAGGGTGTTTTGGCATGATTTATTGGCATATGTGGTCTGTGTTCATGTTTCATGTATGAGTCTTGGTTGAAATATGACCTTGTACTCAGTGCCAATGGTGTAATGGAATATGGTAACTATAAGTACGAGGCTTGGTTGAAATATAACATTGTGCTTGGTGATAAACATTTAATGGAACAATGGTAACTATATGTATGTGTGTTGGTTGAAATATGACCTTGTTCTCAGTGAAAAAGGTGTAATGGATCAGGGGAAACAATTACCTGGTGAAAACTTGGTAGATCGACAAGAAACTGCACAGAAGTATGGAACTATCATAACGAAGCATGCATGGTTGGTTTCACAGGTTGGGAAATGGATAGATATTCCCAAATTGGATGTTGGTAAAATGGTTCTAAATCTTTTTTAGTTATTTTTCTGGAGAAATAACTCGCTGGAAAATTGGTTTCTTTTGCATTTAAATGCTTTTGGTTGTTATTGGTTTTGGAAAACTTGTTTATATCTATTTATAAACTTCTTTTGAGAATTTTTTTTATAGAAAATATTTTTATATAAATTTTTCTAACTCTTCCATCTTAGTGGTGTGAGGAGGGAAGTCATTGGGGAAACCTAATGAGATTTATACTCACCCCTGTGTTTACACTTTGGTGCTTTTGTAGATGTCATGTTCTGGGATATAGGTAAAGGTAAAGCAAGTTATTGTTAGTGGCTCATTGTGATGTTTGGGATATGTTGTAGAGCATGGAGCTTGTGGATAATAGAGTTGTGGTGTCTTTTGAGAGTCTTGATTTGTTCATCCGTTGTGTACTTTGATGCTTGGTTTGGTCTTCTGTTGTTCTGTACTTGTTGTGGTTTGACCGAAATAAAGTTGTTTAGTTGTCACTAATTTGTTCATGAATCATATAGTGAATTTTTGTTTATTCATTGATTGTTTATTGGTTATTTATTAAAGGGTAAATCTTCCCCCAACTTGTATTTGAAACCCTTCGGAATTTATTCCCAGCCTTCAGCATCTTGAGGATGTCGCTAAAGGCCAAGTAATGACTCGTTATACTCTCAAGACAATTAGGGGGAGAGGGAGGGAGAGGGAGGAGATGGGGTAGGGTGCCATCCATACAAAACCCTATTCACCTCTAGAGGAACATGTGGAACCATGTCCATGCCTGAAACCAAGGAGGACCACTGGACCAAGGGATCAGACACCCAACCTATAATATGTGATGAAGGAGATGAGCACTAGGTGAATGTAGCTTTAGGTATGGATGAATATTCGACCTCAATCAACACTACCTATGAACAAGGAATTGAAGGGGCTTCTCATGGGTTTGAAGAATGATTAGTGTCCGAGAAATGAACCAGACGATGAATGACTAGAGGAGGGTGAAGCTTCCTTTACACTGAAGAGAAGTGGATATGGAGGAGGCAAGCTGTGCAGAAGTTACCAAGCCTTAAATAAATAATCATATGCCACCAAGATAAGGATTTCCCATCCATTTGATGTATTCAATACGATTGAGGCAACAATAGATCTAGTTTAACAAATATCTTTTCTCACGAATATTCCAGAAGGTGGGAGGTACTGACATCTGTGTAATTAAAAGAACCGATGGAGACTCCAATTCCATAAAAGAAGCCCAGGTTGAAGATCAGAAGGGTTAGACCCAGAAGAGAGATCCATATAGCATCTTGAGGAGCAATGAATCCATGTTGAACATCAACGGACCACCTGAATAAGTAAAATCTCCACCTTCCCACTGACTGGACCCACCCTGACCACGCTTGAACGAATTCCTCTCTAGATGCAAAAACAATGATGAATGATTTTATGGAGAGCTCCAAAACCCTCACCACTTCAGCAAGACCCCATCAATCCATGAAGTTACTAGAAATTATAAGGGGTGGATTATTCATAATGAAGCGCACCACCAAGGCCCATCGATGAATATTGGCAGCCACAGAGAAGGACTCGTCTGAGAATGATGCCACCTGGTAGCCACCCACCTTGCTCAATCTGAAGTCGTTGATCTGAATCTTTAAGAAGAATGGAGTACGAAAGGGGGATATAATAGTGCACAAGATGACCTCCTTGAGCGAGGGGACTGGAACCAAAACTAATCTAGTGATTTGAATTGAGGATTGGGATAAAACATTGTCAGGCAGAAGAGGAGCCGCCCGTTGCTCGGATGAGGAGGGAACCGAGGATGGAGGGGGAGCATGAGATGTTGCGCCAACAGAAATTTTTTTAACTTGGGGTGGCACATGCCACATATAATCAGAGGAACTGAGATCTATTTTTATCGAACTCTATAGCTTTGTTTATTTTCTTTTGGTTTTTCATGTCTTATGGGATGTTGTTTATCTCTTACTTCTTATTTTATAAGTGATGTTGGTTATTATTTTTGTTAATGTTGTGATGAGTCATGGTTTAATATTTTCACTTCTATTATACCTTATTTACTGATTCTGTATGATCAAGGCATTTCTTTTGTTAGCATGGACATCCAACTTACAGATGAGTCATGACAGATTCTCAAAAGAATCCAAGCATTTGGATTTTCTATTTTTTCACTTGAAACCATTATTAATAGTATCTTTTCATGATATGTTAGTGGTTATCATCCCAAGGTGATTGGGAAAGTGCCTCAGGACTTGTGTTGATCTTTCCTAAGTGAAAAGGAAGGTTGACGCGAGCTGGGTCATTAAAGCATAAACATGTATTTGGATGACTTCAATATATTTGGAAATACATTTGATTATTTTCTAAATTTCTAGGTAAATTTGAAATAATTACATTCAAAATTATCATGCGTTGGATATAAAAAAGTTCCATTTTATGGTAGAAATAGGGATAGTACTTGGGAATGTTATTTCACAAGAAATAATTTATGTGAATAGGTGAAAATTTAAAGTGAAAAATTCATTTACCTATCTAACCTATATAAAACATGTTATATTTTTTCTAGGAGATACAATGTTTTTTAGGAGATTTATCAAGGAATCTAATAACATTTCTCTTCATTTGTCCCTGTTACTTTGGAAATATTATGAATTTGTTTTTGATTTTTATTGATGAAAATATTTTGATTAATTAAAAAATAGTCTGATCACACCAACAATAATGAAACCATCAATTTTTGAACAACCCTTTGAGTTATGGTTTGATGAATCTAACGATGTTGTTGGAGCAGTGTTATCCCAATGAATTAAAGGAAAACCTCCAGTCAATACATATGATTTAAGAATATTGGATTCTTACTAGAATCATTACTAAAACCATAAAATTTAATTTTTAATTGTTTTATTTACTTTGGATAAATTAGATAACATTTTATTGGAATTAAATCAATTTTTTTTGGTCATGCAGGTCATATGTACTTTATGAAAAAGATATAATCAAATACTAGGCCTGTGAGATGAATAATGCTACTTCAATATTTTTACTTAGAGATAAAGTATGAGAAGCCATCTTAGAACCAAGTAGAAAATCATCTGAATAGAGTAAAAAATATAGAAAAAATATAAATTCATGACAAATACCTTTTGAATGACTTAATTATAGGAGAAAATATATATTAAATTGAAAGGGAGGTGCCTTGGTATGTTGATATGGTTAAATTTTCTGAAACCTCTCAAGTTCCATCTCATATGAACCCCCAAAAAGTTTTTTAGGCTCAAATATAAATCAAAATTTTAAATTTGGGAAGATCCATATATTTGGAACATTTTCATCGATCAATTTATTATTAGTTGTTTTTATAAAAGTGAGATACTACTTATGCTTGAATTCTTCTATACTGTAGCTTGTAGAGGCCATTTTGGACCACCAATATTTTCTAGAAACGTTTTAGAATATGATATCTTTAAGCCAATTTTTTTTAAGGATGACCATGAATTTTTTAATAGATTCATGCAATGAAAATTTACTAGGAACATAACTAAGAGGTAATAAATGACCCAAAAGCCCATAATTTTTTTGAGAAATCATTTTATATTGGGGAATATACTTTATGGTATCTTTCCCAATGCCTTTTTGGAACTATTAAATTCTATTAATAGTTGATTATGTTTCAAAATTGGTGGAACCTAAATAAACTGAAACTGATGATGAAAATGTACTTTTTTTTTGTGAGGGCTAACTGTTTTTATAGGTTTTGGAGTTATAAGGGAAATAATCCGTGTTCAAGGGACTCGTTTTTTAAAAAATATAATTAAAGAGTTGATTTATAATTATGGAGTGAATACCAAGAATTAAACACTCTAACATCCACAAACTAATGGTCAAGAAGAAGTTTGAAATAGGGAAATTAAGGGAATGATATAGAAAATTATCAATATAAACATAGAGGATCAGAGCCAATGTTTGGAAGAAACCATAGGGTAATATCATATATCCTATAATAACCTCATTAGAATGATCTCATATAGGTTTATTTATTGGAACATCTATAACATACCCATGGAGCTAGAGAATAAATATTATTGGTCTATTAGTGAGATAAACTTAAATATAGACATAACTGGGAAAGAAAGAAAATTAATGTTTCATGATCTTATATAAATCTAAATAGATCCTTCATAGAGCTCAAATATTTACAATTAAAGAACTAGAGTGGCTCATGAAAAGTTAATTTAGGAAGGAGATTTCAATCTAGGGGTTCAAGTGTTACTTTACAATTATAAATTAAAGATGATTCCCAGATAATCTTATTCTAGATGGGAAATACCTTTTGATTACTAATTTATTTGAAATTGGTTCTCTGCTAGTCATTAAAGAAGGTGAAATGAACCCATTTACAATTAACAGTCACATGCTGAAGAAAGTTAAAGGAAACATCCCAAAGAACCAATATAAGTGATCACATTTAATGTATATATAAATAAGAACCACATTTGGGTAACTTTATTTAATATTTAGCTAATTTCTTTGTGAAATTAAAATATGTTTCAACTATTGAATCTATTAGAATAAATTAATAACACTACATCATTTATGTTTAGTGGGGGAAACCATTAAATTCCAAGAATAATTTTTCCTTTTTTATTTTTTACTTTCTTTTTCAATTTTAGTGTGTTTTGAATACCAGCAAAATAAATTTAAATACACTTGAAAATTTTGAACCTATGAAAAAGAGGTGGAACTTATTTGACCTATTTATCAACTTAAGTGAATTCTAATTTGAAATTGTTTTCAAATTCAAATTTAGGTAAATTCAAAAAAGGCCACTAATATCTGAATTGTTTCTATTGCAAACAACCCAAAATATAAATTACCAACTTGAGAGTTTTTTAAACCATTTTAAAATTTTATTTCTAAATCCATCATTTGTTAAGTGAACTAAGATATGGTTGTATAACTAGCACATGGTATGTAACATAACATAAATATCAAATCAATATGGACCTTTTTCTATAAATTATTGTTGCATTCTATTGATTTTAAAATTTCCTTTTCCAGTGAACTCATATTTTTATCCTGTCTATAAATTTAACACTTGAATCCCGTAAAACCCATGAATGAACATAATAGGTATCCTTATTAAAAAAACCCCTACCTACCCTTATATTAAAGTTAATGCATGATCATATTTGAATTCAAGTACATGGAATGGTATGGATGGTCTTAAATAAATTAGAATGACATTGAAAAGTAATGAATATGAGACATTATAGAGATTTCTCTTTGTTGGGGATAAATCCCTCAAGGCATCATTGGAGTATTTTTGAGGTGATTGTGTTTGTTGAAAAAGTGAACATCTGTGTTGTGATTGTTAACAATGAAAACCATGACACAAAAAATTGTTGATAAAGGGGATTTCATGGTGGCATGTCAAGTTCAAGAGATTTGATTAACAATCAATGTTTGATTCAAGAATGTCGACAAAGGAATGGAAGATCTGGAGGTGGTATAAAAATAATAGATACAAGATGGCGACGTTTTGTAGTGTTTGCCAAATTTTTGGGCCCGAAAATCGGCAAATGTAGAAAAGTGTTTTTTTTTTGCAAAGGGACCTGCGCGGTGAGGTTGTGGAATATAGGAAACTAGTGCGCCATATAATTATGAAGATCAGATCATAAAAATATGGTAAAGGTATAAGGATCACAAAAGTATTGGGTGGGTCGCGGAGGTGACTTGCGCGCCGAGAAAGGACTTGGGCGACGGTGCCTATGATATTTGGAAACTTGTGTGCCTGTTGTTTTTCAAGATTAGAAGATCAAAATATGGAAAAGGAAAGAGGGTCGCGAAGGTTATTGGTTTGGTCACACAAGTGAATTGCAGGAGAAGAGACCTACGCGCCGAGACTTGCACACTGAGGGTTGACTTTTGCGGCGTCACGTAGGGTGTTCAAAATGCCTATAAATACTGGACCACCCCTCCTCATTTCTCAACGGAGTTCAACACTTTGAGAAATCAGAGCTCCCGTCGCGCAGGTGTGGTGGTCGTGCAAGTGGTGGTGTGTCGCTTAAGTGGGACTTGTATGAAAGATTTGAAGAAGCGTGGTTGTTGTTAGTTGCATGCCAATACTGGTTTGGGTGTAATGGGAAGTACGTCGCGCAAGTTTGGAGTTGAATAAGATTGTGTCGCGCCAGTGTCTGAGGTGGACTTGTGCGCCAGTTGTGACTTGTGTGCCAACACTTGTGCTCCGTGTTTTACTTGCAGGCCAAGCAAGGTTAATTCCCTGGTAGTGTTCTCAGGCTACGTGGAAGCTATAAGTTTGCCTGATACCTTCGGTGTAAAGAGAGATTCATCTACGGGTGAATATTGGACTTCAACAGAGCATCTACATACAGAGTAAGATGCATTTATTCATGAAAATGAAGATACCTATAGGTCTATAAACTATGAGTGGATCCTTTCCAGAGTAGTGAGTGAAGGAAGAGGATGAAGGTGATCCTCTCCATCGGCAGTGAGCCAGAGAGAGATAAACAGGGAGTGACCCTTGTGGATGTAGTGAGCTGACCCAAAACCTTGTGAAGTTAGTGAGGCTGGGACAGAGTGACTGTGCCCGAACATTGTAATCCACAGCTAGTGAATTTTAATGGAATTTGGTACTACCGACAACATGGAGGCGTATGCTCCTTGGACGTAGCCCTCAGTAGTGAACCAAGTAAAATTTCAGTGACCTGTGATTTATTTAATTTTTGTTTACATTGTGCAATAGGAAAGAGAGATAAGAGTGTTTTTCTTAACATCAAAACAATATCAGAACGGGCTTTAATTTTAAATTAGTCATACCCTGATTCGACCCCCCTCTCAGGGTATTCTGCCTTGTGGACCTAAAAATTTGTATCAGAGGAAAAGGTTGATATTTGTTCTTCTCTTAATGGAGGTCACTAATCATAAAGGGATTCCGATCTTCGATGGATGTAATTTTCAGATACGGAAGAATCGAATGCAACACTATTTCTGATCATTGGGAATGTGTGTATTTTCAGCAGCTACGGATGGTATCACAATTGATATTAACAGTGATGCATTATCAGAAGTTGAGCATAGAGAGTTGGATGCTGATTCCAAATCAATCAATTCCTTAGGAGGAGCTCTTTCCAATCCTATCTATACAAAGGTGATGTCATGCAAAATGTCACATTCCATGTGGAAAAATCTTTTGAATATATATATATAAAGGGGATACAAAGGTCAGAGAGGCAAAGCTACAAGTGTTATGGAATAAGTATGAAGATCAGAGAATAAAATCGAATGAGTCTGTTGATGAATTCTTTCACAAGGTAAGTGTTGTGGTAGAAGACATGAGAGGTCTTGGTGAAATTATCGAAGAAATAAAAATTTTGAAGCACATGTTGAGAAAATATCCACCTCGGTTCAATCTGAAAGTTTCTATTTGGACAATAATGAACCGAAAGAATTGACATTGGATAACCTTCACATCACCCTTGTTGCATATAAACTGAGAAATGAAGATAATGACACGGTGGAAAAGGGGAAATACAAAGAGGTTGAATTTAAGGACATGAAGAAGCTCACTATTGAATATTTTGAGGAGGAAGAAGAGACAGATGAGGTAATGTCATTCCTCTCCTCAAATCTTCAAATAGGAAAAGGAAAGTTCAAAGGGAATCTTCAAATTGCATGCTTTAGATGTTGAAAGGTTTGACATCACGTAGAAAAATCCATAAATAGTTTCAAGAAGAAAATGATTATGATGATGTTGAAATTCCCAAGAAGAAATCTTCAGCCTATGTGAAAGGGAAGAAGCAGTTCAAGAGAAATTTCTTCAAGAAGAAGAATCTTCTTTCATAAGAAATAGATAGTTCAGATGAGTATGAGGTGGAAGAGGTTGATGAAATAGAGAACTGCAAAGATCGAGTAGAAGATTCTATGGTGGCAGTCATCGATACTTCTCAATAAAAGGAAGAAAATGGTACTGGAGAAGAATAAGAAGAATTTGAAGGAAGAGTTGATGTGGAAGATGAATTGGAAGCAGCTCTTGAGGAGATAGATGTAAGGAGAGCCAAAATGAAGAAAGACAATAATGTTTTTTGTGATACCAAAATCTATATGCAGCAACAGGAAGAAGAGAAGTCTGAATTGATGGAAGAAATTCAAAGAAAAAAAATCCTCAACACGAGATAGCTCACAAAATATTTTTGAGTATAAGCTTAAAATTGGGGAATAAAAGATAGAAATTGATTGTTTGACAAACACATGAAATGAGTAGGTCAGCCGTATCAAAGAGTTTGAAGAATAAGTGGTTAGTCAACGATGAAAAATAAAGGATCGAGTAAAAATCTTGACCTACAATGTGATGTCAGGAAAGCAGGCCATTCCGAAGACTAAAAAGGTGAAAGCAGAGCCTAGTAGTTCAGAAGGAATGAAGAAGAAATTGATCCCAGACGTTAAGGCTGATTCAGGGATTGATAAGAAACAAAAATAGGTGGTAATTTATGTCAAACTGCAAGCACCCGTCCCGAAATTGAAGGTTGATTTTGGCACAAAGCAGAATCAGATTATTCAAGGATCCCAAAGAGAAACTCGTAGTGCTAAAGTACCACGAAGGAATACACCATGTATTAGTTGTTATTGTTGTGGGAAGATGGGACATTCACATTATGTGTGTTACATAGCCAAGAGATATCAAAGGGAACAAGAACAAATGTGGAAGTAAAATAGAGAATGGTTCTCTATAACATATTTTGAAGGACACTTTTTTTGGTGCGGAGGATTTGGGCACATGGGTAGGTACTGCACTTCAACCATACTAAGGAATGCGCCAATGGAAAATCAAAATGTTCGCAAGTAGCAGAACAATAAACCAATAGGTGAGTTAAAAGTTTAAAATAGATTTTCAGTGTTCCAAGATGAAGATGGTCTATCGCACTCTCGAGAAGATCATGTTTTCCAAACCACACTGAGTGTGAAGTCGAAGATATTCTACTAATCAGTTTTTTTCATTTTCAATATCCAATTTATGGGTTCCCAGTACCCCACTACATGATTCCAATACAATAACATTAACCATTACATGAATACATCATAAACCAATGGATGATAAGGCAGTAGTTACAGAAATCTCCCTTAAAGCTTCAAATCATTCAGGAATTTGGATCCTTGATAGTGGTTGCACATATCACATGAGAGGTAATAAGGATCTTGTTTCAGGCATAAAATATGACAAAGAAGGAGTTGTCAAATTTGGAAAGGATGAATACATGAAGATTATTGGCTCAATAAAATCCATGTTTGGGGGAAAAGTAATGAGACACACTAATGTCTTGGTTGTATAGGGTCTTAGTCATAACATGCCCAGTGTCAGTCAACTATGTGACTCTAGGCACTCAATTCGATTTACCAAGAAGATGTGTGTTGTGAAAGGAAAATATGGAGCAGTTGTTCTATAGGGAAATGGACAAAGGGAAATATTTACCTTGTGGGTGGGGAAGAAGATACATGTCTTTTATTAAGAGAAGAAGAAAACCAGTTGTGGCATTTGCAACTTGGTCATCTATGCTAACCATCCATGGAAGATCTGGTTAAGTGTTATGCTACTAGATACCTTCCCAAACTATCACTTGATCGTACTCATACATGCGATGCTTGTCAACAAGGGACGATCATCATAAATAAATACATGCCAAAAGAATAGAAATCAACCAGAGTGCTTCAATGGGTGCATGTTGATGTATGTTGAACTATCTCACCAGAATCCATAAATTGGAAAAGGTATTATGTCCTTTTCATTGATGATTATAGTAGAATGTCTTGGGTATTTTTCATTACCCAGAAGATAGAAGTTTTCAGTTGTATCAAGCAGAATAGAAGGGAATCTGAAAAGATGCTTGGGCAGAAAATTTTGAAGTTCCGTACAGATAACGGTACAGAATTCACATACAGTCAAGTGGAAGACTATCTCAAGAAACATGGGATAAGGCATCAAGTCTCATCATTGAAAACTCCCCAACATAATTGAGTGGTTGAGAGGCGAAATCAGATCATCAAAAACATGTCCTAAACGATTCTTATTGAAAAGGACCTACCAGAGAAATTTTTGAAGGAAGCAGTTTTGACATCGGTCTATGTTTCGAACATGTATTTGTTGTGTCCGAAGGAATGGAAGACTCCATATGAAATGTTTTACGAAAATAATCCAATGCTGAAATACTGACGAATATTTGGGAGTATGTGCTTCATTCTCAATAAATAAAGTCACAGGAAGTTTGAGTCATGAAGAGATGAGGGGATATTCCTTGGCTACTCAGCTAAAAGAAAAACCTATAAATGTTTCAACAAGAGGCTGGGGATTTTTTTTGAGAGCAATGATGTCACAATAGTTGAAAATGAACAGAATACTCAACGACCCAGTGAACAGTTTCTGGATGAATGTGATGATGAGGTAAGAAACACAGGGGGATCAGAAGTGGAAGAGCATGACTCAAAAGAAGATACTGATGATGAATAAGAAAGTGTCAAGTTTGTGTCTGCAAGGAAGCCAAAGAGTCAAGCTGAAATTGACAGGGAGAATATCATTGGTGATCAGACATCATCAGTTCATACTCAAAGAATGAAATCATTACAGCAAAAATCGTTTTTATCTGAGGTGGAGGAAAAAAAATTTCTGATGCAACTGAAGATGAAAACTGGGTTCAGGCTATGAATGAAGAGCTTGATCAGATTGAGAAGAAATAGAAATGCGAGATTGGTTCAAGGATAGTAGACATAAATGTCATCAGAACTAAATGGGCCTATCATAAAAAGATGAATGAATATGGCATAGTGATTCGGAACAAAGCACGACTAGTGTTCAAGGGATACTCCTAGATAGAGGGAATAGATGTTGACGAGAAATTTAAACTGGTTGCAAGGCTGGAGACAATCAGATTATTTTTTTCCACAACAATGCAAAGAAAGTTCAAAGTTTTATAGATGGATGTTAAACCTGCATTCTTGAATGGAGTTCTAGAAGAGGAGGTGTATATTGAGCAACCAGATGGTTTTCTCATTCATGAAGATGAGATCAAAGTTTGCAGGGTGAATAAGGCATTTTATGGGCTAAAACAAGCACCAAGGGCATGGTACTCAAGGCTTGATCAGTACTTGAAGAAGCATGGTTTCCAGTGTAGAGGAGTTGAATACAATATCTATTTCAGCAACAATAGTAATCAAAGGATGATGGTGTTGGTTTATGTCGATGACATAATATTTGGTGGATCCGATGAAGATAAGTGTAGAAAATTTTCCGAATTCATGAAAAATGAGTTTGAAATGTCAAGGATTGGAGAGATAACATTTTTCCTTGGTCTAGAAATGTCACAAGGAATTCATCGAACATTCAGTTCACAATACAAATATGCGAAGGAGGTTTTAAGAAGGTTTGGAATGGAAACTTTTGAGGATATGCAGACTCCGGTTTCTACCCGGATGAAATTATCAAAAGATGAGGATGGAAAGGCAGTTAATATCACAGAATACAAGAAAATTATAGGAAGTCCATTGTACTTAACCACAACAAGGCATGATATAGTTTTCTCCAAGTGCCAAGTAGAGAGATATCAATGTAATCCCAAGGAAATCCACATTATTGCAGTGAAATGAATACTTCGGTACGTCCAGGGAACAGTGGATTTCGGCTTGATATATAATGACAAATCTCAAATAGAGTTTTTGGGATATACTGATGTAGACTGTGTAGGTTCAGTGGATGATAGATTATCAAAGTCAGGAGGTGCATTCTATCTTGGTGGATTGTGTATTTCTTGGCTTAGCAAGAAGCAAGATTGCATTTCATTTAGCACTGTAGAAGTGGAGTATATTGCGGCCACTCAACCATGCACACAATTATTGTGGATGAAGTAGTAGCTTGATGATATTGGAGTTGAATTGATGTATCCGATTGGAATCCAGTGCGATAAATCAAGTGCAATAAATCTCAGCAAAAATACCATCCATCACTCAAGGACAAAGTACATTGAGATAAAGTATCATTTTATCAAGGAGAATGTTGAGCAAGGAATCATGAAGTTGGAGTATGGGAATACATAGCTACTGGTTGTAGACATTCTGATAAAGGCCTTACCCAAGGAAGCATTTGAAAGTCATTGACTAGCTTTGGGAGTTTAGTCGACTCTATGCACTTGAAATAGAGTGGATGTGAACAACCCCCTCTCCCCGAGGTATTATGAGTTTTCCCTAATGTGCTGATATGTGTTCTCTACTCTATTACTGACTAAAAATTAGTAACCATTGTGTTCGTTGACAAAGGGGAGAAAATAGTGATTGTTCAAGGGGGAGACAGTGTGACTATCTGAGAAATCATGAAAGATGCGGGGAGAAGCTGACATGTGGAGCAGCCAGATAGGGGGATCAATGAGAAAGGGGGAGAGTATGAAATCTGACGATGCTAAAAGTGATCGGTCAAAAAATAGATATCACGATATTTGAGGATCTTGATAAAAGCAGAAGAGAGATGTTGGAATGTGGTAAAAATATTTACAACAATTGGTATCAGTTTGGTAAAAATTGGTATCAGTTTGGTATCAACAGTGGATGTCACAGTTGAAGTGATTCATTGATGAACTTTTCATTTACTCTTGTTTCTCACGCCGAGCATTGCTCATGTGAGCTTAGAGTATGTGTTGAGTAAATCCTTGATCGCTATTAGAATCACAAAAGGTGAATGTTGGCTGAATAATTAACAATGTTTATTTTTATGGAAGAGTTTATAACAATCCCAAAGGGGGATATTGTTGGGAAAAAATACCTCAAGGCATCATTGAATTATTTTTGAGGTGATTGTGTTTGTTGACAAAGTGAACATCTCTGTTGTGATTGTTACCAATGCAAACCATGACACACAAATTTGTTGAAAAAGTGGATTTCATGGTGGCATGTAGAGTTCAAGAGCTGTAGTTAAAGATCAATGTTTGATTCAATAACGTCCTCAAAGGAATAGAAGATCTAGAGGCGGTATAAAAAGAACAGTTACTAGGTGGTGTCGTTTTCCATTGCCAAATTTTTTGGCATGAAAATCGAGAAATGGAGAAAATTGTTTTTTGAAAAGGGACTTGCACACCGAGGTCTTGGAGGATAGGAAACATGCGCGCCATAGGTTTTTGAAAATCAGATCAACAAAATTTGGCAAAGGGATAAGGATCGCTCAAGTATTGGGTTGGTCGCACAGGTGACCTGAATGCCGAGAAAGCACTTGCGTGCCTGTGCCTAGGAGATTTGGAAACTTGCACACCTATTGATTTTCAAGATTATAAGATCAAAATATGGTAATGGATAGAGGGTCACACAGGTTATTGGTTTGGTCGCGTAAGTGAATTGCAGGAGAAGAGACCTGTGTGACGAGACTTGTGCACCGAGGGTTGACTTGTGTGACATCACGAATGGTGTTCAAAATGCCTATAAATACTGGACCACCCCTCCTCATTTCTCAACGGTGTTCAACACTTTAAAAAATCAGATATCCCATCGCACATGTGTGGTGGTCGCGCAAGTGGTGGTATGTCGCGCAAGTGGGACTTGCACGCCAGATTTGAAGAAGCACGATTGTTGTTAGTTGCACGCCAATGCTGGTTTGGGCATAAAGGTAAGTGCGTTGCTTAAGATTGGAGTTGAAGAATATTGTGTTGCAAAATTGTATGAGGTGTACTTGCGCACCAGTTGTGACTTGCACACCGAGACTTTCACGCCGGGTTTGACTTGCGTGCCAAGTAAGGTTGATTCCCCTGAAGTGTTCTCAGGTTACGTGGAAGCTGGATGTTTTCCCGATACCTTCGGTGCAAAGAGGGATTCATCTACGGGTAAAAGTTGGACTTCAAAAGAGAATCTACATACAGAGGAAGATGCATTTCTTCATGCGAATGAAGAGACCTATAGGTCTATAAACTGTGAGTGGATAATTTCTAGAGTAGTGAGAGAAGGAAGAGGAATAAGGTGATTCACTCCACTAGAAGTGATCCAAAGAGATAGAAATAGGGAATGACCCTTGGGGAAGTAGTGAGCTTACCCTAAACCTTGTAAAGGTTGTGATCCTGGGACAAAGTGAATATTCCCGAACCTTATAATCCACAGCTAGTGAAGTTTAGTGGAATTTAATACGACTGAAAACCTATCGACGTATGCTCCTTGGGCGTAGCCCTTATTGGTGAATCAAGTAAAATTTTTGTGACATGTTCTTTCTTTACAATCTGTTTACATTGTGCTACACGAAATAGAGAGAACATTGTTTTTCCTAACAACAAAACAAGATCAGAACATGCTTTAATTTTAAATTAGTCATACTCTGACTCACCCCCCCTCTCAGGGTATTCTGCCTTATGGACCTAACACTCTTAGAATTATGATATATTTCTTAGGATAGAGGCCCTAAAAAAATATACTTTAAATCCACTAAAGGAAAGAGTTAGAATGGAATAAAAATATATCCAATCCTAGGGAAAGGAAGTTCACACACCTAATTTGTAATCTAAATTACATATCTTCGTTCAAGATCAAATCAGAGTTGAAAAAGTGGAAAATTTAAATCCACTAAAGGAAAGATAGAGAAGACATGTTTTCTACTACTGAATTGATGAGGTGTGAAATATACATTTAGAAAAGTTATGCAAGTTGATATGAATCAATGATCTATGGAATATGTTCAGTCATGTCATCAAATTTGATCAATCCACTAAATCTCAACTATATTACTACTATAACAAGGGAGGTGGGATGAGAAATATTGGTACTTATTAAATTCTAAATTATGGACAACCCAAGATAATCAATGGAATTTTTTAAATCAATTTTTTTAAAAGGGAGTGGGTAAGAATACCATTCTTGAGAAAATTATAAGTCATTAATTATGCTTCAAAAAAGACCCAATAGCCATATTTTTCTTCATAATTCTCTCATAATAGAATCCACTAACCCTTAAGACCCAAAAAAACCTAAAATTCATCATGCTAATAAAATATTAAAGATAATTGGGTAGAGATATAAAAATTAAACAAACATATAGTGACCAATACATGATCTCAAGATGAGAAAAAAAATTGCTTTAAATTAATAATTGGGTGATGAATGAAATATTTCTGAAAAGGATTGTTGAAATGAGCATGGAAGGATAAAATATGTGGAAATTAATTTGATGTACCTAATGAAAAAATGGAATTAATAATATTAAGGAGGCATGATAATATTGAGAATCATGGTTTTTAAATGGTACCTCCCATTATATATTAGTTTTAATTTTTCTTAGGTAATATTTTTGAAGATCACTTTCCTAGAAGTACCAGGATGATGTGTAAGAGAAATAAAAAAGGCAATAAATTCATTTTATTTCCTTGTATTTATAAATTCATTCAGTTATAATGAGTGTTGGAATTAATGTATCAATTTATTAGATATTATGAACATTGTTTAAAGTTTATAAATTATTAATTTAACTGAATAATATAATTTTTGGATTAAATGAATTGATAGCTTTTGGTTTTCCTTTAATTGTTATTTTTTAAGGTTAAGATGTTTGGTTGTAGTTTTAGTAAAAAATACGACTATGTGTTAATTTGTATGAGTCATTGGAAACATTAGATGAGTCATTCTAGAATTTCAATAGAGTAAATCCCCACTTTGTAATTGTTATATGTGACCTATAAAGAGTCAAAATTAACTTCATAAGAGTAAATATTGATAATAGAAGAATCTTTGGTGACTTTTAATGTGAAAAATTATAGTTAGTATGAGTGATTAATTGCTTTAGAATACTCACGGGTGACCTCATAAGAGTTACATGGCACTTAAAAAGTGTGAAATATAACTGTGGAAGAAATAAATTTCACTTCATATGATTGAACATATGTTCAAATGGGTCATTTAATTTTGGATCTTTGACTATCAGGTGGATTAATAGGGTGACTTTGGTAGAGTAATACTCGACTTATTAAGGACCATCTATGTTGCAACCCAAAATTTGTGGGTTCTATATCAATATACATCAAACCAAACCTTGGAACACCCATGGATAATAATTAATATTATCACTCATAATATATTATTAATAATTAAATTAAAATAAATGAAATAAATTGGAATATTTAAAGGAAGTCTAGACAAAAACTCTCAAGAAAGATTTCAATAAGGAAAGAAATATTCCAAAAATTCAAGGAGTAAGAACTCTGATGGATTTGATTATATAAAGAATAAGGTAAGGAAAATATTTTAATAATAAGAAAATATAGAAGGATTTGAGAGTTTAAATCATGGATTTTTTTACTAATTTTAAGATTTATTTTTTTATTCTCTATTTATGTCATTATTTCTCATTTATCTTTCACCAATTTTATGCCATTCATGTAGGGGTAAAACCATGGGTGATCATGGAAGGGAATATAGTATATATATAATTATTGAGTCTTTATAATTAATTGAATAAGGATATTTATTTAGTTAACTAATTTTAAATGTTTAATGGAGTTTTATATTTTCTAATTAGACTGTGTTTTATTTATTCTTATTTATTGTAAGTTTTGGTCAATGATCATTTATCTCCCACCACTTAGTGTAGTATATATATAATAAAATATAATAAGATGAATGGTAAAGTGTTTGGAGATTGTTTAGACATAGATAAAGGTAGTGTAGTTCCCTTAATTTTAATAAAAACACAAAAAACCTAGTGTATATTACGTGGGTAAATTTTAATGTCCCTCCACCCCTAGAAACTAATTGGTTTCCAGGCTTACCATTACTACTATAACTAAGGTGGACATCCTTGAATTATAGAGTTTAATGACCTACAATAAGGGTCTAAGGAGGTATCATGGGGTGGTTATACCCCCTATACAAGAGTGAAAAAATATAATAGGCTTGAAATGTAATATAAAATCCATTGCTAAAAACATAATCTTTACATTATAGATTTGATACTAAAAAACAAGACCCAATTTTGACCATCCAAAACATACAATATCGAATAGAAATATGTGGTCACTTCAACACCGAAGTAATTTTTAGGTTTAGAGACATATATAATTAATAAAAACTCATACATAATAATACACATGTTTTAAAATGAGTATTTTTACCTATATTCCTATATTTTCTTATTCCATATTAATTATTCATTATCTCTAATAAAATTCATCATATATGAAACCTTTTTAGACATAATTAATTAAAAATCATTCTTTATAACCTAGTGAAATAATAAATAGAACAAGGGTGAGATAAAATGATTAGTAATGGTAAACATAATCATTAACAGTTTAATGTCATCATTTTGCATAAGATTTATATAAGGTTATGATGAAATAATTAAAGTACTTGAGAATAAATTAAGAGTATTCATACACGTCAAACCATAGGTCATAAATCAAGAGACATGTAATAATGATTTGACATAAGGAAATAGTCATATAAGTCAATAATCACGATTCATATAAAATCAATCATTAAGAAAAGCATACATTCGAACTTGATACAAGAATAATGAAAACATGTTGTTCAATTGGAATAGAATATTTATATCACTCTAACAAATGGAATAACCTACCTGGTAAATTCCAATATTTTCTTAGGTGAAACTTATAATCAATTAACTCTATACCTTTATCCAATTAATTTACGTGAAATATCAGGCTCACCCATCATCATGAGTTATGTCAGTATCACCCTTCATCACAAACAACATCCATTAACAATAACATAATCATAACATATCAAATCTTACATTTTTTAACATAAAAATAACCATCATTCTTTCATAAATTGAGAAATGGAAAATAAATGGGTAATATATAACACATGATATTCAATTATATTAATTTGACATTAACTTTTAATACAACTATAATGAAATGATCATTTTAATATTTAATTGCATAAAATTTTAATTTGATAGGTTGGATATTGATTTTGAACTTATATGGTCAAAATAATCCTAGAATGAATTTTTAATTTTTCCCATAGAAATAAGATTTTATGAATAATTGAAAATATAGTATTTGAATATTAATAATTTTATTCATTATAGTGTTTTACAATATTTATAATTAAAAATTTATTTGATATAAATTTAGATAAGATCATTTATTGGTAAAAGGAGATAGTTTTTAGAAAATTATTTAAAAAAACGTAATGTCATTCCATTTTAATTAATTAAAATAATATTTAGTTATGAATTATTTAAATGAAATTTATATATTATATTTTTAAATATATCGATTTTAATCCATATAATTATAATTAACAGTCATAGTTAATTTAAGATCATCTTATGTTTGAAAAATACATTTCTCGGAAAACTATTTTTCGACATGTTTTATGGGTTTATTTTTTAATTAAATTCATTTACTTCTATAAATTAAATTTAATAAAAATGATTAAAAATTTTAATCAGAATAATTAATATTAGCAAATAAGTTCAACTTAATTTTTTTTCATAATGAATAGTAAAAACTATAAAAATTAATTACCATGGTTAATGTTAAAATGAGTTTACAGGGGGGGGGTAACAAAAAAGGATAAGGGTTAAAATGAAATTAAAATATTATAACACCCCATTAATAGATTTTATTTATGCCTAAAAATTATCACCTTATAAAATTATATATTTTTAATCCATTTTAATAAGTAAGAGATATGACAGTATTTTAATATTTAGGAAAATTACAAGTGTGCCACTCACCTTAATTATAAGAGGGAATCACATCTCTTAACTTCTTCACATATCATAAGAAATTAATCTCAAACAAAAACTATGAATATATAAAACTAAAATATTTATACATTTTCTAGAGCATATGGTATTCCCAAAAGATAAACCCTAGGCTTCTAAATAAGAGGTCCAAAGGAGGTTTTTTCTAAGCAAAGGTAATCATTTTCTCCAAGCACTTTCTTTTTTACTTCTTTTATAAAATTAAATTATGTGTTAATAATTAAAATATAGTAAAACCAGTATGAAAAATATAATTATATTTTATTATGTTAATTTAATAATATCTATCAATCTCCTTCTCCCTCAAATGGGAAAAAAACCATATCTTGTGTTTATAGCGGACTACAACCTCACAAATCGATGTAAAATATTCTCCATCACCGAGTAACATGGATAGTCATAATGATGGAAATAATAAAAATATGTGATAATTATAAAATAATATTAATCATATAAAAATAATATATCATCCACTTATTTACCCTTTCACTAATTAAGAATATGATAACGTCACTTGTATGTACGTAAAAACTACGGTTTCAATGAAGCGATGTGATTGACTTTCCATGTAAAAATTTCAATAATGATTATAAAAATAATCTAATTAAAAATATGATATTTTAAAAAATAATATAATTTTCGTGATGATTGAAGTATAACCTGTACACAATAATGTTAACTTTCATAATAAATCATGCATGATAAAATGTAGCAGTTAACACCCAAAATAATGGTAATAATGAAATATTATTAGTGAATGGGTGAAAAGATATTATAAGTGGATCATATATGATATGATAAATATTAATATGGTTTTATTGTAAATTAATGACATTATCAAAACCATTATAATGGAATTTAATGTAGATATAACTAAAGGAAATCTTGAGGTAAGGGATTTCTTATCTCAAATTCCAATTCATTGGGTTATACTTATACATTATTAACTATGTTAGGTCATGATTATCTATAGAATGAATTATGATTGTAATATGTTGTATCTATTATTTTATTTTTGTTTATTTTAATTTTATGAAAATAACCCCTCCATTTATTAATTAACACTTTAATATTATGATCACTATAATAGATTTTGTCTCAATTTCCATTCCATTGAGGCATATTTAATATTATTCACCTATTTAATTTTATGCGGTTTATATAATACCATATTGATATATTTAACATGAATAAAAATTTATTACTCATGATCAATGTTTCAAATTAAGTTATTATTGCAATGTGTTACACTTTAAAAGTTATCAAATATATAATGATTTATTTTACAATCTCATTTTTATTGGATGACCTTAATTTTCATTGAAGTAATCTTATAATAAACACTTCCTAAAATCCATATAGTTTTTATCATATAGAAAATTAAAGAGTTTTGATATTTTATTCATAATTTCCCTATCTATTACACTTGAATAAAGTAAATAAATGTTTAATATAAGAACATATATTATTTATATTTTAATTGGATATATTTTTCTTCTCTATCAATAGTTTTTAAAATTACATACGAAATGTTCATTTATTAATCAAAATAATTCTCATGGAATATTATGTTATCATTGAGTTTTTAAATTTTTTTAAAGGAATCATTATAATTTTTTATAAAACGGCATATTTCCAGATTCTTTACAAAAAGTAAAAAGGAATTTTTTAACACAGTCGGTGTTAACAAACATCCCCACCATAGTAATTATTTTATGATATTAAAATTCCTCTAAAAATTTCAATTGTTTTACAATGAAAACACTTAACAAAATATTATTTTATTTATTCACTTCCATATTATTTATTTTTATAATGGAAATTATTTTATAATAAAACCTATATTTCTAATGAATCGATGGTCATATATTTTCTATTATTAATTTTATGGTCATCAACATTATCATGAAACATTTATCTTCTCTTGAAAATATGGAATTAAATTTCCCTAAAATATCCATTATCTTTGTATAAAGGATATTATTATACCTAAAAAATAAAACTATTTTTACATATGGTGTTTTACTATGAATCTTATTTAATTGACATGGAAAAATATTGATAAATCCATATTATTTACTCAATACAGATATTTATTGATAAGGTATATTGTTTATGAATTGAATTGATCATTTAATATATGATAAATTTAAAGTAATTGTTGTTATTGATTGGGTATGATTATGGATATCCCATTGTTCCATCAAAATGTTTGATGAGATAAATCTGTTGGAAATATTAAATGGGTTTCTGGTGCATACCTACACATCAATTAAATAGTATTGAACAAGGATTTTATAATATAGATATTTATTATGTTTAAGATCATGGAATATAATATTATTCATGATATTAAAATTTTATCCATTATTTTGTGATACTTATATACCTAAATGTTCATTGAAAATGACTAATTTCTATTCAGTGTTCATGTTTTGTTCCTAAACATATACATAGAGAGTTTTTCAAATTCATTAAATTACACCATAATTTAATATTTTAATCATATATTTCAATATAATGATCCAAATTATATGATTATTGTTTTTTATTTATCACGATTCAAATGAAAACAAATAATTAATCTGAGGTTTGGCTAATTCATCCATCTAAAGAGACATATTGACCACATAAGGTAGCCCAATGAATTTGTCAATGAAACTAGACTAGTTATGATATTATATTTACTGGGCTCAATTAAAAAGTCTAAATTCAAGGATACTGTACCAATAAGTCTAGGAAAATTCTATTACAAAATGAATAAAAATTTCAATTCCCAATTCATCCATAATGGTACCCAATTCATGCATGATATTCCAGGACACAATTCCGTACATGATTTTAGAGAAGCTCGTGCTTAATGATTTTACAACCAATCTAACAGTCCAATTAAGATAATATTTTGTGGGTAGAAATTCAACATATAGCTGCCCAAAGTTTTAGAGTAAATGTATTCAAGATAAAGGCATATTCATGGCCTAAACCCCATTCAAATTCAGGCCTTGAAAAAATATGAAATAAAATTAGACAATAGAACATGGTTTATGAAAATAGTCATATCATTGGCTCAAAAGGCCAATGGATACCAAATTTGTAGGGTAGACTATCAACATCCATATATAATCTTTTAAAAAAAAGATTTTATAGAGATTAATCTATCTTCATGGTTAAATGGTCCATCCAAATTGAGGGGAATTTTTTGAAGGACAACAATATATTCCCTTTGGTTATAAATAGATACTAATACTTAACATGAAGGGTGGGTGGCTCTTCATAACTTAGTATTTTTGGTACAATGTTGTATAGAAAAAACTGAGGGGTTGGGGATACAATATTTTCATCACTAGAGTGATGAAACTTAAACATATTTTGAAATCTGATCCTTGCTGTGGCATGTGGATCTCATGTGGTTTAATTAGAGCATAGAAAATAAAATTGAGAAACTAACTCTATCTGACTCGAAGCACACTCATCTATCACATATCACGAGTGACCACTGCTTAAAGGATCTGAGACCGAAACCCTCTAGATTATCCACACATGATTCTCAAATTTGTGCATATGCTATTTGTTGAATTCAAGGAGCTAACGTGAAGCTCTGATGATCTCTCCAACACTATGTCAATCACCATGATCCCCTTCCATAGATATATGAATGTGATATTAGATTGTTCACATAGATTGAGAGATAATATACCTATTATTTAATAGGATATAAAAGATCTTAATTTTAACTAAGGAATAGTTCATGGAATTATATTCACATACGCTCATATAGTGGATGTTCAAAATAACTGATTAGGGTTCCCTAACCCCCATATGTATGTCATATAAAAAATAAGTACTAATTAATTGATTATGATATACTAAATATCACATAAATATTATTTATATTTTATACATAAATTTAATTTATATTAAATATATTACATCGTAAAACTGAGTCATTAACTCGGCTCATAATTCCTGATAATATTAAATAAACCTTGAATATTGAAACAACATTCATTTGTTTAGTATTAGTCATTCTATTTACATAAAACATGTAAATAATTTTGACAAATAAATTTAACCCAATTATTATATACTCAAATAATAATGAAATTATTTATTAATTTGTGATTGATAAAACCTAGACAACAGTCAAACCCCATGGTGGGTCCCACCGTATCCTATATACAGTTTCACCAAAATAGGGCATATTATTGAATGTGCTATAATGTGTGACCCTTTAGGGACATTTATTGATAGTAAGGGATAGTATCTATAGACCAAGAGTGGATTCTAGAAACCCATCAATACTCCTAAAGAGACAATGAAAATTCACAGTGATAACAAACAACCTACAAGCATCCACTATGAAATATAATATATTTGTCATATGATATCTAATAATGTAAGACACACACTTGTGTCATCATCTTTTATTTATTATTTATTGATATAGTTGGATGGATTTAACTTCAACTATCATGGCCATGAATTTATGAAGGTAATACTACCCTATTCAATCAAGCCTAACATATCACTTCCTCAACTCAGAAATGAAAAATTCCATCTTGATCATTCATCCAATTTTATAACATCAATGACACACCCAATATAAGCTACCTCACCAAGAATTCATTATCATGTTTTTTCCAATCATAAAAGTATGCGATCAACTATAACACATTTATAATGATCTCAAGTCAAGATACCTATACACATGTTTGTAGATAAGAACAACCAATAACACAAAAAATAGATCGTGTTCATATTGGTGGATCTCTCGCCATGAAGTCAACTACTATAGTTCACCAAGTGTGAAATTCATGAGAATTAGTATCAATAATTGCGAGCCGCTAATAGGTGATAGTCACAAATCATATTTATCTGATTATTATAATGTATCTAGATTATATAACATGAATTTAAGATTAATTTCGTAGTATATATAGGATCCCATTATAGTCTAGAAACTACTATATCCATTTTATATGATATGTAATATAAGTAAATTACCATAAATATAGTAGAAATAGAAGTATCAACACTATTCTGGTAAGATAAAAACTTATATATATCAAACTATATACATATAATATTAATCAAATTACAATAAATAGTTGGGTCTAGGAAACCCACTTTCAAATCTCTCGTTTTCCCTAGAGAGAACTTTTAATAAGCCACAATATGCTAGAACTCACTTGAGAATCATGCTTATGATGAGATATTGATTTATTCTAGGGGTCTTCCAAATTATCCTCTATAAATAAATTGATAACTATGAATTCAAATATTTGAGTAAAATCACTAATGTGATGAAACATCCCAAGTATATGATTTTCCTCTCAAATAAACTCGGTCCCATGGAAATAACTACTATTGAAGTATTACCACACTAATATGAAACAATGTCTATAGCTCTAGGAATAAAATGATTTCTGAGAAAAATATGCATATTAGAGTAGTTCCTTTTTTACATTAGAAGATTCTATATACTTAGATTATTCTCTAGAATTAATGTCCACATGTTGGTTTTAACTTCTCTAAATCACAATACAACCATTAAAAAAATACATATCCTAAATGTAATTTTAGATCATTATGATCTTTCTAGAAACTATCATCAACGTTTCCTCTCACTATTATTTCCTCATATCCTCCATTCACTAGGAATCTATCTATTATACACCTCAAGTACTTTAGGATAGTTTTGAATTCTACCCAATTCATCTCTCTTGGATTGACTTGATATCTTCCAACCATGGTTAAAGAAATGTAAACATAAAACCTTGTTCATAGAATGATATACATGATAGATTCCACAACTGAGGCATGAGGGATCCTACTGATTATTTCAATCTCTTCTTGTATTTGTAAAAACAATTTCATGGAAATATTTCTACCATGTTACATTAGAAACAACCCTCTCTTGTATTGTTCCATACTATACCATTTTTTACCTTGTCAATATATGTACTTTGACTCATTCCAAGTAGCTTATGAGATCTATCTTGATATATCTTTATCCCTAGAATATAGTCTACTTTACCTAAGTCATTATGGGATTATAATTCCTTTAACCAAGTCTTAAATAACTATAATAGTTTCACTTTGATTCCTATAATTAATACATAATGAACATATAATACTAGGAATGTGATGGAATTCCAATTAACCTTCATATATACACATGGATCACTTTCATTCTTGATGAAACAAAATTCTCTTTTGGAATCATCAAAATGAACATTCAATGATCATTATTCATTCTTCAACCCATAAATGGGTCTCTGTAGATTATAAAATTTAGTGAAATTATTTGTCTTAATAATATCATAATGTTGAGTCATATAGAAATCTTTAACGAACATACCATTCATAAATGAAATTTTGACATCCATTTTACAAATCTCAAAATCAAGAAAGGTTGTTATTGTAAGAAATATTCTGATGGATTTACACATTGCTTCTGGTGATAAGGTTTCATCGCAGTCTATTTCATAACACTTCCTAAAACCCTTCATCACTAATCCTTCCTTACAGGTATTGAACTTACCATCCATGTATAGATTTTTCATTAACTCCCATTTTCACCCAATGGATTTTACATCAGTTGGAGTGTCTACAAAAATCCAAACTTGATTTTGATACTTGGAATCCTTATTATAGTGCATGACATACTTCCATTTAGTAGCATATATTTCATCTAATTATTCCTTGTAGGTGAGAGGTTCATAATCATCAAATAGTAATGTTTCAACTGACTTGGTGACAAGAAAACCATAACAACCTGGTTATATAACTTCTAGAGTAGACCTACACAGTTCTTATTTCTTGGTAAATTATTTATCTCCCATTGTCTCTTGTGGAGACTATTCTCATACCAAATCCTATGCATTTGGAGCAGTAAATTCATCAAATTAAATATTAATCCGACTATTTCAAGGGGAATTTTGTTCCCTTTATAGAAATATGGCATGTTTTACACAATTTTTTTTATCGGAATGGTTATATACTTAATAAAATTTGGTTTCTTTAGGATAACCTATGTAGATCCACTTCATGATTCTGGATGAAATTTTTTCACTTGGTATAATCTTGATAAAATCCTATCATCACCATACATGTATGTGTGACATATTGGGTCTGTTTCAACAACAAAACTCATATGGAATCCCATCTATAGATTTAGTTTGTACTCAGTTAAGGGTATATGTTTCTATCTATAAGGGGTATCCCCCAAAAAATAGTGGAAGAGTTTTCTAACTCATCATTTATTGACCATGTCAACAAATTTCATATTCCTCCTTTCACTAACACCATTCCACTATGGTGTATAAGGATGAAGGAGTTGGGATATTATCCCACACTCTTTTAAGTGATTAATTAAATCTTGGATAAGATACTCTCCACTTTATTCCAATTAGAGTTCCTTGATCTTCTTACCAAGCTAGTTTTATACTTCATGTGGGTATTCATTCAACAGTTGAAAAGAATATATATCATACCACATTAAATAGATATATTCATACTTAATATAGTCATCAATAAAAGTAACATAGTATGAAAACCCACCATTTCCTCTAATGGGAATGGGACACATACATCAGTATGGATTCATTATAGTAATTCTATGGATCTTTCTCCCTTTCTAAAGAAGGGTTCTTTGGTCATTTTACCTTGTAAACAATCATGAAAAACATCTAAAGGTTTTAACTCAACTGAGTCAAAATACCCTACTTGATATAAATTCTATAATATCTTTACATTTACATGACTAATCATGAAGTTCCGTATGGAGTTTTAGTACGAGTTATGTTTGCTCATTTTTTCATTGATTGTCATTACTGGGTATTTATGATCAAGTATATACAATCTATTGTTAAAAAACACCATACTATAACACATGTTATCCTTGTAAAAGTGACAGCATTTATTTAAAACCTTGGTATAAAATCACATGGTGTCCAAACCTGATAATGATATTATATTTATGGTTATTGAAGGTATATAAAAACAATTATTAAATATAAGATCAAAAACACTAGTGAAAGTTAAGTGATAATCCCCCACTTTAAAGGATGCTAGACTCACACCATTTACTGCTTAGAGATCCACTTATCCCTTATAAATATTCTTGAATCTACTACATTCATGTATTTGAATGCATATGTGTGAGCCACATGTTGTATCTAATACCCAACTTATAGATAATGACATATTTCATTCAATGAAAAAAATATATGGAGTAGATGTGTCACCTTGTTTCTTCTTCCCAAATATATAATTCTTCTTCTAGTGGCCTTTATTTCAACGAAGAAAGTATAAAACATCTTGATCATTTACATTCCTTTGTATATTTGTATTTTTGAAATGATGATGCATCAGTGTCTTTATCTTAGGCTTTGCCTAAGTGCTGTTAGCCCTGACCATCCTCCTCTTTCTCACCATAAGGACTAAAGAGTTGGAATTTTTAATATCATTTTCAGTTTGGAGAAATAAATCCAAAGGATCCTTAAGTGACATTGTCATGTTTTTTGTGTATTAATTTACAATGAAATTTTAGAACATTGATGATAAATAGGAAATAATTAGAATGGATTCTAGATATTGGTTCATCTTAAACCAAAGGGCTCCAAGTTTCTCAATGCACATGGCCATCATTAGTAAACAAGGCCCTTATTGAGTCAATTATACTATCCTTCACCTATTGATTGAACTAGATTTATCATGCCTTTCCTTACATTATCTATCCCAATATAACAATTATAGAAGAGTTAACTTCTTGTAGCTATCTTTGTCCTCCTGTATTTTCTACAACTAACTGGACATAGATGACAACATGATACACTGTACATATAGTACGTCATCTACATTATTCCTATATTTTTATTTATATTGCTTACTATCTCCCTGAGAATAATCCACATTATGTGAGGAATCCTACACATAAATATTCCTTTCTTGGTGTAGTACTATGCACATGATCATTTACCACTGATAGAAGTTATTGTCATTCATGATATTTTATTTATCAAATATAGATCTCAATGATAATGTTCCGGTGGTGTTGGTGATTTCCATTTTGATTCACATCAAATAAATTTAGCACTTAATAATTTATCTTGATTACCATTATGAATTTTTTGATTAATTAATTATTAAATCATTAAATGTCTCCCACTATTTTATCAAACCACAATAGACCTCACTTTTAGATTTATAATACTGTGTCGCTTGATTATTCTAGTGGAAATGATCCTTGGATCCTCTCCTAATAGTATATAAGCTTGGACTATGTCACTACATAGAGATTTTCTTTGTAGGATCTATACTGGATAACCACATTAACTCACATTTCCTTGAATTATTGACTACATTCGTAGATTATTAGAATCAAAACCTTGATTACCTTAATAATATTCCTATAAAGTTATATAAATATAGATTTGGATACTTCTTAACTACTAAATTTAGTCAATTCAACCTGATACTCTCATAAGAACTCCTCAGTAATAGGACAAACCCTCAACTTTGATTGATGAGCACCCTGAGCTCTCGGTTTTGTTCAAATTTGAGTAGATGAAGGCATTATCACTTAATATATTGTTGAGGAATTTTATTATTTAATGATTAATGTAATAAATTTCTCTTAAATATGTTCTAACTATGCTTCCATGATAAAAATTGATCTTGTATTAATAGAAAAACATATCTCACATCCTTACGTATTTTTCTTGTTTATTATTTTATGTGATCTTATAGTAAAATGGCATAAGCATAAAATGATAAAAAAATGCATAAATGAAATAAATAAAAAGACTGGTTTTAGAATCTAATATGGGATGATCGATTTTAAATTTAATGGATCAATTGAGACCTAGGGGTGACATACTAGAGTAAATCCATTACTAGTATCTATGTTCAGCCGCAGTCTAGTGTATTTGATTATCATATGGAGTATGAACTTATTTTGGTGGGTTCCACGTCTTAATGTTTCATCATAAAAAGTACATGTGTACTCATATGAAGGTGAGGGGTCTAGGGAAGCCCAATATACAATATATTAATTGGAAGTAGAATCCCATATACATATTGAATGAAAAAGAATACAATTAACATATCGTCATATAACTAACACCTTCTTACAATTATCACACATACTAAATAATAATTAAATAAATTATACATTAAAAAAAGATCAGTCTATTGCTCAAGAACCAAATTATATAAATTTGTGGTAAAATTAAATTGAAATAAATTTAAAGTAGAAGGGTATTTAAATAAATGAAATGAATTATTTAAATTCAAAAAATTTAGTCAAATAAATTAATTGAATTTGTTCTAGTAAATAATATATTTATAATACCAAGATATAAATAAATTTATTTATTTAACTTAATACTAAAATTGAATAAAATTTTCAGAAAATTAAAATATTATTATTTTCAACCTAGAAATTAATTTTATTTAATTTAATTCAATACTAAAATTATATTAACGAAATTAATTTATTTTTTGTAATATTAATTTATCCAAGACCATTAAAACCCCACCCAGTCTCATTGCGAGCAGAGCTATAAACTAGTAGTCCCATTTCGAGCTAGAAATATCCTATATAGAGGTGTTTTTTGCCAGATAGGTCCCCCCCAGACGTGTACTGGTATATGAATACCAACCCTGACCCATTGTGTGATAGAACGTGTTTGGAAGAACCAGAGAGAGCCCGCAGAAAAGTGTTATCTCAGAGTTGGGGTGTCCGCACAACGACTAGTTTAACCAATTTAAGCGGGATGGTGGTTATTGGGAACATCAGTTGATGTAGAGCTGAGCTTGGAAACGAGGACTACGAAAGCAACGAAAAATAGCTTTGATGATGTTATGTCCATAATCCCACTATCCAGTTGCAGATTTGATGCTCAATCAAAAGGGTGGTAGCTATGGGGTTTGGATCAACTATGGGAAGAGGAACTGATTGAAGTGGTCTTTATCATCCCAAATCAAGGCAGTGATGGAAACTGCTAGATTGATCAATGATAGCATGGGTGGTTGGATATCTATCCACAAGTGGTGGTCATACCTAGTGGAGGCGGTGGTACTAATTATGGGTGGTGGGATTTTTGTGGCTCATTCTCCTACATGGGAGAGTATGACGAAATGTGCCATCCAGTAGTGATCAGTCAGTCTTGACAGGGGGCTCGACTATGGTGAATAATTAAGTAACTCAATCCAAATTAATTTCCCATATAATTGATCTATATTTGGACAATCATAGGTAGTATACCCTTAAATAACTTATTTTCGCTAATATGAATTACCAACCTTTTTTGTATTCAATATCCAAATATTGAGGAAGATTTCAAACTCAAATTATTTTTGATTTGATTTTTTCCTTATTTTCAGGGATAGCTGGTGAGTATCCACGTTTTCACCTCAATGAGTTCCAATTGGTCTACTCTACCATGATTTCTTAAGGGTTTGTTAAAGAACATATCAAACATCAACCATTTCCTTTCTCCCTATAAGACTCATCTAAATCATAGATCTAATTCATCCCTCCCATTTATATAATATAATAGAATGAAATGAATCATATATTATTATAAAAATTAGTTCCTTCTTATTAAAATGATCTTCTTCTAAGTAAATTACTGGTATCCATCAATTCCCAAATGAGTCATTTAAATACTACTCAGAGAGGTTCAAAAATCATATAAAAACTTTCCCGCACCACCAAATAACTAACCAACTCGTGATTTGGTAATTATATGAATGGTTATTATCTATAGAGGGAACTTTCATAAATTCTTCAAGTGGAGATTATCTTGTTGAATTAACTCCCACAAATACACAATATATCATAAGAAACATGGATATAAACACAAAAAAAATTATTTACTCGAGAACATGCTAAATTCAACGAAGTCCTGGGGAATAAATCCATAGAGTCCAAAAATTTAACTAAGTGGATGAGTAATGGTATAGGTCTTTTTCAACAATTAGTTGTGGCTTCTAATGTCGCATAATCATATTCTTAATAATATTATCTCCGTTGACATATCAAAAATTATGGATTTTGTAACTCTCCAGTTCATCCAACCGATGCAATTCTAATGATGTAGGATAATCCATTAGATTCTTCTAGTCCAATGGAGTTTAATACACCATTTTAACAGAGGAACCCAAAAACTCAACATCCATGTCAGTTTTTTAGAAACTCCAACCAACTCCTCTATGTTCCCTAACTTATAAACCAATATTGATGTATGATAATCACATCTATCATCTCCCCAATTCCATTCTAAAATCCAAATCAATTCCAATATGGTCATGACAGGAGTAACATCCAAGAAAATTATCCTTTTGTTTCTCTACATCAAAGGATCAATCCTCCTTATGGCCATCCTATTTTTCACTACCTAGTGATCTTTATAAATTCCCAACCAAATACAAGAACATTCCAAATAACCAAAATCATGAAAAATTCAATGCAGGGCTTGCCTTATATTCTAATCAAAACATGGAAAGTGGTGTGGAATATCATTCTTCTTTCAACCATAATAGCATAAAAAATATTGAAAAAAATTAGTCAACTTGAATCCCACCTATTTAATAAAGAACAATCCAATTCATCCAAACTCCCTTGCTCAACCATTTGCTCATCCTAAGGGAAATTTAAGTGCAATTTCAATTTAATATGGAAAGAAAATTTCTATTCCTCATGAGGAATCATCAAAATCCCCTTTAAATGGTGATCTAGGAAATTAAAAGAAAAAAATATAGAAAAACAACCTAAAGCCACTCCGCCACAACCTTTATTTCCTCTAAGTAACCTAATTCCTTTTTTTCAATCCATATCAACCCTAAAAATACCTTTGAACCAAATTCTAAAATGATCGACATGTTTAGACACGTTAAAGTCAATATTACCCTTTTACATTCCACCAAAAAAATACCTAGTTATTTATGGTTTCTTATGTATTTGTATGACCATAAGAGATTTCTTAAGACCATTAAAAATGTTTCTACCTAATAGTCCATTCCCCGGAAGTGAAATGATCCAAGAAAATTTATGGTTCCCTAAAAAATTGGGAGTTCGAACATTGATGATGCACTTATAGACCTAGGATACTCATTAAATTACATGACCAAATATATCTTCTTCAACATTGGTCTAGGTCCCATTCACCCAATGAATGTATTCATCTAGTTATCCAATTGAATCACTACCAGTATTGAGGGTATAATCCAAGATGTCCTTATTTAGGTCACTGATCTAATATTCCCAACTGATTTATATGTCCTTGGCATGAAAGATGAGACTTCTTCATCTAGATCTCCCTTGATTGATGGAAGAATTTTCCCCATGATAACTAGAACAAAAAATTATGTCCATTATTGAATTTTAATCATGGAATTTAATGACAAATCGTTAAAGTTCAATATTTTTAAATCCCTGAGATACCCATTAAAGGATTTCTCTACATTATATACGCATGATTTTGAGGAAACATATGAGAGTGGATTTAAACATATTCCATCATGTTTTTTTTATGTTTTAATTATGGATGATTTTTTTGAATTTTTCATTATGATTAACAAAGTCATCAATAGAGATGTTGATGTTCATCATTCATTTATAAACTCCATCTAACTAATGGATATTGAAAAATCTATTGATAACCATCAAACCTTATATATATACTATTACACCCATGAAATTTATATGGAAAATGAATAAAATAGGAAGATCTTCTTTTGTTTCCTAGTTGTGTAGCTTATAAAATAATGATAAAACTGATATAAAAAATCTTCCTCTACACCTGAAGAATACATTCCATTTACATGATAACTCTTTTCCATTCATTACCTTTACTGGAATTACAAAACCTGAGGAGTACAAACATGTTCAGTTGTTAGAGAAAAAATTCCCAATGTTAGACCTAAGATGATATACCAAGAACCATCCTTTCCCTACGTATACATCACATCAATCGACAAGAATCATCGAAAAAAATTATGAATCCTCAAAGAAGACTCAATCCACTCCAACTGGAAGTAGTTGGGAAAGTTATTACCAAGCCTCTTCAATATGATATTATTTACCAAATTTAAAATAGTGAATGAGTTAGTAAGATTCAATATGTACCTAATAAGGGAGGGATAAATGTTTTCACTAATAAACTTGTAATATTGGTCACAACATGAGTGAAAAAATGGAATGTGTGCACTAATTATTGGAAATTGAATACTAAAACAAACAAATATCTATTCTATTCCATTACCTGATAAAATTCTAGAAATATTATTCATAAAATCAGATTATTAATTTCCTAATGGATAGACTATCTACTTCCAAATCCCAATCACACCTTAATACAAAGAAAATACTACAATCACTTTCCCCTTTGATTGATATTTATTTAGGAGAATGAATTTTGGCCTTTGTAATGCACCTAAAAAATTCAAAAGGTGCATGAGGAGTATATTCTAAATTCATTAATCATTTCATGGTCGTCTTCATATATTAATTTAACATTTATGGTGAGTAATTTTAATCCTTCTTGAATTTAATCTCTCTTTTCTTAAAAAACTGTGTGAAATGTTTCCATTTAATGAATTTTGAAAAATGTCACATCAAGGTTTCTAATGAGATTGTTCGATGAAACATAAATTATCAAGAGGGTATTCATGAAAATCCGACTAAGAATGAGGGGACCCAATCACTTGCTGAACACACATCAGTTTGAGAAATTCTATCATTCCTTGTTCATGTTATTTTTTATCATCGATTATTCTAGAACATTTGAATGATTTCAATCACACTCACTCTGCTATTACATAATGATGTTAAATTCCATTTTGACGAGGATTAAAAGAGATAATTCATTGAAATCAAATATTTTATAACATCTCAACCAATAATTCAACCCTTATATTGGCCCTAACACTTTAAATTGAGGTGTGACACTTTCGAGAGTGCCACCGAGACCGTTCTTGGACAAAGAGGAGGATACATCTATCATGTAATTTATTATGACGTAGAAACACTATATGAAAGTCAATCTTACTATACTATCTCTTTAAATGAACTTTTTTCTACGATTTTATCATTGGATAAATTTCAAAATTATATCGTGCGTTCTAAAATATTAATCTTTACAAATCAATCATCATTAATGTTTGTAGTTAAGAAAAGTGATTCAAAATAGAGGCTAATAAGATGTATTATAATGATATAAAACTTTTCCATGAGAAAAAAGATAGACCTTAAAAATAAAACCCTTTGGATGATAACCTAAGTATAATTTACAATTATTCTCATTTTGAAATCATTGATCCTTAATTTCATACTAAACACCATTCATGTCTCCTCTAAAGTTATCATGGAATGTCCCAATTGTAAATTACATGGTTACTAGTGTTTTTTGAATTATTTTTAAATGAACAAAATGTGAAGTTGAAGAGTTACTCAAAATATTATATTTTGGAAGATAATAATCATTGAAAAATGGGGATAACATGGTGACTAAGAGATGTGTTAATGACGCTGAATATTCCCTTCTTATAATTCTACCACTCAATGCCCGGAGGTGGCCACATTTGACCAAGAATGACCTCCCAAAATTTCCCTGACACTGTATTCTTATATATATCAATCTCCAAGGATACGTATGATTTTTTTAAATATGTCCCACATGGAAAAAGTTCAGTACAATTTCCCAAAGCAATGAAATTCTCCCAAATCCACAAATCTTATGTGATCTCTTCTATGTTTGGGAGATCGATTTCATGTGACACTTTCCCATTATAGTGGATTGTAATATATTTTTCTTGTACATGACTATGTTTCTAGGTAGGTCGAGGCCAAACCTACTAGAAATCATGATGCACATACTATTAGTGAGTTATTCAAAAAAATCATATTCTATTGAATTGGAAACCCACATGCTTTGGTAAGAAACTGAAGAACCCATTTCTATAATCATATGATGGTATATATTTTAAAAAATTAAGGTGTTGAAACTAAAATATAAATTTCATATCACCACTAAAAATGTCTTGGATAAAATTTCCAACAGATAAGTTAAAAGTGTGTTTGATAAAATTTTTAAAACCACTTGAATGGTCTATCCAGAAATTGTTTGTGACACAATTTGTTCTTAACAAACGTCCTATAAAACATCCACTGAACCGTATCCTTTTAATATTTATTTTTTTATTTTTTTAATTTACCAATGAATTCCAACATAATTCATTTTGGGTTGTGAACACCTATAAATTTGAATTTGAAAAACCTGGTGAAGAGATATTATTACATTTGAATGATATATAGGTACTTAGACATCATTTCAATGAGAATTAAAAGATATAAAAAGAAAAATATAATACAATCCACGATGAACACATCTTATGAAACACACTTCATGACTGTGAAAATGTAATGCTCTTCAATTCATGATTTTGGTTTCACCCATGACATCTTAATTCTAATTGGGAAAGACCTTTTATTGTTACCAATGATTACCTATTTAATATAATGAAAGTACATGACCCCTCCTACAAAAGGACATTAACTATTAATGGAACCTAATTAAATAATCCTGATGAGGGGACACACAAGCCTATAATGACACCGACTTCTACAAAACCCCAATTTTATAGAGAAGATGACCCTACAAATCAATATAGGGGGCACATATTTTCCTTTAAATCACTTACACTCTCTTTCTCCTCATACTTCACTCTCTCCTTCATCTTATATCTCTATCACTATCTTTTTTCTTCTCACTCACTCATTATCACTCTCTCTATATTTTTTTCTTCCTCTTTATTCAGCCGAAATATTTTATTTCTTTTCTGTGGGTGTGTTTTTTTAAAAAAAAAACTGAAAAAATGAAACAAACTAAAAAATAAATAAAATAAAATAAAAAAACAGATAATTATTCACTATCCAATTTTAAAAAGTTTCCAATGATTTTGGGAATTTAAAAGATTTTTTTTATCTCCAAAATTTTGTTTTATCATCATAAACATTGATAAAATTTTTTTTCCCCAAAACATAATTCTTAACCGTTCAATTCTTGATATAAAAAATTATTTTTCCCCTATTATAAAAAAAAATAAATTTTTATACCAAGGTATCCTACAAACATATTTTTATACTGTGTGTTTTTTACCCACAATTTCAATTCATGAGTTTTTAGTCCGTTGAGATTAATTTCCTAAATTGGTGTATATTAATATAATAGAGGCATTTATTGAACCAAATGAGATTAAAAATATCCAAATATCCTCTCATTACCATTACAATGATCCAAATTTTGTGTTCCCCTTGGATTCTTTGAAATATTTTCTTTTGATTTCCACATTTGAATCCAAAAATAGTGTCACTCCCAATAGCTACAAGGATTTTCATTGCATGATTTTTTTAAATTTAAAGTGTGGGGGGGGGTAATGGATTTTATTTTGGGCATACATTTACTGATTCTAAATATTTTATCCTATAGTTGAGGGAAATAATATATTTATGAGTGTGAAAGAGGTTGTCATTTAGTGATGTTTGGGAAAGGATTTATGTTTATGTCATTTTGTCTTAATATTATTGAAACTTCATAAAAAAGAAACAAAATAATAAAAATAAAAATAATGATAAAAATAATGGGTTGTGTCTTAGGACGATCAAAAAAAGATATTCCTAAATCTTTTATCATATTATAAATCTTAAAATTAGTTTCATGAGGAGATCACAAAAGCGTTAACATATGAGTGTGAGATTTATTCTATGATAAACATATGAAAAAAGAAAAAAATGAAAAATGATGGAAAAAACTTGCATAATTTTTTCTTAAATGTTATGGAATGATTTTTAGTTTTTAAAATTTTCATATTTTTTGTAATCTTCCACTTTTTTCTTTGTATCTATTCATTCATGACACATTCTTACCCTAATAAATATGTGTTTTCATTTTCTTTCATATCTAATTTTATAATTGTGCATTGATTTTTTAATTGGCATTTTATAACTATTTCCTTTTATTTTTTCAATTATATTCCTACCATCCCCTAGCCACTAAAAATCCCATAAGAAATACCTCTTGATTCCTATTCAATTTATAATAAGTAATGGAAGCTTAAAAATATTAAAAACTCTATTATTTTCTCTTTTTTTTATTAATGAGTGAACTTACATGAACATAGATGACATCATTGTAAGTGGTGTGATATTTTTATGATCACATTTTCTAATTATAATTTTTATAATGAAAAAATGGGTTTTACACATGATTTTGTTAGCAATTTAGAGTGGAATTCATTATGGATGAGTAATGTAGTCTATACCCCCTAATTCTAAAAGACGAAATTATAATATTTGTTAGTGAGTGAAAATAGTTTTGTTTTTTTGTTTTGTGTTCCTAAGGACATGAAATATATTAGGAGAGTGTTATTTTATATTACATATTAATTCATGATTTTCTGTTACTCCCATCCCAGAATTTTCATAGAGAAATGATTAATTTCTATTCAATGTTTATTTTTATATGATAAACACATATAGAGAGCACTGTTTAAATGCATTCAATTAGACTACAATTTACTATTTTGATTATAAATTTCAATATAATGATCAAAATTTTGTGATTATAGTTTTTTATTGATCTTAATTGAAATTCCAAAAAATCATAATAGTTAATATTTGGATAATTATTCCATTTAAAGGGCTATATAGACCACACCAGAAGGCTCGATGAATCCGTCAAAAAAGATGGTGCATTTGTGATGTCATAATTTATGGTATCAATATAGAAGTATAAATATGTTTATAATCCACCAAAATTACAAAAACATTCTTTTATAATTTTGATAAAATTATCAAGGCTCAAGTCATCCTTAATGGGGTCAAATTCATGGAGGAATTTTTAGCCCACAATATTGACTAGGATTTAAGTGAAAATCACCAATAATTAATTTTATATGAATCCAGCCATGAAATTATGATGAAATTTTGTGGCTATAAATTCAAGATATAGTTTCCATAATTTTTATAAGATTTTATTTTTATATTAAGGAATCTTTATGGCCTAAAACCCTTTCATTTTACGATGGTGGAAAAATATGAGATAAAACTGAAAAATAGATGGTTTATAAAAATAGAGATATATTTGGACCCAAAAGTACAATAGAAACCAAATTTATAGGGTATACTTCCAATATCCATATATATAACTTTTTATATCAGTATTTTTTGAGATTCATCCATCTTCTTGGTCTAATGGTTGAGTATACATGGAGTGAATTTCTTGAAAGAAAATAGTCAACTCCCTTTGGATATAAAGTGATACTCATAATCACCTAAAGGGTATGACTTTTAAACACTTATGAAGTTATATTGGAAGGACCATATATTTTACAAATTATAGGTAGGACTTTCCAAAAATCAATTTACTTCTTTATAGACCATTCATCCATGATTTCTTTTCATGTAATTCAAGGGTTTTCAATTGTTATTGCATAAGTTTGATTGAAATTTCATTTGCAGTAAAATGAAGGAATAATCATCCTCATAATTTATTCCCATCCAAATAATATTGTTTAATATTAATGGACTTAAAATAGTTTAAATCAACCCAAATTAACCATTACCTCTTCAACTATTTTATTTAATTCAACTTTTGTGTTCTACTTTCTTCACTGTCCACGTGGGGGTGTTCGACACACAACTCTATTGTAGTCCCATTATTTTTAATTAATTTTTAAATAATAAATACAGAAATCATAAAATATATTATTAAACACATTAATGGTTATGTAAACCATCGATTAGGGTGATTTATAATTTAGCGATGTCAAGTCATTGATTCCTTTTGGTCGTTAAATATTTAATAGGTTAACATTGTGATTGTGAAAAAATAAAATGAAATAGATTAATGAAAGTATTTGATTAAAATTTGGATTACATGGATTATTAGAACCGTAAATAAAATTATATAAACAATTTTTTATTTATATTATTACCCTATATGAGGCGTGAATTAAATCCTCAAAATCTGGGAATTACGATCAGAATCATCTTGTAAAGTGTGTGTTAATTTCATTAAATATATAGAAAATCTCAGGGATATCATTAGATTTAATCCATAATAAAGAATTCACCGCAATATTTTTTAAATTGATAAATTATATTCATTATTCAATCATTTAAAACAATCTCATCCAACAAACCCCATTTCAACAATGAAAAAAAACAATTGACTCCAAAATATAGTACCATCAGTGAGGATTCGACCTGAGTGACCCTATACACATTTCAAGAGAAAAATGAAAATTTTAATGGTTAATAGGAGATATTATTCCAGGTTCTAATTTACTTCCTTAATCTAAAATTTATTAATTATTATCCATTAGATTATTTCATTGATAATATCCACAAATTTTTTTCGGGATCATGTTATTTATTAAATGTCATGTGTTTTTAGTTATGTACCATGCAACATTGATTATACATTTTTTAATAATGATAAATTATATTTTAAATAACCCATACTAATCATTTTATCTCACATTTAATTTTTATCCTTTCTCTAGGTTATGAAGGCGAAATCATTAAATGCATTTCAATGATGTAGAATGTTTACTTTTGTTTGGTTTAATATTTTATTACCAATGTAAAATGGGTATCATGTATTTATTTGGTTCTCTATGTTTGATAAACTGACAAGTAGTTCAATATTAGATCCCATGTATATATTCCAATTCAATAATGTATATTTTTACTCTGGGTTAATTAGGTGGGGTTGTTATAATAGGTATTAAAGGATGTTTTGTAGAAACCTTGTGAACTAGATTTAGGAAAACATAGACTAGTGAAGATAACCCTATGATAGAAATTGATGATATGTATAATTATAGGATAATATTACAAAATCTTTGGTAAGGTAGATATTATTTTATTTTTAAAAGATATATATACCTGTATAGATACTACAATTAGATGTGGTTTTTGAAGATATTCCTCTAAGCATAATAATCCAAAAAAGAATTGGCTGAGAATCTCTCGACCATCATTTTGGTGCATGGTGATTCCACCCTTATTGAGAACCTTTTATGATACTATAAGGGGATATTATTTGGTTATCTCACATTCTATTAACAAAACCTAATGAAATATTTTAAAATATTTAAATGATATTCCTAATAAAACCATGTTTAGGATTTTTAGATTAAAAATGCATAAATTTTCAATTTATAATAAGTTTTATACTATATTTACAATTATATATTATGATTTAAAATTCATAGATTTTTAAACTAATTCAGTATATTCAATTTTTTAGAAATGTGACCTAGAAGAAATAATGGTATCAATACTTATGTAAATGTGGAAATTTCCTTACTAAGTAAGCTAATGCAACTAGTGTTGGAGCTGAACAGATCATATCTGTATTAGGGAAGATGACCTAGGTTAAAACTAATCACTTTTTACATATAGAGAAATATTATGTTCCATGTAATGATACAAATATATTTTAATATTTTATGTGACTGATGACCCCATCATTTAGCATAATTACTATTGAGTTGTAGCTAATAAATGGATTAAGTCCCTTGAGAAGATATTTGTCATTAGAATGTGATGAATGAAAAAAAGCGTAGTTGTAAAATATTTTATAAAAGGTGATGATAATCAATTGAGGTCATTGATCTATAATACTAGGGTGGATGAAGAAATAGATCACCTGTGATGGGGATATTTTAATGAAACATTTCTCAATTAATATTTCCCTCCCGAGAAATGAATTGAAATGGAGTGAAAGTTACCTAGCCCAAAAAAGGAATAAGAAAGTGTTATAGAGTATGATGATACCATTAAAATACTATCCAAACATGATATAGATTATATATTTCATATATAATGAAATATTGAATATTTCGTTGAAGGTATTTATCCATGTCGTTGAAGGAATATTGTTTCTAAAATTTTTCATACTATGATGAACTAGTTTTATAAAACATGAAAACGGGGAAGGATTTTTCTAGATCATATATATTAAAGGGAAAAAATAGAAGATGATATTTGATGAACCCTTAATAAAATTTAATACATTAAATAAAAAGAATAAAATGAATCAATTTCCATCATATAAAAATTGTGGAAATGAGCACATTGGAAAATGATTGAAGGGAATGTCAGTTTTTTATTAGAATGGATATAAGGGTAATCTAGATAAAAAAATTAATGTTAAAGAAAGATCCCACTTCTATCCAATGATTAAAATATAATAAAATGAGTCATTATTCAAACAAATGTCCCAAGCATCAAAGGAATCTACCACATGAGATTAAAACAAGAGAATGCTAAGCATATATGATAACTACATCTATGATCGAAGTTCCAAAAGATGTGGTGGTTGGTAATTTAATCATAGAATCAAATATATATAATTATTTATTTGATTATATATCCTTAAACTCTTTTATATCTTCCATGTTTTCAAATTAAATTATATAATTACCTACCACTTTACAAACAAATTCTTCCATCATAACTCCCAGAGGAAATATAACTGAAATAAGGACATGTCAGGTAGTCCCATTATGACACATATACATTACCTATTTTCGAAATTTATTATTATATCTATGTTTTCATACAACATAATATTTGGAATGGAATTAATTTAAAAATTTTATACAAAAAATTATTTCAAGGAAAACTAAATTATAATTTGGGACGAAGAAGTGAAATTTCATATCATTAGTGGGGAGAATTCATCACTTGATTCATGTCATGATCAACCTCTAGTATATCTTCTGAATTAAATACATGAGGGTGATGAGAAGACACATCCTATATATGGAAAATTTAATGTTTAAATTCAGTATATACCAATTATACAAGAATACATTAATGCTTTTCATGCGAAATTACTTGGAAATTCCCCAGAATGTGAAGTTGAGTTTTCAATTGATTTAATATCTGATGAAAGACCAATATCCAAGACTCCCTATAGAAAAAAATGTGGAATTAGTATAATTAATGTAATAAGTAGTAAAGTTTTTAATACAGAATTTATATTCCCTATAATTTCACCTTAGGGATCCCTCATTATTTTAATTAAATTAAAGATGGATCTATGAGGTTTTCCATTGATTATAGGTTAATAAATTCTGTTAAAATAAATAAAAAGTATTCTCTGACTCAACATGATGATTTATTCAATCAAATTCAGAATGATAAATATTTTTCAAAGATTTAACTTCATTCTTGTAGAGACCCGAAGCATGTCGTACATGGACATTACATTACTTTTGCGGAATACTTAGTACATAACAAAAACAGAAACATAAGGGCAATAAGAGTTTAGTGTCTTTGGAAACTCAGAATATAATCTTCTAATCGTGGTGAAAGATTTTCAACATCTCCCATAAAGATCTTCCCCTTTTTTTCGTACCTAAAACCATTATTTATATCCTAGGGAAAAGGAAACATAAAAGGGGTGAGCTCAAATGCCCACCAAGGGTAAACATAGAGAACATAAAACAATCCATAAACATTTGAATGAAAAAAACATTAACATAAAATATAAACATCAAAATCTTGAGAAAAGACATGAATCATGGAAGTATGTAAGGAATATATCATAATGGAACATAATCCATGATAAAATATAATGGGAATAAAACATGTTATTTTGGAAACCATTCAGCACATGTTATGATTTCCATAGTAGCCAAGGCATTGCTTCTAAGACTATCTTAGTGGACAAAGACCCTTTCGGAATCGAGTTCACTCCTCGTTTCAGTCCTGTAACACTGAACCAGATTAACTTACCATTCCTGCCATGTCTATCTCAGGAGATATAAATCTTTACCCAATGAATTGGAGGGAGATATAGGTCTCACGCATCTCATAATGAAATCATTCTTACTTGTGCCACAAAATAAACTTAAAACATTCATCATAACCCAAAGAATAAACTGGGATTCATAAACATTATCCCATCATCTCATAATCCATATAAAACAAATGGACATTACATCATAAGAAAAGTGAAACCATGTAAATCATAGAGACATTAAACTTGAAACATACACATATGAAATAATGTCATATTAGATGGAAAATGGTTTTGATAAAACATTTGAAATGAATTCATGAGGAAAATATCCTTTATTATTTAAAAAAAATTTCATTCACAAAATGCCATGAAATTTTCAAAGAAAAGTATTTTGTTGAAAATAGTCATAAAATCTTGTAGAGTATGCCTCATGAAAATGAGGCTTTATGAAATCGTAAAAATCAGTTCACGCCGTATAAGTTAAAAATAAAATTATTCTCGTACTTTTGTCGTATAAGTCAAAAAGTACCACGTAAAAGAAATTTTCTTTACACACCATGTAGTAAAAGACAAAAATGGGATAAAGGACTTTAAAAATACATGAAACCATTTTTATAAAACAGGGACATGGATGATAAATATAACCTCAGTGAATACATACGAATAAACAATCTCGGATAAGAGCGAGATTGGAATAGTTATCCCTTACCTTAGGTATGATATGCTTCGTACATTTCCGAACCTCCTATATAATGATTTAAATAATGTCATTGACTTATTACTGAATAATTTTCATTCTTATGATATCATATATAGTTCACTTATGACTTTATATTACCGGTTCTTTTGTAAGTTCCATGTTAAAGCAACGTTTTAGGTTAAATCGTTTTATTTATCATACATGTTTGGACTTGTTATTATTGATATTATTACTTATATAATGATTTATTTGATTCCAGAATGTAAAAAATGTTTTATATATAATATATATTCAGTATATACATATATATATGATAGATCAATTAAATGGAATTAAATACACCGTTCATGGTGACGGTAGGCCATACGTACGCATGAACGATGTTTTCGTTTCCTCATTGAATTGAATGGAATTAATTGGATGGCATAAATATATATACACATAAATCCAATATCATTATTATTTCAAATATTTCATGATTGCTTATTATATATACTTTATAATCATTCCTAAATGGTTAATCATTGAGAATGAATCTAATCGTGTCGTGGAGATGGTAGTCCGTTTGTACGCACGAGCGATGATATCGTTCCCATAATTACTGAATTGAATTGGATTGGATGATAAAATATATCAGAATCAGTATGATGTTATAATAACTATGTATAATTATTATTTACACCATTATACCCATCCAAGTAAGGTGTTGTTGGAAAAACATATTACACCACGGTGTGGAGACGGTATTTCGTATGCATGAACGCGCGGTGATTCAGTTTTCCATAGGATGGATAGATGGTGAAATAAGGTTGTTTCATAATTATAATAACATATCAGTATATGAGTGATATTAATGTTATTACTTAATAATGAAACAACTAAATAAGAAGAAGTAGAAGAAGAAATAAATTTGAAAGAATCGGTAACGGATATTACCTCTTCATTCGACATGCCTTTTTTTAAACCTCCTCCTAGGGCACTATGATTGGTCTTTGATGAAGACCATAACCTCTAGGATTTTTCTAGGGAAGTGGAGAAGAGAAATTGGTAGGGTTTGGCCGATCTTGAAGGATCAATGTGGTGTGAGGAAGAGAGGGGGGATGTGCCCTTTTATAAGGGAGGAGAGGGACACCTTTGGAATAACTAAAAATATTATTTTTTTATAAAGTCATATTCAGTTTTTAATAGCTCCAAATTGAGTTATTTAGAAGATAAGGTAGGTATGGGTCGAATTCCATTTGATAGTTATTTTTTCTTAAAAACAAGCTATATGTTTTGATAACGGGAATTGATTTTAAAATTAATTAATGCCACTTATATGTTTTGAATTTGGAAAAATAGTCATCAATTTTGAATTCGGAATATCAAATAATTAATAGGCTGAATATTTGGTATTTTTCTGAAAAACTTCAATTTTCGATGAATAGTGAAACCACTTAGTGGTAGATAAAAAACTGACCTTTTCATTTAAATAAAATTTTACCACATCTATGAATTGAATTTCGAAAATCCGAGTGTCACGATTAATATCAAGGACTAAAATGTGGCTCAATGAGATAAAAATATTTTTTGGTGAATGGTAACTTTTTACTATTATTTACCATGGTTAAAAGTAAATAGGGTAATTAAGGGTAAACATGATATTATTATTACCTTAACACATGTGATAATTCTGTTGGACAAGTGTAATTCAACCAAAAACAACCATAGGAATAAAATATGACCATTTAGGCCCACTTGGATTAAATCAATACTAACATGTCATATTAACCTATAAAATTAGTGGAATTCATAAAAAGCCTCAAATTACATTTATTTGGGTATTTATAACATCAATTATGTCAATATTTCATTAGTAAGATAATTACTGCATCATCTTTGTGTCATAAATAAATTAAATTATTTAATGTCTAAAATTTATAAATAAAATACAATTATGTAGGAAATCTCTTTTTCTTTCTAATGAATATTTATAGTTGAATTTATCTTATGTATAACCCTATATTAAAAATAATTGACTTATTAAACATTGATTTTAACTATTTTAACCCTTCTTTAAATAAATTAATATTAAATGTCCTAATCTAATCCAAGTGGGCCTAAATGGTCATATTTTATTCCTAAGGTTGTTTTTGGACGAATTACAATTTTCCAATAGAATTATTACATGTGTTAGGGTAATAATAATATCATGTTTACCCTTAATTACCCTATTTACTTATAACCAGGGTAAATAAAAGTAAAAATATACTATTCACCAAAAAAAAAATTTAATTTATTGAGCCACATTTTAGTCGTCGCTATTAACCATGACACTAGGATTTTCGAAATTCAATTCATAGAAGTGGTAAATTTTCATTTAAATGAAATGGTCAGTTTTTTATCTACCACTATGTGGTTTGACTATTCATTGAAAATTGAAGTTTTTCAAAAAAATACCAAAAATTCAGCCTAAGAATTATTTGATATTCCGAATTCAAAATTGATTTCTATTTTTCCAAATTCAAAACATATAAGTGGAATTAATTAATTTTAAAATTAATTCCTGTTATCAAAACAAATAGCTTGTTTTTAAGAAACAATAACTATCAAAAGATTGATACTTGTTTATTTCCAATTTCAAAGTGAAATTATTTCCAATGACCATCATTGGATTAAATGGTAAAAATATATTCTAATTACACTTTAAAACCAATTAAAAAAATAATTTAACCATATAAAATATTTCGATGAAAAAAGTTGTTTTTAATTAAAATATAGCATGTTTTTACTATTCATTAAAATTTGAAAGTTATCAGAATAATATGAAATATTTATCCAAAGTAAATTTTTATATCCTGATTCCAAAGAAAAATTTAATTTTGTCAAATTTAACTTATAGACATGTCAAAAACAAGATTTAAGGTGGGTTCCCATAAAAAAGCAGCAAAACTACATTTTTTGAAAAATACTTATTTTACTCGAAAAAATTATTTTGTTCTCATACCATGTTATAAAAAGTGTGTAAGATGAATAATAATGTTATAAAATTCAAAATGTAGTTGATACTATTAATAACGACTAGTTCATAATAATATTATAATTATATATCGTTGTTTAGTGAACCCTGGTATTGCGTACAACACACGCTATCGAGGAAAGTCGCGATTGCGTATAATGCAAGCCAAATCAGGGTTGCATGTTGTGAAAGACTCCTCCATTGTTTCGTATAATAGAATCCAACCATATTTCATTTATACATTGAATATATATATATATATTTATATACAGTCAATTTTTCGTAGAATAACATCTATCAATATTGTGTGTAACATGATCCAAGAATAGTGTTGTGTATATTGCAAGCTCATATGGTGTTGCGTATAGTGCAAGGTAATCTTGTTGTAGCATACAACAAAATACATCAATGATATTAAAAGAATATTTTTCATAAAATCTCGGGATGTTACATTCCTCCCCCATTAAAATGAATTTCTCCCTCAAAATTCGTCGAGGTTATAAATCATTTACTATTTATAGAAACCCACATCGTAAAAAGGAATACTAAAACATAATTTTAAAAACTAAAGTATGAAATTTAATAATTACCCAAAGAAACTCATCACTGGGTTTCCATATAGGAGAACATAGGTGAAAATATGGATATGGAAGAAAAATCTAACCATCATGTTCTAATGGAGAGTGGTAGAGAAAATGGTTATGAAAAATCCATCAATCACAAAGCCATAGATTGTGATGATCTAAGGTAACATCTGATTCATCGGATATAAGGGCACTAGGATGACATTTTTGGTTTTCAAGATCATTTCCCTAAAGTGGATGAAATTGGAATTAGATGAAATACTTTCGTGATTTTGGTACAGTCTCACTGTTGGTTGTTCTTTGGACAATTTCCACTTCATCTCTTAAATAAATGAAGTTGAATTTGTCATTCGTGAAGTGTTAGCAGGTCATGTGATAGAATGATGGGTCATTCCATCTGTCTCAAACAAAAGGTTATAAAAGTTATCAAAAATACATAAGTCCATCTATAGTGAGATTAATCATATGTGGTTCCTAAAATGGACCTATACTTCATATATCACACTGCTTAATATAATAAAACCAGTTTCTACTAAGCATGTACTTCTCGTAGGACAGTGGTAAGAGATAAAGGCCATTCGCACTTCGATTTTGGGTTCAAATCCCACAGCCTTGTCCGACGTGATGGGATGTCGCCCGTCCTGCAGGTTTTCATTTTTCTAAAACTACATTACTATAATATCCCATAAATAATATCGAAAAAACTTTTATCCATAACGAATACTAACTTATGTCCAACATAATCCATTCCAATATTTAGACTTATCCATAATACTGCAGTCCACTCTCATATTATAGGGAAAATGATTACGAGAGATTTCATATAACAAGCATGTTAATACCATCGTTGATCCCCATATATCATAAGATAAGTCTTGTTGGTCACATTCCAAATATTTGAAGGCCTTAATCATATATTCTCTTGAAAAATTAATACCCATTGAATATTAGTGAAAACATGAGTGATGTCAAAAGTTAACTATTTCCACATACAAAAACCCCAAAATTCTATATACTCAAACCATGATATAATTATTTCCATATATCAGTCATGATCTCATGAATACTGTCAAACATTTCATTTTATTCTTATCCCTTCATTATGCGTATATCATCTTTTTTCCAAAAATATCTCAATCATATTCCATGGTTACCAGTACCATAAAATTATTGAAAACCACAATAGACCAATACATAAAAATTCCAATATTCCACGATACTATATACAACATTTTTTTGGAATCCCTTTACATAAACACTTAATCATTCCACCACATCGTTTTCATAATCAACATCGCCAATAGTGATCGCATGTGACTTCACTTTATCCTTTTCCATAAGTGGTTGCTCATGTCGATCACCACTAACCCTTAGATTATGGCATTTATTAGCATAATGCCCCATTTCCTTGCACTTGAACCATTGAAGTGTTGGTAGTGTGTTCTCTACAGTAGTTTCTTTATTCACATCATTATCAACCCTTTTTCCATTACATCGATACTCAGATGATCGATGACCTTCTTTTCAATACTTAAAAACATTTTCTAGTCCCTTTAAGACAATCTCCACCATGCTTCTTTCCACACTTTGAGCATAAGGAATCATTCATCTTTTTTTTCACCATTATTCTGAGATTTCTCCTTGAACTCCATCTTTCATTTCTTGTGAAAACCATGAGAAGGAAAAGTAACATCAACTTCCACAAAACACAATTTCTTCATAGCTACTGAAGTCTCTTATAGCTAATTCCCTTCGATGATTTGGATTTAAGCCACTGAAGAATCGATCAACATTACTTTCAGGTTGGATGATAAAGCCAGATGCATACCTTGCAAGCCTTGTAAAATTTGCTTCGTATACACCAAAAGATTCATCATCATTTTTTCTTTAGTTTAAGAAACTCCGTCTCAATCTCTGTTCGAAGAATACGAGGGAAGTACTTATTGAAAAATAAGTTCTTGAACTCATCCCATTCCATGGACTCCATTTCATCTCTTGGCCTCCTATTCTTGATAAGATTCCACCATTGATCAGCTTCACCTTCTAAATGATATACTGCTAAGATGACTTTATCATGTTCAGAACATTGAAGAACTGAAAATATCTTCTCAGTGGTACTGATCCATTGTTCAGCAGCAAGTGGATCAGAAGACCCACTGAAAGAAGGTGGACATTGTCTCATGATGGACTCAATAGAATATTGTTCCCTTTCCTACTCATTTTGATGTCCATAATGATTCATAGCTTGTGTAAGTATAGAAATAAGATTTTTCACTCCATCTCCCATTAAATTTGTTTGTTCAGGAGGACAATCATTGCATTCTCCATTGCATTGATCAACACAGTTCCTTCGTGTTCCATCCATCATCTGAAACCCAAAAAGAATAATGTTAGAGGAAAAAATAATGTTAGGGAAACAACATCGTAAAGGTAGACTACCCTCAATATCTAACATCTTAGGTTAAATTCTATGATCGTTACCGTAGTTCTAGAACTATATCCGATACGTATACTAATCCTTAGGGACATCCCTAGACATACCTTAAAAATATCTCTAGGGATCTCACTAATGGTTTCGAATCCTAGTTTACAAAGGATGACTAAAACTTTCCTCTGATACCAACAGTTGATACCTAAAGCTTGACGTACATGGACATTACATTAATTTTGTGGAATACTTAGTACATAACAAAAATAGACACACATGGACCATAATAGTTTAGTGTCATTGGAATCTCGGAATATAATCTTCTAATTGTGGTGAAAGATCTTCAACATCTCCCATAATGATCTTCCCTTTTTTTATTACCTAAAACCTTTCTTTATATCATGGGGAAAAGAAAACATAAAAGGGGTGAGCTCAAATGCCCAGTAAGGGTAATCATAGAGAACATAAAACAATCCAGAAACATATGAATGAAAAAAACATGAACATAAAATCTAAACATCAAAATCATGAGAAAAGAAATTAATCATGGAAGTACGTAAGGCATATATCATAATGGAACATCAACCATGATAAAATATAGTGGTAATAAAACCTGTAATTGTGGAAACCATTCAGCACATGGTATGATTTCCATAGTAGCCAATGTATTGCTGGAATGACAATCTTAGTGGATAAAGTCCCTTTCTGAATCGAGTACACTGCTCGTTTCAGTCCTGTATCACTGAACCAGATTAACTTACTATTCCAGCCATATCTATCTCATGAGATATAAATCTTTACCCAATGCATTGGAGGGAGATATAGGTCCCACCCATCTCATAATGAAACCATTCTTACTTTTGTCACAAAATAAACATAAACCATTCATCCTAACCCAAAGTATAAAATGGGTTTCATAAACATCACCCCATCATCTCATAATCCATATAAAACAAATGGACATTTCATCATAAGAAAAGTGAAACCATGTAAATCATAGAGAAATTAATCCTGAAACATACACATATGAAATAATGTCATCTTAGATAGAAAATGGTTTTGATGAAACATTTGAAATGAATTCTTGAGGAAAATATCCTTTATTCTTTAAAATAATTTTCTTCCACAAAATGCCATGAACTTTTAAAAGAAAAGTATTTTTTTGAAAATAGACATAAAATCTTGTAGAGTATGCTTCATGAAAATGAGGCGTTATGAAACCGTAAAAATCCGTTCACACCGTATAAATTAAATATAACATTCTTCTTGTACTTTTGTCGGAAAAGTAAAAAAGTACCACGTAAAAGATAGATTCCTTTCACACCATGTAGTAAAAGTCAGAAATGGGACAAACAGACATTAAACATACATGAAACCATTTTTATAAAATAGGGACATGGATGATAAATATAACCCCAGTGAATACTTACGAATAAACAATCTCGGATAAGAGCGAGATTGGAATAGTTATCACTTACCTTACGTCTGAAATGATTGTTACGTTTCCGAACCTCCTGTATAATGATTTAAATAATGTCATTGAATTATTACAGAATAATATTCATTATTATGATATCATATATGGTTCATTTATGACTTTATATTACCCGTTCTTTTGTAAGTTCCATGTTAAAGCAACGTTTTAGGTTAAATTGTTTTACTTATCGTACATGTTTGTACTTTCTGTTATTGATATTATTACTTATATCCTGATTTACATAATTCCAAAATGTAAAAAATTATTTATATATAATATATATTCATTATATACATATATATATTATAGATTGATTAAATGGAATGAAATACACCGTTCATGGAGACGGTAGGCTGTACGTATGCATGAACGCTGTTTTTGTTTCATCATTGAATTGAATGGAATTAATTGGATGACTTACATATATATATATATATATACATAAATCTAGTATCATTATTATGTCATATATTTCATGATTACTTATTATATATACTTTATAATCATTCATGAATGGTTAATCATTGAGAATGAATCTCATCGTGTCGTGGAGACGGTAGTCCGTATGTACGCACGAGCGATGATATCATTCCCATAATTATTGAATTGAATTGGAGTTGGTGATACAATATATCAGAATCCGTATGATGTTATAATAACTATGTACAGTTATTCTTTACACCATTATACCCATCCAAGTAAGGTGGTGTTGGAAAAACATATTACACCACGGCGTAGAGACGGTATTCCGTTCGTACGCACGTGCGGTGATTTCGATTTCCGTAGGATGGATAGATGGTGAAATAGGGTTGTTTCATACTTATAATAACATATTAGTATATGAGTGATACTTATGTTATTACTTCATAATGAAACATCTAAAGAAGAAGAAGTATAAGAAGAAATAAAGTTGAAACAATTGGTAAGAGATATTACCTCTTCTTTCAACATGCCTTTTTGAAACCTCCTTTTAGGGTACTAAGATTGGTCTTTGTAGAAGAACAGAACCTCTAGGATGTTTCTAGGGAAGTGGAGAAGAGAAATTATTAGGGGTTGTCAGAGCTTCAAGGCTCAAAGTGGTGTGAGGAAGAGAGGGAGGAGGTGCCCTTTTCTAAGGGAGGAGAGGGGAACCTTTGGAATAACTAAAAATATTATTTTATTATAAAGTCATATTCGGTTTTTAATAGCTCGAATTGTGTAATTTAGAAGATAAGGTGGGTATGGGTCGAAATAATCTCATCCAATATAATTTATACAAGTTTATGTTTCTATTTTAACCTTATCATTTAGATTTAACTTTAAGTTATATTATTTTTCTTTTACAGTGTCTTCTTGTTTTCTTACACTATAAGGTTAATAAACATACTATAACAAGACAACCGAAACCCAAGTGGTTTATTATTAATATATATAACCATATATAAGTAATTTGGCCCAACCGTAGATTTTTAGGAATAAAATAACAATTAATAATATAATATTGTTTTTTAAAAACTATTTTATGTCAATTTGACACTATTTGGTAATTGATTTTTGTGAAACTAAAAACAGAATGATTAGTTCGAAAAAAGTTAATTAAATCAATAATAACATGTTATATTAACATATAAAATTAGTGTAATTCATAAAAATCCTCAAATTACATTTATTTGGGTATTTATAACATCAATTATGTCAATATTTCATTAATAAGACAATTACTACATCATCTTTGTGTCATAAATAAATTAAAATATTTAATCTCTAAAAATTATAAATAAAATACCATTATGTAGGAAATATTTTTAGATTTCTAATGAATATTTATAGTCTAATTTATCTTATCTATAACCCTATATTAAAAAAGGTTTACTTATTAAACATTGATTTTAACTATTTTAACCCTTTTTAAAATAAATTAACATTAAATGTCCTAATCTAATCCAAGTGGGCCTAAATGGTCATATTTTATTCTTAAGGTTGTTTTTTGGTCGAATTAAACTTGTCCAATAGAATTAGGACATGTTTTAGGGTAATCATAATATCATTTTTACCCTTAACTACCCTATTTACATTTAACCGTGGTAAATAAAAGTAAAAAGTTACAATTCACCAAAAAATAATTTTTATATCATTGAACCACATTTTAGTCTTTGATATTAACAGTTTCTCTCAGATTTTCGAAATTCAATTCACATAAGTGGTAAAATATTATTTAAAAGAAAAAGTCATTTTTTTATCTACCACTAAGTGATTTCACTATTCATCGAAAATTGAAGTTTTTCAAAAAAATACAAAAAATTCAGCCTAATAATTATTTGATATTCTGAATTCAAAATTAATGTCTATTTTTCTAAATTCAAAACCTAGAAGTCAAATTAATTAATTTTAAAATTAATTCTCGTTATCATAACAAATAGCGTGTTTTTTAGAAACAATAACTATCAAAAGATTCATACTTGTTCAGATCCAATTTCATAGTGAAATTAATTCCAATGATGAAAATTGGATTAAATGGTAAAAATATATTCTAATTACTTTTTAAAACCAATTAAAATGATAATATATCCATATAAATTATTGCGATGAAAAAAGTTTTTTTTAATTAAAATATATCATGTTTTTACTATTCATTAACATATGAAAGTTATCAGAAAAATAAGAAAAATTTATCCAAAGTAAATTTTTATATCCTGATTCTAAATAAGAATTTTATTTTGTCAAATTTAACTTATATACATGTAAAAAAATGATTTAAGGTGGGCGTGCCATCAAAAGAAGGCAAAACTACATTTTTTAAAAAATAATTATTTTACTCGAAATATTGATTTTGTTCTCATACCATGTTCTAGAAAGTGTGCAAGATGAATAATAATGTTACAAAATTGAAAATGTAGTTGATACTATTCATAACGTCTAGTTCATAATAATATTATAACCACATAACGTTCTTTAGTGAATCCTAGTATTGCGTACACCACATGCTATCGAGAAAAGTCGTGATTGTGTATAATGCAAGCCAAGTCAGGGTTGCGTGTTCTGCAAGACTCCTCCGTTGCTTCATATAATAGAATCCAACCATATTTCATTTATACATTGAATATATATATATTTATATATATAAACTCAAGGTTTCGTATAATAACTACAATCAAAATTGTGTGTAACATGATCCAAGAATAGTGTTGTGTATACTGCAAGCTCATACGGTGTTGCGTATAACGCAAGGTAATCTTGTTGTATCATAAAACACAATACATCAATGATATTAAAACAATATTTTTCATGAAATCTCAGGGTTTTACAATTCTGATTAGCATCAATTATGAGTAAAGAAGGAAGATATTATGAGTGTAACATTTAATATGAGGTATGAACATTATGAGTTTATAGTAATACCATTTGGATTGAATAAAAAACTCTCTTTTTATTGATTTAATGAATAGATTATTCATGGAAAAACATGATAGTTATTTTGAGGTATTTATAGATGATATCTTTATGTATTCCAAAATTTATGAAGACCATGAGAATCACTTGAGGATTATTCTTGAGACTCTTAGAAGAAAATTGTTTTATAATAATTTCTCAAGTATGAATTCTGAATTTAGAATGTTTATTTTCTTGGATATATTTTCTAAGAAGATAAAATACCAGGTTATCCAATGAATATAAAGGCAGTCAAAGAATGACTTACAATAATAATCATAATTGAGGTATATATTTTTATTTTTTGGGAATGCAGCTAATAGCAAATTTTTCCAAAAACAAATTATGATTGGATAACCCATTAAACAAAATTATATGTAAATAAGTTATTTTCATATGGATAAAAAAATGTGAATAATGTTTTAAAGATCTAAAGTGTATATTGTTCAATGATCTGATTTTGAATCTACGACTAGGAAATGATTGATTTGTGATATATAGTGATGCATCGAAGAAGGGACTATGTTGTATCTTCATACAGAATGATAAAGTTATTTCCTATTAAAAAAAGTAGTTAAATACCCTTGAAAATAACCATCATACTCATGATCTAGACTTAGTGGCTATAATATTTATTTTGAAGATATGGATACATTATCTCTATAGAGAAAGATATGAGATATAAAAGGATCATAAGAGTCTGAAATATATATTTTCAAATAAAGATTAAAAATGAGACAATGATGGTGGCAAGATATACTCATGGATTTTGATTTATCAATACATTGCCACCTAGAGAGTAAAAATAAGGTATCATATGCATTGAGTAGGAAAGATCATGGAGTTCCATCTAAAATGATGATTGATAGGGATCTTATGTTCATGGAACTAGTAAATATGGATAAATGAATTATTAATGATGGGAGACATTTATTATTTTTTTAATTATTTGTAAACCATATTTATTGGAAAAGATAAAAAGTTATCAACTCTATAATTAAAATTTTCAAAATAAAATAAATGACATTTATGATGGAAAATTAGAAGACATCATTTGTGAAAATGAAATTATGATATTTCTAAAGAGACTTTGTTTTCCATATATAGCTATGATGAAAATGTAATTTTCAGATGATTCTCAAAGATCAAATCATTCAATATACCATTGTAGCACCAAGATGTATAGGTATTAGAGATAACTTTTTTGGTGGGATAATCTGAAGTGGTAAATTAATAGGTAAAGGATGTGAGTGACCATCCTATATGATTCATGAAACCTATATATATACCTATATCTAAGTGGGATTAAATTACTTTAGCGTTTGTAACAGGAATACCAAAGACTCCAACAAAGAATGATTCAAAATGGGTTATTGTTGACCACCTTACAGAATATGCACACTTCCTTGCTAGAATAGAATATTTACCTCTTCAATTACATTAAAAACTCTATACTAATGAAGTTGTATGAATTTATGGTGAACCTATTATAATAATTTATAGTATCAATCCATTATTTATACTGAAAGTTTGTAAAAGTTTTTAGAATGATATTATTACGATGCTTTATTTGAGCACCGCTTATCACCATCAAACTAATGGATAATCTGAAAGGGATATTCAAACATTATAAGAAATTTTGAGGTCTATATCACATTAATTTCATGGTATATATGATATATTTTAGTAAAGGGTATATTAACCCTATAACAATTTCTTCCTTCCAATTATTATAATTGCATTGTATGATGCATTGTATGAAAATAGATTTGTTAGTCTATCTTTTTTGGAATGTAGTTGTGGAAAGGAAGCATGTAGGACCAAACCTTGTTGAGGAGACAACAGTAAAGCTAAATACTATTCATAATAATATTAATTAATTTAAAAGTATGAAACATATTTATACTAATAAGTGAAGGAAATATTTGGAATTTGAAGTGGGAGATAACATTTTTTGAATATATTTCCTTAAATGGGTGTTATATGGTTTTTCAAGAAAGGGAAACTGAGCCTAGGTACATCAAGACTTTTGAATTTATAGAAAGAATTTGATTTTTGGATTACTATTTTGAAATGTTACCATGTATATTTAATATACATAATGTGTTCCATATATCATTTTTAATGAAGTACATTACAGAAACAATGCGAGCGATCACCTCTAATGAAATAGAATTGAAACCTGATCATGTCATGAAACATCCCAATGGGGCCCTTGTTGTGACTCTACAAGACCACCTCTAATAGACCAGGTTATGTAGACTAGCACTGAGTATACATATACCTAACATGGGAGGCCTTAGCCTATATACCTACACACACACACACATATTTATCTTATACAATGCTAAAATGTACAAATAACAAAAAAAAACCATGCACGAATACATCTAAATCCCACAACCTGAGTAAGACTGAATGTAAGGAAAGTAAAAAGGGACAATTAAAATCCCAATATATAGATTTTGATGATATTTTCAACCTAAAATTAGTACTTGGGACTACTTACAAAATGATACAAGAACACACCTCAGTTTGTCAGGTCTCACTAAGAAAAGTCTGGTCCAAGTCTATCTTGGACTCTATCAAAAGGTCGATTATTTTCACAAGACACAACAAATGTTAAAAAAAATAATATGGTCTGAGTATAAAAATACCCAGTAGTCTTCGTCAAAACCAGAAAGAAGAAAATAAAATAATAATGTCATCTCTACACAGGTATATGTCTATGACACATATAACAGGAATATCTAGATATAACAAAAAAAAGCACATAGTCTATAGGTAAGTTACAACTATAATGACAACCAAGTATTTTAGTTCAAAGGTTCCATATAACATTAATCTGATACAAAAAACTATTGAGTTTAATAATAATGATGATGTCCTTCTGAGAGGTACTACTTTACGATTTTTATCATAGGAATTACATGCTGAATGTTTGAACTGATTCGATTCATAGATGAAGATCACTCCCATGTACATGTGGTAGACCAACAACTCAATCTAGATTAAAATAGTATGTATATTATTAGAGACTATTTTGTTTTGGTCATCATGATACCAATAACTCCACCTAGGGCATGAAGATGAATAGTGTATCTCACTCCAGGAATAATGAACGGATTCTAACAACTCTATAAAAGAATTCATATGAAAGAGATCACTATACTAGGAGTAGGAGTAGATTATTCTCTAAACCTCAAGGAATAGAAAAGGGGAATATAGACTAATGAAACCTTCCAAAATACCATGGAAAAGGTATCCAAGCCTTTTTTAAGGAGTAAAAAACATATAGTAGGGTTACATTCTGTGTTCCTTTGACCCCAGTTCCTTCCCTTGTCAATGGACAATGTCTCATGATCATTTCCATGTAGAAGGACATGGCATGTAAACTACCTATGTACTCTTCCCTTGTACATGTACATGGCTTATCGTCTGTACTTTGTTAAGGCCATGTTCATGTAGAGGATTACACGGTGTTGTCCAACCTACGTAATCTAGCCCATGTTAATGTACTCTCCGAGGTATATGCTGAGCCACTAGGGGGAGACCACAAACCCTGTGATAGGGTCACAAAGCGTATGATACTCAACTTTTTCTAAAACCCAATTCTCCCCCTTGAGGGGTCCACACAACATGGGGATTTGAGTTACACACCTTGTAGTGTGGGATTTTTCAAATTCCCATATTTGGTTTCATGTCTCTTGACCATTCCTTTGAATTTTGATTTAGAAATATCATTGTTGAAAAATCATGAATCAAGTCCCAATGATCCATGCCATCACTGATAAATTTCTTTTGGCCCTTTTATTCATTCAAAAAATTGGATTGATTATCGCTATCCATTTCACATAAAATAACATGATATTATGTATCCAAAACCATCCAATTTTCAACTGATTCCATCATCACACCACCATCTTGTAATGCTGAGCCCAAATCTACAATATCGAATCATTTTTCTAAGAAATTTGTTCACAATGATCAATACATCAATATATGTAAAACCATTATCTAAATGAAGATTGCACACGATGAATGAAAAATCAGGGGATAAATGAATAAAAACAATCATGAGGAACCAAACCTAGTCTACATTCGTGTCGTCATTGATTCTTTACCATTATAATGCCAAGATAATAATTAATAATTAAACCATGAAGAAAATTCTCTCAAATTTATTTTAATCAAACCCATCCTGCAAAATGCCGGATCTATAAATCAATCTTTTCATCGATTGATTTTCATTTCTTGTAGATATTAAGATTTGGAAAATAATATAATAAAAAAGATCCAACCATGATATGGATCGGACAATGAAAAAGAATGATCTTGTGTCGTAATTTTTTTGTGAGATTCTAAATCCTATTGCTTACTAATCGTCAATCTATGGTCTAATGCTCTCTCCAATGACACTCAAACCATTCCAAGATTATGAAACTAACCCAAAAATTTTACGATCATAGTCTAATTAAAGGATCATCCGTTTGTGCATCAAATAAATAAAATAAAATATTTTAATTAAATATTTTATTCATTTTATACCCACGATGAATTTTCTAAAAATTCCTCACGTTTACCAAGGTTATTTCATGCTTAGGGTTATACCTACATTCTGAACTTAATAGTGACCTTGAATTTTTGATCCATGCCACCATTTAGATATTATTCCACTTTTTTAGGAAAATTACACACAAATGTTACTAATATATTTAATATATTTGAAACATTTATTCTGGGCACACTGGGCTTTGGAATCGTATTCTGTATCTATACATGATCTTCAAAATAATCTATACAATATAAATAAATAATACATAGAATATCTATGTCATTACAATATCCCACCCTTGGGTTTTTACATAAAAAAATAATTACACAAAGAGATGTGGGTACAAAGCATGAATCTGAGCCTCCTACTCCCATGTTCTATCAAAAATATTCCCATATTGCCACCCAACATACAATAAATGAATCAATAACACATGAAAACAATATCATGGAAATCCTTAGCCTCTATTAGATACTGATCAATTATAGCTCCATCCTTGATGTCCATCTCACCTTAGTCTATAACATGTGATGGGTCATGCACACTCCTCCTCAGCTTCAACATGTGGAACATGTCACGTACCATATCTAACTACTGTTTTAGAATAATTGGTATTCCACATCAGTAACTCTACATAGTATCTATAAAGTTCCAATTAATCTCAGAGATAGTTTGCTGCCTTGGAAATATATCCATAATCTACTTCGAGGTGAAACCCACTAGACCACATAGTCTCCCTCCTCAAATCCAAAGAAGCTCTGTAACTCCATCATTCTCTTATGTAGCTCCAAAAATAACACTTTCTTTTCCATTTCTAGGTCCATTGACACTCTATAAACTAAGATAACATGTCCCAAAAAGTGGAATACCTAAATATATAACTAACCCTTTGAGAGATTCCCATAAATATGGGTCACTTGGAGTATGTTCCGAATCCTCCTCAAGTGTCTCTCATTATCCTCCTTAGACGCCATGTACACAAGTATATAATTGATGGAGAATACCATGAACTGGTCTAAGAAATGATGTAAGATCTAGTTCATGATTTACAAGAAAATAGTTAGGGAATTCATCTTGCTAAAGGGGATTTTCATGTACTCATAGTGACTGTAATGAAATCTAGATTTCGTATTCTGTATATCCTCATCTCGTACTGAAAAATGGTGATAGAATTTTTTGAGGTGAAACATCAAGAACCGTCACGCCCCTATCAATTGATAAAATAGTCGATAAATCTTTACTAGTAGACACTTTTTCTTCATGGTAATCTATTTCAAGCACCGATAGTATTAAAATAACCTCTAGCTTCTGCACACCTTCTTAAAGAACAAAACATGGGTTTACTAAGTTAAAACATTCAGTTTAACAAATCCATTCTTATGTATTTCCTCAAACTAAATCCATAGCTCGTAGGGACTTTCAAGAGCCATCTGATATACTTGTGTAAATATCAATGTTATTATGAGATGTACATCAATTCATAAGTCTATTTCTCAATGAGGAGGTAATACTAGAACATCTTCAAGGAAGACATCATCAAAAAACACCACCATAGTAGGAAACTGAGAAATTATAACATCCACTACACCAAGGGTAAGGCTATCCAACTAATGAGTAACCAACTATACACTCTTATGTAAGAGTCCATACTATGCTGCCTGAGTTCCCTTTTCACAAAAAAAAAAGAAAATTTTTTGTGTCATTGTGGACACATCACAACATCAACATGAAATAGTCAAACTGGGCATGAACTATAGATAAAAATTCCATACCTAAGATGATATTTTAATCCCTCATCACTTCAACAAAGACATCCCCACAAAAACGCTCACTCTAAGAGTTTTTTCACACTGTCAGCACAAATATGATATTGCTAAGTCATCTCCAGAAGGAATATCCTAGAGTAGGGGTCGATCCTAGGGATGAAAAAGAATCTATAAGTCTAGAATAAGATATCTTTAAAGGAAGGAATGTCTATAACTAGTGTCTATTAGTACTAAATCTAAGGTAGAAAAGATGTAGATCATACCTTGAATAATTCCCAAAGCCTCTATGTCAGAATAATTAACCACCTACACTATTCTCTCCCATATGCAACATATCCATGAGCTTGATTTTGACTACCTGGGGGTGGTGGTGGTAACAAGTCAAAGCCTCTACCACATATTACTACTCTCCCAACTCTCCTTACATGTCTTCCATCATGAGAACCTATATGCTCTTACTGTTATGTATTACTCAGTATCTCATCCATGGTCTCTCTGTTAGCTTTATAAAGGTATGGAAAATATTTGGAATGATATCCACTACCATAACATTAGTGGCACAACCTCTCTTTGAGATTACTAGACCAATCCTGATTTACCCACAAATCCTATTTCCTGGTACCTCTGAAAATTTATCGCAAATCCATGTACCTATGACTGATGTTAGCTCCCGGCAGCTAAGGTCTCTACTCCAGTATTCCAATTACCAGCAACCAGTGGCACTATCTACAGAACTAAGAAACTCTCAACCCCCAAATATTTCTCTAGCACCCCAACGTATGTAAGAATGCATGGAGGGATAATAATTGACCATATGTCTCTAAACAACCCTCTATTGGTGGTACATTCCCTGAAGAAATGGTCATGAACCATATCCATCAAGTACATGGAGATGTTTGTAAACCTTGATTAATACTTAGGCACTGTGGTGATAACTCGCTAAAGATAAAAAATCTCCTGGATATGTAAAGAACATAGTGTCGATAGATAGACTTCATATCAAAAAATACCCTCAAAATATGACCATTCTAGAGTTGCCTAATCATAAGAACAGGTCACCAAAATCCACCCTCATCTTGCTAATCCATAAATAAGTCTCTCTATTAGGGCCACCAAATAATATTCTAGTGTCCTGGATAGATGGAAATATTTGGTCACCACCTCAAGATAGTACTCATACAACTATGGTCCAGGATTATTACTGATCCTAAGGTGTTTATTTCACTAAAACTAATGATGTGTTCTTGGTCGGTACACCTCATCCATTTGGAATGAAGGTACCATGTGCTGCAGTACATCCGGCAGTATAGCTGGTGAACCAATTAGAGGTAGAATCTCAAGAACTGGTCCCTGTATTTAGCCTCATCACTAGGGGGGGGGTCATACTTTTGATCTTGATGTGGAATCCTAGCAAGAATATGTCATAGAGGGACCCTAGAATAAATAAGATGTACCATAGCCAATGAGATTATATAGAGAGATGACTCAAGAAGGACATCTAAATGACAAACCATTTCTATATGATGTTTTACCATTATTGTTTTAGATTTTGTTTTTCATGTACTGAGTTTAAAAGAATGAGATCAGATACTTGGTGTATGAACAGATCATCCACTGCACCAGAACTGGAATCCCTGGCCTGAAAGCTAACCTCAAAACAATTAACACTATTTACCCAAACCAATCTCGTAGTATCAAATTTAAAGGAAGAACTGACTCTTCTAATACCACCTTGTCATGACCCTTCCCAATGGGGACTGTTCTATGACTCCCAATGCCCACCTCTAATAGGACATGTAATAGAAACTAGCACCATTTAGACATATCACTAACATGGGAGGACGTAGCCTATGTACCTATACACAAGCCCACAACTTTAGAATGTGATGATATTTAAAAACAATTAAGAAACCATGCATGAATACAATAAAATCTCAAAACCTGAGTAAGAAAAAATTTAATTGAAAGTGAATAGGGCCAAATAAAAGCCCGCCATAATGAGTTTGAAATCAAGCTCAACTAGAATGTTGTATTGGGGAATATTACCAAAATACCTCTAGAGCACACCTCAGTCTGTTCATTATCACTAAGAACCATCTATTATTGGTCCATATAAGACTCCATAAAAAGGTTGATCCCATTCATAAGACATGACACGTGCGGGTAAAGCTTGTGTAGAGGTGAGTATAACAATACCCATTAGGACACCATAAAACCCAAATGAATATAATAAAAAAATACAGTCAGATCTACATAGGTATATGTATAAAACACATATAATGAGAATATATAGATATACTCAACATAGAAACATACTCTAAAGGAAATTAAAAAAACTATTTTAGGATTTGGATCCCATATGGAAGGTTCCATATACCACTCATTCGGAAGAAAAAACTCTTAATTCTAATAACACTGATGACATCTATCGAAGAGGTATTGCTCGTTGGGTCTCATCATATGAAGTACATGCAGAAAATAAGAAGAGATAAAATACATATATGATGATTTATCCTATGGCCATGGGTTATACAAAAAACTCAATCTAGATTAACCTACTATGTAGAATATTGTTGCGGGCATACTTTTGGTCATGATGATACCAAGATCTCCACCCTGGGCATGAAGATGAATAGAGGACATTAGTCTCAGACCCACATAAGGATTCTAACAACTCTATCCATGATGTCCCACTAAAGGGATCATTTTCCTAATAGAAAGAGGTGATTCCACAATAACCCTTAGTTAATGGATAAGGGGAATTCACACAAATGAAACTTGTCCAAGAAACAAAGGAAATGTCTCCAATAAATGTTTTAAGGATTAAACAGTGTGTAGTATGGTGATACACTGTATTCTTTTCACCTCTAGTCCTACCCATGTAAACATCCTTTGTCTCATTCCCATATCTGTGTAACAATATACGACATGTAAGCCTCCCATGTACTCTTCCTATGTACCAATATAAGACTTAACCATTTATTTTTTCCATGTTGTTTCCATGTGGGGGAGTACATGGTGTTCTCCAACCCGTGTATTCTAGCCTTTGTCTGTGTACCCTTTGAGGTACAAACTGATCCATCGTTGAGAGACCACACATCATGTGATAGGGTCAAACACCATGGGATACTTAAATATCTCAAAACCCTAAATTACACTAAAAGGGGACCACATGGAGTGTGTCTTTGAGTTACACACTGTGTAGAGTGAGATTTTCCAAATTCCTAGATCTAGTTTCATGCATCTCATCCATTCCATCATGCTTTGATATGGTGACTGTAATGTTGTAAAATATTGAATCAAGTCATAATGAGCCATTCTATCATAGATCAACAACATCTGAACCTTATATTATTTCATAAATCATGATTTTTTTCTATATTCAATGCATGTAGAACACCAAATATGGTATACAAAACTATATGATTCACTAAATCTTCCATCTTCACACAACAGTTATTTTGGGCTGATCATAGATATATAATACTTTATTTTTTTCCATGAAATGAGTAAAATAATTTATTCATCATGGTATGTAAAATTAAAGGCCAAATGAAGAAAGCATGCGATGAATGATGAATTTTGGGAGAAAATAACAACAAAAATCAAGAGGATTAGACCTCAGTTGATGTTCATGTCGACCTAAATTTTTTTTCGTTAAAACAAAAGGTGGTGAATAAACAATTAATACAGGAAGAAAATTCACCCAAATAATGATTAATCTGACCTGTCCTAAAAAATGGCTGATACAAAAATCAATCCATTCTTTGAATGATTTGAATTCATCAAAAAAATATGAATAGGGATGGAATCCAATAAAAAAATATCCTTCCTTGAGATGGATTTATCATTCTTATAGAACAATCCAAAATCACTATTGTTGGTGAGATCCGGAATCTTGTTTCTTGTCGATCGCCAATCTATGATCCGGTTAGCAATTTTCTAAGAGGGATCCTCCAATGATCGCTACAACGACTGTCCAATAGCTCTAGGGTTAGGTGGATAACCCTATAATTTATTCATAATCATCTACTAAAAGGTTGTTCAGTAGATAAATAAAAAAAATATAATATAATATAATATAATAATAAAATTATTAATTATTTAATTAAATTTTATTTCCGCGATAAATTTTCAACCAATTCCCCATGCCGACTATGGTCAGATCTCTCCAAGGGTAAACCACACATTCTGAACTCAATGGTTCCCATATATTTCTAATTGTGATCCATGTTGATAGGTTATTCAAAATTTTCAATAAACATTCAAACACATTCTAATCATTATATTTAATATATTTCTGACATTTATTCCGTGGACATCAGGCCTTGGAATATCACATTTCCTTATCTCCTGGTCTTAGAAATAATCCATAAAATATTAAAAAATATTAGATGATAAATCTGAGTCATTATATATCGATTTTAATATGAAGAGATCTTACATATTCTTAAATATAGTGGGAAAGTATTTAGGGATAAGTTTACTCAACATGTAATGTTATGTTGGAGAAATCATAAAATGGAGGAAGCAATAAGGGAATAAGATCATGTAATCAAGAAGAACCACGCTCATATTTTTAGAAAGTGATTTCCTTTAAAATTTAAAGGGAGAAATTCTTATAAGAGGGAAGAATGTTACAACCAATATTCAATTATAGTAACTGAACATTAAATGTAAAAAAAAAATTAATACAATTCACATTTTATTTTTTAACAAAAAAATATAATTTTATCGTATGAATATCGATTTTTAAATTAGTTGAAAAATTAGTCCTAGAATGATTTTTAAAAAATTATCCCTTAGAAATAAGATTTTATGAATAAATAAAAGTATAGTATTTAAAAATTCATACTTTTAATAACAATAATGTGTAACATATAATTAAAAAATTGTTTTATATAAATAATGAATAGATCATTTGGAGGTAGAAAGGGATATTTTTCATTAAACTATTTTTTAATGCTAGATGTAATTCGTTTGTAATTAATAAAAATAAAATTTAATGGTGAAAATTTTAAATTGAAATTATAGATTATATATTTAAATATATGAATTTAAATCTATATAATTATTATTACAAGTAATATAGTTAATGTATGATCATATTACGCTTGAAAAATATATTTTTTTGAATACTTTTTTTCGACATGTTTTCCTGTATTATTTTTCAATTACATTTTTAAAATTTTATGAATTTAATTTGATAAAATGGATTATACATTTTAAATCGTCATAATTAATATTATATAATAACTTCCACTAAATTTTTCGTTCATAATAAATAGAAAAAAAATTAATTATCATGATTAAGGTTAAAATAGGTTTACTAGGTGATTAACCTAAAACAAGAAGGGTTAAAATGACCTAATAACATAATGAAATCCCCTTGGTTGGTTGGATTTTGATGTCAAACATATAAAATTATAACACTATATACTTTTGAGACATTTTACCAAGAATTTACTTTACATCATTTTAAAACATTGAAACATTATTTGTGTGTCACTCACCTCAATAATAAATGGGCACCTCCTCCCATAACTTCTTCACACAAATTAAACCATTTATCTCAAAAAACCAAATCAATATATCTCCCCAACATCCTTATACACGTTCTAGCTCTAAATATATTTTAAAAAACCAACCATATGGTACTTCATAAGATATCAAAATGGGGTTTTTTTAAGCGATGGTAATCATCTTCAACAAGATCTTTCCTTTTTATTTCTTCTTTTACCACCTTCAATTATGTATTAATAATTTAAATATAAACAAATTTAAAAATATAATTATATTTTATTATGGTTATGGAATAATATTTATCAACATACTCATGCATAAAATGATAACTAAAACAATCGATCATGTGTACGGAAAACTGCCACCTCATGAACCAATGCAATTTGTTTTTCATCGCTGACTCACATAGATAGTTGTAGTGATTGAAATAATGAAAATATATGATACATATGACTTAATATTAATTCTGACAAATTAATATATAATCCACTATTTACCCTTTCACCCATTAAAGAAATGATAACGCCACTCATGCATACATGTGAGTTATGGTGTCCACAAAGAGTTGTGAATAATTTTCCATGTCCGAAATTAAATAATGATACTAAGAGGTATATAATGTAAAAATTTGATATTCATAACATTAATATTATTTTGTATATTATGAAACTATATTCTATTAACATCAATAATAACTTCTATTACAAAATATAGATGAGAAAATGAAGTCGTTAACATTTGAGACAATCATAATAATGAAAGATTATTAGAAAATAGGTGGTAAGATGTTATAAAATGATCCTATATGATATTATAAATAATAATATGGATATATTATAAATTAATTACATGTATAAAACTATTATAATGGAGGTTAAATCACGTTCAACTAAAGGGATGTGTGAGGTAAGGGGTTTCTTTACTCAATTTCCAATTTATTAGGTTATACTTATACCTTATTGACCATGTTAAATCATGATTATATGTTAAATGGATTAGGAATGTATTATTTTATATTTAAAATTTCATTTGTTTGGATTTAAATTTAATAAAAATATTCACTTCACTGATTAATAAACACTTTATATTGTGGTCATTGTAAGTGATTTCATCTCAATTTCCATTTCATTGAGACATATTTGATATGAGGATCATTTTTTATTTTATATGGTGTTCATTCTAGAATTTTTTTATATTTAACATGAATAAATAATTATTAATGAGGATTTATGTTTCAATTCATGTTTATTATTTCAAGTGGTTACAATTAAAAATTTACTAAATATGTAGGGATTTAATTATGAATCTATTTTTTGGACTGACATAAATTCCATTGAAGCATTATTATAATATAACCTTTATAAAATCCATATATTTTCTCATCATATAGAAGTTTAAGGATTTCAATATTTTATTCCAAATTTTCCACAATTAGGTTTTTTAATCAATTAAATATATGTTAAAAAAAATAATTTTTATTTCCCTTTTAATTGGCTATAATTTTCTTCCATGTCCATATTTTTCAATCTTTTACAAAATTCCTTTATTAATCAAATTATTTATTAACTGTATTTTATGTTATCCTTGTTTTTTAAATATTCTAAAGGAGTCCTTCTATTTTTTCTATATGGATTATTTTGAAATTTATTTAAAAAAATTACAAATTAATGTTTATAATGTATAAAAAAATAAATTACATCCCCACCGCTATAACCATTTTATAATATTTAGATTATTGAACATGTTTTCAATTTGGTTACAATGAAAACTCTTAAAATATATTATTTTATCCATTAAATTATACATTCATTATTTTTCCAAATTATATGATTTTATTTCAAAAACCTTACTGAGAAACCCCCCTATGACCTTGATTCCCTATTTTAATCTTAAAACCATCATAGAAAATTCTTATGTATAAACATAAATTGGTTCTCCAAAGAAGAGGTATAGTTCGTTAACACGTGTCATCATTTTTTTATTACTATACCCCATGAAATCATATCCAAATATATTAAAATAATAAGACCCATTTATTCCATAGTATGATATTCTATTATGTCAATGGAAAAAATATATCCATCCCCTATTATATCAAATGGGAAAAAAATGTCGATTATGTGTATGGTGGACAACCTCCTTACGAATAGATTCAATTCATTTTATATTACAAATCTCAAGGATATAAATAATTATTCATTTAATTTGTGTGTATATATATATCTAATATATATGATATAATTATACTTATAAAACTATAATATAATATTCACCTTCTTACTGTTTAATCCATTAGAAAAGGATAACATCGTTCATGCGTATGTGTAGACTACTACATCGACAAAGTGATGTGATAAATTTCTCATTTTATTTGGATATTTAAGGTAATAATGATAGATTCAATGATATATATATAATATATATTATATAATAATGAATACTTAAATGTTGATATTTTATTTACCTTTCTTTCATCCATCCATCTAAAAAATGGAATAAATGTCCTTGCATACGTATGACCTTCCATATCTATGAACAATGTAATTCATTTTTCTGTATCAAAATTTTATGGATCACTATAAAAACATACATAATGAATATATATGATATTTATATCATGATTATAATTGTAGGTATTATGGAATCATGATCAATGTACATGGACTGAAACTATAGAACAAAAACATACATGTAAATCAAAGTAGTTATTACCATGAACATCAATTTTTAAAAATAATTATTAATAAATTCATGGTAAAATGTTATAAGTAAATAATAAATGGAATGATATATATCAATATGGTTCTATAATATATTTATAATAAATCTATATTTATTATATATGATGTTCAGAAACATATAATGGAAGTCAAACCAGATGTAAGAATTTTTTTCAAAATCACATCATTATTCAGTATTTGTTATATTTAAGACTCTATTGGGGGAATTATTTGATCTTTATGCTTTAAAAACAATATATTTTCACCTTATCTGGTTATTCTTATAAATTAATAATTCTAATTTTATTTTCCTCTTTTTAAGTACTGAAGATACCAAAACATATTTATAGAAAACCGGCCTTGTTTTTTACTCGGTTGTGAATATTTCTCGTTAATGTCGTTATTTTAATTTAAATTTCTAAATTTATAATTTTTAAAATTATAAATGGATTTCTTAAAAAAAATTAAATATTTTTTAATTTTTTCAAATTTTTTTAAAAGGAATCTTATTGTCATTTTCTTTATGAGGTATTTTTTGACCTTTTTACAACAGTGTAAAATGAATGACTTTGAACTCATTCAACATGTGGAAATTACATGCCATCATGTAAACTCATTGATTTTAAGTGTATTTTACTATTTTATAATTATATTTTCACATAAAAAAATTTCCTTCATTTTTTGGAAGTATTTTATAATTTAAATGAGTGATTTAAGAGTGAAAGTGTATTTTCTCCAATAAATTTTACAGTATTATATTTAATGTATATTAATCTATGTCATTAATTTGTGAATATAATACTTTTTTAGGGATGTTATATTTTTATAACATTCACCATATTAATTATAATGTTTTATGAATATGTTTACTGATTAGAGAAATTAGTATCAATTCATATGCCATTTTTTCTAGATGAGTTTTTATGTTGATTATATTCCACCCATTTCATATGATGAATGCAATGGACTTATTAAGTAATGGTAGGGGACTGATATTATCCCTTGACGCATCAGTAGGTATCACAATGAAAAGTATTTTTGGTATTTTTACAATTAATTACCCATTTATGAATGATGTATTGGCATGTGGCCTTGATGGTGAGTTTATTATGTCCAATAGCATGCATTCAATCATTATGAAACAAGTCATTATTGTCAATGTGATTATTTATGTCTTTATTTTATCCATGAATTTAGTCTCCTAGTTTATGGTATTAGTTATGTGGGATATTTTATTATTTTATATCTCATCCATAGTAATCATGTTTTATTTACTTGATTTTAACTTCCACTATAAAAATACAATTACTAAGAATCAGAGCTCACCAAGTTTTTATGTTTCCTTTATATAGGTTACCAGAATGTTTATAATGATTGATATGAATGAATATTTGAACGAAAAAATGGATACCTCAAATAATATACTATGTTTTATTTTATATTTCCATTTGTTATGTGGGATTCAAGATTGTATCTAGTTTCCATGTCTACTATATAACCTGGTCCATTAGGATGTGATTACATGTTTCTCATGCCATTATAATAATGTAACTCTTGAATGTGGGCTAATAGTTTCAATGTAATTAAATTCGGTATCAAATTCATTCTAGTATAATCCTTGAGAACTAGATTTATGGAAACATGGATTAAAGCATATAACCTAATAAATGACCTTGAGGAATTTTCTAAGTATAGTAAAATATCCTAAATTTATGGTAAGACAAAAATTATATGGTTTAAGTATAAATACATCCATTTATAGATACTAAATGTGGATTTGGTATTAAAGGAAATTCATATTGGGTTACTGAAACAAAAAATGTTAGTGAGTATATCTCAGCCATCATTACTGTGCACAGTGAGTGTTTCCATACTATGCACCTGGTTTGAAACTCCTGGGGAATATTCTTTCATTTATTCACATTTTATTTAAAAGCATTATAAATAACTTGAAAACATTTTCATTATTTGAGAATATTCAAAAAGAAACCCATTTTATTATTATGAGATTTACTGTACATAATTTTCTAAATTTATGTTAAGTGTTTCACTAGCTTTTGAATTATCCACTATGTTTCACAATGTTATAATCTAATCTGGTGTATACCATTGTTTAGAAATGGTTCTTAATGTATGGAACAAGAATGATATCAATGCATGTAATCCACGTAGGTATTTTTTTCTAGGGAAAGATAATGAAGCGGGAGATGGAGTAACAACTTTAGTATAAATATATTAAACATATATTTGGGAAGCTGAACTAAGTTATAATCTATAAACTTGCATGTATGGTGTAGCCTATTGATCCACAATTTGTACCTAAAAAGAGTATATGTTCTTTATTGAAGATATTTTTCACTCTGGGATGAAATGAAAGGGATACGTTTTTCATTGAATTATATAATATCTCATAAGATGTATATAAATACTGGTCGTTGATTCAAAACAATAAGGATAAGGATAAAACCGTAAGCATGAAACTTACATTACAAGATTTGTAGAGCTTGTTGTGAACTACATAAGTAATCCAAATAGAAATATTGATTTTTGATTTTATGGGATAAATCCAATCCTTCTAATAAGCTATTATACCAAACCTCCACATCATATGAGGATATAGTATCTTGTGATATCAAGATAGAGAATGAATTATACAAGTCCTATGACTCAGAATTAAAGAAAGATATGAAAAGTTTTTTTTAGCACTATGGAAAATGAATTATGATATATGGAAATAATGTAATGGTGGAATTAATAACTTATAATAAATATTTAAAGAAAAACAATGGAACAAGATTGTTGGGAGTGGGAGTTTTCTTTACGTATGGAGATAAATATCACCCGGATCATGATTTCAATGGAAATAAATAAGATGCCAATATCCAATGCTTTAATTTTAAGGATTTTTTGTACTATGAAAATTATTTTCCAAGGCATCAATTGATTTTTTCCATGAAAATACCAAGGATTAAGTACCAAGATTATGATATTAAAACAGTGGATGTTAAAATTCATAAATATTTTGTGGTTGGTACATTAATCATTTCATAAAATTTAGCTTATGATATATTTAATTCTATATATTCAAACTCTTTTATATATTCTATGTTTTCAATGAAAATTAGATACTTCCCTTACACCTTAAGAAGGGAGTTTTCCTTCAAGACTCTTAGTGGAAGTCTCACTACAACAAGGATGTGTTATCGTGTTCCCATTATTATAGAAATCATGACCCATTTTCAAAACTTATTATCATTAATATAGTTTATTTTGATACAATCCTTGGTGACAACATGTTTTCCAAATATAGTAAAAATATTTATTAAAAATATAAGGAAATTATGATTTATGAGGAAGATATGGAATTACTTATCATCGGAGGGAAGATATCATATAATGATTTATGTCTAGATCAACCCCTTGTAGATATTATTAATAAGATCATTAGAGTATAATAGTAGACACAATATATGGATGGAGAATATAATCTTAAAATTGAGGAAGTGCCTATTGTACAACAATAAATTGCTGTATTTCTAGAGTAATTCCCTGGACATCCACCAGAGTGTTAAGTTGAGATTTCCATTAATTTAATACTTGATGGAAGAACAATATCAAATAATCCCTACAGATTGGACACTTTGGAATTCTTGAATTTGAAGAATCCACTATATGAGTTAGTTAATAATGGATTTATACACCTTATAGTTTCACCCTAGGGATCCCATATTCATTTCATTTTGAATGAACATGTATATGTGAGGCTTTGTATTGATAATATGGAAATAAATTCTATTAGAATTATGAACAATTATCCTCTACCTTGAATTGATGAATTTTTAAATCAATTTCATGGAGCTCAATATTTTACAAAGATTAACCTCCTTTTCGGTTATTATAAATATCAAGTAAATAAGTAAGATATTCTAAAGAAAATATTTGGAATTATGTATGGAAATTTTGATTTTACATTAATTCTATATGGATTAACTAATTCACCCTCTATTTCTATGCATATAATGAGCATATTATTAAAGTAATATATTGATGATTATATTTTGGTATTTACGGAGGATAAATTGGTATATCATAAAATATATGGAAACCTTGAGAATCACAAGCATATAATTCTTGAGACTCTTAAAGGAAATGAGTTATATGGTAAATTTTGAATGTATGAATTCTAGCTTCAAAAAGTATCTTTTCTTGACTGTAATGTCTATAATGATTGAATCTCAGTTGATGTATTGAAGACAAAGGGAGTACAATAATGGCATACAACAACAACCATAACTAAGGTATATATTTTCAATATTTTGGAAGGTTAATATTAGTTATTTTTTAAAAATATTTATTGATTGGCTAACCCATTAACCAAGATTACTCATAAAGGGTTTATGTTCATATAAAAAAATGGAATATGATGAATGTTTTAAATAATATAAGAAGTTATTGGTGAATGATATAATTTTTAATATATAATCAAGATATTCCAGATTTTTTTATATCGTGACACATCAAGGAAGGGACTAATTTGTATATTTATTCATAATGACCACGAAATTTACTAAAAATTAATGAAGTTAAAGACTCAGGAAGAAAACTATAGAACTCACTATCTAGAGTTGGAATCCATAATATTTTCTCTAAAGATATGGATACATTTTCTCTATAGTGAATGATGTGAAATATACATAGATTATTAGAGTCTAAAATTCATGTTGTAATTTAAAATTATAAACATGAGGAAAATTAAATGGATCGAGCTACTCAAGGATTATAATTTACCAATACACTACATCCAAGTGAAGGAAAATAAGATATTAGATTCATTAAAAAGGAATGATCATAGATTTTTTTAACAAAATGATGATCGACTGGGATCCTATGTTCAGGGATAAAATAAATATGGATAAAATAATTTTTAAGTAAGGGAAAAAATGATTTTTTAAATGATTTACATGCCATGGTTGTTGTAAAAGGTAAATTTTTTTTAACATAATGAAAATAATTTTTTTAAAGAAAATCACAGCTATGAGTGATCGAAAATTGAAAAATTTTGTTTGTAAAGATGGTGTTATGATTTTTTGAAAGAAACATTGTGGTCCATTTATAAATGAGCTAAAGATGTATCTATTAGTTTAAGATCATGTATTTAATTTATCTATACATTGGTAGAACAAAGATGTATATATATTTGAAGGAATTTTTTTGGTGGGATAATATAAAGCAGAAAATTGTGGATTATGTGCCAATATGTTTGGTTTGTCAACAGGTGAAGGCTGAGAACCAACATCCTCGAGGATTAATGAAACCGCTACCAATTCCCACATGATAATATAATGAAATTAATATAGAATTTTTTACTAGAATAAAAAATACTCCTAGGAATAATAATGTAATATGAATTATTCTTGATCACCTCCCCAAATCTACAAATTTTCTCACTGTAAGAAATGATTAACCTCTTGATCTCACTAAAATATTCTAACTTAATTATGTTTTAAGAATTAATAGAGAACCTATTTCATTTGTGTATGACTGTGATCAATTATTTAAATCGAAATTATAGAATAGTATTAAGTAGGATCTTGGAACTGAGGTTCATTTGAGAACCACTCATCACCCTCAAACAAATGTATAGTATGAAATGACTATTAAATCATTAGAAGTCATGTTGAGGTGATTATATATTGACTTTGGTTGTATGTGGGATTATTATTTACCAATGTAAGTGTTCTCCTATACCAATAGCTTCGATTCATGTATTGAAATGGCATAATACAAAGCATTATATGGAATGATATATTGTACTCCAGCTTGTTGGGATGAAGAGAGTGAAAGGAAGCATGTTTGAAAAACACATTTAGAGGAGACAATGAAAAATATAAATACCATTCAGACTCATATTAATGTAGCTCAATGAAGGAAACAAATTTATGTCGATAACAAGAGTAATGATTTGGAATTTAATGTTAGAGATCTCAATTTATTGAATGTATCTACACAAAAGGGTGTTATAAGGTATGTTATATAAAGTAATTTGATCCCCAAATAAATTGGACATTTTTAAATCCTAGAGTGAATTGGACATGTGGATTACCATTTGAAAATGAAAACAATTCTATATAAAGTACATGATGTGTTCAATATATCATTGTTATAGAAGTACCTTCCAAAACCAATGCATGTGATAACCAATGATGAAATAGAATTGAAACCCAATATTTCTTACATGAAGAACCTATACATATTCTAAAAACTAGGGAAATGTTTTCTGGAATCATAATACTCAGATGGTAAAGGTACATTGGAGAATCTGAAGATAGAAGAGGAAACATTGGAACTTAAAAAAATTATAATGAATAAATACTAAAATAATTTAAAAATGTGACATTATAGAATTTTAAAGTAATTTTTAAGGATGTAATAATGTAACACCCATATATTTTATGATATATTTCTTTAAATTTAATTACTTTAATATCTCACGATACATGCAACCCTGATTCTAAATTAAGAGTAATATAATTTTAAATTATTAAATTGAATTTAAAATTTTGGGTATGAAAAAGACTAAATAAATTATGAAAAATATATGGTTTAAACATTTATAAAATAAATTCATTGGTTAATAATTGAAAAAATATTATTTAATAACAAAAGTATTGTTTTATGTGTGAAATGTGTTATTAAATTAATAAATTAAATTAATAAATATTAGGGAATTATTTTAATAAAATTTATATATTTTATATTCAATAAAATGTTATATCATAAAAATTATATATTTTTCTAAGAATATGATAAGAGTCCTAATTTTTTAGGCTTAAAACTGTATTTTTCACTATAGTTGTTCTATCAAAATTTTGTGTAGTTATTTTAAATTAATATTTTCCACATTTTGAAAATTTGTTGGAAAAATACAAATTATTTTTTAATCACCATGTAAAAATTATCTTATTATGAATGTTACATAATTCTTTTGAAATGATTAATTATTTGATGAATTATGAAAACTAATGATTGAAAACATTATTTACATTTAATGAATTCAAAAAGTTACGTTTCTTCTATTTTTTTAAAAGTAAAATTTGACAACCCTGATATTTTATTACATAATTAAACATAATTTATTACATAAAATTCACTTTATACAAAATAGAATATCGAGAGGTCTAGTGTCTTTGGGGCTTATGATCATTACATAACAACTTATAAAATGAAATACAACATCTTTATTGAAACCTCTTTTACAAGAGCACTACATTCCCTCATACATAGCATTTCATGGGATAACTTGAGGAAATGCATAAGAAAATGGTGATCTATAAAGCACAGTAAGGGAATATTGATGGAATTACATGAAAAATACAATACATGTTAGACAACATGAATATTAATAGAGAACAATAGAAGCATAAACATGAAGGCATGATAAATCATGATAATCATTCCTTGGAAATGTGGCAACAACACTTTACACGGAATTAGCATGAGTCAAGACACATTGCACATAGAGCATGAGTATACCCACATTGTACATGAAGCATTAGTAAGCCCTCACTGCACTTGAATTATAATGAGTAAACACCCATTTCACATGATTTATCATGATACTATAGTATATCTAATGCATTGGAGCGCTATAAGGGCGCACCATTCTTAAACATTTCATTTCATACATAACTGTGCCACATGGATCTTATAACATGGATTCATCAAAAAAAAATCATTGTTTATTCCAAGAAAAGGGAATGTGGAATTCATATATGAAACATTATATTCAATAGGTAATTTTTCATAAAGGTGAATACCTTTGATAGAGAAATGGGCATGGTATTCGCTACACAATGACATTGGCTTGGAAAATCTGTGCAATTTCGGCAACATAACGACATGATGTAAGAATTAATAAAAATGGTTAATGAGAGAGAAAGAGGAGTCTCGTCATATGTAAATTAAATGGAGATTAAGGAGTTAATATACATACATGACACAAAATTTTTAATGGAATTTAGATTCATGATACAATAGAATTGCTTGGGTGTAAATGAGGAGAGAGAAATTCCTTTATGAATTTTGGCATTGTAACGAGTGTACATGGGAGGCATTTATTGAGAGAGAAAGGGATATATCATAATTCAAAAATAAGGAGGGAAGTATGGGGGATGTTTGAAACCATACCCTAACATTTATAATTGAAATTAAAAGGGCATAAAAATTTAAATAATATTGGACATAAATGAGAAAGGATGAAAAACCCCTTACTTGGAAGTGAGCTTCCAAAGGATTGAGAGAGGATTGAGAGAGTATTCTTGGGGTCTTGGGGTACCTTGGCAGGATTATAGAGAGAGGAGGGAAGAGGTTTGATGAACTCCAAAGTCTTTGAGTGAGGAGGAAGTGGGAGATTGGGTGGGTTTATATAGGAAAGGTGATGGAATTATTTATTATTTAGGTTTGGGACCCTCACAATAAACTAATTCAAACCAAAAACTAGCCCATCGTTTTTCTCCATGGTTTTAGAAAAAGGAATGTGGAAGATAATATTTTATATTTCCAATGTAATAACTTCTTATAATAATGGGGTTTCTTATGTGGATGTGAGTCACACTCCCAATGAAAACAATTTTTAAAGGAGAAAATGATTAATATGTTTTAAAGGGTCCACTAAAGATTTGTAAAATAAATCAAACAAACCCAAAATAAAATTATTTTAAGGTTAAGAAATATATTGTCCGAACATAATGTTTATAGTATTTTATTACATCAATATTGGGTCATTATGATGTCATAAAACACATTATATATTTAAACAGTCTTTAATTTTTACAAAATAATTTGTATGTATAAGAAAATTATGAAAAATTCACCGTTGGATAATTTCGACGTCCTAATTCCAGAAATAATATTAATTGTATCTAAATAATTTTATAAATATGTGAATTTTTATTTTTTAAAAAAACTAGACATTTACCAAAAATTAAGGGGTTTCGAAAAAACCAGTTTTCAAACCTTAATAAAAATTACAATTGCATCATTAAAATTAAAAGATAATTTATATTTAATAAAAATTAATTTCATAATAAAAATATTTTATTAAAATATTATTTAATTCAAAAATACATTAATTCATCAAAATATATTTCTTAGTTGAACATTAACTAAAAATACTATTTATGCTATAAAAACTATTTACAAGGTAGTAATAATATATTCATTATTATATACAAAAATAATGTACATAACCATAGTACTAGGGTATTGTTAAATAACCCCTTAAAACAGCTGCATAAGACCTAAGGGTAAGGTGTGTGATGGTGATAGACTCTTGGGGGTGACACAAATAACATTGAACGCATGGTGATCTCTATCTACATCCCCTTATCCCGTAGACGATTTTGTTCGAGCTTAACATGATGAAGCTCAGCTTGGTCTTGGTCAAGAGGGAAGCCCAATGAAGCCACCACTTTTCCGAGCTCTGAAAAATCGGCTTCGTATTGTGAAATTCTATTTGATGAGGCCATAGCTTCCTTTGTATGAGTAAATTTGGATTTTTTAAAACCCTATATTTATAATAATCATGTTATCCCTGTTCAACGGCTATATTAGCAACAGTCACAATTCTTAAAATAAAACAAAATAATATGACATTTTATATAAACATTTTACAGAAATATACATTTAATTATATCAAGAGGGATTTCAATTAATGAATGTTTGGGCCGTTACATAAAACTAATTAAATTATTTTTTTAAACAAATTTAGATTATATAAATTAATTTTATGTTTAATTACTATATAAAAACATTTTATACTAAAAGAAAACTTTCTCTTTGGAAAACTGCTTTTTCATTTAGATTAGGGGTTTTATTTTAAATTAAATTCTAATAAATATATGAGCTGAATTTTATAAAATTAATTAAATATTTATAATGATAATAATTAATAATAATTAATACGTTTTACTTAATTTTTAGTCATATGTAATAGAAAAAATAGTAAAAAATTAATTATAGTGGTAATGGTTAAAACTAGTTTAGTAGGGGCTTAAACCAAAGGATAAAGGTATGCTTTCCTATTAATATTATAAAAATAATATTGTATGGATATATTTATACCTTTTCTTATAAACAAATTTAATATATGGTCATGTTTAATCATATTTCTTGGGGATAAATTTATCATTTTGTATTCTCTTAGAAAATTTCATGTGGGTAACCTACCACACTTATAAAAGGACTACCCCTCTCCTCTCCTCTAAATCCATAAATATACTCTTGGATAAACCAATAATTACATGAATAAACTCTTTAAACTAATAAAAATGACCTAGATTACATGTTTTTTGATAATAAACCTATCCTAGGACTGTTTTAGTTATAGACTTACAGATATTATCTAAAAAAGTGTTATAGTTCTAAACCATGCATATTCATTTTATTTATTTCTATATATACATAAAATATTCAGAAAATATAATAAAATAAATAAAAAATTATACTCCATATACTGATATTTTTTAATTTTAATTTAATTACATATATCCATCCCCATATTCTATCATATTTGAAATGAAATAATAGACCGTGTGTATGGTAGACTACCTCCTTGAGAATCGATGTAATTCATTTCCCCTCACAACCTCTCACGAATGAATATAAATATGTATGTAATTTATATATTTTAAATTTATCAAATAATAATATTTCTATAATTATAACATAAAATCTATCTTCTTACTTTTTCAATCCCTTGGAAAATGATTACGTCGCTCATGTATATATTTGGACTACCGCATCCATGAAGTGATGTGATATTTGTTTCATTTTATTTTGAAATAGATGGTAATAATGATTTATTTAATGAATATATATGATTTAAACTATAAAATAATTATTTTATGTAGGTATATTAATTATATATCATTCTTTTGTTCTATTTGTGAATAAATGAAAATAACATTCATTCTTATTTATGACATACCATCTCCATGAAAGTGTAATTCATTTTTCTGTCTATAAAATATATATATGAATGCAAATACATATATAATTAAAATAAATAATATTCAAATCATTATTATAAACCTATATATTATATACCCATGATTATAGTACAAGTAATGAAACTATCAAACAAAAACATACATAAAAAATGATGTAGTTGTTACTCAGAACAATAATTCTTAAAATGAAATGTTTATAAAAGGGTGGGAAAATATTATAATTAAATTATATATTGTATCATATATATTATTATATATTTATAATATATTTATAATATATTTATAATATATATATATATACATATTACATAGAAAATTCAAACATATACATATGAAGTCAAACTGGAGGTAAGGGTTTATTTAACAATCTCATCATTATTCGAGACTGTTTATATTTATGTATCCACTGGAAGTATTTTTTGACCATTTCATATTAAACCAAATATATTATTTTTCCTATAGTTATTATTATAAGTTAATATTTCTCCATTAATTTTCTATTCTGAATGTACTCTAGATACCCAAATAAATTTTTTAAGTAAAGTGAATTGAGGATTATTTGTCATGAAATCCTAAATTAATAAATTTTTCCTCAAAAACAATGCAATATAGGAGTCCCCAGATTTTCTCTCGAGGAGGTTACAATTTGAGTTGCAAAAATATCACATTTTTTTATTGTTTTCACATGAAATCGAAAATTGGAGATTTGGTTAAAGAATCAAGAAAAGAAATAAATAAAAAATAAAGAGAAATGAAATTTTCTAATGAGCCAGAAAATTGATAGGAAATAAAATAGGTTTGAAACCTGAATCAAAACAATGGTTATAGACAAACTTTAACCTCTGGGACACTCCCCTCTTCCTTGTTTAAAATTATCTTCCTAATGAATCTCTCAATACCTACCCAAATACCTCTGTATAAACACCTTATTTTGCAAGAATATCATATTAAAACCACAACATTATTGTTTCCCCTCCTATAGATGTGATCCAATAATTTCAAAACCTTCAAATAACCAAACCTAATTGAAATCACTATGCTCAACGACAATACCTCACCGAAGAAATTTAAATAGTGAAATAAACTATTTTACTATTATATATTTGGAAACCATCCAAAAAAATTTTGAAAATACATTCATGAAATAAAACAACTATTTTCATACATGAAACATACGTTCAAGAGAGATGCAATAGAGATTACCCATGATGATCAAAACTCATAAGGGAGTGTCTGTCAGTTGTCGCCATCCGCAACTACTTGGTACTTAGACTCGCATAACTTGATCATCCCACGTCATCTATATTCCTGGAATCATGCAAACTATCTTCATCAAGGTCTCTCCAAATCCAAGACCCCCTTGAAATGAATGAAGAGATGGGAAACTAAGGGGAGGAGGGCTGAAAGTTCTTCTGTCCCAATTCTTTCCGTCCAAAGATTGATTCTGTTTGGAATCAACCCCTACCAAATCATCCTCTAGACACTTATACAGAGATGTGAAAGACTATATTCTCCGTCACTCCTCCAAATTTAAGACTCTTTGGAGACGTGATGTAAAAGTTATTAATTAATTACTCAACGACTCTTGCTCTGCCCGAGGAGAATCTTCATCTGCCATACATGTGTTTCGCTCACAATGTTCCATAATGATCGTTTATGACCTTGAAACTCATCATTCATGCATGCCTTGGAGTCCTTTTTCACTCCCAAATGGAAATAATGCCTTTGGAAACATGTAGCCGATGTTATGATTTATTGATTGAGGTAGGCTCTACACATCTGAACATAAAAACTTTTCCCAAAGCAAGATTTATTTGGGCCCATAGATGGACGATTTAGAACTTGGTCATGTTGAAAAATGTAAAGAACATATTCCTTACTGACTAAAAAAGGAATAATTTGAATTGGATAAATATGTAAAATGATATGCGCGAAATATCAAACTAGTGAAAAATGTTAAAAATCTAGAATTAGTGCCTTTTCACAATTTAGCTCAAAATACAACAAAATTCCTAAAAAATTTGCAATTTAACACATAATTACACATTGGTGAGGATTAAATCAATGAAATTTAGATAAAATATATTGAAAATATCCACTCTATCATAAGGATAACAATATTTTTCGAATTAATCAAGATTCATTCTCTTAGGTGTATATATTTTCCATAAAATATATAAATTTATGTTTTTAACATTATCCAATAACTTAATAAATTAAATTTTTCCGTTGTATTAATTTTTTAAAAATGGTTTCAATTAAACCTCCTTTTTCATTGTTTGAACAAGTCACTTTTGGAACTTTTTACAAAAGTGTAATGGAATTTTTTTTAACTTATACATCATATATAGAATTAGCCTCGATAATTAACACTCATTTAATTGAGTATAATATTATAATATATTAATTATTATATAATTTTTTTTATATTTGGGATGTATTTTAGATAATCGAGAAGTTATTTCAAAGTGAAAAGTGAAATTTCCTCAAGAAAATTTTCATTAATATTTTTAATGTATTATCATCAATATCAATAGTATTTGGTGAATAATATGATTTACCAGGAAATTGATATTTTTATACTATTCTACATATTACTCTAGATGGTTAATGATTATATTTATTAATTGGGGAAATTTATAATGTTTTTTATTTTAGTTTTTACTAAATGAATATTTACATGGATTATGTTTCAACCCTTTCATATGATGAATGAATTAGAATGAGTAAGTAATGGGTGGGGACCACTATACCCCATCAATGAATTTAAAAGTATATGAGAACAACTATTTTTTAAATTTTTATTATTCCTTACACCTTTATGTATGATTTATTAGCATGAGGCTTTAATGGAAAGTTTATAATGTCCAACATTATGCATTCAATCATTATAAAACTTTTTATTCTTATACACGTGATTATATATATTGATATATTATCCACGGATTTATTCCCCAATTTTATGGTATTATTTATGTAATATATTTGATTATTTTATATCTTAGAGTTATTAATTAGTTTTATTACTTGATGATAGCTTCCACTGTACGCATACGCTTTCTGATTATCTTAGCCAAAAACATTCTTCTGTTTCCTTTCCCTAGGGTTTCATGATGTGTATTATGATTTTTATATATAAATTTATGAACATTAATAATGGAGTCCTCAAATAAATTGCTATATTGTATTTTAGATTTTCATCTGTAATCTGCGATTCATTTATGTATGTAGTTTCTTGAGACTACTAAACAACTAAGTCATTTGGGATTTGATTCCGTATATACAGTTCCAATGTAATAAATTAAACACTAACTCTAGGATAGTGGATGCATGGTCTTTACATCTTTATAGAGTTTATTTTATATTACCAAATTGGATTAAATTATTTTAATTCACTTTAAAATCAGGATAATTTACCATATCTCAGTCTTCTCAAATTGATCAATTCCTTCACGAATTTATTTTCAAGAATTTAATTCCATAAAAGCTATTACATTAAATTTACTCTTTAATTGAAATAATAAATAGGTCTATTGTAGAGTATTCATTCTATGTATTTTCACCATAGAAATTTGATCACCGATAATGTTCATATCCATGATTTTATCCATGTTCCATGTTTTCTTGGATTATAATTAAACTACTAGATCATCATTATCATTGGTGTATTTTTATAACTATTCTATAACCATGTGCTCCCCTAGGCTGTTGAATTCAACAGCACCTTCTTCATATATTTTACCACTATTTTTTTGAAACAAATCACCATATTTAAAATTCTATTCATTATATAGAACCATTAAATATTGAAATTCAATAGTTTTCACAATATTTATTACTTCATTTATATTACTTTATTTTAGATGAGTATTCAAGGAAACTACCTTCATCCTAATCAGATTAAAAATTATTCTTCTTCTTCCTATTAATAGTAAATCATTTACTTCCAAATATTTGACAATACAAAAACATTGGATTCATATTGTACCATTTCTTGTAGTGTGTATTCTCTTTATTTTGATATAGAAAATATTTTTTTCGAAACATAAAAAGATGTATGAAATTAATTTTTCTAATATTTATCCAATAATTTCTTTTTAGTGAGCATTTTTTGAGCCATATTATTAATAATAAAATTTACCCCCTTAATGAATCCCTTCTGTTAATGAGTCCCCACAACTAAAATTTAGTGTCTTAAAACATGATTCTCAAGATACTCTTAAATGAAAATGTTAGTGAATTCTGTATTGTTATCAGTTTGAATCGTTTTATTTTTTTAGAAAAAGAATATTCTTCACCAATCATTAGTTACAAGTAATCCAAAAAAATACTTTGGATTTCATAAGTAAAACTATCATCCATACTAACCCATTGTAATCCTCGATACAATGAATGTAATTCCTTTTTTACATCCATGGAATTGGTCAATATTGGCCTATTCACTTCATCATTAACCAACACAAGAAATATTATTAAATTATTTTCCATTTTCATATCGGTCTTTCATAATTTCCCCCTTATTTAAATGTATCAAACATTTAAGTATTATTATGTAAATTTTTAGGGATATCATGAGATCATTTAATATTCTGAAATTCTTCCATGGAATTTGGGATTAAGTGTCTAAGACTCCTATGACATAAATTATTTTTTTCATTGTTGGATATAAATCACCCATCCTATTCTCCTCTAATGAGATACATATTTTCCTTATTATTATTTCATTAAATAACAATAGTACCATATCATCCATTGTTGATTCAACACTTCTTGATGATGTTGACTAAATTCCATAAGTTAAATAATTCACTAACACATTATATATTGTGATTAAGGCCTTCAACCACAAATATATATGTGGGAATTAAATATTTTCCTCTATCCCTGTATTTTTTGATCCAATTATATTCAATCCCTCTTAATTTATAAAATTAATGACACATAATTTATCATATTTTATTCCCAAGAAAAGTTTACAGTTTTCAATAATGCATGAAGTGCATCCACTGTCAAGGATAAAAAATCTATTCCAATACATTGATTTCAAAGATACCTCTAATAAATTATCATTATCTTCATTTCCATTCTTGATCAATGTTCACAATTTTTCATTCCTTTTGTGGTGAATGAGATTGATACACCTCCAGAACCATTGGACTATCCATTAAATTTATTAATGGTAATTGATTAGGAGTTTTAATTCAAATTGGAGATTCTTCCATATGTTAATATCTCATTATTTTGATATTTTTTCCCACTACTTTGAATGATTGATGAGAAAAAACATGAATTTATGTAAAAAAACTTAATGATGAAAACATTAGCCTTTAAAAATATATATACAATATTAAATTTCTTCTTATATTTTATATTCTTTATGGATCACTAAAATGTCATTTTTCTCTAGAATAAACCTATCATGCATTCCCAATCTTTCAAAAATAATAAAAATGAATTCATGGTGTATTAGTTCTTGTATTAACTACTCCACATGGGGCATTCAGTTTTTTTTAGAATAACCCAAATCTACATTCCCCCGTGGAGTGGGTGTTGGTGGTCTCGTATACACTATTATTTATTCTTTTATAATATCAATTCCCTCAATAGAATTGAATTTATCATAGAAACTCTATACTTAGTGGAAAGTTTCTGCATTCTCTGTTGACTCCCCATGAATATCCCTTGATTTCGATATAGCCCATATAATCCATCATCCGAATGAAATTTTTAGAGTTGGAAGTATTTCTTGATCATATAGCTTTTATTTCAAATCCACCACTTCCCCTTTATGATCCTCAATTATTTTAACACAATCATTGATATAATTAGTCAATCCCTCAATGTTGTAGGTATTCTTGTTGATTTCGAGCATGAGGTCAATTCATTTACTTTGGTTTCTAAAATTTATTTATTTTATTTGTTCAATATTAGACATAATATATAATTTTTATTCTTCATGTCTTTATACATTTAGTTTGGAATCATGAACCACTCAATTTTATTTATTATTTTTAGCCCTCCAAAATTTGATCTCTTCAATAGAAGATTTTCGCTTAACCATTATGTATACACATTCCACAAATTTAGTGTTTTGATGACTATTATCCACAAATTGTGGGTTTTCTATGACCACCATATAAAATTCATCACTATTTTATTGTAATTCATCAACTTCTTAAACATAAATTTATCTTGATATGAAATCCTATTGGTGAATGAAGTTTTTATTTTTAATGAATTTTAATTGTGACGTAATATTTATTTTCAGAACCTTAGAAGATTTATTCTTTTGTTACTCACCATAATCATTGTATTGGAATTTCATTGGGTTCTTTTTCGTGAGATAACTAAATTTACCACATAAAAAGAAAGAAAGTGGAAGCTTGAATTTGAATATTTATTTTTCCTTTTTGAGGATGAGGAAAGTAAATAAATCACCCCATCAATTTTCCTATCTTTCTAATTATCATGTAATTTATGATTCTATATCATCTTGTAGAAAATTTCATGAGATTCATTATTCATCAAGGAATCATTATCATTGTTCCTCCCCTCATATAAAACAAGCATTTTGTGAAGAGTATCCAATGTCTTTCACTTGGGTTCCTTGAATTTGAGAACTAATAATGTCACATTGAAATACAATGGTAATATTCTCAGAATCCACTTCATGATATTTAAATCATCTATGATTTATACCAGTCCATGCATATCCCCCATAATAAAATTCACATAATCAAGGAATGAATCAAAATATTCATTTAGTAATTTCATGAGATACCTATAATTATTCTAAAGTACTTGAAATTTAACTTAACATAGCTTAGAATCATCTTGAAAGATGTTGAGAAACTATTTCCACTTTGTGTGTGAACATTAACATCACATCACCTCTAGGTATATTTCATTATAAAAAAATAACCTTCTAATTCCTTGACTCTATTAGATCCAATACCAAGATCCCTTTAGTAGTTATATGGTAAATCAATACACTCCATTTTGGAAAAAAATCTCATTTATGTCAATAGTATTGACATACATTACCAATTATTGAAATTAGTTGACATTAAATTATTATATAGTTGGAAATTGTTGACAATGAATATCAGACTCCCCTTATGCTTTACAAAATCTTCCATCACTTCATAGAGAGACTTATACACTAATAACATTTAGCTCTTATAAAATATATTGGTCCAATCCAAGGTAAATATCATAATATGAGGTAGTGAATTAGTGTATATTGATATTTTATCAATGTACCATAACGAATGATAAAGTTTCAAAATTATTATAATATTTACTCTCTCTCATAATCAATAAGAAGCATTAAAAAAAGTGTAGGTACATCCACAAGATACTTAGTTCACCCAAATATAGACAATCCAATGACTATGAGATGATGATTTTTCATACACCTAAAACACTAAGAACACTACTTTTTAGTTACAATAAAAGTGGTGGAGATAACCCTCCAAGTTAACAAACCTCATAGAAATAAATAGCCCCCTTTTCTCACATACTATAACAACACAAAACCTCCACAATTATTATTGATTTACCCACACAAGCTATAAGTGAGTTTACACTAATATTTTTGTATCGATTATTCTAAATGAAACTATGACTTTCCTAAAACACGAAAATTCATCCTATGATCCCTAAAATCATTTTATCTTAAAAATAATTCATGATAATTATTCTTAATTATTAAAGAGAGGTATAACTCTTCCAAATATCTATAGAATTACCATGTTTACCCCTAGATAAAAAATTAATTCAAATTCATCAGTATTGACAAACTCATTCAAAATACTCAATTGAATTTCTACTATAGATGACTCATTAAAATACATAATCCTCCACATGAAATATTCGAAATTTAAACATGTGAGTCTATTGACTCACCTCGACCTCACCATGATCATTCCCACCATGATGTAGATACTTACTCTATGGGTACCTCAAAAATATGTATCATGTATCTATTAATCTTACCCACAAAAATTTCTTGTATATTAATTCATAATAAAAATCCAATACACTCACCATGACATCACATATTGATAACCATAACATAGTCCTTCTCTAAGTAAAATTCCCAGTGAAATTCCCAACACCATGCTCATATTTCATATTTCCACTACAACATTATATGTCCAATACTAAACACAACATGGAACTCGATGCAGGTTCTATATAGCATCATAATTTAACTATACTTATAATATTCACCCAAAATGACAAAATTTCCCATAGTATACACCCCCCTTTACAATTTTAAATCTAAAATAAACTATTTCATCTAACATGACATGGTTACCTACTTGCTATATATTTTCATTCATCACCGTTGACCATGACATACATAATTACTGAGCACTCAATCACCATTTTTATAGGGATATTTAAAATAAAAAATTTCTTGCACTATTTCATGTTACATAACTACTCCCAAATTTTCAATGGTACTTTTAAAAATCAAAAAATCATGAACCAAAACATAGAACTAATCTGTTTAGTTTTGGAATCACTATGGAAGGATTCTTATTCGCATTACGTGGTCCATAATATACCATTATAATGGTGCCTATAAAACATATATATAATTTTATATGACATATTAAACTATTATAGATGTATTGTTAAATATTTTCCGACATCATTGTCAATAACATTATCAAAAATCACAACTTATAAATTCATCGAGGTATTTTTTTCTAACAACACATAACATGAATTCTCAGTAGAGTTTCTTTTATCCATTCAATTATTTTGAAAAATATCATCTCCAATTTACATTATTTTCATAATATAAATATTAATAATCCTTAAAACACCCTTTTTTATTTTAAAAGAAGATGGTCTAGAGTCTCCAGGAAATTTATTTATTTATTTTCTAATAAAAATGTTTACATTTTACATTTTGTACCATTATCAGTACACTTGATCTTAGACCTATTAAATCCTTATTAGTAATACTCAACATATTTATAATATTAGTAAATTTTTTATTGAACTTATTCATAGTATAGTTCATAATGAATCATCATAACCATTCCAAAAATCAATAGAAAATAAATTATGTGGCCAGATAAAGCATTAGTGGTGACCTCAATCTCTCTAAGTCATGTATATAGAAATTATATTGTAAAATGGGTTAATAAAAAATTACCCTTAACCATTTTATTATTAAATTGATATTTAGAATCATTATATCTCTTATTTTAATATTTTTCTTGATAAAGCCTCTTCGGGAGATCTATCATCCAAAAAAATTAATACTCTGATGTTACTTTTGAAGATTAGTATCCATAGAAAAAGAAAAAAAGTAAAGTTATTAAATATATTATTTATCATACTTACTGTAAAAAATCATTCTTTTTTTGAATATCTTCTCCAGTAGGTGAATTCTTAGGAAATTTATAGTCAGACTCATAAAAAATTCTTTATTTGTCGATAATTCTCATGTTCCAATAGTTTTTAAGAAGTTTCTTCTATTATGTTTCTAATTTCAAAGAATTTATCTGAAAGTAAAAGTTTTTTATGATTCCATTTTTAGCATTAATTTTTTTTTGATAGATTAGTTTCATGTTTTTCAATAATTTAAAATATAATTTTATTAAATGTTCTCTTACTAAAATGAGAATACATTTTATTTTATATCATATCTATTAGTAGATCAACATATATATTTAAATAAATAATTGAGTCCACATTTTACGTTCTCTTATCAGATAGCTATTGTAGTTTATAATCATGTACATCATATTTGATATGAGTCTTGGATAGTTCAGTTGGAAAATCCTTTCTGAAATCCATTATAGGGATTATCTCAAATATTTTACTTTGGTATTTTAACATTTAGGCTTTCCCATGAAACCATAACATCAATATAAAACTATATATTGTCCCTTAATATAATTAGGCTAACCTACATTCTTTTTTACATGCACTTGATAATACATGGGAACCAAAATTTATTGTGAATCCACCCATTTAGATGATCTAGTTCTTTAAAAGTGTTCCATTTGGAAAGAATATTAATCATAGTATTTCAGATTTTTTTAAATAAATAGAGATTCATTTTAAATTTATGAAACATGTTTTATATTTTAAAACTCCTTTAATAATATATGAATTAAACTAAACATAATTAAATTATATTTATATATCATATAAAAATGCCTTCGAATAGGCCTTATATTTATTGTATTTTTAATAATTTGTTAATATTATGAAATTATTTTTTAATTCTTGTCACATATCTATGTGATCATATTATAATCCCTCTTATAAAACTCATAAAAATATTTAACTTCCATAAAGAATTTTACTTTGAATAATGGTGATTTTAGGTTTCATAATCCTTTTGTTCAACGATTATAACATAATATTCAAACGTATTTGTTTAAAAAAAATACAATTTTATGATATTTATAAATTTTATAGTTATATAATTATAAAAATTTCTATTAATTACAATATCATCATCTTAGAATCTTTGAAGTAAAACTTTTATTTAAGATAACATGGTAAAAAATTTATATGCATCACTTTAAATTAATTTCTTTTCATTATAGAAATATCCTAAACACTTTCATGATATAATGTGTCCTTCACATTGAATTAGACTACTATAATAAGTTATTTATATATGATGAAAATTTTGTTACCAGTTGTTTAAGCCAAATTTTGAATTTGGTCAATCATAAATCGTTTGTATCAAAATGAATCATCTAATTTTTTTCTTCAAACCAACTAATTTTATCACTAATATCATGTGATAAAAAGAAAAAAAATGAGTTGAAATAAAATTCCTTTTATTAAAACAACATTATATTTAAATTAACCCATTAAATCAACCTCCTTGATGTAACAACCCATTGATTCATTAATTTTTTAGAAATTCAACATCACCAACTAATTCCTCTTCAATTTTGAACTCATAAATATTTACAACAATTATAAAATATATATTTTGTATCATATACATTTTAAAATAAAAGAATTCAATTATATATTATTAATACCTGATATGGAATCTCAACAATGTTTCTTTGAACCCTTTTCGTATTCAATAAAATTTTTTCTCTAATGTCTATGATCCCTATAACTTAAGAATTTCCCTTAGTGACTCTCTATTTCTAGTTTCAAATAAGTTTTTAATATTTATGACCTTTATTATTTTTCATTAAACCTATAATTTATCCCTTTAATTTTTTTATTGTTATCATGTAATATTCTCTTAGACCATCTATGTATTTCTTAGCTATCCTTAATATATTGAGGTTTTCAGATAAACATTATTTGAACTCATTTAATTTTAATTCATAGTGAACAATCAAACCCATTTTGGTTATGATTATAAAATGAAATACGTGGATAGATTAAGATTTATCAATGTTATCTCTATGTAGTTTATATAACCAATAATTTTAAACACTTGAGTTGACACTGAAGTAAATTTAACCATATTTCATTGAAATAGTGCGTAAGAAACGTCATATTTCTCATGTTTATCTTTTTATTGATAGAACCTATTCATGTTATCAATATTATTAAATAATACATATTCTCATGTTTTTTTCAATAATTTGATTCATTGAAACTAATATATATGCTGAGACATTAATATATCATTTACTATGATAATTATAAGTATATTTTTATTATTGAGTAACTTTATTAGAAAGTTCTTTAGGAGGAAGTATATGTTTAAACACATAAACAATTCCTTCTTTCATGGTAACCATTATCAATTTTATATACTAGTATAAGAAGTTTATTCCATTAATATTATCCTTTTTAAGACTTGATCCTAATGTCTAAGTTGTTAATGCTACCATTTTTATCTAGAATAAAATCTTTTATGAGATTAGTATCATGTTTCCTAATCATTTAATAATTAATTTTATTAAAAATGTTCCCAATAAAATGAATAAAACATTAAATAATAAAATCATATAAATTAGTGATTTATGATCTATAGTTTAATAATATTTGAAACAATTTTTCATTTTTATCAAAATGTAGATATTTAGACTGACCATTATGTTGATCATATAATATATGGATTTAGGTAGTTTAGTTGACCACTTCTTTCTCAAATCAACCCTATGAATTATATTAGCTATATTATTATATATAAATAATTATATTTTTGTGACCTATCAAACTATAACCCAAATATTCTTCCAGATACAACCACCCAATTCTAGAAAATTCACCCATATTTTTATTACCTTACAACAGATAATCCAAAAAAAACCCAACGTTGACATGACCTACACGTATGGATTATTGTGTTATTAATAATGTTCTATTATAAAGGAATATAATAATTAGTATTTTTCCAGGTTTTAATATATTACCATCTTATATCATTGTAATATCCCAATTTTCTATGTTATGTTTTCTCCCTTAAAAATCATATTTTTAAATTATTTCCTTAAATTATAAGGCCCCATCCTTAAACCATACTTAATCTTGAGTTATTACAAGATTACACATTGAGGAGCTTTTCAGGTTTAGAGATTTATAGAATTAGATTATAAAACATTCATTACATTCCACATTAAAACAAAGTGGTTACATAAAGATAATATTCATTTATCCCATCAACAGAAACTTATTTAAAATAAAACATGGATTCTTTCTTGACACTTCCTTGACAATATCATCATATCTTGCACCTTTCCTTTGACCTGTGAAAAACATTTCAAAAACTTGGGATGAGCATAAAAAGCTCGGTAAGGGTTATAAAAAATATGGAAAGGAAACATGAGTTCATATATACATAATAATGAAATCATACTTTACTCATAAAACATAAGAACTTTAACATACCTCATCAAATCATGAATAAAATATAGAAATCATAAGATATAAAGGCAATATGAGTCATTCATAACATTCTTACGTAGGGAGTAACCCTCTTGGTTACGTTTGGAATACCCACCACAGTATATTCCCTAAATCACTTCGGAGAAACCTTAACGTTTCACTACTTCACGTTACCCAATGCATTGGAGAGCTATATTGGGCACACCCGCCCTTAGTTTTTCAAGGAACAACCCATCTTCATAACAATGCCAAAGAACCATAACATAATCGTACCACATAATACATGCATAAAGGAAACATAACATTTCCACATTTCAATCACAATATATCAATAAAACACATTGATATAAAAAACCTTATGAAAACCATTTTCAATACAAAAATAAAAGAAAGTAAAACATGGTATTTATTTTTCTTTTAAAAAGAAGGTATGGATTGTAGAGGAAGCCAAAACTCAAATAATGGTCACGACGGTGAAGAATTCATTGTCGCCGCATACGTATGACAAAAACATTCTCTTTTGTCGTTTTGTAAAACTCTTCATATAAAAAGATTCCTTTTGGATAAACATTAAAGTCAAAGGGGTTTATACACCGTATAAAAGAAAGTTGTGTATAAAACAAAATATGCCTAAATGAAAGGAGATTGAGACGAAGTCCCTTACAAAGACGGTATCCTTGGCTTAAGGATAAATCAATTACATAATTATGTGTGACAAACAAATACACCAAATATAAGTGGATATTAAGTGTAAAACAATCAGAGGATATTCACACATATACATAGAAAGACATATTAAAGGACTACATTTTTATCCCAAAGAATCAAATTTGGGATAAGAAGTTCCCTTGCAAAAATTTGACAGCCTAACGGCATCACTACAAAATTCACAAAATGTGTTGATGAGAGATAAAAAGGGTATCTCATCACATGGATATAAAATTTAAATCAATAATGATATATAAGGACATATCCCAACATAATAGTATGTGAATTAAAATACATAACAAAAGAAGTCTTTTAAAAAGAGGAGGGTGAAATGTTCCCTTACCGACATGGGAATCTTTCGAAACATACGCCCCGTGAAAGAAGGACAATACAACATTGATGTAAATACTCATAAATGAAAATATATTACACAATGAGTAAAATAATGGGCAGTACATACACCACTCAAAGGAAATTGTGGAAAATGTAGCATAAATCTCACAGGAATAAAAGTGAGATGAAAAATCTTTTACGAAGACTGGGCAGCCTAACAGCGCCACATAAAACATCCAAAATGGATTGATGAGAGATAATAGGGTCTCTCTTCATATGAACATAAAAATTACAGTAATAGTAATATAAAATAATATCCCAATAACAAGAAAGATGAGCATTAACACAAATGACATAAAAGAGTGTACTTTAAAAGAAAGAGAAGAGTCGGACCCCTTACCTCAAGTCCTACATGTCTTGTTCGTTTCATTATATTCCTGAATAATAAACTTTGTTCAATTTATAATTGCTTAAGGAAATCCAATAAATATTATTATTCAGTTCATATCACATATTTTAATGTTATAATAATTGGTTAATAATATGAGTTCATATCAGGCGTTTTTTGTCGATGTTTGGTACATGGGTCAAAAATTGAACTTGTTGGAAAATAATTTTCCATGTAGTTATAGGTACATCATATCCAGAATAGTATTGATGTTTTAAATATCATATATATCCCGTATATATTCATTTTATACTATTAAATATCATTTGGAGATAAAAAACAAAAAGCACCGTTCATGGAGACGGTAGGTCGTACGTACGCATGAACACTACTTTCATTTTTTTCATTGTCATATTAATGGAATTTAAACAAAATGAGACATATATATATATATATATGTTATAATTACAGAATTATATCTATCATTTAGATGTAATATATTAAATATATATCCGTTATATATATGTACTGATAATAGTACATAACATTTTGAGAGAAGAAATGAAATGTACCGTTCATGGAGACAGTAAGCCGTACGTACGCATGAATGGTACTTCCATTTCTATTTCATATTTAATGGAATTAAAACATAATGATACATAATAGCATATTAATTACAGTATGGTATCATATATAAAATAATTAAATATATCCTTTATACGTACCACATATGGTATTAACGAATCAAATCACTTTGAGGGGGCGGTAGTCCGCACTTCCTTAGATGAAGATATCGCATTTACCCATAATGGAAACCATAAAGGTATGCCCAAAATGAAAAATAAATAATATTAAGGAAAATATAAACATATTACATATCATATATAAATATAGTGTCATCTTAATTTCCACCTTTGAAGGTGTTAAAATAATTTTTGAACAATCATCATTTCGGGAGGCCGAAATTCGCCATCCACGGAAACAGTATGTTCTTTAACCATTAGATGTAGGTGTGTGTAAGTGTAGCTCGAATAAATCTTATAAAAATATCCTAGTATATTGAAGATACTGGAGTTGTTACAAAAGAAATTAATAAAAAGAGTTTAGGGGGTTGGAGAAGCAAAATAAAACAAAAGGACACAAGTGAAGACATTACCTTAAAATAGGGTAACTCCCATTGGTTTGAACTGAAAGGCTTCCTTGGGAAGACTTCTGCACAAAGTGAGGCTTCAAGGAGTAAGATAGGGATGTTGAGAGACAAAATGGGCAGGGGTTGGCCGAGCCAAAGGCATTGGAAGTGTGGGTAAGGAGGTAGAGGTGGGGGCCTTTTATAAGAGGAGAGGAGGGGCACTTTTGGAAAGTAAAGAAATGTTACTTTATTTTAGAATGAGTTTCGGATTTTAATGGTCCCACATTGATGTGTTCCGAGGATAAGGTGATAAGGGTTCAAAATACACCCATCCAAAAGGTTTTGAACATGTGTAGGTCATAGATTTTACATTATCTTTCGATTTTATTTAAATCGTTAAATAATGAGGTCATCGCTGCATCATCATAATGTCATAAATAATTTAATTTATTCAATGTTTAAAAATTATAAAAAAATACTAAGATGTAGGAAATATTTTTATATTTCCAGTTACTATTTATAGTCTAAAATCTGACTTGTATAACCCCATGTAAAATTTTTTTTACTAAGACATCTCATGTTTGTGTCATTTTTACTTTAACATTAAATAAAATGGTATTTATGTCATTTTCCAACCAATGTGGCTCCATGGGGTCCCCAAGTTGACCCATTGATTTTCTTGGTCGGCCAAGACACATCCAATGAGGGCAGGACATGTGTCTAGGTCATTTCATTTTAATAAAACATTATTCTTACCTTAAACTACACTAATTACCTCTAATCGCGATTAAAAACAAAATAACTTACTATTCACCAAAAAATTATTCTAATCCCATTGAACCACATTTTACATCTTAATGACAACCATTTATGTCGGATTTTAGAAATTCAAAACACAAAGATGGAAAAATTTCATTTAAACAGGTAATCGGTTTTTATAAGTACCACTTAGTGGTTTCACTATTCATCAAAAATTGATGTTTTCAGAAAATTACCAAAAATTCACCATAAGCTATATTTGATATTCCGAATTCAAAAATGATGTATATTTTACAAAATTCAAAACATATAATTTGTATTAATTAATTTAATAATTAATTTCCATTGTCAGAGCAAATAGCGTGTTTTTATGAAACAAAATGTATCAAAAGATTGACACTAGTTTAAGTCTGAATTCAAAGTGAAATTAATTCCAATGACCACTATTGGATTAAATGGTAAAAATATATTCTAATTTCACTTTACAACCAATACAAAAGATAATCTAATCATATAAATAAATTAGATTAAAAGAGGTTTTAAATTAAAATACAACATTTTTTACTATTCATTAAAAATTGAACTTTTTCGGAAAAATACCAAAAATTTACACAATTTAAATTTTGATGTCCCGATTCTAAAAAAGAAATTTATTTTGTCAAATATAACACATAAAATTGTCAAAAAGTGGATTTAAAAGGGGTTCGCCATCAAAAGGCAGTTAATCAACCTTTTAAAGAATACTCTAATGTTTACGCTTAAAATTGGATTCATTCGCATTTTTAATCCTATAACATTTATTGTAAAAAGAAAAAATATTTGACAAACATATTTAATCATTTTTTAGTTAGTTCTGTTCATTCCTGCCATTACAATGACTAGGAATTAACTACCATTTAAAATAATATTATTTTATTATTAGAGTGCAATGCAAGATTCCCAAGAAACTCATTGTTGCGTATTGGGTACGCCATCGTGCATAGCGTCCCCTTTAAAGTAATATTAATATTTTATTCACAAATATGGATAAATATGAAAATGTTATATTCTTTATTTACCTGGGGTGTTACATCCTTCCCCCCTTTTGGGAATTGCGTCCTCGCAATTTTTAAAATTGGGCTTGGAAACTTCATTGAAAATCCCACATTGGAACAAGAGTCAGTAAAACAATCACTTTAAAATAAAGGAAGATAAGTACAAAGGTAACCCGAGTAAACCCATACTAGGATACTATGTATGAAAATATGGACATGGAGGAAAAAACAAAGGGTCATGTTCTGATGGAGAGTGATAGAAAACATGTTTATGAGAAAGTTAACCACAAGAAAATCACAAACTTGTGATGGGTTAAACGGTATTCGATTCCCCAATATAAAAAGTTAATAGACAACATTTTTGTTTTAAGATACTTTTTATTGAAGAATTTTATCATAAGTAAACATAATCACTTATCATGTTGACTTTCAACTTTTATTAGATTCCTTACAAACACTCATATTTTCTCTAAAAGACGAGTATTTAGGAAGGCTTGTTCACATTAAGAGTACTATAATCAACTTCTAGAGGATCAACTAATCCACAAAAGAGAACTATATACTTCCCATATCATTATAACTTAACCAAAACCAAAACCGAAAAGGTTAGTATGAGGTTAGGTAATCCACAAAAGTATAATCCTTTATAAAAAGAAAATATATTTGTAATCTCCAAAATTTGTCCAAAAAAACCCATAGTTCAACGAATGCCATTCGATAAACAATTGTCCATGAAATTATTCAATGTAAACCACACTATGATGGAAACCCAAATATTTTAAGGATTTAATCACATAGTCTTCCAAGGTACTAATTAACTTTTATCTCCAAATACCATCAGTTGCTCTTAAATTCTCATATTGAAAAGTAATTAACCTAATCACATATCCTCCATGATAGGTTAATCATTTCCATATATAACCCAAAATAAATTTACTCTTGATTCCAAAAATCATCTAACTAAAAAGAATTAGTCAAACTAACCAGGGACTTCACGTAGTCCAGTGATAGGCAATAAATACCAGTCGCACTTTGGTTGTGGGTTCGATTCCCTCAGCTTTGTCTGACACGACGGGTTGTCACACGGTCCGCGTGTTGTCCTTTTTCCAAACTATATAATTCTCAAATCATTCCCCAAAAAGAGATAAAATCATCAAAAAGAACCATAACATAATTTAACCTCAATTTTATCTCATGCCTTTCACTTCCATCATAACATTTAGTAACCCATAATTACCTCAAAAGTAAGGATCATATACACCCTAATGGTTACCTTAATAATTATTACATGAACTTCCACATCGATTGGTCATCTTGTACATGATGCATTAAATAACTTACCAAGGTTAAAATTGTTGATCATGACTCCTTGATAGTTGGTTTAGAACAACCATGAGATTCCTTATTGAATCCCCCATTTCATTTAGTCTCTTAATCAGAGAACCATCATAGTTTCCTTCAAACCTATTGTCACTTTAGTGACTTCTAGATCCATCCGTTCACTGAAAATAGAAATGTTAGTGTGAGTATATCAAAAAAACGATCATGTACTAATGAGGAAGATAACCACTAAGATATACTTACTTATTCACTTTATCTAAAACTAGGACTCTTTCTGAAATCCTAACCATTATGGTAATATCACTTATGCTTAGAAGATACCCTAACCTCTAAAGTTTTCTAAACCGACCTTTGATACCAACTATAAAGCCCCAGCCTTTAACCATACTTAATCGTGAGTTATTACAAGATTACACATTGATGTTCTTTTTAGGTTTACAGTTTTAGAGAATTAGATCATAAAACTTGCATTACATTCCACATTTAAACAAAGTGGTTACATAAAGATAGTATTCATTTATCCCATCAACGGAATCATATTTAAAATAAAACATGGATTCTTTCTTGACACTTCCTTGACACTATCATCATATCATGAACCTTTCCCTTGACCTGTGAAAAACATTTAAAAAACATGGGATGAGTATAAAAAGCTCAGTAAGGGTTATAAAAATTATGGAAAGGAAACATGAGTTCATATATACATAAGAATTAAATAATACTTTACTCATAAAACATAAGCACTTTAACATACCTCATCAAATCATGAATAAAACCTAGAAATCATAAGACATAAAGGTAACTTGAGGCATTCATAACATTCTTACATAGGGAGTAACCGTCTTGGTTACGTTTGGAATACCCACCACAATATATTCCCTAAATCACTTCAGTGAAACCTTAATGTTTCACTCCTTCGCGTTACCCAAGGCATTGGAGAGGTATATCGGGCTCACCCGCCCTTAGTTTATCACGGAACCACCCGTATTCATAACAATGCCCAAGAACCATAACATAATCGTACCACATAATACATGCATAAAGGAAACATAACATTTCCACATTTCAATAAAACGATATCAATAAAATACATTGATATAAAAAACAATATGAAAACAATTTTCAATACAAAAACAAAAGAAAAGTAAAACATAGTATTTATTTTTCTATTAAAAAGAAGGTATGGATTATAGAGGAAGCCGAAACTCAAATAATGGTCACGACGGCAGAGAAGTCATTGTAGCCACATACGAATGACAAAAACATTCCCTTTTGTTATTTTGTAAAACTCTTCGTATAAAAAGATTCCTTTTGGATAAACGTAAAAGTAAAATGGTTTTATACACCGTATAAAAGAATGTTGTGTATAAAACAAAATATTCCTCAATGAAAGGAGATTGAGACGAAGCCCCATACAATGACGGTATCCTGGGTTTAAGGATAAATCAATTACATAATTAGGTGCGACAAACGAATACACCAAATATAATTGGATATTAAGTGTAAAAAAATCAGAGGATATTCACACATATTCAAATAACAACATATTCCAGGACTACATGTTTATCCCAAAGAATCAAATTTTGGATAAGAAGTTCCCTTGCAAAAATTTAACAGCCTAACAGCGTCACTACAAAATTCAGAAAATGAGTTGATGAGAGATAAAAAGGGTATCTCATCACATGGAAATAAAATTTAAATAAATAATGATATATAAGGACATATCCCAACATAATAGTATGTGAATTAAAAGACATAACAAAAGAAGTCTTTTAAAAAGAGGAGGGTGAAAGGATCCCTTACCGACATGGGTATCTTTCGAAACATACGCCCCGTGAAAGAAGGACAATACAATATTGATGTAAATACTCATAAATGAATGTATATTACACAATGAGTAAAATAATTGGATGTACATACACCACTCAAAGGAAATTGTGGCAAATGCAGCATAAATCTCACGGGAATAAAAGTGAGATGAAAATTCTCTTACGATGATTCAGCAGCCTAACGAAGCCACTTAAAACATCTAAAATGGATTGATGATAGAGAATAGGGTCTCTCTTAATATGAACATAAAAATTACAGTAAGAGTAATTTAAAATAATATCCCAATAACAAGAATGATGAGATTTAACAGGAATGACATAAAAGAGTGTACTTTAAAAGAAAGAGAGGAGTCTGATCCCTTACCTCAAGTCCAACTTGTCTAGTTCGTTTCTATATATTCTTGAATAATAAACTTTGGTCAATTTATAATTCCTTAAGGAACACTTATAAATATTATTATTCAGTTCATATCACATATTTTAATGTTATAATAATTGGTTAATAATATGAGTTCATATCAGACGTTTTTTGTCGATGTTTGGTACATGAGTCAAAAATTGAACTTGTTGGAAAATAATTTTCCATGTAGTTATAGGTACATCATATCCAGAATAGTATTGATGTTGTATATGTCATAATTATCCATTATATATTCATTTTATACTATTCCATATCATTTTGAGATAAAAAATGAAAAGCACCGTTCATGGAGACGGTAGGCCGTACGTACCCATGAACGCTACTTTCATTTTTTTCATTGTCATATTAATGGAATTAAAAAAAATGAGAGATATATATATGTTATAATTTCAGAATGATATCTATCATTTAGATTTAATATATTACATATATATCCATTATATATATGTACTTATAATAGTACATAACATTTTGAGATAATAAATGAAATGTACCGTTCATGGAGACGGTAAGCCGTACGTACGCATGAATGCTTCTTCCATTTCTATTTCATATTTAATGGAATTAAAAAATAATGATGCATAATAGTATATTAATTCAAGTATGGTATCTTATATAATATCATTAAATATATCATTTATACGTACCACATATGATATTAACGAATCAAATCACTTTGAGGGGGCGGTAGTCCGCACTTCCTTAAATGAAGATATCACGTTTTACCATAATGGAAACCATAAAGGTATGCCCAAAATGAAAAATAAAGAAGCTTAAGGAAAACATAAACATATTATATATCATATATAAATATAGTTTCATCTTAATGGCCACCTTTGAAGGTGTTAAAAGAATGTTTAACAATCATCGTTTCGGGAGGCCGAAATTCGCCATCCATGGAAACATTATGTTCTTTAACCATTAGATGTAGGTGTGTGTAAGTGTATCTCGAATACAGATTATAACAAAATCCAAGTATATTGAAGATACTGTATTTGTTACAAAATAAATGAATAAAAAGAGTTTAGGGGGTTGGCGAAGCAAAATAAAACAGAAGGACACAAGTGAAGACATTACCTTAAAATCGTGTAACTCCCTTTGGGTTGAGCTCAAAGGCTTCCTTGGGAAGAATTCTGCCCAATGTGAGGCTTAAATGAGTAATAGTGGAATGTGGAGAGACAAAATGGGCAGGGTTTGGCCAAGGAAAATGCATTGGAAGTGTGGGTAAGGAGGTAGAGGTGGGGGCCTTTTATAAGAGGAGAGGAGGGGCACTTTTGGAAAGTAATGAAATGTCACTTTATTTTCGAATGAGTTTCGGCTTATAATGGCCCCACATTGATTTGTTTCGAGGATAAGGTGAAAATGGTTCAAAATACACCCTTCCAATAGGTTTTGAACATGTGTAGGTCTTAGATTTTACATTATCTTTCCATTTTATTTAAATCGTTAAATAATGAGGTCATCGTTGCATCACCATGATGTCATAAATAATTTAATTTACTTATTGCCTAAAAATTATAAAAAAATAATAAGATGTAGGAAATCTTTTTAGCTTTCCAATGACTATTTATAGTCAAAATGATCACTTCTATAACCCCATGTAAAAATAGTTTTAGTAAGAAATCTCATATTTGTGTCATTTTTACATTAACATTAAATAAAAAGGTATTTATGTCATTTTCCAACCAAAGTGGCTCCATGGGATCCCCAAGTTGACCCATGGATTTTATTTGTCGGCCGTGACACATCCAATGAGGGTAGGACATGTGTCTAGGTCATTTCATTTTATTAAAACATTATTCTTACCTTAAACTACACTAATTACCTATAATCGCGATTAAAAACATAATAAGTTTCTATTCACCAAAAAATTATTCTAATCCCATTGAACCACATTTTACTTCTTGATGACAACCATGTATGTCGGATTTTTGAAATTTAAAACACAAAGATGGAAAATTTTCATTTAAACGGAAAATCAGTTTTTATAAGTACCACTTAGTGGTTTCACTATTCATCAAAATTTATGTTTTTCAGAAAATTACCAAAAATTCACCCTAAGCTATATTTGATATTCCGTATTCAAAAATGATGTATATTTTACAAAATTCAAGAAATATAAGTTGTATTAATTAATTTAATAATCAATTCCCGTTGTCAGAGCAAATAGCGTGTTTTATGAAACAAAATGTATCAAAAGATTGACACTAGTTTAAGTCCGATTTCAAAGTGAAATTAATTCCAACGAAAAATATTGGATTAAATGGAAAAAATATAATATAATTTCACTTTAAAACCAATTTAAAAGATAATCTAATAATATAAATAAATTATATTAAAAGAGGTTTTGAATTAAAATACAAAATTTTTCACTATTCGTTAAAAATTAAACTTTTTCAGAAAAATACCATAAATTTACACAAAGTAAATTTTGATGTCCTGATTCTAAAGAATAATTTTATTTCGTCAAATATAAAACATAAAATTTTCAAAAAGTTTATTTAAAAGAGGTTCTCCATCAAAAGGCGGTTAATGGACCTTTTAAAGAATACTGGAATGTTTACGCTTAAAATTGGATTAATTCGCATTTTTAATTCTATAAAATTTATTGTAAAAAGTAAAAATATTTGAAAAACATATATAATCATTTTTTAGTTAATTCTGTTCATTCCCGCCATTACAACGGCAAGGCGTTAACTACCATTTAAAATAATATTATTTTATTATTAGAGTGCAATGCAAGATTCCCCAGAAACTCATTGTTGGGTATTGGGTACGCCATCGTGCATAACATCCCCTTTAAAGTAATTTTAATATTTTATTCAAAAATATGGATAAATATAAAAATGTCATATTCTTTATTTACCTGGGGTGTTACATAAATACTAGAGTATAAATAAATCATACAGACTATGAAAAAAACATTTTATTTCATAAAATTACAAATGAAGAATTGATATATTTCATATGATTAATTAATGTATAATTTTATAATAAATATATAAAAATAATATTTCATAAATTTTGAAATCCAATGGTATTTGGTCTCTCTGAATTACCACATTCACAAAAAATGATATGAAAATTAAACATAACATTAGAAACAAGACTGATATTTTGTAAAAAAAATATAAAGTTCCTTGATAGAAAATTTATTAAATGAATAATTAATAAATTAAGTTACACATATATGAATAATGAGGCCTATAAGACCATTTTAAATAGGTAAATTATCCAATGAAAATATGTATATTATAATTGTAACTTAAAAAATTAGAATAATATTATGTTCGTTGGTAAAATAAATTTACTATTTGGATAAGAAATGATTAACATGAATAAAATGAGTACAAAAAATATTAAAATACCAAAAAATAATAATAAGATGAAACTTGGGACTTACATATACCTTTATAAACATGTTTAGGTGAAAAATTAGGTATATAAGACTTTATACAAAGGGTTTATTCAAATTTTAGTTTTAGAGTCAAAATCGAGACCCTATATCGATGGTTTTAAAAAATTATTTTTATAGGGTGGGATATACCAATAGTTTTTAAAACCATCAATATAATTTTAAATAAAATTAATGTGGCCTAATCCCATATTACCCAATTCCCCTATACTTATGTGTGTCCTCCACTTCCTTCTCCCCAATAATCATCTTTAATTTATCGATTTCCTAATATGAATCTTCTTCAAAATCAAATCTGTGAGTTCTGGGTCCATTATCCATTCTACCAAGCATCATTTAATTTTTTATATGGGTATCAAACAATAGCTAATATACAATTATGTTACAATTATTAATAATTAATTGAATCAATGATCTCTTTTATTATATTTTTTATTTCTTAATAAATATCATCATAGTTGATCTAATTTTTTTAATTTAGTTACTCGCTACCTATAGCTAAATAGAATTAAAATATATTTTTTATGTAATATATGTTAGGGGATTATTCAATTAGTAATTATATAAATTTTATGTGTTTTAATGTATTATCGGTTATGAAAATTTTCATTTAGTTATTATATTTTAATTAATGAATGATTAATTTTTTATTATTAATTTCATCCAAATGTGAAGTGAAATGTTTTAATATGGAAATTGGTAATTAATGAAAATTCATTAAATAGTCACTCAATTCCTCTACCTAATTTAATATTATGTATTAGTATTTACCTATTCCCTGTATTATACAATGTTTGGGTCACTACTAGTATTAATCGATAGTATTATATGTCATCTCTGATGATTTGTTTGTAAAACTACTAGTATATTTCGAATTTTTTTTGGAACATCTGGACCAACTAATAAATTAAATAATTTTGAACTATAACTCTATTAATGAATTTTATCCTTTAATATTTTAAATGTAGACTCTAAAATTAGTTCACATATAAACTACAAAAACCATTTAACATGAAAACTAAAGAAGATATAATGGTAAACTGTAAAAATAGTTTACATGTAAACTGTAAAAAATTTAGATCTAAACTAAAATATTATTTCATTTAAACAATTTTTTTTATATAAATTATAAAACTTTTACATATAAAATTAGTTTTTTAGTTTACATATAAACTAAAAAAAATTTCATGTAAATTTATTTTCATTCTACATGTAATCCTTAAACAATATATATGTAAAAACAGTTTTTCACATGTTAATAATAAAATAGTTTACATGTAAACTGTTTAATGTTTAATTGAAAATAGTAATAGTAGTTTACATGTAACTATTTTTGTAGTTTAATTATATAATAAACATATTTTTCATGTAAACTTTAATTTTAGTGTCTTTCAAAGAATTTCATGTGATTTTCCTCAATCTTCTTATTCAACATCAACGTATACCACGTTTAGAGTTTTGGTATATTATTAGAAACTCAATAACCTGAGGTGAATTTAGTGGGACACACTATTTTGAAGACAATTTATTATATGTCCATAATAGAATTGTTTTTTTCATTTTTATTCAGTATAACATTTTTTGCATTATATGCTTACTAGGAAGTGAATTAACCAAATAAAACATACATAAACAAACCAACTAAATAAAATGACCTAACCCAAAAATGATAAAAAATTACCTAAACCATAAATAAACCAAATTACCTAACCAAAAAACTACCAAATGACTTAAGTGAAAGACCAAGATGAGCCAAATGACCTAACAAAAAATGAACCAAATTACCCAATGAACAAATTACCAAATACCCTAACCCTAAATGAACTAAACGACCAAATAACCTCATACCTATTAAATCAGCCTTACCTAAATAAAATCAGGCTAAATAAAAAATAAATTAATAAAACTATATCATACCCATTTTTAATATTTCAATTAGTATGCACTGATTATGTTATTCCATATATTTTATGTTTTTATTTTTATAATTCTAAATATAACATGATTATGTTTTTTCACTACTTATCCCTTGTTTAGATTGAAAATTGGTATGACTAAATTATGTCATTTAACATTTTATGTATTATTGGGTTTACCAATTACTATTCTTTCTAATAAAATGTATATTTCAATTTAAATTAAGGAAATGAGAAATATTAAAGATATAAACTTGAAGATAATTTTATAAAATGATCGACACATGAGAGAGATGAGAATTACCCATATACATACCATTACAAGTCTATTATTTGATATATATATATATATATATATCAATTACATAACATATAATGTCACATCAGTAATCATTTTTAAATTTTAATTAGGAACCACCATCCATGAAAAAGATACACTTTGGAAAAACTAGTAGCAATGTCGACCAGTCAGATAGTTCGGGGGGGGGGGGGGGGATACCAGAGCTACTCGTGACACTTGGTGTACCCATTAACTCCCATATACATCAACAAATATACCATCTAACATAATTACGTATCCTATACATTCATTAGAGGAACCTAGGATATTCAGACTACCTATACTATCACCACAATTTTCATTTGATCATCATTTTTATCTATAATATTTTTATCTAATGATAGAGAACACCCCCACCCATATTGTCCTTTTACATTGAATTCAATTCCACTTTTCCCCCTTATATATTCTATATGATATTTTAGGTTTATTATCCTCCAACTTCTACTCTAGTGCATTCTAATGATCCTGAGCATAATGATCCCCAGGAACATACATTAGATCCCACTTACATTATATGTGTTATATATCCTTCATATCTTAGGGATCCATGAGAGTCCAATGATCTTACAAACTATTGTATATGAATAAATCCCTAGTAAATTTTGTAATAAAAATTTATTTTTGTTATAACGTTTAATAATTTAATTATTTTGATTTATTCTTTCATAGATGTATCAACTACTATTTTGAATCATGGGAATAATAGCATGCATGAAGTGTATGACAACCTTAAATAAGTAATGGTTGAGTAAAATGAAGGAAATAAAATTATAGATAAATTTATGAAATGATACACGAGTTTTATAGTAACACTTTCCAAATATAATGAAATACTTCTTATAAAACTTCCCTCTTAGAGACATATTCAAGATGTAATCAAGGATAATGCATGGGATCAGATATGTGTGATAATTTTTTTTGATACCTTGTATATTATTATTTAACATATATATATATATATATGTATATATATTAATATTTGGTAGCATGTTTTCCATAATTTTCTGGATAGGGAAGCTATGAGGAATGCACGACTTATGGAATTAGGTGAGCTATGAATAGTATATATGCATGAGTTATATCATAGATGGGATGGTATTTTTACCACATATTTTGATCGTATACCAACTCTTTATAATTTTCTAGTAACACAACACCCTGAAATGATTTTTTATTATAAGAGGAGGACATTTAAGGCATTATTCTAATTTAATTTTTTCTGGCTAAAAATGACTATTATTTGTGTTAATACATTGTTTTGTATTATTGAGTTTTTTATTTCAGGAATTTTTTAAAACGAAATATAAAAAAGGGTTATATTATATATACCCACCCTTTGGCATGAACTACTTTACTGCTACATGAGTAGAAAAAAGTATTCCTCATGTAAACCGTGTTTCATTGGGTAATAATAAATATGATCAAATCAAATAAAATCTACCACACCTGACATTACTCAATGTTAATCAAATAATATTGAATTTGATTTGATGTATAACAAGAAAATAAACAAATCAAAAAAAATAGCATCAAACTCAACCGACTTGATCTAACTTGAATAAAATAAACATGAACTAAACTAAAATATACCTATTAAGAAAAATAAAACTGAATTAAAATAAGTTAAATGAATATAAAATGTCCTGAAATTACTTTATTTTAAAGGAATACAATAAGTTAAAAAATAAACTGTAAACTTATTAATTTCTACACGCAAGCTGTAACTAATTTATATTTTATGAATTATTTATAGTTTTTAAAGTGTTTTTACATTTTGTGTATAGTTTCTAATTTTATTAATGGATTAATTGTTTAAATATTGGTGCAATTTACATATTAAAATGTATAATTTATAAACATGTAAATAGTTAAATAATACAATTTCGTTGATATAATAATTAAATGATTATATTTATAATGTATAAATAGTATGAATTCATATTCAAATACAAAAATGAAAATATCTTCATGTAATATTAAGATAAAAACATTTTAAAATCTAAACTATATTAAAATGAAAATATATAAAGTGTTTACATAAAAACTTGAAAAATCTACACTGTATTAACATGTTGATATTATCAATTACTATTAACATATAAACATTTAAATATTTTCATTTAATCTGAGTATTTAAATTTATAAACTATACTCTTAGACTAAACTAGTTTTATATATAGAAACTAAATATAAATAAACTAAACTACCCATTCAGTACCCAACATAACTAAAACATTAAAAAAAGAGATTGAACCAAAAGAGAACAACCTACCTTAATAGACTAAAATTTCATGGATCTGAATAGAATATAATTATTCCAAAAGAATTATATTCAAACCGTAATTGATCTAAAATTTAAGAACATGTATAAAAAACATGAATGATACTTTATTAAATTACACCACGTAGAACCAAATTGAATGAAACCAAAATGAGAAAAATTATACTGAACTGAACCAAATTGAATTCAATATATATTTCCAATTAGTACTTCAGTGAAACATCAAAAAACCACTATATAATGAACCAAATAAAAATAAACCAAAAATAATTTACCAGAACTGAACTTAAATAACCAAAAAATCATATTGATCAAAGATAAAATAATATAAAACAATTTTATTCATAACTAAACTACTAAAAATATGAAGTTTGTATCAATGTTCCAAATTTTCCAAAAAAATTATTACATAAACGAATATCACCCAAACCTGGTGGAAAAAATAAACCAAAATAAGTAAAACAAGTTAATTAAACCCATCCAACCTAATCTAATAAAAGGTTGTTTATTTTTATTTTATTTAATATAATTTCACTCAGGTAGAGATAATTTAATTGTTTTAGAGAAATTTAGTTAATTTTGTTTTCATTTTTTTCATTTAACGGTTTTTTAGATATGGTTCTTTTTGTTTAGAGATAAATTTTTTTAATAAAGTTATTTTAGATTAAATTTCATTTACTGTGGGTTATTTTTAACATTTAAGGGCATGTACCTTAGGCAATTTTTTTTCTCAAGAATAAGGAAAAAATAATAGAGTGTTATACTTGATGAGATATAAGAAAATATTATTAGTTTTATTCAAATGATTTTAAATTTTAAAACATGATTTATAACTGAATATTGTATTTATATTTTCAAAAAAAATATTTAGAGGCCCTTGATGAGAATAAATATAAAAACTTCATGAAACAATGATCACATGCATTACATATTTGGGGATGAGAACCAGAGGAATTCCTTTTTTTAACATGGGAAGAGTATAATCCCTTCAAGGTATTGGCCTACTTCCAGGAACTCAAACACCTCTAGTAATTCAATTTATCAAGAGGCTTATATTAAAGTTGTTTTTAGAAAAAATAGCAAATGAAGGAGCTTGGAAGAAGTAGAAAAGATCACTAATCAGTTCATGAAAGATGTGAAAACATTATGCCAATCCGTTCGATTAGACACTAATTTAGATTTTGAAAATTTAAAATCAACAATGAAATCATTATATGATGCCCTATTCAATGGTGACAATAGTCATAGTGGTGGTTGGGATGATTAAATTCTTATCTGTGATGGTGATGATGATTTTTAAGATGACGATTCTTATGAGGTTACTCATGATGAGGGTGTTGATATATCTGACCATGATGGTAGTGGTTGTTCTGATAATGATTGTTTTGAGGGATATATGGAACCAATAAAATTAGAAATTCATATTCATGACACTACCAATCACGTGGATGGTGTATTATGATATAAATTTATTATATATATGTATGTGTGTGTGTTGTTATTTTTTAATTTATAAACTAATTAATTGTAAAATATAAAAAAAGATTTTTTGAATGTGTATTGTTATCTGTGTTTGTTAATAATCATTTCTATTGTATATAGGGTGGTGTATGTCGGGTGGGGGTGATATTCGGTGAAACTACCCTATACCAATGATTATAGTGAACCATTGGTATATAATTATAACAAATATTTCTCAAAATAAACGATATAAGGAAATACCAATGGGGATATACCAAAGATTCACCATAACTGTAACAAACCAAGATTTTATGAAAAATATTCTTTTAATATAATTGATGTATTGTGTTTTATGATACAACAAGATTACCTTCTGCTATACGCAACACCGTATGAGCTTGCAGTATACACAACACTATTCTTGGATTATGTTACACACAATTTTGATAGTAGTTATTCTACGAAACATTGAGTGTATATATATAAATATATATATATATTCATTGTAAAAATGATATATGGTTGGATTATGTTATACGAAACAATGGAGGAGTCTTGAACAACATGCAACCCTGACTTGGCTTGCATTATACGCAATCGCAACTTTCCTTGATAGCTTGTGTTGTACGCAATACCAGGTTTCATTAAACAATGATATATGGTTATAATATTATTATAAATTAGCTGTTATGAATAGTATCAACTACATTTTGAATTTAATAACATTATTATTCATCTTACACATTTTCTAGAACTTGGTATGAGAACAAAATCAATTTTTCGAGTAATTTTTCAAAAAATGTAGTTTTTCCACCTTTTGATGACGCACCCACCTTAAATCTTGTTTTTGACATGTCTATAAGTTTAATTTGACGAAATAAAATTCTTCTTTGGAATCTGGATATAGAAATGTACTTTGGATACATTTTTTATATTATTCTGATAACATTCATATTTTAATGAATAGTAAAAACACGCTATATTTTAATTAAAAACAACTTTTTTCATCGCAATAATTTATATGGTTAGATTATATTTTTAATTGGTTTTAAAGTGTAATTAGAATATATTTTTACCATTTAATCCAATGTGGGTCATTGGAATTAATTTCACTTTGAAATCGGATATAAACAAGTATCAATCTTTTGATAGTTATCGTTTCTTAAAAACACGCCATTTGTTTTGAAAAAGGGAATTAATTTTAAAATTAATTAATGCCACTTCTATGTTTTGAATTTGGCAAAATAGACATCAATTTTGAATTCAGAATATCAAATAATTTTTCAGCTGAATTTGTTTTATTTTTCTGAAAAACTTCAATTTTCGATGAATAGAGAAAGCACTTAGTGGTAGATAAAAAACTGACATTTTCATTTAAATGAAATTTTACCACTTCTGTGAATTGAATTTCGAAAATCCGATAGGCATGGTTAATATCAAGGACTAAAATGTGGTTCAATGAGATGAAAATATTTTTTGTGAATAGTAACTTTTTACTTTTATTACCACGATTAAAAGTAAATAGGGTAATTAAAGGTAAAAATGATATTATTATTACCTTAACACATGTCCTAATTCTATTGGATAAGTCTAATTCGACCAAAAACAACCTTAGGAATACAATAATACCATTTAGGCCCACATGGATTAGATTATGACATTTAATATTAATTTATTTTAAGAAGAGTTAAAATAGTTAAAATCAATGTTTAATAAGTAAATAAATTTTAATATAGGATTATAGATAAGATAAATTATACTATACATATTCATTAGAAAACTAAAACGATTTCCTACATAATGGTATTTTATTTATAATTTTTAGACATTAAATAATTTAATTTATTTATGACACAACTATGATGCAGTAATTATCTTTTTAATGAAATATTGACATAATTGATGTTATAAATACCCAAATAAATGTAATTTGAGATTTTTTATGAATTACACTAATTTTATAGACTAATATACATGTTATTATTGATTTAATCAACTTTTTCGAACTAATCATTCTGTTATGATTTTAACAAAAATCAATTACCAAATAGTGTCAAAATTGACATAAAATAGTTTTTGAAACAAATATAATATTATTAATTGTTATTTTATTCCTAAAAATATACGGTTCTTCCAAATGACATAGATAAGGTTATATATGTTAATAATTAACAACTTGGGGTTCTTTTGTCATGTTATTGTAAGCTTATTAACCTTACAGTGTAAGAAAACAAGAAGACACAGTAAAAGAAAAATTATTTAACTTAAAGTTAAATCTAAATCATAAGGTAAAAATAGAAACCTAAACTTGTCTAAATTCTGTTGTATGAGAGTATTTAGACCCATACCCACCTTATCTTCTAAATAACTCAATTTGGAGATATTAAAAACCGAATATGACTTTATAATAAAATAATATTTTTAGTTATTCCAAAGGTTCCCCTCTCCTCCCTTGTAAAAGGGCACCTCCTCCCTCTCTTCCCCACACCACTTTGAGCATTCAAGCTCGGACAACCCCTGCCAATTTTTCTTCTCCACTTCCATAGAAACATCCTAGAGGTTCTGGTCTTCTTCAAAGACCAATATTAGTTCCCTAAGAGGAAGATTCAAAAAGGCATGTCGAAAGAAGAGGTAATATCCATTACCGATTCTTTCAACTTTATTTCTTCTTCTACTTCTTCTTCATTAGTTGTTTCATTCTGAAGTAATAACATTAGTATCACTAATATACTGATATGTTATTATAAGTTTGAAAAAACCCTATTTCACCATCTATCCATCCTATGGAAAATTAAATCACCGCACGTGAGTACGTACATAATACCGTCTCCACGCCGTGGTGTAATATGTTTTTCCAACACCACCTTACTTGGATGGGTATAATGGTGAAAAGAATAACTATAAATAGTTATTATAACATAATAATGATTCAAATATATTTTATCATCCACTCTAATTCAATTCAAAAATTATGGGAACGATATCATCGCTCGTGCGTACGTACGGACTACCGTCCCCACGACGCGATGAGATTCATTCTCAATGATTAACCATTCATGAATGATTATAAATTATATATAATAAGTAATTATGAAACATATGACATAATAATGATAATGGATTTATGTATATATATATATATGTATTTCATCTAATTAATTCAATTCAATTCAATGAGGAAACAAAAACAGCGTTCATACGTACGTACGGCCTACTGTCTTCATGAACGGTGTATTTCATTCCATTTAATAGATCTATCATATATATATGTATATACTGAATATATATTATATATAAATCATGTTTTACATTATTGAATTAATTAAATTAATATATAAGTAATAATATCAAGAACAACAATTCCAAACACGTACGATAAATAAAATTCTTTAACCCAAAACGTTTCTTTAACATGGAACTTACAAAAGAACGGGTAATATAAAGTCATATGTGAACCATATTTGATATCATAACAATGAATATTATTCTGTAATAGGTCAATGAAATTATTTAAATCTTTATAAAGGAGGTTCGGAAATGTACGAAGCATATCAGACCTATGGTAAGGGATAACTATTCCAATCTCGCTCTTATTCGAGATTGTTTATTCGTAAGTATTGAGTAGGGTTATATTTATCATCCATGTTCCTATTTTACAAAAAACAGTTTCATGTATGTTTAAAGTCCTTTTTTCCCATTTTTTACTTTTACTACATGGTGTGTAAGGAATCATTATTTTACGTGGTACTTTTTGACTTTTCTGAAAAAAGTACGAGAAGCATGTTATTTTTATCTTTTACAGCGTCAACGGATTTTTACGGTTTCATAATGCCTCATTTTCATGAATCCTACTCTACAAGATTTTATGACTATTTTCAACAAATGAAATTTGTTTTTAATTTTCATGGCATTTTGTGAAAGAAACTTATTTTAAAGAAGAAAGGTTATTTTCCTCAAGAATTCATTTCAAATGTTTTATCAAAACCATTTTCCATCTATGATGACATTATTTTATATGTGTATGTTTCAAGTTTAATGTCTCTATGATTTACATGGGTTCACTTTTCTTATGATGAAATGTCCATTTGTTTTATATGGATTATGAGATGATGGGATGATGTTTATGAAACCCATTTTTTCATTGGTTTATGATGAATGTTTTAAGTTTATTTTGTGGCACAAGTAAGAATGATTTCATTATGAGATGGGTGGGACCTATATCTCAATCCAATGAATTGGGTAAAGATTTATATCTCATGAGATACACATGGCTGGAATGGTATGTTAATCCAGTTCAGTGTTACAGGACTGAAATGAGGAGTGAACTCGATTTAGAAAGGGAGTTTGTCCACCAAGATGGTCTTGGCAGCAATGCCTTGGCTACTATAGAAATAATAACAAGTGATGAATAGTTTCCACAATTACATGTTTTATTCCAATTATATTTTATCATGGTTGATGTTCCCTTATGATATATGCCTTACGTACTTCCATGATTCATGTCTTTTTTCATGATTTTAATATTTAGATTTTATGTTCAAGTTGTTTTCATTCAAATGTTTATGGATTGTTTTATGTTCTCTATGTTTACCCTTACTGGGTATTTGAGATCACCCCTTTTACGTTTTCTTTTCCCCAAAATCTAAAGAAAGGTTTTAGGTAAGAAAAAACGGGGAAGATCTTTTTGGGAGATGTTGAAGATCTTTCACCACGATTAGAAGATTATATTCCAAGTTTCCAAGTACACTAAACTATTACAGTCCATATGTGTCTGTTTTTGTTATGTACTAAGTATTCCGCAAATGTAAGTAATGTCCATGTACGTCAAGCTTTGGGTCTCCACAGTTGGTATCAGAGGAAAGGTTTAGTCAACCCTTGGAATCTATGATGCGGAAACGTTAGTGAGATCCCTTGAGATATTTCTAAGGTATGTCTAGGGATGTTCTTAAGGATATGTATACGTATAGGATATAGTTCTAGAACTACGGTAATGATCTTAGAATTTAACCTAAGATTTTAGATATTGAGGGTAGTCCTTATTTACTATGTTTTTTTCCCTAGCATGATTTTTTCCTCTCACATTATTCTTTTTGGGTTTCAGATGATGACTGGAACCCGAAGGAACCATGGTAAATGTTATGGGTGATGGAGTGAAAATTCTTATTGATATACTTACACAAGCTATGAATCATTCTGGACTTCCAAATGAGCCGAGAAGGGAACAATATTCTATTGAGTCATTCATGAGGCAACGCCCACCTTCTTTCAGTGGGTCTTCTGATCCACTTGCTTCTGAACAATGGATCAGTACCTCTGATAGATATTTTTAGTTCCTCAATGTTCTGAACATGATAAAGTCATCTTTGCAGTATATCGTTTGGAATGTGAAGCTTATCAATGGTGGAATCTTGTCAAGAATACGCGGCCAAGAGATGAATTTGAGTCCATGGAATGGGACGAGTTGAAGAACGTATTTTTCAATAAGTATTTCGCTTTTATTATTCGAACAATGATGGAGAAGGAGTTTCTTGAACTAAGGCAAAAGGATGATGAATCTATTGGTGTATGAGAAGCGAATTTTACAAGGATTGCAAGGTATGCATCTGGCATTATCATCCAACCTGAAATTAAAGTTGATAAATTCTTCAGTGGCTTAATACCAAATCTTCAAAGGGAAATATCTATAAGAGACTTCAGTAGCTATGAAGAAATTGTGCATTTTGGAAGTTGGTGTTACTTATCCATCTAATGGTTTTGACATGAAATGAAAGATAGAGTTCAAGGAGAAATCTAAGAATAATGGTGAAATGAAGATGAATGTTTCCTTATGCTCAATGTGTGGAAAGAAGCATGGTGGATATTGTCTTCAAGGGACTAGAAAATGTTTTAAGTGCGAAAAAGATGGTCATCGAGCTGCTGGGTGTCGAAGTAATGGAAAAAGGGTTGCTAATGATGTGAATAAGGAAAAGACTGCAGAGAACTCACCACCAACACTTCAATGCTTCAAGTTCAAATAAATGGGGAATTATGATAATAAATTCCCTAATCGAAGGGTTAGCGATGATCGACATGAGAAACCACTTAAGGAAAAGGACTAAGGGATGTCACATGCGATCACTATTGGCGATGTTGAATATGAAAATGATGTGGTGGAATGACTAAGTGTTTATGTAATGTGATTCCAAAATAATGTTGTATATAGAATCGTGGAATACTGGAATATTTATTTATTGGTCTATTGTGGTTTTCAATAATTTTATGGTACCAATAACCATGGAAAGTGATTGAGATATTTTTTGAAAAAAGATGATACGCGCATAATGAAGGGATATGGAGAAAATGAAATGTTTGACAGTATTCATGGATCATGACTAATATAAGGAAATAGTTATATCATGGTTTGAGTATATAGAATATTGGGGTTTTGGTATGTAGAAGGAGTTACCTTTTGACAGCACTCATGTTTTCACTAAGATTCAATGGGTATTCATTTTTGAAGAGAATACATGATTAAGGACATCGAATGTTTGGAATGTGACCAACATGACATATCTTATGATATATGGGGATCAACGATGGTATTAACCTTCTTGTTATATGAAATCTTTGGTAATCATTTTCACTATAAAATGAGAGTGGACTGCAGTATTATGGATAAGCCTAATGATTGGAATGGATTATGTTGTACATAAGTTAGTATTGTTTAAGGATATATGTTTTTTTGATATTATTTATGGGATGTTATAGTAATGTAGTTTTAGAAAAAGGACAACCTGCAGGACGGGCGATAACCCATCGCGTTGGACAAGGCTGTGGGAATCGAACCCACAATCGAAGTGCGACTGGCCTTTATTGCCTACCACTGGCCTACAGGAAGTCCCTGTTTAGTAGAAACTATTTTTATTATATTAAGCAGTATGATATATGAAGTAGAAGTAAATTTTAGGAACCATATATGATTAATCTCACTATAGATGGACTTATCTATTTTTGATAACTTTTATAACCTGTTGGTTGAGACAGATGGAATGACCCATAATTCTATCACATGATCTGCTAACACTACATGAATGAAAAATTCAACTTCATTTATTTAAGAGGTGAAGTGGAAATTGTCCAAAAAATGACCCATAATGAGACTGTACCAAAATCAAGAAAGTATTTCTTCAAATTCCAATTTCATCAACCTTAGGGAAATGATCTTGAAAACCAAAAATGTTGTTCTAGTGCCCTTATATCCGATGAATCAGATGGTACCTTAGATCATCACAAATCTCTAGCTTTGTGATTGATGGATTTTTCATAGACATGTTCTCTACCACTCTCCTTCAGAATGTGATGGTTATATTTTTCTTCCATATCCATATTTTCACCTATGTCCTCCTATATGGAAACCCAGTGATGAGTTTCTTTTGGTAATCATAACATTTTATAGTTTAGTTATCAAAATTAAGTTTTAGTATTCCTTTTTACGATGAGGGTTTCTGTAAATAGTAAACGATTTATAACCCCGACGAATTTCGAGGTCGAAATTCATTTTAAGGGGTGTAGAATGTAACACACCGAGATTTTATGAAAATTATTCTTTTAATGTCATTGATGTGTTTTTTTGTATGCTACAACAATATTACCTTGCGCTATACGCAACACCGTATGAGTTTGCAGTACACACAACACTATTCTTGGATCATGTTACAGACAATTTTGATAGTAGTTATTCTATGAAACATTGAGTATATATATATATATATATATATTTATTAAATGTATAACTGAAATATGGTTGGATTCTGTTATACAAAACAACGGAGGAGTCTTGCACAACACGCAACCCTGACTTGGCTTGCATTATACACAATCGCCACTTTCCTCGATAGCGTCTGTTTTACGCAATACCAGGTTTCACTAAACAACGATATATGATTATAATATTATTATGAACTAGCCATTATGAATATTATAAATTAAATTTTTAATTTTATAACATTATTATTCATCTTACACATTTTCTAGAACATGGTATGAGAACAAAATCAATTTTTCAAGTAAAATAAGTATTTTTCAAAAAATGTAGTTTTTCCACCTTTTGATGGCACACCCACCTTAAATCTTGTTTTTAACATGTCTACAATTTCAATTTGACAAAATAAAATTCTTCTTTGGAATTAGGATATAAAAATTTACTTTGGATAAATTTTTTATATTATTCTGATAAATTTCATATTTTAATGAATAGTAAAACACGCTATATTTTAATTAAAAAACAACTTTTTTCATCGTAATAATTTATATGGATAGATTATCTTTTTAATTGGTTTTAAAGATTAATTATAATATATTTTTACCATTTAATCCAATGTTGGTCATTGGAATTAATTTCACTTTGAAATTGGATATAAACGAGTATCAATCTTTTGATAGTTATTGTTTCTTAAAAACACGCTATTTTTTTTGATAACGGGAATTAATTTTAAAATTAATTATTTACACTTCTATGTTTTGAATTTGGTAAAATAGATATCAATTTTTAATTCGTAATATCAAATAATTCTTAGGTGGAATTTTTGGTATTTTTCTGAAAAACTTCATTTTTCGATGAATAGTGAAACCACTTAGTGGTAGATAAAAAACTGACTTTTTCATTTTAATGAAATTTTACCACTTCTTTGAATTGAATTTAGAAAATCCGAGAGACACGGTTAATTTCAAGGACTAAAATGTGGTTAAATGAGATGAAAATAGTTTTTGGTGAATAGTAACTTTGTACTTTTATTTACTGTGGTTAAAAGTAAATAGGGTAATTAAGGGTATAAATGATATTATTATTACCCTAAAACATGTCCTAATTCTATTGGACATGTTTAATTAGACCAAAAACAACCTTAGGAATAAATTATGACCATTTAGGCCCACTTGGATTAGATTAGGACATTTAATATTAATTTATTTAAAGAAGGGTTAAAATAGTTAAAATCAAAGTTTAATAAGTAAATAATTTTTAATATAGGGTTATACATAAGATAAATTCGTCTATAAATATTAATTAGAAATCTAAAAATATTTCCTACATAATGGTATTTTATTCATAATTTTTAGACATTAAATAATTTAATTTATTTATGAGACAAAGATGACGCAATAATTATCTTATTAATGAAATATTGACATAATTGATGTTATAAATACCCAAATAAATGTAATTTGAGTCTTTTTATATATTAAAATAATTTTCTATGTTAATATGACATGGTATTATTGATTTAATTAACTTGTTTCGAACTAATCATTCTGATATGATTTTCAAAAAAATCAATTACAAAATAGTGTCAAAATTGACATAAAATAGTTTTTCAAACAAATATTATATTATTAATTGTTATTTTATTCAAAAAAATATAAGGTTCGGCCAAATTACTTATATAAGGTTATATATATTAATAATAAACAACTTGGGGTTCTTTTGGATTGTTATAGTATTTTTATTAACCTTATAGTGTAAGAAAACATGAAGACACGGTAAAAAAAATTATTTAACTTACAGTTCAATCTAAATGATAAGGTTAAAATAGAAACCTAAACATGTCTAAATTCTATTTTATGAGATGATTTAGACCCATACCCACATTAGCTTCTAAACAACTCAATTTGGAGCTATTAAAAACCGAATATGACTTTATAATAAATTTATAATTTTAGTTATTCCAAAGGCGCCCCTCTCCTCCCTTATAAAAGGGCACCTCCTCCCTCTTCCTCACACAACTTTGTGCCTTCAAGCACTTCCAACCCCTTCCAATTTATCTTCTCCTATTCCCTAGAAACATACTAGATGTTCTGGTCTTCTTCAAAGACCAATCCTAGTTCCCTAAAAGGAGGTTTCGAAAAGGCATGTCGAAAGAAGAGGCAATATCTGTTACCGATTCTTTCAACTTTATTTCTTGTTACACTTCTTCTTATTTAGTTGTTTCATTATAAAGTAATAAAATATGTATCACTCATATACTGATATGTTATTATAAGTATTAAACAACCATATTTCACCATCTATCCATCCTACGGAAAAAGAAATCACCGCGTGTGCGTACATACAGAATACTGTCTCCAAACCGTGGTGTAATATGTTTTTCCAACACCACCTTATTTGGATGGGTATAATGGTGTAAAGAATAAATATTCATAGTTATTATAACATCATACTTATTCTGATATATTGTATCATCCACTACAATTCTATTCAATAATTATGGGAATGATATCATCGCTCGTGCGTACGTACGGACTACCGTCTCCACGACGTGATGAGATTTATTATCAATGATTAACCATTCATGAATTTCTATAAAGTATATATAATAAGTAACCATTAAATATATGAAATAATAATGATATTGGATTTATGTATATATATGTATGTCATCCAATTAATTCAATTCAATTCAATGACGAAACAAAAACAGCGTTCATGCGTACGTACGCCCTACCGTCTCCATGAACGTTGTATTTCATTCCATTTAATAGATCTATCATATATATATGTATATAAAGAATATTTATTATATATTAGTCATGTTTTAAACTCTAGAATTATGTAAATTAGGATATAAGTAATAATATCAAGAATAACAAGTCCAAACACGTACAATAAATAAAATGATTTAAACCAAAACGTTGCTTTAACATGGAACTTACAAAAGAACGGGTAATATAAAGTTATAAGTGAACCATATATGATATCATAACAATGAATATTATTCTGTAATAAGTCAATGAAATTATTTAAATCATTATACAGAAGTTTCGGAAATTTCCGAAGCATATCATACCTATGGTAAGGGATAACTATTCCAATCTCCCTCTTATCCGAGATTGTTTATTCGTAAGTATTCACTGGGGTTATATTTATCATCCATGTCCATGTTTTATAAAAATGGTTTCATGTATTTTTAATGTCCTTTTTCCCATTTTTTGACTTTTACTACATGGTGTGTAATGAGTCTTTCATTTACGTGGTAATTTTTGACTTTTCCGACAAAAGTATGCGAAGAATGTTATTTTTAACTTATACGACATGAACAGATTTTTACGGTTTCATAACACCTCATTTTTCATGAACCATAATCAAAATGATTATATAACTATTTTCAACCAAATAATTTTATTTTAAAAGTTCATGGCATTTTGTGAAAGAAAATTATTTTAATGAAGAAAGGATATTTTCATCAAGAATTAATTTCAAATGTTTTATCAAAACCATTTTCCATCTAAGATGACATTTTTTCATATGTGTATGATCCAAGTTTAATGTCTCAATGATTTACATGGTTTCACTTTTCTTATGATGAAATTTCCATTTGTTTTATATGGATTATGAGATGATGGGATGATATTTATGAAACCCATTTTATTCATTGGGTTATGATGAATGTTTTAAGTTTATTTTGTGGCACAAGTAAGAATGATTTCATCATGAGATGGGTGGGACCTATATCTCCCTCCAATGCATTGGGTAATGATTTATATCTCATGAGATAGACATGGCTGGAACGGTAAGTTAATCCGGTTCAGTGTTAATGGACTGAAACGAGGAGTGAACTCGATTCAGAAAGGGACTTTGTTCACTAAGATGGTCTTGGGAGCATTGTCTTGGCTAATATGGAAATCATAACATGTGTTGAATGGTTTCCACAATCACATGTTTTATTCCAATTATATTTTATCAAGGTTGATGTTCCATTATGATATATGCCTTACGTACTTCCATGATCCATGTATTTTCTCAAGATTTAGATGTTTATATTTTATGTTCAAGTTTTTTTCACACAAATGTTTTTGGATTGTTTTATGTTCTCTATGTTTACCAATACTGGGCATTTGAGCTCACCCCTTTTATGTTTTCTTTTCCCCAGGAAATAAAGAAATGTTTTAGGTAAGAAAAAAAGGGGGAAGATCATTACGAGTGATTTTGAAGTTCATTAACCACGATTAGAATATTATATTATGAGTTTCCAAAGACACTAAACTATTACGGTCCTTGTGTGTCTGTTTTTGTTATGTACTAAGTATTCCGCAATAGTAAAGTAATGTCCATGTACGTCAAGCTTTGAGTCTCTACAATAACTTTTTATATAGCCATAAGCTGACACACTTATTCCCCATGGTTGATGGAACTATTTTTATAGCTATACCAATGGTTCTAGGGACTATACTAGTGGTTTTAGACCATGGGTATAGGGTTTTTTCAGTAGTTAATTACTCAATCTATTTAACATGATGTATGTATTAAGTATTCATTTTTTTAAAAATATTTCATATTATTTAATAAAAACTTACTTTTTTTTATTAAAACGTATTGTTTAAATTTCCCAATATATAAATTTAACTTTATAAAATAGATTTAATTTTTTTGATCATATTGTTTAAAATCAGCAAGGTTAATGTTATTATAATTTTCATTAAAAATAAAATATGTAGTTAAATAGAGAACTATAGTAAAATGCATCATTTTATAAGGGAAAAAATACATGAATAAATATCATCCAAGGTTTATAGATTAGGTAAGAATGTATAGTGTTTTCATTACATACATAACAAACTATATTTAGTTATAATAATCAATATAATTTATATTATTGTGAAGAAATAATAAATTAATCAATATTATTTTAAAAAAATATATCTCTTAACCTATAAATATCACCCCATCCAATGATTATCCTCACTTTTGAATCTTATTTATTCATTAAAATATCATCCAAATATGGCCATATAGTCTGCTAGCCTTGTTGGATAATCATTGCTAAAATCAAAATAGCATTCTTTGAATCATTAAGGATCATATGAATGGAAGTTTCTCAAAGAGAAATGTAAGATTCCCAAATCCCATTGGTTTAATTTTTTATCTTATTAAAACATATATATATATCTATGTTAACATTATAATGTTATTTTAAATTTATTATAATTTTTCTCTAGTATATTTATAAATACATTAGATTTAATTTTTTTTCTTTTTTTCCCTCTATTAAAAATATCATTCACTATAGTAGGTTTGCAGCACCTATGTTGATGATAATGTTCTACTTTCAATTACACATTTCATGGATATTTTTAAAGTGTTTTTTAGAAATATATATAATATTAATAACCAATTCATAATATTTTTAGATTATAGATTAATAAAATAAGAATTATATCAATGATATAAATAATAAACTATAATAGTTGGTTGAATAACATTAAAATGAGTCTACCGTGAAATGTTTCATGATTTGAATTTTTTTGGATCATCTATGAAATTGTGAAACTGTTATGACACTAGGATGATAAATAATCTATATATTTAATATTATGGAGATCATGGAACCAATGTAAAACATTTTTGACCATTAGTATCATACTGAATTAATTTTGGAACTATGGACTAAATAACCTCCAGATATCAATGTGAGATAAATGAATATAATAAATGAATAATAGATGATAATAATAAAATCATAATAATTCAAATAAAAATTAATGTTATTCTATTCTATGAAATTAGTATATGTAATATGATTATTCATTTGTTTAGAGGAGTGTTCGATGAAATTCTAGATCGAGAGTTATGGGTTCCTGTCACTCATTTTCTTCTTTTTCATTTTGATCTCTCATTTTATTTCTCTTATTATTTTTCATATTATAATATGATTTTTATATAATATGTATACATATTTCATTGTTATATTCTAATTATTTATACCTTTATTTTCTATCGATATGGATTTATTTTTTAAATTCTATTTATAATAAGTTTATTAAGTCAGACCATATAAAAGGGAAATTTTCTATATCTTCACCCTTTCCAAGTATCACTCCATTAAAGATTAAATTATTATATGATTTCTAAACCTTACTATTTAGAAATAATATATACTTGTGTTTTTCATTGGGAACTATAAACCGTTATTTTATATGAAATATTTTCTACCCATTTCATGAAACAATGGAAATGGGATTGATTTCTAAAATTACTATAATGTCTGGGCCTAGATACCACTATTCTATTGTCCTAAGCTGGTTCACCACAAATAATAAATCATTTATCTACATGTCCTATAGACTGATGACTGATGAACATTGATGCACACACTCTCAAAAATAATTATTTTTGATTTTACTAAGTGCCGCAAAGTGGATGACCTAGGTCATTCTCTCAAGGAGGAAGTGAATTAAACAACTATTAATAGGATTTTTTTAATTTAGAAAATAGTTCAAAACAAATTAAATGAAAGATGAAGTGGGTTTGTTTTATGGATTTTCAAATAGTAAACTAAACAATAAAATGAGAAGTAATAATCAAGAGAAAAATTGTTTAATACACTTATATGAGAAGATGTAGTTTATCTAATCATCCCTTTTTTATCATTAATTTATCATTATTCCATATAATAATAATTCAATAAATTTTAATCCCCTAAACATGTCAACCCTCAAACCCTATGGAAATTAACAAAACAAAAAATATTGAAAAAATGAGCCTTCGGTCAACTTCGGGACTTCCAATCACAACACCTTAACATGATTTTGATCCAAAATACAACTTATGGTAAATAGTCAATTAGGGTAGTATTTACTCCCTATATTTGATAATTAATTGAGTTGGGGATGAGACTTGAACCCAATAATTCTATCCCTAGTTGATTAGATTTTGTAATTGCGGTTACACTCACATGGTTTACACAAGCTCACCCATACGGTCAAGTGCAAGTTGATAAAGTAAATTTGAAATTAAAACTCATTTTGACAACAATATTTTAATTACAATATGATTATTGATTAAAAGTAAATAAATGAAGGGATTATAGATTAGATTAAATACGAAAGAAATCAATGTTCCATGGGCAGTGTATTCATCATGGAGAAGTTTTGTATAACAATGGATTCAAAGGGGAACACCCAATCTCATCTCTAATCATAGATTATATACTAAGATTAAAAATAAAAAGATTAAAATAGTATAACATAGAATATTTATTGATTATAACTCACGTTATAAGCATAAAAACAAAGAGAATCAAAGTGGTGGTAGGAGAGGAGAGACTTATTTGGAAGAGATGTTTGCACAAGGAATTACTTTTTCCAAGAGTTGTGATGGGTTCCCAAGAGCCACCCTTTTGGAAACAACATTCCAAATTCTCGACCAGCCCTCACCAAGAGTGAAAATATCCTTTAAATAGTGTTTGGGAGGGCTAGGTTTACAAATATTTTTAAAATCTGAAAGGAAAGTTCGGCCAAATATTTTAGTCCAAGTTTTACTACATAGTTGACCTCTGAAACACATGAATTGGTAAGAATTATAGTAGGATAATTTGTTTGGAATCATGTCCCTAATATTTCATCAATATTTGGGCCCAATCAAATTCCCTATGAAGACGATGTCGCCCATATGGTGGTGTGATTACCAATATAGAATGTTCAGTAAAAATTTGTCTTCATGGAAAATTTACTCCACTAAAATGCATGATATAGCTCCTATGTACTAAATAGAATATGTATCTCATTTAGTCAGGAAAATAGTTACAAAATTTCAATTCAAAATAATTTATAGAAAATATTTATGCCTGAAATACTACAGTTAATTTTCAAAGGGTAAAACTGAAATTTCCATCAAATATTCAAATTAATTTTATAATCCAAATTATTCTATAAATTAACATATTCATCACAATGTGAGGAAATTGTTACATTTATAATCAATATAATATTTAATAAAACATTATTTTATCAACTCCCACACACTTACCCATTTTCACTCCTCGGAAAAACCTCACATCAAGTATTTGAGAAAATTGTCACAAGGTGTGCATGTTCATATTTTTCAATCCACAGAGGAAATTTAGGCGAAGAAATAATCCCATCAAGAGTCAATTTCAATAATTCATAATTTCATTTTATAATAAATTGTTTTAGAACATAATCTAGTTGGATTCATAACACTAATCATAGTGAAACAAGTCATGGGTCTACCATGACACTAATTACCCACGTCTGTGTGTGTGCCAACCAATCCAAGCTCATAAATCCACCCTTTATTCAACATATTCAGGTCATGTAAAACAAATCTTCTTACTTTATTTAATTCCCTAAACCAGTTCTACATTCCTTTGCGATCTAATTTCAATACCCACTCACATAAGTATTCACGAATGTCAAACCATAAGCTCCTGACCTAGATATCTCCATATGTTGTACATTTCATCACTCCCCACATTTATTATTAATATTTTTTTTAAGATGCACTTAGAACAAATTACACACTCAAATCTCAACCCATGTTTTATCTACTCACGAAAGTAATTTTAATAGTTGTAACATGATCAAAGGTCGATGAAAAGTGGTTTTTGAATTGTCCAAGTCACAACCTAATTTTTTGAGGACTTACAACAGTCAGATAATAGGAACACACACATAGGTAAATTCAGTACATTAATGAAACTGATCATAAGAGAAAAAACATATGGATAAACAAGTGAATATTTTTACTTAACTTGATTATACATTAAATTGAATAGGAAAAATTTCACAAGTCATGGTTGAGTGAAAAATTGTGTTGAGAAATTAATGAAACAATTTATGATGGACAAATATCACAAATAATGTTGTCAAAATTTAAAAGGTTTTATAATAACACATCCATTAATATCATCTACAACTTCAATTTTTATAAAAATAAACACCTGATGATGAAATCTTACTCATCCCAATCATTCTACCAATAAATTTTGAAAACATGCATTTTCCATATGTTCCACATGAGAATTTCACATGATATATACATACATACATACATACATATATATTTGATTTTTTTTTGCTTTTTTGGTTTTATTTTGAAAATTTAACCAAAAACAGAATAGAAAATACACACAAAATAACATGAAGGAAACCCCAAAATATCTTCCCTTAAATTTTTTCCCCTCTCCCACACTTAAAATATTTCATTTTATTCAATGTAAACCTATGAGATGATATGTCCACATAAAAATAAGGATTTTAAATCACAAAAATAATATAAAATTGAATGGGTTAGGAAAAGATTGTTATGATCATGTGATAATGGGGTAATGTAGTGTGATGAAATCCTTTTCATTAGTAGAAAGTCCCACAATGTATTTCATAAAATGTTTCCCATTGACTGTAATGCTCCTTCCTCTGTCCTCTTGTGTGATCTACACTGCACCATAACGAAAAAAATTAGTCATAACATAAGGACCCAACATCTGGAACACAGCATACTAGGCATCTGATTCAGCCGTGAACTGTACAGAAGGACTTTATCTCAAACATAAAACTACATTTGTTGGGTCATTATATAATGAGTTGTTGTTGATATATCATTGTAGAGAATTGAGTTCTCATATGAAGACAATCTAATTTATTCAAGCTCTTGAATTTTCAACTTCCTTTGGATTTTAGCTTTTTCCAAATACATTTTGTATTTATTTATATCCCAATAAGCCCGATGCTCAACTTCCATGGGGAGAGAACACGCTTTCTCAGAAATAATCTGTGATGGGTAATACCAATTGGTGTCCTGTATGATGTCCTATAATCCCAAAGTGCATCATCCAAGCACTTCCACCAATCTTTCCTATTCATCTGCACGATTTTCTCCAAAATTTGTTCCAACTCCCTATTGGAAACCTTAGCCCGACCATTTGATTGGGGGTGGTATGATGTTGATGTTTTGTGTGTCATCCCATACATCTAAAGCAAGGAAGTAAAATTATGATTGCAAAAGTGTGTCCCTCGGTCACGATTGATGGCCTTTAGTACTCTATATCTACAAAAATTTTGTTCTTTGTTAAATTCCACAACCACGTGATAATCATCAGTCCTAGTTGCCTTAACCTCCCCCCATTTACTCACATAATCAACAACAACCAAAATATAAAAAAAACCAAACGAACTAGGAAAAGTACCTATAAAATAAATACCCCATACATAAAAAATCTAACAAAATAGTATGGGTTGTTGGGTCTTCTCATGTCTCTTAGAAATGTTCCCAGAGTGTTAGAAATGAGAGCCAGACTTACAATACACATGGGCATTGTGGAATAAGTTAGGACAATATAATCCAGAGTCCAAAACTTTTCTAGCTGCTCGTTGGGGTCCAAATTGTCCACCACAAGCTACTGTATGAAAAAAATGAAAAACAGACTCCAACTCATGATCAGGAACCCACCTCCTAATATATTTATCACTAAAAATGAACCAAAGGTATGAATCATCCCAAACATAAAATAATGACTCACTCTTTGTATTTTTTTCTTGATGATTTTTTAAATTTGTATAGATTTTAGAGGAAAAAATGTAGTTAACTAAATCAGCATACCAAGGATGCATACTTGAGATGGAATAAAGATTCTGATCAGGAAAAGTGTCCCGAAGTGGTACCTGGTCCAAGGTGACATCCTCTAGTGTGTGAGTAAGCCGACCCATGGGGTCTTCCACCAGGTTTTCCTACCAATTATTTTCCTTTATCTCAATGTCAAATTCCTAAATAAGGATCATCCATTGGATTAGCTATGGATTTGCATCCGGATTCTTCAATAAGTATCTCAGAGCAACGTGGTTAGAAAAAATAATTAATTTAGAGCCAAATAAATATGAATTGAATTTATCTAAAGACAATATAACAACAAGAAACATCTTTTCTATGATTTTGTAGTTTAATTGGGAGGAATCTATTATCCTCATTACATAGGTAATCACATGTGAACATCCCTCCACCCTTTGAGATAAGACATCTCCAACCGTGCAGTTGGAGGTGTCACACATAAGCTGAAAAGCAAAGCCCCATTGTGTAGATTGTATGATCAGGGTAGTGGTCAAACATTGTTTTATATCATTAAAGTAATTCCTATAAGAATCATCAAACACAAAATTAGAATCATTTTTAAGTAATCATGACATAGGAAGAGAAATATTACTAAAATATTTGATGAAGTGCTGATAAAATCCCGCATGCCCAAGGAAATATCTAATATCATGCACACATGAAGGATATGGTAAGGATGAAATAATTTCTATCTCTGATCTATCAACCTCTATCCCACATATTGACATTACATGCCCTATGAAAATGTCATTCTCTACCATGAAATGACTATTTTCAACGTTCAAGACCAGATTATTCTCAATAAAATGATTCAAAATCTTTCCCAAACTAGAGATACAATCATAAAATGAAGACCCATACACTGTAAAATCAACCATGAATACCTCCATCCTGGTCTTAATAAAATCAGAAAATATACTCACCATGCATCACTGGAATATACCGGGGGAATTGAAAAGTCCAAATGGAATCCTTCAGTAGGAAAAAATATCAAATGTACAAGTGAATGTTGTCTCATCCAGATCCTCCGGAGTAATATGAACAAAAAATATCTAGATAATCCATCCAAGAAACAATATTGTGTTTTCCCAGATAGTCTCTCAAGAATCTGATCAATATATGGTAGGGTAAATGGTCATTACAAGTTGACTGATTTATTTTCTTATAATAAATACACACACGCAAATTGGTTTTAACCCTCATTAGAACAAACTCATCTTTCTCATTTTTAACAATAGTAACACCAATTTTGTTAGGCACAACCTAAATATAACTTACCCACTGGGAATCTGAAATGGGATAAATTATACCTAACTCAAGCAATTTTTCAACCTCTTTTTTAACAACTTCTAGAAATTTTGGATTGGGTCTCTTTAATGGCTACCTCACTGGTTTATCCACATCCACTAAAAGAATCCTATGCATGAAAATGGAGGGGTTAATACCTGAAATGTCACCTAAGGTCCATCCATTTTCCCAGATGTTCTCCCTCAAAATATTCAAAAGTTTTTCATTATTTAAAAAGAGATATTGTTAGCAATTATAAAAGGTAATTTCTCACCACTTAACATGTATCAGTATTTGAGATTAGGTGAAAATGGATTGAGTGGCAATGAAAGGGGTGAAGTATAGATGGATAAATTGAAGGAATTGAAATATGTTCACAATGAACATAAGTATCAAAATATACATCATCAACATTAGAGAATAAAGCATAAATCCATCAGCATAATCAACAGCCATGTCATAATCAGAGTTTTCATGATCAAAATCAGAATATTAATCCATTTGAAAATAAAATAAAAGAGAGTATTTTTCATTTGAAATAGGTGTGGAAGTACACTTAGACATCAAGCTAGAAACAATATTCATAATCTACCTAATAATAGGAAAATCAAATTTCATGGGGTTTTTATTTTTTGGATCCAAATGGTAGATAACCAATGCAGAATGGTCCTCTGAGGACTACTTCATGGAGTCCATAATAATAAATATCACATCTTCATCCCCAAAATCCATGGAATGTGTACCCTCCTTAACATTTATGATACATTTTTCAGTTTTGAGGAAGGACCTACCTAAAATAATGAATGCAAGAGAACTTACCTGATCATCCTCCATATTAATCACGTTGAAATCTGCTCGAAAGAACATATATCATACCCTAATAAGTACATCCTCAAGGAACCCCACTGGATATGTTGTAGCTCTATTTTCCAACAGCACCACTACTCTCGTCGGCTTCAACTCACCAACCTGTAAAGAAGAAAATAAAGAGTGAGGCATTAAATTTTTAGAATCTAGTATATCTAAAAGTGAATCAGAAAAATGCAACTCCCCTGTGGTGCATGGGATAGTAAATGTCCCTAGATCCGAGCACTTTGTCGGCACTAATAGATTTTGTGTAATGAGTTATGATACATTCCATCCAAGATTGGTCCTCTCATTTCCCTTGAGCCCTCTTAAATTGGTGCAATGTTCATTTAATAATTTTACATACCTTGGGATTTGTTTGATGGCATCAAGTAGTGGGATTCTGATCTTCACACGCTTGAATATGTCCAAAACATCCTTTTTTACATTACCTATTCATCCATCTTCTTGGACTGTATAACTATATTTGGAAATGTAGGGGGTTTAGGAGGTACATTATCAATCTTTTTCATACCTTTATCTTTTCCATTGGTTTCCCTTCAACTGGTCTTGAATGGGGCTTCTCTAGATTTGAGGTGAATCCTGGTGGAATGGAAGGTACAAATTTATCATTCATTTTCTTCCCACTTCTCAATGTGATTGGACTAACATTCTGCTTGGGATTTTGATTAAGCTGGGAAGGTAAATTCCTAGATTTATTACATACCAGTTCATGGAGGGTAGTGGTAATCTGGCTCAATTGAGTCTTCAACTCCCTTTGCACCAAACCTTGACTCCTCAAAAAATTATATTGATTAAGAACAATTTGCTTCAAAAGGTCATCAGTATTAGAATCTACCATGGGTGTGGGATTACCTTGTTGTTGACTCGTTGATTCTTGAGATACAAATCTCTTTCGGGGTTGTTGAAAACCCAACTGGCAAGGTGGAGGCTACTAGATGATTTATTGAAAGGGGGACCTTTATTGTTGTCTAGAGGAATATCTCACGTCTAACTGGTCCTTCCACCCTTGTTTGTATGTTTTAGAAAAGGAATAAAAATTATTTTGGGGATATGGTTGTTTCTCCTATTGATATGGTCTCCCCGGAAACACTGCTGCACAGTCTTCTGTTTCTTATAGTTGGGCGCAACAATCAATTGGGTGGCTTATCTTAGTGAAAATGCTCCATAGCCTTGAAGGAGGGGGTTGGTACGTCTTGTGTTTTAAAGAAATATTCCTCACCATTATGGAAAATTATTCTAACTTGGTATCAATTAAACGACTTTCATGAGAAGATGTACTGACCTGATGTAATCCCCTAACATGAGGTGCACCTCGATCACCAAATTGTTCAGTGTTTTGTGCCATCTTGTTGATCAACACAAGTGAAACTGCCAGTGTTTCTTCAACCAATGCTCCTACAGCTACAACATCCACCATGCTCATATCCATAGGTTTGAGTCCTTCATAGAAGTACTAGATGATGAGTTTCTCACTGATTTGGTGATGCAGATAGCTTGGACAAAAAATCTTGAATCATTCCCAGTACACATAAATTTACTCCCCATGGGATTTCTTGTTTTCTGAGATACCTATTCAAATGTATGTAGTCCTTGATTGTGGAAAAATTCTTTTTAAAAAAGTCGTTTCAAATTGTACCAACTAGTTACATCATTAGGTTGTAAATAATACATCCAATATTTTTCAGCTCCATCAAATGAGAATGGGAATACTCTTAGTTTTATTTGATCTTCAGATACATTTCTCGGTTTTAAGGTTGATAAAACCACATTATATTATTTAAAATGTTTATTTGGATCATCTCTAGATAATCCATGATCTTTGGGAAGAAGGGTTTTTAATCCAAATTTCAGTTTAAAGTCTAATTCGAGATTTGGATATACAATACGATTTAGATGATAGTTAATATCAGATGTAGCCAATTCTCAAATGGTTCTATTACATTAATTTCCACTATTTTTATCCATTTTTTCTTGTTTTATGTTTGAACTTTAATTTCTTCAAATTTAATGTTTTGAGCTTGGAGGAATTCTCCAACTGGTTGAAATTCAAAACTCCCCATAGATTGATAATTTCTGATTCGAGCTCAAAGGATCCATTCAATCTCCGGATGAAGATCTAAGATATCTTTGGGATTAGTTAATATCATAAATCATACAAAATAGAAATAATTAATGTGGTCCATAATAAAAATAAAAATGAAAATTTTGAGTTGATGGTCCAAAAATAAGAAGAAGAAAAATAAAGAAGAAGAAAAATTAAGATTGGGTAATGAAGGAAGAAAGAAGAGAAGAAGGGAATAAAATGTAAAATAAAATAAATACCTCTAAATGTTTGAAATAATTACTTGCCTCCCTAGAAATGGACCCAATTTGATGAAAGTTGTCGTACACATTCTAAAAAATATTTATATGTGATTTTAGTAAGTGCAACACAGTGGTTGACCTAAGTCATTCTATCAAGGAGGATGTTAATTATACACATATTAATATGATTGAAGTATTTAAGAAAATAGTTCAAAACAAATGAAAATAAAGATGAGGGGAGTTTATTTTATGGATTTTCGAATTGAAAACTAAACCAGAAAAAGAGAAGTAACAATCAAGAGGCAACTTCTTTGAAAAAAAATTATATGAAGACATAGTTGATCTAGTCTTCTCATTTAATCATTAATTTATCCTTATCCAAAATGATTATAATTTATTCAATTGTAATCCTCTATTCTTGTTAACCCCTGAACCCTACAGAAACTAACACAACCAAAAATATTGAAAAAGGGAGCTTTCAGTCAACTTCAAGAGTTCAAATCGCAACACCATTCCTTGATTGTGATCCAAAAGACAACTTATGATCAATGGTAAATTAGGGAAGTATATACTCCCTATTTTTGATAATTAATTGAGTTGGATATGATACTTTAACCCTAAAATTCTATCCCAAATTGATTAGATTTTGCGATTCCAGTTTCACTCGCACAGTTTACACAAGTCAACATGGTCAAATGAAAGTCGATCGAGTAAATTAGAAATTAAAACTAAATTAATTTATAAAATTTTTTAATTAAAGTTTATTATGGATTAAAAATAAATAAATTATGGTATTAGGGATTCGATCAATTATGAAAGATATCACTCTGCCATGGGAAGAGTTTTCATCATGGAGAAGTTTTTCATAAGCAATGGATTGAAAGGGGAACACCCAATATCTTCTCTAATTTTAGATTCCAGACCAAAAAGAAAATTAAGATTATTAAAAGAGAATAAAACAGAATATTTATTGAATAAAACTCACGTTACCAGCATAAAAACAAAGAGAAACAAAGTGGAGGTGGGAGTGGAGAGCCTTTTTTAGAAGAGATGTCTGCACAAGGAATTACATCTTCTAAGAGTTGTGAGGGGTTCCCAAGATACACCCATTGGAAAAAACCATCCCAAATCCTCTAACATACCTTCCAAAGAGTAAAAATATCCATTAAATAGAGTTAGGGGGGTTTAGTGTTACAAATCTTTTTAAAATGTGAAATAAAAATTAGGCCCAATATTTTCCCCCAAGTTCCACCACATAGTTGTCCCCCAAAAACGCATGAATTGGTTGGAATTATAGAATAATCAATTGTTCATAATCTTGTCCCAGACCTTCCCTCAGATGTGGGGACCAATACAAGTTTGTAAGAAGATGATACAGACTAAATGGTGAAGTGATGTCCAATCTGGATAGTTAGGTCCAACTTTGTCTTTACGACCAATTTACTCCACACAAATGCACGATTAAGCTCTCATGTCCTAAATAAAATTTGTATATCATTGAGATAGGAACATAGTTACAAAATATGAAGTCAACATAATTTTAAAATACATTTACGCCTAAAATACTATAGTGAATTTTCAAAGGGTAAACTAAAATTTCTATCAAATTTTCAAATGAATGATCTAATACCAATTATCCTATAAATTAACTTATTTTTTACAATGTAAAGAAATTATTTCATTTATTATCAATATCATATTCAATAAAATTTAGTTTTATCAATTACAAGAAGTGATGTTATATGGTGTGATAGTGGGGAGACTATTTCCTTATATTATAGTAAGAAAATAGTGTAAGTAACAACAAATCATATAATTAATAATCATAGTGTGAAAATAATTAATAAAATATAACAATAGTATGATGTAATAATTAATAGAATGTGGTAATGGCTCAAAAAAAGATATAAATACATACATCACTAATTTCCATCTGAGATCATCACATACACAAGTGTAATTAAAATAAATATAAACTAAAGTATAATGCCCTGCTGCCTACATCGATCCATACCACATACCCAATCTACACATACATGTTCGGGCCATCATACTTGATCAGTTCTGGGCATCAATCTATCATATTCCTATAACTAAGTGAATGTCTGTTCAGGTACCACAGTGCAATGGTGGCCTGAGTTGGGTGTGAGAACATAACGTAGTAGGAACCGTCAATGTTGTCCAATACATAGCCAGTAATATTTACTGTTTTTATATGAGATATACTCATTTGGGTACCAATAATAAATAAAATAAAAACAATAAATATAAATAATAGGTAATAAAATAAACCACAACCAATCCTTGGTTCATTGATCCAAATAAACCATACCTGCTTCAGCCTAAGAAAAAATTTCATTGAACAAAATGTCATATTATATATTTATGTGTGTGTATGAATGTATATATATATCCCAATAAATATATATATATAGAAACACACACACACACACACAAACACAAAAACACACACACACACACATATGAGAAATACACCACGAACATAAATCAAATCAAACCACATTCAATCCTTATGTATGTAGTCTCGGTCAACAAATACCATATTTTTCTCATGCTGAAAAAACCTTTGATAAAGATATATCTCTAAGGGGAATACATTTCATAGCCCTAGGACCACCCATACTTACCCCCAATCATTAAAGAGATTGATGTCGTATATTGATATGAAATCTTAAAATATAGAACTACATCAACTATAGCCTATTCTAGATGTGTCATGTATCAGACATATGAGGGATATGAACTAGGTCCATTGAAGAAAGAATCCTTTTAGAGTATATGTAGTGCATCAATATTAAACTCAATATAATATAATCATTCTAGGTCTATGACCCATGGCAATTGACCAAGGAATCCACTTCGATTCCAAGGAGCACATGAAAAAAATAAGTATAATATAGACATACTAAGGTCAAGAACAATTTACATTGACTAAGGGTTCCTCTTAGAATACATGGAGCACATACATAGAAAACTCAATATAATATAAACCTAATAGGGTGAAGACCCGGGGCCATTGAACAATGAATCCTCTTCATGTTCATGGAGTGTATCCACAGAAAACATAGTAAATGATGTTATACCAGGATATCTATATACAACAATAAGGCTCAAAATCCGAATCCCCAAAAGTTCCTATAGTAATCCCTATAATGTACAATATCATGTTATGATTATTGGCCAAAACTCAAGAATCACCTCTTAAAATAATATCTGCTTCAATAATAACGGAGTGAATGAATAAGAAAACTGTGAGGGTGGTTGATTACCCAACCCACCATTAACACCACATCTGCATGGGCATACATGTTCGGAATGAGTTCTATGTGACACCCACTACCATCTCTACCCATCCCCTAACACACAAGCTTAGGGTCGTTCCGATGTTGGGGCACCCACTCGGCCCCTCGTGTGAAATACTTTGGAGGCATCCTACTATGGATCCGATAAGATGAAAAATAAGTAAATGAATCACCCTTTTGATCATCCTAAGGAGTAATTGAAATGATAAATCCCACATAGGATCTTCTTGGTTAGATCATATGAAAAGGTCTCCCATAGGGGACCCTAAACCTTTGTGAAAGATGAGGAATGAAGCTACTGCATAGGGATTGTTATAGACCCATGAAATTAATATACTTAATAAAATAATTAAATTATTTAATTTAATAGTTCATCATGTTAAATCTAAATAGGGGGTTTTACCCTTAAGATAAATACCAAGCATACATATACAATATAAAAATTAACCAATACTCAAGGACAGGTACAAAATACAACCTAACTTTTTTATCTTTAACCATTTATAACAATCTCCTTGTATCTCTATCCCAGAGTTCTACTCTCTGAGTGAAGCCGCATCATCTTTCAAGTCCATAGATAACATATGGTAGTTTAACATAGTATAAAAGACCAATTAGGGAATGAAACAATTTAATATAAAATAAAAACCAAATAGACATAATATGTAATATCTATCTGAATTCCCATCGCTTGATGAAAATACATGAAACTTTGACAAAAAGGTATATAGGGTTCCCTTGACAACACTCTCCATCAAATACCTAAATAAATACAAAAATGTATTAATTAAATTAAATTAATTGTTGGTAAAAATCTATAAAAAATTATAATTAATCTATACCTCATTGAAAAGGCATGTGGCCAAGAAAAGACGAACTCTCATATTATAGCCTACCACCTTAAAAATTCTCATACCTAAGAAGCCTTAGTGTGAATAAAAATACCTAATTGGGCCACGAAATATGTTTGAAAGGATGCACTACATTTTTGAATTCCCAATGTGACTCCGAGAACTACATTAAAAATAGAAAACCCAACCTACTGAAACTCAAGCCAAGAATCATAACCTTTCATGAAACACAAAAATAATACTTACTTGAGACCATTTAACTTGATACATGAATATTTCATCATATACTTCATTTAATGAACTATGTAATTCCTTGCCATTGGTTCTCAATTTCATTGATAAAATCCAGGCCTCAGTACTTCCAATATCAGAATTTTCTAAAGAGTCCCATCCATGACATCTTAATGATACACCTAACTAATTTCTCAACTTAAAGAATCCTACCAAATAATAGGATACTTCTCTTGATCCTTGATTAGATATAACATTTGAACTCATATTGACCATGATGAAGCAAATTTAGCCGTATTTTCCATAAAAATCCCAAACTAACCCTTGAAATACACCTTCCATACCCTAATTACATTCTTAATGTGATTAAAAACTAACTGCATTCTACAAAAAAGGAACAAAAGTTACATGACCTCCAATCAACTATTCTAAAAAGATACCACTATTAGTGGACAACATGTTACAAAAACAGATCAGATGCCTTTATCCAAAGGCATGCTAATTTCATTTTGATCATGCTCATTGAATACTGTAATGAACATATGATGCCATCCATTTTAAGAAAAATCCAATTTTCAAAATTTTATTTATTTTATAAATTAAGAACTAAGAGAATGTTGGATATGAATCTCCATATTATACACAAGAGGGGGGTGAATTGTGCCTTTTACAATTTTTCGATAACCCTTTGATTGAAAGAGTTTTGTCCTCTTTACTTTATCAGATCTGATCATGCAGTGGAATAAGTAAAAATAAGAACACAAATATGTATAGTGGTTCGGGGAACAGAAGGACCCTAGTCCACTCCACCAATGCTCAACTCCACGAGCTTGGTGATTTTCACTATCTGGTCCTCTTTTCCAAAGACCGGTTCACAATTGAGTAGAGGCAGTCGACACATTTACAATCTTTATGCTAGAAAATCCTTCTGGTTTAAACACGAACCTACACAGCTTAGAACAAGAATCCAGTTACTCAAGAATAAAAAGAATTTCAGAAAGAAGTCTTCCATTTGATCTTCACAATTGCAATAGGAAGCAATTGATAGCAGATTAATCGTCGTCTCTAGAAATATTTATTTTCAAAACAAAGCAATTATGAGTCAATCTGATTGCAGTAGATATAGAGATATTGTTCACAACATCAGCAGTAGTAGATCCATAGAAGATAATTGATGCAGAATAAGTGAAAATTCTATCGAGTTCCTTCTTCTTAAACAAACAGAGCTCTGAAGCTATTTTTGAATCTGCAGAACTGGATGACTTTTTCAGTCTCTATTTTCCACCTCTTTTATAAAATATTGATAACCATACACGCTTATACCTGGTGTTTCAAAGAGAACATATATATTGAAGCTGAGCACATCTCCTGCACATTTAGATCCATAAAAGTCGCCTTTTTTATTCGCGATATTAAAAAATTTGAATTTATAGAGATGTTGTAACTTCCCTCAAGACTCGGCATAAAAAGATCCTTTTAATTCGATCTTAAATCCATTGATAAAACGGCTTTGAATCAGTCAAAGTCATAGTATAAAAACGACTTTGAATCTGGCTTGAAATCCGTCTAATAATCAGCTTGTTGACCGCTACATAAAAAATATCATGTTATAAAATTTCTGTTGCCAAACATAAGGTTGATGACGTGTCCTCCAAACCTAGGGTTGATGACAGTGTCTTTAAATGCAAGGTTGACAACATAAGGATGAATCATAAATGTAGGGTTGATCATCCATACTTTTTATTCAACTCTCAAACGTACGGTAAACGATCCATACTTTTACTTGATCCATACTTTTCAATGAACATATTGTAGTTTACAAAAGTAAGGTTGATGAACCATACTTTTGAGAAATAAATGTAACGTTTAGTACTTATTTACGGTTCTCCTTCCATACATTGCTGATAACCAAAATGTAAGGTTCCTTTTTAATGTGACGTTCTTCTTCCATACTTTGCTGAAAACGTATGGTTGTTTAACCATACTTTTCTCTTATCTCAAAAAGTATTCATGCTTTTCATCCTTACGCTGCGTTTATCCATGTAAGGTATGAAAAGTGATTCCAGAACATGCTAAAGTACATCCCGTGCTACATTTATCCATATAAGGTATGAACAGTGATTCCAGGATGCGCTAAAGCAGATTCTAAACAAGTAATAAATTCTCATTATTTCAAGCGTAAAATAAATTAATAAACTCATGAAAAATACTAAATAAAACCATTAGAAAATAATTAAGGGTATTTGTGAGCATAAAAATTATCATAAAGAGATAGAGTATTATTTTCAATAATCTCCCCCTTTAAATAACATTATTATGTATTGTTGAAAACAATACATTTCTCAACAATCTCCCCTTTTTGATGATCACAAAACCCATAAGATAATAAAATTATTTAAATGAAATTAACATTAAACATTAGTTACATAGAGTTTTATAATTTTGAGAGAATGAATCAATATATAATTTTAGAAAAATTATTTTAAAAATAACTCCCCCAGAAAAAAAAAATTTATCCAAATTTCTCATGTAAACATTAAATATACAGAAAACCATTGAAATAGTTGTGTAAAATAAAATGTTGTGGTTATCCAAATTTCCCATTCAATTATCCACCCAAACAAAAATACGATGTTGTATGTATCCCAATTCTCCCACTTTTTGTGATATCAAAAAGAATGATAAAGCATGGATTTGAAGACATTTAATTGTGCACTGAACTATAGGTAAATTCTTATTATTAAATGTTTATCAATAATAAAATCTGTTATACTGGCATTAACTTAAAATAGTAATAAAAAAATAAAAAAAGAAACAAATAAACAATGAAGGAAATTTTCATTCAAAAACATAAGTATATAAATGACAATGATATATACAGGAATCAAGGATTGGGTAACATAGGAAACAGGTTCTATCTCCTCTCGATTGCATAATTGATTTCTGTAAACTGTTCCATGAGTCTCTTCATCATCCCATCTCCATGTTTGACAATGATCTCTCTATTCTCTTGAGTCATATGAATATCCTCGATAAAATTGACTCTGAAAAACTCATGCATCCTTTCATCTTTTTCAACAAACACTTATAACGTCTCTGACAACTGATTTAACAGGATTCTAATCGATGGATAACTAGATGTCAGTTGATCCACTAGAAACTTCTGATTGTCAAGAAACACTGACAAAGCTGCACTATTACATTGAATATCTTGTAACCTGTCATTCATGTTGCTCATCACAATTGTAATCATTTGAAACCTTTTGATTAAATCATGTGAAGTACCTGATCTACTAACAGAAGTATTCGCAACTGATGCAAATTGGTTCTCCATAAACAGCTTCAGATCTGAGAAATCCAACTTCAGAACCATTTCATATTTCAATTGTGTAACATTAGTCATCATATCCACTTTAAACATTTCAACTTCATTCCTTGATACTATACTCTCTTTGAGATTTTGAAATCTCAAATGTTCTAAGTCTAAGGAATTTCTTAGAGTAACATTCTCAGATTCCAACTGAGATACTTTTCTATACATTACTTCAATTTCTTCTTTCCTTGAATCAGAGGCACCCTATTCTTGATTCATATTCTCATGATCTGGATGATGCAGAAGAACCAAAGGTAATGATTCAATATCATATTTTTCTTTTTCTATGTCCTGAGAATGTTGGTCCACATATATTTCCTTAGAGTTTTCAAACTCATCCACAGAAAAATCCTCTTCAAGTACCTCTGTTGGATCCTCAGAAGCATGCTCATCACATTCATCTACATCTTTGTCTTCCACTGTAATTTCAAGACCATTATTTTCTATAGTTTCCTGAGGTCTGACCACATATTCACCAGGCACTGCCTCATTCTCTTGTTCCTGTTGAAGTGAAACTTCAACATCAGCAATAATTTGTTGCTGAGTCTCCCATTGAGATTCTTCTTGAACTCATGATCCCTCTACTGGTGTTGTTCCTTCTATAACATCTTCGATGGTCTTATCAACAATAGATTCTCTTACAAAAGAATAAGAAAATAAAGTTTTTGTTGTTGTTTCCAATGCAGGGGAGGTAATTTCCACATTGACAGGTCTCTTCCATTTTGGTTTAAGTCCCTCCTGACTTATGTCTTCTTCAGCATCCCCCACTTCAAAGAGAATTATTCTTTCTACATTGCTAACTCTTGATTTAGCTTGTCCCTCCGTGGACTTAGTAGGTTGAGCCTGAGCACTCTCTGAGTCTTCCGCACCTCCTACTGGCCAAAGGTTTCCTTTAATGGTGCTCCAAAAATATCCAAACTTCCTTTAAGTTCCAGAATTAAACCTATTACTGTGATGATAGTTTACTCGAGCATCTACTAATCTCACCATGTTTTTCTTAAACAACAGTTTAGAAAGAAATCAACCGAAAGGGTAGAAATTAATTTGGGCATCGCTTTGAATGAATTAATTGAGATACCTTATCATGTATCTTGGAATGTTTATCTTGATATCGCTTAATAGAAGAAACATTATATATATATCAGGGTACATAATATTCTACATTTCTGGCATTCTTGGTTCTATTCAAGTCTGAATAAATTTGACAAAAATTTTCTGATCCGGCTCCAAATCCTTGATAAACATTTTCTTTATAGTCTTAGTACCAAAAAGAAAAGAAATGATGTCCTTGGATTTATGCATAGAATATCCAATATTTTTCAAATCGAAATGAAAAACTCCCTTGTGAAGGCAGTTAAGAATCTGACCAATCTCTACTAATGATATTGAGAAATTCCTATCCTCTATCTTAGCCATCATACCATCCTCGGTATCTCCCAGACTAAACTGTATAGATTTGAAGAAGTATCTATGTTCTACATCATACAGAAATTCCTTATTTTCACTGTTGAACATCTGTTCAAGATTCTAAAACGACAGTGCTTGTTTCAACAACAAATTTGTCTGAAATAACAAGTCGATATCGATTACCTTGCCCTGTAAAATTATTCTTCCCTCGGAGCATTGTCTCTTGGCATTTCATGGCTCGGTTTCACAGGCTCTTTTATTCCTTACCATTTATGCGATATTCATTGAATGTTTGAAGGTTAGGGTTTCATAGGTTCATAGATTAGGGTTTAGAAGAAGAAGTGTGGTTTTTGGATTTCGAAAGGGTTTCGATAGAAGTGAAGCGGTTTAGAAGTCGAAAAGGATCTGATAGCCTTGATTCCTATGTTATCACTAATCATTACATATATTTAAATCAAATAATATTTTCATATGTCAAAAGAAAAAAAATCATAAACAGTATTCAATAAACAAAATAAATTTTTACAAAAATACATAAAAGTAAATAAAAATATAAATTATTTAAAATTAAATAAACCTAACTCCACCTTAATAAAATCAAACGTTGTAGTCGGAAGTGGTTTAATAAAAATATCTACTAATTGAATTTCAGTATTTATAAATTCTAAAAATATTTCTTTTTTAATAACATGATCTCTTAAAAAGTGATTCCTTATAACAATGTGCTTAGTTCTAGGATGACTAATAGGATTTTTTTGAAATATTAATTGCACTTGTATTATCACATAAAATAGGTGTATTATTAAAATTCAATCCAAAGTCCAAAAGAGTGTTTTTCATCCACAACACTTGTGCACAACAACTTCCAGCAGTCACATATTCTGCTTCGGCTGTTGACATGTCAACTGAATGTTGTTTCTTACTAGACCATGATACTAAAGACTTTCCTAAAAAGTGACATGTTTGTGATGTGCTTTTTCTATCTAATCTACAACTTCCAAAGTCATCATCTGAATATGATATCAAATTAAAATCATATGCTTTAGGATAAAGAAGAGATTGAAAAATATTTCCTTTTAAATACCTCACAATTCTTTTAACAGCAGTTAGATGAGATTCTTTTGGATTTGATTGATATATAGCACAAAGACATGTGAATAAATTATATCTGGCATGCTGGTAGTAAGATATAACAAAATACCAATCATACCTCTATATAACTTGTTTTCAACTGATTTCCCAGTTTCATCAAAATCATGTTTTATATTAGTACACATATGAGTTGTAAAAGACTTGATGTTTTCAAGTCAAAATTTCATAAGTAAATCAATAATGTATTTTCTTTGATTTAAAACATTTCCAAATTATTTTTGAAATATTTGAAGTCCTAAGAAGAAATTTAATTCTCCCATCATACTCATTTAAAATTCTTCATCCATTAACATTGAAAACTCATGACAAAGGGTTTTATTAATTGATCCAAATATTACATCATCAACATATAAATGAACCAATAAAACATGATTTTTTCATAGTTTTCATAAAGAGTGTTTGATCTTCCAATCCAAAAGTAATGACATTTTTGAAAAGAAAATAACATAATCTTTCATACCAAGCTCTTGGTGTTTGTTTAAGGCTATAGAGAGCTTTAGTAAGTTTAAAATCAGAATCAGGTTTTTGAGAGTTTTCAAAACTAGTTGGTTGCTCAACATAAACTTCTTCCATTAAATAACCATTTAAAAAGTCTGATTTAACATCCATCTGAAATAATTTAAAATTCATATAAGATGCATAGGCTAAAATGATTCTAATGGATTTTAACCTAGAGACAGGAGCAAATGTATCATCATAGTCTATTACTTCTTCTTGATTATATCCTTTAGATACTAAACTTGCATTATTTCTAGTTATTGTGCCTTGGCCATCTTGTATATTTATAAAGACCCATTTAGTTCCTATTATAGGATAATTCTTAGGTCTTTCCACTAATTCCCAAACATCATTTCATTTAAACTGGTGTAATTCATCTTGGTTTTCTATTACCCAGCTTTCATCATCTAAAGCTTCTTCTATAGACTTGGGTTCATGTTGAGATAGGAAGGTGGAGAATTCCACTAGATTTCCCATGTTTCTTTTAGTTTGAACACCAGTTTCTAGGTCACCTATTACAGTTTCTAAAGGATGATTATTTAGGGATCTAGACTATCTAGGTAATATATTTAATGGTTCTTCAGTATCATGTTCCTCTGAACTGGACTGAATTAATTTTATATTATTTTTAAAATCATTCTTTATGTATTCATGTCTCATGTTATCATTAGAGTCAAGTTCATCCATTTGATCTATCCTTTTCTCAAAGGGATTAGATTCATCATATTTCACATGAACCGATTCTTCAACAATCCTTGACTTCTTATTATAAACTCTATAAGATTTGGAGGTAGCAGAATATCCTATGAAAATACCTTCATCAGATTTTGGATCGAACTTTCCAAGATAATCCTTGGTGGTTAAGATGTAAAACTTTCATCCAAAAACATTAAAGTAATTTACATTAGGTTTTCTGTAATTCCATTGTTCATAGGGTGTCTTTTTTAAAATAGGATTAATTAAAACTCTATTAATTATATAGCATTCTCTATTCACAGCTTCTTCCCAAAAATATATAGGTAGGATATATTCATTTAACACAGTTTTATCCATTTATTGAATTGTTCTATTTCTCCTTTCTACAATCCCATTCTGTTGAGGTGTTCATGGTGCAGAGAAGGTTTGTTTAATACCCATATTTGAGAAAAAGGAATTAGACTCCTGATTCTCAAATTCTCCACCATGATCACTTCTCAATGAGTTTATATTAAAACTTTTTTCATTTTGAACAGATTTGCAGAAACTTTCAATAAAGTAAAAGCATCATTTTTGAATTTCAAAAATAAAATCCATATAAATCTAGAATAGACATCAACTAAAACATATACATATAATTTACTAGTTAATATTTCTAATTTTGAGGGTCCAAACAAATCCATATGAAAAAGTTCTAGAGGTCTAGATGTAGAAACTTTATAAACAAATTTGAAGGATGATTTATATTGCTTGTCAAGTTGACATGCATCACAAGATATGTTACTTTCAAATTTGATACTAGGTAAATCAGAAACTAAATGTTTATTAGATAATTTATGCAAAACATATACATTGCAATGTCCAAGTCTCCTATGCTAGATCCAATATTCACTGACTTTAGCAGTCAAGAAGTTTACTTGCTATTTACACAAGGAATTTAAATCCAATGTATAGACATTATCAGTTCTTGGTGCTTTAAATATAAACATTTTATCTTTAGAAACAGTTCAAAATTGTCAGTAAAATCAACAGTATATCCATCATCATAGAGTTGAGAGATACTTATTAGATTGTGTTTTAATCCTTATACATAAAATTATTTGTTGATTGAGACTGTTTTTGGATCTCCAATAGATCCAATGCCAACGATTTTTCCCTTTGGCATTGTAACTAAATGTGACAAGTCCTCATTCCTTTTGAGTGAGTGAAGAAACATTCATTGAGTTTCCACTCATATGTCTTGAGTATCCACTCTCCATGTACCATATATATTTTCTTCTCTGGTGCCCTGCTACGTGCAAAGATATTTAAACAAACTGCTTTGGTACCCATATTCTGTTGGGTCCAGGTGTGTTAGCTAGCAATGATCTGGGTATCCAGATTTTCTTTGTTCATTTAAAATCACCTAAATCATATAAATATTTTGAAACATATGGTTTCCTAATACCACACATTTTAGGGTTTCTTATGAAACAATTTTTAGCTATATGTCCCATTGTCCCAAAAAAATTACAATTAACCTTTTTAGAGCTAGGAACAAAATAATTTTTATATATCTTTGGTTTTTCTCCTTTACTACCAATTCCAAATCTCTCCATTTTAATGACAATTTTTCCAAGAAGTTCATTTAATGAATTTTCTCCTTTTGTAAAATCCAATGCATCCTGTTTGTAAGATTCTACTTCATCCTTCAGTGTTTTTATTCTTGATTCAAAATTAATATTATTAGAGTTAATTGAATTTTATTTATCAGTTAATTCCTTATGTTGTTTCAGCATTGTATCTCTTTCATCTGAAATGTCATTATATTTTTTTGTGTGATTTAAATTTCATAAATAGTGAGTCATATCTTTCTTCAAGCATATTGCAGTAGGCTGCACGTTTTTCATTTGTGTATCTTGATTCAGAATCTGATTCATTGATTGAGTCAGAAGAGTAATATGAATTTACCTCCTTAGTTTCATCCATAAAACACTTGTTTTCTTTCAGATTGACTTCTTCTTTCTCTAAGCTTGATTCAGGAGGGATACTGGAGTCTTCATATACACTCTAGATATCTTTCATAGCATTCTTGTCTTTCTGCTCAAAGACATTTCTTTGGAATAATTTCTCCTTCTTCTTTGTATCTTTCAATTTTGGGTAATCGGGTCTGATATGCCCTGTCGTCTTGCATTCATAACATCTTACTTCTTTATTATCTCCCTTAAAGGATTTTTTGAAGTCTCTTTTCTTGCTATAGAACTTTCTAAATTTCCTGGAAAGCTGATCCGGCTCTTCATCTGAGTTTGATGAGTTAGAACTCTCTGTTTTAGCTTTGACTTCTCTGTTCTTCGGCTTTCTATTCTTTCGTTGTGAAGTTACATTCATGGAAGTATCTTCTCTTTTGATAAGCACTTTATGTTCATTAGCCACATCTTGCATTTCAGTATCATGCATCATTAGTGTACCAATCAGCTCTCTCATGGTTAGATCATTGACATGAGTTGATTGTCTCATTGCAGCAGAGATACCATTCTCTCGAGTAGGAAGTACCCTTAGAACTTTTAATGCTTGATCTGCCTGCTTGATAGGTTCTCCTAGAGCTGTTATGTTATTGACAATTTTTGTCAATGTCCTATTCATGTGGGTAATGATTTCACCTTCAAACATTCTGAAAGTATCAAATTTTAGTTTTTCGTTTTCATATCTCATTTGTATTACATTGTTTGACCCTTCATATGCCACAGCTATTGTTTACCACATCTCATATGCTATTGGGCACTGAGATACTCTGTTAAATTCATCTGGTCCTAGACCACAGATGATTGCATTCATAGCCTTAGAATTCATATCATTCTCTGCCTCTGTAGCATCACTCCATGTCTCAGGATTTTTAGGAATTTCAAAAGGAGTAAAAATCATTGAATAGAATTTATATCTGAGGTTTTTCAGATATATTATCATGCGTGATTTCTAGCACCCATAGTTGTCTCCATCAAAATATGGTTCTCTGACCATTGACATCCCTTCTCTTGTAGCAGTCGTGATGATCTATTGTATATAATCTTTAAATGCTTCTTGCTTTCTAAGGCTCTATCAAAAGATCCTCCTATGATACCAATTGTTGGATATGAATCTACTGATTATAAACAAGAGGGGGTGAAATGTGTTTTTCCAATTTTTCAGTAACCCTTTGATTGAACAATTTATGTCCTCTATACTTTATCAGATCTGATCGTGCAGTGGAATAAGTAAAACTAAGAACACAAATATGTATAGTGGTTCGAGAAACAGAATGCCCCTAGTCCACTCCAACAATGCTCAACTCCACGAACTTGGTGATTTTCACTATCCGGTCCTCTTTTCCATAGACCGGTTCACAATTGAGTACAGGCAGTTGACACCTTTACAATCTTTAGGTTAGAAAATCCTTCTGGTTCAAACACGAACCTACATAGTTTACAACGAGAAGCTGGTTACTCACGAATAAAAATAATTTTAGAAATAAGTCTTCCATTTGATCTTCACAATTACAATAGGAAGGAATTGATAGCGGATGAATCATTGTCTCTAGAAATATTGATTTTCAAAACAACAAAATTCTGAGTCGATCCGATTGCAGTAGATATAGAGATATAGTTCACAACTTCAGCAGTAGCAGATCCAAAGTAGATATTCGATGTAGAATAAGTGATTCTTCTATCGAGTTCCTTCTTCTTAAACAGACTGATCTTTGACGCTCCTTTTGAATCAGCAAAACCGGATGCCTTTTTCAGTCTCTATTTTCCACCTATTTTATAAAAGATTGATCACCATACATGCTTGTACCTGTTGTTTCAGAGAGAACATATATAATGAAGTTGAGCACATATCCTGCACATTTTGATCCATAAAAGTCGCATTTTTTATTCGCGATATTAAAAAATTTAAATTTACAGAGAAGTCAAAACTTCCCTTAAGACTCGGCATAAAAAGATCCTTTTAATTCGATATTAAATCCATGGATAAAACGGCTCTGAATCAGGCAAAGTCATAGTTTAAAAACAACTTTAAAAATGGCTTGAAATCCACCCAATAATCAGCTTGTTGATCGCTGCATAAAAAATATCGTCTTTTAAAATTTCTGATGTCAAACGTAAGGTTGATGACGTGGCCTCCAAATGTAGGGTTGATGACATAGTCTTCAAACGTAAGGTTGACAATGTATGGTTAAATCATAAACATAGGGTTGATCATCCATACTTTTTCTTCAACCCACAAACATATGTTAAAAGATCCATACTTTTACTTGATCCATACTTTTCAAAGAACGTATGGTTGTTTACAAAAGTAAGGTGGATGAACCATACTTTTGAGAAACAAACGTAACGTTTAGTACTTATGTATGGTTCTCCTTCCATACTTTGCTGATAACCAAAACGTAAGGTTCCTTCCTAACATAAGGTTCTTCATCCATTCTTTGCTGAAAACATATGGTTGTTTAACCATACTTTTCTCTTATCTGCAAATGTATACAGACTTTTCATCCTTACACTACGTTTATCCACATAAGGGTTGAACAGTGATTTCAGAATGCGATAAAGTAGATTCCACGCTATATTTATCCACATAAGGTATGAACAGTGACTCCAGAAAGCGATAAAGCAGATTCTGAACAAGTAATAAATTCTCGTTATTTCAAGAGTAAAATAAATTAATAAACTCCTGCCAAATACTAAATAAAATCATTAGAAAATAATTAATGGTATTTGTGAGCATCAAAATTATCATAAAGTGTCAGAGTATTATTTTCAATAATCTCCCCCTTTTAATAACATTATTATGTATTGTTTAAAACAATACTTTTCTCAACATAGAATACTTGATCTAAAACAACTAGATAATCATAATCTACTATAGGCTTAATTCCTACAATAAAACTTCACCCAAGTCTATTTTTTATTTTTTTCCCAAGAATTTACTTAGAAATACAGCGAGACATTGATCCATTTGATTCTTGGAATATGATATTGAAATTTCCATTCAACGACTGGTCTCATGGTCCCACAACCCTTCTCACGTGAGGGATGACCAATAGTGACTAACATCCTTATTTCTTCCGTAGGATCATATTTTTTTTATCTAATGAAAAGATAACCCAATCCCTAGTACCTATGCCTTGTCCCTCCTGTATAGAACTTGTTCATCTTGAGTGTTAATTTAAATTCCACCATTCACCCATTCATGATACATAGAAATGGAAACCATAATAATAATAAAATTCAAAATGTAATAAGAGTCACCACCCTTAATTAGTTGAGGTGAAATCACCACCATAAGGCTTACATGTTTTACTATTCCATGAGTGGAAATCCCTAAGAGTCCCTCTTTCAAACTAGAATATAATTTGATTTAGATTAAGGTATAGACAACACTCTCTTAGTGTACTTATGAAAATTTGAAGACAGGGGTCATGAACATATCAAAAATAAAATTACACTATTATTTCCTTGATACGAACATGTCTATCTCCTTGATCCAAGTCCACAAAAAAAAATGATGCACTTTCCTTATACAACTCCCGACACCACATATTCTAAAAATGTGTGTCCACTTCCTATTGTGGGTCGACTGTCTCCCAGAAGCTGATTTATTCTCAATGTCTCAACTGACATAGAGATACAATCATCAAATAAATCAAAACATCCAAGCATCCAGGATAATAAAATTTATTTTAATCCATTGGTCCTTGACTCGTACAAGGTCAATCACAACTTTATGATTTTAATGGTACCAAAATAATATGAGCAGTAAAAAAATATCAGACATAGTGTGTGTAAAATATTATACCACGAGATCATAATCACTAATATCATGCATCGGTGAGTTAGTCATAAAAAATTCCATGTTTTTTGTGATACATGTAACATTAGTATTATCATTCCAAATCTCTCATTGAATTCATCATTGAAATAAAAAAACTCAAATATGCCACATTTCATTTTCATCACCTCTTCTAACTTGGAATCATTCCATCATAAATTTATAAATGTTCTAAGACCATTTTAATAACTGTAAAATCATTGTTCTAGATGGTCATACACCCAAAAAATCCATCTCACTAAAGGAATAGTTGATACCAAAGAACCATAGGTGCTTTGTCGAAATTCAAGGAAATCAGATTTCCTATTATAGAAAACCTAATCACCTCTAGTGAATCAGTATATACTCTATCATATAACCAAGCTCACTATATATAAACGCATCTATAAACTCATTACAATATCTATAGTAAATTCACCATGAAAAAAGTCAGCCTACAATTTTTGAAAAAAAATAAGGGCCTCTAGGTCTCCCACGTAGTCTTACCAATCATGTCTCAAATGATGGTTATTAGGTCTATCCTCCTAGCCTAAAATTCAAATCACTTTAAGTGAGGTAGAGATCAAAAAAATCTAAAGGGCTAAAAAATTATCGAGAATAATCATACTCGAGTCGTGATCCTCACTGAGCATCCTCATAAGGAACATCCCCTGGTGTATCATGATATAATATTGGGAATCTTTATATGGTAATTACCCTTTAATGTTATAGTTCACTAAATTTTTTAGTTACATATGAGTATCACATTAGATTATTTTACTCAATAGTTATAAAGAAGGTAGGTTAAGAAAAATATCAAAATAATCTTGATGGGAATCCTCTATATAGGTTGTTACAAATCGTCAATTAACCACTCAGGAAAAGATATTCCCACAAGGGGATTACTAAAAAAGAATTAATTATCAACCTTGACCTACAAGGGTCAACAATATAAATATATTATCATAACTATGATCCATGTTTTACCACACATATGTTTTTGTTAATTATAATTCCATCCCAATATATGTGGGAAAACATCGTATAAGTTGTTGCTGACACTTTATCATAATAATAACCCCATAACCTTGACAACATGGGATTATTACAAGAAACATGTATTCCTGACTCACCAATACGATATCTATCATAGATTCTATCACATTCCTAATTATCATATTTTCCAGATCCCAAATAGTAACACAATAGGAAAAAACCTCTAATACCCATTTTAATGTCAGAACCTGGAATCCACGAATCTGGTTCCATGAGTTGGTTCACCAAAAGGCCATAAGTGTGCCTCCCCATATACCCGAGACTACCAACTTGCAATGAGGGCCTAGGGAATGATTGTAGTGAGACTATCACCTCAAATTAAAGTACAAAAACAACAAAAGTAACAAAAAATCAAAGAAGAATTAATCAGAGTTAAGATTATTTAAAAAAAATTGGAACATGAGCATGATGTAAGCATAATTGGAGTGAAGTAAAGGTATGAACAATCATTTCAACACAGGAAACACTGATACTACACTTGGAATATTAGATAAACAAGAGAAAATACAATATATTTAAAAAAAATACATGTATCAACTATGTAAACCATGTCATACCACAAACCTAACCTCCATCCACACATATAATCCATCCTTCTTGATTAGTTTCAGTTCTCAACCTATCCCATTCCCATATCCATGCAATCATTAGATCAGGTAACCTAGTGAAATGGGTGATTGGGTAGGGTGAAAGTACAAAAGGTAGTAGGGAACCACCAACATGGTCCCATACATAGCCAATAATATATAGTGTATGTGTATGTGAGCTACTCATTAGGGAAAAAATACTAAATAAAACTGAAATAACAAATACAAATATAGTGGAAATAAAATAATCCACAACTTATGTTTGGTTCTGTGTTCCTACTCGACCATTCTTGATTTTGCCTAATCATATCACTGAATAAGGCAACATATTATATTTATATATGAATATCTGTGTATATTTGTACCGAAATATATATATATATATATATGAGTAATATTCCAATTACATAAATAAAATCAAACCACACTCGATCCTAGGGTCTAGAGTACTAATCGACAAATACATACTTTGATTACTGTCGAAAAGGTCTCTGAGTAAGCTATACCACCATGGGAGATACATTTACTAGCCATAATATCACACATAATTGTGTCTAATCATTATAAAAAAGGATTCCATATACTGAGAGAGAATAATTTAAATATGGCACAGTATTAACAACGGCCTGTGCTAGATGTATTATGTGTCAAACCTATAAGTTCCATGACCTTTTTCCATTGATCAAGGAGTAATATTCGAGTCTATGGAGAGCATAATTGTAGAGACCTGAAGCTTGACGTACATAGACGTTACATTACTTTTGCAGAATACTTAGTACATAACAAAAAAAGACACACAAGGATTGTAATAGTTTAGTGTCTTTTGAAACTCGGAATATAATCTTTATATCATGGTGAAAGATCATCAACATCTCCCATAAAGATCATCCCCTTGTTTTTCTTACCTAAAACCTTTCTTTATATCCTAGGTTAAATAAAACATAAAAGGGGTGAGCTCAAATGCCCAGTAATGGTAAACATAGAGAACATAAAACAATCCATAAATATTTGAATGAAAAAAACTTGAACATAAAATCTAATCATCAAAATCATGAGAAAAGACATGAATCATGGAAGTACGTAAGGAATATATCATAATGGAACACTAACCATGATAAAATATAATGGGAATAAAACATGTAATTGTGGCAACCATTCAGTACATGTTATGATTTCCATAGTAGCCAAGGCATTGCTGCCAAGACCATCTTAGTGGACAATGTCTCTTTCTGAATCGAGTTCACTCCTCGTTTCAGTCCTGTAACACTGAACCAGATTAACTTACCCTTCAAGCCATGTCTATCTCATTAGATATAAATCGTTACCCAATGCATTGGAGGTAGATATAGGTCTCACCCATCTCATAATGAAATCATTCATACTTGTGCTACAAAATAAACATAAAAAATTCATCATAACCCAATGAATAAAATGGGTTTCATAAATATCATCCCATCATCTCATAATCCAAATAAAACAAATGGACATTTCATCATAAGAAATGTGAAACCATGTAAATCATAGGGACATTAAAATTGAAACATTCACATATGAAATAATGTCATCTTAGATGGAAAATGGTTTTGATAAAACATTTGAAATGAATTCTTGAGGAAAATATCATTTTTTCATTAAAATAATTATCTTTCACAAAATTCCATGAACTTTAAAAAGAAAAGTATTTTGATGAAAATAGTTATAAAAACTTGTAGAGTGAGCATCATGAAAATGAGGCGTTATGAAACCGTAAAAATCCGTTCACGCTGTATAAGTTAAAAATAACATTCTTCTCATACTTTTGTCGGAAAAGTCAAAAATTACCATGTAAAAGAAAGATTCCTTACACACCATGTATTAAAAGTCAAAAATGGGAAAAAAGGACTTTAAAAATACATGAAACCATTTATATAAAACAGGGACATGGATGATAAATATAACCCCCTTGAATACTTAAGAATAAACAATCTCGGATAAGAGCGAGATTGGATTAGTTATCCCCTACCATAGGTCTAATATGCTTCATATGTTTCCAAACCTCCTGTATAATGATTTAAATAATTTCATTGACTTATTACATAATAATATTCATTGTTATGATATCATATATGGTTCACTTATGACTTTATATTACCCATTCTTTTGTTAGTTCCATGTTAAAGCAACGTTTTGTGTTAAATCGTTTTATTTATCGTATGTGTTTGGACTTGTTGTTCTTGATATTATTACTTATATCCTGATTTACTTAATTCCAGAATGTAAAACATGATTTATATATAACATATATTCTATATATACATATATATATGACATATCGATTAAATGTATTGAAATACACTGTTCATGGAGATGGTAGGCCGTACGCACGCATGAATGTTGTTTTCGTTTCTTCATTAAATTGAATGGAATTTATTGGATGACATACATATATTTATACATAAATAATGTATCACTATTATTTCATATATTTCATGATTACTTATTATATATACTTTATAATCATTCATGAGTGGTTAATCATTGAGAATGAATCTCATCACGTCCTGGAGACGGTAGTTCGTACGTACGCATGAATGATGATATCGTTCCCATAATTATTGAATTGAATTGGAAAGGATGATACAATATATCAGAATTAGTATGATGTTATAATAACTATGTATAGTTATTCATTACACCATTATACCCATCCAAGTATGGTGGTGTTGGAAAAACATATTACACCACGGCGTGGAGACGGTATTCCGTACGTAGGCATGCACGGTTATTTCGTTTTCCGTATGATGGATAGATGGTGAAATAGGATTGTTTCATACTTATAATAACATATCATTATACGAGTGATACAGATTTTATAACTTCACAATGAAACAACAAAATAAGAAGTAGTAGAAGAAGAAATAAGGTTGAAAGAATCGGTAACAGATGTTACCTCTTCTATCGACATGCCTTTTTGAAACCTCCTCTTAGGGCACTAAGATTGGTCTTTTAAGATGACCAGTACCTCTAGGATGTTTCTAGGGATGTGGAGAAGAGAAATTGGCAGGGTTTGGACGAGCATGAAGGCTCAATGTACTGTGAGGAAGAGAGGGATGAGGTGCCTTTTTGTAAGGGAGGAGAGGGGCACCTTTGGAATAACAAAAATATTATTTTATTATAAAGTCATATTCAGTTTTTAATAGCTCCAAATTAAGTTATTTAGAATCTAAGGTTGGGATGGGTCTAAATCCTCTCATCCAATAGAATTTAGACAGGTTTAGGTTTCTATTTAACCTTATCACTTATAGGTAACTTTAAGTTAAATAATTTTTCTTTTACGGTGTCTTCTTGTTTTCTTCCACTATAAGGTTAATAAACATACTATAAAAAGCCACAATAATACCAAGTTGTTTATTATTAATATTTATAACCTTATATAAGTCATTTGGTGGAACCTTATATTTTTAGGAATAAAAAAACAATTAATAATATAATATTTGTTTTAAAAACTATTTAATGTCAATTTTGACACTATTTGGAAATTGATTTTTGAGAAAATCATAACAGAATGATTAGTTCTCAAAAAGTTACTTAAATAATTACTAACATGTTATAGTAACCTCGAAAATTAGTTTAATTCATAAAAATCCTTAAATTACATTTATTTGGTTATTTATAACATCAATTATGTCAATATTTCATTAATAAGATAATTACTGCATCATATTTGTGTCATAAATAAATTAAATTATTTAATGTCTAAAAATTATAAAAAAATCAATTATGTAGGAAATATTTTTATATTTCTAATGAGTATTTATAGTCTAATTTATCTTATGTAATACCCGTATATTAAAAATGATTTACTTATTAAACATTGATTTTAACTATTTTAACACTTCTTTAAATAAATTAATATTAAATGTACTAATATAATATAAGTGGAGCTAAATGGTCATATTTTATTCCTAAGGTTGTTTTTGGTCGAATTAAACTTGTCCAATAGAATTAGGACATGTGTTAAGGTAATAATAATTTCATTTTTACCCTTAATTACCCTATTTACTTTTAACTGTGGTAAATAAAAGTAAAAAGTTACTATTCTCCAAAAAATATTTTCATCTAATTGAACCAAATTTTAGTCCTTGATATTAATCGTGTCTCTCTGATTTTTGAAATTCAATTCACAGAAGTGGTAAAATTTCATTTAAATGAAAAAGTTAGTTTTTTATCTACCACAAAGTGGTTTCACTATTCATCAAAAATTGATGTTTTTCATAAAAATACAAAAAATTCAGCCTAAAAATTATTTGATATTAAAAATTCAAAATTGATGTCTATTTTTCAATACTAAAAACATAGAAGTGGCATTAATTAAGTTTAAAATTAATTACCGTTATCAAAACAAATAGCATGTTTTTAAGAAACATTAACTATCAAAAAATTGATACTTGTTTATATCCAATTTCAAAGTAAAATTAATTACAATGACCAACATTGGATTAAATGGTAAAAATATAATATAATTCCACTTTGAAAACAATTAAAAATATAATCTATCCATATAAATTATTGCGATGAAAAAAGTCGTTTTTAATTAAAATACAGCGTGTTTTTACTATTCATTAAAATATGAATGTTATCAGAATAATATGAAAAATTTATCCAAAGTAAATTTTTATATCCTGATTCCAACGAAGAATTTTATTTTGTCAAATTGAACTTATAGACATGTCAAAAACAGTATTTAAGGATGGTGCACCATCATAAGGCGGCAAAACTACATTTTTTTAAAAATACTTATTTTACTCGAAAAATTAATTTTGTTCTCATACCATGTTCTAGAAAATGTGTAAGATGAATAATAATGTAATAAAATTCAAAATTTAGTTGATACTATTCATAACGTCTAGTTCATAATAATATTATGACCATATATTGTTGTTTAGTGAAACCTGGTATTGCGTAAAACACATGCTATCGAGAAAAGTCGTGATTGCGTATAATGCAAGCCAAGTCAGGGTTGCGTGTTTTGCAAGACTCCTCCATTGTTTCGTATAACAGAATCCAATCATATTTCATTTATACATTGAATATATATATATATTTATATACATACACTCAATGATTCGTAGAATAACTACTATCAAAATTGTGTGTAACATGATCCAAGAATAGTGTTGTGTATACTGCAAGCTCATACGGTGTTGTGTATAGCGCAAGGTAATCTTGTTGTAGAATACAACACAATACATCAATGATACTAAAAGAATATTTTTCATAAAATCTCAGGGTGTTACATTCTACACCCTTAAAATGAATTTCCCCCTCGAAATTCGTCGGGGTTATAAATTGTTTACTATTTATAGAAACCCACGTCGTAAAAAGGAATAATAAAACATTATTTTAAAATCTAATGTATGAAATGTAACGATTACCCTAATAAACACATCACTAGGTTTCCATATAGGAGAACATAGGTGAAAATATGGATATGGAAGAAAAATCTAACAATCAAGTTCTAACGGAGAGTGGTAGAGAGCGTTGCTATGAAAAATCCATCAAATACAAAGCCATAGATTTGTGAGGATCTAAGGTACCATATGATTCATCAGATATAAGGGCACTAGGAAAACATTTTTGGTTTTCAAGATCATTTCCCTAAAGTTGATAAAATTGGAATTAGAAGAAATAATTTCGTGATTTTGGTACAGTCTCACTGTTGGTCGTTCTTTGGACAATTTCCACTTCATCTCTTAAAGGAATGATGTTGAATTTCTCATTCATGAAGTGTTAGAAGATCATGTGATAGAATGATGGGTCATTCCATCTGTCTCAAACAAAAGGTTATAAATGTTATCAAAAATACATAAGTCCATCTATAGTGAGATTAATCATATATGGTTCCTAAAATGGACTTATACTTCATATATCAAACTGCTTAATATAATAAAACTAGTTTATATTAAATAGGGACTTCATGTAGGCCAGTGGTAGGCGATAAAGGCCAATCACACTTCGATTGTGGGTTTGATTCCTACAGCCTTGTCCGACGCGATGGGATGTCACCCGTCCTGTAGGTTGTCCTTTTTCTAAAACTACATAAATATAACATCCCATATATAATATCGAAAAAAGTTCTATCCTTAAACAATAATAACTTTTGTCCAACATAATCCATTCCAATCATTAGGGTTATCCATAATACTGCAGTCCACACTCAAATTATAGTGAAAACGAATACCAGAGATTTCATAAAACAAGCATGTTAATACCATCATTGATCCCCATATATCATAATATATGTTTTGTTGGTCACATTACAAACATTCGAAGGCCTTAATCATGTATTCTCTTGAAAAATGAATACCCATTTAATCTTAGTGAAAACATGAGTGATGTCCAAAGTTAACTCTTTCTACATACCAAAACCCCAAAATTCTATATACTCAAACCATGATATAACTATTTCCTTATATCTGTCACGAGCTCATGAATACTGTAAAACTTTTCTTTTTCTCCTTATCCCTTCATTATGCGCATATCATCTTTTTTCCAAAAATATCTCAATCACTTTCAATGGTTACTGGTACCATAAAATTATTGAAAACCACAATAGACCAATACATAAATATTCCAATATTCCACGATACTATATACAACATTATTCTGGAATCCCATTACATAAACACTTTATCATTCCACCACATCGTTTTCATATTCAGCATCACCAATAGTGATCGCATGTGACTTCCCTTTGTCCTTTTCCTTATATTGTTTCTCATGTCGATCATTACTAACCCTTGGTTTAGGGAATTTATTAGCATAATGCCCCATTTACTTGCACATGAACCATTAAAGTGTTGGTGGTGCGTTCTCTGCAGTCTTTTCTTAATTCACATCAATAGCAACCCTTTTTCCATTACATCGACACTCAGCTGCTCGATGACCTTATTTTCCACACTAAAAACTTTTTCTAGTCCCTTTAAGACAATATCCACCATGCTTCTTTCCACACTTTGAGCATAAGGAAACATTCATCTTCTTTTCACCAATATTCTGAGATTTTTCCTTGAACTCCATCTTTCATTTCTTGTCAAAACCATGAGATGGATAAGCAACACCAACTTCCACAACGCTCAATTTATTCATAGCTAATAAAGTCTCTTATAGCTAAATCCCTTCGAGGATTTGGTTTTAAGCCACTGAAGAATCGATCAAGTTTACTTTCAGGTTGGACGATAAAGCTAGATGCATACCTTGAAAGCCTTGTAAAATTCGCTTTGTATACAGCAACAGATTCATCATCCTTTAGCTTTAGTTCAAGAAAGTCCTTCTCCATCTTTGTTTGAAGAATATGAGGGAAGTACGTATTGGAAAATAAGTTCTTGAACAATTCCCATTCCATAGACTCAATTTCATCTCTTGGCCCCGTATTCTTCATAAGATTCCACCAATGATCAGATTCAACATCCAAACGATATACTGCTAAGATGAATTTATCATGTTCAGAACATTGAAGAACTGAAAATATCTTTTCAGTGGTACTGATCCTTTGCTCAGCAGCAAGTGGATCATAAGACCCATTGAAAGAAGGTGGATGTTGCCTCATGAAGGACTCAATAGAATATTGTTCCCTTATCTGCTCATTTGGATGTCCATAATGATTCATAGCTTGTGTAAGTATAGAAATAAGATTTTTCACTCCATATCCTGTAACATTTCTTTGTTTTGGGGGGACAATCATTGCATTGTCCATTAGATTGATCAACACGGTTCCTTCGTGTTCCAACCATCGTCTGAAACCCAAAATGAATAGTGTGAGAGGCAAAAGTCATGCTAGGGAAAACAACATAGTAAAGGGGGAGTACCCTCAATATCTAACATCTTAGGTTAAATTCTAAGATTGTTACCATAGTTATAGAACTATATCCTATAAGTATACTTATCGTTAGGGACATCCCTAAAAATACCTTAGAAATATCTCTAGGGATCTCATTAACGTTTCCGCATCCTAGTTTCCAAAGGTTGACTAAACCTTTCCTCTGATACCAACTGTAGAGACCCGAAGCATTACGTACATGGAAATTACATTTCTTTTTCGGAATACTTAGTACATAACAAAAACAGACACACAAAGACCGTAATAGTTTAGTGTATTTGGAAACTCAGAATATAATCTTCTAATCGTGGTGAAAGATCTTCAACATCTCACATAATGATCTTCCGCTTTTTTTCTTACCTAAAACCATTCTTTATATCCTGGGGAAAAGAAAACATAAAAGGGCTGAGCTCAAATGCCCAGTAATGGTAAACATAGAGAACATAAAACAATCCATAAACATTTGAATGAAAAAAAACTTGAACATAAAATCTAAACATCAAAATATTGAGAGAAGACATGAATCATGGAAGTACGTAAGGCATATATCATAATGGAACATCAAAAATGATAAAATATAATGGGAATAAAACATGTAATTGTGGAAACCATTCATGAAATGTTATGATTTCCATAGTAGCCAAGGCATTGCTGCCAAGACCGTCTTAGTGGAAAAAGTCCCTTTCTGAATTGAGTTCACTCCTCATTTCAGTCCTGTAACACGGATCCAAGTTAACTTACCGTTCCAGCCATGTCTATGTCATGAGATATAAATCATTACCCAATGAATTGGAGGGAGATATAGGTCCCACCCATCTCATAATAAAATCATTCTTACTTGTGACACAAAATAAACATAAAACATTCATCATAACCTAAAAAATAAAATCGGTTTCATAAACATCATCCCATCATCTCATAATCCATATAAAACAAATGAACATTTCATCACAAGAAAATTGAAGCCATGTAAATCATAGAGGCATTAAACTTGAAACATACACATATGAAATAACATCATCTTAGATGGAAAATGTTTTTGATAAAATATTTGAAATGAATTCTTGAGGAAAATATCCGTTCTTCATTAAAATAAATTTCTTTCAGAAAATGCCATGAAATTTTAAAATAAAAGTATTTTGTTGAAAATATTCAAAAAATCTTGTAGAGTAAGCTTCATGAATATGAGGCGTTATGAAACCGTAAAAATATATTCACGCCATATAAGTTAAGAATAACATTCTTCTTGTACTTTTTTCGGAAAAGTCAAAAAGTACCACGTAAAATAAAGAATCATTACACACCGTGTAGTAAAAGTAAAAAATGGGAAAAAGGAAATTAAACATACATGAAACCATTTTTATAAAATAGGTACATGGATGATAAATATAACCCTAGTGAATACTTATGAATAAACAATCTCGGATAAGAGCGAGATTGGAATAGTTATCCCTTACCTTAGGTCTGATATGCTTCGTATGTTTCCGAAAATCTTGTATAATGATTTAAATAATGTCATTGACTTATTATAGAATAATATTCATTGTTATGATATCATATATGGCTCACTTATGACTTTATATTACCCGTTCTTTTGTAAGTTCCACGTTAATGCAACATTTTGGGTTAAATCATTTTATTTATCGTACGTGTTTGGACATGTTGTTCTTGATATTATTACTTATATCCTGATTTACTTAATTAAATAATTTAACACATGATTTATATATAATATATATTCAGTATATAAATATATATATGATAGATCGAATAAATGGAATGAAATACACCGTTCATGGAGACGGTAGGCCGTACGTACGCATGAACGCTGTTTTCAATTCCTCATTGAATTGAATGAAATTAATTGGATGACATACATATATATATACATAAATCCAATATCATTATTATGTCATATATTTCATGATTACTTATTATATATAGTTTATAATCATTCATGAATGGTAAATCATTGAGAATGATTCTCATCACGTCGTGGAGACGGTAGTCCGTATGTACGCACGAGCGATGATATCGTTACCATAATTATTGAATTGAATTGGAGTGGATGATACAATATATCATAATCAGTATGATGTTATAATAACTATGTATAGTTATTCTTTAAACCATTATACCCATCCAAGTACGGTGGTGTTGGAAAAACATATTACACCACGGTGTGGAGACGGTATTCCGTACGTATGCACGTGCAATGATTTCATTTTCCGTAGGATGGATATATGGTGAAATAGGGTTGGTTCATACTTATAATAACATATCAGTATATGATTGATAATGATGTTATTAATTCACTATGAAATAACTAAATAAGAATAAGTAGAAGAAGAAATATAGTTGAAAGAATCGGTAACTGATATTACCTCTTCTTTCGACATGCCTTTTTGAAACCTCCACTTAGGGCACAAATATTGGCCTTTGAAGAAGACAAGAACATCTAGGATGTTTCTAGGGAAGTGGAGAAGAGAAATTGTCAGGGTTTGGCCGAGCATGAAGGCTCAATGTGGTGTGGGGAAGAGAGGGAGGAGGTGCCCTTTTATAAGGGAGAAGAGGGGCACCTTTGGAATAACCAATAATATTATTTTATTATACAGTCATATTTGGTTTTTAATAGCTCCAAATTGAGTTATTTAGAAGCTAAGTTGGGGATGGGTCGAAATACTCTCATCCAATAGAATTTAGACAAGTTTAGGTTTCTATTTTAACCTTATCATTCAGATTTAACTGAGTGATAGAATACGAAATGAATTAGGGTGGATAAATGTTAAAACCACAACTAAAACCACATACTCATAGGATTAAATGTTTTTATGGGTTCTATGTGACACACTCTACCATTTATACCCAACCCCCACACACTAGATCATGGTTGGTCAACCATCGGGGCACCCACTAAGAACCTAATGTGAAATACTAGAGTGGAATATTTCGAGGGATCTTCTAACTCTACATGTAAGTAAAGGAAAAACTATTGGGGTAGTCACAAGGAGTAAGTGAAAGGATTATTTCTACATGATATCCTCAAGGTTAGATCATATGTGGAGGCATCCCATAGGGTAACCTCAGTCTTACTGATAATTTAATGTGTGAAGCTAATGTATAGTGGCTGTTAGTGACCAATGGTGTTCTTTCATTTCATTAAATAACTAAAAAAAATCCAATATATCTATTTATTAGGGTAAATCAAAATAATGGGTGTCACCTTCTGGGGAATCACAAGCATTAACATAATACATAAACATGTTAAAATTATCTAGGATTGGTACAAAGGAACACATACCATTACTTAGCTTTAACCATTTATAACTAGCTCTTGATAGCTCCGTAAAAGTTCACCGCTATCCAAGCTATGAATCATCATCTTCCAAGTACCTAGATAATATAGGACATGTCAATGTAGTCTAAAAAATCAATTAGGACAATAATAAATTTTATATAAAATAAAAATAAAAGAGGCATAGTATGTGATATCTCATTGGATGCCCATCGCTCGAAAAAAATATGAGAAACTATGAGCAAAACCTATATCAGATATCCTCAGAACTAATCATAGGGAACATCATAACCAATGAAAATATAACATTTATAAAATTAAATTAATTAAGAATAAAAAAATTATTTTTTTAAAAGGAAATAATTTAAAAATCAGCTTGTGACAAATAGAAAACAACCTCTCAGGTTATCCCCTTCTTAAATAAAGTGAAAAAAACATCAGTATGAGACTAAACCATGATACAGTAGACACATGACTAAAATCAAGAACTGGGGAAACCTCCTTTAGAGGATGAATGAAATGAACATAAGAAATTCTAATAGTGTCTAAGGCTTGCCTCAATGTTTCCAATGCACTTGAAGATATCTAATTCTGACCAAGAATATGGGATAACTCCCATGTTGAAAGGGAGAAAGAGGGTTTAGCACATGGGGGAGATTGGGGAAGGAAAAAGTTGGTAAAAACCTTGATGTGTTGGAGGAGGAAGGAAATAATTTTATCCTCTTTAATGCACAACATTGCATTCAAAATTTTGAACCAATTATGTGGTTGTAACTCCCTTGGCCCCTTGTACCACACAGTGGCAGCACACATTTTAATATATAATTCACCAACCATGCACCACTTATGTCTAAGGCACACTCCACATTACATAGTTACAGTTCATGGTTATCCAAACCTTGCACCAAATGAGTATCATATCTGTAATAAATTACAAACTCCCCACATAGTTTCCTATATGCTTCCAAATAGTTTCACAAACTATGCTCCATTACAAATATGAAATTCTTGGTTATAACTAAACATGAACCAACCATGAACCTTGATCTGTACAATCCCAAAACATCAGTTTTGGCCCTCAAACCCCTAAGATGATATCGAAAACTACAAGCTAAAAACCAAGACTCATTCCACTCCAAAAATATTATTTAGAGGCATTCTAACATATTAATTCCCATTTTGAATCCCTTATGAATATTTGACATGTCAAATAATTTAAAATTGAAAATATTTCATATGTTTCCAACTCAAAAAGCCATAGGACTTTTCAATTACCTCATTTTTTATCTCTTATATATTTCTATTACTTTGATCCTTATATTCATAATTTAATTTTACGATTTGAATATTTTATTTTTTATCAATATGAAAGGATTTTATCATAGAGAGAATATAATAGTATGTTTTATGATGCATGTGAGGATATGAATGTGTAATTTCCATTATAATAGGAAAAGGAAGATGGAGGTTGATGCTTGAAGAACTCATTTGGATAGATTCAAGACAACATAAATTTATGTAATGATTTTGGAATTGTTCTTAAATGCAAATAATATTAATAAATAATGGGAAAAGTAATGAATACTATATTTACCTAAGATTTGAAGATATGGGAAATCGAAATGGTGAAGACCGAGCTATATTGCACCTATGATGGGTGTATAGTGAAAGCCTCAAATATTTGAGGATATTTTCCAAGGAATGTAGAAATTAATAAGAAGAAATATAAAACTGATTGGAAGTTCTATGAAGCACAAAATAGGGATCTAAATATTGTTAAGGATGTCTTAGTGGATAAAAATAATCTCAATCAAATATTACTTTGTGTATCCCTGGTTTGAAAAAGTGTAATATTATAAGTAAAAAATATGATAGCCATATATGGATATGGGAGCTAGGATCTACATCTTTGAGGTAGAAACCAAGAAAAATTATCGCCATCCTACAAAGAAGAAGAGGATAATAGAGATAACATGTATCAACATACGGATGAATGAATAGAGATCTAGTGTGAGGTGAATCTAGTAGTAAATGAAAAGTTGACATTGAATAGGGAGCCACCATGAGAGTTCAACGATTACCTTTGGAGAACATAGGGAAGCAAACAAGAACATTCTTGAAGAAACTACCTATGTGGGAAAAAAATATCTTTACTTTGTCCAATGTAAATGATAAAGATTGGTATTTTGGGATGATTTAGTGAATAACACCATTAGGTAGGGAAACAATAGTCACAATGTCTGGAAAACGAAGAGAAGTTTTCACCACACCATGGAGTTAGTGATTATCTATACTAATGAGTGAATCCTAATATGGGTGTCTTTTTCATTATAGTAGGATCACATGAAGGAGGATATTCGAGAATGTCAATTAAAATGGTAAATTGATGGAAACCACACTATGGTGGAAAGAGTAGTTCATTTTAGAAGTAATAATAAAAAATATGGAATCTTGCTATGGGAATTTCCTTTAATATGGTGGAATTTTATGATAAATTTCAAAGTAAGATGTTGGAGAAACCTTAATCATAGTTAAAATCATGCAGAGCATTTGATTTCCTAGGGAATGTGTGGAAATAGGTAGGTGGACATAGATCCATCCATTTAAAAGTTAGTTTCTCATGGATTATACTACACTATATCAGAATGAATGTTGAATACTTCCACATTTACTACAAATATTTATTGAAATTATGATAATTTTGTTTATATGGATTTCAAGGAATAATCCAGGTTATCATAATTTTGTTTTCCTATGTTAGAAGTCTGATTTTCAAGAGATTTTACATTAAAATATAATATAAGATTTAAAGGAGATAAAATAGTAAAAATAAATATTCTATGAGATGACGATCTAGGATTTTTCATAACTCAGATATGGAAATAATATTCATAATTTTTATATAAATAAAAATGGAATTGTAGAAGAGAATATAATTGTTAAAGAGGAGAGATAACTAGATACTGACTTCTATAGAATATAATGTGCATTAATGGGGGAACTGATTGTAATCCAGACACCCGAAGCATCAAGGAAAAATGATAATAAGGAATATGATATCCTAATATCACAAAAAATGTTTTAAAAGGATAATGATATTGAATGAATCAATTTATTATTATCCTTGGCATAGAAACACTATAGGATTTAGGAACCACTATGATTAAATTTAATAGTGAGATCAAGTGAAAACACATGATTTATTTTCATGAAGCGTTTCTAATGATATTAATTACCTTTGAAGACATATTAACTAAGGAATCTACTGAAATATACTAATAAGAAGAGAAAGGATAATGAGATTCAACTCCAAGAATGGATATACTATTTAATAGTTACTCAAAAGTACAACGAAAAATCTATTCAAAATATATACAAGGAAATCAACACCATTGGGAATCTATACCAACAAGAAGATATTTAATTTGGGATACAATATAATAATCTCTTCACATGTGTTTATTGTGATGAGTAAGGATGTAGATGATACATGCCTTATGGGGGAAAATGGTACTTTTCCATCCATTGTGAGCTTCTCACATAGGGACTTGCGAACACTGTAACATAATAGTTATGTTTTCTGTATCTATTGGAGTCAAAATTGATAAGTGTATAAAATTAGATATCCATCTCTTAACTGGGATAATGTTTTTTAGAACAATATGGGAATATAAAAGATAAATAAAAAACTCAGAAAAATTTGTTTCACAGACTACCCCTCTCTGTGTCCCCATATGGATCACTAGTCACTAAAAGTTGTATAAAACTTAATACATGTTTACCTATGTTAAGATATATTTTTTCCACTAGTAGTTTTAATTTTCATTCATGAAGTAAATATTTTAGGGAATTATTGAAATTCCTAAAATGGGGAAAAAGTAAATTAATTTATTTTATGATAAGATCAAAATTTAAGAAAACATTTATCGCTATAGGAGAAAGATATAGACTAATATGTATAAAAAGGTTTTGGAGGAAAAAAGGGTAAGCAAATATTTTAATAAAATTATATTATTAGGTTCTCAACTATGAAATATATGAAATGTTTCCTTTTTAATAATCTAGTTCATATAATAGAGAGTATGAGGAGGATGATTCTTCTTAAAATATTAAAGACTTTTACTCTCTAGTTAATTGTCATTTAAAAAATGTTCCTATTAAAATAGTCACTTATATTTTTGGTTTTATGAATGTAAATCTTGATGAAAAAAATAGTTAAAAGAATAAGTTGAATACATAGTTAATTAATTGAGTAAGAAGTTATGAAATTGAATTTATCACTAATACCTTTTAGAATAAAAATAATTATAAATATAGCTTTTCAATGTAAAATTCTCCCTAGCTGAAGAAAAAATTAAATGGAATGATTATGAGAATATAATGACTAAAATATTTATTATAGAAGTAATCCATCTATTTGAATAATTAAAAAATACACTATTATCTTCAATGATGAGAAACTGTAGCTTTAGGTAAAATGAATATAATAGTTAAAAAAATCAAGAGAAACCAATGAAGAACAAATTAATAATTTGAAAAAGTATTAAGAAGAAAATTTGATATTAGTAGAGGATGTAGAGAACCCCTTCAACATAAATAGTCTTGATATTGATATTTAATTAAAGGATCTGGATTTATTACAATATGGATCTTCCTATATACACAAAATGAATAGTGACACTAAAACACTTTTTATTGAGTTTCATGGATATAAAAATTCTCAAACTAGTGGAAATAGAATATTGAAATCATCCCCTAATTGAAATATAAAAGTATATTTGAAAAATGAAACTGAAAATCCAGATGAATATGTTTATACTAATATATTTTTTCCTAATAATATGGTTTTTATGTCTAAATATAATTTGTTTTGGATTGGTTAAAATGATAAATGATTCACCAGCACATCAAAGGTGAATGTTAACATATGTAAGAAAACCAATTCCTTATGAAGATCCAAAAAGGATAAGTTCATCTACTAAAAATAATAAGGTATTCAATCTGGCTAGAATCCATCCAAAAGTAAAAGAGAGAGGTTCATTTGAAATTTGTAGTTATACTAAAGGTTTTGGAATAGATAAATTAGGGTTTTTATCATTTTTAAATCAATATATATTATATAAGGCCAATATTAAGGGGGACTAGAGACAATGAAATGAGGAAAACATGCTATTAAAAATTAGAGTTCATAAAAAAGAAGAAATCTGTTTATGAAAAAGAAATCTATTTTCTTAATGAAATTTTATGAATACTATTATAAAATTGGAAAAAATAATGACGAATAATGGTATGTACCTCCTCAAAAAATAAATAATATTTTTATGTGTATATAAGGACACTATGTTAGAGGATATAGGAAATGAAAAAATTTGAATCATCCTTGCCTGAAAAAAAAGTGAATTTGTTTCCAACAAATTAGAAATATGATCATAAAATACCAATAATAATAAAAGTAAATAAAAAAATTCTGTAAAACCCAAATGGATGTGATTATATTTTATAAAAAGGGGGTCACCATGGATTACTAAAAATAGTAAATGGATATCAAATTTAAATATATCATGATGAATATGGAAAGGGAATCAATCCATGAGAGAAAAAATAAGATTTGATTGATTGAGAAATAATAGAAGAATATATAATGGAGTTACTAAAGAAATATAACACCATGTTTTTGAAGAAACACATTAGAAAATAAAAATAAATCATAGTATTTTATGAACTATTTCTAAATAGTTTGGATAATATAATTATAGATGGATATACAAATAGAAAAATATCCTGAAAGTGTAAGTACTAAAGAGAAAAAGGTTTATTCTCGTGATGAATATAATGAATTTCTTGAGAGTTTCTCTTAGTTATTCACACTTTTTTCAACATATTGTTGTATGAAATAATATTATAAATCACTAAATAATGTCCCATTACTAAGAACATATGTGGTTCTATTATTCACTCAAAATTGAATCTAGCTAGAACATTGATTAATATAGGGAGAAAAATATGTTTTTAAAAACTAATGTGGGAGAGATATATAAGATAAGGAAGAACATACTTTATATTTGAACTTTTAATCATTTTTTAATATGGGGGAGAATAAAAGAGTTCATATAATCCTAAATTTTTTCCAATAAGATTAATGGTATTGATAATAAATTCAAAGTTTTAAATTGAAGAGGATAAGTGAAGATTGTATTTGTTGTCAATAAAGAAGCACTCTCTCATAGCTAAAAGATTATAATATGTGTTAGGAAAAATTATAAGACATGATTTATCTTCTTCCGTCATAAATTTAAAAGGAGGATGAATTATTCTATATAGAGATCTGATTTGGATAGATTAAAGATAGTATTTTAAATCATAGTGATCGTGTAGGGTCCCTGAGGGCTGGGGGTCTGCATTAGTAGAATCATATTTTACCATTTGTTATATTTATAATTAATTAATCCTTATTATAATTGAACATTGGTAATGAGTAAGAGAGATTGATCTAATTATTCACACCCCACCCTCTCCTTGGTATGATATGTAGAATGAACAAGAATAAATTCACATACAATTTTTACATGGTTTGGATAAAATGGGATAACCTACTTCTTTCTATGTTAAAATATCATTGAGATGGAAATTATCACTATTATATTGAATTTATTACATGTTTCTAATAAATTATCAAAAAAGAGATGAGGTGGAATCATCCAAATCTCTTTGGAAGGCATCATTTACTTCCCAAAACTATCTTCTAATAGGTTCATTATATTACATCCCATAGACATAATTTCACAATGGTTTATGGAGTTGTTTATACTATAACTACCATAATTAATGGAACATACTCAAAACTATAAACATGTATTCAATATCCAAGATATGATCATCAACTCTCTAGGGAAGTTGACTTTATTCTTCACATTGGGTACACAATGATTTTTAGTGACAGTGGCTTCTCAGTCTTTTAGAGTCCTGATTCCAAGGATAGAAAAAAAGAAAATCATATCCTTAAATTATCAATTTTATTTAGTAAATTTAGAATATAATTATTCCCTTTTTGTAATTATTCTTCAACACATTGGAATATTAATGGATATGTTTTCCTCGACTATTCTGATACAGAAAACATGTTTTCTCTTAGTAGTGGTATATAGTTCTCTAGTCATCTCTATATATTCCCTTCAATACCATACTATTTAATATTCACGAATTTCTTTATTTTATTTATATAAAAAATTATGGAAATTACATGATCCTTGAAAGTAATATATTCCTCATTGAAACTCATTTTAATCAAGTAATGTTATCTCAATTTAATCTCCATAATACTTGAGATTATTTTTGTTCCTCATATCATATAATAAATACCAAATATTTAATTTCCCAACACAATACATGAATTTATTCTCCGTTGCAATTATACATGTATATATAGAACTACAATGTATCACTTCCCCATACGGCATACAATCCGTCTCCTTTCATTTGAATCATCTTTGTCTTGATTCATTTTCCATAGCTTGGATTACAATCCTTCAGTGATGTTTGATTAAGAAAATATATCTTGCCAACATCACCTGAATTACTTCTTAAAAATATTTTATATTTAAAATCTTGGAATTTCATATATTTTATAATATCATATTTTATTAGAAAAATTACTCATCCAAACACCCTAATGGCTCATCCAATCTCTAAATGACTCATCGGAAGTAAAAGCTCATCCAAAGTCAATAATGACTCATTTAAACTTACTAGGACTTATATGAAGTCAAGACTAACCCATTGAGACATACTTTTTACTCATCCAAAGTTTACTTTTATTCAGACAAAAACCCTAGGGACACACCAAAAGTCATAAATTTTTTTTGTAAACTTCATAAGGACTCATCCTAAATAAAATATTTCTTATAAAAATCACAAATAAATTATAATTTCTTTTCAATAACAATGGTTTATTTTAGATTCAATTTAAAAATATATAAGTCTCTCAAACGAAATTAAATAACACAATTATTTAATTATCAATATCAGTCTATGGATAATAAAATCCCTCTAAATGGATATATGAATTTAGATCCCTATACATAGACCACAACATTGTTGTGTATCCCCTTACGTTAATGGCTCTAATATGGATACCTTTATGTGGTGGAATATGTTTTGAGGTGAATAATTTTGAGAATCCCAATGGGATTTTATTGACCTTAAAATTATTTTTCCTAGCCATATGTAACACATATATCAATCTAAAAATAACTTAAAGAAACCATATAAATTATTTTACAAACCTTATGAAGATGGTAGTCTAAAATTTATGAGTGTCTATTATCTCAAAATTACAGAGAAAATATATCAACCATAAAAAAACTAAAAAACATCACAAGATAGACTCCTTGAAAATAAATAAAATATTATAGACATTTTTACATTTATTTTTATATTTTTATAACATAAAGATTAATAATTCAATCATCATATATTAACAAGTCTACATGAACATATCTATGAAATTTATACAAGGTTACAACAAATATTCAAACATAATTTGATAATACATAAATTCATTATCAATATTATTCCATGGAAATATCCTAAGTCTTCTCATTTTTTACTTTTCAGTTTTAAATTAAAAAAACTCATATATACTTAAACACTTCTAAAATATATATTTAAAACCTTATTTATTGGAAAAACATTTAATCCATGCTTAGGAAAATAAATCTCCCCCTTTGGATTTGTTGTCAATACCATGAAACACCTCTTATGGAAATATGTGTGCTCATTTATTTTCCCAACATATTAATAACAAATGAAAAGGAATATAGGGGTATTCTCACCATATTTGAATTCTGTTGAAATATGATTTTATTCCTCTTGTGATTTGAATTACATTTAGTAACTACTATTAAGAGAAGGATTCCACCACACAAATTTTTCTTTAAGAGCCTACAGCTAATATACCATAAGTATATGTAGGAATAATTGTTATAGAAAATAATATATACTTCATTGATATATCAAGGATTTTTATAAACCAATCCATCATGTGATTCTATTTTCATTTTATAGATTTACAATAATTTATCAAGAAGATTTCATAACCCATAATTATCTCAGCAATCATATCAAAATAATGAAAGTGAAAGTCACTTTATCCCCAATTTTCTTACCAAAAACATCATCCAACACCCCAAATTGTAAAAATAAATTTTACAATTAAAATATTGCTAAAAATGGTTGTGTACCTACCAAAATTAATGATTTTAGGGGGTTATACATAAATTCTAGTTTCATACAGGTTGTGTTATTTTTAGAGATCCCTTTAACGTTTTATCCCCCTTAATTAATACACTTTTCTCTTCATCAGGGTAGTGAGAATATTCTCTTATGGGTAACTCCTTTATTCCTATTCAATATTTATAGCATCTCATTCATATAAACCATTATTTTACATCCTTTAATTACCTCATGTTAAAAAACATAAAAAATAATTGGAAATAAATAGTGATTTTCCTTGCTCGTTAATGATAATAGTATTATTGAGAATCATCTCCCAACAATGATCATACATTCTTCTAATATTTATGTTGGGATAAATTCGCATACTAGACCCCATTTTATTCATCTTTTTTGGATATTATATGTGATTATTGGATTTCTTTTTCTCCTTTAGTATTTATTTTTCATGGGATTAGATAATTTAACTTTTCTACTAACTCACTTTCAGTCATTAATTATTTTCCTTTATCTTTTACTATCATTATAATTTCTTCTTGATCTAGAATAATAGGAGTAAAATGTCTTACAAATTTCACAAATTAATTAAACTTCTATAATGAATCTCATAATGAATTCATGTTCACCCATTATAGTCAACCTCCTTTGAAATTAGTCATCATATTATTGTATATAAATCTTATACCCTTTTCCACTAGAAATTAATTTTTATTCCACTATATCAATGAAAATATCAAATTCATTTTCAAAAATTATCAACCATTACTTCTTCAAAAATTACATGATAAATGAAATTTAGTGATTTTTCTCAACAGTGATGTTTTAAAACATTGCTAATGAATTTACTGACATTCTAAAAAATGATACAAAATTTTATGTCACTAATTAGGCACATTTATAAATTTGGATAATTCATAATTTACGGATGTCCTCAAATTTGTTGGAAATTGAATTTCATTTAATGTTATTTTTTATAAATGTCATTACTTTAGCCACACACAGTTTGTAGATTTTTTTTGTAAGAATTGGTAAACAATTAGAAATTTATTTTAATTATATTTAAAAATGGATTATTATATTTTTGTTATGGTAATTTTTTTTGGAAATTGATATTAAATCATTTTTTATTTACCACCCTCAAAACCACATTTCACCCACACCTCCTCTTCGTGAGGCCTCCCCACCCAAATATTTCAGATAAATATTCTGAAAATGTGGTGTCAATGATTACGTAATTATAAATATGGATTATTTGTAAATTATTGATGTATTTAGAAAAAATTGTAAATTCACTTTATTTAGGGATGTTTTTATAAATGTCACTATTTTATCCACAAACCATTTAATGATGTTTTTTAAAGCATAGGTAAATAGTTATTAATTTAGTCACATTTTATATAAACATTGATACTTATTTTTTATGATTTTTTTGAAATTGATATTTTTTATTTATTTTCCACACTCAAATCCATGATTTACCTCCCATCCCAACATCTCCTTAACATCAACCCACCACACAATATATGAAAAACAATGGGACATGTGGTTTCCTTAATTATCGACATTTATAAACATGGATAATTCATCATTTAATAACATTTTTAGAAACATTTGTAAATGAATTTTATTTAACACAATTTTTACAAACATTACTTTTTTAGACACACAACGTTTATTAATTTTCTCTATAAATATAGAAATTGTTATAAATATATACAGGTTATATATAAATGTGGTTAATTGTTATTCTTTTGGTTTATGTGATGGAAATTGATATAAAATATTTTCTAATTTACCAACTTCATAGTCGTGCAACATAAACCATCCCACCACTCTTTGATGTCACCACACCACAATTTTTTTTGAAAAACATTAAAAAAGGTGGTTTCTATAATTATCTGTGTTTATTAATGCGGTTAATTCAAAATTTAAATATATTTTTAGAAATTTTGGTAAATGCATTTTATCTAATAATGTTATTATAAAGTCACTATTTTAACCACACACACTTTGCTAGTATTTTTTTTGTAAGCATAGGTAAATGTTTCATAATTTATATCAGTCTTATATAAACATTATCAATTTTTTTTTGAAATAGATATGAAATATTTTATTTATTCACCGCACTCGCAACTACCCATCACCCATCACCAGCCACCCCCACCTCTCACTAACATAACCCCACCCAACAATTTTTAATAACATTGGGTAATGAAGTGTCACTAATTTTCCACATTAAAAAATATTTATAATTTTATGATTTATTGAATTTTTTTTGGAAATATTGGTAAATTTATTTTATTTTATGATGTTTTTATAAACATTTAAATTTTAAAAACATACCATATGCTAATTTTTTTTGTAATCATAGGTAAGTGGATAGTAATTTAGAAATTCATTTTATAAACATGTTTAATGTTTTTTTGGTTGTTATTTTTTTTAATTGATGTAAAATATTTTTTTACCACCCTCATAGTCATTTGTCACCGCACCATCCCCACATTTCCAAATCAACTCCACATCCCAATGTTTTGGAATAAATTGGGTAATATTGTTTTTCTAATTATAAATGATTATAAATATGGATGATTTGGCATTCAATAGTGTTTTAAGAATCATTGGTAAAAGAATTTTATTTAATGATGTTTTTTGAAAAGTCCCTATTTTAGAAACATAATTGTTTCTGATGTTTTTTGTAAACATATAAAAATGGTTAGTAATTTATCCAGATTTTATATAAATATAGTTACTATTTTTTCTAAATTTGATATAAAAGGTTTTTTGTATTTACCACCATCACAGTCATGCATCACCCCCCAGCACCATCCTCTAACTGATGTCACCCAACCCTAATGTTTCTGAATTTTATTTGGAATTGTGGTGTCTCTAACATTCAATTATTATAAATGTGGATAATTTCTCATTTAAAAATGTTTTCTAAAACATTGGAAAACTAATTTTCATTAATTATATTTTTCTAAATGTTACTATTTTAGCTACAAATCATTTACAAATATTTTTTAAGCATAGGTAAATGGTTATTAATTTTGATGAATTTTATATAAACATGGTTAGTTATTTTTTATAGTTATTTTTTTTGAAATTGATATAAAATATTTTCATATTTACAACCCTTACAGTCATACACCAATTCCCTCCCCCACTACCCCTTAACGTCACCACAACCCGATGTTTCTGAAAAATGTTGGGATACGTGGTGTCTCTAATTATCCACATTTATAAATGTGGATAATACCAAAATTATCATCATTTTGAGAAATAGTAGTAAATTCATTTTATTTAATGATATTTTTATAAAAATTGTCATTTTTTTCCGCACACATTTAACTAAGTTTTTCTGTAAGGGTAGATAAATGAATAGTAATTTTGCCTAGTTTTAAATAAACAATGTTAATTAATTATTCATTGTATTTTTTTTGTATTTTTTATAAAATTATTTTTATATTTACCACCCTCATAGATATGCATCACCCCCTCACACCCACCACTACCTAAAGTCACCCCAACCTAAGGTTTCTAAAAAAAGTATGATATGTGGTCTCACTAATTGATCATTTTATATACATGGACAACTAGTGATTTTCCAATGTTTTTAGAAACAGCGATAATTGAAATTTATATGATTATTTTTTATAAACATAATTTTTTAACCACACACAATTTAGGAATATATTTTTAAGCTTAGGTAAATTGTTAATAATTTAGTCATGTTTTATATAAATGTACTTAATGTTTTGTTCTTATGGTTATTTTTTTAATTTGATATGAAATATTTTTCTATTTTCCACCCTCAAAGCCATGCATAACCCCCCACCGTCCACCTCTCCATGATGTCACATAAACCCAATGTTTCTCAACGAAGCTGCAAAATTTCATGTTGTTACTAGAAAATTTGTAGATGTGAAAGATTTTATATTTACCGTTATTTTAAGAAACATTGGTAAATTCATTCTTTTTGAAGATGAATTTATAAACATTGATATTTTATAAAAATGTATTTTATCGATGTTTTTTGTAATTATTGGAAAATGGATGGTAATTTAGGTGTATTTTATATAAAATTTGATATTTTTATGGTAATTTTTTTAAATTGGTTTTTTTTATTTACCACCCTTATAGATAGACATCACCCCCATTCCCACTTCTCCCTAACATCACCCATCTCTACATTTATGAAAAACATTTGGAAATGTGGGGTCGATAATTATCCAAATTTATAAACATGGATAATTAGATATTTACCATATTTTTTAAAAACATTGGTAAATGAATTTTAATTCAGAATATTTTTAGAAACATTGTTAATTTATCTATGCAACATTTATCTTCAGCTTTTATAATCACAGTTAAATGGTTAGTAATTTATTCATGTATTATGGATGCATGGTTAAATGTTTTTTAGGATTAATTTTATATTTGGAAATTAATATAAAATATTTTTTTATTTTCCACCCAAATAGCTACACATCACTACCGAACCCTACACTGCTCATTGATGTCACGCAACACAAATGATTCTAAAAAATGTTTGGGAAATGTCATTTTGATATTGATCCATGTTTTAAGTGTTTATAATTTATCATTACTCAATATTTTTTTAAAAATTATTTAACTAGTTTTATTTAATGTTGTTTTTATGAACTTCTCCATTTAACCCACACACTATTTACTAATTTTTTTTATAAGCACATGTAAAAGGTTAGTAATTCATCTTTATTACAAAATTTATGTTAAATTGATATAATTTTCTTTATTTACGATGCCGATAGGAGTTTCACCCCCACCCCTACCTCTCCATAACTTCACATACCCAAATGTTTCTAAAAGACACTGAGAAATAAGGTCTCCCTAATTATCCATGTTCATAAACATGGCTAACATTGAATTAAATAAAACGTTCTGAAATGTTCATAAATGAATTTAATTTAATGATATTAGTATAAAAATTTCTAATTTACCCAAACAATGTTTAGTGATGTTTTTTTAGGCGTAAGTAAATGGTTAGTAATTAAGTAGCATTTTATATAAACATGGGGCTTTAATTTTTTTTCTTCTGGTTATTTTTTTAAAAATGATAAAGAATATATATTTTATTTAACATCCTCATAGTGGCACGTTATCCCCCACCCAACCACTCTCCAACACATCCTCAACCCAATGATTCCTAAAAAATGTTGGTAAATTCAGTGTCTTTAATTATCTATGTTTATAAACATGGTCAATTTTTCATTCACTGTAATTTTTAGAAATTTTGGTAAATTCGTTTTATTTATCAATGTTTTTATAAACATATCTATTTTAGCAACAAACAATTTATTGATTTTTTTATATGAAACGGTAAATGGTTATTAATTTTGCAATGCTTTATATAAATGCACGTAATTATTTTTTTTGCGTTTATTTATTTTTGAAATTGATATAAAATATTTTTTTATTTACTACCCTCCCAGCTGCACAAAACCCTCCCACCCCAACCCCAAATTGACATCATCCCACCCTATCATTTCTAGAAAAAGTTGAGAAATGTTATGTCACTAATTATACCTGTTGATAAATGTGGAGAATGTGTCTTTTAATTATTTTAAAAAATGCTGGTAAATTATTTTCTTTAATTATGTTTTTATAAACTTCTATATTTTATCCACAAATCTTTTAATGCATACATTTGTTAGATTAGGTAAAATGTTAGTAATTTACATCTTTTTTATATAAACATTGTATATTATTATTTTTTTGGATTTTTTTTAAAAAAACTAATATAAAATATTTTTTTATTTACCACTCTCATAGCCTAGATCCACATGCCCACCCCTACCTCTATCTGATGTTACCATGACCATACATTTTTGAAAAAAACTCGGGAATTCTGTGTCACTCATTATCAATGTTAATGGATAATTCTGAATTTATCTATGTTTTCATTAACACTAGTAAATGAATTTTACTTAATGATGTTTTTATAGACTTCAGCATTTTAGGGACACAACATTTACTAAGGTTTTTTGTAAGTATGGGTAAATGGTTTTTAATTTAATCACATTTTATATAAACATGGTTATTTTTTTGTGGTTATGTTTTTTTTGAATTGATATAAAATATACCCTCATAGAAATGCGTCATCCCACACCCCAACCTCTCCCTAATTTCTCCCCATCGCAGCATTTCTAAACAATTATGGGAAATTTTGTGGTGATAATTAGCCACATTTTTAAAAGTCGATAATTCGATATATTCTGAAATTTTCAGAAACTTCGCTAATTGAATATTATTTAGATTTATTTTTAAAAAAGGCTTCATTTTAGCCACACATTTTTTACCAATAATTTTTTATAAGAATAGGTATATATTAAGTAATTTAGCCACATTCTATATAAACATGTTTATTTTTTGGTTAATTTTTTTCAAATTGATATAAATTATTTTCTTATTTTCCACCATCACAGTCGCATGTCTACCCCACCCCAAACTCTTTCTCATGTAACCCCAATTTTGTTTTTGAAAAATGGGGAATTTTTATGTCAGTGATTAGGCACATTTATAACGGTATTAAATATTGTATTTAGCAGTATTTTTAAAAACATTAGTAAATGAATTTTATTAGATGATGTTATTATAAACATCACTATTTTAGAAACACACTAATTACTATAAAATTTTATAAGCATAGATAAATGGTTGGTAAATTTTCTATGTTTTATATAAATATAGTTAATTATATATATTTTTGTTTTTTAAAAATTGATAAAAAAATATTTTTTATTTAACATGATCACACCCATGTCTCACGGCCACCCACCTCTCCCTAATATAACCCAACCCCAATATTTTTTCAAAACATTTGGAAATGTGGTGTTGCTAATTATCCACATTTATAAAGGTGGTTAGCTTGGTATTTTCTGAAATTTTTGGAAATGTTTGTAAATTGATTATATTTAATATTATTTTGTTGAATGTTTTTATTTTTTCAACCCACAATTTATAGATGTTTTTTCTAAGTATATACCAATGGTTAGTAATTTTATGTAGTTTTATATAAATGTGGTTAATTTTTTTAAATGATTTAATTTTTTATTTTCTACACTCACAATCATGCACTATCCACTCCCCGACCTCTCCTAGTTGACACCCCACCCAAAAATTTCTAAAAAAACAATGGTAAATTTTGTGTCACGTAGTATCAATTTTTATAAACATGGTAATTCAGTATTTATCTAATTTTTTATAAATGTTATTAAATCCATTTTATTTAAAAAGGTTTTTATAAATATCACTGTTTAATCCAAAAAACTATTTACTGAAAGTTTTTGTAGGTATATTAAAATTATTTTTAATTTATCCATGTTCTATATAATCATGGTTAATAATTTATTTGTGATTTTTTTTGAAATTGATGTAATTTTTCTTTTTTATAACCCTCATAGCTTCACGTCACCCCCACACCCACCTCTCCTTGATATCACATCACCACAAAATTTCTAGAAAACATATAGAAAAGTGATTTCATTAATTAGACATGTTTATACACATATATTATTGCAAATTTACTGATATTTTTAAAAATGTCGATTAATGAATTTTATTTAATTATTTTTTTAAATTTTTTTCTATTTTAGCCAGACACCATTTACAAAAGTTTTTTGGTAAGAATCGTTTAATTGTTGGTAATTACTAGATATTTTATATTGATATATATGTTAAAATATTTTAGATATATCTGTGGTAATATTAAATATATATATAAATTAAAAGAGTTTTTCTTATATATTTATATATAGATTAAAATATACGTTATTATAGAATATTATTTATATCTGTTAATATAAATTAATTTTAGATATGTTTTCATGTTTTAGCATATATTAATATTTATGTTATATATTAATGTATAAATTAATATATTTTTTAATATATATATATATATGAATATATAAATTGTAATCAATATATATAATTTTATTATGAATCATACATTTAATTATAATTTATATATTATAATTATGTTTTAACATTGGAGTTTTTATATCTATATGTATGTGTATAACAATTTTCTATGAAAAATATTTATTTTTATTTCTATATGTTCAAACATGTGTGCATGTTCTTGTGTATGTGTGTTTGTGTTTGTTCCATTTAAAATAAGTGATCACCCACATCAGTTTTTCAATGTGGGACATCTACCAACCCTCCTAGTAAATATACAAATATTAATTATTATATATAAAGATATAAATATAAATATATATAGTTATATATTTTATTATTAATTAATATAAAATTATTATAAAATTTATATCTACATTAATATATATGTATATAAATAAATAAATATATATATATATTATTATATATACTATATATTATTTTTAAAACTTTTTAAATTAATAAAATTATAGCTATAATTATACAAATAAAAATATATACTTATATATATAATTCATCACATTTTAAAACATAAAAAAATCATTAAAATAACCACATTTTTTAAGAATGTTGTTAAAATAGTGATTATTTCTTAAAACATTGGATATATATAATCTTAACAATGTTTAAAAATGTTTCTAGAAACATAATTAAAATAACTACATTTTTATTTGAAAAAAATGGATACATTTAAAAGAAGTCACATTTTAAATGTGGCAAACAAAACATTATTAAATTTAAAACATTTTTGGAAAAATTGTGGGTAAATTTAAAATTAGTAAATGATTTGTAGAAAACATTGCTAAATTAAAAAATAGTGATATTTTTAAAAAATATATAAAACAATTCACTAATTAACCTGCATTCTCTAGAAAATATTTCTAAATTAGTCATCATTTGTTAAAAACATTACTAAATTGAAAATTCGAAATGTTTTTTAAATTTTCCTAACAAATCATTACTATCTTAGCCACGTTTTAGAGAAAACTTATCAAAATTCATGATTAGAAACATTTTGAGAAAAAATCAACAACAAAATTGATAAATGCTTTTTTGTAGTGAAATATTTAAATTTATTGGAGTTTTCATATGGTATTATAATGTTTTATATGTTAGCTTTTATAGAAAAAAATTTTACCTCTCATTTTGTGATGGCATCCTATAAATCATTCCTTTTAAATCTCTCTTACAATGATTATCCTTTGGATTTTTCTTTCTTTCTTTAATCTGAATTTTCATTTCTTATTTATAATGGTCTTGGTGTAGTCATTATTACCATAGTGTAATAATTTATTTTTGGCTAAATCTTTTGTATCCTTATTATTAGAATTGATGGAAGCGTTTTTCTTAACTTTATTTTATTATTAAATTTTTTTCTACCATTATTTTTCCTACAATGCATTTTGATTTCGTTTTATCATTAAATTTGTTTACTAATATGGACTTATTTTTCTTTTAGAATATGAATATTGATCTATCGATGAATACTATAAATCTTTATAGCTTGTATCATGAATGATGAAAAAAATATCAAAATCTATATTTGTATTGAAATATATTTTTGGGTGATATATTTTCTATTTTATATAAGTTCTGCTTTTGGATAAAATGTTTTTTACTTCTTTTATATCTAATCAACTTTCTATAGGCCTTATAAAATATATGTGAATTGACATATTGTTCCAATAATATACGGCCCTATGCCCAAACCTCCACAAACACTAGTTGTTTGCAATTCACCATCTTCTCTTGTATTTAGTTGCAATCAGACAAGAATTTTTTAATTGTGATCTTTACTATTTATAGTTGGTAACATCATCTTTTTAGCTCTTTATAGAATAAATTTTTTCTTCAATATGGAAATAGATACTGCTAATGATTTTTTGGATTTCTTTGAATTATTATCCACAATTTTTATAGTTTTTATTTTATAACCTATACTTATAAATGAGATGAAAATAGTGAAACCAAAATTACTAAGAAAATGGGTTATTTTTATCAAGGACCTTTCTAAGGGATGACAAAGGGTTTATTGTAATATCTTCTTACAACTATCCCGGGACATAATCGCGGCTAAATATATATTAATACATTGTTTGGATACTTCTTTCAACCCTATTTTTTTGTGATGTTCCAATTTTTCATTGTTTAAAATTTATTTATATTCCTTCAAAATCAATAAAATTCATGTTGACGGAGTTACTCTTATACTAAAATAATCTCAATAATGTTTCCCATTGATTATATATATTTTTATTTAATACACATTATTATTTTTGATTATTTAAATGATTTATCGTGATCTTTTTTATTTTTATTCACTTTAACCTCTATTTGATCAGCCAAAAAATTTAAAACGATTTTATACAATTTTGTTGGTGAATATATCACTTCATCAAGAAATATTTATGCTACAACATTATCACAACCCTGTATTGTATTATTTCTTTAATCAGGGAAATATTTTCTCAGAAAAATCAATACCCATTATTTCCTATCTTCCACAAGTAATATAAGATCATTTTACTTTAAAATTTTCATTCCTATTGCATCCTCCATTTATTTTATTTCTTCCTCTGTTAATGATTTTTCATATATACGTTTTTTAATTAAATTAATTGTGTATAGAAATTATTCAATAAGAACATTATTCACATAAATTTCAATTTGACGTTAGATGTCTTCAGTAGTTTTGATAGGCTCATCTTATTTACACTTTTGACAACATGAACTAGTTTTTTTTTCAGAAGATCACTTTTAATAGATTTAATATATGTGTAGTTATCATCCTGATAAACTTCAAGTGGTGATAAAAACTTATTTTCCTTCTTCAACATCCTTTTCAATTTATTTGACCATTATTTATTTCTTTTTTAAATGTTTTGACTGAATCATAAAATGAACATGAATATTAATGGACTCTATATTCTCCATCCATTTTACTTATATGTTTTATTAGATTATTTAATTTATATGATTTAGATAAAACTAATTTGGGAAATAAATTATTGCAAAAAAAGGTTAACTAATATAATATTTTATACCACTTATAGAGTCTGAAGATTGTGTAGGGTAAAAAAGAGTGGGGGGTAATTAATATAACTGGATTTTAACTAGTTATATCTTTCTCTTTAACTATCCCTTAATTTACATGAAACTCTTTCATGGTAAATATATATAGTTATAATAATGTTATCTCCACCGTAACTGTGGCATGTAATACAAAATAAAAAGGGATAGAAAAACAAAAAAAAATTATAATGTTCAACTCTAATGAGGTATCATACTCCTTGATATGTTTAACTCTTATAGAGAAATAGTTTATCAATATTATATTCATATGAATACAAGTGCATATAAATTTTTCACATAAAGGATGGGGTGGTATCATGTGCATCCATAGGGAATGCATCATGCACCTCCATAATTTGTCACCTGATAGATTCTTTATTCTATATACCATAGTCTTCGTCTCCCACTAGTTGATGGAGTTGTTTTTCATGGAACCACCAGTTTCAATGGTCCTTCCTCAAACCTAAAAATAGACCTTAAACTTCTAAGATGTAATTATAAACTATCTGTGATGGTTGGAATTCTTCTTCACCTAAGGAAAATAGTTATTTACAATCACAATGGATTCTCAATATTTTTGTTTATTAATGATATGGATAGGCTACATAAACAGTATCAAGTAATTCTATTATCAATATGATTTTATGATATAATAACATTTTAATTTTATTATATATTTCATTTTTAAATTTAAAGGTGTACTTCTAGATAAGTTGGATTCAGCTCCTTTGATACAGATATGATGTTTTCTCATATAATTAGTATCAAGTTATCTAGTTATCTCTATATTTATATTTATTCAGATACAATTTTTTATTTATAGAATTATGAATATTATTTCCATAAATATTAAAGAGATTTCAATATCTTTAGTAGTGAGATATTTCTCATTCAAACTCATTTGAATCGGCTCATTGTCTATATATTACATCTCATTATGACTCAGTCTTCATTCCTTTATTCACATGGTTACAGAAATTTGGAAGCTTTAATTTCCCCAAATAAATCACACATTTAATCTCATTTTAAATTTCCAACATATGCATGGTTTTTTTAATGTGACACATACACTTAGATTATGGGATAATTGTCATTTCTTTTGAATCATATTTATCTTGATTCATTTTCCTTTGTCTGGATCAAAATCTTTTGGTGTGGTTTTACTGATAAAGAACATGTTGAAAACATCTTGTGAAATATGAATCTTATAATATCATATCTTCAGTATTATAATATTTTATTTAATAGAATAACTCATCTGAACTCCCTATTGACTCAACTAAACTCACAATGACTCATTTAAAGTTGAGGCTCATTTAATGTCCCTGATGAATCATATGAACTTCTAATGACTCATCTAATGTCAACATTGGCTCATCTAAACTTCCTAAATAGTCATTTAATGATTGATTCTACTAATCTAAACTCCATTAGAACTCATCCAATGTCCTAAACAACTCTTCTAAACATTATAAAGACACATATAATGTCTAAAATGACATATTGAAAGTCTATAATGACATATGTATACTATTATTGAACTCCAAATTCTATAATTATATCAAACAACCTAAAATAATATAATTCTAGAATTATAAAATTAAATTTAATAGTAAAAAACCATATTATGTGTATCTCTAACCCTTGTTCCCTATACATCGATGACTAAATTTTATGGACCCCTTATATTTATGTCTCAGATGTGTATCCATTTATGTGGTGGAACATGTTTTGAATCCCCTTATATGGTGTCTTACTTTTTGAATCCCACCAAGCATGTATCAATTTTATTACGATATATCCCAATGCCATGTTTATACTTTCTTAACCTTACAATGACTCATAAAAACCATATAAAAACTTGTAAATAATTTATAAATATGGTTGATTGATCTTTATGAGTAGTTTTTTTCTTAACCTTACAAGATGCTTGTCTGAAAAGTACATAGATGGTTGTCTCAACCTTATGATGTCAGTATACCGACCTTACAAAATCCAAGAACCTTTACTATCTTCCCTCCATCAACCCCTATAAAATATTGTAGACAAATTTTATCTAATTTGATATCCCTCTTACATAAATATTCACAATTCAATCATCAAAAATAAGGTATCTTTAAATAATCATTCCATGAATGTTCTTCAAAGTAGTAACTGATCTTCTAACATTTTTGGTTGATATATTTATACATTTTCAATAATTTTCTATTGTATCAATTAAAAAAAATGTATTCCAACATTTCCATAGGAGTTAGTAGAACCTTATTATTATTACTTCCACACTTCTCCAACAAATATAAAAAACCTTCTTTTTTTGACAATAATAAAATTCATGAATGGGAACTTTAGGAAATAATATCTTTGATAATTTTTTAATAGTTCTTCAAGATAAAGAAAATTTATAAATATGGAAAAAATATATTGCGTACCATAGTTATATGAGAGTTGACAAACTATAAAATGAAAATAATAAATACCACTCTATGGTGAATCTATGGTGGGAATTTTTTGAATCCCTCTAATCCTTTATAATGTGTTCCCATGAAATAGTAAAAACTGAAAGGAAATGGGAAATACCTGGGAATCTGTTTGAATTCTAAAATGAGGACCCACATTCCATGGATGATGTCATGGTGAATGAAAAAAAAACACTTTTAAAACACTAGGTGGTGTGTCAATGGTTAGAAAAACAAAAAAATTAAATAAAAATGTAAAAATTTTAGTTTATCATTGAATCTAGTATCTACCACCACGAGGAATTAATCGACCTCTATCACAGGTTTCCTAAGGAGTAGAAGAGGAATAAAGATACATTCTGGCTCAACATAGGAAGGAGATAAATGATAAAAACACATAAGGTTGTTCTAGTAGTTGATTAGCAGTGGATTTTGGTATAGGGAGACACCATGATATTTCCATGACTACCTATGGAGAACGTAGGGAAGTAAAGATGCCCCCTCCTAAAGAAAAATATGAAGTGGGGAAATAAATATGTAGGAATGTGTAATGATTCATTCCTTTCCAGTCCTTTAATTTTCATGTTTATTCATTGTATGTTTTTGGAGGAGGCTTGGAGGGAGTGTGGGAAAAGTTCAGTTAAAAAAACCGGATGTAGGGAGGTTACACGTGTAACTTGATTTCACTATGTGACGTTTGGTTTCACGGATTTCCTTGGAATGATTCATGACGAGCAGACTTTTACATGTTGTCAAAGAGGGATTCATGTCATTAAACTCTTTGGGGATTGAAAATTAAAATTAAAATCAAGTGGCAATGCATTTTTTATAAGAAGTAGAGATTAAGATATTACAGGACATTAAAGGGGATTGTATGCTGTTTAATACCCCGATGGTGTAATATTTTAAAAAAAATCCAACTCCTCAGGGTTTTCAAAAATCTTATAACTACTAAAATCTATCTAATTCTAGATGAACCCTAGGATCCCTGAGGATTTATTAAAACCATATTCCCACCTCTTCAATTTTTGGATCAGGGGGATCTTTTTTTGGCAATCCATGGTGACCCAAGGTATGTTCTCCATTTGTTTATCTAGTAGTCTCCCTCAGTTTGGTCTCACTCTCTTCAATATATCATTTCCATTCTATTGTGTGCTTTTATTGGTGATTCCAAAGGGATTCTCTCTCATTTTTGTTGTTTCAGTTGGGCTACACAATCCTTGGATGGATGCAGGTCCTGTGGGATAGGTAATTTGAGGACTGTTAGGTAATTCGTTCTCATGGGAAGAATGTTGAAACCCCTTCGAGGTAGGATTTACAATGTTTCTTTTTATTGTGCAACATGAGAGAGGGTTTTTTCGTTTTACACCATGGGATTATTGTTTCTCTAACATAATTTAAGATAAATAACTAGACAACTGAATTGAAAAGGGCAATGTGTTTTGTTCACATGACTTTTAACACCATGATATTTATCATAAGGTTGTGATTATACAGGTTTAATGCCCCACTGAAAATGGTCTCTGTAGGTGGATTTATTTGTGTACTAAATTTATTTCATGTTTTTTCTTTATTTTAACCATATATATATATATATATGGAAATTGGTAAACAACATACACCTAGATAATAAATAGAGGCCCTAAGATTACCCACTTATTATGATAACCCTGAATTAACATGTGAAATTAAATAATGAATGCATTGATGGATCATTAATTTTGTTATGATTTGGTGTGTGGGGCGATATGTTGTGTGGTAGAACCATGGTTGTGTGCAAGAGATCGATAGGAAATAGTGTTTCTATGTTGTGACATGCGGGGTTTCTCTGGTTTGTGTTGTGGTCTGGCTGTAAAGAACAAGTACATGTTGTGGGTTGGTTCGGGCGGTGTTGTGGATGGGAATTATATGATACATCAACATGACTATGTAATGCATCTAAGGTTGATATTTTTTTTGTGGAATGGATTAGCAGTGTTGGGTAGCAGAGCTGCGATCTGGTTGTGATATGTTTTGTTTCTAGATGTGGTTGAGAGTTGGGGAACTGATTTGGTTGGTAAGGGTAATTCGCCTGGAGTTTCTCTTAGTGTGAATGTTTTTCTGTTTTTGTGTGTGTGGTTCTTGGTAGTTTCCTTGATAATAATGAAATAAATGAATAAATTATTTATCAAAAAGATTGTAATTAGCATGTGTTGGTGTGATTGAGGAACAAATAAAATTTATGTTAAATAGAGAGTGGAATTGGTTAGATGTATTGGTTGGAAATATGGATTGGGATTGTGGATTTTTGTGTAGGGTTGTTCAATTAGAGGTAGCTGCAAAGGCAACACCTATTGACATAGTCATTTACTTGAAAACCAATATGTTGGGATGAGTGTTTGGTATTTAAATGTATATTCATATGTTTTATTTGTGATTTTTGTACGTTCCCACCCCAGAAGAGTACATTGTTCTAAACAAACCCATCATCATGGGTGGGGGGATTTCTTTCACAAACCTCATGGTGTAAGGATGGATGGTATCCCCCCCTCTCTTCTATGATCCATCCAGGTAGAGATAGACCAATATTCCTTTGGAAGGTTGTGGTTTCTGAGGCCCCGGTTTGTGCGACCGAGTTGTGCTTCACATGTGTCATTAGGTTGAGATGATTTGGTGTTTCCTAGGAATATTTTGGATGATATGAAATTTTTTTCCCATATGTCTTTGGGAAGAGATGAGTTTTTCTTTCCTAGGTGTTTTTGGGATGTGACGTGGTACACAAACCAGGTGTCTGTATGTGGGATTTGATTGTGAGGGCTAGGTGTGTGCAATCGGGATGTGATCTATTTCATTTTCCTAGGTAATGAGACTAGTTGTGAGACTGATTTGTGTGTGGGTGAGATGTGATGTTCTTCATTTTCCAAGGTGACGGGACTAGATAATAGGACCCAGTGTGTGTGGGTGTGTTATGAGGTGGTACATTTGGGAGAGGTGGGAGTGTGGGGACGTTTTTCATATGGAAAGAGAGGATAAACTAGTGGGAAGTGGTGTGGGGTATCCAAATCATTAATGTGATTACAATTTTACTTTAATTGACTTGCATTACATGGTGGGAACTCCTTAGTGAGGATGGGATGGATGTTATGCCTTGTTAGGTTCTTTCTGGTTCTACGATATTCTCACAAGGACATTAGTGTGATTCATTTCACATGTGCATGATATATTTAGGTTTTCCTACTTAGTATACTATTACGGTCACAACACATATATAAATCTATTTTGAGGTTTCTAGGAGCACTTTGTGGACCGTTCTAGACTTAACTAGCTTTGATCTTTACCATTACTATGTCACTGCCTAGCCTTACCTTTGGTACTTACATTGGAGATTTATTTTATTTATAATGGTTTTATTTTAAACATTCATGTGTTATGGAATTTTGTATTTATTTTATTTATATCTTGGAGTTTTTTTGAGATTGATACATCTTATCTCTTGATATTTTTATCTATAAAATGGGTAATGACTCCCAGATTGTGAGATTTGTATACCCTTGGCACTGGTCACCAACCAGGGTCCTACTGGAGGAAGGAATCAAGCGTCATCATATCCATTTCTTCATTACCATCACAGGAGGGGTATCTTTGGAGGGAGGGGTCCTGGTAGAATGGTATCAAAGGATGTTGTTTGAGATATAGGATGGATTTTGGACTTATAAATAGTGTGTATTGCATGGGTTGGAAGGGAAACAATGTCAGATGATCTTGGTGCATGACATAGGCTTGAGAAGACCAGTGAGGACACAAGATTTAAGCCCCCCTGTGATCAGATGTTAGGACTCTGGACCTATAGAAAGGCCAAGTGAGGCTACACTATTTTCATGGTAGAGACCCTAGGAATGGTACATGATTCATAATGACTTGGATTATTTTTTTAATTGGGTTGTTTAGAAAATTTGAATTTAATAATGAGTTAAATGAATTTTAATAAAATTTTATACTATTCAAGATTCAAAATTCTTTGTTTACCTTTCAAAAATGGATACCATTCATTATCTTTAAGTGGCTGGGGTAGTTGAGGCATAGTAGGATAATACAGTTGATTAGTGGAGGGTTTATTTAGTGAAGTAGGATGACCAATGAAAGATAATGTTTTAGGATTTCCTGCAGAATGCCATGGGAAAGTATGAAGGCTGTGTTTTAGAAATGGAGATGGAGAGATGTCTTGAGTATCTTGAGACCACCTTCAATTTTATTAGGGATCTAATGGAGTATTGGGTTACTTTAGAAGTGAGATAGATGCATGGAGCCATGAATTAGTGGTGGGCACTGTACTTGGGGTAGAGGAAGATGGCTGAGGTTCTATAGATCGATTTTGAGAATGAGTTCTGAACAAATTTCTATTCATCAACCATGAACGCTGAGAAGAGGTAAGAGATACTCTCCCTCTAGTAGGGGAGTATATTAGTATGGGTTATGGGAATTATGTTCAAGGATATCCTTTATTTTTTCCATGGTCTTTTTCTGGATGGGGAGTTTTGTGTGAGACTTCAATAGGAGGCACTTCGTCCTTCCATCTAGAATGTGGTTTCCCTATTTATAATGTTGACGCACATAGAAGTTTAGAAGAATGAAGTGGTGATTGAGTGGATTAACTTGTGAGGAGGACTACCACAAGAGGTGATCCAACATTGTTCTTTGAGAGCTAGGGATACCAGAAGTAGGTCATAGGCACTAGAGCCTTCGAGGTTTCGACCGACAGGGATTCAACCTAATTTGTTTCCATTTTGAAGACCTGGTCCACATGCATTTCCAATGAACATGGGACCAAGTTGTTTCATATGTGGAGTCTATGTTCATCTTCAGAATCAGTGTCTAGTGGTCGTTCGATCTCAATATGGTGAAGGTTGATAGGTTTAGTACCAACCTCAGCAGCTATTTCTAGTCAGGATGTTTCAATAGAAGGGACAAGAGTCTTATGCTCTGACAAGGGGAGATAGTGAAAGTTGAGGGAAACATTTGCATATTTCTTAATGGACATGACTAAATCATGGTTGTGGGGGTGGTTGTCAGTAGAGAATCATGGGATCTGGGTGTGGTCGGTTTCATAAAGAAGAGACATCAGCTCCAGCAGGGCCAAAGACTATTAGATGTAAGATCCACTTATTTACTGCCCTTGATTGTTATTTTTTTCATTCAGGATATTTACACTGCTTCATTACACCCATTGTAACCCATTATCTTGGAATAAACATATAGAGGATTTCTGTGCCCCTGGTGTTGAGTATGGCAGTTAGAGGCTAGAGTGGTTTGTTTGATGTGAGCCGGGGATATAGACTGATGATAGGACTGCATCTGTCCCATGGGGATTATTTCTCGAAAACAATTCACCCATATGCTATCATTATTATCATTGACTGGTTGTATTCTATTCATTATATTATTATTTTATTTTGTTGAAGAGTTTTGTTTTCATACATGGATGGATGATGTGTGGTTTTCGTTTATAAGAGGATCTTTCAGGTGGGCAGTCAGTGTATAAAGAATCTTATTTATTTTGAGAATGAGATGTCAGTGGAAGTTATTTATTTTTGCATGGGGGTGGTTCCAAAAGCTGTTTGGGAGTTTTTGGATGTTTTCCATAGTAGGTTGTAACCTAACCCATTCGATGAGACATTTAGTTCGAGATAGACATGTAGATCTATTTTTACCCGATTTTGATGTTTTTTTATTGGATGACACCTTATGGGTTGTGGGAGTTGTATATATAGGTGAAAGATATGATGAATAAGGGTTTTATACATCCCAGTGTGTTTCCATGTGGTTCTCTAGTATTGTTTTCAAAGAATGATGATTATGGTATGATGTAGTGCATATACTACCAGAGGGTGAATCAGGTGACAATCCAGAACTGTTATCCTCTCATGAGGATATATGATATTTTTGACTAGCTGAGAGGGGAAAGTTACTTTTCTATGATCAATTTGTGGTCTTGATATCACCAGTTGATGGTGAAGAAGTGTGAGATCTCAAAGACTACATTCATATACAGGTATGGAACCTTCTTGAGTGTGGTCATTACCCTTAGCGTTATGAACAAACTAGTTGTGTTCATGGGAATTATGAATTCTCTGTTCCATTAGTTCACAGATCAGTTTGTCATCATGTTTATCGAAAACATCCTGGTTTACTTAAGGATAAAGGAGGAGCATGTTGAGGATCTCAGAACCATCTTACAAGTTCTTCGACACCACCATCTCTATGGAATGTTGATGAAGTCATGTTTTGAACATGAGAGGTGCATTTAATTGGACACATCGTGTCTTAAATTGGGTTTTCCATAGAACCATCAATGGTTAAAGAATATTTTTCATGGGATACATACACAAATGTTCCATAGAATCACAATTTTCATGGCCCTGTGGGATATTACTAGAGGTTTGTACTTGATTTCTCTTGAGTTACAGATATGTTGATTTCTTTGACAATAGAGGACCATGATTTTTCATTGACTGATTAGTTCTAGGTAGTGTTTGAATACTTGAAGGGAAAGATGGTCAGAACTATAGTTCTGTGGTTTCCAGAGGAAGGGGTGATGTTCAAGGTGTTTTTTGATGCTTCACATATGGTCTTGGGATGTATCTTGATAAATCAATGGGAAGTGTTCTCATATGGGTATAGGTATTTTAATCCCCACAAACTTAATTATGTCACCAATGATATAGAGCTAGAAACGATTTTGTTTGACTCAATTTTTTGGTGGTATTACCTCATTAGGGAGCTCATTGTGGTCTTTACGGATCACAAGAGCATGTGGTATATCTAATCTCAGTGAGATATGATCTTGGGACAACATAGGTGGTTATAGTTTTTTACGGACTATGATTTTGGGATCCCCTACACCTAATGAATTGGGAATATCATGGTCGATGCAATGAGTATGACGTCATAGAATGAAGTTGTTTGGGAATCAAAGGATTCTTGGATGGAAATGGAGTAGTAGGAATCCTTGAAATTGGATGAAATAGTGGATAAAAGTAGAATCTAGTAGATACATATAATAGTGATGTATTCTTTTATGTAGAAGGTGGATGAATCTTAATGGGGAGACTCATAGGTAGTAGTGTTTCATGATAATTTTAGACATGGTGATTCTCCTTACGGATGGTCATAGGATAGTCAAAATTGGATGTTATTCAGCAGAAATTTTTTTGTTCTAGTATCGGTGCAGGATGGGGTTCTTCTCAAGTTTCACAGATCGCATTTAGTAGTATATACAAGAATTATAAGTTGAATTTTGTATTGAAGATGCAGTTTGGGTGGCTCGGGATGAAGCAGGTGGTAGTAGAGTTTGTGGCAAGATTCTTGGTATACCAGTAGGTGAAAGGCGAGAACTATGTTCCCAGTGGATTATTGCAACCCTTGTATATTTATAAGTGGATGTGGGATGAATCTAAATGATTTTTTCATAGGGTTACCCATGGCTTAGGAAGGCTACGATTCTCTCCGGGTGATAGTGGATCAGTTAACAAAATTAGCCAACTTCTTAGCAATCAAGGATTTGGGTGTAGTGGAAGCCTTGAAAAAATGGTATGTGGATTAGGAGGTTTAATTTTGTGTTGTTTTGAGATCTATTTTATCATATTGTTATACATGTTTTACTTCACGAGTCTCAAGGGGAAGGCAACATGATTTTGTCACCCAGTTACATCTCAACACTGCCTTCCACCCTCAGACAGATGGGATGATATAATAGACTATCCTAACAGTAGATTATATGATGCAAGAATGTGTTTGGGAATTTGGAAGATCATGGGTGTGACACTTACCCTTGGTTGAATTTTCATATAATAATAGATATTACTCTTCTAATGGCAGGGTTCCATTTTAAGATTTGTATAAACGACCATGTTGTTCACCCTTATGTTAGACGACAGTTGGGGAGATAATTTTTCATGGTCCTTATCTAGTTTAGATCATGATATTGAATATTCGTATCATTTGTGAGATGATAAAAGCTACGTTGGACCGACATAAACCTTATACCGTTCAAAGGAGGGGCCCTTGTAGTTCATGGTTGGGGACCACATGTTCTTGTAGGTATCCCATTGATTTGGTCAATGGAAGTCTAATAGGGGGAGAAAATATTCTTATAGGTTTGTTGGACCCTATGAGGTGTTAGGATGAGTTGGCGAGGTGGAATACTAGTTGGTGTTTCCTCCGTAGCAGGAGAGGATCCATGATGTATTCCACATCTCTCAAATCCATTAATATCTTCACGATGAATGCCATGTCCTTGACTACGGAGAGTTGGTTATCGAGTATGAAGCAATATACATGGATTAGACCGTAGAGATCCAAGATCATTGGGAGAGGGTGCAGTGTGTATGGATCATTCCTTTAGTTCACGCGTTGTGGAGGCATGATGGCTTGGAGGAGAGTACTTGAGAGCGCCAAACACAGATGCATGCCTAGTACCTAGGGTTTTTTGAGTTTTCCTTTTTCTCTTTTACTTGTGAGGGGATACTTGAACCTTATTTTATTTTATATGAGTCATTTTTGATTGGGTTGAGATGTGTCTGGTGTCATGCATGTTAGAATACTGACATGTGAGAATAAGAAAGACCAAATTCCTAATTGAGACACAATAACTGTAATGAGATTAAAACTGTGTAGGAAAGTTAGTTCCACCTAGAGTAGATAGTATCTTTTCATGGATCATGATATTCTATTATTTGTTTGTTTGATATTATGTGGTCATTCTGCTTTTGTGGTGTGTTTCGTGGTCGTTTGTGTGAACAGATGTTGGATGATGAGTTCTTGGATGTGGGGGTTTCCAACCAAGCTTTTGAACAACATAGGGTGGTTTATCATTGAGAATTTATGTGTTTGGTTTTTAGTGATGTTTCAAGTGGTGTGAGATCCTTGAGAGGGTCCTTGTGAGCTGTTGAAATTAGTAAAGACCCAAATTATGATTTTACAGGCATACCTTGGCAATAACAACTGACTCTGGTTCTTTGGGTTATTCTCCTTGACTTCTGGACTCTCTACTGATTTTTGGAAGAATCTACTTTTGTTTCTGGGGTTTTTTCTGGTTCTGATCTTGTTTCTTTATGTGATTTATGAATGGAAGTTCAGCCTGTTTTAGGCTGGTTATCTATTTTTCATAGTTTTTCTATGTTCATAATGGCTTCTTGTGATGGTTTGAGCTCCAAATTTTCTATTTTTTTTCTTTGGATGTGACATCTGCTCTTGAAAAATGGGTAGTCTATTTCTAGAACTGTCTACTTACAGTGGTAGTATATAATTTTACTGTTTGGATGCAAACTTGTTTGAAGTCTGTCGGCCTCTCTTGTTTCTATTTGACTGCTCTACACTAGGTTCTGGAGAAGGATACAGAATCCATATCTGGATCCACAGTGCTTCTCTGCTATTTCTGTTGTTGTCCCGCGCCATACTGTTTCAATGATGCTGGACTTCCTTTGCACCTGTGGTTGCGGGACAGCTTGGTCGATGAGATGTTTTAAAGATCATAATGTTTGACATTTCGTGGTAGCTGGCTGTTGATGATTAGCTTGCTCATCTTTTGGTTGTTTATGTGGTCATCTACTTGAAACTCCTTGAAGCATTATGAATGCATCTGGATGATGTTTGGATGGATTTCTGCTTGAATCTCTAGCATGCTGTTTCGAAATGGATGATATCTTTCCAGTATGATTTGTTAATCTGGATGCTGTTTGGAAATGATATGCATTGTGATCTGGTTGATGATCAGTTTAATGAGGCTGCTGATGTCTTGGATTAGAGTCAAGGCCAGAATGGATGATCTTGATTGAAGGCTCTACCTTTTTTTGGATAACTATTACGGGCTGGATGCAACATTTTGCTTTGGTATATTTGAGTATCTTTATCATGTACCCCCTATTACTCCCTGCTGGTGTAAGTTCTTTTCACCTCGATTTTGTAACGGAACTTTTTTTGATTTTAATAAATTTCTCTTGGGGGCATGAATTGGGAAACCAGTTCACGTCACCACTTTTCTAAAAAACAACATCACTTTATAGGTAACTAATGTAAAATAATGTGCCTTCTTGGTCCATTACATTGCATGTTTGGTTATTGGAGGTTCATAGAGGATGCTTAGAAGGAGTTCAGAGAAGTTCAATCACTAAAAAATGGATCCATGGAGGTCACATGTCATGTAACATGATTTCATGATTCAATGTTCGGTTTCATAACATGTCTTGGAATTGTTCACAATGTGAGGACTTTTACACAGTGTGAAAGAGGGATTCATGAGATGAAATACTTCAGGGTCTTAAAAATAAAAATAAAATATAGAGGCAACATGTTTTTTGATAGAAGTAGACCTCTAGGTATCACATGATGCGAAAGAGGATTACACATCATCCAATAACCTTATGCTATATTGTTTTAAAACATTCCAACCACACATATTTTAAAAAATCCTAAGACTAGAAAAATCTCTCTTGTTCTAGATGAAACCTAGGTTCCCTAAGGAGCTCATCAAACTCCCTTCCTCCCTCTTTTATCTGTTGTTCTCATTGGTCATTTTTATAAATCTATGGTGATATAATGTATGTTTTCCTTCTGTTTTTCTAGCGGTCTCCCTCAGTTTGGTCTCATTCTCTTCCATTTCTCCTCAATTTGCTCTGGAGTGTTCTTTTCTATGATTCATAATTGTGTTTCTCTAAGCTATTTTTTGGTGTGGTGGTTCTGTGGTGTCCTTGGATGGATACAAATCTTGCGAGATATGTAATTAGAGGACTGTTATGTAATCCATTCTCATGCAAAGAAAATTGAAACCATTTGTAGGTATGATATCCATTGTTTCTCTTTATTTCACAACATATGGGAGGGGTTTTCATTTTTTTACCCTTGGATTATAGTCACACAGACTTAATTAATGATAAATAACTGGATAATATAGTGTAATGGGGAAATGGGTTTTGTTCACATGTTTTTTATAGCCTTGATATTAATTTTAATGTTGTGATAATACGAGCTAAAAAACATTGCTGAAAATGGTGGTTGTTGGTAGATTTATTTATGCACTAAATGGATTGCATGTTTTTTGGTTTATGTTGAAAAGATATATTTGGAAAATGGCAAACCACGTACACATGGATAATAAATGGAGGCCCACAGATTAAACACGTCTTATGATAACCCCAAAATTAACAATTGAAATTAAATAATTAATGCCTTTATAATTCAATAATTATGTCTTGCTTTTGCAGGTGGGGAGATATGTTGTGTGAGATAGCTGTGTTTGTGTGCACTTGACTAACATGAGGTGAAGTGATGTGTTGGGACATATGGGTTTTCACTGGTTTGTATTGTGGTTTGGTTTTGAATCAATGGTATGTGTTGTGGGTTGGATTGTGCGATGCTATGGATTAATTTATAAATGATACATCAACATGGATATGTAATGGTATAGGAGGTTGATAGATTTTATGTCTGTTGAATGGATGATAAGTGTTGTGTAGTGGGGATGTAATCGGGATGTGTTATGTTGTGATGTTGGATGTGGTTGAGGGTTGGCTACTTTTTTTGGTTGGTATGGGTAATTCTCCTAGAATGTCTCATGTGTAACTTTTTATATATTGGTTTTCATGTTTTATGCTTGGTAGTCTCCCATATAGTAATGGTATAAATGAATAAATTATTTATTAATAAGTTTAAGAATTGGATTGTGTTGGTTTTGTTATCAAAAAAATAAAATGAATCATTACAAAAAGATTGAAATTAGTTAGATGAATTTGATGGGAATCTGGATTAGGTTTGGGGTTTGTTATGTGGTTTTGTGCATTTAGCGGTAGTAACAAAGGTTTGGTGTGATAACATAGTCGTTTAATTTAAAACCCATAGCTTGGGATGACGGTTTGGTATTTATAGTTATATAATTTTTTTTGGCATAAAATTTCTATATGAACCCCACCCTAGTTGACCAGTATGTGATGAATGACCCTGTCATCATGGGGGAGGGTATCATTCCCAAATATCTTTGTGGGAGGAGGGATAGCTGGCCACCCTCGCTTCCATTCTTCTTCATCCAGGTAGATATATCGCATGATTCTATTAGAAGATGTTTGATTGTGAGGCCTAGGTGTGTGTGGGGGAGTTGTGCTTTCCCACGTGTCATCACGATGAGATGAGTTGTGATTTCCTAGGTGTCTTTAGGATGAAGCGAGTTGTTTTTTCCTAGGTGTCTTCAGGGTGATATTTGTTGTTCTTTACCAGGTGTTTTCAAGGTGTGATGTGGTATGTTTTCCAGGTGTCTACGGGTGGGAAGTGGTTGTGAGGCCATGGTGTGTGTGTGTGTGTGAGATGTGATGTGATTCATTTTACCAGGTGACAGGACTAGCTGGGAGTTCCATGTTTGTGTAAGAGGGATGTGGTGTGCCTTATTTTCCTATGTGATGGGACTAGCTATGAGGCCCAAGTGTGTGTTGGTGGGTTTTGACATGTTATTTTCAAGAGAGGTTGGAGTGCGAGGAAATCTTCCATTAGTCATGAGTGGATAAACTAGTTGGATGTGGTGAAGGGTACCCAAATCATCTATGTGATTAATATGTTACTTTTCATGACCTGCATTACATGGTGAGGATGGGATGGATAGTATACCATGTCAAGTGCTGTTTGTTTTAGATATTTTCTCATAGGGGCATTAGTATGGTTCCTTTAACACATGCACACGATACTTAAGTTTTTTCTACTGAGTATGCATGTATGATCACCCTACATATATAAAACTATTTTCATTTTTCAAGGAGAACTTCATAGACCATGCTGGACTTTACTAGCTTGGATCTTGACAGCTTTTATGTCACTGGATAGCGTTCTTTTTGGTAATTAATTTGGAGCTTTCTTTCGATTGTAGTAGTTTTATTTTAAACATGAATGTTGAATGGAATTTGTATTTATTTTATATATGTCTTGGAGTTGTTTTGTGGTTGATATGTCTTCTATCCTGATATTTTTTACTATAAAAAGGAAAATGACTCCCATTTTGTGAGAATTGTATACCCTTTGTGCTGGTCCCCACCCTATGTCCTACTGGAGGCGGGACTCAGGGGTAATCATATCCCTTTCTTCAATGCTATCCTATGAGGGGTAACACTAAAGGTAGGGGGTCGTGATATAATGATTCTATGTAAATGACTATACAAGTCATTTGGTGATGCTATAGTCGACCAAGTTGTTGAGTAGGGAAATAATGAGCATGGTGGTTACAAAGTTGGGAGTGGTTTTCATCAACCCCATGGATCTTGGTGTTTACCTGCACTAAATTGGTAAGCCCAAATCTGTCATGTTATCCATCATGCTAGGATCACATGGGGGTTCCTATTTAAGAAATTTAGCCAAAATGGGTAACTAGTGGAGACCACACTGTAGTAGACGCCACGATCCATTTTATAAGTCCCTTTGGAAGATGAGTAAGTCCATTATGGGAGTTTTGGTTACCATTGTGGACATTCATGATAAATATTAAAGAAAGATATTGGAGAACCCTATGCCAAAGTCCAAGGCTTGTTTAACACCAGGCTTTCTGAGGTGTGTGAATTAATGGGAAGGTATACATGGAGCTATCTATTTCTAAAGGTGTTATTCATGGATTATTCCACACTCCATTATAAGTATCTATTAACAAATCCATGTTGACTACCTATATTTTAAAATGTTATAATAGTTTAGATATTTTGAATTTCATGGAGAAAATGTGGCCATTCATATGATGTTATATGTTGAGTATTTATGGTTTATTATATGGAAATATGATTTCATATTTCAATTATATAAATACATGAAATTAATAATTAATGTGCCGAAGATCATGGATTTTCCATTACTCAAATATATAAATAACATTCATGGGGATTTAAGATCCACTGTGATTAAATATGATAGTGAGATTGAGTAAAGGAATAAGGATGACTTTCATAAAGTTTTCATGATTATATTCTTTGTGGTTCAGGATCTGTTCACTAAAGAATCATCAAAATTAAATTAAGAAGAAGAGAATGGGAAACCAACATCTAAACCAAGAAGTGAAAATCTATTGAAATCCTACACATAGGTTCAAGGAGGGATACATTCATGGTATATATAAGAAAATAAATATTGGGGGGAATCCATAATAGTGGGAAACACCAGACTATGGTATATAGTATAAATATCTATGCTCTTGTGATTATTATTATGAAAAAGGACATGGATAGGGGAGTTTGGATGACACATATATAAACTATTGTATTATTATTTATCTATAACTTTTAATCATAGCAATATAATTGTGAAAATATTTTTTCCCATGAGAGTTGAACAAGACGTAGGGTAGGTTTGCTAATTGGATCTGAACCTTCTAAAAACCTGGTGATCTTTTATTCTTTTTCATTAAAAATTACATAATAATCAGAGAGTTGAGTGTACATCCTTTTATCGATCTATCTTAACTATGATAGATGTTTAAAATGAAGATTGGATAATCAATCAGGAATATAAAACTCAGTAAAATTTTGGTACACTGATTCCAACTCCTATCAGTGTACCTACATGACTCAATGTGAACTACATTATTTATGAATATTTATTCATTTAGTAATATACAATATACTATAAACCCTACATCTATTAAAAATATTCATGTTACTATTTTTCTTATTTTGATATTATTATGTAATTCCTTTTATTATCATGGGTTTATTTTATATTAATGATTTATGTATGATAAATTTTTTATGTTGAACACATATGCATGAAATATTATGATAAAAATAGTTTAATATATTTATAAATCCCTATATATATTGGGTTATACATACATTTATTAAGATATAATTTATAGTGTATAAATTATTAGCTAATGATAATATTTAACGATGTCTTAGCTTTGAGCTTCAAATTGGGTTTTTGATAACATGTTTTATAACAATTCCTACATTCTTATGATTGTAATATTTTTAGAGTTTTATTTAGTTTATTTCATTTATATGTGATTATTTATGATCCTATTATATTATGGTTTCATGTTATGATTGATGACTCTTATGATAACTCACCATCATGATTATCCTAATTATCAGCTTACTGAAATTTTTATAACACCCCTTATTTTTATTATATTTTATTGGTATCCCATGAAATTATAGGATTATGATGATATTTGAGAGATTTTTATAAATATAAAAATAAATTACATTTTATATTATTCAAAAACATTGTATTATGCAGCTAATATCGAAAAATACATCGAATCACCAGATTTCTTGGAGTGTTTTATTACATAGTTTTGTATTAAATATTTCATAATAATAATCTTATAAGACATGGTTCATTACAGTTGGTATATTATAATGGAATATTTATTTTAAAAAAATTATAAAAAATTAACAATAAATAGCCTAGATTGAAAATAAATAAGTATTTAGTTATTATATATTGATGAATTAGAAGTAATTATTTCTCAGATCATATTATTCCTTTTTTTATTATTAATTAGCGTATTATAATCATAAAATTTTATAGTAAATATCTAGAAATAGGAGGAAAACTATATATGCAAGTGAAGTGATAAGAAATATAGATATTTCAGGAATGATACGAATTATATGATGGGAGATGAAGTCCAAAACCTCATTGTGATATTAGATGAATTGAATCAAGTTATGAATAATAAAATATACTATATAGAGAAGATGAATTGTCCAAATAAGGAAAAAGTCAAGGTTATGTCACATATATTGTCATGAAATCTCTCATTTAGAAAATCTTTTGATCTATTAATCTTAAAGAAATATCTAAATTCTATGGAGAATATATTTATTATACTTTAATGTTATATTTAAGTGAATTTCATTAAGAATTTCATAAGTGAATGTTCATCTATAGTATTGAGGATTATATCAAATAAGTAATAAGACATGTGTAGTGTTTGAGTCCATATTAATATTAGATCTTATGAGATTGGAAACATCATTGTTTTATTTAGGGGATACTAATATCTTAATCAACATTTAGAAGCATAAGAATAATGGAGATACGAACCCGTAAAGTTTTTATTAAATTTATAGATACAAAAATGAGATATTTAAAAGGTTTTATAATGTATGTTTTAAATAAAATGGATAAATTTCACTTTATGGTTGATAATATTATGATTGCGATATATGAAAAGTAAATATATTTTATACATTGAAATCAATTTTTAGAAATGGGAATGACAATAATTAATATTCATAGTGGGTAGTTATCTTTTATATTAAGTGGGGAAAAAGTAATGTTTAAAATTCATAGGTGGATAAAGAACATTGATTAAAAATATCATGTTTTGATAGTTAAAAAACTCTAAAAACTAAGGATGTTACTTAATTAATGAGGGAAATGAAGGTTCTATTGTGGAGGATAAATCAAAGGTATAAAAATTTAAAATAATTATGAAAAGGGAATAATGAAATGTTAAAATATTTTGGAAAACCTACTGTGGTATAGTAGATAAAATTGGGTCAACAATTTTTTTCAGTTTATGAAACTATGAATTTTTAGGATTCACTCTATATTGGTGGATTTATACCATGGAAGTGGAAATGATTCCACCTCGAGGAAGTGTATATCTAATTTTAGAGGATGAAATAATACGCATATATGTGGAGGAGACTCAACATAGACCATTCATTGGTCCATATTAGGGAACTTCTTCCCATTATTCATCAACACAACTTGATGATGTATTCTCTAGTAAAAATAAATCAATAAAAATTATTATAGGTGGTAACCAATGTCTTTTTATAGATTTCTTATGAATTATTTTTAGGGTTTATTTAGTAAATTAATTTAGGACTGTTTTTGTATGTGTAAAATTGAATAACACTTATCTTTTTCATCATTAATGGAACAATCCATGCACTTTCACTTGTCAATTTTGATTTCATAGGTTAATGATGATTATAGATAACATGAAAATATAAGGACGAGAAAAAGAACCTGATTAAATGGATATTAGATAGTTTTTTAAATTCATTGAATCACATATTTTTTAAAATAACATATAATTTTTAGGGTGTGTAATTTTCTTACCACATATATTTTTTTGTTACATTTTTTTATATCCATTGAATAATATTACGAATGAATACAATAATAAACTAGTTTAATTTATTATAATGGATTACAAGGAGAAAGATATGGGATGCATAATTAAAGATATGTACTTATTTAACTTGAAATGCCTGGATCGGTTGTGATCACTGAGAGGGGAGGGGTGAATCAGTGATAGCTTTTTCTTTTTAAGAATTGTTCCCTTTGAATTATCAATTCAACCTCTGCAGCTGGTTATGGCCTAGATCTACTCTTTTAGGGGTTCAGTGATAATGAAAGCATAGAACACAGAGATTTACAAGGTTCGGTACAAAGACCTACTCCTTTCCGTGTTGGTTACACCCCCCAACACGGATTCTTCACTATGCCAAAAGATGTTTACACAGTAATTGGTTATACCCCCCAATTACAAGTTGGTTAAACCCACCATCTCCACAGCATCATCTTCATCATGGATCCACTTCACTTCTTCAATGGTTTTGTTCTAAACTTCAAGTAGCTTCAACAGTCTTTAAAAGATCTCGTTGGTCTTGCTCACCAAAAAACCAATCACTTAGAATGATCAGTTCTTTTGCATTCACACACTTAAGTGTGTACTCCTCTTCTTCTCAAAGTTGGTCTTCTTCACTTGTGCACACACAAGGCTAAGCCTTGGGTATTCCTCCTTGCACACACATTCCCAAGTGTGGTAAATGTTACACCCAAACTCAAACACCAAAAGAGGCGCGCAAGGGGTGCGGCCTCACTTCTTCAATAGCCGCGCAAGGTGTGCGGACGCCCTCTGTCGCGCAGGGTGTGACACCCGTGGGCACGCAGGGTGTAACCAAGCGAGGGGTGTGCAAGTACACTGCCTGAGATCTTCTTCCTGTCGCGCAAGAGGTAGCGCGCATGGGACTTCTTCGGGGCCTCGGGTGGCTCCGGGATTCTCAGTCGCGCAAGAGGCTGCGCAGAGGTACTTCGCGTAGCTCGGATGGCTTCAAGGGACTCTCGAGTTCTCAAAGAATCAGCAGCGTTTCCAAGGGCGCTGGACTTCTGATTTTATAGGCGAGGAGTATGAATGGAGTCCGCGGGATCCAATACTCGAATGCCCGAAATCATCGGCATTTTGAAAACTTCAAATGCGTTAAATATCTTCCGCGTATCTCGTTCTTCTTCTCTGTTTTAATGCAGGTTTTCCATTTTTCGGTTTCCTTCACATGCATGCGTTTTCGAATGCATGCATGTCTCTGTTTAGGCCCATTCATGCAATGCACGAACACCCAATGCCTCGGCAACTTCGTTTTCCTCGGCCTCGACCGAATTCATCATCTCATTGCATGCATGCATATTTTAATGCATAAATATGTTCATTATGGCCAGACGATCTCATTGGTGTCTTCAGCTTCTTTAGAGGTGTCCAGAATCTCAAAATCCATGCTCGGATGGGGCCTGGTTCGTCAGAGGCTCGCGGGTGGCTTCGGACGAGCTCGAGGTAGTGGATGACTCGACGTCTGTTGGATCAGGCGATTGAAAGACATCAGACGGCCGGGATAAGATCTCGAGCGGCGAGATGCGATGAGCGGCGAAGATCGAGCACGCGATGAAACGGACGGCTCAGATTTGATCTGCGGCAAAATATTTCGTCCCACATCGAATCGCCTCGCTGAATTTCCGCGGTTTATCAACCAGCCGCTCCCAGAGACGGCCAGTTGAATCTCCTCCCCTCTCGGTGTCGCCCCACACCAAGTTCTTCTGTGGGCGCGCTCTGCGCCCACTCCTGCCCCTCGGGCGCGCGCTATGCGCCCTCTATGCACACTGACACTCTTGGGGGTACGCTCATACGCCCCTGCCGCGCTCCTTCGGGCATTCCCCAGGAGCCCATGTGGTGTCTTGGGTGCGCCCTGCTGCCCTGGCTTGCCCCACGGGTTCCCCCATGGGCGTGGTTCCCTAGCGCCCATGACTTGGGGTTTGAACCCTCAAGGTGCCTTGGCTGGAAATATTTTTTGGCAAAGGCGTGAATAAGGACTTTTTCAAATACAAATTTCTCCTATGAGTGTAATCCAAATGCCAATTCGAAATGCCAAGCCATCTTCCTCTAAGCCATTCCCCTCATCTATTCTTCTTCTTCATTAGAATTCTTCCAATTCTCTTCAACATTTATTCATCACTTTGGAATGGAATTCCTGAAGGTTCTTCATCTTCAACTGAACTCCTGAATCACAGATTTCTTCAATGTGCTTCATTGATCTAATCAGAGATCAATTGGATCAACTTCAAATTCACATGCACTAAGTGATAGTGCATGGACTTCATTAAACCACTTCATCCACTTAGAACTTGTGGATGGATCCCTTTCATCTCCTCATGCATTGTCAATACAATACACGGACTTCTAACATTGTTGTGACTTTGTATCCAGTTGATACAAGTTCTTAGAACTTAAAGATCAGCTCATCAATCGTCAGATGTAATGATGCATCTCCAACCATTAGTCTTCAAGCTCTACGTCATCAGTTGACACATAGTGACATGTTATTGACAACAAATACAATCACTTGGGCACAACAATCTCCCCCTTTGTATTTGGTTGTCAATACTCCGAAGCACATCTTGAAGAATGTAACAAGGTGTATGTGCTGATTATTTCTCCCCCTTATTGGCCAACAAATGCAAAGGGATGAATATGAAATCATTCCCAAAATGCATAACTTCTTGACTCAGCAACTAATACTCCCCCTCAAGGGATGCACTCATCTCCTTCAATTCCCTGCATGTCAGTACAAAAACATATAAATTTTGGGAATAAGGAGGGACCTTTCTCGTCCTCAAGTGAGAGGAGAAGGCTGAACATGAAGTTTCAGCCTTAGTTCAACAAATCTTTCTGTAGGCATAGCTTTGTTGAAAATATCTGCCACCTAATCTTGAGTAGAAATGTAGTCGAGATTGATGTCTCCACTGGCGACCCTTTCATTGATGAAATGATATTTTATATCAATATGCGTGGATATGGAGTGTTGTATAGGATTCTTAGACAAGCCAATTGCACTTTGATTATCACATAAGATCCTCAATGGTTTTTCAGCTTTAATTCTCAAATCTGCTAGCTGCACCTGCATCCAAATCATTTGTATACATGCATGTGTAGCTGCCACATACTCTGCTTCGGTTGTGGTCAATGTTACAGAATTTTGTTTCTTGCTATACCAACTAACACGTCCTTCTCCCAGAAAGAAGGCTCCACCAGATGTGGATCTTCTATCAGTGCAATCACCAGCCCAATCAGTATTAGTGAATCCCAACAACTTTATGTTTGTACTGTGTTTGTATAAGAGTACATAGTTGAGGGTTCCTTTCACATATCTCAAGATTATTTTAGCTGATGATAAGTGAGATTCTTTTGGGTCACATTGAAATCTTGCACACAAAGTCACTGCATATGTTATATCAGGCCTTGAGGCTGTGAGATATAGGAGACTGCCAATAATTCTCTTGAACTCTTTCTGATCAACATTGTTGCCTTCTTCATCCTTTCATAGTTTGGTTCCAATAGAAATGGGTGTTGAGACTTCCTTTGCATTCTCCATTCCGAACCTTTTTACTAAGTCCCTTGCATACTTTTCTTGTGAAAGAAATATAGATTTTTTTCTTTGTTCCACATGAAATCCTAGAAAATATGTCATTTGACCAAGCATGGACATTTCAAAGGTTCTCTTCATCTGCTCAGCGAATTCTTCACATAGTCCTTCCTGGTCACCAGCAAAAATAATATCATCCACATAGATAATGACTATGAGAGTACCAGTGGTCATTTCTCTGACATAGAGATTACTGTCAACTGTTCCTTTGACAAACTTCATGCTCTTAAGACAACCATCCAACTTGGAGTACCAGGCTCTGGGAGCCTGCTTTAACCCATACTATGCTTTCTTCAATCTGCATACCATGCTACCATCTTTTTCTAGCACAAATCCCTCTGGTTGTTCTATATACACTTCTTCTTCAAGATCTCCATTTAGGAATGCAGATTTCACATCCATCTGATAAACCTTGTACTGCTTGTGTGCTGCAACTGCTAAGAACATTCTGATAGTCTCCAGTCTTGAAACTGGTGCAAACGTTTCTTCAAAGTCGATTCCTTCCATTTGTGAATACCCTTTGCATACAAGTCTGGCCTTATTTCTTGAAACTTCCCCTTTTTCATTGAGTTTGTTTCTGAAAACCCACTTTTTCCCAATTACATTTTTATTTTGGGGCCTTAGCACAAGATCCCAAGTGGAGTTCTTTTCTGTTTGGTTGAGTTCCTCATGCATAGCTTGTATCCATTCCTCATGTTCAACTGCTTCAGCCACTGTGTGAGGTTCCACTTGAGAAACCAATGCAGTGTGTTCTTCCAATCTCAATATTCTCCTAGTTTTTACTGAGGACTGTGGGTTACCAAGGAAATTTTCTGTGTCGACATGTTTCTTCAATTTATTGTATGTCCTTCTTACATCTTCATTACCTTCATCTTCATCACTGGTGTGTTCAGAGTTGATCTCACCAGCAGTTGGTATTGTCTCAGTTAATTCTTCATTCTTTTGTTCCAAGGTTGAGTCATTCATTGAGTCATCATTATCCACAATGTATGGTTTGGTGTTGTTTTCAATTATTCTGACATCACTGCAGTCAATCATTTTGTTCAACCTCTTATTCCAGCATCTGTAGCCATTTCCATCAGGTAGGTAGTCCATGAAGATTCCTTATTCAGCTTTTTCCTCAAACTTTCCCAGATTAATGTTTTTAATCTTGATGATGCACGGACTGCCAAAGACTCTGAAGTACTTAACAGTTGGTTTTCTGTTAAACCACATTTCATAGGCTGTCATTTGTGTTTCTGGTCTTAGGAGACATCTATTTTGTATGTGTATAGCTGTGCATACTGCTTCTCTCCAGAAAAACTAAGAGATATTGTGCTCAGCCAACATAGTCTTCCCCATTTCAACTATGCTTAGATTCTTCCTTTCAGCCACTCCATTTTGTTGTGGAGTAGATGGTGTACTGTATTGATGCTTGATTCCATGCATGAACAAATAGCTTTCAAAACTATCACAAGTGTATTCTTTTCCATTATCTGATCTCACTTTCTTGATACAGATTCCAAGTTCTTTCTCAGCCTGCCTCCTGAAGTTTTTGAACATCATGATTTCTTCTGACTTGTGTTTCATGAACATGACGTTGGTCATCCGAGTGTAATCATCAATGAAGGTTATAAAATAGATATCTCCTCTTGTAGACTTCTGTCTCATCGGTCCACATATGTCTGTGTGAATGAGTTCAAGAGGCCCAGTAGACATGATATCTACTCCTTTGTGTGAACTATGGGTCAGTTTTCCCTTTTTACATGTGTCTCAAATTTCATCTCTTTCTCTCTTTAATTTGGGTAGATCTCGTACAATATTGTACTTCAGAATTTTACTCATACTTCTTTGACCTAGATGGACAAGTCTTCTGTGACAAAGATTGTTTTCATCTTTAGAACTATGAAAACAAGAATTGATGGAATCACCAATTTGAAATAGGTTTCTAGTGGTTCTTCTTCCTTGAGTGATGATTTTTCCATCCTCTGAGCTCTTGATGTTGCATGAGTCCTTCTAGAACAACACCTCATGTCCATCATCACATAATTGGATTACACTCAGTAGGTTGTGCTTTAATCCTTCTACAAACAACACATCATTGGATTTTAGATTTTTTGTTGCAATCATAGCCTTTCCAACTCCCTTGATTTTCAGAGAACGATCATTTCCAAACACCACGGTTCCTCCCTCATGACATTCAATGTTGCTTAGAATTTTTGTATCACCAGTCATGTGGGATGAGCATCCACTATCAAGAATCCATGACTTGGTTTTACTGCTGGCTTTTAGAGCCACTACAGCAAAGCATGTGATTTCATCATTGGTTTCTTGAATGCCTTTCCCTTTTATGTCTTTGACTTTTTGTTTAGGAAGAGTTGTCATACATTTATCATCTCTATGACCTTGTTGGTCACATCTTCCACAAGCTTCACTCAGGCAGTCAAATGTGTTCTGAATTTGAGGTTTTGATGCTTTCTGCAAAACACTCTGGGTTTCAGGATGTCTCCCCCTTGACTCATGCCTCATGCTTGGAAGAGACATGTTATACCAGCATGCATAGGCCTTATGTCCAAACACACCACAACACCAGCAGTAGCCTCTGAACCTTGACCTTCTTTGTTGATAAGAGTCATGTTGTAATTTTCTGTCCAAGATTTGAGTAGTCCTTCCTGAGGATTTCCTTTCTTCCATTGAAGATGATTTTACACAGGTTGGTTCATGCCATGTTTGTCTCAATTTTATCTTTGAACCTGCATTGTTAGAAAAAATAGACGTATTTAGAGATTTACTTAGTGGTAAATTGACCTGCCTCTGGGCACCAACATAAGATGATTCTGCCTTGACCTCAACAGCCTTGTTGAAGTCTTCTCTCATCTTTTTCAAGCTATTCTGTGCTTCAATCCACTTGGAATGTGTCACTGATTGCTCTTCTTCTTTGAGGTGAAGTTTATCCTCAAGATCTTTGTCTATCTTGTCCAGCTCAGCTACCTTCAGTTTGTGTCTCTTGATTTCATCAATGTACATTGTCTCTTTCTTCATACATTCTTCCAACTCCTCAGTCATCCTTTTGGTTTCCTTTTGTAACAATCTCTTCCCTTTCTTGAGTTCAGTGTTTTGTTCAAGGGAAGCCACTAGTTCATCATTCAATATGTGTTCGAGCTCTGTTCGTTCACTTTCATCATCTTCACTGCTGCAGGTGTCAAACCCTTTTTCCACATGAGCCATAAAATTCGTTTCTTCTTTTGATTGACTGGCTGAAGGGAAGTCTGATTCTTCCCCTTTGCTTACATAGCTTCTTCTTTCACCAGGAACGATCCTTTTCTTTCTTGCACCAGATCTGTTTCCTTCTCTTGGGTATCTACTCCATTTCTTCTTTTGTGACTTATCATCTTCAATATCTGGAGCACTAGATCTTTTCTTAGGACAGTTAACAGCAAAGTGTCTGATGTTATTGCAATTGAAACATCTCGATGGTGATTTCCCTTTTCCCTTGATTTTTTTTTCCAAACCTTTTAGAAAAAAGAGAAATAATCATTTTGAGATCTTCATCCTTTTCTTCATTGTCAGAATCACATGATTCTAGGACTTCGTCATCTTTTATCTTGAGTTGTCTCATGGCCTCAAAAGCCATCTCATCCTTGATCTTCTTCTTGAATACTGGGATCTTCCTCATTTCATATGCAATGAGAATGTTGTGTAGTTCATCAAGAGAGAGATAATCTCTATCTTCTAATGCTGAGACTTTGGGGTCAAACCTGTCAGGAAAATTTCTCATTAGTTTTTTTAACAATAGTGGAGTCCTCCAACTTTTCTCCAAATCCCCGAATGTTACTGAAAATTTCATTGACTCTTGTGAAATAATCATCAATATTTTCTTCTTCTCCCATCTTGACATCTTCAAACCTGCTTCTCCAAATTTGTAATTTGGCTTCCTTGACTTTCATGTTGCCTTCATAACTACTTTCCAATTTGTCCCAAATTTCTTTAGCATTCTTGAGTCCCAGGACTTTTGTGTATACCTTTTCTGAGAGTGACATAAAAATGGCATTTTGAGCTTTACCATCAACTTCCATATTTCTTTTCTCATCGAGTGTCATAACAGCTTCATTAGCAAGAGGAGGGAATCCAAATAAGACTGCATCTCTAACATCAAGGCCGAGAGATAGAAGGTAGGGCAACATACGATTTTTCCATCTGTGATAATTCTTTCCATCGAATGTAGGGACACCCCTACTATTAACAGAATTTAGATTGTCCATTTTCTCAGAAGTAGATCCTAACAGAGGGAACCTCCCTCTGATTCCACTTGAAATGCCTAGATCGGTTGTGATCACAGAGAGGGGAGGGGTGAATCAGTGTTAACTTTTTCTTTTTAAGAATTGTTCCCTTTGAATTATCAATTCAACCTCTACAGCTGGTTAAGGCCTAGATCTACTATTTTAGGGGTGTAGTGATAATGAAAGCACAGAACACAGAGATTTACAAGGTTCGGTACAAAGACCTACTCCTGGTCGTGTTGGTTACACCCCCAACACGGATTCTTCACTATGCCAAAATATGTTTACACAGTAATTGTTTATACCCCCAATTACAAGTTGGTTAAACCCCCCAACTCCACAACATCATCTTCATCATGGCTCCACTTCACTTCTTCAAAGGCGTTCTTCGAAACTTCAACTAGCTTCAACAGTATTCAAAAGATCTCGTTGGTCTTGCTCACCAAAAAACCAATCACTTAGAATGATCAGTTCTTTTGCATTCACACACTTAAGTGTGTACTCCTCTTCTTCTCAACGTTGGTCTTCTTCACTTGTGCACACACAAGGCTAAGCCTCGGGTCTTCCTCCTTGCACACACACTCCCAAGTGTGGTAAATGTTTCACCCAAACTCAAACACCAAAAGAGGCGCCCAAGGGGTGCGGCCTCACTTCTTCAATAGCCGCGCAAGGTGTGCGGATGGCCTCTGTCGCGCAGGGCGTGACACCCGTGGGCACGCAGGGTGTAACCAATCGAGGGGCGTGCAAGTACACTTCCCGATCTCTTCTTCCTGTCGCGCAAGAGGTAGCGCGCATGGGACTTCTTCGGGGCCTCGGGTGGCTCCGGGATTCTCAGTCGCGCAAGAGGCTGCGCAGAGGTACTTCGCGTAGCTCGGATGGCTTCGCGGGACTCTCGAGTTCTCAACGAATCAGCAGCGTTTCCATGGGCGCTGGAATTCTCATTTTATAGGCGAGGAGTATGAATGGAGTCCGCGGGATCCAATACTCGAATGCCCAAAATCATCGGCGTTTTGAAAACTTCAAATGCGTTAAATATCTTCCGCGTATCTCGTTCTTCTTCTCTTTTTTAATGCGGGTTTTCCATTTTTCGGTATCCTTCACGTGCATGCGTTTTCGAACGCATGCATGTCTCTGTTTAGGCCCATTCATGCAAAGAACGAACACCCGATGCCTCAGCAACTTTGTTTGCCTTGGCCTCGACCGAATTCATCATCTCATTGCATGCATGCATATTTTAATGCATAAATATGTTCGTTATGGCCAGACGATCTCATTGGTGTCTTCGGCTTCTTCAGAGGTGGCTGGAATCTCAAAATCCATGCTCGGATGGCGCCTGGTTCATCGGAGGCTCGCGGGTGGCTTCAGACGAGCTCGAGGAAGTGGATGACTCGACGACCGTTGGATCAGGCGATTAAAAGACATCAGACGGTCGGGATAAGATCTCGAGCGGCGAGATGCGATGAGCGGCGAAGATCGAGCGCGCGATGAGACGGACAGCTCAGATCTGATCCGCGGCGAAATTTTTCGTCCCACATCGAATCGCCTCGCGGAATTTCCGCTGTTTATCAACCAGCCGCTCCCAAAGATGGCCAGTTGAATCACCTCCCCTCTCGGTGCCGCCCCGCACCGAGTTCTTCTGTGGGCGCGCTCTGCGCCCACTCCTGCCCCTCGGGCGCGCGCTATGCGCCCTCTATGCACAATTCCACTCTTGAGGGTACGCTCCTACGCCCCTGCCATGCTCCTTCGGGCGTGCCCCAGGCGCCCATGCGGTGTCTTGGGTGCGCCCTGCCGCCCTGGCTTGCCCCACGGGTTCCCCCTTGGGCGTGGTGCCCTAGCGCCCCTGCCTTGTGGTTTGAACCCTCAAGGTGCCTTGGCTGGCCATATTTTTTGGAAAACGCATGAATAAGGACTTTGTCAAATACAAAGTTCTCCTATGAGTATAAGCCAAATGCCAATTCTAAATGCCAAGTCATCTTCCTCTAAGCCATTCCCCTCATCTATTCTTCTTCTTCATTAGAATTCCTCCAATTCTCTTCAACATTTATTCATCACTTTGGAATGGAATTCCCGAAGGTTCTTCATCTTCAACCGAACTCCTGAATCAAAGATTTCTTCAATGTGCTTCATTGATCTAATCAGAGATCAATTGGATCAACTTCAAATTCACATCCACTAAGTGATAGTTCATGGACTTCATTAAACCACTTCATCCACTTAGAACTTGTGGATGGATCCCTTTCATCTCCTCATGAATTATCAATACAATACACGGCCTTCTAACATTGTTGTGACTTTGTATCCAGTTGATACAAGTTCTTAGAACTTAAAGATCATCTCATCAATCGTCAGATGTAATGATGCATCTCCAACCATTAGTCTTCAAGCTCTACGTCCTCAGTTGACACATAGTGACATGTTATTGACAACAAATGCAATCACTTGGTCACAACATGACTAATTATCCATCCATGGAAATCCATTTTTATAAAATGGGGGAATCTTAACATAGTCTTTTATAGTTGTGGAAGAAATCTAGAATTTCATGGAAATGTCCTAGGATATTGTATATTAGAGGTGAATAGTAACCTTGTCTTCTAAGGGGAAATACTAAACTCAATCTCTTACGTGAGTAGTTTGTTCCGCAACTATTTTATGGGTTAAGTGGAATATAATCATATAAGAAGATAGAATAAACCTTTATATATCTTTTTTAAGGGTAGTATAACCTCATGAAAGATGCACTAAAAATGGACTATATAAAACATACAATTAAAAATACATTAAATAATAAAATAATTTAACCTAGTGAATGATTTTCAATGAAGATTCTGGTGTGTAGGCGTCGAAAACAGACATGCATCCAACCCATCCCACAAACTCAACAATATGATTGGACAAAGCCCCCTTTAATAGTTCAAGAAGAGACACCGACTTTCCTTGAAAAGGACGTACATGAATCCATCCATGTGGAAAATACTAGGTCCCCATGTTGGTTCTACGAGTGGCTCCACAACACCCATGTTCAATGCGAGTTTTAGCTGGAGGGAGCCCCTTCAGGGAATCCGATCCTTTGTGAGGTGTACAACATTGGCCACATCCATCGAGCCCTTGAGACATCTCACACCTCTAACAGGCCCTTCGTAGGCCGATGAATTGGGGCCTTTCCGTAACAGCACGTGGCTCCGTGGTGAGATCTGTACCCCACAAATCCGGGGTTTGCCTATAAATTAAAGGCACACCGCCTCACACAAGCCATTGTTACTCTGAACATTCACCTTCCTATTTCACATAGACCTTCATGAAGCCTTCACATGGATTCCCAACGGTACATGGCCTTTGCAATCCATTACCCTTTTCTTACTTTTCAACCTTCGCCTATGGGGGAGATGCCCTTCATGATGGCTCATGCCCTTTATAGAGGAAGAATCCCCTTAGGGGTGATCGAGGTTTCACGAAGTGTAGAGCCTTCATGAAATTCTACCACAACTAAGAGGTATTCAGTAAGCCAGAGCCCTTATTCTTTAATGGTACACTACAAAAAAATTATTTATACCAATAAAAATTTATCAACAGATAATATAACTATTGGTAAAAATGACCAATTCCAACATATATTATGTTTTATTGATATTAATTTTAAGTAACAACACTTTTTTTTATCAACAAACATATCTATTGATATTAACTGTTCAATACCAACAGATCATTTACCAAAAATTAAATCAATTACTTCATCATATCATCACCAACATTTTTTTACTAATAGTTTTATTTGTTATTAATAATAAATATTACTAATAAATCTTTTCCACATAAATAATTACTATATTTTAGATACATTTTTTTGCGATGAAATATGTTATTAGATATTAATATTAATTATTAAAAAAATAAGAGATGATATAAAAATGAAAATAAGACGAAGATAATTAAGATCCCTCCCCAAACGTCACTTCCCCCGCATGATTCCCCTCTTCCCGCTTCTTCGTCCCTACCGCCCCACACCAGCGATTTTATCCTGCACTCGTACACCTGATCTGTCTCCATCGCCCACACCCGCACCAACTCCCACACCCTCCTTGATTCTTTGACGTCACATACACTCCTCATCTACAGATGGTTGATTTCTTTTTTCCTCTTTCAAATATAATGTTGAGGTGTCAGGAGTTGCCTGGACATAAGCCTATTTCTTACCCAATCGGTTGACAATTTTCCTTCTTATCAGGTGTGTGTTTCTTCTATTCTTGTTTTATGAACCAGAAATATTGGGTATCTAGTGTTTGAATTGATTAGCAGTTAGGATTTCATAGAAATTCTAATTAAATTATCTCTCTCTCTCTCTCTCTTGATTTCAGAATGCTAAATCCATAATTCTCTATCTCCTCTCTAATTAATCGAGTCAGGCCCCCGTACATGGTACATATGAATTTCTATTTAATACCTTTCATGTTTATTCAAATATTGAAAAAATATAGTAGTAGTCCAGATCACATTAGAAGTGAAATCATTGAATTCATCTCACACATTGCTTTCTCTAATTTTACATCAGGTTGTCAAGTATTTTTTTCTATTGATGCTCTGTTTCATTTATACTATCTATATAGTGCTAAAAATGTTGCTAAATGGATATGTATAATTTGATATTTGGCCAACTATCACGCTTTATTACACCATTTTTATTCCAATTTTCATATCCATAATTTATAATGGTTAGCCTCATTAACATACAATACTTATAGGTAATCTAGTTATGTTTTATGATGTTTCATCTATACAAAGTATTCATTTAATAACTTATGTAAATCTGAAATCATCTCTTGGAAAGAACCATTGAATGGTATATTTTTCACTGCTTTAGTTTCTATTGAAAAAACAACATTTTAAACTATTATACTCTTTCAATTTATTTTCCTTTATACTTTGTAAATGTTCATGTCCATGATATAAATTGTCAATAATTTCATACTTGTTAATGTGCAGAGTGACTTGTTATTTTTTTCTAAGGATGGATCTTTTTTCCCAATTTATTTTTATATTAGTGGAAAGATAAATTAATAGCATGAAAATCTGGAGCAACTATAGTTGAATGTTTATATATATTTTTCATATAGATGAATCATATCACTAAATAGAAATATAGTTTTAGTATTTTGAATGTTTTTTTTCAACACCTATAATATATTATAAAAAGTTTGAAAAGACAAGTAATGTTTGTTCTATTAAAGGTGTATTGTCACATGTAAATTCATGAACAAGACCACTAATGTGACAAAAAATTCAACAATAAATCTAGGAACACAAATCCAAAATGAATAACATAAATTTCTTAGAAGTTGCATTAAAATGTAAACAAGAAATATACCAGTGATTAAATTTCCAACCAACCAAACATTCCCACCTAATAAGTTGTGGATATGAATTCTTGTATAGAATTAAAAAAACTAATTGGTTCATCATCATTTGTTCTTTCTAGAATCTCAATCCATGATTGATTTAGTGGCCTCTCACTTCTTCTCATGACAACATTTTCTTCAACAATTACATTCAAATGCCTTGATAGGATGATCATTATGATAAAAATTAATACCAATAATCCCATATTAGCTCTTCAAAAGAATTAACATTTCTAGTGTTGAAGAATGCATCATGATGTTAGTGATGATCAGAAGTATGAATTACAACCAGAACTTCAATTAGGTATGCATCAATAGAATTACGGTTCAAAAATCTCTTAATATTATCATATTATGTTACATCCAAACAATTCACCTCAACATCATTCTTTGGACCATAGTATGCATTGAATGAGACAAGGAATGATGAATTTCACATCGTCACAACTAATTTTTCTTATAAAACGCATTGTTGGTTAAAATTTCCTCAATATACTCACAATAAAATATACCTGGGGGTAATTCCTCAAGTGTACAGACATGCAAACATTTTAATTTCATCAAAGTGCATATAACACCTCTATATGAAACTCGATTTTCACATTTCATGATATATCCACACTTTCTCCATCATTAATTGATAAAAATTTCATCAAATTTCCCTTACATGGTCTAAGAACATTTTTATCACATTATCTTATTCTAAATGGATTCAATGAAAAAAAATTCTTCAATAGTGTTGATTTGCGTCATTTGAACAATGTACCTGACCCTATTTATTTAGGTGTAAAGTTTTTTGGCCACTCCAGATGGAAATTCTTATAATAAAAGTAGTGATACATCTGTTTTCTTTGACTCATGGAAATGCAATCACTTAGAATTTCATTGCTTCATAATGAATTTTAAGGATAAACCAATTCTCTTATTTCACACGCATATGCATAAGGATTTTTTAATGAAAAATAGTCACCATTACGCTTGGACAACAATCTCTGTCACCATCCTAAGACAATGAGAAAGGAAAATAAGCATTTTTTTAGAATGTATTTTGTGGGATGTTAATGAATTTAAGAAAGAAAATAGAACTAGTATTCATCCACTAATGAGAATTCCTTTTTGAGATAATTTGATATGTCACTGATCTATTGAAAGGATCATTTCATGAATATTTCTATGAAGAAACGAAATTAGGAGAACTTGACAGCTCATTAGTCTTCACTTCCATCAACATTTGATGCATCTTAGAATCACAAAAATCATGATGGTTTGTATTGTTTTAATGTGATGATCTAACTGCTATGAATAAATTTTCACATTATATAAACAATCAACAAATCTTTTGAGTTATGCAGTATAGATTGAATCTGGGGATCCGGCTCTTCAGAACACAACCGGTTGGAGATGGGCTTGACACCACACATCCACCTATACCCTCCATCTGTTTCTTCAATTCATTCAGATCTCTCTTCCTCTTTCTCTTTAACTTATTATTCTAAGTAGAAACTTTCATTCGTTTTAATTTTTTCCTATGAGAAGAGGAGGTAAGAAGTTAGGAGGTGCAAACTGTTTCAAAATATCAAAGGTATTTATATTTTTTTAATTGTTAAATTATTATTAATTGTTATTTTTAATATTTTTAACAGAATGTTTAGTTGCTATATAGTATAATTAGATTCAGTGGTTCTACCAAATAATCATTGTCTAGATACGAACAAGTAGAGGCAGCTCTGACACAGATATACCTAGGATTGAAAACTCTAACAAGGTGTTTCGAGCTTGACTCGGGGTAACCTGGTACACGAAAACGGCCCTTAATGCACTCTTGGTTCGACACTACCAGAGGATATTTTGGTAATAATGAGAAATAAATATATTTAATTAGAAATAATTAGAAATAGTTATATTTAATTAGGAATAAATATATAATTATCAAATAAATATGAAATATTTTGATTTAATTAAAATAATCATTAATTAATTAGGAAATAATTAGATTTAATTGATTTGAAATAATTAGAATAATTAAAATAATTAAGAAACAATTAAAATAAATAAGAAAAAATTAAAAATAAATATGATACAATTAAAAATAATTAGGAAACAATTAAAAATATACAATTATAAATAATTACAAAACAATTAAAATTAATTAGGTAACAAATAAAAATAATTTGGAAAAAATTAAAAATAAATAGAAAACAATTAAAAATAAACAAATAAAAATAATTTGGAAACAATTAAAATAATTAGGAATCAAATAAAAACAATAGGAAACAATTAAAATAATTAAGAAACAATAGGAAATAATTAAAATGATTAGGAAACAATTAAAATAATTAGGAAACATTTAAAATAATTAGGAAACAATTAAAAATAATTTGGAAACAATTACAAATAATTAGGAAACAACTAAAAATAAATAGGAAATAATTAAAAATAATTAGGAAACAATTAAACATAATTAGGAAACAATTAAAAATAATTATGAAACAGTTAAAAATCATTAAGAAACAATTAAGAATAATTATGAAACAATTAAAAAAATTTGTAAATAATTAAAAATAATTAGGAAACAATAAAAAATAATTAGGGAACAATTAAAAATAAAATAATTATGAAACAATTAAAAATAAAATAATTAGGAAATAATTAAAAATAAAATAATTAGGAAATAATTAAAAATAAAATAATTAGGAAACAATTAAAAATAAAATAATAATGAAACAATTAAAAATAAAATAATTAGGAAACAATTAAAAATAAAATAATTAGGAAAAAATTAAAAATAAAATTATTAGGAAACAATTAAAAATAAAATAATTATGAAATAATTAATAATAATTAGGAAAATTAGAACGTGTGATTGACCTCTCATCTACCTCAATTTTCTTTTCATTTGTGTGTTGAGGCTTGGCAGGAAACTTCTGCCTCCACATGTAATATTTTCTTTTATTGTGAAAATTATCAACCTCCTCGCCAACATAAAGGTGAGGAGGTTTATAATGTCGACAGTAAAGGCAAATATTACATGTGGAGGTAGAAGTTTCCTGTCAACCTCAACACACAAATGAAAAGAAAATTGAGGTAGATGAGCGGTCAATCACGTTTGTTTTTCTATTCAATGATTGATTAACCACCCGACCTATATGCATATCTTCGCATTACTAATTAGTAACACAATTAGTAATATAATTAGTAACATAAATAGTAACATAATATAAAATATTATATTACTCTAATATTAATAATTAAATAATACTAATAATATAATAATTTTATTATTATATGTTTAATATTTATAAAAAAATATTAATATTATTAAAATTATAAATAATTTACAAAATATTACAATTATCAATATTTTAAACAAGTTTCTCTGTATTCTTAACATGTTCAAATCTTAATGGGTCTCCAATTATCAGGTCATGTCCAAAACAAAGTTTTCATCAACCACGTCCAATGTAAACTCTATAACTGTTCTTGCTTGGTTGATCACCTCACAAATAGCTTTGCAATAGGACAACCCAAGTCATGTCTTTCTCAGCTATAAGAATCATATCACATTACTTTTTACATAGAACATTCTTTCTTGAAAAAATAAGGGAAAGATACTAAAGTTCTCTTAATTTTTCAAGGATGAATGATCTATGTAAAGGGTGAGAAATGATTCTTAAAGATGAGAACGACATTACATATGTCGTCCTATTGCAACACTACTTGCGAGGTGATCAACCATGTAAGGAAAATTATAGAGTTTACGTTGGACATGGCTGACACAACTTTTTATTGGGCATGACTTGAAAATTGATGACCCTTTAAGATTTGAACATGTTAAGAATAAAGCGAAATCTATTGGAAATTTTGTGATTTGTAATAATTAGTAATAATTAGTTATAATTAATCAAAAACCAAATAAATTTGGGTACATGGTTATAAATAGGCACAAATTCCAGTGGATTAGCGGCTACCTTTTTTTCAACGTCTCATATATTTGCTACTTTCTCCCGCTGAAATCAATAAAAAAAATGTTCTCTAACGTATGTCAGAGCAAGTTTTTCATAATGATTTCAGTCGGGAGAATGTTAAAAAGTGATGAGTCGTCAGACAAAAGAGGCTTTTTTCCCTGACGACTCATCTCCTTTCAAGGAGATTAGTCCTCAGGAAAAAGAGTTGCCACCAATCTGGTAGAATCAAATAATAATAATTAGTAATATAATCTCCACAATGATGATTAAAAAATTTTATTTCATTATTCAAGCATATTTCATTTTGAAAATTATTTCTAAGTATTGCTAAATTAATAATAATTAGTGGGGATGATTACAAAATAACTGTTTCGCCTATAATTTTAGGTAATTACTATGAAATAACTGTAATTATGTATCTTCCGTTTTTATGATATTGTTTTTCTTATAACTAATTATTTAACAACAGTAATGGTTTTAAATTTTGTAGAAACATATATATGAATATGGAACAAGGAAATCGACATCAATAATTTTTAGATGATCGTGAATGGATAAATCAGCACAGAAATCCATACGGTTCTAGTTTAAATCCTGTATATGTTGATGGTGTAGAAGCTTTCTTATAATTTTCGTCATCAAACCCAGAATTTGTTTCAGAAGGTATAATTAAGTTTCCTTGTAAAAAATGTTCTCTAAGAACGTTTGAGTCATTTGACATAGTTGGGAAACATCTCTTGTGTTATGGTTTTCAATCAAATTATATTTTTTGGTATCAACACGGTGAACTCAGTTCCAGAGAAGATACTAATATTTTGATTGAGGATCCATCACGGTTTCAGAATTTAGTACATGATGTTGCAGGTTCATCAGTTCAACAAACTGAAATCAAGGATGATGTTGATTTACCTACCGAGTTGGCACTATCTGAATTTGCTGAGCTGTTCAGGTCTGCCGAGGATACATTATATCCTGGTTGCAAGATAAGAAAATTAGAAAAAGTTGCAAAATTTATGGCTGTTAAATCAGATAATGGAATGTAAAATATTTGTTTTGATCAGATATTTTATTTGGTTAAAGCACATTTACCTGAAGGAAATGTGTTGCCTACTAATTACTATGATAGCAAGAGACTGGTTCATAATATGGGCCTTAGTAATCAGAAGATCCATGCATGTTGAAATGATTGCATCTTATATTCTGGTGAAAATGAGTCATTGGATAGTTGTCCCACATGTGGACAATAGAGGTATAAATAAGCTCAATCAGGGAATTCTGGTTTGATTCCTGTAAAACATTTGAGATATTTCCTGTATAAACCCAGGTTGCAGCGTTTATCTATGTCTAAGAACACAGCGACAATGATGTCATGGAACAATACCAATATTTCAAATTGTAAAATCTTGATTCATCCATCTGATGGTGATTCATGGAAACATTTTGATCAAGTGCATCTGTATTTTTCATTAGAACCCCGGAACGTGCGATTGGGTCTTTCTACTGAAGATTTTGGTCTATTCGGATCTTTTGGTAGTCAGTATTTCTGCCGGCCTGTATTTATAACTCCGTACAATTTTCCTCCATTGATGTTGATGAAAGAGTCATATATATTTTTGACATTATTAATCCCATGACATCTGAAAAAAAATATTGATGTTTATTTGAAACCATTGATTGATGAGTTAAATTTATTGTGGAGTCATGGTGTTGGTACATATTATGCTGCTGCAAAATAGAATTGTGTAATAAAAGATGGTTTGATGTGGAAAATTAGTGACTTCCCTGCATATGGCATGTTATCTGGCTGGAGTACACATGGTTCAAAATCATGTCCATACTATATGGGAGACAACAAAGAATTTATGCTCGTGAATGAAAAAAAACCTTGCTATTTTGACTGTCATCACATATTTCTTGCAATCAATCATCCTTTTTGGATAAATAAATCTCATTTCAGAAAATGCAGAATTGAAAGAGATGAACCTCCAAAAATCATCTTAGGTGTAGAGATATAATCCGTTGTATTTTCATTACCTTCCATCACTTTTGGACGGATAATAAACCAACAGAAAATTCATGGATTTGGGAAATAACACAATTGCAAAAAACTGTAGATACCAGAAGCTTGACATACATGGACAATACATTTCTTCTGTGGAATACATAGTACATAAAAAAACATATGCACAAGGACCGTAATAGTTTACTCTCTTTGGAAACTCGGAATATAATCTTCTAATCGTGGTGAAAGATCATCAACATCTCCTATAAATATCTTCCCCTTTTTTTCTTACCTAAAACATTTCTTTATATCCTGGGGAAAAGAAAACATAAAAGGGGTGATCTCAAATGCCCGGTAAGGGTAAACATAGAGAACATAAAACAATCCATAAACATTTGAATGAAAAAAACATGAACATAAAATCTAAACATCAAAATCTTTAGAAAAGACATGAATCATAGAAGTACGTAAGGCATATATAATAATGGAACATCAACCATGATAAAATGTAATTGGAATAAAACATGTAATTGTCACAACTATTCAACACATGTTATGATTTCCATAGTAGCAAGGCATTGCTTCCAAGACCATCTTAGTGGACAAAGTCCCTTTCTGAATTGAGTTCACTCCTCGTTTCAGTCCTGTAACACTGAACCGGATTAACATACCGTTCCAACCATGTCTATCTGATGAGATATAAATATTTACCCAATGCATTGGAGGATGATATAGGTCCCACCAATCACATAATGAAATCATTCTTAAATTTTCCACAAAATAAACTTAAAAAATTCATCATAACCCAAAGAATAAAATGGGTTTCATAAATATCATCCCATCAACTCATAATCCATAAAAAAAAATGGACATTTCATCATAAGAAAAGTGAAACCATGTAAGTCATAGAGACATTATGCTTGAAACATACACATATGAAATAATGTCATATTAGATGGAAAATGATTTTGATAAAACATTTGAAACGAATTCTGGATGAAAATATCATTTCTTCTTTAAAATAAATTTCTTTCACAAAATTCCATGAACATTTAAAAGAAAGGTATTTTTTTGAAAATAGTTATAATATATTGTAGAGTAATCTTCATGAAAATGAGGCATTATAAAAAACCGTAAAAATCCATTCACACCATATATGTTAAAAATAACATTCTTCTCATACTTTTGTCGGAAAAGTCAAAAAGTACCATGTAAAAGATAGATTCCTTAAACACCATGTAGTAAATGTAAAAAATGGGAAAAAGGACGTTAAAAATACATGAAATCATTTTTATAAAACAGGGACATGGATGATATATATTACCCCAGTGAATACTTACAAATAAACAATCTCAGATAAGAGCGAGATTGGAATAGTTATCCCTTACCGTAGGTCTGATATGCTTCGTACATTTCTGAACCTCCGGTATAATGATTTAAATAATTTCATTGACTTATTACAGAATAATATTCATTTTTATGATATCATATATAGTTCACTTATGACTTTATATTACCCATTCTTTTGTAAGTTCCATGTTAAAGCAATGTTTTGGGTTAAATCATTTTATTTATCCTATGTGTTTGGACTTGTTGTTCTTTATATTATTACTCATATCCTGATTTCTTAATTCTAGAAGGTAAAACATGATTTATATATAATATATATTCATTATATACGTATATATACATCATATATTGATTAAATGGAATGAAATACATTGTTCATGGAGACGGTATGTCGTACGTACACATTAACGATGTTTTCGTTTCCTTATTGAATTGAATGGAAGTAATTGGATGACATATATATATATATATATACATAAATCCAGTATCATTATTATGTCATATATTTCATGATTACTTATTATATATACTTTATAATCATTCATGAATGGTTAATCATTGAGAATAAATCTAATCGCGTCGTGGAGACGGTTGTCCAAACGTATGCACGAGAGATGATATCGTTCCAATAATTATTGAATAGAATTGGAGTGGATGATAAAATATATTAGAATCAGTTTGATGTTATAATAACTATTTATATATATTCTTTACACCATTATACCCATCCATGTAAGGTGGTGTTGGAAAAACATATTACCCGACAGCGTGGAGACGGTATTTCGTACGTACGCACGCGCGGTGATTTCTTTTTCCATAGGATGGATAGATTGTGAAATAGGGTTGTTTCATACATATAATAACATATCAGTATTTTAGTGATACTGATTTTATTACTTCATAATGAAATAACTAAAGAAGAAGAAGTAGAAGAAGAAATAATGTTGAAATAATCGGTAACAGATATTACCTCTTCTTTCGACATGCCTTTTTGAAACCTCCTCTTAAGGCACTAATATTGATCTTTGAAAAAGACCAGAACCCCTATTATGTTTCTAGTGATGTGGAGTAGAAAAATTGGCAAGGGATGACCGAGCTTCAAGGCTCAAAGTGGTGTGAGGAAGATAGGGAGGAGGTGCCCTTTTATAAGGGAGGAGAGGGACACCTTTGGAATAAATAAAACTATTATTTTATTATAAAGTCATATTCGGTTTTTAATAGCTCCAAATTGAGTTATTTATAATCTAAGGTGGGGATGGGTCCAAATTCTCTCATCCAATAGAATTTAGACATGTTTAGATTTCTATTTGAACCTTATCATTTAGATTTAACTTTAAGTTAAATAATTTTTCCTTTATCGTTTCTTCTTGATTTCTTACACTATAAGGTTAATAAACATAATATAACCAAACAAACGACCCCCAAAGTTGTTTATTATTAATATATATATCCTTATATAAGTCATTTGGCTGAACCTTAGATTTTTAGGAATAAAATAACAATTAATCATATAATATTTGTTTTAAAAACTATTTTATGTCATTTTTGACACTATTTTAAAATTTATTTTTTGTGAAAATAATAACAGAATAATTAGTTCGAAAACAGTTAATTAACTCAATATTAACAAGTCCTATTAACCTATAAAATTAGCGTAATTAATAAAAAGCATCAAATTACATTTATTTTGGTATTTATAACATCAATTTTGTCAATATTTCATTAATAAGATAATTACTACATCATCATTGTGTCATAAATAAATTAAATTATTTAATGTCTAAAAACTATAAATAAAATACCATTATGTATGAAATCATTTTATCTTTATAATGAATATTTTCAGTCTAATTTATCAAATGTATAACCCTATATGAAAAATGATGTACTTATTAATCATTGCATTTAACTATTTTAACCATTCTTTAAATAAATTAATATTAAATGTCCAAATCTAATCCAAGTGGGCCTAAATAGTCATATATTATTTCTATGGTTTTTTTGGTCGAATTAAACTTTTCCCATAGAATTCGGACATTTGTTAGGGTAATAATAATTTCATTTTTACCCTTATTTACCCTATTTACTTTTAACTGTGGTAAATAAAAGTAAAAAACTACTATTCACCAAAAAAATATTCTCATCTCATTGAACCAAATTTTAGTCCTTGATATTAATCGTGTCTCTCGGATTTTCAAAATTCAATTCACAGATGTGGTAACATTTCATTTAAATGAAAAAGTCAGTTTTTTATCTACCACTAAGTGGTTTCACTATTCATCGAAAATTGAAGTTTTTCAGAAAAATACCAAACATTCAGCCTAAGCATTATTTGTTATTCTGAATTCAAAATTGATGTCTATTTTTCCCAATTCAAAAAATTTAAGTGGAATTAATTAATTTTAAAATTAATTCCCGTTATCAAAACAAATAGCGTGTTTTTAAGAAACAATAACTATCAAAAGATTGATACTTGTTTATATCCAATTTCAAAGTGAAATTAATTATAATTAATAACATTGGATTAAATGGTAAAAATATATTCTAATTATACTTTAAAACCAATTAAAAATATAATATAACCATATAAATTATTGCGATGAAAAAAGTTGTTTTTAATTAAATTATAGCGTGTTTTTAATATTCATTAAAATGTAAAAGTTATCCGAATAATATGAACACTTTTTCCAAAGTAAATTATTATATCCTGATTCCTAAGAAAAATTTTATTTTGACAAATTGAACTTATAGACATGTCAAAAACAAGATTTAAGGTGGGTGCGCCATCAAAAGGCTAAAAAACTACATTTTTTGAAAAATACTTATTTTACTCGAAAAATTGATTTTGTTCTCATACCATGTTCTAGAAAATGTGTAATATGAATATTAATGTCATAAAATTTAAAATGTAGTTGATATTATTCATAACGGCTATTTAATAATAGTATTATATCCATATATCGTTGTTTAGGGAAACCTGGTATTGCGTACAACACACGCTATTGAGGAAAGTCGCGATTGCGTATAATGCAAGCCAAGTCAGGGTTGCGTGTTGTGAAAAACTCCTCCGTTGTTTCATATAACAGAATCCAATCTTATTTCATTTATACATTGAATATATATATATGTATATATATACACTCAATGTTTCGTAGAATAACTACTATCAAAATTGTGTGTAACATGACCCACGAATAGTGTTGTGTATACTGCAATCTCATACAGTGTTGCGTATAGTGCAAGGTAATCGTGTTATAGAATACAACATAATACATCAATGATATTAAAAGAATATTTTTCATAAAATCCCAGGGTGTTACATTCTACCCCCCTTAAAATGAATTTCTCCCTCAAAATTCGTCGGGGATATCAATTGTTTACTATTTATAGAAACCCAAATCGTAAAAAGAAAAACTAAAACATAATTTTACAAACTAAAGTATAAAATGTAACGATTTCCCAAAGAAACTCATCACTGGATTTCCATATAGGAGAACATTGGTGAAAATATGGATATGGAAGAAAAATCTAACCATCATGTTCTGATGGAGAGTGGTGGAGAACAAGGCTATGAAAAATCCAACAATCACAAATCCATAGATTTGGGATGATCTAAGGTACCATATGATTCATCGAATATAAGGGAACTAGGACAACATTTTTGGTTATCAATATCATTTCCCTAATGTTGATGAAATTGGAATTAGATGAAATACTTTCTTGATTTTGGTACAGTCTCAACGTTGGTCATTATTTGGACAATTTCCACTTCATCTCTAAAAGAAATGAAGTAGAATTTGTCATTCGTGAAGTGTTAGCAGATCATCTGTTAGAATGATGGGTCATTCCATTTGTCTCAAACTAAAGGTTATAAAAGTTATCCAAAATACCTAAGTCCATCTATAGTGAGATTAATCGTATATGGTTCCTAAAAGGGACTTATACTTCATATATCATACTGCTTAATATAAAAAAACTAGTTTCTACTAAACAAGGACTTCTTGTAGGCCAGTGGTAGGAGATAAAGGCCAGTCGCAATTCGATTGTGGGTTCGATTCCCACAGCCTTGTCCGACACGATGGGTTGTCACACATCCTTCAGGTTGTCCTTTTTGTAAAACTACATTACTATAACATCCGATTAAAAACATCGAAAAAACATCTATCTTTAAACAATACTAACTTATGTCCAATATAATCCATTCCAATCTTTAGGATTATCCATAATACTACAGTCCAATCTTATATTATAGTGAAAACGATTACCATATATTTCATGTAACAATCATGTTAATACCATCGTTGATCCCTATATATCATAATATATGTCTTTTTGGTCACATTCCAAACATTCGAAGCCCTTAATCATGCATTCTCTTGAAAAATGAATACCCAAGGAATCTTAGTGAAAACATGAGTGCTGTAGAAAGTTAACTCATTCCACATACCAAAACCCAAAAATTCTATATACTCAAACCACGATATAACTATTTCCTTATATCAGTCATGAGCTCATGAATACTATCCAACATTTCATTTTCTCTTTATCCCTTCATTATGCGCATATCATCTTTTTTCCAAAAATATCTCAATCACTTTACATGGTTACTGGTACCATAACATTATTGAAAACAACAATAGACCAATACATAAATAATCCAATATTCTAGGATACTATATACAACATTATTTTGGAATCCCATTACATAAACACTTAATCATTCTAGCACATTGTTTTCATATTCAACATCGCCAATAGTGATCGCATGTGACTTCCCTTTGTACTTTTCCTTAAGTTGTTGCTCATGTCGATCATCACTAACCCTTGGATTAGGGCATTTATTAGCATAATGACTAATTTCCTTGCACTTGAAGCATTGATGTGTTGGTGGTGCGTTCTCTACAATCTTTTTTTTTATTCACATCATTAGAAACCCTTTTCCCATTACTTTGACACTCATCTGCTCGATGACCTTATTTTTCACATTTAAAACATTTTCTAGTCCCTTTAAGACAATCTCCACCACGATTCTTTCCACACTTTGAGCATAAGGAAACATTCATCTTCTTTTCACCATTATTCTGAGATTTCTCCTTGAACTCCATCTTTAGTTTCTTGTCAAAACCATGAGATTGATTAGTAACACCAACTTCCACAATGCACAATTTCTTCATAGCTACTGAAGTCTCTTATAGCAAATTCCCTTCGAAGATTTGGTTTTAAGCCACTGAAGAATCGATCAACTTTACTTTCAGGTTGGATGATAAATCCAGATGCATACTTGGAATGCCTTGTAAAATTCACTTCGTATACACCAACAGATTCATCATCCTTTTGCTTTAGTTCAAGATACTCCTTCCCCATCTTTGTTCAATGAATACCAGAGAAGTACTTATTGAAAAATAAGTTCTTGAATTCGTCCCATTCCATGGAATCAATTTCATCTCTTGGCCTCGTATTCTTGATAAGATTACACCATTGATCAACTTCACCTTCCAAACGATATACTACTAAGATGACTTTATCATGTTCAGAACATTGAAGAACTGAAAATATCTTTTCAGTGGTACTGATCCATTATTTAGCAGCAAGTGGATCAGAAGACCCACTGAAAGAAGGTGGACGTAGCCTCATGAAGGACTCAATAGAATATTGTTCCCTTCTCTGCTCATTTGGAAGTCCAGAATGATTCATTACTTGTGTAAGTATAACAATAAGATTTTGTACTCCATCTCCGATAACCTTTTTTTGTTTAGGAGGATAATCATTGCATTGTCCATTGCATTGATCAACACGGTTCCTTTGGGTTCCAGCCATCGTCTGAAACCAAAAATGAATAGTGTGAGAGGAAAAAATCATGCTAGAGAAAACAACATAGTAAAGGGGGATGACCCTCAATATCTAACATCTTAGGTTAAATTCTAAGATCATTACCGTAGTTCTAGAACTATATCCTATACGTATACTTATCCTTAGGGACATCCCTAGACATATCTTAGAAATACCTCTAGGGATCTCACTAACGTTTCTGTATCCTAGTTTCCAAAGGTTGACTAAACTGTTCATTGATACCAACTATAGAGACCCGAAGCTTGATGTACATGGACATTATATTACATTTGTGGAATACTTAGTACATAACAAAAACATACACATAAGGACCGTAATAGTTTAGTGTCATTGGAAACTCGAAATATAATCTTGTAATCATGGTGAAAGATCATCAACATATCCCATAAAGATCTTCCTCTTTTTTTTCTTACCTAAAACCTTTCTTTATATCCTGGGGAAAAGAAAACATAAATGGGATGAGATCAAATGCCCAGTAAGGGTAAACATAGAGAACATAAAACAATCCATAATCATTTGAATGAACAAAACTTGAACATAAATTCTAAACATCAAAATCTTGAGAAAAGTCCTGAATCATGGAAGTAGGTAAGGCATATATCATATTGGAAAAGCCACCATGATAAAATATAATGGGAATAAAACATGTAATTGTGGAAACCATTCAGCACGTGTTATGATTTCCATAGTAGCCAATGCATTGCTACCAAGACCATCTTAGTGGACAAAGTCCCTTTCTGAATCGAGTTCACTCCTCGTTCGAGTACTGTAACACTGAACCATATTAACTTACCGTTCCAGCCATGTCTATCTAATGAGATATAAATCTTTACCAAATGAATTGGATGTAGATATAGGTCCCACACAACTCATAATGAAATCTTTCTTACTAGTTCCAGAAAATAAACTTAAAACATTCATCATAACCCAAAGAATAAAATGGGTTTCATAAACATCATCCCATCATCTCATAATCCATATAAAACAAATGGAAATTTCATCATAAGAAAAGTGAAACCATGTAAATCATATAGGCATTAAACTTGAAATATACACATATGAAATAATGTCATCTTAGATGGAAAATGGTTTTGATAAAACTTTTGAAATGAATTCTTGAGGAAAATATCCTTTCTTCTTTAAAATAATTTTCTTTCAAAAAATGCCATGAAATTTTAAAAGAAAAGTATTTTGTTGAAAATAGTCATAAAATTATGTAGAGTAAGCTTCATGAAAATAAGGCGTTATGAAACCGTAAAAATCTGTTCACGCCGTATAAGTTAAAAATAACATTCTTCTCGTACTTTTGTCTGAAAAGTCAAAACATACCACATAAAAGAAATATTACTTACACACCATGTTGTAAAAGTCAAAAATGGGAAAAAATGACATTAAAAATTCATGAAACCATTTTTATAAAATAGGGACATGGATGATAAATATAACCCCAATGAATACTTATGAATAAACAATCTCGGATAAGAGTGAGATTGCAACAGTTATCCCTTACCTTAGGTCCGATATGATTTGTATGTTTCCGGACCTCCTATATAATGATTTAAATAATGTCATTGACTTATTACAGAATAATATTCATTGTTATGATATCATATATGATTAACTTATGACTTTATATTACACGTTCTTTTGTAAGTTCCATGTTAAAGCAACGTTTTGGGTTAAATAGTTTTATTTATCGTCCGTGTTTGGACTTGTTGTTCTTTATATCAGTACTTATATAATGATTTACATAATTCAAGAATGTAAAACATGATTTAAATATAATATATATATTCAATATATACATATATATATATGATAGATCGATTAAATGGAATTAAATATAGCGTTCATGGAGACGATAGGCCGTACTTATGCATGAACGCTGTTTTTGTTTCCTCATTGAATTGAATGGAATTAATTGGATGACATACATATATATATATACATAAATCCAGTGTCATTATTATGTCATATATTTCATGATTACTTATTATATACACTTTATAATCATTCATGAATGGTTAATCATTTAGAATGAATCTCATCGTGTTGTGGAGACGGTAGTCCGTACGTATGCACGAGTGATGATATCGTTCCCATAATTATTTAATTGAATTGGAGTGGATGAAAAAATATATCAGAATCAGTATGATGTTATAATAACTATGTATAGTTATTCTTTACACCATTATACCCATCCAAGTAAGGTGGTGTTGGGAAAACATATTAAACCACGGCGTGAAGACGATATTCTGTACGTACACACGCACGATGATTTCATTTTCTGTAGGATGGATAGATGGTTAAATAGGGTTGTTTCATTCTTATAATAACATATCAGTATATTAGTGATACTGATGTTGTTACTTCATAATGAAACAACTAAAGAAGAAGAAGTAGAAGAAGAAATAAAGTTGAAAGAATTGGTAATGGATATTTCCTCTTCTTTCGACATGCCTTTTTGAAACCTCCTTGTAGGGCACTAACATTGGTCTTTGAAGAGAACCAGAACATCTAGGATGTTTCTAGGGAAGTGGAGAAGAGAAATTGTCAGGGTTTGGCCGAGGTTGAAGGCTCAATGTGGTGTGAAGAATAGAGGGAAGAGGTTCCCTTTTAAAAGGGAAGAGAGGGGCACCTTTGGAATAACTAAAAATATTATTTTATTATAATGTCATATTCGGTTTTAATAGATCCAAATTGAGTTATTTACAATTTAAGGTGGGTATGGGTCGAAATAATCTCATACAATAAAATTTAGACACGTTTAGGTTTCTATTTTATCCTTATCATTTATATTTAACTTTAAGTGAAATAATATTTCTTTTACCATATCTTCTTGTTTTCTTACACTATAAGGTTAATAAACTTACTATAACAAGCCAAACGAACCCCACATTGTTTATTATTAATATAGAAAACCTTATCAATGTAATTTGGCCGAACAATAAATTTTTAGGAATAAAATAACAATTAATAATATAATATTTCTTTTAAAAACTATTTTATGTCAATTTTGACAATATTTGGTAATTGATTTTTTTGAAAATAGTAACAGAATGATTAGTTCGAAAAAGTTAATTAAATCAATAATAACATGTCATATTAACCTAGAAAATTAGTTTAATTCCTAAGAAGCTTAAAATTATAATTATTTTGGTATTTATAACATCAATTATGTCAGTATTTCATTAATAATATAATTACTGCATCATCTTTGTGTGATAAATAAATATAATTATATAATGTCTAAAAATTATAAATAAAATACCATTATATAGGAAATCAATTTATCGTTCTAATTAATATTTATAGTCGACGTTATATTATGTATAACCCTATATTAAAAATGATTTAGTTATTATACTTTGATTTTAACTATTTTAACCCTTCTTTAAAGAAATTAATATTAAATGTCCTAATCTAATCCAAGTGGGCCTAAATGGTCATATTTTATTCCTAAGGTTATTTTCGGTCGAATTAAACTTGTCCAATAGAATTAGGACATGTTTTAGGACAATACTAATAATATCATTTTTACCCTTAATTACCCAATTTACTTTTAACCGTGGTAAATAAAATTAAGAAGTTACTATTCACCAAAAAATATTTTCAGCTCATGGAACAACATTATAGTCCTCGATATTAACCGTGTCTCTCGGATTTTTGAAATTCAATTCATAGAAGTGGTAACATTTCATTTAAATGAAAACATTAGTTTTTTATCTACCACTAAGTGGTTTCACTATTCATCGAAAATTGATGTTTTTCAGAAAAATACCAAACATTCAGCCTAAGCATTATTTGATATTCTGAATTCAAAATTGATATCTATTTTTCCAAATTCAAAACATAGAAGTGGAATTAATTAATTTTTAAATTAATTCCTGTTATCAAAACAAATTGCGTATTTGTAAGAAACAATAACTATCAAAAGATTGATACTTGTTTATATCCAATTTCAAAGTGAAATTAATTTCAATGACCAAAATTAGATTAAATGGTGAAAATATATTCTAATTACACTTTAAAACCAATTAAAAAGGTAATATAACCATATAAATTATTGTGAAGAAAAAAGTTGTTTTTAATTAAACAATTGCGTGTTTTTACTATTCATTAAAATACGAAAGTTATCAGAATAATATGAAAAATTTATCCAAAGTAAATTTTTATCTCCTGATTCCAAAGAAAAATTTTATTTTGTCAATTTGAACTTATATACATGTAAAAAACAAGATTTAAGGTGGGTGAGCCATCAAAATGCAGCAATACTACATTTTTTTGAAAAATACTTATTTTACTCGAAAAATTTGATTTTGTTCTCATACCATGTTATAGAAAATGTGTAAGATGAATAATAATGTTATAAAATTCAAAATGTAGTTGATACTATTCATAATGGCTAGTTCATAATAATATTATAACCATATATCGTTGTTTAATGAAACCTGGTATTGCGTGCAACACACGCTATCGAGGGAAGATGCGATTGCATATAATGCAAGCCAAGTCAGGGTTGCGTGTTGTACAAGACATATCCGTTTTTTAGTATAACATAATCCAACCATATTTCATTTATACATTGAATATATATATACTTATATATATACACTTAATGTTTCTTAGAATAACTACTATCAAAATTATGTGTAACATGCTCGAAGAATAGTGTTGTGTATACTACAAGCTCATACGGCGTTGCGTATAGCGCAAGGTAATCTTCTTGTAGCATAAAACACAATACATCAATGATATTAAAAGAATATTTTTCATAAAATCTCGGGGTGTTACAAAATCAAAGCATTTTTTGGAATCTTCCATATTTGTATGATTTTTTGGTCCAACACATTTTCATGTCATGCATATTAAAACGAACTATTTTGATAATTTATTTCATACAGTTTTGGATACACCGGGTAAAACAAAAGATAATGTAAAGGCATGATTAAATCTTGTCCAAATTTGCAGACGACCAAAACTTGAATTTTTTGGAAAATGTCAGATAACATAGATTAATGAAGTAAAAAAGCAGCTTATACACTGACCAAAGAGAGTCGCTTATTATTTTTTCAGCGGATTGTAGATTTGAGACTTCCAGATAGCTATGCTTCCAACTTGGGCAAATGTGTTAAAAATGTTTATATTACCAGATTAAAAAGTAATGACTATCATGTTATAATGGAATGACTTATGCCTATTGGATTAAGAGGTTCATTTAATTCTATGATTTGGGATTCAATAACAGATATATCATATTTTTTCTGAGACATGTGTGCGGGGAAAACAGACTACGATACACTAAGAAAACTGGAAGAAGCTTTTGTTGTAATTATTTGAAAACTGGAAAAAATATTTCCTCCGACTTTCTTTGACTCAATAGAACATTTGATATTACATTTGCCACATGAAGAAAAATTTGGAGGTCCGATTCAGTTTCGATGGATGTACCCATTTGAGATATGCATGCAGAAATTGAAGAAAAAAGTATGTAACAAAGAATTAGTTGAAGGCTTAATTACTGAAGCTTATTTTCAAGAGAAAATTGTGTTATTCTGCTCTCTTTATTTTGAATCTGAATATCCTTCAAAATTTAACCGCATGGTCTGGAATGAGGGGAACATTGATGATGATATGAACAATCAATTATCGGTTTTCAATCAGCCCGAACATGGCTTTGGTGGAGTTCATGATAGATGGATTTCAGATGATGAACATCATAGAGCTCATACATATGTTCTAATCAAATGTGAAGAAATGTCACCAATTGTATAGTGAGTGATCCTATCCCTTATTCTATATATTCTGTTACAGTAAATAAATCATATTGTATTTGTAGGTTATAAGATGATCACATCAAGAAACAATTTCCACAAATTACAGCAGCTAGCTTAGAAGAATGTCGTCAACCACAATTTTCCTTCTGGTTTCAAAAACTGGTAACATACATTGTTTTTTGGTTTTACATATAAAATCAATTTATTATGTGTAATAGCGATAAATGTTTTAAAAAAATTCAGGTATCTGTACATGCTGATAAGATTAATAGTCGATTGCCTATATTGAGTAGCCCACCATCCAAAATAGTTAAATATTATAATGAATATGTGGTGAATGGTTATCACATTCATACACGTGCATATGGGGAATCAAAGAAAACAATGAATAGTTGCTTTTTTTGAAGGGATCAAATCATAGAGATATAGAAGTTGACTTTTACGACATGTTTGAAGAAATTATTGAACTGTGTTATTTGGGACAGAATAATGTAATAATGTTTAAATGTAGATGGCAGGATACTGAGAGAGGCTTGCATATTAATCTGACTCATGGAATTGTTGATATTAAACATAAAAGTCTTCTTGTAGTAAATGAACCATTTTTATTGGATAATCAGGCACATCAAATTTATTATGAAATATACTATGATACTACAAAAGAGTTGGATGATTAGTGGAGTAAAATAAAAGTTAAATCTCAAGAAAATCATTTTACTCAAACTGAATGTGGTTCCAATTAAGTGCAAGGAAATGAAAATATTCAGGACACTCCTCAAAACACATCTTTTTCACAAAGAGACATTAATATCAAGGATGAAACCCCCCAGTTAAGGTTCGATTGTGACGATGTTGTCAATGATGTTACAACTGAATTTGAAATGACAAGAGTTGATGAAAGAGAAAATAATATGGAAATTGATGATGTTGGTGAGGAAGATGATGAAATTGACATTGACAACTATGATGATGATGATGAAGATGAACATTGACACAGTAAAATGCTGGTTATAATCATAACAAACATATATCTATACATAATAGTTATTTTCAATTTTTTGCTAATAACAATAATTTCATGTTTCAGATGGACTCAGAAACGTATCGTCAGTTTCTGGAGGCTGATCTACCTATGGATGATGAGGTTCTTGAGTCATCTGACCCTCAGGCTGTTGGCACTACAGGAAGCACTTGGAGGGGGCGTGGTCTTACCAGACTGATGATTCCAGATCCTATCCCCGAGTGACGTCCACCTCTTGTATTTGATGTGCACATGCGATGGTATGGTAACCTGTGTATTTTAGTAATATTTTATTATAATTTATTTATATTTTAATTGATTGATTATTTTTTCTTTTTTCACAGTTTTATGCATATAACTATTGGACAGGGGAGCGCTATCTTGTGCAATTATTTTTCTTAGCCCTGGCTCACATTGGATCAGATTTACACTAATGTGCAGGACGCCATGTTCGATCATTGGATGGTACGTAATTAAAAAATATTATTTATTTTGAAATTTAATTCATTAATAAATTTATATATTAGGGTTTATGGTATCACATTGATGAGAGCATGCATGCCACTATCCACGTGGCATGGGTGGTGTCTATGCGTGATTGTTTCCATTAGTTTTTGCATAATTTGAGAATGGCGGCTATGAGGAAAGACGGAGTGACAGAATTTGGTGAGTCCTGTTGAGCCCAGTGACCAGAGTACATTTCATCTCACGTTAGGGATGGATTATGTGCACACTGGTTTGGTGGTGGGTTTCATAGGAGATCTGCATTGGGTCGACAAAATCAGAGGAGACAAGAGGTGACGCATCGAGCCAGTAGTCGTACATTCAATGCGCATAGAGAGCGTCTGGTAAGTACTTTATTTACTTATTTTATACAACTTTAAATATAAACAGTTTATTTTATATTCATATAGTAAGCCGATCAACCTGATATTATGACGTACGATATTTATCGGAGGATGTACACTGATCCGGCTATTGGAGAGATTAGAGGTGACTGCCAACGTCAGATTATGGTCAGTATTATTTTCTTTTCATTTTTCAAATTAAATGCATATAATCTTTTCATTATTTTTATTTTTTATGGAAACTTAAGGAGTCATATGAGGCTGCGACCTCTCAGACACATGATGAGAGTTAAGATGAGATGGGTGATCAGACTAGTTCCCACCATTTTGAAGAGATGACATGGCTGCAGGCGACCCAATATGGCTTCGAAAAGGCCTGAGTAGTTGGTATCAGCTCTCATTTGACACCTGCAGCATATTATAGTAATTTTGTGATGTCTGCGTCTGGCTCGAGAGGAGCTCATGGAGATACATCATCTTCTACCTCACAGTATCAGGAGCAGCTGCGTGCTCAGAGTCAGCTTATAAGGGATTTACGGTAGCGGAAGGAGAAGATGCGGCAACAGCATGATGAGGAGATGCATCGATGGCAGGAGCAGATTCATCAGCAGCAGGATGAGGAGAAGCATCGATATGAGGAGCAACATTAGGAGCAGATGAAGTATATGCGCCGTCTGACTCATAGTTTAGGGAAGGAGTTTCTTCTACCACCTCCTCCAGGTCCTCCAGATCATCCACCCCCAGGGATTTTTTACATGTAATAATCATTTGAGTTCGTAGTTTATTTTCATATTAACTATTTATAATTTCTGTTTCATATTGGTACGAATATTGCATGATTTTATTTGATTTTATTTTTTTTAATATTTTATTAGTTATTAGTATTATTTTTACTGTCTGTTTATTTTAGTAATACTACCTTTAATATTTTATATTTATTGTTAATATTGAGAAGTTTATAATTTTATAATTTTATTAATATTAATAACATTAATATTATTTTTTCATAAATATGTATGTTTATTTTAATAATAATAATATTATATTAATATTTTATATTATTAATATTAGTATTATTATTATAAAATTTTATATTATTTATATTTATATTATTATTTTTTGTTATTAATATTTCATAATTATAATATATATATTTTTTATTATTAATATTATAATAATATAATTTATTTATATTAGTAATATTATAATAATATAATTTCTTTATATTATTAATAATAATATTATTATTATATACTTATTATAATAATATTATTAATATATTAATTTTTTATATTATTAATATTTGTATTGTTATATAATATTATATTATTTATATTCATATTAATATTAATTTATATTTATATAAAATATTTATATTTTTTATATTTTTTATTTATATTATAATAGTAGAATTTTTTAAATTATTAATAATATTATTATTTTTATATAATATTATACGATTTTTATTAATTATTTTAATTATTTTAATTTTTTTAGTATTTGCGACGGGAGTATTTATGACGAGGTGTCCCGTCATAAAATTTTATTTACTCTAACATTTGTGAGGGGAAGAATACCCATCGTAAAAACAATTTCTGTGACGGTCCATCACAAATACCTATGTCGCAAATATTTTTTAAATTTCCCATTTGCGACGGGTCAGAAACCCATCGCAACTAATATATCAGTGATGGCCCGTCGCAAATACCTTTTTTATATTTAAACAAAAACTAATTTGTGACGGGGGAAAACCCATCTCAAATACTATTTTTGTGATGAGACCACCGCAAAAACACCTATTTCCGAAGCCGTTTTCGGCAATGGGCGATTTGCAATGGAGCCCCGTCACAAAAGGTCATTTGCGACAGGATCCCGTCACAAATCACCCATCACAAATATTCCGTTTTCATGTAGTGTTTGAAGAATAGATCAAAAATACTATTTTTTAACTGGATGAAGATATATGTCTCTATTATAGCTTATTTCTTTACCTAGGTCAAGTATATTGATGTTTCTTTTGGGAATTTCATCAAAAGAGCCAAGCATTAGAAACTGACATTGACTTACTTGTCACTTGAAATGTCAGTGAGAATGAAATAGGATTGGATCAAGGATCCCTTTTATTAAAAAGTAGAAAAAAAAGTGAAAGGATGAAAAGGGGGTTAGACATTGCAACCTTGCCCACTTTCAAAGAAAAAACCACAAGACATCATACATAGAAACATCACATGTCATAATCAACTTAATTACTAGTTTCATAATCTTCATACCAGTTGGAATCATATCTCAAGGAGGTGAAAATATTAGACTCTTCTATCCTCCCCTGTCCCTGTGGTAGAGGAGTCTATCTGGTACTCATAGTGGGTTTTTACTTCGAGTAATCATTCCTTGATCTGAACTTTTTCTTTGGCATAGATGAGAAACCCGCATCATCCTTTATCCTTCCTTTAGAATATGTATCTCTGTATGGAGTACTATCTCTATTAACATTTACATCCTCTCTACCTTCATTTAGATAAGAAAAATCGCTCCAATTACCAATGACACCCGAGTTATTCATTGCTTCATGGATACATTCCTTATAGTCAATAACTTATTGCATTTGTTCATGGTCATGCTAAAAAGCCTCCTGATTCTCAGCATTGACCTACCTAGACATGTCAAGTGGAAACCCATTCTGAGGGGAAACCGCCTCCCCAACAAGGATGTAAGCATAAACTGCCCTATGAGACCTACATTCAAGCCCTCATCCAGATTACGAGACCTGCCGTGTGTGCCAGCTTGATTCAGAATTGTGGAATTAGAAGCATCCATAAGAGGCTTCTCATGTATGTGTAGGCCAGACCACCAGGTGAAGTGTTAGTCCCACCATATCTATAGGGACTACCCTTCCCATGCACCAGATTAACAGATGTAGCAACATTATTTTGAAAATGCAGACCAACAACCTCTTCCAGCCTTTGTCGTGACTGATAAACAGAAACTGGTTCACTTCCATGCTCAGTCTCCTAATTTTATAGAATGGTTGCAATGGAAATGGACCATGCACCTCCAGCATCTTCTCCTTTGAGATTTCTTGACGTTTAACAGTCAAAATATGTCCAGACTCCCCAACAGACTGAAAGGTCTGAACAAATTCAACCATCATCTCTCCTACTACAACATCAACAACTTGACCCTTTCCTCTCTCCTTCCCAAACACAAGCCCCTAGGCAGCATGATCCGATCCATGGACACTATCCACCACACCTGAAGTACCATTACCCCGATCTATCAATGCAGTATTAGTTGAAGCTCGATGGCCTTGTGAACCATTCACATTACTCTTCTCCTGTCCTTTTCCAGCCACAACCAAACAAATATTTCCATGCAAGTTTTGCTTCCTCAACTTCCTTTTACAAAGACATTCAGCACGAACCTTTATAGAACAAAATGAGCAGAACATATTCTTAAAACAGTCTTCATTAACTTGACCAATCATGCTACAATTCATGTAGTAAGCAGGTAACCTTTTGAAAGTAATTTGAAATGTCAATGAGAAATTTAAACAAAATACTATGGGTGTTTTTGTGGTAACTGGTTATATAATCTTCTTTGTATTTTTATAGGATGCATTATTATTTAAAATGCTTCAGTGGTTTGACATTTTAATTTATTTTATAGTCACATTCTCTTCTGTTATTCAATGCCTCAAGGAGAATGAGTTTCACAGAAATTATGGATGAGTTGGACTTCAATAATGATGTTATGGTTAGATGATTACATTCCCTATTATGTGCCAAGTATATATAGCCAGGTCACAAACCCTTAAATGATTTATCCTCATGGTCACATTTAATTCAATTCAACGTGACCAATAAAATTAGAGGATAAGTGCGTAGATGTGGGAAAAGTGTTTGGTTTTATTAATTCCCTTTACAATGTGCTAGGTGATGATAATAATGACACCAAAATGATGATTAGTTGTGTTTTAGCTTGAAGATTCATATGTCTCTTGTGGATGAGATGAATAATTTTATTGAAGATATTGACATGAAAGTGAAATATTCCATTTAATCTTTAATAATCTATATCATGAAGATCCAAAAGATGTAGGTTCATCCGTAGTTGGCCATGGAGTGTATGGAGCAGTAGATGCCTATATGTTTAAGGTAACATATTGAGTCTTAATTACTGTTTGTGTGATAAAACTAACCTATTTATTCTTCTTATTTCAGTCTCATACTATTTCTGGAACTATTTCTTGAACTGTGAATGAATATTTTGATTTAGTTGGTGATGGACTGTGCTGAGCAATTGAGTCCTGCATGTTTAAGGTAATATATTGAGGATTAGTTGTTGTTTCAGTGAGCACACTAACCACTTTATTCCCATCATCTCATTCTCATACTATGGCTTAAAATGGGAATAATGTGGTTTTGAGTACTTGGATTTTTGTTATTTTTTATTCTAATTTGTATTGATATATGTTCAGTTGATGACTGTTGTATTGATGTAGCTATAATGCATTACTCCCAAATATGTTGTACCACGTCACTCCGCATCCTATTGAATCAAATAATATTTCCTTCATATGGAATTATATATCTACGTGAGGTTGTTATCTTCTAAGTCCATTAATTATAAATTAAATATGAGGTCAGCTCTGAGTTAGTCCTTTCCTACCAGACTCTTGTCTTAAAATATGGTGGTTTTTCGCCTTCTTTTATTCAGTTTAGGGTATGTTTTTCTTGCATTTTGTGTTCTGAATGTCTCATATCATGATTTAGTGATCTGCAAGGCATGGTTTGAATGTTTATTTGTGGTTTACATTCCAATTTCATTCTCCTTCATGTGGTGGTTTTTTATAGGGGTTGCTCTCTGTTTCTGGGGTTGATCTGACCTACTATTATCTTTAGCATGGACCGTTCCTCTAATGATTTTTTTGTGTTACTTCTTCTTGTTTTTCTATTGGTTTCCTACAATGTTTTCAAGATTTTCTGCTGGAGGATGCATGCAGTGGTGATTTTATAGTTTTATCTTCTTGAAGGTTGACTATTTCTCCATGATGGGTGAGGGATATTCTGGAGTTGTCTCCTTTAGAAAGGTGGCCTTATGCTACTCTAGACCACCCTGGTTTTGGTCTGATGCATCTTTAGGGTTTCCACTACTTGTGATGATACTAGGCACTTGGATTTGGCCATTCCAGCTTGTGTGGTGTTGGGTTGCATATGATTATGGGGTTGTTGATTTGTTTTGTTGTTGGGGAAGATGGTGTGGTGATGGAAATGTTCTGATAGTCTGTTGATGGTTCCATTGCATGGGGCCGATTGTGTGTGGCTGGTTCATGTGATTTTGTAAACATAGCATACATGCTTTTCATTTTGTCTTGTTATTTTGATGCAATGTTTTTAAATGATGTCTGAACATGTTTATACAAATAAACCTTCAGTTTTTTGAGTTTCACATAAGTTAATTTTGTAATTATTATATAATAAATATATAATTAAGTATGTATAGATTGTATTAAATTTCATTATTAATATAGTTAATCTTTTTCGAAGATTAAACATTGGGGAAAATATTATGTATGATAATTAAAACATGTGTATTTTATATAATAAAATAATAAATAAAATAGAAAACTGTAGCAATATATACCGAGAGACCTAAACATAATATCATTTTTTAAAATATAAATTATAAACATATTTTAATTTTTGGTATTTGTTATGAAAGTTAATAATATTACCAACAGATTAATTTTTCATAAAAATATGTTTCTAAGTATTTTGACCAACATCTATATTATCTGTTGGTATTATTATAATTGCAATAGAATCATTTTATCTTTCGCAAAAACATTTAGCGACAGAGTTTTTACCAATAGATTAGTGATAGGACAATTTTTGTCGGTAAAACGTTTTACCAACAGATAATACACTTTTACCAACAAATATACCCCTGTTGGAAAAATTCAACTATTTTTTAGCGGTAGTACCTCACAAATACTTTTCCTTTTGAAAAAAACTCCCCTCTTTGTGAAGTGTTTTACCTTCAAAGATCCTCTATTCTTCTAGTGGTCCTTCCCTTCACAAGGTGCAAATTTTTCACAAATATCACTCTCTTCGCAAAGACCAACTTCTTTGAGAATCCCATCCTCTTAAAAAACACCTCCTTCTGAGACCAAATGGTTTACACACCCTTTTCCCATATGGCCTTCCAGGCTAGTTTGACGTGACTTTAGAGTCCCTTGGGTGGTTCTTCCCGTTGCATTGCTTCGCCTCATGCTTCTTTGCAAAGGGAAACTTATGGCTATTGCTTCTTCTCATATCCATGCTAAAATGGGCCATTTAATGGATCACTCCACAACACCCCTCCTTATAGAATTTCCGGGGCCTTCCATTCACCAGGGGTTAAAGTGTGCCAATTTTGTAAGTACTAGGGGTGTGGAGTGAACCCGCCTTGTTCATGATTTAGGATGCTAAACTGCCAATAACCATTTTCCTTAGCACATGATGTTAAAATTTCGCCTCACCCCGCACACTCTACACGACCCCCCCCCCCCGCGTCTCAGACATTCTCTATGCATGCTCATATTCACTGAAGTGAGATCTAGCTAACATGAATTGAGATCCAATTTTTCGGAGCATATCCTATCCACAGGGAAGGGAAACCACCATTGTTGTAATACCCTAGCCTTTCTTGTGGGAGGTAGTATCCCTACTTCCCATCCTCTCCTTCGTGCTAAAGACTAGAGGACAGATGGGCACTGGGACCTTCGTTATCCCGTCCCTCTCCCATTGGGCATTTTCTCTATCTAGGCTTACATCCTGGAGTAAGTCCCAATCCCCATCTCCCTGGGGGGATAACCATGCATAATCCCTTGTTTCCTATTTGGGATGTTAACCACATATATGCCCCAGTTTCCTCTTTGGGATTCAAACAACGCATAAGCCCCAGTTTCATTTTTGGGTGACTAACCACATGTAAGACCAACTCCACTATCCATGGACGCACCTTTCATGATGTGATCATCATGTTTTTGTTGTCTCTCATTTCTCACACCGAGCATGAATCATGTGGGCTTAGATTAAGCATTGAACATGGAATCCTCTTTGGGCCTCCCTAGAGTGTAATCCCCAACACCTCTTCCGAACTATGGGGACATTGATCCTTTCCAAGGAAAGGAACGTAGGAAGCCTTCCTAAGGTTCAAGCCCAATAACCATTGGTCCTGACCACTTCAAGTCAGTTCACCATGAAATCACCTCCTGAACTACATGTAATTTGATCCTTTACACATCAAGGTACATAGGAAGCCTCCCTGAGGTTCAAGACCAACAACCACTAGTCCTGACCACTTCATGGCGGTTCACTAACACTATTCCGAACTACGTAGACTTTGTTCCTTTCCAAGGAAATGTATGTAGGTAGCATCCCTGAGGTTCAAGCCCAACACCTATTGTTACCAACCCCCTTTACGTCGGCTCACCAACACCATCCCAAACTACACAAACTTTGAACCTTGCCAAGACATGGTATGTAGGAAGCCTCCCTGTGGTTTGAGTCCAGCTCCCATCAGTCTCGACTACTTCACATCTGTCAACCCCCATCATGTATGATGTTATATTGTACCTCCATATTTGTCTGGCATGACACTAAACTATCCCCTAATCAGTAGTAAGCCATTATCAACCCCAGTTAGTGGTTAGCAGTTGGAACCGTATTCAGTCGTAAGCCGTTAGAATCCCAATCAGTGGTAAGCCATTGGCAACCCCAATTTACGTTATGCTTTGGTGTTCCCCAATCGACGGTAAATCGTCAAAGTCACCTTTTTGGGATATATTTCTATGGTCATCCCTCGAGTGTCAGATCATCATGGGTTGTGAACCATGTGTAATCCCCAACGTGTCCTCAGGTTTCTGTCCCTTGTGCACACCCCAATCCTATACGCCATTCCGAACTATGTGCACTTTGATCATTTCTAGGTAAAGGTACGTCATAATCCTTTTGGAGGATCATGACAATCACCCATGTCTCATTATTGTCTTTCCCTTGAGCCTGTGTGTTTCTTGAAGTTCATGCCCCAACTTGGAGGTTCTGCTTTCTCCAGGACCAATTCTTAAGGGTCGCCTCCTTAGGTATCCCATAACCTCACCGAACTACGTGAACTTTGATTCCCTGCCACAAGGATACATAAAAGGTCTATTCAAGGATCAATACCAATACTGTAGTCACCTTCATGATGGTTTTGTCTCATTCCCCCACTAATTAATTAAACTCTCTGTCATTTATCCTAATTCTTACCCGGGCCACCACATCCCGGTGAGATCATGCCAATTCACATCTTCACTACTCTTATCATGTAACACCCCAACCCTGGTTACCCAGAGTCAGTGAATTATTACATAAAATTTGCATGATCACAAGGAAATCATGTCTCAAAGGAACGATAAATTTAGTATTATTGGAATCAAGATTCATACATAAGTTCAACTTTACAACATGAAAAGAAATACAACACGAATTTACTCCATTAGAAACATCCAAGCGTCCAAGATTATTCCTGCAAGTCACTCATAACTAACTTCTTCATATCCTAGGAAAATGGAACATAAGAAAGGGGTGAGCTCAAATGCTCAGCAAGGGTAACCAATTCAGCAGAAGATAACATAAATATTATGCATGGTGAATAATTGAAACCACATACCTTTACCAATAATAAACATGAATACATTTATGGTAAGAATATCAATTGAGTAAATAATTCCATAATAAAAAATAATCAGGGTTATTCTACTAGTCTAATGAACACATGAACCATCAATATTATTTTCATAATGAGGGAATGTATAATGCCGGACATTCTGAAACATTTTGTCCAGGCCTCAGCCAGGACGTCTAAAAATGATTAAGGCATCGTCCAAAACCATATATCAAATTGGGAAAGGCCTCAGCCAATTACATATCTAGTAGTCTCATGAGATCTGCCGATGCATCGAGGAGCTATAACGGGCTCCACTAGTCACTTACTATTCCCAATACATTCCTCATATGAAAAGTTTGAAACAAAACATAAACATTCGTATTAGAACTAGCATATGAAATGTCAATAATTTAACCATAAACCATGAATGGTATAAAATTAACACATCCATATTCAAACTTATCACAATATATTCAATACGATATGGAAGATTTGTATCTTAAAATCAACTTCAAACAAGATTAAAATCTATCAAAGGATGTTGACATATATGAAAATGATTTGTAAAACTCTTTGAGAGAAATATCCACTTTTCATGAAAACATTTAAAAGACATACAATTTAGAAAGGAATACATTTAAAGGCATTTTGGAATCACAGTGTCCCATTCCACATTGAAAATTTTGAAAGGAATAATTTTTTAAAAAAAATTTGATGTTAATAGAGATAAATCCTTCAAAACCATTTTGAAAACATGGACATTAATGAGAATTATTTCTAGGAATAAATATTTAAAACATTTAAAATGATGTTTTAATAAAAAAGAGGCCCTTAAAATAATCCCTTTAAAACACATTCAAGAAATATGTACATGTATAATAAATTTTTCCCAATAGATACTTAAGTAAAAACAACCTCTGATAATAAATAGATTGTATAATTAAACCATACCTTGTACTTTTCCTTGGTCGATGGTAGGTTAACCTCCTCTTCTTTAGGTTATTCCTTTTGATTTGATCAAAAGGGCACCTTAAGATGGATTTTTGACTGAAGGATGGCCTCTAAGATGATGGGAATACAGTTGAGAGGGTATTTTGGCAGGGTTTGGTTGAGCCAAATGGACTTTAAGGTGTGAATTAGATAGAATAGGGAGTGGCCTTTTATAAGTGGGGTGAGGGGAACCTTAGGAAACACTAGAAATATTATTTCATAATAAAAACATTTTCAGTTTCAAATGGATCCAAAATAAATTTTATAAAGGATAAGGTGTGGATAGGTCGAACACCACTAAACCAATAGGTTTTAGACAGGTTTGGGTCACTATATTAACTTTATCTTTTAGATTTAACCTGTAGTTAAATAGTTTGACATTTACTGTGTCTCATTGTATTTTTATATTATATGGTCAATAATCATACTATATAAATCCAATTGAACCCTAAGTGGTTAATTAATGATACATCTAACATTATATAATTCTTTTGGCTGATCCTTATATTTTTAGTAATATAATATAAATTAATAATATTATATTTTTTAAAAAAACTCTTTTATATCAATTTTGACACTATTGGGTACTTTGATTTTGTTAAATTAATAACAACATTATTACTTAGAAATTAAAAAATATAATCAATACTAACATGTCAAATTAACCTAGTAAATTTATGGATGGAATAAAAACTTTTAAATTATATTTATTTTAACATCTATAATACCATTTCTTTGATTCTCTCATTAATAATAAAAATACTGCATCATCATTTTGTCATAAATAAATATATTTATTTTTTGTCTAAAAATTATAAATAAAATATCCTAAGGTAGGAAATATTTTTATCTTTATAATTACTATTTATAGTCGAATAGATCAATTATATAACCTCATATAAAAATTGGTTTACTAAAAGATATTTACTTTTGTTATTTTTGCCTCTACATTAAATTATTTAATATATAATGTCATTATCACTTCCAAGTGGCTCCATGGGGTCCTAAAATCGACCAAAATATTCCCAAGGTCATACATGTATCATAAAATAGGGTAAGGACACTTGTTACAGTAATTTAATATTTTTATAATATTTTTTTAACCTTATTTATTTGATTTATGCTTTTAACCACGGTAAATAAAATATTTACTGAAGTAAATATTCCTAATGTCTAAAAATAGTAGTTTCCTATTTAAAAATTTTGGACCTCATAATTCTAAATATGGAATTCATTTTTCCAAATTCAAAACATAGAAGTGGCTGAAATTAATTTAAAATCAATTACTGTTGTAAACAAAATCGTTTTTTAAGAAATAATAACTATCAAAAGATTGACACTTGTTTATGTCTAGTTTAAATGTGAAATTACCTAAAATGAAAAAAATCAGATGAAATGGTAAAAATATAATACAATTATACTTTAAAACTACTCAGTAGTATAATTTTTCCAAATAAAATATTTTGAGCAAAAAAGTTGTTTTTAATAAAAATTTAGTATTTTCACTATTCATCAAAAACTAAAAGTTATCAGAAAAACAAAAAAAATTCATAGAAACTAAATTTATATGCCAAAATTCCAAAAAAAATTATTTTGTTAAATTTAATATATAAAAGTTTCAAATATTTTATTTAGAAAGGCTTGTCCATTAAAAGGCTGTAAAATAACATTTGTTGAAAAATACTTCTTTTATTGAGAAAAAATGAATTTTTTCTTATATTATGTCTAATAAATAGATAATATGCATTATATAATTTTATAGATTATATAAAATTGAAAATTTAGTTTACACTATTCATAACTAATTTTTGAACGACTAATTTGGTAAGTTGTTGTGTGCTCAAACTCAGTGTTGCATGTTGCACAACTTATTGAATATCATTGAAATGATAATTTAGTATGAAATCATGGGGTGTTACATAGCAGCACTTAGGAAAATGACAAAATGTGATACCTAGAACCAATGTTCCCCCCAGGGATAGCACCCAAATGATCCACTACAGTCAGTGTTCTAATCTATATGATCTATCTTCGATAGACATTAAACTAACGGAATACCCGGTGTCAAACATTGGCAGTTGAGGAAGAACTCAGATACATTCCTATGGAATATAATTCCCCACATTTGACATGGGATGCCATGGGATTCCGCACCGTTGAGAAGCTTGATAATAAATGGAAGAAACCCAAACACACTGTTGTCATAGTGTCCAGACACAACAGTGATGTCCAACCTGACTACTCCCTTCACTGAAAGTTAATGCCTTGACCAGACCCCTTTGAATGTCCTAATAGATGCAGTGTAAATAACCGGCACCCCTCAAGACATGTCACAAGAAAGAGTTTCACAAAAGACATTTTAATCTATGTTGGAGACCCGAACTTGGTAATGAGTTCCAAGGAGGAATCCATGGAAGGAGGAAACAACATCTAATAATCCTATTTCGATCAAGGAGAAAATGTCCCTGAATAAGGGACGAAATCTCCCACCTTTGGAAACAAGAATACAGTGGAATAGTTAGCGCGTCCTCTGAAAAAGATGGATGTCTGCACACTAATAAAAGTGTCAGAAACAAAAATGGTGTACCTAGTGTGGATTTCATCTCCTCAATGTAGAGATTAGTAGAATTTGAGGCATTAATAGACAAGCATATCACTGGATCCAATTATCCAGTGCCAGGTCCCTCCAAGAATATAGTTGGCCTAGCAGGAAACTCACTAGATGTTGGGGTAGTTAAACATTGGAAATCACTATCTATGACGTTGTCAATATGGTTCCTTCTTACCAGCCACAGAATACCGAATGTAGCTAGGGAACTGGATGTCGATTTCACAGTTTCATTACTAATGGTTTAATCACCCTGCCTTTCAGGACCCAAGAAACCTTAATAGGAAACCTATTGCTACCCATCCACTAATGTAAGGCCTGGGGCAATGTCAATGTAGAAATCCGATGTGGCTGCACTACTTCTATGAAATATTCCACAATCACAACTATTGGGTGCCCACTCCACATCTCCCCTTTTGAAATCAACCATATAAGGGTGATAAATTACATCATCCACCGATACGAGGAGGAGGGTATTACATAGACTCGAGATAGAGACCACTAGGATCTAGTATCATCTACTCCCAATCTCCACCACCGCCCCCAAGGGCTAAGCAGGGAGAAAATTCTCCCCTCTCCAATGCACAACCGTTTCAGGAGTCTCTCCTTGTAACTCTTTGATGAATCCCTCCCCTATGCCGATGAGTTGGGGGATGTCTAGGTCAGCCTAGTTGGGATCCCATTCCAAGGTTACCAAAGGAGGGCCCCCACTAAGTCGTTCCATCACTTCCACCTGACCCCATGGGTCAATGAGCAAGTAAACAATGTGCCTACCCTGCCGGCCCCAGTCTGGATGACTCGACGCCAGTGTTTAGCAGTGGATGAGGAGGATGCACTCAAAGGGGCATCACTGTCAGTGACTACCATGGATCGTGCCACTACTGACGTATACCCTTAGTTCCCTATCAATTCTAATAAGGGTTATATAGACACCCAACCCAGATTGAGACCCCAACTGCTCCATAGGTACGCTTGGATGAATCTACTGGTTGCCACCATAGGTAGCGCCCTCCTTGGGCCGAACCGTGGAAACAACACCTAGTATGGAGGTACACCCCGTACTTCCACCTTGGAGTACGTATGTCCTCCCTACATCCAATATCGGTGTGGAGGTCTGCCCTGTGCCACATTCAATTTGAATGAGGGTCCCCCCCATGGTGGTGACAGTCAACAAGGAATCCTCTTCTGCGCTTATGACATTGGGTATGGTGTCATTCCTTCTACCATATGCCGCTCACATGGAGATGTCACACATCCGGTCAATCTGCTCTGTGGGGGCATTCCCCATGTGCATGCAATGGCCAAAGAAGGTCCTCCTCACCCCAGTAATTGAAGGAGTGAAGGTCAACCTTGCTTGATCGGCACCCAACATGGAGTTCCTACCCTTGTTTAGCTTCACCTGTACGACGACCCTCCTCACACTGACACTGCTAGGGGAAACAAGCATGGAGGTCCTACACAAGCTCTTACCAGCTGCAGTGGAGGTCCTACCTACTCCAGAACTTCCTGTAGAGATTCCATCCGCACATCATTCGGTGGAAATGGAGGTCATCCCCGTGTTTCCTTTGACATTTTTCCTGGTTCTCCTCACACCCCAGATCACTAAGGTGGATATTCTCTTTTCCCCAACACTAGTTCGGCTAAAGGACCTCCCAGAGATAGAAATCTAACCTCTCTCGAAGAGCCATCCTGAGGCAGGATGGTAGGTTGTCACCACCATAAAAAGAATGACAAGAAGATTCAGAGAGTGATTTGACCTGTCTTCTTCTATGATTTAGAGGTGGAATACGACCCAGCAATGAAACCCTCACCTTGATCTTATGTGTCAGAGGTTGGGGAAGGAACGAGGCACATCAGCCTCATACATCTAGAATGCAAGGTCCCCCAGATCCCTACCTCCCTCTGCAGATACATCCAAGGGGAAAAATTTATGGAGACTCCCTAGGGTCCGACCATGCAATCGACACCATCATCACGAGGAGAATTCTCTAACTCGAGCAGAGATCACATATCTTTATTCTGGGGACCAATGGCGAATGAGAAACAACATAGTCTACTTCCAGTATCCTTAGTCTCTGTACCATAAAATATAATAACCATCCCATATTATCATGATGTCATGGCCAAGTCACAACACTCATTGAAGGATAACCCGAGATACTACATCTTGTCATCCTGCTCGCCATATTCTCCACCGGACAACCTACCATCTCAATGGTATGCATCAGCGCTGCTACCGATTTCCCAGCCACCTATAGTTGATGAGTGGTGAAATTAAGTGCCTGAACCCGAATCCGGGTAGAGGAGCTTGTGGGAAATTCTTGCGACAAACCATTTCCCGGAGATGTTTTGGCTAGTCACAACACCAAACATCAATACACTAGAGTCGCTCACCCTAGAATATGTTGGATGCGTTTTCCAGACCCTATAGGATACACACATAAAACATTATAATCATTGAGTGGTCTACCCTAAAAAACAATCACATTTCGAAGACATTGGCCAACAATGTTGTCTGTTTGATCTGACCACACTCCCGGTGGCCCAACGCCCTAAGTCACCAGGCCACCAAAGGACCCTCCAACAATGATGCATCTAGGGAGTTAAAGTGCTCCAAAAGAATATCAAGGACGTCTGGCCCTTGTCTAGATCCATGGATGGAAGATGTATGTGCCTCTCCAATTCAGTTCCATCTGGTTCCAGTCTGAGTTTCTAGGAAATATCGAAGATATTCCTCCAGGCAGAGTGATGGTTGACATGACTGATCTATCGGAGGAAGAGACATAAGTAGAACTCATTTGGGAAAAACTAACCATTGGAGGAGTGCCACAACTTTTGGACCAATTAGGAAGGGTCACTCACCAGCAGAGAAATCAACTAGGTCTTCTCATACCCACTAAGGCATTGGTCCTCAACCAAAATCTCAACAAGGGTAAGGAGCACCTCAGATTCACCAAACCCTCCGACATGTCTGGATCAGTACAAAAAACAGAGGATGATCTCGATAAAGTCACATTGCTTCAACAGATCATGGAGCATAAGCATATGGTCGATGACCTCGTAGATGAGAATTCCATGGAACAACAGCCAGACTACGATGATCCTCAGCTGGGGCAGTAGGGGCAGACACAACTTTTCCCCGACTAATTTCCTCCAGGTGACCTTGACCATCTTGCCCATGCAGAGAGGGTTGGGGTGGGAACATACAAAAAGAGGGCATAGTATGTGTCTCCAAATCCATCTGAGTGACACGATAACCCCTGGGACCCAGCTCAGGTTCCCCCAACTACTTTACAGGTCGTCCTACTAGCAATTCCATGAACCGTTGGGCCTAATTATCATGTTGATGAACCGAACAACACCCTGGTGGTTAGGGATCACCGTCAAGACAAGAAACCCCACCCAGATGATCCCATGGAGGCGCTCATTTCCTGCCTCAAGGCTTTGGAGACGTGACAAGTAGTAATCCCGATTGATGGAAAGTCGTATCCGACGTGGGGGGATGATATTCCAACACCCCAAGTGTTGAAAATCCAACCTTCTCTCCCAATAATGGGATGGGTGTGTTGAAAGTGGGTACCCTAGACCCAACATGTTTTGTACTTTGATTTCTGTTACATGTATTCAGTTTGTTATTATATATGTGTTTATCTTGCCATGATATTAAAGACACTTCTCCATCCACTTTATTAATGGAAATGTCCTTAGATTATATGTCGCATCAAATGGTTATAGTTGCTCCCAGGATATAATGGGAACCCTGATATGCCATGACAGTAATCTAAAAGTAACGTCCTGTGGTCTAGATACATCATTCTGAAAGGACACAGATGATGTGTGACCATCATGTGTTGGGGGATCATAAGAATTGAGACTTCATCTCATGAAGTCCACACTTGATGATCTCTATCTATCAGGATCATGAAGAAAGACCCACTTAATAGGAACACCACATGTTTCTGGTTTCATTTTTCATTCCTATCTACGAACATGTGTAATGGTCTCCTGACTTGAGATCATTATCAATGCATGACATTTAATTACGTACATTTTATATAAGGTGAAAACCATGGAGACAAGTCATGGTGAGGTACATTATATCGGGTAAGTCATTAATGGCATGGCATTGATTGAATGATCAAGAGAGGATTTGTCGCTTCCGAGTTTAGGAAGAGATATCTCGGGCTGGTTGATTAGGATGGTTGCATCTTCAGTATATCCATGGCCATTGAAGTAGAAGGTAAGACCGTAAGAACAAATCAAAATACAAAATAAAGCAAATGAAGAATGATGAAACTATGTATGCATTCTGTTTTATTGAGATATCGATGACGAAGAGATTATATTACACAGACCGTGTTCGTAGTAAGGAAGTCATCTCTTTGACTTTGCCTTATCTCTATAGGTGCCTCGATGGGTTGCTAGACCCCGCTCTAGGTCGGTGATATTATTCACTGTTATTGAGATAATGGCCTAGAGGGTCACACACAATAGCACTTTAAGAATCTTCCCTATTATGATGAATAGTATAATAGGACTTTGTGTGACCCACCAAGGGGTCCAATTATTATCCAAGTCCTATGGATCACCATGTAATAAATAAATTCTTTTATTATTCAGGTTTGGAATAATTCATTGAATTTATTTATAACATGTATTTATGAGTGATTAATTAAATACGTAGATAAATATTAAACAGAAATATATTTATATCTTGGGTTCGTTTAATATTATCAGGAGGTGCGAGTTCTGTTAGACTCATGTTTATCATGTAATATATATATTTATATATATTATAGTTCAATGATAAATAAAAAATAATTTTTATGGAATAATTTAATTTGTCATAAATAATTAATTATAATATATATATAGTAAATGTTTAATACATGGGGGCTGAGAACTCTTGCCGTGTATTTTAGATATTCCCTATATATAGTAAGAGAGAGGCTCTCCGTTGTACACTATTCATCCGTTGGAATTGAGAGCCTCTCTCTCCTCCTGATTTCTAGAGAGAGACTCTCTCAAACTAGCATGTTCTTCAATTTACACCTTAACAGATTGAAGACACAAGTTTGTGGTGATCATCACTCCATCGAAGTGTGCCTTGAAGATCCACGATGGCACCCGGATCTTCACGAGCGGTGCTCAAGCAGATTTGCGATGCGTGTGTGGACGATCTAGAGGGATTCAACGTCGGAGTCTATGAGAAATGATCGTCGGCATCCTGCACATCAATTCTGAACAAGGTAAATGTTCAAGTTTATTTTGTGCTCTTAATTAACCTTGCGAGATCCTCAGACCATGCCGGGACAAGGTCACCGGAGTTGACAGGGTTATCTCACACCGGTGAAGCATAAAATTTTTAAAATCCCGGCCCACCAGCTTCTGCTGCGTAGTTCCAGTACCCTACAGTGGTATCAGACCGAGCACAAGGTTTTTCTGAGTCAAAAACATTAAAATGCATTAAATTTAATTGCGGGGTGTTAAAATGGTTCATTCGGATTCGACCGCTTGTCATTTCGATTTTGAATGATCAAGATACGATCATTTGAAATTTTTTATCAGATCGACGTCGCAAGTTTTCTGTTCATTTGATGTTTATCTCAAATTGAGAATTAACATTAAAACAAAATATTTTTAATTATAAAATATTATAATAAATATTTTATTATGTTTATAATAAATATTTTATTATAATTTTATAATAATAAAATATTTAAAAGTAAGAAGACCAAGACCCCAATTTGGGGGTCTTCCTCCTTTTAATTAAAATAATAAAAAAAAAGGAGTGGAAAAAACCCCAAAATGGGGTCTTCTCCTTTTGATAAAAAAAATAGTGGCTGGAAATTTTTGCCTAAAGGACAAAAATAATAAAAAAATGGGAGGAAATTCCTTACGTGTCTTCTCTCCCGCATCACACCAAGGGAGGCCGAAACCCTATGCCTCTTTCCACTAGACCGGTCCAGCTCCACGCCGTGCCGCCGCCCGCTAGCCACCCACCTCGCGCCAGCCTCTTCTCCTTGCACAGGCCTTCTCGCCTCCACCCCGTGCACGCCGGCTGACCCGACCCCAAGCAGAGCCGCCTCTGGCCGGGCGCCAACCCTCCCCTTCGCCAAACCGCCCTCGTGCCAGCCTCCGCTTCAGCAGACCTCCCTCACGACGACCTCCCCTTCACTGGACGTAGTTCACGTCGCACCTGCTCTTTCCAGAAGTTGCCAGCCACGCCGACGATCCCCCTGCCAGACCACTTCGCAGAGCCAGATCCCCGAGCCCTCATTGGACTTCCTCCGGGCCGTGCCGGACTAGATCAGTCTCGCCGCCCTGTACCTTGACCAGAGCAGCGGGTTGCCTGGAGATGCAGCCGTCGCGGGAATCATCGGAGGGCGCGGTCACGCCGCGGTCATGCCGCGGTCATGCCGCGGTTATGCCACGATCATGCCGCGGTTATATTGCGGTCACGCTGTGGTTCCAGGATGACATCCTGTGGCGGTACGCAGTCCCGCGATACTCCTCTTCGGCTAGAGGTAACCCTGTATTTAATTAATTTTAATTAATTTAGTTTTTTAAATTAAATTAATTGGAAATAATTTAGTGGTTTAAATTATTATAATCCTAAAATATTAATTTAATTTAAGTTTAGAATTAAATTAATGGTTTAATTTAATTTAATTTTTGGAATTAAAATTAAATTAAACAAGTCGAACTGATAAAAATAAATCATTTGAATTTAATCAAATTCATTTAATTTATTAGAACACCCTCACATAATTTAAGTTTATTGAAATTTAATTTTATTGCGTTTTTACCCTTACTCATCTTGAGATATTGACCGAACTGTGTATGTATGGCATGTATTTATTTATTTAATTATTTATTCAATGCGTGCGATGATTGTAATATTTAATTAGATAAATGACGGCTTGCAAATCATTTTTTTAATTCAAATATGTTTAAGGGCATGCGTGTCCATCACACCACTTTTATTTTTTACCCCAGACCCCTTGCCTGCATGCTAGTATATTTGTAGTTATTCGGTGACGATCTGAGAGGCAGACCCCGCCAAGATGAGGCGGTAGTCCAAACAGGAGTTGGACGCTTTGCATTGCGTCCAACAGCGACACTAGTCATGTATCGACTCGGGTATGGATGCCCATAGGTGATGATTGGTCAGTTATCGATCAATCATTATAGAATGCTCAAGACCAGTCAGAATGCATGATTTACATTATGCACGATTTATTATTTTATGCGACTGCATGATTATTGCATGATCCCAGAGGATAGTAAGCAAGTGAAAAATGCATAAAGATGTGACGAATAAATTTTCTATTGCATGTTCAGTTGTGAGCGTGACAACCCTATTTGAACATAATAAATAGAAAAAGAATATATTCGTCAAATAATATTTAAAAAAATCCCTCAAAGATATATTAAGTCAAAATTCCGTCCATTTCTCACATCTAAACAAAACTAGCTGTTTGGGTTCTCATCAGCCTCAGTTGAGAGTGCCTCTTACAACTGGGGCGTTTCCATATGAGGAATGGGTCCACTTAACTAAAGTGAGTAGTCAATGATTATCCTTAGCTAACTTGCTATCACTTTATGGGAAAGTGGTTGAGGGAATCAAGTTCAGATTCCAAAAGCTGGGACTTTACTCAACTGCACAAGGAACCACAAGAATAGGTGGTTGGCCGGCATTTCACCTACCTTGAAACCCTCCAAGTAGTGTCATAGCCCTAGCTTGTAGACTACAAAGGTGGTTTCGAGGATCCTTGCCAATGGAATTATCAAGCGATAGAGTATTCCGAATCTAATGGTGATGGCTATTAAGGTTCCCTAAAATAGTGGGATACATTAAATGAAATAATGTTATATTAATCATAAAAATGTCAAAAGGTAATGAAGACGAAGTACTAACTGCTAAATGTTTATCTGATGTAGATTCAAAATGGAAATCACCAACACCACTAGTACTTTATCACTGCAATCGATCTTAGATAAAGAAAATATCCTGACCGGCAATAAATTCCAGGAGTGGTACAAGCGCTTGCGCATAGTACTACGCCAAGAAAGGAAGTTATATGTTCTTGAATCCCCAATTCCTGCTGAGCCTCCTCATGGAGCAAGAAAGACGGAAGAAGATAAGTGGAAAAGGCATGTAGATAATGTTCTTGATGTACAATGCATCATGTTGTCATCCATGTTCAGCCAATTGAAAAAAAATGCACGAGGAAGAGGATTCCTACAATATGCTTTCACATCTCCAAGAACTATATCAGGAGAGTGCTAGGCAAGAAAGGTATGAGATCTCAAGTGAGATTTATAAGTGCAGGCTAGCAGAAGGGCACCAAGATGGTCCTCATGTACTTAAGATGATTGGGTATATTGAGAAGCTTGAACCCCTTGGGTTAAAACGGAACCAAGAACTAGCAATGGATCTCATTCTTGCCTCTTTACCGTCAAGCATCTCGACTAACATTTTCAATTATAATATGAATGATATGACAAAGTAACTCCCAGATCTTTTGGTTTTAGTGCGCCAAGATGATAAGGACATGAAAAACACCAATACATATGTCCTTATGGTGAACAAGAAAAACAAGGGCAAGGCAAAGGGGTCTAAGGCCATGTCAAGGCCAAACACACCAATGCATCGTCCTTCCCAGAAGACAAAGATTCAGAGGAAAAATAATGATCAGGAAGCTGTCTGCTTTGGATGTGGAAAGAAAGTCCACTGGAAGAAGAATTGTAGAGTTGGGAAGAAAAAGCAAGCTGATGCTTTTGCTTCAGGTATTTTTGTCAATTAATGCAATCTATCTTTATCTACAATTTGGGTATTGGATACGGCATGTGGCTCACACATTTTTGTTCATATACAGGATCCAAGTAGGATTAAGAAGATTGTAAAAGGTCAAGTGGATCTCTGATCTGCAAATGCTGAAAGTCTGGTGGCCTTGGAAGTTAGAGACTATCACATGACTTTACCAACTAGTTTGGTTGTTGTTTTAAACAATTGCCATTATGTACCTTCTGTTACCAGAAACATTATCTCTGAGTCTTGTTTAGACACTATGGGTTTTTATTTCAAGTTTGGAAATAATAGTTGTCTCTTTTATAGGGATAACATATGTTATGGTATGGCACATCTTAACAACGGTTTATATATACTAGAACTATAAAACTCAGTAATGGATTTCAATGAAAAAAACAACCAACTTGACTCAAATAACACCCACCTTTGGCACTTCAGTCTTGGTCACATAAACGAGAAGCGATTACAAAGATTACATTAAGAAGGGTATCTAGACTCGGTACAGTTAGAACCCTTAGATGTATGTCCATCTTGTTTACAAGGAAAGATGACCAAAGAACTTTTCTCAGGAAAGGGAGAAAGAGCCAATGCAGTGCTAGAATTAATACATACCAATGTATGTGGCCCATTTCCAATAGAGGCAAGGGGTGGTTTTCTATACTTCATAACTTTTATTGATGATTATAGTATGTATGGATATATCTACTTAATGCGGTATAAGTTAGATTCATTTTGTTTCTTTATGGAATATCAAAATGAAATAGATAACCAACTTGGTAAGAATATAAAAGCACTTCGCTCAGACCAAGGCAAAGAATATCATAACCATTCTTTCATTGATCACTTGAAGGAGTGTGGGATATTATCCCAACTCACTCCTCCTTATACACCACAATGGAATGATGTTAGTGAAAAGAGGAATATGACCTTTCTTGACATAGTCAGATCAATGATGAGTCATACAACACTTCCATTATCCTTTTGGGGATACACATTATAGACAGGAGCATATACCATTAATCGAGTACCAACTAAAGCTACAGATGGGATTCCATATCAGTTATGGTATGGAAAGAAACCCAATCTGACACACATGCATGTGTGGGGGTGCGAGACATTTGTAAAGACTTTACTAAGTAAAAAATTAGCATCCAAAAGCACAAAGTGAATCTTTATAGGATATCCGAAGGAAACTAGTGGATACTACCTATATAACCCTTCAGATAGAAAAGTCATTGTGGAAAGATACATCACATTTCTAAAAAGTGATCACATTTCTACTAGAAATAGTGGGTGAAAGATTGATTTTGGTGAAATTAATGCTCCAGATGCACAAGAGTTGGTAGAGGAACAATCTCCGTAAGAGCAAGTGGAAGAAGAAATTATTCCTGAGACACAGATACTACGTAGGTCTATGCGAGAGGTTAGAGAACCAGAGCATTATGGTTTTCTTGTCACCGTGTCAGGTGACACAACAATCCATGAGGATGATGAACCTTTAACCTACAAAGAAGTATTAGAAGTCAAAGAAGCTACTACTTGTCAAGAAGCCATGAATTCCAAGATGGAGTCCATGTACCATAATCAAGTTTGGATTTTTGTAGACCCTCCAACAGATGTAAAACCCATTGGTTGCAAATGGGTATTCAAGAAAAATCTGGACATGGATGGTAAGGTTAATACCTTTAAAGAAATAATGGTTGCAAAGGGTTTTAGACAACATCAAAGCATTGACTATAATGAAACCTTCTCACCAGTGGCAATGCTTAAATCCATCAGAATATTGCTTGCAATAGCAGACTTTCATGATTATGAAATTTGGCAAATGGATGTCAAAACTGCTTTTCTAAATGGGATGTTGTTTGAAGACATATATATGACTCAACCTGAAGGGTTTGTTAAGTCAAAGAGTGCCAATAAAGTATGCAAGTTGCAGAGATCCATTTATGGATTGAAGTAGGAATCAAGATCATAGAATTTATGATTTGATGAGGGCATATGAGATTTTAGTTTTGTAAAAAAATGAATGAGAACCCTGTGTCTATTAAAAAGTTGAAGGGAATGCTATCATTTTCCTATTTTTGTATGTTGACGACATATTAATCATGGGAAATGAGGTGCAAGTATTACAGTCCGTTAAGACTTGGTTAAATGAATGCTTCTCTATGAAAGACTTAGTTGAAGCAACCTACATACTAGGGATCAAGATCTATCGAGATAGATCTCATAAGATTCTTGGCCTATGTCAAAGTACATATATTGACAAGGTACACAAAAGTTACAATAATGAAAAATCCAAGAGAGGATTGTTACCTATGTCACATGGTGTAAATCACTCCAAAAAAATGTTTCCAAAAACACAGGAATATATTGAATGAATGAGTAGAGTTCCTTATGCTTCGGTAGTGGGTTCTATCATGTATTTCATGCTATGTATTAGGTTTCATCCTACCTTTTCTTTAAGAATGGTGGGTAGATATCAAGCCAATCGAGGATAGCTGCACTGGACAGCTGTTAAAACTGTCCCTAAGTACTTGAGGCATACTAAGGATATGTTCTTGGTGTTTGGAGGAGATGAGGAACTAGTTGTGAGGGGATACACTGATGCTAGTTTCTAGAAAGATCATGATGATATGAAATGGCAGTCAGGCTACATCTTTTTCCTGAATGGTGGTGTAGTGAGCTGGAGAAGCTCAAAGCAAGCTGTGGTTGTTGATTCTATAGCAGAGTCCAAATATATTGCAGCTTCCGATGCGGCATAGGAAGCAATCCGGATTCGTAGCTTTATCTCATACATTGGTGTTGTACCTAGCAGTGCAGACCCTGTTCTAGTATATAGTGATAATACTGCTAAAGTGGTGCTTGCCAAGGATCCCAGGTCTCACTAGAGGAAAAAGAATATTCTTTGGATGTTTCATATATTGAGGGATTTTTATCAAAGAGGTGATGTGACAGTTAGTAGAGTAGCCACAGAGCACAATGTGGCAGACTCCCTGACCAAAGCCATTTCTCAGCAGAAGCATGATTCCCATGTGAGAGCTAGCAAGATTAAAACATGTTAGCAGTTGGCTCTAGTGCAAGTGGGAGTGTTGAAAGTGGGTGCCCTAGACACAACTAGTTTTGTACTTTGATTACTGTTACATGTATTCAGTTTGTTATTATACATGTGTTTATCTTACCATGATATTTTAGACACTTCTGCATCCACTTTATTAATGACAACGTCCTTAGATTACCTGTCGCATCAAATGGTTATAGCAGCTCCCAGGCTATGATGAGAACCCTGAGATTCCATGATAGTAATCTTAATGTAACTTCCTATGGTCCAGTTACATCATTATGAAAGGACACAGATGATGTATGACCATCAGGTGCTGGGGGCTCATAAGCATTGAGACTTCAGCTCATGTAGTTCGCACTTGATGATCTCTAGCTATCAAGATCATGAGGAAGAACCCTCATAGTAGGACCACCACATTTTTCTGGTGTCATTGGTCGTTCCTATCTACGGACATGTGTAATGGTCTCATGACATGAGATCATTATCAATGAATTTCATTTAATTACCTACATTTGATAAAAGGTGAAAACCATGGTGACAAGTTGTGGTGAGGTAGTGTACATCAGGTACGTCATTAACGGGATGTCATTGATTGAATGATCAAGAGAGTATTTTTCACTTCCGAGTTTGGGAAGAGATATCTCATGCCTGGATGATTAGGATGGTTGCACCTTCTTTAAATCCATGGCCATGGTAGTAGAAGGCAAGACCATCCTGACAAATCAACAAACAAAATAAATCAAATGAAGAATGATGACACTAAGTATGCATTCTGCTTTATTGAGATATTGATGACGAAGAGATTATATTACATGGACTGTGTTCATAGGAAGGCAGTCATTGCTTTGACTTTTCCTTATCTCTATAGGTGCCTCGATGGGTTGCTAGACCCCGCTCTTGGTCGGTGATATTATTCACTGCTATAGAGAAAATGTCTTAGAGGGTCACACACAACAGCGCTTTGAGAATCTTCCCTTTTCTGATGAATAGGATTATAGGACTTGGTGGGCCCTACCAAGGGGTCCGGGTATTATCCAATTCCTATAGATCAACAAGTAATAAATAAACTCTTTTATTATTCAAGTTTTGAATAATTCGTTTAATTTATTTATAACATGTATTTACGAGTGATTACGTAAATACGTAGATAAATATTAGTCGGACATAGATTTATATATTGGGTTCGTTTAATATTATCAGGAGGTGTGAGTTGAGTTAGAATCATGTTTATCATGTAATATATAAATTTATATATATTGCAGTTCAGTGATAAATAATAAATATTATTTATGGAATAATTTAATTTCTTATAAATAAATATTTATAATATATATAGTGAACGTTTAATACAAGGGGGCCAGGAACCCTTACCGTGTATTTTAGATATTCCCTATATATAATAAGAGAGAGGCTCTCCCTTGTACACTATTCATCCATTGGTATTGAGAGCCTCTCTCTCCTCCTGAGTTCTAGAGTGAGACTCTATCAAACTAGAACGTTCTTCAAGTTCTGCCTTCACGGATCGAAGACGCTAGTTTGTGGTGATCATCGCTACATTGAAGATCCACACTAGCACCCGAATCATGATGAGTGGCACTCATGCAGATTTGCGAGGCGTGTGTGGACGATCTAGAGGGATTCGGCGTTAGAGTCTTCGAAAAACGATCGCTGGCATCCTGCACATCGATTCTAAAGAAGTTAAATGTTCATGTTTATTTTGTGATCCTAAGATCCTTGCGAGATCCTATGTCCATGTCCAGACAAGATCACCAGATTTGATAGGGTTATGTCACTCCAGTGAAGCATAAAAATTTTAAAATCCCGGCCCACCGGCATCCGCTGCGCAGTCTCGGTACCCTACAGGGTGACCCGCTGAAACATTTGGCCCACTTCATTTCAAGGTGTGGACCCATGCTGGGAACCCCAAAACACCAGGAAGCCCCCAAAATCTGATGCTTCGTACATACATTTGAAGGGCCTATTTTTTTCTGGTATAACCTGCTACCAATCGGATCAATAGCTAGCTGGGAAGATCTTCGTAGGAAATTTATTTTGCAATTCAGTTCCACCTCTCAGAAGAAGAGTATCAAAAACCTCTTTAAGTGAATGATTAGGCCTAATGAGCATGTCATAGACTTTTTTCCTGCTGTAAAGGGCTTAAATACTCCCTTGAATTTCCATTGACTAAGGAGAAACTACAAATGATGTGTGTGGGGAATTTCAAGAAGGGAATATTCCCTTCTCTGATCACCCAGAACTACCCTGGGGGATTCCATGATTTCCCTAATAAGTCACAAAACCTAGAGGAAGCTTTATAGCTATCCAAGAAAGCACACCCATTGGCTCCTGAGATTCACATAGGAAGGGCCACTAAGGCTGAGCCTACAGTGGTGACACATATTGAGAAACCCCCCGGAAACTAGAGTTTTTACTAGTGGAGCTGAATGCACTTCCTCACAAAGGCCCTCCACCTTTGGCGTAGCCTCTAGCCTAGCAGTTCCCACCTCAGAACCTACATGCACCCATGAATAACACACTTACACTACCCAAGTGAGATTACTAGGATTTGACTCCTTGACAGGCTCCTCCAGCCCATCTTTAGGGTATGTCTCCCAGAGCCCCCTTCCAAGATAGAAGAAACTAGACCTACTCATTACGAGAGTCTCAGGTCCCTGGTTATTTCAATAGTGACATAGAACATTGAATTGTATATTTACCTAAATGTAGGAGACTAAAAGAGGCAGATATCACTGATCGCCCCATCTACTTCCCATATCACCATATCCTGGGGCGCACCCTTAAACAGTGTTATGTGTTTAAGGACTGGATTGAAGACCAATTCGACAAAAATGTAGTCTTTTCGGGCCCAACTCCGGCACATGTGACATTTGTATTTGTGAATCATGATTGTAGTAGTGACATCAAAGGCGAGTGGCATCAATTTTCTAACCGTGGTTCCTAGAAGTTCAATAACTGGATGGATCGTAAGGCAGTCACCCATTCCCAACATATTTTCATTGCATGCTTTAATTAACCAGAACCTTCATGAGACACTGTGTCCCCCACAGCCATTACCTTTGCATCAAAGTCTCATCCGTCCTCTTCCCGGATGTGCAAGCATCAGCAGCCTACGGGAAAACAAATCCCCCCACCAATATCATCATCATCCCATAATCTCCGTGACTTCATGACCCCAGAGATAGATATTCCTCCCAGGATCCATCCAGTATTGGATGGTTCTTCAAGTGACAGTCAAGGGTATGCCTCAGTTCAAAAAGTAGAGCTGGTAAACTCCTACATGATTTCTGACTACGAGACGCGCCAGACGAATCATTCCAATGTTCCATGCTGTCACCAGTGTCGACAAAGCCACATAAATATTAGTTTCCATAGTTCCTTGGGTAGTATTACTAGCCAGGCTATACATGCCACTGAAACCGGGCAGTAGGCCCAACACATAGCTCAGTATTCACAGTCTTCTCCTCTAGTGCCATCAGATCTGCCTTCACTATCATTTGTGCTGCTTGATCACGAAAAGCCACCTCGACCATGCCAAAATCAGCCACGCTCTATTAAAGACTAGTATTAGTCATTGAAACCTAATCTGGTGGTCACTCCATAGGCTTCTACTAGTAAGAAGTGGGATATTCCCAGCACCAATTAGCCACTAATCCAGCTAGTAGGGACCTGCATACCTCCTGTCACAGATCGACCTCCGGTGAGTAGAAGATCAAACCTGGAATTGAAGTATGGTGTCCTCAAACATCTTTCCAGTATTCTGACAAGGATCTCCATCCTTTATTCCCCTCTCCTATTATCAGATATATATGAATCCCTATCCAAGGCTTTAATAATCACTCTCTAGTTTGAGATGGAGGTTGCAGCCGTAGAAGCCTTCTATGTTGATGTGGTAGAGCATGCTGAGTGCCTAGCCATCATCTCATTCTCAGTATAATATGAAGGCTCTCCCATACAAGGTAACATCCTCCCACTATACATTACATTCCATTTTAATGGCGTATAGGTTCGTCACTATCTTGTTCACATACACCCTGGGATCAACTGAATCCTGACTTAGACACTACAAAAACTGGTGTTGTATAAGGATAATTTGAGTCTCTCTCACCTGAAAATTCAAGGATATGATGGGACAAAATTGACACTGATCAGCAAGATCTGCCTAATGATCCAGTTCAGGGGCCTAGTTTTTAGCACGGGGTTCATGGTGGTTTTGTCGGACACTGCCTACAATGCAATGCTGGGCAGGCCATGGGTCAACCTAAATGTGGCGGTTCCTTCATCATATCACACATTCCTCAAGTAATCCCTTAATGTTCATGTGGTCATACTTCGTGGTGACACGTCTCCCACTGAGTATTGTGATGCCCAATATCTGGATACTAACTACTATAAGTGAAAGGACATCCAGATTTAGGATAATGAGGTTGAGAATGCTATGGCTACGACTGACCCATAGACGGATCTGGATGATGCCTACATATTTCCAATCCATTGATCGAAGGTTACAACCCCAGACATGGGACAATGCTTCATTGTTTCTAGAATAAGGGGGAGCACATTTCCAAGTTCATGTGATGTCATATGATCACCTCATATTCCTACATGAATCAGGCTTGGGTGATCCCGGAGCTCCCTACCCGCATAAGGTATCGTGATGTCCACCCCATGGTGATGACAATATGTCATATTTTCTTCTGTTGATGGGCTGGGATAAATAGGCTCACGCCGAAATTCCACTGTAGCTTTGATACCATAGTGTTTTGCCCCTTGTGAGGAAGACCAGATGGGATCAAATCAACAACCTTCATCATTGTGGTTTCGACAGCACAGGAGTCCCCTAATGCAGTGTCCACTACCGCTCAAGCTGGTACCAACCTCCCTTCGATGTTGTGGGACCATATCCATGAATGATAGCTCCCCATTCTAGGTTTACCCTATCCGATACATATATATTTTCCACGTGGGGAAAAGTGGTTCTGCTCAAGGAGGTCAAGGCCCGTTCTATCATTTAATTTGTGAGATATAATGTCATCTAATGGTTTAGATTCCCCCATGTCTTCCTCACTGATAATGACACTAAATTATGGATGGCGTAGCTAACAAAATTTTATGCCAAGTACAACATCCGTTCTAACCATACCTCCCATTTCCACATGCAAGAAAATGGGAAGATTGTGGTGTTAAATAAAACCTTATCCAATATTCTAAAAAAATGTTTGTTCATAACAATTAGAGTTATTTGGACAAGCTCCCCAATGCCATATTGGATTATTGGTAGACTAATCATAATTCTACATAGGTGACCCCAAGCACCCTAGTTTATGGAACATATTCCATCCTAGCCATTGAGATTCAGTTGCATTTACTACACATGACTATCTATGTCTAGAATGAACCAGATAATGTAGATGAAGTATGTATGGATGTATTGGAAGAACTTGAAGAGAATAGGCATTGTGCCCTGCACAATCTGGAAAGGCATATAAACAAGATAACTAGAGCTTTCAACAAGAATGTTCACCTCTTCTATTCTGTGCAAGGTAACCTGGTGTTGGCCTTGAGAACATCAATGATACCTGGATGAAAACCACTAATGTTTGATCCCAAGTGGGGAGGACCTTACATTATTAACAAGGTTTATCTCAATGGTGCATACTCCTTTGTTACTTTGGATGGTGAGCGTATAACTCCTCCCACCAATGTCATGTTCCTCAAGAAAAACATTTCATGAGTAAATGAGGTTCTACGTGACCTTAAACGGTCTGGTCCTACATGACCTTAAACTGTCTGGTCCTACATGACCTTAAATTGTCCGGTCCTACAGGACCTTAAACTATCCGGTCGTACATGAACATAAACTATCCAGTCCTATATGAACATACACACTCCGGTCATACATGATCTTAAACTGTCTACTCTTACCTGACCTCAAACTATCAGGTCCTACATAACCTTAAAGTGTTATGTCCCACATTACATTAATCTATTATGTCCTGCGTGACATTAACTTGTATGATTTCCAGCATGATGTTAAACTATATCCAGTCCCACATATCCTTAAACTGTTATGTCTCGCATGACATTAAACTGTATGTCCTCCTTCTAGACGTTAAACTGCAAGAACTACATATGTCTTGGTTCTCACCCTCATGGGATGCATAAGAATGTTTAGATTCTATATATATAGTGTAGCCCCAATTTCTCTTTGACTACCTCTAGGTATAGAACTCTGGGAAGATCCCTCATGGTGTCATGTAGGATTTTTTGGACCCACTCATGTCAGGATTACGATGATCGCACCATGTGCTCCCATCCACATTCTTCTATTCTCCGACTTCCTCACTGCTAGACACTAAACTACATACCCTTCAAGAACTATGTATGGCTTGATTCCCAACCTCATGGGATATGTAGGATTTCCCAAACATTTTTTCTGTTGGCCATGTACCAACATCAAAATCTCCCATCGGGTCGGCAAACATGGGGCGGTGTTGGATTTTTTCCTCCTTTATGTCGAATTCATCATGACCGCACCATATATTCCCTTCTCTAATGATCTCCACTTATTTAAAAATCCCATTTGATGTTAAATTTCACAGGCACATTTATGATTCGTACATTCCCTATACTTGGTACCCCATCATCATTCAAATCCTAAAGGGCCCCCAAATAGTACAGATACCTAGCTATAGGTATATCCTATCATTTTGGTCCAACACCCTCAAGGGCCTCTAATAAAAAGATGATATAAGTCCCGTGTTGCGAATATGGTCAATGATCGACCCTTAGTTTTTCTTCCCATTGCATGTTACACAATATGGATGCTATGTTTTGAACCTGGTAAATAAAAATCCTTTTTCATTTTCACCAACCCCACATGTCCCAAATATTGAGCGTAGTGGTTCATTCTGCCACATTTTCTCTTCAAGATTTAGTCTTTCTCAAGCAAGAGTGTATGTCCAGCTATCGTACACCTATATGTTGGGGAGAGACCAATCATACTTCTTGTTTCCCACACCAAGAATTGCTCATGTGGTATTATGATATGTGGTAAAGAAATACCCACATGAGGAGTCATATGGCTACAGTTGTCCGGGACTCCCAGCCTCAGGACCCTTGACCCTATTTCCCCTGTAAAAAGTTCTCATCTAGGATGGTGTGGTGTGGTATATAATCACGTCCTCATTCATGTCAATCAATTTTCTCCATGCCACACATATCCACTTGAGACATCCCTCCTTCATCTACTATACTTTTTGCATGCACATGTCGTTCAATTCTTTGAGTGCCACCTAATTTAGGTTTAAATAATATTTCATATCCAAATGGACCCCCGAATTGAATGGATTCTCATCCCCAAGGATCTCATACCATTTCAGGTCAACGTCCGCAAGGATTTCGAACGAAAAATGTATACAAGTCCCATGTTGAAAATGCAGTGCACGACCGAAGCTCAATTGTCTGCCGCCGAGATCCGGTAACATAAATACGGATACTATGCTGCAAACATGTTTAATTATTATCCTCTATCGTAATTGTTGTTTCATGGTTTTCCACAAACACACTGATTCTCCATCCCCACAAGTCGGTCCCTTGTATATGAAATTAAACAAGGCATCTACGATATGATACCTATGATCCTAAACTAAGAGCATTATCATCCACACCACAATACAGTAAACTAAAATCCGGTTGGGAATTCCCATTTTAGGCCCCAAAACTATTTTGGTCCCTTGTCCCATGTGTTCATTCAGGTATTTTATGATGTGGTATGAGCTTCTACCCCCATTAACTTTAGGCTACTCTCTATTCCATACACATACCTTGTTGGGGTACCTTGCCCCTATTTGCATCCTTGCTGTAAGACAGTAAATTGCACAATATCCTTCCTCAGAACTATGTGTAGCTTAATTACCACATTTATGGGATATATAAGAACTTCTTAACATCTAGTCTTCGGGTATAGCCCCATATCTTTGGAAACTCCTTATCATTCTGGCTGCTCGGCATGAGTCCTTCCGGGGGAGGGGTACACAGTGTGGTATGTTCATATATCCACATACACATCAGGTTTGTAACAACCACACCATATACCTCTCTCTCATGAGTTCCCTTCTATACATTTCCCTACACTAAAGTTTTCAAGTCATATAATATAAATTTTAGCCCCTCAACCCTCTTCAGTGATTCAATAATGTTCCCATGAGTCATCTAGTTCAAAACCTAGAGTGGCGGGTTCTACCTAGACATGCTCTAAACCATTTTTCAGGATTCATGTTCTCCCTCATTTGGGATTTCGTTATCTTTCACATATGAAAGAGCCCCCAAATGATATGTATACTTATCCTAAGTGATCTCTTATCATTTCAAGCCAACTCCCCAGAGGACCTCAAATGAAAAATTGATACAAGTCCCGCATTGCGAATATGGCCAGCGGTTGATTCTCATTTATTGTTCTTGTTCTATGTCACATGATATGGATACTGTGTTTCAAACATGGTCAACTCTTATCCTCCATCGTCACACCAACCACACCATGCTTTAAATGTCTATTGCATGATTGACATTATTTTCCACCCCATAATGTCCACGAAAAATTTCAACACTCTTAGTAGTATCCCTAAGTGAACATTTTAACATTATGAGGATGAAGCGATGGTAATGAATCATTCGGGGCTACACACTAAATTCACCATTATGTATATCCCATGTTTTTTAAAGACGTTTTCCGCCCTTTTTCCCCACACCGACATTAACTCAGGTGAGATTAGAGATCAAATTGATGTTTGTGCTCACTTGAATGAGTTTCGCTTCTCCACGGTTCGATCTCAATGACCATAAACTAAGATCTCATTTTACATCCTCCACTACAAACTACATATTACTTTATTCCCATGCTCATGGGATACTTAGGAATGCCTAGACATATCATCTTTAGGTCCAGCATAGGTTCCACTAATTATCTCTTTTGTTCTGCATTTTAGGAACCAAATCTTATAGGATTCTGTGTTGTGGTATGTGTGTGATTATTTCCTCATTCACATGGGGTTTGTAATATCTGCAACACAAACTCCACTTATCGGAGCTGGTTTGTAGAGAACCGAAGCTTGACGTACATAGATATTACATTAATTTTTCGGAATATACAATACATAACAAGAACAGACACACAAGGACTCTAATAGTTTAGTGTCTTTGGAAACATGGAATGTAATACACTAATCATGGTGAAAGATCTTCAACATCTCCCATAAAGATCTTTTACTTTTTGTTTCCTTACCTAAAACTTTTCTTTTAATCCTGGGGGAAAATAAAACATAAAAAGGGTGAGCACAATTGCTCAGTAAGGGTAAACATGGATAAAATAAAACATACCATATACATTTGAACTTAAAAACATGAAAATAATGTTTAAACATCAAAATCATGAGCAATGACATAAAACATGGAAGTACATAAGGCATAGATCATAATGAAACATAAATCATGATAACATAGCATGGGAATAAAACAAGTAATTATGGATTTCATTAAGCACATGTAATTATTTCCATATTATCCAAGGCATTACTGCCAAGACCATCTTAGTGGACAAAGTCCCTTTCTGAATTGAGTTCACTCCTCGTTCCAGTCCTATATTACTGAACCGGTTTAACTTGTCGTTCCAGCCATGTCTATCTCATGAGATATAAATCTTTACCCAATGCATTGGAGGGAGATATAGGTCCCACCCATCTCATAGTGAAATCATTCTTACTTGTGTCACAAAATAAACGTAAAACATTCATCATAACCCAAAGAATAAAATGGGTTTCATAAACATCATCCCATCATCACATAAACCATATAAAACAAATGTATATTTCATCATAAGAAAATTGAAACCATGTAAGTCATAGAGACATTATACATGAAACATACACATATGAAATAATATCATCTTAGATAGAAAATGGTTTTGATAAAACACTTGAAATGAATTTTTGAGGAATGTATTTGTTCTTCTTCAAAATAAATTTCTTTTCACAAAACATCATGCAATTTTAAAAGAAAAGGATTTTGTGGAAAATAGTCATGAGATCTTTTGGAGGAAGCTTCAGGAAATTAAAGCTTTATAAAATCGTAAAAATATGTTCATGTCGTATAAGATTAAAAAAACATTGTTCTCGTACTTCTGCTGGAAAAGTCAAAAAGTACCTCGCATGGTAAAAAAAAGAAAGATTCCTTCCATATGATGTGGTAAAAGTAAGAAAAGGGTAAAAATGTCTTAATCATACATAGAAGGAATGTAAAAATTTTATGAAAACATTTTGAGAGAATATGGACATGGATAATAAACATAACCACTAGTAAATACTTATGAGTAAACAATCTCGAATAAGAATGAGATTGGAATAATTATCCATTACCTTAGGTCTGATATGCTTTGTACGTATCTGAACCTCCTCTTATTTGAAGCGCCCCAATGAGACCTCCTTTTAGGGAACTAAAATTGGTCTTTAAAGAAGAGAAAAACTGCTAGAATGTTTCTATGGAAGTGTAGAAGTGAAATAGGCAGGGGTCGGCCGAGCTTGAAGGCTCAAATTGGTGTGAGGAAGAGAGGGAGGTGATTCCCTTTTATAAGGGAGGAGAGGGGCACCATTGGAATAAAAAATTATTATTTTATTATAAAGTCAAATTCTGTTTTAAATACCTCCAAATTGATATATTTTGAAGCTAAGGTTGGATGGGTCTCAATCCTCTCATCCAATAGAATTTAGACAAGTTTAGGTCATTATAGTAACCTTATCTTTTAGTTTTAACTCTTAGTTAATTAGATTGACATTTACCATGTCACTTTGTATTTTTATATTATATAGTTAATAAACATACCATATACATACAAGAGACCCCCAAGTGGTTCATTAATGATACACCAATCATGATATAAGTATCTTGACAGAACCTTAGATTTTTAGGAATATAAAAACAATTAATAATATAATATTTCTTTTAAAAACTATTTTATGTCAATTTTGACACTATTTGGTAATTGATTTTTGTGAAAACCATAACAGATTGATTAGTTCGAAAAAAATTAATTAAATCAATACTAACAAGTCATATTAATATATAAAATTATTTTAATTCATAAAAAGTCTCAAATTACATTTATTTGGGTATTTATAACATCAATTATGTCAATATTTCATTAATAAGATAATTTCTGCATCATCATTGTGTCATAAATAAATTAAATTATTTAATGACTAAAAAATAAAAATAAAATATCATTATGTATGAAATATTTTTAGCATTCTAATGAATATTTATAGTCGAATTTATATTATGTATTACCCAATATTAAAAATTATTTACTTATTAAACATTGATTTTAACTATTTTAACCCTTCTTTAAATAAATTAATAATAAATGTCCTAATCTATTCCACGTGGGTATAAATGGTCATATTTTATTCCTAAGGTTTTTTTGTCGAATTAAACTTATCAAATAGAATTAGGACATGTGTTAGGGTAATAATACTATCATTTGTACCCTTAATTACCCGATTTACCTTTAACTATGGAAAATAAAATTTAACGTAGTTACTATTCATAAAGCCCAAAAATAAAAATTAGCTTATTAACATAATTTGGACCCATTGATTCCCAATATGGAATCCATTTTACCAAATTCAATACACAAAAGTTGCAGAAATTAAATTAAAATTAATCATGTTGTCGAAAGGAAACATATTTTTGTTTAAAACATTACAAAAGATTGAATTGATTAAACCTACGAATTCAATGTAAAATCAATGCTAATGACATAAATTATATTAAATGGTAAAAATATATTCTATTTATACTTTTAAACCATTCAATATTATAATTTATCCACATAAATTATTACGATGAAAAAAAGTTGTTTTTATTTAAAATATAGCGTGTTTTTACTATTCATTAAAATATGAAAGTTATCGGAATAATATGATAGTTTTATCCAAGGTAAAATTTTATATCCTTATTCCAAAGAATAATTTTATTCGTGAAATTGAACTTATAATCATGTCAAAAACTAGATTTAAAGTGGGTGCTCCATCAAAAGACGGCAAAACTGTATTTTTTAAAAAATATTTATTTTACCCGAAAAAATTATTTTGTTCTTATACCATGTTCTAGAAAATGTGTAAGAACAATAATATTGTTATAAAATTCAAAATTTAGTTAATACTATTCATAATGGCTAGTTTATAATAATATTATAATAATATATCATTGTTTAGTAAAACCCGGTATTGCATACAACACATGCTATTGAGGAAGGTCCTGATTGCGTGTAATGTAAGCCAAGTCAGGGTTGTGTATACCGCAAATTAATACGTTGTTGCGTATAGTGAAAGATTATATTGGTGTAGCGTACAAAATAAGACATCAATGAAATTGAAAAGAATATTTTTCATAAAATCTCGGGTTATTACATTCTACCCCCCTTAAAATGAATTTCGCCCTCGAAATTTGTCGGGATTATATATGGTTTTCTACTTGAAAGTTTATTTAATTGAAACCCACATCGTAAAAAGGAATACCAAAACTTATATTTAAAAGATAAAGTATGAAACGTAATGGTTACCCAAATAAGGGTTTCCACATAGGAGAACATAGGTGAAAATATGGATATAGAAGAGAAATCTAACCATCATGTTATGATGTAGAGTGGTAGAGAACATGGCTATGAAAAATCCAACAATCACACAACCATAAATTTGTGATGATCAAAGGTACCATCTGATTCATCGGATATAAGAGGACTAGGACAACATTTTTAGTTTTCAATATCATTTCCCTAAAGTTGATGAAAGAAATACTTGGATGATTTTGGTACAATCTCACTGTTGTTCGTGAATTGAACAATTTCCATTTAATATCTTAAATAAGTGAAGTTGAATTTGTTATTCGTAAAGCGTTATCAGATCATGTGATAGAATGATGGGTCATTCTATCTGTTTCAAACAAAAGGTTAGAAAAAGTTATAAGTCCATATTATGGTGAGATTAGTCGTATATGGTTCCAAAAATAGGCTTAGACTTTATTTATCATACCTATTAATAAAATAAAACTACTTTCCACTAACTAGGGACTTCCTGTAGGCCAGTGGTAGGCGATAAAGGCCAGTCGCACTTCGGTTGTGGGTTCGATTCCCACAGCCTTGTCCAACATGATGGGCTGTCACCCATCCTGCAGGTTGCCCTTTTTCTAAAACTACATTACTATAACATACCATCAATAATGTAGAAAACATTTCTACCCTTAAACAATACTAACATATGTCTAACATAATCCATTCTAATATTGAGTCTTATCTAAAATACTTCGGTCCAAGCTCATAGTATAAAGAAAATGATTACATGAAATGTAACATAACTATCACGTGAATGCCACCATTTATCCCCCATATATAATAAGATATAACTTGTTGGTCAAATTACAACCATGTGAATACCTTAATCATGTATTCTATTGAAAAATGAATACCCATTTAACCTTAGTGAAAACATGAATGCTGTCAAAAGTTAACTCTTTCGACATACCAAAATCCCAAAATTTCTATATTCTCAAACCATGATATCACTTTGTCCTTATTTTAGTCATGAGATCATGATTACTACCATATTATTTTCTCCTAATCCCTTCCATATGCACATTTCATCTACTTTCCAAAAATATTTGAATCACTTTTCATGGTTACCGGTTCCATAAAATTATTGAAAACCGCAATAGACAAATACAAAAATATTCTAATACACCATAAAAGTACCTCAAAATCATTATTCTTGAATACCAATACATAAACACTTCAGTCCATCCTCTTCAATGATTGTCCTGGAATAAGTCCTTCCTTGATTTAGAAGTAACTTTTTAGGTTAGGGCATTGAGATGGGTAATGCCCACGTTCTCCACAAATAAGATATTGAACTCCATAACAGTTTGTCACTCTATGACCCTTTTCTCCACACAGATAACATATGTCCCTCTATTTGAGATATTCCTCAAGGTTCTTCTTCCCATATTTAGAAATCTCAATCCTCCTTTCTTTATGCTCCTCAACATGAGAACATGCATAAATGTTTATCTTCATCTTATTTGATGAATTAGGCATACCACTAAATTTCACCTTGTTAATCATATATCGCAATGACTGATTCAGCATAATCACAATATCTTTCTCTCTAGGAATTATGCAACTTTGTTTCTCATAGTAACCAATTTGTCCATCGGATTCAATATTAACCCAATTCCATCTTGTTCCCTCCATTGACAAAAACACCAAATGAATTATGTGAGAGGCAAAAATCATAAAAGGAAAATAACATAATAAAGGGGGAGTACCGTAGACATATAACATCATAGGTTTAATTATAAGATCGTTAGCGCAATTCTAGGATTATAACCTATAAGTATACTTAACCTTAGGGACATCCCTATACATACCTTTGAAATATCACTAGGGATCTCACTAACGTTTTCGCGTCCTAGTTTCCAATGGATGACTAAACCTTTCCTCTGATACCAAATGAAGAGACCTGAAGCTTGATGTACATAGATATTACATTACTTTTGTAGAATACACAATACATAACAAAAACAGACACACAAGGACCGTAATAGTTTTGTGTCTTTGGAAACTTGGAACGTAATCCTCTAATCATGGTGAAAGATCTTCAACATCTCCCATAAAGATCATCTAATTTTTGTTTCCTTACCTACAAATTTTCTTTTAATCCTGGGGGAAAATAAAACATAAAAAGGGTGAGATCAAATGCTCAGTAAGGGTAAACATGGATAAAATAAAACATACCATATTCATTTGAACTTAAAAACATGAACATACTATTTAAACATCAAAATCATGAGCAATGACTTAAAACATGGAAGTACATAAGACATAGATCATAATGGAACATAAATCATGATAACATGGCATGGGAATAAAACATGTAATTGTGGAATCAATTAATCACATGTAATGATTTCCATATTAGCCAAGGCATTGCTTCCAAGACCATCATAGTGGACAAATTCCCATTCTGAATCGATTTCACTCTTCGTTCCGGTCCGATATTACTGAACCGATTTAACTTGATGTTCCAGCCATGTATATCTCATGAGATATAAATCATTACCCAATGGATTAGAGGGAGATATAGGTCCCACCCATCTCATAGTGAAATCATTCATACTTGTTCCACAATATAAACATAAAACATTCATCATAACCCAAAGAATAAAATGTGCTTCATAAACATCATCCCAAAATCACATAATCCATATAAAACAAATGGATATTTCATCATAAGAAAATTGAAACCATGTAAATCACAGAGACATTATAATTGAAACACACACATATGAAATAATGTCATCTTAGATATAAAATGGTATTGATAAAACAATTGAAATGAATTCTTGAGGAAAATATCATTTCTTCTTCAAAAACAATTTCTTTTCACAAAACATCATGCAATTTTAAAAGAAAAGGATTTTGTTGAAAATAGTCATGAAATATTTTGAGGGAAGCTTCATGAAAATATGGAATTATAAAACTGTAGAACTCTGTTCAAGCCGTATATGTTTAAAAAACATTCTTCTCGTACTTCTGCCAGAAAAGTCAAAAAGTACCTTGCATGGTAATCAAAAGAAATATTCATTCCATACGATGTGGTAAAAGTAAGAAAAGGGTAAAAATGTCTTAAACATACATGGAAGGAAAGTAAAAATTTTATGAAAACATTTTGAGAGAATATGGACATGGATAATCTAAATAAACCCCAGTAAATACTGACGAGTAAACAATCTCGGATATGAATGAGATTGGAATAATTATCCCTTACCTTAGGTCTAATATGCTTTGTACGTATCCGAACCTCCTCTTCTTTGAAGCGCCTCAATGAGACCTACATTTAGGGCACTAAAATTGGTCTTTGACGAAGAGAATAACTTCTATTATGTTTCTAGGGAAGTGGATAAGTGAAATGGGCAGGGGTTGGCCGAGCTTGAAGGCTCAAATTGCTGTGAGGAAGAGAGGGAGGAGGTGCCCTTTTGTAAGGGAGGAGAGTGTCACCTTTAGAATAACTAAAACTATTATTTTATTATAAAGTCAAATTCGGTTTTTAATACCTCCAAATTGTTATATATAGAAGCTAATATTGTGATGGGTCGAAATCCTATCATCCAATAGAATTTATACAATTTTAGGTCATTATATAAACCTTATCATTTAGTTTTAACTTTTAGTTAATTAGATTGACATTTACCATGACACTTTGTATGTTTATATTATATAGTTAATAAACATACCATATACATACAAGAGACCCCAAAGTGGACCATTAATGATACAAATATCATGACATAAGTATCTTGGCCGAATCGTAGATTTTTAGGAATATAACAACATTTAATAATATAATATTTGTTTTAAAAACTATTTTATGTCAATGTTGACACTATTTGGTAATTGATTTTTGTGAAAATCATAACAGAATGATTAGTTAGAAAAAAATTAACTAAATCAATACTAACATGTTATATTAACTTATAAAATAATTTTAAATCAAATAAAAGTCTCAAATTACATTTATTTGGGCATTTATAACATCAATTATGTCAATATTTCATTAATAAGATAATTACTGCATCATCATTGTGTCATAAATAAATTAAATTATTTAAGGTCTAAAAATTACAAATAAAATATCATTATGAAGGAAATATTTTTTTCTTTCTAATGATTATTTATAGTGGAATTTATCTTATGTATAACCCTATATTAAAAATGATTTACTTATTAAACTTTGATTTTAACTATTTTAACCATTCTTTAAATAAATTAATAATAAATGTCCTAATCAAATCCAAGTGGGCCTAAATGGTCATATTTAATTCCTAAGGTTGTTTTTGGTCGAATTACACTTATCAAATAGAATTAGGACATGTGTTAGGGTAATAATAATATCATTTTTACCCTTAATTACCCGATTTACCTTTAACTACGGTAAATAAAATTTACCGTACTTACTATTCATAAAGCCCAAAATTAAGAAGTAGCTTATTAACATAATTTGGACCCACTGATTCCAAATATGGAATCCATTTTACCAAATAAAATACACAAAAGTTTCAGAAATTAAATTAAAATTAATCCTATTGTCGAAAGAAAACGAGTGTTTGTTTAAAACATTGCAAAAGATTGAATTGATTTAACCTACGAATTCAAGGTAAAATCAATGCTAATTACATAAATTATATTAAATGGAAATAATATATTCTATTTATATTCTAATCCCATTCAATATTATAATTTAACCACACAATTTATTACGATGAAAAAATGTTGTTTGTAATTAAAATATTGCGTGTTTTTACTATTCATTAAAATATGAAAGTTATCATAATAATATGAAAATTTTATCCAAGGTAAAATTTTATATCCTTATTCCAGAGAATAATTTTATTTCTTAAAATTGAACTTATAAACATTTCAAAAACTAGATTTTAAGTGGGTGCGCCATCAAAAGACGGCAAAAATGCATTTTTTTTAAAAATCCTTATTTTACACGAAAAATTTATTTTGTTCTTATATCATGTTCTAGAAAATGTGTAAGATGAATAATAATGTTATAAAATTCAAAATTTAGTTAATACTATTCATGACGGCTACTTCATAATAATATTATAATAATATATTGTTATTTAGTAAAACCCAGTATTGCGTACAACACACGCTATCGAGGAAGGTCAGGATTGCGTGTAATGTAAGCCTAGTCAGGGTTGCGTATACCGCAAAATAATACGATGTTGCGTATAGTTCAAGATAATCTTGGTGTAGCGTACAACAGAAGACATTAATGAAATTGAAATGAATATTTTTCATAAAATCTCGGGTTATTACATGGTTTCTCATTCTGGTTTGTGTGCAACCATTCCATATTGCACACACCCCCTCATCTTACACCAACCCCTTATTTTATGAACTTTTTTGGTCCTTGGGCCAGAGGTTTCTTCCATAGAATCACACATGGTGTGATGTGGACCGATTCCTCATTCACATCGGGTATGATTTATCACATCATATGGATTCCCTCTATGGTCTCACATGAATTTAAACTATTGGGTATTTATTGCGTGACGTTAAAATGCATTGGTTGGTCCTACCACACTACCTTAAACTGTAAAATTATCATCCTGGTCGCACGAAAAAAATAGCACTACCTCATAGTGTCCTCACTCAAGGGGACTTCATGTTGGGTATTGGTTATCCACCATACAATTTTCAACGCCTAGATATGTATTAATTCCTATAGAGATACTCAGATTCTCTGTCCTAGGTTTATCGCTTCACAAAAAAGAACACATCAATCCTAAAGTAAAAAACAAGATCTATCAAATACAACTTCTTTTGGTGTAAGGGCCAGACCCAATGACCATTCATTGGCACTGGCACCTTACCATGATATCTCTAGAACTACATATGGCTTGATTCATATTCTATTGGGATACTTAGGAACACTTGAGAAATTTTGCTTAGTCCCTACATAACTTTCACTTTCGGCCCCTCAACCTAAAAGTTTATCGGGGAGCAAATTATGGTGATACAGACACCTGCTATCCTCATTCACATCAGGATTAATAATTACATCACCACGTGTGCCCCCCCCCCTCAGTTCCATCTATGTTCTGTTCTCTATGAACATAAACTAAGACAACATTACATCATTCCCAGAAGACATTAAACAACATGACATCTTCTCGAACTATATATGGCTTGATTTCCATCCTCATGGGATATGTTGAAATGCCTAAACATATTGTCTTCAGGTCCAGCCCTAGGAATATTAAATCCTATCCCCTCATTTTTTCCTCATGTCCCGAACTCTTTTGGGAACATGTGGTATGGTGAGTACCTCTTTTGTTCTCATTCACATCGGGTTTTGCAACAGCCGCACCATGTTCCTCCCTTGTCTTTTCCAAATCAGGTCTGAGTTCATTGAACCTAAAAAACAATCTAACTGTGGGAACTACGCATTAGGTTTCACAACTTCACCACCCTATACAAAGTCCATTAAATCAAGTACCCCCATAATGGTCCACCCTATGACCTTAAGATGAAAGCGTGTACCCCAGGTCCCCTGTCTTTGGAAAGGTACTCAAATCCCTCTACCCGATACATATTATTTTAATACTCAGATGCATTGTGACAATGATCCCAATGTGTGGATTTTCTACAGGGACATTTCCTCATTCCATGTCTAAGCATCATGAGCCCATTATTTGGATCCCCGTCATCTTCCACGTCTAAAGGGACCCACTTTACGGCCTCGTCTCATGCCACATTGGCTTACCTATCATCTTGGGACAATGTCCCTGAGGACCTTAGACGACATTTGTGATAGGTCCCATGTTTTGAACATGGTCAGTGGTCAACCCTCATTTGACTGTCTCCATTATAGGATAATGAGAAAAATTTACTGTGCTTTGAAAATGGTTATTAGTTATCCTCCATTTCCACATCACTATCATTGTGGTCTAAATCATGATCACTATGATTCACATATTTTCACTCCATTATGGTCAAGTAGAATTCCAACACACTCAGTTTTACACCTCCGTGCATCTATGCACATTATGAAGGTGGGTCAATACTATTGGGATGCCATTCACATAGAATTACATTACCCCTCATGTGTGCCTCCTAGTACAAGGAAAGTCCCATAACAACTCCTTTTTCCCACATCAAGCATGAATCACGTGGAATTAGTGGATTTGGTTGGATGTGTACAGGCATAGCCATGCCACACCTTCCTTTCGTCGTCCCACAAGATATTAAACTGCACTCTCCTAACTATGTGTGTCTTGATTCCCATTCTCATGGGGTATGTAGGAATGCCCAGGAAACCTGTCTCAGGCCCAGCTTGGTCTTCACCCTCATCCCCCAACCTATGGATTCTCATGAGAGCATGTGTTGTGGCGTGAACTCTTATGGTCCCCATTCAGATCGGTGTATGTACCACACCACACATTTATTTTATGGGTATGCATGTCCTCGAAGCATGAATTTAAACTACATCCGCTACCCTGAACAAGTTCAGGATGCCCCATGATAATTATGGGATGCCTCAGCTTCTTCGGTAGAGAGGATTTCCCCTATCTATGTTTTCCACCTACCATGCCATGATTAAGAACTACGTTTGGATTGATTGTCGTTCACATGGGATGCGTAGCGATTCCCAAACAACTGGCCTTGGGACTATCCCCTAGGTCATTAAACCTTATTTCCCTTCAACCCTGATATTGCTCTAGGCAGTATGACCTTTAAACTATGTGCATCGTCCTCACAGTGTGACGATTAAACAAAGTGTTTATCATCTTTATTGGTATCAAATAAAACTACACAACATTCCAGGTCTTTACAATAGAGGTCCTATTTGGAAGTAGGAATGATCCCTGATCAGACTGATGCACCCACCGAACGTGTCTTCACCACAGTGGCATAATTTCAAGAATGTTGGACACCATTTGAACAACCCAACACTCCACCCCACATTTTGTGTGCCCTTTATTTGGATGCTCGTCCTATCTCATGTCTAACGTAACCCCCTAATAGTATGGATTCCTGTACTATGTCTCACCTATTGTCTTAGGATAACATTTGTTAAGACTAATGGATGTCATTTTGATTCAGGCCCCATGTTTCGAACTTTGTCAGCATCGGTCCTCATTTGTTATCCCCATGCCATGCTAACATAATAATGATGTTGTGTTTAGAACACATTCAAAAATTATCTTTCATTGACATGTCAGTTCAAAAATGTTTTTAATTTTGGGTATCATGTTTCAAACATTCCAATATATTATGTTTGGATCAGTTTTAACTCCCCTAGAGTTACGCCACCGATGCGCTAGAGCACATTGGGAAAAAGGAAATTCGACTATTCTGAGAACTATATCCCCCTGTCAGGCCCCCCTCTTTTTTCTCAGAAATCAGGATTGGTCATTCGAAGCCTGGATGCCTGAAAACATGGTCAACACCCTTACACTTGGATATAATAACAAAGTGGTCACACAATGTTTCCCGCATCGGGCCTAACCTGTGTGTGCTTAGGTATTGATCACTAGATATTCCATGAATGTAACAAGTATGTAGTGGACCAAAACATATAAAAGGGCCCACACATATTCCAGACCTAAATAAGTAAATCTTGAATGAATGTTTGTGGGTTTACATAAGTTACAGTTCCCAAGGATCATCCCCTCCATTTGATGGGTTAACCTCTTCAACGATGAATTGTAGCTTTTCCACCCTCCGTCCTATGGCGTCCAAGATCCACTATCTTCGTTTAGCTCCAGTTCCTCTTTGGCAGTGAGAGAGCGTACTTCATCTGCCTCAGTCCAGGTTTAGTCTTCGTCAGCTAGGATAGTAACCATATATTTAAAGGTGTTCTTAATCTATTATTTTACATCTACTAGTTGGGACTTTAGGCATGATATGTGCATCGAATTCACCTCATGTAATGAAGAAAACTCATTTACATGTCTCCTTAAACGTTGTTATTCATTTTCAACCTCATGGTTCCTTTTTATTTTGACTTTCCTTCTATTTTTCCATCCTACACTGAGAGTTCATTCATCCTACCTCACCATCTCAATATTTTAATATTGAATAATTGCATGATGGCATTGTAAATTTACTTACCCAATGCATAGTTCACGCAGTCAGGTACAAAGCCTCCCCTTCTGATCTACCCATTTCCTTTGCGGGGTCTCCATGATAAAGCGCTGGATCAACTTCCATGATCGTTGATGAACGTACTTGCTATCATCTTTTTCGGAGGTAGTTTCATCCTGATCAAGTGGGTTATCAGGTTCGTATATGGAAAACGCCTCCAAGAGATCTACAACAGTGTCTTCCTTGAATTGGTCCTCATCCCTGGATTCCACTTCGATGATGTCCACATGGTCCATCTTGAATTATGTAACACTGGAAACATCGCCCTCCACCATTGGCATTTAATAGGGAACTATGTCCTAGTCTAATAGGGTACTCAATGTGATAGGGAGTGGCACCACAATTTTGATTGGTTCCTCGGGTCTTCCAGTTATCTATATTATTAATGTACGCACCACCCTCGAAATGGTGTATGTATAGTCCGTGTTAGCCAGTTCGACCGACTAAATGATGAGTACGAATCTAGTGTGTGAGACTCACCTTGGTCTGCCCCATGGTCATGCATCTTGTCTACCATCACTGGGAGGCTTGGAAGCGGCCCCCCGAATATGATTTGGTCTCTGAGGCTTCTGAGAATGTCACCCCTACTACCCAAGCCTCGCTAAACTCTACCACCACCATCTACCCAGTTGTGGCCCCCCCAATATTAGGTCTTTTTCGACTAACACATGCTCATCCTCGTTAGCGATGGTGGTCGAGTGATGAATATTATGCACAGATGCGTGTTAGTTAAGAAATCATGAAATTAAAGTGATCACATTAGTGCATTGAATGGAAGTGTGAACTTACTTCCAAGGTTGCGGAAAACTTTCCCATGGGTATTCCCCCCCCCCCCGAGGCTAATATCTCACCTTCTTCAAGAAACTCTTCTATAGAGGTCCCATTCATTACTCGATGGTTGTATCCCATGTTGGATTCTTCAAGACTTGATTTTTCTGTATGGCTATACAAGGGGAAGCGCTCCACCAGTGGGGCTACAGTTGGCTCTTCGGGAGTGGTCGTTTTCAGCAACACCCTTGCCCGATGTGACATCAACAACCTGTTACTACTGAATTGTATTACCTCCTCTAGCTCCATTTCATATTTTCTCCCCTAGATAGGAGTAACATGAAAGTGTCCTTTCACCAGGCCGAGCTCCCCCAACAACATGTTGTGCATGTTCAGGTTCGTCCATAAACCGTTAATGTCCTTGTATTGTTTTCTCTTTTCCTAGTCGATCCATGAATATGAGAAGAGACCATTATAAGGGATTGATGCCAGATGCAGCTTCTTCCTAGGATCATGATGGGAGATTCTACAAAATACCTAAGTTGAATCACCTACCTCTTCGGTCCTCCTGAGAGGAGCCACTGGGTCTTGCACTGTCCCATCACCCTCAGAATCCCCAGTCAACACCAGAATTGTATTTTTCTTCTTCATGGACTACCTCTTTTGCTATCACATCTTCACACCATTGGTGAGAGTTTTCATCACCTTCTCGGTGTCCCCCATCCCCACAATCTAGCATTGTGTTGTTGGAACCACCTTTCTGGCCCGAATGGTCACTTACTTCAACATCTCTCAAATATTGGAAGAATCCAAACATTTTGAATACTAGTGGACCAATCTGAATGCATCATTGGATGGGGGAATATCATTTGAAATTCTTCCGTACTCCCTTATAAACATGTGCATGAGTTATCGAATCAGAAATAGGTGACTCTCAGGGCGCAATACCATATAAACTCGGGGAGTCATCCTCTCTAGGCAACAAAACTGTTGGGAAAACTGGTGGGGTGGATAGTTCAAATATAGGGTTCACAATCCACTCATTCCACCTGCACACCACCGTGAAAGGATAGAATATATGACCATTTAGCTATCATACCTGGTTTTTTTCCAGAGTATAACCCAATTGGAAAATGGATGGGATGAAAGATAAACTATTCTGCTCGCCCGATTTTACCCTGCATGGTCACAACATCTAGCTTCAATGGGGAAATCCCCACAATGTTCAAAATCGATGGGTGAGAATGTATCCTCGATGGAGAAATGAGGTTGAGGTATTCATAACCCAACATGTGTGATGTGATCTAGCTGTACAAAAATTGAAATGACCCGCATACTCAAAGTGTCCTCTTCCCCTCATTAACATGCTAGATAAGATGATAAAACTTTTCCAGTGTTGGTATTCCCAAGTTTCTTTTATCCCTGCAAGCTAGATGAGCCACCAAGATAAATGTGCTTGGCCGCACCCACATATGGGTATCCCTTACTGGTAATATGCACCCACAGAACAACACTATGAAAAACCCAGCAAGCCTGACTATAAGCCGCTGCTCTGTCTTAAAACTATATCCCCACAGCTTCCACTGGATATCTTCTAGGGTCTGCCAGTATGAAACCTATTTTCCTCGCTGAGATCCTTTTGGAAAATTAAGGGGCATTGAAGGTGGTATCCCATCTTCTGAGGGGAAATTGATGAATTAGACAAACCACTGCTTGAAGTGGATGTATCAGGTTATTTTTTTTCTTCGTCTGTTCCTAGCACAAGTCTCAGTAATGGCAATGCCAAAGGCAGAATTTGACCCCCATCTCCCTAAGCATTCACAGTAGGAAAGAACTAGTCATACATTCACCCAATAATCTAGATTACAAAAATTTGGTGGGGGTCCTAACGGTTGATCCCAACCTCTCCATGGTGTAGGTGGAAAGTGTTGGTATCTAGAGACCACCGGCTAAACAACCCCACTATAAATTCCATTAGTTGGGAGATGCTGAACTAGGGGCCCACACTACCTTATACAGGCCAATCCATCTCAATACATTCTTGAACTTCCCACAGTACGTGCATTCCCAGTAGGGCCAAGCCCAATCGTCTGTAAAGATGCCACCCTAGTTCAATTCCCAGCTTGTGATCCACCCCTTGTCTAGATTTCTAAGCCCAGCCTTAGGTATTTTCTTATATAGGGGTGGGGATGTCTCAGGTGGTGGTACCCTACCATCAATTCTATTGACATTATTGTATAAAACATTTGTTGTAAATGGGGTGTTATCTTTCTTAATGTTCCCATTTGTGTCCCTATGCCACTGATATTTCTCAAGAGTCCCACTAAACCAATAGGCTGGCTCATCTCTTCTGGCATTTGGAATAAAGACCTCTCCCCGCAAACAAAAAATATATAATGGAAGATTATTGCATATCAGATATTCCTTTTTCACTGCTATAAGTATCTCCTTCAATGATGTGTTATCGGAAGTACTCCATATGTACTCACCTAGTTTTGGGTTATTTTCCATGACCTCCCTCTCAGAGGCATCAAAACAAACCTCTCGCATAGCCTCTTGAGTAGCCAGTTAATCAAATGACTTTGGAAAAAAATTTGGTCAAGAGCATTCGTGAAGACCCTTCCTAAAGACCATATCTCCCCTCTTTTCACCATGAAGAGACATGGGGGTTTGGCTCTCGTTTCCAAATAAGGTCATTGTTTGTGATACTCCAATACTCTTAAAAGCGTTCATGAAGTACTATTCCAAAGAATCTACTTTTCTAAAGCATTCATGGAGTGGATCGATCATGAAGAGTGGTCAAGAACCACTGTTCGAAATGATCTAGGTACAGACAAAAAATCTTTTGAGCCCCTATATATAGGCGCATGAGGCGCACAACTTCGCATCACCCCAGCTCCGCGGCGCCCTCTGCTTCGTGGCGCCCTAGGCTCCATGACACCCCTGGCTCCACAAATCCCCAGGCTCCATGGCACCCCTGGCTGCATGGCGCCCTAGCTTCACTAAGCCACGGACTCCCCCCCTGCATCGTGGCATGACCCGCAAATGGTGTCCCAAATACTGAAGTGTTATGCAGTTCTACTTCGAGGCATCTCTCCCCTCTGTGAGGCCCTCTGTGGGCTGACAAACCAGATCCTTTCTACTGCACCGTGTGACTCTATGGCAAGATAGACACCCCCAAATCTAGGGTTTTCCAACAAACAGAAGGCACACCCTCTATCAAACACAATTGTTACATTGGCCTCCCACCCTCCTGTTTGACGTATACCTTCACAAATCCATAAAATGGACTCCCAAAGGTACTTGGACTTTTCAAGGCAGCCCCCTTTTCGTTCTTTTCAATCTCCTCTTATGGGGGAGATTCCCTTCATGAAAGATCATTCTCATCATAGAGTAAGGAGCCCCTTCATGGTGCTCAAGGTTTTTCAAAGCGTAAAGCCTTCAAGAAATTATACCAAAAATAAGAGGTATTCACTACGGTGGAGCCCTGCTCCATTAATGGAAGCACTTCATGAAGCCTTTTCCTTTCGCGAAGACTCCCCTTTTCAGGAAGTATTTTACCTTCGCGGATCCCCACTTCTCTTAGTGTTCATTTACCTTAATGAGGTGCCGCTTCTTCACAAAGACCACTCTCTTCACAAAGACCAGCCTCTTTGAAAAGCCTATCCTATTGAAAAAACCCCCCTCTAATTCTAAATGATTTACAAACCCCTTTCTCATTGGACCCCCAATGATATTACAAAGAGACTTTAAAGTCCCTTTGTTGGTGCTTCCTATAGCGTTGCTTCAGCTCATTCTTCTTCAAATAGTCATGTTAATGGATATTGATTCTTCGAATAGCCACGCTAACATGGTCCCCTCAATGGATCACTCCATGACACCCCTCCTAATAGAATTGCCAGTCTCTTCCATTCACCCAGGGTTAAAGAGTTTCAGTTATGTAAATCCTAGGGGTGTAGAGTGAACCCGCCTCATACAAGATATAGGATGTTAAACTGCCATCCTTAGCACATGATGTTAAATTGTGGCCTCACCCCGCACACTCTACGTGGGCCCCCGCCATCTCAAACATTCTCAATACCTACTTGTCTCCACATGAGTGAGATCGTCGTGACGTGTAATGAGATCCTCTTTGCTAAAGTGGCACCTGTCTGCAGGGAAGGGAAACCACTGTTGGTGTAAACCCCCAACCTTTATTTCAGGAGGATGTGTCCCGGATCCTTATCCTATCTCCCATGCCTACGACCAGAGGAGAGATAGGCACCCAGACCATCGTTATTCCGTCCCTCTTTTGTTGGGCTTTGTCTCCATTCAGGCCACAATCATGGAGTAAGTCCCAATATCCATCTCCCTAGGCTTCTAACCACACGTAAGTCCCTATTTCTTCTATAGGATTCTAACCGCGTGTAATCCCATGTTTCCTTTTTGGGTTGTGGACCACACATAATCCCCTGTTTCCTTTTTGTGTGACGAACCACGTGTAAGCCTCACTCGACATCCCATAGACACAGCTTTCACGATGTGATAATCATGTCTTTGCTGCCTCTTGTTTCTAATATAGAGCATGAATCATGTGGGATTAGAGTAAGCATTGGCCATGGCATCCACTTCTGGCCACCTTGGAGTGTAAGCCCCAACACCTCTTCTAAAATATAGGGACTTTGATCCTTACCAGGTGAAGGTACATAGGAAGCCACCATGAGGTTTAAGCCCAACAACCATTCGTCTGGACCACATCATGTCAGTCCACTGACACATCACCTCCTTAACTATGTGGACTTTGATCCTTTCCATGGAAATATACGAAGGAAGCCTCTCTGAGCATCAATCCCAACAACCATTGGTCCCAGCAACTTTACGTCAGTTCACAGACACCATTCCGATCTACATGGACTTTGATCATTGCCTAGGAAAGGTACATTGGAAGCCTCCCTGGGGTTTAAGACCAACACCTATTGGTCCAAACCCCCTTCACGTCAGCTCACCAACACCATCCCAAAGTACGTAGATATTGATATTTTCCAATGAAAGGTATGTAGGAAGTGAAGTGCCCAGATCAGTGTGAATCACTGAGAGGGGGAGGGGGTGAATCAGTGATCCTTTAAAACTTTTTACTAATTGATTCTTAATCAATTAAACCTCTATGGCTTGTTAAGGCCTCGATCCACTCTTCTTGTATCTCTCAACCTTTCCCGGATAATGCAGTAATGAAAAGGCACAGGACACAAGGATTTACAAGGTTCGGCACCAAAGGCCTACATCCTTGCCATGCTCTCCAAGCATGGATTCTCCCATTATAATCTGTTAGTATTACAATGGTCGATACAGAGTCCCACTGTATCTCTCCTGAGTCCCACAGGAGGGCCTTTATACTGCGTCCCACAGTGTTACCAGAGTCCCACTGGCCTGCTCCAGAATCCCACTGAAGACTTCTTCTCCCTGAGTCCCACAGGGTCTTCTCCTGGCTCCTCGAGTCACACGAGTAGCTCTTCTTCTTGTTCAGCTCTTCATGTATCTTCAGCAGCCTGGGATAAAGGCTGCTGGCCTTGCTCGGTACCTCTGATCACTTGTGATGATCAGGTCTTCTCGTCTTGCTCGGGCTTTATCACCTTCTTCTAAGGATGCCCCGGCTTCTCTCCAATTACTGAATGCTCAGACAAATAATATCTTTATCTTCGGTCTGGTCCAGTCTCAGATCACTTCAACATCATGCACTGAGTGCATGGAAACTCTTAAAGATCTTCAAGTCTTGGACTCCTTAGATGCACACCACTGATTTAGCACTGTTCACGTGTGCACGTGCATGCATGCATGCATGCACTCCCCTTCTTTTCTTCCTGGTGCAGTAAACCCACAAAGGGTGTAGTCACTTTAAGCACACACTTTCTCCACAATCTTCACACACTTTATTCAATTTTCTTACACACTTAGAGTGTGTTCTACTTTAGTGTGGGTCTTGTTCTTCTTCAAAGTGTGCACATCACTTTGTACACACTAAGGTTCGGCCTCTTCTTGTCTAGCACACACAACTTGTTTCTTCCTCTTGCACACACACACAATATGTGTTCTTCTTTGTTGTGGTCTTCACTTGGTGCACACAAGAAAATCTTGGTGTAGTTCTTCTTGTTTGCACAAGGCTACGGCCTTTCCCTTCTTTTTGCACACAAGGCACAAAGGCCTCGGCCTTCTATTCTTTCTTCTTGCACATACACTGCCCGTAGGGTCTCTTCTTCTTCACTTGGCACTCAAAGGGTGCAAGGGCTCGGCCTTCTTCCTTCTTTACTGTGCACACACAAGAGGCAAGGCCTCGGGTCTTCTTGTTCACACCTACTGCCCAACTTGCGCAAAGGGGTGCGGCCCTCCTTCACTTCATAGCCGCGCTAATTCCACTGGCCGTGGGTCGCGCAAGCCACAAGGCGCGCAAGTGCAAGGCACAAGCCGCGGGTGTGCAAGCATTCGAGCGCGCAAGGAGCACGGCACAAGGGCGTGCAAGACCTCGGGTGCAAAGCACCTCGGGCTTCAACCGTGGGCGCGCAGAGTGTCGCGGCCCCGGGTTCTTCCTGCCGCGCAAGGATTAGCGCGCAGGGGTCTTCCCCTTTCTTCTTTCACGCAAGGAGTGCGTGAAACGGACTCAGCCGCGCAAATGGTATTTGCGCGGGGCTTCGGCTTCGCGAGGCACAAGGCACACGCGGGACTTCTGATTTTCAAGAAAGGATCAGCAAACATCCAAGTGCTCGGGCTCTCTTTTTATAGGCGAGGCAGAGGCGGTTCATCCGCGTAGAAATAACTCCAAAAACCCGAAGTTTTCGGGTTTTCAAGATTCGGTGAAATCTTGTTTTTCTCCTCAGTTTCCACCGCAGGTTTTTTCCTTAAGTTTCTCCACGTGCATGCGACTTTGAAAGCATGCACGGCCTCTTTAATTCCAATCCATGCATGCAAAGCACGAGCACCAACTGGCCTCGGCACCTTCGGTTTGCCTTCGGCCAAATCTCGAATCCTTCTCTCGTTGCATGCAAGCCCACTTTTAAAGCATGGAACAGTTCGTCTTGTCCAGACGATCACAGTGGAGTCTTCGGTTTACTCAGAGGTGGCCGAGAGCTCAAAAACCGTCGTCGGGTTGCTCCTGGATCGAGCAGAGCTCGCGGGAAGGCGCGGGGAGACCTCTGCCGAGCTCGGGGAAGAGGACGAGGCGGGAGCCGTCGGATCGGCCATTTGAGATATATTGGACGGCCGCGATCTGGAGATCTCGCGCGGGATTAGATGAACGGCGGAGATCTGGCGCGCGATGAATCGAGCGGCCGAGATTTGCTCCCGGTGAAAATCCCGCGTCCCACATCGAATCCTTCCGCGGAATTTCCGCGGTTTATAACCCTGTCGCTGCCCGCAACTCCTCAGTTGCACTTCTCCCCTCCCGGTGCCGCCCCGCACCGGGTTCTCTCTGCGAGAGCGCTCTGCGCCCACTCATGCCTCCTGCGGGCGTGCCACTGGCGCCCACTATGCTCCCTGTGACACACTTCGGGCGTGCCCCTGGCGCCCATGCGTTTGTCTTGGGTGCGCCCCTGCCTCAAGGGATGCTGCCTTGGCCTGAGGGTTCCCCATGGGCGTGGTGACCTTGAGTCCCACATGTGCCTTGGGTGATGACCCTCGGCTGGCCTCATTGGTGGCCAATTTTTTGGCAAAGGAAGGATGAATCCTTTGTATAAAAAACAAAGTACTCCATATACAAATTGCCAAACCAAGTTCCATTCAAGCCTTCTTCTTCCCATCTCTATGCTTCTTCTTTTTAAGAATTCCTCCATTCATCCTCAACATTTATTTATTACTTATGAGTGAATTCTTGATGGTTCTCCATCAACCGAACGCTTGAATCAACATAAAATCTCCAATGTGCTTTATTGATCCAATTAGAGATCAAGTTGGATCACTTCCAATTCACATGCACTAAGAGTTAGTACATGGACTTCTTTGAATCCACTTCATCCACTCAGGAGTAGTGGATGGTTCTCCTTCACTTCCTCATGCATTGTCAATACAATGCATGGTCCTCTAACCATGTTGTGACATTGTATCCAGTTGATACAAGTTCTTGGAACTTTAAGATCAGCTCAACAATCGTCAGATGTCACTAGAGAATGTTTCAACCACATCTCCTATGTCACTTAGTGAATCTCCTAAGTGACATGCATCTTAGTACTATGACCATTCTCTCTTCATCACCAACACCATCACATCCTTTGACATTCACTCATTCTAGGACAACTTCATGCCTCATTGACAACAAATGCAACACAATGCACTTCAATCTCCCCCTTTGTATTTGTTGTCAATACACTCCTTCAGCACATATGAATGGGTCAATATGTGTGCCAATATTTCTCCCCCTTATTGGCAATCAAATGCAAAGGTGTGGTGTGGTTCACTTTCAAAAATATCTTCCTCCCTTTGAATAGCATATTCTTGAAAATCACTAAGAGAGGGATGATGTCACATGTTCTCTTTAGCAAAGAACCTTTAGTAAATCAACTCTAAGTCTACTTGGGCTAACCCGGTGTAGAAAACAAGAGTGATATGACCAAGGAATTCAAAGCTGTCCATAATTCTCTACACATGTGAGATCATGCTTAGGGGTTTGAAATTTTTCAGATATAACAATGAATTTGCTAAATCCTGCACAACTTCACAAAACTCATTAGAAAGTTCAGGTGCAAAGATGAAGCTCCCCCTTTCATCCATTTGTCTTCAATCCATACTCCCCCTTAATTGAAAAGATAAACTCAATTAAGAAACAAGGGATGAAAGTATGATTGGAATACCTTCACTTTTCTCAAGATGGTATTAATCTCAGAATCCCATCTTCTTCAGATTGGCTCCCCCTCAAGGGGTGCACTCTATTCCTTCCAAACCATCCTCCAGCTGAGAATGATCATCATCTTCAATTCCCTGCAATGTTAGCACATGTATATACCAATAGTATAAGGGAATAAGATGGAACCTCCTTGGTTCATCAATGTGAACAACAAGGTTGAGAAGATTCTCTCAACCGAGATGTCCCATTTTCACCAGTCTTCACACTTGCACATTTGATCTTCATTGATGATTGTGCTGGTGTGGTTCTCAACACATCTTCATGTGAAACCTTCTTCTTCCTTTTTGCTTTAGCAGTTTCCAGAGCTTCATCTTCAGCTCTTTGCAGTTCTCTGGCAAGTTCCAACTGATTTGGCCATATGACTAGTAAATAATTTGGAAGTGTGGCCTCAGTTCTGGAAGTTCCACATGGTTCCTTTGATGCTGTCAAGCTACCTCTCTTAGGCAACTTGTTTTCAATCAATCCCTTCGGCTTCTTCTGGATTGATTGTCTGTTTGAGTGCAGTTGGCTTCTATTTAGTTTCATGGCTTCTTTACAAAGGTCCATGATGTGTCCTTTCTTTCCACAGTAGAATCATTTCTTGGTGGTCCTTCTGGATGCATCACCCTTCTTGGATTCAGACTCCAAGGACTTTTCTTCATTTCTCAAACACTTCTTGTGAGCATTTTCTACTTTCTTCTTGCTTCCCAAGGAATCTTTCTTAGCCAGGTTCTGTGATCTTTTCTTCTTTTGAGTTATGGATACAGTTGGAGATTGATATGTATCTTTTTGACCACTTTTGCAGTCATCCCAGATGTTGTCAAGTAATCCAAATCTATTTGCAGTAAACAGATGTCTCTGGACCTGTGTATGCTGCTTCTTTTCTTCTGGCTTGCTCCCCCTTGGCATGGGATTCCTCTGTGCTTTGGCATTCAGTGGATTGTACCAACAATCCTTTGCACAATGCCCATACCTGTTACAACACCAACACTGACCCACAAATCTTGACCTCTTCAGTCCTTCTGATTGTTGGGTTCTTGTCTTGAATTGTTGTGCTGCTTCAGAAGAGCTCTGCTTCTTCATTTTCTTCATCCATACTTGTTTGGAATCATTCTTCCATCCTGCACTTTTAGTAGAAACACTTTTAGAAACATGAGTACAAGATGGTATGGATGGTACCTTCTTGTTAGAAGTTGTTGCTCTTTCACTAGAGGATGTCTTTCTTTTAGAATCATCCTTCTCAAGGCATACTTGAGTAGCAACATTTCTCCTTTCAGCTGACTGGGAGGCTTTAGCTTTGGGTGATTGCAGATTTTTCAATATCACCTCTAGTTCTAGGCATTTCATGTTAAGGGAGTTCTTCTCATCCTTAACTGTTCTTAGCCTTCCTTCCCATTTCTCTTCCAGCTGTTTCATCTGGTCTTCATGCATTTGCTTCATTTCAAGCAATGAGTTGTCCAGCTCCTTCACCCTTTTGACTTTGTCTTCTAGTTGAGCATCTCTGACAACCATTGAAACTTTTTGCCTCTTTTCCAGTGCATGGAAAACTTCTTTGACCAATACTTTAAAGATTTCTTTCTCAGAAAGGCTTCTTTGCAATTCTTCAGCAGTGTCTTCATATCTTTCATTGCAAAGAGATACTGTTTCATCTTTGGCATTTACCAGCTTTCTGAGAGTGTTGGTTATGCCAACCCTTTTAGCCAGCTGATCTTCCATAGCATTGGCCTCTTATTCTAACTGTGATTTTTCTTCATGAAGATCATGGATGCCTGTAGCTATACACTTTGCCACTTCCATGGGAACTGTCTTCTGAAGATATTTGAGTGCACTCTGAAGATCATTCATTGTTTCAAATTCATCACAGCTAGGACAGGCTTTCTTCATCTTCTTGGCCTGTTTCTTCTTTCTATTTTTCTGAGTCTTGGCAGATATCTCCATTTGAGCCTGGTCACTCATTTCCTCAAATCTGCACTTCATAAAGACTCCCTTGGATCTTTTAGAGGTAACCTGACTCTGATACCAATTGAAGTGCCCAGATCAGTGTGAATCACTGAGAGGGGGAGGGGGTGAATCAGTGATCCTTTAAAACTTTTTACTAATTGATTCTTAATCAATTAAACCTCTATGGCTTGTTAAGGCCTCGATCCACTCTTCTTGTATCTCTCAACCTTTCTCGGATAATGCAGCAATGAAAAGGCACAGGACACAAGGATTTACAAGGTTCGGCACCAAAGGCCTACATCCTTGCCATGCTCTCCAAGCATGGATTCTCCCATTATAATCTGTTAGTATTACAATGGTCGATACAGAGTCCCACTGTATCTCTCCTGAGTCCCACAGGAGGGTCTTTATACTGCGTCCCACAGTGTTACCAGAGTCCCACTGGCCTGCTCCAGAATCCCACTGAAGACTTCTACTCCCTGAATCCCACAGGGTCTTCTCCTGGCTCCTCGAGTCACACGAGTAGCTCTTCTTCTTGTTCAGCTCTTCAAGTATCTTCAGCAGCCTGGGATAAAGGCTGCTGGCCTTGCTCGGTACCTCTGATCACTTGTGATGATCAGGTCTTCTCGTCTTGCTCGGGCTTTATCACCTTCTTCTAAGGATGCCCCGGCTTCTCTCCAATTACTGAATGCTCAGACAAATAATATCTTTATCTTCGGTCTGGTCCAGTCTCAGATCACTTCAACATCATGCACTGAGTGCATGGCAACTCTTCAAGATCTTCAAGTCTTGGACTCCTCAGATGCACACCACTGATTTAGCACTGTTCACGTGTGCACGTGCATGCATGCATGCATGCACTCCCCTTCTTTTCTTCCTGGTGCAGTAAACCCACAAAGGGTGTAGTCACTTTAAGCACACACCTTCTCCACAATCTTCACACACTTTATTCAATTTTCTTACACACTTAGAGTGTGTTCTACTTTAGTGTGGGTCTTGTTCTTCTTCAAAGTGTGCACATCACTTTGTACACACTAAGGTTCGGCCTCTTCTTGTCTAGCACACACAACTTGTTTCTTCCTCTTGCACACACACACAATATGTGTTCTTCTTTGTTGTGGTCTTCACTTGGTGCACACAAGCAAATCTTGGTGTAGTTCTTCTTGTTTGCACAAGGCTACGGCCTTTCCCTTCTTTTTGCACACAAGGCACAAAGGCCTCGGCCTTCTATTCTTTCTTCTTGCACATACACTGCCCGTAGGGTCTCTTCTTCTTCACTTGGCACTCAAAGGGTGCAAGGGCTCGGCCTTCTTCCTTCTTTACTGTGCACACACAAGAGGCAAGGCCTCGGGTCTTCTTGTTCACACCTACTGCCCAACTTGCGCAAAGGGGTGCGGCCCTCCTTCACTTCACAACCGCGCTAATTCCACTGGCCGTGGGTCGCGCAAGCCACAAGGCGCGCAAGTCCAAGGCACAAGCCGCGGGTGTGCAAGCCTTCGAGCGCGCAAGGAGCACAGCACAAGGGCGTGCAAGACCTCGGGCTTCAACCGTGGGCGCGCAGAGTGTCGCGGCCCCGGGTTCTTCCTGCCGCGCAAGGATTAGCGCGCAGGGGTCTTCCCCTTTCTTCTTTCACGCAAGGAGTGCGCGAAACGGACTCAGCCGCGCAAATGGTATTTGCGCGGGGCTTCGGCTTCGCGAGGCACAAGGCACACACGGGACTTCTGATTTTCAAGAAAGGATCAGCAAACATCCAAGTGCTCGGGCTCTCTTTTTATAGGGGAGGCAGAGGCGGTTCATCCGCGTAGAAATAACTCCAAACACCCGAAGTTTTCGGGTTTTCAAGATTCGGTGAAATCTTGTTTTTCTCCTCAGTTTCCACCGCGGGTTTTTTCCTTAAGTTTCTCCACGTGCATGCGACTTTGAACGCATGCACGGCCTCTTTAATTCCAATCCATGCATGCAAAGCACGAGCACCAACTGGCCTCGGCACCTTCGGTTTGCCTTCGGCCAAATCTCGAATCCTTCTCTCGTTGCATGCAAGCCCACTTTTAAAGCATGGAACAGTTCGTCTTGGCCAGACGATCACAGTGGAGGCTTCGGTTTACTCAGAGGTGGCCGAGAGCTCAAAAACCGTCGTCGGGTTGCTCCTGGTTCGAGCGGAGCTCGCGGGAAGGCGCGGGGAGACCTCTGCCGAGCTCGGGGAAGAGGACGAGGCGGGAGCCGTCGGATCGGCCATTTGAGATATATCGGACGGCCGCGATCTGGAGATCTCGCGCGGGATTAGATGAACGGCGGAGATCTGGCGCGCGATGAATCGAGCGGCCGAGATTTGCTCCCGGTGAAAATCCCGCGTCCCACATCGAATCCTTCCGCGGAATTTCCGCGGTTTATAACCCTGCCGCTGCCCGCAACTCCTCAGTTGCACTTCTCCCCTCCCGGTGCCGCCCCGCACCGGGTTCTCTCTGCGGGCGCGCTCTGCGCCCACTCATGCCTCCTGCGGGCGCGCCACTGGCGCCCACTATGCTCCCTGTGACACACTTCGGGCGTGCCCCTGGCGCCCATGCGGTTGTCTTGGGTGCGCCCCTGCCTCAAGGGATGCTGCCTTGGCCTGAGGGTTCCCCATGGGCGTGGTGACCTTGAGTCCCACATGTGCCTTGGGTGATGACCCTCGGCTGGCCTCCTTGGTGGCCAATTTTTTGGCAAAGGAAGGATGAATCCTTTGTATAAAAAACAAAGTACTCCATATACAAATTGCCAAACCAAGTGCCATTCAAGCCTTCTTCTTCCCATCTCTATGCTTCTTCTTTTTAAGAGTTCCTCCATTCATCCTCAACATTTATTTATTACTTAGGAGTGAATTCTTGAAGGTTCTCCATCAACCGAACGCTTGAATCAACATAAAATCTCCAATGTGCTTCATTGATCCAATTAGAGATCAAGTTGGATCACTTCCAATTCACATGCACTAAGAGTTAGTACATGGACTTCTTTGAATCCACTTCATCCACTCAGGAGTAGTGGATGGTTCTCCTTCACTTCCTCATGCATTGTCAATACAATGCATGGTCCTCTAACCATGTTGTGACATTGTATCCAGTTGATACAAGTTCTTGGAACTTTAAGATCAGCTCAACAATCGTCAGATGTCACTAGAGAATGTTTCAACCACATCTCCTATGTCACTTAGTGAATCTCCTAAGTGACATGCATCTTAGTACTATGGCCATTCTCTCTTCATCACCAACACCATCACATCCTTTGACATTCACTCATTCTAGGACAACTTCATGCCTCATTGACAACAAATGCAACACAATGCACTTCAGGAAGCCCCTCCGAGGTTCAATCCCAACTCCCTTCGGTCACAAATACATCATGTCGGTCCACCCCCATCCTGCATGATGTTAAACTGTACCCCATTTTTGTCCCACATGATACTAAACTTTCCCCCAATTAGCGGTGAGCCGTTTTCAACCCCAGTTAGTGGTTAGCTGTTGGAACCCTATTCAGCGGTAAGTCGTTGGAACCCCAATCAGTGGTAAGCTGTTGTCCACCCCAATCGATGGTAACCCGTCATGTTTCCCAATCGATGGTAAGTCGTTGTAGTCCCCTTTTTTGTTACCCACATATATGGTCATCCCTAGAGCGTCAGATCTATATGGGCTACTAACCACGTGTAAGCCCCACCATGTCATTAGGTCATTGTCCCCTATGCACACCCCGATCCTATACCCCATTCCGAACTATATGGAATTTGATACTTACTAAGGAAATGTATGTAGTAAGACATCCTATCGATCAATCCCATCACCCGTGACTTATCATTATCTTTCCACCGAGCCTATATGTTTTGGTAAGGATATTCCCTAACTCAAAGGTTCCATTTCCTCCGGTTCCCCTTCACAGGAGTCACCTCTTTTTGTGTCCCATCGCCTCACCAAACTACAATGACATTGATTCCCTACCATGAGGATATATAAGAAGTCTCTTCGATGATTATGCCCAAAACTACAGTCACCTTCATGATGATTTTGTCTCATTACCCGACCTCTTCAATTAACTCTCGATCATCCATCCAGATTCTTACCTTGGCCGCCACATCACGATGAGATAATACAAATTCACCTCTTCATTGATCTTACCAGCACCCAGGTAAATAACCACATGTTATCCCTAGAATCAGTTTTTCCTCTATGGGTAGCACCCATAAGATCCACTACAGCCGGTGTTCTATTCAGTCTGATATATCTTCTATAGATGTTAAAATCATGGCATACCCTGTTTCAAACATGGAAATATGAGGAAAACATCAAAGACTTGACTATGGAATATAATTACATGCATTAAATGTGGGATTCCGCAGGCTTAAGCACCCAAGATAATCCACATTAGAAAGGAAATAAACCCAAACACTCTGATGTTTCATCATCCAGACATGCCAGTGGTGTCCAACATGACAAATCCCCGGACTAAAGGATTCTACCCTAACCATACCCCTTAGAATTTCCTAATAGAAGCAGTGTTATTAACCAGCATCCATGAAGACATGGAACCATGACGAGTTCCATGAAAAACATCTTAATCTATTAGAGTGACCCGTACTAGGTAACATGTTTTGAGGAGGAATCCATAGAAGGAGGAATTGAAATCCCATCATCCCATTTGGTTCAATGTGAAATGATCCCTAAATAAGTGATAGATTCCACCTAAATTTGGAAAGTGGGAATGTAGGGAAAAATTCAGAGCATCCTCTGAAAAATAAAAATTCATGCTCCCTGGAAAAGGCATCAGAAACATAGTGTTTGGATTAGGTAATGTTCAAGCCATCAAGATGTTAAAATAATGAAGTTCAAAAACCAATATTTTAATTCAATACGAAGTTGAACAATGAACTTCTAGGACCCATTTTAAAAAATGGATTTTAATTTTATGGTAGTAAGGCTCTATCCATTAGTGATGGATCAAACTATTGATATTTAATGAGTAACGATATTTTAACACCGATCTGTATCGTACAACACATTTTTTGAATATCTTAATCCTATAATATTTTAATATGGATCTCTCAAACAACTTATATGGAGTTCTTCTATGCATGATATATTCAAATCAAGAATGCCATTTCATTTCATCCTATACAATGAAACATGTGATTTATTTGTTTAATATGAATTCAAAAAAATACCCATATCGGTCAGATTGATAATCGGTAGTATTAAAAACATGATATAAAATTATCACATGTTAGAATAATTAATACAATACTAACAAAAAATAATAATCTATATTAATTTCTATTGAAACATTCACATAAAATATGTTAGATTTTTTTTAAGAAATTCCAACTAAATAAATTTGAAACCTTCCTTCTCTGAATAGACTAGTTTAAGACCACAACCCACATGATAAGAATTTAATCCTGCATAAAATTATGTCAAATAAAAATCATTAGTATTAATATAATTTATAATTATTTAATGAATAATTAATTCAACATAAAAATGTCAACTAAATGTGAATTATTTTGAAATATAGAAGTTTAAATAAAACAAATCATGTTTAATATTAAAATATCCAAAATTAATTTTGCGACCATAGGTCATAAGGTTGTTTCCAAACATTTCCAAAGTACAAATTTATATATTAGATTCAACAATACCGAATTTCAACTTGTGGTAAAATAATTTTTCTTCTTGATGTCACTTCATTTTATCTATTATAATCACATTATTTTTTTTTCATTTACTCACTTCATTTTTCATCATGTGGTCACTTTACCTTTATTCATGTTTTCACTTTATTTTTGTTCATGAAATTTTTTAGTTTTCTTCATGAATTAGACTCCATAATATTTAAAATTTTCAGCCAATGTAACTTCCAAACATGGTAACTTCTATATTTCATCAAATTTTCAGTCAAGGTCACTTCTAGTTTTTTTCCAATTGGAACTCAACATCACTACCATAAAAGGTCACTTCAAATCATTGTAAAATTTTCACAAAAGCTTACTTCCCAATGGAAATTTTTTTAGTGACTAATAATGATTGAATAAGATTATTTGAAGTTGAAACCAATATTATAATTGATTTTTCAACAGTATAAATTCATTATAATGAAATTATCAATACAAAAATTAACAAAATGGATCAAGAATCCATTCAGTAATAGATAACATAATTATTCGTCCTGTATAAACTATTATAAATATTATAAGAGGATATTGATGGTCGGAATAGAGGAATTATTTTTTGAGTAATAAAGATTATTTTGGATTCATTGATGATCATTAAAACATGATTTATTATTTTTTTCTAACTATTTTTATCAGTTTTGGGTGGATATAGAAACTAGTTTAATGGATGTGATATTTTTAACCATATAAATAACATTAAAAAATAAAAAAAATAAAATTGATAAAGTGTTAGTTTTGGTGCCCAATTATAATCTGGAATAAAATTACAATGAAATTTTTACTCATATAAAGAATTTAATGTCCCATATAAAAAAATTATGTTGAAATTTTTAATGAATGTAAAATTCATGGTAGATTAGTTTTCATAAGAATTTGAGACTAAAAATAATTATTCACAAGATGGTTAAATGTTTAAATTCATAGGCAATTACATCAATTTATTTATTATTAATATTAAAAGTTTGATATAATGGATTTTCATTGTGATTTCATGAAGATCAATTTTAGAGGACAATGAAGACTTTATTTTTGGGGACCTTTGATATCTCAAATTTGAGTATAAGTTTTTGTAAAAAAAAAATAAATTTCATTAAGTGATAATACTACCTAATTCAATACATTTTATTTTTATTTTTATGGTACATTAATGTATTGGAATAAGTTAGATACTACTAGAATAATGTGATGGAAGTTGGAGAAAAATATATCATGTTGGTACTAGCATCATGTCGTGGTTTGTAAAATAGTAGAGAAATACCGAACGTAGAAAGGGTAATGGTCATGTATGGTTTGGTCATGGAAAATTTGGATTTTTAATTTGTAGAATAAAACACATAGGGAATAATACATCTTGTTTTACAAGTCATGACGTAATGAATTAATATGAGTGGAAAACATGGTTGGACCATGACTAAAATAAAAGTTTCATGGCATGATGATGGGGAATGCATGATGCAACAACATTGTTTTCTAAAACATTGTATTTTGTTATGAAGATATATATAGTTAAAATAAATATACCATGATAAAAAATATAGGAAAACTCTATAATAGAATAAGGTTTCTATCTCAAATTAAAGTGATATGGAAAAAAGTACATGGGTTCGAATACCACATCATTGATTCACATGAAAATAAAGAAAAGTGAAAAAAAGTAAAGATAAATTAGGAATGTTTAAGAGATGTTTAAAATTTTCAAATTGGTAATTTTTATTAATTTATGTTATTTTTTATTTTGCGGTATCATGAGATATGTTTAAGAGTTATTAGAGGGTTCCTGGAGAATTTTTAAATATTTCAAAATTTATGTTCACCACCATACGTTGGTTGTATATTTTTTCCATAAATAACCAATTTTTATGTGTTTGGCTATAATTTTATCATTCTTACCACCACATGTCGTGCATAATTATGTGGTTTAAATGGAATGTAATTTTTCTATAAATTCCATCTATATTTAGTGGTTATCTATATCGAAAAAATTTCAAAATTTAAACAATATATAAGAAGATATATTATATAAAATTTCTATTCTTATGCCTGATGTGAATGGATTTGACTACCAATTAATGGTGGGAACATCTTCGGGAAGAAATAATTTATAATGACAGATTTTCTCTCTAAAAATTTAGTAATTTTCTGAAAAATTCTTTTATTCAATGGAGTACATTACAAGACATTGTGTGTCATGAAACCCACATATCAAGGTAAAACATTGATTAAATTTTCATCAAAATATATATAGTATTGGGGATTTCAATTTTTAAGTAGTTTGTAGAGTTTAAGGGGTAATATTTGTGGAAATAAACATGATGTTGAGATTTTAATATAATGATAGATAATATTGGGAACTCAATAGTCTGACACCGAGTACTAAGAGGCTTATTCTAGGAGGTGGTAAACCTATGTGGCCCACTAACCACTCAGTTTCTTCGGAGTGTGTACATAGTGGATGAAAACTAGGAACCCAATGTCCCCCTATACTATTTTTTTTAAATTTATATGAATATTAATTTTATGAATTAAAATGTTAATAAAATACCCAACCCAATGTTTCAAAATAATCTCAATTAGATACTCTTCAATATTATTTTACACCACTTTAATCTCAATATCTACCACATTTGAGCTCATATTGATGTTTCTTGTTCCTTGATGGGTCAGTGGAGGTAAGGCTAAGTTATCTCCCTCCTATATTCTATTTTTATTATAATTACAGTTATCTTCATCAAGAATATATAAAGTGGGGGGTTTTTTATAAATTGGGGAATTATATCATTTATGTTTGAACCCCTCAATAATATTTAATAAGTGGGTAAATCTAAAGTTAATCAAGGTGGTACCTAAATCCTTCCATCATTTTAAATATCTTATGGTATAAGTTCATATATAGATGTGTCGTAAAAAACTGAATGTAACCAATAACTATTTATTTATTTATTGAGGGATGAATATAGTTAATCTAACATGTGCTTGAACATATAATACCATTAATTTATATCCATGGTCATAGATATCCATGTTTCCTCTATAAATATTCAAGAATCATTATAATTGGAATCTATAAGGAGATTCCTTATTTATGATTTGATTTAGTGAGACATTTTTACATTCTCGAGTATTCTTTGATAATATGAATCTCATATTTGAGTAAGGATAGTAATGAGTTATCCTTATTGTGGCACTTTTATGTGGTTATTTCTCACATTCGTGTGCCCTTTCTGAGAGGGCTGTATTTTGGGATCCTATGTCATGCCAATATAAGTCCAAGTAAAACCAATGTGTCCAAGGTGTATAATTTAATGGGCATGTTTTCCTAGTGAGTAATTTGGGTTGGTGAGAAAAATGACTTGGGTGGTAAAACATTAACCATTTTTTATTTTGTTAAAATTATGTTGTGTTTATTATTAATTATAAGTCCAATATTTATTCTTTTATTCTTATTAGTGATTACCCATTCAATATTTCTAAAGTTTTTATTAATGGTTATGATCCATTCACCCCTTTATAGATTATTTTTATTGGTGACTACCAATTCATATAGACTTATGTTATATATATTGGGAAATAATCATTCAACCTTTTCAATGTTATGTTTAATTGTGATTACCAATTCTCCCTTTCATATGTTTTATTTATTAGTGATTATCCATTCACCCTTTCATATTATATGTTTATTGGTGATTATTCACTCACCCTTTATTTGGTAATTTTTATGAGCAGTTTTACTTTCACCCATTATAATTTTATGTTAATGGAGATTATCCATTCAATGTTTCCTATGTTTATCTTACTGGTGATAATCCATTGGAATTTATTTTGATTTTGTGAATAGTGATAATCCACTGTGTTTTTTCCTATAGTGATAACCAATTCACCCATGGATTTTATTATAGTAGTGATAACCTATTCTTTAATACAATATTTGTTATATTTCATGATGATAACCTATTCACCAATATTTTGATATTAGTAATAACTAGTTTACCTTTGATATTTTATGTGAGGTGATGGCTTATTCACCCATACTCATGTGATTATTGGTGACAGCTCATTCACCCAATAGTTATATGGTGATAATATATTTTTATTAATCATTTATAATTTAGTGATGTATCATTCTCATAAGTACTAATTATGGGGATGACCTATTCACATATTCATGTGTAATCAGTGGTGATAACCTATTCACCTATACTCATGACATAGTGATATCTCATTCACCATTAAAATATTTATTATGGAAATGACCAATTCACATGGTATTAATGTTATGAGTGGCAATGAATCAATCTTCCAGACTCCTAATTGAATGTGACACTCCTTTCACCCAAGATATTATCCTGAGAGGTGATGACTTGCTGAATATCAAACAGTGTTTCAACCATGGACGTACTCATCCCATCCCAAAAATAGCCAAGATATGTATGATTATTTATGAATATGGTATGTTTAGAACATAATGTCTTGAAAATTGATATATGTAAGATGGTTTTGTGATAATATTTTATTCTTCATTAAACCATATATTACAAGTGTAATTTAGGGGAACCAGTAGTGGTGTACCAAAAATTATATTTCTCACACACAATACATTCACCTTAGTGGGGGTATACAATTCATGTCAAGGCATGGAGGAAAGGAACATGGCCTTTTATTGGACCATTTAATTAGGATGATTGATTATATTATGAGATGAGACTGGGCAGAGCCTCAGGACCAACATTTAAAGGTTTTCTCATTTAATTTATAGATTTTAAATATTTATTTTAATATGATTTGATAATAAATTAATATTATTCTTCATGTAGTCCTTTTATAACATTATAAATGGATCATGTTTTTTAAAACATTTAATGTTTATTTATTTTATCTATCCTATAAATGTAATTTCTATATTATTTTTTCTATTATAGATGATGGAATATCATTTAATCTACTATTATTTATACTTACATTATAGAGGATACAAAATATATTTATAAACCCTTGCAGCTAGTCGACATATGTGGGTGTTTGGGGAGGCATTCTTGTGGTCTTGTGGCACATGCTATATTTATCCACGTGAAAACCATTTTATTGATATGTTTTGGGCCATAAAATTTAATGATTTCCAAATTACAATTTATGAAATTGAATTATGATAGTGAATTAGTGGGACCAATTTCTATTAGCATGTAAGTAGAAAATCCAAAGTTGTTCAATTTGAACTCGGAAAATTTGAGGAATTTTTGATGTGCTTCGATTGGGGAAGTGTGGATATAAAAAGGACTTACATAAGAGTAAATTAAAAAGTTATGTATGGTGTCATTAGCATTAATTAGGATTATTTAAGGGTTCTTTAAGTGTTTAAGTAAGGAAAAACCTTAGTGTATTCATAATAATTCACTATTCTCCATAAGGATTTAAGGTAGTAGATTCCTCTAACTAATTTAAGGCATGACCTTGAAGATCAGATCCAATGGGCATACTCTCCATGAAGTTAAAAAATAATTAGAACCAATTTCAGTGATAGGCAATTAATTTACATTTTAGGGTGGAGATATATTTGACATGGTATTTTTCTATTTTTTCCATCATTCTCTTCCTTAATAAAATAATGTACTATATTACCCCATGGGGTAGGATATTTCTTGAACCATGTTTAATAATTTTTTCATTATTTTATTATTGTTTCTATCATTTGTATTATAAAATTTCTTTTCTTGTCTATATTTTTGTGTTTTGGTGATTATTTGGGTTGAGTTTAGTTTCAAATTCTAGTCATATCATAAATTTGGTTTCATTCTGATTCTGCGGTTATGGTACTTTATTTTTTACTTGAGTATGTTCTAGTGGAAAAATATTTTTGGGAGATTCTAGAATCAATAAATTGTACCAATGATTGGTTACATAATTTGGTGTTACTAGACCTTATACAATGTGATTCATAGGTTGTTTTAGTATATTAATTATACTCGTTTACTCGTACGATAAGTTTGATAAGAAACTCATGATCCACTATACATTTTTTCATTCCAGTGGGAGTTCATTAGTTTGAGATGTCATGAAATTGGACAGGGTAATGTCTTAGTGGAGAAGTCTAATGGGTTGGATTTTGGATTCTAGATGATATATATAGAGGATTGTCTACTAAATAAGAATCATGATAACTAGTTTACCAGAACCAAATAAGAATTGATGAGGAGAGAAGAATGAGAAATGATGGATAAGAAAGTATTGGGGTTGATATAGATGTTCCTAGCCTAGAACATGGCATATAATATCCTTGACGTGAAGATAGAATTATAACTTATAAATAATCATTATTATAAATATGAGAATCCATATGTAATAATAAAAGTTATCATATTTTAGAGGTTATTAATTATGAAAATTTCATAAGGAAATCTATAGCCCAATAATTTAAACAAATTCATCATTATTTTTAGTTAGTTGTATTCAATAAATTTTAATATCATAGATATAGAGTTGTAATTTTTACTTCATTCGTCACTCCTAAAATTATGGGGGTTTAAGGTTATTGTGATGAGTAATTGAAGTTGTAATATAAAAATAGTGTTTTTTGGAATATGAGATCTAATTTTTAATGAGGATATTTGGTGAAATATGATCTTATCATATACTAAAAATTCATATTGAGTTGAAGGTAGTTGATGTCTTGATTCATGGAAGATTCATAAAGATGTAAAAGGATGAAGATGTAGAAGCTAAATTAGGACATCTAATGTGGGTTTCATACATTTTAATTATGTGAATAATGACTATCTAAATAAAAATATAATTTTGAAAAGAGTTAATTCTAAAATATATACTTTCATATTTTCAAATGTAAATATAGTTTAGGAATGGGTAGTCTATTTCTAAGTGCCGCAATTCTACATGAGTATTTGATTACAGAATCTAGGGTTTATATACACTCTGCATATGAGAGAAGAAGCATTATAAAATATACTAATTGAATATTTAGAAAGGTGAATACTACAAATGACGAAACTATCATAATATTAGTTAATGGTGATGTTTCTATATAATCACATAACAAAAACTTGTTGGAATTATATAGAGTGTGGAAAAATATTAATGTATCAAAATAACATTGTTAATTTCACTAGTTGGGTGATTTGGGATTCTATATGACCCTTATGGGTGGATCCTATAATATTATATGTTTTTTTAAGGTGATGGATGAAGTAGTGAAAGATAAAATAGTGTACATTAATGGATATTTCGAAAGATAAATATATATCGAATAAATAACATCTATAGGGTTATGGAATGAACATCATGGTCAGTTATATGAGGAAGGATTGAAATTATTTTATACTAAAATAATTAGAGATTTATAAAGCATTGAGTAAAAAGTATATTAAGAATTAATCCCTCTGATGTAGTAGAATATGACATTCAAAATAGAAAAAATATGCTAAGAGATTGAATGTTTGAGCAGGTTAATATGAACATATTGCATGCAACTCAAGTCTGTATCGATTGAGGCTCATTATAAAATGCTTCCATTATAAATTATTGAACATATTAGGCGTGTGTGATCTTCTCCACTAAAATTATTTAGTTCCTAGATAATTTGTTTGATAAATATCCAATCTAAAAAAGACTACAAATAAAGTAAAATATTTGAGGTTTGAAAATGGTGGGAAATATGAAAGTAGAAATTACAAAGGTTCTATTAGTAAAAAAACTGGTTTTAGATGATTATACTAGGAACTATGGAATAAAATAGTGTCTCAATGATTTTAAATCACACTTTAATGGAAAATCCACGGAGTATGAGGATTCATTCTAGTTACCCCAAGGAGTTTTGGGTAGATGCTATGAATTTTTGGACCACTTTTTGATTCGAAGTCCATAATATCTATTTGGGAATGATCTTATGAAATCATGTTCATATAGAAGGATGATTGAAATTTACCATATAAAATTCTCTAATTCACTAACCTATTTTCAAATTTTTACTAAATAGTGAGAAAAATTAGAGGATAATTCTAAATAATGTCAATTTTTGTGGTATTACAATGAAGACTTTGGATTTTAGCTTTGGGATAATAAAATATGGATGGTTTAAAAATAAATAATGTTATATTCAATTAATGTATTTTTGAAAAATATCAAATCCATGTGTAAGTAATAGATGTTATCAAAGGGACAACTCAATTTGTGGTTTTTATGAATAGGATTCCACATGTTTTAAATGATACAAAAAGTTTAGAGTGTATGATAGTTTCAAAAACATCAGATAATTTAGAAGATATTTCTGATGGATGTAAAGTTTTGAGGGTTCTGAAAGAGTCTTTATGTACCAAAAGGATCAAGAGACATAGAAACATAGGTAATAACTACAGAAGGTGATATTATAGAATCATTAGTTTTGAATGTATATGTGTTATATGTTTAGTTAAAGATGTTTACCAATATTAATCCACACATCTTGAGATGTGGAAGTGAAATTAACTATGTTATTCAAAAAAGTAATGAACCTAAATGTCTAAAATAGGTATAAATCTTGAATGAAATGAGTTAGTTGGAATTATCCATGTAGGATAAAATGAATTCATTTGATATTTTTAGGACACATAAGAAATATAAATGACATTCTTGAAGGATAGTACATTAGAACAAATTGGTTTATTGGTCAAAGTAAGAAGAAAAAAAAGAAGTTAATATTTGATGAGACTTGTTATGAAAGGTCTTCAATAAATTATATGTATTGTTTTCTAGGATCATTTCTATGATTGATAAACACATGAATATTTCAATGGTGATGAAAATAGTATACATGTATGGTTTACATCAGTTGTAGTTAGATGTGTAAAATTCATTTATTCTTAGAGACATGGATGGAGAGAGTTACATGGAGAAGTTTAAGGGGTTTTTTGAAAAAACAACAATGATATTGGGTTAATGATGAGGCGTATCCTCTATGAAATGAAGTAAGAACAAAGGTAGTGGAACCCAGAGTTCAATGTCATTATGTAAATTTTTTCCTATAGTAATGTATAGAATTTCCAGTATTGGAAGGTTCCTTATTATGATGGTATTATCATACTACTTCCCAATATAGTTTCTATGATTAATTATGGATCATTAACGGAATGTATTGATGGATTGAAGGATTATTTTTTTGTAAGGTCTAAGATGAATAATCTCATTATGATAAAATATAATTTCTGGATGTAGATTATAATGGGATTCTTTCTAAAACTTTATTCCATATTAAATTTGATTATATATATAAGGTGGTGGAATTATTTATAATGTGTGAGGTGAAAATGGTTACCACTCCCTTATATGGAAACATTAATCTAATAAAGAAGAAGGAAAATAGAATGAAGTATAGAATGATTATATATATTATGTTCATTTGCATCTGTGGTCAGAATCATGATGCATGCCATTTTTCTACCTAGAAAATCATTACACATATATTATATGTATTTATAAGGTTCATGGAGAATAAAAAAAGTGAAATCTATAAATAGGTAAAGTGGATCCTCAAGCATAAAAATGTTTCTAAAATTTGACTCTATATTTTATAATAGATAAACCACTATATCGGTATTTATATATTGAATTTTAGGGAGATGAAGACACAAGGATAATGACTAATGGATATGTGTATTCTTCTGAAGGTATTGTTGTGAGTCAAAAATTGTAGATTCAATCTATATTTACACTTTCAATAATTGAGGTAGATTATGTTGCATTAACAAAATATGGGAAAGAGTTAATTTGGATGAAGGAGTTGTTGGAAAATATTAGGAAAATGAAAGAGGTTGGAACATTATTTTGTGATTCATAATGCCTGATCTACTTAGCCAAAAATATAATGTTTCACTCTAGGATGATGCATATCTAGCCAAAGTATCACTTCATTCAGATTTTATTGGTGGACGAGGTGTTAGATTAATTTAATGTAGGTGTTTTTTTCAATCTCAAAGATATACTAGTTATTTTTTTAGTTTCAGATATACTTGGGTGATTATGTGAATAATCTGGGAAAATATGACTATAAACATGATGGGGTAACCATTATTATCAATGGAATATTTATAGATGAATGGTTATATAGATTATTGTAGAGGAATTTGTGGAAAATATTGAAAATGATTGTCAAGTGAGATATTGTTAGGTTTGGCCTTGTGAAAACCATTTTAGGATAAGTGTTAAATCTAATAAAATTAGTGACTCTAAAGGTCCAATTTATGAAACTAGATGTATATGGTGGACTAGAATAACCAAATTCTGGAAATATAGATACAATCAATCCATAAAATTTTTAATTGGAAGTAGTTCATTTATATGAAATTTTGATGAGTTTTTATGTGGTATGTGTGGAGATGATAACCAATTTCATAAGAGTAATTTATTACGTTACATAAGGTGTTCTTGGAATTCATGACGATTTTCAAAGGTTATTTAGGAGGCTATGTTAGGATAACTCATAGAGTTTTTTTGAACCACACACTATTCATCACAAATATGAATTAAGGTGGTGGATACATCTGACCATATAAAGGGATGTTGCTAAAGATAAAAACCTCGGTAAATAATCCCCATGAAGATTGGAAGTTGGTTGAACTAGTCTCACTAGTAGGGATCTACATTAAAATTAATGGTGGGGACATTTGTTCCATCATATTTGGATATAATAATCCAAATACCCTTCCTTAATAAAATCATTTTCATTAATACCCAAGTGAAGTATGACATATTTCAAGCCACATTAAATACTTGATTGGTTTTTATCTTTTTATTTCATCCATTTGTCTCTATGATGTTCTTATACGGGTTGTACATTTTGGTTGAAGTGTGTGTATGGGGTGACTTGTATTCCCACATTTGGATGAAACATGAATTATAATTTGTTATTATTTGGTAATTTAGGTACATTATTTCTGATCGAGTATGTTTCAAAGGATTAATTCTAGTCAATAATTTCCAGACTAAAAACAACTATCTAACTTGACACTGTTTAGGTTTATCAGGATTGGGATGTTTCAAAGTGGTATTAGATCCTTATTATTCTATATATATCTATATGGGGTTTTGTATATTGTGATATAAGTATTCATAACATGGTATATACAATATTATTTTTCTAGATAACACCTTGTAGGGTATATAATTTTTGTCATGATTTTTGGTTATTTCAATTTATATATTTCCAAAATATTATGCTTGATATATGGTATTTTCTTTTACCCATATATTGGGGTGGAAAAATTGAACGATTTCATGCATTATTTCTGGAATATAGTATTTAGATGACATTCATATACTCATATGTGGTTGAGAACCTGATTGTGAACATAAATGTTGGTTATTTAAAATCACAATAACATGTTATTCAATGTCTTTCTATATATGTTATCTATAGAATATTAGTTTTTTCGATATGGTTATGGGTTGTTATATTATTATTATTTTATGATCAATATGATGCTATTATGTGTACTGTATACTTGGCCCAAGATATGGTAAGTTGGGTAATAAACATGGTTGAGTGATATAAGACCAATATATTTTATATTGTGTATTGAGTAGTGGGCTTCATTTCATATTACTACCTTTACTAAACTATGATACCATTTAGTAGGACAGATATGTTTTAATCGATGTGTTTGGAATTTTTGTAGTATTCTATCTCTATATAAATTAATAGAGAACTAAGTGGGACAAGAGGAGTATTCCTTACTAGATATAGTTCTTAAACCTCTGGTCACACAAGTACCTCCTATTGAATATAATATTAGAGATATTTTACTTTGGGTTATATAGTCTGAATATCTTGGGGCCCTAATATTCATTCCATCAATGCCTAATTTGATGATAGAATTTTATATGCACCTTCCACCGCTCTTTGCAGGAGAGTGTGTTCCACATACTATTATGTTTTGGATTTATGATCTTGGGATTATGTTTGAGTATATTAAGACACCGTATGATATTCGGGTCAATATTATGATATATAATAAAAACAACCACCTAAACTATGGTTTAATGTCCTATTTTAGATGTACCAACAAGTTGGGCTTTCTTGGAATTATATTCAAACCTATTTCGTTAAAGTGATTTTTCATGAGGCTTTTAGTTTTAATATGTCTTGAGAGTTTATACATCTCATCCAAGGGGAATTTTTGTGATGTATTATGCTACATTTTGCATACAACTTTTTTTTCACCCATGTTGGTGGTTTATTAGACCTCTGATGTTAGAGTATTTGATGATATATTATTGAATTATATATGGTATGAAGTTAAAATAATTTAATAAACACATATTTTTAAGGTCATGAACAAATCCCTCCTCATTGAGAGGAACACAGATGAGGGTGGGCGTCAGGAAATCATGCATTCTGCACTATGTCCAAGATAATGAATTTAGGTTGTATGAAGAAATAGTTTGATGAATCTCACCAAGGTGGTGAAAAATAAACTAATTAGGATATAATAAAATCATTTCCTCTAAGAGTAATGTATTCTCATGAAATATATTTCTATGGTTGTCCAGGCAATCTTTGACTATATTATTATTGAACATCAACGGATTTATATTCCAACAATTATATGGGAAAATTATAGATAGAAATATACTAACCTAACAGACTTTTACACCATGGTTAAATGATATGTGGCTTGAAGTGTACTCCTTGATCACCATGGGATGGAGACTGAGGAAATTGATTAAAGATATTTGTTGGGGAGTGATTTAACCTCCAATAAATCAACACAATGAAACAAAAATAATTAGATTAGAAACAAGTCAATGGTTTTAATAATAATAAATCTATATAAAAATTAGGAATAAATACATGTGACTCCCCACATATCAAAAAATCATATAACCAAATAAAAATTCCAATATATGTTTTTCAAAACAATTCAATAGAATAAATAAATAAATACACTAACCACTATATATTAATACCTCCAAACACCCCCATCATCCTCTAAGTGATCCAAATATGTAACTCCATGATAATCATGAAAAATTATAATTCCAATATAAAATCATATAAAATTGAACTCCAATGAGATTTGAATATATAGGGTGTGAAAAATACTTCCTTGTAGGGTGGAATAACAATCCCAAACATCTCCTAGTTTCTAATATACTCATCTAGGTGAAGTGAAGATTCATCTTATAATTTAAAGTAACAAAAGATATTAAAATGAAATAATAATAACATTTTAAAATTCCTTGGTTTAGAATATACATAGTTTTTCCATTACCGATATAAAACCAGAATATGTAAAAATGTCTCATAATCAAACTCATAACTCATATATTAACCCCACTAAACATATTTAATATTAAAACTATTACCAAAATCACTACATAGAAATTATAATGTAAAAATCCTCCCATTTTGAAAATCAGAACAAATTTCTGTCTGTCATATCACAAGGCTTAGTCTAGATCATAACCACACTCATGGTTATCTTATAGAACAACTCAAGGTATTTTACATATAAAATAGGTAAGAAAATATACCTTGAAAAAACCATATAAACACATTATATTTTCATATATCCACCACATAAATTCCATTATAAATCACATAATAACATAAGGGGTTATTCATCACATTATGTCAACACATGCATTTCACCATCCTTTATTTTTTCTTAACTCTATAATTACAAAAATATTCTTCCAAACCTACATAACAATTTTGTCTATATTTCCATTAATTTACATGGTAGAGATAATAATTAAAACCCACCTTACCCATCTCATAATACATATTATTCACCACTTCATATATCCATATTATGATAATTTACCATATGTATAAAAATAAAAGTTAAAAATTTCAAGAAGACTACCCTATTCAAAAATTAAATTAATGTTCACATTAAATCTTGTTATTACCCAAATTTTTAATATGTAATTGGTTGAAAAACTAACCACCAAATTATAAAATTACATAATAATAATTTTGATAATATTTTTTTTATAAGTACCCAAGAAATCATATTATTATGAATTTCTTTTTCTAACCATGGTATAAAAAAATATCATTAAGTCATACCACCCATGAGTTCTAAATATGGATACCAATATTTAAAAAATAATTCACTTTAAAATACATTCAATGTAATCCCTATTACCAGTCATCAAGACCTATGATAACACATTATGAGAAAAATGCACAATAAACACACAATAACATCATTTTAAAATAAATTAGTAACATCAATTAATTGGAAATTTCCCTTCCTAAACATATAACTCAATGTTTTAATGGACTCAAAGTTAAACAAATGCTTAATGATTGACCAATTAATTAAAAGGGAATAATGAAAACTATATATTTTATTCTCTAATTTATCACACTCAGTATAATATAATTTTCATGATAAACCCCTTTATAAGACACCCACAATACCACTTAAAACCCTTGTTCTCTCTTCAACCTCACTATTGTTTTAATAACATAATCCATAACTAACCTCAAAGTGTTTATTAAATATAAGCAGAACACACATGGTTCTTCATCCTAAATAAGAAAATTACATCATGTAAAAATCATTTTCCATGAAAACATACCCAAAAATGATTTAAAAAATCATTATAAATCATTTATGATAAATTATCACAAAAAACCATAATAAAAAATTCCAATGATAACAGTAGGAAATAATATCATTAATTCAACTATTAAAACCTTTCTCAACTATAAAAATTACTTCATCAATTTATCTCATTTGACCAGATGTAATGGTTATTAAAATAATAATAATAATCATGTATCAATAGTAGTGTTATATTTTAATAATTTGTTGCTTTGTTTATCTTAACAAGGATCATTAACTGAGGAAATTCTCCTTAAACACTAATAGATATACACTTTATCATAATTAAAAAAAAACTTAACTATATAATTCATCGTTTAAATCAATTTATTAATACATAATAAATCATATATTTAAATCAATATTGTATTATTAACCATATTCATGTAAAAAACATAACCAAATTAAATTCAATTTTTAAATTAATAGAAATACACTAGAGTAGTGAATTTCAAGCCATGAGAAGGTTGAGGGGGAATATTTTGGGTGTAATTGGAGGGACCAATAGCCATTAGGTGATACAAATTTTTTAATAATAAATTAAATATATAAAAATTACATGATGTATAATTTCATGAACAAAAAAATTAATTTAAATATTAATTGATTGAAAATTAAACCACCAAGAATACATGATCATCACATATAATTTATAATTAATTTATTTATATTAAGAAATACCATACATTGGAATTATTTCCCATTTAAAGATTTAGTAGACTAATTATTTCTATACCATAATTTAATTTAGTGGAGTAAAAGGTATAATACATTCAATAGTGATTCACACACATTTCTTGAACCTCCAAATGATTCTATAGAAATATCTGGGTGTTAGCATAGAATATTCTAATGCTAGTGTCATTCGTTGTTGATATCCAGAAGAATCACCTTAACATGGAAGGATTATTATTGTTTTTTCTATAATTTCTAGGATGGAAAGAAAAATGGCTCTCAAATCATGAGAGAATTATAAAGGTAGTGACATTCTAGGTCTTGAGGGAGTTCCCGCTTGAATTTCTGTTTATAGAACAACGATTAGGGGAGATAATGTTATAATCAAGTAATGTATCTAGAGAATAATAATTGAAAATGAGACGTTATTATTATCATAATATATTAAGAAAACTATTTCTATATAATACTAATTTTTATTATTTATGTGACATATACTAGAATTAAGAATAAATAAATATTATTTATGGAATAATTAAATTGATATTTATTTAACTGATCTTTAATATTTAATTTCTCAAAAAATCATAAAAATAGGTATTTCAATCATCCTCAATATTTACAAGGCCTTGAATAAGGTATATTTATTTAAATAAATAAACTCAACTTCATTATTTACCGATAAAAAAATTTATAGTATATTTATTAAAATAGAGAATAAATACTTATTCAATATTTTGTTCACATTTATTTTTTTGAATGACTGGTGACTAAATATTTAAAGTCAATAACAACCTAATTAATTATTAAACCATGTATAAGAATAATATTTATTTAAGATTTTAAATAATTATAACATTTAATCAAGGTTTTGGAAAAACATAGTGTGAAACAATCATGATCCCTTTCTTAGTGAAATTAGTTATAACTTCTTAAAGTCAAAGGATAGTGTTTAAAAAAATTACAAGGCAACTATATAGTTATTATCATAATAATATATAACCTCATATGGATATAAAATGTCACAAAAAAAGAAAAATCATGATATGATAAAGGATATTTATATTCATACGTAAGCACAATGTTACCAATTGATAAACATTTCAATCCATTCATCACAATATCTCTAATCAAGTAGGATGTATGATGTTGTTAAAAATATATATAATCAATGCCTTCTAATTTCTATTATTTGAACATGTTGATATAATGTTGTAGTCGTGGTCATGATCATGATTTCCATTCCTATAAAAGGACATGAGATATCAACTTCTACTAAATTGAGGATGTAAAAATCCTTTATATCAATATTCATTAATTTACTATCTCTCTTAACAACACAAATTACCCTAATTGAAACAAAAATATTAAATCATAGTTTTGGTCAGTACATTGAACAACATGACATATTAAATGAATTAATGATAATAATATTGTTTATGGACAATTATACATGATCGTAGATAGGAATATCCAATGACACATCTGAATTTGGATTTCCTACTACCAGGTTATGTTCTCACAAACTTATATTTTGACTAAGGTCATACACCATGAAATAGTGTCTCAATATCCTCTGAGTATCATCCCTTGATAGCATGTATCATTTTTATCCCATCAAATTATATCTTTTTTCTATTGACTATATATTTAATGCTTCTGTCATATCAGTAATTTGGTCCCCTAATAGTAGGGAACTTATATAACTGTAAGTGTGATAGGTGATCCTCAGAAATTATCACATATAATTTCACATAGTAGAATAATAATAATTTTTTTAAAAGATACTAATATTCAAAAATATTTAATAGAGTTAATAATAATATATATATATAAGTTGGTTCTATGAAAGAAACTCCAAAAAATACCACTTTCACAAGATCCAACAGCTAAAAAATGCAGTTGGCTAGCTTTCTCATAATATATATGATTATAGTATTATAATAATTATGTCAAGGGGTCTATAATGTTATAATATGTGTAAAATAATATCACCAAAACCACTCCCCATTGTTAAAAATCCCTCAAGAGGTGATACTTCTGAAGTATGTGATTCATCCATTGATGTGATATTGGATCCTTTGTGAGATCCACCACTTCAGTATTATCACAATACAATGTGATAATATATTTTATATTGGGGAATAAATCAAGATATTGGATGAAGTTAAATATCGAAACTACTTATTTACATACACCATAATACACTATATTCTTGGATTTTATTAATAAATTGAAAACAACAAAGTAATTTAGATTAGTTCATCTTACAACTCCTGCTTTCATACTGAAGACATATCCCACATGTGACTTTATATCATTCTAATATGCTTGGAAACTAGAATTTGTATATCATGTAGTGAATATTTATCTATCTACTCCATATACTATGAATATATCCTCAGTACACCTCAGATATATTAAAATAACATTAACAACAGACCAATAATATTTACTATATCATCTAGATATCTGCATAGCTCCCCCAAGGCATAGGAAATTTCAGGCCTACTATATAAAATTACATACATGATCTATACTACAGTATATGTTTATGGAATCTTACACATTCTATATTCTTATTATTGTGAAAAATGACACATTTTACTATAAAAATATATTCCATGTGACACTAGAACAAATCCTCTCTAGGATTTTCCATAATGAATATATTCACTATATGGATATTTTATATACAATTCCTTATTACAAGATTCATCATATATATTTTATGAATAATATTAATCCCAGGAATATAGGTTACTTCCCCCAAGTACATCATGGAGAACCACTTGTTTAATAAGTCCTTAACTATATATAATAATGGTATTTAATTTCAATTAATTAATATAACATTGGCAACTAATATTAAGAAAGTGATTCCAATCGCACAAAACAACTTATAAAAACATGATCCACATTTATTCTTTATGAAACAAAAATATCTTACAGCTTCACCGAATTGATAGTTTCGTGACCTAGAAACATACATCAATCCATAAATGGATATTTCAAACATGAATAACTTTTGGGAATCACATATAGACACAAAAACTTCTAGTCGTATCATATAAATATATTCTTGAAGTTTTTCATTATGAAAAACTATTCTAACATTCGTTATCCAAATAGAATAGTAATGGAATGTGTCATAGAAATTATAATTATGATGGATTTAAAAATAGAAACTAGAGAAAAGTATTACTCATTATTTATTTCATGATCTAATTTTATCCCTTTATCTACAAGCCTTAAATTATATTTAATATCCTTACCTTCCTTGTCTAGTATTCTGTTGAATACTCAAGTGCACCCAATGGGTTTTATATAAATTGGATGATTGACTAGAATCCATACTTGATCTTTATACAATGAATCCATAACTGAGTTCCAAACATCCTTCCATCTTGTAGATTTTGATTTATCTACTACCTTATTATTATGAATATGATCATTAGTTTTAACAAATAATGAGTGCCCATATTTAGTTACTAAAAACCATATCTATCTTGTTATTTAACATATCTAGTGCTCCAACACATTACTTATGTTTATAGAACAATCTATTCCATATGGAATTCCACACCTAGGACGGTAATTTTTAAAAAAAATTAATTAATATATTGGCCTTTATTTTTAGCCTTGTGGTTTAAACCTATTTTTTTAAATTAGGAAAATTATAAATATTTATCATGTCATATTGTTTTCTAGCATAATTTTAAAAAACTTGATGTGACTGTGAAGAAGGGATTATAGTTTTTATAGATTATTTTTCTTGATTTTTTAACTGTAAAAAATAATAGTGGGAACATATAGTTATAATTTGTTATGAAAAAACATTTATCACATGGTTTGGTAAATCATGATAATACTATGATTTTAGCCTAGTGACTTAAAAATTAAAATTTATATTTATACCCTACGTCATTTTAACACAAAAATAAAACAATTATCTACAAATTTGTGTGATGATTGAACAAACAAGGTGAATAACCCTCATGCATAACCTTCTTACTCCTCACCTATCATCTAAATTCATATATCCTTGTGATTTCATACGGTTATTTCCCAGATTAATTATTTCTACACTTTCTCATTTTCTTGTCCTTTTCATCTTATTTATTTTTCTTCCCCTTTCCATTTCACATTCCAATGAACCACAAGCTTATCTATATTGATATATTTCTAGTGATTTCTTGTATCTAGGAGTGAGATATTTTTTTGTTTTATTCATCCTATATTTGAAGTTTTGACATTCTACATTCAATTAATGAATATTACCACTTAAATTTCAATTTAAATTTTTGAACTATAATTTCATGTGTTATAAAATTGTTTTTTAAATAACTAATAATAATACTAAATATCTATAAAGATTATCTTATGGTAAAATCAAGTTACATTTGATTTTAACTTCAATGGAAATTATCTTTCTCAAATAAGAAACATGTTAAAAATAATTTTTAATTAAAATTGATCAAAAAGTGTCTGTTAAATTTCTTGAATGTCACTTATAAATAAATTATTTGATTTTAAATAGACTTTCGATGTATTTGGTGGTTATGAACATATAAATGGGAATAAATTTTTATATTTATATATTCAAATCCACATGCGAATATGTTGATTATTATATTATGATATATATATTTATATATAAATGTATCTGAGCATAAAAATATAGTAAAACAATAGAAAATTAAATTTTATAAAAAAATTTGTGTTTTAAAATTTTTTGTGTGTATTTATTAAACTAAATTACAAAGTGTAGTGAGAAATGTTAGAAATAAACATCAAATAATAAATTTGATATTAATATTAATTTCTATTGGTTTTATTGGATATTAATTATTGAGTTATTCAGATGTGTGGTTTTAATATATTATTGTTTGTTTACTAATTTTATATAATCATGGTGTTTGTAAAATTTATTTTTAATGTTGTACGTCATTAATTTGTGATCTTTTTATTATTCCAACCTCATGACATTCTTTACTTAATTAGGAAATAAAAATTATATTAGTATAAAGTACCTCAAAACTAGTTATTCTAGTGATTTAGACATGATCCCCCACTAGATATTCTTACTAGGCCTTAGTTCTCAAAGTTGATAAAATTTTTGGTCGTGGTTACACTCTTGATTTATCAAAAATCATCATTAGTCTATTTCTAAATGGTTATTTGTAATGTCCCTAAATGGTTTTTTAGTTGCATTTTTTTATTTAGTTTACATTTTATCATCATAAATATTGTATCTTTTCTTATTTAGTTTTCGTTTAATTAGTAGTGCGTTATTTGTTTGTCATTTTTATTTTTGTAGTTTCTAATTTTCTAAGCTATGGAGTTTGGGGTGATTAGAGGGATTGTTTTCTATATATTATTTAAATTACTTATTTCTTTATTTTCTAATTTTTGATTTAGAGTGTACATATAACTTGCAAATGGGTCATTATGGTATTTATACTGTTAGAAATATTTATTTTGTTAGGAAATCCTCCCTAATGATTTAATTTTTAGCTAATTAATCAATCAATTATCCTGGGAGGATTTGGAGTTCTCCACAGACATGTCATGGTCTTGCATTGGTATATAATATATTAATAACTTGAGTAGGTTGTAATTTTTGTTTTCAAAGGCTACGTTTTTAATAGGAAGTTCGTTCAGTATTCACCCATGTTATTTACAGATTCAAGGAATACTATATATAGGATTGTGAGAATATTGGGTGTAGGATATATGAAGTGTTTGGCCCACAATTTTTGTTTCATCCTTTTAGATTCCATGGGAATTCAAATTCAATTATTCTGTCTTTTATCATTTACTTATGATAAATTATATGATTGGTTGTTTTATGTGTCGGGGGATGAAAATGAGTGTGAACTGGTGGTACATGGTGATCACATAGGTCTTGGAAAGCTATGTGGACCTCAGGTACGTAGTTTTTCATAATGAATCCCAATTAAGATTGGGTGGTTGGAACATGGTATAACATTTCATGTGTTATGTTTTCACACATAAATTTCCTCATTTTGGAATCATGTATTTGAATATGTTTGATTTTAATTCATCTTGTTCAGGATGTGTAGTGTTGTTTGTGTGAAAATTGAGTTTTATATTTTTAAAATAATTCATTTAAATAGTGAGGTTAATTTTTTAAAATGCAATAAATGGTGATTCTTAAATAAATTTAAAAATAAACCCAATAATTGAATTACAAAAAAAAAAATTTAAAATCGAAAATTTAATGTATTGGAATCTATAAATGGGTTTTCATGGTAATTAATATTTGTTGGTTTTGAAAATTAGGGGGTTATTTTTAAAACATTTATTATCAAAAATGATAATTTGATATTTAATGAGCGATATTTGTTTTTCTTAATAAAATTGATGTTTTAATACAGTTTTAATGGTATTTATGGGAATTTATTGGTTTTTTAATATATAATTATGGTTTTATGGGTAAATGAAGAGTTTTAAAATTGAAAATAGGATTTATGAAATGTTTTGAAATAAAGGTGGTGTTTGGTATTTCTAATAAAATTATTTCAAAACACAAATTATTTTTCTAAAGTATCATTGCTTAGTGGATTTTGGTTTTAAATGATCATGTGTTCTATTTTAGGTTATAATTTATAATTGGGTTTGATGGTAGGGAATAATTAATCTTAATAGTTAGGATTTTGAATGATGATAAATGGTCAATATGTATTAAATTAAAAAAAATTATCATATAGAATTTTAAAGCAACTGATTGTTATCTCATAATAAGGTTTTCTATAGTAGTTTAAAGGGATTTGATTTATATTTTAAAAATGATTAAATTATGGTTTTGTGAAATAATTTATGTGGGATTTCTAATTTATGTATGAAACGTGAGGGATAATTGGTTCTTTTAAATAGGGGATAGTTTTTTATGGTGTAATTCATTTTATAAGTTTTTTAAATTTTTGACTTGAAATTGTTGGTCTTCGAAGGGGGGATGATATTTTTGAATGATATTGTTTTTTAATATGTGATATGTTGATTTTTTTCATGAACCTGGATTTGATTTAATTCTATTTATTTTGAATATATAGAAGTGACTTAATTTGGGCTAATGTTTTTTGTATTTTCATTTTTATTCATATAATGGCCCGTATCAAATGGATGAGTGTCCCCCTTTTGGGGTTACTCCTTCAATGACAAAGTTTAGTATGTTTGGTTTACTAATGATTGTATATTTAAGATATATATTTATACCGAGCCGAGTATAAGTGGTGTCATTATATTGATTCTTTGTTGATGTGACTTTTTTGGATTCCATTGAATTTTATTTTTGGGATATCCACTATACAAGAGATATTATTACATCAATGATTGGTTGTGTTTTTTTGGATATTGGAAGGATTTTTTGAGAATTATCTTTAGTGTTTAATCTTTAACTCAGTGTCCAAACAATCCATTTTTGGAATTGATAGGATTCTATACTAGTGATAAGGTTATTACATTGAGGGGGATGTGAATAGGGATATTTTTGTGAGTTTTTGAGTGGCTACGAAAAGGTCCATGTCCTATGTTTCAGAGGAATTTAATTAGAGTTAGTGTTCAAAAAGGAATTTCTCAGTTTACTCTTCATCACCACCCAAGTCCGAGGCCATGTTTCTCTTATTGAGGCCTATCATGTTTGAGTTAATTCTAGTTTTGTATTCTATTCTCTCATCTGGATTTCCTTGTTTATCCTTATCAAGGTGTAATTATTCCCACTCTTTTGGAGATTATATATTCTAGTGGTATTCATTATAATTAGTTCTGTTTTTATGGGCATCCTTCTTATTTATAGTGATTTTTTATTAATATATTTCATTAGGAAATATTTTTATTAGATATTTTTTGTATTAGATAAATTAAAATATATAGGTTATCCCACTTCCAATTATATTTTATGTATTTTTATTTTAATTTTATAAGGTGTATGACTTTTATTTCAATGGGAAAATTGAGATGTTTGGTTTCAATCCCATTTTTATATTCTTTCCCAATTATTCCCACCAAAATGAAGAGTGTTGATATATGGAGTTAGGTTGTTTCTTGGGATACCTATTATTGACATATGATTTAGTTTAACTTGTCTCTTTTCTAAAATTCCCATTTTAATTTAGAGTTAACCATGGTTTTGAAGTTGTATTTTGTGGAATTGATCTTCTCTGGTTTCATGTGTCTTTTTACTATCTCGAGTTCAGGGATTTATTTAGCATTCTTTATGGTTTTCTAGGATGAGGTAATTGAGCATTATTTATGTGTCCCAATTCTTTATTGAGGATGATATCATCAGTTTTTGGAATTTATTCATGTTAATCATTGTGTTTTTCATGTTTCTTCCTTAGTACAAGGGTTAGACCACATTATTTTCTTGATAAAGAATTTTATCCAATGATTTCAAGGAGTATAAATCATCCAGGTGGGGAAAAGTTTTACTCATATATAAGTATTCTATAAAAGGTCCCTAACAAACAAATTTCTATCCCAAAGAAATATAGTATTAGGCAGTGATCAAGTTGTCTCCAAAGAGAAAAGTGTTACAGATATATTCTAATTTTGTTTTATGGGTTCAATGTGTAGAGAAAGTTAATATGAATGAATGGTTTTAAATTTAATTTTAAATTAAGTGTACTAACATGAAATATCTCATTTCCTTTTTGGTTAATCATTATTTTATTTTTTAATCACTAGTTTTATCTCTAATGAAGTAAATTCCCACTTAATTACCATCACCTCTAAGTTTCAGTTTAATCAAAGGGATAAAACAACCACCGAAACCTCTATTCTCGCATATCCGTTTAATTAGAGATCATTATCATCCTTATTTAACCAAAATTATCATGATCAAAATCAATAAAGTTGGACAATGTGTTATGTGTGTGTGATCTAGTGGTGAAGGGAAGAAGTATTAAAAATGTAACAAATAAGAAAATATCCCAATTTTTAAATAGCTAAAATTAATCTAGAGAGATTATGTTAAGATAACAATGTGTTATAGTGAAAAATTCATTAAAAAGGTAATTATAATATATTTGTCTCATACTTTAGTGTATTAATTTACAATAACTAGATTTATTGTAGAAATGAATTAATTGAACAATGTTGTAAGCTATAGTCGAAGCTTAATCAATTGGGGGATCATAGCGAGAATCATAGGAGTATTTAATAATTCCTTATTTATAAAATTACCATAGGTCCTTCATGTTCTTTTTATCCCTTAAATGTGAGTAGCATGTGGTTATTATCCCATTATCCCAGTATTTTTGAATCATTCCTTAAATTTGGATCACAATTCCCTCCCTTTATATTGATTCCATTTTCATAGCTCAATGGTCAAGATTTTTCCAAATATATATCACTAAAATCATTATTTCATAAAAAGTACCCCCCATTATCAATATTTGTACTCCTTTATTAATAAATGAATATGAAATTATGTTCTATATCATGAAAATGTGATTTATATATTCTATTTTTATGTACCCATGTGAGGAATTAAATATATTCATGTGATGGGTAAGATATCTATATAGTTAATTTAGTCGAGAGTTATAGTAATCAAGATTTGTTGTACTTGGGACTAGACGTTTCAAGGATATATTTAGGGTAGGCTCACACTAAGTATTATACTTGAAATATCAAATATGCTTCAATAAAATGGGTTAGAACTTGTTTTATGGTTATGTATTGATGATTCTTTGTGAAATCCACAGTCATGGGTGTGGTGAAATGGTGATTGATTTTTTTGTTATTTAGGTGTAGTAGAGTGGTTGAGAAATGTATTATCTCAAAAGAAGAAGTAATTGAAACAACATATTAAATATATTTTTCATATAAAATAAAATATAATAAAATAAAAAACAATATTTTCTTTCATGGGGAGTTTGAAAATTTTAAAGAAATAAGATGTACGTGGGAAAAAGACTATGTTTTTTTAGTTATTTATGTTTCTGAAAAGAATTGAGATTGAGAAAATGAAATGAGAAATTATTTTTTAGATTATATTTTAGATAGAATAATTAATATAAATCTACTTCTTCACGTAATTATTAATCATTATAATTTAAATTAATTTCCAATTATATGATCACCTAATTTATCAACCCATAAACCCTATGAGAATTAAATTAACACAAAGTTAAAAAGAATTAAAACCTAGGATATTTTCAGAACACACAATCCTTTTTTAAAAATATTATTATTAATTATAGGATAAATTATGTCTAGTTGTAAGTTATGGAACATATCCACTATTGAAAATGAGAATTTATTGATTTTAGGGATTAAACATTAACTCTAAAAATGTATTACTTATTGGGTTTATACCGATTAAGATCGTTCCCTCACAATTCATACATTACTCATCATCATGAGTTTTGTGTAAATTATTCAATTACATTATTAGTTTAATTTATTATAAAAATTAAATTTACTAATCCTATAATTTTAGTTCCACATCCACATTCATTAAAAAAAATAAATTCGGAAGGTTAAAATTAGATCAATTGCATAGAAAAATTACTCCTCTATGGGTGGTGTAGTCACAATTTAAATGATTTTCATTCACAGAGGTCGTTGAATGTGTATAACCCAATCATGTATCTAATCATGATTTCAAGAAAAAATAGGGTTTATAATGATGAATAAAATCGAACATAATAGCAAAAATTTAAGATAAAATATGGAATTTACTAAGAAAACATAAGCATTATAACATGAAGATAAATAATTCTTTGAGGTAGATATTCATGATCTTCCCCTCTAGAAATTCATATCAAAATTGAGTTAAACCAACTATCCTCTGCCCTAAATATCCTAATTCACATAACAACCCCACCAAATGTGAAAAATAAAATTTTTTATAATGTTTGGGAGTCTAGGTTTATAATGGTTTTCATGAGTGAATAGAGAAATTTTTACAAATAATTTATTCAAAATTGCACCACATTATTGGGCACCATAACTCCTTAAAAAACCTTCCTTATAGAAGGAAGATATGTTTGTAATTGGGTTATATGTCTAATACCCTAAATTACACCATATCCAGACCCTTATCTATAATATATTTCCCAAATATTAAAGTTGTGTCAAATCTGGGGATTTATTCCCTTCATTGACTTCATAGCCCACTTACTCTAATTAAACACATAATTTAGTTCAATTTCCCAAAATTAATGTTTTAACCCATTAAGATAGAGAAATAGATAAAACTTTTAATTTCAAATATTAAACAATGAAATATGTATGGCTTCAATAATATATTTAACATTAAAGAGAAGAAAAATTATATTTTCATAAAATTTTCAAATGAATGATATGATCAAAAATATTTTAAAAATTTACATTTTTAATACAATGTGAGGAAATTATGTCATTTATTATCAATAAAACATTCAATAGAACTGTGTTTTATCAACTCCCACATACAAAACCTTTTTCACTCCTGGATGAAACCCCATATCATGTATTCCAAAAAAACTATGAGAAGATATTAATGTTCAAATTCCTCAAACTACTATAGAAATATAAGAAAAGTAAGAATCACATTAAGAGTAAATATCAATAAATTTTAAATTTATTGTCTCATAAATTGTAGCAAAATAATAAATAGTGAGATTAATGAAAATAATAGTAGCGAAAAAATTTGTGACTATATCATTCCATTAATTTCCCATGTATGTGTGTTCCAACAATTTGATGCACATATCTCAACCCTTTATTCAATATATTCTAGTTAAGTAAAAAAAAATTTATTACACAGATTAATAAAAAAAACATGTTCTACATTCTGTTATAATTAAAATTCAAGACCCACTCACTTAATCATTCAATGAAGTAAAAAAAAGTAATCTTCTAACCTTGATATCAACTTGTGTTACACATTCCATCACTCCCCTCTTTATGATGATTTTGTTTTGATTTTTGGTATTTTATTTTATTGAGGGTGTAAAAATGATGGATATCAAGTACACACACATAGGTCAATTCATTAGATTAATTAAATTTAATATATGTGAAATGAAGGAAATGGAGAACCATTGATATAAGACGAATTTATTACCTAACGTGAAAGTACCCTCAATTGAGTAGTAAAAATTTCAAATGTCATGTTTATGTGAAAGTATGTGTGGAGAAATCAAGGACAAAAGTTTTTACGAATAAATATCACAAATATTGGTGTCAAAATATAAAAGAGTTTATGATGACACAATAAATCATATCATCGATGAATTTTATTTTTTAAAAAATAAACCCTTAATGATGAAATATTTCTCATATTTTCATGCTACAAATGAATTTTGAAAAAATTAATTTTCCATATGTTTCACATGTAAATGAGAATGTTACATGATATGTTTTTAACTTTTTTTTAATTTTTTGTGTTTTTAAAATATAAAAGAATTCATAATAGAAAACACACACAAAAAAGACAAATTAAAATCCTAAATAGATTCCCCAAAATGTAGTCCCCTAACTCACACATAAAATATTACATTTCCCTTAATATAAACCTATGAGATGATATGTTTCATTAGATGTTGAAAATTGACTATAAGGCTCTTTCCTCTATCTTCTTGTGTGATATCCATTGCACCATAGGGAATAAAATTAGGAAAACTATAAAGACCTAACCATATGGAAGAAATCATAATATGATTAATATTTAGTTATGAACTACAGTGTAGGGATTTATCTCCAAGATAAATCATTCTTCTATGGATCATTATATAATGATTTTATTTTGATCACTCCTTTTATAGCCTTGAGTGATAACATGGAGAAAATTAACTCTCTTAAAGTTCATGAATTTGTATCTTCCATTAAATTCCATCTTGGGAAACATCCATGCTTCATTTAATTATATCCCAATATGCCTCATGATCGACCTCCACTGGGAGATTATAGACATTCCCAAAAATAATTTGAAATGAGGGCATACAGATGAGAGTTTGTAATTCTATCCTATAGGCCCATAGAACATCATCGAAGCACTTTTTTCAATCCTTCATATTTGGTTGCACATTTTTATAATTTTTATTTCAACTCCAACATTCAAACCTCATCCTATCCATTTGTTAGTGGTTAGTATGGTGTTGATGATTTTTGTGTCACCCCAAAATTCTGAAGGATTGAATCCAAATACTAACTGAAAGGTTTTTTCCCTTGGTCACTTATGATGCCCTTTGGTACTCAAAACCTATATAAAATTTTTCCTTGAATGATACCCCTACCACATGATAATCATTAGTCTTGGTGGTTTTTCCTCCATCCATTTTCTAACATAATCAATGAAAACCAACAAATATATGAAACCAAATGAACTTGGAAAATGAACCATTAAATGAATACACCGTACATAATAAATCTCACAAAATAATATTGGTGATTGGGGAGTATCATGTCTCATCAAAATATTTCTAGTGTGTTGGAAACATGATTCTGACATCCAAAACCCATGAGCATCATGGAATAATCTAGGTTAATAGAATGCATTGTCTAAGACTTTCCTAACTATATATTGGGGTCTATAGTTACCACCACATGAAAGTGTATAGAAAAAAGGAATAATAGACTCAAATTAATGATTAAAATACACATCCTAATAAATTTATCAATAAAAATGATCCATTGGTAAGGATAATACCCCACATAAATCCTAGAAATACTCTTTAATTTTTGGACTTCATATTTCCTTAAATTTGAAAAAAATTCAAGTGCAATAAAAAAGTTCACTAAATCTGTATACCAAGGTTGTGTACCAAGGAGTGCATAAATATTATCATTTGGAAAATGTATTTAAATGGTACCTTGTTCAAATTTCCCACCTCTATCATGTTATTAATCCTACCATTATTGTCTGACACCATATTTTTTGACCCCTTTTTATCCTTTATATCAATATTGAATTCTTGAAGAAAGATAATCCATCATATCTGTATCGGATTTTCATCCAGTTTCTTCAAGAGGCATCTCAATGTTTCATGGTCAGAAAAAAAATTCATTAGAGCATAATAAATATGAATGAAATTTGTATAAAGAAAATATCATGCCAAGAACCTTTTTCCTTGTTGTGTTTTATTATTTGGATGAATCCAATCTCATCGATGCATGGTCAATCACATGTGAACGTCTCTCCACCTTATATGATAAAACATGTAAAACTAAAAAGTTTGAAGCATCACCCATAATCTCAAATGGAATGCCCCACCATGGTGGCTCGTTGATCAGTGAAGTGCTAAGAAAATTATTTAGCAAATCAAATGATACCCATATTTAATCATCAAAAATGAATTAAATATCTTATAAAAGAAATCAAGATAAGGGTATAGCGATCTTACTGAATTATCTGATGAATCACTGATAAAAGACTTCATTCCATAAGAATCATCTAACAAAACACACACATGAATTATATTTAAAGGATAAAATAATATCTATATTTGATATATAAACCTATATTTGATATTTCAATACTATATTATGTAATACAATGCTATGATCTCCCATAAAATGACTCTTTTAAATGTTGAAAAGAAGATTCTTCGCGATGAAATTATTTTACACCTTTCCAAAACTAAATATACATTCATTAAATCAATATCCATACATTGTAAACTCATCAATAAATAACTCCATATAGGTATTAATAAAATCTATAAAATTCTCACCATGAATTTAAGGAAGGTACATGGGGCATGGAAAAGTTGAAATGAAATCCATCGGTAGGAAAATGTGTAACTCCCTGACCCTAGTTACCCAAAGTCGGTGCATTATTACATTACATTGGAATGACCAAAAGAGAAAAATTATCAAAATACTGATTTTTTTAGTAGCCTTAGAAGTACTAGATACATAAATAAGTTTTACATTACATCCTAAAATAATGAAAATCAACATTGTGTCCCCTTTGAAAACACTCATATCCTTTGTCCTATCTCAGCAAGTTAATCATAATATACTTCTTCCCATCCTCTAAAAATGAAAACATAAGAAAGGGTTGAGCTCAGATGCTCAGTAGCGATAAAAATATAGCGGAAACTATAATAAATAAGCATAAACATTAAAGGTAATATATAAGACTCAAACACAAGAATTTTAACTTAAACATATCTATAATATAGAATGGTTAAATAAAATAATTCCATTTACTTATTCACATGGATATTCAAATAGTCTATTGATCACATGTAATATCAATAGCTAATTTCATATTCATGGAATGAATAATTTGGGATATCATAACCACTTAGTCAAGGCCTCATGCCATGAATAAAAAAAATATTTTGTCAAGGCCTTTCATAAAGGCATTAGTTTGTCTCATGAGACCTACTGATGCATCGAGGAGCTATAGCGGGATCCACCCATCACTTACTAAGTCTGAATCATTCCTCTTATGAAATGGTTCAAACATAATAAAAACATTCATATTAAAACTAGAATACAAAATTTCAATATTTTAACCACAAAGCATGAATGGAATAAAAAATAGCACATACACAGTCAAACATAACTCATTCAAAACAGTATGGAAGATTGTAATAAAACAGATCGACCTCAATCAATAATAAAATACAATTAATGACAATGACATAGATGAAAATAATTAGTAAAACTATTTGGGATAAATATCCCATTTTTCTAGAAAGAATTTAAAAGTGTCACTATGTATCAAATAAGTAGTTTAGAATATATTTTTGAATCAAAGTGTCCCATACCACTTATAAACTTTTGAGAGAAATATTAATTTTTAAACATTCATGTCCTTATAAAAAAATCATATTTTTTTTAAACATATACATTAATGAGAATGATTTAGAATAATAAATATTTGAAACATTTAAAACTATATTTTAGTTAATGAGTTACTAACCAAATGAAAGAGTCTTGAATATAACTAATTGGGGAATAAAATTAATCAAAACTTAATAATGTCATTAGAATAAAAGGAATCATGATATAATATTTCAATGGACATTATATACAGTTTATAAAAGTGAATTGGCATTGAAGAACAAAAATTATCAATGGAATGTAAATTGAGACAAACAACTTTATAAACACCATATGCTTAAATTAAGGTTAAATAAAAATACTTACTTAAGTGTGATTAATATAAATAAACCCATTATGATTGGATATTCAGTGTAAAAAAATTAGAGTACGGTCACACATATTATTGTAAAAACAAAACCAATGACTTGGATGTTTAACTCAATGAATTGAAATTGAGTTAAGATTACCCTTATCAAGTTCATATCAATGACTTGAGAATTTATCAATGGAATTACTATGTGTATCAGAAGTGTATACACATAATGCGGAGTGGAAATTAACAAATAAATAAATAAATAGTGATTTCACACATAATCTTGGAATAAAATAATCAATGAAATGTGTGTAAAACCCAATGAGTTGAAATTGAAATTAGAAGTTCCCTTATTGATTTGGTAACATACAAAGAATAAACCCCATAAAAGAAGGATCATTCAATGAATATTTAAATACCCATAAATAAAATTAATATACATAAAGAATAAAATCATTGGCAGCACATATGCCACTGGAAAAAGAATTAGTGTCTAATATAGAATGAATCTCATAGAAATAAAAAGTGAGATGAAAACCCCTTACCTTGTAATTTTCCTTAGTAAAGGGTAGTTTAAACTAATTTATAACGTAGAAATAATTTTTATTAAACTATTAAATAGGAACATACATAAATATGATATCATATATGATCTTCTAATATTTTATTGGTTAAGATATATCAGAAGTATCATTGTTTTGGGTATTAAATGATTCATTTTACTTTATATATTTTATTACGTAAGTCATATTTGTTATTTATAAGATGTATTTGATTCATATAAATAATTATATTAAGTCATTAAACATTATTTTTAATCATAAAATAAAAATTATTCTAGAATGGTTATGATGGGGAACAAAATCTCATCATGTTGTGGAGACGGTAAGTTATACGCACGCCCGAGCGACAATATCATTATATTGGTGGTTAAATAATATGTAATTGGATAGTATATTATATATGAATAATAATTATAATTTCATATTTATTATTTACCAATGTTATACTCACTATTATACCCATCTAAATAGTGATGTGTTGAATAACAAATTATATCTTGACGTGGAGACGGAAAGCCATACGTATGCACGTATGGTGACATTTTTATTCATAGGATGGGTAGAATAATGAATATGATTGTAACATATTTTTCAAAACTTCGTAGTATTTATAAGGTAATGAAGTTAATATTTTAGTTTGGAAACAACAAGGAATGAGGAAGTGGAAGAAGAAAAGAACTTTGAAAAAGGAGATGAAATTATTACCTCTTCTTCGGGTGCTTATTTTTGATTTGATCAAAATGGATCCATAGGTTGGCTTTATGATCAAAGTAAGGCCTTTATTTTAACTTTAGGGTATTTGGTAGGATATTTGAGAAGTGTTTGGCCGATCCCAATGGACTTGGAGGTGTGATTCTGAGAGAAAGAGAAGTACCCTTTTATAAGAGAGGTGAGGGTCACATTAGGAAATGCTTGAAATATTATTTTATTATAAAATTATTTTTGGTTTATAATGGATAAAAGTTGATTTATATAGAGGATAATGTGGGATGTGTCTCAATACTATAATTAAACATGTTTTATACAAGTGTATGTCACTATATTATCCGTACCTTTTAGATTTAATTCATAGTTTAATAGTTTAACTTTTACCATATCTTCTTGTATTTTTATATTACTTGGTTAATAAATTATTATAAAATGCCAATATAACCTAAAATGGTTCATTAATGACATATATATCATTATATAGGTCTTTTTAATGAAACTTATATTTTAGGTAATATTATATCATTTAATAATATTCTTTTTGTTTTAAATACTCATTTATGTCAATTTTGACAAAATTTAGTATTTCAGTTTTGTGAATGTAAACAGATGTTTATTACCTCAAACAAAATACATTAAATCAACCCAAACATGTCAAATGAAACTAGAAAATTCGTTGAATGCATCAAAAGTCTCAATTTACATTTATTTTGATATTTATAATATCAATTAGTTTAATCATTCATTATTAAGGTAATGATTGTATCATCATTGTGTCCTGAATAAATTTAATTATTTAATTTATAAAAAATATAAATAAAATACCATGATTTAGGAAATATTTTCATATTTATAATGAATATTTATAGTTTAATTTATCTTATTATAACCGTATATAATAAAAAATTAGTTATAAACATTGAATTTAACACTTTTAACTATTTTTTAAATAAAATAATAAAAAATGTCCTAAACTAATCAGAGAGGATAAAAAGGATAATATATTTTTCCTAAGGTTTCTTTTGGTCTAAATACACTTATAAAATATAATTAGGACACTTTCTAGAGTAATTATAATATCATTTTTACCATTAATTCCCCTATTTAATATTAATTTTGGTAAATAAAAGTAAAAAGTTACTATTCACCAAAAATTATTTTCAACCAATTGAACCAGATTTTACATGCTGATGTCAACCATGTCTCTTTGATTTTTGAAATTCATTTCACAGAAGAGGTAAAATTATGTTTTATGAAAATTTATAAATGTGTTTGGAAGGTGAGAGAAAGACGGTAAAAAGTTCAATAAAATTATATATATTTAATCTTATTATAAAATGATTTAAATGAATTAAATTGGACTAATATAGGTATTATGTATATATTTTTAAATTAAAAAAAATTTAAATTATAAATAATTATTTAAAATAAATCATCTTTAACGAATAACTTAGTGTTCTTCACTATTCATAAAAAATTTAATTTTTTTAAAAATACCAAAATACATCCTAAGATAATTTTGATATTCAAAACTAAAAAATGATTTATATTTTTAAAAATTAAAAACATAGAAGTTATATTAATTAATTTAAATAAATATTCCCATTGTTAAAACTAGAATGTGGGCTTTTGAGAAGTAAGAGCTATCAAAAGATTGGTATGTGTTTATGTCCAATTTATATGTAAAATTACTTCTAATGACAAAAATTGGAAGAAATGATAAAAATATAATCTAATTATACTTCATAACCATTCAAAGGTATAATTTAACACTATAAATTAAATTGATTAAAAAGTTGTTTTCAATTAAAATTTAATATTTTTTACTATTCATGAAAATATAAAAGTTATCAAAAAGCATTGAAAATTTATCCAAACTAAATTTTTATGTCATGATTCTAAATAAGAAGTTTATTTTTTCAAATTGAATATATAATAGTTTCAAATATTAGATTTAAAAAAGGTTCTCTATTAAAAGAATGTAATAATTTATTTAAAAATTATAGTTATTTTATTTGGAAAATTGAATATGTTCTTATATTATGTCTAAGAAAAACATAATATAGATGTTAAAATTATATGGATTATATAAAATTTAAAAATAGTTAATAATATTCATAATAGCTTTTTTGAACTTCTATTTTGGTAAGTCATTGTGCGCTCAAACTCGGTATTGAGGGTAGTACAAGCTATTAAAATATTTTAATGAAAATAACTTACTCTGAAATCTTGTGGTGTTACATTGATCCCACCTTTGGGAAATTACATCCTCTAAATTTTAAAATTGGGTAAGGTAACTTCATTGAATCTCCCACATCTGAAAAATAGTTAACAAAAAGAGAAATTTAAATGATAGAAAGGGAAGTACAATGGTCACATGAGATAACCCATACTAGGATTCCATGTAGGAAAAAATGGATATGGAAGACAAAGTAAGTACCATGTTCTGATGTAGAGTTATAGAAAACATTATCAATAGAATGTTACCACTCAAAAAATGAAAAACTTGTGAAGAGTTAAAATTTTATTAGTTTCCTAGTATGAAAATTAAATAGACAATGATTTTTGTTTTATGTTCCATTACATAAAGAGGAAGAATTTACTTATGAGATTGAATAAGAACATAATGATATATACAAACTATTAAATTATAGTTTCATCCTTTAATAAATTTCTATCACTAACTCATATTTTCTTGAAATGATGAGTATTCAAGATTACCTGGTCAAACATGAAGCATTGTAATTGTCACGACCACCTTCACCAATAAAAGGGAAGAGTCAGTAGACTGCCAGACCCTTCCATCTTTAAATTGAAGGAGATATAATTACCCCTGAGACCCGCCTTCAATAGGTCTTGGAGTGGCAACTAGCACCAAGGGTATATAATCATACACAAGATGGAAGGCATTACCCTTTTTATTTTAATAGGATCGGGAGAGAAGATAGAAACCCTAACAACACCAAAGTTGAAAGTAAAGCTAAACCCGAAGTAAACCATTCCCATATGCATGTTCAAAAGTCAATGTCGCATGTACAAGGAGACTACAAAGGTAAATTATCAAAAGAAAAGAAAAATAGCAACTGAAATTGTCCAAAGGATTGAGCTTGTACGGTCCCACACGATCACTGTAGTCCTCATGGAAACCTGAAAGCAGTTTTATATACGTAGGGTGAGCATACAAGTGCACTCAGTAAGGAAATCCAAAGACTCTCGTGCAAAAGTGACAAGACATACTAATTCCCTGTGGTAAAAGAGATAACCAAACACCTAACAAGGTAACTATCCACCCAAGCCTCACCAAGGCACACTCCCCAAATAATCCAAGTCATGTAAAGTATAATAGTAGCACATCGATGTTTGGGTACCCCGCACTGCTTTCCCACTGTTTATTGAAGACATCCTATGAATTGAACCAATCCCACCATTGTCATCGCAGTCCCACTACCATACCCTACCCACACACACCTGGGCCACAACCACACATCCTACCTGCAAACACCTGGGCCACAACCACTAACCCGCTCACAGACTCATGGGCCACAACTGTCACACATAACCACGCCTGCAAACACCTAAGCTAGAATAACCACTTCCACACCCGAAAACACATGGGCTAGAAGAACTACTGCCATACCTGAAGACACCTGGGCCTCATCCTGACGATACTTGGGAAACCACCTACCAGCACACACCTAGGCCAACCACCACACTACCCTACCTGATGATTCTTGGGCTAATAATGGAATTCAGGCCATCACAACCTACTCGATGATACTAGGACTATCCGGGAAAGGGAGAAAAAAGTGCTAATAACCAGCCTCTAATAAAAGTGTTGGAAAAAACATCGTCCCCCATGAAATGGGGGGTGTTCAACACTAAGTGCTAAACTTGGGTGGGGTGCGAATAAGAAACACAAAAACTACATGTATATGTATAGTTAACAAGAACTCGCCCAATCTAGTTTCTTCTTCAGCTAGCCTAAAGAACACTATCCTTACAATTCATTCATAAGAGAAGAGAACAACAACCATTCCCAACTCACTACTCACATCAAACCGAAACCCCATTTTCCCATCCTTGTTTTCATGTTCAGTAATAATGTTTAAACAAGTTTCTTCCCCTACTGGGAAACTAAAATCATATGCTCAACCAAGGGAAAAAGTTACAACCAACATCAATTAAGCATTCACACCTAGTTCTATGTAAAGTCACAACAAAAAAGGGATATGGGAGGTACCTCGAAGTACTGGAACCAATGAAAACCCCACGATACATCCCCATGTTCCTAAAATCCAGGAGACAATGGTTTCTCAACAAGAGAGGATCCCACCCAAATTTTTGGTACAAATAGAGGATCCCATCCTCACCCACATCACCCCCAGCAATCTAAGCCCATATCCAACCGTGGAGGAAACAACCAAACCAACGCTACCAACACAAGGATGATTCAATAGGTATTATCAGATTTAAAAGATTTAACACACTCCATGATTTCAATTCCCCTTGGCTTAAACTGGGGTTATCATAGAAGGATATCATCCTGGTGCGTTCAATTTATTTAACCAAGTGTACATAATTAACCAATTTTATGTTACGGTTTTTTAAAAATCCCAAAAAATCGAGGTTCATTAGAGCACAGATAAAGACCACCAACGACCATGATTTTCAGTGAGCAAAGGCCTGAATAATTCACAACATATATCAAAATAAAAGAGCACAACAATCCATCGATCACACCCCATTTTGATACATTAAAGGTCCATTTATAATCTTCATTAAGTTAGGATTCATCAATTCCCACAGAGGAAAAAGCATGCCCATCCCGCATGATACACCAAAAGGAGAGAAAATGATAAAGTCCATATATGACGATCATGGATCAACGTTATGTCCTCGCGTGGAATCTGGAAAACATGAGTGCCATGAACTCCATGGAACGCGAAAGGAAAACCTCGCAACATGGGTATGGCTCATCGGGAGGAAGGGTACTCCGAATAGGATGATCAAGAAAAGAAATGTAGGGATAAGAATTTAGGTTATAAAGGTTGATAAGGGCTATGATACAACACTCTCAGACATTTAAGATATGGAGAGAAACCGTGTAAGAAGCAGGATCGTGTGTTGACCACGCGGTTGAGACACCCCACACATATTTAAAGGTCCCCGCATTTCGGGGCAGTTTAAACCAATGCACACCACATGGTTTTTCATTTAACGGTACCTCACCAATAATTTAATTTAAACGGGCATTACTGGGCTTTAAAACAGGCCTTAAAGGGGTCAAAACATGGTTTAAAAACCAATTTGCGCAAAACGAGGCGCCACTGGGAAAACCCGTGGTCACCAGTAGGAAAGGTCTGGTGGTAGGCCGAGCCACGAGTAAGTCGAGGATACCGGTAGTCCCAGCAACCGTTTGAACAAAGCTACCGGTAGACGGAGCCACCGGTAAGCCACGACTACCGGTTGGCCAAGCTACGGGTAGGCCGAGCTACTAGATGGTCGCTGCTACTGGTAGGTCGAGCTACTAGTATGTCGAGCTACCGGTAGACCGAGCTACCGGTAGACCGAGAAATTGGTAGACTGAGAAACCGGTAGACCGATCTACCGATAGACCGAGATACCGGTAGACCGAGCTATCGGTAGGCCGAGCTACCTGTAGGCCGAGGCTACCGTTAACACCGAGAATCTATGATAGCTTCCCATACTACCTCGAACACCTTAACATCACATTTTAATCTAATTAATTGACCCAAAGACCCCGGTCCATTTCATCAGAAACTTCTCAAACTATTCTCATCCTTGAGAATATAAGAACAACCAAGGAAGGAGAAAAGTGGGGTCCAAACAACCACCCTCTAAAGATACTTCTAACGGGAAAACCCCTGAGATGTTCGAAAGCTAGAACAGAACCCCCCTACATCCAGGATTACTCCCCCAAGATTTATAAACCATAACATTAACAAAAAGAGAAAGGATCACCCATTCCAACAAATGAGTTACACAGTCCCATCCTAAATTTCAGGATATTATCCGCTTTGGGCGGCACTGACTCGCCCACACGGGTTTAATCGCATCCACATTAATGCATCCTGAGTAGCAGTTAGGTTTTCCCATCATCACACATTCATACACACACACACATAGAGAGAGAGAGAGGATATGGAACAAATCATCTAATATCTAAGTAAAACAAGAATTACATATATTAAAGCACAAGGTACAACAAGGAAGTCAAAACAGCTCTGGGTATTGAACGTGTAACTGGGCCTCCCGCTTCCATGTGCTCTCTTTGAGGCCACCATGCCTCCACAACACATGAACCAAGGGGGTGGTTCATCCACGAAGCACATTCTCCTTATGATCCTTGATCTTGATTGGTTATTCTATGAAGGTCTCATCATCTTCGACATCTAACACTCCCCAATCAATGGCATGGTAGTCGTCGTGTAGATATCAGCGATGCTGGGACACACGGAATACATCGTGTATCCTCAGTATCAGCGCTGGTAGTGCTAGCTGATAAGCCACTTCACCGACCCACCGCAACACTTCAAAGGGTCTGATGAACTTAGGAGAAAGATTACATCCCCTGCCAAACCTCCAATATCTACACTGAGGGGAGACCATCAAGAACACGTGGTCCCCAACCTCAAACTCCAAGGGTCTCCTCCTATCGTGGGAATATGACTTCTGCAGGTCCTGAGCCACCTTCATCATTTCTCCTATAAGCTGAACCTTCTCTGTCATGCTCTGCACCACCTCTGCGCCAAAAACACCTACTTCCCCAACCTCAGTCCAGCATATAGGTGGGCGACACGGCCTTCCATATAGGGCTTCTAATGGAGCCATTCCAATGGTAGAGTGATGGATATTATTGTATGAAAACTCTACAAGAGGCAGGTGTCGCACCCATGATCCCCCAAAGACCAGAATACATGCATGCATCATGTCCTCCATGTTCTGGATGGGGCACTCTATCTGTCCATCTATCTGGGGGTGGACAGCAGTTCTATGACATAGCTGGGTGCCAAAATCATGCTGCAATCCCCTCTAGACTCATGAGGTAAAACATGCATCCCTGTCCGAGACTATGGAACTCGGAACTCCATGCAACCGCACTACCTCGTCCACGTACTTCTGTGCTAAAATGTACAATGTACTCGACTCCAGAATTGCCAGATAGTGAGACGACTTCGTTAAGCGGTCCAACACTACCCAGATGGCATCTCAACCCCCTTGCACCTTGGGTAGTCCCATGAAGAAATCCATCAAGATGTCAACACACTTCCACTCGGGGACATCTAATGTTTGCAACAACCAGCCTGGAACACGGTGTTCTACCTTTACCTGATGACACACTAAGCACTTGGCCACAATCTCTACCACTGCTCGCCTTACTCCGGGCTACCAAAGTTGTCTCCTCAATCCTTGGTACATCTTGGTAACTCTTGGGTGTACCGCTAGGGGTGAGTTGTGGAACTCACTAATAACCTTGTCACGCATCGCCTCTGGAACGATCATCTTCCCCTAGAAGAGCATACGATTTATATCATCTTTCGTTCACCCTTCCGGAGCATTGCACTGGTCAACTCGGTCACACATCACTTCACACTCTGGGTCTCCCCAATGAGACTCCTCCACTTGCTGCAACAGAGAAGACATCATTGTCATCTGATACAGGCAACCTCTACCACTATCCATCCTCACTTCTAGGTGCAAGGTATCCAACTCCACAATCACCTTCCAAGCGTTTTCTGACACTCGGACCACATCCTTCTGCAACCTCCTACTCAAAGCATCGGCCACTACATTCCCTTTTCCTGAAGTATAGGATATCTCGAAGTCGTAATCTTGGAGGAACTCCATCCACCTTCGCTGCTGTATGTTTAGGTCCCACTGGGAGAAGATATATCAAAATATTTTGTGAACCATGAAGACCAAAAAGCGTTCACCGATGAGGTAATGCCTCCATAACTTCATTGGGAAATGGACATCAACAATTTCCAAATCGTGGGTGGCATAATTATGCTCATGAGGGCATAGCTAGCTAGAACCATAAGATATCACCCCTTATTGCTACATCAACACACATCTGAGGCCTTTCCCTGAAGCATCCCATAACACCTCATATGCTGCCCCTTATTCTGGTAGTCTCAACAAATGGGAACTAACCAATTTCTCCTTCACATAGGTGAAGGCTTCCTCGCAATGATCACTCCATACGAAAACCGGGTCTTTCTTGGTCAAGGCTGTCAAGGGGGCTGCAACTCGGGAGAAGTTGGGTTCAAACCTCTGATAGTAACCTGGCAGTCTGAGGAAACTGTGAATCTCTGCCTCATTCTCGGGTTCTGTCCAAGAAACAACCGCCTCAACCTTTGATGGGTCCACTGCTACCCCCTATTCAGACACTATGTTCCCAAGGAAGTGTACTTCTCACGTCCAGAACATGCATTTCGACAACTTCCCATAGAGTTGGTGCTGTCAGAGGGCCTCCAAAACCGTCCTCAGATGCTCTTCATGGTCCTCCTCTGATCTTGAATAGATTAGGATGTCATCAATGAACATAACTACGAACCGATCCAGGTACACCGGGAAGACAGAGTTCATAAGCTTCATGAATACAGACGGGGAGTTCGTAACACTGAAAGGCATGAATACAAACTCGAAGTGCCCATATCTACACCTGAAGGCCGTCTTCAATATGTCTCCCTCTTTCACCCTCAACTGGTGATATCCAGACCATATGTAGATCGTCGAGAACCATCATTCCCCCTTCAACTAGTCAAAGAGATCGTCTATCCTCGGAAGAGGGTTCCTATTCTTGATCGTTACCTGATTCAGCCACATGTAGCCTATGCACAACCTGAGACCACCATCTGCCTTCTCTGCAAACAAGCCTAGAGCACCCCACGATGACACACTCATTCGAACATAACCCTTATTCATTATATATTTGACTTGAATCCACAACACTTGTAGCTCCGAAGGCGTCATTCGTTAGGGATCCATTGAAATCTGACGAGCACCAGGCTACAAGTCTATCCCAAACTCGATACCACATCGAGGGGGTAGAGTCTTCACGTACTCATGGAAGACGTCCATAAAATCACCAACGGTCCCTGGTATTTCCACCATCTCACCATCCACTAACTCAACTGAAAACGTTTTTAACAATGAGAGGATGGGTTCCTCTCGCCTTCTTCCATTCTCCCCACTTCACTCGCTGGTGAAAGTAACACGTTGGCCACCCACGTCTGAGAACACAACCCTTCCTCAGAAGAAGTAGATGATGGCACACACAAAGAACAGCCATTCGATGCCTAGGATGACATTGTATGGCTATATCTGTAGCATTAGTAGATCCTTGACCGATTGATGTGGCCCTATCATCAGCCTGTATCCTCTACAAACATATAACAAGTCGTTCTGACCTCCGAATGGTGTGCTCAACACCAGGGGACTGGAAGTCTCTCGACATCCAGATCCAGAGCAGGGGCTAGACCCGGTTCAACAATGGAGTGCGAAGCTCCAGTATCGAACAAGGCGTATGAAAGTGTATTGAACAAAGCGATCGTACCTTGAACAACCTCTGGTCCGGCTGGAACTTCTGCCTTTGCGGCGTGCAACTTTCCATGCCCAGCTTCTGGCACCTCGGCCGTCGGCTGCCTCCCAGACCATGCCCTAGTAGAGGTCCCTGAGGAGTTCCCTGAGGTCGGCCTCCCCCTACAACATCTTCCCTCGGAGGAGCGGGAGCTCGCTTCCCCTGCTGCTGCTACTGGAAGGGCCTAGCTGGAAGCTGCTGCAGTGGTGGGTGCTGGGTCTGTCTGCCACTACCATACTAAACTCAGTCCGGGCATAGATTTAGGAGATGTCCATGGCTCCCATGGATGGAGCACCTCGGTCCTGGGCCCGAAGGGAAAGGGCGAGGACCGGGGGACCGGAACTAGAACTGTTGCGGCCTGCTCCCTGCTGGTCGAAACCTAGAGGGTCCCAATGCTGGAGGTCTGATGCTGACGACCTTTCCCTTTGACAGGCCTAGCTGAATCCCCTATCGTGACACACTACGAAGTGTGTGCATCCTCTCCACCACCTCTGCCTTCTTTAAGACCTCCATGTATGTCGACAAGGTGAAGGGGGTAACAACGTACAGGAGGGAAGGTCGGAGCGCCTCTTCTAAACGTCTAACCTCAGACTCCTCATCAAGAAAGAGGTCCAGAGAAAAGTGGAGGAGATCCTTGAACTTGATCCCCATCTCCCTTACAGACATACTCCTCTACTGGAGGGAGAGTTTCTCCTTCTTATTCTATGCCATCATCATATAAGAGAGGAATTCTTCCCGGAACTCCTTCTCAAAATCAGCCCATGCCACCTCAGCCTATCTCCTCTCCCCCTGGTAGAGCGTCCACCACAGGCGCGCTGCTCGCCACATCTAGATAACAGCTAGAGGGACCCATTACTTGATAAGATCCCAGATCAAGATGAAGGCTATCACCCGCTCCTCTAGCCATCCCTACGTCTTCATGTCAGTGGTGATGCCCTCGTACTTCTCGAGGGACTGTCGCTGGAAGGCTCGAAGTGTCTTCTTCCACTAGTCATCCTCCTCCTCTCGATCATCCCTCTGCTAATCAGCCAAGCCAACCTCTCGGGCCTCGATAGCCCGTACAACTCATGGTCATCTACTGGGTGCCATAGCTGCAAGGTAAACAAAGAATGCCTAAGCCGGAGTAGTGTAGAATATTTCTCTTAAAACCTATTAAATTTCTTATTTATTTAAAATTCCCCAAAACACCCTAGAAACATGAGAACACAAGTCATTATGATGAGTGTACATTTCCTAGGGTCTCTACCATGTAATCAACATGGCTTCACTTGGTCATTCGGTAGGTTCAGAGTCCTTGCATCAGATCACAGGGGGCCCTAAAATCCCATGTCCTAGCCGGTCGTCCCTATCCTAATTTCCGCACCAAGGTCATCCAACATCGTTTCCCTACCATCCCATGCAATCATCACTATGCCCAACTCCAGACTATATCCTATCACTCAACCATCACCTCTGATACCATTCTATCACGACCCGTATTCACCAAAAGAAGGGAAGGGTCAGCAGATTTCCATGCCCTTCCTTCTTTAAGATGACGGAGAGATAATGAGCCCCGAGACCCGCCTTCAATAGCTCTCGGAGTGGTGACTATCACCAAAGGTATATAATCATACACTAGATGGAAGGAATTTACAATTTTATTTTAATAGGATAGAGAGATAAGATAGCAACCCCAACAACACCAAAGCTGAAAGTAAGCGTAAAGCCGAAGTAAACCATTCCCATATTCATGTTCAAAAGTAAATGTCACAAGTACAAAGAGACAACAATGGTAAGGTACCAAAAGAAAAGAAAAATAGAAACTGCAACTATCCCAAGGTTTGAGCTAGTACAGTCCCACACGATCACTGTAGTCCTCCTTGAAACCTGAAAATTGTTTTATATACGTAGGGTGAGCATACATGTACACTCAGTAAGGAAAACCAAAGACTCCCATGAACATGTGAGGAGACATACTAATTCCCTGTGGAAAAAGAGATAACCAAACACCTAACAAGGTAACTATCCACCCAAGCATCACCAATGCACACTCCCAAAATAATGCAAGTCAAGTAAAGTATAATAATAGCACATCGACGTTTGGGTACTCCGCGCTGCTTTCCCACTTTTAATTGAAGACATCCTACGCATCGAACCAATCCTGTGATTCTCATCGTAGTCCCACTGCCATACCCTGTCCACACACACCTGGGCCACAACCACACATCCTTCCCGCAAACACTTGGGCCACAACCACTAACCCTCCCATAGACACATGTGCCACAACTGTCACACATAACCATGCCTGCAAACAACTAGGCTAGAACAACCACTGCCACACCCGAAAACACCTGGTCTAGAAGAAGTACTGCCATGCCCAAAGACACATGGGCCTCATCCCGAAGATGCTTGGGAAACCACATGCCCGCACACACCTGGTACAACCCCCACACTACCCTGATCGAAGATTCTTGGGCTAATAGTGGACTTTCGGCCATCACAGCCTGCCCGATGATTCATGGGATATCCGGGAAAGGGAGCTGGAAGGAGTTAATAACCAGCCACTAATAGAAGTGCTGGAAAAAACACCCTACCCCATGAAATGGGGGTTTTTGGAGTTAAGTTCTCAACTTGGGTGGGGCATGAATAAGAAACATAAAAACTACAAGTATATGTATAGGTTACAAGAACTCACCCAATATAGGTTTTTCTTCAGCTAGACTAAAGAACACTATCCCTACTATTCATTCATAAGAGTAGGGAACAACACCCATGCACAAGTCACAACTAACATCAAACCAAAACCCCATTGTCCAATCCTTGTTTTCATGTTCAGTAAAAATGTTTAAAAAAGTTTCTGCATGTACTGGGTAACTAACAACATAAGATCAACCAAGGGGAAAAGTTACAGCCAACAACAATTAAGCATTCACACCTGGTTCTATGTAATGTCACAACAACAAAGGGATATGGGAGATTCCTCGAAGTACTAGAACAAGAGAAAACCCCACAATATTTCCCCATGTTCCCAAAATCCAGGAGCCAACAGTTTCTCAACAAGAGAGGATCACACCCCAATTCGTGATACAAATAGAGGATCTCGTCCTCACCCACATCACCCCCAACAATCTATGCCCCTATACAATCGTGGAGGAAACAACCAAACCAATTATTCCAAAACAAGGCAGAATCAACAGTTATTTTCAGATTTAAACGATTTAACACACTCAATGATTTCAATTTCACTGGGCTTAAAATGGGATTATCATAGAAGGAGTTGTTCCCGTTTCATTAAATTTATTTAACAGAGTATAATTAATTAACCAATTCCATGTTATGGTTCTTTAAATATCCAAAAACATCGAGGTTCATTAGCGCACAGAGAAAGACCTCCAACGACAATGATTTTTTGTTAGCAAAGGCATGTATAATTCACAACATATATCAAAATAAAAGAGGACATCATGTCATCGATCACACCCCCCTTTTCATTTTTAATGGACCATTTATTATCTTCATTCAGTTAGGTTTCATCAATTCCCACAGAAGCAAAATCATGCCCACCCCACATGATACACCAAAATGAGATCGAATGATAAAGTTCCTATATGAAAATCAAGGATCGACATTAATTCCTCACATGGAAACTGGACAACAGGAGTGGTATGAACTCCACGAAACACGAAAGGAAAACCTCACAACCGGGGTACAGCTCGTCGGGAGAAAGGGTACTCCGAGCATGATGATCGAGAAAAGAAATGTAGGGATAAGAATTTAGGTTATAAAGGCTGATAAGGGAAGAGAAACAACACTCCCGGACGGTTAAGATACGGAGAGAAACCACGTAAGAAGTTTGATCGTGGGTTGACCACGCGGTTGAGACACCCCACACGCACTTAAAGGTCCCCACATTTCGGGGCGGTTTAAACCAATTCACACCTCATGGTTTTTCATTTAAGGGTACCTCACAAATAATTTAATTTAAACGGGCATTAATGGGATTTAAAACAGGCTTTAAAGGGTTCAAAACATGGTTTAAAACCAATGTGCGGAAAATGAGGTGCCATAGGAAAAACCCATGGTCACCAGTAGGCTAGGTCTACCAGTAGGCCGAGCCACCGGTAAGCCGAGGATATCGGTAGGCCAAGCTACCGGTTTTCCAAAGAAATCAGTAGACCGAGCCACTGGTAAGCCATAGATACTAGTAGTCCGAGCTACAGGTAGGTCGAGCCACCGGTTGGCCACGGCTACCGGCAGGCCGAGCTACCAGTACGCCGAGCTACCGGTATACCGAGCTACTGGTAGACCAATCTAGCAGTAGACTGAGCTACCAGTAGACCGAGCTACCGATATACCAAGCTACCGGTAAACTGAGCTACCGGTAGATCGAGATACTGATAGGCCGAGCTACCGGTAGGCCATTGATTCCGTTAACACCGAGAAGCCATGATAGCTTCCCAGACTACCCTGAACACTTAAACATCACATTTTTTACTATTTAATGGACCCCAAGACCTCGGCCATTACAATAATCAGCTTATAGAGAATAAAATAATCCATGAAGGATGAAATATATATTTCCATTGACTTTTTATATTAACCAAAACCAAAATGGTTAGTACAAGATCATATGATCCACAAAATGTATAATCCTTTATGGAAACAAATTCTAATATTAATTTCCAAAATAAAACAAACAATATCCAAAGTTCAATAAAGGCCATTCAATAAAAAATTATCTCTAAAATCAGTTAATTTAATCCAAACAAATATTTAAACCCAGAACTCTAAAGAATTTAATCATGTATTCATTTATAGTAAATATTTTCATTTATCTCCAAATAATATCAACTACTCATAATGTCTCATACAGGAGTTTAATTAACCAAATCACATATTCTCTATGATAGGTTTATCAACTCCATTAATAACCTGATTCTCTATAAAATAATAGTTTCATCCAAAAATAAAAATAAAAAAAATCCACCATTACTCATCAAATGAAATCCCATAGTTTTCTACATTGCTTAGGCATATAGTTTTCCCAACAGAGTGAACGTCTTAAAAAATAACATTTATCACATAATAATCATATCATTTTCATATACTAAGGTTATCCATTGAATTAAACATAAGATCAAAAATCAAATTATTATTGATTAATACAGTCATTTAACTAAAAATAATTAGTCACACTATCTAGGGACATCACATAGTCCAGTGGTAGGTGATAAATCCAAGTGGCACTTTGGTTGTGGGTTTGATTCTCACAGCTTTTTCCCGACATGAAGGGTTTTCACATGGTCTAAGTGTTGTCCTTTTTAGAAAACTATATTTTATAACATTAAAAAAATCAGATAAAATTTTCAAAATAACCATAACATAATTTAACCACTAATGTAATCTCATACCTCACATTTTCATCCAAAATATTAATAACCTGTAATTGCCTCAAATTCTAGGGTAATATCAACCCAAATGGTTATTTATAACTATAACCAAAAAAGAAAAAATAATTCTTCCTCAAATATAATTTTTAGATAAAAAAATATATTTTTACACATACAGGAGAATTATTTTCCAAAGTAATCACATCAAAAAGTGTATTAATACTTCTAAACATTTCACCATCCATTTATTTCAAGATAAGTAATTACCTGACCTAGTGGTTATCCTATAGAATAGTGAATTGACTCATGTAATGTCCAGGTCCCCTATATTTATAGTAAATGACTATAAATGGATTTATAGTATCATTTTTATTTTCTTCCAAAGTACTATTCATTTATTCTCGACAGTTGTTTACTTTATATCCTTCTTTACCACACAAAAAAAATTTCGTGGTTCCATTGAGACACTTTCCTTAGTGTCTCCTTCCACATTTCCAACATGATGGAAATCGATCTTTATTTTCCCTTTGGTCTCCACTGATGGAGTTCTTATCATTGTCTACCTTTCTATTATTTGTTGTGTTTGGGAGATGGTTAATATATATTGTTGATCATATTTTTGGAAACCTGCTTTGGCATGAACACAATATCTTTTACACCTATCAACATTCCATTTAAATTCTCATTTCCACCATATTTCCCACACTGTACATCATGTTCAATTTTACTATGAATTTCTTTGTATCCATCCATTTACTAAAAATAGAAATCATAGTTTGAGTAAAAATAGTCCAAAACTAATTTAAAGAATATCAAAAAAACCTTATTTTCAATCTAAAACACCTTAGTATTATACAAGGTTATTTATTCTCATGTTATATGAAAATCTTTAAATTTAGTTTGTAATGAAAATATGAATTATCCAAAGCATATCCCCCAGGAGAGTCGTAACAAAGATTTCATCATGGCCCATTGTCATGCACCCATTCTCATTCGAGTCTAGCTCAAAGTAGTGTTTTCAGGTTTTACCCCTAGGTACATCTATTCCAAAACCTCCTCTACCTGCTCATTTCCAGACAGGGATGTATTTTATTGAAAACCCACATAGTAATTACATTACCATATTTTTTGGATATTCTTCTCTACTAATCCTCAATGTTTATCTCAGGGTAGTCTTTTCTAATCCTAGTGTTTTCTAAATCTGGCTTCCACGTTTTGTTCTATACATTCTTTAATACCAAATGTAACACCATGAATCTAGTTACCCATAGTTGGTTCATTATTACATAACATTTTCTTGATCACAATACATCAAGTATCAAATGTACGATTAGTTTAGTAGCCATTGATGTACTAGATACATACATATGTTTTACATTACATCATGAAATAAAGAAAAATGACATTGTTTCCCATTTGTACACAATCATATCCTTTGGACTATCCCTATAGGTTATTCATAATATAATTATTCACATTATTGGAAACCAAAAACATAAGAAAGAGGTGATCCCAAATTCTCAGTAGGGATAACAATATATTAGAAACTGTCAAAAATAAGAATAAATATTTAAAGAAATATATAAGACTAAAACACAAGCCATTTAAACATAAACATCACAATAATGTGGAAAATATAAGTCAAATAATTTCATTTAATTATTTTTATGACTATTTTACTTGTCAAATGATCACATGTAATGTCAATAGATAATTCATAATGATGGAATACATAATGACGAACATCATAACCACATAGTACGGGTCTCGTGACAAGACTATAAATAATGATTTTGTCAAGGCCATGTTCCAAGACACAAGTTAGTCTAATGATAACTACCGATTCAACGACGAGGTATAACGGGATCCACCAATCACTTTCTAAGTCCATTGAATTCCTCATATGAAAAGAATGAAACTTAATATAAACTTTCATTTTAAAACTATCATATAATATTTAAATATTTTAACAAAAAATCATGAATGGTATAGAAAATAGCACATCCACAGTCAAACATAACTCATTCAAAATAGTATGCAAGATTTTAATATAATAAATCAACTCAATCGAGAATAAAATACAATTAAGGATACTGAAATAGATAAAAAAAATTTGTAAAAAAATTTGGGAGAAATATCCCCTCTTTCTTAAAAACATTTAATAGTTATACTATGTATCAAAAAAGTCATTTATAAGAGTTTTTTGAATCAATGTTTCCCATAGCACATTGAAAATATTGAAAGAAATTTTACTTCTAAAACATTCATGTCCATATATATAAATTCATAAAATTATTTTTAAAATATTGTCATTAATGAGAATAATTTAGAAGAATAACTCTTTATAACATTTAAAAGGATATTTTAGTTAAAGAGTTCCAAACCAAATGAACGGCACCTGAATAAAATTAAGTAAGGAATAAAATCAATAAAAAAATTTACAATATCATTAGAATAATGGGATTCATGATATAATTTGTCGAATAATAGTATATTCACTATATAAAATTAAATCATCATAGAACAACAAAAAGTCTCAATGGAATGTAAATTGAGACAATATACCTTATAAAGGCCATATCCTTAAATTAAGGATAGATCAATGAAATAATTATGTCTAAAAAAAATAAACTCTCAATATGATTGGATAATCATTGTAAATCAATCATAGTACATTCACACATATTCTTGTAAAAACAAAACCAAAGAATTTTATGTTTATCTCAATGAATGCAAATTTAGTTAAGATTACACTTATCAAGTTCATATCAATGACATGAGAATTTCATAATTGAGTTATAATTTGCATAAAAATTATATCCACGCAATGGGGAGTAGTAATTACTATATAAATAAATAATTAGTTATTTCACACAAAATCTTGGAGTAAAATAATCAATGATGTGTGCGTAAAACCCAATGAGTTGAAATAGAAATTATAAGTCCCCATACCAATTTGGTAACATAGGAAGCATACACTCCATGAAAGAAGGATCATAAAATATAGATTTATATAATCATAAATAAAAATATATTACAAAAATAATATATTCATGGGCTGTACATACGCCACACAAAAACAAATAGTGTCAAATATAACAAGAATCTAATAAGAATAAAAAATGAGATGAAAAACTCGTACCTTGTAATTTTCCTTAGTAGAGGGTAGTTAGACCTCATGTATAATGGTCGAATAATTGTTATTAAATTATACATGAACCAAATACATAAATATGATATCATATATGATCTTCTAATATTTCTTTGTATGTGATATTTTAGTAGTATTATTGTTTTATGTGTTTAGTGATTAGTTTTTCTTTATATATTTTCTTTTGTAAGTCATTTTTGTCAGGGATATGATGTATTTGATTAATATCCAGAATTATATTATATTCTTAAATATTATTTTTAATCATAAAATGAAAATTATTCATGAATGGATATGATGAGGAATGAAATCTCATCGCGTCGTGGAGACGGTAATCCGAACGTACGCACGAGTGACAATATCATTTTATTAGTGGTTAAATCGTATCTAATTGGACGATATATTATATATAGAGAATAATTAACCTATAATAGTTATTATTTACATCATTTATACTCATTATTATACATATCCAAATAATGAAGTGTTGAATAACAAACTACACCACGATGTGGAGATGGTAAGCCGTACGTACACACGTATGGTGAATTTGTCATTCATAGGATAAATAGAATAATGAATATGGTTGTAACATATTTATAATAAAATCAAAGTATGTATAAGGTAATGGATTTATTATTTTCGAATGGAAACAACAATTAAAGAGGATGTGGAAGAAGAAAATAACTTTAATGGTGGTGGTGTAATTATTACCTCTTATTCGGGTACTTCCTTTTGATTTGATCAAAATGCCTCCATAGGATGGATTTATGTTCAAAGTAATGAATCTAGGTTAAACTGAGGGTAGTAGGGAGGATTTTTGGGAAGGGGTTACCTAATCTAAATTTCTTTGGAGGTGTGATATTGAGAGAAGGGTATGTACCCTTTTATATGAGAGGTGAGGGTCACTTTAGGAAAAGATTGTAATATTATTACATTATAAAATAGTTTTTGGTTTATAATGAATACTAATGGATTTATTTATAGGATAACGTGGGGATTGGTTTAAATCTTATCAAACAATTGGTTTTAGACAAGTTTAGGTCATCATATTAACCTTATCTTTTAGATTTAATTCTTAGATAAGTAGTTTAACTTTTACCTTATCTTCTTGTATTTTTATATTACATTGTTAATAAACATTCTATAAAATTTTTAGAGAACCTGAAGTGGTTATTTAATGACATATATATTATTATATAATACCTGTTTACAAAACATAGTTTTTTAAGAATAATATTTCATTTAATAATATACTATTTGATTCAAATACTCATTTATGTCAATTTTGACACAATTTAGTATTTGGTTTTTATGAAAATAAAAAAACATGATTATTTTGATAAAAATTAATTAAATAAACCAAAATACGTCATATTAACCTAGAAAATTCGTGGAATGCATCAAAAGTCTCAATTTACTTTTATTTAGATACTTGTAATATCAATTATTTAAAACATTATTTAATAATGTAATTACTCCATCATCATTATGACAAAAATAAATTTAATTACTAATTTATAAAAATTATAAATAAAATACCATGATATAGGAATCATTCTTAGCTTTCTAATGAACATTTATAGTCAAAGTTATCCGATGTATAACCTTATATTAATAATAATTTATTTATTAAACATTGAATTTAACGCTTTTAACTTTTTTTAAATAAAATATTAATAAATGTTATAATCTTATAAAAGTGGATCCAAAGTATCATATTTTATTCCTAATATTTATTTTGGTAAAAATAAATTATCTAATAGAATTATTACATGTTTTAGGGTAATTATAATATCATGTTTACCTTTAATTCCCCTATTTACTTTTAACCGTGGTAAATGAAATTCAAATGCCACTATTCACTAAATATTGTTTTCATCCAATTAAATGACATTTTACATACTGATGTCAACCGTGTATCTCGAATTTTTAAAATTCAATTCACAGAAGTGGTAAAATTTAGTTTTACGCAAATGTTCAAATCTGTCTAGAAGGTGAGTAAAAGAGGGTTAAAAGTTCAATTAAAAATATACACATATATATATATAATCTTATTGTAAAACGAATTAAAAAAATTAAATTGAACTAATATAGGTATTATGTATCTATTTTTACTTTAAAATATATTTAAATTAAAAATAATTATTTAAATAAAAATCTGGCATCAAATAATAACACAGTGTTTTTGACTATTCAACAAAAATTGAATGTTTATAGAAAAATAACAAAAATTCACCCAAAGATAATTTTGATATTCCAAATTCAAAAATGATGTCTATATTACCAAATTAAAAACATAGAATTTGTATTAATTAATTTTAAAAAAATATTCCTGTTGTGAAAACCAGAAAATGGGCTTTTGAGAAGAAAGAACTATCAAATGTTGGACATGTGTTTATGTCCAATTTAAATGTAAAATTACATCCAATGAACTACATTGAATGAAATGATAAAAATATAATCTAATTATAAATAAAAACCATTAAAATGTATAATTTATCATTATAAATTATATTGATTAAAAAAGTAGTATTTAATTAAAATTTAGTTTTTTTTCACTATTCATCAAAATATGAAAGTTATTAGAAATGCACTAAAAATTTATCAAAAATAAATTTTTATTCTCCTATTCTAAATAAGAAGTTTATTTTTTCAAATTTAATATATGAAAGAGTCAAATATTGTATTTAAATATGGTTCTCCATTAAAAGGAGATAAAATTGCATTTGTTGAAAAATACTTCTTTGATTTGAGAAATTAAATTTGTTCTTATATTAGATATAAGAAACGCATAATATATATGTTAAAATTATATGGAGTATATAAAATTCAAAATATAGTTAATACTATTCATAAACACTGTTTGAATGGATAATTTGGTAAGTCGTGGTGTGCTCGAACTTGGTGTTGTGTGTAGTGCAAGCTATTGAATTACTTTAATGAAAATAACTTACTTTGAAATCATGGTGTGTTACAAAATCACAAAATGGAAAAGGAAATGTTGTATTCTAATGATCCTCTGGAGCTATGGGAACAAAAAATATCCAAAGAATCCATCCAGGAAACAAAATTGTGTCTTCCCAGCTAGTCTCTCAAAAATATTATCAATAAATTGTAGGGGAAATGGTCCTTGTGAGTGGAATGATTTAGTTAACTATAATAAATACACACAAAAAAAACTAATTTTCAACCTCATTGGAACTAATTCCTCTCTCTCATAACTAGAAAAATTCATACCACTTTTCTTAGTTACAATATAAATATGACTCACCCAGTAAAAATATGGGATAAGAAAAGTGATACCTGCCTCGAGATATTTTTCAACATATTTTTTAATAACTTACAAAAGAGTTGGATTATTTATCATTTTTTTATGCCTAACCATTTTATCCCCAACCTCCAGAATAATCCAATTATTGAAAATATTGAGGCTAAAACATGACATGTCAGCTAAGGTCCACCCAATTTCCCAAATGTTATCTCTCAAAAGATTCAATATTTTTTCTTATTATTATAATGGTAGACTATTATAATTTATAATAGGTAATATCTCACCGCTCAACAAGTAAGTGTATTTGAGATTTGGTGGAAATGGATTGAGTTCCATTTAAGTGGGGTGTAGTATTGATTGAGACAATGAAGCAACTGAAAAATTTGCATAATGATCATCATTAAAGTAATAAAGATCATCAAAGAATAATTACTCAAATCCATTAGCATACTAAATATCCATGTGATAATCATAGTTAACATGATTAAAATTAGAATATGAATCCACATAATAATCAATCCAAAATTTGTTTGTGAATGAGAAATAAGTGTAGAAGTCCCCTTAGACATCAAACTATGACCCATGGACATTATATCTCTTTGAATAAGAAAATCATAATCCATTAGGATATACATAGTGGTTTCAAATGGGAGATAAAAAAATAAGAATGGTCTTCTAAGGAGTGCATCATGGATTCCAATATATTAAATATCAAAACATCATCTTCAAACTCCATAGATCATGGAAATTTATTAAAGTATTTACAGTTTTGAGGAAGGGCCTACTTAAGATAATGGGAGAACAAGAATTTACCAGATTATATTCCATGTTAAGAATATAGAAATATACTGGAAATATTATTTCTTTTAATTGACCAAGTAAATCCTCAAGGAATTTCATTGGATATACTGTAGATCTGTTCACCAACTGCAACACTACATTGATTAGTATAAACTCAACAACCTATAATAAAGAGAATACATGGTGAGGCATCAAATTTTTTAAATCTCCCAAATAACATAAGTAATTAGAAAGGTGTAACTCTCCTATGGATCATGGGATGATGAATGTACTGGGATACATGCCCTTTTTTGGATTTTATTGAGTTTTTGTAATGAGTGATGAAACATTCCTTCCAATATTGATAATCTTGTTTCCCACAAGCCCTCTATGATTAGTATAATGTTTTCAAGAATTTTTAATACCTTGGGAATTTCATAACGGGACAAATAAGAGGGATATTGATCTCAAAATGCCTGAATGTGTCATAGAACTATTTTTTGAATAACCTCTTCAGCCCTATTTTTCATTTGAACAACTGTATTTGGAAAGGTAATCGGTTTAGGAGGAACAAAATAAAAATATTTCAAAACTTTATCTTTTTCATTGGGATTCTCATCAGTTGTTCTTGAATGGGACTTCTTCATGGTTGAGTAGAATCATGGTGGAATGATATGTGTAGATTTATCACTCTTTTTATTCATACTTCTCAATGTGGTAACATAAAAATTACTCTTGAGATTTGTATTAGGTTAGGAAGGAATATTCCTATAATTCTTACTTACCAGTTCATTGGTGGTAGTGGAAATCAATCTCATTTGAATCTTGAACTCCCTAATCTCTAAAACATGAATCTTCAATTAATACAATTTATTGAGATCAATTTTTTCAAAAGGTTATTTGTATTGGAATCCATAATTGGATAATAATTCTCTTTTTTGTTGACTTGTTAATGGTTGAGCATCAAATATTATTTGGGATTTTTGGAAACCATGATGTTAAGGTGTAATCTGGTGGTTTTTTGGAATAGAATGCTTTTTTTTTATTGTCTATAACCATACCTCATCTCTGATTGATCCTTAGAACCTTAATTGTATAATGTTTAAAATGAATCATACTTATTCTAGGGATGTGGTTATTATTGCTGTTGATATATTTTCTTAGTAAATAAAACTTCACAATCCTTTATTTCTTCTAGTTGGGTGAAAATGTATTTTTAGTGGACTAATTAAGTGAAAATTCAATAAGGCCTAGAAGGTGTGGTTTTGGAATTATTTTGAGCCAAATTAGTCTTCCTCCACATAGTGTTCAATTATTTTGATTTGGAATCAATTAAATTATTTTCACGGGAATATGTAATTACCTAATGTACACCTCTAACATGTTGTGTACCACGTCACCAAATTGTTGGGAGTTTTGAGACCTCATTCCAATAAATTCACATGCTACTGATGGTTTTTTGTTGATTAATTCCCCACCTACTATAGCATCCACAATGCTTCTATCTATAGGTGTGGGGCCTTCATAGAAGTACTAGATGAGTAGATTCTCAATAATTTGGTGATGTGGGTAGCTTAAACACAACTTCTTTAATCAATACTTGTACTTATACATTGGAACCCTTTGTGATTGTTTTATTTGGTGATCTATTTTCCATTTGAAGTGGTCGTTTATAATGGAAAAAACATCAATGAAAAAGTTGTTTAAAATCATTCCAACAAGTTACATATTCAGGTTATAAATAATACATCCAATATTTTTCAATCCCATCAAGTGAGAATGATAATTATTTTAGCTTGTTGTGATCTTTATAAACATTTATTGGTTTAAAGGTTGAGAAAACAATATTAAATTCTTTATGGTGTTTATTGGTGTCCTTACAGGATAATGCATAAAACATTAGAAGAAAGTGAATTAACCAAGATTTCAATTCAAATTCTGATTTGAGGTTAATATATTCAATAAAAGTTGGTTTATAGTTAATAAATGGTGCTTCCAATTATTAAATAGTTTTATTAAGTTCATTATTAATATTTTCCGACATTGGTTATTGTTTTATGTTGTTATAAGTGTTTTTAATTTCTATGATCCAAGAATAGAAGAATTCTCTAACTGGTTGAATGTTAAATCTTCATGTAGACTAAGATCTTATAATTAAATCCCTAAGTAAATGTTCAATCTTAGGGTCAATATCTAATAGATCATAGGGATTATTTCATTTAATAAAAAAATTAAATGAATAAAATATCATCATAATAAAAATATAATAATGTTGATTTTATGGTCAAAAAAATGAAAAAAAAGAAAAATAATTGAGAAAAGGGAGAGAAGGATGAACGAAGATAAGAAGAGAATAAAATGAAAAGTAAATTAAATAGATATAATTAGTTAAAAAGTACTTTCCTCTAAATAACTACTCCAAATTTAAAGGCAGTATCATAAGCACTCTCAAATGATGCTTGGTTTTTTTGGTTATTTAGGTTCATCAGTGTTGCTGACCAAGGTCATCTCTCAAAGGATGATGTAATTATAAAAACCAATTAGATGTATTTTTGAAATAAAATAAAATAATAAAAAACAATATTTAAATTATTGTGGGGGGGGGGTTAGGTTTATAATGAAATAAGAAATATTATGGAATATGATTTTCTTTTATTTTTGATTTTTTTATTTTTGAAAAGAATTGACATTGAGAAAATGCAACATGAAGTTGTTTTGTAAGAAAATATTTTAGAAGGTCTAATTGATCTAAGTATACCTATTCACTCTATTATTAATAATTTTAATTTAAATTAATATACAATTAATTATTATCCTCCATTTTTTAATCCCTAAACCCTATTGGAATTAACTTTAGCACAAAGATGAAGAGAAATAAACTCTAGGATAGTTGTATAACATGAAATCAAAACACCCAAATTTGATTGTCATTCGATGCCTAAATTATGATCAGTGGTGAATTAAATCACAAAGGCATTTTGGAAATGCGGATAAATTGAGTTCATGGATTATATTTTAACTCTATAAATTGATCCTGTGTGGTTTGGTTTTACTGGTTTTGATCAAACTCTCACAATTTACACATTACTCGACCTCGTGAGTTTTGTGTGATTTTTTAAAATCATTGATTAGTTTATTATAAGATAAAAACTAACTTCATGTATCATATTATTTGAATTAAATTATATTAATAATTCAAAAAAAATTGAAAAAGTGAGAATTAGATTAATTAGTAAGAAAAAATATTATACCATGGGTGGTGTAGTAATAGAAGAAACAAGTCGTGGGAAAAGTATAACCTACTAAAATTTATTCTCATGATTTCTAGATGAAATATGATGAGTTTATAAAAGTAAAATTGAACAAAATTGAATAAGGTGAATAGAAATTAAGATGTCTATTATGAGAACACAAACATTACAACATAAAGAATAAGAAATAGGTATCGAGTAAGTGTTCCTTGCTTCAAGAGATCTTCATATTGAAATTCCAAGATAAATATATTGAAACCAATTATCCTCTTCCATAAATCTCATAATTCATGTCCCAATCCCCCAAAATGATAAAAATAAATATTTATAGAGTGGAGGGGAGGATATATTTGTAAGATATTTCAAGTGTGAATTGGAAAATTCAGCTATATATTCTAAGCGAATATGATCCTCCTTGTTAACCATCATAATGCATTAAACATATATCATTCCAGAAAGATTGTTTTTCTGGAATTGGGTGATCAAGGTACTTTACATAATTGAGCCTGATAAAAGTATGTATGTTGGGGATATTTCCTAAATAATGAATTGGTTTCCAATCTGGAATGTTTATCCCATATTGGATTTCATGTCTAATTTACTCCCATAAAATGCACAATTTAGTTCATATATACTGAATTAATGTTGTATCACATTAAGTTAGTAACACAGTTTTATAAATTTCATGTTCAAATAATAAACATTAAATATTTATTTATGTAATACTATAGTGAAATTTAAATGGAAAAATTGTAATTTTCATATCGTTTTTATATGAATGATCTAATCCAAAATATTTTCTAAATAAACTTATTTACCATAATGTAAAGAAATTATGTAATGTATTATCAAAAAAATATTCTATAAATTTTTTATTTTATCTCATTCTATTGAGTGTTGAGATCTATATTTTCACTATGTTGAAAGAATTATAGAATGGTCAAAGTTGTATTTAAATAGCCTTCTGTGAGATGATTTGAATGGGGAAATTTTAGGGGGTGTAGCAAAGGGGGTGAAAGTGTGGCCTTACAAGTGTGGGTAAACAGTGTTTCTTATAGGTGTTTCTTAAAAATCCTAGTGTGTAGTGTTTTTTAGAATAATGTATGGTGTATTAATAGTGATTCAAGGTCACCTATATCTTCTTATACTCGTAAATGGAATGAATGAACAACTAGTGATCACAAAAATTCACCAACATCGTCTTCATATTTATATTCAACATGAATGACATGTCTTGGTTTACTATTCATCTCTATTGTATCTCCTATTTAGAATCCCTCAATTATTATAGATTCTTGGTCTTAGTGGATCATCATCAATAATTTTATATGCATATATTTCATCCTCTGAGTTAAACTAATTTCTTTCTCCTCATGAAAAAGGGTCTCAGATTCATGCATACTCCCAACATCGATTTTTGATGATGAAAATATTTTGTATCAGTGTGGGTACTATTTTGTTCATCTAGTGAAGCACAATTGGGAATTAGTAGCATCTAGGAGTTGCATGATTGTGGTGTTTAGATGGAACTTGGAACATTGATGGTCAATTTTGATCTTAACATCCTACTTGGATACACTAAAAGTTAGGCATGAGCTATGTTAATCTTCCAAGACACTAATTTAGATTACTTAAATGTTTTAAATTCATTAGCTTTGATTAGAAGATATAATAATGATTAATTGTTTTAGTTGACTTAATATCCACTTTTCAATGGATCTTGATAGCCTGGAATATTTCTTATTAATTTGGTGTCATATTAAATTTTTTACATGAGATATAGTTTCTCAATTCCCACAATGTGTTGATTAGTCTACATGGATATACTATAATTGTGATACCATAATGGGATCCCGAGAAGGGTTAACCATATTTATTGACTGTGGTTTTGTGGTTGGATATACATTAGATTTTGTTAATGTATCTGACTGTGGATAAGAGGTGGAAGATTTTTATCTACAATTAAAAGTACATTTTGGTATAATGATACATAAATTAAGAAGATTACGGGACAATTTATTGAATGACCATGAGAATAAAGAGATTTTATCTACTGGAAAATTTCATCAAGAGGTCACATTCTCTATTTGGAGTCCCAAAACAGTTGATTGATTATTCCACCATTATGCCATCAGTACACAAACTGTGTGATTATTATTATGGTTAGTATGACCCATGGAAAACAACTTTGAGCATAGTTACATTAAATTATCCTTATGGTTAATTATTTGGAACAATCAATTGAGGGATTGTTCCTCCTTCATGTGGTATATTGAACTTTCAAGGTGTGGTCACATGATTCATTATCTAATTACTTTTTCATCCAAAAAAGATAAAAATATGAATTTATTCTAAGATTATGGATTTATTGATTATAGAATGAATCAAATTATTGAAAGATTAAAATTTAAATACCATAATCAATTAAATTCTAGAAATCAAGGAATAACAAAAAAATGTTTGGAATAATTAGAATTCATGATTCAATTCATTTGATAATTTTAATTCCAAATTTGATTTATAAAATTACATATAAAAAATGAAATTTAAAGTATCTAAATATCAATTTATTTATATCAATTAATTAAAAATAAATAAAATAATAATGAATATATCGTTGATCCATTTAAAAAAATTAATTTCCAAAATTTATTAAACAAATATAGATAATTTTTAAAAAATAGTTATCAGTTTAATTCCCAATGTATGACTTGTTCTATTAAATAAAAAGAATGATTTATTCAAATTAAAATCATGATTTTTTTTCAACAGAAAAATAATGTCTAGTTTTAACTATGTTTCCAAATTTAAATTTATTGCTTGATTTTTTAATCGATTGAGGGTATTTTGACAGTAAATTATAAAGAAAATTTTCAATAATATCCCATTTTATCAATCCTCAACCAATAATTTCTTATTTAGTGTTATTATATTTTTATTCTTGACTTCGAGATGCATATATTTAAAAATTTAGGAAATTATTAATATTTATCCTACCACATAGATTCCCACATAGTTATCTACAATATTCAATGGTCGTATGAATGTGATGGAAATTTTTTAGAGACCTTCTTTTCCTGGCTGGCACAAATATTTTTAACAACGTGACCCCTCATTGAGAATTTCCATGTATGTATAGTGAAGAGATCACTATTGGTGTATGGTTTTTTAAATCAAGTAGAAACCATGTGTTTTACACAGTGACATAAAAATTTAAAATTAATTTTTTTTCACCACTTCTTTTTAACCCAAAGATCAATCTTTCATATAACATCCTTCCCCCAACCCATTGTCTAGGGAAGATAAGGTTGGTTTATATAGGACATAAGTAACATCCCCAAGAGAGTAAATTATATAAATAAATTCCAAGGGTCTCAAGAAAATTTTGAGCATGATTTTCAATTTAAATATTAGCAACCAAACCACAATAAAATAACCGAAAAACCACCATATGATGAATGATTACTAAATAAAACTCTTAATAACCAAAACAAAAACCATATAATAGTAAAAATAAAATCCAAAATAACCAAAAAAAATAAAATTCACTAAATAAATCCAACCATAAACTCCTAACATAGTCTAATATCTAACTTAATAATCAATCCCTTGTTATCATGAAGCATCACTAATGAATAGAGTTATCATGAATTTACATATGTTTTTATAGATGTCATATTTAAATGCACAAAAAAATTCGATGAACGAGATGAGTATAATCTATGTTTGTATTATCTAATTAATTCCCAACTCATTCCACTAGAAAAATAACCTGTTAGAAAGATATGTATAAAAAAATATAAAAAAATTTACTATAGTTTATATCAATGAAAAAATAATTTACCCTGGAATGAAATAAAATAGGAAGGTAAGATATTTCTAATATCATTTGGCATATCCGCTCCATGATTCCTCACATCAAAACATCTACACATCCACACATCAACACATTCAAACACCCATAAATCTACAGATTAGTTCATAGGATATTCTTCCATACTCATGAGATATCTATCATTGATCTACCATGTCATCATTAGATAACCAATACCAGATGTCTCAATGTAACACACCTCTTCCACATGGTCATGTGTAATTAAATGAAATCACACCAACCATGTATTAAAAAATAAATTCCTTCTAATTTCATATAAATTCTTTGATTACTTAAAAAATTTCAATCATCATTTCCCATGTACCAAATCAAACCTATAATTTTAAAATCACCATTTTAAAATCATCATCAAAGATGATTTTCCAAAAATATATCAGATATCCCTAATTTATCCAAACCATTAATTAAAAGGATTCCAATGAGAATTAGACAATAATTTCATAATAATTTGAATGAAAAATATTATTTTAATCTAATAATTCATGTTTTAGTCAAGTACAGTCGAGAGAGAATCCACCTATTACACAACGATTGTCAAAAAAGTGGAATGACACAAGTATTATCTAGATCTAACAACAAACAACTTATATTCCATAAAACCATCAAGTATTAATCAATATTTCATCAACAGTCTATAAAATAACGAGGATATATCTTTAATGGATTAAATCTAAGGTTCCAAGATAGTAGAGTAGAGTATAATTAATAATAATGACTACGAATATAGATTTACTGATGAATCGGGATCTCCAATGGAATTTTAATTTCATAGAAAATTTTTTGGGATTAAATGGAATCACCTATAATATTTTAGTAGGAAAATAATCTTTGGATTATAAAACATTAGGTAGTTGAAAGGTATCTCAAAATTTAATTCGAATTAGATAAAAAAAATTCGGATATGAAACTGCATGATGCATAGTTAGGGTGCATGTTTAGTAAAACCATGTGCTATCCATGCACAAGATACCCTATATAATAGTAGTTTGACAATGTTTCTCAAAATATCCTGCATGGTTTTTCAAAAAAGTGTTCTAATAGTGTGGTGATGTTGTCACTTTTCTAAAAGTTTTAATAGTGTCCTAGATGGGGTGAATAGTTTGTCCTAATTGTGATCAAACTATTCACCTACCAAAAGGCTTCCAAAGCATGAAAAAACCATTTATAACCTTGAGAAACATTAAAAAATAGTATATATACTTATAATAATACAAACTAAGGGTAATAAATCCTTCCCACTATTGGTCTTTCTGTCCCTAAATGTAGAAAAATAGAGTTTTTCAAGAAGAGTTGTATGACAACCTTTCTTTTTATTACACCTTAAACATGATTTATTACATAAAACATCACTTTATACAATAAAGAATCTTGAGAGGTTCAATGTATTTTGGGCTTAGGATCATTACATAAAAAACATTAAACATGAAATACAAAATGTTTATTGAAAGCTTCCTTTACATGACCACTACATTCCTTCGTACTTAGCATTGCATGGGATAACCTGAGGACATGCATAATAAAAGGGTGAGCTATAAAGCCTAGTAAGGGAGTACACATGGAATAAAATGAGGAGTAAAATACATGTTAGAAAATAGGCATATCAATAGAGCATAAATGAAACATTAACATAAAGTCGTGATCATGCATGATAATCATAACATGGAAATGTGGCAACAACACTTATCCTGGAATTATCATGAGCCAAGGTTCATTGCACATGGAGAATGAGTAAATCCTCATGGCACATAAAGCACGAGTAAACCCTCATTTTACTTGAATTAGCACGAGTCAAAACTCATTTCACATGACTCATCATGATACTATACTTTACCCAATGCATTGGAGCACTATAAGGGCGCACCCTTATTAAACATTTAATTTCATGCATAAGTGTGCCACATGGATCATAAAACATTGATTCATAAAACATAAAAATTTATTCCACGATAAAGGAATGTGTAATTAATACATGAAACTTTGTAATCAACAAGTAAAGGTTCATAAAGTTGGATACCCTTGATGGAGAAATGTGCATGGTATCCACTACACAATGGCACTGGCTTAGAAAATCGGTGCGATTTCGGCAGCGTAACTGCATGACATAAGAATTCATAAAAATGGTTGATGTGAGAGAAAGGGGTTCCTCATCATATTTAAATTTAATTTATAGTAAGGAGGTCATATAGACACATTTCCCAACAATTTAAATGGAATTTAATTTCATGATACAAAATTATTGCGTGAATGTAAAAGAAGAGAGAGAAGTTCCTTTCGGAATTTCGGCAGAGTAACAAGCGTACATGGGAGGTATTTAATGAGAGAGAAAGGGGTCTCCCATCATTCAAACATAAATAGGTATGTATGAGGGAGGTTAAAAATCATACCTCAATATTCCTAATTGAAATTAAATGGGAAAAACAACTTAAAGAAAATTGACAAAAATGAGAAAGGATGAAAAAACCATTACTGGGAAGTGTGATTATAAAGGCTAGAGAGAGGCTTGTGAGAGGCTTCTTGGGAGCATGGGGAACCTTAGAATGATCCTAGAGAGAGTTTGGAGGAGGTTTTATGAACTCCAAAGGCTTTTAGTGGGGAGGAAGTGGGAGCTTGTGTGGGTTTATATAGGAAAGGTGAGAGAATTCTTTATTATTTATGTTTGGGTCCACTTACATTAAATTAATACAAACCACAAACCATCCCATGTTTTTTGCCCATGTATTTTGGAAAAGGGAAGAGGAAAACAATATTTTATAAGGCCAAAGTCCGAAAATATTAAAATAATAAGGTTTCTTATGTGGAGGTGAGTGACACTCCCATGGAAATTAATTTAAAAAGGAAAGGTGTTGAATAAGTCTTGAGGGGTCCATTAATTCTTTGAAAAATAAGTCAAACAAACCCAAAATCACATTATTTTAATTTTAAATCATATATTGTCCAAACATAAAGATTATAGTATTTTATTACATAACTATTGGGTCATTATGATGTCATAAAACACAATATATATTTAAACGGTATTTAATTTTTTCCCAAAAATTTGAGTGTCTCAGAAAATTATGAAACATTCACCGTTGGATAATTCCAACGTCCTGATTCCAGAAATAACATTTATTTTATCTAAATAATTTTTGAAATAATATTAGTTTTCACTTTTAAAATAAAAACCAACATTTATCGAAAATTAACGGGTTTTGACCGAAATGGATTTCAAACATTAATAAAAATTATAACTGCATTCATAAAATTATAAGATCATTCATATTTGACAAAAATTAATTCAATAATTTTATTATTTTATTAAAATATTATTTAATTCAAAAATCCCATAATTTATTAATATAGATTTCCTAATTAAATAATAAATAAAAACACCATTTGTACTATAAAAACTATTTACAATGTATCAAAATGACTAGAAGTTATATTCATTATTATATAAAAAAAGGTACATGAACATAGTACTACTTATTTGTTATATAACCCCTTAAAACAGCCGCATAAGACCTAAGGGTATGGTGTGCGATGGTGACAGACTCTTGGGGTGGCTCGGAAAACATCGCTTGAGTGGTAATTTCAATCAACTTCCACTTCTCCCGTAGACGGTCACATTCAAGCTTGACATGATGAAGCTCAGCTTGGGCTTGGTGAAGGGAGAAGCCCAAAGATGCCACCTATTTTCTGAGCTCCGAAAAATGGGCTTTGTATGGGGAAATTCTACTGGATGAGGCCATCGCTTCCTTTGTCTGAGTAAATTGGATTTGATAATGTCCTATATTTATAAAAATCATGTCATCACTGTTCAACGACTATATTAGAAACGGTCAAAATTCTTAACATAAAACCAAGGAATTTGACATTTTATAAACACATAATGCGACATTTAATTAGATCAAGAGGGATTTCCATTAATGAAACTTTGGGTCGTTACAATATTTCCCTCTTGAGAAATTTCACCCTCGAAATTTTTCTTTTCCCACACTAAAACAGATGTGGGTAACTCAGCTTCATCATTTCCTCTGATTCCCATGTCTCTTCTTCAAAATTGTGGTATCTCCACAACACCTTGACGAGGGGAATTGTCTTATTTAGTATAAAGTTTTCTCTATGATCTAAGATCATCACTGGTTTCTCCTCATAAGAAATGTCATCTTCTAATTATACCACCTCAGAAGAGAGTACATGTGAAGGGTCAGGTATGTACTTCCTTAAGAGGGATACATGAAAGACATCATGTACTTCGGCCATGGTAGGTGGAAGTTCTAGTCGATAGGCCACAACCCTGACACGATCAAGAATCTCGAAGGGGCCGATGTACCTTGGACTTAGCTTACCTTTCTTTACAAACCTCATGACCATATTCCACGAAGATATGCGTAGAAACACCATGTATCCAACTTTAAACTCAAGGTATCATCGACGATTATCTGAACAACTCTTTTGTCAACTATGAGCTGCCTTGATATGCTGCTGAATGGTTTTTACCTTCTCCACAATTTCCTCGACCATTTCTGGTCCAAGCAGCTTACGTTCATCGACCACATCCCCACATGCCGGTGTTCTGTACCTTTTCCCATACAGGGCTTCATATTGTGCCATTTGGATGCTTGATTTGAAACTATTGTAATAAGAGAACTCAACCAGAGGAAGATGTTGATCCCATCCTCATTTAATTTCCATTGAGAATGCTCTCAACATATCCTCAAGTGTTTGGATAGTCCGCTCAGATTGGCCATCATTTTGAGGATGATATGTCATATTGAAGTTCAGTTCAGTATTCAAAGATTGTTTAAGACTCTTCCAAAACATAGAGTTGAAACTTGGATCTCGGCCAGACATAATAGATAGTGGTACTCCATGCAACCTCACCACTTCCCTGATATATATCTGTGCCAGTTGATCCAAAGATAAATCCTCCCAAATAGCAATGAAGTGTGCAGTCTCTGTATGACGATCCAAAACAACCCAGATTGCATTATTGCCTTTGGATGTCCTCGGAAGTCCGGTGACAATGTCCATGGTGATGTTCTCCCATTTCCATTCTCGTATGGGCAATGGTTGCATCATCCCCTTAGACTTCTTCATCTCTGCCTTCACTTACTGACACACCAGGAACATTGATGTATATTCAACAATCTCCTTCTTTATATTATCCCGCCAAAAGTTTTCTCGGAGATCTCGATACATCTTTGTGCTCCCTGGGTGAATAGAGAAATTTGTACTATGTGCCTGATCCAAAAGTTCCTTCATTAGCTCCGAATTTTATGGAACACATAGTCTTTTCCTAAACTACCCAATTCCTTCTTCATTAGAATTAAACTCTGAGGATTTCCCATTTTCAATAGTTTCCAGTTTTTCTTCAATTCACACATCATCATTTTGAGCATCCTTTAACTTTTCCAAAAGAGACGGTTGAGAAATAATTTGTGAAACAATTGATGATGTTCCCTTCTCTATGATTACCATGTCCATCTTCATCAAGTCTAAGAAGATTGGATCCTTCTCAATTCTCATCACTGATAGAATCGCTGGATCCTTTCTACATAGAGCATATGACAGCTTGTTCTCTTTCCTAGGGTGGTAATGTATTGAAAAGTCATAATCCTTGATGAGCTCTATCCATCCTCTTGGGCGCATATTATTCTCTTTCTATGTGAATATATATTTCAAACTTTTGTGGTCTGTATATATCTCACATTTCTCTCCATAGAGATAATGCCGCCAGATTTTCAAGGCAAAGATCACAACCGCCCACTCCAGATCATGTGTTGGATAGTTTTGCTCATGGATTTTCATCTGCCTTGAAGCATATTATATCAATTTATCATTCTGCATCATCACACAGCCTAATCCCTTCTTCAAAGCATCACTGAATATGTCAAAAAGTTCCCCACGTGTGGGTAAAGTGAGCACGGGCGCAGTGATAAGCCTCCTTTTCAACTCCTTGAAGTTTTCGTCACATTCATCACTCCAGGAAAACTTTACTCCCTTCTGAGTAATCTTGGTAAGAGGGTTGGACAATAGTGATAAATTCCTCACAAATCGTCGATAATATCCAGCTAACCCCAAGAAGCTATAGATATCTATTACCGATGTTGGCCTTGGCCGTCCCTCAATTGCATCTGATTTGGAGGGGTCCACAGATATCCCATTACTTGTGATTATATGGCCCAATAATGAGACCTCCTTCAACCAGAACTCACACTTGCTGTACTTTGCATAGAGCTTCTCCTTGCGCAATGTCTCTAGTACAGTTCTTAAATTCTCCTCATGATCCTCCTTGGTTTTGGAGTATATTAGAATATCATCTATAAAGACATACAAATATTTTTCTAGGTAATATCTAAAGACTATATTCATCAAGTCCATGAATATTGGTGGAGAATTGGTAAGTCCTAAAGGCATTACTTTGAATTCATAGTGTCCGTATCTTGTATGAAAAGTAGTCTTGGGAACATCTTTCTTCTTCACCCTTACATGAGAATATCCTCACTGCATGTCTACCTTGGAGAAGTATTGTGCTCCATGCAGCTGATCGAACAAGTCGTCAATTCGTGGGAGAGAATATTTGTTCTTTATCGTGATTTTTTTATGTTCACGATAATCGATGCAAATCCGCAATGACCCATCCTTTTTCTTGACGAAGAGGACTGGTGCACCCCATAGAGAAGCACTTAGGAGTATAAACCCTTTATCCATATTCTCCTTTAGTTGTTTCTTTAGCTCCTCAAGCTCAACAACAGCCATTCTATATGGAGTCATGGATATTGTTAATTCCCAGGGTATAAGTTCAATTGAGAACTCAACATCTCTTCTTGGAGGAATACCAGATAGTTCCTCGAGAAACACTTCAGCGAATTCCCTCACAATAGGCATTTCATGAAGGATGGTTTCTTCCTTGGACTCAATAATCTGAGCCAGATACGCATGCACATAAGGCAGTAATATCCATTCTTGTGATGATGGAGCTAAAGGAGATTAATCTTCCTCCTGAAACTTATAAATAATCGGGGGTCAATTCTCCATATGGAGTTTGATTTCCCTCTCCCGACAATTTATGTTGGCTCTATATAATGAATGCCAATCCATGCAAAGAATTGCATCAAATTCCATTAGAGGGAGTATGACGAGGTTTGCCGGGAAATTCAAATCACAAATTATAACAGGGGAGGACTTATATTCCTGGGATGCAATGATTGGCCCATTTTCTGTACTCACCGACATCTTTACTTCCATGATTTGTGGTGGTGCTGGAATTTTTCTACTAAACTTTTGAGATATAAAAGAATGTTTAGAACCTGAATCAAAAAGTAAGTTCACTATTCTTGAATGAATAACTAGCATACATGTCACCACTTTGTTGTCGGGGTTCACTTCGGCAGAAGTGATTGCAAACGCTCTTCCTTGCTTCCTTGGAGGTTGTTGGTTGTCTCAAAAAACCCTTGGATTAGGGCACTGATTTGAAAACTGACCCGGTTCTTTGCATTTGTAGCATTGAACAATGCGTTGAGGTTCGAACGGAGCGTTCCTATCCTCTGTCGCAGCCACGGGTCTTTCTTGCCGACAGTTAACATCTAGGTGCCCTTCTATTCCACACCTGAAGCATTTCCTCGTCCCCTTAAGGCAATTTTCATGGTGCTTCTTCCCGCACTTTTGGAAAGTGGGGTGCTGCATGTTCTTAGCACCGTTGGATTTATCCATCAGACCGCCATCATTGAAGTCTACCTAACGCTGTGTGTCCCCATGATACCCATGTGATTCCCCGATCTCCATTTCGACCTTGAGGGCACATCAAACAATTTACTCATAGCTGTCAAAGTCAGGGATCACTAATGCTTTCTGCAAGCTAGGCTTCAGCCCACCAAAGAAGCGGTCAACCTTGAATTCGGGGGTAACGACAAAGTTGGAAGTGTAACGTGCAAGCCATGAGATGTTTTCCTCGTACGCTCCAACAGATACTTCATCTTTTTTCTTTATGTAAAGGAAGTCCCTTTCCATCTTAAGCCGGAGGGTGCGCAGGAAATATTTATCGAAAAAAATCTTCTGGAAATCCATCTATTCCAACGCCCCGATCTCCTCCTTAGGCTTTGTATTTTTGATCAACATCCACCATTGATCAGCTTCACCCTCCATACGATAAGCCGCTAGGAGAACCTTCTCTTGTTCAGAACATTGGAGGATGGATAATATCATTTCAATGGAGATGATCCATTGTTCAGCGATCGTGGGATCAGATGATCCACTAAAAGTAGGAGGCCTTTGCCTCATGAAGCTCTCAATAGTGACTTGTTCCTTCTTAGGGGGGTTTGTACGTTCCTCTTGACCTGTGTTTCTATTCAAAACATGAGTTGGCTGAGAGAGAAGCGTGAAAAAGTTCGTGATTCCTGCTCCCATTGGATTGGGCATCTCATTAGTATAGTCATCACGCTGATCTTCACAATGGTTGTTAGCCCGAGTCCTCCTATTACCGACCATTGGCTGGAATAAAAGGAATGTAAGGGTTAATTCATAAATGGTAATCCAAAAAAAAGTTGATGACTTATAATATAAACTTTTATTACACTAACTCATGAGTCTATAGGCTTCAATCTAGGCTTTTCAAGATCTACTTTCTAACATATATTCTTAGGGGAATTTTTTTATTCCCTTAATAAGGGTTCATACTAAGATTGTGAATTTATAAAAACATATCCCCCATGAGTGTCGTAACCAAGAGTGCAGAAAAGCCCATTGTCGTGCACCAGTTCCTGTTCGAGTCTAGCTCAAAGTGGTGTTTTGGGTTTAACCCCTAGGATACATCTGTGCCAGAGCCGCCTCTACCTGATCGTATCTAGACAAGGAAGTATTTGTTTGATAAACCACTTACTCATTACTCACCAAAACTTAGGGATGTTTTTATTATACATAATCTTGTATCTAAGTCTTTACTAGGGTTTCCTAATCCCAAAAATAACTAAACCTATCCTCTGATACCAACTATGGCAACCCTAATTTTTATTACAACTTAAACATGATTTATTACATAAAACTTCACTTGATACAACAAAAAAGATCAAGAGGTTTTGTGTCTTTGGGGCTTATGATCATTAAAAAAACATAAAACATGAAATACAACATCTTTATTAAAAAATTCATTTACATGACCACTGCATTGCTTCGTACATAGCATTGCATGGGATAACCTGAGGACATGCATAAGAAAAGGGTGAGCTATAAAGCCCAGTAAGGGAGTACACATAGAATAACATGAGGAGTACAATACATGTTAGACAATAGGCATATCAATTAAGAATAAAAGAAACATGATCATAAAGGCATGATAACACATGATAATCATAACATGGAAATGTGGAAACAACACTTATCATGGAATTAGCATGAGCCAAAGCTCATTGCACAAGGAGCATGAGTAAATCCTCATTGCACATAAAGCACGAGTAAACCCTTGTTTCACTTAAATTAGCATGAGTCAACACTCATTTCACATGACATATCATTATATTATACTTTAACCAATGCATTGGAGTACTATAAGGGCACACCCTTCTTAAACATTTCATTTCATGCATAAGTGTGCCACAAGGATCAGAAAACATGGATTCATAAAACATAATAATTTATTCCACGATAAAGGAATGTGTAATTCATACATGAAACTTTGTAATAAATAATTAATGGTGCATAAAGGTGGATACCCTTGATTGATAAATGGGCATGGTATCCACTACACAATGGCATTGGCATAGAAAATCGGTGCGATTTCAGCAGCGTAACGACATGACATAAGAATTCATAAAAATGGTTGATGAGAGAGAAAGGGGTTCCTAATAATATTTACATGTAATTGAAAGTATTGAGGTCATACAGATACATGTCCCAACAATTTTAATGGAATTTAGATTCATGATACAAAATTATTGCTTGAATGTAAAAAAGAGAGAGAGAAGTTCCTCTTGTAATTTCGGCATAGTAACAGGTGTACATGGGAGGCATTTAATGAGAGAGAAACGGGTCTCCAATAATACAAACATAAAGAGGGATGTATGAGGGAGGTGCTAAACCATACCACAATATTCATAATTGATATTAAAAGGGAAAAACAACTTAAAGAAAATTGACAAAAATGAGAAAGGAAGAAAAAACCCCTTACTTGGAAGTGTGCTTCCAAAGGCTAGAGAGAGGCTTGTGAGAGGCTTCCTGGGAGCTTGGGGAACCTTGGGAGGATTACAGAGATAGTGGGATAGAGGATGAAATAACTCCAAAGGCTTTTACCAGGGAGGAAGTGGGAGCTTGGGTGGGTTTATATAGGAAAGGTGAGTGAATTCTTTATTATTTAGGTTTGGGTCCCCTTACATTAAATTAATCCAAACCACAAAACATACCATTGTGTTTGCACATGTTTTTTTGAAAAGGGGTGAGGAAAATAATATTTTATAATGCCAAAGTCCGATCATCTTAAAATAATAAGGTTGCTTATGTGGAGGTGAGTGACACTCCAATGGAAATTAATTTAAAAATGCAAGGTGTTGAATAATTCTTGAGGGGTCCATTAATGCTTTGAAAAGTAAGTCAAACAAACATGAAATCACATTATTTTAATGTTAAAAAATATATTGGCCAAACATAAATATTATAGTATTTTATTACAACACTATTGGGTCATTATTATGTCATAAAACACATTACATATTTAAATGGTATTTAATTTTTACCCAAAAATTTGACTGTCTCAAACAATTATGAAAAATTCACCGTTGGATAATTTCGATGTCCTGATTCCAGAAATAACATTTATATTTTCTAAATAATTGTATAAATATGTTAATTTTGACTTTTAAAATAAAAAATGTCATTTATCGAAAATTCACAGGTTTTGATAGAAATGGCTTTCAAACCTTAATAAAAATTATAACTTCATTCATAAAATTATAAGATCATTTATATTTAATAAAAATTAATTTAATAATATTATTATTTTATTAAAATATTATTTAATTAAAAAATACCTTAATTTAATAAAATATATTTCTTAATTAAATAATAACTAAAAACACCATTTGTACTTTAAAAACTATTTACAATGTATCAAAAATGACTAGAAGTTATATTCATTATTATATACAAAAATAATGTACATGAACATAGTACTACTTATTTGTTACCTAACCCCTTAAAATAGCCGCATAAGACCTAAGGGTAAGGTGTGTGATGGTGACAAAATATTGGGGTGGCTCGGATAGTATCACTTGAGTGGTAATTTCAATCAACATCCACTTTTCCCGTAGACGGTCACGTTCGAGCCTGACCTGATGAAGATCAGCTTGGGATTTGTTAATAACGAAGCCCAACGATGCCACCTCTTTTCCGAACTCCGACAAATGGGCTTTGTATGGGGCAATTCTACTGGATGACGTCATCGCTTCCTTTGTCTGATTAAGTTAAATTTGTTAAAGTCCTATATTTATACTAATCATGTGATCACTATTCAATGACTATATTAGCAACGATCAAAATTCATAACATAAAACTAAGGAAGTTTACATTTTATATAAACATAAAGAGACATTTAATTAGATCAATAGGGATTTCCATTTATGAAACATTGGGTCCTTACTAGTTGGGGCCACTACTCCAACATTTCCTTTTTAGGCTCCCATGTTTCTTCCTTAATCCAAAATTGTATCCATAAACCCCATACTAAATCAATTTGTTCCAATTAAATTCAATATATTTCCCATACACTATCTGAAATCATAATTGAATAAAGGTAGTATATGAATCTAGGTCATTTTAATTCAATTGAATCCAATAGTAAGGACATAGATGAAACGTATTCGGTTAAGGTACATAAAACATATTATGAACTAAAATGAACCTTGGTGGAAAAGGCCACCAATATTCCACCTCATGAACTCATTCATGTATCTTTAAAGGGATTATGTACTGAAGATAAACCTTTCCCTTTTTACCAAAAAAACATTGTATTAGACTTGGAGAGATTCTAAAAAACACATGATCAATAAAATAAAATGACAGTAGTCATTGAAAATGATCTACATATGATTTCTCATATCTCTAAGAAGTATTCATTATCTTCCTAATCAAATTAATCTTTTTAGTTGTCTCTAGCACACGCATGGGTCTAACTGGTGTAGTCTTGCCTATTTCTTCCAAAAAAAGTGGAGAATGAAAATGATGACTATAAATTGATTCAAAAGGATCCATATGTAATGATAAATGATAAATGTTGTTAAATGATAACTCCAACAATGATATGTGATCCTACCGTAAGCTATTAAAATCAATTATACAAGCCCTAATAATATCCTCTAATGTTTTTATTTTCCTTTTATATTTTCTATATGTTTGAGGATGATATGTTTTGATCATAGTAAACTGTGTCCCAAGGGATTTATGAAATGACCTCAAAAAACAAAATATAAACCTAGGGTCTTATTTAGTTACAATAAATACTATAATTCTATAAAGCATTATAACTTCGTGGGTTCTTATTTTTGGAAAATTCCCCTACTTTGTCAGATTCACGAATAGGTATAAAATTATCCTACTTGATGAGACAATCTATAATTACCCATATGGAATCATGTTTCCTTACAATTATTACTAAAATTTTAAAAAAATACATGGATATCTACTTTCACTTCAACATAAGAATTATTAATGATTATAACATGCCCACAGGTCATTGGTATTTCACCTAGAACTAGTAACAAGAGAGGAATCTCAAGAACAAACTCTGTCGCTTCCCTTTTAATGATTGACAACCAAAATGTTACTTTTGACACTCTATATATATTTTTAATTCCTAGATGAACAACCCATTTCAAAATGAGGCAAGCCTTATTATGTTGTTCCTCACTAACCAAAAGTACCAAGATATAATATCTTAACATCAAATCTCAAATTAAACCCCTCAATGTTCTCCCCACCATTGATTCTTGAACTCATATGAACACATTTAGTATCAGAAATATGGGCCTCATTCACATGCTAAACCAAATTCAGAACAAATTAAACTTGGACAAAAAACTACAACATCACCCTAGTCATTATAATCCTAGTTCATATATATTAATAATAAAATATTTTTCAACTAATATAAATATTATTTAAATAATCGGTCATATGAAATTATTATTAATGAATCCACCATAGAGTTTCTTTTATCCTATTTATACATCAAGTCGTAGTCAAATATTTGTTTTTATTCCATCAATCTTATTTTCATTATATTTAAATCTATTTTTGAGAAAACATGATTTAAAATCATATGATCTGTAAAAACCATAAATTTCTCCCCAAAAATATAAAGAATCCATAAATTCAAAGAATGGGAAACAAAAAAATTATGAATTATGTGTTGGTTAGTTATCCTCATGAGTCAATAAATTTCACGAGCCATAAGAAAAAATATGAAATATCTACTTAAGAATAGATCCCATCCCAGAGCATGATACATAAAAATATACTACATATCCCATTCTAGATCGTGGAAATGTTAGAACGGGTTGTGATGTATGTATAATCTTAATCTCTAATAAGGATTTCTATAATTCATCATTCCCATAGAATGGAAATCCTTTCCTTTTAAATACTATCATATGTGATTCCAAACAAGAAAAGTCACTAAAAAATGTCTATAGTATCCTACAAAGCCTAGGAAACTATTTACCTAGAAGAAATTATTTTGTGGTTACCATGTGATAACAACTTTTATCTTGTTCCTATATATAGAACCACCATTTTCAAAAGTGGCATTTCTAAGGATGCGTACCTTTTGTATATAGAAATCACACATCAATAACTTGGTATATATATGATGCTCCTAGAAGACACCCAATTGTATAGCCTAGTGTTCCTCATACTCTACCTATGTACTAGAATACACTAGTACATCATCTAAAAATACTACCACAACATAATCAATATAACTTCCAATTATCTGATTCATAAATTACTAAAATATGGATGGTGCATTATGAGAACAATCAGCATAATAACTAACACATAATTTCTAAATCTTTTTCTATCAGTTATGTTTAGAATATCCTAATTGTGAATATATAATTTTTTTATCATAAACATAATTAATTTTTAAAGAACCATTAATCCCCCCTCAATTGATCAAAAAGATCATTAATTCATGGAATATGATACCAATTTTTTATCTTAACTTGGTTAAGCATATGATAATCGACACAAATTCTAAAAGTTCAATACAATTCTTTTGAAAAAGAACTTTTGATTCCCATTAAGACAAACACTATTGGATGATCCCTTTTATTTCAAACTCTTCTAACCAACCCATAAATTAAATCACTTAATTTTGTGCTATATGATAAAATAGAAGGTAAATTGGGCTGGTCCCCAATAAGGTATCAATTGTAAACTCAATATATCATTTGGGTTGAAATTTAGAGAAATATTTAGGAAAAACATCAAAGAACTGGTCCAATATGGTTATAAAAAATCAATTATCTATCTCATCTATTACTGTAAAAGAAACTACTATTTACTCGTAAGTTATTTTTCTAACAACTAGTACTAATCATCTTGATCTACATGAATTTACTACGTAATCTCCATTAATGTCATGTATATAACCATCATAACATTTGAAACTCACCTCAATTGTATATAAATCAATATGGGACTCAATATTTTTTCAACCAATCCATTCCTTGAATTAATTCATAGAAATCCTTCTTTATTAACAATATATTCCATACTAACTTAGTCACATTGATTTTTATTGAACATGATGTACATTTCAATGATTGAAAATATCATTGTCCAAAATGTGTTTTTAGTTTCAGAACAGAGTATATTATCTCAACATTAAAACCGTAAAAATAAATGACAAGAGAATCATTAAATGATTCAGATACACCTAAATCAAATAAAGATTTCACAAGGGTATAATTTAAAATAATTATACCTATCAATGTCCATGTTATGAATTTATCATGCATGATCACTTGTTCAGCTCCATACAATTGTTTACATGTTGCAATTTTATCTTCAGTATCTTTTTTAGATTTCATTATGTAGTTAGGGTGTTCCTAAAATCATAATGGAAATCTCAGTTCTTCTGATAAGAGCTATTCTACTGTATTCCTCTCATTGAAGCATAATATGTCTAAGAAACCTAAGATGTGTCTTGAGAACCCGACGTTGGATAACTATGACAATAGCATCAAATATTACCAATCTAGTTTCAATTGTGAGATTCTGTAGGTGACATCAAAGAATCATTTTTGATTTGATCAAGTGAACCACCCTAAAAACATCTCATCTTAGTCTTAAGTTATGGAATAAGATTGACCTATCCAATGGTATGATTTTTAGGGATACCACCCTTTTATGAATATGTGTCCCTCATCTTCATATTTCTAGTATTGGAGTTCCCACTAGTTCCTATCAAAATAAACAAGATTCATCCAATAGTGTTTCTTGAGATGTATCTTTCTACCACTACCTATCTATTAACCACTTCTATATAATCCTTAATATAATGTATAGAAGTATTTGAACAAATTTTTTATTTTACCCATAATGAAATAATGAATGCCTTCAAGGATGCACATTAATCAACATCTAGTGAAATCCAGACTAAATACATAAATTTCGACACATATAATATTACTAAAATATTATCCTACTTAAAACTGAATAAGTTATTTTTTAGAAATTACCATTGTGTGAGGAGTGAATAGTTCATTAAAAATTATCAAAATCCCCCCATTCCATTCCTTTGTCCAATTTATCCTAAATGGTTACATACCACCACTAGAATGCCAAATTCTCTAGTATATATGTTTATAAATTCCCATTTAGCTGGTCTTCTATGGAAATTGAAGAATTAATTCATCCTATTTAGCCTCACTTTTTCCTTGTTGGTTTTGAATCCCCCTGAGAGGTGGGAATGTTCTAATTATGGAACAAAACCAAATGACCACTTGTATTGGTATATCCGTTCTATTCCCTCTATCCATGGCCTATATATCCGGGACAATACATTGGACCATCTATTAGTTCATCTATGGCTCAGTTGCAACCACATTCTCAACAACCTCTACTAATTGGTTCTTATGATCCTTAAATTATTCCATTTTATAAAACTAAATTTAACTCATTTTAGTCTCACTTACTATAAATTAAAGTCAGAGATATTTTAATTTACCATTTAAACAATTTCCACTACGATGTTTATCCCCAACAAACCATTTTAACTACATTAGAAATACCACCATCAATCCTTCTCAAAATCTCACCATTTGAAAACATTTTCAATTCTCTTCAAAACGTCTTACATATTATCATTTCCATAAATTATTATCTCAATAATGAACAAAATAGTATTTTTTGGAATTTCTACCATCAATTCATGTACAGAAATTCTCATCAGATATCCCCATGATGATAAGGTAACAAGTACATTAGAAGATCCTAAAAGCATGCGTGTTACAAAATCATTGGTTACTTTATGTTCAACATTAAGAGGTTTTCTAATCGTTTTTATGCTCTACAGTTCAAGTTCTAACAATCATATATTTGTATACCATCCCAAGAAACAATAGAATTTATCAAGAATGATACCATTTCCAATACCATGACTGAACGCAGCTGAGATTGAAGGATTGACAAAACTGATGCCATCTATAAAATCCCACCCTCACCCATTATCATGGGAATATCCAGTGTGTGTTATAAGGCCATATGTGACATCCCCAAGACAATAAAGCCTTGTAATAAATTCCATGTTCAAATATAACATTTGGGGGATGGTTTTCTATTTTAATTATAATAATCCAAACCAAAATACAATAACCAAAAATCCTCTAGATGATTCCTGAGTACAAAATGATGTTCAAAATAACCAAATAAATAATCATATCAGAGTACAAGAAGAAACCAAAATAACTAAAAAAACGAAAATGTTCCAAATTCATCCAACCAGTAACTCCCAACCTACTATAAGATCCAACTCGGCTACCATTTCCATGGTATCAAGATGCATCACTGAAGAACAAATATACATTTTCATTACCCATGTCTCAATATATAAGACTTTCAAATTCATAATAGTTCCCAAACATGGGGTGAGTCTAAACTTATTAGTATTTCCCCAGTAACTTCACAACTCATTCGACTAGGATAAGAACTGGTTATAAAATTTTAAGTGGAAGAAACATATAATAGTTAAAATTAATTTATATATTATCCAAAGTAGTTTTCCATGATTTGAAAAAAAAGCCTTTAAGACAATTTTCATCTCATTTGGAATACCCATTCGATGATTCCAATCACCCAAACATCCACACATCCAAAGGTCCACACACCCATGCAACCACACATGCATGATCAACCAATATTTCTATTCTCATGATTAGTCACGCATTAATCTACCATGTCATCACAATGTAACTAATATCAGGTTCCCTAAGGGAACCCACCTCTTTTACAATGTCACATCTAATTCAATGAACTCACACCAACTTTATATGCCAAAATCCATTCCAATCCATTTAACAGAAAACCATTATTTATTTAAAAAATTTCAAACACCATTTCTATGTATCAAAATTATCATCAATGGTTATTTTCCAAAAAACCACACAGCTTCCACATTTACACGAAACATCACTAATGTGGTTTCAAATGATAATAACATGATAATTTTAAAATCATTTCACAAAAAAATTATTTCAAACTAATCCTTAATGTTTAAATCAAGTGTATTTGAGACAGAATCCACCTACTGCAAAACTATGAGTTAAAATGAAGAATGAAATAATGATTCTTTAGAACAGATCATGAACCACCTTTCCTTCCATTGATCCATCAATGTTTCATCTCTATTTCATCATGAATCCATCAAAGAAAATGTATCCATCCCTAGAGGAATAGATTTATGATTTTTAGAGAGTATAAGAGAATAAATATAAGAATAAAAACCAATAATGGAGGCTTACTAGAATATATAGATCTCCCATGGGATTTTAATCACCTTAAAATTACTCTCGGATCATTGAAAATCACCTCTTAAGACATATGAGGAAAATGAATTTTGGATTTTGAAATATTAGTTAATTAAAAGGGGTTCAGAGAAATAATTTGAATTAGATACTAAAATTTCAGATCTGAAATGACAAAATAAATTTTTAGGGTGAACTCTTAGTCAAACAATGTGATAACCAGGCATAAGATACCATCTCAATAAAAAAAGTCTTGCGATGTTCCTCATGAGATCTTCCACGATTTTCCCAAACTGTGTTCTAATTGTCTGGTGATACCATCCCTTCTTCAAATAGATTCATGGTTTCGTAGATGGGGTTCTTTGTTTTTACTAACTAGTATCAAACCACACCCCTCTATAAAAGGTTCCAAACCCGGAAAAAACCAATTCAAAACTTCTGAAACATAACCAAATCATTATATATATGTAAGATAAATAAAATCAATGTCACCTTCCACTAATATGGGTTTCAACATTTTTTTGGGAAAAAATTCCTCAAGGAATCCTCATGGTGATTTTGGGTGTGTTAATGTTTTTTGAAAAATCTATTTGACTGCAAATGAGTATGGTTGGTATTTGCTAAAGTATGTTTTTAAGGTGGTGTAGTTTCCCTATGTTTTCCAAATTTGTGGACCTAAATATCAAGAGTTTAGATGTTGGAAAAAGAATATTTCCACGTAAGATTACATAGTATGTAGACTAGAAACCATATTTTACATAATTTGAATGGAAGTATGTGGAATTGGGAGTGAATTTTGAAAATTAATATTTCCACGTAGCAGCTCAATGAGGACCGTGATGCACGATATGTAGATCCAGAATGGAAAATGGTTCACGAAGAGGATTGTAGTTCATGAGAGGAAAACAGAATGAAGAGGTCTTTCAGAACATGGGATATCTTGTCGTTAGAGAAAATGAGATAGTGATTTGGGCCTCCTTCAAGGAAGAAGGGTAGGACATGGACATAATATGAAAGATGGTTCACAGAAGAAATGATATAATGTTAAGGTTGTACCACAATGGAGATGTCTTATATAACAAATTATTGGATTTTACAGATCTATTTACCAATACAATGGACAAATAATCCCATTATTAATTAGAATTTTTTAAAAAAATAAAACATATTTGATCTGTGACATTAGTAATGTTCGAAAGTGGCTCATCAGGGAGAATTCTGTGAAGGGTGAAGTAGTTAACAAGGAAGATTCCATGAAAAGATATGTAGTATGTGGATGTTCAGGTGGAATTTATAGAAGAAGAGGTCCATGGAAGAAGGAGTTCCATAAAAGTAGAGATGATATGTGGATTCAATATGTGGAAGTTGTATGTAGAAGAAGAGGCAGTGGCAGGATGCAGAGGATGTATGTGGTGGTGAAAATTGTGGTAGTTCATAGAAGAGGTGTTCCACATTGAATATGTGTGATTTAGTATGTAGAAGAATAGGGTGGTTTGTGAAGGGACAAAAATAGTTTAATAAGGGAATTTAAACATCCTAACCTTTCACATAAAAGTGGATTTCATCTATGGGTGAAAAGTAACTTCAACAGATCATCCATCTATAGTTGTGGATGTATTCTTTCATGCGAATAAAGGGACCTTCAAGTCATTAAACTACGAGTGTAATCCATTCAAGATCAGTGAGTAAATGATGAATACAACAATCATGAAATCCACTGGCAGTGAGCTAGAGAAAGAGACATAGGGTGTGACCCTTAGGAATGCTGTGAGCAAACCCTAAATCTTGTAATGGAAATAGTCATGTGAATATGAGTGAAATAGGATAAAAATCATTATTGGTGGTGAGACTTGGTGAATTTAGTACAATAAAAAATTTGTTATTGTATGATCCTTTTATGTATCCCAATGAGGGTGAACCAAGTAAAAATATTCATGTCCTTGTGAATGATTTATTATATTACATTCGCTGCATTATCAAGAGATAAAATTGGAAGGGACATGATCAACATTACCATAAAAGTTCATAAAAAGTTACCCTTGTAATAAAGAGTTAATGTTCTAGTGGGTAAGGAAGAAGGTTGAAAAGAATATATATTCCATGATTCACCCCCCTCTCAGTGTATCTAGTCCATTTGGACGAAATAATTGGAATCTTATGGAATGATTCTTTTTTTGGATTGATTTTATATGACATTGTTCAGATGATTATTGATGTCGATGATTAAATTTTCTCTTATCTATGTGTTCCATATAAAAGAGAATAATTGTAAAGAATTAACACAAGTTATGTGGTAGTACTTAACTTAGATTCATCAATAGAAAAAGAGTAATTAAATTTAAGGAAACCAATAGTGTATTGAAGAATGTTTTGGATTAATTAGAATGTGAAAGTAATCACTCTTTTAATGATGCTATTGGAATAAGTGAAGAATCTTTTTTTCCATTGATGATTGTACTATTTATGAAGAAGAAATTGAAAGAACACCAAAATTGAATGTTGTTCATGAAAAAAATGAATTGAACCAAATACTGGTAGAAGAAAATTGATCCAATGATATCTAGATTTATGACCTATAAAGTAAGGTTATTTAGATTAGAGGATTAAATAAAAGGCTTATTGATGTGACCCTAGATCTAAGGGAGAAGAATGATTTAAATCCAAAGAAAGAAAAAAGTTTACTATAATGGTAGAAAAATAATATGATGATTAAAAGGGAAATATTTTGACCTCATAAGAAATTCAGGATTTGGAATCTGGAAATGGTGATATTTATTTAGAATAATCCAAGGTGGTTCAAAAGAACCAAAGGCTATATGAAGAGAATGTATTCTATAATGAATCGATTTCTCATAAATATTCTAAAATAAGAGAGAAAGTTGACATGATAGATAAGCTATCTTGATAATTGGAAACTGAGATAACTAGTTAGGAGAATCTCTTAAGTGATCATAACACTCAACATAAATCTAGTTATAAGACAAATAAAAATTGAGATAAGAGAAAGATTTAGTCAAGAAAAAAATGGGGGAATATATTGGTAATGGAAAACCATTATTGAAGGATTCTTTTCACTTGCTATTTGATTATCCTTCGGTAGGAGATGGAGATATGAAAAGAAAATATGCAATTTATAAGGAGAAAAAAAACACATTTTCTCATCTCAAAGGCCATATAGTTTCAAAAAATCAATATTTGATATGATGAATGATCTCCCATGAATGACAAGATAAGACTTGTGAATATTTCTATAAATAAGTAAAATCCTATAGATACCAGAAAAAGAACTAATTTTTTTTATAGAATGTTATAACAACATGTGTATTTCTACAGGATTCATGGTCACACATAATGAATTTTTTCAACGAATTTAGAATATATTTCAACTTATAACAACATAAATATTTCTAAATACGAGAATAAGAAGAAGTATATTGAGAAATCCGAAAGAAGTTTCCCTTAAAAGAATGTATCTAAGAAATGATATTATTATGGAAGAATGGGACACACAAGCATGTGTTAAGAAACCCAGGGAATCAATGTCAAATTTTTCACTCTAGTAGCATCAAAATCTCAACTAAGAAAAGATGCAATGAGGTACTACCACATTGAAATTTGGATTATATGTTCTAATTATGGGCATTTGTAAAGACATTGCAATATGAAAAATGAATGGAATAAAAAAGAACCCAAAATGCGATCCCCAATAGTCATAATTTATAATGAAAAGGCCCATATTATAAGAGAACATGATAAAAAGAAAAATAGGTGTATAAGATTAGGGGAATTTCCAAGAGCCCAACAAATGTCATATCAATCACCTCCCTAGTTACACTCACAACAATTCTACTGTAAAGAATGTGAACAAACCCAGAAGAAATATGGAGGAGGTGTTCCAGTTATGATTAAGAAGAATGTAATTTTTTTGGAAGACTCAACCATAAAAATAAAGTGTGACATGACTCATATAACTGATAAAATAAAAACAAATAAATAAATCTTAAAAAAATAACATGTCATGACACATTGTGAGAAGTCATAGAAATATAATGATCAATATAAATGAGGAAGAAACAAGATAAGATGACCAGTGAAAATATTCCTACTCAATGAATGATTCTTTAAAAATGGAATATCAGTTGAGCATCAAAGAATAAAATTTATTGAAATCAGATTCACCCCAAAATTGAGAAAAATAACATTCCTATAATATCAAAAAAACCTAATAAGACGCAAAATGTGGGTAAATAATGTTTATATACATGGATAGAATAGTTGAAGTTGACTAGATAGTTGGAACAAGAAAAAAACAATATTGTGATTTGTGAGAAAGTATCAGTGGGTTGATCCACCAGGATCGACCTAAATCATCTTCTTGAGGATTCCATTGGTTTCCCTCTCCCTCAGTGTACAAATTCTATTAATTGATGTTCATGATTTTCAAGGTCAAGGGAATATACAATCCAAGGGGATGTTGAATCAAAAGTTGAAAAATATGATGTGATTTTCTCCAGAATATCAATTAATTCAAATTATTCAAAAGATATTAAGAATTAATAAGGAATAAATTATTGAAAGGAGTTAATGGTTTATGGATAGATATGACAGGAAACAATATATAGATATTATGTTATTGGCATTATTTCTTATTTCATAGACCGATTTCTCACTCAATAGGCTTAGATATTTTGTATATGTATCATTACAAAGTGATACATGAGAATAAACGATGATGCAGAAGAAGAATTACTTTGAGTCTAAATAGTGGGATCAATAATATGAAGAGTTTCACTTCATTGGGGGAGAATTAAATCTCATTATTAGTTGAAATATCTCAATGGGATATAAAGGATGAATGTTTATGTTATCTGACATCATGATTACCAATTATTAGAGAAGAAAGAATTTATTATATATTTCATGATTTTCTACATGTCCCTAATAATATGGTTTCAGCTAACTATTTTCAGGATATCAAGAAGCTGCGGGATAATGTAAAAAATGTTTCAACCTGAGGCTGCAAAAGTAGTTGAAAGAATTTATTTCATTTTAGTAGAGAATGAAGAAAATATTTATAAGAATAATGAATAGTTTCCTTGTGGTAGAAATGATGAGGTAATAAAAGTTGGGAAGGCAAATGTGTAAATTGGAAATCATGAAGAATTTTAATCTATATATCCATGAAAACCAAAGAGTCGAGCTAAAATTTATAAAAATAACATCATTAGGTATTTGGAAGTTATTGTTCAAGAACAAAAAATGATGTCATTATAGTAGGCATCCATACATTCATAGGTATAGCCTAAATGCTTTTGTTATGTAGGTATATATGAGGTCTGATTTTAGGCTGTGAATGATGATACTGACCAGGTTAATAAGAATGAGATCTGGGATATTTTTTCGAGGTCAAGAGATAACAATTTCAGTATGTCTAAATGGGTCTTTCAAAAAAATCATTTTATATGATGTGGTTATTTGAAACAAATCATTTTTTGTTTGAAAATGGTACTCCAAGATATAAGGTATCGATGTTGATGAGACATTTTCACCAGTTTCAAGGTGAATGACAATCAGATTATTCTTGGCCATAATAGTGTAAATAAGGATTAAAGCTTTCTAGATGGATGTCAAGTCAACATTTATAAATGGGGTTCTAGAAGACGAAGTTTATATTGAGAAGTCATATGGTTTTTTCATTAATGGAGATTATAATAGATTTTTTCTTATATAGAAGGATTTATATGGATGGGATAATGAACCAAGAACCCAGTATTGAAGGCTAGATTAGTTTCTGAAAAATATTGGTTCTCAACATGGTAGAGATGATTAAAATCTATATGTCAACCATGATAGTACTAAAAGTTTGATTTTGTTGGTGAATGCTGATGAAATAATCATCAGTGGATCAGATGAAAGAATATTCAGATAGTTTCCCAAATTCATAAAAAGTAATTTTGAAATGTAAATGATTGGTGAATTTAAAATTTTCCTTGGATTACATGTAACACAACAAAAGAATGTAATATTTATTTATCAGTCTAAATATGATATTGATGTTTTGAGAAGGTTTTTAATGGATAATTCCCTGAAGATGGAAAATATGATGGTTACCTAGATGAAAATATCTTGGGATAATGATTGAAATGTGGTCAATGTTATAGAATATAGGCATGTCACTAGAAGTTTGTTGTACTTAATAGTGAAATGACTAGATATTGTTTTTTCCACATGTCTTGAAGCACATTATAAAAGTAGTACCAAATAATTTTAAATGATTTTAGTGAAAAGAAAACATAATTTTATGAAGGAAAAATTGGATTTTAGTTTTATGTATAATGACAAATATCATCAAGAGTTATTGGGATATACATATGTTAATTGGAATAGTTTAGTGGATGATAGAAAATCAACATCAGGTGGGGCATATTATCTTGGTGGATTTTGTATATTTTTCTAAGATAGAAACAATATTTCCTTTCATTAATCACCACATAAGTTGAATATATTGTGACCGCTCAATCTTCGACACAATTATTGCTGATGAAGTAGTAGCATAACGATATGGGAGTAGGACTGATATCTCCAATCATAATCCATTGTGATAATTCAATTTATATAAATCATAGAAAAAATTCATTATATACCTCATGGAAAAATAACATTCAAATAAAGTACCACTTTATCAAGGAGAAGGTGGATCAAGGGACTGTGAAGTTAAAGTATGGGCCTCTATAACAACAGGTTGCATACATTCTAATAATGTCCTTAACCAGAAAAGAGATTGAATGGAATTGACTAGATATAAGAGTTCATTCAACACCCAACACTTGATGAAGTGTGGACATGAGACCAACTCTCTCTTAGGATTTTTTTTTGTTTTCCATAATGTACTGGTGTGTGTTTTGTACCCAATTGCAAACAAAAATGAAGTGACCTTTCAGTTTGTTGAAAAAGGGGGATAAATTGGGGCTATTCCCAGGGAGAAAATTCCTTAGTCATGAAATGAGGAGAATACGACATGCGAATCAGTGAGACTGGAGGACTAGAAGATGAGAGGGGGAGCAGTGACGTAGGGGGTGTATTAAATCTGAGGATGAAATATGTGATCTATCAAAGTATACATATCATGATAGATGATCTTCATTATGAAATTAGAAGAATGGTATTGGCAAGGAATGAATTTATTCATTGTTGATATTTACATTATTCCCTTGAATCTCATGATGAGAATGAATTATTTGGGCTTAGAGAATGTGCTGAGTAAATCCTTGACTGCAATCTTAATTTTAATAAGAGGATGATGGAAGAATATAAAAGAATCATTAAAAAGGAATTGTGTTATTAAATAGTTTTCCACAAAGACAAAGGAGGACATTCTTGGGAAAAAATCCCACAGGGAATCCTATTTGGGTTTTTGGGTGTGATTTTGTGTGGTGACAAAGCCAAATAACTGCAAATGAGTATGGTTGTTATATGGTGAAGGCGTTTTTTACAGAGGTATAGTTTCCCAATGTTTTCTAAATTTTTTGGCATCTAAATGGAGAGTTTAGATTTTGGAATAAGAAGTTTTCCATGTATGAGTATATGATACGTGGACCATGAACCATAGTTCACAAAATGAGAAATGTAGTATGCAGAATAAAAATGGAATATTTCAAAAGTACATTTCCGTATAGAAGTGCTATATAAACTAAAAAACGTTGTACACAGATCTTGAATGGAAAATGGTTTTTGGGGAGGCATGAAGTTCATGGGAGGTCAATGGAACACATAGGGATTATAGTATGCCAAATGGTTTATCATTGGAAAAAAGTGGATATTTATTTGCGCTACTGTGAAGGAAGAAATTATGTATGAAGACTGTGTAGGAAAGATGGTTTGTGGAATAAGTGGTATGTTGTAAAGGGTGTACTACATCAAATATTTGTTAAATCATGGATTAGTAGATTTTTTGGATCTATTTTTCTATATAAAGGACCACTAATCCCAGAATTAAGTAAATAAATTTTTATAAGAAAACATCTTTGATCTAGGAATATGGTGATGTCCAAAAGTGGTTCATGAGGAATAATTCCATGTAGGGAAAAGTAGTTCATGTGGAAGATTAAATGAAAGTATAATTAGTACATGGAATTTTATGTGGACTATGGGGGACAAGGGATCCACAGAAGAAGGAGTTCCAAAAAAGGGGATATTATAAGAGTAAGTGTTATGTGAAAGTGGTACTCAATAGCAGAATTAGGGGTAGTACACAGAGGTAGTACAAAGTGGCGGAAGTAGAGGAATCTCAAAGAATAGTTGGTCCCTGAAGAATATGTTCTACATAATTCATGGAAGAAGTAGGTGGTCTTTAAAGGGACACAAACATTTTCTGAACAAATTTTCTAAAACCTAACAATTCTAAAAAATGTGTCTTTCATCTACGAGTGAAAGAGGAACACCCAAAGAGCTTCACAATTTAGTTTATGATTCGTTATTTCATGATAATTATGATACCTACAAGTCCATAAACCGTATGTGGATACCTTCCAAGTGTAGTTAGAAAATGAAGAGGAAGGCGTTGATCCTTTCCTCTAGTAGTGAACTAGAGAAAGTGAAAAAGTGAGTGACCCTGATAATTTAGTTAGAATACCATAAATATTGTAAAGGCAGTTGTCCAAGGAATAGATGTGATCTATCCCAAACATCATTATTGTTAGTGAGCATTCATGAATTTGGTAAAATCGTCACAGTTATTTAGTATTCTCCACAGATGTATCCTAGTGTTGTTGAACTAAGTAAAAATATATATGTCCTTATGAATGATTTATTTCACTACTTTTAGTGAATTTTTATTAGATAAAATTGGAATGGAGATGGTCAAAATTAATAGTAAAGATCATAAGAAGTTATAATTGTTATAATAGGCCTTGATTCATTGGGGAAAGAAGATGTTTGAAAATAATTTCCATACCTTGATTCACCTCCCTCTTAGGGTATATGGACCTTTTGGACCTAACAAATTTCCTACCCCTATTTGTCTGATGCTAAACCATCCAAGGGGAAGAACCCTCAAGCATGACCTCCTTACCCCCTCAACTCCTCCGTTTTGGACCCCTCCTTGTTATTTTTAGTGGATTTAATCAAAGGTATTACTTATACTATTTATCTATTTCTTCCTATCCTTTATTATTATTTATTTTTTCATACCCTTACTACTTCTTCTTTGACCAAAATTTTAGGGTTTGTTTAGTCACCAAATTTTGGTTCTTTATTGTATCTAGGGTGTACGAGATCTTATATACGTTCACTTCATCCTGTAATTAATTTATAACACCTTCTGACTTTTGTTTAAGGTAGGGTTCCCTTTATATCAGTCTTTAAATTCCAGAACGAAACTTAATTTTTTTAATTAGTTGTTTAGATACATAACAATATTAATAATAATAAATATTTTTATGGTGTATTTTATGGGGAAATCATGTTTCACATCATTTTCACTATAATGAAAATGACATATCCCAAATCATAAACATAGTAAAAATATATTTGAATTAATATATCACATAATGAGTTTGTTAAATTTTCTAACTGACCTTTATAAATGATCCATGTGGTTTTAAATGGTCTTTTAATGTATTTATTGGGTATAAAAGACTTATTTGTTTATGTGTATATATTTATATTTACAAATTCACATGTGATTATGTGTATTTTTTAAAAAATAATATATATATATATATATATATATATGCGTGTGGGTTGGTATGAACGTGTCTATGTGTGTTTTGTATACGTATATGAGCATAGTTGTTGATAAAAGCCATATAATAGAGTCTTATAACAAATAAATTACTTTTAATGTGTTTTTTAATATTTAAATAAAACAGGAATAATTTTTATAAAATTAATTTTGAAATGATATTGGACTTCTTATACATATGAATAAGAGCCTATTTTTAATAATATATTCCAAAATTACATGGAATGGATATTTAATTTAAAGACTATGAATTGGTTGTAGTTTCTATGGAATTCATAATAGGCCTTTATGCTAAACCTACTAATAATTTTGGTTTTGGTTCAACTATTGATTGATCATGGAGCACGATTAGTCTGAGGTTAGTTCATGCCTTGTAAAGTTTCATTGAGTATGTTGATATATTTAATTGATTTTGTTTAATTTTTTGATATCATCTATATAATATTTTTATATTCTTCTTTTCCATTAATTTATGGTGTATTATATATGTGTCATTTTGGATGTTAAAGATATTAATTTTTCTCTATGAGGGAATTGAAGGCGAGTAGAGGGAGTGTTTTTTATATTATTTTAATTTCATATTTCATCAATTTTCCTCATTTAATTGGTAAATTATGTTCAACTTATTAATGTGTCGCACTATTTTTTCTTTTTATAGTGTAAATTATTTAATTCTAAAATCATCCTCAAAAATTTCATTTGATTCCAATGAAACATTCTATAGACATTGGGGGATTAGATCTTCCCGTTATGTATTTCATGGGACAACTAGATTTTCTGACATAGGGAAGAATATGATTGGTTTGATAAAAAATGGTATTAGAGGCTAGCATAATGGGGGGACATATGTTCTTGATTCAGTATTTTTATTTATGTATTAAAGGAATATTAGAGATATAATTTTTGGTACATTGGATATAGGTACAAAGAATTTTTTTCAAACAATTTAAGTTCGGAACCTTGAATTTCCAAGGCATGATGTCTTAATGTTTGAGGTTTTTTTATAATCATTTAGTTTGGATATGTGATCTATTTGGATGTTTTAGTTTTGGAGGATAACAAGGGGAATGAACTAGTGGTTCCTGCTAATATAACAATGCCTAGAAATCTATATGGAGCCTGAGTACAAGGTTATTGATGACTCTCACTACCCATTGGATAGTTGGAATGTGGTCCGCCAAACCATGAATATAGTTTTCACACACACAAAGAGACACAAAAAATACACACTACACCCCTTTGTGAATTCGGTGTTGTAATACTTCTTATTTTAATTCATTTTGATAATAATGTATGGTGATGTTTGGGTAAAATTGGTGTTTAATATTTATAATCATACATTTAACTGGTATTGTAAATAATTTTAATGTTAATAATTAGACTTCATTAATTAAATAAATATTTAATTTGACATATTTTTTCTAATAAAATGGTTTTATTATGAAAAAGGCTATGTCCCGAAATATATATTGGGGTTTTCATGGTAATTAATATTGGTTGGTTTTGAAAATGTGGGGGATATTTTTAAAAAAGTTATTTCTAAATATATGATCATTTGATTTTAAATATAAGAAATGTAGTTTTAAATAAATGAATTTTAATATTTAAAAATGTTTTTATGTGCCTCAAATGGAATTTTGATGTTTTTTAATGTATGTTTGGTTTAAATAGTGGCTGAAATGTTTTTAGATGGAAAACAGAATTTATAAAATGTTTTAAAATATAGGTGAAAATTTTCAGTTCTAAACAAATGTCATTAATATAAATAATTATTTCTAATTTAGCCATATGTAGTGAATTTGCTTTTAAAATATGGTTTTTTTATTTTAGGTGTTATCATAAAATGTATTTTGATGTGAGATAGTGGGTTTAAGGAAAAAAGTACGATTTAAAAAAATCAACATTTTGTTTGGATAAAAATGAATGATTAAGTATAAGGAATTTGGAATTAAAATTTTATATTATATTGTAAAAGTTTCTTCCTAATTGGTTTGAGTATATTTTATTGATATTTGAAGATATATTTCATCATGGGTTTGTTAAAAAGATTTTTTTTAGGATTTATAATTGTTGCAAAGTATCATGAGGGTGATTTGGTTCTTTTAAAAAGTGGAAATTGTATAATTTCTTTTAAAAATTTTATTTTGAAACATTAACATTAAATTTGTTGGATTGAAAGGTGATTAATATTTTTTTTGAAAAAGGTGTTTTTGAAACGTGATAAGTATAATTCTTGGAAAATCCATTAAGTAAGTTTTAATATGTTTGTTTTAAATTATGAAGTATGACTTAGTATGCGCCTATGTTTTATTTAAATTGTTTTGGGATCATATAATAGTCCAGATGAAATGGATGAGTGTTTTCCTTGTGGGGTTACTCTATTGGTTCCTATGTGTTACACATTTTGGTTTTTGAGGGTTCTTTATTTTAGACAGTAATTCCGACCAAGAATGGAGTTGGTTGTGTCATTAGTGTGATTATTTGCTGATATATATTTTTGAGTTCCCCTTAAATTTTCATGATGGGATATTGATCATTTTGGAGATATTATTTTTTTGTTGACTGGTTGTATTTTTTCATAAATGGTCTAGAGTGTTGGAATTTTTTGTTTCGTATTGTTTCTCTACTTTAGGGGGAAGTTAGAAAAATAAGGGAATCAATGACATTTTTTCCTAATGATGAGATTATTCTATTAATGGGGAGGTTCATGGTTATATTTTGGTTATAAATTTAGTAGTTGTGATGAGTTCTATGTTTTTTTTGTTTGGTAGAGTTTACTATGAGTTGATATTCGGGAAACAAGGTCTAATGTTAATCTCTCTCTTTATCTCCCAACATTAGTCTAGTGATATGTTTATCATGTTGTTACCTATCTTATCTGATGCAGTTGAAGTAAGTTATTTTCTAATTTTATCTATATTTCAATTTTTTAATTTTCAAGGTGATGTTCGTCTTGATAATATGGAGTACTATTTTATCCTAGTACTTATTTTTAGAATAAATTTAATTTAATTACAAAATTTTATTATATGAATCCAAATTTTCATATTACGATACACACAACTCTTATATTAGATTTGGGTTCATGAAAAAATATGTTGTCCTATGTTAAAAACAATATCGACTTCCTTTGATAGCATGTATTAAATGTAAGATGGAATTTTACCAAACTACTATATAATATATATATATTTATTTATTTATTTATTTTATATGATATTTATCATCTATCCATTGTAATAAAATGTTGGAAAATTATTAACTAAAATTTCTAAATATTTTTTACATATGTTTATATAATTATTTATTGATATAAATGAATATAAAAACCAATTGAATATAAATGAAACAATTCTGTAAAAAAGTATTTTTATTGTTCCAAATACATTTTGTCTAAATAGAAAAATTTAATTACTAATAGTGAATGATATTAATGAAATATATATTTATTATATATTGAATAAAATATTCATCAAATTCAACAAATATATTGGATAAACATAATATGAGAAAAAATATAATTTTACCCATAAAAACTATATTTTTTCTAATTGAAAATATTCCTCCTTTTATAGGCGAACCATTTGTATAACTAAATATTTAAATTTTATAAATTTTAAATTTATAAATAATCATAATTTTTAAAATCATAATTTTAAAATTAGATTATGGTATTTTTTTTGTATTTTTATGCGAAGATTTATTTTTTTTGATAAATAGTGGAAAATAGTGAAATTTAATTGAAACAAAAAAATTTCATATAAAACATTTATTATAATAAATTATATTTCTATTTAGTTCTAAAGTATTGCTAGACAAAAATTATTTAAAATAAGACAATTTATGTTATTGAATTCAATTTTACAATGAAATTGGACATAAAACATTAATACTTTTGAACATTCTCAAATTAGAAAAACACTTTGTGATCCCGTTCATGGGATTAATTTTAAATTAATTTATTCCACTTCAAGGATTTGAATATGAAAAAATAGATTTCATATTTGTAAACAAAATAATTTATAATTTTTAAAAAGTTAAACACAGTTTTTGACCAAAAGTAGTAGTGAATGATTTTAAAACTAATCAGAACAATTAAGAGAAGGCTAGCTTATCAAGGGACTAACCCTAACACTTAAAGTCCCAAATGACCGAAAAACATGCCTAGAAACACCATTAGGACCATATTTATACCATATAATATTTTTTATGATTTTATTTCATTATTGGGGTCACTTGATATTGGAAAAATGTTGTTTTAATTCCCTCTTTAAAAAATGTACAAGAATTCTAGTCCTTCTCCACTATAAGAGGCCACTAACCCTCCTCACTTATCCACACCTATAAATACCTTTTTGATATTCCAAACCCTAAAAAATATCATCCCAAAATACCTACCATCATTCTATAATACATCCTCAAAGAATAAATAACACAAAGAATCCTTTTTGTATAAACCAAAAGGAGTTATGGAAATAAGAGGTAACATTCTTTAATGATGACTTTGTTTCATTTTGTTATCGACCCATTCAATTATTATTATTTCATGATTATATAATTACCTCAGACTTATAAATATTCTGAGATTATTTATTCTATGTTTATTAACTACACTCACACACACTTCCATAAAATGGGATACACAATCATCGTTGTGGTTACGATAGACTACCGCCTCACGAACCGATGTCCTTCGTTCTTCAATTAAAACCTTTCAAGGTTTATATAATGATGTATTTATAGTTTATATATTATATAAATAATTATATAATATATTTATGATTGAATAATTATTTTATAACACATACTTTCATGATTTCCATTTTGTGATAATATGATCACATCATTTATGGACGTGCCGACTACCTATTATTCAAAGCAACTTGATTGGTTCACACTATACATGTTATGTATTAAGGATTATTTTAATAAAAATATTTTAAATATATTAAATGAAAATTAGAATCTTATTATAGTATACATATCAATTACTTTTATTTCTTTTAATATGACTATAAAATGAAAACAACATTCATGCGTACGTATGACCTACCATATCCTTAAACAGTGCATTTGATTTCTTATCTCCAAATCCAACATATTACACTATATATATATAGTGTGTATATCTATGATATATAAATCATGTCACTTTTTCTTTAGTTAATTAAATCACGATTTAGGAAATCAGAACAAAAAAGTACAAGTCAAAACATATTAAAAAACTAGGAAATTAGTTCCCGAAATATGGAAAATAATGAATGATTAATAACAATGACTAATAAGATATTATAAGAATATTATATATGAAATAGTAAATATTAATATGGTTATAAAATAATTTAGTATTATGTGTAAAAAATTATAATTGAGGATAAATTATGTTAAAAAACACAATGTAATGGTTATAATTTCAATTTCATTTCATTGATATATATTTTATTATTATACACCTCATTTATATTTAATGGTGTCAATACGACCCCATAAAATTTAATATAATGAATACCTAATTATTCATGTAATTTTATGTTTTAATTGGATTATTTCATTTAAGGGTATTTCAATTAAAAGAAATGATTTGGAAAAAAATTTCATAAACTGATTCATTTACATTTGGTTATATTACCTACTCATTGTTGTTAATATTATACGATTATGTGTGTAATCATTTTTACTGTACATTTTTATATTTAAACTTATATTATGGGGATTTATATTTAATTCACATAATATATTAATGTATTCATTCTCAATTCAATGTTATGTTATTGTCAAGGGTTTACGTCACATTATCACTTTATTCAGGATTGTATACCCCTGAATATCCATTAATGAAAATTATTTTAAAAATTGTTAGAAAAAGTTAATTTTTTCTATAATTTTTATTAATGATATTTATAAAGTGAAAACACTAATTTTCCACTCTTTGGTACATAAATTATTTTGAAAAATGTTTTAAAAAAACAAAATGTCATTTCTCTCGTTAGTTTGAAAAATTATTTCTCTCAAAACCATGTTTTATAAAAATGTTTTTAAATTTTGATAGCCTTTTAAAAAACTTTATTAAAGAAATTATTAACCCTTTTGTCTTTTAAATTTTTTTCAATGGAATATTCTTTTCTCTTTTCGTACGAGGCACTTTCATTACATTTTTATTGTGAAAATGGAATGTTCTTTTTACCTTGTAAAACTTGTACATAATTAACCTCCATAATTTCAATGAAATGTACTTTGAAAATTTTAAATATATTATTGAATAAAAAGTTTTATAGGTGATTATAAAAGAAAATTAATTTTATAATTTCATTTTTAAATTAAATGTATATTTTCCTCGATAATGTATTAAATATCTTTGTATTGTATTTCTATCCTTAAATGACATAAAAAAATTATGTTTTATCCAATTGAGATATATTGTAATGATACCATCCTTAATAGTTATCTTGATGGTTTATGATTTCTATAAAAAAGGATAGTATTGACATCCACATCCTTGATTCATTTTTAGTCTCATAAAAATATTCAACTTCCTAGGTTCTTTAGACATTAAATATCTCGTAGATATCCATATTTTTATCATGGATATGTTTTATTCTCAAACTATAGACCATTTCTATGTATGATGTTTAATTTGAATGTTATTTGATTAATCGGGGAAATATTGATAAATTCGTATCTTTTACCAAATAGAGATATCTGATAAGCGCATTGTTGATGAATTAAATTGATTATTGGACATATGATTAATTATATGGACACACAACACATAGGTTGGGGACGAATTAAGGAAATCCCCTTAATGAATCGGTAATATCATGGGATGAATCATTTGTATAGCCCCATCAAATTGGTTTTACTTCAAATATTTTAAAATATCTTGAGGATATATCTTAATGGTAAATGTATAATTTTCATAGCAAACATAAAGTCCGATAATAAAGAATTGCAATCATTTTGATTTTGTTATTATAATCCATGATATTTTCACTATAAAAAATAAATGGATGTATTTAACTCTCATTCTATTGATTAAATGTAATGATATTTTGATATTTATCCTTTCACAATGACTATTACTTGTTAATAAATTTAAATGGATACTGTGCTCAGTTATATTTCATTCTATATTGATTATACATATTGATTCATTATTTCTCAAACTGAAATTTACCCTTACTGAGCATTTAAGATTACCTTTATTTTGTTTCTTCTCCCCTAGATTCCTTGAATTGTACTAAGAATGATATAAAATGATATAATTAATTTCATAATGTAATTTTTGAAAATTAGTTAATATTTAATGTGTGTATTCATTTCCAACACAAGACTCATGTTTTTTATCTAGTTTACTAAGACTACATAACGGTTCTATTATTTGGGTCGTGATTTCTTTGTTTCTTGGGATGATATAAATGTAGTATGACACAAGATCTATACCTATTGGGGTTAGGTTTCTATAGTTGGTATCATATGAATTTTAGTAGAAACCCTGGAAGTAATATTTAAAAAAAACACTGTTTAGGGAACATAACCCTAAGATAGAATTTGAAGATAAGTATATAAGAACATCCTAGTTTTTTTATATTGTATAGATTATGAGGGTCTTCTTAGAAATACATATTGTTATAGATGCTATAAGTAAATGTTCTTATATAATTGATGTATAATGGGGTGAAAAACTCAAAATGGGTGTGTCAAGCTTAACTTGAGCATAACATAGTACATGACAATAAGCTTACTATTCACTTGGTTTAACAATTTAAGGGGGTATGTTTAGGATAATTTTTTCTTTATTTACAAAAAATTATAATTTCATTGAATGTAATTATATCCCCAAAGAAACCATGTTTATTATTATGAGGTTATCTGTGCATAAATGTTTCACTTTATTCTAAGTGTTTTGCCATAGTTTTAATTATACAATGTTCATATCATAACGAGTTAATCCAGTATATTCTATTTTTTAGAAATGGAACATGGAATAATGAATGGAATCAATACACATGACCAATTTAGAGGTTTCCCTGCTATAAAATTAAAAATTAATGGTTTTATAAATAATCATGTCATAGATATTTCATGTAATATTAATAAAGTTTTGACACATAATATTTCATGGATGGAGAACCTTATTACACAATGAGAATATACAATGTTGGATATATTTATGCAATAGAGGTCCCCATCATTTAGTTGGACTATTTATCCAATAGAGGCTAGGAAATAGTTTAAGTATTTTGAGAAGATATTTATTGCATTGGGATGTAGTGGAAAGGAAAATGATACACTCTGATTATATTTTCTCAATGGTGGTCCTTGATCTGGAATACTAAGGTGGAAGAGGAAAATAATCTCCTGAAATTGAATTATTTTAAGGAAACATTCTTTTATAAATATTTCCTTTGTTTAATATAAACTGAGATGAATAGAAAGTTCCTAATCATAAAGAAGAAGGAGGTAAAAAGTGTTCCAGATTATGAGTCCACCTTTATAAGGTTTGTAAGTTATATTATGGATTTCAACATGAAATTCATGGTTGGTGATTTATATAAATGGATAAAGATAGGTTTTATAAGGGAGATAGGTTCCCAATAGATTTCCTATTATATTGAAATATTTTTATGTGTTATTAATATAGATAAACAATTCTCTATATCCAATGGATTTTTAGGGAAGAAATATTATAAGTGGAAAAAAGAGAAAGCCATTGATAAAGGAAAGGATGGAAAGAAGGATTTCCACACATGATATATTTATGGAAAGAATCAACATGGTTGTTAATTTATGGGATTAATATTTTTTCATATATTTGGATATAAGGGTCAACAGAAAAAAGAATGCAAGTATAAGGATAAAAAAAATTCAATTTAGTGTTACAACAACATGGGTCCTCCTGGGGTATCCTGTAGATGTTGGAGGATGTCTCCTAGTTATGTTGCAGATTCAACCGACGATGGCAAGGGATTGTGTATGGGTGAAGCTAGTATCTAATCATTGGAAGATGGACCAGTGTGTGACACTAGTGGTTCTGAATATGAGTAATAAGAGATGGAGGTGCCATGACTCAGTTATAGTCTTATAGCATAGGATTCTATGAGGAAATTAACATCCCCCTCTCCAAACAGGAATGTTTATATGGTTTTTGACACATTGAAGAGAGACCAGGGGTTTGCAGCCTAGGGGAAATGGTGAGCAAAGAAACGTCATCCAACATGGGTGCTATCAAAGTGGTAACCCGGGATAAATAAACTGCAGGTTGTAGTAACATGGTGGGAAAAAACTTGCGCATTGTTTTGGAAGGTGTCTCAACTATTGGTAACAATAACAAAGTGAAGGAGGCCCACCTGGAAGGAACTGCAATCCAGATGGTTCCAACAAAGGCAGCCAATGTTACCGAGGTGATTGAGGGACTTTGTGAGGACCATGAATCCAATGGGCATTCCTAGTGTATGGCTCTCATGGAAACCTCAATGAGATTTCAATATATGGGATGAGACTATCAACAAGCAGGGTCGTCCGAGGTGTCAAGGCAGTCCATGCAGGTGACCCTTTCTTATGCGGAGAAGGTTATAGCTAGGAGATGAAACAAGTACATTCAAAATTAGTATAGAGTGTTGGGTGATGCTGACTGACAAGATTGTTGGGATCTAAATAGGAATAATGATACGCTTGGGGAGTACCACTTGGTGTATGTGGGTGAGTCCCAAGAGGAGATGAATGATATTATGGACGCCTCTATTAAGCCCGTGGAATTAACCATGGTGGAAGAATATATTAGATCATCCTCATAAAAGGGAATTTTCAGTACTACTGATTTTGATGGCTTTATCAAGAACAAATGTAGGGGGATATGTAGGAATGAGTATTCTAACCTACCTAGTCCTCCTATCAAGAGGTCTAAAAGTAAGGGAAAGAATCTCACAAAGTATCCTATTACTGTGAGCAATTCGGAAGAAGAGGTCAACACATATAGCAACGTGGTTTCTGCAGTTGGTGATGTTGGCATTCCTGCCACTCCCTTGATGAAGACGGGGGATCCTGGACCGCAACGTGAGACAAGATCTACCGGAGACCCTCAATGAAAAATATCATCGATGTTAGAACACATAGATCTACTTTTAAACTCAGATGAAGAAATGGGACATGAAGATATGGATATAAAAGAATTGAAGAAGACAGAACGAATGATTCATGAGATCAATACAAAGGAACGAGGTGAGTGGATTGATATGAAAGCTCGTATTCTATTCAGAGGCTTCAATATGGGGAATGTTAACATGGAGGAATTCATGAAAACATGGGACAACATGGCACATCAGTATGGAGGCATCTTGAAGTGCTACCCTGAATCCCAGGTAAACTCTATTCCCTAGATCTTGTTTAAGGAAATTGATTCCACTGAGCTCTAACAATTCTTTAATAAATCTGTAGTTTCTTTTGGTGTTTAATGTTTTCAGGGTTCTCACTACCCCCATAAAATTGTTTGGAAAATGAAGAAGTAACATTTGATGGAAGGAAGAGTTTTCCCAAGCTATAATAAACTATAAATATTAATATTTAATAGGATAGATACCAACAAGCCATTATAATAAAATTTAAGAAAATTATAAAATAAATTTAGAAAATATTATATAAATATTTTAATATAATTATTTTATATTAGAAATTAATATAAAAACAAATTGCATATAATGGAATTTTTTGTAGAAGAAACAATTTTTTTTACTCTTAATGAAATATTATCTTATAAAATAATTTAATTACTTCTAGTGAATGATAATAATTATATATATATATATATATATATTATACAATAATTATTTTTAATTTCATCTAATATATTCGATAAAAATAATATGGGAAAAAATACAATTTTACCCATAAAAACATATACTTTTCCAAAGGTAATTTTGCCACATTTTAAAGTTGTACCATTCCTAATTCTAAATTATGGAAATTTATTGTTCAAAAAACTTCATTTTTAAATCATAATATAAAATTATATTAGGGTGAATTTTTGGAATTTTTTGAGCGGTTTTATTTTTTGAGGAATAGTGGAAAATACAAGATTTTAATTGAAAACCAATATTTAAAATAAATAATTTATTGTAACAAATTATATTTTTAATTTGTTTTAAAGTATTAATAGAAATTTTTTACATAAATTAGAAAATATTATTTCATTTAAATCAATTATACATTTACATTGGATATAAAATATTTCAATCATTTGAACATTTTCACTTAAAAATCCCACATTGTTATCCCAATAGTGGGATTAATTTGAAATTAATTTCTTCCACTTCAAGGATTTGAATTTGGAAAAATGGATTTCATATATGGAAATAAAATATTTTATAATTTTTAATATTTTAATCATAGTTTTTGACCAAAAATATTAGTGAAATCAATTAAAATTAATCATAATGATTAATAGAACAACTAACATACAAAGGGAATAAACCTTATACTTAAAGTCCAAAATGACCTAGAAACATGTCCAAAATAAAATTTATGTCCATTTTTCAAACATATAAATTTTTTATAGAATTGTTTTCATTATTGGATTCACTTTATATGGAATAAAATGTCAATGTAAATCCCTCATTAAAAATTTACATGAATTCCAGTCATCCTCTACCATAAGAAGGCACTCACCCACATCACTTATTCAAACCACTAAAGAAATTATTATATTCCATAAAATTAATAATATATTTATGATATCCCTTCCCTCATCCTAGAATCCATCCTTTTGGAACGAGGAAAACCAAGGATATCTTTTGGTGTAATCCAAAAGGAGTTACCCGAATAAGTGGCAACATTCTTTAATGATTAGTTTTGTTTTATTTGTTTACGCACATATTTAATTATTATTATTTCATGATTATATAAAAACCTTAGTATCTTATATATAAGGATAATTTTATAAATCTATTTTTATGATCTACACTCAAACATACATCTGTAAAACTGGATACACAATCAATATTCTTGTGTATGACAGACTACTATCTCACGAACCGATGTCCTTCATTATTCCATTAAAACATTTCATGGTTGGGATAATGATTAATTTATAGTTTATATATTATATAAATACTTTTTATAATGTATTTATTATTCTTCAAATATTTTATTACACATACCTTCATGCTTTTCATTTTGTGGGAATGTGATAACAATGTTTGTGGACATGTTGACTACGGCTTCCTCAAAGCGATGTGATTCATTCATGCTATACATGGAAAGTATTAAGGATGAATTTAATAAATTTATTTGAAATATACTACATAAAAATTATATTGTAATTATAATATATATCATTTACTTTTCATTCTATTAATATTACTGGAAAATAAAAAAAATATGCATGTACATGTATGACCTACCTTCTCCATGAAAAATGTATTTTATTTCCTATCTCCAAATTCTATGGATTTCTCATAATACATATATAGTGTAAATATATGATAATGAATTCATGGTTTACCATATTTATATCATTAAATCCTGATCTATGTAACTATAAAAATAGATTACATGTATAAAAATATCCAAAAACCTAGGTAATTAACACCTCAAATAGTGAAAATAAAGAAACATTACTAAAAATGACTAATAAGATATTATTAGAAGATATTATATGATATAATAAATTTTAATATTGTTAGATAATAATTTATTAACATTTTTAATACCATTATACATGATATTAAATTATTTAAAATAAAAGATAAGTATAATATAAGGGATTTCATATCAATTTATTTTCAATGAGGAAGATTGTATTATCATGCATGACATTTATTTTTTATGTTGTATATACCACCATATAGATTTTAATATAAGGAATAAATAATTATTCATGATATTTTATGTTTCATTTTAATTATTTCTTTTAAGGATATTTGAATTAATGTTTACGACGTGGTAAATAATTTCATAACCCGATTCCTTCACATTGGGTTATATTACAACCTCATCATCATTAATAACATAGGTTTATGTGTGTAATAAATTATATATATATATAATCTTCTTTTATGGGGATTTATATTTTATTCACATAATATATTCACGTATTCATTATCATTCAATGTTATGGTTTTTTCCTGGGTTTACATCACATTATCATTTTATTCGGGGTTTTTTGCACCTAAATTACCATCAATGGAAATTATATGATTATTTGTTAAATAAAAGTAATTTTATTCTCCTAGGGTAATTCATGATCTTTTTTAAGTAAAAGTTTAATTTTACTACTCTTTGGTATTGAAAATATTTTTGAAAATGTTTTTAAGAAAACAAAACTTCATTTCTCTCTTTGGTCAGATATATGCTTTATCTCAAAACCATGTTTTATAAAAATGTTTTTAAAAAATATTTTAACCTTTTTGAAATAAATCATTAAATAAATTATTACTCCTTTTATATTTTACAAATATTTTTATAGGAATATTCATTTCTATTTCAAAATGAGGAACTTTTATAACATTTTTACCACAGAAAAAGAATTTTTTTTCCTTATAAGACATGTAATGAATTACCCACCATCATTTCATTTAATATTTTCAATTTTTAAAATATATTATTAAAAAATTGATTCTAAATGTTATTTTAAAAGAAAAGTTATTTTCATATTTTTTTCTATATGAAATGGATCTTTTCGTCAAAATGTTTTAAATATATTTTTATAGTATATCTATTAATCAATTAAAAAAACCATAATCATTAATCTACATGAGAAAAATAATAATGATACCACACTTACTATTCAATATTATGGTTTACGATTTCTTGAAACGAGGATATTATTTACATTCACCGCCTTTATTCCTTTTTAGTCTCTTAGAAATATTCAATTCCCTAGGATAATTGGACATTAAATATCTCTTAAATATCCATATTGTTTATATTGGGTATTTTTATTTCATAATTTTTATACCATTTCAATATAGAGTGTTTAATTTTACTTTTATTTGAATAATTCAGAAAATATTGATAAATCGGTACCTTTTACTCAATAAGGATATTAGATAAATAACGTTATTAATGAATTAAATTAATTATTCATTTTATATTGAATTATTTGGACTTGAAGAAACACAAGTTTGTGAACTGTTATTGAATTCCCCTTGATGCATCGATAGTCTTGTGGGATAAATCAGTTGGATAAAATCAGCTAATGGGGGGTTTACCTAGTATATTCTAAAATCTCTTAAGGTTATATATTCATTGTAAATTTATCATTTTCATGGGAAACATAAAGTCCAATAATTAAGAATTGACTTAATTTTGATTTAGTTATACTTATCCATTATATTCTCACTATGAAAAAAATCTACCGATGTATTTCACTCTATCTCTATTAATTAAATGGAATTATATACAATTATTTATCATTACATATTGAGTATTCCTTATTATGTTATTTAAATGGATAATGTCAGCAGTTAGATTCCTTTGTATATTGATTATAGTTATTGATTCATTATTTTTTACATTGTACATTATCCTTACTAAAAATATGATCTTACCATTTTTTTTTCATTTATCCTGGATTAATTGAATTTTACTAAGAATGATATGCAAGAATTTAATTCATATAATAATGTTATTTTTGAAAACCAGATATGTTGTAATTTTTTAGTCATTATTAATACAAGACTCTTGTTTTTATCATGTTTAATGACACTACTAAATTGTTCCATCCTTTGGGATGTGATTTTATTGTATCTTATGACAATGTAAATGTGTTACAACACCATATCTATGCCTATTAGGGATATGTTTATATAGTTGGTATCATATGATGTGTAGTAGAAACCATAGAAATGATATCTAGAGAAACATAGTTAAGAAAATAGAACCCTAAGATAGAAATTGAGAATAATTATATATGAACATCATAATGTATTGATATGATATAGATTATGCGGGTATTCCTAGAAATAAATCCCGATATAGAAAATATAAGTGGACATGTTTCTAGAATAAATATACCTTTGGGTAACAAACCCAAAAAGGGTGTGTCTATCTTTTCAAGAGAAAAACTTGGTACATAAAAATGGGCATACTGTGCACCTAGTCTGACAATTCAAGTGGATTCATTTAGGATAATTCTTAATTGATGTAAAATAAATATTATGTATTTTAAAGTAATGATCTACTGAAATAATTTTTTTATGAATACGATATTAGCTATTCATAAAATTTTCAATTTATGTTAAGTGTTATTCCATATTTTTATTATACAACGCTTATAATTTAATGATCTATTGCATCATATGACATTGTTTTGAAATAGAACATGGAAAAAAGAAGTTATCAACACCCATGACCATTGTTGAGGATTATTTTATGAGAAATTAGATAATAAATATATTATTACTAATCATGTTATGGAAATATTTAGTAACATTAACATGGTTATGATGTGTATCCTTTCTTGGATGGAGAAACTTACTTTATAATGAGATTCGACGATGTTGGATAGATTTATACAATATAGGTCCCCATAATTTAGTAAGACTATTGATCCCCCGGAGAATGAAGAATGGATTAAATATCCAGAGAAGATATTTATTTCATTGGGATGTGATGAAAATGAAAAGGTTAAGCTCGTTGTGTATTGTATCAATGAATGCCCTTGATCCAAAATTCTACGGTGGAAGAGGAAATAAAAATCATGAAATGGAATTATTTTAAGGAGACATTCATTAAAAATATTTCCATTGAGAGAAAAAATGAGATTAATTGAATGTTTCTAATAATAAATTAAAATGAGGATGAATGTGTAATAGAGTATGCAGATTCCTTCATATGGTTAGTAAGATATTCTATGTATTTCAATAAGAAATTCATAGTTTAATGTTTATATGAAGGGCATAAGATAATCCTTTGAAGGGATCTGGTGTCACAAAATGTTTCTTTATATAAAAAAATATTTTAATTTGTTATCAATACATCTAAATAATTATCTATATCTTATGAATATTAATGGAATAATGATTAGAAGAAGAAAATTGGGAAAATGATGGATAAATGGAATAATAGAAAGAATTATTTTCCCAGATGATATAATTATAGAAAGAACCACACTAGGAATAATTTAAAAGGAGTCTAAATTTGTTATATGTGTTGAGATAAGGGTCACAAGGAAAAGGAATAAAAATATAAGGAGAAAAATGATGAAATTTAGTGTTACTACAACCTATATATGGGGAACTATGCAAATGAATTCCCCAAGAATCAAGATATTATACCCCAAAACAAGATAATGTATGATGTTTATACTTATGATATTGATATAGATGAAGTGGAATGATTAATATTCTCATTTATTTGGATCTAAGAACAATTTTTTAAAATTATGTTTTTTCATAATTTTCTGGTAATAATTATAATTGAATTTATATGTATTGTACATTATTTATTTTTTTCATAAAGGATTTAGAATCATATATTGATGGAAATCGATAAATAAAATAAGTGAATTAGTAGGAAGTATAAATTTTTTGGAAAACAAATGGTTTATGGATGTATAATTATTACTATCTTCAAAATTTTGAGTTAATTAGGTTTTGATAAATATATTATTGACATGGAAAAAGTAATATGGGTACTAAAAAGTACATTGGAAATTATTCTAACATGTTGGATCCAAATCATTTAGAGAGGATAACCATATATTAAAAGGTTTATGTTAATCTTCGGACATAGTTTTTAATATTGATATATTACTTCAATATATGGTGCAACATGTTATATGAATTGACGTATAAATAATTCAAGGCACAACAAAAGTATAATTTTGTGTTTATAAAATAAGAATGTACAATGTGTGAATGTTTTCTTATATTCCTAGAGATTTTAATAATTACTCCAATATAGAAAAATTGTGTACAAAAATGTGGTAATACTATCCTCACTTTTAATTATCTCAATAAACATTTACAAATCGCTAATTTATTGATTTGTGTGAAAAAAAATTCTTATAAACATGTTCTATATAACTCTCCATCATAACTTAATAGTTATATTTTTACTACTTTCCCATGTTTTAACTAAAGAAGTCCTATTAGAGGGCCTTGTTTTGTGGTGACCATAAAATTTCATTTTACCCTTTATTAAGAAGATTTTTTTTAACCCAATTTACTATGTTGATTTTTAAATAATATTATTTTCAAATATAAAACCCTTGATTACTGAGATCAAGCTTGTATTGTGAGGATGTAATTTTTTTAAGGTGGGGACAATGTAAGACCCAAAGACTTCATAATAGTGTCTATTTAGAATAAATATAATTTTGTTACTAGATTTATTTATATGAAAAATAATGTTAACATTAAACTATATAAAGAAATCAGATTAGCCTATGGTATATGAAACAATATGTTTCCCTATGTTACACACAATACTGATTTCCTTCAGTAGATTGCATTGCATGCAAGGAAACGTTTTACCAAACTGTATTATACTATTAATATTAATACTCAATATGATAGTTATCATCTAGAATTTGTAACAAATTGTCTGATAATTATTTAATAAATTTAATAATTTTTTTTCAATTTTTTTTAAATATATTTTCTTGTAAATGAATATATTACCAGTTGAATATAAAGGTAATTTTTCTATAAAAACTATTTTTATTCTCCCAATTGTATTTTTATAAATAAATTAAATAAATTACTATTAGTTAATGATATTAATGGAGTATATATATAATATTTATGAATATACGTTTTAGATTCATCTAATAGATTTGATATACATAAGATAAGTTCAAAAAAAAATTTACCTATAAAAACAATATTTTTTAAAGGTAATTATCCCTCCTTTTAGTGGAGAACTTATTTTAAAAATTAAATTTTGGAAATATTCTAAATTTTATAGGTAAAAATAAACATAACATTTTAATGAGGACATAAAAATTATCTTTGGGTGAATTTGTTTATTATTTTTTGAGATGTTTAATTTTTTGATATATAGTAAAAAAGTTGCATTTTAATAGACAAGTAATTTTTCATTTAAATAATTAATAATGATAAATAATATTTTTAATATTTTTAAATTATCATTAAATAAATTGTTCATTAAATAATATAATTTAGGTAATCAGCGTCAATTTTACATTGAAATTATATATAATAACATTTCAATTATTTGAACATTTTCACTTTAAAATCCAGTTTATTCATCCCATATGTGGGATTAATTTTAAATTGAAATCTTCCACTTATGGGATATTAATTTTGAAAAATGTATTCATTTTTTTGAATTATATTAATTTAAAATTTTTCATAAGGTCAAATTAGTTTTTTACCAAAAATGTGAGAAAATAATTAAAATTAATTACAGTGATTAAGAAACAAAACTTGCATAACAAGGGACTAAACCATAAAATTAAATGATACAATGGCCTAGAAACATATGAAAAACCTATTGGATGGAAATATTTTTACCATATAGTCATTCTTATAATTCATTTTATATTATTGGTGAAAATTTACTTGGAATAAAATGTGTATGGTTTTACCACTTTCAAAACATTATAGAAATGTCACTCCTCCTCCACTATAAAAAAGTACTCGCGCCCTTCAGGTATTAACAATTATAAATCCATTTTTCTCATCCATAAACATAAATATATCTTACCAAAATCTATACAATCATCCAATAATACATAATTTTGGGTGACAGAAATCACAAAATTCCTTTTGGTATGAACAAAGAAGAGTTACTCGAATAAGAGGAAATGTTCTTCAATGATCTCTTTTTTCCATTTCATTATTCACCCATTAAATTATTATTATTTAATGAATATATAATAACATAATTTTCCTAAATACACTATGATGTTGTTATTATAAGGTTAAAAACTACACTGACATATAGTTCCATCAAATGGGATATGTAGTCATTGTTTTTGTGTACGGTGGACTACCGCCTCGCAAATCGATGTTGTTCATTCTTCAATTTCCACCCTTCATGGTTCGCGATAATGATGAATTTATATTTTATATTATATATATATGATATATATAATTAATTTATTCATTTTTAATTCTCTTATAACAAATAAATTCATTCTTTCCATTTTTTCAGAATATGATAACATCATTTGTGGATGTGTGGACTACTGCACCCTCAAAGCTATGAGATTCATTGAAGATATAAATGGAATGTATTAAGGTTTATTTTTATAAAATATGTGAAATATATTACAGAAATATTATACTAGAATTATAATATAAATATTATTTGCTTTTAATTATTTTAAGATGAAAAGAAAATGAAAACAACGTAGATGGGTATGTGCGTCCTATATTATCCATGAACGATTTATTTAATTTATGATATAATTTTTTTGGAATAAAATACATACATATATAATAGTTATATATGATAATCAAATCATATTTTACCTTTGTCATATATTTAGATCATGACCTATGTAATAGGAACAACAAATAACAAGTTAAAACACAGTTGATAAACTATGTAATTAACACTTGAAATAGTGAAAATAAAGAATGATTAATGAAAAATGGGTAATAAGATATTATAATAAGATCATTTAGGATATCATAAATATAAAAATGGTTTTATAATAATTTTTTAACATCTTTTAAATCATTATAATAGAGGATAAATGACATTCAATAAGAAAGGAGAGTAAGGTATGGGATTTCTTCCCAATATCTGTTCATAGAGGCACATTGTATTATTATACGCCAAGTTTATTTTTTAAGGTGGACATATATCCATTTGAAATGTAATATCATTTATAATTCTTTTTTCATGAAAATATTATTTTCAATATGAATTCTTTTATTTAATGTAATTTTAATTATAATTGACCAGGTGGAAAATAATTTCTAAATATGATTCCTTTTCATTGGGTTATATTATATTCTCATTTCCATTAATATTTTATGATTATGTGAAAAAAAAAATTTAAAAATCTATTTTTGGATCTAATTTTTTTATGTACATTTATTGTAGAATTAAATTTCCAATTCATTTATTTATTATCACTTTAACATTATTGTTTTTTAATGGTTTACTTCATAATATCATTTTATTCGGGATTATTTCCACATGAATTTCCATTAATGGAAATTGATTGCTCATTTTTTTAAAAACAATTTAATTGTATAATAGTCCAGTAATTCATGAACGTATACAATCAATATAATAATTTTTACACCCTTTGATAGTAAATGTGTTTTTGAAAATTATTTAAAGAAAACCCGACTTCATTTATCTCTTTGGTGGGAAATAAGTTATCTCTCAAAAACATGTTTTATATTTTTTTTAAATTTTTTATAAATAATTTCAAAATAATTTATTAAATAATTTGTACCCCCATTTACTTTACAAATGTTTTCCATGGAATATTCTTGGATATTTTTTATCAAGGATCTCTATTTTTACAGTAAAAATGAATGTTTTTAAAATGTATAATATGTACGAAATTACTCACCATAATTTATTTGAATATTACTTTTAAATTTCTCAAATAATTTTTTTAAAAATTCTATCTATAATTTATTTTTAATGAACATTTATTTTATAAAAAATTTCAAAATGAAATATATATTTTCCTTTAGAATGTTTTAATGATTTTTTATGGTATTTCTATTCATCAATGAAATCAACCATTTCTTATTAATCCACTAGGGATATATTATAATAATACTGTAATTAATACTTATATATGCAGTTTATGATTTATATAACCAAGTATAGTATTAATATTCACTAACATGATTACTTTTTTTAGTCCCCTTGAAGTATTAAATTTAAAACGATGAGTAAACATAAAATTTTCTCTAACATTCTACGTTATTTATTATAGATATATTTATTTCATAAATCTTTTACCGTTTATATGTACAAATTCTAATATGTATATTATTTTATTAACATGGGAAATATTTATAAATCTATATCTTTTAATCAATACGAATATTTGTTTGGCCACATTTTTCTAGAATTAAATCAATTATTTGTTAAATGAGTAATGATTTTGATATGAAAGACGTGAGTTGGGGAATAGTTAATGCAAGCCCCTTGACACATCAATAGTCTTACAGGATGAATCTGTTGGCTATAATTATCTAATGGATGTTTGACCAGAATGTTTGAAATTATCTTTATGGTAGATCTTGATGGTAATGAAATGATGTTCTAAAAAACATGGAAGGCCATAATTAAGAACATCCTTCATTTTTTATTCATTTATTATTATCATGAGATGTCACTATGAAAAAAATATATGGATTCATTGTATTCTTAGTTTATTGATTAAATTTATTGAATTTAATTTATTTATCTTAACATATTGATTATGACTTATCTATTTATTTAAATAGATTTTGTGATAAGTTATTTACCTTCCCATATTGATTATTCATAACAATTCATTATTACATCTGCTATACTTTACCCTTACTGATAATTTGATCTCACCCTTACTTTTATCCTACATTAGGATTAAATTAATTATACTAATAAAAATATTAAATGATAAACATATTTTAATAATGTTATTTTAACATAAAGTTATGTTGTAATTTTTTATTCATTCCTAATTAAAGAATCATGTATGTATGTAGCTTACCAAGACTATTAACTGGTTTGGTCCTCTAAGAAATGCTTTTCATGTATCTTATGCTAATATAAATGTATTATAACATTGGATCTTAGAATAATTTTGTTACGCAGCTATTTTACTTATGGAATTTATTGGATCAACTATAATTATTTCATCTTTAATTTGGTTTCCTAGATTTTTGTGGTGAAATTGATTATGACTATTTCAAAAATTACGTGGTTTTATTAAAGAGATATTTCATTATGTGAATTATAATATGGATGGGATACCACCAATTATGATTCATTTCTGGGGTTTTAGTTATCTTTTATAAAGAATATTTATTTTTTATTCTGAAGAAAGCTATGAAATTGTTTTTGAGATATCGTTTTGTCATTCTCTATTAACCACTACCACCTGAAGGACGAAAATTGATATTTGGACATAGTTTGTGACTTATAATGTATATTTTAGATCTACGATCATGTTTTTTGTTTTTATCACACTGACCCATTTGGGTTGTGGTATTATATAGTTTTTTAGGTTGTGTTTCATTGAATCGATCATATGTTGTTTGAGGTTTTATTTTTCATTATAATGAACAATGATTCCATTAGTGTACATTATAGTTATCTGTGTTGAGAGAATAAATTTTTTTGATATGTTCCAGTTTCAAATAGAGGATTAAATTTTCATTCATTGGCCATATTTATTGTTGTTATTCATATTTTTTAGCTGGTATAATAAGTATGAGTGTTGTACCTTATTTCTTTTTAAATCAGTAGATTCATCCATTGATATTTGGGGATATAAAGAAAGATATAGGGGATAACTTATCCCATAATAAATTTTTATTATTTAGTTAACTTAATAATTTATTTTCATTTATTTTTATTCTTGATATTTACAGAAATTATTTTTAAAGATTGGAAAATTATAAATATTTAGAATGACATATAATTAACCTATATATTTAGTCAAACCAAGCGGGGTCCATGAAACTGATAATTCGATTTTGATAGATATATTTTTTATAGTTGGTTTATGGTTTGTTTAACCATGTGATAAAAAAGTAAAATTCCTAGGCATGACAGTTAATGAAGTATGATTGGAGCCTTGTTTTGTAAACAGTGTGGAAACAATGATTTTAACCAATAAAATTGTGGTTTTTACCCCTACTTCATTTTATCACAAAAATCAAAACCTTCTCCAACTATTTTGAAGATCATAAACCTAACAATATAACGAAACTATAAATATCCTTCTACCTTTCCACTCTTCTAAATTTTGACCACATGATTTTGAGAAAATCACTTCCAGTATAAAGATATCTCATATTTAACTTATTCTTTTTCTTCACTTTTCTTCTTATTTATTTTATCTCCCCTTTCTCTATCACATTTAGTTGGACTCTAGGGGTTTAGTATTGACCAATTTATTTTTGATTTATTTTATATAGGGTGTTAGATTTCGATTTCAGTTTCTTATTTAAACATATTTTAATATTTTTACCTTTCACATTCTATTTAAGGTATTTTTACCATTCTAGTTTTATTTAAAGTATAGAAACCTAATTACATCTGTTTCAAATTAGTGTTCCTGTTATCAAATAATACTACTAAATATTTTTTAGTGATTAATAAAATGGAATATTAAAATTAAATTTATTTTAACTTAAATGAAAAGGATTTTTATTAAATAAAAAACATGGTAAAAATATATTTCAAATTATCTCAAACAACAATTTTTAATTAAATATCACGAATGAAACATTTAAATGAGTTATTTAATTTTAAATGTTATTAGAATGTATTTGGTGCTTGTGATCATATAAATGTCCTTATCTATATATTTTTATACATAAAAATTCTCATGTGAAATTGTTAATTTATAAATTATGAGAGAGATATATATATATCTGTGTAAATTTATATGATCATAACATAGGATGAAAAATGTGGGAAATTAAATTCAATAATCAATCTATGTTTTAAAATACGTTTTTTGATTTGATTTTTAAAAGTAAATAACATGGACTAGTTAACACCTTTAGAAATAAATGTTTAGGTCATTAATTAATATTAAATTAATATTCTATGATTATTTCATAGAAATAACTTCTTTGGGTATTTTGATGTGTTTTTAAAATAATAATTATTTTTTAATTTTATTTGTTCATGGTGATTATTGAATTTTTTACTGATGTTTTATGTATTTGGTTCCTGCTTTTTGATATTATTCAACCCTCATAGGATACTCATATACTTGGGTAAGAAATCCTTGAATGGGATGATGTTCCCTTACCACTAGTTATACTTGTGACATTGATTTTCTCCCCCCACTTACCAATAATGTGATAATACATACTTTCCATAAATTTAATATCTCCATAATTAGTTATAAAAATGATCTAGGATCCCCTATGCTTAAAACCCATAGGTTTTTTTTCCAATGATTTTTTAATATTGTTTATATAGATTGTTCTATTTTTAAAAATTCCACCTATAATTTAATATTTCATTATATTTTTATTGAACTCTATTACTTATTAGTAAAATGGATTTTCTAATGTCTATTGAATGTAATATTTCATAAGTTGTTAAAATGTAGTTTTCGAATGGCTGTTTTAAGAAAAGAGGCTTCGAACCCATAAATATAATATATAGGGATTACTTATATTTAAAGTCAATTAAATAAAATATTATAAAATTTATTTGGAACCGATATAGGATTTTAAATTTTTATGTATGAAAATTAAATTTTTAATAATATATTGTAAACTAGCATGGAATTTATCTTTAATTCAAATAATATAATTAAAGTGTGGTTTATGGGGAATTAATTTTGGCCTTTTTTATAAACCTAATAAAATATCAATTTCCCGTTCAACTCATTATTAATTATAGAGTAAAAATAATCTGAGTTTGGATGGTAACCTATAATTTCATATAGATGTATGTTGGGTTTTTTTATTTAGTTTAATTTTTCACATTATCCGTAAAAAAAATTTATACCTTTTTCCTTTAATCAGTGGTACATTATACATGTGGAATTTTGGATGTTGAATATGTTGAATGTTAAAAATGTGGGAGTTAGAGGGGAGATGTGGTATTGTTCAAATTATATGAATTAAATTTCAAATTTTTATCCTTTTTGTGAATTTGTTTTAGAATGGAATTATGACTTATATATGGTCCATTGTATATTTTTTCTATTAGTTTAGGTTATTTTAGGTTTTATATCATACCCAATGATTTAATTATGATACCATACATGCTTTTCATTAACCTAGGGATATTAGGGACACCACTCATGCATATCTTGAGATAGCTAGGGTGTATGATAGAGATAATACCATATTGTTTTCATGAAAAGTACCCTATAATTATGTAAATATTCTAAATCTTATGCATCTTAAACATGAACCCCATAAAATTCAATCTTACCCCCACTATTCATCTAATGGATTTGCACTATCATATGAAATATGTAATTTCATAAAATAGTAACTAACTTGTATGCATGGTTTTATAGATAATATAACATTTCTTACATAGGATATCCAATAAAGATACACTTTAGACCCTGGGGTTCCTGTTTTCTTCTATAGGTGGCCTTAAAAAACATCACAAACCCATAAATGTAATTTCAACTACACATATTTCCTTTTATACATTAATTCACATGGTATTAAATTTTACACATTAATAGGTACCCATTTTAGTGTGTGTGGTGCATCATGTAATCCATATCCACAAAATCATAATGGAATATTTTCATGACTAATCATCAACAAAACCATATTATTAAAGGTATGATTATTAATTTCATTTTTCCTATTCAACTATAGTGTATAATGGTGTGGGAGTTGAGATACAATCCCATAATCCTATAATAAATATAAACTATTGGTTAATATTCTAACCACCTCGATCAGATTGATTCATATTTATTTACTTAATAAGATGTTTCTCTACTTCAATATTTCTTTTATTTGAATTTCTAAAATCATTTAGACTTATAATTTATTATATATATATATATACAGAAATATGACTAGTTATTTATGAATATCCACCAATAGATTATACTAGAAAACATCTCACACATTAGTGTATAACACAACTGAAATATATGAGGCCTTTTCAACATATCCAGCAAATGTTATTGTGGAAATTTTTCATTTAAAAAAAATATATACACCTATGATGTGGTTTTAACTCCAAATATTCTACATAATAATATTGGCAGAGATTTTTCAGTGTCTTATTATTTATATTACCAATAATACAATTCCACAATTGGGTGTGAAATGAGTCATGAGAATTTCATACTATAGTAATTTAATATACATGATTTTTATAATATGATACATAAATACAGTTATTTAAATGTTCAATAACATAAAATATATTATCTTAAAAATAAATTGTATTTCCATATTTAAATAAAAAACCATACATATCAAGTTATGATACAATTTTTTTTCTATCATAGGTACATGATATTATTCTTTCAAAAACCAAATCATATAATTTGGAAATAAAGGTTGTAGTATCCTATAAAAAATGGGATGAGACATGAATCATTTAATAATTTAAGGTACACATGCCTCATTCCAATTTCATCGAATTTACATGGTTTCTATATTTGAATATAGAATGTGGGAACCACAATATTTATAAAATACACAACCAGAATATATGGAAATATTGAACTTGATAATGATTTCACCTGAATAATCCAATTGTTTCATTAATTGGTTGTTGTTATCCATCTAATGACCAAAATTTCAACAAGGAAAAGATACTATGAAATTATCCTTATATTATATTTGGATCTCCCTTTTCAAAGAGGGATAGTTCCCAAGAGATGTTGTCCTTTAGTGAGTCTTGCAGATCTTTTCATTTTTATTCATTTTTTGACAATAAAGACTATATATTGTCTTTCCTCATATCCTTATAAACATAGTGATTGAAATTAATTTGTTATGAGAGAGGTTTCTTGTTATTTCTCACATTATAATTATTAATTTAACTATAGAAGCTCTTATACTATAAGGATCAAATAGTATTTATGTGAATCTCATTTGGGATCTTAAAGTCCAAGGTGTCTAAGCACTCTATATAAACAATAAAATAGATTACATGAGTCCTAATTATTGATTACTGTAAAATAATATATGTAAATATTGAATTGGATATCTAATATCGATAATTTATTTCCCTTTCATGATAAATATCATGAAAGTGAGACATGATACTATATATTTATATATCCTCAGGTTTCTTTAGAATCTCACTATACATTGATTATAGTGTGATATATTGGAAATATTTGGTATCATCCAAATGTTTCATATAGAGAGAGAGTTCCACCTCAATAGCCTCATTATCTAGAAAATTAGGATTATGCTTTTCTAGAACAAATTGTTTTATTTCATGGATTAGTGATCAAGTGCTTATATAGTTATTTGAAATTAAATCAAGTGTGAATGTTATTCTTCTCTAGTACGAATCATAGTGATATAGTTGAATCCATGTGAATTTACCTTTATATAGTAAGATCATATTATTTTATTATTTTATGTATATTAAAAAATATATAGTAAATTTAATTTATTATTCACCCACTATTATATCAAACCCAAATATTCCACAGTATTTTTTTTAGAAGATCTCATCTCATGGATATTCTTGTGGAAAGGATCCACAATTTATATCTCATAACCAAAGTGAGGGCCTAGTCAGTTATAATAAGTTATTTTGGTTGATTGGACCTTTACAACTATATTAAATAGTTTCTCCTTGATTTGTTGGTTGGATTCCCTAATCCTGAAATCTCGAGCACAGATTTCATTTAATATCGCCTTTAATTTACACTATGTCTTGTGAGGTCTACATTACTTGTTTTTATTTTTTCTAATTTGACCCAAAAAAATTTCATGAACATACCGTTAAATATTAATTTCCCAATGGGGATTTTATCCAACACTATGAACTTGTGGTTCCATTTAAAATCAATTAATGGAAGGCTATAGAGATATAATATTTTAATTTGAGGTATTTTTTATGTAAAAATTCACTATTTTATATTTTACTATTTTTATGTTAATATTATGATAACATCAATTAATTTCATAACCAATTATAGATTAAATTTACGCATAATATACTTTATTTTAATTACCTCTTACATTGTTACTAACTCATTTAATAAGTGATAACAATAATAAATCCATAAATAATCAACCATTAAATTGAAACATGTAAAATATAAATGTGGTATGATAGTGATTTTTCCTAATGGTTGGTTTATCTTGTAGATGATAAATTTAACATTGAACCTAGTGAATAAAATATTGGAACTACACTTAGTCCGAGTTTTAGTATTCCACATGTTCTCTTATGTATCAGATAGATTTGTTTAATCTCAGTTTAAAACATGAAACACCTATTTTTTCATAATCATTACTGAAAGTAGGTGAGGAGAACTAAAGGTTTTCATGGTGAGTTATATAAAAGAAACCATAAGAATACATAACCATACATAATGCGGGGGAGGAGGTTACTCACATTCCATAAATTAAAATTGAAAAATCATTACAAAAAATATGTGATATAAATAAATTAATATAAACTAATCCTAGCCTATGTCATTTTAAACTCATGATCATAAATATAAAAGCAATGAATACTCATTTAAAAAAACAAAAAATTAAATCATTATAAAATATGAAAATACATACTATAATTAGTTAATTTACATTATCAAGAAATTAATGAATTTATATTAATTTTCATCTAAATATTTGTTTAGATTCCCATTTGATAAATTTTTAACAAATTAGAAAAATAACTTTAACTAGATTAACTATGTACAAGACATGTACATAGAGGAATCCCGATGAATACCCATCCAAACAAAATGGTTTACATTGTGGTCATATACTGTGTACTCAATCATTATGTAACAAATATGTCTTTTCATGTAATTACATGGTGTGTACTTTAAATGAGTATGAAAAAATGGTTTCAAACGCTCCCTTCCCGCCTGGTGCCTCGTCTCATGCTGAAGGGTTTCCGATTTGATATCAGATGGATGGTGATGCCTCGACGTAACCCCCTTGACCTACCTTTAAGGATGCTCTTCTTAACTCTCCCCTACTCCGAGGCGTGGGCCCGAAGGTCTCCGCCGCAGCTTCTTCTGCAGTCTATTTCTCAAGGGAGGGATGTCCGGTTCTGGCGGTCTAAGCGGCTTCTTTCGTGGCGGAAATTTCAGATCTTCAGTGGACTTTTTTGCGCACTTCGGATCTGATAAGCCCCCTATTGCGGTTTTTCAGGATTGCGTTCAGTGTTGGGGCTTGGATCAGGCAGAGACTGTTTCAATCTTAGATCGTAAAGCATTCTGCATCGTCCTGGAATCTAGGGATGATTTTGTGAAAGCTTGGTGCAGGGGAACACGGTGTGTGGGTCAGTGGAGGTTCTCTCTGTCACAATGGTCTATGGATGCGCATTTTGGACATGAACGTTCCAGGGCGGCAGTTTGGGTTTCCTTGCCAGGGCTTCCTCTCCCTCTGATGTCAGAGGGCTTCCTGTCGGTTATCAGGGATAATTTGGGGGATTTTCTATGCGCAGATGAGAGGACGCTCGGCTTGGAGAAGGAGTTTGCGGTACGGTTCTCTGTGGATATGGATATTTCCCAACCGCTGAAAGATCACTTGGTCATCATGATTGAAGGATTTCCAGATCGGCGTCAACCTCTGGTTTATCCAGTTTTCCCCTGTTTCTGTTCCTTCTGTCATCCCTCGGTCCACTCCGTACAGGTGTGTCGCAAGGCTCGAGTGGATGCTTCTCATTCTCAGGCGGCTCCGACATCAGACGCAAGGTTCTCTGGCTCCCCTGCCTCAGGATTGGCTGGCCATGATAAGGGTAAAGGTGTGGCATATCCAATATTGTCTTACGTGGCTTCGTCGTCTAAGCAGCCGCCCAGGTTCAAAGGGTCCTCTCCTTGTCGCAAGTTGGTGTTATTCAATGCAGGTAGAAAGGGAGATTCCCTTTCTCTACAGCGAGAGGGGATCATGCTCTAGGGAGGGAAGGTTCCAAGCATGCCGTGTCCCCCTGTCCCGCTCATTATGGCTCCTGGGCCTCACTCTTACCTTCTAATTTCAGGGGTTTGCTTGCTGGATCAAGGGAGTGAGGTAGGTGTAGCTTCAGTTCCCTCTTCGCCAAGGGAATCTTCTGAGTTACCTATGGTGTCATCTCCACTACTGTCCTTGGGTTTGGTTTGGTCTTCCCCATCCCCGCAAGTGTCTCATCAGTTGCATGAGGGTCGGCAGAGAAAATGGGATCAGCAGAGCTGCGCTTCTCCAGAGGTTGGTCCCATGCGCATTTCTATAGGTTTGGAATCCCAAGTTGGTGCACGCTCTCTAGTGAAGAGAAATATTCATACTCGGTCTCAATAGAGGATTGGTGAGGGCCTCTCTCCGATTTCATCTATGTCTCTCAAGGGCCAAGAGTCTGGGGCCAATGCCAGGTGCATGCGTATCAATGTTTAATGCCTTAATTTGGAATGCACGGGGTCTCAGGGCCCGGGTGAAATCAGATTTGATATCCAACGAGCTCAAAAGAAACTCAGTTTCCTTGGTAGTGATCCTTGAACCAAAATTGATGTCTTGTAATGTTAAGGACTTTGCACAAAGGCTATGAGTTTGTGGCTTCATGCATGGAGACCCCCCTAATTCTCATATTTGGATGTTTTGGAAGGACCATATCAAGATCGATGCTCATAGCATGTCTGATCAGTTCCTCACCATGAAGATCGTGATAACGTCTCATCCGATCCTTTTCTCCTTCATATATGCACACTACAATGAGCATGAAAGAGAGGTCTTATGGGGGGACATGGAGGGCATAAATCCAGGAAATGATCCTTGGCTTATCGTTGGTGACTTTAATGTAGTGTCAAGCCCTGATGAAAAATAGGTGGGCGTATCTTTTCCAAGGAGAGAAATTATATCCTTTATTCACTTCATGACCAGGAATGGGTTGTTGGATATGGGATATGAGGGTGATGCCTTTACATGGTGTAACAATCAGCGTGGTGTGAGGCGCATGTGGTGTCGTCTGGATTGTTGTTTGATGAATGAGGATGCCTTATCCTTGTTACCTATTCCAAAGTCGTCCATATTGTGAGGTCTCTCTCTAATCATTCCCCTCTTCGTCTTGGTTTATAAGCAGGGGCATCATGGGGGGATCAGGTTCGATTTTCTTCAACATGGGTGGAGGATCCTGGTATCATTGAACTGGATTGGGAGGCATGGAGTACTCATCCCCGGGGAAACCCCCGGACCACCATTCACAATAAACATCAGCAGTTAAAGGTTTTGATAATGAGGTGGAGAAATAATTTACCTGCTCGGGACAAGGAGGTGATGGAGGTCAGTTTGGAGGTTGGCTGGCTGGAGACCGAGCTAGAAAAGGGCTGGGATGAATACCTTTTTTCATAGTTGAGGAATAAGAAGGATCTGCTCATGGAGGCTCTTCTAAGGCAAGAGTGGGTGGCTTGATAAGGGACAAGGATTCGCGGGCTGTGCGAGGGGGACCACAATACCGGTTAAATTCATGCCTGCATTAAGGAGAGGCGCGGCGTCCAAAGGCCAAATATTATCATGGATAATGGGTCCTTCACCAGTGATCCATATGAAGTGGTAGGAATTGCTAATGAGAGAATCAAGTCTTTGTTGGCGTACCCAGTTTCAGGTAGGGATGGGGGTTTTCCGAGCGGTAATGCTGAAATCCTCGAGGAGATCCCACTTAGTGTCTTTGAGGATTTTAACTCCCTTTTCAGTAGAGTTCTGAAAGATGATGATGTGCGAGATGGGATATAGACCTTAAAATCGGACATTGCACCAGGTCCAGATGGATTCCAAGGGTCTTTTTACAGGCCGGCCAGGGATTTTATCAAGGGTGATCCTGTGCGGGCAGTCCATGACTTCATCATTCGTAGTGATTTTCCCCGAATTGCTTGTGCAATGAAGATGGTTCTGATTCCTAAGGTGTGCATCCCTCAGTCCATTGATCAATACCGCTCGATTAGCATGTGAAATATACCTTATAAGACTCTGGCCATCATCCTAAATAAGAGGATGGATCCACACTTAGATTCTTGGGTGGCCCCGGAGCAACATGGGTTTATTAAAGGGAGGTCCATTCAGGGGGCAATTAGCGTGGTGTAGGAATTGATCAGCGATATTAACAACAAGTCCTTTGGGGTAAAACTGGTGATTATGCTGGACATGAGTAACGCTTCTGACCGAATGGAGTGGAACTTTATCCTCAGGGTGTTGGCTGGTATGGGATTATCTACCTGGAATACTGATCTCATATTCCCCTACATCAGCTCAGCATGGATCTCAACCTCGTTTATGGGAAAGTAGTATGGGTTCTTCATGGTTTTTCGTGGGCTCAGGTAGGGGGATCCTCTTTCCCCAACATTATTCATTCTATCCCAAAATGTTCTTAGCTATTATATTAAACAATGCCTCTATATGGGTAAGGTCTCTCACATTCGAACTAGGTACAGAATCAGTGACTTCTCTCATTTAATGTTTGTGGATGATACTATTTTGAATCTCAATGGATGTCGAAGGTCGGTGCCAGGTATGATGGGACTCCTTGAGGAGTATGGAAAGTGGAGCAGGTAGGTGGTTAATAAGGAAAATAACCACTTCTATACTACTTGGGTTGTCTCGGAGAGAAGGGCCAGGGGCCTGGAAGCGGATCTAACGATGAGAAGGGGCCTTTTTCCTATGCAGTATCTCGGGGCCCCGGTGAGCCCTTTATCTCTTAGAATCCATCATTTTGAAAAATTAGTCAGCAAGATCACATGGCATATTTTAAATTGGAAGAACAGATTCCTCTCCTTTGGAGGCCAAGTTACCCTCGTGAATAGTGTCATTGTGTCCATTCCCATGCACATTTTGTCCACTTTTAAGGTTCCTAAGTTTGTGGTAGCTACCTTGGAGAGGATTATTGTGTCCATTATTTGGGATGGGAAATTGGAAGGCAGACATCATCGGGCTTCCGAGAAGTGGTTGGCCATGACTTTTGCGGAGGGGGCATCAACATGAGGAGTGTTTCCACAGCCATGCAAGGGTTTCACGCCAAACTTGCATGGGAGGCTTTGGAAGGGAGAACAGTTTGGGGCTGGATTATGCAAGGTAGATACGGACTAATTGTGAAGGACCCAAGGCCGAGGCCCTCTAAGATTTGGAGACTGGTTCAACCATATTTGGACTTTCTTCTTCAACATTCTATTTGGATGGTGGGACGAGGGGACCTTAATTTCTGGCTCTAAAACAGGGGGTCCGGGAGGTTGTGGTTTCCAGGCTGCCCTACTCCAAATCTCTCTCATAAAGAGACTTGTGATCATACATTGTTCGTCTCGACTATTCTTCAGGAGGATCATCATTCGGATTTAAACAACATTGTGTTCACTAAAGACCCGGACAAACTTATCTCTATGTATAGTTTGTCGGGGAGGTTCACGATTAAGTACTTTAACCATGCAAGGACAGGTATTACTGCAGAAGAACCATTGGGAGTGATGCTGTGGTGTAAGGAGATCCTATCTAAATTCAATTTCCTGCTTTGGATAGTGAGGAATCATGCTTTGCCCACTGAGGACAATATATAGCGTATGGCAGTGAATACTATTTCCAAGTGTTGGTGCTGCTGTAATCCGAGCACAGAATCAGTGGATCATCTCTTTTTTGATAGTGAATGGGCGAATTGGTTCTGGAAGAATTTCGGGGATGGTGTTGGGTGGAATTGGCAAGGGGGGCCGATGCAGGCTTTTCTCAGCGCTTGGTTTCAAGGAGCAGGGGATAAGGGGACCAAGAGGAAGGCAAGGGCCATATTCTTACTGGAGAGGTGCTGGGTTCTCTGGACAGCTAGGAATGAAGCAAGACACAGGGGCTTGAATGGCTCACAGACCAGTCTCATGTTCAAATTGCAGAACCTACTTTAGGGCATGGTCCACGTGTTCAATGCATGTCAGGTGTCTCCTTTGGTTAGGACTCTCATACCGACTTCCTCAATCCTCAATCAGCCGAACATTTTGGGGTAGGGAGAATGGGTTCGCTAGAACCCACATTACACTGGGTTGAAACTTAACACGGATGGGTCACTCCGCGGCGGGGATATGAGAGGTAGAGGTGTTATCCGCGACCACAAGGGGGCTGTTATTGTTGTCTTTGAGGACTTCTATGGCAGGGGTGATGATTTGCAGGCGGAAGCTCTGGCAATGGAATCTTCTCTGAAGTTGTGTCAGCAGAGGCACATTCATTTCAGTGCGGTGGAGATAGACTCCCTTATCCTTCATCAAGCTCTCTTGGGAGCAGGGTCTATTCCATGGAAAATTGAATATCTAATTCGAAGGTACAGACATATTTTGGGCCAACACATTTAGGTTTTTCACACATGGAGGGAGGGGAACAGGGTTGCAGAATTCCTGGCATTCGTTGCTTCACCGGACCAACGTATGTCTTCTTTCACTACTCTAGAGTATTTTCCAAGGGAGGGGTTTCATCATGTTATTAATGATGCACATGGCCTGCACTTTTTCATACCTCTGTGATTGATGTTCAGTGTGTGTTTTTCCTTTCAAAATAAATAAAAATGGTTATTTTCAGTCATGGTGTGTACTATTAAATAATGACACACAAATAAAATTTATTTACATATCAGGTAATATGTAGTAATTAGTGTATTACAAAAGTACACAATATTTAATTCTGAATATTGTACCTAAAATAATTAATCATTTAATATTGATTAAACTTATCTCATAGAGTTTACATTCAGTAACAAACAGCTCGAAAAAATATGACGAGGTTCAAATTGTAAAATTAATTAATTTTATATTAGGGTTTAAAAGGTATTATATTAAAATGTATATAGAATAACTACAAGCCATGAACATCTATTTACTATCTATCCACAACACATTCATAATGACTAGGCGTGTATGTTTTTTTGTGAAATTTAATGGGTTATATGACATGTACTAGAGTTACATAGTAAATAAAATCTGAGTTACTAGTCACATAAGCCTAGCTTTTGGTAATGTTTATTAGAAATGAAATATCTAATCTCATTAGTATGAAATAAAAACACCCTCTTAAAAATACAAGTATAATATTTTGGACATAGTCCACCACCACTAGGTTCTAAATGTAGATTCGATGTACCCATTACTCTTACCCCTCAAACAGTTACTTGGTCTTGTGTACGGAGTACCCCGTAGTTCCTACAAGAAAAAATCACACCAATTTAAATATGTTTCATCTAATATCCTTTATTTAACTCTAAACTCCTAAACCATTGAAAAATTGGATGAAGTAAAATCAAGGGATCAAGAAAACATTCCTATAAATTCTAGATATATTACAAACTCCCCACTATAATATTTCCAATCCTTGAGACGTGTCTTATTATTTCATGTGAACAACTCCATCACAGAGCCCTCTATTCACAACCAATCTGATTCATAGATATAAAACTCACACTAAACCCTGATTATAAGAAAACAATCCAAAAAATTAGATAATTTACTATCTTTAGATTACAATTCACTTTATTTTATTCTCAATTATATTTTAGTTTAAGTTATATAAATTAATATATCATAACACTTACAAAAAAAATCAATCATTACATGGTGGAAATATCATCACAGTATCCATTTTTACCACAATATAAAACATAAAAAACATTTTATTTTTTAAAAAAAAAATCATGACTTTCAACATAAATTGTAATTTATTCTTTCTTATCGTCAAATCATGGGGAATGAATTTGAAAACAATTTGTGATAAAAAACCTCAGTAAGGGAAAAAAGAACGAAATTCATTAGTCCACTTAAGAATATGAAAAATCATAAACATTTTTACCTATATCAAAATATTTTTTGATTGTAATATATAAATAATATCTACAAGAATTACACATTTTTATGAATGTAAACCTGTAAAACCCATACTGAGAAAACTTAAACTATTTTAAGAAACATAGATAATTATATTCACAACTCGTGTTACAAATAATTGTACCATAGTTAAATAAATTGTTGAAACCTCATGAGATAAATCCATAAATTATTCCTATGAAAAAAATGAACATTAAATATTTCATTAGAGAGTAATATTATGATCACCCATTTATATATGTTTTGTTAGCCTCACACATTGAAATAAGCTATATCGGGATCACCCGTTGATATAATCCACGTCAGGATCACCACTTTTTTGTTTTTTATCAGGATCATCAATCATATTATATAATTTTAAAGTACCATGTCATAAATGAACCATTTTAAAAATGTAACATTTCATCTAAAAACCATGGAAACACTATTTTTACCCATATAAAAAAACCTTTCAAATATTGAAACAACCATTCCATTAGAAAACAATTTTTCAAAACAAGAAAAAAAGGAAAAAATGGTAGATTGGGCTTTATTTAAAATAAATATATAATTTTGTAAAATAATGACAAAATTATATACTGGGTTTAGTTTTAGGAAAATTCACTAATTCTATATATGTTAAACTAAAAAATTCATTTTACCTATTATAAAGAAATTAAAACTATTCCTTATAAAATACGTAAAAGGTTCCTATTGAAAGCCTCTGAAATAAAGTAAAAATAGAAAAAATATCATTTACAAATAATTTATTTATATATAATTTATGCTTAAAATAATGTTATGAATATATACGTGGAAGAAAAATGTTTAGAAAAAATATATTTAAAATATTTAAAATGAGGGTTTAAGTTAAATTATCCCTTACAGTAAATCTGAATTAGAACAAACATTAATTATCATCCAGAATAACAAACATATAATAATGCTATAATTTCATAATAACATTTATAAATTATTTTTTTCAACTTATTTAATTTTTTACAATGTTTTAATAAATTCAGTAAATAATTTATTTCATGACATATATTTTGATGTTATTATAATCATATTTCCAATATGATTTTGGTAGTTTATGATGGTAAATGATTTAATTACTCTATAATCTTCAGAATAATAATCAACAAATACTTATATTTTTTACATCAAATATGGTTTTAAAAAATCTTGATTTATGGTTATGAAAAATTAACTACATTATAATCTTGTAGATTACAGGTCGTACAAATGCATTATTAGAATTTCAATTTTTCAATAACCATGATGAAGGAAGGTATGAATTATTTAAAAATTATATAATAATAATTATGTTATAAATATTTCAATATATTTTTCAATAAACTTATATATATATATCATCTATGTGACGTGGTGATGAATAAGGAATCACATTACATCGTAGAGGTGGTAGTCAACACATATGCACATATAATGTTATAATTTATCAATAAATGGAAAAGTAAGAAATTAGTTGATATATTATATTTTAATAATTATAAAAATTTAATTAATATAATATATATACATCAAATCCATCATTATAACAATTCATGATGGCAATTGATGGAAAATGAATTATATATATTCGTGAGGCGGTAGTCCGTTGTACACGCGAACACCATTTTGATTTTCTATTTTATGGAAGAGGGTATGGATATAGATTATTAATATAATATAATAAAATAAATTTACATATAATAAAATTATGTTATTATTTAATAATGGTTTAATATTATTTAAAGAAGTTAGAAGAAGAAATAATAGGAAAATACCTGTTTTAAAATAATATATCTTCTTTAGAAAACATCATTAGGTTTACTCCAAAAGCCTTTATAGGATGATTTTATAATTTTATGTTACCACTACTACTTGGGGAGTGATTTTTGGGATATAATATGGTAATTATTGGCTGAACTAGAGCGATAAAAAAGTATGAGGAAGACAGGATAATTGGTTCCCTTTTATAAGTGAGCAGAGGGACACTCTTTCAATTTCTTAATGTTTTAATTTAATATAAATTAATATTGATATAAAATGGATCCAAATGAGTTTAATTATAATTTAGGATGATTATGAGTCAAAATAATCCAATCTAATAAAAATTTTACATGTTTATAATATTTTTTACTGTAATCACATTATTCTAACCCATGTTAACCCTTTTGTAAATTGTGATGATATGAATGTTTCCACTCTATAGGGGAAATTATTGTTAATATAAAATATTAAATGACCAATAAATAGATAAAAATTATTATTTTGAACCATATAATATTAAACATGATGATGATATTATTTTTTGGAATTTTGAGTAACTAATTAAAATATTGTTTATTTTAAAATTTCATTAATTTCATTTTTAAAACAATACACGTAATATGACACTAGTGACATAATATTGTAATTTAATTAAAATATAAAAATTTAACACTTAACTTATATATTATATTTATCTTTAAAATATTTCGGACACTTTAGCTCACTAAATAAGTATTACAATTAGTGTTTTTATAATTATTTATTTTCTTTTTCTATAGCATCCCCAAGAACTGTGTCGGGGTTGTGTATGAATTTATGTTACTTATTTGGTCACAAAAATACTAAAAATAAATTACTATGATATAAAATCTATAAAATTTAAATTATAATTTTACAATCGATCGTAATAAATTTTTTTCCTATGACATAAATTTATATATTTTCAAACAAAGTCAGTGGCATAATGTTTTTATTCTTTTTTTATAAGTGTATTATTGTAATTATCAAAGGAAAGTTTCATGAAATTATCATAACTTATATAATTTTTTTATAATGTTAACAAAAATATCTAATGAAATATATAAATAATTCATGGATATTTTTAGGCTTTATCCCAATATTTTGACAATAATTACCAAATTTACCCTTACTAAGGTGATAAATATTTAAACAAGTTACTATTACTAATGATAAAATATGGTGCAATTTTCAAAATGTGGATATTATTATCACAAATATGGAATTTTTTCATGATTAAACTAACATCATTTTTAGATATTATTTTATGATTAAAATATGCAATGAAAAATAATATTTAGAAAAACGTGTTTTAATCCCAAAAATGAACATATATGAAAATTATTTATAATAATGTTTCTAATTTAATAATTTTGATTATATATAATTAAATTATTCTTATTTAAATTTAATATTAAAAGATACTTCTAAATTACTTTATAGAATGAAAATAAATTTCATTTTCACAAAACATATGTATTTTTTGTTATTAAAAAAATGAAGTATTTTTAGAAAAATATCAAAATTTCAATTTAAGGTAACTGTGATATAATGATTTAAAATAGGAAAATAATTTTATCAAATTATTATTCTTAAAATAATAATTTACACATTTAAATAGAAATATATACTAAAATAAAATGAGCTTCATAAGAATTAATCTATTTCATTTATTACTGAAAAACTAGTTAATATTCATATAATATATATATATATATATATAATTCATGAATAATTTTAGGTCATGACATATAGTAATTACTTTACTTGGGTTATTAATTAATTCAACCTTTCTTATATTCCATCATTGTAATTTTATTCACAACTTAAATGAGTGGGGATATATTTACATTATATAATTTAATGATTCTTATATTTCTTATCCAAATAAATGTTTTTACCAAAATCATTAACTATTTTAATTTTATTATTTTGAGAAAAATTCCATTTGTAGTCAATAATATGTATCGGCTATTCCTTATAATAAAATGTTTCTCCAACTAAAACACTTTCAGTATCAAAACATGGGATGAATATGAAACATAGTTTCTTTACAAAAAACATAAGATATCTAATATTCCTGATTTAAAGTTAGAGTTAAGGAAACATGGAAGTAAAATGATCCAACTATTTCTAGTATTTCATATAGTATATTGAACCACAAATTTATATTCCATTTTTACCAAAATTTATAACACATTTATAAGAATATAATTTAGGAAAAAACATAATCACCTAACTTGAAAGAAGGATGTTTACTCAGGTTATTCTTATAAAATATTTGCCTTCTATAAGCCATCCGATTTGGTTTTAAATTCATATTCACCTTCTTTACCATTTGTTCTAATAATTATAGTACCATAAATATTTTTCCCCTGCTTCGACCCAATATGTTAGAGTCCTAAACCACTTTCCAAATAATGCCTCCAAATGTACCATATTTATACTATAATTAAAAAAAATTTCTAAAAAAATCAACTAATGAAATATGTTGATCATAATATCCCAATTAATCTTTTCAACAAGAAAAAAATTGTGTTTTCTATAGTCGGTTTTTTTTCACTCAGACTGCCCATCAGATTGAGATTGAGAAGCTATATTGAAATCTATATCAATACCCAATGACTTATAAAGCCCTTTCAAAAAAAATTGAAGTAAATATGGGATCGCGGTCAAATATAATAGAGAGATAAATCCTGTAACATTGCTATATACTTGAATTACAGTTGATAAATTTGATCTAAATACATCATATATAAAATGAAATTTAAATGTGTATATTTAATGATTTAATCAACAATAACCCAAATCAAATAATTACCTCAAGTTTTGTTTGGAAATTCCACCACAAAATTACTGGATATATTCTCCCATTTCTCATCTAGTAATAGAAATGGATGAAACATCCCTTTTGGTAAATTTTATTCTTCATTAACCTATTGAAAATTCATACATTTCATAGTTAAAATAACAATATCTATACTCAATCCATCCCACCAGAAATACTCTCAAAGGGATATGAATATCTTATTGATTCTAGGATGAATGGAAAATGGGGTACTATATACATCAATAAAATATTCTATCTTCCACTAAGAATCATAAGGCTCAAATAATATTTTTCAAAATTTGATAACACATTTATTATCAACATTAAAATATTGAAAATTACCATTAGTAATATATTATACCTTTTCCAATAAAACATAATCCTCCTTTTAATATTTATTTATTATTTTTTAATGTGATAATTGTACTGACACTAGAAACCAAATATAGGAGGATCCTACATGCATAATTTGTAGGAAAAAATTTATCAAATAAATAACCAAAGTGTTATGTTACAAATGTAAAAGGGTTAATATATCATTATATTTCCAAATCAAATCCTTGATTTCATTGTTTTTTTCAAGAATAGTAATTAATCATAAAATCATAATCCTCAGTCAGTTGTATCCATATTTCCCACATCATGTTCAATTCATTCTATGATAATATAAATTAAAAATATTTATGATCAGTATATATTTCTCTATTTAATCTATATAAATGATACCTAAAAAATATCAAATTTAAAACTAAAACAAATAATTGTAGTTAATGTGAAGGATAATTTAACTCATTTGGTTTTAGTTGAAGAGAAACATAATAAATTCAGCGATCAATCTACATCAGATCACCACCAAGCCTTCTTAATGAATTATCAGTATATATGAAAAATTCACCATTCATAAGGGCATGATCAAAACCAAAGAATTGACATGAATATTTTATTAATTACTATAAATCATCATTATACAATTTTTTCTAGTGGAGTATGATTCCATTTTGAGTTAACATAGTCTGTGGGCTAGATAACTGATCCATTTCTAAAACAAACTGATGGTAGTAACCCACTAATACAAGAAAACTATGAATCTATGTAACATTTTTAGGATTCCAAAATTCTTCAAAAACATTAGTTTTAACAAGATTAATAGTTATTCAATATTTTGGAACAACATTATATGGGAAATAAATATGTTTCAACTAATGTTTGGGCTTAATAAAATTTCTATATTGCTTATTTTGTTTTATGTTTTGAAAAAATACTTAGTTTATTTAATGTTCCACAATAATTTTAGAATATTTGAATATATTTTCAATAAAAAGAACCAAAAAACAATCTACATACTCATGGAAAACTATATTCATAATAAAAGTGAATACGAATGATGAATTATGTAACCTAATTTATAATACCAAAAATTCATAATGCTTATTTATAGATATAATCATCGTCTGATGAATATATTCCTCTTTCACTTTCAAATAGATGATACCTTAACCAAAATTCAATATTCTAAGAGTATTGCGCTCCCTGGATAAAAAATAAATCATTTTCACGAGGAAAAGGATACTCTTTATTAATATTTAGGTTATTAAAGACTTTATAATTAATAAAAAGTCTCATTGAACTTTATATATTAATAAATAATAATAATAACGCCCCATGGTGAAGTGATCCGGAAAATGAATCCTTTATTTTCAAAATATTTCAAATTCTATTTCAAATTCAAACATTCTACATGATCCATTTGATTTGGGAATTTTGAAATTGTCTTAGAACCAAGAACTAAGTCAATAGTAATCCTAACCTCACGAATAAAAATAAAACCATGAAATTCTAATTATAATACATCCATAAATTAATTCACTACTCGAATATCACTAATTTGAATAGTTTCTTTCTTTCCAAAAAAATGGTTTAGGTAACATTTACTTCTATCTATAATAAATTTTAAATATTATTTATATGTTATAAAATGTATGATAAAATTTAATATCAGTTTCTTAGCTCTTTAATATTTCTTATCATGACAAACTGAAAGCTAATCATTTCCAAGAATAAAATAAAACTCTACTATGGGTAGTTTAATAATATTGTAGGAAATTACATCATAATTATAACAATAGGAAGGTTCATAAAAATATTGGTTTCTATCATATTTCAACACGAAGCTTCATCGAAAGTCAAATTAACAAAAAATATTTCATAATCTCTTTTGATTGTAAATTACAGAGAAATTAAGGAATGTGAATATATAGATTCGAATAGGGAAGTGGTGTAATTTCAAGAAACATGTAACATACCATTATAGACATCATTATATAGACTAGAATCAACTAAAGTAGCTAAAAATTATTTTACCATACATTTTTTACTTTCAATAATGATTATTTACACCTCGAGTAACAAAATTCAAACACACGTTAGTATATCTCCCTAAATCATTTCAATTAAAAAATCTCAATTTTGGATGGTTATCTATGACTTTGTTATAGGATAATTCAAAAATATTTTCATTTTATTTATGATCCATATGACTAAAAATAAGACACCATCATCAAAATTTAGATCATATCAAACATTCCAAAAATTATTTTTCCCCACTTGGAATATGTTGGGGGCATACCTCTTGATTTCCGAACTGACCATTGTTCTATTTCTTAGCAAATTGAGAACTTTTTACTCTGGTTATCTCAAGGAACATATGTGTTAAAAAACTCAATCTAAACATTCCCTGCATACTAAATGTTTTTTCCACAACTTGTAAATTCTTTTTAGGGGAATACGTAATGTATAATTGATTTCAAGCCTTAGAAAAAAAAATTTACAATAATGAAAAGTATAAAATGTTTAGTATGCCTAACCAATTTTGATTTTTTTTTCACATGTGATTACTAAATCATCAAAATTTTTCAATAATTCAATGAATTGTTTATCCATTATGAGTCTAACAATCTAGATGAAATATATATCTTAGAAAATATTCGCAAATTTATTTTATTTGCTAATATTGAAATCTTATCTTTCTATTTTATTTATAACCAGTGACCACCATCAATCAACATCACCTTCAATATGATAAATTGAAAGAGTTACCTTTTTCTATTACATTCAATTCATTATATTAGATACCTACTACTTTGCATTGATCCATCCTTTTGACACTACAGGATCTGTGGTCCCACTTAAATCTATTGGGTTTTGTTTCTTGAAATGATCAATAATAAGTATTTTCCTCTATGGTAAATGTAGATTCTATATAACTTTGACTCCACCACAATTTATAGAATGTGTTAACTAAGAAATAATTGGATTAATTTTTTTACTTCCAATTATTACTATTAAAATATGCTAATTTGGTAGAACATTTTCCTACAAAAAAACCACATTATATTCCCCATTTCATTTTTAGAAAACCATTATAAACAGACATATATTATATGAAGAAACATAGTAATCCCCAAATTCTATATCATTTAAACAGAACAATAAAATTAAATCTTTAAAAGGAATTCCATTAATATTATCCTAAGCACTATTGTTATCTAAACGTTTGCTATAATGCTTACTATAAGTACAAGGCCTTAAATATTAAAATATCTAGTGTCTTTTTACTTGAAATCAATTTCTTTAATTCCCAATGATTACATTGGTTTATAGTTCTTGAGAATTTGTAAATTAATATAACCTAAAAATGATACATTAGAAAGGGGAGCCGTCATCCCAATATATATTTCTCACACAATATAAAACATTCAAAATCAGAAATATTTTCTTTTCATAAACAATATTTATGACTTTCAAATTATCTTGTTCTTTTTTCTTAACCATCCTTAAACATTGTGTAAAAAATTTAAAAATATATGATATGAAAAAATGACCAATAATGGACATACAAGAAATAGATCTATTAGTATACTGAAAAACATGTAATCTCATAAATTTTTACATGTCAGAAAATATTATTTGATAATATAAAATAAATAATATCAATATGAAAAACAGAAACATTATTCTCAGATAAAACCATTAAAACTGAATAAAAAATTGGAAAATATTTTATGAAACATATAGAATTATATTCATTACCCATGTAATAAATAACTACGGAGTAGTTAAATATATATGATAAACCTAAATTTTTAACTCCATCCTTCATTCCAATGATGATAAATAACATCACCCAGTACATTAGAGTGAAAAATCAAGCACATCAATTCAAATAAGATGTATCGAGCTCACCTGTTCCATCAAGATATATCATAATCAATTGTCCATTTTGGAAGTATTTGAATCACACATTGTATAAGATGTATATGTATCACCCATATTCTTCTATAATTATTATGTATCATGTCATAAATAAAACATTTTAATCATCCAATTTTATTAACAATGTTGAAAAAATCATTTGAACCCATATGAAAAATATTTTTGGATATGAAAGTACAATTTAATTTTAATGAAATATTTTTTAAAACTAAAATAACTTGAAAAAATGAAAGATTTTTATTTGAATAAAACATAAAATATTTTAAAGGTCTAAAAACATAAAATAAATACTATGGTGGTGATAAATTCCATTGATGAGTTAAAATAGAAAAAAGTTTTCCCCATTTCTAAAAAAGCTGACGATATTCTGTATAAATTGTTTAAAAGTGTAATTTTTAAATCCATTCAATGAATATCAAAATATGTGTAAAATGAAATTTATATTTTATATATGTCTATACAAATAGGTTAATAAAATAATTTTATAAATACAATCTTTGAAGAAAAATATTTATTGAATTAATCATGAAAACATTTAAATTGAGGTTTTAAGATTATGTTTCCATTACATCAAGTTAGAATCATCACATATGTTTCTTATATTCGATGAAAATAAAACTATTTTAATTATATAATTGATTAATAATATTTCTGATTATTTTTGTTCCTTTTATATTACTTATTACTATATTATAAACAAATAACTTATCAATTATATCTGTGTCAAATGTTTTGATGACATTCAACTGATATGCCCAAAATGACCCTGTTAAGTTGACTACTAAAAAAAGAAAATTTTTAAATAATATATAAAATAATAATAATGATATAATTATCATTTATATAAATAAATTATAATTTAAAAAAAACAACTATGAATAATGGTTAGTAAACGTCATACAAACACATGAGTAACATTTCAATTTTTCAATGAACATTATGTAATGAAAGTAAGTATTATTTTATATTTCTAAAATTATTATTATTTTATAAATATTACATTATATATTTAAATAAACTTATACATATCATCTATTATATTTTGTGATGAAAAATGTAACACATCACTTCCTAGAGGTGGTAGTCCATGAAAACACACGAATGTCACTATCAATTTTCAATAGATGTAATGGCAATAAAACTGATGATATATTATATTTTAATAATGATAAATATTTTATTAAAACCATATATATACATTATAACCTTTATTATATCCGACATATGTGATGGAAAACAAAATATATCGGTTCAGGTGGTTGTTGTTCCCCATACACAAGAACGATGGTTTCGTTTTCCATTTGATTGAAGATGAGATAGATATGGATTATGAAATTAACATAATATAATCCATGTATATGGAATACTATTATAGATTTTGGAATAATGGTTTAATAATATTTTAAGGAGGTATAATAAGAGATAAAATGAAAAATCATGGTTAAAAACTATACGTGTTCCACAACCAACCTCTTTAAGATTACACTAATTGAATTACTAGGTAGGTTTTATAATAAAAATAAGTCCTATAATATGTGGGGAGTGATATTTAGGAGATACTTGTGTTGTGATTTTTTGAACAAGATTACATAAAAAAAAATTTGAAATAGAGGAGATGAGGTGTCCCTTTAATAAGTTAGGGGAGGGTTTCACTCAGAATTACTTAATGTAATAAATTAATATAATTTTTTTTTCATAGAAAAATAGATAGAAATTGATATAATTATAATTTAGGATTAGTATTAGTAAAAATATAGTATGGAAAATTACACCTATACCAATGGGGATATACACAAGGTTGGCTAAAACCGTTGGTATCACCTGATTTTGTTAATAATATACCAATAGTTTTAACTAATCACTGGTATAGACTAATTATGTAATGGATATTACAGTATTTTAAATTATCAAATTGTATAGATTGGATATAATAATATATTTTAAAAAAGAATTGGTATTCGAAAAAATAATTACCAAGAATGTGTGACCTTCCCTCCTCCCACATTACTCGTATATAGATTATAAACCATAGGACATTCAGTTTTCTTCCCCATCCCCTAAAATATTTCCCCCTTATAGTTGTAATTAAATTATTCCTGAATATAAAATTGGTATGTTCTAAATACTTCATCTATTATATCAACCATTATTTTCATATATTTTTAGGTCTAAATGAAGAACATATATTCTTTTAGTATGATTATGAATTCATTAAATGAAGTATAGTTTTAGTTATATTTTTTATTTATTTGTGTAATAAATCTGATTGTATGTGATTTAGTTTTTTTAGTTCGATTAATTTGTAATTCTATATAAATTAAATATGAACCTATTACATTCTGTGATATATATGAGGTTTCTCAATAATTATTGATTTTAATACTTATTTTTATTTTTTTGAAAATATTGTAGGAATATGAAATTATAAATTTTAAATTTAATTTTTAAAAGGAAATTATTGATTTCATGTCTAAAAAGATACCACCCACCCAACTTTATGTGCTATATCCTAAATAATACGAACCCACTTCACTATGGACAAATTTTATTTTAATTGACCACCTATTAAATATGAAATTAACCTCCCCCACTCTTTGAATCTCAAATAATTGTTATTTTTTGTTATGCATCGTTGACCAAATACCTTTATATAATATTTTTCCATCACTCTACATCATTTACTTTACAAGAACTAGATAAATGGTTCACATATAAAATACTTCCGTGATTCCTTGATTGAACGTTAATTAGATTCTATGCTATTAAACCAAACTACTTACATTTAGATAATTAATTATAATCTTAAAAATAAAATATAAAAATCATATTATTTAATAAATTATTAACACACATTCCAAACTACCTACTAAAGAAAAGTCTTGGATATCCAATACTAAAAAATCTTGTTCGGAAATTTTTTTTAAGGAACCCAATTAAAATATATCTCTATTAGAATTATTTTGTTATTTTTATCATGTTTCCATTACATCATTCAATTTCTCACTATTTTATATCATACACACATTACTAAAAAAATATCATTTCGTACCACACTTCGCATTACAAAATTGTTTAATTTATTTTGGCCACAATAATTGTTTTTTTATCTACTTTATTACCTCTTTCACAATTTCAATCATTTTTTCACACACTAACAATAATATTTCATGTTATCATACCTATTCTGAATCACACTTACACATGAAATTTTTTATGGGGAATTATTAATAAATATCAGATGGAATTAATTTAACACCCATAATATGAAAAACCACTTATAATGGATTTATCCAACATAAATTCATAATTTATGCATGCTACAAAAGATGATTACCTAGATATAGTAATATTTTATGAATTAATTTAATATATAATAATAAGAGAAGTTCATGAGTGAATAGGATAATAGAAAAAAAAACAAAAAATATAAACAATTTTGTTGAATTATTATGTTTAGTGATTACTCATTGATATAATGGAATAGATTATCTTTGTTTTATATTTATAGTAATTTTTTATATATAATATTTATTTTACTTTTATAATATGATTCTCATGTTGACTAGTGTGTCAGTTATGTTATTATATAATGTTAACAATTTTAATTTCATTTAATATATTTTTCAAATAAATTAAATATTATTTCATTGATTTTACAACATGAAATTTAATTTTTTATAGACTAGATAGATTTTTTTGTATGAAACTGATCATATCTCAATAAATTTTCAAAATAGGTTTAATCCATTTTTATATTTTTCATTCACCAATGCTATAGATAGTGGCCATATGCAATTACCATTTTGTTATTGTGTTGGAACACCTTTATTATGTCATGACTTAGTTAGATACCATATAATCAAATATAGTTTATAAAAAAAATAACATGTCTGGTAGCACAACGGGAAAAATTGCAATCACAAAATGTTCCTGATTTGAATGAGATGACAAAATTAGAGATTTTATAGGATGATATTCATCATTAGTATAAAAATATGATGACCCAAGAATTAATTTAAACGAGAACACATGATTAATGAAATGAAAATGATGATGTTGACATGGTAAAAAATTGAATGATTCTGTAAAAAATATGGAATATCGACAATGTGGTATAATGAAAATGAAAGAACTTTTAATTAAACCTTTTATTGTAAAACCATGTATGGTATTTCTAATACTTCCATTGACTATATTATTAACTTTTTAAGGAATTACTTCTATATGATGTATTTATTAACTCAAACCATTATATTGAATGGATGTTATTTAAAAAACTTTTTATTTCCAAAAACAAAATTCATAATTTTCTAGAAGTCTACATCTATTTCTAGGAGGAAACAACATAAATTTTTTTTTATAAAATGTAACATTTCCTAATGGAAGCCATATGTTGGTAGAACACTATATAATGTGCCAAAACGGTAATGTGAAACGTTAATTTTTTCCCTAATATGTATAATCATTTTATTTAGGATTAAATATCAATTAATAAATAATGGAATGATACCAAGATAATGAAGGTTAATGATGAGTTTGTTCATCCTACATATGGATTATCATGGACAAAAATTGATGCTCAATATCATGATTTTGTAGATGACCAACGTAATGTAAGGTTGGGTATATTTTGTGATGATTTTACTTAAGTAGGGACAATCGTTAATTCACAGAGCAAATGAACAGTTTTGAAACACAATTATAATCTAAATCCACTAATTTGTATGAAAAATCCATTCAATTTCGTGAGTATACTCATATCTGGACCTGGTGATCCTAGAAATGACATAGATATATATAAATTAAATAATTAATAAATTTTTTTAATATTATTTGGAATTTGGTTGTACTCACATACAATGATTTTTTGGAAGACATATTTCAGATATGTGCTATACATATGTGGATGAAAAATGATTTTACTTCTAATGAAATGATATATGGATGGACTATTAAGTTAAAACATTCATTCCCTATTTTCATGAATGACACATGATATATAATACATAAATATTGTTATAGTTTTAGTTTTATAAGAAATAAATAATTCTTTTTAAAGAATCATCCATATATGAATAATCATCAAATGTTTGTTAATACCATTGAGATCAACAATCCACCTCAGTGTAAAAATGGAACCAATGTGATCAATGAATTGGAAGATGTCAGTTTGTATTTAGGATGGGTCAGATGCAATATAGATAGAGTAAGAATGTTTCTGATGAAACCAATTAAAAATATAATAACAAAGATATCCTCTTTGAGTTTCCTTATTGTTCAACCAATATGTTATATCATTTCTTAGTCGTAATTCACATTTAATAAATATATGTGAAATGTTTCTTTAAATTATAATAAATGTACAGGAAAATATAAAATATGATTTTTGATCAATGATTAACTTATTGGATTGGTATATTAGAGAAGAATTATATCTTCTGTATATTATTGGAAATACATGGTATCTTTTTTGTGCTTCTTATGTGATGAGAAATGCCAAAAGAAATGAATTTATGGAACTACTAGAGAATATTAAATATATTGATGGATATTGAAGAAACATATCAAAATAAGAAAATAGAAGATTGATTAATATTAAATTCTTGAATACTCAGGATTATCACATACTTATACATGAGTAGATTCTCATAGAAATATGTCATCTACTATTCAATAATGTATGGGTGAAATTTATTTTATTGAACCATTTTTATAAAAAAAAATTCTAAGATGTTATCAAAGTGTTTTTTACAAAAAATACTTAAAGAGGAAACATTAATTTTTTGTGTTTTATAGAAAATATTACCTGCATAATTTTTCACATGTATACTGCATCTAATTATCCATCTTTCGAAAAAAACATCTTGGAGGGCCTGTTACTTTTCATTGGATTTATCCAATTTAAAAAGATATGTATACAAAGAAGTCTTATCTCTAGAGTAAGAATCATCCTTAAGAATCTATAATGAAAGGTCACTTTGATAAAAATGTATGAAATTATGTTCAAAAAATTTGTTTGATGTGACTATGAGAAAGAACTGGTCAATGAGAAATAAGTAATGGTATTATGAAAAAATTGACCAAAATTCTCCATGTATTCACTATATAGGGGGAATTCACAGTTAATATTCACTGACTACATTAATACGTAATGATATAGAGATGGAAATCCAGAAAATTTTATTTAAAAATTATTTTTTTGATGACTAAATCATGTAAGATAATTGAGCATGTATATGTTATCTCATATATTGTTATTTTACATGTCTATTAAAATATTTCAATTTTTTCTGTAGGTAACATAAAATAAATTTAAATAAAAATCATAATTACTTATCACTGAGAAAGAGTGAGACAATGCATATAAATGAGTTATCTTCTTGGTTTAAATTGAATCTACATGTATTACTATAATAAATTAATAAAATTAATATTTATAAAAATATTAATATTTTATTATATTTTAGGTATTTAGTTATCTTGTTAAATATATCTTTATGAAAATAAGAACCTTCACTGTTAGTTTTAATTTTATTGTTCATGAATGAAATTAAATTATGATCAATAGGTAAAAATTTAAAATCATTGAACATGAAATGGATTTGAGAACAAAACATAGGGGTGTTATTAAAAAGTCCATAATAAACTGCTATTCTAGTGTATTAGATATTTTACCAGTTTTTGAGAATTATATTATTATGGATTCATTGAGAAAATAGTAATATTGTATTATTAAACTCATTATCAAGACATTATTTTGAAATCAATGTTGTTTTATTTGATGATGAGGCATGGAAATTTTATTACAGAGTTTGGATTTTGAGTTATTTACATGACTCACACTCTTCGTAATTGCGAGCCATATATATTAGAAACAATATAGAAAAATGATTTTTTATGTGAACCATCATCAACGACAAGAATATGGTGTAATTATTGATGTAGTCCCATGAAATATTATTGAAGATGATAATGTTGAAATTGACACCATTATTCCCCCTGATCAATTTATTACTTATGATGACTCCAATTGTATTTTTTCATGTTCGATATTGAAGTTGACTGTTAGGGAAAAAATATATAGAATCATTCATTTTTGTCATGAATTTTTTTTCTTGACTTGGTTTGTTTATGTTGGTGCTATTCAAATTGATTTAATACTATTTACAAATATGTTTTATCCAACTTGACCGTTATGTGAATTTTCAATATATACTAGTTGTAGTTTTCATTGATTTTAATTTTCTAATATATAATTAGACACTATTAGAATTTAACAATCCAAAAAAACTGAAACAATTAAATGAGAACAAGAAAACAAGAAATGAATTGAACCATTTTAAACTACATTGAATGAAAATCAAAATCAATGTAAAGAATGACCTCACCAAAAATATGAACCAAATGACCAAACCCACAAAATTGTCAACTAACCTATTTCATTAAATAAAATGAACCAAATGGAAAAAAAATTAATTGGATTGAATTGAAAATATATGAAAACTATATCATAATAATTCTAAACATTCAAATTTGAATTTCTTGATCTTTTTATGAAATTACTTTTATGTTTTGATATTATTCCCTCTAAATATAATATGATTTTGTTATATTACCATGTACCCATTATTTGGTTTAAAAAAATATTGATTAGTTATAAAATTTCACATATTATTTCTTATTTAGATTAAAATTTAGATAATAATTAATATATAAATTCATATTTGTTTTAAATTTTTGGGAGTGAAAAACATTGAAGAGATACAAAGGAAGAAAATTCCATAAAATAATCACTGATTAAGAAAAGTTGGAATTCATCCTATAGTTCTTGTTGTGAGTATTTTATTTCAAATATATATATCAGTAACATATAATTTCATGTGATCAATTTAGTTTTTGACTTTTAATCAGGATCTACAACCCTTGAGAAAATTATTCTCTGATTAACATTGTGGTTGTGGTGTTTATCTAGACAATGCAAGGGCGGTGGAACTAGAAATATATGAACCACTCTTCATACCTAATCAAACTCAATACCTTTATCATATATACAATATAGAACACTTTTTTATCCTACAATTTCATTATTATCGCTTCATATATTTAGGCCACGTATGTTTTTACACCATTTACATCTGATTCTTTTTTTATTAATTTCCCTTATTAGATGATAAATCATATATCCTATCCATATTATTATTGTCACAGCTATCAATTCTAGCTTCTTTTCCTTCCACATTTCTCTCCCTTGGATTGTACATTCACGATCCTTCAACTTCTACACTGACACATTATGATCATGATCACATTAAAAACATTACATAATCCATGGGAATACAATATTTAACTCAATATATATTTCAAGCATATCCCATCAATCACTAACACAAAGACATTAATTACAGGTAAACCCCCACCTTTCATGAAACCAAAAATGAGGTTTTGAATTAAAATATTCTAAATATATCCTTATTCATGAATATATAAAAGAAAATACATACAACTTGAATAAAAAATATCAATAAATGAATAACAAAGCTCCAACCAGCATATGCAATGTTAAAACAAATAGGGGCTACAAATATCCAAACACTATTATTAATTCCTAAAGCATAATGAAATTAGAAAACATTAACTATTAATTAAACAAACAATAGCATGTATATAATCCATCACTATATAACTACTCCCTCAATATGTTATCATTTTCAAACAATGTATAGAATCATTAAAATAGTATATTTCATTTCATTCCATCATAAAATAATTTACATAACTTACCATTTAATTTGAGATATATTATTATTTTACAATATGTGGAATGATAAATAAAATGGCTAAATCCTACAATATTTTATATTAAAGATGACATTTTTAGGGGGATGTAAACTAATGATTCCCTTTATAATACATAAAATTAAAATTTTTATACTTTGTGTTTGGTTAATAATTCCAGTAAACATTATCATTCCTATTTTCTTAATATAACATTATATGATTGTTATTTATAATTTCTAAAACCCACCTACCATATACTTAAACCATAACTATATAGAACATACCTGAAGGTATATTACCATTCCATATAAGGATTATAACCCTAATACCCACTTTAATTAAATAATATAAATAATATAAAATGTACTAAATGAAAAACTAAAACTATAACATAAAAGAATCTAAAACGCTTTTCCTTTTACCTAAACCCTAATAAAAACAATATACAGACCATCCTAGTTTTAACACAACCAACTAATTGGTAATCACCTTGAACAAAAAATTTGAAACATACGTACTCACATGGTAACTACACATTAATAAACAATAACCAAATAAACAATAAATGACATTATTTAACTTGTATTTATAATAAAAAGAATCACACCAACACCTTCAATCATCATTCTCAAAACAACAATTAAATATTTCATTATGTAAATAATTTTTTTAACACAAACCAATGTTTTCATTATTCATTTTTATACATAATAAATATAAAATTTGGTAAAAATAATTTTTTTTGATTTATTCAAATTCCCATTTTAACATTCCATAAACATCCTCTAATTACCTCAATTGTAAAAAAATCATTAATATATTTATTTTGGGCCTAAAAAAATATACGGAATTTAATTTTTACAAATTCAAAATACCCACATAAAATCCGCATTGAATATATATGATTTTATAAATATCCCTCAATGAAACATTTACATTGATTTTTCATATTTTAAAAAAAATTATATGAATTCATCAAAACATTGAAAAAGCCAAATTGGAACACATCTATCATACATTTAACCTTTCCATTTTTCCATTTTATACATTCATTTAATCATGTATTGGTTTTTCAATTATGAAATATCATTTCCATTATTTTATAATTATATTTCTCTCATATTCATGGAAATAATATTTAATAACATTAATCATTAAATTTCAATTTATGTAAATTTATAAAATCATTATTTGATCACATTATCAAATTTCATAATTTCTTATATGAAATTAATTTTGATAACCAAATTATATCATACTGGAACAAACTAATCAATCATTTAGGAAAAATCCTATTACGTCATTGAGTATATAGATTTACTTTTTTATGAAATTCAATATCAATAACCTATTTCTAATAAAGGTTTTCGATATTCAATGTCAATTCCGAGTGTAAGTTTCTATATTGAATGAAATATACCGTGAGAAAAACTATTGTCACAACTCCCTCCACTAAAAGTGTACCCCTCTAGGGCCGGCAGTGGGAGATGAGAGATAATGATCATTGAGTCTCTACTCTAGTAAGCCCTGGGTTGACAACATGCACCAAGGGTATATAAAACACACAGATGGAAGGTATTACACTATAAGAGAACACATGTAAAAGAGAGTGGTAAGATTGACACCAACCAACTCTTGTTTAGACCATGAATTAAATGAAACCGAAGTGAACATATGTAATGTCATGCTAGAACTACTAAAAATAATAGGGATAACTAAAATTATAATAAGAATGTAAAGTGGTAGTGACCATGAAGCCCAAACGACTCCTACCAAACCGCAAGATTGTAGTAACCAACAAGATCTTCAACCTGATCCAACTAAACCAAAAAGACCCATATAATATAGTGTGAGTATAGCCGAATACGTAGTAGGATCTTCCAAAGTACCTCTCATACATAAGTAAAGAAATAATTATAATGCACAATGAACAATAAGTGAAACTAAATTTTCTCATAAAAATGTATACTACGTTCCTCAACTCACCAAGGATACTCTCTTGAATTACCACACACAACAGAGTATTATATAATAAAAAATATAATGGGTACCCACTACCACTAATACACTAGTTTTCTATTTTCCCCAACTTCACACATCATGAGAATCTCTATCCAAAAATGCTAGCCAAAAGTCTCCTTGAAAATGCACCACAACATGCACCTCACACTTCAACATGCACTTCATGAATCAAAATACTAATTCCACATATCTCAAGTAACCAACAAGTATTCGAGATCCACTAGAGACCAAATAATGTTTATCATACATTTGGTATTATACCTCAAGCCATTACATACCATACATAGATTAAGGATCCTCAATCCATCACAACCCATACACATAAAACCTATAGTATCCTTTAAGATTCTTTATCTAGAATATATGTGTGTGAATAACCACAACCATTACAAAACTCTACACCCACATATGGGGAAAACTAACCATCGTTCATAACAAGAAATGTAAATACCAGGAGATAAGGGTAGAGTGAAAGGTGGGGGGGGGGGGTACTTATCTATTTATCCTCCCATCAGGATGTTTGGGAAAACACCCCCAGAGATTAGAATCCACAGGGGGTCAGTTTCCCAAAAAAAAGTTAGGATTCGTGTATTGAAACATAAAAAGTATATGATATAGTATAGATCAGAACCACACTATGGGAATAACATAGTCTTGGAATCAACTACGGTTAACATCTCTCAGACTCTCAGCTTCCACATGTTAGACTATATATCCTATAAGCACACGACCATTTAATGAGGTACATTAAGTTAATTTATCCATTTTTATCAGTTTCAATTTACATTAATAAATTATTTGAAAATTAATTAAAAATATTCATTTCCAAATATTATTATATTAGGTTCAAAAAAATATTATACCCTCACGCTATAATCAAACCAATTCCACATATTCTCAGAATGACAACCTCATCACTGCATCCCATCAAACTCTGTCCCCATAGATTAAATTTCATTAATTAATTTATGTAATTGCATCACCATTTCCATATTTTTGGGTATTCTAGGAAGACATTACATTCTACCAAACACAGTGGGATAAACATGGTGAATTGATAAACAGCACATCGAGTCTTTTCTTCCTATAGTAGGAGCGTAGACCCATCCAACCATGAGAATCTAAACACGGAAATAATGTGGCATACCCTACGCATTTCACCTATCTTGGAAGCAGAGTATGAAAAACCATATGCCTAACCATCGAGGAAATGAAATCATACAAACAAATAATAGATAAAAAAGAAACAACTTTCACAACAACGAGTAATCCCAACTTCAACACATTCCATCTTCTCTGGTGTTATCCATGACACTGCATGCATAAACCGATGTAGTTCTCCATCATAATCTCACATCACATTTTGGCCTCCCTACACCGACAACCATAAGACTTGTATCAATAGAACAACTAACCAACAGAAAGAGACATTTAATTAGGGTCTCATCCCCAAAATAAGGCATCCATATTTCACACACAATGATTTATCATTGATCCAAATTAGAAGACACATTAAATTTACAAGAATGTGAGAAAATAAATCTCTATAAGGAATTATATTTTATCATGAAATCGGTTCTGATTCCAAATTGAATTAACTGATTCAATATTCAGGTTCCAACAATAAGAAACCTAAAGAATAAGCTTTCCATGCTTCCACAAATCAATTAGAAAAATAATTTAACATTATTACAATTATTTTATCTACTTCCATTATCATGGTTTAGGAATATTATGAAATTCTCTTAAACATGCATATTACATCTATTATATTGTCATCAAATTATAACAACAATAGAATTCACTAACTTGAAACATTAATAATAAGCCAATTATTTATAAATTAATTATTTGTTTATGTTATTTACTAATTCCCATCAAGAAATACATGCTCAACCAATAATAGAATGGATATCACACTATCTAGAAAAAACAAGAGGCAAACTGTTATCATGATATAAAAAAACAACATCACTATTTGATCGATACCAATTCTTTAATTCAGTTCAAATATTTATTTGGTCAATTTCATTTCAACCCAAGGGGATAAATTATTCCAACTCTTTAATTTATTTAAATTAATCGAGAGGCATTGAATCCCCCCTCTCAAAAAGTAATTTACATTCATTAAACGTGAATGGATCAAAGAAATGGATCTAAATCACCTCTCCCACTATAACTACATCCACCTAGGGACGCCACAACACAAACAAAATAACCAAACAACTAGAAAACACCAATAGAATCATAAAGATCATTCACTATTTTATGGAAAATATACTTGGTAGAAAATGGATTTAAGAAAAACAATAATTGAGTTAAATCATATCTTATATCGAATACCGATAATTATGGATCGAAGGAGGGAGATTGGGATCGTTCCTTGATGAAATAATCCCCAAAATACTAATGGGTGGGCCGTTGGGTAACAAGGAGTCAAGGGAGAGCCACTAAGGCCGTATGTTTTGACAAAAAACTGAGTGGTTGGAAAATACTTAAAATAGAAAGCATCAGGGTATTATGTGACATATAAACCCCTTTAACGCCATGTAATGCATCGAGGTCAAGATCTGCTGAAAAATGTTTCACATATTCATTTTTTTTCTAGCACTGAAGACATACACATCCTGAAACACTATTTCACATCACCCAAAACACATGAAATTGGATTTCACATCGTCTAATTTAGTTACTCGATCTGTATTCCCCCATTTATAGAGTTTAGGTAACAGAACTCCTTCTAAATTCTCCCGAACCGCCTATGTGATATTAAATATTTAAAAATTCACCAAGGTTTGATCAACATATATATTGACCCTTATATAAGATACCTCTAAAAAAATTCCCATCCTCGAGATTCCAAAACCAATCCCAAGATGAAACTGAAAGGGTTTATCTAAAAAACCACCCCATGAGATACCTTTAAAACATTTTTCCACCATAGGATCTCACCACCTTATTGGAGGAATAAGAAAAAAACCAAAAACAAAAACAAAAACAGCTCCCAAACACTCTCCCAAGGGAGATACCTCTCAAAAGAGAGAAATCCAAAACATGGAACAAGATAAAACCATGTTATCACCAGAAATGGTCTACAACCACAAAACGAAAAATGATATAAGAGAATAGATAAAAATCAAACAACTCGGGGTATTAAGTGTATATTTTTTACTCTCATTCATATGTAATCACCTCTACACCACTAATACACTATAAAAAATGAACTATGGGGATAGAACGCCATGCAACAACTTCTCATTACAGTCCTGGATCTCTAGAGGCTACTCCTTGAAGGTCACATCATCATCATCGTAGATCTACCCCAATAGATGACATGAGAGTCATCATGAAGATAATTATGGAGTTGTGAAATGTAAAAAACATTGTGAATCCAGATCATATACAAGGGAAGTGCTACATGATATGCCACGACTTCAACACAAGATAACACTTCAAAAGTCTGAAAAAACCATGGTGAAAGCATAATCCCAGGACCAACCAGTCTCTACAGATGATGGAGAGTCACCTTTAGAAACTCAAGATCCCCAACATAAAACTCTACATGTATCCTCATATGATCGATATAAGAATTATGATGATCGTTCATTCCCTTTTTCCACTTTGGAATCACCTGAACGATCTCAGTAGTATTCTATACCAATTTCAGCCCAAGAATTGCTGAATCTCCAACCCAAGTCTAGCACAAAAGAAAATAGAAAGGACAACAATATAAGGCTTCAGATGATTCCATAATTATGGTGGAATTGAAACTATCGTTGTAAGTGAACTATACCAAAGGTAGGTGACTCATCAACGAACCTATAAAATATAGGACCCAAGATAACAACATGTCTTCAAGATTCTGGATAGTCCGCTCTATCTAAATGTCTAACTACGGATGAAAATCAGTGTTAAATAATAGATGAGATATAAGAGCATGTTAGATACCTCTCCATATCCTGATGGTAAAAATGTGGATCTCAATAGGAAATAATCATCCTCAAGACTCTGTCGAGCCTAACGACCTCCTCCAGATATTTCCTTGAGAAAATATCCACTGAGATCAACACCTTGACCACTATAAAGTGGGATGATTTCATTAAATGATCCACTAATAACGATATAGAATCATAGAATCCATGATTTCAAGGTAAACAAAGAATAAAGTCCATTAATATTTCCTCCCACTTCCATTGAAGAACAAATAACGGTTTGAGAAAACCACTGGGAACACAGTGCTTGGCCTTCACCTTATGGAAACCCAATCATCAAGACACAAAATATCCAAATGAATACTTCAATCGAGGCCACTAGAAATGAAATCTCAACAAATGGAACATATTTTTCACAATGGGATGTACCACTAAGGTATTACTATGGAACTCTATAAGGACCATATCTAGCACTTCCAAGAGAATGAAAATATGTCTCTCAAACAACACCCGATGTTGTTCATCCTCAGACCCACCACCAGGGGCCTCACCACAAACAACTCGATCTATGCAGACCTCCTCCTCAAGATTCCACATTTGGGATTCCTCCACCTATTGTACCATAGATTATTTCACCATAATTTGAAAAATAAAACCTCTTCCCCCCAACATCTCCTATATCCAGATGTATTTCTTAGTGTTTACCCATCATGATACATGAATCACCTGATTCACACAATGAATTGCAATGAATCTTCCCAATCAATGCATCAGCTAAAATATTCCCCCTTCGCATGTGTATACAAAATTTTGGCATTGTAATCCTATAAGAACTCCATAGACTTATGTTATCACTAGTTCCAGTCGCCCTAGGAGAGAACATACCTCAGGATCTTATGATCAGTGAAGACCACATGATTCTCACCAATAAGTTAATGTCTCCAAAAATTTACGGAATCATAACTACTTCAAACTCAATATAGTGGGTTACATAGTTACATTCAATGGGACAGAACAACCGATACTAATAATAAATAATCGATCTATGCTACATTAGAACACAACCTAACCATAGATGCGAAGAATCACAAAAACCTCAAACTGAACTCCTTATGTTGGAAGTTAAAGAACCAAAGCACTAACCAAATTCTACTTCAGATACACGAATTCTTCTTGACATAGATCAGTCCATAAAAATGCCTAATCGTTTCTGGTTAACACTATTATAGGATTCACAACTTTAGATAAATCAGATATCGACATCCTATATTAGCCTACAAGAACAAGGAAACATCACACCACTACCAATATCTTGGGGGATGAACAAGAAAAAAATTCCTATATCATCGAGGGATCCACAACCACTCCCAATTGGGATAAAAATATACCCATGAAATGGACTTCTTGAGGCCCAAAAACACATGGAAAATGTACCAAACAACACTTGTTGATGAAGAACTCCTAAAATGACACAAAGAAGCTCTTCATAATCCTCCTAGAATGCTAAGAACACAATTATTCAAATGATAAATACCACCCTGAACATATATTGGAACTCACAGAACACAACATTCATCCACACCATGAACATGGCTGGAGCATTCATCAAACCAATCAAAATCACAATGAACTCATAATTCCAATGAAGACAACAAAAAGCAGTCTTCAGGATATCCTCATTCTTCACATTCATCTAATGATATCCTAACCACAAATCCATCTTCCAGAACTGTCTTCCATCCTCCTGTTTATAAAATAATTCCCCAATATATGGAAGAGAATAACTATTTTTCACTATCACATTGTTCATGTTGCAACAATCGATACACAACCACAAACTACCACTAAACATATTCATGAACAAAATCAGTGCACCCCATTGTGACACACCTGGATGATTGATATCATAATAAAACATTCAATTGAGCTATACACACATATATCGTAACTCATAAGGTGACATCCTACATAAAGACTTCGATATAGGTGACAAAACTGAATGTATATTGATCCTGAACTCGATCTGTCATTGAGGAGTTAATTCCATGAGATTCTTTGAAAAGACTTTAGGGTAATCTTCTAATACCTTGGGAAATGCTAACTGGTCATCCTCTAAAAAAATCATCATCTGCTCAGCCATCAAGTATGACAAGTAAGGAACACTCCTCTGACCCATTTGTTGGTCTCCCTCACCAACTGACAAAACAATATCTCCATCAACATCGAAGAGCACCACCTGCCTCTAGAATGAATCCACCATACCCTATAATGAATACAACTAATAAATACTGAGGATGTATTGATATGGCTGAATTTGAATACATAAGAAATCTCCCCAAGAGTGGTAATGCCCCATCAATTGACTAAAGTATCTACATACCTCAAAGAAGTCAACTCTATCTTTTTATGGCATAGTCCAGGCCAAGGGAACAAGAAGCCTCACTTCCTCAAGTCCGAATGCATGGAGAAGGGAAGGTGATATGAAAGAGCATGTAAATACTAAATCAAACTAGGCATGCACCCAAGTAGAAAAAAATAAAATGGTGCCTCGAACAGCATCTAGCTCATCTAGTTCTGGAAACGCTAAATCATGAAGCTGACCATGACCTGCTCCATGGCCTCTATAACCCTACTTACAACCAACTATATGTTTTCACTATAATGTCTAAAGTGAGGGAGTGTACCTGGGATTTACTCAGCCGACCCCATCAACTCACTTCTAATACCAATGTAGAGAAACCTGTTGTTGCCTCATATGGAATGAACACATTAGAAGAACATGAAGGGGAAGAATTGATACATGATGACTGCTCAGAAAGGTCAGGAACTCATTCCATTGATGACCTCAGACTCCATAAGCAAAACAAGTTCATGATCCCCTAGAATCGGTCTAAGAGAAGATGAAACCAGAGAAATAGACTTGAGGTATATGACATACCCCCTCGCTGAATGGAAACTATTCTTCCCTAAAAACTAGGACACCTGATTCACAACTCTTCTTCACGAGGAATAATGATGACTCCCCATTTGTAATGACCCGATTCAGGATAATATTCTATGGATGATCACTAATTTTTTGAGAACATTAAGATATGTATTCAGTATACACAAGGTGACTTGGTGATAGTCTTTTAGATTAAAGGGAACCACAAAAAAGCTTTCTCAGGCCTCCTCAACTAAAAAAAGATCTGAATCATATCATATAAGGTTTATAAAATGGATCGTGTACTCTCCCACACTAGAGGTTCCCTGCCAAAGTGTAAGTGGTTACAGGAGAATGGACATCTTCATGATCAAATAAATAAACACAACTCTGAACTAGTCTCTGAACTCCTCCCATGATACAATCGAATCCTCATGATCCCTAAGGAATAAGAACCACTGCTGCCTCACTCCCCCATACAACATCATAATTATAAGTGATACTGAGTTCTCTTTCAATACCTAGAACAAATTGAAGGTGATATATACCTCCTCCGACCAGTTATCCATGACTACATAAGAAAAGGATCCCTCGTACTTCTGTTGAATCTGGTGATGAAACTCTTAGAGTTTCCTCTTCCATGTGTCATCATCATCAACCTCAACTCTAAAGTGATACTCTAGAGTAACCGGCTAAACAACTTGTAAGCGATCCGGATGAGGACATTTACCTTGATCCAAACCTACAAAATAAAAAATAGTTAGAGATCATAATCCTTGAAATGGAAGTCATTAACATTAATTAATAATTTTATTTTATTTATTTAATAATATCCTATCCCACATTCTACCAATTCAAAAAGAATATCAAAGAATAATGATACAAGATTATTTCCCAGGTCTCTACCATGAAACATTATATCACCCCATTTAGTAGTCACTGTAATCTTAATGGTCCATGTAATATATCACAGGGGCCCTAAATACCTATTTCTCAGCAAGTATCCTATGTTTATATTTATTCCAAAATATAGTTGACACCATTTACCTACCAACCCATGAATCCACACTCGTGCCTAACCAGAAACCCTAAATTATCCCTCAACCAGACATCTACAGCCACTCTATCACTACACCACCAGACAAAGTGTACCCCTCCGGGACTGATAATGGGAAGAGACAAATAATGACCTTTGAGTCCTGCCTCTAGTAGGCCTTGGGTTGGAGACTAGCACTGAGGGTATAGTAAACACATAGATTGAAGGAATTATCCTCTAAGATAACAGATGAGAATGAGAGATATAAGATAGGCACCAACCAAATCCTCCTAAAACCACAACATAAATAAAACACATGTCCACATATGTAATTTCATGTAGTAAATACAATAACTGAAAGGGAAAACTACAAGTACCAAAACAAAGTAAAGAGGTAGTGAACTTGAAGCCCAAACTTGTCCTACAATACCCCATGCCAGTAGTAACCAGCCTGATCCCCAACCTGCTCCAACTAACCTAAAAAAAGTTTATATAATTAAGGGTGAGTATAATAGTATACTCTTTAGGATCCTACCTAGAGCCTCTTGTGAAGAAGTAATGAATGAATGATAAAGCACAATGAAAAACAATTGAAACTAACTCATCACCTAAACATGTATACTATGTTCCTAGCCTCACCATGGATTCTCTCACCATGTATCACATACACGAGAATATTATAAAAAGTTAATATTAAGGAGACCTCACTACCACTTCCCCATTGATTTGTCGCTTTGTCCCAACATCTCACATCTTGAGTATCTCTCTCCAAAAATGATAACCTAAAAACACCTAGGAAAAGCACCACAACATGCACCTCATGTGTTAAAATGAACCATGTGCATAACACCACCACATTAACATATCCAATGTGACCAGGTTGTTTACCTGATCTAGCACAAACCACATAACATGTATCATACATTAGGTATTATACCCCAATACATTACAACCCATACATCAAATAAGGTTCCTCATACCATCACATCCCATACAAGTTATTCCTATAGTATCCTTTAGGTAACTATATCTAGAATATATGTGTGTGAAAGACCACAATACATTAAAAAACTCTATATGTATATATATATATGGGATAACTACCAGCCATGGATTCCTGAAAATGTAACTACTAAGAGAAGAGGGTAGGGCCAAAGGGGGTAGTTATCCATCAATCCTCACATCATGATGTTAGGGGAAACACCCCTAGGGCTAAGAATCCCCGGGGTGTGAGTTACCCTAACCGTTAGGGAGCAGTACATTATCTAAAAAAAGTACAAGATATAATATAGATCAAAAACACTCTATGGTCATAAAGTAATCATATTCTCAACTAAAACTAATGTCTCGCAGACTCCCAGCTTCCACTACTAATACTAGATATCTTATTAGCACAAACCCATTTAATGAGATACATTAAGTTACTTTATCTATTTTACGAGTTTCACATTATGTTAATTAATTATTTAAAAATTAATTAACCATAATCATTTCAAAATTTTATTAAATTAACATCATAGAAATTACCACGCCTTCTGGGAATAAGAAAACTATATCCACAACTTCTCAGAATCATAACCTCGTCATTACATCCTAGAAAGATCCAACCCCATGGGATAACCATGATTAATTCATTTATTTAATAGAATTTTGATTTAATTAATTTTAGGTATTTGTGGAAAAAATTCTAATCTACCAAGCACAAGGGTCAAAACACTGTGAATATATGAACTACCCATCAAGTCATTTACACTTATAAGAGGAGCTCAAACCCATCCAACCACGAGAAGCTAAACTCAGAAAGAACATGGGATACCCCACACGTATTCACCTCACTTGTATTGAGAGTAAGAAAAATCACCTATATCAAGTAGAGTATAAATTAAAGAAGATAAAAAACAATATATCAACAAGCTACAACTTTCATATCAATGTTTATTCCTAGTTTTAACCCATTCAATCATCTCTGGTGTCCTCCTTTATACCACATGAATAAACTGATGCATCATTCCACTCCAACAATCAATTGCTACCAAATGAACTAGGCCTAATTTCCAAACACACCACAATAGCCTTCCAGGCTCAGCCATATTTTGCTCATATCACAACTGAGACTCCCAACACTCACAACCACAAGACATGTATCCAGACCAGAACACAAGCAGCAAGAACATAAATAGAAATGGGCTCTCATATCTAAAACAAGGCATCTATCATTCACACATAATGATCTCTCATTGATACAATGAACAAGGAAATTGGACTTTATATGAAAGTGGGAAACTCAGGCCCTACAAGATATTATATTTTATCAAAAAATTGGTTCTTATTCCATCTTGAATTATCCAATTCATTATTCTGGTTCAAAATATGGGTAAACTAAGAAAAAATCATATCAAGTAATGAAAAATTTATTGAAAAATTTATTTAACATGCCTTTAATTATTTTATAAAAAATCATCAACACGACTCATGTCTATTAACCATTTCCTTTAAACATGTATACTACCACAATGAGATTATCATCAAATTATAATAATAACTAGATTCATTAACATGCCTCTTTAATCATAACCCAATTAAATATAAATTAATTATGTTTTAATATTCTCTACCAATTCTCATCAAGAATGACATTATCAACCAAGAAAGAAATATATATCACACTATCTAGAAAAACAAGAGGCAAATTGTTTTCACTGTATAAATAAACAACATCATTTTTTGATCGTTACCAATTATTTAATCTGATTAAAATTTTTATTAGGTCAATTTCATTACGATCCAAGGGGATAATTAATGCTAACTCTAAAATTGAACATAAATATATCATGAAAAATATAATCTCCTAACTCAAATGGTTATTGATGTTGTTTGCCTGACAATGGTTCAAAGAAATAGATCATGATCACCTATACCGCAACAACAACACTCACCCAAGGATATTGTGGAACAAACACACTATCCAAACACCAAGGAAACTCAATTAGAACCCAAGATATAACATGCCATTACATGGAAAAGATAAAATGGAGGACACCAATCGAATAAAATGAAAGAACTGTGGTATATTAAACCTTATTTTGAAGATGGATTGCTAAAAATTGATGGAGGTAAGTAGGTGTCACACCTGGAATTCGTTGAGGTACAACATTAATTTTAAATTTTTATTTCATGAATTAATTTCATATTTATTTAAATTTCTTGGTTGTATCACTGGCTGAACCTGATGTGGGTTGCCCATTATGGCAACGATCTGTGCGCGCAAGCCTTACACCGCTCAACGCATGGGTAGGGCATGAGCGAATCCATGCAGCTTTGCCATTTTAACGTGCGATGTCCATTGCGCGAACGTTTCAAATACTGGTTGATTAACTTCAGTTTTCATATTATAATAATAATAATAATAATTATTATTATTATTATTACATTATTATTATTATTATTAAGTTTATTATTATTAAAACCTTTTATCTTTATTTTATTTCATTTAGTTCTTTTATTTATTGAATTTGGTTGTTCTATTTTTTATTTGTTTTTTTATTATTAATCCCCCCATGAAAACCCTAGCAACCAACCCCTAATTCACTTTTATTTTTTTTCTTTCCTCCCTTTCTCCTCTCTCCCATGGCCTCCCTTCTCCACTCCTCTTCCCTTTTCTCATCCTTCTCCCCTTCTCCTCTTCTATCCCCCGCTCGGCCGCCCCCCTCCTCTTTCTCCCATCCATTCTTCATCCCTCGCGACACCTCTTCTCCTCCTCTCCTTCTTCTTCTCATTCTTCTTTTCCTTCTCTCCCTCCCTTTTCTTCTCTTTTGCCTTGCACCACTTCTCCTTCCCTTCCCATCTGCAGCTCCCTCTCCCCTACTGCCTCCCGCTCACCCAGGCGGCCCTCCTTCATCCCGCCCCTCATCTCCCCATCGCCCTTCCCCTCTCCCATCCGGCCGCCATCCCTCTTTCGTCCTTTCACCGGACCATCCAACCAGCAGGCCCCTCCTCCCCTCCTCTGCTCCACGGCCTACCCTCCCCAACTACCTTCCTCCTCTTTCTTCCATTCCTCCAAACTGCCTCCTGCACACCGCTCGCGCTGGCCAGACAACCGTCGTGCCGCCCCTAGTCGCTTTGCCGAAGTTCCAAAATAAGGGTTTGTTATTAATTATATTTAATTATTTTGATTTGTTAAATATATATTTACGTTATTTATTTATTAATGATTTTTTTAAGTGTTCATTAATTATATTATTGTTATTAAATATGTTAATCATTTTATTTGTTTGAATTGGTTTAATTGATATTTATGTTATTTAATTATTAATGCATTTGTTTAAGTGTTAATTAATTAATTTATTGCTATAAAATTTGTTAATCATTTTATTTATTCGAATTGTTTAAATTGAAAATTAGTTTATTTAATGTTATTTACATTTGGTAAATTGTTAATCAATATAATTTATTTTTTTAATCATCATATTTAATTGAAAATTTTGAATTGATAATTAATTTAGTTAGTTAGTTTTCGAGTTTTACACTTATTAATAAACTAATTTAATTGTTATTAGATTTGTTTAATGGTTTATTAATTTGCTGTTATTTTCTGGGTTGGCACCGTGGTGACTTGGTCTACTGTTTTGGAACCTTTTTGACCGCTCCATATGGTGCGACCGTTGCACAATGTGAGTTTTGTGCCATGTCGCGTTTCGTACCAATTTGAGGTTGGTAGTTTCGCATGATTAAGTAATTTGATCGATTAGTCTGATTGATTGATTAATTTAATATGTATTTTATTTAAATGTTGTTGTGAGTTTTTGGTTTAACTGGTAGAGCATGGTGTTTAACTTGTTTTAGTGGATTGTTTAGATTGTCGGGTTTATATTATTTTGTGCCTTGGTTTTTGAACAAATGCAGTAGTTGAAATTTGATCCTTGTCACAGTATTAGTGTGCGTCCGAGTGGGTTTTTCACTGTTTATTGTGTTGTTTTATTTTCATAAAACTCATAAACCAATTTTTAAAATGTTTGATCAAAATTAGTTTGGTTCTCAACATTCTGTAGTTCTTGCATGTTGTGAGGTTCTGTGTTCTGTGTTGTGTCTTGACCTTGATGGGTAGGGTGATCTTTGAATATTGAGGACAAAAGGGGAAGCCTGGGTACTAGGTGGGCGGACTAGACTAGCGTTCTAGTGATACAGGAGTGGCCTCGTCCCAGTTTCACTTAGCAGGACTAACGCTTACAACACTAACTAAACATTGGGAGATGACTAGAGACCACTATAGTAGGATGTGTTTCCCTACCAGTGGCTCTTGTATGGGAATGTATGATATTGTTCACCGAGACATGAGGTTTTAGAGCCCCACACATCTTTAGTACATTATGGCCTCTCCCACTTTTGTTACTCCTGTGCGATTATATACCCATTACTAGTTGGTTTTGGTGTCTTCTATGGTTTCAAAAGGTAAGAATGTTTCATTTTCTTTCAGTACCAAAAACTGCTTTTTACTATTTTAAAACTGTCTTTTTTTGTTTAAAAATTGTTTCCATCAAAATGTTTGAGCATTTATTTACTTTCTCTAAAATTTGAACCTGCAAACTACTTTTTTCATCTAACCCTTTTTATGTGGAATCTTTTCCCTGGTGCCATCCTATTGAGTTATTTCTCACACCCTACCCTTCGGTGTAAGTAGATCTGATTATGTATGATATAGGGAAATGACATTGTTTTGAGGATGGCGGTCCGAGTTTTTAGTTGGTTCATGTTATTTAGTGCTGGTGGTGGAGGCGTGACAGTGATATTCTTCCATTAGGGGATAGTTGTTGGTTTGTTTTTTTGTCACTTTTTTTCAGTGTTAGTTGTGTTGGGGTTTTAGTTGCCCTTTTTTTGAGACTTGTTCATGCTTTTTTCAAAACATGTGGTTGTAGTGTTGATTTCCAAATTCAGGTTACTTATGGTTTGTTTCTGGTTATTATATTGTAAAATCATTCCCAAAAATTCAAAAATGATACCCGAGAACTTGTGCCAGCCTGTGGAGATCGGGAACGCCCTTCGGGCCTTGTCGCGGGCCGAGTCTGACATCGAGTTGATGGAAACCCGATTTGTTTTGTGAAAAATGGTATCAGAGGAGGTTTAGCTCTTGGTTTATGTTATTTGGGATGAGTTTGGTTATACAGAATTTGGGACTGTCAGGGCTCGGAATTCATGTTGCGAGTAGGGTGTCTGGCTAGCACTCCTTGTGACAGATACTGAGTCACCATGTGATGTCAGGATTCTTGTTTAACTTCTTTTATAGGTGGGACATACAGGCTGAAGACTATACGTGGACACCATAAAGGAATGTAGAGTTTTGACATGAAGTCATTTTTGAATGTTTGGATTACTAATGATTATTTATCTTGCTGAGAAATTCGGTTCCTCTTGAGGTATGTGATATTGATGGTATTCCATTTTGAATGTTTCCCTTTTCAGCAAGATGCCTCCTCGGAGAGCTCCCATGATCCCACGGGAGGAAGCAGGAGAGTGTTCTCCTATGCCGCTTGATCCGAGATTGGTAGAGCCTTTGGTTCGAGCCATTCAGCCTTTGGGACAAGGAGAAAATCCTGCCCCCACCCCTTTTCCAGCCAGAGGGGAAGAATCCTGCTCAAAGAAGGATAAAGCTCAGGAGTTTCTGAAAAACAATCCTCCTTCATTCTGAGGTAGTTCATAACCTCAGGAGTTAGAGGAATGGCTTGAAAATATAGAACGCATGTTCTAATTTCTCAACACGCCCGAGGAAGTCAGGGTGAAGTGTGCCTCCTTCCAGCTAGAGGGTTCCAGTCGCAACTAGTGGGAATCAGTGGTCCAGGATGGGAAACATGAGAACAAGAGTTAGAAAGATTTCAAGGTTATCTTCAACGAGCAGTATTCTCCAGAGTTCCTAGCCTACACTAGATCTCGGAAGATCATGGTTCATTGGCAAGGGAATCAGACAGTGATGGAATATGCAAACCACTTTTCTAAGCTGGTGCGGCACGCACTTGAGATAGTTTCGAGCGAATTCATAAAATCTCAGAAGTTTGAGAAGGGTCTTTGACCATAAATTTTCTCTCAGGTTTTCCTATTCAAGATGAAGACTTATGCTGAGGTGGTCGATCGTGCTTGCATGGCCGAGATTGACCAAAGATGAATCTTAGGGTTTTCTAGATCAGTGTGAGGTTTTTACAGCGGCAGTTCCTCCGAAAAGAAGAGGAAGCGGGATGAGTATTGGAAGAATAGTGGTGGTGGCTTAAGCTATCCCTATAGGCAGATATCATCTGGGGATTCTGATGCAAATCCCATTGTGTGCCATCAGTACAGAAATGTAGGGCACATCCGACCTACGTGACCACATCCTCCCATACCTTGCTCTGGGTGTGGAGTCATGGGGCACCTACAACGTTTTTGTGGAACTGTATGCCCTTACCAGAGTGGGACTAGAACTGTAGCTTCCAGGGGTGTATCAGTGCAGTCTGAGCCGACCAGGATGCCATGATCTCAGTTCGGTGGTCGTGGTGTCAAGACCGGATCATCTTCTTGGAAGAACCAGATTAGGGAGGAGCTCTAGGTGGGCGGTCTTTCTCAGGAAGGGACCAGGAAATTGCATGTTGTTGATCACACACCAGTGGGATCTGATGTAGGGCCTTCGACTATTCGAGGTACCATTCTGGTTGCATCTTCTATAGATACAGTTTTATTCGATACTGGTTCTTCAGTTTCTTTCAAATCTTCTCGCCTTGTGAATCTGCTCAACCATCCAATCGAGCTGTTATCATTTTCTATGGAGTTGGAAACACCGTTGGGGAAAAAAGAGGGAGCAAGGCCTTAGGTTCCCATCGTGTGCACTCTCTGTGTCGGGATTCGAGATGGAATAGGATTTCAAGGTCCTTAACATGGACCTATTTGTTGCGATCCTCAGAATGGACTGGCTGGTGCGCTTTCAGGCGCACATTAATTGCTATCGGCGCCGAGTCAGCCTTACGGCACTAGATGGGACTCCCCAATTATTTCACAGAGAATGGGATACTCGGTCGGGACGCACGAGACCTCCAATCCCTGAGTTGGGAAATATCGGTTATCAGTTATCGTCGCTCGCACTGGAGAACGATGGTGGTGTTCCTCCGGGTGTGTTACCTCGTGTAGTGGATGAGTTCCCAGAGGTCTTCCCAGATGATTTTTCAAGCTTACTCCCAGAGCGTGACGTGGAGTTCTTGATCGTGTTGGTTCCCAGAACACAACCTATATCTCTTCCCTCATATCATATGGCCCCCACCAAATTGAGGGAATTAAATATACAACTAGATGATTTGGAATCCAAAGGATTCATACGCCCGCTCGTCTCTCCTTGGGTTTCCGTGGTTTTATTCATGAAGAAGGCCGATGGAACCCTCCGGCTGTGCATTAATTAACAGAAATTGAACATGGTTACCATCAAGAATAGATACGCTTTACCCCGGATTGACGATTTGTTCGACCATCTAAAGGGGTAAAAGTGGTTCTAGAAGATTGATATGCGTTCCGGTTACCACCAGCTCAGGGTGGGAGAAGCAGATATCCTGAAGATGACTTTCTGAAGAAGGTATGGTCACTTCGAGTACCTGGTCATGCCTTTCGGATTGACGAATGCTCCTGCAGTTTTCATGGCACTCATGAATAGGGTGTTCCACCAATATCTCGACTCATTTGTCGTGGAATTTATGGATGACATCCTAGTTTATTCTGGATCTGAGGAGGATCATGAGCATCACCTATGTGTTGTTTTGGGCACATTGTCAGGTCATTGCCTGTATGACAAACTCTCGAAGTGCACATTCTGGATCCGGGAAGTGATGTTTCTGGGGCATGTCATCTCAGAACAAGTGGTTTCAGTGGATCCTGAGAAGATTAGGGTAGTTATGTCATGGGAGCAGCTGAGAAAAGTGTTTGAGATAAGGAGTTTTCTGGGCATGGCTGGTTATTACATGCGCTTTGTCCAGGACTTCACGCGGCTTGCCTCCCCCATGACCGCACTCACCTAGAAAGGGGTGATGTTTGAGTGGATCCCATAGTGTCAGGCATCCATTGATGAGTTGAGGTGGGTTTGACCATGACATTGGTGTTGACATTACCGGAATCTGGAAAGGGATATGTGGATTATTGTGATGCTTCAGGTATGGGCATTGGATATGTGCTCATGCAGGATGACCATGTGGTGGCTTATGGTTCTCGCCAGCTGTGGCCGCATGAGGAGAATTACCTGACTCAAGACTTAGAGTTGGTAGTGGTGATGCATGGTTTGAAGACATGGTATCACTATATCTTTGGGGAGAATTTTGTGGTCTATTCTGACCATAAGAGCATGGCCTACATTTTCTCTCAGAAGGATCTCAATATGAGGCAGCACCGCTGGGTCGAGTACCTGCGGGGTTTTGACTTTTACTTTGTCTATTACCTTGGAAAGGGTAATGTGGTAGCCGAAACCTTGAGTAGGAAAGTACCAGTGTAGATGTTGAGGACGTCTAGCGATGAGTGGACTTTGATAGGGCTTTTCCCACAGATGCACCAGGAGAGCAGGGAGCATAGTGGAGGTACCTTCTTGGCTAGAATTCAGTTGTCTCCTATTCTTCTGTAGTTGATTCAGTAGGAGAAGCCCTAAGATGAGTTGTGTCAGTGATCTATGTTCCTTATTCATGGTGGGAAGTCTATTTCTGATTGGCCCTTGTTTTTCCATAGTGTCTTGTGCTTCAAGGGCCATGTTGTGGTGTCGTTGTCTCTACGGAAGGTGGTGATACGGGATAGCCACCAATCTCAGTGAGCCGTCCATCCTGGTACCACCAAGATTTACTATGGTGATCGCCATCAGTTATGGGGGCCAAGTATGAGACTGGACATAGCCGACATTGTGTCAAGGTGCTACACTTTTCAGCAGGTGAATGTAGAGCACCAAAGGCCATCTGGGTTGCTTCAACCACTACCCATTCCTACCAGAAAGTGGGATGAGGTCTCCATGGACTTCATCATTGGCTTGCCTTGGACACCTCGGTGGAGGAATTCTTTTTGGGTAGTGATTGATCGTTTGACCAAGTCATATAGCTTTATCTCGATCAAATATACAACGATGCTAGATGAGTTGGGCCACTTGTATGTTCAGGAGGTAGTCAGACTTCATGGTTTGCTATCGACAGTTGTTTCTGACCGATACCATTGCTTTACATGCCGATTTTGGGGAGGCCTCTAGAAGGTTTTGGGGTCGCAAATTAAGATGAGCACGTCATACCACCCTCAGACGAATGACCAAACGGAGCGAGAAAATCAGATTTTGGAAGACATGATTCACGCATGTGTGTTAGATTTTGGAGGTTCGTGGGATAGCCATTTGGGATTGGTTGAGTTTGTTTATAATAATAGTTACCAATATTCCATAAAAATGGAACCCTTTTAGGCACTCTATGGCCAGCCATGTCGGTCTCATCTTTATTGGGATGAGGTTGGCGAGACCTCGCTCTTGGGACCGAGCCTTATTTAGGAGATGCCTGAGAAGGTCAAGCTGATTAGGCAGTGGCTGTTGATAGCTCAGAGTCGTCAAAAATCATTTTCATATCAGAGGTAGCGGGATCTTGAGTTTTCAGTGGGGGAAAGAGTGTTCCTGAAAGTGGCCCCTCGGTTGGTTCACCGTTGTCTGGGGAAATAGGGGAAGCTAACACCGAGTTATGTCGGACCATTTGAGATTTGTGAGCGGATTGGAAAGGTGGCATACAGGTTAGATTTTCCCTCGCAGTTGTCGTCTATTAACAACATATTTCATGTCTCCAAAATAAATAATTACAATCCCAATCTGTCGCATGTGATAAATTGGGAGAAGCTCGAGATAAAGTCTGACTAATCTGTGTTTGAGAAACCAGTGTAGATAGTGGATTCTCAGGAGAAGGTGCTTCATGGAAATTCCATTCCTTTGGTTCGTATTCTATCGAAACACGGAAGTGACCAGCATGAGACATGGTAGCTCAAGTCTTGGGTTGAGAAGGAGTATCCGTTTCTATTCTCTGATCAGGCTTCAAATTGACTTTCCAAGGACATAATGTTTTCATGGTGGGGATAATTTTCACGCCCGGACTTCGTTGAGGTACAACCATAATTTTAAATTTTAATTTCGTGAATTTATTTCATATTTATTTAAATTGCTTGGTTGTTGCACATGCTGAACCTGATGCGGGTTTCCCAATGTGGCAACAATGTGTGCGCACGAGCCTTACACCGCTCGGTGCACAGGCAGGGCACAGGCGAAGCCGTGTGGATTTACCATTTTAACGTGTGGTGTCCATTGCGCGGACATTTCAAATGCTAGATGAATAACTTCTGTTTTCTTCTTATAATAATAATAATAATTATTATTATTATTATTATTGTCATTATTATTAATTTTATTAATATTAAAACCTTTTATCTTTATTTTATTTCATTTAGTTCTTTTATGTATTGAATTTGGATGTTCTTTTCTTTATTTTATCTTTATTATTAATCAACCCCATGCAAACCCTAGCCACCACCCCCAAATTCTCTTTTCTTTTTTTGTCTTTCCTCTTTTTCTCCCCTCTCCCGTGGCCTCCCTTCTCCCCTCCTCTTCCCTTTTATCCTCCTTCTCCCCTTCTCCTCTTCTCTCCCACGCTCGGCCACCCCTCCCTCCTCTTTCTCCCTTCCCTTATTCCTCCCTCCCTCCACCTCTTATCCTCCTCTCCTTCTTTTATCCTTCTTCTTTTCATTCCCTCCTTCCATTTTGTTCTACCGCGCCCCATATCTCCTTCCCTTCCCATCCGTGGATCCCTCTCCCCTACTACCTCCCGCACACCCAGGCGGCCCTCCTTCATCTCGCGCCTCATCTCCCCATCGCCCTTCCCCTCTCCCGGTCAGCCACCAGCCCTCCTTGATCCTTTTTCCAGACCGACCAGCTATTAGGCCCCTCCTCCCCTCCTCTGCTCCATGGCAAGCCATCCCCAAATCCCTTCCTCATATTTCCTCCATTCCACTGGACCGCCTCCCACACCCCGCTCGTGCTATCGGACTGCCTCCCATACCCCGCTCGCACTACCGGACCACCTCCTCCACACCACTCGCACCCGCCAGACAACCGTTGTTCCGCCCCTCGTCGCTTTCCCGAAGTTCCATGATAAGGGTTTCTGATTAATTTTATTTAATTTTTTTGAGTGGTTTAATTGATATTTAAGTTTTTAATTATTAATTAATTTGTTTAAGTGTTAATTAATTAAATTATTGTTATTATATCAGTTAATAATATTATTTATTTGAATTGGTTAAATTGATATTTAAGTTATTTAATTATTAATGAATTTGTTTAAGTGTTAAATAATTCATTTATTGCTGTTAAAAATTTTAAACATTTTATTTATTCGAATTGTTTAAATTGATAATTAATTTATTTAATGTTCATTACATTTGTTGAATTGTTAATCAATTTAATTGGTTTTGTTAATCATCTTATTTAATTAAAATTTTTGAATTGTTAATTAATTTATTTAGTTAGTTTTGGAGTTGTACACTTATTAATAAACTTATTTAATTGTTGTTGGATTTGTTTAAGGGTAAATTAAATTGCTGATATTTTCTGGGTTGGAACCATGGTGACATGGTCAACTATTTTTGGACTTTTTTGACGGCTCCATACGGTGCAACTGTTTCACAATGGGAGTTTTGAGTCGTGTCGCTTTTCGTACCTATTTGAGGTAGGTGGTTTCACATGCTTAGGGAATTTGATCAATTAGTCTACTGGTTTGATTAATTTAATATGTATTTTATTTAAATGTTGTTGTGAGTTGTCGGTTTGACTGGTAGAGCATGGTGTTTTACTTTTATTAGTGGCTTGTTTAGATTTCCGGGTTTATACTGTGTTATGCCTTGGTTTTTGAAAAAATGCAGCAGTTGAAATTTGATCCTTATCGCAATCTTAGTGTGCGTCCGAGTGGGGTTTTCACTGTTGATTGTGTTGTTCTATTTCCTTAAAACTCATAAACCAATTTTTCAAATGTTTGATAAACATTAGTTTGGTTCTTGAAATTTCGTATTTCTTTCATGTTGTGAGGTTCCGTGTTGTGTGTTGTGTCTTGACCGTGATGGGTAGGTTGAACATTGAAAATTGAGCACAAAAGGGGAAGCATGGGTACTAGGTCAGTGGACTAGACTTGCATGCTAGTGATACGGGAGTGGACTTGGCCTAGTTTCACTTAGCGGGATTGATGCTTACAACACTAACTAAACATTGGATGATGAATTGAGACCACTATGGTAGGAGGTGTTTCCCTACTAGTGGCTCATGCACATGAATTTATGATATGGTTCACTGAGACGTGAGGTTCCAGGGCCCCACACAGCTTTAGTACTTTAGGGCCTCTCCCACTTTTGTTTCTCTTGTGTGATTATATACTTATCACTAGTTTGTTTTGGTGACTTCTGTGGTTTCAAAAGGTAAAAATGTATCATTTTATTTCAGTACCAAAAACCCATTTTTCATATTTTAGAACATTCTTTCTTTCGTTAAAAACTATTTCCATCAAAATGTTAGTGCATTTATTTTCATTCTCTAAAATTTGATCCTCCAAACTCCTTTGGTCATATAACCCTTTTTATGTGGAATTTTTTCCCTGGTGCCATTCTATTGAGTGATTTCTCACACCCTACTTACACCCTTGGGAGTATGTAGATCTGATTATGTCTGATGCATGGAAAGGGAAAGGTTTTGAGCACGGTGGTCCGAGTTGTTAGTTGGTTCATCCGATTTGGCGCTGGTGGCAGAGGCCTGACAATGATATTATTCAATCAAGTTACAGTTGATGGTTTGGTTTTTGGTTACTTTTTTTTGGGGTTAGTTGTGGTTGAGTTGTAGTTTCTCTTTTTTGGTGAGGCTTGTTCATGCTATTTTTAAAACATGTGGTTGTAATGTTGATTTCGGAATTCAGTTTACTTATGGTTGATTTCATGTTGTTATACAGGTAAATCATTCCCAAAAATTCTAAATTGACACTCGGGCACTTGTGTCAGCCTGTACGGATTGGGAACGCCCTTCTGGCCTTGCCACGGGCCGGGTCAGGCGTTGAGTTGATGGCGACCCGATTTGATTCGTGACAGTAAGGATTGTTCCTCGATGAAGGAATCCACAAAACATTATAGAGAGGGTTGATGGGTAACATGGGGTCGAGGGAGATCCATTGGATCCATAGGTTTTGACAAAAAATGAGTGGATGAAAAGCACAAAAAACATTACAGGTTCAGGGTTTTACACAATGTGTAATACCATATCATGTTGTGTAATGCCTTGAGTTTGAGTTCTGCCAAAAAACACATCAGATATTGATTTTATTTTATTTTTCAAACCCATATGACATACACTTCATAAAACCCTATTTCACATCATCACATCCAGTTACAAGATTTGTAATCCCAACTTTTCAAGATTTTATTTAACCAAAATCCTCTAAACATATTTCAATCCACCTCCAATAACATTGATTATTAAAAATGCACTAATGGTTGATCTATTATGATCTTGGTCTTGACAACTATTTTCCCTAGTATAAAGAATAAATTTGGGGGAATAGAAAATGAAATGACACAACAATAGATTGTATTTCATACATTAATGTTTTAAATATTTAACATGAAATTTTTAACTAAATTATTCGTTTCTATTTGTAAAAATGTTCTTTGGAGGATCTTGATGAGTGGTAATATTTCAACTTTGGGCCAACTGATCATTCACATATGGTATAGAGAGATGAGAACCGTGAGAGATTATGTTGTCAACTGGAGAAGCGTATTATCCCCACTTGATATTAGATGAATTTAGGTTATAATTAAGGTATAATTTTGATTGATTGAACACATGTATAGGTATAATATGATCATTCCAAGGTATACGAGGCTAAAATAATGGTCCAATAAGAGAGTAAACAAAATCAAAAGTCCAATGATGAATTTATGAAATTTATGGAAAATGAATGTCCATAACATTCACCATAGTCCACCAAATCTTTTGATATATGTGCTTCAATGATTCAAAAGTTATATTATAAACCAACTATAAGTCATAGTGGTGGTTGTGATGATGGCATCCATAATAATGGAGATGGAGATGGTGATGGTTATGGTGATGATGATATTTATGGAAATAGGCATGGTGAGGATGATGGCGAGGGTGGAAATGAGGATAATGGTGATATTAATGAAAATGTTGATGATATTTGTTTTAATGAGAGATATATTGATTTTTTATGTATTATACTGACATTAATGACACATGATTTTGATGATTTTTTGTGAATGATTACATTTGATGTGTTAAATGTGTGTTATGATTGGTTGAAATAATTAATTTTTTTATTGTGTTGTCATTGGGTTTATATTGTTTATTGATGTTTAGATCATTTTTAGTAATATTTTTAGTCAAATAAACATGTTAGGGGTGAATTTCCTTTGAAATGTATAGTTGGTTTATACACAATGTTTGAAAACTATTGTAATAGTGGTATACAAATGGTTTCATAAAATAGTTGGTATATATTGCATCTCGAAAAGGCTATTATGATAGATTATAAACAATTGTAATATAGATTTAGAAAAATTTTATTAAACCTTTGGTAATAAACTATACCAATAGTTTCATAAGAACAATTGGTAAAATTAAATTCCATAATGTGTATATTAACGATGTAAAACCCCATTATTTTGTGATTTATTATTTTTGAATTAATTTAAACTTTTTGATATTTTAAATTTCACAGAACATTGAAAATAGTTTATTTTATTTTTTTGGATTATACTATATTCCAAACTAACATACCATGCACTATATATAACAGCTACATGATATACGTTACATGAAATACTGAGTTTCTAAGTAACAATGCAGTGCTGTTATAATTATTTAAATGAGTTAGTTATAACCTATCTGTTATAACATAATAATATGAATAATAATAAATAGTCTTCCTAATATTTTTTATAATGTGATTATATAAAAAAAACATATTTATAATGAAAGATATAAGTTTTGGTAATGCCCTTATATATTTAAAATTATTATTTCCCCAAATGACAAACATTTAATGTCATTTTGTGAAAAATAATAAAATTAAATTTAGATTCATTTAGAAATTGAATTTGTTAAAATAATCTTCATTTACGAATTTAGAATGTAGAAATCATCTAAGGTGATTTTTTTGGGATTTTTCTGAGAAACAATATTTTTGGATATATAGTGAAAAATACCGAATTGTAATTCAAAAATACCTCATCATATAAGTTATTTATAAGGTTAAATTTTAGTTTAATTTGGTTTAAAAGTTTAATTAGATCATGCTTTTATCGATAAATAAAGTTTATATTATTTTAATCAAATTCAATTTAGAAATGTGTACATAAACATAGCACATTGTTGGACATTTTTACATTAAAAAACCCACAATGGAACCCCGTTAGTGGGATTAATTTTAAATTAACATTTTACACTTCTCTGAATATAATTTGAACAATTGGATTCCATATATGGAATCATTATAATATATAATTTCTAATAAGGTAAAATTTGTTTTTTCACCAAAATGATCTCTGGAAGTTATGAAATTAAATTTCAATGGTTAAGAGAAAATTTTGGTTAATAAATTACTGAACCTTAAATTTTGGAACGAAAATAATTTTTAAACTTTTATAAAACACATTGGATGGTCGTTATTCTACCATGAAACTTCCATTATTGAGTTTGGTTGGATTGCTATGTCTTTTTGGTAAAAATGTGGGTACACATAACTTGTTTTCAGAAATTCCAAGTGTGTCCTTTCCATTCCCTATAAAAGGACACCAACTCTACATCTTCTTTACACCTCTCAATCCTCTATGTTTTATCCATGATCTTTCCAATACACTAATCAAAATAACTGCCTTCCTCTTATAATCCTCTACTTGGGAAGAAAGCAATCCATGGAACACCTTTGGCACAAAACCTAGGGATGTACCCAATTAAGAGGAGGATTGAATGAGTACGATGAGAGTAAATACACAAGGTATGGTAATTTCATATCACTTTTCATTTTTCTGAGATACATGATTTATTCACCACAAATTCCGTTTAAGTGGTTTTCATACATCTAGTGGATGAATTTTATGAGTCTTATAATTAAATTAATGCGTATTTACATATCCATGTGATGACCTTTCTTATAGGGTTCTTATATTTCAAATGATACCAAATAAGTAAAGTAGTTTTGTCTCAATTTTTCTTTTATAAGATGCATGAAATTATTGGAACCTATTTTTTTGACGATGGGTATATACTGGTTTTGAGATGTATGAATCACATTATTTTTCATGATATTTTAAGCTTACTGTAATTTCATTTTCCTATAGAGAGAGTAGGATCTGAAGTTACATAGTGATAAGAGTTTATTGAATAAATCTCATTTCTTTTTGAGATTGTGAATGATTATTCATATTGTATGAAATATTATGATCCATATCATAATAAAACACATGATTTTAATTATCCTATAATTATTCAAGATAAATACATGTATTAGTACCATTTTTCCATGCATTGGTAATTAAGACATTTAATAAAATGTTTTATGAAAATATGATTATATTTATCTCTTCAGTTGGAAATCTATGTTTTTTTAAAACTGTGTTTTCTAAAATGGTTTACTTGACATTTTCAATATCTCATTAAAAGTTTCCACTTTTTTTTAATGAAATGGTTTTGAAATTTTTTTGATGACTTATTTATATATATTTCAATGTATTTTAATTGAAATGATTTTCATAAAATTGTCAAGATTTCTTTATATGTTTTCAATCTATTTTAAATGAAATGGTTTTCAAAACTTTTTCAAGATTATTTTATAAGTTTTCATGTAAAATTGTTTTTGAAAACGTTTTCAAATTACTTCTTATTTTTTGAACTGAAAAAGTGTTTCAAAAAAATTTCAAGCTTTATTTATAAGTTTTCAATGTTATATTCAATGAAATTGTTTTCAAAATTTATTCATGATTTCATTATAAGTTTAAATGTTATTTTCAATTAAATGGTTTTCAAAATTTTTTCAATATTATTTATAATTTTTCAATTATTTTCAATGAAATGGTTTTAAAATAAGTTCATAAATTCTTTTCATGTTTTAAAAGTTTTTTCCAGGAGAAATATTTTTGAAATGTTTAGAATCTTATTATATATGTTTTAATGGAAAAATGACTTCAAAATTAATTCAAGCCTTCATATATAAGTTTTCTTAGTATTTAATAAAAAAAATAAAATGGTTTTATGAATTAAAAATATTTTTGAAATGTTGAAAGGTTATTCTCTTCATGAAATATTTTTTGAAAGATACATCAAAATTATTTTCCATTTACGATGAAATTAATTGATGTTACTCATGCATTTCATGGAAATTATCTAAATTTTATGTTCACATTCTTTCTATGAATTATTTATTCTCAATCTGAAGGACTTTCAGAAACCTAATTATATTTCATGGGTTATATGTTTATGAAATATGTTTCTCTTTCACGAGTTATTATTTTGATTAAATAATTATGAAACATATATCATCTTCCATAGGTTATTATATGATTACATGTTTATGCTAGTCATTTAATTTCATGGGTTATGATATGTTTTAAATTATTTTGTTGCACATGTATGTAATATTTCATTATGAGATGAGTTGGACCTATATCTCCCTCCAATGTATTCGGTAATGATTAATGTAATGCCTCGAACCTCTCCGGACCATTCCTTTGTCAAAAAGAAGGTCACGAAGTGTTCAGGATGGTAAGATGGTCTTTTCCCACACTTTCCAGAATTTTGTAAGTACACGCCGTGTAGTGTGAGTACACGCCGTGTACCCCCTCACAAGGTATACCCCGTGTTGAAGGACGTGTCCTTGCCATGTGAAATAATTGAGTATATTCCATGTGGCACATACTGCACACTGTGTAGTCCATCCCCGCGTATGTGTTACCTTCAAACTATGCGTTGACCAGTCAATGGTCGCATTCCGTATTGAAGGTCGTGTTGGAAGCCGCGTTGTGACGTGTGAAATAGATGAGTACACTGTGTGAACTAGGAATTACAAACCATGTACTTTTTTTCATGCCTATAAATGGAGGGGTCCTCTCCTCCTTTTCAACTCACTCCTCTCCTCCCCATTCCACTGAGCAGAGCTCTCCCAAGAGACTCAAAGGCTCTTTTCTTCCATAACTTCATCGTTCATGCTCCGATTTACCATCCGTCAGTGGCCACGGGATCGTAACGACGAGGCAGAACTTATGAGATTGGATCCTTTTCCTTTCCTTCGGTCGTTCCTTTCCATATTCCACCTGAGGAATTTTTTCCAGGATTTTACAGAAGTGACGGACGCTGATGGATGTCTTCTAAAGTTGATCTGGGGTAGTGTTGTGATCAGATTCTTTGGAGGTAGTGATCTTACCTTCATCTCTCTAAATTTTGCATCATACGTGGTGGGTATCCTCTTGTTTTCCTAAGAAACGGTTGAACCAATAAATAAAGATAATAACTGGTTAAAGAACAGGGATGGGGAAGTTGTGATGTTTATCCTTGTTTATCTTATTGATATATTGTGAATTGAATAGGCTTTTGCCTATTGAAAATCAAGATCGTTGGTGGCCTCTTCTTGCACAATTAAATGTTGACCTATCATTCTATATCGTTTTTTGGATGGATGCTTTGTTGAATGTGGAAGTTGGATAATCACATAAAGTCATCTGATTAAAATCTGGAACCCTTGTGTGATCACCCTGGTTGAACAAAATGGAATAATGAAAGATGGGTGTTGGATTTGATATGTGGCATGCAAAAGGGGGGGTTTGTCAGTTTTTGTTGATCGGGTGAGCAGCAGGGTTGTGGTTGGCTTGGATGTGGGTTGGTGTGAATGCTATGTTGGTGACGGGCATCGGGGCTGCAATAAATGGTATTAAGGGATGTCGGTGTATGGGTTTCGGTGTGGTTGTGGTTTCGATAGTTGGCAGCGGGGCAGCAGGGATGGGTTTGAAAGTGAACGAACTATGGGTTGTGAATAATAAATAAAATTGGAAGATTTAATAAATGGTGGGGATTGGAAATCAAATGATAATAACAATCAATGGGGTTGGTTGGTTAATAAGAAGGGACTTGTTTCTGCTACTTATGTTTTCCTAACTTGATTTATGGATGGCAGGGATATGTTTTATAAACGATTGATATGGTTGGTTGCTGTTATTTTCGCAGTAGTTAAGGAACTAATAAAATAAATCTGTTGAAATGTAAAAACCTAAATGGGGAATGGGGTTGTTTTTTGTATGCATGCTTTATTGTAGTAGTGCCGAGGAACGTACTCAATTTATCTATTTAGAAGCCATAGGTTGGTCTGCGTTCTTGGTATATATATATATATATTTGTATCTTTTGTGTTTTATCGCACCCCACCCATGTTGAGTACTTAGTGCCGAACACTCCCATTCCACGGGAGAGGGTGTTTCCCCTTAGTTACTAACTCCTTCCTACTCCTTCTTACCTAGGCTATGATGGCTTGTGGTAACCTTAAACCTAATACCCTTCAGGTAAGTTTCGATTGGGGTGGTTCTGGGCCAAGACTCTTCAGTCAGGTTTGTTTTCCCATGAATCTTGGGGATGAGGCCCAGGTGTCTTTGGAGAGAGTTCTGTTACTATTACTATTCCCATGAACCTTTGGGATGAGGCCCAGGTGTGTGCAGGTGGGATGCGTGGTTGTGAGGCACAAGTGTGTGTGGGCGGGATACGTGGTTGTGAGGCCAAGGTGTGTGCAGGAGGGATATGTGGTTGTGAGGCCTAGGTGTGTGTGGTCAGGATGTGAGGTTTGTGAGGCCCAGGTGTGTGCGGCTGGGATCCGTGGTTGTGAGGCCCAAGGTGTGTGCAGGTGGGAAGAGTGTGGTATCATCAGGACGTTCTCTGTTAGGAAAAGTATCTAACTAGTGGGAAATGGTATAGGTTACCCAATACTCTTGTTCTTATATACTACTACCTGTTGTGATTGTGGTTTTGGTGAGTGTGGCTGGTGAGGTTGGGTGGATATAATTCCTTGATAGGTTTCTTCTGTTGTTCTCACAGGAAATTAGGATATCTCCCCACTTGTGCGCGAGAGCTTTAGGTTTCCCTTCTGAGTATACTTGTATGCTCACCCTACATTTACTTTCAGGTTTCCAGGAGGACTACCAGGGCCGTGCGGGACCCTTCTAGTCGGGATAGTTGGAGTTGTTGCAGTTGTTGTACTCTTGTTTCTTTTGGTATTGTACTTTTGATATTTCTTGTACTTGTACCTTATTTCATAATTATTTAAACATGCATGTGGGATTGGTTTGGGTTTATTTTTATACACTTGTTCTTTCCCTTTTTGGTGGTTGACTTTTCATATTTCCCTATCCTTAATAATAAAAAGGGTAATGCCTCCCATATTTGTGAAAACTCATACCCTTGGTGCTAGTCGCCAACCTGGGGCCTACTGGAGGTGGGACTCGAGGGTCATTATCTCCCTTTCACCATTTCCAGCTCAGAAGGGGCATCTTTGGTGGGAGGGGGTCGTGACAGAATGGTATCAGAGCTGATAGTTGAGAGATGGGATGGAGTCTGGAGTTAGAAACAGTGAGGATTTCATTGGATGATAAGGCAATAGTGTTGGTTAATCTTGGTGCGTGACATAGGCCAGGGAGGACTGGCTAGGACACGGGATGTTAGGGTCCCCCGTGATCCAATGCAAGGACTCTGAGCCTACCGAATGACCTAGTGAGACTACATTAATTGCAGGGTAGAGACCCTATTAATGGTACATGCACCATCATGATTGTGTTTTACTTGATTTGGGTGTTCTGGGAAATAAATTGAAATAAAATGATAACATGAAACCCTGTGAAATTTCCTTACTACTTAGCCTTAGGAGATATTTGTTTAACGTATAGCTATGGCACCTGGACGTCATCCCCGGGTGGCTCAGAGAGCCGAGGCCCAGCAGATACAGGCGGTCTATCTGTAAAGGATTGACTGAGCGGAGGATGATTACCAGTGGTAGAAGATTCTCCATTCCTTCCAGTGACAGACCGTCAAGAAGTATGAGGGTAGTAGTTCAGATATGTAGATGGAGGGGTGGCTTGAGGATCTAGGGATTGCTCTTACTTTGATTCGTGCTCCGAGGGAGTACTGGGTTCCCCTAGTAGTCAGTCAGCTGAGAGAGGCGGCGCATCAGTGGTGGACACTATACCTTGGAGAGAGGACATAGACAGAGGTTCCATGGGCTGACTTTGAGAAGGAATTGGGAGAGGAATTCCTTTTATCCATGATCAAGGCGGATAAGCGACATGAGTTACTCTCGCTTCAATAGGGGAGTATGTCAGTATGAGAGTTGGGGATCAGGTTCAATGATCTTCTGTGATTTGCTCAAGATCTCTTTCCAGATGAGGAGTCTTGGGGGAGACGATTGGAGGAGGTGCTTTGTCCTTCTCTCCAGTATGCTATAACCCCCGTCACCATTACGACGTATTTGGCAGTATAGAAGAAGGTAGAGGTTGTAGAGAGGATACACTTGCAGTGTGGCACACTACGAGAGTGGATCCATCCAGGTCCATCGAAGGGGAAGGTAGTCAGTAGCAGGTCTCCTACGACATGACCTTCCAGGTTTAGGCTAGTAGGGAGCAGGCCCCAGCAGTTCCAGTTCAGATCTTCGGGTCCTTGTCCCTTTTCCATGATCCTAGGACCGAAGTGTTTCTCGTGTGGAGGTTTTAGGCACATTCAGATTCAATGCCCGATGCGAGCTTAGTACGGTGGAAGTGGGAAGGTTCAGCACCCGCCTCAGCAACACTAGTTGCCGGTGAGACCCTTCCAGCATTAGCGAGACCCTGCTCCAACGAGGGCAGACTTTGCAGGAGGAGGCAAACCTCAAGGTGCTCCTCAGGGACCTCGACCAGGACATGGTCAAGGAGGTGTTCGACATTAGAGAGGCATAGGATATGGGTGTGGACAGTTGGGCGCAGCAGAGTTGACAGCTCCGGCAGGACCAGAGGTGGTGCGAGGTTTGATTTGTTTGTTCAGCACTCTCATTTTTTCTTTGTTCGATTCGGGAGCTTCACACTCATTTGTTTGACCTGTTCTAGCCCATTCTTTGGGACTAAACGTAGAGAGACGTTCCGTACCACTGGTACTCAGTACACCGGTTGGAGGCCAGACCAGTGTATCTTGTGTTTTCCTGGGATGTGGGCTGATGTTGGGACCGCTTCGATCTAGTGGGGACCTTCTTCTGTTACAGATGCAGCCATAAGATGTCATCCTAGGCATCGATTGGTTGTTTTCTGTTAGTGTTGTTATCGACTGCTTTCGAAGAAGGGTCGTGTTCTCTGTCGTGGATGGGCAGCATGTACATTTTGTTGGCGAGAGGAGCTATCATGTGGGAAGCTAGCATGTGAATCCTCTCCTTTCCTTGTTAGACGGGTTATCAGTGGTTCCAGCTGATACAGAGATGATGGATGTCTCAGAGGTTGTTGGGGAGTTCCTCAATGTTTTTCCCAAGGAGGTTGTGACTCGACCCCCCTGACGTGACGTTGAGTTCAGGATAGTCTTACAGGCTATTTCCAATCTAATTTTAATGGCCCCTTATCGGATGGAAACATAGGGGTTGGAGGAGTTGCGGATTCAGATTGATGATCTGATGGAGAAGGGTTTTGTTCGGCCCATTGTATCGCCATGGGGTTCTCTAGTTTTGTTCGTGAAGAAGGCAGATGTTGGTCTCAGGGTATGCATAGACTACCGAAGGTTGAACCAGGTAATGGTCAAGAACTGTTACCCCCTTACAAGGATAGATGATCTCTTAGACCAACTGAGGGGAGAAGTTTGGTTTTCTATGATTGATCTATAATCTAGATATCATCAGCTGAGGGTAAAGTACAGTGACATCTCGAAGGTGGCTTTCAGGTGCAGGTATGAGCACTTCGAGTTTGTAGTGATTTTGTTTGGAGTTACGAATGCACCAGCTGTGTTCATGGGACTTATGAACGTTTTCTATCGAGAGTTTCTGGACCGGTTCGTCGTTGTGTTTATCGATGACATCCTGATTTACTCAAGATCATAGGAGGAGAAAGTTGAGCATCTCATGGAAGTCTTGGAAGTCCATTGACACCACCAGCTTTATGGGAAATAGTTGAAGTGTATGTTTTGAATGCAAGAAGTACATTTCCTTGGGAACGTGGTTTCTTAGTATGGAGTGTCAGTGGACCCGTCGAAGGTGGAGGTAGTTGTTTCATGGGCGGCACCAAAGAGCGTGGCGGAAGTTCGTAGTTTCCTGGGGTTGGCAGGTTATTATCGGTGGTTCGTTTTGGACTTCTCTCAAGGTGTTGCTCCATTGACGTCTTTGACTAGGAAGAACCAGGTCATCATATAGAGTGAGAAATTCCAGAAAGATTTTGATTACCTGAAGGAGAAGTTGGGAAGTGTTGTGGTTCTTAGGTTTCCCGAGGAAGGGTTTTTGTATGAGTTGTTTTGTGATGCATCTGGCCTTGGTTTGGGGTGTGTGTGGATGCAGAAGAAGGAAGTGATTTGTTATGGGTCTAGGTAGTTGCACCCTCACAAGCGTAAATATGCCACCGATGACCTAGAGCTTGCAGACGTAGGGTTTTCACTGAAGTTGTGGTGACATTACCTCTTTGGGGAGCGCTTTATGGTCTTCTCAGACCATACGATATTACGTTATATCTTCTACTAGCGTGACCTAAACTTGTGGCAGCGAGGATGGGTCGAATTTCTCCAAGACTATGACTTCAAGATCTCTTACAAAGAAGGTAAGGGAAACATTGTGGCTAATTCCCTGAGCAGGAAGTCCCATAATGAAGTGGTTCGGGAATCCACTAATGCTTGGAAAGCGATGGGAGAGTTTCATGGCTTGCACATGAATGCCAGGGTAGAAGGTGTTAGAGGCTGTTTGTTTCAGATGACGGTGCAGTCCTCCTTGTTGCAGCAAGTGGAAGAGTCTCAGTGGGGGGACTCCAAGGTGGAAATAATCCAGGATCATGTTGATCAGGGAAACACTCCAGAAGTATGGTCAGAGGACAACCAACATTGGATGCTTTTTCAGGGAAGGATGTTTGTTCTGGAGGTGATGCATGAGGGATTTCTCCATGAGTTCCATAGCATAGCCTTGGAGGTACATCCATGAGTTTCAAGAATGTACCGAGGCATGAGGGAATAGTTTTGGTGGACCGGGGTGAAATGGGCAGTGGCAGAGTTTGTGGCTAAATGCCTAGTGTGTCAGTAAGTGAAGGCTGAACACCGTGTTCCCAGTGGTTTGTTGCATCCTTTAGATGCCCCCGAGTGGAAGTGGGATGACATCTCAATGGACTTCGTCACATGACTACCCATAGCTCATGGTGGTTATGATTCTGTTTGGGTAGTGGTGGATTGACTGACGAAATCAGCTCACTTCTTAGCAATTAAGGAGTCAGGCCCGGTGAGTACCATAGCACAGAGGTACGTAGACGAGTTTGTGCGGTTTCATGGAGTTCCAAAGACTATTGTCTCAGATTGGGATACCCAGTTTACCTCATGAGTATTGAGGGGGTTACAACATGATTTTGGCACCCAACTATGCCTTAGCACAGCTTTTCACCCCCAGACCGATGGGCAGATAGAGAAGACTATCCAGACGTTGGAGGAAATACTACGAGCATTCGTTTTGGATTTAAGAGGATCTTGGGTATGACACTTGCCTTTATTATAGTTTTCCTACAACAACAGCTTCCAATATACTATTGGGATGGCACAGTTTGAGGCTTTGTATGGAAGACCATGTCGTTCACCCATTTTCTGGGCAGAGGTTGGTGAGACAGGTGCTCTTGGGCCGGAGGTAGTACAGAGCACCATAGAGAAAGTTCAACTTGTGCATGAGAGGATGAACGTGGCTCCATACTGACAGAAGTCTTATGTTGAAATTCGGAGGTGGCGTATGGAGATCGTGGTGGGAGACCATGTGTTCTTGACGGTTTCCCCTCGACGATGGAAGTTGAGGTCCGGGAAGGGGAGTAAGATCTCCCCTAGTTTCAATGGACCTTTCGAGGTGCTGAGGCAAGTCAGCGAGGTGGCATATCAGCTGGCCCTGCCACCTCAGTTTGAGAAGGTTCATGACATCTTCCACGTCTCCCAGCTTCATCGGTACTTACATGACGACTCTCACATAATAGACCGGGGAGAGTTAGATATGGGAGACGATGCGACCTTCGAGGAACGACCAGTCAAAATCGAGGATCGTAATGACAGGGTGCTTCTTGGATTTACCGTCTACTCGGTTTGTGTGGTGTGGATGCATGGCGGCCTCGAGGAGAGCACATGGGAGCAGGTGGCCCAGATGCACGCTCAGTACCCGGAGTTGTTTTGACTTGTGTTTTTCCTTGTTCTTCTGATCTTTTATTTGATGTTATACTATATACCATTGATATATGGAATTCTTGTCTTCTCAGTTTTGAGACGTATTGTGTCTATGTTCTCTAGAAGTGTATAACATGTCTGGATGTATGTGGAAAGGGAAACACCTGATCCTTAATCTAGATGCATTAATGTGGAAGTGATTGAACCCTTGTGGGTGAGTCAATGCCGCCTAAAGCGGATAATATCTCGACATAGGAGAAGTAATTTACCCAAACCACGTGTTCGGGTAGTGTGTTGGTTGTACGATGTTGGGGGCAGTGTATGTTGGAAAATCCTAATGTCTGGAAGTAGGAAGGCCTAATCCTTAATCGAGACGAATTAATGCGGATATGATTAAACCCCTGCAGCCGAGTCATTGCTGCCTAAAGCAGATAATATCTTGACAAAGGAGAGGGAATTCCTAACAACTATGATTAGGGGTTTTGGTTGGGTTCCTCTTATAACGAGAACCCTAAGAGGTATCATGTTGGGTTCCTCTGGGTTGGTTTTAAATTCTAGGGGATGATAATGTTATAAGAGGTATATGATGTAATGTCTCGGACCTCTACGGCCGATTACTTAGTCAAAAATAAGGTCACGAAGTATTCTGGAGGGTGAGATGGACTTTTCCCACACTTTCCAGTATTTTGTAAGTACACTCCATGTAGTGTGAGTACATTCCATGTACCCCCTCTCCAGATATACCCTGTGTTGAAGGCCGTGTCCTTGCTATGTGAAATAAATGAGTACACTCTGTGTGGAACATACTACATGCCGTGTAGTCCCTCCCAGTGTATGCGTTACCTTCAAACCATGTGTTGACTAGTCAATGGTCGTGTTTCACATTGAAGGCCGTGTTGGAAGCCACGCAGTTACCGTGTGAAATGGCCGAGTACACGCCATGTACTAGGAAGTACACACTGTGTACTTTTGTTTTTCATGGCTACAAAAGGAAGGGTCATCTCCTCCTTTTCAACTCACTCCTCTACTCCCCATTCCTCGGAGCAGAGCTCTCCCAAGAGACTCAAAGGCTCTTTTCTTCCATAACTTCTTCGTCCGAGCTCCGATTTAAAATCTGTCAGCAGCCACGGGATCGTAACGATGTGGTACAACTTCTGACCTTGGATTAGTTGTCTTTCCTTCGGCCTTTCCCTTCTATCATCCACCTGGGGACGTTTTTCTGGGATTTGACAGAAGTCACGTATGCCAAAGGATGTCTTCAATAGTTGATCCGAGGGAGCGTTGTGATCAGAACCTGTGGAGGTATGGATCTTACCTTTGTCTCTCTAAAGTGTGCATAATGCGGGGTGGGTATCCTCTTGTTTTCATATGAAACAGTTGAACCAATAAATAAAGATAATAACTGGTTATCAAATGGGGAAGGGGATGTTGTGATGTTTGTACTTGTTTATCTTATTGATATATTGTGAATTGAGTAGGCTTTTGCCTACTGAAAATCACGGTCGTTGGGGGCCTTTTCTTGCGCAATTAAATGATTCCCTATCTTTCTGGACCACTTTTGTGGATGGAATATTTGTTGAATGTGGAAATTGGTTAATCACATAATGTCGGCTGATTAAAATCTGGAACCCTTGGTCAACACCTCGTAATAATTTCGGTGTAGTTTTTTTATTCATTCCATAATATTAAAAATGTTAGTTTATAACATATTGTTTTTTTATATTTTCAAGGTTTTATGTATCATTGGTCAACACCTCGTAATTGGAATTTTTGATATTTTATTTTCCTGTCATCATGATTTGGATGAATTTGTTATTTATTGGGTGTTTCTCATTATTATTTATGGTTATTTTGGCCCATGAAATAGTTTAACCTGTTATTATTGGATATTTGTTTTATAAATATAATTATCAATACATACTGAGAATGAGTGCCTTTGTGTATTTTCAATATGTATTCATATAGTCATACTTTATTATAATGATTATACTTGGATTTACCTTAGTAGATCTAATTCCCAATAACTACAATAATCTAAAACTATAAACTAGTTAAATAATATATATCTCTCTAAACCTATTTTTGAATCTACATATCATATTTTCATATTTTCAAGCCAGAAACATTCTACCCCCAAAATTCAATTAATTTATTTCTATCAATATTCATATTAAAAAAAGAGTGTAGTAGTTTGTATGATTTAAATCAATTTTTATCTTCATTTTTGGTAATGATTTTTTGATTTTTTGAGTTATTAACCTTATAATACGACATTAAACATTACATTAACAATTTTACATTAATGGTTCAAGGGATCAAACATTAATTTTTGAAAGACATGTAAAATATGAAGTTGTTAATTGTAATATCACTAAATTTTCAATACATTCGATCATGTTTTATTAATTATTTCCATTATATTATAATATTAATTTTATAGAATATATTTTCTTTATTTTTAGGTATTTTTGGATCATTGGTGCATGCCTCAAAGTTGGTGTGTTTGAAATTTTCTTCTACTTTCATTATAATTCAATGAATCAGTTATTTAGATGGGATTCAACTTTTTTTAGGATAGAAATATTATATTAATGGTGAATATCAGCAGTCGTACATAAGTAGAGACAAGAAGGGAAATTGTCCAACCATTGTTGGTTGACATCGATGTGTCCTGAGGAATCCAGCTGATGGGCCGCACTGTTTCCTTCACTTTTGTTAAAGGAGAAGGTGCATCAAGAGAAGCGTTGGCATAGTGAGAAGATCCTTCTGATGATAAATCCAAAGTCCTAGATTCCGGCGTCATTCTGGTTAATAGCATTGATAACCTAATGGCAATTAGACTCGATGATGATATCAGCCAGGATTCAACTTATTGTTGCATGTTCTTTTGGTCCATGAAATAGGTGAACCTATTATTAGTGGTTATGTGTTTATTACGTCTAATTATCAATCCGTACTCTGAGTGAGAGACTTATAGGTTAATTTTATTTATGTATTCTTATAATCATATTTTATTATATTGTTTATATTTTGAATAGTTTTAGTATACCTGATTCCAAATTACTAAAACTTCTGAAGCTGTATTTGGAGTATAATTTTTTTTCTCTTCAAATTTCATCAAACATTAAGTGATAAAATATTTTTTTATGAAATGTTTGTATAAAAGTATTTATTTATTTAATTAATTCTTTCCATTTGATTATCCTATGGTGTAATATTATTTGATTTAATTTTTTACCCACAAATATTTTAATGGTTTCATTACATTTTGAAAAACAACTGAGTTATCATTGGGAGGAGACTCACAATTCTTGATCAAATATTTGGTTGGATCAATAACATGAACCATGAGGGAGATGTGTTGTACTCAATAAATACTACCATGGACCCAAGAAATAAGGTCTCCTCCCAATGAACCTTCTTGGATATTTGATCAGATATTAGGTCTGAATCACTAAGTCAGTGATGAGGGAGTTATTTTGTACTATAAAACTAATCGTAAACTATAAAAGGATCGTTCATGTTTCACTTGATATTAATTTTAATTATGTTCAAATTTTTTAGTAGATTAAATTCATTTTATTATGTTACTCAATATATATTTCATACCATTAGTTCATGTAATTTAAACTTTTTATACTAAATTTTACATTAATGGTTCTTGAGATATTACATTAATGTCTGAAAGACATGCAAAGAATGATGTTGTTGAAAGTAAAATAACTTCATTTTTAACAATTTCAATAATTTTTTTATTCTTACTATTATATTAAAATTTCCTTTTTATAACATATTTCTTACTGTATTTTCAGGTTTTTATGGATTATTGTGGCACACCTCATAATCAGTATGTTTGATATTTTCTTCTAATGGTATCATCATTTGAATGAATCTATTATTTAGAGGGGATTCATGTTATTGTTTTAGGTTATTATGACCCAGGAAAAATTGAATCAGTTATTGTTGGATATGTGTTTTATACAAATAATTTTCAATACATTGTCACAATGAGTGTCTTTTTTTATTTTCTATATGTATTTATATTGTCATATTTAAATATAAATTTTATATTTGTATTTATTTTCTTATAACTGATTCACAATTACTAATATCTCTAACAATGATAACTAAATCAATAAGATAGAGATATCAGATCAAATTTTTGAAACTCTATATCAAATTTTCTTAATTTCATTCCATAAAAATTATCATCAAAAAATTCACTTATTTGTTTTGTTACAAATATTCTTATTTTAAAAAAATGAGGGTAGTAGTTAGTATGATTCAATTTTTTTATATTCATTATGGTGTAATCCTATTCTGAATTTTTAATGCACTAACTATATAATACTACAATACCATTTTCATTATCAATTTTATGTTAATGGATCATGAGATCTTACTTTATAGCCACAAAGATATGTAATTAATGGATTTGTTGATGGTAATTTCACAAAATTTTAAATACTTTCGTTCATGTTTTTTATTCATTCCATTATATTATAGTATTCATTTAATAACATATATTTTACTCTATTTTCATTTATTTTTGGATCATTGGTGTAGGCCTAAAAATCGGTATGTTTGAGATTTTCATCTACTATCATCATGATTTCATTGAATTTGTAATTTAGAGGAGATTTACATTCTTGTTGTAGGATATTTTGGTCATTGAAATAAATGAACTAGTTCTAGGTGGATATGTGTATAATACATATAATTATCAATTATTCCTTAGAATGAGTTCCTTTTAGTTTATTTTAATATTTTTATTAATATAATCACAATTTATTATACAATTTATATTTGGAATTATTTTAGTAGACATGATTCCCATTTAATAAAATTTCTGAAGCTACATTTTGAAAACAATTTCTTTTCTCTTCAACTTTTATCAAGCATTAAGAGACCATATAGTTTCTTCTTAATTATTTTTATAAATGGTTTTTGGACTGAATGAGTTATTTCTAGTTTATTGTCATTAGGAGTGAGACCATTTGATCTATTTTTTCACCCACAAATCCTTTCATGGTTTCATTATTTTTTGGATAGCATTAGAATTATCCTGTGAAGAGGACTCACAATGGTTGATCATGAATTTGGTTGGATCAACAACATGAAACATAAATGAGATGTATTGCATACATGAAATACTACCCCAAACCCATGACATATAGTCCCCTTCAAAGGTACCTAAATGGGTTTTTTACCAAAAGCATTCAGTGAAATCATTATAACAGTGATGAGGGAACTGTTATTAACTATGAAACTGAGCCTGAACTATACAATGATCCTTTATATTTCACTTCAAATTAGTAGTCATTGTGGTTAAATTTATGATTATTTAGAAGGTATATTATTACATCACCCGTCATCAATTTCAAAACATTGTTTCATGAAATTGAATCTTTTCATTTTAAGTTTTACATTAATGGTTCAAAAGATCTGACATTAATGTCATAAGGAAATGCATATAATGTTGCTATTGAATGTATTATAAATAAATGTTTAACACATTCAGTCATGTTTTTTTTTCTGACATTATATTACATCTTTCATTTTGTATCATATTTTTTACTGTATTTATCAGGTTTTTATGGATCTTTGGTGAACACCTAATTATAATTATGTTTGAGAATTTCATTTACTATCATTATGATATGAATAAATCTATTATTTATAGGGGATTCAATTTATTGATTCAGGTTATTATGGCACATGAAATAGTTGAATCAAAAATTATTGGGTATGTGTTTTTTACATATAATTATCAATACATCCTCAGCATGAGTTACTTTGTTTATTTTCTATGTGTTTTCTAATAGTCATATTTTATTATAAAATATATATTTGGATTTATTTTAGTATATATGATTCCCAATTTCTAAAAACTCTAAAACTACAAACTAATTAAATAAGATAGATCTCTCATGTATTGGTTTTGAAACTGTATATAAAATATTCAAATTTCATTCCAGATACATTCTCCTGCAAAAATTCACTAATTGTTTTGTTATAAGTATTGTTATTTAAAAAAAAGTTGCTATTAGCTTCTATGATATAAACAGTTTTTTTGTATTCAATACTGGGTAATCCCTTTATGAATATTTAACGCATTAACTATATACTACTCCAATAACATTGTGTTTATGAATTTTAAATTAATGGTTCATGATATATTACTTTAATGACTTGATGAACTATAAATCATGTAGTTGTTAATGGTAATATCACCACATTTTTAATACTTTCAGTCATGTTTTTTTATTCATTTTGTTATATTACAATTTTCATTTTATATCATATAGTTTACTATATTTTCATGAATTTTTAGATCATTGGTGTACGCCTCATAATCAGTATGTATGAGATTTTCTGCTACTATCATCATGATTGAAATGAATCTATTTTTATAGGGGAATAAATTTATTGTCACCAATTATTATGGTCTAGTAAATATTTGAACTGGTCATCAGTGGCTATGTGTTATATATATATAATTAACAATCCACCTCACAATGTGTGCCTAACTAGATAATGTTATATGTTTATTCGTATATATGTATTTTATTATAAATTTAATATTTGGATTTATTTTAGTAGACCTAATTCCCAATTACTAATGTTTCTAAAGATGTAATTAGAATGGAATTTCTTTTCTCTTTAATATTGTTCAAGAATTAAGGGGTCAAACAGTTTTTGCTGAAAGGGTTCAATAATATGTTTTTTGATTTAATGAATTATTTCCAATTGACTATCCTTAGGAGAATGATCATTTGATTTGTTTTTTCACCCACATATGGATTCTTGAATTCATTAATTTTTGTATAGCATTAGAGTTATCATTGGTAGGGGGCTCAGAATTCTTGATCATGACTTTGGTTAGATCAAAAACATGAAACATCATGGAGACGTATTTTAATAAGAAAATACTACAACAAAACCATGCAATAATGTCCCCTCCAAAGGTACCTTTTTGGATATTTCATCATAATCTTTCAGCACAATCACTATGTCAATGATGGGGGAGATGTTCATTATTGAGTAAATGAGCTTCAACTATTCAAATGAAAAATGATTCTTTCAAGGTTGTATTAATAGAGAAATTAATAATTCTATTGGATATAGGGAATCTTGGAAATGATCACTAGAAACTAGTCATCTTGTAAAGATGAAAGAGATTCATGTTGTGGGTTCTAGAATAACCTATTAAAACTAAGAATACCAAGTTCATTCATCATTCTCTATTGTGAGTTTATTTTATGGATTGGAATTGATAATTCTTATTATTGTAATTATTGAAGCACCCAATGGCTGTTTCATTATGCTACCATTATTTTACCAATATTATATATCGATTACAACCCAATCTAATAAAAATTTTAACAACTATTTCTTTATAATTTACCACCAATTTTTTGTTTAAATATTACCAAAATTAATATGAATTGTTATGTTTGAAAATGGTATTCTATTACTAAATATAAGAATTGTTTTATAGTTTTGTGTGAATGTATGGGTGTGGTTATAGTTATAAAAAATATTTACTAAGATAATTTTCATATTATGATGTCCCGAAGGATGTTAATTTTTTAAAATAAATTTTATGAAATAGTTAACAAATAATTATAAATTAAGTTCTCAAAAACATGATGAAGACACTCGTTAAAAAATATTGTTTTTAAATTCAATTCATTTAAATTCAAAAGATTTTATTAATTCAAAATTATTATATAACAGTGTAATTAATTTTAGACACATTTAAAACTTATAATTTTCATACCCTATTTGTTCATATTAATATCCTCCAATTTAAAAGTTATTTTATAACAATATTATATATTAAAGATAATTTAATCTAATGGTTATATATTCCACAATCTATGATAGAAAATAGATTTAATTAAAAGGAAATATATTTTATAGTATTTGGGTGTTACATTTGGTGTAATTTTAAACATGTTCTTTTTGACTAAATTTTTGTTCAACCAATTTTATCCTTAATCGCAATGACATTTTTGTTACTATTAAAGGGTAATAATTTAAATTATAAAGTAAAAATTACATAAAAACTTACAATGGGAGATAATTATATACCATATATTATCAAACTTTTCCAAATTCATTTTTTTTAATTTTTTTAATAATATAATAAAATATTATTTTGATAAAATCTCATTAACGTTATTTTTTACAGTATTCATCTAATTTTCTTAAAAGAAATAAATAAAAGGTTTCAATTTGATTTAAATAATTTTAAACATCACTAATATGTTATATAATAATAAAAAATTCATGGAAAACAATAAATTACCGAAATTATAGCAGTTTTATGATATTTAAAATCATATATTTCATTTTTTATTAATTGAATAATCATTTTATTAGATTTTTAATAAAATTAATATAATGATTTAATACCAAAAATTATAAAAAAATTTACATAATGATTGTGTTTTAATTATTCACAGAATGGATATTTATATTCTTCCTTAATATGATTTGTCCTTATCTGGACACATAATTTTAATATAAAAGTAAGTATGTGACATTTTCTAACTTTTATTATTTTAAATATTATATTGGTTATTTTCATAGAAATTTTTATATTAACAAATTAAATTATAAGAATAATGGGATATAGGTTAAATTATATTCAGTATATAATAATTAAGAATAATCGTTATGGAATTATCACTTATTCTTAACAAAGATTAACCGGATTTACCCTTTACTAAGGTGAAAACTTTAACCACTGTTAGTCTTAATATTAACCAAAAATAAAAAAGACAATTATAAAAATTTGAAACTCATAATAAAAAATATGTAAACAATTTTATCAATTTAAACATATATTTTTTGAATAGATTAATTTAAAAAACCAGCATGAGAAACATGATGAAGACAATTTTATCAAAAAAACATGTTTAAGAATAATTCATTGTTTATCCTTATAACATGATAAAAATGAATTTTTAAACAATTTATTGTATAAATAATATATAATTTTCATTAATATCATTCCCAAAAAGTGATTAATTTATCTTCTAAAAAAATTACACATGTTAAAACAATCTTTCTAAAAAACAACATTTTTTATTTCAAATGTTTTTTAGAATTAATTTATATCCATTGATTTGATTTTATAAATATATGACCATCTTTTTTTATAATTTGTTTATTTTTATTCCAACCCACCAATCCAACATCTATGTGATAACCATCCGATAAAAATATTTTAATAGTATAACACAGTTTGTTTGAACTCATTTTGACGTGTATCACAAGCAATCAATAAAATATAACTACATAAAGATATATATTTCATAAAAACGTATGGAGTTATATTTATCATCAAATTATGAATTCCCATTGCAAAATTGGGTTACAATATATTATCATGAGTATGGAAGGATAAGAATGCATACCCCTAAGTGTTAGGTAAACTGATCCAACTTTGAGATTTGTGTTACACTTAGCTATGAAACCATATAGGCAAGGATACTAGACGAATTGATTTGTTTTAATCTATATAATGTATTGAGAAAAGTGTTATCCACTAAAAAATCATAGATTCATAAATGAAATTGATTGTATTATTCCATAAATAAATAACTATGTGGTGAAGGTTATGATGAAGTGGTTCCATTTGATTAGTTAAATGTACATCTTTCGACAGTAATTGATATATAGAGTATAAACGCGGTCTTCATTTTAGTGGGTTCCATTTTAATATATTTACTTTTTTAAAACCCTGTAATACATGACTGTTATATAATAAAATATTATGTTGTAGATAAATAACACTATCATCATCAAACATAACATTGAAATCTATACATAAAAAGGAGAATCTCATTGTAATAAATTCCTATGAATGGGAACTTACTAAAATTTATTATGTTAAAGGAAACATCAATTTTTTAGATCAACACATTCAAAGAGATTTATTTTGAATTTTTTTAGCATCTGAATCTACATTATTAATGGAGCCTATAATTTATCACGTTTCTATTCAATGGAAATATAAATAAAAATGGACTAAGGAATTTTATTATACAATCATATACAAAATATAATTGAGTGTAATAATGAATGTGTAAGACGATATATTAATATAATACATATCATTATTATGGAATTAATTATATTTCTATTGATCGAAGTAATTAACAATGTGAATGTGTTTGTGGAAGATTTACCCTATTTCTCAATGTACTAGAGAAAAGATGTATTAGGGAATATGGTGTCCAGGTTCTGGTGCCATGTAAACTATATAAGTGGGTACAATATCAAACATATAGATGGAATGTTAGTCAGAAAGGACAATTATTTTTATTTTAGTGGTCATTTATAGTCATTTAAACATAATAGAATTATCATTAAATGTGTATAATGGTTTTGTGGGATGAATGTTTCAAGAATACCTAATATGGTTAGGAATATCCATGGTTCTTATATTTCTAGTACTAATGTTATAGATATTAATTTTTCAAATTTTAAGGGAATTTGATACGAGAGGTTTAACCTAAAAATATATATGTTTATAATCATTGTAATAACTAATAGACATTATAGTCTACATTCATTGGATGACAAAAAAAGATGTTACGTTATTTATTTGAAAGAAATTTAATAAATCAAGATTAGATGTGTTGATGTAAAGAATTTCTACCTCAAGCTCGTTATTTTTATATTATAAGTGAATTTTTTAGTAAGATTTTTCTAAAAAAATATGATATAATGAATTACATATACATGGTTTTGGATTCATAATGTTTTATAACCTATTTTTAGAAGAATATAAGTATAAAAATCTTTTATCCATTAGGAAAAACATTATCAATTATTTTTTTAAAACTATGTGGGATATGATCCCACATATCATTATGCCTTATTTTAAAAAATAAAATCATTTTTGAGAAAATTATCAAATCCGAATTGATAAAATATATAATATGGAAAAATGGTTTTTTTATTAAATATTCCCACTAATAAAAAATTAATGTTATTAATGATGGTGTGATGGGACACCATCAAAACCAATTTATGATTTATTAGTAAATTATTAATATAATTTTTTTAGTTAACATAATATTTTGGGGAAAATATTTGATTGAATTTTTCCTATTAATGAATGTTTTGTAATTATAATGATTTGTATGTAGACCATTTAAGTTAACATTGAAAGATTACATGTTGTGGAGTTAAGGATTTTGAATATATTCACAATTTTGAATATTAGGAATATGATTCGTAAGGGTTACCATTATTAAAAAATTAATTCTATATTGATTTTATTCCCTATATGTTTATATGGATTATTTTATCAAGTGTTTATTTTTATATTTTTTACGGTTACATAGATATGTAATGTGTTTAAGAAAACCACATAATCTATAATAAGAAAAAGGATTATGTGGTATTCTATAATTTATGATATGTTTTATAGAATTGTAGTTAAATATTTATTAATTTTATTAAAATATATATTGAATATAAAATTTATCATGTTATATTAAAATATAGATATACAGTTTCATTCATTCACATGGGATGTATAAATATATAATGATATACAATTTCAAAAGTGTAATGATAATTTCACCTTCAAATTCTAACTTTGAGTTATCTCTAACCAATGTTCATAAGAGAGTATAATATGTAATGGTGGAATGTAAAGGTTAGTGTAATGAATATTCATTTATTTTTATATTGGATATGCTCAGATGAAAATAAATGGGGTTTGTACACTCGATGACCCACATTTCATACAACATGGACTGTCATACATTATGTATTTAGTTGAATGATAGTTAATGGTTCGTATTTAATGTACCCAATAATTTAGTTTAATGAGATACATATATTTAAAAATTTAACACTTTGATACCATTCATATTCATGATTTCAGGAAATTATAATCAGGCTGAGGTTTGACATGATGTGGCTCAAGTCATTAGTAAGGGCTCAACTAAGATGATATTTTTCCTCTCGTGTGAAGAGAAGGAAATATAGGACCTAAATAAAGATAGAATGAGAAAGTGTATGACCATAACCAGATAGTACATATGATGTTCTTTTCAATTCCAATGAGGGGAATATGATGTGATCACACATAAATCTGAATGAAATGTGATGTACTAATTAATCTGGTTAGTCTATAATAAAATAATAGAGAATTTATGAGTATGGTTTTTGTGAGTTATATAATTTATACCATATGGTCAGTTCATATCTTAGTAAAAATGATCGTATAATAATACATCCTTGAATATGATGCAGCTAGTGGACACAGGAATAATGATTCTTTATTTTCATGGAGATCACATATGGACACATTATATATTGAGTATATTTGAGTATTTTAAAGTTTCATATCATTGATTAAATTTATCGATATAGTTATTTAAATATATTTTGAACACTATAAAGGAAATTTGGATAAGACTTGTTCATGGAACAAACAATGTTTGAGGTATACTCAGTAGGCCACCACCAACAATGTCTAATTCTATTTAGACCGTGAGTATTAAATAGCATTGTTTACTATTATTGTAATATAGATGGGAATATATAAACATTTACAAGTTGGTATCAGGTTCTCTATTGAAATTTGGTGACCTGTACCTTCAGAAGACAAATACAAAATATTTCTTACATGACATCATGTATATATATGCCTAATTTTAAACATATACATAAGAAGATATATGCGTGCATTGACAAGGATAGAAGGCAGAAGACAAAGGAATCCCCATAATAGTAGAAGAATGATCATTAATTTAATAATGAAAATAAGTTTTGAAATCGTATCCATGGAATATAACTAAATTCATAAAATTATGCCACTCATATAGGACCCTGGGTATGCCTATGATGTCTATATATAAGAGCGATCAAACATTCAATAAATCTCACATTCCATATGAGCCTGGGTATAGTAATCCTGCCTGGGTACCTATGGATTATATAGGGAATAATGTAAGATATTTAAACCAATATCGAATTGATGGAGTTCCATAAAAGGAACCCATGAATAACACCATGGTATATTACAATTCAATTAGATTTTGAGCCCATCCAAGGAATTCGGTAAAAGGAACCTTGATATATCTGATGGCTTATCATAATCGTTTTGACCTCTGATAATATCATGGGAGTTTTATATAAAGAACCTGAGTATATATCATAGTACACATAATCTAAATCAACATAGGAGGATATAAAAAGAATTATATAGAATAAATTTTTGTATTTCTCTAGGAATACATAATTCATTCAACCTATAATCCCATCCAAGGCATTCTATATAAATGAACCCACGTATCACTCAAGGAATAATGAAAATAATATATCAATTTAAATATGACTAAACAAGAAGACCATGTTATTAAACATTATATAACATAATTCAAACAATAAATTTGAATTATTTCAATCAAGTAACTAAGAATGAAATGAAATTGTAAATTCCATTTGTAGGTAATTAATAAAAGACTGACATCATTATTCCATTTATGAAAAAACAATTTTTATGATTTTACTATGTCTATTATAAAATAAATTACACCTCAATAGTTTTTTTATTTTAAAATTATATAAAGTTATATAACCCATATCATTATAAATTTAACTATTAAATTAGCCATTTTATTTATTACAACAAGAAATTTATGAGAAAAACTAGTTCCATAATTTAATTCCTTAAGAATAATCTAATAAAAAACTCTAATTCAATTAAATTGATAAATTTTTATGAATGAAAACATCATGAAAAATGTAATATATTAAAGACCAATAGTTTCATATATACCATTTAATTCATTTAATAATTTATAAAAATTACAAGACATTTAAAGAAAAAACCCAAGGGATATTTTAATCAATAATATAAGATAAAATCTAATCATACAATCAAACTCACCTCAACTAGTGGTTTTGGTTTTGTTCATTCACAAAAAAACAATTTAAGAGGGTTCTTGGGTGCATTCCAATCATATAATATACTTAAATTCAAATTTGAGAAGTGATGCATACATATTATTGTGTATGGAACAATGTCACATGAAAAAAAAAAGATAATTGTATGGTATAAGAAATATTCCACCGACCTCAAGGATAATATTCTTCACTAATCATATATTAAGATTTGATTTTAGCAAGTTTGAGAGAAATTGTACAAATGAAAAAACACCCTGAAAATAGTGTAAATTATATTACATTGAAATATCAGTCAATATAATAAAAGAAAGCATGACAATATAGAATAATAATCGTAGAATCACTGAGGGGATTTCAATAATACATATGTTGAGCGATACCAAGTATGACTTTTGGATGTATCTTCATGTATGAAGAGTGAAAGGATAGGTGATTGAGGGGAGATAATGGTCAAAATTTGATGGATAATTTTTTAAATCCAATGTATGTTTAGAGGGGAAAATTATTAGTTTACCTATTTTAATAAGGATCATAGTTAGGATGCATTGATTAAGTAAATACGCACCAACCATGCATCTCACAATACCAAAGAGCAACACACTGTATGATATTGTCACACAGTATGAGATACTACTGTTCCAAACATAGGGTTTTACTAGTGGAGTGTAACAAACCATGTGGGGGTACACACTGGTTTTGGGAGACCCTAAAAATCACATGCACCAAACATGGTGATTTATTGAAAAAATATATAACAGCAGTACACCCCACCTTTAATGGTTTAACAAATCACGAGACATCACCGTTAGGGGACTCGCAGTTTATCTTTGAGGGCTGAATGGTTTAAAATAACCATTACCCATCTATGTATCCAATGAAATGTTAGTGTTGGTTCCCAACACCAATTAAAATAATATTAAATTTTGAGACTCCTATTTATCCTTAAATCCTATATAAAAACAAAACCTTTAGGTATTACAATGATTGAATTTACACTCTAGTTATTAGATTAAAATTTTCAATTTCCAACAAAATGAAATTTCAAATTCCATTAGAATTATAAATATTCTAGATATATAGGTGACTTAAATCTCACTGTTATAGAACGTATTATCCATGAGGTGCATTTAAGAATAATGAAAACAACATCAGACTTACTTAGGTCATTAATTATCATCCAAATGGTTACATTTCATTTTTAAACACCCAAAGAACCAATAAGAATCACATAATGAAAATTTCTCAAATTCTATTTAAACTTGAGTAAACACTCGTATTTAGAATGAAACATTGAGACATTTCTGACTGGATCATGTCTTACTCGAGACATGATCATGTCAACATATCTTTAATCAACCATTATATGGATCTCCATATAATAAATTCGAATATTGAGTGTGAAATTCATATCCATGTTACTATCCAGAAACAGAACTATACATAATGATCAAGAATTTAGTTTTCTAAAGACACAAATCAACATGTTTTGGAGATTGATCATATTATTGATTCAAAAATGACAAGAATTATCCTGCTCAAGATTTGAAAAGTAATTTTTTTGTCTTTACACTATACTCACCTTATAATAACTATGATAAAAATGTGTCTCCTCAACGGACATAATAGATAAATGAAAAGTAATTTAATCATAGAAACTACTAGATGATTGTATTTGAAACAAATGAAATAGCATCAAATGTCTCTGGAACCCAAGAAAAATGACTTGATGCAAAAGAATTTAAATGGTTATTCCAAGAATTCACACTAAAATCCATGACCATATTCTAATGAAATATCTTTCTCAAAAATAATCTTGGTGGACATGAAACAACATGATCAAAGGTTTATAACTAATTTAGTACCCACAAATAAATAACTATTAGTTAAAAAACAACATCCTCTCAACATTTCTAGGCTTACCTTCAGATCATATTATATATTCCTTAAAACACATCCATGGTAGTCTATACAATATTTTTTATAAGTTATAAATTTTTACAGAAATGAAATATCCCCATAATAGATCACCTATGGTATTCACCTGGAGAACAAGTAAATTAACTAGCTAGTGTTTCTGAGATTATTCATGTAATTCCTACATGGGAATCATAGAATCACCCATGATTGTCTACTCCTCTAATAGTATAGTGTTCTTATAGTGAAACATCCTATAGAAGTATATTTATCATGCCTCCATGTAATTTTATTTCACTCTTTATCTTTTTGAATAACATATACATTCATTGTATACCCAAAAAGATGTCAATATACGAGACATTATTGCCTCCAAACATGGAATACACTAAGTGGATATAATCAATTACCAATGAGGCATGAGACAGTCCCATCATAGCAAATATGAAGTGACCTGCATTTTTACAACCTACTAAATCCATTACATACATGATGAAATATCAAATATTCCATGACCGACATCCTTGATGTGATCAATTTCACTTGTCAATGTGTCATCATTAACCTACCATGATTCATTGACTATTATGAAATTCAGTTTTTGTTCAATCGTAATCAAGATTTTTTTACCAGATTAATTATTTATTTAATGTTTTCATACATATCCATATATTTCATCATCATAATACCTTAAAAACACAAAAACACATCAGAAGAATTAAATCAATCAGTTGGTTATCTACAACATTTATTATCATAGAAAAAAGACAATATTGATACCCATAAATAGTTTTTATATTGAAAATATTCTCAAAGACTAGATAACACAATTTCTAGTCACACATGCTTCCAGATTCATTGGTGAAAACTCCCAAGTTGACCTTTATGGTGTTTATCCCTATGCATGTAAGGGAACACTTTTCCAGGAGGTATGTTATTCCCCTACATTATGATTTACCTATTCATTTTTTACTAAGAAAAGTGACTCATCAAATGGTTCATGATCCTTTAACAACTAGCTAAGTTTCCGGACATATCCAAAATGATTTTACCAATATCTAATTATATTAATAGATAAATAATATCTTCATACATGAACACTAATTCATGTTCAATTATATGTATCCATGACACTCGTATGAGCAAGATTTATGCACATCACTAGCCAGTGGCCTGAAATCCAAAACCAAAAAATACTGGAATATCAAAACACCCTATCCTTTTACTAAATTATCCATACCATCTATAAGATTTCATTTTATTTCAATTCACATGCCTCTCTACCTCAGAGATAAACCGTAATCAAAATTTAGTTCTTAATGACTTAAATTACATAGACCAAACTAATACAGAACTGTTTAAAATTTTATTAGTTTGATATATTCCACATGTATCAATTTATTTTACCATATTGTTTAGACTACACTTTGTAATACCCTTTAATACTATTAGTTGGCCTATCATCCCTTTTTATCCTAGTTTCTAATTTCCAATAAAAAATATTTTAGTCTAGATTCATTCTACCCTATATGATTGTTAGCCTAAATGATTACTTACTGGGTTGTCCATTACAAAAGATAATGAATAAGGGTCACACATTATAATAAGAGGCCAACCATGCCCTAGGAATGTCCAATAAACTAAACTATAACAATAAGTTATACTCACAACCTTATAATGGGTTAACATATAGTATGAAGACCCATCCAACATGGGTTTCATTTTTAAAATAATGATTCCTACATAGGATTTTTGACAACCAAATGACTCTTCATTTTTGGGACACTTAATACTAATTTATATATTCATTGAATTTATAAGGTCCGTACCTCCATTAGAATGGCCCCGTACTAATGTAGAATATGTCTATCCTATAACTTGGTCATAATGAAAAGTTCACTAAGCGTACCAGAATACTATCTAGGCTCGTCATATAAGTAAAGGATAAAAGGCTTTCGAAAAAAGTCATATTACCTATTATGGTATAACACAATTAAATATTTGAACTACCTTAACAGGGGGTCAAAACTGGGAACACCATAATAAAGTTGTATTTATACATTTTAACTAATTAAAAATTATGAACATAAAGTAATTTTTATATGTAAAATGTACGTGGTACAATAGTTAGCTAGTGAATCAATGAAATATATTAAATTTATATTAAAAATCAATTTCTGTGTTATCTATTAAGATGGTATCATATCAAAAGTATGAAATTTATCTTAAAAATTGATTTTATGAATTTTATTTATCGATAAGGTTTTCACAATTGGGATAAGTTAAATAAAATATTAATTATAATCTATAGGGTATAAAAATATTTAGGTTATAATTTTAAATTTCACTAACTAAATCCTCTTAATAAGTACAACATTAAAATGGATAATTTGGATTTGATCATTTTTTGTGTGATTTGTCAAGTATGATGCTACTATATTTCTATATGTAAAAACATAAATGTGGATTAATAAAATTTAAATAACCAATCCATTCTCACGAGTATAACCCATTGGGTTAAAAACATAATCATTAAAGAATAATTCATCATTCTAGGGTCTTTTAAATTATTCACTGATTTAATTATACCCTTAGTGGGTGAATATCATAAGAACAATTCACCTTGACTGGCCTACATGGGTTGTTTCATGTCTATCTCATAACTAATATGGGTCATAACCGACCTAAATGGGTAAAATTAGGTGTAAAACCTGAATGTAATTAGCATCATTTTTTGGTTAGAGTTTAACAAATTTTATATTTATTTAATTGTTCAATTTAATGAATCACAAATTCTAAAACTGCAATGGTATATTCACATATAATTTTCAATAGGAATTGAAGTAACTACAACCCATTATTTATAATGGTTCGATAATATGTCTTAGGATTCCTTAATTTATAAAATCCTATTCAATTTATAAATCAAACAACTGAATCCCATTTAATTGTAAACATTAATGTTTATACCCATGAAACCAATGGATAATGGATTAAAAATACCATGATTGGGTAGTTAAGTTACCACTATAAATAAAAATTTAAAAAACAATTTTGGGTGACACTAATACATTATGAAAAAATCTTACATTATGATCGTATCAAATCATGTAAACTCCTATCAATAATGGATATTGTAATATATAAATGAAATCCCTAAATAAAGACATAAATGGAATAATGTGAACCAATCACAAATAAAATTACTCAAATGACCATGGTACTAAAGCACATAAGGCCCATAAAAATGAATTAGATCGTCTAACAATGAGACCTACATAGAACGACATATGCATGGAATGAAAATATCTATATACCTATAATGATACCTGTATCAATACTCCCTTTCCATGTCATCTAAGGCTCCATAAATACATGAGAAGCAGATATTACACGAATTACTCATGGTGCAATCAAAATCAAACGTAATAAAAAAAAAGGAAAAACATACCCATCTATTGACCCATGGACTTTTCACAATGAATGTTTTGATCAATATCATAAATGGATATATACCAAGAAATGAAACATTGCTAATCTATTATCCACTAGCATAAATAGTAAGATAAATGAAAAATAATGATGTAATAAAACTGTGTAAAATTGTGTCCAAGGAGAGATGTAAAAAGTACCCAGAGTCGGTCGATCTTATTACCTCTGGAATTCCTCCCAAATAACTACTGGATTTAAAATAGAAGTTGGAATCTAATGATGGTATGTTTGGTAGAATATGTCATTAAGGAAAAATTGTTTCAATTATATAGAAAAAATATATTAACATCAAAATCAATTTTTTTGAATGTTCATAGAAATATAATTACTAACAATCAATAATGAATGTAAGCATAATGATGGTTTTCTATGTGATACTACAATATATGATATTTGGCTTAAAACATATAATAAATTTCCATATATAATTAAGAGAAATAAAATCCCTAAATTATTTTACTATGAGAATCTTTTGCTTTATAACAATCTTTCGCACCTTAGCTCCCATATCCATGAATAATTGGAAAAGCATATTCCACAACCTTATCCTATAAACATACATTCTATTTGGGTACACCAGTGAATTGGATTCATGGAAAGGGTGAGATATGTACTATGTAGGCCCCAACAATGGTGTCTAATTATATCCCTTCCATTAGTAGAAAATTATTTAGTGTTCATGTAGAGTAAAAAATAAGATAATAAATAAAAGTAATCATGTAAAGATCAGTTTAACCAAGGACACATGGTCGACCATACCTTCTTCATTATAATATGAAATATTCCTAACATTCCATCATATATGTATATTAATATATGTAAAATGTAGATATGAGAGATATACATTCACCAAAAGGGACCCGATGATGAATAAAATGGAATCCACGTATTACTAGCACATGTGTCATTTATTTAACTGAGGAAAGCATCCCTGATATCCTAATCAATAATCCTATACAAGGTAATTAATGTATAATAGTCATATGGGATCCTATGTATGTCCCCGAAATCCTTGTATAATAGTGACCAAGAATGTAATAAATTTATGTTTTCCTATGATAAATTCATGGTACTATAACTTGGGAATCTGTACACCCATTATGGAATAATGTTAACATTTTATTCAATGATCCAATCTAGAAAATTCCATATAAGGAAGGTCAGTATCACTCCATGGTCTATTACAATTCATTAATCTAATTATCCCATCTATGGAGTTATGTATATGTAAGGTAGGTATCACCCTTGGAATAACACATAACATTAACCTCAAATCACGTCAAAGATGTTCTATATATGGAACTAGAGTATCACTCATAGTATATATAATCCCAATTACCCTCATATAATATACAATGTATTCTATATAAGAACCCTATGTATCACTCTAGGCATAAAAAATTCATTAAACCTTTGATCCCTTCAAAGTAATTCTATAAAAGAAAACCATGTTGTGTTCAAGTATGAATACAAATCAACTATCCAATTCAATTTAAGAAAAATATAAGGCCATGTTAATAATAATTCCATATTAATGTTCAATCATATATTTTCAGTAATTTCATTTAAGTAAAAAATATGGGAATGAAATGGTCCATTTCATTTATATGTAATTGATAGGCAACAGACATTTGAATTTCCGATATTCAATAAATATCTTCATGATATTTCCCTTTTTAGTAGAGAATATACTGCACAAAAATGGACATTTCATTTTAAAATGGGCGTACATGGATACTATCCCTATCATTATCAATTTTGGTTAAAAATTAACCATTCTATTTGTATAATCATTTGGAAATTAGAAAATCCAAAAATGTAAATTAGTTTATCAATTCACATCTATTAAACAAATTCCAATTAAATTCAACTAATATGATTGACTGATTGACAACAGAAACCATAATGTAAAATTTTCAGGAATAAGAGGTTCATTTAAACTATGTAAGTCATTTTCTCTTTTTTAAACATGAAAATACATATATAGAAAAATCCCATGCTGTGTTTTCATTAATTGTCAAATAAAATACCTATGAATATAATTAGATTCACCTAAGGAGGGGGACCAATTAATATCTCTGACATAAAGATCTCTAAGAGGGTATTAGGTCACATAAAATGCTATTAATTAAAAAAATTTAACTTTTCAGAAGCGGTACATAGATGGTACGGTGTGCATAATTTTGAATCACATTATAAATGAGGATAATTTTAATGGAAAGAATATAGACCCCTACCTCTAGGATAGGATGCTTCACTGGTCCAATATTGAGATTTTATTTTAGGTCGATTGAGATAAATCTATTAAATAGATAAACACCATGAAAATAGAGTAATAATTATCAAATTAAAATAACATTCAAAAGACGCAATAGAGACTGGGGAAATAGGGAAGCTGAGTCCTATAATTCGTAAGGGGATTCCAATATAATTGATGGTGTTTGATTTTGAGTCTGAATGATGGAGATCTTTCTATGATGGAGGAGTTTTTGGACAGGGGTACATAGGGAGATCCTGGTTTAATGAGGATATAAAATTGTGTAAATACCATTTATGTTCGAAGGTTAAAATAAATAATTTTCCATTTTAAAAAGTTAGATGGTTAGGACTTCAAATTTAATTAATAATGTTCTAAATATGTATCTGACACTACCTAGTATCTATAACCTTCATAATTTTTCCAGATTATGGGAGCTAAAAATTAAACATACATGTGGTTCTACTTGTTATTCATCATTAATCAAGTGGAATCTGTTCAGGTTTTAAAAAAAATCTGTAGTCTATGCACCCACCTCTGTAGTTAATTGTAATAATTTCCATAGGTCTTTCACCCAAACATTCATGGTTTTAAAAAAATGTTCACCACCCCATATAAAATCCTTAAAATTTCAGTTGGGGTATGAATGTTTTAAACAATCATTGTTCTCTATTATGTCTCCTAGAAAAGTCGGATTATTGTGCCTAATGACCCCAAAACACATCTGAACACCCTATACCCCTATCATTCCTTATAACCCATCCAAAAAGGATACCATTATGTTTTCCAAATTAATAATTTACACTATTAATCTTAGTCTATAATTTGGATGGTCCACCGAATGAAATGATCAAATTCCTTTATAATTTACAATTTTCCAAAAATAGAGGATACTAAACTAATGATGATTAATAACAATAAAAATGTCAAAATTAAAACATGGTAATCTTATTAATGGAATAAAAAGTATCTTTAATGATATACTGATGTTAACATAATGTCATTTTTTGAAAAAAAATAGAATCTATGTAGATGTTTCAAATTTTTAATGTAATTATTTTAGTTATCCTCAAACACTAGAAACAAAAAGTCATGGGAAGGTAAAAATATTAAATCCATTCAGTTAAACTCATATTTCTAGGTTGTCAAAGTAACATGATGTTATAATACCCAGACTGACTTGAGGATCTAGAATCTTGGGATGTTAACAAATGATATCTAATAAGGTACGCCATTACATGATTTTTTTTGTTTTTTATTTAAATTATAACTAAATTTAATAAATTTTCATTCATGATTAGTATCATTATTTATTTTCTAAATAGGGTGCATAAAATTTTAAAAAACATTACATTGGTAGTAAAAAAAAGTAAAACACTTAAAATCATGATTATGTTTTCAGTGATCCGGTATAGAAGTGTTATAAAATATGTATAATACTTATATGAGACAATCCATATTGGATAGTGAACTGGGTAAAAAAAATATAATTTGATTACTTTTTCATTATATAGTGGCTATCTATTCATAACTAACATTATATAACACCCCAATGTTTTGAAAATAAATATAGAATGCATCTTTGTCTCTTCTATGTTTTGAATTTAAATAAATGGTCATCTAGAGTTGTGTTCAGTAAGTCATTTGAAGTCATATAGAACAAACCTGATTTTTGGTGAATATTAACATACCCTTATAAATAGTAATATGAATAGTAATATGAATATTAATATGAACCTTGAATAGTAAATAATATTATTATTTTATTTTCTTAAGGAAATATGATAATGGGATCTTAATTAATTTTTCAATGTAACATAAAACTAACTACACTTCCAGATTGTTATTTTTTGAATTAACTATGACCTTATTTAAAAATTAAATTAATAATATTTAGAAAATTATTTTTGAAAAATGGATCTCACTTTTGAATTCTAAATGTCAAAAAATGGTATGGGTGAATTTTTGGGTTTCTTCTCAAAATCATGAACTTTTTTTGAATAGTGAAATACTGAAAATACCGTATATTCAATTTATTAGTTAAATACAGTATTCATGACATCAGAAGTTATTCGAGGACACTTGGTTCAAACTCACATTTAATTATTACTATTAGGGTCACATGAAACAATATTATTGGTCGTCTTGATGGAAATAATAAAATAATGAAATTAAATATTCAAAATTTACTCCTCTCCTCCACTATAAAACCCACCACCACTACTTATTCTCATCACTCATCTAAGACTTGATGCTCCTCAATTTCTTCCCAATTACCCTTCCCTAGTCACTCCCCACGACCAGGAAGCTCTTAGTCTTTCCAAAAGGCCAAAAACCCTTCCCATAATGAGATTCTCAAGGAGGTTATTCTAAGAGGTAAAGCATCCTTATTTTTCATTTGGGTTCATTTCAATTTATCTTACTTTTCTATCCTCACCTCACCTCTTCTGTCCAAATGACCATGATAACTCCAGTAAAATCAGTATACTAGATTAATATCATGTGAATGGAATAGCCATCCTAAATATTCTTATTCCCTCCCTTTTATTTTGATAAATTAAATCGACGTCCATGATGTTCTGATTTATAACCTTTGTGGGTGATGAAGTTTCGTTCTTGAATTTATTCTTCATTACTAGTCAAGAAACCATATTCGTGGTTGAAAAAGACAATAATATATGTTTTATAACCTAAGTAATATTCACGAACCATAATATGTACATATAATTAAGTTATAAGACCAAACTAGTTAATAGTATTCCAAATACCACCTAATAATCGAAGTGGTTGTCATCTGATGATTCATCCTCATTCCATGTAACCAAATGATATAAATGACCATTATAAATTCTATATTTTCATTAATAATATATAATTCCAATCCTGGAGATTTATAACCATTCCACATAAACATCATTACTTAAAAACAAGTGAACTGAATATGTAAATAAAGGAAACGAACACTCCAGAACGACGAAATTCAATACAATAACTTATAAAAAAATGAACTAACCATAATTATTGTAAAATAAATAAATTTCTAATAGGTTATTAAATATGTTATTAAAAGGAATGATTTCATATTCCATGAACTTAAGTAAAAGATCGGAACACATTTGGAGTTAAGGTAAGGGTTTTTTCACCAGAACTTCCATTTTTATTCGGGATACTTTCATTGTCTAAATAACTCAATGAAATTCTTATGTATTTTTATATACTACTCATATATTCTGTTTTATTATCATATATATGTTTACAAACCATAATCCTTCCTTATTTTATGGATAGTTAAACATTTTAAAAGGAAATTTCAAAATTGATTCCAAAACACAATCCCGATTCAAGGAATTTATCAAATTCTTACCTATTTTCAAGGGAACTCTATAATATATTTTTGGAAAGCATTATCATTATTAAATAAATAATTTTATTATGAAATTACTATCTTACTTCACTTCTGGTTTTATACAAATATTTTTCCAAAAGAACTCTTCTTATCAAAATAAATGAGTATTTATCTCCAGAATTGCTTAATGTTTTTATAATAGTGTTTTCAACTAATTCAACACTCTTATTTATTTCATGGTATTATTGGATTTAATTATTTATGAATTAATCTACTATATATTATTTAATGGTTTATAACTAACTCTATTGTGGATGATCTATCCTAAAACCATTCTCCATATTATTCCGAATGATTAGTGTTTTATGTTTAATGATTGGGGAAAGATAGTGACATTTCATATGATTGTTTCAATATGAATATATATGTTTTTTATGTTTATACCCGCTTATATGAGTGTTGCATTGGACTTATTATTTGATGGGTGGGGCCCTCTATAGCCCCTAGATTCATTGGTTGGTCTCATGAGACAAATAGACGTGGAATTGGCCGAGGCCTTTCCCAATGTGATATGGATTTTGGATGAGGCCTTAATCACTAGATGTCTTGGACAAGGATATGAAAAAATGATTCAGAATGTCCAAAATATTCACTTCCCTCATTATGAATCAAGTAATTGATAGTTCATGTGAATATTCGGCTAGTATAATACCATTTATTATGTTTTATTATTTTATTATTTACTCATCTCAAATTCCTGCCATAATGTGTTCATGTTTATTATTAAAGGCATGTGTTTTCAATATTTCACCATGTATAATGTTTATATTATCTTCCTCTATATTTATTACTCTTAATGTGCGTTCGATCTCACCCTTTCTTATGTTTCATTTTTTTCAGGATAAGAAGAAGTTAATTATGAATGACATGCAAGCATAATCTAAGAGACATGATGTTTCTAGTGGAATAAAATAGTGTTTTAATTACCTTTATGTTGTAATGATAAACTTATGTATGTAACTTGGTTCCAATAATACTAAACTAGTTGGTCCTTCGGGATTTGTATTCCTTGTTTGTAAGCCAACATAATCAAATAAGGCACCGGCTCTGGGAAACTGGGGTCGGGTCCTTATAGTTGGTTTCAGAGGATGTTTGGTAGAATACATGGAAATTAGATTTAGAAAACATAGAATTAGTGATGGGTCCCTAATTTATTCTTTGAAGATAATACATACAATAACATCCTAGTATTTTGGTAAGGAATAGATCATGTGGATCTTTCAAGCAATACAACCTTTTCTAGATACGAGATGGTAGAGGCGGCTCTGGCACAGATGTAATTAGGGGGAAAACCTGAACACACCCCTTTGAGCTAGACTCATATGGGAACTGGTGCACGACAACAGGCCTTGCTACACTATTGGTTACGACACTCCCGGTGGATATTTTTAAGATAATTCACATTTTATTTACAATCCATTAGGAAGGATTGAAGTGTAAAATATTCCTCAGTGAAACCACTATTGGGAATATGGAATTATCCATGCATAGGATCTCATTTTTTCTGATTATTTTTTTTAGTTAAGATTATACATTATGATTCATGACCTAATCTAGTATATTCCATTTTCTAGATATGGATCCTAGTGGATGAAATGGAAACTGCATGAATGAACGTGTTCCCTGTAGGGATTTTCTTCCGACACAAGATAATGATGTTGGATCTGGTGCTGTGACTGGTGCTGAGCAACTCATATCTATATTGGGACTACTTACTTAGGTTATGAATAATAACCTTACCCATATGGATCATCTAGATCCACCATGTAGAGTAGCCATGCTAAATCACATTATGCGACAACAACCTCCATCATTCAACGGGACTACAAACCCATTTGTAGCTGCGAAGTGGATATGTTCCCTTGAAAAGATATTTCTCACTATGGGATGTAATGAAAGAGAGAATGTTTTCATGGAGGTATATCGTATATCGGGAGATGAAAATATGTGGTGGTCATTATTAAAAAACAAAAAGAAGGTAGAATATATAGAAGATATTGAATGGAGGTATTTTAAAGAAATCATCTTAGAAAAATATTTCCCTCATGAGCAGCGAGCAGATATGGAGAGACAATTCATGAATCTGAGGCAGAAGGAAGATGATAATGTTGAAAGGTATGAAGATAACTTCACAATATTAAAATACATGTTGTAGACTACATACGAAATCCAAGGAGAAAATTTGATCGATTCTTTGATGGCCTAAAGCCATTCCTCCCCCGGGAATTGGTCTCCCAACGTTTTTCATCAAATGAGGATATATTTTAGTGTGCCATCAAGATATAAAAATAATTCTCCAAGTCTTATGACTTTAAGGGAAAGAAAGAAAAGAAGAGGGCTGCTGAAAACCATGTAAAAGGAAATAAGGAAACATGGAACAATGGAAGAGTTTAATTTCCACCATGATACAATTTTGGACGGAAGCACCCTTATAGAATCCCGCCTTTTTGTCACATAACCTTTCATTACATTATACAAAACTGAGGATCTTTAAAGTTTAGTGTCTTGGAAACCAAGAACATAATACATGAAAAAAACATTCTTCATAAACACTTGAAAGGATTCTCATTATGTTCATCCTAGGTCCCTTACTACATCTCATAACCTAGGGACATACATCAAAATAAAGGGTGAGCAGAAGGCCCAGTAAGGGAAACAAGGGGGATCATTTAATCATGTGAACGTGAGATACATCAATAATGTCATGAAAAATAACATTAAGGCATGAGAAAGAAATCATGAGGCATATCATAATAAAAATAACGTATTTCATAACTTGAAGATGTGGCTACAACATTTAATATTGACAATCATTTCTATTTCACCAAGGTCCATCACCAAGGTGTCATTAAAAATTACCAAGGTTATTCACCAAGGTGTCATTAAAAATAGTCATCTCTAGAGAATAAGTCTTTACCCAATGCATTCACTACTGGAATTTTCTCTTTTCCCAATGGTAGTATACCAATGGTTTACTTAAACCGTTGGTATAGTTAACCTTTTCCAACGGTTTAAGGAAACCGTTGGCAAAGGGAATTTTGGTGAACCCTTTCCCAATGGTTCACTGGAACCGTTGGGAAAGGGGTACTAAACCCACACATTTCCCAACGGTTCAGTGTAACCGTTGGGAAATGTGTGCCCTTTACCAACGGTTCCAGTGGAACTGTTGGGAAATGTGTGCCTTTGCCAACGGTTTTTATAAACCGTTGGCAACCGTTTCCCCCAAATTCTAGATCGCGATCTCATCTCCCCATTCAGACAGAGCCCTAATCTATTCGCTCCCCTGCTCTAGCGAACCCCATCCGACTCCACTGCTCTCACGAATCCGAACACTAGAACCCCCCATCCCAATAGGTACACCCCCATACCAATAGGTAAAATTCGATCTCAACCATATTGATGTAGTTGTTTTAATGAATAGATTTTTTCCAGGTGTTGTTGGATTAATTGATCATTGAAATTAATATCTAAATAGGATATTGTTTGTGTTTGTGAAGACTTCTTTAATGATTTTGTATTCTATGTTTGGAAGGAGAGTGTTCAAAACATGTAAATCAGAGTTGGGGGAGGCTATCGTGAACGTTTACATGTTTTGGATAATGGATTGTGGGAATTACGGATTGTGTTCAAACCAATTTGATATGTTTTGGATAATTGATTGTGGGGGTAGGGGGTGTCCACGGGGGTGGGTGGGTAGTCCACGGGGGTGGGCGGAGGTGTCCACGGGGGTGGGAAAGGCTGTCCACGGGGGTGGGCGGGGCTGTCTAGGGGGAGTGGGTTGTCCTGGGGGTCTAAGTGGGGTGTCCTAGTGGGGGAGGGGTGTGTGGGGTGTCCAGGGGGGGTGGTATGTCTAGGTGGTGGTGGTGGGGTTGCAGGGGAGGGCGGTGTGGGCTGTTTGGGAGGGTGGGCGGGGCTATCCAGGGGGGTACGGGGTGTCCAGGGGGTACGGGGGTGGGCGGGTTGTCCACAAGGGTGGACGGGCTGTCCACAGGGGTGGCCAGGCTGTCAAGGAGGGGTGGGCATGCTGTCCAGGGGGGGTGGGTGGGCTGGCCATGGGGGGTAGGGGTGTCCAGGGGGGTGGGCGGGCTATCCAAGGGGTGGGGGCTGTCCATAGGGAGAAGGGGTGTCGAGGGGGGTGGGTGGGCTATCCACGGGGGTGGTTGGGCTGTCTAGGGGGTAGGGTTGTCCACGGGGGTGGGCGGGGCTGTCCAGGGGGCGTGAGGAGGGGGGGGGGAGGAGGTGCCCTTTTATAAGGGAGGAGAGGGGCACCTTAGGAATATCTCAAAATATTATTTTATATTAAAGTCAAAATCGGTTTATAATGGTTCCAAAGGGTCTTATTTCGAAGCTAAAGTGGGGATGGGTCGAAATCCTATCAACCAATAGTATTTAGACAAGCTTAGGGTATTATTTTAACCTTATCAATTAGATTTAACTCTAAGTTAATTAATTTAACTTTTACCGTGTCTTTTTGTTTTCTTTCACTATATGGTTAATACACTTACTATAACATGCCAAACGAACCCCAAATTGTTTATTATTAATATCTATATCCTTATCTAAGTCATTTGTCCGATCCTTAGATTTTTAGGAATAAAATAACAATTAATAATATAATATTTGATTTAAAAACTATTTTGTGTCAATTTTGACACTATTTGATATATGATTTTTGTGAAAGTAATAACAGAATTATATGTTCGAACCAAGTTGATTAAATCAACATTAATATATCATAGTAACCTAGAAAATTAGTGGAATTCATAAAAAGTCTCAAATTATATTTATTTTGGTGTTTATAACATCAATTATGTCAATATTTCATTAATAAGATAATTACTGCATCATCATTGTGTCATAAATAAATTAAATTATTTAATGTCTAACAATTACAAATAAAATACCATCATGTAGGAAATATTTTTATCTTTCTAATGAATATTTAAAATCGAATTTATCTTATGTATAACTCCATATTAAAAATTATTTGCTTATTAAACTTTGATTTTAACTATTTTAACCCTTCTTTAAATAAATTAATAATAAATGTCCTAATCTAATCCAAGTGGGCCTAAATGGTCATATTTTATTCCTAAGTTTGTTTTTGGTCGAACTAAACTTGTCCAATAGAATTAGGACATGTGTTAGGGTAATATTAATATCATATTTACCCTTAGTTACCCTATTTACTATTAACCGCGGTAAAAATCGTAAAACGTTACTATTCACCAAAAAATTATTTTTATCTCATTGAACCACATTTTACTTACTAATATCAACCGTGTCTGTCGGATTTTCGAAATTCCATTCACAGAAGCGGTAAAATTAAGTTTTATGCAAAATTCAGTTTTTAACCTACCACTTAGTGGTTTCACTATTCATCAAAAATTGAAAGTTTTCAGAAAAATACCAAAATTTCACCCTAGGCTAATTTCGATATTCTGAGTCCAAAAATGAAGTCCATTTTGAAAAATAAAATTTATAAAATTTCAAAAAGTGGTTATTACTATTCATAACGGCTAGTTTTAATAGCATATTGTTGTTTAGTGAAACTCGGTATTGCGTACGACACAAGCTATCGAGGAAGGTCGCGATTGCGTGTAAAGCAAGCCAAGCAAGTGTTGTGTAGAAAAAGATTCCTTTGATGGTTTATATAACATAAAAGTCTCGGGTGTTACATTCTACCCCCTTTAAAAGGAATTTCGCCCTCGAAATTCGTCACTTTGTAACAAACAAATGAGGATACTTCTCCCTCATCATATCCTCAAGCTCCCATGTAGCTTCTTCAAGTTGGTGGTTTCTCCATAAAACTTTCACCAAGCTAGTGGTCTTGTTTCGTAGGACTTTTTCGCTACGATCCAGAATCTCTATCGGTTGTTCTTCATAAGAAAGATCTTGCTCCAGCGGTAAAACTTCTGAGCTGAGTACATGTGAAGGATCTGGTATGTACTTTCTCAGGAGAGATACATGGAACACATCGTGAACTTGAGAGAGATTCGGTGGAAGCGCCAATCGGTAAGCTACCTTCCCAACACGATCCAGTATTTCAAAAGGACCGATATATCTAGGGCTCAACTTCCCCTTCTTTCCAAATCTCATAACCCTCTTCCAGGGAGATATTCGTAAGAACACTTTATCACCCACTTCAAACTCTAGGTCTTTTCTTCGGTTGTCGGCATAACTTTTCTGTCGACTCTGAGCTGCTCTTATGTGTTGTTGAATAGATCTGACCTTTTCTGCCATTTCATCAACGAGATCAGGTCCTAATAGCTTTCTTTCCCCAACTTCATCCCAGCAAGTTGGAGTCCTGCATTTCTTTCCATAGAGAGCTTCATAAGGAGCCATTTGAATACTGGAGTGAAAGCTATTATTATAAGAAAATTCTACCAAAGGTAGGTGTTGGTCCCAACCTCCTTTGAAATCCATAGAGCAAGCTCTCAACATATCTTCTAGGGTTTGAATTGTTCTCTCAGACTGACCGTCTGTCTGGGGATGATAAGCAGTGCTGAAACTCAACTCTGTATCCAGAGTATGCTGAAGACTTCACCAGAACTTCGAGGTAAATCTCGGATCTCGATCAGATATAATAGAAATTGGTACTCCATGAAATCTTACCACTTCCTTTACATATATCCTGGCAAGCTGATCTAGAGAGAAATCCTCTCTAATAGCAATGAAGTGTGCAGACTTTGTAAGACGATCAACTATGACCCAGATAGCATTATTGCCTTTGGATGTTTTAGGAAGTCCTGTGACATAGTCCGTAGTGATGTTTTCCCATTTCCATTCGGGTATGGGTAATGGTTGTAACATCCCCTTAGACTTCTGTCTCTCAGCTTTAACTTGTTGACAAACCAAGCATCGAGAGACATATTCAGCAACATCTCTTTTCATGCCATCCCACCAGAAGTACTCTTTCATGTCCCTATACATCTTCGTGCTTCCAGGATAAATAGAGAATGATGAACTATGAGCCTCATCCAGCAGCTCATTCTTTAATTCGGGGATGGGAGGAATGCAAACCCGATTCCTGAACTTTATTATCCCATCACAATCAAGGTTGAATTCAGGAACATTTCTCACCTTCTTTTGTAACTCGGCATCTTCTTTCTGTGCCTCTTTAATCTTCACATGTATAGATGGTTGAACATTCATTTGAGAAAGATAAGATTTTTCCCTTTCCATTATAATTCCAAGATCCATCCTTTGTAAATCCATAAATATTGGATCTTTTGTGATCCTCATCATGGATAAACTAGCATGGTCTTGTCGACTTAATGCATCTGCCACCTTGTTTGCTTTCCCAGGGTGGTAATGGATTGAGCAGTCATAATCCTTAATCAGCTCCAACCATCTTCTTTGGCGCATATTCAGCTCCTTTTGTGTGAAAATATACTTTAAACTTTTATGATCAGTATAAATATCACACCTTTCACCATAAAGGTAATGCCTCCAAATCTTTAATGCAAAGATTACCGCAGCCAACTCCAAATCATGTGTTGGGTAATTTTGCTCATGGATTTTCAACTGTCGTGAGGCATAAGCTATCACCATATCATTTTGCATAAGAACACACCCCAATCCCTTCTTGGATGCATCACTGTAGATCACAAACCTTTCTCCACTACAAGGCAGTGTGAGCACAGGTGCACTGGATAACCTTCTTTTCAACTCCTTGAAATTCTCTTCACATTCCTCTGTCCAGACAAACTTAACTCCTTTCCGAGTCAACTTGGTGATTGGATTAGATAATCGTGAAAAATCTTTTACAAAACGTCGATAATATCCAGCCAAACCAAGAAAACTTCGGATCTCAGTTACTGTTGTTGGTCTCGACCATCTTTCGATAACCTCTGTTTTTGCTGGATCCACAGATATCCCCTCTTTTGAGATTATGTGACCCAAAAATGCAACTTTTTGAAGCCAAAATTCACACTTGGTAAATTTGGCATAAAGCTTCTCCTTTCTCAGGGTCTTCAATATAATTCTCAAGTGATCTTCATGTTCTTCCTTGCTCTTTGAATAGACAAGAATATCGTCTATAAAGACTACCACAAATTGATCAAGATAGTCTCTAAAGACTCTATTCATTAGATCCATGAAGATAGCAGGGGCATTAGTAAGACCAAATGGCATCACTATAAATTCATAGTGTCCATACCTTGTACGGAAAGCCGTCTTTGGTATATCCTCCCTTTTGACCCTTAATTGATGATACCCTGAACGAATATCAATCTTGGAAAAGTATTGAGCTCCGCGTAGTTGGTCAAATAAGTCATCAATGCGTGGGAGAGGATATTTGTTCTTGATAGTGATCTTGTTAAGTTCTCGATAATCAATGCAGAGTCTCATTGATCCATCTTTCTTCTTAACAAATAGAACAGGTGCTCCCCAAGGTGACGCACTAGGGCGTATGAATCCCTTATCAAGATTCTCTTGGAGTTGCTTCTTCAATTCCTGCAACTCAATTGGGGCCATTCTATAAGGTGTTTTTGAAATAGGCAAAGCACCCGGTACGAGTTCTATTGAAAACTCAACTTCACGATTTGGTGGAAGACCTGGTAATTCCTCCGGAAAGACATCATCAAACTCCCTTACAATGGGCATATTCTTAATCGTGAGTTTCTCACCAACTATTTGAGATAAATAACCTTTATTTAGTGGAATCAATACCCATAAGATGGAAGAAATTTCCACTGGAAGGTTATGTTCATCCTTGCATTGATAGACGATCGTAGGTTGATCTGGAATATGAAATGTGACTTCCCTTCTTTGGCAATTGATATGAGCTCCATGTAGAGAAAGCCAATCCATGCCAAGAATCACATCAAATTCCACCAAAGGAAGGATCACAAGATTTGCAGGAAGCACTTTCCCACAAACTTCGATCGGAGAAGAATTATAAACTTTTGATGCGATTGATGTGCCATTAGGTGTTGTCACAGCTAACTCAACATCTAATTGTTGAGGTAATACGGTGATACCCTTAGAAAATTTTTTAGAAATAAAAGAGTGGGTGGATCCAGAATCAAATAAAACATTTGCTACTTTAGAGTGGATTGTAAGTGTACCTTTCACCACATCGTTATCGTACTCCACATCGCTGATAGAAATTGCATGTGACTTTCCTTTGTCTTTAGCCTTAAGAGTTTGTTGACGTCGACCATCATCATCAACCCTTGGATTTGGGCATTGATTGGCATAATGCCCCATCTCCTTGCACTTGAAACATTAAAGTGTAGTAGGTTCATTCTGTGTATCCCTTCCTTTGTTTGCGTCATTAGACATCTTCTTCCCATTATCACGGCATTCAAATGCCCGATGACCTTCCTTTCCACATTTAAAACATTTACTTGTCCCTTTAAGACAACTCCCTCCATGTTTCTTTCCACACTTTGAGCATAAGGAAAAGCTCATCTTCTTTTCCGTGTGCTCTTTAGATTTTTCTTTGAATTCCATCTTCCTCTTCTTATCAAACCCATGTGACTGATGGGTTACACCAATCTCCATCTCGACTTTGAGAGCACATCGAATGATTTCCTCGTAGCTATTGAAGTCCCTTATGGCTAACGCCCTTCGAAGACTTGGTTTTAAGCCACTAAAGAATCGATCGATCTTACTCTCAGGTTGGATAATAATACCAGAAGCGTACCTTGCAAGTCTTGTAAAATTTGCTTCATAGGTACTAACAGATTCATCATCACTTTGCTTCAGTTCAAGGAACTCTTTCTCCATCATTGTTCGGAGAATACGAGGGAAGTACTTATTGAAAAATAAGTTCTTGAACTCGTCCCATTCCATAGACTAAATTTCATCCTTTTGCCTCTTATTCTTAACAAGATTCTACCATTGATCCGCATCTCCTTCCAAACGATACACTGCTAGGATGACTTTATCATGATCAGAACATTGAAGAACTGAAAATATCTTTTCAGTAGTACTAATCCATTGTTCAGCAACTAATGGATCAGTAGACCCGCTGAAAGAAGGTGGACGCTGCCTCATGAAGGATTCAACAGAATGTTGCTCCCTCATTTGTTCGTTTGGAAATCCTGCATGATTCATAGCTTGAGAAAGTTGTGTGAGCATGGCTACAAGATTTTTCATTCCAGCTCCCATATCGTTTGGTTGCTCAGGGGGACAATCATTGCATTGCCCATCGCATTCCGCATTAACACGGTTCCTTCGGGTTCCGGCCATTGACTAAAACCAAGAAGAATAGTGTGAGCAACACTAATTATAATAGGAAACCACATAATTCAAGAATAAAATTTTCATGCTTAAGGTCTTATCCTAGGTTATTCAAGGCCATTTATAAAACACTAAGATTGTGTTCTATGCTTAGACTTATCCTTAGGGTTCTTACTAAGGCTTTCACATCCTAGTTTCCAAAGGTTGACTATACCTTTCCTCTGATACCAACTATAACGACCCACACTTTACATACATTGTTAATACTTCAAAATTGAAGCACTCTTATTACAACATATGACAAAACCACAAAGGACCGTATAGGTATAGTGTCTTTAGAAACTGGGGAAACATAAACAACTGGTTCATAAATCTTCTACAGTGTGTCCCATTTATTTCATCATATCTAGGGTCCCTTTTAGCATATTCTACTTAATATCCATCTTCCTGACCTGGGGAAAAGAAAACATAAAAGGGTGAGCTCAAATGCTCAGCAAGGGCAAATAAAGGAAATAAAAATCATATCATATCTTTATGAAAATCAAAACCTGCAAAAGAGATCATAATATCTTAACATGGAATAAATCATAGAAGTGAAAATGAGATCCCCATAATCATAACATAAAACTTGAATCTTCGTGGCATGCACACATAATCATGGAAAATCATTTCTTGTTAGTCATGACTCATTGCCAAGACTATCTTAGTGGACAAAGTCCCTTTCTGAACCGAGTTCACTCCTCGTTTCAGTCCTGTATCACTGAACCGAAATAACCTTCCGTTCCAGCCATGTCTATCTCATGAGATATAAAATCATTACCCAATGCATTGGAGGGAGATATAGGTCCCACCCATCTTATAATGAATCCTTTCTTATGTGTGCCACATAATCATAAAACATACATCATCGCATAACACATATAACAAAAATGGGATTCTTGAAACATCATGACATCATAAATCAATTCATATATGATAAAGGAATTCATAAACATAATTCCATCACAAAATAGTCAAACCAATGTAAAAATATGGATAGAAACAGAACCCTTTATTATCTTAGATGGAAAATAATTTTGATAAAACACTTGAATTGAATTCTTGAGGAAAATATCCTTTCTTCTTCAAAATTTTTTTTCCTTTCATAACATGTCATACAACTTTAAAATAAAAGAAGTTGATTAAAAATAAACTTGAAAACTTGTAAAGGAAGCTTCTTGGAAATAATGTTTTAAAAATCCATTCATGCCGTATAAGTTAAAAAAAACATTCTTCGTACTTTTTTCGGAAAAGTCAAAAAGTACCTCGTACGGAAAAACGACAAAAGATTCCTTTCATATTCTTTACTAAAAACTCACCTAAGGGTAAAATTGGATTTAAACTATTTCAAGTGGATGGAAACAATATTACATATTGAGGGAACATGGATGTGGATGATAAAATACACCCCAGTAAATACTTACGAATAAACAATCTCGGATAAAAATGAGATTGTGATATTTCCCTTACCTTAGGTCCGATTTGCTTTGTTCGTGTCCGAAGCTCCTGTATAATGGTTTAAATAATGTTATTGACTTATTCCAGAATCATACATATTGATATGAGATCATATATGGTCATATTATTAGCTTCTTGTTAGTAATATTTCATTGTTACTTGTTACTCGGGTCTTTATAACTTTTTGTTCTTATGTGTGTTTTGTCGAATAAATTCTTATTCTTATTTTTAGGTTATAGATAATTCATTTCCAGAATGGTATTAGTGTAGTATATACCATATTCATTCATTCAATTCATTTATATAATCATTATGAAATGAAGATCATGTAGAACGAGTCACATCACATCGTGGAGACGGTATTCCGTACGTACGCACAAGTGATGATATCATTCCTATGATCGTGGAGTTGTATTGGAGTATATATATATATTATTTCAGTATCAATATTACTTAATAATAATCATATATAGTTGCTTATTACACCATTATACCCATCCTTGTAAGGTGATGGTGGAAAATAGATTACACCACGGCGTGGAGACGGTTTTCCGTACGTACGCACGCGCGGTGATTTCATTTTTCCGTAGGATAGATAGAAGGTGAATTAGGGTTGTTTCATATTTATAATAACATATCAGTATGTAAGTAATACTGATGTTATTACTTTATCATGAAACAACTAAAGAAGAAGAAGTTGAAGAAGAAAGAAATTGAAAAGATCGGTAATGGATATTACCTCTTCTTTGGAACGCTTCTTTGAATCCTCCACTTAAGGAACTAAGATTGGTCTTTGGAGAAGACCAGGACCTCTAGGATTATTCTAGGGAAGTGGAGAAGGGAAAATGGCAGGGGTTGGCCGAGCTTGAGTGCTCAAATTGGTGTGAGGAGGAGGGGGAGGAGGTGCCCTTTTATAAGGGAGGAGAGGGGCACCTTAGGAATATCTCAAAATATTATTTTATATTAAAGTCAAAATCGGTTTATAATGGTTCCAAAGGGTCTTATTTCGAATCTAAAGTGGGGATGGGTCGAAATCCTATCAACCAATAGTATTTAGACAAGTTTAGGGTATTATTTTAACCTTATCAATTAGATTTAACTCTAAGTTAATTAATTTATCTTTTACCGTGTCTTTTTGATTTCTTTCACTATATGGTTAATACACTTACTATAACATGCCAAAAGAACCCCAAATTGTTTATTATTAATATCTATATCCTTATCTAAGTCATTTGGCCGATACTTATATTTTTAGGAATAAAATAACAATTAATAATATAATATTTGATTTAAAAACTATTTTGTGTCAATTTTGACACTATTTGATATATGATTTTTGTGAAAGTAATAACAGAATTATATGTTCGAACCAAGTTGATTAAATCAACATTAATATATCATAGTAACCTAGAAAATTAGTGGAATTCATAAAAAGTCTCAAATTATATTTATTTTGGTGTTTATAACATCAATTATGTCAATATTTCATTAATAAGATAATTACTGCATCATCATTGTGTCATAAATAAATTAAATTATTTAATGTATAAAAATTACAAATAAAATACCGTCATGTAGGAAATATTTTTAGCTTTCTAATGAATATTTAAAATCGAATTTATCTTATGTATAACTCCATATTAAAAATTATTTGCTTATTAAACTTTGATTTTAACTATTTTAACTCTTCTTTAAATAAATTAATAATAAATGTCCTAATCTAATCCAAGTGGGCCTAAATGGTCATATTTTATTCCTAAGTTTGTTTTTGGTCGAACTAAACTTGTCCAATAGAATTAGGACATGTGTTAGGGTAATATTAATATCATATTTACCCTTAGTTACCCTATTTACTATTAACCGCGGTAAAAATCGTAAAAAGTTACTATTCACCAAAAAATTATTTTTATCTCATTGAACCACATTTTACTTACTGATATCAATCGTGTCTTTCGGATTTTCGAAATTCCATTCACAGAAGCGGTAAAATTAAGTTTTATGCAAAATTCAGTTTTTAACCTACCACTTAGTGGTTTCACTATTCATCAAAAATTGAAAGTTTTCAGAAAAATACCAAAATTTCACCCTAGGATAATTTCGATATTCTGAGTCCAAAAATGAAGTCCATTTTGAAAAATAAAATTTATAAAATTTCAAAAAGTGGTTATTACTATTCATAACGGCTAGTTTTAATAGCATATTGTTGTTTAGTGAAACTCGGTATTGCGTACGACACAAGCTATCGAGGAAGGTCGCGATTGCGTGTAAAGCAAGCCAAGCAAGTGTTGTGTAGAAAAAGATTCCTTTGATGGTTTATATAACATAAAAGTCTCGGGTGTTACAATACTGGTATGTAATTATATGTACGAAACAACCCTATTTCACCATCTATCCATCCTACGGAAAACGAAATCACCGCGCGTGCGTACGTATAGAATACCGTCTCCAAGCCGTGGTGTAATCTATTTTCCACCACCACCATAAATGGATGGATATAATGGTGTAAATAATAACTATATATTGTTATCTTAAAGTGATATTGATTTTTAAATTTTATATATACACTCCAATAAAATTCCACGATCATGGGAGCGATATCATCGCTCGTGCGTACGTACGGAATACCATCTCCACGATGTCATGCGACTCGTTCTACATGATGGTAATTGAATAATGATTATATAAATGAATTGAATGAATTAATAAGATATATATTACACTAATAACATTCAGGAAATGAGGTATCTATATCCTAAAGATAAGAATAAGAATTTATTCTACAAAACATGCATAAGAACAAAAAGTAATAAACACCCGAATAACAAGTAGCAATGACATATTACTAATATGAAGCTAATAATATGAACATATATGATATCATAAATATATGTATGATTTTTGAATAAGTCAATGAAAATTTTTAAATCATTATACAGGAGGTTCAGACACTTATGAAGTAAATCAGACCAAAGGTAAGGGAAAATATCACAATCTCATTTTTATCCAAGAATGTTTATAGTTTGGTATCTACTGGGGTGTATTTTATCATCCACATCCATGTTTCCTCAATATGTAATATTATTTCCATCCACCTACAATAGTTTAAATCCAATTTTACCCTTTGGTTATTTTTTAGTAAAAGATATGAAAGGAATCTTTTGTCATTTTTCGTACGAGGTACTTTTTGACTTTTCCGACAAAAGTATGAGAAGAATGTTTTTTTAACATATACGGTATGAATGGATTTTTAAATCAGTATTTACAAGAATCTTTCTTTACAAGTTTTCAAGTTTATTTTCAATCAAATTCTTTTAATTTGATGTTGGATGACATGTTAAGAAAGGAAAAAAAAATTTGATGTGAAAAGGATATTTTCCTTATGAATGGAGTTCAAGTGCTTTATCAAAATTATTTTCCATCTAATATAATATAGGTTTCTGTTTCTATCCCTATTTTTACATTTATTTGATTATTCTATGATGGAATTATTTTTATGATGTCCTTTCATCTTATATGGATTATGTTATGATGTTTAAGATTCCCATTTTTATTACATGGGTTATGCTATGATGTATGAATTATGATTTTGTGGCACACATAAGATTGGTTTAATTATGAGGTGGTTGGGACCTATGTCTCCCTATAATTAATTGGGTAAAGATTTATATCTCATGAGATAGACATGGATGGAACGACATGTTAAACTAGTTCAGTGAAACAAGACTGAAACGAGGAGTGAACTCGGTTCAGAAATGGACTTTGTCCGCTATGATAGTCTTGGATATGGGTCTTGACTACTAAGAAATGATTTTCTATGATTATGATTGTATTCCACAAATCTTCAAGTTTTATGTTATGATTATTGGGATTAAATTTCACTTCTATGATTTATCCCAGGATTATGAAATTATTATCTCTTTACAGGTTAAGACTTCCACAATGTTATGCTCTTATGAATATGATGTAATTGATATTTCTATTGTTTACCCTTACTGAGCATTTGAGGTCACCCTTTTGGATGTTTTCATTCCCCAGGTCAGGAAGAAGGTTATTAATTAGGATATGCCAAAAGGGACTCTAGATATGTCGAAATAAATGGGAGACAATGTAGATGATTTATGAACAAGTTGTTAATGTTTCCCAGTTTATAAAGACACTATACCTATACGCTCCTTTCCTGGTTTGGTTATATGTTGTAAGTGTTCTTAAATTTTGAAGTATTAACAATGTATGTAAAGTATGGTTCGTTATAGTTGGTATCAAAGGAAAGGTATAGTCATCCTTTGGAAAATAAGATGTGAATGCCTTAGTAAGAAACCTAAGGATATGTCTAAGCATAGAACAAAATCTCAGTGTTTTAGAAATGGCCATGAACAACCTATGAGAAGACCTTAAGTGAGAAATTTTATTCTCTATTATGTGTTTTTTCTATTATAATTAGTGTTTCTCATACTATTCTTCTTGGTTTTAGTCAATGGCGGGAACCCGAAGGAACCGTGTTAATGCGGAATGCAACGGGCAAAGCAATGATTGTCCCCCTGAGAAACCAATATTTTTGGGAGCTGGGATGCAAAATCTTGTAGCCATGCTCACAAAACATTCTCAAGCTATGAATCATGCAGGACTTCCAAAAAATCAAATGAAGGAGCAACATTCTGTTGAATCCTTTATGAGGCAGCGTCCACCCTCATTCAGCGGGTCCACTCATCCATTAGTGGTAGAACAATGGATCAGTACCACTGAAAAGACATTTTCCATTCTTCAATTTTCTGAACATGATAAAGTCATCTTAGCAGTTTATCGTTTGGAAGGATATGCTGATCAATGGTAGAATCTTGTTAAGAATACGAGGCAATGGGATGAAATTGAGTCCATGGAATGGGACACGTTCAAGAACATATTTTTCAATAAGTACTTCCCTCGTATTCTCTGAACAAAGATGGAGAAGGAGTTTCTTGAACTAAAGAAAAATGATGATGAATATGTTGGTACCTATGAAGCAAATTTTACATTACTTTCAAGGTATGCTTCTGGGATTATTATCCAACCTGAGAGTAAGATCGATCAATTATTTAGTGGCTTAACACCAAGTCTTTGAAGGGCGTTATCCATAAGGGAATTCAATAGCTACGAGGAAATTGTTCGATGTGCTCTCAATGTTGAGATGGAGATTGGTGTAACTCATCAGTCACATGGGTTTGATAAGAAGAGGAAAATGGAATTCAAAGGAAAATCTAAAGAGCACACTGAAAAGAAGCTGATTTTCCCTTATGCTCAAAGTGAGGAAAGAAACTTGGAGGAAATTGTCTTAAGGGGAAAAGAAAGTGTTATAATTGTGTAAATGAAGGTCATCAGGCAATGTAATGTCGAAATAATGGGAAGAAGATGTCTAATGATGCAAACAAAGGAAGGGATACACAAAATGAACCTACTACACTTCAATGATTCAAGTGCAAGGAAATGGGTCATTATGCCAATCAATGCCCTAATCCAAGGGTTAATGCTGATGATCGACGTCAACAAACTCTTAAGGCCAAAGACAGGGGAATGTCACATGCAATTTCTATCAGTGATGTGGAGTATGAAAACAAAGTGGTTAAAGGTACACTTACCATCCACTCTAAAGTAGAAAATGGTTTATTTGATTTTAGATTCACCCACTCTTTTATTTCTGAAGAATTTTCTAAGGGTATCACCATATTACCTCAACCATTAGATGTTGAGTTATCTGTGACAAACCCTAATGGCACAACAGTCGGATCAAAATATTATAATTCATCCTTGATTGATGTTTGTGGGAAAGTGCTTCATGAAAATCTTGTGATCCATCCTATAGAGGAATTTGATGTGATTCTAGGCATTGATTGGCTTTCTTTATATGGAGATCATATGAAGTGCCAAATAAGGGAAGTCACTTTTCATATTCCAGATCAATTTATGATCATCTATCGACGCTAGGATGAACATAAACTCCCAATGGAAATTTCTTCCATATTATGGGTTTTGATTCCAATAAATGAAGGTTATTTATCACAAATCGATGGTGGGAAACTCATGATTAAGAATATGCCCATTGTACGAGTGTTTGATTATGTCTTTCCAGAGTAATTGTCTGGTCTTCCACCAAATCGTGAAGTTGAATTTTCAATAGAACTAATACTGGGTGCTTTTCCTATTTCAAAGACACCTTATAGTATGCCCCCAATTTAGTTACAAGAATTGAAGAAGCTAATCCAAGAGAATCTTGATAAGGTATTTATATGCCCTAGTGTGTCATCTTAGGGAACACCTGTTCTGTTTGATAAGAAGAAAGATGGATCAACGAGACTCTGCATTGATTATCGAGAACTTAACAAGATCACTATCATGAAAAATATCCTCTCACATGCATTGATGACTTATTTGACCAACTACGCAGAGCTCAATACATTTCCAAGATTGATCTTCGTTCATGGTATCATTTATTAAGGGTCAAAAGGGAGGATATAACAAAGATTACTATCCGTACAAGGTATGGACACTATGAATTTATAGTGATGCCATTTGGTCTTACTAATGCCCCTGCAATCTTCATGGATATGATGAATAATGTCTTTAGAGACTATCATGATCAGTTTGTGGTAGTCTTTATAGACGATATTCTTGTCAATTCAAAGTACAAGGATGAAAATGGATACCATTTGAGAATTATATTGAAGACCCTGAGAAATGAGAAGCTTTATGCCAAATTTACCAAGTGTGAATTTTGGCTTCAAAAAGTTGCATTTTTTGGTCACATAATCTCAAAAGAAGGGATATCTGTAGATCCAGCAAAAATAGAGGTTATCGAAAGATGGTCGAGACCAACAACAGTAACTGAGATCCGAATTTTTCTTGGTTTGGCCGGATATTATCGAAGTTTTGTGAAATATTTTTCACGATTATCTAATCCACTCACTAGGTTGACTCGAAAAGAAGTATTGTTTTTGTGGACGGAGGAATGTGAAGAGAATTTCAAGGAGTTGAAAATAAGGTTTTCCAGTGCACCTGTACTCACACTTCCTTGTAGTGGAGAAAGGTTTGTGATTTACAGTGATGCATCCATGAAGGGGCTGGGGAGCGTTCTTATGCAAAATGATAAGGTGATAGCTTATGCATCACGACAGTTGAAAATCCATTAGCAAAATTAACCAACTAATTATTTGGAGTTAGCTGCGGTAATCATTGAATTAATGATTTGGAGGTATTTTCTATATGGAGAAATGTGTGATATTTATACTGATCATAAAAGTTTAAAGTATATTTTCACACAAAAGGAGCTGAATATGTGCCAAAGAAGATGGTTTGAGCTGATTAAGGATTACGACTGCTAAATTAATTACCACCATGGGAAAGAAAACAAGGTGGCAGATGCATTAAGTCGAAAAGACAATGCTAGCTTATCCATGATGAGGATCACAAAATATCCATTATTTATGGATTGAAAAAGGAATGATCTTGGAATTATAATGGAAGGGTAAAAATCGTATCTTTCTCAAATGAATGTTCAACCATATATACACGTGAAGATTATAGAGGCATAGAAAAAAGATGTAGAGTTACAAAAGAATGCGAGAAATGCTCTTGAATTCAACCTTGATTGTGATGGGATAATAAAGTTCAGGAATCGGGTTTGTCTACCTCCCATCCCAGAATTAATAAAGGAGTTGCTCGATGAGGCTCATATTTCTTCATTATCTATTCATCCTTGAAGCACAAAGATGTATAGGGATCTGAAAAAGTACTTCTGGAGGGATGGCATGAAAAGAGATGTTTCTGAATATGACACTTCATGCATGGTTTTTCAGTATGTTAAAGCTGAGAGACATAAGTTTAAGGGGTTGTTACAACCATTACCCATACCCGAATGGAAATGGAAAAAAATCACTATGGACATTGTCACCGGACTTCCTAAAACATCCAATGGAAATAATGTTATATAGGTCATAGTTGATCGTCTCACAAAGTTTGCACAATTCATTACTATTAGAGAGGATTTCTCTCTAGATCAGCTTGCTAGGATATATGTAAAGGAAGTGGTAAGATTACATGGAGTACCACTTTCCATAATATATGATCGGGATCTAAGATTTACCTCGAAGTTCCAGCAAAGTCTTCAGCATACTCTGGATACAGAGTTGAGTTTCAGCACTGCTTATCATCCTCAGACAGACGGCCAGTCTGAGAGGAAAATTCAAACTCTAGAAGATATGTTGAGAGCTTGCTCTATGGATTTCAAAGGTGGTTGGGATCAGCACCTAACTTTGGTGAAATTTTCTTATAATTATAGCTTTCACTCCAGTATTCAGATGGCTCTTTATGAAGCTCTCTATGGAAATAAATGAAGGACTCCAACTTGCTGGGAAGAAGTTGGGGAAAGAAAGCTATTAGGGCCTGATCTTGTTGATGAGATGGTAGAAAAGGTCAGATCTATACAACAACACATAAGAGCAGCTCAGAGTCGACAATAAAGTTATGTCGACAACCGAAGAAAAGACATAGAGTTTGAAGTGGGTGATAAAGTTTTCTTATGAATATCTCCCTAGAAGAGGGTCATGAGATTTGGAAAGAAGGGAAAGCTGAGCCCTAGGTATATCAGTCCTTTAGAAATACCGGATCGTGTTGGGAAGGTAGCTTACCGATTGGCGCATCCACCGAATCTCTCCCAAGTTCATGATGTGTTCCATGTATCTCTCCTGAGAATGTACATACCTGATCCTTCACATGTACTCATCTCAGAAGTTGTACCGCTGGAGCAAGATCTTTCTTATGAAGAATAGCCAATAGAGATTCTGGATCGAAGTGAAAAATTCTTACGGAACAAGACCACTCGCATGGTGAATGTTTTATGGAGGAACAATCAATTTGAAGAAGCTACATGGGAGCTTGAGGATATGATGAGGGAGAGGTATCCTCATCTGTTTGTTACAAAGTGAGGAATTTCAAGGGCGAAATTCATTTTAAGGGGGGTAGAATGTAACACCCAAGACTTTTATGATAAATCTTTTGTTTTTTTGTTATATAAATCATAAAAGGAATCATTCACTATACAAAACACTATCTTGACTTTCTTTACACGCAATCATGACCTTCATCGATAGCTTGCATCGTACGCAATACCGAGTTTTACTAAACAACGATATGCTATTAAAATATTATTAAAAGTAGCCGTTATGAATAGTCATACTCACTTTTTGAAATATTGTAATTTTTATTTTTCAAAATGGACTTCATTTTTTGATTTGGAATATCAAAATTAGACTAGGGTGAAATTTTGGTATTTTTCTGTAAAATTTCAATTTTTGATGAATAGTGAAAACAATGGGTTACTATTTAAATCCCAACATTTTATTTAAATAATTATTTATTTTATTTAAATTTATTTTACATAAAAATTGATACATAATACCTATATAAGTTCAATTCAATTTATTGGAGTCATTTTAGAATAATTTTAGATATATAAAAATTTTATCGAAATTTTCACTATCTTTTACCCACCTTCTAGGAGAATTTGCAAATTTACTTAAAACATAATTTTACCTCTACTGTTAGTGGAATTTCGAATATCTGAGAGACACATTTAATATCAAGGACTAAAATGTTGTTCAATGAGATGAAAATAATTTTTGGTGAATAGTAACTTTTTACTTTTTTTACCACGGTTAAAAGTAAATATGGAAATTAAGGGTAATAATGTTATTATTATTACCCTAAAACATGTCCTAATTCTATTGGATAAGTGTAATTAGACCAAAATCAACATTAGGAATAAAATATTACCATTTAGGCCCACTTGGACTAGATTAGGACATTTATTATTAATTTATTTAAAGAAGGGTTAAAATAGTTAAAATCAAAGTTTATTAGCTAAATCATTTTTAATATAGGTTTATACATAAGATAAAATAGACTATAAATATTAATTAGAAATAAAAATCGATTTTCTACATAATGGTATTTTATTTGTAATTTTTAGACAATACATAATCTAATTTATTTATGACACCATGATGATGCAGTAATTATCCTATTAATGAAATATTGACATAATTGATGTTATAAATATCCAAATAAATGTAATTTGAGACTTTTTATGAATTAAAATAATTTTATAGGTTAATATGACATGTTAGTATTTATTTAGTTAAATGTTTTCGAACTAATATTTCTGTTAAATAGTTTTTAAAACAAATATTATATTAGTAATTCTTATTTTATTCATAAAAATATATGGTTCGTCCAAATGACTTATAAAATGTTATATATATTAATAATAAAGAACTTGGGTTTCTATTGACTTTTTATAGTAAGTTTATTAAACTTATAGTGAAAGAAAACAAAAAGACACGGTAAAAGATAAAGTGTCTAACTTAAAGTGAAATCTAAATGATAAGGTTAAAATAGAAACCTAAACTTGTCTAAATTATCTTGGATGAGAGTATTGAGACCCATACCCACCTTATATTATAAATAAATCAATTTGGAGCTATTAGAAACTGAATATTACATTATAATAAAATAATATTTTTAGTTTTTCCTAAGGTGCCCCTCTCCTCCCTTATAAAAGGGCACCTCCTCCCTCTCTTCCTCACACCACTTTGAGCATTCAAGCTCGGCCAACCCATGACAAATTATCTTCTAAACATCCCTATAAACATCCTAGAGTTCCTGGTCTTCTAAAAATACCAATTTTACTGCCCTAAGAGGAGGTCTCAATGAGGCGCTTCAAAGAAGAGGTAGTGTCTGTTACCGATTCATTCAACTTTATTTCTTCTTCCACTTCTTCTTCTTTAGATGTTTCATTATGAAGTAATAACATCAGTATCACTCATATACTGGTATTTAATTATAATTAGTAAACAAACCTATTTAACCATATATCCATCCTATGGAAAACGAAATCATCACGCGTGTGTACATATGAAATTCCGTCTCCACGCCGTGGTGTAATCTATTTTCCCCCACCACCTTACTTGGATGGGTATAATGGTGTAAATAATAACTATATATGATTATTGAAAAGTTATATTGACTCTGAAATAGTATACATACACTCAAATACAATTCCACGATCATGGGAACGATATCATCGCTCGTGCGTACGTACGGAATACCGTGTCCACGATGTGATGTGACTCGTTCTACATGATCTTCATTGCATAATGATTATATAAAATAATTGAATGAATGAATATGATATATATTACACTAATACCATTCTGGAAATGAGTTATCTATAACCTAAAGAGAAGAATAAGAATTTATTCGTCAAAACATATATAAGAACAAAAAGTAATACACCCGAATAACAAGTTGCAATGAAATATTACTAATTAGAAGCTAATAATATGAACATATATGATATCATAAAAATAAGTATGATTCTTGAATAAGGAAATGACATTATTTAAATCATTATAAAGGAGGTTCGGACACTTACAAAGCAAATTGGACCTAAGGTAAGGGAAAATATCACAATCTCATTTTTATCCGAGATTTTTTATACTTTGGTATTTACTGGGATGTATTTTATCATCCACATCCATGTTTCCTCAATATTTAATATCATTTCCATCCACCTACTATTGTTTAAATCCAATTTTACCCTTCGGTGAGTTTTTAGTAAAAGATATGAAAGGAATCTTTTGTCGTTTTTCGTACGATGTACTTCTTGACTTTTCCGAAAAAAGTACTTGAAAAATGTTTTTTTAACTTATACAGAATGAATGGATTTTTAAAACATTATTTCCAAGAAGCATCCTTTACAAGTTTTCAAGTTTATTTTTAATCAACATCTTTTAATTTAATGTTGTATGACATGTTAGGAATGGAAAAATGTTTTTGAAGTAGAAATGATATTTTCCTCAAGAATGGAGTTCAAGTGTTTTATCTAAATTATTTTACATCCACGATAATATAGGGTTCTATTTATATCACAATTTTTACATTGATTTTATTATGATATTATGGAATTATTTTTATGATGTTCTTTCATCTTATATGGATTATGTTATGATGTTTATGATTCCCATTTTTATTACATAGGTTATGCTATGATGTATGATGTATGATTTTGTGGCAAACATAAGAATGGTTTCATTATGAGATAGGTGAGACCTATATCTCCCTCCAATGAATTGGGTATGATTTATATCTCATGTGATAGACATGGCTGGAATGGAAGGTTAAACTGGTTCAGTGAAACGGGACTGAAACGAGGAGTGAACTCGGTTCAGAATTGGACTTTGTCCTCTAAGATAGTCTTGGCTATGAGTCATGACTACTAAGAAATGATTCTCTATGATTATTTGTGTATTCCACAAAGCTTTATGTTTTTAGTTATGATTATTGGGATTACATTACACTTCTATGATTTATCCCCTGATTATGAAATTATGATATCTTTGCAGGTTAAGATTTCCAAAATGTTATCCTCTTATGAATAGGATGTAATTGATATTTCTTTTTTTACACTTACTGAGCATTTGAGTCACCCTTTTGTGTGTTTTCTTTCCCCAGGTTAGGAAGAAGGTTATTAAGTATGATATGCCAAAAGGGACTCTAGATATGATGAAATAAATGGGAGACAATGTAGATGATTTATGAACCAGTTGTTTATGTTTCCCAGTTTCTAAAGACACTATACCTATACGGTCATTTCCGGGTTTTGTTTTATGTTTTAATAAGTGTGATTCAATTTTGAAGTATTAACAATGTATGTAAAGTATGGGTAATTATAAAAATTCCCTCCATCAATATATTCCCCCACCATAAACCTACATTATAACCACATCATGAAATAAGAAAAAACATTATAAAATCATAAAACTTACTTTGTCTACATGAGAGAGTGATGAATGGGGATTTGTTAAGAATTTATGCCATATATAACCAATATATTTGGGAGAACACCTAGAACCTAAATAATCATATAAGAATTGGTCTCATTAACCTACATGAGTGATATTGGGAAGGAAATAAATTGAAATAAGGAATATTATAGATCACATAATCCAATTATAAGATCAATATAATAACATATAATAATAACTTTTTTAATTTCATTCCACATCAATAATTACATTTATTTATAACCATATCACATTTATACACCACCATTACCACATAAAAAATAACATAACGTCTCATTTAATAATTTTAGTATAGGTTTTATGTTTATAAATCCCCAAACACATTTCATTCATTATGCCATATTTAATATCAATCATCATATAATTTTTACAATACCATTTCATTAAAAATATATATGTTAGGTATTTAACACATCATTAATTACTCATTAATTATTATATTAATAAAAAACATATAATACACATCATCACATTACACTCATTAATTTATATTAATTTATTTATAGACATTATATTTTCCTGGGAAATACCCTATATATCCACATAAAACTATCCAAATCAAAGTTACAACATCGCCACCCGACCATCTCTGCATGCTTTATTACATCATTATAGCCAAATAGGGCCACCATTATTCCCACATCATTAATTACATTAATAATGAAATATGATAATTTCCAAACACCATCAAGGAATATCACAAAAAATCACACTTCCACCTAAAATAGTAATATCAAAAAAAATATTTTTAAACATCGCATTATTCCCTCTTATTAAAATTTTTATGTTTTTTATCCAACATTATCAATTTTTCAAAAAACAAATATCAATATTATTATCAATAAAAAATAACTATAAAATATAATTGGGAGAGTAATCAATATCCTAAATGTATAGGGAAACCATGATATGAATTCCCAAGAACACTATTTCTCACATTTATTCATGTACATATTATTATATTCAATACGTTATCCATAAATATTTACCCAAATGAAACCACCACATGATATTTCTAATGTTAAATAAAATATAAATGAGAGGAATTTTGAATATCCTACCATAATGGGAGTTTAAAAAATCATATCACGAAAATAAGAATAATGTTATGATCAACCACCAACAAACTCAAATGAATAATCCATGAATCATATACCAAAATATCCCCATGATGAACACTACTAAAATACAATAAAACTATACGACAAGCTCTAGGAAAAATTATTATGAATGAAGTGTTATATTTATAACAAAATTCCTTGTAAATAAATACGATATATATTTATACACTAATATTATATTGTTTGAGATTAACTTTTCAAATGCTATGAAATATAAGAACCATATAATTTTAAGTTGGTTTTTTTGTGTATGTTTCCAAATAATATATAAATATTTTATATTATTATACATGAATATAATGGTATAAAATATCATTTAACTTCACACTAAATTTTGAATTTTAAATTAATTTTTTTTTCTTATTATCTATCATTAAATGTCAGGTTATCATATGAAAAAAAGTCTGTTGGACAGGTCATAGGTTTCATCTGATGTAACCACATGAATTAGCATATAATATCTTAGTTAATGAATATTAAATCAAGGAACATCCAAGAAGGATATATATTATGTGACAATAACTATTCAACAGTTTTTGAGAATCATGTATATCTCTTTCCTAAAATCTCATATACCATATCTCTCTTCATCGTCACACTTTTCCTTTATGAAGAACTTTTATTCCCTGGGTGATGAGAGGATCTCTCTTAAGATTCATGTGATTCAACATTTCCCAGGGATAAAATTTGAGGAAAGATGGAATTTGAAAACCTATAATGTGATCTTTATCACGTTCACATGACAATGATCAATGAAACAACCTTATTCAGTGAATGTTACCCGCTTAATTATTTTACAATACACATGATTTAGTTTCATGCATTTTCAATATTTTATTAATGTTTATTTATTTTTTCAAAAATGTTTAACCAGTTTGGTTTGATGCATTGAGACCCAATAGTGGTATTATAGGATTCAATTAATTTGATTACTTAAATATTGTTTTTAATGTAAAAATCACACATTTCACAATCTGTAATAGGATATATAAAAATATATGATGTGACAAGAATGAATGTTAGTCATTGGATAAATTTATCCTGATTTATGATATAGGATATTATAATGAATCATATTATTTTTTATTAGTAGAAGGGTGAAAATTATTAATTAAATAAGTTATAGAATAGGGAGATCCCATAGTATTTTGTAAACTATAAGTTATGATACAGGTGATATCGTAGGCTACGTTGAAACCTAGATTCTATGAAAAGTTAATATTTATTCATAATTACAAAATTGGTTATATCATTGTCTAATATTCTCACATAATAAGGGTTATAATTCTACTACCAAATATATATAAGACACATTACCTATGATTTAAAATATAAATCTACAGTGCACATGTGTCTATATGTGTATGGATTTAACTACCATAAATATTAATGGAAAAGTATCTCCATTTTCCATATAAGTTAAAATCATTACTCCACTTCCTTATCATAAATAGAGATAAAGTAATCTGTCAGAAAATATATGTAATAGTGCTTCAATTATTTTATCTTTGTATCCTGATCAATGATATTATATGATATCTCAAATGTAATTAAAAATTACAGAAATGAAGAAGTATTTTTTCCTACAAATTCAATTTTACATTGAGTTTTATTATTTATAAATTGTTTACATAATATATAAATGTTATTTTGGGAATGTTATTTATTTATAATGGTTTTTATAAATCAATTAAATACAAATTTTTATAATTATTTTAAAAAATATATAGGAAAAATTTAATAATTAAATATCCATAAAATATTACTAGTTAATAATGGAATACCACATTGTAGTTATATTTAATACCATATAATTTGGAATTTTTTTTTTCATTTAGTATTTATAAGGGTTATTTAAAATGTGATGATAAACTACAAAATAATGAAAAATTATAAACAATTTTTTTCATGTTATGAATGTTTCATATAAAACAGAAATTGAATTGATCAAATTAAAGACATTATTTAATGAAATTATTCAAATCAAATTAAAAGTAGTTTTGATCAACTTATAAGTAATGTTAAATATATGATATTTATATTATTTAAATAGTTTATATAATAGTGTCATCTTATAAATTTATTATAATTCATTAACATCATATATTTAATGTAAAATTACATATAATGAATAATATGAAGGAGTTCAAATTTGGAATTAATATTAAATTTTTATACATATTAAAATTATTATTTGTATTTATTGAATAGTATAAATATAGATTATTTCTTTTCTTAATTATTTATTAAATATTCATAAATGTTTATCTCAGGTTTTAATATGTAAATTATTCATTTATTTAATGGTAATTATTGAATTTATTATTCATAAATATATTTTTTATATTGTGAATTGAGAAATGTGATATATCTTAAATTATTAATCATATTTTATTGATTATAATCTGTGTATATATGGTCATACATTCTTGGAATGATGACATATTTCATTAACTTAACATATGATTGTGTTGTGTTTTGAGATTGACTTAAGTATTTGATTATAATTTATACATTTTTTAATTATTTCAATTTTAATGTAATTTATTTCTCTCTTGAGTAAAGTCTCATAGTCAAAATGGACTTTGGTCCTCACATCCAACTAGTCTGAAGGTTTATCAATTGTTCTACAAAAGTTTTTTTGACTATTAATGACTCTAGTTCTACTCATGTGGGGATATTTAAGAGTTTATTATAACTTCAATATATGATAAATTTTGAAATATATAAATATTTATATCTTTTATTTTGGCTATGTAACTCAAGTTACGATATTTGAATATATATATTTTTGTTGAAGGAGTATTATTCCCAAATAAAGCATTTAGGTATGCATACATAAATGGAAGAACATGAGATGAGATGGTAAGACAAAGTCCCTTAAAAAATTCTAAAGCTTATATTCATTTTGATGAAAACAATTGTCTAGACCTAAATAATCTACATATAAATGTTCATTACAAATATTGATTCCCATGGATTATATTATTTGAGGAATTGTGGAAATAGACAACCCTATGTGTTTTGTAACGCAATAATGCTATTATTTTTTTGTTCCAATTAGATGGAAAACCTTAATGGTTAGGATTAATTAAGTATAGAGTTAGTTTTATTTTTATAATGGATTGAGAAATGTGTAATCCACTAAATTATATAAGATTATTAAATTATCTGATTGGGATGATTTCATAACTAAATAAACAAGTGGCATGGTCTATGCTATAGTGATTGTATTTGATTTGTGAAATATTTTTCTTTCCAAACTAATGGATATGATGAGTTCCAAATTTTTCATAATTTAGGGTGTTGCCATTTAATTAGTCTCATTTTTAAATATTTTTAATACTTGTTAATCATAATTTAATGGATTTTATTATATATAAACATCAACATCATCAAAAAACACGAATATTAAATTACTAATAGAAAATTAGAAGCTTAATGCCCGAAACCCCAATGACTGGTAACTTATGAAATGTTTTTATGTTAATGAAAAATTTTATTTGTAAGATCAACCCCTTACTGAGATTTAAACTATTGATGTTGTTCAATATTTGATTCTAGATTTTTATAGGAACCTATAACATCTCTCATAGGTTTTATGAGTAATTATATACAGAAATGGACTAAGAAATTATAGTATATTCCCATATAATCAATATTATTGAGTTTTATAATGACTAGGAGAGACTATATATTTATCTAAATAATATTATCATTATAAGATTTATTTTGTTTCCATTTATGAAAATAATTAAAAAAAATTATGTTAGATGATGAATTTTTACCGCTTTTTTCTAAATGAATTTAGTATATATTAAATGAGGCTAATGATTTATACTTTATAGTGCCTTGTTGAAAATATAAGTGGGTAAATGCTAAAACCAATATAATTTAAATAATTATAAAAAAATATTTTTTTTCCAGTATTCAATCATGGTGATTGAAAACAAAAGGTGTTATCATGATGGATGGGTAATCATTTTAGAGGATGAAATATCGAGGAATATATAATGGTGTTTATGAATCTATATGGAATGTATTTATCTAGTACCATTATAATATTAATTAATTATTATACATTGAAGGGAATGTGATGCCCCATTTTTTTATTATAAAATGTTTAAAATCAAGTAAGGAATCAATTGAGAACATAGTTTATATTCTAGTGATGAATAAAATATTTTCTACAACAAAGAGTTAAATGAATGAGAATAAAATCATCTTATGATGGATTTAGGTAAAGTATATTATACTTCAGATCATTTATATTATATAATAAGTTATGTTGTTTACTAAAAAAGTGTTATTATAAAAAATATTAGATAATGGAATCAATATACAAGGTTTATTATTTATATTGTCTATAAAATGTTTTTAGAAGAAGATAAATGCAGATTTTTATCCACTATATAAATGTTTATCTATATTTTTTCCAAATAACTGATATAGGATCCCACCACCAATTAGTGCAATATATTAATGAATAATGTTTTTTATACAAATTATCAAATCCCATAAATTATATTTTAATATATTTAAATAGTGTGTTGATTTTTTAAAAATTATTTTTAAGAGGAAATAAGTGTTATTCCACAACACAATAGAGATTGTGTATGTTAGAATGATATTATGAAGGAAATATAGTGTCTAAGAGTCTAATTAGTTAATTTTTAAGCTATGTAATATTCAAATTTAAAAAATACAAGATTATTGCAATTAAAATTAATAGTGAATGTCTATTTATCCTAAGGAAGTTTAGGATGTATTGGTAAATTATTAATATAATTAGTTATATTAGATTGATTAATATTTTGAGGAGAGTGTTTAATTGAATGGTTTCCAAGAATCAATATGATGTATATAGAATGGTATCTTAGTATAAAATATATGATAATGTCATAAAATTATATTTTTTAGAGTAATGGAGTTTGAATATATTTATGGTGTTGAATATTTTAAATATGGTTTGTAAGGCTCTCTATTATTCAAGAATTATTTATGAATATGTTTTAATCAGTAATTTTTTATTTATACAAATTGATTAGGAATTTATCTTGATATTTGGGAAAGATTGCATATAAATGTAATGGGTTTAAAAAGCCCCTAAAAGTACATCACACATAAGGATATTTTATAATATTATCATATAAGATATGTTATATAGGTGATAATATATGTTTTTTATTATTATTAAAGGAGATTAAGAATATAATTTATATAAATTAATATTAAAAAGAAATATCTAATTTCTCATTCTTTCACATAGGATGTATATATGTATGAATTTGATAACATTTTTTGAAGTGTAATTATAATTGACCTCTAAATTAATTAAGTTTATTAATCCCTAATTGATGTTCATCATAGAGTATTATATGTTTTGGTGAAATATTAAGGTTAGTGTGATTAGTATAATAGTATTGGGATATATCATATAATAATAATTTGAAAAATGGTAATTGTGAATTTGATGACACTGTATGCATACCTCATTTAGTGAAACACATCTTGTATTCTATATAATAGGGATGAATGGTGAAAAAATTTAGTCCCCAATAGATGAGAATAGTGATATGCCTTAAATGATAAAATTCACACTTCTAAAATATTCACAAAATATCCTTGAAGGTATGCACATCATGGGTGGTTGGACATGTAAAATATCATGACATTGGTTTCAGCTTAACTAAGAAGAGTTTTTCCTCTCGTATAATGACAATCACTTATAGGAAATAAATATAGATATAATAAAAAAGTTTAGTACCATAACAGTTTATCACATAACATATTCTCATCAATTTTAATAAGGGTCATATATTGTGATCTTCCATAAAAGTGATTGACATGTGACATATTCATTGACATGTATTTTCTATACTCAACTAATGAACAATGTAAAATTCAGATTTGTGGAATTGAAATATTATATATCCAATGGTCACATGATTTCTAGTAAAAAGAGATATTTTGAGAATACATTCTATTATATGATATAAATAATAGATACATGTACAGAGTGATTTTTTTATAGATATAAGATAAGTTCCCTTTATCTATATACTATCATTGATTCTATTTTAATTGACACTATTTGATTATATATTTCGATCTGGTGATTTTATTTGTTTTCAACACATTAATGGATTTTTGAGTCAAAAAATATGTTTGGCTTGGTGGGTATTGAATATGACTCAGAGAGTTTATCTAAAAGTATTTTTGTGTTTATCCAAAAGAAATTTTGAATGTTTTTTCAATAGGTGTAACATATACCATGATAAATGGTGAAGATATATATCACTATCAAAAAGTTTTTTGTAAATATCAAAAGGAGTTTTTGTAAAGGATTCAGTATTTAATTTATATGATATTATTTAAATGTGAATCCTTATTTGAGGTATCAACTGTTTATATCATCAAAATATTAGAAAATTTTATGTTTAATAATTTAAATATCATTTAAAAAAATTTAGTCAGTGGAGGTTAGATAAACATAATGTGATGGTTGTGTTAATGGTACTTCTCACATGGTAGTAGGTCCATTTGATGTTGAAATCGATCGATAGTTCTATAGTGGAGTTGTAGGTGGTATGGGAAATTGACAAAGACAATGGATCGATGGGTTAGAAAACATTATAAAATGATTATAAATATATATATTTATATATCTTGGTTTTCTAGAGGGTACACCAAATTTATTTTAATTTTTGGGTTTAATAATTATATATGTGGGAAATTCAAATTAAGAAGTGTGGAAAAAATTGAAAACATTGTCTAAATAAGTGTTAATTGGATATATGATCAGTTAGTTACTCTTGTATATATTCTTAATCTATGTTTCACTTGAAATAAATCATTTATAATTAAATTGGTCTTCACTTTTCACATTATACATAATACATATAATTTTAAAACAATGTTTTATTTCATTCCATTCCTAAATGTCCATTTCATATTTATAGTTGATTTTATTTCTGCATCATTTCTTATTAAGGTGTATGTATGAGGATGAATTTATATAGTGAGTGTGGTACATGTACTACTTATGTTGGGTACACTCATTCAAAGGGGAAGATAACTTAGAGAGATTTACTTTTTTACTAAGATACTATAATTTATGAATATCCAGTGGAGCTATCAATTTTTCTTATGATGGGAAATTTAAAGTATAGGTGATTAGTTATTAAATATATTTTTCATGAGATTCCATTCAATATAATTTGGTTTGAGATACCTATTTTTGAACCTTTTAGTTCAACAAATATATAAAACTTTATGTATGGTATCTGATTAAGGAAATATCAGAATCATGAAATTTGAATGAACAAATTTTGAATGCTGGAAACTAATGATTGATCAATATATAATTTAGAAATAATTATAGGTCCCATTATCAATATATAGGCCATTTGTGTTGATAAATATGAATAATAGAGCTTGGATTGTAATACAATTATACTAGTAATAGTGTATATTTCACGTAATGTTGTGTTCTCCATTGAAGATATAGAATCTAGAAATGATTTTATGATGGCATTAGAGGACATGTATGAAATACTAATGGCCATAAATGATGTTTTCAAATTGCAATTGGTTTTTTGGATTAAGGATGAAAGAAGGAAGAAAAATGATAGATCATGAGAATGATTTTAACATGGCACACGAGAAGATCATATTGGTAAATGTAAAGTTTTCTATTAATTTTTGGGATTTGTTATGTTTTTCATGTCATTTGATGAATGTTTATGAAATAGTTAATATTTTTAGTACCTATTTTAAAAAAAATTAGATATTTTATTTTATAATATAATGAATTTTATTCTCAATGATGATATTTTGTGGATGGAATTTTGAGTACATTCGTTTTGTGGTCTAAATATCAATGAAAGGGGATGGTCACCCCATCAGAAGTAGGCTTAATAGAAAAATCAATTAGTTTAAAATATATAGATAAAGTAATAGAGGAACTAAAGATTGTTAGATGGTACTTGCCCAAAATACTATAATTGTAGTAAAAAAATAAATATCAAAAAGAATTTTCCAATTAAAAATGATAATACCAGTAAAACATTAACTAATATAATTGTAGACACTATTATTAAAATATATATTCACAATGAATAGTTTGTAAGTGAGAACACACCTTTGGAAGACTGGGTGGCTGAGTCAAGGGAGTATTTACATTCAAATTGTGATTAATGATGTGCATAAAACTATGTATATAAGATGTTTGGTAATTTCCACATTGTGGATGATGAAGCCCTACATGATACTGGAAATGAAGATGTCAAAATTAGAATAATGAATGGAGGATTCTTTAAACTATTTGGAATTATTCAAATCTATATCCTTGTGAGAAGTAATTTTTAAATTGGGTAATTTTTTGATGTTTTACTTGGATCTAGATTTTCAAATGAAGTAAGTATGGTTAACAAGAGATCCATCGTGATTCAAATATGAGTATAGGTTGAGACACTATATATGAATATACATTTTCACATGAGATCAATTATTATAAGTACAACCACCATTGATTTTGATGTATGGAGGTAGAGGATTATTCAGAACAGTTAATAGAAAATTAATACTTTCAGGGATAATTTTTTTCAATATTGACCATATAGATATATGAATGTGTCAGAGATATGTGTTATAATGTTAAAAATAGTTCCATTCAACTATTATGTTTGGAATCCTAGGGTCCAAAAATATGATCTTTTATACTCAGATGTTTGGGGACCTACCCCTATTCATTATTGTTGTTGATTACTTTATATTAATATATTAACTAACTATGTTAGAAGGAATGTAAGGATTTACTTCATGAATAATATGTCTGGTGAATTTTATGTGACTATTTATTGTAATGCGTTAGTGAAAACAAAATGTGTTAAAAATATGAAATTCATAAAAATAAAAAACAAAGGTGAATTAACCAGATGAATATTCTAGGAAATCATCAATTATTAGGAAATAATAAATGAGAAAAAGATGGATAGATCACCATAGTATAATGGAGTTAGTAAAATTATGGACTTGGGTTTGATAGAGAAAAAATTATATATTAAGTTGTAATAGATAATGTGTAAGGAAATTTGGGATGAACCACTCGACATGATGACTTATCTCACCAGTAGAAGTCCATAATCAATAGTTGGGATATATATTTTGAGGGAGTAGTGGTATAGAATATGATAGGTTTTTCATCATCATTAATTCTTCAGTAGTATAGAATATACACATGTAAATTATATGTATATGGAAAAAATTGAATAAAAATCAAAACTTGTGTCTTCCATGGTTATGTATATGATAATTTTTGATATCATTGGTGGTATAGTGTAGGAATACGTATTATAAAAGGTAGGGTTGTTTTTATGAGATAGATGTTTTTATGGACTATAAAATGGGGGAATATGAAGTTGAATGAAGATAAAAAATAAAATACATGACGATTAGAGTACCAATTGTTTGAAAAAATAGGATAACTAAGATGTAAGACTTGAAGGAATCCAATGTCTTGATGTATGTCCATCGGAATTAGCAAAAAGTTTAATATCATCTAAACATAAATTGTTAGAATTAGAATTAAATTTCTTATAAGTGTGATTACCAAAATTATCTGTTATGAAAGAAACTATAGATCTATGTTGCTCTTATTAGTTGATCCGGTAGTGGTGATAAACCAAAATAATGTGACCAATTTAGAAGTATAAGGCTAATATAATCTATATACTCCTAATATATGAATGAGAATCGTAAAATATAATAGAATTAGATTCACTCATAGCTTATTTTTAAGGACACAAAATTATCATACATATATATTATATCATTTTATATGAATAATCTATACATTATAAAAACACATTCTAGAGGATCATTAAGTATTAGTGGCTTGGGAAACATCGACACAAAAGCAACTTTATGATAAGTGATTTATATCATCACCCGCTATGTTCTTCATAACTAGAACTCTTTTTTTACATATAATATTGAAAAAATTTCATCATAACATGGGAAAAGGAATCAAAAGAATGTGTGAGATCAGAAACACTGTAATGGTTAACAAAAAATATATTAAAATATCATGAACTTTGGAATCTAAAAATATGAGGAAGATATTTGAAAACCATACCCTAGAGATTTTAGATCATAAATAATTGTCATTTAATAAATCATGGTAGTGCATAATACATGAATCATAATTCCATCAAAGAAAATAAACAATTATAAAATAACACTTCCGTATATAATGGATTTGTTGTATATAAATAAGCATAGAAAACATTCTCTTAATTAGTTCGATGTTCATTTTGAACATTATCATAGTAGAATGGAATGAATCCTGAAATCATTGTAGTAATAAAGGTTCACTACCAAGACTATCATTGTGAACAAATTCTCATATTGAACTGGGATCACTCTGTATTCCGATATGATTTACCTCATAAGATATAAATCTATACCTAATAGATTATATGAGAATACCTTTACCACCTATCATAGGAATAGAATAATATGTATGTGTTCTATAAGAACAAAAAATATTAGTTATATATAAATAAATTAAATTGAAAGGGATTTATAAACATTTCATCATAACATAATCTATGGAAAATAAATTGGTTTCATAATTATTTCATCATTCCATCAAATAATAACACATAAAAATAAGAATAATGTTTCATATGCATTTTATCAAAGTATAACGCATAGAATAGAAACATGTTTCATAAACGTTTTTTAATCATAAAAAAATCAAAACAATAATTATATAAATGGTATTCTGAGATCATATCTGCAAAAAATAACAAGTAACATCAAAAAATGTTAACATAGATGGAATGTTATTTTTCGATAAGAATCACATTTCATGTTTCATGAGGAAAATATCCTTTTTTGAAAACAATTTTTTACGACATAAAAATTTAACAAATATTTTTTTATTTCATTTATTTGAAAATATCCTTGAAAAGCTTATAATGGAATCATCCATGAAAATGATGGTCATGATTTTAGGATATTTTTGTTCATTTCGTATATGTTAAATCTATATTATCTTTCACATTTTAGGTAAAATAAAAAAACCCTTTTGAAAAAAACCTTAATATTCCTCTCTTTAAAAAAACATTTGTTAAAACATAATTCATAAATCATTTCTGAAATTAGTAAGAAATTTATTTTTTAGAAAACATGGGTTAAGAAGAAAAATGGATTTCTACCAAGGAGAGAAATAAAGATGAATTTTCTTAAAAAATAATTTTGAATTCATTAGTTTATAAATAGAGGAATATAAAGGCAAAACATGTATTATTAATTAATAATGGTAGGATAGAAAAATAATAGATTTTCTAGTTATACATCTTAATATATAAACATTGTAGATAAAATCATATGAAATCTCGATAATTTATAAGATAGTAAGAAAACACCCTTACTACTTTGGTAACATTGAATTATAATTAACGTGAAAGATTAATGTTAAAAAACCTATAAATTCATGAAAATAAATAAATTAATGACATTAGATTTCAATGGTTCTGTATATACATATCATAAAAGTATACAGGATCATAACATGACATAACATATGTATCGAAGAAAGACAATTGGCAAAACAATTATCCATTTTATTAAGTCTCAACATCCATCATACATGTTCAAACCTCATGTATAATAAATATATGTTTTCTATAAATATATTAAATGGCGATATATATATATATATATTTCATTCCATATATTATTTTCTTATGACCTTTTATTACACATTTATTAATAATTCCATATTAATTTCACCTTTTGAGGAATGCCTGCTTTCGTTTTTCATGTATGTTTTTATTGGTTATTAATTTGGTAATCATACTTTTATCATGGTTATATAATATCCAGATTGGTAAAAATGATATGAGTATAATATATATTCATTATATATGTATTTATAGTAATCCATTAATGTTACAAATGAAAAATTCAATACAACATTCATGGATATGGTAGATCATACGTACACATGACTGATATTTCCATTTTCGCAATAAGATTAAATAATAAAATTTAAATAACATATTACCATTCCATAGAAATTTTCATTTCACACATATCACATAATTTTAATAAAACTATCCTTGTTACCATCCATGTAATGCATGAACGAATCACATCACCTAGTGAGAAAAAATCCTACCATTCACATGATGGACATTATCGTATTCCCACATAATTGAATGTTAAAAGGAATATGTTATATAGTAACTATATAAGAATAAAAACATCATATATATATCATATAAATATAATTACTATCATTATATATATATCCATGAGTGGTGTTTCTATAAAATGAATAATATCGGTTTTTGGGGAGGTATTCTGTTGTACACACCCACAATGATTTTGAATCCCATTTGGTTGAGGTGGAGACTGTTTTAGGTAATTACATTAAAAAATAAATTTCTATTTGTTTAAGATACTGAGGTTGTTAAATAATCTTGGTTTAATAATAATTAAATTATGTGGAGGGACAAATTAAATATAAATTCTTGTTGAAAAATGTTATCTCTCCTTTGGGTAACCTCCACGGGTTTGAAACAAAATCCTTCATAGGTTGACTTAATGAAAAAACTATGGAATATAATGTAATAATAAGTAATTAATTTATATATTTGGATATATATTTTTTTAACCAATTTTTTTTTAAGTTTGAATATGTTAGGAGAAGTGTTTTCATTTATATTTTTGTTGGGTGTTGTCGTTGTAATTTTTTGATATAAAATGTGGTACCCAAACTTTCACATGAATAAATGATAAAAAATGGACCATTATAGATCATTAGATAATATAAGGTATAAATATAGATATAAACTGGTTTTTAGAGATATTGGGTCATTTTTACCCAATTTAGTTTTAGGTTAACCCATGATAAACAAAATTTTACCATAAGCAATGTAAGGTTTTTTTCCATTTTAGAATTTATTATGCTAAAAATTTTAGATGTACTTACTAGATAATATAAATTGTACTAATTCAAAATATGGTATATACTTTTCCAAATACCATTCAGATAATAGAAAAAAATTACTTTAAAACTAATCCCATATATACGAAGAGAAAGTGGTTTTTCAAATAGAAATGTTTAAAAGTTTTTTAAAAACATTAAATCAAAATTAAATATGGAAATTATTCCTCCAAATTTATTTTATGATATTTTATAATATCCAATTTAAGGGTAAGTGGTAATATTACATCTCTAGATTAAAAAAAATCAACCATATAATAAAAACACTCAACATTCTATAGTCAAGAGAAAGACACCACATCCCCTTTCTTCACAATAGCAACATCACACCACGAATAGTGGTTTTAAATTTATATTTCAAAATCATAAAACATATTTTCAGAACATGTACCTACCGCATCATTATGTTTTGGACCATGATCCCCCACGAATCATGTAATTCACTCACCTTGCTCGAATCATGTGTTCAACAATCCAACATCCAGTTACCATCGTTGAAATCGCTTCTTGGAACCACCACCTTCATTGTCAGCACTATCATCATCAGAGTTTCCATAACTGTCATCGCTATCCTCAACGTATGACACCAATGTATACTTTGTCAATGTCTACCACAAAAAATACCCTTCACCTTAAATATCATCTTCCACTCCACAAACATCAAATTCCTCATAGGAATTCTAGAGTGAATGTTATAGTTGTATAAAAACTAAACTAGTGGATTGTGTTGATCCCAAAAAACTTTAAAATCGAATGAAAAGATCCTTTCTTATCCTCTATTATTTAATTTTTATTCATAGGATGACTGTCTACATGAGGATGATTCAATGGGATGAATGCCAAATATATATCGGGATATTTCTATAGATTTCTACAAAAAATGAGTTAAAAATTCTATCCCAATAGGCCATAATTTAATGTTATACTCCATAGAACCTTATTAATTCATTAATTTATATTTTGAAAATATTATCTAGAGATAAATATTCTCTGATAAAGATCATTTTTGTTTATTTTAAGGTAATTAACCATTATCAAAACAATATTATTACCTCTATTCATTTTGGGGATTTTGATGAAAAAATTACAAGGTGTTGTTTTCTTATTTGTATTCTATTATAGGAAATGGATGTTATATCCCCAACGATTTTTTTCTTTTAGACGTATCTTAATCACATTCCATGAAAAAATATAAAACCTCCCTGAAATATCAATTAATTCCCTCCCACCATAATTAATCATTAAAATATCAATAAATCTTAATAATTATATGATGAATAGATAAAAAAGAGTTATGAGCTTAATTTAACTAATAAATCTTCAAATATGGCATGGACTGAACTCATATATCTTTCCTAAACCTTATCATTCCATTTTGATCAAGTTTCATCTCATGAAAATTTCTATCATTCATTGGTATCTCTACAATATCCTTCTATGCCTCTTTAATCTTAACTTGGATAGCTCGTTGAACATTCAATTGAGTAAGATACAATATCACCCCTTTCTTCGGGATATCTAGATCAATCCTCTAAAAATTAATAAATATTAGATCCTTATGTATGTTCATCATGAGTAAGATTTCTGGATCCTTTCGACTCAAATTAGGACCCACCATTTTCCCTTTCCCAGGGTGATATTTTATTGTGTAGTCGTAATCAGTAATCTCCCCTAACCATCTTATTTGGTTTATATTAAACTGATTCTATAGGAATATATAATTTAAAAAAATTATTGGTGTATATATCTCACATTTATAAATAAATATTAATCATCTATACATTTAAATAGAAAATACCATATCTAACTCCAAATCATGAGATGAATAATCATTCTAATGAACCTTCTACTATTGTGGGGGATAATCTATAACCATATCATTGTTCAAAATAGCACATGCCAATTTTTTATTGAATTAATAACTATTTATTACATTCCCTAATCAACTATTGGTTAATGTAATAATAGGATCAATATTTATTATTCTATTCAATTATTTTAAATTTTCATGACATTAATATCCACATAAGGACTTGGCTCATTTCTTATTTAATAATTTGAGTGAATTAGATTGTCATGAATAATTTTCCACAAACTATGATAATGTCTAGATAAAACAAGAAAAATAGAGATCTCAGTCACCATAGATGTTCCATTCCAACATAAATTAGCAACCATATTTGAAATATCTAGTGATATACCCTCTTCCGATACTATATAATCCCAATATGAAACCTTTTGCAGTTAAAATTTACATTTTGAAAAAATTTTCTGATAGATTATCTTACAATTGGGTTTTTACTGTAATTATAAAATTACATTTATGATATTCTATATTCATTTAATAGATCTGAATATCATCCTTAAAGAATACCATAATATGGTTATGGTATTCTTTAGTACCATAATAATTAAATTCATGAAGATAACATAATAATTAGTAACACAAAATGGAATCATTATATATACCTAGTGTTCATAGCTTATATAGAATATCATCTTGGTTATATCCTCATTTTCTTCCATTAAATTATGATACCTAAAATGATGTTCAATATTAGAAAATGTATCGAGATCGACATAGTTGATCAATCATGTCACAAATACATGGTAGAGGATACTTTTTCATAATTGTGGTATTGTTGAGCTCTCAATAATCATTGTAGAGTCCCATTTATCCATCTTTATTTTAAAAAATAATAGGTGAACCCCACAGACACACAAAGGAGAAAATGGATCTATTTTCATGGTTAGGCAAGAGTTGTTTCTTCATTTGTTTTAACTCAGTCTGGGCTATTCAATTTACATCCAGTGAAATTGGTATGGAACCATGTATCTTATATATAGAATAGTCAATTTAATGATTGACTCAATGATTAGAAAACACTTCTTCAAAGAATTTAAATATTACATATATGATAGTAATATCATCAATGTTGAGATTATTCTAAATTATTTGTGATAAAACCCACTTTTTAATGTGAATCAAGACCCATACAATGGATACGATCTCCATCAGAAGCACATACATATCACCTCAATGATATATTATCATAGGTTTTGTTTGAATATCAAACTATACTACCATTTTATGATAATTAAAATATGAATTATTTTGAGAAATCCATTCCATTCTTATGATAATGTAAAATTCAACTTGAGGAATAATGAAATGATTTTTAGGAAGAACTTTCCTAAAAAAATTACATAGAAATGAATCATATACATGATATGTGACTATAATACCATTAAGGGGATTCATTTATAATTCTATTTCAAATAATTTGGGAGTAATAATGATACCCTTATAAAATACTTTTAATATTAAATAACAGGTAGATCTTGAGTCAAATAATACATTTACAGTTCAAGATTGGATGTTAATTGTACCCTTTATAAAAACATTATCTTATCCAATTTCAGAAATGCTGATCAAACGAGATTTCCCATTATTCTTTTGATTAAGTGGATTCTAACATTAATAATCATCATATTAATTTTTATCAGGGAACTGGTAAGTATAGTGTTTATACTCTATATATTGAAAACACTAGAGTCTGGGTGGTACATTTTGTATAGATTTCTATCTATTACCATAATTAGTAAACTTATTCCAATAAATTAATCCATAAATAGCTCTATTACCTAAATTACAAGATATAAAATATTCAATAGTCCCCATAAGTAATTTTACTTCATGTTTCCTTCAACACAATGAACATGAAAGGATTATCATATTCTTATCTCTATAGTTTGTAGTGTTTCCATATAATTCCTTATTCCTTTTCTTTTCAAAACAATGATATCTATAGGTAACGAAAATATCCACTTCCACAATTAGAGAATATAAAATTATTAATTCATTTATATTGAAGTCCCTTATGGATATCAACCTTTAAAGACTTAGTTTCATTCCACTGAGGATTCGATCAACCTTACTTTTAGATTGGATGATAATGATTGAATTATTCCTTTCATGGCTTGTAAAAGAATTTTCAAATACACAAAAATATGCATCATCCTTATACTATTGATCATATGATTTAACCACTATTTCTGTAAAATGTATATGAAGTAAGTATATATTAAAAAATACGACTTTAAACTCATCCCATTCTGGGGAGTCAACTACTTATAGTCCCTAGTATTCATTATGAGTGTCCACTATTTATCTATATCACCATCCAAAAGAAAAAACATCCAAAAAGACTTTTTGGTGTTTTGAACACTACGGAATGGAAAATATATTTTCAGTGGTACCAACCCATTATTTTGAAAATATATGATCAGTGTAAAATCTAAAATAAGTGGGTGTTACCTCTTAAAGGAATCAGATGAACATTGTTCCCTACATTCATCATTGTAAGTTCAGTACAAGTCATAGCATGGGAAAGTTGAGTGATCATATGAAATGAGTTTTTCATTCCATATTCGATGAAATTTGGTTTCTCAAGATTATAATGATTTATTTTTCCATCATACCCAATATTAACATGATCCATTTGGTCCCAAAATTTGATTAAAACTAAAAATAATAATTAAAGAGAGAATAATCATAGTGGTTAACCACATAATCATGAAAAATTAAAAATTAGATATATAAATAAATGTAGATTATGTTTTAATATATGAAACAATTGGTTTATACTAGGTCATTATTAATCATAAAAAACATAAATACTTTATTATAATTTATAGATTGTTTCTATATTTTCAAAAAAAAATCCCATAGGAGTATCAAACTAGATGTGTATGAAGGCCTCTTGTCATGAACTAGGTGAAAATCGAGTCCATCTCAGTGCTCCCTTTTTAGAAATACAACCACTAATATCATTTTATATAGAGAAAAATACACTTGGTGTATCCATAAATATATTTAATATCTTGAAAACAAATTTAATAATCCTTTACCTGAATTATAGGAAAATTTCCTATACATTAATAATCCTTTGACTTATTCTCAACCATATCCTTATAGTTATCACTAATGTGTTCATATGATAGTTTCCAATGGAAAATTTAACTTATTTTTTATATGAATTCTAAGGAACAAGACTTATCATTCATATATATTATATATTTGAAGATGGATATTCCTTAAATTACACAAACACTCTCTGACAGATCATAAATTTTAAAATTCCATTATAAACAATGACAGATTATCAACTAGCCCATATATAGTCTTAAACAGCTCCCATACTGTTTTTAATTACTAATATCATCCTAAATAATATCATTCATAATAACATTCATCATAACCTTGGTAATGGAATCATATGAAAGTGTGAAATCAGATTATTATTAAGGGTAAGAAAAGGAGATATTATAATATCATGAGCATATGGGTATGGGAACACTAGGATAACATTTTAAAACCATACCATACATATCACTGATCATAAAATTGAGTAATATAAGAAATATTAGATTTTCATAAAGTATGAATCATAATGTACTCAAATATCTGGAATTTTTTGAACATAACATTTGAATAATGTATAGATTTTTGGAATACACATAAGAAATTAAAATCATTTCCTTAGTAGTTTAGGGAACATTTCCAGGACTGTCATGGTATAATATATTAAATACCGAAGCTATAATAGTAATAAATTTTCACTCCCAAGCATATCATTGTTGACATATTCCCTTACCAACTGGTTTGACTCTCCATTACAATTCTATTTATCTCAAGAGATATAAATATTCACCCAATTCATTGGAGCTAGACATACATCCCACCAATCAAATAATGAGAACAACACTTATGTGCTCCCCAATATAAAAATTATAATTATATAAATACCCATGATATGAAATGGGATTTATAAAAATTTCTTATAACATAATTTATAGAAAATAAATAGGGTTCTTAATCATTTCATATTTTTATCAAAGCATAACCTGTGGAAAAATAAGTGGGTTGCATTGGAGTTATATAATTTTTTAACTTGTGAATGAGAAGCGGATTTCATAAATATATTGTGTTCAAAAAAATAAACCTTTTAGAGTAATAATAATAATGGAATGCATTTATCATATTACCATTAAAGAATAAGTAACATCAATGGATGTTATCTTAGATAGAAATTTATTTTGAAATTAGAATCTCTTGGGATGTTTCCTAAAGAAAATATCATATCATTGAAAAACAATTATTGAATTAAAAATTTATAAAATATTTTGGAAAAAATATTATATGAAAATAACCTTGAAAAGTAGATAATGTTATTTTCTAAAAAAATTATGGCTATTTAATTGATAAATTTCAGTTCATAACGTACGTGTTTAAAAACGATTTCATTAAATTTTTTAGTAAAATCAATATAATACTTATTTGTAAAATTACATGATGTGTACTTTGAAATGTTTTTATATTAAGAAAAATTTTGGATAAAATTTAACTAATAATTTATTTAGAGGATGTAAAAATCGATTTTAAACCATTTTTAGCAAATAAGGTTTCGGAAAAAAACTCGACTGAAGATAGAACTAAAGCGTATTTTTCAAAAATACATTATTTTGGACTCATTATTACACATATAATGGAAAATTATGACAAACATTATTGTTAAAAAATAACATGTAGATAATAATATTAATTATTTTTTTGAGATATAGATCATAATATTTCATAATTTTATGAATAATGAATATTAATTCATATAAACAGAAAGACTATCACATAAAAACATTTCAACATTAGTTGTAATTGTTGATTCAATATGGTTTTTCTCATGTCTTTTCCATTCCATCATGTTTCGGGAAATTTCTATGTCAATAAGTTTTCCTTATGACTTTACCTTTCCTTCTTGTTTTGAAAATCACAGACACTTGATCTTAAGGAAAATCTCAATTTACCCTGTATTATACATCCCCAAGGAAAATTTTCCATTCCCAAAGAAATTTATCCTTACCACATTTTTATTGTTCTTCATCTTGTGTAAGTGTAAAATTATGTTTCATACCTAAAACCTCATAATCATGTAATACATAGATAGAGAGCATTCTATTTTCAGACTCCGAATTCAGACCCATAGTTTCATGAATTCAGACTCCGAACACTTCTGAGTTCTTACAATGAGTTCTTTGAATTCAATCTATGATCTTTTTGTGTTCTAACTCAGAATTCTAATGAATTATGACTCCGAACTTTGTGAGTTATGACTCCAAATTCTCATTGCCTCTGACTCCAAACATTGTATGTTCTTACCCTGAATTCTAATTAATTCTTACATCAAACATTGTGAGTTCTGACACTGAATTCGAATGAATTCTGACTCTGAACTTTCTGAGTTCTGACTCCAAATTCTCATGAAATCTTACTTTGAACATAGTAAGTCCATGTTCAGAATTTTTGTAAATCTAGATTCTGAATTTCCTTGAAATTTAGACTCTAGTATTCTATAGAGTCAAGGTTCCAAATTCCTTAGAAAACAGAATCCTAATATCCTTGTATTATAAAACTCCGAATATATTTTTCATCAAACTCCAAACATTTATTGGCTTACATTTCGAAAATTATATTTTAGTTATGTAACCATATTTTTTCTTACACATGTTTTTTTATAAAACTATGTCATGCATTCAGTTACTAACTAACCATTGTTTGTGTGAAACATGTATAGGTCCCTCAGAAATTAAAGGAAAATATGACTATTGGAGGAGGGAGCCGACCGATGGTGATATACCTATAAATAGGAGGTTATTTTAAAGAGATCAACACTATTCTAAAACGCAAGAGATTACATGTTGTAGAATTGATTTCTTGAGAGATTCACTGCCTTGTGCGTGCTGAACTTCTTGTTCAGATTTTCTTTGTGCGACTCTGAATGTTGTTGAGTACATTCGATGGATTATGGGGATAGGAATATAGTGGCGCTAAATACCTTGAAGTTGAGGTCATCCATGATGAGAAGATAGTGGTTCCAACTACCTTAAAGTTGAGGGCTTGCGGGGATAGCAAGACAGACTCTGACAATCGTATCGAGGGCTTACCCTGGTGTGGATAAGACAAAATTTCATTAATGTATAAATCATGGGACCATTATCCAAGGATTTCAGATACCTTTCTCTTTGGGTTAAATGATTTATTACTTATTACTTGTATTCTTAGAAGTTTTCGACAACATTTTTTGGTTGAGGAATGTATACATATCATATACTTCCTCAATCGTGTATACTTTGTTTTCATGATATTCTATACACTTTAAAGTAGAATCATAATCCTTGTAAACATTCATTATGTTTCATTTTCCGAAACCATCTTTTCTGATTCAATTATTTGGAATCATATTGCCTGAATCAAGAAAGTGTGTAGAACTTAGAGGTTTTGTGAATTACCTTATTTAACCATGTTAAACATAACCATCTTCTAAATTTCCAAATGAATTTTTAAAAGTGTAAAATTCACCCCCCATCTCTTGTATATTGATTATCATTACATACATTATTTAGATTATATATTATTTCGATCCTACATTTGGTATTATAGAGTATATCATAATCACATACCTTCTCAACAATTAGTATCAAAGGAGTAGTTCATTCTGAAATAATCTCACTATTTTATTCTAAACAGAACTCTTCTTATTCTATTTTTCAGAATCATATTTTCGTACTCATTATGTTCGAATTCATATTTTTCTTAGAAACACTATAGTTTTATTTTTTCTTGTGGAGGAATATTTTCCTTGTTTAGGAAGTTTTTATATTAACAAGTTTTTGTGGAAATATTTCCTTTAATATGGAAAGAATCAATGTTGGTTCTATTGATAACTTAAATCCAACCATACCAACTATTTTTGATGGAAATTATTATGAGTACTGAAGAGATCACATGAAGATATTCATTATCAATACTAGAGTTCAAAATTTTTTTATGCATACTAGAGGATATATAATTCCTTACATGGAAGTTAGTACCTTCACCAATCAAGAAAATCATGAGTTCAACTGATTTATAATGTATGCAATACCATCTTTATTCTATGTCTAGATATATTTATAACCAAATTTTATCTTGTGAAGCAGAAAATTATATATGGAATAAACTTGAAGTCACTCAGTTTGAATTATAAGGTACACAATACCATTCTTTTGTACTTTTTTCTTTCTTCTTAATAAATGGTCAGAAGCTTTGCTTCTGGACAGACCTGTCTGGTATGGGTGAGAAAGGATTAGATGATACAACTCTTGTTGATAAGATCATAGAAATTATGCCCATTGAGTTGGAATCTATGAGGGTTTCTATTGATGTGAACAAAAAGGTTACTCGGATGTCACTTGATGAACTTTTTAGAACTCTACTTCAACATGTGACCAGAATGAAGGGAGATGCAGATAATGTAAAGAAGAAGAATTTGAATGGAGGTGTTGCTTTTAAAAACTACTTCAAATCATATGAAATCCAAGATTCCTGAGAGGGTTACTAGATCCAAATATAATAAGGTTATTATCCAATCTAAATCTTGTGGAAGAGAATCTTCAGAAAATGAGTTACCAAATCTTGCACGATGGATGAACAATATTGTTAGATAGATGAATATTCAATCTATATTTAAGAAGAATTCAATTAAAGACATGAAAGATTTAGAAGTCATATGTTATCAATACAAGAGAGCTGGATATATAAGGCCATATTGTCCTACGGTCAAAAGAAACGAATGAAAGGAAAATCATTCCAAGAGAAACAGAAATAAATACCACAAAGCTAATGCTATTAAAGTCTTAAATTCTAAGGACACGTAGAGCTCCAGTGGTGGTGAATCATCAGATAAATAATCAGATTACGAATATTCCGGATAGAAGAATCTTGGTATAATAACCAGATTACCTATTGAAAATCATTTCTTGATGGATAAGGTACATAATGCTGAATCAATGACCAATGTTTATTTAAATGAATATTATAGTAATGATAAATATTAGGAATCTTAAGATGAATAATCTTCTTTTGATGAAGATAATACTATACCTTCTTATGAGGAAGTTTCTAGGTTTCACAAACTCCTTGAAATTGTGATTTCAAAACTCATGAAAAAACATGATAAGGAAATTTCTAGGAATAATATTCTTAGTAAGGATATATCAAATCTTTATAACGATCTTGATAAGAATATTTTTGATTTTGAAAGAATTTAGAAAAATTTTGAGGATGTAAATTATGAGAAGAATAAACTTTCTATGGATCTTGAAAATGTAATTTCCAAGAAAAATATTTTTGAGACTAACTCTAGTTCAAAATCAGATGTTTTCGAAGACAATAACTTGGTTATAAAACTGAAATCCGAAATTTTTACCTTGAGGAAGTGTTTTTCAAACTTTACCTTAGGTAAGGAAAATTTTGATAAAATTTATTCTGAAATCCGACCTCTAAGGAATAGTTTTGGTTTCAGTTATACTAGTTCTAAACCAGTTTTTAAAAACAATTATTTTGTTCCACAAAGTGTCCCATTATGCACTAAGTGTCAGTGCGGTAGACACTGGGCAACGTGTTGTTCCATAAACAAAACTCAATCTTTGAGATTTCATAGAGCCTATTTTTCTATGAAAATGTGGGAACATAAAATTTTGCATTCTGAAATTTCTGGATCTAAGAATGTTTGGATTCCAAATGTCTAACTCTTTTGTTTTTAGAAAAATAGAGAGAGTACCAACATAAATACTAATTATATGGATAGTGGATGTTCCCGGAATAGGACTTGTAAAAAAACTATTTTGAAAAGATTATCAAGAAGAATGAAGGAAAAAGAACTTTCGGAGATAATACTCAGGGAGAAATTATTGGTATAGGTAACATAGTTCTTCTTGGAAAAAGTTTGATTTCAATTGTTTTATTTGTTAAGGGTCTAAAGAACATCCTAATTTGCATAAGACAATTATGTAATGAAGGTTACCTTGCAAATTTTAGGCATTAAAAGTGCTTAGTACACAATTCCAAGGAAGAGTTTATTCTTTCTTACTATAGGCAATAGAATGTATATACACTAAACATAGAAGACCTTAAGAGCCAAGATCTACCATGCCTCAGTGCAATGAAAGATCATTCTTGGTTGTGGAATTGAAGGATATGAAACTGTATGTTTAGGAACCTATGTAAACTCTCTGAGAAAGGACTAGTTAAGGATCTACTAGAGATTTGATTTGATTCTTCAAAAGTTTGTAACCCTTGTCAATACGGAAAGAAAAATAAATAATGATTTAAATCAGTTTGTGAAGTTTCAACTAATGAGGCATTATAGTTAGTTCATATGGGTCTCTTTGGTCTAACACAAACTGGATGGATTGGAGGCATGTATTTTGTATTTGTTTTATTTGATGATTACACTAGATTTAGGTGGTTCTATTTTCTATCAAAGAAGTATGAATCCTTCTCGTATTTTAAAAGTTTTAGAGCCCATGTTAAAAATGAGAAAAACCTTCCATTGAAAAATATTCATAGTTATCATTGTGGAGAGTTTAAAAATTCTGATTTTGAAACATTTTGTTGTAGAAAAATAATTACTCACAATTTCTTAGCACCATGAACTCCTCAACAGAATGGTGTTGTTGAAAGATGAAATGTAATTCTTCTAGAGATAATAATAACCATGTTGAGTGAATATTCTATAGCCAAACATTTTTGGTCTGAAGATGTAAGAACTTATAGTCATACTATAAATCTTTTTTTGATTAGTCATTTTCTTAATAAAACTCCTTATGATTTATGGAATCGTAGAATACCTAGACTTTCCTACTTAAATTATTTTGTTTGCAAAATTTTCATTTAGAATATTAATGATAATCTACACAAATTCTCACCAAAATTTGATGAAGAAATTTTCATAGGATATTCCAAAAAAAATATGGATTATAGAGTCTTCAATAAAAACACTTTTACTATTGATGAGACAATACATGTCAAATTTGAAAAAACTGATACTTTTTTTAAACAACCCCAACTTACATCATCAGATGTGTTTTCAAAAACTGATTATCATCCTTTGATAGATGATCCTTCTGATAAGGAAAATGTCAATGAAGATGCTTCTGAGGCATTTAACCCAGAATATTTTCTACCCTATATTGAGGAACATGTTTTACAAAACTGAAATCAGTTATTTCCTAAGAATCATCCCCGTGATAGTATCATTGGTGATGTAAATCGACCAGTAAGGACTATAAGTTCCTTAAGGAATGAAGTAGAACATCTATCATTTATTTCCCAAATAAAACAAAAAATCTCCGATGAGGCTTTAGGTGATGATGATTGGATAAAATCAATGCAAGATGAACTAAATGAATTCGAAAGGAATAATGTCTAGATCATGGTTCAAAGAACTAAGGAAAATTTTGTTATTGGAGTAAAATGATTTTTCAGAAATTAGTGTGATGAAAATGGAATCATAGTTAGAAATAATTCTAGATTAGTTACTAAAGGAAATAATCAACCAAAGGGAATAGACTATGAATAAACCTATGTTCCAGTATCTAGACTTGACTATATTTGTATCTTACTTTCCTTTGAAATATTCTTCAATTTCAATCTTTTTTAAATAGATGTGAAATGTTCTTTCCTTAACGATTAAGTTTAAGGTGATGTTTTTATTGAACAACCTCCTAAGTTTGAAGATTCAAAACATCTTGATCAGGTTTTTAGACATAACAAATTGTTTTATTGACTTAAGCAAGCCCCTCGAGCCTGGTATGATAGACTTACATGATTTTTGCATCAAAATAATTATGTTAAGGAAAATGCATATCCAACCCTTTGTTAAAGAAAGATAATAAAAACGTTTTTATTGTTCAAATTTCTCTTGATGTCATTGTATTTGGTTGAACTCAGCCATCCTTTAATGATTATTTTGCGGATCTATTGAAATTTGAGTTTGAAATGAGTATGATGGGTGACTTAACATTTTTTCTTTGTTTTAAAATTTCTCAAAAACCAGAAGGAATCTATATATCCCAACATATTTATATTATATATCTTCATAAAATATATGTATATGACAACACATAAAGTATAAGTACTTCTATCGGTACCTCAAATACATGTGATCTTGATTAAGCTGGTAAACCAGTAGATCAAACATCTTTTAGAGGTATCATAGAAAGTTTTCCAGACCTAAGGTTTTTAGTATGATTATGTGCAAGATATGTATCGAATCCTAAGGAATCTCATTTAATGGTAGTGAATAGTATTTTTTCTACATAAAAGGAACCATGGATTTAGGACTCTTATATACTTCTAGAAATGATTTTGGTTTGAAATGTTTTTCAGATGCTGACTTTGGTAAATGTAGAATGGATAGATAAAGTATATTTGTAACTTTTCATTACATATAAGATTCATTAGTTTCCTGGCCTTGAAAGAAGCAACACTCAGTAGCACTTTCCACTATTAAAGCTGGATATATAGAAACTCGAAGTTGTTGTGCACAAGTGTTGTGTATGCAACACACACTCACAGACTATGGTATGAGTTTTACCAATACATGAATTTTGTGTGGTAATACGAGTGCCATTTCCCTTAGTAAAAACCCTTCACATCACTCTCGTGCAAAAAACGTAGATATTAGGCAACACTTTCTTAGGGATCACACACTTAAAGGAGATATCATTCATCAATTTATCAGAATGCAAGATCAACTAACTGATATTTTTACAAAATCATTACCGTCCGATAGATTTGAATACATTACACAGAAGTTAGGAATGATTACTGTAAGGTAATCATCATAATTAACTTCCTGTTGAAATAAATCTCCTTATAGTAATAAACTCCTTCTCATAGGGGGAGTACATTTTCTCATTAGTCTTTAATTTTTTTTTATTAATTTTTTTCATGATTTTTTCCTAATGTAGTTTTTCTTTTTTTTTCATAATGATATTTTTCAAGTTTTTTTCATAATGAAGTTTTTCATGTTTTTTTCCTAATAACGATTTTATTAATGGAGTTTTTTCCTTATATTCATTTTTTCGTAATCTAAAATTTTGGAATCGAAATTTCTTGAAGGAGAATTAATCATTAATACAAATAATACTCTTGATAATTCGAAAGGTAATCTTTCTTCCTTGAGTCTTCATAATTGTCATTTACGTGTTGGTATTTTCTTTTGTGTTTTCAATTTCTCTGATTCTAGTTTCCTTAAATCTGTATATTTTTCATTAAAACCTCAAAAGATCAGATCCTACCAAATTTTCCTTGCGGAAAAAATTTCAACCATTAGATCTAATCAAAAGATTTTTCATCCGTGATATTGTGTTTGGAAGTTCAACCGTCACTTCAAACACCTATATAAAGGACACCACGATGGGTGATCCCACATCGGTTTTCAAGACTATTCATACCAAAGCTCTACCTCCCTTTCAAAATCCCATTCCGAACCTCTCAAATCATGCTTAAATAGAAATATCTGGTAAAGTTCCCTCTCAAGAAATGTCAATTGTCAAGTCCATTTCAGAGTAGCAGATTTAAAGAGAATTTTTGGTGAATCTGAATTTCATTGCCAAGTACGATTCCATTATATCCAATAACATCGGGTTGAATGGATGGAAATGTGTTTCAATCTCAATTCCAGGAGATCAAGATATAGTATATCTGGAACTTCTTGGGGAATTTTATGAATCTTTGTGATTTTTTCAAAGAATTAGAGGGGAGTAAATTTTATTTCAAGAGGTATAGAAATACTTATTCACTTTAGTACACCAAGGATTCTATCTTGGTGGGGTTGTCTTATTAAGGGGAAGCTGAGTTTTATTCCCATAAATTTCTGGATGTACATAAAAGTTTTGTAAAGGTTAATGTTATGGAGTGTCTTGGACATTCAGATGTCAAGACTATGAATATTACCATTTTTTCTACAAATAATCGGATCTTATAATTATGGGTTCAGGGTTTTATCATTCGGAGAATAGGCGATAAGGACACCATGAAGAAGAGAGACATGTACATCATAGATTTTCTAGTGAATATGAGGACGATCAACTTGATGATGAATATTCTAATTACAATTGAGATCATAATGAATGGAATTTTGATAGCTCATATTATAATGTATCCAGATATTCTTTCTATGTTGATTGTTCGGTGTCTATAGTCTTTCAAAATCCCTTGTAGCTCCAAGCCGAGTAATTGCAACGTCATGTCGGTAAGTGATGACACATTGAAGAGAATGAATGTTGGTTTCTCTAAAGATTCCAGAAAATTTTATGACCTACCAGTGGAGGATGAAGAATTCGTTCCGAAGAAGAAAGATGTTGAATAACCATCAAAATTGGTTGGAAATAATAAGAAGTTGAAGTAAGTGGAAGAAGAAGAGAAATTCCCAAAATCTAAGGAAGCTCAATCCACAACTCCAAATCCCAAGAAGCAGAAAGCCTATCTAGATGAGGTTGTTGCAAAGTGGAGGGAAGAAAAAACGAATAGTAAAGAAGGGGATCCACAGTTTGAATTGGATCCTGCAGATGCCAATGCTTTAAAATAGAATACCACTGATTATCTTAAGAATAAATATATGGAAAATAAGAAAAAGAAAAACATGTCTGAGATTGAGATTGGGTAATCCCTTTTGAGGGATACTAAAATAGAATCTGAAAAATTTCTGGTACCAAAATCCTTCATGGTAGAACCCTTACCTAAGACTCCGGGGAAGAAGTACATGACTCTGGATAAAGACCAAGATAATGTTTTTTAACATAAAGAAGCTATGAAATAAGTGGAAACCATTGCTGACATAGAAGACCTCGTACAAAAAGTTGAAAAATTTCATGAGAAGGAAAGTGCATCCAATAATTTGTCAATCCGGACTTCTCAAGCCGAATCTTCAAATCTTTCTACTCCTGGATTAGATGACAAGGCTGAAGATGATGTGAACATGTTCTCTGATGAAGAGAGTTATAATCAACATTTCATTCACCCTGAAGATGCTGAGGCATGGGATGAGAAGGAGAAGATAAATGAAGAAAGAGTTTTTCAGCTGTCTAACAGCGAACATGAGTCTCCAGATGAGGAATCTATTTCAAGAACCGATAAAGGGAAACAGGTGGCTGAGGATACACATACAAAAGTAGTTTTATGGAAAAAGGGAGTTGGTGGATCTTCGATGAGGACGTTTGTTGAGCTAGAGAAAGAGTCCTCACCAAACAAACTCCAAGATTCAGAATCATCATCCCTAGGAAATGATTTTGTCATTCAATCATTGAAGAAGATTTTTGAAACCATTTTGATCTTTCCAAGCATTGAATAAGGATGTTAGATCCTCCAACACAACATGAATAAAAAATCTGATTCAGTATCCTTGGTGATGGATAAGTGTGTCCAACTTGAGGTTGATTTCATGAACTTATTTAACAACTACGATTCCCACAACAAATATTGTAAGAAAGTGATTATCTGGTGAAAGAAAATTGTTGAACACTTGAGAGATCATGATGACATTCAACATGATTTTAAGGAAGATTTTGATAATGAATATTGTTAAATCAAGGATCTCACGACTAGATTTAAGGAAAAGCTAACCCTTAAGCAGAATACTCCGATTAAAAAGGAAAAGGGTCTGAATTGGAAGCTGTATTCTGTTGCCCAAAGTTGTAAGATGGAAATAGATATTAAGATTGAGATTAATGAGAATCTATTTATGCAAGAGTAGTTGTTGAAGGCTTAGGCAGAGGCTATGGAGGCTCAGGAAGAAAAGATCAATTCATTAGAGAAGAAAGCATAGGATTAGGATCAAATCCTAAAGAAAGCAATGGAAGACCATAAAGAACAAAAAAATATGAAAACCATAGTGAAGAAATTTATACCCAAGGAGAAGGAAGGAAAATAGATTCAATATGATCTGTTGTTGTATTATTTCCTTGTACAAATTATTCATATCTTAATGAAATTTTGGTTGCTTGTTTTTGTTTTCATGCTTTGAAATAATATTTGAGGTATTGTATTTTTTTTCCATTCACTGAAATTATTTTTGAAAATCACAAAGGGGGATAAAGGAAAAAGAATACGAAGAAAATAGTAAGTATCCCTAAATAAGGGGGAGTTTATCTAAGGGGGAGTTCTTCATTACAGTGATTTCTGTACTCAAGATAATGGAAAGTCTCATTCCGGAAATCTTGAATATTATCCTTAGAGTTCCAAAGCCAAATAGAGTTAGTTGTATTCATCTTTTTTCCATGTGTAATAGAAGATAGGTTTTATTTTCAATGTCTAGAAAAATATTGATTAAGTACTTTTTTCTTTTTCATAGGGATGTTTGTGCTTTCCAAAAAGGGGGAGATTCTTGTGTCAATAGGGTTTTCCTTATGAATTTTACATACCTTCTTGTTTGGGGAAAATTGTTAACTCAATATGTAATCCTTATGACTTTACCATTACATATTGTATTGAAAATCACAAAAACCTTATCTTAAGAAAAATCTCATTCTACCTTATATTTTACATCTCTATGGAATATTTTCCTTCCCCAAGAAAATTCATCCTTACCACATTTTTTACTGTTCATTATCTTGTCTAAGGGTAAAATTCAGTTTCATAACTAAAAACTCGGAATCATTTAATACATAGATAAAGAGCATTCTATTTTGAGACTCTGAATTCAGACTCTGAGTTTTCATAATTTAGACTCTGTACTCATCTATGTTCTGACTTGAAGTTCTATGAATTTAGACTCCAAACATCCTGAGTTCTGACCCTGAATTCTAATGAATTATGACTCCTAACTTTTTGAGTTCTAAATCCAAATTATCCTGAACTCTGACTCTAAACTTTTTATGTTCTGACTTTGAATTCTAATGAATTCTGAATCTGAACTTTGTGAGTTCTAACTCGAAATTCGAATGATTTCAGACTCCAAACATTCTGAGTTCTGACTCTGAATTTTCCTGAACCTTGACTCTAAACATTGTATGTTTAGGTTCCAAATTATTGTAAATACAGATTCCGAATTTCATTGAAATTCAAACTCTAGAATTCTATAGATTTCTAGTTCCAAATTCCTTAGAAAACAGAATCAGTATATCTTTGTATTATAAGACTCCGAATGTATTTTTTGTTAGACCCTGAACTTTTATTTTCTTACATTCCGAATATTAGATTTTGGTTATGTAACAATATTTTTTCTTACACTTGTTTTTTTTATAAAACAATGGCGTGCATTAAGTTAGTAAATAACTGTTGTTTAAGTGAAATGTGTACATGTCCCTCCTAAATTCTAGGAAACTATTACCGTTAAAGGAGTGAGCTGACCTTTGTTGTTGTGACTACAAATAGGAACTCATTTGAAAGAGATAAACACTGTGCTACGACTCCAGATATTACATGTTGCTAAATTGATTTCGAGAGAGAGACTCTTATTGCGTTGTGTGTAATGAACTTCTTGTTTAGATTTTCTTTGTGTGACTCTGAATGTTTCTGAGTATATTCGAGGGCTTCTGGGGAAAGGAAGATAAAGGTGCCAACTACCTTGAAGTTGAGGTCTTCCTTACTAAGGAAGACAGAGGTGCCGAACACCTTGAAGTTGAGGGATTGCAGGGATATCAAGACAGAATATGATATTCTTATCGAGGGCTTACCCTTGGGTGGGTAAGACATACTTTCTTTAAAGTATAAATCAAGGGACCATTATCCAAGGTTGTTTGATACCCTTCTTTTTGGGTTAAATAATTTATTACTTGTTACTGGTATTGTTACAAGTTTTCCACTGCATTTTTTTGTTGAGGAAAGTATAACCATCTTATACTTCCTTATACATTTATACTCTATTTTAGTGAGACTATATATTATTTAAGGTAGGATATTTATCCTTGTAAACATTTATTATGATTCATTTTCCGGAACCATCTTTCAGGATTCACATTATTGGAATCATATTTCCTGAATCAAGAAAGTGTGTAAACCTTAGAGGTTTTGCGAATTACCTAGTTTTAACTTGAAAAACATAACCATCATTAAAAGTTCCCAAGGAATTTTTTTAAAGTTTAAAATTCACCCCCCTCTTTATATTGATCATCATTAGATACTTTATTCAGTATATATATTATTTGGATCCTAGATTTGGTATTATAGTGTATATCATAATCACATACCATCTCAACAATAATGAATCGTATGTCCCATGAAAGAATAATATTTAATGGAACTCTGAATATCATAAGAATAAATTAATTCATGGTATTATTTTTCAAATATTATGTATATACACTTCATAAAATAACATAGGTGCATAACTTAACATATATCTCAAAGATGATAAATTGAGATGAAACTCCCTTAAATTATGTCTTGAATTACTTCATAAAAATTGAAACCCATTGGATAATAAATATAAGTTTAGTATAAATATTTTACATAACATTATATATATATATATATAATGTTATGTAATATATTATTTACTAATAAAATATTATTTAAAATTTATTAATAATTCAACGTTAAAGTCGCATTTTATGAAATAACTGCTTTGTTTTTTGTGTTTTGATTTTTTATTTTTTGGCCCTCTTAAATTAATAGAGGTTAAATAATCATCATAATGTTAAATTTATATAAATATCTAACATATTAATTATATATTAATATATAGTAATCCAAAAAAATATATTATCAATATTAAATACAACATTCAGGGATATGACATCCAGTATGTACACAAGAACATCCTTTCGATTATATCAATGGATTGAAATAAAATAAAAATAAATAATATATTAAAATAGAAGAGTTTTTTTATTTAAAATATAACCCATATTTTTTTTAAAATATCATTACTACCTTTCATGTATACCATGAATGAATCACATTGCTTTGGGAGGCAGGTTTCTGTTCTACACATGAGTGAAGTAATCATATTCCAAAAGATTACAAATTAAGAATTTATATATGATATAAAATTCAAAAATTATAATAATTTCATATATATCATATATAAAAATTTAATCTATAATTATATCCACAATTTATTTGTGGTGATGGAAAATGAGTTATATCGGTTATCAAGGCGATAGTCCGCCTTACACACGAATGATGGGTTTTTATCGAATTTGATGAAAGTGGAGTTACTTTTATGCCATGAAATTAACATAAAAATATTTTATTACATAAAATATACTAATTTAATTATATAATCATTTTTCATATAATATTTTAAGAGGTAGAGTAATAAATATAATTAAAAACCTCATTGAAGGAAATTACCTTTTATTTGGGTAACCACCGTAGGTTTCCACCAAAATTATGGATGGATTTAGAACCCAAATAAGGTTTAAAATATGATAGTAGGTTGGTGTGTAATATATTTTATTTTTTATTTTTTTTATCAAAGGGCTTTTGTATGTGTGAAGAAGAGAGAATAAGGGGTGTCCTTTTAATATTGATGTGAGTGGCATTGTTGAAAATTTTTGAATTAAAAATGTGTACCCTAGTTTTTCACAAGAAAAAAACTAAAAAATGTGCCATTATTTAAATGTATTTTATAAGGTGAGAAAATATATTAACAATGGTTGTGGGATATGTTTTGTGTAATGTCCCGAAAATTCCATATATATTTTTAATTATATGGAATTATTTCAAGTCAACGAAATCAGAAGGCGCATGATTCTGAGCCCAGAGTGCCCAGAATGGTAGGTCGATGTTTTTATAGTCTCTAAATAGCATGCTTAATCAGTTTTCCTAAAAAAGTGGAATAACTCAAAAATCGTGACTCGATTTAGAAATATGAGGGAAACGTTGTGTCTAGGATGACCGGTTTACCCTAGGTGTGACTTAAGTTTAGTCAGTGCGGACCCCCTGTGAGAAAACCCAAAAGTGGCATAACTGCAAATAAAATAAATAAATAATTTTTTTTTTCAAACTCTATTAACTCACAAATGGTATCTCGTATTGAAATTTCGAGACCACCACTGAAATCGAGAAGGAATACACTTTTCAAGAAACTACTACCTTTGGTCGGTGTGGGCCAGCTGTGAATGTTAATTTTTGGCCATAAATAATATAATTAAGTGATAATTATTTTATTGTAAAATACATATCTTTTAAATGGTAACTCGTATTGGAAATCACAGAGTACAATTGGGTTTGATGGGGCATCTTTCACATGGACAGAGCCTAACCTCAATCGGCGTGGGTCGTTGATGACTATTAATAAATTTCAGAACTCTTTTCAGGTACATTCAGTAAACGCGCAAGCGGCATTTTGAAACATTTGACCTAGTGCTCAGAATTGAAATTTAACGACCCCGTTGAAATGGCAGCAATGATATTCGCTTGAAGAGACTTTCATCTCGACGGTAGTTGGTCGAAGGGGAATTTTAGTATTGTTCTTCTTCGTGGGAATGAAAAATAATATAAAAATTTATTTTTATCCTCCCAATTGAATTTTAAAGAGGTGGGGGCCACCTGAACTAAAACCTCCCACTTGTTGTTAAATATGTGGGGACCAGCTGAACTAAAACCCCCTTTTTGTGAAAACATGGTGGTGGGGACCACCCGAACACCTCTTAAATGTTGGGAAGTCCCTAGGAATCCTCCCAATTAATTGCGCCAACAGAAATTAATTTTCTTGAACCTTTTTTAATACTAAGTAACACCGTCGTTGGAATTTTGGAAGCTTCCTAATAAATGATCTGTCATGAATTCCACGATCATTACATACCTTCCCACCTCTTGAATTTATATGGATCTTGGGAGGAGGATTTGGGATTACATCACCAAGAGACGAAACACTGGTAAAGTGTCGCGACACCCAACACTTGGAGAATCATGGATAATCCCATCCTTCAATGAAGAATGCACTCACCCAAAAAGAACACCTTCAACTACGATGAACCAACAAACGAGCTTGAGCTCATAGGCATGTGGTAGGCGCGATAGATGCCTATATCTTTGACTTCCTCCAACTTTGGATGTCTTCATCTATGACAGATCTACGTTCATACTTCCTCCTCGTTCCAATGTCAATGAACAATCCAAGGTAGGGGGTTATTATTAAATTCTTGAATTCTATATTTTAATATCATCCATCTTGGAAAGTAAGGAGAACATGTATCAACCAAAATGTGTTGTTCCAAGATTCATATTAAATTGAATAGTCTTTCATTCTTGAATCCAAATTTTGTTGTGTCGCTTGCTACCAATTTAACACGGAGGGTGCGGGCCAAACAAATATGGCCCAACCTCATAACCATTCTTATTGAATGGTGTATCATTTGGGATGGAAGAATGCAACATTGGTGATGGTGACAAATGCAAGTGGTCGGCACCAGTGGAACTCGAGAACCGCCGACGAAGTTATGATTCCCCATGGACCCGCGGGCTCCACACACCGCGGTGGTCCGGCGTCCGCGGCCTTCACCACCCTACGACCATCACTACCCCAATGCCTTCACCACTCCACATCATCTGTAGCCGAGATGACCCGATTCGCCGCCACCTTCCAAACCATCGCCTCCGGGCCAAGCCACCGCCATCATCTGAGCCACCACCGCTACCCGAGCCTCCAGCGCCTGGATGAGAAGCCATCCAAGCTGCCACTAACGTCCGAGCTGCCGCAGCCGGGCTGAGCCGCAATCGTCATCCACACTGCCACCATCGTCTGTGCCACATCTTTTGTTCGAGTTGCTTTTGTTGGGCCTAGCCATCGCCACCGACCGAGCCTCCGATGACTTCCGAGCCACCACCGCTATCCAGGCTTATCTGCCACTACCGCTGGGCCGAGCTGCATCTGGAGCTGCTGCCGTCGGGCCGAGTAGTTTTCTAAGCCTCCACTGATGTCTGATGCGAGCTACTGCTCGAGCTACCAACTTCCTTCCAGCCGAACAACCCTGGCCGAGTGGCCTCTTGACCTTTATGCCTCACGGAAAACCCTGGATGAGTCGTTCCGTGTCTCACGCATTCGCGACACCCTTCACGACCTCACGATCACCTACGACCTTCTGCGTCCCCTCGAAGCATGTCAGGCAGGGCCAAACCCAATGGGCCAGGCTGCCCAGCGGGCCCACAAGGACCCAGGGTGTCTGGCTGGGTTGACCCAAACACAGTGGGCCCACACCATGTTGGAGCAGACATTGGCCCACTAGACCCATTTATATTATTTTTCCCATAACTTTGGCTCCAGACAACCATTTGACGAACCATTAGCAACACTAAAATCCTTAGAGTGAGACAATCCCTTTGTGTATACCCCACATGAGTTTTGGATTATGATGGGTTATAGTTATGTTGGATCAAGCATGAATCCAACTAGGACCCTAGGACTAAAAGAAAAATAACTCACAGACCGAACGTCTGATTAACGCGCCGTCTTTTGCATTTAGGCCCCTATGACATCGTGGTCCAATGAGATACTTTATAGTGGGAAAAATTGGTAGTAGGAAAATCAACCAGTGGATTGGGGAGAAAACTCTCCTAGAGAAGAGAAATCCTACTGTGGAAACCCAATATATGGATATGAGAAGAATAGTGCACCTAGCTATCGTATGCGGGTCAGCTCCTAACGATCTTGTGCGGGTCAGCTCATTGAAATCTGGTGTTGGTCAGCTCCCATTGATCTTGTGCGGGTCATCTACAATGATACTATTGGGGTCAGCCCCTAGAAATCTTGTGTGGGTCAAAATCTAGTGATCTAGTGTGGGTCAGTATCATCAATCTTGTGTGGGTATGATCCTAGCGATTTGGTGTGGGTCTGCTCCTAGGGATCATATGTGGGTCAGCTCCCAGCGATCTTGAGTGGGTCAGCTCTTAGTGATCCTGTGTGGGTCAGCTCCTGGTGATCTTGTATTTATCATCACCAGTGATCCTGTGTGGGTCATCTCCTAGCGATTCTGTGTAGGTCAGCTCCAACGATCCTGTGTGGGTCAGCTCCTAGCAATTCTGTACAGGTTAGCAGTATAGCCTATTAACAGAGTATGATGATTTAGTAGATACATAAAATCATATGTACTACTGTACCTAAAGATATACCTCGTGTGAGCTGGGTCAGAACCTCTGTATTCTATCATGGTTGAGATGAATTACATGATAACTTAGTTATATATATGGGCATATACCTATGTCGGGTTATCTTTTGATTTAATACATTTTGGTTTATCCTTGGTGATTTTTGTGAGACCTTGAGAGTCTCGAGTTCCCTACTGAGTATCGTTATACTCAACCCTACATGGATTATTCTTGTACCTTGTTGTGATGGATAGAGATGGCGTACATCACTGACTAATAATAAGAGTACCAGTAATACAATTAGCTCGGAGGTGGACCTATACAAGGCATACCATAGAGACGTCCGATCGAGAGATGTATCTACCCTTTAGGTATAATCCTTGGCTGGTGATCAATGGAGCAGTTCCAGTTACTTGTACTTTCAATTGTCTTGTACTTTCCAGTTTTCCTGGTATTTTCCTGTTGGGCTTGTATTCTATCCCCTTTTTCATATTGTACTCACCCTGTTTATTATTTACTTTACTTGAGATCGTATATTGATGTGTTCTTAGTTGTGTGATTACTGGTTATAATGGAAATTCCATCCCATTTCCAGGGAATTATGTCTTTGGATCTAGTGCCCATCCCCTGGCCTAAGGAAGGAGGGCTTGGGGTAGTCACGGAATGGGCCCCGAAATGCAGGTCAATAAAAATTGGCATCAGAGGGGATGGTTCTACCATAGAACATAAGGCTCTAATCTTTCTCTTTAATAGAAATTTTTTATGTGTAGTGATTGAGGTTATCAGTTTAGGGAGTCCAGTGTTGGTGCAGTGGCCGAAGTATCCATACACCAGGACCCTGACTTCTAAATTCTGACTCAGTGCATGAAAACACTCATTGCGTATGTGCACAGAAAAGTATTCTTTTCGATTTATTTTAGTTAGATCACAAGGTACAAAATAATGATTGTGGAACACCTGTTCTTCATCAAGATTTCACTTCATAGATACCTAGCATGGATTCCCGAGAGAGTATACGATTACGAACACTGAGCGACGAGGTTCTGGTGTCGTGCCTTCTTACATTGTTGGAAACTTCGGGATGTGTACCAGCAGCACCACCACTTGTTGGGAAGCAGTTACCATTAGCCACATTAGCAGATGATGCAAGCCAATAGAGTGAATTGCATGAGTTCTAGCAGTAGAGGCCTCTGATGATTTGAGGCGATAAAGATTCCCACACAGCTGAGGGCTTAATGGAGGTGGTTGCTAGAGTATTTAGCCTAGTTGAGACACTAGTAGAGCAGATGGTGATCATAGATACTAGTATTTTTTCAATGAGTTACCTTGAGGATTGTTCATATAATCATGAGGCTTCTGTACGTGGATCATTACCCAGGATAGTACCATCGAGTAGTGTGTTACCTATATCACTGCCCGTTGGTCAACAGTTACAACGGTTGGTACTGGTAGAGTACACTTATAGGATTAATGCCTTACCTTGGATTCATCATCAGATACCCCTCAGGTTCCGAGCTGAGCCTGACTCATAAGCAAATGAGGACTGTTTTGAGGAGGTGGCTGAGAGTTCTTTAGATCTTCTACAACTTCATTAGGATGACATGTCGGTAGCTGAGTATTCATCGAGGCGTACCGACCATTCCTAGTACTCAATTAATACCCTAAGATCACTGCTTCTGGGCTCGGACTTTCGAGCACAGTGTGTTTAAGGACGTCTGAGCCAGCACTATTCCTTTATGAATTCCTACATATGTTGGGGTGATAGAGAGTACCCTTGTGGTTGAATGTTCTTTGGCTGAGCGGTTACAACCAGTGAATGGTAGTACTGGGAAAGAATGAAATTGGTGCCAGTCTCTGAGGCTTGGGCCTGTAAAATGTTTCAAGAAGAAGAAGTGTATGGGAAGATGAATCCGCAGGGTAGCAGACATGAAGCAGAACTTGGAGAGCAGTATGAGGTGGTGTACTTTTCGACATGTCACAAACACCCCCTTTTTTAGGCCCCAACAGGCTCATGTTGCTTGAGTACAGGGGAAGTGAGTAGCTTCATGCGGTCAAGGAGTGCGACCAAAGGGCTCTAGGAATGATTTGAGGTACGGTCTGTGTCTCCTACTATCTTCTGTATCAATAGAAATATATACCAATCATTCCTTCCTTCCAACAATCTTGTCGCAGACATAGATTTTTTGGTTAATCATTTTACATGACCCTCAAGTATGGAGATACCTTTGGGAGCAGACTAAATAATCACACTTACGTCGATGGTGTGATCCTACGCTAGAGAAGATATTTTCATTTGGAACCACTTGGTGGTAGCATTGAGGCCTTGCTGAGTTATTTTGGGTATATAGTAGACATCCACAGTTCATTCTCAGATTAAATGTATTAGGAAAAAGGTTGTGGTTTACCAATAACATTAGAATTGGGTTTCCCTTGATCGGTGGAAAAGGAAACCTGGGAAACACATGATATACTCATGCAATGTAGTTTTGAGTTCTCAGTTCCAAACAAGAGTGGAAGAGCATGGGGAAATATTTTCAAATGATGTTTCCAGGAATACCTCCCTGAAGAGAGTGGGACGTCTACTTTGGCTAGGTACTATGAGATATTTGTACCCAATTTCTCCAGGGAAGCGTCACCTTTATCAGCATTGACGAAGAATGGGAAACCCTTATTTTGGTCAGATAGATGCGTGTAAAATTTTATGAAGATGAAGTAGAGGCTGATTAGTGTACCCATCTTGAGGATACTGGAAAAGGGCATAGGGTTCATTGTCTACTGTGACGCATCAGGGACCATGCTCAGATGTGTCCCGATGTAGGAGCAAGAAGAGATCACATATAGTTGCCGATATATGAGACAACATGAGCATAACTTCGCTGGCCATGACATGGAATTAGAATTAGTGGTATTCGACATTAAGATATGGTGACATTACTAGATGGTGAGAATTTTTCAGTCTACTCAGATCACAAGAGTCTCAGGTATATCTTCTCTCAGATGGACCTGAACCTCAGACAACAAGGTTGGCTTGAGTTCTTCCAGGACTATGACTTTGAGATAGTCCATACACATGGGAAGGGGAATGTGTAGAAGATGCCCTCAGCATGAGATTTGGTATACAACTACTAAGTGAGGCGATGGAGTAGTTGGACGCTTTGTTGATATCCTTTGTGGATCAAGATAGAGAAACTTTTTTTCAGTCTCTTACAGTCACTCCCCCACTTCTTCAGCAAGCCAGGGAGACGTAGTGTGTGGATTCTGACAATGAGAATCAACATGCTTAGATATCCACATGAAAGGCACCTGATAGATTTTTAGAAGGTGGGGAGCATGTCATTCTCTTCAAAGGACGTTCCATGGTACCAGGGGCACTTTGAGAGGAAGTGTTTAGGGAGTTGCACACATCTCCTTTAGATGTACATTCAGGTATGGTGAAGATGTACCAGGACCTTAAACATCAGTACTGGTGGCTAGGGATGAAGAAATAAGTTGAAAATTTTGCATCATGATACCTCACATGTTAGGATGTGAAATCTACTTAGAGCTGGCAGATGTCTTTTAGCGACAGGAGTTGGGAGACCATGTCCACATTTGGTTCTCAAATTGGTGATGTTTGTTGAGTTTTGGCCATGGGGGCATGTTATCAGTACGGTTTATTGGAAATTATTTGATCCTTTGGGGGACTGTCAAGGTAGAATACTGCTTGGCTCTTCCTCCATAAATGGAGAGGGCGTGCGATGTCTTCCATGAATCCCACCTGAGGGGATATATGCGCAACCCATCTCACATCATCGACCATGTCAACGAGGACTTAGACGATGTGGGGTCATTTATGGAGGTTCTAGTAGAGATTGTGGATTGATAGGATTGGGTCCTTTGTGGGCAATCAATACCTCTGTTGCAAGTACACTAGTAGCACGAGAACCTCCATGAGAGAACATGGGAGTAGGAGACTCAAATTTGTTCTCAGTACCATCTTTTGGTTGTTTTTTTCCTTTTTATGGATTTCATGGATATAAAGCCCTAAGGTGGGAAGAATTTAATGTCCCATAAATTCCATATAGTTTTCATAATTATATGGATTTATTTTAAGCCCATGAAATCTGACGGTGTTGGATTCTATGTCTTGGAGTGCCCAGAATGGTACATTGATGTTTTGTTAAACATTAAATAGTGCGCATAAGCAGTTTTCATGAAAAAATGGAATATAAATTAATGGTTTACTCAGATCAAGAATCTGAGTTCACAGTTGCATTCAGGATGGTGGGTTTACCCTTGGCGCAACTTAATTTTAGTTGGCGTGGGCCTCTTATGAGAAAAAACAACAGTGTCATAACTGTAAATAAAATAATAAAATAAATTATTTTATTTTTTTCGAAATCATACAACTCACAAACTGTAGCTCAGCTTGAAATTATGTGACCACGACTGATGTCATGAGAGAATAATCAATATCAGATGATACTAACTTTGTCCTACGTGGGCCACCAGTGTATGCTAGATTTTGGTCATAAATGAAATAATAAAGTGACAATTATTTTATTGTAAAATCCATAACTTTTAAACGGTATCTCTAATTGGAAATATGAGAGTATGTTTGTTTTTTTGGGCCGTTATTCACATGGTCAGATCCTAACATTGACTTGTGTGGGTTGAGGGTGGCTGTTAATAATATTTTGAACCATATTTCAGGTACATTCATTAAACGCACCAACGACGTTTTTTAACTTTTGACCAGGTGCTTGGAATTGAAATATGACGACACCGTCAAACTCGTATCGCTGATATTCGTTTAAAAAGATATACACCTCGTTGGAAGTTGGTCAAGGGTGAAATAAATTTTGTTTATTTTTTTTGGGAATGAAAAATAAAAATAAATTTTATTTTTATACTCCCAACTGATTTTAAAATAGGTGGGGACCACCTAAATTAAAACCTCCCACTTGTTGTTAAATAGGTGGGGAACACCTGAACAAAAACCCCCTTTTTGTGAATTCATGGTGGTGGGGTCCACCAGAACCCCTTTTAAAATTGGGTAAGACCCTATGAATTCTATCAATTAATTTATCCAACGTAAATTAATTATCTTGAACCATTTTAAATACTAAGTAACAACATTGTTGGAATTTAGGAAGGTTCCTAATAAATGAACCGTCATAACTTTCACGATCGTAACATACCTTCCCCGATATTCTTTTTATATGGAGTTTGGGAGGAGGATTTTGGATGGCTTCACCATGCGACAAAGAGTTGGTAAAGTGTCACGAAGCCCAACACATTGAAAATCATGAATAATCCCATCCTCCAACAAAGATCAGACTTGCCAATGAAGAACGCCTTCGACTAAGAAGAACCAATGAACGAGCCCGGGATCAGAGGTGTGTGGTGGGTGTGACGAATGTTGTTGTCTTAAACTTCCTCCCACAATGGCCATCTTCATCTAAGACAAATATACGTCTTTACTTTCTCCACGTTCCAACATCAATGAAAAATCCAAGGTACATGGTTGTTATTAAATTCTTGAATTCTCTCATTTAATTTCCTTGTTCTTTGAAAGCATAGTGAATGTGGATCACCGAAAATTAGTTGATCCACAATTAGTATTAAATTGAAGTTTTTGTCGCTCTTGACTCCTAATTTTGTTGAGCTTCATGCCACCACTCTAACGCATAGGGTGCGGGCCAAACCCAGATGGATCAACCCTGCCACCGTTCTTCTTGAATGGTGTATCCTTCGCGATGGAAGAAGTTTTTTTTCCTGACGGCGACTGGTGCCGGTGGTTGGCTCTGGTGGAACTCAAGGACCGCCGATAAAGGCACGATGCCCCGATGCCCCGCGGCCTCTCCACCCCACAAATCTCTACCATCCGTGGCCCGCATCGTCTCACGGCTTCCATCATTTCGTGTCATCCGTGGAAGAGCCGACCCGAGTCGCTACCATTGTCCGAGCCGCCGCCACTGGGTCGAGCCACCACCGTTGTCTGAGCCACCACTACCGCCCAATCCGCCGCCACTGGGCCAAGCCACCGTTAATGATGTTACGTCCATTTGCTGCACTACAGCTAGGACGATCCACCGACGCCATCCAAACCACTGTCGTCGTCCGAGTCGTCATCGTTGTATGGGCTCAGCAGCCGCCACCATACGGGCCAAGCAGCCACCGCCGTCCCAGCCCCACCACCGCCCATGCCACCGCCGCCCTTCTGGTCGAACCACCCTGACCGAGCTACCCTACAACCATGCACCGTCGCGTCAATCCCCGGCCGAGCTACTTTGTGTTCTCACACCTTCGCGGCACCCTTCGCGTCCTCACGGCCACTCGCGGCCCCATGTGGCCCCTCGAGGCCTCCTGGGCTAGACCTAGTGGTCTGGTCCAACAAGAAGGTTGGGATTAACCCCACTGGCTGATCCGGACCCAACAGGTCCAGCTGCATGATCCGTACTGGGTTGGACCAGGCTAGGTCGGTCCCGGTCATTCTGATCAGGTCGGACCGGACCCAGGCCCACTACGACCCATTTACATTTTTTGGCCATAACATTGGATTCAGATGTCCATTTGATGAACCATTAGTGGAACTCAAATCCTCATTGTGAGATGGTCCCTTTGAGTATACCCCACTGGTTTTTTTGGATTATGTTGGGGTATAGTCAGGTTGGATGAGGAACAAATCCAACATGCCCCCGAGACTAAAAGGCTAACAACTCACATATTGGACATCTGATTTCCACATCGTCTATTTGGTTGAGACTCCTATGACAAGGCGGTCCTTTGAGATAATTATTCATGAGAAAATGTGGAAGTTGGATAATCAAATAGTGGCTTGGGGATCAGAGTCTCCCAATGGCGAGTAATCCTAGTGCGGAATCCCAATAGCAGGCTATGACGAGAAAAGTGCACCTAACTATCTTATTCGGGCAAGCTCCTAGATATCATATATGGGCTAGCTACCAGCTATCATGTGTGGGTCAACTCCAGCGATCCTGTGTGGGTCAGCTCCTAGTGATCCTGTGTGGGTCAGCACCTAGAGATCCTCTTTGGGTAATCTCCTAGAGATCCTATCTAGGTCCTCACTTTGGGATACTGTGTAGGTCGCCTCTTAGCGATCCTATATTTTTCAGCACCTGTGATACTATGTGGGTCATCTCCCAGCCATCCAGTGTTGGTTAGCTCCAACGATCCTGTGTGGTTTTTATCCTAGAGATTTTGTACATGTTAGAATCGGAGCCTCTTAATGGAGTAAGATTATTTAGTAGTTACATATAATCATCTCTACTATTATACCTAAAGATATACCTGGTGTGAGCGGAGTCAAAACCTATGTGTTCATAATGATTGAGATGGATTACATGATAACTCATGTATATGTATGGGCATAATACTATGTAAGGTAATCTATTGATTTTATACTTTGTGGTTTAATCGTGGTAGATTTTGTGATACCTTGAGGATATCAGGGTCCCTACTGAGTATCGTTATACTCACCCCAGCATGGCCTATGCCCACACCATGTTGTGTTGGATGTAGATGATAGAAAACACTGACTAAAGATGAGGGTACTAGGACTGGAGGTAGCTCAGAGGTGGACCTAGACGAGGCATACCACAAAGATGGATGATTGAGAGTTGTACCTACCCTTCAGGTAGGATCCATGGTGGGTGATCAAATGAGCTTTTCTAGTTACTTGTACTTTCAGTTGTCTTGTACATTACATTTTTTCTATGCTTTCTAGTTGGGCTTGTATTCTAGGACCTTTTTCCCCCCTGTACTCACTCTATTTACTATTCCTTTCAGTTGAGTTCGTATCTTGTTGTGTGCATAGTAGTGTATTTATTGGTAATAAAGGCAATTCCTTCCCAGTTCTAATGAATTACACCTTTGGTTCTGGTCCCTAGCCCCTGGACTATGGAAGGCGAGCGTGGGGTAGTCATGGCACGGGCCTCGCGGGGACAGGTTGTGAAAGATTGGTATCAGAGGGGTAAGTTTCACTATAGAACATATTACTCTGTTCATTCTCTTTAATAGAAATAATTTTATGTGTAGTGACTCTAGATATTAGTTTAGGGAATCATTTTTTGGTGAGGTGGCCAATGTATCCATACACTAGGACCCAGACATCATATTTCTGACTTAATGCATGAAAACACTGTTTGTGTGTATTCTTATAAATGTTTTCTTTTCTAATTCATTGATTCATATCACTAGGTATAACATAATGATCATTTCACACCTGTTACTTATCAGGATTTCACTGTGTAGATAGCCAACTGGATTCTCGAGAGAATAAACTATTTAGGCCAACAAGCGATGAGTCTATGATGAGGGTCCCTCATACTATGTTGGCACTTTTGGGTGGTGTACCGGCAGCACCACTAACCGTTGGTCAACAGTTACCACTAGTCGCATTGGCAGGTAGTGCATGCCAACTGAGCGAATTGCATGAGTTCCAATAGTAGAGGCCTCTGAGGTTTTGAGGTAAGAATGATCCCCATGTAGTTGAGGGATGGATGGAGGTGGTTATTAGAGTTTTCTTCTTAGTTAATACACCAGTAGAGTAGATGGTGATCTTAGCTACAAGTCTTTTTTAGTGATATACCAAGAGGATGTTCCTTATAGTGATGAGGCATTGGTATGTGGACCATTACTAGGGATAGTACCTTAAGGTAGTGTGTCTTCTATATCACTACCCATTGGTTAGCAGTTACAACCGGTGATACCGGTAGAGGAAACATATAGGATTAGTGTCATACGTGTGATTCAACATCAGATACCCCTTAGGTTCCAATGTGAGCCTGACTCATAGGCGGCTGAGGACTGGATTGATGAGGTGGCTGGGAGTTCTTTATAGTTTCTACAACATTGGAAGGATGACATGTCGGTAGCTGAGTATTCATCGAGGTGTACCGACCTTTCTTAGTACTCGATTAATACAATACGATCAGTTCAGAAGGGCTCATACATTCAAGAATAGTGTGTTTAAGGACGTCTGAACCAACGCTATTCTTTTATTCATTCCGACTTAAGTTAGGGATCTAGAGAGTAACCATGTGGTTGACTATTCTATGGATTAGTGGATACAACCAGTGAATGTTATTAGTGGGAAAGTAGGAAACTGGCGCTAGTCTTAGGGACATAGGAATGTAAAATGTTTCGGGAAGAAGAGGTGTTGGAGAGATGCAGTATGTTTGATGCCATGAATTTAGAATATTGCTACATTTTTTAGAACTAAATATGCACATTTATTGAGAATTATATGATATGGTTAAAAATATTACTACATGATCATGGATGGATTCTGGAAGGGAATGTTATCTTCTATGATATCAAAATTAAAATATTATTGTATTATAATATGGTCTTCCATGTTTGGAGAAATAATAATAATCAAAAGTAAAACTTCACCCTAATCTTGAAAAATTAAAAGGATGGGGATTTATAGAATATAGAAGGAATAAAAAATCTGATATATATATATAATCACCAAGGTGGTGGTTTAATAAAGAATTAAGTAGTATAATGACTTAGTAGGACATATGTTAAGGAAGGATGGAAAATTCAAATTATATTAAATGATTCATACTAAAGGGTTGTTTATATTTTCCATGGAACATGTATTCAAGTGAGATAACTCTAGGATTTGAATCCTTATTTAGATAATAGAATGTACAGATCATATGAAGGCCAATGAATGTTTTGTTTGAGGATTTCAATTATGTTTACTAGAATTTGAGTCATTTCTAGAAGGATATAATAAATGTGAATGTAGTGAAAATTGAACTTCTCCTTTGGTATTGGATTATTAGAGGCTTTCATCGACTGCTGGTTCTATATAAGAGCATTGGGAGGTTAAAATTTTCAAAAATGCTGATGGTCCTCTAATTGTGAAAAAATGATTAATAGGTTATTTATCTTGATTTATATTTTCTAAAAAGTAATATTAAATTACATAAATGTTTTGTATTTTTATATAATTATGTGGGACCTTTATTACAAATTACTCTTAAAAATAAGTGAAAATATGGGTTAATTGACCATTTTTTTGGGAGGTAGGAGGTTGATGTTGGTTATTTTTTTTGTACTATGTGTTTCAACTATAATATTCCAGTTATAATTTTGGAAATAATTAGTGTTTATTCCCCATTTACTTAGTACATAGTCTCTAGAATGTTAATACTTGTAATTTTTCCACATCCTAGTATTTCTATTTCATGTTTTAACATTGAATTTATTTTTGATACTATGTCTTTATAGTATGGTGTGTGTGGGATGCTGGATTTTTGTGGGGTGAATGGTAAACGTACAACCTTTGTAACGCCCTGACCGTAGTTACCCAGATTCAGTGCAGTATTACATAACATTGGAATGATCACAAGAAAGATCAAATCTTGAAAGATCGATTAATTTAGTAGCCTTGAAAACACTAGATATATTAATAAGTCTTACATTACATCATAAAAATGAAAACTACAACAACATATTCTCCATTGTCCACACTCATAACCCCACATAATATCCCTGCAGGTCATTCATAAATTACATCTTCACATCCTCGGAAAAATAAAACATTGAAAGGGGTGAACTCAGATGCTCAGTAAGGATAACAATATAGTGGAAACTTTCATAAATAAACATAAACATTTAACGCAATGTATAACTAAAACAAAAGATTTTTGAACTTTAACTTCAGCATAATATGGGAATGATAAAATGAAATAATGCCATTTACATATTAACATGGATATTCTACTAGTAGAATAATCACATGCAATATTAATAACCACTTTCATAATGACGGAATGCATAATGCAAAACTTTAATTTCTGTGTCAAGGCCTCGTGCCAAGACCTAATGGATAACTGTAACCGGAACCCAACCTAGAGAGCCTCTGTAACCAGACTCCATCCCAGAAGGCCACTAATAACTGAACACCAACCCGGAGTGCCTCTAAAAACCGACCACCATCTCGGAGTGCCTCTATTAAACGGACACCAACCTGGAGGGCTTACTTTTACTGGTCCCCAACCCAGAACATACTAGTCCAACACATTTATCTTAAGAGGAGGATGAAATATAACATAAAAATTCGTATTAAAACTAGCACACGAAATGTAAATAATTTCTCCATAAACTATGAATCGTCTAAAAAACACATCCATAGTCAAACATATCACAATACTTTAAATACAATATGGAAGTTTTGTATCATAATAAATCAACTTCAAATAAGCTTAAAATCCATCAAAGGATGTTGACATAGATGAAATAAAAACTATTTGAGAGAAATATCTATTTTTTGAAATCATTTAAAAATAACATAATTATAAAAGAAAACCCTTACTTTGAAAGTATAATAATATGTTTTTAAGGGAAGCTTCTATGATTTTACAATGGTGGAAAATAGGCACACCCGCCATATATGTTAAAAAAGGCATTTTTACCTTAATTTGTCAAAAAGGATAAAAAGTTCCTTGTTTGGAAAATGACATAATGATTACTTTATAAACTTCTTATAAAAAGTCAAACAAGGGTATAAATTACTTTAACACATATTCTGTAAAATATTAATAATTTTTTGAAATACATTTTTAAGAAACATGGATGTGGATGAAAAAGAGGTCCTAGTAGATAATCACGTATAAAAAAACTCGGATAATGAAGAGATTGTGAAATAAACCCTTACCAATTTAGTAAATTGCGAAGCATACACCCCATGAAAAAGGTATCATAAAATGAATATGTAGATACACATATATTAAAGTCTAATACTCGAAGAATACAATTTTGGTCAGTACATACACCACACAAAAGGTAATAGTGGCAATATGGGATGAATCTCACGGAAATAAGGAGTGAGATGAAAAACCCTTACATTGTACATTTCCTTGGTTGATGGTAGGATAAACTCTTGTATAATGGTGAAATATTTATTATTTAATATTAAAAGAATCATATACATTAATATGATATCATATATTATCTTTTAATATTGCTTTGTTGATAATATCTTAGTATTATCGTTGTTTCGGGTGTTAACTTACTCATTTTCTTTAATATGATTTGTTACATAAGCCACATTTGTTATGGATAGGTTGTGTCTTATTCATATCCAAAATTATATCAAATCCTTAAATATTATTTTTAATCATCCAATAATATTTAGTCTTGAATGGATACGATGGGGAATGAATCTCATCGCTTTCGTGGAGACGGTAATCCGTACGTACGCAAGAGAGACAATATCATTCTTTTGATATTAAAATAATATATAATTGGATGGAATAGCATATATACATATCATTATCATGTTATATTTATTATTTAAATGACGTATACTTCTTTATTATACTCATCTAAATAATAAAACATTGAATAACAATTACACCACAACGTGGAGACGGTAGGCCGTACGTACGCACATATAGTGACATGTCATTCAAAGGATGGATAGAATAATGAATTTAATTGTTCCATATTTATAATAACATCACATTTTATAGAATATACTGGAGTTATTAATTTAGAATTTAAACAAAAAGGAAAGAAGAAGTTGATGAAGAAATGAACAATAAAGAGGGTGGTGAAGACGTTACCTCTTCTTCGGGTTCTTCCTTTTGATTTGATCAAAAGGGCTCCTTAGGCTGGCTTTCTGATAAAACTAGGGCATCTAGGATGAAGTGAGGGGAGTTTATAGAGTATTTGGGAAGAGGTTTTCCATACCAAAAGGCTTTGAAGGTGTGACGAATTGGTTATAAGTGGTGTCCTTTTTTAAGGGGGAGGAGGGGCTCTTTAGAAAAACCTTAAAGTATTATTTTATAATAAATTCATATACGGTTTCTAATTGCTCCAATGTGGATTATGTAAAGTATACGGTGGGTATGGGTCTAAATGATTTCATCCAATAGATTTTAGAGAGCTTTGGGTCACTATATTAACCTTATCATTTAGTTTTAACTCATAGTTAATTAGTTTGACATTACCATGTCACATTGTATTTTTATATTATATAGTTAATAAACATACTATATACTTCCAAGAGTCCCCCACGTTTTCCATTAATGATACACCTATCATAATATATGTCTCTTGGCCGAATCTTAGATTTTTAGGGATTGAATATAAATTAAAAATATAATATTTTTTTAAAATACTCTTTTATGTCAATTTTGACACTATTTGGTATTTGATTTTTGTGAAAATCATAACAACATGATTACTTCTAAAAAAATTATAACATAAATATTAACATGTCATATTATCCTATAAAATTATTTTAATTCGTAAAAGGTCTCAAATTACATTTATTTGGATATTTATAAATTCAATTAATTTAATATTTCATTAATTAGGTAATTATTACATCCCCATTGTGTTATAAATAACACAAATTATATAATGTTTAAAAATTACAAATAAAATAAAAGTATTTAGGAAATATTTTTATATTTATAATGAATATTTATAGTCTAAAATCCAACATATATAAACCTATGTAAAAATTGTTTTACTAAAAGATATATGCTTATGTCATTTTTGTATTTATTTTAACTTAATTAATATAATGTGTCATTATCAATCACAAGTGGATCCATGAGGTCCCAAAATCGACCAAAAGATGCCCATGGTCGGACATGTATCAACCAGTAGGGTTATGATACATTTTAGGGTAATTTATCATTATTATAATATTATTTTTTACCCTTATTTACTGGATTTATCTTTTAACCATGGTAAATAAAATATTTACCAAAATAAATATTCAAAATGTATAAAAATAAAAGTTACCTATTTCCACAATTTGGAAAACCTGATTCCAAATATGGAGTCCATTTTTCCAAATTCAAAACACAGAAGTGGGAGAAAATAATTTAAAATTATTTCCCATTGTCAAAACAAAAAAACGTGTTTTTAAGAGATAATAACTACAAAAGATTGACACTTATTTATGTTGGGTTTAAATGTGATATTATTTCCAATAAAAATCATTGTATTAAATGGTAAAAATATATTCAAAATATACTTTAAAACCACTAAAATTCATAATTTATCACTAATAATTATTTTGATTAAAAAAGTTTTTTTTAATAAAAAATTAGTAATTTTCAACTATTCATCAAAATATAAAAGTTATCCAAAAAGTACCAAAATTTCATCCTAGGCTAAATTCGATATTCAGAATCTAAAAAAGAAGTCCATTTTGAAAGAGAAAATTTATAAAATTTCAAAAAGTAGGTATTACTATTCAAAACGGCTAGTTCGATTGGTTGTGGTGTGTGTTAGAACTCGAAGTTGCATACAACACACTGTACTGTATTATTCTAAGAGAAGCGTATCACGGGAGCTTGGGGTGTTACATTCTCCCCTGCATCAAATAATTTTGTCCTAAATATTTCTTATAATATTACTGAATAAAAAGACTCGGGTGATTCTTCATCATAATTTCCTCGTCTTCCCACGTTGCCTCTTCCATCTTATGGTTTCTCCATAGAACTTTTACCAGCCGAGTCATCAGGTTTCTCATTACTTGTTCTCTCGTATAAAGAATCCTGATGGGATCTTCACAATAAGATAGATCGGGTTCCATCTCTAATTCCTCATAGGTGAGTATATGCGTTGGGTTATGCATGTATTTTCTCAACCGTGATACGTGGAACACATCTTAACTTTGGAGAGACTTGGCGACATTGCTAAACGGTAAGCTACAACCCCAATTCATTCTAGAATTTCGAAAGGTCCGATGTACCTGAGACTCAATTTACCTTTCTTTCCAAAATGTATAACTCCCTTCCATGTAGATACCTTCACGAAAACATGATCTCCCACCTAAAATTCCAAATCCTTTCTTCGGTTGGCAGCATAGCTCTTCTGCCTACATTGAGCTGTTTTGATGTGGTTTTGGATTACCTTCACCTTTTCCATCGTTTCCTCCACCAGTTCAGGGCCTACATGTTTTCTTTCACCAAATTCATCCCAGTAGGTAGGTTTGCGACATCTCTCTTCATATAACGCTTCATATGGTGCCATCCGAATACCTGAATGAAATCTATTGTTATAGGAAAATTCTACCAGAGGTAAATATTGATCTCACATACCCTGAAAGTCAAGTGATCATGATCTCAACATGTCTTCTGAGGTTTCAATAGTTCGTTCTGATTGTCTATCTATTTGAGGGTGGTAAGCAGTGCTCAAACAAAGTTTAATCTCCAAGTCCTTCTGAAGACTCTTCCAGAATCATTAAGTAAAATGGGGATCACGATCCGAGACAATCGATAGGGGTACTCCATGATGTCACACAACTTCATTAATATATAGTTTTGCTAGACATTCCAGTGGTAGATCATCTCTTATAGCAAGAAAATGTGCTGCCTTGGTAAGACAATCAACAATAACCCATATTGCACTGTTCCTTCTAGGAGTCTTTGGTAACCCCATGACAATGTCCATTGTGTTATTATCCCATTTCCACTCAGGTATGGGAAGAGGTTGCATGACTCTTCCAGGTTGTTGCCTTGTAGCATTCACTTGTTTACAAACCATAAATCATGACACAAAATCAGCAATCTCCCTCTTCATGTTGTCCCACCAAAAAGGTTCCTTCAAATCTCTATACATTTCTGTGCTCCCAGGGTGTATTGAGAAATTTGAACTATGAGAATCATCCAACAATTCTCTTTTTAGATCAGGTATATTGGGAACACAAAGTCTCTTCCCAAACATCAAAATTCCATCTTCATACACAAAGTCACCCAATTTCCCATCATTCACAGTTTTAATATTCCTTTGTAACTCTTCATCACCAGTTTGAGAAATATTAATCTTTTCTAGTAAAGATAGTTTGGCAACCATTTGAAAAAGTAATGATGTTTCACCTTCCATGGTAATTCCCATATCTATATTCACTAGATCCATGAAAATAGTATCCCTTTCAATTCTCATCATGTTCAAAACTCCATGATATTTTCTGCTCAAAGCATCTGCCACTTTATTTTCCTTCCCCGGGTGGTAGTGTATCGTGAAATCATAATCCTTCAGTAGTTCAAGCCATCTCCTTTTCCTCATGTTGAGTTCTTTTTGTGAGAAAATATACTTCAAACACTACTGATCAGTATAAATCAAACATTTTTCACCATAGAGGTAGTGCCTCCATATCTTCAAGCAAAAGATTACAGTGGCTAACTCCAGATCATGAGTAGGATTGTTTTTATCATGAATTTTCAGCTGTCGTTATGCATAAGAAATACCTCTATCATTCTGCATAAGGACACAACCAAGTCCATTAGTTGGTGCATCACTATAAATAACGAACCCATCATTCCCTGATGGTAGAGTCAATATAGGAGAATTGACTAATCTTCTATTCAGTTCTTCAAAACATTATTCACACTCTTTTGTCCGGACAAATTTAACCCCTTTACATGGAGATTCATTAATGGGGTAGCCAATCGGGCAAAATTCTCGACGAAAAGTCGATAATAACCTGCGAAACCAATAAAACTACATACCTATGTTATAATCTTAGGTGCTGGCCATTCTTGGATTGCCTTGGTCTTAGAAGGATCAATAGAGATTCCATATTTAGAAACAATATGGCCATGAACAAAAATCACTTGAAGCCATAATTCACACTTGCTAATCTTCTCATATAATTCATGTCCTCTCAGAGTCTTCAAGATAATGCGCAATTGATTTTCATGATCATCGTAGCTTTTGGAGTATACCAAGATAGAATCAATAAATACCACCAAAAAATCATCTAGATATTCCTAGAAAAAATATCATCATTAGATTCATGAATAAAGAGGGTGCATTAGTCATCCCAAAAGGCAATACCGTAAACTCATAATGCCCGTACCTTGTTCGAAATGCTGTCTTCAGAATGTCTTTCTTCTTCACACACAACTGATGGTATCCAGATCAAAATTCAGTCTTTCAAAAGTATTGAGCTCCATGTAGTTGGTCAAATAAATCATCAATGTGAGGTAGGGGATACTTTTTCATTATTGTTATAGCATTGATCTCCCTGTAGTCAATGCCCAACCTCATATATCCATATTTCTTCTTAATAAAAAGGATAGGGGATCCCCATGGAGAAACAATAGGGTGAATAAATCCCTTATTACTAAATTCCCCTATTTGTTTCTTTAGTTCAACTAATTCCACTGTGGCCATTCTATAAGGGGTCTTCGATATAAGCCTTGATCCAGGAATTAAATCATAGGAAGACTCAACTTATCGTTCTGGAGGATGTCCATGTAAATATTCCGGGAACACATCTATATATTCCTTCACAATAGTTATATCCTCTATTTGAACATTAATTTCCTCACCCAAAGTTATTTCATTCTCTTCCTCCCAAATAATTGAATTTAGTTGAGAAACTGGGGGTGGATCTAGATAAGAATTAGGTGGTGACGATTCTGCTCTAAAGATAAGGTGTTCCTTATCATCATCATCAAAAATCGTAACCTCCTTCTTCTTATAATAAATATTCACATCATGGTCCGAAAGCCAATCCATACCGAGGATTATATCAAACTCAATTATAGGAATAACGATTAGTTCAATGGATAAAGAACATTTATGTGCTCTAATGGGGACTGATTCAAAAAACATTATTGCAATGATACTTCCTTTAGTAGTTTTAGCTGATAACTCCCTTGTAAAATCAAATTGGAAATATCAAATTTTCTTAGAAAAATGGGATGATATAAAAGAATGCGATGATCCAGAATCAAATAAATCATTTTCTAAACTTGAGGAAACCATTAAATTACCTGCCAATACATATTTCGGAGCTTCTACCTCAGTAGTAGTGATATCATAAGATTGGCCTTAATCCCATGGCCTTTTCTCAGGTAAGTTCCCATGACGCTTAAGACATTCATTGGTATAATGTCTCGTCTCGCTACAATTATTGCATTCCACATTGACAGTAACCCGCTTTCCCTTGCAATCATGAGCTTGGTGGACTTTTTTACCACACTTGTAAGAGACTCCCATTCCTTTTAATCAAGTACCTGGGTGTTTCTTCCCACATTTATTGTATGATGGATTTTCAACTGTTCCCTTCTTCCCCTTATTTCCATATCTAGATTGATCAGCAAATCTCTTCTTCTCATGCTTTGGTTTAAAGTGGTAAGACATAGAGAATTCCTTTTTTATCTTGATAGCACATGAGACAATGTCTTCATACAATGAGAAGGATTGCGAGACTAATGATCGATGGGGAAATGATTTAACCTATCAAAGAAACGATCAATATTACTTCTTGGGTTACGTATATAATCTCCAGCATACCTTGCTAACCTTATAATGTTAGCCTCATACTCTGTGACATTCTCATCCTCCTTTTGCCTCAGACTCAGAAATTGCCTTTCCATATCTGCTCGATGGTCACGAGGAATGTATTTTTCTATGAAATGCTCTTTGAACTCCCTCTATTCCATAATTGATACTTCATAATCTTCCTTCATGTTTTGAATCAATGACCACCATTGATTAGCATCTCCCGTGAGCCGGTAAACTTCGATGATAACTTTTTCCCTTTCACTACTCCACGAGGCATGAAATATTTTCTCTAGGGAACATAACCATTGCTCAGCTACTAATGGATTTGTACTCCCATTGAATTTTGGTGGTTTATTCCTCATGAAGAGATCTAAAATTGATCCTCTATGCTGCAGATCAGGGAGCTCCATATGGGTAAGGTTATTATTTATAACCTGAGTGAGTTGTCCGAGTATGGTGATTAGCTTTTTATCACCAATTGCATCACCAGCTCCACTATAATTATCTTGAGCAGGATGGAAATCCCTACATGGAGTTCGTGCATTGATACGGTTTCCATTCCTTCCATTGGGTGCCATTTTTAAACAATGGCATACACTAGATTAGTTAATGAATCAAAATACATAATTCCATACTTCTAAAACACATAACATAAATTGAATAGTTTATGGATATAATCGATAATCATAAAAATGTTTTCTTTGAGGATGTATATACTCATAAACCCTTCGTAATGGTTCGTAAAGAAAATGAGAATTATCCTATGAATATCCACCGGGTGTGTCGTACCCAAGAGTGCAGTATGGCCCATTATTGTGCACCAGTTCCCGTTCAAGTCTAGCTCAAAGTTGTGTTTTCAGGTATTACCCCTAGGTAAATCTGTGCCAGAGCCGCCTCTACCTTCTTGAATCCAGATAGGGATGTATTGTTCGGAAAACTCACAAAATATCTACAATACCCAAATTCAAGGATGTTCTTCTATACTAATCCTCAAAGTTCATCTTAGGTCTACGTGCTCTAATGAAAGTTTATCTAAATCTAGCTTTCAAGGTTTGTACCAAACTTTCTCTGATACAAACTGTAACACCCCAACCCCAGTTACCCAGAGTCGGTGCATTATTACATAACATTTGAAATGATCACAAGAAAGATCATATCTCAAAATATCAATTAGTTTAAAATCCATGGAAACACTAGATATATTCATAAGTCTTACATTACATCATAAAAATGAAAACTACAACAACATATTCTCCATTTTCCACACTCATAACCCCACATACTATCCCTGAAGGTCATTCATAAATTACTTCTTCACATCCTGGAAAAAATAAAACATTGAAAGTTGTGAGCACAGATGCTCAGTAAGCATAACAATATAGCTGAAACTTTCATAAATAAACATAAACATTTAAGGAAATTTATATATAAAACAAAAGCATTTTAAACAATAAATTCAGCATAATATGGAAAATATAAAATGAAATAATGCCATTTACTTATTCACATGGATATTCTACTAGTCAAATAATAACATGCAATATAAATAACCACTTTCATAATGACGAAATGCATAATGATGGACTTCAATTTCTCTGTCAAGGCCTTGTTCCAAGACCTAATGTATAACTGTAACCAGAACCCAACCCAGAGAGCCTCTGTAACCAGACTCCATCCCGGAGTACATCTAATAACCGGACACCAAACCAGAGTCCCTCTAATAACCAGACACCAACCCGGACTGCCTCTAATAACTAGACACCAACCCGAGGGGCTTACTTTTACTGGTCCCCATCCCATAAAATACTAGTCCAACATATTCATCTTAAGAAGAGGATGAAATATAACATAAACATTCATATTAAAACTAGCACACGAAATGTAAATAATTTCTCCATAAACTATGAATGGTATAAAAATAACACATCCATAGTAAAAAATATCACAAAACCTTAGATAAAATATGGAAGTTTTTATCATAATAAATTAACTTCAAATAAGCTTAAAATCCATCAAATGATGTTGACATAGATGAAATAAAAACTATTTGAGGGAAATATATATTTTTTTGAAATCATTTAAAAATCAAATAATTATAAATGAAAACCTTTACTTTGAAAATATCCTTATAAGTGTGTAAGGGAAGCTTCAAAGATTTTACATCGGGTAAAATATCTGCACCCTCCGTATAAGTTAAAAACAAGACATTCTTAACCTTAATTTGTCAAAAAGGTTAAAAAGGTCCTTGTTTTGGAAAATGATGTAAATATTGATTTATAAAATTCTTATAAAAATTCATTCAAGCGTATAAATGACTTTAACCCATATTCTGTAAAATTGTAATAATGTTTTGAAATACATTTTCAAGAATCATGGATGTGGATGATAAAGAGGTCCCAGTAGACAATAACATATAAACAACCTCGGATAATGAAGAGATTGTGAAATAAACCCTTACCAATTTGGTAACTTATGAAACATACACACCATGAATGAGGTATCATACAATGAATATATATATACACATAAATTAAAGTGTATTACACAAATAATGCAATTATGTTCAGTAAATATAGCACACAATAGGTAATAGTGGCAATATGGCATGAATCTCACGGAAATAACGAGTGAGATAAAAAACCCTTACCATTAACTTTTCATTGGTTGATGGTAGGTTAACCTCCTGTACAATGGTGAAATAATTGTTATTTAATTATACAAGAATCTTATACATTAATATGATATCATATATGATCTTTTAATTTTTATTTGTTGATAATATCTTAGTATTATCATTGTTTCAGGTGTTAACTTACTCGTTTTCTTTTATATGTTTTGTTACATAAGCCACGTTTGTTATGGATAGGTGGTATCTTATCCATATCCAGAATTATATCAAGTCCTTAAATATTATTTTTAATCATCCAATAAAATTTATTCTTGAATGGATATGATGGGGAATGAATCTCATCGCGTTCATGGAGACGGTAATCCGTACGTACGCACAAGCGACAATATCATTCTTTTGATATTAAAATAATATAAAATTGGATGGTATATAATATAAACAGAATTTTTAACATGTTATATTTATTATTTACATTAATTATACTTCTTTATTATAACCGTCTAAATAATAATATATTTAATAACAATTACACCACAACGTGGAGACGGTAGGTCGTACGTACGCACGTATGGTGACATGTCATTCAAGGGATGGATAGAATAATGAATTTGTTTTTTCCATAATTATAATAACATTACAGTATATAGAAGATACCGGAGTAATTATTTTAGAATGGAAATAACAAGTAAAGAAGAAGATGAACAAGAAAGTAACTTTAAAGAGGGTGGTGAAGACGTTACCTCTTCTTCGGGTTCTTCCTTTTGATTTGATCAAAAGGGCTCCATAGAATGGAATTATGATCAAACTATGGCCTCTAGGATGAAGTTAGGGAAGTTGAGAGAGTATTTGGGAATGGTTTGTCCGAACCAGAAGACTTTGAAGGTGTGAAGAATTAGTTAGAAGTGATGTCCTTTTATAAGGGGGAGGAGGGGCTCTTTAGAAAAAACGTAAAGAATTATTTTATAATAAATTCATATTGGGTAAATAATTGCTCCAAAGTGGATTATTTAAATTCTAAGGTGGGTATGGGTCGTAATAATTTCAACCAATATATTTTAGACAGGTTTGGGTCGCTATATTAATCTTATCATTTAGTTTTAACTCTTAGTTAATTAGTTTGACATTTACAATGTCACATTGTATTTTTATATTATATTGTTAATAAACATACTATATACATTCAAGAGACCCCCAAGTGGTCCATTAATGATACACCTATAATTATATAAGTCTTTTTGCCGAACCTAATATTTTTAGGGATTTAATATCAGTTAATAATATAATATTTGTTTTAAAAACCCTTTTATGTCAATTTTGAAACTATTTTGTATTTGTTTTTTGTGAAAATTATAACATCATTATTACTTCAAAAAAACATAATGAAATCAATACTAACATGTCATATTAACCTATAAAATTAGTGGAATTCATAAAAAGACTCAAAATACATTTATATGGATATTTATAATATCAACTATTTTAATATTTCATTAATTAGGTAATTACTACATCCCCATTGTGTCATAAATAACATAAATTATTTAATGTATAAAAATTATAAATAAAATACCATTATGTAGGAAATATTTTTTTATTTCTAATGAATATTTATATTCAAAATTACAACATATATAACCCTGTGTAAAAATTGATTTTCTAAAAGATATATGCTTATGTCATTTTTGTATTTATTTTAACATAATTAATATAAAGTGTCATTATCACTCACAAGTGGAGCCATGAGGTCCCAAAATAGACCCAAAGAAGCCCTTGCTCGGACATGTATCAACCAATAAGGTTAAGACACGTTTTAGGGTAATTTATTATTATTATAATATTATTTTTGTACCCTTATTTACCAGATTACCCATTAACCATGGTAAATAAAATATTTACCGAAATAATTATTCAAAATGTCAAAAAATAAAAGTTACCTATATAAAAAATATGGACATCATGATTCCAAATATGGAGTCCATTTTTCCAAATTCAAAACACATAAGAGGAAGAAATTAATTTAAAATTAATTCCCACTGTCAAAACAAAAAACGTGTTTTTAATAAATAATAACTATCAAAAGATTGACATTTGTTTATGTATGGTTTAAATTTGAAATTATGTCCAATGAAAAAAAAAATTGTATTAAATGGTAAAAATTTATTCTAAATATACATTTAAACCAGTAAAATTTATTATTTATCACTACTAATTATTTTGATTATAAAAAATTGTTTTCAATAAAAATTTAGTAATTTTCACTATTCATCAAAATATAAAAGTTATCCGAAAAGTACCAAAACATCACCCGAGGGTAAATTCGATATTCCAAATCTAAAAATGAAGTCCATTTTTAGAGTTAAAATTTATAAAATTTCAAAAAGTAGGTATTACTATTCATAACGACTACTTTGATTGGTTGTGGTGTGTGTTAGAACTCGAAGTTGCGTACAACACACGCTACTGTATTATTCAAATAGAAGCGTACTGTGGAAGCTTGGGGTGTTAAAACTTTGTTCTAGTAAACTCATTTGAGGGAATGGGAGCCGATATGGATTTTGTTTTCTGTTATTCTACTACAATGTATGAATTTCCAGTGCATATTTCAGTCCTATTTCTTATAGTATATTTTTAGTACATGCGATCTATTTTTCATTCATCTATTACTGGTCTTCCATCCCCTTAAATAATAAAATACAATGGAACAAATCAATATGTGTTTAGTTAAAGTGGAATATTTATTAATTTATCCCCAAAATCCAAATATTGGCATATATATATATATTATGTATATATTAATATCATTGTGTATGATATTGAAGTTTCATATGATTTTATATATAAAAATTGAATAATTTTGTATTTCATAGTTTTAGGAATTTTGTCAAATATGATATGGAGAAATCATAGTAGTCGACATTCAAGGAAATTTTTGTGATATCATTTAACTACCTATTGGATGTTAAATGTAAAAAATTACATTATCATCCAATGGATATCATGAAATATATACTATTTCATAATGGAAAACATATTAGTCATGAATCACCAAAGGTTTTGTCTAATGTAACTGGATGAATTGACTCATAAAATATGAGTTAATTCTTGTTAACTCAAGGAAAATCCATAAAGGATATATATAATGTTTCAATACTAATTTTAAAGGTGATTTAGTTTAAGGACCTCACCATAATATTACATATTACAGTGACACTAAACTACAATTAACTTTTAACATTCTCAAAGTTTTTAGGTAAATTTTTTAATAGAGTTATATCATAACCCACATATAAAAATAACTTATATGCCATTTTGGATGCTTTTACTTTGTATCCATTTTCCCTACTAAACTAAATATTAATAAGAATCACGTTTTCTAATAATGAAATATCTTCAATAATATGATCTTTACCACATCCGCCTTTCTAATCATCATTATATATTTTAGAAATTTTTCTCCAACATGGGATGAGAGAAAAAATATCAATAAGGGACATAAAATCAGATAAGAGTTAATATGTAGAAAAACAAGATTTCTGATGAAAAACTATTTTCCTGAAAAAATACATTTTTTATTTTAAAAGTGGATAAATATACCATTAAAAATCATTATATTAAATTTTTTGTAACATCCCATGTAAATAAAAAATTAAACAATTTTCATAATTATTCATATTTTTGAATTAAATATTAATTTTACTTCAAATTGGTTTATATGCTTGATTGTGTACTTGATACGCAACAACAGGTGTATTTGAAATCTTACGTTGCACAATCATCATCAAAACATAGCTATTTATTAATTTTTGGGTAGAAAAAGAAAAAAACACAGTCACAGACAAAAGTGGGCCCACAGCGCCCCACCCAACAATCCAAGGGGGGCCAAAAGTAGTGGAGGACCACGGCATCCCCTCGAACCATGTTGACCCCCTCTGCTTTCATGGTGCTAGCAGTATAAAAGCAAAAGTGAGCTGGACTGGGGACGTCAAGAGAGGCAAGATGGTCTGCTACCTTATTCCCCTCACGCCAAGTGTGGGTTACGCTGATGTTATTGGTGATCATACCACGTCATGCCCTCTTGGTGTAGTGTAAAGACCATGGAATGGAACTAGATCCATGCACAACTTTGTGAAGGATTTTGGAATCAGTTTCGACCTGTGATATGACGATCCCTTTTTGGAGACACAAAGAGAGGACCAACAACATCACCTTTGCCTTAGTTTGAAGATAGGATCCGCACCCCAAGCTCCCCGAGAAAGCCATGATAACCGAACCGAACTATTTCTGAACCACCCCTCCTCCACGAATTACCCTAATGCTGTAAGACCCGTCAGAGTTGATTTTGACCCATCTTCTTAGCGGAGTCCACCCAACCGAGTTACCTCTACTGGAGCTGCTACCTGGAGAATTGCTGACATTACAAGTTGAAGACGTCAAAGAGTGGGTGCCGCCTTCCATTGGAAAAATGATCTGATCAGGTCTAGTAAAAGGAAATTTGTATGAAGTACAATTCCCCGACTAGAGGTGATAATCCCTTTTTGATGAGCCTTGTTCCGTGCATTCCATATCATGAAGCTTCCAGCATGAACAACCATAGTGCGGGATGTGTGCTCAGGGCCCCTACCAAGTGCACCGTTAAACCATCAATCCAGAAAAGGGATGTCAACCATGTGGTTATCAGAGAAATCTATAAACTCACCAACATAGATCCATACCTCCCTCACCTATTCTCCTTCAAAGAACAGGTGATATGTGCATTCCTCACGGTGCTCCGAGCAGAAGTGACACCTCGAGTCCAATGGGATGCCACACCTCCTAATGTTTTCATATGTGGGTATGGATTTGTGCCACATCCTCCAGGTAAGAAAGTTCTGTTTGATCAAGGTTTCCTTGGTCCAGAGGATCGCGTTCCAAGTAGAACTGTGATCGGTAGTGGCCAAGGATCGCCCCAAATCCCTCTAAGAGAAGGATCCTGATGTAGAGAGAGTGAAAACACAACTCTCCGTATCGGAGTTGATTTCAATAATGATGAAAGTATCACATTGATCGTCTTCAATGACTGCATCAATGAAGGTCTGGTGATCACTAGCCTTTTTAAAAGTGATCGTAGTGCCCTGGAACCCTGGGAAACCAAGGATGGTCACAACCCAGTTATGATGCCAGAAAAGGATGTCCCCCCTTCCCACGAGCCATTTGGAATATGGTTCCAACACCGTGATAATGGGGGAAATCACTGACGAGAAGGGGGGAACATTTCTGATTCTGCCAAGCTCGAAGCCTACATGGGATTTGTGCATGGTGATCCCACAGAGCATGAGTTTTTTCAGAACCTCCCAAGCTATCTTTGCATGCATGCACATGAGTGTGTCATCGAGTTGGAAAACATTGATACCCCCTTCCCTGACTGGTCTCGCCACCCTTTCCCATGAGGCCCAACGACGTCTACCCTCTGCTTGTGGATCCCAGATAAAACCAGTGAGAATATTATCATTCCTGTTAATGGTGCTCTTAGGGACATTAATTGATGAGATAGAGTGGAAATTGGTGGAAAGAAGTACGATGTTAACCAGTGTTATCCATCCCCCCAAAGAGAGGAATATGTTCTTCCAGTTTAGGATTTTTTCCATGATCTTGTTGACAATGTCGTCGTTGTCACGTAGCTAAAGCCTCCCCGAGGAGATCGGGGCACCCAAGTATTCCATGGGGAAAGACCCTCTGTGGATGTCCAGATATTGTTGTATATCATGGGGCAGAAAAGCACGGAATCCTTTGGAAATGAAAAAGTTACTTTTGGCCTTGTTAATTACCGTCCCACTCCAAAAACAATACTCATTAATGATTCTGTTGAGGCCATTGATGGACCGCCGACTTCCATTTGTGAATATTAAAGTATCATCCGCAAACATCAAATGAGATACCAGGGGGTACTCCTTCTCTAGTGGTAATTAATGACATCCCCGCTATTCATTCCCCTATGCAGGTGTCGACTGAGGACATCATGGGAAAGAATGAATAGAATCAAGGAAAAAGGGTCACCCTACCACAACCCGCGAGTAGAATGGAAAAAACCATAGCCTTTTCCCATGATGGTGATGGCCAAATAGGAAGAGCTAAAGCTCCTAAAAATGATGTCGATGTTCCATGGGGAGAACCCCTTCTTTCAAGCACCTTTATGATAAAACCCCACTCAACATGATCGTATGCATTACTCATGTCGAGCTTGATCGCCAAATTAGAACCACACATCTTGATGTTTAAGTCTCTGATCAACTCCTGTGTGAGAGCAATGGCCCCCTGGATCGACCTTCCCTTCACGAAGATGTTCTGTTCCAGGGACACACACCGGTGGATAGGAGTGGATAGTATTGCAGTAATCAAGCTGGCCAAAATCTTATAAGGGATGTTTCACATGCTTATTGGCTGGTAGTGAGATATAGAGGATGGGTTTTTGGTCTTGGGTATGAAAATGATGGGCGTGGCATAAATGTTAGAGGCGTAAAATTTGAGTTAATCTAATTTTAGGCATAAATACTCTGATATACTTTAAAAAGTCAATTTACTGCATATTGATGGAAAACCCTCCATAAATATAGTTTTGGTAACATTTATATGTTATTTTTTAAAACAAAAAATTCTTCTTTATAATCGGGACATCAAAATTCAATTTGGGTAAAATTTTGGTATTTTTCTAATAAAATGCATTTTTCATTAATAGTGAAAAATATTATATTGTAATTCAAAACCGACTTTTAATTATTTTATTTATTCTATTAGATTATCATTATACGGGGGTTTAAACTATAATTAGATTATATTTTTACCATTTAATCCAATTTTTTTATTGAGATTAATATCACTTGGAAATTGGACATAAACAAGTGTCAATATTTTTATAGTTAATATTTCTTAAAAACACAGTTTTTATAACAATTAGAATGAATTTTAAATAAATTAATACGACTTCTATGTTTTAATTTTTTTAAATTAAAATATTTTTTGAATTTGGATTATCAAATATATCTTTGGATGAATGTTTGGTAGTTTAAAAAAAACATCGATTTTTGAGGAAAATTGAAACCACTAAGTAGTAGTTAAAAACTGACTTTTTCATTTAAATTAAAATTTAACTCCTCGGTGGATTGAATTTTAAAAATCCAAAAAATATGGTTATTATTTATAAGTAAAATGTGGCTCAATAAAAATAAAATAAAATTTTTTGAACAGTAACTTTTGACTTTTATTTACTGTAGTTATAGTTAAATAAGGTAATTCAATGTAAAAAGAATATCATAATAATATGAAATAATCATAAAACTAATCATAACCTTATTAGTTGATACATATCTGACCTTGTTCATCCTTGGGTAGAATTTGGGACCCCATGGAGCCACTTATGAGTGACAATGACACTTTATTTAAATTAATTTAAGGTAAATACCAAAATGACACCTACAAATATCTTTTAGTAAATACATTATTACAAGGTGTTAATTAAGATTTATTTTGTACTACAAATATTCAATTGAAAGATAAATATATTTCCTACAACATGATTTTTTTTAATAATTTTTTAGAAAGAAATAAAATAAAATAATTTACGACACAATAATCATACAGTGTTTACCTCATTAATAAATGATTTAAATAAATAATCTTATAAAGAAAACAAATATCTAAAACCTGCCCAATTATTATTGGATGATATTATTTCGATCGTGAGTCATCTTATTATCTACATGAATATGTTTTGGTCCTTTAGAAACCGAAAATCATTATATAATAAAATAATATTTTCATGCTTTCCTAAACCCCCCCCCTTATAAAAGGACACCAATTATATCCCATTCCTTACACCTCTCAAGCCACATTTATCATCCAAAAACAACCCAAATAATCTCTAAAGATCAGTCTATTACTTTTATAAGACTTACCTTAGGTAGAAGGCACATCAATACATCCTTTTGATTCAAACCAAAGGGAGTTTCCCGATTTAAAGGTAACATCATCTCTTATGTTCTTTGGTTTTAGTTTACTTCTCCAAACCACTAAACACTTTTTATTATTTTCTATTATAACAAAAATAATATCCTCAATATACAAGGATGTTTTTATGAAAATTATACAAACTAAACTTACACACACCTCTATCTAATGGGTAAAAAACCTAATGTTTTTGTGGATGAAAAACTAACACCCCACGAAACAATGATTGTTCAATTATCTCCTACCACCTCTCATAGAGGACAAAAATATGGCACTATATTTATATATGATATATATTATGTTTATGTTTTCATTATGCTTCTGTATTTTTCATTTATATCATACCTTTATGGTTTCCATTATGGGTCGACGTGACGGTTTATTTTGAAGAAGTGTGGACTACTAGCCCCTCAAAGTGATAGGACTCGTTAATACCATATGTGGGAGATATAAAAGTTAGAGTTAATGATATTATACTAGATTTATAATATAACTATGTATCATTATGTTTTCATACCATCTAAATAAAAAATATAAATGAAAGTAGTCTTCATGCATATGTACGTCTTATAATCTCCATGAACAGTGCATTTCATTTCATACATCCAAATGTTATGTAATTTTATAAATACATGTATATACAGGATATATATGATATATATGATATCTAAATAATGAATATAATTCTTGATATAACTTACTTTTTACTACATAGACAACATGTAAATATAAAAAGATCATTTTTGACTAAAGTACCAAATATCAACAAAATGACCATTATTGACATAAATGGTTACATAATGCTTATATTGTGGTAATAAGTGATATAAAAGGAATAATAAATTTGAAAAAAGTTTTTATGCTAGTAGAAATTAACATTAGTTATGAGAATAAATTATGAATGGGTCAAGTCGGACCTGAGGTAAGGGACTTCGTCTCAATCTACTTTTATTGAGGCATATTTTGTTTTATACACAACTTTATTTTATAAGGTGTATTAATCCATTTGACTTTTAATTTCTTTTAAAGATAATATTTTTCTACAATGACTTTTACTAAAAGGAAAAAAATGTTTCTTTTAATGTACATGGTGAAAACGGCCTTTATGCCGCCATAAGTATTATTTGATCTATGGATTCCATAACAAGACGAAATGTTTTTAAAAAGAACATAAATATCATTTACTCTTTTTATATATATTGGTATTGAAAATGGTTTTGATAATGGATTGACTATTTAAATATATTTAAATGATATATTATGATTGAAATGTGGAAATATAATCTTAACATTATGTATGTTTTATGTGTTATGAATATGTTATGGTTCTTGTGCATTGTTACATATATGGGTGGTTCTATGATAAACCATGGGCAGGTGAGCCCAAGATAGCCCTCCAATGAATTTGGAAATTTGAAGGAGGTAAACGTGAGTGTTTCTCCTAAGATATTTAGTAAATATACTATGATGGGAATTCCAAATGTAACTCCCTACGTAGCTGTGATAGCTACATTGTTAGTATGATAGGGATTCCACAAGTTACCTGTATTATATATGTTTTCTATGTGTTATTCATAAATCATATGATTTTATTAGGTATGTTATAGAACTTATGTTATGTATGAAATTATGAACTAATGTTTTCTTTCTTTGTTTAATAACCCTTGTGATATTTTTATGATCATCCCAAGTTTCTAAATGTTTTCACAGGACCTAAAGATGAATAGGGTCAAGGATGGGATCAATGAAAAGTTATTCAATCTAAAACAAGGGATAATAAATGACTCTTTTTTCAAGAGTTTTTATTTTATGAAAAAATTCACACTGAGATGAAGTATCTACCTGGTAATTTTTCATATGTAGTGTAATATTTATAGCCTAAATCACTAAAACTCTAAACATGAAAAAATATTTAATGTGAAATATTCATTTAAGTCAAGATTATGTAATGTTTAACGCTGGGTCCTTATAGTTGGTATCAGAGGTCTGGTTTGATAAAATTATGAGTTAGTGTATTGTTGAATTAATATACATTAATTACTTTTTGTTAATATTGAAATTATATAACATTTACAGATTACCATTTTTCTTATCTTATGATATTTATTTATTCAGAATGGTTCTCTACAGAGGAAATATGGCCACTATATTGGGAAAACCTTAGGAGAAAGGAAAACTTCCAAATAAACAACCTGAGATGGTCAGAATTAGAACTGAATAGTTTGTTGTAGTGATCACACAATTGAATTAGGGTATAAAGGGTTGTGGTATCCATGCATGAGATCATCTAGATCAACCACATAAGAAAATTTCAGTAGTGGAGCATTTCATGAGGCAACATCCCCCATCATTCAAAGGACAATCTAACCATATTCTAGCTGAAGGGTGGATTAAAGCACTGGAGAAAATTTTCAATGTGATGGGGTGTTTAGAACATAAGAAGATAAGTCTCTTTATTTACCGTTTTCAAGGAGAAGTTGGTCAGTGGTAGTCGACGGTAAAAAATATTAGGGAAAGTGAGTAGATTGATGCTCTTGATTGGGATAGATTCAAAGGTATGTTTCCTGGGAATTGTTTTCTAACGGTGGTTCGTCTTAGGATGGAAAAACAATTCTGAGAATTGATGCAGGAGGTTGACTCAGTTTCTATTTATGAAGAATAATTCACCTGACTAGCAAGGTATGCTCCATATGTCATATGAGATCTTGATAGTAAAACATACAATTTTTAATTAGGATTAAAAACAATGTATCATAAGCCTTTAGCATATCTTGAGTTAAAATGTTAATAAAAACATGTTTGATGTGTGAAGAAGGTGGAAATAGAGTTTTGTGATGATAAGGTGTTCTTGTTCAAACAACAGAATAAAATGTCAAAGAAGAAAGTGAAAGGGAAGAACTCTTCAAAAATGTATGTTGGTATGAAATTTAAATTTTAAATTTGTGAAAATTATGGTAAAAAACATGCTTGGGAATGTATCATAATTTATGTAAAGTGATATAGATGCTGTAAAATGGGACATAAACTCATAATTGCACTGAAAAATATATGGGTAATTGTAAGAAAAAATGTTATTTTTAATTACTAAAATCTTTTATGTGCAATGATATGGGTAATTATAAAAATGAGTATCTAATGAAGAACTCAACTGAGGTAAAGCATCCAGACTACAATTATAAATGTGTGGTGAACTCCTTTGCAACTACTTCAGAAGATATTGGGCCATCAAATGAAGTTGTAATAGGTACAATGTTTGTTTGATCAGATTATGCCAACGTGTTGTTTGATTCAGGGTCTACACATTCGTTCATTTCAGATTTGTTTTCTAGAAAATTGGGAATTCCATATGAAGATATGAATTATGAACAAATGGTTAAAACACGTAGATGAAAATTAGAAATATAACGAAATTATAAGAACCTTATTGTCCATGTGTGCATAAAGAATCTATCAGAAAATATTATTGTTTTACCTCAAGTAGAGTTTGATGTTATATTGGGTTTTAAGTAGATTTATATTTATCATGAAACTATTAACTGCAGAGCTAGTGGGGTTTATTTTTAGAATTCTTTTTTTCTACAATAATGAACCTTTACTTTTGATAACATATCAGGAAGCAGAGAAACTGGAAAAAAAAGGAAATGAAGGTCAGAGTTCACATATTGTTGAAAATAAAGGTCCTATTCCAATTAATGATGTTTCAGTGGTAAATGAGTATCTTGATATTATTCCAGAAGAGTTTTCTAGTATTATACCTGATCAGGAAGTTGAATTTACTGTTGAATTAGTTTATGATATTAATTCAAATTCAAAACCCCCTTATCGAATGGTTCAAATTGTAATTTCAGAGTTAAAGAAGCATTTGCAGGAGTTATTAGATACTGGCTTCATTTTACCTTGCATATCACCCTAGGGTGATCCTATCATGTTTGTTAAAAATAAAGATGGTTTAATGATACTTTTCATTGATTATAGAGTGTTTAATAACATCACTATTAGGAACAAGTGTCATTTGCCTCATATCAATGATTTATTTGATCAGCTCTAGGGAGCTCAGTAATTTTCAAAGGTTGAGTAGACGTGAGAGTCCCATTAGTTGAATGTAAGGGAAGAAGAAATTTCGAAGACTGCATTTTGTACTAGATATGGCCATTATGAATTTGTAGTTATGCCTTTTGATTTAACCAACGTACCTTATGTATTCATGGATCATATAAATAGAATTTTCTGTGAGTTCATAGATATGTTTTTTGTTGTGTTCATTGATGATATTTTGGATTATTCTAAAAGTAAAGTGGAGCATGAATATAATTTAAGGGTTATCTTGCATACCTTATAAGAAAAGAAACTATTTGTGAAATTCCGAAAGTGTTAGTTTTGGTTATAGAATAATTTCTTTCCTTGGACACATTGTTTCATAAAATAACCTAACTATTGATGTTGCTAAAACAAAAGTTGTTAAATAATGGCCAAGAACAACAATTATAACCGAGATCTGTAGTTTTCTTGGTTTGGTTTGTTATTACTGGAGGTTTTTTGAAAATTTTTCACTGTAATTTATTCCACTGGCTAAGATAAATCAAAAAGGTGTTACATTCATTTGTACAAAAGAATGTTATGATTGTTTTTAGAAACTGAAAAGAATATTGGTGAATGCTCCATTTTTGGAACTACCCTACAGAAATGTTGAGTTTGTTATTTAATTTGAGGCTTCATTGACTAAACTTGGATGTTTCCTTATGAATAATGATCAGGTAATTTCATATGCTTCACGTTAGTTGAAACCTCATGAGTTAAATTACCGTACACATGATTTGGAATTAGCTACTATTTTTTTCTTTAAAAATCTAGAGGAATAATTTTTATAGAGTAAAATGTTAAATATATACTGACCACAAAACATTGAAGTACATATTCACTCAGAATGAATTGAACATGAGATAGAAGAGATGGTTGGAATTAATCATAGATTATGATTGTGTGATCCTTTACCATCCATGAAAATACAAATAAAGTGGATGATGCATTGATTCGAATATGTAATGCTTCATTAACCATGCTACGTTTTGAATGATATCATTTGGTTTTTGATTTGATGAATTTTGGAAAATAAGTTGTTGGTGCATGAAATGATTCTATTTTGTTTCAGGTGATAGTTAAAACATCTCTATCAGATAGAATAAAGCAAGCGTATAAAGAAGATAGGGAGTTGCGGAAAAAGGTATAGTTGGTTCAGAAAGAGATGTTTCCTGATTTTAACATTGATAATGATTGTGTTTTGAGGTTTGGAAAGAGATTATGAGTGCATTGTGATTCATTGTTAAAGAACCGTTGTTATGTGAAGGTCATAGTTCTCCGTTTTCAGTTCACATGTGTAGTACTAAGAGGTTTAGATATTATCAGATGTATTACTGGTGGGATTGAATTTAAAGGGTTATTGCTAATCTTACTGTGAAGTGTTTGACTCGTCAACAAGTTTAAGCAGAGTGACAGTTACCAAAATTAAAGCTTCAGTCATTACATATACTAGAGTAGAAATGGGAAAATATATCCATGGACTTCGTTGTGGTATTAATGAAGACATCTCAAGGTAATAATGCAATCTGGGTTATTGTTGATTAGTTTACTAAATCGGATCATTTCATTCCTATTCGAGATACTTTTTCTCTTGATCAACATTCTTAGTTGTATGTTAAAGAGATAGTCATGTTTCATAGAGTTCCCCTCTCCATTATATCTGATCATGATACCAGGTTTACTTATATCTTTTGGAAAGGCCTTCTGAAATTATTGGGTACAGAATTAAATTTTAGTGCATCTTTTCATCCACAATTAGATGGGAAATCAAAACTAACAATTCAGACCTTGGGGGATATGTTATGTGTTTGTTCATGGGATTACCTGTGAATTTGGTAGCAAAATATTTATTTGGTTGAATTTTTTTATAATAGTAGTTTTCAATATAGTATACTGATGGATCCTTTTGAGGAATTATAATAGAAGTTGTGTCGAACTCTAAATTTTTGGGATGAAGTAGGTTAAAGGATGCTGATGGAACCAAAATTGGTAGAAGAGATGGCAGAAAAGGTTCAGTTGATTCAGAAGCACATGAGAAAAACTCAGAGCAGGCAGAAACGTAATGCAGATAACTGGAGGAATGTTCTTTCTTTTGAGGTAGGTGATCATATCATTCTCAGTGATTCTCAATGGAAAAGTGTGATGTGTTTTGGTATGAATGGAAAGTTGAGTTCATGGTTCATTAGAACTTATGAAATACTAAAGAAAGTTGGATCAGTTTCTTATAGAGTGGCTTTACCACCATGGTTATCTGAGGTACACAATGTTTTTCAAGTTTCAATTTTGAGAAAGTATATGAGATATCCATATCATGTTTTAAGTATAAGGCCCCAGCCTTAAACCTTACATAATATTAAGTTATCACAAGATTACACATTTCGGATCTTTTCAGGTTTGGAGTTTTAGAGAATTAGATCTTAAATTATGCATTACAACCCACATTTAAACAAAGTGGTTACAATAAAAGATAATATTCTTTTTCCCATCAACGGAAACATATTGAAAATAAAACATGGATTCTTTCTTGACACTTCCTTGACACTATCATCTTATCATGTACCTTTCCCGTGACCTGTGAAAAACATTTCAAAAACATGGGATGATCATAAAAAGCTCAGTATGGGTTATATAAAAAAAACAAGGAAAGGAAAAATGAGTTCATATATTCATAAGAACGAAATCATAATTTACCCATAAAACATAGGCACCTTAACATACCTCATAAAATCATGAACACATCATAGGAATCATAAGACATAAAGGTAACTTGAGGCATTCATAAAATTCTTACGTATGGAGTAACCCTCTTGGTTACGTTTGGAATACCCATCACAGTATATTCCCTAAATCTCTTTGGAGAAACATTAACGTTTCACTCCTTCGCGTTACCCAATGCATTAGAGAGCTATAACGGGCTCACCCGCCATTAGTTTATCACGGAACCACCCGTCTTCATAATAATGCCAAAGAACCATAACATAATCATATCACATAAAACATGCATAAAGGAAACATAACATTTCCACATTTCAATCGCAAGATATCAATACAACACATTGATATAATAAAAACATTATGAAAACCATTTTCAATACCAAAGTAAAACATGGTAATTATTTTTCATTTAAAAAAAGGGTATGGCTTGTAGAGGAAGCCCAAACTCAAATAATGGTCACAACGGCGGAGAATTCGTTGTCACCGCATACGTACGACAAGAAAAACATTCCATTTTGTCATTTTGTAAAATTCTTTTTATAAAAAAGTTTCCTTTTGAATAAGAGTAAAAGTAAAAGGGGTTTATACACCGTATAAAAGAAGGTTGTGTATAAAATAAAATATGCCTCAATGAAAAAAGATTGAGACGAAGTCACATACCTCGTATCCGACATGACCCGACCGTTCTTTAATCTCATGAATAATAAACTTGAGTTAATCTCTACTTGCTTAAGAACCTTTTTCATGTTCATTATACCTTTTATACCATGTTATGAACATCATGTAATCATTTAAGTTAATAATGTTCATTTTGTTGGTATTTGGTTCTTAAGTCAAAAATAGACTTCTTACACTTACATGTTGTTAATTTGGTCAAAGGATCGTTTTATCCAGAATGATATTAATGATTTGGATAACATATATATCATATATGTTGATTATATACATTTATTTATAATATTACATCTCATTTAGAGGTAAGAAATGAAATGCACCGTTCATGGAGACGGTATGCCGTACGTACGGATGAACACTACTTCCATTTCTATTTCGTATTTTCTGGAATGGAATCATAATTATATAAAAGTATATTATAATTCCTGTATAATAACATATATAATATCATTAACTTTATCCTTTAAACATCACACATATGGTATTAATGAATCAAATCACTTTCAGGGGGCGATAGTCCGCACTTCCTAAAATGAAGATATCGTGTTTACCCATAATGCAAAAAATAATGGTATGCCATAAATGAAAAATACAGAAGCTTAAGGAAAGAATAAACATATTATATATCATATATAAAAATAGTGACATCATAATGGCCACCTTTGAAGGTGTTAAATAAGTATTGAACAATCATCGTTTCGGGAGGCAAAATATCGCCATCCACGGAAACCGTATGTTCTTTAACCATTTGATGTAGTTGTGTGAGAGTGTAGCTCGAATAAATATTATAAAAACATCCTAGTATATTGAAGATACTGGTGTTGTTACAAAAGTCGTAAATAAAAAGAGTTTAGGGGGTTGGAGAATAAAAATAAAACAAATGAACATGAGAGAATGAATTACCATTAAAAGTGTAACTCCTTTTGATTTGAGCCTAAAGGATTCCTTTGAAAGGATTAATCCCAAAGGGAAACCTCTAGGATGAGGAGAGGAATGTTGAGAGAGTAAATGGGCAGGGGATGGCCGAGCCAATGTCTTGAGGAGTGTGTGAAATGAGGTAGAGGTGGGGGCCTATTATAAGAGGAGAGGAGGGGCACTCTTGGAATGTAAAGAAAATTCACTTTATTTTAAAATGGTATTCGGATTTAGGAGGTCCCACATTGATGTATTTCGAGGATAAGGTGATAAGGGTTCGTAATCCTCTCATCCAATAGGTTTTGGACATGTGTAGGTCTTAGATATTACACTATCTTTTCATTTTACTCAAATAGTTAAATAATGAGGTCATCGCTGCATCATCATGATGTCATTAATAATTTACTTTATTTAATGTCTATAAATTGTAAAAGAAATACTATGATGTAGGAAATCGTTTTAGAATTCCAATAACTATTTATAGTCAAAAGTCTGAATTGTATAACCCCAAGTACAAATTGTTTTAGTAAAACATCTCATGTGTGTGTCATTTTTACTTTAACATTTAATAAAAAGTTATTTATGTCATTTCCCAACCAAAGTGGCTCCATGGGGTCCCCAAGTTGACCCATGGCTTGTCTTGGTCGGCCATGACACATCCAATATGGGTGGGACATGTTTCATGCTCATCTCATAATATTAAAACATTATTTTTACCTTAAACTACACTAATTACCACTAATCAGGATTAAGAACTTAATAAGTTACTATTCACAAAAAAATTATTTTAATCCCATTGAACCAAATTTTACTTCTTAATGACAACCATGTATGTAGGATTTTTGAAATTCAAAACACAATTATGGAAAACGTTCATTTAAACGGAAAAATTACTTTTTATAAGTACCACTTAGTGGTTTCACTATTCATCAAAAATTGACGTTTTTCCGAAAATTTACAAAAAATCACACTAAGCTATATTTGATATTCCAAATTCAAAAATTAAGTCTATTTTACAAAATTCAAAACATATAAGTCACATTAATTAATTTAATAATTAATTCCCGCTGTCATGACAAATAGAGTGTTTTTATTAAACAATAAGTATCAAAAGATTGACACTAGTTTAACTCCAATTTCAAAAAGAAATTGATTCAAACGACCACCATTGGATTAAATGGTAAAATTATATTCATATTACACATTAAAACCAATTATAAATATAATCTAACCACATAATTAAATTAAATGAAAAAGCAGTTTTGATGTAAAATGCAGTATTTTTCACTATTCATTAAAAATGAACATTGTCAGAAAAATACCAAAAATTTTTCCAATGTAAACTTAAATGACCCAATCATAATGAATATGTTTATTTTGACAAACATAGCTTATTAAATTGAAAAAATATTGATTTAAAAAGGGTTTTCCATCAAAAGGCAGTAAAACAATCTTTTAAGAATATTAGTGTATTCCATGCTTAAGATTGGATTTATTTTCATTTTAAGCCTCTAAAACACTATATAATTCATTAATAGACATAGATAAAAATATATATTATTCATTACTTACTTGGGATGTTACATCCTTCCCTCCTTTAGAAAATTGCGTCCCCGTAATTTATTTACTTATCAAATAAATGGGGGTACTTATCCCTCATTGCATTTTCAGATTCCCATGTTGCCTATTCCATCATGTGGTTTTTCCATAAAACCTTTACCTGATGAATCACCTTATTCTGCAATACCTGCTCCCAGTGGTCAAGAATCTGGACCTGTTGTTCCTCGTAAGATAGATTCTCTTCCAGCTGAACTACTTCTGGACTCAAAACATGAGATGGATCTGGCATATACATTCTCAACATCGAAACATGAAAAACATTGTGTACATGAGATAAACTCGGAGGTAAAGCCACTCGGTATTCAACTGATCCAACTCTCTCCAGAATTTCGTATGGTCCAATGAACCTTGGACTTAGCTTTCCTTTCTTACCATATCGCATAACACTTTTCCATGGAGAAACTTTGAGAAAAACATGATCACCTACCTCAAAAGAGAGATCCTTCCTCCTGTTGTCCGTATAACATTGCTGCCTGCTCCGAGCTGTTCTCATGTGTCTCTGAATCAACTGAACTTTTTCTGCCATCTCTTCTACCAACTCTGGTCCCATCATCTTCCATTCCCCTACTTCGTCCAAAAATGCTGGAGTTCGACGCCATTTTCTATATAATGCCTCAAATGGAGCCATCTGTATACTGGAATGAAAGCTGTTATTATAAGAAAACTCAACCAAAGAAAGATGTTGGTCCCAACTTCCCTGATAATCCATCAAACAAGCTCGTAGCATATCCTACAAGGTCTGAATTATTCATTCTGACTGCCCATCTGATTGAGGATGAAAAGTTGTACTAAAATTTAATTCAGTACCCAACGACTTCTGAAGGCCTTTCCAAATGTTAGAAGTACACCTGGGATCACGGTCAGATATAATGGAGAGTGGAACTCCATGTAACCTGACTATCTCTTTAAGATACAAACGGGAAAGTTGATCTAGGGAAAAAGTATCTCGTATAGCAAGGAAATGAGCAGATTTAGTCAAGTGATCAACAATAACCCAGATTTCTTTATTACCTCGAGATGTCCTCGGTAATCCCACAACAAAGTCTATGGATATGTTTTCCCATTTCCACTCTGGAACTGGTAAAGGCAGAATAATCCCTTTAGGTAATTGCCGCTCTGCTTTAACCTACTGACAAGTCAAACACTTCACAGTAAAATCAGCAATATCCCTTTTCATTACATCCCACCAGTAATACTCCCACAGATCCTCTGTACATCTTAGTGCTGCCAGGATGAACTACAAACAGAGAACTATGATCTTCACATAACAACTCTACCTTCAACTGTGAATCACAAGGTACACACAATCTCTTCCCAAATCTCAAAACACAATCATTATCAATGTTGAATTCAGGCAACATACCTTTCTGAACCAACTCTACCTTTTTCTGCAACTCACTGTCTTGCTTCTGTGCTTGCTTGATTCTGTTTGATAGAGAAGATTTCATTGATACCTGAAACAAAATAGAATAACTTCCTGCACCAACAACTTCAATACCAAATTTCATCAAATCCTTACCCAAAGGATCACGTTTCAAACACAACATTGCTAATGAAGCATTAATTTTCGACTCAAAGCATCAGCCACATTATTTGCTATTCCCGGATGGTAGTGAATCGTACAATCATAATCCTTGATTAATTCTATCCAACTCCTTTGTCTCATGTTCAATTCTTTCTGAGTGAATATATACTTTAAACTACTGTGATCGGTATATATTTCACACTTTACTCCATACAAATGATGCCTCCAAATTTTCAAAGCAAAAACAACAGCAGTTAATTCCAAATCATGTGCTGGGTAATTTACCTCATGTGTTTTTAATTTTCGTGAAGCATAAGCAATTACCGGATCATTCTGCATTTGGACGCAACCAAGTCCTTTCTGTGAAGCATCGTTGTAGATGAAAAACTCACTGTTTTTGGAAGGTAGTGCCAAAACTGGAGCATTCACCAATCTACTTTTCAGATCCTGAAAACAATCATCACATTCTTTTTTCCAGATAATCTTAACACCCTTCCGAGTTAGCTTAGTCATTGGACCAGATAACCATGAAAAATTTCTAACAAACCTTCGGTAATAGCCTGCCAAACCAAGAAAACTACGTATCTCGGTTACATTTGTGGGTCTTGGCCATTCTTCAACAACTTTTGTTTTAGTAGGATCAATAGTTATCCCATCTTTAGAAACAATGTGACCAAGGAATGAAATTTGTTGCAACCAAAACTCACACTTGCTGAATTTTCCATACAGTTTCTTTTTTTAAGGTTTGCAAAAAAACCCTTAAATGACTTTCATGCTCCTCTTTACTTTTATAAAACACAAAAATATCATCAATGAAAACCACCACAAACTTATCCAAGAAATCATGGAAAATTCTATTCATTAAGTCCATGAATACAGTAGGTGAATTGGTTATCCCAAAAGGCATAACTACAAATTCATAATGGCCATATCTAGTACGAAAAGCAGTCTTCGAAACGTCTCTTCTTTTACATTCAACTGATGGTACCCCGACCTCAAGTCAATCTTTGAAAAATACCTAGCTCCTTGGAGCTGATCAAAAAAATCATCGATATGAGGCAAAGGATATTTGTTCTTAACAGTAATATTATTCAAGGCTCTATAATCAATTCAAAGTCTCATAGAACCATCTTTTTTTAACAAATAAAACAGGAGAACCCCTTGGTGATGTGCTAGGTCGGATGAAACCTTTCTCTAATAAATCTTGCAATTTCTCCATAACCTCTAAAAGTTCAATTTGAGCCATTCGATAAGGGGGTTTTGAAATTGGATTAGCATCAGGAACTATGTCAACAGTAAATTCAACTACCCGATCTGGTATTATTTCAGGCAACTCATTAGGAAAAACATCAGGATACTCATTAACCACTGACACATCATTAATCTGAATAGTTCCCTTGTTTTCAACAATGTGTGCAAGGTAACATTCATTTCCATCTTTTACATGTTTCTCGGCCTCTTGATATGTTATCAACAGTAAGGGTTCATTCTTGTACACAAACTGAAAGTCTTTCTAAAAAGAAACTTCTTTAGCTCTACAATCAATCTTAGCATGGTAAATTGAGATCCAATCCATACCTAGGATAACATCAAACTCTACTAGAGGTAAAACAATAAGGTTTGAAAGTAGGTTCGTTCCACAGATAAGGATAGGAAGATTCTTATAAATCCTTTTTGCCTTAACATTACCCCCGGGTGTTTTTACAACAAGTTCAGGAGTCATTTCTTGAGATGGTATTCCCATTTTACAAGAAAAGTTTTCAGAGATGAAAGATTGTGTAGACCCCGAATCAAATAACACACTGGCATAATCTGAAAAAAATGAACAAAGTACCTGATACAACTTCATTTGATGGACCGACATCTGCTGAAGTAGTTGCAAAGGATTTCACCCCCCCTTTCTGCTTGTAGTCTAACTTCTTCCCATCACTCAAGCTCTTTGTTGGACACTCATTTGCATAGTGACCCATCTCATTGCACTTTAAACATTTCACTAACTGTAAATCAAATTTGGTCTTACCATTACCCTGATCTTTTCCAGTGCAATCACGAGCCTTATGTCCAATCTTACCACATTGGTAGCACTTTACAGAATTCAGAATACATTCCCCAGTATTCCTTTTACCACAATTATCACAAACTGGAAACATAGTTTTTTTACCATTAGACTTTTTTGAAGAATTATTTTCTTTCTCCTTCCACCTCGGTCTCTTCTTTTGCTGGTTGTTGTAGAACACTTGATCATCAGAAAACATTATCTCTACCTTCTCAGCACACCGAACAAGCTTTTCATAACTTTTGAACTCACGAGAAGCTAAATACCTTCGATGTTTTGGCTTTAATCCTGAATAAAAACGATTGATTTTACTATCAATGTCTCGGATAAATTTTGGAGCATAACTTGCCAATCGAGTGAACCTTTATTCATAGGCAGCCACTGAGTCTTCCACATGCCTCAATTCCATGAATTGTTTTTCCATCCTAAGTCGAACAACCTTAGGAAAATACTTCTCAAGAAAAATACCTTTGAATTCATCCCATTCGAGAGCATCAATCTCATCAGCGTCCCTGATGTTTTTAACCATCGACCACCACTGATATGCCTCACCCTCCAAACGGTAAATAGAAAGACTAACCTTTTGATTGTCTGAACACCCCATGACATCAAAAATCTTCTCTAGTGCTTTAATCCACCCTTTAGCTAACACAGGGTCAGATGATCCTCTGAATGATGGGGGATGTTGCCTCATGAAATGTTCCACCACTGACATGTTCCTTTGTGGTTAATCTGGCTGATCTCGTGCATGGATACCACCACCATTAATCGCTTGAGTCAACTGTTCCATTACTGCAACAAACTATTCAGTTCCAATTCCGACCATCTCAGGATGATGATTCGGAAGGTCATTTCCTTCTGTATGCCTTCCTAGAACTGCTTCCCTATTTCCTCTGCGGAAAACGATTCTGAACAAACATGTCTTAGATGAAGCAACATGGTAATCTTCAAATACTATATCATTTCAAAAAAAATATTTTTGGATAATCATTTAATAGAATTATAACTCCTAATGTTATCTAAAACGACCTTTGAAACCAACTATAAGTCCCCAGCATTAATCCTTACATAATCTTGAGTTATCACAAGATTACACGTTGAGGATCTTTTCAGGTTTAGAGTTTTAGAGAATTAGATCTTAAAACATGCATTACAACCCACATTTAAACAAAGTGGTTACAATAAAAGATAGTATTCTTTTTCCCATCAACAGAAAAATATTGAAAATAAAACATGGATTCTTTCTTGGATCTTCCTTGACACTATCATGTTATCATGTACCTTTCCCGTGACCTGTGAAAAAAATTTCAAAAACATGGGATGAGCAGAAAAAGCTCAGTATGGGTTATATAAGAAAACAAGGAAAGGAAACATGAGTTCATATATTCATAAGAATTAAATCTTACTTTACCCATAAAACATAGGCACTTTAAAATACCTCATAAAATCATGAAAAAATCCTAGAAATCATAAGACACAAAGGTAACTTGAGGCATTCATAACCTTCTTACGTAGGGAGTAACCCTCTTGGTTACGTTTGGAATACCCATCACAGTATATTCCCTAAATCGCTTCGGAGAAACCATAACATTTCACTCCTTCGCGTTACCCAATGCATTGGAGAGCTATAAATGGCTCACCCACCCTTAGTTTATCACGGAACCACCTGTCTTCATAATAATTCCCATGAACCATAACATAATCATATCACATAAAACATACATAAAGGAAACATAACATTTCCACATTTCAATCACAAGATATCAATACAACACATTGATATAATAAAAACATTATGAAAACCATTTTCAATACCAAAGTAAAACATGGAATTTATTTTTCATATTAAAAAAAATGGTATGGCCTCTAGAGGAAGCCGAAACTCAAATAATGGTCATGGCGGCGGAGAAGTCGTTGTCGCCACATACGTACGACACGAAAAACATTCCCTTCTGTCATTTTGTAAAATTCTTCATATAAAAAAGATACCTTTTGAATAAGCGTAAAATTCAAAGGGGTTTATAAACCGTATAAAAGAAGGTTGTGTATAAAATAAAATATGCCTCAATGAAAGGAGATTGAGACGAAGTCCCTTACCTCGTATCCAACTTGACCCGACCGTTCTTTAATCTCTTGAATAATAAACATGAGCTAATCTCTACTTTCTTAAGAACCTTTTTCAAGTTCATTATTCCTTTTATACCATGTTATGAACATCATGTAATCATTTAAGTTAATAATGATCATTTTGTCGGTATTAGGTTCTTAAGTCAAAAATAGACTTCTTACACTTACATGTTGTTAATTTGGTCAATGTTTCGTTATATCAAAAATGATATTAATTATTTTGATAACATATATATCATATATATTCATCATATACATGTATTTATAATATTACATCACATTTAGAGGTAAGAAATGAAATGCACCGTTCATAGAGACGGTAAGCCGTACGTACGCATGAACGCTACTTCCATTTCTATTTCATATTTTCTGGAATGGAATCATAAGGATATAATAGTATATTATAATTCCAGTATAATAAAATATATAATATCATTAACTTTATCCTTTACACATCCCACATATGGTATTAACGAATCAAATCACTTTCAGGGGGCGGTAGTCCGCACTTCCTAAAATGAAGATATCGTGTTTACCCATAATGGAAACAATAATGGTATGCCATAAATGAAAAATACAGAAGCATAAGGAAAGTATAAACATATTATATGTCATATATAAAAATAGTGACATCATAATGTCCACCTTTGAAGGTGTTAAATGTGTATTGAACAGTCATCGTTTCGGGAGGCAGAATTTCGCCATCCACGGAAACCGTATGTCCTTTAACCATTTGATGTAGTTGTATGAGAGTGTAGCTTGAATAAATTTTATAACAACATACTAGTATATTGAAGATACTAGTGTTGTTACAAAAGAAGTAAATAAAAAGAGATTAGGGTTTTGGAGAAGCAAAATAAAACAAATGAACATGGGAGAATGAATTACCTTTAAAAGTGTAACTCCTTTTGATTTGAGCCTAAAGGCTTCCTTTGAAAGGATTCTGCCCAAAGGGAATACACTAGTATTAGTATAGGGATGTGGAGAGAGTAAATGGGCAGGGGATGGCCGAGCCAAAGGCTTGAGAAGTGTGTGAAATGAGGTAGAGGTGGGGGCCTTTTATAAGAGGAGAGGAGGGGCACTCTTGAAAGTAACGAAAAGTCACTTTATTTTAAAATGGTATTCGGATTTAAGAGGTCCCACATTGATGTATTTCGAGGATAAGGTGATAAGGGTTCTAAATCCACTCATCCAATAGGTTTTTGACATTTTTAGGTCTTAGATATTACATTATCTTTCCATTTTATTCAAATCGTTAAATAATGAGGTCATCACTGCATCATCATGATGTCATAAATAAATTACTTTATTTAATGTCTAAAAATTATAAAAAAACTACTATGATGTAGGAAATCTTTGTAGATTTCCAATTACTATTTATAGTCAATAATCGGAATTGTATAACCCCATGTAAAAATTGTTTTAGTAAAATATCTCATGTGTGTGTCATTTTTACTTTAACATTTAATAAAAAGTTATTTATGTAATTTCCCAACCAAAGTGGCTCCATGGGGTCCCCAAGTTGACCCATGGCTTGTCTTGGTCGTTCATTACACATACAATAATGGTAGGACATGTTTCAAGATCATATCATACTATTAAAACATTATTTTTACCTTAAACTACACTAATTACTACTAATCGCGGTTAAAAACGTAATAAGTTACTATTCACCAAAAAATTATTTTAATCCCATTGAACCAAAGTTTACTTATTAATAACAACCATGTATGTTGGATTTTGGAAATTCAAAACACAATGATGGAAAAATTTCATTTAAACGGAAAAATCAATTTTTATAAGTACCACTTAGTGGTTTCACTATTCATCAAAAATTGATGTTTTTCAGAAAATTTCCAAAAATTCACCCTAAGCTATATTTGATATTCCAAATTAAAAAATGAAGTCTATTTTACAAAATTCAAAACATATAAGTTACATTAATTAATTTAATAATTAATTTCCGATGTCATGACAAATAGCGTGTTTTTATGAAATAATAAGTATCAAAAGATTGACACTAGTTTAAGTCCAATTTCAAAGTGAAGTTGATTCCAACGACCACCATTGGATTAAATGGTAAAATTATATTCATATTACACTTTAAGACCAATTAAAAATATAATCTAACCTTATAATTAAATTAAATGAAAAAGCAGTTTTGATGTAAAATGCAGTATTTTGCACTATTCATTAAAAAATGAACATTGTTAGAAAAATACCAAAAATTTATCCAATGTAAAATTCAATGTCCCAATCAAAATGAATATTTTTATTTTGACAAACATAGCTTATAAAATTGTAAAAATATTGATTTAAAAAGGGTTTGCCATCAAAAGGCAGTAAAACAATCTTTTAAGAATATTAGTGTATTCCATGCTTAAGATTGGATTTATTTTCATTTTAAGTCCCTAAAACACTATATAATTCATTAATAGACATAGATAAAAATATATATTATTCATTACATACTTGGGATGTTACATTAAGTGCCGAGGTAGTTCAGTTTGAAGAGAATCTCTCTTATGAGGAACAACCACTCCAGATTCTGGACTGAAGAGATCAAGTGATTCAGAATAAGGTATTTCACCGGGTAAATATTTTGTGGAAAAACCATATGGTTGATGAGGCAGTATAGGAATCGGAAAATTCTATGAGGGATAAATAACCCAACTTATTAGATTAGTTAATAAAAATTGGGAGATAACAATTTATAAAAGGGGGGAAGGATGTATCATCCCAGGTAAATAAATAAATAATACACTTTCATAATTATTCATATTTGTGAATTAAATATTAAAGTAACTTTAAAGGGGTTTATATGCTCGATGGCGTACCTGATACACAACAATGGGTTTCTTTGAAATCTTACATTGCACACTAATAATATAATAATATTATTGTAAATGTAGTTAACGCCTAGATATTGTATTGGTGGGAATGAATAGAACTAACTAAAATATTCTTATACAAGTTTTTTAAATGTTTTTTAATTTATCAAAAAAAAATTAGGTGCTTAAAATGTGAATTAATCTAATTTTGAGCACAAATACTCTAATATTATTTAAAAGGTCGATTTACTACCTTTTGATGGAGAACCCTCTTCAAATATAGTTTTGGTCAATTTTATATGTTCTTTTTGACAAAATAAAAATCTTATTTAGAATCGGGACATTAAAATTCACTTTGGTTAAAATTTTGGTATTTTTCTGATCAAATTCATTTTTGAAGAATTGTGAAAACTACTATATTTTAATTCAAATCTACCTTTTAATATAATTTATATTTATGGTTAAATTATATTTCTAATTGGTTTTAAAGTGTATCATATTATAGTTTTACCATTTAATCAAATTTTGGTCATTGGAATTAATATCACTATGAAATTAGACATAAACAAATGTAAATCTTATGTTAAGTAATAGTTCTTTAAAAGTCGTTTTTTGTTCTGATAACTGTAATTAATATTAAATTAATTAATTAAACTTAAAATTATTTAATTTTTTAAAAGAGATATAACTTTTGAATTTGGAATATCAAATATATATTAGGCTGAATTTTTGTTAGTTTTCTGAAAAAGATCATTTTTTGATAAATAGATAAAGCAATAAGTGGTAGTTAAAAATTACCGTTTTCATTTAAATAAAATTTTACCACTTCTGTGGATTGATTTTAAAAAATCCGATATTCATGGTTGTTATTAGAAATTAACGTGTGGTTCAATAAGAAGAAATTTTTTTTTGTGAATAGAATCTTTTGACTTTTATTTTCCGTAGTTAAAGGTAAATAGCTTAATTCAAGGTAAAAATAGTATCATAATAATAGAAAATTTCCTAAACACTTGTCATAACCTTATTGTTTGAAACATATCCAACCATGGGAATCCTTGGGTCAAATTTGGGACCTCATAGAGCCACTTAAAAGTGATAATGACACTTTATTTTAATTAACTAAATGTAAAGAAAAAAATGAAATAAACAAATATCATTTTGTAAATCAATTATTACAAGAGGTTATATAAGTTACCATTTCGACTATAAACATTTATTGAAGATATAAATATATTTCATAGAACATGGTAATTTTTCTATAATTTTTTAGGCATCAAATAAATAAAATTATTTATGACATAATAATGATGTTGTGTTCACCTCATTAATAAACGATTTAAATAAATAATATTATAAAGATTAAAAATACTTATTAAAAATGTCCAATTATTATTGGATTACTTTATTTCGTCGATGTGTCATCTTATCTTCGACTTTAATATGTTTTAGACCTTTATAAATAGAAAATAATTATACAATAAAATAATATTTTCACACGTTCCTAAAGAGCCCATCCACCCTGTTATAAAAGGAGTCCAATTTTATCCTATTCCTCACACCTCTCAAGCCTCTTGGATCATCCAATCCCAAAACAAATAAGATATAAATATCCCTCTCTTACTCTTATATGCCTTAACTTAGGCAGAAGGCACTTCAAGAAGTCCATTTGGTTCAAACCAAAGGGAGTTACCTAATTGAAAGTTAACACCTTCTCTTATTTTATTTTGTATTATTTTACTTCTCCAACCCCTAAAATCTTATTATTATTTTATTTTATAAAAAATAAAGAATCATAAATATACTAATATGTTGTTATTATAGGTATTGTAACTACACTTTCACAAACCATTATCTAATGGGAAAGAACATACTGTTTTTTTGTGGATAGATGATTGTTTAATTATCTCCTACAGCCTCTCATGGTGGAAATTTTGATGGAACTGTATTTATATATGATATATATTATGATTATGTGTTTTTATGCTTTTGTATTTTTTATTTATAGCATACCTCTATGGTTTACATTATAGTTAAACGCTATAATTTAATTTGACGAAGTGGAGACTACCGCCCACTCAAATTGATATAACTCATTAATTCCATAAGTGGGACATATAAAGAATGGATTAAATGATATTATATATTATATTTTACTGGAATTATAATATACCTTTGTATCGTTATGTTTTAACTTCATTAAAATAATAAATAGAAATGAATGTATTGTTCATACGTACGTACGACTTACCGTCTCCCTGAACGGTGCATTTCATTTCTTACCTCAAAATGTTATGTACTATTTTAAATATTTATATATACTGGATATATATGATATATATTATATCATAATCATGAATATAATTTTGGATATAATGAACTTGTGACCACATAAATAACTTGTAAACATAAGAAGTTAATTTTTGACTCAAGTACTAAATATCGACAAAATGACAATTATTAACATAAATGACAACATAATGTTTATAATTTAGTAATAAGTGATATATATGGAAAAATAAAATTGAAAAAGGTTCTTATGAATGTTAAAATTATTCATTGTTTATTATTCAACAGATTAAATAACGAACGGGTCATGCCGGTCATAAGGTAAGGGACTTCGTCTCAATCTCCTTTCATTGAGGCATATTTTATTTTATACACAACTTTCTTTTATAATGTATATAAACATCTTTGACGTTTCATTTCATTCCATGGGAATATTTTTCTATGAAGCATTTAAATAAATGAAAAAAAATAATGTTTCTTTTAATGTACGTGGTGACAATGACCTTTCCAGTGCTGTGAGTATTATTTGATCCATGCATTTCATAACAATCTGTAATGTTTTTAAAAGGTAGGTAAATTAAATTTTATATTTTTATGTCTATTGGTATTGAAAAGGATTTTGATAATGTATTTATTAATTCAATATATTTAAATGATATATTTTTATTGAAATGTGGAAATGTAATATTTCCTTTATGTTTATTTTATGTGTTATGAATATGTTATGGTTCTTGTGAATTGTTATGTATATGGGTGGTTCCATTATAAACCTAGGGCTGGTGAGCCTGAGATAACATTTAAATGCATTGGGTAATGTGATAGAGGTAAATGTGAATGTTTCTACTAAGAGATTTAGAGAATATAATATGATGGGTATTCCAGATGTAACTCCCTACGTAGTTGTGATAGATGAAATGTAATAATGATATGGTTTCCACTAGTTACCTTTATGATTAATGTTTTCTATGTGTTATCCAAAAATCTTTTGATTTCATCTAGTAGGTTAATGAGCTTATGTTGTGTATGAAATGATGAACTGATGTTTTTTTCATTGTAATATAACCCTTACTGAGCTTTTTATGCTCATGAATAGTTTTGAAATGTTTTCACAGGACCTAAAGGAGAATAGGGTCATGGATGGGATCAAGGAAAAGTAAGGTTGTCTAAAACATGGGACTAGACATTACACTTTTTTTGAGTAGCTTTTATTTAATGAAAAAATTAAAAATTGGTAGATGTTTCTACATTGTAATATTTGATATGTAATGTAATTGTTATGTCCTAATTCTATAGAACTCTAATCCTGAAACGATACTCAATGTGAATTATTCATTTATTTCAAGATTATTTAATGTTAAGGTTGGGTCCTTATATTTTTGATGTCATAAAATTATATGAAAACTCATTTTCAATTTTAAAAATGTCATGCGGGTTCCTTTAGACACCATCATCCTAAAACCCTTAAAACCCATTGAAAACACATAGAATTGGAATAACCATACATATTACATACAATATAATTCTCCAAAAAAACATAATAGTTAACGAATAAATTAGAATGTAATCCTGGTAGCATCATCATATTCGATATAACTGGCTCACCCAATGCTATCTAGGCACACCCACTATATAATCTATATCAGGCTCACTAGTAATGTATAATGGGGCTCAAACCACCTTATAAGATTTATTGGGATTAATCTTGATATATGATGGGGATTAACCATTACAAAAAACTTTATAATGACCGTATCATGAATGAAACCCCTGAATTTTTTTATAAACCATTGTGAAAAGAATTTTGAATATCGAAATATCATTTTTCTAAAAATATGATTTTTGATAACAAAATTTGCTGAACAATTCCTAAGTATATTTTTAATTGAATAAAACATAAAAACTTTAAGATAATCCAAAAATAAAATAATGGTTAAGATGGATGGAAATTTCATTTAATAAGTAAATTTAAAAATAAGGAATTATGTTTATTCTTTTTGTAAATAATTTCTATCTTTTTGTAAAAATATTAATTATGAAAAAAAATGAAATAATTCACAAGAAAATAATTTTGTGAAAAAATAAAAACCACATAAATAATTAATAATATATTATCATTGAAAATAACTATGGGAAATTATAAAGGACACATTTATTTATTATGCATCACTATGGTGTAATATTATATTCATTTCTTATATATAAAAACATTAACTCCATTTTTCTGTTTCCAAAATATGTGAAAGAGGATATTTAAAATATTATTTCTTTAAAAGAAAGTCCACTAACTTGATTAAGAATCATCATGTATGTAATTTTTTAAACTGAATAAAAAAAATATGTAATTTCTATAATTAAAAACCTATTTTAAGGTCCATAATCGTTTATTTAATTTAATACCATTTTATATAAAACTACATAATCAATTAAATTCATATCGAGTGTTTAGATGATATTGAACTCATATATAAGGAACAATATTAGTAGGATGAATATGATAAATGAGGTAATTATAAAAATTTATAAATAACACTAACAATGAAATAATTATCACTTTTCCACCAATTATAAAATTGAATCATACCTTTAAATATAGTTTAAAAATGAACTATGTTATAATCACTGAGATGGTTGGCTATAATAATATGTCAGCAACATTTCAAATTTTTAATGATCACTATAGAAAGAAGGGAAATATTATTTTATCCCTTTATATTGATAATAATATATAAAATATGTTATCATTTTATTTATTATACTTATAATTATATCATCCATGTGATGTGGGGATAAAAAATGAATCACATCAGTTAGTGGAGGTGGTGGTCCACACATATCCACAAACGTAATTTTCAATTTATTATGTTTAGAAAGGTAACAAAATAAGTGATATATTCTTTTCCAGAATTATAATTATTTAATTAATATCATATATAAGCATCAATTCCATAATTATATCCATTAGTTATAGATGGTGATAGAAAATGAATTAAACCAGTTTGTGAGGCGGTAGTCCTTCACACACACGAATGATAGTTTCATTTGGCATTTCATTTAAGAGGAGATATATATCATTTGTGATATTAAAAAGGACATAGTATATGTGATATAATGGTTTTATAAATCAATAATGGCTACGGACTAATTTAAGGTGATAGAAGAATTAATAAAATAGAAAAACATTATTAATACTGATGCATCTTCTTTGGAAAAGCGATATTTCATAACACCTTAAGAAAATTTATGTCAGTATTATAAATTAACCATGTAATTTAAAATAATGGGAGGTATTATAGTAAGGTATATTTTTATATCCATTATGAAACAAATGGGGTTTTTATGAGTGAAAAAATAAAAAGAAGATATGCACTTTTATAAGTGAGGGGATAGCCAATTTTGGAATTTCACAAAATATTAAATGGATAAGATTTAATTTTTAAATAATAATGGATCCAAAAAAATTAATTTTGACAATATGATAAATATGGGCCGAAATAATCACCAAAAATAAAAATTATTCTGATTTTTAATATGTTTTTACATTTAAATTTTGTGTTTAACTCTTGACTAACCACTTCCTCACTTATCACAAATACACAGATATTTACATTTTGAGGGTCAATATAGTTACTACAAATAATATAGGACATTAAATGGAAAAGCGATGATATTATAAAAAATATTCTAAATATTTCTCTTAATTTTAAATTTTTAGGAATTTTACATCATTTATTAAAATATTAATTTTTATTATATATCATTAATGTTAATTTTATAAATATTCATTATATTGAGCCTAAAAATATGAAGAAAATAATGTAAAATCTATGTCAATTAATTCATTATATCACGAACATAACATGTTCATATATATAAAATTAGCTGCTCAGATTAATTAGAAATAACTATATTTCTTTTATTATTGTTAATACCATTTACTTGATTTTTCAATTAATTGAATAATTAATCTTTTAACATAGTGTAGTACATTAAGGTACATATTATTTTAGTAAAAAATAAAAATAAAATAAGTTGATGAAGATAATCATTTTATATTAAAGATTAAAAATTTTAACATAAAATTTCATTTTTTAGTCCTATTATAAAAATAATTTATTTACTATAAAAGAGTGTGTTAATTTTGAAATATCTTTAAATAAAATATTATAGTGGTTATAACCACAACCAAATGGTTTAAAAAGGTATTTTAAAGAGTCATGGATGATTATGGGAGAAATTGTATCAGAAAATAAACTTAATTCAATTATTATGGTAATTTTATATTTCATATAATTTTATTTATCATTAGTTAGGCTATTTACCATTTTCCATGGAAAGTAATATTACTAAAGATATTATTAATATTGTTAAAAAGAGTCATATTAAAAATATTTGGACCCAATTATTCCAAATATCAATTATTTAAAAAAAATATAAATTTTATAATTTCATTTAAAATTGAACAGAAAAAACATGACGAAAAATAGTTTATTAGAAAAATTTCCTTTTAAAACAGATACTTTATATAATAATTTCAATTATAAAATCCATTTCCAAAACCATAGGTGGATAATTAAACATAAAAGATTATCAATTTAATATTTAAAAATAATATCAAACACAATTTTACAATTTAAATACTTAAATGAAAATAGTATTTTAAATAAAAATTAGTTTTTCTCACTATTCTTTGAAAAGTAGTTTATTTCAAAAATTCTAAAAAATTCAACATAAGAGAATGTTAACATTCCTAATCGAAAAAAATTAATTTATTTTTATCAAATTTATTTCAAAAAATTTGCTATAAAAATTATGATATTCACACATAAAATGTAATAAACCCCATTTTTTAATGAAAACATATATAAAATGACTTTAGAAAAATATAGTGCATACATAGATATAATAAATTAATACATTAGAAATGATTAGGAAAATTATATATTTCATAATGACAGTAATTCTATTCAAACCTAACAATATAAATACATGGTTATAAGTTGCACATTTGAATAATAATAGTTCATTGTTCTTTTAAGCATGATATGGCGTATCATCTACAATATTGAAAAAAGTCAATATTTTTAAAATATAATGATATTTCGGTTTAAATTTTTTATATATCTAACAAAAACTGTCACAACATGTGACTCTCCCCCTTTCGCCTCATTCATTAAAGATGTATTGGAATGTTTTCCACGATGAGGGGATTCATCAAGATTGTTGGTTGATTTAGTATATCCCATAGATACCCAAGAGAATGTATGTATTTTAGTTTCCTGTCATGTAACCTTCATTAAGTAAATTAGATGAAGATAGATTAAATTACATTATTTAGTGAATGGCACATGACTCTTCATTTTATATTAAGGATTATTTTTGTTTAATGCATGGTGGATCTTGGATTTTAGTTTTTATGTTTGAAACATTTTATTTAATTAGTGTCATTGGATTCATTTAATCCTATCATAATGAACTATAAAGTAAATGAGGATTAGATGGTGGAAGATAATATTAGATCCAAAGATATTAATAAGTATAATATGAGTGCAAAGACCCAACAGAAGTTAAATTAATATCTCAAAATAAAACTGTAGATCAATTATGTTTAAATTAATTCCAGGGGAACTAAATTGAATTTGAGAAGGAGATAATGTTTCTTTTAAAACATTATGTTTTATATTCAAAAAATGATAGGGGTAATTATTACTAAATGGGGGAATAATTAGAGAAAAATGAAAAGATATTCTATATTATCAATGATTAATACATTTTAAAAATTGATATAAGAAAATAATATCAAGACCTGATACAGAATTCGATTCCATATTGCTTAATTAACAGAAAATCAGGACACAAACAACATGTCACCACCTCAAAGACAATATCCCCAAAAAAATCACAATTCAAAAAGACCCCCTAAATTGAGAATCATATATGTATAGTTACACTATTATTTCAGGAATGATATATCTATGTCATAACTAATTAATTAATTACTAAATAAAAATCTCATTAGTGTAACTACCTAACCATATTTATTGAAAGGCACACCAAATTTTCATGGCTCATGATATACTATAAAACACATAACTTTATTAAGGAGTTTCAATGACCATGATGAAAACAAGCAAAAACTCCATTCAAAGACTTATAACTAACCCAATCACGATGAAAAACCAATATTCATATCATGAGCCTTGTTTCAATTTTGAATCTCTATTTAAAACATCCATTTCAACCTCCTTCTTCCTTTAAACATCCTCCCATAAGATCCGTCGCCTTAGAAACAAAATGGACTGGATTAAGAGAAATCCAATCCATTAAACTCGGGTGAGGATATTGTAAATTTTCATTGAAGAGGATTACATAATCATATAATTATTGAATAAAAAATATAAACTTATTTGAGTAAAAAAACCTTCTATACTTATGGGTAATTGTCATCAAAGTTATCAATTTAAATTTAAACTATGATTTAAACTATGATTTTTTAAATTAAAAAATTTCAATATTGAGAACAGATAAATTATAAAACCATGGGATAATTAAACAATGATGTTATAAACAAAATTCATTGAGAATTATTTACTTGAAATTCCCCAATTAAGTTCGATTGGAAATTCAATGTTGATCAATAAAAATAAAATGAAATTATTTAGGAATGAATTTAAACTATGATTTTTTACTTTTAAGAGAAATTTATATTTTCAATTAATTATATATTTTTAATTGAATCATAAATTAGGAATATTAATTTTAAATTTTGTCACAATGATTCACTAGAAATTAATGAAAGAATATATGTACTAATATCAAAATTTTGAAATAAAAGGTTTATAAATTTTAATTTATACATAGCACTCAATAAATTTGGTTTTGAAAAGAAATTAAATAAAATGTAACAGAGAAAGAGAGAGGGAGATATATGACAGTCATTGAGAGTAAAATGTGTGTTTTTTGAATCATATTCAGATATAGAATAGTTTGAGGATGGAAAAACAATTAACGAATTACATAATGTAATGTTAAACATCAAGGGATACTTTTTTTGAGATGAAATAAATGTTAGAAAATGACAAAATGAATGATTTTATGGATACAATTTATAATAATCATAATTTATTTGTAATGAGTTTGATAAAATATTTATTTTAACTTTTTTTAATGTAATATTTTATTTTCTAATATTTATCTTGATTTTTTTCTTGAATAATATGTTTCTTTTTTAATATTTGTTTTGGAATTTTCATCAAGTCATATGAAATTAATGAAAATTTGATTATAAATGATAAAATATATTGAAATAAATCAACATTTTTGTATTTATATTGAAAACATTTCCCTTCTATGATTTAAAATCTTTATAATTTCAACAATAGAGTTAAATATGGTAATTAAAACAATAACTTTTTATAGTACATTGTATTTTGACTATCAAAATTTAAATTGGATAATCTGATAAAAATTTTCATGATTTATATATAGGAGAATATTTAGATTTAATTTTTAGTTTACATTGTTATTTGGATGGGAAATCACAATAAGGATAGTATAAAAGGTGATATTTTTAAATTAAATAATCTATTACAAGAAATTATTTTTAGATAATTCATTTAAATCCTAGAATGTATAAAAATGGATATATTTTATAAAAAAAGGTTTAAATTGTCTATTGAACATCACATTTTTATTTAATAATTATTTATATAAAAAATCCAAAATTATTTAAATATATATTCTCTATTTTATTTTATTTCTCATAAAAACATATTATATAATGATAAAATCGTATGAATGGATAATATTATATTAAATATTGTGAATTAAAATTTCATCAAAAATATTATTATATATATTTTTATAAAAAGAAAATATAATAAAAAATTATTTTTCTATATATTATCATTTAAAAATTATAGTAGTATTGTATTTATAAAATTAAAAGGAATAATAATAACCATAAAGATAAATGTTGAAAAAAATTAGATAAATTTAAAAAATATATTAATAAACAAATTTATTCATGGAAACAATTTTTATTAAAGAGAATATGATATTTACATGATTGAAATTATATGGAAAATTAATTTATTTAATTTTAATTTTTTATAAATTTAATCATTAATTATTTAATATAAATTATTTTAAAATACAGTACAATATATTACTAATTTAATTTGTCTAATCATTTATAATCTACTCGTGTAATTATTTGGAAACAATTACTTTTCACAAAGAAATTATATGGGAGGATGTATTTGAATAATATTGATGGAACCATACATAATGATAAAAAAATTCACGAGGGGGTGAATTTTCAATACTAATATTATTATTGTAATATAATATATAATATCAGATATTATTGATAATAATGATTTACCCAATCATCCATAAAAAAAGTATAGCGTGTAACATTGAATTGTTAATGTAAAAAATTGAAAAGCCTAATCACAAGGGTTTTATAGTTGTTTATATCTAATTGATCATAATTCTACTATTCACACTCTAAAACCCGAGATCATGGATAACCATAATATTAATTTCAATTTTAATATAGTGTAAATACTTATTAGAATATTCATTTTTCAAACTAGATGCACAAAATATAAATAATTGTTTTTCAACCCTTGAGTCATAATCACTTATTTTTTCCAAATATAGAAAAAATAATGTTATATTATGTTGACCTAAATTATTGTTTCATGGTGTACTAATGACCTAAATTTTCCCTTAAAAGGTGGTTGAATATCCTACCTTTAAATTTGTGATTTAAAGAAAAACCTGTGGTGTGATACTTGGTCATTTATGAAAAAAATGTACATATACAGAATTTAATGGATTGTATAACCCATAAAATATGACCCAAGAAAAGAATAAAATATAAAAATTTCAAGAAATTAAATTAATAATTTAGTTAAACAACTAGAAATATGTAGACATGGATGTTGTTTTACAACAAAAAATAAATAAAACAACCATAATTTTAACAAGTGTATCTCATGGAAACCATAAATTTATGTTTATCAATGATCAAGATCTAATCCTTTCAACACATAAATATTAAACTATTTATATAATTATTCCAAAATCAATATAGCTTCAATTTCGTTAGATATAAAAATAAAATAGAAACTAAGTCATCCAAAAATAGGTTCAATGATATTAATTTAAAATTTCCACAAATAATTTACTATGTAGATACCCTAAAATGTTAAACATCCTATAATCACATGATTATAATAATTCAAATATTCATTAATGAAATAATTATTTACTTACATAATAATTAGTAATTAAACACTATGAAATAATCCCTTTAAACACATTGATCAATAATAATTTATTATCCAACCCTTTATCTTTTAAATATTAATTCAAATAATATTAATTATAGAAAGTGATAGACAATAACCACATAAATTATATTCATTGCAACCACAAAAAAATTCTCCACATGTGACAATACACTTCATGATGCAAAACAATTCTACATATCTATATGAAAAAATGATCACATTGTCACATAACCCTTCCCCTTTTTAAAACCTTCATGACTTGTTGATATTCGAAATAACTATTAAAAAAATTAATTCATCTTATATAGAGGAATTTTTAATATGAAATGTTATCTTACCTTGTATGGAAAAAATATTCTGCCAATTTTACAATCAACACATGTTCATTTAAATTTTGGGACTATACATTTTCGATCTCCCAAGTCAAATACTAATTAAAAGTCCACTCTTGATAAAATATGAAATGTAGAATTTTTTAAAAAAAATATTTATATCCACAAATACTGTGTACATTTAAAATTAAAAAATGAATAAAATATTCACCTTTGGGAAAGGATCACCCCATAAGATATTTTCATATCTTTCAATTATATGTTAAATTCTTTGTATTACATTTTTCAATATGAAATTTTTCTAAATATTCCATAGTGTTCTTAATATTTTCAAAAATCCCCCCTAGATGCATAGGTTTTTGTGTGTAGTAATAATATAACTCAACATATGTTTCTTTGTGGAAAATGAAGAGTCCACCTCCAATATTATTCTTAATATCTGAATTACCCAAACATATATAGTGATGTTTTAATTCTCAATTCCATCCAACATGAAATATGAGAATAGTTAAGATTACAAAATATGAATTATAAAGATTAGATTAATAGAAAAATAAATACTAATAAAAAAATAATAAAAAAAATAAACCAAAATATTTTAGGTAAATAATAATCATCAAAATACAATAAGAAGACCATAAAGGAGACACCATACACCTAATTAGTGGTTTCTATCAAAAACATGCACCACCTTACCATATAGAAAATTATATATTATTATTATTGTCCTATTTAGGGTCCACATAAATATAATATATTATAAATGAATTTATTTGATCAAATTGTATTTTTAGGGAATGAATGGACCATATCCAAATATATCTCTTAGGTGACCTAACCAATATCCGAGTCAACTAGGATTAATTAAATCCTATTAAAACATATAATTAGGAAAATATTAAAAAAATCTAGTAATAATGAACATTCAACTCATGTAATAATATAAACATCAAATTAGAAAAACATTTAATATTGTTTACATAAAAATGAAAACATTCTCATATAATTTATCTATTTTGTCCACCATCATCAATTTATTTTCAAAAATATTTTCTCATATAACATTAAAATATAAAAATAGAATATTTAAGAATAATTTTGGTTTTTGATATATTTTATTTGATTAATCCCAGGATATGCTCTCAAAGTTGAGTCCATTTGAATGAAAATTTACTATTTCAATTGTTGAAGTAGATTGTGTCAGGATAACTCCAGACTATAATAGAAAACCACTGTAACATCTAGCATGTAAATAAGTCAATTATCTTGAATGTTTCATCAATGTGTCCTTAGAAAAATATATAACCTATAATAAAATGAGTTTATTTTGAGTGTATACCATAATCATATTCACTATATGGTATACCCTAATGAAACATGTTTACCCTATATATTCATAATATTTAAAATTAAAAATAATTAATTGTTTTGATAGTTGTATAATATTTCACATTTATTTTTTAAAATTTATTATTTATTTTATTTCATTTCATAAATAAATCACATATTAAGGATTTATAAGGAAATGAATGTTTTTTTAATGATGTTGAAATTAAAATTGGAAAATTATTTTTTTAAAAAAAATTAAATTAAAAGTAAAATTTCACTACATAGACTAACTAGACTATACTTAATGGGATAAGCTTTTTGTTTTTTAACCCTTTGAAAAAATAAACAATTAATTTTATCATCTCATGAAATATAAATCTGGGGATCATAGAACATGTTTTGGTTTGGAAAACCCATACAAAAAAAGATTGTTATGTGTATGTCCATTAACCTTGTTGACCAAATGGTCTTAGTATATGTGGAATATATCGAATCATATTTTTTCGAATCATGAAAAAATTAAATACATAGGAATTTGAGAAGACTGTTATTGGTTGTAGTATCAAGTTGAGTTTAATGTTTTCATTATATCACTTATTTCTAAAGGCATAATTTAAATTTTATCATTTAATTAGTCTTAAACTATATACAATGTGTTCATGAAATGACACATAATATATAAACTTTAACAAATCCATCATTTATATAGAAGGTAAATTAAAAACAAAACCTATAAAAAATTATGGTATATGTAAATAAGATATGAAAATTAGGAATATTACTACATTTAAATTATACAAATTTAATGACAACTTTTTTCGGTGTAATATTTAAAAATCATGTACTTTATATTATAACATTAAAATTGTTTCATCGTATATTATTGAATATATATATATATATATATATATATATATATATATATATATATCCATTTATAATTATAAGTAACGTATAATTTCTTATAGCATCTTTATTAAGAATATTTATATATAATATAACAAAGAAATAAATAAATATAATTTAAATAAAGATTATAACAATACCCATCACCACACATTAACAATAAATTAAAAAAATTAGTTTATTACCACATTCATCAGTGTAAATTATAATATACATTGGATTTAATTAACCTCTAATATATCTAAAATTGGACAAAAAATTTAAAATTGCATGCCTATAGTGAAATGATAATATTTAATAGAATTGAAACACATATCCATATTGAATATAGACTATAACTAGAGAACACACATATATATTATAAAATGGGTTTTTTTAGTTTTTATAAATACATTTATTCTTACTGGTATTCTATATAGTTTTTACTTTATTGTCTTTTAGGTATTGTGTAAAAAATGTTTTAAATGTTTGATCTAATGTGTCCAAATGGATGACTCAATGGTAGGTACCCTATATAGATTTAAAGAGATATTAATGATCAATATATACATTATGAATAATGATATAAATAAAATTATTATTAATAATGAAAAATTTATTTATATAAATAAATTTCAACACTAACTCATTTTATATATAAATTATATGCTCAGTATTGTTTTTATCTTTAATATCAATATAACTTTTGTTTCAAATCATATTATCATACCCATTAAGCATTAAAAATTTTAATTTTTCATAAATTTTAAATATTTTATTTGATATTAACTAATTCAATGATTCAAACATAGAAGGAATCAATATATATCAGGAATTATCATAGAGAAATCGAAAAATAATACCTTTATAATTTAATTATATGAATTATTCCTAGGTATCTTAAGAACTAATAACTCTATTATATTAATTTTTTTTCCATTGGGTGTGTTTATATTATTATTTATTTGGTGGTTTTAATATTTCATGGTAGATAGAATATTTGAGAATATATTGGTTGAGTAAGGTAGATTTTGAGGGGTGGATATAGAAGTCATAGTGTAACATGTTGAATTGTGGAACACCGTATTAAAGTAGATTCAACCATTTATTTCTTAATTATTCATTTTAAAAATATTTTTTCATGTTCATAATATTTTTTCTGTGACATATTGTGTTTCACTATGATACAGAAGAACTAGGTAAAGGAATACATAAAAATAATATCCATTCCTAAAGGATTCATCCTCCACAACATTATCATTTTTAGAATGTGTTATGAGTTCATATCAGAAATGATGAAATTATTGGGATTCCCTATGATTTTTGGAACTTTGAGGTCATGTAGAGGATATATAATGCTTATATGATGATAGAGAGTTTCATGGGGTGACACATCTATATAAATTGAATATAGTAAAAATATTATATTTATGGGGACCCACCTGATATATATGGGTGAAGCAACACCAAAATATCAATTCACACTTTCAATTATTTCAAATAATATTTATAGAGTAATATATAAATATTATATAGATTTATGGGTGTTGTAGAGCCTCAATGATGATATATTAAATATATTATATCATACATGGATTTTCTTTTGAAATAATATATTGAATTAATATTGGTGTCTCAAGTAATAAATTTAATGCCACTATTAAATAAATTTCATGGGTTTTACCCTAGGAATTAAAAATGTATTTTCAATGTTGGATGCTTTGATAGAGTGCATTTGTGGTTGGGTAAATGAATTAAATTAATTTATTAAATTAATTTTCATTTAATTTAAAAACCCCAACATCACTCATTTAAAAACACATATTTATAAAAAAATAATTAGGATTATATTTCTAATCATAGTGGTTCGAATTGATAAAGAGAGGCCCCTGATGAAAAAAGGGATAAAATGTGATCATGGGACTGGGGATCTATGATTGAGAAACTAGAAGATCTTTTATCATCGAAATAGTTCATGAATCTATCAAAATAAAATGATAATGAATCATTATTTTATAGTGATCCGTCCAAAATTATGGGGGGTATTTTATTCTATTGTTTAACTCCATGTTCCTGATCATTTCAGAAAAAATGAATTAATTTATTAAAAATAATTACACCGATTGTTCATAATGAATTGATTTTTGATTTCTTTATCCTATAAGGATTTATAATTTTAGATTTATAATATTTTTTTAATTGTTTATTATATTTATTCCACCATTAATTATATTCTATCTATTATTGCAAAATAAAAACTACCTTTTTTCAAATAATATATTGTTATTATTTCTTTCTCCTTATGTTCATAAAATTTCCCATTAGTCTTTCAATTGGATGATGATATGATAACCCTGAGGGAACTGATAATTTTGAAATAAATATTTGGTTTAAAAGATCATTTCTATTGTTATTTTTTTGGGATATGGATATGTGATATAGGCATGAATTAAATTGAATAAATATTTCAAAGGATTAAGTGATGATGATTTTGCAAGCCATAATGGGAAAGCTTCTCCAACTGTATGATAACAATCTATTTTCCTTCAAAATAACAACTAGAACCAATATTATAAAAATATGTTGATGTTATTGGACTAAATTATGGATATTGTGGATGATATTTCTAGTGGATTAAATGGTGGGGGAGGATGAATGAAAACACATGAATTGATTGGACGTTATATAGAAATTCGAAACACACAACACCTAGTTTGAAGGAACATACAATGTGTTGAGCCCTATGAATGGAATACGGGGTTTAAGTGGTGAGTTAAATATTAAACACCATGCGGGTAATCCAACCATCATGTCATACTTAGTGATCTAGCGAAACAATTACAAGGAGTATATCCCTAGGAGGCCATGTGACCCCACACGCCATGTTTGATGGGCTACACCACATGATCATTGGAATGTGGAAAATACTAGGTTGGTGGAACACATGAATTTTTAGACTTACCACTACATGCCATGCAAATGGGGAGGAATATTCCATTTGAGATTAATGTACCTAAATAAGGTCAGGCGAGGTTAGACACATCATGAATCACCTAAGAAAAATTGTTTACTCCTTAATGAAAATTGCAGTGCCCTTATTGTACGTATAAAAGTTATGGTATGGTGTTGGGTGAGATTCCTAGAAATATATAAATGTGGGATTGTTGCCTCAATCCATTTAAAAAAGGGTTCGATGTGGTATCCCAATCTATGAAAAAGTTGAGAGGACCCCTCTATGAGTTAGTTATGGATAGATTGAGGTACTCATAAATTATGAACATGGTTTTATCCAATATCATTCATTAATAGGTTGTGTTATAGATGACATTTCTAATAGCAAAGGAATGTGATCCCCGTTATTTAATGTCATCCTAGATAGGGTTAGATATCCTCATATGAGCTGGGAATGATCCATTATCTGTGTAAAAAATATGTTATCTTTTGGTGTGGTTTAATATGATAGAGAGAGTACATTGGATGAGACCTATTGGTTCTTATATGACTATTCATTGAAATAACTATTTAGTGTGAAATATCAAATGAGTTCCACCAACATTGTGGAATATGATATGCAAGTACCTTTGGGGGAATGTTACAGTTGTGACTCTGGTTGAATCTGGAGAGAGATTTGAGGACATAAAATAAACTTGAGACAGGGAACATTCAATTGAGATGATGTAAGTTATCTTGATTATTCCTTTATCTTTGTGATATAGTGTCGAATCTTTATTTGATTTCAACACTCATATATTTTTTGAAGTATTTTATTTTCAAAAAACATATTCTTCATTAGTTATTGTTTGATGAAATCCTAAGATTAAATGATCTTCAAGACACCATTAGTAAAAAATTACAATTATAGACTAGCTGTTAGGTTAGTGGTAATAATTATAACTAGCTTATGAAAATGAAATGAGAATTCATTGTCTATAAATTATTTCTGAAACAATATAAATCAATTAGATATTATTATTTTTGAGTGAATTACTTTTGTTAATGAAATTGATGTGATATATATGTGTTACATACTTAATTATATATTTTTTATATTCATCCAATAGATATTTTAGTCATATTCTTTAAATAAAACTCTATTTGATATACAAAATCATATTTTTTTCCAAGTTTAATTTTACACCTTTGAATGAAGATCACCTTTTAAATTCAGATTTTGACATATTATTAATATTTATATGACAAAATAATCATTTTTATGATGTATATAAGAATTTATTTTTGTTTATTTTCAAATATTTTTCTAATAACTTTCATATTTTGATAAATAATTAAAATACACTAAATTTTATTTGAATATAACTGTTTTCATTGAAAATATTTATATTGTTAAATTATAATTTTGAATGGTTTTAAGTTATCAATACTATATATAATTACCATTTAATATAATCAAGGTCATTGGAATTAGTTTTACATTAAATTTATTTGTAAAAACATTAGAATATTTTTGCAATATTTTAGTATTTAATCCCCCCTTTTTCTCATTTCATCAATGAGATTAATTTCAAATTAATTACTACAACTTTTGTGTCTTGAATTCAAAAAAATGGATTCCATATTTGGAATTAATAGTTCCAAATTATGTTAATAGGCATATTTTATTTTTAGGTGTTATGAATAGAAACATTGGTAATTATTTTTATTACAATGGTTATTGGTAAATTGTGTAATTATATGTAAATATAATATTATAAAAACACAATAACACCAGAACAAATCCTATTAGATGACTAAATCCGCATCTTAAAATCTATTTTTCAAAATTTAATAACTTAATGACCACTTAACTATGAATATTACATGAATATAATAAAAAATAATGAATGGGGAAAAATATCTTGATCTCATTTTATATAAGTATATTAATATTAGTATTATGATAACTAAGAGATAATATCAACTATAGATAGTATTTGGAATGATAAAATAATTACCTACATCTTGGAAATTTATTTATAATTTATATAGATTATTTGATTTCCATTAATGGTGACACAATAATGATGTAGAAATTATTTGATCAATAGAAATATCAAAAAAATGGTTTTAAAAATATTAAATCATACATCATAGAAGATACATAATGTTATATACAAAATTTAAGTTGACTATGATATGTTAGGAGTGTATTAAATATTTTGGTTCAAATTTATCTAGTGTTTGGATTTTATTTAAAATAAAATAAATGAATAGTTTTTAAATTGACACTACTACGATTTTTTGAAAATAACATTTTATATATTATTTAATATCATAAAATATTAATAAATTAAAATGTGATAAATATAGGATCTAAAATTTCATTAAATATACATTTATTGTCAATTAATTATATATAAGTATATATCTATAACCATTAATTATTTAGAATATTATTACCACAATTAAGATTAAATTGAATAACTAAGTTACAATTAAAAAATATCATTTAAATTGTCAAAATAACATTTACAAAATTTATCAGTTTTTGAGATTACAAACCAATCTCATCTCATCATTGATATTGGAACATTTTTTAGTTTTTTGGGAATGGTTTGATTTTATTGTATATTATTATTTATGGAGTTTCCAAAAGTGCACATCACCTCAATTATAAAAGGGAACATCCTCCCTCGTCTCTTCATGATTTTTTTAGACTTCATGCTTGGAAATAGACTACAATTTTCCATATAAAATTCCATATTTTTATTCTTTAATTTTTGGTCATCTTCAAAGACCATCTCTAGTGATCCATCAATATATTGATAGGAAGCACATCTAGGAATCGATAATATCTTCTACTGATTCATTCAAAATTATTTATTATTAAACACCAACTTCATTAGTATTTTTATTATAATGTAATAAGATATGTATCAATAATATACTAATATGTTATTATAAATATTAAACAACCTTATTTTCCTTTCTATTAATCCAATGTAAAATTAAATCACTGTGGGTACGTACGTAGGACATACCATATACACACTGTGGTGTAACATATTATTCAACACCACCTTAATTGGATTGGTATAATGTTGAAAATAAAATCTATATATGATTATTAAAACATTTCAATAATTTTAAAATATTATAAACCATCTACTTTAGTACCATTCAACAGGTTTGGTAATGATATCATCACACATTTGTACGTAAAACCTACCATCTCCATGGTACGATGTAATTCATTATATATGATATTCTGTAAACCATGATTATATAAATTAAATGAATGAAAAATGAGATATATTTTATAATAATATCATTATTTAAATGAATTAACTATAACTTAAGAAGTAGAACATGAATGTATCTGAGAGATCTTATAGAAAAACATAATGAATTTAATATCTAGATAACAAGTGACAATGAAATTTTACTAACAAATTGATGATAATACAGTGATATATCAAATAATAAAAATGGTTCTGGTTCTGGAATATGTCAATAACAATATTTAAATCATTATATAGAAGTTTCAAATATATACGAATGATATTTGACATAATGTTAGGGATACATTTATAAATATCATATTTTATATAAGATTGTTTATTCATAAATATTTATTGCTGTATAATTATCATCCATGTCTATGTTTCTGAAATATGCATTTAAAAATATTATTTATATCCTTATATTATTTTTTAAATTCCATTTTACCCATTGGTGGATTTTTACTAATTGTAATTAAGGGAATCTTTTGTCAATTTCAGTACAAGATACTTCAGGATTTTTCCTACAAAAGTACAAGAAAAATGTTTATTAACATGTATGACATGAATGGATTTGTATGATTTCATGATTAATTATTTCATTGAAGCTTATCCTATAAGATTATATGGTTATTTTTTCATAAAATTATTTTATCTAAAATTTAGTGTCATTTTGTGGATGGAAAATGTTTTTTGAAGAAGAAAGGATATTTTCCCCAAGAATTAATTTACCTATTTTCTCAAAATTTATTTACATATAAGATGAAGACCTTTAAATAGGGTTATATTTATACCTCTACTATTACTATAATTGAATTGTGTTTGTGATTCAATATTTTTTGGGAAATCTGTTTGTTTTATATAAATTAAGATGGAATGGATTTTATTAAACCCTTTTGATTTCATGGGTTATACTATGGTGAATGGTTTAATGTTTTGTTTGGCACATGTTTGAATGGTTTTACTATGAGATGAGTGGGAACTATATATATTTCTAATGAATTTGGTAAATATTTATATCTCAGGAGATAGAATTGACTAGAACCACATGTAAATCTGGTTCAGTAATAATGTGCTGGAATGCGTAGTGAACTCGATTACGTAATGGACACTGTCCTCTATAATGGGATTCTAAATGATCATTGACTAATATAAAATTATTATCTACTATTATGTGTGTATGAAATGAAAATTCATGTCTTATTTTTTTATTATTGGGATTACATTTCACTTTTATGACTTGTCCCAAGATATGATATTCATATCATTTATATGCATGATAATATTTTCTATTTTTATGTTCTTATGATTATAATATGATTGATATTACCCTTGCATACCCTAACAGAGTATTTGAGATCATCCTTTCATATATTTATTTTCCCCAGGTAATGAGGAAGGGTATTAAGTAGGATATTCCAAAAAAGAGTCTTGTTTCGATGTAATATGTTGGAGAAAATGTAGATTTCTTATGAACCATTGGTAAATTTTTCCTAGTTTCTAAAGACAATAAACCTATACGGTTCTTGTGTGGTTTTTATTATGTTGCATAATAAATATCTTTAAATTTTGATTTAATATCTACAAGAAATTTATCGGACATTATAGTTGGTTTTTGAGAAAATCTATACTTAATCTTTCGAAAATTAAATGATAGACCCTTAGTATGAATTCTAAGGATATGTCGATGTAATGGTTACAATCTAATCGTAGTATTTTATGGAGGTTTATGAATAAACTAGAATAAATCCTGAAGTTTCCTAAATTGAAATTTTATTCTTGAATTATGTTTTTTTCACAGTATTTTTAGTGTTTATGTCACTATGGTTCTTGGTTTTTGTATATGATAGGAACATGAAAGAACCCCATTAATGAAAAATACGATGTGAAATGTAATGAGGGTCCCCATGAGAAACCAAATGTTATGGTATCTGGAATGAAAAATATTGTATCTATTCTCACATAACATTCTTAAGCTATGAATCAGGCATTTATTTCAAACAAGAAAGAGAGAGTGAAACATTATGTTGAATCCTCCATGAGGTAGCATACTAACTTCATTCACTGGGTCTTCTGATGGACATGTGGATGAATGAAGGTTATGTACCACTAAGAAGAAATTTTAAATTATGCAATGTTTTGAGAATTATAAAGTCATCATTTTAGTATATCATTTGGATGTTTAAGAGGATCAATGGTGTAATCATATCAAAAATACGTGGCAAAGAGACGAAAATGAGCCCATGGATTGTGACAAGTTGAAGAACTTATTTTTTAAAATGTACTTTCATCGTATTCTACAAAAAAATATAGAGAATTAGTTACTTCAACTAAATAAAATGGATGATGAATTTGTTGGTCCCTATAATTCAAATTTTACAAGTCTTACAAGGTATTCTTTCAGAATTATTATCCAGCCTGAGAATAAAACTAATTTATTTTTAGTGGCTTAAAACCATGCCTATAAAGGGAATTACCGATAAGGGGTTTCAATAGGTATGAAGTAACTATTTAATAAATCTAAAATTTGAGATGCATATTGGAGTTACCCATCAATTATATTGGTTTGATAAGAAAAAATTGGAATTCAAAGAAAATTTTAAAGACTACCGTAAAATAAAGATGAGTTATCCTAAATTCTCAAAATCTATAATGAAGCATGGAGGTAATTTTCATAAAGGTACTAGTAAATTGTTTTTATGTGGAAATGAAGTTCAGCGGGAAATTGAATGCTAATGCAATGGAAAAAAGATGCCTTATGATGTGAAAATAGAAAAGGCTATAGATAATGTACCTCCTATACATCAATGTATCAATTGAAATGAAATATGGAATTATTTCATTCAATGCCCTAATGTGAGGGCTATTGATGCTGATCAACATCAAAAAACTCTTAAGGCCAAAGAAAAAGGAAAGAAACATGAAATAACTATGTGCGACGTGGAGTACAATAATGAAGAGGTTAAAGGCACACATACCATACACTCTAATGTAGAAAATGTTTTTTTGGATTCTGGATCCAACCACTCTATTATTTCTGCTGAATTTTCTAAGGGAATCAACATATTATATCAACAATTAGATGTCGAGCTAGCTGTGAAAATTATTTATGGAAGAACAATCACATAAAAATTTTATAATTCTAATCTAGCTAATTTTTTTTGAATGTTCTTCCTACAAATCGTGTGGTCCTTCCTATAGAAAAATATGATGAGATTATTGAAATGGATTTTCATTCTCTATATTAATGTCATATAAATTTCCATGGAGGGGATGTAAAATTACATATTCCAGATCAATCTATGATCATCTATCATTGTCAAGACCAATATAACATTTTTGAAAAAATTTCTCCCACCTTATGGGTGTTGATTTCTATAAATGAATGATATTTCTGTCAATTTGTTGGGGATAAAATCATGATCAAGAATACTACCATTGTAAGGGAGTTTTACAATACATTTTCATAGGAATTTAAGGGTCTTCCACCAAATCATGTAGTTGAGAATTCAGTAGAACTCATACCGACTGTTATAGATATTTAAAATACACTTTATAGAATGGAATCAATTGAGTTATTTGAATTGAATAAAGAACTCAAGAGAATCAAGATAAGGGATTCATACTACCTTGTGTGCCACCACTGGGAGCTCCCATTTAGTTTGTTATGAAGAAATATGGATTTATGATACTCTACATTAGTTATTAAGATCACAAAAAGATCACCATCATGAAAACATATCATCTTCCCCACATTGATTAATTATTTTACCTACTACGTGGAACTCATTACTTTTCCAAGATTGATATTCATTTAGGATATGATCAATTAATGTTTAAAAAAGAGGATATACCAAATAAGACACTCCATACAAGGTATGGAATCTATGAATTAATAGTGATTAATTTGGTCTTAATAATTCCCATACCATCTTCATGGATCTAACTAATAGAGTCTTTAGAGACTGTCATGTTCAGTTTGTGGTATTATTTAAAGATGATTTTCTTGTTTATTAAATTATCAACTAAGAACATGATTATCACTTTATAATTATCATGAAGACCCTATGAAAGGATAATATTTATGCCAAATTTAGGAATTCTCAATTTTGGCTTTAAAAATATTAAATTTTGGGTCACATAATTAAAAGATATTTGATATCTGTGTATATAGAAAAGATAGTGGTTATTGAAACATGGCCGAGACCAACAACGATAACTGAGATCTAAAGTATTCATGGTTTGGTTGAATATTATCATCGTTTTGTGAATTATTTTTCCTGATTATCTATTCTACTATCCATGTTGACATGGAAAGGAGTTAAGATTGTTTCAATGGAGGAATGTGAAGAGAATATCAATAAGATAAAAATAAGGTTAGTCAGTGCACATGTGCTCACACTGCCTTGTAGTAGAGAAATATTATTAATCTATATTGATGAATTCAAGAAGGGGGTAGGATACATTCTCCTAAAAATTGATATGGTGAAAGATTATTCCTCATAGAATATGAAAATTCAGGAGGAAAATTATCCAAATCATGATTTGGAGTTAGATATGGTTATCACTGAATTAATGATATTGAAGCATTATTTTTTTTGAATTGTGTTATATTTATACCTATCGTAAAAGTTTAATATATATTTTCACACTAAAAGAGCTAAATATTCACTAAAAAAATTGTTGGGGCTGATGGATTATTATGACTAATCAATACATTACCACCCTTGGAAAGCGAACATGGTGGCAGATGCTTTGAGTTGAAAATACCATGTCATCTTATCCATGATCAGGAAAACGAAGGATCCTATATTTAGGGATTTTCAAAAGATGAATCTATAAATTATAAAAGAATGGTAAAATAATATCTTTATCAAATGAAAGTTCAACCATTAATAAACATGAATATTTTTGTGGTGTATAATATAGAAGTAGATCTACAAAAAATTGAGAAATTTTCGGGAATTCAACCTCGGTTGTTATGTGTGAAAATGGTTATGGAACCGCATTTTTATTTCTCCCATAAAATAATTTAAAAATGATTTACTAGATGAAGCTCAAAGATCATCAGTCTCTTTTCACCCTAGATGTATAAATATGTATAAGGACCTAATACAGTACTTTTGGTGGGATGGAATGAAAAGAGATGTTGAAAAATATGTTTCTCAGTGCTCGGTTTGACAGAAATACATGGTTAAGAGACAGAAGACCAAGTGGATGATACAACCATTACACATACAAGAATGGAAATGGGAAACATCAATATGTACAATGTTGTCAGATTTCCCAAATCATATAAAGGCTATAATGCAACATGGGTTATATTTGATCACCTTACAAAGTCGGCAAACTTTACTACTATTATTGAAGATTTCTCTCATGATCATTTTTCCAGGATGTATATAAATGAAGTAGTAATATTTTATAATGTACCAATTTCTATTATATCCCATCTAGATCCATGTTTTACCTCGATGTTCAGGAATTGTCTTCAGCATGCTCGGGATACTGAGTTATGTTTCATCACTTCTTATCATCCATAGATAGACACTCTGTCTAAGAGGAGAATTAAAACTTTTGAATACACGTAGAGAGATTTCTCTATGAATTTCAAAGGACGTTCGGATCAAAACATAACATTGCTGGATTTTTATAATAATATCTTTTAATATACTATTTATATGGGTATTTATGATTCCCTCTATGGAAATAAGGGTATAACATAAACTTGTTAGGATGATGTAGGGGAAGGAAAGCTATTAGGGAATGGTCTTGTTGATGAACTAGTGGAAAAGGTCAGATCATTTAAAAACTCATAAGAGAATCACCGAGTTGCCAAAAATATATGTTGTCAACCAACAAAAACAAAAAGAGTATGATTTGGGTGATTATTTGATCTTACAAATATCACCTAGGAATAGAGTAATGAGATTTGGATGTAAGGGTATGTTGAGCCAAAGGTGTATCTGTTGTTTTAAAATTATGGATCATGTTGGAAAGGTAGCATACCATTTAGCACTTCCACCAAATATCTCTCATGTTAATGATGTGTTATAAGTAAATTTCTTGATAATGTATATATATAATACATCGCATGAACTAATATAAAATTTCATAATACTAGAGTATGATATTTCTTATGGAGAAAAACTTATATAGATTAATGATCACAACAAAAAAAGTTTTACAAAACAAGACCACTGGCATGGTTAATGATTTATGGAGGAACCAACTATATTAAAAAGGTACATAATAACTGGAAGATATGATTAGGGAGAGTTAACCTCATCTATTGGTTTACATGTGATGAATTATGAGGGTAAAATTCAGTTTAAGGTCGGTAGTATGTAACACCGAGACGTTTTTATGAAATATTTTCAATAAAAAATATTTATTCATTAGTATATTGATTTGCATGTAATTATGAGTTTAAAAAAACCATGATAAACACTTTTAATAAAATTACTATCATATCCTAGACATTATCTTATCAGTAATAATTATAATTAACTTACGAAAATGCATAAGGAATTATTTGGCTATCAATTATTTATGAAAATATAAATCAATTAGATATTTTAATTTTTAATTTAATTTCATTTCATAATGAAATTAATGTGATATATTTGTGTTATATAGTAAATAAAATATTTATTTACATTCATCAAAATGTTATTTTAGTCATAAGTTATGAATAAAACCCTATTTTTTGTATAAAACCCATTTTTTTTAAAAAAGTTTAACTTTACACCTTTGAAGAGTGAACCCGTTTTTTATTAAGAGTTTGACACATTAATATGTTTTATATAATAACAAGGATATGTAATTTTTTTGTGGTATATAAAATTTTTTTTTGGATATATTTATAATATTTTTCTGATAACATTCATGTTTTGTTGAATAATAAAAATATGCTAAAATGAAATTGAAAATATTTTTTTTCATTGAAATAAATTAGATGGATAAATTATATTAATTTATTGTTACAAAGTATAAATAAAATATATTTTTTGACCTTCTATATAATTTATGTTGATGGAATTAATTTCACATTAAAATCATATGTAAAAATAATTAAATCATTTGCACTATTTAACTTTTAAAACATGTTTTTTAATTTCAAAAATTGGATTAATTTTAAATTAATTAATAAAACTACTATGATTTTAATTTTAAAAAATGGATTCAACATTTTTAATCAGAAGGTCCATATTATGTTAAGAGGATATTTTTATTTTTGGGAATTATGAATAGTAACTTTTGTCACTATTATTATTACCATGGTTAATAGTTTATCGAGTAATTAAAATTAAAAGAAATTTTATAAAATTACCTTAACACTGATAAAAATACTATTGGTTAAATAACATTGAACCTCATAATCTATTTTTCAAAATGTAATTACTAACTGGAAACTTACCTATGAATATGATATGAATATAATAAATAATAATAAATGTGACAAAATGACACAATCTCATTTTATATAAGTATATTAATTTTTATATATGGAGAAATAAGTGATAATATATACTCTATATAGTCTCTAAAATTATAAATAAATTACCTATTTCAAATAAATTTATTTATAATTTGTAGCGATTAAATAATTAACATTCATGATGACCCAATAATGATATAGAAATTATATTATACATAGAAATATAAAAAATGGTTTAATTAATACTAAAAGAAATATCATATGAACCAATTAATAATAAACACTAAATTTCTACGTGACTATGACATGTTATGATTGTATGAATTTTTTTTCGAATTTATCGTCTATGTGGATTTTATTTGAAGTCAAATAAATTATTAGTGTCAAAATTGACAATATTAATATTTTTTGAAAATAATTTTTTTAATTATTTAAAAGACATAAAATTAATAAAAAATAAAAAAATTGATGATTTTAGTATTTAACGGTTTCTAAAGTATACATTTATTTTCAATTAACACAAGATAAGTAATTATTTATAACGATTAAATATTTAGAATGTTATTACCACAATTAAAATTATATTGAATAACTATGTTCCAATCAAAAAGATATGGTTTAAATTTACCAAATAACATAAAAAACATATTGGTTTATAATATTACAAAAAATTATTATCTCATCCTAAAAATGTGGACATTATTGAGTTTTTTGGGTTGTGTTGGATTTTATTAAAAATTACTATTTATGGAGTTTCCAAAAGTTCCCCCACCTCAATTATAAATGGGCACTTCCTCCCTCCCCACATCACATTATTTCGAGCCTTAATTCTCAGAAATACCCTAACCATTATTTTTTCTCCACTTATCTATTTTAATTATAAAGTTTTGAGTATTCTTCAAAGACAAATTCTAGTGCTCTGTGAAGAGATTTAAAGGATGTACGTCGAGGGAGAGACAATCTTTTCAACAGATTATTTCAAACTTCTTTCTTATTCTACATCTTATTCATTAGATGTTTCAATATAATGTAATAAAATAATTATCACTAATATACTAATATATTATTATAAATATTAAACAATTATATTTCATCTCATATCAAACCTATGAAAAATGAAATCACTGACCGTGTGTATATACGACTTACCATCTCCACGCTGGGGTGTAATATCTTTTTTACCACCACCTTACATAGATAGGTATAATTATGTTAATAATAACTTTATATGATTATCATAACATATTTAAAATTATGAAATATTATACACCATACACTTCAATACCAATGAACAATTTTGGGAATACTATCATCACTCAGGTATGTGTATGACCTAACGTCACCACGATGTGTTGCAATTCATTCTACATGATATTCATTAAACCATGATTTTATAAATAAATTTAATGAATAATTAACATATATATTTACTAATATCAATTTGAAAATAATTTAACTCTTTCCAAATAAGTGGAACATGAACTTATCTATCAAATCTTTCATAATAACACAAAGCAGTTAAAATCTGAATAACGAGTGACAATGAATTGTTACTGACAAATAGATGATAATATAATCATATATGATATCATAAAAATTATTATTATTTTGGAATAAATCAATGACCTTATTTAAATCATTATTATGGTTCTTTGAAAATATATGAATGATTACAGACCTAGTGTAAAGGATAATATTGCAAATCTCGTTCTTATCCGAGATTGTTTATTCTTAAAACTTTACTACGGTATATTTATAATCCACATCCATGTTTCCTAAATAATTATTTGAATATATTATTTACATCCTTATATAAATTTTTAAATTCAATATTAACCATTGGTGATGTTTTACAAGAAGGTATGAATGGAATCTTTTTACATTTTTTAGTACAACGTACTTTTTGAATTTTCAGAGAAAAGTAAGAGAATAATTTTTTTTAACTTGTATGGAATGAATGGATTTTTAGACTTTCAAAATGAATTATTTACATGAATCATGCCCTAAAATATTTCAAGGTTATTTTCACATAAAATTATTTCTTCTAAAATTCTGAGGCATTTTTATGAAGGAAAACGTTTTTGAAGAAGATAGGATAATTTCATCAAGAATTAATTTAATGTGTTTTATGAAAATAATTTTCCATCTAAGATGAAACTCCTTAAATAGGGTTATATTTATAACCCTATTATTAGTATTATTTTATTGTGTTTATTATTAAATTATATTTAGGAAATCCATAGGTTTTTTAGCAATTATATTGGAATGATATTTATGAAACCCATTTTATTTCAGGGGTTATGCTATGATTAATTTTTTTTATGATTTTGTGTAACACATAAGAATGGTTTCATCAGGTGATGGATGAGATATATATCTTCATCAAATTAATTGGGTAATGATTTACATCTCTTAAGATAGACATGACATGACCGAGATGTTAATATGATTCAGTAATAGAGGGATATAATAAAGAGTGAACTCAGTTCAGTAATGTACATTGTCTGCTTTGATGGTATTTCCAATGAGTTTTGGCTAATATGAAATTATTTTCTATTCTTTTTTGTGTATGACACGAAATTCCAAATCATATGTTTTAACTATGGGGATTACATTTCTATTTTGTAATTATCCCATGACACGCTATTCTGATCATTTATAAGCAAGATATTATTTTCAAATGTTATGTTCCCATGATTATGATATGATTGGTTTTTCTCTTGGTCACCCTTACTGAGTATTTGAGATTTCCCTTTAATATGATTATTTTCCCAATGTAAGGAATAAGGGTATTAAGTATGATATGTAAAAAATGAGTCTTTTTTGATGAAATTAGTGTGAGACAATGTAGATGTTTTATGAACATGTTGTTTATGATTCCCAGTTTATTAAGACACTAAACCTTTACGGGCATTTCATGGTTTTTGTTATGTTGTGAAATAATTATATTTAAATGTTTAATAAATATATACATGTAATGTAGGTTTCATTATATTGATTATTTATGATAAGTGATATTGGGGTTTCCAACTATTGATGTTTTTACTCACACTTGAATTTGCTCTTCCAACACATTTTCTGTTATATAAGAAAACATGAAATTTTAGGGAATTCTATGAGGACTATGAGTAGGTGTTGAATAGTTGTTGTAGACAACCCATGAATAGTTCAATGATTTATCATCCATACAGAAATCCCATTTTGTTAAAAGGTTGGACTCATTCACATTTTTTGTGGGATTGTTTTTTCCTTTTTTATAATTTAGTAATTCATCACTAAATTAGATGAGTCATTGTAATTTTTCATGAAATTTATTTATGTTTTTTTTATATTTTTCTCCTTATACTAGAGTATGCAAATGTGTTCTTTTTTATAGGTGATTTTTTCTAAGGCCCATATGTGTGCGATTTTCCTACTCAATGCTAGTCAATCTCACCTATCCATGTAGAGGTTGTATTGGATTGTCATTGTCGACATTATACAATCTATACATGAATAAATGGATAGGGTTTTGATGGATTAGTATCATAGGATATCATAATATTAACGGATATTGTCGATATCCTACCTATGGGGTTGTTGGTTATAAACTAGGTAAATATTGTTAATTTGTCTTGAGATTGACTCATAGGTCATAGAACACAGTTAATCCAAAAAATTAATGTATCGATCTACAAGGAATCAAATAATCTTATTTTTATCATGGAACATGTAAACATTTGTTCTAGGTAAACATTTATAAATTTATCCTATAAAACGTTCTTGTGGTTTCCATGTCCTTCATGAGTCAGCATCCAAGATATTCTCTTTTGTATTTGGAATATCATAGCTATCATTGTATTCATCCTTGAAGACATATCAATACGATTACATAAAAGGATCAATATTCAAATATACCAAGTAATGATGAATTATTCAAGAGAAATTTGTAGGGGGTATTTCTTTTTGGGGGATAGGGAATGGTGCCTCCACACATTGAGTAGTAGATTGGAAAATGTTCAACAGTTTAGGTTGATGATAACTAAAATTTTAATATGATTTTATTCCTAAATTTCCTTATAGATGACCTAAATTTCCAAATTGAATTTCGAAATCAGTGGGGATAATCACCTTTATAGATTTGAGGTGATAAAAACCCCAATGCAGTAGAGGATCTATTAGAGGGTGTGGAATGTGTATTTTTACACATTATAACCCCTCATGAAGTATGTCATATTAGAATGAAATATCCAATGAAACAAATGAAATTGGGGTATCCTCTAGACAATTATGTTTAATTCATATTTATGAACCAATTAAAATGGAAACATTCCACACCATGAAACATTCCCTTATACAGTTTCATAAACCCATGTTTTGAACTAGTGCTACCCAAAGAAGGAAGTACCCTGATGTTGTGGATGAGTTCTTTTGATATTTATATTTGAGTATTTTTTCATGTGACCTATTATTTGAATGATCATGTGTGGTAGATAAAATATTAGAATGGTTAATGGTAGTATTTGGTTGTACAGGGTTATAACTCAAAGGATCCTGTTGTGTTTTGAGTTTCGAATTGGGTCTTATCAGCTTTAGATGTAGTTTAAGTAATTAGTTGAATGAAAAATATTACTGATTTAATCACTTATTCAAAACCAAGTGATACTTGTAGATTTTTTTTGCTCGAAGCATGAATTTTTTTGCACTTAACAGAGATTATTTTGTGATCACTCACTTTTGTGATAGTGTTACCACACTCTGGGAGGAGAGATCCTCACATTCTATCTTTTAGTGGTGGTTCTGAGTACCTAGGATGTTTTCTGTGGATGGAATGGTTGCATTCCTTATATTCCCAATTTGATTGATATTAGTGAGGGTACTAGTGTATCTGAGATTGTGATATGAAGGTTTTCCTCCTATTTAAATATGAAATCTAAAATATACAAAATGAAATAATATACAAGAGGATACATATAATTTATTATGTGTTTTATAGTATGGGACTTGGTGAAGAAAATTTTATAAGATTTTATTTATGAATAGTATTTGATGAATGTGAATGAATCATTCCTATGGATGTTCTAGGATTACCTCCAAATCGAAATATTGACTTATGAAATGACTTACACCTAGGGATGTCTTGATATCTATGCTGTCATATTGGATGGATTTATTCAGATGAAAGTGATTGAGCCATATTCAAAGGATCTATATGATAACAGATTTTAAAACAAAATATGTTTCCCTTGGTAGCATTAATATTGTTCAAAAATTTCCACAAAATTAACTTGATTTTTTTAGATTAATGTTCCCTAAATCTGGTTAATATCAATAGTATGTATCCACGTTTGATAATCAAATAAATATTGACATATTGACGGGGGTTGAGTTAGTTCATATATATTGACCTATGGATGGGGTATCACTAGCTACAAGTTACCCGTGATTCCATTAATTCAGGAAAATAACCAAAAGTATTTCACAGTACATATGAACTAGTTCTTTAATACCTCATCATGTTTGTTCACAATGGTCTTCATTGTTGACATACTAAAATACTCTACATAAGATGAGAAGAAAGCAATATATTTTAAGATTGTTTAAGACTTACTTTGAGTGTTAATGATTTATGGTATGCTCATAATGTTTCATCTAAATATTTGAGAGGTCCCTTTATTGGGACATTTACTCTTAGTATAGGTAGTATCACTTGACATAGAAAATGTTGAGGTATTTAAATCATGGGAGCCACCAAAGATCATGGTCATGGAATGGAGACTCATTAGGTTGGGATAATAATTTTGGATATTCATTCTCAATTTCTCTTGGACTATATCACCACTAAATTATTTATCATGGAAGGGTAATTATTTAATTATTAAAAAGAATTATCATATTGATTTTTTGGATCTCTTCTAATGGTTGAGGGGAAAATCATTTTGATATTGACCAAGGATGGTGTCAAATACATTGTGTTCTGTATTGCCTCTAGATATGGGCCAAAATTAATGTTGATTTAGATGTTAGAAATTATTTTTATGGATCAAGGAATATTAATCCACATGATTATAATTATGTGACCTAAACATAGAGCTATCGGTGGTATATTTCTCCCAGAAGATAGAGGGGCACAATCTTATAAGAGAGTAACTCATCATCTTTCTAGAAAATAAGATTCTCATGTAGATAATTTAATAGAAATATATTAACATGATATAATTATTATGTATATATTTTCAATAGGTTTTTTTGTTTTAGATAGTCTGTAGTCCAAGGAATTGGGAAGTGGTATCTGAATCTCAATGTGGGACATCATTTTACAATTTTAGTTTGAGATAAATAAGAAATTAACATATTCATAATTGACCATTATAGATGAGGGTGATGTAACATAACTCTAGTTTATTGGGGTAAAAATTTTCATATATTGTTTTCAAGGGGTTTAAAACATTAGGATATTGATTATGTAATATTTCATGACTATATATCTACTGTACATTCTCTTGATGGATTTTATGAAGGATGGAAGAACATCGACCATACTCAAGGATGAGTGATTGTACCGTTCACACTGTGTGAGATGGTATTATAGGAGTATCATTATTCCCCATTAGAAGTATGTTTGGGAGTGTTCAGGATGTACCATGGTCCGTTATTATAGGTTTTGGTGGCCTAGGATGTAGAAGATTTGTTTGAGTTCATCTCTCGATGATTCACCTTCAAAAATGTAATGGTTGAGGTGTTAGAAATGAAGTAGAAATGGGATTATATCTTCATTTATTTTATCATTGGGATTATATGATTATGAAGAGGATAAGATTACATCTAGTAGATCATATAATAACACAAAAAATTTATCTTCTCCCTACCCTGTGAGACATGTGTTTAATAGAGGGTTTGGGATGCTTTCTCATACATTGGATAGAGTGACTACCTTGATTTTACTTGATGATCATTTAAAAACGATATAATCACATCACACAATGATTATAGAGATAATTAAAGGAGGATATTTATCCAAAATTAATTTTATAATGACATTTCACCCAATGATTTAAGACTACACAAAGAAGATCATTTAGGTTCTGGTTGACATGATTTAGGTTTTCAGGTTTGTTTTTGGCTATCGTTGGGATGATCATTTACCCTAGATGGGGTTGTGTTTAAAACGTGATATAATTCAAATTTAAAATTTTCATCTATATGAGGACATTTAAAAGATACCCTAATGGTCACCTCTGTACCTTTTGGTTATTAGGGAGGCAACGGTTATGATACTAGAGTTTTTTATGCACAATGAAGGGGAATGTTTGGCTCATTTAGGAGTGGATGAGGACTCCATAGATCCATAAAAAGTCCTATATATACTATATATAGATTCCATTAGAGTTAAATGAGAGGGAAAAAGTTTTCATAGTGATCTCAAATCAACATTAATTAATGTTATTCATATGGGGCTATATTAAATATATGAAATTCATTTGCCCATTTTCAGATAATAGAAAGGGTTGGCGAGGGAGAATACAATTTTTCATACTATAATAGTTAGATTTAGTGAATGGTGTTATACATCTATTATAGATAAGGAGATATGTTCATGATGAATCCCACAATATCTATTAATGTTAATCGGGGAATTTCAAAATGATAAAATATGTCATAGTAAGAAAAATCCATCAAGGATCAGTAGAAGAATATCTATTAGGGAAATTGATCCCCTTGCATGGTGGTTATTGGTAGTAGGAGAACCTCATAGAGTGGTTTAAGAGTGGGGGAAACATAAATTAACCCAATATACTAAAATTTATTCCTTGGATTCATATTTTCCTGATGGAAATCATGGGACATGGGGGAAGGTATTAAATATAATGTTTTTACAATTTAGAATATTTTAAAAAATATTACACGAGTTTGGACCAGAGTCAAAATTGAGTTACCAGGACTGAAAAAATCAATAATTATTTATTAAATATAATATATCACATGTACATATTTTCTAGGGAATAATGGAATAACTCCTCAGTTGTTTATCATATGAGAAAACAAGGTTTCCATTTAATCCTAATCACGTGTTTTACCCTAGCCATGTTATATGTATTGTTCACATCAATTTTGTTGATAGATTAAATTATGGGATGGGTTAAATGAAGTCAATGGATATATTAATTTAATTTTAATCCATTTTAAAATCCATACAGAAATTCATTTTCTACTCCTCTTTGGTAAATTCAATATGGTTTGTCGCATAACCCTACAGGATTGAGAAGATGGAGAGAGAGTATCGATAGATAATTCATTGTTAGGTGATCATTAGATCATTGATAAATTACCCAGACACCATATGATTTATAATAATTTATGAGGGCATTGAATCTTACGAACAATAAAGAAACCTAATCATTATTCACCAAAAATTGATCCTACCAAACTAGGAAATTAAATTTTCTATTTTAATTCCCAATTCTTGATTTTGAGAAATAAACGAATATATTCAATTAAAATTTATTCATTGAGCATTAATGGTTAAATTTTCATTAATTTTTTTAAATTCCAATTATTTAGAATCTCAATTTTAGATTATTTTTGGAGTTTTTGATTTGTTTTATGCATCAATTATTCAGAGTCCATCATTGAAATCAAAATGAAAACATATTTCATTATGTGATCATTTTATGATTTTTTTTCATTTATCTATGTATTCATTCAAGTTCACAATTGCTATTTATATTCCCATTATTCATATATAACAAAAGAAATGATCCTTGTTAATAACTACAAGGTGAAATAAATCAATTTTTCTAGCCTAGTTTTGGGATTTTGATGTTTGAAAAATGTTGGGATTTAATGGATGTAGTCCAAATGATGGTATGGAAATTTTAGTTTCAATTGTTGAATCATGTAGGTATCATATATTGTATGAAGATGATATATTTTTTAGAAATGAATGAATAAAATAGAAATTCTGGTTTACAATTGAAGGTAGCTACTATTTAGGTGGAGATGTATGAACTGATTAAACATTCTATATTAATATAATATAAATGATATTTCATTTATAGAAACACGCGATGTGAGAAACCCTTTGTGTAGTAGATATGTTTTATATGTTGACCTAAATATTACATTCCATGTGTGTAAACTACATGTCATGTGACAGTTTATGGGATAACACACTGAGGATGACATGAGATCCCACACACTATGTGAAATGAGGCACACCCCATGTATATTAGAATGATTAGGGGCATAGGAATGTGTAACATATTGAATTCTCATCATAACATTACATTCCATGTTTCATAAAAACACAATTTTTATATATAGAGGTACATTCCATGTGATATCGAAAGAATCATGAAGATCTGAATTAGTGAGACGCATCATGTACCCCAAGTGATATGCAAGGTACACCATATAAGGCTAGTCAATGTGCTTGTAATTCTTTTACTTAATTCAAAAAGATCTTGTTAGAGTTTCTTAAAATCATTTCTGTGTGGGTTCATTACACCAATATGTCCCAAAAAGGATTTTGTAAGGTTTCCTATCATATGAGTGAGATAAGTGGTCCACTATGTCGGTTAGTTTTGGATATAGTTGGGTATATATTCGTGTTTTCTAATGTGTGATGCTACATCATTCCACCATAGTTTTGGTTAGGTATACTATTTTTAACATGAAAAGAAAATGATACCCTTCTAAGTGGGTTATCTTGGATATGTTTAGGTATTCCTCATATAGACTAGATATGATCCATTATCTTTATATTGACATATTTTGTATTTTTGATTTGATATAGATAGATCGATAGAGTACCTTATATGTAAACCAACTTTTCTTATGTGATTTCCATGGAAATACCCAATGAAAGCTACCAGTCAGTTGACTTCCATCAACATACCAAGACTCAATGAGTGAGTTATCCTAAATGAATGTTACTTTTAGCATTTTATAAAATTAATTTATAGTGGGGAGTATGTGACATCCCAATGAGACTAGGTGTCTTCCATTTTTCATATCGAGGTTATCTTGTTTAGTCCCATGGATCTATGATATAGTGTTGACACACTATTTGAGGCTTGGTGTTTGGTGATTTTGGGGTGTCCTATTGGGCGTGTTTGTATTCACCCATCCATGGGATCTGCCTAGACATTTCATGTTTTATGAAGATGACACAAATATTTTTGGAGAATTTAAATGAGTAGGATAAGTTTTATTTTAGTTGAATATTGATGGAATTCCCCTTTTATTAGCATTTTGGAGTCTTCTATAGATTTTAGGGAGTGTATCTGGACCTTTTCCCATCAGAAATACATATTGATACACTTTTATGTGGGGTATTTTTTATGAATGAATTTACATTTTTAGTTGTTTTTCGTTTCATCCTTATACTGAAGTATGGGTATGTGTGAATGTGTACATGTAATTTATGATAAGGTATCACATGTGTGTTGTATACCTACTCTATGTTAGTCTCCAGACCATGTCATATTTGCAGAGATCTTGGGGTGTCATTCATGGCTTACTAAAAACTAGAAGGGCCTTGGTTAGTTGGGTAAAAAAATTGGGTGACATGTGATGGACCTTATACATCCTTTAGGTATCATATTGATTAGTATTTGGACACTGTTAAAGGATCTTGATATGGATAGTGATTTATTAATATAATATATATACAAATAAGTTGATATATTTAACTATATATATAATAACTTGGATTTGATTTTGGGAGAGGATCTATAAGTAAAACATAAGAGGGAGAAAATTAACTGGAGGTTACAAGGTGTTAAAGTAATTTTTTTTCTTTTAGTTAATGAATTTTCATTTAATATCTCACATAATGCACCAAACAATTCATTTTTTCATGACATATCATGACGTATTATACACATTTTATTATGTCTTACAATAATGGTGATTGAGTTATATAATACCATTATTTTTAGTTTTAATTTTTTTGAATATAAATTCATCCTTGAATACACATCTTTTCACATTAATTTAATCATTTAAATATTTATTTATCGCTGAATTTACATTTAATGAATGATTTTTTTAAATTCATTTTTGGTCATTGAATTATTTTGAGTTATTTTTTGAAATTTTCATTTGGATCACATAAACATTAAATAATAAAATGGAAATTACTATAGGAAAAGGTGAATTTATAGATTATATAATAACTATAAAAGCCTAGGTATTATTTATATAAAATTATAACAATATTTTCAATCATTAATAACTAATGTTATTTTAATGCCAATTTTATCTTCAAAATTGACTTAAAAACATGGAATTCTTGTATATTCATCATTCAATCCTTAGATTTAGAACTGTTTTAAATATTTAGAATCACAATTATTTTTTGGAATCAATTTTTATACTAGGTATATTAGTCTTTATGATTTTTACCTCAAGATTGTGATATATTAAACCTAAGTATTTTTTTTAAGAATGAATGTGCATAAATAATAATATTTATTCTCTATGGAAATTAACAATGCTCTATATATTGATAATGTTTTTACCATTTATATAGAATTTTAGACATAGTAGAGACATAGGTTTAAAATATAACAAAAATTATTTTGTACACCCCTTTATTTTTATCTTTTTCCTATTATGCATCTTTTTCATGTGTTATGTTTTTCTGGTTAAATAAATGATACACGAGTACACAATATAGGGAAAAGGAATTGAGTAATTTGAATGTGATAACTATTTGGAGATGTGATTGAGGAGATATAAAGTTGAAGAGAAAATGACTCGAGTAAATTGAGAATAATATTTGGACTAAATTGGATTGGATAACAATGATAAATGAAATTTATGGGGTATGAATTATCTGTATGTGTGGTGGTTCAACCATAAAATCTAGTGTATTTGGGTGATAAAATTCAATTTGAGATAATGAAAAAATCAGTAAAATGATAAAAAAATTATATTCAACTCAACATGCTACTGTATGAAGATATATATTCACACTTGTGATTTTTCATTGAATTATGTGATACATTCCGTTTAAATAATGATTCCAAAAACACTATATGACTATGGATTTACATATTTTCAAATAGTTACAAACCAAAATATAAAATTCATTGTTCATAATTCCATTATATTAGGTAATTCTATGAGTTAGAGTATCTTTCTAGACACAAATACATTCCTCTATTTAAAAATATATCTTTTTAATGATTATTATAAATTTCAATATAAATGTATCAATGTCACCTACTATTTTTGATATATTTAATGAGTAACTATGTTTTTCTCCCTCATGATCAAGAGAAGTTGTTAATAATGAATAATTTTCATAATGGTTTTTCTCAAGGTAATATTTTATTTGTAGACATTACCATAATAGGATCAATAATGAAAAAGATTCAGAAATGTGGTTAAAAATTGATGAAAAACATGTACGAAATTTTTATTCAATGGAAATTTAGTTGGTAAAACATTAAAAAGGGTATTACATAAAAAACTGATTCATGAAAAAATAAAATTTCAATTATTATGTATGTGTGTATGTCAGCCAAGAACCAAGAGAAAGTTATGTACACCAAATATTTAAATTACATTGATTATAATAATTAAATTATATTAATGGATGAATGAAATTATAAAATAAATTATTTCAATAAAAAATATTAGGGATATAATAAAAATCATATTGAACATCACTTCAAACTCAAATTAATTCATTGGAGGTGAATTTTCAACATTCTAGAAATCCATCAGTGTCACCATCATTGTGGTGAAATATGTTTCTAATGATTAAATAGTGTTCAAGAAAACTATGTAATTTCAAACAGGGAAATTTTCAAGTCGTAAAAAGAGGGTATAAAAATGGTATTGTAAGGTGATGTGGTGGCACACCATTTTCGGAAGTCATGTCAATCACGTTATGGATTTTGAAATCCATAGAATAATGTAGTGATAAAACAAAATACCTAATGAGAATCAAACTACAAAATAATGAAAAAATTGGAAAAATAAAATGTAAATAGTAGTTGATAAATAATTGAGATATGACCCCACCTCCTTAAAAGACACACTAAAAATATTTTGAAGGATAATGTAGGAGAAATAGATGAAAATCATGCATATTTTTTATATTTTTTAAAAATAACCATATTAAAATTCAATATGTAAAATAACTGGTTAATATTTTTATATATAATTAGATAATGAATGTTTTTATTTCAATTAATAGGAGACTTGTGGATATGCAAAAAATAACACTATTGAGAGTGTGTTTAGCTATGGTTTCAAAGATCCTATTAAAGGAAAAAAATATACACGTAGTTTTTCAATTTATTTTAATATTATATCATATCAGTTTGGAATATATTTGTGTGGTTTCGGTGTATGTGTGACAATTATTCCACACTAAACATTCAAAATATTGATATTGGAGGACATGATGACAAATTTTTCTCTTAAAATAGATGATACAATGATAATTTATACATGAGTTATAATTTAATATTTTAGGGTAAAGGTGGATATATTTTACATTCAACAAGAATTCATTATAATTGAGATTAATGAAGTGAAAACACCACTTTTTTTAGAATGGTGTTTTAAGAAATAGTAAGCACCATATTAAATGTTTTAATGGGGGAGTTACCTTTTAGTGTTCATGGTGAGAAAATTATGTATAATAGTTTTCTAGAGATGATGAATTATATGGACTAGATGATATTTTAAGACAATATGATAGTTCCATTTAAGAGTGGAATGAAGGAGATGCTACGAGGAAAAATGAAAATATATAAATGGATAAAAATAATATTAATTTAGGGGTGATTGTGAGGGTTGTTAATTTTAGATACGATTATAATAAAAAGTCTCTAAAAGAGAAATAGTAAGGATAGTTGGGGCCTGAATTAAACCTTGATTTTTCAATAATAACTATGATTTTTTATATTGTACCAACATAATTGGATAATATAATATCTAAATAATTATAAATATAACTTCAATTAAATGTATAAGATGTGTCTATTTAGATAATTATAATCTTTTACCATTCATTTAATTTGATTTCATAACTTCATTGAAATATCAAATTAGTCTACATGGTGAGGTAATGTCTAATATAATGACATTAAAAAAATCACATATAAGACGCTAACAAGAATTATTTTAGGAATTATTTATTGGGTTTTTAGGATAATATTCTAGGATTTATAATTCAATTAATGTTATATTTTGGATATTTTTTTGATGGATATCTTTCATTTACATTTTGTTTTTAGAAATTTTAGCTATATGATATTCATGATAAAAGAAAAAATGTAACATGAATAAAATAGAAAAAAGGATGAGATTCAATTGATCTAGGTGTAATATATTAGAATAAATTTATATTTTACAATTTCCATATGTATTAATTGAATTTTAATTTTATTATTTTAATACCCCATATTGATTTAATAATATAATTTTTATCTATGATAACATTAGTTACATAAGAATACCATCATACTCTATTTTAAATTTCATTTTTATTAGAGTTAACTGAGTAAGATAATTAGTGGATGAGTAAATAAAACCAAAAAATACTAATTTATTGAATCAATATTTCATAGTATTAGATGATATCTGAATATTAAATTTCTTAACGAAGTTTATGAATTTTTTTATATGTTTTGTTGATGGATTTTTTTTTCTTATTTTTTACATGTTTGATTTTCTAATATAATTTTTCCCATTCATGATAGGTATTTTAAAAAATTTAGATAAAATTTTTTAATACCAATTTTCATGAGATATTTTCAATACGTACATCAATAGTAGAACATTCCAAATTAGACTTTCTCAAACATAGAAATTTTGACCAAATTATGTTGTTTGAGGCAATTAATTGAAATAATTTTATCTCCATATACCTTTGTTACAAACCTTTTATTTGATCTTTGGATAATCTTTAAAAAATATTAATTTTTTTTTGGAATATACATTAAAAATTTTCCATCATACCCTACTTTTAGTATTTTCCCAATATATATAATTGAGGAATTGTTAATGGAGAGATATTTCACAATGTTTATTTGGATGATATTAATTGGAATGGAAGTAGGTGAGTTATTATTATTAGAAATAAGGGATAAAATATTAAATATCACTATTTATTCAAGGTCAACCCCAAGAAAAAAAATAAATATTGTAATGTGGGTAAATATTTCATAGTCCCCATTATCAGAGTTTTTGATCTTATGAAACAAGGAGGAGTAGTTAAGTGATATATCATTCATGTTTTATTTTAAAGGAATTTATTTTCATTTAGATTAAATTTATATAAAAATATTCATAATTATGTGTATTGAATTATATTTTAGGATTATTTTTAAATAATCCCATCAATAATAACTAACCCTCTATCTCAGATCCATTAAAACCATTGTTAAGTTTCTCATGATATTCATCAGTTTTATTTCTATGTGAATATTTATGAAAATTTAATACTTATGCATATAATTAATATAGATGGTATTGAGAAAAAATAAAACAAAAATATCTTGATTGATCAAATTAATAATTTTTTGATATTTTAGATCTTATTTTTATAGGAATAATAATTTTAAGTTAAAATATATTAATAGAAATGAGTATAATTATCATTAATATTTGAAGAAAATTAAAACACATGGATGGTTGAATTTCATGATATTGAGATGTTAAATATATATTTTTATATGATGATTTAAATTTTATTCCTAACATAAATTTGATTCATAATGTTGAATTTGGTATTTATAAAATGGATATGATGATTTCTCTTTGTTATGTTGAAATATATTCTTATGGAAAAAAATATTTTTATGTGTAGGGGTCATTGATTGCAGGACAATGTGAGAACACTTCCATTAAAAAATATATACTATTTTTTTTATACGTCTTAGTTATGTATATTTTATATGTTTAGTGATTGAGAAAATCATTGAGTAGTGATTTTAGGATTTTCTATTCTTTTTAATAGTGAAAATTGAAATCACAATTTAACATGATTTTTTCGAGTCGGAATAATTAGTGTCAATAAAATTATAAATTTTATTATTATTCAATGGGAAAATATTTTATGTTTATATGATTTATAAATTCACGAAAAAAATTATTTTTATATAATGAAGCTAAATATGAAAAGGTCAAAGACTAACTTAATCTACATAGTAAAATAACGCACAATTCATTGTTTGAGTATTTTTAGAATGAGTATGATTTTATACTATGGTAGATTATCACAATGGGTGGGATGTGATTAGTGGACCATTAGAAATTTACTTAAGGGATATTATGATTATAGTGTGATGAACAGATTCATATAATGAGGCACCTAATACCAATAATATTTATTATATAAGTGTAGTGACTCACCTTAATTGTTGCGCTGACATATGTTGTGCCTCAAATGCTTTTTAAGGCCTATTTGTAAGGGAATTCCACAATTATTAAATGATATTTAAATAATGAATGATTTGGAATGATAATATGGATATTAATATAAATATGTTTTTATTTGTAAATGATTTTGTTGGAATTGTTTTTGGGTGAGAATAAACACATAACCCTCAATAAAGTGAACTTTGGGTGGAGGTTCCATGGGATTAAAGGCTTTGGATAGGTTTTAGTTTATGATATTTCATTCACCATCATTTTTTTTGAATCATTGGTTACTATGAAAACAAGATGAAGAAAATACTAGGTATATATTTTTATAATTAAGTGTGAGTGAGTTATTGATATTTTTTTTAATATTAATTCATGTTGGGTTATAAATTAATGATTTCTTACACATTTTTTAATTATTATTTAGTCTTTTACATTATTAATACATTGATGAATTTTATTTTTATGCGTGGATTATTCTAAAATATATTTTTGATCATGGATTAATTTTTATTTATTTATTTATTTATGGGTTTCGATCACCTATTATTTTTATAATCCAATTCGCTTTTCCATATGGAAAAGGGAATTTATTAATTATATAACAATGAACAAGACCAAGCAATTGTTTCTATATAATTCTAATCACAACATGATCATTCCATAATTGCATTAGAATATGAATTATCCTATTAACGTGGGCATATAAAATTTTTGCATGCATACAAATTCATAATTATTTAAAAAGTTTTAGATTTATATTAAATGATTTTAATGTTATGTCTTAATAATTGAATCAAAGATTAATATTAGGGACCTCTTATACGTGATTTGTTTGAAATCATTCCAGATCTATTATATACCTATGTAGTTCTAGTTATAATAGATAGTACAAATTAGTTCTAGACATGAATGTCCTTGGGAATTAACAAATGCCTATAGGAGGTTAAATTGTATCATTCTCATATTCCAATATATGAAAGGGATTATTATAAGGATACACTATGCCTAACTGAATTTTAGTTTTATTCATTAAAAGATAATTCTTTTATACATCATCCATATTTGTAATATTTTCATCACTACTACCCATATCATCATCAAAATAATATGTATATACTAATAATGAATAAAAACAATGCCTGGTTTTGATAAAAACTAAATTAAAAAATATATTAATGTATTGGAAAAAGGATTGGTTCTAATTGATATCACGAGATATTAGTAATATATCCAGTATATAGTGTTTTTTTATGAACACTCATGTTGTTGTAGATGATTTGGTTTTCCAGAAATCTCCTTTAACATTTAGATTTTTTAGTGAATAATGATTGGATATGTTCATGTCGATGTGGTTATTTTTATGCTTTTTTTCAACGAATAAATCATTCTAAAAATCTAAAAAGGTCAATATTTGAGGTAAATGATTTAATGATGTTGGAAGATATTTTTAGTTGATATTTATGTATTTGGAATAATTATAGAGGTGTCTTTAAGTGGTATGCATTATTGGAATTAAGAATATATAAAACTAATGACATTCTAAGTGTGATGAAACACATTAGAAGTGTACATACATGACTTTAGAAATGTCAACATTAGTTATAAAAAGTAATTTTTATGTATAAAGAGTAATTTTATACTTTGTAATTGTTTTTTTGATACATTGAATGAGTAAAATAATAGATTATAAAAGTAAAGTGACACATAAAAAGAGTAGAATGAGTGTTTTGAATAGTAAAGTGTAAAATTTGAAGAGTCACCACCTGGATTTTTATGAACAAGGAACCTATTGAAAAACTAAATAGTACAATTTGAAAAAATAGAGAAATTCATGATTTTATATTTTAGATGATGTAAATTAAATGAGGTGATGATTTGTGAACACATATTCAATGAGTTAATTCAAAAATATGAATTTTATAGATTCATGCTAGTATTTAAGGATTACATAATGTAAATGGGACTTTCATGTCATATGATAAACACTATCATTCATTAATAGATGCTAAACGAATTTGAGAAACAACAATTCTTTTAATTTTTGTTTTATTTATATATTGAAATGTGATTTTTGAGGAAAATGAAGAGGATATTTTGACAAATATTTTCATGGAATTTCATGTGAAATTATTCAAAAATCAAGGATCCTGAATCGATGAAGAAGTATAAGGTAGTCGGTAAAATGGATTAAAAAGGAAGGGTGAACCATGTGATAATTAAAAATTCCATTAGAGAAAAAATTATTGTCCAATATTAATTGAGTATAAAAGATTAAAAGAATTGATAATAAATATGTTAAATCACTATGAGATGATCTTATACCCTATTAAATTAGAAATATAATTTATATAAGATATATAAATGAAGAAGAATTAAAAAAGAATCTTTTATTTCATGCTTTGGTATATTAAAATAAGTGAAATAATAATATATTTTTGATAGAGTACGTTAGGAAGAAATAAGAATCTCACATTCGAGCCAATTGATGTTTACATTAGTGGATGGATATATTGTTTTTATAAAACCATTTTTAGTTAGTGTAATTAATTGTTATATACATGAATTGTTGGGAGACTATAGTTTGACAATGGTAATGGATATCCCCTTATTGTAATCTCATGGTCGATAAAATTTGATTATGTGACTATGGGTGTTTCCAGATCATGGTAGAGATTTTCTACCTATGTTTAGTAGTGAACCATATAAATCAATACTTTTCATTATCAGGTGTTTTTAGGTTAATATCTTGAAAAATATTTTTATTTCTCTAATCATTAATAATATTTTTTAAAAATGTAATTGAAAAAATAATTGAATATCACAAATTCAATCATATTTGGTATTTCAATGATTCCTTTGGTGTATTTTTGATTTTTAATAGATTTTATCTTCCATAAGTTGAATCACTACTATTTGTTGGATAAAAAAATTTATCTATCTAAATTTAAATATTTAATTACCAAATTTTATGCCATAGATTAGGATAATAACAGTTCGGCTACTAGTATGTTTATTTTTATGTTTTATGAGATGAATTAACACATAAATAATGATGAAATGTTATCTTATATTTTATTTATAATCATGGATGAATTGGATGTTACAACTAATGGATTTACTCAACATTATTGTGGTTCTACAATGGTTTCTAACTACATAATGAGTTTTCAGAATGATGGACATGATCAAAATTTTATACCATCTTAAATATTAGAAAATTATTTTATGAACATAATGGGTAAAAATATAAATAAAAAATATATGATGATGAGAGAAATATTTATGAAGGGAACAAAAAAGTTAATATAGAATGTTTAAAAACATGGTGATAAATATTTAATTATCTAATTATAATAAACCATGAATCAATAGATAAATTTTAGAAAATCATGGATGAGATTTTGAGCAGTGATATTTGTTTTAGTTAAAATTTAGTGGTGTTAATAATGGATGGGAAGATTCTTCTATTTTTTAGTATATGCATGATTGGAATGCCTCAAACCATGAGGAATTATATCAATTTGAACTTCCACAATATTATCCTAATATTATTATCATATAATATGAGATGAGGAAATGAAATTATACCCAAAATAGTTTTGAAGATAAGAACATAATTTATTTTAAATCCTTCAATAATGAAAAAGGAAAATGAAAGTTTAAGATAATGAAGAAGGATACTCTGAATCAGACGAAGATATTGACCAGAATGTTGAAAAATATGATATCGTTTCTCATGAAATAAGGGAAGTTGTAATAGAATGAATAAATGTAATAATACAATAAAATTTTCATATCATAGAGTTATTTTAATCCTTTTATAAAAATATCCATGAAGGAATAATCAAGAAAACAATGATTTGGATAATGATAAAAAAATAATATCCTTTAATAAGAAGTCTTGAAATTCAAATACTATTTATAATGAAAGAGTATGATTTTATCAAAACATAAAAATAGAAACATCTTATATAATTATGAAGGATGTGATGATAATGAATATATAGATGAATATAAGAGATATAGTGTTTATTTTTATGATAATGTACTCATTTATAAGGTGAATGTTTAAAATATCACTTGTTAAGAATGTATAAATTATTAAAGTATAGAAGAATCCAGGTAGATAGATATTATGAAGAATATATGGATTGAATAATTTGTCTCACTGATTTCAAATATTGAAATATATAATAATAATTTGATGTGATAGGATAAATATACTAAAAATTAGGAATTCAGTGTTGTATAAAGAAAACAGAAATTTTTGGAAGATGTTGATTATTTGAATATGTTTCTTAATAATTATATTACTTTGAACATTATTATATAATAGAAATTAAAATATAAAGTTAAATATCATGATATTATTTAATATAAACTACTTAAGGATGAAAAATAGTTGATCAAATAATGATAATATTTTTATGATTTCATTTCAGAAGTATTGGAATGTTTTATGAAGGAAGTGGTATGTGATGATCTGACAAAACCCATCTTTTCATGGGTAAAATACTTCGGATATTATAAGTGAATATAATAGGAATAAAAAAACTATTTTTTTCTAAAAATATGAATCTCAAAAATAATGAAATTTTGGGAACATGAAATGAATCTGTAAAACATCTATTACTACTAAATACAAAAACATTTAGAATAATATATAGTTAAGGAAGGAAATTTCAGGATATGATAAATTTTTTTGTTAATGATAAATAAAAATATTTTTTTAGAAGAAATTAAAGAGTCATGTCTAAAATAATTGTAAATAAAATTCTTAAAAGGGAAGTATACAATTCATAGATACAATTACCACTTTTAATTATTTTTGACATACATTAAGAATTTTTGGGACAACCCTTAAAATTATTTTCAATATAGAATATTTGGGATATAGAATTAATTTGGGAGTCCACCCACTAAATATTTAATTTTTTAGAGGAAACTATAAAAATATGGAAATATTAAAGAAAATAGATTTAAATATTTAAAATATTTTAGTGGGAGAAGTGAAAAAATTGTTCACCATTGTTACATTCTTCACAATATCTTATATGCTTAGAAGAATATGTACTATAATACTAGGATGCCTTGGATGAATTATTATTATAGTCATGAACACTCTATTATTATTAAAGATTCCCAAAAGGCTTCAAATGGGGAATGTTTGTGGAAAAGGGAAAGTGGATATTCATCATATATGAATAGAAACATAGTGTTTTAGAAGGGTGATGAATAATTTAAATAAGGATCAATTACCATTTATATTGATTTGTTACTCATGATAATAAGTGTTTCTGAAAATATTGCTGGTACAGAAAAGATGATATACAAGACTACATTATATGTTTTTGTGTTAAAACATAATATATTAAGTTTATGTCAACTATTAAATCAAGTTATTGAGTTAATTTTAGTAATATATGATTTTTCATTAAAAATAAAATAATATAGAAAATCATTGACAACGCGAAATTGAACTAGTAGTAATTTATTTTATGTGTATAATGCCTAGAGTTCATGAAATCTATGTTTGAACGAAGAAAACCACCTATGTAATGTGAGGATTGGTCATATTTCCCAACAGAGTATCAGAAAACATACCCAAATAGGATCCTAGTTAGATGTTTCTAAGATTAAGACAGAAATATAATGGTTATACACAATATATGATAAGTGTATGATTAAATATTCATCACAAAATATAGTTTAGATTAATATATATTATCTCTTTTATCATATTCATTCTAACATATATGGGAAAAAGAGAATGAAATAATAAAATTCAGGAAAATATTTAATTACATTTATTGGTGATGTAAGTGACATTACATTCATTATGATTAAGATATAGTAATCATTGGATCTTAATAATCTTAATAGTTTCAAGAGGAGTGTAGAAAATAAATGGGGATAATCTTTTATGAAGATCTAGAAAAATAATGGTCTTGAGTCAAGTTACATAGGATTTAAATATAACATTTAGAATAATAATATTATCTATTAACACAATTCACTATACACCAAAAAAAATATCTATAATTAAATTGAAGAGTAGATGTAAACTGTATGTGGATGGACCTGTGTGGATAAAGCTGACACTACTCAATATTTTTGGGCATAAGATATTTCTGTAGAAGGTCACATTCCAAGTAAATAAATTTATAGTTTATGTTATGAAAAAAAAATATTAATGAAATTATATGAGAAATCTATGTTTTACCAACTTAATGGTCACTAAAGGCCCATTATTATCAAATTCAAAGGTGAAAATATTGGTATGACTGATGAAATTGGGGAGAAGTGTATCTTTCTAGTTTACACTAAAAATAAAATATTAAAAAATGTCACTATTAGGATGTATGAAATATCATGGAAATTTAAAATTTTTAACTTCTTTAATATTATATATAATAATAAATATATGACGTTGAATGTCCCAAAAGTAATAAAAATGAATATGATTTGGATAAATAGTAAGACAATGTTTGATACAAAGTAGATGATTCAGAAGTAATATATGTTGAAAATGATGATTCACCCACAGAATGTGATGATGATAATTATCACTAATATCATAAAAGGGTGAGGAAAATAATGGTAAATATTAATTATCATAGGGGATCAAGGACATTAATTTTGAAATTGGTGAACTTTGAGGACAACAAGCCATGCCTCACAGATTAGTCAAGTAGATCCAAGATATGTTGATAAATATTTAATGTTTCAGAATTGGGTTATTGATATTAATAAAAAATATGAGCATATAATGAAATATTATAGATGGGATCTGATATATAAGACTGAATACATGAATATTAATAAAACATAACGATTGTTTGTAAACTAGTTAAATGAAAGAGGGGAGGTCTTGAAAAATAATTATATTATTGTTTGTAAATTGAATTCATTAGTTTAATTCATTGATTATGATGATATCATCTGAGGTTATTCAGGACTAATATATCATTATATTATATAAATTATCTAAGATAGGTATTACAAATCATAATCCTATGAACTGAAGGTTTAATGTCATCAAGGAATAACTACATGAGAAACATATTTCACATTACATATGATCATTTCTACATAATAAAACAACACTAAAGATATATCAACACTTTTCATTATTACAACCCAATATGTAATTTTACTAAATAAAATTACACTTAATATAACATAAAATATTGAGAAGTTTAGTTTGTTTGGAAATTGGGTACATTGCATTCTAATTTAAAAATTAATTACAATATATTTTTTGAAAGAATATTTTTCATGCCTAAACATAAAACTTCATTAGATAACATGGGGAAATACATAATAAAGGGTTGTTCCATACATAACATTTATTGAATAAAAATGGAATAACATGAAGATAATAATATTTTTTAGAAAAGTTTTATCATGGAGGCATAAAGGAACATGAATAATAAAGAATGATACACCATGATAATCATAACATTGAAAATGTGTAAACAAAATATAACATTGAAACATACTAATAGGACAAGGATAAACCTCCATCACATAATGGTTAAAAAATTACCATAAAATAATCAGGTAAACCCTTATACCAACATGATCAACAATGATACTAATGATTACCAAATTCGTTGGATTTCCATATGATTTTGTGCACACCAGTAACAATCATTTCATTCTCATGAATAAGTGTCCCACATAGATCATAAAACATAGATTTATTTATTCTTATTATTGATTACATTTTCATGTAGTTTAAAATACTTATATTAATGTCCCCAATAAATTTTTATATGTGAATAAAAGTTAAAATCCTTGATAGGAAATGGGTAAGTCATTCACTACACAATTTGTTTACCATAGGAAACCATCATGAAGATATGGAAGCATAACATCACAACAAAAAATTACAAAATTGGGTTAGTGAGAGGGAAAAGGGTGTCTAATAATTTGGAAATGATTTATACATTAATGGATACATTTATGAAAAAGTATACATATTTATAATTAGAAACAATTCATATGATATTATATAATCTTGAATAAAAATAGAATGGAAATAATATTAATGAAATTTCAACCTGGTAATGGGTGTATATGGGAGGGCATAATGAGGAATAAATGGGTTAGAGAATGGGTTTTTAAATTTTTTCAAATAATTAAAAATTAAAATTATTGTAATAAAAAATATATATTTGGAATTTAATACCAATTATTGAATTTATATCATCACTTTAGGCCATTATAATATTCGATAACACACTATATTTTTATGGTATCTATTTTTAAAAGAAAAATTGATGGTCTAAAAAAATAATGAAAAATTTCTCATTGAATAATTTCAATGATCTAATTCCAAAAATAATATTTATTTTATCTAAAAAATATTCTAAACATGTGATTTTTCCTTCTTAAAATAATATTTGACATGTATTGTAAAATGATGTGTTTTTGACAATAACAGTATTTGAACACATATAAAAATTAAATTTCACCTCACAAAAATTATAAGAAAATTTGTAATTAATAAACCTTATATATTGATAATATTAAAAATATAATATTTATTTAACAAATCTATTATTTCTTCAAAATAAATCCCTTAATGGAATTTCAATATTACCCAAAAACATCATTTCAGTTTAATTGAATCAAAATCAAAATCATTTCAATAGTAACAATAAAAATAAAAATATATTATTTATTAAATAATATTATAATATAAATATTTTTAATGTCTTGTTACATATTATTTTATTACACTGACGTTAACCATAATTATATGTTGTATGAAGGTGAGACTTTCATGGGGTCGTTCGGTGAACATAGTTTGGGTCGGGATCTCAATGAGGCTAAACATCTCTTACAAATGATTTATATCATGCTTAAGTTGTTGGATCTTATTATGGGATTGGTCAAGGGAAAATCCTAGAGATAATATATCCCATTTATTCTCTGCTAAATGGTATTTATATGGTATATTTTACTGGTGGAGGCCATCACTTCCTTTATCTGAGTAAATTAAATTTGTTAAATGCCTAATATTTTTACTATTCTTGTTATCAATATTCAATGTCTATATTTACAACATTATAATTAATAATTGTATTTTAATTCCAAATATATAACCATGTAGGTGTATGTTATTTATATAACCACATTACATAATAACAAATTTAATTAAGTCACATAAGAAAACATGATTTATAATAGTTTGGGTCATTACAATATTCCCCTTATGAAAGTTTTCCCTTGAAATTTCAATTACCACATTAAAATTTATGAGGTTAATTAGGTTTCATAACCTCTTCTAATCCCCACATTTCATGTAAAAACTTTTGGTTTCTCTAAAACATGTTTACTAAGTGAAATGTCTTGTTCCGTTGAACATTGTCCTTATAATCTATGATCTTCATAGACTATGTCTCATTAGAAAAATCATTATCCAGTGGTACCTATAAGGCCCCCAGCCTTAAACCTTACTTAATCTTGAGTTATTACAAGATTACACATTGAGGATATTTTCGGGTTTAGAGTTTTAGAGAATTAGATCATAAAACTTGCATTACATTCCACATATAAACAAAGTGGTTACATAAAGATACTATTCTTCTTTCCCATCAATGGAAACATATTTAAAATAAAACATGGATTCATTCTTGACACTTCCTTGACACCATCATCATATCATATACCTTTCCCTTGACCTGTGAAAAACATTTCAAAAAAACATGGGATGAGCATAAAAAGCTCAATAAGGGATATAAAAATATGGAAAGGAAACATGGGTACATATATACATAGGAATGAAATTATACTTTACCCATAAAACATAAGCACTTTAACATACCTCATCAAATCATGAATATGTCATAGAAATCATAAGACATAAAGGTAAATTGAGGCATTCATAACATTCTTACGTAGGGAGTAACCCTCTTGGTTATGTTTGGAATACCCATCACAGTATATTCCCTAAATATCTTCGGAGAAAACTTAACGTTTCACTCCTTCGCGTTACCCAATGAATTGGAGAGCTATATCAGGCTCACCCGCCCTTAGTCTATCATGGAACCACCCGTATTCATAATAAAGCCCAAGAACCTCAACATAATCATATCACATAAAACATGCATAAAGGAAACATAACATTTCCACCTTTCAATCACAAGATATCAATACAACACAATGATATAAAAACATTATGAAAAATTTTTTCAATACAAAAATAAATGAAAAGTAAAACATGGTATTTATTTTTCTTTTTTAAAAAAATGTATTGCTTGTAGGGGAAGCCGAAACTCAAATAATGGTCACGGTAGTGGAGAAGTCGTTGTCGCCGCTTACGTACGACAAAAAAATTCCCTTTTGTTGTTTAGTAAACGCTTCGTATAAAAAGGATTTCTTTTGAATAAACGTAAAAGTCATAGGGGTTTATACACCGTATAAAAGAAGTTTGTATATAAAACAAATTATGCCTCAATGAAAGAAGATTGAGACGAAGTCCCATACCTCGGGTCTGACTTGATTTAGTCGTTCATTAATCTCCTGAATAATAAACTTGAGTTAATTTCTACTTGTTTAAGAACCTTTTTCAAGTTAATTATTCCTTTTATATCACTTATTTCCATGTCATGAACACTATGTAATTATTTGAGTTAAAAACGGTCGTTTTAACGATCATTGGAACTTGCGTAAAAAATAAGCCCTTTATAATTACAAGTTGTTCATGTATCCATTATATCAAGAATGGTATTCATGATGTAGATATCATATATTTCATATATATCCAGTACATGCATGCATTTATAATATTACATAATCATTTAGAGGTAAGAAATGAAATGCACCGTTCATGGACACGGTAAGTCGTACGTACGCATGAATGCTACTTTCATTTCTATTTCATATTTTATAGAATGTAATCATAATTATATAAAGGTATATTATAATTCCAATATAATATCATATATAATATCATAGTTCCATCCTTTATACGTCCCACATATGGTATTTAACTAATCAAATCACTTTGAGGGGGTGGTAGTCCGCACTTCCTTAAATGAAAATATCACGTTTACCCATAATGGAAACCATAAAGCTATGCCCAAAATGAAAAATATAGAAGCTTAAGGAAAACATAAACATATTATATATCATATATAAATAGAGTGACATCTTAATGGACACCTTTTAAGGTGTTAAAATAATGTTGAACAAACATCGTTTCGGGAGGCATAAATTCACCATCCACGGAAACAGTATGTTTTTTAACCATTATATATAGGTGTGTGTAAGTGTAGCTAGAATCCTTCTTATAAAAACATCGTATTATATTGAAGATACATGAGTTTTTACAAATAAAAAGAGTTTAGGGGGTTGTAGAAGCAAAATAAAACAAAAGGACTCAAGTGGAGACATTACCTTAAAATCGGGCAACTCCCTTTGGTTTGAGATCAAAGGCTTCCTTGGGAAGACTTCTGCCCAAAGTGAGGCTTCAAGGAGTATGAGAGGGATGTGGAGAGACAAAATGGGCAGGGGTTGGCCGAGCCAAAGGCTTTGGGTGTGTTGGTATGGAGGTAGAGGTGGGGGCATTTTATAAGAGGAGAGGAGGGGCACTTTTGGAAAGTAAAGAATTGTTACATTATTTTAAAATGAGTTTCGGATTAAAAATGTCCCACATTGATATAATTAGAGGGTAAGGTGAGAAGGGTTCTAAATACACCCATCCAATAGGTTTTGGACATGTGTAGGTCATAGATTTAACATTATCATTGCATTTTATTTAAATCCTTTATTAATGAGGTATTCACTGCATCATCACGATGTCATAACTAATTTAATTTAATTGAAGTCTAAAAATTATAAAACAAATATCATGATGTTGGAAATCGTTTTATCTTTCTAATGAATATTTATAGTAAAAAATATGACTTGTATAACCCCATGTAAAAATTGTTTTAGTAAAAAATCACATGCTTGTGTCATTTTTACTTTAACATTAAATAAAAAATTATTTATGTCATTTCCCAACCAAAGTGGCTCCATGGGGTCCCCAAGATGACCCATGGATTGTCGTGGTCGGCCATGACATGTCCAATGAGGGTAGGACAAGTTTAAATCTCATCTCATATTATTAAAACATTATTTTTACCTTAAACTACACTAATTACCACTAATCGCGATTAAGAACTTAAAAGTTACTATTCACCAAAAAATTATTTTAATCTCATTGAACAACATTTTACTTCTTAATGACAACCATGTATGTCAGATTTTTGAAAATCAAATCACAAAAGTGGCAATGTTTCATTTAAACAAAAAATCAGTTTTTTAACTACCACTTAGTGGTTTCAATATTCATCAGAAATTGAAGTTTTTCAGAAAGATACCAAAACTTCACCCTAAGCTATATTTGATATTCCGAATTCAAAAATGATGTCTATTTTAAAAAATTCAAAACATGTAATATGCATTAATTAATTTAATAACTAATTCCCGCTTTCATGACTAATAGCATGTTTTTATGAAACAATATGTATCAAAAGATTGACACTAGTTTAAGTCCAATTTCAAAGTGAAATTGATTCCAATGACCACCATTAGATAAAATGGTAAAAATATATTCTAATTTCCCTTCAAAATCAATTCAAAAGATAATCTAATCATATAAATAAATTATATTCAAAAACGGTTTTGAATTAAAATACTACATTTTTCACTATTCATTAAAAAATGAACATTGTTAGAAAAATACCAAAAATTCACACAAAGTAAATTTTGATGTCCCAATAATAAAGAATAACTTTATCTTGACAAACATAGATTATAAAATTGTCAAAAGATAGATTTATAAATGGTTTACCATCAAAAGGCAGTAAAACAATCTTTTAAAAATATTAGTGTATTCCATGCATAAGATTGTATTTATTTTCATTTTAATCCTCTAAAACACTATCTTAATCATTAATAGACATAGATAAAAATATATATTATTCATTACTTACTTGGGATGTTACATACTTCCCCGCTTTAGAAAATTGCATCCCCATAATTTATTTACTTATCGAATAAATGGGGTTACTTGTCCTTCATTGCATTTTTAGATTCCCATATTGCCTCTTCCATCATGTGGTTTTTCCACAAAACCTTTACCTGATTAATCACCTTATTTTGTAACACTTTCTCCATGTGGTCAGGAATCTGGACCGGTTTTTCCTCATAAGATAGGTTCTCTTCTAGCTGAACTACCTCTGGACTCAAAACATGAGATGGATCTGGCATGTACTTTATCAACATCGAATTGTGAAAAACATTGTGTACCTGAGATAATCTCGGAGGTAAAGCCACCTGGTATGCATCTGATCCAACTATCTCCAGAATTTCATATGGTCCAATGAACCATGGACTCAGCTTTCATTTCTTACCAAATCACATCACACTTTTCCAAGGTGATACTTTGAGAAAAACATGATCACCTACATCAAAAGAGAGATCCTTCCTCCTGTTGTCCGCCTAACTCTTCTGCCTACTATGAGCTGTTCTCATGTGTTTCTGTATCAGCTGAACTTTTTCTGCCAACTCTTCTACCAATTCTGGTCCCATCAACATCCTTTCACCCACTTTATCCCAGAAAGCTGGAGTTCGACACCGCTTCCCATATAATGCCTGAAATGGTGCCATCTGTATACTGGAATGAAAACTGTTATTATATGAAAATTCGACCAAAGAAAGATGTTGGTCGCAACATCCCTAATAATCCATAGAACAAGCTCGTAGCATATCCTCCAAGGTCTGAATTGTTCGTTCTGACTGCCAATCTAATTGAGGATGAAAAGCTGTACTAAAATTTAATTCAGTACCCAACGACTTCTGAAGGCCTTTCCAAAAGTTAGAACTGAACCTGGGATCACGGTCAGATACAATGGAGAGAGGAACTCCATTTAACCTGAATATCTCATTAAGATACAAACTGGAAAGTTTATGTAGGGAAAATGTATCTCGTATTGAAAGGAAATGAGTAGATTTAGTTAAGAGATCAACAATAAACCAGATTGCATTATTACCTCGAGATGTATTCGGTAATCCCACAACAATGTCCATGGATATATTCTCCCATTTCCACTCGGGCACTAGTAAAGGCTGAAGCATCCCTTTCGGTAACTGTCGCTCTTCTTTAACCTGTTGACATGTCAAACACTTCACAGTAAAATCAGCAATATCTCTTTTCATTCCATCCCACCAGTAATACTCCCGCAGATCTCTGTACATCTTAGTACTGCCCAGATGAACTAAAAACAGTGAACTATAAGCTTCCCATAATAACTCTCTCATCAATTGTGAATCACAAGGCACACACAATCTCTTCCCAAATCTCATAACACAATCATTATCAATGTTGAATTCAGGCAACTTACCTTTCTGAACCAGCTCTACCTTTTTCAACAACTCACTGTCTTGCTTCTGTGCTTTCTTGATTCTATCTGATAGAGAAGATATCACTGATAACTGAAATAAAATAGAAGAACATCATGTGCCAAAAACATCTATGACAAAATTCATCAAATCCTTAACCAAAAGATCACGTTCTAAACGCAACATTGTTAATGAATCATTACTTTTTCGACTCAAAGCATCAGCCAATTTATTTGCTTTTCCCAGATGGTAACGAATTGTAAAATCATAATCCTTGATTAATTCTAGCCATCTCCTCTGTCTCATGTTTAACTCTTTCTGAGTGAATATATACTTTAAACTTTTGTGATCGGTATATATTTCACACTTTACACCATAAAAATGATGCCTCCAAATTTTTAATGTGAAAAAAACAGCAACTAATTCCAAATCATGTGTAGGGTAATTTACCTCATGAGTTTTCAACTGTCGTGAAGCATATGCAATTACCTGATCATTCTACATTAGGACGCAACCAAGTCCATTCAATGAATCATCACTGTAGATAACAAACTCACCATTCCTGGAAGGTAGTGCCAAAACTGGAGCTTTCACCAATATTCTTTTCAATTCCTGAAAACAATCATCACATTCTTTTTTCCAGATAAACTTAACACCCTTCCGAGTTAGCTTAGTCATTGGACTAGATAACCGTGAAAAATTTCTAACAAACCTTTGGTAATAGCCTGCCAAACCAAGGAAGCTACGAATCTCAGTTACATTTGTGGGTCTTGGACAGTCTTCCACAACTTTTGTTTTTGCAGGATCAACATTTATCCCATCTTTAGAAACAATGTGACCAAGGATAGAAATTTGTTGCAACCAAAACTCACAATTGCCTAATTTTCCATACAATTTATTTTCTTTTAAGGATTGCAAGATAACCCTTAAATTTCTTTCATTATCCTCTTTAATTTTAGAAAACACCAAAAATATCATCAATGAAAACCACCACAAACTTATCCAAGAACTCATGGAAAATTCTATTCATTAAGTCCATGAATATAGCAGGTGAATTGGTTAGCCCAAAAGGCATTACTACAAATTCATAATGGTCATATCTTGTATGAAACACAGTCTTCGGAACGTCTGCTTCCTTTACCTTCAGCTGATGGTACCCCGATCTCAATTCAATCTTTGAAAAATACTGTGCTCCCTGGAGCTGATCAAACAAATCATCGATATGAGGCAAAGGATAATTGTTCTTAACAGTGATGTTATTCAAGGCTCTATAATCATTGAAAAGTCTCATTGAACCATCTTTCTTTTTAACAAATAAAACAGGAGCACCCCATGGTGATGTGCTAGGTCGAATGAAACCTTTCTCTAATAAATATTGCAATTGCTCCTTCAACTCTAAAAGTTCAATTTGAGCCATTCGATAAGGGGGTTTTGAAATTGGCTTAGCATCAGGAACTAAGTCAATAGTAAATTAAACTTCCCGGTCTGGTATTATTCTAGGAAACTCATCAGGAAAAACATCAGGATACTCATTTAACACTTGCACATCATTAATCTGAATAGTTACTTTATTTTCAACGATGTCTGCAAGGTAACATTCATTTCCATATTTTACAAGTTTCTCGTCCTCTTGATTAGTTATCAATAGTAAGGGTTTATTTTTGTACACAAACTGAAATTCTTTCTGAAAATAAACTTCTTTAGCTCTACAATCAATCTTAGCATGTTAAATAGAGAGCCAATCCATACCCAGGATAACATCAAACTCTATTAGAGGTAGAACAATAAGGTTTCCAAGTAGGTTATTTCCACAGATAAGGATAGGAAGATTCTTATAAATTCTATTTGCCTCAATATTTCCCCCAGGTGTTTTTACCAAAAGTTCAGGAGTCATTTCTTGAGATGGTATTCACATTTTACTAGAAATTTTTTCAGAGATGAAAGAATGTGTAGACCCCGAATCAAACAAAACACTGAATAATCTGAAAAAACAAACAAAGTACTTGATACAACTTCATTTGATGGCCCGACATCTGCGGAAGTAGTTGCAAACGATTTCACCACCCCTTTATGCTAGTAGTCTAACTGCTTCCCATCACTCAAGCTCTTTGTTGGACACTCGTTTGCATAGTGACCCATCTCATTGCACTTATAACATTTCACTAACTGTAAATAAAATTTGGTCTTACCTTCACATTGATCCTTTTCAGTGCAATTACGAGCCTTATGTCCCATCTTACCACATCGGTAGCACATTCCAGAATTCAGAAGACATTCCCCAGCATTCCTTTTTCCACATTTATCACAAACTGGAAACTTAGTTTTCTTACCATCAGACTTTTTTGAAGAATTCATACCTTTCACTTGCCACCTCGGCCACTTCTTCTATTGGTTGTTATAGAACACTTGATCATCGGAAAACTCCATTTCCACCTTCTCAGCACATCAAACAAGCTTTTAATAACTTTTAAACTCATAAGAAGCTAATGCCCTTCGATATTTTGGCTTTAATCCTGAGTAAAAACGATTGATTTTACTATCAAGGTCTCGGATTAAATTTGGAGCATACCTTGCCAATCGAGTGAACCATTCTTCATAGGCGGCCACTGAGTCTTCCTATTGCCTCAATTCCATGAATTTATTTTCCATCCTAAGTCGAACAACCTTAGAAAAATACTTCTCATGAAACATACCATTGAATTTATCCCAGTCAAGAGCATCAATCTCATCAGTGTCCCTGATATTTTTAACCATAGACCACCACTGGTCTGCCTCACCCTCCAAATAGTGAATATCAAGACTAACCTTTTGATTGTATGAAAACCCCACGACATCGAAAATCTTCTCCAGTGCTTTAATCCACCCTTCAGCTAACACAGGGTCAGATGATCCTCTGAATTATGGGGGATGTTGCCTCATGAAATGTTCCACCACTGACATGTTCCTCTGCGGTTGATCTGGCTGATCTCGTGCATGGATACCACCACCATTTATCACTTGAGTCAACTGCGCCATTACTGCAACAAACTATTCAGTTCCAATTCCGACCATCTCAGGATGCTGATTCGGAAGGTTATTTCCTTCTGTATGCCTTCCTAGCACTGCTTCCCTGTTTCCTCTACGGAAAACCATTCTGAACAAACATGTCTTATATGAAGAAACATGGTAATCTTCCAATACTATATCACTTCAATTTTACCATAAAAAAATATTTTTGGATAATCATTTAATATAATTCTAACTCCTAAAGTTATCTAAACCAACCTCTGAAACCAACTATAAGGCCCCCAGCCTTAAGCCTTACTTAATCTTGAGTTATTACAAGATTACACATTGATGATCTTTTCGGGTTTAGATTTTTAGAGAATTAGATCATAAAACTTGAATTACATTCCACATATAAACAAAGTGGTTACATAAAGAATGTATTCCTATTTCCCATCAATGGAAACATATTTAAAATAAAACATGGATTCATTCTTGACACTTCCATGACACTAACATCATATCATGTACCTTTCCCTTGACCTGTGAAAAACATTTCAACAAAACTTTGGATGAGAATAAAAATCTCAGTAAGGGATATAAAAATATGGAAAGCAAACATGGGTACATATATACATAAGAATGAAATCATACTTTACCCATAAAACATAAGCACTTTAACATACCTCATCAACTCATGAATAAATCATAGAAATCATAAGTCATAAAGGTAACTTGAGGCATCCATAACATTCTTACGTAGGGAGTAACCCTCTTGGTTACATTTGGAATACCCATCACAGAATAATCCCTAAATCTCTTTGTAGAAACCATAACATTTCACCCCTTCGCATTACCCAATGCATTGGAGAGCTATATCGGGCTCACCCGCCCTTAGTCTATCATGGAACCACCCGTCTTCATAATAATGCCCAAGTACCTCAACATAATCATATCACATAAAATATTCATAAAGGAAACATAACATTTCCACCATTCAATCACAAGATATCAATACAACACATTGATATAAAAACATTATGAAAAAAATTTCAATACCAAAATAAAATAAAAGTAAAACATGGTATTTATTTTTCTTTTTTTTAAAGGTATGGCTTATAGAGGAAGCCGAAACTCAAATAATGGTCACGGCGGTGGAGAAGTCGTTGTCGCCGCATATGTACGACAAAAACATTCCCTTTTGTCATTTAGTAAACGCTTCGTATAAAAAGGATTCCTTTTGAATAAACATAAAAGTCAAAGGGGTTTATTCACCATATAAAAGAAGGTTATGTATAAAACAAAATATGCCTCAATGAAAGGAGATTGAGACGAAGTCCCATACCTCGGGTCCGACTTGACTCGGTCGTTCTTTAATCACCCGAATAATAAACATGAGTTAATTTATACTTGTTTAAGAACCCTTTTTATGTTCATTATTCCTTTTATATCACTTATTTCCATGTCATGAACACTATGTAATTATTGAAGTTAATAACGGTCATTTTAAAGATCATTGGTACTTGAGTAAAAAATAAGCCCTTTATAATTACAAGTTGTTCATGAATCCATTATATCCAGAATGGTATTAATGATGTAGATATCATATATGTCATATATATCCAGTACATGCATACATTTATAATATTATATAATCATTTAGAGGTAAGAAATGAATTGCACCATTCATGGAGACGGTATGTTGTACGTACGCATGAACGCTACTTTCATTTATATTTCATATTTTATAGAATGGAATCATAATGATATAAAGGTATATTATAATTCCAGTATAATATCATATATAATATCATAGTTCCATCCTTTATACGTCCCACATATGGTATTTAACGAATCAAATCACTTTGAGGGGGCGGTAGTCCGCACTTCCTTAAATGAAAATATCTTGTTTATCCATAATGGAAACCATAATGATATGCTCCAAAAGCAAAATACAAAAGCTTAAGGAAAACTTAAACATATTATATATCAAATATATATATAGTGACATCTTAATGGCCACCTTTTAAGGTGTTAAAAGAATGTTGAACAATCATCGTTTCGGGAGGCATAAATTCATCATCCACAGAAACAGTATGTTCTTTAACCATTAGATGTAGGTGTGTGTAAGTGTAGCTCGAATCCTTCTTATAAAAACATCCTAGTATATTTAATATACTGGATTTTTTACAAATAAAAAGAGTTTATGGGGTTGGAGAAGCAAAATAAAACAAAAGGACTCAAGTGAAAACATTAACTTAAAATCGGGTAACTCCCTTTGGTTTGAGCTCAAAGGCTTCCTTGGGAAGACATCATCCCAATGTGAGGATTCAAGGAGTAATAGAGGGATGTGGAGAGACAAAATGGGTAGGTTTTGTCCGAGCCAAAGGCTTTGGGAGTGTGGTTAAGGAAGTAGAGGTGGGGGCCTTTTATAAGAGGAGAGGAGGGGCACTCTTGGAATGTAAAGAAATGTTACATTATTTTAAAACGAGTTTCGGATTCCAAAGGTCCCACATTGATATAATTCGAGGGTAAGGTGATAAGGGTTCTAAATACACCCATATAATACGTTTTGTACATGTGTAGGTCATAGATTTAACATTATCATTTCATTTTATTTAAATCCTTTATTAATGAGGTAATCGATGCATCATCATGATGTCATAACTAATTTAATTTATTTAAAGTCTAAAAATTAAAAAAAAATCATGATGTAGGAAATATTTTTATATTTCTAATTAATAGTTATAGTCAAAAATATGACCTGTACAACCCCATGTAAAAGTTTTTTTAGTAAAACATCTCATGCTTGTGTCATTTTTACTTTAACATTAAATAAAAAATTATTTATGTCATTTTACAACCAATGTGGCTCCCTGGGGTCCCCAAGTTGACCCATGTATTGTATTGGTCGGCCATGACACATACAATGAGGCTAGGACATGTTTCAAGATCATCTCATACTATTAAAACATTATTTTTACCTTAAACTACACTAATTACCACTAATCGTGAATAAGGACTTAAAAGTTACTATTCACCAAAAAATTATTTTAATCTCATTGAACCACATTTTACTTCTTAATGACAACCACGTATGTCAGATTTTTGAAAATCAAATCATAGAAGTGGCAATGTTTCATTTAAACGAAAAATCAGTTTTTTTAACTACCACTTAGTGGTTTCACTATTCATAAAAAATTGAAGTTTTTCAGAAAGATACCAAAACTTCACCCTAAGCTATATTTGAAATTCTGAATTCAAAAATGATGTCTTTTTTAAAAAATTCAAAACATTTAAGTTTCATTATTTAATTTAATAACTAATTCTCGTTGTCATGACAAATAGCGTGTTTTTATTAAACAATAAGTATCAAACGAGTGACATTAGTTTAAGTCCAATTTCAAAGTGAAATTGATTCCAATTACCACCATTGGATAAACTGGTAAAAATATATTCTAATTTCACCTCAAATCCAATTAAAAAGTTAATCTAATCATATAAATAAATTAGATTAAAAAGAGGTTTTGAATTAAAATACAACATTTTTCACTATTCAATAAAAAAATGAACATTGTCTGAAAAATACCAAAAATTCACACGAAGTAAATTTTGAGGTCCCAATCATAAAGAATAAGTTTAATTTGAAAAACATAGCTTAATAAATTGTCAAAAGATAGATTAATAAATGGTTTTCTATCAAAAGGCAGTAAACCAATCTTTGAAAGTATTAGTGTATTCCATGCATAAGATTCTATTTATTTTCATTTAAAGCCTCTAAAACACTATCTTAATCATTAATAGACATAGATAAAAATATCTATTATTCATTACTTACGTAGGATGTTACAGTACCACCTATGTATTGAGTATGTTTGAGGGGTTAAATTTTTAATTCCTTAGGATTGATACATCGATTACATCATAAACATGAGATATTTTAGGTGGGAGTGTAATTCGATAAGCCAAAGCTCTGATGCGATCAAGGATCGTGAAAGGGCTAATGTATCTTGGATTAAACATTACCTTATTTCAAAATATCATCACTTTATTCAATGAAGATATCAGGTGTTAAACCATGTCTCAAATATCATACTCTAGGTATCATCCTTGATTTTCATTATAGTTCCTTTGTTGATAATGAGCAACATTGATGTGTAGCTGAATAGTCTTAACCTTTTTCACAATTTCCTTGACCATTTTAGGTCCTAGAAGTTTTCATTCCCCAACTTCATCATAGCATGAATGTTTCCTACACCTCTTCCCATAATGGATTTCATAGGGATTCATTTGGATGTTTGAGTGGAAAGAATTATTGTAAGAGAGACATACCAAAGGAAGATGATGATCACATCATCCTTTGAAGATAATTTCTCTTTCTCTCAACATTTCCTCAAGTTTCTAGATAGTCTGTTGTGATAGGACATCATTTAGAGGGTGACAAGCCATACTGAAGTTAATCTATGTGTTTAAACCACACAAAATAATTTTCTAGATCATAGTGTTGAATAATGGATCTTGATCAGATATAATAGATAGTGGTACTCCTTGTATATTGACCGCATTTTTGATGTATATCTATGCAAGTAAATCTAGTGATAATTTCACTTGAAGAGAAATTAAATATATGTTTTGGTTAAAATTTTCCACCACAACTCATATATCATTATTCCATTTTCATTTTTTGTATGATTGGTAATAAAGACTAGGGTGATGTTTTTCTATTTCCATGTATGTATGGGTAATGGTTTCATCATCCTATTTGATTTTTTCCATTCCACTTTCACTTGATGATATAAATGATGTATTATGGTATATTATATATTATACAGCTACATATTTTTCCACCAATAGTTTTCATAGAGATCTCGATACATATTTTCGCTTATTGGGTGGATGGAGAAGGTTGAGTTATGTGAACCATTAAATTAATCATTCTTTAACTCAGGTTTTGAAGGTACGAATAGTCTTGACCAAAATATCACAAAACCATCATCATTAATATTGAACTCCAAAAATTTACCTTTCCTTATAAATTGATCTCTCTTATGAATTCCCTCATTAACTATTAGATCATCACTTGACCTCCTCATAAGGGTTGGTTGATAAATAAATTGTGAATGGATTGATGACGTGCCTTCATTTATGTTTCCCAAGTTCATAATTTCATAATATATGATGATAAAACGATTCTCAATTCTCATCAATATTTTTGGATCTTCTATATATAGGTTATATTGACCGTTATTCTCCATCCTAATACGGTAGTGAATTGAGCAGTTGTGGTCATTTATCAACTCTAACCAAATTCATTAGAGTATGTTCATATCTCACTACATGAATATATAATTGATAATGTTGTTATCCATATATATTTTGCACTTCTCCCTAAAGACACAATGCAAAAAAAAAATTGAAAGCCAATATTAATGAATCTAACTCTAGATCATGTGTTGGGAAGTTTTTCTCATTTTATTTAAAATGATGTTAAGAATAAGAAACGAATTTATCATTTTTCATCAACACAGAACCCAAACCATTATTCAAAACATCACTGAAGATGAGGAAAATCTCAACACTTTTAGGTTGTGTGAGCACATATGTAATTATAAGTTTCATTTTCAATTCCTTGAATCATTTTTCTCTTTTATCATTCCATGAAAAAATGAATTCCTATCAAGTTATTTTGCTGAGAGGCATTGAAATTCTTGTAAAATTTCTTAAAATTTGGTAAAAATACCCAACTAACCAAAGGAAACTATAGATATAAATAATATATGGTGGACTCAAACATCCTTAAATTGCTTCTATTTTAAAATTTTATATAAATATATAATTTCTTGTGATGAAATTACCCAGGAAATAGACTTCCTACAAATAGAACTCACATTTGATGCATTTTTCATAAATCATATCCTTTCACAATGTCTTTATCATTTAATTCAAGTTATCTTAATGCTTATCCATGGTTTTGAAATATATTATAATATCAATAATAAATAATACCAAAAAAATTTCAATGTAATAACTAAAGTCTTTATTCCAAATTTCCATAAAGACTATTGGAGCCTCAATGAGTCTAAATGGAATTACTATGATTTTTTAGTGACTGTACCTTGTATGAAAAAAGTATATGGGATATCCTCTATCTTCAACCTATCTTTATAATATCCCAAAAACAGATCCACATTAGAAAATTATTGTACTCCATTATTAGATTGAACAACTCTTCAATCCATGGAAATGAATACTTGATCTTTCTTGTGATCTTGTTGAGCTCATAATAATCAATAGATAGGCACATTAACACATCCTTCTCCTTAACAGAGTGGTCTGGTGCACCCCATTATGATGAATTGGGAATATGAATACTTTATTGATATTTCATTATAGTATTTTTCATTAGATCATCATATTCCACAACAACAATTCTATATGGAGTCTTGTATAATTATAACACCATAGGTATAATATCATTTAAAAATTCAACATCATTCCTAAGAGGTAGACCAAGAAATTCTTGAGGAAAAACATTATTGTATTCCCTCACAATGAGAATGTATTCATTGATGCATCTTTCCTTAGACTCAATAATTTGATATAGATATTTTTTTCTTATAGTGAAATAATATCCATGTTTGAGATGTTGGGGCTAATTGAGATTCATTCTCAGAGAACTTGTACAATATCGGGGGGTTGATTTTCAATACAAAGAGTGATTTCCTTCTCAAGGTAATCTATGTAAGATATATATAAATAAAACTAATCCAAGCCTATAATTGCATCAAATTACACCCAATGTAGTATGACTTTGTTTTTTTGTAAGTTCATCCCAAAAATTGGGATAGGGGATGAGTTATGTTCTTGATATGTAATAATTTCCCTATTTTCCACATTCGTAGATAACTCAACTTTGATGATTTATGATGGTGTAAGAATAGCTATAATAAACTTTTATGATATGATTTAATGAATTGAACCAGAATAAAAAAGTACATTCACTATTCCTAAATTAATAATTAACAAACATGTCACCACCTCATTATTGGGATCCATTTCAATAATTTTGAGGGAAAAATCTCTCCTTGCTACATTAGAGGTGTTAGTTGTCTCTGAAAACTGTTTTCAAAGTGTATTTATTTGAAAAATTCATTAGTTCCTTATTTTTGAATCATTGAACAATAAATTTAGGGTTTACTGAAGAATTCCATTGATCTTTCATATTAGTGGCATTTTCCTACAAGAAATCACTGGCTAGGTTCCCTTCCATCCCATTCCAAACCATTTCCTCACCCAAATCATGAAAAATATAGGGTGATTATTTTCAAACCATTAGAAAGTGGGATATTGATGTTTTGTTGAACTATTATATCTCTCTTTCATAACTACAAAATTAATCTACACTTTCTTCTTATTATCCCCGTGATACCCCTAGGATTTGCTGATCTACTTTTGAAAATTCAGGGAACATCAGTTTATTTCATCGTAGCTATCAATGTCACGGAATCCTAGGGATTTCCATAGTCCTTGTTTTATCCCACTGAAGAAGTAGTCAATCTTACACTCAGGGGTAATGATAAAGATATATGTGCATCATGCACTCCTTGTGAAGTTTCTCTTGTACGCCTGATAGATTCACTATTTTTTTGATTTAGGGTAAGGAAAACCCTTTCGATTTTAAGACAGAGAGTGCGGGGAAAATATTTGTCAAAATAATTTAATTATATCCTTTCATCCCTTTACCTAGATCTATTTTGCATGTTTTGTATTTTATATCAATGTCCACCATTGATCAACATCAACCACCGTATGATAAACTCCCAAAATAACATACTTTTATTTGGATCATTGAAATATGGAGAACATTTTCTCAATAGAGTTGATCCTTCTGCCAGTGATTAAGGTATCAGATTATCTATTGGAAGTAGAGTGAATTTAACACATGAAGATATCAATTGAAACTTGTTACATATTAGGGGGATTATATGCTTGTCCAAATCCAGGATAGGGTTTAGAACCTGAGACAATTGAGAGATTATTATCCTAAAGAGTTAAATTTGTTTTTCTTAATGGGTTGGGCATCTCATTTATGAAATCATCACATTACACTTAAAATTTATTATTTACCCAATTACTTCCATTTTCAATAATTGGATATAAATATTGTAATATGATGTATGAGTATATTAAACTTTTAAAAACATATATGTTAAATAATGACATTAAATTGATAACATATACATTACATGTATTTCCATTACATATGGATTTATAGGCTTCAGTCTTTGTCATCCACACTCTACTGCATAACATATAATAATATAGTAAATTTTTGAATCCATTAATAATGGTATGTAATGAACGTATGTATTACCAAAGCATATCCCCTATGAGTTACAAACCAACTGTGTAGTATGGCTCATTCTCATGTACCAGGTCACCCCGAGTCAAGCCCAAAACACATTGTTGAAGTAGTTTCTCATAGGAACATTTGTGAAAGAACCACATCAAATTATAGTATCTAAAAAGGGATGAATTTATTGATAACTCACATACTATATACTAATCAAAATTAATGGATGTGTTATTGTTCTTAGTCTTATCCCTAAGGATTTCACTACAGTTTTCCAATCCAAATCCAAAAAATAACTATAGTTTTCCTATGATAACAACTATAACAACCCTATTCTTTATTATAAATTAATACATGATTTAATTATATGAAATTAAAATTAATACTACCACATAAATTATAAATCAGTTTTTTTGGTAAATTAGTTAAGCTGCACTATAAATATAAACATGAATTACAAAATATTTATTGAAAACGTCTTTAATATTCTTGATCATAAAAATGAATTGGATTACGAAGATAAATGCATAATAAAGGGGAGATCCATCAATCCCGGTAAGGGAAAAAAATTTAATTACATAAAGATAATAATACATGTTAGGCAAGGAATAATAATTGGGAATAATGGAACATGAATAATAAGGCATGGTATAATAAGATAATAATGACAAGTGCAATGTGGAAACAACTTAAAAGACTTCATCATAAACAATGTTCAAGAATAAACCACCAAGACATCATGGTGGAGAAATTACCTTATATGAATTAGGTACACCCCTATCAAATCAGGACATATCATGATACTAAAAATTACCCAATGCATTGAAGCACTATATAATTCCATGAACACCCATCAGTTTCATTTCATTATTATTCATAGATATGCCACAATGATCATAGAACATGGATTTTTTCATCATAAAAATTTATTAAATAATCAATAAATGTGCAATAAAAACAAATTAATTCACCAATCAAAATGTATACATGAATAAAATTGATGACCCTTTGTTGGAAATAGGTACGTTACTCACTTTTAAATTAGTTTGGCAGGGAAACTCATGGTCAATATTACACAACCTAATGACGTTGCATATAATATTTAAAAAATGTATTTATGTTATTTAAATGGGAATATCATCTTTTGGACATGAATGGTAAGGTAATAGTGACATTTAAGGGAATTTACACAAATTTAGAATTTGAAAAAAGGGCATACAATAAGAAATATTCTTGAAAAAAAAGACAAAGGAACTGATTCTTATGCAATTTTAGCATGGGTAAAAGGTGTCCATTAGAGAGATTATTGATGGATAAATTTTTATATCATAATTTATACATTATTTGGTCAGTATTATATAGGTAAGAAGTCATACCCCATCATTAGTAATTGAAAATAAAATTACATAACAAGATAAAGAAACTAGGGTAAAGATGAGAAAGGAAAGAACCCTTGCTTGAATGTGTAGATCCAAGATTTTGAAATGGGTATTATAGAGAGGTTATTAAATAATGAGTAAATTATAATATAATTTTTAGTTAATATAAACAGGATATTGGGTGGGTTTATATAGGCAAAGATAGGTATTTATTAATATTTTGGTTATCGACTGTTCAAAATTAAATATTCAAAACCAAAAACCTTCCCTTGTTTTTCCCTTAGTATATTCCAATGTAAATCTTTGTTAATTATATATTTAATAAATGGGTCTGATATAAAAAAATATTACAATTTCTTTTTTTGAGGTGAGACACACATTTAATGAAATGAATTTAAAATAAAAATATATATTATATTTTATGGAGGACTCATAAAGGCTTTTTAAAATTTATAAAAAACATTAAATAACATTATTTTAAGGATAAAATATTTATTTAGTCTAGGATACCTGTTATTTTATTTATTACACAATATTGGGATCATTATGATGTCATAAAACACACTATATATTTATACGGTATTTAATATTAACCTGAAAATTCTACGGTCTCAGAAAATTATGATAAATCAACCATTGGTAAATTTTGACAACATTATTATAAAAATATTATTTATTTTATCTAAATAAATTTCTAAATATTGGAATTTACATTTTTTAAACAAGAATCTATGTTTATTGAAAACTGAAGAGTTTTTTATAATTAGATATTATAAACCCTTATAAAAAGTACATCTCTCATTATAAAATTATATTAAAATTTATATCTAATAAAAATTATTTAATGATATTTCTTATAAAAATATGATTTATTACAAAAATCAAATAATTAATCAAAATAAATCCCTTAATAGAATTTGAATATTACCCAAAAATGTCATTTGAGTTTTAGTGAATCAAAATCAAAAAAAAATTAAATGACATAATAAAAGTGAAAATAGATATATTATTCTATAAAATATAAATATTATTATTATTATGGTCTTGATACGTATACCTTTATAACATCGGTGTACTCCTTAATAGTACGGTGCATGACATTGAGACATTCTTGTGGTCATTCAACGAACATGGTTTGTGATGTGATCTCGATGAGTATGAACTTATCATGTTAATGGATTATATCATCCTTTTGTTGTTGGGTATCATATTACCCTTGGAATATTTTAATTCCCAAATATGCTATATCGCTCAAAATATCTTGTAAATTGGATTCATATGGAAGAATTCTATTGGTTGAGGTCATCAATTCATTTATCAATGTATATTGGATTTGATAAATTCTTATGTTTATAATGATCATGTGATAACCTTTCTAATGATTTATAATCAAAGATTATAATAAAAATGGTATTTTAAATCCAAATAAATATCCATATAAGTGCGTGTAATTTTTATAACCATATTACATAATAAGACATTTAATTAAACCACAAAAGGAACCTTTATTTATAGTAGTTCGTGACATTACCATATTCCCTTTTATAATTTTCATTAGTAAAACACATCTTCATAACATAGGGAAATAGAATCATAAAGAATGTGGTAAAATTAGGTACTCAGTAATAGTAATTTTTTTAGATATAAAACGATGATCATAACTCTACATAAGATTAAAATATTGGTATGAGTTAATAATCATTATTTTTTAATATAACATTATAAAATAATACCCAAATAAACCCATATCTTCAATAAAAATAAATGCACAATGATATGATGTTGAAATATTTAATAAATCATAATGACATGAATATATTTCAACACAAATGGTCATTTCGTAACTATAATTATAGGAAAAAAATTATTTTGAATATATCATAATTAATATTATGTCTACACACAATCCTCTAGGAAATATTAATTGAAATTAAAACCAAGTATAAACATAAGAGTATATATTAACAAAATATACCCCAAAAAATAACATTTTTAGGATAGGTTAACTTTAATTAAATAAAAATAAAAATTATGTCATGATATATTAAACATTACCCAGTGGATTGGTGGACTATAATGGACACACCCACCTATCACATAATGCTATATAATATATGTTTATTCTATAATAAATCATTCATACATTAAAAAACACTACATTAACTAATAAATAATATTGAGATTTAAAAATACATAAAACAAACATTTCATATGCAATATAGGGAATGAAATTGTATGGTTGTATAAGAACGCATCTCAGTGTAACATTGGGATCAATTAAGCATACTAATGAAAAAAACACATTTAAAAAAGAATTGATAAATAAATTTTAAGAAAAAACTTTTCCACTTTCAATACATTTAAAATATTAATAATATATTGGAAAAAAATAACGACATTTCTGAAATATTTGTGAGGAATAATGTCTGGGAAGGTTGAAAAAGGTGTTCACCTTATAAATTATAAAAATATACATTTAAAATTTTTTTTAATATATTATATTTAGAAACATTTAAGAGTCTTTTTTTGAAAGTGTTTAAATATGTCAATAAAACAGAAAAATCACCTTAATCAATTATATATGTATATAATTTGAAATTCATTGATGTATTCAATGAATATAAACACTAAGTGAAGGAATATTGATAAAAATAATTTGTTGTTGATGTTTAACTAAATAGAATTACAATAGTAATATTAAGAGTGATGGGGAAATGAAAATATAATTGAAAATTTTAAAAAAAGAATGACTATAATATATGAACATTTTGTTGTTTTTAGTGAAAATGAACCTGAAAATTCCTGAGGCATATAATCTTTCATATGTAATATTGACATAATAATGTGATATTTTATTAGTTTCCCTAACAAAATAGGAAATATTTACACCAAAATACTGTGAAATATATACCATGATATGGATATATATTCCATTTGATTATCATTAAAACCATAATTAAAATGTAATGAATATATTTTACACATCTTATAAAATAATTAAAGTAATGGATATTCCGCAAGTCCCAAATGAATAACATTTCGATGATAAACCCCTTATCATACATTTAGGAATTATACATAATCACTTTAAAATCATCCATAACAAGAATAATTTTCTTAATAACCCATTTAATAACGTCATTAATACTTGTAACCTTTTAAAATGTCATTTATAGTTATTTTTAAAAATATATTAGATACATATATTTTATTTTAATCATCATTTGTAATTAGTTTCAATTATTTATTATGTATTGGTTTCAGAATAGTGGGGTCAATTAATAATTATGGAATCAATTTTGTACACTAATAGTGTTTTATTGGATCTTTAATATGAAATATATTGATTTTTATTGTTTTTATATCATTTAATAAATAATTTAGTAATGTTTCATGAATGTAAAATTTGATGATGATGTTTCTTCGATAGTTTTTAACGAATAAGGGGTGGTATCTTATTAATGGATTTGATATTACCATTATTATTTTGGAATCAGAATGAAAACATTATTAAATTATTATTATTATATTTATTTAATAATTATGTTTATTTTGTAATGAATTCTATGAATTTACAGTACTATTCTTATTGATGTTTAAACAATCCTAAATAAGAACATACTATAATCTATTGGTGTGTATGGTCAATAATGTGATTTATTTGAAAAAATAGAATTATTAAAATGGAAATTTTATAGTATTTGGATTATATTATGGCGGTTAACCATATTATAATGGTGTTGAATATATAATAAAAAATTCTATAGTGATAAATAATTTGATCACTTTCATTGAGGCTGAAGTCTTCACATTCACGGTTGAGAAACATTTATTTTACATAGATTATGATGAATATAGGTAATGTTTTATAATTTTAGATTCATAATAATTTAATAAATATCATATTTATGATTTAAATATGATTTTTTCAGCACCATGCATGTAGGTAAATAATGAAGAATCATACAGGGTGTTCATGGAGGTAGTACTCCACACATATTCATGACAACGTCGCCATTTTTGAATGGTTTTAGAGGAATATTTAAATGGGTATTACAAAAGAATTATATATTTTTATAATATTAATTGTACTTATATTATCATAATTTCTTGTATAGAATAGTGTTGATTATGTTGAAAAAAAATATCAATTAATAATTAACGTTTGAGAACATTACCTCTCCCTTTGGATGTACTCTATTGGGTAAAACTTTAAGGCTTCATAGCTACTTATTTATGAAATAAAAATAATTCAAGAAAGTGAATAGAGGATTTAATAAGGTCTATTGTTAATTTTTTGGTGATTTTATTCGGTATAATGAGTTTTGAAATGGGGTAGGGGTGATCCCCTTTTATAAGTGAAGGGAGTTAATTTTTTTTATAATACAAAAGGTGATGTCACAATTCAATTGTAAAATAGAATCAATAATAGTAAATATTTAATTATTGGTTGTCTTTTACTTGATAATACCTACATAATTCCAAATAACACATGTTATAAACATTTTTTATGTCTTTTTATAATATCTTTTTTACTTCTACAATTATTATTATCATAATAGATGATTATTTCTAACCTATATAATTAACATTCAATGCCTATAAATAAATCGGTTCTTTTTCAATAATAAGTACCTGATGATTCAAAATTAGAAATAAATTTAACCTAATAAAATATAAATCTCTAAAAAATATATTTCTAAACATAATGCATATAATGTATAAAAGATTATTTTTTTGAAAAAGTGTATATTATGTATAAAAATTTCGTATACAAGGATAAACAATAAATTTTATTAATTTTAATGACATTAATATTAATATTATTAAAAAAATAACTTTTATTTTATTTTAAAATATATAGAAATCGTAATTTCACATATTGAATACTGAATAGAATGAGGAATACTAAAAACATTTTTATTAGAAATTATATTCGTAATTTCAAATATGTTAAACATGGGTTTTCATAATTCAAAATTTAATATTTAAATTCATCATTTTACTCCATGTATAAATATTTTACCATTAAGTATATTCGGAACGTTTTTAAATTATTCTTACTTCTTAATATCATTTTAAAATATATATTTTTTGTAATAAATTTATTATCACAATTCAACAAAAAATAAATTATTTCTGAAAAATCATTAATATTAACCATAAGATAATTTTTTTATCTATAATAATTTTTTTCTGTTTTTTCAAAATAAATTTATAATTTTGATATGAATTAATTTTAATACAAATCTCATATGATGATAACAAATCACGTTTTATGTCAAAAATGACTCTTTTATTAATATATGTTTTTACAATGTTAGGATAAGGTGGTTACATAAATTAACACATTCAAATTTAATGGGTATAAGATAATGATAATATTTAATTCTGAATTTCATTATTTTATCATGGTTTATATTTTATATTGGTGTTGTGTGTAAGACTAACTACTTAACATGATTTTTATTTAAGGAATAAATTAATTAATAAAAACTAATATTTTTAATAATTTATCTGTTTCATGATATGAAACCATAATAATTTTTACTTGTATTATATGAAAAATGTAATACAAGATATTCCAAATGGATTTGAAGTTCATCTTTTGCAATTTATAGGTGGAAAATGTGATTTATATTAAGAAACCTAAAGGATTCTTGTTGGGAAAAGATGATAATTATTATTTTAATGTTAAATAAGGATCAATATGGCTTGAAACATTCTTTATAGAATTGAATTAAATGTTACATCCATCTTTTAACAAGTTGTAATTCTAAAATTGAAGTGTGGACTCTGAAATATACATCAATGATGATTAAAATTCTAACTCATGTTCATAGTTTATATAGATGATATTATAATGGATTGAATTGGACATGGAACATGTGAGAAGTTTTTTATGGAATTGATGATATTATATTAAATGTTCAAGCTTGGTAAAATTTGATACTTTATATGTCTATAATTTACTTGAGAAGAATATAAACCATGTTTTAAAGGATTTGTATAGTGAATAAGATACCCATAATAGATTTTCCAAAGTATATTGGGTTTTTATTAATTAAACAATTAATTATAAAATATTATATATGATATCACCATCTATTTCAACATTCAATGTGTGACATAAAATGTATCATTTGTTGATTCAGAAGAGAATTCACATATAAAAAAAGGTCAAATATGATTTCAGGTTGTAGTATGATAGAATGGTAAGGACTGAAAAAGCGGGCTATATAGATTTATATTTGACATCAATTTACTATGAATGATGATCCACATATGGTGAATATTTCATTCTAGGTGAAAGGTGGGATGTTGGAAAATAAAGAAGAAATTTTCAGAACCCTTTATCACAATTGATGCACAATATGAGGTTGTGTAATGTCCTATCGCCAAGGACCACTAATCGGGACCTAGACTAGTAGTCATTATTGTACATCTGGTGTGCCACCCATTATTCTTTATGTTATCGATGGTAGTGAATATGTATAATAGTACGGTTGGGGGAACTTTACTAATATTTCAATGTAAAATAATAATATATATAAGGGCAGTCACACAAAAAATCCAAATAAATTAAGGAATAGAAATCTATGAATGCGATACAAAATCTTCTAAATAAACTATTATATATCAAAAAAAGTGTATAACACATGCCCTAAAAGACATATAACACGAACTAGTCATCTACACATGACCCCAAAATATATAATTTCAAAATTTGGAAAACCTTGGAAAATTATCTCAAGTTATAGACATATCCAAATTCAAATGATTCATCCTTATATGCTGATCATAAAGACAAGGACCGTACACCTGTCTAAAATTGCACTAAATTAAAATCCTCTTAGGTACTTAAAATCCCTAGTGGAACATGTAGGTCAAGTATGTAACTTACTTGGCCACCACCAATAGTCTCCGAAAATATAACTATATTAACATAAGTTATTGAACAAGTAATATGAATTAAATTATTTAATAAAAACTAGCAAATAACCTATGACGTATAAGATCAGTAGTGACAAGTGAGATCAACATATCCCATAGAATATCCTTACATTCTTGAACCACATAGATCATACCTTATTCTTTTTTATTTATAATTTCTTTGAACATGTCACATGAATTATTCCAACCATCGTATCATTCAAACCCTTGTTGTTGTTTTCTTTAGAGTATCATGTACTACCCAAAATTGTGTTTTATAAAAAGTATCATAAACCTACCAAAGTGGTTTTTAATTATTGTATGATAAAATTCCCTAAATGGGAGTTATTTAGGATCACAGACCACCCAAATGGGTATTTTTTAGTTATCACAAAAATTCAAAAATAGGTTTTTCATAGTAAGCCATGTCAAGTTATGAGTGATTTTTCATAACCAACATAAAAAATATACCATTTTATAAGCTATTCTTATCTACATTTTTAATATCATTTTTTAAACATTATTCTAAATTATCATTTTCGATATATATCAAAACACACTAAAATTTAATTTTTACTAACAAGTCATCAATTAAAATCTTAACAACAGTTTCCCATATCATAACCCATATATTTCTAGTTCACTATATCAATAAAATATCATAGTCTCACGATTTAATTTTGTAATAGTGTCACCTCCATTCACATTGACATTTATTTACATATAGTTCCCATTTATAAACTAGGGAGTTATCTTCGGAAAATACCATTAAAGAATAAAATTAACAAATGGATATAATTATTTTCATAATTTTCCATTATATAAGACACAATTCATTTTTAAGGCACATTCAGAATTTACTATTCCCATCATAAATATGAAAGAATTCTGTGACCACTTTTACTATTTATATTTATTATAAATCACATTTAAAATGAATCATAATGATTTCATATTTATAGTGTAATTAATAAGTTATATTTCCCAATAAAGTCATCCAATTGGAATCATATTTCATAAGTGAAGTTATCATTTCAATTTTTAAAATAAAAGCATGTGATGTTAGCCTCATAAGTATATACATTCCCAATCTAATTTTTTGGTTCATGGTAAAATGGATTTGAATTTGGAAGCAGATAAACGAAATAAAAATAGTGTGTATTAGACATAGATTGCATTATATTTCTCCAACATGAAAAAATAAGAACAAGGGGAGTTATCATTATTAGGATCTGACCTTATTATATTACAAACAACTGAATTTTAGTCAAGGAATAACATTCTTCCACATTGAGGATCTTCTAAAGTTATATTTTTAATGAATCAAGATATAATACATACATAACCTTCAACATTTATACATAGAAGATACCACAAAACAATTTCGATTTACTCAAAAATATTAAACATTTCAAATAATGTATGATTTCATCAGAAATACATCATAACATATAAAATGGACTCCATATTTGTATTAAAAATCCTTATAACCTATAAAAACAATTTAAAATGTTGGGAAATGAAAAAAAAGTAAGGGATATAAAAAGTATGAAAGATAACATTAGTCCATGAATACTTGAAACGAATTAAATCATTTTTAAAAAGACATACATTGTTAAACATAAGACTTAAACGAGATTCAAAACTCAAATAATCACATAATTAGAACATTGAAGGTTTCATGGGGAATTACTTATATAATATTATAACCCACTCAGGTACCTTATAATTTATAACCCTCATAGTTTCTTTATAATGTAACTCTCACTTCTACCTTATTGTGCAACCGTCGTAGTTACACTTGGATAACAATATTGTCGAACTAAAACATAAACATACCCAATGTAGTGTGGGGAGATATATGGCCAACTTTTCATCATAAAAAATTTCAAATAACCCAAACATAATCATACAACATGAATAATTTCATAAAATCATTGCTTATGAATTTGATAGAATTGGATTTTAAATCATGATTTTAAAAGAAAATCCCATTATAAATATCATATAATTGAACTGAGACTTAATAGAGTGAAATTAATATTCATATACACTATAAATATGAAATATTAAACATAATATAATCAAAATTCCACAAAATTGTTTTTATTAACACATAAATAATAAAGTAGAAGGTTAACCCAACAAATAAAAATTAGGTAAAGAATTCAATTAACTTATATTATTATTACCTAAAAAAGTTTAAAACTATAGTATTATAGTTAAAATAGTGTTATTAATATTTAAAAGAAAAATATTCATGGTTATAAGACCTTATAGCATCATTTCATAAAATCGTTTTACCGTATAATTATTATTATTTCATTCCCTCCATTGTTTCAGGTGTGTTTCCCTTCCCGGTTTGTATTTTATTTTTTTATATATGGAAATGAAATTCATGAAGTGAACTAAAATGGTATTAATATGTGTTAAAATTAATAAATTATTCCATAAATCATTTTAGTTATATGGTTTGACAACATATTATTAAATAAGTCTTTATTGATATCCGTGTGGATCATTTTTTTAGTTCATTGATATTCATGAGCATTTTTCACCTTATACCAATAATATTATGAATGCATTTTAATTATAGAAAATAATAGAGGTTATATAATAAAATTAATTTTTTTATTAAACCACTAAAATTATTTTACAAATATATTTTAAATATGTAATGGAAATTGAGAACTCATTATCAAAAATTTTGATAAATCAATACATCTTGAACGGTGTTTTTATTTTTAGAATAAGTTGAAGTGGAGAGATACAATGATGATTAATTTTCCAAAAACATGAAAAAATAAAAAATATATGTGATTATAGATATTTTATTCCTCTTGGATAATGTTATAGGACAAGTTTATAATAATGGAAAAGTAATTGAATTGAAAACTCTAGAAAATAAAATAGGATTTTACCTCTAGATCTCTTCTCCTCGAGATCCTATTTAATGCCTTTTGTTTTAGACATTTTGGGATACTCACAGGTCATGTACGTGGGTAAGATCATAGTAAATGGGATGGGTCATAATTTATACAATTCTATAAGATTTATAGGTGTTAGAGGACAATGGGGGTGAGGGCGGTATTTATAGTAGTGGTGATGAGGGGTTTACCATTATTTTAATCCATTGTTTAATATTTTTCCTCATGAATATAAATATTATTTATTCATGTGGCCAAAAAATATTAATATGTGCATGTGAGTTCCAAACAATGTCAATTTACATCATCCATGACACATGTATGATGTAGAAATTCATTTATTTTTCATTTTCCATAAATTATCGAATTTTTCTATTCACTAAAAATTCATTTATTTTCGAAAAATAAAAAATATTTACCCTTAACATTTTTCAACTTGAAGAATTATAAAATGAAATTCATTTTTCAAAAATAATTTCATTAATATTATTAAATTTATTTTTAAATAAAATAATAATTTGTTCTAAAATGATATTTTTAAAACTATATCTCATTTTATATCACCATGAAAAATGAATCTAGATATCATTATCTTATAACCTTAAGGCAATATAAAAATTGTACGATTTACTATTCATAAGGTTCATATTACTATTAATATTAATAGTCAAAAGGTTATGTAACAATTCATTAAATATCATGTTAGTTCTATCGGACTCCAAATAACATACTGATCACAACCGTAGATGTCTATTTTTTAAAAATCAAATCATAGAAGAGACCATATTATTTTTGAAGGATAGATTATAACTATCTACTTTAAACAATGTCTCATGAATCTAAATTTACATTTAAATACATATAGAGTTACATTCTCACCAACCTCTATAAATTTCTTCATCGCAATATTATTTATTTATTTATAAAACAAGTGATGGAACCTTTCCCTCATAGCATTTTCAGTTTCCCATGATGATTCTTCAACTATGTGGTTTATCAAAAAAAATTCTTGTAGGATTACCTTTTACCATAATACATTCTCTCTATGAATAAGAATCTGAAGCGATTTCTATATATATGAAAGGTCCTCTTCCAGCTGAACTACTTCTAGGCTCAATACATGAGATGAATTTTTCACGTACTTTTTCAAAAGCAAAATGTGAAAAAAATTATGTACATTAAATAAAAAGAAAGTTAATGATACTCGGTAGGAGACTAGTCCAACATTCACTACTGTTTCATAAGATCTAATAATCCATGGACTATGCTTTATATTCTTAACAAAAAGCATAACAATTTTCCATGCTGAGATTCTAAGAAAAACATGATCACCAGCCTCAAAGGAAATGTATTTCCTCTAGTTTTTTTGGTAATGTTTCAGCCTTGTTTGAGCTATCCTCATGTGTTTCAAAATGATCTCCACATTCTCAGCCATTTCCACTACTAATTCTTGTCCCATGAACTTCCATGACCCGAATTCATCCTGAAAATCTGATGTTCGACACCACATCCCATACAGTAACTCAAAATGTGCCATCTGCATATTGGAATAAAATCTCTTATTATAGAAAAATATTATAAAGAAATTGGTTGATCCCAAACATTCAAGTAGACCATTGATCAATTTGATATCATATCTTCCAAAATTATGAATCGTTTATTCTAAAAACCCATATAATTGAAGAAGAAAAACGGTATATAATTTTAATTCATTTTCCCAATGAATTCTAAAATTCATTCTAAAAATTAGATGTGAACATGGGATCTTAGTCATATATAAGTGGAAGAGGCATTACATATAACCGCAAAATTTCGTTGAGTTAAAATCCTGAAAGTTTATCCAAAGGCATTGTATCTCTAATAGTAAGTAAATTAGAATATTTAGTCAATCGATCAAAAATAACCCAAAATTATTTGTTATGTTAAGATGTCTTTGGGAGTCCCATAACAAACCCCATGGAGATATGTTCACATTTCTACATGGGAACTAATAATGGATGAATAATTCACATAGATAATTACCTATCTTCTTTACCCAATTGATATTTCAAGCATTTTAATGTAAATTCAACAATATCACTTTTCACTTTAATTGAAAAATAATTCTCATGATGGTCTCTGTTCATATTTTTGGTGCATGGATGAACTAAAGATGAATAACTATGTGATTAACTGAACAATTATTTTTTCATCTATGAATCACAAAACACACACAATATTTTTCAAAATATTCAAACACAATCATTATCGAGGTTAAATTCTAGGAACTTTCCAATTTTAACAAATTCAACCATTTTTTGTAGCTCATAGTCTTCATTATTTGTTTTCATAATCATGTCTGATAATAATGACTGCATTAGAAACCCCAAAAAAACATAGGTATTTCATTCACCAATAACTTCTATGCAGAAATTAATTGAATCATTAATCAAGTTATCATATTCCCACCATAACGTGGTTAATGATGCGTGATGTTTTCGACCCACATAATTTGCCACATTGTCTGCATTTCTAGGATGCTAATTAATCATTAAATCATTATACATTATTAGTTCAAGAAATATTCTCCACATGATGTTTAATTCCTTCTATGTGAATATATACATCATAAATTTATAGTCAGTATATATTTGGAATTTGTCTTGGAATAAATGACGCTTCCAAATTTTGAATGAAAAAATTATAGATGCTAATTCGAAATCATGTGTGGGATAATTTAACTCCTATAGTTTTAGTTGTCTTACATAATATAGAAATACTTAATTATTCTTCATAATAACACAACCAAGTCCCTTCAATTAATCATCACTATGGATGAAAAAATAACCATTTTTGAAAGGAAGAGCCAAAACGAGAGAATTCACAAATCTCTAATCCAGTTCATAAAAAGAATCATTACATTATTAAGTCCGTATAAATATTACAACTTTTTGTGTTAACATAGTTTGTGGTCTAGATAGAAGTGCAATGTTTTAAACAAGACATTTTAAATAATAACATTATCTAAGAAAACAATGAATTTATGTATCATTGTTAAGTCTTGTAAATTCATCATACACTTGTTTTGGTTGAATAAACTATTATTCCATCCTTATTTACATTGTTCCAAAGAAAATTAATAATTTTCAACCAAAAATCACAATTACTGAATTTTTCCCATTCAATTTTTTTTATGATATTCAACACAAACCATAGATGTTATTTTTGAACATCTTTAATTTTATAAAATACTAGTACGTCACCAATAAACAAAACTACAATATCATCCATGAACATAAGAAATATTTTATTAATAATATCCATGAATAAAGTAGCTGAATTATTTAACCCAAATCAAATATTAAAAAAAAAATCCCATATATAGTACACAATAATGTTTTTATGGATGTATGCTTCATTTACATTCAATTGTTGGTAGCCCGACCTTAGCTCAATCTACAAAAAATATTGTGCTCCCTTGATCTAAATAAACAAGTCATAAATTTGAATAACATTATACATGTTTTTAATAGTGATTTTATTCATGTCTCTATAATCAGTGACAATTCTCATGGAACAATATTTATTTTTCACAAACTAAATAGAAGAACCCCATGGGGATGTACTAGAATGAATAATTCCTTTATCATGAAACACATGTAACTGAATTTTCTATTAATTATGTTCCATTTATGCCTTAAAATAAGGGGGTTTTGATATGGGATTTCATTTGGAACTGAGCCAATTTTTAATTCAACATTCAGATCACGTATAACACCAAGTAACTCATAAAAAAACTTCAATATATTCCTTTACCAATAGCACATAATTAATCTGAATTGTTCCCTTCTTCTAAAAATTATGAAATAGATAACGTTCATTTCCATATATAAAATGTTTCTTATATTCCTGATATGTTTTAAACTATATGATTTCATTATTTAATACCAACTAAAAATATTTTCAAAAAAAAACTTCTTAAGATATACAATCAGCCATAACATGATAAATAGATAGTCAATCCATACCCAAGAATCACATCAAACTCTTCTAAGATAAACACAAAATGGTTTGTAGGTAATGTCTTCTAAAAGGCTATAAAAAATATTCTTATAATTCCTCTTTTCTATAATATTCCCCTGGATTTTTTATCAATAAGTACTAGTATCATTTTTTTAGGTGATATTTAAAATTTTCCCAAATGTTTTTCCAAAATAAAGGACTATGTTGACCCCAAATTAAAAAATACTTCAGAAAAATGTATGTCAAAAAAAGATATTTGAAAAAAAATCAATGTATGGCCTGACATATAATATAATAGTCGTAATGGGTATCACTACACATTTTTTCTTATTGGTTGGAATCTTCACATCATTTGGACCCCTTTTTGGGAAGGCATTTACATAATGACACATATCACCACATTTAAAACACTTTATAGATTGCATATTACAATTAGTATTAGGATCATTTTCATTACAATCATGTTCCATATATCCAAAATTACCACATTGAAAACACCTCATGATTTTTGGAAAGCACCCACCAAGGTAATTTTTAACACATTTTTCACAAACTATAAATTTATCTTTCCAACCAAAATATATCATTAATTGATTCATATACATTTATTTCCATCTAGAACACTTATTCTGTTTGTTTACAAAGTACATATCGTCATAAAAAATACTTTTTCTACCCTCTCATTAAATCAGACAAGTTTTACATATCTTTTGATCTCATCGGAATCCAATTATTTTTGATATCATGGATTCAATCCTGGGTGAAAATGGTTTATTTTACTATCATGATCCCGAATATGATTTAGAGCATACTTTTCCAGTCTGGTGAAGTTTTCTTCATACCCAACAACCGAATATTTTATGTTATTGCTTCTATTCAATGAATTTCTTCCCCATTATATGTCAACCCACCTAATGAAATTATTTTTGAATGAAAATAATTTACAATTCACACCACCATAAACAAGAAATGTTTTTTATACCTTTGATATTATTAACCATCGACCAACAGAGATCCTATTCACATTCAAGACAATAAATGAGAAGACATAAATTCTGATTATTTGAACACTGGATAACATCAAATATATTTTAAAGGGAATTAAACCATCCATAATCTGCAAGTGGGTTTGACGATACACTAATAGAAATAGGGTTTTTCCTCATGAAATGTTCTACTATAATCTTGTTCTTTTGTCGTAACTATGGTTGTTGTTTTTCATGGATTCAACCACCATTTATTTCCTACTTCGGTTGACCCATTACTGTCACAAACATCTCGGTTCCAATCCCTACCATTCGAGGCTGCAGATTCAGATGGATATCATTCTTTTGGTATCTTTCCACTTCATCATTCCTATTTCTTCAGTGGAAAACCATTTTTAACAAACAAAACTTAGTCGAAGCATCATGGTAATCCTAAAATTCTATAACATTTCAAATTTACTTTTGTTTAATGATAATTTATGGTATTGTTTTACATCATCATACCCCATAATGTTATTTAAATCGCACTCTTATACCAACTATAATAACCTGGCCCTTTTAGATTACATAATATTGAATTTTAGTCAAGAACACATTTCATTTCTCATTGAGGATATTTTTATGTTTAGAGTTTTAGATATATGGGATATAATACATAAATGACATTCTATAAAACATAAAGAATATAAATTTAAAAAAGAACGTATCTTGGGGAATTACTTATATAATATTGTAACCCTCTCATCTACCTTATAATTTGTGACCCTCACGACTACATTACAATGTATACTCACAACAAACCTATTGTGTAACTATCGCAGTTACACATTGTGTAACCATATGACCGACCTCCAAAAACCACATAACCAATTAATTGGAGAGAGATATAGGTCCCAGACTACAACATAATAAATTCCAAACAACCAAAACATAATCATACAACCTGAATAATAGCAAAAGAACATTTATTAAGAATTTTGTAAAAGAGGATTTTAAAGGAGGGTTTACAAGAAAACACCTTAAAAATATCATATAATTGATGTGAAAATAAATATTGTTGATGTATTATGTATATAAACTATGAATACACATAACTCAACATAATATATGCACAATTAATCCCCTAAAATTATAATACCACATAAATATTGAAGTTGAAGGTTAAACCAATGAATGGGAATCAAGTTAAGAATTCCCTTACATCGGGTTCGTCTTATGTAAAACATGTTTAATCTTTTACTATAATGATTAAAATATATTTGATAATATTTTAAAGAAACATATTCATGTTTATAACAACTGATATTTTCATTTCATAACATATTATTACCCTTTAATTATTATTATTTTTTTCTTACCTTTTCTTTGGGTGCGTTATGTACCTGATTCCCATGTGCGGTTTGTATTTTATTTTCATGTCATATGGAAATGAAATTCATGAGGTGGAATGAAATTGTATTCAAAGGTTTCAAAAATATTAAATTATTCTTTAAATAATTTTTGTTATATAATATAAGGAGGAATCATTATAATAATCTTTAGCGATACCTGTTTAGATCAGTTTTTGTGGTTCCTTGATAATCATGAACATATTTCATAATATACCATTAATAATATATATATAAGATAATTAAAGAACATAAAATAGGTTATATCCTACAATTTAAACAATTATTTATCCATTAAAACGGTTTTACGAAAATATATTTATAATGTAAAAAAATTGAAAACACATCATCCACGATCTTGATAAATCCGCACATCATAGATGATGTTTTTATGTTATGAATAATAGGAATAGTAGAGTGAGAATGATGATGAATTTTACATAATCATTATAAAATAAAAATTATATTTGATTATAGATCTTTTATTCCTCATAGATAAGGTGAGTGGAAGAAATTATATGAAAGGAAAATTAATTGAAATGATAAAATAAGAAAATGAAAGAGGATTGTTACCTCTTGATATCTTCTCCTTCAGATCCCCCTTAAGCCCTTTGGTTTTTTCCTTTTAGAGAAAAAAATGGTCTTGGACGTGGGGATAAACCATGGAATGGGGATTGGGAATAATTTAGAAAATAATCAAAACATGAGAGGTGTGAAAGGAAGTGGTGGATGACGGTGGAATTTATAGTGGAGGAGAAGAGGGTTTTACCATTATTTTAATCATTAGTTTATTCGATTTCATCAATATTATATATATTCTTGATTATTTTGACCAAAAATAGTAATGGGTGCCTATTAGTGAAAACTAATTTCTATTTACATTAGTCTTTCCTCAAGCATGATGTAGATATCCATTTATTCTGCATTTTTCATAAAATATGGAATTTATATGTTAACAAAAAAATAAATTTTTAAAAAAATTACAAAACAATTCACTCTTACCATTTTTTGATATGAATAATTCAAAAATTAATTCCATTTTTTGAAAATAATTTCTTAAATATGATTAATTTATTTTTTATATGAAGTAATTATTTATTCATAATAATAATAATTTTAAAACTATAACTCATTTTTATCACCCTAATATATTATCCATGATCTAATTACATTATAACCTTAAGACAATAAAATAACAATATGATTTAATATTCATGAGGCTCATATTCTTGTTAATATTACTATTTATAAGGGTATGTTAATATTTAACAAAAATCATATTGGTTCTATCAGACTCTTAATACCATTCTAGTTGTGACTATAGATATCCATTTTTTTGAAATTCAAATCATATAAGTGGAAATTTTTTGTTTCCTGGCTAGTTAATAATAACAAAAAAAATAAAGAATCATGAATTTCAATTATTTTTAAATTCTAGGGGTATTACAAACACTGCCATTGAATTACCTATAAATTAAAATCATCATGAATGTCACTTCAATCAACTAGGGATCGTTGTTGATAATCTATAGTTAACAGAAAAATCTTGGTCTTTAGGGTTTACTAATGTCAACATGGAGGATAAAAATTCTAAATTTAGGGATATTTTGGGTCAGCGGATGATATTTTGGGAATTCTTATAATTTAAAAAGCCTCTTGGGCCACCTATAAGTTATTGGACTTCCTTAGATATGTTATGGGATAATGGATAGCTAATAATGCTAAATCCCATGTAGGGATAATGGTTATCCACTAGTTATACAGTCTCTCTATTAGGACAATCTGATTGCACACTAGTAACCATTCTATACAAATTTACTTTTTTAGAGACCCCTTAATTATTTTGAGACCACTCTGAATTCATAAAATTATTCTAAATCTAAATAATATATTCATTAATAGGATTCAGATTTGGTAATAACATTTAATGGGACCCACACATTTATGATGGTTTAACATCTTAGAGCCTCCCTTCAATTTGAAAAAATATCCTCAGACTATAATCTCAAGAATAATTAATCCCATAACATATCCTTCTCAAAATACCAACTAGAACCCATATTTGGTAACAAGTATCCCTTGTTTCAAACTATGATGATTAAAAAACCATCATAAAGCCCACAAGATCATGGATTCACCAACCATGAATTCATTTGGTTGGTGGCACTGATCTGCATTCAACCTTGCATTCTCCATGTTATCTACATTCATTTATTGTATCAAATTATCACCCTCTGAGGTCTCCTAAATGAAAAAATGAAAATAAAAAAATAATTAAGAAGCTTCAGGTTGGTCATGGTATTTCCAAATTATAAAAAAATTACATCCTCCACTCCCGATCCGATAGATAAATTACTACATCATCACCAATTTTAACCAATTCCACCAAGATTCCCATAAAATGTTGGTATTCTGGGTTACCAAAACCATCATAAATCAAATAATATTTCACAAGACTATCCATAACATGAGAACTCACTTTTGAATTTTTGTTGACATAAAACCCCTAAGAATGGGAGCCCAAAAAACCAATCACACTATCAATAATATTCCATGATATTCACCTGGTTATATCACATGACCATTATAAAAAATTGGGAAGTCATCAATTTAAAAACCCAAATCTCCACTAAAAAACGAAAAACTGAATCATCTAAACCCAAACCTCATGATCTAATAATTCACATATTGTGGTTTTTTCTTCACCATATCAATCTATAATTTTTACCACATGTTATACCCAATCACTAAATCCTCTCAATGGTTTATTGATACACTAATTGATGTGACACAATATCTACAAATCATGATTCCTTTCCCCTGAAATAATTCAATGATTATTTATGAATTTATATTATATAAACCACGAATTTCATTTTTTTCTATAACTATATCCTAATGGACCAAAATAAGTCTTTTTGAATTTTTTTATCAAAAGAATAACCATTTATCATACCTGGAAGACTTATAAAGTATTAATTATAAAATAATTACATTCTTAATTATGATTATCATACCGAGTATGTGTCTGATTAGTCAACCTCACTTTATCTACACCAAACGATATAATTTGTGTTTTTTGAGAAAATAACGAACAATAAAAATGATATTTTTATTAATAACATCATCTTATTACTCATAAGGATTATCATATTAACAATACTACATAAGTCCATTAGAATGAAAAAATTTATAATAAATACATGATGAAATCATTTTTATATATCAAAAATAATGAGTCGTGTGATAGTGTTTATTCAACCTGACATTAGATGTTTTGTTAAGTCGATATATCAAGTGCTAGGTATTTGAGGCCTTTTCAAGAAACATGATAAATATCTCTGTTTATTTAATTCCTATAAATATTTAGTCATTTGAAGAAATAGATGTTGTTTGATTAATTAAATTTTCTCATATATTTCTAGAAGATTACTTATCATGAATAGATCATTCTTAGGATTTTGTAATTCTCAAGAGATTCATTCTTAAGAATCCATGTCCGTTTGTATCCTTATGGGTATTGGGTATTGTATATTGTGTATAATAATTGTTATAGTTAAGGGGTTTTGGGATAAGAAGACTTGGAATCTGATCCTTTAGATTGAGGGCTACTATGTCTTGGTAGATAGATTAAAGATGATCCTCATATTGAGGGTTTCTATGGGTTATAATATAGATCTATTAGAATCATCAAATCAATGGATTTACAGGTATGAAAATGCATTCATATATATAAGTATAAAATAATGGACACCTTTTTATGGGTTATATACTACAATACATGTAATGTTAAAATTGCTTTGTCATTTATATATCATGTAATTCATTCTCAAATTTTTTTTTCTTTTATATGACATATTTTTTAATAGTTATCTTTTTTGCTACATTTTAATAGAATGTGGATAATCATATTCTTTATTCAATAATATTTATCATACATAAAATTATTATGGTATTAACTCTGATATTAATTGAGTCTATAATGATTCCAATTTTTATGTTGGTATAATCAAACGTTATTATCATTCCGATTCAATAAATATTTTATTCAGACTGAGGTCTGAGATTGATAACTAATATTAAGAGAGCTTGGGATTTTCATTATATAAAATTATTAAACAATGAATTTAAACTACATTTCACCCCTTTTGTACATATTTTAATTGGAGTAGATCACATGATCCTACAATTGGTATTATATCAAAATTTTACTACTCTAATACTTGATACATTTTTTAAAAATTATTTACAATTGAATTTTGAGGAGGTTATTCTTATGAACATTTTTTTATAAAGATTGTTGTACACTAACATGTTTTATGGAAAAATAATTTCTATTGTTTTAAAGATGTATAATCTTAATATTGGGTAGATAAAAAATCCTAATCCTATCAAAAATTATATCCATGATAGTGTTGACTATGAGTACTGGAAGGATAAGTTAAAACCATTTTTATCAACACAGGGAGTAAAAATTTTGTTATGTTGACTAGAGATAATAAAATTTCAAATACATTAGTAACTTATTTTACTCATCAAGAGAATAAATAATAACAATTACTCTAAAAAGTATGGAATACTTTGTTGTGTTTTATGACAAGAATAATTTAATGTCATATTTCTTCTTACGAAGCTGCCAATAGTATATGAAAAATTCTAAAGGATAAAAATTTTCATACATATAAACTTATTGGGACTAGTATAGCTATATTATGAGGTGATTTACAAGACTTTTATTTCATTCTTGGAGAATATTTTTTTAAAATATATCATAGATTCAATATTATATTAAATATCTTACAATTTATTGGTGAGAAATGTCTTGATGAGATGATCTAGTTTAAAAAGATAATTGCTATCATGACCATGGAACAGAAATATAAGATAACAATAGTTGATGAGACTTCAATTTTGAATAATATTATCTTGCAGATCTTATTGGTACCCTTATATAGTAACATGGTATGATTAATATAGATGATGGAAAACCAAAAAAATAATAATGGAGGTATTTACATTTATACAACATCTACCTTACCATAAAAAAATATTCTAAATTTTTTTTTGTATTCAAGGGAGTAGATTTTTGTTGTTCAATATAATTCAAATATTTCTAATAATTTTGAGAATGAATTATGAAACATGTGAAAAAGGAAGAATACTATAATTTACAGGAAATATTTTCAATACTGATGAAAAAATTCATAATGATATTTGAAATAATAAATATGATGTAACTTGCTACGAATAAAAAAATGGGTCACACCAGAGCAGATTTTAGAAATATTAAGAGGAAAGTTACAAAAGAAAATAATTATAAAAGTATTGCATGGAAATATAATAAATATTAATGAAATAATGTTTGTAAAGATATCGATACATGGAGTTCCAATGGAGGTAATTCTTTTCATAGTTCTATATATAATAAAACATCTTGCCAATATAACATATTTTTTCCCGAAGGCTCCTATGGTTAATAAATTTTTCATAGATAACGAATAAAAAACATAAAACTTTACAAATATGTTTTTATGTTATAATTATCCAAATGAAAAGTATCTTAAAATATCTAATTAATAATCATCCACACTAGAAGATAATCATCATATATCTTATGATTAAGTAATATGTTTTAATAATGTTCATGGGAATGAAAATTTTATAATTTGTAAATCACATGATAATGATAATGATAAACATGATATGAATGATTTAAGAATTAATGTATTGAAAAATTAAATATTAGATCTTTAAAAATATTTTTATTATATAATTTCCAAAAGAGAAACTATTTCTTTGATTTTGAAAAAGTTATTTCGATGAAAAATATTTTGTAAAAAATTTAATTCTAAAAATATTATTAAGAAATTTAAATATATAGTTTTAAATATAAAATATGAAATATCAATTTTTAATAAATTTATATAAATGTTTACCACTATTATGGTATTTTTTGATGAAATTTATTAAAAAAATAGACATCATGCTAGTGGTTCTGGAATAAGCTATACATATAAATACCACATTTTTAGTAACAATTTCATTCTTCCAAAAGTGCATTTTTTGTACAAAATATCAAAGTTATGGTCTTTAGGAAAAATATTTTTCTAAAGAATATTAAATCATAAGGATTTCAAAATGCCTATTTTTTTTAAGAAAATTAGGATTCCTAATGTTTTTTCATCCATTAATTGACCCTTGATGGTTTGGATGCCAACAAACTACTCCTTTTGTTTTCAGCAAAACAAAGACTGTTCCAAAAACCATATGGTACATCGATAGTGGGGTTTCTAGAAATGTTTTTGGAAATAAATTCCTATTTCATATTATAATAAAAATAATAGGTGGAAATGTTAATATTGAAGATAATTCTCAAGCATAGCTTATCAGAATTGGAAACAATGTACTTCATGGAAAATATATTATTAAAATTGTTTTGTTTTTTGTAAGCCTTCCAAACAAAATTATGAGAATAAGTAAATTATGTGATTATGTTTACCTTGTGAATCATTGGAATGATAAATTATTATTACATCATTCCAAGGATGAATTTATTTTTTCTTTCAGTTTTTAGGAGAATGTTTACAGCCTTAACATAGAAGACATCAGGATATAATACATAAATTTACTCATTGAAATGGAATGTGAAACTTGGTTATGGAATAGATGTTTATAATATTGTAACCTTATAAACATATCTATGTTTAATATGTCATGTTTTATCTCTATTAGTGAAGTCTAAAATACTGATGATTTATAGTTAATCCACATGGAATTGTTTATTCTAGAAAATCGGATGTTTTTGTGTCAAATACTATGTATATGTCGTAGATAATTATTACAATAGATACACATGGGTCTCTTTTCTCACAAAGATATCAAAATATGTTTGAAATTTTAATACATTTATTGTCAATTCTAAAAATGGTTAAATCATTAAATTTTTAACTATACATAGTGATCATGAAGGGGGGGTGGTATAAATTATTTTTTTATTCTTATTGTACTATTAATGGTAATGAAAATAATTTTTTAGCACGTACAACCCATCATTAAAATGGATTAGTCGAAACAAGAAATATCATTCTTGAGGAAAAAAATATAACCATTTTGATTGAATAGTTAGTTGGAAAAAACATATTTGGGGATGAAGTATTTATTACTACCCTTTATAATATAAAATGAGATTTAATTATAAATTATATATATATAAATCTTTATGTGTTTAGGACAAATATATAACCAAATTTATTTTACGTCAAAATATTCGGTTCCAATGTTTTCAACTTGAATACTAAAGATAATTTACATTTTCATGCACCAAAATCCTATGAAGAAATGTTTTTATGTTATCCCACTACTCTTTATTTTTATAGTGTTTTTAAAAATATTTCTTTATTTATTGATGATAAATTACAAGTTATTTTTGAGGAAACTAATACTTTTTTATACAACATAATCAAACATCCTCGATTGTAATTTGTAAAAATGATTTTCAAATTTTGATTGAAAATTATTCTCATAAGGATATAACTCAAGAAATTTATTCTAATGAAATAACTCAAGAAGATATTCTCCATATTTTTAAAGAAGTTACATTTCAAAACCAATGAATTATATTGATTCTTATGAATCATTCTACTAAGAGTATCAATTGTGAAGTTTATCAACAAGTTACAAATAGATGCTCCTTAAGGAATTAAATTGAAAATATATATTTTTGTATCCAAATGTTCAACTATGAATAATTATGAGGATTTAAGTGATGTGGATTAGATTATGGATATATTTGATGAGATCAATGAATTTTAGAGGAACAATGTCTGTAAATTAGATAAATGATTTTTAAAAACATATTTAATTCAAGTGAAATGGTTTTCTTAGAATTATTGTGTTATGTATTGAATAATTGAAAGAATAATACATGTCTTGTTTCTAAGAGTTATAATCAAAAAGAAGGTACATATTATGAATAATCCTATATATCATAATCAAGACATGATGCTTTCTGAAAACTGCTTTCCAATATAGCATTATTTAATTTCAGACATTCTCAAATGGATGTGATATATGATTTTATTAATTTATATGTTCTTGAAAGTTTTTTATATTGAACAAAATCTGGGTTTTTATAATGAAGTAAAATTAGATCTTGTTTATAAACATATCAAATTTTATATGAATATAAAAATACCCTAGATCATTATAATATATATTAACATGATTTTTTTACAAAACCATTATAGTAAGGGAGTAGCGGATCCAAATGTATTTATAAAATAAGTTAATAAAAACATAATAATTTTATAAGTTTATTTTGTTGATAGTGTATTCAAATCAACTAAACAATATTTAACATATTCCATTTTAGATCATAAGAAGATTGATATTGAAATGTGTAAGATGTTTGAATTTTAATATATTATTAGTTTTTATATTTCAAAAACACAGGTAGGATCTTTTATATATGATCATATGTATATAAATTATCTTCTTTAGAAACATTTATATGAAAATATTAAAATTAAATGTACTCTGATCAGTTCCTCAAATAAATTATAGTTTTACAGGTTTGGGAAACCAATTGATCAGAATATATTTTGAGGTATAATAGGATGTATTCATTACATGACATCTAGTCCTCTATATTAAATGTTTTATATATTTTTATGTGTGATATATCGTGAAAATTAAACATAATCCAATATAAATGGTGTAAACATATTTTTCTTATTATCTTAAGGGAATATAGATATAGGAATTTTCTATTCATTTGGATAGGTTTTTGAACTAATTTTTTTTTCTAATTTGAAATATTTTTTTTATAGAATCGATAGGAAAAGTACACCTTTAAATTTTCATTTCATTGAAGTCATTTTAGATTCATATTAATATAATAAACAACATTAAGTACTACTTTATACTACAGATGTCGAATATTTGGTAGTTGGAAGTTTTTGTGCTCAAGTCTTCTTGATGTAACATATAGTAACAAACTATGTATTGAGTTTTACTAAAAATAAAATACTTTTTTCAATACAAGTTCAATTGCATTAATTATAACACACCACATCATTTGATTTCTATGAAAATTTATATAAGTCGCCATTTCCTTTATCATCACACACATAAAGGCGATAGCATTTTATAATTCAACGGAATTAAATATCAACATGATGATATTGTTACAAAACCTATTAGTTATAATATATTTCAATATATCAAATATAATTTAATAATGATTATCTTAAAGTAATAATTCATATTTACTCCATTTTTATATATCTTTTTATATTAAGACACTTTTTCTATATAGGGAGTAAATATTTTTTATCTTTTTAAAAAACAATTATATTTTCTTAAAACATTTTGTTTTATAATTTTTCTAATGTTTTCATAAAACCATTTATCATAATGAGTTATCTAGCTACATTTTCATTTATAAATTTTTATAGTTTGAATTCCCAAAATATTCTTCAAATTGAGATAATGTTATAATTTTTTTTGGAATCAATTTTTGAAATGATATTTCAAGAATCAAAAATTATCTTTATTAGTTTTCCTATTAAAACAATAATAATTAATTTTTATTTTGGTACTATTGTATACAATATTAATTTCCAAAAAATATCATTATTTTTTTATTTTATGAAAATGAAGATGAATATTTTATTCATACTAACATTTCTCTTCACTTTGAAAATTATGACAAATTTTTTTTTATTTTTTATAATATTTCATTAATATAGATCATTATTTTATGTTTTTATAATTTTATTTCATAATAAAATTGTTTTTTTGTTTGACATATTTCATAAAAACATTCTTAATCACAACCAATCTCAATTAGATCAATGTTTTGAAAAATATTCAATAATAAAAACCAATTAAAACTTTCTTCAATATAATGAAAATAATTGCATTTAATTGTTTTCATCTATACAATTGGTTTGGATATAGAATATAAATTGTGAAACTTGATACCTATATAAAATATCATCATTCTAAGGATTTTTTGAGAGGAGTAGAAAGGGATTCTAAGAAAGTTGATTCTCAAACTTCTCAAACTGATCAGGTGAATCAAAAAATGATTTATCTATTTATGAAATGATTTTTTACATGTTGGTCTTCCATATTTCATTTAAAATTGAATGTTTAATGACCCCTACCCTAGTATCCCAACGTCAGTTCGTAAATTTTTACATTAGTATTATAAAAAAGAGTTCACATACTGAAGGACCTAATAGTTTAGTAGAATTGGAAAAATAGATACAATTATATGTTTAATATAACTACATGAATAAAAAAACATAGAAAATCTATTTTTAACATCAATAAACATTTATATTAACCAAATATATCATTCATAATATACATCTTTTCATCTTAGTGATAAATAAAACATAAGAAAATGGTGATATCTGGTTCTGAGTGCAAGAAATATAGAGGAAGATATCATAAACAAGAAAAATAGATTATGGAATGATGATTAACTGAAACACATTCCATTTAATCAATAAGATGAGGATAATATGGTAGGAATAAAAACCAATTGAATAATTTCATATAAGTAATCATATTATAGTAAAACATAACCATGGATATTCTACTAGTTGAATAATAACATGGGTTATCAATTACTAATATCCTAATAAAGAAATTATTAATTTCAGACATAATAAACATACTATCAAGGCACTGGATTAGAATTAAACATATTTTGGTATTCTCCCATCCAAAATCTACTCTAGTTTGTCTCATGAGGACTATAAATGTATCGTAGGGCTATACAGGGCTCTACCCATCACATACTTAGTCCACTGCATTCCACTAATGGTGAATAAAATAATTACATATAAATCATTAAATACGTTTGACTGATACCACATTAAAATATTTTAACTATAATCATTGATGAAAATATTCTAATATAATTGTTCATAAATTATAGAGAGAAACATAATTTTACTCTAGAATGAAGTGTTATTTAGGAAAATAATTTGAATTTTTCATAAAATCAAACGATAAAAAGGAATATCCAATAAATGAAAATATAAGGTGATGTAAATTATGTTTGAGTCATAAATTATGTCAAATATAAGTGAAAACATGTTAAAATATTAAATTAGAAACATTATAAATGTTCCCCTTTAGTATGGTTTAAAGGGATATATTAAAGAGCCTTTAAAAGATAAAAATGACCAATTGATAAAAAAACATGAAATGAATGAAGGTAGTTTATTCAGGGTAAAAAAATTGATTTTATAAAAAATACTGGTTTCTTAAAATATATTATGGTGTGTACTTTAAAATGGGTATGATATTTGATATTTTATTTAAACAGTTCTTGTTTATTTTTGAGTAATTGAAATGGGAACCCGATAAATTATTTATTTCCCCATAAAATAAAGATAAAATTATATAGATACTTAATTTTAGATCATATAAATATAATTTAATATAATTATGTAAAAATAATTAGTAATTAAATTTTCGTAAAGTGAGATAAACTACAAGAATTTTAAGATTTAGCAACACTTATATAGCCATGGTTTAAGAAAAATGTTTCTAAATTATATTATATCACAACAGTGTTTAAAAAACAGTGGCTTCAGACATGGAATTTCCACCTCTCGGGTGGCTTTCCTCTCTCTGTCACCAACCCGACTCGAAACCCTTCTCATCTTCCTCGCGGAATATTCCTCACGGATTTCATTCCGTTGTTGTTTGATCTTTATCCTTACCCAAAGTTGCCACCCAAACTCCCACTATACCCATCTGATGATGTGGCCACCAAACCTCATGATGATTCTCCTCTGATGATGTGGCCACCCAACCTAGAGACAATCCTCTAACAACGACGCAACCACCCAACCTTGGGATGATCCTCCTCCGACCACACGACCACCCAAACTCTCCGGGATCCTCTTCGTCCGATGCGGCTACAGATCCAACTTCTCCATTGGGCCACCCTCTACCTTGACTCTCCAATGTGTATTATTTTTTCAGTATTCACACATTCTAGGTTCCCTTCTAATTCTCACCTGTGGGCGGTCCGTGACTCACATCTTGTGAGTGGCCTGCGGTAGAGTGTGTAAGGGTATTTTTTCTATTTCTTCTAATAATTATTCTATTTATGTCATTGTGGTTTCAATAATCTCTAATTTTCTCTAATGCATAATAGCATTCATGTGAACCAGGATGGTTCTAATTGCTCACATTCCCTATGATTTTTTCTATGATGAAGGGTTCCTTTGATTTCAAATCCATAGCCTCTTCAATTTTTATTGGGTAAGATACATTTTTTTTCGATTAAATGTCTTCTTAATTGTCACATTTGACTTTGATATTGTTTATTGGTATTCACTTATTGCATCATGTATGAGTTTTTTATTATTATTATTGGGTTTGACTATCTTATAGTGTCTTAATAAGAAAATTAAAGAAATCTAAATTTATGATGATATGATTTTATGTTGGGTTCTCTCGATTCTAGTCATGTTAGTTTAATTCAATTTATTTTGTATCAGTCCAAATATATTTGGTTTAGTATAGGTCTATAACATTATGTTCTTAATTTAGTAAATCAATTTGTTTGGATTACATTGATTTAGTAAGATCCTTGTAGATTATATTCGTTTTTATTTAAATATGTTGGTTTTCTCATTTCTACTAGTATGAGTTATATGTTCTATTTTATTTGGATTAGGTCATTTCTATTTGGTTTATTTTAAGTCTGTATCTTATGGTTCTTCTTAGTTTAGTGAATCTTTTTGTTTTGACTAGTTTTTTTATGTTAGAGTATTTTGATCAGCCTGGTTTGTATTTTTGGTTGATGTTATCATTGGTGAAGGTCCATTTTGGTGTTATAATCATGTAGAATTTTATGATGGGTTTTCTATTGTTGTTCCATGATTTTCTTGATTCCATGATGAAAATGGAATTTCATGTGAAACTAGATGAGGAGTAGTGGTGTTTAGTATCATTGGTTTGGATCTTTTGATTCGTTGATGCATATTGGAAATAGTGAGTTAGTTTTTATTAATGGGGCTAGAATAATGGTGACAGTAACTGATGACATAGAACGTTAGGTGTCACATGATTTTAGCTCTCAAATAGATCTCGAGATGTGTCTTATCTCTTCCCAAATCCTATGGTTCATTGAATTACTACTTGCTAATATAAATTTTATAATTTTATTTTTGGTGCCTTTCTATTATTTATTTTTTGTTTTTTTGGTAGTATATTGTGTTTGTTCACACTAAACCCACAAATGGGTTTTCTTAAAAATTAAAAACCAAAGAGGAGTTAGAGAAATCATTCAATGAAAATATCATATTTTTATTATAGTTTAGGTTAGTTTGGTTAGGGACCCATTTTTTATTTTATATCATTTCTATTATTTTCATTAGGGTGGGGATTGTAGTGGGGGTAGTGGGGGTGAAGGGGGGGACAATGGATTGGGTGGGTTTAGTGGGGTGGGGTGAAATGGGGTTGGGATAATTGGGATGGGGGGTAGTGAGGGTGAAGGAGAAGTGAATGGGGGAGGGTGGGTGCAGGGGTTGGTGAATGAGGGGTGAAATTTCAGTATTTGGAGCAAAGTCACCAGATGATTACTCAATAATACTCTCCCTGAAGAACTGAATGAAATTTGGTAGGGTAGCTTTAGAGTGATCTACAGCCACAAAACATGTTACAAGAGTTGCAACATCTGAGTCTAGAACTGTCTTTCCCAATCATAAGCTTGATCCAACCAAACCTCATGCTCATATACCATATGTAGTAACTGAAATGTTACCATCATTCCATTACCCTAGAATGAAATAACAAACCCTACCTTAATATGCATGTTCAATAATAAATTTTTCATTTCATGTTGTCTTGATGCTTTCTCAGATACATTCCAGCCAAATAATCTTCCTTTCATATATTCGTGATGCATGTTTTGCAAATTAGTAGTACCCTCCTCAAAAACCTCTCATGTAAATATAGAAGAAGCAGGGGGAGGGGTTGGTGCATCATGGGGAGGGGGAGGGGCTGTACAGGGATGGGGGAGGAGGAGGGGCTAGTGTTGTAGGGGGGAGGGGAGGGGATGGTGTTGTAGGGGGGAGGGGGGATATATACAGGGGTAGGGGGAGGGGGAGGGAATGTATCTTCAGTAGGGAGGAATTATCTAGCTCAATTTATTATAATTTCTTTCTTGTAGTGCTTCAAACAATTCATATTATAGTTGCATAGAACCTACTAGAATCTAGATTGGGTTGGCCAGGTTCATCTTTAAAATATTGAAGTAATATAAAATCTGGATTTTTAGTTTTTCATGAAGCATCTTATATGTTGTTAGAAACAAATATGCAGAATGAATAATTTATTTGGTAGATAGAAATATCAAATTTCTTGGTTCCCCTCTTGTTGATCTTATTGATGTCAATTTTAGACAAATGAAATTATTAGGCTCTATTTAACATTGAATTTATTTTTTTGGTTTGTGGTATATTGTAGACATTGTAGTGAGTGTGCATGAATTTTATTGGGGTTGTGTTGGGGTTATGTATGGGTGTGTGAGGGTGTACAGGAGGGCGGGGGTGCAGGGGGTGGAGGGTGTGTTTAATGTGTGTGTTTGCAGGGGTGTTCATGGTACATGGGTAGGGTGTGTGTTCATAGTGTGGAGGGAGTGTATGCAGGGTGCCGGTGGTGGAGGGAGTGTGTGAAGGGGGGGATAAACTGTGCATTGGGGGTGGGGAGGGGTGTGATGGGTTGTCTTGTGGTGTTCTAGGGGTGTGTGTAGGGTGTGAACATGGGGTGTGTAGGTAATAGGGGTAGGGGCCGTGTGGGAGAGTGTTCATGGGGTGTGTAGGGTGCATGGGGTGGAGGGTGTGTGTAAAGGGGAAAGAAGTGTGCATTAGAGGATAGGAGGGTTGAGCTGGGGTCGTGTTGTGGTAGTGTTGTGGTGCGAAGGGGTTGTTTGCTGGGTGTGTGCAGGGGGTGTTCAGGGTACAGGGGTAGGGGTGTAGGGTGTGTGTGTAGGGGGCAAGAAGTGTATAGTGGATGGGGAGGGGTGTGCAGGGGTTGTGTTGGGTGTGTGTTGTGGGTGCATGGGGGATAAGTTGGGTTCACTATTCCATGCTTTTCAAAAGCATGTTTCTAAAAAAAGAGTTCTTAATCCGTATGTAATATAGTGCTTTTTAATGAGAAATTGTGCTTCTGTAAAGTCAATGTTTTGGCATGTTTTTTTCTTTTATGTATGTGTGTTTTTTAAATTGTACTCTTTATTAATGATAATGTTATTTAGTATTAGGATGCACATATCAATCTATGTATTATTTTTTCATTTTTTGTTATGGATTCATGTATCATTTAACATGAATAGATGACACAATGATCATATATATATATATATAAGAATTCAGCACATCTCATTTCCTTTCTCACTACTTCCTTATAGGAGGATTCTTATGACGAGGCTGGTTCTGTCAACCACCATCAATGAAAATGAGTTCAACATCATATTTGAATAATTTTTATTCCATTTTTATTATTTGGTCCAATTTTAATTTTGAATTTTGTGATTTAAGGGTTCCTTATATTATTATACTGTATTTTGGATCTCATTGAAGAGCATGACTTCACATTCCCGAACTCCCATGAAGACACATACATAGGGGTTAAGGAATCCTTATGTATATAGAAAGGTGCTATTCTTGGGAGATAGATGGATCAACATAGATTTGTTTCTCATTAATAGTGTTAAGCACTGAGTGTGGCTTGACTGCTTTGAGTTAGAGTCCCTATCCAAGACTCTCTAATTCATGTATTTAAATTGCATTTAGCTACCTTCATAATTCTTCTTGTTTATATTAAATTTCAATTCTTGATCAAGTGTTAGTTAAAATAATTGTGTCTTTTGATAAAAGGGTCATGGTTTTGTAATAAAACCCCTCCAATAGAGGCGTTCTATCTACAAAAACCTTTAGTTGTAGTTTATTCTTATATAGTCTTCTTGACATTATTCCTTTGATGTTCTCCTTTATCAAATAATATATGATCACCTAAAGAGAATCAACTACCTTAGTCCATCACTTCTTGGGAATGAATTAGTTCTTCTTCTTAAGACTTGACCTCACTAAAAACTAAAAACATGGATACAAAAAAATTCTTCTGAAACACAGATAGTAATATTTTCCTATCTTTAGTCTCAAATCACTGTACCCAAATCATGCACAATATTTTTCATGCATGTTTCTCTTTAAATATTAGGCATGTATAAAAATAGATTACATGATCTTCTCAATGTAAAATGTACAAAAATACAAAATTATAAACTTCACACTTTCAAGTATTCATAATTTCATATTTATATATGTTTGTATAAAAAACACAATTAAATATACTTAATGCATAGGTTGTTATGGTTAAACATAAATTATTTCATAGGAGCATGCGAACATGAATGAATTATAGTATATGTTTTTCAAATGGAATCTCTACCACACACTATCCACTTTGCACACTCATTATTCTCCCACACTGTCTGACATCTTTTGTATTCACCGTATCCCATACTGAAAACTTGCCAAAACATTGTATAAACACAAATGGGTGAAAATTTTATTGTTTTATTAGTGTCAAATATTTTTTTCACATACACACACTTCCTATATTATATACATTGATATCAATCATACGAAGATATGCTTCATCCCTCCTTCACACCCATATAAATGATTACTTCCCTCCGGACTTGTCCAAATTATTCTATCGCGCACAATATACACACATTACTGTCAAGACCTTCATTAAACTATGATCATGAATGAATTATATAAAATATTCCTGAAATCCATGAGATGCTACATGTGCTATCCAGAGTGATTCATGGAAACCAATTTATTCATGAAGATAATGAGTGCGAAAAGAACATATTATTTTCATCATGGGAACACACTTCAACTTCACACAAAATAATGTCTGTGAAAATTTTGTTTTCGTGAACTATAATGATTCATTATGGAAATATTTCACTGGAAACTAGATCCTCTCAAACTTGATAACATATCATGGGTGTAGGAGTCAATATTTCTAGTCAACTAACCATCCACTCAGAACATGCACACTTCCTCACTTTCACGACTTTGAGAATCATCATCATGGATAAGACATATTTTGTCCACGCTACATTTATTTGGATTGTTCTTCATTTATACATTCTGAGAAGATCAAATTGGATGTTCCAGTGACTACATCACATTTTCCCTTAGGTTCATCTTCCATAAACATCAACATTTTATGATGGTATCTATCGAGTCATTTGAAACCATTAATATCATTCTCACCCATAAAAATGTTTAAAATAACCTTATGAAATATTTATAGACATCATTACCGACTTTCAAAAGGAACCATGTGATGAAAACTATATATAACTAAAACCAACACTAATATTTAACATTTCAAAATAAAAAATTAAAATTTATTAAATTATAAACCATAACAGAAGAATGAAACATGTTCAAACAATATATACAAAAAATTTAAACATGAAACATTTAGATCATACTTTTCAAATCTGATTTTCCATTAAAACCATTGACAAAATAATATTTATATTTCAACTTATATGGATGTCAATCATTGTATAAGATAGACCAAGATTGAACAAGTAAAAAAGTAATATAATTAATTGATCCCCAGACAGAAGATTGAATATTATAACCTTTGTGATAGTACTTAGTTGTCACCAAAGACGAGTCAGTGTGTAAGGGGAAATGAGGGGGAAGGGAGAGGGGTGGGGGACTGGCAGGGGTAGTGGGGCGGGGGACTGGCATGGGTGGGGGGGGGACTAGTAGGGGTGGGAGACTAGAATGGGAGAGTGGGGTGGGGGACTGGTAGGTGCAGGGGCAAGGGGGTGAGGGACTGGATGGGTTAGGGGGGACTGGTAGGGGGTTGGGGAGTGGGGGTGGGGTACTGGCAGGGGCATGGTGGGACTAACAGGGGAAGAGCATGATGGACTAGCAGGGGAATGGGGGACACCAGGGGGAGGGGTGTGGGACTGGCAGGGGCAGGGGGGACTGGTGGGGGGAGGGGGACATGAAGGGGGTGGTGGTGGTAGACAGGTAGGGGAAGTGGTTGGGGTTGGGGGACTGTTTTGGGAAAGGGGGACAGGTAAGGCTAGGTGGGGGGGGGGGACTGGCAGGTGCATATGGGACTGACAGGGGGGAGGGGTTTGGGGGAGTGGTGGTGGGAGACATGCAGAGGCATCGGCAAGGGGTGGGAGACTAGCAGGGGCAGGGGGACAGGCTGGGGGTGGGGGTGGGGGAATGGAAGGGGAAGGGGGCTGGTAGTGGGTGGGGGTGGGGGACTGGTAGTAGGGGTGAAATTTCCTGATTTACAACATCATCCAAAGATCCATGGATGACCCTTGTGAGAATTTCTTCATTATAGTTATTTATAAAAAATCTCAATGGAACTACAAATGAGAACCTACAACATTATGGATCAACACATGAAATATTGTTTATCTGTGGAACATTTTTTCAGTTGGAGACCTATTGTGTTTTCCTATAATTAGTGCATTTATTATATTATTTTTGGTATATGAATAAAATATTCTTGTTTGTTTAGTAATATTCTTTGTGAATTTTTAAGATGTTTTTTTTACAATAATTATTGGGGATGATCACTAATATGTTCTACCTTGTGTTGTAGGTACTTGTGAGTTGGTTCCAAACTTCTTTGATAGTTTGTCTTACAGGGAGACTAATGAAACTGCAGTTATGTGTTTTTTTATATTTGGATTTGTTTAATTATTATTATGTATGTAGCTTTCATGAATAATTTAATTTCGACAGTGACTACCACATTGATCATCTATGTGATAAATAGAGTAACTCATTATCAGTTTGTAACATTGTTTTTAAACCCATGAAATATATTTAGTGTATGGAAATTTTCACCAATGGAAAATTGATCCTATGACCTGATACTAGTTAATGTGTTGGGATGTTAGTAGGGTGGGGGACTGGTGGGAGCAGGGTCGAGGGTGACTGGCTGGTGTAGGGGGGAGGGGAAACTGGTATGGTGGCGGGGACTAGAAGGTGGTAGGGGGACTAGTAGGGGAAAGGGGGAAACTGGCTAGGGGAGGGGACTCGCATGGGGTGCATGGTGGGGTTGGCATGGGGGTGTAGGTGGGGGCTTGCAGTAAGGAGGGGGACTAGAGGGGGTAAGGGATTGAAAATGAGTAGGTTGGGGGGGCATGATTGGATGGGGGAGGAGAAAATGGAAGGGTGGGAGGGGGGCAAGACTGGCAGGGGGAATTAGCAGTTGGAGGGAGGAAACAAGTAGGGGGGGACTGGAAGATGGAGGGGACTAGTATGGGGGATGGGTAGGGGGACTGGTAGGGGGAGGGGGTAACTGGCTAGGGGTACAAGGGGTGGGGTTGGGGGAGTGGGGAAAGGGGGGGGGGGTGTGGTGTACATATGGTGGGTTGGGGGTGGGGTGGGTAGGGGGTTGGGCATGGTGAGGGGGGTCCATGTCACGACCTGTCCCCCGAGGCCCATGCCGTGAGGACCCCAAACCCGCCTTCCATAGTCTAGGGGCTAGTGATTAACACCAACGACGTAATTCCCTAAAATTGGAAAGGTATTTCCTTTATTTTATATAAACACACACAATAGCGTAGACAACCTGACACAGAACACTAAGTAAACTGTATAACAAAACTGTGTTGAAAAGGAAAAGGGGTCGGAAATACAAGACCAACTGTAATGTAAAAGGAACTGTATGTACAAGTACAACTGAAGAAAGGAAAAGCAGCTTCTGGGTCATCCTTCATAATTCATACCTGAAGGGTAGGTATAGATAGCCTCCTCAGCACTCCACATCCATCAGTCTCTTATGTGTACCAATTCTTCGTAAGGTCCACCTCTAGGTATCATCTAGGCCTGGTACTCTCAGCCTCAGTTAGCGATGTTTGTCGTCTACATCCAACACAACATGGTGCAAGCATAACCCATTTAGGGGTGAGTATAACGATACTCAGTAGGGACCCCGTGACCCTCAAGGTCTGAAAAATTCACCTAGGATTTTGCAACAATGTAAGGAATCAATAGATAACCCTACATAGGTATATGCCCATTAAAATACCTAAGTTATTAAGTAATCTTTCTCAAACATGAGGAAAACAAAAAAGTACCAACTCAACTCAAACCATGATTTTATTCAAATTATCAAAACCTCGGCTGCTGAAGAACTCTTGCTAAATCGAGTACAGTGGTCCTTCCACAACACCAATTTTGATTCCCACTAACCATGTACTGGTGAGGCACTACTCCGGTCGAGTACTGTGGTTCTCTTGTGTTACACAAAGGCGCTCACCATCACGTGTCTGCCGCCAAACCCAGGTGCTACCCCTCATATCATGCTGAAGTACTCCTCCAATTGAGTATAGTGGGTCTGCCACCACAACCAGGCACTCCTCCACAGTGGGTATGCCGCCACAACTAGGCGCTCCCCACTGGGCAAGTAGAATCACTCCAATTCAAATGGTCAGTAGTCATCAGGTCTTAGCCGGCTACTAGGTCTCCGCACTCTAGTCACTCGTAACTAGAAGGATCCACTCCACGAGCTACTTGTCGATACCCCAACTGTCATGAAGTACCGGGAAGATGTATCTCAATGGTTTTCCATGTCATAGGGGTCTCAACTCAATAGAGGGCGCATCAATCGGCCACCCGGTCTGTGAGTTATTAGCCTTTTAGTCCTGGGGGCCTGGTTGTGTTAGTGTATGATCCAAACTATTCATATCTAAACTATACCCCAAACTCCAATGGGGTATACTCGAAGGGACCATCCTGATTTGGGTCGTCCTAGCCTAACATGTTGGGTCCGACCTAGCCCGTTGGGTTTTCCAACCCATTGTGCTCGGCCAGGCCCACTTTGCCTCGCCCAGTGGGCCGTGAGGGACCACAGAGGGCCGAGAGGGTGCGGACCAGTAGCGGTTTGGTGTAAGGCCAGTTTGTTCCGGTGGGCAGCGTGTGGCTAGCTCGGCCTAGAGGGTTCCGCTGGGGCAGTTCGGCCCGGAGGGCACTGTGAGGGGGCACGACTCAGGTTGGCTCGACACAGATGGTGGGAGACACGGGTGAGGCCGGTTCGGCCGGTAGTGGGGGTGGCCGGGTTCGGTTGGGTCAGGGCATGACGCGACCAGTGTGCGACACGGCTGGGGGCCGATGTGGTTGGGGCGCGGCGCAGCTAGGGTGCGTCTCGACCAGGGTGCAGCGTGGCTCGGGCCGGTGCGGCCGACGAGCGGCACGGTAGAGGGCCATTTCGGCCTGGAGGCCAGGTAAGCTGGTGCTAGAGCTACCGACGAGCAGTGCCTCTTAGGCCGGTGTGGCTGGCGGGTAGTGCTGTCCGGGCGGTTTGGAAGCCGGGAGGCAGTGCGGTTCGGCCCAGGGCAGTGGAGCCAATTAGGCCGGGGCACCAGTGCGTCGCAGGGGTGACGCAGGTTGCGGAGGACGCGGGTTGCATTTCCATTTCCTTCCTCACCATTTTTGCCTTCCTCCTTCTTGAGGAACACGGCAAATGAGAATGGTGTAGGGGTTCGGACATGTTGGTTTTGTCTGCACCCTCCACGTTTAAGGTGGTAGCATTTGGCTCACAAGAACGAAGAACAAAAAACCCTCCCACAATGATTAATCCCAAAACATTAAAAAGGGAAACATATTTGGATCAACCAATTAGAAGTTGATCAAGTTTCTTTGTTTTATAAGGAATGAATCACGAGAATATAATAACAATTAGAAAAAAAAACCTCCCTTGATCGTTGTTCGTCGACGTTGGCATGAGAAGGCGGACGGCGTTTCGTTGTAAATGAACATGTCCAACATCGAAGGAGGTTCTTGGTGAAGAAGGTAGGAGTCGAGGTCATTCTTCATTGGTGTATCATTCTTTTTCGGGAGGGAAGTCTTCATTGGAGAACATTATTTCTCCCAAGCACTCTCCTCTACCAATATTTCTCACAGGTTCCACAAAAATGAATGATGCCAAGCCCAAATAATAGATCAAGTTATCTGTTATTTAATTTTTGAAGAAAATTTTAAAATGGTTAGGTGGGATTAATTAAATGTTATAGGAGTTTTCAAATTTAATGGCATGTGTGTTGGCACAATAAAGGTGGAGGAGGTCAAGAGATTGTCCCTCATTTAATATGGAGTTGAGAGGTTTTTGTCAATTAAATGGGGGGGTTTAGTCCCAAGTGGTCCACGAACCATAACCTTTTGTATAAGGTTAGGTTCTTGTGGGACCCACCACTATATTCTATCATGGGAGGATAAGGTGTGTTGGTCCTTACCTCCAATTTCCACATGGGTGGTTATAAAAGGTAAAATAAAATAGAAAATATGATTATTTATATTATTAATTCCATGAAAAACCCAAAAACTAACTCTCACCCTTGACCAACTGCCATCGAGGTGTAGGTATTCATAAGAGAATACTGGCACTGCAAGTTTAATGGTGCCTGCATATTTCAATCCCATGCTCTAGTTGAGAAGATAGAAAAACCCGCTCATACGTTTACTGAGCGTAACCGAAAAAAACATCACAAATTGATTCTGAGCACACCAAGCCTCAGAATCATGCACCATCAATTTTTGTGGACTCGTAAAATTTCCATTTATTTTAAAAAAAATTACATGTAAATTTTGGGTCATTACATTCTCCCCACCTCAGGGCTCTACGTCCCCAAAAGCCACAACTCATAACTAAGAGGACACGTGGTAGTACTGAGCATGCATATGAGCCTCCCGCTCCCATGTGCTCTCTTAGTGGTTCTCATACTACCAGTGAACGCGCACCAGAGGTATCAGTCATCCTTGTAGAAACCACTCTTGTCAATCTTGAATCTCTACTGGAGCCTTCGTAAATTTCTCCTCATCATAGACATACAACGCTCCAAGGTCAATGATGTTAGAAGGGTCATGCACGTATCTCCTCAACTGGGATACGTGGAAGATGTCGTGCCCCTGGTAAAATTGTGGTGGAAGAGCTAATCGGTATGCCAAATCACAAACACTGATGAGGACCTGAAATGGTCCGATGAATCATGGAGATAACTTTCTACCTCGGAAAAATCTCCATATACCTCATTAGGATGAGACCCATAGAAAGACGTGGTCACCATCCTCAAACTCCAGAGGTCTCTGCCTCCTATCGACATACAATGTCTTTCTTCTATGTGAAGTTTTCATCCACTCCTACATGATCTGCACCTTCACTATGGTAGCCTGTACCAACTCTGGTCCCACTAGTTCTAACTCCCCTGGGTCAGTCCAGCACAAAGGTGATATAAATTGTCACCCATATAACGCCTCAAAAGGTGACATCCCAATGGGGTAGTGATATATGTTGTTTATACAAACTCCATTAAAGATAAGTGATCCTCCCAACAGTGATCGTAGTTGAGTACACATGCACAGAGCATGTCCTTGAGGGTCTGAATGGTCCACTTAGTGTGGTCATCTATCTGAGGATGGAAGGCGGTGCTCAAACGAATATGCATCCCGAAAGCCTCCTGTAACCCCTTCAATAGCCGGGATGTAAAATGTTCTTCACGATCGGAGACAATAGTTGAAATAACTCCATGTATCCTCACTATCATTTTCTCATAAGGGCATCCCAAGCTCTCTACTAAAACCTACTCTGTGATCTATAGGAAGTGGGCTGACATGGTGATTCAGTCGACGATCACATATATAGAGTCACACCCCATAGATGTATTTGGAATTATTGTCACGAAGTCTACATATATCCCATCCCACTTCAACTCTGGGGCCTCTAAAGGCTGAATCATGCCTGGTGTTACTTGATACTCCGCCTCCACATACTGACAAGTGAGGCACCGAGAGACAAACTCTACAACCGACATCTTCGTTTTTGGCCACCAGTGTTGTCGTCGGAGATCCTGGAAGATATTCTCCACTCCTAGATGTACTACTAGAGGGGAAGTGTGGAATTACCTCAAAACATCATCATGAAGTGACACTGGTACCATAGTACATCCTCTTTGGAGGATGATGTACTTCCCACCTTCAAAAAAATCCATTAGGTACCTAGCCTATGGATATCTGAGCACGTCGTGTCTTGAAGTCAGTGTCTCCATGTTGTGTCTCCATGAATTGCTAAAGAAGGGAGTGAATGACAATATGATACTGATGGAAGGCGATTTTATCTCTATCCACAATGGATATCTGTAGAACAGCCAGCTGCTCTCTTGGCTCGCCTAGAAGCTCTATACCAGATCTCCTGCTGAGTGCATCTGTAATAATGTTTCCCTTCCCAGGAGTATAGACTATGTCAAAATAATAGTCCTAGAGGAACTGAATCCAGTGTCTCTATCTGAGGTTGAGGTCTTTATCGGAGAAGATATACCTAAGACTCTTGTAATCAGATAACACGGTAAAATGCATTCCCATCAGATAGTGTCGCCACTTCTTCAAGGCGAAGACCAATGCTGTTAACTCCAGATCATAGGTAGAATATTTCTTCTAATGATGTCTCTGCTACCGAGAACCCTATGCGACCATTTCTCGCTCTTGCATCAAGACACATCTGAGCCCGGTCCCTGATGCGTCGCAGTAAATTGCGTACCCTACGCCTTCCACTGGAAGACTCAATATGGGGGCACTAGTCAACCTCTTCCTTAGCTCTTGAAAGCTCCACTAGAATCTCTCTGTCCACATAAAGGGTTTCCCCTTCATTGCCATATTTAATGTTGTTCTACAACTCTGGATAAATATAGTACAAGCCTCCATTAGTATCCATCCAATCCCAGGAAACATTGTACCTCTGTCACACTATTGGGTGGCTACTAAGAAATTACCACCTCAATATTTGCAGGATCCACTACAACTCTATCCTCCGAGATGACATGTTAAAGAAAACGAACCTCTCAAATCCAGAACTAGAACATCAAGAGCTTACTATAAAGCAAGTGCTCTTGGAGTGTATCCAATACTTCCTTCAAATGATAGGCATGCTCCACCTCAGTAGTCATTTCGATAAAAATTTCGCTGATGAATACTATGACAAAGCAAGTGAGGTATGGCTGAAAGATCCTGTTCACAATTCTCATGAACATTGCTGGAGTGTTGGTTACACAGAATGGCATAATCAAGTACTCGTAGTGGTTGTATGGACATCTGAAGGCCATCTTTTGAACATCCTCATCTTGAACTCTGAGTTGGTGATAGCCTGATATGATGTCTATTTTTTTGAACCACCATTCTCCCTTCAACAGATCAAAGAGGTTATTAATACTTGGGAGTGGGTAATTGTTCTTCACGGTCACCTGGTTCAGGTAATGGTAGTTGACACAATGTCTCATGCTCCAATCCATCTTCTTGGTGAACAGAATCGGGGATGACCAAGGAGAAACACTGGGCATGATGAATCTATTCCCAAGAAGCCCTCTAGATATACATGCAGCTCACGAATCTCCATAAGAGCCATCCCATACGCTGGTGTAGTTATCGGTGTTGTCCCATGGTACGAGTCAACGTAAAAGTCTAAATCTCTGTGAAGAGGTCATCCCAAAACATAATCAGGGAAAACATCTGTGTACTTGTCCACCACTACAAGATTTCTTGGAATCTCCACTTCAACAGTTTTGAGGGTATGGATAGCCAACTGATGACTGATCAGCTGCACTCTCCTCCATGCAAGTCCATCCTATGCTAAAATGGCTCCCTTATCACCAATGAAGGTAAAATAGGTCCCATCCATGTGGTCACACCGCACTTTGAACCTAATATAGTCAATCTAATAATGGAAATTAGATAACTAGTCCATACCCATGTTGACTTCGTAAAGCCTCGATGCCTCTACTAGGAGATCCTTGCCTAAGATCTCACCTCATAGAGTAAGCTCACAATTCCAGAACTAGTACGTAAAAGTCGAATGCACTCCTGTAAAATTCTCAATCGATATGGATCGAGCCAACGGTTCTGTCGGAATCTATGAGCTCTGAATGAGGGTAGTGGCAATGAAAGGATGACTGGAACCTATGTTTATATTTATTGCATCTATAGTGGAGTAGAAACAGATCATACCTAGAATCATATCAAGAGCACAATGATTGTTTTCCATAATAGCATGTAACTGAGATCTCCCATTTCCACCTGCTCCATGCAGCTGGGGTGGACCTCCGGGTGGTGGTGGCGGTAACACTTAGAAATGTCACCCACCATTTTCTACATGAACTACTCCTCTGCAACGTCTGTCTGCTCCATGCATATCGCCTCGATCAAATCTTTGTATCTAACTAGGTGGTCTTTCGACCATCTGATAATCATCTGAACGGTGTGTTAGGAAGTCTCGAGCCATGTAACCCTGTCCACCGCATGCATAACACTACCCAATTATAGCATATTTGTCTCCGCTTCGGGTGCCCCTCACAACCGATCATTAGTCATGTAGTCGTCCAACTTTATATTTGTTCCTTTTGTACCTATGTGACATCTGTCTACAGCCAGCTATAGAAGTCTCCACTATGTGTCGATTAGTGGTGGATCTTACTGCTGTAGACTGCTCAGCAAGTAAACTCTCCACTATGAGGGCTCTCTCTAATACCCCCACTTGCATCAGGAAGCTGAGTGAGACCACCGAAGCCCTGATCTCCATCCCAAGTCCCTACTCAATGGTCTGGGCCCTAAATTATGGGTCATGCACCACATCTTTGGGGAAACATTAGAGCTCAGTGATCCCTACTGAGTATTGATCCATAGTCACACTACCCTACTGATGTTGTTAATATTTTCATGTCTTATTATGTACTACCTTTACTTAATTTATATGAAATGTGCATAATTTGTCTGAAATATTAATGTTTTTATATTATGTATAACTTGTTAGCATTTTTAGAAGTAGTCCAATTGAGTCAGTTTACCATTTTATTTATAAATCTCACACTACTGATCCGAATTGTGTGTTTACTATTTTGTAGGATTCCTAGTTCAATATAAAACATTTAATTAGAAGGGATCATGGACCAATTATGTCATTTTAAGGATCACATTTACCACACAATATGACCTACAGAATCAGTGAACAAACTAGACCAGCCTTGAAGATTGATTTACTGGGATCAATCCAGAATTCCAAAAACACTAAATCTCCTACATAATTTGTGGGACACTACATGTCATCTTGGATAAAAATTTCAGGGCCCAAATCCAAATAAAAGGTTCCCGAATGAAGCATTGAAGTCCATCCCACCAATATGGCCGAGAAATAAAATCAGTATAGTATTAATGACATATCTCATGATGTAAGAATCATATAGAGCTGATAGTTTTCATTATTAAAGAGGAGATATAGATGGCCGACATTGTTGAAAAATACATTTTTATTTGAGGCCTCTTACTATTCCAAAATCCATTCAGATTTTAGCCATCGAAATATCATGGATAGAAATGGACAGTTTAACTTTGATTAATAAAACCGACATAACTTTGGATCCACTTGTCCAAATGCCTCCAAAGTTTTACAGTAGTCGGAAAACTTTATTATGTATCACTTTTAAGAAGGAAATATTTGGTGATTTGGATGTCTGAATAGCAAAATTGGCGATGAAAGTTTAAGGACAGTTTGGGAATAAAAACAGTTTACTCTGTGGGCTATAAATACTCTCCCCTTCTCTCCTTGAGAGGGGTTGGAATTTCAGAAGAGAGGATAACATATTGGCACGACCAAAGCCTTTCCAAAGGCTTTGGAGGACCTTTTATACTCAAGTTATCACTTGAGAGACCTTTCCTCCTCTCTTTATTTTCACTTACTTTCGTTTTCTTCATTTTTGTAATCTTGTAAGTCTATTTGTTTGTAATTCTATTTTAACGCTAGTTTATTCTTCAATATATCTTATTATTCACCACCTTCTGTAGTTTAATATTAAAATTATTAAAATATTTGAAATTCAGTTGAATCCCCTTTCCATATCTTTCTTCCTCATTCAATCGAAAATATGTTTTTAATTATCATCATTGTTCGTGTGTGTGTGTTCAACGTACAACTCTTTTTTAATCCCTTTCTTTTTCATCTATTCTTAATTTATCATCATAAGTATTATAACCAGAATATCAAAAACCCAAATGGATGAGTAAATATATCATTGGGTGAGTTATAATTTAGGTATGTTAAGCAATTGAGAGTATTTTCTCGATGAGAATTCGTTAATTTAATATTGTGTATGTTGGACTTAATATGTCATGGATTAATGACATATTTTGTTTAGCATGTGGTTTCCATGGATTATTGGAACCACAAATACACTACCATAATCATGTACTGATTGAGATTATAATCCTAATAATGGTAGGGCTTGGATTAAAGCTTTAACACTTTGGAATTCTAATCAACGTCAACTTGGGAAGTGGGTGTTAATTTAAATGCAATATACCACAATGTTCAAGGATATCACAAGCTTAACTACCTAATGATGAAATCCCCCCAATATTTATCAATTTGTTAAATCAATTATATACAATAAATCATTTCAATTAAGCTCTGCAAACAAACCCCCCTAATCAAAATACAATCAACTAAAAACAAACGACTGTTTCAAAGTATCATCGCCGAGGATTCGACCCGAGTGTTGATATACACATTAGCAGAGCACCGGAACTTTGATTGGTCGATAGGTGACAATAGGCCATGCATTTCAAATGGCACCATTGCCAGGGATGGTGCTTTATGTAGTCATTAGTATCTAGATATTGTAAAAAAAATTACAAATTTAAAAAAAATTAAAAAAAACAAAAAGAAAAACCCGTCTTCTCATAAAAATCATAAACAAAAAAATACAATGAAAAACCAATCTTCCCCTTTATTCCAAAATCTCTCTGAATAACCCGTAGCCTTCCAAACAATCCCTCATATTTGATTGACCCAAGAATTGAGCAAACACTTCGCCAGCATAAGAGGAACATAAGAGATAATCAAATAATTCAAGAACCAGTCCTTGTCCAACCAATTGAATTAGATATGGCCAATCCTAGGGAATAAACACTTAAGGAACTTGCTTCCCCTGATATTAATTACCAACCTCTTGGTATTGAATATCCAAACATTGAAGCTGACTTTCAACTCAAATCGGGTTTGATTCATCTTCTCCCTCATTTTCACAGGCTAGCCAGTGAGGATCTACTTCTCCACCTTAAAGAGTTCCAAGTAGTGTGCTCTAACATGAAGCCTCATGGGGTTTCTGAAGAACAAATCAAGCTTCGAGCATTCCCTTTCACTCTAGCTCACACCGCTATGTCATGGATCTACTACCTTCCTCCTGGTTCCATAACCACATTGAATGACATGGAGTGACTCTTCTTAGTTAAATTCTTTCCTGCTTCTCATACTGCTTCTATCAGAAAGGAAATAAGTGGTATATGTCAATTCCCATGTGAATCACTCCACGAGTACTGGGAGATGTTCAAAAATCTTTTGGAAACCTTCCAACATCACCAAATACATAACCAAATCTTGATCCAATACTTTTATGAGGGGTTATTGGCTATGGAGAGAACTCTAATAGATGCTGCCAGTGGCGGTGATCTTGTTGATAAAACACCTGCACCAGCAAGAGATCTCATAAGTAACATGGCTACAAGCACACAAAAATTCAATAATAGAGCCCATGCTCAAGTTAAAAATGCCCAGTAAAATCAATCAATTGAGACGAACAAGATGACTGAGAGGATGAGTGAACTTACAGGTCTTGTAGGACAGCTAGATGTGGCCACCAAATCCCCAACCTCGACTTCTCCACAATCAATGTTTCATGGACCTGTCAAAAATTTTGGAATCTTCAACTCTCCATCGCATCCATCTAACACATGTCAAAAACTTCAAGAGGATCAATCCGATTCATATAGACCAATGGAGCTTAATGCGACATACGCCCAGCGGAACACAAATCCTCAAATATGAGGTCAGTTTTTTAGAAACTTCACCACCCTCACTCTGATCCCTTCTTTTCTTCCTATAACCAAGGCCCGAGGTATGGTAATCCCATATCTCACTCCCTCAATTCCCTCCTCAAAACCTAAACCAATTCCAATATGTTCAAGATTGTAGTAAATTTCATCAACCTTATCCTTTTGTTCCTCAACCTCAAAGGAACAATCCTCCTGCTGGATTCCATTATCCTAGCGAGCCTTCCCAATTCCAAAACCAATACAATCGATTTCCCAAGAATCAATGTCACGGCAATCCCAATCCGGGACAAGCCTCTTCTTCCAAGCAACCATGGGAACGTTCAATGGAAGATCTTTCCTCCTTCACCCGTTATAGCCATAAAAACATTGAAACTCAAATAGATAACTTGCATCCCACCTGAGCCACAACAACAATAAAATTCTTCCCAACTCCCAGCTCAACCATTTCCCAACCCCAAGGGTAATGTAAGTCTAATTTCACTTAGATTAGGAAAGAAACTTGCTACGCCTCATGAAAAATCATCAAAACCTCCTTTGAATGTTGACCTAGAAAATGAAAAGATAAAGAAAATTGAAAAGGAACCAGAAACCATCCCCTCACCTCATTCAATTCCACTTAGGAACCCAATTCCTTTTCCTCAAGCCGTTTCTAAGCCAATGAAGTCCTTTGAACCTGATCATGAAATGCTCAACATGTTTAGACGTGTTGAAGTCAGCATTCCCCTCTTAGATGCCATAAAACAAATTCCTATGTATTCTAAGGTTCTTAAGGAATTGTGCAACCACAAGTGGAAACTTAGGACCTTTGAAAAATGTTTCCACCAAGTAGTCTATTCCCATAAAGTGCAATGATCCGGTGACCTTTACAGTTCCATGCCAAATTGGATGTTCCAACTTTGATGAGGCACTCATAGACCTAGGTGACTCAATTTGTTTCAGGCCCAAATCCATCTTCTCCAACCTTGGTATAGGTCCCTTACATCCTATCGGTGTTGTCATTCAATTATCCAATCAAAGCACAACCAGTCCTGAGGGAGTAATTGAGGATGTCCTTGTTCGAGTCAATGATCTTATGTTCCCTGCTGATTTCAATATCCTTGACATGGAAGGTGAGATGAACACTTCATGATCTCCACTAATTCTAAGAAGTACATTCCTCATGACTGCGAGAACCAAGATTGATGTCCATTAAGGCATCCTATCCATGGAATTCGGTGACCAAATGTTCAAGTTCAACATTTTACAGGCCATGTGATACCCATCTGAGGATCACTCTACATTCTTAATCCATGCTTCTGAGGACACTTCTAAGAGTCAATTGAACCCCATCCCATCATGTTCATCCTATTCCGAAGAGATAGGATGTTGTGAAATATACACTAGGATTAACAAAATCAAAAATGGTGAAGTTGATGTGGACATTTCATTCATAGATTCCATCAATTTAGAGCATGTTGAAAACTATCTTGAATCACATATCAACTCTGATAAAAACTGCTCCACCTTAGACTATATTAAGGAAAATGAACCTGAAGCAACTGAAGTCCCTTCTTCTATACCTCAGTTGTCTATCCCAAAAGTGAAAGATGAGACTGATCTGAAAACTCTTCCTGCTCACCTGAAATATGCATTCTTCTTCTGTGATCACTCATATCCTGTCATTTTCTCTACTTCACTTACTGGATCAGAAGAGTACAATCTTGTTTAGGTGTTATAGGAAAACAAAAAGGCCTTAGGGTGGACCCTATATGACATACCATGAACCAACCCTGCCCTCTGCATGCATCACATCCATTTTGAAGAATCATCCAAACAAATTAGACAACCACAAAGAAGACTCAATCCACTCATCCTTGAGGTATTTAGGGAGGAGATCCCCAAGCATCTTCAAGCTGGTATTATCTACCCAATTTCTGATAGTGAATGGGTTATTCCAATTCAGGTTATACCAAAGAATGGTGGGATAACTGTTGTCACAAATGACATGGGGAGTTAGTCACAACTCAGGTGAAGAACAAATGGCGTGTATGCATCGATTATAAAAAATTGAATGTTGAAACATGAAAAGATCACTACCCTCTTCACTTCCTTGATCAAATGCTAGAAATATTATCTACAAAGTCACACTATTGGTTTCTTGTTGGATACACATGCTATTTTTAAATCCCAATCTCATCTCAGGACCAAGAATAGACTACTTTCACATGACCCTTTGGAACATATGCATATAGAAGAATGCATTTTGACTTTTAAATGCTCCTATAACATTCCAGAGGTGTATGATGAGTATATTTTTTGAATTCATTGAACATTGCATGGAAGTCTTCATGGATGACATCGCCATTTATGGTGAGTCATTTGAATCTTGTTTAAATTCACTCTCTCTTGTCCTCCAAAAGTGTTTCAAGTGTAACCTTGTGTTAAATTTTGAAAAATGTCACTTCATGGTTTCAAATGGGATTGTTCTAGGACACATAGTTTCAAAAGATGGTATTGAAGTCGATCCAGCCAAAATTGAAGTGATCCAATCACTTCCTGAACCCAACTCTGTTCGAGACATCCGTTCATTCCTCGGTCATGCTTGTTTCTATAGGTGATTCATACAAAACATCAGTAAAATTTCCCAACCATTCACTCGTTTACTCCAAAATGATGTCACTTTCCATTTTGATGAGTTTTGCAAGAGAGCCTTCGTGGAACTCAAAACTTCACTTACATCTACCCCAATAATCCAACCCCCAGATTGGTCCTTACCCATTGAGGTGATGTGTGATGTCTCTGATAGAGACATTGGGGTTGTTCTTGGTCAAAGAAGTGAATAAATCCCTCGTGTCTTCTATTATGCCTCAAAAACATTGGATGAAACTCAATCTCACTACACTGTCACTGAAAACGAACTTGTATTAGTTGTTTTTGCCTTAGATAAATTCTGGCCCTATCTATTAGGTGCCAAAATCATAATGTTCACAGACCATTCTGCTATATAGTTCTTACTCAAGAAAAGTGAGTCCAAACAGAGGCTAATTAGATGGATCCTAATTCTCTAAGAGTATGACCTTGAAATCAAAGATAGACCTGGAAAATAAAACCCTATGGTGGATCACTTGAGTATAATTTCTAATTCTTCTCATTCAGAAATTATTGATCCTGAATTCCCCACTGGGCACCTTTCATCACACACTCCAAAAATACCATGGTATTCCCTAATTGTAAATCTCTTGGTTTCTGGTGTTTTCCTAAAATGTTTCCAAAAGAACAAAAAATGAAGTTTAAAAGTGATTCAAAATACTATTTTTGGTAAGAAAATAAACTTTTGGAAACTGGGGCTGACATGGTAATAAAGAGACGTGTCGATGAAAATGACCATTCATCCATATTAGAATTTTGTCACTCACTTCCCGGAGGTGGCCTCTTTGGACCACATAGGACCTCCCAAAAGGTCCTAGACTCTGGATTCTTCTGGCCTTCACTCTTCATGGACTCACATGAGTTCATTCAATCATGTCCCACTTGCCAAAAATTTCAGCATAATCTCCAAAAGAAATGAAATGCGCCAAAATCCCTTAATATTTTGTGAAATCTTAAATGTTTGGGGCATTGATTTCATAGGACCATTTCCCCCTTCCAATGGATTCTCATATATTCTTCTTGTGGTCGATTATGTTTCAAGGTGGGTTGAGGCCAAACCCACAAGGATGGATGATGCTCATACTATTGCTGGGTTCCTCAAAATCCACATCTTCCAAAGATTTGGCACTCCTTGTGCCTTGATAAGTGACGTAGGAACCCATTTTTGTAACAAAACCATGGAATATATTTTGAAAAATAATGGAGTTGTTCATAAAACATCAACTGCATATCACCCCCATATAAACGGCCTGGCTGAAGTTTCTAATATAGAAGTTAAAAGAGTGCTTGAGAGAATTGTAAAACCCACCAGAAAAGACTGGACTGAATGACTTGGTGAAGCACTTTAAGTTTAACAAACATCCTATAAATCACCCATTGTGATGTCTACCTTTAGGCTAGTTTTTTGTAATGCATGTCATCTACCAGTTGAAATCCAACATAAGTCTTTTTTGGCTATGAAAACCTTTTATTTTGATTGTGAAATCTCTGGTGAAGAAAGATTGTTGCAATTTGCTAAACTGGAGGAGCTTCGACTTGAATCCTATGAGAATTCCAATCTGTACAAAAAGAAGGCTAAGGTACTCCATGACAGACACGTCCTGAGAAAGGTATATAATGAAGGTGAAAAGGTAATGCTCTTCAATTCTTGATTCCTACTTCACCCAGTTAAGCTTAATTCTCGTTGGTAAGGTCCTTTTGTTATTACTAATGTTTACCCATTTGGTGCAGTGCAAGTCCAAGACCCCTCTTCCAAAAGGACATTCATGGTTAATGGTCATCGGTTAAAGAATCACTATGAGAGGACACATAATTCTGGATTATCATCTACTTCCATTGGATACCCAACTTTTCCAGTCAACCCACCACCGAATGGAGACAACGACCCACCAAATCTAAACCAGGGGCACCTCTTTCCCTATAACTCTCTCTCTATCTATCCCTATCTCTCTCTTTCTTCTTCTTCCACTCTCTTTCATTTTTTTATCACCTTCTTCATCAAACCCTTTCTTTTTATCTTTCTTGCGTGGGTGTGTATTTAAAAAAAACCATAAAAACTAAAAAAAACCAAAACAAACACAATTACTTTAAAAAAATACAAAAAAAGAGTCATGCTTACTCACCATATAGTTTTGAAATTTTGTCCAACCATTTTGGGGATTTAACAGACGAGGTTTCATCTCAAAAAATTTGTGTTTTCCTCATGACTTTGGATAATGAATTTTGTGTCAAAATTAAAAACATTTGAATGCTCAATTTTTTATTTGGAAAACGATTTTCCCAAACCATGAGGAACAACAATTGCTTTCAAGCCAAGCCCACCTTTGGTGCTCTTTTCAAAATGTGTGTTTTGACCCCCATTTGTGAGTCTTGAGTTTCTGGACCTTCGAGCTGAATTTCCTACTTTAGTGAGCATTAATATCATAGAGCCATTTTCTGAACCACATAATAATTATAATATCCAAATAGCCTCCCATTAACAATACATTAATCCTCCTTTTGAAATCCCATTCGAGCCTATGAAAACCTTTTCTTTGATAGTCACATTACAAGCCCAATACGTTTTCCCACCAAATATCACGATGGATTTTCATTTGATAATTTTTTGAAATTTATGTGTGGGGGGATGGATTTCATTTTCGGTACCCTTTGTTGATTTCACAATGTTATCATATGCTTGACGGAAAGCATCCATTTTAGTGTGGGGTAGAGTTTAACATTTAGTTTGTTTTCGGGAATGTAATTTACTCCCATTTATGTAATTTTTTAAATCTTATTGACAAGTGTTCAAAAAAAATCAAAAATGATGAAAAAAAATAAAAAAAATAATAAATGGGTTGTGTCATGGGTAGGTCAAATATCACTATTTCTCAGCCTTTGATCTTGTTATAACTATTACAATTAGTTTTTTGAGGAGATCAAACATGGTTTGGGATATGAGTGTGAGATCTTTTTCTAGGTCATCTTTCGAAAAAACAAAGAGAAAAAAAGAAAAAAACACATGCATTATATTCTTATTGGGAGAAGTTTTTTGGTTTATAAATATTTCATCTTCTCATCCCATTCAAATTATCATCCACTATTGTCTCTTTATTCACACAATAATTCCCTTGTAAATACGTGTTTTCATTCCCTTCCACGTTTTATTTCAAAAATAATGTGCATTGTTTTTTTTGTTGGTGTTCTACCCCTCTTCTTCACTCGTGAAAATTATATTCCTACCGTCCCATAGCCACAGAAAAACCCCTTAAAAGACCTCTTGATTCTTTTGAACTTTCTATTGGGATTGGAAGCTGAGAGCTCTTACAAACTCTATGATTTTCACTATTGGTTGGGGAAAGAGTGAACCTCCACAAATGAATTTTATCATCTTGAGAGGTGTGAGTTTTGAGTTTCCATATTTTCCATTTCTAAATTTGAGCATGAAAAAATAAATTAGTTTTGGAACATTGTTTCTTTAACAACATGTGGTGGAATTCAAAATGGATGAGTGAAATATTCTAAACCTCCCCTGATTAAAGAAACAAAAATTTTAATATTTTTTGGTGAGTGAAAATGATTTTGTTATGTTTTTATATTTTTTGAACATGAGGACATGCACAATACTATGTGTGGGGGAGTTGATGATGTTAATATTTTCATGTCTTATTAAATACTCCCTTTACTGAATTTATTTGAAATGTGCATAATTTGTGTGAAATATTAATGTTTTAATATTAAGTAAATTTTTTGAGCATTTTTAGAAGTAATCCAATTGAGTTAGTTTACCATTTTATTTATAAATCTCACCCTAAGGATCCATATTTTGTGGTTCTTATTCTGTAGGATTCATAATTCAATATACAACATTTAATTAGAAGGGATCATGTGCCAATTCATCCATTTGAAGGATCACATTTACCACACAAGATGACATACAGAATCTGTGAACAAACTAGACCATCCTTGAATATTGATTTACTGGGCTCAATCCAGAAGTCCAAAAATATTAACTCTCCACCATAATTTGGGGGACACTACATGTCATCTTGGATAAAATTTCAAGGTCCAAATCTAAGTTCAATGGGGCCAAATGAATCTTTGAAGTCCATCCCACCATTCTGGTCGAGAAATAAAATCAGTATAGTATTCATGACATATCTCATGATGTAAGAATCTAATCAAGCTGAGATTTTTCATTCTAAAATAGGAGATATAGGGGGCCTAGTTCATGAAGAAGCCATACGGACTTGAAGGAATCTTCCTCTTCAAAAATCCATTCACATTTGGGCCATCGAAAAAGCATGGACAGAAATGAATAGTTTACATTTGTTTAATAAAACCGCCATAACTTTGGCTCCACTTGTCCAAAAGCCTCCAAATATTTACAGTAGTCGCCCAAATTTTTTATTCACAACTTTGAAGAAGGAAATATTTTGAGTTTCGTATTTTTGAATAGCCAACATGGTGATGAAATTGGAAGGACAGATTGGTAATAAAAACAGTCCACTCCTTGGGCTATAAATACTCTCCCCTTCTCTCCTTGAGAGGGGTTGGCATTTCAGAAGAGATGATAACATATTGGCACGACCAAAGCCTTTCCAAAGGCTTGTGAGGACATTCAATACTCATGTTTTCACTTGAGAGACCTTTCCTCCCCTCTTTGTTTTCACTTACTTTCGTTTTCTTCATTTTTGTAATCTTGTAATTCTCTTTGTTTGTAATTCTGTCTTAATGAAAGTTTCTTCTTCAATATATCTTACTGATCTCCACCTTATGTAGTTTAATATTAATGTTCATAAAATGTTTTAAATTCATTTGAATCTCCTTCCCTTATTTTTCTTCCCCATTTAATAGAAAAATATGTTTTTAATTATCATCATTGTCCGTGTGTGTGTGTTCGAAGTACCACTCTTTTCTAATCCCTTTATTTTTCTTCTATTCTTAATTTATCATCATAATTATTATGACCAGAATATTAAAAACCCAAATGGCTGAGTAAATATCTCATTGGGGTGAGATATAATTTAGGGATGTTAAGTAATTGAGAGTATTTTTTCGATGAGTATTTGTTAATTTAACATTGTGTATGTTGGACTTAATATGTCATTGATTAATGACATATTTTGTTTAGAATGTGGTTTCCATGGATTATTGGAACCAAAAATACACTACCATAAACATGTACTGATTGAGATTATAATCCTAATTATGTTAAGGCTTGGATTAAAGCTTTAACACTTAGGAATTCTAATCAACATCAACCTGTGAAGTGGGTGTTATTTTAAATGCAAGATAAATCAAAGTTCAAGGATATCAAAAGAATAACTACTTAATGATGAACTCATGCCAATATTTATCAATTTGTTAAATCAATTATATACAATCAATCATTTCAATTAATCTCTTCAAACAATCCCCCATAATCAAAATACAATCAACTAAAAACAAACGACTATTTCAAAGTATCATCGCCGAGGATTCTCCCCGAGTGCTCCTATACACATTAGCAGAGCACGAGAACATTGACCGGTCGATAGGCGACAGTCGGCCATGTGTTTCACCTACGGAAGATGAAGCAGCACTTGTATTCACACTATGCAAAGATTCATTGAGACAAACTCTTCCCGAAATAGGCTCTTGAAGTCTTCCATGAGAAGTGTCATCTCATAGTGGACATCGTGAATGAAGCTCCACCATCTGCCCATTGCTTCCTGTAGAAGGATGGAAACAAGAATCACCATGAGATTGGCTGGTGTCTCAAACAGTTGAAAAACTATCGCCATAGACTTCAGCACATCCTCATCTCCCTGTGGTTATGTCTCTACCCTGAACATGGGTGGCCTCTGGCTATGGAACTCATGAAATGCACTCATGCTGTGTGCCCCATCTGCTATTGGGGCCGGTGGCATCGGTGGCCCAACGTGGAGTGGTACCACTAGAGCCTCCGCTGGAAAAGGGCCCTGTATTGAAGCCTTATCACTCTGTGGGCTATCTGTGTGTACAACTCTTTGAAATCTAGCTAGATATTTACGTGGAGGCATCCTGAAAAGAAACATGTGTGCTAAGGATAAAATTTTATACGTGGTGAACTAACCTGGTTGATATTACATAATGAAATTTTTTTAAAACACACACGCAAACAGTATTTTTATGCACAGAGTTCGAAACCAGTAGTCAGTGTCCTTGTGTATGGATACGTCGGCCGCTGATCCAACATTTGACTCCCTGAACTGAAAACCACACTAACTAAACATAACACCATTTCATCATAGAAAATCTAAATCAGAGTCCTATGTTTTTGGTATAACTCACTCCTCTTATACCAATTTTTCACGAGCCGTTCCCATGTGGCTTGTGTCGTGACTACCCAAAGCCTACCTTCCATATTCCAGGGGTTGGTGACTAGAACCAAAGGTGTAATTCATTAATATTGGGAATTAATTTCATTTATATCCTATAAAAACACACAACAGAGAACACATCTGGATACAAAACACTAAGTAAATTGTATAACAAAAGTGTGCTAAAAAGTAAAAGGGGCCGGAAATACAAGCCCAACTGTAATGTATAATGAACTGGAAGTACATGTACAACTAAAGAAAGGAAGAATAGTTGTTGTGTCATCCTCTAAAATTCCTACATGAATGGTATGTATAGATGTACTCATCAGCACTCCATGTTTGTTAGTCTCCTCCGTGTATAGACTAGTTGTAATGTCCACCTCTGGGAACCATCTTATCGTCGTACACTCAGCCTTATTCAGTGTTGTATGTCGTCTGCATCCAAAACAACAATGTACATGCATAACTTGTGCAGGGGTGAGTATAACAATACACAGTAAGGACCCCGAGACCCTCAAGGTCTCAGAAATTCACCAAGGATAAACCACAAAGGAATCAACCAATAACCTTACATAGGTATATTCCCATACATATATCTATTTTATTATGTAACCCCTCTCAATAATGAGGAAAATATAAAATTAAAGACTCGGCTCAATCTAGGATTTTAGTCAAGTTATCAAAACCATGGCTGTTGGAGAACACCAACTCAATCGATTACAGTGGGCCTCCTGCGACACCATGCACACTTCTCAGTAAACATAGACTGTTAAGGTACTCCTCCTGTTGATTATCATGGTTCTTCTGCATCACACAGAGGTTCTCCCCAACGTGGGTCTGCTACCACACCCAAGAACTCCCCCTCACAGCCTGATGAGGTACTCCACCAGTCGAGTACCATGGGACTTCCACCACAACCAGGTGCTCCTCCACCATGGGTCCGACACCATAACCAGGCACTCACCACTAGGCTAGTAGAATAACTTCGAGTCAAATGGTCAGATGTCATCAGGTCTCAACCAACTACTAGCTCTGTGCACTCTGCTTTCTTATCACTATAAGGATCCACTACACAATATGTTGGTCAGTACTCCCACTATCACGAAGTCCCATGACGAAGTATCTCAAAGGTCTACCACGTCCTATGGGTCTCAATGCAACAGACTGCGCATCAATCAGACGCCCAGTCTGTGAGTTATTACCCTTTTAGTCCTTGGGGCCTGGTTGCATTCGTGCCCGATCCAACCTGGTCGAAATCAACTATACCCCAATCTCCAGTGGGGTATACTCGAATGGACCGTCATGCTCCAGGATTACAACTACTACTGTTGGTTCGTCAAATAGACATATTTTTCCAATGATATGGCCAAAAGATTCTAAAAGATCGTAGTAGGCTGGGTCCGGTCCGACTAGGTCTGTTTGACCCGGCCCAACACAGTATGGGCCTACCCAATTTGTGTTGACCCGACCTTCCCATTCTGTTTTTCCTGGCCTGTTGCCCCCCCCCCCAGCAGGCCACGATGGGCCACTGAGGGGCGAGATAGTGCGGATTAGCGACGAGTCGGCATAAGGGCGATTCAGCCTAGTGGGCCTCGTATGGGCAGGTCAGCCCGTAGGGTTCTGTGGGGGAGGTTTGGCCAGGAGGGCCCCACGAGGGTGGGCGGCTCGGCCCGCAAGCTGGGGTGGCACGACTGAGACCAGTGCGGCTGGAGGATGGGGGGGGGGTCGGGGCCGATCCCCCAAGGTGCAGCTCGACCATGGTGCGAGACGGTCGAGGGCTAGTTCAGCTAGTTGGTTGGGGATACCGGGGGCCGGTTTGGCTGGGGGGCGGCACGACCGGGGCGCAGAACAGCCGGGGTGCGGCATGGCCTGGGAAGGTGAGACCAACGCGATGTGTTCCCGCAGCTGCTTGGAAGCTAGTGGGTGTCGTGGTTCGGCTCAGGGCAGTGGAGGCGATTCGGCCAGGACGCCAGAGCGTCGCGGTGGTGGTGTAGGTTGCGAGGGCCGCAAGTAGTATGGTCGTTGCCTTCGTCGCTGTTATCGCCTTCCTCCATCTCGATGAACAACTCAAAAGAGAACAGTGGAGGGGTCAGGCCATGTTGGTTTGGTCTGCACCATCCACCTTTACGGTGGTAGCATTTGGCTCATAAGAACGAAGCACAAAAAACCATACCCCAATTATTAATCCCATAACCAACAAAAGGGAATCAGGTGTGTATGAACTAGTAAGAGGTTGATCTGCAACTTTTTTGTAGAAGGAATGAATCACATGAATATAAAATCAATCACAAAAAACCCATACCTTGATCGTAGTTCATCGACTTTGGCTCGAGAAGGTTGACGTCATTTCGTTGTAGAGGAACACATCCTTTATAGAAGGAGGTTCTGAGGAAGATGGTAGGAGTTGACGCCATTCTTTGTCGATGTAGCGTTCTTCATCGGGAGAGCATTCCTCATTGGAGAACTTTATATCTCCAAATCTCTCTCTTGTCCCAATATTTCTCCCATCTTCCACAAAAATGAAAGATGCCAGGCCAAACTAAAAGATTATCTTATCTATAATTTAAATGTTGCCTCAAATTTCAAAATGGTTATGTTGGATTAATTAAATGTTAGAGTAGATGGCATATTTAATGTCTTTTGCGCTGAAAAAATAAAGGTGGAGGAGGTCAAGAGACTCTCTGTCATATATAAGGGAGATGGGAGGTTTTTCACAATTAAATGGGGGTGGGGGGTTTAGTCCTGTGTTGTCCCCACACAGTAACCTATTTTGGGATGTTAGGTTCGGGTGGGCGCCAAAACTATATCCTCTCATTGGAGGATATGGTGTGGTTTTCCCCACCCCCAACATCAACATGAGTGGTTATAATATATAAAATAAATTAAAACATGCATTTATTTATTTAATTATTTCCATGAAAAACTGAAAACCTAACTCTCACCCTAGTCCAACTGTCGTTGAAGTGAATGTCTTCTTAAGTGAATATTGGCACTACGAGTTCAACAGTGTCCTCAAATTTCAATTTCTAGCACCGGTTCAAAGGTTATAAAACCCCACTCGTACGTTTACTAAATGTACAAAAATAAAACATTAGAAATTGATTCCAAACACATATGGCCTCAAAATCATGCACTGCCAATTTTTACGGGCTCATAAAATTTCCATTTATTTTAAAACAAAAATACATAGAAGTTTCCAGGTCGTTGCGGTCCAAGGGGGTGTGTTGGTTTTTTTTGCAAGGGAGTTGGGTAGGGTTCTGGGTGGTACAATGTGTATGGGGGGTTCAGGTGGGGGTGTTTGGTTGGAGGGGTTGTTTAGGGGGTTCATGGGCCTTCTAGGGGGTGGCCTACTACATGGGTGGGGGGCAAGGGGGTTTTCCATGAGGGTGGGTGTAGGATCCCGGGACACCCTGAGATGGGAGGAGTGAATCAGGGTGGCAACATTTTATTTCAATGATATGGATCTTTTTCCCACGTTGGTAGAAACTTGTTAAACCTATATGATGAATATGATCAAAAAACAAACATTCACAAGAAAAATATGAAACTACACTTTTTACTTGGTTCACCACTAATGGATACGTACGAGGAGCATACATCGACAGTTTGTTGGTCGTACCAAATTTTACTATTCTTCACAATTTGTGGATTACAATGGTTTGGGCATAGTCACTCGGTCCCAGGCTCACTACCATTACAAAGGTTCAGATATTTCTCACTGCAACCCTTGGGTCACTCCCGTTGACTCCCCCTGGCTCACTGCCTTTTGTGAAGTCCCACTCAGTTTATAGACTTGATGTTCTCTTCATCATTGCAAAAGAATGGATCCTCTGTTTTATGTAGTTTCTCTGTTAAATTCCAACTCTCACTTGTAGACTAATCTCACTTTGCACCAATGTTATCAGGCAATATTTCAGCTATCGTGCACCTTCAACAAGACGAGTGTACTTTAAAAAACACCTGGTGCGCTTCTCCAGGCCAGCGCGCATGTTTCAAAGATGGTGCACACGTTATAACTAGCGCGCAAGTCTACCTCAAACACTAGTGAAACACTCACTTATAAAACATCAAACTTGTGATACTCACATTCCTTTTCACCCAAACTAGTATTGGTGTACATCAACCAATTGTTTCGCAACATATACTTGCACGACCCACAAACACTTGCGCGACCACTTCACCTACGCGAAGGGAAAACTAAACTCTCTGACTCTTGAACAACATCTCTAATGAGGAGGGGTGGTCCTCTATTTATTGTCAAACAAGACAACCTGTGCAGTGGTGCACAAGCCTCCTCTCAGCGCGCATGTTCCTGCGCGCAACCTCAACCGCCCTAGCCTCTGTCGCGCTACTCACTTGCATGACCCTCTTTCCTTTTCCATATTTTAAAGTTCTGATCTAGAAAACCATATGGTGCACAACTTTCCAATCCTCATAGGCACCGACGCGCAAGTCCTTTCTCAGTGTGCAAGGCACTTGCGTGACACATGTCCAGCGCGCAAGTCCTATTACCAAAAAACATTATTTTCCCCTTTTTTCAATTTTGAGGTCCAGAAATTTGGCAAACACTAGAAAACAGTACATCATCTGTACTGTTATCTACTTGACATGTATGAGTACTTTACTGTCACACATTCTAAACATCCTCTGAGGATTGAAAAAAAAGAATAACCATTCCCCAATTCATGCATAGATGACCATGGTTCCAATAATCTCCCCTTTGGGTTTGTTGGCAATCAGTAAATAAATTCAAAAGATCACCATCATCATGTAAACCAAAATCATAAGAATAAACTCAGCCAACACTCTAAGAATCTTGAATTGGGTTCCCGTGTTTTGGAATTATCAAAGACGCCAACAAAATTCTCTTACAGTGTCCAATGTATTCCTTCTCTTCCTTCTCATCCTTCTCATCCTATCACTGACAATGAATCTCATCATTTCACAGAATCATTACATGCATGAATTTATTCCTTTCTTTCCCATTGACAAAAAACCCAAAGACTGGTAATTGTTCATTGTTCATCTCAAACCACACTCCCCCAGGAAAGTATCTCCCCCACAAACCGGAATCACATCCATAAACAGATTAAAAACAAATAACATAACTGGGGAGAGGGGATTTCTGTAACCTCCTTATACACTGGGTGGCGGCTAAACACCGAAGTTAAACTGATGATTCACAGAAACAACCGTTGGCAGTGGCTTGGTTAGGATATCATCCACTTTCTCATCAGTTCCTACATGATCAATTCTATTCACGCCTTGTTCAACATTATATTTGATAAAGTGATGTCTAATTTCTATATGTTTTTATGAGAATGCTGAAACATATTCTTTGTAAGATCAATTGTGCTCTTTTTATCACAGTAAATCACCATTGGTTGCTTCACATGATCACCAAATCCTTTTAATTGTTGCTTCATCAATAACAGTTGAGTGCATGAATTTTTGGCAGAGATATACTCATCTTTAGCAGTACTAAGAGACGTACTTTCTTATTTCTTTCCCAACCATCCATCACATTTATTCCCAATATTAATTCTCCACCACTGGTGGACTTTCTGTACACAACATCGCCAGCCCAGTCAGCATCAGAAAATGCTGATAATTCACTATTACATCATGCATCAAAGTACAAGACACAATTTTGAGTACCTTCAATATACCTCATGATTATTTTTACTGATGCCATATGTTCCTCCTGTGGATTACTTTGAAAGCAGGCAGAAAGACATCTGGAAAAGATAATATCTGGCCATGTCGCTTTCAGGTACAGTATTATCCCAATGATTTTCCTGTACATGGAGGGATCTACAGAGGTCCCATCTTCATGCTTTCCATTTTTTGTTCCAACTGCACTCAGAGTTGATATCAGTTTGGAGTCTTGCATATTAAACTTCTTCAGCAGCTCTCTTGCATACTTGTCCTGAGGAATGAAAGAGTAATCTTTCTTATGAATCACCTGCAACCCCATGAAATATTTGATCTCTCCAATCATAGTAATTTCAAATTCTGATTTCATGTGATTTTAAAATTCATCCACTAATTTATGCATGCTGCCACCAAATATGATATCATCAACGTAGACTAGAGTCATGAATTGATCTTTTGGTGAATACTTCACATATTGATTGTGATCTACTCCTCCTATTTTGAATTCCAGCTTCTTGAGATACAAGTCCAGTTGGGAATACCATGCTCGTGGTTCCTCCTTCAAACCATATAGAGATTTCTTCAGTTTTTAGACCATTTTTTCATCAGTTCCAAGAACAAAACCCACTGGTTGTTCAATATAGACTTCCTCTTTGAGTACACCATTCAATAATGTAGTCTTGACATCCATTTGATACACTTTATTTCCTCACTGGAGTGACATTGAAAGGAAAATCCTGATTGACTCCAGTCTAGCCACTAGAGAAAAGGTTTCATCAACATCAACGCCTTCAATCTAGGATTATCCTTTACATACCAGTCGTGCCTTATTTCTGATAACACTTACATGGGCATCAAACTTGTTCTTGAAGATACATTTTGTACTAATTACATTGTGACCTTCGAGTCTCCATAAAATATCCCATGTTTGATTATTTTCAATGTGATCAAATTCTTTATTCAAGGCATTCACCCATTATTCATCCCTTTTAGCTTCTTCAAAAGAGGATGGCTCCACAACTAATATAAATGCAGATTGCGTGTTGTCAATCATCCTCTTTTTTTGTGTGGGTGAACTCATATCCCCAATTATGTTTGTTGGATCAATATCAACTCTATGATTTCTCATGGGCGGTTAAGGTGCATTCTCTCCAGCCACAGTATCTTCTTCAGATTCTTCTTCTAAGTCAACATCATGATGTGACTGCTGAGTGATTTGTATCGCTCCCTCTATTTCTGTAGTTTTATTTTCTCCATGTTCACCTTTTTCCTCACTTTCTATCACATCAACATATGAAATCCTTGAAGCATTTGTGGTTTTCTCTTCAATTATATTTACATCAATGCTTTCTACAACCCCTACTAATCACTTTTTGAAACACTTGTAGGCTTTGTTGTTCATTGGATACCCAAGAAAAATTCTTTCATCAGCATTGTCACCAAACATCCCTTGATTTCCTTCTTTATTCCCGCTGAAACATTTGTATCCAAAATCATGAAAGTATTTCAACGAAGGCTTCCTTACATGCCACAATTCATATGGGGTCTTAGTTTCTCCCATATAAATCCCTATTCGATTCTAAATGTGAACTGTATCTTGAACAACTTCCTTCCAGTAATGGCGAGAGATACCACTCTCAATCAGCATAGTCTTGACCATATTGTTATCCTGTTGATTCTGGGGCTCAAAAAATCCATTTTTCTGTGGGTTTCTCACATAATCTACCTCATGTTTTATCCCATGTCTTTATAGGTAATTCTCAAACTCAATAGTCGTGTATTCCCATCCATTTTCAGATCCCAACACTTTGATTGTTTATCCAGTATCATTCTCGGCGATTCCCTGATATGTTTTCGTGATGTCAAGCACTTGTTGTTTCCTATGAATGACCATAACACATGCCATTATACAATGATAATTAATGAAAAGGTTAATGTACCTTTCTCCATGAGTTCCATCAACACTTATCACCCCCTATACATCAGTATGATTTAGATCAAGAAGATGAGATGCTCTTTTCTTCTTTGGCTGATATGAACTGCAGACCAGCTTCCCACGAATGCAAGCATCACAAGACGCTTCATGCTCATTCGTCAAAATGGGGATATACATTACTATCATCATCTTAGATATATTTTCCAGGTCTTTTTGGTTAATGTGCTCCACCCTTCGATAAAACAAATTTTTTTCTTCTCCAATAGACAAATAACAGGTGTTCACTTGGCTTTCAACCTGATATATGTTTCCATCTATTCTACAAACATTCATAAGATAATTTAATGTTTTTCCTTTTATAGTGTAGCCTTTTTTATTCAAAGATAAAATGAGCCCCAAATTACAGAGTTGACTCACACAGAGGAGATTGAGACATAGACTGTCCACATAAAGAACTTCAGTCTTCTTGAGATCTCCATTGGTGAGAGTAATATTCCCACTACATTTAATCATAAAAGAACCATCATTACCAAATCTCACTATTCCATCAACCTTCATTTTAATGTTATTCAAAAGGTCATCATTTCCCATCATATGGGAAGTGCATCCCCCACCAATTTTCCAGGTGCTGCTACTCTTTGTATCTTTGAGGGCTACTTCTGCAAGATTAGATTACTCGATCTTATTATTTTCGTTCCATGAGAGATTCGATTGAATATAGGATACTGATGGCCTTATAATAATTTCTTCTACATTATCTGATTCTTCACCCCCATAATCATTTTCCAGAGGATAAAAACTTTTTGTGAGAACAACACCATCAGGAGGGTGAGAACTGGCCCGTTTCTGAGAGCTGTATGAGTTTCTCTGATCATACATCTTCCCGCAATACATAGCTTTATGGACAAAGTAAGAAAAATGAAAATAGTAACAATTGAAGCTATTTCTTCTATATGTTGGAGGAAATTAAATCGATCTCCTTTGTTGACTTCCCAGATCTTCCCCGTTTAAGAAGCTCCTTGCTTCTTCACAATATGACATGGTATGGCCAAAATAGCCACAAAACTGACACTTCATGAGAGGAAATGTTTTATCCCTTGAATTTCTCCTCACACCTTCTTCTATGGGATAATAGTATGAGGGATCCTTTTTTCATGAGGCTCGAGGATGATCTTCTTTTCTTCATTCAGATTGAATTGGGGGTTTCTGTTTCATCACATCAGAAGACATTCCCACATCCCCCACTTCTAGCATGCCTTTATTTTGGTCGCATTTATTTGCAGCATTTGATGATTCTGCCTCACAACCAGTTCAACTATTTCCTATGAATGCTGGTCTTTGATCATTAAAATCTTCTCAACTCCATTAGAGCCACGTTTTTCTCTCTCCAACAACTTAGCATCTAAGAACCTTCTAAACTAGATATTATTCCTTGATTCTTTTGAAATTGAATCTTTTTCAAGTTTAATGCTAATAGTAACAAATTACTCCTCAAAAGGCTCAGTATTCTTGGACGTTTCATCTAGTATGGAGGTGAGGTCATTGATGAGAATTTCCTTCTCTTTAATTCTCAGCTTCAAATCCACTACATCATCATTTCATTCAAGTATTTTAGACTGTACGTTCACCAATTCTTCATGTCATTCAATTTTAGCATCCAGTTGATCAACATTTTTAGTTGATTCATATATAATTGATTTCCACTTATTGCAACTCTTAAATTTAATCTTGATCTTACTAATAACATCCTTAAGTTGCAACTCAGGATCTGCACTAGTTTTTAATTGATTTTCTCCACTAGTATCTTCTAATTTTTCAACAGTGGCCATCATGGAAGCATGGTTACATGTTTTAAATTCTGGTTCATCTTCATCATAGAAATCAATATCATCGTATTCCTATTCATAGAAAAAAGTCATCCACTGTATATTCTTCCCAGATTTGATGTCTCCCTATTTGAAAAAACTTTTTCGAGGCTTCTCAATGTCTTCTAATTTGCTTTCACCATCATCAAACATTATTTGGCAGTGAGAGGAAATGTGCCCAACTCTTCCACAATGAAAACATGGCAGTTGTAGCTTACCAGTGAATTTACCTTTTCCCTTCTTCAGCTTCATGGAGATGAGAGAAATAATTTCCTTTTCCTCCTCATATTCACCACCACTATCTTCTGAAATTTTCAGTTTTTCCATGGCTTTGAATTCCATTTCCTTGCTTACATGAGTCATGTCATCTTCGGGTTTAACTCTCATCTCATATGCAACTAGGATACTTAAAATATCATCCAGCTATAGTTTAGGTAGATCTCTTTCTTCAATGGCTGACACCTTTTCAATGTACATGGGATGAAATCTTCTCAATATTTTATTTACGATATCAATGTCATTGATTTCTTCTCCAAGACCACTAATTTTTTCCAGAACATCAGTAATTCGATTGAAGAATGAATCTGCACTCTCATTAGGATGCATATTTAGATCGTCAAACCGGTAATGTAGGACTGGTAGTATTGCTTTCTTATCATTGGTATCTCCTTCATACATATTTGCAAGTTTATCCCACATGGACTTTGCTAAGGTGAAACTTGTTACCTTTATACAGATCTGATCAGAAAGGGTTGCGGTGAGAGCATTCTGTGCTTTAGCATCAGCATCAAGAATTTTCCTATCGGCATCCTTCATAGCTAGCCATGTTGGATCAGTATCATGTATACCTTGAACAGTGGAAAAAGGTACTTCCATTCCAAGGGATATTAGATGAGATCTCATTCTATTCTTCCGGATCTAGAAATTACTTCCATCGAATAGAGGGACTCTGCAACACCCCGAGATTTTATGAAAAATATTATTTTAATATCATTGATGTATTGTGTTGTATGCTACAACAAGATTACATTGCGCTATACGCACCACCGTATGAGCTTACATAATACACAACACTATTCTTGGATCATCTTACACACAATTTTGATAGTAGTTATTCTACGAAACATTGAGTGTATATATATAATTATATATATTCAATGTATAAATAAAATATGGTTGGATTCTGTTATACGAAACAACGGAGGAGTCTTTCACAACACGCCACCCTGACTTGGCTTGCATTATACACAATCGCGACTTTCCAGGATAGCGTGTGTTGTATGCAATAAAAGGTTTCACTAAACAATGATATATGTTTATAACATTATTATGAACTAGCCGTTATGAATAGTATCAACAACATTTGAATTTTATAACATTATTATTCATCTTACACATTTTCTAGAACATGGTATGAGAACAAAATCAAATTATAGAGTAAAATAAGTAGTTTGTAAAAAATGTAGTTTTGCCGGCTTTTGATGGCACAACCACATTAAATATTGTTTTTTACATGTCTATAAGTTCAATTTGACAAAATAAAATTATTTTTTGGAATCAGGATATAAAAAATATACTTTGGATAAATTTTTCATATTATTCTGATAACTTTCATATTTTAATGAATAGTAAAAACACGGTATATTTTAATTAAAAACAACTTTTTTCATCGCAATAGTATATATGGTTAGATTATCTTTTTAATTGGTTTTAATGTTTAATTAGAATATATTTTTACCCTTTAATCCAATGCTAGACATTGGAATTAATTTCACATTGAAATTGGATGTAAACAAGTATCAATCTTTTGATAGTTATTGTTTCTTTAAAACACGCTATTTGTTTTGATAACGGGAATTAATTTTAAAATTAATTAATGCCACAACTATGTTTTGAATATGGAAAAATAGACATCAATTTTGAATTTGGAATATCAAATAATGATTTGGCTGAATATTTGATATTTTTCTGAAAAACTTCAATTTTCGATGAATAGTGAAACCACTTAGTGGTAGATAAAAAACTGACATTTTCATTTAAGTGAAATTTTACCAATTCTGTGAATTGAATTACAAAAATCCAAGAGACACGGTTAATATCAAGGACTAAAATGTGGTTCAATGAGATGAAAATATTTTTTGGTGAATAGTAACTCTTTACTTTTATTTACCACGGTTAAAAATAAATAGGGTAATTAAGGGTAAAAATGATATTATTATTACCCTAACACATGTTCTAATTATATCGGAAAAGTTTAATTAGACCAAAAACAACCTTAGAAATAATATATTACCGTTTAGTCCAACTTGGATTAGATTAGGACATTTAATATTAATTTATTTAATGAAGGGTTGAAATAATTAAAATCAAAGTTAAATAAGTAAATCATTTTTAATATCTGGTTATAAATATAATAAATTAGAATATAAATATTCATTATAAATATAAAAATATTTCCTACATAATGGTATTTTATTTATATTTTTTAGACATTAAATAATTTAATTTATTTGTGACACAAAGATGCTGCAGTAATTATCTTATTAATGAAAAACCGACATAATTGATGTTATAAATACCCAAATAAATGTAATTTTTGGCTTTTTATAAAATTCACTAAAATTATAGGTTAATATGACATGTTATTATTGATTTAAATAACTTTTTTAGAACTAATCAATCTGTTATGATTTTCACAAAAATCAATTATCAAATAGTGTCAAAATTGACATAAAATAGTTTTTAAAACAAATATTATATTATACATTGATATTTTATTCCTAAAAATCTATGGTTCGGAAAAATGACATAGATATGGTTATATAAATTAAAAATAAACAACTTGGGGTTCGTTTCACTTGTTATAGTATGTTTATTAACCATATTTTGTAAGAAAACATGAATACAAGATAAAAGACAAATTATTTAACTTAAAGTTAAATCTAAATTATAAGGTTAAAATAGAAACCTAAACTTTCCTAAATTCTATTGGATGAGAGGATTTCGACCCATACCCACATTATCTTCTAAATAACTCAATTTGGAGCTATTAAAAACCCAATATGACTTTATAATAAAATAATATGTTTAGTTATTCCAAAGGTGCCCCTATCCTCCCTTATAAAAGGGATCCTCCTCCCTCTCTTCCTCACACCACTTTGTGCCTTCAAGATCTGCAAAACCCTGCCAATTTCTCTTATAAACTTCCCTAGAATGATCCTAGAGGTTCTGGTCTTCTTCAAAGATCAATCTTAGTGCCCTTAGAGGAGGGCTCAAAGAGGCGCTTCAAAGAAGAGGTAATGTCTGTTACCGATTCTTTCATCTTTATTTCTTCTTTCACTTCTTTGCCTTTAGTTGTATAATTTTTAAGTAATAAAATCAGTACAACTCATATAATGATATGTTATTATATGTATGAAACAACCCTATTTCACCATCTATCCATCCTATGGAAAAAGAAATCACCAAGCGTGCGTACGTAAGGAATACCGTCTCCACGCCGTGGTGAAATCTATTTTTCCACCAACACATTTAATGGATGGGTATAATGGTGTAATTAATAACTATATATGGTTATAATAACATCATACTGATTCTGATATATTATATCATCTACTCCAATTCTATTCAATAATTAGGGGAATGATTTTATCGCTCTTGCGTACATACAGACTTCTCTCTCCACGATGCGATGAGATTCATTCTCCATGTTAACCATAAATGAATGATCATAAAGTTTAAATAGTGAATAATAATGATATATATGAAATAATAATGCTACTGGATATATATATATATGTATGTATGTCATCCAATTAATTCCATTCAATTAAATGAGTAAACGAAAACAATGTTCATGTGTACGTACAGCCTACCGTCTCCATGAACGGTGTATTTCATTTATTTTACCGATATATTATATATATGTATATTCTAAATATATATTATATATAAATCATGTTTTATATTCTGGAATTATGTAATCATGATCTAAGAAATCATACGAATAATTACAAGTCAAAACACGGATGACAAATGAAACGATTTTAGCCAAAACGCTCTTTAACATGGAATTTACTAAAGAACGGGTAATATAAACTCATAAGTGAACCATATATGATATCATAACAATGAATATGATTCATTAATAAGTCAATGAAATTATTTAAATCATTATACAGGAGGATCAGATACGTATGAAGCATATCACACCTAAGGTAAGGGACATCTTTTCCAATCTCCTTTTTATCTGAGATTGTTTATTCGTAAGTATTTAATGTGGTTATTATTATTATCCATGTACATGTTTTCTAGAAATTTTTTCATGTATGTTTAATGTCTTTTTACACATTTTTTACTTTTACTACATGGTATTTATGGAATCATTATTTTTTTTATGTTATGAGGCACTTTTTTGACTTATCCTGCAAAAGTACGGGAAGAATGTTTTTTAACCTTATACGGCATTAAAGGGTTTTTATGGTTTTATACAGACTTATTTTCATGAAGATTCCTCCAAAATATTTCATGACTATTTCCAACAAAATCCCTTTCTTTTTAAATTGCATGACGTTTTCGGAAAAGAAATTTATTTTGAAGAAGAAATGATATTTTCCTCAAGAATTCATTTCAAGTGTTTTATCAAACCCATTTTACATCTAAGATGAAATTATTTCATATTTGTATGTTTCAAGTATAATGTCCCTATGATTTACATGGTTTCACGTTTCGTATTATGAATGATATCCATTTCATTAATATGGATTATGTGATGATGGGATTATGTTTATGAAATCCATTTTATTCGTTGGGTTATTATGAATGATGTATGTTTATTTTGTGGCACAAGTAAGAATGATTTCATTATGAGATGGGTGGGACCTATATAACCCTCCAATGCATTGGGTGAAAATTTATATCTCATGATATAGACATGGCTGCAATGGTAAGTTAATCTGGTTCAGTGTTACAGAACTGAAACGGGGAGTGAACTCGATTCAGAAAGGGACTTTGTCCACTAAGATGGTCTTGGCAGTAATGCCTTGGCTACTATGGAAATTATAACATGTGTTGAATGGTTTCCACAATTCCATGTTTTATTCCCAATAATATTTTATCATGGTTGATGTTTCATTATGATATATGCCATATGTACTTCCACGATTTATGTATTTTCTCAAGATTTTGATGTTTAAATCTCATGTTCATGTTTTTTATTCCAAATGTTTATGGATTGTTTTATGTTATCTATGTTTTCCCTTACTGAGCATTTGATCTCACCCTTTTTATGTTTTATTTTCCCCATGAAATAAAGAATGGTTTTAGGTAAGGAAACAAAAAGGGGAAGATCGTTATGGGAGTTGTTGAAGATATTTCAACATGATTAGAAGTTTATATTCTGTGTTTCCAAAGACACTAAACTATTACGGTCCTTGTGTGTCTGTTTTTTTATTTATTAAGTATTACGCAAAAGTAATGTAATGTCCATGTATGTCACGCTTCTGGTCTCTACAGTTGGTTTTAGAGGAATTGTTTAGTCAACCTTTGGAAACTATGATGCGATAACTTTAGTGAGATCCCTAGAGATATTTGTATGGTATGTCAGGGATGTCCCTAAGGTTACGTTTAACTATAGGTTATAGTCCTAGAATTATGGTAATGATCTTATAATTAAACCTAAGATGCTAGATATTTAAGGTACTCCCCCTTTATTATGTTGTTTTCCCTAGCATGATTTTTTCCTCTCACACTATTTTTTTTTTGGTTTCAGACGATGGCTGGAACCCGAAGGAACCGTGTTGATCAATGCAATATAAAATGCAATGATTGTCCTCCTGAACAACCAAATGATATTGGAGATGGAGTGAAAAATCTTTTTTCTATACTTACAAAATCTATGAATCATTCTGGACAACCAAATGAGCAGAGAAGGGAACAATATTCAATTAAGTCCTTCATGAGGCAATGTCCACCTTCTTTCAGTGGGTCTTTTGATCCACTTGCTGCTGAACAATGGATCAGTACCACTGAAAAGATATTTTATGTTCTTCAATGTTCTGAACATGATAAATTCATCTTACCAGTATATCATTTGGAAGGTGAAGCTGGTCAATGGTGGAATCTTATCAAGAACATGAGGTAAAGAGATAAAATTAAGTCTCTAGAATGGGAAGAGTTCATGAACTTATTTTTCAATATGTACTTCCCTCGTATTTTTCGAACAATGATGGAGAATAAGTTTCTTGACCTAATGAAAATGAATGATGAATCTGTTGGTGTATACGAAGCGAATTTTTCAAGGCTTGCAAGGTATGCATCTGGCTTTATCATCCAACCTGAAAGTAAAGTTGATTGATTCTTCAGTGGATTAAAACCAAATCTTTGAAGGCATTAGCTATAAGAGACTTCAATAGCTATGAAGAAATTGTGCGTTGTGCTATCAAGGTAGAAATGGAAGTTGGTGTTACTTATCCATCTCATGGTTTTGACAACAAATGAAAGATGGAGTTCAAGGAGAAATCTCAGAATAATGGTGAAAAGAAGATGGATGTTTACTTATGATCAAATTGTGGGAAGAAGCATGGTGGGAATTGCCTTAAATAGACTAAAAAATGTTTTAAGTGTGGAAAAGAAGGTCATCGAGCAGCTGAGTGTCGAAGTAATGGAAAAAGGGTTTCTACTGATGTGAAAAAAGAAAAGACTACAAAGAACGCACCACCAACTCATCAATGCTTCATGTGTAAGGAAATGGGGCATTATGCTAATAATTTCTCTAATCCAAGGGTTAGTGATAATCGACATGAGAAACCACTTAAGGCAAAGGACAAAGGGAAGTCACATGTGATCACTATTGTCAATGTTGAACATGACATCGATGTGGTGGAATGATTAAGTTATTATGTAATGGGATTCCAAAATAATGTTGTATATAGTCTCGTGGAATATTGGAATATTTATTTATTGGTCAATTGTGGTTTTCAATAATTTTATGGTACCAGAAACCATGGAAAGTGAATGAGATATTTTTGGAAAAAAATGATATGCGCATAATAAAGGGATAAAGATAAAATGAAATGTTTGACAGTATTCATGAGCTCGTGACTGATAGAAGGAAATAGTTATATCATGGTTTGAGTATATAGAATTTTGGGGTTTTGGTATGTGGAAAGAGTCAACTTTTGACTGCACTCATGTTTTCACTAGGATTCAATGGGTATTGATTTTTCAATAGAATACATGATTAAGGCCTTCAAATGTTTGGAATGTGACCAAAAAGACATATCTTATGATATATGGGCATCAACGATGGTATTAACATGATTGTTATATGAAATCTTTGGTAATAGTGTTCACTATAATATGAGAGTGGACTAGAGTATTATGGATAATCCTAAAGATTGAAATGTATTATGTTGGACATAAGTTAGTATTGTTTAAGGATAGAAGTTTGATCGATATTATTTATGGGATGTTTTAGTAATGTAGTTTTAGAAAAAGGACAACCTGCAGAACGGGTGACAGCCCATCGCGTCGGACAAGGCTATGGGAATCAAACCCCCAATCGAAGTGTGACTGGCCTTTATCGCATACCACTGGCCTACATGAAGTCCCTGTTTAGTAGAAACTATTTTTTTTATATTAAGCAGTATGATATATGATGTATAATTCCATTTTAGGAACCATATATGATTAATATCACTATAGATGGACTTATGTATTTTTGATAACTTTTATAACATTTTGTTTGAGATATATGGAATGACCCATCATTCTATCACATGATCTGCAAACACTTCACGAGTGACAAATTCAACTTCATTTCTTTAAGAGATGAAGTGGAATTTTTCCATAGAACAACCAACGGTGAGACTCTACCAAAATCACATAAGTATTTCTTCTAATTCCAATTTCATCAACTATAGGGAAATGATCTTGAAAACCAAAAATATTGTCTTAGTGCCCTTATATCCGATGAGTCATATGGTAACATAGATCATCAAAAATCTATGGCTTTGTGATTGATGGTTTTTTATAACCATGTTCTCTACCACTCTCCACCAGAACTTGATGGATAGATTTTTCTTCCAGATCCATATTTTCAACTATGTTCTCATATATGGAAACCCAGTGATGAGTTTCTTTGGGTAATCGTTAAATTTCATACATTATTTTTTAAAATTACGTTTTAGTATTCCTTTTTACAATGTGGGTTTCGATAAATAGTAAACGATTTATAACCCCGACGAATTTCGAGGGAAAAATTCATTTTATGGGTGGTAGAATGTAACACCCCACGATTTTGTGAAAAATATTCTTTTAATATCATTGATGTATTGTGTTGTATGCTAAAACAATATTACCTTGATCTATACGCCACACCGTATGAGCTTGCAGTATACACAACACTATTCTTGGATGATGTTACACATAATTTTGATAGTAGTTATTCTAAAAAACATTGAGTGTATATATATAAATATATATATATATATATATATATATATATATATATTTTATATATAAATAAGATTTGGTAGGATTTGGTTATCTGAAACAATGGTGGAGTCTTGCACAACACACAACCCGGACTTGTCTTGTATTATACGCAATCTTGACTTTCCTCGATAGTATGTGTTGTACGCAATACCGGGTTTCACTAAACAACGATATATGGATATAGTATTATTTTGAACTAGCTGTTATGAATAGCATCGTCTACATTTTGAATTTTATTACATTATTATTCATCTTACACTTTTTCTAGAACATGGTATGAGAACAAAATCAATTTTTCATGTAAAATAAGTATTTTTCAAAAAATGTAGTTTTTCCACCTTTCGATGGTGCACCCAACTTAAATCTAGATTTTGACATGTCTATATGTTCAAATTGACAAAATAAAATTCTTCTTAGGAATCAGGATATAAAAATATAATTTGGATAAAATTTTCAAATTATTCTGATAACTTTCATATTTTAATGAATAGTAAAAAAGCGATAAATTTTAATTGAAAACAACTTTTTCATCGCAATACTTTATATGGTTTTATTATATTGTTAATTGGTTTTAAAGTGTAATTAGAATATATTTTTACCATTTAATCCAATTTTGTTCATTGGAATTAATTTCACGTTGAAATTGGATATAAACAAGTATCAATCTTTTGATAGTTATTATTTCATAAAAACACGCTATTTGTTTTGATAACGGGAATTACTTTTAAAATTAATTAATGCCACTTCTATGTTTTGAATTTGGAAATATAGACATCAATTTTGAATTCATAATATCAAATAATTTTTAGGATGAAATTTTTGTATTTTTTAGAAAAAACATCAATTTTCGATGAATAGTGAAACCACTTAATGGTAGATAAAAAACTGAATTTTTCATTTAAATGAAATTTTACCACTCCTGCGAATTGAATTTAGAAAATACAAGAGACATGGTTAATATCAAGGACTAAAATGTTGATTAATGAGATGAAAATATTTTTTGGTGAATAGTAACATTTTACTTTTATTTACCACAGTTAAAATTAAATTGGGTAATTAAGGGTAAAAATGAAATTATTATTACCCTAAAACATGTCCTAATTCTATTGGAAAAGTTTAATTTGACCAAATAAAACCATAGGAATAAAATATGGCCATTTGGGCCAACTTGGATTAGATTAGAACATTTAATATTAATTTATTTAAAGAAGCGTTCAAATAGTCAAAATCAAAGTTTAATAAGTAAATAATTTTTAATATAGAGTAATAAATAAGATAAATTAGACTATAAATATTAATTAGAAATATAAAAATCTTTCCTACAAAATTGTATTTTATTTATAATTTTTAAACATTAAATAAATTAATATATTTATGACACAAAAATGATGCAATAATTATCTTATTAATGAAATATTGACATAATTGATGTTAAAAATACCCAAATAAATGTAATTTGAGGATTTTTATGAATTCCACTAATTTTATAGGTTAATATGACATTTTAGTATTTATATAATTAACTTATATAGAACTAATCATTCTGTTATGATTTTCACAAAAATCAATTACCAAATAGTGTCAAAAATGACATAAAATAGATTTTAAAACTAATATTATATTATTAATTGTTATTTTATTCCTAAAAATCTAAGGATCGGCCAAATGACTTAGATAAGGTTATATATATTTAAAATAAACAACTTGGGGTTCGTTTGTCTTGTTATAGTTTTTTTATTAACCTTATAGTGTAAGAAAACAAGAAGACACAGAAAAAGTAAAATTATTTAACTTAAGGTTATATCTAAATGATAAGGTTAAAATAGAAACCTAAACGGGTCTAAATTATATTGGATGAGAGGATTTAGACCCATCCACACATTAGCATCAAAATAGTTCAATTTGAAGTTATTAAAAACCGAATATGACTTTATAATAAAATAATATTTTTAGTTTTTCCAAAGGTGCCCCTCTCCTCCCTTATAAAAGGGAACCTCCTCCCTCTCTTCCTCACACCACATTGAGCCTTCAAGCTCGGCCAACCCCTGAAAAATTCACTTCTCCACTTAAATAGAAACATCCTAGAGGTTCTGGTCTTCTTCAAAGACCAATTTTAGTGCCCTAAGACAAGGTCTCAAAGAGGCGCTTCAAAGAAGAGGTAATGGCCATTACCGATTCTTTCAACTTTATTTCTTCTTCCACTTATTCTTATTTAGTTGTTTCATTATGATTTAATAACATCAGTATAACTCATATACTTATATTTTATTATAAGTATGAAACATCCCAATTTCACCATCTATCCATCCTATGGAAAACGAAATCACCACACGTGCGTACGTATGGAATATCGTCTCCACGTCGTGGTGAAATCTGTTTTTCCACCAACACCTTACATGGATGGGTACAATGGTGTAAAGAATAAATATATATGGGTATTATAGCATCATACTAATTATTATATATTATAACATCTACTCCAATTCTATTCAATAATTATGGGAACGATATCATCGCTCGTGCGTATGTACGGACTACCGTCTCCACTATGCGATGAGATATAATTTCCATGTTAACCATACATGAATGATCATAAAGATTATATAATGAATAATAATTAAATATATGAAATATTTATGCTACTGTATTTATGTAAATATATATGTATTTCATCCAATTAATTCCATTCAATTCAATGAGGAAGTGAAAACAACGTTCGTGCGTACATACAGCCTACCATCTCAATGAACGGTGTATTTCCATCCATTTATCGATCTATTATATATATATCTATATTCTGAATATATATTATATACAAAACATATTTTATATTCTGGAATTAAGTAATCATGATCTATGTAATCATATGAATAATTAAAAGTCAAAACATGGACGACAAATGAAACGATTTTACACAAAATGCTCTTTAACATGGAGTTTACAAAATAACAGGTAATATAAAGTCATAAGTGAACCGTATATGATATCATAACAATGAATATGATTATGTAATACATCAATAACATTATTTAAATAATTATAAAGTAGGTTTGGATACATACGAAGCATATCGGACCTAAGGCAAGGGACATATTTTCCAATCTCATTTTTATTCGAGATTGTTTATTCGTAAGTATTTACTGGGGTTATTGTTATCATCCATGTACATGTTTTCTAGATATTTTTTCATGTATGTTTATTGTTGTTTTTACACATTTTTTATTTTTACTACGTGGTATGTAAGGAATCGTTCTTTTGATTACGTTACGAGGTATTTTTTTGACTTTTCTGGCAAAAGTACGAGAAGGATTTTTTTTAAAATTATACGACATGAAAAGAATTTTTAAGGTTTTATAAAGCCTTATTTTTATGAAGATTCCTCTAAAATATTTCATGAATATTTTCAAATAAATCTCTTTCTTTCAAAATTGCATGACGTTTTGTGAAAAGAAATTGATTTTGAAGAAGAAAGGATATTTTCATCATGAATTCATTTCAAGTGTTTTATCAAAACCTCTTTCCATCTAAGATGAAATTATTTCATATGTGTATGTTTCAAGTATAATGTATCTATTATTTACATGGTTTTACTTTTCTTATTATGAAATGATATCTGTTTCTTTTAAATGGATTATGTGATGATGGAATTATGTTTATGAAACCCATTTCATTCGTTGGGTTATTATGAATGATGGATGTTTATTTTGTGGCACAAGTAAGAATGATTTCATTATGAGATGGGTGGGACCTATATCTCCCTCAAATGCATTGGGTAAATATTTATATCTCATGAGATCGACATTGCTGGAATGGTAAGTTAATCTGGTTCAGTGTTACAGGACTGAAACAAGGAGTGAACACTAGTGCAGAAATTGTTTTTTACGTCACCATTTTTTACGTCAGTTATATATAACGGACGTAAAAATGTGGCGGGTAGATTTTTAACATCGGTTATTTTAATAACCGATGTTACAAATCGCGCCTGTAGGGTTTTTACATCGGTTATCTTATAACGGACGTAAAAAACTAATGCGCGGGGGGTTTTTTACGTCGGTTATCAAAAAACCGACGTAAAAAACCAAAGCGCAGGGTTTTTTACATCGATTATTTTATAACCGATGTAAAAAACCCCCCGGGGCATTGGTTTTTTACGTCGGTTATTTGATAACCGACTTAAAAAACTCGTCGATATCGGGTTTTTTACATCGGTTTCCAAATAACCGACATAAAAACCCCACCCTGGATTTGGTTTTTTACGTCACTTATAAAATAACCGACGTAAAAAACGCGTAGATATCGGGTTTTTTTACGTCGGTTATTTGGAAACCGACATAAAAAACCAAAGAGTGGGAGCTTTTTTACGTCGGTTTTAAGATAACCGATATTATGGAGTTAAAAAATAGTTTATAAGGTCGGTTATATAATAATAGACGTTATAAAACATTTAAAAAAATTAATGCCCGTGGACTGTCATTTATGATTTTTCGATTGACAGTCCGCCGGCTCGTCTCTCTCTCACGCGGTAAACCCTAATCAGCTTGTCGATCGACCTGCATTAAACTCATTTTGGCTTCATTGTTTATCTTCTTCACTCCTCTCGAATCTATCATCTCAACTCGCAACATTCAAGTAAGACTTCCACGAATTTATTTCATTCGTTTTTGTTTCGATTCTTGATGTGCTTTCCATTCGTTTTTGAATCTCGTGGAATTTTTTGTTATTGCAAAAGGTTATTATGTCCATTCAACTCGCAACATTCAACTCACAACATTCAACTCGCAACATTCAAGCAGGTGTATTTTGGATAATACTATTTTTAACTCTTATTCTAGATTTTCATTCTGATATACGCTTTATGATTCTATAGTACAATGAAAAAGTAAGTTCATTAAAGCTTCTTAAACCATTTATACTTCATCTTTTCTTCTGAAATACGAATCAGTAACAACTCCAATATGATCGCTATATTGATCTATCTGAATTCCAGAAACTTCATTAAGAGTTACCTCTTAAGTATCTAAATAAATCAATATCTGATAAAAATATTACTATGACCATGAGAACATAGATATTTGACTTCACAACCATTCAAATTATTCAATCATTTAGAAAGAATAATTAATTTTACAACATTGAGGATTAGCTTCAGCAAAATCTGAAAAATAATGGGTGGTATTGTAACGTTCCATTCTACCTGCAACATTATTATTTCCTACTTAGCTGGAATGTGTCTTTCTGGATGAAGATTGGTAGTAATTATTTTCTAAAAATCATATTTTCAATATGATTGTCCAGAAAATTATTTTCATGAATGAAATTGGACCAGGTACAATCGGTAATACCTATCCTTAAAATTTCATTCAACATTCTTACATCATAATTTTATTTCAAAAAATTTTGATTTTTAGAACTCCTAGATCAGAAAACCATCATCTGTTTTCATATGCATTCATAAAAATATCAATTCATACCTATTACAATCAAATATTTCATTCTGGACTCATGGTGAGTCTGATAATACATTTCTTCTTTCAGTCATCTCCTAAAAATGATGGACCTTTTCATGCAAAGTGTATCTGATTTCTTGAATATGATGGTATATCCGATTTTCAACAAAACCAAGTAAGGCGATTTCTTTTATTATTAATAATTCAAAAAAATTATAATACCTAAATATTATTATCATCCTTTTCAGATTTTTCATTATAAAAAAGGTAAAGGGTACTTTCTTTTCATTCTCAAGTAAAATTATATTTTTTATAAAGGTATTTTCTATCTAGGTAGAAATAATTTAATGATAATTAGATTGAATTAGGTATATTATCTTATCTTACCATCCAAACACATTTTTATGTATTAATAATTATTATATTTTGTAAAAACAATTATGACCCCACTTCATTTTTGTTAGTTAAATGATCTACGAAAGTGTTATAAATGATTTGATGATCACGATTCACCCATATATATGGTTAGTCATTATGTGACATTTGGGTCCATAATATACTTCTAATGCATTCGACAATGCATTATATATCATAGATCAATATGGGATACAGATGGTTATACCATGTCCAATGTGTTATGTGATGTGTCTCGTAAGAAATATTATAATAAATTATAGGAAAGGTGATTAACATATCCCAATATGAGGTGAATGAAACTATGTTTTCCCTTGACATATGTTATGACTTGTATGATTATGTTTGTGCCACACTCTTATGTTATTCCACATACCAATGTTGTGATCTTGTGAATAAGGTTTTTTAAATAATGTTCCCACTATCATATAAATCATGTCTTATGTTATGCTAAAATTGTTATACTTGGACTCAGGTTTTATGATCTATGATTATATAGAACTGTTTCAATTATCTTTTTGATCATGTGATTTGTGTATGCTCTTATACCCCCATGGATATCTTTTTATGAGATTAGATATTAGATTTATATATATCATGTTTACCCATAATGAGTATCGTAAATCAAAACATTTATTATTTTCATTCCCTAAGTTATAAAAATAAGTATTATGTAGGATGATTCAAAAATTTAATCTGTGAGATGAGTTGTTTTATGTGTGAAACCCAGGCCAAACACATATGTATTTTTTTATTGGTATTACATATATATAGTTCGACATATACTTTTTTTACATTACCATGATATTAACATTAATTTTTCTAAAGAAATATTAATGTCCTTAGATTATATATCGGATCAAAAGGATATAGTAATTCTAATATATAATCAGAATGATCAGATAATATGACAATATTATTAAACATAAAACAAATGGTCTATATTCATATTTCTAACATGACACTTACGATGTATAGCTATTTGGTGTTGGGTACTTATGAAAACTACTACTACTTTCAAGATTTTGGCACTTGAAAGTGTTCAGTACTTTAGATCATAATGATTGAAAAACAAGCATGAATAACACATGATATATGCTCCATTTGGTATTCCTATATTTTAACATGTTTATTAGTATATTGGAATGAGATTATTATAAATGTGTATCATCTGATCATATTCACTTATTCCAGATAAAAATCATTTTGTTTATGTTTTATTGATGTATATTTTATTTGGAGAATCATTAGGCATCATGGTTTTCTTTGATTCAATGAAATTTAAAACTGTTATATCTAACAATATTTTGTTTTAAAAATAATATTCAAGCATATTTTTTTAAATACCTATAGATTTGTTTTATATTTTAAATTGTTTTACATTCAAATTATGATTTTTTTCATATAAACATGTATTTGCCTTATCTTAAAAATATATATTTTTTGTTGATATTTGTTATAGGTAATAATGAGTCGAAGTTGGATTACGGCACATCGAATGAGAAATGAATTTGAGGAAGGTGTTGATGCCTTTTTGGAATTTGCAAAACTAAATGTTCCAAGTAGTGACATTTTTTTCTGTCCATGCCTGAAATGTTTGAATATGAAAAAGTTAATAAGTAGAGAGATAAATGATCATCTGATATGTCATGGTTTTAATCCGACTTACAACCCTTGGATTTGGCATGGTGAAACTGGACGGAATGTCACTGATGATGATGATTCACAAGATGGTAACTCCGATGGAATTGAAAAAATGATTCGCGATATTCTAGTAGAACAAATTGAGATAGAACCAACAGTTGCACGTCTATATGGTGATGCTGAAAAACCATTATATCCCAGTTGTACAGATTTTACGGTTTTGTCGGCGGTGTTAAGATTGATTAACCTGAAGGCGAAGCATGGATGGAGTGACATAAGTTTTACAGAGCTACTACAATTGATGAAAGACATTCTTCCAAAAGATAACGATATTCCAGATTCACATTACAAAGCCAAGAAAATATTATGCCCGATGGGATTGGGATACAAGAAAATACATGCCTGTCTGAATGACTGCATTATATATTAGAAGGAATATGAATTTATGTCAGAGTGTCCAAAATGTGTGACATCAAGGTATAAGGTAAATGAAAAATCACCGGGTGATGTAGATATTACAAAGCTCCCTTCAAAGGTATTTTGATATCTTCCTATAATTAATCGTTTCAAATGTTTACATGCTAATTCACATGATGCAAAAAGGTTAAGATGACATGCTGAAGAGCGGGTATGTGATGGAAAAATACGTCATCCTGCTGATTGTCCACAATGGAAGAAAATTGACGCACAGTATTCTACATTTGGAAATGAAATAAGAAATCTCAGACGAGGGTTGTGCATAGATAGAATGAATCTATACCGAACACTCAGTAGCACACATAGTTCATGGCCTATTTTATTGGTAATTTACAACCTCTCTCCTGAAGTTTATATAAAGCGCAAATATGTCATGTTGAGTACAATGATCTCTGGTCCAAAGCGACCCGGTAATGATATTGATGTTTACTTGTCACCGTTGATTGATGATTTGAAACTGTTATGGGATGATGGTATTAGGGTGTATGATTCTTATAAAATGGAATATTTTCAACTGCATGGAGTGATTCTGTTCACTATAAATGACTTCCCAGCGTATGGAAATTTGTCTGGATACAGTGTTAAAGGGCATAAAGCATGTCCAATTTGCGAACAACAGACGTCCAATTATCAATTGCATCATGGGAGGAAAACAGTATACATGGGTCATCGAAAGTTTTTGCCTATGGAACACCCTTATAGAAGACTAAAAAAGGCATTTAATAGCTCACAAGAATTTGATACTGCTCCAAAACCTTTATCCCCTGATCTGTATTTTGAGAGGGTGAAAAACCTTGACGTAACATTGGGAAAGACACAGAAATCTGGTAATGATAGACATATTTGGAAGAAAATGTCAAATTTTTTTGAGCTACCATATTGGAGGTATCATGAAGTTAAACATAATATTGATGTCATGCACGTGGAGAAGAATATCTATTATTCTTTGATTGGAACATTGTTAGATATTAAAGGAAAGACTAAAGATGGGTTGAATGCAAGATTAGACTTACTATCAATGGGAATACGTTTGGAGTTAGCTCCCACTCCCAAATGAAGACAAACATTTCTTCCCCCGGCTTGTCATACATTATCGAAGAGGGAGAAAATTAGCTTCTGTCAGTGTCTTCATGATACCAAAGTGCCTCAAGGTTATTCTTCTAATGTAAAAAATTTTGTCTCATTGAAGGACTTGAAGTTGATAGGTATGAAATCACATGATTTTCACATCATGATGCAATAAATTCTACCAGTTGCATTGCGTGGAATATTGCCCATTCGTGTCAGAAAGACTATAATGAAGTTGTGTGATTTTTTCAATGCAATTTGTAACAAGGCGATTGATGTGAATGCTTTGAACATTTTGGAAAATTATGCAATTTTAATACTTTGTCAATTGGAAATGTATTTTCCTCCAACTTGTTTTTATATAATGGTGCATTTAATGATTCATCTGGTTCGGGAAATAAAGCTTTGTGGACCTGTATATTTCGATGGATGTATCCTTTTGAAAGGTATATGAAAATATTAAAGGGGTATGTTAAAAATCTATATCGTCATGAATCCTCCATTATTGAAAAGTATATTTCTGAGGAGGTAGCAGAGTTTTGTACGAGATACTTGGCTATGGCACAACACATAGGTTTGCCTCCATCTCTCCATGAACGAGTTAATAATGAGGGAAAGGGGATTCACGGCTGGAAAGTCAAATCATTGTCAGCTGAACAGATGGAGAAGTTAGAATCATAAATCTTGAATAACATAGCTGATGCTCAACCATATATCACATCTCATATTAATGAGTTGAAACAATGTCATCCAAAGAAGAAAGAAATGTGGATTTTAAATGAGAACAACAAAACTTTTTTGTCATGGATTAAAAAGACTTTGCTTGGTAGATCAGATGTATCAGAGACATTAAAATGGATAGTGGGTGGTCCATGTTTAAATGTGATAACATGGTCTGGTTATGACATTAATGGTTATACATTTCATACAAAAGATCAAGACAACATAAGTGCAGTTCAGAATAGTGGTGTATTGGTGTTTGCAGAAGCAATTCATTTTTCGAGTGTTAAGGACAAAAACCCAATTTCTGCATCAAATGCATATTATGGAGTGATTGAAGACATATGGTAGGTTGATTACTTTAAAATTAAAGTTCCCATTTTTAAATGTAAATGGTTTAACGGTAACAACAGTGTCATCCACGATGAATTTGGAATGACACTTGTTAATCTGAATAGATTGGAAGACACGACTTATTCTTTTATAATGGAAACACATGCAAAACAAATTTTTTATGTAGTAGATCAATCAGATATGCAGTGGGCTGTTTTTTTACAAGGGAAAAAACAATATATTGGTGAGGATGAACTTGATGAATATGCTGATTTATGTGAGATCCCTACTTCCGTGGAAATATTAACAGAACATAATGACGATCATGTTGAAGACATAGTTTGTGCCATAAGGAACGATCACGACGAAGGAATTTGGGAAAACAATCAATCTATACATTCCTAAAATTACAGGTAACAGATGTTTATTTCTTGTTTACATTTATTTTTTCAATAAATATTAGATATTGTAAGTTTTTTATTTATTAAAACATGTTTTAAAATAAAATAAGTATATGTTTTTGTTTTTTTATGTTTGTTTGGTTTACTTTATCATGTTTATAACCATTACATGAATTTTAAAATGCTTATTTTTGTTCACTGACAATTACTTTGCCATGTTTACAATGTTTACCTGGTTTACCATTTTTACCGTTTTTACCATCTTGACCATCTTGACCATCTTTTCCATCTTTACCATTGTTTAACATGCTTACCATATTACCAATGTTTACTATTATGTAACATAGTACACTTTTCTATTTTATGATTACAGTAGTATTAAAATATTGGAATTTTTATATTTGTTCACTGACAATTACTTTACCATGTTTACAATGTTTACCAGGTTTACCATTTTTTCCATTTTTTACCTTCTTGACCATCTTGACCATCTTGACCATCTTTTCCATCTTTACCATTGTTTAACATTCTTACCATATTACCAATGTTTACTATTATGTAACCTAGTAAACATTTCTATTTTCTGATTATAGTAGTATTAAAATATTTGAATTTGTATATTTTTGAACTGACGTTTGTTTTTTTGATTTGAAGGATAATGATAAATCATTCAGATGATCAACCACATGATTCTGTAGAGGAGCATATTGCTGGTCATACCTATGGAAATGAACATTCAATGCTCCTATTAAGAAAAAGAGTTCAAAGGTTGGTAAACGTGGGTGCACACGTTTACCAAAATTATCATTTGCCCGTATGCAGGATCAGAGGATAGTAGTTGAGTTTGATGATGATGATATTCCTAGAGGTCTGAATGCCAAAGATTTTAAGAGTTTTGTTGCAACTCAGGCTAAGACCAAAGTAAGCATTCTATATGATGATTGGAGAGGTGTGGATAAAGCGATTATCTCTCAGTTGTTGGAGACGATTTTGGTAAGATATTTTGTCATTGTTTGACCACTCTATTAATGTTTCTAGTATATATAATATGTTTAACCTCTTCTTTATCAGATGACATTTGATATTCCTGACACTGGAGGAGTCAGGAAGAAATGCTTATCGTTGGCTGCCAGGAGATGGAGGGATTTCAAATCAACCCTCTCATCTGATTTCATTTATGGTCATAGGAGTCATGAAAATCCATGTCGTATATATCCTTTTATAGATGAAGACACATGGAGACAGTTTTTTGAAAGTTGAAAAAAGAGTCATTTATGGTAAGGGCAATGTAACCTTTTATAAACATTCTTATATAAATGATTTTATTAATGTTTTGATAATGATTTATTATTCTTAAATTACAGAAAACAAGGAACGATCATCAGGAGATCCAATATAAAAATGTATACCCTCATAGTTTATCTCGGGGAGGGTATACATTATTGGAAGAAAAAATGATAGCGGAAAAATTTCAACAACTAAGAGCTGTGTCTTCAAGCTTTGGGGAGGTGGCCCCTCCATCCACTCCATCTAGACATGAAAAATGGAAGAGAGATCAGAAGGGAAAAAAGGGCAATATCTTTCGGATGAATCGAGAATCGTAGCTGAGAGGATTGTAAGATATCTACTTAATTTATTTAAGTTAACTTTTTTCTTCATATAAGTTTCAATCATTACAGAATTGTTCAATTAATTAATACATGACTCTCTTCAGGAGAAGAGTTCAGAGGGGACATTTACAGATACTGGGAGGGATGATATTTTATTTGCAGCTTTGGGAAGGCCCGAACATCATGGTCGTGTAAGAGGATATCCGGCAGTTGTATTGGAAAGAAAAGTGTTTCCACGTTCTTTAACTTCTAACATTGAGGGGGTTTATAAAAAAAATAGAATCCTTGGAGGCTGAAGTTCAAAATATTAATGCGACGATGGAAGACAAGATTAGAGAGTCGGTGCAGTCTATGTTTGCAGAAATGCAACGACAATTTCAAACTGCAGCTCCCACTCCTCCACCTCCCCCTGCATACCCCATTATTTATTCTCCACCTCCGTCAGTAGCTCCCACTCCCCCACCTTAGCCTGCAGACCCCATTTTTTTTCCTATGCCTCCGCCGAAGCTTCCTACATATTGCGAGTTGTATGTTGATGATTCTCAACATCATATAATAGCATACAGGTTGGTATATTGTATAGGAGATACAATTCATCATCAACAATTTGAGGTATAGAATCAGAGGGTCACTGTACAAGATATTATAGATAGATCAGCTGGGGTACCAATTCCTACAGATGAGGTGGTGACTGTTGGACAGAGTATCGGCCATTTTTTAGTTTGGCAATCCAGATTTCTTTGACTCATTACCATAGAGGTATGAATGCCATATCTTTTATATTATTTTTTTAAATAAAGTTGTTTTATCATTTGATAACTACAATAATTCTCAATTTGTTTTCATAGAAATACTTCAAAGGTAAATAAATACTATATAGACAACAACAAAGACAACAGACTATGACATCAGATACAGATTCCAGTGGTCTTGACAGATTGTCAATATATTCACATTTGTTGTTGGGTTTTTATGAGTTTCCAATGGAATCTCATGTTTGTGGACGTGAAATAAGTGTGGGGATTACAAAATCTGATATCATGGAGCTTGTTACTGGAGATAAGTTGGGCATCAACGTGGTGAAATATTTTTCCATGTAAGTCTTAACACATTTTCCCTGCGTTATATTTATTAAAAATGTATACATATATATGTTTTGTATTAGGTATATTTATAAAATTTTTGAGAGGAATGAACTGATAGAAGTATATGGATTCATGGAACCGCAATTGATTTCCCCTGAAGCATGTGCATTGACCGAGGAACAAAGAATGGTTTATATTACTGAAAGATTTGAAAATAATATAATCTAACAATGTTGGATGATGCCTTTTTGTGAGAGGTATGAAACACATTTCTCTCAAAGAGTTAATTATCTTTTAACATAAAAACCACTAACATTAAATTTCCTTTTATCAGTAATCATTGGATGTTAGGGATTATTTGCCCAAGGGAGAAATCTCTTTATTGGATATGCTCTGTTCATGGTGATGTGCGGGCAAGTTTTAAGAATATATTGGAAAAAGTATGTTTCAATTTCTCAATAGTTTTATATATTATAATGAATTTTAAATTTACCCCATTCGTATTATTTTCTAACAGTGCATGGGTATACTTTCGAAAAAACACAAAGAGAAGAAATGAAAAGATCAAATATGTAAATGAGAAGGTAAATTTCCATTTATAATTTATTAATTTTTGATTTATTACATAAAAATAATATATTTAATTAACACTCATTCAAAACAGAATTTTCATGAACAACAATGCCTCATCGAATGCGGATATTATATGTTAATATTTATGTATGAAATAATAACAACTGGGACAGTTGTGAATTTTGACCTGGTATGATTTCCTCTTAAACATTTCCATAATATTTCAATTTGATTTATTCATTATACACGTTAAATATCTTCTTTTTCATTTGTAGCTTTTTGATAACCCTCAACCCTATACTGCTGAAGACATCAAACACGTACAAGTGGAGTGGTCAAATTATTTTACAGGTTTGATTGAATTTTAGTTTTTTGTAATGTAAAATGTAATTTTGAATATTGTCATTTTAATTTTGTATTTGGTAGTTGTTTAGGTTTGATTTAGTTTTTTTTTGAAGTTGATAGTGTAAGTTTTGAATATTATATAAGTGAATGTTTAATTTTTCTCTACTTCTTGTTTTGGTCTACTTTTGATGGTTCTTCTGGTATGGATTTGGGTCTGTGGGGGAGGGGTTCCAAGGGCGTGGGGGTGTGTTCAGTGGGGTTGGGGGTGACCAGCGGTCTGGGAGGGCTGTCCGGTGGGGTGGGGGACAGTCTTAGGGGGTGGCAGGGATGTCCAGGGGTGTGGGAAGCCGGTCCAGGGGTGTGGGAGTGCTGTCCAGGGGTGGGGGGGGGGGGGTTGCCCAGGGGTGTGGTGGGGGATGTCAAGTGGGGTGAGGGGGTGAGGAGGTGTTGTTCAAGCGGGTGGGGGGTTGTCGAGGGGTGTTTGGGGGTGTCCGGGGGTCGGGGGGCAGTCCAGGAGTGTGGTAGGGGCTCCAATGGGGTGGGGGAGGGTTGTCCAAGGGGTATACATGAGGATGGGAGCTCCAATGGGGTGGGGGAGGGCTGTCCAAGGGGTGTACATGAGGGTGAGGGCTCCAACGGGGTGGGGGAGCGATGTCCATGGGGTATAAATGAAGGTGGATGCTGTCTAGTGGGTAAGTTTTATATGTTATCTATGTACATGCTTAATTTTGATGTACTCCTGTTTTTGTGGTACGATTTCTTGATTTGTTTTCTGGTTTATTCTGTTGGAGAGAAGATCACTGCATTATGGTTAAAAAAAATTGGGTTTATCACATCAGTTATTTAATAACCAATGTGATAAAAGGTCTGCAAAATGGTTTATCACATCGGTTATCTAATAACCGACGTGATAAAAGGTCTGCAAAATGCTTTATCACGTCGGTTATTTAATAACTGACATGATAAAAGGCCTGGAGAATGGTTTATCACGTCGGTTATTTAATAACCGACGTGATAAAGGGCCTGGAAAATGGTTTAGAACGTCGGTTATTGAATAACCGACGTGTTAAACGGCCTGCACAATGGTTTATCCCGTCGGTTATTGAATAACCGATGTGATAAACCGCCTCCCAACGGTTTATCACGGCGGTTATACAATAACTGACTTGATAAACCCCCCTCCCCCGATTTTGTACGTCGGTTTTATATGAACCGACGTGATAAACCATGCTCAGTCCGATTTATCACGTCAATTCGTATAGAACGGACATGATAAACCACCCTCACCCCAGTTTATCACGTCGGTTCTATATGAACGAACGTGATAAACCCCCTCGCCCCTGTTTATCACGTCGGGTGTTTAAGAACAAACGTGATAAACCATTTTCCAGGCCGTTTATCACGCCCGTTCTTTAATAACCGACGTGATAAACCATTCTCCAGGCCCTTTATCACGTCGTTTCTAAAATAACCGACTTGATAAACCATTCTCCAAGCCCTTTATCACGTCGGTTCTAAAATAACCGATGTGATAAACCATTCTCCAGGCCCTTTATCACGACGGTTCTAAAATAACCGACGTGATAAACATCATTATTTTATGTTTTTGACGTTGGTTTTTATATAACCGACGTGAAAAACATTATTTATAACGTCACACGTATTAACGTCGGACAGAAACCGACGTAAAAAATTAAAAATAACCGACGTAAAAAACGTTTTATGCACTAGTGGAACTCAATTCGGAAAGGCACTTTGTCCACTAAGATGGTCTTGGAAGTAATGCCTTGGCTACTATGGAAATCATAACATGTGAGGAATGGTTGCCACAATTACATGTTTTATTCTCATTATATTTCATCATGGGTGATTTTACATTATGATATATGCCTTACGTACTTCCACGATTTATGTCTTTGCTCAAGATTTTGATGTTTAAAGTTCATGTTCATGTTTTTGCTTCCAAATGTTTTTGGATTGTTTTATGTTATCTACGTTTTCCCTTACTGAGCATTTGAGCTCACCCTTTTTATGTTTTATTTTCCCCAGGAAATAAAGAAAGGTTTTAGGTAAGGAAACAAAAAGGGGAATATCATTATTGGAGTTGTTGAAGATATTTCAACATGATTAGAAGTTTATATTCCGAGTTTCCAAAGAAACTAAACTATTATGGTGCTTGTATGTCTGTTTTTTTTGTATTAAGTATCTAGAAAAAGTAATGTATTGTCCATGTACGTCAAGCTTCGGGTCTCTACAGACTCCCCTGACATTAACTGCATTCTCCATGACGACAAATGATAGATTCAACACCAGTAACCTTTACGCTCTGATACCACTTGTAGGACCCTGGGACACCCTGAGAGGGGCGGGTGAATCAAGGTGGAAACTTTTTCTTTTAAAGATATGTATCTTGTTCCCACGTTGGAAGGAAATTGTTAAACATGTATGATGAATATGACCAGAAATAAAAGATTCACATACAGAGAGATGATATAACACTTTTTACTTGGTTCAACACTAAGGGCTACATCCAAGGAGAATATGCTGACAGGATATTGGTGGCACCAAATTATACTATTATTCACTTGTTGTGTATTACAATGGTTCTGGCACAGACACTCTGTCTCTGGCTCACTGCTGTTACAATGGTTCAGGGATAACTCACTTCGACCCTCGGGTCACTCCTGTTGACTACCCCTGGCTCAGTGTCGTTGGTGAAGTCCCATTCGGTTTATATACTTGAAGGGTTCATCATCATTGAAAAAGAATGCATTCATCTATTGTATGTATATGCTCTTTTGATGTCTATCTATCACCAGTAGACTAATATCACATTTCACTGAAGGTATCAGGCAATATTTCAGCTTCCAGGCAGCTTCAACAAGACGGTCATACATCAACAACAGCTAGTGCGCTTCTCCAGGCCGACGTACATGTTTCAAAGAAGGCGTGAACATTATAACTGGAGTGCAAGTCTACCTGAAACACTTTTGCAACAATGACTTCTACAACTTCAAACTTACACGACTCACATTCCTCTTCACCCAAACTAGTTTTGGCGCGCAACAAACAACTATCGTGCAACTTATACTTGCGTGACCCAAAACCACTTGCGCGACAACTACACCTACGCGACGAGAGCACTGAACTTATCTAACTCTCAAACTTCATCCCAAATAAGGAGGGGTTTTCCTCTATTTATAGTAAAACCGGACACCATGCGTGGTGGCATGCATGTTTCGGTGCGCAACCCCAACCACCCTAGCCTCTATCGCGCTACTCACTTGCACTACCAGACCAATACTTGCGCAACCCAATTTCCTTTTCCATATTTTGATGTTATGATCTAGAAAAACATACATTGTGTAACTTTCCAATCCTACTAGTCACTAGCACACAAGTCCTTTCTCGGTACGCAAGTCATTTGCACGACACATGTCTGGCGTGCAAGTCCCTTTACCAAAAAACAATGTTTCCCCCTTTTGTCAATTTTGAGGTCTAGAAATATGGAAAACAGTGAAATATAGTTCCCCCTTCAATACTATTATCATCTTGACTTGTATGAGTACTTTTCTGGCACACATTCTGAACTTCCTCTGAGGATTGAAAACAAACACAAACCATTCACCAATTCCTGCATAGATGAACATGTTTCCAACAGTGGGATATTATAGGGGGTGTCATGTGGGGCGGGCTAATAAATGGGGGGTGTTCAAGGGGGAGGGGGAAAGGGAGCTTTCCAGGGGGTTCAAGGGTTCTGTCTAGGGGTCTGTCAAGGGGGACATGTGTGTGTAGGGGGGCTATCTACGGGGGTTCAAGGGGTTTGTTGAGGGTGGCATGGGGGTAGAGGGGGGATTTCCAGGGGGTTCATGTGGGGTGTTCAGGGGGGTGCGGGGGACTGAACCTATTTTTTATTCCATATAAAATATATCACCATGGTTGAACCATGGCACTAGGCCCCTAATACCATGGTTAAAACCGTGGAAGTAGGTTTGACCTACTACCACATCGATAGTGGCCCTGGTTTTCTGAAACCATGGACATAGGCTATTGGGACAGTTTTCAGGCCTACATCCATGGTTCAAAAACATGGCCATAAGAGATTTTTCTAGTGGTTCTAAAGCCTAAATCAAGTGAAAAATGGATGTTCAAGGATTATCCTTTACAACATTGAAGAAGTCAAATAGTGTGCCCCAATGAATTAATGATAATCTAATGAAAAGTTACATAATATTAAAATAATAAAATTCATGATATGATACATCAATGAGTGGTATACTTACACCAAAAAAAATATATAGTTGTGAGTATGGAATATCTTATTGAAATATAATCAAGATGAGAAAACCGTTACCCAATGTACGATAGCCTTATAATCTTCAAATTTACCTCAGGTATACTGAAATTATGTTAATTAATAATTGAATCATGCCCCTATTTAATTTTTTTTATTTATTATAATTTTTGTTTCATTTATGGTCATTTTGATGTTTTAAAATAATATATTTCATCATTCAAGAGTGGTTTTTTCCTTAGTTTTCATGATTGGTTCAGTTGTGTACATGTAAGAAAGATCACTTATAATGGGAACAATTTTCCAGAATTGAAATTATTTGTAATGAATGGACATATATACAATTAATTTTTCATAAAACTTATATGGTTAATTGGGGTGATGATGAACCATTAGATAAGATGCAACTGATTATCATGTATATTATTTTCGAAGTTTTTCGATCATTACAAAAGTATTTTTGTTCATTAATTAATATTATGTATAAATATTAGTTACAGAACATCATGTAAGATGTAATAAATATATTATTACATAATTTAACCATATAAATGTTTTATGGATATAATATGTGGCAGAATTAAAAAATGAAATCACATCAACAACAAAGGTGGTAAATCAGCACCTCGTGGATGATGTTTTCATCAATAGAATAAATGCAATATTAGAAGAAAATTTATGATGGATTGTTCTAGAAACATTATATTATTTTATTATATAATGGATAATGGATTAATCCAGTCACTTTGGGGTAATTATGTAAGAAGAATATAATAAAAGAATATTACTTGAAAAGAAATTAGAAGAAAATGAAAGTGTGTTTTGCCTCTTGAATTTCTTCTCATGGAGAACCACCATAGGGGACTGGGTTAGGGATTTTTGAGAGTCCAATGGTTCATGGATGTGGGATTGAGACTTGGAAAGTGTATTATATAGGAATTGAGAAATCTTCAAGGATTAATAGGATTTAGGGAATGTGGGGTGGAGGGTGTCATTTATAGTGGAGTAAAGGGGTGATTTTAGATATTTTATTCATTTTTATAATTATTTTTTCTTAGGATTATGAATTTCTTAGTAATTATCCACAAATATATTGAAATAATTAATTATTTTTCTATATTGTGGGCTTAAATGATCCAAATTTCTTCTGTGACTTAACAATTAATTAATTTATATTATACTGTAAATTAAAGTATTTCACACTTCACCAAAATGTCAATTATTTTTTGAAAATTTAAAAAATTAGCCCTTACCATTTATCAATATGTAGAATTAAAAAAATAACATCATTTTAGAAAAATAAAATTCTAAATATGAGGAATTTTATTTTCATATATAATCATAATTTAATAGAAAAATGAGAATTGTTATATTATATCTATATTTATGACACATTGATAAATTAAATAAGGTATCATAAATTTTTTAAATAATAATAAGGGAAAAATATTAATTGATGAATATATATTATGGAAATAAGATTCCCTTTATATCATTATATTGATTATAAAAATGTAAAATAAAATTTATGTTTCACAAATATACTGACACTTAATTTATAGATATTAAAACATTTATTTACTTATTCCATGATATAAATATTCATTATTTTCATTTATAAGATAATGAAATTTAATGTATTTTTTAATATGACATATTAATATTTAAATCATAATTATACTATTAAAAAAATAACAATGGGAGTTTTATAAAAATGAGGAATATCAACTATTCACTATAAAATTATTGTATTTAGAAAAATTCAAAAATTCCACCAAAATATAATTTGGTAATTCCTCTATTAAAAATTATGATAAAAATTTTCCAATGAATTTTTAAAAGATTCAAAATTTAGGTTTAAAATAAGTGCACCCTTAAAATGTGGTAATTCAACTTTTAGAAAAATATATATTTTTAATGATTAAAATTTGATCCATTCTTATAATAAGAAAATAATATCATTTGTATAAATGTAACAAAATTTGATAAATATATAACATATAAAATTAATTAATATTATTCATTCCAATAAATTTTATGGTTAGGTTATAATGAAATTTAATTATATATAATTTTTTGTTTAAGCATGGTGGTGTGTAAATCCTATGTTGTTGGAGAAATTAAATTATAAAAAAGACACACACCAAAAAGTAATGTGATGTTAAATTCTCCCCTCTTTCAATAACATATTCCCCTGTAATTTTAAATCATACTTCAAAAATAAAATGTTGAAAAAATAAAATTCTATTGTGGGAAATCAACATTGGAAATAGTATTAATAAAATATCCTCTCAATAAGAGGGAAATGAAAATAAAAAATTACCACAATACATGATATTATAATAGGAGAAAATAATAATGATGTTAAAATATGGACGTGGAAGAATAATCTAACCATGATATTCTGTGGTATAGTGATAGAGAACATGTTCATTATATTGTTAAACATAAAAAATAAATAAAATTTTAATTGGCTAAAAGACCTTTGATTTTATAGAAAGAAAATTAAAATTAAAATGTTTTTGTTTCAAAACATTTTTGTACAGTAGAAATGTTCATTTAATATTCATCTATGCAATTCATATGATAAACATAAATTATTACATTCAATGTCATAATCATAATCACATAATTTTTGTGCTTTTATCTATATTCACTTCGTCCATTATACGTTGAAATGAATGTCAATAATGAAATTTTCATGCCTGAATCACTTTTAACAAATATTATGGTCTTTAAGTCATTAGTTGAACCATAAATTTTTTACTAAAACATATATTTTATTATATGTTATCAATAAATCTTCAACAACACAAAATTTTAAAGGAAGGTTACTAAATTTCCAAAATCAACATAACAAAGATTCTCCAAATAATGTATCTCAATATACCTTATTCCAAATATATGAATACCATGATCACATAAAAAGCATAAAAAATGTGTGCATCAAAATATTTAAGGAAGAAGGACTACAATACAATTCTTATATGTCTCCTGATACATATAACCATAATATCATAAAAAAATCTTGAATCCAAATATGTTAACCATTCAACCTAAACTATAGTTACAACATATGCAAGGAAATAATCCCCTATGTTTTTATGATCTATAGTTCCTTGATTCTTGTGAAATCCATTTGCAAAGTTCCCCATCTCCTTGATGTTCAAGCACTGAACATTGAAAAATTAATTTCCTTTCATGCTATGATCATTTTATCTAAACTTGGAGAAAAATATATTACCTATTAATAATATACCAAGTGGTTTCCTTACACAATTGTCACATGTGAGAAAAAACTTTTTCCCTTCATCCCATTATCAAACCTTTTCATAGATTTTTTCTATTTATCTTATTTCCCTTTGAACCCCGATAACATGGATAACTTTTTTCTATCTTGATAGAACATGTAATTAGTTCCTTATAAGATGATAGTATTTGGGAGACTACATCACTTCAAAATATTGGATTAATCCCATTAAATATATAACTATTCTTACTCTTTGGATTATGGTTATTGATGTGGCACACATTCTTTCTATTGTGCTTCAGTTATAAATAATAGAAGACACTATATTAGAATCAATCTTTATAAAATATTATATATAATACCAAATTTATCATCCCAAGTAAATGAAGAATGAGATATTTTCATACTTATTAATATTTTTGAATTAAATATTAATTTTTCTTTAGAAGGGTTTCTATATTTGATAGCGTACCCGATATGCAACAACGAGTTTCTTTGAAATCTTACGTTGCACACTAATAATATAATATTAATATTTTAAATGATAGTTAACTATTAGACGTTTTATTGGTGGGAATAAACAAAAATAACAAAAATATTATTATACATGTTTGTTAAATGTAAATACATTTATCCAATAAAAGTTAGAGGATTAAAATATGAAGGAATCTAATTTTAATCATAATTTACATTAAAAGGCCGATTTATAACCTTTTAATGGGGATCCCTCTTTAAATATAATTTTTATTACTTTAATAAATTCTATATTACCAAATAAAATCCTACTTTATAATGGGGACATCAAAATTTTCTTTGCGTAAATTTTTGGAATTTTTCCGTTAAAGTTCATTTTTAATGAAAAGTGAAAATATTGTATTTTAAATCAAAAGTGCCTTTTAATATAATTTATTTATATTTTCATAATATCTTATTAATTTTTTTCATGTGTAATTAAAATATATTTTTACCATTTAATCCAATTTTGGTCATTATAATTAATTTCACTTTGAAATTGGACATAAACAAGTATCAATTTATTGATAGTTATTGTTTCTAAAAAACACACTATTTGATTTAATAATAGGAAGTAATTGTTAAATTAATTAATTCCGCTTCTATGTTTGGAATTTGGAAAAATGGAAATCATGTTTGAATTTGGAATATCAAATATAGCTTAGGCTGAATTTTTGATATTTTTCTGAAAAGCTTCAATTCTTGATGAATAGTGAATCCATTTAGTGGTAGTTAAAAAATGACTTTTTCATTTAAATGAAATTTTACCACTCATGTGAATTGAATTTAAAAAATCTGACATACATTTTTTTTATCAAAAAATTAAAATGTGGTTCAATTAGATGAACATAATTTTTGTTGAATAGTAACTTTTGACTTTTATTTACCACAATTAAAGGTAAATAGGGTAATTCAAGGTTAAATGAATATTATAATGATTGAAAATTACCTTAAAAGTTATCCAATAATTATTAGTTGAGTCATTTATGACCATGGGTATCTCTAGGTCTATTTTGGGTTCCCATGGATCCACATGGGAGTGATAATGTCAATTTAGATTAATTAATTAAAATTAAAGGAAAATAGGAAAAAAGAAAATATCTTTTAGTAAGTTAATTTGTATAAGAGGTTTTATAAATTATATTTTTGTTTATAAATATTAATTGAAAATATTAATATCTTTTCTGCATGATGGTATTTTTTATATAATTTTTATACATCGAATAAATTATATTATTCATGACACAATAATGATGTATTATTTACCTCATTAATAAATGATTAAAATAAATATAATTATAATGATTAAAATATTATCCAAAACATGTCCAATTATGATTGGATAATTTTATTTCTAATATGAGTAATCTTTTCTTTGACCCTAATGATTTATGGACCAATAGAAACCAAATATCATTATATAATAAAATAATGATTTCACACTTTCCTAAAGTGCCCCTTCTGTCCCTTATAAAAGAAGACCACTTCTAACCAATTACAGACACGTCTCAAGCCATTTGGCTCGTCAAAACTCTACCCAATTAAGATCCCAACATCACTCTCATCCTCCAAGAAGCCTTACCTTAGTCATAAGTCACTTCAAGAAGTCCTTTGGTTCAAACCAAAGGTAGTTACCCAAATTAAAGGTAATGATTTCTCTTAAATTGTTTTATGTTATTTTACTTCTACAACCCCTAAAATCTTTACATTACATTATTTTTTAACAACACCAGTATCCTAAATATACTAGAATTTTGTTATGAGACGTATTCTAATAACACTTATACACACCTCCATCTAATCGATGAAGAACATAATGTTTATGTGGATGGAAAACTAAGGGCTCACGAAACGATGATTGTTCCATTACATATTACTGCATCTCATGGTGGCCATTATGATGGAAATACATTTATATATGATATATATTATGTTTATGATTTCCTTATGCTACTGTAATGTCTATTTATAGCATGCCATTATGGTTTACATAGTGTGTCAATATGATAATCTCATTTGAAGGAGTGAAGACTACCACCCCCTCAAAGTGATTTGATTCATTCGTTCCTTATGTGGGATTAATAAAAGATGGAGTTAATGATATTATAAATGATATTATACTGGAATTATAATACATCTATGTATCATTATGTTTTATTTCCATTTAAATAAGAAATCGAACTGAAAGTAGCGTTCATGCGTACGTACGACTTACCGTCTCCAAGCCAATGAGCCTGTACCCTAGTGGTTCAGGATCTTGCTTGGCATCCAAAAGAAATAGGATCAAATATGGGTAGGGGAGAATTCCCGGGTTACGGAAGTAGGGTACTGTAGCAGCACTGTAATAGGTCACTGTAGTAGTACTGTAGCAGCTGCGAACTGTAGCAGCGGTAGCACTGTAGTGGTGGAGGGACTATAGCAGGTACTATAACAGCAACGACACTGTAGCATGCACTGTAGTAGCACGGGTACTATAGCAGTACTGTTCACCGATGGGTCATTTAGGCCAAAAAATGGTCTTTCTATCCTTTTATTCAGGACATTGTGTCTTGGGCCTTCGGGCTATGTAACGGGTCACCCTTTACCAATCTAAAGAGGTCATTGCTTTAGTAATAAATTCAGGCTTCGGCCCTAACCTTTAAAAAAAGTACGGCTTACCATCTCCATGAACAGTGTATTTCATTTCTTACCTCTAAATGTTATGTACTATTATAAAAACATGTATATGCTGGATATATATGATATATATGATATCCAAATCATGAATATCATTCTGGATATAATGAAACCTTGACCACATGGATAACTTGTAAATTTAAGGTGTTCATTTTTTACTCAAGTGCCAAATATCGACAAAATGAATGTTATTAACTTAAAGGATTGTATAATGTTTATATCATGGTAATAAGTGATATAAAATGAATAATAAACTTGAAAAATTTTCTTAATAAAGTAGAAATTAACAATACTTTATTATTCAGAAGATTAATGAACGATCGAGTTAAGTTAGACACGAGGTAATGGACTTAATCTCAATCTTATTTCATTGTTGAATTTTTAGTTTTATACACGGCTTATTTTATACAGTTTATAAACCCCTTTGATTGTTCATTTTATTGAAAGGGAATATTTTTTTACGAATCATTTTACTGAACGATAAAAAAGTAATGTTTTTTCACGTAAACGGTGACAATGACATTTCCGACGCCGCGAGTATTATTTGATCTTTGGATTCCTTAATAAGACGGAATGTTTTTAAAAGGAAAAATAAATACCATATACTCTTTTAAATTATTTTGGTATTGAAAATTATTTTGAGAATGGATTTATTATTTCAATATCTTGAAACGATATTTTATTATTTCAATGTCGAAATGGTATCTTTCCTTTATGCTTATGTTATTTGTTATGATCATGTTATGGTTCTTGGGACTTATTTACGTATATGGGTGGTTCCATGATAAACCTAGGGCAAGTGATCCTAAGATAGCTCTAGTATTCATTGGGAAACATGACAGAGGTAAAGGTGAATGTTTCTCGTAAGATATTTAGGGAATATATTGTGATGGGTATTCAAATGTAACTCCCAATGTAGTTGTGATAGCTATAATGTAAGTACGATATGGAATCCACAAGTTACCTTTATGATTAATGATTTCTATGTGTCTTTCAAAAATATTATTATTTCATGAGGTATGTAAAATATTTCATGTTTTGTATGTATTTATGAACAAATGTTTTCATTCTTTTTTTTATAACCCTTACTGAGCCTTTTAGGCTCATCCCATGTTTTGAAATGTTTTCACAGGTCATAAAGATGAATAGGGTCAAGGATAGGATCCAGGAAAAGTCATGTTGTCTAAAACATGGAACTAGACATGAAACTTTTTTTCAAGAGTTTATATTTTATAAAAAAATGGATACTATGTAGAAGTGTCTACCTTGTAAGATATTGAGATTTAATAGTTATGTCCTAATTCTCTAAAACTATAAACCTAAAAATATCCTCAATGTCAGTTATTCGTTTAATTCAATATTATGTAAATTTTTATTGTCAGGTCATTATAGTTTGTATCAAAGGTCAGTTTAGATAACATTAGGTGTTAGAGGATTGTTAAAGTAATATCAATAAGGTAATTTATGTTAATATTGACATCATATATCATTTTAAGATTACCATGTTTCTTCACCTAAGTAATTTTTGTGTTCTGAATGCTTTTGCACAGAGGAAACATGGAGGTTCTGTTGGGACGACATCAGGAGGAAGACAACCTTCAAAATCAGCAACCTGGGATGGTCGGATTCGGAACTGAATAGTTTGTTACAGTGATGGAATAGTTGAATCAGGCTATAAATATTGGTGGTATCCATGTACGAGATCAGCCAGATCAACCACAGAGGAACATGTTAGTAGTGGATCATTTAATGAGGCAACATCCCAATCATTCATAGGATCATCTGACCATGTGCTAGCTGAAGGGTGGATTAGAACACTGAAGTATATTTTTGATGTCATGTGTTGTTCAGAACATTGAAAGGTTAGTCTTGCAGTTTACCATTTTGAAGGTGAAGCTGATCAGTGGTGGTCGATGGTGAAAAATATCAGGGATATTGAGGAGACTGATGATATTGATTGTGATGAATTCAAAGTTATGTTTCTTGAGAAATATATTCATAATGTGGTTTATCTTAGGATGGAAAAACAATTCCTAGAAATGAGGTAGGAGGATGACTCAGTGGCTGCTTATGAAGAAATATTCACTCGACTAGCAAGGTATGCTTCAAATTTCATATGAGATCTTGATAGAAAAATAAACCATTTTTACTCAGGATTAAAGCCAAAGTATCAATGGTCTTTAGCTACTAGTGAGTTCAAAATTATGAAAAACTTATTCTTTGTGCGGATAATATGGAAATGGATTTTGCTAATGATCCGGTATTCTTTGACAAACAACAGAATAAGAGGTCGAGGTGGCATGCGAAAGGGAAGAACTCTTCAAAAAAGTCTGATGGTAAGAAAATTAAGTTTACAGTTTGTGAAAATTGTGGTAAAAATCATACTGGGTATTGTCTTTTGAATTCTAGTAAATGCTACCTATGGAGTAAAATGGGGCATAAGGCTCGTAATTGCACTGAAATAGAACATGGTAATGGTAGGAAAAAATCTGATTTACAGTCAGTAAAATGTTTTATGGGCAATGAAATGGGTCATTATGCAAATGAGTGTCCAACAAATAACTCAACTTCGGGAATGTAGCCAGACTACAACAGAAAGAGGTGGTGAAATATTTTTCAACTACTTCAGCAGATGTTGGGCCATCAAATTAAGTTGTATCAGGTACACTATTTGTTTGTTCAGATTTTCCAATGTTTTGTTTGATTCAGGGTCTACACACTCATTCATTTCTGAGATGTTTTCTATTAAATTGAGAATTCCATCTCAAGATATGAATACATAACTTATGGTAAAAACACCTAGAGGAAATGTAGGGACAAAAAGAAAACATGAGAACATTCCATTCCTTGTGTGTGGAAATAATCTACCTACAAAACATATTTTTTTGCCTCTAGTAGAGTTTGATTTTATTTGGGGAATGGATTGAATTTCTGTTAATCATGCTAAGATTGACTACAGAGATAAATAGGCTTCTTTTTAGAAATATTTTCAGTTTGATTACAAAAATGAACCCTTTCTTTTTATAACATATCATGAAGCTGATAAACAAGTAAGAAATGGAAATGAATTTTACCTTGCACCTATTGTTGAAAACAAAGGAACTGTTCAGATTAATGATGTTCTAGTGGTAAATGAGTACATTGATGTTTTTACTTATGATTTTCCTAGTATTATACCTGATAGGGAAGGTGAATTAACTATTGACTTAGATCCTACGGCTAATCCAATTTCAAAACACCCTTACCGAATGGATGAAATCGAACTTTTAGAGTTAAAGAAGCATTTAGAAGAGTTATTAGAGAAAGGTTTCATTTGACCTAGCACGTCACCAGGATGTGCACCTGTCTTTTTTGTAAAAAAATGATGGTTCAATGAGACTTTTCATTGATTATAGAGCATTGAATAACATCACTGTTAAGAATAAGTATCATTTTCCTCGTATCGATGATTTGATTGATCAGCTCCAGGGAGCTCAGTATTTTTCAAATATCGACATGAGTTCGGGGGTACCATCAGTTGAAAGTAAAGGAATAAGACGTTCAAAGACTGTGTTTTGTACTAGATATGGAAATTATGAATTTTTATTTATGCCTTTTGGGTTAACCAATGATCCTATAGTATTCATGGATCTTATTAATAGAATTTTCTGTGAGTTTTTGGATAAGTTTGTGGTTGTGTTCATTGATGGTATTTTGGATTATTCCAAAAGTAAGGAAGAACATGAAAGTCATCTAAGGGTTGTCTTTCAAACCTTAAATGAAAAGAAACTATTTAGTAAATTTAAGAAAGTGTGAGTTTTGGTTACAACAAATTTCTTTCCTAGGTCACATTGTTCTAAAAAATGGCATAACTGTTGATCTTGCTAAAATGAATGTTGTTGAAGAATGGACATGACCCACAAATATAACCGAGATTCATAGTTTTCTTGGTTTTGAGGCTTATTACAAGAGAAATGTTGAAAATTTTTCACAGTTATCATGTTCAATGACAATGTTAACTCGAAAAGGTGTTGCGTTCATCTGGAAAAAAGAGTGTGATGATTTTTTTTAGGAATTGAAAAAAAGACTCGTGAATGCTCCTGTTTTGGCATTTCCATCCAGAAATGTTGAGTTTGTAATCTATAGTGATGCTTCATTGAAAGGACTTGGATTTATCCTTATGTAGAATGATTAGGTAATTGTTTATGCTTCACGTCAGTTGAAACCACATGAGTTAAATTACCCTACACATTATTTGGAATTATCTGTTGTTTTTTTATTTAAAAATTTGGAGGCATCATTTGTATAGAGTGAAGTGTCAAATATATATTGATCACACAAGTTTGAAGTCTATATTCACTTAGAAAGAATTGAACATGAGACAAAGGAAATGGTTGCAATTAATCAAGGATTATGATTTCACGATCCTTTATCATCCAGGGAAAGCAAATAAAGTGGATGATGCTTTGAGTTGAAAAAGTAATACTTCATTAACCATGTTACGTTTGGAATGAGATCATTTGGTTTTTGATTTGATGAGATTTTGCATAGAAGTTGTTGTTGTAGGAAATTGTTTTGTATTGTTTCATGTGTCAGTGAAAACATCTCTATCAAACAGAATTAAGTGAGCGCAGAAGGAAGACAATGAGTTGTAGAAAATGATGGTGTTGGTTTAGAAGGGTAAGTTTCATGATTTTAATGTCGATAATGATTGTTTATTGATATTTGGAAATAGATTATGTGTTTCTTGTGACTCACAGTTGAAGAAATAGTTGTTATCTGAAGATCATAGTTCTCTGTTTTCAATTCATCCTGGCAATACTAATATGTACAGTGATCATCAGGAGTATTACTGGGGGGATGGAATGAAAAGAGATATTGCTGATTTTACTATGAAATGTTTGACTTGTCAGTAGGTTAAAGCATAGTGACAGTTACTGAACGGAATTCTTCAGCCTTTAGCGGTGCCATAGTGGAAATAGGAAAATATATCCATTGAAATTGTTGTGGGATTAGAAAAGACATCTTGAGGTAATAATTAAATCTGGTTTATTGTTGACTGATTGACAAAATATGCTCATTTCCTTCTTATTAGAGATACTTTGTATATATATCAACTTTCTCGGTTGTATGTTAAAGAGATAGTCAGGTTGCATGGAGTTCCCCTCTCCATTTTATCTGATCGTAATCCCGGGTTCACTTATAACTTTTCGAAAGTCCTTAAGAAGTAATTTGGAAATGAATTAAATTCTAGTACATCTTTTCATCCTCAATTAGAAGGGTAGTAAGAACGAAAAATTCTCACCTTGAGGATATGTTATGTGCTTGATCGATGGATTTCAGGGGAATTTGGGACCAATATATTTCTTTGGTTGAATTTTCATATAATAACAGCTTTCTTTCCAGTATACAGATGGATCCATTTTAAGCATTATATGGAAATCATTGTCAAACTCCAGCATTCTAGGATGAAGTAGGTAAATGGATGCTGATAGGACCAGAATTGGTAGAATAGATGGAAGAGAAAGTTTAGTTGACTCAGAAGCACATGAGAACAGCTCAAAGAAGGTAGAATATTTATACCGATAACCAGAGGATGGATCTTTCTTTTGAGGTAGGTGATGATGTCTTTCTCAAAGTTTCTCCAAGGAAAGGTGTGATAAATTTTGGTAAAAATGGAATGTTGAGTTTGAGGCACATAGGACCATATAAAATCCTGGATAAAGATGGAACAGTTGTGTACATAGTGGATTTAACTCTATGTTTATCACAGGTACACAATGTTTCTCATGTTTTGATGATGAGGAAGTATATTCCAAATCTATCCCATGTATTGAGCCCAGAGGTAGTTCAGTTGGAAGAGAATCTCTCTTATGAAGAACAACCTATCCAGATTCGTGACCATTGAGAGCATGTGTTGTGGAATTAGGTAACTGAACATGTAATGGTTTTTTTGGAAAAACCATATAGTTGAAGAGGCGGTGTGGAAATCTGAAAATGCTATGAGAGATAAATACTCTCACTTATTTTGATAAGTGAATAAAAATTGTGAGGACACAATTTCCCAAATGGGGGAAGGATGTAACATCCCAATTAAATGAAGAATAATTTATTTTCATTTATATTAATATTTTTGAATTAAATATTAATTTTACTTTAAAAGGGTTTCTATGTTTGATAGAGTACCTCATACGCAACAACTGGTTCTTTTGAAATCATACGTTGCACACTAATAATATAATATTATTATTTCAAATGGTAGTTAACTCCTAGACATTTTATTAGCGGGAATGAATAAAAATAACTAAAATATGATTATACATGTTTGTTAAATGTATTTACATTTATCCAATAAATGTTAGAGGCTTAAAATGTGAATGAATCTAATTTTAAACATAATTTACATTAAAATGCCGATTTATCTCCTTTTAATGGAAAACACTATTTAAATCTTATTTTTGTTACATTAATATATTCTATATGATCAAAAAAATCCTTCTTTAGAATGGGTTCATCAAAATTTACTTTGTGTAAATTTTTGTAATTTTTCCAATAAAGTTCATTTTTAATGAATAGTGAAAAATATTGTATTTTAATTCAAAAGGTCCTTTTAATATAATTTATTTATATGGTTAGATTAACTTTTGAATTAGTTTTTATGTGTAATTAAAATATATTTTTACCATTTAATCCAATTTTGGTCATTGGAATTAATTTCACTTTGAAATTGGACATAAAAAATATCAATCTTTTGATAGTTATTATTTTTTGAAAAGACTCTATTTGTTTTAATAACAGTAATTAATTTTTAAATTAATTAATTCCACTTCTATGTTTTGAATTTGGGTGAATATAAATCATTTTAGAATTTGTAATATCATATATATCTTAGGGTGAATTTTTGGTATTTTTCTGAAATATATCAATTCGTGATGAATAGTGAAACCACTTTATGGTAGTTAAAAAAACCGACTTTTTCATTAAATTTTTTACCACTTCTAGGAAATTAATTTCAAAAAGCTGATATACATGGCTGTTATCAAGATGTAAAATTCGGTCAATAAGATGGAAATAATTTTTGGGGAATAGTAACTTTTGACATTTATTTACCGCAGTTAAATGTAAATAGGGTAATTTAAGGTTAAAAGAATATTATAATGATTCAAAATTACCTTAACACTTTTCCAAACCATATTGGTTGAGTCAATTATTACCATGGGTACATTTTGATCGATTTTGGGACCCCATTGAGCAACTTGGGAGTGATAATGACAATTTAGATTAATAAACTTAATGTAAAGGAAAATACGACCAATGAAAATATCTTTTAGTAAATTAATTTTTAGAAGGGGTTATATAAATTATCATTTTTCTATAAATATTAATTGGAAATCTGAAAATATTTCCTATATGAAAATATTTTTTTTAATTTTATACATCGAATAAATTAAATTATTCATGACATAACAATGATGCAGTATTTACCTCATTAATAAATGATTTAAATAAAGAATATTATAATGAATAAAATATTATCCAAAACATGTCCAATTATGATTGGATGATATTATTTCTAATATGAGTAATCTTATCTTCAACCTTAACGATTTTTGGTGCTTTAGAAACCGAATATCCTTATATAATAAATTAATGTTTTCAATCATTCCTAAAGAGCCCCTCCTCTCCCATTTAAAAGGAGACCACTTTTATCCAATTACACACAACTCTCAAGCCATTTGTCTCATACAAACTCTTCCCACATAAGCTCCCAAAATCCATATCCTCCTCCTAGAAGCTTTACCTTATGTAGAAGGCACTTCAAGATGTCCTTTGGTTCAATCCAAAGGGATTTACCCAAATTAAAGGTAACAATTTCTCTTAAATTGTTTTCTTTTACATTAATTTTCAAACACCTAAACTCTTTTTATTCCTTTATTTTGTAACAACAACAGTATCCTCAATATACTAGGATGTTGTTATGAGAAGTATTCTAACTACACTTACACGCACCTTCATCAAATGGATTAAGAACATATTGTATCTAGGGATGGAAAACTAAGGCCTCACAAAACAATGATTGTTCAATTACATTTTACCGCCTCTCATGGTGGCCATTATGATTTCACTATATTTATACATGATATATATTATTATTATGATTTCTTTATTCTTTTTTACTTCCCATTTATATCATTCCATTATGGTTTCCGTAGTGGGTAAATACGATAATCTCATTTGGGGAAGTGCAGACTACTGCCTCCTCAAAGTGATTTCATTCGTTAATGCCTTATGTGGGATGTATAAAGGATGAATTCAGTGATATTATATGTTATATTATACTGTAATTATAATATATCTATGTATCATTATGTTTATGTCCATTAAAATATGAAATATAAATGAATATAGCGTTCATGCATACGTACGACTTACCGTCTCTATGAACGGTGCATTTCATTTCTTACATATAAATGTTATGTACTATTATAAAAACATGTATATGATGGATATATATGATATATATGATATCCAAATAATGAATATGATTCTGGATATAATGAAACTTTAACCACATGGACAACATGTAAATATAAGGTGTTCATTTTATACTCAAGTACTAAATATCGAAAAAATGAACGTTATTAACATAAATGATTGAATAATGTTAATAACATGGTAATAAGTGATATAAAAAGAAATAATACATTCGAAAAGGGTTCTTAATCAAGTATAAATTAACATTAGTTTATCATTCATAATATTAGAGAATGATTGAGTCAAGACAGACACGAGGTAAGGGACTTCATCTCAATCTCCTTTCATTGAATATTTTTAGTTTTATACAAGACATTATTTTATATGGTGTATAAAACCCTTGGAAATTTCATTTTATTCAAAGAGAATCATTTTTATATGAATATTTTTATTAAACGATAAAGAAATGAATGTTTTTTTACATAAGCGGTGACAATGACATTTCCACCGTCATGAGTATTATTTGATCATTGGCTTACTTAACAAGCCATGATGTTTTTAAAAGGGGAAAAAAATACCATATACTCATTTTACATATTATGGTAATTGAAATGATTTTGGGAAAGGATTTATTATTTCAATATCTTAAAATGATATTTTATTATTACAATGTGGAAATCTTATCTTTTCTTTATTCTTATGTTATGTGTTATGATCATGTTATGGTTCTTGGGCATTATTTACGTATATGGGTGGTTTATTGATAAACCTACTGTGGGTGAGCCTGAGATAGCTTTCCAATGCATTGGGTAATGTGGCGGAGGGAAACGAGAATGTTTCTCCTAAGAGATTTAGGGAATATACTAGGATATGTATTCCAAAGTAACTCCCTATGTAGGTGTGATATCTACAATGTAAGTATGATATGAATGCCACAAGTTACCATTATGATTAATGATTTATATGTATCTTGAATAAATCATATGATTTCATGAGGTAAGTATAAGATTTCATGTTTTGTATGTATTTATGAACAAATGTTTTCATTCTTTGTTTTATAACCCTTACTGAGCATTTTATGCTCATCCAAAGTATTGAAATGTTTTCACAGGTCTTAAAGGTGAATAAGGTCATGGATGGGATCAAGGAAACGTAATGTTGTCTATGACATGGATCTAGACATGACTCTTTTTTCCAAGAGTTTATATTTTATAAAAAAAATAGAAACTGTGTAGAAATGTCTACTTTGAAATCTTTTGAGATGTAATATTTATGTGAAAATTATCTAAAACTTTAAACCAAAAAAGATCCGCAATGTGAATTATTCGTTTAATTCAATATCATGTACATATTTATGGCCGGTTAATTATACCAAACCTATTGAAATAAATAATGTAAATAGAAAAAAATTATCTATAACTAATTTCACTGTCATAAAATTGGTTTCTTTTGGGGGAATGTTTATTATTCAATCATCTATAATGATCTGTACGTAAAATGTGAATAATTTTAATCATATCGCCTAACAATTTGAAAATAGGTGTGTATTAAGTCCCATTGTAATGTACAAGTTTTTTACAAGTCAGAACTGACACACCTTGTTTGAGTTTCTATGATGGGGTATATCTGTTCAAGATAAAAATCCACTTGTAGTATCGAGGTAGGGATATATTTCTAGGAAGACCAAAATAGTCTCTACCTAACCTGAATTATATGATGTTCTTATATTCTTATACTCAATGTCTATCATAGAGTAATATTCATACACAATGTTTTCTAAATCAAGTTTCCATGTTTTCTACTAAACTTACTCTAACAAAACTCTGAAGACCCCGATCAAAGTACCATAGAGCTAGTGACTTATTTTTTTCATTGTTACTAAGAAAAAGAGTTCACATATCGAAATACCAACTAATTTAGAATCATTGGAAAAACAAATACTTACATATTTTTTACATTACAACATGAAAGGGAAACAAACTAAAAAATCCATTGTTAACATCCATAAAGTAATTGATTATGCCAAAAATTCATTCATTATATACATATTTTAATCCTTAGGAAAACATAACACAAGAAAGGGGTCAGCTCAGAAGCCTTGTAAGGGTATGAAATTTAGAGATAGAGACCATAAACAACATAAATGATTATGAAAATGTGATTAATTTATTGAAATTCAATATAATCAATAACATAATAATAAGGTTTTAGGAATAAAAACTTATTGAATAATTCCATATAAATATTCATATTAGAATGAAACATAACAATGGAAATTCTACTAGTTGAATAATCACATTTATTTTAAATTAGTGATATCATAATGATTTAATTCATAATTATATACCGAATAAATAAAAAATCAAGTCCTCAACCAATAATTCTACATATATGGGTATGGTATCAGCCAAAATTCGGTCTAGATTGTCTCATTAGACCGACTAATGCATGCAGGGGATATAATGGTCCTCACCTATCACTTACTAAGTAAATGCATTTATCATATGTCATATTACAGAATTTAAAAAACTATATTCAAATCAAAGTTTCCCATACCTTTTTGAATTATTTGAATCATGATCTTTGATTAACATACTATAATAATATCAATGTTATATTATTGAGAAAATACCCTTTTACTTTCGAATGAAAATTTCATCTAAAAAATAATTTTTATTTTCATAAAATTGGATTACAGACATGAATATATGATAAATGATAATATTAACAGACTATAAATATTTTTGATGAAAACAATATGTCTAACATAATTGAAAACTTTTAAAAATAGTTTTAATGAAACATTAGAATCAATCCTCTTTAATTTGGTTTTATAGAAAATATTAATGGGTCATTAAAACAAAAAATACTAATTATTTACATAAAACTAGGAATGAACAACATTTTTTTAATAAAAATAATTGTTTTAATAAAATATTGGTGTTTTAAAATAGATTATTTATTGTGCATGAAAATGGGAATGCAATTGGAATGTTCCCTTAAACGAGACTAGCATATCAGGATCAATTCAAAAGTAAACCTTGTAAAACATGTATTTCTCCAATAAATAATTGTAAAATGATCTAGATACATTATTTGGGAACATATACAGAGAATTTGGTAGAATTATATAAAAATAATTTTGAATTATATTTCATTAAAGAGTTCAAAAAGTGTAACTAGAATAAAAAATAGAGGTTTGGGGAGAATCCCTTATAACATCGCAAATAATAATATTGTGCTCCCCATTGAAATAATGTTCATCTAAGAAAAGTTTAATTCTATGATGATAAATAAATTCATGATATGATACATAAAAGGGTAGTATTCATACACCACATAGAATGAATAGTTTATAATAAGGCACATCTCACCAAAATAAAAGTGAGATGAGAAAATCTTTACCATATGTCTGGAAGCTTTCTCCACTTGTACATAAAATCATGATTAATTATATTATATTAATTAATAATTTAATCCAGAACATATATAAATTTTACATGATTTATAATAATTTTATTACGACCATTTACAGTCATTTTGATGAGTTATAAGATTCAATTTCATCATTCAGGAGTGTTCCCTTCTTTGGTTTTCACAACAGGATTAGTTAAATACATGTAAAAAAGACCAAGTGAAATGGAAATAGTTATCCATAATTGAAATTATATGAAATTAATGAACTTATAGAAAATTAAATTGTTATAGAAATAATTTTATTTTATTTTGGGTTACTATGAATCATTGGTATGATGTTAGTGATAATCATTTAGATATTTTTGGTAGGTTTTCGATCAATAAAAACTAGTTTTGTTTCATTAATTTTTAATTTGTGTATGTACTTGTAATATAAAATATAATAAGTTGTAATATGTGTAATATAATTAATTGTAACCCAAAAAATTGTATTATGAACAAACATGAAGAATGAAGTTAAGAACAAAAACATGTAATCCATGAATGCGGTAAATTAGCACACCAGAAATGATATTTTCATCAATAGAATAAATATAAGAGGATAATAGAATGGATGATGGATTTTAAAATTAAAAAATAAATAAATTATTTTATTTAAATTACATTTTAGATATCTTGTCACTTTGGTACATAGAGTTTAGGGGATGAAATGAAAATAATAGAACTTGAAAAGAAATAAAAAGAAAATGGAAAAGGGTTTCACCTATTGAACTTCTCTATGAGAACCTTAATAGTGGATTGGGTTCTGTAATTTGTGAGACAAAATCCTCTTGGAGGTGGGAAGAGACCTGGGAAGAGTATTGGTCTATAATTAAAAAAGAATCATGGAAAAATATGTATGTGGAGAAGAGGTGGTGAGGGTAGTATTTATAGTTGAGGGAAGGGTGATTTTTGAATATTTTTTAAATTTTATTACTATTTCGTCTTATGATTATGAATAATTTTAGAATTATCACTAAATATATTAAAATAATGAATGATAGTTCGATATTATGGGCATAAATCATCTATATATCATATATGACTTAATAATTAATGTACGTAGCATATAACAAAAATTAACATAATTCAATATTCACAAAATTAAAGTACTTTATAAAAATTCAAAAAACATCACCATAACCATTTTTGATGTTTATATCTACAAAATGATCTTATTTTAATGAAAATAATATTATAGATATGAGAAATATATTTTTTAATTGAAATTATCATTTTCTTGAAAAATACCAATTTTAATTTTAAAAATGTTTTTATGACGAATTGTAAAATTTACTAAGGTCTCTTAAATTATATTATAATTATAATGCAAAAAATATTAATTATGAATCTATCTTATGAATTAATTTTATAAAATAATTATAATAAATAAATAATCATAAAAAAATTTATTATTAAAAAAGTATCGACAACTAGTTTATCATTTATAGAACCTTTATTTATTTATTCCATGATATAAATTGACCATATTTTTCTTTATAAGATACCTAATTTTAAGTATAAATTAATCGGTGATATTTCTTTTGAAATAATATATCAAATAATAATATATGGAAGAACATTGATTTATAAAAATCCAGAATTTTCAATATTCACTATAAAATAAATATTTTTTCAAAAATACTAAGAATTCACCATCAACTAATTTTGAAATTCCTATTTTAAAAATGAATTTTACATTGTTCATAAATATTTTTTAATACATTAAAATTTTGGTTTAAAATATGTTATCATTTAAAAGGTGTTAAAATTTTCTTTTTGAAAAATATAGCATTTCAGTTCATATAATTTGAGTCAATCTTATTTATACATATAAAATAATTTTTATGGTTATAAAAACATGTGGTTATATATATAATATTTATAATTATTTAATACTATTATTTTCCCAAAATTTATCAGCTATGTTATATGGATTTATAAAATTATATCACTGTTTATCTAATCTTGGTGTTCTGCGAATCATATGCTGTCAAATAAGTTAAATTCAAAATATATATATACCCTCAAACAACGGGGTATTATAGAATGTATATTGTTATTGAATAATAATAAGTTCTATTTTTCCACAAAAAAAATCATTCAGAACCAGAACTAGTAAGAAATGGAGGTCTAAGAACTCAATGATACTTAGAAGATGTCCTTTATTAGATTGTTAATCACAAAGTCAGTGTAGATAAAATTGAAGAAGAATTAGTAGATCAATATGAAGAATATTTTTCTGAAAAAAATGAAATATAGGGGGATAATTATAAGGTAAATAAATATGATGATGATGAGGTTGATGATAAATATGATTCTCAATCTCGAAAGAAGTCATTAGATTCATCATCATCATCATTATCATAGGAATTTCCCACCAACGATGTTAAAGAAGAAAAATAGAGAAGATTATAAGAGGAAAATGATTCATCATCATGAGAATAATATTAGTCATCATCAATGAAATATAATGGAAATATAAATTATAATACACTGGTTTGCAAAAAAATATGACACCATTGATGTGGAAATTTTGGAGTTATCTGATAATAAATAAATGTCAAAATAAGTAGATAAAGTAGATTCTGAGAATTATAAGAATTATTTTTTTGGAAGATTGAATGAAATGAATAAAACATCATAAGGTTTGGTAAGAATCATAATAGTCATCTGGAACCATTTATCTATATGAAATTGATTATATAGTTCATTTTTTTGAAGAGACTAGGAGGATCAATTTCTTATTTACCTAGAGAAGTAATAAAGTGAAAACCAATTCATGAAAATATTCATCAGAAATCAGAATCTATAAATCATTTAGGAGAGAATGTGATTCAGGTTGAGGTAGAGATATATTTTTTACAAGAAATTACTAAACATCATAAAAATTATTTCAATCAGATGATTAAAAATCCACAACGAGTGAATTTTGATATCAAAAAACATGATGAACAATTGGAAAAGTGAAGATTATTATGGGTTAATTAGAAAGGTATTTTTATGAGTTTCCATATCGTGTGGCTGATAGTGTAAAACTTGTTTTAGATCTTAATTATTCTACTAGTGAAATAAATGAGGTAGTTGATGCTCTAAAAATGAATATTCAATAAATGGATCTTGAGATGACTGGGATAACGATTATTAGAACAAGATGATTGACATTCTGTCTTGACTTTTTTACTAAATATGTATTAATAATAATTATAATACTTTTAATCCTAACATCTAAATAATCCCCATAAGGATTATTATATTAATAGTTTTGGGATATCCATTATACTGGATATGTATATATTTGGAATACTTTGAATTGTTTCTAATGAAAGGAGAAACCTGAACATTGTGATGGTTTTAATAATAAACATCATTGGATATTCATATTTTATTAGTTGTAATGTGCCAGCTCTTTGAGTATGTTTATACAAAATTAAAAAATATGACCACTGGAAGGATTATTATAAACACCAGTTCATTTGAAGAGTTTCAATCAGGTTGATTTATCATATTCACAGTTTAATTTTCTGATGATTACATAGTGTGGATATCTAATTCTTTGTATTTTTTAATTAATTAGATATATTCATTCTATGGGTACCATGTTAGGTTGTCACATTAAAACAATTTAAATGGTAACTTGTGTTCGATCATTATTATGATTGAGGGATTCTAGGGATAAAAACATATAAAAAATGAGTCATCTGATAGAGGGCTATTAGGGATAGGTTGAAAGATCAAATCTGTTCATCATATCTATGGATCTCATAATAAGGAATGAAATACATTATTGTATGTATAAATAGTGGACAGAATTTTTCTGGGTTATGGAGTACTTTATTCTTATGGTTAAAATTGTTTTAACCTCTTAATATCTTCTAAGTCATTATTAATTTTTTTTCTATTGTATTACTTCTATGATTTTTTTTCTACTAAATTTTTTTTAGGTATTGGGTAATCATATTCATCATTCTATTCCGTTTATCTTATTAACTCTAATTAAAATAATCACTCCCATATTAATATGATCCATAGTGATTCTGATTTTCACATTGATATAATTATATTATAATGTGATTCCAATTTTATGACGTTGTTAATCGGAATAAGGGTTGATCCTAATAATCTACATTAAGAGAATTGGGGATTGTTTTTGTTTAAACACCTTAATCTATGTTTTTTAACTAAAATTAACCCACCTATTATTGGTAAAATCATTTTAGAAGAACTTACAATCCAATACTATGATCTTAGAAGTGAATATGATCCAAAATATTCTCATATAATAAAACATTACTTTGATTTTGATACTAAAAATCATACCGCAATTAATGCCACATATGGTCATAAATATTTTAACTCACATAAAACAGTGTAAAACCAAATTCATTTTCAAAATGAATTCCTAGAGTCCTATCGATTTTCTATTAACTTTTCTAACTACATCAACAATCCCACCCACACAAAACTACATTTTAATGAATGATTAGATACTCCACACTATATGAAGCCATGGCCATTCCCATGTGATTGTATGAAATATCAGCCACTAGCCTCTCCCAGTTTACATAAAATATTATATATAAAACCCACTATATATATTTAATAATCAGGGCCTCACCCTTATTCATCAAATGGTGTAATACCTACAATATAGCGTCATATATATCACACTTAATGCATTTTCATGAAATGTTACTATATCAGAATAAATGTTACAATCCTCTCACTGCTCTCATTTATCGCATTATCACAATGTAAGGGACATGTTAATACTAATCTTGTAACCAAAACATGATCCATCAACTTTTTCATTATCATCACAAGAACGTAAAAATTATTGAAAAAGGCCTTAGAATTTAATTTATAGAATTCTTTCATTGAATCCATATCAGTCCCCAACATAAAAATACAAATTCTAGTCATTAATGAAACATATACATATGCTTCATTGAAACTAAATATATAATCTAAATGTCTCAAAACATTTCAAGAATGAACATTACATAATGATATAATCAATGATAAATAGTTTAATAATCTTGAAAAACAAAATCATGATGTCCCAACTCAATTTCTACTAAGTAACATCCCATCAAAACTGGGCCATATTTCCATGATAGTGGACATTCTTCAACCACATTGTTGTCTCACCATGGGAAAAATCCCCTGAAAATTTTCAAAACTAGAGTATCTTACCATACTAAAACTCTACAGAAGACCACCAATCACCTGAGCATTCCTATGATACTCAAATCCTATATCCAAATTCTACCCCGCAACTATTCAACAATATATGGTTTATATCCACCAATTGAATATCAATGCATTGGTAATCAAAAATTCTAGGATATTTAATTATCATCCTTTTTAAAACCAGTATCGATACCAAAAAAGCATAATGAATACACATTCCTTTTGAGAATAAATTTTTCTGTATATAAATAAAAATGGATGCTAGGACTTAAATCCTATTAGGTTATCCTTATAGAATCTACAACACACCGACTGCACAATACTTTTTTCAATGTCATTATTGGAAAATCACCCATGATCCTCATTCTAAAATAACCCATTTTCATGGGAAAAAACTTATATTAGGCCACTCTTAATAATAATGGTGCATGAACCGAGAATCCCTTTTTAATGACCCATGATTTTGATACATAATATTAAATCATTAATGGTAAATATTAAATAAATATCCCAAATACATGCTTTAGGACTGGATTGGTTTATTGTCTCTATTTTATACCTATATGATATTCTAATTTATTTATTGACCATGAAAATATCTCATATTGATCATCCAACATAGTAAACATTATAGACACACACCGTAGATTACTATTCTACCTTACCATGGGCAAAGAATGTTATGAATTGGTGACCTTAGTTTCCCATTATGGGTAAACATGAAATATATCAAATTAAATGTGCATAAGGGTATCATAGAATGAAAATGTCATTTTAAAACCATAAGCTACATATAATAGATCATAAACATTAGTAATATAATACCTCTTCATAGTTTAAAATACAAGAATCACTTATGTATCAATGAATTTAATTCAAGGGAACATAAAAATGGAAAAAGACATAGAATTTTCACAAAGAAATAAGGTATATATAATTGTGAAATTTATAAATGGAAATTAGTTCACTCATTATCTTAAGGACATGAATAGAGGTCCTCATACCCCATTATGAATATGAAATCATATTCTATGAAAAACATGAAAACATGATATTAGGTTCATGCATAAAATATTTTTCACATAATTTATCAATCATTATCAAATTTTTTGGTGTTATATAGGGGTCCCACTCACCATTAATTATAACATGACCACTTTCCATGGATATATCGTAACCATCATCCTAGGTTATATCATAATCACAATAATAGGACGTAATGTAGCTCTAATAAAAAAAAATTAAACCCCTATATTTTATTACACAAGATCATAAAAAAATTATAATATGAAAACCAATGAAAAAATGGGTTTTATCAACATTTATTAATAGAAATACTTGTCCAAAACAATTTAGTTCAGAAATAATTTCATAATTTAATCCCAGCATAAACCATTGAAAAGGAATAAGTTTCATAAAAATATTTTCCTTACAAACATAAAAATAAAGCATCTAGAGAAAGAAAATAAATTATAATTGGATAATATCATCAATAATTCTTATGTAACATAAATTAATGTCTCTATAGAAGAAAAAATATTTTGAAAGATCACTTGGAACACCTTTTACAGAAAATAACCATTCCACTTTTAATATCCATTAAAAAAATATTTCACATAACATTTGGGAAATAATTTTTCTTAAAATATACTTCAAAACATTTAAATATTTATTTAGAATGTTGATTTATCATGATTTCATAAAATATCTGTCATATCATACATATAGAAACAAATATTCTTATTAATATTTTTAAATATATAAAAACATACAAATTCATAAAAATCATCATAATATTAATTTATATACATTTTATAAAAATTAAATAATGGAAATAATGACATTAAAAAATTATTTTATATTTATAAAAATTAATTTTTTTTTGTGAAATTATGGTTATAGAGGGAAAAAGAATTTCGACAGTACGGAGAAATAAAATGGTATTTACTAAATTTTTTTGAACTGCTCTGTACCTAAAAGATGTAAAAAAAAAGAAAAATTTATTTTTATTTAATACATGTTGTAGAATTAAATAAATGAATTTATTCATAGATATATCATAATATATTATCATCAGATGCATAGTCATAAATGTTCCAGATAAATATTGAGGATGTATCATAAAACTATTAACACTTTGGTAAATTTTGACTCATATATCCATTTAAGGGACTAAATAAAATGATATATTAAATATCATTAAAATAATTATATTCATATCATAATAATTAGTAATTTTAGTTTATACACAACTAATAATAATGAAGAGGGGAATATGGTATTTGTCGCACAAAATAAATAGAAAGGCTACAAATCCATTACATCAAGTGTCAACTTTATTCAAAAGCATATAAAACAACTATATGACTAATATATAATTATTATAAAAACATTCCATTTAAATAATAATACATATCATACATTACATGTTTACTTATTACCTTTTATTAATCGTTTATTAGAAATTCCATGTTAAAATCATGTTTCAACAAACAAGTGCATCATTTTTCATGTTTGTTTTAGTTTTACATTTTTTAAATATTACATTTATCAGAATATTAACTCCACATATTTATTATAATTATATAAATACTATATATTATCAGTAAATATTTATACATATTAATCTATAAAAGTTATGGATATGAAAATGAATTACACAGTTCATTAAGACATTAAGTCATTTGAATACATGAATAATGATTCCGTTTTCTAGAAAGGTTGAATGAAAGATTGATAAATATTTAATAAATGCTATGGAATAATTTTTTGATATTTGATATAATATATTTTAATTTAACCAACCATTATTAAAATCTTTTTCAAAACAAATAAAAAAATGAATGACATGGCTTCGTGGAGGCGGTTGTCCACACATACGAACGTGCAATGAAATATCTTTCCAATTGATATGTAGGTATGAATGTATAAGTGAAATTATATTTATATGCAAATAACAAATTCATAAATATAATATATGAAAATTAAATCAATCCATATTTTGATATGTGAGGGGAGTTGATGGAAAATGAAATACATTGGTTTGAGAGGCGGTACCCCACAGTAAACATGATTGATGAGTTAATTTATCATTTGTTGGAAGAGGAGATAGATATAAGTAATTATAGTATCATAAAAAATATATTTCTATGACAGGTATTTTTTGTTATATCATAAAATTATATGACTATTTTATGGGTGTGGTTGATGAAATAATTAAAAAAAATATAGTTAAGAATAATATCTTTTTATAGGACAACCTCCTTAGGATAGCAGCAAAAGAATTCTAATGAAGGATAAATAATTAAAATAATTACTCTAGGAAGTATATAGATATTTTATTAATGTATTTGCGTAAGTATTTTAAGGATTTTTTTTGTAATTGTGATGTAGAGGGGAGAGCATGGGCCCTTTTATAAGTGGGGGAGAAGACACCTATTGAATTTTCAAAAAGAAAAAATAATTAGTCATCTTTTAAAAAATACACACGGTTCTAAAATTAATCATTATAGAATTTTGGATTATATAATATTTCGAAATTTTAATATATTTTTTTGTGTTGGGTTTTTATAATTTTGACCCTTATATTTTTAGTTTAACCCCCATTTAACCAGTTTTAACTTTAGCCGCAGTAATTATTTTTTACTATATATACTATTATTTAAACCAAAATTATGTTTAAAATATTATATAATTTTAATTATTATGAATCCAAATATGTAATCTATGTTTTTAAATTCTATTAATGTAATTGGAAAATAATAATTTAACATTAAACCTTTAGAGGTGTTGCAAAACAATTTTTACAAGGAAATGTTTTTCAATAATATATAATGTTTAAATAAGCTAATTCATCAAGAATATGACTAGGATAACCTAAAATTTTCTAATAATAAAATAATTGAGCTAAATTTACTTCTATAACACCTTAAAACAAGATTAATCATGGTATATTATTTAAATTAATGATTTGTTATTAATAATTAGAAATATTCACTAATCAATGGAAAATAATTTTTTTATAATTTTTTAAAAAATCCATCTTAATTTTTTTGTTGAGATGTTCATTCCATAAACGAGTTTAATTTCATATATAAATTTATAAAAAAATTCTAATTTGTTTTTATTTTTATAAAAAATAAACCAAACTAATATTTTACAATATTCTTGATGAATCTTAATACTATACTAAAAATTATGTACTTCATTATAAATTTATATAGTTTATTTGAATCCTTTTTATCTAATTTAAAAATTGTGGTTATTAATTTTTATACTATAATATTTAATATCTATATTATAACAAAAAGTGTTAAATAACAATATAAATTTTGTATCATTGTTTGTTAAAACATGGTGCTTCATGTAAAGCGAGCTATGGATGAAATTTGATTTATTTTAAAACCAATTTGTCAAATCCTAGAGGTGTTACATTATATTCTTATAGAAACAAAATTTTATCTATAAATTCATCAGTCCAATACAATAAAATGATAATAATTATACCACATCATATCCTTTGGATCACATACAACATTTTCAAATTGGTGATTTCACCATAAAACATTAGTTACGTTAGTCATCTTATTTCATTAAACATTCTTTAAAAGATCCATAATCTCCAACAATTATTCCGCATAAGAATTATATTTCCCAAGTGTTATAGGGTATGAGATCTATATCAGTGATGTTTGAGTATGTACTTCATTAGGATAGAAAAATATAATACAATATGAACAGTAGATGTGTTTTGTGGAAGTGATACGCAATATGAAACCATCCCGACCCAATCAAGAATCTCAAGAGGACAAAATGAATAGGAATCAAATTTCATTTATTTTTTAATATAGAAACATTTTTTAGAGTGAATGTAATATGAAAAAATTCCCACAAACATAAAAATCTAAATCACATCGTCAATTTTAACCATAACTATATTTTCAACTATGGCAATAATGATATACCATTGAATTGATCTAAATTTCACAACTATTTACTTAGATAACACATGTAATAATTTAGTTATTTCGACAATAGTGTCCCGGAATATTGGAGTTGTACATTTTTTTTACATATAATCCTCTACAGGGAACCCTCTTAATTCATGATTGAAAGCTATTGTTTTAAGAAAACTCCTCTAGATGAAGATATTGATAAAAACCACCTTTGAAATCGATGGAAAAGGATATGAGAATATCCTATAGTTTTTTTTCATAGTTATTTATGAATGAAATTTTTTATCAGGATTATAGACATTAATAAACCAAAACTCCATATCATGGGCATGAAAAATAATATTTCCAAACATCGATTTAATCATTATATCTCAATCAGAAAAAATATAATGTGGTACCCCATGAAACCTTACCGCTTCATTACAATATATCATGGATAAATGATATAGAGGGAAATATTATATGACAGAGATTATTTTTACTAAATTTATATGGTTATTAACTAAAAGAAATATAAATTTTTTCACATTAGATATTTTTGGGAGTGTGATGTTAATGTATATGGTGATGTTTTCTCATTTCTATAATTGTTTGGGTGATTGTTTTATCATAAAATTAGAATTTTTCTCTAAATCTTAATATTATTACATTCCAATAAAATATTTTTTATATTTTTAATATATATGTTCATTCCATCTAACTATTAACAATATTTCATATCAATATAATTTTTTTTAATTTAGGATGAGTAGATAATTAATAATAATAATGAGATCCCTATAATAGATCATTCATAAAATGTTTAAGGGATGGAAAACATAGGGTTTCCAAAAATTATATTTCTTTATGACCATGGATAACTTCAAGAAAATTTTTCTCCTTCTTTTATCTCTAATCATATTTCTTCTTCTCCACTTTAATATTCACTACTATAGATTGTTGATAAGTCATTTCAGAATGAAAAAATTTATCCCCATCCATCATGATTTACTAATAAATCCAATTTAAATGTATAAATATTTCATATATTGTTTTCCTCATGGATTAGCTAGAATGATCATTTCCACTAAAATATTCAATAACCTTTTTATCATTCCCAGGGTGGTAATGCAACGAGTAGTCATAATATTTAATCAGCTCCAATAATCTTCCCTAGAAATTTTCAACTCCTTATATGAGAATATTTAATGTAAACATATACTATAAAGATATATATATAACTATTATATGTAAATATAATGAATCAATATTTTTATTTGATAAATTAGTCCAGTTAACTCCAGATCATTAGTTGGTTATTCTTTCTATAAACCTTTATTAAGCATGAGACAAAAGATATCATTATATCATTCTTTATAAAAATACATCACCATACCTTATTATATTCATAACTATTGATTAAATACACTTATCCTCTGCAGGGTAATTTGAGACATAGCGTGATGACTAATCATCCCATTAGTTAATTTTCAGAGTCCTCACATTTGACACTATAGAGGAATTGGATCCCTTATGAGTTAACATGGTTAGTTGATTATATAATCAGGATAAATGATCAACAAAAGATCTAGAAATTCCATCAAATCCAATAACAATTCATATATTTATTATTTTGGGTTTTAGGATAGTTTATAATAGCCTACGTCATTGATAGATTCTCCAAAATACACTTAATTGATATTATATAAGTAAAAATAAAAACAATATTATCCAAAATACACAATTTGTAATTTTTTCATACAGTTTCTCCAACCATTAGATATTCAGTACTATTATCATGTCGTTTTCATGATCTTTCATCATATTTGAATATATTATAATATTATCCATAAAAACCACCAAAATATTGATCTATGTTACCATTAATGCCTCAATTCATTAAATCCATGAATATAATGAAGTGTTATTAAGAAAACATAGAATAATTATATAATTAGAGTGTCAATATGTTGTTTTTAATGTTTTATTGAGTATATAAATTTATTTTAAACTTAATTTATGTTACCTATAATGTAGGTCAATACTGTAAAATTACTGAAAAGGACACAATTGATCAAATAAGCCATTAATACGGGGTAGATGATACTTTTTCATGATTATTATGTTGTTCAGTTCATAGTAATAAATAATCTTCTTCATCGATCCATCAGTATTTTGAAATTCTATAACAATTTCACCCCATGGATTCATACCTGTCCAAATGAATATATTATGATGTTTCCCCTGGTGTTTCCTCTACAATTCGTGTAACACAATTTGGGCTATTCTATATTGGTTATTTTAATGAGGTGTTATAATGTGTATGAGTTCTATTGAACACTCAACGTAACAATTCAGTGTAATAATATGAAACTCATCAAAAATGACATAAAAAAGAACTCATATAGTGGGAATATATTTGATGTTGCGTTTTCCCCCAACAATATTTGTTAAATTCCCCTTTTGAATAAGAATCAAAACCGATAAAATGGATGTGATTATCATTATATGTTTATATTTATCATCAAAAATATATATGATCATATGATGGTTAGGAATATAAAATGTGAATTCCATTCCAATGAATTTTATGTAGGATTTATATAGAAAAATCAAATCAATTCCAAATATATCATTGAAATAAAAAAGTTGTAAAATAACAATATTTGTAGTAATTACATTCCTCTAAAATTATTTTGGAAAAGAATCATATACATGAGATGTGATCATCATACCATTAATAGTTTTAAATATTAATACAATATCTAATCATTGGTTATAGAAATTATCAATCATAAATTATTTTGTTTATATTTGGTGATGCATCTAAATAATCTCCACAATGTTACTACAATATTTGTGAATACTTCTCACCACCCCAACTTCGTCATTCTATCTTAATTCCCTTACGATGAAAAATGGTTTGTGTGATAGTTAGTCATCATTGATATCAATGATTAATCATGAAATATCATTCATAATATGTCTAAATAATGACACATTGTTTTCAATACTTTAAAAAGATTGTTTTATTCTTTGTCAATCAGAATAATTATCTATTAAAATCCACCATGATGGTTCAAAAATTGCATGTGAATATAAAAAACATAACCCATTGGACTGTCACAGTGAAATGTCCCTAATTTAGAAAACTACATGAAGATTACATTATATAAATTTTTATAATGTAATAAATGGTTACAAATGACATTCATTATTATTATGAAAATAGAAAACATATTCTCTAAAACATTTTTAGAATAAATAGACATAGATAATATTGGATTTTTGACCGAATATAGTAATAAAATTTTCTTTCCATAAATTAATTTTTGTAGATACTAGAGTACATAATGGGAGAAAAATGAATGTAAAGTAATAATTTAAATGAAAATACTAGAGGAAAATAAAATTCATAGTTCATGGGATATAGATCATAATATTTCATAATCGGAAGAAAAATCATAAGAAATTCCTCTAAAAATGATATTGTTTATTAAAACCATTTCAACATCAGTATGCATTGAATAGTAAGAGAAATTAAATAATAACATCAAATGAAACATTAAATATTATGAAGGTATGAATATTTATATTATAAAATTTCAATGTGGCTGTATATACAAATCAAAATTTAAATGAGTAGTGAATATGGAATATGTCTCCATAAATTAAATGAGATACCTAAAATACCATACCTCATGTCTGAAAATTATTTTTACAAATTCAATAATCATGTATAATGAATATAGTGTTATTATAAACACATTCCCGAACAATACCCATATGTTTTATTATATATATTTATTAATAATGACCTTATATTACATTTATATTATCAATTACTTTTTAAAATCATATTAAGGGTAATAATAACATCATTGTTCATGTATTTTTGGGATTTTCATTTTATTTCATTTTACTTTGATAATTTTTAAAAATCCACAAAAAATTCTAACCATGATATAAAAATCATACAAATATTATATGTGTATTTATAGTTGTAAAGATATCATGTAAAAAACGACTATTTTTTAAATCAAAATATGCTTCTTTTAGTTATATAATATAATATAGATCACAAAACAATCACTCTGAGAACCCAATACATACATTATTAGAGAATAATTAATGATACAAGTGGTATTTCGTGAAATTAAGGAACCTATACCAATTGATTAGTAACTTGACCATTAAAATTTAATATTTATCATTTAATAATAATATTTTGGCTGATATAATCATAAATTCATTTATACAAGTACAAATAATATTTATCAATTTTTTAAATTATAATATTATATAATTATATAATAGTATATGTAAATAAATGTTTCAATAAATATTTGTTATGTATTTTTCTTTTTACAAAACATGAATAGTTATTTACAATTTTATAATTAAAATATTAGTCAATATATTTTATCATAAAATTGATTATCCAATTAATATTTTGTGTTTTTTGGATTATAATATAACATTATGAGTCCTGAATTATGTTTTCTAAATATTATAAAATACTTTATAATATTTAAATCTGTATTATCAAAGTAAATGGTGATATTAATAAAAATAATAAATGACTCAAATGGGGAAATTTATTTTTATAAAATGAATTCCATTTTTTAATTTGATACATCAAAAAAGGTTTAAAGCAATTTTTTGTGATTTTTATAAAATTGTTTATTTTTTCGTGAATAGTGGAAAAAAATAATTTACACTATTTTACAAATACATGAATAATGGATTCATAGATTATATATGGGTTATAAATGCCTATAATATAGAATTATAATTTTTAGTTTTAATATAATTAATGATATGTTTTAAACTATTCCATGTCTTAAGGAACAATAATATTCATAGGAATAAAATAATCAAAAGACACCCCTCTCCTCCCCTATGAATACCAATAATCTCCAACTATTCTCCTAACAACTCAATATCCTTGAAGCATGATAACATTATATTCAATCCTCTTCCCAAGAATCTAACTTCTGTCTATTATAGCACAAGTAGTTTTATTTAGTTATCACTTGTTCATGGATTTTTTAAATAGGTTTGGAAGAGTTTGGTAGTGTTTGGGGGGGTTTTGAGAATCTATTGGAGGCTTTCTTATGATGTAAGGTTTGAGCACGGTTAGGGGAAACTGTTCAGTAAACAAAGGAAACCGTGCGTTATGAGATAGTGGGACATCACATGGTTTGTGTAAGGATTGTCTAACCGTGCGAGGAGGCCATCTCAAGTTCCCTTTTAGGTAGTGGCATGCACACAGTTAGCGCACAATTTTCATCGTTGTGCAAGCTAACCTATAACTACAATAAAAATAAGGTTTTTAAATATGGGCTTGGTTGGTATTTTCCATAAACCCTCCATTAATCCACCAACTCGAGACACATTCAGTATTTTCGGTTCTTAAGGGTTATATGAGTACTTCCACACATTCCAGAATTAAATTAAATGGTTATCAATGTGCGATGAAGGTGATTGTCTTTCAGAAAGTCACCTCTCATAGTTCTCTCTTAGATTACATTAGATATAGATCTTCGTCTCTCTTGGATTTCTAGATTTAAACCTATTTCATGTAGATAGAGTGTTTGTATTTCCAAAAGTGTAATGATTTGGGATCATTGATTATTTGAAATGGGATCTATTGTAGTTTCATGGAGTTTTCACCCCTATTCGTGGTGCGGTTGGGTAGTGGGTTAATTTTTCTGGAACCCTATGGTAGATGGCTTCTCTCTCAACTCCACATTACTAGAAGATTATGTAGTTTTTTCATTTAATTGGGTTTTCTTGAAATTAATTATGAATATAATGTCAAAGTCGTGGTGGATTTCGATTTGATGTTGATTATGGGATATTCTATAAAGTGGGATATTGTTGAAAATGGGATTTTGTTTTGTGATTTCTAAATGTTGAATTTATAATTGATAATAGTTTAAATTATATGAAATATTTTATGAAGATTAATATCATTAATGTTTCTATTTTATTGAAATTTGGTTTTTCATGTAAAATGTATAAAGGGTTTTTTCTATAAATCAGTCTTTTATTGATGTGTTCTAGCTTGTATTGGAAATGGTTGTGTGAAAAATGTGTGGCCTTAGTGTGCATTATCCACATTGGTTGGATAATTATTATGGAATTTGCGTATTGTTTATGAAGTGGACGAGATGTCTCACTATAATAGGTTTTGGATAGTAGAAGGAAGAGAAACAATTATGAATAAGTTGTTGGGATGTTTGAATAGATTGGGAATGTAGTAAACGACTTTGGATTGGAAGTTCCACCTTATTTTGTTTCCATGTGTGTGTTGTTAAGGTATATGGAAATGTTTGTGCTAATGTGTGATGGTGAAATGTCTTGTGGAATGGTTTTTTGTATTCCCCTTGTTTTGGGTGGATATGGGTAATGGTGGCCCAGTAATGGTGTGTTTTTATTTTTGGAAATATTTTGTCTAATTTAGGTTTTATATAAACCATAATATATAAATGTGGTAACAGTTTTTCCCTAGTGTCTAATGTAGGGAAGTCATTTGGGGAAAACCTACCGAGTATTTGTACTCAACCCCTATATTGGATCATTAGTACATTAGTATATTTCTCTTTTTGGGACACAGGTTAGAGTAAATAACATCATTTTCTAGAGATTGATGGTGAAGCTTGGGTGTTCATGTGGTGCTATGAGCATAGAGCATTCTGTGGAGCCATAGAGTTTGTGATTGTTTCATTTGGGTTTTTTAGTGTTCTACTATGTACTCTAATAATTGTTTTTCTATATTTTTGTATTGGTTTATTATAATTTTATGGATTATTTTGTTGTCTTTTAGAAATAATATATCATGATTTACTTGTTGACATGCATCAGGTATTTATGGTTGGGTATTTCTTGTTTGTTTGGTTGGTTTTTTCTATTGGAAAATTGTTCCCCACATTTCCTTGAATATCCCTCAGCATTAATTGAAATATTTGGTTCCTTTATAACATCACATAATCCCAAGTAGAATCTCTTATCCTACTAAAGAAAAAGAGGAAGGGGCATAATGTTACATGTTATATCAGTTTGTTTAGTCCTTGCCTTCCATGTTTGTTCGGTTCCTTAGTGTTGGTTGTCTCTCTTGGGGTCAACATTTTTTCTTAGTCTATTACTCATGTTGTGATTGAAGAAAGGCATAGAATTGTCTGAACAATAAATGTATTTCATAAAATATTTTATCTAATCATTTTATCTAAAACATCAAGTTACTAGTGAGTTGGGTACATAAGTGTTTTGGAGACACTTATAGGTTTTATAAATTCCATTGGTGTGGGTGTAGCCAATGAGATGAGCATGGAATGTATGGTAAAAATAATTTCCCACAAGGATGCATATTTCATTATAATAATGATTAATGTTTTCATATATAGATTTTTATTGGTGAAAAATATTGATAATATTTACAAATGTGGGAATTTTAAATGTGTAAAGGTGTGGTATTTTGGAAAGGGGTTGATTTTCGATAATATGTTATATTTTTAAAAAATGGGGTAAAATGGGAAATGTGATCTTCTAGAATGCCTGGTTTTGATAGTTCAATGTAATTGAACTTGAAACAATGAACCTTTTTTTCAAAGGGAGTGAGAATCATAGTTGTTTTATCATGATAGAAATTCAACCAAGTAGGAGTTGTAGAGAAAAACCTGTGGAGGTTGCCGAAAATGTTGTCTCAGTTGAGCCCCCTGTAAACTAGTGTCTTGTGTAGAGTATATTGGAAGATTTCCAAACTGTAGAAATTGGAAAAAAACTAGATAATCCAAGGCTGGTGGATCATGTGGTTTAGTTCCAAAATAAGAATCCACCCACCATTGGTGGTGATTTAGAACTAGAATGTGTAGTAGCATGGTCTAATAAATTAATATGATATTTTAATTGTTGGGAACATAGGTCAAACTATATGTAAAGCTAGAAATTTACATGTTGGATGATCATTCTCATCAGTGGCGGGAGTTAGTGATCCAAGCTGGAACATACCAAGGTATGACAAGAGAGGGTTTTGAGGAATGTTTTAATAATCAATTCTACTCCCACAAATTCATAATTCAGAGAACAACATATTTCTTTCGGATGATGTAATAGAAACTATCAAAAATAAAATATTTTTCTAGGTTTATGATCGTAGTGTAGTTTTCACCTGAGTAGGTGGGTAGTACATCACTGAAGGAACAGATTTTTTAATCTAGGTTGAGGCAGTAAATTTGTTCAAAAGTAAATTTGTTTGGTATAACTGATTATAAAAAATGGTAAAAAGATAATTTGTGGTTGAAAATTATATATTTGATGCTAAACGTGGGGGATGAATGTTGGTACCCATGGGAAATGATGAGAACTCTAATGCCAGATTCAAGTAGAATTGGGCGGCATTTTTCCAGGGTGTGAGTATGACTCAGAATCCAATAAATGGGTCATTGATTCTTTCTCTAAAATTTTTGAGTATGTTAGGAAGTTTAAAGTGTGAATAAATAGAGAAACATAAGTGTTATTATATGGATGAACATCAAAAAATCCTTAACTCTAAGAAAATGGGGTGTATTATGTGTTTTATTTGTAATGATTCTATGCCATGTGTTCGTCATAGTCCTCAGGGTCCCAGACATCATATTCCTAGAAGGGACATGGGTAGCAGTAGACCACCCATTATAAGACCAAACATCATCATGGTGATTCTCGGAAAACCATGACTCCTTATCAAGGAAATAAAGAGAAGAGAGTGGCTAGAAATCAATTGATTGGAGCTAATAATGTTTTGATAGGTGATCAGTCAGGACCATCCATTGTGTGAGGTATAATAATTTTATGTTCCAAATTGATCCACAATTATTTTGATAGAGGTGCATAAAATTATTTTATTTCTAATCGTATTGTTAGTTTTTTGGGATTACATCTACAAAAATGACATATGTTTTGCAACATCATGTTGATGTGGGGTAAATAGTGTTATGATCATTGATGTGTATAGTATGTTCTTTAGTTATAGACGAGGTTGAGTTGACGTGGGATTTCCCAGTGCTTGAGATTGATTGGTATAATGAAATCCAATATACGGATTGGTTTACAATGTTTAAGTCTCTGATCAACTATTATGTGGGAACTATTAGTTTCAAAATAAATGATGGTGTCGAACATCTCATTACTGTGGAGAAAAATGATAAATATAGTGCAACACATTTGTTATAACTATATCATGTAATGATCTGGAATATATAAAAAATTTAGTAATTGGAATCAATAGAAGGAGTTGAGAAGAACATTTTTTCAATGGTTGTAGATCAATTTCTGGATGTCTTTCCGAATGAATTATATGGGTTCCCACCTGTCAGATAAGTGTAGTTTACGATTGATCTCCTTTTGGGGAACAATCTTATCTCACTTCAATCTTACCGAATGGAACCAACAGAATTTTGGGAATTGACAATATTATAGATGGAGTTAGAAAACAAAGGGTCCATCCATCCTAGCCCATCTCTGTGGGATGTGTAGGTTTTGATTGTCAGAAGGGTGGATGAAACAATTCGACATTGTGACAATTATCGTAAAATTATCTATTATATGAAAAATAACTGATATCCACTTCCACACATTTATTATTATTTTTTATCGGTTGAGGGTAGCTCAATGGTTCTCCATGATTGACTTACAGTCCAGATATCATAACTTCCAATTGAATAAGGATGATATTCTAAAAACGAACTTCATATGTAGATGTGGCCATTATGTGTTTTTGTATATACCATTTTGTCTTAACAATTCACCAGAAGTGTTCATGTCATTGATGATTCATATATTCTAGATATATATGGATTCTTTTTTAGTGGTATTTGTTAATGAATTTTATTGTGTATTCCAAGAAATGGTTGGAGAATGAGAAACCCTTGGAGATAGTGTTGGGTCTCTTAAGAGATCATCCTATTTATTCCAAATTGATGAGGTCTGACTGTTGGATTTGATAGTTTCGTTTCTTTATACTTGTTATTTCTATGAGAGTTGTTTCAGTTGATCCAAAATGGTAGAGGATATTATCTCATGGAAACTGCCTATGAATTCCCTTTTGATATGAAGCATTCTTGGCCGAGATAGTTATTATCGGAATTGTTTTGTGACTTTTCACAATTGGACTAACCAATTATATGTTTTACTAGAAAAGATGTATAATTTCAATGGGATGAGAATTGTATGAAATGTTATAAATTTATTAAGGTCTGCCTTACAACATCACAAAACTCATTTTTTCTAGAACCAAGAAAACTATATGTTGTGTATTATGATGTATCATGATTATTTGGGGGGGGGGGTGTTCTAATGAAAGTGGATCACTATGTTGTATATAGATCACAATAGTTGAGGTTTAATGAGATGAACTACTCACGAAATTATTAGGATTTTGTGGTAGTGGTTCATGTCTTAAAAATGTGTTGTCATTATCCATTAGGTGAAATATTCATAGTGTTTATTGATTATAAGAGTTTAAATCATATTTATTCACAAAGATATAATAATTTTAGGCAAAGATGATGGATTTATTATAACAATATGTTAAATTTCAAATTAATGTACACACTGGGAAATGGAAAATATGTTGTGGATGCATTAATTTGAAAATCATATTCTCAGGTGGTGAAACAAGAATAGGATTAGTGGCAGCTGATGTTGGTCATTTCCAAAATGTGGCCAGAATATTAGGGAATGGGTGATAGAGTAGTTTTCTTTCTAGTATCAATGGATCTTGACATGGTTATCTTGGTAAAAGAGGCACTGATGTTCAATTACGATTGTATATAAATGAGGTCGAAACTCAAAGCTGGGAATACCATTGAAAGATGGGAATTGAATGGAAATTCAGTTTTGTGTTATTAGAATCAGATATTGGTACCTTTGGCATGTTAGGAGGATGTTATCAAGGCGTATAATCATTCAGAATGTGTTTTAAATCACAGAATTAAAAAAGGCATAATGTGTTGAAATCCTAGTTTTGTGGGATGGTATGAAAAGGAATGTGGTGGGGTTTGTTTCATGATACCTGACTAATCAAAAAGTCATGGAAGAAAATCAGTTTCTTCATAGGTATGTTGAAATCAATACTTATCCTTATATGGAAGTGGGAACAAATAACAATTTATTTTGATACAGGTCTCCCAAGAATGGTTAGGAATCATGATTCCATATGTGTTATAGTGGATAGGCTCACAATGTTGGCCTATTTTATCCTTATTATTGAATATCATATAGTGGAGGATCATTATAAAATTTAAATCCATGATGTAGTAAAGAGTCATAGTGTTCCTGTTTTTATTGTATTAGATAGATATATGTGGTTCACATCTCATTTTTGGAAATCCCAACAGCCATCCCTTGCGACTGAGCTAAAGATGAGTGTTATGTGACATCCATAGATAGAAATGAAATCTAAGAGGATGATACAATATTTGGAAGATATGTCATGTTCTTATGTGATGGATTTATGTGGCTCATAAGAGGGGAATTTTTCATTGGTGGAGTTATCGTATAATGACAATAATCATCCCTTGATACATATGGATTTGTTTGAAGAATTTTATGGGGGTCTATGTCATTCTCCATTATTTTTGGTCGAAATGGGTGGGCCATTTATGGTTGGGAAGTTCCTTGTCCAAGAGATGAAAGATAAAATTATGTTGATTAAGAAAAGATTGGGGACGGTGTAGATTCGTCAGAAATAATATGCGGACTAACATCGATGATTGTTGTGGTTCGAGGTGGAAAAATCATTGGTTTTTAGAGTCTATTCAAGGAATTCACATCATTGTTTTGGGAAACCTGTAATGGTATCGCCAATTTATAATGGGCCATTGGAGATTCATGAGCAAGTTATAGAGGATGCATATAAGATGGATTTTCCACCACAATTTAGTGTTATGCACAAAGTGATTCATGTTTCTCAGTTGAAGAAGTATCATCTTGATCCTGACCATGTGATTATATGGGATTATATTGATCTAGAGCTAGATTATTCCTTGGTTGATGTGCTAGTGAAGATAGTGGATTGGAAAGAGAATGTCTTGCATGGTTAAAGCATCAGTCTATTTCGCATTTAGTAGAAGAATAAGTCTAATGAATCTTCAGGATGTTTATTGGTAAAATATAATTTTACTACTAATAATTATCCACATTTTACATGTTCTACCAAACTTGTATGCAAGTGAACCAATCATGAAAATCAAGGAAACGAACTCTCCCAAACAATAAAATTGAACACTATAACCAATAAAATTGGACATATAATAAGATAATAAAATAATAATAAATAAAATACATGTATAATATTTTCTAATATAACAATTAATGAATGTAATTTTAATATCTAGGATGTTAATGTGAAGAAGTCATTCAAACATAATGTAAGGGGAATCTCAAATGCAATTTACCTAAATTGTATTATTCATCATTCATATGAATTTGTAATGTGGATGTTCTTTAATATTACAAAAATATAATTTTATTTATTAAATTATAATTTATATTATATACATGTTTCCAATTGGATTTAATAAAAAATGAAATGATTTTCTAAAGTAAATGTTCTTTTCGAAACAATATATTTTACTTCTCTTGATATTGTTTATTCTTCACTAAAGATTGATGATTACTATACCGATATGTTATTATTTTTCATGGAACCCCAATGTCTTTTCATTGATATATTATTTATTAAATTAATCCTATTACCTTCCATGGTTTAATTGATGTGTAATATTTTTATATGTTATTTTTGACATGCATGATTATGTATGTTTTATGATGTGATGGGTGTGCCTAAAATTGTATAACGCCCCTATGTGTTGGTTAATGTGATGTATCTCATGAGGTATGGTGTAATATAACTGAAAATGATTCTATATTTTTTCATAATGAATATATTAGGATTATGATCATATGTTATGCATGAACATGATGATATCTTTGGTGAAAACTATGTGTGGTAATTGTCCACTAATACCTGATGTTTCATTTTTTATCATTTCAACATATCAAGCCTCTATGAAAAGCTTATTCTCATGATTATAATGATGATACCATGACTATGTTATGTTGATATTGGTTATTCCCATCGATGTCATGTTTATCATGTTTTAATCAATCCTATTACTGGGATTTTAGTTCAACCCTTAATATTAGATATATCTTTATGATCTCACGGAACCCAATGCCAATAAAGAGGTTCCCCAAATCTAGTGGCCCATATGGACTCAATAGAATATCCTAATATTATAGAGGTTGTTGACCATAAGAACTAGGCTAGGTTGTGTCCACAGGGAGAGTATTCAATCATTACCAGAGTATATCTTAGGAGATATTAATAAACAAGGGTAAAAAGTGTAATTAATAAGTAAATGGTATGCATATATGAAAGCGATAAATAAATCATAATTAAAATAACAGAAAGATATTTTATAGATGATGATGATATTTTTAATTCACTATAATTCTGAAAACATGGTAACAAAGATGAATATATTCTTTTTAAACCCAATGAAGTAATATAATAACAAGAACTATCCCAAAAATCCTATGCTACAACTTCGTAATCTACTACCAACTTTATCCTAACACAGCAAACAATTAGGTGTCTGAAGAGTTATTCTTCCATTTATCAACAACATAATATATTAAATCTACCCTAGGTACTAAGCGGTGTGTGTAGAGGGTGTGACATAAATCTCAGTGTTCCACTACTGACAATGTGTATAACATCTGACCCATGTAATGGAAATGTAATAGTGTGTAAGAATGCATATATAAATATAGATGTAACATGTAACTAAATACCCACTTAGATACTTTATCCCTCAACTAGTGTCTAAACATGGAACTAGTTCATTAGTTAATAGATTACAAATTTATGTTAATATGCAATGTGAGTCATAGTTCGTAATGATATCTGCTCCTAATAGTATAATTAGTAAATCTTCAAATATGTATCATGGAAACCATAATTGTTTATAATTTTGAAGTTTTTCGATGGTACTGCCAAGGTAACCAAGACATTCGGGGCTACTAAACAAGTAATTTTGTATACCTATGGTTTAAGAGTGTAATCCAAGGAGGTCCATCCATGTCATTCCCACAATAATATTTCCAACTGAGTCCATGGAATTCATACAATGTAAAATGGGAGATAATCATGGGAAAGGGCGAAGGATGTAATGATGGAACCTTGTGACACTCTATGTCCAAGGATTGTGTATGTAGAATAATATATTAATAATGATGCTATTCTAGAATGTTATATGAATAATCCAAATGTAGATAAGGACCATTTCCCCAAGTATATCTCACCAAAAGAAATTGACATCCTTGAAATGGAATGATGTCCTCAAGTACCCATGATATTATCATGGGAAACCACGATCAAAAAAGCATCAAGATATCCAATAAATATTTTAGGTCCATTTGTATAAAGAGGAACCGAAAATTTAATTCACTGAAATTAATTTGGTCATATGATAATTGTGATAATTAAAAATTCAGTTTGTTCCAGACATTCCTTTCATTAGCATAACAAACCCATGTAGCATGGGACATTTTAATCAATACCATATATAGAAATTTCAATTAATATGTTTCACTTCGCTTCCTTCCATGAACATGGATGGTTTTGCTAAATATGTGCAACCAAATATTCATTGACATTTAATAAGTCCATGTAATATACATAAATATTCTATATGTTACATTATATGAAGAAATTACATATATTTAAACAAATACCATAGTCTTGTCAAGTTGAAGTGACATGGTACAATGCATTTACAATTTCAGGATTAAAAGGGATTTAATATAAAGAGGACATCCAAAAGTGTGGTCAATCTTGATCACACCATGATGTTGGATCAAAAGTGTAAGAGAATTTAAAACTCAATTAGTATATATCAACCTATATTGAGTGTTAGGAGTTATGGAAGTAACCACATACCACTCATCATATTTATTTAATTAAAATTAGCATACAATTATAATGAATATAAGAATGGAATATAAATTCAATTAATGGTATCCGATAAAATCGTCTGGACCCACGCATCAATTATAAAATAAGCAAACATGAGGGTTGAGTTAGAGACCATGCACCATATTATTGTACGACTATTTTCGTCCCGTATCAGACACAAATTTTTCTGGAGCAGAGTAGATGTGATACAATATTTAAAATGATTACACCATAATAACCAGGGCTAGATCAATTGAGATGGTGAATGAATCGAAATTACTCATGTACTTGCCATTACAAATCCCACATGATGATCAAAAGATCAAACATATCCTAAAAAATAGTGATATCATGATTATAAATTTTGCCTAAAAATGACCATAAATGGGGTAAAATATAGGTTTATCCCATTGGAAGTCATATTAGGGAAGAAGAATATGGATAATGAGATAATTAGTGTTAGAATTGTTAAATTAACAAAAAATTATCTTGTTCATGGTTTGGCCACACGTTATACAAAATTGAGCACAATCAATGCCTGGATTCTTAGAGAAAAGGAGGAAACTCAAATGGTTAGAACAAACAGTTTGAGAAACCATGTGCCCACTTTGTGATTTGGAAATTCATGAAAATGAAAACCATCCAAATTGATTATACTAACCATATTTCCTTCCGGTATGGTTTATTGTTATAGTGTGAAATGAATATTTTCCCAAAAGTGTTGTGTTTCAGGATCCAAAAGAGCCTTGGACACCCATGAGTCATTCATATACTCTTTAGGAATCCACATTAGGTCCATAAAAGAGATCAGATCAATATTTATTTGATCCATAAATGAGAAAAAAACCATGTTCTTACAATCTTCCTCCCTAAAGGAAGTCATCCTTTAGTTGCCCTTCCAAGGGTGGTGAAACACTACCTTCCAATAAATCTGGCCACTAAACACATAAATCATCCTCCCACTCCTTAGTCCTATCCTATATACAGTAGTTCTTCTATATCACCCATGCTATAGTGATAGATCGTCATTGGAAATTATTCATCCTCTTTTTTGAACCATTATTTGATCAATAATCCCTATATGAAATGATAATATGAGCGACACCATGTTGTATGATCCGATAGACATATATTCATCAGATATAATCAAATAAGAAAGTATATTAAATAGGAATAATGTCGGATACATTTTTTAGTATAGTAATAAATACACAAAAATCATCTCTATCGCTAAGTGACCCAGGTAAAATGAGAATGGAATCAATAAGTACATTATTACATTTTCACTCATCAATGGGTAGCTTCTGTTAAAGTCTTTATAGTCACTAGAGTTCCACCTTCACTAGCTAATAGGTAAAAAAATAAGGATAAATAAAACTACATCCCTTTTTATACATTTCAACCAGTACTGAAGACCCTATTTATCTAGAGATACAATCACATCAAAGTCTCTTTAAACATCTAGTCGATGGTTTTCCCACAAGTAATTTTATAATAAAATGAGTACAATTCCCCAACTCAATAACTAAACCATTTGCTATGTCTTAAAAATAATGCCTCAAAAAATATTAACGATGCTTCTCAGGTGATTTTCAAAACAATTAATCCATTGATTACAGACCTAATCCTCTAGTGAGATTGAGTCTACATTCCATAAAAATCTTCAGCGGACACAATCTAATGTCTCCTCCACATGGTGATGTGCCAAAAAATAGTTATTCACCAACCATATAGATTATAAAATAAGGACATTATTCAAAACACCTATGTCTGAAAATATATGAAGACTTCTAGCTAAGAAAGTTGACGTATCAAAAATTGATTAAAAATTCCTTCTTCTAAGGCATCCATTGTTTTCCCTAACCACATTCACCTAATCCCGTAATGGAATTTCAGTGGTGTTCCTCTATCAATCATAATCTGACCATTTAAACTATCATTCCTAGTTACGAACAGGTGTAACCAAGATCCATCCATATAGAATCATCATGATTTTTTAACATCACTTTTATGCTCTACAACAAGACAATGTGACCAATAATTCCATAAAAAGATGTCTAATGAACTATTATGTGGTATTCAATAGCCCATTAGATAAAAGAAACATTGGTACAAGATAAAAAAGTTCACGTTAGAAAATACTCATTGCATAAACTGTAATTCACCTGGTGGTCACATAAGAAGAAATTGGCGGGTGTCCAAGAGTCCATACTAGGTATTCCTACTCTTGAACCTGCGTATCACTCATGACTAACCAAGACTTAGAAAAAACCATGAATTTAGAGATCAGACCTTAGATAGGTCACTAATCTTACCAAAGGCTTTTTAAATTTATAATGGAATATGATTGATGCTCTCTTATAACATCAATGACAACGTTAAGAGATGAGACATTCTCATCACTTTCTGATGATTACTGTTAGATGATTTCATGATGTTCATAAATATCAAGTGAATCCTAATTGGTCAGCTTCACCTAAAAGAAGATATGATTAACCTTACGATTCTCTATTAAAACCCGAACACAACCCGTCACTACCCATGGGGTTATTTTGATCACTCAAACTGAACCACCAATGTCCATCCAAGGCTAGTACTATTCTGAAAGTTTTCATACACATCAAACCATTTTAATGTCCTTCTACCAAGCATGCACTTACAAGATTCCATATTCCAAGACATAAACTGAATTCAATAAAATCTAACCTTTTCCAAATGGTTCTTTTAGGATGTTCTCTTTTATCTTTTAAGGGAAATATTTACCAAAACGAATGTGGTAAACCCACCACATGAGAGTCAAAGTAATCAAAATAAGAGAAAAAATGTCTTCTCATAAGAAATCTAGATCAAACACACATGTAGAATATAAGGGATACTCTTTCATGTTATGATTTTATACATAAATCATCTATAAAAAATCCAAAACCAAACATACCGACATGTCAAAACACCATAGTCTCTTGAATGCCATCCAAAATATTGGGATGAACTTATTTCATTTAACACCCACATAACTAAACTATAGAGATGACTTAATAATTTAATGAATAAGACCAGGCTCAACGATTTTTTCTCAACCTAATAAATTATTTATATCATTTGTCAACTAGATGGTTACAATGTAAGTGAACACATACTCTCGTGAGTGTCTATAAAAAATACATCACCTTGACAATATTGATAGGCTATATGCCCTATATTTCCATGTAGTAGGTGTTTCATACAATAGGGATAAACCATTTTCATATTTTATCATATGATCTCTATCCTTGATGTGTATGTATAAATTAACTCTTCATGAGAAATAATAAAGGGTCAGAAGTCCTATGAAACACATATCAATGCCCTGAAAAAGTATAACCTATTAAAATCTAGAATTATCCAATGATCATGCCGACAACAAGGTTCAATGATACCATTACTACCCATCAAAACAAGGGTGTCATATAGAAGGTAAGAGTACTCCTAGGGACAATGACAAACGAACAACACCAAATGTTAAAAACTTTCAACATTTTGAAAGACATTTTTTCTTTAAAGTTATAAACTACCATGAATTGCACCTTACGAATTATATGCATTGACCCTATAAATAGGCCATTGAAAAAATCACCAGGATCAAAATCGTATAGTTTAATAAATTTCAAAGAATAAAATTCATATTGAAAATTCACACATTTTTCTTCCAAAGAATAACAGTAAAGTCATAAAAAATCTTTTATACCACTAATAAAGTAATGAAATCCTATCAATATTTCGTAATTAAAAACAAAAATTCATTTTAACATATATTTCATCATATGGGTCATTTATAGATGACTTGGGTTCATCAAAATTGAAATCCGATAGAAGTTTATTTATTTTTCTTGTTTATAAACACCCATAACATGTTTTCTTAAAAGAAACATGCCCCAAATTTCATAACTTGGAAAATTTTTATTTTATTCCTTCAAATAGATTTCCTCAGAATAAGATTTAATAAAAATGATAAACACCAATGGAAAATGAACATACAAAAGGGATCACTACATAAGGTATACTACCCCTAATACCCACATAGAAGGATATTTATTGTTAAGTGGTCAAGTATTAATTATAGGGGTTCTAGTTGATAAATGGGGAATTTTTCGTTTTCTTTATCATTTAACGAAAACCATTTCATTCATTTTATATTTATTTTATAGGTTCACTGCTTTACCATTAATAAAAATGACAAGGAGGGATAAGGACAAGAAAGAATTTGTTTTTAGAATCCATGTTTCATTTATAAGGTACATTTTCTAATAACTTATTTTAATGTTCATTTCAAATGAGTTATGCAACCAAATTAATTATAGAAGATACTCCATATCACTGATATTAACACCCAATATAATTTTTTTAAAAGGATCTATTGGGTAAATTATTCATTCCATCCCACGAGAGACCAAAAAACCTCTCGAATTGAAGTAGGAAATCACAAAATCATATACCAAAAGTATAATGAGAAACTATTTGTGCAAGGATCACTCAAAAATCATAGGAATATCAGAAAATGAAAGTAGTTCATTGAATGTATATGGCATGGCTTTTTGCATGAGAACTAAAATCTAGGTTAATATATTGATGTATGTAATAGTGCTCTTTGACCTTATATAATCATTCCATGGATGAAATGTTACTCTCAATCTAGATAATAATTAACAACATCACATTTAATTTGTTTCACCCAGTTTTGAAAGGATATAAACTATAATTGGAAAAAAAAGAGCATCAATCATAATACAATAAACTCATATTTTACCCCAAAAATGGTGACACGATGCCCAAGAATAGCTTATTCCCATATCCCAAGAATTCTTAATATTTTTAATATTTCATCGAAATAATAATTAAAAAAGGAACCCCTTTGACCCCACTTTGGGATGTCCTGAACCAAGAATCCACTTATGAGGTGCCCAGAGCCCGATGGGCCATATGGACTTAACTACATCTCCTTAAATGATAGTGGTTTTCAACTAGAAGTGATGGCCTATGGTGTGTCCATGGTGAGAATAGTCTCTCATTACCATAGTGTAGTAGAAAAGATAGTCATAAATATTGGTAAATAACAGAATCAATGTGTAAATAGAATAAATAGAAGAAAGAGTCAAATAAATAATAAATGAAATTAGTGAAACAATATACTATAGTAGATGATGATATATTTTATGTCATTATAATGATAGAAAATAAGGATAAAAAGTATTAGGGATACATGCACAACCCAATATAGAAAAGTAAATACATAAACAATCCCATGAAACCTAAGATATAGCTCATTCATCCCCTACGTGCTCCATCCTAGTATAGAAATAATTCATATGTTTGAAGCATTATTAATACATTTATCAATATCTGAATACATGTAATCTGCCTCAATAATGAAATGGTGCCCAAATAGGATGTGAGATCAATCTTATTGGGCCACCACTAATGGTGTCTATAACATCCATCTTGTGTAATGGAAATTTAATAGTATACAAGCATGCATATATAAAGTAAATCGGTACAATCTGACTAAATACCCATTTACCTTCTTCATCCCTTAGATGGTGTCAGAATATGCAACTAGTTCATTTATTAAGAAATTGGGTATTTATATTAATAGGTCAAAAGAGGAAGAACCAGAACAAACATGACCTCGTGATATTATAATAATGAAGGTTCCACTTGAACAAAATGTATTTACCACATTAATTTTTTTAAATTAGTTATAAATAACCAGTGTACAAAGTCAAAAATATAGATTTATCACGTCAGTTATAAAATAAAAAATATGATAAATCAAAAATTTGGCTTTATCACATCTCTTATTTCATAACCTCTGTGATAAAGCAAAATTTTGTTGTCAATTATATAATAAATTACATGATAAAGTGCTTTATCACGTCAGTTGTATAAAAAATGAATTTATAATTCATTTTATCACGCTGGTTATTATATAACCGATGTGATAAAAGTAAAAAACTCTTTATCATATCCTTTATTATATAACTGATGTAAAAAATATTTTAAAAAATTTATGATATCTCTTTTTGTGTTATTCAAATATTTTTCTTTCGGGCAACAGTTACTCAGTATCTCTCATTCGGAAACCATACATTCGAATCTTCGATCTCGTTGACTCTATAATCATTTTTAGAGAATAATTTATCTTATTTTTCTGTGGTTCCTCTATATGTTCGAATTGCATCTCTCAAGAAGATTCTTATGGTTAATCTATTTTTATATTTTTTTCATCATCTATAATCTTCCACAGACCAATTAACTCTTAGTTTGTCTATCATTATTGACCATAGTTGCTATGTCGGTGTTAATAAGGATTAGGTGTGGTTTTAATTTTAGGGTGTTTGCTATTTCGGGATTATAGAGGGATCTTATTTTATTTATTAAGATTCATCATTGTAGGAGACATTCTAAATCATTGTTTTTTCACGATATTGGTAGGGGTTTTGGTCTAATTACATTAAAATAGATGTCATTTAATTATATATGTTTTATAATTAAATGTTTTGTTAAATTAAATCAATATGTAAAAGTCGAAATGGATTTCATCATATTTTTACTACTTTTATAATTTGGTATAATCAAATTATAATGATTTTATAGTTTATACAGAGATGATTGAAATTCCATGTGTTTATAAAAATGTTAATTTTTTTAAATAATATTTATTTTTTAAATAGTTTAATCTAATTTTTGTCATTGGAAAATATATTTTTTGATTTTCATTTATTTTTTTATGAAAAATAAAAAGAATGGATTTTAAAAATGATTTAAAGTAAGTATGATTTATAGATTAAATGGTTTCATATGTGGTTTGACATGGAATAGTTTTAGTGCAAAATTTAAAATTTGGTTAAAAAATTGAGGGAATGAAATGAAATTTTGAGTTCATTTTTTTCAAGGCTAATTTCAAACATTATAAGAGAGTTTAATATTGAATATGTTATCCTTTATATCCCTTTTAATTTTTAATATTTGATATGAATTGTGGTCCATATGGAGTTTGTAGATTATAAGAAATTGTGATGTGTTAGATTTGAAAAGTGGTTATCTAGGAAATTATTTGTGATATGATAATTATGTGGATAGAATTATTTTTAGTTGATATTCTAATTTAATGATTCATTATTTTCACATATCCAATTTGGTTACATTTATTATAACCCTTTTAAATAAGATATTGGTCTATATTTATTCAATTCTAGTTTAGTGTAAAACATTTCTAGTGGCCTACGTTATGTGATACTAAGGATAGGGGCCCGATTATTTTAATGCAGACGAGTTGGATTATTTGTGTTTTGGTTCGGACTAAAAATAGCCACCAATTTTTCTATTGTATTTTTACTTTCTAGGAAAATCTAACCATAGGTGCTATTTTGTTTCCCCTAATACGTAGTGATGGATGATAAAATAATAGCGGATTACCATCATTCATTTTAACAAATTACATAGTTTGAATGGCTTGTGAGGAACCATGGTGTGTTTTTTCTTTTGATTATTACATTTATTCTATTATTTATTATTGTGTTTTTTTATTCTTTTAATTTGATTTCATTTTCCTTAAAAAATAATAGAATATTTTGAAGAAGTGTGTTTCTAAAAATTAAGTGATTGGTTGTCTTCAATATTATGGTTTTTTAGAAAGGGTAAGTTTTGGAAGGATTTTTATTTATTAAAAATACTCAAAAAATTTCCAACATTTTTTAGAGAATGTGTTTATTAGAGTAATGGTCATAAAAATGGTTTATGGTGTGACATTTTGATTAAACCCATATTGGTCCCAAATCCATGATCCATCCCATCCATCAAGATTTAAATTATTTGTCATTCAGGGATTCGCTAAATCTATGTTTTGGGATTTCGTTCATCATGTAATTCACTATTAACTGTTGAAGGTGGTTTAATATTAGGATATTGTTTTATCAATTGTATCATCAAATTTTTAGTCAAAATTGATTTCCCTTTAGTTTGTAATATTATTTCCCATGTGTATTTTAGGGAGACAAAATAAATTATGTAATTTCATTTAGATATATATATAGATATAATGTCACCCAATCTTCATTTTTTATGTATTCTGATGTATTATAAAGGGATGTGACAGTCATTGAGTAAATAGGTGACACTTTTACATCTTGATAATGAATTCATTAGATCATCTTTTTCATGAGAGATATTTTCCCCACCTTTCCAAGACATTATAATATTTTTTCGAGGCATATATATAAGACTTCTTCCGACTACACCTTTTTCCACAAGAAATTTTTCAACAATACAATTTTATATAAAAAACAAAATTAGAATGTTAAAACCCATAAATTTTAACATCAAAACTACATTAAATAACGAATATATTTCAATTCAATAAAATATTACCACATGTTTGGTTAATATATTAGATAATTAAAATAAAAAATTATGTAAAAATCTCATGTTGTGTTGGGTTAATAATATATCATATTAGTGGATATTGTTTTTTAAATTTTAGTGGTTTTCTATATTTTTTCTCAAAATCAATATCATTATAAATTTCAAATAAGCATTTATATTTTTAAAATATCAAAATTCTCCACTATCAAATTAAGGAATATATATTATCAGTACTTAATATAACTATATTTTTTAGATTATTTTAATGGATATCATTTTATAATTATTCATTTATATTTAAAATTGTCTTAAATTTTTGTGCAGAATTTGTAATTATATTTTTCAAATATGAATATATTTTTTTTTAAATCAAATTTGTATTACTTTCAAATTATGACATATTTTGTATAAATATAAAATTGGCCTATCTTAACAGGATTTGTAATTTTTATATTTCTTATAGGAAATAATGACCTGAAGATGGAATATAGAACATCAAACATGTGTTGAATATGAAAAATGTGTTAATGCTTTTTTCGAATTATTTTAATCAAAATTTCCGAAAGATGACACATTTTTTTTGTATATGCTTGGATTGTTTAAATATGAAGAATTTGAAAAGTATAGAGATCAATGATCATTTTATTTTTTATGGTTTTAATCAAAGTTACAACCCTATGATATTTCATGGTGAAACTAGACCGAATTACAAATATACTAGTGATGATGCATTGCAATATAGTAACTTTGATGAAATTGAAGAAATGTTTCGTGATATTGAAGAAATAAAAATTGAGAAACCACCAAAAATTGAACAGTTATATGGTGACACTGAAAAACCACTGTATTACGGATTAATGGATTTTAAGATATTTTCATCAGTGTAAATATTGAGTAAACTGAAGGTGAATCTTTGATAAAGTTACAAATACTTTACAAAGATGCTACAAATTGTTGAAAGACATTCATCCTGATGAAAATAATCTTTTATATTCACATTATATGGACTAGAAAATATTATGCCTAATGGGATTGGGATATAAAAAAATATATTCATGTACGAATGACGGTGTGATATTTATGAAGAAATATTAATTTATATCAGATTTTCCTAAATGTGGGGCATCATGGTATAAGTTTTCCATAAAAATCATAGGCTGATGTAGAGGTTATAGATATCTATCCCAAGGTATTTTGGAATCTTTCTATAATTCCATATTTGAAACGATTTTTTTCTAATGCACAAGATGAAAAATGGTTATGATGGCATAATGATGTGTGAAAATGTGATGAATAAATACGTCATCTAGCAGGTTGTCCAATGTAGAAGAAAAATAATGGGATGTATCATATTTTTTGGAAATGAACATTGAAATATCAGACTAGGCTTATGCATGGATGGAATTAATCAATATCAAATCCTTAGTAGCACACATAGTTCATGAACTATTTTATTTGTAATTTACAATCTATCTTTGGAATTTTGTATGAAGAATAAATATGTCATGTTGAGTTTAATGACATCTGGACAACAGCTACCCATTAAATTTATTGTTGTTTATTTCACCATTAACTGATTATTTTAAACTATTATAGGAAAATGGCATTCAGGTGTATGATTCTTATAAAATGAAATATTTTCAACTATATATAGTGATGATGTTCACTATAAATGACATCCCAATGTTTGGAAATTTGTCTGGATACAATGCCTACAACCATAAAGCATGTACAATTTCTAAACAATAGACATCATATTTTCAATTGCATCATGGGAGGAAAACAATATACATGGTTCAATGGATATTTTTTCTTATAGATCACACTTATAGGTAATTTAAAAAGTCATTCAATGAATCACAATAATATAATATTTCTCTAAAAACATTATCCAATGATGAGTATATTGATAGGGTTCAAAACCATGATGTGACATTTAAAAGTACACAAAAATCTAGTATTGATAGAAATATAAGGAAGAAATGGTCAATATTTTTTTGTGCTACCATATAAGTGTTATTATAAAGTGAAACATAACAATGATTTAATCCACATGGATAAGAATATATATATGATATTTTGATTTAAACATTGTTAGATATTAAAGGAGTGAATAAATATGGGATAAATGAACGATTAGAATTACTATGAATGGGAATAAGTTAGGAGTTATCTCCCACAGCTGAGAGAAGATGAATATTTCTTCCCATAGATTCTGATACATTTTCCAAGAGGATGAAAAATATCCTAAGTTAATTTATTCATGAAATCAAAGTGACTTAGTGTTATTCTTGAAATTTAATTTTGTTTCTCTAGGATTTATTTAAAGATGACAAGTGTGAAATCCCATGATTGTCATGTCATGAGGAAACAAATTTTACCTATTTCATTATGTGGAATATTATTCATCTGTGTCAGAAATACTATCGTGAAGGCATGTTATTTTTTCAATTCAATTTTTAATGAGTTGATTGATCTAGATGGTTTAAAAAATTTGGGAAAAAATAAATTTATATAATTTTTCAGTTTGAAATATATATTCCACCATATTTTATCTGGTATAATATGAATTTAAGGGTTCATTTGGTTTTAGAAATTTATCATTATGGACCTGTATTGATATGTTGGAGGGATAATTTGGAATGCTATATGAAAATATTAAAGGGTTATGTTAAGAATCAATATCTACATGACACTTATACTATTGAAAAGTATATTTCTGTGGAGGTTTCATTGTTTTTCACAAGCTATTTTTATGCAACAAAACACATTGGTTTACCTCTATCTCGCCACGAACATGTTAATAATCAGGGAAATAGGATTTTTTCCTAGAAAGTCAAATCGATGTCAGGATAATAGATAATGAATATATATTTTTATATATTGAATAAAATGTATGATTATCAACAATATATATCATCTCATATTAATTATTTGAAACAATTTCATCTAAAAAAGAATGAAATGTGGATTTTGAATGAGCATAACAAAACATTTTTTCTGTGGCTTAAAAAGACCATGCATGGTAGATCCTATGCATTACATTCAAGAATATGGTTAGTGGCTGGTCCATGTGTAAATGTGATATCATGGTTCATGTATGACATTAATGGCTATATATTTAATACGAAATCCCTGTACACTAGTAGTGAAGTTCATAATAGTTTTTTATTAGTGTTCCCCGAAGCAATGCATCTTTGCAGTTCTAAATAAAAAACCCCATTTCTGCATCTATTTCTTATTATGCAATCATTTCATAAACATGCGAGGTTGATTACATTAAAATTATAGTTCATGTGTTTAATTGAAAATGTGTTATCAATAACAATAGTGTCATACATGAGGAATTTGTATTGAACCTTTTTAATATGAATAGATTTGAAGACACAACATATTATTTTATGATGAAAAAACAGGAAAACAAATTTCATTAATCTTGAGCAATATGTGGTGTAGTGGTATATTGTTTTGAAAGGAAAAAACATGTTGGTGATAATCAACATGAGGAATATGTAGAATTATGTGACATCACTACTTCAAGGAAATGATTAACAGAGAATAATGAGGACCATGTTGTAGACATGTTTTGTGCCATAAGAAGAAATTATAGCAAATGAATTTTGGAAATCAATCCATTAGTACATTAGTAATATTATATGAAACATATTTTTATTTCTCATTTACTTTTATTAATTTCCTAAAATCATATATTATATTTTTTTCCATTATTTAAACATTTATTAAAATGATTTAGTAAATTTTTGGGGTTTATTTTATTTTAGTGTTGTTTAGTTTACCAGGTTTACCATTACATAAATAATATATTTATTGATTTTTTTAAATGAAAATAATTTTGAATCATTATTTTAAAAAATATTAACTTTTCTGTTAAAAAATTGATTTATTAGTTTGGAACATTTTAAATGTTCCTATACAAATTTTAAATCATTTTATTCTTTTACATGACATTTCATATATCATTACTATTGTTATTATTTTATTTAACTATAAAAAATATGAATAATAATATGATAAATTTTACGTTAATTTTTTGTTTCAAATGTTTTCTTTTTTTGTCTACATTAGTATTATAACATGTGAATTTTTTTGTTTTGTATACTAACTGTTTATTTCATTTATTTGAAGGAAAATGAATGATCATTTTGATAATAAACCAAAATCTTCATGAGTTTAGTGTCATGATCATACCTCTTGGGGGAACATCCACATGTTTCTCTTTATGTTCTTCAATCTTCTTCATGTGATCCCACAATAACAATGAAGAGTTTGACAGTTGGTAAACATGGAAACACACGTTTTCCAAATTTATCACTTTCTCATATCCAGGACTAGAGGATAGTGGTATAATTTGATGCGAATGATGTTCCAAGAGTTCCTTATGAAAAACAGTTCAAGAGTTTTGTATGAATTATAGGAAAAAGACAATTCAGCATTTTTTTTAATAATTAGGGAAGTGTTGACAAAACAGTAATATCTCAATTGTGGGAGAACATTTTGGTAAGATCATTTTATGTTGTTTGACCAATAATGAAATGTTTATCGTATAATATGTTTTCCCTCTTCGTTATCATATTACATGTGAATTACCTGACCCGGTAGAAGTTAGGAAGAAATTTTTATCAATGGAATCTAAGTGATGTAGGGATTTAAAATTAACCCTCATATCTAATTTAATTTTTTGTGGTAGGAAACATGATATACCATGAAATACATATCCTTTTATAGATTAAGACACATAGAAACTGTTTTCTAAATTAGAACACATATAGAATATTGGGTAAGTGAAAAGTAAACTTTTAGAATTTGTCTTATATTAATGATTTTATTAATGATTTCTTAATGATTTCTAATTCTTAATTTATAGGAATCAAGGAGATCTTATCAAGAGATCAAATATATAAACATGTACCCTCATTTTTTGTCATGTAGAGTGTATACATTATTGGAGGAACAAATGAGAGATAAAAATTTACAAAAACATAGAGTTGTTTCTTATGACTATAGAGATGTTTACAGTCCATCCCCTCTACCCCGACATGAAAAATGGAATCAGGATCTAATGTTGATAAAGGGTAAATATAATACAAAATAATCAATGGCCATTACTGAGAGGTTTGTATGTTGTTTATTATATTTATCTATGTTAATTCTATTGGTTATATTCTTTTAATAAATAATTTTATTAAAAAATAATTCATATCGAATTCTCATGAAGAGGATATCACTTAAGGGGTATTTAAAGGTGATGGGAGGCATGCTATTATATCTTCTTGAATGGAAAATCCCGAACACTAGGGTCGTGTTCGAGGACACCCAGAGGGTGTATCAATAAGAAATGTAGTACTGTATTCTTCTGCTTCATCCATGGAATTTATATATATAAAAATTAAATCATTGGAGGCTGTTGTTCACAATATTCATTCGAATGTGGAGAAAAATAACACAGCGTTAGTATGGTTTATGTTTGTAGACATACAACAACAATTTTAGATAGAATATTTCTCTCCTCCTCTTCCAACAGCTCCAACTGCACCCCCTCCACCTAAAGACCCTATTATTTATCCTCCACCTTTTCCTACAGACCTCACTATTTATCCTTGACCCCTTCCTAAGGACCACATTTTATATTCTACCCCCACACCCCATCCTCCATAACTTCTTTGTTATTGTGAGTTTTATACTGATGATCCTCATTATCATATAGTTTCAAATGGGGTGATATATTATACAGGGGATATAATTCATCATCAATAGATACGGGTTGTGCAACATAGGGTTACTATACATGATATTATAGATATATCAGCTGGAGTACCTTTACTTATAGATGAGGTGATGAGAGTTGGAAAAAGTATCATCCACTTCTTAGTTTTTCCATATATACTTCTACGACCAATTACTATAGAGTTATGTGTATGTTATATCATTTATTTTTTTCTATTAATTTTGATATAAAATTTGAAATTTAATATATTCATCTATTTATTTATAAAAACACATTAACGATAAAGAAATACATTATATCAAATAGAAAATACAAATTTATATTATATCAGATGATGATTCTAGTAGTATTGACAGATTAGAATGATATTCAAATTTTTTTCAAGTCATTATATATTTGTAATGGAAACTCATGTTTGTAGATGCACAATATATGTGAGGAATCTTAAAAAATGATATAATGGAGATTGTTACAGGAGATATGTTGGGCGCAAACGTGTTGAATGTTTTACCAAGTATTTCTTAACACAGATCATTACATGCGTTAAATTTATTGAAAATTTAAATTTACTTAATTCATATTATTTACTAATAGCGTGTGTGATTAATTTTGAAGATACAAAAATAAAAAATGTGCCAAGATCAAATTTATAAAATTAAGGGTGAATATACATTTACAATTAGTACATTTTGGATTACATAAAAATTAAATTTTCAATTGAAAAACTCATTTAAATAGAATTGTTATAAACAACAATGTTTCATCAAATGTAGATAGTATATGTTATGTTTTACGTATGAAATAATTAAAACTATAATAGTTACGATGTTTGGCCATGTTAATTTTCCATATAAAGTATTCCTTAATATTAAATCTATTATATTCATTATGCATTTTAACTATATTTTTTTAATTCATAGATATTTTATGGCCTTAAACCTTATAGATCACAGTAGGTCAAATTGTTACAAATGGAATGGTCAAATTATTTTACAACATCGATGGGATTTTTGGTTTGTTTTAGTGAATATTTTAATTCTGAATATAGTAATTATAATTGTGTATTTGGTAGTTGTATTGGTTGGATTTATTTTTTTAGTTAATGTTATAATTTTTGAATTGTGTAAATGCGAATGTGTAATTTTTCTACAGTTTTTTGTTTTTTTTTCTTGTTTATGGTCTAGTTTGTGGCATTGTTTTTATTGTTTCTGGTCTGGTTTTATAGTGGAGAGGAAGAGTTTCATAAATTAATTAAAAAATATTTTTTACATATATTATTTATTAGATGAAGATAATTCATAATAAATCAGTTTTATGTGTCATTTTTTATAACTAACGTGGTATATAGTTTTTGATGGTGGTTATTTAATAACTGATGTGAAAAATAATTGTTGACATCATTCATTTACTAACTAACATGAAAAATGCTTCCGGATAGGGTTTTTCGTCATCAATTTTTATAACCAATGTGGTAGGATGTGTTTCATGTCAGTTATTTATGCAACCGATGTGAAAAACCATAACTGTAGCATATTTCATGTTTTTTATTTACTAACCGATGTGATAAATATCTAAAATAATATTTGTTCCCATCAGTTAATATATCTGACATAAAAAAATAGTATTTTTATGATGCCTGCAACAATGTCAACCTAAAAATGGGGTGGAAACCCTAAAGAACTGATGTAAAAAAGCATTTACATCACTAGTGTTCTCGTATGTAATAAGGAATCCAAAATTGATAATTATTATGAAGTTGTTCAATGGTATTCCCCATGGAATCCTAGACCTCATGGTATGCTGACCCAGTGGTAACAAAGTCTATATATTGGGTAAGGATGTAATTCAAGGAGTGTTGTCCAAGTCATTCCCACAAAGATATTCCAAACCGAGTCCAAGAAATTATTCCAAGGTAAAACTGAAGATATGTAATGTCCAGGAACAAGTATGTAACCAAGGAAAATTATTTCAAGTTAGATCTAAGGAGTGTATCAATGGAATCTTATAAGAATATTGAATGGATCATATGACTTCATATTGGGTATCTAAAGGTAGAAATGGATCAGATTCCCATGTTTCTCTCATATAAGGAAACTAGAATATTTGAATTGGAATGACATCCTCGAGTACTCGTGGAATTCCATCAAGAATCCAAGAGAAAAAAATTATCATTTCATCATATAATTTTTTCATGGTCCATGTATATAAGGATTCACCTTACATTAAATTCATTACAATTAATTTGTTCATATAATAATTATGCCATTAACAATTTAACTTGGATCAATCCATTCCATTAATTAGTTTCATAGGACAAATATCAAGAAACATTTTAATAAAAATAATACAATTCAAGTACAATTAATAATTTTCAATCCCTTTCATTCCATGAATATAGAAGGGTGTTCTAAAGACGTGAAAATGAACATTCAGTAACATCAAATAAGGCCACATCACATACTTAATTATTCATACAATAACATCATATCTATCAATTATATACATTAAAGAGTGTAACATAGGCTGGTCTTGTGGATGTTACATGGAACAAGACATTGAAAATTTCATGATTTAATAATTATTTAATATATGAAGGCTTACCATTAGTGTGGTCAATCTCGATCACACCAGAACAATGGCTAAAAAGTGTTAAACACACTAAAAATATAACTATGTAATATATCCCATGATGGGGTGTTAGTAGTTGTGGATGTAACCACCAACCACAGATCAATTTTATTGAAGGAGAATAACTAAACTATTCTATTGAATACAAGCATATCATATAAATTTAGTAAATGACACCCAATGAAATCGTCGAGTCCCACACATAAATTCCAAATAGAACAAACATGAGGGATGGGTTATACACCACTCAAATTAAGCTTTAATGTTTATATTACTCTAGTATCAGACTCTAATGTGGCATATATAAGTGTATAGAGATGAAAAGTGTAAAATTATTAAACCCAAATAACTAGGTCGGGAGAAAGAGAGACCAATAACAACTTACGCAAGGTCATGAACATAATGTTGCGCATCAAACATGATGAATGACATCTCCAAAGGATCATGAATAAATTGTATTATAATATTTGTCCTTCAAAAGATCCAATATTGGAATAATAAGGGTTACCCTGCTAGAAGTTAGATTAGGGATGAAAGAGGGGGTTTAATATATCATTATTGTAAAATAGTAAAATTACCCAAAAAATAGAAAATGCACACTTTTTTCAAACTATTTTCCAAACCATTCACAAACCATGAATGTGTACCTAGAGAAAAGGGGACACTGACATAGTTAGAAAGAATAGTTTTAGAACCATTGTTGCAACCATGTGATGTGGAACTGCCTATAAATGCTGACCATCCACTTGGTTAAGACTAACCATGAATCCTCCCCGAATGGTTTACTATAACCATGAAACAAGAATATTTTCCAATAAAAGGTGGGTTTCACGCTCCGAACAAGACCCAAACAATACCAAGTTCATTATAAACCCATTTTTTATCAACATAAGGTCCATAAAATAGAGTATTTCCATATTTTAAATGATCTATTTGTCAGTCAAAACATGGATCTTACAATCCTCATGTTACAACATATACTAAAGAGTATATGTTTTCCACTGAGAAGCTATAGAATAAGGAATTAAATAATATCTATATTTTATTATTTAAAATTTATGTATGGTTCTAATTTTCCCATGACACTAAAACATTGGATCCCAATTTTGTAACACTATTATGCTATTTCTCACTAAAATGATATAATTTTTAGCTTTTAAAATGTATAGTCTCTCTACGTGGTATCAGATGGTGATATTGATAATTTGGGAATTAAGAATGGATAACATTAGTGAAAACCCTTGGTATGAGACATTGTATATGAAATAACCTATGATGTTTTGTTTTAGTAAAATCCAATACATAGGGATCCCACAAGATATGATTTTTGATATATTTTCATAATAGATAAAATTATTCTTCTGCTGTTAGTTTATGTTTTGTTCTATCATTTCCTATTTCTGAAAATGGTGTGAACCCATTGGATATAAGCCAAAAAATAATGTGATGGAAAATTCAATTATTTCATGTCTGACATTCCCAATGCCTTGGGATTTGGAGTTCAAATTTTCATTGAAATTTGTACCCAAATATTATAGTGTTTGAATAATTACTTGAATAATTTATAATATCTTCCTTCCTATAACCGGGAGAATCTTGATATCATGTCTTTTATGAGTCAATAACCAGTGATGTTTAGTGGATCTTTTGATCCAATATACGAGGAACCATGGGTTAACTCAATAGAAAATATATTTTATTTGTTTCACTATTCTGATATGGAGAAGGCTACTCTATCCATTATTCATTTACTAAGGGAGGCAGAACTATGGTTTTCATTTATTATGAACATAAATCCAAATGATTAAATTGAATAGAGGTAGTGGAAATACATTAATAAAATATTTCTTAACATGTATTTTGTAGAAATATTCATTAATGTATGGGGAGAAAATTCATATAGATGAAGAAAAAGGAAGGTGAATCTAATACACCTTAAGAAGAAAATTTCTCAAGGATTTCTTTGTACAAATTTGGTTCTTTTAACAATAATGATTTAAATATGGATAAATTCATTACTTTTCTAAATCCACACAATTGAAAAGATCCACAAATTATATAATTTGGGAGTTATAAAGAAGTTTATCATTTTTATCTAAAAGTGGATATAGAGTTTCATTAATGATTCAATGTATATAGAGATATGAAATAAAATATTGTTCTTCATACTGTGGAATCTAATGAAAACGAGGAAAGAAAACTCATCCAATTACCTCTCAAAAATTTGGGAAGAAGCATAATGAGAATTGCATCAAACGGATGGTGAAATGAATCAAGTGTGGGAGAGAATACCACTAAGATCATGAATGTCATATAGACCTGCAGAAGCAAGAAAATGTCATGGGGAGAATGGAGAGTGCCACACATGGTGAATTCTTCAATTTTTAGGTGTAATGGAACTATGCAAGCTACTGGACTAATCCTTGTGTCCATGAGGGCAATCCGCATCATCAGCCCCCATTACCAAAAGTGTATTGGTAAGGTTATTCCATCACTACTATTGAGGTGGAGCATGAAAATGATGTGGTGAATGGTATACTGGTTATTATTTCAAGAATAGTGATTGTAAAATTTCATTCATGTTCTATGAAAAAATCTCACATCTGGATAGTTTAATAGAACAATTCAATCCCCAAATCAAAATATGGACGTTAAGTAATCTATGAGAACATAAAAATGGGAAATTATTTCCTTGAAATTATATAACTCCTCAATATTTAATTATTTTTGACTAATACTCTCTAAAAATTAGGTATTACCTCCTTTGGTGGAGTTTAATTCTATTTTGGGAATGGATTGGATATCTTTATACCAACTCAGCATCAACTATCCGGAAAGGGAGATCACCCATCATATCCTAAGGCATCCTCAAATTTTGTACAAGTATATGGAAAATGATTCTTCTTTTTTGGAATCATTGTCTCATGTGGGGATATTATTTACTTATGAAGAAGAATATATAACTCAAATGATTGAGGCAATGTACAAAATCATGATCAATAATATTCCCATTTGTGAGGGACTACATTGATGTGATCCCTGATGAATTTCATGGCCTTCATCATGACCATGTGGTTGAGTTATCAATTGAAATTATTTATGAATCTCAAATTATATAAAAGAAGCCTTATAGAATAGCCACTAATGATTTGTAGGGATAGAAGAAGTAGTTACATGAGAATTAGGAGAAATGTTTTATACACCCATTTTTTCAACCATGGGGTGCACTAGTCCTCTTTATTAAGAATATTTATGGATATATTCACTAATACGATGATTATCATTAGCTCAATGAAATTAAAGTAAATAACAACTATCCCCTTCCATAGATATATGTCTAGTTCAATAAACTACTTGGATCAAAGTATTCCACTAAGGTGAACATTTAGTCTTGATATCATCAATTAAAGATGAAAAATGATGATATTCCAATGAATTCTTTCTTAATGAGGTATGGACACTATGAGTTCATAGGGATTCCCTTCAAACTCACTAAATTTTCAAGAATATTCATGGAATCAGTGAATAAATTTTATAGATTACTTTAATATATATGCGGCAGTCCAGAGAGTTGATATATTTATATACACTATTATTAAGTGAACATGAGAAAAATTTAAAACTATTTGAATGATTTTCTTAAGGGAGAAACATTATAAAATTTATTGTAAATGTGTGTTCTATATGGAAGAAGTATCATTCTTTAGGCATGTCATCACCAGTAAAGGAATATCTTTGTACCCTTCCTAGGAAAGGGAAATTGAAGAGATAATTTCATAAAAAACCAGACTACTCACTTGGAAAATGAACTATAGAGAAACAATATTTTCAAAGAGGAAATATCGGAACTAGAGGAAGGGATGTAGGATATATACCCTCGCAATTTTTATACATATAATATAATGTGATATTATGAGGGATATATTTCAAAAGAGAAAATGACCAATAATTTTATCAATGAATGTTAGTTTCTTATAATTTTTTATTATATAATTAACCACATAAAATATCATTGAGAACAAAATATAGTATTTATAAATGAATAGTGAATGAAATAAGTAGTATTTCTAGAAATTAAGGAACCTATATTAAAAAATTATTACTAAGGACCTTAGAATAGTAAGTTGACAATTAGGAATTGTAATTCGGCCAAAAGAATTATATCCTAATCTATGAGATTGTAAATTAAATTTACACATCACACAAATAATAATATGATATAATCATATTACAGTATATGTAAAAAATGTTTTAAAAATAAGTAATTAAGTGTTTTTATTTTTATGAAACATAATTGTTTATTTGAAATTTTATAATTAGAATAATTATTTAATTTAATTTTCTTTCATCATATTTAAACATTTTTTATAGGAATATATGATAAATTAATGAGTCCTCGATTGTTTTTTTAATTGTTATAAAATCATTTATTATTTTAAAACTTGTATTTTCCATGTAAATGATGTTTTTATTAAAAATTACGTATCTCATATTTAAAAAACTATTTTCATAAAATAGTGTTTATTTTTTAACAGTAAAAGTTAAATAATTTTTAGGATGAATTTTTTGTATTTTTTTAAAATAGTTTCATTTTTTTAATACTGAAATTTGGTAATTTGTGAAATTTAAACAATACCTTATTTATTGATTCATAGACGATTTATGGATTTTTGAATCTCGTAGTATCAAACTATCATTCGTAATTTTAATATATTTATTGATAAGTTTCAAAAAATTCATATTCATGAGAAAAAAAATAAACAATTGAATAAAATAATAACAAATCACCCCTCTCTTCCCCTATAAATACAACCCTCACCACCTTCTCTCCTTACAACTAAAAATCAATTTATATTTTCCAATTATTTCACATTACTCTTCGCATGACTATCCCAATCGTCGAAGAGATGTTTTTCTAAAACAATGAATAAAACCAATCACCCTAAAGAGGTTTTGAAGAAGAAGAATTCATGAGGTAAAATCCTATTTCTTTTCATTGATTTTCATTTCATTTTTAGTTTTGTTTATTATTTAAACATTTATGAGCTCATAAACGTTGAATTATAACTACAATATTTTATATATATTTTAGTTATTTACATAAATAGAAAAATCTATTATAAAACCTATTATCCTTTCTCTTTTATTCTAAAATTGGACAAGTCATTTCTGAGGTGTTGTTTTATCGCCTTCAAGGATGACAGGTTTTCATTTTACTTTAATTTCGAAAATTCTAGAAATTAATATATAATATTGGATACACAATATTTCAAAATATATGTTATAACCATTTTAATGTTCATGAAATAACATATATACCTGATATTCAATACAAAAACAAAATGATTTTTTTGTTATTGAAAACACGATATTCTAAACAACTATCTTTAAAATTTTATCATATTAATAATCCTAATATCTGAAAAAATTATTATTTTACACCAATTAAACTCATATATGTTCATTAATAACATATAATATCAATTCTGGATAATATTACCACTTTTACACAATCATTCATATATTTTTTCAAGATAACTAATTCTGAAAATCAAGAAAAGGAGTAGTCCAAAATGATGAAACTGAAAAATATAACTCACCAAAATAGACAAAAATGTACTTAATAAAATTATAATGAACAAAATAAATGTATAATAGTTTCATTATTAATTAACTATCGAATCTAATTTTATTATCTAGGTTATCAATGTGAATAATTCATTGAGACATAATGTAAATGGAATCACAAAGTGAATTTTCTTTCTTTCGATTATTCTTCATTCATACCAAATGTCAGTGTGTATAATATTTAATATTCATAAGATATAATTTATTAGTTAAAAAATTTTATTTTCAAGGATATAAATGTTTCCATTTTGATTTTATGAGAAAATCAAAAGTGCTTCCATGGGAACTCTTTAATAAAAAAACATCTTTTACTTCTCTTGAGATTTCTTCCTCCTCACTCATGATTGATGATTCATATACCATAATTTTTCATTTTATTGAATCACAATGTTAATTTAAAAATTTATTATTTATGAAATTATTTATTTTCATTTACATGGTCAATTATATGTTAAAAAAGATATATGTTCTATGTGGCATGCATGATTATGTAAATGTTATGATATGGTGGGTGCACCCAGAATTATATAATGCTCTAATGCAATAGAAAATTTGATGTATCTCATGTCAAAAGGTAAAATTTTAATTAACCAGATGCTATATTTTTTGATAATGATTATTTTATGAGTATTCACATATATTATGTGTCAACATGATGTGAGATTTATTGACAAAAATGTCTGGTAGTTGACCACTATTATAAGATCTTACATTTTTATGCACTTCAACCTTCTATAAATGTATCTATTTCTTCATCTAATTATTCATTTGATGATCCCATTGTTAAGTTATGTTGATTATGATTATTATCACTATTGTTATAGTGATTCATGTTTATATATGTCCTCTGACAGGTCTTTTAGGACACCCCTTTCATTGATGAATATCCTTATAAGATTACATATACTAAGGATTACAAAAGGGATACTGAGAAGCTAGAGAAGAAGGAAGTATATAAATAAATGATTAATTTTGTAAAATATATGTTTTGTAATAATTTCCCAAATACTATAAAAAGTTGGATATTGGTTTTGGAACACCATTATGTTGTTTATCATTAAAAAATGTAGTAGTTTGGTAATAAATAATATGGTCACAATACGTTGAACCCAGTTTCCTTGAGTTCATTGTACCATTATTACATTTTTATAAGATACAAATAACAAAATCCCAAAAGAACAAATATGTTAGTAGTCATCATAAACTAGATGCATATTTAAAATACAGATTATATTTTAAAACATAAAATACACAATAAATTTCATTGGGTTTTTGATTACTTCTCCATTGGGTTTCCCTATATCGTAGTCAAAATATAGTTCATGGAATACAGGGGGAAATGAAACATATGAGTAGCGTGAGATAAAATGATCAATAAGTGTTCTAATAAAATGAAATATATGATTAAATATGGAATAAACAAGATAGGAATGTAAATAACTAAAACACATCCATTTTAAATAATCACATGAGCTAGGACACTTAACAATGGATATTATACTAGTAGAATAATCACATGGAATATCAATAACATAATTCATAATGATGGAATGAATATTTTTGTAAGTCTAAAACATTATTCTAAGAATTTATTCAATGAATCTAATATTTTCAATTCGACATTCATAAAATATATCATTATTTAGGATTCATATAAAGAATATAATAAATGGTTAAGGTGATAAATATATCTAATGTATACATTCTAGAGTGTTTAATGTAATGATTTTGTATTTAAATGAATAAAAATATCAATTTTGGAAAATATCAACTTGATTTATGATTTATATATGGAAACAGTATATCATGATAAAATGAGCGAAAATAGGTAGAAAATATATTATAAAAGACTCTTCACAACATGAGGATCACTCACATCGTGACTCCATATTTACTAGGACCAAGAAGAGATGTAGAACTGAAGGATGAATAATTACATGATATGTTTCTAATTACATGAAATGATATTCAAATGTAGTTACTTCCACATAGGGAACGTCTTGAAGATGTTAAAAGCATTAGAAAATAAATTACACAAGGTGTACAAAAATACAAATAAAGAAAATTCAAGACGAAATGATCTGGAAAAGGGAATTATGACATGCAATAAAAATCCTAAAAGGTCATTATATGACATGACACATTTAGGAAACAAAAAAAATTAATATTCACACAATACTATATTTATCTTAGGTGGTAGGGTGTTTGAGAAAACAACATTAATGTCATCCTCATCCACACAAGGGAAAAATAAGGGGAGGGGGAGTAATTCGTCGACAAGAGAGGCCCACTAGATGAAGAAGCACCAAATTTTGTGCTTTTCATCAGCAATTTTCTATAGTATGTTCATTTACTAATTTAAACCATCTAATGGATAACAAGAGGGGTGATTTATATGTTCTTTGTAATTACAAAGGAACAATGATTGAATGTATGAAGAATGAAATATTTACTTGAAATTTATGTTAAGATTTAATGTTCTTTTTTTAATTTTGATCTCTTTCTCGATTATTCATTCACGGACATTGTGAATAGGGTTAGGAATTGTCTTTATTTTCATTATTTATATTGAGAATGAAAATTTCATCAGTATATTGAATAGTATTTTTTAATTTGAGATATATTGTTTATATTTTCTCCATAACCATTGTGGTTTTCAAGACCCTATATTTAAATTAGTTTTACGGTTATCCGTCCCATCCAATCTGAAGTACCCAACCATGAGAAAATTATTGTTTAGAATTCAGTTCATTTATCATTACCATTTGACATTCTTGGAAGTAATTTTGACAACTAAATGATTTTTAATTGATAATTTTATACCTTATTATTCCTTGAACAAAGATTCATTGTTTCCAGACACACATTTTATATTTTCATCCCCAACATTATTCACAAATCTAATGCTCAGTTGCATTGATTTTATATGTAAAAGATGAAATTGGTTTTGGTGTATTTTACTTAATTAATAATTTCATTAACCCTCTTACTGTGGGTTCAACCATATACATTTATTTCATATACTACCCAAGAGTATAATGGTTTCTTTGTTATACATTTTTAATTTAGTAACCCATTGGGAATTAACGATGTCTATGGGGTTATCATAATGTCGTGGACAAAATAAATTCTTTTTTTCACTTGAGACCCACAAAAGCATCAAGAAGTTATAGAGGGACCCAAGAGTCAGTTACCAAGTAATATTAATTCCTCATATAAAAAGGATGAAACAAAAATAACATTGATATTAATATAACAATAATCATACAGTATGAGAATATATTTACCAAGAACTATTTATGGTATCAAAATATAACATCCACAATCAAACCAATCATAAAAAATTCTATAAAATATGGTAGATTATATAATTACACATGTTGCTCAATTTAGAATAATATTTAAATGCAGGAGTTGATATAGATGAAATTAATATAATAAAATCCTTGAATAACTGTTGAGGAAGAAATATTATTAAACTTATGTGAACATATAATGTTCATTTAAAAACATTCTTATTTTAAAAATAAACATTTTAATACAAAATATCCTCAAAATAAGGGAATATGAATTTTCATTTCAAAAAATGTGTAATATATTAGTCTAATTTATAAATTAAATAATATTTGTGAAGGTTTTAAATTCATTATCACAATTTAGGCTAATAATAAAACATTACTTTTATCATTTTTCAAATCATTATGTATAGAACTCTTAAAAAGATTCCTCAAATAATAAATTGAATTAAACTAAAAATAGACATAATATATTCATTATAATAATTAATATACATATATATATTGAAATTTAAAACAATATAAATAATATTAAGTTATAGAAAATCATGTGATAATTAAATATTTAATCAATCTAGGTGTCCCATACCACATTAAACATTTAAATCATAATCCCCATTGAAGAATAACATTTAAAAAAATTAAATAACATGATAATCAATCAATTAATTGCGTGATATGTAAAATAGGCTTTATTAAAACCTTATTAAATAATAAGGTTATATGACATCAAACTATTCGTCAATGAAATGTGATTTAGACAGAGTCCCTTGACTAATGATTCCTTTAGAATAAAATTATGTAACCTCATCTATAATGGGTTTAATCATGTTATTAACTTATTTCACATATTTATTCATGGTTATGAATATATATATGATATTATTTTATTATTTTATCATCCATTTGTTGAAAATATCTTTTTTTACACTTATTTCTCATGTGAACCTCTTTATTTTCTTATAAATGTTTTTTCATGTTATTCTGATTTCATATGAGTATGATAAATTTAATCATATTCTAGAATTATATTATGATAATTGATATCAAATATATTCATAATATACATTCCTAAATCATTCTAGAATTGTTAACCTATGAAAATTAATCACATCATGTTGTGGATATGGTAGGCCGTATGTACGCATGAGCGATGATATCATTCCCTTAATGGTGAACAAGTAATGAATTTGATGATATATTAATTTTAAAAGAATACATATAATTCCATTGTTATCATATATATCCATTATATAAATAATTATAGCAGTCCATGTAAATTAGTGATGGAAAGCATTTTACACTATGACCTGGAGATGATAAACTATATGTACGCAAAAGTGATGTTTTAATTTTTTAAAGGATTGATAAAAGGACGTTTATTGTTTTATGAAAGAAATATAAAATTAAAGAACAAGGTTGAAATTGATTTATTATGTTATCCAGGAAACAAAACATGAAGAGGATGCAAATGAATAAATGATTTTGGATATGATTATGAAAAACTATTACCCCATCCTTGACAACATCCTTCAAAACTTTTCATTGGGGACCTATGGTATGAATTGTTGAAGAAAACCCTAAACACAATTAATAAGGTTTTTTAGAGAATTTCGTAGTGTTTGGGGGATCTATAAGGCTCATTTTGGTTTTAATAAGTTAAGTAGGAGGTTACCTTTTATAATTGAGGTGATGAGATGTTTTTGAAACTATAAAAATTTTAAAATAATATAAATTAATATTCAATAGAAAAGTTTCCAATGTGAGTTATTTAGATTCTAATAGGAGTAAGGTTTGAAATTCTCTCATAAAATAATTTTACACAAATTTATGTCTCATTATTAGCCTTATCATTTTGTTTTGAACCATTATCTCATACTATGAAAACATGTTTTTTACTCTTTGATGGTTAATATAGTAAATATAAAATTTTAAAAGAACCATAAATGAGTCATTTTGGAAATATAAAACATTATCCTGATATATTGGCCTATGTTTTTTTATTATTATGAATATTTTATTATTTAATAAATTATTTTTTAATTTTAAAATATCATTAATATCAATATGGATACTATTAATTACTGGGAATTTTGAAAATATTACAAGAACATCATATACTAAAACCCACTCTTTTGACTAACCAATAATATTTACCAATATTATAACAGATTAATGGATGACATTAATTATACCATATTATATTTATTTGAATATATTTTGCAACATTGTTTTGATATTTCCATTAATTAATCAATAACGGAATCATCAGTTTTCAATCTATTAATTTGATTATTTGACGGCTAAAATTTAATAAAAATATTCATGTTGATGAAAATATTTTATATTTAAAATTACAATTTTAGTCAAATATATTTTCTAAATAACAACATATTAAAATTGTAATACTCATTAGAAACATGTGTATGATATATTTGAATTTTCTTAGAAATAAATACTATAAAAGACGTAAAGTCGTAAAAGTTTCTCTAATAAACCATAAAATCTTACAAATGATTATTTTGGTCGAAAATAAAAAATACAATAAAATTCAGACCTCTGTTAGAATAATTTTTTTAATATTTATAATATTATTATACTCTTAATTTCCCAATTTACCCTTAACTGTTGTCATAATAATTCATAGATCTGCAATTCATATTGTCCTAAAACAATAGGGACCTACTTAATATATTTAAAATAAATGATTAAAAATATGGGAACAATATGTACAAAATTAAAAAAATATAATGGGTAAAAATTACTTTAAAATTAATTCCTTTTACGAAATAAGCAAAGTGGTTATCAATGTGACAACATTCAAATGTTACAAATTATTTTATATTCATTTTCAATATGAAATTCATTTAAATAAACTAAATTTTATTACGTGATATATAATAGGTATAATTAAACATTAAATCCAATTAAAAAAATAAATTAATAAAAATAATTATTTATACAAAAAATTTATTATCAATAAGTATTAATTATTTTCACTATTTATAAAAATGTGAAACATATCAGTACAATTCAGAAAACTAAATAATAGTAAAATATGACATTGTTATTTAAAAAATATTTTTATTATTTAATATATAATTTATATATGATTCAAAATGTATATTTAAACAACATCGCATCAAAATGCTGTCAAACTACCATTACAAAAAAGTAGATTTTTATGCTTTAAAAAGGATTTATATTTATATCATTTATAGAAAACACAAAAAAATGAATTTTAGAAATTATATTTACCATATAATACCTAAATATAATAATATGTGTAATACAAGGAATTCCATACAATATAACTAGTGGATTAAAATAATATTTCATTTTTTATTTACTCTTGGTATTGCGTTCATTGTACGCTTTCAAAAATATTAACTACAAAAAATGAAATACCATAATATCATGGGATGTTTTATTCTCACCAAAATCAACAAATTTCATCCTCATAATTCTAAATTTCATTTATATAATTAATGTATGATAATTTAAAATTTCTTTTAGGGAATCCCACATCAAAAATAGGGCAAATAAAATATCCTCTAATTAAGAGGGAATGTGAATTGGGAAGGTAATAAAAAAATAGGCGTTTGAATAGAATAACAATAGTTGGAAGTGAAAAACTGTACATGGAAGATAAATATAACTATAAAATTTTAAAAGAGGTAGATAATTAAAATGTTCATTTTAATGTTTACCATCTTAACATTGTAATTTTTTTATCTATTAAAAGACAATGGATTTCTCATAACGAGAAGAAAACATATAACCTATTTGTTTGAAAATCATTTTTCCTAGATCTAGGGACTCATTAAATATTTGGATATGAATATTATATAAAAAACATAGTTCATTACTTTCCATTTCATAGTCATTATTTCATCCTTTGGTTATGCTTTCATCTATTTTCACTTCATTACCAATACTTGAATATGGATATTCAAGATGGTTTTTAGGCTTTAAAATCATTTAATGAATCATAAGGTCCAAATGTAAATAATTCACCTATAAATGTCCAGTGAAAACAAAAAAATTTGGCAAATAGTATATAATAAATCATAGTTTAACTGTAAATAATAATAAGCAATGTTAGATAAAATCTATTCTAATCATAATATTTCCAAATTATATCCTTCCAAATTCAATATTAAGAATGGTCACTAAATTATCAAAATAAAACATAATAGTATACTCTAAAACAACATAATGTACATATTATTGTCACGTACTAAATAATTTATCACCTTAAAACCCATAATGGAATCAATCATGATTTTTGATCCTTAATGAAAATTTTCTTCAGTAAAATCCTTTAATAATTCAGGATTATTATAATCATAATATCATTTAAAAAATAATTTCACAACATATTTCATGAATCAAAACATAGGAATTTTAACCATTTTTCTTTTTCTATATTAATATAATAAGATTAACCATGATACATTAGCCTCTTTTGTGGAATATTCTTTTGATACATGAGATGTCGATTTTCATAGTGTCTCATCTCAATAAAATTGAACCATTGTACAATGTAACCATTTTTCATACCCTTTCAATACCAAACATTATGGTATTTTTTTTCACACATGTAGAAAACTATGATTCATTTATAAAATAAATAGGGATTTTTTTACACAATTACCATATATGGGAATATTTAATTAATCATAATCATAGTTTTTTTGGGAATATTTCCAAAATTTGTCATTGATATTTTTCCATCAAATATAATTATTCTTTAATTTAGATCCCATGGTTTCTACTAAACATCATACGATAGAAACTATAAATACCCTGACTTTAATTTCTATGAGTTAGTGGTTACATTATTACACTGTAATATGATATAAGGAATCTCATTCCAAAGGTCTAATTATATTAGTTGTTTTGTTAAAATATATAATTAATTGAAATCTACAATACATGTTTTAAAATAAAATTCACAATCAATTTCATTGTTTCTTCCCTTATTTCCCCTTTGTGTAACCTTATATATTAGTATTAATATTATTTATGGAATCATGGGGAAAATGAAACATAATAAAGGGGTGATATCAGATTTTTAGAATGTTATGAGAATAATAGAATATATGATTAAATATTACATAAAAAATATGGCTTGGTAAATAACTATAACACATTCCATTTAAATAAACACATGATCTAGGAAACATAACAATGGATAATCTACTTGTCGAAAAACCACATTAAATATTTATAACAGAATTCATACAGATGGAAAGAATAATTTCATACATCTAAAACATAATTTCAAGGATTTTTAATAAGAATATAAATTTTTTCAAGGCTTCTTTCTAATTATCTAGCATTATTATGGCATTGTACAAGGAATCTAATAAATGGGTAAGGTGTTTGGAAAAAATCAATCTTGTGTATATCCTGATACCTACTGATGCATCGAAAGTATATATTAGTCCCCTATTAGAACATAATATGTCCAATGACTTGGATATATGAATTGGTTGAATAAACAAAGATAAAAATTCTTATTAAAAACTAGAAAATGAAACATTAATAATTTTACCATGATCTAGGAATTGAATCAAAATTGAAATTCCATAGTCCAATGGATCATAAACAATCCAATAACTTTTTTACATGATATCATAAGATATAAATCTTAATTAAATGTCGGATTCAACAAATTGTGAAGAAATTTATGTAAATACTATAATAAAATCATATAATTTGTTTTTTGTAAAAATACTTATAAAATCCATATGAAAAAAAATCGAATAAACATACCCATTATATTAAAAAACAATTTTTTTCAATACCAAATATCCAAAAAATAATGGAATTTAAATTTTTATTTAAGTAAATATGATTATTTCTATGGAATAATGAACCTTAATAATAGTATTAGCGGTGTGAAATTCATTTTCATCGAGCTCGTTATCAATAGAATATTCATTTAGTCATTTTTCAAAACATTCCATATAAAACAAGTAAAAATACTACATTAAAATAAATTGAATGAAATTAGAAATAGAAAAACAAAATTCCTTTATAATTCCTTTATATCTAAATAAATAAATTTGATAAAAAATATCAATAAAATTTATATAGAAAAAATGATGTAATAATTGAATCATTAAACATTCAAGGTGTCCCAGGTCATTTTAAAAATTTATATCATCAACCCTATGAAATTATAAAACATAAAAACAATTATATGAAAATATAATAATTTAATTATTTACATGATACGAAATGGGTCTATGTATACACCTCATAAGAGATGGTGGGTGTATAACATCAAACTATGCCTTAATGAATGGATATTGAGACAAAGTCTCTTACATACGATTACTGTTGTAGAATTTTATTTAACCACTTATATAATAGTTTGATTAATGTTATTAAATTTTATAGCTACATAATTAAAATATATTATATCTTATGTTATATTATTATTTTATTTTATAACTCATTTTGGTTAATATTTTTTTATTACCCTTGTTGTAGGTGTTAACTACTTTATTTTCATATTTAACTTTTATCATTTATGTTCAGTTTATTACGAATATAATATATTTAATTCAATTAAATAATTATATTATGTTCATAGATATAATATTTATTCATTATATACATTTTTATTATCATTCATGAATGGTTAACATAGAAAATGAATCAAACAACGTCATGGAGATTGTAGGCTATACATACCCACGTGAAACAATATCATTCCTTTAATGATGAATGAGTATGAACATGGATGGTATATTAATTTTTTGATAATCAATATCATGTCATTATTTTCATATATATACATTATTTACATAATTACACCAATATATGTAAATTGGATTTGAAAATAAGATTACACCACAATGTGGAAATGTTATGTCATATGTATGCATTTATGGTCTTTTTGTTTCACATAGGATTGGTAAAAGGTGGAATATGTTTGTCTTATAATCATAATAAAATCTAAAAATATGGATTATATTATATGTGTTATTTTATCAGGGAAACAAAACATAAAATGAATGTATAAGAATAATGGAACCAAGATGAGTTCGTAAAAATGATTACCTATTCATTGGTGGTTTATTTAAAACTTCTATTATGGGACCCATGGTATTTATTTTGTAAGAAAAAATATCACCAAAACATGTATATGGATGTTACAAAGATAATTATTTAGTGTTTAGTCAATATAGATGGGTAAATAATTTGTGAATATGTGGGGGTGGAGGTTCCCTTTTACAATTGAGCTCATGAAAACTTTTGGAAACAATCTTAATTTTAAATTAATATAAATTAAATTCCTATACCAAATCTCTACAATGGGACTGATTTCCAATATAATAGTTGAATATGTTGATATCCTCCCATAATATAGTTTTTAGAGAAGTTTAGGTTTCATTCTTACCCTTATTGTTTCATTTTAACCGTTATTTAAAACCTTCAACTCATACAATGACAGCATGTGTTTTTACAACATGAGGATTAATATAGTTTCAGAAAAATGCCAAAACTACCATAAATGAGTTATGGATAAAATTTATTTCTTTAAAAAAAATCATTTCTCTGATTATTATATATGTTTTAATTTTATATCATTCAATTTTATATCTTTTAATAGAATATTATTAATTATAAAATATCATTAATGTCAATTATGATTTTAGTCAGTACATGACTTTTTAAAATTATAATGACAACATTACTCCTTTGAAAATGATTCTTAACTCAGTATTAACATATCAAATATTGAAAAAAATTGTATAACTATAATTATATAATATTATATTAATTTAAATTTATCTAATAACATTTATCTGATAAGTTCAATTATTAAACAATTACAACATCATCATTGTGCAAGCCTATAATTTTATTATTTCTTCCTTAAAAATGGAAAAAAGTTATCATGATTAATATAAAAATTTTATATTTCTAATTATTATTTACATTCAAGTATTTATTATGAATAAATACATAAGAAACTTGAAATAGTTATTAAAAAAGAGTGACATATTTGGATTTCAACAGAATAAAATAATACAAAAGGATTATTGTCATAAAACTAGATCAAAGATGATGTAAAACAGTCCCAAGGATTATTATAGTCAACAATAACTCATCCAATAATATAATGAAATTTTTAAGGTAATTTAATAATATTTATAATAATATTTATACCATTTAATACTAGATTTTCTTTTAACCAGGGTAATACAAATTACTAAAGTTATTATTCATACTTTCTAAAAATAAAAAGAAGATATTTACTAAATTTGGACCACAATTTTCCAAATATAGATTAAATATTTAATAATTAATAACATATAATTGGTTAAAATTATTTTAAAATAAATCTCTTTGATAGAATGAGAAAACGAGTTATTAAAGTGAAAATGTTCACAAGTTTGAAAAGTTTTTATATCCATATTCATTATAAAATTAATCTAATTATAACATAAAATAAATACAAAATATCAATGATCACTATAAATTATTTAGATGAAAAATCAATTTTTAATTATAATTCAGTATTTGTAACTATACATAAAAAATGAAATTTATCAAGAAAAAACTCAACCAAATAAAATACTAATATTCATATTTATGAAAATATGTTTGTTTTTTTTGAAATTGAATTTATAAAACACTAAAAATCTTGATTTAAAACAATTAACCCATAAAATAAGGCAAAACCACTATTATCAAAATATATCTTTTATGAATAGAAGTGAAATTAATTTTAAATGATATCAAGAAAACATAATATATAGATGTCAGGCATTATATTGAATATATAATATATAAATTTCATTATAAGGTCAATACAATACATTCCCACCAATTTAACGATTACGTTATAATTATATTTTAATTATTCATTTATGTTAGATGTTGTGTCCAACTAAATATATGGAAATGAATAATTTTTAAAAGTGAAGTATAATAAAATATAACTCTATCAAAATATTCTTCCATAATGTTAGTGATATGAAATTTCATTACATCATTCATGTAGATGGTAGCCCATACGTAAGTATGAATACTATTTCAATTTTCATGATCGGTGTAATAAAATTATAATAAGTACTAATTTGACCTTCTAAAAAATTATATCATTTATATATATTCATTTAATATAACCATATTTTCTTCTATATCAATATTAAATTAAAAACCAACCACATTACTCTATAGAGGTGGTTGACCACATCAACCCATGAGCGATGTAATTGTTTTCGAACTGATTGGAAGTTAAGAACCTGTATTTTATATTCTAATTATAGGAGAATAAATAGGTAATATATATCATATATAAACTTTATATACAACAAAATCTCCCTTTGTGAGAAGTAGTGATGGAAAATGAATTGCATTGGTTTGTGACTTGGTAGTTTTCCGTACACACTAATGATAACCTTGTGTTTCTTTTGATGGAATATTAGATTTAAATATTATATGAAATTATCCTAATAATATATAAATATATGTGAAATAATGGTTTTATTATATGATAATAAATAAATAATATTTCCTAGAGGTGGAAGTTACTGTTATATAAATATTCTTAGTAACGAAAAATACATCTTCATCACATAACCTCCTTAATTTGGATTAGAAAGAACTATAAAAAGAGTTCAATAATAAAAAAATAGGTTCTAGGATGTGGGGTTGGATGTGATAAATCGATTTATAAAGTTATTTTATGAACTAAATGGCTTTGGAGGTGTGATGAAAAGGGGAGATGAGTTCCCATTAATAAATGCGGGTGAAGAATCACTTGGAATGTTTGAATATAAAATTGTGTACACTTGTTTAAAACATTCCATAGGGATAAAAAATGGATCATTATCAATTATTAAAGGAGATGAGGTAAAATATTTCAATAAAATGGATTTTTATGTTGATTATTTCATTTTACCTCTAATGTCTTTTAGTTTAACCCCTAAAACCCCATTTTAACCTCAACCACAATAATTAAATATATTATTTTGATGATTAATTTTGAAAAAATATAACATTGAATTTAATATATAATTAAAATTTTTCTTATTCCAAAACATTATAAAATTTTCCAAATTCCATTCATAGAGTTAGAAATTTATAATTTAAAATTACATGTACGTACGATGGAAAAATAGTTATCCAAAGAGAAAATCGTCAAAGATATGGAAATATTTAATTTAAAAAGGAAATATAAAATTGATTAAAAATATGTAAATTAGTTTTATAAAACAGTATTTATAATAAAAATAATTTTAAAAAATTTTAAACAATAATGACTCTTTAAATGCTTTTATCACTAAGGCATTTTTTATTAGAAATTTATATATGTAACATTTCTCCAAAACATTTATCTTTTTTGAAGATTTTAAAAAAATCAACCTATGATAATTTTTACATTTTAATTAATAAATTAAATTAATTTCATGAAATAAATTTTATTATAGTTTCATAAATTATTTTTTTTCTTTTCTCACACAATGCTATAAAAATCATTTTAAAAAAAAGTAGTTTGGAAGCATATAATGACGTTAAAAAATTATTACTTATTTATAAATACATTTTTGTTATCTATACTATTTATATTTAGTTTTTATAATATTTTTATTCGTATTCATACCAAAAAATTTATCTTCTAGTTTATATAATTCGGGTTTATATAGAAATGTTAATTACATATAATAATTTTTTAAAACTCAATGTTGCTTGTAACACATGTTATCAATGAAATTATATTTAATTGGAAAATATAGATCATAATAATTTGTGGAGTTACACTTTATCTATCCTTAAATATCAATTCATAGTATCATGTCACACATAACTAAAATTCAATTCAACACATTAATCCTTTCAGAAAAATTCCAAAAATTACAGTTTCTAAAATGTGATAACACTTTGATTCCTTACTATTACCAATATCACTAATCACAATGATAAACCGACTCATACACTCTAAAAAACTGAACAAATCATCAATATGAACAATATCATAGACAAATATAGTTCATATATATATATATATGATTTACAATATTACACATCCATTTTTATCATTACCCCACATTCCCATTATAAGGGATCAAATAAATCTAATGTCTATTACATATTTGATAGAAATAACATTTTATAAGATATAATTGGGATTCAATTTATCTATCGTCAAATAATAATAAAATTTAGGGTTTACATAATTAGAAGATAACTAGAACATTTCTCATCTAAGGCTCAATTAAATGAAATTTCAAAAAAATGTATAGATGAAGTGATATATAAGTTTCAAATGCAATTTGTTTTTTCTAAGGCCTTATAAAAATCAATAAAAATATCATATAATTTTTTTGAATTTTTTAAGGTTATTTATTTATTATTCCACCATAAACTTATATAGTAAACCATTATATAAATTGTTCCAAAAACATTAAATTTCTTACCACTAACATATCTAGATAGACCATAACAAAAAATCCCTAAAATTGCATGTGAATCTTACATGCATAGTATGCTGAATTTACATAGTATGTATGGGTTAAAAATAACAAAATACATTACTTCAATATTATGTGAGTCTGTCAAGATAAAATGGTATTAATAGTAATAACAAACTATATAGGAATCAATATCATCACTGGAAATATGATCTCCCCTTATATGTGGGGTGGCCATTCACAAGAAATGTTTCTCATCAGGTTTCAAAAACATCCTATCACCCATATACTACCACCTAGTAATACAACAAATTAAAATTATCTTATGATACTACATTGTAGTTTCACACATCCATGTAACACTAAACAGATCCCAGATCAATGAGTATTATTATATTGAAGGATTTTTTCCCCATATGGAAAGGGAGATAACTAGATATATAGATCTATGATTATATAAATGTGAGATTACACCAAAATATCAGAGTAAAAAATTAGTGAAAATAAGATAATTCAAATACATAATCCAAATATAGAGATAAATATACATCCATTTATTTAATGAATAATATTTCTCCATGTACTGTTTTGGGATATTTTATAAATTATTATCGAGACCATGCACTAGTACGATGTGTGATTTCATGGTCCAATGTTCCCTGGATAAATGAATAAAATATAATATATAAATTAAATAACTCATATATTAAATTTTTCAATGAATGTGTAATATTATATATATAGGGACCCTGACAAGAAATCGGAGGGCACTGTTGTGTCCAGAACATGAGTTTGAACCTAGGTAAGACAAAACCATGTTCTGGGTAAGGAATTTGTAAAAATGCCACAGTGGGAATAAAATGAATAAATAGTTAATTGAAATATATTATTTTATGTTCTTAATCATTCAAAACTTTTTTATAATTAAATGGATATATGGAATTCCTAGTATTAGACACTTAAAAATAGATATCAATAGAACCATTGTTGAGTATCAAACGTGATTCCATTGGTAAATGATGACCAATAATGATATCGATGTAATGTGAAAGAAAGAATGGAAGAATATCACAGAAAATCTGGGAAAAACCACTTTCACAACTAGTTTTTTTATCCTAATTGAGGTAGGACATTTTTTTATTTGGTTTATTTCCTCATAATTAATTTCTACAATGGACATAGATCTATCAACTAACATATTGATCATTAGTTCAATTTTCATGAGAGATGGGTTTATTTATAAAGTTATTTCTGGAGATTTTTTTTGGTATTAGTTCTTATATAGATTTCTTTATAACAACAACAAATTGATCCCAAAATGAATAATGAGAAAATATCATTCCCCATGTTTTTAGTGGTGAATGTATCCCATATTTTTTCTTTAATTGTGAGTGATATTCATTTTTATCATGGTTCAACATCTTCCATGAATACTGTCATTGTGCACCCTTTTTTACAATGTCCTGATATTGTAGATATTGTCTTTTCAAGACACAAATTTGATGTTAAAATGGATGTAGTGGTGGATTGGATAGTTTTTAATACAAATTTTTCTTTCTTTTCAATGAAATAATGATTGAAAACATACTGTATTCTCATAATAAACTGAAGGATTATATTCCTAAAAAGGTACATGAAAAGGATCAGTTATGGTAGATCCTTAATTTTCAAAATGATTGAATCTGAAATTTGAGGTTGTAGTTGCACTAAAGGAAGAATAATAATTTAGGAATAACTCGATCCACACGGCATGTAATCTGGTATTTTACGTTAGGGCAATCCCTCATAGGTATGAATACGTTTTTGGAAGAATGATAAGGAACACATGGAATGTGAAACATTCACATGGTGTGTAACCTCTCCCTGATGTATCCAAATGTACATATTAGGGTACACTGGCTCAGGATGGAGTACACCGTGTTGGGAACACCATATAATCCCACACAAACAAATCTCTTCTTGGTGTCCATAAGAATTTCTGTGTACTGGTATGTAGTTAGAGTACTTCTAAAAGACATACATTTATTACTATTACATAGACATGAGACATAATCCACTAATTTGGGAAGGACCTGGGGTTCATATGACGTGTTGTGTAACCCTAATACACGTCTTTTTCTCTTTAAATGCTTTCTTGACGCCCATTTTCTCATTATCTTGGACAAGATTCATTAGGGTGCATTTCTTATATCCATTACCTAAGGGGTTGTGTGTAATATCCTCATACATATACAAAAATACACCATTAGTTGGAATTTTCAGAAATAGTTGTAAGAATCCCTCTAGGGTGGCCCAGAGTGAGATGTTTTATTCATCTTCATGACTTTGGTGCAGTTATTTGTATTTTCATGAAAAAGACTACATGGGTGTAGATCCTCTATATAACAAGTTAATCCAATTTTTTTACTACAATACATGTCCTTGAGAGGTATCCTCAATTTTAAATTTTATTTATTTAGAAAATCAATGAGTACATATTATGGAGATATCAGAAGAGTAATACCTATTTTTTGTACACCAATATTGATATCATAAATAAGGCTGTTTTATCATAGATTTGTTCTATATAGAACCATTGAGACGTAATCCTAGGATGCTATTATGATAACGACATACCATTACACTATGTGTCTTTTTTCAGTATAAATAAATATTATTATTATATGTGATATAGACATATACTCGTGTGGAGTTGAATATATATTTTTGTATGTTTTGTGGTTTCATGGTGTCATACATGGTATATTGATACTCACCCAAGCATGGGTTTTCCATACACGTGCCATATATTGTGGAGATGATCAATCAGTTTATAGATTCATAGACGTACTGGGACCTGATGGAACTTTGTGACACCAGACAGAATGGTGTGTGTCCTATAGTATCTTGACAGTGGTCACATTTTTTAAATTTTAGGTTGGAATTATTTTTAAAATCACTATGATGGGATTGTATTTGGATCATTTTAAATTATTTTACATCTTTACATACTATGCTTGTGGGATTTAGATGTATGTATGCATGTTTTTTCATTTGATTTCAAATTACATCTTTTTTATGGGCTTCAGGATTTGTGTGTGTTTAGTAACTTTGTAAATGGCCTCCAATGTTCGTGATATATTTACTCAGTGGTAATTTCCAGCTCCTAGAACATTGGAGATAGGCATGGGAAGTCATGACATGGACACCATTAGGATGGTTCATGAAATAATTTTATCATAATATCTGTTCACTTTAGGACTGTATTATGTAATAATGGTTTATGGAAACATTATTAAATTTTTATACTTCTTCTTTTAGGATAGGTACTCCAATTCTAGGGTAGTGGATGATGTATCAATACACCAAATCTCTGATCACCTATTTTAGACTCGGTATAAGAGAACACTGGATCTAATGAAAAAATGGTATAAGAAACTTATAGTAATGGTCTGTGTATTCGATGTACTTTTTGATTCATATCTCTAGATATAATCATTGAGTATGGTATATATTTTTTACCTTATGGATTCATATATGAAAGATTCCATATATGATCTAGCAACAGGATCATGAAGATGACCATCATAGTGGTTTGGTATCGATAAAGAGACAAGATCTAGAGAAATTACAACAAGGTGGTGCACTACCTATACAATCACTCATGGAGTAGTAGACAACACCTACAGTACTATTGAATGGCTAGTGTAGGATGAGCGCACTTATCAAGTTTTCTCAATAGAGACCCCTCAGGTTTTAAGGCAATCACCACCCAAAGGAAGCTAGGATCTAGATTGAGGTTGTGACAAGAGTTTTCCATCTAGTTTAAATATTTATTGATGAGATGGTATCTTAGTGGTGAGACATATTCATTGATAAATAGGTCAATGGTGGTGGTTAGTGACCTTGTATTATGATGATGTGACTCATGGATGGAAATATTTCATCTTGTATTCATATAGTAGTTCTATATACCCATCCTGATATCTCTACGTAGACAAGAACTTCTGAAGCTCCATCTGGGAAGCCTGATGATAACTGAGTATTCATTGAGGTTTACCAACAATTGAAGGTACACGATGGATACCGTTCATGACCAGTTCTTCGGGGATTAGAAATTATAGTGATGGATAAATATTGAAATTTGATCTACTATTATCCGTTAATGAATTTCTATATATGATGGGGTTCTAGAGGGGTATCTAGTGGTTGGGAGTTTCTTAGCTAAGTAGACACAACATGTCGTTATCAATAGTGGGAAGGATGGTGTTGAGAACTTAAGTGAAGGGAGATGATGTCCATCCCAGGGATGTAGAAATATGATATATTTTAGGAGGTGTTACTAGGGATGTGTATATATGGTTTAAGGCATACAAGATAGTTCCATTTAGCCAATGGATTGGCGGTTCTACTAATTTGGAGGCATGGGATATCTTGCCTGAGATTTTCTGACCCACTGTGTGGATGATATAGAGACCATGGATGGACTTTCGAGGTGCATAAAATACCATGAGATGAGAGTTACATAGAGGCATGGACATTTAAGCGGTTCTAGGTGAGATGTGGGATGTGGTAGATTATTTGATTTATTACCACCACCACCACCCTAGGTGGCCAATTCCAGAAACATGGAGCAAGAGGATAGGGGTGGGAAAAACTCTATGAAATCTAATATTAGGACCCAAAGTCAATGATAATGATTTGAGGAATGATTTGTGTCTTTTATGCCATAGATATTTTAGTGATAGATAGATGTTCTAGTAATTTTCTAATTTCCACATACATTGTTCATGAATTATAGATTCTGATTGAGCTCTTCGCTTCACCCATGTTCTAGGAGACTCCTACTATAGCTAACTTAGTGATCACAAACATATGATGAATGTGTAAACAAACTCATGGCATCAATTGTACCTATTGGTACCTCTTAGTAGTAGCGATGAGACCTTAAGAAATCATCTTATGTATGGAATGTTTAACTATGATTCATGTCTAGATTGACTATTTTAGTTGGATGATGAGATGTGTTTGTAGTGATGGAACATGGTTGTCCTTTTTTGATTAAAAATAAACTATAGATGTGAATAATGGAATCAAGAATTAGAGAACACAACTGATTACTCATAAGTTTTCTAGCCAGACCCTTGGTCTAGTAGATGTTATGAGTTACCTATTTACTACAGTGATGGAAAGGTATGAGGAAATATTCCGAGAGAATGTTTCAAGCTTTCCTCCTATCCTTGTGATAGAATTTTTCATTTATATACACCTTGGGATGGAATTTATATCTACACCATAATATCATATAGATAGTGAGAAGATTCATGATTTTAGGGTGAAATTGGATGAATTTAATAGAATGAAATTTGTTAAACCCATTGTCCCTATGAGGCACGTTTTTATTCTCTAATAACAAGGATGATAGTTTGAGGTCATTTATGGATTACAAACACATGAACCATGTGACCATGAAAAATAATTATTCTATAACAAGGAAAGATGAACTATTTGATCATTTGAGAGGAGCATGATTGTTCACAAAGGATGACCTCAGGTCAGGAAATCACCTATTGCGAGTACGAGATAATTATATACCAAATATGGAATTCAGATAGACTAGGGTCACCATGATTACTTGTTAATTCCATTTGAAATGTTGAAATCTATATCAGTATTAATGTCACTATGTAACCAAATATTTAATCCATTATTAGATTATTTCATGGTTTCATTCTTTGATAAAAACATAGTGGCCTTAATGTCCTAGGAGAAGCATTAGAGACACATATGTATGCTACTAAAAATACTCTAAGAGAATTTTTTTATAGAATATCATAATGGGAATTTTCTTGATTTAGGTAGTCTATTTTCCACGAAATTTTATCTTAAAAGAAAGATTGGTAGTAGTCCCAACCAAGGATGATTCACTCTTATCATGGGATCCACCCAAGAGTGTGATGAAGGTGAATAGATTCCTTGGGATGGTAGTCTATTTCTATATATTCATATCTAATTTATCCATCATACGAGCACTAATAATATCATTGATAAATAATTCACATCAATTCAAGTGGAAAGAGAGGTTCTTTGAGGTGTTTTAGTAGTTTAAGGAGAGATTTACGAGTTCTACCATCTTGAGATTTCAAGAGGATGGTTTCGAGTACATAGTTTTCTATAATACATCAGGAATTATTCTTGGTTGTTTTCTGATAAAGAGGTAGGCATCGATTTACTATGTTCCATGTCTATCATGTCCACTAGGCTTGAACTATGCGACCCATGATATTGAGTTAGTAGAGGTGGTCTTAGTATTAAATATGTGGTGACACTACCTTGCGTATGATTTTAGTATCATAAATTCTAATCATAAGATTCTGAAACTTATCTTCTCTCATAATGATCCCATCATGAGATAGACACAATGGTTAGAGTTCATCCAAAATTATTACATCAAGATTTTCTATGCTCTCTGTAATGGAAACATCGAATATGAGGATCTCAATATGATATCTTGTTTATAGTAGTTGAATGATGAATTAACACATTTTACTTCATTACAGTTATCCATTGTTGGTGGATATTGTATAGCTTACCTCTAATTGATGGTTGTAACCCCTCGCCTCTTATATTGATTTTTGGTGGAAAAACATAATGATACTGACTATGAGACTCTATGAAGTAAGACATCAACTAGACATGATTTAGATCGACTTTCTGAAGGTGGATAGCATGTCATTATTTTCAAAGGGCGCATGATGGTGCAACTAATTTTACTAGAGGAGTTTTTATATAATTTCATGCATCTCTTTTGTGATACAACTAGATGTGTGCAAGATGTACTAAAACCTGAACATCAATTTTTGTGTCCATGAATAAAGAATGGATTTGTAGTGTTTTACTCTTAATGCCTTATAGGAATGAATGTGAAGGTTAAGAACCATATTCTATTGGGGTTAGGTCATCCCCATGAGGTTACATAGTGGTAGTGGGATGACATATCTATGGACTATGTGAAGATTATTTCGCGTATGTATATGGGATAAAATTCCATCTGGATTACCATAGAATAACTCACCATGATGACCTACTTACTAGCTATTCATGACTTTCTTTCGTAGATATATTGGGAAACCTCTATGTGTATAACATAGTACGACACCATGTTGCTACATTGATAATCATATTTAAACACTTTTATTTCTTCTCATCTCATTTACAAAAGGGATCTTAGGGGGTATTCTGGACTCTTTTATGCTTGAGAAAGCATTCCACCGCCAAAATATTGACCAAACAAAGTGTACCAACCATGTTCTAGAGGTCATGTAGAGGGATTACTTGTGGGAATTTGTCCATAGTTTGGAATGTAATCTACAACTGATGGAGTGTTGAATAAAAAACTACCATTACACCATTGGTAAAACAACGATTGTGGCCTTTTATAGGAGACCCCATAAGTCACCACATTATTGGTATGAACAAAACGATTCAGTACATATGAGATAAGATTTGGTGTGAGAAAATACCAAGAAGTTTCAAATTATCTATGAGTGGATGACTAATATATAGAGCCGTAATAATTCTTATGCAAATAGATGATGGATACCTCTATAGTTCAAGGAGAGAGACCTTGCATTCCTATATGGTTTACCTCAACATAGATCATAGATTTTCATTATTTTGGATGAATTCTATCTATAAGATTCATTGGACAATTCCAAATATTGTGTTGAGTTAGGGAGGTGGAATACAACTTTGAACTACCTCTATAGTTAGACTAAGTACAAGACTTCTTCTATGTGTCATATATTATGAGGGATGTTCAAGACCTATCACATGTTATCTTATGTGGTGAGAAAGACATTGTGGGTATAGATACCATTATTGAGTGCTCAGTATAGATCTTGTATTAGAAGAAGTGAATTCTTCATGGGTGAGTGAATCCTTTTGTGTGAATCTAGTGGAAACATGAGACTCTCTAAGTGAGTCTATGGGATTGAGAGTCTTGGATTTGTGCATGGTACCCACATCTCTTAGTGATGGAAATTTATTGGTTTTTTAGTATTAAATAAACATGTTGTGGAAAATTTAAAGGCTTATAGGTTTTCCATGATTTATTTTATAATATTGTATAGATTATTTTCAATAGATGGAACTGATAAGGCATGAAATTCTTAGGCCTGCTGTTCTTAAACGAAATGTTTGAAACATATTAAATAAATTAAAAGGAATGCAAGCATATTTTATCTTAAAAGTGGAATAAATTATAAAATACATCCCCAATTGAAAATGTGAGGTCGTCTATCGGTTATGAATGATGGTTTTACCCTAGGTGTGACATAACATTTGTCGGCATGTGGATTTTTTACAAACTTCAAAATGATAATGAAATGAATAAAATAATTATTTAAATTGTTTCATTTTATTTTTTTAATGAAGATAACTAATATCTTTAATAGTTATATGTTTATGTGGAATTCATAGGCCTATCCACTAAATAAATTTTATCCAGTGGTTATTTGGAGAGTATTGAATGATGTTCCAATTGATAGAAGATTATTGAATCTGACATCGACATCTGTTGTGTCATGGATTTTTAGGATATCTCTAATGACCACAACTTAGCTGCTTTATCCATCAACGTTCTATTCAAATCGAGATAGGATGTTGTTTACTTTTTTAGTTTTCCCATTCAAAATTACTAAAATGATCACATATTAATCAATTAAATGATTTATATGTATTTTGGTCATATGGTGAGATGGGTTTATTTTCTGGGTTATTTGGGGAGAATATCATTATGATTACTAATTCCTCATTTATTGTTATAATAGAAAAGTATTGAGGCAAGGGAAAAAATTGGAAAAGATTCATTCATCATGATTTTAGTTTTTCATTCCATCCAAATTTCCCAATTTATCACGAGAACTCAACATTTAGCCCATGGTTTGACATATGAATAGAACTCCACTATTACAAACTAATTTCATGGCATAATGATTAGATATTTTATATACATGCATGGAAAGACAAAATGGTGGAAATATAAAAGATGTGGTGGTAGATCTACCAACTGTAGTTACACAAATGTTTTTCATTATGGAGCAATAAAGAATAAAAAAATGATATTGTTTTCAGATTGAATCGAAGGCTAATATTCTGGAAACTAACATTGAGTGGTTTGAATATAGTAGATAATCAATTTCAAACATGAAAGGAGACAAAATCCAATGCGGGGGGTTTTCAGACATGTGTAGAATGAAGAAAATTATTTATGAAAAAGACCAATACATAGAGCATGAAATCTAGGATTACATTGATTGTGGGTCCCTCTAAGTGGAATCTTGGGTTTCATGAGAATGTTAAGGATCGCACAATGTGCAAAACATTCACATGTCAATTGACATATCCCCAAAGGATCAACACATACATCGGATTTTATAGAAACATAGGATTTAGTACATGGGAACAATCATAGCATTTACTCCCAAATTGACATAGATTGGCTTGGTGTACACAAGTATACTCATTTATTGGTAAATGGGTTGAGTATATGGGGAATCCACATCCTATGTACTATAACATGGACAAAATACATGGGTAGTTTACATGAGTTTGATACAAGGTCAGAGGTACACACTCTATTACCCTACAACATGTCGGGTACTCCATAAAAGTAGGAATAAACCAGTTTTCCTCTATATATAGGAAATGTTTCATTAAGGTGCATTCCCTATATCAATTCCCTAAGGGATAGTATCGGATCTCCTCCAGAAAAAGGAAAATTATCTATTATAGAGGAATTATTGGATAGAGTTTTTGGAAACCATCTGTAAACGCTTTGAGGGAGATACACTATTCATATTTGTTCCCTATGTGCAGATCCTCATATCATCATGACCAATCTTATGTTGGTGAAAATCCTATAATTATAAGGTTAATATAGAAATAGTTGATAGTATACCACTTTTTCCAAAATATTAATCCTCATATGTGTATTGTATCTCTATAAGTTATCATCACATACTTATAATTTCAATACCCAATGGGAAATACCTCTCAAGAAAACCTTATCTATTATTTTAGGCTTTGGAGTGTATTCTCCAAGACAAGTGTTATCTATATCCTTTGAGAATAAATCCTAGGCTGTTAATGTGATTGAGAGTTTTCTTTAGATTGTGTGCCTTTATTGAGTATATATTGATATTATTATCATATTTTTTATAGACATATACCTATAGAGAGATGAATATATTGTTTTTTAGTTTTTTAGTTTTTGGGTCTCCTACTAGGTATTTTTATTCTCAGACCTAAATTTAATTTTACGACACGTGTTATGTATTGTGTTGATGATAGACCTTTTAATAGACTCATAGTGTGACTATGACTCAATGATTCTTAGTGAGAACATATTGACTGGGGTGGGGTCCTACGATATCCTAAAAAATTCTCATTTATACATTCATGTCTAGCACATTAGAATAATATTTTTGGTAGTTATTTATTTTTCCTTTCTTTCTTTAATTAACTTCATGTCATAATTTGGTTGGGGGATTTTGATATACTGGTGCATTATTATTTTGTTTTTTTAATTTAGGAATATTTATTGGCATGGAGATGTGTCCATGTTTAAATGTACTGAGGATAAAGACTCCTATAATAGTTATATGAATATTTGAAGCTAGTCACCTATGAATGGACTGTTCTAGGCATGATTGTAGAGTCCCAATGCATATCTCACTAGGACAGGTCATAAAAATGAATATACTAAATTTATATCCAAATAATCCATGATATATATGATTAACTTTATAATACATGTCAGGAAGGCCATGTAACAAAATAAAATAAATGAAAAAAACCCAATAAACAAAAGGAATAATCTATGAAGGCACATTAAAATAGTTTCTTGTTTCAGCTTGATTAGAACTCTGATTCCAAATTCGATAATCAAGTTGCATATACTTGGGTACACAAGTTCTATGGTTTCCCATACAACATGTGTGTACAATTCTCTAGGACACCACCAATTGAGTCCTAAAATATAACAAGATTCATATAATGAAATTATAGAAGTGAAAAAAATAATCAATTAAAAAATGGAATGATTTAATTGCCAACCATTCTGTCACCTCTGATTCTTGGTATAATGTATAGATATCTGATATCAGTATATACAACCACCAATGCTTAGGTTGATGACCACAATTGATTATACCTTATTTCTCTTATTCTTGGGTGTCTCTATGAACATTTCCATGACCATTCCAACAATTTTATCATAACCACTCTTATGGTTTATTTTATAGTGTATCATAGATCACATCAAAGGATTATTTCATTCGATTAACACATAACACCCTCCAATATGTGATTTTAGTAATTTATTCAATACCATAACAATGGGGTGTATTCTCCTAAATCATAGACCATGATGAAGGGTGTTTTACTAGTTATCATAAACCACCCAAAAATTGCACTATTCATTGTTACACATGACTACTTATGAGGGTTGTATCATAACCAACACATTATAAAATAATATTTCATAAAAACCAATAAAACATTCCACTTTAATATCATTTAACAACTATATTTTCATTTCTCAATTTTATGATTTACCCAAACACATTACAATTTTTTAGCAGATAAGACCACAATTCACATAATAACATTAATTTCTTATTTCAAAACACAGAATTATCTCACTAAGTATATAAATATAAAATCATAATATCACCCATTAATTTTATATAAGGGTCACTTAAATTCACCTTTTAATTTTTTCACTTCAGGTTCCTACCTTTGAATTGGTGAATTCCCCTTTGAAACACCCATAGAATATGTTATTTAATAGAAAGAATATTGAATAAGTAATCAAATCCTATACTATAAGACATTATCCAATTTTTGTACATTTTCACCATTTACCATTCCTATCATAAATTATTACCAAATCCATGACCCTTTCATGATTTATAAACCCAAGCTCATTTTTCTTAAAATTCATTCATGTTTCCAATTTATATTTTCTTTTATTTAGACCATTTTCAAGAAAAGAATATTATTTGAAAATCTTTCCCCATGAAAAATTAATATTTCAATTTTTGGAATCAAATAATGGAATTCTTGAAATAAAATTTTAATTTTAATTTTTTTGGGTCAACGAAACATACATCGATGTTACGTGAAAAAACATACACATAAAATTTAATAAAGACTATTAAATGACCTATGGAATTTTTAATATTGTCTCATATGAGTCTACCATAAAAATACCAACCATTAGGTTTTTTAAAAATTCCAAAAAAGTTAGATGTAATCCATGAAATAAGCCACAATGTCTGAGATATAGATCCATATGGACACATGAGAAACTCCATCTCGAACATGATGGTTTGAGTTGGGGAATTAAAAGATATAATTAGAGCTCATCTTTTATTATTCTTCTTTAAAATACAAGTGATACGGTAGAATAGATATTGTTTTCATTGGAATCAGTCAGAGGATTTTCAATGTTCATGGTCCTAACATGTGTATCCAACCACATAGATAATATTGATGTGTTTTTTCTTACTATTTTCAGAGATTATGGTGCATTTTTACATCATGAATAGGAACACAGGATCACAATACATATATATTCCATTCTTATGAAGTAGAACAGTTCTAAAATCTACTTCTTTAATTTGTTCTATCTATTTTGGATATACTAATTTTTCATAATTAGTGAAATATCTAAATTTTTCTTACTACAGTGATATATCTGTATTGGATTTAATTTGATGAGCTTGAATATGTTGTTTTGTATTTACATATATGTGGATATGGCTAAAGTACATGGATGACCAACTTGGATAGTGATATTAGTGATATAACATGCACTATGGGTAGATTCCTTTGATGATCCCCTAGAAAAATTCAGATTTTTCTGAAAAAATGGTTATTCTAGATATTCTGGTAAATTTAAGATGATTCCTCCTTGAAGGAGACCAATGGGAAAACTATGCGAAGTGGTCTTTTATAATCCTTTTTAGGAGTATTCCATGTTCCATAACATTATATATATAATTTTTCAATAAGAAACTCTCCCACACCTACTATAGTGTTGCCGGTAGTGGGAGCACCTCAATTGGGAGTCCATCTTGTTCTTTATTTGTACGGAGGGGAAGAAAGTTCCATTGTTGACAATGATAAAGAATTTATTCTTCAGAATCCACCTGCATTATATTGAATTATGGGATTATATGATATAGATTACTGGATATAAATCATTGAGGGTATCTTTGTCCTCGAGGAGATACATGAGGATATAATGGAATATCAAGTCACACTCATGCTATAGGGACACTATAGGAGGGGGTATACTAGAGAAAGCTGGTAGATGTGATGTTATATCCGGAGAGACCTTAATGGGAATGTTCAAAAATTAATTATTCGATAACAAGAAGTTGGACTGAGAAAATTAGTTCATGGATATGCAGTAGTGGTCCATGAAGATATCTGTATATTTCACTCATTTCCCCAAGTAATAATGTGTTCACCTCTCTTATCTAGAAACGAGGTACAAAAGGGTAAATTTTTTGAGATAAATATTTTACTTAACATTAGAAAAGAGTTTATGTGATTTGATATTACAACATTTTCGATATTCAATACATGGATATGGATATTAGGAATTTCCTTGTGGATGATCAAGAAGTTGGCCTTCATCAGTATTTTAATACACCGACTAGTGGATCTCATAATTCTCCAGTAACTGTCACTTATGTTATTTGTATAGGGATGACCAGAGATATGCATTAGGGATTAACTAGGAATTTGGACTAGATTATTCTTATTACACAACCTCAGAATGAGTTCAATAGAGTCATAAACAGATGATGGTTGTAAATATCACTTGTTCTATAAAATACCTCAGTGTAAGTATCAACAATATGGATATATGTGTAATATCTAGTAGTTATTACCCAATGATGTGAGAAAAAGGTTGCATGTTTCAAGATAGGTGTTATCAATGACCCAAGGATTTTTCAGTGGTTCTTATTATAAGACTCATACTAAAAATATTCATTAGGGTAAGACATCTTAGGAAGACATTTTCTATGGTGAGGGATGAATTGTATATACAAAAAATTCAACCTGAAAATTGTTTTTCTGTAATTTTCTACTATTTTTAGAATGACCATGATGACTAATAATGTGTCTATAGTTTTTTTCATAAAATTTACTTCCATTATTTTGTATATTCAAAATTTATTATTGGACTTAACATACGAGTCATGTTCTCTTCTGTGTTTTTTTCTTTCAATACAAAATTGGTTATGAATTTATTCCATATTTATCTATGTTGAGAGTGTACTATAATCATTTTTTATTCTATAGATCTATGGAATACATGAGTTTGGGAATACCGAGCATCAATTTGATTTGTTTCATTAACTATCTAACTAGTTTTTGTGAACAAATTATTTTCTATTAGATATTAGAATGATATACATAACCCAATGGGTAGAATTATATAAGGACTAGTGAATGAGATCATTGTGTATGTAGATCTATATATCCATGATATAGAATGGGATGATCTTGAAAAAATCATAGGCATGGTTGATTCAATAGAAACATCCAGTCACCCTCATCTTTGCATCTAGTTGTGATTATAAATCATGTAAATTCTCAAATGGATTCATACATATTTTCCCAGATTGTGGGGTTATTTTTAGATAAATCTAATACCATGTTCACACCAATGATCGGTGAACCATTTTGTTTCACTAATAATTGTGATGGATTATATGAATCTTCATTGGAAAATGGAATTTGAGTTGATTTAATGTAAAGAATAAATAACATTTTCTAAGGATATAAAATATATTTTATCTAATGTGGTGAGATTTTTTTTCTAATATAGAAATATGATTCGGCTATCACCCAATGAGTATTATAGATAAGGATATTTCTAAGACAGTGTATCAGAGTAGGAATGGGATATATGAATACATTATGATGTCATTTTGACTTAAGAAATAATAAAATTTTATTTTGGATCTCATGAACAAGATCTTCATTCCCTACCTTGAATCATTATTGTTGGTGTTCATTAATTATGTACTAATTCACTAACTAATACAATAGAAAAATAAAAAACATCTCAAAATTTTACTAAGTCTATTGTGAGCATATTAGATTTATTCAATGATAGTGGATTGTATATTTTGGATTCATGATGTGATATTCATTGGGAGTTTAGTTTCTGAAATTAGAAAATTACTTGAATAGAAGAAAGTGGAGGTGTTGATATCTTGGATACATATTCAAAGTTTGTTTGCGATATGGATCTTAATTTTCGTAGAGGGAGAATATTAGATATTTATCAATTTATTCTCAAATTTATCAATACCATAAACTAAACAAATGATAATGGGGTTATGTTTCAGTTACTAGACCACTATGAGGTAGTTTTTATTAATACAAATCAGTTTTTGAAAAAAACTCTGGTATTATGTATTTTTGATCCTAGCTTATTATAGTTTATAAACCATTATATATCAAGATATTTTTTGTGGGATGTATTGATAAAGATGGAGTGGGTAATAGATTATGGTACACATCATATTCGACCTCCTACGAATAAACATTCTAACTATAACAAAGAGATGGAATTCATAGTTGACATTATGAAGTGTTTGTGGAAATATCTATTTTGTTGGATGTTTTTTTATAATTAAAACATAAAATCCATTATAACATATTCACACAATAGAGTCTAAATATAATTTAGAGGAAATGTGGAGAGTACTTGATTATTTTTAACATTGATATACACAATGTTCTATGTAATGAAAATTGCATTTTATATATTCATAGTGATAAATTTAGGTATCCATAGATATTACAGAATGTACATCCAAAAATTGTGGCGTCTGATGAGATTGTTTTCGGATGGTAGGTTGGATGCTCTCAAGGATTAAGGATCAATGATATATTTTCTAAGGGATTTCACATATTTTTTAGTATATTGGGTAATAACATTACAAGATATTGGCCTAGAGATTGATATGATATGGGAAAACACATGGGAGGTTAACTGTTGCCTGGGTTGTCATTGGAAAATGATGATGTGATTCTAGTATATGGGATGGTTTTAGTCCAAGAATATTATAGGGATGTGATGGTTAGATACTTATATACCTCAAATTGGTCAATTGATATAGTAATGAAAAATATTTTCAATTTCATTTGGTAGTAGTTTTGGTTTCCCAAAATGAAGAAGAACATTGCAATATATGTTTCCTGATGCCTTACCTATTAGAGGATTAATGTCAAGGACTATTTCATAGGGTCTTTACTAATACAACTTCTTGTACCCATACGGAATTGTGATTATGTAATTATGGACCTTGTGATGGGGTTAACAAGGATACAGAGTAACCACAAACCAATTTGGTTGATTTTTCATTGACTAAAGAATGATGATAATTTCATACTACTGCATGATACTCACTCTGGGGAACACCTATGAAAGATATATGTCTATGAGATAATATTATTTTATATATTTTGTGGGATATTTTTATCTGATAGATACACATGATTAATGTCGTGGCTTTAGAATGTCATTTAGATTGCATTTGGGACACAAATAAGGTTAAGGAGAACATTCAATTGGTAGAAAAATGAAATATCGAAAATATTATTGAAATTTTATAGGATAAGACTCTAGATTTCACCCATGAATTTTTTGGAGCATGGGATGATAACTTATAAATTAGTGACTTCACACAAATAAATATTTACAATTATTTTATTTGGATGGAACCATATAAGGATATCCATGGTAGGTCGTGTCATTCATCAGTTTTTTGGGCATGATATCGGTGTGGAAGCAGCTATGGGGACCTATTTTGATACATGATCGCTTTACTAGGAATAAATTGATTAATAATAGATTGATCCTAGATCAGCATAGAAATTTATACCATTCCAACCATATAATATTTCTTTAGTGTTTTCTATAGGTGAACTTATTTTTTTAAAATTACATCTTTAGAAGATAACTGATAGTTATAAAATCAATGAAAAATTTTCCAACATTATATTGGACACTTATTGATAATAGGGAATATTGGGAGAGTGGTGTAACTTTAGGATCATATTTATTAATGAAAAGTTTTATATTAAATATACCATGTATCTCACCTAATGAGGTACATCCATGATCCCATGAGTGTGACAAAATATTATTTTGTTTTAAAATTATTTGAAACATTATAGGTGGATCACTAGATGTAGATCATTGAAAAATGAGATAATGTATTATCAATGAAGAAAATACCACTTTTTAGAATCTTATTGAATTATGAAAAAATAAATGAAAAGAATTAGGAAGAAGAGTTTTATGTTTAGGCTATAGTGGACTAAATTTTTAATAAATGACCATTGAAGATACTTCTGAATGACGATAAGTCCTTTGAGGGGGTGGATTGTGACGTACTCAATTTTAGGGGATCTCTTCTTGTAAGAACCATCATGTAGTATGTCATTTGTTTGACTACATATGTTGGTTTAATGATGGGTTTGGTTATTTTTGTATGTTTTTGGATGATTAAAGTTTTGTTTAAATATTTTTATATGAAATATCCACACACCATGATCTTGTCTAAGCAATTTGTCTACCATTTTCCTTATTGTAAAATAATATAGGATGGAAACATATTAGCTAATCCAGGAAATAAACATTGTTCATGGAGTTTCATACATTTAGACCAGGTATATGTGACACAAACAAAAGCATTGTAGAAGTTTGGGTGAATGGAAACATGTCTGTGTTTAGGTAGAATATCATAGAGATGGCTAGTGTGGCATGAAGTGTTCAAGAAAACCATGACCTTAGTAATGAAATGGTGGATGCCTTTTGGGTTTTGAAATTATTTAATGAAGAATAATAAATATTCAACATTCATCTTGTAATATTTTGAAGATAAAATGAAATTAACATGGATTAATTAATGTGATTTAATGAGTTAATTAATTATTTTCATTAGCATTTAATCAAATAACCCACCATTATAATTTAGATTCCTTGAACCTTGTAAAATGAAGATAACTACTAGAAGTAACTTGGGTGTGAGTTATTAATTAATACATTGAGTATTTCAACCTTATTTAATTTCATTTATCTCTACCCTTTTGGCTGATCTAAATGCTCCTTACATCTTACATTGTCAATGCTTCTAGTTTTGGTTATTTTAATGGAGAACATAGTGAGTTATATTTATTCTAGAAAAAAATTATTTTATTGTTCGGATGATCCAATAATGGGACTATAAGGGGGTTGGATATCTTATATCATATGACAATAGGGTTATTTAACCAAGTTTAATTAAAATCATATCTAATTGAATACCATTGGCGTTCTTCGACATCTTTACTATGATGTTTTTGTGAATTCAACATTGGTTCATCTAATATATTCTTTCTTGGAAATTTATCTTCATTTGGAAAAATTATACACCATTAATGGTGGTTTGGATTATATTGGAGTTTTTATTCCCCATGTATTTTTATTCCCAGTGTATTTATTTTGAAAACATATTATTTTAAATGAAATTGAATATATTAGTTCTTGGAGATTGAGCTTGTTTAAGTTTCTATGAAAATGTGGTTCAAAATATAAAACCCATGAATAACATTTAAATTGATATAAAAAACCATGATATATAATATTTTATAAATTTGGGGACCTAGACTAATCTTTTTTATGTTACTTATAATGTGTTTTAATAGTTTTTTTTACAATCATTTATGGTGTTTCTTATGGGGCTATGTTAACACCTAATACCCAAATGTGATTTTGGATTCCCGAAATATTAATAGATAAACATACTACCATGTACAATATTAGTCAAATTATACTATATGTTACTATTGTAAGATCATAATTACATTGTCTTATTTTATTATAAAACTCATACTTGTTGTGTGTATTTATTATTACTTATAGGTATTGTCTTTGTAATAATAATAGGTGTACAATCAAGTTATTATTACTCCTTTGAGGTAGAGTGTTTATGATGACTTATGATGATGATGGAAGACACATACATATGGTCAGAGTATGATAGATGTGTTCCTTGGAATGAAACTCAATTCCTTGATGATAGTGTGTAATGTTTTAGAATATGATGGATTGTGGATACTAAGTACATGGTCACGATATGACATTCTGGCATGACATGAGAATCAACACCTTGATGATGCATAATAACATGTAAACATCTATGGGTCTAGCTGTTCATAAATTATTATGTCCAAATCCTCCTTATAGAATGTAGGAAAAGAAATCACTTCATGGGACCATGGTGGAATGGTTAGTACGCATGGGGTATTGAAATATTATTGTTTACTATTTCATGTGAATTTATTATAATAATGCAGTAATCCCGATATACTTGTGTACACCTATTATGGATGAATGTATGTTTTAAAACAATTTTTTTAATCAAACCCTACATGGGATTCATTGGGTACCTACAGAATTTATGTATATAGATCCTTGAAAATGTAATGGTATTGTGGTTGATGTAACACCCCAAGATTTCATTGTATGTTATTTCATCAATGTAATTCAATAATATACACTAGAAGCAACACTGAGTTCAAGTGCACCATGACATACAAAATGAGCTGTTCAAAAGAGGTTATGAATAGTATTAACTAAATTTTTAAGATTATATAATCCTTATAGTTTTCGAATACATATTATGACTTTCTTAGACATAATGAAAAAACAAATTCATTTCATTAAAAGAATAGAATTATTTTTTAAAAAATTTCAATTTTACAACCTTTTATTGGAAAACACTTTTTAAATCCAACATTTGAACCTTTAATATATTCAATTCGACTAAATAAACTTCTTATTTAGAATCAGGAAATAATAATTTAGTTTGAATAAATTTTTGGTGTTTTTATGAAAACATTCATATTTGGGTGAATAGTGAAAAATTCTATATTTTAACTGAATATAACATTTATTAATCAAAATAATTTGTAGTGTTAAATTATAAATTTTAATGGTTTGGAAGTATAAATATATTATATTAATACCATTTAATCTAATTATATTAGTTGGAAATAATTTCACATTGAAATTAGACATAAACAAGTGTCAATCATTTGATTGTTATTATTTTTTAAAAGAATACACTTTTTTGGTTTTGACAATTATAATTGATTTCAAATTAATAAATGAATTTTCAATGCATTTAATTTGGTAAAATATACTTCCCTTATTAATTCATAATATCAAAATTATCTTAGAGTAAAATTTTGTTATTTTTCTAAAAACATACAATTTTTGATGAATAGTGAAAAACACAGAGTTATTTGTTAAAACCGATTTTTATTTAAATAAATATTTATTATATTTAAATTTATTTTTGGTAAAAATAGATATAGTATGCCTATATCTGTTCAGTGTAATTCATTGGATTCAATTTGTAAAATAAAATTTTATACAACTTTTTACCGTCTTTTACCCACCTGCTAGGAGCATTTGAAAATTTTCATAAAACATAATTTTACTTTTTCTGTGAGTTTGTATTTCAAATCTCTGAGAGAAAAGGTTGATATACTTATGTAAAATGTGGTTCAATAAGATGAAAATAATTTTGGTGAATAGTGACTTATTACTTTTATTTACCACGGTTAAAAATAAATATGGTAATTAAGGGTAACAATGACATTATTATTATCCTAACACATGTCTTGATTCTATTGGATAAGTTCAATTCGACCCGAAACAACCTTATAAACAAAATATGATCATTTCGATCCTTTTGATTTGATTAGGAAATTTATTATTATTTAATTCAAAAAAGAGTACAAAGTTTTAAATTCAATGATTAATCACTAATTTTTTTAATATATGGTTTATCATAAGATAAATTGGACTATAAATATTCATTATAAAGATAAAAATAATTCATACATAATAGTATTTTATTAATAATTTTTAGACATTAAATAATTAAATTTTTTTATGACACAATGATGATGCAAAAACTACCATATTAATGAATGATTAAAATAATTAATATTATAAAAATCCAAATAATTGTAATTTGATAATTTTTATGAATTTCACTAATTTTCATGGTTAATATGACATTTTAGGGTTGGTTAGATAAATTTAATTCGAATTAATAATGTTTTTATGAATTTAGGAAAACAATACAAAATAGTGTCAAAATATACATAAATTTTTTTAAAACAAATATTATATTATTGATTGATATAATAGTCCTAAAAATATAAGGAATGGCCAAAATACTTATATAATAATATATATGACATTAATGATCCAATTGGGGTTTGGTTGGCATTTTATAGAATGTTTATTAACTATATAATATAGAAATACAAAGAGACATCGTAACTTTCATAATATTTATCTAGGAGTTCAATCGAAAGGTTAAGGTTATTATGGTGACCCAAAACCAGTTTAAAACCTATTGGTTGAGAGTATTTATACACATCCCCATATATTCCTTTAAATAATTAATTTTGGCGCCATTAGAAACTGAAAATGAATTTGTTATAAAATTATATTTTACATTTTTTCTAAGGTACCCCTCATTCCTCTTATAAAAGGGCACTTCCCCTTATCTAAAATTCACACCTCAAATTCCATTTTTCTAGGACAAAACCAGCCCCAATAACCTCAAAATTATCCTCCCTTCATCCTAGTATCCGTATTTTGATCATTAATCCAACATAGTGGGACATTTTGGTCAAATCAAAAGGAAGAACCCCGATGAAGATGTAATGATTTCACCACCCTCTTTAATGTTCTTTTAATTTTCCACATACACATTATTTGTTATTGAAATACCAAAATAATAACTATTTTACATCATATATATTGTGATGTTATTATAAATATGGCATAAACATATTCACGATTCTTTCCATCTAATCAATGATAATGTCACCCTATGTGCGTACAAACGGCTTACAGTCTCCACGCCGTGTTATAATTTTTTATTCAACAATATGTTATTTGGATTGATATAATCATGAATAATATGTATATAAATAATGAAAATATAATGATAATGTCTCTGTAAAATTAATATATCATCAAATTACACACCTATAATGAAATGATATTGTCGCTCGTGCGTACGTACGGATTACCGTCTCCACGATGTGATGAGATTCATTTCCCTGTTTAGCACTCATCGTTGATTATAAAAATACATATTACTAAAAAATATGTAGTATATAACTTAATAAAGCTAATGGTGATATATATATGTATGTATGTATTTATGTTCTTAAATATAACTTATTCACTTACTTCCGTTCAATACGATAAAGAAACAAAAACAACATTTATGTGTACGTACGGTCTACAGTCTCTATAAACTGTGTTTTCAATTTCCAATATCTATCTATTATAAATATTTATATTCAAAATATAAATGATATATGAATCATGGTTTGTATTCTCTATGTATTTAAATCTTGATCTAAATGATATCATCAAAAATAAGATGTTAAAATACCTACGATAAATAAAGTGATTCTTACCCGAAATATTAATTTAACTTGAAAATCAATATTAAATGGCTAGTATATAGACATAAATTAGTAACATATGATATAATAATTATAAATATGGTTCTGGTATAATCTAATAATATGCAATGGTCATTATACAGGAGGATAAACGTACCCTCGACCAATGGAAAGTGCAAGGTGAGGGTTAATTTCACAATCTCATTATTATTTGAGGTTATTTTTACGTAAGTATCTTTTAATAAATATTTATTATCCATGTACATCTTTCATGAAAGTGTTTTCAAAGTTATTCATTTAACGGAAATTTTTTAAAACATCATTTTAAATATTTTAAAAATTTATTCCTCTAAATCATTCTCATTAATGACCATGTTTTTAAAATGGTTTTAAGGATTTATCTATATGGAAATGAATGTTATTAAATTGTTAATTCCATTAAATATTCTCAAAGTAGTATGGGACACATTGATTCAAAAATTTCTTTAAGTGAATTCCTTTCTAAATTGTGTGACATTAAAAAAATTTCCTGAATAAGGTATTTTTCTCTCAAAGAGTTTTACATATCATTTCCATCTATGTCAACATCCTTTGCTGGATTTTAAACTTTTTTAAGATGATTTATTATGATAGATATCATCCATATTTTATTGAATATATTTTGAAATGTTTGACTATTGATGTGTAAATTTTATACAATTCATGGTTTATGGATAATGTATTGACATTTTGTATGAGATTTTTAAAATAAATGATTACATTATGTTTAATCCTTTTCATATAAGGAACTAATTGGACTTAGTAAGTGACGGGTGGAGCCTGCTATAGCTCCACGATGCATCAGTAGGTATCATGAGAAAAACTACTGTCTTGGCATAAGGCCTTCAAAAAATATTATTTTTATTATTGGCACAAGTCTGTGACTATGTGTTTATGAAAGTCAAAAATTATGAATTTCGTCATTATGAAAGTAGATATTGATATTGCATGTGATTATTCGACTAGTAGAATATCGATGTGAGTAAGTAAATGGAATTATTTTGATTTATATTTTCCATATTATGATGAATTTTATGTTGAAAATGTTTTTGTTTTTGTTTTATACATTTCCTTAAATGTTTATGTCTATTAATGAATGTTTTCACTGTATTGTTATCCTTACTGAGCATCTGAGCTCACCCCTTTATAGGTATTATTTTTCCTTGTATTCCAATAAATGTACTGTAATTGATATGCAGGATTAATCTAAATTAATAATGTCATTCACAAGGGAGTATTTATTTTGTGTTGTATGTTATAAAGTGTAAGGTAACATTCATGTATGTAATCTATCTTCCAAGATTGCTAAACTGATCGGTCCTTCGGGACTTGATTTCTTGTTATCATACCAATGATAAATAATAATTCCCCGACTATAGGCTTCTGGGGTCGGGTCATTTCATTTGTTATTAGAGGAATTTTATCAATAACCTTGGAAACTATATTTTGGAAGTATTTGATTAGAGCCTATGGCCCTAAGATAGACTTTGATTATTAGTATAGAATAACCTACTAAAATTTTGGTATTTCAGAGATTTTTTGAGTTTTCCAAGAAATACATCCATGTCTAAATACGAGCAGGTAGAGGAAGATCTGGAACATATGTACCTAGGGGTAAAACTAAAAAACAACGCATTGAGCTAGACTTTAATGGGTACCGGTGCATGATGATGGTCCATTTAGCACTTTTGGTTACGACACTCCTGGGGGATATGGTTAGGATAATTCACATTTTCATTACAATCCATTATGAAGTATTTATGAGTAAATAATTCCTCAAATAAAACATTATTATGATTATTCATTATATCCATCAACTATTGAATTTACATTAGATATTTTACAAGTTTGGAATTATTAATTAGTATTCTTAAACTAACATAGTGTATGACATTGTTTCAAAATTGAACCCAGTAGTTGGAATGAGAACTCCAACAATATGCATGATCTAAAGAGTAAGAAGGATCATATCATTCATGGTATTAAGCCATCATTTAGAAGGGAAATAGTCTCCCATGTATTATTAATATATGAATAAATAGTATCACGTTTTAAAATATTAAGTAAATAATTCTCTTAGTCTTATGGATTTGAAGGGAAGATTGAGAATAAAAGGATGGAAGAGAGAAATATTTATAATGGGAAGAGGTAAAAGAATTAGTTTCCCATATGTGATAACTGTGGAAATAATCGCCCTGGTAAATGCTTGAAGGGAATGGGAGTTTGTTATAAGTGTGGAGAAAAAGGACACCAAGTACGTGATTGCAATGGTAAGAAAAAGGTCTCAACTGTTAAACGATTCATCTACAAGGAATTGGGATACTACAAGAATCAATGTCCCAATCATTAGAGTTTACTACAAATGATTCTATTGGATAATAATCAAGATATGATACTATATCAGATGAAGTGTAATGACTAGTGTTCTTATGTTGTTATTATAGAATTATTTCATTTATGTGTGGCATCAACAATATACTGTTTATATGAATTATAGAGATAAATATGTACTATACTGTAGTACTATTTTATTGAGTATTTTAGATTTTATGGTTCTAAGAGAAGTAACCTCATAGTAAGATTCGCTTTTTCTAAAATAAATTGTTGAAGGAAATGTAATCCTTAATATGGTCCTGATAATGAGGTAGTGATTTTGGAATAATACAAGATTGATTTGGATATTTATATTAAATATCATGACTACCTTGAAACTAATTAATGATTTGTATATTCCATCATTGTTGGTGTTTAAAACATTTTTGGATAGAATAAGTATATCCAGTATTCTATAAGGAATAAGGGAGGATAAATGTAATCAATTCAGTTTTATGGTAATTTAGGATGTTGCAGTGTTTAAAAAGTACACATGATGAAGGCGTTAACATGTAATTTCATGGAAAGAAGGATATTCATTGTGTTTAACATCCTTATAAATTTTGGACTATGAGTTTGGACATAATTATTTTCGATAAGTTTAGTTTGATATTAGTTTTGGATTTCCATAAAAAAGACAACCCAGAGGTCGGGCGGCAACCCGTCGCGTCCGGCAAGGCCACGAGACTTGAACCAACAATCGAAGGTAGACAAGGGCGTATCACCTACCACTGGACCATGTGATTTCTAGAATTGAATAATGTAGATTTTCTAAATGTTCTGGTATATTAATTATAAATTCATTTTATTGAACCCTATACAAATACGATAAATAGAATATTTGTATTTATGTTCTATTATCTTTTAAAGTGAAAGATGATTTTGTGGTAGAAATTAATTAAAGGATTTATCTCTACCTATCAAGTATATATTTTTGTCTTATTTTATAAAGAAATTAATTCTTAAACTTTTGGTAAGGGATCTTAAAAAAATGTTTTATCCTAATACCTTATGTTTTGTTGGACCGATGATATTTTAAATCATCATAGATTGATGGCTTTGAGGCCCCCAATTCTACAATTATTTTTGACTAATGACCTCAATCACTCTATATAAATATTTAATTTTTTCATCTAGTTATTTGAATCTAATTTCCACCAATGTTGTCCTAAACGAGATCATAATTTTCTGGTGACTATTCATTCCCCTTTCCCGTTATTAAGACTAATTTGTTTTAACCTCATTTCTGATGTGGGTTTTCCCACAAATGTATTTTCTATTTTCAACCTTTTATTTTCAAAAAACAATTTCAAATTGAGGGGACAAAATTTATTGAAGGATAGAAGAATGTAACACCCCATGATTTCATAGTACGTTATTTCTTCAAAGTAATTCAAAAAATTGAACTACACAAAACTACGAGATTAAGAACAGATGATTTACCAAACTAGCCATTTAAAAGTGGTTATGAATGATATTAACTAAATTTTAAAATTTATATAACCCTTATAATTTTATAATCCATATTATGAGTTTATTAGACATAATTAAAAAAACATTCTTTTTTATTAGATAAAATAAGTGCTTTTTTAATTTACATTTACGACCTTTTAATGTTGAACCATTTTTAAATCAAATATTTTAAACATTTATATATCCAATTTGAAAAAATAATATTCTTCTTTAGAATCGGGACATATGAATTCAGTTTTAATAAAAGTTTTCTATTTTTCTGATAACTTTCATATATGGGTGAATAGTGAAAAATACAATATTTTAATTGAAAACAACATTTTTTTATCATAATAATTTTTTTGTAAAATTATACATTTTAATGGTTGGTATTTTTAAATAGATTACATTTTTACCATTTAATCCAATGTTATTTATTGGAAATAATTTCACTTTCAAATTGGACATAAACAAGTGTCAATCTTTTGATAGTTAATATTTCTTAAAAAAATATGCTTTTTGGTTTTAACAATGGGAATTAATTTTAAATTAATAAATGAATTTTTTATGTTTTTAATTTGGTAAAATAGACTACATTTCTGAATTCATAATATCAAAATTAGCTTTGGGTGAAATTTTGTCATTTTTTTAAAAACATTCAATTTTCGATGAATAGTTAAAACATTGAGTTATTGGTTAAAACCAAATTTTTTAAACAATAATTTTTTATTTTTATTTAAATTTATTTTAGGTCAAAATTGATACTTAAAACCTATATATGTCCAATGTAATTCATCAGATTCTTTTTGTAATATAAAATTTTATTGAACTTTTCACCTTCTTTTACAAACCTTAGAGAAGCATTTGAAAATTACATAAAACATAATTTTTTCATATCATTGAGTTGAATTTCAAAAATATGAGAGACATGGTTTATATTAGTAAGTAAAATTTGATTCAATAAGATGAAAATAATTTTTGGTGAATAGTAACTTTTTTACTTTTATTTACGACGGTTAAAAGTAAATAGGGTAATTAATGTTAAAAATGACATTATTATTACACTAACACATGTCCTAATTCTATTGGATAAATGTAATTCAACAAAAAACAACCTTATTAATAAAATATTATCCTTTAGGTCCACTTGGATTAGACGAGGGCATTTATTATTATATAATTCAAAGAAGAGATGAAAGTGTTAATTTCAATGTTTAATAACTAATCCATTTTTAATATAGAGATAAACATCAGATAAAATATTCTATAAATATTAATTAAAAATATTAAAATATTTCCTACATAATGGTATTTTATTTATAATTTTAATACATTAAATAATTAAATTTATTGATTACACAATGATGATGCAGAAATTACCGTTATAATGATTGATTAAAATAATTGATATTATAAATAGCCAAATTTAAGTAATTTGAGAATTTTTATGAATTCCTCTAATTTATTAGGTTAACATAACATGTTATTGTTGGTTAGATTAATTTTTTTGAAGTAATATTTTAGTTATGAATTTAACAAAATACAAAATACCAAATAGTGTCAAAACTGACATAAAAGATTTTTTAAAACAAATATTATATTATTAACAGAGATAATAGTTATAAATATCTAAGGTTTGTCAAAAATACTTATATAATAACATAAATGACATTAATGAACAAATTGGGGTTTTATGGTCATTTTATCATATGTTTATTAACCCTATAATATAAAAATAAAAAGAGACATGATAAATGTAAAACTATTTATCTAAGAGTTAAATATAAAAGTTAAGGTTAATATGTGGACCTAAACTAGTTGAAAACCTATTGGTTGAATGTTTTTTCACTGAACCCCACCTTAGCCTATAAAAAATCATTTTGGAGCCATTATGAACTGAAAATTAATTTATTATAAAATAATATTTTATGTTTTTCTTATGGTTCCCCTCACCTATTTTATAAAAGGGAACTTCCCCTTCTCTCAAATTCACACCACCAAATCCATTTGATTTGGCCAAACCCTACCCAAATATCCTTCCAACTGTCCTCCATCCTATAGGCCTTATTTTGATCAGAAATCCACCCTATGGATTTATTTTGATCAAATCAAAAGGAATTACCCGAACAAGAGGTAATGATTTCACCACCCTCTTCCATGTTCTTTTATTCTTCTACATACTCATTATTTGTTATTGCCATACAAAACTAATAAATCCAGTACCTCATATATATTGTGATGTTATTACAAATATGGAATAACCATATTCATTATTCTATCCATCCTATGAATGATAATTTCACCATGCATGTGTAAGTAAGGCTTACAGTCTCCACGACACGGTGTAATATGTTATTCAACACTATGTTATTTGAATGGATATAATGATGAGTAAAAAGTATATTAATAATGAAATTAGCATGGTAATGTCTCTTTAAAATTAATATACCTTCCAATTTCACACCTTTATGGAAATGATATTGTCACTCGTGCATATGTACGGATTACTATTTCCACAACGCGATGAAATTCATTTCCACATTCACCACGCATCGACAAATATAAATATATATATTACTAATAATCATGTAATATATGACATAATAATTATAATGGAGATATATATATATATATATATGTAGTTTCATATTTCTTATTCACTTACTTCCGTTCAAAACAATATGAAAATAGAAATAGCGTTTATGCGTACATATGACCTACCGTCTCCATAAATGGTGTTTTCCATTTCATATATATATCCATTATAAATATTTATATTTTAAATATATATTTTATAATAATCATGTTTTGTATTTTGGATATATTTAAATCTTGATCTAAATGATACGTTAAAGAATAACAAGTTAAAATACGTATGATAAAGAATGTGATTCTTACCCAATATATTAATTTAACTTGCATATCATTATTAAATGGATAGTATAAATTCCTAAATGAATCAGGTATGATATAATAAATATTAATATGGTTATGGTTTAATCTTATAACATTCAATGGTCATTAGACCAGAAGTTAAATGTACCCTATACGAAAGGAAAGTGCAAGGTAAGGGTTAATTTCTAAATCTCTTTATTATCTAAGGTTGTTTTCATGTAAAAATCTATTGGGAAATATTTATTACACATATTGATGTTTCATGAAAGATTTTCAAAGGGATTCATTTAAGGGACTTATTTTAAATCATTATTTTAAATGTTTTAAATATTTATTCCTCTAAATCATTCTCATTAATGTCCATGTTTTCAAAAAGGTTATTAAGGGATAATCTATATAGAGATAAATGTTTTTAAAATGTTTGTTCCTTTCAAAAGATTCAAGTAAATATGTGAAAATTTGATTCAAAATTGTATTCAAATGTCTTCCTTTCTATATTGTGTGAATTTTAAATGTTTTCATGAAAAGTGACATTTCTTTCAAAATATAATACAAATAATTTCCATCTATGTCAACATCCATTGATGTATATAAAACTTATTTGAGGATTATTTATTATGTTAAAAATATTCCATATTGTATAGAAGGTTTTGTGATATGTTTGACTATGTCTGTGTTATTTTTATACCATTCATGGTATATGGATAATGTATTGACTTTTCGTATGCTAGTTTTAATACGAATGTTTATGTTATGTTTAAACCTCTTGATATGAGGAGTTAATTGAATTTAGTAAGTGACGGTTAGATCCTGATATAGATCCTTGATGCATCGGTAGGTCTAATGAGACAAACTATTTTCATGGAAAAAGGCTTTGAAAAATTCTTATTTGTAGTCCTGGCACAAGGCCTTGACCATGTGGTTATGAAAGTTTGGCATTATGCATTACATCATTATGAAAGCGGTTATTGATATTTCATGGGATTATTCAACTAGTATAATATCAATGGGAGTATATAAATGAAATTATTTTGATTTATATTTGATATATTATGATGAAGTTTTTGTTGATGAGGCTTTATATTTAGTTTAATACATTGCCTTATATATTTATGATTATTTATGAAATTTTCTGTCGTATTGTTATCCATACTGAGCATCTGAACTCACCCCTTTCTAAGTTTTATTTTCCATGTATTTCAAGAAGTGTATTGTGATTTATATGTTGGATTAATATAAGGGAATAGTAGAATTAATAGAGGATTATTTATGTTGTGTTGTAAGTTATAAATTGTAATATAACATTCATGTATGTAATTTATTTTCAAAGACTGCTAAACTGATCAGTCCTTTGGGACTTGATTCCTTGTAATCATAATAATGATACATAATAATGCACCAACTCTACACTTCTGGGTTTGGGGCATTTCAGTTGTCAATTGAGTTGAGTATTATAGAGCTGGTGGTTGAACAATGATAGAATCTTGTGTATTTCCACAATGTTTCCATTATTTACATTTTTTCTTCACATTATACTTAGGTTGTCATTCAACATTCGTATTCCGTTTATTGATCTGAAAAGCATTCCATTTAATTTTATGTTATGATGATTTACTATTCTAACTATTTCACTCTGTGATTTTTAAAATTTAATTAATATTATAACTGCTAGGAGATGATATTGAGCGTAAAGTATCCCAAATATTTCAATTAAGACCCACACCACTAGTCGATAGCCTCTAGCTTATAAAGATTTATTCATTAATTCTCAGGGAAATCTATATTGTACCAAGTGGTTCTGGTAGGGTAATTTTTGAATAAGTATAAAAAAACCTTAAAATATGGTGTGTTATACAAAAATGATGAGAGAATGCTCGAAATAGATTGAAATGAAAAATATACAGAAACCAAATCATATCCTCACCTCTAGATTTTAATCACATATAAAGACATTTCAAATAGATTAGAATCAATGGATATCCTATATGTAAAAGATAATAGAGGGGGTGTTTGGGGATTCTATTGGCCATGATGAGGAGAAAAATGTCAAACACACTAAAAATTATATAATGATTTCATTTATTTGATGGAATGTTTAAATATTGAAAAAAATATTAGAATAATGAATAAGAATAAAATAAGTCTTTATTAAGTCATGTTGGACTTATTTAACTCATGGAGTACTATTCTAGATAAATAGATGGAATTTGATATTCATAGATTCACCATACATTAAATTTCATCAGTATGATTGGAAATATATAGAAATATTATTTACAATGCAAAGAGGAATAGAAAATAATAGGACACCTTAGTCCAACATCCACATTGAACATGAAAATTAATATTTCATAATTCACACCATTGAAAAAATTCACATCCTATAAATCATTGGAAAGAAACAAATCCTCATTAATTTATATACCATAGAACATTTCTACCCAAGAGTCATACATGAGAAAACTTAATAGTTATTCCATACCTTCATAAAATTTGGAGCATCCATCAAAATAATCATACATAAAACCACACCACAGATAAATCCAAGTATATAAAAGACCACCACTATAATAAAGAGAAGTCGATTGTGCTGTAGAAGTTTGTGATCTAGTAGTAGCACGGTGAAAATATATATTGGTAAAAATATAAGAAAAATGGAGATTTATGAATTCACTACCTCGAATGAATTCTAAAATGATCATAATTTTTTTTATTGAAAAAAATAAATCTATTTCATTTAATTGAAACTCACCATACATAATTATCAATAATTCTCTCTTTCCAACCTTCTATGATTTATAATATTACCTCAAGTGTTTCATTTCTCATTTTTATATCCCTTCTCTCAAAGAACATTATCTTATTTTAATATTTTTCTCAATCTCCACCAACATAATTAGTATCTAATTGTGGTTCTTTTTATTCTTTTTAGAGAATAAAAACTGTGAAAAAGAATGATTGAATCTTGAAATCCTATTTTAAAACTCTTTGTTTATTATTGGTGCTCACTAAAAGATTAATAAACCAAATTTTTTCTTACATAAGTTTAATCACAAACAAAATAATAGAGTTACAATCCATTATTAAAGGTTCTGTTCTTGGGAGAATTATGAACATACGAAACATGTAAAAAATAAAACATAAAACATTATTTAAAATCCTATTCATTATCCATTTAAATATCATGTTTTCTTTAATATATAATGTCACTTGAGAATATTTGTAAATGAAATTGGTATTTATAAAGGTCATTAATTTGATGAATAAAGGGAATGAGTAAATATAAAATGAGTTCGAATAATCATCATCACAATTATAAAATAAGAAGATGATCATAATCAACATCATGAGAGAATGTTGGACAACGGAATGGAATATAGAAATGAACAAAATGGAACATCATGTCCTTGTGGTCAAGTAAAATGCATTGTTGTGAAAAAATATACCAACATGTTAATGCATAAAATATGTTCATAATAAAAGAAATAATCATTGTGAACAAATATAGAATCATGTTCATGTATATTATATATTATCTCATGAGATACATTATATAATTCAATTTATTAACGGGCTATGTAATAATAGTCCCACCGATATGATAATAACATTAACATAATCCTATATGCCACATTGATAATATATCTACTGTTATCCCAAAATAAACCATGATATCTTATAGATTTAAAAATGATTTCCTAAATAATAAATTTATTGATGTATTTTGAGTTTCCAGAAAATAAAAAGGAATTTCATATATGAAAAAAGTGATTTTTTTTAGATAAGAAATAACAACTAAGGAGTTGAGTGTTTTTTAAAAAATATAATTAATTTAATAGTTGTCGTTTTTTCAAATAATTCATAGAAGAAATATTTATATTCTAAAATGTAAAAAAGGGCAGTTAAATGGAATTATATTTAATGAAAATTAATTGAATATCTATAATGAAAATTGTCTGGATGGAGGGATTAACCAAGGAAATGGAGTTGGGTTTAGAATACCCTTACCTTAAATGTAGATGCATTCTACACTTTCACATAATAACTGAGATAATGAAATTAGATTCATTAATTAGTTAATTTTGAACCACTTGTAATTCTATTTTATTTCATTGAATGTTTAATCAATTCTATTATTTATATCTTTTGGAGTTATACAGTTCAATTTCATCATAATGGGTGCGTTCGTTTTCACGGTTTCAAGGTATGTGTAACTTTATTGATATTGATGTTATGTGAAATGCAAATAATTATCCAAAATATAATTTATAGGTTATTAATGTTCTTATAGATGTTTAAATGGTCAAATATATCATTTTTTCTATTATAATTTTTATTAATATGGTTGATCATTAATGAAAAATGTTTATTTGATTTGGGAATTTTTTGAGACCATCACAATGTAGTTTCATTTTATTTAATATTATGTGTATAAAATTTTCATGGAATGTTTGAAAAGTTATAATATAATTATTAAATTATATTTTATAAAAAATATGGATCGATGAAAAGTCTTGAATGTGGTAATGTAAAATAAAAACTCATCATCCATTAATGTGGGGAATCAACATATCTTGGATGAGGATTCCATTTTTAGAATATAAGATTAAGATATATGCATTGATGATGAATTTCAAAATAAAAAAAATAAAATTCCTATATATATTTCATACTAGATTTATCATTACATAATGGATATGGGTGGTGAAGGTACGATAAGAATAGAAAATAAATTAATTGACAATGATTTCAGATTTTACCTCTAGAGTGTTGTCTCACTCAAAACCCCCATAAGGAACATGGGTTTGGACTTTTGATGATGAAAGATAATTATTGAGATGGGGAAGAGGAATGGAAATGGAATCCTTAACAATTTAGACAAGATAAATGGAATATTGGATTTGTAAATGCTGGTTGTTGAGGGGTGGTATTTATTGGGGGAGGAGATTGGTATTTTTCATTATTATATTAATTATTTTATGATTTTAGCTCATTAATATATATATTGTTCATTGATGTGAATATATTTAATAAATAGTATACTGTAGTTCAATAGAATGTGTTATTATTTCATCTATACATCATATATGACACAAAAATTGGTGTATTTATCTTATACCACAAATCACCATATTTCAATTTTCAACAAAAATAAATTATTTTATTAAAATACTAAAAATCACTGATAAAAATTATTGAACATTTATATTTTCAAAATGGACTCCAGTTTAAAAAAGGAATTTTTTTAAAATTTTTCAATTTAATTTTTATATAAATTAATAATTTATTCCATAAATATCGAATTTAATATTATAATCAATTTTATGAACCATTGAAAAATAAATTATGGTCTCATTAAATTTTCATAATGTTATATTTGTAAAAAATATTAATTTATTTATTTAATTAATGAAAATATATTTTCTTTTTAATCATTATGTTAATTATAAAATAGTATGTAAACATTTATGTTTTACAAGAAATATGAAATATTAATTTTATTAATTTAAAACTATTAGTTACATATTCCATGATATAATTTCATTTCATTTTCATTTATAATATCAATAATTTTGATTTATAATTTCATAGGTGATGTTACTATTCTAAAAACAATATTATTATTCCTAATGTTCATTTAACTATTACTACTACCATGATACAATTATGATAATACATGTTCATCAAATTCTATAAATACCACATATTTTAGTATTCATTTATTATAATAATATTTTTTGTTTTCTATCTATGATTTTCTGTTTTTAGGAAATAATTATAAAAATGTAAATTTTATTGATAATGTTTTGTGTCGTTATATTCTCCCCCTTATGAAATTTCATCCTAGATTTTTATATACTATGGTGAAAACATGTAAGGGAATTTAACCATTATTTCATCATCTAGTTCCCATGTATTTTCATTATAAATTTGATTTATCTATAGTAACATGACAAATTGGGTGGTCTTGTTATATGGAAATTTATCTCTCTGGTCCTAAATCATCACAGGCATCACCTCATAAGAGAGATCATGTCCCAGTAGTACTATATCCATGTTCACAACTTATGAGGGAAATAGTATGTACTTCATCAAGATGGAATCTTGGAATACATCATGAAATTGAGACTTATTTGGGGGAAGTTAATGTTGATAGGATACTAATTCTATATAATCAATGATTTTATATGAGGCAATCTCCCGTTTTATAAGATTCTCTTTCCTTCCAAACTAAATGACTCTCTTCTGTAGTCTTATTCAAGGGAAAACATTGTCTCTGAATTCAGAATCAAAGAACCTTCTTTTTTTCCATAATAGATTTTTTTCAACACTATGTAGATTGATATACAGTTGGATGACTTGAACCTTCTATTTTCCCAACAATAGATAGTATTTCAACTCTATGTAGATTTATATATAGTTGGATAACATGACTCTTTTTGGCCATCACCTTTTCCAGATCAGGTCAATGTAGATTTTTTTAACCAACTTCATTATAACATGTTATAGATCTGCAACAATACATATATAGAACTTCATATAGAGACATTTGTATACAATAGTGGATGATGTTATTGTATGAAATGTCATCTAATGGTACATGTTGATCTCATCATCCTTTGAATGACATTGACAATTCTCTTAGAATGTTCTAGATCATCTAAATATTAATTTTCGAATCAGCATCAGTTTGGGTGTGATAAGAGATACTAAAATTAAAATAAGTACTCAAATAATATACATGGATTAACTATAATTTTTATGTGATGTTTGTATCATAGCCATATATGATCAAAAGTGGAACCCCATGCAGTCTCACAACTTAATTCACATATATATTGGAATGTTTTTAAAAGTGATTAATCTTATTTAATAACAATTAAGTGGAAATTCATGGTGAGTCGATCCACCACAACCATAGAGTGTTGTTTCCACTAAATGTATTGAGGAGGCAAGTGAAAAAAAACATTAGTGATTGTCTCTCATTTTAATTTTGGTATATGAAATAGATTCACCATCATTTTGATCATATATTTCTCTTCTTTAACATCCAGATATACTAAAAATATTGATATATAATCCCTGATATATTTATCCATGTTTTCCCACTAGAATATCACTTGAAGATCTCATTACATCCTGGTTATTCCATGATGGATATAGAATGATTTAATATGTGTATGATCTAATATATCATTCAATATATTAGGCTATAAAGTCCCAAAAATCCTAAATAAATTTTATCCATACCATCATCATTTATGTGGTAGTAATGTGTCTTCCCTTTACCTCTTTCACCTTCTTCTGTAGTTCCAAAATATCCATTTCTTCCACAATGATATATTATAGGATATAATTTTGGGAAATATGTTTCCTAGTGTTGAATTTATTCTAAGCTACTATGATTTCCAACTAAATTCATTTTTATATCCATGAATATAGGGTCTTTCACAATTTACACCATAGACATGGTATATGGTTATTTTATACAAAGTGAATCATCTATATTGTTCACCATTCATAGATGGTAATGAAAAATGAAATTTTTGTCCTTGATTATTTATATCAAAATTATTTGAGTCACATTGATCTTCTACTATGTGAAAATATATTTTCATGTGTGATATTTCTATATTTCACACTCTGCTCCATCAAATATTCTCATTCATCCTAGTTTGATGTATTGATTCCCACCACCTTCGGTTGGGACCCTCCAACAAAAAAGTGCTACACTTCTCCCTAACTTCTATGGGAGTGTCCATGAACTCAAACATGCACTCAATCTTTTCAGAAAATTCCTCGGCTTCCATGGGTACTATGCCACCTCATAAAGAAGGAGGTTTATTTTTCAAGAAATCCTATGCCTTTTCCTTCTTATGAACAATATAATATTCTCTAATAAGAGATTAATTCGGTGATGGTATATTCCCTGGTGTAGGGAGATCTCAAAATATTTCAACTACTAGCGTCTGTTCAAGAAGTGAGGGAGAACTCTATCCTGCTTCCTTCTGTGGGTGCATGATAGCATTCCAGGGAGGAATGTTTCTACAAAAAGGAAATTGTCACAAGAGAAAAAATCAGAATAATAATTTTAAAATATTCCATCTATATCCATAAATATAATGATGCAAAAAAACATTACAATAATAAAATAAACCATTACTTCACTCCTTCATGATGTCCACGTGTAGTCTCTAACCCATAAGTCTTGTATGGAATCGAAGTCAAAAAAACAATTCCAATGTCCCAGGGTGACTCAAGGTATGCTATGATAGGTATGGGCCAGGAACATAATCATGACCAAAACTCTGGGTCTCGATAGTCCTAGCTCAGGTCTAGCTTGACTCATCCAAAAAAAATAATATAACCCAAAAACTTTTTCCCCCTCTAATACCATTTTATCACGAACCAAATCTTGTCTCCATAAAAAACGACACCAAACCTGGACTGTGACATGCCCCGATGTGAATTAACTATTACCATGGGCTTCCACAAGTTAATCGTTATAATATATTTTGGTTTGGGATCGATTTACCATAATATGGATACATAAAACCTCAAAAACAATCGATAAACCGAATCAAAAAATTAATGCCAAACAAGACATAATAAAAATGATGAAATGAATAAATAGGTTAAAACATACAATATGAGGTACAAATACATATATTTATATCATCAAAAAATCATGATGGACTCCAGATGATATGTGGTCAACACCCACAATCTGTATCCACAACATCGCACCATGGAAGGGAAATAACAACCCGAACTGCCATAACCTAAGGCCTTGTATTTACCAATGACAAACATGATAATATATACTTTCACCCAAGGGGTGTAATCAGGTTGTGATACTAATACCAATATAATTACACTGAGAGATTCAATAGAGTAAACAATAAATGATAAAAAGACTTCCATTTTTGATAAACCAGATGTAGTGGAAAAAGTTTCTAAAGAATGAAACTTTTAAATGTAAACAGTTTTCAGATGGAACATTCCTTGACATGGAACATTAATAAAAGTCAAGTAAGATATATTACATTCTAGAAAAAACCACTATATTCAAAATATAAATAAAAAAGTTTCAATGAGCACCAATATTTTGAACACCACTAGGAAATAGTTAGTCTCGAGCCCCATAGACCTCGTACCTCAGTGTAATGTAACCATAAAAAAATAATTTCTCAAGCACGGGACACTGTAGGGAACATACCCATAATCAATTGGTCCCAAGTCATCATCAAAATAGTTTTTTAGGTTGTATTTATCCATTTTTCTCTGTGAATCAGGGAAAATACCTATCCAGATCACTAGCTTACAAGTACATATCAACCCCCTAGATACTAGGGCTTCCCCCATTGGGATTAAAACACATTTACATGATAAAAAAATTATAACAAAAAAACTCATTTATGTTATATTAAACTCAAAACAGAATCTTCACATGATTTTCACCACTTACACCACTCAGTAATTCCTTTAGAATTTCCATAAAACAACTTCACAAAACATAATAGTGTCTTTCACACAAAATCCCTTAAAACCCCACTATGAACACTATGTGAAAAACCATGTTCACCAAAATATAATTTGAAACACCAAAAACATTTATATAAACCCACTTCTTGAGTTATTAAACAACCCCGATTAGAATAACATAAAATAGACATTTATAACACCCAATTTAACACTACATTGGAACCTCAAAATCATTTTCTTAACAAAAATCACCAAAACAATATTTTTCATAATGTATAATGAAGGAAAAATGTTCTAACAATTATAATTCAGAAAAAATAACTCATCTAGATTTTAATACCAATGGAATCACCTACCACATGTAACAATTCCGTAGAATCATTGTGCAAAAATGCAATCGCACCACTGCCACACCATAAGGGGAATAGATCAATCTAAAACCACATAAATTTACCAAGAAATCTAGGATCAAATCGTAGGTTTGATACCCTACCATCTAGTCACAAGGTACTTCAGTAATTGGGGAATAAACCCCATGAAAAACGAATGAAGTAAGGAATAAAAGTTCTTACTTAAGGAAGTTTAATAAATCTCCAATAAACCCCCCTTCCAAATAGAGTTCCAATGTTTATTTTAGGTTCTTGGGAGGCTTCTTTGGATAATAGAGTCAAATGATGGAATAAAGGGGAGAGTTTGGATGAGTCTAATGAGGGGAAAATGGGAATTAACAAGATTTTTAATGTGTTGGACAAGGATACATGGTTTTTTTAGGACCAATAGGGGCCTATATACCCTGAGATGGGGGGGGGTGAATCAGGGTATGAATATTCTTCTTCATAGTTCTTCCTACCCCAATAGATCTTGACCTCTTTATTAGAAGCGCCACTTTGTTTTCTCTTTTGTGTAAACTATGATCACTTCATTACTTCTTTATCTAATGATGATGCTTTGAATGAAGTGTCGGGAAGAAAACAGGAAGACACATAGACTTTTACTTGGTTCACCCTCACTAGGCTACGTCCAATGAGCATATGCCGACAAGTTGCCAGTCGTACCAAATTCCACTATTCTCCACTAGATGTGCATACAATGTTAAGGCTAGATCACATTTATGCCTAGGCTCACTGCCTTTACAATGTTTAGGGTCAGCTCACTGCTTTCCCAAGGGACACTCCCTGTTTCTCTCTCTCTGGATCACTGTCGGTAGAGAGGATCACATTCATTCTCTTCCTTTTCTCACTACTCTTTGAAGGAATCCACTCACAGTTTATAGACATGTAGGTCTCTTCATTTTCATGAAGGAATGCATCTTCCTCTGTAAGTAGATGCTCTGTTGAAGCCCAATTTTTACCTATAGATGAATATCTCTTTGCAACGAAGGTATCGGGAAAACTTCTAGCTTCCACGCAGCCCGAAAAACACTGATGGAAATAAACCATACTTGGCGCGCAAGTCTAACTCGGCGTGTAAGTTTCGGTGTTCAAGTCACAACGGGCACGCAATTCCTCCTCATACACTTGCACGACTCAAGCTTCCTCAACGCTAAACCTGTGCGACTCGCTTACTTTTTCACCCAATCCAATATTGGTGCGCAACTCCACACGGGCGCGCATCTTCAAACACTGGTGCACAACTATCACCCTGGCATGAATGTCCCACCTGCGCGACTACACACACAACTTGCGCGACCACCACACATCCGTGACGGGAGCTCTGATTTCTCAAAGTGTTGAACTCCGGTGTGAAATGAAGAGGGGTGGTCCAGTATTTATAGGCAAATTGACCACCCTGCGCGACGACGCGCAAGTCACCTGCGCGACCCAGTATCAGCGCGCAAGTCTTATGTCCTTTTAGACACTTGCACGACCAACTCCCAAACATGCGCGAACCTATTTCCTTAGCCATATTTTGACCTTCTGATCTTGAAAAACATATGGCATGAAAGTTTCCTATACTCCAAGTCCTCGGCGCGCAACTCCCTTTGCCAAAAACACATTTCTTCATTTATTGATTTTCAGGCCCAAAAAATTGGGAAACACTGGAAAACGGCAACACATTGTATCTGTTCTTTTGTACCGCGTCCAGATCATCTATTCCATTTGTCGACGATCTTGAATCAAACATGGATCGTTGACCTCAGCTCTTGAACTTGACATTCCATCATGAAATATTCTTTGTCAACAAATTTTTATGTCATTGTTTTTCTTTGTCGACAATCACACATCAGATGTCCACTTTGTCAACAAACACAATCACCTCAAAAATGCTTCAATGATGCCTTGAGGTATTTTTTCCCAACAATCTACCCCTTTGAGTTTGTTGAAAACTCTTTTATGGAATGATACATCATTAATTCTTCAGTCACCATTCGCCTTTGGCGATTCTGATAGTGATCAAGGATTTACTTAACATATACTCTATGACCACATGAGCAATGATCGGCGTGAGAAACAAGAGTAAATAGAAAGTTCATCAATGAATCACTTCATATATGACATCCACTATTGACACCAAACTTATACAAATTTTTACTAAACTAATACCAATTGTTGAAGGACTTGTTGGAAGGCCAGTGTTTGGTTTGGAAATATTCTCACCACTCTACAAAACCACTCTTCTGCTTTTATCATGATCCTCAGCTGTCATAATGTATATCCTTTGATCGAGCACTTCTAGCATCGTCAGATTTAATACACTCCCCCTTTCTGTTCGCAGCTTTATCCCTTGTCAGCTTCAAAACCTCTTTAGCCATATTTCCTGTGTTGTCCAAGCTAAGCTATGGCTAAGCACGTTCAACTAGCTTCCACTCCCCCTATCTAGCTGCTCCACTTATCTGCTTCTCCCCATATCATTCATGATTTATCAAATCACCACATTGTCTCCCCCTTGAACAATCACTATTTCTCCCCCTTTGTAAACGAACCCAAAGGTCACTCTTTTGCAGTCTGTAACAGAGTAGAGAACACATATCAACACATTAGGTAAAAAACACATCATACCTCGGGGAGAGGAGGGATTACACATCCACACTATTTCAACTGCGGGGAATCGACTGAACTCCCAGAGCCATTCGATGCATCTCACATGCTTCCTTGGGTAAGGCCTTTGTAAGAATGTCTACAACCTGTAGCTCTGTAGGCACATACTCCAATTTCACGATTCCCCGCTCAACCATCTCCTTGATAAAATGATACTTAATCTCAATGTGCTTTGTCCTTGAATGATGGACGATATTTTTGCTAAGGTTTATAGAACATGAGTTGTCACATTGGATTATGATCAGAGACTTCACTTCAACTCCCATATCTTCAAGCTACTGCTTCATCCACAATAACTGTGTTCATTCTTGAGTGGCCGCAATATACTCAGCTTCTACATTGCTCAATAAAATGCAATCTTGCTTCTTTCTTAGCCAAGAAATACACTATCCACCATGATAGAATGCACCACCTGACTTTGATTTTCTATCATCTGCTGAACAGGCCCAGTCTGCATCAGTATATCCCAATAACTCTGTCTGAGATTTGTTAGTATATGTCAAGCCAAAATCCATTGTGCCCTATATATACTAATGTATTCATTTCAATGAAAGCATGTGGCATTCCATGAGATTACTCTGATATCTCGATTCTTGGAATTTGGTGAAAAAATATCAGGCCTTATTGCGGTTAAGTACAACAGACTACCAATGATTTGGCTATATTCTGTGATATTAACTGCCTTGTCATCCTTATCTTTTGGTAATTTCATCCGGGTAGCAACCAGAGTCTTCAACTCATTATAATTTTTCATTCCAAACCTTCTCAGGACCTCCTTGGCATATTTAGATTGAGAAATTAATGTTCCATTCCTTCCTTGTGTCACATGTAGACCAAGGAAAAACGTTAGCTCTCAAATCATTGACATTTCAAACTCATTTTTCAAGAATTCGGAAAACTGTCTACACTGAGATTCATCTGATCCACCAAATATTATGTCATCGACATAAACCAACACCATCATCCTTTCAATACTGTCATTTCTAAAATAGAGATTGTAATCAACTCCTCCACGCCGAAAACCAAGCTTCTTCAAATACTAATCAAGCCTTGAGAACCATGCTCTTGGTGCTTGTTTCATCCCATACAATGCCTTCTTCAGTCTACAAACTTTGTTCTCATCCTCATGAAGGAGAAAACCATCTGGATACTCAATATACAACTCCTCTTCTAGAAAAAAATTTAGGAAGGTAGATTTCACATCCATCTGGAACAGTTTGAATTTTCTTTGCACTACTATGGCCAAAAATAATCTGATTGTCTCTAGCATTGCAACTGGTGCAAATGCCTCATCAACATTTATTCCCTCTATATGGGAGTATCCATTGCACACTAGTCAGGCTTTGTTCTGAATAAATTTTCCATATTCATTCATCTTGTTGTCGTAGACCCATTTAGTCCCGATGACATTCTTGTCTGCTGTCCACAAAACAATCTCCCATGTTCGGTTCTTCTCAATCTTGTCAAGATCTTCATTCAATGCCTGAACGCAGTTTTCATCTTCAGCTGCATCGGCAAATCATTTCGACTCTACCTGAGATAGGAATGATGTCTTTTGTAGTGACTTCATTATTCTAGTCTGAAATGGAGCTTCCTAATCAACAATGATATTCTGTCTATCAGTTTCAGCTCATCTCTTTAGCATCCTTGTAGACACATACTTGACACCTTCTTGTTCATCATCAGTGTCTTCTTCTGAATCAGCATCAGCCACTTCTTATCCCCCTGTGTTTCTTTCTTCCTCAACACTTGAGTTAGGAAATTGTTCACTGACTCATTTTTATTTGAATATCTTCTCTCATATTATTGGTGACACACCTTTGATTTTCTCTCGTAGCTTCTTGGTATCCTTAAAGAAGTCAGCAAATACAACATTGTTAGAACAAAACAGATAATCGTGAAAACATGTGTGTTGCTTCTTTTCCGCCAATCATTCTTCATGAGCATAAACATCCATCCTTCAAATCATATTGAGATCATGCATCTGATTAGGATATAGAATGCTCCTGCTGTGTTATGCAATTCTTCCAGTTGTTAGGCCCAATAGTTTAGACCCATAACTATTCTTTTCCTCATGCATCATTAATTCTCATATTCCAATCAGAATTGAGCCATTAACAAAATATCTAAGCCTACTGAGTTGGTACTCGGTGTAGGAAATATGAGACAAAGTTAATAACACAATCACTTTCTGTAGTTCTCTGTTGCTCCCTTTCATCATCAACTTTGATACCTGCTTTATGTCAATCAAAACACGGAAGCATATCACATATCCACTTTGCATATTTAGATGCCACTTCCCCTTGGATCGTATCTCCCTAAAACCTGAAACACATGAATCATCAATTAATAGCATTTATATACATAGAGAGATGGGTTTCTTCCAGACTCCTCAAGATGAGGATTTTTGTTGATCTTGATGGGTCAACCCATTGATTCTTTCATGGAGCGCATCACACTCCTTTCTTGCTTCCTCCAGCTACCTAGCCAACTTCAACTTCTCTGGCCATACGAATAAGCATTCATTACCTTCATGCTGATTCTTTTCCTGATATGAAGATTCTGCAGGCCTGGCATTTCCCGCAATTTGGGGTTTAAAACCACTAGTACACATTTCTGTCTTTGATGTTCTACCAAAATTCCATTTCCATTGATTCCTTTTCTGGGCAGGATCCTCTCTACTTCCCATCGTCTCCTTCTTCTTCCATCATTGCATGGCTCTTTCACCTTCCTCCACTTTTCGTTGTGGAACACGACATGCATATTTTTCAATACATTCTTTGTTCATCTTTCTTTTATCAGATGTCTGAGCCACCACACTCCTTTTCCCTGTTGGTGAGTCCTCCATTGAACGTTCATTCTTCTTTATCACAGCTTGATTAGACCTCCCCTTAATCATCCTGGTTTGTTCACATTCTCTCATTGAGAGCTGTTGTGAGTATGATAGAGGATGTGACTGATACACCTTTCATTCATCTCCATGTGTTTTCCATGAGGCTCTAAGACTATTCTTCTTCTTACCACTTTGTCTCCCAATATAGGCTTTTTTCATGTACACTTCTTGTGGTGGAGATATCTTTTTAGGTTCTTTTTCCTTTCCTGCCTTCTTTTTGCTGCAATGTCTTGCCAAATGCCCATAACCAGAACATATAAAACATGTTACATCATACCTTGTTTCATCAATTCTTTGTCGAGATGTTGATGCATATTGAGTTCTTCCTCTGACATTGAGCTCTTGAGTTTCCTCATACATACTCATAGTGTGACCCATTCTTCCACAATAATAGCATCTAACAAATTCTTTCCTCTAAGAGACTCTTCTTTCTGATTTCTCATGACGCTTCATCTTATTCTCATATTTTGTAAATTTTCTATTTTAACAATACAAAATGTATTCCTGAGCCTTTGAACAAACAATTGATGTGTGACCATGAAACCCACACAAATAGCTCATGTCATCACTTATTCGTGAAAATGTCCTCTTAGACCTATCTCCAACACCTACAATGTTTTCCTTACTTCTAGAGATTTTCACTGCATTGTTCTTACAACACATAGTAGTGGGATCATCATATCAAATTCCAGATTTTCCCAAAATGGATGGCCTTTGGGATGATACAATCCTTTTATGTTTCTCCTCGGATATAGCATATTTGGATTTCAATTTATCATCACTTGATGAAGGATAATCAAATAATAAGTGCAGTGCATCCTTCAACATGGGATTATCTTTAGATTTAGATTTCTCCATTTCTTTCTTGACCAATTCTATTTCTTCCTCGAGTTTCTGAATCTTTTTATCTCTTGACGCAAGTTGAGAATTAAGTTCTTTTCTAAGAATCTTATGGCTACTCAACTCATCTTCAAGTTCCCGTGTGAGATTTTCCACAATGTCACTTTTCTCCTTCACCTTCAATTTTTCTTTAGCAACATATTCAGAGACAGATTCATTCTCTTGTTGTAGTCTTTGATTTTTCTGAACTTCTTCCAACAACTATGTTGCTAGATCATCATTTCTAGCTTTCAGATTCAGAACGTCATCTGACTTTTGATTCTCTTCATAATCACCAGCCTTTTGTTTTCCTTTCATTTTATCCATATTTTGTAGTTATTCGCCTTGAGAATCATTATTCTCTTTTATGTTAGTAGCTACATTAATAATCCTTTGATTCAAACTACATAACTTGTTGATCTCATTTTCTAGTGCTTGGATCCAAATATCTTTAGATTTAATTTCATCAGTGTTTTTAACGTCACTTGAAATATCAGGTTCTTCGATAAACATGACATGATCTTTCAATTTTCTATTCAAGTCATCGATCACCCATTTCTGTTCATCAATCTTAAGCTTATACTCACTAACTGGTTCTGAGTTCTCTCGTGTTGATAACATGAGTTTCTCAATTACATCCATCTACTCAGACTTCTCTTCTTGCTGCTGCTACATATAGAGTTTAGAATCATGAACAACTTTGTTAGATTTCGTTGTTTTTTCTCTCCAAACATCTATCTCCTGAAGAGAAGCCTCTAACTCAGCTCGCATATCTATTATTCCTTCAATTTCTTCTTCTGTTTCAACATCACTCTCATGCTCATGTACTTTACTCATTCCAACATCATGATTGACTGTATCAATCTTTTCCCTCTCAGATTCATCTAGACCTTCTTTCAGTAAGCTGTTTGATTCTTTTAGTTGAATCACACTTTTTCCAAAAACATTTCCACACTAAGGGAAATTACCTAACTTCTGATTCTTCTTTGATGTTTTTCCCTTTTCCATGGCACACAGAGATAAGGGAAAACTGATTATTTGACCACACAGATCAACTATACCAAGTCGGAGCAAAAAAATATGATAACAACAACATTCCCTCTGATACAAATTGTTAGGAACAATAGGGGCCTATATACCCTGAGAGGGGGGGGGGGTGAATCAGGGTATGGATATTCTTTTTCAAAGTTATTCCTACCCCATTGGATCTTGGCCTCTTTATTACAAGGGTCACTTTGTTTTCTCTTTTGTGTAAAATATGATCACTTCATTACTTCTTTATCTAATGATGATCCTTTGATAGAAATTCAGGGAAGAAAACAGGCAGACACATAGATTTTTACTTGGTTCACCCTCACTGGGCTACGTCCAAGGAGCATACGCCGACAAGTTGCCGGTCATACCAAATTGCACTATTTTTCAGTAGATGTGGATACAATGTTCATTCTAGATCACTTATATGCCCAGGCTCACTACCTTTACAAATTTTAGGGTCATCTCACTGCTTTCCCAAGGGTCACTCCCTATTTCTCTCTCTCTGGCTCACTGCCGGTGAAGAGGATCACCTTCTATCTCTTCCTTTGCTCACTGCTCAAGGAAGGAATCCACTCACAGTTTATAGACCTGTAGGTCTCTTCATTTTCATGATGGAATGAATCTTCCTCTGTAAGTAGTTTCTCAGTTGAAGCCCAATTTTCACCCGTAGATGAATATATCTTTGCACGGAAGGTATCAGGATAACTTCCAGCTTCAATGCAGCCCGAAAAACACTACTGGAAATAAACCTTACTTGGCGTGCAAGTCTAACTCGGCACACAAGTATCAGTGCTCAAGTCACAAAGAGTGTGCAAGTCCTCCTCAGACACTTACGCGACTCAAGCTTCCTCAACACTTAACCTGCACGACACAATTAATTTTACGCCCAATCCAATATTGGTGCGCAACTCTACCCTAGCGCGCAGCTTCAAACACTGGCACACAACTATCACCCTGGTGCACAAGTCCCACCTGCGCGACCACACACACCACTTGCACGACCACCACACCTGCGCAATGGGAGCTCTGATTTCTCAAAGTGTTGAACTCCGGTGTAAAATGAAGAGGGGTGGTCCAGTATTTATAGGCAAATTGACCACCCTGCGCGATGGCGCGCAAGTCACCTGTGCGACCCAGTCTCAGCGCACAGGTCTTATGTCTTTTTAGACACTTGCGCGACCGACTCCCAAACTTGCGCAAACCTATTTCCTTAGCCATATTTTGATCATCTGATCTTGAAAAACATATAGCACGCATGTTTCCTAAACTCCAAGTCCACGGTGCGGAACTCCCATTGCCAAAAACACATTTCTTCATTTGTCTATTTTCAGGCTCAAAAATTTGGCAAACACTGCAAAACGGCACCACCTTGTATCTGTTCTTTTGTACCGCCTCCAGATCATCCATTAATTTTGTCGACGTTCTTGAATCAAACATGGATCGTTGACCTCAGCTCTTGACTCGACATTCTATCATGAAATATTCTTTGTCAACAAATTTGTATGTCATTGTTTTGCTTTGTCAACAATCACCACTCAGATGTCCACATTGTCAACAAACACAATCACCTAAAAAATGCTTCAATGATGCCTTCAGGGATGTTTTCCCAACAGTTTTTATTCATGGTTTAGAAAACCATGCGCCCAAACCGTGTGCCCCATTCTGTCCACTCAAAAAGTGTCCAGACTCAATCAATTTCAAGGGGGCTATGGTAAACATTGGGGGGATGTTAGTCCTACAATATAAGAGAAAACATTACTTTAAATGAAGGACATGGTTGTGACAGAACAAGAACATTGGTGGTTTCCTACATGGATTATTTCCCTCACCCTATTTGGGCCTCCATTCTATACCTAAATAGAATATATGATATCAGATATGGATATTAGCAAGAACCCTACTACAGGTTATTGATTTATTCTTAGGAATAGGGGAGCATGGTATTAAGTTAAGGCTCATGATGCAACTTGGATATTTTTAGTCTTGTTTTACTTTTGTTACATGTATTGTAAATCATCTGGGTATACCAGTTTTGTCTGTTTTGTATAGACATAGGACACTTTTCGTCTTCATCAATGTATGTGAGCTTCCATTTGATATGGAAAATTATTCCTATTGGTTATCTATTGTTTCTTCATTATTGATGATTCTACTACTTATATGTTATTGATTATGAATTATGTTACACCCTATTAAGTGGGAATGATATCCCAACTATCACACCCTATGAATTCACTACTAGTTCAATGACTATTCTATTTGGGTAGATTCAGTTGAGGCCAACTGCTTAACTACGCTCATTAAACTATTGAGTGGCATTAAGGCCAATGATGTTTCAACATGGTATTATAGTATTATTTTATAGGATTCCTTATTATTTAGAATTGATAAAGATAAAATGGAAACAGAGTTTGGTAATGATATTTCTCAAGCGTAGATAACCCAAATTTATGAAAAATCCAAATTTCCATCAATTAGAATGTTGGTATTTCTTTTATATATAGTTAATTTTATTTAACACATGGGGGATGCACATAGTTGGTGATGTTATTATTGATATGATTATGGATTCTATTTTTTAAAAAAACTTATGATATGAGGGTATTCCATATCATGCATCATAGTAGGAGCCTCTTATATTGCATTCCATGAATTATTCTACATCATTCAAGATGAATTACATGTTTTATACTATTGTTATAGGTTTTATAGTAGATATACCAAGTGAGGTGATATGTATTCTGGAATGTGTTATGGCATGAAATAAGTGGTCACCATACGTTTTTTAATAAGGTGAATGGTTCATCAGGTATAAAAATATGGTGAACCATTTGGTTTAACCATTTTAATATTTATATTGATAAATTAGAAATGAGTATTAAATATAATGAGAATAAAAATATGAATTCATGTGAAGGTTAAATAGAAATTGATAATTTTATATTATAGAACATGAATGATACCCGTACATAATAATGGGATGTATGAAAAGTCTCTTTCATGTATATATCATATGTATGATTCCCAGACTAGACTCATGGAGAGAGTAGAGGGGTGTGTTCTTATAAATGAATTATTGTATCGTTCATTCTTAAATATATTATATTTTGATTACTGAACATTGATAATATCTTTAATTAGAAGTTTTCTTATGAAATTTTTATAGTTATGTTATCTTGAAATTTTCTAGTCATACGCTAGGAAGGTGGTGATGACCACACATCAAAAATGGTGGGCAATGTGATTCTAGTGGATACTATAGTTGTTCCAGTGGTGTTACTTGTAGTAGTACCAAAAATGGTCATAAAGAATATTGTCATTAAAGATTCGTGTTCTTTATTCATATCGTTCAGGGAGCATCGTGACCTGACTTGACTATGGAAATAATAACACATTAGTTCTAGTAATAGCATCCCCCCACTTGTTTTTAGGGATGGTGTATAAACGATTGAGATTCATTGATTGAGGCCATGATATATAACATAGATAATCTAGAGACACCTCTAGATAGGGTGGTGAAGATCAATACATGTACATTTCATGATTCTTCCAAAAGAGGGTTTTGATGTCATTACTCAGACAGAACATCATTAGGTGATTCCCTAGAGGGATTTTCATGTGGATTTCTATGAATAATTATATATATAGATATTGAGTATGATAAATCTTACGTTTTTTGGCACTTGGATCTGAGTCCCTTAAGTGTTGTGGATGGTTCCTCTTGATTTAATGTTCTTTAGTACATCATAACTATTCTGATGGGTGATGATTGATCATAATCTTGGAAATTTAAGGATAGTATCATGAATGAAATTCGATCATAGGTTAATTAATTTTAGGTGACTACAATTTATGGAATAATTAATCATGAAATTATCATAGAGAGTAATGTAAGAGGGGATGGGGTTGTGCGAAAGGATATTTCAGCACCGAGGTATGGTACTACAACGAAACATAGTAGGATGAATCATCTGGAGCTTCCACATAATGATAATAATAGTCTGAGAACATACTCAGGTGTCTTGGTTGTGTGCTACTAGTGTGGTAGTACATGACTTGAAAGGAATTAGTTTATGAGAGACCAAATTGATTTATCATCCAATGTCCACATGGGTTATCTACAATGCTTCTACAAAATGTTTCAACATTCATCCATTGTATTTTGGTCTACAAAGACTCCACATACATGAGTGGGGTCAACAATGTCTAAATATAAATGAAGATGTAATTTAGATGGCCTATTAGTATGAGGTTGTGGTCAAAATAACTGTAGTCAGACCCCAGTATTATAATGACTTCAATGTTGATCTACTCAGGGTAGCTAGATAGGATCACGTTGTTGTGATTTGTGCCATATATACATAGTGCAATATTCCATTGCTGAGAAGTATCTAAGGACTTATAATGTAATTGGTATTTTTATAGTATCCTTTACTTTATATCATTCCCTTTATTATATGGGTGATTCTCAGCGATGTATATATTTTCCCATTTTGGAGATCTGTGGGGTCGAAATTTATACATATGATGGCTTCATAAAGCTCGACACTATATTGGGGAATGAAAAATATGGTGTACTTCAGTGCAGGGAGTGACCCCTAAAGATAGGAAAGTGTCACATCATCTGGGACCACTTTTTCCTTGAGATGACATGTTTTTACATCATTCATGGGATGGAATGGTTGTTTCCAATTCATCTCGTCGTTGACTTATATCTCCAAAGGGTGACCCTTTCATCACAAGAGGGTGGTGAGTTTATTCACAAGGGCTAATGCGATGTCTAGTAGAGATGAGATGGACCTGAGCATCGTGTATTTGGAGAGGTGAAAGCCTATATTTTAAGTTCATATCTATATTACTAGGGAGAGTTCCAAATACATTTCCCTCCAGTGGTTGATCATTTAATGGACTTTCTCTGAGTAGTCTTTTTGGGATTACCACTTGAGAGAAAGGTACATTTCTCTATCAATATAGTTCTCTGACTTTTGTGAATGTCCATTCCTCCTTATACAGTGGATGCTAATGAGATACTAGAGCTCAAGAGGAAGATATTGGATTTAGATATAATCGTTTTTACTTGAACCAAAACATATCAATGGGCTTTACTAGTTCTTTTGAGAAAAATGTGGATGGTACCCTCATGATATGTGTATATTATAGTAAATTAAACTACCTTATGATTAAAAACTTCCATCCTCTACCGTGTATTGATGACCTCTATGACGAGCTCTGAGGAGCTTTGGTCTTATAAAAAATGATTTTTGATTCTGTTATTAAAAATTATGTGTTAGATTATCAAACATACAATGCACAAACACTAATAGTTGGTACTATCTATATGAGTATTAGTTTACTCTATTTGTTCTGGAAAATGAGCCGATATACATCATGGAAATGATGAACCATATCTTACATCATTATCTATATTTCTTTGTGGTGGTTTTCATTGATGTTATATTGTGGAATTACCAAATGTAACATTAACATGACCATCATCATTAAATCATACTAGATACACTCATAGAGAATCTTTAATATTGTATACTCACAAAGTTACACTTCTAGAGGTATTAGATTCACTTCCTGGGACACATTATCTCAGAGACAAGATTATAAATCTTCACAGAGTAGGTGAGAGTTTTAGTTTCCATGGAGAATCCCAAGGTTGTAGTTGAGATATGATGTATCATGGGGATAAATGGTTATTATAAGTGTTTTATTTAAACCTCACATTCCTAGAAGCATCGTATAAATGATTCACTAAATCGAGAGTGATATATTTTTGGACATATTATTAGGAGATGAACAATAAGTAGTTGAATGGGAGATTGGCTTCAGTACAGATAATATTTTTTCCAAATCCACGTAGGTGTTCCACTATTTGTTAGGATGCGTTAGATATTTGGATAAGAGTAGTTCTTATGTTAGGAGATAGATTTATGCCATACAATTCTAAATGATTGAGGCCACAAAAGAAAAATTACATGATGCATGATCTTGAGTTAGCTACAGTTTTTCGTGCATTTCATTGTTGGAGACACTATATACGTGGAGAGTGTTTTATGGTGTATATAGACAAAAAATTCCACCTATACATATTTACTAGTGTGATCTGAATCTGATGTAGTGATGGTTTGTTGTATATCTCGAGTCTTTTGACATGAAAATTTCCTACATGCCTATTAAGGGAAATGTATTGGCTGATGCACTAAGAAGAAAGACTCAAGTATATGTAGTTCAACATGAAAATAACGAGTGAAAGGTCATGGCTATGTTATCTAAGATGCACATAAAGGTGAATGATAGTCAGATAGAATAAATTTACATATTCTAAATCTACCACATCTACCCTTTTGGATAGTGTTTGAATGAGTATTCTATCATACATATAAGGCATAGTTCTGTGGTTGAGTGTGAAGGGTGAGGAACCTCCTCTTAGTAGGACACTGGGTGAAGATGAAATCATGTGGGTACATAGTTGTGTATTGATTTCATCATACAAGTATGGATATATTAAGTGGTACATTCATGCTTAAGTATGGTAAGTTTATCCTAAAATAACCATGTTGTATTAGGATTTACAGAACCAATACCAGTGTCAGGGTATAAAAATTAAAGTTTCTTGTTTTTTCATGAGGTGTTCACTTGTCAGCATGTGAAGGATGAACACTAGTGACTCACATAACTTTTACTACAACTATATTTTCCCTAATAGAAATGGAATTATGTTGATATGGATTCCATGATAGGTTTACCAAGTCCTCATTGAGGTAATGTTGTTGTTTGGGTTGTTTTTTATTGGCCCACAATGGTTTTTAATTTCCTACTAATCAAGGATACCATTTGTGTGGATGAGCTTGGAATATTGTTTTTCTATTTGATAATATGGCCTCATGTGGTAAATTATACTTTCATTTTAAAAATGGAAGCTTGTTTTACTTCCTTATTTAGGAATGGTATATATAGGGAGTTTGGTACACATTCAATTATATTGTTTAAATAAACTCTTACCACGTGGTAAAATTTTACTATACTACCCATGTAAGAAAATAAAATAAAAATAAAGATTAAAATGTCATTAAAATTAAAATATATAATATTTTATATGTCAATGGTAGTGTATAAACCTCATAGAAAAATATATGTTCATAGTATGGAATGTGTCTAAGAGAAGGGATATTGAGAAAAAATTACATTACCTATTTCTAACCATTGAATATTAAACCCCATGAAATAAAGATCATAAAATGGATATGTAAATACCCATAAATTTATTTATATTAATCATTTAATATATATATATATATATATCTTTGTGTTAATTATACACACAACATGTAATAAATAGTTTTTGAACATTGCTTTTGTGTCATGGAAAATAAAAGTGAGACGAGAAAACCCTTACTAAATGAGAATTGTTTAGAATAATGATCCCCATGAAAAAATAACATAAATTAAATATTTTTAAATACATAAATAATTGAAATCAATTATATTATATTTAATAGTTATTTATATACACCACAAAAAAGAATCAAGTATTGAATGTGGGACGTATCTCAAGGAAATAAAAGGAGTCACAAAATTCCCTTATATTATGTTTTGAACTTCTTGATACTAGTAGAAACATCATGCATAATCAAAAAGTTTTTATTATAAATATTTTATATAAACATATTATTATATATAATACAAAATATGGTTTTATTATGTCTTCATATTACCATCATATTAACAATTTGAAGTTAAGGTTTTTCTTCGGGTAATATCTGTTTTGCTTTTCGCATGTGTATTAATTTGTAATATTTTTTGTACTCATACTAAAAACATTATTTATAGAATGTGAAAAATGAAATAAAAATCATGTAAATTTAGTATATATGTATTTATAATAATCATTATAATATATAAATATTAAATGTATGAATCCATTTATGGAGACGGTAGGACGTACATATGTGTGATGTTTTATTCCATTTTTTTGAAATATTTAAATAATGAAATTATGTAAATTCAATACATAAATATATAATATAATAATATTATCATTAATATTTAATATATATAATACAATATCACTAAAACAATTCTTTATTCCTTCTATATAGTGTGTGAAGAAGTCATATCTATTTGTGGAGCCGGTAGTGCACACTTCCCTAAATTAAATTGTCATATTTACACAAAATAGAAATCATGAATGTATGTGTTATATAGTAGTTAAATAAGAATATTAATTTTTATATATCATATAAAATTTATTTCCCATCTTAATTTTAATCTATTAGAGGTGTTGATAGAAAAATGAACAACATTATTTGGTGAGGCAGTAGTTTTCCATACGCAATAATGGTTAGTTCGTTACTGAATTAGTGGATCTGTGAATAAGTGTATGAAAAAAAAATTATCAAAAAACATATATGTATATTTAGGATACTGAGGATATAGTATATTCATGAAATAATAAGATTTTAGCTTGTAGATTAATTAAATTAATGAATGAATCTTGTGGAAGGATGTTGCCCATTATTTGTGTAACTCCCTTTCGTTTTCACCAAAGGGATCACTTGGATGGATTTATACCCAAAGGGAGGAATATAATAGTATGTTAGGGTTTTTTTGAAGTTAATTAAGTTGTTATTTTATAACCCTATGTGGTTTGAGAGGTCCGAAGATAGACGAGAGTTTGTGGACTTTTATAAGCTATATTGGAGACAAACTTTCCATTTATGAAAACAAGTTAGGTGTACCCACTATTTTAGTAATGTAAGACATAAAACCCCAAGAAAATCAATAATGGATGTTTTATGGCCGAACTATGTTCATATAATTGGTTTTGGAAAAGTGGATAGGGCATTTCGGCACATATGTTGATGTTTTTTCTCTTATTAATATTTATTATAAGATAATCAATATAATTAATTTTAATCACATTCACTAAAATATTTGAATAAAGGTTTATTAGTTATTATTATAATATAAATAAATTTTCTATCAAAATAGTCTATATCCAATATTCTAAATTAAATAATAAAAAGCAAAAAAATAATGTTTAATGCTAATCTTGTAGACATGATGAGAAAATAGGTTTTTAAATTGAAAATGTTCCAAAACATATAAATATTTTAGATCTAAATTCAATATTAAAATGATTATATTGACACAATTTGGATTAATTGATTTATAAGTGATATATTTTATGTTTAAAAACAACATGAAATATAATTTAACTATATAAATATAATTGTTGAAAAATTAGTTTTAAAATAAAATTTAATACTTTATTTATTCACCAAAAATGGTATTTCCTAAAAATATATTAAAATTTCCCCCTAAGGTAATTTTGAAATTTTGATTTCAAAATTTATTTTTATATTATTATATTAAATTTAATAACAATTACAAATTAAATTTAACTATAATTTACTAAAGGACAAAAAAACCAATTCATTTGAGAGAATATTATTATCAAACAAATATTGACTTTTCCAATATAACTAGTTTTATTATAAATTTTTTTATCTATATATATATAGTATCTATGATATTTTTAATATAGTTATTTCTATTAATATTAATATGTTTAATGGATAGGTTATACATATATCATTTAAATAATTATAATAATAAAATCATTTATCATAGAAATTTTATGTAGTGTTTAACACAGTCCTAGGCGCTATTACATGGATCAAAAGAAAATACAAGTCTTGTATATATTGTATGCAAACAGAATTTAGTCATTTTATAAAAAAAATTATTCATTATTGTGTGAAATGAATAATATCAGAAATACTAAATTTATTCACAACAATTATTTCACAGAATGTCATACTTTTACATTATACCACAATAATATATTATCACACGCATTATATACATAGATATTACATAAAAATTGACAAATATTCATTGAAATCAAAAAAAAATACACCAAGATTATATAGGTCTAGTTTGTTTAGAAACTAGGTAACAAAAAATATTAGTTGATAATACATTTACATTGTCTCAAGCTTTTTTATTCATATATAGACTACCTTTTATCATATCTTACTAATACTCTTCTTCACAATATTGAAAAATAAATGTAACAAAGGGTAATATTAGATGCTTAGTAATGGTAGTCACATTATATATCAATCATTTAATAATATTAATACATAAGAACATAACACTTGAATATATTATCCTGCATATGCATGATCAAGATATCATGTCATGGGATTAAACATAAAAGTTTATAAAAAATAAATGAACATATCCAAAATATTCAGAACATAAAGCATTTAATTTTTTTCATACACATAAGAATATGAAATCATTCAATATTATTCATGGATTATTTCCAAAACCATCATGCATACAAATTCCATTACTAAACGAGATTTACATCATATTTCATATCTATATTATTGAACTGAGATCATTTCCCCTTACAACACTATCTATAACATGGGATATAAATATTTACCCAATTTATTCAGTAGAGATATTAATCTCACCCATGTAAAAATGATATCATTCATATGTGTTCCACAAAACAGAAATCATTCATCATAGAATAACCTAATGAATAAGATGGGTTTCCTAAATATCATTCCATCATAATAAAATCCATATAAAATTAGTGTTGTTTATAAATTTCAGTCTACTATAGACATAATAAAACAATATAATAATAGGTAGAGTATAATTGAAAAATAACCATATTAATGAATACCATCTTTGATCGAAAATAATTTATCTACAACACATGAAATTAATTATCAAGGAATATCTCCATTCTTATATTTTTTTTCATTCCTCTAAATGCCACATAATTTTAAAAGAAATTAATTCCCTATAAAGTAACCTTGAAATATTTTATAGTAAGGTCCATGGCTATATTGTGTTAATATAATCAAAAAATCTGTTTTTACCAAATAATTTAATGAAAATATTCTCCTTTTCCTTTTATCATATAAGTCAAAATGTTCCTCATATTAAAAAATCAACTGATTCATTTCATACCATTTATTAAAATTTTCCCATGGGTAAAATTTTTACTAAAAAATTGTTGAAGAGTATAAATAATTTTTTTTAATACATATTTAGGAAATATGGACTTGGATGATAAATATACCCCATTAAATTATTATGTATAAACAATCTCAAGTAATAATGTCTTTTCAAAATTATCAATTACCATAGTTATAATACACTTGTTATATCCTAACCTCTTGTATAATCGTCTAAATAATATCATTTACTTACTCCATAATCATGTCAATTTTAACGGTATCATATGAGATCATATTATCATCAATTTGTTAAAAACATTACATTTTCACTAGTTTTTTCGGGTATAATCAACTTCATTTTCTTATGCATGTTTTGATGAATGAGTTACTATTATTTTACAGAGATTATAATAATATAAGTTCCAAAATTATATTAATATAACATATATTATATATTTTAATTATATATGTTTATATAATCTTTATTTTTTGGTTTTCCAATAGAATGAATCATAATGCATCATGGAGACGATATGTCATACGTATGCCTGAGTACCGATATCATTACATTAATTATGAAATGGTATGGAATTGGATGGTGTATATATTGTTCCCATATAAAATTCTTGTTATAATAATCATATATAGTTATTATTTACATAATTACATCAATCCATGTAATGTGGTGGTGAAAAAATATTACACCATACTACCGAGATAGTAAGTCATACATTTGCACACATGTTGACATCTATTTTCCTTGCACAGATAAAAAGTGTAATATGATTGATTCCTAACAATAATTTCATCTCAATATATAGTTGAAAATATAGTTACTACTTATTAGTTTAAAATAATGTAATAGTATATAGAAGATGAAATGATCTTGATAGAGATAGTAATGGAGATTTTCACTTCTTCAGTGTGCTCTGTCCAGAACTCCTCTTCAAAGAACTAATTTTTGCTTTCGTGAAGGAAAGCACCTCTATAATGTGACTACGGAATTTTATCATATAAATGTTTGTGGGGTGGATTAACTAGAAGGCTTAATGAGTTATGAAGAAATGTGGTAGGATTTTTACTATTATTGTTCAGGTTGGGGAACCCATGAAATTTCCAAAAATATTTATTTATAATGAAATCAAAGCACATTAATAAACAACCATAATATCATATTTTCCAATATTAGATGAAATAATGTTGTAATATAATAAAAAAAAATCAGACTTGTTTTTCAATCCATTTAACCATTATCATTTTAGTTTAAAACATAGTTATTCTATTTAATATTAACTAAGGTATCTAATATTTCATATTATAAGTAGGAAATATTTACTTATTTTATGACAATTAGAAAATAAATCAATATTTTTTAGCATTTTCAACCAATTCATAACTATTTTATATTTTTTAATTTTTTATGATTTTTAATTAACTTAATAGAATATTATTTAAAAAAAACAATAGTTTTAATTTTGATAACATAAAATTAATTGATTTTTAAAAATTCAAAGATATAAAGTTAACATAAAAAATGTTTTATTATGTTTATAATAGGTCAAGGTCATATTGAACATTTTTTGGATATATTAATTATCCCAAATTATATTTATTTTAATATTTTTAAAATAATGTACTTATTATCTCCATTAATTAAATAATTACGTCATTATTTTTGTCTAATTATTTAATAATCCAATTTTCATTTAAAATTTAAAACAAAATATGATAATGAAGATAGTTATTCTAGCTTTCAGAGTAATATTTATAGTATAAAAGATCATATGAAAATACCTATATTAAAAATTATATATTTATTAAAACATGAATGTGAAAACATTAACATCACATTAAATAATATATTATAACTGTCATAATATTTTCCATATTTCTCGAAATGGACAATAACTAGACCATTGGGGGAATATGGTCATGATATAGTCAACCAATAATATTTTTTCATGATTTCAAGACTTTTAATGGTCATTATCATTTTAATAAATATTATTTTACTGATTTACCATGAAATAAAAAATTTATGTATCATTAATGTATAAGATATTAATAGGATTATTTATTTCCTAAAAATTAAAAATAACTGTACATTATATATAAGAACATAATAGATACCAAATTAGTACTTATAATTGACTTTAACTTTTGTATAAACATATATTAGAAGTTATATATTTATTAAAATTTTATTAAGACATAAATAACTTATTTTAAATAAAATAAATTAAAATTTCTAATATCATATAAGTGGCATTCAAAGGAAACCATTTCATCCCAAGGATGATTTATGTCATAAATCACTCATAGAATTATATTAGTAAAATTGATCGGGTAATTTTATAACATATGTTTTACCCTTAATTAATCGATTCGACCTTTTACCTTAAAAATAAAAAACTGATGATGCTACTATTCATAATCCCTAAAACTAAAAGAAATTTACTATCAATATTTAGACAAACTAATTCAATATAAGGAATAAAATTTACAAAATTCATAAACTTATTTTTTATTTATTATTTAAAAATAAATTTCATTTTAAAAATGAGAGAACATGTTTTGAAGAGTTAAAACATTTGAAATGATTGAAAATTTTTTACATATGAATTGAATTTAAAATTAATACCAATAAGATACATTATATTAACTGGTTAAAATTCTATCTCTTTAGACCTAAAAAACTCAATAATTTAATTTAACACTATAAATTATTTTATTGAGACATTTTGTTTTAAATTAATATTTATTATATTTTTATTATTCATAAAAAAATTGAATGTTTTTAGAAAAATAGAAAAAAATGAATTCAATGAAAATTTGAATATCATACTTCAAAATAATAAGTTGATGTTATCATTTAAAAACTATTAATATGTTAAAATATTAATTTGAAAATGATTCTCTTTTATAAGGAAATGAAAATACCCATTAGAAATTGGTGGTTCTACCACAAAAAATTAAACAAGGAAGTGGTATTGTTCAATAGAACATTTTCCCTATGATCAAGAATCTCTATAGATTTTCATTTTTATAAATATCTTTCTCTATAAGTATGACTTCTATGTTTTGTACATATGAAGGATTAAGTATTAACATTCTTATGAGAGATAAAATGAACACTTCATGAAGTTGAGATATATTAGGTGTGTAATGACCCAAAAAATCGCAATGGATTGAGAGTATAACGAGTCAATTCGAGGCCTTATGTGACATCCCAAATACACCAAAGGCTAGAAAAAAATTCCAAAGGGTTTTAAATACTAGTGTGGGGAAATTTACCCATTAATAAATTAACCAATAAATCATCCAAACATAACATAACATTTACTATATGATGACAGAATGAATGAAAAACAACTAAACATCATCTTGTATCTCAAAACAACATCAATGTAAGAAACAACAAAAGAAAACCCATGTATCAAAGTATACAATATATATACTACACAATACTCTCAAAAGATTAAAAAACTCCACGATCCACGAGCTCCAAGCTCCAAAATCTTAGAATAGCCCAAACCTCATGAGTTATTGCTAAACACATGTGAAATATCACATATTAACTTTTCCTAAAAGGTAGCATCTGTAAAAGAACCGAAGTTCCAAAGTAGGGGTGAGTATAAAACTCTGTTGGTTTTCCCCAATTAGATCCATTCTCATTCCAATATGATAGAATAGTTAGAAATGATTATAAAAATAGTTTATAGAAAACATTTTCTAAAAAACAGTTTATTATAGAATATAAACAAGTACCCAAAACCATTCATTACAAAAAGCATACAAGTGAAATTGAAACCAATTTTCCCAAAAAGATATTTTTCCAGAAAAATAAAAAAACAATCTTAAAACTCATTTGACAATATCCCTTTCTTGGAATACCCAACCATTAAACAAACCATGTAACTGACCATGCATGCTATGTTATGACAGTTCCATACTAAGGGCTGGTTTCTCATCGATCTATGTAGTGATCAAAATGTCATTGTTTATCATGTTCCATTAACACTTTTGCACCAAGCACAAGGTCATATTTCATAAAATCCCCATATATGGAATTACCAGGTTCTATTAACCCTTTGACACTGAGCACAAGTATAATTTTAAACCAATCCCCATATATGAAACATGGACACACACCACATATTCCAAATCATCATGACAAAACAACCCTTTAAATAAAACTTCCTTTTTATTGAAAAACATTTCTGTCAAAACCATTTCAATTCAAAAAAACATCGATAAAACCCCTTTTTAAGGAAACCATGTCTATTGAAAACAAATTTTATCATCAACCATTAAGAAATTACAGAAAAACCATAATTTAAAATCAATATTTTAAATCCATGAAACTAAACCCCATTTGCATAACTATTTACCAAGATCACACAATTTAAAAAAAACCATAAATCATCACTAAAAAATATTTCTCCACGCTTTACACAATCAATTTATTTTAAATAAACCAATTTTAATCAATACCAAAAAATTCTAGTAATGTGATTCTGGATAGAAGCCGTTTACCTTGATGTTTTTGACGAAACTCGAAAATAGACGAAGATCGCACAAGAAAGAGGGTCAATTCTCTAAGAACAACCTTAGTTATCATATCCTGGAAATATCAAGACTAAAAATTGAATTAATGGGCATCCAATAACGTATATAAACCAAATATGTGTTCATTTATGGGAATGAATAGTGATTAGAGAAGTAGACCTAACCAGATCTAAGAAAACCTGACAAATTAGGAATGAACGTTGATATTCCTCAAAAATCATATCAATATTCCCTGAAATAATCTTAGATCTATTCATCTATAATGAAAAACACCATATGCATCATTAAATGATGTTACAATTTTCATATCTATCAACATGAGGTGTAAATGAAATAAAACAAAAAGTAGATATGGAGGAGTTTGTAGAAAACGTAAAACAATCATGAAGATCGATACTAACCCCAAGAATCAGGATAGAAATCACAGAGGGAAAGATCTAGGAAGGCTATAACATGTTTGGGGAGGGATTTGAATCATTATAGGGAGAGTAATCGTAAAATATGTGTGTTTGGAAGCCAAAACTAAATATATAGACAAAAATGAGTGAGCTCCTTGAAAATAGGATATAGATTTGGCCTCTGCACAATGTATGACCACAATGTTTGGGACAATCGTGAATGAATCGTGCGACCTTTGGTTTTTCCCCAACACACCATATATAAACCCCAAACTCTCACATCCATGACCTTAACCATTTTTATGGAAACAAATTTTTAATGGAAACATCCCACTTTATGAAAACACCCCACATTATAGAAACTCTCTATTTTATGGAAACTCTTAATTTTATGTAAACTCTCAATTTTATGGAAACTCTATATTTTATGGAAACACTCTTATTTATGGGAACTATATTTTTTATGGAAACCCAATTAAAGATGAAACATTTAAAAAAACATGAGGAAATGGGTTATGTACCCAAAACCGGGGGTACTACACTATGGAAGCGTGAATATATAAGATACCTTCTTAACATGATCCCAAATTTTAGAAGTAATGATATTCATGGGGATCAAAATAACCTTAATTATAAATATCATTTCTTTCTTTCATGGATATATTCAATTAAATTATTTATCGACAAATTCTAACTATAAGATTTTTTTTCTGTTGTCAACATAACATTTTTGTTGGCCCTAAGATTCTCTGATATGTTGTTGAATATATCTGACCATCTCATTCATTTCATTATCCTGATTAGGTCCTAGAAGATTTCTTTTCCCCAATGTAATACTAGAAATATTGAGTTTTTCAATTCATTAAATAGTGGGCTACATAACAATCTCTCTAAATATTACAGTAAAAGATATTGGTGTAAGAAAATTCCACCAACGTTAGCTATTGATCCCAACCACCTCTAAAATTCATAGAGTATTCCCTAAACATGTCACATAGAGTTTTAATTTTACTATCATATTGACATTAATTTTTATGATCATAATTATTTATAAAAAAACTCTGTATCTTAATCCTGTTGAAGAAATCACCAGATCATTGAGGTAAACCTCCGATCTTGTTATGATATAACAGAAGGTTGTACTCAATGCAATCTTACAACATCCAATACATATATCTTAAATATAGGTTATAGAGTTTAATACTATCAATTATAAATAATGTGTTATGAATTCTAAGTAAATCAACTATAACCTATTTATAATTATTTCTATTATATCTTATTGGAAGTCCTATGACAATGTCTATAGTGATATTTTCCCATTTCTATTCTGGTATGCGTAATGGTTGTAACATCCCCTTAGACAATTATCTCATAGAATTAAATTATTGATAACCCAATCACTGAGAGGAATATTTAGCAAAATATAATTTCATTTCATCCCACAAGAAATACACATTTAGGTATCTATACATATTTGTTTTTCCCCAATGATTAGCGATGGAATAAATATGAGCCTCATCTAACATTTCCTTCTTTTATTCTGGTATGGGATGAATATAAACACAGTTCATGAACAATATTATTCTATTACAATCAATTTTCAGTTTAGGAAAATTTCTCACCATTTTTTGTAGCTATACCTCTTCATTCTATGCCTCCATAATCTTTAAATTTATACATGGTTGAATATTCATATGAAAAATATAGGATTTATCCCCTTCTATTAAAATATAAAGATAAACCCTTATAAAATCCATAAATATTTGTTTTTTTAAATTCATCATGTAAAGGATAGCATGGTTGTTTCGAGTCAAAGAATCTACCACCTTGTTTTCATTCCCTCAGTGTTAATGTAATAAGTAATCATAATCTTTAATTAACTCCAAAAATGTTCTTTGGTTTATATTGAGCTCTATTTGTGTGAAAATATACATTAAATTTTATGATTTGTTTAAATATCTCACCATTCATTATAAAGATAATTAATTAAATTGTTATGTCAAGGGATTAGCATATATAACTCCAAATCCAGAGTTGGGAAATTTTTCTCAAGGATTTTAAATTTTCCCGAATCATATGATATCACAATATGATTTTTCATGAGAAAAATTCCAAGAACATTCTTGGATTCATCAATGAAGATCAAATATATTTCACTACTACAAGGATGTTTGAGAAGTGGTGAACTATGTGAACATCATTATATCTATTATATGTTCTATTCATATTCTTATATCCCTAAAAAAATTCGTATATCAAAGGCAACATGGTGAGTGCATTACATAGTTTTGAAAAGTCTTTGACAAAGAATCAATAATATCTAGACAATACAAGAACAATTCAAATATTAATTGCTATTTCTTTTCTAGGACAACATTATTTTAATTATATTTTTTCAAGATCCCTAAATATTCCTTATCTTGAGATTATTTGACCTTAAAATTTTTCAGAAACCAAATTTCAGACGTGGTAATTTTTTCATAAGGATTACACTTTTTAAGGGTCTTCAGTACAACTCTCAAGTGATCATTATTCTCTTCATTACTCTTCGAATATAGAAGAATATTGTTTATAAGGACTAAAAAAACATATCAAAATATTCTATAACGACAATTCTCATTGTACACATAATGATTGCAGGGGACATAGTAAGACCCAATGTTGTCCATATAAATTGATATTGTCCATACCTTGTATGAAATGCCATCATTGGAATAACCTCTTTCTTGAACCTTAATTAAAGATATCAGAATTGATGATCTACCACAAAAAAATTATTGAGTATGTTTTGTATGTCGAATATGTCAACAATGTGGGGAAGATGCTAATTTTTATTGATACTGATCCTATAATGTTCTCAATAATCAATGAAGAGTCTCATTTATCTGTATTCCATCTTAACAAACATTTTTGTAGAACCACATGTTGATGAACTAGGGAATATGAATTCATTTTCAATAAAATATTGTAGTTTCTTCTTCAATTCTTCAATATCAATTAGGTCAATTCTACAGGTTTTCATTGATATAGGAATAATACCAGGTATGATTTCAATATAAAATAAAACCTCAAAATTTAGTTGAATTCCTTGAAATTATTTCAGAAAGAAATCAAATAATTACATTAAAATAGTTCTACTATTATGGTTTAGTTTCTTCAAAATAATTTGAGCTATTTATCATTTATTTATATCATACAAGGAACCTATGAATGAAAATATTTCCCCTGGAAGGTCATATTCATCGTATCATTGATAAATAATCATAGATTGATCTGTAATTTGATATGTGACTAACCTTCCTCGGAAATTGATATAATTTCTATATATAGAAATCCAATAAATGCATTAAATCACATCAAATTCCATAAAATTATGGATCACATTATTTTTAGGAAATACTATCCCACAAACTTCAAATGTAGATGAATGAGAAAATTCGGATCTGATGGTAGTGACATTAATAGTGGTCACAACTAACTCAAAATCTAATTATCGAGGTAATTTGAATATTCCCTTAAAATTTTAGAAAAAAAAATTAGTGGACCCAAAATAAAATAAATCATTTTCTACTTTTGAGTCAATGGTATGTCTACATTTCACCACTTCATTTTCAAACTCCAATTCCTAGAGAGTGATCACATGTGATTTTTTTATTAGTCTTTAAGAGATTACTGATTTTTGTCATCATAAATAACCCAAGTATTTAGGAATTGGTTGGAATATTCAAATATTTTCATTCACATATAGAATCAAAGTGTAGGATGTGAATTATGTGTAGCCTTTTCCATATTCCCATCATTATACATCTTGTTCCAACCACTTCAACATTCATATTTCCAATGACATTATCTCCCACACTATAAACATTTTAATTCACTTGATGAAAATTTACTCCACGATTCATTCTACACATTTAGTATAAGGTGAAACTCATATTAATTTAAGTGTGGTCTTCATATTTTCCCTCAAATTTTATTTTCCTCCATGAATAAATACCGCAGGACTAAATTGTTACTCAAATAACCATATCATCATTGATAACACATGGAATGATTTAATTATAGCTATTGAATTCAATTATTGATAATTCTCTATCTATACATTGTTTTAATCCAAAAAATTAATGTGCAATTTTACTCTCAGGTGGGATAATAATTCAAGAACTATACCTTACAAGACAAGAAATATTTTCTTTGTATGACAGATGGATCATACTTTTTTCTTATGTTCATTGAACTCCTTATCCATATTTGACTAAAAACTACAAGGAATATACTTATTGAAAAATAATTTTCTGAACACATCCAATTCCATTGATTCAATTTCATATCTTTTCCTCATATTATATATAATATTCCACCATTGGTCAGATTAACCATCCAAATAATAGAATACTATGATGACTTTATCATGTTCTTAACATTCGAGAACTAAAAATATATTTTTATAGGTACTATTCAATTATTCATCCACTAATGGATCAGAAGACCCATTGAAATAAGGTAGAAGCTACCTCATAAAAAACTCAACAGAATGTTATTCAAAACATTTAATTTTTGGAAGTCCTAAATTACTGATTACATGAGAATGTTTTGTGAGAATTTATTCAAAAATGTTCATTTCATATCCTATAAAAATTGGTCACTTTAAAAGAAAATCATTTTGTTTCCCCTATCATTTTTCATTAATGAGGTTACATTGGGTTCCAACCACTGAATAAAACTGAGAAACATGGTATGAGAAACACAAATCATAATGGGGAAATAATAATCATGAATATATGTTCAATTTATTACACAATTGTTTTTATTATAAGTTATTCATGATCATTTCAAAAACACTTGGACTGTATTCTATACCTCGATATATAATTTGTGTTCCTACTGAGGTTTTCTCATCTTAGTTTCCAAAAGATTACTATAATATTTCTATTATACCAACTATAATAGAAAATACATTAAATACTTAGATATTACTTCAAAATTGATGAAAATTCAATAAAAACATAATAAAATCACGCTAATAATGTATATGTTTAATTTCTCTAAAAACTGGCAAACCTAAAAAACCGGTTCATAAGAATTCTATATTGTCTCCTTACTTCATCATATCTATTCCCCTTTTGAATTATCTTACTAATACACTTCTACAATTCTGAGGGAAAGAAACATAAGAAAGGGCGAGATCACATGCTTAGTATCTGTAAGCAAGGGACATATTAATTATATAATAATCATAAGACATAATAATATAAAATTTGAAAATCATATCCATCATATGGAAGATCATGATGTTATGTCCTTGGATAAATCCTAAGGGTTCATAAAGAATGAAATAACAAATTCCCAAAATTGATAACATAAAAGATTGGTATTGTGGAATTAAATTAATCATATGAAATCATTACATATTTTCAAGTCTAATTTTCACAACCATCATAGCTGAAAAATTCTATTATATAAACACATTTACCTCACTTTTAGACCCTATATTACAGAACCATGATAATTTACCATTCCAAACCTACCTATACCATGATATATAAATCATAACACAATGAATTTGAGGGATATATAGGTCACCCATATCATAATGAAATCATTATTACATGTTCCATTAAAACATAAATCAATCATCCTAGCAAAACTCCATAAATAAAATGGGATTCTTATTCATAATTCCAACATAAATTAATCCATATAATAAATTTGTATTTCATAATTAAAATTTAATTATTAACATAATAAATCATAGGTATAATATGGATAATATACCTAAAACATATCCCAATTAAATTATTCCATCATAGAAGTAAACAATTTTTCAAAGGTAGTTTGAAATTAATTCTTGAAGAAAATATCATTTCATATTAAAAATCAATTACCTTTCTCAAAATATAACACAATTTAAAAAGAAAATAATTTATTTTGAAAATAAAATAGAAATATAGTAATGTAAGATTCATGAAAATATTGTTCTATGAAAATTTAAAAATATATTCATTACATATATGTTAAAAGAAAACATTGTACATATACATTTATTATATTGGTCAAAAAATTCCTCGTATTTTAAACGACGAAGGATTAATTTCATACCATTTATTAAAAATTAAATAATGTCTGTAATTGACATTAAATTGTGTTATAAGAGTATAAAAAATATTTTACAAAACATATTTATGAAACATGGACATCGATGATAAATATACCCCATTAAATACTTATGAATAAACTATATCAAATTGTAATGATATTTTGAAAGTATCCCTTTACATTGGTCAAATATCTTTTATATGTTTCCTAACCTCCTATATAATGATATGAAAAAATTTCATAATGTACTTTGTAATCATTATATATTTTATGATATCATATATGATCATATTATCATCCATTTGTTAATAACAATTAATTATTACTAATTTTTCAGAAATAAAAATGATTTATTATTCTAGGTTTGTTTTTCTCTGAATATGTTATAATTAGTATACATATGTTATTGTTATATCATTTCAAAAATGATATTAAAATAATATATATCATATTTATTCATTATATACATTTATATAATCTTTCCTTAATGGATATCCTATAGAATGAATCACATTTCATCAGGAATATGGTATGTTGTACATAGACACGAGCGATGAATTTATTCATTTAATAATGAAATGGTATGGAACATGATGATATATGTTCTGTTAAAGAATAAATTTAATGTCATAATTATCATATTTTGTATTTCCATCATTATATTTATCCATGAAATGTGCTGGTGAAAAATAGATTACACTACAATGTAGAGATTGTAGATCGTACCTATGGAATGGTGGTGATTTCATTTTTGTAGGACGGATAAAAGGTGGAATGATGTTCTTCCATAACCATTATAACATCAAAGTTTATATTTTATTTCATATATATACATAACAATAGAAACAAAAAATGATGTGGAAGTATATCAAATAATATGGAGAGAGTTGGCAAAGGACAATACATCTTCTTTGGAGATCTCCCTTTAGCAATTCTCTTCAAGGAACTACAATTGGTCTTTTGAGAGGAAAATAATCTCTAGAGTGTAAATAGGAATGCATATAAGGATAATTTGTATGATATGGGTGAACATGAAGGGTATATGAGTTATAAAGAAATGAGGGAAGAAGTTCCCTTTTATAGGTGAGGTTGTAGGCATCTTTTAAATTATAAAAAATATTAATTAATAATAATATTGAACCACTTACAAAAAACACCAAAATGCACTATTTTATTAGATGATAAATATAATTTTTTTATCTCTTAATCCAATAATTATTATTCGTTTTTTAGACCCATTTAAACATTTTAATTTTATTTAATACTTATTTATTTTGATTAATTCTAAATATGGTAACTAATATTTCAATATTAAAAACATGAAATATTTTCATATTTGATGTAAATTATAAAATAAATGAATAATTTAGAAATTTTAAACCATTTCAAAATTATTTTATATTATTTAAAAATGTTTTATTATTCTTACATAATTTAATAATATATTATTTTGATAAACAATCAACAGTTTAAATTTAACCACTATAAAATAAATTAGTTATTAAAAATATAAAGATAAGAAGTCAACATTAATAAACGTTTTATTAATTTAATAATTGGTAAATATAATAGTTAATTTGTTTGGATATATTAATTTTCCAAAATATTATTTATTTTAATTTTTAATAACATTTATTTATTATCTCCATTAATAAAATAATTACAACATCAGTTTTGTGTAAGTATTTTATATACATATTTTCAGATTAAAATCTTAAAATAACATAACATAATGAATATAATTATTATATATTTCAATGGAATATTTACTGTATAATATATCTTTTAGAAAATCCTATATAAAAAATGTTATATTTGTTAAATTATGAATGTTACAACTTCACAATTATGTCAAATAAATTATTATACATATCATGCTCTTTTCGATATGGATCCAAATGGTCCGTAAATCAACCAAAGGATCAATATGATTGAGATGTACTAAAAAAAATATTTTTTCATGTGTTGTTTTCCTATAATGGTTATTACCATTTTAATAAAAACTATTTTGTAGGTTTATCATCAATTAAATAATTTTTGTATCAATAATGTATACAATAATTAGGTAATATTTTATTTACTAAAAATTAAAAATAAATTTCCATGTCAAAGAAAAAATTATAAAATTAAAAATTAGAATTCATAGTCTAATTTATCATATTTATATCAATATATAAAATTGATATAATTATTAAAATTTGATTAATACATATTTATACTTTCATTAAATAAATGGGATTAAATGTCCTCATATCATCCATGTTGGTTTGAAGGATACCATTTCAACCCAAGGATGATTTAGTTAAAAAAACTAATCCAATGATATTAATACACGTTTTTGGTGATTTTGTAACATTACTTTTAACCTCAATTACCTGATTTAACCTTTTCATTGTATAAATAATAAATTACAAATGTTAGTATTCATAATGCCCGCAAATAAAAAAAAATATTTACATAATTTGTACCTCCTCATTTTAAAAATTGAATCAATTTTTCATAATTCACAACACATAAGTTTTAGTAATTAATTTAAAATAAATCTCAATGTTGAAAGGTGAAAACTAGTATTTAAGGGTTAAAACATTGCAAAATATTGAAATGTCTTTAAATCTAAATTCAATGTAAAATTAATGTTATTGAAATAAATTATATTAATTAATAATCATGTATTATATTTATACATTAAAACCATCACATAATAAAATTTACCATAAAAATTATTTGTATGAATTTTTTTCAATTAAAATTTACTATAGTTATACTATTCATTGAAACATTAATGTTTTTAGGAAAATATCATTAAATAATCTAAAGTAAATTTTAATATCCCACATAAGATGCATAAAATTATGATCAAATTAAAAATTATTAATGTTTCAAATTTTTAATTTAAAATGAATTCTCCATTAAAAGGTGGCAGAATTCTCTATTTGAAAAATATATATTTTAATATATAAAATAAAATTTATTCATATACTATGATTAAATAACTATTTTAAGGATATAAAAAATATGTTATCTAATATATAACATATATATATATAATTATTTTCATTTACTAATTGTAATAATAGTAATTTATTACTAATAAAATATAAATATTTGCTTTACATTTAATTGGTTTATATTTTATTACAAATAATTGATGTCCAATAAATTCAACCTAGATTATCATGTGTTAGTTATATTTTTTCCCACCAACATGCCATATATGTTTTTTGGTAATTTTAAACCAGGGTCATCTCATGGTTCACTAGGACTCATGATTGTTTGCAATGAAAGATATTGAATAATTAAAACTATTTAAGTAGAATATTTCATAAAAACATTTGGGTGTAACAAATAAAATTAATTTCAACATCAAAATTCATCTGGGTAATAAAGGTATAATACTTAAAAGTTCCTTTCATTAATACCCACCATGTAAAAATGAATCTTAAAATTTTATTTTAAGAAGAAATATTTTCATGATATTCCTTAAAAAATAAATCTCATAAAAAGATTCCTAAATATGGGAACTTAGGTTTGACGTGTAAACAAGAAGATTGATGAATAATATAACTACCATGTTGTGATTGATAGTGATAGAGAATGTTTATCAGTAGAAGTGGGAGATAAAAAAACTATAAATATGTGATGATCTAAGGGGACATTAGATTCATAAAAAAGTAATTTACTATAATGAAATTTTGGGATTCAGGATCATTTTACTAATGTTGAAGATCTTTCACTAGAATATATTTCGGCATGGTTTCAGTATGATCCCAACCATTGATAGTAAATTGAAAAAAAATTCTTTATAATTTTATCTAAAAAATGAATGTGAATTTACTATTCAATATAAACTAAAATATCAAAATACACACAAATAAAATGATAAATAATTCAATTTTTATATTTTTATCGTAATGAAAAATTTGTTAGAATAAGATTTAAAACATGCATAAACCCTCATATGGTGAGATAATACATAAATTTCAAAAACCTCAATGATTCCAAACATATACGATCTAATAAATGGTTAAACTCATAATCCATTCAATGGATAAAAATTCAGATCATTATAAGGAGATCTCAAAATTATCGTAATATTGATCCCCCGTATATCATAATGTGGCTCATGGTTGTCACTTTACAAACCTATGAATACCTTGATCATATATTCACCTGAAAATTTTTAATAAAATGAAATTCCAAAAATGTTATTGGATGAAATGAATGTTTACATTTTTGAAATAGAACTGGATATATTCCATAAATCCAAGAAGTTGTAAACAACATCCATGATAATATATATTACCATTTTGGAAAATACACTATTAGTTTTCAGGTTACCATTATCATCCAATTTTATTAATCATATCCCATATATTTTTATCCAAACATCATTATATCAAAATGGAGAATAAATAAATTTTTTCCTTCCCTTAATTATATTATCACCTTTCCATGAAATCAATTTACTACCTCACTAAAACGATTTTAGAAATATTTTAAAATAATTTATGGCATACATATACCTAAAATACTTATATATTTCATGAATTATAAAACACAATCATTTAATCACAAAACATATTCTCATAAATTATCCAACATTATTCTTAATCCTTTACTCTTACTTCATCATTATATCTCATAATTCCTCAGTCTTATAATATGGAATATGAATCTTTTATTAAGGTCTTGAAACAATAATTTAATTATTATATTTAGTTTTAATTAAGATAATAATACTCAAAAAATATTTTATTCCTTTCCAAGGTCTCTTGTGGTATCATTATATTTAGAATAATACCCAATACTCTTGGTCCATAAAAATTCTATTCATGATATTTCATCTTAGGAAATAAATTATCATTATTCCCATAAATTATAAATACGAATAATTCAATGCCAATATAGTTCCATATATATCCCACTATTGAATAAAACAAGAATGCTTAGGGTAAGAAACACATTTCACAGTAGAAAATAGTTAAATCAAACAAAAATATTTAAATTATTTTTAAATAATGAAACCTATATCATTAATCTATGACACCATAAGATTATAATATATTATTTATAATCAGATTTTATTTAAATAAATCATTATTGTTTTCATTGAATTATTGAATTCTCAAAACATATCCCCCGGGAGTGTAAAACTAGGTGTGAAGAATGATTTGTTGTCATGTACCCAGTTCTGCTCTAGCCACATCAGTATGTAGATTATAGATATGATTGGTATTCTTGGAAACTAATCACTCTATCATTTACCAAAATTATAAGGAAATTTTATAAACATTAACTCATCAATAGATTTATCCTCAGATACACCCACATTCATATTAATATAAATATACATATGGATTTCACTAATTTTTTCTCATCCCAGTTTCCAAATATTGAATAAAAATTACACTTGATACCAACTATAGTGACATAGTCTTAGAAAACATGTATATTAAATCATTTTATATCATTATTCAACAGGTTATAGAACTATAAGTCAAAGGAATATAACAGTTTAGTGTTAATAGAAACATGGAACACATTAATCTAGTATAGTGAATGATATAAAACATCATTCTTCAAGATCATACACTTCAGGAAACTAATATAAAACCATTATTCATAACATGGGGAATGGAAACATAAGAATTGGGTGAGGGTGAATGATCTTTTAGAGTAAATAAAGGAAATTCCTAAGGAAAATATGAACATAAGGATGTGATAATATAATCATAAAAATTTAAGATCACTCACTACATAAAATGATTATAATCATGTAACATGGAATAATGGTTGGTAGTTTATAAGAAATGATTCATAAGAGATATAACAATATAATCCATTAAAAAATAACATATGAATAATACAAGAAATATTACTAATACACATAAGAATATAAAATCATCAGACAAGGCTACCTGAAAAAACCAACATAAAATTAGTGGATTGCGATAATAACCCATGTACATATTTCAAGTGTGGGATTCCTTACAATGTACTGTTGTTTCCATCTTGGTATAACCTCCAATGTACCCACTTATTATTTTCTTTGTATTCACTCTCATGTACCCTTTTATTTTAGGCTTCGGAATCCGTCCCATATACCCAATTGTTTCATTCTTGAGATTCACCATATGTAATTTATTGTTTCAGTCATGGGATGCCCTTCATTATGCCCTCTTGTTTTGGGATTAATAAGTTCTCAGGTTTTCATATTAATAAACCATTTTTGGTATTTGAATGGCCTTCAAAGTACCCTCTTACGCTTATAAAACATATATAATTACCCAATTCAATGGATGTAATCATAGGTCACACCAATATCAGAATGAAATCTTACATTCATAAGCCAAATGATAACAAATCATTCACCCAATAATGACCAAATAAATTATGTGGAAATCATTTATTTGTCATAAAATCAAAACATATAGATAATTGATAAGTTTTATAATCATTTAATAAATGAATAACATGTGAAAATATGTGGGCTTTCAACGAATTAATCCTATTTAAGAGAAATCGGTGTCATAAAAATATGTTTTATGAAAACATAAACTATTCCACATTGAATATGAATGATATTCACAAACTATAAAAAACTATACATTCATAGATGGAGAATTATTTTGAAACATAACATAGAACATTTATTAATGAACATAGTCATTATTCAAAAATCCTTTACATTAAACCATTACAAAATCAGTTTCTTATAAATATGGGTTTAAAATGCCATTGAAAACATTTAATAATTAACCTAATTTTTTTATCTAAAACACTTTTTAAAACACATAACTTTTTAAAAACCTATTCATTTAAAATAGATTCAAAACCTTAAAATTAGGATTATAATCATTTTTAAATCATTTTCTAGAAAATTGTTTGGAAAACCGATAAAGAAAACATGAAATAAATGAAATTGAAAATAACCGTTTTGAAAATATATTAATGGAGATTTAAAAACTATTTAAAAACCATTTAAAACATCAACCATTTTAAATAAATTAATTTAAGAACTTATAAAATATTCATGAAATCATTTTGAAAGCCATTATCCATTAAAAATTATAAAAGAAGATTGAAAACATTTTTAAAACAATTATATTGGGAAACCATTTTCATTGAAATCATATATAGAAATATTGAAAAAAATTGAATTTTTTCCATGAATGTATTTGAAAAAAATTATTATATTATTTTGAAAACGTTTTACCCTGAAAATTTATAAAATAATATTCAAAAAAATTTAAAATCATTATCTCATAAAAAATAGAAATAATATAAAGTAACCATGAAAACATTTTGAAAAACATTTCCTTGAATATACATTGAAAATTTGTAAATAAATACACAAAATGTTATGAAAAACATTTATTTGAATATAAATTGAATCCTATTAATAATTCATGAAAAAAAGTTGAAAACCATTTTAAAAAACATTGTTTTGAATGAAATCATATTTTCAAATGAAGAGAGAGGTAAAGTTAGAGTTTCATAAATACATTCTTAATAATTTTATAAACAAAAGGGTGAAAATGGTACCAATATAGGATGATATGGATTATATACAGAGGAGATGAAAATTCCAGAATACTCTATAGAGATGGATCATATTAATTTATCAATGGATGCATAATAAAAACAATCTCAATATACTTTGAGATTGTTTAAATAAAATATTATCACATGGTAACATTGAATTATACACCCATATATAAAAATGAAATTAAGTTAAGATAAAAATATCCTAATTAGTTTTCTATTTATAATTTATCATGAACTAATTAGTTTATAATCATCATAGAAAAATATAGATGTATGATATGGCATGTAACTCAATGAAGGAAAATTGAGAAAACATTTACATTACCAATTTCTTAACTTTTGAAACATAAACCACATGAATAAAATTTCTATCATATATATGGAAATTACAATAAAATAATGTTTAAGAATCATAGAATTATTTTATTGAAATTTTACAAACCACATACAAGAAATAGGTGGTGATCGTGTCTTATGTCTCATGGAAAGTAAATGTTAAACATGAATTCCCCAACTACATAACTACCTTTTAGAATAATTATTATACTAAAAAAATTATAAATTGATGATTTTAATATCCATATATAATGTAAATCAATTATATAACATTTCATAGGTATGTATATAAAAAAAATTAAATAATTGAGTGGTGAATGTTGCATGTATCTCATATAAATAAAAAGTCAGATGACATTACCTTACCTTTTGTCTTGACTCCCTTCACACTGGTACAATCCTCCTATATAATAAAAAATATTTTGTTAAAAATATTTTATATAATAGTAATATTATATCTAATACTCAATATTATTTTATTATGTCTTTATATTACCTATTTATTGTCAATTTCAAGTAATGGTGTCACCTCTTTGTTTTTCACATGGGTATTAAATGATTATATTTGGGGTCCTCATTATTATATCATGATTTAAGGAATCTAAAACATGATATCAATATCATAAATTTTCATTATATATTTATATATTATAATCTATATTATATTGAATTATGAAATGGAATACATTGATCACGTTGATGGTAGGTCTTACGTACGAGTGAACATTGTTTCCATTTTTAATTTTAATATTGAGGTAAAGTCAGTAAATGAAATAAATTCATATCTATATATATATATATCATTATAGTATCACTAATATGTCATATATAACATCTAATTACCCTAAAATAATCGCTAAAACAGTCCCTGCATTGTATGATTTAATCTCATCACTTTGAAGATGTGAAATTCCACACTACACCATAGGAAATTATCATATTTACAAAAAAAAATACATAGAATTTTGGGATGGGGTATATAATAATTATATAAGAGTAATTAAAACAAAAATATATCATATATCATATAAAAATAGATTTTCCATCACAATACCAAACCCTGATAGGTTGTAAATGGAAAACCAAAAAATATCGTTTAGTTAGAATACTATTTGATATACCGAAGAACAATAAGTTTGTTATCCATTAGATTAAAGTATATGAAATTTTAGGTTAAAACCATATCATAACAACATATCAGAACATTTAGGATTCTGAAATTTTTATTTATCCATGACATAATAAAAATTATGGTAATGTAGAAAGAAAGTAAATTTAATGATCTTTAATAATGGTGTTACCTCTTTTTTTCTGAAGCCCCCATTGGTTTTCACCAAAGTGCATCCTCAGTTAGATTTCATCCCATTGTTAGGCATCAATGAGGATGTTAGAGACATAGGGAAGTGAACTTATCTATGATTGGATGAACCAATGTGCTTTTAGAGTTATGATGAATGGCGAGTGGTGGAGTCCTTCTATAGGATGGAGATGAGACATAGTTGGAATTTTATAGAAAAAGTTTGATATACCCACTTTTTTTCTAAAATCACTGAAAAATAAAAACACAAAAATTAATTTATGTTTTATTGATGATATATGGATAGAAAATGTGTTACAGATATGTTTCTTGGATATCTGGCCACTCAGTTTTTTGTGGTATTCCCTTGTTTAACTTAATTTTTCTATAATTGATGTAATTAATTTTAATCTATTTACCTAATATTTTTGGACGGAAATTAAGTTGACCATATTAGAATATTAATATTTTAATAATTTCATGGATTTGTTACCATTTTTCTTAATAATATTCCATGAAGTGGAAAAGTTATGGTTAATGATAATCTCAAAGACATGGGGAGTAAGAGGGTTTTTTAATATTATAATGTTCAATAATTCATTAAAATTTTATATCTAAATTCACCATAATATTGATTCCAATGACTTAAATTGGATTACATATTTATTTTTGATTTATTTTAATTTAAAATAACATATAAAACAATTTAAATGTATAAATAAATTAGATGAAAAGAAGTTTTTAATTAAAATTATGTTTGTTTACAATTGACAAAATGATGTTTCTTATAATGATCACAAAAAATCACCCTGATATAATTTTGAAATTATGAAATAAAAACTATTGATTATTTAATCAAATTAAATTTGTTAAATTTTAAAAAATTATCTTATTTTTTGTTCAAATAATGTTATAAAAATCACTTCATTTGAGAAAATTGTATTTTTAATAATAAAAAGTCATTACCAGTATTACATGTTTTAATATCAATATATTTTATTTACATAAAATCATTAAAAATACCATTTAAAATTTACTAATTTCTTTTAAAATTACAATGTTAAATGTATATATTATAACAATATCATTTAAATATTTATAATAATAAAATGATGTTTCTTAGAATCTTGGTGTGGCATATAATGCATTCCATTTCTGTGTTGCATATAACACAAGATAATATATTTCTTGTGCACAGTGAAAAAAATAAAACATAGTGATTTCTTAAGAAAACTATGTTCAGTGTTGTGTGACATGAAAAATATCAATAAAATTCAATTTATTCAAATAAAATATTTTACAAAATCTCATGGTGTTTCAAAACCATGAATGTGTTATATTTGAAATCAAAATTAAATTTCAATTAATGACTATGATTATATTATTGATATATATGAATGTATTTTGTACAATAGGAATTTCATTAATGAAGGTAATCTCACCAAAAATTTGTGATAAATACCCCTCTTGAATATGTAGTATGACCCAGAAAATGGAAGTAGATTGAATTAGAACCATATATTCATCCCCGAACAGATAGAAAGTAACTAGTTATTTTATAATATTAAATGTGGAATCCTGTAGATTAAAATTGATAAGGTATATATATTAATGAGTCTATTCCATTCACAATAATCACATAACATTCATCTGGAGGAAGATTCCGAAAATTTTAACTATGTTAAATCGCACAATCATCGATATGATAGGATCTATAAACTTGAAATATCATCATTATACCAAGTGGAGTATTTACTATTAATCGAAAATGTAATCATCATGGATAATAATAAACATTTTAGAATCTTTCCATGATATTAAAGTATTTATACGACTAATCACGAATGGTATAATTTTTTTTTGGGCATACATGTCATCACCCCAATGTCATCATTCTATCATCAATATGTTACTAATACCAAAATCATTTTCATGTGAACAAATAATTATTAATCATGGGGATAAGTAACATAATCATAAAAATAATTCCAAAGATAACAAAAAAATTACATCATCCTTTCATCCTATAAAAAATTAATATCCTCACTTATATCACTATTTCTTTGCATAGGATGTCATATATTACATAATCATATTTCTGATAAAGGATTGTAATGTAAAATTTAATTAACCAAAGATTATCCCATAGGTACATATAACCGGGTGTACATATAGTCCACTTTGTCATTCACCAAGTGAATATCAACATAACAATCAACAAGTTGTTTTAGTGTTGTTACTCGTATCTTTGTCTTTTCCAAAGTTTATGTCCACTTCATTTTATCTAGACATGGATTTAATTTCATGGAAACTATACAATATACACAATACCTAATAATTAGTACATTATAATATACACAGAATTATCCCAATGGGTTTCAATAATTTTTTTCTAATCCTAATATCTAAAAATAATTAACCATACCCTAATACAAAGTATAGTTATCTGATAACTTAGTACAATGTTACATATTTTTGGATGAATATTCAATAAAAAATATATTAATATATCTCTATAACTCTAATTTTTAGTGTCTTATGATATTATATCACCAAAAAAACATCATTTATTGATCATTAATATTTTTATATAAAACTATTAACCACTCATGGTACATTTCGTGACTTATAATACATCATATACATCATTATAACCTGGGGTTTGTGAAAACATAAGAATGGTTGAGATCAAATGATCAATAAGTTTAATCATAAATGATATTAGTTGATGTTAATAAGTTATTATTATAACGACCAAAACATAAAAATTACATATAATATGACCTTTAAATGGTCTAGGGTTTTGAGAGTTAGATACAAATGTACAATTATTCTATGTTGTGCCAAAATTAATAAATAAAAACTTTTCTTATGTGTGTGATTAATAATAATGACCACCAACATTTCATTTCAATGTGACTGTTAAAAAATTAATTTTAAAGAAAGGGATTTTCTTGTCTTTTGATTAAAGAGCCTGTTTGGATTACTTGAAAATAATGATTAATGCTTAAGAAGAAAACAACAATGGCTTTTAATGAGATAGGAAGAAAAAGAGTGTGTCAGGGCTATGGTGATTATGGAGATTCATGCAGATTGCTTATTAGGTTTTATTATTCATGATAATTCAACATTCTGGATCTCAATAATGACAAGATTCCCTTGGTCCGGTTAATTTTGTCATTAAATATAAGAAATTGATTCCTTGGTCTGGTAGTCACTATAGCAACCCGGCCATTTCTTACATTACCATTACATCATTTCAAAGATACAAAACATAATAGTATTACACAAAGATGATCCAAAGGCTTAGTGTCTTGGGAAAACTAGGACAACACATAACAAATAAAACATCTAGCATAAACATTTATTTAATTTCATCTTCTCTAGCTTCTTATTGGAACTTATCCTCTCCTTAGTACATGTATCTACCTGATGATATACATAAAAATGGGTGAACTAGAAGCCCAGTAAGGGGATAGATAAGAATAATATATCATGGGGTGAGCATAATCATAACATAGGCAAAAGATCATGAACATGAGAGGAGCATAAATAAAAGACATGAAATCTGGAAAATCATAAAAATGAAACATCATTTCTTAGTGGTTAACTAGCACACATACTTGTGAAACAAGCTATAATCTTCTCCACACATCATTTCACATTTACTCATGATGTTCATCACTTTACCCAACACATTGGAGCGCTATATAATTCCGGGCACACCCATCACATCATAACATTATCATTTCTCATGCATGCCACAATGAACATATAGCATAAATGAACATAACTAACCCAAGAAAAGTAATGGGTTTCATCTCATAAAAACACAATATTAATATTTGGGTTCCCAAAAGAAAGATGGAATAATATACATGATACAAGAACCATCAACCTTGAATAAGAGGTAAAAGTTGAGTTCTTAAGAGAAGAGTTCTTTCAGAAAACATTTGGATTGACATAAACTTCATTAGAAAACATTTATATACTATAAAAGGAATTCATGTGATGAAAAAATTATCTTTAAGGAGTGACCCTATCAAAAATGGAGTGAAATATGTAGTACCCGAAGGATGAGAGTTGGGTTCGAGAATTTTCCATTACCTTGTACCCAAATGCTTCCTTCTTTTTAATGTCCTGTATAATGAAATTATATTCATTAATTAAAATCAAGAACCATGTGTACATTAATAGAGGTCATTCTGGTTTGATTATGTCATTTTATGTTCCTTTGGATGACTTTATAGAGTTTAAAAGCATTGTTTTGGGGATGTTCGTTTTTATGGTTTTTCTTGGGTTGTTCACTTGTATTCATAAATTGATGTTCGGGTAGAACATGGGTAAAAATACAGAAATTATATTAAATGTAATTAATGATATTAGAGGAGTTTTAGTTATTTTATAATTAATTATATTACATCCATGTGGATGAATTATTAGGTAAGAATTAAATGATGGCTATTTGGGTAAATTTGGGCGGTTTTTGGATCACAACGAACTTGTTTTAACTCATCACATTGTAATATGGACATAGGTTATATCCATAACATTAAATTGGAAATATCACACATAAAATATTCTGGTTCAACAATAAAAATGGTTTCATGACCAGATCTGAAGGTAGAAATGGAAGAAGAAAGCATGTCGTTCCTAAAGGTGATAAATTAACACCTCGCGAACAACATTCTCTTTAATAAAATAAAAGGAAGAGGGAATGGGGTTGGATGATATAATATCCCATTATAATCATAAAATTACATTTTATGTATAATAATTTTGTAAAAATACAATTTTTATGAAGATAGGTAGAGAGAGATCAAGAAATGAACTTGAACTGGAAAGGAAATTAAAGGAGAAGATGGAAGGAAATTACCTCTTGAATCCTTCTCTTGAGAAGCTCTTTAAGGGCTTTCTCTTGGTATTTTGACAAGACCAGACACTCTTGGACGTGGTGGAGGGGCTAGGGAAGGAGATTGGGCAGAGTTTAGATAAGTCTTGGAGTTTGAGAGGTGTGAGGAAATGAGGGTGTGACAAGTGGCTTTTATAGTGGAGGGGAGAGGGGATTCCTTAATATAAAATTCATTAGTTTATTATTTCCCCACAAGACAAGGAATAGTGAGTATTGAACGACCAATAATACTAATTTTATTATTTAATCCATAACCATGTGGTCTAACATCAGCATAACATCACAATGACCCTATAATTAGAATATTTATCTTATTTTGTAAATTACGGTATTTCACTATTCATCAAAAATTCAAGTATCCCATAAAAAACCCAAAAAATTTCACCACCCATTTTTCTATGTGTAGAATCCAAAAATGAAGTCCATTTATCAAAAATAATTTTCTATAAATTATTTATTTAATATTTAATTAAAATCATAATTTACATTAAAAATTGTTTTTAAGATTAAAACTGATTTTATTGTGCTTTAAAAAATTATATAGGGTAGTATAAAATTAACTAAAAACTATATGACATTGATTAAATAATTTATTAATACATTATGGGAAATAAATATTCTTTTAAATTAGTAAATTAATTATAATTAATTATTTATGACTTAAAAAATACCAAAACGTTTACTAAGGTCAAATTGTCACTTTCTAAGATGTTTAAATTTTATATTATTATTCATAGATAATTTTACTCTTATGTTGGATGATTTAATATTCATAAGTGTCATATTACTATTCATAAGGGTATGTTACTATTCATAATGGTACATTACTATTCACCAAAAAAATTTGTTTCATTAGACTCCAAAATTCATCTTGAACACAACCCTGTATATCGGATTTCAAAATTCCAAACATAGGAGTGAAAATTTATGTTTAAAGTTAACTTTACACTTAGTAGTTCATTATGTTGTGATTTCATGTTATTTTATGACATAAATATAATAAGGAAAATTTCTATTGAAAAACATTAGGTCGTTATTTTCTTACCCCTTTAAGAAATTTCTCCCCCAAAATTTCACATTACACAAATAGGTGAGGGTGTTTCTCCTTCATTGACACTTCTGGTTCCCAAGTTGCTTCCTAAAACTTATAGTTCCTCCACAACACTTTGAAAAGATGGTTTTTATTGTTGCCTAGAACCTTGTATCTCCGATCCAAAATCTTTATTGGCTACTCCTCATAAGAGAGATCATCTTCCAGCTACACCACCTCTAAGTTTAGTATATGTGAGGGGTCTGGTATGTACTTCCTCATCAGTGATACATGAAATACATCATGAACATGAGACATATTTGGTGGAAGTGCAAGACGATAGGCAACAGATCCTATGTAGTCAAGGATCTCTATGGGTCCAATATACCTTGGGCATAGCTTCCCTTTCTTCCCGAATCGCATGGCTCTCTTCTATGGAGATATTTGAAGGATGACATTATCTCCAACTTCGAACTCCAAGTCCCTTCGATGGTTGTCAGCATAGGTCTTTTACTGACTTTGAGCAGCTTTGATGTGTTTGTGGATGACTTGAACCTTTTCTGTTATCTCTTGAATAAGATTGGGTCCAAGTAGCTTACTTTCTCCAACTTCATCCCAACAGGTTGGAGTTCTACATCGCTTTCCATATTGTTCATCATATAGAGCCATCTGGATACTCGAGTGGAAGATAATGTTCTATGAGAACTCAACCAATGGGATATGTTGATCCCAACAACCATTGAATTCAAGAGAGCATGATCTTAGTATACCTTCAAGCATATGAATAGTCCTTTCTGAATGGCCATCAGTTTGGGGGTGATAGGCCGTGTGGGAATTTAATTCAGCACACAAAGCATGTTGAAGGCTCCTCCAGAACGTAGATGTGAACCTTGGATCACAGTCAGAGACAAATGAGAGTGGAACACCATGCAGTCTCACCACTTCTTTCATATATATTTTTCATGTTGTTCAAGCGAGTGATCTTCTTGAATAGAAATAAAATGGGCCTTCATGGTGAGTCGGTCAACCAAAATCCATATCACATTATTTCACTTTGACGTCTCTGGAGAGAGCCATGAAAAAGTCCACAGTAACATTTTCCTACTTCCACATGAGAATATGCAACGAATGAATCATACCTTTTGACTTTTGTCACTCGGATTTAACTTGCTGACATACCAATCACCTTGATATATATTCTACAATCTCCTTCTTCATGTTATCCCACCAAAAGTGTTCTCAGAGATCACGGTACATCATGGTACTCCAATGATGGATATAGAATGTTGAGCTATGTGCAGTGTCCAATAGCTCCTTCTTTATCCCAGGTGATAAAGGAACACAAAGCTGCGTTCCAATCCAAATCACACTATCATCATCGATATGGAACTCTTGCAGCTTCCCATCCGTTACTACATTCACCCTATTTTTTATCCCCACATCATCCCTTTCTTCATCGTTAATCTTATCTTGTATGGATGGTTTCCCAACCATTTAGTAAATGTAGGATGTATCCCCTACCCTTATGATTTCCAAATCCATTCTTCACAATCTAAGAATATTGGGTCTTTCTCAATCCAAAACATGGATAGAGTAGCAGGTTCTTTTCTACATAGAGAATCAGCTACATTTTTCTCCTTTCTAAGATGATAGTGAATAGAGAAATAGTAATCCTTGATTAGCTCTAACCATATCTATTGATGCATGTTGAGCTCCTTTTGTGTTAATATATACTTTAGGCTCCTTTCTCTGGTGTATATGTCACACTTCTCACCATAAAGGTAGTGACACCATATTTTCAAGACAAATATCATGGCTGCCAGCTCTAGATCATGCATCACGTAGTTCTGCTCATGGATCATCAAATGTCGTGAGGCGTAGGCTATCACATTATCATTTTTCATGAGTACACATCCCAAACCATTCTTTGAAGCATCACTATATATCACAAAACTTTCTCCACCTTTTGGTAGTGTGAGTACGGGTGCATTGATCAACCATATTTTTAGCTCCTTGAATCTTCCCTCACATTATTCTTTCCAGACATACTTTACCCCTTTCATTGTTAACTTCGTAATCGGGCTTGACAATCATGAAAATTTTCTCACAAAACATCGGTAGTACCCAGCTAATCCAAGAAAACTATGGATTTCTATGACACTAGAGGTCCTGGGCCATTCCTAAATCACCTTTGTCTTTGAAGGATCCGTAGAAATTCCCCCACTTGTGATCACATGTCCCAAGAATGTGAGTTGATTCATCCAAAAGTCACACTTGCTAAACTTAGCGTACAACTTCTCCTTTCATAATGTTGCCAACAATGTTCTTAGATATTCTTCATGTTCCTCCTTTCTGTTGGACTAGATGAGAATATCATCGATAAACACTACCAAAATTTTTTCTAGGTAATGTCTAAAGACACTATTCATCAAATCCATGATGATTTCAGCAGCATTTGTATGTCCAAAGGGCATCTCCAAAAATGTATAGTGCCCATACCTTGTTCAGAAGGCAGTATACTGAATATCTTCCTTCCTCACCATTACCTGATGATATCCAGAAAGAAGATCCACCTATGATAAGTACTGATCTCCTCTTAACGGGTCGAACAAGTCATCATTCTTTGTGAGAGGATACTTGTTCTTTTGGCTGATCTTGTTGAGTTCCCTATAATTGATACATAGCCACATTGTTCCATCCTTCTTCTTCACAAATAGAACTGTCACGCCCTAAGGCGATGCACTAGGGTGTTTGAACCCATTGTCGAGATGCTCTTGCTGCTGCTTATTTAACTCCTCCAGTTCGATAGGGGCCATCCTATTTGGACACTTTGAGATAGGAGTGGCTCCGAGTATGAGTTCAATTGAGAATTATACCTCATGATCTAGGGGAATTATGGGTAACTCTTCGAAAAATACATCACTGTATTCCCTCACAATGGGCATTTCCTCAAGGATGGAACTTTCTTTCAACTCAACCTTTTGAGTGAGGTATGATTATTCATAGGGAATCAACACCCACACCATTGAAGGAATTTTAAAACGAGATTCATGATATTCCTTTCATTTTTAGAGGAGCATGTGATGGTTTGGAATATGAAAATATATTTCCTTTTCCCGATAGTGGATATGTTCTCTATATAACGAGAGGCAGTCCATTCCCATTATAACATTGAATTTTACCAAGGGATGTATTATGATAATTTCTGAAATAATCATCCCACGTATTCAAATAGGAGAAGAGTCAAACATTTGAGTTGTAATGATTTCAACACTTGGTGTTTTTACAGATATCTCTACTTCATGGTTTCAGGGATTCAATTATATAGATCTAGCAAACTTGCAAGATATAATGGAAGACGTAGAACCAAAATCAAATAAGAATTTTTTCCATTCATGAGTGAATAGGAAGCGTACCTTGTACGAATTCATTATAATGCTCCACCTCCGCAGTGGTGATGGAATAAGCCTTCCCTTGTTCATTTGTTTTTGGTGGCTGTTGCCGCTGATTACCCTCGAGAACTCGAGGTTTACTGCACTGGTTTTCATAGTGCCATGGCTCCTTAAAGTTGTAGCATTGAACCAAGAGTGGTTATCTCTTTTCATCGGCTATATTCTCCTTCCTTTTCGTGTCTTTTCGACAATCTTGCGCATGGTATCCTTCTTTACCACACTTGAAACATTTCCCCATCCCTTTTGAGGTAGTTCCCATGGTGTAACATTCTTATTTTTGGCATGTGGGTCTTTGATTTTTCATCCAACCTTTATCATTAGATCAACCATCTTGAAACTCCAACATTATTTTCTTATCACCGGAGGCATGGAACCATCCTCCAAACTCCATCTCAACTTTGAGATCACACCGAACAACTTCTTCATAACTCCCAAAGTCTCCAATTACAAGATCCTTTCGAAGCTGTGGTTTTAATCCACTAAAGAATCTATCAATTTGGCTATAATTTTTTATAAAAAAACCTGAAGCATACCTTGCGATCCTTGTGAAATCCGCTTCATTGGTTGTGACCGATTCTACTTCATTTCTATTGAGCTCTATGATTTCTCTCTCCATCTCCGTGTGAAGAGTACGTGGGAAATATTTATTAAGAAACATTATCTAAAAGTCTTCCCATTATATCTCTTCAATATCCTCCCTTGGATTGGTGTTCTTAATCAAAGCACACCATTGATAAGCTTCTCCATCTAGATGATAAATTGATATAGTCACCTTCTCTATCTCAGAACAGTAATGAACAGAAAATATATTCTATGTGGAGTTGACCCACTGTTCTACAACTAGTGAATCAGAATATCCACTAAACGCCGATGGTCATTTCCGCATAAAACATTCGATAGCCAGTTTATCCCTCATTGGTGATGGAGGAAGTTCCCCATTATTATGGTTATTATTCATAACCTGAGATAGTTGGGTAAGCATCACCATGAATTTTTCAACTCCACCTCCCAAATCATTAGGTATGTCATTCGGGCAATCGTTGCATTGTCCCTCGCAAGAATTATTGGCCTGATTTCTCCTGGTTCCCACCATTTTCTAAAATGGAAAAGGATCGAACAAGAAATAACTAAAAAATTTATGAATAAAGTATTCATTTAAACAATTATACCAAAAACATAACACATGGGATCCCTAGGTAAATATTCTTGTGTATATATTTTTACATAGTCTCATACTAGAGGTTTTATGTAGGGTTCACTAATCCTAATTCCCAAATTAACTAAACCTTGCCTCTGATACCAACTATAGAAAACTAGAATTTTCGTAAATTACTAATACATCATTTCATAGATAAACAACATAATAGTATTACACAAAAGAGGATCCAATGGCTTAGTTTCTTAGGAAAACTAGGTCCACCCATAACAAATAAAACATATACTATAAACCATTATATAAATTATTCTTCTCTAGCTTCTTATTGGAAATTTTCCTCTCCTTAGTACATGTAGCCACCTGAGGATATACATCAAAAGGGGTGAGCTAGAAGCCTAGTAAGAGGATAGATAAGAAAAATATATCATGCGGTGAGCATAATCATAACATAGGAAAAAGATCATGAACATGAGAGGAGCATAAATAAGAGACATGAAATGTGGAAAAGCATAAAAATTAAACATCATCTCTTTGTGGTTAACTACAATACATACTTGGGAACTAAGATGGAATCATGACCACACATCATTTCACATTTACTAATGAGATTCATCACTTTATCCAATGCATTAGAGCGCTATATAATTCCAGGCGCACACATCACATCATAACATTATAATTTATCATGCATGACAAAATGAACATATAACAAAAATGAAATTAAATAACCCATGAAAAGGAATGGGTTTCATCTCATTAGAACACATTCAAAAACATTGGGTTCCCAAAAGAATAATGGAACAACATACATGATACAAGAACCATCAACCTTGAATGAGAGGTAAAAGTTGAGTTCTTAAGAAAAAAGTTCTGTCAGAAAACATTTTGATTGACAAAAACATCATTAGAAAACTTGTATATCCCATAAAAGAAAAGCAAATAATGAAAAAATTACCTTTATGGAGTTACCATATCAAAAATTGAGTGAAAGAGGTAGAACCCGAAAGATGAGAGTTGCGTTTGAGAATTTCCCCTTAACTTGAACTCGAATGCTTCCTTCTCTTTAATGTCTTGTATAATGACATTATGTTCATTAATTAGAAATCCAGAAAAATGAGTACATTAATAGGGTTCATTCTCGTTTAATTATGTCATTTTATGTTCCTTTGGATGTCTTTATAGAGTTTAAAAACATTGTTTTGGGGATGTTCATTTTTATGGTTTTTCGTTGGATGTTCACTTGTATTCATAAATTGAAGTTCAGGTAGAACATGGGTAAACATATAAAAATTATATAACATGTAATTAATGATATTAATGGATTTTGAATGATCTTATAATGAATTATATTAGATCCATGTAGATGAATAATTAGATAAGAATTAAATTATGGTTATTTGGGTAAATTTGGGCCATTTTTGGATCACAACGAACTTGTTTTACTTATCAGATAGTAATATGGCCATATGATATTTCCAGAGCATTAAATAGGAAATAAAACATATAAAAAATTTTGTTTCAACCATAAAAATGGTTTCATTACCAGATATGATGGTAGAAATGGATGAAGAAAGCATGTCGTTCTTGAAGGTGATAGATTAACACCTCATGAACAACGTTCTCATTAATAAAATAAAAGAAAGAGGGAAAGGGGGTTGGATGATATAATATCCCATTATAATCATACAATTACAGTATATGTATAATAATGGAGTTAAAATAAAATTTGGTTGAAGATGGGTGGGGAGAGATCAAAAATGAACATGAACATGAATGGAAATTCAAAGAGAAGAGGGAAGGAAATTACCTCTTGAATCCTTCTCTTGATGACCTCCTTAAGGGCTTAGAATAGACGTTTGATGAGACCCACAACTCTTGGATGTGGGGGAGGGGCTAGGGAAGGTGTTTTGAAAGATTTTATAGAAGGATTGGAGCTTGAGAGGTGTTAGGAAATGAGGGTGTGAAGGGTGGCTTTTATAGTGGAGGGGAGAGGGGTTTCCTTAATATAAAATTCATTAGTTTATTATTTCCCCTCAAGTCAAGGAATAGTGAGTCTCGAATGACCAATAATAGTAGATTTATAATATAATCCCAAACCATGTGGGCTTACACCAGCAGAACATCACACATGACCCTATAATTAGCTTATTTAGCTTATTTTGTAAATTACGGTATTTCACTATTCATCAAAAATTCAAGTATCTAAGAAAAAACCCAAAAATTTACCCCAACAATTTTTCGACGTGCAGAAACCAAATATGAAGTCCATTTTTGAAAAACAATTCGATAAATATTATTAATTGAATATTAAATTTAAATCATAATTTACTTAAAAATGGTTTTAAGATTAATTCTGGTTTTATAGTGCTTTAAAAAATTATTTAGGGTATTATAAACATATCTAAAAACTATAATACATTGATTAATTAATTTATGAATACATAATAGGGAAATAAATATTCTTTTAAATTAATTAATTAATTATAATTAATTATATATGACTTACCAAATACCAAAACTTTTACTGAGGTCAAATTGTCACTTTCTAAGATGTCCAAATTTTATTTTATTATTCATAGGTAAGGTTACTCTTATGTTTGATGATTTAATATTCATAAGGGTCATATTACTATTCATAAAGGAATGTTACTATTCCTAAGGGTACATTTCTATTCACGGAAAGTTATTTTTGTTTCAATAGACTACAAAAATCATCTTGAACACAACTGTGTATGTCAGATTCTCAAAATTCAAAACATATGAGTGACAAACTTATGTTTAACAGTCACTTATCACTTAGTAGTCCATTATGTTGTGATTTAATGTTATTTTATAACATAAATACAATAAGGTAAATTTCCATTGAAAAAATTTTGGTTGTTACAATCAAAGTTTCAAAATTATTTATTTTAGTTTAGGCCATTTATGAATTGACCAATACCTTCAATGATCATGAAGTTGTTTCATCATTATTATTATTTTGGATCCCTAAGAAATATTTCCTCGGTCTGGTTCAAAATTTACAGTAGTAGTTAACAGTGGTTTAAGAAGAATAAGTAGAATTTTAAAAGAACAAACACAACCACAGAAATCATACCACATGGAATCCTTCATAATCCACAGCCCCAACACAAGTGTTGTTTAGTAAACCATATATGACATAATGTAAATAACACCTTTGATACCTAATGAGATCAATGAGTAAGACTCTATGAGAGGTGTCTGATGGTGGAATGGCAGAGTAGTGACACCACGAAGGCTCTGAAGGAATGGTATTAGAACATCCCTCTTTTCTTCAAGTGTTTCCTCTCTCTTTGGTCCGGAGGCCAAGGCCTCTATTTATAGAAAAATAAATTACATGGCGTGTGTGAATAGTACAGGTCATGTACTTTTGTCAATGTGTTTTTGGATCTGTTTTTCATCAGTAGGTGTCCAGCCGTGCCGCCTTTGACTCACATGGTGTCAATGGTCGGTTGGTGGAGGGTACACGACATGTGTTTCCGCTACACACGGCGTGCAAACTCTTCTCAGCCACCATCTATTTCTATAATGTCATACATGGCGAGTATCTGTGTGAACACGGTGTGTACTTCCATTTTGATAATCGGATATGTTTTTGTCTTGGTCAACCTGTGTCTGAGCATGAAAGTACACGGCGTTTATATTATTACACGCTGTGTAGTTGAATGTTTTTTCTCAGTTTTCCACCTTTTTGTGTATTTGGAAAAAAACCTTCTGAAAATGAATAAGATCACCGAAATCAAAGTATTTATCCACTAAGTAGTAAGTAAATGTTGAAAACTTCTTCTTATTTCTCTATAATCTATATGAAAATGTATACACAAATCGGGTATATCATTGACTGAAAAAATTTCCAAAATCGTTATATAATATTTTTGTCTTCAATAGAAAATAACCATTTATTTCACATGTCTTTAACAATTTTTCAAGTGTTTCTAATTCAAATTTTTGATGAATCACGTGTTAAATATTAACATCACTATTTTTGAACCATAAAATGAAATAACACACACTATATTTTGTAAAACCATATATGATATATTTTTCATCAAATAAATGATATAACTAAATATTTATGTGACTCTTATTAAATTAGTAAGGAATCATTCCATGTGAAACATGTAACTATTTTTTATGTCAATATATATATATATAATCTTATACCCTAAATTTTATTTTTTATCTCATATTCATACATGGTTTTCATAATTAAAACATGATATAAATGTATATATAATGAAGTTGAAAAAATAATATATACACATGGATCCTTCAATACTCATTTTAGCATAAAATTATTTTTGAAATAAACTTCAAAAAATCATATATTCACTCCTTGTAGACATGATCATGTATAAATAAAATAAATAGATTACTAAATGACCTAAAAATTTTATGATTTATGGCATTAAAATATAATCATAAAACAAATACTCACACATCCCTCAAATATTTATAATCGATATGTTTAATGACATAATGTTTTCTATAATAATGTTTGTGTGTGTGTCTATATATGATAAATAAATCTAATTACACAAAATAAATAAATTTTTTTTTGTATTTGACAAATAAAAATATATTTTTATTGAAAAAATGAAAACATAGTTTTTATTAACACAAAAATAAATTTTTAGGACATAATTAATCTTATCACATTGTTTTGTATTAAAACTTTATTTGATAAAAATAATTCATTTCATATCAAATTTAAACATATAATTAAAAAATAAGTTATGTACATAAATAAGATAACCAATGAAATATTTTTTGAATTTGAACATAGAAATATATATTAATCCCTTGTAAACAATTAGGAGAATATTTCCTAGATAATGAACAAACTATCATTGAAAATCATTTTTGGTGGTAATAAAAACAACCAATAAAATAACCACTGCAATTTAATTTCCCTCCAATATTATTGTTCATAAAATGAATTTAATAAATAGAAAAAATATTAATATATACACATGTATACATCGTTATGTAAATATATATACAAATTAAGGTAATTGTATCACTTAATGAATTTAGATTAAGGACATAAATTAAATTTTAATACATAATTTCATAATTAAGTAGATTACAATAAACATGTAATTAAAATTCCTAAATAATACTATACATTAATTGATGGAGAAAAACAGAATAATTTTTTTGATGTGGACTTCTACTAGAAATAAATTTGGTTTTCCAAACTAATATTCACAAACCCTCACTTCACTTCAGACTACCAGACTATGTTTCACATTATGCCATAAATAATGTGTAAAGCTTTTATAAAAGCTGAGAAATAAATGAACATATAATATGAAATAATTTCACACCCAAAGATATATTTATTTAATATTAAAATAACATCTAAATAAAATTTAACCAATGAAATAAATTAACACAAAATGTTGGAAAAACATATATAAAATATCTTCAAATGGAGAAAGAGAAATAAACATTGGTGGAATGAAATAGAAAATATGGTATTACATAAAAAAAGAGATCAAAAAAGGGTACATCATAATGGACCTATTAACTATGAATAAAACAACGATTATAGTTAGGACAAATGAAAAATAGTACAACTAGTATAGATCTTTGAACAAAATCATATACCTAAAACGCACGAGGTCTTGAAAATCAAAACAAAGGAGATCGGCCCACCTATACAAACACTGATCTCTTTCCTTCATCATGTGAAGGAATTTCCTCAGACTCATAGTGACATGAACCCTCGACTCACACTCCTACATACTTCTTTAAGATACGTCTCACCCTCGATTCAGACCATATCTCGGCCCTGCTCGACACCTTGGCTCTTTTGAACTCAGCCTCATCGAAGCCTTCGGTTCAACTAAAACCACACTGACACTCCATTAATCCTCATCACCCAATGTGTGATAGATACCCTTGTAAACACACCCCCCTACTTGGGATTTCCCCTGATACACCTTTTAACCCTATAAGAATCCCGATTTCCCATATGTGTGGACCCCTTCCCTATTTTCAAATAATTTTTTATATAATCACTATAGTATATTTAATACCCTTAATATACCTAATTTATATAATGATATTATATTTACTAACATATTTTATAATTTAAAAATTAAAACAATATTAATTTTATATAAATATTAACATAATATAAAAAATTATGTTTAACTTAATCATTTTACAAAATAAATTTATAATCTAAATATATTTTATAAAATGATACTAATAATTATATTAAATTAATTTAAACCAATTTCTCATAATTCAAAATAATAATTTGTTAGTTTTCTATGCACACACAATCATATATATATATATATATGAATATATATATATATAATTTTATTTTTTATAAAATAATTCATTATAAATCCAAAATAGTTTCATTTTTCATTATAATTATAATAGTCAAAATATATGAATCTCTTTTGATATTTATAAATTTAACCCTTTTCTTAAATAAAATTAGTTAAAAATAATAATCTTTTAATGATCTTAATTCTATGATATTTAAAATGAATTTAAAAACTATAAATAATAAGTATGGTTACTTATAGTTATTATAAATAAAGCATAGAAAAAACAATTAGTACACATAATTTAAAATATTATTTAAAAATCAGACATAAAAAAATTTAAATTATAAGTAAATATATTTAATAAATTATTTTTATAATAAAAATATGATTAGAATTTATGGGTTGTTACATTATTCCACCCTAAATTGAATTTCACCCTCACAATTCATCTTGTAAGACTAAAAACAATTCTGAATTCTTGTATTCATATTTTATAAAACTAGGACTGCTTGACTCTAAAACTCAACCAATTAGACAACAACATCTATCCTCTAATGTTATTTATACGATCACCCTGATACTAATTATACATACTCTGCCACAAATATTATATAGTAGAGGACCATTCAGAAGTCTATGTTCTAGAGATTTAGATACAACTCTATAATTTATCATATATGTGATGAAATTAATAAAAAATCCAAATATCACATCTGTGTTTGACTAAAAATGATCACGGCTAGTGATGGACTTCAAAGTGACCTGTATGAAATATCAGTTTAAATAAAGTGGTGAGCATTGGAAATTCCCAGTAAGGGGTTTGAGAAATAATCGAAAAAATCTTTTAAATACATTTATTGAAATTTAAATTCATATTCCAACAACACGAGAATGATTTTAAAAAACTAGATTTTCATCAAAATAATGATATTTTAAAATTCATTAGGGATTCTACATTTTTACAAATTAATTTTATATTATTCGTTAATGATACTAGATAGACAATGTCTAAAATCAAAATATAACGACACTTTTCATTAGTAAGACCCTCGAGTTCACTTCCTGTAATGTTACATAAGTCACCAGTTCCATTTTCCAAAAACGTCTTCCCATGGACCATCCTCTTCATATATAACACAAAATTTTAAAAAATTCGTACATAATATTATTGTCTTTAAAATCAAATGACTATTCCATTCAGATGTCATCAAAAAAAATTCATGTGTTTCTAAAACTGCCTTTTTAAGGATCCCATGATTCAAATTTAGATCTCTATTTGTGAACCATAAAATGAAATAATAGACCATTGGCATTTTATACACTAATATGATTTCAACTTATTTAATTACATTCAAAGAATAAATAATTATGTGACTCATATTATATTATTATGGAAACATTCCAAGTCAAACACCGGACAATTATTTTTTGTCGATATATATATATATATATAATTTTATAACATAAACCATCATTTTATCCTGTATTCATATGTGTCTTATGCAATTAAAACATGTAATATATATATATATATAATATTAGAAAAATTAGTATACATGCACAGATCATGAAATACTCATTTTAGCATGAAATTGTTCTTGTAATCAACATCGAAAAATGAGAAAAAAATTTCTCAGAGACATGTTCACGTATATACATAAATAAAAAGAGTAAAAAATGAGATGGAAAATTAACTATTTATGGACATAAAAAATTCACCAAAACCAAGATCCAACATCACTCAAATATTCATAAATAATATGTTAAAAAACTAATGGTGTCTATAATGATGTATATGTATACGTATATATATATATATATGTATATATATAAATGATAAGGAATTCACATTACAGAAAATCGCGGAACAAATTCATTTGTATGACATATAAAAATATAATTTTCAATCAAAAATTATATCATATTTTTTATTAACACAAAAACAATTAAGGATGTAATAAGTCTTCTCAAATCATTATGTATTAAAACATGATTTGATAAAATTAAATAATTGAATATCATATTTGAATATATAATTAAAACACAAACTATGTACATAAATAAATTTATCGATGGAATATTTTTGAATTTCAACATACATATATATATAAATCCCTTGAAAAAAATTATTAAAATCATTGACATAAAATGAGAAATCCATCATTCAAAAAAAATGGTAATAAAAACAACCAATCAAATAACCTATTAAAATTAATTCCCCTTGTATATTTTTTGTTTTGAAAAATACTTATCAATAATAGAAAAAATATTTATAAGTACATATGTATAAATCATAAGAATCATATATATAGTAATGATGATAATTTCATCACTTAATGAATTTTGATTAAGGAATGCAATTAATTTTTAATACACCCATACAATATTAAGTAGATTATAATGATCATAAAACACAAAAATCATAAATAATACCTTACTTGAATAGAAGGGGAAAAATAGGAGAAGTTTTGTTTCTGTGGACTGCCATTGTACATCAATTTGGTTTGAAAAACTCATATTTACAATCCTCACTTAACATTGGACTGCTAGAGTTAGTTAAAATTAAGATATAAATAATGGATCAAGCATGGATAACATGTCGAGAAATAAAAAAATCGCTAATATGAAATAATTAGACACCTATTGATGTATAATTTTCATAATAAAAAATTTTCTTATGAAAATTCAACTGATGAAATCAATTAACATTAAATTTTAGTCCGACTTAGAATAAAATAACTATATCAGGAGAAAGAGAAACCAACATTTTTAGATAGAAATAGATAATATGTTCATTCACCAGAATAAAAAAGGGAACACAAAAGGCAACAACAAAATGGTGATATTGATAGAGATGAAAACAACCCATATATTTTGACCAAATGAAATATTAATCGCCTAAAATTGATCTTGAATAAAATCGGATACCAACAATGCACTAGGTCTATAAAATCAAAGCAAAGGAGCTCATCCCACCCATATCGGTGATGATATCCTTCCTCACTCATGGAATGTACTCACCTTGGACTCCCATCAACATGTATCCTTAACTCTCACATACAAAAAATCCTTGAAGAATCTACACTCCCATAACTCAGACCATAGCTCAGCCCTTCTTGACACCTTGGCTCCGCTAAACTCTGCCTCATTAAAGCCTATAGTTTGACTGAACCCTCATTGCGATAGCCTCGAACTCATCTTTGATGGACTCCAAAACCCCCCGAGAGGGGATGAGAGAATTAGGGGGTCGGATTTTTCTTTTTAACTGATGTATATTGTTCCCGCATTGGTAGGAAGTTGTTAAACCTATCTAATGAGGATGTTTAAAAATTAAACAATCACATGGAATGAAAGGACACAAAAATTTACTAGGTTCCCCCACTAAGGGGTACATCCCAGGAGCATACGCTGAAAGTGTGTCGGTGATACCTAAAACCACTAATCAATAAAAGTTGTGAATTACAATATTTTAGCACAATTACTCTATTCTAGGTGTAGTGCCTTTACAATGTTCATGGAATTACCACTTCTTCAATCAGATCACTTACAAAGACACCCCCTGGATCACTGCCTTGAAGAGGTCTTTACTTTTTTTATCGACTTGAAGGTCAGTTCATTGGTTAAACAGAAAATCATGAACCCTAAACTGTAAATAGATGCCATGTTGAAGTCTTTTAATCCCCAACAGATGAAATTTATTTTCCTGTACACTATTATGTTATGGAATCTTATTTCTCAAACTACTGTAGTCAATTTTTATGCTTCCTTGGGTGTTCCACATTCTGTTTCTATTTCTACATACCATGGTAGTTTTTTCATACTCTTTAGATCCTCAATGTACCGTCCATCTCCTCTATGAACTACCATTGTCGGTGTAGTTCCTTAATCCAAATACTGCTCCACTCCTCCATGTATTTTCATGCTCTGCATACTGCCTTGATCTTCCATGTACTACGAGGGCTTCCTACGTGAAACACACTATCATCTGTGGATTGTTTTCCTTATGCGGTTGATTCTTTCTGTGTACTATCTTCTCCACTAAAAAATACTTCTGGCTGCACTAGATTTATTTCAGATATTCAAATCTCCATTCTCATCAATTTACAAAGGGGATTACAATTCTATAAATAGGCACGTAACTCCAAATATTTCACAAATTAGATTTACCCAAATTTGTAATATGCGACAATATTTATTGAAAACTGAACTCCATTTTCATACGGTTGGCCTTAAATATGTACCAATTTTGTTTTTCTAGTATAATAAATCCTTATATCCTTCTTAATTTAACATAAATCTTTCCTTTACTTTGTATCATTGATGTGAAATGTTTTTTCTTTTAATCATCAACATTATGTGCACCTCATTACATCATGACATACTATTGCTATGAACTATTATTGGTTCCATGCACTATTTTGTGTACCTCATGCCTATCCATGTACCACATGCCATCACAGCATACCATGTGCCATCACCATGTATTATACTCCTTTGCCACATACCATTTTTGAAAACCATTAACAAACTCCTAATATTGGGGACCAAAAATTTGGAAAAAACTAGGAAACTAAGCTAACATCAATAATGCATTTAGCCTCAAATTTATGACCTTATTCCTTGAAATCATTGTAGGCATCAATTTGTATATTGACAAAAAACGCATACCAAACTCTATTGTTATCTATCGACAACCTTGGTTCCAACAATATACCCCTTTGATTTTGTTGGTAATCTCTAGAAAAATTAACGGATGCACCAGCCATGAATAAAACCTTAACCATCATGAAAAAACTCATTCATTACTCTAAGTCTATGTGAGTAGTTCTCGGTGTAGAAAAAAATAGGGAGGACATGAATTGATTTCTCATTAATTTATTTTATTTTTATTCCCCATATGTTTAGTTTTGGATTTCTCTATTCTCCATCATTCCTATTTGAAGATCACTTGTCATTGAAATTATCCATTCTCCCCATATCTGTAGTTTTTGAAGAATGGCAGTAGAACTTCCCCCTTTTCTTCAAGTGTTTCCTCTAGAGCCACCGTGGTGTCACTACTCCGCCTTTCCACCATCCGACACCTCCCCTTGAGTCTTACTCACTGATATCATCGGGTATCAGAGGTGTTATTTTTAGTATGTATTATATGTGTAACTAAACACCCCTTGTTTTGGGGTTGTGGATGATTGAGTATTTCATGTTGTAATGATTTATGTGGTTGTATTTATTCTTTTAAAATTATTATTATTATTCTTAAACAATTGTTAACTACTACTGGGAATTCTGAAATGGACCATGGGAAGAATTATCAGGGAACTAAAAGAAGAATAATGATGAAACAACATCATGATCATTGAAGGTATTCATTGATTCATAAATAGACCAAACATAAATATGGAATTGTGAAACTTTGACTACTGGACCGAGGAGTCGATTTCTTCGATTAAAAGAAAACATTAACCAGACTAAGGGAATCTTGTCATAATCGAGATCCAGAATGTTCAATTATCATGAACAATACAACCTAATAAGATATCTGCATGAATCTTCATAATCACCATAGCCCCAACATGCTATTTTTCTTCAAATCTCATTAAAAAAACATTGTTGTTTTCTTTTTAATAATTAATCATTATTTTCAAGTAATCAAAACAAGTTCTTTAATCCAAAGCCAAGAAAATCCCACTCTAAATTCATCATATGTCACTAAATTAATTATAAACTAAATTTAATTCATGCACTCTCCAAGTTCATTGTGGATTGACCCCAAACTTGTGCTATACTAGCTTAAGAGTGGTTAATGACAAATTGGGACACCAATAACATAAATTTGGTGAAACAACATACCAAATTCTGGATGCATTTCTGGGGAACATTAATGGTCAAATTGATAAATTTAGTTGTGTTAGTAATTAATTAGCTTAAAATAAAAATTAAAATTAAAATTTTTAAAAAATATCTTTCATAAACCCATTTATGTTTCTGTTTTGTTTTCCCTTTTACACCTGGGTTTTTTTTGCGTATATGTCTGATCACATGGGCATGAACCAATGCCTCACATGGTCCAGGAGCACCGAGTTATCAGATATTCTTCTGATAGACCCGAAGATCGAACAAACCTTGTTGTGACATCGATGTGTTCTGGTAGAGATGCACAGACGAAAATCATTACCTATGGAAAACAAGGAAGAGGGAGAACCAGCCACTAAAACTAAAGCTGGACAACCATTCCAATACCAGCATCCTCCCAGGGCTAGAATACAGAAGCAGGCCCAACCAAAATGTTTAACGGAGTTCCTCCCAAGGGACTACCAGAAACCACCACAGAAACCACTTGCGTAGTACGGCCAGCCCCAACAGCAGAGGCATCTCTTTCAACAGCCCTACTTCACCCCTCAGAAGCTGCAGTACATGTCGCCTCCACTCCCTCAGCAGCCACCTCCAAGACATACTCGTATGGAGTACGGCTTGCCTTCATTCCATGGAGCTGACATGGGAATCATCTGTCCTCTAGTACAGGCCCAACACTTCGAAATCAACCCTTCTATTATGCACCAGATCCAGAACAATGTTCAATTGGCAGTCTGCCCAGTGAAGACCTGAATGCCAATCTCTCCAATTTTCTTGAGATTTGTGATACATTCTGTTACAATGGCGTGTCTGAGGATTCCATTTGTCTTTTCCTCCTACCCTTCTCTCTACGGGACAAGGCGAAAGACATGATCAAAGGGTTTCCGCAACGATCCATCCCCACATGGGAGGAGTTGGATCTTGTGTTCCTGTCCAAATACTTCCCACCATAAAAAATGGTTACCTTGCGGAATTAAATCCACAACTTCCAGCAGCATGACTCCAAATCACTATACGAATCCTGAGAACATTTCAATGAAATTTTATGTAAATTCCCACACCCCGGACTTCCACTATGGATGCAATTCCAAAACATTTACGAAGGACAAAGAAATAATACAAAGTCTATCGTGGATGCAGCTGCTGAAGGAACGGTAATGAGAAAATCCCCCGAAGAACTTTTCACACTAATAGAAGATATGACTACTAATAGATTCCAGTGGAAATCCGATCAAGGGACCCAAAAATGAGGTCTTCATAGTATTGATGCTACTACCATGCTTGCTGCCTAGTTGGATGCAGTATACAAAAAAATCGACGCATTAAATCTCAAGGGAACATCTCAAGTCCATGCGACAAATCATCTATCATGCGGTGATTGTGGTAACAACCACATCCTGGGAGAATTCCCATGACCTTCAGTCAACCCTTCAACAAAGGAGGTGAGCTATATTGCTCAAAATAGACGGTCAAACCAGTTTCAACAATACCAGAACCCAGCATGGTGCGAAAACCAGAACACAGGCTGGGGCCAACAGCAGCAGAATCCTCTGCCCGAGTGACTGCCTGGCTACAGTCAGCCACAATATCAGAACCCATATTCAATAGTACAATTGAATCAGTTGGGTTTATACCAACAACAAGGGTATCAAAACCCTCACCCGTAGCAGCCAAGGATGCAACCAACTCCACCTGCTCCACATCCACCTCAGCAGGAGAATACCTCCAGGTTAGAATATTTTTAGAACAAATTCATCTCTGCTGTAGAGATCCGAATTCAAAACCGGTAGGATTCTATTCAAAGACACAAAAACCAAATCAGCCAGTTAGAAAACCATCTCTCAGGGAGACAACCTAGAACACAACTAAGAAATACATAGAAAAACCCAAGGGAAGTGGCCCATGCCATCACTTTACGAAGTGGATAGAATCTACACCAGAAGGAACCATCACTTTAAACTACACCTATACTCCCAGTTGACAACAAAGGTACAATTTCAGACCATTCAACATCTGAAAATCCATCACCGGAGGCTCAATCAAGAAAAGGAAACAAGGTCGTCAAACCGTTCGAGCCTGCATTCCCTTTTCCAGAGAGGATGAAGCAAAGGAAGCTGAATCACCAGTTTGGAAAATTCATGGAAGTATTCAGAAATCTACACATCAAAATCCCATTTGTAGAGGCTCTGACACAAATGCCCACATATGCTAAATTTTTCATGGAAATCCTCTCGAATAAGAGTAAGATGGATGATTTGGGCACCATAGCATTGAAAAATGAGTGCTCCGCTGTCGTACAAAATTCCCTTCCTCTCATGATCTAGGATCTAGGTAGCTTTAATATTCCTTGTACAATTGGACCCTGTGAATTTGGAAAATCCATGTGCAACTTAGGGACCAGTGTCAACCTCATGCCATTCAGAGTTTTCCAAAAGCATGGGCTCCACGATCTGAAGCCTACCCAAGTCTCCCTTCAACTTGCTGACAGATCCATTAAATATATAAATGATCTACTAGAGGTTGTTCTAGTGAAGGGGTGAAGATTGATCCCCCATTCATATTTTATTATTATAGACATGTAAGAGGATCAGGAGGCACCTATTATACTAGAATGACCTTTCCTAGACAAAGGGAATGACTTGATCGACGTGCACCAGGGGGAGTTGATTTTCCATGTAGGGGACAAAAGAGTCTCCTACAATGTTCTAATGTCTGTCAAACAAGCCTCATTACTTGGAAATGAGGGTTGCTATGTAGTGAATACCATGGATGAACAACTGAGTATACAAAAAGATGATCTGGTATTTTATTCCATTTCAGATGATATGATTTTTTCCGACATGCCCACTGATGAAGTGCCAAAGGACCTGAAATTCATTGAAGGCCAGGGCGGCCACTAATGGAAACAAGCATTCATTCATGACATCCTGGAGAGGGTAAAAGTACAAGCATTGGTACCTTCAGTTCTCAAGGAACCTGAACTAGAGCTAAAGCCTCTCCCACCTTCCTTAAAATACAGGTATTTGGGAGATCCTCACACTTTTCCCATTATACATAGTGCAACACTATCATAGGAGCAGGAGGATACACTACTAGAATTTTTGAAGTGGAGAAAGCATTCAATTGGATAGACTATTATAGATTTGAAGGGTATGAGCCATACCATTTTCACCCACATGGTTCTTCTCAAAGAAGGAGCGATGCCATCTAGACAACCCCAATGACGTCTGAAACCTCCCATGAAAGAAGTCGTAAAGAGAGAGGTTATCAAGCTGTTAGATGAAGAAATCGTTTATCCAATATCAAATAGCCTGTGGGTGAGTCCCCTGCATGTGGTCCCTAAGAAGGGAGGCATCACACTGGCATCTAACGAAAAGAACTAGCTCATCCCTACTCGCACATTCATGGGTTGGAGAGTCTGTGTCGATTATAGGAAGCTGAACAACACCACAATAAAAGATCATTTTCCAGTGACCTTCATGGATCAAATGTTAGAAAGACTAGAAGGGCCCGTGTATAGCCTCTACTTGGACATGTTCCTCAAATCAAGAACACGTCGTTTCTTTCCCATACATGGTGTGTCTTTTATTCTTAGAACTGATAACATCATGGTCGTGTCGTTTATATTACACGATGATGTCTACTTTGTATACACACGACGAGTATGTTCAGTTCATGCAATTTACATTTACATGGTCTATATTCTTCACTCACGGCGTTTTTATCTAGAGAACATGATATTCTGCTCAACTTTTACTACATACTGTGTACTCTAGATGTACACGTCGTGTACATTTATTTTTCAGATTTCTCATATATTCTTTGTTTGGTATTGTTTTCTTTTTCTTTTGTTATATTTTTCTTTATTTTTTAGGTTATGAAAGATCACAATCCTTCCTGGGGGAAGCCACCAGCCTCAACCACTGAGGGTGAGATGCCCATTTTTTGGCGAATTCGACTCTAACCTCCGACACAGCCAGACCCAGACGCTCTGGTCTATGAGATCCCTCCATTGGCCACTCGTACACCCCTCAATCCCTCAACAAAGGCTGGTCTAATTACCATCCTTCTATCCCTCCCACCTACCACACCACATGAGATCTCCTCCTCTACAGCTTCCACTTTATCGACTGCCCCATCCAGCGACCCTTCACTTACTACAGCCGACCCACACCCAGAGCCAGCTCATACGGCTGCACCTCCACATGGGTCGGGACCTGCAGGTGTCATATATCCCTGAATGGTGTTCCCAGTCAATAATCTGGAACATGAAAGGGTTTGGCACTTTTCATTCCATCCAATTCCGATGAGTGGACACTACCTCGACAACACTGTTCCTCAGTAGCTCAGAATCTTGGGAGAGATAGGGGATCTCCTTGACCACACCCATGGCTCTCTATTTTCAATGTCAACACTCCTATCTTCCATGATTTATTTTTGGAGTCTGTGGCCTCTATGGAGTTTGACAGAGGGGAGTACCGGCAGAATCCTAGTGATGCAGTTCCGGTGGTTCAGTTCCGACTGGGTGGTCAATGATTTTCCCTCACCATGACAGAGTTTGGTAGAGGGTGAAATTTTTATCTCCATCCTATTACCCCACCCCCTTTTTCCACCATGACCATACCTGAGTGCTCTGAGCTCGTGGCTATGTGGCGGGAGATTGCTGGATCAGAACACTGTTACACCCATACTTCACAAAAGAGCACCCTTACCATCGACCCCATCCTTCGTTTTACCCACCGGTGCTTCAGCGCCATTATTTCCCCCCATCATGAGGATAATGGGTTCGTAAACGGTCGTGACATGGACATCCTTACATGTGTCATCGGGAAGGACTACCTAGACCTCCCTTACCTAGCCACCTCTTATTTCCAAGATATGTTTACCGGCCGTCAAGGAACCTGAACGTCATGTTTTATGCCACTCACCTTGCCCACCACCATGGGGTTTTCGAGCCTTTCATACCCAATGACCTGTTAGGTTCTCCCCCACGTATGGAGTTTATAATGCTCATTCGAATGGGATTGGTCTAGAAGTATGGGGTGCCTACATCCTTGCCTAGGCTCACCCCCACCCACCTGCTGACCCTCCTGCCCCAGCCGATGCACCTGCACCTCCCTCCCCACCCCCACCATTTTCCCCACCCCACCCCCTTCCTACTGACCCCACTTCATCTGGCCTTCCTTCTTCTGCCACACCACCAGCCCCACCTACCCCCACACCCTCGGTCGATCTCATTCATTCCCTCCACCTGGCTGCGATAGAGAAGCATTTGGTACGTATAGAAAGCCGCCAGGATCGCATGGAGCTGTTGTTGGAGATTTTTGTTCAGCATCTGGGTATTCCATTGCCTTATCCACCAGCCTCGGCCACAACTCATGGCTCTTTTGCTGCTGCTCCACTGCCCTTCACTAAGCTATCCATTAATTCCATTATTCTCTCTACAGTGGGCCCCGATGCTGCTACATCTGATGCTACAGCAACTGTTGCCAGTCCAGGGGGCAGCCGAGCTTCTTTTGCCGAGTCCGGTACCTGCACTTCCTGCTTCTCAAGCTTCCATTGCTGATGCCGAGTCCGAGCCTCTAGCTTCCACGGCTCTTGAGCCCTCTCTTCTGGTTGATCCTGTACTACATGACTACTCTTCTGAGGCGACCCCATGACTGGTTTTGGGACACATGTTTTTAAATGTATATATTTTTTGTGATCCCTTGTGCCTGTGTTTGTTATCCCTACTTGCATTGCTCTTTTTCTTTCCACCTCATAGGTACACTAACACATTTTGGGCTGCGCTTTTCCATCACATATCATTGCACTACACCTAGACAGGAGGGGAGTATTATTTTTCCATTGTTTCCTTTTCATTCTTAGTTTCTTTCTTTCCTTACTTCCCCTTGGTCTGGTCCACTATTGTGTCCCCACCTACACTTGTTCTTTATTGGGAACTTGGTGGACTACGTGCGATTTAAAGTATGAGGGGGTGTCTCTCAACCTCTTTAGTATTTTCGCTTTTCATATTCTATGATACATCATTATTAAGATATATTTGAAAACATAAACACATTTGGGTTAAACATATTTTTAAATAATAATGTTGAAAGTGGAAATTTTTTAAAAATTTTACATGATTCTTTTTATTCATAGGTATTTTAAAAATGATTGATGATATTATTTAAATTAGAACTTGTAATCCTTAGATAATTACATCGAGTAGACTAAACAATTATTGTGAAATTCAGGATCTGATTTTCTCTTTATATATTTTTCCCACTCCCAAGAGATATTCTAAACCCCTTTGTCATATTATATCTAATACCCTCTTTCTTGAGAGATTCATATAATATAAATAACTAACAGAATTTGCAGTTTTTATTTTCAAAACATGAGTAATTTTCGAATTACATTAAAATGAATGAGGAATAAGATTGTTTTAATGCCTTTATCTTGATCCTACCCTACATCTTATCTTCTTGAGGCCCGTAGAGACCATGAATATCCCTTATTGGAAGCCATATTACAATCCTATTTCCCTTACAACCCTAATTCTTTTATTATTTTGCATGAATATTCATTTGAGCTCACAAGGAGGGATGGGAAACACATGGTATAAATTTTAGAATTGTCAAGAAATGAAGTATGGGGGAGTTCTACTTGTTCATTTGAGGCAAAAAGAGTTCCAAATATGTATTTTGGAAATTCAGAAAGGATTCCCTTGTAAAAAAAATGATACAAACAAAGGCTCCTTATACACATTTGTTGGTCTGTGAATCTTACTTAGCTAAATGAGATGTTGGTGATAAGATCGCATGGTTAATCTTGATGAGGACGTTTTTACATTGAGTTTAACATTGAATATCATGTATTGTTAATTAATAATTTAGCCTCCTTTTTCAAGCCACATAGTTATTTTTCATATCTTTACCTACCATCCTTTAGCAACAAGAACATATGATCCTTATTGAAAAGTCCTGAAGATTTGTGTAAATCAAATTTTCTCAAGTGGAGAACTAGATTTATTTCAAAAATATGGATAGAGTGTATATATCTTTGATTGAACATAACTATTTTTTCTAAACATCTTGTGTGTTGAGCATATTTTTGTTCAGGTAAATAATAATGTGGCTCGATTATATTTGAAAGGTTGAAACATGTGTAAAAATCGGATGAAAGTAGTTAATTGAATTATAAATGAGGTATGATAAGAATATCTCCTGTATTAAAACTTCTTTGTAATCTTTTTGAAATTTTCTCCTATCAATTATTATATACATTTATGATTAACTAAAGTCCTTACATTTACAATATAAATTTTATCAATTAGATGTTAAGATTTTATTGAGTGAAACAAATGACTAAGTATGGGGGAGTTTGATACACCCGATTTGTGTATACATTTTCATATACTTTATTGAAAAATAAGAACAAGTTTTCATAATTTACCTACTTACTAGAGAAAAAATAGTTTAATTTTAGTGTCTTGTTCATTTTGAGATGGTTTTTGGCCAAATACACAAAAAAGAAGAAAATAGAGAAAAATTTTCCAACTACACGGCATGTACGAATCTACACGATGTGTACATTCATGCCCAGACATGAGTTGACCAGGACAAACTCATGCCCAAGTAAAAAAAATTAAGTAAACATCATGTTTACACTGATACACATCGTGTAGGAAATTCTATAAATATTTCGTGGTCGAAAAGAGTACACACACTGTGTGTAGCGGCGATACACGTCGTGTACCCTCCCCCAACCCACCGTTAACGCCGTGTGAGTCAGAGGCAGTGCGGCTGGACACCTACCGAATAAAAATGGACAAAAAAACTTGTTATGAAAGTAAAGGGAGTGTACTTTACATACACATTGTGTACATTATTTTTCTATAAATAGAGGCCTTGTCCACTGGACCAATGAGAGAGGACACACTTGGATAAAAGGGGGAAGTTCTGTTGCCAGTCCTCCTGAGCCCCCGTGGTGTCACTACTCCACATTTCCAATGTCTAACACCTCTCTTAGATTCATACTCAATGATCTCATCAGGTATCGAAGGTTTTATTTTCATTATTTCATATATGTGTAACTAAACACCCCTTATGTTGGGGCTGTGGATAATGAATGATTACATGTTGTAATGATTTATGTGGTTGTGTTTGTTCTTTTAAAATTATTCTTATTCTTCTTTAAACATTGTTAAATACTACTGGGAATTCTGAACTAGACCAAGGACAAAATTATCAGGGATCTAAAAGAAGAATAACGATGAAACAACTTCATAATAGTTGAAGGTATTCGTCGATTCATAAAGGGACTACTCTAAAATAAAAAATTGTGAAACTTTGACTACCAGGTCAAGGAGTCAATTTCTTTGATTCAAAGACAAAATTTACCAGACCATGGGAATCTTGTCAAAATCGTGATCCAGAATGTTGAATTATCATGAAAAATTCAACCTAATAAGGAATCTTCATGAATCTCCATATTCAACATAGCCCGAACATGCTCTTTTTCTGCCAATCTCATTAAAAACCATTGTTGTTTTATTTTTAATCATTAATCATTATTTTCAAGTAATCAAACCATGGTGCTTCTCGATGAAGGAGAAAATCCATCTAGACAACTGCAGCGGCATCTGAACTGTCCCATGAAGGAAGTCATAAAGAAAGAGGTTATCAAGTTTTTAGATGCATGCATCATTTATCCAATATCAGATAGCCCATGGGTGAGTCTCCTGCACGTTTTCCCTAAGAAGGGAGGCATCATTGTTGTATCTAACGACAAGAATAAGCTCATCCCTACTCGCACAGTAACAGGTTGGATAGTCTGTTTTGATTATAGGAAACTGAATGACACCACAAGAAAAGATCATTTTCTCCTGCCCTTTATGGATCAGATGTTAGAAAGACAAGAAGGGCATTAATATTACTGCTTCATCGATGTCTACTAAGGCTATAATCAGATCTCCATTTCCCTAGAAGATCAATAGAAGTGAACCTTCACTATCCCATATGGTACGTTTGCCTACCGCAGGATGTCTTCCAGTAAGTGCAACGCTCCTGCCAAATTCCATCAATTCATGTTGGTAATTTTTCACGACATGGCGGAAAAAATCATGGATGTCTTCATGGATGATTTTTACATTTACGGGATGTCATTTAACACCTGTTTGCAGCACCTATAGATAGTACTGGAGAGATGAGAAAAAACTAAACTAGTTTTGAACTGGGAAAACTGTCATTTTATGGTGCAAAGTGGCATAGTCCTTGGCCATAGGATTTCAGAAAAGGGGATGGAGGTGGGTCCGGTGAAAATAGAAGTCATCTAATGACTTCCCACTCCAACTTCTATTAAATCCATCCACAACTTCCTAGCACATGTCAGTTTTATAGGAGGGTTGTCTGTGATTTCTTGAAGATAGCCAAGACCTTAACCAACCTTCTGACTTAGGATGATATTTTATAAATTAATGAGGCATGTTCCATATCTTTTGAGCATCTAAAGTAGTGCATGGTCGAATTTCTGGTGATGATTTCCCCCAACTGGGAGGCACAATTTGATGTAATGTGTGATGCCAGTGACTATGCGGTGGGAGCTATCCTGGGTCAGTGGATGGACTGCATCTTCCAACCCATCTACTATGCCAGTAGGACACTCAATGTGGACCAACTAATGTACACTACTATAGAGAAAGAGATATTGTCAGTGGTATTTTCCTTTGACATGTTTCGTTCTTAACTTGTGCTGTCTAATGTTATTATTTATACTGACCATGCAGTACTTAAGTACCTATTATACAAGAAGGATGTAAAGCCCCGACTGATTCGATGGGTCCTCATCATACAAGATTTTGTTTTAGAGATCTGAGATATAAAGGGGAGTGAGAATATGGTTTCTGATCATCAATCTCATTTGGAGCTACCACACTTGGAAAAGTAAGAGGATTGGGAGATAAGGGAGGATTTTCTTGATGAATATGTCTATTCAATTGTCAATTACCCTAGGCCATGGTTTGTAGATATTGATAACTATTTAGTTACAGGTTCCATCCACCCCAACCTCTCCTTCCCGTAGAAGAAAATATTCCTCTCTGATGTTATGTGGTACTTCTGGGAAGACCGAATCATATTCTGATTCTGTGGAGATGGGGTGATCCGACGATGTATCCTAGAGACAGAGGTTAAAGGGGTCCTAGAATTTTGTTATGCCTTACCTGTTGGAGGACATCATGGACCATATCGTACCATGGCGAAGATTCTGCAATCTGGGTTTTTCTGTACCATCATGCATAAGGATCCACAAGCCATCATTTCCTGTTGTGATCCATGCCAACGTACAAGTAATATGGGATGTAGAGCAGAGATGCCCCAGCATCCCATCATGTAGGTTGAGATCTTTGACGTCTGTGGCATCAAATTCATGGGACCATTTCCCCCTTATTTTGGGAATACATACATCCTCGTCTCCCTTGATTATGTCTCTAAATGGGTGGAAACCACTTCTACAACACACGACACAGCTAAGGTAGTCGTGACCTATCTAAAGAAGAACATTTTCATCAGGTTCAGCATTCCTCGTGTGTTGATCAGCGACATGGGGACTCACATTGACAATGAATTATTTAATATATTGTTGTCTAAATATGGGGTAATGCATCACATGGGTACACCATACCATCCCCCATAATGTGGATAGGTGGAGCTCTCCAACCATGACTTCAAACAAATTTTGGAGAAAAGAGTGAATACGTCATGGAAAGACTGATCCAAAAATCATGATGACACTTTTTGGGCCCATCGCACCGCCTTCAAGACACCACTAGGGATGTCACCATTCGACCTCATCTATGGAAAACCATGCCATCTACCAGGGGAACTGGAACACAAATCCTATTGGGCCATCAAGGCACAAAATTTTGATATGAAGGAAGGTTTAGAGAGGTGAATGTTCCAACTATCGGAACTCGATGAAATTAGAAGGGAGGTGTATGAGAATGCTAAATTATAAAAGAAGAGGAAAAAAGATATCCACGACCAGATTATTTCTCGAAAAATAAATTTCAAACCTGTGATCCGTTACTTCTCTTCAACTATCGTCTTCACCTATTCCCTGGAAAAATCAAGTCAAGGTGGTTGGGATAGTTCCCTGTCAAACTAGTATTTCCTCAAGGAGTGGTGGAAATTGCAAAAGAGGATGGTCAACCATTCAAGGTGAATGACCAATGACTGAAGATTTACCATCACATGGACGATACAGTGGGAAAAATCTCCACCACCCCTCTTAGGTATGAAAACGTAAGTTGGTCGAGCGAATGACCTAAAAGAATGGCGCTTACTGGTAGTAAACCTAGATGTTACACGCCATGTCCCACATATATACACAATGTGTAAATATCTTTTTAGATTTTAATCCTAAATAGTATAAATATATATAGTACCTAATAAATAAATAGGGATGAGGCCTATGCCAATGGTTATGTCGCATGTGTTTATGCAAGCTGTCCTCGGTTTGAATCCTCCCGACCTACCTTTTTCACAGGATTCCTCCATTTTATATTTTCTTACACGGCGTTTGTAGTAAATTCCATATATATGTATATTTTTTTAAAAGAAAATCCATGATGGGGATGGGTTGGTTGGCCAAGATCGAAATCTGTTTTCCAAAAGACCTGGGTTCGAATCCTGACAACCGCCCTATTTCCATCATTTCCCCTTTTAACAAAAACCACATGGAGTGTCTTCCAAAATATGTCGTGTTTTCCCTATTTTAATTCGTAAGTTAAAAATTTAAAAAACACTTTTCTATATAAATTAATTAATGAGGATTAAGTTGGCATCCACAATATATACTAATGGTGGGTATTCCTCTTCTTATTTGTCATCTCCACACTGCTCCACGTCACCTATTTTACCATTCCAATTACCAATTAACCCTCCACTACTCAATTGAATTCCTGTAACACCCATTAAAAATCGATGTCATGCAAAGCATTACCACGACCCACCTCCATTCACGCTCACCTTCTGGCTCGCGATTTTCCTCTCCCTATCCTAGGGTTTCCAGTGCAAATCGATTCATCCATCCTACCGATGTTGGGATCCTTCGTCTAGAACTAGGGTTCATGCCTCTTCTTTTGGCTTCTTCAAAATCCTGAACTAGACTCAGCGCTTCATGATTCTCCACCTCCACCAACGCGGGCTCCACCACTATATGCTCTACATCCTCCAGCTTCAGCTACTGGAAATGTGGCTCTAATTCCTCCTCCGATTCTATAACGGTGACAATGACTCTTTGTTGATTTAAATACCCTTATAGAATATAATGTTGTCATAGAATCAGGTAACATTTCTAAACTTGGGTTTTGGTGTATATAAATCATAGGGCGAGGAAATATACATATGGGAATGGCTGGGCTCGTTAACCCATTTTTTGTTTTTTAAATTTTCATCTGATTTAATCTTCAAGATATGTTTTGGTTTGGACATCATTATCAAGGGTTTCCCCAATCTTGGGTTTCTACTCCTTCGTGATCTCCTCCCATGGCTCCATTGTCATCGACTACCTTCACCTCTTTTCTGTACCTCTAGAATTCGTACGGCTCTACTACTTCTTCTCAACTCGTGAGTTTCCTTGCCTTCTCCTTCGGTCCCCGTGCCGCAAGTCCATCCAGTTTTTTATACCATCAACCATTATCGAGGACACCCATAAATCTCTTTGTGAACCCCTTATACATTCTTTAGAGGTCCTATATATCTTGATTTATGAAACAAGTTTGTTCTCCTAATATCTTCGAAATAATAAAACTTCATTTTGTTTTGCAGATCTCGCCGACTGGTCGACATTTTCACTAAATGCAGATTCAAATTGTTAAATAGAGATCCTGCATAATGTAATATTTTGTTGATAAAATATCTATAACATTTTACACTATTTCAATGTTTCAGATTTCACTCTATTCATACTAAAATTTACATACTGATATATAATAAATTTTCCATAACAACCCGGGAAATAGGGATCCACAATGTTCATTCTTCTACCAGTTTTATATGGCTATGAGTATTAAAAGACCCTACAGATCTATAGGTAAGAAAAAGGCATGTTATTCTCAATTTCTAGAATTTTTTTCCATTATGTACAACATTTATTAATTTCTGTTAAATATTAATTTCGGTTGAATATTAATTTAAGTTGAATATTAATTTTTGTTGAATATTACACCATGTAATTGTTTTGGTTGGCCAATGTTACTTCATTTAGATTTTTTACCAGGGCTGTTGTAGAATTCCACAACTTTATCTGAGTGTCATGCAATGTATGTTTTTTCCCTATTTCCATCCTCCGATTTGAAATATCTAGGATATGTATTTCCTTATTCAAAATCTGTGTGCAAACATGGTGCATGATTTTTTTTTCATCCATATCATTACAGAAACCATCTGATAGGCATAATGAGCCCATCGGATCTCATTTTAGATATTTAAGCTATCAAATATTTCTGGGAAAAGGTGAGATGTTGTGAAAAATAAATCTTTTTCTAATGAATATGAAATTGGTAGTGATGGAAGTGAAGTTGATGAAGATGATGAAGATGATAAGCATGGAAGATATTAGAACTTGGTTATGCATGTTACCTTTTGTTTTGATCAATTTAATTTTTTTATTTACATTTCATTCTAAAATATATCATTGTGGTGTCATCTATTCCTTGTCTCAATTTTTATCTATCTCTTTACCAATTCTATGTGTATTAACATTTTCACAATGATACACATGAAGGATGGGTCAAGAGTATATGTTCATGACTCAAAATTCCCAATATATGCACATATTAGGCTGACACTAGACATGTGTAGGTCAATCTTAGTAAATTCTATAATTTGAACAGCCTTTCATATCTTAAAGCTTCTTTTCATTCTCTAGGTTAGGAAATAATGAGGTATGTCTCTCCTTGTGAATTGCATTAAATTATCGAAGATATAGATTATCATGAATGGGAAAAACATGAAAATGAAAATAATCCTAGTTTACTTGGGTTTAGTGACTTATAGAACACTGTTTTTCATAAGGGATTTCTGGGACCTTACCCCTTTTCCTTTTAATTATAGGTCGTTCAACTATAAGAGACTATTTTGTTTTCTTTTTCATTTTAATAACACCAATATAACTTTTGATATGTTCTAATTTGATTTCAACTACATTAATTACCATCAAATTCTTGTAACTAGATTCTATACATTGTTGGGCAGATGCATGGTGTTGGGACAGCTATGGTTTTGTGGTATTGGGGTTCAACACATCTTTTGGTGTTTGTTCTTCTCTTGAGGTAACATACCAAGTAAATGAATTTATTTGATATAACATTTTTGTGCACTTACATTAATTTGACACTAAAACATATTTAATTTCTTAACAATTACTGAAACATAACTGATTCTTTAAATTTTATGTGCAATTGTTTCCCAGTTCGTCATACATTGATATTTCAAGGTATGCAGAATAACAGTATGGCAGGGGGTAGAGTGTGCTGGGGGAAAATGTTGGGCAGGGGGAGGGGAGGGGAGGGGAGGGGAGGGGAGGGGAGGTGAAGGGAGGGGGGGATGAGGCCGTGGGGGTGTTGGGGGAAGAGGTTGGGCAGTGGGGAGGGGAGGGGAGGGGGAGGGGCTGCTTTATGTGATCCCGCCCATCCTATGTGCTACTTTGAATGTTCTATTCATTAATGTAAATTTATATATTATGATGTATATAATTATGTTGTGTTCTTCATGTCCATTTTTTGGCGATGTTTCTCGGACATTAACTTCACCCCTTTAGGTGATAAAGATCAGATACTAGGTCTTACATTACTACAATTTTTTTCAATTCCGGTAGAACTGCATTCTAAACAATATCTCATATTCTATGAAAAAATTAATTTCAATTTCATTGTATTATTTTACTTTTTAAGGGAAAAACATATAGAAAAAATCTAAATTCGTAGAGCACCATCCCACAGTTTTTTTTATAAAATTGATAAGTTTTTCTTCAGAAGAAAATTTTCATGATTTCACATAACATGAATGGTAAATTTCTGGATGATTCAATAAAGGAAAAAAAATTCACAGTTTTTTGGAGATGCAATGTCCCTTAATGACACATGGTTCTACATACACAACTATACATTTTTCAGTGTTAAAAAATCACAAGGAAATTATGGATTTCTCATCCACATGTGTGTTTTTTTGATATGATCATCACTTAAATATGCATGCTTGTAATATATTTCGCTCAAAATTCTGTGATAGAGTATTCATTTTCACCACATTCATTGCATCTCACATGAGGCTTATTGAAAATGTAATCTTATATTGAATATGTTATCTTAAATATACAGACTTATATTTTCCTATATAGGATTATTTAAAATGAAATATTTTTGAATATGCAGTCTTATGTTTGTTTGTTATTATATTGAATATATAGGATTATATTTCAATATTCAGTCTTATTGAATATATAGACTCTGGTTTTATACTCCCAAAAATCTTTGAATCTTAGGTTTTTCCAGTTTAAAAGTGGTAAATCCTCTTATTGTTCTTTGATATTTAACCATTTTTAATTCATTCAGTATGAGCTGTTGGATTGTCACAGATATCATAGTCCCTCTGGCTATTTCATATTTGCTGTGTATTGAGGATCAGGTTGAGACACCACATTCAATGTCAGTTTCATGGACCCTACAAATTATAATACTGGAATGATTCTCTGTTTCTTTGTCTATTCTGTGATGTTTATTCATATCCAGTGATATGTTTTTTTATTTTAAAATTTTGATTTATCCATTTGAATTAATGTTTTCATTAATATCAGTGATATCTCCATCTTGAACACTTTGCATAAAAATTTTAGGTCCTCTCCAGGAACTTCAAACAGTGGCACATGATTTCATACATCAACCTTGAATATGTCAGATTCTCAGGTATTACAATTGCCTTATATACTAGCTGGAAATTATTTTACCAGTTTTATGTTTGGTTATACATTCATTAAACAATGTATCAATTTGAATTTTATTCTCTACATATAGAATTCCATGTCTCAACATAACTTAATGACCATTTGGTTTTCAGTATTTTCAATGTTTCTAACTTCTATTTTATAAAATAAATTACTATTATTATAGTTAATTCTATAATTTTAGTCATTGAATACCATTCAATGTGATTTATCTTGCAATTCTATCTTTGATCATGTACATAGTTTTTCTTTCGATTTCTATAAAATTTTCCATAACACCGGTATCTTTTGTAACCATTTTTGTTATTATAACATGCATCTATTTTTATGTTTTCTCCAAATTTTATCACCTGCATATATTCTCATGTGCACTATTAGAAAACTTTCTCTAGATTATGTCACCTTCATCTACTATTTTATCACCTGAATCTACTATAATTATTTCTCAAATTTTTATCTTAACACCTATATCTATTACAATATTTTTACTTTTTTAAATGAGACTCCTACATCGTCATTTATCTGAATAAAACTTCTGACATGGATGTTAATATGTTTTGATCTCTTTGAATCACTAACCATTGGGAGGAGGATTCATCCTATAAAAAGAACCATATATTTTTATGTGTTTATTTTCCTTTGAATTTTTCACCTGTAAACAATTCATCATCCCTATAGGTCTTCACCATTAACTTCAAACATTTCCACCGGATTTGAAACTTCTACCTAAGATATATCAAATATTAGGTAATGTAATGTTCTTGAAATCTATAACATTATACTGTTTACAATATGAAATGTGTTTCTACAAATTCTTGTAACTATATTCCCTACTTAGTTGGGCAGATGCATGGTGGTAGGACAGATATGGTTTTGTGGTAGTGGGGTTCAATGCATCTTTTGGTGCTGGGTCTTATCTTACGGAAAAAAACCATGTAAATGAATTTGTTTTAGATAACAGTTCGGTGAACATACATTAATATGACACTGAAACATACTTAATTACATAAATATTGTGGAAACATAAATGATCCCAGGGTTTGGGCAGCTTGGAGGGGAGGGAAGGGGAGGGGAGGCTGATGGCAGGTAGGAGGGGGCGGCTGCGAGAAAAGGTTGGGCAGGGGGGAGGGGAGGAGAGGGCCAGGGGCTGAGCAGGTTGGAGGGGAGGGGATGCGAGGGGCTGGGACGGTTGGAGGGGATGGGATGGGAGAGGAGGATAATGGCTGGGGGACGGCGGTGCTGGGGAAGAGGTGTGAATGCCTATTCATATTGCAAGAGTATGAATAAATCATATGTGTTTTGACAAACATGCCTTCTGACATCACCCTTGACGGGGTAAACAAACATACCATCAAGGAAGAAAAATGGTATGTTTTATGTTATAATTTATTTTCCTACATGAAATGGTGGTTCTAAAAAAGGAACAGAGGCATATAGGTTTTGCAAGGAACCCTGGATATCTGTATACTAGATAAAAAAAAGTTCTCGGATCTGTAAAATCATCGAACAGTAGAAATTGTTGAAGATGAAACTTTCAATGCTCAATTTCTTAACTTTTATTCCAGTTAATCAGTATTTCTATAACATATATTTCTTCATTATGTAATTGATGATGGTCCTAGTGGAAGAAGAGATGCATACTATTGTTCATAGGCACCCTGTATTTCTGTATACTTGATAAAATATCCAGTTTTGGACTCTACAACATCTTATTACAATAGAAACTGCTCAATATGTAAATTTCTATACTCATTTTCTAAACTTCTATTTCCAGATTTCAGAATTTCTATAACATTGATTTCTTCAATATGTAATTGATATATAAGGCTTATCATTATGTTATATGGCTAACAAGTGTGTTGTATTCCAGATTTACATAATTACAGCTGATCTATGGTAAGAGAGGAGATTCTGTGATTTTTTTGGTATTTCAATATTAGATCTGTAACATTTTTTATGTTATAAGAAATATTTTTCTATGAGTTCGCTGTGTTTCAACTATTAAATTATAGGAAATTAGGATCAGTCTAAAAGTTGCAGTTATTTGGATCCCCAACAACATCGACAATGATATTATGGTACCCTATTACAATATGTTTTAATGTTTCTTATTTCATATACTTTATTGAAAAATAAGAACAAGTTTTCATAATTTACCTACTTACTAGTGAAAAAATAGTTTAATTTTAGTGTCTTGTTCATTTTGAGATGGTTTTTGGCCAAATACACAAAAAGGAGGAAAATCGAGAAAAATTTTCCAACTACACGGCATGTACGAATCTACACGATGTGTACATTCATGCCCAGACATGAGTTGACCAGGACAAACTCATTCCCAAGTAAAAAAAATTAAGTAAACATCATGTTTACACTGATACACATCGTGTAGGAAATTCTATAAATATTTCGTGGTCGAAAAGAGTACACACACTGTGTGTAGCGGCGATACACGTCGTGTACCCTCCCCCAACCCACCGTTAACGCCGTGTGAGTCAGAGGCAGTGCGGCTGGACACCTACCGAATAAAAATGGACAAAAAAACTTGTTATGAAAGTAAAGGGAGTGTACTTTACATACACATTGTGTACATTATTTTTCTATAAATAGAGGCCTTGTCCACTGGACCAATGAGAGAGGACACACTTGGATAAAAGGGGGAAGTTCTGTTGCCAGTCCTCCTGAGCCCCCGTGGTGTCACTACTCCACATTTCCAATGTCTGACACCTCTCTTAGATTCATACTCAATGATCTCATCAGGTATCGAAGGTTTTATTTTCATTATTTCATATATGTGTAACTAAACACCCCTTATTTTGGGGCTGTGGATAATGAATGATTACATGTTGTAATGATTTATGTGGTTGTGTTTGTTCTTTTAAAATTATTCTTATTCTTCTTTAAACATTGTTAAATACTACTGGGAATTCTGAACTAGACCAAGGACAAAATTATCAGGGATCTAAAAGAAGAATAACGATGAAACAACTTCATGATAGTTGAAGGTATTCGTCGATTCATAAAGGGACTACACTAAAATAAAAAATTGTGAAACTTTGACTACCAGGTCAAGGAGTCAATTTCTTTGATTCAAAGACAAAATTTACCAGACCATGGGAATCTTGTCAAAATCGTGATCCAGAATGTTGAATTATCATGAAAAATTCAACCTAATAAGGAATCTTCATGAATCTCCATATTCAACATAGCCCGAACATGCTCTTTTTCTGCCAATCTCATTAAAAACCATTGTTGTTTTATTTTTAATCATTAATCATTATTTTCAAGTAATCAAACCATGGTGCTTCTCGATGAAGGAGAAAATCCATCTAGACAACTGCAGCGGCATCTGAACTGTCCCATGAAGGAAGTCATAAAGAAAGAGGTTATCAAGTTTTTAGATGCATGCATCATTTATCCAATATCAGATAGCCCATGGGTGAGTCTCCTGCACGTTTTCCCTAAGAAGGGAGGCATCATTGTTGTATCTAACGACAAGAATAAGCTCATCCCTACTCGCACAGTAACAGGTTGGATAGTCTGTTTTGATTATAGGAAACTGAATGACACCATAAGAAAAGATCATTTTCTCCTGCCCTTTATGGATCAGATGTTAGAAAGACAAGAAGGGAATTAATATTACTGCTTCATCGATGTCTACTAAGGCTATAATCAGATCTCCATTTCCCTAGAAGATCAATAGAAGTGAACCTTCACTATCCCATATGGTACGTTTGCCTACCGCAGGATGTCTTCCAGTAAGTGCAACGCTCCTGCCAAATTCCATCAATTCATGTTGGTAATTTTTCACGACATGGCGGAAAAAATCATGGAAGTCTTCATGGATGATTTTTACATTTACGGGAAGTCATTTAACACCTGTTTGCAGCACCTATAGATAGTACTGGAGAGATGAGAAAAAACTAAACTAGTTTTGAACTGGGAAAACTGTCATTTTATGGTGCAATGTGGCATAGTCCTTGGCCATAGGATTTCAGAAAAGGGGATGGAGGTGGGTCCGGTGAAAATAGAAGTCATCTAATGACTTCCCACTCCAACTTCTATTAAATCCATCCACAACTTCCTAGCACATGTCAGTTTTATAGGAGGGTTGTCTGTGATTTCTTGAAGATAGCCAAGACCTTAACCAACCTTCTGACTTAGGATGATATTTTATAAATTAATGAGGCATGTTCCATATCTTTTGAGCATCTAAAGTAGTGCCTGGTCGAATTTCTGGTGATGATTTCCCCCAACTGGGAGGCACAATTTGATGTAATGTGTGATGCCAGTGACTATGCCGTGGGAGCTATCCTGGGTCAGTGGATGGACTGCATCTTCCAACCCATCTACTATGCCAGTAGGACACTCAATGTGGACTAACTAATGTACACTACTATAGAGAAAGAGATATTGTCAGTGGTATTTTCCTTTGACATGTTTCGTTCTTAACTTGTGCTGTCTAATGTTATTATTTATACTGACCATGCAGTACTTAAGTACCTATTATACAAGAAGGATGTAAAGCCCCGACTGATTCGATGGGTCCTCATCATACAAGATTTTGTTTTAGAGATCTGAGATATAAAGGGGAGTGAGAATATGGTTTCTGATCATCAATCTCATTTGGAGCTACCACACTTGGAAAAGTAAGAGGATTGGGAGATAAGGGAGGATTTTCTTGATGAATATGTCTATTCAATTGTCAATTACCCTAGGCCATGGTTTGTAGATATTGATAACTATTTAGTTACAGGTTCCATCCACCCCAACCTCTCCTTCCCGTAGAAGAAAATATTCCTCTCTGATGTTATGTGGTACTTCTGGGAAGACCGAATCATATTCTGATTCTGTGGAGATGGGGTGATCCGACGATGTATCCTAGAGACAGAGGTTAAAGGGGTCCTAGAATTTTGTTATGCCTTACCTGTTGGAGGACATCATGGACCATATCGTACCATGGCGAAGATTCTGCAATCTGGGTTTTTCTGTACCATCATGCATAAGGATCCACAAGCCATCATTTCCTGTTGTGATCCATGCCAACGTACAAGTAATATGGGATGTAGAGCAGAGATGCCCCAGCATCCCATCATGTAGGTTGAGATCTTTGACGTCTGTGGCATCAAATTCATGGGACCATTTCCCCCTTATTTTGGGAATACATACATCCTCGTCTCCCTTGATTATGTCTCTAAATGGGTGGAAACCACTTCTACAACACACGACACAGCTAAGGTAGTCGTGACCTATCTAAAGAAGAACATTTTCATCAGGTTCAGCATTCCTCGTGTGTTGATCAGCGACATGGGGACTCACATTGAAAATGAATTATTTAATATATTTTTGTCTAAATATGGGGTAATGCATCACATGGGTACACCATACCATCCCCCATAATGTGGATAGGTGGAGCTCTCCAACCATGACTTCAAACAAATTTTGGAGAAAAGAGTGAATACGTCATGGAAAGACTGATCCAAAAATCATGATGACACTTTTTGGGCCCATCGCACCGCCTTCAAGACACCACTAGGGATGTCACCATTCGACCTCATCTATGGAAAACCATGCCATCTACCAGGGGAACTGGAACAAAAATCCTATTGGGCCATCAAGGCACAAAATTTTGATATGAAGGAAGGTTTAGAGAGGTGAATGTTCCAACTATCGGAACTCGATGAAGTTAGAAGGGAGGTGTATGAGAATGCTAAATTATAAAAGAAGAGGAAAAAATATATCCACGACCAGATTATTTCTCGAAAAATAAATTTCAAACCTGTGATCCGTTACTTCTCTTCAACTATCGTCTTCACCTATTCCCTGGAAAAATCAAGTCAAGGTGGTTGGGATAGTTCCCTGTCAAACTAGTATTTCCTCAAGGAGTGGTGGAAATTGCAAAAGAGGATGGTCAACCATTCAAGGTGAATGACCAATGACTGAAGATTTACCATCACATGGACGATACAGTGGGAAAAATCTCCACCACCCCTCTTAGGTATGAAAACGTAAGTTGGTCGAGCGAATGACCTAAAAGAATGGCGCTTACTGGTAGTAAACCTAGATGTTACACGCCATGTCCCACATATATACACAATGTGTAAATATCTTTTTAGATTTTAATCCTAAATAGTATAAATATATATAGTACCTAATAAATAAATAGGGATGAGACCTATGCCAATGGTTATGTCGCATGTGTTTATGCAAGCTGTCCTCGGTTTGAATCCTCCCGACCTACCTTTTTCACAGGATTCCTCCATTTTATATTTTCTTACACGGCGTTTGTAGTAAATTCCATATATATATGTATATTTTTTTAAAAGAAAATCCATGATGGGGATGGGTTGGTTGGCCAAGATCGAAATCTGTTTTCCAAAAGACCTGGGTTCGAATCCTGACAACCGCCCTATTTCCATCATTTCCCCTTTTAACAAAAACCACATGGAGTGTCTTCCAAAATATGTCGTGTTTTCCCTATTTTAATTCGTAAGTTAAAAATTTAAAAAACACTTTTCTATATAAATTAATTAATGAGGATTAAGTTGGCATCCACAATATATACTAATGGTGGGTATTCCTCTTCTTATTTGTCATCTCCACACTGCTCCACGTCACCTATTTTACCATTCCAATTACCAATTAACCCTCCACTACTCAATTGAATTCCTGTAACACCCATTAAAAATCGATGTCATGCAAAGCATTACCACGACCCACCTCCATTCACGCTCACCTTCTGGCTCGCGATTTTCCTCTCCCTATCCTAGGGTTTCCAGTGCAAATCGATTCATCCATCCTACCGATGTTGGGTTCCTTCGTCTAGAACTAGGGTTCATGCCTCTGCTTTTGGCTTCTTCAAAATCCTGAACTAGACTCAGCGCTTCATGATTCTCCACCTCCACCAACGCGGGCTCCACCACTATATGCTCTACATCCTCCAACTTCAGCTACTGGAAATGTGGCTCTAATTCCTCCTCCGATTCTATAACGGTGACAATGACTCTTTGTTGATTTAAATACCCTTATAGAATATAATGTTGTCATAGAATCAGGTAACATTTCTAAACTTGGGTGTTGGTGTCTATAAATCGTAGGGTGAGGAAATATACATATGGGAATGGCTGGGCTCGTTAACCCATTTTTTGTTTTTTAAATTTTCATCTGATTTAATCTTCAAGATAGGTTTTGGTTTGGACATCATTATCAAGGGTTTCCCCAATCTAGGGTTTCTACTCCTTCGTGATCTCCTCCCATGGCTCCATTGTCATCGACTACCTTCACCTCTTTTCTGTACCTCTAGAATTCGTACGGCTCTACTACTTCTTCTCAACTCGTGAGTTTCCTTGCCTTCTCCTTCGGTCCCCGTGCCGAAAGTCCATCCAGTTTTTTATACCATCAACCATTATCGAGGACACCCATAAATCTCTTTGTGAACCCCTTATACATTCTTTAGAGGTCCTATATATCTTGATTTATGAAACAAGTTTGTTCTCCTAATATCTTCGAAATAATAAAACTTCATTTTGTTTTGCAGATCTCGCCGACTGGTCGACATTTTCACTAAATGCATATTCAAATTGTTAAATAGAGATCCTGCATAATGTAATATTTTGTTGATAAAATATCTATAACATTTTACACTATTTCAATGTTTCAGATTTCACTCTATTCATACTAAAATTTACATACTGATATATAATAAATTTTCCGTAACAACCCGGGAAATAGGGATCCACAATGTTCATTCTTCTACCAGTTTTATATGGCTATGAGTATTAAAAGACCCTACAGATCTATAGGTAAGAAAAAGGCATGTTATTCTCAATTTCTAGAATTTTTTTCCATTATGTACAACATTTATTAATTTCTGTTAAATATTAATTTCGGTTGAATATTAATTTCAGTTGAATATTAATTTTTGTTGAATATTACACCATGTAATTGTTTTGGTTGGCCAATGTTACTTCATTTAGATTTTTTACCAGGGCTGTTGTAGAATTCCACAACTTTATCTGAGTGTCATGCAATGTATGTTTTTTCCCTATTTCCATCCTCCGATTTGAAATATCTAGGATATGTATTTCCTTATTCAAAATCTGTGTGCAAACATGGTGCATGATTTTTTTTTCATCCATATCATTACAGAAACCATCTGATAGGCATAATGAGCCCATCGGATCTCATTTTAGATATTTAAGCTATCAAATATTTCTGGGAAAAGGTGAGATGTTGTGAAAAATAAATCTTTTTCTAATGAATATGAAATTGGTACTGATGGAAGTGAAGTTGATGAAGATGATGAAGATGATAAGCATGGAAGATATTAGAACTTGGTTATGCATGTTACCTTTTGTTTTGATCAATTTAATTTTTTTTATTTACATTTCATTCTAAAATATATCATTGTGGTGTCATCTATTCCTTGTCTCAATTTTTATCTATCTCTTTTCCAATTCTATGTGTATTAACATTTTCACAATGATACACATGAAGGATGGGTCAACAGTATATGTTCATGACTCAAAATTCCCAATATATGCACATATTAGGCTGACACTAGACATGTGTAGGTCAATCATAGTAAATTCTATAATTTGAACAGCCTTTCATATCTTAAAGCTTCTTTTCATTCTCTAGGTTAGGAAATAATGAGGTATGTCTCTCCTTGTGAATTGCATTAAATTATCGAAGATATAGATTATCATGAATGGGAAAAACATGAAAATGAAAATAATCCAAGTTTACTTGGGTTTAGTGACTTATAGAACACTGTTTTTCATAAGGGATTTCTGGGACCTTACCCCTTTTCCTTTTAATTATAGGTCGTTCAACTATAAGAGACTATTTTGTTTTCTTTTTCATTTTAATAACACCAATATAACTTTTGATATGTTCTAATTTGATTTCAACTACATTAATTACCATCAAATTCTTGTAACTAGATTCTATACATTGTTGGGCAGATGCATGGTGTTGGGACAGCTATGGTTTTGTGGTATTGGGGTTCAACACATCTTTTGGTGTTTGTTCTTCTCTTGAGGTAACATACCAAGTAAACGAATTTATTTGATATAACATTTTTGTGCACTTACATTAATTTGACACTAAAACATATTTAATTTCTTAACAATTACTGAAACATAACTGATTCTTTAAATTTTATGTGCAATTGTTTCCCAGTTCGTCATACATAGATATTTCAAGGTATGCAGAATAACAGTATGGCAGGGGGTAGAGTGTGCTGGGGGAAAATGTTGGGCAGGGGGAGGGGAGGGGAGGGGAGGGGAGGGGAGGGGAGGTGAAGGGAGGGGGGGATGAGGCCGTGGGGGTGTTGGGGGAAGAGGTTGGGCAGTGGGGAGGGGAGGGGAGGGGGAGGGGCTGCTTTATGTGATCCCGCCCATCCTATGTGCTACTTTGAATGTTCTATTCATTAATGTAAATTTATATATTATGATGTATATAATTATGTTGTGTTCTTCATGTCCATTTTTTGGCGATGTTTCTCGGACATTAACTTCACCCCTTTAGGTGATAAAGATCAGATACTAGGTCTTACATTACTACAATTTTTTTCAATTCCGGTAGAACTGCATTCTAAACAATATCTCATATTCTATGAAAAAATTAATTTCAATTTCATTGTATTATTTTACTTTTTAAGGGAAAAACATATAGAAAAAATCTAAATTCGTAGAGCACCATCCCATAGTTTTTTTTATAAAATTGATAAGTTTTTCTTCAGAAGAAAATTTTCATGATTTCACATAACATGAATGGTAAATTTCTGGATGATTCAATAAAGGAAAAAAAAATTCACAGTTTTTTGGAGATGCAATGTCCCTTAATGACTCATGGTTCTACATACACAACTATACATTTTTCAGTGTTAAAAAAGCACAAGGAAATTATGGATTTCTCATCCACATGTGTGTTTTTTTGATATGATCATCACTTAAATATGCATGCTTGAAATATATTTCGCTCAAAATTCTGTGATAGAGTATTCATTTTCACCACATTCATTGCATCTCACATGAGGCTTATTGAAAATGTAATCTTATATTGAATATGTTATCTTAAATATACAGACTTATATTTTCCTATATAGGATTATTTAAAATGAAATATTTTTGAATATGGAGTCTTATGTTTGTTTGTTATTATATTGAATATATAGGATTATATTTCAATATTCAGTCTTATTGAATATATAGACTCTGGTTTTATACTCCCAAAAATCTTTGAAGCTTAGGTTTTTCCAGTTTAAAAGTGGTAAATCCTCTTATTGTTCTTTGATATTTAACCATTTTTAATTCATTCAGTATGAGCTGTTGGATTGTCACAGATATCATAGTCCCTCTGGCTGTTTCATATTTGCTGTGTATTGAGGATCAGGTTGAGACACCACATTCAATTTCAGTTTCATGGACCCTACAAATTATAATACTGGAATGATTCTCTGTTTCTTTTTCTATTCTGTGATGTTTATTCATATCCAGTGATATGTTTTTTTATTTTAAAATTTTGATTTATCCATTTGAATTAATGTTTTCATTAATATCAGTGATATCTCCATCTTGAACACTTTGCATAAAAATTTTAGGTCCTCTCCAGGAACTTCAAACAGTGGCACATGATTTCATACATCAACCTTGAATATGTCAGATTCTCAGGTATTACAATTGCCTTATATACTAGCTGGAAATTATTTTACCAGTTTTATGTTTGGTTATACATTCATTAAACAATGTATCAATTTGAATTTTATTCTCTACATATAGAATTCCATGTCTCAACATAACTTAATGACCATTTGGTTTTCAGTATTTTCAATGTTTCTAACTTCTATTTTATAAAATAAATTACTATTATTATAGTTAATTCTATAATTTTAGTCATTGAATACCATTCAATGTGATTTATCTTGCAATTCTATCTTTGATCATGTACATAGTTTTTCTTTCGATTTCTATAAAATTTTCCATAACACCGGTATCTTTTGTAACCATTTTTTTTATTATAACATGCATCTATTTTTATGTTTTCTCCAAATTTTATCACCTGCATATATTCTCATGTGCACTATTAGAAAACTTTCTCTAGATTATGTCACCTTCATCTACTATTTTATCACCTGAATCTACTATAATTATTTCTCAAATTTTTATCTTAACACCTATATCTATTAGAATATTTTTACTTTTTTAAATGAGACTCCTACATCGTCATTTATCTGAATAAAACTTCTGACATGGATGTTAATATGTTTTGATCTCTTTGAATCACTAACCATTGGGAGGAGGATTCATCCTATAAAAAGAACCATATATTTTTATGTGTTTATTTTCCTTTGAATTTTTCACCTGTAAACAATTCATCATCCCTATAGGTCTTCACCATTAACTTCAAACATTTCCACCGGATTTGAAACTTCTACCTAAGATATATCAAATATTAGGTAATGTAATGTTCTTGAAATCTATAACATTATACTGTTTACAATATGAAATGTGTTTCTACAAATTCTTGTAACTATATTCCCTACTTAGTTGGGCAGATGCATGGTGGTAGGACAGATATGGTTTTGTGGTAGTGGGGTTCAATGCATCTTTTGGTGCTGGGTCTTATCTTACGGAAAAAAACCATGTAAATGAATTTGTTTTAGATAACTGTTCGGTGAACATACATTAATATGACACTGAAACATACTTAATTACATAAATATTGTGGAAACATAAATGATCCCAGGGTTTGGGCAGCTTGGAGGGGAGGGAAGGGGAGGGGAGGCTGATGGCAGGTAGGAGGGGGCGGCTGCGAGAAAAGGTTGGGCAGGGGGGAGGGGAGGAGAGGGCCAGGGGCTGAGCAGGTTGGAGGGGAGGGGATGCGAGGGGCTGGGACAGTTGAAGGGGATGGGATGGGAGAGGAGGATAATGGCTGGGGGACGGCGGTGCTGGGGAAGAGGTGTGAATGCCTATTCATATTGCAAGAGTATGAATAAATCATATGTGTTTTGAAAAACATGCCTTCTGACATCACCCTTGACGGGGTAAACAAACATACCTTCAAGGAAGAAAAATGGTATGTTTTATGTTATAATTTATTTTCCTACATGAAATGGTGGTTCTAAAAAAGGAACATAGGCATATAGGTTTTGCAAGGAACCCTGGATATCTGTATACTAGATAAAAAAAAGTTCTTGGATCTGTAAAATCATCGAACAGTAGAAATTGTTGAAGATGAAACTTTCAATGCTCAATTTCTTAACTTTTATTCCAGTTAATCAGTATTTCTATTACATATATTTCTTCATTATGTAATTGATGATGGTCCTAGTGGAAGAAGAGATGCATACTATTGTTCATAGGCACCCTGTATTTCTGTATACTTGATAAAATATCCAGTTTTGGACTCTACAACATCTTATTACAATAGAAACTGCTCAATATGTAAATTTCTATACTCATTTTCTAAACTTCTATTTCCAGATTTCAGAATTTCTATAACATTGATTTCTTCAATATGTAATTGATATATAAGGCTTATCATTATGTTATATGGCTAACAAGTGTGTTGTATTCCAGATTTACATAATTACAGCTGATCTATGGTAAGAGAGGAGATTCTGTGATTTTTTTGGTATTGCAATATTAGATCTGTAACATTTTTTATGTTATAAGAAATATTTTTCTATGAGTTCGCTGTGTTTCAACTATTAAATTATAGGAAATTAGGATCAGTCTAAAAGTTGCAGTTATTTGGATCCCCAACAACATCGACAATGATATTATGGTACCCTATTACAATATGTTTTAATGTTTCTTATTTCATCAACATTCTTCCTTTTCGATCCATTTCATATATAATTTATGTTACATGTAATTATTTTTCCCTTCTTTTAAAAATTATCAATCAGTGATCCTATTTTTTTTAAATATTTTAGGTTTGATACACAAACAGTGGTCATGGGATTTGGGATGATGTCACCCCAGAACAACTATCACATTCCTTGTCACGAGAGATTTTTCAATCCTCTACATATTCATAGAATGGGGTTGGTTGATGAAAAATTACGATGACTTTTCTTTCTAGCAAAATTTTGAGTTTTTTTAATCACATGTTGGTTGTTACATTATGATTCCTATCTCAATAAATGACTTCATATTGTTCCTTCTTTTCAATTATATGTACCACTCAAATTTTGTTTTAAACATTTCGAATATTAATATGATTTATTATGTTTCAAAATTGGTATTCTATTATTGAAAATATTAATTTTTTTATAGTGATGTGAAAATGCACAGGCAGAGTACTAGTATTAGAAATTACTCGGACCTTGATCCAAAAAAAAACTCGGGTTCTAACTCAACTAATCTCCCTACTCCATCCCCTTCTTTTGAAATTAAAAACAAAATGTGGCGCATTTCATTCATCCTGTTTGTATAGGCTGTATAGATTAAGTGAATATAAATAAAAAATATGTGCAGTTGTACAACGTTCGCATTAGTGGTTGATGGCTTCTGTTCAGAGCGGTCGATCACCAGTTCGAACCTTTCCCCAAGCACAGGACCAGTGGTTGTACTTCTCTTTTTAAATTTTATAAACACGCTGTGTGTATTTTCCCACTACACAATGTGTATAGTTTTATTTTCCAATTCTGTATAAACAAATATATTCCTATTTTACTTTTATTATTTTAATTTAATAATATTAATTATTATATATTTTATTATATGATAAAAAAAATTTGGGATACACGGCATGTAGTACCAAAGTACATGCCGTGTAATGCAGATATATAAGCCACAGGCCACCCGGCTTCACGCTGTGTCACGAGGCTCCCCCTTTCCTCCCCTTCTTCCCGTTTTCATCTCCCAAACACCTCCCTCCCTCCCACTATCAAATCCGTCATTTTGGTTCATTTCGAGCTCTGATTTATCTTGAATTGCGATCATCGATCATGGTATGACCTTCTACACTCACTATTTCAAGTTTTTAGAAGTGTTTAAGGTGTTTTTGGATCTTCCGACCATTCATCTTCCACGGTACACGACCACGAATTGAAGAACACATGTCATGTACATTTGTACATGGCGACACAAAAACTGATTCTTAATTTGAATATACACAGTGTGTCTGTTAGGTACACGCCATGTACTTTCCCCATCGGGCCTGAGTACCCTTTGCATACGACCTCACAAAATTTTCATGTACACGGCATGTGTGTTTGGTACATGTCGTGTATATCATTTCATTTGGGCCCTCCGTGTGTATAACCTGACACGACCTCTCAACCCATGTTCCTATACACGGCGTATGTGTTCAGTACACGCCATGTAGCCTTTTTCTTTCTGTCGGACCCATGTCTATCCTCTACATGGACTTGTTCTTCAAATCAAGAACACACCGTGTATTTCCCATACACGATGTGTCTTTTATTCTTATAACTGATAACATCATGGTCGTGTCGTTTATAATACACGACCATGTCCACTTCGTATACACACGACGTGTATGTTCGGTACACACCATGTACATTTACATGGTCTATCTTCTTCACCCTCGACATGTTTATCATGAGAACACAAGATTCTTCTCATCTTGTACTACACACCGTGTACTCTAGATGTTCACATCGTGTACTTTTATTTTTCAGATCTCTCACTTTTTCATGGTTATGTTTTGTTTTCTTTTCCATTATTTTTCAGGTTATGGTAGATCATGATCCATCTCGGGGGAAGCGGTCGACCTCCGCCACTGAGTGTGAGAGGCCCATTTTTCGGTGGATTCGACTCCGAACTCCAACACAGCAAAACCAAGACGCTCCGGTCTGTGAGCTCCCTCCATTGGCCCCCCTTCCACCCCTCACTCCCTCCTCCAAGACTAGTATGAGCACCATCCTTCTTTCCCTCCAAACCGACACTCCACATGAGATCTCCTCCTCCACATTTGACACTTCATCGACTGCCCCATCTAGTGACCCATCACCTAGGGCAGCCGATTCACCCCTAGAGCCAACTCATGTTTCTTGCACCTCCACCTGGGCCGAGACCTACAAGTGCTCCCTATCCCTACATGGTGTTCCCGGTCATAGATCTGGAATATTATATGGTTCAGTGCTTTTATCACCATCTGATTCTGATAAGAGGCTGCTACCTTGACAACACCGCTCCTCAGTAGCTCGACATCTGGGGAGAATTAGAGGATCTCCATGGCCACATTACACTACTCTCTATTTTCTAGGTCAACACTCCTATACTCCAAAATGTATTTTTGGAGTTTGCGACCTCTTTCAGGTTTGACAGAGGTGAGCACCGGGAGACACCTGGTGATACGGTACATATGGTTCAGTTCCAGCTGGGTGGCCGATGATTTTCCCTTACCATGACAGAGTTTGGCCGAGGGTGAAATTTATCTGCCCATCCTATTACCCCACCCCATGTTTCCACCATGACCAGACCTGAGCGCTCTGAGCTTGTGGCTATGTGGCAGGAGATTGCTGGACCTGACCATCGCTACACCCCGAACGCACATAAGAGCACACTTATCATCGACCCCTTCGTTCATTTTACCCACCAGTACATCAACACCATTATTTTCCCCCACCATGAGGATATGGGGGTCGTGACCACTCATTACATGGATCTCCATACCTGTGTCATCAGGCAGGACATTCCGGACCTCCCATACCTAGTCACCTCATATTTCCATGCTATGTTTATCAAACATTAGGGCAACCTGAATGGCGGGTTTTACGCCACTCGCCTCACCCAACACCTTGGGGTTTTCGAGCCTTCTTAACCCCATGACCTGTTAGGTTCTCCCCAATGAATGTACTTTCTCAATCTCATTCCCATGGGATTGGTCCAGAAGCAGGGGTGTTCCAACATACTTGCCCAGGCTCGCCCCCACCCACCTGTTGACCCTCCTACCCCAGCTGATGCACCTGCACCTCCCTCCCCACCCACACATGTTTTTCAACCCAACCCCCTTCCAACTGACCCCACTTCTTCTATCCTTCCTTCTTCTGCCACAACACTATCCCCACCTTCCCCCACAACCTCAGTTGACCTCACCCTTTCAGTCGTGACCAGACCCTACCCGAGCTCGAGCCGCAAATACCCCAATCCCACCTCCATAGGCCATGGGATGGAGTCCAGCGCCGAAGGCACAACAACTTGGGAAGGCCATTGCCTAAGTACCTATCCACACACATGCATCACACTCAATGAAAATGTTCATAGTAAAAAGAAAAGCAAAGTACCAACTGTTATAAATAAACCACAATGTGCATAGACATCTTAAAGTACAAAGAAAGTGCTGAAGGTAAACTGAAAAAGGAAAGGGGCAAACATGATCCCAACCAGAAAAGGTTCCACAACCCAGCAATAGATAAAAAAACAGCTAGAAGGGTCCCCCACATGGAACCCGACTCTGACCACCGCACACGGTCCAATCTCATGAACTCCTAAGATCCAATAATGTCACGACCAACCATTTCATCGTCTTCAAGGGCACACCAAGTGAGGGAAAATCCCAAGCAGTGGTGAGTATAAAAATACTCCGTAGGATACCCCGAAGGCTTGAGGGAGAACCAAAGGAGGTACTGAAGGGTGAGCAGTAGATCAAACAGGGAAATGTAAAAAAGTAAAATCGAGAGTGCAGTAAAGTGTAACAGTAGAGAGTCCAGCTCAATCCAACAAGAGAAAGGAGATAGACTCATCCATACACAAGGAGTTAGAAACGGTGAGAATCTGAACTTTTCATCGAGTATTCGCTACCTATAGTAGGATAGTAGACTCATCGAACCACGAGAATCTAGACATGGAAAGCACGTGGCATACCCCGCGCGTCTTCGCCTCTCCTGGAAGGAGTGTATCAAAAACCCAAGGAGTGGGTACTAGAACAAGGTATATACATATCTAGATGCTCAATCAAGAAGCCCAGACAAGATCGTAAGGGGATCTCCACCCCATAGCTCAGCCCATGAATGTGAGTAGCCGAAAGTCCTAGAAGTAAACACCATTGATGCCCACCATCCCGCACGACTGCCCTGAAATGAAATTCATGCGCTCAAATAACCGCACCTCAAAACTATCCGCTTTGGGTGGCACTGACTCGCCCGCACGGTTTTAGGTCGCGTCATAAGGCCACTTATTAGTGGGGAAATCACCCCTCGTACTTGAGTGTATTGGGGGAACATCAAGCCACACCTCGCCAGTGCCCTGAAGTTGAGAGGTCTCCTTAAAGTCGACAGGCGGCCCCCTGCCCAGCCCCGCTGGAGGGTAATCCCAAGAACTCGAAGGGTTCCCACAGGTGGGAGACCCTACAAGAGTCGTTGGGTTCCACACTACCCATTCCCGCAAAAGGGTATTCCGCTGTAGGACATCCCGGCTAAAGTCGTCGATGAGTCCCAATGCCCAGTCCCGTAAAATGGTACTCCACTAGAGGTAGGATCATAACCATCACCGGGGACCACTTCGTAACATAGCTGGTGGTAAACCCGGCATCTGGGACCACTTCCCAACCCCACTGGAGGTAAACCCAGAACTGGTCTGGCCATCCCTGCTGGATGGTACTGCTTAATAAACACTGTTGTACTGGCCATCCCAGCTGGATGGTACCTCACCGGCCATCCCAGCTGGATGGTAACCGCGCTGACCATCCCTGCTGGATGGTACAACTGGCCACCCCTGCTGGAAAAAACTCATGGGTAGAGGATCGGGGCCTGCGTAATGTGTTGGTCACACTGAGATCCACAAGAACTCTACCAGGGAACACGAAGAAAAACTGTCGGCCAAACCATAAAGAACAGAGCCAGTGGAAAACCACTCAACCTTGTTGGTCAAAAACATCATGGACAAGACCATGGGGAAACTCAACCCTACTAGCCAACTATCTAGAACAGAACCCGGGGAAAACTTAACATTGCTGGTTAACAAAAGAGAACATATCCAGGGGAAAACTCAACCCTGCTGGTCAACAAACGATTACAGAAGGACCCTCTACATCGTGAGAGGTATGGGGTACGCAAAGCAGAACATGGAAAACACAAGTGTTCCACAATATGTGTGGCCCCAGGTCAACCCCAACCAGGCGCACAAACATTCTCAGGTAACAACATCCACATGTACCTCCCAGCATTCCCGTATACTCCCAGAGTATACAACATCTCCAGCCAAAAGGATAACATGCACACAACACCAATTGTCAACACGAAGGCGTAATTTAACAACTCCAACTTTCCACCTCAACGGATGAGGCACTTCCAAACACATCTCTTTAAACACCAACGTCACTCTCTCAGGAGTGAATGTGATCACACGCCAAGGGTTCGCTTCCAAACACAACAAGAAGAACTGCCACCAGAGAACCTTTCATGCTTCCCCATTTAATGAGATCTTGAATGAGACTCTGCACATCCAAACGAATCATACCGTTGTAATCCCTACTGAATAACACGCGAGATCGACTATCCAATCACCTCTAATGGATATCCGACGGAAAAGTCGCCAAAACCGGTTTATGCCTGAACGACGTCCTGTGATCCCGAGCCTTTGCCCCGAATACAGTCGGGCACATCACACCATTGTGATCCCCTCGGGAAAACATGTCAAAAGGACTAATCAGTTGAGTGGAATGGATATCCATAGAAAAAGATGCATTCTGACATACCGAACGTGAGTGGTGCTGTATGGGACCTGCACCCCGGTCCCGAAGCACAATGAACGGATCACACCATTGCAATCCTCTTGAAAAAGTACTCTTGATGGACTATTAACTATTCCAAAACAGACACCTAGTGATGAATCAAGAAATCACTACCAACTCCCAAAACGGCCCTCGCGGGGCCCACACCACCATGCAGAATTAAAGCAGGCAGATTGCGCCATTGCAACGCCCTCAGAAAAACACCCCGAATTGACTGCTCGCACGCACCAAACTGTTTTCGGATTAAAAATTTGTAATGAATTTCATGCAGCTCAAATGACGGGCCATGGGGCCCACACCTCAACTCCAGTTTCAACACCCAAACTCATACTGGAAAACTCTGTCTCAACTCCAGGGTCACAACGCCACTGACGACACTCAAAATGGACGTCAGATGCGTCTGCACCGCTCAAAATACGAATCCCCCGAAAAAAGAGAGTCAAACTTACATAATGAAAATGTCGTGCCACCGAAGACACAGATTCAGGAATTAAAAACCCCTGAAACCATCTCAATGTATTCGTCTCAATTTATGGGACACGTCGCCGCAGACGGTGCCCAAAACGGACGCACTGCAGATGATTTATCAATATAAATCAATTTCCATAATAATAATAATAATAATAATATTATTATTATTATTATAAACCATTATATATATATATATATATATATATTTTAAAACCAGACTGGCCATTCGGCCGGTCATTGTCTCCCAACCTGACCTGCAGCGTGCGGGTCCTTGTCGGCCAGTCGGGGTCCGTGGACCTCGGTCTTCCCTCGAGAGCACTGACCGACAACAGTTGGTCGGCCCTGGACCTCGGCTCACCGGTGCCCCTGCACGCATACGTCGCTGCCTCTGCTGGTTCCCCCATTGTGATCGCTCTCACTCGCGCTGACGCTCTCAGCAGCCCCTTCGACCACGAGCCACCGTCGCCCCCTGCTCGCCCTCGCTCCCGCAGCCTGCTCGCCGTCCCCAGTCGGCACCCTTGCTCGCCAAGCCTCTAGAGCCTGCAGCTACCTCTACTGAAGGGAGCCCGCTCTGCCATGCTCAGCCTCACCGCCTGGATCCAATGCCTCAAACTGCGGCCGAACGACTGGAACCCCCAAAACCTGCCGGAAAACCCCAAACCAACAGAAAACCCACAAACTTCGCCGGACCTCTGCGGGCAGCTTGGGAATCGGAATTCAAATTCATTATCAGCATTGAAAAGATCATATAATATAAAATGCATTCATGTTATTTGTTCAAAAATCCAACAGCAATTCGACATGATTAATCGGGCTCAATGTAGGTCCGGGGAGAATAAAATGAAACGCACGATCCTACCTCTTGGGCGTTTCCCAGAGCTTCGCTGTCGATTTGTCGGAACTGTTGCACCTCACCGGAGCATTCGCGCCTCACTGGAGAGGTGTAGGAGGGGAGGAGTTACTCCTTGAGAGCTCTTGCAAGGGTGTGAACAAAGGGGGAGATAGGGGTGACGTTTAAATAAAAGAAAAATTAATTAAAATGATTTAATTAATTTAACCACCAAATTATCCTGCACCCGAAACTCCTGGAGGGGTCAAGAATAAACCTCCACTAGGGTAAAAACCACCTCCCGAGCACAAAAGCGGTCTCTGAATTTTAAACTGAGGCCCCATTAAAAATTTATTAAACTCAACGCCCGATGCCGCCAAATTTAGAAAATGCCCCCGGGGCCATTTTTCACTGACAGCATGTGCCCGTGAATCATACACCCCTCCTAGGGTAAACGGCATGCTTCGAACACAATGGTGCCCTTGGTTTTCTAATCCGAGCCACCGTTTAAGAGATACTAGAGTTTAACCATTAAACGAATAAATTAATTAATTAATTAATTTATCCGTTTAACATTCCGGTAGCAGGCGAGGGGTCCAAACGTCCCGCGCCGACATGCTTTATGTCGTTCCTACGATAACCACCCCATTTCTATCCCATCTATAAAATATGATTTCTTATCTAAAGAAAAGATTAGGAGTTATCCCATTTATTGGGGATTCCTAGTGTAAACGCACTAAAAATATAATTCTGGCCACATCGGGGGTTGGAAGCACACGCCGTCTGATGGAGCTTCTCTACAATAATATAAAAAATATTCCAAAGTACTTTATAGCCAAAAAATGGGTTCTTTCATCATTCCCTCCTTCATTCTTTTCATCCCCGAAAAGAAAAACTAGGGAAAAACTCAGGGTACTAAGCCCGCACCTGGCTCTCCCGTACCCATAAGAACTCATGCACAGTTCTGCGCCACCGCACATAGACCAAAGGATTTGATCTATTCACGCGAGGTCTACCCTCATTGATGTCGTGCATAAGGTCACACATGCTTCAAATCGAGTGAGTCATTTGGGAGACATCATGCATCCAAACCATCCTTTGGGGTTAGGGAAATGCGGTAGGGAACCTCTCCATCCATTCACACGTTCTCAAACAGCCCGAAGGACCTCGGGGGTAGCTCACCTCCTCGGTCGAACCTCTACGTCGCACGCCGCGAATACAATCACCCTTTGGACCTAGGAAAATGCCTCGGGATTACCTCCTTCAGAATATCCATATGGTGAAACACTGAAAGATATCTGGTCACGCAAGGTTTCACAGTCAATGTCCCACAACCAAGGCCCTATTACACACTCAAAAGAGAAAGAGTCAACACCATTGAATAAAGAGAAAGCTCATACGCATTTTACCTTACCAACACAGAGTTACACTAATGCCATGCACCACCCTGGTGACAACTCAAACAAGGAGAAGGGAGAATCGAATTTCAATCATAGATTCTATCAATTCTACTGAAAAAAGTAGAAGAGCTGTAGAGTTTACCTCTTATCACCTCATGCTATGCAGGATCGTAGACTTCTGAAGCTCGTGGCTATCTGCGGTCCCAACTATCAGCTCAAAGAGCCTAACGTGGACCGCCTAGTGGTAATGGGAAGACCTCGTAAGGTCATATTCCACTTCCAGCTCCTCCCGCTCCTCTACTAGCACCACCTCTATGGGTACTACTCCGATCATGTTGCAGCCTCAATCGTGGTGGTTCACCTACTGCATACCTGAATCTCTCCACGTGCCTGGTTGGGCAGTCCCAAGCTAGGTGACCTCACCCAGCACAAGCATAGCACCGACTATCATTGGGCTGCACTGGTGCCCTTCAGCTCCACTGTGGTGTACGACCATGCCCCCGAGTCTGGTTGTCAGAAATCCACCTATGTCGAGGTTCTTCTTGCTGAAGCCCTCTAGTTGTGGCAGACGTCTTAGCTCCAACGTGCCTGCTTCCAACACCAACTCTATAACATGACAGGAAGCTCTCTGTCACCATCGCCTTCTCTAGAACCCCATCATATGTGGAAATTCCCAAGGGTACTATAATAGCACGAATCTCTCAGCGGAGACCCTTCTCAGACTTCCACGTTCAGATGTTGCCGTCATGGACCATGCCCATGTAAAAGCATGCACGGTCTGCAAAACTAGTCGCGTACTCAGCTACCGTCATCCATCCCTACTGAAACTGCAGGAGCTCTTGAATCTGAACGGAGCGTAAGCAGGAGGGGAAAAACTCCTCACGAAACAACAATTGACTGTCACCCCACGAAAGCGACGACTCGTAAAGACACTGAGACCCCAGACTCCACTAACACCGAGTTATTCCACGGAAAAGGGTGGCGGCCAAATACACCATAAGATCTGTTGGCATATGCACAAGCCTGAAAAGGCAAACCACTATCTCTAGCCAAACCTCTATTGCATGAGGGTCTATCTCCCCACAAATCCTCTGCGGTCTCTGTTACTGGAACTCACGGAGTGCCCTCAACCTGCGCTCAAGCTCAGTCTGATTGACTGCTCAACAGGTGGGGGTGCTGCTATCGGCCCACCTGGAGAAAGAGGCTCGCATGATGGTTCCTCGACTGAGGCCTCGTAGCTCACAGGGTCGTCGTCACGAACCAAAGCTGGTAACCTGGCTGGTTTTCTTCGCAGAGACTTCCTGAATGTTATCAAGGATTTCCACTGTCAGATGTGCATATATGTATATCAAAACAACAATAATGGGGAGATGACTCATGAAGTAAAGTCAAGACTAAATCCTATGTGATGCACAAACCAATTATCCCTGCAATGAGTGTCTCAGGATGCCGAGTCGACAAGAGGGTTAGCACGGTCCTCGTGAATGGATACGTCGGCCGCCACACCATCACTAGACTCCCTAGCCTGAGAGCTTCTCTCGAGACACGTTAACAATGTTGTCCTATATCCCAACCAATTCCTTTTAGGGATGTCCAAACAACATCACATAGAACGAACCACCTCCGATACCACATTGTCACGACCCGACCCTACCCGGGCTGGAGCTGCAATTACCCCAAGCCCACCTACATAGGCCAGGGGCTGGCGACCAGCGCCGAAGGTGAAAAAACTCGGGGAGGCCTTTTCCTATGTACATGCACACAAACACACACACTGCATAATTAATGGAATAGTGCAGTGTAAAAAGAAACACAATGTACCAACTACTATAAAGAAACAACAATGTGCATCGACCTCTAAAAGTACAAAGATAGTGTTGATGGTAAACTGAAAAAGGAACGGGGAAAAAACGCGCCCAACTGGAAAAGGTGCCACAACCCAACAACTGGTAAACAAAAGAAAAACAGCTGGAAGGGTCCCCCGCATAGAACCCAACTCCGACCACCGCACGCAGTCCAAGCTCCTGAACTCCTAAGCTCCACTGAAGTCATGACCAACTTGTCTGTCGTCTGCAAGGGCACACCAAGTGTGGGCAAATCCCAAGAAGGGGTGAGTATAAATATACTCTGTAGGATACCTCTATGTCTCGAGGGAGAAACAAAGGAATTACCGAGGGGTGAGCAGTAGATTGAATAGGGAAAATTAAATTAGTAATACCGAAAGTGCAGTAAAGAGTAACAATAGATAGTCAAGATCAACCCTAAAAGAGAAAGAAGATAGACTCATACAGACACAAGGAGATGGAAACGGTGAGAAGATGAACTTCTCGCCGAGTCTTCACTACCGATAGCCAGAGAGTATACTCATCCAACCACGAGAATCTAGACACGAAATGCATGTGGCATACCCCGTGCATCTTCGCCTCTCCGGGAAGGAGAGTAGCCAAAACAAAAGGAGTGGGTACTGGAAAAAGGTATATACATATCCAGATGCTCTATCAAGAATCCCGAACAAGTTCATAATGGGATCTTCATCCTGTAGCTCAGCCCAAGAAAGTGTGTATCCAACAGTCCTAGAAGTAAACATCATCGATGCCCAGCATCCCACTCGTCTTCCCCGAATAGAAAGTCAAGGGCTCAAATCACCGCACCTCGAGACTATCTGGTTTGGGTGGCACTGACTCACCCACACGGTATTAGGTCACGTCATAAGGATGCGTCTTGGTGGGGAAAGCGCCCCTCGTACTTGATAGTTCTAGGGGAACATCCGGCCACACCACGTCACTACCCCTCAGTCAAGAGGTGTAAAGACCCAAAGTTTCATTAACGGAAAATCCCTCTTGATCCAGTTAAATGTTTCTTTATGAAAAATGTTTTTATAAGATGTCAACTTCTTTAGTTTTATGTTAAGATTTGTGACCATTACTTTTATATCCGTTGAACAGTGATCATCTGAGTAGTATAAATATAAGGCTTTAACGAACCCATTTCTACTCAAACAAAGGATGTGATGGCCTCATCTAGTAGAATTGCCCCTTACGAAGCCCATTTGTCAGAGCTCAGAAAAGCGGTGGCATCTTTGGGATAAGCCCTTGACCAAGCCCAACCTGAGCTTCATTATGTCAAGCTCGAACGTGATCGTTTACGGGAAAAGTGGAAGTTGATAGAGATTACCACTCGAGCAATGTTATCCGAGCCGCCCCAAGAGTCTGTCACCATCGCACACCTTACCCTTATGTCTTATGCGGCTATTTTAATGGGTTATGTAACAAATAAGTAGCACCATGTTCATGTACATTATTTTTTTATATAATAATCAATTTAATTTCTAGTCGTTTTTGATACATTGTATTTAGTTTTTAAAGTACAAATGGTGTTTTTAGTTATTATTTAATTAAAATTATATTTTATTAAATTAATGGATTTTTTAATTAAATAATATTTTAATAAAATATTATTATTAATATTAAATTAATTTTTATTAAATATAAATGATCTTATAATTTTGTGAATGCAATTAAAATTTTTATTAATGTTTGAAAGCCCTTTCTATCAAAACCCGTTAATTTTTTATAAATGTCTGTTTTTATTTTAAAAGTGAAAATTCACATATTTAGAAAATTGTTTAGATAAAATAAATTTTATTTTTGGAATCAGGATGTCGAAATTATCCAACGATGATTTTTTCATAATTTTCTGAGATAGTCAACTTTTTGGGTAAAAATTAAATACTATTTAAATATATAATGTGTTTTATGACATCATAATGACTCAATGGTGATGTAATAAAATATCATAATCCTTATGTTCGGACAATATGTGTTTTATCATTAAAATAATGAGGTTTTGGGTTTGTTTGACTTACTTTTCAAAGAATTAATGAATCCCTCAAAACTTATTCAACACTGTTCCTTTTTAAATTAATTTCCATGGGAGTGTGACTCACCTCCACATAAGCAACCCTAATTTTTTAATAATATCGGACCTTGGATTTGTAAAATATTGTTTTCCTTTTCCTTTTCCAGAAACCATGGGCAAATAACATTGGATGGATTGTGGTTTGAATTATTTTAATAGAAGGGGTCCAAAACCATAATAATAAAGAATTCCCTCACCTTTCCTATATAAACCCACCCAAGATCCCACTTCCTCCCCACTCAAAGCCCTTTGAGTTTGTCCAAACTCTTCCCTACTCTCTCTATGATCCTCTAAAGGTGCCCCAAGCTCCCATGAAGCCTCTCTCTATCCTATGGAAGCACACTTCCAAGTAAGGGTTTTTTTCTTCCATTCTCATTTTTGTCAATTTTCATTAAGTTGTACTGCCCTTTTAATTTCAATTATGAATGTTGGGGTATGGTTTCTCACCTCCCCCATACTTCCCTCTTATTGTTTGAATGATGGGAGACGCCTTTCTCTCTCATTAAATGCCTCCCATGTACACCCGTTACTATGCCGAAATTCCGAAAGGAACTTTTTTCTCCTCTTTTATATTCAAGCAATAATTTTGTATCATGAATCTAAATTCATTTTAAATTGTTGGGACATGTATCTATATGACCTCCTTACTATCCATTACATGTAAATATGATGTGGAACCCCTTTCTCTCTCATCAACCATTTTTATGAATTCTTATGTCACGCCGTTACGCTGCCGAAATCACACTGATTTTCTAAGCCAATATAATTGTGTAGTGAATACCATGCCCATTTCTCCATCAAGGGTATTCACCTTTATGCACATTTACTTATTGATTATAAAGTTTCATGTATTAATTCCACATTCCTTTATCGTGGAATAAATGATTATGTTTTATGAATCCATGTTTTATGATCCATGTGGAACACTTACGCATGAAATGAAATGTTTAAGAAGGGTGCACCCTTAGAGCGCTCCAATGCATTGGATAAGTATAGTATCATGATACGTCGGGTGCAATGAGTGTTGACTCATGCTAATTCATGTGCAACTAGGGTTTACTCATGCTTCATGTGCAATGAGGGTTTACTCATGCTCCATGTGCAATGAGCCTTTACTCATGCTAATTCAATGTTAAGTGTTGTTGCCACATTTCCATGTTATGATTGTCATGCTTTATCATGCCTTTATTCTAATTTTACTCTTATGCTCTGTTGATATTCCTATCACCTAACATGTATTGTACTCCTCATGTTATTCATTGTGTACTCCCTTATTGGGCTTTATGGATCACCCTTTTCTTATGCATGTCCTCAGGTTATCCCATGCAATGCTAAGTACAAAGGAATGTAGTGGTCATGTAAAATAAGTTTTAAATAAAGATGTTGTATTTCAAGTTTAAAGTTTTTTATGTAATGATCCTAAGCCCCAAAGACACTAAACCTCTCGATCATCGTTGTTGTATCAAGTGAAGTTTTATGTAATAAAGGATGTTTAAGTTGTAATAAAAAGCAGGGTTGTCATAGTTGGTATCAGAGGATTGGTTTAGTTATTTATGGGATTAGGAAACCCTAGTAAAGCCTCAGATACAAGACTATGTATAATAAAAACAACCCTAAGTTTTGTCAAATACTATGTAAGTGGTTTATCAAACAAATACATCCCTGTCTGGATACGAGCAGGTAGAGGCGGCTCTGGCACAGATGTATCCTAGGGGTAAAACCCGAAAACACCGCTTTGAGCTAGACACGAACGGGAACTGGTGCATGAAAACGGGCCTTGCTGCACTCTTGGTTACGAAACTCCCAGGTGATATGTTTTGATAAATTCAAAATCTTAGTATGAACCCTTATTAAGGGAAAAATGCCCCTAAGAATATATGTTAGAAGGAAGATCATGAAAATCCTGGATTGAATCCTATAGACTCATGAGTTAAAGTGATTCAAGTTTAATTATAAGTCATCAACTTTTGACTTTGGATTACCCTTTATGTGTTACCCCTAACTTTCCTTTTATTCCATCCAATAGCCGGTAATAGGAGAACTCGGGCTAACAACTGTTGTGAATATCAGTGTGATGATTGTACTATTGAGATGCCCAATCCAATGGGAATGGGAATCGTGAACTTTGTCATGCTTCTCTCTCAGCTAACTCAAGTTTTGAATAGAATCATGGGTCAAGAGGAACGTTCAACCTACCCTAAGAAAGAACAAGTCTCTATAGAGAGAATTATGAGACAAAGGCATCCTACTTTTAGTGGATCAACTGATCCCACGATCGCTGAGCAATGGATCAACTCCATTGAAAAGATCTTCTCTATCCTTCATTGTTCTGAACAAGAGAATGTTCTCCTGGATGCTTGTCGAATGGAGGGTGAAGCTGATAAATGGTGGACGTTGATAAAAAATACGAAGCCTGAGGAGGAGATCGAGGCATTGGAAGGGAAGGAATTCCGGAAGATGTTTTTCGATAAATATTTTCCGCGCACCCTCCGTCTTAAGATGGAAAGGGAATTCCTTTCCCTCAAGCAGAAAGATGAAGAATCTGTGGGAGCGTACGAGGAAAACTTCACAAGGCTTTCACGATATTCTTCCGGCTTTGTCGTTATCCCCGAATGCAAGGTTGACCGCTTCTTTGGGGGGCTGAAGCATAGCTTGCGGAAAGCATTAGCGATCCGTGACTTCGACAGGTATGAAGAAATTGTCCGATGTTCCCTCAAGGTTGAAATGGAGATCGAAGAATCACATGGGTATCATGGGGACAAGAAGCGTAAGGTGGACTTCAATGCTGGTGGTCCGATGGATAAATGCAATGGCGCTAAGAAGTTCCATCACCCCACTTTCCAATAGTGTGGAAAGAAGCACCCTTGAAATTGCCTTAGGGGGACAAGAAAATGCTTCAGGTGTGGAAGAGAAGGGAACCTAGCTGTTAACTGTCAGCAAGAAGGACCCGCGGTTGTGACAGAGGAGAGGAACGCTTCGTTCGAACCTCAACGCGTTGTTCAATGCTACAAATGCAAATAACCGGGTCATTTTGCAAATCAGTGCCTTAATACAAGGGTTATCGGAGGCAACCAAAAACCTCCAAGGTAGCAAGGAAGAACTTTTGCCATCACTTCTGCCGAAGTGAACCCCTACAACGAAGTGGTGACAGGTAATCTAGTTATTCATTCAAGAATAGCGAATGAACTTTTTGATTCAGGTTCTACGCATTCTTTTATATCTCAAAAGTTTAGTAGAACAATCCCTGCACCACCACAAATCATGGAAGTAAAGATGTCGGTGAGTACGGAAAATGGGGAAATCATTGCATCCCATGAGTATAAGTCCTCCCCTATTTAATCTGTGGATTGAATTTCCTGGAGAACCTCATCATACTCCCTTTGGTGGAATTTGATGCAATTCTTGGCATGGATTGGATTTCCTAATATAGAGCCAACATAAATTGTCGGGAGAGGGAAATCACACTGCATTTGGAGAATCGACCCCCGATTCTTTACAAGTGTTAGGAGGAAGATGAATCTCCTTTAGCTCCACCATCTAAAGCATGGACATTACTACCTTATGATCACGCATATCTGGCTCAGATGATAGAGTCCAAGGAAGAAACCACCCTTGAAGAAATGCCTATTGTGAGGGAATTCGCTGAAGTATTTCCCGAGGAACTTCCTGGTCTTCCTCCAAGAAGAGATGTTGAGTTCTCAATTAAACTTTTACCTGGGGCGCTACCAATACCCAAGACCCCATATAGAATGGCTGTTGTTGAGCTTGAAGAGCTGAAGAAACAACTACAGGAGATTCTGGATAAAGGGTTTATACGCCCAAGTGCATCACCATGGGGTGCACCAGTCCTCTTCGTCAAGAAGAAGGATGGGTCAATGCGGCTTTGCATCGATTATCGTGAACTTAACAAAATCACGAAAAAGAACAAGTATCTTCTCCCAAGAATCGATGACTTGTTTGATCAGCTGCGTGGAGCACAATACTTCTCCAAGGTGGACTTGTGGTCGGGATATTATCAAGTATGGGTGAAGAAGGAAGATATCCCCAAGACTGCTTCTCATACAAGGTACGGGCACTATGAATTCATAGTAATGCCTTTCGGACTCACCAATGCTCCAACAATATTCATGGACTTGATGAATAGTGTCTTTAGAGATTACCTAGACAAATTTCTGGTAGTCTTTATAGATGATATTCTAATATACTCCAAAACAAAGGAGGACCATGAGGAGCATTTACGAACTATACTGGAGACTTTGCGCAAGGAGAAGGTCACGGCCATGTACAGAAAGTGTGAGTTCTGGTTGAAGGAGGTCTCATTCATGGTCCATATCATCACAAGCAATGAGATATTTGTAGACCCCTCCAAAACAGATGCAATTGAGGGATGGCCGAGGCCAATATCGGTAACTGATATCCGTAGCTTCTTGGGGTTAGCTGGATATTATCGACAATTTGTGAGAAATTTCTCACGATTGTCCAACCCTCTTACCAAGCTAACTCGAATGGGAGTAAAGTTTTCTTGGAGTGATGAATGCGAAGAAAGCTTCAAAGAGTTGAAAAGGGGGATTATCACTGCACCCGTGTTCAGTTTACCCACAAGTGGGGAGCTTTTTGTTGTATTCAGTGATACTTTGAAGAAGGTCTTAGGATGTTTGCTGATGCAGAATGATAAAGTGATATCCTATGCCTCAGGGAAGTTGAAAATCCATGAGCGAATCTATCCAACGCATGATCTGGAGTTGGTGGCGGTGATCTTTGCCTTGAAAATCAGGCGGAATTATCTCTATGGAGAGAAATGTGAGATATATACTGACCACAAGAGTCTTAAATATATATTCACACAGAAAGAGATTAATATGTGCCAGAGAAGATGGATAGAGCTCATCAAGGATTACGGCTGTTCAATACATTACCACCTTGGGAAAGCGAACAAGGTGGTAGATGCCCTAAGTAGAAAGGATCCAGCGATTCTATCAATGATGAGAATTGAGAAGGATCCAATCTTCTTAGACTTAATGAAGATGGATGTGGGAATCATAAAGAAGGGAACATCATCAATCCTTTCACAAATGATTTCTCAACCATCTCTTTTGGAAAGGTTAAAGGATGCTCAAAAGGATGATGTGGGAATCCAAGAAAAAGTGGATGCTATAAAAAAGGAAAATCCTCAAGGTTAAATTGCAATGAAGAAGGAATTGTGAGGTTTGGGAAAAGACTATGTGTTCCATCATGTTTGGAGCGGAAGAAGGAACTTTTTAATGATGCACATAGTTCAAATTTCTCTATTCACCTAGGGAGCACAAAGACATATCGAGATCTTCGAGAAAACTTTTGGTGGGATAATATGAAGAAGGAGATCCATGAATATACATCAATGTGCCTGGTGTGTCAGCAAGTGAAGGCTAAGAGGCAGAAGTCTAAGGGGATGATGCAACCATTGCCCATACCAGAATCGAAATGGGAGAACATCACCATGGACTTTGTCACTGGAATTCCAAGGACATCCAAATGAAATAATGCAATCTGGGTTGTTGTGGGTCGTCTTACAAAGACTGCACACTTCATTGCTATTCGAGAGGATTTCTCTTTGGATCAACTGGCACGGATATATTTCAGGGATGTGGTACGGTTGCATGGAGTACCACTATCTATTGTTTCTGACCGAGATCCAAGATTCACCTCTATGTTTTGGAAGAATCTTCAACAAGCTCTGAATACTGAACTGAACTTCAGTACGGCCTATCATCCCCAAACTGATGGCCAATCTGAGCGGACTATCCAAACACTTGAGGATATGTTGAGAGCGTGCTCAATGGACTTTAAAGGAGAATGAGATCAACATCTTCCTCTGGCTGAGTTCTCTTATAATAATAGATTTCACTCGAGCATCCAAATGGCACCATATGAAGCCTTGTATGGGAAAAGGTGTAGAACACCAGCAAGTTGGGATGAGGTCGGTGAACGTAAGCTGCTTGGACCAGAAATGGTTGAAGAAAAGGTGGAGAAGGTGAAAACCATTCAGCAGCATATCAAGGCAGCTCAAAGTCGACATAAGAGTTATGTAGATAATAGTCGATGAGACCTTGAGTTTAATGTCGGAGACATGGTGTTTTTATGCATATTTCTGTGGAAGAAGGACATGAGGTTTGGAATGAAAGGGAAGTTAAGTCCAAGGTATATCGGCCCCTTTGAGATTCTTGATCGTGTTGGGGATGTGGCCTATCGACTAGCACTTCCACCTACTATGGCCAAGGTGCATGATGTCTTCCTTGTATCCCTCTTAAGGAAGTATATACCAGACCCTTCAAATGTACTCTCTTCTGAGGTGGTACAATTGGAAGATGATATTTCTTATGAGGAGCAACCAGTGAAGATCATAGATCGTAGAGAAAAAGTTCTACAAAATAAGACAATGCCCCTTGTCACGGTGTTGTGGAGAAACCATAAGTTTGAAGAAGAAACATGGGATTCAGAGGATATGTTGAAGATGAGTTAGCCACATTTGTTTTAGCGTTGGAAAAGGAAAATTTCGAGGGCGAAATTTATTAAGTGGGGAATATTGTAACGACCCAAAGTTTCATTAATGGAAAATCCCGCTTGATCCAGTTAAATGTTTCTTTATGAAAAATGTTTTTATAAGATGTCAACTTCTTTAGTTTTACATTATGATTTGTGACTGTTACTTTTATAGTCATTGAACAGTAATCATCTGAGTAGTATAAATATTAGGATTTAACGAACCCATTTCTACTCAGACAAAGGAAGCGATGGCCTCATCCAGTAGAATTGCCCCTTATGAAGCCCATTTGTCGGAGCTCGGAAAAGAGGTGGCGTCTTTGGGCTTTGCCCTTGACCAATCCCAAGATGAGCTTCATTATGTCAATCTCGAACACAATCTTCTACGGGAAAAGTGGAAGTTGATAGAGATTACCACTCAAGCAATGTTATCCAAGCCGCCCCAAGAGTCTATCACCAACGCACACCTTACCCTTAGGTCTTATGCGGCTATTTTAAGGGGTTATGTAACAAATAAGTAGCACCATGTTCATGTACATTATTTTTGTATATAATAATGAATATAATTTTTAGTCATTTTTGATACATTGTAATTTGTTTTTAATGTACAAATGGTGTTTTTAGTTATTATTTAATTAAGAATTATATTTTATTAAATTAAAGGATTTTTGAATTAAATAATATATTAATAAAATTTTATTATAAATATTAAATTAATTTTTATTAAATATAAATGATCTTATAATTTTATGAATGCAATTAAAATTTTTATTAAGGTTTGAAAGCCATTTCTGTCAAAACCCGTGAATTTTTGATAAATGTCAGTTTTTATTTTAAAAGTGAAAATTCACTTATTTAGAAAATTATTTAGATAAAATAAATATAATTTTTGGAATCAGGATGTCGAAATTATCCAACGGTGAATTTTTCATAATTTTCTGAGATAGTCAATTTTTTGGGTAAAAATTAAATACCATTTAAATATATAATGTGATTTATGACATCATAATGACCAAATGGTGGTGTAATAAAATACCTTAATCCTTATGTTCGGCCAATATGTGTTTTATCATTAAAATAATGAGGTTTTGGTTTTTTTTGACTTATTTTTCAAAGCATTAATGGATCCCTCAAGACTTATTCAACACTTTGCCTTTTTAAATTAATTTCCATGAGAGTGTTACTCACCTCCACATAAGAAACCCTAATCTTTTAAAAAGTTCGGACCTTGGCCTTGTAAAATATTGTTTTCCTCTTTCCTTTTCTAGAACCCATGGGAAAATACCATGGGATGGTTTCTGGTTTGGATTATTTTAATATAAGGGGTCCCAAACCTAAATAATAAAGAATTCCCTCACCTTTCCTATATAAACCCACCCAAGATCCCACTTCCTCCTCACTCAAAGCCCTTGCAGTTCGTCCAACCTCCGCCCAACTCTCTTTAGAATCCTCTAAAGGTGCCCCAAGCTCCCAAGAATCCTCTCACAAGCCTCACTCTAGCCTTTGGAAGCACACTTCCAAGTAAGGGTTTTTTTCTTCCTTTCTCATTTTTGTCAATTTTCTTTTAGTTGTATTGCCCTTTTAATTTCAATTATGAATGTTGGGGTATGGTTTCTCACCTCCCCCATTCTGCCGTCGTATTTTTTGAATGATGGGAGACCCCTTTCTCTCTCATTAAATGCCTCCCATGTACACCCGTTACAATGCCGAAATTCTGAAAGGAACTTTTTTCTCCTCTTTTATATTAAAGAAATACTTTTGTATCATGAATCTAAATTCCTTTTCAATTTTTCGGACATGTATCTATATGACCTCCTTACTTTCCATTACATGTAAATATTTTTAGGAACCCCTTTCTCTCTCATCAACCATTTTTATGAATTCTTATGTCATGCCGTTATGCTGCCGAAATCACACCGATTTTCTAAGCCAATATCATTGTGTAGTGAATACCAGGCCCATTTCTCCGTCAATGGTAATCACGTTTATGAACATTTACTTATTGATTATAATGTTTCATGTATGAATTCCACATTCCTTTATCTTGGAATAAATGATTATTTTTTATGAATCCATGTTTTATGATCCATGTGGCACACTTATGCATGAAAAGAAATGTTTAAGAAGGGTGCTCCCTTATAGCGCTCCAATGCATTGGGTAAAGTATAGTATCATGATACGTCATGTGAAATGAGTGTTGACTCATGCCAATTCAAGTGAAACGAGGGTTTACTCGTTCTTCAAGTGCAATGAGGGTTTACTTATGCTCCATGTGCAATGAGCATTGGCTCACGTTAATTCAATGTTAAGTGTTGTTGCCACATTTACATGTTATGATTATCATTCTTTATCATTCCTTTATGATCATGTTACTCTTATGATCTATTGATATTCCTATTTCATAACATGTATTGTACTCCTCATGTTATTCATTGTGTACTCCCTTACTGGGCTTTATAGCTCACCCTTTTCTTATGCATGTCCTAAGGTTATCCCATGAAATGCTAAGTACAAAGGGATGTAGTGGTAATGTAAAGAATGTTTTCAATAAAGATGTTGTATTTCAAGTTTAAAGTTTTATATGTAATGATCCTAAGCCCCAAAGACACTAAACCTCTCGATCTTCTTTATTGTATCAAGTGAAGTTTAATGTAATAAAGCATGTTTAATTTGTAATAAAAAGCAGGGTTGTCATAAGAGGCCTCCTCAAAGTCGACTGGTGACCCCCTTCCCAGCCCCTCTGGAGGGTAATCCCGTGAAGTCGAAGGGGTTCCCACTGGAGGAAGACTCAGAAAGAGTCGACGAGTTCCACACTGCCCAGTCCTGCAAAAGGGTAATCCACTAGAGGGACACCAGACTAAAGTCGTCGATGAGTCCCAATTCCCAGTCCCGTAAAAGGGTACTCCACTGGGGGGAGGCTTGGAACCATTATCGGGTACCACATCCCAGCCCTGCTGGAGGTAAACCCGACATCGGGGACCACTTCCCAGCCCCGCTGGAGTTTAACCCGGAACCACTATGGCTATCCCTGCTAGATGGTACTGCTCAATGAACATTGCTATACTGGCTATCCCAGATGGATGGAACCTTACTGGCCATCCAATCTGGATGTTAATCGCAATAGCCATCCCAGGTGGATGGTAAAATTGGCCACCCCTGCTGGAAAAAACTCCTATGTAGAGGATCGGTGCCTGCATAATTTTTTGTCCACACTGAGATCCACAAGAACTCTACCAGGGAACAAGATGCAACTATGCTGGCCAAACCATCAAGAATAGAGGCAGGGGAAAACCACTCAACACTGCTGGTTGAAACCATCGTGGACAAGACTGGGGGGAAACTCAACCCTGCTGGTCAACTAACTAGAATAGAACGATGGGAAAACTCAACCCTTTCTGGTCAACAAATGAGAACAGATCAAGGGGAAAACTAAACCCTACTGGTCAACAAACGAGTACAAAAGGACCCTCTACGTTGTGAGAGGTCAGGTGTACACAAAGTAGAACACAACACGCACATGGGGCCCACACTACATGTGGCCCCAATTCAACCTCAACCAAGTGCACAAACATTCTCTGGTACCAACATCAACATATACCTCCCAGCGTTCCTATATACTCCTAGTGTATACCACATCTCCAGCCAAAAGGCTAACATGCACACAGCACCTATCGTCAATGTGAAGGTGTAAACGTAACAACTCCAAATTTCCACCTCAACGGATGAGGCACAGCAAACCACATCTCTTTAAACATAAACATCACTCTCCCCTGAGTGAACGCGATCACACACCAAGGGTTCGCTTCCAAACACAGCAAGAAGAACCCCCACCAGAGCACCCTTCATGCTTCCCCATTTAATGAGATCTCGAATGAGACTCCGAACATCCAAATGGATCATACCATTGTAATAGCCATGGATAATCATGAAAGATCAACTATCCACTCACCTCTAACGGATATTCGATGGAAAAGTCGCCAACACCGCTTTACGCCTGAACGACGTCCCGTGATCCCGAGCCTCGGCCCCGAAAACAGTCTGGCGCATCGCACCATTGCGACCCCCTCTGGAAAACAAGTCAATAGGAATTCTCAATTGAGAGGAACAGATATCCGGAGAAATAGATGCATTCCCACATATTGAACGTGAGCGGTGCTTCGTGGGACTCACACCCCCGTCCCGAAGCACAACGATTGGATCACACCTTTGCGACCCTCTCGCAAAAGTACTCAAGATGGAATTTTCACATGTCCAAAAAGGACACCCAGTGATAACGCTGGAAATCACTGCCAACTCCTAAAACGGACCTCACGGGGCCCGCACCACCCTGCGGAATTAAAACGGGTGGATTTCGCCAATGCAATGCCCTCGAAAAAACACCCAAAATTGACTGCTCGCACGACCAATATAGATATCCGATTAAAAAGTTGTAAAAAGATGCATGTAGTTCGAAAGACATGTCGTGGGGACCAAAACTCAACTCTGGTTTCAACGCCCGAAACCATACTGGAAAACTCCGGCGCAACGCTAGGTTCAGAACGCCACTTACAACACTCAAAACGGACGATGGATGCATCTGCGCCGCTAAAAACATGAACCCCTGAAAAAAAACATCAAACATACTTAACGAACATGTCGTGCCACCGTAGCCCCCATTTTAGGTGTTAAAAACCCCCGAAACAATCTCAATGTATTCATCTCAATTTAAGGGATGCGTCGCCACAAACGGTGCCCAAAAAGGACACCCTGCTGAGGATTTATCAATATAAATCATTTTTCATGATAATAATAATAATATTATTATTATTATTATTAACCATTATTTATATATATATATATATTAAAACCAGACCGGCCATTCATTCGGTCTTCATCTCCCAACAGGACCCACATCGTGTGTGTCCTTGTCGGCTAGCCGGGGTCCGTAGACCCCAGTCTCCCCTCGAGAGCACCGACAGGAAAAAGCTGGTCGGCCCTAGACCTCGCCTCACTGGTTCCCCCTCACGTCGACAACACCACCTCTACTAGAACCCCTGGAGAGCCCGCTCGCGCTCATGCCAACGCCCTCAGCAGCCCCTTAGACTGTGAGCCGCCATCTCCCCCAGCTCGCCAGCGCTCCCTCAGCCTGCTGACCGTCCACAGTCGGCACCCCTGCTCACAGAGCCTATAAAGCTCGCGGCTGCCACCGCTAAAGGGAGATCACTCTGCCACGCTCAGCCTCACCGCCTGGAACTGACGCCTTACACTGCTGCAGAACCGCCGGAACCCTCAAAACCGTCCGGAAAACTCCAAACCACCGAAAAACCCGACAACTTCTTCAGACCTATGTGGGCAGCTCGGGACTCAGAATTCCTATCTGTAACCAGCGTCAGAAAGATCATAAAATATACTACGCATTCATGAGATTTGTTCAAAAATCCAATAGCAATTCGTCATGATTAATAGAGCTCAAAGTAGGTGCAGGGAGAATAAAATGAAACACATGATCCTACCTCTTGGGTGTTTCCTGGAGCATCGTCGTCAATCTGCCAGAACTGTCGCGCCTTTCCGGAGCTGTCGCGCCTCATCGGAGAGGTGGAAGAGAGGATGAGTTTCTCCTAGATATCTCTTACCAGGTGGTGAGAAATGGGGGGGAGAGGGGGGTTATGTTTAAATAAAATAAAAATTAATTAAAATGTTTTAATTAATTTAACCTCCAAATTATCTTGCACCTGAAACATTTGGCATGGTCAAGATTAAACCTCCCCTAGGGTAAAAACCACCTCCCGAGCACAACATCTGTCTTGGAATTTTAATCTCAGGCCCCGTCCAAATGTTATTACACTCAACGCTTGATGCTTCCAAATTACAAAAATGACCCCGGGTCCATTTATCACTGAAGGCCCACGCCCACAAAACATACACCCCTCATAGTTTAAACGACACACTATGAACTCAACGGTGCCCTCAATTTTAAAATCTGAGCCACAATTTAAGAGATACCTGAGTTTAACCATTAAATGAATAAATAAATTAAATAATTTATCCGTTTAATGTTCCTGTAGCGGGTGAGGGGTCCAAACGGCTCACACCGACATGATTAATGTTGTTCATTGGGCAAGCACCCTGTTTCGAACCCATCTATACACTCAGATTTCTAATCTGAAGCACCGTTTAGGATTCATCCCATTTATTTGGCATTCCCAGTGTGAACACACTGAAAATTTAATTCCAGCCACATCGGGGCTTGGAATCACATGTCGTTTGAAGGCACTGCTCAGGAATAATATCCAAAATATTTCAATGTCCATTATAGAAAAAAACCAGGTTCTTACAGTTTCCCTTCCACCTGGCCATGATGGAGCATCATTTGGTACGTATAGACAGCCTCCCGGATGACATTGAGTAGCTTTTGGAGCTTCTTTTTCAGCATCTGGGTATTCCATTGGCTCTGCCACCAGCCTATGACATGACTCATGGACCTGCAATTGCTGATCCATCGCCCTTCATTGTGCTGGCCATGGATTCCGTTCTTCTCTCTATTGTGGGCCTCACTGCTGCTAGTTCTAATGCTTCCACCACTATTGCCAGTCCAGTGGGGCTTCTGAGCTTCCATTGCCGAGTCCAGTACCTGCAGTTCCTGTTTCTCCAGCTTCACTTCCCGATGCCGAGTCCGAGACTCCGACTTCTATGGATCCTAAGCCATCTCTTCCGGCTGATCCTATACAGTCTCTTATGAGGTGAACCCATGGCTGGTTTTGGGAAACATGATTTTCATTGTATATATATTTTTGTGATCCTTTGTGCAAGTGATTATTATCCCTTCTTGTAGTGTTCTTTTTCATTCACCCTCCCAGGTACCCTGGCAGGTTTTGGGATGCGTTTTTCCATCACATATCGTTGCACTATGCCTAGACAGGAGGAAAGTACTCTTTTTCCAATGTTTTATTTTCTTTCTTAGTTTCTATCATTCCTTACTTCCCCTCGGTCTGGTCCACTATTGTGTCCCCACCTTCACTTGTTCTTTATTGGGAACATGGTGGACACGTGCGAATTTAAGTATGGGGGGATTTATATCAACCTCTTTAGTCTTTGCCCAATTCAGATTCTAGGAGACATCATTATTAGGATATATTAGAAAACATAAAGACATTTTGGTTAACCATATTTTTAAATCATAAAGATGAAAGTGGAAAATTTTTTAAAAAAATTACATGATTCTTTTGATTCTTAGGTATTTTAAAAATGATTTCTGATATAATTTAAATTTCTACTTGTAATCCATTGATAATTACATCGATTAGACTAATAAATTATTTCACAAGTCTTGACCTGATTGTCTATTTATTTTTCCCACTCCTGAGAGGTATTCTAAACCGCTTTGTCATATTCTTTCTAATATTCGCTTTCTTGGGAGATTCATAAAATATTTATAACTACCAGAATTTTCAAATCTTCTTTTTCAATGATGATAAATTTTTGAATTAAATTAAAATGATTTAGGAATAATATTGTTTTAACCTCTTTATTTTGATACTCCCCTACATCTTATCTTTGTGAAGACCATAGAGACCATGAATAGCCTTTAAAGGAAGACCTGTTATAAGCCTATTTCACTTCCTACCCTAATTCATTTATGATTTTTCATGAATATTCATTTGATATCATAAGATGGGATTGGAAACACATGGTATAAATTCATGAATTTTTCAAGAAATGATGTATGGGGGGAGTGACTCTTGATCATTTGGGGCGAAAAGAGTTCAAAACCACTATTTTTGAAATTCATAAAGGGTTCCTTTGTAAAAAAAATGATACAAACAAATGGGCCTTATACAAAATTTTTGGTTTGTGATTCCTACTCACCTAAATGAGATGGTGGTGATAAGATCACTTGATTAAGTTTGTTGAGGATGTTTTTACATTGAGTTTATCTTTAAATATAAAGCATTGTTGTTTGCGAATTTATCCTCCTTTTTAAAGCCTCAGAGTTATTTTTCATATCATTACCTACTAACCGTTAGCCATAAGAATCATCTGAACCTTATTGAAAAGTCCTCATTAATTTTTTAAATTAAATTTTATAAATTAGAGAACTTTATTTCATGCAAACCTATGGATAGAGATTATATATCCTTGATGGAGCATAACCTTTTTCTAAAAATATCTTGAGTGCTGATCATATTTTTGGTGAGGTAAATCATCTTGTGGCTTGCTTATTTTTGAAAGGTTCAAATCTAGTGTTAAAAGAGGATGAAAGTAGTTAATTGAATTATAAATGAGTCATGATTAGAATATCTCCTGGATTAAACCTACTTTGTACCCTTTTTGAAATTTTCTCATATCAATTATTATTAACATTTATGATTAACTAAACTCCGTCCTTTTACAATATAGATTCTATTATTTATATATTGAGATTTTCATGAGGGAAATAAAATGACTAAGTATGGGGGAGTTTGATACACTCGATTTGTGTATACATTTTCATATAATATATAGAAAAATAAAAACAATTTTTCAACATTTACCTACTGCCTATTGGAAGTTTTTTTGATTTTGGTGATCTTGTTCATTTTCAGAAGGTTTTTGGCCAAATACACAAAAAGGAGGAAAACCGAGTAAAAATTTCCAACTACACGGCGTGTAATAATCTACATGATGTTTACATTCAAGATCAATCATGGGTTGACCAGGACAAACACATACCCAATTAATATAAAGGAAGTACACGCCATGTTCACACTGATACACGTCGTGTAAGACATTCTAGAAATAGTTGCTGGCCAAGAAGAGTCTACACACTGTGTGTAACGACGATACATTCCGTGTACCCTCCACCAATCGACCGTTGATGCCGTGTGAGTCAAATGTAGCATGGATGGAAACCTACCGAAGAAAAATGGATCCAAAAATGCATTGACAAAAGTACACGCCGTGTAATTTTCTTACACATTTTGTACTTTATTTTTCTATAAATAGGGGCCTTGGTCTCTGGACCAAAGAGAGAGGAAACAATAGAAGAAAAGGGGTAAGTTATGCTGTCATTCCTTTCGAGCCATGGTGGTGTCACTACTCTGCCATTCCACAGTCCGGCACCTCTCATCGAGTCTTACTCAATGATCTCATTAGGTATCGAATGTGTTATTTTCATTATTTCATATATGTGTATCTAAACAACCCTTATGTTGGGGTTGTGGATGATGAAGGATTTCATGTTTTAATGATTTACGTGGTTGTGTTTGTTCTTTTAAAATTCTTCTTATTATTCTTAAACAATTGTTATCTACAACTGAGAATTTTGAACGGGACCAAGGACAGAATTCTCAGGGATCTAAAGTAAGAATACTGATGAAACAAATTCATGATCACTGAAGGTATTCTTGGATTCATAAATGTATTAAAATAAAATAAAGAATTTTGAACTTTGAAGGCCAACATATCCGTTAGGATATTGTTGGTGAGGTTGATGATGAGTTGGTCATATGAATCTGGAAAACTATGGAGTAGAATCTACGCACGTTCAATATCCACAAATTTATATCCCAACGCCATGAGCTAGGAAAACAAGGTATTGTGGTTGTTGATGTGGTCAGTCGCCGATGATGACTCTGCCATCCAAAGAGTGTACAATTTTCTCTTCAGGAAAATTTTGTTGTGCAGTGACATGGCCTCATATTGCTTCGTCATAGTATCCCATATTTCTTTCGCCGTATTTTTCTCCGCATTGCTCGATAGGACCTCGTCTGCCAAAGACAAATAGATGTTGGAAATAGAATTCATGTCCATATCATTCCATTAATCCTCTTTAACACACATCGACTTTTCGCCAATTGCCAGTAGGCAATATTCCTTACAAAGAACTGCATGGATCATTATTTTATACAATGAAAAATTATTCCCGTTGAATTTTTCGATATCAAATTTCACCACCATCTGGACACGCCGTCAGTCCAGAACCTCCTCCGTTTCACAATGATGTTTTTAATAATCTCAATAATTTTTTCTAATGTGACATATCAACCGGAGTTTTAATCATAGAGCATACTCAAATTTAAAAGAATTATTAAAACCTGAAAATGTGAACAACAACAGGCCAGAGCCTTTCCTTTGATACCACTTGTTGAGACCGTAAATGATTGGACCACCAGTGCAGCGATAATCATGAGATAAAAATAAAGTGAAAAATGCGAAAAAAATGACACCAGATGTAACGTGGAAAACCCCCCAACATGAAAGGGGTAAAAAACCTTAGGAAAAAATAAGGATCACACTAGGTAAAGTAGGTACACACTCCATCAGTTATAAAAGGAGAAAAAATTGAAATATCTATCTTGAATAATGGGGAAAACCTCCTCATGAAATAATGTACATAGGAATGATTGGAGATGAGGATGTGATGATTCAAACATAGGGATACCACATCCTTTTATAGGCAAAGCACTCCCCTGCCTGTTGCCTTCTCCCATTGGTGGATTGGTGGTGTTGGCCACCCCCCTCCTGCCATCCAACCCACCTCATTTGACAGTTAAAGAGCATTTTCGGGATATGGTGATTATGGAGATTCATGTGGATTTCATATTAGGTTGTATTGTTCATGATAATTCAACATTCTGGATCTCGATTATGACAATATTTCCTTGGTCCGGTTAATTTTGTCTTTGAAACGAATATATTGACTCCTTGGTCCGATAGTCAAAATTTCACAATTTTGTATTTTATTTTATTCCATTTATGAATCGATTAATACATTCAATGATCATGAAGTTGTTTCATCATTATTCTACTTTTAGATCCCAGAGAATTCTGTCCATGGTCTTGTTCGTAATTCCCAATAGTATTTACCAATGGTTTGAGAAGATTAATAAGAATTTTAAAAGAGAAAACACAACCATATAAATCATTACAACATGAAATCATTCATCATCCACAACCCCAACATAAGGGGTGTTTAGTTACACATATATGACATAATGAAAATAACACCTTCGATACATGATGAGATCATTGAGTAAGACTCGATGAGAGGTGTCAGATGGTGGAATGGCAGAGTTGTGACACCATATTGGATCTGTAGGAATGGCAGTAGAAAATCCCCCTTCTCATACACCTCCCTTCTAATTTCATCGAGTTCCGATAGTTGGAACTTTTGCCTCTCTACAGCTGCCTTCATATCAAAATTTTTGTCCTTGATGGACTAATAGGATTTGTGTTCCAGTTCCAATGTTAGATGGAATGGTTTTCCATAGATGAGGCGGAATGGTGACATCCCCAGTGGTGTCATGAATGCAGTACGATAGGACCACAAAGCTTCATCATGATTTTTGGACCTGTCTTTCCATGAGGTATTCATTATTTTCTCCAAAACTATATTGAGCATACGATTAGAGATCTCCACCTATCTACTTTGTTGGGGATGGTATGGTGTAACCATGGGATGCTTTACCCCATATTTAGACAACAGTCCTTCCATTAATATGTTGTCAAAGTGAGTCCCCATGTTGCTGATCGGCATACGAGAAACGTCGATCCTACTGAAAATGTGATTCTTTAGAAATGTCATGACTACCTTAGCAATGTCGTGTGTCATACCAGTGGATTACACCCATTTGGAGATGTAATCATTGCTGATGAGGATGTATGTATTCTTGAAAGAAGGGTGAAATAGTCCATTGATGTCGATTCCCTAGACGTCAAAGATCTCGACATCCAGGATGGGATGTTGGGGCATCTCAGCTCTACGTCCCATTTTACCTGTACGTTGGCATGGATCACAACAGGTAATGAAGGCTCGAGCATCTTTATGAATGGTGGGCTAGAAAACCCCAGATTGCATAATCTTCTCCATGGTACGATCCGGACCATGATGTCCTCCAACAGGTGAGGCATGACAAAATTCTAGGACCCCTTGATCCTCTGTCTCTAGGATGCATCGTCAGATCACCCTGTCTCCATAGAATCGGAATAAGAGCGGGTCTTCCCAGAAGTATGACTTAACATCAGAGAATAATTTTTTCTTCTGCTGGAAAAAGAGGTCGGGTTGGATGGCACTTGTTACTAAATAGATTGAAATATCAGCAAACCAGGGCCTAGGGGATTCGATAATTGAAAAGAGATGCTCATCAGGAAAATCCTATATTATCTCTCGATCCTCTTCCTTTTCCATGTGTGGAAGCTCTAGACGGGATTGATGATCCGCAACCATATTCTCATTCCCCATTATTCTCTGATCTCTAAATCAAATTCTTGTAAGGGGAGTACCCATCAGATCAATCAGGGCTTTTCATCCTTCTTGTTTAATAGGTAATTAAGTGCTGCATGGTTAGTATGAACAATAAATTTAGACAAAATAAGGTAATAATGAAACCTGTCAAATGAAAATACCACTACCAACATCTTTTTCACTATAGTATTGTAGTTTAGATGGGCCTCATTGAGTGTCCTCCTGGCATAATTGATGTGTCAGAAGATGCGATCCAGCCGCTGACCCAGGGCAACTCCCACAGCAGAGTCGCTAGCATCACACAGTACTTCAAATTGTGCCTCCTAGTTGGGGAAATCATCATAGGAGCATCGACAAGTCACTTCTATAGATGATCACAATCTATGGTAAATGCCTCATTAAATTCGAAAATAGAATCCTGAGTCAATAGGTTGGTTAGGGGCTTGGATATATTCGAGAAATCATGGAAAACCCGCCTGTAAAAACCCACATGTCCCAGGAAGCTGCAGATGGATCTAACACAAGATGGAATGGGAAGTAATGAGATGACTTCTATTTTTTATGGATCCACCTGCATCCCCTTTTCTGAAATCATGTCTCCAGGGACTGTGCCACATTACACAATAAAATGACACTTTTCCCAGTTCAAAACTAGGTTACTGTTTTCGCATTGCTCCATTACTATCTCCAGGTGCTGAAAACAGGTGGTAAATGACTTCCCGTAAATGGAAAAATCATCCATGAAGACTTCCATGATTTGTTTTTCAATTTTGTGAAAAATAACATCAATTCATCGCTAGAATGTTGTGGGATCATTGCACATACCGAAAGACATCCTACGGAAGGAAAATGTACCATATGGGCAAGTGAAGGTTCTCTTCTCTCGATCTTCTTGGGAAATTGAGATATGATTATAGATTGGGTAGCCATCAAGGAAGTAGTAATATTCATGCCCTACTAGTCTTTCTAACATCTAATCCATGAAGGGAAGGGAAAAATGATCTTTTCATGTGGCATCGTTCAGCTTCCAGTAATCAACACGGACTCTCCAACCCGTCACTGTGCAAGTAGTGATGAGCTTGTTCTTATCGTTAAATACCGTAGTGATTCCTACCTTGTTACGGACTACATGGAGGGGACTCACCCACGAGCAATCTGATATTGGATAAATGATGACCACATATATAAACATGATAACCTCTTTCTTTGTGACTTCTTTCAGGGGAGGGTTCAGACACCGCTGGGGTTGTCTAGATGGATTTTCACATTCTTCAAGTGAAACTTTTTGGGTGAAAATGGTAGGGCTAATACCCTTCAAATCTGCAACATTCCATCCAATTTCCTACCTTCTCCATTTCAAAACATGTAGGAGTGCATCCTCCTACACCTGTGATAGAGGTTCACTAAGTATAATGGGAAAAGTCTGATGATCTCCCAAATACCCATATTTTAAGGAAGGATTTAGAGGCTTCATCTCTAGTTCAGGTTCCTTGAGAACTAAAGGTACTAGTGGTTATACTTTTTCCCTCTCTAGGATGTCAGGAATGATAGCTCATTTCCTATAGTGGCAGCCCGAGCCTTCAATGATTTTCAGGTCCTTTGGCGCTTCATCAGTGGGTATGTCTGAAAAAATAATATCATCTGAAATGGAAGAACATAGAAGACCATCTTCATGTCTGCTCAGTTATTCATCCATGGTAGTCACTGCATTGTAGCCATCATGTTCGGGTAACGAGTCTTGTTTGACAGCCATTAGAACATTGTAGGAGACTTTTTCATCCCCTACCCGTAAAATAAACTCCCCCTAGTGCACATCGATCAAGACATTCCCTATGGCCAGGAATGGTCTTCCTAGTATAATAGGTTCCTCTTGATCCTTTTCCTTGTCTAGGATAATAAAACTTGTTGGGAGTATCAATCATCCCACCTTCACCCACACATCCTCTAATAGAACTTTTTAATATTTAATGGATCTGTCAGCAAGTTGAAGGGTGACTCAGCTAGGCTTTAGATTGTGGAGTCTGAGCTTTTGGAAAACTCTGAATGGCATGAGGTTGACACTAGCCCCTAAGTCGCAGATGTATTTTCCAAATTCACAGGGTCGAATTGTACATGGAATAGTAAATATACCTGGATCTTGGAGCTTGGGATGAAGGGAATGTTGTACGACTACGGAGCACTCCATTGTCAGTGCTATGGTGCCCAAATCCCCCATCTTCCTCTTCTTCGAGAGGATTTCCTTCATGAATTTACCATATGTGGGAATATGTGTCAGAGACTCTACAAATGGGATGTTTATGTGCAACTTTCATGAATACTTCCATGAATTTTCAAAACTAGTGATCCAACTTCCTTTGATTCATCCTCTATGGAAAATGTCATTTCCTCTTCCTGGTTGAGCCTTCGGTGATGGATTTTCAGATGAAGAGGGGTCTGAAATTGTACCTTTGTTTTCAATTGAGAGTATAGGTGTAGTTGAATGTGCTGGTTCCTTCTGGTGTAGATTCTTTCTACTTCATAAAGTGATGGCATGGGCCTCTTCCCTTGGGTTCTTCTCGGTGTTTCCTAGAAGTGTACCAGACTGTCTCCCTAATATATGGTTTTCTAATTGGCCTATTTGGATTTCAAGGATTCGAATAGAGGCCTCCTGGTTCTGAAATCTGGTCTCAGCAGTAGAGATAAATTTGTTCATAAGATCATCTAACATGGAGGTATTCTCTTGCTGAGGTGGATGGGAAGCTGGTGGAGGTGGTTGCTACCTTTGCTGCTATGGATGAGGGGTTTGATACCCTTATTTCTGGTAGAAACCCTGATGATTCTATTGTTTCCTTGGTTATGGGTTCTGATATTGTGGTTGATGGTAGCCAGGCGGTTGCTGGGGCGGATGATTCTGCTGTTGTTGGCCCCAACCTTTGATCTGGTTTTTGCGCCATGTCGGGTTCTGGTATTGTTGAAACTGGTTCGACCCTCTATTTTGAGCAATAAAGCTCACCTTGCTTGTCGAAAGGTCTACTGAAGATCTTGAACATTCTCCTAGGATGTGTTTTTTTCCATAGTCACTGCATACTAGATGGTTCTCCACATAGACTTGAGATGTGCCCTTGAGATTCAATGCATTGATTTTTTTGGATACTACATCCAACTGGGCAGAAAGCATTATAGTAGCATCAATACAATTCATACGTCGTTTTTGGGTCCCCTTCATGGAATTCCATTGGATGCTGTTGGCAGCCATATCTTCCAGTAGTGCGAAAAGTTCTTCAGGGGATTTTCCCGTTACCGTTCCTCCAGAAACTGCATCCAACACATACATTGTTTTCATTGTTAGTCCTCCGTAAAAGGTTTGTACATGCATCCAGAGTGGAAGTATGTGGAGTAGTAATTTATGTAACATCTCCTTGAAATGGTCCCAGGATTCATATAGTGATTAGGAGTCGTGCTGCTGGAATTTGTGGATTTCATTCCGCAATGTCACTGTTTTTTATGGTGGCAAGTATTTTCACAGGATCACCTGAGTCAACTCCTCCCAGTTGAGGATAGATCATTATGTCAGCCCTTTGATCATGTCTTTCGCCTTGTCCCCTAGAGAGAAGGGGAAGAAGTGAAGATGAATGGCATCCTCAGACATGCTATGGTAAAGGAATGTATCACAAATCTCCAGAAAATTGGAGAGATGGGCGTTCGGGTCCTCACTGGGTAGGCCACCGAATTGAACAGTGTTCTAGATCAGCTACATAATAGCAGGATTCATTTCGAAGTGTTGGGCCTATAATGGAGGACGAAAGATGCCTGTGTTAGCTCCATATATCGATGTCAGGTTGTACTCCATAAGAGTACGTCGTAGAGGTGACTACTAATGGAGTGGAGGTAGTATGTACTGCTACTCTGGAGGGGAGAGGTAGGGCTATTGAAAGTACTGACTCTGCAGATGGGGCTGGCAGTACTATGGAAGTGGTTGCAGTGGTGGTTGCTGGTAGTCCCATGGGAGGAACTCCATGAGACCTCTAGGTTGGGCTTGCTCTGGTATACCAGTAGTGGGAGGCTTCTGGTCTTGGAATTGTTGTCCAGCTGCAGCTTTAGTGGCCGGTGCTCCCTCTTCCTTGTTCACCATAGGTAATTATTTTTGTCTTTGCATCTATACCAGTGCACGTCGACGTCGAAACACGGTTTGTTCGATCGTCAGGTCAATCAGAAGATTATTCGATGACTCAGCACTCCTGGACCGTGTGAGGCATTGGTTCGTGCACCTGTGATCAGACACATACACAAAACAAAATGCAGGTGTAAAAGGGAAAACAAAATAGAAACAAAAATGAGTTTAAGAATGATATTTTTTGGGATTTTTTTTAATTTTTATTTTCACCTAATTAATTACTAACACAACTAAATTTATCACTTGAACCGTTAATGTTTCGTGGCAACGGTGCCAAAATTTGGTATGCCATTTCACCAAATTTAAGTTATCGGTGTCCCAAATTGTTATTACCCTATCTTAAGCTAGTATAGAACAAGTGCAGGGTTGATCCCTAGGGAACAAGGTGAGTCCATGAATTCAATTGAGTTTAGAATTAATTTCATGAATTATTCTGAATTTAGAGTGGTATTTTCTTGGATTTGTATTAAGGAACTTCTTTTGATTACATGAAAATAAATCTTAATGATTAATAAGAAAACAATAATGGTTTTTAATGAGATAGTAAAAAAAAGAGCGTGTCAGGGCTATGGTGATTGTGGAGATTCATGAAGATTGCTTATTAGGATGCATTGTTTATGATAATTCAACATTCTGGATCTCGATTATGACAAGATTCCCTTGTTCAGGTAAATTTTGACTTTGAATTGAATAAATTGACTCCTTGGTCTTGTAGTCAAAGTTTAAAAAATTTTATTTTAGTTTAATCCTTTTATAAATCGATCAATACCTTCAATGATCATGAAGTTGTTTCATCATTATTATTCTTTTAGATCTCTGAGCGTTTTGTCCTTGCACTAGTTTAGAATTCCCAGTAATAGTTAACAATGGTTTAAGAAGAATATGAAGAATTTTAAAAGAACAAACACAACCACATAAGTCATTATAAAATGCAATCCTTCATCATCCACATACCCAACACAAGTGGTGTTTAGTTACAGATATATGAAATAATGAAAATAACACCTTCGATACCTAATGAGATCATTGGGTATGACTCAGGGAGAGGTGTTAGATGCTGGAATGGCAGAGTAGTGACACCACGGTGGCTCAGAGAGAATCGAAGCATAACTTCCACATTTTCTTCATGTGTTTCCTCTCATTTTGTTCTGGAGGCCAAGGCATCTATTTATAGAAAAATAATGTAAAGGGTGTGCATGAAAATTATACACTACGTACTCCGTTTTTTTCGGTAGGTGGACAGTCACGCCGCCATTGAATCACATGACGTCAATGGTCTGTTGGTGGATGGTACACGTCATGTATCGCCGCTACACATGACATGTAGAATCTTCTGGGCCCCCAACTGTTTCTAGAATATCTTACATAGTGTGTATCAGTGTGAACATAATGTGTACATCCTTTTTGTTACATGGGCATGTGTTTGTCCTGGTCAACCAATGTCTGAGCTTGAAAGAACACATCGTGTAGATTTGTATGCACCGTGTAGTTGGAAAAAATTTCTCGATTTTCCTTCATTTTTTGTATTTTTCTAAAAACCTTCTTAAAATGAACAAGATCACCAAAATTAATGTATTTTCCCACTAGGAAATTGGTAAATTAGGAAACCTTGTTCTTATTTTTCTATAAAGTATTTGAAAATGTATACACAAATTTGGTGTATCACTGACCCAAAACATTTCGAAAATCATTATATAATATTATTCTATTCAATAGAAAATAACCATTCCTTTAAAATGTCTTGAACAATTTTTCATGTGATTCTGATCCTGATTTTTGAAGAATAACATGTTAAAAATTAACATCACTATTTGTGAACCATATAATTAAATAACAGACACTTAATTTTTTAAAAACATATATGTCATCTTTTTTGTCAAATAAATGAAATAAATAAATATTTATGTGACTCTTATTAAATTATTAAAGAAGCATTCCATGTAAAACATGTAACTATTTTTTTGTATGTCAATATATATATATATATATAATCTTATACCCTAACTTATATTTTTATCTCATATTCATACTTGTTTTTCTTAATTAGAACATGATATATATATATATATTAATAATGTTGAAAAAATAGTTTATACACATGGATCTTGAAATACTCATTTTAGCATAAAATTATTCTTGTAATAAACATTGACAAATCATATATTCACTCCTCACATACATGACCATGTATATACAAAAATAAATAGATTACTAAATGACCTAGAAATTTTTTGATTTACGGCCATAAAATATAATCATAAAACAAAAACTCACACATCCCTCAAATATTTGTAATATATATGTTTAATGAAATAACGTTTTCCAAAATAATGTGTGTGTGTGTGTGTGTGTATGATAATGAAATCTCATTACACAAAATCATTTAAAAAATTCATGTATTTGATAAATAAAAATATAATTTTATTCAAAAAATAAAAACTTAGTTTTTATTAACACAAAAATAAAATTTTAGGACATAATTAATCTTATCACACTGTTATGTATTAAAACATGATTTGATAAAAATAATTCATTTCATATCAAATTTAAACATAAAACTAAAAAATAAATTCTGTACATAAATAAGATAACAAATGAAATATTTATCAATTTGAACATAGAAATATATATAAATACATTGTAAACAATTATGAAAAGATTTTATAGATAATTTTCCAACTATCATTGAAAATCATTTTCAGTGGTAATAATAACAACCAATAAAATAACGAATGCAATTTAATTCCGCTCAAATATAATTGTTTATAAAATACATTTAATAAATAGAAAAATATTAATATATACACATGTATGCATCATTATATAAATATATATACAAATGAAGATAATTTTATCACTTAATGAATTTAGATTAAGGACATAAATTAATTTTTAATATACCCTTATAGAATTAAGTAGAATATAATGATCATAAAATTAATAATCCTAAATAATACCATACTTGAATTGATGGAGAAAAATTGAATAATTTTTGTCGATGCAGATTGCAACTAGAAATCAATTTGGTTATCAAAACTAATATTCACAAACCCTCACTTCACTTTATACTACCAGACTAAGTTGCACATTACGGTATAACTAATGGGTAAATCTTGTATTAAAGATGAGAAATAAGAGAAAATATAATCCTAAATATTTTGAAACATAAAGATATATTTATTTAATATTCAAATAATTTATAAATAAAATTCAACCATTGAAAAAAAATAACACAAAACTCTGGACAAACATATATAAAATAACTTCAAAAGGAGCAAGAGAAATCAACATTTGTGGAATGAAATAGAAAATATCGTATTACATAAAAAAAGGGGATAAAAGGGGTACATCATAATGGACCAATTGACTATGAATAAAAAATAGAGTTAGGTCAAATGAAAAATCATACAACAAACATAGATCTTGGAACAGAATCAGATACCTACAATGCACCATGTCTTGAAAATCAAAACAAAGGATATCGTCCCACCCATACAAACACTGATATCCTTCCATGAGCATGTAAAGGACATTCCTCAGACTCCTAGTGACATGAAACCTCGACTCACACTCCTGTAATCTTCTTTAAGCTACTTCTCACCCTCGATTCGGACCAAATCTCGGCCCTGCTCGACACCTTGGCTTCACTATTCTCAGCCTCGTCGAAGCCTTCAGTTCAAATAAACCCTCACTGACACTCCATTAATCCTCATCTGCCAATGCATTCTAGAGACCCTTCTAAATGAACCCCCCCTACTTGGGATTTCCCAGATACACCATTGAACCCTAAAAGAATCCCGATTTCCCATATGTGCGGACCCCTTCCTTATTTTTAAATAAATATTTATATCATCGCTATAGTATATTATATACCCTTAATGTACCTGATTTATATAATGATATTATATATACTAAAATATTTTATAATTTCCATATTTAAACAAAAATAATTTTATATAAATATTAACATAATATAAAAAAATATGTTTAACTTAATAATTTACAAAATATATTGATATTCTAAATATATTTTATAATTTGAAACTATTTTTTATATTAAATTAATTTAAACCAATTTTTCATAATTCAAAATTAATAATTTGTTTTTTTTATAGACACACAATAATATATATATATATATATATATGAATATATATTTTTTATTTTATAGAAAATAAATCATTATAAAACCAAAATATTTTCATTATTCATTAGAATTATAATAGTCAAAATATATGCATCTCTATTGATATTTATAAATTTACCACTTTTATTAAATAAAATTAGTTTAAAATAATAATCTTATAATGATCTTAGTACTATAATATTTAAAATGAATTTGAAGAATATAAATAAAAAGTACGGTTAATTATAGGTATTATAACTAATCCATGACCAAATTAATTAGTACACTTAATTTAAAATATTATTTAAAAAAACAGACTTAAAAAATTTAAATTTTAGATAAATATTATTAATAAAATATTTTTATAATAAAACTATGTTTAGATTTTCTGGAATGTTACATTATTCTTCCCTAAAAGGAATTTCACTCTCACAATTCATCTTTTTAGACTAAATAAATTCTGAATTCTGGTCTTCTGATTATAGAAAACTAGGACTGCATGACACAGAAAATATACCGATTAGAAAATGAAATCAATCCTCCAATTTTGTTTATACCATCACTCTTATACCAATTATACAAACCCTGCCTCAATTATTATATAGAAGAGGACCTTTCAGTGGTCTAAGTTCAGGAGATTTAGATTCAATTCTATAATTTATCAGAGATGCGATGAAATTAATCAAAAAAATCCAAATATCACTTCTGTGTGTGACTAAAAATGATGGCCACCTGTATTGGACTTTAATGTGACCTGTATGAAATATCATTTTATATCAAGGGGTGAGCATTGGAAATTCCCATTAAGGGGTATGCGAAATAATCAAAAAATATATTTTTAAAACATTAATTGAAATTTAAATTTATGTACATACAACACCTGAATGTTATTAAAAACCTAGATTTTCATCAAAAATAATGATATTTAAAAATTAATTGGGGATTCTCCATTGAACAAATTAATTTTATATTGGTCGATAATGATACTGGATACACAATTTCTAAAATCAGAACATAAGGAAATTGTTCATAAGTACGACTTTTGAGTTCACTTCTCATAATGTCACATAAGTCACCAGTTCCATTATTCAAAAACGTCTACTCATGGAACTTCCTTTTTCATATATAACCCAAACATTTCCAAAATTCATACATAAAATTATTGTCTTTAAAATAAAATAACTATTCCATTCACATGTCATCAAAAAAATTTCATGTATTTCAAAAATAGATTTTTGAAGGATCCCATAATTCAAATTAAGAACTTTGTTTGTGAACCATAAAATGAAATAATACACCGTTGGATTTTTAAACACTAATATGATTTTACATTGTTTAATTAAATTTATCGAATAGTTAATTATGCGACTCGTATTATATTATTATTGAAAATTTTTGAGTCAAACATGGAATAATTATTTTTTATGTTGATATATATATATATATAATTATATAACATAATTCATCATTTTACCCCTTATTAATACATTTCTTATGCAATTAAAACATGTAATATATATATATATATATATATAAAGTAATATCATAAAAATTTGAATACATGCACAGATCTTGAAATGCTCATTTTATCATGAATTTGTTCTTGTACTCAACATCGAAAAATAAGAATTTTGCTTCTCGCGGAAATGTTCATGTATATACATATATAAAAAATTTACAAAATGAGATGGACAATTAACTATTTATGGACATAAAAAAATCATCAAAACCAAGCTCCAACATCACTCAAATATTCATAAATGATATGTTAATAAACATAATGGTTTCCACAATAATGTATACATATACGTATATATATATATAGAAGTATATATATAAATGATAAGGAATTCTCATTAAATAAAATCGCAGAACAAATTCATGTCTTTGGCATAAAAAAATTTAAATTTCCAAAAAAAATCAAATCATATTCTTGATTAACAAAAAATTAAGGAGGTAATTAGTCTTATCAAATCATTATTTATTAAAACATGATTTCATAAAAATAAATAATTGAATATAAAATTTGAATATATAATTAAAACATTAACTTTGTACACAAATAAATTTATCGATGTAATATTTTTGAATTTCAACATATCTATATATATAAATACCTTGGAAAACATTATTAAAATCATCAACATAAAATGAGAAATCAATCATTCAAATAACAATGGCAATAAAAACAACCAATCAAATAACATCTAAAAATTAATTCCCCTGGCATATTTTTGTTTTGAAAAATACAAATAAAAAATAGACAAACTATTTATAAGTTCATATATATAAATCATTATATGCATATATATAGTAATGATGATAATTTCATCACTTAATGAATTTAGAATAAGGGAGGCGATTAATTTTTAATACACCCATAAAATATTAAGTATATTATAATGATCATAAAACACAAAAAACATAAATAATACCTTACTGGAATTGATGGTGAAACAATGAAGAAGTTATGTTTTTGTGGACTTCCATTGTACATAAATTGTGTTTGAATAACTCCTATTCACACATCCTCACTTAACATTGGACAGCTAGAGTTAGTTGAAATTGAGATATAAATAATGGCTCAAGCATGAATAGCATGTTGAGAAATAAAAAAATAGCTAATATAAAGGAATTAGACACCTAATGATATATAATTTCCATATTCAAAAAATATCATAAGAAAATTCATCTGATTAAATCAATTAACATTGAATATTGGAACAACATAGAATAAAATAACTATATCATGAGAAATAGAAATCAACATTTTTAGATAGAAATAAAAAATATGTTCCTTCACCAGAATAAAAAAGGGAACACCAAAGGAAAATAAAAAATGGTGATATTGATAGAGATGAAAAAAATCAATATATTTAGACCAAATGGAAAATTAATCACCTATATTTGATCTCGAAAAAATCAGATACCAACAATGCACTATGTCTTTAAAATCGAAGCAAATGAGCTCATCCCACCCATATCGGGGCTGATATCCTTCCTTGCTCATGGAATGTACTCACCTTGGACTCCCATAAACATGAATCCTTAACTCCTATATACACAGAATCCGCAAAGAATCTACTCTCCCATAACTCAGACCACATCTCGTCCCTTCTTAACACCTTCACTCTGTTAAACTATGCCCCATTAAAGCATTTAGTTGGACTGCACCCTCATCGCGACAGCCATTGATCTCATCTCTGATGGACTCCAGAACCCCGCAAGAGGGGATGGGTGAATTAGGGGGATGAATTTTTATTTTAAACTTATGGATATTGTTCCCAATCTGATTGGAACATGATAAACCTATCTAATGGGGATGTGTAAAAATTAATCAATCACATGCAATGAAAGGACATAAAAATTTACTTTGTTCCCCTCTAAGGGCTACATCCCAGGAGCATACACTGAAAGTGTGTCAGTGATACCTAATACCACTAATCTGTACATGTTGTGGATTACAAGACTTTAGCACAATCACTCTATTCTAGGTGTAGTGCCTTTACAATGTTCATGGATTTCCCACTGATTCAATCAAATCACTTACATAGACACCCCCTGGATCACTACCTTGAAGAGGTCTTTACTCTGTTTATCTACTTAAAGGTCACTTCATTGGTTAATAATAAAATCATGAACCCTAAACAATAAATGGATGCTCTGTTGATGTGTTTTAATCCCTAAGAGATGTAATTTATTTTCCCGTACATTGTTATGTTATGGAAATTTATTTTGCTAACTAATGTAGTCAATTTTTAAGCTTCCTTGGGTGTTTCACATATTGTTGCTATTTCCACTAACCACTGTAGTTTTTTCATACTATTTATCTCCTCAATTTACCATCCATCTCCTCTACGAACTACCTTTCTCGGTGTAGTTCCCTAATCCACATATGACTCCCCTCCTCCATGTATTTTCATGCTCTGCATACTGCCTTGATCTTTCGTGTACTACGTGGGGGTCCTACGTAAAACACACTATCATATGCAGGTTGGTTTCCTTATGCGGTTGATTCTTTATGTGTATTGTCTTCTCCAATGCAAACTACTTCTGACATCACTATATTTATTTCAGATATTTAAATCTCTATTCTCATCACTTAATAAAGGGGATTACAATTCCATAAAAAGGCACGTAATTCTAAAAATTTCTCAAATCAGATTTACAAAAAAAATTAATATGCAACAATATTTACTGAAAACTGAAATCCATTTTAATATGGTTAGACTTTAGTATGTACGAATTTTGTTTTTATAATATACTCAATCTCTATATCCTTCCTAATTCCACGTACTGCTTTCCTTCACTGTGTATCATTGTTGTGAAGTGTTTATTGTTTTAACCATCAGCATTATGTGTACCACATTACATCACTACATACTGTTGTTGCACACTCTTATCGGTTTCATGAAATATTTTGTGTACCTAATGCCTAACCATGTACTTAATTCCATTACTGCATACCATTTTCCTTCACCGTGTATTTTACTCCTTCGTCGCATACCATTTTTCCAAACAATTACCAAACTCCTGATATTGGGGCCCAAAAATTTGGCCAACACTGGGAAACTGAGCGAACATTAATAATGCATTTATGCTCAAATGTATGACTTTATTACTTGAAATCTATGTAGTCATCTATGTGTATATTGAAAACAAACACACTCCAAACTCCTTTATTATCAACCAAAATCCTTGGTTCCAATAATATACCCCTTTGAGTTTGTTGGTAATCTCTAGAAAAATTCATGGATGCAGCAGCCCTGAAAAAAACCTGAACCATCCTGAAAAAACTCATTTAATACACTAAGTCTATTTGAGTAGTGCTCGGTGAAGAAAAACAGAGAGAGGACATGAAATGAGTTATCATTAATTTATTTTATTTTCCTCCCAATATGGTTAGTTTTGGATTTTTATATTCTCCATCATTTATATATCAAGATCACTCTTCATTGAATTTATCCATTCTACCCCATTGGAAATAATCCCAATGATTGGTTTTTAAAATTTATAGATCTCAAAACATACTCCCCCTAGATTTTATCTCCCCCATAATCCCACAACACGTCCACAGATAGATTAAATAAAAGTTAAAACAATTATGGAGAGGCGAATCCTGTAACCTCCTTATATATTGGGAGGTATCTGAACATCGAGGTTCAATAGATGTTTACCAAAAACATCCGATGACAGTGGCGTGTTCATAATTTCAGCCACATACTCATCAGTTCCCACATTGTATATTTTGATCACGCCTTGTTCAACTTTTTCATTGATGAAGTAATATCTAATCTCAGTATGTATCATATGATAATGCTAAATAGGATTATTCATAAGATATATTTTCCTATTGTTATCACAATAAATAACCAATGGATATTACACCTAATCAAATACATCAATTGGTTGATGCTTCTTCCAATATAGCTGAGTTCAAGCCTTGGAATGAAATATATATTCAGAATTTGCAGTACTAAGTAATGTACTTTATTGTTTATTGCTTAATCAACCTACACATTTATTCCCAAATATTATACTCCACCACTAGTAGACTTACTATCCATGACACATACCACCCAGGGAGCATCATAAAATTCTTATAGTTCACCATCTCTTCCTACAGAAAAGTATAGCCCAAACTTCTGTGTGTTTTGAATGTATCTCGTGATTCTTTTCACTACCGCCATATGTTCTTCCTTCATATTACTCTAAAGGTAGCCCGAAAGGAATGTTTCAATCAAAATATCTGGTAATGTCTCTTTTTGGTAATTTAGGCTTCCAATGATACTTCTACACATATTGGTATCCATAAAATTCATTTCCTCATGTTGTCTTAGCATTAATACAACTTCAATCAGAGTCGAAACTTATTTGGAATCATTCATATTAAATTTCATCAGCAGCACTCCTCTAAAAGTATCTTGAGAAATGAATGAGTAATCCCTCTTCTGAATCGCATGAAACCTTAAATTATATGTCAGTTCACCAATCATGGGTAATTAAAATTCAAATTTTAGGAAATTGGAATAATCATCCACTGATCCATGTATTCTTCCACTAAAAATAATATCCTCTTCTTAAAAAAATGCCATAAATTTATTCTTTTTTTAATTAATCACATATATATGATGTTCCACTTTCTTTTTAAATTAGTGCTTTATTTGATAAGAGTCCAACCAATAATACCATGCTTGTGGTACCTGTTTTAGGACAATAAGAGATTTCTATAATTTTAAAACCACCAATTCATAATTTCTAAGAAAAATACCCAATGGTCATTCAATGCAGACTCCTTCTTCTAATACATCATTTAACAATGATGTATTGACATCAATTTGATACACTATATAACTTGTTTGTATTTCAATGGTAATTAATAGTTCGATTTACTCTAGTGTCTTTACTAGAGCAAATGTATCTTGAACATCGTCACCTTCGATATGTGAATATCCATTACAGACCAGGCATGCCTTATTTATGATCACATATCCATGCTCATCAAATTTAATCTTAAAAATCATCCTTTATACAATAAAACTGTGACATTCAAGTCATCTGACTAGATCCCATGTATTATTTTTTTTAAAATGATCTCACTCTTTATTCATTGCTTTCTCCCCTGACTCATCTATTGTAGCCTGTTCAAAGGAAGATGGTTCCACAACTGATGGAAATGAAGATTTAGAATTTATCTTCCTTCTCCTCATCGGTGTAGGTGAATTTCCATCTTAGATAATGTTGTACTGATCAATCCATACCCTTATATTTATCCTTTGGGGTTTGACCAAAATATCTCTAGTTATAGATTCCTCTTCTGATTCTTCTTCTGAGTAAACATAATGATGAGACTCCTGAGATTTTTGAATATCATCATCTACCTCTATATTAACATTGGTTCCACGTTAAATTTCATCCTCATCTCTGATCATATCAGTATACAAATTCCATGAATCATTCTTATATTTCTCTTCATGGATCATACCATCACTTCATTGTAAAATTCATCTCAAGAGCTTTTTGAAACACTTGTAGGATTTTTTGTTCATTGAGTATTCAAAAGATATTCCATCATCTGCATTGTCACCATACTTCCCTTAATTTCATTCATTTCATCAGATATAACATTAGCTTTTGAAAACTTGAAAATATTCCAGGGAGTTATACCTTCCATGAAACAATTCATATGACAACTCTATCTCACCCATATATAGACATGAATGTTTTTTAATATAAATTGCAGGTTGAACTGCCACATTCAAGTAATGTCGAGGAATATGACTCTCGATCCGCATTGTTCTGGCCATGTTGTTTACCTATCAATTCATAGGCACAAAAAATCCATTTTTTGTGGATATCTCACAATAGCTTCCTCCTTCTGTATCCCATGATTATCTCAGATGTTTTAAATTCAATGTATTTTTATTTACCTCTATTGTCAGATTGCAACACATTGATTATTTGTCTAGTATTATTATGAGCTATTCGATGATATGTTCTCATGAAATAAAGAACATTTCATTTATTCTGTATAAATATTACACATGAAATTATTCTGAAATAATCTAAGAAAATGATGAATTACCATTCTCCATGAGTTCTAGAAACATTTATATTGCCATATACATCTGTATGAATGAGTTCAAGAAGATGTTATGTCATTTTATTATTTGGAAGATATGAACTGAAGAACAATTTCCCTCTCATGCAAGCATCACAAGTATTTTCTCGCTCACAATTTAAAATAGGGATATCCATGAATATAATTATCTTAAATATATTTTCCATGTCGTGATGATTGATGTACCCCAATATCTAATTCCATAAGTTGTTCTTCTCTTCAACTGTCATGTCAAATGTTATCATTGCTATCAACCTAATATAAGAATCCTACTATTCTATAGTATTTAAAGAGAGAATTTTCAGAATTTTCATTTATAGTACATCTCTTCTGATTGAATATCACAATAAGGCATGGGTCAAAGAGTTGACTCACACTCAGAAATTGTGAAGTAGACCATACACATAAAGTACATCATTTTACATTATCTATCCATTAGATATCTTAGAACATCCACTTCTATTTATCTTCAAAGAACCATCATTACCCAACCTTACTATTCCATTGCCCATTTTGTTGACATTTGTTAATTGGTCTTTATTACACATAATATGGGATGAACATTCGCTATCAAGAATCCAGGTGTTGTTGTTCTTTTTAGCATTGAGGGATACTTCTCTATAATTTTATTATTCAATTTCCCTCTTTGCATTCCAATAGATATTGGATTGAGTGTATGAAATTTATGGCCTTTCAATTCTATCTTCCATGTACATGGGTTCTTCACATTAAAATTCATCTTCTCGAGGAAACAATATATTTGAAGTAGAATCAATGTCTAGTTGAGGAGTATTGAATCTTCTTGGATCATTGAAACGATTTATCATGTTATATCTCATCCTGCAATACAAAACATTTTATCCAATGTTAGAATAGTGAAAAAAAATATCCATAAAAATTAATTCTTCAATAATACGTAGGATATTGATATGTTATCATTTATTTAACTCCTAACTCTTCCTCATTTATATATATCCTTTCCTCTTCACAATATGACATGGTTTGTACTAGATAGACACAAAAATTACACTTCATAAATGTAAATGTCTTCTCACCTCTATTTCTCCCCATGCCCTTTTCCTCGGGAAAATAGATTGAATCCATATAATTTATAGAAGCACGAGGATAATATTCAATTCTCATTTATTATATTTAACGTTTCTGCATCACAACCAGTTCCACTATTCCCCATGATGCATGTGTTTGATGACTCAATATATTTTCAACACCATTGGAACCAATTTTTTTCTCTCTATATTATCTCAACATCATGAAACATCAAAATTTTATTTTCATATTTTATTATTTTAAAATTGATTTTCATGGAGTTTACTTATCAAAGTAATAACTTATTCTTAGATTCCATCAATGGTTTTGGAATTCTCATATAGTCTCTGGGTAAAATCATCAGTGACATATTATTGTTATTGAATTCTGAGTTTTAGTTCCCTAATGTCATCAGTACTTTCAATGATTGATGATTGATATTTCAATAGTTCTTCTTATTGATCGATTTATGCCTCAAGATGATCAATACATTCTGAAAATTCCTTCTCCATTCCATTCCACTTATTTGAACTGTCACATTTATTCTCATTCTTACTAAATACATCCATGAGATGTAATTTGGGAACGACATTAGTAGTTAACCAATTATCCATAGCTTTATTTGTCAATGGTTCTAAATTTTATATGGTAGCCATCATGGTTGCATGGTTCCTATATTTGAATTCTGCTTCCTCTTTCTCAAAGAGTTCATTGTGATCATCATCTTCTTCATAGAAAAAATTCCATTGAAATTTCATTCTAGATTTAAAATATTTAAAATATTTTTTCCACAATCGTTTTTTGTATTATTTGAAAAATCACTTTATGGGTAAGTGGGAACCATACATGATCCACCAGTACTTAGTAATATCACCTCCCTTAAAGCCACACACACAACATTCAAAATTCCAAATACCAAAAAAAACTCCAAAACCACCTGGAACCATGAGCAAACCCACCTCAACACACGAACCCCCATCCATCACATGAAGTCCAAACAAACTCAAATGCAGTGCCAGATTCAAATTTCCAAAATTCAAGTTTCTAAAAATCATCATACCGAGACCAGCATCATCACACCATCGCAAAGCGTCCAAAATCACCCTTCCATTACAGATCGATCTTGAACCTCAAAAACCAGTCACGTCAAACCACCACAGTCGACAGGACCATCAATGCGGCCGTTCACCCCTCTGGAGAGGAAAATTAGATAAAGATATCATCGTATGAGTCTCCATGGAACCATCCGTATCTTTTTAACCACTCCGTTGAAGAATACCATCGGAAGAAACAAGCGTAGATCACAGGATGTACACCCTGACACACCATTTCCATCAACACCAAGCCAGGAAACACACTGGTGACCTATGATACCACCAGAACCCTCTATCTCCATCGAGAATCGCCCTTGTAGGGAACGATCCGCGCAAAAACCAGCGAGCCACCCAAAGAACTCATTGCACATCCATGGATGACCTTAGAGAAGAACGACCAATAGAAACCCTTAGATCGACGAGGAGAACCATCAAAGCAATCATCCCCTCCCTCCCAGAGCCCTAGAAGATGAATCCACAATGACATTCCAGTGACCGCTCAAACCCACCCCTCAAAGCACCAAGAAGACCCAAACCAATCCGCCTCGGAGAGAGTTGATGAGACCTAGATCCAGAGTAGGGTGGGCGGCCATAGACCTCAATGAAACTTAGCTTCAGACCTCTGGTGTAGACAGCCGACCAAGAGGGCCAGAAGAGACATTGAAAAACCCAAAGAACAAAAAACAACAGAAAAATAAACCAAAAGAGAATGAAGAAAAACGAGATGAAACCCTTTAGGGAACCCAAGCAAGAAGAAAACTACGATAGAACATAAAAGAAACCGAGGATGGAACCCAAATCGAGACAAGACTAAATAAAAGAGGGGGAATCATGGAAGACACCCAGCATGACAACATCCACCGAACCTCAAGCCCAAAACCTATGTGAATCTATCACTCCAGATCTGGCCTAGAGAGGAGAAATAGAAGGCATGGCCATAGCATGATAGCGGTGCTATAAGGTAAGACAAAAGTGTCTTCTCCGAAGCCAAAACGAAGGGCAGAACCTAGGGATGACCGGTAGTGGACTAGCTGCGAACAAAGCTAGTGAGATGATCCCTAGGAGAAACCATGGATGAGACAGAGAAATCCGAAGAGACCAACTGTGAGAAGAACCTTGGAGTAGTGAAGGACTCGGCCAGAAACCCTAGTGTGGAAGAGTCGAGGGTGAGCGAGCAGGGAAGAGGAGAGAGCAGGGGGAGTGTGGAGCCATCCACCTTTAAAATATTTCTTAATGAAAAATCGTTGCTAAAGATTTTGAATGTATTCATCTTCACTATAATAATCATTGAACTTTCATGGGAAACAGGAGGCAATGTGCCCATCTTTTCCACAATGAAAATAAGCTAGAGATAGATTGCTTTAAAATTTCCATGTCAGCTTCTTGAGTTTCTTGGAAATGTGACAAAGAACATCCTTTTCCATTATCATCTCCATCAACAATATATCATGAAATTTAATGTTTTTCTATTGTATTTAATATCATTTCAATGCATACGCTTGTTGAGGATTCTTCTGGTTTGATTCTCATTTGATATATTGATAGATTGCACAGTAGATCATTAACTGAGAGTGTGGAGAGATCAATTTCCTCATGGGCAGTCACCTTTTCATTGTAAAGGGGTGGAATTATTCTCCTGATTTTCTTTAATATGAAAATGTTTTTACTTTTTTCACCCAGACCTCGGATTGCTCCAAAATAATCAGTAATTTGATTGAAAAAAGAGTATGCATTCTCATTATATGGAATATTTATATCATCACATCTATTTTGTAGTACATAATGTTTTTCCTCCTTCACTCTTCTATATCCTTCATAAATATTCTCTAGTTTATCCCACATTGACTTGGAAGTTGTGAATCTCATTACCATCAGAAAAATCTGATCAAAAAGTATTGTATTGAGAGAAATCAATTCTTTTGCATCAGAATCATGCAATCTCTGTTATGTATCTGACATTGACAATCCTATAGGATCAATGAATTTTATTCCTTGAACAACAGCTAAAAATACCTCTATTCCAATAGATCTTACTTGAGATCTCATCCTATTATTAAATATCATAATGTTACTTCCATCAATCCTAGAAACTCCATTAACATTCCCAGTATTCCCCATGTCAGAAAAAAAGGACATATTTTACACCAGAATCCATTACTATCTAATACCGCTTGAAGGACCCTAGAACACACTTAGATGGGTGGAGTGAATCAGGGTGTCAATGTTTTCTTTTAATTTTGTGGATCCTGATCACATATTGGTAGGGACATGTTAAACAAATTTGATGAGGATGTGGTGAAAATAAACAACCACTTATAATGCAAGGACACAATGATATTACTTGATTCACCACTAAGGGATACGTCCAAAGAGAATTCTATGACACTATGTCCATCGTACCTAAAAAAATCAATTTTCACAAGTTTTAGATTACAATAGTTTTTCACAGTCACTCTGTGACAGATGCACAACCTTTACAAATTTTAGGGATACCTCACTGCTTCACTAGGATAACTTCTGTAGTCATCCCCTCGCTCACTACCATAGAGAGGTCATAAATTATTTTATCAACATAAAGGACACTTGTAATGCCCATGTGTTTCATGATATATTTAAATAATTTTTATTCTTCAGTAACTTGTTTTGCACACAATCATGAGTTTATACAAATAGTAAGATGCCCATAATATTAATTTATCATTATAATATAGCAATTATGTTATTGAGAATAAAAATAACTAACTTTAAAAAAAACTAAGAAACATGTAAATAAATAATACGTCATAGTGAATGGAATTAATAAGATATGTATGTTATTAAAATGGTATTTTTGATATTAATCAAATAGATATTTAAAGAATGTTTTCCATCTTTTAATGAAAAACCCTTTTAGAAAAATTAAAAATTTTAATATTTCAATGTTAACCGTTTCTTTGGAAGTAGAATATAAAAATATACTTTTGTTAAAATTCTGATATTTTTCAGATAATCATCATAATTTGATGAATAGTAAAAATACGATAAATTTTAATTGAAAACATGTTTTTTAATTAGGATAATTTATATAGATTAATTATAATATTGAATGGATTTAAATTATAAATAGATTATATTTTTACAATTAAAAAATATTTCAATCTTTTGAAATGTTTAAACTTTTAAAACTTATTTTCTCAACAACAATATTCATTTTTAATTAATTACTGCAACTTCTGCATTTTGAAGATGAAAAAAGGGATTAAATATTTGGAATAAGTAGGTCCAAATTATCTTAATAGATTACTTTTTATTTTTATGCATTACAAATAGTAACTACGGTAAATTTTATTTACCACAGTTAAAGGTAAATTAGTTAATTAAGAGTAAAAATAATATTAAACATTTACTCTAAGAATTGTATTAATATAATTGGTTGATTATAGTTCTCTCTAAAACATACTAGGGTCGAAATGGAATCTATTGAAACCCACTTGGATGAGATTAAGACCGTTAATTCATTTTATTAAATGGAAAGTAAAATATGTCTCACTCAAACATTATTGATTAAATTATTTTTTGTAACACCCCAGGTAAATAAAGAATATGACATTTTCATATTTATCCATAATTGTGAATAAAATACTAATATGACTTTAAAGGGGACGCTATGCTCGATGGCGTACCCAACACGCAACAACGAGTTTCTTGGGAATCTTACGTTGCACTCTAATAATAAAATAATATTATTTTAAATGGCAGTTAACATGTAGCCGTTGTATTGGCAGGAATGGATAGAAATAACTAAAATATTATTATATATGTTTTTAAATGTTTTTACTTTTATACAATAAACGATAAAGGCTTCAAATATGGAATGAATTCAATTTTAGGCGTATATGCCCTAGTTTTCACTAAAGGTTCACTTATCGCCTTTTGATGGAGAACCATCATTAAATATAGATTTGTTCACTCTTATACATCCTTTTGGACCAAATAAAACTCTTCTTTAGAGTCGGGACATCAAAATTTACTTTGTGTAAATTTTGGGTATCTTTCCGATAAAGTTCATTTTTTAATGAATAGTGTATAATGTTGTATTTTAATTCCAAACCTCTTTTTAATCTAATTTATTTATATTATTAGATTATCTTTTTAATTGATTTTAAAGTGAAATTATAATATATTTTTACCATTAAATCCAATAGTGGTCATTGGAATTAATTTTACTTTGAAATCAGACTTAAACTAGTGTCAATCTTTTGATACTTATTGTTTCATAAAAACATGCTATTTGTCATGACAACAGGAATTAATTATTAAATTAATTAATGTGACTTATATGTTTTGAATTTTTTAAAATATACTTAATTCATGTTTTCGGAATATAAAATATTGCTTAGTGTGAATTTTTGGTAATTTTCTGAAAAACATCAATTTTTGATGAATAGTGAAACCACTAAGTGGTACTTATAAAAACTGATTTTCCGTTTAGATGGAATTTTTCCACCTTTCTGTTTTGAATTTCAAAAATACGACATACATGGTTGTCATTGAGAAGTAAAATTTGGTTCAATGGGATTAAAATAATTTTTTGGTGAATAGTAACTTATTAAGTTTTTAATCGCGATTAGATGTAATTAGTGTAGTTTAAGGTAAAAATAATGTTTTAATAATATGAAATGAACTTGAAACATGTCCAAACCTCATTGGATATGTCATGGCCGACCATGAAAATCCATGGGTCAGCTTGGGGACCCCATTAAGCCACTTTGGTTGGGAAATGACACAAATAACTTTTTTATTTAATGTTAAATAAAAAATGACACTCACATGAAATGTTTTACTAAAACAATTTTTACACGGGGTTATACAAATAATATTTTTGACTATAAATATTAATTGGAAATATAAAACGATTTACTACATCATAGTATTTTTTTTATAATTTATAGATATTAAATAAATTAAATTATTTATGACATCATGATGATGTAGTGATCACCTCATTATTTAATGATTTAAATAAAATCGAATGATAATGTAATATATAAGAACTACACATTGTCCAAAACCTATTGGATGAGATGATTTAGAACACTTATAACCTTATACTCGAAACACCTCAATGTGGGACCTCTTAAATCCGAATACCATTTTCAAATAAAGTAATATTTGCTTACTTTCCAAGAGTTCCCCTCCTCTCCTCTTATAAAAGGCCCCCACCTCTACCTCCTTAACCACACTCCCAAAGACTTTTCTCGTCCAACACCTGCCCATTTTGTCTTTTAACTTCCCTATATTACTCCTTGAAGCCTCACTTTGGGCATAAGTCTTCCCAAGGAAGCCTTTGAGCTCAATCCAAATGGAGTTACCAGATTTTAAGGTAATGTCTTCTTTTGAGTCCTTCTGTTTTATTTTGCTTCTCCAACCCCCTAAACTCTTTTTATTCTTTTCTTTTGTAACAACTCAAGTATCCTAGACATACTAGGATGTTTTTATAATATGTATTAGATCTACACTTACACACACCTACATCTAATGGTTAACGAACATACTGTTTCCATGGAAGGCGAATTTATGCCTCCCGAAACGATGATTGTTCAAAATTATTTTAACACCTTAAAAGGTGGTCATTTAGATGTCACTATATTTATATATGATATATAATATGTTTATGTTTTACTTAATATTCTGTATTTTTCATTTGTGGCTTACCTTTATGGTTTCCATTATGGGTATACGTGATATCTACATTTTAGGAAGTGCAGACTACCACCCCCTCAAAGTGATGTGATTCGTTAATGCCATACGTGGGACATATAAAGGATGGATTTAATGTTATAATATATGATTTTATACTGGAATTATTATATACCTCTATATCATTATTATTTCTTTCCATTAAATTATGAGATAGAAATGAAAGTAGCGTTCAAACGTACGTACGGTTTACCGTCTCCATGAACGATGCATTTCATTTCTTATCCCCAAATTTAATATAATATTATAAGTACATGTATATAATCGATATATATGATCAATGATACATATAAATGATGAATATAATTCTGGAATTAATATATACATACCTCTCATTTAGTTTTAATTCCATTAATATGACAATGGAATGAAAGTAGCGTTCATGTGTACGTACGGCTTACCGTCTGCCTGAATGGTGCATTTCATTTCTTACCTCTAAATGATTATGTAATATTATAAATACATGTATATTCTGGATATATATGATATATATGATATCCAAATCATGAATATAATTCTGGATATAATGAACAGTTGACCACACGAACAACATGTAATTGTAAGAAATCCAATTTCGACTTAAGAACCAAATATCGGCAAAACAAACATTATTAACTTAAATGTTTAAATAATGTTTATAACAATGAAATAAGTGATCTAAATGGAATAATGAACTATTAAAAGGTTCTTAATAAAGTGGAAATTAACTCAAGTTTATTATTCAGGACGTTAAAGAATGATCGAGTCAAGTCGGACCCGAGGTAAGGGATCCTAATCCTCTCATTCTTTTTAAGTACACTCTTTTATTTCATTCCTTTAAAGCTAATATTTGTTGTGATTGGGAAGTTCTTTTATATTACTATTATGGTAATTTTTATGTACATATGATGAGAGAACTTATTCTCTCTAATCAATCCATTTTGGATGTTCTGAGTGGCACCGTTAGGCTGCCGAATTTTCTTAAGAGATCTAACCTCTCTCTTTCTTTTTAAGTACTCTCTTTTATGTCACTTCTTTTAAGCTCAAATTTCGTATGTTTGGGGATGTTATATTATATTCCTATTTCTGTAAACTTTATTTTTATTTTATGAGATACCCTATTCCCTCTCATCAATCCATTTTGTAAGTTTTAAGTGGCGTCGTTAGGCTGCCGAGTTTTGGTAAGAGATTTTTCATCTCACTTTTATTCCCGTGAGATTTATGCTACATTTGCCAGAATTTCCTTTGAGTGGTTTATGTAATGACAATTATTACACTCCTTTTGTAATATAATTCCATTTATGGGTATTTAAATATTCATTTTATGGAACTTCTTCGATGGGGTGTACTTTTCGAAAGTTACCCAAGTCGGTAAGGGAACCTTTCACCCTCCTCTTTTTAATAGATGTAATTTGTTATGTCTTTTAATTCACATACTATTATATTGGGATATATTCTTATATATCCTGATTGATGTAAATTTTATTTCCAAGTGATGAGATTCCCTTTTTATCTCTCATCAACTCATTTTCTGAATTCTTGAAGTGACGCCGTTAGGCTGTCGAATTTTACCAAGGGAACTTTTTAACCCAATTTCTATTTCTTTGGGTTCAACATGTAGTTATTGAATATGTCATCCTTTTAATATGTGTGAATGACCTTTGATTATTTTACACTTAATATCCACTTATATTTGGTGTATTCGTTTGTCACACATAATTATGTAATTGATTTATCCTTAAACTAAGGATACCGTCTTTGTATGGGACTTCGTCTCAATCTCCTTTCATTGAGGCATATTTTATTTTATACAAAAGTTTATTTTATATGGTGTATAATCCCATTTGACTTTTACGTTTATTCAAAAGGAATCTTTTTTATAAGAAACGTTTTACAAAACGACAAAAGGGAATGTTTTTGTCGTACGTATGCGGAGACAACGACTTCTCCGCCACCGTGACCATTATTTGGGTTTCAGCTTCCTCTACAAGGCATACCTTGTTTTTAAAAGAAAAATAAATACCATGTTTTACTTTTCTTTTATTATGTTATTGAAAATGGTCTTCATGATGTTTTTATATCAATGTGTTGTATTGATATCTTTTGATTGAAAGGTGGAAATGTTATGTTTCCTTTTTTGCATGTTTTATGTGATTCGGTTATGTTGAGGATCTTGGGAATTATTATGATGACTGGTGGTTCCATGATAAACTAAGGGCGGGTGAGCCTGATATTTCTCTCCAATGCATTGGGTAACGCGAAGGAGTGAAACGTTAAGGTTTCTCTGAAGAGATTTAGAGAATATACTGTGATGGGTATTCCAAAACGTAACCAAGAGGGTTACTCCCTACGTAAGAATGTTATGAATACCTCAAATTACATTTTATGTATTATGATTTCTATGATTTATTCATGATTTGATGAGGTATGTTAAAGTGCCTATGTTTTATGGGTAAAGTATGATTTCATTCTTATGTATATATGAACTCAAGTTTCCTTTCCATATTTTTATATCCCCTACTGAGCTTGTTATGCTCATCCCAAGTTTTTGAAATGTTTTTCACAGGTCAAGGGAATGGTACTTGATGTGATGTGTCAAGAAAGAATCCAAGTTTTTTTTAAATATGTTTCCGTTGATGGGAAGAATGAATCCTGTATTTTATGTAACCACATTGTTTAAATGTGGAATGTAATGCAAGTTTTATGATCTAATTCTCTAAAACTCTAAACCTGAAAAGATCCTCAATGTGTAATCTTGAATTAACTCAAGATTAAGTAAGGTTTAAGGCTGGGGACATATAGTTGGTATCAAAGGTCGGTTAGGATAACATTAGAGGATGCAGTATTCTTTAAGCATAAGTGACATTACCATAATGGTTACAATTTCAGAAAGAGTCCTAGTTTTAAATAAAGTGAATGAGTAAGTATATCTTAGTGTTTACCTTCCTCATTAGTACATGGTGGTTTTGTTGATATAATCACACTGACATTTATGTTTTTAGTGAATGGATGGATCTAACAGGCACCAAAGAGACAACAAGTTTGAAGGAAACTGTGGTGGTTCTATGATTAAGATACTAGATAAAATGGGGGATTCAATGAGGAAACTGGTGGCTATTCTAAACCAACTATCAAGGAGTCATGATCAACCACTTGAACCTTGGTATGACCTTTAATTCATCATGAACGAGATGACAAATCGATGTGGAATTTAAAGTAATAATTATAAAGGTAACCATTAGAGTTTATATGATCTTTACTTTTGAGGTAATTATGGGTTACTATATGTTATGATGGAAGTGAAAGGCATGACATAAAATTGAGGTTAAATTATGTTATGGTTATTTTTGATGATTTAATCCCTTTTTGGGAAATGATTTGAGAATTATATAGTTTTGGAAAAAGGAAAACACACAGACTGTGTGACAACCCGTTGCATCGGACAAAGCTTTGGGAATCGAACCCATAACCAAAGTGCGACTGGTATTTATTGCCTACCACTGGACTACGTGAAGTCCCTGGTTAGTTTGACTGATTCTTTTAGTTATATGATTTTTTGAATTAAGAGTAAGTTTATTTTGGGTTATTTATGAAAATGATTAACCTGTCATGGAGGATATGTGATTAGGTTAATTAATTTTCAATACGAGACTTTAGGTGCAACTGATGTTGTTTGGAGATAAATGTTACGATTTAACTTGGAAGAATATGTGACTAAATCCTTCAAATATTTGGGTTTCAATCTTAGTTCGGTTTACTTTGAAGAATTTTATGGACAAATTGTTTTTCGAATGGTCTTCGTTGAACTTTGGGTTTTGTTGGACAAATTTTAGAGATTAAGAATAGATTTTCTTTTTATAAAGGGTTATCATTTTCTGGATTAACTGATCATGTACTAACCTTTTTGGTTTTGGTTTTGGTTAGAGTCTAATGTCCTGGGAAGTATATAGTTCTCTATTTTGGAAAAGGTTATTCTCTAGAAATTGATTATAGTACTCTTAATGTGAACAAGTCTTCCTAAATACTCGTCTTTTGGAGAAAATATGAGTTTGAAAGTTGAAATTCAACATGATAAGTGATTATGTTTCCTTATGAATAAATTCCTCAATTAAAAGTATCTTAAAAAAATTTTTGTCTATTAACTTTTCCTATTGGGGAATCGAATACCGTTTAACCCATCCTAAGTTTGTGATTTTCTTGTGGTTAACTTTCTCCTAAACATGTTTTCTATCACTCTCAATCAGAACATGACCCTATGTTTTCTCCTCCATGTCTATATTTTTCTACTTGTAATCCTAGTATGGGTTAACTCAGGTGACCTTTGTACTTATCTTTCTTTATTTTAAAATGATTGTTTTACCGACTCTTGTTCCGATGTGGGACTTTCAAGGGTGTTTCCAAGCTCAATTTTAAAAATTACGAGGACGCAATTCCCATAAGGGGGGAAGGATGTAACACCCCAGGTAAATAAAGAATATGACATTTTCATATTTATCCATAATTGTGAATAAAATATTAATATGACTTTAAAGGGGACGCTATGCTCGATGGCGTACCCAACTCGCAACAACGAGTTTTTTTGGAAATCTTACGTTGCACTCTAATAATAAAATAATATTATTTTAAATGGAAGTTAACATGTAGTCGTTGTATTGGCACGAATGGATATAAATAACTAAAATATGATTATATATGTTTTTAAATGTTTTTACTTTTATCCAATAAAAGATAAAGGCTTAAAATACGGAAAGAATTAAATTTTAGGCGTATATTCCCTAGTTTTCACTAAAGGTTCACTTATCTCCTTTTGATGGAGAACCATCATTAAATATAGTTTTGTTTACTCTTATACATCCTTTTGGACCAAATAAAACTCTTTTTTAGAATCGGGATATCAAAATATACTTTGTGTAAATTTTTGGTATCTTTCCGATAAAGTTCATTTTTTTAATGAATAATGTAAAATGTGGTATTTTAATTCAAAACCTCTTTTTAATCTAATTTATTTATATGATTAGATTATCTTTTTAATTGGTTTTAAAGTTAAATTAGAATATATTTTTACCATTAAATCCAATAGTGGTCATTGGAATTAATTTTACATTGAAATCGGACTTAAACTAGTGTCAATCTTTTGATACTTATTGTTTCATAAAATCACGCTATTTGTCATGACAGCGGTAATTAATTATTAAATTAATTAATGTGACTTATATGTTTTTAATTTTGTAAAATAGAATTCATTTTTGAATTCGGAATATCAAATATAGCATAGGGTGAATTTTTGGTAATTTTCTGAAAAACTTCAATTTTTGATGAATAGTGAAACCACTAAGTGGTACTAATAAAAACTGATTTTCCGTTTAAATGAAATCTTTCCACCTTTCTATTTTGAATTTCAAAAAACCGACATACATGGTTGTCATTAAGAAGTAAAATGTGGTTCAATGGGATTAAAATAATTTTTTGGTGAATAGTAAATTATTAAGTTTTTAATCGCGATTAGAGGTAATTAGTGTAGTTTAAGGTAAAAATAATGTTTTAATAATATTAAATGAACTTGAAACTTGTCCTAAACTCATTGTATGTGTCATTGCCGACCAAGAAAAGCCATGGGTCAACTTGGGGACCCCATGGAGCCACTTTGGTTGAGAAATGACATAAATAACTTTTTATTTAATGTTAAAGTAAAAATGACACACACATGAAATGTTTTACTAAAACAATTTTTACATGGGGTTATACAAATCATATATTTGACTATAAATATTCATTGGAAATATAAAAAGATTACCTACATCATAGTATTTTTTATATAATTTATAGAAATTAAATAAATTAAATTATTTATGACATCATGATGATGCAGCGATCACCTCATTATTTAACGATTTAAATAAAATGGAATGATAATGTAATATCTAAGCCCTACACATGTCCAAACCCTATTGGATGATAGGATTTAGAACCCTTATCACCTTATACTCCAAACAACTCAATGTGGGAACACTTAAATCCGAATACCATTTTCAAATAAAGTAACATTTGCTTACTTTCCAAGAGTGCCCCTCCTCTCCTCTTATAAAAGGCCCCCACCTCTACCACCTCACCCACACTCCCAAAGCCTTTGGCTTGGACAAACCCTGCCCATTTTGTCTCTCCACCTCCCTCTCTTACTCCTTGAAGCCTCTCTTTGGGAATAAGTCTTTCCAAGGAAGCCTTTGAGCTCAAACCAAAGGGAGTTATCCGATTTTAAGGTAATGTCTTCTTTTGAGTCCTTATGTTTTATTTTGCTTCTCCAACTCCCTAAACACTTTTTATTCTTTTCTTTTGTAAAAACTCCAGTATCCTCAATATACTATGATGTTGTTATAATAAGTATTCGATCTACAGTTACACACACCTACATCTAATGGTTAACGAACATACTGTTTCCGTGGTTGGCGAATTTATGCCTCCCGAAACGATGATTGTTCAACATTCTATTAACACCTTCAAAGGTGGTCATTACGATGTCACTATATTTATATATGATATATAATATGTTTATGTTGCACTTAAACTTCTGTATTTTTCATTTGTGTCATACCTTTGTGGCTTCCATTATGGGTATACGCGATATATTCATTTTAGGAAGTGCGGACTACCGCCCCCCTCAAAGTGATGTGATTCGTTAATGCCATACGTGGGACGTATAAATGATGGATTTAATGTTATTATATATTATGTTATACTGTAATTAATATATACTTCTATGTCATTATTATTTCTTTCCATTAAAGTATGAGATAGAAATGAAAGTAGCGTTCATGCGTACGTACAACTTACCGTCTCCATGAACGGTGCTTTTCATTTCTAATCCCCAAATGTAATGTACTATTATAAGTACATGTATATAATGGATATATATGATGAATGGTACATATAAATGATGAATATAATTCTGGAATTAAAATAGACATACCTCTCATTTAGTTTTAATTCCATTAATATGACAAAGAAATGAATGTAGCGTTCATGCGTACGTACGGCTTACCGTCTCCATGAACGGTGCATTTCATTTCTTACCTCTAAATGATTATGTAATATTATAAATAAATGTATATTATGTATATATATGATATATATGATATACAAATCATGAATATAATTCTGGATATAATGAAAATTTGACCACATGAACAACATGTAATTGTAAGAAGTCCACTTTCGACTTAAGAACCAAATATCGACAAAACAAACATTATTAAATTAAATGATTAAATAATGTTTCTAAAATTGAAATAAGTGATATAAAACGAATAATGAACTAGATAAAGGTTCTTAATAAATTGGAAGTTAACTCAAGTTTATTATTCAGGACGTTAAAGAATGATCGAGTCAAGTCGGACCCGAGGTAAGGGATCCTACTCCTCTCTTTCTTTTTAAGCACACTCTTTTATGTTATTCCTTTAATGCTCATATTTCATGTGATTGGGATTTTATATTATATTAATATTACTGAAATTTTTATGTACATATGATGAGAGACCCTATTCTCTCTCATCAATCCATTTGGGATGTTTTGAGTGGCACCGTTGGGCTGCCGAATTTTCGTAAGAGATCTAACCTCTCTCTCTTTCTTTTTAAGTACTCTCATTTATGTCACTTCTTTTAAGCTCCACTTTGTTATGTTGGGGGATGATATTTTATGTTCCTATTTCTGTAAACATTATGTTGATTTTATGAGAGACCCTATTCCCTCTCATCAATCCATTTTGGATGTTTTAAGTGGCGCCGTTAGGCTGCAGCGTTTTCGTAAGAGATTTTTCATCTCACTTTTAATCTCGTGAGATTTATGCTAGATTTGCCAAAATTTCCTTTGAATGGTTTATGTACTTACCATTATTACAATACTTTTGTAATATAATTCCATTTATGGGTATTTACATATTCATTGTATGACACTTCTTCGATGGGGTGTACTTTTCGAATGTTACCCAAGTCGGTCAGGGAACCTTTCACCCTCCTCTTTTTAAAAGACTTAATTTGTTATGTCTTTTAATTCACATACTATTATGTTGGGATATGTTCTTATATATCCTGATTGATGTAAATTTTATTTCCATGTGATGATATTCCCTTTTTATCTCTCATCAACTCATTTTCTGAATTCTTGATGTGACGCCGTTAGGCTGTCGAATTTTACCAAGGGAACTTTTTAACCCAATTTCTATTTCTTTGGGTTCAACATGTAGTTATTTAATATGTCATCCTTTGAATATATGTGAATGAACTTTGATTATTTTACACTTAATATCCACTTATATTTGGTGTATTTGTTTGTCACACATAATTATGTAATTGATTTATCCTTAAACCAAGGATATCGTCTTTGTATGGGACTTCATCTCAATCTTCTTTCATTGAGGCATATTTTATTTTATACACAACTTTCTATTATACAGTGTATAAACCCCTTTGAATTTTACTTTTATCCAAAAGGAATCTTTTTTATACGAAACGTTTTACAAGATGACAAAAGGGAATGTTTGTGTCGTACGTATGCGGCGACAACGACTTCTCCGCCTCCGTGACCATTATTTGGGTTTCGGCTTCCTCTACAAGCCATACCTTTTTTTAAAAGAAAAATAAATACCATGTTTTAAATTTCTTTTATTTTGGTATTGAAAATGGTCTTCATTGTGTTTTTATATCAATTTGTTGTATTGATATCTTGTGATTGAAAGGTGGAAATGTTATGTTTCCTTTATACATGTTTTATTTGATACGATTATGTTGAGGTTCTTGGGAATTATTATGAAGATGGGTGGTTCCGTGATAAAATAAGGGCGGGTGAGCCCGATATAGCTCTCCAATGCATTGGGTAACACGAAGGAGTGAAATTTTAAGGTTTCTCCGAAGAGATTTAGGGAATATACTGTGATGGGTATTCCAAAACGTAACCAAGAGGGTTACTCCCTACGTATGAATGTTATGAATGCCTGAAGTTTCCTTTTATGTCTTATGATTTCTATGATTTATTCATGATTTGATGAGGTATGTTAAAGTGCATATGTTTTATGGGTAAAGTATGATTTCATTCTTATGTATATATGAACTCATGTTTCCTTTCCATATTTTTATATCCCTTACTGAGCTTGTTATGCTCATCCAAAGTTTTTAAAATGTTTTTCACAGGTCAAGGGAAAGGTACTTGATGTGTTGTGTCAAGAAAGAATCCATGTTTTATTTTAAATATGTTTCCGTTGATGGGAAGAATGAATCTTGTATTTTATGTAACCACTTTGTTTAAATGTGGAATGTAATGCAAGTTTTATGATCTAATTCTCTAAAACTCTAAACCTCAAAAGATCCTCAATGTGTAATCTTGTATTAACTCAAGATTTAGTAAGGTTTAAGCTTGGGGCCTTATATTTTTAATATAAGGTTTTACAAAATATAAATTTGTTTATAAATTCTCAATTGAAATAAAAATTGTTTTTATTCATCATCTTAATTTATTTTTAATATTTATGAAATATATAATTACTTTAATAGCTTTTACATTAATGGTGCAGAAATTATTTATTCAGTGAAAAATCAATAATATAGTTTTTATTATAATAATAATACCCATAAAAGACCAAAAACATGACCAAACCTTACTTCTAGAGTTAATATAAACCATAAGCATACAAGGGTCAACTTTTGTACCAATTGGAGCTTTAGAAATCAGATAATTACATTTATATTATTTTATTATAAATGTGGTCAAAGTTGTCAACTTCATAATTTATTAAATATATCATTTTAAATGTTGGGTGTTTTAGAAGATAAATTAGACTAAAAGTATTCTAATGATATCTATTATATTTAACATAATCATAGTAATTTATTTTTAATTTTTTTCCAACAAATAATTATATTAAATAATTATACAAAAATGTTGTAGTAATTATCTTATTAAGAAAAATATCAAATAAATTCTATTACAAATATTAAAAAAAATATTATATGAACTAATTTATGTGTTCCACAAATTTCATAGATATATATGATATATTAGGTATCTATTAAATATTTTGGATAAAACATATCATTTGAGTGGATTTTTTTTAATTCAAATAAATAATTAGTGTCAAAACTGACACAATTGATATTTTATAAAAATAACACATTAATAAATTGTTTAAAAATAACAAAAATATATAAAAATTTAAAATTTAAATATATATATTAGAAAATTTAATAAATTATCCAATTATGGACAATTAACAACACATAATTAAGTATTTATAACCATTTAAAATATAGAATATTATTACCACAAATAAAATTAAATAGATCAAATAAAGATAAATCCAAATGATTAGGCTAAAAATAAAATCGAAACATGTATAAATTTGATTGGTTGATGATATTGAAACCTTATCATATCTCATCTTCGAATTTGAGTCACTTTGAATGTTTTTATGTCAGAGTAACGTTTGTTATAAATTAATATTTTGGGGGTTTCAAAAGTGCCCCTCTACTCTCTTATAAAAAGGCACCTCCTACCTCTTCATATCACTCCATTTTGAGCTTTCAAACTCAGCCAAAACCTACCCAATTCCATTATACACTTATATTAAAACATACACAAGTTACTAGTTTTTTTAAAATACCAATATTAGTGCCCTATGAGGAGGTTTAGAAGAGGCATGTCGAAGAAGAGGTAACATCCTTTACTAATTCTTTCAAACTTATTTCTTCTTATACTTCCTCTATATGAGTTTTTTCATATTTATGTAATAAATCCATTATCACTTTTATGATGATATGTTATTATGAATATGAAACTAACATATTCCATCTTTTATCTATCCTATAAAAAAAATGAAATCACCATGCATGCGTACGTACGACCTGCCATCTTCACGTTGTGGTGTAATCTATTTTTCATCACCAACATGCTTGGATGGGTATGATGATGGATGAAATAACTATATAGATTTATTATAAAGTGATATTTATTCAGAAATATAATACACCATACATCACAATACAACTCCTCAATCATGAGAATGATATCATTGCTCGTGCGTACGTACGACATACCGTCTCCATGATGTGATGTGATTCGTTCTACATGATCATCATTCATGAATGATTATATAAATTAATTGAATGAATTAATATGAAATATATTATACTAATAAAATTTTGTAAATTATATATCTATTGCATAAAAATAGGAATAAGAATTTATTCGACAAAACATGCATAAAAACATAAGGTAGTTAACACCCAAATAACAAGTAACAATGAAATTTTATTAATAAAAAAATAATAATATGACCATATATGATATCATAAAAATGAATATGATTCTATAATTAGTCAATGTAATTATTAAAATCATTATATAGTAGGCTCAGATACGTATGAATCATATCAGACCTAAGGTAAGGGAAAATCTCACAATCTCATTTTTTATCCGAGATTGTTTATACATTAGTATTTATTGGGGAATATTTATCATCCACATACATGTTTCTTCAATATGTAATATTATCCTCCAAAAAATTGTTAAATATAATTTTACCAATTTGTGAATTTTTAGAAAAATATATGTAAGGCATATTTTTTGGTTTTCAGTATGAGATACTTTTTGACTTTTCCGGCAAAAATTTGAGAAAAATGTTTTTTAACTTATACGTCATGAACATATTTTCATGATTTCATAGAACATTTATTCCATGAAACACCCTTTAAATTTGTTCAAGTATATTTTCAATTAAATTTTTTTATTTCATGACATGTTGAGAACATACATTTTTTTGAAGAATAAATGATATTTTCTTCACAAACTAAGTTCAAGTGTTTTTATGAAAAATTATTTTCCATCAAAGTGAATATATGGTTTTTTTTCTATAGCTATTATTACGTTTATTTTATTATGTTATGATGGAATTATTTTTATGACGTCCTTTTATATATATGGATCATGAAATGATGGCATGTTGTTTAAGAATCCCATTCTATTACACGGGTTATGCAATGATGTATGATTAATGATTTTATTGCACACATAAGAATGGTTTCATTTTAAGATGATTGGGACCTATATATCACTGAAATGCATTGGGTAATGATTTGTATCTCATGAGATAAACATGGATGGAATAAAAAGTATATATGTTTTAGTATCACAGGGATAGAATGAAGAGTGAACTCGGTTCAGTAATGGAATTTTCCACCGCGATGTACTTTTCAATGATCCTTTACTAATATGAAATGATTTTCTAATCTTATGTGTGCATAACACAAATATTCATGTCATGAGTTCTCATTTTTTCGATTTCATTGCAGTTCTACGATTTATCCCATGACATGATATTATGACCTATTATGCAGTATAAGATTTTCAAACATTATGATATTAATAATATGATATGATTTACATTTCATTTGATTTCCCTTACTGAGAATTTGATCTCACCATTTTGTATGTTTCATTTCCCCATGTCAGGAAGAAGGGTATTAAATATGATATGCCAAAAATGTGTCTAGATATGATCAAATAAATGGGAGACAACATAGATGCTTTATGAACATGTTGTTTATGTTTCCCATTTTCTAAATACACATTACCTATATGGTCCTGTCATGGTCATTTTATATGTTGTAATAATTATACTTCAATTCTTATGTATTAACAATGTATGTAATTTAAGGGTTATTATAGTTGGTATCCGAGGAAAGGTGTAGTTATCCATTGGAAACTAGGATGCCAATGCCTTAGTAATAACCCTAAGGATATGTCTAAGTATAGGACACAATCCATGTTTTTTATAAATGGCAATAAATAACCTATGATAAGACCTAATGTGTGAAATTTTATTCCTGATTATGTGGTTTTGATATTGTAATTAGTGTTTCTCATAGTATGCTTCTTGATTTTAGTTAGTGGTTGTAACCTAAAGGAACTGTGTTAATGCTAAATACGGTGGGAAATGCAATGATTTCTCCCCTGAGGAACCAAATGTTACGAGAAATGGAATGAAAAATTTTGTAGACATGATCACTCAACTTTCTCATGTAATGAATCATGCTTGACTTCTGAATGAGCACAGTAAGGAGAAACATTCTGTTGAATCCTTCATGAGGCAACACCCACCTTCATTCAGCGGGTCCTCCGATCCATTATTGTCTGAACAATGGATCAGTACTACTGAAAAGATATTTTTAGTTCTTCAATGTTCTAAACATGATAAAGTCATCTTAGCAGTATATCTTTTGGAAGGAGAAACGGATCAATGTTGGAATCCTATAAAGAATATGGTGAAAAGTGATGAAATTGAGTCCATGGATTGAGAAGAGTTCAAAAACATATTTTTCAAAAACTACTTCCCTCGTATTCTTTGAGCAAAGATAGATAAAGAGTTTCTTGAACTGAAGCAAAATGATGATGAATTTGTTGGTAACTACGAAGAAAATTTTACAAGACATGCAAGGTACGCTTTCATAATTGTTGTCCATCCTGAGAGTATGATTGATCGATTCATTAGTGTCTTAAATCCATGTCTTTTAAGGGTATTAGCCATAAGGTACATCATTATCTATGATGAATTTGTTCGATGTGCTATCATGGTTGAGATAGATATTGGAGTAACTCATCATTCATATGGGTTTGATAAGAAGAGGAATATGGAATTCAAAGTAAAATATAAGGACCACACTAAAAAGAAGATGAGTATTCCCTTATGCTCAATGTGTAGAAAGAAACATGGAAGAAATTGTCTTAAAATTTCACGTAAATGTTTTAATTGTGGAAAATATAGTCATCTGGAAATTGAATGCTGCAGTGATAGGGAAAACATGTCTAATGATGTGAATAGTGAAAAGGCTTCATAGAATGCGCCTCTTACTCATCAATGTTACAAGTGAAGGAATTGTGGAATTATACCAATCAATTACCTAATCCAAGGGTTGTAGATGTGGATCAACATCAACAATCTCTTAAGGCCCAAAGCAAAGGACAGTCACATGCAATTCCTTTCGGCGACGTGGAGTACAATAATGAATGGTGAACGGTACACTTACCATCCACTCTAATGTAGAAAATGTTTTATTTGATTCAAGATCCACCCACTATTTTATTTTTGAATAATTTTCTAACAGTATCTTTTTACTACCTCTACAATTAGATGTTGAGTTAGTTGTGAAAACTCCTAGTTGCACAATAATTGCATCAAATGTTTATAATTCTTTTCAAATTGATGTTTGTGGGAAAGTGCATTGTGAAAATATTGTGACCTTTCCTACTGTGGAAGTTGATGTGATTCATGGAATGAATTATCTTTCCTTATATAGAGCTCATATCAATTTCCAAAGAATGGAAGTCACATTTCATATTCCAAATCAATCTATGATCATCTATCGATGCAAGGATGAATATAAAATTCCATTAGAAATTTCATCCATCATATGGGATTTGATTCAATAAAATGAAGGTTATTTATCTCAAATAGTTGGACATAATCTCAAGATTAAGAATATTCCCATTGTATGAGAGTTTGATGATGTATTTGAAGATAAATTTCCAGGTCTTCCAACAAATCGTAAAGTTGAGATTTCAATTGAAATCATACCGGGTGCTATGCTCATTTCAAAGACACCCTATATAGTGGACCTAATTGAGTTGCAAGAATTGAATAAGAAACTCCAAGATAATCTTGATAAGTGATTCATACAATCTAGTACATCACCGTGGGGAGCACATGTTTTGATTGTTATGAATAAATAAGGATCAATTAGACTCTACACTGATTATTGAGAACATAACAAGATCACTATCAAGAAAAATATCATATCCCACGCATTGATGACTTATTTTACCAACTATGCGGAGCTCAATATTTATCCTAGATTGATCTTCATTCATGTTCTTATCAATTAAGTGTCGAAATGTATGATATATGAAATACGAACATTCGTAGAAGGTATAGACACTATGAAATTATAGTGATTCCATTTGGTCTTACTAATGCCCCTCATATCTACAAGGATCTAATGAATAGAGTCTTTAGAGACTATCTTGATCAGTTTGTGGTAGTCTTTATAGAAGGTATTATTTTCATTTCAATGAGAAAGTAAGAACATGAATATCACTTAAGAATTGTATTGAAGACCCTGAGAAAGGAGTATCTCTATGAAAAATTTACCAAGTATTAATTTTGGCTTCAAAATGTTTCATTTTTGGGTCACATAATTTCAAGGGAGGGGATATATGTGGATCTTGCAAAAACAGACGATATTGAAAGATGGTTGAGACCAACATTAGTAACTGAGATCCTAATATTTCTTGGTTTTCCTGGCTATTATAGAAGCTTTGTGAATTATTTTTCATGATAATCTAATCCACTCACTTGGTTGACTCGAAAAGAAGTTAAGTTCATTTGGATGGGGGAGTGTGAAGAGAATTTCAAGGAGTTAAAAAGATGGTTATTCAGTGAACCTGTACTCACACTGCCCTATAGTGGAGAAAGGCTTCTGATCTACAGTGATGTATCCAAGAAGTTATTGGGGTTTTTTCTCATGAAAAATGATATTGTGATGGATTATGCCTCACAAAAGATGAAAATCCATGAGCAAAATTACCCAACTCATGATTTAGATCTAGCCGTAGTAATATTTTCATTAAAAATATGAAGGAATTATCTTTATAGTGAAAGGTGTGATATTTATATTTATCATAAAAGTTTAAAGTATATTTTTCACTCAAAATTAGATGAATATGCACCAAATAAGATGGTTGTAGTTGATTAATGATTATAACTGCTCCACACATCACCATCATGGGAAAGCAAACAAGGTGGTAGATTCATTAAGCCGAATAGACCATTCCATATTTTCCATGATGTGGATCATTAAAGATCCAATATTTATGGATTTGAAAAGGATGGATTTTGTAATTATAACGGAAGTAGAAAAATAATATCTTTATCAAAAGAATATTCAACCATCTATACCATTGATCATTAAAGAGGCACATAAAGTAGATGTAGAGTTACAGAAGCTGGTGAGAAATGTTTCTGAATTCAACATTGATTGTGACGAAATAATAAGTGTAACACCCCGATCTTCCATGATACGCTTCTCTTTCAATAATTCAATAGCCTGTATTGTACGCAAGTTAAAGATTCTAACACACCACGACCAATCAAAATAGCCATTATGAATAGTAACACTCCCTTTTTGAAATTATATATATTTTATATTTCAAAATAGACTTCATTTTTGGATTCGGAATATCGAAATTAGCTTATGTTGAATATTTGGTATTTTTCTGAGAACTTCGAATTTTTTTATGAACATTGAAAAATACATAAAAACAACATTTTTAATAAAAATAATTTATAGTGATAAATTATACTATTTATTGGTTTTAAATTATAATTAGATTATATTTTTACCAATTTATCCAATGGTGGTCATTAGAATTAATTTCACTTTGAAATTGGACTTAAACAATTGTCAATTTTTTGATATATATTGTTTCTTAAAAACACGCTATTTGGTGTGAGAGTGGAAATTAATTATAAAATTAATTATTTCAACTTATATGTTTGTAATTTTCTAAAATAGACATCATTTTTTAATTCGGAAAATCAAATATAGATTAGGGTGAAATTTTGGCATTCTTCTGAAAAACATCAATTTTTGATGAATAGTGAAACCTTTAAGTGGTAGTTAAAAACTGATTTTTCATTTAAATGAAACATTACCACTTCTGTGATTTGATTTTCAAAAATCCGACATACATGGTTGTCATTAGGAAGTAAATGTGGTTCAATGAGATTAAATTAATTTTTTGGTTAATAGTAACTTTTAAGTTTAATTAATCGCGATTAAAGTTAATTAGTGAAATTTACGGTAAAAATGATATTATAAAAATATGAAAATAACATGACACTTATCCTACCTTTATTGTATGAGTCATGGACGACCAACACAATCCATGGGTGAACTTGGGGACCCCATGGAGGCACATGGGTTAGAAAATGACATTAATAACTTTTTATTTAAAGTAAAAATAAAATTGTCACAAACATGTGTTGTTTTACTAAAACAATTATTACACGGGGTTATATAAGATATCTTTTATACTATAAATATTCATTGGAAATATAAAGAGAATTACTACATCATGAAATTTTTTTTATAATTTTTAGACATTAAATAATTTAAATTTATTATGACACCATGATGATGCAGCGATTACCTCATTAATTTAACAATTTAAATAAAATGAAAATATAATGTAAAATCTAATACATAAACTTGTAAAAAGCCTATTGGATGGGTATATTTCGAACCCTTATCACCATTTCCTAGAAATATATAATTTTGGGACCTTTGAAATCATATAATCATTTCATAATAATGTAACATTTCATGAGTTTCCAAGAATGCCCCTCCTCTCCTCTTATAAAAGGCCCCCACCACTACCACCATATTCAGACGTTCAATCTATTTGGATCGGCAAAAATCTACCCAAATACTCTCTAAAATTCCCTCTCTTACTCCTAGAAGCCTCACTTTGGGCATATGTCTTCTCAAGGAAGCCTTTGGATTAAATCAAAAAGAGTTACCCGATTTTAAGGTAATGCCTTCTCTTATGTTGTTTTGCTTTATTTTGCTTCTCCAACCCCCTAAAATATTTGTATTATATTATTTTTTAACAACACCAGTATCTTCAATATACTAGGATGTTTTTAGGAGACGTATTTTTTTTACACTTACACATACCATCGTCAGATGGTTAAATAACATACTGTTTCTATGGGCGGCGAATTACTGCCTCACGAAACGATGATTTTTCAATCTTCTTTTAACAAATCTCATGGTGGCCATTATGATGAAACTATATTTATATATGATATATATTATTTTATTGATTTCTGTATGCTTCTATATTTCTCATTTATGGCATACCTTTATTGTCACACCCGTTCCTCACGTTGCGGCATGTTTCTAATTTTTCTAATTTATCTTAAAATGTTATCTGCTTCGAATAGTTATTTCTATTCTTATTTATAAATATGTATGAAGTGTGGGCCGATCCCAATGGGGGTTTTCTCTCTTTCATGGATAATTTATCATTTTTTCATTGAAAACTTTTAGTACACTGCTGTCGAAGCCAAGCGGCCTCGCCTAGGCTGCAGCGCGTCCTCGCCAGGTTCTCTATTCACCTGCCCGATGTTCAGAAAATTAAATGAAATAGATTAGTAATGAATAAAAATTAAATGAGTGAAAAACTAAAAATAAGATAAAAACAAGATGATTTCACTGACAATGATAGTATTAATATTTGAGGATAATATTAATTATTATTGAGTATTATTATTATGTATATTAGGGATGGAAAATATGTTTTTTTATCACTCTTGTTTATTATTATTATTATTATTATTATTATTATTTGATTTCATTTTATAAGTTTTTTTGTTTTATTTTTATTTCATTTTTTTACCCCTTGTTAGGGTTTGGCTGTGCCTCTCCCCCCCCCCCACTTTTTTTCTTTCTTCTCCCACGAACATCCTCTCCTCCACTCCAGTTGCCCTCCTCCTTCTCCCGGCCTACTCGCCCCACCGCCGGCTCAACGTTGCACCACACCCCATCCATTCCCCCACTGCTGTCCATTCGAGCAGCGCCCCCCTGTTTGGAACCGCCGTCTTCTCCGGGAATCCCTCCAGACCCCCATGACCCCGCTTCCCGTCGTGCTAATCTCCCATCCGAGCATCCTGCTCATGCCACTATCTTCCTCCCCAACAACCCTCAGCTCATCGCAGCCACCTCTCCTGCTCCCCTTGTCTAACCGAGGCGCAACCCCCAGATCCCCATGTTGGCCGACGCACTCCCGAACGGCCTCCCTACCTCTACTGGCATGGCATGTTCTGGACTGGATACCCGGAACACCTCCCCTACTGGTCATAGTTGGGTTCGGCGCCCCCCCCCCCCCACTCTCACTGGCCGACATTGTACCAAATCCCCCAGCAGCGCATCACTCCCACCTTCCGCACTTTTCTCACCCCCATCGTATGATCCAATCCCCTATTTTAGTTGTGTCTTTTTTTGTTTTTTTTTGAGTATATGTGTTGTTTTGGTGTATTAACTTGTTGTTTTTTCGGTTTAAATTCATGTTTGCGGGTTCGCAGTAGGTTCCTTGTGGTGTGAACGACTTGCGATTGAAGTTTCGTGTCGAGCATTGGAGTATTTGACACCTGAGGTTGGTGGTTCCATGCCATACCATCATTAGATGATTTAAATTTCTCCTTAATTAAATTATAAAATGTTCTGATAATAAATGGTGTGATGCGAAATTTATTTTGGGTGTGCTTCGATATTCATATTTGATGAATTTGAATTGTGTTTAAGTAAATTCCAATATATTTCATGTGCGTTGTGTTGTTAAAATATTTACACGTATTTTGGTTAATTGGTTATGGTGTGCAAATTGTGTTTTCAAGAACACTTGAGGTGCAAGGGTGATTAAATTGAGTTTTTTACTTTTAAAGAAGACAAACTATTTTGACGTGTTGATATTTATTACGAACCATGAGTATGTTCTAGGGGTGTGAATGGTGTTTTAGAAGGGTTGGGATGTACAATTGATTTTCAGATGGTTACGACATCTAAAATTTGTGTGATTTAAACTAAGACATTTTAGTATGCATGTGTAGTGTTTTATTAATTGAGAAATTGTTTATTTAAGTGGTGTTTCATATGTGAATCATGGTTGGGAAGGTTTTTGTGGTTGTTTGGTAGGTGCTCAATGTGTTTTCATGTTATTTGAGGTGTCTGTGTAATAAAATAGATATTTTCAATGAAATGACTCACGTGGGGTGTGTTTTCCGTGTTGCGTACTTTTGGAATTAAATTGAAAATAGTTTGAACACTGGAAAAACATGTTTTTGTTTGTATATGTTGTACTTTTGGTTTTAAAGTGATGTTCCTATAAGAAATAGAGTTTTTCATTCTTGTGTAAACCTTTGATTTATAATTTGAAGTGTTTTATAAATTGTTTGTTGCACTTATTAAATTATATGTTGAGTGCGGAAGTTGTGTTTGACAGAAATATGTGTGCGTAATTTTTTTTAAAGGTATTCTTACATGTGAAACTGGGAATGTCTCATGTGAAAACACTTATTGTTCTATTTTTTTAATGTTCTTAAAATTGTTTAAATAGTTATCAATTCATACAAGTGATCCGAACTATATTATAAAATGGTTTTGGTGTGTGTGTTTTTTTTAAATGGTGTTTGGGTATGCAAGCGGTGATGTGTATGTGTAATGTTTTCTTTGGTTCGGGATATGTGAAAGAGATATACATTATGTGAATGTGAAACATGATTGAGAACAAGGGAAAACCCTGGGTATCTAGGTGGGCGGACTAGAACTAGTGCGCTAGTGATCCAGATGGGTATTGTCCCTGTTTCACTTACCTGGATTGACGATTGCAACACTAACTAAACATATGATGACTGAGGGTTGTGGCCTTCTAAGACACGTTTTCTGAGGTTCGTGGTCTTCTATGCCACATTTCTGAGGGTCGTGGTTTCTATGCCACGTTCCACCGACACATGAGGTTCTAGGGTCCCACTCGAGCTAGATGAACCTTATGGGATTTACCCATAGTGCTCTACCATCTATGGCGTGGCGCCTTTCGTCGGCATATGGAGGACCACATGGGTGTGAGTATGTGTGTGTGTGTGTGAGAGTATGTGTGTGTGTGTGTGAGTATGTGTGTGTGTGCCTATAATGAACTTTTCTCTTCCTCTTTAAAACCGTGTTTGTGAAATGAGTTCTTTTTAGTGTTTTTCCTTTAGCATTCCGCTTGTAAATGTTTTCTTTAAAAGTATTTTCAAATTACAATTTTGATTAAGCACATTAAAGTTTCTTTTTGATGTTGTGGCATGGAACCTTTTTATTGGGTGACGTCCTACTGGGATTTTGGCACACACCCTACATACACCTTTGGATGTTTGTAGACATTGTTTCTTGTGCATTCTAGGTTGTGACATCAAGCACAATGATGGTGTTTCAGGCTGTAGTTGTCATTTTAACGCAGAGTGGTGTTTATGTGACCTATCTTTTTCCAGGAGGATAGTGTAAGAGTTTTAGTTTCCGCTGTCATCCTTTATTTTAGTTTTGGTTCAAGTTGTAGACTTTAAACCTGTTCATAGTTTAAAGGCGTGTTTGGTTGTCTATTTTTTTTGTTTCATTTTATTTACCGGGTTAGTTATTTTTCTATCTTTTATTTCGAGTAAATCATTCCCATGTAATGTTTGAAACCCGGGCACTTGTGCCACCCCATGGGGATCGGGAACGCCCTTCAGGCCTTGCCGTGGACCGGGTCGGGCGACGGGTAGGATGGCGACCCGGCCTGGTTCGTGACAAAATGGTATCAGAGGGAGGTTTTCTCTCTTGTGTCATGTTCTTTCGGGTTAGAGTCATGATAGACTTGAGTTAAGGTTATCGAGACTCGACATCCTGGCTACGAGTAAGGTTCCTGGCCAGCACACTTTGTTGCGAGACTCCAGTTACCAAAGTATGTTGAGGTTTGTCCTAGTTTTTGGTCCTTGCAGTTAATCTTGTCTAAGAGAAATGAAAAAGGGGTAAGGTCAGTGGTCCTAGTGAGCTCGCAGGTTCTGGAAAGTCATGCGGAGCTGGGGACACTGTCCTGGAATACCCTCTGTGGTAGTGGTGTGATTGGCGTATGGCCGCCAACCATATGTTCCAGTCACCCGCTGCCACATGTTTTCTCTTGCGTCATTTCTTGTCTCTTTGTTTTGGATTCGTGTAAATTTAGTTTTTAAGTAAAAATGTTTTGGTCTTGGAAAATGTTTTCAAATGAAGCACTTTAAAGATGAAATGGTGTGTGAGGTTTGGAAAGTGTGGGTTGGATGTTTTGGTTTTGAAAAAAATGGAAAAGTTTGGTTTTGATCCTTGGCGCTCTAATTGGCAACCACATGCATGAGTGTATGCGGAATGGGAAATGGTTAATGGCACGAGCGGATGTGTGCCTAGAAGGACATGAATTGAGTTCTGGTGTGGCACGAGAACATGCATGTGTGAGGCTCATGGGATACCATTGGTTTTTGTGCAACCCACTGAGTTTTCTTATTTTCAAAATGTTTTGTTAAAAGTAAAAAAATTGGTGTTTTAGTTAATGGTGTTTGTGTGGCATGTCCTTTTGTTTTGGAAATGTCGGATGCGAGGTGTTTTGAGCCGAGGATCCTTTCTAAATGATTTGTGTCCCGAGTTTGAATTCTCATTTGTAAGTTGGTATGCAAGCGTGTAGCTAGTTAATTCTTTTTAAAAGTATATCGGGGAGCCCTTATAGTGGTTCCCCCCACACGTTTGGTGTTCTCTTGTGGTATGTCCTGACCTTTGGAACAGTTCGTTTGGGTCCATGGTTTTCTTTCTTGGCTAGTGTACACTCCCAATAAAGAGTTAACGTGCGAATGACATGTGACCACAGATGGTTCTCCATTTTCAGACCCTCCAGTTGATTGGATTAAGGGCTCTCCCTTTTGGGTGATAGTGCTAAGTCTTTTCCTTTCTCCTTTCAGTTAAGCGGATCCTCTCGCAGTGTTATGACAGATGTGACGACAGTTGAAGGTAGATTTGGCCTTTTTGAGTTGTCTGACCCGTTGGGTATGATGTTTGACGTCATCATGTTTGAAGATTCCCCCTGGAAACGGCGAAAGGAAATCTAGCAGGGAAGGGTGAAGGCGGTTCAGAATTTTCATTGTTGACCAGTGTCTTGAAGGGCTTTGTAGTATTTAAATCGGCTACAAGGGTCATGTTCGGTGACGTCTTACAGCGGAAGGTCCCTTTGGTAGTCAACGGTGGTTTGGAAGTGGTAGAGGAGACTCCGGTGGGAAAAAGGTGGGAGCGACCCTAAGTCGTTGCTACGGTCTATCATTATGAATAACCTATGGTCTTGGTTTGTTTCGTTTAAGAAAAGGTTTGTGTTAGGATACTAGTTGGCAGAACCAGTCTTATGAGGCTGCTATGGATGTTTGAAGGGATCACGTGTTGTTCAAGACGTGGTTCAAAGTATTTCTCAGTGTAATGCCTCTCTCGACGGTAATGATCGTGATCTGTGACGATTTGTGGTGTCGTATTCTAACCCAGTGTGACAAAGGGTTATGCACCTACACCATTCAGCTCTGTTGTTTTTTAATGTTCCATGTATGATCAATGAGATGTCGTAGTGTGTTGTGTTTGCTAGTGTTGTCATGGGTGCAGTGCTGTTGTGTGTGACACCAAAAGGAGAAGCTTCGTTCGGGAGTCTTCCATGCCTGACCGCGAGGCAGAATATGCTTCAAACATCAGGGCTCCAGCCGTAGGCCTCGGAGTGAAGCTAGCGTGTGGTCAGGAACCCCGGGAGTGTAGAGGACCCCAACTTTATTTCTATCATTGGTGTTGAATATAGAGGGATTTTAAATTGTTTCTGTGGTTGTTTTGTTTCGGACGAACCATCTGGTTGCGTAAGGTTTCAGTGACTATGTTGAGGCATGTCTGCCTCGACGCCATATGTCTTGAGGGTTGCGTCCCACTTGATGCAATCCCTTTAGTGGATGTTATGGGAGTATATTGGGTAAATCTGTCTCAAATTTGAATAATGCTCATCCAGGAATGGGGAAATGCTGGGTTGTCTTGGGCAATGCTTTGGACGCCCCGGTAGTCGGCCCCCTCCCTCCCCACCCCTTGTGGTGGGGTGTGTTGTCACCATCGAAATTTTTTCAATGTTCTATATCCTCTGTTAGTTCTAGTGGCAGCGAGACCCACGACGGGTCTAGCGCAATGGTCTCTGGAATAAATCGGGTTGACCTTTCTTTTATGGTGGGGAGTCCGCCTGGACCTCCCCATGTTGGTTTATAGTCTCTCCTTGGGAATTGGTAGGTTCTTAATGGTGGGGAGATCCACATTGGGTCTCGTACGAATGTCTCTAGAATTAATTAGTGTTGGAGTTTTCCTTAATGGCGGGGAGTCCGCTCGAACCACCCCGTGTCAGTTTTCCAGTCTCATCTCGAGCGCCAGTGAGTTCATAATGGGGGAGAGCCCCTTGGGCCTCCCCATGTTGATCATTTTCTTCTGTTTTTACATATGTCTTCGTGATACGTGATAAGAGTTTTCCTTGGATGTGGTATGACCTTGTCTGTTGTTTCTAGCTAAGTGGTGTGGTTTCAGTTTAATATTGATTGAGGTATTTCGCCTTGTAAAGTTGATTTCTGTGGGTGCGAGGGATCCACTTATCAAACAATCAACTGGAGGGTTTTCAGCTCTTTGGGGTGGGAAACGCATATCAAAAAGTCTTCATATGCATTTCTTGAGGTTGTCATGTGAGTCACTACCTCTGAGCACAATGCTTGTGCTTCTATTCACTTGTTGATTGTGGGGTATCAGTTTATTCTATGGGGTACAGTCTTGGTTGTGGCTTTCTGGGGATGGAAAGCATTATAGTGGGGAGAATTGTCACACTCGGTCCTCACGCTGCGGCCGGGTTCTAATTTTTCTGTTTTATCTTAAAATTTTATCTGATTCGAATGGTTATTTCTATTCTTATTTATAAATATGTATGAAGTGTGGGCCGAGCCCAATGGGGGTTTTTCACTCATGCACGGATAATTGAGCATTTTTTAATTGAAATATTTTCGTGCGTTGTTGTCGAAGCCAGGTGGCCTCACCTAGGCTGCCGCGCGTCCTCGACAGGTTCTCTGTTCACCTGCCCAATGTTCAGAAAATTAAATGAAATGGATTAGTAATGAATAAAAATTAAATGATTGATAAAATAAAAATAAGATAAAATCAAGATGATTTCACTGATAATGATAATATTAATATTTGAGGATAACATTAATTATTATTGAGATTTATTATTATATATATTAGGGATGGAAAATTAGTTTTTTTATCACTCTTGTTCATTTTTTATTATTATTATTATTATTTGATTTCGTTTTATAATTATTATTTTATTATTTTTATTTCATTTTTTAACCCCTTGTTAGGGTTTGGTCGCGCCTCTCTCCCCCCCCCCACCTCTTTTTTTTTCTTCTCCTGTGACCGTCCTCTCCTCCACTCCTGTTGCCCTCCTCCTTCTCCAGGCCTGCTTGCCCCGCCGCCGGCTGCCCGTCGCGCCGCACCCCATCCATTCCCAACTTGTTGTCCGCTCGAGTAGTGCCCCCCCTTCTCGGAACCACCATCTCCTCAGGAAGCCATACAGTCCCCCATGATCCCCCTTCCCATCGTGCTAATCTCCCATCTGAGAATCCCACTCGTGCCACTGCCGTCCTCCCGGGCAGCCCTCAGCTCGTCGATTGGCGCACTGCCGAACGACCTCCCTCCCTCTACCAGCGTGGCCTGTTCTGGACTGGATACCCGGCACACCTCCCCTGCTGGTCACGGTTGGGTTCGGTGCCCCCCCCCCCCACTCTCACTACCCGACGTAGATCCAAATCACCCACCAGTGCATCTCTTCATCCTTCCGCACATGTCGCACCCCCTTCGTATGATCCAATCCCCTATTTTAGTTGTGTCTTGTTTTTTGTTTTTTTAAGTATATGTGTTGGTTTTGAGGTATAAACTTGTTTTTTTCTGTTTAAATTCACGTTTGAGGATTCGTAGTACGTTCCTTGTGGTGTGAACGACTTGCGATTGGATTTTCACATCGAGCATTGGAGTATTTGAAACCTGAGGTAGGTGGTTCCATGATATACCTTCCTTAGATGATTTAAATTGCTCCTTAATTAAATTATAATGTGTTCTGATAATAAATTGTGTGATGAAAAATTTATTTTGGGCGTGCTTTGATATTCATATTTGATGAATTTGAATTGTTTTTAAGTAAATTCCAATGTATTTCATGTGCGTTGTGTTGTTATAATCTTAAGACATATTTTGGTGAATTGGTTAAGGTGTGAAAATTGTTCTTTCCAGAATGCTTGAGGTGCAAGGGTGATTAAATTGAGTTTTTTTCTTTTAAAGAAGATAACCTATTTTGACGTGCTGATTTTTATTACGAACCTTGAGTATGTTCTAGGGGTGCGAATGGGGTTTTAGAAGGGTTGGGTTGTACAATTGATTTTAAATGGATACAACATCTAAAATTTGTGTGTTTCAAACTAAGACATTGTATTATGCATGTGTAGTGTTTTATTAATTGAGAAATTTTTTATTTAAGAGGCGTTTCATATGTGAATCATGGTTGGGAATGTTTTTATGGTTGTTTGGTAGGTGCTAAATGTGTTTTTAAGTTCATTGTGGTGTCTGTGTAATTAAATGGATATTTTCAATGAAAATGAGTCACTTTGGGTGTGATTTTCGTGTGGCATACTTTTGGAATTAAATTGAAAATTGTTTGAACAATGGAAAAACATGTTTTTGTTTATATATGCTGTACTTTTGTGTTTAAATAGACGTTCCAATATGAAATCTAGTTTTTCTTTCTTGTGTAAACCTTTGATTTATAATTTGTAGTGTTTTATAAAGTGTTAGTTGTACTTATTAAATTATATGTGGAGTGCGGAAGTTGTGTTTGACATAATTATGTGTGCGTAATTTTTTTTAACTGGAATCTTACATGTGAAACTGGGCATGTATCATGTGAAAACACTTATTGTGCTATTTTTAAATGTTCATCAAATTGTTTAAATAGTTTATCAAGTCATTCAAGTGATCCGAACTAAGTTATAAAATGGTTTTGGTGTGCGTGTGTTTTTTTAATGGTGTTTGGGTATGCAAGCAGTGATGTGTATGTGTAATGTTTGGTTTTGTTCGGGATATGTGAAAGAGATATACATTATGTGAATGTGAAACTTGATTGAGCACAAGGGAAAACCCTGGGTATCTTGGTGGGAGGACTAGAACTAGTGTGCTAGTGAGCCGGATTTGTATCGTCTCTGTTTCACTTAACTGGATTGATGATTGCAACACTAACAAAACATATGATGAATGAGGGTCATGGCCTTCTAAGCCATGTTTTCTGAGGGTCATAGTCTTCTAATCCACGTTTCTGAGGGTCGTGGTATCTATGCCACGTTTCACTGAGACACGAGGTTCTAGGGTCCCACTCGAGCTAGATGAACCATAGGGGATTTACCCATAGTGCTCTACCATCTATGGCGTGGTGCCTTTCATCGGCATATGGAGGACCACTTGGGTGTGAGTATGTGTGTGTGAGAGAGAGAGGGAGAGTATCTGTGTGTGTGTGTGTGTGTGAGTATGTGTGTGTGTGCCCATAATGATCTTTTCTCTTCCTCTTAAAAATTGTGTTTGTGAAATGAGTTCTTTTTAGTGTTTTTCCTTTAGCATTCAGCTTGTAAATGTTTTCTTTAAAAGCATTTTGAAATTATAATTTTGATTAAGAACATTAATTTGTCTTTTTGATGTTGTGGAATGGAACCTTTTTATTGGGTGACTTCCAACTGGGATTTTGGCTCACATCCTACATACACCTTTGGGTGTATGTAGAATTTGTTTCTTGTGCATTCCAGGTTGTGACATCGTGCACAGTGATGGTGGTTCAGGTTTCAGTTGTCCTTTTCACATAGAGTGTTGTTGATGTGACCTCTCATTTTCCGGGAGGATAGTGTAAGAGTTTTAGTTTCCGCTGTCGTCCTTTCTTTTAGTTTTCGTTCGAGTTGTAGACTTTAAACATGTTCATAGTTTAAAGGCATGTTTGGTTGTCATTTTTTTTGTTTCAGTTTATTTATCGGGTTAGTTATTTTTGTGTCTTTTATTTCAGGTAAATCGTTCCCATGTAATGTTTGATTCCCGGGCACTTGTTCCAGCCCGTGGGGATCGGGAACGCCCTTCGGTCCTTGCCGTGGACCGGTTCCGGCACTGGGTCGGATGACGACGCGGCCTGGTTCGTGACAAAATAGTATCAGAGGGAGGTTTTCTCTATTGTGTCATTTTCTTTCGGGTTAGAGTCACGATAGACTTGAGTTAAGGTCGTCTGGACTCGACGTCCTGGCTACGAGTAATGTTTCTGGCCAGCAAACCTCGTGGAGGGACTCCAGTTACCAAAGTATGTTGAGGATTGTCCTAGTTTTTCGTCCTTGCGGTTAATCATGTCTAAGGGAAATGAAAAAGGGATATGGTCAGTGGTCCTAGTGAGCTCGCAGGGTCTGGCAAGCCATGCGAAGCTGGGGATGCTGTCCTGGAATACCCTCTGTGGCAGTGGGGTGATTGTCGTATAGCCGCCAACCATATGTTCCAGTCACCCACTGACACAAGTTTTCTCTTGCATCATTTCTTGTCTATTTGTTTTGGATTCGTGTAAATTTTATTTTTATGTAAAAATGTTTTGGTCTTTGAAAATGTTTTCAAGTGAAGCGCTTTAAAGATGAAATGGGGTGTGAGGTGTGAAAGTGTGGGTTGGATGTTTTGGTTATGAAAAAAATGGAAAATTTTGGTTTTGATCCTTGGCGCTGTCATTGGCAACCACATGCAGGAGTGTATGCGGAAAGGGAAATGGTTAATGGCATGAGCGGATGTGTGCCTGGAAGGAAATGAGATGGGTGTCGGTGCGGCACGAGAACATGCATGTGCGAGGCATATGGGATGCCATTGGTGTTTGTGCAACCCAGTGGGATTGCTTATTTTCAAAATGTTTTGTTAAAAGAAAAAAATTGGTGTTTTAGTAAATGGTGTTTGTGTGGCATGTCCTTGTGTTTTGGAAATATCGGATGTGAGGTGTTTTGAGCTGAGGATCCTTTCTGAATGATTTGTGTCTCGAGTTTGAATTCTCATTTGTAAGTTGGTACGCAAGCGTGTAGCTAGTTAATTCTTTTGAAAAGTATATCGGGGAGCCCTTATAGTGGGTTTCCCCCACACCTTTGGAGTTCGCTTGTGGTATGTCCTGACCATTGGACCAGTTTGGTCGGGTCTATAGTATTCTTTCTTGGATAGGGTACACCCCCAATAAAGAGTTAATGTGTGAATGACATGGGACCACAGATGGTTCGCCATTGTCTGACCCTCCAGTTGATTAGATTAAGGGCTCTCCCTTTTGGGTGATAGTTCTAAGTCTTTTCCTTTCTCTTTTCAGTTAAGCGGATCCTCTCGCAGTGGAATGACAGATGCGAGGGGTGTTGAAGGGAGTTTTGGCCTTTTTGAGTTGTCTGACTCGTCGGGTATGAAGTCTGACGTCGTCATGTTTGTAGATTCCCCCTGGAAATGGCGAAAGGAGATCTAGCTGGGAAGGGTGAAGGCGGTTTAGAATATTCAATGTTGACCAGTGTCTTGAAGGGCTTTGTAGTATTTAAATCGGGTAAAAGGGACATGTTTGGTGAAGTCATGCAGCGGAAGGTCCGTTTGGTAGTCAACGGTGGTTTGGAATCGGTAGAGGAGACTCCAGTGGGAAAAAGGTGGGAGTGACACTAAGTCATTGGTGTGGTCTATCATTCTGAATAACCTATGTTCTTGGTTTGTTTCATTTAAGAAAAGGTTTGTGTTAGGCTACTAGTTGGAAGACCCAGTCGTATGAGGCTGCTATGGTTGTTTGAAGGGATCATGTGGTGTTCAAGGCGCAGTTCAGAGTCTTTCTCAGCGTAATTCCTCTCTCGACGGTAATGATCGTGCTCTGTGACGATTTGTGGTGTCATATTCTCACCCAGTGTGACAAAGGGTGATGCACATGCACCATTCAACTCTTTTGTTTGTGAATGTTCCATGTATGATCAGTGAGATGTCGTAGTGTGTTGTGTTTGCTGGTGTTGTCTCGGGTGCAGTGCAGTTGTGTGTGACACCAAAAGGAGAAGCTCCATTAAGGAGTCTTCCATGCCTAACCTGAGGCAGAAGATACTTCAAACATCAGGGCTCTTGTCGTAGGCCTCGGAGTGAAGCTAGCGTGTGGTCAGGAACCCCCAGAGTGTAGAGGACCTCAACTTTATTTCTGTCATTGGTGTTGAAAGTAGAGGCAGTTTAAATTGTTTCTTTGGTTGTTTCGTTTCGAATGAACCATCTGGCTACGTAAGGTTTCATTGACTATGTGGAGGCATGCCCGCCTCGATGCCTTATGTCTTGAGGGTTGCGTCCAACTGGATGTAATCCCTTTAGTGGTTCTTATGGGAGTCTTTTTGGTAAATCTGTCTCAAATTTGAATAATTCTCATCCAGGAATGTGGAAATGTTGGTTTGTCTTGGGCAATGCAATGGACGCCCCGGTAGTCAGTCCCCTCCCTCCCCACCCCTTGTGGTGGGGTGTGTGGTCACCATCGGAAATTTTTCAATGTTCTATATCCTCTGTTAGTTTAGTGGCGGCGAGACCCATGACGGGTCTAGCGCAAAGGTCTTTGGAATAAATCGGGTTGACCATTCCTTTATGGTGGGGAGTCCGCCCGGACCTCCCCGTGTTAGTTTTATAGTCTCTCCTTGGGCGTTGGTAGGTTATTAATGGTGGGGAAACCCACATTGGGTCTCTCACGAATGTCTCTAGAATGAATTAGTGTTGGACTTTTCCTTAATGGTGGGGAGTCCGCTCAAACAACCCCGTGTCGGTTTTCCAGTCTCGTCTTGAGCGCCAGTGAGTTCCTAATGGTGGGGAGCCCCTTGTGCCTCCCCATGTTGATCTTTTTCTTCTGTTTTTAGATATGGATTGGTGATAAGTGATAACAGTATTCCTTGGACGTGGTCTGACCTTTTCTGTTGTTTCTAGCTAAGTGGTGTGGTTTCAGTTTAATAGCAATTGAGGTATTTCGCCTTGTAATGTAGATTTCTCTGGGTGTGAGGGCTCCTCTTCTTAAACAATCAACTGGAGGTTTTCCAGCTCTTTGGGGCGGGAAAATCATATCCTAAAGTCTACTTATTCATTTCTTGAGGTTGTCATGTGAGTCACTACCTCTGAGCACAATGATTTTGTTTATTTTAACATGTTGATTGTGGGGTATCAGTTTCTTCTTTGGGGTTCAGTCTTGGTTGTGGATTTCCGGGGACAAAAAGCATTATGGTGGGGAGAATTGTCACACCCGGTCCTCATGCTACGACAAGTTTCTAATTATTCTGTTTTATGTTAAAATGTTATCTGCTTCGAATGGTTATTTCTATTATTATTTATAAATATGTATGAAGTGAGGGCTGTGCCCAACGGGGGTTTTTCACTATTTCACAGATAATTGAGCATTTTTTCATTGAAATCATTTAGTGTGCTGCTGTCAAAGCCAGGTGGCCTCGCCTAGGCTGTCACGCGTCCTCGTCAGGTTCTCCGTTCACCTGCCCAATGTTCAGAAAATTAAATGAAATGGATTATTAATGAATAAAAATTAAATGAGTGATAAAATAAAAGTAATATAAAAACAAGACGATTTCACTGATAATGATAGTATTAATATTTGAGGATAATATTAATTATTATTGAGTATTATTATTATGTATATTAGGGATGGAAAATAAGTTTTTTAGCACTCTTGTTTATTTTATTATTATTATTATTATTATTATTATTATTTGATTTCATTTTATAATTATTATTGTTTTATTTTTATTTCATTTTTTTACCCCTTGTTAGGGTTTGGTCGCGCCTCTCTTCCCCCCCCCCCCTCTTTCTTTTTCTTTCTTCTCCTGCGGCCGTCCTCTCCTCTACTCCCGTTTCCATCCTCCTTCTCCCAGCCTGCTTGCCCCACCGTCGGCTCCCCGTCGCACCACACCCCATCCATTCCCCCCTTGTTGTCCGCTCGAGCAGCGCCCCCCTGCTCGGAACTGCTGTCACCTCTGAGAAGCCCTCCGGACCCCCATGAACCCCCTTCCCATCGTGCTAATCTCCCATCCGAGCATCCCGCACATGCCACTGCCATCCTCCCCGACAGCCCTCATCTCTTCTCATCCACCTCTCCTGCTCCCCTTGTCCAACCAAGGTGCAACCCCCAAAACCCCATGTCGGTCGGCACACTCCCAATCGACCTCCCTCCCTCTACCAGTGTGGCATGTTCTGGACTTGATACCTAGCGCACCTCCCCTGCTGGTCATGGTTGGGTTCAGCGCCCCCCCCCCCCCCACTCTCACTAGCCGACGTAGTTCCAAATCCCCCACCAGTGCATCTCTACCTCCTTCCGCACTTTTCGCAACCCCTTCGTATGATCCAATCCCCTATTTTAGTTGTGTCTTGTTTGTTGTTTTTTTATGTATATGTGCTGGTTTTGGGGGTATTAACTTGTTGTTTTTTTCGGTTTAAATTCATGTTTGCGGGTTTGCAGTAGGTTCCTTGTTGTGTGAACGACTTGAGATTGGAGTTTCACATTGAGTGTTGGATTAATTGACACCTGAGGTAGGTGGTTCCATGCCATACCATCCTTAGATGATTTAAATTGCTCCTTAATTAAATTATAATGGGTTCTGATAATAAATTGTGTGATGTGAAAATTATTTTGGGCATGATTTGATATTCATATTTGATGAATTTTAATTGTGTTTAAGTAAATTCTAATGTATTTCACATGCGTTGTGTGGTTGAAATCTTTAGACGTATTTTGGTTAATTGGTTAAGGTGTGCAAATTGTGTTTCCCAGAACACTTGAGGTGCAAGGGTGATTAAATTGAGTTTTTTTCTTTTAAAGAAGATAAACTATTTTTGACGTGTTGATTTTTATTACAAACCTTGAGTATGTTCTAGGGGTGCGAATGGGGTTTTAGAAGGGTTGGGATGTACAATTGATATTCAAATGGTTACGACATCTAAAATTTGTGTGTTTTAAACTAAGACATTGTAGTATGCATGTGTAGTGTTTTATTAATTGAAAAATTGTTTATTTAAGTGGCGTTTCAATTGTGAATCGTGGTTGGGAAGGTTTTTGTGGTTGTTTGGTAGGTTCTAAATGTGTTTTCATGTTCTTTGAGGTGTCTGTGTAAATGGAGATTTTCAATGAATATGAGTCACTTTGGGTGTGTTCTCCGTGTGGCGTACTTTTGGAATTAAATTGAAAATTGTCTGAACAATGGAAAAACATTTTTTTGTTTGTATATGTGCACTTTTGGTTTTAAAGTGACGTTCCTATATGAAATTGAGTTTGTCATTCTTGTGTAAACCTTTTATTTCTAATTTGAAGTGTTTTATAAATTGTTAGTTGCACTTATTAAATTATATGTGGAGTGCAGAAGTTGTGTTTGACAGAATTATGTGTGTGTAATGTTTTTTAAAGGGATTCTGACATGTCAAACTGGGCATGTCTCATGTGAAAACACTTATTGTATTATTTTTTAAATTTTCTTCAAATTGTTTAAATAGTTTATCATGTCATACAAGTGATCCGAAATATGTTATAAAATGGTTTTGTTGTGTGTGTGTTTTTTTAAATGGTGTTCGGGTATACAAGCGGTGATGTTTATGTGTAATGTTTTGTTTGGTTCGGTATATGTGAAAGAGATATAGATTATGTGAATGTGAAACATGACTGAGCACAAGGGAAAACCGTGGGTATCTAGGTGGGCGGACTAGAACTAGTGCGCTAGTGAGCCGAATGGGTATCGTCCCTATTTCACTTAGCTAGATTGACAATTGAAACACTAACTAAACATATGATGACTAAGGGTCATGGCCTTCTAAGACACGGTTTTTGAGGGTCGTGGTCTTCTAAGCCACGTTTCTAAGGGTCGTGGTTTCTAAGCCACATTTCATCAAGACACGAAGTTCTAGGGTCCCACTCGAGCTAGATGAACCTTAGGGGATTTACCCATAGTGCTCTACCATCTATGGCGTGGTGCCATCCATCGGCATACGGAGGACCACTTGGTTGTGAGTATGTGTGTGAGAGAGAGAGAGAGAGAATGTGTGTGTGTGTGTGAGTATGTGTGTGTGTGCCCATAATGAACTTTTCTCTTCCTCTTTAAAATCGTGTTTGTGAAATGAGTTCTTTTTAGTGTTTTTCCTTTAGCGTTCATCTTGTATATGTTTTCTTTAAAAGCATTTTGAAATTATAATTTTGATTAAGCACATTAAATTTTCTTCCTGTTGTTGTGGCATGGAACCTTTTTATTGGGTGATGTCCTATTGGGATTTTGGATCACACCCTACATACACCTTTGGGTGTATGTAGACATTATTTCTTGTGCATTCCAGGTTGTGACATCTTGCACAGTGATGGTGGTTCAGGTTGCAGTTGGCCTTTTCACGCATAGTGGTGTTGATGTGACCTCTCTTTTGCTGGGAGGTTAGTGTAAGAGTTTTAGTTTCCGCTGTCTTCCTTTATTTTAGTTTTGGATTGAGTTGTAGACTTTAAACCTGTTCATAGTTTAAAGGCGTGTTTGGTTGTCTATTTTTTTTGTTTCAGTTAATTTATCTGGTTAGTTCTTTTTCTGTCTTTTATTTCAGGAAAATCATTCCCATGTAATGTTTGATACCCGGGCACTTGTGCCAGCCCATGGGTATCGGGAATGCCCTTCGGGCCTTGTCGTGGACTAGGTCGGGCGCTGGGTCAGATGGCGACCCGGCCTGGTTCGTGACATTCATTATTTCCATTATGGGTAAACACGATAATTTCATTTTAGGAAGTGCAGACTACTGCCCCATGAAAGTGATTTGAATCGTTAATGCTATATGTGGGATGTATAAAGGATGGAGTAAATGGTATTATACATTATATTATACTGGAATTATAGTATAATTTTATATAATTATAATTTTATTCCATTAAATATGAAATAGAAATGAAAGTAGCGTTCATCAGTACGTACGACTTACCGCCTCTATGAACGGTGCATTTCATTTCTTACCTATAAATGTTATGTAATATTATAAATGCATGTATACACTAGATATATATGATATATATGATATCTACATCATGAATATAATTCTGGATATAATGGATATTTCACCACATGAACAACTTGTAATTATATGAAGTTTATTTTTGACTAAAGTACCAATGATCGACAGAATGACCGTTATTAACTTAAATAATTACATAATGTTCATAACATGGTAAAAAGTGATATAAAAGGAATAATGAACATGAAAAAGGTTCTTAAGAAAATAGAAATTAACTCTAGTTTATTATTCGGGAGATTATAGAATGGTCGAGTGAAGTCGGACACGAGGTAAAGGAACATCTTAACCCAATTTCTATTCTTTGGTTTAATCTACTACTTTCAAATTATGTCATGATATTATTATGTCCAATCTTGTGTTTGTACATTCTTTATGTGTACTTATAGTGAATACACATAATAGATCTATTTTATTTAAAAATATATATTTGTAAGGGAACTTCTTAACCCAATTTCTATTCATTGGGTTAATATCATACTTTCAAATTATGTCATGATATTATTATGTCCTATATTGTATTTGTACTTTCTTTATGTGTACTTATAGTGAATACACATAATAGATATATTTTATTTAAAAAAATATCTTCGTAAGGGAGCTTCTTAACCTAATTTATATTCTTTGGGTTAATCTCATACTTTCAAATTATGTCATGATATTATTATGTTCTATCATGTATTTTTACTTTCTTTATGTGTAATTATAGTAAATACACATAATAGATCTATTTTATTTTAAAAAATAATCTTTGTAAGGGACTTTGTCTCAATCTCTATTCATTGAGGTATATTTTGTTTTATACACAAATTTCTTCTATATGGTGTATAAACAACATTGACTTTTACATTTATTCAAGAGGAATCTTTTTTATAAAAAGAATTTTACTAAACGACAAAAAAATGTTTTTTCTTATGTATGCGTCGATAACGACTTCTCTGCCGCCATGACTATTATTTGAGTTTCGACTTCCTCTATAAGCCACAACTTTTTTTAAATGAAAAATAAATACCATGTTTTAATTTTCGATTATTTTGGTATTGAAAAAGGTTTTGAAAGTGTTTTTATTATATCAATGTGTTGTATTGATATATTGTGATTAAAATGTGGAAATTTTATGTTTCCTTTATCCATGTTTTATGTGATACAATTATGTTATGGTTTATGATATGTTTAAACCTGTTCATATGAGGAATGTATTGTACTTAATAAGTGATGAGTGGAGCCCGCTATAGCTCCTCGATGCATCAGTAGGTCTCACGAGACAAACTAGTTTCTTGGCATGAGGCCTTGACAAAATATTATTTATAGTCTGACACGAGGCCTTGGCTACGTGGTTATGATAGTTTGGAATTATGCATTCCATCATTATGAAAGTGGTTATTGATATTGCATGTGATTATTCGACTAGTATAATATCCATGTGAATAAGTAAATGGCATTATTTCATTTTATTTTTCCATATTATATTGAAGTTAAAGTATAAAAGGATTTTGATTTTTTTATATATTGCCTTTAATTTTAATGTTTATTTATGAAGTCTTCCACTATATTGTTATCCATACTTAGCATCTGAGCTCACCCCTTTCAATGTTTTAATTTTCCAGGATGTAATGAAGTATATTATTAATGACCTACAGGGACAATATGAGGGGATATGAAGTCAAGATTTAATTGTATTTTTTTTACATTATGATGTAATGTAAGACTTATGAATGTATCTAGTGTTTCCAAAGATACTAAACTGATCAGTCTTTCGAGACTATATCTTTTTGTGATCATGCCAATGTAACGCAATAATGCACTGACTCTGGGTAACTAGGGTCGGGGCGTTACAGTTGGTATTATAGAGAGGTTAGTACTAACCTTGGAGGATAGATTTAGATAATCTCTGATTAGAGCACATAGACCTAAGATAAAATTTGAGGATTAGTATAGAAGAACATCCTAGAATTTTGGTATTATAGAGAATTTGTGATTTTTTTCGAGAAATACATCCCTGTCTAGATACGAGCAGGTTGAGGCCGCTCTCGCATAGATGTACCTAGGGGTAAAACCCGATAACACCGCTTTGAGATAGACTCGAACGTGAACTGGTGGATGACAACAGCCCTTGCTCCACTCTTGGTTACGACTCTCCTGGAGGATATGCTTTGGATAATTCTTGTTTTCTTTACAAACCACTATGAAGGGTTATGAGTATATACTTCCTCAAAGAATTTTTTTTATGATTATGGATTATATCCATAAATAGTTCAATTTATGTTAAGTGTTTTGCAAGTTTGTAATTATGTATTTTGATTCATAAACTAATCTAGTTTATGCCATTGTTTAAAAATGGAACCTAGTGGGAGGAATGGAAACCATATCAATGCACACACTCCATGTAAGGATTTCCCTCCTGCTCAGAATAATTATAGTGGAGCTGGTGAGACAACTCGTGCTGATTAGCTTATCACCATAATGGGAATACTCACTCAGGTTATGAATAATAACCTTACTCGTATGGATCACCCTGATCCGCAACGTGGAGGATCAATGTTAGACAGCTTCATGAGGAAACAACCGCCAACATTTAATGGGAGTACAAATGCATTAGTAGCTGAGCAATGGATAAACTCCTTAGAGAAAATATTCCATGCCTTGGGGGGTAGTGAAAGTGAAAAGGTTATCATGGCAGTTTACCGCCGCACTGGAGATGCTGATCAATGGTGGTCATTGATTCAAAACACAAAGGAAGATGATTAACTATCCAATATGGAATGGAGGAATTTCAAAGATCTTTTCTTAGAAAAATACTTTCACTGTGACCATCGAGAATATATGGAAATGCAATTTCTGAGTCTGAGGCAGGAGGAGTATGAGAATGTCGCAAAGTATGAGGCTAACTTTACAAGGTTAGCGAGGCATGCTCCAGATTGTATATGTAACCCAAGAAGTAGGATTTATCATTTCATTGATGGGTTAAAACCATTTCTTTGTCGATAATTAGTCTCACAATCCTTCTCATCGTACGAAGATGTTGTCTCTTGTGCTATCAAGACAAAAAAAGAATTCGCTATGTCTTATGACAACAATGTAAAGCAAGAGAAGAATAGAACGGTAGAACAAGAGACAGATAGAGGGAAAAGGGGAAAGAATTATTTACCATTATGCGATTATTGTGGGAAGAATCACCCTAGTACTTGCCTAAAAGGAATGGGAGTTTGTTATAAATGTGGAGAAAAAGGTCACTAGGCTCGTGATTGTAATGGAAAGAAAGAGGCTATTAATGTCGAATGCTACAATTGTAGGGAAATGGGGCATTATGAAAATGAATGTCTTAAGAGTCATCAAAACTTACCTCAGAAATGTCCATGGGATCAAGACCAATCTTATTCTATTACTATAGTTGAAGTGGAATAATTAATGTGTTCATGCTTTTGGACTCAAGGATTATATTCGTGTTATAAGAGTAATGTTATATATATAAAGATTGTACTACAGTACTTGTTGTTTTCATTAAGGTTTTAATATGTTGAAGGTAATTATATTGTTATATGTGATAATAAGAGAAATATTACTTTGTTTGAGGAATATGATGATAGAATTGATTTTGGAATTTTGAGGCCTTTTAGAGAACGTCTGTATGGAGGTATTTTGGATAACTGTAAATCTTGGAATGTATTAAGTTGATCATTGGATAGTATTGTTTAATGTTAAAACATTTTTGAAGATTATTTTTGGAATATTATAATACTATAGTTTTAGGAAAAGGACAACCTGCAGGTTGGTGGATAAACCGTCATGTCGGGCAAAGCTGCAGGAATCGAACCCACAACCATAGTGTGATGGGCCTTTATTACCAACCACTAGCCTACAAGAAGTCCCTTGTTATTAAAAAATATTTTTCCTAATCTAAATGGTATGTGTGAATATTTTGAACCTTGTACGATTAAGATTCATATAATATTTATGAGTTCTATTATCTTTTTCAGTGAATGATGAGGTTGTGGTAGAAATTAGTTGATGGTTGAAACACTACTTGTCAAGCAATAATATATATATACCTATCAAGGGATTTTAAAACAATAAATGTGTTATCCTAATACCTTATGTCTTGTTTAACTGATAATATTTTAAATCAACATATATTGAAGGATTTGAGGCCCTCAATTTTATACTTGTTTCTAATTGATGACCCCAATCACTCCATACAAATATTTATGTTTTTCCTCCAATTATATGTCTCTAATTTCCACCAATGATCTCCTTATCGAGATCAAAATTTGGTGGTGAATTTTTCATTTCCCTTTCCCTCTAATTAAGGATAAATGTTATTAACCTTATTTCTAATGTGGGTTTTCCACAAAGGTATTTTTTATTTTCAAAATTCTATTTCCAAAGAAAATTTTCAAATTGAGAGGACACAATTTACTGAAGGAGGAGAGAATGTAACACTCCGAGCTTCCATGATACACTTCACTTTCAATAATGCAATAGCTTGCATTGTACGCAAGTTTGAGATTCTAATACACCGCGACCAATCAAAATAGCAATTATGAATAGTAATACTCACTTTTTTTAATTATATATATTTTATATTTCAAAATGGACTTCATTTTTGGATTTGGAATATCGAAATAATCCTATGTTGAATTTTTGGTATTTTTCTGAGAACTTCCAATTTTTTATGAATAGTGAAAAATACTTAAAAACTAGTTTTTTAATCAAAATAATTTATAGTGATAAATTATACTATTGATTGGTTTAAATTTTTATTAGAATATATTTTTACCATTTTATACAATGGTGGTCATTAGAATTAATTTCACTTTGAAATTGGACATAAACAATTGTCAATCTTTTGATATATATTGTTTCTTAAAAACATGCTATTTGGTGTGACAACGGGAATTAATTATAAAATTAATTAATGAAACTTATATGTTTGGTATTTTTTAAAATAGAAATTATTTTAGTATTCGGGCTATCAATTATATATTAGGGTGAAATTTTGGCATTGTTCTGAAAAACTTCAATTTTTGATGAATAGTGAAACCACTATGCGGTAGTTAAAAAACTGATTTTTCATTTAAATGAAACATTACCACTTCTGTGATTTGATTTTAAAAAATCTGACATAAATGTTTTTCATTAGAATGTAAAATGTGGTTAAATAAGATTAAAATAATTTTTTGGTGAATATTAACTTTTAAGTTTAATTAATCGTGATTAAAGGTAATTAGTGAAATTTAAGGTAAAAATGTTATTATAAAAATATTAAAATATCACGAAACGTGTCCTACCCTTATTGGATGAGTCATGGCCGACCAAGAAAATCCATGGGTCAACTTGGGGACCCCATGGAGCCACTTGGGTAATAAAATGACATTAATAACTTTTCATTTAAAGTAAAAATAAAATTGTCCCAAACATGTGTTGTTTTACTAAAACAATTATTACATGGGGTTATATAAGTTATCATTTCGATTATAAATATTCATTCGAAATATAAAAAGATTTTATACCTCATGATATTTTTTTATAATTTTTAGTCATTAAATAAGCTAAATTTTTTATGACACCATGATGATCCCGCGATTACCTCATTAATTTAATGATTAAAATAATATGAAAAGATAATGTAAAATCTAAGACATACACTTGTCAAAAACCTATTGTATGGGTATATTTAGAACCCTTATAACCTTATCCTAGAAAAATATAATTTTTGGACCTTTGAAATCCGAAAAGGATTTCATAATAATGTAATATTTCATGAGTTTCCAAGAATGCCCCTCCTCTCCTCTTTTAAAAGGCCCCCACCACTACCACCTTATTAACACCTTCAATCCATTTGGCTCGGACAACCTCTACCCAAATACCCTATAAACCCCCCTCTCTTACTCCTAGAATCCTCACAATGGGTATAAGTCTTCCCAAGGAAGCCTTTGGCTCAAATCAAAAAGAGTTACCCGATTTTAAGGTAATGTCTTCTGTTATGTTGTTTTGTATTATTTTGCTTCTCCAATCCCCTAAACTATTTGTATTCTTTTATTTTGTAACAAAACAAGTATCTTCAATATAATAGGAACTTGTTATGAGATTTATTTTATTTACACTTACACAAACCTTCGTCAAATGGTTAAAGAACATATTGTTTCTGTGGGTGGCGAATTACTGCCTCACGAAACGATGATTGTTCAATATTCTTTTAACACCTCTCATGGTGGCCATTATGATGAAACTATTTTTATATATGATATATATTATGTTTTTGTTTTCCATATTCTTATGTATTTCTCATTTATGGCATACCATTATGATTTCCATTATGGGTAAACGTGATAATTTCATTTTAGGAAGTGCAGACTACCACCCCCTTAAAGTGATTTGAATGGTTAATGCCATATGTGGGATTTATAAAGGATGGGGTAAATGGTATTATACATTATATAATACTGTAATTATAGTATACCTTTATATAATTATAATTTCATTCCATTAAATATGAAATAGAAATGAAAGTATCGTTCATGCGTACGTACGGCTTACCGTCTCCATGAATGGTGCATTTCATTTCTTACCTCTAAATGTTATGTAATATTATAAATACATGTATATAATGGATTAACATGATATATATTCTATATACATCATGAATATAATTCTGGATATAGTGAATATTTCACCACATGAACAAATTCTAATTATAAGAATTTTATTTTTGACTCAAGTACCAAAGATCGACAAAATGGACGTTATTAACTTAAATAATTACATAATATTCATAACATGGTAATAAGTGATATAAAAGGAATAATGAACAAGAAAAATGTTCTTAAGAAAATATAAATTAACTCTATTTTATTATTCAGGAGATTAAAGAACAGTTGAGTGAAGTCGGACACGAGGTAATGGAACTTCTTAACCCAATATATATTATTTGGGTTAATCTACTATATTCAAATTATGTCATGATATTTTTATATCCTATCTTGTGTTTGAACATTCTTTATATGTAATTACAGTGAATACACATAATATATCTATTTTATTTAAAAAAATTATCTTTGTAAGGGAACTTCTTAACCCAATTTCTATTCTTTGGGTTAAACTCCTACTTTCAAATTATGTCCTGATATTATTATGTCCTATCATGTATTTGTACTTTCATTATGTGTACTCATAGTGAATACACATAATAGACCTACTTTATTTAAAAAATTATCTTTGTAAAGGAACTTCTTAACCCAATTTCTATTCATTGGGTTAATCTCCTACTTTCACATTATGTCAGGATATTATTTTGTCCTATCATGTATTTGTACATTCCTTATGTGTAACAATTGTTAATACACATAATAGATCTATTTTATTTAAAAAAATGAACCTTTTAAGGGACTTCGTCTCAATATCCATTCATTAAGGCATATTTTGTTTTATACACAAATTTATTCTATACCGTGTATAAACCCCTTTGACATTTATGTTTATTCAAGAGGAATCTTTTTTATACGAAGAATTTTACTAAACGAAAAAAGGAAAATTTTTTCTTAGGTATGCGGCGACAACGAATTCTCCACCGTCGTGACTATTATTTGAGTTTCTACTTCCTCTTTAAGCAATAACATTTTTTAAATGAAAAATAAATACCAAGTTTTAATTTTCATTTATTTTAGTATTGAAAATGGTTTTGAAAGTGTTTTTATTTTATCAATGCGTTGTATTGATATCTTGTTATTAAAATGGGGAAATGTTATGTTTCCTTTATGAATGTTTTATGTGATACGATTATGTTATGGTTTATTATATGTTAAAACATGTTCATATGAGGAATGTATTGGACTTAATAAGTGACGGGTGGAGCGCGCTATAGCTCCTCGATGCATCGGTAGGTCTCATGAGACACACTAGTGTCTTGGCACAATGCCTTGACAAAATCTTATTTGTAGTCTTGGCACGAGGCCTTGGCTACGTGGTTATAATTGTCTAGCATTATGCATTCCGTCATTATGAAAGTGGTTATTGATATTTCATGTGATTATTCGACTATTAGAATATCCATGTGAATAATTAAATGGCTTTATTTCATTTTATTTTGCCACATTATGTTGAAGTTCATGTTTAAAAGGCTTTTGTATTAGATATAAATGGCCTTAAATGTTAATGTTTATTTATGAAAACGTCCGCTATATTGTTATCCTTAATGAGAATCTGAGCTCACCCCTTTCAATGTTTTAATTTTTCTAGGATGCAAAGAAGTATATTATGAATGACCTGCAGAGATAGTATGAGGGGATATGAAGACAATATTTTGTTGTAGTTTTGTTTTTCTTTATGATGTAATGTAAGATTTATGAATGTATCTAATGTTTCCAATGCTACTAAACTCATTGGTCTTTCAAGACATGATCTTTTGTGATCATTCCAATGTTATGAAATAATGCACCGACTCTGGGTAACTGGGGTCGGGGCGTTACAATAAGGTTCAGGAATCAGTTTTGTGTTCCTCCCATACCAAAATTAAATAAGGGAATTTTGGATAAGTCTCATAGTTCTTCATTCTCTGGTCACCCTGGAAGCATGACGATGTATAGGGACCTGAAATAGTACTTCTGGTGGGATGGAATGAAAATATATGACGCTGAATATGTCTCTTGATGCATGGTTTTACAACATGTTAAGGCTGAAAGACAGAAGTCTAAGGAGATGTTGCAACCATTACCCATGTCAGAATGGAAAAAGAAAACATCACAATGGACATTGTCAATAGACTTCCCAAATCATACAAAAACAATAACACTATCTAGGTTATAGTTGACCATCTTGTGATGTTGACACACTTCATTTATATTAGAGAGAATTTCACTCTTTATCAGATTTCCAAGATATATGTAAAAGAAGAGGTAAGATTGCATGGAATACCACTTTCCATTATATCTGATCAGGATCCGAGGTTTACCTCGATGTTATAGCGATGGCTTTAGCATGATCTAGATACAGAGTTGAGTTTCTACACTACTTATCATCCTCAGATAGACGGTTAGTCTGAAAGGACAAATCCCACCATAGAAGACATGTTGAGAGCTTGCTATATGGATTTAAAATGTTGTGAGGATCAACAACTACCATTGGTGGAATTTTCATAGAACAATATATTTCACTCTAGTATTCAGGTTGCTCCTTATGAATCCCTCTAGGGAATGAAGTACAAAACTTCAACTAGATGGGATGAAGTAATGGAATGAATGCTATTAGGACCTTATCTTTTTGACAAAATGGAAGAAAAGTACAGATCTATTCAACAACATATAAGAGAATCTCAGATTTGACAAAAAATTTATGATGAAAACTATAGAAAAGGATTATATTTTGAAGTGAGAGATAAGGCATTCTTACGAATATATCCCTTGAAGAGAGTAATGAGATTTGGAATGAAGGGAATGTTGATCCCTAGTTATATATGTCTTCTTGAAATTCTGGATTGTGTTGGGAAGGTAGCATACCGATTAATGCTTTCACTGAATCTCTCTATAGTTCCTGATGTGTTCCATGTATCCCTCCCGAGAAAGTACACTCATGATCCTTCACATGTACTAAGTTCAGAAGTCATGTCACTACAACAAGATATTTGTTATGAAGAAAAATCGATAGAGATTCTGGATCATAGCGAAAATGTTCTACCAAACAAGACCACTAGATTGGTTGATGTTTTATGGTGGAACCATCAATTAGAGGACGATTCAAGGGAACTTGAGGATATGATGAGGGAGATGTATCCTCATCTTTCAATTTCCATGTAATGAATTTTCATGGTGAAATTTAGTTTAAGGGTTATAGAATGTAACACCCTTGTGTTTTATGAAATATTATAATAATTTCTATTCTGTAGTAGCTTTTTTTGCATGCAATCGTGAGTTTATAAAAACATTGAGATGCCCATAATATAAAGTTACCGTTATAAACTAGACGTTATTTTTGCGAGAATAAATATAACTAACTTTTTAATAAAATCTATGATAAATTTAAATCAATTATATGTCATAGTTGACGAAATTAATAAGATATGTATGTTATTAAAATGGAATTTTTGATATTCATCAAATTGATATTAATAGAATATTTTCCACCATTTAATGGAAAACCATTTTAGACACACTAATAATATTAATATTTCATTGTAAACTAATTTTTTAGAAGCGGAATATAAAAATTTACATTGGTTAAAATTCTGATATTTTTTCTGAAAAACACCATAATTTGATGAATAGTAAAAATATGCAAACTTTTAATTAAAAAAACTAATTTCATCGAGATAATTTATATGGTTAAATTATAATATTGAACTATTTTAGTGTATAAAGAGAATATATATTTTAAATTTATTATAATTTATGTCATTATCATTAGTAATACATAGACTTCATAGGTAAAAATATTTCAATCTTTTGTAATGTTTTAACTTTTAAAACATGTTTTCTAAACAATGGGATTAATTTTAAATTAATTACTACCACTTCTTTATTTTGAATTTGGATAAATGGATTCAATATCTGGAAGTGTTAGGTCCAAATTATGTTAATAGGATTTTGATTATATTTAGGCATTATGAATAGTAACTACGGTAAATTGTATTTACCACAATTAAAGGTAAATTATGTAATTAATGGTAAAAATAATATCATAAAATTAATCTACCACTTTTCTTAATATAATTGGATGATTATATTTCACTTTAAAACATAATTGGGTTGAAATGGAATCTATTGAATCCCATATTGATGAGATTAAGACCTTTAATTTATTTTGTTTAAAGGAAAACGAAATATGTTTCACTCAATCTTTACTAATTAAATTATTTTTAATAAAAGGATATACAAATTATAAATTATAATATAAATACTAAATTTAAAGATAAAATGTATTTTTTTCATAATGATAATTTATTTTTTATTTTTAAGAAATATATAATTACATTAATAACTTATACATTAATGACGCATAAATTATTTATTTAGTGAAAAATCAATATTATTGTTTTTGTTATAATAATAATACCCATGAAAAGGACCAAAAACATGACTAAAACTTATTGGACGAGTTTATATAAACCATAAGCATCCAACGGTCACCTTGTGGACCATTTCGATCCTTATGAAATAGATTATGACATTTATATTATATTATTTTAAATGATATCAAAGTCGTCACCATCATAATTTATTAAAAATATCATTTTAAATTGTGGGTGTTTTATAAGATAAATTCTACTAAAATTATTATTATAAAATATATTATATTTATATTCATCACAGTATTTTATTTTTAATTTTTATTCAACATATAAGTAATTAATGTGCTCCACAGATATTTTTGATATATAGGAAATGTTATAAATCTATTAACTATTTTTGTTCAGACATATCAGCTTGTGTGTATTGTGTTTTAAATCCAAATATATGAATAGTTTCAATATTGACACTATTGATATTTTATAAAAATAGGATATTATTAAGTTGTTTAAAAATCAAAAAATATTTAAAAATTAAAAATTGAAAAGTATACAGTCTAAAATTTAATAATGTATCCAAATATGGAAAAATCACGACACATAATTAATTATTTATAATCATTTAATATTTAGGATATTATTAAAAAAATAAAATTAAATAGATTAAATAAGGATAAATCAAAATTACAAGGATTAAAATAAAATAAAAACATGTCTAAATTGGATTGGTTTATTAGATTAAAACTCTATATTATCTCATCTTCAAATTTGAGTCACTTTGGATTTTTTAGGTGGTATTTATGTTTATTAAAAATTAACATTTTGAAGGTTTCCAAAAGTGCCCCTCTACTCTCTTATAAAAGTGAACCTACTCCCTCTTCCTTTAATTCCATTTGGAGCTTCCAAACTCGGCCAAAACCTTCCCATTTCCCTTGTAAACATACCTATAAAAACACTAGAGGTCTTGTTCTTTGTAAAATACCAACATTAGTGCCCTAAGAGGAGGTTTAGGAGAGGCACGTCGAAGAAGTGGTAACATCCTTTACCTATTTTTTCAAACTTCTTTCTTCGTCTGATTTTTATATAATAGTTGTTTCATTATTTAGTAATAAATCATGTATCAATTGTATTCTAATATGATATTATTAATATTAAACATACATATTCCATCTTTTATCCATCCTATAAAAAATGAAATCACCATGCGTGCGTTCGTACGGTCTACCGTCTCCACGCCGTGGTGTAATCTGTTTTTCATCACCAACATGCTTGGATGTGTATCATGCTGGAATAAATAACTAAATATGATTATTGTAACGTGATATTTATTCTTAAATATTATACACCATAGACTCCAATACAATTCCACAATCACAATAATGATATCATCACTCATGCATACGTACGGCCTACCGTCACCACGATGTAATGTGATGCTTTCAACATGATCTTCATTGAAGAATGTTTATATAAATTAATTGAATGAATAAATATAATATATATTATACTAATACAATTATGTAAATTATATATCTATAACCTAAAAAGATTAATAAGAATTTATTTGACACAACATGCATAAGAACATAAAGTAGTTAACACACGAATAACGATTAACAATGAAATGTTGTTAATATACAGATAATGATATGACCATATATGATATCATAACAATGACTATGATCCTAGAATAAGTAAATGAAATTATTTAAATCATTATACTGGAGGTTTGGAAATATACAATTCATATCAGACCTAATGTAATGGAAAATCTCACTATCTCATTTTTGTCCTAGATTATTTATACTTCAGTATTTACTAGGGAATATTTTTTCATCAACATCCATGTTTCTTCAATATGTAATTTTATCCTTGTAAAATCATTTAAATTCAGTTTTACATATTGGTTAATTTTTAGTAAAACATATAAATTGAATTATTTTATTTTTCAGTATGAGATAAATTTTGAATTTTCTGACCAATGTAGGAGAAGAATGTGTTTTTAACATATAAAACAAGAAAAAATTTTCATGCATTCATCGAAAATTATTTCCATGAATCTTCCTTTACATGTTTTCATTATTATTTTTAATTAAAATATTTTATTTCATGACATGTTGAGAAAAAAATATTTTCAAAGAAAAAAATGAAATTTTCATCATGAACTAAGTTCAAGTGCTTTTATCAAAATTATTTTCCATCTTAGATGATGTTGGGTTATGTTTATATATCTATTATTAAATAGATTAGATTATGTTATAAGGGAATTATATTTATGAAATCATTTTATCTTATATGGATTATGTTATGATGGTATGATGTTTATTAATTCCATTCTATTACATGGGTTATGATATGATGTATGATTTATGATTTTGTGGAACAAATATGAATGGTTTCATTATGAGATGGGTGGGACCTATATCTCCTCCAATTCATTGGGTAAATATTTGAATCTCATGAGATAGAAATGGTTGGAACGACAAGTAAGTATGGTTCAATATTACAGGGCTAGAATGAGGAGTAAACTCAGTTCAGTAATGGACTTCGTTCGTAATGATGGTCTTGGAAATGAGACCTTACTAATATGAAATGACATTTGATGCTTATATGTGCATGCCACAAATCTTCATGTCTTATGTTTTAATTTTTTGGCCTTTGATTTAAGTCCAAAGATTTATCCCATGACATGGTATTATGACAACTAATGTAAGATATGATTTTCAAATGTTATGATCTTAAGAATATGAAATGATTGACATTTCATTTGATTTCCCATATAATGAATTTGAGCACACCCTTTTGTATGTTTCTTTTACCTAGACCAGGAAGAAGGATATTAAATATGATAACATAAAATGGATTCTAGATACGATCAAATAAATGTGAGACAACGTAGATGATTTATTAACCAATTGTTTATGTATCCTAGATTCTAATGACACTATACCTATATGGTCCTACCATGGTCTTGTTATATATTATAATAAATATATGTCAATTATGTAGTATAAAAAATGTATGCAATATGTGGTTTGTTATAAAAAATTAATGGTTTAACATCAAATCATGAATATTCAAATGTAAATGGATGCTCTATTGATGTTTTGTAACAACCATCAGATTTAATTTTTTTCCCATAAACTAATATGTTATGGTAATTAATTTGAAAACTGATTTGGGAAATTTCTAGGCTTCCTTGTGTGTTCCATATACTTTTTTTTTGTTTCCAAATTACACTATAGTTTTCACGTAACTTCTAGCTCCTCCTTGTACCATCCAGCACCTCCATGAACTGCCCTTCTCGACATACTTCCATGCTCCATGTACTTCACCACTCCTCCTTGTACTGACCTACACCGTGTATTGCCTTAATCTGTCATGTACTACGAGAGCTTCCTGTGTGAACCACACTCTATTCCATAGACTATTTTCTTGGCATGGTTGATTCTTTCCATGTACTGTCTTCTCCACCATAAACTATTTTGAAGTTCACTAGATTTGTTTCCGAAATGTTAATCTCCATTTTTGTCACTTAACAAAGGGGATTATTGTTCCTTAAATTGGCATGCAAATCCACAAATTTTGCAAATCCAATTTACCAAAATTTTCATTGTGGGAAAATCTTCACTATAAACTGAACACTATTTTTTTTGGTTATCCTCCACTTTGTACCACTCTTATTTTGTAAAATACATTAATCCCGCCATCATTCAGCATTCTGCGTACCGCATTCCATCACTACGTACCGTCACTGTGAATAATTTTTTGTTTCAACATTTAGCATTATGTGTACCATAATACTTCATCGTATACCGTTTCTACAAACTATTTTTGGTTCCACGCACCATTCTGCGTACCTCATGCTTCACTGTGTACCATATGTTCTCACCGCGTACCATGCGCCTTCACCACATTCCACATGCATTCACCATATACAATTTTTTCAAACTGTTACCCAACTCCTTATAATTAAGACACAAAATTTTGGCAAACACTAGGAAAATGCGCCAACATCAATACTACTTTCATCCTCAAATGTAATACCCTATTCCTTGCAAGATCCTTTATCATCCTTTTGATGATTGACATCATACACAAACCAAACTCCATTATTATCAACAAATATCCTTGGTTCCAATAATCCCATCAAGGCGCGCTCGATACCTTGTCAACCCACTCCATCCAACATGGGATTTCCCCTATTACGCCTATAAACCTTAAAAGTATCCCAATTCCCATTACGAATGGACCCCTTATTGAATTTTATATTTTTTCATTATTTTATCAATTTTATGGTATATTTAATTCTGTTAATATACATACTTTATTTAATGACAATATATAAACTTACATATTGTATAATTTCAATATTTAAACCGAAATAATTTTATATAAAGTTTAATATAATATAAATATTAATTTTTTAACATAAAAACTTAGCAAAATAAATTTATAAACTAAATATATTTTATTTTTTAAAACTAAAAATTGTTGTATATTTTTTAAAAACAATTTTTCATAATTCAATATTAGTAATTGTTATTTCTTATACACACACCAACACATATATATTTATATTTATATATGTATTTTATTTTAGTGAAAAGAAAGCATTATAAAACTGAATTAGTTTCATTTATCAAGATAATAACAATAGTAAAAATATATACATCTATATTTAGATTTATTAATTTATGTCTTTTATTAAATACATTTATTAAAAAATAATGATCTTTTAAATAAAATAATATTACGATATTTAAAATAAATTTGAAAACTATAAATAATAGGTACAGTTAATTATAGGTATAAAAATTAATGAATAACTAAGTTAATTTAAACACTTATTTTCATTTATTATTTTTAAGGAATATAATCATAAAAATATTTATATTATAATTTAATTCATTTAATAAAATATTTTTATAATAAAGGTATGTGTAGAATTTCTTGGCTATTAAAATTATAAGATAATTAAAAGGGATTGAGATGTTGTTCATATTATTGAAAATCCTACCAAATTATTAATGTTCATAAATCATGAGTCAGGGAATAATGATTTTACCCCAGCATAAGACTTATGTATAATTATGAATCAAAAATCAAGTACTATATAGATTAAATGATAACATATAATTGAAATGTGTAACTTGCGTAAGATTATAAGATCATATAAATTTGGAAATGAATAAATCTAATATGCGACCTTATTATATTGTGTACAAGTAATTTGGTCAACACATTAAATTTATAGACACAAAACAATGTCTCGATATAAAATTGTGAATATTTCATAGTATGAAATAATCAAAAAATAATGTAGTGAACATGAAATATGGCTCACTGATCACATAATTTTATCATGAGACCTGAATACATACCCAATGAATTTGAGATATATATAATTTATGGCCATCCCATCATATAAATAAAACCATACATATGTGTTCCACCAGATCATAAAAATATGAATCATCGAATATACCCCGGAGAAGTAATGGGTTTCACAATGATTTTACCATAACATAATAATGAAGAGGGAGATAATTGTGTTTTATTGAATCGTCCTTAAAACAACATTATAGTAAGACATCTATAGAGAAATAGTATAGTGTTCCTTAGTACAATATCCCTAGTGATGAATATAAATCCTTATATAATATTGAAAGAGATGAAAAATAAATTAAAAAGGAAATTTTAATGAATCATTGAAATAATGTAAAATATCTTTTTTTGTAAACATAAAACATAAATACTCCTATGAAATTTATATTTTTTATTCAATAAACCATTGAACTGTGTAAATGATAATTTAAAATAAAAAAAATCACAATTGATTTTTTTCCATGTCATATATGTTATAAAGAACATTATTTTCACACATTTATAAAATTAAAACACATATTAAATCATAAATAATTTCAAACTATTCCTCTTAATAATTTTAAATGATAGTAAAATATAGTAAAAATAATATTCCCCAAAAAATTTATTTATAGATAAAAACCTATATCAGGTATTTTGAATGAAATGAAAATATATAAAAATGTATTTCTACTAAAATAATATATGGTCAATTTTTCTTAAAATCATTTTCATGGTCATTTTATGATCCAAATTTAGGATAATGGTACAAATACCTCAAAATTATATAAACAAGAAGTGGTGATGAAAATACATATTTTTTAAATTATAATGATAATATAATTTTCCTCATTAGTAATTTTAAATTGAGAAACTTAAATATTAAGGAGATTGTAACATAAACCATTTCCTAAATTCTTATATTCAATTGTACATATTCAACTACCCAAATAAAAAAAAATGAATTTTTTTAAATCTATCACATTAAAATATTTTTTCACATATTACTACATATAACTTCATTATAATTTATATATACAATTTTATAAATAAATAATTTTTAAAATCATTATTCAGGTAAAATTGGCCCATTGTCCACATGTGTTTCAATTAAATGGTTCAATCCTTGAATCATTTCCATTATTATGAAATCTAATTTTTTTATCATGTAATAATTATCATATTTTTTAAAAATATATACATCTATGAAAATTTATTTATGGTAATTATAAAAAATTACTTGTATTACTTTGGTGAAACAATAATCTGTATGTATACATGAGTGATTTATACCCATTTCATTGGATAAAACCAATTAAATTATAATTATAATTCAAATTTTCATTGTCATAATTATATCATAAATATTATATATAATCCTTAAATATCTCACTATTATCATATATGTAATGTTAAAATGAAATGGATCACATCGTTTCATGGAGGTGGTCATCCATATGTATACATGAACGACACTATCATTTTCTAGTGGAGGTAAGGGTAAGAACATAGATAATATATTACATAGTAAAAAACTAATTATGGTAGATAAATAATATATATACAATAATTACACATACATAACCATCAAAGTGAGACAATGAGTAAAAATAAAATACATCGCTTCATTGAGTCAATAGTCAGTATACAAGCTTATGCATTGTTATTATATCCATTAGAAATACAAAATATATTAATTGGATATAAAATTAACATAAAATTATCTAATTATAGAAAATATAATTGTTACACAATTTCAATATGGTTATTGAATATTGTAACTATTTATAAGAAGAAATATACAAAAAATGATTCAGGGAATGTTATCACCTCTTAGTCGATAGACCACATTTAGATCTGTTCCTAAACACAATTTAGATTGTATTTCAATTAAATAAAACACATAAATAGTGGGTATACAAAATCTTATAATATAATATGTTTATTTTCATAGATATATATTCTCAAGAAGTTTCTAATAAAATTATGTGTTGATTCCCTTTTATATGCAGGGAGAATTGCACACTTTTATTTATTAAGAATATCAAAATTTAATAATGTCATTATTATGGGATATTGTATCCCAATCAGATTATGTTACAATATTTGATGTTAGGGGATCAAAATCTATCCATCTAATAGTATTTATAAATGGTTTTGGTCATTTAAACAGTAATATATTTAGTTTATCCTCTCATTAATCCCTATTAACATTACCAATGTAGCACTGTATTTATCGTGGATGATTGTTAGGATGAATAAAAATAAAATTTAGTTAATTAATAATTTTTTAAAAAATGATTTAAAATATTGAAACCATTTTATTTTATTAAATATTATAACAGGTAGTTATTCATTTTAAAATATGTGAACAAAAATCAATGAAAATAGTTTTTTGAAAAATATATTTTCAATATAAACTAGAATTTATTATTATTCTACACCATTTAAAAACAATTAATTGATTGTTATTATATATTATTGAATATATTATAATCAACTACTATTATTATAATTCATTAATATTGATTAATAAAATTTATTATGAAAAATAAACGACATACAAAAAAATCTATTTTCTAAACAATATAAAATTTAATATTCAAACACTATTATCCTTATTTATAACAAATTAATAATAATTTTATGAATAATTCGTATTTGTTCACATTATTTTTTTGATAGTTTTCATAAAAATACTTGTTCAATTATGATCATTATTTATAATATAAATTAAAATAAAATATGATAAAAATGTTCCTTTTAACATAAAATTATATCATTTTTAACATTTCAAATTGTGTAATTATTTACTAGGAATTAATTAACACTTTCTTATTATGGAAAAATTTTAATTTAGATTTTCATAATTTATTTATTCTTATTCATATCCTCTAATATAGAGGTGATGTGGAAAAAATCCCAATTTAAAATAATATTTACTAACTATATAATATTTTTTTAAGTTCAATGTTCCATATAAAGAATTATTTTGAAAAAATTATATCTAATGTAATGAATATATTCTAAAATTTTGGGGTTCTACATAAACAATTGATTATTAGTATAATTTCAATTGATTATTGCATATTTTTTTTAAATGAAAGGAATCTTATTTTCACAGTTATATTTTCAATCAAACCTGAAATGTTAATTATCATTATTACTTATATATGGGGATGGGGAAGTCACCTACGAGTATTTTAGAAAAATATTATATATTTTTTAGGATCATTTAACATATATTCAAGCTTTAGTTCTTGGTCTTATAATGTTTCCACTAGTGACCTTCCTCCGCATATGGAGTTGTCTTGGTTGCTTTTTTTATTTGTATAATTTATTTATCAATTTCATCATATAACTTTTTCGGTAATATATATATTTTTGAAGTATTTTATTTGGTATATTCTTCCATAAGACATATAGATTTTTCATACCACACATTCAAAGGAATTTATTCATATTAATTATTATTTTATTTGGAAAAATATTTCCCAATTGAATTTTACTAGAGGATGGAACCAATCTCCATGCCATTGGGATTGGAAAAACCCATTGGTCCTCTTATCCAATTACATGGGTGCATATATTGAGGATGACTAAGTAGCTTCATGAAAATAATTGTTCATATCCTGACATGAATTTTTATTATTTGGGAAGTAATTGAGGAATTGGTATAAGATTGTTGAAAATTAGATTCAAGTTATGATTACATGTCTGATCATCACGTTACATACCAAACCATGAGTTTCTAGTGGAATTCAAAAATTTTTATATTGATTTTTGTTTATTTAATACTTATTTATGGTTATAATCCCAACATAATTGAATTTCGATAGTGGAACGATAAAATACTTGTGAAAGGATCACGTGATAAAAACTATTCACAAAAGACATATTTCTTGAAAAAGTGTAGTATAATATATATTTTCTATTTTTAAATTTGTTTTATTATTTAATTTTTTTTTTATATTATGGTTTTATATGTGGTTATGAGTTACATTTAGATTTGTTTTTGTGCAATTGAATATGAATTAAGATGAATTTATTACGGACTTTCTAACATGTCATTATACTGAGTGTTATATTTATTCTATGACCATAAATGTTTAATTTTAAATATAATCTTCCTTGAATGGGTTTTAAAACATTTAGTTGAATTCTTTTATAAAGATAAAGTTTATCTAATGTCATGTGGGTATTCAAAATTTTTTTTATCAATTTTTATGTGTTTTAAAATATAACATTTGTTCTAATTGGGTATTTTAATGAAAAGATCAAAATTATGTAAAATTATAAAATTCATGCATAGTGATGGTAGTTATTTATAATTGAAAAAATTTCAAATAGTGAAAAAACATTCTTATAAATATAGAAAAATATTTTCATAAAGAAAAGTTTTTTGAGAACTGAGTATGGGGATGATAACTGTTCGATTTAGATTAATAATTTTTTTACGAATATTAAGTAATATTCTTCGTAGTTGAATTTGGGGTTTTGATTCCAATGGATAGAAAAAATTAATTTTTTTATATGTTGATTCAACTTATAGAATCATAATTTATGTCATTTTTAGGAGTTTTGATAAATCTGATTTCAGAAATAAGAAAACTTTTTAATATTAAAGGATATTAATTTATCTTTATGGTATTCTAGTCATAATTAATGTCAGGAGTATTTTTATGTGATAATTTATTTTTATTTTTTAAAATTAATTTATTTTATCTTAAATATTTTGGTTGAGAAATGCTGGGTTGTTTCTATTGATTATTTGTAACATGGACATTCTTCTTGATTGATTTTTTGTTTCAATTATTATTTATATGAAATTTCTGCAGATTAAATGAATTTTAATTTGTTTTCGACGATGTTTTATTGTTCTATGGTATCCTTTATTTGTAGTTTGAACCCCAACCTTTGCAAAGATAAACCATCATTGATTTTATGACATTTGACGTAATAAAATCTGGTTTGTGGTTTTTTCTTTTCAATAAGTTATTAACACCAATGGAAGTATATCGGCTTTTTCATGGGAAAAACCTTTCTATTAGAGAGAGATTTTAGAAAACATCAACTTTATGGGTTGGAGATAAAATGTGTAGTTTTAAACATTTACATTATATAAATTATTTTAATAGGAAGAATGTGATTCTATTAAAAATGAAAAATTAATTTTTCAATTCTTTTAAATTGTTCAAAAAAAAATTCATTATATATTCATTATTGGTTTCTAGGTTAAAAGTAATAATTGTGATATTTGATATTTATTTTAAATGAAAATAATGAATATAAATGTACATAATGTATATATATATTTGAATTTATATATATTTATCTGTATGTGTGTGTGAATATATTTTTGATGTATTGAAAATTATTATAAATTTTGTAATAATAATAATGATGGTATATTATTTTTATTACTATTATAATATTGAATATTTTTCAATAAAATAATTTTGTGAAAATAGGTAGAAGATGATGGCGAAAAAGCAGTATGGGTTTGGTATATAAGGAGTGGTATTAATGAATAAAATAAGGTAAATGATGTCATGTATAGCTCATATACAAAGCTTAGTGAAGAAATGCTATAATTTTAATAATGAAAAATTCTAAAAAAACAAATGTTTTAAACCAAATGAAATGTATGTAGTGTGGATCCAATTCATAGTGCACCCCACAGGGGAAAAACAACATCCACCGCTCTTACATCTTTATCTCCCTCTCTCTCCCATATACTGCATAATTATCTCTCTTAAATTTATTAATCTTATATTTCAATATATCTATATATATTATTTATAATGGTGTATGATTTTTCTATTTTAGTATTCATTACTAAGAGAATGGAGTGAAAATAGTTTTCTTTATTAGAAATAAGGTATTTTGATAAGATTTACCCAAATTACAATTTTGTGTTCTAGATGTTTTTCTTTTTGATTTCACCTTGTAGAGGGGATCATTAAAAGAGATGTTTACCTCTATTTTAATTATTTATATAAAACTATGTGTCTAAAAAAATTTATGTAGATTTTTTCATATTTTTTAGAAATTGGGTAATGGATTATGCATAATAATTAAGGATTTCACGTGTGATAGAATTTGTTCCATGTCAAGGGTGGAGTGAACCCTATACACTTTTGGTTAAGAAACATTGGTCCTCATAATGAGTTTGGAAACAATTATGTGTTTTCTTTATAGTTTTTGGATGTTTTTTAATTTATCTAATTATTTTTATGGTTTGTTTAGGTGCACTGGGACAATAGAGAGATTTTTATAATTTTGTAATTGATTCTAAATTCATTGGTTTAGGTAGGTGACTATTTTCATAAATTTGAAATTTAAATCCTTTAATTGATTTTTAATTATTAATTGTTTCGTTAAACTCAAAATAAAATTATACAAAAAATATACATATCTTTAATCTATAATTACATGGTTTCATACCCAATTTTTGCATGATTATAAAAACAGTACATACTTTGAGTCTTGAAGAACATTATATATGTTGTACAAGAAAATAAATTAATGGTTTCAAGTGTTTTGTATAAATTTATATCGATGAATAAAATGTGATGGCTTCACTTTTAATGGATCAAATGATGTATTTTTTTTGGATAATACTTAAAAATAAAAAGATGTTATTGATTTTTCTATGGGGTTATTATACTGTTGATTGTTTGGGATGGTATGTTTTTTTCCAATTTAATGTATTTTTATGGGTGGAATTTTTAAAACATGTAATTTTTTAAAATCAATTATTTTTTAATTTGTAAAAATTTATATTTAGGATGATTAAATATATTTATGTTTTTTAATGATGTTTCCAAATAACCTTTTGAATTTTTTTATAGGTGTTGGTATGATACCTTTGATTTATGTTATGTTATGTGTTTATAGTGATGTGCTATATACTATTTCCATTGAAAATATATTTTTTTGTGCAGACATGATATATGTTCCAAAACTCAAATTGGATTTTATATGATTGATTTTATTATTAGTTTAATAACCTTTTGTGTGTGTGAGATTAGAACCCTGTCTTATTAAGTATAGAATATTGAGATGAATAACTCAAGGAATGGTATACTATAACAAGACATGAACTATTTTTAAAAACTAAGTAAATGTTTGATAATATCTATATGGTCACTTTTTGTGGTAGCTCTATCTTACATGGACTTTATAGTAATCTCATTAGAAGTGTACACAATGTCTTATTATATTGGTTTTATCATTGATTATAGAACATTGACCATTGATGCCTTGACCATTATTTCCATATGTCCACTACCATGATTAACTTCTATTGGTTCTACACTATTATTGACTTATATATTATTACTATTTACATTCATTTATTTCTTTTATTTGATGTTACATAGGATTATATTTAGATATTTATACATTTTGTTTGAGGAAATGTTTTTTCTATTTATTTTTAGTTTTTAATATTCTATTTTTTTTGGTGTTATTTCTTCCAAGGTGTATTTATATGTAGTGATTTTTTAACATGTCTATAAACTTTGTTGTTTTTAATAATTACCACTACAATGTCACAATTTACCAAATTCTGAAATTTAATTTATTTTTAAATTATAATTCACATCTTTGGTATTTGATTGTTTGAATATGATATGTAATTTATAAAATTGTTTTATTTTCCATTACATCTATTGTGTGGGTATTTTTGCAAACAACATTAATAAAACCAAGTCTTTTATTATAAACATCAAATCAATCATAATTGTTCTTTGAATGTAGTTTATGAATATAAATGTAAATTTTTATGTGAAAATATGACATATTAAGATGATGACCTAATATAGTTTTTTTAATTTAAAAAAATAAAATATTTTTATAGATATATTTTAAAACTGGATTATAATTTTATTTCACATTAATATTTCAGCATGAGGTTTGAATATGATACATTCTTGGAATTTATATCATGACTATTTATATTTCATGTTTAGTTTATTTATCTTTGGTTCTGATCACATTTTCCAATGATGTCATCTTGGGTAATGTTGTGTAACCTAAATAAATGCCAATGTAATCTTTGAATAATTTTTTTACTTTATTTATCTATTGAACATTATTCGTTATTTTACATTTATTTATTTATTTATGAAATATATCTTTAATTCATGGCCATTCAGTGATGAAATGGTAATTCCATCCATTTGAGGGGATGATTCATGTTCATTATATTTTTATTAGATGAAATCAATTACAAAATATTATATATTGATTCAAGTAATAATTACCAATACATTGGGAATGATAATAAATATTGGCATTTGTCATTGGATTACTCTATAACTCAGGTTAGAGATGATCTCTGAAGTATCGTGACACTAATTACATTAAATTATATGTATTCTATGATTATGCGGTTTTAATAGTGGAATATATGATTATAATATGCGAAATTGAAGTCTAAATTTTAATATTATTAACCCTATTTCCTGAACCCAATCCAATATTTATAAATAATTAATAATATTATGATTTCCATGGAATATTATATAAAAATTAATGGTGGTATTGAAACCCCTAAATGGTTATTACCTTATGATTTTTTTGTATGAAATACAATTTATATGTAAAATATATTTTAAATAAATAAATAATGAGAAAAATGAAAATTAATATAAAAATCTCAATAAATAAATCATTGAAAATAATTTTAATGAATAATATTTTAATTAAATTACTTCTTATGATAAAAGAATTATGAAAATTAAAATATAATAATATTATCATATATCTAGTGTAGAGACCCGAAGCTTGACGTACATGGACATTACATTACTGTTTCCGAATACATAGTACATAACAAAAACAGACACACAAGGACCGTAATAGTTTAGTGTCTTTGGAAACTCAGAATATAATCTTCTAATCATGGTGAAATACTTTCAACATCATCCATAAAGATATTCCCTTTTTTCTTACCTAAAACATTTCTTTATATACTGGGGAAAAGAAAACATAAAAGGGGTGAGGTCAAATGCCTAGTAAGGGTAAACATAGAGAACGTAAAACAATCTATAAAAATTTGAATGAAAAAAACGAAATCATAAAATCTAAACATCAAAATCTTGAGAAAAGACATGAATCATGGAAGTACATATGGAATATATCATAATGGAACATCAACCATGATAAAATATAATGGGAATAAAACATTTAATTATGGCAACCATTCAGCACATTTTATGATTTCCATAGTAGCCAAGGCATTGCTGCCAAGACCATCTAAGTGGACAAAGTCCCTTTCGGAATCGAGTTCAATCCTCGTTTCAGTCCTGTAACACTGAACTAGATTAACTTACCGTTCCCACCATGTATATCTCAGAAGATATAAATCTTTACCCAATGCATTTTAGGGAGATATAGGTCCCACCCATCCCATAATGAAATAATTCTTACTACTGCCACAAAATAAACATAAAACATTCATCATAACCCAAAGAATAAAATTGGTTTCATAAACATCATGCCATTATCTCATAATTCATATAAAACAAATGGACACTTCATCATAATAAATGTGAAAACATGAAAATAATAGAGATATTAAACTTGAAACATACACATATGAAATAATGTCATCTTATATGGAAAATGGTTTTGATAAAGCATTTGAAATAAATTATTGAGGAAAATATCATTTCTTCTCTAAATGATTTTACATTCAAAAAATTCCAGGAACATTTAAAAGAAAAGTATTTTGTTGAAAATAGTCATAAAATCTTGTAGATTAATCTTCATGAAAATGAGGCATTATGAAACCATAAAAATCCGTTCATGCCGTATTAGTTAAAAATAACATTATTCTCGTACTTTTGTCAGAAAAGTCAAAAAGTACCACATAAAAGAAAGATTACTTACACACCATGTAGTAAAAGTAAACAATGTTCAACATGGATTTTAATCATACATGAAACCATTTTTATAAAACAGGGACATGGATGATAAATATAACCCTAGTGAATACTTACGAATAAAAAATCTCAGATAAGAGCGAGATTGGAATAGTTATCACTTACCTTAAGTCTGATATGCTTCGTACGTTTGTGAACCTCATGTATAATGATTTAAATAATGTAATTAACTTATTACATAATCGTATTCATTTTTATGATATCATATATGGTTCACTTATGACGTTATATTACCCGTTCTTTTGTAAGTTCCATGTTAAAGCAACGTTTTGGGTTAAATCGTTTTATTTATCATACGTGTTTGGACTTGTTGTTCATGATATTATTACTTATATTCTTATTTACATAATTCTAGAATGTAAAACATGATTTACATATAATATATATTTATTATATACATATATATATATGTGATATATCAATTAAATGGAATGAAATACACCGTTCATGGAGACGGTAGGCCGTACGTACGCAAGAGCACTGTTTTCATTTCCTCATTGAATTGAATGGAATTAATTAGATGACATATATATATAAACATAAATCTAGTGTCATTATTATGTCATATATTTCATTATTACTTATTATATATACTTTATAATCATTCATGAATGGTTAATCGTTGAGAATGAATCTCATCGCATCGTGGAGACAGTAGTCCGTACGTCTGCACAAGCGATGATATCGTTCCCATAATTATTAAACTGAATTGGAGTGGATGATACAATATATCATAATCATTATGATTTTATAATATCTATATATATTTATTCTTTACACCATTATACCCATCCAAGTAAGGTGGTGCTGGAAAAACATATTACACCATGGCGTGGAGACAGTATTCTGTACGTACGCACGCACAGTGATTTCGTTTTCCATAGGATGGATATATGGTGAAATAGGGTTGTTTCATAATTATAATAACATATAAGTATATGAGTGATACTGATGTTATTACTTCATAATGAAACAACTAAAGAAGAACAAGTAGAAGAAGAAATAAAGTTGAATGAATCGGTAACATATATTACCTCTTCATTCGACATGCCTTTTTGAAACCTCCTTTTAGGGCACTAATATTGGTCTTTTAAGAAGACCAGAACCTATATGATGTTTCTAGGGAAGTTTATAGGAGAACTTGGTAGGGTTTTTCCGAGCATGAAGGCTCAATGTGGTGTGAGGATGAGAGGGAGGAGGTTCCCTTTTATAAGGGAGGAGAGGGGCACCTTTGGAATAACTAAAAATATTATTTTATTATAAAGTCATATTCGGTTTTTAAAAGATATAAATTTCGTTATTTAGAAGCTAAGGTGGGTATGGGTATAAATCCTCTCATCCAATATAATTTAGATATGTTTAGGTATCTATTTTAACATTATCATTTAGATTTAACTTTAAGTTAAATAAGTTTTCTTTTACCATGTCTTCTTGTTTTCTTACACTATAAGGTTAATAAACATACTATAACAAGCCAAAATAACCCCATGTTGTTTAGAATTAATATATATAACATTATCTAAGTCATTTGGAATATCCTTATATTTTTAGGAATAACATAACAATTATTTCTATAATATTTTTTTAAAAAACTATTTTATGTCAATTTTTACACTATTTGGTAACAGATTTTTTTGAAAATCATAATAGAATGATTAGTTTAAAAAAGTTAATTAAATCAATACTAACATGTAATATTAACCTATAAAATTAGTTTAATTCCTAAAAATCCTAAAATTACATTTATTTGGGTATTGATAACATTAATTATGTCAATATTTCATTAATAAGATAATTACTACCTCATCTTTGTGTCATAAATGAATTAAAATAATTATGTCTAAAATTATAAATAAAATACCATAATGTATTAAATATTTTAATCTTTCTAATGAGAATTTATATTCTAACTTATCTTATGTATAACCCTATACTATAAATTATTTTCTTATTAATCATTGATTTTTTCTATTTCAACCCTTCTTTAAATAAATTAATATTAAATGTCCTAATCTAATCCAAGTGGGCCTAAATGGTCATATTTTATTCCTATGGTTTTTTATGGTCTAATAACACATTTCCAATAGAATTAGGATATGTTTTAGGGTAATAATAATATCATTTTTACCCATAATTACCCTATTTACTTTTAACCGTGGTAAATAAAAGTAGAATGTTTCTATTCACCAAAAAATATTTTCATGTCATTGAACAACATTTTAGTCCTTGATATTAAATTTGTCTCTCGGATTTTCAAAATTAAATTCACAGAAGTGGTAAAATTTCATTTAAATGAAAAAGCCAATTTTTTATATACCACTAAGTGGTTTCACTATTCATCGAAAATTGATGTTTTTCATAAAAATACCAAAAATTAATCCAAAGAATTATTTTCTATTTCGAATTAAAAATTGATGTCTATTTTTACAAATTCAATACAAATAAGTGGCATTAATTAATTTTAAAATTAATTCCCTTTATCAAAACAAATAGCGCATTTTTAAGAAACAATAACAATCAAAAGATTGAAACTTGTTTACATCCAATTTCAATGTGAAATTAATTCCAATGACCAACATTGGATTAAAAGGTAAAAATATATTCTAATTGAACTTTAAAACCAATTAAAAATGTAATATAACCATATAAATTATTGCGATGAAAGAAGATGTTTCTAATTAAAATATAGCGTGTTTTTACTATTCATTAAAATATGAAAGTTATCAGAATAGTATGAAAATTTTAACCAAAGTAAATTTTTATATCCTGATTCCAAAGAAGAATTTTATTTTGTCAAATTGAACTTATAGACATGTCAAAAACATGATTTAAGGTCGGTGCGCCATAAAAAGGCGGCAAAACTACATTTTTTTAAAAATACTTATTTTACTGGAAAAATTGATTTTGTTCTCATACCATGTTCTAGAAAATGTGTAAGATGAATAATAATGTTATAAAATTCAAAGTGTGTTTGATACTATTCATAACGGCTAGTTAATAAAAATATTATAACCATATATTGTTGTTTAGTGAATCCTAGTATTGCGTACAACACAAGCTATCAAGGAATGTCGCGATTGTATATAATGAAAGCCACGTCAGGGTTGCGTGTTGTGAAAGACTCCACCATTGTTTCGTATAACAGAATCAAACCATATTTCAATTATACATTGAATATATATATATTTATATATATACACTCAATGTTTCGTAGAGTAACTACTATCAAAATTGTGTGTAACATGATCCAAGAATAGTGTTGTTTATACTGAAATCTCAAACGGTGTTGTGTATAGATCAAGGTAATCTTGTTGTAACATAAAACACAATACATCAATGATATTAAAAGAATAATTTTCATAAAATCTCGGTGGGTTACATTCTACCCCCCTTAAAATGAATTTCTCCCTGGAAATTCGTCGGGGTTATAAATCGTTTACTATTTAGAGAAACCCACATCGTAAAAAGAAATACTAAAACATAATTTTAAAAACTAAAGTATGAAATGTAATGATTACCCAACGAAACTCATCACTGGGTTTCTATATAAGAGAACATAGGTTAAAATATGGATATGGATGAAAAATCTAACCATCAAGTTCTGATGGAGAGTGGTAGAGAACATGGATATGAAAAAGCCATCACTCAAAATGCCATATATTTGTGATAATCTAAGGTACCATCTGATTCATCGGATATAAGGGCACTATGACAACATTTTTTATTTTCAAGATCATTTCCCTAAAGTTGATGAAATTGGAATTAGAAGAAATACTTTCGTGATTTTGGTACAGTTTCACCGTTGGTATTTTTTGGACAATTTCCACTTCATCTCTTAATGAAATGAAGTTGAATTTATCATTCGTGAAGTGTTAGCGGATCATGTGATAGAATGATGGGTAATTCCATCTGTCTCAAAAATAGGTTATAAAAGTTATCAAAAATACATAAGTCCATATATAGTGAGATTAATCATATATGGTTCCTAAAATGGACTTATACTTCATATATCATACTCCTTATTATAATAAAACTAGTTTCTACTAAACAGGGACTTCGTGTAGGCCGGTGGTAGGCGATAAAGGCCAGTCGCACTTCGATTGTGGGTTCGATTCCCATAGCCTTGTCCTATGCAATGGGCTTTCATCCGTCCTGCAGGTTGTCCATTTTCTAAAACTACATGACTATAACATCCCATAAATAATATCGAAAAAACTTCTATCCTTAAACAATACTAACTTATGTCCAACATAATCCATTCCAATCATTAGTCTTATCCATAATACTGCAGTCCACTCTCATATTATAGTGAAAACGATTACCAGAGATTTCATATAACAAGCATGTAAATACAATCGTTGAACCCCATATATCATAAGATATGTCTTGTTGGTCAGATTCCAAACATTCGAAGGCCTTAATCATGTATTCTCCTGAAAAATGGATACCCATGGAATCTTAGTGAAAACATGTGTGCTGTCAAAAGTTAACTCATTCCACATACCAAAAACCCAAAATTATATTTACTCAAACCATGATATAACTATTTCCTTATATCAGTCATGATCTCATGAATACTGTCAAACATTACATTTTCTCCTTATCCCTTCATTATGCACATATCATCTTTTTTCCAAAAATATCTCAATCACTTTCCATGGTTTCTAGTACCATAAAATTATTGAAAACCACAATTGACCAATACATAAATATTCCAATATTCCACGATACTATATACAACATTATTTTGGAATCCCATCACAAAATCACTTAATTATTCCACCACATCGTTGTCATATTCATCATCGCCAATAGTGATCGCATGTGACTTCACTTTGTCCTTTTCCTTATGTGGTTGCTCATGTCGATCATCACTAACCCTTGTATTAGGGCATTTATTAGCATAATACCCCATTTCCTTTCACTTGAAGCATTGAAGTGTTGGGGTTGCGTTCTCTGAAGTCTTTTCTTTATTCACATCATTAGCAACCCTTTTTCCATTACTTCGACACTCAGCTTCTCGATGACCTTCTTTTCCACACTTAAAACATTTTCTAGTCCCTTTAAGACAATATCCCCCTTGTATGTTTCTACACTTTGAGCATAAGGAAACATTCATCTTCTTTTCACCATTATTATGAGATTTCTCCTTGAACTCCATCTTTCGTTTCTTGTCAAAAAATGAGATGGATATGTCACACCAACTTCCACAAAGCACAATTTCTTCATAGCTACTGAACTCTCTTATAACTAATTCCCTTCAAATATTTGCTTTTCAGCCAAAAAAGAATTGATCAAATTTACTTTTGTGTTTGATGATAAAGCTAGATGCATACCTTGTAAGCCTTGTAATATTCGCTTCGTATACACCAACAGAATCATTATCCTTTATCTTTAGTTCATGAAACTCCTTCTGCATATTTGTTCGAAGAATATGAGGGATGTACTTATTGAAAAATAAGTTCTCAAACTCATCCCATTCTGTGGACTCAATTTCATCTCTTGGCCTCGTATTCTTGATAAGATTCCACCATCAATCATCTTCACCTCCAACCAATATACTGTTCATATGACGTTATCATGTTCAGAACATTGATGAACCGAAAATATCTTGTTAGTGGTACTGATCCATTGTTCAGCAGCAAGTGGATCAGAAGACCCACTGAAAGAAGGTGGATGTTGCCTCATGAAGGAATCAATAGAATATTGTTCCCTTCTCTGCTCATTTGGAAGTATAGAATGATTCATAGCTTGTGTAAGTATAGTAATAAGATTTTTCACTCCATCTCCCCTAACATTTGTTTGTTCAGGAGGACAATCATTGCATTGTCCATTGCATTGATCAATACAGTTCCTTCAGGTTCCAGCCATCGTCTGAAACCCAAAAAGAATAGTGTGAGAGGAAATAATCATGCTAGGGAAAAAACATAGTAAAGGGAGAGTACCCTCAATATCTAAATCTTAGGATAAATTTTAAGATCGTTATCGTAGTTCTAGAACTACATCCTAAACGTATACTTCTCTATAGGGATATCCTTAGACATACCTTACAAATATCTCTAGGGATCTCACTAATGTTTCCGCATCCTAGTTTACAAAGGTTTATTAAACCTTTCCTCTAATACCAACTGTAGAGAACCGAAATCTGACGTACATGGACATTACATTGCTTTTTCTAAATACTTAGTACATAACAAAAATAGACACACAAGGACCGTAATAGTTTAGTGTCTTTGGAAACTCAGAATATAATCTTCTAATCATGGTGAATGATCTTCAACATCTCCCATAAAGATCATCCCTTTTTTTCTTACCTAAAACCTTTCTTTATATCTTGGGGGAAATAAAACATAAAAGGGGTGAGCTCAAATGCCCATTAAGGGTAAACATGGAGAACATAAATCAATCCATAAAAATTTTAATGAAAAAAACTTGAACATAAAATCTAAACATCAAAATCATGAGAAAAGACATGAATCATGGAAGTATGTAAGGAATATATCATAAAGGAACATCAACCATGATAAAATATAATGGGAATAAAACATGTAATTGTGGCAACCATTCGGCACATGTTTTGATTTCATTAATAGCCAAGGCATTGCTGCCAAGTCTATCTTAGTGGACCAAGTCCCTTTCTGAATCGAGTTCACTCCTCGTTTCAGTCATGTAACACTGAACCAAATTAACTTACTATTCCAGCCATGTCTATCTCATGAGATATAAATCTTACCCAATTCATTAGTGGGAGATATAGGTCCCACCCTTCTCATAATGAAATCATTCTTACTTGTGCCACAAAATAAACATAAAACATTCATCATAACCCAAAGAATAAAATGGGTTTCATAAAAATCAACCCATCATCTCATAATCCATATAAAACAAATGGAAATTTAATCATAATAAAATTTAAACCATGTAAATAATAGAGACATTAAACTTAAAACATACACATATGAAATAATGTCATCTTAGATGGAAAATCGTTTTGATGACACATTTGAAATGAATTCTTGAGGGAAATATCATTTCTACTTTAAAATAATTTTCTTTCACAAAATGCCATGAAATTTTAAAAGAAAAGTAATTTGTTGAAAATAGTCATAAAATCTTGTAGAGTAAGATTCACGAAAACGAGGCTGTATGAAACTGTAATAATCCGTTCACTCCGTATAAGATAAAAATAACATTCTTCTCGTACTTTTGTTGGAAAAGTCAAAAAGTACCACGTAAATGAAAGACTCCTTACACACCATGTTGTAAAAGTCAAAAATGGGAAAAAGTACTTTAAAAATACATGAAACCATTTTTATAAAACAGGGACATGGATGATAAATATTACCCCAGTGAATACTTACGAATAAACAATCTCGTATAAGAGCGAGATTGGAATAGTTGTCCCTTACCTTATGCCTGATTTGCTTTGTACGTTTCCGAACCTTGTGTATAATGATTTAAATAATTTCATTGACTTATTACAGAATAATATTCATTGTTATGATATCATATATTGTTCACTTATGACTTTATATTACCCGTTCTTTTGTACGTTCCATGTTAAAGCAACGTTTTGGGTTAAATCATTTTATTTATCGTACGTGTTTGGACTTGTTGTTCTTGATATTATTACTTATATCCTGATTTTCTCAATTCCAGAATGTAAAAAATGATTAATATATAATGTATATTCAGTATATACATATATATATGATAGACTGATTAAATGTAATGAAATACACCATTCATGGAGACGGTAGGTCGTACGTATGCAGGAACACAATTTGTGTTTTGTCATTAAATTGAATGGAATTAATTGAATGAAATACATATATATATATACATAAACCCAGTACCATTATTATGTCATTTATTTCATGATTACTTATTATATATACTTTATAATCATTCATGTATGGTTAATAATTGAGAATGAATCACATCGCGTCGTGGAGACGGTAGTCCGTACGTACGCACGAGCGATGATATCATCCCCATAATTATTGAATCGAATTGGAGTGGATGATACAATATATCATAATCAATATGATGTTATAATAACTATGTATAGTTATTCTTTACACCATTATACACATCCAAGTAAGGTGGTCTTCGAAAAACATATTACACCACGACGTGGAGACGATATTCCGTACGTACGCACGCGCGATTATTTCGTTTTCCATAGGATGGATAGATGGTGAAATAGGGTTGTTTCATATATATAATAACATATCAGTATTTTAGTGATACTGATTTTATTACATAATAATGAAACAACAAAATAATAAGAAGTAGAAGAACAAATAAAGTTGAAAGAATCGGTAACAGATATTACCGCTTCTTTCGACTTGCCTTTTTGAAACATCCCCTTAGGGCACTATGATTGGTCTTCAAAGAAGACCAGAACCTGTAGGATGTTTCTAGGGAATTGGAGAAGAAATATTTACAGGGTATGGTCGAGCATGAAGGCTCAAAGTGGTGTGAGAAAGAGAGGGAGCAAGTGCCCCTTTATAATGGAGGAGAGGGGCACCATTGGAATAACTAAAAATATTATTTTATTATAAAGTCAGATTAGGTTATTAATAGCTCCAAATTGAGTTATTAAGAAGCTAAGGTGGGTATGGTTCGAAATCCTCTCATCCAATATAATTTAGGCAAATTTAGGTATCTATCTTAACCTTATCATTTAGATTTAACTTTAAGTTAAATAATTTTTCATTTACAGTGTCTTCTTGTTTTCATACACTATAAGGTTAATAATCATACTATAACAAGCCAAAAGAACCCCAAGTTGTTTATAATTAATATATAAAACCTCATCTAAGCCATTTGGCCGATCCTTAGATTTTTGGGAAAAAAATAACATTTAATAATATAATATTTGTTTTATAAACAATTTTATGTCAATTTTGACACTATTTGGTAATTGATTTTTGTGAAAATCATAACAGAATGATTAGTTCAAAAAAAGTTAATTAAATCAATAATAAATATCATATTAACCTATAAAATTAGTTTAATTCATAAAAATCCTGAAATTACATATATTTGGGTGTTTATAACATCAATTATGTCAATATTTCATTAATAAGATAATTACTACATCATCTTTGTGTCATAAATAAATTAAATTATTTAATGTCTAAAAATTAAAAATAAAATACCATTATGTAGGAAATAATTATATATTTCTAATGAATATTTATAGTCGAATATATCTTATGTATAACTCTATATTAAAAATGATTTACTTATTTAACATTGATTTTAACTATTTGAACCCTTTATTAAATAATTTAATATTAAATGTCCTAATCTAATCCAAGTGGGCCTAAATGGTCATATTTTATTCCTAAGGTTGTTTTGGGTCGAATTAAACTTGTCCAATAGAATTAGGACATGTGTTAGGGTAATAATAATATCATTTTTACCCTTAATTACCCTATTTACTTTTAACCGTGGTAAATAAAAGGAAAAAGTTACTATTGACCAAAAAATATTTTCATCTCATTGAACCACATTTTAGTCCTCGATATTAACCATGTCTCTCAGATTTTAGAAATTCAAATCACAGAAGTGGTAAAATTTCATTTAAATGAAAAGTCAGTTTTTTATCTACCACTAAGTGGTTTCACTATTCATCGAAAATTGAAGTTTTTCAGAAAAATACAAAAAATTCAGCCTAAGCATTATTTGATATTCCAAATTCAAAATTGATATCTATTTTTCCATATTCAAAACATAGAAGTGGAATAAATTAATTTTAAAATTAATTCACGTTATCAAAACAAATAGCGTGTTTTTAAGAAATAATAACTATCAAAAGATTGATACCTGTTTATATCCAATTTCAAAGTGAAATTAATTCTAATTACCAAAATTGGATTAAATGGTAAAAATATATTCTAATTATACTTTAAAACCAATTTAAAAGATAATCTAACCATATATATTACTGCGATGAAAAAATTTGTTTTTCATTAAAATATAGCGTGTTTTTACTATTCATTAAAATATGAAAGTTATCAGAATAATATGAAAAATTTATCCAAAGTAAATTTTTATAACCTGATTACAAAGAAGAATTTTATTTTGTAAAATTGAACTTATAGACATGTAAAAAACAATATTTAAGGTTGGTGCACCATCAAAAGGCGACAAAAATACATTTTTTTAAAAATACTTATTTTACTCGAAAAAATGATTTTGTTCTCATACCATTTTCTAGAAAATGTTTAAAATGCATAATAATGTTATAAAATTCGAAATGTAGTTGATATTATTCATAACGGCTAGTTCATAATAATAATATAACCATATATCATTGTTTAGTCAAACCTTGTATTGCGTACAACACACGCTATCGAAGAAAGTCGCGATTGCGTATAATGCAAGCCAAGTCAGGGTTGCGTGTTGTGCAAGACTCCTACGTTGTTTGTATAATAGAATCCAACCATATTTCATTTATACATTTAATATATATATATTTATATATATACACTCAATGTTTCATAAAATAACTACTATCAAAATTCTGTGTAACATGATCCGAGAATAGTGTTGTGTATACTGTAAGCTCATACGGTGTTGCGTATAACATAAGGTAATCTTGTGGTAGCATACATCACAGTACATCAATGATATTAAAAAAATATTTTTCTTAAAATCTCGGGGTGTTACATCTAGGATACCCACAAATATCATGATATCTTAACAACATCACATACATTGAATATGTAGTGGTGACAAATTCTATAATGTATTGGGAATATAAAATTCAATCCTCACATATCCTATTGAATTAATAGTAATAAATGAATCTATTGTAAATAGTGACTCAATATTAGGTTTGGTATCATTTAATCATGTCATTTAATACGGGATTGTTTTAATTTTTTTTATAAGGATAAATTTTTAATTTAATGAATCCTGATTTAAAATATATCTGGGGAATGTCTATGAAAAAATAGAAAATTTGGGACATATTTCTTATGAAAAGTAGATAGCTAAAAAGATGTATATCTATAAATAATTGGTGATATAATATGTCCTTAATAGTACAAAGGTATGTAAATTTATAAAAATATATATAGGGAATGGTTTAATTAATATACCACAAATATCATGATAACCATAATAACATTAGGTGCTATGGAATATAATTGTAAACATTCGACAATAATGGAAAGTTAATGTCATTATTAATAATTTTAAATTTATTGAATAATAATAATTCAAAATTTGGATTTTATAAAATGATAAAGGGTTCAAGATATTCATTCTTATTCATTTACATCATCATGGTTAGTAAAATATTAGATATTATTGGTTGTTCTAAGGAATTATTAAGTAAATTTTGAGGATACTATACAAATTGAGAAAATAGAATCATTTTATATTCAAAATATATTGTAATTTAGAAACTAGAAACTTTTTTTAATACTTTTAGTGAGGGTTCATTAATATCTCTTTAGACTCCATTAAATGAAAAAACCTTTTCATGGTTGACTTCATTATTTAAAAAAATAGGGATATTATCCATGTTTTATGGTAGATATTGGGGTATTTTAAATAGATTTTCTATCTATGTATTTGGAATAAGATCATTTTTTATCATGGTTATCAAAGATGATTTCCAAAAATATTAAGTCCTTGTGAAATCACATATTTGTGTTATTCATTTTGTTATTATTTATTAGTTAAATACAAAATAAAAATTTTGTAATAAATTAAATATATTCCTTTTCATAAGATAATTTTTTTAAAAACTATGAGATTTAATGACGTTTTCAACATATTATATAAAATTTTTCTTGAGATTTTAAATGTATTTATATTCTTATGATCATATCAAAACCATGATATAATAATAATTAACTACTATCATTCTATAATAAGTATCATTTTTTTCAAAACATTTAATGTTGAATATTAAAATGAATAATAGAAATAGTGGAAATTTTTTTTAGTAATATGTTAGTGGAACTAAACAAATCATTGAATTGTGTTTTGTGTGTTCATTTTAAAGAGGAACCGATTATTTTATATATTCATTTATATCTATAATTCTTTAATGATGTGTCTTGAGACATTAATATTTTTTGACGTTCATGGATGGGTTATATTATGTTTAAAATAAATGAATTTTAATGAGGATTATGATAACACAAAATTAATCATTATAGCAGAATATGATCTTTTTAATAGCATAAGGAATTTTTGAATTTTAATTAAGAGTAACATGACAATTATAGATGAATAATTAAATAATTATATTATTATAATTGGAAATGTCAATAAATTAGAGTGAACCAATCATAAAAGGACAAAAATAATACTTTATTCTATTGATTTAATTTAAAATTATCTCACATGAATCAATAAAACATAATGACAGAAAGGCATAGTCTCTTGGAAATTAGATATAAAAACATATTATTGTGTAACACTTAAAAACAATTCTACATAGTCATCCTCCTCTAGAAAATTTTCTAGAAAACTGACATGATGTAATTATCTTCAAAAGGTGTGGATATAAAATAATATAAATTGGTGATATTAGATTCTTATTAATGGATATATATATCATAACATGAAGAAGAACATTATAAAGATATTAATATCAAAATAATAGATTATAAACCCTTATTTGACAATCATAAAAATGATAGATAAACCTATGATAAAAAACATTTCATTAAGAAATAAATTTACCAAATTACTGATAACACATCACAATAATCATCTAACATGTGAGAATAGAATAATAATGTGTAATTTTTTAAATTTATGGAATCATATGGAAAACATGTCAATACATGGAAATGAAATGCATCCTGAAAATTTATCTTTAATTGATAAAAAACAATGAAATTTGAAATAATCATAATCATTAGAAATAACATTTGTTATAAAACCCATTATTCACATCCCTTTGGGAATAAACTCATTATTCTTACTCCTAATATTTTTAGAAGACCCATCCAGACCCATCAATTGTGAAAATACTGATTATGTGTATGCTATAATATCGTAGGAGATATAGGCATCAACCAATACATTAGTGTGATATATAATTCGCGACCTATAATTATCCATACATATGTGTTCCCATTTTAAATCAGTTATCATCCAGTATTAAATTAACAGTGTAAAAATATTATGTTTCTACAATAACACAAAATCAAAAATTATAACGAACATATGAAATTTTAAGAAAGAAAAAATAGAATTTTCAAAAGTAATTATATCATAATAACATACATAGGTTGATAAAAACCACACTTCATGAATGATAACATATATAGGATAAACAGATGTTAAAATAACAATATTTTATGAAACAATTTAAAAAATTATGTATAAATCACTTTGAATATTTTTATGGGAAATATAATAATTTTTAGTACCTAATTATAATGGTCCCCCTATAAAATGTTCTTCGATAATATATAATGGTGTCAAAAAATGGAGTTGAATTTACATTGAAAACGTTTACTTGTAAATATAATCCATAATAATAAAATCATAAAAACTTAATCAAAGTTTTAAAAATAGATTATAGTGTGTAGTATAAGTCTTTTAATATTAAGATGATTGAAAAACAATTTGAATATTTTGAAATAAATATTTTGATATCACAAATCATTGAATGGATGTTGAAACTTATTCATTAAAATTAATAAATTTTGGAAATGTTATCATTTAATATAAAAATCAATATCGATTCAATAATTAAACAAATAACATTAGTGGGAAGTAACCACATGTATATGGAATAAAAATCCATTTAAATAAATATTAATTATTTGAAGTAATACATTTTAAAGAAACATTAAATGTCTTATGGAATATGAATTTGTGTTGAAAGAAGATTTAAATATAAAATAATGTATAAATACATTTGGAAATCATCATATGGTTAAAATGTTCAATCATTAATGATAATAGAGAAAATCAGTGATTATGAACCATTGAGGAGAATTGAGTAACCAAACCCCCTTATGGTTTTAGTGATTTTTATATAAAAAGGAACTGGAATCATAAAAATTATATGGTTGACTATAAATTTTTTTTTTTGAAATGTAATATTTTAAAATAATCATTTTTAATTATAATGACCATTCAAATATGAAATTGGGTCATAATGTTAAATAAATTCTCAATGAAGAAATGTTTACATGAAAAACCGTTTACTTGTCTCATTTATTAGTTGATAAAATCTAAAAGTTTTATAAAACAAACCCAACTACATTAATCATTTATTTAATAAACATATAATTATTTTTTTACAATTTTTATCTAAAATTTTTAAATTTTTATTATATTTATATTTTTTAGTTATAGTTTATTTCTAATCAGAAGGTGTTAATAACTATATCAGTTTCCAAACATTCTATAATGTTGATATAATTACCCATTTTTTATGTCCAATATAATAATTAAAATATATTTTAAGATACTATCAGAAATAACATTTATATATTTTCATCCACTATTACAAATTCACATGTTTTTTAGTTTCCATGTGGGAAAATGGAATATGTGGTGGTTTATTTCGGTAAACTTAGGTAATGAAAATGATACATTAATAACAAGTCCAAATTAATGATATAATATTTACATGAGAAAATATAAATACAACAATTATTATTATATTATAATAATATTATTTTTCATGTTACCATAGTCATCAATAGTATCAGTTTTTATGATATCACATAAAAGTGGTTAAACAGCCAAAACCTGAACATTATTTAACTCAATTATAGATAATGATTAATTAGGTGTTTCTTTTGAAAAAAGATATTTATAACTAAATCATAATGAATTTTTTTTTGTGTTTTTATAATGGTTAAAATAATTTTATGATTTTTAGATAAATAAAATATTTATAAAAACTAATCAAGAAGAAATTATTCTTCATACAGGGGCCAGTCTGTGCAAACGGCCGATTGATGTTCTTGTGTTTTTCTAACTAGATAGAGATAAATAAAAAAGGATTTTACCATTAACCTACAAGATATACAATTAATATTCATATCATTTTCATTATATTTTTAAAGAGATAAGATATCTATATGAGTAATATTAAATAGAAAATCATAAGAAGAATATAATAATTTAATTGAAGAAATGACTATTCCTTGGAAGTCCACATAAAATTAAAGGTATTTTGATAATATTTGTTTTTAAAAATGGGGATTTATTAATTTTAAATGGTTCAAGGGATAGTATAATGATGCAATTTCGCAGAAATATTCAATATATAGGTGAGTATGGAAGTGGTGGATGTGTTACTTTTTAGAAGTGAAACCCGTGGAAGTTTTGGAAATAAATATTGTAATTCGATAATTTAATTTAACGATTAAAGAGTAAATGGATTTGAAAAGGAAATAATGTAGAATTTATGTGAGGTATTGTATCCCACACATAAAACTTATTTTTTAAACGTGTTTTCAACATGTTTTTTCCTTTCCCCTCTGTAAAATACTTTTTCCATTTTTCAATCATTATTGGTGTACCTAATTTTTCCCATTGGTAATTAATTTAAATGAAAAAAATTTATATCAACCCTGTTTCCAAATTTAATCCTTATGAATACAAATTTGAAAAAAAACTTATCAAATAAAATTTCTAAAGGCATTGAAATTTAATTTTAAAATATTAAACACTTAAACATTTATACTCAATTTTTTGAAAATATTATTATTAAGAATTTATATTTATATTTGATAATGTTTTCATGATTATTAATTTTAAATCTGTAAATTGATTAATAATTTGGATTCAAAGGATATCTAAAATTAGAAATCATCTTATAAATATATTCTTTAATGTAAAAATTGGAAACAATTAATTTATTTATATTAAAGTGTTATATTATTTTATCTTTATGAATCATTATCATAATTTTTTTATGGAAAAAGAATTTTCAACATGTAGATTGGAATTCCATAATTTTATATCTTATTACTGTAATTGGTTTTAGATACTTTATGTTATTCATATACAAATATAAAATCCATGAAATTTTAATATTCATAAATCCATCAGTTTTTTAAAATTAATTAAATATTTTGAAACAATTTCAGAAAAATACTATTAAGAAATTATATCAATGATAAATTTAAAATAATGTCAATTTTATTAAATTCATTTTACAAAATTTAAAAATTAACTTTTAAAATAAAAATTATTTTTTTTTTATTTTTTATAAAAAAAAAGAATTTTTCATAATTGAAAATATTTTCTAGAAATTACTAATTAATATATTTTTAATAGATATTGTTATATTGAACTAAAAATAAAATTCGTTTCTTGATGTAAAATTTAAATTTATAGAGAAAAATCTTTTATGAATATATTTAATTTATAAAAAATTCATATTGAAAATTATATTAATTTATGATATAGTTATACATAAATTTTTTATTACATTTAGATATTAGTGTAATTTATATTAATGTAAACCCTAATAATATATACATATGTCCTCATAATCAAATATTCTATGGTTATAGTTTTAGGTGGTGGTTTACCTAGATTGGATCTTGTTGTAATCTTGATGATCAAGAAATTATAGCTCATAAATGGGTTTTTCTCAACCATTAAATACTACATTTTTTCTTGTTATTGGTCATGGTAAAACACGATTAAAGCTACCCCCCTTCCATGGTTTGAAAAATAAGCTTCACAATGAATGCTTAATATTCTAGATTCAATTTCTTATTAATATAATTATTGGTTTTGTGATATTAGTATTTCAATTTATACTATCAAATTTAACATATATGTTTTACAAATCATATATAAAATATAAAATATATCAATGATTTTTACATTACTTTTGTTGATCATTTGAAACACATTATTCAACAAAGATTTATTTTAGGATTATATATACTGAAATATATAGTCTTTACACCCCCCTTAAGAAAATCAATAAGCATAATTTTAATTATTATATAATATCAATGTTAAGTAAGGGTATTTTTTAGATGATTTGAGATTTTATTTTCTATTCACGAAACACAATTTATATTTACTTATAATAAACATAATCCCAATCTAAAAATATTTAAGTAAAATTTATTTCATTGATTGGACTTAACAACAATTTTATTAAACTTTGAAATCATAGTTCAGAAATATAATAATTATTTACTGTAAATTATTTTAATAAATAAAATTTTTTCCCATATTTTTATAATTCCTACACCATACACACCTATCTCTTCTATCACATTGTTCCTCTACATGGAATTATAGGTATAATATTTAGGGTGAATGGTGATGTCAAAGAGTCATTTTAATGTAATGCCCAATGTATTTAAAAAAAATAATTTTTATTTTTTAATATTTATGAATATGATTTTAATTTTACATTAATGGGGATAATTTTTATAATATCTTACTTAAAACACATCAACATGTTTTTCGAAATCAAATGTTACACACAATATTCAGTTATACCAAAATGTAATAAAATAATATTATTACTATTTTAAATGGTAGTTTCATCCTAGCTATTAGTATTTTGGGAATTAATAATATCAACTAAATTTTGACATATGGTTACATATGATCAAATAATGATTCATTTGTAACGAAATTTATTATAAATGGATATAAAAAACAATTCAATATAAATGTAGTGTTTTTATGAAGTCCTATTTAATAGGGATTAATTGTGTTTATTAAAACATATCACTCTTTATGAATTTATATTTAATGAAAAATATACGTCAAATATATTCATTGTAAAATTTTAAATTCATATTTTATGTTTCCTAGATATGATATAAGAACAAATTTTTTCTTGAATAAAATAATTATTTTTCAAAAAATGTAGTTTTACCACCTTTTTATAGAGAACCATATGCATATCAAATTTTTTCACCTTTTTATGTTTTATTTGACAAAATGGCATTCTTTTATATAATATATAAATTAAAATAATATTTGGTTATAGTTTTGGTAATTTTCCGATAATGTTCATTTTTTAATGGATAATGAAAAATACTGCATTTTAACTCAAAACCACCTTTTCATCAAATTTATTTATATATTTATATTTTCATTTTAGTTGGTTTTAAAGTGTAATTTGATTATGTTTTACCATTTATTATATTTTTTTCATTTGATGTAGTTTCACTTTTAAATTGGATATAATCATATGCCATTCTTATGATAGATTTTACTTTCTAAAAACCCACCATTCGGTTTTAACAACATGAATGAATTCAAAATTAATTTATTAAAATTTGGTGTTTGTGATTTGGGGAAATAGATTTCATATTTTGAATCATAATTTCCAAATAATTTGATTTATTACCTTTTAGGTTTTAACATTATAAATAGTATCTTCCGTAATATTTTTATTTACCATGGTAAAAGAGAAATTCTAGTAATTAAGGGTAAACAATAATAATATAATAACCTAAAATTACCATAAAATGTTTCCTAATCCTATCAGATGATATATCTCTGTCGGTGGTAATCCATTGGTAGATTTTGGATCCCAATGGATTGACTTGGTTGGGAGAATGACATTTTATAAGAATTAATTTAACGTAACGAAAAATATAACAAAAAAATTTCTATTTTACTAATAAACATTTAATATTGGGTAATATAACTGATCAATTTTTATATAAAAAACCACTATAAATCAAATTTTATTTAATTCATCGTGATATTTTATTTATAATTTTTATACATTAAAAAAATTATGACACAATGATTATGTTGTGATTGATTAATTAACAAATGATTAAAATAAATGATATTATAAATATTAAAATAAATTAAATATGATTTTTTTTATCCCATCAAAAAATTTTATGGAAGATATTGACATATTATATTTTATTTAATTCCATTGTATTAAAGGAATCAGATTTCTATGAATTTTTAAAAAATACATTGTATAAATAGTGTCCAAAATTGACATAAATTGTAACTTAAAAAATAAAATATTTCATTAAATGATATAAAATTTCTAAAAATATTATATTCTATCACATGTTTAAGAAAACGCCATATATTTTATAAATTTCTTTTTCTGGTATTTTGAAATGATATGTTAATTACCTTAACCCACAATATGTAAATTACATGATATCCCAATAAGAATAAAAAGTGTAAAATAAGTGCTAAACAAAAATGAAATGGATAAAAATGTATTGAATACTTTCCAAATAATTATTAGATGATGGGTACGTGAACCAAAAACATCTTATCATATAATAAAATATATTTTGGAATTTTTTTAATTGAAATTTATTTTATAATAAATTAATAATTCAAGAGTTTTCTAAATTGCCCATCCTCACTCGTATAAAAGTCCCCACCTCTACCCACATAATAACACCTCTAAATCCCTTTATATTGAAACAAATCTACTAAAATTAGTTCCAAAAATCCATAACTTCCTATTATATGCCTTACCTTGGGTAGATGGAAATTCAAGAAATCATTTTCAGTCAAATTAAAATAATTTATCTGATTTGGAGGCAATGTCTTCTCTCAAGTTCATTTCCGTTATTTTCCCTCTCAACATTCAATGATTTTCTTATTCATTGATTAAAAAAACACCTATATCATAAATATACTAGGATTTTTTATAATAATTATTTGATCTATACTTGTAGAAACCTATAACTAATGTATAAGAAAAACCTGTTTCAGTGTATATTGATCTTTTACCTCAAAAAAGGATGATTGTTCGATTCTCCCCTACCATCTCTCATGGTGTCCATTATGATGGTACTATATTTATATAGGAAATATGTTATATTTATATTTTATCTATGATTCAGCATTTTTTATTTACATTATTGCTTTATTCTTTCCATAATGTGTTAATACTATAATATGATTTGATAATTTGAGGACAACCACCCACTCATATAATTATGACTCATTCATGCCATAGATGGAAAATATAAAGGATGGAATTAATGAAATTATTTAAAAAAATTTACTTATGATATTATTCTATAACTATAATATAAATATTTATCATTTAGTTTTCATTTCATTTAATATGACAAAGAAATAATAGTAATGTTTATGCGTACGTACGACATACCATCCACATGAACAGTGAATTTAAATTCTTATCTCAAAATTTTAGCGGATAATATTAAAAATTAATACTAGATATAATGATATTTTTTCTTTCTAGAGATTATATACTTTTGAATACATGGACAATTTATATCAAAAAAATTTCATTTTTGACTAAAGTATTGAATATTGACCAAATGGATGATATTAAGATAAATAATTTTTTAATTATTATAACGTGATCAGAATTGATATAAAAGTAATAGTAAACTTGAAAATTGTTCAATGGAAAGAATAAATTAACCTATATTTATTATTCAAAAATAATAGGAATGAATGAGACATGTTTGACTCAAGGTAAGAGACTTCATATCCATCTCCTTTCATTGAGGCGTATTTTGATTTGTACACTAACATCTTTTATATGGTGTATAATATACCCATTGGACATTTAATTTCATTAAAATGGAATATTTTTTCTATGAATAAATTTAATAAATGTATAAAGGAATATTTTATGAATGTTTGCGGCTTTAACGAACTCTCCATCATCGTAATTTTTATCTAATATTTGTCGTCCCTTATAATCCTTACTATTTTTAAATGGAAAAGAAATCCCTAAAAACATTTTTTGGACTTTTTGTATTGAAAATAGTTTTTGAAATGGAATGAATACCTCCATATCTTGAAATGATATCTTCTGATTTCAAATTAAATGATATCAGTTAAATTCCGATATTTGTAATATCTTTTGTTTTATAAATATATAATGGTATATTGACATTTGATGGGTGGTTACATGAGAAACTAATGATGGGTTGATACATGAGAAACTAAATGATGGGTGGAGCCATGATAAACTATGTATGATTAGTAATGTTATAACCTCCATCGCATTGGGTAGGGAAGTCGGCCGTATGGATATTACATTTAGTGATGTGTGTGTAAGTCGATGTATGGTTATTCCATTTAAGTAATTTTATGTCCTAATGTTTCCTTCCTATGATATAAGATTCACTTTATGGGTTTTGTGGTAATATTTTATTGACAAAAGGGTATACAATGATATTATAGTTAGTGATGTGTTTTTTCTATATCTTAAAGGTGAAGAGTATTTAGTTATGATACTTTTTTCATGGTTTACATGTTTTTTCATGTCTAAATTTTTTCATTCATTATGTATCCCTTACTATTATTATCATGCTCACTCCATGTTTTGAAATATATTTCACAACACATAAAATGTAATATATTCATGGATGGGATCATGGAATAGTTATGGTGTTATAACATGAAATGAGGTCGTGTTTCTTTTTTAAGAGTTTATATTTTATAAACAATGGAGAGTGAGTAGAAGGGTATACTTGTAATATTCATGCTGTTATGTATCATTATACCTTAAAAGATCCTCGATGTGAATTTACCTAAAATTATTGAATTATCTCAGTTTTTAGTAAATATTATGGTCGGGTATTTATATTTGTTATTGAAGGTTATTTTAGATATTTTTAGTGGATAAGGTGTTATTTAACCATAAGTAACATGTTTTATATAACTTCACTGGATATCATACTATAAATAGTCCTAGATATATTAAATAAACTGAATGAGTTTAAGATAACATGAATTAGTAGATCTTAGTGTTTACCTTACTCAAAATTTAATATATGGTAATTTTAGTGATACACTCACAATAAGAGTTTTGGTTATATTACATGGAATGATATAGTAGGAACCACATTAATAATGGATTTGAAGGAAACTATCTTGGTTTTCAGTCTATGAAACCAAATGAAATTGGATCTACAATTAATAGTATTATGGTTATTCATAACCAACTATATAATTTCAATATTGTACACTCTATCATGAGTAATTTTTATAAGGCACCATATATGCAAGAAAAAAATCCCGATAGATGTTCCGGTAATTATAATAATGGTATGTATATTCAGAAGCCTATGTGATAAAGATGTGGGATGAACCACCTAGGAAAATGATTCAATTGGTTTTGAAGATGTTACAGTTGTGGTAATGAAGGTGACAAAGAAATAATCTTCCTTGAAAAAAAATGTGTTTAGTGGACACCATGAATGAGAATGATGGTCTTTCTGAGGGATCAATTGCATATTTTAAATGTGTTCTGCTTTGTCGTTACGAAAATATACTTACTAATAAGATGAATCAAGAATGGGATCAGCAGTAACTTACAAATATATGTTTATTAATACCTAATACCATTCCACTTAAAGATAAGTAAACATAAAATGACCTTGTAAAGATATCGATAATTTCATAGCTCATGAGTGAACATTAATGAATCTTATGACATTACACCTGAGTTTTTTTAGGAATGTTAAATACCTGAATAATAAGGAAATATGTAGATAAGAGATCATGAAAAATGTTCTATGATTAATATTTCTATATTTTAGAAATTGAAGAGTTATGTCGGATCCTTGGATGATAATATATTTAAATGTATTAACAACGGGATTACATTAGAACTAATCTAGTATTTGTAACCTTTATGATTGTTTTATAAAAATGTTAATTGGGGACCATTTATCTTTTATTTTTTTGGATATTGTTATATATAACCATCAGGGTTTATATGATCCTTAAATTTGAGACATTTATGGGTTATTACTTTTGGGATGGAAAATGAAAGTTATAAGATATCCTTTTAGGTTAAAATATGTTATGGTTAATTTTGATGATTTATCTCATTTTAGGAATGTTTTATGAATTTAAAAATTTTAGGATATAGACAACCCATAGGAAGGGTGATAAACTGCGGTGTCCGACAAGGCTGTGGGAATCAAACCAACAACCGTAAGGAGACAAGGGAACATCTCCTACCACTACCTACGTAAAGCCCCTAGTTATTATGATATATTCTCTTCAGTTTTACAAATTTTATAGATCATGAATAAGTTGATATTGGGAACATATGATTTATCAAATAGATATCCTTATTATAGATGTTTTTAGTGAATAATTGATAAATGTTATTTTGAAAGATGTTCGATATTTTGGGAACACTATATTTATAAAGAAAATATAATACGATGGGATTTAAATTTTAGGAGTAATTGTTGAAATTTATTTTGGAAGAATATATGTTTCTATTTTGGAAAAAATTGATATTTAGGTTATTTATAGAAATGATTAATCTAACATGGTATATATGTGATTATGTTAATTGCTTATAATTATAATACTTGAAGAGTAGTTGATGTTATGTGGAGATAAATTTTAACATTTATCATGGAAGAATTGGTGATCAAATCCTTCATATTTTATGGAATTCAATCAATGTATGTATTAATTTTATGAATTTCAATGACAATTTTCATTTAATTATCCTATTTTATTTTTTTATATTAATAATAGTATTTTATTTTAAAAACTATTATCCTTTTTTGGGATTATCTTATCTTGTATGACCCATTTTGGTTTTGGTTAATGATTTAATATAAAAATAATACATATTTAATCTTTTGAGGATTATTTGATTCTTTTTTTATGATTATTCAAGTGCTTCAAGAGTGACCATGTCATCTTGAATACTCGTTATTTGGATGAAATATGAGTTTCTAGTAGATATTTACTAATGAATGAAACTCTAATTGATAAGTTAGTATGTTTCTTTATGTTGTAATTCAATTTATTAAAATAATAACACAACATTATAAAAACGAACCTTAAACCAAAAAAGTTAACAATTTTATTTTCCTACTTGTAAATAAAATAATATTTAACTAATCACAATTTTAATTTTTTCTGGTTGTTAACTTTATCCTGATCATGTTTTCTATCACTCTTCATAAGAACATGATGGTTATTTTTCTTTTCCATATACATTTTTTGGAATACTTGTATGGGTTATCTTGGGTAATCATTGTATTTTTCATTCTTTCATTTAATGTGATAATTTTATTTACTCTTTTTTGATGTGGGATTTTAAATGACATCTCCGAGCCCAATTTTAATGATGTGATGATGCAATTACCAAAATGGTCTAATAATGAAATAAACCAGGTAATTATAGAATAATAATTATTAATTTCTATTAATTTTTATGAATAAGATATTAATTATATGTTAAATTGGGCACTTTTTATAGTAGTGTACTCGACACACAATAACAAGTTTCTTTGAAAACGTACGTTGCACTCAAGATTGAGTTATATCAAAAAATTAATACATTATATTTTTATTATTTTAAATGGTAGTTAAATTCAATATATTGGATTATCCTGAATTAATTGAAAAACCTAAATTTTGAAATATGGTTTACAAATGATTAAGTAATGATTAATTGGTGACCAAATTTATTATAAATATAAATAAAAAAAATTAAATATAAAGGATGTGTTTTAATGAAACCCTATATAAAAGAGAATAATTGGGGTTATAAAATCATATTAATATTTAAATATATATTTATTTAATTAAAAAATATAAGTAATATATATTCAGTGTGATGTTTCAAATTCATCTTATAAGTTTTCGAGATATGAATGTGTATAAATTTATTTATTTTGTTAAAAAGAATTATATTTATACAAATGTAGTTTTACATCCTTTTGATGGAGAACCTTTATTAAATATATTTTTTTTCTCATTTATATGTTATATTTGAAATAATAAACATATTTAATATAATAGATAATCAAAATTTGCGTTGGATATATTTTTGGAAATCTTACTATAATGTTCAATTTTAATGAATAGTGAAAAATACTGCATTTTTACTCAATAACGCCTTTTCATCTTATTTATTTCTATTGTTATATTATCATTCTAATTGGTTTTAAAGTGAAATTGGAAATAATTTTTAACATTTATTAATATTTTGGTCAATATATGTAATTTTACAATGAAATTGGATATAAACACATGTCAGTATTTTGATAGATTTAATTCTGAAAAATCCATTTTTTGGTTTTGACAACAAGATATAAAAATAAATTAATTTCGAAGAAAATTTAGATTTTATTATTGTAAATTTTATTAGTTATTTTTAATTAGAAGGTTCAAATTTTGGGAATCAATACCTTCAATTTTTTTACGTTATGAATAATAACTTCAGTAATTATTATTTTTACCATGGTTAAAAGGTATATCTAGTAAATAAGGGTAAAAATTAATATTATAAAAATATTAAAATACCATAAAACGTATTATAACCCAATTTAATGATATAATTAAAACCATTTTCAATCTTTGGTAGATTTTTGGTCCCCTTGGAGCAACATGGGGATGAAAATGGAATTTTATAAAAACTAATTTAAATTTAAGAGAAATATAATATAAACTTGTATATTTTACTAAAACAATTTTAATATTGGTTTATATAACTGATAATTTTGACTATAAATATTAATTGTAAATAAAAAAATTTCCAACATCATTATATTTTATTTATAATTTTATTTCATTAAATAAATACATTTAACTAGACACAATGATTATTCAGTGATAGATTCTTTAATAATGGACACCAATAAATGATATTATAAATATTAAAATAAATTTAATTTGGTTATTTTGATATCATCCACGAATATTTATAATGATATTGACTTATTATATTTGATTTAATATCATTGGTTTGACGGAATTAGGTTTCAATGGATTTATAAAAAAATTCGTGTATGAATTGTTTCTAAAATTGTCATAATTCATAACTTAAAACATAAATTAGTTTATTGAATAATATTAAATTTATAATACTATAAGTTTTGAGAAAATGGTTATTAAAAGAAAATATATGTAAAAAGATACTATTTTGGGTCTTTTGAGATGATATTGTAATTTACTTAAGCCACAATGTTTAAATAACATGATTTCACAATAAGAAAAAAAGGGTAAAATAATTGTTAAACTTAAAATATATGGATAAACATGTATTAAAAACATGTTTAAAATTATATTATAATTTTTATTAGATCCAAAATTATATTATATTATAATTTATTGAGTTATGGAAATTTTGTTATCGAAATTAAATTTATAATGAATTAATATTTCAACACTTTCTTAAAGTGACCATCCTCCATCTTATAAAATAACACCACCTCTACCCACATAATCACACCTCTAAATCACCTGGGATTATACAAATTCTTCTCAAATAATCTTTCAACATCCCTCCCTTAGTTATACTGTACTTACCATTAGTATAAGAGTATTCAAGAAATTATTTTGACTCAAATCAAAAAATGTTACCCAATTTAGATGTGATGTCTTCTCTCATGTTTCTTTCAATTATTTTCCTTCTCCACTACCTATGATTTTTATATTATTTGAATACATAAAAACACTAGTATCATTAATATTAAATGATGTTTTTTATAAGGATTTTAATTAAAAATACATAGAAATCTATCTTATGGAATCAAACATAATTGTTTTGGGTAGGGAAAACTACTCCATCAAGAAACATTTATTATTCAATTTTACTTTAAAAACCCTCAGCGTGTCCATTGTGAGGGAACTATATTTATATATGATATAATTATATTTATATTTTCTCTATTCTTCAATAATGGTTTTACATACAACCAACCTTTATACTTTCTATAATATGCAAATATGATAATTTTATTTGAGGAAGTGCGGACTACCAACCCCACAAAGTGATACGATTCATTCATTTCATTCATGAAACATATAAATCATGGAGAAAACGAACATATTTTACATATATAACCTATTATATTATACTATAATTATAATATACATATGCATTATTTTGTTTTCTATAATTTTAATATGACAATGAAATGAAAGGAGTGGTTATGCATATATACGGCCAACTGTCTCCATGAACGGTGCATTGAATTTATTATATCAACATGTTATGGACTATTATAAATAAATATATATGGGTAATATATGATATTTATATCACTATATAAGTGATTTACATTTGACTACATGTGTCATGACCCCCTCCCCACACAGTGTACCCCTCCTGGGCCGGCAATGTGAAAAGGGAGATAATGACCCCCGAGTCCCGCCTCCAGTAGGCCCCGGGTTGGCGACTAGCGCCGAGGGTATAATAAACATACAAATGAGAGGCATTACCCTCTAAGAGAACACATGTAGAAGAGAGAGATATAATAGACTCCAACCAACTCCAACTTAGAACTGAGATATAAAAGGAAACCAAGTACATGTATGAAATGTGATGCAAAAGTACTACAACTGAAATAGAAAACAAAAAGTACCCAAAAGAAAGTAAAACAACAGCGACCACGAGCCCGGACAGCTCCACCTCCAACCACAAGCCAATTGTATCCAGCTTGATCTCCAACATGCTCCAAGTGACCTGAAAAACAGTTTATTTGTACATAGGGTGAGTATAACAGTATACTCAGTAGGATCCTCCCCAAGCCTCTCGTGCAAAAGTAAAGAAAGCATGCTAAAGCCCAGTGAACAACAAGTGAAACTAACTCATCACCTAAATAGGTATACTATGTTCCCAACCTCACCATGGATACTCTCACCAAGTAATGCATACAAGATTATAGCATATAGTAAATAATATCAAGGGTACCCTGCTACTACTTCCCCACCGGGTTTCCGCTTTTCCCCAACGACATATGTCCTGTGCATCTCTCTCCAAAGGCTTGCCCGCAGACACCTGGGCTAAGCTCCACAATCTGCACCTCTTGCACCACATAGGCTTGCCCGCAGACACCTGGGCGAAGCACCGCACCATCCTCACAACCAAAGTAACCAGGTTGTTTTCGGGAGCCACCATAGCTTGTATAACGTGTATCATATGTCGAGTATTATACCTCAAGCCATCACAGCCCATACGCCGAGTAAGGATCCTCAAGCCATCACAGCCTATACACGTTACACCTTTAGTATTCCATAGGATACTATATTCAAAATATATGTGTGGGAAATAACCACAATCCATCATATCCCTTTACACACATATATGGGTAAAACTAACCACTGTGCCTACCAGCACAAAGATCTACCAAGAGAAGAGAGCGGGGCCAAAGGGGGTAGTCAGCCATTCAACCTCCCATCAGAATGTTGGGGAAAACACCCCCCCCCAGGGCTCAGAATCCCCGGGGTGTTAGTTGCCCTTACCGACAGGGTGGAGTAGCGTATAGAAAAACAAAAAGTACAGAATATATATATATATATCTCACATCCACACTATGGGCATTACCTATTCTTAGATACAACTGCAGCTAACGTCTGTCAGGCTCTAGGCTGCTACTTTAAAGACTAGGTATCCTAAAAGCACACAACCAATTGAAGAGCTTTATTAGATTACTCCATTCCCATTTATCAGTTCCACTGTACATTAATTAATTCTATAAACATTAATTAAGAATGAACAATTACACATTAAACTGAATGGCATCACTTTCAAAAACAACTGCTCCTTTTTATGATTCACAGCACCTTTAAATTCCAGCATCTCCATCCCCGTGGATTTTCACCATTTAATCAAACATTCCTTACAGAATTACTTTTCCACATTCCCAGGCATTCTAGAAAAACATACTATGCTTCTAAACACAAGGAGGCTCAACACGGTGAGTAGATATATTACCCGTCGAGTCTTTTCCGCCTAAAGAGAGAGCATATACCCCTTCTCCCTCGAGAGGCTAAACACGGAAAGCACGTGGCATACCCCGCGTGTCTTCGCCTCCTTCGGAAAGAGGGTTAGCAAGACCAGCTGCCTTGACAAGTGGGGAAAAGTAGAGAAGATAAACAACCAAATCAAACCACCAACATCAAACCATCACATTCATCTCATACCATCACCCTTGGTGTCCTCCCCGACACCCATATGAATAAACCGATGCATCTCGCCACACTAGGCGTCATCCGCTGCCACAACCACAAGTCTCCATGCTTCCACATATCACAACAGCCATCCAGGCTCACATCACAGCACAAGCAGCAGGGAAAAAAACATCACAAAATGGGCTCTCGGCCCTTTAACAAGGCATTCAGCCTTCAAACACATTGAGCACTCAGATCTCCAAACCACAAGGCATTCAGCCTTACAAGCAAGCGGGTAACTCAGAACCATTTTGAAATTCCCACATAATCTATTTTCTAATCCATATGGAATTGGCAAATTTGTTATTCGTAGGTTCCAATCATGGATACCTAATCATCAAGCTATCACAATTAAATAACCATGCTTACTTCCATAATTTGATTATCCTCAAATTAGAACAACTACAACAACGACAAAAACCAGATTAATTTACATGCCTCTTTATCTTTAGCCAATTAATTAACAATTAATTCCGGCTTTACATTCATTATCAATTTCTAACATGAACGAACAACAAATAAAAGAAAACATAGATATCACTATATCTAGGAAAACATGAGGCAAACCGTTATCACGGTATAAAGCAACAGCATGCGATCAACCAATTCTTTTAATCCGGTTCCAGTATTTAATTAGGTCAATTTCATTGTGATCCAAAGAGATAAATCATTCTAATTCTACGATTGCACATATACAATTAGAGAAGCCATGAATCCCCTACCTCGAAGAGTTCTTGACGTCCTTTATCCACACAGCGGGCCACAATCCTTCTATCGTGACAACTTATGTGGAAGAATGATCAACACAGCTTGGTTGCATCAAAAACAGAGTAGAACCAATCCTAGGAGTAAAGATTGATTGTGCAACTCCTACGGAAAGGATTGAAAGGTTCTAGCGCCTCTTAGTTGAGAACAAAGGGAAAGAACAAGGGAAAATGATATCTCATCCCTTTTGCAGATTTAACGAGGTGACAGTTTAAGATCCAGTTAATTCTCCATTAAAAATGGATCGCATTAACCCACGCGGTTTGACCAAGGAAAACATTCCAAGCCTTAGGAATAATTAATATAGGATTTATGGAATTTGAAACGGCCTTAAGAGCCCTTAAAATAAGGCTTTAAATGTATTTTACGTCAAAAGAAACGTCAAAAGGGGAAAAACTGTAGGAGTCTGGAAACACTGTTCACCCACTGTTACTGTACACCTACCGATCTGTGCTACCGATCTATGCTACCGATCTATGCTACCGATCTTTGCTACTGATCTGCCCTACCGATCTGTGCTACCGATCTGTGTTACCGATCTGTGCTACCGATCAGTGCTACCGATCTGTGCTACCGATCAGTGCTACCGATCCGTGCTACCGATCGGTGCTACCGATCTGTGCTACCGATCTGTGCTACCGATCTGTGCTACCGATTAGTGCTACCGATTTGTTACTGTTCATAAAACTGGAAACACTGTTCACAGAACTGAAAAAATTGGCAAAGTGTTGGGGATAAGTCCTCTTGACCTCCCAGAACACCTGCAACACCAACATTTCAAAAAGTAATGGACCGGAGAGGTCTGGGCCATTACATTAGATACCTCTCAAAACATTCTCGTGCTCGAGAATTAAAAACTATCCCAGAAGAAAAGAGGGGTCCGAACAACCACCCCCTAAGATACCTCTCAGGGGAAAACCACCATGAGTTGTTCAAAAGCTGGAACAAAACTACGACATCCGATAACAAACAATCCATACCCAAAAAATTCATCCACAACATCACATCAATGGTACATAAATAAAACATGAAAGGTCTAACCAGAGAGGAAACATCATTACATGAAAGGAGTTAGACATTAAACAACTCTGGGTACTGAGCACGTATCTGTGACTCACGCTCGCAGGTACTCTCATCCATGGCACCATGTCGCCACAAGACACGAACTATGGCGATAGAACACCCACGCAACACCTTCTCCTTGCTGTCTTGGATCTCCACAGGTCGCTCCTAGAAGGTTGCATCATCGTCAATATCGATCTCTCCCCAATCGATAACATGAGATTCATCATGAAGGTAACGACGGAGCTGTAATACATGGAAAACATCATGTATCCAACTCATATGAGGGGGAAGTGCTACTCAATATGCCACAGCTCCAACACGAGCTAACACATCGAAAGGCCCAACAAATTGGGGAGAAAGCTTACTCCCACGAAAAAACCTTCGCTGCCCACGACGGGGGGTCACCTTTAGAAACACATGATCCCCAACATTAAACTCTAACGGTCTCCTTCTTTGATCAACATAATATTTCTGACGATCTTGTGCTGTCTTCATCCTCTCACGAATCACCTGAACCATCTCTGTTGTATTCTGCACTAGTTCTGGTCCGAGAATAGCAGACTCTCCGACCCCAGTCCAGCACAACGGAGAACGGCATGGCCGGCCATACAAGGCTTCAAACGGCGCCATGCCAATGGTAGAGTGAAACCTATTATTGTAAGCAAACTCTACCAAGGGTAAGTGCTTCACCCATGACCCTCCAAAATCATGAACACAAGAGCGCAACATGTCTTCAAGAGTCTGGATTGTTCGCTCTGTCTGACCATCCATTTGAGGATGAAAAGCAGTGCTAAGGCACAGTTGAGAGAGAAAAGCATGCTGGAGACCTCTCCACACCCTAGAGGTAAAACGAGGATCTCGATCAGAAATGATCGTCCTCGGTACACCTGAAGCCTCACCTCCTCCAGATACTTCCTCGACAAAACCTCAACTAAGCTCGACTCCTTGATTGCTATGAAGTGGGCCGATTTATTTAAACGATCCACTACAACCCATATTGCATCATGTCCTCCCAGAGCTCGAGGTAAACCTGTAACAGGGTCCATTGAGATGTCCTCCCACTTCCAATGAGGAATCTATAACAGCTGGAGAAGACCACCAGGAACACGGTGTTCGGCCTTCACCTTCTGGCAGACTCAACTTTGAGACACACATTCGACAACTATACGATTCAGCCCAGGCCACCAAAACTGACTCCTCAAGGATCGGTACATCTTCGTCACACCAGGGTGTACCGCCAAGGGTGAACTATGGAACTCTCGGTGAGCCGTCTCGCGCATCACCAAGGGTACAAAAATCATGCCATGATACAACACTCGGTGTTGTTCATCCTCCGACCAACCATCAGGGGACTCCCCACAAACAACTCTATCTCTCATAACTTCCACCTCTAGATCACCCAACTGAGACTCTTCCACCTTCTGCATCAGGGATGACTACACCGTCATCTGGAAAAGACATCCTCTACCCCCAACTTCTCCCATATCAAGATTCAAAGATGATAGATCTTCCATAACTCTCCAGGAATCACCAGATTCATGCACAACATCATTACGTGACTTTCGTCTCAGTGCACCAGCAACAACATTTCCCTTCCCAGGTGTATATGATATTTCAAAGTCGTATTCCTGCAAGAACACCATCCACCGATGCTGCCGCAAGTTCAAATACCGCTGAGAGAAGACATACCTCAAAATCTTATGATCGGTGAAAACAACAAAGCACTCGCCAATGTGGTAATGTCTCCACAACTTCAGCACAAACACCACGGCTGCCAACTCAAGATCATATGTGGCATAGTTGCATTCATGGGGATGCAACTGCAGAGACACATAAGAAACAACAGACCTCTGCTATATGAGAAGACACCCTAGACCCAGATGTGAAGCATCACAGAAAACATCAAACTAGACTCCCTCCGCTGGAAGAAAAAGGACTGGAGCACTTACCAACTTCTCCTTTAGATATTCGAAAGCTGTCTAACACTGGTCAGTCCATATGAACGCTTGATCCTTCCTGGTCAAAGCTGTCAGAGGAGTCGCAACTCGGGAGAAATTAGCCACAAAACTCCTATAATAGCCTGCGAGACCAAGCAAACTTCGCACCTCTAACACGGTCTTGGGGGCTGCCGAAGACACCACTACTTCTATCTTCGAAGGATCCACAGCTACTCCCTGCTGGGACACAACATGTCCCAAGAAACGAACTTCTTGAGCCCAGAACTCACACTTGGACAACTTCCCAAACAACCGATGTTGGCGAAGAACTCCCAAAACAGCTCGTAGATGCTCTGCATGTTCCTCTTCAGAGTGGAGTACACAAGGATGTCATCGATGAAAACCACAACAAACTTGTCCAGGAATTCACAGAACACAGCATTAATCAACCCCATGAAAAAAGCTGGAGCATTTTTCACGCCGAATGGCATTACAACAAACTCATAATGCCCATGACGACAGCGGAAAGCAGTCTTCGAGATATCCTCATCCTTTACACGCATCTGATGATATCCTGACGGCAAGTCTATCTTTGAAAACCAACTTGCACCCTTCAGTTGATCGAATAGGTCATTAATCCGTGGAAGAGGATAGCGATTCTTTATTGTCACTTTCTTTAATCGACAATAATCGATGCATAACCACAAACTATCGTCGGCCTTTTTCACAAACAAAACTGGTGAACCCCACGGTGACACACTTGGCCGAACAAAACCACACTGCAACAGACCATCGAGCTATATATGTAGCTCTCGTAACTCAGAAGGGGCCATCCTATACAGATACATAGAGATAGGAGACGCTCCCGGCTGTAGCTCGATCCCAAACTTGATCTCTCGTCAAGGGGTTAAGGATACAACCTCTTCTGGAAAGACATCAGGGTACTCCTCTACGACCCTAGGAAACGCCAACTGTTGAACCTCTGAAGAACTCAGCATCATCCCAACCATCATGGTTGATAAGGATGAAACTCGTCTATGACTCATCCGAGGATCTCTCTCACCAACAAACACTACTTCCTCTCCATCTTCATCAAAGAAAACGACCTTCTTCCTGTAGCAATCCACAATAGCCTGCACCGAATACAACCAATCCATGCCGAGGATGACATCATATGGTTGTATTCGTAAACATAGGAAATATCCCCAAGAGCGGTGCTGCACCAACACTAGCTCACAGTCTCTACACACTTCAAACAAGCTAGCTCGACCTCCAACTGGTGTAGTCAATGCCAAGTGCACTAGAAGCCTCTCTACCTCAAGTTTCAAAGTGTGGACAAGGGTAGGGGATATAAAGGAGTGTGTCGCTCCTGAATCAAACAAGGCATACCCCATGGTAGAAAACAAGCAAAGGGTACCTCGAACGTCATCTGGCTCGCCTGGGGCTGGCAACGCTAGAGCATAAAGCTGACCACGACCACCTTCACTGCCTCTCTGACCCTGATGATGACCACCACCACGACCACACTCTTCTCTTTGAGGATGGGAAGCATCATGGGGCTGTCCTCGGCCTGCTCCATCTACCCTCGGGTGATCTAAAGCTGGTGCAACCTGCTGCTGCTGCCTCGGCTGGAACTGCCTCAATAGAGGAACCTGGAGTGGAGCGCCTGGTGCACGATGACTGCTCTAAAAAGTTGGGTACTCCCGCTGCTGATGACCACGACCACCACAAGAGAAACAAGCGCCTGATCCCTTGGCATAGGCCTGAGAGTTACTGCCTCCGGAGAAACGAGATGGGAAGGGCTGGGACCTACCCCCAGGTGAATGGAAACTCTTATGTCCTAAAAAACGGGAACCCCGGACCACAGCTCTACTTCGTGAGGAATCATGACGATTCCCCTCTCGTGACGATTCGGTCCTGTTCAAAGTCCTCTCAACCACCTCTATCCTTTCCAGCACCTCAAGATATGTCTTCAGCATAAATGGGTTGACCTGGCGCTGGATCTCTGGACGCAAAGCCTCCTCGAAATGCCTCGCCCTGGCCTCATCATCTGGTAATAGGTCTGAAGCATATCGTAGAGGGTTCCGGAAACAGATTCCAAATTCTCGAACACTGGAGCTCCCCTTTTGAAGGGTGAGTAGCTCCTGGCGACTGGACGCCTTCGTAGTCGACGAAAGAAACTCGACTCTAAACCTGTCTCGAAACTCCTCCCATGAGATCGTTGACTCCTCACTATCCCCGAGGAACAAGAACCACCACCGTCTCGCTGCTCCACGCAGCATCGTCACAACCAAGGACACCCAGTGTTCCTTCCGAGCACGAATCGAACTGAAGCCTATCTCGACCTCCTCTAACCAGTCTTCGGTGACTGCATCTGAAACGGAGCCCTCGTACTTCTGTAGAATCTGGCGCTGAAACTCTCGGAGTGTCTTCCTCCAAGTGTCATCGTCGTCAACCTCTACCTGGCGGCGATCTGCTGGAACAGCCTGCTGGGCACCTTCTGCGCAAACCTAACGAGGACGTCGACCTGGATCCATACCTGTAAAATAAAAACCGTTAGAGCTCCTAAGCCTGGAATATGGAAGACTCAACATTAATTAATTAATTATTTTGTTTTATTAATTGTTTTGGTTACCTATCCCAAGGTCTACCCATTCAAACACAAGCTCAAAGGATAATGATGCATGATCCTTTCCTAGGTCTCTACCCTGCAATCGGTATCACTTGTTTAGTAGCCGTTGTAAACTTAAAGTTCTGTCCAACAGATCATAGGGGGCCCTGAACGCCTATGTCTCTGCCAGTCTCTAGTGTTTACCCCACTTGCTAATCATGAATGACATCGTTGCCTTACCATCCCATGAATCCTCACCTGTGACTAACTCCAAACTCCATCCTATCCCTCAACCAGATCTCTGATACCTCTCTGTCATGACCCCCTCCCCACAAAGTGTACCCCTCCTAGGCCAGAAATGTGAAAATGGAGATAATGACCCCCGAGTCCCGCCTCCAGTAGGCCCCGGGTTGGCGACTAGCACCGAGGGTATAATAAACATACAAATGGGAGGCATTACCCTCTAAGAGAACACATGCAGAAGAGAGAGATAGAATAGACTCGAACAAACTCCAACTCAGAACTGAGATATAAAAGGAAACCAAGTACATATATGAAATGTCATGCAAAAGTACTACAACTGAAATGGAAAACTAAAAGTACCCAAAAGAAAGTAAAACAGCAGCGACCACGAGCCCGAACAGCTCCTCCTCCAACCACAAGCTAGTAGTAACCATCATGATCTCCAACCTACTCCAAGTGACCTGAAAAACAGTTTATATGTACATAGGGTGAGTATAACAATATACTCTGTTGGATCCTCCCCAAGCCTCTCGTGAAAAATTAATGAAATCATGCTAAAGCCCAGTGAACAACAAGTGAAACTAACTCGTCACCTAAACAGGTATACAATGTTCCCAACCTCACCATGGCTACTCTCACCAAGTAACGCAGACAAGAATATAGCATATAGTAAAGAATATCAAGGGTACCCCGCTACTATTTCCCCACTAGTTTGCCGCTTTTCCCCAACGACATACGTCCTGTGCATCTCTCTCCAAAGGCTTGCCCGCAGACACCTGGGCTAAGATCCACAATCTGCACCTCGTGCACCACATAGGCTTGCCCGCAGACACATGGGCGAAGCACCACACCATCCTCACAACCAAAGTAACCAAGTAGTTTCTGGGAGCCACCATAGCTCGTATAACGTGTATCATACGTCGAGTATTATACCTCAAGCCATCACAGCCCATACGCCGAGTAAGGATCCTCAAGCCATCACAGCCTATACATGTTACACCTATAGTATTCCATAGGATACTATATCCAGAATATATGTGTGGGAAATAACCACAGGCCATCACAGCCCTCTACACACATATATGGGTAAAATTAACCACTGTGCCTACCAGCACAAAGATCTACCAAGAGAAAAGAGCGGGGCCAAAGGGGGTAGTCAGCCATTCAACCTCCCATCAGAATGTTGGGGAAACCACCCCCCAGGGCTCAGAATCCCCAGGGTGTCAGTTTCCCTTACCGATAGGGTGGAGTAGCATATAGAAACACAAAAAGTACAGAATATATATATATATATATATATATATATATATATCTCACATCCACACTATGGGCATTACCTAGTTTTAGATACAACTGCAGCTAACGTCTCTCAGACTCCTGGCTGCTACTTCAAAGACTAGGTATCCTATAAGCACACAACCAATTGAAGAGCTTTATTAGATTACTCCATTCTCATTTATCAGTTCCACTGTACATTAAATAATTCTTTAAACATTAAATAATAATGAAAAATTCCACATTAAACTGAATGGAATCACTTTCAAAAACAACTGCTCCTTTTTATGATTCACATCACCTTTAAATTCCAGCATCTCCATCCCCGTGGATTTTCACCATTTAATCAAACATTCCTTACAAAATTACTTTTCCACATTCCCAGGCATTCTAGAAAAACATACTATGCTTCTAAACACAAGGAGGCTCAACACGGTGAGTAGATATATTTCCCGTCGAGTCTTTGCCGCCTATAGAAAGAGCATAAACCCCTTCTCCCTCGAGAGGCTAAACACGGAAAGCACGTGGCATACCCCGCGTGTCATCACCTCCTTCAGAAAGAGGGTAAGCAAGACCAGCTGCCTTGAGCAGTGGGGAAAAGTAAAGCAGATAAAAAACCAAACCAAACCACCAACATCACACCATCACATTAATCTCATACCATGACCCTTGGTGTCCTCCCCGACACCCTTATGCATAAACAGATGCATCTCGCCACACTAGGCGTCATCCGCTGCCACAACCACAAGTATCAATGCCTCCACATATCACAACAGCCATCCAGGCTCACATCACAACACAAGAAGCAGGAAAACAAACATCACAAAATGGGCTCTCGGCCCTTTAACAAGGAATTCAGCCTTCAAACACAATGAGCACTCAGAGCTCCAAACCACAAGGCATTTAGCCTTACAAGCAAGCGGGTAACTCAGAACCCTTTTGAAATTCCTAGATAATCTGTTTTCTAATCCATATGGAATTGGCAGATTTGTTATTCGTAGGTTCCAATCATGGATACCTAATAAGCAAGATATCACAATTAAATAACCATGCTTACATCCCTAATTTGATTATCCTCAAATTAGAACAACTACAACAATGACAAAAACCAGATTAATTTACATGCCTCTTTATCTTTATCCAATTAATTAACAATTAATTCTGGCTTTACGTTCATTATCAATTTCTAACATGAACGAACAACAAATCAAATAAAACATAGATATCACTATATCTACGAAAACATGAGGCAAACCGTTATCATGGTATAACGAAACAGCATGCGATCAACCAATTCTTTTAATCTGTTTCAAGTATTTAAATAGGACAATTTCATTGTGATCCAAAGAGATAAATCATGCTAATTCTACGATTGCACATATACAATTAGAGAAGCCATGAATACCCTACCTCGAAGAGTTCTTGACGTCCTTTATCCACACAACGGGCCACAATCCTTCTCTAGCGACGACTTATGTGGAAGAATGATCGACACAGCTTGGTTGCATCAAAAACAGAGCAGAACCAATCCTAGGAGTAATGATTGATTGTGCAACTTATACGGAAAGGATTGAAAGGTTCTAGCGCCTCTTAGTTGAGAATAATGGGAAAGAACAAGGGATAATGATATCTCGTCCCTTTTTGATGATTTAACGAGGTGACGGTTTAAGATCCTATTAATTCACCATTAAAAAAGGATCGCATTAACCCATGCGGTATGACCAAGTAAAACATTCCATGCCTTTGGAATAATTAATATAGGATTTATGGAATTTGAAACGGCCTTAAGGACCCTTAAAATAAGGCTTTAAATGTATTTTATGTCAAAAGAAACGTCACAAGGGGAAAAACTGTATGAGTCTAGAAACACTGTTCACCCACTGTTACTGTACACCTACCGATCTGTGCTACCGATCTATGCTACCGATCTATGATACCGATCATTGCTACTGATCTGTGCTACCGATCAGTGCAACTGATCTGTGCTACCGATCTGTGCTACCGATCCGTGCTACCGATCTGTGCTACCGATCTGTGCTATCGATCAGTGCTACCGATCAGTGCTACCGATCAGTGCTACCGATCTATGCTACCGATCAGTGCTACCGATCTGTGCTACCGATCTGTGCTACCAATCTGTTATTGTTCATAAAACTGGAAACATTGTTCACAGAACTGGAAAAATTTGCAAAGTGTTTGGGATAAGTCCTCTTGACCTCCCAGAACACCTCCAACACCAACATTTCACAAAGTAATGGACCGGAGAGGTCCGGGCCATTAAAACATGGACAATTTATATCAAATCAAGTTCATTTTTGACTCAAGTACCGAATATCGAAAAAACGACCGATATTAACTTAAATAATTATGTAATTATTATAATGTGGTAATAACTGATATAAAAGGAGTAATAAAATTGAAATGGTTTTTATGAAAGTATAAATTTACCTATTATTATTATTTATGAGTATAACGAACTAATGAGAGAAGTCAGACTCAAGGTAAGGGACTGCATCTCAAACTCCATTCATTGACGGATATTTTGGATTATTATAGAATTTATTTTATACAGTGTATAATAAAACCATTATACATTTAATTTCATTCAAATAAAATATTTTTTCTATGGATTATTTTACTAAATGAGAAAAAGAATTTTTTTAACATATGCAGAGAAAAGGACCTCTCTACCACTTTAATCGTTATTAGATTTTTGACTTCCTATATAATCATTTTATAAGGGAAAAAATATGTTAATCCCTTTTTGGGTGTTTTGGTATTGAAAATAGTTTTTGAAATGGATTGAGTATTTCAGTTTATTGAAATTACATCTTCTGAATATAAATGGAATGTTATTAGTGAAATGTTGACATTTAGAATATTTTATGTGTTATGAATTTATAATGGTACTTTAACATTTGACAGGTGGTTACATGATAACCCAATAACGGGTTGTTACGTGATATACCAAATTATAGGTTGTTCCGTGATAAACCAGGGATTGTTGGTTATGTATAACCATCAATTCATTAGGTATGGAAGTCACCATATAGAAACTAAATTTATTGATAATTGTGGAAGTCGACTATTTAGTCATTCGATTTCTGATTTTTTTGTCCCAGGTAACCTTTATATGTTATATATTTCTTTATATGGGATTCTTAAAAATATTTCTGTTTCTAAAAGGGTAATCAATAAGCTTATATTGAGTGATGTGTTTTTTCTACGTCATAAAGTGCAAAATTATTACATTATGAAAAAAATTTCATGGTTTACAAGTCTTTTCAAGACTAACATTTTTCATTCATTATATACCCCTTTGTGAGATTTTAATGTTCATAATTTATTTTGATTTTTTTATAGGACATAAAGATTATTATAGTAAAGGATAGGATCAAGGAAAAAAAATTCTGTTAAAACATGTAACGATTTTATGTTTCTTTTTAAATAGTATTTGTTTTATAAATAAAATGGTTAGTTAGTAGAAGTGTCTAATGAAAATATTCATGTTGTAATGTATCAGTTATGACCTAATTACCTATAGGTATATACATTAAAGGATATTTGATGTAAATTAACATCAAATTTTTGAATTATCTCAAGATTAAGTAATGTTTAATGTCGATAACTTATTTCTATTCCTAATTATAAGGAATTATAAGATCCAAAATCAGAACCCACCCAAATCATTTTAGAGTATCCTTCTCCAATGCAACATCCTACACCCACCCTATATTAATACAATATTATATATATTTTATCAAAAAATAACATCACATCACTTCGATATGCCATTGAACCAATCCCAAATCTGGTCACTCCATAAAACCCTCTATTAAATATTTGTGGGTTATGGATACCTACCCATGCCCACTTTGGGTGAACATTCTTCTGTCTAAAAATGGTATTACAAGATCCAATACTTTTCCCACACATGAACCTTCAGATCACCAGCATAGTGGAATTAGACAATATTATGAAACTAATCCCAACTAAAATATCACATGGTGAACACCTATTTCACCTGACCACCATGTCATGTTTAACTAGTGGCAGTGAAGGTGTAATTCATTCAATACCCATAATAGGCATGATTATTTCAACTTCTCTAGATACATTGGGGTCTACATAAAACAATGGAAATTTTATAGATAATGATGAAGACAACTATTTGGTGTCATATAATGATATAGTTACATAAATATATCTATGTAGTAAAAACATGATTATACCTATACCCCTATGAAATTTTAATAGTCAGGATGTTCTGGGTAATCTCACAAGGAAGGGTGAATACAATGTATATTCTGAAACAATTAATACATTATTTAAAATCCATCTAAATGTCTCATATTTAGATTTAAATTATCATAAATGTAAATTTGAATAATAAATCATAAAAACAAGATATTTAATTTGATAAGAAACCATTAGCATGGTGAACATAGAAAAAATAAAGAAACATAGTGTTGATCGAATAAATATCCTATTGAAATAATTTTAAATTGATGGATCTATTTAAACTCTCCAAACTAATCATAATTCCATAAACATGCCCCTCATTATTACATGTATTTTTGTGGATTTTCTCATGAAAACCATTCTTATCATCATTTAATTTATAACACTAACATGGGTAATATGTAATAATTAAACCCTTAATGCATCAGATCATTAGTTTCACACTTGGATTCTCAATTTCTACTCTCATTGTGATAATATATCACTTTAATTTCAAATTATTGATTGATTCTTGATGACCTCATTTTTTCATAGGTAATGTAACTTACAATCAACTTTATACAATTACCCAAATGATCAGTATATTTGTATTACTCAAATTAAATTAAACCCTTTTTAAATAATAATATTCATCCCTTAGTCTATTATGAGACTCCATATGTATCATCTATTATTAGTTTTGGAGTTTTAGTTGGTTCAAATTGTTAATCGTATTCTATGGTAGATAGTTTGGCAGTCCTAAGGATTCTCATTCTATCACTCATTTAGACGGGATGTTTATTAAGGTAATCACTATATTTCCCCTTATACCAATGCTTCCTTCTGCTTAAAGAATAAAATAAAAACCAAATGTTCTACATGAGTGACAAAAAAATTATAATACATGAATATTATCGAAATCATAAAAATAAAATAATCCTTAAAATGTCATATTATTTTAAATTTTCACATTCTCCCGACATAAATTTATTTGAAAAAATATCAAACCATGTTTTATATAGGTCACATTATATTGAGTTATCTTATAATCATCAATATAAATGAGAAATGAATCCTTCACAATGTTTTATAAAGAACAAATGATCATACAAGGAATATACCATAGGAGTTTCAATCATAGTGTGTTGTTAATACAATTTTTCATTCAGTAGCTTATGATTGAAATAATACACAATATAATATTTTCTTGACTATTACCCCTAGGTATTTATTTTTTTATGACCATGCATTATTATATTATTTAAATAGGGATTTAAATCTTGGGGAAACCATATTTTCTATAATTCAATAATATTCCCAGATATCATCATATACTAATACTCAACTCCCGGATTTTTACTAAGGTTCTGTAACGTCAATACCAACTATTGCTAAAATAATTTACTAAAATAACTAAAAAACTCTCTCATATAACTAAATCATACTCTAGTAAAAATTATAGTGACCCATGATAAAAATGAAGAATGTAATAAAATAATATTAAGATTTAGGTAAAATACATCTCAAAAACTATCGAATAACCCAATGACCAAATAGTTTAGAGGCTTGGAAATTATCTATCTAAACATATTATTTTATAACACATATGAAAAATTATATATAATAATACTCGATTGGAATCTTTAATAAATAAATCACTTGAATAAATCATCTTCATAACATTGGAATTTGAAATATAATAATAGAGTTATCTCAGAATCCTAGTAAGTAAAAACATATCATTACTTGAAGGTGACACGAGGGATTTATTAATACCATTATAATAGATCATAAGACCACATATGATAATTATAAAAAAAATTAGAGAATAATATGGTACAAAAGGCCATTAAGGAAGTTTTAAATATGTTAAATATATTAAAATAGATTTACCTAATCATATAACATGTATGCATGACATAAAATTTCATAATAAATTAAAAATATTTTATAATATTAAAAATATGTCAATTCTAAGAAATTAATTGAGCCTTGAAAATTTAGAATAACCTGATGAAATAATCAATGTTTTTTTAAAAAATATCCATCATATTATTTATGTGAGAAAAACCATTACACACACACCATTGGGAACAAAATCATTATGTCAATTATAGAAAATGTGAGTATACTATTCATGAATATTCAAGTGTGATCAAACCCATTATTTTTACTAGTGGCTATATTATTAGATAGAAACATAAAAACATTATTTGGAGCGAGATATAGAACACCATCCATCATCATTGATACACATGTGTTCCACATAAATACATTAATCATTATATATTAAAAAACCCAATGTAAAAAATAGGGTCTGTTAATCCTTCTAATAATATCACATTTTAGGAACATATGAAATAATAACATATCAAATATCTCATTTTCCAAATTGAATAAAATCATAATAACATAAATATGGTTATAAAATATCTAATTCATGATATATTACCCTTGTAGGGTAAATATATGTAAGCATTTAAAATTTTTCCCAGAACCTTTTAAAATATTAAATTATAAATTATATTTTAATGAACTTTTTTTATGGTTATGAGAATAATTTTTTAAAACATTTTTAAATTACATCTAAACAAAATCTATTGGAGGAGAAATAAAAGTTTCAAAATGAGTAAGTGAAGTGAATTTGTAAAATTTAACATTGAATTTGAATATATTTTAATATTACCTTTAAAAGTCATAAAAGTTATCAAATGAAAATATAGAATGGATAAAAATAACATATTTTTAAATGATTTAAAATACTTCTTATCGTTTAAAAAAACTTATTGAGACCCAAAATAAACAATTGGATAATAAAACCAATTTTTAAACAATAATAAATGTGGAAATGGATCAATGGATAATTATTTTTTTTATTTTTCAGAGAATAACGGTGTTGTCTACAAAGATCATCAGGGGAATGTTCATTGGTGCATCTATGGATCATGTGGTATAACCTATCCCCTTGAAGAATAAATGTATGGTGTCATCACAGTGGTGGAGCAAGCTGAGTGTAGGGGATGGACCACGATATGGATTGAATGTGATTACATGTTTATTGTGTCGCCCATTCATATAGGGGACCTACATCTATCCTGGAAGCTCACGAATCGTTATACTAAATGTCTAGACTCTCTATCCTGAAAGGACCACTTCATCACTCATGTATATAGAGAGGAAAATTCTTTGGAATATGGGATTGCTAATAAGGGATTCATTGTGAATAATTTTTATTGGGAGGACAATGTCCCTGGTGATCTTCTTCCCTTCATTAGGAGGGACTTTTGTAAATCTTATTCTTTCAGACTTGTGTAAAAAAAATTTATGATAATATATGGATCTTTTCTTTCTTGGAAAGATCTAAGTTTGTTAAAAAAATGAGGATTAATTCGGTGTTAATCAGGATTTATAGAGAAAATAATGTGGAAATACTAGATAAAGTCATAATATTTTGAATTGATCAATCATGAATGATAATTGAAAAAGAAATGTGATTAGGACACAATAAATATAATTTTATACAGAGAAACACTTAATATGTTAGAAATTCATCCATCAAAACTAATTAAAATCTTGAAAATAATATTTTTTTAATATAATGAATTAAATAATGGATTATGTTAAAATAAAATCAAGGGATGTATATACACCGTATAAATATTTAATTAGTGCCTCACAATAAAACGGTATCCAATAAAGTGATAATGAGATTAAAAACCATTGCCTTATTTACATGACTATATAATGATACTATAAATTCATATAAAACAAACATATATATAATAATAATCTATTCAATAAAATCATCATATATTTTAAATTTATATCCCACTTTTATAATTATTTAATATGATCACATTTCAATGAAATAACATATTTTTGCCAATTATTTGTTAATATATTTAACTATTTCCACATTTTGTTTAATGTTGACGCCATTAAAAATTATTTTATTCAAAGTAAATATTTAAGATATAATTAAATATAAAAAATATATGAAATATTTTTATTTCTATAAATCTCCAACAATTCTTTATCTGTATTTTTTGTGATGAATTAAAATGAAATTGGTGTATGCTTATTTAGTGATTTTAGGGAAAAAATGATACATAAATAGTATGATAAAATCTAAATATAATATTTATAAAACCATAAAAGAATCATGATTTTTTTATAATATTACTATAAAATTATTTTTCATCTTTCAATAGTCATCTATAATAGATTTATATATTATCCCACATGTTAGTTGTTAAACTGATCTAAATGTGAGCAAATGTTATCTCGATTGTTGTGTCATGATAAAGAGGTGTTTCATTTGAAATGTAATTATTTTATATGCATATTAATGATATTTAGTTTTTAAATTTATTTCAGAGTGATATTTTTTAAAGTAATTATATGAACAACTAAACTAATAAAAAATTAAAAACAATTATTCATAGAGGTGGTCGTCTACAGACATGCATGATTAATATTATTTTATTTTATATGTGGATAAGGATGTATAAATAAGGTTAAAGAATTTTGTATACCAAATAAATAATAAAAAATAATCAATAATTAATCATACTACTATTGTGATAGGATATTTGAAAGAGTAAGATTATGATGAAAAATATAAGGAAGAGATAATAGTATCATTGGATACATTGTCATTCCTAATATGGGACATTCAAATTTAAGGTATTATGATGAAAATTAGTGAAAATTTTATTATTTTAGTGGGGTAGGTATCTACGGAGAGTGAATAATAGAGTTTAAGGGATTAGTTCAATTGATATGGGGCCTTGATGTGGTGCAAGGGTTACATTGTTATAAGTGAAGGGAAATGTTGATTTTAAAATACCTAATGATTTTCAATAATTTAAAATCACAATTGAAGAGTAAATGGATTGATTAATTGAAAAATGACCAACATATGTGATTTTTTCATTATAAAAACCTAAACCATCCATTTTGAAACATGTTTTTATTAGGTATTGACCTTTCCCCATTAGTAAAAGACATTGTTTTCCATTTTTACAATTTACCAAGGTATATAATTTTACCAATGGTAAATAAAATAAATAAAAAATTAAAATTAACATATTTAGAAAATTCTAACATTATGATTATAAATTGGAAAAAAATTATTTCATAACAAATCAAAAGGTATGAAATGTAAAATATAAAAATGAAAACATATTATACTAGAAAATATTTTCTTTTAAAATTAATGTTTTTATGATTTTAAATTTATATTTCGTAATATTATAATGGTTAATTATTTAATAAAAATAATTTAAATTATTTTAAGGCTTAAAATTTGAAAAAATGTACATTTTCTTAATAATACCTCTTATTAATTTCAATCCTGAAATAAAATTTTCTATATATTAAAGTATAATTTCGATTTTCATCAAAACATTCTAGGAATAAGTTTTGTATGTAAAATTAATTTTTAAAAATTAATATTTTATTCCATAATGTAATAATTTATTACTTTAATGAGTTTTACACCCTCAATGTTATGCTTACATACGAATAATTTCATAATAAATTTTTTTTTTTAATAAATCCCGATTTTTTTAATAAAAATCAACTTTTTTAGAACATTTAAAAAAATATCATTAATAAAATATATCTATGATAGATCTGGAATGATGGAATTCTTTTAAAATTTACAATATGCAATTTATAAATTATATTTATGATTAAATCATAAAAATATTTCCATTTTTTTATTGAAATATGTCCTTTATGGATGTTGACAATATTTTTCAATAAAATAAAAATTAATATTGTTTTAATATGTACTATTAATATTAACTAAAAAATAATTTCCCAAAAGAAAATTTCAAATTCATAAAACCATATTTTAATGCATCATATTAATTTATCCAAAATTATTTTTGAAATGTATATAAATTGATTATATATATAAAATAAATTTTTTATTAATTTTTAATAATCCCCATTTAAACTTATATAACCCCATAAGATCTCTTCTTAATAGAAAATTATCAAAAATTATCTAGTTTATGTTTGAGTTGTTATTTTAGGTAGCATAGATATTGTGGAAATCTCATTGAGTATGAAATTATAAAATATTATGTTTCTCGGAAAATGTAATTAATATATTTTTTCATAGGCTTCGTCAAGAGAGAAAAATGGTGATGCTAGAACAATTTCATGTTAGAATAAATGAGATTCAAAAAGAATAATTCTTCTTATAGATTAAATTTCTTCTTATATTTGTTATTTGTTTTTCAATATGACTATTCTTATTTATACAAGCTATTTTAATTTGACTGTTTTAATACTCATATACAATATTCTAAATATATAAATCATTTTTAACCTTAAATTGGTATTGCATGTGAATAATGATATTAACAATATTTTATTTTAAGATAATACATATTGGAATATCATTTTGTAATGTTCTCTACATTAATTATGTTATATCCTCATAATTTGAAGTATTCCATACTAAAACATTTCTGTAATTTTTTATACAATATGATTTGATATTTAATTTTTTATTGAGATAAAAATCACGTATTTTTCACTTATTATAAACACTATATTAATATTTAATTTATTCGTAAATATTTGTGTTAACTATATTTATTGGTTTGGAGTTAAGGCCTATTTCATTTTCTTTTGAGATCATAATTCGAAACTACACTAACAAATTATAATAAAATTTTATAAGGAATGAAATTTGATTCCATTTTTATAGAATTGTTACACCATACAGACCTATCACTCATCTCATATGGTTCTTCAACATGGTGGTGCAGATAGAAAGTGTAGGATGAATGATGAAGTCAAAGAGTTATTCTATTTCTACTTATAATGATCCTTAATATCCACATTATGACCCAACCCAGATTATTTTAGAGTATCCATCTCTAATGAATCAGCAAACTCCATCTCTATCATATATCTCTCTTATATATCTTTTTTCAATTTATTACCACACATATAATCACCAACCTATTGAACTAATAATAATGAATGTCACTCTATAAAATCCTATTACTTAAATGTTGTTGTGGGATGGATACCTGGAATTTATAATGTCCAAACAATACATTTTAATATCAAAACATTTTACCCCACACAGCTCTTGGCCTCACATTATTACAGGCATCACACATGATTCTAAAACTGCTCTCATCCCTAGGATCACTCAATGGACACCTTTTTCTGGACCCATGTGTTGTGTATAACTAATAGAAGGGGATAGGGATTATATTATATATCCATAAATAACATGTTTCCTTCAACCTAGATAGATATATCAATATATAAAAATAGTATTAGTGGATTTTTAGATGATGAAGAATATAAATTTTGGTGTAATATATTTCTATCGTGACATTAAAATATATATGTGTTGGAAACTGGTTCATATTTCTACACCATTAATTTTTTATTGAAATGGTGTGGTGTTTAATCTATCCAGGGTTGGTTAATATAGTTTATATATTTAAATACTTAATACATTATGGTATATCCATCTAAAGGACCCATAATAATATTTATATTATCACAAAGATAAATTTTAAAATGTATTCACCATACAACTAGATATTTTATTTGATAATGAAACACCTGGGTGGTAAACTGATAATCAATCATAATAATATAGATTTTCAAGAAAGAAAATCCACTATCCACAATGTAATAGTGAGGGGTTTAGTTATCCTAGTCCTCCAAAATTGAAGTCATTAAACATGTTCCCCAATATGTCATTATTGTTTTAGTTCATTCATATCATTATTATCCTCCATATATTTATGAGACTAAAGTGGGTAATGTACAAGATTTACACCCTTAATTATTTTAACCATTATTTTGTCGTTTTTATTCATGTTTGACACTCCCATAATTCTAATAAACTAATTTATTTTCTTATGATAATTTAATTCTTGATGACCCCATTCTCCATAATTAAATCAATATCCAATCCCCTTTAAATAATAATTATTATTCTCATTTAGATTTATTTTTCATATTGAAAATTGAATATTTTTTCACGAACCATCATAATCACATTGTCTTTAATGAGACTCCATATTTCTCTTATTTGGTGTTTTTTTCTTAGACTAAATTTACATTGTTAATCATATTTGTAAAGGATGTTTTTCATAATCACAATGTTTATCATTAGAACTACCATTGAAATGGGTTTTTATTTATTTAATCAATTAAAATTCTCTCACACCCATGGTTTTATATAGTTCCATCCATAACTAAAAAATGGGATTATTTTAATAAAAATATTATAATATATCGATACTATCAAAATAAAAAATAGAGCATAAACCTTAAAATTCAATATTAATTTACATATTTATGTTTTCCGAAAATTATTTTTTTCAACGTATTTCAATCATAAATGGATATAAGCCACATTAGATTGAGTAATTTGATGCTCATTATAGTAACTAAGTAGTTAATCTATTGTAATTAATTTGAAAGACCATAGGACCAGTCAAACATTTTCCCCAAGGTGTTTAAAACAATGTGTGTAGTTATGACTCTTTTACATGCACTAGGTAATGATTACACTAATACCCAATACACCCTTTAGAGTTTAAAACCCCTAGTTAAATCTGTGATATAGTCTATACCTCCATGTAGTGTCAATTTGGGTATATATTTCATGGTGAAACCTTCTATTCAAAACTTCACCAAATTATAGGATATCATCTATTATATTTAATCAACTAATGTGTTTTAACTAAGGTTGTCTAACACCAACAAAAATAATAAATAAATGAATAAAAAAATAACTAAACCAATATCATATATAATTAAAACATACTCTAATACCAACTATAGTGAACCATAGACATTAAATAAATAATACATTAATATCAACATTTAGGTAAAATACATTTCATATATTGTAACATAACCCAATTAAGAAATGGTATAGTGTCTTCCAAATTAAGTACCTAAGTATATTATTTTATAAAAAATGTCCAAAATTATAAACAATAATTCTCCTCTATATCCATTTCTATATGAATCACATGATAAAATAATGTTCAAAACATAGGTATTAGAGATATAATAAAGGAATGATCTCAAATTATTAGTAGGAAAAGAACATATCATAACATGAAAATGAATATGAGGGGGGGCATAAATATCAATATAGAAGATCATAAGACTATATATTATAATCATACAACATGTTAGAGAAATATTACATAATTAAAAGATCATCTTGGGGGAATAAATGATACGAAATTCCTCAAAAAATTATTTTTAATCATATAACATGTATGCAAGGAAACAAAATTACAGAATATCATTAATATACCTAATTATCCTGAAAATATGTTATTAATATGAATTTAAATGAATCATGAAATCATTGAATAACATAATGATAACTCATAAAATGTATTATAATCATTAGAATATGGAATCCAATGTGGGATACCCAATTAAAATGAAATATTTTTCTAATAATCGCATAATGTCTACACCTAACAATGCGAGAAAATGATTCATGCATATGCATGTGTGAAAAGGCATATAATGTGTACTCCAAATAATGTAAAACTATATAAAAATAAACCATTAATTTTGAGGGAGATATAGAACCCCATAAATAATCATCCATAAACAGATTTTCCACAAAATCATAATTATCACTATATTTTAAATTTTCCATTAATAAAGTATGGGTTTCTTAAACCTTCCAATTAACATCACATTTCAATATCTTACGAAATATTATGATATAAAATATATCATTTTTAAAAATGAATCATATAATAATTAAATTAATTGGGGGATAAAAACATAATATTATGAAATATGACATTTGGAGGGTAAATAGATATAACGATAGAAACATTTCACAAAATTGATTAACATATTGAATTATAAATTACAATTAAAAACATTTTTGAATGAAAATAGAATAATTTTAAAAATTGTATAACGAAATGTATCTAAATAATTTAATTGAGGTGAAATAATGGATTGGAAAACAATAAGTAAGACTAATATATAAAATATTTCATAAGAAAAATAACGATTAATAGTATTAGCTAAAATGGGAAAACCGTTTTAGAAATAAAATGTTTAGTGGATTTTATGAAATTTTATTTTTAAAGGAAAAACCACTTGAGAAGTTTTTAAATAACCTTACAGAAAACAAAAATCAATAATATAATGTTGATATAATTATTGTAAATTGAATAAAGGGGAGAAAATTATCACTGGGGATTATATAATTTTATTTTCCATAAGAGAATGTAGTACATTGGTGGGAGGAAAAAACATGTATATAGTTGGAAAATCCATTTAATAAAATATGTATTATTCATAAAAATGTTTTTAAAGAAATATTATTATTTTTAAGGATGAATAATTATGGGTTAAATATGATTTTATAAGATAATTGTGTGAAAATACAACCTATTATAACTATCCATTTAAGTTGACCAATCTTGAATGTAAATATAAAAATAAGAATTATTATTATATATGGAGGAGTATTTTCTCAAGAATACCCCATAACACTATATTAATTTTTCAATAAAAATTCATTAGAATTTTGAAAATAATATGGTTTTTAAATACCAGTTAGTAAATCATGAATTATTTAAAAATAAATTCTCTGTATGAATATAAAAAAATATGTAATTGGTTCCTAACTTTAAAACATTTCCCAATAAAGAGAAGATGATATGAAAAAACCTTTCTAAATTTCCCAGATTGTTTAATGATACTCTATATTCTTATAAAAAACATTGATTCAATAATAATATATATCATGGAAATAGTTATATATTTTTCCATTTATATCTATCATTTATAATTATTTAGTATGTTTATATTGGATTGTTAAAAATTATTTTCAACCATGAGCTTTGAAGATCATTAATTATCTATTCATGTTTTATAATTTTGATATCATTTCCCAACATTTCATTCCATTTAAATAATAAATATACATTTTTGGATAATATAATATATAAATTTTTTAGTTATAAGTCTCTCATACCTTTAGATATGTGTACTAGTCGTGCTGTATGAAAATGGAATCAGTGTTCGCTTATTGCAAGGATTTTAGAGAATGAAAATTATACATTAATAATATGTTAATTCTTGAATATAATTATTCCAAAATAATATATCACTAAAATTTTTATTATTATATTACAACAATATTTGTTTAAATTTGTATATATTCTCCCATAATAGAATTTTATAGCATCATTCGTATTGGTGGTTAAATTGACCCAAACATGGACAAATATTAACTCAATTGTTGATCCATGTTAAAGATGAGTTTATTTTTAAATAATTTAATTATAAAATAATAATTATTATTTTATATTTATGTTTTTTACAATGATGATACACATATTTTTAAATTAAAATACAATAATAGTATTAAAAATCAATTATTTGTGGGGTTGGTAATCCGTGCATTATATGATTAACATTGCATTGTTTTTTGTATGTGAATGGAGATAAATAACAATGGAATGCAAAATTAATTTGATAAAACATATATAAAATAATGATACATAATTTTTCATATAATAACATTGATAAGATATTTTGATGAGTATTATTAAGAAGAAAAACTAACTTAAGGGATAATTATTACAATAGAGACTTGATATTTCCTTGGAAGTACAATTGAAATGGAAGTGAATTGGAAAACTATGAGTGACCAGTTGATTATTTTAGTGTGATATTGTTATATATAGTGTGTAATTTATTTGTTTTAATGATTTATTTTAATTATAGGTGAGTATTTTAGTCATGGAAGTGTTACCTTTTTATATATCAATAGAAGGGTAGATTTGAAAATTCCAATTGATTTTTTTTAAAATATAATTTCACTAGTAAAGGATTATGGTATTTAGAAATGGTAAAATAAGAAAATTAGATATTTTTGGTCGATCCATAACCTCAATCACACTCTTGGAAACACTCTTTAGAAACATTATTGTATTTTTTCCTTAGTAAACGATTTTTTATAGGTTTTTATTTTTATTATATTATCCAATTTTTGTTGTTATTAATTAATTTTAATTATTTAATTTAATATTTAAATGATTAATAAATAAAATCCAATTGATTTAAAACAATAATTTCATTTTTTTCAAATAAAATATATATATGTATTAAAATTAAATTCTAAAACTATTAACTCTGAACGTGTAATTTTTTTCCAAGTAACACTATTAAGATTTTGAAATTATTATATGATAATGTTATGATTATTATAATTTCTTTAGAAAATGAGTTATTTTTTATCAATTGAGTAAAAATTTGGAGGCATCCAACATAACAAAAGAGTAAGCCACACCATGAAAATAACTAATTTAATGGGAATACAAAAAATACTTTTCTGTCTTTAATTATAAAAATGGTTTTCATAGGTTATAAATATATATGATTTAAAACTGATTAAATCTATTTATTATTTTCATAATCAATTTATTTAATTGGTTTTATATATTTATTTATATTATTATATAATCTTAAAATTATATAAAATATAATTTATAAAAAAACCATATTATTTTATTAAAGAAAAAAATTTTTGGAAAGTGATAAAAATATTCTTACAATAATAAATCATTGATTAATTCAAAAAAGATTTTAATTTTTTCAAATTTATATCATAAAATTTATATTTATATTTTTTAAATTAATAAAATCCACATACAATAGTTTTTAGAAGGAAATGACCTCCGACATTTTAATTACATTATTTTTTTAAAATTAAAAATTAATATAAAGATAATATATATTATTCATATTCAATAATATAATAATTAATTTCTCAAAATAAAATTCATATTTCGTGAAAATTATATTAAAAAAAACAATTAATTTAGAAAAACTTACTTTTACAAGTGTATAAATTGGTGAAATGTCAATAAATATTATTTTTTATAATATTTGTTTAAAATTTAAATTTATTCTTATATACACTTTTATGATCAAATTATATATAGATAACATCCTATATGATCAGGTTTTAGTTTTGGATAGTTGTATAGAAAGCATCGATCTTTTTGAAATCTAAATGGGATTGAAGTTATCTTATATATTGTATCTCTCAAACACTAATTAACCGATTTTGACATGATCATGGTCAAAGTAAAACCCTAGAAATTATACCTCTCTTATATGATCAGATTAATATACTTTAGAAGGATGTAATATTCTTCATCATTTCATTTAGTCTTACTTTTCCACTAGTTTTTTATACGAATAATTCAATTTATTTTTCGTGATTTAAAGGTAATGTTTTAATGGTAATATTTAATATTTAAAACATATCTATCATTTTCCCATTTTTGTTTCATGTGAACCATGATATTAAGAAGTAATTATTAAAGAATAATATATATTGATATCTCCAGTCATTACATAGATCATTTTTGACAGATATTTAGTATTGTAAGAAGAACCTATAATGTCTAAATTCATGTTAAATATGTTTTTTATGTATGGATTATTAATTATTCTAATATGAATGTATATTTATATATATATGTGCTTAAATACTTAAATTTATTCTGAAATTCTGAAACGTTCCCCTAGAAGCTGAATTTCTCTAATCCACATCATTATTAGATAATTTATGATACATCAATGATTATATGAAGAATAATGTCTTCACTATATTAAAAAAAATTGATCATAACATTCTTGGGTGAAAATGAAAAAATTTATATTTCCATAAATAATCCGATATATATATATTTTATACAACCATATGGGTATGTTAAAATTATCTTTTAATGACCATCATATATATAATAAATAGGAATTATTCATTAATGTAATTAATGGATGGAGTAAAAGTGAATGTGACCTAGTAATGATATTATATGTTTAAAACTATTCCAGGTATGAAACGTATCTCTTATATTGTAGAGAATATGCCTATACAATTAAATATAAATAAATATGTGTATAATTAGCTATTTTATGTTATTCATATGTTTCAAGAGGGGTGTGCACATTTTATATTGCATAGTTTTTTAGAAAATTTTAAATACATGTGTTCTTATGTTCTTTAAATTAAATACAATCATTATATATTTAATATGGATTTATTAGAGGGTTCAATATATTGAATTATTTTTCAAACTAACACCATTAAATAGTTTTTTAATTTCACAGTGTTAAGTGAGAATATTTAAAATATATATCAATGTGTTTCATTTTCCCAATCATTAAGCCTTGGGTCTCACATTACTGACCAGTGCCCCAAAAATATGAATCAAATCCTGATTGATCTAACGTGGATTTGAATTGATGATGAAGGTTTCCACATATGGAAAATATATTTAATGTTGATTTAATCTGATTTCATTGATATATTTTAGGAATTTTGAATAATGATATGATTTAAATTGAATAGGCATGTGGAAATGTTATTATAATTTATATGCATCAAGTAGTTAATTTTTGGAATACATAGTAAAAGAGTATATTATAGATAAGAACAAAATATATTTTATTGGGAGTCATTTAGTGATATATATATGAAAAATATTAAAAAGACACTATTCTTTTGATTCATTAAGGTTAATATTTTTTTAACTGATGTATATATAAAAAATTATTACACCTATCACATGAATAGTATATAATTTTGATAAAAATTAAATTCTTTTTTATAAAAAATAATATAATATTATTAAATACATATAGTGTGAATAAGGTGATAGAAAAAATATTAATGAATCATAAGATATATTGAATGGAATTTATTTCATTGAATTATATAAATATAATATTATATTAGATGATCCTTGTTAATATATTCATTTTTAATATACCACTACAATAAATTGTAATGGAAACTCTCATGAATTATAAAGGGATACATCAAATTTTCTATACTTGTTTTTTGTAACCAATTGTATATTCAATAATGATGTAATCATTTTTTATGTATCTATATGAGTATGATTGGATCTATTAGTAATATTTTAAATGGATATTGAAATGTACAGTAAAAAGTAATAGGAAATGGGCATGAATGCCCCTGTATCCTATATGAATATTGTGATGAATGAGAAAAATAATTGACTCAGATAACACTAACATGTTGTAGAATATCAAATATCCCATGAAGTGAAGTCCAAAACTAATATGAGAAAATTTAAAAAATTTAAAAGAGATATAGAAAAATTAGGATACGATACATGATCCAATATAAAAATGATTTCTACCCAATTAATGTTATAAAATATAAATACCAATGCGTTTTATAAATAAATAATATGATTTATGCAGAATAAGAAATTTAAAATTCATGACATTATGGTCTTAAAAGGTTTTGATTTCAATGCTAAAATATATAAATATTGAAAAAAAATATTGATTCATACAAAATATTTTGATAATATAATATATAAGAGAATTGAAATAATGCACTACTAAAATGGAAATAATCACACCATAGACATATGTATAAAGTTTATGTGTCTTGGTAAATGATAATAATTGTTATAATTTCATATCCATGAATGTGATATTTGTGGTATAACTTTTTTTAGATGACATTCCTCTTATATCCATGTAAAATTTTAAAATTATTTCAAGATTTACAGGGAAAAATGTTTCAAGATGAGTACAACTATAATCAATCTATACATAAGGAAAATTAGAATATAAGATAATCTTATTAAATAAAAAAGATTCTATGAAATTTGTAAAATATAATAAAATAATAGAAGAATCCATAAACAAAGAAAAATATATTTTTTCTAAATAATGAAACCATTGAAGGATAATAATAAATAAAAGAATAAAATATATGATATTAATCGCTAAAATAAAAAATTTAGATGAAAAATATTACTGTATCATAATGTATAAATTTTTTTTATATAATTGTTAGGTTATAATGTAGAGAATCATGAATCCGGTCTCTATAGATTCATACATACCACAATAATAAATTTAATGAAAATAAAAAATATTACACTATCATTAATAAATATGATAATATATGAATGAATGACTATGTGTAAAGGTAGGAAATATAAACTCTTAGGATCAATGAAAAAATTTACTTGGTTTCCAATAAAAATAATATGGAGTGTGGAAATTTTAATTAGAAGGAAATGATTTTTATATGATGTGTAACTCAAAGGGTTACCACTAAGATGGTTGATATGAATATTGTAAGATATGGATTGGTACACCATTAAGAACTAGATTTTTTATTTATGGTTAAACGGGATGTAACTATATATTAATATATTTAATTTTCATAATTGTTATTAATGAGATAAAACATTGGGAATATATGTGATCAATAAATTTATTCCCATTTAAAAAATGACAAAAAATTTATAGTATTAATATTTTAATTCATTCGTATATAACCTTTCCAAAAAATTAGCAATTTAAAAAATCAATGTGTTGTTAGTTCAATTTTTATGGTGGAAACACAAATCAAAAAAAATATAATGGAGGATAATCATATTAATATGATTTAAATCCATAAAATTATTTTATAGTACAAAAATATATTAATAACTATTAGATCATAAAATGAGATGACGATTGAACAAAAATCAATTATAATTAATATCAAATGGTGAGGAATTACATTTTATATTTTATTTTGACTTACATAGTCTTATTATTTATCATCCTAATAATCCATTATTCATGTAATGATTATATTATCTCATAATTAATATTTCTATTAAATATAGTATCAAACTAGAATATTTATTTTATAATTTTTTGAGAATAAATTAGAATATTTTATCCTAATTTAATGAATAAGATTAAAATTTATAAAAGAAATAAACAATTTTAGTATTTATATCAATTGAGATATATTGAATTTCTTCATATGACATTACTTAAAGAATGTTTTATTTTCTCTTTATTCACAGATATATTATTCTATGTGTGAGAGTGATCTTAAGAAGACTCGTGGTGGGAATAAATTATGACATTTTATACTATTATTGAATAATGTGTGTGAAAAGGTAATTTTGGGTGATTTTGAATTTTTAATTTTTTTTATATTGAATATTGGATTGTTATATTTTGTGTATTTTTCTTTAATTTTATTATGTGTTTGGATTATTTTTTTATATAATTTAAAAAATTTTAAAATCGATATTGTGTCAGGGTAATATGCGATGAAAAATTTATTTTTAATTTATTTTATTTTAGACCAATGATATCCAGTAGTGTATTTGGAAATAAGTAAAATTATCACCATCTATAATATAAATAGTAGAATCAAAGAGGTCCATACTTATGTAATAGAGTTGATGGTTCAATGTTAATTTTTTTAAATGAGAGGTAGTATAGATCATACAGGAGATGTAATTATCCCTACGAAATGATGTAATATATGATCATACATGATTTGATTTATTTATCATTGAGGATATTCTATTTCATATTTCTATAATATATGATTTGAAAATAGATTTATAAAGAAATTCTTTAAATTGTATTATCAACGATAGTAATATGACCATATATTAATGAATATTTGATATATTTATTTATATATAATTATAGAGAAAAATAAGATGAGACAAAAAGTTGAATTATTGCTATATATTCCTCATTTTTTAATAAAATCTATTAATATGGGAGGATGTGGTAGAAAATGGTTCTATGTTGGATTTTTTTGTTAATTTATAGTTTTCTTCAGGTATGGAATTGTTTTATAGAATTATACATGAGAAATTTTAAAATAATAAGATGTTAAATTTAATGGACATGTATTAAATTTCACTAAACTAAAAATGAAAAATGATGGATTTATTCCTAACCACAAGGATATAATAATTTTTATGAATACCCTTTTATACCAAGTAAATTTGGAGGACCTTTTAAATTTATAATGACACATTATTGGGTTGAGATAAATTTAGATGAAATTAATTAATGTATGATATATTTCTTAGTAACCATAATGATTTTATAGGTAATGATTAATGATTATTGGATGTGTAAAAACATAAAATTTGAAATGATGTTATTGGATAATCTTTCTAATAATATTTTTATTATTTTGGATAAAAAAATTATTTGGTTGAGAGGGAACCCTTATATTAGCCTAAATACTGATATTATATTTCATGATATCCTTATAATTTCTTCCCGTAGGCCTAGACGAAAAATGATTTAATTCAATATACTACATTATGATATCTTATAATCCATTATAATGATTATTTGATGTAATTTCAATATCCTACTATATCTACCTTATTTTAACTATATAGGTGTGGTCTAAAAGATTCTTACTAATTTCAATGAATATCCTCACAAATAACATCATTTTTTTCATCATCATTTCAATCTATCATAATAACCCAAGAACTAGTAAAATATATTCAATTGAGAGAAACTTAAATTTCATTTTATCCTCATGGTTTTTTGGATACACATCCTATGGTGGCCTAAACATCCAATGGCCCTATTTATGATAATTTTTCATGATGTCCTATGATAGAGAAATGGTATCACTTCTATAATACCCACATATAGAAATTGATATATTATATAAAATTGAACATTGTTATAGTTTTGTAATATTACCATCATAATTTACCCCTACTCAGTTTTCAATAAATGTTATCTATGTGATTATGTGGCTACCATACCACCCAGATATTACACCAACTTATATGAATACGATAATGACTGATTGGATATTGATAATTCAAAATATGAATTTTTGGGAAGTATTTACTCCAAAAAATGATATTTTTTATTATTAATTATAAATAAATTAATTAAAAATAATTAGGTAAGAGTGGTAAATTATTTATGTTTTTTACTATATTATATTAATCAACACTATTGATAGGTTAACCTCATTTTTAAGAAATCTCTATATTGAAAAAAATTGGGAATCTGTTCGAAGAATTTGCAAGATTAAAGGATGGTAATGGATTAAATATAATTTTTTCTAAAAATATTAATTTAATTCAATGAAAATTATAATTTGGGACAACCAATATGGTGATCGTCACATTTGAGGAGGGTTGTTGAGAAAATTCAAAGATACTTCATGATAATTAAACAACATCATGGTCTCCATCATTTTTTTGACCAAAATGGTTAGATATATCATTATATATTATGGAGATATTTTCATTTTATTTAGGGATTTTTCTAGAATTTTGTGGGTATAAAAATTTTATACATCATCTTAGATAATACATATTATAAAAAAATATGTCATGATTATGAAATAATGTCATATTATTCATCATTTCAATCATTTTTATCTGATAACATATCTAATTAAAGTAAAAAATTATATAAATTCAGATATTGTTATAGGGTGTGTTGCTGATAAAAATAGAGACTTTCCATGGAGATGAAGACATATAACATCTTGATTGGTCGTTCAACAATGAAAATAAATAATAATTCTATCATTTAATGTAATATATCACTTAGAGTCACCCCCATAACATCCAATGGAAACAAATTTTAGAAAAAACAGAATACATTTTTAATATAGTAAAACCAACACACTGTTAAAGATATGTAAAAATAAATATCAATAGATTCAACAATATACTATGAAATACATCATAAAAATGATACTATAATACTGATAATATCATGATGACAATTTAAATTATAAATAAATGTGATCAATGAACAAATTTATTATTCTTTGGCAATTCATGGAACTCATGTCTATCAAATAAAATTTGAGAACATAAATTATAAAATGTGAACAAGAAAGAAACATGTGTATAAAAATTCATATATATGTGTTGGGTATTAATTTCTAACTAGGACTCCACAATACTACACATACAAGTAATGTAGAAAAATATTTTTTCAATTTTTTTTAAACAATAAAAATTGTATAAAGTAAAATGGGATTATTGGAAATAGAGGAACATATTTTAGAAAACACATTTTTTTAAAAATTAATTTTTTACTACTACAAATATACACAAAACATTCACAATGCCACAAATAACCCATAACAACGACCAGACTCTTATTAATGGTTCCATTCCATTAGGAGCATAATAGAACAAATGATCTAGAAGGACTAATAAAGTGGTAAAAACTCAATTTGAAAAATTCAAATACCCTTTCCATGTAATGTCACATTTTCATACAATCAATGTACCCCTACATGGATAAGTTTCTTGTTCCTATTTAACAATACCACATGTATATGAATAATTAATAAATGATTAACTCACATAAAATCCCTTTCAACATTATTCCAAAAACATCAATACTAAGATACTTTCCCTTTTACCATTTTCATTAAATAAAATTGATGAATCATTTTCATATATCTAATCCACCCAAAAGACATGTATCCTATTTTAAAAACATCAAAATTATCAAATCATATTATATTTGATACATTTTATCAACAAAATTTGTAGAAATCAACATAATGAATTTTTTAAAAAACTATTCCCCAAATGAATCCCTTAAAATATATGAAATTATAAGAATTTATATCGTTACATAATTTTATTAAAACAAAAAAGATATATGATTTTTTTACAGATTGGATGAGAATATACAACGATTATATTGTGATAAAAATAAAAATAACCCTGAGAGAATGTAGATATATTGTCACGTCAAAAATTGAAAAATAATAGAAAGAAATCTCAATTTTAATTTTATCAATCATTATTGGCAGAGATCTAAATCGATACATTGGATAAAAATATATAGAATATAATAAATAGGTATAAATCCAAATGAAAAATACAAGAAAAGAATCATGAATAACTAATATCCACCTTTAATGTTTCTTCATTTATTCGATAGTCTTTATCAATTAGTTAGTGAATTGTAATGAAAGATTATTTATAATCCACAATTATTTGAATGTGGAAGAGGTAAAAAAAGAATATATACTATTATTAAATATTTATTGATAATAAGATCATATAATGGACCCCAAAATCAAACAAAAAGGAATGTTCTAAAGGATGAATACTTTTTTCATTTGGATTGAGTGTAATTATGGAGTTGTTGTGAAAATGTGGATACTTATGTGAATATAGGTGAAAAATTAACCCAAATACAATTCATTTTTATTCAATCCCATTCCAAAAAATTTCATTTTCTACTCTATGCAATTTTTTTATAATACATAAATTTATGAAAAAAATTATGAAAAATCTAAAATTTGTTAAAACCACTAAAAATCACTTATAATTCCTTAAATAATTATTATAACACCCTATCAGCCATTAATCTTATCATTAGGATTGTTAGATGTATTTTAGCACTAAAAACATTCTGTTTGTTGATAAATATATATATATATAGTTCATATATATATATATCCCATAAATATTATCCGTCACTAAAAAAATATATTTATACCAAACAAAACTTCCTGAAGGACATATATATTAAATATTCACCAAATAATCACTTTTCTTTAAAAAAAATCACAAGAGAATGAAAATATTATCTTGTAATTAAATGATCAATTTATTTTTTCCAGACACCATTAGATCATTTAATAAGTGAAAATTTTGGATTAGTTAAAGAGATTTAATTTTATAATATTATAATTTTACATGAAACCACTTTTTATATCAAAACATTTCCTATTAGAGAAAGGACCCATAACAATCGCTACTTTTGGTGTACCTAAGGAAATTTTAGTCACCATAAAAATATGAAGGAATATAAGAAAGACATATAGTGTTACTATGATTTTACAAGGACTACAATGGATTTTAATATGTTATATATGGATATTATAATGATAAAATTCTGATAGCTTAATTTTTTCTCAATATAATAAAAACATGTGACCGATTTGTAAGCAATGCGATAATTTCATATATCTAAAATAATATGATTCAAATCAAAAGAAATGTCCCATTACATGATAGAAAATATGGAAAATTCTTCAATCGTTAATTACAATTATTTAAATATACTAATAGAATTTTAATAGAAATTGGATGTATATGTCTATAATATAGTGAGGAATAATATATTCAAATGATTAATTAGATTTCATTATCTATAATATGTATAGAAACTATGAATTTTCAACTGGATATGTATTTTAGAAAGCATGGATTCATAATATAAATAATTTACCATTAAAATCCCATGTATTTGAATCTATGCACATTTTAATAATATGTATGTTATATTAGTTATCTTTTATAGTTTTTAATGTGAGTATTTAATAAAATCACAGTAGTTTGAATTTAGCTTCCAAAACGTTCACAAATATATCCCCAGAGATGGTCCTATAATTTAAAATCCATTACAGATGTAATTTCTACAAGTTTTGGAACATATACTCTTAACAATCATGTGAATAAAATTAATTTTTATAACCATTTAAATTCACTAAACATGCTACAATATATTACTAAAATATGAAAGTGACCATTCCTAGAAAAAACAAAAACTTGTATACTTAATAAAAATCCCCGCTATCTAAGTTATTTAAATTAATAATGATTAAATATAAATTATCTACTAATCCATGTTTTCTAAATGAGTAAATATAAAACATTATAATAATGTGAGATTTTATATTCCACTTTGATTTTTAATACAGATTATTATTTTAAAATTTACTATCCATCCATGATAGTTAGGTTCATCTTGAAAAAAAACTATACCCTTTTCTAAATGGTTTTTGCATTCATCTTTTACACATTCTAATAACTCATAATATTATCAAATAACAGATATAAAAAATCATGTTTCTCAGTAATAATATCAAGGAATTGATACATTGATTTAGTCATCATGTATGGAATAATGCAAAAACTATCATACAGACAGGAGAACCAAAAAATATATTGAATTTAATGTGACTAGAAGGAATCTAATGGTAATGAAAATATTCTTTAATTTTTATCAATTCCATATTTTTAATGTTCTCAAAACAATATAATATCAATATTTTTACCAAAGAAATCAATCATTTTAGAGTTGTTCATCCAACCATCATCACATATAAAACAATTCCCCACTAAACAGATCACACTATCCCATATCATACGATGATTATATTTTAATATGTATTTAAAAAAGAAGAATTCATAATTTTTTATTTCAAAATAATTTTTTATGAGAGAAAAATCATCTAATTAATGTATTTTTACCCCATTTAACTACTATATTTATAATAATAGATTTATGTATACACAATAACATTTACCATTTTATTCTAGACATCATTAAATCTTTATAGATATTTGATTAAAACATATAATATTTAATTCCTCAATATTAATCAATAATATGTTAAAATAATTTTTTATGTCAATCCATCTAACTCATCACTACTTAAAATATTAAATGGGACATGGATTATGAACTTCATCATAATGTTACTTTATTTAAGGCTCGTATGTAAAATTTAATTTATGATTTTAAATTGAAAAAATATAAACACTCAATGAAAGTAATTTAAGTTTTGAGACAATGATTTTTTATTAAATTTCATCAAATAAATTACTTTTTAATGAAATTTTCTACTCGATGATAAATATTAATTAAAATATTTTCCAGGTAATGATTATAGAAAAAAAAATCGTGAATGGCTAATTGAAAATAAAACTAATTTGGGGACAATAAAACAAATCAATAAAAGAATCATAATTATAATTTATATTTGTATACATATGTTATTTAATAAAAATATAAATTTTTAGTCACCCTATTTTATTCCATCACATATATTAAAATCAAAATATATATTACTTTCAAATGTTGAAAACATCATTAATTTTTATTAAAAACCCAAAGCAAGGAATAATATTTTAAAAGGTAAACCTATATCCATTGTATTATTTAAGAATTACATTAATACATCAATAATAAAGATTTCATAAAATAATATTATTCATTACATTAAAAATTCATATATTCCCAAAAATATATATATAACCCAGATTCCAGAAAATAAAAACCATTAATTTTTTAAATAAAGTTTTTAATTGATACATTCAAAAATATTCACATCTAATATAACATCATAAATAAGTAAAAATATTAATAAAATTATTATTTTTCTATAAAATAACATTTCAATAAATTGACATAATTTAATATATTTGAAATTATAAAAAATATTCTTTCCCAAAATTGAAATAAATTTCTAATTTTATCTCTGATGAAAAATATAAATAAAATAAACTTATTTCATCATAATCTATCAATAAAATGTATATAGCATGGACTATAAAGGATTAATTAATTATGCATCAACTAAAAATTATATTTATTAAAATAATACGTAATGGTAGAAATGTTTTCATGGTTACTTAATGAAAACCAATCAAAAAATTCAATATGACTATCCATGGAATGAAAAAATAATGAGGGGATAATAATAAAAAGTGTTCATACATATTAAACAGTGAGGAAAGTTTAAAAACATTTTTTGTAAGGTATGTTCTTAATTTTAATATTTTCTAATAATTATGTTCAATTTTTATTGAAAACTTGAAATAGATATTTTATTTAACTAATCTAGGAGGGAGTAGTTAAAATAAGATAAATATTTGGTAATCTCTCTATCATGTTTAACTGGATACCTAATGAGGATTATTTTTCACTCGGTGAAGTTGGATGACATAGAGTATGACATTGGATACCCACTAAAACATTATAGTGGAAGAATAAATGACTAATGGGCCTTATAGAGTTTTTTGATGAAGGGACAATTCTAGTTTTTTAATCAATTTTTGGTGAATTTTTTGAAATATAATTCTTAAATTTTTTTACATATATTTCAACATGATTTGAATCCTTACTTAATACACTTCATGAACAAGAATTAATGAATGATTTATTTTCCAATATATCTCATATTTTCACTCACTATTGTTAATTGAATCAATCTGGGTATGGGATCCTTGTGTCATTCATATTTATTTGATCTTTACTATATTAGAATCCTATTAATTTATAATATTATAGATAAAGAAAATAATTTGACTATTTATTGGTTAATTCATATTATTGGAGGATATATGGCTCTGAGCCATGTCTAAATTGTCTATATTCAAGGAGGGATGTAAAACATAGTATTATTTTTTTTGATAATGTTTAAATATATGGTTTAAAAAATAATTTAACGGTTTAATTATTAGATTGATATGTTTATCCTAAAGAATTTAAATATTTGTTGAAAATGATTTCTTATAAGAATATGACATTTATTTAGTTTTATAATATTTTTTTGGTATTTTATTTTGTTTAAAATCCCTATAATTGTATAATTATGTGGTGAAATTCATTATTGGAATATGATAACAATATTATAATTAGGTAAATGCAGAGTTTCATGTTAAATACTTCTATTTAAAATTATATTATTAGTTTAATTAATATTTTAATGTTATATTGGCGTGTTTTCTAATGATAAATATGTTATTCCATACGAATTACCTATTATATAGAGTAGTTCACTATTTTAATGGTTTAAAAATTTAGGACAGCAAAACTAGACTACATGTGAAGAAATTTATATATTTTGGATGTTTGAAAGTGAGATTGGTATGACATAAACTATTTCATTCCTTAACGGAGAGTGAGTATTAATAGGGAAGAAAAAAAGGAACAAAATTTTAAAATGAAACATTGGATGATTAATCCAGAAATATTGATATGTAGATATAAATGGGTGTTATTTATTTTCTATTTCATGGTTAATTTTTAGTGTTTTATGATGAAAATTAATTTGTACATTATTAATTATGTCATCGTACATTTAATGAGGATTAATTAATAATAATAAAAACCAATGGTTAATTATTTATTTGAAATAATGGAAATATAGTGATTATTTATTTTTATAACACTGACCATCTGTTGTTATCTAAACGTTCATTGAAATTGGACACTTCCATTCAGCTTGAGCAGGTTGAGATTTGATGGGTCTCTAGAGGCCCAGTGACATGATACATCTTTTGATGATATGGTTTTCCTTCGAGGACCAAATATTCAAGATTACATTTTAATTGAATTGTATTTATGAGTCAATATCTGATAATACATTATGCTTGGATGGATATGGTCAGGTCGTAGATATACAAGATATTCCATGAGCATGGATTATAATATGTCAGATTACTAACAGTAGTTGACATATAAATAAATTAATTGAGTGACATGGTTACACCTACTGACATTATACAATAAAAAATGATATATTTTAAATAGTTGATTATTTACAGTAATTGTATATATTAACATAATAACTCGATTGTATAATTAGTATTATAGTTGTCTATACCAAGGATTATTTTGAAATTTATCTAAAATATACATTTTTTATGTATATTTATCACAAGAATGTTTTCTTAGGAAGAATAATTAATCCTATACATATTGATGAAAATTTCAAGATACACTACAAGGATATGTTCATGTTGCCTTAGGATAATATGGGGTGGGCTATCCAAATATCATTTAATTGAATTTTATGTTACTTTATTTCATTTCAGAACTTGGGATCTTACTTTTAATTAAATTTTTTGCTGTTCATATTTTTATGTATAATTTATATGATGATAAATCCAATTAAGGTTTTATTATTAGTTTCTTCTATATATATATATTGGAAGAATTAATTAAAAAATTTAAAAATAATATACTCATAAGGGTTAAATTAATTACTAATCCTTAATATTAGACCATAGACACTAGAACATATACATTAGTGATTATATAGCATGAATGTTCCCATTTAAAATTTTTCATAAGGCACACAATTATTTCCATAAATTAAATTATAAAATGGTATCCATGTAATTGATTTATCGTGTTTTTATATTTTAAATATTTTTTAATAGATAATATAATAATAGAATATGTATGAAAGTTATATTTACATACCTGGAAGGAATATAAATTTTATAATTCCATGTTTCCTTGCAAGTAATGTAGTTCGTTTTCTTTAGAGAGAAAAATAACTTATAGAAATATGATCACACCATTGGGAGTGAGTTGAGAACTCATGCAACATTTCATCACATAGAGACAAGATATATATTTGTGTTATTATTTATGTTTTATTTATTGGTTACCTAAAGATTTATATAATATATCAATTATTAATATTAGATTAGTTATTTTTGATATATTGAAATGAAATTGATGGTTTTCTATATTGAATATTTTAATATGTTATCATCAAAAGAAGATGGTAAAAATTTTTGGGCATAAGACATACCTCATGACTAAATATGGACATTACATGTTTTTGGTGTTCCTGTTCGGTGTGCTTAGTTCCCTTAGTTCTATTCATCACCCTAATAAACCATGTATCTCATCCATATTTAGATAATTTGGAAAAAAAATTATTCGTGATATATTGTAATCATCATGGATTTATAATGATACTAGATAAAATCATTCCATTTTCAGGGGTACATTGAAATCTCATCACATTCTTTCTATGACTACTATTATCTAGTTCTAGGTGGGGGATATACGCATTGGGAATTTTGTTTTAGAATATACTATTTTAGTGGATAAGGTAGTCATAGTTTTAGTGATTTTATTATATAATCAAATGAATGTATTTGAAATCACCATCTTATTATTCCTCTTGTGATGTTATAATCGATTTATCTAATAATTCACATATCTATTAGTGAAAACTATTTCACAAAAAATTAATGTATTAATTTTCCCCCCCGGTGATAAATTCTAATCTATTATTTTAATTAGTGAATAGGATTATTTTAATTCCCATTATCATTTTTCTTTTGAAAGGGAGGCAATAAGAGGTATGTTTTGAAACTTTTATAATAAAAAATTGTTGTGTATTGATATATTTGTGTCACATTGGGGGTTAATGATCATGTAAACATGGGTCTCAAAAAAATACTCCCCACAAATGATCTTGAATTGGTGACCATTTCTATTGAGAAAAATACAATTATTAAGGGGTTTATCTTTTTTACCATCATTAAAAGTTTCATTTTTATATTTTCTTATTTTGATTTGAATAAATACTAGACGTTTTGGATTTGATATATCATATTGATCAATTTTAAGAATCTATATATTTATAGGATAAGAATTATAACATAAATTATTTGAGTAATTTGTTTTTAGTGATTGCATATTAAAAATTAAAGGATGAGACATCACATATGAATCTTTTATCATAGTAATATCACGATGAGATTACATTGTTGGGTGATGTTTATATTATTCTCATGTTTATATTTTTCCCATTTATATTGTGGGAAGAGGGATATTAGTGTATAGATTGTTGTTGTTTGAGAAATAATGTTAGAGATTATGGAGGGGATATGAATATGGTCTAGTTGTTTTTAGTAGGATTTTTTCATTTTCTTATTGGGAGTATATGTGTGAAATTAGCCCAAGGAGAATATTATACAACAGATTTGGACATTCCCAATGGTTAATTAATCCTATCTTGAAAAAATTATACAATATTGTCCAGTGATTATTTTAATGGAAATATATAATTAACGATTCTATTGAATTTATTTTTAGGTGATTCATCTATCAATTGTACATGGATAATCATCCAAGTCTAATAGAAGTTTATTAATCATTTTATGTTTGAATAAAACTAAATTGCTTTCATTATGGTTTTTATGGCATGTTATTTCAGATTAGGTATTGGGAATGTTATAGAGAGTGTTATTTTTTCTGATTAAGGTAACAAAAAATTTTGAATATCATATGAAGCTTGATGTAGAAGTAATTAAGATTCATAATGGTATCAAAAAGAATATTTTATATAATAATGACATCATGTGAATATAAAAGTTATGGAAATTATTATAGATAGCCTTAAGTACATAGATTAAGTTGATTTCAATATATCATCCCTAGATTGATGGTCAGTACAATTTTAAATTTCAGATTAAAAATTATATACATTTTTCCTATATTATCAATTTTAAGTGATTGGGAAGATCTGGATTCATGAGAACTATTTTTAGAATAAAATCGACCAATTATCTATTCAGATGGTCCCATTTGATTATTTTTATGAAATACCATTCTGTTATCCTTTTTATTGTTTGGATACTAGATAATTCCAATATATTGGTCCTATCATTGTATAAGAGTCCAATAATCATGTGTGGATAATATGAAAGAGGATTTAATGAATCAAATGAAGTGTAATTACTATATAAATAATCAATATCTTTTTATTTTTATTAGAGTTAGAGACCTTTTATTTCTTTATATCTTAACATTGTTAGGAAGTTAAAATATTATAATTTTTGAAATGTTATAATCGTAGTTCCTTGAACTATTGGATATTTTTAGGGCCTTGGTGGTATATGATCATTCAACACAACCCTTATGGTTCACTATTTTTCTTTATGTTTTTCATGTACCTTGACGATGTAAATATGAACTATATATATATAATTTAGTGTCACGTGACAATGTTTGACCTCAGATAGCTAATTGTATAATGATGGAGTAGGTTATGATCATTGATTCAAATTATGAGTTGTTTCATTCTAATTTAATAAGACATAAAAATGTTATTAAAATCATGGATATGTATAAGTGCATACTTAATATGTAGAGGGGTAAATGTGGACCAAGTGACTATAGATATTTGATGGTTATTGTCGATGAATCTTCTCATATATGAGAATCTATATAATGGTTTGTTTTTAATGACCTTTTTCAATGAGGTAAATTAATGAAATAATTTTTTCATAATAATCATATGATTATTGTAAATTTATATTTAGAGTTTCATGTGAAGCAAACAAAAAATTATAGGAGAAATAGGTGTACTCTCAAAAGGGTACACATAAAGGGTCTACTATATACCTAGTGTGGCATATTGTGAACAAGTTAATAATGTAACAGGTGATTTATCACCTTGGACTCCAACAATTTCCATCTATTTGTGTAATATTTAACTAATGGGGCATAATTAATTTATTATAACAAATGAAAAAAAATAATTTTTATTCATTTATTATTGATTTTTATTTTTGAGTCCATGATATTAGTAGTTTTTAGATAATTGTGATATATTATTACATTCATAATATCATCATTTATTAATTTTTATATAATGATTGATTTTATATCTATGAGGGTTTTTATTTGAAACCTTATTGGTGTGTTGGATCCATCATAATAAATTTTTATGTATATCTCACAATTTTTATTGGAAGGTGACTATGTAAGATTACGAACAAGTTATAAAATTCCCTATTTTTTTTAGATTAATGATTTCATATATTATAATTTATTTTAGATGATCGTAGGCTATTATATTTTAATTGTCTTTTATTTTTCTATGTTATACGTGAAACATTTGTTTTATTAAGAATTTGTACTTTTATTATTTATTTGTTTTAAGTATTTTTTGTTTTAATTGTACACATGATATGTGTTTTATGAATACTATAATGAATTTTAAAAATATTATTTTATAATAATTAATTGAATTTAGTTGTTTTTATAATGGAGGTTTGATAATTCAATTTTGGTTAAAATTTTTTATAGGGTTCCAATAAAATGAGTAATTTCAAATTTATCTGTAGAAATGATATTTTTTGATGGAATAGAATATTAGTTTACAAGAATTTTTACCTAAATCATATTATTTTTTTGTATATATTTGTCTCATTATGGGGCATTTAGTAATACACATTATGATAAAAAATTAGGAATTATTAATGTAGATAACAATATTCATTTTAAATTTGGAAAATAAAATATTTTTAATATTCCCATAACATTTAGAATGATGAAATAATATTTTGGAGGTAAATGTTTGTGTTTTATATAATGTATGTGATGTTTTAATTTCTAACAAGTACAATAATGAGAAAAAAATTGATATTTTTATGTATTATGTATTATTTGTGTTTTATATATAGATATTGGAAATTTATTAGATAATCCCTATACATTGACTATAAATTCAAAAGACGTAAATTTTATGTTGACAACTCAAATACATTTTCCTCACAACATATTTAATTGATTTACCACAATAAAAATAGGCTTCTCTACCACCAATACATTAGAATTCAGGTTAAAATATTTTTAATCCATGATTACAGACAGCTTTATAAAACACATCTTTAGTTTATATACATAGAACACATCACGGGTAGAAGTCACATGAGAAGGAAATGGAAATTGTTTTACCATCATTAAATCATTTTTCTAAAACTAGAATTTCTCAGCATAATATGTGGTTAGGTAACCCTAAATCCAAAAATGAAATATCCCAAACCAAGTAATTTTTTTAATAAATAGTTGATCACTATCTTAAAACTCCAATAGATAATGATGTCTAAAAAAACCTATTTTTCCTGGAGTTGATCCCTCACCATCATATTCTAAATCAACTGAGCCTTTTTATCATCTCCTTTAATATATTTTAACCATTGAGAGTATGCTTATATATATGTGAAAACAACTTATAGGTGACTTGTATAGCTGTTTGTTTAGGGATTCAAAATGATCAAATTTTTCCAGACATAACAAATTTTATTATAATATAACTCATTCAGTGATTAATTTTTCTCCCTTAATCCCCCAAAATCAATTACTTAATCATTATGAATATTCTACTAAGTATTAAATGGTTTCAATATATTCCCTTGTTTGTGTGAATGATATGCCATAATTAATTTCAATGATGAACCTAGGAAAAACCGATGAACCTTCAAAATAGAGATGTTAGTATTGAAGTCCGTACTTTACATACATTAATATTAAATATTATTATAACAATATTCCATACATAACATTACAATCCACAATAGAACAATAAATATTTACTGTCTTCGGAAACATGGATACTTAAAAAACTAGTTAATAATAGATCTACATACCTTATAAATTAGTTATTAACAACTCAAAAACTTTTTAGACACATCGTACATAAAAATATTCATCAAATCATATATATAAATAAAACAAAAAAATTGTAAGTTCATATGAACATTAAAGGCAAATAAGGTAGATATCAATTATTATTTAAACATTACAAGAGAATATTGGGTTTTTGAACATGAGATTAACCAATGAAAACTATACCCATTAATTCATTTATCTTAAACATTAAATGAGGAATAAGTCATATGATTTTATAATTGATTAATTAAAAAGGTATCAAAAATTATTTTATCCATGATAACATAACATTGAAATAAGATAATGTCATACAATAGTTCCATAATCATAATAATGGAAATAATATTTCAAGGATACCCAGAAATAAAATCATAATATATTTATATGGGTATTAACAAACATTTACCTACTTCATTATTAATATAACCTCCCATATACCCTTTTGGGGCTTAAGATACCGTCCTATGTACTCCCTTTCAGTCTTTGGATAACATCTCATGTAACATCTTTCAGGATTTGGATAACCTCCCATGTAGCCATAGAGCTCATAGAATAGTAACATTTACCCAATTAATATGAGGTATATATAATTCCTGACCAACCCATCATATAATAAAAAATTATTTCATATTTTTACCACATAATCCTAAAAACAGTCAACATAAGTTAACCAATGGAAAAGAAAATATAAATAACCAATATTTTACCATCCTTACCAAAAACCATCTAGAGAAATAAAAATGATTTAATTATTGGAGAATATCCATATTAAAAAATAAGTAATATCAAATTATTTAATCTCAAATGACTATTCATTTAACAGATCACTTGAATCATTTCGTGGGGAAAATAACCTTTTATTTTCAATGTAATTTTTCAAAATTAAAAAATATTGAAAATATTATATGAAAACATTACATTTAGAATTATCAACGAAACATATAAATGAATATTCATAAAATAGAGGGTTTATTATGGTTTTAAATTTCATTCATTTCATTTATGTAAATATAATGATTCATTTCACATTTTCAGGAAATTTTAAAAGTACCATAAAAGATAATAAATAAAATCTTAATTTTATGCCATATTGTAAAAATAGAATCATGGGTAAATATGAAAATTTCAAATAATATCACCATTATAAAAACATTGTTGATTTTTTTTGAAAATAGTCACATGGATGAAAAGGGGTTTTGACTGAAGTGGGAAATAAATTCAGTCTTCCATATAAGAATTATTTTTTAACCGTGAGTAATTTATTCAAGGAAATTTAACGAAAAAAATAATTAAAATATAAGTCTAGGATAAAATTCAAGGGGATGCATAATGAAATTATTTTATAATTTTTTCCAATTTAAATTTAAATATAAACATTCCCAAGTAATATAAGATTGAGCCGGAAATCTATTACCTCTTGTTCGTCATACTTTTAAATGTTCTATAACCTATTTTATAATTAATATAAATTTATTATAATTACATAACAAAACAATATACATAAATATAATATCATATATGATAACATCATAATATTTCAACACACATTTATTAATAATTCTCTATTAAAGTAATCATTTCTTAGTGAAAACAATATCTCTTTTAATACGAATTATGGTTCGTTTTCTCTTGTCCTTCTTCTTGGATCATGGGTTCATCGTCAATATATTGTTACTATTGATATAAATATAATATAAATTCTTCAGACATACATATGGAGTCATCCATAAAATATATAAATATAAAATTAAACCACACCATTCACAGAGATGAAAGATCGTATAGACACTTGGATGTTGATTCATAAGATGGAGAGAGAGAAAGGTAAATAATAATTAATTTTAAAATAATTTTAATTATAACATATAAATAATATATATAATTAAATATGTCATTTTTACAATCAATAAAAATTATAAATGATAAAAAAAATCACATCCCTTGATAGAGGTGGTAGTCCACACGTATGTGTGAGAAATATTATTGTTTCTATGTTGATTGGTATCTAAAATGATTGATATGATATTTTAATTTCCAAATAATAAATGTGAAATTAAATATTATACTAAATAAAACCTTTAATAATAAAAATCAATAAATTTTTATGATAAAAAATGAGTTGTATCACTACGTGGATGTGGTAGTTCACATGTACACACTCATGATACATTTACATCCCAACTGTTGTAAAAGGTGGTGGATAATGATAGTTACATAATAATAATAATTTTAAATTATACATTGGATATAGAATATGTTATTCTATTATTATTAAAATCTATTTAGTGAATCATAATGATGAAAAAAATTAATATATGACAGGTATGATGATTTACACTTATTCGGTACGCCCCTTTTAGATCCCTGTCTAAGGAGCCTTGTAATTATATTTAAAGAATTAAAGAACAACTAATTAATAGATAAGGAATTTAAGAAGTTAATTTTTAGCCGCATTTTGAGATAAATTTCTTAATGTGATGTAAATAAAATATATAATATGTGACCACTTATAAGAAAATATAATTACACAGTTTGAGCTATAATTATATTAAAATATAAAAAAGTATTTATCTATATAAATGCATCCCAATGGAAAACATTTGTCAAAAAAGAGTATACGTTATAAAGTTTAAATGAAAATAAAATTTATTTAGGTTTTAGTGTTTTTTAAAATCATATATTTTATTTTACACCACCATTAATTGTTTTTAACCTAAACTGATGAAATGACAACATCAATAATAAATTATTATAATTTTACATATAAGTTTACAATTTAATAATAAATGTCCAATGGGTGCAATTTTTTACAATTTTTTTCTATATTTTCTAATTTCAACATTCTAATATTTTGAAATAATATAATAGAATAATATTTAACATAACATATCATTGTTAACATTTTGATAGTATTTATTTAAATATTCACAATCATCATCATTGTTGTTATAAAAATAAAATAGAAATAATTCATACATCAATATTATTTTCTATTTATATAATTTTTAAAGTACAAAAATTCTCGAATAATATGCTACTTATTATATTTCTAAGACAATTTTTTTTTATTTTTTTATTAATCTAATCAATAATATGTTGACAATGAATAAGAATTTATGGTAATTATTAATTAACTAAAATTTATGAACAAATCACCATGATAAAAAAGTTAGAATATTGTTTTCAATTATAATTTATAAACAATCTTATCATCAATTTTATTCTTATGTGGTAGTTTTAGTGATATTTAATACAAAATAGTGAAATATTGAATTTGGTCTGTTATACATTTAATATATAAGTCATAGTCTTTGATAAATGGCACTAACTCACAATATATTCAACACATTGATAGATATAGATAAAATAACCTCATAAAATAATAGAAATAAATGTTTTTAATTGAATGTTGAGGATTATAACATTAGTTTTAACCCCAATTAACAAAGTTTATATTTACCAAGATAATTAAAGTTTACATAGTTACTATTCGTAAATGAAAAAAATAAACGGGAAATATTATCCAAATTTGAATCTCATAATTCCAAATATGAAATACATGTTTTAAGAGTCAATTTATTTTCCTGGAAAATTATAATTTTATATTAATCAAATTAAATGTGATTAAAATTATCTGTTTTGATAGGTTTTTATTTAAGTATAATACATTGTTAAATAAAAATAAAAATATATATTTTTCCAATGGTAATGATTGAATTAATCATATTATGAATGTGTAAATGTAACATTTAAAAAAATTATGATTTTAATAAACAATTGATATTTATGATATGAAATTTTATTTATCAATATAATCCATATTGTTGAAAATTCATTAAAACATCACTATTTTTAGAAAATAATAATCATTTCACTCAAATATTATTTTGCAATAATTATTTATAATTTTCTTTATTTTTACAAATACTTATTCTAATTTTTTTACTAAAATTATATCATTTTATCCCCAAAATGAAATATAAACATTTTTAAGGATAAATATATTAATAAAGCATATAATGACATTAATAAAATGGGGTACTTATCTATCTATATATTTTACTAATTTAAACCATTGTAAAAATTATTAAAACATTATTGATTGATATTCATACCAATAATTTAATGATAATGTTGTAATGGTATTTAATAATATTTTTCATTCTGACATGGGGTTGTCTGTATCACAATGTATTGATTAAATTATATTTAAAGATAAATATAAAATAAAAGATAAATATGTTACATTATATAAATATTAAAATGAATTTCCACCACGAAATTACATCACTCTAATACACTAAAAATATAATATCACTATTTCATTACATCCTCATGTTCATATATAACATATTTAAATTTATGATTCCTCTAGTTAATATAAACAATGTGAGTATTGTAGTTCTATATAACTTTATCTCAATGATCCATGATTTATTCTGATTTTTATTCATAGTAACTATTATTCTCTAGTTGTAAATCATATGTGTTTAGTTTTTGTGATGAATCAATAATGTATTTCCTAATGGGTGATATATGGATCACATCCTTAACTTGAGACATAATCCATTGAAGCACCAAGTGTTATGATATTTTCTATACTCTCTCACGAATCTTGTAGGAGCCAATATATACAAGGATTAAATTTCACCACTTTTTGACTCTCAATAAAATATTCTATGGTGAAATTCATATTAATACCCACACTCCAATATCAAATTCCATATTTCATTAATGATTATTGGAATGAAATTTCAATACACTATATGCTTCCATGAAATTTTATTAAAAAGATATAAATTTCTGTACTATTTCTATATATATCTCCTGAATGAATAGATTTATTTATTTGAATTCACCACAACACATTGTATTTAAACACTTATTTTCATAGAGTACATCATACATAACTATCTAAATGCTTTAGTGTAAGATATTGTTGTAAAATACATGACTAGTTGAAGGTGTAAATCCCAACCACATTGGAAATGCATAGAATAATATCTCAAAATATACACTTAAGATATAATGTATCTCTCAAACTAATCATATGTGTATGTATGATAGTAATTATTGAATGTCATATATGAATCTAGATCCCATTGAATACTTATCTAGAGATTCAAGGTCGCCCATAAATCCCAGTGAAATATTATATAATGTGGCACACAATGCATATATTCCACTTTTTTAATGTGTATTATTACATAATTAGTAGTTTAAAAATATTATATGTGGAAAATAATGATTAATTATGACTTTTGGTGATCTAATATAACCAATATAGCACTATTGTCATTATTCTTTTCAAGGAGTCCAAAAAAATACTTTGTTATTTTTTCCCATTTCTATTCTAGTATGGGTAATGGAAATAATATGACCATAAAGTTATTTATCTAATTCATAACTTGACGACAAAAATAACAATAAAGTACATACTCTACAATATCTCTCATCATTTATTATCACTGTAAATACACTTTTAGATCTCAATTTTTTGATCAAATTATCAGATAAATAGAAAATATTGAACAACGAACTTCATTTAACCGTTCCTTTTTCAGGTCAAGATTGGCTGAAAATGAACCTAGTTTATATGACATTTCATTGCATAATAATAATGGTTTAAATTAAAAACATTTTTAACATTATTTTTTCATTGAAAACTTTTCTTATAGGAATGGTTAATACTTAAATGTATAAATGGTTGAGCATTCATTTGACTAGGATACTATTTCTCTACCTCCTTCATGATTTCATGTTATATATTTTTTAAAACATGAAATATTGTACCATTTCTAATAATAATAAAATATAAGCCACAAATAGTTCTTTTAATTCTTACTATATTAGATTTTTTTATGTTTCCCATGATTTTAACAAATTGAGTAGTCATCATATTTAATTAGAAACAACCATATTTTATAGTGAATATTATACTCTTTCTCTCAGAATATAAATTTGACAAATTTATTATTACTAATGATATCACAAAGTTATTCATAAATATAATTTCTAGACATCATTATAAAAAATAACATAAGTTGAATAAAAATCTTAAGGTGGGTAATTATTCTCATGAAACATAAATATTCAAGAGACATAAGCTACTAATATTTCATTCTTTATAGGACCACATCCTAGTTACTTATCTGATGCATCACTATAGATAACAAGTTCTCCTCCACTATAGGGTAATATAAGTATAGGTTCTCAAACATTGATTGCCTTAATTTCATTGAAATTTTATTCACATAAATTTATCAAATGTGACTAGGTACCATTTTGAGTGAACAAGATGAGTGGATTAGATAGTCATAAGAAATTCATATATAAACAATTATATCAATCTAAAAAAAGAAAACAATTTTTTCTAAACATAATAATTTTTCATAAATGTACAATAGGACCCAAATTTTATAGGTCTACATACATACCTTCTATTGAGATTATATCTCCTTAATGTAAAATATGATTACAACCAGAATTCTCACTTGGTTAAATTTTCATAAAATAACTACTCCCTTAACTTTTAAATAGAATCCAAAAATATTCTATCTCATTGATTTTATAAAAATATTATATGTTTTAAAAATAAAAAACCGATTAATGTAATCTCTATATATTATATTCCTTAAATATATAATGATAGTTGGGGAATTTGTAAGACCAAATGACATTTATATAAGCCCAAAGTTTCAATAAAACATATAGATTATTTTATTGGTTATATCCCCCTATATTAACCCTAATTGAATTTTTTTATAATTAATCTTAGTCTATTAAAATTATTGTCCTCCACAAGGTTGATAAAATTAGTTATCAATATGATAAATATGATACTTCTTCTATATTTTGGTCTTGTTAATATTCCAATAATAAATATAGGGTGACATTGACTTGTCATTATTATTATTAAAAATAAAATGGGAACCCCAGGGTGACACACTTGGCTGAAATAATCCGTTGTAATGATTCTCTTCGAGTTTCTTCATAAATGGTTGCAACTCAATCAAGGCCAATCTATATGGATTATTGTAAATAGGTGTATCACCAAGTATGAGTAAAATTGTAAACACATTTTCCTAAATTTAAGGAATACTAGAAAATTTATTTAGAAAAATATCAGTGAAATTCAAATATAGTTATCATCTCTTCGACGTTGAGTTTCTACCCATCCATAATAGATAAAATCCCTTTTTTATTAGAATCCAAGACCCATAAAAGAGATGAAAACTCCATTGTGAGTTCATATTTATCATGACACTGATATATGGTCAAATAATGGTTTGGAAAATAACATTTGATTTCCATCTGAAGTAATTGGTAATGGATTATGTAAAGATTCTCATTGAAAAACTATAATTAAATAAAATATAACTAGTGGGGTAATAATGAGATATTCATGAAGCGCATTCCCACAATCATTAGTCAGATAGAAAACATAATCATTATATTTGGTCATCAAATGATTGAATTTTTATACTATAATTTCAATATATAATCATTAGGGTCGTGTTTTGATACACATTGAAATAAATTAGATATAAAATTTTGGTTATATTAAGAATAAAAGAATACATAAAATGTTATACTGGAGATGATATATATAACATTCACTATTATATTGTTGTACCCCACCTCAAAAAATATTAATATTTGATATTTCAATTAATTATTTGTAATAAGACATTGCTAATGTTAAGTATCATCAATTTCATATAAAATTCATCAGTGGTTAGTGTAATTCCAATCCCCCTTACATTTGAATCACTGGTGTGTTGGTGGATAATTAAATGATCTTTTTGAGATAATCATATATCTTCATCCCATAACATTATAATTCTATTAAATGGTGACCTTACTTTGTCACAAATAAAGAATTTTCTAGTTACCATAAGATAACTTCATCCATGTCTCATACTACACTATTAGAATAATGTAAGGTTCATCCTCCTTCCTCTATCATTTGTGTTATTATAATTTCATTTTATTTTAGTCTTTCTTTTCTTATGAATACCATGAGAATGATTAAAAAATAAAATATTAATATATATTGGGGTAGGAAATGAAATAATTTATTCCATCCTAACAATTTCTCTTATGGATTACTCTAATTAAAAACTATGTTTTATGAAACTGAATAATTTATCAATTATAATTTCTACTTCAATTATATAACAATAAGTTCACATCACGATTAATGTGAAATTATCCTCATATTTACTAATAGATTCATCATCATGAGACGTTAAATGAAGAAACACATTCTCTATTTTTATGAAAAATACATAGATTTTAATTTTTATGAAATTTCCATATAAACTCTTCCTACAATATAGAGTAAATTTATTCATATTACATAATATTTATTATGATATTACACTATTGATATATTTATTGTTCAAATTTATAGTCACCAAAAATTTAATTTTTCATGATCAAGGAAATAGGGAATATAAATAATCATTTCAATGTAACAAATAGACTTCATAGAAACTAGTGGATTAGATAAACATATAAATGAATGTCGGTGTTGCGTCATTAAGGAATCAATAGAACATTTTTCCATTCTTTTTGATTTTTTATTCTCCACATGATTTACATATTATGAATGTATATTAATCATAGTAATGGTATTCTTCATTCCATTTCCTTGAAAAATTCATTTCTTTTGAGTAAATCATTTTATTTTATAGAACATTTACCATTGTCATAGTTCCACTGGGCTCTATCCATTTACTAATACAAAAAATCATAGTTTTATAAAGAATAGTCAAAGTGGGAACAAAATAATAATAATAAATTATTTATTGGATCCATAAATCATGACATTCCCTTTTAATTCAGGTATATTTTAAGTCAACCCATTATTATTCATGGTCATCATCTATAAAAATCCATCCAACTTTATGAGGTCTAAGATACCCTCTTATTTACTCTCTTTCGGTCATGGGATAACATCCCATGTAGCCTCTTTTGGGATTTGGATAATCTCCCATATACCCTTAGAGATCATAGAATAGTAATATTTTCCCAATTTATTTGATGTATATATAATTCTCGACCAACCAATCACATAATAAAAAATGATTTCATATTTTTACCACATGATCCTAAACACATTCAACATAAGTTAACCAATGTAAAATAAAATATGTTTTTCCAATATTTGACCATCGTTACCAAAAACCATCTAGAGAAATAAAAATGATTTTATTATTGAATAAAATTCCTATTAATTAATAAGTAGTATCAAATTATTTAATCTCAAATGAATATTCATTTAAAATATCACATTAATCATTTCTTGGGGGAAATAACCTATTATTTTCAAAACATATATTCAAAATTTAAAAATTTTTAAAATATTATTTGAAATATTTTCATTTAAAATTATCATGAAAACTTATAAATGAATATTCATAACATATAAGGGTTATTGTGGTTTGAAATTTCATTCATTTCATGTATGTAAAAATAATGATTCCTTTCACATTTTTAGAAAATTTAAAAGCACGCTAAAAGATAATGAATAAAATATTAATTTTATGACGTATTGTAAAAATACAAACATCGGTAAATATGAAATCTAAAAATAAAATCACCATTGTAAATACATTATTGAAATTAGTATTTTTTAAATATTAACAGGGATGAAAATTTGTTTTGACAAAAGTGGGAAATAAATTTAGTTTTCCTTGTAAGCATTATTTTTGAATTGGGAGTAATTAATATGAGGATAATTAAAGAAAAAAGGTATTAAAAAATTAGTCTAGGATAAAATTCAAGTGGATTCATAATGAAATTATTATATAATTGTTTCCAATTTAAATTTAAATATAAACATTCCAAAGTAATAAGATATTTAGTCAAAAATTTATTACCTCATGTTCGAATTACTATTTAATGTTCGATAACCAATTTTATAATAAATTTAAATTTATTATAAATATATAAAAAAATTACATGAATATAATATCATATATGATAACATCATAATATTTCAACACCCATTTATTGATAATTTTCAGTTAAAATAATAATTTCTTAGTGATAACAATATCTATTTTTGTAAGAATTATAGTTCCTTTTATCTTTTCCTTTTGCATGGATCATGGGATCATCTTCAATATAATTTTAATATTGATATAAATATAATATACATTCTCCATCCATACATATAGAGTCATCCATAAAATAGAAATAGATAATTGAACCACACCATTCATGGAGATGAAATATCATATAGACACTTGGATGTTGTTTCTTTATATGTAAAGAGAGAAAGGTAAATAATAATTAATTTTTAATGAATTATAATTATAAAATATATGTATTATATATAATTAAATATAACATTTTTACAATAAATGAAAATATCAAATGCAAAAAAATCGCATCCCTTCATGGAGGTGGTAATCGACACGTATGTGTGAGCAATATTATAGTTTCTCAATTGATTGGTACCTAAAATGATTCATATGATATTTTAATTCCCAAATAATAATTGGGAAATAAAATATTATAACACATTAAAACCCTTAATAATAAAAATGAATAAATTATGATGATAGAAAATGAGTTGTATCGCTACATGGATGTGGTAGTCCACATGTACGCACTCGTGATGCATTTACATCCAAATTGTTGGAATAAGTGGTGGAAAATTATAGTTACATATTAATAATAATGTTAAATTATACTTTGGATATCAACATGTTATTCTATTATTATTCAAATCTATTTAGTGAATCATAATGATGATATAAATTGACAGATGTCAAGTAAGATGATTTAGACTTATTCGGAAGGCCTCTTTTAGATCACTACCTATAGATTATTGGAATTATATTTAAAGAAGAAAAGAACAACTAATTCATAGATAGGGAATTTTAGAAGTTAATTTTTAGTGGTATTTTGAGATAAATGTCTTAATGAGATGTAAATATAATAGATAAGTTGTTACCTTTTATAAGAAAATAAAATTACATAGTTTGAACTATAAAAATATTAAAATATAACTATGTATTTATCGATATAAATGCATCCCATTGGACATATATCTGTCATAATGGAGTATATGTTATAAGGATTATGTGAAAATAAAATTTATGTAGGTTTTATTGTTTTTTAAATTCTTATATTCTGTTTTACACCTCTATTAATTGTTTTTATACTAAACTGAAGAATTGAATACTTAAAAAATAAATTATTATAATTTTACTTATGAGTTTACAATTACATCATTAATGTCTAATGGGTGTAATTTTTTTCCATTTTTTCTCTATATTTTCAAATTTCAGTATACTAATATTTCTGAAATAATTAAATAGAACAATATTTAACATAAAATATCATTCGTCTCATTTTGATTGTATTTATTTAATTTTACATAATAGTCATCATTTTTGTTATAAAAATGAAATATAAATCAATCATAAATCAATATTATTTTATGTTTATAAAATTTTTATAGCAAACGAATCACCAATATTATATTAGTTATTATATTTCTAAAATATCTTTTTTCATTTTTTTAATTAATCGAACCAATAATGTGTTGACGATGAATAACTATTTACGGTGTTTATAAAAGAACAAAAATTTAGGAATAAATAACCATAACAAAAATTTAGAATATTATTTTCAATTGTATTTTATAAAAAAACATATCATCAATTTTATTCATATGTGGTAGTTTTAATGATATTTATTTCAAGATAGTGAAATGTTGAATTTGTTCTTTTATATGTCTAATATATAATACATAATCTATGAAAAATGGAAATAACTCACCATATAGTCAATAAATTGATAGATATGGATAAAATAACTCATAAAATAATAGAAATTACTGTTTTTAATTGAATTCAGAGACTTATAACATTAGTTTTAACCCCAATTAACCATGTTTACATTTACTATGATAATTACAATTTACTATAGTAATTATTCATAAATGCGAAAAATAAAAGGGACATATTATCCAAATTTGAATATCATAATATCAAATATTTAATACATCTTTTAAGAATAAATTTCATATTCTATAAATTTATAATTTTAAATTAATCCAGTAAAATGGGATAAAAATTAATTTTCATGAAATGTTTTTTGTTAAGTATAATTCATTTTTAAATGAAAATACAACAGAATATATTTCCAATGGTAATGACTGAATTAATCATATTATGAATGTGGAAATGTAACATTTAAAATATTTTATGATTGAAATAAACATTATATATTCATTAGATAAAAGTATATTTGTCAATATATTCTACATTGTTTAAATTCATTAAAAATCACCATTTTTAGAAAATAAAAAACAATTCAGTCATTTATTATTTTTCAATAATTATATTAAAATTGATTTTTATTTTTTCAAATAATTATTATAATTTCTTTTAATAAAATCATATCATTTTATCAACAAAATGAAAAAAACATTTTTTAGGAAAAATATATGAATAAAGAATATAATGAAATTCATAAAAATTGGGTACTTATTTATCTATACATTTTCTTTATCTAAAACCTTTTTAAATATTCTTCAAACACTATTTATTGATATTCATTCGATTAATTTAATGAAAATGTTTTAATGGTATATAATAATATGTTTCATTTGGATATGGGGTTGTGTGTATCACAATCTATTGATGATATTTTATTTAAAGATAAATATAAAATAAATGATCAATATGTTACATTATAAAAATATTAAAATAAATTTCTACCTCAAAATTACATCACTCTAATAGAATAAAAATTTAATATATCTATTTCATTATATTCTCAAGTTCCCATGTAACGCATTTAAATTTATGATTCCTCTATTTAACTTTAACCATGCGAATATTGTAGTTCCATAGAACATTATCCCAATTATCCGAGATTTTTTTCTGATTTTTATTCATATTAACTATTATTCTCTTGCAGTAAAGCTTATGTGTTCAGTTTATGTGATGAATAAATAATGTATTTCCTAATGGGTGATATATGGATCACATTCTTGACTTAATAGATCATTATTTGAAGCACTATGTGATATGATATTTTCCTTATTCTCTCATGAATCTTGTAGGGGCCAATATATACAAGGATTAAATTTCAACTCTTTTGAGTCTCAATAAAATATGCTATGGAGAAATTCATATTAATACACACTCTCCAATATCAAATTCCATATTTCATTGATGATTGTTGGAATAAATTTACAATCCACTCCATGCTTCCTTGATATGTTATTAAATAGATATAAATTTCAGTACTTTTTACATAAATATCTCATGAATTAATAGATTTATTAATTTCAATTCACCCCAACACATTTTATATTTATAATTATTTTCATATAGTACATCATATATATTTATCTAAATTCATGAGAGTAAGATATTGCTATAAAATTCATCACTAGGTGAATGTGTACATCCCAACCACTATGGAAATCCATAAAACAATTTCTCAAAATATACTCTGTGGATTTAATGTTTTTCTATGAATAATAATATGTATATGTATGATATATATTCTTGAATATAAACTATAAATCTTGATCCCATTTAATACTTATCCATAGATTCAAGGTAGCACATAAAAATCAGTGAAATGTAATATAATGTGGAACACAATGCATATATTACACTTCATTAATGTATATTATTACATAATTAGTTGTTTAAAAATATTATATGAGGCAAATAAAGATTAATAATGACTTTTTTTGATCTAATATAACCAATATAGAGTTATTGTCATTATTATTTTCATGGAGTCCAAAAAATCCATTGTTATTTTTTTCCATTTTCATTCTAGTATGTGTATTGGAAAAAATATGACCTTAGAATTATTTCTCTTATGCATAACATTATAACATAAATAACTATATGGTACGTACTCTATAATTTTCCTCATCATTTTTTATCACTGGAAATACTCTTTTAGATGTATATTCATTATTCAAATTATTAGATGAATAAAAAATTTTGAACTAAAATTTTCATTTAACCACTCATTTTTCAGGTCTAGATTGAGTAGAAACATACACAGTTCCTCCAAAATTTCATTGCATCATAATAATTGTTGAAATTTAAAACATTTTTAACATTAGTTTTTAGTTGAATAAATTTATTTTATTCATGTTTAAACATTAAATGTATAAATGGTTGAGCATTCATTTGAGTAGGATAATATTTCTCTCCATCCTTCGTGATTGCATTTTATATATTTTTTAAATCATGAAATATTGTAGTGTTTCTAATAATAATCAAATATAAGAAACAATAGTTCATTTAACTCTTACTATATCAATCTTTTTTATGTTTCCCATGATTTTAACTTATTGATTAGTCGTCATCATTAATTAGAAACAACCATCTTTTATAGTGAATATTATACTATTTCTCTCAGAAAATAAATATAAAAATATATTATTAGTATAGATAGCACACATTGATTCAAAAATATAATTTCTAAACATCATTATTTAAAATAACATCATTTAAATAAAAATATTTAGGGGGAAATTTTTATCATGAAATATAATTAATCAAGAGACATAAGATAACACTATATCATTTATTATAGTAACACACCCTAGTCACTAATCTCATTCATCACAATAGATAATAAGTTCTCCTCCATTATAGTGTAATATAAGCATAGGTTCTCAAACTAAGATTTCCTTAATTTTTTTGAAATCATTTTCACATCAATTTATCAAATGTGACTGGGTACCCTTTTGAGTGAACATGATGAGTGCATAAGATAGTCATATGAAATTCAAATTAAAACAATAATATCCATCTAAAAAAACCATATTTTCTAGACATAATAATTGGTCATAAATGTTAAAAAACCCCATATTTTATAGATCCACGTACATACCCTCTATTGAGATTATATCTCCCAAAAGTATAATATGCTTACAACTAAAATTATCACTAGGTAAAATTTTCATAAAATTTCTCTTCCTTAACATATTTAATAAAATCCAAATATTTTCTAACTCATTGATTATAAAATAATATTATCAATTTTAACCAAAAAATACTGACTAATGTAATATATATAGATTATATTCCTTAAATATATAATGATAATTGGGGAATTAGTAAGACAAAATGACATTAATAAATGCCCAATGTTTCAATAACATGTATAGAATAGTTTATTAGTTATATCCACCTATATTAACCCAAATATATTTTTTCTATAATTTCTCTAAGTATATTAAAATTATTTTTCTCCACAAGATTTATCAAATTAGTCATCAATATGAGAAATATGATACTTATTATAGATTTTGGTCTTGTTAAGATTCCAATAATCAATATTTGGGGACATTGACTCGTCACTATTCTTACTAAAAATAAAATGAGAACCCCAAGGTGACACACATGGCTAAAAGAATCCCTTGTAATGATTCTCCTCTAGTTTCTTCATAAATGGATGCAACTAAATCCAGGCAAATCTATATGGATTATTGGAAATAGGTGTATCACCATGTATAAGTAAAATTGTGGGAATATTTTCATGATGGTAAGGAATAATAGAAAATTAATTTAGAAATTTATCAATGAAATTTCTATTTAGTTAACGTCCCTTCAACGTTGAGTTTCTACCCATACATAATAGAAAAGTGCCCCTTTTGAGTAGAATCTAAGACCAATAAAATCAATGAAAATTCTATTGTGTGTTTATATTTATCATGACACAGATATATGATAAAATATATGTTTGGGAAATAAAATTTTATTTCCATCCAACATAATTGATAATGGATTATGTATAGAATCTCATTGTACAACTATAATTAAATTAAATTTAACTAGTGGGGTAATAAACATATATTTAGGTAGCACATTCCCGGAAACATTAATCAGATAAAAAAACAAAATCATTATTTGTTATCATCAAATGATTAAATATTTTTACTACTAATTCAATATCAAATCATTAGGGTCGTGTTTTGATACACATTGAAAGGAAATTAGAAGTAAATGAGAGGGTATATGAAGAATGAAAGAATACCTAAAATGATATAGTTCGGATTGTATATATATAATCACTCCTAAATTTTTTTACCCCACCTCAAAAATACTTATTATGTGATATTTCTATTCACTATATATATTAAGACATTACTAACGTTGAGTATCATCAATCGTATATATATTTCATCACTAGTTAGCATAATTCCCTTCCTCCTTGCAGTTTAATCACTGGTGTGTAGGTGGTTAATTCAATGATCTTTTTAAGATAATCATATATCTACTTCCCATAACAATTGAATTATATTAAATGAAGACCATACTTTTCACACTTAATGAATTTACTAGTTACCTTAATATAATTTCATCCATGTCTCCTACTAAACTATTAGAATAATTGAAGGTTCATCCTACTCCCTCCATCCTTTTTATTATTATAATTTCATTTTAATTCAATCATTATTTTCATATGAATACAATGAAAATGATGGAAAAATAAAATATTAATATATAATCGGGTAGGAAATGAAATAATTTATTTCAACATAACAAATTCTCTTACGGATTACTCCAATTAAAAACTAGGTTTTGTGATACTGAATAATTTATCAATTATAATTTCTAGTTCAATGATATTACAATAAGTGCACATCACAAGTACTATATAATTATCCTCATATTTATTAATAGATTCATCATCAAGCTACATTAATTGAAGAAACACATTCTCCATTTTTATGAAAAATACAAGAATTATAATATTTTCAAAATATCTTTATAAATTCTTCCTACAATATAGAGTAAATTTTTTCTTATTACAATATATTAATTATGATATTACACCGTTGATATACTAACCATTCAAATTTATAGTGAGAAAAAAATTAATTTTTCATGGTCAATAAAATATGGAATATAAATAATCATTTCAATTCAACAAATTGATTTCATAGAAACTACAAGATTAGATAACCATCTAAATTAATGTGGGTGTTTCATCATTAAGGAATCAATAGAACATTAGTCCATACTTATTGATTTTATAGTCTCTATATGATTAATATATTATGAATGTTTCATAATCATAATAATGGTATTAATTATTCCATATACTTGAACATTTAATTTCTTTTGTGTAAATAATTTTATTTAATTGAACATTTAACATTATCATAGTTCCACTGGGATCTATCCATTTAATAATCCAAAAAATCATAGTTTGAGAAAGAATACTCATAGTGGGAAACAAAACAATTATAAAATATTATTTATCGGATCTCTATTTAATGATGTCCCATTTTTATTCATGGATATTTTAGGTAAAACCTTTATTATTCATGGTCATCATTTATAAAAATCCGTCCAAATTTTTCATAATAAAAATATAAATTATCCCAAATATATCAACCATGACGGTAAAACAAGGCTCCTAGTATATGACAACTTATCATGTACTTGAGTATTTGTTGATATATAATAAACCAACTATTTTGGGGGTTATTACCCAAATATGAATCTACTCTATCACAAATCTACAGGAAGTATCATGAAAGGGGTATTTTTATAGTAAAAACAACACTCCATTCACTAGCATAACGTATGAAATTATCGTTTTGTTTGATTATCATATGGGTTCTGAAAAAAATTCATAAACTTTATTACAATGAAAACTAAACCATGATTTGATACCAACTATATAGACCCATAATTTTCTATCATAAATATTATATCATATTAGATAAATATTAAATTAATAAAATTATGATCGATTCAATAACCTTAATGGTTTTGTTTCATTGTACACATGGATGCATATAAAATTGGTTCAAAAAATGATGTACAAAATAATCCACTTATTTCTACACAACTAGATCCTTTATTAGACACAACATATGAAATGCATTATTTCACATAATGTAAAAAATAATACGTAAAAATGTGTGAGATAATATTTTTAGTAAGGGAAAACATGGGAAATACCATGGGTCATTTAAAAAAAACATCAATAGAATGTGTATTCGAACATGATATTAACCGCTAAAAAATAACATGTATAAATCATTAGATCTTAAACACGAGTCAAGGTATTAATCATGTGATTTTAGAAGACATGAATCATAATTTGATTGTAGAAAATGATACTTGAGAACAAAAATTTGGATGAAGAACATTTCATAAATGAAATGAATAAATTGTTCCAAGGTAATAATTAAATAAATATTATGCCAAGGCTACCCAAATCACATCATAACCTATTATACTTTAGAAAACTACCTTTTCATAAACATAAATTTTATGATAATCACCCATGTACCCAAATTTAGGCACATGATAACCACTCATATACACTCTTTTGATCATGGTATAAACAATCATGTACCCACTTCTAGGATTTGTATAACATACCATGAACTATTTGATCTCATTGAACAATAATCATTATCCAAATTAATTTTGGGATATATAATTCTGATTAAACCCCTCACATAATCATATTTCCAATAATATTTATTCCACATGATCATAAAAACATTCAAAAAAACATAACTCGTAGAAAAAAAAATTAAATTCAACAATATTTCAAGTGCTTAATTGTAAAACATATTGTGAAATAGTAAATATGTTATTCTTGAATTATGTACCTTTTAAATAATAAGTAACATCATAAGATGTTATCGTTGTGGAAAATTACATAAAAAGATCACTCTGAGATTTTCTTAAGAAAAACAAACATTTTCATTATGAAATAAATTCTGTAAAATCGAAAAACATAAAAAATAATGTGTAAAAATATTTATTTGAAAATAAGATTTTTTATCTATTGAAGAATCCTTAAAAAAATTTAATGGTAAAGATATTGGGAAATTCTATTCATTTTTGGTATGTCTTAAAAAATCTTTTCACATTTAAGGTAAAAGTCCAAAGTACAACATTATGAAAGTATAAATTAGATTTCTTTTAATATTTTTTTTAAATATTGAAAATTTGTAAAAAGAACATAATTTTTTTTGATAATATTAAAAAATTCTTGAAAACATTTCTTTATTACATGGACATGGGAAAATGATTTTTGACAAAAGATATTATTAAAGTTATTTTTCCTTAAAACATTATTTTCGTCTTTTCAGAACCTATTTTGAATAAAATGAATAAAAAACATGTATTTTTAAGGAAGAAATATAGGATAATAAATTTAATGGTATTTATCTAGAGATTATCACATAATATTTTTCAATAGATGTCAATGTATAAACAATCCTTGTTAAAATGTTATTGAAAAATATATCCCTTAAAAAACATTTTTTTATCGAAATTACTATAAACTATTGTATATAAATTTAATTATATTATAATTATATACCAGAATCCTATACATACATATAACATCAAATATTATCCCCTTATTATTTTTCAGCACTATCTTTTTAATATTTATTTTTTAAAATCATTCTTTTTTTGTGTTAACTGTTTATTTTTCATGTGACTTTCATTATGTAGTCTTTCTCCTTAATCATTGATCATTGATAAACAAAATCATGATTTTGATTATGGTTTTAAATATTCGATATATTCATTATATTTATATTTATATTATTTCATACATATAGAGATTGAAAATTTTAATTACAACGTTCATGGAGATGGATGGTTATACGTATGCCTAAAAACTATTTTAAATTTTCTATCGATGTAATGAAATAAAGGTATAAACCAATTCACCAAAAAAACAGTTATATATATATATATATATCATATAAATTCATTTCAATTGTCCTTATTACCATCCATTCAAAGAAAAATCAAGAAATGAATCACATCGCTTGGTGGATGTGGTAGTCCACACTTACACATAAAAAACATTATTGATTTCCAATGGAATTGGTGGTAACATGATAGATATGATATTAAAACTATAGATGAATATTTATTCATCAATATATAAAAATTAAATCTATAATAATATCCATCCATGAAAAAATTGTGGTTGAAAATGAATTGTATCGCTACACAGAGATCATATTACACACAAAGGCATACACGATACATTCACGTCCCATTTGATATAAAAGATGGAGGATAATGATAATTAAATAACCCTAATAAAATAGAAATATATTTAATATATTTATGTTATTATTCTATAATTAATAGAATATATTTATAAATGGTATAAGTTCAAATAAAATGAAAGAGTTATGGTAGGTAGATTGCATATTTTTCAGAATGTGATTTTAGATATATTTTTACAGATCATAGAAATCTATATTCAATTATATGTGTGGGTTTATTATATTAATATTTGAAGAAATTAAATGATCTATAGTCTACCATTTTGTCACGAACCATTAATATGAAACCCAATACCACACCTAAGTCATGTAAAAAAATTATACAACCCATTCCCGGTACTATGAGGATAAAAAGGGCTTATATCAATATTGATTTTATCTCTTCAAAAGAATCCTTCCATTTCCCACTTTATTCAAATTTAAAACCCATCAAGGTAAGATCTATTTAGGGATATTTTATCCTCAGTAGTTCTATCATGAATAATTTTTAATGAACTATTTTTATAAGAAACTCAATATCTTATATACGTTCATAGGTCTATTTATGAAATAACAACCTGGATCAACTATGGTTCAATGGAAATGGATCTTTGTGACACCACATGATCCATCAAAAAAAATTCGTGAATTTAAAATTATCATTGAGAAAACTTTTCATATATATAATTGAATATTTTGGACAAAAATACAACATCTAAATGGACCTCCTACTCCTTTGACTAATATTAAACTAATATATCATCAAAGAATACCGCCATAAAGGAGTCAATACCTTCATAAACAATTTGGTTCATCTTGAATATAAACTCTATAGATGGATGAAGTTAGCTTAAATAAAATAACATGCACTCAAAATTTAGATATATTCTCTTAATGTGGTTTTGATATTGTCCATCTCCATCACCCCAAACAAGTTGTACCCAAACTTGATATAAATATACTAAAACCCTTCGGATCCCTAGAGTTGATAGAAAAATAGTTAATACAAGGAAAAATATATGTATTATTATTCATCATTACATTAATAATTTCATAGTAATTGAAATGATGATGGATCAAGTATATCTTCTTTGCATATATCAATAGTGATACAAGTAGTTTTAAAATATAGAGAATGAAATATTAGGATCATCCAAAAAACCCTTTAACTCTTTCAACTCATAAAAAGTTATTTGGTAGAGGGAATGGAGATTGGGTTCATCCCAGGAAGATTGTTAATCGTGAAATATACCTCATACTTTTGGAGTAAACTAAAAGACCATTAAGGTATACTTCTGGGAACCTATACGTACCAACAATAGCTTTCCACTTGAACGCTTCTCAATATTATTAAAAAATAATAGAAAACAAACATGAGAGTGACCCTAACATGGGTAAAAGGAAAAATCCACCTCTAACTATCTTGGATCCCTCTCATCATAGAATGAATATATATTCCCATAAGGAGATAGGAACATAACCTTCATGTGGTAACAGTAATTTTGAGCTTCAATTTTTAACATTCAATCATTGTTATAAATTTAGAAAAGATATATATATATATATATATATAATAAAAATCCATTGAACAACTTCAAAATCATTTATTATCTTGTTTCCCTTAATGAGCATAAAAATATTCTCTATTCTATTTCCCAATGATGTGGATAGATAATTTAAGGCATTGACATATATTGTAGTTTCGTAGAATCAATGAAAATAAATGGGATAAATAGACAGGAGAAAAAATTTTAAACTAAAAAATTATAGATGATAAAATAAAAATAATACAATTGATGGTTTAATTCCCCACAATTAACTAATATCAGTTGTCCTCTATTACATATATGAACCTATATTTAGTCCTAGTTTGAGGACTCAAGGAAGAATTTGTGTCCCCTTTCATATTGGAATGAGCTCCCACGCCTTTTTAAGATACAAAATAATCATGGTAACCTAAGTATAATAGTGTCCCACATTAATACACTGGTAATTATAAAATAAATTTTACATAAGATGCACAAGGTAAAATAAATTTAGATGGTTCTTCAAGCCTCTTGATTGTTCGGTTTAGTATTACCTTGATTATAATACTAATAACAATGAATAGATTATTTTCATAATGAATCAACTATTGTATAGTTGTTGAATTGTGACATAATTTTATTTATTACCTTTTAGGACTCCTTACACATTATCATTGTCCTATAAATTTAACTATAGCTCCCACCATGACTTTTGGGTGACAACTAAAACATGTCAGTCCATTATTATCTTCCTCAACCATATACTCCTTATCAAACCTTTATATATATATATATATTGGTAAAAATATAATAATAATTCTAGATAAATTTATTTTATTTAATTACATGTTTAATAAATTATCATTCAAAAATTCACTTTGAGTAGCTTGGGTGATAGGTTAACCGTGACAACAAATTGAGTAGTGTAATTCATTAGAGAATTGGTACCTTGTTCCAGCATCATGAACTCCATGTGTCACTCTACTCTATCAATCATCCTATATTATTTTTGGTTAAATATTTCCTTGAACATAGTATATGTTATATTTAAATAACTATTACATAATACCAATGATGCCAACCACTACTGGATCAACATTTCCATCCATTCATTTTGAACTTTTGGTATGTAGTTATCCCAAATGGATAATAAGTTCTACATAATAATATCAAGGGATGATCCACTTTCCAAACATTTCCAATATCCCCATTTTTAAAAAACACTGAATGGTTATGACATCTTATTCAATAATCTGGATGTCTATTGGTGGTTTACCTAATTGAGTGATCTTTCTGGATCCTTACATATATTTCATATAGGTAATTCTTGATGTATTGATCAAAATAAAAAAAATATATAATCATTATATAAGTCATTAAAATTATAAAATTAATATAAATTAGTAATTGAATCATACCAAAAAACTCAATAGTTGAAAGTTATCTAAAAAACCGCAAATTATTCGTTACTAGATTTTACATAAAATTATATCCCCATCCTCCATAGTGAATTTTAGTTTGACATGATGAAGTGCATTCCAATAACGACCTTTCACCATACACTCTGGCACCAACAACCCTATTCATCACTATCACACTTTCAAAATATCATAAGGGTACTATTTTATCATTTTATAATGTTCTATCATAGTTAAAACTACAGAAAATACATGTTTAACAACTATAATGACCAATGAATTTTTCCAATTTCTACTAGATGAAACATTGATATAAGGTATTAATACTAAAAATATTGGAAGGAAATCACCCTTAAAATAAAATTCAACATGCATATCATTCCCTATGATAATATAAGCATACTATTATTGTAACGCCCCGACCCCAGCTACCCAGAGTCGGTGCATTACATCGTAACATTGGCATGATCACAAAAGATCAAGTCTCGAAAGACCAATTAGTTTAGTAGCCTTGGAAACACTAGATACATTCATACATGTTACATTACATCATAAAATGAAAAACTACAACAACAAAGTCTCCATAGTCCACACTCATATCCTCTTCTGACTATCTCTACAGGTCATTCATAAAATACTTCTTCACATCCTGGAAAATATTAAAACATTGAAAGGGGTGAGCTCAGATGCTCAGTAAGGATAACAATATTGTGGAAGCTTTCATAAATGAACAACAACATTTAAGGCAATGTATAACTAAAACAAAAGCCTTTTAAACATGAAATTCAACATAATATGGCAAAAGTAAAATGAGATAATGCCATTTACTTATTCACATAGATATTCTACTGGTCGAATAATCACATGCAATATCAATAACCACTTTCATAATGAGGGAATGTATAATGCCGAACATTCTGAAAAATTTTTTCAAGGCCTCGGCCAAGACGTCTAAAATGATTAAGGCCTCGGCCAAAACCATAAATCAAACTGGGAAAGGGCCTCGGCCAATTCCACGTCTAGTTTTCTCATGAGACCTACCGATGCATCGAGGAGCTATAGCGGGCTCCACTCGTCACATATTAAGTCCAATACATTCCTCATATGAATAGGTTTAAACATATCATAAACCATAACATAATCGTATCACATAAAACATGCATAAAGGAAACATAACATTTCCACATTTCAATCACAAGATATCAATACAACACATTGAGATAATAAAAATGCTTTAAAAACCATTTTCAATACCAAAATAAATGAAAGTTAAAACTTTGTATTTATTTTTCATTAATGAAAATGGCTTGTAGAGGAAGACGAAACTCAAATAATGGTCACGGTGGCGGAGAAGTCATTGTCGCCGCATAAGTACGGAAAGAAAAACATTCCCTTTTTTCGTTTATCAAAACGCTTTGTATAAAAATATTCCTTTTGAATAAATGTAAAAGTCAAAGGGGTTTATACACCGTATAAAATAAAGTCATGTATAAAACCAAATATGCCTCAATGAAAGGGGATTGAGACGAAGTCCGTAAAAGATCATTTTTTAAAATAAAATAGATCTATTATTTTTATTCACTATAGGTACACATAAAGAATGTAAAAATACAGATTTGGACATAATCATATCATGACATAATTTGAAAGAATGAGATTAACCCAAAGAATAGAAATTGGGTTAAGAAGTTCCCTTACCTTGTGTCTGACTTGACTCAATCGTTATTTAACCTCCTGAATAACAAAATAGAGTCAATATATACCATACTAGGAACCATTTTTAATTTCATTATCCTTTTTATATCACTTATTACAATGTTATGAACATTATGTAATTATTTAAGTTAATAACGGTTGTTTTGTCGATCTTTGGTACTTGAGTCGACAATAAACTTCTTATAATTACATGTTGTTTATGTGGTAGAATATCTATTATCTCCAGAATTATATTCATGATTTAGATTTCATATATATAATATATATCCAGTATATACATTCATTTATAATATTACGTAACATTTAGAGGTAAGAAATGAAATGCGCCGTTCATGGAGACGGTAAGCCGTACGTATGCATGAACCCTACTTTCATTTCAATTTCATATTTAATGGAAGGAAATAATAATGATATAAATGTATAATATAATTCCAGTATAATATAGTGTATAATACCATTTACTCCATCCTTTATACATCCCACATATGGAATTAACGATTCAAATCACTTTGAGGGGGCGGTAGTCCGCACTTCCTAAAATGAAATTATCGCGTTTTACCCATAATGGAAATCATAAAGTATGCCATAAATGAGAAATACAGAAACATAATTAAAACATAAACATATTATATATCATATATAAAAATATTTATATCTTAATGGACACCTTTGAAGGTGTTATATGAGTGTTGAACAATCATCGTTTCGTGAGGCAGAAATTCGCCATCCACAAAAACTGTAAGTTCTTTAACCATTAGATGTAGGTGTGTGTAAGTGTAGCTCTAATCCTTCTAATAACAACATCCTATTATATTTAGGATACTGGTGTTGTTACAAAAGAAATGAATAAAAAGAGTTTAGGGGATTTGAGAAGCAAAATGAAACAAAACAACATTAGAGAAGACATTACCTTAAAATCGGGTAACTCTTTTTGATTCGAGCCAAAGGCTTCCTTGGGAAGAGTTCTGCACAAAGTGAGGCTTCTAGGAGTAAGAGGGGGAATTTGGGAGATTATTTGGGTACATTTTGGCCGAGCCAAATGGCTTGAAGGTGTGAATAAGGTGGGAGAGGTGGGGGCCTTTTATAAGTGGAGAGGAGGGGCACTTTTGGAATGTAATGAAATGTTATTCTATTATACAATTCCTTTCGAATTCTAAAGGTCCCACACTTGTATAATTCGAGGATAATGTGATAAGGGTTCGAAATATCCTCATCTAATAGGCTTTGGAAAAGTTTAAGCCTTGGATTTTTCATTATCTTCTCATTTTATTTAAATCATTATATAATGAGGTCATCGCTCCATCATCATGATGTCATAAATAATTAAATTTATTTAATGTCTAAAAATTCTAAAAAAATACTATGATGTAGGAAATCTTTGTATATTTCCAATGACTATTTATAGTCAAAAATATGACTTGTATATCCCCGTATAAAGTTTTTTTTAGTAAAACATTTAATGTTTGTGTCATTTTTTTATTTTAACATTAAATAAAAGGTATTTATGTCATTTTCCAACTAAAGTGGCTCCATGGGGTCCCCAAGTTGACCCATGGATTGTATTGGTCGGCCATGGAACCTCCAATGATGGTAGGACATGTTTCAAGCTCATCTCATATTATTAAAACATTATTTTTACCTTAAACTACACTAATTATCTCTAATCGCGATTAAGAACTTAAAAGTTACTATTCACCAAAAATTATTTTAATCTCATTCAACCACATTTTACTTCATAATGACAACCATGTATGTCGGATTTTTGAAAATCAAATCACAGAAGTGGTAATATTTCATTTAAACGAAAAATCAGTTATTTAACTACCACTTAGTGGTTTCACTATTCATTAAAAATTGAAGTTTTTCAGAACAATGCCAAAATTTCACCCTAAGCTATAATTGATATTTTGAATTCAAAAATGATGTCTATTTTACAAAATTCCAAAAATATAAGTTGAATTAATTAATTTTATAATTAATTCTTGCTGTCAAAACAAATAGCGTGTTTTTTAGAAACAATTTATTTCAAAAGATTGGCAATTGTTTAGGTCCATTTTCAATGTTAAATTAATTCTAATGACCACCATTGGATAAAATAGTAAAAATATATTCTAATTATACTTTAAAACCACTAAATAGTATAATTCATCACAATAAATTATTTTGATTAAAAAAGGTAGTTTTTAAGTATTTTTCACTATTCATAAAAAATTAGAAGTTCTCAGAAAAATACCAAAAATTCAACATTGGCTAATTTTGATATTCAGAATCCAAAAATGAAGTCCATTTTGAAATATAAAATTTCTATAATTTTAAAAAGAGGTTATTACTATTCATAACAGCTACTTTGATTAGTCGCTGTGTTTTAGAACTCGAAGTTGCGTACAATGCAAGCTATTGCATTATTGAATGAGAAGCGTATCATTAAAGCTCATGGTGTTAAATTCTCCCCTCCTTCAATAAATTGCGTCCTCGCAATTTGAAAATTTTCTTGGAAAATAAAAGGTTGAAAAGAGAAAATACCTTGGGGGAAAACCCACATCGGAAATAAGATTAATAAAATTTAGCCTTAATAAGAGGGAAAGGGAAATGAAAAAGTCACCACCCAATTATGATCTCGATTAGGAGAACATTGGTGGCAATTAGAGACATATAATTGGAGGAAAAAAGTAAATATTTGTAGGGAGTGATTGAGGTCATCAATCACAATCATATGTCAAATTGAGGGCCTCAAAGCCTTCAATCTATGTTGATTTAAAATATCATCAGTTCAACAAGACATAAGGTATTTGGATAACACATTTTTTTGTTTTAATATCTCTTTAATAAAGTTTAAGAATTAATTTATTCATTGAATAAGAGATAGGTATATATATATCTTTATGCATGACAATTAGAGTTTCAACCTTCAACTCATCTTTCACTCAAAAAGATAATAGAACTCAAAAATATTATACTTATCCTAATTGTATAAGGTTCCAAATGTTAACACATACCATTTAGATTAGTAAAATTATTTTGTAATAACCAGGGACTTCCTGTAGGCTAGTGGTAGGAAATAAAGTCCTGTCGCACTATGATTGTGGGGTCGATCCCTGCAGCATTGTTCGACGCGACAGGTTATGCCCCACCCTGCAGGTTGTCCTTTTCCTAAAACTATAGTATCATAATATTCCAAAAATAATCTTCATAAATTTTTTAACCTTAAACAATACTATCCAAAGATCAACTTAATCCATTCCAACCTTTATAGTTATCCAAAATACCTCTGTCCAGACTTTCTCTAAAAGGTCTCTTAATTCCAAAATCAATTTATCAGATTCCCCAAACAAGGTAAAGTTTCTCTTATTGTCACATACTAAAAATATAATTACCTTCATCATATTAAAACCTTACTGAAATCAACAAGTACTGTAGTACAATATTTATATATATCCCAATATTCTTATAACTAGAATATAATCCTTGAGTCCAAAAGCACCAATACATTAGTTATTATGCTTCAACTGTAGTAATAGCATAAGATTGTCCTTGATCCCTTGGCCTTTTCTGAGGTATGTTTCCCTGACGCTTAGGACATTCATTTTCATAATGCCCCATTTTCCTACAATTGTAGCATTCAAAATTGATATCCTCTTTCTTTCCCTTGCAATCACGCGCCTGGTGACCTTTTTCTCCAAATTTATAACAAACTCTCATTCCTTTTAGGCAAGTACCAGGGTGATTCTTCCCACAATTATCAAATAATGGAAAATACTTCTTTCCCTTTTTCCCTTTATCTATATCTTGTTCCACCATTCTCCTATTCTCTTGCTTTACTTTATTGTCACAAGACTTAGAGAATTCCTTTTCTGTCTTGATAGCACATGAGACAATATCACTGTATGTTGAGAAAGATTGTGATACTAAATCTCGATGGAGAAATGGATTTAACCCATCAAATAAACGATCAATATTACTTCATGGGTTACGTATATAATCTGCAGCATGCCTTGCTAACCTTGTAATGTTGGCCTCATACTTTGCGACATTCTCATCCTCCTTTTGTCTCAGACTCAAAAATTGTCTTTCCATATCTACTAGAGGGTCACGAGGATAGTATTTTTCTAGGAAAAGATCTTTGAACTCCCTCCATTCCATATTCGATACTTTATCATCTTCCTTTGTGTTTTGAATCAGCGACCACCACTGATCGGCATCTCCAGTGAGGCGGTAAATTTCCATGATAACCTTCTCCCTTTCGCTACTCCCCAAGGCATGGAATATTTTCTCTAAGGAGTTTATCCATTGATCAGCTACTAATGGATTTGTACCCCCATTAAATGTTGGTGGTTGTTTCCTCATGAAGCGGTCTAACATTAATCATCCACGTTGCAGATCAGGGTGCTCCATACGAGGAAGGTTATTATTCATTCCCTGAGTGAGTTGTCCCAGTATGGTAATAAGTTGATCAGCACCAGTTGTATCACTAGCTCCACCATAATTATATTGAGCAGGTGGGAAATCCCTACACGGAGTGCGTGCATTGATACGGTTTCCATTCCTTCCACTAGGCGCCATTTCTAAATAATGACATAAACTAGATTAGTTTATGAATCAAAATACATAATTACATACTTGTAAAACACTTAACATAAATTGAACTAATTATGGATATAATACATAATTATAAAAATGTTCTCTTTGAGGAAGTATATACTCGTAACCCTTCATAGTGGTTTGTAAAGAAAATGGGAATTATCCTAAGCATATCCCACGGGAGTGTCGTAACCAAGAGTGCAGCAAGGCCCGTTGTCGTGCACCAGTTCCCGTTCGAGTCTAGCTCAAAGCAGTGTTTTCGGGTTTTACCCCTAGGTACATCTGTTCCAGAGCCGCCTCTACCTACTCGTTTCCAGACAGGGATGTATTGCTCGGAAAACTCACAAAATCACTACAATACCAAAATTTTAGGAAGTTCTTCTATACTAATACTCAATGTTCATCTTAGGTCTACGTGCTCTAATTAGAGTTTGTCTAAATCTAGCTTCCACGGTTTATACTAAACTTCCTCTGATACCAAATGTAACGCCCCGACCCTAGCTACCCAGAGTCGGTGCATTACTTATAAACATTGGCATGATCACAAAAGATCATGTCTCGAAAGACCGATTAGTTTAGTATCCTAGGAAACACTAGATACATTCATACATGTTACATTACATCATAAAATGAAAAACTACAACAACAAAGTCTCCATAGTCCACACTCATATCCTCTTCTGACTATCCCTGCAGGTCATTCATAAAATACTTCTTCACATCCTGGAAAATATTAAAACATTGAAAGGGGTGATCTCAGATGCTCAGTAAGGATAACAATATTGCGGAAGCTTTCATAAATAAACATCAACATTTAAGGCAATGTATAACTAAAACAAAAGCCTTTTAAAAATGAAATTCAACATAATATGGAAAAAGTAAAATGATATAATTCCATTTACTTATTCACATGGATATTCTACTGGTCGTATAATCAAATGCAATATCAATAACCACTTTCGTAATGAGGGAATGTATAATGCCGGACATTCTGAAACATTTTGTCAAGGCCTCGGTCAAGACGTCTAAAATGATTATGGCCTCGGCCAAAACAATAAATCAAATTGGGAAAGGGCCTCGGCCAATTCCACGTCTAGTTGTCTCATGAGACCTACCTATGCATCGAGGAGCTATAGCGGGCTCCACTCGTCACTTATTAAGTCCAATACATTCCTCATATGAATAGGTTTAAACAAATCATAAACCATAACATAATCGTATCACATAAAACATGCATAAAGTAAACATATCATTTCCACATTTCAATCACAAGATATCAATACAACACATTGATATAATAAAAATGCTTTAAAAACCATTTTCAATACCAAAATAAATGAAAGTTAAAACTTTGTATTTATTTTTCATTAAAGAAAATGGCTTGTAGAGGAAGCCGAAACTAAAATAATGGTCACTGTGGCGGAGAAGTCGTTGTTGCCACGTAAGTATGGAAAGAAAAACATTCCCTTTTGTCGTTTAGAAAAACGCTTTGTATAAAAAGATTCCTTTTGAATAAATGTAAAAGTCAAAGGGGTTTATACACCGTATAAAATAAAGTCGTGTATAAGACCAAATATGCCTCAATGAAAGGGGATTGAGACGAAGTCCTTAAAAAGATCATTTTTTATAATAAAATAGATCTATTATGTTTATTCACTATAGGTACACATAAAGAACGTAAAAATAAAAAATTGGACATAATAATATCATGACATAATTTGAAAGTATGAGATTAACCCAAAGAATCGAAATTAGGTTAAGAAGTTCCCTTACCTTGTGTCTGACTTGACTCAACCGTTCTTTACCCTCTTGAATAATAAACTAGAGTCAATATATACCTTATTAGGAACCATTTTTAATTTCATTATCCTTTTTATATCACTTATTACAATGTTATGAACATTATGTAATTATTTAAGTTAATAACGGTCGTTTTGTCGATCTTTGGTACTTGAGTCAACAATAAACTTCTTATAATTACATGTTGTTTATGTGGTAGAATATCCATTATCTACAGAATTATATTCATGATTTAGATTTCATATATATCATATATATCCAGTATATACATTCATTTATAATATTACATATCATTTAGAGGTAAGAAATGAAATGCACCGTTCATGGAGACGGTAAGCCGTACGTACGCATAAACGCTACTTTCATTTCAATTTCATATTTAATGGAAGGAAATCATAATGATATAAATGTATAATATAATTCCAATATAATATAGTGTATAATACTATTTACTCCATCCTTTATACATCCCACACATGGCATTAACGATTCAAATAACTTTGAGGGGGCGGTAGTCCGCACTTCCTAAAATTAAATTATCGCGTTTTACCCATAATGGAAATCATAAAGTATGCCATAAATGAGAAATACAGAAGCATAATTAAAACATAAACATATTATATATCATATATAAAAATTGTGATATCTTAATGGCCACCTTTGAAGGTGTTATATGAGTGTTTAACAATCATCGTTTCGTGAGGCAGAAATTCGCCATCCACAGAAACTGTAAGTTCTTTAACCATTAGATGTAGGCGTGTGTAAGTGTAGCTCTAATACTTATTATAACAACATCCTAGTATATTGAGGATACTGGTGTTGTTACAAAAGAAATGAATAAAAAGAGTTTAGGGGGTTTGAGAAGCAAAATGAAACAAAACAAGATTAGAGAAGACATTTCCTTAAAATCGGTTAACTCTTTTTGATTCGAGCCAAAGGCTTCCTTGGGAAGAGTTCTGACCAAAGTGAGGCTTATAGGAGTAAGAGGGGGAAGTTGGGAGAGTATTTGGGTAGAGGTTGGCCGAGCCAAATTGCTTGATGGTGTGAATAAGGTGGGAGAGGTGGGGGCCTTTTATAAGTGGAGAGGAGGGGTACTTTTGGAAAGTAATGAAATGTTATTCTATTATACAATTCATTTTGGATTATAAAGGTCCCAAACATGTATAATTCGAGGATAAAGTGATAAGGGTTCTAAATCTTTTCATCCAATAGGCTTTAGACAAGTGTATGCCTTGGATTTTGCATTATCTTCTCATTTTATTTAAATCGTTAAATAATAATGTCATTGTTGCATCATCATGATGTCATAAATAATTTAATTTATTTAATGTATAAAAATTCTAAAAAAAATACTATGATGTAAGAAATCTTTTTAGCTTTCCAATTACTATTTATAGTAAAAAAATTTGACTTGTATAACCCCATATAAAAATTGTTTTAGTAAAACATTTAATGTTTGGTCATTTTTTTACTTTAACATTAAATAAAAGGTATTTATGTCATTTTCCAACTAAAGTGGCTCCATGGGGTCCCCAAGTTGACCCATGGATTGTATTGGTCGGATATGGCACATCCAATGAGGGTAGGACATGTGTCAAGCTCATCTCATATTATTAAAACATTATTTTTACCTTAAACTACACTAATTACCTCTAATCGCGATTAAGAACTTAAAAGTTACTATTGACCAAAAATTATTTTAATCTCATTCAACAAAATTTTACTTCTTAATTACAACCATGTATGTCAGATTATTTAAAATAAAATCACAGAAGTGGTAATATTTCATTTAAACGAAAAATCAGTTATTTAACTACCACTTAGTGGTTTCACTATTCATTAAAAATTGAGGTTTTTCAGAACAATGCCAAAATTTCACCCTAAGCTAAATTGATATTACGAATTCAAAAATGAAGTCCATTTTGAAATCTAAAATTTCTATAATTTTAAAAAGTGGTTATTACTATTCATAATGGCTACTTTGATTAGTCGCGGTTTTTTAGAACTCGAAGTTGCGTACAATGCAAGCTATTGCATTATTGAATGAGAAGCGTATCAATAAAGCTCGGGGTGTTACAATTATATTTCTTTTTGTTCAAAAACAAAAATATACAAAAATAATTGTATATAAAGTTCCAAAAAAAATAACTAATAACATTATAATAAAAAACCACAACTAATATAAAATTGTAACAAACCATATTAAAAATTAAATTTTTATGTATATAAGTGACAAATTAATCTACTGCTACTTTGTATGATAAGACACCAAACATCAAAATTCCAAAATCAGAGATTCCACATAATTTCCAATCTAGAAATCAACTTAGCATCCTTTCTCACCACTAGACTCATACCATATATATATATGCATAATGTTAATTTAGTTCTTATCTATGACATTTATCCTTCTTTATTATATATGTTAGAAAACACAAGGTCCATATACACCCTCTAGAAAATATATTTTATGAGTAAAACACTAATATAACAACACAATTAATCTATATATCATTTTTCACAATGTAACCGAACATTCTAGTTTAAAATGTTGTCTAAAAAAATTCATCGAATTAAATTTTTTAAATAATTTAGTTATTGTATGTTAATATTTGGGATTTAATAACATGAAAAGTGAAATAAAAAAATAAATTAGAAGGATGAAAATGATAACCATGTTTCTCATAATATTACACTATGTGGGTATAGAATAATAGTATGAAATGAAAAACAAAATGTTTTTTTGAAATATAGGCGATCATTAGCCTATAGGTTATACGTATCTATGACTCCCTAAAAAACATGATGATATATGTGATTATAAACAAGTTTTATTACCTACTACCATATGATGACTCAATAGAAATGAATCATATCACGTATTTTCCTATGATTAGTGAGACACCCATTCTAAAACCAATACAACTTGGGTATCCCATGTGAAGCCACATTCATATATTTCACAATTAATAATTCTCATGACAAATAATATAATATTCCCAATAAAAATCCAATCCAGAATAACATTGAAATATAATTTAGATATAGTATTTTTTTAAATTTATTTATCGATGACTTTTTATAATTAATCTAATTCATAAATGGAATCCCTAAAGAAATTTATAGTTTCATAACAGATTACATAAATAGGGATAATAAATATAAAATCCCCAAATAAATCAATTAATTGGTAAAATAACTATAAAAACAAATTAAAATTACAATAACAATGATTCCACAATAGAACTGTTTAGATATACAGAGGCACATACCTCAAAAGTGATGAAATTTCATCATATTGGTAAAATAAGACTATGTATATAGTGAATGAAACCATTGAAAACTAAAACCGAATCAATCACATCAAAACAATAAACCTAAAACCAAGTTTGAACCTGTTATAGATATTAGGATAATAAATATAGAATGGAACCAGAAAAATATAGATGAAGAGTAATAAAGAAGATAAAACTAAGAAAAGGACAAGATTAAAATTGAAACATTGATCAAAACCCAAAGGTAATAAAACCCTGATTATATAGGGAAGGATTATGACATTATATATGATCACTTATTCAAGATAAATGTAATAAATAAGTGTTTTAATTTTTATTATTTTTTGTGTCTATAAGTGTAAATTAAAAATTAAAAAATATCACATTCTATAGAGTTTTTGTTCAAATTTTTCCCAACCATGACCTAATGATGTAGGGCTACTATTGTCCCCCAATAGCCCCTATAATCTATTCTTTAATTTATCCATAAGGATAATTCCTACCATATGAAAACTGTGTTGGATTTCCAACATACACAAATAGGTCACACAACCACCTAGATAAATCCAACCTATTTTTTCCTTTGATTATTTTAATGGGTAGGATGAATCAATCCCTTTTTTGTTAAACCAATGGAGATTTTTTTTCCAGATACTTTATAACATTAAATCTTTCCTGAACACCCAAACCCAATGTCCCATCATGACCTGATGTCCTATCATGATCAATCAAACCAACCACAATGATTTTCGGATCTGCGCCCAATATTCCTAGAGTTAATGCCACGAAGCCCTACATGACCCCACCTGGTGCTGCCTACCCAAGTTACCTTTACCCTGCCATTAAAAAAAATCAATTGAATTATAGGAATGAATACCATTGGGGAACCCATTCACGATTTCCCTATCTCCCTGATGAAACCAATCACTGTTACAAAATTCCTACTAACGACTTCACAATGATTCTAAGACTTCATTCTAGTCTCCATCAATAGCCTAGCGAAGAACCATTTCCTCACATCTACTTTTGTGTTTCATGAACACCTTATATTAAGGACCACATTGATTGGGCCCCACCTACCTTATGGAACCCATTGAGATCGCCCGAATGAATCCACAACCATCCTACCATTCAACATCACTACCACCCATTCTATATTGTTAATTATTTACAAATCAAAAATCTCCATGGGAATCCCCACCCCAAATTTACATTATTTTGAACACTATTAATACTAACCATTCTCTAATCATACATTTTAGAATTTTCCCAAAAAAATGTTGTTTTCAATCTATAACTCTCAAAAAATATAAAAAATTACATAAAAATATTATAATATAAATGAAATACACACAAGTTACCTATAGGAAGTCCCACCAACACTTGATAATCAGATGTAAATTATTTCCTATTAGAACGTTATATAAAACAATTAGAGAAAAATATCCTAATATAATCTAAGTATCTTGAGGATATCCATTAAATTGATAACTAATATATCCAATTTGTTTATAAATAATTAATTGTAATTATCATGTCAATAGTGTAATTATAAGAAAACATTTATGGTAATAAAAAATCATGATTTCAAATTTTCATGCAAGATATAGTATTAAAAAAGAATAAATATTTTGGGTCTAGGTCTCCACCCTTGATACACACCCTATTAAGATAGAGATATTATAAGGCCCCTGATATCAAAAACCATTCCATTATGTATTTTATAAAGATTATAGGTATCCTAGAGGTGAATTTTTTTCCATGGATAGATTATATTTTTTAATGTCTTCCATTTTATGAATATGTGTTAATGTGTCTGTTTATGAATCTACATTTTTGATCATACAATAATAATTATTTTTCATAGAGTTACGTTTCTAACCATTTAGTATTGTATTGTTCATGAGTCCAGTAATTTTATTTATGGGGTTGATACTGTGTTTAAATTATCACTTTCTTGTTCAATAGATTAGTTCCTTCCCCTGGTTTTTCATGCTACCAATCATTCATTTGAACACATGGCCAATCCATAAAGTTGAAAAACATAGTTGAATGTTTTTACATGAATTCAATCCATGTGGAGTGGTTGATCGTCATAATATTTTATTTATTCATGTGATTTATTGTCTTATACATGTGCTTGATATATATGAAAACAAATTATAGTAAATCTACATGGTTGGTCAACCCCTTAAGAAATAAAATCACATGTTTTCTATAATTTATTTAATTTGACATGAAGGACCCCATTAATTTAAATTATGGGAATAATAAATGGATTGGATTGTTTAAAATGTGAATGAATGAATATAAATGATACCTTTTAATTTTTTATAATTAAGTTCATTAAATGTAAATTGTATGCGAAAACCCAAAATCATATTTTTAGAGATTAGAATTTGAATATCTAGTTTTGTTTCATAAAGATATAAGAAATTATATATGTTGCTCCTTAGATGATATGTTCTTCCCTTCATTTATTTTTATTTATTTTCTTCTTGTATAAGTAATACAATATCATCACTCTAATATACTTTATCCCTTATATAATCAAAATGACGCCCTTGAAACATGTTTATATCTTATTTGCAGCTCTCTCCATCTTGTGTTTTTGATTTTTTATGGTCTTTAAGTTCTCATGATGCAATGGATTTTATTATTATTCTTTTTTTCTTCATTTAGTGATTTTAAAATGATTTAATTTATCATGGATGAATAAATGTAACTAAAATTTTGAAAGATATCATATTAGATATCCCACAATGATTAATTATTGAATTAATATTAAATATTTATAATATATAATAATTATATTAAAATTCTTCTGAAAATATATTTCCTTTGATTATAAATAATATTCAAAGATTAATATTTTAATAATATGGAAACTTAGGTAAATAATATCATAGTTTTATATTGAACATATTTATTTAAATTAACACATTACATAGGATTATATTATTATTCATGAAATTATCAATGAAATTGAAGAAAAATAATAACATATATGATATTCAATATTTTTTTAAATCATGAAAAATCAAAACAAAGATGTATGTATCACATTATATATTATATTCTGATCATTATTTAATGATGACGAATTTATTATAAATTCATGAAATAAAATATTTGAATGAAGATAGTTATATAATGTTTTGGATATATGATATTCATTTTTCCATGAGATTTCAAATAAATTATATGAATTTTTTAAGTGCATGAGTTTTTATATTGTTATTGGTGTTTTGTATTGATATTTATTAGAAAGTGATCTATAATTTTAGACATGTGAACATTTTTTTATTTAACATGGTTAAATTTCATGAAATCGATAAACAATGTAAATTTTATTATATTCAAGGAAAATTATGGAAGCGTCCGGATACTTAATTTTTTTATCTTGTATCCAATCCAATGTTAGAGAAATAATTCATTAATAATAGTTTTTTTGATTTTTATCCTTTGATATCTACAAAGCATATGATAGTTAATACTACACTCTTATTCCTAATAAACCATCTAAATTTTGAAGGGAATCTTTTTTTCCTAAATAAAAAAAAATTAGAGATGAACCAATAAACTCAAAGTTGTATGTGGCATGATGACCTCAATTTATTATCACTATTTTTCTTTGAATTGTGTGGGAAAAATAAATATAATTTGTATTTTTATATAGGATAATTAAATCTTTAAGAATATGTCGATAAATTATTTTGATTTTGGAATTTTTGGTTAGTAATGGGATAGAGGCATATGAATGTAGTGATGGTCGATGATTGTGACTGTGGGGAATATTTTAATATATTAAATTGTGTAGGAATTAAATTGGCGAAGTAGATATGATTCCATTATGATCATTGTTTGTCAAAATAAATTATTTCTTGATTCCCTTAACAGATAATTAGATAATACCTGATGGGATTCCAACACATTGGGTTTCTTAACTCAATTCATGACATACACATCATTATTAAGGTAAATTAGGATTGGACATATAGTAGCTGAAATTTTAGAAATTATAATTTATTTAATAAATGAATTGTTATGGTTCATAGTGATTACTGATAATGATGAAATTAGTGAGAAAATAACAATGAATAATTTTTAGATCCAATAGAACTTGTTAAAAATGATTAGTTTCATAGTATTTGAAATGAATGTGGAATAATATTAATTGATGAAAAATATATTAATTAACATAGATATTTAGTTACTGAACTTTTTCTAATATCTCTTCATTATAGGCGGAAGTACGTTGTCTTATCTAATAAGAAATATAATGTGCCTTAATATTAGAAATATCCATTAATTTTGAGTGTGTATGATATATTATATTTTTTATAATTTTATGTGCTTCACCACTTGTGTCTATAGTGAAATAGACACACAAATGTTTTTCGGGTAGTTCTATAACATTTAGGATTGTAATGAAATTTATGTTAGTCTTCTCCCCAAACCTTACTCTCCTTTTGTCTATATTTTTTATATAATTTCATCATATGATATAATGGGTAATGTTATTGGGTGAATTCCAACATATATTGTGACAAATCTCATTTATAATATAAATTTATGTGAGGGATTCAATATATTGATATATAATACATACACGAATCTGATCAAAGTGAATATAGATTCCTATGGGTATATGTTCATGGAATATTATGTATTAAGTTATAATGTATTTATATAGAAAATAGTGGATTTCAGATATACACTTGATTACTTCCAAATATGATTATAATTAGGTGTTTGGATATATTATATAGAGAATGTCCAAGAAATGATTGAATGCAGTGTAAATTAACATAAATATGTGATGTGCATTGAAAACTAGTCATCGGGGTCTTATAGTGACAACCCCATGAATAATTGGAATTATAGTACTTCTATTTTCAAATATTCCTCTAATACTTAATGATTTAATTATAATAATTACTTGGATAGTGATCCATGATTAAGATGGAAAAAATAGATTTATCAATTTAGGGGAGGAATTATCTTCATTTCTATATTTAATGAGATTTATTATTCTTCGTTCACATTTTTATGAGTGGTTATGGGGATGATCATTCTGAGTATACATGTCCTTCCTACCCAATGCCAATATAAATTATTTTTAGGTACATCATATCTTGTTAGTGATCGAGATGGGTGTTAAAATATTGAGATGTTTCTTAGTAGCTGCAAGAGCTTCATGGTCATTATTGAAGATTTACATTATTACCTTTTAGTTGTTTAGTATTTTTTGTAATATTATAGGTATTAGTATTGATTCAATAATAATATGATCTTTTTACAGGTGGGTAATCATCGAATCAATTATACCTTAATTTCATATTTTTTGTAATGCCTCACATGTGATTGAATTTTGTTCCCTCGGTGACAGTCACATACCCATGGCATATTGGAAAGTAGAGTGTAATGATTTATTATATATATATATATAGGTCTCTAACTATCTTCATTTTCGACCCATGAAGCGTAACTTTAGAAGGAGTGGTTCAGGATAAAGTTTTAACAGAGTATATGAACAATAGATATTTTTTCGTAATTTGGATGTAGTTAGGATGCATGGGTTTAAAGGGAAATGTCATTAACTAGGCATAGTAAAGTTTGTAAAAAAGTATTTTTTCCATTAAAACGAATTTTAGACACACCTATGATTAAAAAAATAACCTTTATGTTTAATATTTAATTTATATCTTAATTGAGGATATGGAAATATTATAGGTCCATATATCATGTTTCTCTGATTAGGTGTTTTAATTAAGTAGATGGTTGGAAATTAGGACCAAATAAATGAAAATTAAACAACATTAGATGTTCATTTTCATTGGATTAGGAGTCCCAGATTCTTTTTATATTGTAAATATGGATCATGGGTGACATACCATTCAATATCAATTTATCATCATGACCGTAGTAACCCAGAGTCGGTGCAATATTATATAACATTGGCATGATCACAAAAGATCAAGTTCTGAAGGACAAATTAGTTTAGTAGCCATGGAATAACTAGATACATTCATAAAGTTTACATTACAACATAAAATGAAAACTACTATAACAAAATCTTGTCTTCATATCCCCTCATACTATCCCTGCAGGTCATTCATAAATTACTCCTTCACATCCTAGGAAAAGTAAAACATTGAAAGTGCTGAGCTCAGATGCTCAGTAAGGATAACAATATAGCAGAAACCTTCATAAAAAATCATAAAAATTTTCGGAAATGTATAAATAAAACAAAATCCTTTTAAACCTGAACTTCATTGTAATATGGAAAAGATAAAATGAAATAATTCCTTTTACTTATTCAAATGGATATTCTACTAGTCGAATAATCAAATGCAATATCAATAACTACTTTCATAATGATGAAATGCATAATTCCAAACTATCATTACAACATAGTCAGGGCATCATGCCAATACTAAAAATAAGAATTCTTCAAGGCCTTGTGCCAAGACACTACTTTGCCTCATAAGACCTATCGATGCATCAAGGATTTATAGAGGGATCCACTCGTCACTTATTAAGTCCAATGCATTCCTCATATGGACATGTTTAATCATAACATAAATATTCATATTAAAAATAGCATATGAAAGATCAATACTTTCTCTAAAGACCATGTGTGGTATAAAAATAAAACATCCACAGTCAAAAATATCACAAAACCTTTAATACAATATGGAAGTTCTATGTCACAATAAATCAACTTCAAATAAGCTTAAATCCATCAAAGGATGTTGACATAAGTTAAATTAAAACTGTTTGAGAGAAATATCTATTTTTTTGAAATCATTTAAAAGTCACATAATTATAAAATAAAACATTTAATTTGAAAATTTTCTTATTAGCTTGTATGGGAATTTTCTACGATTTTATAACGGCGGAAAATAGTTGCACCCACCGTATATGTTAAAAAAGACATTATTACCTTAATTCTGTCAAAAAGGATAAAAAGGACCTGGTTTGGAATGAAACCAAAATATTCCTTTATGAAAATCTTATAAAAAGTCAACAAGGGTATAAATGACTTTATCCTATAGTCTTTAAAATATTAAGAATTATTTGAAATACATTTTTAAGAAACATGGATGTGGATGATAAAAAGGTCAAAGTAGATAATTACGTATAAACAACCTCTATTAATGAAGAGATTGTGATATAAACCCTTACCATATGTTATTCCATGGTTGATGGTAGGATAAACTCCGATATAATGCTAAAATGATAATTATTAATTATACAAGAATATGATATCATATATTATCTTTTAACATTCTTTTATTAATAATATCTTAGTATTATCGTTGTTTCGGGTGTTAAATTACTCGTTTTCTTTTATATGTTTTGATACATAATCCATGTTTGTTAGGTATTGGTTGTATCTTATATATATCCAGAATCATATCAAGTCCTTAAACATTATTTTTAATCATCAAATGAGAATTAGATTTGAATGGATACGATGGGGAATGAATCTCATCGTGCTCGTGGAGACGGTAGTCCATACGTACGCACGAGCGACAATATTATTCTGTTGATATTAAAATAATATATAATTGGATGGTATATCATATATACAGAATAATTATCATGTTATGTTTATTATTAAAATGAATTAAACATCCTTATTATACCCATACAAATAATAATATATTTAATAACAATTACACCATGACATTGAGACAGTAAGCCCTACATACGAACGTATGGTGACATGTCATTAAAAGGATGGATAGAATAGTGAACATGGTTGTACCATATTTATAATAAAATTATATTATATAGAAGATACTAGAGTTATTATTTTATACTGGAAATAACAAAGAATGAAGAAGTTGAAGAATAAAGGAACTTGAAAGAGGGTGGTGAAATCATTACCTCTTCTTCAGGTTCTTCGTTTTGATTTCATCAAAAGGGCTCATTAGGTTGGCTTTCTGATCAAACGAAGTCCTCTAGGATGAAGTGTGGGAAGTTGTGAGAGTATTTGGGCAGTGTTTGGCCGAACCAAACGGCTTTGATGGTGTAAATAATTGGTTTGAAGTTGTGTCCTTTTATAAGGGGGAGGAGGGGCTCTTTAGAAAAAACATAAAGTATTATTATATAAGAAATTCATATTTTCTTTATAAAGGATACAATGTGGATTATTCAACGTATAAGGTAGGTTTGGGTCTAAATACATTCAATAAATAGATTTTAGATAGTTTTCATTCATTATATTATCCTTATCTTTTAGTTTTAACTATTACTTAATTAGTTTGACATTTACCATGTCACTTTGTATTTTTATATTATATTGTTAATAAAATTATTACATATATCCAAGAGTCCCCCAAGGGACCCATTAATGATAAAACTATCATGATATAAGTCCTTTGGCCGAACCTTAGATTTTTAGTAATAGAATATCAATAAATAATATATTATTTGTTTTAAAAACTATTTTAGTTCAATTTTTACACTATTGGGTATTTTGTTTTTGATAATTTCATAACAACAGTATTACTTCGAATAAAATTTATATAATCAGTCCTAATATGTCATATTAACCTAGAAAATTAGTGGATTTCATAAAAAGTCACCAATTACATTTATTTTGATATTTATAATATCAATAATTTTAATATTTCATTAATTAGGTAATTACTGCATCACCATTGTGTCATAAATAAATTATCTTATATAGTTATTATGTATCTATTTTGATGTTATTTAAATTAAAATAAAATAAATAATTATTATAATAAAAATTCAGTTTTAAACCATGACTCAGTGGATTTCACTTTTCCTCAAAAATTGAATGTTTTCAAAAAAATACTAAAATTTTACCCTAGGTTAATTTCGATATTTGAATCCAAAAATGATGTCTATTTTTCCAAATTGAAAACATATAAGTTGCATTTATTAATTTAAAATTATTTCCCTTTGTTTAAAAAATCGTGTTTTTAAGAGATAATAACTATCAAAAGATTGACACCTGTTTATGTCCAGTTTAAATGTGAAATTACGTCCAATGACCAAAATTGTATTAAATGGTAAAAATATATTTAAATATACTTTATAACCAATCAAATTCATAATTTATCACTATTAATTATTTCTATTTAAAAAGTTGTATTTAATTAAAATTTATTAATTTTCACAATTCATCAAACTATAATATTTATCTGAAAAGTAACAAAACGTTCTCAAAACTAAATTCTTATATCCATAATCTAAAGAAGAAGATTATGTGTTCAAATTTAATATATAAAAGTTTAAAATATTTGATTTAAATCAGCTTCTCCATTAAACGGTGGTAAAATTGCATTTTTTTTAAAATACATCTTTTATATGAAAAAAATTTATTTATTCTTACATTATGTCTAAGAAACTCATAATATGGATTAAAAAATTATAAGGATTATATAATGTTAAAAATTCAGTTAATATTATGTATAACCGCTTATGAACGCCTTGTTTGTTAAGTCATGGTATGCAAGAACTTGGTGTTGCGTGTAGTGAAAGTTATTGAATTACTTTGAAAAAATAACGTACTATGAGATCTTGGGCTGTTACATTCTTCCATCCTTTAATAAATTGCATCTTCACAATTTGAAATTTTTATTTGAAAATAAATGGTTGAAAATAGAAAATACCTTTGGGGAAAACCCACATCAGAAATAAGGTTAATAAAATTTAGTCTTAATAAGAGGGAAAGGGAAATGAAAAAGTCACCACCAAATTATGATCTCGATTAGGAGAAAATTGGTGGAAATTAGAGGCATATAATTGGAGGAAAAACATAAATATTTTTAGGGAGTGATTGAGGTCATCAATCACAAACAAGTGTAAAATTGAGGGCCTCAAAGCCTTCAATAAATGGTGATTTAAAATATCATTAGTTTAACAAAACCTATGGTATTAGGATAAAACATTTTTTTATTTTAATATCCCTTAACTAAAGTTTAATAATTAATTTATTCATAGAATTAGAGAGAGGTATATATATATATACTTGACATGTAGAGTTTCAACCTTCAACTAATTTCTTCCACAAACAAATCGTTCACTCAAAAAGATAACAGAACTCAAAAATATTTTATTTATTCTAATCGTACAAGGTTCCAAATATTAAGACATACCATTTAGATTAAGAACACTATTTTTTAATAACCAGGGACCTCATATTGTCTAGTGGTAGGTAATAAAGGCATGTCGCGCTATGGTTGTGGGTTTGATTCATGTAGCTTTGTCCGACGTGACGAGTGATCGCCCGACCTGCAGGTTTTCCTTTTCCTAAAACTATAATATTATAATATAACAAAAATAATCTTAAGAAATGTTTTGACCATAATCCATACTATCCAAATTTGAACATAATCCATTCCAACCTTTATAGTTATCCAAAATACTTCTGTCCAAACTCTCTCTCTTAAAGGTTTCGCAATTCCAAAATCTATTGTGACAATAGATTCCCCAAACAAAGTAATGGTTCTTCTTTTCATATACTAAAAATATGATTACAATCATCATATTAAAACATTAATGAAAACAACAAGTACTGCAGCACAATCCTTATATATCACATTATTCCTATAACCATAATATATTCCATGAGTCCAAAAACACATATACATTAATAATTCAACTTTATCTGTAGTAATATCATAATCTTGTCCTTGATCCCTTGGCCTTTTCTGAGGAAAGTTTCCTTGGCACATAGGGAATTCATTATCAAAATTCCCCATTTCTCTACAAGTGTATCATTCAACATTGACAACCTCTTTCTTTCCCTTGCAATCACGAGTCATGCGACCTTTTTGGCCACATTTGCAACAAACTCCCATTCCTTTTATGAAAGTACCAAGGTGTTTCTTACCAAAATTATCACATAATGGAAAATCCTTCATTCCTTTTTTCCCTTTAACTGTCTCTTGATCCACTATTATCTTCTACTCTTGCTTTACTTCGTTGTCATAAGACTTAGAGAATTCTTTTTCTATCTTGATAGCACATGAGAGAATATCTTTGTATGATGAGAATGATTGTGATACTAAAGCTCGATGAAGAAATGGTTTTAACCCATCGAAAAAACAATAAATCTTCCTTATTGGGTTACGTATATAATCTTCATCATTCCTCGCTATCCTTGTTAAGTTAGCCTCATACTTTTCAACATTCTCATCCACAATTTGTCTCAGACTCAAAAGTTTCCTTTCCATATCCGCTCGATGGTTACGAGGAAAGTATTTTTCTAAGAAAATATCTTTGAACTCCCTCCATTCCATATTTTATACTTCATCATCTTCATTTGTGTTTTTTATCAATAACCACCGTTGATCAACATCTCCAGTGAGGTGATAAACTGCCATGATAACATTCTCCCTTTCACTACTCCTCAAAGCCTAAAATATTTTTTCGAGGGAACTTATACATTGCTCAGATACAAATGGATTTGTACTCCCATTGAACATTGGTGGTTGTTTCCTCATTAAGCGATCTAACATGGACCCTCCATGATGTGGATCAGGGTGCTCCATACGGGTAAGGTTATTATTCATAACATGATTGAGTTGTCCCAGTATGGTGATTTGTTGATCAGCACCAGTTGTATCACCAACTCCACTATAATTATCTTGAGAAGGAGGGAAATTCATACATGGAGTGAGTGCATTGATACTTTTTCCATTCCTTCCACTAGGCGCCATTTCTAAACATTGGCATACACTAGATTAGTTTATGAATCACAATACATAAATCCAAACTTGTAAAACACTTAACATAAATTGAACAGTTTGTGGATATAATCCATAATCATAAAAATGTTTTCATTTTGGATTTATATACTAATAAATCCTTAATAATACTTTCTAATGAAAATGAGAATTATCCTAAGCATATCCCCCGGGAGTGTTGTTACCACGAGTGCATCAAGGCCCATTGTCATGCACTAGATCACATTGAAGTCTAGCTCGAAGCGGTGTTTTCAGGTTTTACCCCTAGGTACATCTGTGCCAGAGATGCCTCTACCTACTCATATCTAGACATGGATGTATTTCTCAGAAAACTCACAAAATCTCTACAATACCAAAATTCTAGGATGTTCTTCTATACTAATCCTCAATGTCCATCTTAGGGCTATGTGCTCTAATCAGAGTTTATCTAAATCTAGCTTCCATGGTTTGTACTAAACATCCACTGATACCAACTCTAAAACCCTGACCCCAGTTACCCAGAGTTAGGGTATTATTACATAACATTGGAATGATCCCAAAAGATCAAGTCGTAAAGGACCGATTAGTTTAGTATCCTCAGAATAACTAAATACATTCTTAAAGTTTACATTACATCATAAAGTAAAAACTACTACAACAACATCTTTTCTTCATATCCCCTCAAACTATCCCTGCAGGTCATTCATTAATTACTTTTTCACATCTGGGCAATTGTAAAACATTGAAAGAGGTGAGATCAGATTCATAGTAAGGATAACAATATAGCGGAAACTTGCATTAATAAGCATAAAAATTTAAGGCAATGTATAACTAAAACAAAAACCTTTTAAACATGAACTTCATCATAATATGGAAAAGACAAAATGAAATAATCCCATTTACATATTCACATGGATATTATACTATTCGAATACTCACATGTAATATCAATAGCCACTTTCACAATGATGGAATGCATAATGACAGACTATCATAACCACAAAGTCAAGGCCTCGTTTCAAGACTACAAATAGAATTTTTTCAAGGCCTTGTGCCAAGACACTAGTTTGTTTCATGAGACCAACTGATGCATCTAGGAGCTATAACAGGCTCCACCAATCACTTATTAAGTCCAATGCATTCCTCATAGGAACAAGTTTAAACATATCATAAATATTCATATTAAAAATAGCATACGAAATGTCAATACATTCTCCATACACCATGATTGTTATAAAAATAACACATCCACATTTAAACATATCACAAAACCTTCAATACAATATATAAGTTTTGTATCACAATAAATCAACTTCAAATAATCTTAAAATCCATCAAACAATGTTCACATAGATGAAATCAAAACTATTTGAGAGAAATATCTCTATTTTGAAATAATTTAATGGTCACATAATTATAAAATAAAACATTTTCTTTGAAAATTTTCTTATAAGCTTGTAAGGGAAGAATCAACGATTTTATAATGGTGGAAAATAGTTGCACCTGCTGTATATGTTAAAAAAGACATTCTTACCTTAATTCTGTCGAAAATGATAAAAAGTTCTTTTTTGGAAAATTACAGAAATATTATTTTATAAAATTCTTATAAAAATTCAACATGAGTGTAAATTAATTTATCCCATAGTCTTTAAAATATTATGAATTATTTGAAATACATTTGTAAGAATCATGGATTTGGATAATAAAGAGGTTCCAGTAGATAATTACGTATAAACAACCTCAGATAATGAAGATACTGTGAAATAACCCACACCTTGTACTATTCCATGGTTGAGGGTAGGTTAACCTCCTGTATAATTGTGAAATAATTTTTTTTAAATTATACAAGTTTTGGGCAAGAAACCCTTCAAGGTAACATTAAAGTATTTTTGGGTTGATTGTGTTTGTGGACAAAGTAGGTTTCCATGGAGAATTGTCGAGTTCCTATGAATTTGTGGACAATCATTGTTGACAAAGAACAATGAAAAAGGAAATAACGATCTGGAGGCGGTACAAAAGAGCAGTACGAGGTGGCGCCATTTACCAGTGTTTGCCAAATTTTGGGTGACCAAAATCTGGAGTTTGCTGAGCATCGAGAAAATAGGATTTCCATGAAGATAATAATTTAACATGGCAATGGCATGAATTTCGAGAAGATAGGATGCATGGTTTGGAAATCGCAAAGACCAGAAAAATGGAGGCGGTGAGTCTTCGCAATTACGACAAGATTCGCGAACGGTAGAGGCTAAAGCGCATCGCGATAGTGATGGGCTTTGCAAGGGAGATTCGCGACGATGAAGGGAATTGCGAGGGAGCTTTGTGGCGAAGGAACGAAGTAATGTTGACGGTAATGCTCCGCGATTACGATGAGCTCTACGATCTAAAAATTGCCGAGGTGCTTTGCGATTTGGAAAGAATTCCAGTGGAAACATAAGAGCTTCGCGATTGGCGATGAGGTGGTGTTGACTTCGCGCGGAAGGGTTGAGGGTCGGTGGAATCTCCTATAATGAGAGGCTGACCCCCTCGAGTGAAGTAGAGATTATTTTCAGAGAAGATCATTTGCTCTCGTTTTGCGAAAGTAGTTCGCGGAGCCAGTGTGCTTCGCGAAAGAGGAGCTAACAGTGGCTATTATAGCTCTGTGACACCTGCGAGCTCCGCGTTTCCTTAGTACGCTTCGCGAGGGACATTGCTTTATGACGACTTGAGCTTCGCGTTAGTTCTTCTCTGTAGTGCTTCGCGAGAGTGCTTCGCAAAAGGTAGGAGCTTTACGAAGGCTTGTTTGAGCTTCGCGAAATTGGGATCCTAGCGAAGTTGGGTGCTTTGCGAAGGTGTTTCCAATGGTAGTTGCCCAGTGGTCAGAGGCAAATGGGTATTCATCAGTGGATGAAAGTTGGACTTCAACAGAGCATCTATCAACAGTTAAGTATGCATTAATTAGTGATAATTAAGAGACCTATAGGTCTATAAACTGTGACTAGATTCCCTTCACAGAGTAGTGAGCTTAAGAAGAGGATGTAGGTGATCCTCTCAAGCGGAAGTGAGACAGAGAGAGAGAAATATGGAGTGACCCTTGGGAAAGTAGTGAGCTGACTCTAAACCTTTAAAGGGCAGTGAGCCTAGGCATAGAAGTGATCTATCCCAAACCATTGTATCCACTACTAGTGAAGTTTAGTGGAATTGGTACGACCAGCAGCTTGTCGGTATATGCTCCTTGGATGTAGCCCTTTGCGGTGAACCAAGTAAAATTGTTGTGTCATGTGCATTCTTTACTTTCTGTTTACTTTGTGCAACAGGAAAGTGAGAGAAGAGTGTTTTGCTTAACAGCGAAACAAGATCATAACGGGCATTAATTTTAAATTAGTCATACCCTGATTCACCCCCCCCCCCTCTCAGGGTATTCAGCCTTGTGGACCTAACAATTGGTATCAGAGGAGGTTGACAGTTGTTCTTCTCTCAAATGGAGGTCACTAATCATAGATGGATTCTGATCTTCGACGGATGTAATTTTTAGATATGGAAGAATCGAATGCAACACTATTTCCGATCTTTGGGAATGGATGTGTTTTCAGCAGCTATTCATGGTATCACAGCTGATATTACTAGTGGTGCATTATCAGATGCTAATCACAAAGAGTTGGATGATGATTCCAAAGCAATCAATGCCTTAGGGGATCCCTCTCCAATCCCATATATACAAAGGTGATGTCATGAAAAACATCACATGCCATGTGGGAAAATCTTTTTAATATATATGAATGGGATACAAAGGTTAGATAGGCAAAGCTACAGGTGTTGTGGAACAAATATGAAGATCTAAAAATGAACCTGAATGAGTCTGTTGATGCATTCTTTGACAGGGTAAACACTGTTATGGAAGATATGCGAGGTCTTGGAGAAGTCATTGAAGACATAATGATCGTAAAGCGCATCTTGAAGAAACTTCCCCTCGATTCAATCTGATAGTTTCAGTACTAGAAGATAAAGATCCAAAAGAGCTGACACTGGACAATTTGCACAGTACCTTGGTTGCATATGAAATGAGGAATGATGATAATGAGGCTGTGGAAAAGGGGAAGTCCAAAGAAGTGTCATTTAAGCTCATGATGATGCTTAACATTGAAGACTCTCAGGAAGAAGAAGAGACAGATGAGGTAATGTCATTCCTCTCCTCAAATCGTCAAAGAGGAAAAGGAAAGTTCAAAGGGAAGCTTCCACATTATTTCTTTAGATGTGGTAAAGTTGGTCATCTTGCAGTAAGGTGCCCCAAAAAGAATCAAGAAGATAACGATGAAGATGAAGTTGAAATTCCCAGGAAAAGATCTTCTGCCTATGTGAAAGGGAAGAAGCGGTTCAAGAGAAATTTCATTAAGAAAAAGAATATTCTTTCATAAGAAATAGACAGTTCAGATGAGTCTGAGGGTGAAGAAATTGAAGAGATAGAAAACTGTAAAGATCGTGGACAAAATTCAATGGTGTCTGTTGTCAGTTGTTCTCAAGAAAAGAAAGAAACTGAAACCGATGAGGAAGAAGAAGAAATTAAAGGGAGAGTTGACATGGAAGCTGAATTAGAAGAAACTCTAGAAGAGATAGATGTGTGGAGAGAAAAAACAAAGAAAGGCAACAAGGTGGTACATGATGCGAAACTCTACATGAAATAGCAAGAAGAAGAGAAGTATGAGGTAGTGAAAGAAATTGAAAATCATAAGTCTTCTAGGCCAGAGCGCACAGAAAAGGTTGCTGAGCATAAGCTCAATATTGAATAACATAAAAGTTAGATCAATTGCTTGAATAAAAAAGTGAAATATCACATCAAGCTTATCGAAGATCTTGAAGTGGAAGTTGTCGGCCTGCGGAGAAATGTTAAAGACCATGAAAAACCTTTGAATCCCAATACACTCTTGGGAAAGCAGGTTGTTACGAAGACTGAAATGAAGAAATAATAGCCTAGTAGTTCAGCAGGAATGAAGTAGCAATTGAGCTCAGAAGATAAGGTTGATTCATTGCTCAATCAGAAACAAAAATCTATGGCAGTTGAAGTCAGACCGCAAGCAACCGTCCCGAGATTGAAGGTGGATTTGGGCACAAAGAAGAATCATAATATTTAGAGATCCCAAGGAGAAACCCATCGTGCAAAAGTAACACGAAGGAATGCACCATATATCAGGTGTTATTGTTGTGGGAAGATGGGACATTCACAGTATGTGTGTTCCATAGCCAAGAGATATAAAAGGGAACAAGAACAGTGGTGGAATCCAAACAGAGAACGGTTTTCAAGAACATATTTTGAAGAACACTGTTTTTGGTGCGGAGGTTTTGGGAACATGGCTAGGTACTACACATCGACCATTCAGAGAAATGTTCCAAAGAAGAATCAAAATGTTCTCAAGCAGCAGGTTAGTAAACCGACAGGTGAGTTAAAAATTCTGAATAGATTTGCGGCTTTGCAATATGAGACCGGTCCATAATATTCTGAGAAAAACAGAAGTCCCAATACATGCCGAGTGTGAAAGTAAAAGTATGGACCAAGAAGAAGAAAAATGTGAAGGAGGTGGTGGTGGAGATTGCCCTTAAAGCATCAGATCGATCTAGTGTGTGGATCCTTGACAGTGGTTGCTCATACCACATGACGGGTAACAAAGATCTTGTTAGAGGCATAAAATATGACAGAGAAGGAGTTTTCAAAGTTGGAAACGATGAAGGCCTGAAGATTGTTGGCTTAGGGAAAGCCATGTTTGGGGGCAAAGAAATGAGACGTGCTGATTTCTTGGTAGTAGAGGGTCTCAGTCATAACTTTCTTAGTGTCAGTCAACTATGTGACTCTGGGTACTCTATCTTATTTACCAAGAAGAAGTTTATTGTCGAAGGAAAAGATGAAGAATTCATTCTATTGGGAAAACGAACAAAGGGAAATCTTTACCTGGTAGGTGGGGACGAAGAATCATGATTTTTATCCAGAGAAGAAGAATACCAGTTGTGGCATAAGCAGCTTGGTCATCTATGCCAACCATCTATGGAAGATCTGGTAAAATGTGATACTGTTAGAGACCTTCCCAAACTATCACGTGATCGCACTCATACGTGTGATGCTTGTCGACAAGGGATGATCATCAGAAAGACATACATGCCAAAGGAACAGAAATCAACTAGAGTGCTCGAACTGGTTCATACTGAAGTATGTGGACCTATCTCACCACCATCTGTAAATGGGAAAAGGTACTATGTTCTATTCATTGATGGTTACAGCATAATGGACTGGGTGTTTTTCATTACCCATAAGACAGAGGTGTTTAGTTGCATAAAACATTATAGAAGGGAATCAAAAAGGATGCTTGGGCAGAAAATTTTGAAGTTCTGTACAGATAACAATATAGAATTCACAAATAGTCAAGTAGAAGAGTATCTCGAGAAATACGGGATAAGGCATAAAGTTTCATCAGTAAGAACTCCCCAACAGAATGGTGTGGTTGAAAGGGGAAATCGGATCATCAACAACATGACCAGAACGATGCTTATTGACAAAGACCTACCAGAGAAATTTTGGAAGGAAGTAGTGTTGACATCAGTCTATGTTTCAAACCGGTCTCTGTTGTGACCGAAGAAAGGGAAGACTCTGTATGAACTGTGGTATGGAAAGAAGCCAACATTTAAATACTTTTGAATCATTGGAAGTAATTGTTTCATTCTCAAAAAATAAAATCATAGGAAGTTTGAGGCACGATGAGATGAGAGGATATTCCATGGCTACTCAGGGAAAAGAAAAGCATATAACTGCTTCAACAAAAGGCTGAGAAACATTGTTGAGAGCAATGATGTCACTATAGTTGAGAATGAACAGAATACTGAATGAACCATTGAATAGTTCCTAGACGAAAGTGATGATGATGTAAGAAACACATGGGGAGTAGAAGTGGAAGAGGATGAATCAGAATAAGATACTGATGATGAACAAGAAAGTGTAAAGTTTGTGTCTGAAAGGAAGTCAAAGAGTCGAGATGAAATTGATAGGCAGAATATCATTGCTGATCAGACAGCTCCAGTTCAGACTCGAAAAATGAAATCATTACAGCAAACATTGTTTTTGTCTCAGGTGGAGCCGAAATGTTTTTCCATTGCAGCTGAAGATGAAAACTAGGTTCAGGCTATGAATGAAGAGCTTGATCAGATTGAGAAGAACCAGACATGGGAGATTGTTTTGAGGCTAGTAGATAAGAATGTCATCAAGACTAAATGGGTCTATCGGAACAATATGAATGAAGATAGTATAGTTATTCGGAACAAAGCACGACTAGTGTGCAAGGGGTACTCCCAGATCGAGGGAATAGATGTAGATGAGGCATTTGCCCCAGTTTCAAGGGTGGAGACAATGAGATTATTTTTGTCCATAGCAGTGCAGCGAAAGTTCAAAGTGTTCCAGATGGATGTCAAACCTGCATTGATGAATGGGGTTCTAGAAGAAGAGGTGTACATTGAGCATCCAGATGGTTTTCACATTCATGAGGATGAGAACAAAGTTTCCAGGATAAAAAAGTCATTGTATGGGCTGAAACAAGCACCAAGATCATGGTACTCAAGGCTTGATCAGTACTTGGAGAAGCTTGGTTTTCAGCGTGGAGGAGTTGATTACAATCTCTATTTCAGTAATGGAAATAATAAAAGAATGATGGTGTTGGTTTATGTCGATGACATAATATTTGGCGGTTTAGATGAAGCCCAGTGCAGACAGTTTTCCGAATTCATGAAAAATGAGTTTGAAATGTCAATGATTGGAGAGCTAACATTTTTCCTTGGTCTACAGGTGAGACAAAGAAGGAATGGAAGATTCATTTCTCAATCTAAATATGCCAAGGAGGTCCTGAGAAGGTTTGGAATGGAAAATTCCAAGAGGATGAAAACTCAGGTTGCTACCCGGATGAAATTTTCAAAAGATGAGGATGGCAAGGCAATTAATATCATAGAATACAGGCAAATTATTGGAAGTTTTTTGTACTTGACCGCGACAAATCATGATATTGTTTTCGCCACATGCAAAGTAGTGAGATATCAGAGTAATCCTGAGGAAAGTCACATGCTTGCAGTGAAAATAATACTTTAGTATATCAAGGGCATGGGGGACTTCGGCTTGACCTATACTGACAAATCTCAGACAGAGTTATTGGGATATACTGATGTAGACTGGGCCGGATCAGCAGATGATAGAAAATCAAAATTAGGTGGTGCATTCAATCTTGGTGGATTGTGTATTTCTTGGCTAAGCAAGAAGCAAGATTGTATTTCATTGAGCACCGCAGAAGCTGAGTATATTGCGACACTCAAGCATGAACAAAATTATTGTGGATGAAGCAGCAACTTGAAGATATGGGAGTTGAAGTGAAGTCTCCGATTAGAATCCAGTGTGATAAATCAAGTGCTATAAATCATATAAAAAATCCCGTCCATCATTCAAGGAAAAAGTACATTGAGATTAAGTTTCATTTTATCATGGAGAAGGTTGAGCAGGGAATTGTGAAGTTGGAGTATGTACCGACAGAGCTGCATGTTGCAGACATTCTGACAAAGGCCTTACCCAAGGAAGCATTTGAGAGGCATCGACTGGATCTGGGAGTTCAGTTGATTCCCTGCACTTGAAATAGTGTGTATGTGGAACCCCCCCTCCCCTCGAGGTATGATGTGTTTTTCCATAATGTGTTGGTTTGTGTTATCTACTCTGTTACAGACTACAAAAGAGTCACCTTTGGGTTCGTTGATAAAGGGGGAGAAAATAGTGTTTGTTAAAGGGGGAGAAAATAGTGATTGGGAGACAATGTGGCTATTTGAGAAATGATGACAGATACGGGGAGAAGCTGACAGGTGGAGCAGCCAGAAAGGGGGATCAATGAGAAATGGGGAGAGTATTTAATATGAAGATGATAGAAGTGATCAATCAAAGAATAGATATCACGACAGCTGAGGATCGTGATACAAGCATAACAGTGGTGTTGGAATGGTGAGCAAAGGTATCCGGCTAAAACCAATTGGGATCAGTGTGGTTCAACAATTGGTATCAATTTAAGAATTAGTATTAGGTTGAAATCGACAATTGGTGTTTGACATGAAGTGATTCACTGATAATCTTTTCATACTACTCGTGTTTCTCACGCTGAGCATTGCTCATGTGGGCTTAGAGTACGTGTTATGTGATTCCTTGAATGCTATCATAATCAAAAGAGGCAAATGGTGGTAGTGGCCAGAAGAAGACTCAATGAGGTATCAAAGTGCAGAAACTCATTCTGAGTAGAGTTGTGAAGAGTTTTCAACAAACTCAAAGGGGGAGATTGTTGGGAAAAAATCTCTAAAGGTAACATTGAAGTATTTTTGGGTTGATTGTGTTTGTTGACAAAGAAGGTTTCCATGTAGAATTTTTGGGTTCCTGTGAATTTGTTGGCAATCATTGTTGACAAAGAACGATGACAAAGGAAAGAACGATCTGGAGGCAGTACAAAAGAGAAGTACAAAGTGGCGTTGTTTCCTAGTGTTTGCCAAATTTTTTGGGTCCAAAATTTGTAGTTTGATGAGCATCGTGAGAATATGATTTCTAGAAAGATAATAATTTAATATGGAAATCCGGAATTTCGCGAAGATATGATGCAGGGTTTAGAAATCGCGAAGACCAGAAAAATGGAGGTGGTGAGTCTTCGTGATTACGACAAGCTTCGCGAACGCCAGCAGCTGAAGCGCATCGCGATGGTGAAGGGCTTTGCAAGGGAGCTTCACGACGATGAAGGGAATTGTGAGGGAGCTTTGCGGCGAAGGCGTGAAGGAATTTTGACGGTAATGCTCTGCGATTACGATGAGCTCCGCGATCCGAAAATTGCCAAGGTGCTTCGCGATTTGGACAGAATACCGGAGGAAACTTCGGAAAATCGCGATTGGAAATTACGTGGTGTTGATTTCACGCGGAAGGGTCGATGGTCGGTGGAATCGCCTATAAATAGAGGCCGACGCCCTCGAGAGAAGTAGATAGAATTTTCAGAAAATATCATTTTCTCTCGTTTTGCGAAGGTAGATCGCGAAGCCAGTGTGCTTCGCGATAGAGGAGCTTCGCGATAGAGGAGCTTCGCGGCGGCTATTATAGCTCCGCAAAACCTGCGAGCTCCGCGTTGGCTTAGTAATCTTCACGAGGGACGTTGCTTTGCGACGGCTTTAGCTTCGCGGTAGTGCTTCGCGGCAGTGCTTCGCGAGAGTGCTTCACGAAAAGGCAGGAGCTTCGCGAAGGCTTGTTTGAGCTTCGCGAAATTGGGAGCCTAGCGAAGTTGGGTGATTTGTGAAGGTGTTTCCAATGGTAGTTGCCCAGTGGTCAGAGGAAAAGGGTTATTCATCAGTGGATTATAGTTGGACTTCAATAGAGCATCTATCAACAGTTAAGGATGCGTTCATTAGTGATAATGAAGGGACCTATAGGTCTATAAAATGTGAGTGGATTCCCTTCAAAGAGAAGTGAGATTAGGAAGAGGAAGTAGGTGATCCTCTCCAATGGCAGTGAGCCAGAAAGAGTGAAATAGGGAGTGACCCTTGGGAAAGCAGTGAGCTGACCCTAAACCTTGTAAGGGCAGTGAGCCTGGGAATACAAGTTATCTAGCTCGAACCATTTTGTCCACAACTAGTGAAGTTTAGTGGAATTGGTACGACCGGTAACTTGTCAGTGTATGCTCTTTAGACATACCCCTTTGCGGTGAACCAAGTAAAATTTATGTGTCATGTGCATTTTTTACTTTCTGTTTACTTTGTGCAACAGGAAAGTGAGAGAAGAGTGTTTTTCTTAACAATGAAACATGATCAGAACGGGCATTAATTTTAAATTAGTCATACCCTGATTCACCCCCCTACTCTCAGGGTATTCAGCCTTGTGGACCTAACAAAAAGAATTTGATATCATATATGATCTTTTAACTTTCTTTTGTTAATAATATCTTAGTATTATCGTCGTTTCGGGTGTTAAATTACTCGTTTTATTTTATATATTTTTTTACATAAGCAGTGTTTGTTATGGACTGGTTGTATCTTATTCATATCTAGAATGATATCATGTCTTTAAACATTATTTTTTATCATCAAATAAGAATTATACTTGAATGGAAACGATGTGGAGTGAATCTCATCGTGTTCATGGAGACGGTAGTCCGTACGTACGCACGAGCGACAATATCATTTTTTTGATATAAAATTAATATAAAATTGGATGGTATATCATATATACAGAATAATTATCATGTTTTATTTATTATTTACATGAATTACACATTTTTATTATACCCATACAAATAATAATATATTGAATTACAATTACCACGCGATGTGGAGACAGTAAGTTCTACATACGCACGTATGGTGACATGTCATTAAAAGGAACAATAGAATACTGAATATGGTTGTAATATATTTATAATAACATCAATGTATTTTGAGGATACTGGAGTTATTATTTTAGAATTGAAATAACAAATAAAGAAGAAGTTTAAGAAGAAATGAACTTGAAAGAGGGTGGTGAAAACATTACCTCTTCTCCAGGTTCTACCTTTTGATTTGATCAAAATGGAACCTTAGGATGGATTTATGATCAAAAAAAGTCCTCTGGGTTGAAGTGGGTGAATTTTATAGAGTATTTGTGAAGGTTTTGACATAGCCATAATGCTTTGAATGTGTGAAGAATTGGTTAGAAGTTGGGTCCTTTTATAAGGGGGAGGAGGGCTCTTTAGAAAAAACACAAAGTATTAATCTATAATAAAATCATATTCATTTTATAATGGCTCCGATGTTGATTAATAAAACTCAAATGTGGTTATGGGACGAAATAAATTCAACCAATATATTTTAGATAGGTTTGGGACTTTATATTAACCTTATCTTTTAATTTTAACACTTAGTTAATTAGTTCGACATTTACCATGTCACTTTGTATTTTTATATTATATAGTTCATAAACATACAATATAAATCCAAGAGACAACCACGTGGTTCATTAATGATACACCTATAATGATATAATTTTTTCATCGAACCATAGATTTTTAGGAATATAATATCAATTAATAATATAATATTTATTTTAAAAACTCTTTTATGTCATTTTTGACACTATTGGGTATTTTGTTTTTGATAATTTTATAACATCATTATTACTTCAAAAAAATTTATATAATAATTTCTAACATGTCATAGTAACCTATAAAATTAGTGGACTTCATAAAAAGTCTCAAATTACATTTATTTTGATATTTATAATAAAAATTATTTTAATATTTCATTAATTTTGTAATTACTGCATCACCATTGTGTCCTAAATAAATTAAATTATTTAGTGTGTAAAATTTTTAAATAAAATACAATTATGTAGGAAATCATTTTATTTTTCTAATTAATATTTATAATCGAATTTATCTTATGTATAACCCAATATTAGAAATGTTTTAGTTATTAAACTTTGATTTTAACTCTTTTAACTATTCTTTGAATTAAATAATAATAATTGTCCTAATCTAATCCAAGTGGACCTAAATGATAATATTTTATTCCTAAGGTTGTTTTTTGTCAAGATACATGTGTCGAATGGAATTAGGACATGTGTTAGGGGTAATATTATTATCATATTTACCCTTAATTACCCTATTTAATTTTAACCGTGGTAAATAAAAGTAAAAAGATATTATTCACCAAAAAATATTTTTATCTTATTGAACCAAATTTTACTCCTTGATATTAACCATGTCTCTCGTATTTTCAAAACTCCACTCACAGAAGCGGTAAAATTATGTTTTATGAGAAATTCCAAATTCTCCTAGGAGGTTGGTAAAAGACTGTGAAAAGTTCAATAAAATCGATATATATCTAAAATTATTCTAAACTAAATCCAATGAATTACATTGAACTTATATAGGTATTATGTATATATTTTGAACTTAATTAAATTTAAATAAAATAAATAATTATTTTAATAAAAATTCGGTTTTAAACCATGACTTAGTGTTTTTCACTATTCATCAAAAATTGAATGTTTTCAGAAAATTACCAAAATTTCACCCTAGGATAATTTTGATATTATGAATCAAAAAATGATGTCTATTTTACAAAATTCAAAACATTGAAGGTTCATTTATTAATTTAAAAATAATTCCGGTTGTTAAAACCAAATAACGTGTTTTTAAGAGATAATAACTATCAAATTGTTGACACTTGTTTATGTCTAGTTTAAATGTGAAATTACATCCAATGAAAAAAATTGTATTAAATGGTAAAAATATATTCTAAATATACTTTAAAACCACTCAAATTCATAGTTTATCACTATTAATTATTTCGATTAAAAAAGTTGTTTTTAATTAAAATTTAGTAATTTTCACTATTCATCAAAAAATAATAGTTATTTGAAAAGTACCAAAACATTATCGAAACTAAATTATTATGTCCCAATTCTAAAGAATATGTTTATTTTGTCAAATTTAATATATAAAAGTTTCAAATATTTAATTTAAATAGGTTTCTCCATTAAAAGGCGTTAAAGTTTTTTTAAAAAAATTACATCTTTTATCTGAAAAAATGTATTTGTTTTTAAATTATGTCTATGAAACTAATAATATAGATTCTATAATTATAAGGATTATATAAAGTTCAAAATTCATTTAATACAATTCATAACCACTTCTGAACGGCTTTTTTGATAAGTCATGGTGTGCTAGAACTCGGTGTTGCGTGTAGTAAAAGTTATTAAATTACTTTGAAAAAATAACGTACTATGAAATAAATGGGTATTACAATCAAACTAATATTTTTTGACCTGATATTATCTAATAAAAACATATATTGAGGGTAAAAAATGATATTAAGAGGTGGAATATTTTATATTTTATCACTACACTTTGTAGATGTTAAAAATTTCCACTTTTGATCTAGAGGTAATCAATTGGACTAAGGAGGTAGAGATTTCCATAAACTAAATTCATTCGTAGAAGTAGAAATATGTATCTTAAAATTTGAAAAAATTTAATGGGTCACCTAAATAATTTCTGATTTCATTCCTCAGGGACTGAGGGGACTCAATAGTTTAATTGGAAAATTTATGACATTAGTTTTCTATATGTTTCTTCTATCTTTCAACTGCATGGTTTCTTTTCTGGTAGATTTTATCATCATTTATTTTTTCTTTCCTGTGAGAATGTGTATAGTATTCGATAATGGAACCTCCTATATTACTCTACGGACCATGTTTCAGATGAGTAGTCTAGTTCAGGGTACTTGAAGGCTTATTTGTATATAGAGATCTAGTTTCTTGTCACCCTATTTATGTTAATATTGTGTCATAATGTACGGGTGAGGGTAGGGATCATTGTGAAAATGTTGGGAAGGAAAATATCATCTTGGAATAAGTTTCATGAAGATTCTCTAAAGAGAAAACCAATGACATGTTCAATGCTTTATGGTTTGGAGAAGAAGTTTTAGTATCTAGGGATCATGATTCATCCATATTATGCTCATTTCACAAAGGATAGTTGTTATAAAAGACATTATAATTGATAAATTGTTGTTTTAGTGTATTTATTATGTCATTACCATCCTAATGTAGAGTTTGTAACCATTATTAATAGTTATCATGCATTTATGGCCCATTATAGGCTAAACCATTATAGAAGTTACAGCTAAGGCAAGAACATCGATAGTTACATGGTTCCCTAGTTTATAATAAATTCATATAGGTTGGGGAAGGTAGAAAAAGAAATTATAATGATTCAATTTCATAGATACATAATGATGATAATGACAATAGTGGTGTTATTTGTTATGTATATATTGGTTTTTGTATATTATGTTGTAAGAAAAATTCCAAATCTTTTTAGTTCCATTCTTTACAGATAATGGGTATTAACTACCTAGTTTTTATACTATATTTTAGTCATTTTTTTGATTTATAAGAGAAGGAACCACCCAATTCAATACCTTGGGACATGATGTAGATATAAATCAAATATCTATAGATTTGGATATTGTAGGTGGAGGTTGAGTGACCCTGTGGGATGTGTAAAGATAATGCATTTTGGTGACTTAGAAACCGCTATATTTATAGTTGACTACATATTCATTCTGATAAAACCAAAAACTATCATAATTATCATGAATTTATTATATTCAGTGATTGATATTCTGGATTTATTTATGATGTATGTAATACTCAATGATAAATATATAGATTAAAACATGTTCTTTGATAAGTGAAACCCTGAGATGAGTAATAGATGTTTGGATTATCTATATTTTATGATCATCATGCTAATGTTGAGTTTTTTGGACAGTCAAACAGTTTAGTTTCTTCATTTTCATAAGTATAAATGATATATTCCCAAACTAAATTTTTATGTTACCCCATCAATGAGAGATTGAGTTTGGGATATAGTTTCCTCCATGAATTTATTTAATATCGATTTCTTTATATTTAATTGACCATTCTTAGATTGAAGATATATAGATTATAATTTATGAACTTCTATAGAACGAGATTATTCAAACTAGTGTATCACCATGGTGAGCACCATTTCTGGTTGGTAAGTGGTTGATGATGGTCTTTATATATGTATCAATTTTTTTCCATTTGAATCAGGTGAGGGTGAAAAATGTATATCATCTCCCACATATTAATGATTTATCCAATCAGTTGAATGGAAATAGGTGGTTCGGCAATATTTGTGGGTGTTTTCTAAATCATCATATGTGATTGAATGATGTGCATATTCTAGGGAACCATTTATATATTGTTACAAGAAATATGAGTTTCTGATGAAGTTATTTAGTGTTGTGAATTATTTATCCATGTTTGTGGGACTGTTTGAAATATTATTCAATGAGTTTCTTTCCTAGGTCATGGTGTCCTTTATCGATGACATATGTGTGTTTTCACTATTAGTGTGGGTCCATCAAGTGAAATTGTGTGTCATGTTGATTGTTATTAATTTTTATCATCTATTATTTATTCCATTTAATTTTGATATCTTGTTTAAATAGGTTTGTTTCATAGTTCATTTAATGTAAAATTATGGTTTAGTATGTTTTCCATTAAATATTAATATACTGATTTCTTAAGTACCCCTAAAGAACATTACAGTGATATAGTGTTTCCCTGGACTCCCTAGTTAAAATATGACCTTTGTGCAAAGATTCAAAAAATTGAATCTTTTATAAGGCCTTTAATATATAAGGGTCAAGCATTCCTATGGATGGATAATTTCAATACATCAATAATTTTTATAAAGTCGATGCTTTTGAGTTCTCCAGCACTTTTTCTTCCATAAGAGATAATTATGTTTAGTTTTGATGTGAAGCTATGGTTACATAGCACAAAAAATAAGGGATTTATCTACTATGGAATTTGGTAGTTATGATGACATAGATGAAATAATGGTACCCATGATCATGAGATTATTGTTTTACTATACACTTTGAATTTTGAGGGGGTTATATTTGGTGATAAACTTTTAGTCTACCATAGTCACATGTGTCTAATGTTAGTCTCCTTCCAATGGAAATTAAAATTTTTGTAGTAATAAGGTAAGGCCTTATAATATTTTAATGATATTAAGAATTCCATTAGACAATGTAAGGGGTCTTGTATGGAAGAATACATGCACTAGATGTCATGCAGTTGTAATGTATGTTAGTTTATTGATATTTAGAGACAGTTGAAGTAGTTATAAATTATTCCTCTTCAGTTGTTAGAAATTGATAGATAATGATTTTGTTATTAGATGAAAATGCATTCATCATTGGAAAAACATGCAGATGGTTTGAAGCTAATGTACTTTTTCGGAGAGGTAAAACATGATCAAGTTGTTTGTGGAAATGGTCATAAGGGACTATCAAAGGATAGATAAAATCAGGTTTTGTTTTAGGGAAAACATATCATTAATTTGTCAATACATAATGTTGTAATCAATGAGTTATACAATTATTTATTAATGGGTTTTCTTCCTCTAATAATATACATAAAGAAGATCAATTTAATGAATCCCATAAATCATATTTATTTATTAATATTAGTGGTAAGAAGATATACATATATGTGAAAGAGTACATTTGGTAGGATAACATGAAATTTAATATTATATATATATATATATATAAATTAATGTTGCATAAAAAATATAAGGAATCTATATTTAAAATTATAAAAGTATTTTATAACCATTTACCACTGCAAAATCTATATTTTAAAACATTACCATGGATTTTATCATTGGACATCCCAAAACATTTAAAGGGTGGATATCTATTTCTGATATAGATGATCACCATATTGTATAATTTGTTTATCATAACTAGTGAAGATTTATCACATTATAAGTTTACTCAGTTTTACATTATGGATGTTTTTAGATTTTATGGACTACCAATATCAATAATATATATTCAATATTTGAGGATTATCATAATTTTCTAGAGAATAATTTAGTAGGATTTTGATATAGAGTTGAGTTTCAGAATTAATTATCATAAGTAGATATATGGTAATTTTATAAGGACCATTCAAACAATAGAGTAATTGTTTGGATATTTTTATTTCTTTAAATTATGTTTGGGATCAAAATTATAATATGATAGATTTTTATTACAAGTGAAATTTTAATAATAGAATAATGATGGTTCCTAAAGAATACCATTAAGAAATAAAGTTATTAAATCTACTATATTGGGACCTAGTTATTGAATGAATAATGTCGGGCACTGGTCTAGCAAAAAAAATTGAGAATGTTTGATCCCTTCAAAATAATAATAATGTCATAGTGAAAATGATATAATGTTATATATATAATAATTGATGATATCTAGACATCGATATTATTGATTGGGTATTCCTATGATTATATAATTAGAATATGGTTATAATATTCAAAGATATGGGAAATATAATCCCTTTATATATTAATCCCATCAAAATTCATGACCATATTCGAGTGGTAGCATATCACTTAGGGCTTCCACTGAATATCTCTCAAGTTCATGATGTGTCCAATGAATATCTACTTAGAATATAAATACATGTTACTTCACCTACACTGAACTCAAAACTCATACATCTAGAGTATGATCTATATTAATAGGCACAATTGGCAGGGATTATGGATTACATAGATAACTTTTTAGGAAACACTATCACTCACAAAGTCATTTTTTATTTGAGAAATCATATAATTGAGGATTATATTTGGGAACCTGAAGAGTAAATGTGGTTAAGTAATGCTCAGTTTATTCAATTTTTGAGTTAAAATTTAAAGGTATAAATTATAATAAGGTTGGTAGAACCTAATACATAATGATATTATTATATATTTCGATTTAATTAAATTTATCTTCCTAGATAACCGACTTCGTACGCGACAATGATCTTAAAAAATTGCAAAAAATTAAATAATTATCATTTGTCCATTCGAATGGTGAATATGAAGAATATTTAAAAGTGTTTTTAATTTTTTTTCAATTTTTTAATTTTATTTACATTTATTTATAGAATTTTAGTAAATTTTCACTTAATTATGAGTAAATCCATTTTATTATCTAATTAAATGATTTTTTAAAAAATATATTTGTTTCATTTTCTATGTCAATATTATAATTAATTACATCCACATTTAGAATTTTAATTTTATAATAATGATATTTTTTTGAAATATGTTATGAAATATTATCATATGTTGAATTTTTTGGTATTTTTATAAAAACAGTTTCATTTATTTTATAGTAAAAATTACTTATTTTTGTTAAAATGTATTTTATTTCCATTAGATCATGAAATTTAATAGTATTATTCTCTTTTTAACATATAATTAAAGTGAAAATTATAAAATTTATTTACAATATTATAAATAATTTTATTATTATTATAATTTATAGGATTTTTATATATGTCATATTTTGGTTTAAAAATAACTTTTTTTGTATACATTATTTCTTTCACAATTTAAAAATTAATTTTCATTTTAAATTATGAAAATTATAGGAATTTAATTTATGGAAAATTATTCCATGTTTAGAATCAAGAGGTACAATTTGTTAAATAGTTTATTTTTTATTTTTTATAACTTTTAATTATAATTTTTTTAAATGTTTTCACCACTGTAATGGGAAAATCGTTAAATTAATGTCAAAAATAATTTGATGAGAAATTATAAATTTATAAAAACATTTCATTTTATCATTGTATTAGTGGAATTGATGTGTATCCATCCTAATTTTGAATATTAATCATTTTTGTATCACTTTCCTTTGATAATTATTTTTTACTATTGAATGATTTGAAAAATAAAAAATATCAGCTTTATTTTTTTTTAAATTTTTTCATAAATTAAGAGAGGGACAACAAAAATTATTGAAATAATCATAAAATTTATTATCAATAAAATTAAATTATTTTTACTATGTTAAATTTTTTATTGTTTTTAGTGGTTATATAATATATATTAACACTTATAAAAAGATAGAGTGATGGCTGTGCAAGAGGTGAAAAAAATAAACAAATATTAAACAAAATAAAATATATATATATGAGATGAATTATGTCTCCAGAGTAATTTTAATTTTAATTATAATTTATTATTTATTATGAAATGGATTTTATTCAAATTCCATCTATGTCTTCATGTTATAATTATCTAATTAAATGAATAGTGTCAAAAAATGACATTAATGATATTTTATGAAAATTAATATTTCATGAAACTATTTAAAAATCATAAAAATATTTCATTAGATAAATTAAACAATTATAAATGGTCTAATGTTTTATCACTTTTACATTTATGAGAAATTATTTAACATATCTATAAATTTATAAAACATTTATATTGAAAATTTATTTATTGTAGCTAAGGTTATATTTGATTAACAATGGGTTTAAACAAAAATATGAGTGTTTAAAAGACCATAAAATGTTATTATCGAAATTTGATTGTATTATTTTTTCATTTTACTTATAAACTTTTTAAATGAGTCATTTTTAAAAATTTCTCTATAAACCTGTCTTAGTAATATTTTAAAACATTGAAAAATCACTACTATTCCCCACACAATAATTTTTATGGACACCTATTTTCATATTTATTTACTCCACATTAGAAAAAGTGTTTGAAAAAAAAACATAAAAAATTATGTAGTAAAATTCTCCTGACACGAATTATAGGTTATATATATGTTATAACCATATTCAAATAATAAATATAGTATCATAAATATTACTAAATGTTATTATGATTAATATATAAAAATTTTCAACATATTTTCCATCCAACTAAATGTGAAGGCATCACTCCTACCTACGAACAATTTACCATATCCATGTTGTAGTGTAATTTATTTTTCATTGCCATTTTATTTGGATGTTTATAAAGATGTAAATAATGCATATATATTATATTTAGGAAAATTACCTTTTTAATATAATATACCAATTAACTTTTTATCTAATAATCAATTGAAAAATTATAACGTCAATTTTGTACATATGTGGACTGCCACCGCAACAAAGCATTGTGAATTGTTTTCATTTCCAAATTACACGGATGGTTATAAAGATATATATAATTAAAATAAAATACATATATGATATAATAATTATCTTAAACTGTAAATTTTTTACTTACCTCTCAAACGTTCGATCCATTTAAAAGTGAAACCAATGTTTTTGACTTCATACAACAAACTATCTCCATGAATGGGGTAATTCATTTTTTAACTCTAAATTTTATGGACAAATATAAATATTCATTTAATGAATACATGTGATATTTATATATTTATTAATATTATGAATATTATTGAACCCTTACAAATGAATAAATACTTGAACAACCAAACCAAATTTTTTCAGAAAAAGAAGCAATTAACAATTGAAATAATGATAATAATAATTTATTGTTATGAAACATGGTTTATGATATTATAAAGAGATAATATATAATTTTATATATGTATATTGTTATGTTATATAAAAATAATCAATTAAAATTTATATTATATGTGTTCAAAAGAACATTTCAGGAATGTCCAACTTATGATAAGATATTTTGTTTTAATTCGAACATCTTTGATACATTTTAAGTATTTTTAACCTATTTACTATTTTGTGAAATATATAATACCTATTTAATTTATTTAATAGAAATTTGTTTCTATTCTTTAGTATTAAATTTTTTATGGCTACTTTTTGAAGGGGATTAAATTTGACTATTACCCAATATGTATGATTTTTTTCCAATTTAATTCGTTTTATTTCATTTAGTTAAGATTAATGAATTTTATGACACATCCTACATTAAAATATTATATTTTATAATAATTTTTATATGTAATTAGTTTACATTTTTTTATATTATTGTTAATGTCTTTTTAACTTGAATCGTCAAAATAAATTTCTAAAATAAAAATAGCTCATAATTTTACTTTTATCGGGTATTTTTTTATTCAATGTATATATTCAAAAAAAATTATTTAAAATCTAGAATTTATTCACTCAAATATATTTTTAAGGTACTTTTATGATATATTTAAACTTTTAAAGGTTTATAAGCAATCATTCTAAAATGTTTAAGTTGGTTATCATTAAATTTCATTTTAAAAAAGTCAAAAATAATTTTTATTTTTAACCTATATTGAAATAATGTATTTCCACACATCTAGGTATTTTTTATGACATATATATTATTTTACAAGTATTATACATTATTTACAATTAAATCATTAATGAGAACATATTTTCATGTTTCTCTTAAATTATATATTTTTAGTTGAATAAAATTAAAATATTTAAAACAATATATTTTTGTTTTATTGATGACCATCTTTTACCTTTTATTAATTTATGGATCATTTAAATTCTCTTGAAGAATTCACCATAATCTAATCTTATTTTAATTGAAAATTTATTTTTCCTAATTTATTATATTATTTTTATCATAGATATTTTTAATTTTTTTAACATTATAACATTTCAACATATGGTAATTTGATTCAATGAAGACATATATATTTATTTTTATTCACTTATAAATACATATATTTGTTAATAAAAAATAATTTTTATATCATAATTTTTTCATTAAATATATGAAGACTTCATTTTATATATAGTGATATGTGGGGCTTAGTGATAGGTGGCTCTTCTATGCATTGACGAGTTCATGATACACATGAGTTGGACAAAGAAATAAAATGGGTTTTTGGTTTATACCTACCCATCGATTAAACTATATTGGATAATGGAAATGACGATAAAGAAATGTTTGAGATCATGATATGGAACATTAATCATTTTCCTAATTGACATTTCACTTATTATTTTCCTTGATATTATTTCATTGATATTATTGTCATATTCATTTTTCATTAATTAAATGGAATGTGATTTACAATAGTTATATACCCATATTGATTATTACTTATTTACTGATGATATATTCTATTGTATATAACCCTTATTGAGCATCTAATCACAACCATTATTTATTGTTTTTTTCCAATTATACGAAAAAGGTAAATTGATTATAATATCATGAATGTGAGAAATATTCCTATGATAAGTTTTTTATATAAAATGTAATATTCGAATCATATATATATATCTTGTTTTTAAACAATATTATACTGACAGATTTATGGTTATTTTATCACTTTTATCTTATGCTAATGAAATAAGTTAGTCAAAAACATTGGGTTACTAGAGATAGGGTTTCTACATGAGTGGTCTAAGATGTGATCTCCATTACGACTTCCCACTCACCATGAACTAGAATACAATGTGGTTCTATGATAAAATATCACAACATGATTTCATACCTACCATATAGAATAAGGTCATACCACCTGAAACCCTTACCTACCTCATATCAAATTCGAAAATTTGATCTCCCACACACCGACCAATCACGACAAATAGATATATAATTCAATTAAACAATAGAGAACCATATGGATACCCTTTTCCAATTTGATCTATCCTATCACATGACATGTATGAGTGACACCTCATGTATAGATTCATAATCCATAAACCATATTTTCTTACACAATTTACCCTATGAATTCCCATTTTAGATTTTGGATACCAAGAAAATGAATACAAATATCCAAGTAATAACTTTTGTTATGATGTACATATGGAAGGAATAGTGATATATAAATTGAGATACAGTTTTTTTTTCTGCTTTTCCATATGTAATTATTAATCCCACATTAAATCAATACATATCAACTTCCATCCAAAAATAACTTATAATAATTATTCATTTCGAATCATTGTCTATAGAACATCAACAATCATTAAAATATGAATGAAAATAACTAACATATGCTCATCTTATGAGAATAGAAACATGAGATCCCTCTCTTACTCATCTATTGTTTTGAAACCTTCTCATATAATCATCCTATAAAAGTGTTTCCCACCATAGTAGATTCACTAGGTGGATTAGCATAACTTTTGGATAACTACGAAGATGACTTCCCTTCCTAAATTTCCCATGTTAGCATAACACAATTAGTATATCCTCTAAGTGGTTACATAATATAATCCCCTACCCCATGAGGACTCCATGTTGACCAATCCTTCCCTCATCAATTAAACATGAAACCTAGTTCCCTTTATATCACTACCTCATGTCATCACATTCTGCACAAGTTTATAATGTGCAATATTTCTCAATGCACATTACTACAATAATATTATCCTTCTACATGAATGTTAACTACCCCAACCATCCTACAGAATGATCTATCCCAAAATATTGGAAGAATCTGTATATCTGGACCCCTCCTCAAATAAATGCATTTTTTTGTTGGATTTTTAATCTCAAAATTGACACATTTTTCTATGGAACCCTGACATGGTTATATCGAGAGCCTTCCATTAACACCATAATTTAATTATTTTTATTTCAAGATGTCTAGAGTCCCCCTCATATGAACATTAATTCCTTAAATTTTTTTCCATGTCCTCTTTAATTGATATCTTTATAAGTATACTTTCAAGTGGTCATCCCCATTTTATTGAGGGCCATAATCATAGATATATATGTGATAGATATCCCAGATCAACATAACCATCCAGATATATGATACATATAAATAATGGATTCCTTTAATGTTATAAGACCATATATGGAAATTATTGATGATTCATTCAATATGATTCATTATGAAACCCAGGGATATAAAATAAGATTTATTAGGCATCCATTATCATTGCACATTAGATTTGGTAGTGTATCTATTCAAGAAATATACCCACAAAATTTTAATTTTCAAGGATTTATGACACAAATTCCTCCCAAAAAACAATGATTAATTACGTTGAAAAATCTATTAGTAACATGACGATAAAATACATGAAAAATACCATGATAAATGATAAAATAATTATATTTGAACATCCTTACAATATGATATTAAAATTTATGGTACAACCCTTCTGTGCATCCTCAGTATGAGTGGCATGAGAAGCATCCAATTTTATTTCAATTAATGAGGATACATAATATTCATCCCCATGGTTGACACAAGTTAGTATATTCTACCACCATCCTCTTATGACCATACTCCCTTTGAGGGTGACCAGAAATGGTTTGTCATACCAAATACCCAATGAAACCATTTATAATTTTCATTATCCTATATTCCCTTTCCATATGACACCAACTACTTCGATGTGGTCCATGTATGACGTTAATAAAAGTTATTATGGTTCACATTGTATTGAATTTAATAATGTGGGTTCTATTATTGCTCACCGTGATATATATAGAGCACTTCTAATTGGTCCAATTATAATACCACAATCTCTTACCATATTTATGGATGATGATGATAAACACTAGAGTTACATCTTTATGGATTTATGACATAGTACTAAAAACTAAGAATCAATAAGTACTGAAAACAATATATATGACCTTTAAAACATAAATATTATTACATTTTATGATTGGAATCAAATTTATAATAATTATTTGCATAAAAAATAACAATGAATAATCATTAACTCATGTGTTTCAATTTTGACATTAATATTTCAAAGGGATTCATGAATTTCATATAAATTATCATTATATTTGAAAATATGGATGAAATGCCCTATAAATGGAGAAATAGACCCAAACTAACACCCTTTAAATTAACAAAAATTTAATGGTATTTATTGTATGGTCTTGGGGACCATATTCATTTATAAAGATCGCTTTCGATGACTAAAAATGAGAGAAACATGAGAGGTTTCCATAATTTCCTATTAAAAAAAGAAGTTAATTCGATGTGAATCATTAAAATATCTATTATATTGGACTTTCCTCACCTACCATTCATCCATAGTTTTTTTTGAATCCTAGATTCTTTATTCACCAACTAGGGTTTCAGTGATGAACTAAACGGAATTATGTATTGTACTTACAACATAAAAAGTCATTTTGAATCCCAGGTCTAGGATCCCCATGTTAGTTATTCAATTGATCATTAATATCTTTCTGTAGTAGATGGATGTTAATATATTAATGGGTTCAAACCATATGGTTTTTGGATTAACCTTATTGGACATCACCATTATTTTCAAGACATGTATTTTCCAAAATCCATCTAAGACATTCTTTGATCATACCTCTAAAAAGTTTACAGAACACATCTGCATTCAGATGCTATTGTGTCTTAGATTTATGTCGAATTAGAACTCTCAATCCTAGATCATGATTCACTATTTTTCATGGTTTTGGATTCAGTATTATTATATATGCATTTTTTATCATACCCCTACTTGATAATGTGTTTCCTATAAAATATATTTTCCTTCATCATTATTTTACATAACTAAATCATTGGGGTTTTTAGAGCCTTATCACCATAATTGTTTATCCAATTATTTTATTTCAACCCTAATGTATGAAAAATCACATAGAATTATCTATATTATTAATATTTTAGGTTAAACTATTATTTCTTATAAATCATTGGGATCATCTCCCAAACGTCATTGCTTCTTATAGTGACTGAATTTCATGTCCCACATAGGAAATAGTCTATATACAATAATTTTTGGTACCATACAAGCTATGGAGATCTTATAGCCAGACAAATGGGTTCCAATGACAATGAATGGAGTAGCTTATATTGTAGGGAAATATTTAATCATCTCTATGTTTCCACATTAATTATTACCTATTCAAGACCTTTCCCATTAAAATATATCGTATATACACCTTAGTTAGTTTCATGCTAGATAATCTTATTTTTTGTTCCAAATCGGTAGGCCCTCGATCCCACATAACTTCCTTGATCTGGCCTTCCTATAGAACATAAGCCTAATAGAATCCCTACAATTCCCATTATTAACAACTATATTTTATTATATATATTTGGGTTGATCATTTCTGTTAGTCTTGTGACTCTATCCCAGAATCAAGTGGAATATGTAAAAGATCCTAATCCAAATGTTTCTCTTAATAGCCTCCTACATTGATAAAGCGACTTTCAATGTCATTGAAAAAATATTGTTTCCATCTCTTCTAATGATCTAAAAATTTTCTTTGGAAACTCATGGCCAGGATTCATGAGTTAAAATGGAATTCATTTCTAATAATCACATCAATAACAACTCTTTGTTACTGGATGTTTTGGAACCAAAACCAGATATTTCCAAAATTAGAGTCTTCACTAGTTTTGTGGGAATGCATGATCCCCTACATGGGGTGCTATCTAACCATCATATATTTATTACTTTGAAAACCTACATATGAGGTGAGATGTTAAACATCTTAGATCAATATATTAGTTCAATGTTTGGAAATAGAATCTTTTTATCATTTTCATTGTTTTTTACTATGTGGGATCTATGGGATATATATTTATTATGGGATACTCTAGAAGCCGTAAATATGGAGGATATTAAATGTTTATTTGTTTGTGATTTTAAAACATACATGGAAAATATCATAATTAGGTATGAGAAACCAATTCATGGAAGAGTAGACTGGAATTTTCTTCCATAATATCATGGAATTTCCTTATTGATATGGGTTTCTCAGGTGAAAAAAATCACCTTTTTAAATAGTAAAACGTGAATACTATATAATTTTTGTCATATAGACAACTAAATTTCTAACATTCTAATAATTTCTTCCTTTCTAAATTTATTTTTTCCCACCTCATTTGAGTGTTCATAGACCACTCTCCATTAATCATTCATCTACTTCCAAAATAAGATCAAAATAGAGGGTTACTTCTTCTAAAACAACTAAAATTGTTATATTGATTATAAAAATGTGGTTAAATCATATTATATCAATACCTTGAAATAGGGAACATGGGTTGGACAACATAATAAAAAATACAGCGTTGAGGGGGGCATCCAATGCAAGATCTAAAATCATCCTATGTGTATCAAGGAGATGAAATCCATGAAAAAAGAGATCAAACAAATAGAAACCATAATTGAGGACTACTATAAGGATGAGTTTTAATATGATATATATTATATTAAAACAATTTAATATATATTAGTCTTTATTAAAATATAATTGATTATAAAAAATCTAGATATACATTGCTGAATGTGGGGGACAATAACCCAATTTTAATTTTGGGAAACTATAACATATAAGAAAAAAATAGTACCCAAAACATTCTCTTAGGAGATAGAACATTATTTAGTATCCTAAATATGGTCGGAGGGATGAATAAAGAGTTATTAAAATCTATTTTTAGAGGTTATAATAATTTATTTCATGAGAGGTATTCGAGGGGACATGACAAATTGTTTGATTACGTACCACATTTAGAGAAGAAATATATCTAATCATTCTTTGATAACATTATTGATGAAAGTGTACTATCAAAGGTTGTGTGAACCCTCAACCATGGTAGTTCAATATTCCCATATGGATACCCTCGATCCATTTATGTTTCCACATGGGACTTGGCTAAGTGGGAGCATTTCAAGGTTATTCAAGACTATTGTCGAGGCGGAGAATTACACATGGTGGTTTCTAAAACTATGATTAACCAAATCCCAAATGTGATGTTTCAATTTTATTTTAGTCAGAATATACCCATAATAAGTTTTAATTTCCTCTATAAAATTCATTCCATTGTGATAAAGAGGAGGCTAAGTAATCACCTTCAAAATTAGGTTTCAAATGATAAAAATGGGTTTTTAAAAGGAATCTCCCCCAAATATTCCTTTGTGATAGATCACGAAATGAACAATGAAATCTATATGATGAGATAAAATTCAATTATTACAATCATTGTGGGAATGAAAAAGGATTATGAAAGATTTTAGTGGGTTATTCATCTACAAAGATATGACATGAATGGGATTCTTGACTTTGGTGACTAAATATTTTTAAGATGTATTAGATCCAAATGGGTTTTTTCCAAAATTATGGGAATGATTTGTAGTATTTTTGGAGTCTATTCATTGAATAAGATATAATGATCCTTTATTTCATATATTATTAAATATGATCCATGATACCCTCAATCAGTGTCATTTTAGAGGCATAAAAAATATAAAAAATCATCCCTTCTATTTTAGAATCCAATTCAATGGAGTACCCCAGCTTCTCTTTTAAGACAAGACAATTTTTTTAACATGAGAATCTGATCCATTCTTAGCCAAAATAAAATAATAGGTGCATACAACCAATGTTTTGTTCAACATGTTAATATTAATAAGAGGTGTGTGCACATATAATTTATTTTTATATTCAAATTATGATAATAGAAAAACATCATGGATTTAGATGAATTTTTTCCTATAGATTGAATTGGGGAACCAATTGCTTCTATAAAGATTCCTATCCATCACAATAAAAGAGTGATATATAATCCCATTATCTAGATAAACAATTAAGATAAACAATTTAATCGTTTTAGTGGATTGATAACTCTTGTAATCTATTATCTTTCATACATATATATGCTAATGTTGTCCATCATCGGGTTTCTGAGAAATGTGGTTATAAATACATGAATTTTATTTATATTCTTTTTATTAGATTCTCCCTATAAAGGTAGGTTCCATTAGACCTCTTCAAGTATGTTTTCTATGCTTGTGGATTAAGGGGGCACAAATATGGGGACAGTTATGGGTATCATGATGTTCCCCTAATGTACACTATATTGAGAGGTTCTGGAATAGAGTTATTCAATGGGGTGAATTCCTTTTGGGGAAAGAATCCTAAATTGGAAGCTTTAATGTAGAAAATATCTTATCTATGGTAGTAATTGTAGAGTAAAAAGTTTATACATAGTGATAATATTGGTGGATTTTTGGTCCATGGGGGATTAACATTTTGTTCCATAATATGGTGGGAAATTAATTTTTTTTTTCAGATTTATAACTCCTCAAATGATTTTCTATAAATCACGCACATATTATAAATTTATTCGTGCCATTTTTAACAAACAAAATATCATGATGTCTTTAATAACATTATAATATCTATTAAGAATGAAAAATTTGGCTCAACTTTTTAATCAATGATGGTGTTTATAGGTCTGCGTTTATCATATCACCCATCATAATATCTATAAGAATGATTAATGTGGATATCATATCTCTTGTGAAGTGATTCCAGATATATATAATTTTATGTTTTCGAATATCCTTAATCAAGAAATCCAAATAGAAAATGAAAAATTATTCAACTGAATGATGATGTAATCTAAATGTCTTTCATGTCATAGTTGAAAGGAGGATAAAAGAGAGAAAAATATCTTTAGAGGGGAGTGGGATGTGGTTCTGTGGAGCACTGTTTCCACACTCATGGGGTGAAATAGTTAGGAATCTATAAGATCCAATTTTACTCTTAATAGGTTCTAGGGTGTGGGGAGTAATGTGATGCGGTAGAATGTGAGGTATATTATATATAATTATTTCTTCTAGTTCATATAGAACACTATGATTAATTCCCGAAATATTTTCATCTATATCTTTTTCCTATCCATGTACATATCCATTATATGTTTAGCGGTGGATCTAGGGTGGCCATTAATCATTGGGGGAATTATCCCTCCTTATGTAGGGTGATTAAAAGAATGATACCCTTCATTGCTATCGATGAATCAATGACACATGGACAATGGATTCATAGGAACCCTCCCAGAAGTGGACTCACGATCAATATTGATGGACCATATTACTTGGGCCTCATGGGGGGTGTTGTTTGTAAAAATATTGTGTAAGTATTGGTAAACTCTAATACTTTCTTTGACCATGGTAATTATAACTTTATAGAATCCAATTCACATATTAAAGGGGTTTATATTATTCATTCGTTCAATATATCAGATATTTAGATTGATTGAAATTATTCTATGCTCTTCAATTTTCTGAAATTAAAGGTTTACAACCCTTGAACCTATATTTACCACAAATGAAGGTGTGATAACATCATAATTTAGGAGATCATGAGTCCCAAATAGTGTGAATGGAAAAAATTGGATGATAATATTTCATTGAAAACCTCCCAGGATAAGCCATATATGATTTTCAATAATCTAGGATCACCCCTCCTGAGTGTGTGTACATAGTCTAACCAGATTCTATCATGATTCAATACATCATTCCTCCTTAAACTCTTATTCTTAAATTTACTTACTCATTTAAAAAAACAATTAACATTGTATGGATTTAATAATATAATTACCTCCAACCAATTTTTTAATCTCTCTTGAGAGAGTGACAACAAGTATCTCTCTTACCCATGGGACATGGCAGTAAAAGACAACAATTTCCATACTACTACATAGGATCCCCCAAGGTGGTCCATTTAAAATATCATCAACATAAATAATTGTGTTTCCTAAATACATTAGAAATATCTTGAGGATTCTACAAAGGTATTCCTTACCATGTTTACTCAAACCTCAATACATAGGACATCCCACAAGGGGAAGTGAAAAATAAATCATTGGGAGAATGATAATGTGTGTGACTTTACAAAATATGTCCACCTTTACACTATAGAGTTGAATAAGAACTATTGAAGTATTACAATTTTTTCTGATCATGATTTCTAGTGTACTATAAAAACATATGGTGGTTCATGGAGTCATATCCCAAAAACAACTAGGGACCTTCATATACTCCCAACCTTGAACATAAATGCCACATGCATACTACGATGGTGAATTGGGGATTTGAACAAGACCATATAAACCCTCCAATCAATAAATATACCAATAATATTATTTTTATATTACAATCATGCTATGAAACACTTTTAATGGATGAAGGGAATCTTGAAAAATCATAATCATGACTTAAAAGGCCAATATAATATTATCTTAGTAGTAAAAGAATTGTTCCATCTAAATATCTCAGTCATCATGTAAGAAAATGAACATTTTATAGCTCCAAATATAATATTTTGTCTTCAACATACTATGTGAGATAATAAGAAAAATATTGATATTTATTCTAATATTTAAAAATATTTTTATCAAGTTATATTCAGGAATGAATAAAAATTTCAAGATCATATTCCCATTCCATATGATGTCCCTCATATCATTTCAATTGTCACATTAGTTTTGGTTCATATTCATCATAAATCTCCCAGAATTTTTTGAAAAATTTCAATTGAATCATATGATGATACACACACTCTATATCCCATTCATTATAGTTTAGGCCATCAAAACATATTTATAGAGGCCTCATAGTGAGTTTAAATTCCATTAAATTAAAAAATAACACATATACACATTCAGATCGAATGATGGGATTCTCCAATGAGAGATCCAAAATCTATAATATTTTGTGCACCAGACCTAATCAAAAACCTTAAATAGAGAGAATCTAAAAATTATTTTTTCCATGGTCATACCAAATGAGTTAGTAGGTATGTGTCCTTTAATTAATAATCAATTTTTATAATGTATCTAATTTTTCTATATTACCCCATGAATATGTTGACTCATCATCAGAAAGAGGAAGTATTTTTGGTTATATCTATACTCTACATTATATGATTTCTAATTGATTTGGTGGTCCTTATCATAATGTCTGAAATAATACTTATCCATTTCAAAATATTGAGGATTATAGTGAGAAATATTTCTATGGTGAGTGATATAATATTCTTCCTTAGAGCCAAAATATCACTTGTTAAGAAGGTCCTCCCCATGGCTCATCAATCGTTTTTCACACTAGAGGTCCTTTTATAATATATATGCTATAGAAATTATCCCAAAAATAGGAAATTAAGATATAATGGATTTCCTACCCAAAATGGTGGATATGAAAATAAGCTTGGTGGTCATCTCTATGGTGTACACTATAATGGCCCAACACCAAGAAATATCTAATTTCAATAATGAGGCCTTCCAAATTTCAAATATTATATCAGAATATAATTTTTTCAAGAGGAATTCGAGAAACTAAGACCATATACTTCATGTGAAACATTTTTTAGGCGTGATTCACATTAAAAACGAAAATATATAGTCAGTAAATAACCATTATCAGTATAAACATCAAATAAATGAACTATTATTGAGATGATTATGACCCATCGATATAACTCAATATGGTTGTTGGAAAACTGCCAACCTATTTTGAATTTGAAGAGAATTCCCACTTAGAAGACTATAATAATTTCACAATCTTGTCGAAAGAACTAGAGAAACCCTACATGCCTATTTTGTTCTAGATCATAACCACTACTCCCTTTGATATTATAAATATATTAATAGTGGAATGTCCATTGTATCATTATCTAAAAAAATATAAACCACAATTTTGTTGTGAAATATAAATCTTATGAAAAATATTCCAACTAGGTTTAGGATATGGTAGTGGTTTATTATCAGATAAAATTAGATCCCTTCTCCAAACCATGAATCCAAGATTTGGTATGATATTTCATGAATCTCTAACAAAGATGACTCTATAGTTTAACTATTCTAATCTAAATTATAAATAATTATCCATCTTATGTACACATTATATGTGGTGGTGAACATAGATTTATATACTTGAACACACTCCCCAATTAGTTGAGTCATCAAAAAATGGATTCAGATGACATCATTTCCATAGATCATATCATAGTCCATAGATATATTCATAAACTGTGGCATTCACTAAAATAACTCCATCATGTCAAAATCCCATTAAAAAGTAATCGCTATGAATAAGCCTTCATACAAATCATCAACCAGAGAACTAGAAAATATGAACATAGCTCTAATGTGAAAAAATTCATTTCCTTGGATGCAGTACGAAATTTAATGGAAATTAAATAGTGTACATAAAATAATATTCATCTCTCATGTTCATGAATAAAATGAAGAAAAATTAAGATAGTAAAAATAATGTAATATTTATAATTAGAAAAAAACCCTTTCACATAAATATGTGGGTATTTCAACCGCTAATATCACCATTGAACAATTAACTTCCTTTATTGGTCCAAATATTTTTTTTGAAATAACCAAATTAACTCAACCTCATATTGTTAAATAAATTATATTACAGTATAAACCTCCTCTATAGAAGTACATATTCTCTTTATTGTGGTCTAAAACATAAGAAATATCTTTAACTGTACCTCCAATTTCATAATCCACCAATTTATATAGGAATATAATTAGTAGTGGTTAAATGGATTACCATAGTATTACACAACATAATACACTTCTGAGAGAATGTAAATAACAGAATGTGAAGCCACACCATGACTACAAGACAAAACAATACACCAAATGGGTAATAACCAAGAAAGATTAATAATTTTCATTAGATAAGTATTCAATAGGAAAACCATCCCATTATCCTTACAATGAGGACATAATTCCAATAGTAAGATAATGTTTAGTTAATATCATTAGTGTTAAAAAAATTGACATAGAACACAACATCATTGATGAAGAGTAAGATGTGGGATTTTTTATTTGAAACACCATACTCAACAATTTTATAGGAGAATGTGTGCTTATGTGGCACGAGAGGCAAGTTAGAAATAAGTGTGATCCCCCAAATTCTATGTTATCACTACCAAAATGATACTTAGTGAATGAAAATGAGAATATTGTGGTCACATCCTGTAACACCCCATGTAAATACAGAATATGACATGTTTATATTTATCCCTATTTGTGGAAAAAATATTAATATTACTTTAAAGGGAACTCTATGCTCTATGGCGTAACCAATACACAACAACGAGTTCCTTTGAAATCATACGTTGCACTCTAATAATAAAATAATATTATTTTAAATGGTAGTTAATGCCTAGCCATTGTAATGGCGGGAAAGAACAGAACTAACTAAAAAATTATTATGTATTTTTTTCAAATACTTTTACTTTTTACAATAAATGTTAGAGGATTAAAAATGCGAATGAATCCAATTTTAAGCGTGAACATTCTAATATTCATTAAAAGGTCGATTAACCGCCTTTTGATGGCGAAACTCATTTAAATCCACTTTTTGACAATTTTATGTGTTATATTACACAAAATAAAATTCCTCTTTAGAATCGTGACATCAAAATTTACTTTGTGTAAATTTTTGGTATTTTTCCGATAAAGATCATTTTTTAATGAATAGTGATTAATGTTGTATTTTAATTCAAAACCTCTTTTTAATCTAATTTATTTATATGATTATATTATCATTTTAATTGGTTTTAAAGTGAAATTAGAATATATTTTTACAATTAAATCCAATAGTGGTTGTTGGAATTAATTTCTCTTAGAAATCAGACTTTAACTACTCTCAATCTTTTTATACTCATTGTTTCATCAAAACACGCTATTTGCTCTGACAGTGGGAATTAATTATTAAATTAATTAATTCAACTTATATGTTTTGAATTTTTTAAAATAGACTTCATTTTTGAATTCATAATATCAAATATAGCTTAGGGTGATGTTTTGGTATTGTTCTGAAAAACATCAATTTTTTATGAATAGTGAAACCACTAAGTAGTACTTAAAAAAACTGATTTTCAGTTTAAATGAAATTTTACCACCTCTATGTTTTGAATTTAAAAAATATGATATACATGGTTGTCATGATGATGTAAAATGTGGTTCAATGTAATTAAAATAATTTTTTGGTGAATAGAAACTTTTATGTTTTTAATCGCGGTTAGAGTTAATTAGTGTAGTTTAAGGTAAAAATAAATTTTTAATAATATGAGATGAGCTTGAAACATGTATTACCCTTATTTTATTTGTCATGGACGACCAGGACTACCCATGGGTCAACTTGGGGACCCTATGGAGCCACATTGAAAGGAAAAGGACATTAATATCATTTTATTTAATGTAAAAGTAAAAATGACACAAACATTAGTTGTTTTACTAAAACAAATTTTAAATGGGGTTATACAAGTCAGAATTTTTACTATAAATATTAATTGGAAAGATAAAAATATTTCCAACATCATAGTATTTTTTTTTATAATTTTTAGACATTAAATAAATTAAATTATTTATTACATCATGATGATGCAGCGATTACCTCATTCTTTAACGATTTAAATAAAATGAAAAGATAAGGTAAAATCTAAGACCTACACATGTAAAAAACATATTGTATGGGAGGATTTAGAACCCTTATCAACTTATCCTAGATTTATATCAATGTTATACCTTTTAAATCCGAAACTCATTTTTAAATAAAGTAACATTTCTTTACTTTCCTTGAGTATCCCTCTTCTCCTCTTATAAAAGTCCCCCACCACTATCACCTCACACACACCTCTCAAGCCTTTGGCTCGGCCAAACCCTGCCCATTTCATCTCTACACATCCCTATATTCATCATTGAGTCCTCACTTTGGGTATAATCCTTTCCAAGGAATCCTTTGAGCTCAAATCAAAGAGAGTTACCTGATTTAATGGTAATGTCCTCTCTTGTGTTCGTATGTTTTATTTTGCTTCTCCAACCCTCTAAACACTTTTTATTCCTTAATTTTGTAACAAAACCAGTATATTCAATATACTAGGATTTTTTTATTTGAAGGATTAGAGATACACTTACACACACCTTTTTCTAATGGTCAATGAACATACTGTTTCTGTGGATGGTGAATTTCTGCCTCACGAAACGATGATTGTTCAATCTTCTCTTAACACCTTTCATGGTGGCCATTATTATGTCACTATATTATATATATGATATATATGGTATTTATGTCTTCTATATGCTTCTGAATTTTATATTTAAAACATTCCTTTATTCTTTTCATGTTGTGCAAATGCGATAATTTATACGAGAAAGTGTGGACTACCGCCCCCTCAAGTGATGTGACTCATTCATGCAATACATGGAATGTCTAAATAATGAAATTAATGAACATGTGTGACATATATAACATATATATTATACTGGAATTAATATATATATATATATATATATCTCAATTATTTTTAATTACATTAATTTGACAAAGAAATGAAAGTATCGTTCATGCATACGTATGGCCTACCGTCTCCATGAACGGTGCATTTCATTTATTTTTATCTCCAAATGTTATGCAGTAGTATAAAATGAATATGAACTGGATATATATGATTTTTAAATCATTAATACTATTCTGGAAATGATTTACTTATAACTACATGGACAATCATTTTTAAACAAGTTCATTTTTGACTCATGTACCAAACATCGAAAACAACGTCTGATATGAACTCACATTATTAACCAATTATTATAACATTATGACATGTGATATGGACTGAATAATAATCTTTAAAAAAGTTCCTTACGCAATTATAAATTGGCCAAAGTTTATTATTCCGGAATATAAAGAATCGAACAAGACAAGTCGGACTTGAGGTAAGGGATCTTACTCCTCTCTTTCTTTTTAAGTACACTCTTTTATGTCATTCCTTTTATTCTCATCTTTCTTATGATTGGGATGTTATTTTATATTACTCCTATTGTAATTTTTATGTTCATATGGTGAGAGACCCTATTTTCTCTCATCAATCCATTTTGGATGTTTTGAGTGGCGCCGTTAGGCTGCCGAATTTTCGTAAGAGATCTAACCTCTCTCTTTCTTTTTAAGTACTCTCATTTATGTCACATCTTTTAAGATCATATTTGTTTTGATGGGGGTGTTATTTTATATTCCTATTGATGTATATTTTATTGTAATATTATGAGAGTCTCTATTTGATCTCATCAATCCATTTTTTGGATGTTTTAAGTGGCATCGTTAGGCTGCCGAATTTTCGTAAGGGATTGTCTGTCTCACTTTTAGTCACGTTAGATTAATGCTACATTTTCCACCATTTAATTTTAGTGGTTTATGTACTTCCCATTATTATATTCTTTGTGTAATATAAATTCATTTATGGGTACTTACATATTCATTGTATGATCCTTCTTCAATGGGGTGTACGTTTCGAAAGTTACCCAAGTCGATAAGGGATCCTTTCACACTCCTCTTTTTAAAAGACTTATTTTGTTATGTCTTTTAATTCACATACTATTATGTTGGGATATGTTCTTATATATCCTTAATGATGTAAATTTTATGTCCAAGTGATGAAATACCCTTTTTATATCTCATCAACTCTTTTTATGAATTTTGAAGTGACGTCGTAAGGCTGTCGAATTTCTGTAAGGGAACTTCTTAACCCACCTTCAATTCTTTGGGATAAACCTCTAATTCTTGATTTTATTATGCCAAGATTTTATGTGGAATCTCTATGTTGTATATTCCACAATCCTTTTTGTGGATATACTATTTCTACACATAATTATCTCGTTGATAAATTCTTAAGTAATTTAGATGGACTTGTATCGGAAATCATAAGTCAATCTCATTTCATTGAGTTAAATATCTATGCCATTGATTTTGTTTTTCCATGACTATGTGTGAATGAACTCTGATAGTATTACACTCAATATCCACTTATATATTGTGTATTCATATTTGTCACACAAAATCATGTAATTGATTTATCCTTAATCTAAGGATACCGACATTGTAAGGGACTTCATCCCATTCTCCTTTCGTTGAGGCATATTTGGTTTTACACACGCCTTTATTTTATATGCCGTATAAACCCCTTTTACTTTTAATTTTATTCAAAAGGAATGTTTATTTTAACGTACGCGGTGACAATGACCTTTTCCGCCACCGCAAGTATTATTTGGTCTTTAGCTTCCTCAACAAGACATAGTGTTTTTTAAAATGAAATAAATACCATGAACTCTTTTTTGTATGTTGGTATTGAAAATGGTTTTTATAAAGGATTTGTTATGTCGATATATTTAAGTGATATATTGTGACCGAAATGTGGAAATTTTTTCTTTCCATTATATTTGTTTAATGTCTTATGATTTTATAATGGTACTTGGACATTATGACGGGTGGTTCCATGAATACCAGGACGGGTGGTTACGTTATAACCTCCAATGCATTGGGGATGGAAGTCGGCCATATGGTTATTCCATTAATTATGTGTGGAAGTCGTCCGTATGGCTATTCCATTAAGTGATATGTGTGGAATTTGACAGTATGGTTATTCCACATAAGTATGTTTATGTCCCAAGTTACCTTTCTATGTTATGTGTTCTTTATATGGGTTTTATGGTAAACTTTTGGTTACAAAAGGGTAAGTAATGATCTTTTATTCAGTGGAGAGTTTTTTTACTACTTCATAAAGGTGAATGTATTACTTTGATAATGTATACATGGTTTACTTGTTGTTTTGAAAAACTAATAGTTTTCATTCTTTGTGTATCCCTTACTGAGCTTTTTATGCTCACCCCAAGTTTTTTTGAAATTATTTTCACAGGACATAATGTGGAATAGGTTCATGGATGGGATCAAGGGAGAGTCATGCTATCTAAAAAATGGAACTATACATGTTTCTTTTGAAGAGTTTTTATTTTATGGAAATTTAGTAGAAGTGACTACTTTGTAATCTTTTGAGCTGTAATGGTTATGTCCTAATTCTCTATAACTCTAAACCTAAAAATATCCTCAATGTGAATTATTCATTTAATTCAATATTAAGTAAGGTTTATGGTCGGGGCCTTATAAATCCTACCCACTTCATGGAGATGTTTTTACTCATAATAATTATGAATAATTTTCATAAAATGATTGAATGTTAAAGGTGTTAAAAAACACAATGTTGAATTACTCTAGGGAAAATTACAATTAACGATACCCTCTAATTATATTATCTTTTTTCACCTTTAAAAAATATCCATCATCATAATGAACTTGATCTATGAATGATATAATGGTTCGATATTCCAATGAACCCAGGGTGCAAACAAGATATCCCTCTCGAATCTATGGATGATGGGATAATCATATATATTCATTTTGGATTCTTCCAGATCCATATTAGGCATGATAACCCTACCTAAATGAAAATTATTTTATATGACATACAGGAGTAAACTAATTTTTTTGGATGTGGTAATTTCCACTACTATAATGTATTCCTAAAACCCCCCCAAAATATCTTAATGAATCTATTCAATCTATGTAATATTAAATGAATAAAATGGATGAATGATGGTCACAAACACAAAAAGAATGTACAGTATGCATTATGTGTGTGGATGCAACTCTGCCAAAACCAAAGATCGAACTTAAAACCTTTCAGATGATTAATTCAACTGGCGACCCATAAAAACATATTACACATTTTGTATCTGGGTGTGGAACAATAATTGGAACTATAATTATATAATAGTTTACCACGATCATGTATTTTTTAGACTAGATATATTCAGAAGAAATTATAGTATAGTAATCTCTTGTATTAAACGATCATTTGATGGGAATACCACCTTCAAACATTCTCTATCAATTTATCTTCATGATGAGAAAAATGAAAATTTATATCTATGAAAACTAAAAGAATTAAAATAATAAGATTGTATTATACAAAATTTATAGTTTGTGAGTCTACTGAAGGAAATTATTTTGGAAATATGCATATATAATATTTTGTAAGATTTAATGATTTCATTAATCCCACCCAAATACCCTATATGATTTATTTAGATTACAACAGTTTAACAATGGTATGGTGATTTTTTTAGTGTACAAATCCAAATTAATGGACATCACTGATAACCTAGGGGAAGGGAGTGGAATATAAAAAATAGAAATTATGATTCTTATTTTGGACCGAACACCATCCTTAGCACCTAATACCAGGAAAAATATGGTTGTACATAATATTAATTGGCTAAAAAATCATCCTGATCAATTGGATGAATGACAAGAGATGAATATAACCCCAAATAAATATATTATGCATAATGTTTCTTCTTTTAGAATGATTAGGATCCTATAAACATCATCACGACCATGAGGAATAATATTATGAGTCTACACGAACATATGAATCTAAATGATGTTATAGTCAATAAGAACATTAATTATTTCATTAGCATATAATTTAATGGATAATTTTTATCACGACCCCCTCCCCATAAAGCGTACCCCTCCTAGGCTGGCAATGTGAGAAGAGACATAATGACCCCCATGTCCTGTCTCCAGTAGGCCCCGAGTTGGAGACTAGCACCAAGGGTATAACAAACACACAATGGGAGGAATTACCCTCTAAGAGAACACATGCGGATGAGAGAGATAAGACAGACACCAATCAACTCCAACTCAGAACTGGAATTTAAAAGAAAAACCAAATGCACACATGAAATGTCATAAAAAGTACTACAACTGAAAGGGAAAAAACAAGAAGTACCCAAAAGAAAGCAAAAATAGTGGTGACCACAAGCCCGAATAGCTCCTGCAACCACAAGATAGTAGTAACCAGCCTGATCTCCAACCAGCACCATGTGACCTGAAAAACAGTTTATATATACATAGGGTGAGTATAAAAGTATTCTCAATAGGATCCTCCCCAAATCCTCTCGTGAAAAAGTAAAGAGAGCATACTAAAGCACAGTGAACAGCAAGTGAAACTAACTCATCACCTAAACAACTATGATAAGTTCCCAAACTCACCATGGATACTCTCACCATGTATCACATTCAAGAATATACCATATAGTAATCAATATCAAGGGTTCCATGCTACTACTTCCCCACTAGTATTCTGCTTTTCCCCTGCGTCGCACGTCCTAAGAATCTCTCTCCAAAAAGGATTTCCCACAGACACCTAGGCGAAGCACCACAATCTTCACTGCATGCACCACAAGGGCTTTCCCTCAGACAACTAGGTGAAGCACCACACCATCCTCACAACCAAAGTAACCAGGTAGGTTCCAAAAGCCAACACAGCCCGCATAACGTTTATCACACGTCGGGTATTATACCTCAAGCCATTATAGCCCATACACTGAGTAAGGATCCTGAAGCCATAAAATCCTATACTTGTTACACATATAGTATTCCATAGGATACTACATCCACAATATATGTGTGTGAATAACCACAATCCATTACATCCCTCTACACACATATATGTGGAAAAATGACTATTGTGCCTACTGGCACTAGTATCTACCAAGAGACGAGAGCAGGGCAAAGGGGGTAGTCAACCGTTCATCCTCCCACAAGAATGTTGGGGAAAACACCCCCTAGGGCTCAAAATCCCCGAGGTGTCATTTCCCCTTACAGATAGGGTGGAGTAGCGTATAGAAACACAAAAAGTACAAAATATATTATATCTCACAACCACACTATGGGAATTATCTATTCTAATACACACTTGTAACTAATGTCTCTCAGACTCTAGGCTGCTCCTTCCAAAACTAGGTATCATATTAGCACACAACCATTTAAATAGATTTAATAGATTACATCATTCCCTTTTTATCAGTTCCACTATACGTTAATTAATTCTTTAAAAATTAATTAACCATGAACAATTTCACATTAATATTTCATTAGCATCACACCCAAAATCAACTGTTCCTTCAAAAATTACAATGTCATCATTATGTTCCAGCATCTCCATCCCCATGGAATAACACCATTTATTCAAATATTAATTACAGAATTACATTCCCATATTCCCAGGCATTCTAGAAAATAATTCAATGCTACTAAACACAAGGGGGATCAACATGGTGAGTAGATGTGCCACCCATCGAGTCTTTGACGCCTATACTAAGAGTGTAGACCCATACTCCCTTGAGAATCTAAACATGGAAGGAATATGGAAAACCCCGCATGTCTTCACCTCTTTTGGGAGAAGGGTGAGCACGACCAGGTGCCTTAAGCAGTGGGTAAAAGTAAACCAGATAAACAATCAATCAAAAATCTAAAAGCATCCAACAATCAAATTCATCCCATTTTTATCTTCTCTAGTTTCCTATCCGACACCCACATGCATAACCTGATGCATGTTGCCACTCTAGGAATCGTCTACTGCCACAACCAAAAGCCTTCATTCCCCCACATATCACAACACCCTTGTAGGATCCCATCATAGCACAAGCAGTATGAAAGCTAATATCTTCACATTAATTTGGTTATAGGACCCTTAACAATCAAGAGGGTAACTCAAAACCATTCAAGTAATTATCAAACAATCAACTCTTTAATCAATCTTGAATTAACAGATTTATTTAGTAGGTTCCAAATTCGGGAACCTAATCAGTAAACTATCAAAAATAAATAAACATGCTTACTACATTAATTTTATTGACATCAAATTACTAAAAGAACTAGATTTGTTTACAAGCCTCATTATGTTTATACAAACAATTATCAATTAATCTTGATTTGCGTTCTTTACCATTTTCCATCAAGAATGATGAACTAATCAAAGCAAGCACATATATCACACTATCTAGCACAACATGAGGCAATAACATATGATCGATATTAATTTATTTATCTGGTTAAAATATTTATTAGGTAAATTTCATTTTCATATAGTGGTATTTAAACATGCTAACAATACAGTTGCACATAAATGAAAAGAGAAGTAATGAATCCCCTACCTCAATGGTTTTTGATGAAAACCCCAAAAAATGATGAATGTACAAGGAAGATGGGTTGATTCTCCAATAATCCCATTAGATCTCTCCTAATATCATAACCAAGACCAAAACTCATCATATTTGGCATCCCCACACTTAGATCTACCCATAACGGGCATATATCTACGAAACCGGGAGGAGAGGAGAAATAGATCCAAGTGGATCTACGAAACTAAATAAGAACGACCACATACCTCAAGAAACTGGATTTGATTCGCCATGAGAAGCCTTCATATCACCTCCAAAACGCTTGGGAAAGGTTCTCCTACATTCAAGGGAGGTTAATACTGAGTTATGGCCGATTAGAAGCTTAAATGAGAAAGTTAAAAGAAAAATGGCCATGATCCACAATTTTAGGATCTAGTTTAAGTGGCCTCACAATTAGTTCGCACGGTTTGAAAAAACATGCGCTGCCTGTACGTCAGCTACTGCCTTAGCCACCCCTCTCATATGGTTTGGCCGCATGGTTAGAGAAACCGTGAAATTCCCGTGCAAGAGCTACTGCATCGAACATTAACCATGCATGGTTTGGCCGCACGATTTAATCAAATTGTGTGTCTCCCGTGCGAAATCTACTGCCCTTTAGTTCTCCTTAAAAGATCACCCAAACACACCCCCAAGTCACCTTATCCTCCCAGAAAACCTCTAACACCACTTTATTACAAGTTAGGGGACTGGAGGGGTTCGGGCCATTACATCAGATACCCCTCAAAACATTCTCATCATTGATAATCCAAAACCCACCTAAAGAGAAAACAAAACAGGGTCTGAACAACCACCCATCGAGATACCTCTCAAAAGAGAGCAAGCCAAAAAAACAAAAAAGGGAGCCAAATCATAAACATTAAAGCTTTATAACCACATAAGTTACGTTGATATATGAAAAGAGTTAAACATCAAAAAACTCTGGGTACTGAGCATGTATCTATGACTCACATTCCCAGGTAATGTCCTCCAAGACGATGTGTCACCACTGGACAATAACTAAAGGAATAGAACTCCTGCACAACACCTTCTCCTTGTGGTCTTGGATCTCTATAGTTCACTCCTAAAAGGTTGCATCATCATCAACATAAATCATTCCCCAATTGATGATGTGGGAGTAATCATGAAAATAATGAAGGATATGTGATACATAGAAAACAACATGTATATAACTCATCCGTGGGGGGAAGTTCCACTCGATATGCCACAACTCCAACATGAGATAACACCTCAAAAGTCCCAACGAACCGGGGAGATTGCTTACTTCCTTGACCAAACCTTCGCTGCCCACGATGGGGAGTCTCCTTCTGAAACACATGATCCCCAAATTTAAAATCTAAGGGTATACTCCTTTGATCAAAATATTATTTTAGTCAATCCTACACTATCTTCATCCTCTCACGAATCACCTAAACCAACATTGATGTATTATTCAATACTTTTGGTCCTAGAATTGTTGACTCTCCAACCCCAGTCCAGCACAATGAAGAATGGGAAGAACGACCATAAAAGGCTTCAAACAGATCCATACCAATGGTGGAGTGAAAACTATTATTGTAAGTGAACTCCACCAAGGGTAAGTTCCTCATCCATCAACCTCCAAAATTTAGAACACAAGAGCATAACATGTCTTCAAGTGTCTGGATGGTTTGATCTATATGACCATCCGTTTGAGGATGAAAAGAAGTGCTATGGCATAGCTGAGAAGTAAAATCATGATGCACACCTCTCCACACCCTAGAGGTAAATCGAGGATCTAGATCATAAATGATAATCCTAGGGACTCCATTATGTCTCACCACCTCCTCTAGATACATCCTTGACAAAATTTCCACTGAGATCAACTCCTTGATTGCTATAATGTGGGCCGATTTTGTTAAACGATCCACTACCACCCAAATAGCATCATAAACTCCTAGAGCTTGAGGTAATCATATAATAAGATCCATTGAGATGTCCTCCCACATCCACTGAGGAATATCTAATTGCTGGTGAAGACCACCCGGAACACGGTGTTTGGACTTCACCATCTGGAAGACTAATCATCAAGACACATACACCACCACCACACGCTTCATCCTAGGCCACCAAAACTGACTCCTAAAGGATTAGTACGTCTTTGTCACGCCAGGATGTACTGCTAAAGGGGAACTGTGGAACTCTATGAGGACCGTCTTGTGCATCATCAGGGGAACAAAATTCCTTCCATGATACAACACTATGTGTTGTTCATCCTCTGACCAACCATCAAGGGCCTCACCACAAACAACTCGGTCTCACCAGACCTCCACCTCAAGATATCTCAACTAGGACTCTTCCACATTCTGTATCAGGGATGACTGTACCGTCATCGGAAAAAGACAACCTCTAACTCCAACTTCTCCCATATCAAGATGCAATGTTGATAGTTATCCTATTACCCTCCAGGAATCACCTGATTCACGCACAGTATCACTACTTGACTTTCAGCTCAGCACATCAGCTACAGAATTCACTTTTCCCGGTGGATACGATATTTCGATGATGTATTACTGTATGAAATCCATCCACCAAAGATGTGATAATTTCAAGTAACGCTGGGAGAAAACATACCTCAAACTATTATGATTGTGAAAACCACAAAGTGCTCACTGATGAGGTAATGTCCCCACAACATCAGAGAAAACACCCCAACTGCCAACACAATATCATGGGTGGCATAGTTGTGCTCATGTGGACGCCAATATCGAGACCCGTAAGAAACAATTGACCTATGCTACATGAGAACACAGCCTAACCCCATATGTGAAGCATCAGAGAATACAACAAACTGAACTCCCTCAGCTAAAAGACAATGAACTGGAGCACTTACTAAATTCTCCATTAGATACTCGAATGATTCCTAACACTGATCAGTCAATATAAATGCCTAATCCTTCCAATTCAAAGCTGTTAGAGGAGTCACAACTCGTGAAAAACTATCTATGAACCTCTTGTAGTAGCCAGCGATACCAAAGAAACTTCACACCTCTGACACTGTCTTGGGGGCTACCCAATGCAGAACTACTTCTATCATCATTGGATCCATATCTACTCCATGCTAAGACACAACATGCCCCAAGAAACCGACTTCTCAATCCCAAAACTCACACTTTGAAAACTTCCCAAAGAACTTATGTTTACAAATAACTCCCAAAACAGCATGTAGAGTCTCTACATGCTCCTCTTAAGACGTGGAGTACACAAGAATGCCGTCAATGAAAACCACAACAAACATGTCCAAGAAGTCATGAAACACAACATTCATCAATCCCATGAACACAACTGGAGAATTTTTCACTCCAAAAGGCATTACAACGAACTCATGATGCCCATGAAGACAATGGAAAGAAGACATCGGGATATCCTCATTCATTAATAGCATTTGATGAAATCCTGACCGCAAGTTGATCTTTGAGAACCAACTTTCACCCTTCATTTGATCGAATAAATCATAAATCCATGGAAGAGGATAACTATTCTCCATTTTCACTTTGTTTAAGATATGATAATCAACACAAAACTGCAAACTATTGTCATCCTTATTCAGAAAGAAAATCGGTGCACCAGACGGTGACACACTTTACCGAACAAAACCACAATGTAACAGACCATGAAGCTGTATATGTAGCTCTCGCGACACAAAATTGGCTATTCTATAGGTAGACATAGAGATAGGAGGCGCTCCTTGCTGTAGCTCGATCCAAAAATCGATCTCTCATCAAGGGGGTAATGCTACAACCACTTATAGAAAGACATCGGGGTACTCCTCTACGACCCTAGGAAACTCCAACTACTGAACCTTTGAAGAACTCAGAATCACCTCAGACATCATGGATGATAAGTATGGAACATGCCTATAACCCATCTGAGGGTTTCTCTCACCAACAAACATCAATTTCTCTTCATCTGCACAAATGAAGACGACCTTATTGTTGATGAAATCCAGGATATCCTGCACCGAATACAACCAATCCATGCTGAGGATGACATCATATGGTTCTATTTGTAAACATATGTAATCTCCCCAAGAGTGGTGCTACCCCAAAACTAGCTCACAATTTCTACATACTTCAAACTAGTCAGCTCGAACTCCAACTGGCGTAGTCAATGCCAATGGCACTGGAAGCCTGTCTACATCGAGTCCCAAAGTATGTACAATGGTAGGTGATATAAATGAGTGTGTTGCTCTAGAATCAAACAATGATTGTACCATGGTAGAAAACAAGCAATGTGTACCTTGAACGACGTCTGGCTCATTTGGAGATGGCATCGCTAGAGCATGAAGCTGACCACGATCTCCTCCACGACCTCTCTGACCATGATGCCGACCACTACCATGGCTGTGCTCTGCTCTCTGTGGATGGGGAGCGTCATGGGGTTGTCCTCTTCATGCCACGTCTACCGTCTACTGATAAAAAGGTGGTGCAACTGGTTGTTGCTGCCTCTACTGGAAGTGCCTCAATGGAGGAACCTGGAGCGTATCGCCCTGTGCATAACGACCACTCTGAAAGGTCGGGCACTACTGTTGCTGATGGCCATGACCAAAACATGAAAAACAAGTTCCTAGTCCTTTGGAATATGCCTGAGAGTTTCTACCTCTATTGAAACGAGATGGGAAGGGTTGGGACCTAACCCCGGCTGAACGGAAACTCTTCTGCCAGGGAAACTGGGAACCCCGGACCACATCTCTGCTTCGTGAGGAATCATGACAATTCCCCTCTCATGAAGATCTCGTCTAAGCCAAATTCCTCTCAACAACCTATGACCTCGCCATCACCTCACGATATGTCTTTATCATAAATGGGGTGACCTGGTGCTGGATCTATGGACTCAATGCCTCCTCGAAATGCCTCGCCCTAGCCTCCCCATCTGGTAACAGGTCCGAAGCATATCGCAAAAGGTTCTTGCAACGGATTCCGAACTCTCGAACACTGAAGCTCCCCTATCGACGGTTATGAAACACCTGGTGACATGACACCTTCATAGTCAAAGAAAGAAACTCGACTCTAAACCTATCTCGGAACTCCTCCCATGATATCTCTAAATCCTCAAGATCCCTAAGGAATAAGAACCACCACTTCCTTGCTACTCCACATAGCATCGTCACAGCTAAGGACACCCAGTGATCCTTCCGAGCATGGATCGAACCAAAGAAAATCCTGACCTCCTCTAACCTATCTTTTGTGACTGCATCTGAAACAGAGCCCTCATACTTCTATAGACTCTGGCACTGAAACACCCGGAGTGTCTTCCACAATGTGTCATCGTCATCATCCTATACCATGCGGTGACCTGCTGGAACAGCCTGCTATATATTTTCTGTGCAAACATGAAGAGGACGTCGAAATGGGGTCATACCTATAAAATAACGATCCATTAGAGCCTCTAAGCCTAGAATATGGAAGACTCAACATTAATAAAATAATTTTTTTCTTTTATTCATTTTTGGATTACCTATCCCAAGGTCAAACCAATCAAACACAGGCACGAAGATTAATGATGCATGATCCTTTCCTAGGTCTCTACCCTGAAACTAGTATCACCATGTTTACTAGATATTTTAAACTTAATGGTCCATACATCAGATAATTGGGGTCCATAAATTCCTACATCTTAATCGGTATCTAGTGTTTACCTCACTTCTAAACACGAATGGTAATGTTTCCCTACCAACCCATGCAACCTCACATGTGCCTAACTCCAAACTCCATCCTATCCATCAACCAGCTTTTGATACCACTCTGTCACGACCCCCTCCCCACAATGTGTATCTCTTCTAGGCCTGAAATGTTAGAAGGGGGATAATTCCCCCAGAGTCCGACCTCCAGTAGGCCCTGGGTTGGCTACTATCACCAAGGTAATATCAAACACACAATGGAAGGAATTACCCTCTAAGAGAACACATGCAGAAGAGAGAGATAAGATAGACACTAATCAACTCCAACTCAGAACCGGAATATAAAATAAATCCCAAGTGCACACATGAAATGTCATAAAAAAGTAATACAACTGAAAGGGGAAAAAACATAAAGTACCCAAAAGAAAGCAAAAATTGTGGCGACCATAAGCCCGAACAACTCCTGCAACCATAATCTAGTAGTAACCAGCCTGATGTTCAACCTACTCCAAGTGACCTGAAAAATAGTTTATATATACATAGGGTGAGTATAATAGTATAATCAGTAGGATCCTCCCCAAAGCCTCTCGTTCAAAAGGAAAGAGTGCATGCTAAAGCACAGTGAACAACAAGTGAAACTAACTCATCACCAAAAGAGGTATGCTATGTTCCCATCCTCACCATGGCTACTCTCACCAAGTAATGCATACAAGAATATAGAATATGTTAATTAATATCAAGTGTACCCCAATATTACTTTTCCACTAGTTTTCCGCTTTTCCCCAATGTCGCACGTCCTAAGAATATCTCTCCAGAAAGGCTTTCCCGTAGACACCTGGGCGAAGCATCACAATTTTCACCTCGTGCACCACAAAGGCTTTCCCGCAGACACTTGGGTAAAGCACCACACCATCCTCACAGCCAAAGTAACCAGGTAGGTTCTGAGAGCCACCGCATCCCGCATAGATTGTATCCTATGTCGGGTATTATACCTCAAGCCATTACAGCCCATACACCGAGTAAGGAGCCTAAAGCCATCACAACCTATACACATTACACCTATAGTAGTCCATAGGATACAATGTCCAAAATATATGGCAGTGAATAACCAAAAGCCATTACAACCCTCTACACACATATATGGGGAAATATAACTATTGTGCCTACTAGCACTAATATCTACCAAGAGAAGAGAGCGGGGAAAAATGGGGTTATTAGCCATTCATCCTCCAACCGGAATGTTTGGTGAAACACCCCCCAATGATCAGAATCCTCGGGGTGTCAGTTTCCTTAACTGAAATGGTGGAGTAGCGTATGGATGCACAAAAAGTACAGAATATATTATATCTCACAACCACACTATGGGAATTACCTAGTTTTATACACAACTATAGCTAACATATCTCAGACTCTAGGCTGCAACTTCAAATACTAGGTATCCTATAAGCACACAACCATTTAAAGAGATTGAATAGATTACATCATTTCCTTATTATTAGTTCCACTGTACGTTAAGTAATTCTTTAAAAATAAATTATCCAGAACAATTCCACATTAAAATTGTGTTATCATCACACCCAAAGTCAACTATTCATTCTAAAATTACAACCTCATCATTATGTTCAGCATCTCTATCCCCATGGGATAAAACCATTTATTAAAATATTCATTACAGAATTCCTTTCCCATATTCTCAGGCATTCTAGAAAATCATTTTACGCTACTAAACACAAGGGGGCTCAACATAGTGAGTAGATGTACCACCCTTTGAGTATTTGTCACCTATAGTTAGAGCATAGACCCATCCTCCCTTGAGATGCTAAACACGGAAATCACGTGGCATACCCCGCATGTCTTCGCCTTTTTCAGAAGAAGGGTGAGCAAGACCACCTTCCTTAAGCAGTGGGGAAACGTAAAGCAGATAAATAATAAATCAAAAATATGTAAGCTTCCAACAATCACATTCATCACATTTCCATCATCTCTAGTGTCCTCTCCAAAACCCGCATGCATAACCCGATTCATCTCGCAATTCTAGGCGTCATCTACTGCCACAACCAAAAGCTTACACGCCCCCACATATCACAACACCCATCCAGGATCACATCACAACACAAGTACCAGGAAAAAAAATTTCATCATATTAATTAGGATCTAGACCCCTTAACAATTAAGAGGGTAACTCAGAACCCTTAAAGGAATTATCAAACAATCAACTCCATAACCCATATTGAATTACAAGATTTAGTTCGTAGGTTCCAAATTCCCGAACCTAATTAGTAAGCTATCACAAATAAATAAACGTTCTTACTGCACAAATTTTATTGACATCAAATTACAAAAAGAACCATATTCGTTTACATGACTCTTTATCTTTAGCCAAACATTAATCAAATAATCCCTATTTACATTCATTACCAATTTCCATCAAGAACTAAGTTCTAATCAAAGAATGCTTAGATATCACACTATCTTTCATAAAATGAGGCAATAACATACGATCGTCATAAATTTATTTATCTAGCTAAAATATTTATTATGTCAATTTCATTGTCATACAGTTGGAATTAAACATGCTAACAAATAGTTGCATGTAATAGAAAAAAGAAGCAATGAATCCCTTACCTACATGGTTATTGAAGAAAAACCAAACAAATGAAGAACGCATAAGGAAACCGGGTTGATTCTCCAAGAATCCCCTTATATAAATTCTCCTATCACAACCAAGAAAAAAACCCATCAGATTTGGCATCCCCGCACTTAGATTTACCCGTAACGGGAAAAGTTCTAAGAAACCGAGAGGAGAGAAGAATTAGATCCAAGTGGATCTATGAAACCAAATTAGAATGATCACATACTTCAAGAAATTGGCTTCGATTCGCCAAGATAATCCTTCGATCACCTCCAAAACGCTTGAGAGATGTTCTCCTACCTTCAAGGGAGGGTAATCCATAGTTATTGCCGATTAGGAGATTAAACGAGAAATTGAAAGGAAAAACGGCCAAGATCCACAATTTTATGATCTAGTTTAAGTGGTCATATGTTTAGATCGCATGGTTTGACAAATTGTGCGCTAACTGTGCGTTAGCTACTACCTTGGACACCTCGCTCGCATTGTTTGGCCGCATGGTTATACAAACCGTGTGTCACCCCTGTGAGAGATACTTCATCAAAAATTAACCATGCACGGTTTGGCTGCATGGTTTAGAATAACTGTGTGCCAACTATGAGAAAGCTACTTCCCTTTAATTCTCATTAAAAGTTCACCCAAACGCACCCCAAGTCAGCTTAACCTCCCAGAACACCTCTAACGCCTCATTTTCACAATGTAAAGGACTGGAGAGGTCAGTTCCATTACAATTTTCAAATAGTTATTTACCATTATGGGTATCCTCCAACTAATGTTTGGTTCAAGGCAATTAAATTTCTGAAAATAATCAGAAAAAGTGTATTGAATTTCTACTATCCCAGTAAAGGAGGAGTACAGAGAATGAAAATAAGTTCTAAAATGAGGATCATAAACATATAATTTTTTAATTTTAATAAAGCAGGTGTAACAAGATTAATTAAACATAAGGTTTAAATGAATTTCTCATTTCTGAGACTATCTCTCTCTATAATGGCTATTACAACCCCTTCAATGCCACGTCCTACCAAGAGCTAGCCTTATATGAACCAAAAAAACTGATCTAATTAGAATACAACCTAAGAGGAGGAAATGATATATATTCCAATGATGGTTTAGAATATTTAATATTTCAAACCACTAACATTTGGTGGATGGAATCCATCTCTCCAAATAGTCTAATAAAAACAACCCCATTAGTGATTATAATTATTAGTTGAACAATACTCATATATATCAATCAATATGATTTACTTTGTCTATCCATTCTCTAAAAATGTTTATATATATATATATACACACAATTACTTCTCTCGGAATTATAGAGAAGTAGGAAGACGTCACATAAGATGATTGAGAAGTGTAATAAAAGGTTGATATAGATCTACAATCTAATTCCATATACAGAGGAAATAATATATACCATAGAGTCATGGAAATATACCCTCTATTAAGATCAGATCAAGTAAAAGTTCAATCATGAATCATCATGGCTTCATTCATAATCAATGATATTAGATAATTTACTATAGAATTAGAATATTTTTCATTAACATTAAAATAATGGAAGGATGATTAAAATAAAAAATTGACAAAATTGTGTAAAATTTTGAATAGGGAATAAATCAAATAATGAAGAAAACTTCAACAACAATTTTTTTATTAAAGGATAAGCCACATACAATGAAGTATTCTTCAATGGATCAAATGATTAATATATCGATATAGATTTCAAAAATTTCCTAAAAAATTCAATTCATGATTCCCGAGACATTTAAATCAAACATTGATATGTTACTATTTAGGGGCATTTATAAGCTTAATAGTTTGAATTTGTGGTTTAAATTACTAGATTAAATCCTATAGAGACCATACTAGACGAATTACATGTTTTCATAAAATTCTTATAGAAATATCAATAGACTGCCATATAGGTCCACAACATACACGTGTACTTATCTAGAAAGCTGTATTATGTTGGAATTCACTAATTATTCATTGTTAAGGGTTTTAGAATCAAGTTAATTCCAGATATGACGCAGTATATATTATTTAACAGTGAATCCAAGTTTACCAATTTTATTCAATAATTTATGATTTTTATTAATAAATAAAAAACCTTTTTTTGGAACGTGGATAGATAATATAATAGAGAACCTACTATGGATTTTGAGATTTTGGGTTTTCAGAATGATATGAATTTAAAATATCTATTCAGTGGACAATGGCTAAATTCCCACATGGATATTCCATCCTCAAATCTATAGTATCTGATGTAAAATCATCACAGACCAATTTTTGTATTTTATAAAAATAAGAACCATTAATTTCCTATGAATATCGATATATAAAAATATGACTATATCATTGAGTTTGAAAATATCTAATGACTGATAATACTATTTCAGACATGAACCCCAATAATAGGGAAATGACCCCAGGCCACCCATTTTCTGAACATTATGATTAAAATATAATTACCATCAATAAAATTTATTCAATAAATCTAAGATTATATCTATCCTCCCATGTATTTAGGATATCAACTAAATTTTCAATTTCCATTTGAATAAAGGATTGATATGATCCAAACAGTGCTTGTAATACCCCCAAGTTAATATTCATCTTCATTATGTAAATATTTTTATAAAAATTTGGATTATAATATAACTCTATGTTATAAATAAGAAGTTAAATTTCCCATGTTTCAACTAACAAGTCCCCAGATTTTGAAAAAAAAATAACACACTACACTTTTGTTGAAAAATGAGAGATTATTTACGATTCCCAAGAAATGATGTTCATCCATTAGCACCCACAATGTTTGGAGGAAGCTCCAAGCCCATCATATGACATAAAAATACCGTTTCATTGTATTCTAATTACTAATATATCATGTTTTCATCCACTCTCACTAAAATTAACACAGAGGAATAAGAAAACAGTGATACCCCTCTAGCATTTTAGGAAGGCATGTATTCCACCATTAGGGAACTTAACAAAATTAATCATTGTATAATAAATGATACTCATTTTAAATTAATCATTAATACCATGTCTACATATGAAAAATTGACATAAGTATTTATATTGGAGGATAATAACGATATATCTGACTAGAATTATATAGAATTTCATGTAATTGATCCTGATCAAGGAACCCTTCTGTTGGGTATATATAAAGATCCCCATATCTAGATGAATTTATCTACTAGAATATCATGAACTAATTATATAGTTATGGAATTTTATATTTATATTCACAAAATTTATAACATCTTGTGGGAGCATTTTTACCAAATAATTTATCCCCAAATCATCCCAATCAAAAGTAATAATGAATCGGTTTGGGTTTTTATTAAATTATATGATATCAAATAATATTACCTAAAATATTATTTATCCATATTTATCATTTATATTTTTATTGACAGTACATCCATGATTGAATAATTTTCCTTGATGGATTTATACTTTGACTATAACCAAATCCACGTGGATGTATAACTTGTGGATTCCACCACATTTATTATAAAATAAATACTTTATTAATAAATATAAATTATCATTTACAAATAATTTATAGAAAAAAAATATAATCTATAAGTCCCTAGAAAGGTAATGTTTTTAAACATTAAATTTACTACACATTAAAAAAACTATACCTTTCATTTTTAAGAAATAATACACTATAACTCTATAATTAATCATGATTGAATTATTATATATTAAAGATGTGTGAACACTTAGGATGTTTCCCAGGTTGTGTGTGAGTGGGGATAAAGAAAATAGAATGAACATATGTTGGACTATAGGGACATTCATGAGTTCTATTGCCTATTTTATATATTGTTGAGCCTTAGGGTGTTGAAAATATGTTTCATTAGGATCAAAAATGTAACAAATCTATCCTGGTCCATATGACCATAATACAAAGGTGGGGTGACTTTCCTTAATAGAATCTAGCTTTTACAGTGTTATCAAAGTGGTACCCAACCAAAAGTGTAGTTGAATTTTCTATGCTTAAATGTACATAGCCCAGGGGGGTAAATATTCTCTAATGGTGAAAATATTGTAAAAATACAAAAATATAATGGTTTAAATGAATAAATATTAATAAAAATTTAAATAAGATTAACCATTCATTTCATTAAACTGCCAAATCAAAACACTATAGTTATGGAAGATTCGCATTGAAATTTTGCGATTGGGTGAAAGAGCAAAGAGAACATCTATCTCCCTCAAGGAAATGTTTCTATTCAAAGATCATCGTTGAATATATGGGTTTTACATAGGGAGGTGAAAAAATTTATCTTTAATTATTCTTATAGTACTTATCAAATATAGAATTAATGATCGAAATAAAATTATGGGGTAACCTGAGTAATAAATGGGGACCAATTGTTTCATCAATTCAACATGCATCAAATATATGGTGACCCAATTATTTCTCACAAAAATTTTACTTCTAATTATATGAATATTAATTATATAAAACTAAAATCCATGTTACAAGTTTTAGAGTTCAATGTCATTAAAAATTTGATATATAATTAAATGGTACATAGAAAAACATCATAATAACCCACTTTGTTCTTCAACACTCGCACCCTTCTTAGACATGTCAAAAATAAAACATTCCTTTTAATCCAGGGGAAATATAAACAAAAAAAGGTTGAGTTTATATGCTTAGTAAGGGTAAATAATGGATATATCCATGATCATTTATTACTAACATTATAGTAATTGAACATGAAAAAGAACGTAACATTTTAAAACCATTCTTAAAAATAGTACATAATTGTGAGTAATGGAATAAATCATATTAATTAATCATAAATAAATACAAATAAAATCATATAACATGATCTATTAAAACATAACAATGAAATTTATGCATATCATGAGTGAGTAGAATAATGTGTAGAATAATCATAAATATTGAAATATTACATTTTGTATACTCTAAAAGACATTATACAAATGTTAGAATAGGGATAACTAGAAGAGTATCCTACGTTGGAATTCAGATGACCACTTGTTTACCAACAATATAGATTTGGATAACTACTCATTTACCCTCATTTTGGCATGGGACAATGTATTGTATACCGTCTTTTCAGCATAGGATGAACTCTTTTGTACCATCATTATGATTGGAATTATATCACATACACTCTTGGATATTATAAAACTATAATCCTTACAAATATAATTTAAGGGTTATAATGGACCCACACAATACATAAAAATAAACCATTAATATATATTCAACAAAAACATAAATATATTTATTATTACATGTAAAATTAAACCCTAGTGAAGAGATTTGATATCAAAAATATTTCATCATCATAACCATAAACCATATAGATAAATAATAGGGATAGTATATAATCATTATATCCCTTTCGATGCATATGTAATATTAAATAATTTTATCACATATGAAATTCCATTTAAAAATAATTGAAAAAATTCTTGAGGAAAAAAACCACTTCATTTTGAAAAAAATATATAAGATTTAAATTTTTTTTGAATTAATAAGTAAATTTTCTTATTGAATAGAAAAATGGAAACATTATAAGATATATCCAAATAATTGAGTATATCTACTCTAAATAAATTCTACTGATTACATTTATGTTCAATCCAAGATTCCATTGACATTTTCATTTAATATTCAATATTACCTCATCAAAAAAGCACAAGAAGATTTTTTTAATAAAAATATATAAAATAAATCATTCATAATGAAATACAATCATACCTGTGAGAATATAAAAAATATTTTTTAAAAACAATGTTGATTGATATAGAAATAGATCAAAATAATTCATGACTAAATAGTAAAACAATGTCTATTCTCCCCAAAATAATTATCATTTTTTCTTAAATATAGAAAATGTATTGAATGAAAAAAATAAAATACACACATAACTATAGGATTTTCCAATAAATGTGTTTTATTGGGTAATATCCAAATAATTTCCCTCAATATATGTTTATCATTAACAATCCCAAAAAATGAGACTTTGACATAAATCAATTTCGTTATGTATTGCCTTTTGTTCTATATTTTTTAAAATAATGTATAATAAATACAACATTAATATTGATATATTATATAAAAATATTCATATATATATATATATATTACAATAAATTATTTATTTATAACATCATGTCACATGTTTTTAATGAATCATAAATAAAATTTACTCTTAGGGCTGATAATGACTTCATTTTTTATAAGTGTTTTTCTCCAAAAGACATGGTCCTTACACATTGATTATAATGAACTAATTTATCTTATTTTAGTCATTTAATTTTTATCATCATTAATCAATTTATTATCTTTTATAACAATTCATATAAATAAGTTATGAATAATTAATTACATCGGTTCATAAAGACATTGTTCAATGGATAGAAAGAAATTAAAATAAATAAATTATAAATAATTTTGAAAAATAATAATATAATAAATATAAATTTAATTCAGTAAAAAAATCCTTATAAACATTTATTTGATTTTTTGATGAAAAAAACACATTGCTTCAAGAGGTAGTAGTCCACACGTACGCTTGAGCGATGCATTTTCCCCATAGGATTGGAAAGAGGTGGACAATGGTTATTACCTAATTATAATAAAAAATGTGTATACTTAAGATACATAAGTATCAATTTTAAAATATAGAAAATAAATATATAGTATTTATGATAAAAAAAAATAGTGAAAGTACTCAGTTAAGAGTTAAAACTATTATATGAGAATTATACTTTTTTATAATCTATAAGCATTGAATGTATGATATTTTCTAAATAACCTAATCACATGGATGTGGGAAAAGAATATATAATTGAATTTGGCTAGATATTTTCTGAGAAATAAGGATTTATATTCTTCAATAAGGGATAATATGAAGATTTCCTTAAAATTTGAGGGGGAATCCATTGACTTTCCAATAGTCTAAAATTAATAAAAATTAATATTATTTACCATGTGGAACTAAATTTCTATATTTTGAATCTTGGTTGATGATGAGTTTACATCCTCTCATTCAATTAAATTTATTCATAATATGGTATTTTTAGCACTTATGTCTATGTTTTTAACTCAAATTATCCCTTTGGGTTTTTTTCAACGATATGAAATAATATGAATTGTTTGTGGTCATGAAAGTAATTAATAATGGAAAATAAACCAATGAGTGGATATTTTTTGATATTATTCACCATATCCCAATAATGGGGTCAATTATAAAAACATTATTAATTTTTATGCATTTAATTATATATTTTTTAATAAATGACACCATTAAAGTCATTTTCATGAATATTCAAATAGTTTGACTTTAAATAAAAATAAATGAAAAAGAAATTATAATCCAAAAAAAGAAAAAATATAATATATTTTATATTTACCTTCAAAACTTCTATAACACAATTATTTATACAAATTTTGTTACTGTAGTAATTCTCAATATTATCTATTTTATTTTTTAATTTCTTGAATATGTACCTGGTAGACGTCGAATAAAAATTTAAAGTAATTATTCCATCACTAAAAATATATGATAAATTTGAATGAAAAAAAGTTATTAATATTTAAAATATAAATTTTGAAGAAAATGTAAATTTATATACTTCATATAACAAAAAATATGAGTTATTAAAAAATGTGTGACACTTTGGATTAAATCTTTATTTAATATAATATTTTGGTCATCGTTAATGAAAAATAGAACCATGTCTCTATATATTAAAATATTTATCATTTTGGTTTAAATAAAGTCATCCAATTGATAATAGTCAGGTGTTAGATAAAATTTACAGCTTTATGACATGATTTTTAACAATAATTAATATAAATTCCATTATCGGGACTTCAAATATTTAATAATGTTACTATTTAATATGACAAAAACAAAGTTGAACAATTTATAGAATTTGAATTCGATGATGAAAAATATGTTATCCATTTTTCATGATTAATATTATATATTTGAACAACATCCATTTTATAATATTCATGAAAAATGCAATGAAACGTGTTTTAGGAAAATACATATTTGTAAAAAACATAGTATTTATACTTATCCCACTGAAAAATGAAAAAAAAGAGATTAATGGAAAAAAAATCATTGTATATATAATATATAAATTTATTAAAATTAAATCATAAGTAGTGATTATTTTAATTTATTTATATAAATACACATTGTAGGCATAATAACCATTTTTAGGAAGGGAACACATTTTTACCTTCAAATGTTTTTATAAACATATATATAATAAGTTCTCTCTATACATGCATAACTATTTTTTATAAAGTATAGTTAGTCATATTTAGAATCTGAATTAAAATGGCATGAAAATAATTTTTGAATTGAATAATAATATTTCTGTTGAATAAAATTGTTCTGTTAAACTCTAGTTGAATGTGAATAAAGCTATCAAATACATCATGTTTATTAAAAATGATATTTATGTAAAACATTATGTGTTACATTATATACACCTAATAAATAATTTCTCCATTGAAATTCCAAATCTCAAATATAAAAAATATGATATCATTATATCATTAAATACATGGTTTCCTATATAGATTTATTGAATTTTATATTCATCCATAAAAACTTCTTCCATGTGAGTAGTATTTTTCAGTGGAAATATATATCAATAATAGAATGTTTATAGTAGCTATTTTTCATTGGAAATGTATTTAACCAAAGGTATAATATAATGCCCCAGCCTTAAACGTTACTTAATCTTGAGTTATTACAATATTACACATTGAGGATCTTTTCAGGTTTAGAGTTTTAGAGAATTAGATCATGAAACTTGCATTACATTCCACTTTTAAACAAAGTGGTTACATAAAAGATAGAATTCATTCTTCCCATCAACGGAAACATATTTAAAATAAAACATGGGTTATTTCTTGATACATCCTTGACACTATCATCACATCATGTACCTTTCCCTTGACATGTGAAAAACATTTCAAAAACCTGGGATGAGCATTAAAAGCTCAGTAAGGGTTATAAAAATATGGAAAGGAAACATGAGTTCATATAAACATAAGAATGAAATCATACATTACACATAAAACATAGGCACTTTAACATACCTCCTCAAACCATGAATAAATCATAGAAATCATAAGACATAAAGGTAACTTGAGGCATCCATAACATTCTTACGTAGGGAGTAACCCTCTTGGTTGCGTTTGGAATACCTATCACAGTATATTCCCTAAATCTCTTCAGAGAAACCTTAACGTTTCACTCCTTCGCGTTACCCAATGCATTGGAGAGCTATATCGGGCTCACTCTCCCTTAGTTTATCATGGAACCAACCGTCTTCATAATAATGCCCAAGAACCACAACATAATTGTATCACATAAAATATGCATAAAGGAAACATAACATTTCCACCTTTCAATCACAAGATATCAATACAACACATTGATATAAAAACATTATGAAAACCATTTTCAATACCAGAATAAATGAAAAATTAAAACATGGTATTTATTTTTCTTTTAAAAAGAAGGTATGGCTTGTAGAGGAAGTCGAAACTCAAATAACGGTCACGGTGGCAGAGAAGTCTTTGTCGCCGCATACGTACGACAAAAACATTCCCTTTTTCCGTTTAGTAAAACGATTCGTATAAAAATATTCCTTTCAGATAAACATAAAAGTCAAAGGGGTTTATACACCTTATAAAAGAATGTTGTGTATAAAACAAAATATGCCTCAATGAAAGGAGATTGAGACGAAGTCCGATACAAAGATGGTGTCCTTTGATTAAGGATAAATCAGTTACATAACTATGTGCGACAAAATAATACACGAAATATAAGTGGGTATTAAATGTATAACAATCAGAGAACATTCAATAATAATCATAGAACGACATATTCAATGTGTACAAGTTTATCCCAAAGAATCGAAATTGGGTTAAGAAGTTCCCTTGCAATAATTAGACAGCCTGACAACGTCACTTCAAAATTCAGAAAAAGAGATGATGAGAGATAAAAAGGGTATCTCATAACTTGGACATAAAATTTACATCAATAAGGATATATAAGAACATATCCAAAAATAATATTATGTGAATTAAAATACATAATAAAATAATCCTTTTAAAAAGAGGAGGGTGAAAGGTTCCCTTACCGACATGGGTATCTTTCGAAAGATATGCCCCGTGAAAGAAGGACAATACAACATTGATGTAAATACTCATAAATGAAATAATATTACACAATGTGTAAAATAATGTTCATAACATACACCACTCAATGGAAATTGTGGCAAATGTAGCAAAAATCTCACGCGAATAAAAGTGAGATGAAAAATCCCTTACAAAAACTCGGCAGCCTAACTGCGCCACTTAAAACATCCAAAAATGGATTGATGAGATCAAATAGGATATCTCATCACATTAAAATAAAATGTACAGAAAGAGGAATATAAAATAACATACCCTATCATAACAAAGAGGATCTTAAAAGAAGTGACATAAAGGAGAGTACTTAAAAAGAAAGAGAGAGGTTATATCTCTTATGAAAATTCGGCAGTGTAACGGTGCCACTCAAAACATCCAAAATGGATTGATGAGAGAGAATAGGGTATCTCATCATATGAACATAAAAATTACTGTAAGAGTAATATAAAAGAACAACCCAATAACAAGAAATATGAGCTTAGAAGGAATGACATAAAAGAGTGTACTTAAAAAGAAAGAGAGGAGTATGATCCCTTACCTCAAGTCCAACTTGTCTTGTTCGTTTCTTTATATTCCTGAATAATAAACATTGGTCAATTATTAATTGCCTATGTACCTCCTTTAGAGATTATTATTATGTTCATATCACATATTATAATGTTATAATAATTGTTTAATAATTTTAGTTCATAATAGACGTTTTTGCCGATGTTTGGTACATGAGTCAAAAAATGAACTTGTTTGAAAAAAGATTTCCCATGTAGTTATAAGTAAATAATTTCCAGAATAGTATTAATGATTAAAATATCATATATATCCAGTAAATATTCATTTTACACTATTCCATATCATTTGGAGTTAAAAAATGAAAAGCACCGTTCATGGAGATGGTAGGTTATACGTACGCATGAACGCTACTTTCATTTTTTTGTCATATTAATGGAATTAAAAAAAAATGAGAGAGATATATGTATGTTATAATTCCAGAATGATATCCATAATTTATATGTAATATATTATATATATATCCATTATATATATGTACTTATAATATTACATAACATTTTGAGATAAGAAATTAAATGTACCGTTCATGGAGACGGTAAGCCGTATGTACGCATGAACGCTACTTCCATTTCTATTTCATATTTAATGGAATTAAAACATAATGATATATAATATTATTTTAATTAAAATATGGAATCATATATAATATCATTAAATATATTTTTTATACGTACCACATATGGTATTAACGAATCAAATCCCTTTGAGGGGGCGGTAGTCTGTACTTCCTTAAATGAAGATATCACATTTATCCGTAATGGAAACCATAAAGGTACGCCATAAATGAAAAATACAGAATCTTACGTAAAAAATAAACATATTATATATCATATATAAATATAGTGTCATCTTAATTTCCACCTTTGAAGGTGTTAGAAGAATGTTGGACAATCATCGTTTCGGGAGGCAGAAATTCGCCATCCCCGGAAACAGTATGCTCTTTAACCATTTTATGTAGGTGTGTGTATGTGTAGCTCGAATACTTCTTATAAAAACATCCTAGTATATTGAAGATACTGGATCTGTTACAAAATAAATTAATAAAAAGATTTTAGGTGGTTGGATAAGCAAAATGAAACAAAAGGACACAAGTGAAGACATTACCTTAAAATCGGGTAACTCCGTTTGGTTTGAGTTCAAAGGCTTCCTTGGGAAGACTTCGTCCCAATTTTAGGCTTCAAGGAGTAAGATAGGGAAGTGGAGAGACAAAATGGGCAGGGGTTGGCCGTGCCAAATTCTTTGGGAGTGTGGGTAAGGAGGTAGAGGTGGGGGCCTTTAATAAGAGGAAAGGAGGGGCACTCTTGTTATGTTACAAAATGTTACTTTATATTCAAAAGAGTTTCGGATTTTAAAGGTCCCAAATTGTTGTATTTCGAGGATAAGGTGATAAGGGTTATAAATATACTCATCCAATAGGTTTTGGACATGTGTAGGTCTTAGATATTACATTATCGTTCCATTTTATTTAAATCGTTAAATAATGAGGTCATCGCTACATCATCATGATGTCATAAATAATTTAATTTATTTAATGTCTAAAAATTATAAAAAAATACTATTATGTAGGAAATATTTTTATCTTTCCAATGAATATTTATAGTCAAGAATATTATTTTTATAACCCCATGTAAAAATTGTTTTAGTAAAACATTTCATGTTTGTCTCATTTTTACATTAACATTAAATAAAAAGATATTAATGTCATTTTCCAACCAAAGTGGCTTCATGGGGTCCCCATGTTTACCCATGGGTTTTCTTGGTCGGCCATTAAACATCCAATGAGGTTAGGACATGTTTCAAGTTCATTTCATAATATTAAAACATTATTTTTTACCTTAAACTACACTAATTACCTCTAATCGCGATTAAAAACTTAATAAGTTACTATTCACCAAAAAATTATTTTTATCACATTGAACCACATTTTACATCTTAATGACAAAAATTTATGTCATATTTTTGAAATTAAACTCACAAAGATGGAAAAAGTTCATTTAAACGGAAAAATCAGTTTTTATAAGTACCACTTAGTGGTTTCACTATTCATCAAAAAATTGATGTTTTTTTCAGAAAAATCCCAAAAAATCATTCTAAGCTATATTTGATATTAAAAATTCAAAAATGAAGTCTATTTTACAAAATTCAGATCATATAAGTCACATAAATTAATTTAATAATTAATTCCCGCTGTCAGAGCAAATAACATGTTTTTATTAAAACAATATGTATCAAAAGATTGACACCAGTTTAAGTCTGATTTCAAAGTGAAATTAATTCCAACAACCACTATTGTATTTAATGGTTAAAATATATTCTAATTTCACTTTAAATCCAATTCAAAAGTTAATCTAATCATATAAATAAATTAGATTAAAAAGAGGTTTTGAATTAAAATACAACATTTTACACTATTCATTAAAAAATTAACTTTATCAGAAAGATACAAAAAATTTACACAAAGTAAATATTGATGTCCCAATTGATAAGAATAGTTTTATTTGGTCCAAATGGATGTATAAGAGTGAACAAAACTAGATTTAATGACAGTTCTCCATCAAAAGGTGATAAGTGAACCTTTAGTGAAAACTAGGGCATATACGCCTAAATTTGAATTATTTCCTTATTTTAAGCCTTTATATTTTATTGGATAAATGTAAAAACATTTAGAAACATATATAATAATATTTTATTTATTTCTATCCATTCCCGACAATACAACGACTACATGCTAACTACCATTTAAAATAATATTATTTTATTATTAGAGTGCAACGTAAGATTCCCAAGAAACTCGTTGTTGCGTGTTGGGTACACCATCGAGCATCGCATCCCCTTTAAAGTCATATTAATATTTTATTCACAAATATGGATAAATATGAAAATTTCATATTCTTTATTTACCTGGGGTGTTACATCCTTCCCCCCTTTTGGGAATTGTGTCCTCGCAATTTTTAAAATTGAGCTTGGAAACATCCTTTAACGTCCCAAATCGGAACAAGAGTCAGTAAAACAATCACTTTAAAATAAAGGAAGATTAGTACAGAGGTCACCTTAGATAACCCATACTAGGATTCCATGTAGAAAAACATGGATATGGAATAAAAGGCAAAGGGTCATGTTCTTGAGGGAGAGTGATAGTAAACATGTCTATGAGAAAGTTAACCATAAGAAAATCACAAACTTGTGATGGGTTAAACGGTATTCGGTTCCCCAGTAGGAAAATTTAATAGACAACATTTTTGTTTTAAGTTACTGCTTATTAAGGAATTTATTAATAAGTAAACATAATCACTTATCATGTTGACTTTCAACTTTTACTAGATTCCTTAATCAAACTCATATTTTTTTCCAAAAGAGGAGTATTTAGGGAGACTTGTTCGCATTAAGAGTACTATAATCAAATTCTAGAGAATCACCTAATCCACAAAAGAGAACTATATACATCCCATGTCTTTAGGCTTTAACAAAAACCAAAACCAAAATAGTTAGTACAAGGTCAGAAAATCCAGAAAAGGATAACCCTTTAAAAAAGAAAATCTATGCTTAATCTCCAAAATTTGTCCAACAAAACCCGAAGTTCAACGAGGACCATCCGATAAACAATTTGTCCATAAAATTCTTCAAAGTAAACCAATATAAGATTGAAACCCAAATATTTGAAGGATTTAGTCACATAGCCTTCCAAGTTAAATTGTAACATTTATCTCCAAACAACATCAGTTGCTCCTAAAGTCTCATATTGAAAAGTAATTTACTTAATTCACATATCCTCCATGATAGGTTATTCATTTTCATAAATAACCCAAAATCAACTTACCCTAAATTCATAAAATCATATAACTAAAAATAATCATTCAAACTAACCAGGGACTTCACATAGTCCAGTGGTAGGCGATAAATACCAGTCGCACTTTAGTTGTGGGTTCGATTCCCGCAGCTTTGTCCGAAGCGACGGGTTGTCACACGGTCTTCGTGTTGTCCTTTTTCCAAAACTATATAATTCTTAAATCATTACCCAAAAAGAGATAAAATCATCAAAAATCATCATAACATATTTTAACCTCAAGTTTATCTCATGCCTTTCATTTTCCATCATATCATATAATAACCCATAATTACCTCAAAAGTAAGGAACATATAAACTGTAATGGTTACCTTTATAATTATTACATGAACTTCCACATTGATTGGTCATCTAGTACATGATGCATTACAGAACATACCAAGGTTCAAGTGGTTGATCATGACTCCTTGATATTTGGTTTAGAACAACCACGAGTTTCCTCATTGAATCGTCCATTTTATCTAGTATCTTAATCAGAGAACCACCACAGTTTCCTTCAAACATGTTGTCTCTTTGGTGCCTACTAGATCCAACCCTTCACTAAAAATAAAAATTTCAGTGTGAGTATATCAACAAAACCATCATGTACTAATAAGGAAGGTAAACACTAAGATATACATACTCAGTCACTTTATCTAAAATTAGGACTCTTTCTGAAATCCTAATCATTATGGTAATGTCACTTATGCTTAAAGAATACCCTAACCTCTAAAGTTATCTAAACCGAACTCTGATACCAACTATAAGGCCTCAGCCTTAAACCTTACTTAATCTTGAGTTATTACAAGATTACACATTGAGGATCTTTTCAGGTTTAGAGTTTTAGAGAATTAGATCATGAAACTTGCATTACATTCCACATTTAAATAAAGTGGTTACATAAAATATAGTATTCATTCTTCCCATCAATGGAAACATATTTAAAATAAACACATGGATTCTTTCTTGACACATCATTGACACTATCATCACATCATGTACCTTTCCCTTGACCTGTGAAAAACATTTCAAAAACATGGGATGAGCATAAAAAGCTCAGTAAGGGTTATAAAAATATGGAAAGGAAACATGAGTTCATATAAACATAAGAATGAAATCATACTTTACCCATAAAACATAGTCACATTAACATAACTCCTCAAACCATGAATAAATCATAGAAATCATAAGACATAAAGTTAACTTGAGGCATTCATAACATTCTTACATAGGGAGTAACCCTCTTGGTTGCGTTTGGAATACCCATCACAGTATATTCCCTTAATCTCTTCGGAGAAACCATAAAGTTTCACTCCTTCGCGTTACCCAATGCATTGGAGAGCTATATCGAGCTCAGCCGCCCTTAGTTTATCACGGACCCACCAGTCTTCATAATAATTCCCAAGAACCTCAACATAATCGTATCACATAAAACATGCATAAAGGAAACATAACATTTCCACCTTTCAATCACAAGATGTCAATACAAAACATTGATATAAAAACATTATGAAAACCATTTTCAATACCAAAATAAACGAATATTAAAACATGGTATTTATTATTATTTTTACAAAAAGGTATGGCTTGTAGAGGAATCCGAAACTCAAATAACGGTCACAACGGCGGAGAAGTCGGTGTCGTCGCATACGTACGACAAAAACATTCCCCTTTGTCGTTTAGTAAAACGATTCGTATAAAAAGATTCCTTTTGGATAAACGTAAAAGTCAAAGGGGTTTATACACCGTATAAAATAATGTTTTGTATAAAACAAAATATTCCTCAATGAAAGGAGATTGAGACGAAGTCCCATACAAAGATGGTATCCTTTGATTAAGGATAAATCAGTTACATAACTATGTGTGACAAAATAATACACGAAATATAAGTGGGTATTAAGTGTAAAACAATCAAAGGACATTCACACATAATCATAGAACGACATATTCAAGGTGTACAAGTTTATCCCAAAGAATCGAAATTGGGTTAAGAAGTTCCCTTGCAATAATTAGACAGCCTAACGGCGTCACTTCAAAATTCAGAAAACGAGTTGATGAAAGATAAAAACGGTATCTCATCATGTGGACATAAAATTTACATCAATAAGGATATAGAAGAACATATCCAAAAATAATACTATGTGAATTAAAAGACATAATAAAATAAGCCTTTTAAAAAGAGGAGGGTGAAAGGTTCCCTTACCGACATGGGTATCATTTGAAACATACACCCCCTGAAAGAAGGACAATACAACATTGATGTAAATACTCATAAATGAAAGAATATTACAAAATGAGTAAAATAATGTTCAGTACATACACCACTCAAAAGAAACTGTGGAAAATGTAGCATAAATCTCACGGGAATAATAGTGAGATGAAAAATCCCTTACGAAAACTCGGAAGCCTAACGACGCCACTTAAATCATCCAAAAATGGATTGATGAGATCAAATAGGGTATCTCATCACATTACAATAAAATGTACAGAAAGAGGAATAAAAAAGAACATCCCCCATCATAACAAATAGGAGATTAAAAGAAGTGACATAAAACAGATTACATAAAAAGAAAGAGAGAGGTTAGATCTCTTACGAAAATTCGGCAGCTTAACGGCGCCACTCAAAACTTCCAAAATGGATTGATGAGAGAGAATAGGTTCTCTCATCATATGAACCTAAAAATTACTGTAATATTAATATAAAATAACAACCCAATAACATGAAATATGAGCTTAGAAAGAATGTCATACAATAGTGTACTTAAAAAGAAAGAGATGAGTATGATCCGTTACCTCATGTCCAACTTGTCTTGTTCGTTTCTTTATATTCCTGAATAATAAACATTGGTCAATTAATAATTTCCTAAGTACCTCTTTTATAGATTATTATTCAGTTCATATCACATATTATAATGTTATAATAATTTTTTAATAATGTTAGTTCATAACAGACGTTTTTGCCGATGTTTGGTACATTAGTCAAAAATGAACTTGTTTGAAACAAGATTGCCCATGTAGTTATAAGTAAATAATTTACACAATAGTATTAATGATTAAAATATCATATATATCCAGTAAATATTCATTTTATACTATTCCATATCATTTGGAGATAAAAAATGAAAAGCACCGTTCATGGAGACGGTAGGCCGTACGTACGCATGAACGCTACTTTCATTTTTTTGTCATATTAATGGAATTAAAACAAAATGAGAGAGATATATATTTTTCATAATTCCAGAATGATATCCATAATTTATATGTAATATATTACATATATATCCATTATATATATGTACTTATAGTATTACATAACATTTTGAGATAAGAAATGAAATGTACCGTTCATAGAGACAGTAAGCCGTATGTACGCATGAACGGTACTTCCATTTCTATTTCATATTTAATGGAATTAAAACATAATGATACATAATATTATTTTAATTCCAGTATGGTATCATATATAATATCATTAAATATATCCTTTATACGTACCACATATGGTATTAACGAATCAAATCACTTTGAAGGGGCGGTAGTCCCTACTTCCTTAAATGAAGATATCATGTTTATCCATAATGGAAACCATAAAGGTACGCCATAAATGAAAAATACAGAAGCTTACGTAAAACATAAACATATTATATATCATATATAATTATAGTGTCATCATAATGGCCACCATTGAAGGTGTTAGAAGAATGTTGAACAATCATCGTTTCGGGAGGCAGAAATTCACCATCCACGGAAACAGTATGCTCTTTAACCATTATATGTAGGTGTGTGTAAGTGTAACTCTAATACTTCTTATAAAAACATCCTAGTATATTGAAGATACTGGATTTGTTACAAAATAAATGAATAAAAAGAGTTTAGAGGGTTCAAGAAGCAAAATAAAACAAAAGGACACAAGTGAAGACATTACCTTAAAATCAGGTAACTCACTTTGGTTTGAGCTCAAAAGCTTCCTTGGGAAGACTTCTGCCCAAAGTTAGTCTCCAAAGATTAATATAGGGAAGTGGAGAGACAAAATGTGCAGGGGTTGGCCGAGGCAAAGTCTTTGGGAGTGTGGGTAAGGAGGTAGAGGTGAGGGCCTTTAATAAGAGGAAAGGAGGGGCACTCTTGTAATGTTACAAAATGTTACTTTATTTTCAAAAGAGTATCGGATTCTATAGGTCCCACATTGATTTATTTCGAGGATAAGGTGATAAGGGTTTGAAATCCACTCATCCAATAGGTTTTGGACATATGTAGGTCTTAGATATAACATTATCATTCTATTTTATTTAAAACGTTAAACAATGAGGTCATCACTACATCATCATGATGTCTTAAATAATTTAATTTATATAATGTCTAAAAACTATAAAAAAAATACTATGATGTAGGAAATATTTTTATCTTTCCAATGAATATTTATAGTGGACAATATTATTTGTATAACCCCATGTAAAAATTGTTTTAGTAAAACATTTCATGTTTGTCTCATTTTTACTTTAACATTAAATAAAATGATACTAATGTCATTTTCCAACCAAAGTGGCTTCATGGGGTCCCCAAGTTTACCAATGGGTTTTCTTGGTCTGCCATGACACATCCAATGATGTTAGGACATATTTCAAGTTCATTTCATATTATTAAAACATTATTTTTTACCTTAAACTACACTAATTACCTCTAATCGCGATTAAAAACTTAATAAGTTACTATTCACCAAAAAATTATTTTTATCCCATTGAACCACATTTTACTTCTTAATGAAAACCATGTATGTCGAATTTTTGAAATTCAAATCAGAAAGATGGAAAAATTTCATTTAAACGGAAAAATCATTTTTTATAAGTACCACTTAGTGGTTCCACTATTCATAAAAAATTGAAGTTTTTCAGAAAAATCCCAAAAATTCACCCTAAGTTATATTTGATTTTACAAATTCAAAAATGAAGTGAATTTTACAAAATTCAGATCATATAAGTCACATTAATTAATTTAATATTTAATTCCCGCTGACAGAGTAAATAGCGTGTTTTTGTGAATCAATATGTATCAAAAGATTGACACCAGTTTAAGTCTGATTTCAAAGTGAAATTAATTCCAACGACAACTATTGGATTTAATGGTAAAAATATATTCTAATTTCACAATAAAACCAATTCAAAAGTTAATCTAATCATATAAATAAATTATATTAAAAATAGGTTTTGAATTAAAATACAACATTTTACACTATTCATTAAAAAAATGAACTTTATCAGAAAGATACCAAAAATTTACACAAAGTAAAATTTGATGTCCCAATTCTTAAGAAGAGTTTTATTTGGTCCAAAAGGATGTATAATTGGGAAAAAACTATATTTAATGATGGTTCTCCATCAAAAGGTGATAAGTGAACCTTTAGGGAAAACTAGGGCATATACGCCTAAAATTGAATTCTTTCCTTATTTTAAGACTTTATCTTTTATTGGATAAATGTAAAAACATTTAAAAACATATATAATCATATTTTAGTTATGTATATCCATTCCCGACAATACAATGACTACATGTTAACTACCATTTAAAATAATATTTTTTTATTACTAGAGTGCAACGTAAGATTCCCAAGAAACTCGTTGTTGCGTGTTGGGTACGCCATCGAGCATAGCATCCCCTTTAAAGTAGTATTGATATTTTATTCACAAATATGGATAAATATGAAAATGTAATATTCTTTATTTACCTGGGTTGTTACATATAACCTATGAGTTCAACACTTTAAATGGATCTGGTGTGTACATCAATAGGAGATACAGATGAAAGAAGTCATGATCTTGAGAGTTGTTTGGAGGAAGTGACATAAAATAAGCTATAGTACCTAATAAATCATGAATCTATAAGATACCAATTTAAATAGGTCTCAACTTTATGTAATTTTGGAATATCATTAAATTCTTTCATTTATCAATTTTACAAATATTTTATCACCATATTTGAATTTCAGATCTCATCATTGATTATCAACAAAATTGTTCCACTAAATAGAATATATCATGATGTGATATTTAATTTATAAAACCTTATTAATAATTTTATCATTTATCATAGGACCCAATAACTATTGTTTCTCCCACTTCATTCAATGAAGCCTGTTTTATATAATTTTTTTTCAATGAGGTATTCTAATAGATGGATGGGAATGCTTCATTGACTGATATTGTTGTCTAGATTTAGGTATTGATCCCAACCCCAAAATTAATACAAATAATTGATACTCAATATATCATCATGTTATATAATGGCTATCTCAGAATAAAAGTCTATCTTATGACGGTATGAAACACTAAAATAACCATAAATATAGATCATTATAATGTAATAACTAGAAAATTGAGGTCAACATCATATCTAGATGAAATAAAATATAATATAGAATTCCAAGAAACTATACCACATTGATAGTGAATATTCTAGTATGATTATTAAGATTTAAATTTTCACTGATTGAATTTAATTGTGCAGATTTTGTAAGTAGATTTATTTCCACATAAATAAAAGTAGTCCATATCATTTTTATGTGGATTCAAATGAAAAAATAATCGGTGATGTTATCACAATTTAATTATAGTATTAGAAATTATTGAATCATCTTATTATAATTATGTCTCTCATTCTTAACATTATTGAAAACCGAGAACAGTGAGACATAATTTTAAATAACTCCATTGTTCTTTTCACACCATAAATATTATTTTATATCTCCATATAACTTCATAAATCAATGATGAATAAACAATAATGATCTATGACCATTATAAAATAACATCTTAGTCATGTTTGGTTTCTATGGGACACATAATTAATTCTTGAGAATTATAATTATATCATAATCATGGTTTTAATAAGGAACATTGTTTAATTTCTTTTTAGTCATATCATAATCCTTTTTTCAAATCTTTGACATTCACAAGGATATATTGTTGGAAACTCATTTTTGAATGATATGATTTCTCCATATCATTTAATATTCTATGGTGCATCGATATTAAAGCAGTAAACACTTGTCCATTTTTTATACTCATCATGGATAAGATATCATGATTATTTGATATCAAATCATATTCCTACACATTTACAATCATAGGGTGCTAATGTATTTAGAAATCATACTATTTAAAAAAAATACAAATATCTAAATTGTTGAATATTTAAACAATTATAAGTGAATATATACATTAAAGTTTTTTGATATGATTCTATGTGATTCCATTCTCCATAATTATATTTAATCCATATCATTAATTAAAATATTACCACTAATAACTATATGTCATTATTTGAGTAATTTTATTCATGAACCATTACTTATTGTAAGGACTATGATATCATCCTATTATTTTTCACGAGGAAGAATCCCAATACCTTCTTTAAAAAATCACTAAAAATAACAATCCCATATCCCCTATAGTTTAGTTTGAGAATAGGATTACAAAAAAACATTATATTCACATACCTATAAATTTCATCACATTCTTATTCTCACCCAAACATGAATCCCTTCCAAGATAAATTGGTATATCCATTTGAAAAAACCTAATAAATTATTCAAATATCATTAGAAATATCCATTTAAACCAAGAAAACTATATATCTCAGTCCCCATGGTTCTTCTGGGCCAATTTTCAATTACTCATATCAGTAAAAAATCCATCGATCAACTGTCTATTTCCATTATATAACACAAAAAATGAACCCATATATATCTATAATTTAATATTGTTTAATTTATTAAAAATTTCTCCTTTATATGGGTGTTCAATAAAATAATTATGTGATCATTATTCTTATGTTTCAACTTTGAATATCATCTATTAATGGTTCCACGAACTGATCATGTTGATCTCTAAATACTATATTCATTAAATCCATGAAAATAGTGAGGGAGTTAGTAAGATTAAATGCAATCACTACAAATTCGTATTGTACATACCTTATAATGAACATAATTTTAATTATGTATAAAATTATGAAAATAAATTTATATTATCATGATCAGAGATAACCCTTTTAAAAAGAATTATCTATATATTATTTATTTGAAAATAATCAATATGATGTAGAGTATACTTCCACATGATTAAGATCTGGTTTAGTTCCCAATATTACCCTATGGGACGCAGTCATCAATATTTCATATTTACAAATAGAATTGATGAAACCCATGATGACACACTTGGGTGAATGAATCCATTGCAACGAGAATCCATGATTTAATAATCAATTTAATGATATTCAATCTGACCCATTCTAAATTTAGGTTTTGTAATAGGTTTTTCATCTAGTATGACTTGTATTGAAAACTCAACTTCATGATTCTAGGGAAGATGAAGAATCTCCTTTAGGAAGACATCAAGAAATGTTCATTTAATAGGCATATATTCAATGCTGTGTTTTTCACCATCCATATGAAATAATACACATTTTGAATAGAAAAAGAGACCCATAAGATAATGTTAATTTCCATTGGTTTCTATTATTTATCCTAGCATTGAAAAATGAAAATTTACTATTTTGGAATATAAAATGTCACTCTACATCCTCAAAAATTGATATGGGGTTTATATACTGAATTCCAATGTATTTAAAATATAATTTCAAATTCAAAATAAGGATGAATAATGATATTTTCATGATGCATATTCCCACATCAGTCAATCAAATAAGAATCATAAACATGGTACATTATCAATTTTCCATTTGCATATTCTACCACTAATTCAATATATAATCATTGGGGTATTATCTTCATTTCCATCAAACAATTGCAGATACAAAAGAGTAAATATATCGAAAATTATTTTTGAGATGTGTTATTCTAAAGGGGGTGGTATGTGTACCATTCATCACTATTTTGGCATACCCAATATCATTAATAGTGAGGGCATGATATTTACCTATTTCACAAGGGTGAAGGGGATGCATATATATATATATATATCATTTTCATTATTGCCTATAATTGTATAATCAGTTCAAATAATTCACATAATGAAGTCATTTGAAAAAGTTGAGTGTGGGTGGTGCATTTGTGGGAGACTTAACAATATTTTCATCATTATATTACATATTTCCATCACATCAGAATTCCATTTCCTGATGAAAATAATTAGAAAATAGAAATCACTATACAGAACCCATATGAAAATTACCTACATGTTTTCTTACAAAAATTTAATAGAAATTGTAACTCCTCTTCTTCAATCCATGGGTTTTACCATTATATTTTCCATTGAAATCCATATTTCCATTATTATCCAAACCATGATATTGATAGGTAAACCAAATATCCATTTATATCGTTCTCTAAAATTGAATGATTTATTTACAGCTATTAATGTATTATATAGGAAATTCACTTTATATTAATTGTAAAATCTATAAAACTATATAGACAAGAGTCTGTGGTTATAATAGTACGTTGGTAATCGATAAATGAAATCTCATCATGAAGGATAAATTTTCATGCAGTCATATAAAAAAAGATACATAATTAATTATAATATTTTATTTGAATATAGAAATTAGAACATAGTATTTTCTTGAAGAATGTTACTATATCTTATAAAATATAGAGGAATGTATAATCCAATTATATCCTCAATCAATAAAAATATTTATAAAGAATTTTTTCATAAATGAAAATATTCTATAAATATCACAACAAACATTCTTAAAGGAAATTCACTCTTAACATTGAAATAATTTATTGATAATATAATGATTTAGAAAATATTAAGGAAACATTGTATTTTCAAATAAACTTTTAAAAATTTAATGTAAGATTCAATTAATTGGATTCTTATGATGGTGTTAAATTTTTTTATTCTATATATGTTAAAAAATTATATCCTATCATTTTAAGTTAAAAATCAAACTTACATCATTCCGAAAATGACAAAAAGAATAATTTTACAACATTATTTAAAAATTAAACCTTTCATAAAAATTTATTTACGAAATCAATGGTTTATTTTAAAAATAATACAGTAATATTATTTTTGAAAATATGAAAAATGAAGTAAATTATTCCAAACATTGTTTAAAAAAAGTTAGTTTTCCTTAAAAACCATATTCTAGTAGCTTGAGTACTTGAAGAGGGTGAAAAGAATGTAAAAAAAATAAATTTCTGGAATTACAATAGAAGATAAGAATATATATTGGATTTATTAATAGAATACAAAATAAATAACCTACTGTAGACCTGAAAATGTATAATCATGAATATTAATGATATTTTGAAAAAAACTCGTACCTCATGTCTTAATTCCTTCATATGAACGTTTTATTCAATTTTTTATAGATGGAATAAAATAAATGTAAAAAATGATTCACCATTATGTAATAGTTATTATATAATATTAATAATATATATTTAATAAATCTATCATCATTTCCATGAAAATAAATCCAAAATTAAAATTTGATTACATCGCTTCAAGGAGGTGGTAGTCCACAAGTATGGATATGTGATGTTATCATTTTCCAATAGACATGAAGGTAAGAAGGTAAATGTGAAATTAAAATTATATAAGTACAATTATTTCATTAATATCATATATATTGTTTTTAAAAGGAAATGTCTTGGTCAAAGACCAAGACACAAATTATTATAAATAAAGGAATGAATGATTACAAAAGTCTGAAGGAGTAATTTTTATTACACTCTTTTTCATAAAACGGAAGGAGATCAACCAGAAATGTATAGCTCCACATAATGTCTTGGTTGATTCCTTTTCTAGAAATCCCATTAGCCACCTTATTTTCTAATCTGTAGTTATGGGTGGCAATGTACATGATCTCTTGGAGTGAGCTTATGAAATTCTTCCAATGAGCGGTAAGAGACCATGAAAGGTGAACCACACCATTCCAAATGGCTTGGATGATGGTTGTAGAGTCACTTTCAATCCAAATATTATCCCAACCGTTGGAATTGACATAGTTGAAAGCATGTATCACAACCAACATTTCTACTTCTAGGGCAGAGACAGAACCACAACCACCAAAAAAGCAGCCAAGAAACTGACCAAGGTAGTCTCTGAAAATGGCTTCATATCCCGTAGGACCAGGGATTCCTTTCGAGGCACCATCTACATTAATATTTATCCAGCTATGGATTTGAGCCTTCCAGAACACTTCAAAGAGGTTCTTTGGTTGATTTTAGATTCATTTAATAAAGAGCTAATGATGAATTCCAAAGTCACCAACCGAGTTTGTACAGGTGGATTTCGGAAGAGTGAATGTGTCCCTGATAGTAATCAGAATTCTCGATCAACTAGCATTAAGATTAAGTGAGACACCATTGTGGATAATATCATTCCTATCATACCAGATAATGTAGAGGAGCTTTTCGATGACGGAAAGGAAGATGTTTTTGATCTGCGGTGAGATATCCATCTCGAAACAATTTTTGTGTAAAGAGCAAATAGAGTCATCATTTAACCATCTGCAATCAAACATGTTAGTAACAGAATTCCAAAGAGAAGATGTCGTGGCGCAAGACAAAAATAAATGATTGATTTATTCTCTATGTTGATGATATAGGGGACATCTAGAGATGAGTTGAACACCAAAAGATTGAAGGAAAACATCAGTGGGGAGTTGCTTGTGTGCAATTCGCCAGACCAGGTTAAGCCTAAAAGGCTTAATCTTGGGTTTATCAAATTGTTTCGACCAATAGAAGTTGGATTCTGAAGAGGAGAAACAGTGTGTGTAATAGGATTTGGTGTCCAGGATCCCATTGTTAGATGGCTCCCAAATAAGACTATCCTCATCATTTGAGAATTTGTATCCCTCAACTACATGCTTGATATGATCAGGGAGCTCTAAGAGGTGGTAATGAATAACTTCATTTATGGTGGTGTTAATAGAATCAGGAGTAGCATTGGATGAATTAATCGAATTGAGGGGAAATCTAAACCAGTTTTCATGCCAGAATTTCAACGTTGAGTTAGAAGAAACCATCCATATAAAATTGTGCATGATATTGATAATGGAATTTCTAATGGATGGCCAGAGGGAGGATCTAACATAACTCAAGTTATTGGATTTGAACTTATCCATGAAGTGATTTTGGAAGATGTAAATGGAGTTACATTTACTATTAATTAAGTTCCATGTGAGTCTGGCCTGGAGGGCTTTGTTAAAGAACATGAGATTTTTTATTCCAAGCCCTCCCTTCTCAATAGGTTTACAGTAGGTAGACTAGGGGACAATGAAAATATTCCTATCCAAAATACACCCCGTCTAGACAATGTTCTTAATATAGGTATTAATTTTCTTAAGTTGACTAATAGGTCATGTATAAATCATTAGAAAATAAACCATTTTTGATACAATAGAAGACCTAACCGGGCAAACTCTACCAGCCATAGATAGAGATTTTCCTTTCAAGTCGAAATCTGCTAAATAATTTGATCTACAAGCTCGTTAAAATAAGAGGATCGAGGCAAACCCCAAAATATTGGGACACCCAGATAAGTAAAAGGAAAATACCCTTCTTTAATTCCCAGACTCTCAATGATATGACTTTTTCTAGAGGTAGGGAAAGATTTACCAAAGAAAATAAAATATTTGCTCCAATTGATGAATTGACCTGAGATCTCTTCATAATGAGATAGAGCATCTTTAAGATTTGTGATGTTGCGTTTACCACCATTAAGGAAGAGGATAATGTCATCCTCATAAACAATATGGGTCTGCACATTGAGGTTTCTTGCATCCTATATGGGCTTAAGCTAGTTTGAATGCACCAAAGAGGTGAGGAGGCGACTAAGGTAATCCTCCGCAATTCCAAAAATAATGGCAGAGAGAGGATCACCTTGACGAACCCATTTTGAACATTTAAATTAACCCGTATGAGAGCCATAAATGAGGATAGAAATAGAAGATGAGTTAAATAAAGAATTTTGCATGCTAAAAAATATGTCATTCAATCCAAAATCTCAAAGGACCTTGAAAATGAAACCCCATTCAATAGTGTAATATACTTTCCGAATGTCATGTTTAATAGCAATGTTACCTCCTCTGGAGTTTTTATTGAGGGCATTGGTGGATTCAAAAGCAAGTAAGATGCATTCCTGAATAGACCGACCCTTGATGAAGCCAAATTGGTTCCAAGAAACAATTTTATTACACAAGTCGGAGAGCCTATTGGCTAAGAGATTTGTGATAATTTGGTAAATAGAGTTGATGAGAGCAATAGGACGAAACATGTGAATCTATGAGTCATTGTGCACCTTAGGTTTTAAGGTAAGGAATTAAGCACTAGTACTATTGGGAAGGAAACCATTAGAGAAGAACATCCTTACAAGCATGCAAACATCTATAATGGTGGGTTAGTAATGATTTTAATTATATTATATTTACGATAATGAAGTTATTATATTATTATAAATAACTCATATTTAGTGTAAGTAAAATAAGATTAAAAAAGAATCTATTCTGTTATGGCGATTGCATGTCCAATGAAAGAATACCTTTTTATATCCTCTTAAAGAACCCAGGTTTGACATTTTTTGGAAGACATAAAACCCATTAATGTTTATATGGATGTTGGAGTTGTATATTTAACGTTTTGTTATCTATATATATCTCAATGTTTGGTATTTAAGTGATAGAGTGGGTGTTTATTTATAAGTGATGAAAAGTCAAATTTGGGGAATTCATGAAATATTATAATACAATATGTATCTAATGCATGAAAAATTGTTTTAAAATGATATATATTATATTTAAATTATTATGTGGACCTAATATAATAGTTTGATCAAATATAAGAAGGTTATTATTTCATTTTAAACATTACTTTTTGATTGACCCCTTTATTACACATTTTTTACAATAAACTCGTCAATGATATTATCAATCACGCAAAGTTATAATTCTACCAATATATAATCTATTTACGTATCAGTTGCAATCAAATGATATTTTTTATCATTTATTTTACTAATTATCAACGTCTAATATTTTTCTTATTGTTAAATATTTTAAAAAAATATCACGTATTATACAATATCATTAGTTTCATCTTTACATTATTAATATAATTTGGCATTACTTAAATCTAGTCAAAGATGTTATTTAAATATACTAATTTTTACGATTAATAATATATTATGAATTTTTATATTTTTTCGGAAATATAATTTACCCCAAAATATTAATTTTATAGTTTCAATAATTATTTAAGTTGTTTATTCTACTATATTCAAAAGAACAATATAAGGATTGTATAATAATTTCAGGTAATTATATAATCAATAAACATTATAAATAAGTTGGCATAAAAAATAAATAATTTATTTATAAAATAAAAAATCTTAATTTTTCATTTAAAAATTATTCTTATCACTATTTGATCATATAATTGTAATAAAAATAGAATAGTGTAACACTTTTGGTTTTTTATAATTAAATTAATATAAATGTATTTTATTAAAGTAAAATGAAAAAATTCCAAATATTATAATTTAGGATGGATATGGTTAAATTAATTAATAAATAAATAAAATATCATCAACTATTTGATATATTTTATAATGTTTTATTGCCTAATTTGTACCCTAAATTACAGTGGTCATAAATTTTATAGATACCATCACTCATATTTACTATATTTAAAAATTATATATATAACAAATTAATCCTCATAATTTTAAATATTGTAACAATTTTTCCTGATTAAATATCTATCGGTGGAATAAAAAAATTAATAAAAACTCATAATATGAAATAAACCATAGATTTTAGAATGAAATTGGGTGTAGCATAAAAATCAACTAATATCAATATAATGATAACTGATAATTCAAGTGTAATTATTTTATTATTTTAATTCATACGGATCCCATACAACATTAATGAAAAAAATATAATGGTACCTTTACATTAATTTATTTATGGAATATAAATGATTAAATTTCAAAAACCAATATATTCAAGCTATTATGTCAGACCCACATAGGATTCTGGTACAGTAGTCATTGTTGTCGAACCCACGGAGGATTCCAGTACAGTAGTCATCGTAGTCACAACCAGCTCTAGGGTTCCCACACACAACACGCTCGATTCCGGGAGGGTCTTCTTCTTGAGAAAAGGTGTTGATACATCAACTATCATGATATCTTTAGTTGAAGTGTCCCAAAGTTCCACCTCATCAAAAGAAACCGAATGCGATAGACGACACGTCAAATGGACACCCGGTGTGAGAGTTATTGGCTTTTCTATTTCCGGGGCCCGATTGGATTTATGCTCGATCCAAACCTAGGAGTTTTCCAAAGTCATCCAAAAATCTCTTAGTGTATCGAAAATGGACCGCCTCATCGCAAGGTTCCTAGTGCCGAAAACGAAACGTCGATCAGACGAGAAGTCTAGAAGTTATTCACATTTAAGGGAAACGGGCTCAACCCATCAAGCCCAGTGGGCTGGCTAGTCAGCCCGATCCGGTTCGTCAAGTCCGAACCGGCCTAGTTTGGCGGGTCCGATATAGGTGGGGGTTGGCCCGTCCCAGTGGGGCGCGGCCCACGTGGGGACCCGTCCCACAGAGCGGGCCAGTTCGGTTCACCCAGTGTTGCCGAGCGACGCCGCCTCTCCCTGCCTGACCGGCCGAAGCCGGCCGGTTCAGTCTAGTGCGAGCGGCCCGCACATCGGGATGTTGTTCCTCCCCCGTGGCACCACAGTTCTTCAGCATGGTCAGCAAGTGGTTGGCCATTTGCCCCGGTGAGCGGCTTGCGGTTGTGTGTCGCGGTTCCCCCACATCGCGGTGCCTGCGGGTGCTGATTTCCTCCAGCTCGGCCGGCAGTAGCTGGACAGTTCATCCAGCAGGTGGTCCATGGTTGCATATTGTAATTCCCTCCGAGTGGCACCTCTCGGTGCCGCGGTTCCCAGCGGGTCGGGAGAATTGGCCGGCCGGTTGTTCCATGGACCGGGCGGCCTGAGTGGCTACTGGTTTCTTCACACGGCTGGCACGCAAGCACCGCTACCTCCAGTTGATGCCGCCTCCGGTCACCGCAGGATTCGGTCACCATCGCCTCTTCTTACACCACCCCCATTGCCAATACAAACAAGAATCAACGGATGGTCTTTGGGCTGTATTTATTCAGCCTGCACCCTCCACATTAGGCAATAATATATGGCCAATGTTGAACCAAAGTATTCATCATGAATGAGTTTAAAATTTTATTCATTTAAAATTATACAAAACCCCCTACCTTGATTCAATGATTGTTCTTTAACGACGGTGTCGATTCATTGATGTCGGGGTGCATCCGAGGAGGGAGTGTTGTTCTGAGAGACATTCTTCACTGACGACGTCTTCCCTTACTAGGCTATGTTGGAAAAGAGGAAGACATGTCATCATTCATCGGTGGATTCAGAGTTCTTCTTCGAGAGAATGATGTTCTTCGTTGGAGATATTCTTTATGGAAGAACACCTTCCGTATAATTCACTAAAGCCTCCCAACAAAATATTTTCCATGAAAATAAATTAATAGGCTCCCTCATATTTTAATATTTCCATGCATTTAAAATCAATTCAAATGAATTCATGACTACCCAAAATAATTAATTATTTATGGAAGTTCAATTAATTTATTAGTTGTGTTGGCACATTAATGACGTAAGGTGGATGGTTTAAAATTTAAAAGAAAATAGAGGATGATTCATTAACTCAAAGTGGTTCAAGGGAGTTTAAAGGGGAGGTGAAGAGTTTGAACTCTTGTGGGACCCACCACTTAATATTCACACATGGGAGGATAGGCGGGGGTGGACCCCACCAACAACCACCCATTGTAGGTCTTAACTACCATCCAAATACTTTAACAACCTTTCAAATAAAAATTTGTTACACACACATTTTTATTTAATCTTTAATTTTTCATTAGAAACCCCAATCCTTAACTACCACATCCGATAAAACAAAAGTGTCGTAATGGTCTCCATAAGAAAATACTTGCACTGTGAGTTCATCAGTGTCCTCAGATTTAAATTCCGAGCAATGGTCCAAAGGATAGAAAAACTCGCATGTACGTTTACTGAACTTACCCAAACAAAACTTCAGAAATTGATTCTGGGATCACTGGGCCTTAGAATCTCGTTCCATTAGAAACTGCGGACTCGTAATATTCAATCGAATTTAAGGAAAAAAATTTCCTTGAAATTTCTGGAACATTACATTACCCCCACCTCAAGACTTTACGTCCCTGTAATGCTACAACACACATTAGGGAAACAAATTGGGGTACTGAGCACACATCAGAGCCTCCATCTCCCATGTGCTATCTTGGAGGTTCATGTGCTTCCAACGAATGCGCACTAGAGGAATCGACCGTCCTCATAGGACCTTCTCATATTGATCCTCAATCTCCATCAGATCCTCCGTGAATGTCTCCCCTTCATCAACGTCCAGCTCCCCATGGACGATGATGTGAGACGGGTCGTGCACGTATCTCCTCAGCTACGATACGTGGAAGATGTCATCCACCCAGTGCAATTGAGGAGGAAGGGCCAGGTGGTAGGCCACGCCGCTTACTCTGATGAGGACCTGGAATGGTCCAATGAATTGCGGAGATAACTTTCCTCCTCATCCAAATCTCCATAGACCTCATCGAGGTGAGTCCTGTAGGAAGATGCAGTCACCATCCATGAACTCCAGTGGTCTCTGTCTCCTATCAGCATAAGACTTATGTCTGCTTTGTGTAGTCTTCATCTGCTCCTATATGATATGCACCTTTTCCATTGTTGCCTGCACCATCTCTGGACCTACATGTGCTGACTCCCCTGGGTCAGTCCAACATAGAGATGATCGGAAAGGTCGGTTGTATAGTGCCTCGTAAGGGGCCATCCAGAAGGTGAAGTGGTACCTATTGTTGAACGCAAACTCCACAAATGGTAATTGATCTTCCCACATGCGTCCAATGTCGAGGACACATGAATGGAGCATGTCCTTGAGAGTCTAAATGGTCCACTATGTCTGACCATCCGTATAAGGATAGAAGGTGGTGCTAAAGCGAAGCTGCATCCTAGAAGCCTCCTGTAACCCCTTCCACAACCGGGAAGTGAAATGAGCATCACAATCGGAGATGATAGTCGATGGCACACCTTGAAGCCGCACAATCTTCTGAACGTAGAGGCTTCTCCTGATCTATATTTTTCCCTGGTCTCTGATCGGTAGGAAGTGGGACAACTTGGTGAGTCGGTCTACGATCACCTAGATAGAGTCATATCCTCTCGATGTACGTGGATGTCCCATAACAAAATCCATTGATATCCCATCCCACTTCCACATTAAAACCTCTAAGGGATGAACCAAGCTTGCTGGAACCTAGTGCTCCACCTTCACTTGCTAACAAGTGAGGCATCGAGAGACAAAAGTTACTACTACATTCTTCATACATGGACACTAGTGCTGTCTTCTGAGGTCCTGATACATCTTCGCCACTCTTGGATGTACCGATAGAGGGGAAGTGTGTAAATCCCTCAACACCTCATCCTGTAGTGATACTTGTACCATGGTACGTCCTCTTAAGTGAATTACGTGCACCCCACCTTCAGAAAATCGAACAGGTGTCTGCCCTGAGGATATCTAAGCACGTCGCGTCTCACAATCAACACCCCCATGTTGTGCCTCTTTGACTCGCTGAAGAAGTGGAGGACTGACTGTGAGTGACTGAAGAAATTATTCTCCATCTCTATCCACAAAGGATATCTTCAATGCGACCAGCTACACTATCTCCTCTCCCTGAAGCTGAATGCATGATATATTGCTGAGAGAATCTGCTACAATGTTCCCCTTCTCAAGAGTATAGACTATATCAAAGTCATAGTCCTAGAAGAACTAGATGCATCGTCGTTGTCTCAATTTCGTGTCCTTCTACGAGAAGATATACCTGAGACTATGGTGGTCAGAGTAGAATATAAAATGCTCACCCATCAGATAGTGTCGCCACATTTTCGAGGTAAATACCACTGCTACTAACTCCAGTTCATGGGTAGCGAAGTTCTATTCATGTGGTCTCAACTGTGATAAACCATATGCAGTAAATTCTCACTCCTACAGCAAGACAAACCTTTTTCTGGTCCTTGATGCTTCACAGTAAACTACGTACCGTATTCCCTCCTCCGGTAGCCTCAAGATGGGTGCACTGGTTAACCTCTTCCTTAGCTCTTGAAAGCTCAGCTGGCATCTATCTGACCACAAAAAGGGTTTCCCCTTCTTCGTCAATGCTGGAAGATGTTTTTCTATTCTAGAGAATTCTATAACAAATCTCTGATAGTACCCAGCCATAACTAGGAAACTCCACACCTTTGTCACACTCCTGGGTGGCTCCCAAGCAAGCACTGCCTCGATCTTCACTAGAAAAACTGCAACTCCTACCTCTGAGATGATGTGACCCAAGAAGTGAACCTCTCTAATCTAGTATTAGAACTTCGAGAGCTTACCCGAAAGATGGTTCTCTCAGAGTGTATACAGTACTACCTGCAAATGGAAGGTGTGCTACCCCTTGGTAGTCGATTAAATCAGCATGTCATCGATGAAGACTATGACAAATCGATCGAGGTAAGGCTGGAAGATCATGTTCATGAAACACATGAGCACTGCTAGAGTTTTGGTTATGCCGAAGGGAATAACCAAGAACTTTTAGTGGCCATACCGACACCTAAAGGTCATCTTCGGCACATCCCCATCTCATACTCTATGCTGGTGAAAGCCTGACATGAGGTCTATCTTCAAGAACCATCGTGTTCCCTTGAGCAGATCGAAGAGGTCGTCAATCCTCGGTAGTGGTCACTTTTTCTTCAAGGTCTCCTGATTCAGGCGACGGTAGTCGACACATAGTCGCAAGATCCCATCCACCTTCTTGGCGAACAAAATCAAAGATGCCCAGGGTGAAACACTGGGTTGGATAAATCCCTTCCCATGAAATTCCTCTAGGTGTACCCATAACTCACGAAGCTTGGTGAGAGCCATCCGATTTGCTGGATTACATCTCGGTGCTCTCCTGGTGTATAGGACAATATAGAAGTTTACCTCTCTGCGAGGAGGTAGTCCTGGATCACTGTCAGGAAAAAAATATGGGTACATATCGCCCACAACAAGAAAACTCGGACTCCACATATCAACCGCTCTGAGGATGAGAATAACCAACATATGTGTGATGGGATGCCCCCTCCTCTGTGTAAGTTCATCCTACACTACTAAGGATCCCTTATCACTGGTAAAGGTCAAACTTGTCCCATACGTGTGCATACACCGCACATTTCTTCTAATACATACAATCTGAGCATGAACTGTGGATAACCAGTCCATACCGAAGATGGCATCGTAATACCATGATGCTGCTACAAGAAGATCCTAGCCGAAGCTCTCTCCTCCTAGATTATGCTCACACTGCCAACACAAGTACGGAATCGTCGTGTCCGCTCCCGTAGGAGTCTCTATTCGTATGTATCAAGCCAACGGCTCTGTTAGAATATCCGAGCTCCGAATAAGGGTAGTGGAAATAAACGAATGATTCACACATGTGTCTATGAGTACTGCAGCAAGGGTGGAGTTGAAATAGATAGTACCTTGAATCATCTCAGGTGTGCCATGGTTGTAGGCCTCGACTACTGGGAGATGGGCCTGCCTCTGTCCGCTGGCTCCCGGTGGTCGGGTCGAACCTCCTGGTGGTGGTGGTTGTAGAGCCTCGAAACGTCGTCCACCACCCACTACTCGGACAACTCCTATGCCTCAACTACCTGCTCCTGGTTGAACACCACGATTGGACCTATGCCTCTGTCTGGGAGGTCCCTCTACTGTTTGCTTCTCATCTGCATGGCGGGTCGGGCAATAACGAGTCATGTGGCCATGCCCGCCCCATTCATAGTACTGCCTCATCCTCGTATAGTTGACACTATCTCGTGTGCCCCACACTACCGAACATGTATCCTATAGTCACCCACCTGATGGCATGGTCCTCTTAGACCTCTCCGTCATCTGTCTACTTTCGGTTGCAGAAGACTCAGATATGTGTCTTCTTAAGGTGGGTCTCACTGCTGGTGACTAATCAGTGATAAAACTCTCCACTAATAGGGTTCACTCCAATATCCCCGCTTGGATCGGAATGATGAGGGAAATCGTCGAAGCCATGATCTCATGCCTGAGTCCCTACTCAAAGGTTCGGGCTCTGAGGAATGGGTCCTGTACCATATTTTTGGAGTAGTTTGAAGGGTTGGAAAACCTCCTTGATTACTGACCTATTGTCATGCTACCCTGCTGCAGATATAGTAACTCCTAAATCCGCACCACACGAAGGGTGGCTGGAACATACTCCACCCCAGAATAGGCTCTCGAAATCTGCCCAGAGTAGTGATGCCTCGTCATTCACATGGAGCATTAGGCTTCACAATCTACCTGCTGCTTCATGCAAGAGACTCACAGCAGGGATCACCATAAGGTCGGCTGGTGTCTCTACCAATATTAAAACTCTCACAATAGCCTCCATCCAACCCTCAGCTGCCTATGGGTCCGTCTCTACCCGGAACCTAGGTGTCCTCGGGAACTATAACTCGTGCAATAATCATAGGTGACATGCACTATCTACTGTTGGAGCTGGTGGTATCGGTGGCCAAGTAGGTAGAGGTACTACTGGTACCTCTGCTGTGATGGGGCCCTACAGCGAAGCATCGTCGCTCGATGGGCTACCATCACGTACGTAACTTGGAACCCTAGATCACTGCCTTTGTGGGGCCATCCGTAAAAGAAACAGGTGTGCCACAGTTAAAATAGTATACCTAGTGATCTGACACAATGTAATCACAAAGAAATATTTTTTTTCGAAGGAAACACACACACAATCACTGTTTTCGTGAACTCAATCGGAAATCAGAGGAAAAGGTCCTGGTGTATAGATACATCAACCTCTGCACCAAAATTAGACTCCCTGGACTAAAAACCACACTCAATACTATTAACAGTATTTCATAACATAAATGAATGATTAGATTCATGATTTCTGTGGTATAACTGACTCCATTGATACCAATTTGTCACAACCCATCCTTGGGGCCCATGTCGTGACTACCCTGAGCCCATCTTCCATGGGCCAGGTGCTAGCGACTAGCACCAATGGTGTAAATCCCTATGACGGGAAGGAATTGCCCTTAAAAATTAATCAAGAACAATAGAGTATGAAACTAGAAGTAAAAACTATGTAATGATGTATACAAAAGAAACTGTTGAAAGAAAAGGGGCTAGAAATACAAGCCCAATAGTAAATTAAAACAAATGAAACTGTAGTACAATTGAAGAAAGGTAAAACAGAAACCACTTAGTCGTCGTCCGGGAATCCCACCTGAATGGTGGGTACATATGGCCTTATCAGTACCCCAGGTCCATCCGTCTACACAGTGTATGTCTTTCCAAGTGGTCTACCTCCGAGTATCGTCCAGATCTATAACTCTCTTCCTTGATCAGTGTTGTCTGTCATCTGTAACCAGCATAATGAAGTGCGGACATAGACCGTGTAGGGGTGGGTATAACGATAAACAGTAGGGACCTCGAGACCCCTGATGGTCTCCCATATTCCACAAAGGATAACCATAGAAGAAAGATATAATCATGAAGTATCAACCAACCTTACTTAGGTATATTCCCATACATATACCTAAGTTACCAATCACAACCCATCTCCATCCCTTGAGCCCAATCACATCCCGATCCACACATGATGTAAAATCAATCACATCCATGATAATGATTGAATGAGAAGACTCCGCTCACACAGGTATGCCATAATACTAGAGAGATATAGATGCCCATATATAGCCACTAGATCATCTATGATGTCAGACCCACACATGATATAGGACCAGCTAAGCTATAGGACCCACACGTGATAGAGGGCCAGCTATCTCGTCTAAGTTGTCAGACCTACACAGGATACAACACTAGTTATAATTCATCCGAGCTGCCGGACCCACACAGGATACAAGACTAGCTATAATTCATCTGAGTTGTCGGACCCACACATTATACAGGACAAGCTATTCTATCGGACCCACATGGGATTCTGGTACAGTAGTCGTCGTCGTCGAACCCCCAGAGGATTCTAGTACAGTAGTCATCGCATTCACAACCAGCTCTAGGGTTCCCGCACACAGCATGCTCGATTATGAGAGGGTCCACATCTAACAAAAAGGGGTCGATACATCAATTATCATGATGTCCAGATTTTATGTTTCTCTCATTTCGGTATCATCAATAGAAACCAAATGCGACAGATGGTGCGTCAAACAGACGCCCGGTCTGAGAGTTATCGTCCTTTCCGTTCTAGGGGCCCGATTGGATCTACACTCGATCCAAACCTGGTCATTTTACAAATTTTCCAAAACTCAATTAGAGTATCTCGTAAGTATCACCTCGTTACAAGGGTCCTACTATCGTAGACGGCACATCGATTGGACACATGGTGTAGAAGTTATTCATGTTTAAGCGAAATGGGCCCGGCCTATCAAGCCCAGTGGGATGGCGGGTTGGCCCGACCCGGTTTGGCAGGTTCGACCTGGTTGGGTGTTGTCCTAGCCCAATTTGCTGGGTCCGACCTAGATGGGGGTTGGCCCGGCCCGGTGGGGCACGACCCACCTACGCACTCGACCCGCGGAGCGGGCCGGTCCGGTTCGCCCGGTGGTGTCGCCTCTCCTTGCCCGGATGACGAAGCCGAATGATTCTATCCTGTGTGACTGGCCAGCAAAGTGGGCCACTGATCCTCCCACGTAGCGCCAAATGGCGCCGCTGTTCATCAGCCAGGCCAGAAGGTGATTGACCGGTTCACCCGGCGAGCGGCCGACAGTTGCAGGCTGTAGTTCCGGGCCGCGATTCACCCACCACGCAACGCCTATGGGTGCTGCGTTCCTCCAGCCCAACCGACCATAGCCAGCCATTTCGTTCCACAGGAGGCACGTAGTTTTGAGACTCAATTTCCTCCCCGTGGAACCTGCAGGTGCCACGGATCCCAGTAGGCGGGCCGGATTTGCTGGCCAGTTGTTCCGTGGACCAGGAAACCCGTGTGGCCGCTGGTCTCTTCACGTAGCCGGTGCTTGGCTGATGCTGCCTCCGGTTGTCGCCGCCTCCAGTCGCAACCTATTTTTGTCTCCATCGCCTCTACTAACACTGCCCCATCGCCAATACAAACAAGAATCAGCGGAGGGTCATCAGACCATGTTTGTTCAGCCTGCGCCCTCTGCATTAGGCGATAACTTATGGACAAAGTCAATCCAAAACATTCATCAAGAATGAGGGTATAATTTTATTCATTTAAAATTATACAAAACCCCTACCTTGATTCAATGTTCGCTCGTTGATGATGGTGTTGATTCGTTGGCGTTGGGGTGCATCTGAGGAGGAAGCGTCGTTGTTGGTAATGTTCATCACAGACATCATCCTCCCTTGTTATCCCCAGTTTGAAAGGAGGAAGACACGTCCTCATTCTTTGGTGGATTCAAATTTCATTGTCAAGATAATGGTGTTCTTTTTGGAGATATTCTTCATGGAAGAACAGTTTCCTTCTAATTATCCAAAGCCTCCCAACATAATATTTTCCAAGAAAATAAAATAATAGGATCCCTCATATTATAATATTACCATGAATTTCAAGTCAATTCAAATGAATTCATGACAACACAAAATAATTAATTAATTGTGGAATTTTAAATAATTTATTAGCATTGTTGGAAAATCAATGAGGGAAGGTGGGTGGTTTGAAATTTAAATGAAAAGAGGGGTGGCTTCATTAATTCATACGGGAGTCCAAGAGTTTCAATGGGGTTAAAGGGGATTTTAAGGGTAGGTGAATAGATTGAACATGTGTGGGACCCTCCACATAATATCCTCCCATGGGAGGTTATGTGGGGGTGGGCCCCACAACTAACCTCCCTTTGGAGGTTTTAACTACCATCCAAATAATTTAACCACCTTTCAAATAAAAATGTGTTACACACAAATTTTTATTTCATTATTAATATTTTATTAGAAACCCCAATATTTTACTACCACTTCCTACATAACTCAAGTGCTTTAATGGTCTCCTTAAATGAATACTGGCTCTGTGAGTTCATCGGTGTTCTCAGATTTAAATTCTGAGCAATTGCTCAAAAGATAAAAAAACTCACATGTATGTTTGTTGAACGTACCCGAAAAAAACATCAGAAATTGATTCTGGGCTCACTGGGCCTCAGAATCAGGTCCCTTCAGACACTACAAACTAGTAACATTCCAATGAATTTAAGAAAAAACAATTCCTCGAAATTTTTGTGTCTTTAGAGTTAAAAATATATTCCATTTAAATTTTGGTTTAAAAAACAAAAGTCCCTCATTAGGAAATTAAGATGTAAATTACATTTATAAAAATTTGTAATAATTTAATTTATAATAAATAATTTAACATTAATTAAATTCATTAAAAATTTATTGTAAATTGTGGACTTTGATGAAAAAGATTCTCGACCGAGTATAAAATCAACATCAGCCTTCCTTAAATACATTATTTGGGAATATTGAGTACATAAAGATAGAGAAATGATAGGGAATCATTTAATTTATCTAAACTACCATATAATAAGAAAATATTATTCATCTAATATAAAAATATTAAATACTTCCCTAAGTTGTGACTGAATCATAAACAAGACAATATAAGGATGGCATTGTGAATGAAACTCTTACTAAGGTCCAACATCCTTCATTTGTGCTCAAAACCCATGTATAATAAATATAGATTTAATTTATATCTATTTCAGAACAATATTAAAATATATCAATCAATATTTTAATTAGGTATAATCATTTATCATCAATTTTATAAAAAATCAATCTAAAAACCATGTTTTTAGTTGATGATTTCTTCATTTATCATGTATTTTTTGTTTGTTACTTTTGTTTATTATAAATTGATATCAAATCCATCAAATAATAAATTTTATTCATTAAAAAATATTATATATATTAAATATATAAATGTAATAACCCAATAATTAAACTCCATTTTTAAATTGGTGAATGCATTAATAAGAAATGAAGTTAGAAGAAACAAAAGCACTACATAGGTTATTTTAGACCATTATATGTTATATCCTATCATATTTTAATAATTAATTATCATTATAACCATTAATATTATATCCTTTATACAATTATATTTTTATTAGAATATATTAATAGAAATGATAATGTAAAATTTAAATAGAGAAAGTAAGTGATGTCCTCGAATAGTAGGATTGTACCCCATAATATCCCTTTAGTAGAGAATACCTGGGAGATAGAATCGCTAGGTTTTTCCATCACATATATCAAAATAATAATTAAAATATAATTGTCCAAATAATACATTTTGAAGAAGTGCAATATCATTGAGACCATGACCGTATCCATGTCCGCTAGACATCTCAATGAAAATATCACCATTAAAAACATTATCGTTTTGTATTACACTCATGTAATAAATAGTAATGTTTATAGGGACTAAATTTATGAATCTATATATTATATTTTTTAATAAACAATTTTATATTTTTCCATTTTCAATATTAATTTTCAAATAATTAAATAATGAGTTTGAAAATTATTCTCTTTTAAAATAATGATACCTAAAATGTATTTAATGGAAATATATAGTTTCAATAAAAATTGTAACATTCTGTTATCATCCTTTAGGTACGTAATGTCTTCTGTTTTTTATTTTCCTTTTGTTTCGATTAATTTCATGGTTATTAAGGATTGAGAGACTCTGAATGGGGAAATGGACTAATGATTGGGGATGCATGCTTTTTTAATTAATGGTTCCCATGTATAAAAGGGTGAATGGTTTTACAGTGATCTATGTGGAACTAGAGAAACATATGTATGTATTTACATGTTTTATTTAGGGAACTAGGATGAGTACTATATACTGAACACATACATTCACGTAATGTTTACATGACGTGTATTGGTCATTGGGAAGAATTCATAAATCTATTTCAAAGCGTGAGAGGAATACATGGGGTGTATATATTTCATGTCATGTATTGGTAATAATTGGTATTTTTTATTTGGGGGTTGAATATTTCAACCACTTGAAAATATATGGAATTAAATGCCTTCCACAAGATAGATGATGTTTAATACTCAAATTTTTAATTTTTAATTTGTGGATTAGTAAAATTATTTCTATTTGTTGTGAGACATCCAAACTCATGGTCTACATCTCTCCCTAACCATTTTGGTGATATCTTCTCATTCAGAATCATTCATTCAATGATTGGTAATGGTCATGGTTTTAGTATGTATCTCTTGGTATGAGGTATTTCCACCTTTTCTTTTCCTTTGGTTATAGAAGTATTAATGGTTCTGGTTGTAGTTTATATTTATATCGATTGATGATTCCTATAAATAATTTATAGTTTCTTATATTTCCTATATTATTAAAGTCCAATCCAGTGATTGAAGATCTCTACTGATGAAGGAATATAAGTTTCCATTGACATTGATGTATGTGATTTTATACAAAGTTAAAATTATATGAATTTATTATCATTTGTGTAAAATTGCATTATTTTGTTCATATAATAGAATTGATTTTTGGTTTTAATGCTTTTATTTGAATGATATATTTTTTAAATAGGTGTTTCCTTAAAAACATGTTTTTTTATGACACCATGTGTTTCATTAAATTCATGAATGGTGGTATTATTTGGATATGGGTTTCAAAATACAAAATCACACAATCTTGGATTTTAATTTTTTATAATTTTTTATACGATTATTGAAATGTAATTGGAAAAACCAGGCACATTGGGAACCTTGGTAGAGGCGAGAACGAGACATGGCTGACCCTAGTGTGTGTGGAATAGTCTTGGGTTACATTTAGAATATTTTTGGACATTGGTAGGAATCAATATTTTTTGGTACCAATATATTCATTATTTAGGATTCTTTTTTATATAATATTTATACCTATTGTATAAGGACAAATATGGAGTCATTTACACATTATGTTTTATTTATCAAATGATGGATTATGTTATGGATTATTTCTCAAATTCTTTTACGTAAGGTAACATCACATTGATTCACATAAACTATTATTTCATTTATTTTTGTTTAATTTTGTACCATATAATGTATGGATATGCATTCATATTTTATCACGTATACTTGTCATATTACTAGTTTGTGAAAATTAAATGATTTTATTGAAAAAATGTAAAATGGATTTATAAATGGTTTTTAATTTCTGAACATTATATTTAAAAATTATTCCATTATAAATTATAGATTTTTATCATTCTTACTTTAGATCTTTTATAGATTCTCAGGTGGTATTTGATTGCACTAGGATTCACTATTTTATATCAACCTTACACTATTCTATAAAACATGGTTTTTATTGAAAATCCTAGATATAATAACAAACTAAACAACATATTTTATTAAATTATTTCATTTTTATCACTTCAAAAAAGAAAATTTTTCTTTTTATTTTATTTTATTATATAAGTAGGTTACATAGAGGATCCAATGTGATGTAGAACGATGATGGGCCAAACAACAAAATATTCCATGGAGACATGTGGACTAAAATAGATATTATAGATTATCCATGAATTAAATTGGGGAGAACATTTTTGGCCTGAACCAAAATTCTGTGGTCTTTGATCTCATGAAGCAACTAAATTCCAATTCATCTATCGAGGGTCCCAACCACTTGTATCATTCTTGTAATAGGATTTACATATTGCCACTGTATGACAATATATTTTAGATTTATCTCTTATTTTGAAAATTAAATTGACAAAATAATTAGAAATATATATTAAAATATGGGGAAGAAGATTTTTACTTTTTTAATAAGAAACATAGGACTTAATGGTCAACCAAAACCAATCAATAAATGGTATATAGAAATATGGGTGTCTAAAACCACCTCCCTTTCAGATGTAACAGGGAACTTGAGAATTTCGTTTTCTATTAGTGTAATGGGAAATAGTCATAACAAGACCAAAGAGAGGGATCTAGCCCCAAATAACCCATGCCCAACTCAATAGGCCAATTGGTGGCAGTAAGTGTTAATGGAATAACTAAATCAAGGAATCCTTTGGCTAAAAAACTGTACACATAAACACAACCAAATAATTGGAAATATACTGACTGAATGAATATAAGAAGAAAAAAATCCATAAGATCAACCAAAAACTCATGAACCTCTCTATAGTACAAAATTATGGTAGTGTATAATGAAAAATTAAAAGGAGAAAACACACACAAAAATAGAAATCTATCCCAACCTGTCAGAAATCGGGAATGAAAAAACATCTAAGAGATCCCTTCTCTTGAATCCCAATCTATTGACACCACACACGGTCTAAGAAACTAGTATCCCTAAGCTCCTATGTAGTCATATTCAACATTCTCTTCATATTTATTATAAAAAAATCTGTTTGAAAATCCCATTCTAGTGTATGTTTAAGAATGTTGTGTAAGAAAACCCAAAGGTTGTATAGGGGAGCATTAAGAGACACAATATAAGAGAAAAACTGTGGATTGAACATGGTACAATGAATGAGTATAGCTCAACCCATACCAATAGTGGATGTAATCTCATCCAAAAAACATGGGACTAAGCACGGTGAGTAGATAAGCTACACATTGTGTCTTTAACTCTTATAACATTAAAGTATACCTATCCATCCATTAGATGATAAACATAGAATGAACATGGAATACCATGTAAATACTTTCCTATCCTAAAACAAGAGTACCGAAATATAGAGTGTGGATGTAGAAGAAAGTCATATTTATATTTTGAGTCAATGAAGCCAAAATATAGAGATTAAAGGGATCTCACTCCCATTTCTCAGCATAATAATATGAGTAAGCTAATAGTAATAAAATTCCAACAATGATTCCAATCATCTCACGTATCTTCCCGAGACACGTATGTATAATTTACTCATTCACCACAACATGAAACCATCTACATTCGGAAAAACTATCATTCACCGATGATTTTTGTCACATCTAAAAATGAGACTCAATAGGGAAATCATCCCTCTCACATGTGAGTTAAAATCTAAGTCAATCTTTATCTCATCAATGTTCAATATAATAGAGGACCCATGATTTAAAGGTAGATAAACCATGAACTGGAATTCTACGTCGGGTTCACTCTAATGGTCAATGATACATACCTAGCCCAGCAAGAGTGTTCCACTATCTGTCATAGAGGAACCAGGTCGTAATATGTTATGAGGTTTCCACTACCACGGTGGAAGATATATTCCATGCTTGGGTAGAGGGTTATAATCTAGGTCATCGAGGACCCATGAACTACTCCACAGGAGGAATACACTCAAAAATGTTTAGGACCCATGCCTATCATTGCTGGATTGTTCCACTCTAGGTGTTCTTATAGGACTAATTCCTAGCCAAACTATCGGGTTCCATTCTAGAAGTCATTCAGAACCCAAACCAACCCTATCATGACGGTTCCACTTGCATGCCTACCACTGGAGATCCTTCCTCAACACTTCCATCATGATCCATTGCCTCGAAATGTTTTAGGCCTGAACTATTTCATAATTTATCTACAAAACAACATGTGAGTGAACTATCACATTATTAGAGGAATAATGTCTTAGGATAGGATACTCACTAACCAAAATCCAAGTTCAATGTAAGGATATATAGACATTTGATGTTTTCATAAAATATATAAAGGGGTACACAGCATGTGATGGGGCCCACATGACATGGGGTCCTACACCGCAGCCTGGTTGTGTCATCAAGCAACACATGGATCCAAACTATGAAGGAGTACATGTCGTGTAGGTGGACCACATGGAGTGTTCAAGATACCCGTTAATAGGGCTGGGAGTGGCTCTCTGTGTCTGTGTACAAGTGTACACTAAGACATATCTGACCCCATGTACCACCACTCAAGATACCCTCCCTTAAATACAAGGCATGGTTTGAGAAACTCATGAATAGGTACATAGTGTATGAGGGAGACTACAAGACTTGTCATGCATAAAATTTCACAAACCCTAGTTTTTACCACATACAGAGCTATATGTCATGTGTTCATCCTTGATCATGATGTATAGTCAGGATTTTGACATAAAAATGATATCTATTTTTTCCTTTTTATTTTTACATCCAGTGTCAATTTTGGCCATATATCTGGACAAAATTGAAGGATCAACCCATAAATAGATATTCTAGGAGCTTTTTTGAAATCACCATTGCTCACCATTGATGGGTTTAAGACCTTTTTATCATCCCGCTAGGGATTCCATGTTCAATTTTAGGATCTTAAACCACCAAAAGATCCTACTCATTCTAAAATCATTCTCGATCCAAGACATGGTTTCAATATTTTGTTTTTTCATCGAATCTATATAAATATGAGGGACTAATCTAGCTGAGAACCTCCTGGGATTGTTGATGGTTCTAAAAGTCACATGTTCACTCATTTTACAACACACCCAGTGTAAAACCAACATTCTAGACTCAAATATATACTCACATTTTTTATCTAATTTTTTTTAAGACTTATCAAATTATCATTATGGAATCAAGCATGTGTAATGTAAATAAAAAAATGGAAAATTAATTTCGGGCACATCAGGCCATGGAATATGATTCCATCTTAGCTTCTATCTCTCTCTCTCTCTATATATATATATATTTAAATGTCATAAAAGTAAAAAATGTATCTACCTAATTGAATCCATAAATAGTTTCATCCCTGAAATGAAATATTAAGAAAACAACTTGGTATTTTAAGCCCTCAAATGGATCTATGACTCCAAAGAATCACATGAATACTATTGTGTTTCCAGAACATAATAACAAATTGGATTATTCATCCATGTAGAGTCTTATACTACTAATAATTGATGTCCACCATGTACCCCACAAAGGAGGATCAATCGTCTCTATTCAGCTTTCCCCAGTATATGATGTCTGTTGGCTCGTGCATGTATCTCATATGTTGTAACATGTACAAGAATTAATTCATCCAATACAACATTAGGGGAATATTTAAGCTATAAGAAACCTCAAAACCCCTCAGCAAGATATCGAATAGACTGATGATCCTCAGGGATATCTCGACATAGTATCTAAAGCACTCTAGACCTCATAATGTGGAAACTCAATGTAAAATGTGGTATTCCTACTAGAACATCAGGGACCAAACTCTAGACCATCCTAATCCACTAATGGATTACCTTGATTTTATCCTTTATCACAAACTCCATATCTGGTCCCAAAATAAATGACTCACCTATCAATATCCATCATAATGGTGACATATACGATCACCTTTATAAGGCCCCAAAAGGTTTCATGGAAATGGTACAGTTTTAGTTGTTGTTTTACACATAATCTACTAATTGAATATAATCATCTGAGTTCTGAATGATGTCTATCATGCATGCCATCAGAATATCCCCATGAACCTAGATTGTGTGCTCGGTTTTCCCATCGATTTGGGGGTGGATGTTTGTACTCATCTAAATATGGGTCCCAAATACATCGTACATGAATCTCCATAATCATTAAGTATATCGTGCATCGTAATCAAATAAAATTATTTTGGGAACCCCATAATGGAGTATGATCTCATTAATATACAACTTCCCTAAAAGTTTGACCAAACCATGCTCCCTGATAGAAAGGAAGTGTTATGAATTCATCATTCTGTCAACTATCACACGTATGGAGTCATGGATCATCATTAGGTATGGAGGCCCTATAAAACATATAGGTATTTTCCATCCGACTTCATCTCACGTTTCTCAAGGGGTTACAAAAAACATTCTATAACTCGATGCTCTGTCATTAGTTTCTAATATCCGAGTCACCAAGAGACCAACATAGCTACTATTTGTATTATTCTAGACCAAAAATATTGTTGTTGAGGGTTTTCTTTAAATCTTACCCATGTTGGTTTGTATTTCCAGGGTAGATTTTAGAATCTCCCAAATCAACATCTCCATCAACTTGACTAGAACCACTATTCTCCCATGTGAAAATATGACATGATTCCATCATTAATAAAATCCATATAGTGTGTTTATTGCGAATATCTGATCCCAAAATACCTCACAGCCAATGTCTCCTAGATAGAACTCTCTGACATGCTATGGGGTGAAGGATTCCACACCATCGAATGCAGTTACTTTATACCCTCCTACTCCACTAGGGTTATCTGCAAGGGGGCCAATTGCTCCAAAGCCTCCTACACTAAGAGATCTTCTAACATCGTACTGAGGGAATCTACTATTACATTTACCTTCCTTATATTGTTGACTATTTCCATATTGTATTATTATATAGACTCCAATGATCATCATTGTCTTACATTCATGTATCATTACATGAAGACTTACTTGATAACCTGTTTGTTTGAGAAAACTGAAAAATGCTCCCATAGAAAGTGGTGCATCCACATCCTCAGGATGATGTCTACTACTACCATATCTAGGTCATGGGATGTGTAGAGATGCTTGTGGGGCCTCAATTAACTCGATCCATATGAGATATCTACGTTTCACTACATCATATCAAAACCAATTCTAGCTCACAAGGCATCAAATTAAACATCAAAATCTAGACCCTTCTTGGGTAGTCTCACCATTATAACAATCACCGGCCTCTACATCTACTCTTTAATGGTCATAGGGAAATACTCAGAAAATGTAAATGGATACCCTTTTGCATCAAGGTATTCAAAGGGGTTTAAATCCTAGAGTCTACCTCTTGTTATACCCATCCTAGAGAAGAAAGCTCCACACCTCTGACACATTAATGGGTGGATCCCAAGATAAAACTCCTTTAATATTCACATGATCCAATACTAAGACATGATCAAGAATTAAATTCTCTGTAAGTTGAGCCTAATTTATCATGAACTAAAATTTAGTGAGATTTATGGAAATTTGTGTCTCTCAAAGCATGTTTAGGACCATCCTCTAGTGCTCCGCATGCCCCTCCTCCGATGTAGAGTTGAAAAATATGACCTCATTAAAGAAAAAAAATGAAATAATGGAATGAAATCCAATTTTATCAAAGAAATAAACATAAAGGGGTCAATCATAAACCCAAAGGGTATCACTAGGGACTCCAAGTGTCCATAGAATCATCAGAATGCCAACAATAGAATATCAGCCTCACGAACCCTGAACTAGTGGAAGATGGATGTGAGATCAATCATTGAGAGCCATATCTTTCCTCCCAACTAGTAAAAGATGTTTTCAATCCATGGTATGTAGTACATTTTTATCATCGTCCCCTATATTTTCTAACATTAATCAATGTAAATTCAAAATCTCTCATCTGTATTTTTCTCAAACAAGGTTGGAGCGACCCATGGGGACCCATGGAGTCTGATGAATCTTTCCTCATGGTGGCCCTCCAACTACACCATTATTATCAAATATTGGTAGAATACATAAAATATTCTTCATAAGAAACATGTGTGGTCACAGGTTTCAAATAAATGCAATGCATCTCATTCGCCAAAGGTAGTCCCCAAGATTCTATAGGGAATACGCCCATATAGTCCTCTATTACAGATGGACCAATTATTCCTAATGTGAATGATGAACCAAGGTATATAATCACTAAAATATTAGAGAATGTTTTTATACTCATGTTAATATAAACATCTAACCAATCCATTACATCTCTCTCACCAAAAAAGGAGAATCTCATCCAATCAGAGCATATGCATATAATTTGTATACGGTGATAGTAAATCTCGGAATGTACTATATCAATCCAATACATTCATAAGATGAAGTCACAAGGTTCCATCATGATAACTATGTGTTTCTATATGAAACACTCTTTACCATGTTATTTCCTACACTATCGTCATATGTATGATATAAAAGAAGTGTTCTCTATGGGAACCACCAGACAAAGATGTTGATTTCGAACCTAAAATGTGAACTTTTCTCCTCCCACTAATAGTATAGATATGAATTAATGACTAGAACTACTATCTAAAAATACTTATTCATGAGTATAACAGACATATATCATATATCAAATTATCGAATGATATGTGGGGTAATATTCCTCTAAAGCTTACAGAAGTCCACTGCCCGGGATACCAGCTCCCTAAGATTGATGTGGTCCACCTAGAGGTGGTGGTGGAAAGATATCACAACATCAACCTTCACCTAGTGATATGAATGCTCCGCTATGAACTGCTCCTCCTTGGATACCATCCTTTTTATGCTTGTGAAACCCCTCATCATGACACTTTGTTTACCATGGTGATCCATTAGCTATCTACCTGGGATACTATGCCATTCTACCTAGTAAGTCTCATTCCATATGTCCTCCCCCATTATAAGTAAATCACTGAAACTCCCAAGTATACCATGGAGCTACAATATACCTCTATCAACATGCTCTATTATGATCATTGACAGATCCCTACATTTATAACCTTGCTCCTTGAATCTACCTGCTGTGGTAGATGACTCGGCTCTTTGGCATCCATTTCTAACTCTAAATTTTTGGCTTCTCTATGAAAGAAATCTCTCTGTCAACAGTGAAATCTCTATCACTAGTAAACTTTATATCACCACATCATATGTTAGGATGAACAAGTGTAAAACACTAACTAGATTCTCTTGGTGGAATCTCTTTTCAAACATGCATGCTCGTAATTAACCATCCTATAATATTCCTAGAGAGTACCAATTAATGTATATGTACAGAACCACATAATCATCCAATATCTTACCTACCTACAAGTGCTCTCGTAGCTCTTGGATCCATATTGAGAATTATCAAGAGGGGTAGTACTCCACATGATACAACTACTGGAAGCAATGCCATGAAAGTGTCAACACATCAGGCATCCATATAACAAGGCTCCTACAATTCCCTGTTACACTATGGAATAATATAGTTGCGGTGATATAATTTGATTCATTTAGGTTCACATAATAATGATGATTTAGACCTTCAGCTCTAGCCAGTCCTCTCTTACTAGAGGATCTGGATCTTCGTGAAACTTCAGTGGTCTATGATGCTGGATCACATTGAGAGAACTATGCGTGCACACATATTTTCCTAATATGTTGGGATAAAATGTAGCTCAACAAGTAGCGGAAATGCTACCTTTTCACCTGAAGGAAGGGGGATACTAGATGGATGCCAACCTATGGCCTTCTCCCACATAGGATTATCATTATGAACTAGAGATGGTATCCTAGTCAGTTTTCATCGTGGACGTATCATAAATGTTATCATGAAATACCATATTGAGATGAGAATAAATAAATAAATAAATATATAAATATATATATTAACATAAATTGTGATCTATCTCAAAAATTATATTTAATAGATTAATCATATATAATTTATGTAACATTGATCCCTAAAATAAATTACTCATCATGATGTGTTGACAAGCAGGTAATAGAGGTCTTTATGATGGATATATCAGTCATGAAATCATCATTGGCCTCCCTATCCAGAGATCCTCACGTGACACACATTGAAAATGTTTTTAAAATTCTAATAGAATCCACTGGAATGGAAATGCCAATACGATGTAATAATGAAAGAACATGATCTAATTCAATTATTTTATGACTCTACCAAAGTTGCGGCTCAATCCAGTACTACCCCAATACTATCTCCATTGGATATGAGTGGTGAGAAGAACAAATGTCATATCTAAAATGAGTTGGCCTTTTCCTAAAAACCGGAACACACGCACACAACTAACTCGATGAAAAATTTTAGAGGCAATGAAGAAAAGAGAGAAAACTACCAAAATGTAAAACCAACATTCCGAAACCTCTAGATAGAACATAATTACACTGTTGTATACTAAACAATAAAGGGTTAAAAATACACCCCAACCTGAAATGTGTTTCAACTTACTGAAAAAATCGAATGAATAAATAATTGAGAGATCCTCTGTAACACCCCATGATTTAATAGTATGTTATTTTCTTTAAAATAATTCAATTCCTTGAGCTACATGCAACACCGAGTTCAAGTGCACCATGGCTTACCAAAATAGCAATTCAAAAATCAGTTATGAATCATATTAACTTCATTTGGATGATTATATACTAAATATAATTTTAAAATACATATTATATTTTTCTTAGACAAAATATAAAAAAATCAAATTTTTAAATAAAACATGTATTTTTAAAAAAATGATATTTTACCTCCTTTTAATGGTGAACCCTTTTTAAATCCAATAGTTGACACCTTTATATATTCAATTTGACATATTAATATTGTTCTATATAATAGGGACATAAAAAATTTATTTTGGATAAATTTTGGGTGCTTTTCTGATAACTTTCATATTTTGATGAATAATGAAAAATACTAAATTTTAATTAAAAACATCCTTTTTAATAAAAATAGTTTATAGTGTTAAATTACACATTTGAATGGTTATGAAGAAAAAATAGATTATATGTTTTTCATTTCATCAAATTTTGGTCATTGGAAGTAATTTTACATTTTAATAAGACATAAACACATATCAATCAATTGATAGTTTTTACTTACCAAAAAGCTGCTTTTTGGTTTTGACAATGGGAATTTTTCTAAAATTAATTAATAAAAATTTTATGTTTTTATTTTGGTAATATAGCCATATTTTTTTTATTTTAATATCAAAATTATATTTGGGTAATATTTATTATAATATTTTTTAAACATTTATTTTTTGAGTAATAGTGAAAAACACTAGGTTATTATTCAAAGCTGACTTTTTCATTAAATAATTATTTTCAATTTAAATTTATTTTAAAGCCAAAATAGTTACATAAAAACTATATAACCCCAATGTAATTCATTGAAGTCAATTTTTAACAATATTAGATATATAAAATATTATTGAACTTTCTACAATCTTTTAATAACCTTATAGATCCATTTGAAAATTTCAATAAAACATAATTTTTCCACTTTTGTAAATTGAATTTAAAAAATACATGAGACAAAGTTGAAATAATTAAGTAAAATGTGGTTTAATATGATGAAAATATTTTTTTGAATAGTAATTGTTGAATATTATTTACAACCGTTAAAAGTAAATAGAAAAATTAAATGTAAAAATGATATGATAATTACCAGAACACATGTCCTAATTATATTGGACAAGGGAATGTTGAACAAAAACAACCATAGAAATAAAATATGATCCTTTTGATCCACTTGGATTAGATTAGGACATTTATTTTTATTTTATTTAAAGAAGAGTTAAAAGTGTTAAATTCAATGTTTAATAAGTAAACAATTTTTAATATCTGGATATAAATAAGGTAAATTAGACTATAAATATTTATTATAAATATAATAATACATCGTAAATCATGGTATTTTATTTATAATTTCTAGACAATAAATACTTAAATTTATTTATGACACAATGATGATGTAGTAATTAAATTATTAATGAAATATTAAAATAATTGTTATTATAAATATCTAAATAAATGTAAATCTAGAATTTTATTCATTAGAAAAATTATAGTTTATTATGACATGTTTAGGTTTAATAAATAATTTTTTTTTAATTAATCATGTGTTTTTTGCTTTCACAAAAACCAAATATAAACATCTGTCTAAATTGTCATAAATGAGTACTTAAAAGAAATAGTATATAATTAAATGATATAATATTAAAAAAAATATATGGCTCGTCCTATGGACTTATATAATTATAAATAGGTCGTTAATGAACCATGTGAGGTTCTTTGGGCATTTTATAGGAAGTCTACTAACTATGTAATAAAAAAATGCATGAAGACATGATAAAAGTAAAACTATTTAACTATCAATTAAATCTAAATTACATGGTTAATATGGTGACCTATACATGTCTAAAATATATTAATTTTGTTTATTTAGATCCATCCCACTTTATTCTATAAATAAATAAATTTGGAGGCATTATAAACTAAATATAATTTTATTATATAATAATATTTCTATATTTCCTAATGTGAACCTCACTAATCTTATAAATGGGTAATTTCACTTCTCTGAAAGTCACACCTAAAAGACATTTCATGGCCAAACCCTACTCAAATATCCTCCCAAAAAACCTCACTTGAACGTAGGGTCCTTATAATGATCATAATTTCATCTTATGGATTCTTTTTGATCAAATTAAAAGGAAGCACAAGAAGAATAAGTAAAAATTTCATCATCTTTATAAATGTTCTTTTCTTCTTCCTATTCTGATTGCATTTTTGTTTCCATAACTAAATAATAACCCAAGTACCTTATAAATAATTTTATGTTATTATAAATATGATACACCAATATTAATAATTATATACAACCTATTAATGACAAAGTCACAATACGCACTTGCGCATGACATTCCATCTCCACATCTTGGTGCAATTTTTTATTCCACACATCAGTATTTTGATTGGTATAATAATGAGTATAACTAATTTAAATAATAAATATTAAATGTTAATGACTCTTTATATATAATATACCATAAAATTACATTGTATTTATCCACTAATGTAATGATATTTTCGCTTGTGCGTACATAATGCTTTCTGTCTCCATGACGTGATGAGAGTTTATTCCCCATCGTAACCATTCAAGAATAATTTGCTATTGGTGATTAAAAATAATTTTTAAGAACATAATATCATTCTTGATATGAATAAAAGAAATCACATCTATAACAAAAATTACTTAAATAAATAATCATATAAATGTAAATCAATCATTTAACACCCAAAACCATGATCCTACTGAAATATCAATAACAAAGAAATATTAAAATATCATATTGGATAACATATTTATGTTTGTGGTTATTTTATTATTTAATAAAAATTATTTTCCCAATATACAGTAGGTTAAACAACCTTATACTGTTAAAAATTAAAAGGTAAGAGGTTTTCATCCCACTTTTTATTCTTGTGAGATTCATGATATATTTGACACTATTTCCTTTTATCTGTCATATGAACTACCAATGATTGCATTTTTTTTGTAATATAATTTATATTATTATTATTTACCTCTTAATTGTATGATCCTTCCTTCATAGAGTGCATTCTTTGTATATTACCAAATCGGTAAGGGAAATTAAAATTTCAATTTCAACTCATAGGTTTTTATGCACACTTCATTGATTATTTTACTCCAATACTATGTGTGAAATCACTATTTATTTAATTATATAGTAATTTACACTCCCCTTTGTGTCAATATAATTTTTATACACATAATAAATCCATTGATAAATTCTCATGACATTAATATGAACTTAATAAGGGTAATCGTAACTCAATTTATATTCAATGAGTTAAATATCCATGCCATTAGTTTTGTTTTTATAAGAATATATGTTAATGTACCCTGATTTATTTAAAATGAATATCCTATATTATCAAGTGTATTTTTCTTTTTCAAACATAATTATTTTATTGATTTATCTTTAATTTAAGGATACAAAATTTATAATGGATTTCTCCCCAATTTACATTCCATTGATAATTTTTTTGTTCTGTTCCAATTCACAATTATATGCAGTATGTACTATCCTTTGACATATTAAATCATGAATCCATTTATTCTGATGATATTACAATGTTTTGATTTAAATTATTCAGAAGTTATTTGTATTCAACCATCATTAATTGGGTTAGGAACAAAATAACTAGAATGACGTTTTAAATGTTTTGATGATTTATTATTCTAAATCATTCTCATTAATGTCCATGTTTTAAAAATATTTTTATGATTTATTTATATATATACTAATGTTATAAAATTATAATTTATTTCTATTGTTTCAAAGAGTTATGAGACTACTGGATTCAAAAGTCACTTCTAAATGACTTCTTTAATACATAGTGAATCATTTAATTGTTTTCAATAAAAAGGATATATTTCTCCCAAATAGTATATCTAATTATTTTCATATATATTTGCATCTTTATGGTATTTTATTCTTTATTGTTGTTGATTTTTTTATATTAAAATCTTCCATATTGTTTTGAATGAGTTATGTTGGTCTGTGGATGTGCTATTTTTTATACCATTCACAATTTGTGGATAAAATATTGATATTTCGTATGCTAGTTTTAATATAAAATATTTATATTATGTTTCAACCAATTCTTATGTGGAATGAATTGGAAATAGTTAGTGATGGGTGGAGCCCTCTATAGCTTCCCAATGCATCTGTAGATCTCCGGAGAAAAACTAGTGTCTTGTCATAAGGCCTTAACAAAATAATTATTTTTATTCTTCTAATGAGGACTTCAATAAGTGGTTTTGATAATGAGAATTATGTATTACATCATTATGGAAGTAGATATTGATATTACTTGTGATCATTATACTAATAAAATATCCTTTTGAATAATTAAATGTAATTATTTGATTTATCATTGCAATATTATACTGATTTGTATGTTTAAAAGGCATGTGTTGTATTCTTATTAACTTCCTTAAATGTTTTTTCTTATTTCTGATAGTTTCAGCTATATTGATTTCCATACTGAGCATCTAAGCTCACCCCTTTCTTATTTTTTATTTTCCCCAATATTTGAGGAAATATATTATGGTTAACCTATAGGGATATGGCAATGTATATCAGTGTGTTCAAATGGGACATAATGTAGTTTTTAATTATTTCATGATGTAATGTAAAACTTATTTATATATCTAGTACATCCATGGATACTAAACTAATTTTACATTCGAGATATGATCTTTTAGGATCATGTCAATGTTATGTAATAATGCACCGACTCAGGGTTACTACTGTTGAGGCATTACAGTTGGTATCAATGGAATTTTAGTGCATACCGTGGAAGAAATATTTAGAAAAACAAGGATTAGAAAACACTACCCTATGATAGACATTAAGGATTAAAGTAGTATAATAACAAAAAAATTTGGTGATCTAAATATTATGTGGGTTTTCCATGAAACACTTCCCTTTGAGTATATAAACAGGTAGAGGCAGCACTGGCACATATGTAACAAGTGGTAAAACCCAAAAACACTACTTTGAGCTATACCCAAACGGGAAAAGGTGCTCGACAATGGGCCTTGCAGCACCCTTGGTTATGACAATCCCAGAGGATATTCTTGGGATAATTCACATTTTCATTACATAATTTTTGAATTATTTTAATATAAGATGAGAATAAATAACCACAGTTAATCCGATGGTGTATCAGATTGAAAATAAGGTGTTATGATATTATCTAAATAATTTTATGACAATTTTTCCTCACATTATTCCTTCGAGTTTTATTCAATGGAGGGATTCCTAGGATGTCATAATAAATTTGAACTTGATGTACAATGTGGGAATGATGGAGGAAATAAGAAACTAAATAGAATGTTGATAGGAATAAAAGATATCGTATTCATGTTGAAGCAGGTTTGCAAAAATATGATCAACAATATATACATTAACCAACTCTAAAACTCAACAATGAAGAGAAAGGTAGAGAATGATAAGAGCTCCAGTAGTGGAGACTGTGGAGAAACGAATTATCAATTTCCATCATTTCGGAACTCTAGATGGAGACACCTAGGAAAGTGTCTCAATGGAACATATAAATGCATTATATGTAGTAAATAAGGATATTATGTAAACATATTCTTAGGAAAAATTAAGAGTACTATGGATGAAAATAAAAGTGATCATAAGAATCCATTTATAGACATTTTTAGTAAATGTAGGGGGCCTAGGAATTACCTTATTCAATGCTATATTCTATAGGATAACATCTCGGTCAAGGATGAACCTATATGGAAATAAATGGATGGATAAATAATTAAAATTATTAATCCTCTTTGTTGATGGGTTTACTTTGGAAGACTTTTCACTTGTATTTGTAACCCTGATGTTTGTTATGTGAAAACTCCATTTGAGGAAGAATTATCATTTCATTTTTGAATATAGATATAAAGAACCATTTGGGTTTATATAATCCTTGAATTTGAGAAAATTACATTTTATTAGTTTTTTGGATTCAAATGTTATGTATGTGATAAAATTTGTGGTTAAATTATGTTATGGTTATTTATAGTATTTACCTTATTTCGGGAATGTTATAAAATATATATTCTGAAAAAGGAGAACACTTAGACCATGTGACAACCCGTAGCATTAAAAAAAGCTGTGGGAATCCAACCAACAACCAATATACAACTGGTATTTATCACCGAAAACCGGAATACGTGAATTTTCTAGTTAGCGCGACTAATCATTTTACTTAAACGATTTTGTTGATAAATAATAAGTTGATTTGGGATGTTTTTTTTCAAATGGATATCCTTAATATAGAAAATTGATTTTATTATTAAGTGATAAATTTTATTTTGGATGATGTTCGCTCTGTTGGGAACAATATATACATAATGAAAATAGAATTCTATGAGATTTCATTTGAGGATAAATGGTATATTTTTTTGTAAGAATATATTTTTTATATAGAATAAGATTATTAATTCAAATGATTATCCTAGCATAGAGGATATGTGATTTGGATAGTTACACTTCTATAAGAGACTTTAAGAGTTGTTTATGTTATTTTGAGATAAATGTTAAGATTTAATATGAATGACTATGTTATTAAATTATTATTTGTTTTGTGTTTCAATATTATTTTGGGTTATATTGAAGGATTTTAAAGACAGTTGTTTATTGAATGGTCTTTACTGAACATTGGGAATTTTTTGTTTAATTTTGGAAGTTATGATTAGTATTTCTTTCTATAAAGGATTATCCAATTTTGGATCATCTGATAATGTACAAACCATTTTGGTTTTGTTTAATCTCTACAAAAAAGGGAAATATATAGTTCTTCCGTCATGAACTATGTGATTCTCTAGAAGTTGATTCTCACACATTATCTATTATAATGTCAAACAAAATACTCATCTTTTTGATAAAAGATGAGCTAGTTGTTGAAATTTATTATAGGATGAAACACTACTTGATAATTAAGTATATATATTTTTTATTCTGAGTAAATCTCATAAATAAAGTCCTCATATTTGTGAAATGGATCTTAAAAAATGTTTTCTGTTTACTTTTCACACTGGTAAACTAATTCCCATTTAAGCCATCATAATTATGTAGTTTTCTTGTTGTTAACATTCTATGGTTCATGTTTTATATCACTATCCATTATACCATGACACATAGTTTATCTTTCATATCCACTTTTTCCTACATGGAATCCTAGTATGGGTTATCTAAGGTTACCTTTGTACTTCTCATTATATCATTTAAAGTGATAGTTTTATTGGATCTTATTCAGATGTGGGACTTTCAATGATGTACCCATTCCCAATTTTAATATTATGATAACACATTTTTCAAAAGGATGGAAGAATGAAACACCCCATGTTTTCAAAGTATGTTATTTTCATTAAAGTATTTTAGTAGCATGTGTTATATAAAAAAATGAGTTCGAGCGAACCATGGAAAACCAAACATGTCGTTCAAAATGTGGTTATTAATAGTATTAAATGAATTTTTTATTTTATATACGCTATATATTATTAACATCCATATTATGTGTTTCATAGACATAATACACGAACAAAATCTATTTTTCAAATAAAATAAGTTTTTTTCAAAAATTGAAAGTTATCATTTGTTAATGGAGAAGCCTTTTGAAAAACAATATTTTAAACTTTTATATATTAAATTTTACAAAATATTATTATTAGTTAGAAGAGGGAAATAAAAATTTATTTGTGATAAATGTTCGGTGCTTTTCTGATAACTTTCATATTTGGATGAATAGTTTAAATTACTAAATTTTAATTTAAATCAACGTTTTTATTAAAAATAATTTATAGTGTTAAATTATACAGTTTAATGTTTTTGAAGTATAATTAAAAAATATTTTTATCATTTAATCTATTTTTTGACATTGGAAGTAATTTTACATTTTAATTGGACATATGGACGTACCATACTTTTGATAGTTCTTACTTCTCAAAAACCTAATTCTGGTTTTGACAATGAGAAAATATTTTTTAAAATTAATTTTTAAAACATATGTGTTTTGAATTTCATAAAAAGATATAATTTTTCAATTTTGAATATCAAAATTATCTTTGGGTTAATTTTTTTATTATTTTTCTAAAAAAATTCAATTTTATATAAATATTGAAAACACTGCATTATTATTTAAGGCTGAAATTTTATTTAAATAAATATTCTTATTTTTTATTTATTTTAAAGTCAAAATAGAAACATAATACCTATATTAATCTAATTTAATTCAATGAATTAATTTTATAATAAAATTAGATATATAATGTTTTATTTATCTTTTTATTTTCTTTTACTCACCTTTAAGACACATTTTCAAATTTGCATAAAACATAATTTTACTGCTATTGTAAATTTAATTCCACAAAACTGAGAGAAACGGTTGATATCAGTATGTAAAATTCGGTTCAATATGCTGAAATTAATTTTTATGAATAATGTCTTTTTAATTTTATTTTCCACAATTAATAGTAAATAAAAGAATTTAAGGAAAAAATGATATTATAATTACCCTAAGAGAAGTCTTAATTCGATTGGATAACTATATTTTGACCAAAATCAATCTATGGTATAAAATATTATCATTTTTATTCATCAGTATTAGATTAGGACATTTGTTATTAATTTATTTAGAAAAGTATTAAAACTATTAAATTCAATGTTTACTAACTACATCATTTTAAATATATGGTTATAAATAAGGTAAATTAGTCTATTAATATTCATTATAAATCTAAAATTATTTCCTACTTCATGGTATTTTATTTATAATTTTTACACATTTAATAATTAAATTTATTTGTGACACAATGATGATGCAGTAATTAACATATTAATGAATGATTAAAATAATTGATATTATAAATATATTAATAAAAGTAAATTGAGACTTTTTATGAATTACCCGAATTTTATAGGTTAATATAACATGTTAGGGTTGATTTAATGTACTTTTTTCGATGTAATAATGTTTCAGTGACTTTCACCAAAACCAAATAGTGAATTGTGTCAAAATTTACATAAATGAGTTTTTAAAACAAATAGTATGTTATTAAATGATATAATATTTTTAAAAATATAAGGTTCAGAAAAACTGACTTATATAATGATATTTATCTTATTAATGAACAACATGAAGTTTTATTGTCATTATTTATCACTTTTATTAACAATGTAATATAAAAATACAAGAAGGCATGATCAAAGATAAATTATTTAAGTAAGAATTAAATCTAAAATATAATGTTAATATGGTAAAATAAACATTTCAAAAACCTATTATTTGATAGTATGATGACCCATCCCTAATTTATCATATAAATAAAGAAATTTTTATCCATTAAAAACCAAAAATGATTTTATAATAATGTAATATTTCAAGCTTTTCATAAAGTGACCCTAACCTCTCTTATAAAAGTTTACTTCCCCTTCTCTCAAAACAACAGCTTCAATTCCATTTGGCATGACCAAAACCTACTCAAATATCTTCCCAACTACTCTCAAAAGAACATAGTGTCTTTATATTGATCATAAATTCATTCTAAAGAGCCCTTTTTGATCAAATCAAAAGAAAGCCCCTAAAGAAGAGATAATAATTTCATCATCCTTTTCAATGTTATTTTCTTCTTCCACTTAATTTTTTATTGTTGTTTCCCTAAAAATATAATAACTCTATTACCTTATATATAATGTGATTGTATTATAAATATTTTACAACCATATTCATTATTCTATCCATCTTATGAATGACAAAGTCACCATACGATCGGGCATATAGTTTACCGTCTCCACGTCGTGGTGTGGTTTGTTATTCAAGACATCATTCTTTGCAAGGGAATAATAATGAAAATAACTGATGTAAATAATAAATATGACAAATTAATGATTCTATATATATAATATACCATCCAATTACATATGATTTAACCACTAATAGAACAATATTTTCGCTCATGCGTATATACTGCTTACTGTCTCTATGATGCGATGAGATTATGTTCCCCATCACAACCATTCCAGAATAATTATCATTTTATGATTAAAAATAATATTAAAGAACTTGATAACATTATGGATATGAATCAAGTACATCCTATCCATAAATAACATGACTTAAATTACAAAACAAATAAAGTAAAATGAATCATTTAACACTCAAAACAATGATACTACTGAAATATCATTAAAAATTAAATATTAGAAGATCATATATGATATCATATTTATATTTGTGTTTATTCAATAATTTAATTAAAAATATTTCACTATAACACAGGACGTTAACTGACCATCTTCTATGAAAATGTACATAGTAAGGGGCTTTCATTTCACTTTTTATTCCGGTGAGATTCATGATATTTTTCCACTATTTCATTGTGTGTGTTGTATGTACTGCACATGATTGTATTTTTCAGGGACAATAGATTAATATATTAGTATTTAAATCTTCAATGTAAGATACTTTTTTAATGGATAGTATGCGTAGAATGTTACCAAATCGGTAAGGGAAATTCAAATTTCCATTTGAAGTCATTGGGATTTAATCTCACATCATTTATTACATTACTCAATGATTCTGTGTGAAATAAAATTTTATATATTGATTTTGAAATTTACACTCCCCATAGTTTGTATGTTCATTTGATACACATAATAACTATTTTGATAAATTATTATTTCATTGATATGAACTTGATAAGTACAATCTTAACTCAATTTCCATTCATTGAGTTAAACATCCAACCCATTGGTTTTGTTTTTTCAAGAAATTTTTGAATGTACCATGATTTATTTACACTATATATCGAATAATATTGAGTGTATTTATATTTTTTCACACATAATTATGTCAATTATTTATCCTTAATTGAAGTATATGGTCTGTATAAGGGATTTCATCTCAATTTACATTCCATTAAGAATTGTTGTTATTCTATGCCAACTCACTTTTATAGGGTTTATATACTATCATTTGAAATATTATACCATGAATCCATTTAGTCTCATGATATTATAATGTTTTGGTTAATTTTATTCCTCGATTAAATGTATTCAAAAGTCTTTCATTTGGATTTGAACTCTTTAACAAAAATATCTTTTTAAATGTTTTAATGATTTATTATTCTAAATCATTCCCATTAGTGTACATTTTTTAAAAATAATATTAAGGATTTATTTATATGGGCATGAATGTTTTAAAATGAAAATATATTTAAAATTTTCCATTGTGGTATGAGACACATTGATTCCAAAATCTCTTCTAAATGACTAATTTGATACATAGTTCAACTTTTAAATGTTTTCAATAAAAGGGGATATTTCCCCAATATTGTTTTAATAATTATTTCTATCTAGGTAAGTATCCTTATTTGTCTTTTATTCTTGATTTTAGTTGACTTATAATATTAAAGTCTTTTGTGTTGATTTGAGTGAATTATTTTTGACATTGGATGTTCTATTTTTTATATAATTCACTCTTTTTGGTTAAAATATTTACATTTTGTATGCTACTTTTAATACCAATTTCTATATTATGTTTCAACCATTTCATGTGAGGAATGAAATGGACTTATTAGATGACGGTTAGATCCCACTATAGCCCCTTGATGCATTGGTAGGTAACATGAAAAAAACAAGTGTCTTGGCACTAGGCCTTAACAAAATCATTATTTTTAGTCTTCGAATGAGGCCTTGACTATGTGGTAATGATGTCCGGAATTATGTATTCTTTAATTATAAATATATCTATTGATATTTCATGTGATCTTTAGACTAGTATAATATCCATTTAAATAATTTAATTGAACTATTTGATTTATCTTTTCTATATTATGCTGATGGTTATGTTTAAAAGGATTGTGTATTAGTTTTATACATCGACTAAAATGTTTAAGCTTATTTATGGAATTTTCTTCTTTATTTTTATCCCTAATGAGAATCTAACCTCACCACTTTATTATTTGTTCCTCTTCCCAGGATGTGAATAAGTATATTATGATTAACCTTCACTGATAGGCCAAAGGATATGAGTTTGTTCCAAGGGGACACAATGTTATTTTTCATTATTTCATGATGTAATGTAAAAATTATTTATGTATCTATTACTTAAAAAGATACTAAACTAATTAGTCTTTTGAGACTTTATCTATTTTGATCATTCCAATGTTATGTAATAATTCACAGACTCTGGGTAACTAGGTTTATGGTGTTACAAACATGCACCTAAATCCATAGCTACAACAACCATACATGGTCATATAACCTTGTATAACTAAGGTCTTTTATAGTATTAGTCATCCTATTTGTTATCTTCAAAAGGAAAAGGTGTATGATAAAATCACGTGGATGGGTGAGATTAGGAATTCCCAGAAGAAAACCGTGAAATCTAATTTTGGAGCTATAAGAGATACAACAAAAGACTGAAAACTGTAGATATAATAGGGTACAATGAAATGGTATAGCTAAACCCAAACCAATAGTGGATGTAAGCTCATCCAAAAATAAGGGTCAAAACACTTTAATTAGATGAAATAATCATCCAATGCATTCCACATATTGAAAGATTGTAGACACATGCAACCATAAGAGGCTAAACATAGAATGAACCTGGAATACCCTGCGTGTCTTCACCTCTCATGAAAAGTAAGTATCTGAATCCTAGGATTGGATAAAAAATAATGTTATATATATATATATATCAGTGTGTGTGTGTGTGTATTCTATTAAATAATCTCAAATAGGGAGAGTAAGTTGATCATAGTTTCCCAGATATGTCTATGAATAAGAGTAATCCAGCAGTTCAAAAAGCCCAACAATGACGCCCAAAGACACATATGTGTTACTTCAACACATAAGTATAAGGACCTCATTCACCACACATTGATACTAACCTCATTGGCAGACACTAAATATCCCACATAATTATGGTCACGTATAAGAATGATTTCTTAAGGGGGAAATCAACCCTCTCCTTTGTGAGTCAAATGCTAAATCAAGACACATCTCAACACCATTACGCATAGTTGAGGTGATACAATTTCTTGGTATAGGACCCATGCCCATGAATAATAGTTCGGTTCCACTCTAATGGTCGAGAACCCCTGCCAAGCCCAGTCAGAGGGTTTTACTCTTGTTAATCAAGGCCCGATGCACTATTACAATAATAGGATTCCACACTGAATGTTGAGTACACATGCCTATCACAACTAGAGGATTATAATAATCATCATTAATGACCCATTTGCTGACCTATAGGAGGGTTCCACGTAGAAATTTGAGTCTCCTTTCCCAGCCTGATTGGTGGGTTCTACACTAGGTTTTGTTAGAGTACCAATGCCCTGCACACCTAGAGAGTCCCATTCTAGATGTAATTTCAGACCCATCCCTAGCCTAGTTAGAGAGATATATTCCAGAGTCTTTCTCTAGTGATTCTTCCTGACCACTCCCTTAATCGAGAATTTCCTCAGATGGTAACAATTTATGAATATTTCACATCATATCTACAAAACTAAAACTGAAATAACCATCTTGTTCTAAGAGGAAAAACACTCAGTATATGCCAATCATGGGATACAATCCTTGTTTAAATGAAGAATATAAAAATTTATAATGTTTTCTTAAACATGTCAAGTTGTATATGGTGTGTGAGGCGACCCACATGGCATGTGGTACCACTCCAACAAAATAATTTTTACCAGATCAAAAAATGGAATCTAGACTATGTAAGTTTACATGTAATGCATGGGAACTACAATGTGTGGGTAAGATACATGTGGACCAGCCCGCGTGTTTCTCTCAATGACATTTTACTAGAGTATGTGGATGTATATTGGACCCTGTAAACCTACACAAGGATTATTTTCTGTGGGATATATCCCCTAGGATGGCCAACTGGGGAATATGTAAATGTTGTGTGAAGGATATTACATGTCATTAAATTCATAAAATTATCTCAAAACCCATCCACCACCATAGAATGGTATAAAAATTTTGTGTTTATCCTTGAGAAGGGAGTGTAGATAAGATTTTGATAGAAAAGAATAATCAATTTTTGTACTAATATCTATTCATTTGACATAGCTTTCTGTAGAGATCCGAATCATGACGTACACAAACATTACATTAATTTTGCAGAATACTTAGTACATAACAAAAATAGACACACAAGGACCATAATAGTTTTGTGTCTTTGGAAACTCAGAATATAATCTTATAATCATGGTGAAAGATTCAACATCTCCCATAATGATCTTCCCCTTTTTTTGATACCTAAAACCTCTTTTTATATCTTGGGGAAAAGAAAAAATAAAAGTGGTGAGCTCAAATGCCCGGTAAGGGTAATAATTGAGAACATAAAACAATCCATAAACATTTGAATGAAAAAAACTTGAATATAAAATGTAAACATTACAATCCTGAGAAAAGACATGAATCATGGAAGTACGTAAGGCATATATCATAATGGAACATCAACCCTGATAACATATAATGTGAATAAAAAATGTAATTGTGGAAACCATTCAGCACATGTTATGATTTCTATAGTAGCCAAGGCATTGCTGCCAAGACCATCTTAGCTAACAAATTCCCTTTCTGAATCGATTTCACTCCTTGTTTTAGTCCTGTAACACTGAACCGGATTAACTTACCATTCTAGCCATGTCTATCACATGAGAAATAAATATTTACCCAATGCATTGGAGGGACATATAGGTCCCACCCATCTCATAATGAAATCATTCTTACTTGTGCCTCAAAATAAACTCAAAACATTCAAGATGACCCAAAGAATAAAATGGGGTTCACAATCATCATCCCATTATCTCATAATCAATATAAAACAAATGGAAATTTCATCATAAGAATTTTGAAGCCATGTAAATCATAGAGACATTAAACTTGAAACATACACATAAGAAATAAGTTCATCTTAGATGGAAAATGGTTTTGATAAAACACTTGAAATGAATTCTTGAGGATAATATCCTTTCTTCTTTAAAATAATTTTCTTTCAAAAAATGCCATGTAATTTTAAAAGAAAAGTACATTGTTGAAAATAGTCATAAAATCTTGTAGAGTATGCTTTATGAAAATGCGGCGTTATGAAACCGTAAAAATCCGTTCACACCGTATAAGTTAAAAATAACATTACTCACGTTCTTTTGTCAGAAAAGTCAAAAAGTACCACGTAAAAGAATGATTCCTTACACGCCATGTAGTAAAAGTCAAAAATAGGAAAAAGGACGTTAAAAATACATGAAACAATTTTTATAAAACAGGGACATCGATGAAAAATATAACCCCAGTGAATACTTACGAATAAACAATCTCAGGTAAGAGCGAGATTGGAATAATTATCCCTTACCTTAAGTCTGATATGCTTTGTACGTTTCTGAACCTCCTGTATAATGATTTAAATAATGTCATTCACATATTACAGAATAATATTCATTGTTATTATATCATATATGGATCACTTGTGACTTTATATTACCCGTTCTTTTGTAAGTTCCATGTTAAAGCAACGTTTCGGGTTAAATCGTATTATTTATCATACGTGATTAGACTTGTTGTTCTTGATATTATTGCTTATATACTGATTTACATAATTCCAGAAAGTAAAACATGATTTATATATAATATATATTCAGTATATACATATTTAAATGATAGATCGATTAAATGGAATGAAATACACTGTTAATGGAGACGGTAGGCCGTACGTACACATGAATGCTGTTTTCGTTTCCTCATTGAATTGAATGGAAATAATTGGATGAAATACATATATATATACATAAATACAATATTAGTATTATGTCATATATTTCATGATTACTTATTATATATACTTTATAATCATTCATGAATGGTTAATCATTGAGAATTAATGTCATCGTGTCGTGGAGACGGTAGTCTGTACATACGCATGAGCGATGATATCATTCCCATAATTATTGAATTGAATTGTAGTGGATGATAGAATATATCAGAATTATTATGATATTATAATAACTATGTATAGTTATTCTTTACACCATTATACCCATCCAAGTAAGGTGGTGTTGGAAAACCATATTACACAACGACGTGGAGACGGTATTCCGTACGTACGCACGCGCGATGATTTCGTTTTCCGTAGGATGGATAGATTGTGAAATAGGGTTGTTTCATACATATAATACAATATCAATATATCAGTGATACTGATGTTATTACTTCATAATGAAACTACTAAAGAAGAAGAAGTAGAAGAAGAAATAAAGTTGAAAGAATCAGTCACTGATAGTACCTCTTCTTTCGACATACCTTTTTGAAACCTCCTCTTAAGATAGGTCTTTGAAGAAGACCAGAACCTCTAGGATATTTCTAGGGAAGTGGAGAAGGGAAATTTTCTGGGTTTGTCTAAGCATGAAGGCTCAAAGTGGTGCGAGGAATATAGGGAAGAGGTTCCCTTTTATAATGGAGGAGAGGGGCGCCTTTGGAATAACTAAAAATATTATTTTATTATAAAGTCATATTCGGTTTTTAATAGCTTCAAATTGAGTTATTTAGAAGATTTGGTGGGTATGGTTAGAAATACTCTAATCCAATTGAATTTAGACAAGTTTTGGTTTCTATTTTAACCTTATCATTTATATTTCACTTTAAGTTAAATAATTTTTCATTTACCTTGTCTTCTTGTTTTTTCTTACACTATAAGGTCTATAAACATACTATAACAAGCCAAACGAACCCCAAGTTGTTTATTATTAATATATATAACCGTATCTAAGTCATTTGGCCAAACCTTAGATTTTTAAGAACAAAAATAACAATTAATAATATAATATTTGTTTTAAAACCTATTTTATGTCAATTTTGACACTATTTGGAAATTGATTTTTGTGAAAATCATAACAGAATTATTAGTTCTAAAACAGTTAATTAAATCAATACTAACATGTCAAATTAACCTATTAAATTATTTTAATTCATAAAAAGCCTCAAATTACATTTATTTGGGTATTTATAACATCAATTAAGTCAATATTTCATTAATAAAATAATTACTATATCATATATGTGTCATAAATAAATTAAATTATAAAATGTCTAAAAATTATAACTAAAATACCATTCTGTAGGAAATATTTTTATATTTTTAATGAGTTTTTATAGTCTAATTTATCTTAAGTATAACCCTATATTAAAAATTATTTACTTATTAAACATTGGTTTTAACTATTTTAACCCTTCTTTAAATAAATTAATATTAAATGTCCTAATCTAATCCAAGTGGGCCTAAATGGTCATATACTATTCCTAAGGTTTTTTTGGTCTAATTACACTTGTCCAATAGAATTAGGACATGTTTTAGGGTATTAATAATATCATTTGTAACCTTAATTACCCTATTTACTTTTAACCGTGGTAAATAAAAGTAAAAACTTACTATTCGCCAAAAAATATTTTCATCTCATTGAACCGCATTTTAGTCCTTGATATTAGCCGTGTCCCTCGGATTTTAGAAATTCAATTCACAGAAGTGGTAAAATTTCATTTTATTGAAAAAGTAGGTTTTTTATCTACCACTAAGTGGTTTCACTATTCATCGAGAGTTGATGTTTTTCAGAAAAATACCAATAATTCAGCCTAAGCATTATTTGATATTCCGAATTCAAAATAGATAACTATTTTTCCAAATTCAAAATATAGAAGTTGCATTAATTAATTTTCAAATTAATTCCCGTTATCAAAACAAATAGCATGTTTTTAAGAAACAATAACTATCAAAAGATTGATACTTGTTTATATCCAATTTCAAAGTGAAATTAATTCCAATGACCAACAACAGATTAAATGGTAAAAATATATTCTAATTACACTTTAAAACCAATTAAAAAGATAATTTATCAATATAAGTTTTTTCGATGAAAAAGGTTGTTTTTAAGTAAAATATAGCATGGTTTTACTCTTCGTTAAAATATGAAAGTTATTAGAATAATATGAAACATTTATCCAGAGTAAATTTTTATATCCTGATTCTAAACAAGAATTTTATTTTTGTCAAATTGAACTTATAGAAATGTCAAAAAAATATTTAAGGTGGGTGCGCCATCAAAAGGAGGAAAAACTACATTTTTTTAAAATACTTATTTTACTCGAAAAATTGATTTTGTTCTCAAACCATGTTGTAGAAAATGTGTAAGATGAATAATAATGTTATAAAATTCAAAATGTAGTTTATAATATTCATAATGTCTAGTTCATAATAATATTATAACCATATATCGTTGTTTAGTGAAACCTTGTATTGCGTACAACACACGCTATCGAGGAAGGTCGTGATTGCGTATAATGCATGCCATGTCATGGTTGCGTGTTGTGCAATAATCCTATGTTGTTTCTTATAACAGAATCCAACCATATTTCATTTATACATTGAATATATATATATTTATATATATACACTCAATGTTTCGTAGAATAACTACAATCAAAATTGTCTGTAACATGATCCTTGAATAGTGTTGTGTATATTGCAAGCTCATACATTGTTGCGTATAGCCCAAGGTAATCTTGTTTTAGCATACAAAACATTACATAAATGATGTTAAAAAAATATTTTTCATAAAATCTCGGGGTGTTACATTCTACCCCCCTTAAAATGAATTTCACCCTCGAAATTCGTCAGAGTTATAAATCCTTTACTATATATTGAAAACCACATCGTAAAAATGAATACTAAAACGTAATTTTAAAAACTAAAGTATGAAATGTGACAATTACCCAAAGAAAATCATCACTGGTTTTCCATATAGAAGAACAAAAGTGAAAATATGGATATGGACGAAAAATCTAACCATCATGTTCTGATGGAGAGTGGTAGAGAACAAGTCTATGAAAAATCCATCAATCACAACGCCATAGATTTGTGAGTATATAAGGTATCATCTGATTCATCGGATATAAGGTCACTAGGACAACATTTTTGGTTTTAAAGATCATTTCACAAAAGTTGTTGAAATTGGAATTAGAACAAATACTTTCGTGATTTTGGTACAATCTCATTGTTGGTCATTCCTTGGACAATTTCCACTTCATCTCTTAAAGAAATGAAGTTGAATTTGTCATTCGTGAAGTGTTAGAAGATCATGTGATAGAATGATGGGTCATTCCATCTATCTCAAACAAAAGGTTATAAAAGTTATCAAAAATACATAAGTCCATCTATAGTGAGATTTATCGAATATGGTTCCTAATATGGACTTATACTTGATATATCATACTGCTTAATATAAAAAAACTAGTTTCTACTAAACAGGGATTTCCTGTAGGCCAATGGTAGGCGATAAAGGCAAGTCACACTTCGATTGTGGGTTCGATTCCCACAGCCTTGTCTGACGCGATGGGTTATCGCACGTCTAGTAGGTTGTCCTTTTTCTAAAACAACATTACTATAACATCCCATAAATAATAGCGAAGGAACTTATATCCTTAAACAATACTAACTTATTTCCAACAGAATCCATTCCAATCTTTAGGCTTATCCATAATACTGTAGTCTACTCTCATATTATAGTGAAAACGATTACCAGAGATTTTATATAACAAGCATGTTAATACCATCATTTATCCCCATATATCATAATATATGTCTGGTTGGTCACATTCCAAACATTCGAAGGCATTAATCATGTATTCTCTTGAAAAATGAATACCTATTGAATCTTCGTGAAAACATGAGTGCTGTCAAAAGTTAACTCTTTCCGCATACCAAAACCCCAAAATTATATATACTCAAACCATGATATAACTATTTCCATATATCAGTCATGAGCCCATGAATACTGTCAAACATTTCATTTTCACCTCATCCCTTCATTATGCGCATATCATCTTTCTTCCAAAAATATCTCAATCACTTTCCATGGTTACTGGTACTATAAAATTATTGAAAACCACAATAGACAAATACATAAATATTCCAATATTCCACGATACTATATTCAACATTATTTTGGAATCCCATTACATAAACACTTAATCATTCCACCACATCATTGTAATATTCAACATCACCAATAGTGATCGCATGTGACTTCACTTTGTCCTATGCCTTAAGTGGTTGATCATGTCGATCATCACTAACCCTTGGATTAGGGAATTTATTATCATAATGCCCCATTTCCTTGCACATGAAGCATTAAAGTGTTGGGGGTTCGTTCTTTGCAGTATTTTCTTTATTCACATCAGTAGCAACCCTTTTTCCATTACATTGACACTCAGCCGCTCGATGAACTTCTTTTCCAAACATAAAAAATTTTCTAGTCCCTTTAAGACAATCTCCACCATGATTCTTTAAACACTTTGAGCATAAGGAAACATTCATCATCTATTCACCATTATTCTGAGTTTTCTCCTTGAACTCCAACTTTAGTTTCTTGTCAAAACCATGAGATGGATGTGTAACACCATCATCCACAACACACAATTTCGTCATTGCTACTGAAGACTCTTATAACTAATGCCCTTCGATGATTTGGTTTTAAGCCACTGATGAATCAATCAACTTTACTTTCAGGTTGGATGATAAAGCCAGATGCATACCTTGAAAGACATGTAAAATTCTCTTTGTATATACCAACAGATTCATCATCCTTTTTCTTTAGTTCAAGAAACTCCTTCTCCATCTTTGCTTGAAGAATACAAGGGAAATAATTATTTAAAAATAAGTTATTGAACTCATCCCATTCCATGGACTCAATTTCATCTCTTGGCCTTGCGTTCCTGATAAGATTCCACCATTGATCAACTTCACCTTCCAAAGGATATACTGCTAAGATGACTTTATCATGTTCAAAACATTGAAGACCTGAAAATATCTTTTTAGTGGTACTGATCCATTGTTCAGCAGCAAGTGTATCGGAAGACCCACTGAAAGAATGTGGACGTTGCCTCATGAATGACTGAATAGAATATTGTTCCCCTCTCTACTCATTTGGAAGTCCAGAATGATTCATATCTTGTGTAAGTATAACAATAAGATTTTTCACTCCATCTCCCATAACATTTGTTTGTTCAGGAGGACAATCATTGCATTGTCCATTGCATTGATCAACACAGTTCTTTCGGGTTCCAGCCATCGTCTGAAACCCAAAAAGAATAGTGTGAGAGGCAAAAATCATGCTAGGGAAAACAACATAGTAAAGGGGGAGTACCCACAATATCCAACATCTTAGGATAAATTATATGATCGTTACCATATTTCTAGAACTATATCAGATACGTATACTAATCCTTAAGGACATCCCTAGACATACCTTAGAAATATCTTTAGGGGTCTCACTAACGTTTTCGCATCCTAGTTTCCAAAGGTTGACTAATCCTTTCCTCTGATACCAACTATAGAGACCTGAAGCTTGAAGTACATGGAGATTACATTACTTTTTCAGAATACATAGTACATAACAAAAAACAGACACACAAGGACCGTAATAGTTTAATGTCTTTGGAAACACGGAATATAATCTTCTAATCATGGTGAAAGATCATCAACATCTCCCATAAAGATTTCCCCCTTTTTTCATACCTAAAACCTTTCATTATATCCTGGAGAAAAGAAAACATAAAAGGGGTGAGCTCAAATGCCCAGTAAGGGTAAACATAGAGAACATAAAACAATCCATAAACATTTGAATGGAAAAAACGTGAACATAAAATCTAAACATCAAAATCTTGAGAAAAGACATGAATCATGGAATTACGTAAGTAATACATCATAATGGAACATCATCTATGATAAAATATAATGGGAATAAAACTTGTAATTGTGGAAACCATTCAGTACATGTTATGATTTCCATAGTAGCCAAGGAATTGCTTCCAAGACCATCTTAGTGGACAAAGTCCCTTTCTGAATCGAGTTTAATCCTAGTTTCAGTCCTGTAACACTTAACCGAATTAACTTACCATTCCGGACATGTCTATATCATGAGATATAAATCTTTACCCAATTCATTGAAGGTAGATATAGGTCCCACCCATCTCATAATGAAATCATTTTTACTTGTGCCAAAAAATAAACATAAAACATTCATCATAACACAAAGAATAAAATGGGGTTCATAATCATCATCCCATCATCTCATAATCCATATAAAACAAATGGAAATTTCATCATAAGAAATTTGAAACCATGTAAGTCATAGAGACATTAAACTTGAAACAAACACATATAAAACAATTTCATCTTAGATGGAAAATGGTTTTGATAAAACAATTGAAATGAATTCTTGAGGAAAATATCCTTTCTTCTTTAAAATAATTTTCCTTCACAAAATGCCATGAACTTTTAAAAGAAAATTATTTGGTTGAAAATAGTCATAAAATCATGTAGAGTAATCTTCATGAAAATGAGGTGTTATGAAACCGTAAAAATATGTTCACGTTGTATAAGTTAAAAATAACATTCTTCTCGTACTTTTGTCAGAAAAGTCCAAAAGTACGACGTAAAAGAAAGATTCCTTACACACCACATAGTAAAAGTCAAAAATGAGAAAAAAAGACTTTAAACATACATGAAATCATTTTTACAAAACATGGACATGGATGATAAATATAACCCCAATGAATACTTATGAATAAACAATCTCGGATAAGAGCGAGATTGGAATAGTTATCCCTTACCTTAGGTCTGATATGCTTCGTACGTCTCCAAAACTCCTATATAATGATTTAAATAATGTCGTTGACTTATTACAGAAAGATATTTATTGTTATGATATCATATATGGTTCACTTATGACTTTATATCACCCTTTATTTTGTAAGTTCCATGTTGAAGCAACGTTTTGGTTTAAATCGTTTTATTTATCGTACGTGTTTGGACTTGTTTTTCTTGATATTATTACTTATATCCTGATTTAAATAAATCCATAATGTAAAAAATGATTTATATAAAATATATATTTAGTATATACATATATATATATATATTATAGATCAATTAAATGGAATGAAATACACAGTTCATGGAGATGGTAGGCCGTACGTACGCATGACCGCTGTTTTTGTTTCCTCGTTGAATTGAATGAAATTAATTGGATGACATACATATATATATAAATAAATCCAGTATCATTATTATTTCATATAATTCATGATTACTTATTATATATTCTTTATAATCATTCATGAATGGTTAATCGTTGAGAATGAATCTCATCGCGTCGTGGAGACGGTAGTCCATACGTACACACGAGCGATGAAATCATTCCCATAATTATTGAATTGAATTTCAGTGGATGATACAATATATCAGAATCAGTATGATCCTATAATAACTATGTATAGTTATTGTTTACACCATTATACCCATCCGCGTAACGTGGTGTTGGAAAAACATATTACACCATGGCATGGAGACGGTATTCCGTACGTACGCACGCGCGGTGATTTCATTTTCCTTAGGATGGATAGATGGTGAAATAGGGTTTTTTCATACTTATAATAACATACCATTATATTAGTGATAATGATGTTATTACTTCATTATGAAAAAACTAAATAATGATAAGTAGAAGAAGAAATAAAGTTGAAAGAATCGGTAATAGATATTACCTCTTCTTTCAACATGTCTTTTTGAAACCTCCTCTTAGGGCACTAAGATTGGTCTTTGAAGAAGACCAGAACCTCTAGGATTTTTCTAGGGAAGTGATTAAGAGAAATTTTCAGGGGTTGTCCGAGCATGAAGGCTCAAAGTGGTTTGAGGAAGAGAGGGAGGAGGTTCCCTTTTATAAGGGAGGAGAGGGGCACCTTTGAAATAACAAAAACTATTATTTTATTATAAAGTCATATTCGATTTTTAATATCTCCAAATTGATTAATTTATAAGATAAGGTGGGGATGGGTATAAATACTCTCATCCAATATAATTTAGACATGTTTAGATTTCTATTTTAACCTAATCATTAAGATTTAACATTAAGTTAAATGATTTTTCTTTTATCGTGTCTTCTTGTCTTCTTACACTATATGGTTAATAAACTTACTATAACAAGCCAAACGAACCCCAAGTTGTTTATTATTAATATATATATCCTTATCTACGTCATTTGTCTGATACATAGGTTTTTAGGAATAAAATAACAATTAATAATATAATATTTGTTTTAAAACCCATTTTATGTCAATATTGACACTATTTGGTAATTGATTTTGGTGAAAATGATAAAATAATGATTAGTTCAAAAATATTAAATTAAATCAATAATAACATGTCATATTGACCTATAAAATTAGTGTAATTCACAAAACGCCTCAAAATACATTTATTTGGGTATTTATAAAATCAATTACGTCAATATTTCATTAATAAGATAATTACTTCATCATCTTTCTGTCATGAATAAATTAAATGATATAATGTCTAAAAATATCAAATAAAATACCATTATGTAAGAAATCGTTTTATCTTTCTAATGAATATTTATAGTCTAATTTAGATTATGTATAACCCCATATTAAAATTGATTTACTTATTAAACATTGATTTTAACTATTTTAAACTTCTTTAAAGAAATTAATATTAAATGTCCTAATATAATCCAAGTGGGCCTAAATGGTCATATGTTATTCCTAAGGTTGTTTTTGGTTGAATAAAACTTGTAAAATAGAATTAAGACATGTGTTAGTGTAATAATAATATCATTTTTACCCTTAATTACCCTATTTACTTTTAACCGTGGTAAATAAAAGTAAAAAAGTTACTATTCACCAAAAAATATTTTCATCTCATTGAACCACATTTTAGACCTTGATATTAACCGTGTCTCTCATATTTTCAAAATTCAATTCACAGAAGTGGTAAAATTTCATTTAAATGAAAAAGCCAGTTTTTTATCTACCACTAAGTGGTTTCACTATTCATTGAAAATTGAAGTTTTTCAAAAAAATACCAAAAATTCAGCCTAAGAATTATTTAATATTCCGAATTCAAAATTGATTTCTATTTTTCCAAATTCAAAACATATAAGTGGAATTAATTAATTTTAAAATTAATTCTCATCATCAAAACAAATAGTGTGTTTTTAAGAGACAATAACTATCAAACGATTGATACTTGTTTATATCCAATTTCAAAGTAAAATTAATTTCAATTACCAATATTGGATTAAATGTAAAAATATATTCTAATTACACTTTAAAACCAATTAAAAAGATAATGTAACCATATAAATTATTGCGATGAAAAAAGTTGTTTTTAATTAAAATATAGCGTGTTTTTACTATTCATTAAATTATGAAAGTTATCAGAATAATATGAAAAATTTATCCAAAGTAAATATTTATATCTTGATTCCAAAGAAGAATTTTATTTTCTCAAATTGAACTAATAGACATGTCAAAAACAAGATTTATGGTGGGTACACCATCAAAAGGCGACAAAACTACATTTTTTTAAAAATAATTATTATACTCGAAAAATTGATTTTGTTCTCATACCATGTTCTAGAAAATGAGTAAGATGAATAATAATGTTATAAAATTCAAAATTTAGTTAATAATATTCATAATGGATAGTTAATAATAATATTATAACCATATATCATTGTTTAGTAAAACCTGGTATTGCGTACAACACACGCTATCGAGGAAAGTTGTGATTGCGTATAATGCAAGCCAAGTCAAGGTTGCTTGTTGTGCAAGACTCCTCCATTGTTTCATATAACAGAATCCAACCATATTTCATTTATTCATTGAATATATATTTATTTATATATATACACTCAATGTTTCATAGAATAACTACTATCAAAATTGTGTGTAACATGATCCAAGAATAGTGTTGTGTATACTGAAAGCTAATACGGTGTTGTGTATAGTGCATGGTAATCTTTTTGTAGCATAAAACACAATACATCAATGATATTAAAAGAATATTTTTCATAAAATCTCATGGTGTCACACTTTCTACCATATCTCTATCCAAAATTGAAAGATATACCCAAAATTTTCAATTCCATGTCGCTACTCTCCGAAATTCAACTACGATCTCCATTTTGGGTTTTACTACTCATTCTAAATGAAACCATGTATTATAGGTTCGAATTCAAAATATTAAGCCACCAAAACACTCTTTAATATTAATAAATCTTCATGATATATTTATGGCTCATTGATTCAAAGTTAATTCACTTATCTTATATGTATCTTGGGGTTGATAGAGCTTGTTACCTCAAAAAAAGGTTGATCCATGACTATAGGGATTAAACATGAAAATAACAAGATCAATAAATAGAAAATGAACAAAAATACCAAAGTATAAACTCTCTTGACCATGTTTTTATGGTGAACAATATTGAACTGGTATACGGAGGTTAGAACCATTGATTAAAAAACATAAAATACAGTACATATGCTAATGAAAAGGCCACAATATGGAACTGATCAAATCATAATGAACATAATAATCAATAAATTTAATTTTAAGGGAGGAAACACACATATAACAAGTCCTAACTATATTTTGGATATATCATTGATGAAGAACAGATTGTCCAATGATTTGGAAGGAGCTGTTTCATTCGTTGCATCCAGATCTAATCTGATTCGGCATTCCATTGTGATCTGATATGGTCTTCCAAAGGAATGAGGAAAGAGAGATTCACCCGCAATTTCAGAATAATTAGGCTAGCCCTTTTGAGGTCTCAATAATGATATATTTATAAAATTTCATTGAGGTTAAAAGATATTAATTAATTAATTTAAAATTTAATTAAATGAATTAAATGAACTGATAATGACTGAGGGGTCCGAACAACCCGTAATGACTCATTTTATGTCATTCTTCTGGTAAACACCACATTCCAGTCTCAAATATGCTATTTGATTTCTAATCGGACTTTTTTTAAGATTTATCATATTTTCATTATCAAATTGTTTATGTGAAATATGAATATGTTTAATATTTTTGTAAAAATGATTTTGGGCCCACCAAGCCTTGGAATCGTACATTGTCTTAGTACCTACACCTATATATATATATATATATATTTGAAATTCATACAATAAAAAATGTGTGTCTATTGAAATGACATTCCATTTGGGACTCTATAGGAGTAATCTCATCTCCTTGGATGTTGTCGAGCTCACTATCCTCATAGGGAGTGATGAAATGAAGAATAAGATTCACGTGAGATTTTTTCTCCTCTAGATGATAGGATAAATGGTGGAAATTCATTATGAGGGACATAAAAAAATTTCAAAGGAGTTGAGGCGATTATATTTAAAACTAGTTGGGTGTAATTTTTATTAGAAAAATTTAATTCTATTTATTATACATACTTTCATCTTTCATTTTTTGGATGAATGATTTTAATATGATCATAATTTATAACTGGTCAGTGTGAGGTTATGAGTTCATGAATTTTGTTGTTACGATTGAAAAAAAAGGAATCATTTTACCAACATTCAGAAGAATTAAATATAATTTGGAATATATTATTCTATTCAAAAGGGCAATAAAATTGTAATATTCCTATTATGTTAAATATTTTCTCTATATACATTGATATAAATGATTAGAAATTAATTTAGATTCTGAATAATTTCAACCAAATTTTTACATGACACCGAATTGAATCTATGTAAAAATAGAAGATGAAATCTATGTAGTATACTCATAATGATTCACTTATCTCATATTATCTTCAATCCAATTTAGTTTTCTTATTTTTATAATTTTAAAATCAATTATTCACAAAAAAAATTTTTCAAAATACCCACACCATTTAGATTATTTTAATGTAAATACACAATATAAACCACCAAATATCATTACGTGATGAGCTATGGTATTACCCAGATTACATAAAAAATATAAACATGTTTTAATATGAATTTGAATTAAAACATAGTAAACTTTTGGTACCAATGGCGGGCATCCCTATGATTTTCATTGTACATTTTTGAGAAAATATGTATGAATTTTCTAAATATTTGTTTTTTAAAATGTTATATTTTTATGTATACTTATGGTGTTATATTTCTAATGTGCATGTCATGTCCATGAAGAATCATTCTCTAGGATATATATTTTTTACCTGAACTAATTATGATCCTATGTTAGTGACACTGAGACACACATGACGATCCCTTGAAGGTGTACTTTCCACACCATGGGACTGTTAGGGAGCCATCTTCTAATGGAACTAAAATATAAACTAATCATAATATGATTAACATGGTAGAGAATAACCATAAATTAAAATAATGAACATTTCTTGAGGTAGAGATCCATCCAATATATATTCAAATACAAGGTGGAGTACATAGTTATGGACATAAATCTAGGCTCATTCACTTATTAAATTTTTTTTGGGACTCACTGTAAAAGACCCATATAAGTATAGAAAATAGTTTCATACAATGTTTTCAACACTAAAGCCATAAAATGTGAATTTCATGAACGTAAATCATAAGCTACTACCTTTAAAATAAAAGACACTAATAAAGATTGGTATTATTATGTAATGTCACTGATTATAGGATTGTCAGACATGAAACATGGGTTCCTTAAAAAATTACATAACAACCTCTCAAAATTACTACTTTAATGAATGAATGTTCATGAATAAAGAAATCATAATGAGAAACAATTCATCAATATTGGGAAATAGTTAAAATACATTCTACATGTTTCAAATACCACCAAATAATTAATCATATTTTAATAAAATATTTTTATGAAGGATTAAATCCAATATAATAAAATATTAATGACATTTCTTTAGGTGGAGAACTTGTGTAAAAGACCACAATTTATATAAATAACTAGTAAAAACATGGAAAAAAAATCAGAAAATTTATATAATGTATAGTGTAAAAATGAGCGATGTCCATGGTCTGATAATTTTTAAATTCTAGAAGATGGTGAACACACATTTTAAAGCGTTAAGTAACGTTCTTCGAACACTTGTTGTTTCTTAAGGGAAATATCATCCTCCTTTCCCAATTAATTATGTTATTTGGTTGGAAGACACCTAATACTCTGACTAGTTTCCCCAACTATGTGATTCTTCAAATACATGTGAGTCAATCGTTCTAGGATTCCCCTAACCTATTATGTAAGAAACTTATTTTCATTCAAAAAATGTATGGATGTATAATGAAGCTTATAGGTAATGGGGTATTATATCAAAAATCAAATTTTCCAAAACCACTATAGGAAGGGTAGTTAACCCCAACAACCAACTAGTTCTCCTCAAACACCCTAATAGTCATTCCAAAAGCCCCATCCATAACATAATCCTTTACATGAATAATGGATGAATCAAAGGGGTGAAAATAACATCAAATTCAAACAAACAATTGGATCATCCATCCAAGACCTAAAAAATAAATTATTTAAACTCCCCATCTCAATGGGTGAAATCCAATGTCATGGGTCTGAAAAACTACCATCCTAGAATGTAACAAATCCGAATGAAAAAGTTAACAAATAATACATCACACCTCATAGAGGTAAAAACTTTTATCCTTCAAGTGATTCAAAAATAAGAAATTTCAACCTTCTAAAAAATATCTTTCTTTATCCTCAAATGATTCAATTAATGAAAACATCTATAACTAAACAAATTACATCATCTAGGATTACCCTAAAATATAAATTTCAATCTCATTTCCCATGGAATAACTAATTTCCATAGAGAATAAGTTTTCATGTGACTAATAATGGGGGTTTTATTTTTTTGGAATCATTCAAATTGGTTTCATTGCTTCTGAATGGTTTCCTTCAGGTTTGTTTTGGAACTAGCAACACCAAATGGTTCAGTATCCAAAAGGACCTTCATTATTAAAGGAACTTTCTTGTATGGGATTTTTCTCAAAAATTCTTAAGAACACGCATTGTATAAGGGGATTTTATTTTAGGCACATCACACCCTTTTGACGTTAATTATTTTCTACCATGTTTTCTGTTGTAGATTTAATATATGTCTATGAATCCTTTATTAATAACCCAATATGATGTGTGTCACATTAAAATAGACAATCATTTATAAGAATATTTGGAAAATAGAATCATCTTTATGTATCCAATGTTTTTTAATATTGGATATATTTTTATAAATCCAATTTTAACCATAAATGGAATACCCATTTGTAAAAATTAGAGACTATTTAGTTATGATTATACTGGTTTTCTAGCCGCATAGTGGGGTATAAAAAAGTGTATTTTCTATCCAAGCGACAAAAGTTGTTTTTATGTTTGGATCAAACCTAAGGGTTGAGATTCCTATATATGCATATGAATGAAATTAGAACACACAGATTTAATTTCATCATAATGGGGAACATCATACATTTTAATTTCATATGATAATGATCTATCCATACATTTTATTTTGATTGAGTAATGTGTTCTTTTTGAAAGGTTCCTAGTCATAGTCTTGTGTGGGACTTGTGTAGAAGCATCCCAAGGAACTTGGAAGGTATATGGACATACAATATGAATTAAAATTTACTCGGGAAATGAAATAGTGAGAATAGGGATCATTTTGGGTGTTGGGTTTGGACCGTAGAGAGGCTTCTTACCTATCATATTAAAAGATGAATCAAATCCCATATAGTCCCTTTATAAGGGAAAATTATTTTGGAGGACCTTATAACATTCATATCAAATGTGAGTATGGCCCATTGAGTATATTCAGATGGTGCATAATCTTGATGATGATTCCTTATAAAAAGGGCCTATGATGGATGTCTCAACTCATGGTAATTTCGAGGCTTCATTTAGGGAATACAAATAAAGAGGATGCACATTAAGGTTAGGATTAGTTTGGATTGGGGCTTACTCCTTAGGTAGATTCCCAATAAGCCCCAGACAATGGTTGGAGTCATTTGTAGCCTTAATAGTGTTGGAATTAGAGTTCTTATAGTTCAATTGGTTACATCGATGGTGTAGATTTCATGATCAACATTAACCTCTAATCCATCATGATTCATGATTGGAGTGAGAAAATATAGGTAGGGGATGATCTAGGATTCCAAACAATCTATCATAATCCACTTGTATACAAGGAGAAAAATCACAATGTGATCCATACTAAATTTTGATTATTCCAGCCTCATATTACCCCTATTTTGATGAAGGAAGAGAATGGGGCCATGATGTTTCACCCACTTTTATTTACCATATAATTATTCTTTGGTACAGAGAAGGATGAAGGATGATAATAGGAGAGAGGGGAGAGGTCTCAAGCACCCATCCCATTTCTGAACTAGTGGTCAAGTGGTTGAAAAGATCCACATTGTAGCCTCATGTATGATATTATAGGGGAATACTATAGGTCGGTGTCCCTAATATTTCTCCCATATAGAGGGAGGAATATGTCATTCCATGTTCAATGGAAAATAAATTGTAATCGCCATCCACCCTATTAAAAACTAAATGCTTCGTTTCATAGGGATGAGAAGAGAATGGCATGGTCCTAACCCTATTATCTAATACTGGGAAATACATGACACTTTTTGTGGGGTATGGGTCCCCATGACCATAGGGACACACACTCACCTTCACCATCATGACACAGACCTACTAATGAGACACGTGCGAAAAAACTCTATCCATAAGATTACACACCCAAATGGAGGACACATAACTGTGACACTCTCTATGGTAGTGTATGTCTAATTGTTTTGGTGTTCATTTCAACCTGATCCATTTCAAAAATGGGAGCTAATGGATGTTAGGCTCTACTATAGATGGACTTGAAGAAGGCCTATTGAGTGGGTCGTGCATGTTAGAGGATAGGGTGATCCAGATAGACTCGCATCTTGTGTTCTTCATGTAGGTATGTCTGGGTAAACATGAGGTTCCATGGGAAATAGACCTACTACGAAACAAAAAATGGGTGAGGCCTTTATCAAATCATAAAGGGTCTCTACATGTATCCTGATAGGTGGATTGTATATGTCCCTGATTAAAGAATGGTACCCCACAATCATCTTCCTTACCACTAGGTGAAAGAATCTATCCTACAAGTATTATTTATTTCAAACACTTATATGAATTTAGTTTCATAACACCATTAAATTTCCTCTCATTAATTTTATAGAAATATAACTACATGGTTTTGGAGGGATTCTCTTATGGACTATAGCAAAGAATGATTTAGTTGGAATACAGTAATTTCCTTCCATCATAATGATAAACCAAGGGACCTATTTAAATGAAAAAAATTTAAGCTGGTGAAAGGGTTCACATTTCCTAGGTGTATTTTCAAGGATAGTCATGCATGATGGTGTGCAGACATATCACATTGGATGTCTCATAGCTATCATGGGTGATGAAGGAGATTTTGGGGTACCAAGGTGAATAGAAATTGGAGGATATTACAATTATTGGACCATTTCATTTCCCTTCTATTCTTACTACTCTATTTTTACGTTTCCCCTTTCATCTATGTGATAAAACAGAGTGTCCCCCTCATGATTTGATCTGATCAAGAGAAGAAGTTCTGATCTTGAGGTAAATGTAGGAAAAGGATTGATCGTTCAAATAGGTTATCCAGGTAGGTCTTCCATGCTGGTAGTCCTCTTATGCCTACCATATAAGAATAGGGTATATTATGACTATTCATGTAGGCTTCCTCTTATATAAATAAAGTCATAATTTATGTTGATGGATCCCATGATTCGTTATTTTCAAGTATCTCCATATAAGTCTCCCGAAAAACCCTCTATTTAAGATCATTTCCCTAAAGGCCTCTTTCATGAAAATATGTATATACCTATCTATGTGATGCATACACATGGGTTAGTGGCTCTCTTATGGGCCATGGGAAATGTCCCTTCCTGAGGAACATGAACAAGAAACCAAAATAGGCCACATTCACAAGTTCATGAATTTTATTTACTTTCTCTATTTTAATAAGCATTTTCACGAATGTAGTTGGGGTTTGGCTTAGTGGTAAGCACCCCATAATCCTACATGAAAAATGGGGGTTCAAAACCCATTGGGTGCAGGTACTGTAGAAGTATTGTAGCAGCGGTGACACTGTTCATCAACGGGTATTGTAGCAGCCGCAGGGCACTGTAGCGGCGGCGGTACTGTACAGTACTGTAGCAGGCGGGGTTATTATTCACAGAATGTGAATTGGGCCAAAACTTTGGGCCTACGGGCTATGTAATGGGCTACATGCCCACTAGGCCTTTAGGCTATGTAATGGGTTTCCCTCTACCCAGTTAAAAGAGGTCTTCGCTTTGATTTAATAATAAAAATGAGGCTTCGACCCCAAACTTTAAAAAAATCTTTTTCACGAAATGAACATTTTGTTAATTAAAACATTTAAACCATTTTGAATATCAATGTCTTATAAAAATACCATAGATTCAAATAAAAATTGATAACACCATAGAGAGTCGGTAAAAATTATAGGGCATGACTACTTTTATTCTTGCGTTACAAATTTACATGAATTAGAGATTCATCTGAATAAATAGCTTCATCAATTCCCAGACATTAGTTATCTTCCTATTTATAGACATAATCATCGAATGGAGTTCTTGACACTAGATCAAAATAATTATACACTTCTCTCATTGTTTCAAGGATATAGAAATTTAACTATTACTATCATTTTCTGTAGGGACCCAAGTTTTATGTACATAGACATTACATTATTTTTACGGAATTCTTAATACATAATAAAAACAAACACACTAGGACCGAAATAGTTTAGTGTCTTTGGAATCTCATGACAAAATCTTCTAGTCATGGTGAAAGATATTCAACATCTCTCATAAATATCTACCCCTATTTTTTTCTTACCTACTACCTTTCTTTATATCATGGGGAAAAGAAAAAATAAAAAGGATGAGTTTAATTATCAGTAAGGTTATGAATGGATAAAATAAAGAAAACATGTACATTTGAACGTAAAAAAGCGAACATAAATTTTAAACAACAAAATATTGTGTCGTGAAATAAATCATGGTAGTGTGTAAGGAATATATCAAAGAGGAACATTAATAATGATTAAAATAGAATGGTAATAAAAAAATTAATTTTGGAAAACCATTAAGCACGTGATATGATATCTATAGTATCCACGACATGGCTGTTGAGACAATCATAGTGGACAATGTCCATCACCGAACTGTGTTTACCTTCCATTCCAGCTCTATATCATGGAACCAGATTTTACATTACATTCCATCCATGTTTATCTCATGAGATATAAATCATTACGCAAATTCATTAAAATAATATATAGGTCCTACCCATCTCATAATAAAATCAATCTTTCATGTGCCACAAAATAAACATAAATAATTTATCATAACCCATTGAAAAAAATGGGTTTCATAAGCATCATCCCATAATAACATAATACAAATAGAATAAATGGATATAATTTCATCACAAGAATAATAAAATCATGTAAATAATAGAGACATTATACTAGAAACATAAAAATATTAAATAATTTCATCTTCGATGGAAAATAGTTTTTATAAAACACTTGAAATGAAATCTTGAGGAAAATATCCTTTCTTCTACAAAATCATTTTCTTTTCTAAATATGCCTTTAAATTTTAAACGAATTTTTTTTTATTGAAAATAATCATGAAATATTTTATAGGATGCTTCATAAAAATAAGGCTTTATGAAATCGTAAATATCTATTCATGCTGTATAAGTTAAAAAAATTCTTATACTTCTTCCATAAAAGTCAAAAAGTACCTCATATGGTAAACAAATGAATGATTTGATCCATACCACATAGTAAAAGTCAAAAAGAGGTAAACGCGACTTTAAAAATACATAGAATAATAGGGAGAATGTTAATAACGTTTTTTTATTACACATGGAAATGGTTGATAAATATAACCCCAGTAAATACTTACAAAAAAAATCTCAGATAGGAACAATATTGGAATAATTATCCCTTACTTTATGTCCAATTTATTCAGTATGTGTTTGAGACTCTAGTATAGTGGGTTTAAGCATATTAATAACTTTTAAAATAACCATAATAATATCTATTATATCATATATTATTAACATACAAATTTATATTACCCGTTCACTTTTCAATTCAATGCAAAATCATTATTTTGAGTAAAATTGTTTCATTTGTAGTATGTTTTTGACTTCTAATTATTATTATGATTACACAGATCATGATTACATACTTCTATAATGTAAAACAAGATATATATATATATATATTCAGAATATAATACATATATAATATATTGATAAATGGAATGAAATGCACCGTTAATTTAGATGGTGGGCCATACGTTCACATGAACGCTGATTTCGTTTCCTTATTAAATTGAATTGAAGTAAGAAAATAGCATATTAATAAATAAATTATCATTATTATGTCATATATTTCATGATTATTTATTATATATACTTTACAATCATTCTTTAACAGTTAACACAGAGAATGAATCTCATCGCGTCGTGGACACGGTAATCCGTACGTATGCACGAGTGATGATATCATTCCGATAATTATTGAATGCAATTTTAGTGGATAATATAATATCTTAGAATCAGTATGATTTTATAATAATAAAATGTAGTTACTATTTCCACCATTATACCCATTCATGTATGGTGGTGGTGGAAAAACAGATTACACCACGGCGTGGATATAGTAAGCCGTACGTATGTACGCACGGTGATTTTGTTTTTCTTAGGATGGATATAAGGTGAAATAGAGTTGTTTAATATTTTAATAATATATCATTATATTAATGATTCTGATTTTATTACATCATAATGATACGACTAAATAAAGGAATTAGAAGAAGAAAGAAACTTTAAAGAATCAGTAGAAGAATTACCTCTTCCTCAACGCACCTCCATTAAACTTCCCACTAAGGGACTAGAGTTAGTCTTTTGAGAAGACAAGAACCTCCAGAATGTTACTAGGGAAGATAATAAGAGTAATGGGTAGTTTTTGGTCGATAATTAAGCCTCAAAATTTTGTTAATAAGAGAGGGATGAGGTGCCCTTTTATAAGAGAAGAGAGGGGTACTTTTGGAAACGTCAAAAATATTAATTAATAGTTAAATGAAACCCCATTTAAAAATATCCAAAAAAGACTAAATTCTAATATGAGATGAGATAAGGTTTTAATAACATCGTCCAATAAAATTTAGACAGGTTTTATGTTTATTTTAAATCTTATCAATTTTATTTAAACTTTTTTAATCTATTTTATTTTCATTGTTGTGTTATTATTAAAATATTAAATAGTTATAAATACATAATTCTGTGTTGTGAATAGTTAATAGTTGGATACATTATGACATTTTAGACAATATAAATACAATTTTTTAGTTTTCATATATTTTTTTTTTGATTTTTAATCAATTTATGAATATGTTATTTTTATAAAATATCAATAATATCAATTTTGACACTATTCATTCAATTGAATTTAAATAAACTCCACCTAGAAGAAATTTTCGAACCAAATTATTTTATAGATTTATAACATGTCATATTTACCTATAAAATTCATTGATCACCTTTATTATTTAATTTATTATTTATTATAATATTTTTAAAACCATTTATTTCATATTTCTCTAAATAAAATAATTATTATAACATTTTCTTATATTTATTTATTATACATATTTTTGCATAAAATTATAAATAAAATACTATGATGAAGTTATATCTAAATTATTTTTTAAGAATAATTTTATTCAAATTTATTTTGGAAAACACCCAATTTTTATAATGATATTATTATGAAATTATGAAGGTGACAACTGAGAAATCATTTAAAAGAAAATAATATAAATGTCATAATCTGTTTTATAATGCTCCAAATAGACCCAAATTAGACCCTTATATGATTAGGGTAGATATATACTGGACTAATAGGTTTTTGTCGTGTTTCGGGTTCTTTTGATGGGTATTATTATTTTAATAAAAACTATATTGTTCATTTTTCAATAAATAAATAATTTCAGCATCATTAATGTATAAACTGTTAAGGAAATTATATATGTTGTAAAAATTAAAAATAAATTACCATAATTAATAAAAACATTCTATCTTTCAAATAATTATTTATAATAGAATTTATATTCTATATGACATTATATTAAAAATAATTTAATTAATAATGTTTGAGTGAGACAAATTTCACTCTATTTTAAATAAAATAAATTAATGGTCTTAATCACATCCAAGTTTGTTCTAATAGATTCCATTTCGACCCAAGTATATTTTAGGGAGAAATATAATCAACCAATGATATTATTACAAGTGTTAGAATAATTTTATAATATATTTTTTACCCTTAATTACCTAATTTAACATTATTTGTGGTAAATAAAATATACAGTAGTTTTTATTAATAATGCCTAAATATAAAAAGTAGAATATTAACATCATTTAAACCTACTTATTCGAAATATATAACAATTTCAAAATATTGAAATATTTTTGTCTATGAATTCAATGTAAAATTAATAATAATGACTTATATTATATTAAATGGTAAATATATATACTATTTATACTTTAAAACCATTCAACATTATAATTTAACCATATATATTATCACGATGAAAATTTTTTTTATTATAATTTAGTGTATTTTTCTATTCATCAAAATATGAAGGTTATCTGAATAATGTCAACAATTTAGAAAAAATAAATTCTTATATACTAATTCAAAATAAGTAGTTTAATTTTTCAAATTGAAAATATAAACATTTAAAAACAATTATTTGAAATGGTTGCGACATAAAAAGATGGCAAAACGATATTTTTTGAAAAATAATATCTTTATATGAAAAAATGATCTGGTTCTCATACCATGTTCTAGAAAATGTGTAAAATGATTTTTAATGTTATAAAATTTAAAATGTGGATAATACTATTCATAACAGCTAGTTCATAATAATGTTATAATATTTCATTTATTAGTGAAACATGGTATTGTGTTCCATGCAAGCTATCGAGGAAGGTCACTCTTACGTGTAACAAAAGCCATGTATATTGTTGTGTATACTACAAGATAATCTTGGTGTAGCGTACAAAAAAATTTGTCAAAGAAATTAAAAATATTATATCTCATAAAATCTCAGGATTTTTCATTCTACCCACATTAATTTTAATTTCACCTTCGAAATTCGTTGGGGTCATAAATGTTTTACAACATGAACGTTTCATTCATAGAAACCCACATCATAAAAATGAATACTAAATCTTAATTTTAAAAATTAAGTATGAAACATTATGGTTACCCAAATTAAATCATTACTGGGTTTCCACATAGGAGAACATTGGTGATAACATGGATATGGAAGAGAAATCTAACCATTAAGTTATGACGGAGAGTGGTAGAGATATTGGTTATGAAAAATACAATAATCACAAAGCCATTAATTTGTGTTGATCTAAGGTTCCATCAGATTCATCCGATATGAAGTTACTAGGACAATGTTTTTGGTTTTCTAGATCATTTCCCTAAAGTTGATTTATTTTTACATAACGATAAATATTTACTTGATTTTAGTGTAATATCTCTTTGGTCATTCCATTAACAATTCCCAATTCATATCTTATTTAAAGAAATGAAGTTGAATTTTTCATTATTGAAGTTTTAGCAGATCATGAGATAGAATGATAGGTCATTCCATCTGTCTTTATCACAAAAAGTTATGCACAAATTATTAAAAATATATAGGTCCATCTATGGTGATATTAACCGTATATGATTCAAAAAATGGACTTATACTAAATTGATTATACCGCTTAATAAAATAAAACTAATTTCTACTAACCAGGGACTTCTTGTTGGCATGTGGTAGTCGATAAAGGCATCTCACACTTTGGTTGTGGGTTTGATTCCCATATCATTGTCAGTTGAGACGGTTTGTCTCCCATCCTGCAGGTTATCATTTTTCTATAACTAGAATATTATAACATTCTAGAAAATAAAATTTAGCCTTAAAAAATACTATCGGATGTCCAACTTAATCCATTCCATCCTTTAGTCTTACTGAAAGTATTTCTGTCTAACCTCTTAGTATATAGAAAATGACTACTATAATGGTCATCTACCGAGCATGTAAATACCATCATTTACCCCCGTACATCATAAGAAATATCTTGTTGGTCACATTCCAAACATGTGAATACCTTATTCTTGTATTCTCTAGAAATAAAAATTAACATATAATCCTTGAGAAAACAAGGATTCTGTAAAATGATAACTCTATCAACATACCATAATCCCAAAATTTTTATATACTCAAACCATGATATCACTTTGTCCTTATATATATCACGAGATCATTAATACTATCAAACATTTCATTATCTCTTTATCCCTTCATTATGTTTATATAAGGTGATTTCCAAAAAAATATTTGAAAAACATTTCATGGATACCTGTACCATTCAACATATACATTAAAAAAATTATGGAAAAAAATAGTGTAACAATCCATAGATGTTTCATTATTCCATAGTACCAAGATATTACTTATACTAAATTACTCTTGATAAACATGAAATCATTCCACTACATTCTTAAACCATTGACCATGCTTCATCATTTTATTCATCAACACTTCTTTTATCAAATATAAAATTTGTAGTCTCTTCATCATCATCAAAATAAATACAACACATATGACCATGCTGATTCTATTCAAGAGATTTTCACTTAAGTTATTGGTTTGAATAATTCACGCACATTCTTCATTTAAAACATTTAATCATTTTTAATGTGTTATTAATACCATTATCCTTGTCCATGGTGTTAAGTAAACCTTTTCCTTTGCAATTATTGGCATTTTTTTCTTTTTTTCCACACCCAAACCATCTTCCAATTCCTCAGAAAAATTCTCCCTCATTCCACTTCACACATGATTTACATGAGGGAAATTGAATTTTGTTCCACTATTATCATCATAAAATTCCATCTTTCTCTTATTAGATGAGTCAGGAATCTTACCAATGTTGAGATTATTGATCATATTATAATATTTCTGATTAGTAATAATAATGATGTTTAGACTTCCAAATCCTATTTCATTTGGTTACACATGAAGAATATCATTATATTGTCCATCATATTCTCCATTAACATGAATCTTCATGCTTCCAGCCATTTTCTAAAACCCAAAATGAATAAGGTGAGGGAAAAAATCAATATAGGAAAAGAACATAATCAAGGGGGTTACTTTCAATCTCTAGCAACTTTGGTTTAATCCTAGGTTATTCATGATTGTTTTCATAATTATAATATTTTAACCTACATATTATAATTATCCTTATGGAAATCCATAAACATACCATAGATATATCTCTACATATCTCACTAATTATTTCACATCCTAGTTTTAATGTTTAACAAAAAACATCCTTTGATACCAACTGTAGAGTCCCAAGATTCATGTACCTGGACATTACATTACTTTTGCGTAATACTTTATACATAAAAAAAACGGACATCTAAGGACCATAATTGTTTAGTGTCTTTGGAAACTCAGATCAAAATCTTCTAATCATGGTGAATGATATTCAACATATCCCCTAAAGATATTTCCCTATTTGTTTTCACAATTAAAACAATTCATGTATATATTGGGGAAAATAAAACATAAAAAGTGTGATCTCAAATGCTCAGTACGGGTATGCATGGAGAAAATAAAAAAACATATACATTTGAACATAAAAATGTGAACATAATATTTAAACATCAAAATCGTGTGTTGTGAAACAAATCATTGTATTATTTAAGTCATATATCACAAAAGAACATAAATCATGATAAAATATCATGGGAATAAAACATATAATTGTGTAAAACCATTAATCACATGATATGATTTCCATTGTATCCATGGCATGGCTACCAAGACCATCATAGTGGACAAAGTCCAACACTGAACCGAGTTTACTTGTCATTCCAGCCCTATATTACTGAACCAAATTTTACATGACATCCCTTCCATGTCTATCTCATGAGATATAAATAATTACCCAATGAATTAGAGGGATATATAGGTCTTACCCATATCATAATGAAATAATTCTTTCATGTGCCACATAATAAATATTAATCATTCATCATAACCTAATAAATAAAATGGATTTCATAAACATCATCACATCCTAACATTATCCATATAAAATAAATGGATATCATTTCATCATAACAAAAATGATAGCAATGTAAATAATAGTGAATTTTTACATGAAACAGAAACATATTAAATAATTTCATATTAGATGGGAAATAGTTTTTATAAAACACTTGATATGAATTGTAGAAGAAAATATCCTTTCTTCTTAAAAATAAATTTCTATCAACAAAATGACTTGAAATTTTAAAAGAAAATGATTTTTTAGAAAATAAAAATGAAATCATGTATTGGAAGCTTCATGAAAAAATTGTGTTATGAAACCATAAAAATATGTTCATGCTGTATAAGATAAAAACATTCTTCTTTTACTTATTCCAAAAAAGACAAAAAGTACCTCATATGGTAAACAAAATAATGATTCGTTCCATACCACATAGTAAAAGTCAAAAAGAGGTAAAAATGATTTAATCATACATAGAAGAATAGTAAAAAAAATTATTAGAAGTTTTTTTATTAAACATGGACATGGATGATAAATATAACCCTAGTTAATACTTACAAATAAACTATCTCGGATAAGAACAGGATAGGAATAATTATCCCTTACCTTATGTCCAATTTGATTTGTATGTGTATGAGACTCCAGTATAGTGGGTTTAAACATATTATTAACTTGTAAATGAAGCATAATAATATTTTTGATATCATATATGATTCACTTACGACTATATATTACTCATTCATTTGTTAATTCCATGTTAAAGTAGTGTTTTGAGTACAATCATTTCATTTATCGCACATGTTTTGACTTATAATTATCAATATGATTACATAAATCCTGATTAATTAATTCCAAATTGTAAAACATGATTTATATATAATATATATTTTAGAATATAATAGACATGTAATATATCGATAAATGGAATGAAATACACCGTTCATGGATATGATAGGTCGTATGTACGCATGAACTCTGTTTTCATTTACTTGTTTAATTAAATGGAAGTAATTAAATAACATTTACATAAATAATGTATCATTAATATGTCAAATATTTCATGTTTATTTGTTATATATACTTTTTCAATTATTCTAGAATGGATAAAATGGATAATGAATCTCATCGCGTCGTGGTGACGACAATCCATACGTACACAAAAGTGATGATATCGTTCCCATAATTATTGAATGGAATTGGAGTGGATAATATAATATCTCCGAATCAGTATGATGTTATAATAATAATATGTAGTTATTATTTCCACCATTATACCCATCCATATATGGTGGTGGTGGAAAAACAGATTACACCACGGCATGGAGACGGTAAGCTGTATGTATGCATGTGTGGTGATTTCATTTTAATAGGATGGATATAAAGTGAAATAAGGTTGTTTCATATTTATAATAACATATTAGTATATTCGTGATAACGATTATATTACATTATAATGAAAAAACTATATAAGAGGATGTAGAAGAAGAAGGAAACATGAAAGAATAGGTAGAAGAAATTACCTCTTCCTTAACATACCTCCTTTAAACTTCCTCCTAATAAACTAGAGTTGGTTTTTTGAGATGACCAAAACCTCCAGAATGTTACTAGAAAAGTTTAGAAGAATAATGGATAGTGGTTGTCCGAGATTTAAGGCTCAAAATTGTGTGAATAGTAGAGGGATGAGGTTTCCTTTAATAAGATAAGAGATGGGCACTTTTGGAATCCTAAAAAAATATTAATTAACAATAAAATCATACCCCACATAAAAACCTCAAAAATTGACTCAATTTAAAGATGATAATGTATAGGGTTGTAATATTATCATCCAATAAAATTTGGTCACGTTTTATGTTTATGTTGAAACTTATCATTTTGATTTATTCTTATTTAATCTATTTATTTATATTTCTGGTAGTAATACTCATAATTTTAAGTAGTTATAAATAATTACTTATGTGTCGTGAATTATCCATAATTTGATAAATTATGAAATTTTAGACCATTATAATGACAATTTTTTATTTTTTATTTTATTTATGATTTTAATCAATTTAATAATATGTTATTTTTATAAAATATCAATAGTATCAATTTTAGCCCTATTCATTTATTTGAATTTAAATAAAATCCACAAAGAAGATATGTTCAAACTGAAATATTTAATAGATTCCTAACATTTTCTATTTATCTATAAAATTCGTGGATCAAGTTAATTAGTTTATTTTTTATTTATTTTAATATTTGTAAACACATTTATTTGATATTTCTCTTAATAAAATAATTACTACAACATTTCTGTATAATCATTTAATATACATATTTGTTGCATAAAAATTAAAAATATAATACTTTGATAAAGTTAAATATAATATATTTTATTAGAATACTTTTAGTAGAATTTATCTTTTAAAACACCAAACTTGTAAAATGATTTATTTATTGAATTATGAAAGTGACAACTTTGACATCATTTAAAAAAAATATAAATGACATAATATAATTTATAAGTCTACAAATGGTCCACAAGTAGACCCTTGGACTATTAGAGTAGATATATACTCGAAAAATAAGGTTTTGTCAAGTTTATTGTCCTTTTAATGGTTATTACTATTTTAATAAAAAATATATTATTGTTTTTTCTATAAATAAACAATTTATGCATCATTAATGTATCTGATATTAAAGAAAATATATATTTCATAAAAATTACAAATAAATTAACATGATGAAGAAAAAAATATATATTTTAAATGAGTATTTATAATCGAATTTATATTCTGTATAACCTTATATTAAAAATAATTTAATTAATAAAGTTTGAGTGAGATATATTTCAATTTCCTTTAAATAAAATAAATTAATGGTCTTAATCACATCCATGTGGGTTCTAATAGATTAAATTTCATCCCAAATATTTTTTAGGGAGATATAAAATCACCCAATGAAATCATGACATGTGGTAGGGTAATTTTATAATATTTTTTTACCCATAATTACCTGAGTTACATTTAACTCTGGTAAATAAAATTTATCATAGTTATAATTCATAATGTCCAAAAATTAAAAATAGCCTATTATCATAATTTGGATCAACTAATTCAAAATATGGAATCCATTTTTTCCAATTCAATACACAAAAGTTGATGTATTTAATTTAAAATTAATATCGCTATTGAGAAAATGGGTTTTAAAAGATAAAACATTACAAAAGATTGAAATGTTTTTATCTATTGAGTTCAATGTAAAATTAATTAAAATGACTTATATTATATTAAATGGTAAAAATATATTCTATTTATTCTTTAAACCCATTAAATATTATAATTTAACCATATTACCTATCTTGATGAAAAAAAGTTGTTTTTAATTAAATTTTAGCATATTTTTACTATTCAGCAATATATGAAGGTTTTCAAAATAATTTCAAAAAATTATCCAATGTAAATTTTTATATCCTGGTTAAATATAAGATGTTTACTTTGTCAATGTGAAATTATAATCTTATCAAAAAAATTATTTAAAATGGGCACACCATAAAAAGACGACAAAACTGTATTTTTTGAAAAATACTTCCTTTATACAAAAATATTGATTTTGTTAGCATACCATGTTCTGGAAAATGTGTAAGATGAAATTTAATATTATAAAAATTCAAAATTTGGTTAATACTATTCATAATGGCTAGTTCAAAATAATATTATAAAATATCAGTTTTTATTGAAACTCGTTATTGCGTTCCATGAAAGCTATCGAGGAATGTTACTCTTGCGTGTAACACAATCCCAATATATTGTTGAGTATACTACAAGATAATATGGGTGTAGTGTAAAATAGAATATATCAATGAAATTAAAAATAATATATCTAGTAAAATATCTGGGGGATACATTTCTAGAAAAGGATCATATATTAGTTCTAGGACCTCAGCTACCTATTATATCATGCAACATATCCCTTGTGATCCAGATATATAACAAGATAATCTATATTGAAGCCACATTATTATTCATATGTATTCTTTGATTCGTAGTCCAATAACTGGGAGGATTGTATGAATGTCTAATATTTCCTTATGGGAGGTGGTGTTAAGATTTATTGGAATTGAATGTAATGGGAGTGCCAATATTATGCTGATTTCGTAGGGGAACTACAAGATGTTGGAATTTATGAGGCCATGTTTAATAAAAATACATTTGACCATAACATTTTGAAATTTTTACAAAATATGTCTTGTTGGGAATTTTTTTTGACATTTCTCAGATATCTACTAGTGAATCACGAGACAGGAATCTTTGGATTCCATACCTAAAACATGATATAAGGGAATTGAGGAGTTCCTTCCAAGGGTGGACTTAACACTGATCGATAAACCCATTTTCTATTCAATTTTTATCAAGGCCAACAAAGGAACATATAACATAGACAATCATGGAAATCTATGGCTGACTAAATCCAAAATGTGTAAAATAATTATTAAAATCCAACGGGGACACATTAAAGTATATTCAGGGAATGAAGTTAGTATGAATTTTGAAATTCTATTGATAAGGGTTGATGATTATGATTTAAATTTCTCAGGACCATGATTGGGGGTTTTTCTAAATGGAGGTTTCTAAGAATGAATATATAAACTATAATAGTACTTGATATAAATAGTAAACTACTCTTATATAAATTTTGTTGGATTTAAGGATTATATATTTCTATGATTGTCATTGAAAGATGGGGAATGACCTTTTTACAAAAAGGTATAGGTTTAATGCAGTTTAATGACATGTGATCTAAAAATCGACCATGTAGTTTAATGTCATATGGTGTTGATGTTACACTATTTAGTTCAAATTTATTCAGTAAGGGCATTATGTTATATAGATAAATTTCATGATGCAAGGAAATCCGATGGATATTATTTTATGGTCTTTAGCATTAATAAGGGGATAATGATTCTTCCATTCTTGGTAATTTATCTGGAAACGATAAAAAATAGTTTTTGGAGGATAATGTTGTAAAAATTGATTTGGGGAATTTTGCATATGAATAATTGTATAGGGAAATGGATTATGAGATTATAGGATGTCTCTCCCTATGAAGATGTATCCCCCAACTGACAAACATTTTTTGTTGGATTATTTATGAAGGTTCACCTATAGTGAGTACTGCATATTCAATAGTGGAATTCATTGGATGAAAGGCCCTGAAATTTTTTAGAAATGTATGAAATGAAAAATACGGCATGTTACTACATGGTTAGAAAATTTCGTCTTATTGAATTATAAAATTATTTTTCTAAAATCGGGAGATTTTTTCTGGAGATTCAAATTTCCCTGAGCACATAGCCTGGATTATTATAAGAAGTTACCAGAACACAAAAGGCTATTTTAATTCAAAATTCCCCATGATTTAGAAATAGAGTATAACCACACACTTATGATCTAATATTACGAATTACAGTCTCTTTAGTTTTAGTTTTTACAACTAGGTCCATGATTTAATGAAAATGGTAGATTACCTATGACCAATCAGGACAAATTTTTTCCTCTATATTTTAGACATGATAGAGGAAGTTATAAACCAAAACCATTTCTCTCTTTCATATCGAGAGAGAGTAAATTGTAGAATATTCATGGAATGGACACTAACTTTAAATCACGGTTTCTAGCATATATTCATCAGAGCATATAAGGATATAAGGGGATTCTTCCATGGGAGAAGTTGCATATATTTTAAAACCTATTTTTTGGACTATATTATTCAATTAATATTACGTCATGTTCTAAATATGCATAATATCATATCCTTTTTCTATATACCCATTTTTTGGTACGTTTTATGAAAATCCTACATTGAATATTACAACATAATCAAGAAAATGACTTCTCACGTATAACAAATTCTTCCATTAGAAGCGAAGGAAATATTATGATGATCCTAAAATATTCAAGAATATGATAATGAAATGTTGAAGGGATATGTCCAAGATTAGAAGAAATGTACGGAAAACTAATTTCCATGATTTGGATGTCCCTTGTATAGGTTTGATTCATTTATAGAAGGGGGACATAATTTTTTCTGAGGTGGGTCCTTTAATGAGTGGAACCAAAATAAATGGTCCTCTATCGATTTTTTGATTGTAAGAGATGGGGACTGTTTAAATACCATGTATATAGGACTAGTACATAATTACTAGTTGTTAATACATATTTCAATGGGATGATATTCAATACACACTGTGTTCTTGATGATATCACGTAGTTTATTTTGATACGACGAGGAAATTTTTGGTTTCTTTTCTGTCTTATAGACAAGACCATGGTCACCCCAATGGGAAATAAAACCCCATTGTAACAAAAAAGAAATCCATTACTAATCTCCTATGACCATGTGATCTAAGCCTTGTGTGAAAAAAATTTAATAAAAATGGTATCTTATAAAGCTCATGGGACAAAAAAATAAAGGATAAGGGAATTTAGATTCTATTGTGGTTGGGCTTCGAGAAATTATCTAGGCACCACTAAATATCTCAAAATTATATGACTCATGTCATAAGTAGTTCTTGATATCCAATGCAATTTAATGTCATGTGGTAGGGTTGAAGATGAAATGAGATAAAAAGAAGTAAATTTGGCAGCTGAGATAGGGTATATGACCCATGTGTCGCTATGATTGTTTTTTTTGAATGAATCAAGAATCATGTAGTTCTAGAGAATGATTTTCTATGCATGTTTGAATTTCAAAACAAGAATTAAATGCTAGTTTCATTTTAAATGTTGTTGGGACCGACATTGGAGAACAATGTGACATTACATACCCCACTGGGTTGAGAAGCAAGCCACATGTATTTTGTTAAAGGTTCCATGTGATGTTCTTATCTATAAAAATGGAGTGGGGGATTGTTTATCAACATTTTATTGACCTGAGACTAGATATTAGGTCTTTTCTACATATAACATTGGGATGAAATTCAATCCACATATAGTTCTTGAATATTTTCCCAACAAAAAATATTTCTTTGATTTGAGGGAAATGTGGATATAATATATTCTAGAATAACGGTTTGGCCCAAGAGTAGGTTTTATGGGCATCACTACACATCTAATTGTAATGATAATCATGCCATATGTTCTAGAAATTTTCCATATATTGATCAAGTTCATACACTGGTAGACTGGTAACTTTCATTTATGGTAATGGATGGACCCATGATGAGAGATCTCATCATCACTACCAATATTATTTAAATGAGAATCATGTCACTTGTAGTTAATGAAAATATCATTCATTTTGGAATCATGAAATAAGTAAATGGGATGTGAAGTTTAATTAGGATCATCATGAACAAGATAATGTTGCAGATAATATCTACATAGAGGGCCCAAAGTGCCACAATGGAGTGGAAATGATGTGAAGTGGTGATTATGCATGTGTAATTCCATGATTTTATTCCCCATGTCTATCCAATAAGTAATATCAACCGGTAGAGGAGTTATAGAGAAATTATTAGGGCTCACATGTCAGATGGTGGAAAATATTTATAGGGCTACATGGATTGTTTCAACATGTGGTACTTCGATGGTTTCTTAACATTAAATGAGTGGGATGTTAACAATGCAGTTTAATGTCATGTGGTCATGAAAACTGGTGTATTTCAGTATTATAGAACATGAGTATGACATAATGTCATTAATTTTATTATAGTATGAAATAGATAATGATGAAACATATCTACATTGCATTAAATTTATATGTTATGTGATGCTTTTAAGATAATTCAGCAATGACTCGCTATGCAGTTTGACATCTTATAGCTTGTATGAATATGGTGCTATGAAGTTTATCATATAACTGCTTTGATGCCCATTGTGTGATTATAAAAATTACTTCTTCTGTATCCATTCATTGGTAGGATTCATAGGGATACCTCCATCCATTTACATAAATGATTACACACCCTTGGAGTAGACTATGTGTATGGAGTACAGTCCCTCCCACATTGGTTCAAGATTTATGGGCTCCTTTCCGGATATCATTGGAGTTTGAATGAACAAATGGTAAACATATTCTTGAAATAAGATGCAATCTGATTCTGTTAGACTACCATGTGATGAAATATATGTAATATTATTTCTTCCAGTGGCTCTAAATAATCAAGCTATTTTTGGGATTTATCATCTATGGATAAATGATCATAGATGAAACATGGATCCATGGAAAATAAACCCAGTGGTAAGGACCACTTCTATAACATATTGAATTGAAAATGGGTTATCCCAAATGGAAGTACATTTTATAGTCTGGTAAACCCATAACTCATGGAATATCTTGTAAGGAAATGACTTCTTATCTTTATCCACTATCATCTCATGTTTTTTCTTATAGGGTCTTTCTGAATGATTTTTTCTTTATACATTCCAATACATGACAGTAGGTTGGATGATTGTATTTGATAATTCTACTCTTGATACAACTTATCTACCTCAACTGAATAGAAATTGGTGCCAATTCCCATCATTATGGTATGATGGACACCAAATCCTGTTATTTGGATGGATTTTATGAAGAAACTAATGAATTTGGACCCAACATCCTTGAGAGGTATTTCGTAATCCCATTTGGAGAAGAAATATGTAGTATATAAGAATTATTTAAACTATAATTTTGAGTTAGAGGGTATGTCCCCACTATGTCTATTCCTCTGTTGGAAATGTCTAGAATTATTTGTCTATAAATAGAATCATCGGGGGTTGGTGGATGATGTTTCCATTCCATTGAGAGTAATGATATATCAGGGTGAGTTTTTTTCAATTTTGTATAATAGTTGGAAAATAACACCCAGGCCTTAAAATATGATCTAGAATTCTATATCCTGATGGGTGTGTACCAAATGATCCTTCATGTTGTTTTTATATGAGAACCATAGTCTCTTATACATTGATACATATTAGAAGTTCAACATCTAAGACTCGCTTTTAGAGGACCTTCTACTGATTTGGGCCATAAAAAAGATTCTAACTGACAAATCACCACAAGTTATGATCATTAATAATCTTTTATATTGAAATTACACCATATTGGAGGTATTCACTGATGTGGTCATCCCTCCCATGGTAAGAACATATGGTTCAATGATTGGGATGATTTCATTCATCCCTTAATCATTGATAGGAGTGAATGGTTAAAGAATTTGGCGATGGGTATTGTTTACTACCCTTTCATCACACTTCGGTTCTTATAGTGTAGTAGCTGCATTTGGAAGTATATTTTTTCATGAGTTCTATGATATTGGGACATGATTCAATGATGGTTTTGAGGGGAACTCTACCATTAACACTTATAAACAGTCACGTAGGGGGTTTTCTTTTCTTTTATTATTGAATAATCCACATTGATATGTTTGATTACTAACTCTGAGTCACAAATGAACTCCAAATGTATCACTGGTATTTGGAGAGATAGTTCCAGGAATTCAATGAGGTATTTGTATTCCAGATCATTTTTTTCAACCACCATTTAGCATAAATAGAGTAAGGTGAAACAATTTTTTTGGTAGAGATACGCACGATCCATAAACAAACATTTAAAATATTTGGTTCTTCCATTCACCTGAATATTGGGATTCAATAAGCATCATCAAAATACAAAGCCCGTGTTTTGTGTCTATCCTAAATAGAGAGTAAATCTCCATATATCAATTCATTCTTTAATGATGATGTTTCAGAAGATGTGAGTTTTGCAATAAAATAAACCAAGGGGGGAACATTCACTTCATTCTTATAGAAAATATTGTGTCCAATTACAACAAAATAACAACCCACCATTATAGATGCCCTATCAATATAAGAAGGATGCAGATGTAGTTGATTAGTTTTTTGATAAAGAATAGTTGGACCTTGTGTTTTTATGGATAGTTCCTTGGATTATGAACCAGATAGATTAATACCGAAGATGTATTTTCAATATCAGCATATCATGTATCTATTCAAAGCTAGGTTTAACTGAGATAATAATTTTTGTTCTAATTTATAGTGAAATTATATTGTGTGAAGAAGGATCCTAGTGATCACTCCTGGTCCCTCACATATAAGATGAGTTGTCTTCCCCCAACATGTGGATTTAATACCAATGGAGTCAAGAGGTATTTCTTAAGGATTCAAAATTTCTATTGATAGTCATTAGTCCACTAATATGCGACTCCATTCATTATTAGCTTGGTGATTGGAACAAACATTCCTACAAGGTTGTCTTTGAAGCATAAGATATATGTCTACATACATAAGCTTAATGTACAATGACATTAAATTTATTTTTAAAAATGCATAATTCATGACACATACATATTCCCAAACACTGTATGAGATTAGTGACTTTGGAAATTCAGAATATAATTTTCTAATCATGATGAATGACCTTCAACATATCCCATAATGATCATACCATTTTGTTTTCCAACCTAAAACCATTATTTATAACCTAGGAAAAAGATAACATAAATAGGGAGAGATCAAAAGCTCTGTAATGGGAAACATGGAGAATATAAAACAAACCATAAACATTTGTACATTAAAAAATTTTCAGAATGTTTGAACATCAAAATATTGAGTCATGGAATAAATGATAGCGATATGTAAGGCATGAATCATAAAGGAACATTAAAAATGATAGAATAACATTGGAATAAAACCTGTAATTTTGGAATACTAATAAAAAAATATGATTTCCATATTATCCATGGAATTGTTTCCAAGACCATCGTAGTGGAAAAATTCTATTACTAAACTGAGTTTTCTTATCGTTCCATCCATTTATTACTAAACTAGATTTACTTGTTATTACTGCCCTATATTACTGAAATAAATTTACATGTTGTTCTATACATTTTTATATCATGAGATATAAATCATTACCCATTTAATTGGGGGGAGATATATTTCCTACACATCTCATAATGAAATCATTTTTAGATATGCCACAAAACATAAATCATTCATCATAGAGTAACCCAAGAAAAAAATTGGATTCATAAACACAATTCCTTAAAAATAAATATATATAATAAATGGATTTTATAAAAAAAATTCATCATAGATATAATCCAATCAGTGTTAGACTAGGGATATATATATAATCCTCTGTAATCATATATGGATAATAATTATGATAAATCATTTGAACTTAGTTATGAAAGAAAATATCCTTTCCTCTTCAAAAATGTTTTCTTTTCTCAAAATTTCATTAAATTTTAAAAGAAAATAATTTAGTTGAAAATTAAATTTAAATAATATATAGAACTATTTTTTTAAATAAGGAATTATAAAATCTTAAAAATCCATTCATGACGTCTAAATAAAAAACATTCTCCACATACGTTTTTCAGAAAAGTCAAAAAGTAACTCGTATGATAAAAAATTCAATATTCCTTCAATAACATGTAGTGAAAGTAAAAAATGGGTAAAAATTACATAAAAAATAAATAGAAGAATATTAAAAAAATTTAAGGAAACAATTTTAGAAATCATGGACAGAAATGATAAATATATCCCCAGTAAATACTTATATATAAACAATCTTACATAAAAATGGAATTTCAACCCTATCCATTACCTTAGATCCTATTTATTTCATATAGGTCCGAAACATAGGTATAGTGGGTATAAACATATTATTATTATGTAACGTAACTATAATAATATTTATGATATCATATATTATTAAAATACAACATTATATTATGTGTTTATATGTTAATTCCACGTTAAGAAACAATTTTTTTAATACTCATTTTATTTGTCATATGTGTTCTGAATTGTTAATCTTGGTATTATTACTTATATCATGATTTAAATACATCAATATTGTGAAACATTATTTATATATTATATTTATTTAGTATATATATAATAGAAAATTTAAATGGAACACACCATTCATGGAGACCGTAGGTCATACATACGTAGGAACATTGTCTTCATTTCCTTATTAAATTGAACAGAAGAAAGTTGATGACATATATATATAGTAGAATAATTATTTCATATATTTTAGGATTATTTATTTTATATAATTTATAATCATTCATGAATGGTTAACCTGGATAATGAATCTCATCACGTCATTTGAGATGGTAAGTTGTACGTATGCACATGCGATGATTTCATTTTTCGTAGGGTATATATAAGTTGAAATAGGTTTGTTTCATATTAATAATTATATATTATTATATGATTGGTAATTATTTTACTAATTTATAGAGAAACAACTAATGATGAGTATATATAAGAAAATATATATTTAAAATAATCAGTAAAAGATATTAACTCTTCCTCGATGTGCCTCCATTAAATTTTTATTTAGTGCTATACAGTTTGACTTCTGAGAAGACCATAACCTCAAAAATGTTACTATAGAAGATGAGAAGAGAAATGGGAAGCTTTTGGCCAAACTTGAATTATAAAAAATAGAGTAAAGAGGAGAGGGATGAGGTTCTATTTTATAAGAGTGAAGAGGGGCACATTAGGAAACTCCTAAAATATTAATTTTTTATAACTTCACAGTCAGTTAAAAAATTTCCAATATTTATTTAATTACATATTAGGATTATTATTTTTTGAATAACTATCATCAACTAATTTTTAAAATAATTTGAATATTTTTTATCTGAATATTCTTTATTTAACCCATATTTTAGCATTTTTATTCACACTGTTATATATTGTTTTTTACACATTATGTGTTAATGTAATTTCTATATCCTAATATAACACCCCAAAAATTTATTTATGACACATTTCGACTTATATTAACTTTTCTCAAAATTATTGATTTTTTTGGATTTAAATATCATTTTATAAATTATTTTATGTTTTATGTTATGAATTATGTCTATTTTGGACACTATTAATACATGACATTTTTTAAATTTTATGACAACATAATTCTTACAAACCTAAAGAATTAAAAAATCCCTAAAATTTTAATTTCATCCAAAAAATTAGGGATGGAATCAAAATGATCATATTCAATTTATTTTAATATTTAAATATTCATATTTTTCAATCTTTCATTAATGAGGTAATCATTACATCGTAATTGTTTCATAAATTAATATATTTATCTAATTACTAATAATTATAAAACTATTTCCATGATATAAGAAATATATTTAGATTTATAATGAATATATATACATATAAGGATAATTTATGTTAACCTATATTAAAATCAATTTATTTACATATATATGCATAGGTTATAATTATCATTACAATAAATAAATTCTTTTAATATATATTTTGCACATCCTTGTGATTACATTCTGTCTCAAAATTGACCCAAGGATTCCCATGGTTAGAAATATCTCATCAAATAGGATTAGGACATGTGTTAGGGAAGTTTTATATTTGTGTAATATTAATTTTTTTAACCTTTTTTATCATATCTACCATTTATCACTTGTAAATAAAATATTGACAGAAATTACTATTCATTTTGAACAAAAAAAATTGTACCTATTTGAAAATTTTTAACCATATTATTCTTAATATGGAATAAATTTTTCCAAATTCAAAACACATAAGTTACAATCATCAATTTAAAATTAATTCTCATTGTGAAATACAAAAAGTTGGTTTTTAAGAAGTAATAACTACCAAAATATTAACATGTGTTTATGTCCAATATAAAAGTTAAATTACAAATAATGACCAAAATTTTATTAAATGATAAATATATAATCCAATTACACTTTAAATCCTATTAAAACGATAGTATATCTATATAAATAAATTAGATAATAAGAATGTTTTGAATTAAAATGCAGTATTTTTCACTATTCATTAAAATTTAAATTTTATCATCAATGTACCAAAACTTCAAAAAATGTAAATTTTTATGTCAATATTCATAATTAGATGTTTATTTTATAAAATGTAACTTATAAATGTGTCAAAAATATATTTAAAATGGATGGGTCTTCAAAAGGATATGAAACAACATTTTTTAAAACATAATTCTATTATACAAAAAATAGATTTTCTTCTATTATAATTTTCTAGAAAATGATTAAGATAAATTTTAATTTCATATGAAATAACATATTTTGTAATAACTATTCATAAATGATAGTTTATATCCCATTGAATAATGATGTTTTAATAATATATTGTTGTTTATAGAAACTTGGTATCACGTACAATGCAAACTATCGAGGAAGATCACTCTTGCCTGTAACGCATGACATGTATGTGTTTCATGTAGTGCATGATTAAAAAGATTTTTCATATAAAATTATCCAAAATTAGTTAATTTATACATTGAAAAAAATCTACCAATCAGTGTTTCTTGAAATTAATTCTATCAAAAAAACTGGAAATTCTATGCAACATAAGCAAAGAATAGTGTTGCATATACTTCAAGATAATAATATGCTTAATATAGTTATAGATTATCATTGTGTAGAATAAAACACAAGAAATAATATAAATTAAAAAAAAATATCACATAATGTCATGGGGTGTTACATTCTACACCCCTTTAAATGAATTTCTCCCTCAAAAATCCTCAGGGTTATAAATGGTTTACTACTTCAATGTTTCATTTATGGAAACCCTCATCGTAGAATAAGATACTAACATATCATTTTGAAAATGGAAGATAGAAACATAATGTTTATCCAAAGCAACTAATCACTGGGTTTCCACATAAGATAACATATTTGGGAACTGAAAACATGGATATGGAAGAGAAATATTACCATCATGTTCTAAAGGATAGTGAAAGATATTAAAGTTTAGAGAATGTTAACAACCAGAAAGCCATAAATCATTGATGATTTAAGGGGAACATATGATTCATCAGACACTAATATAATCAGATAATATTTTCAGATTTCAAGATCTTTTTTTGTATATTTTTTTATGAGGAGAAATACTTACATGATTTAAGTACAATCTCACCACTGGTCATTCCCTAATAAATTTACATTTCATCTCTTATTTAATGAAATGCAGGGGAATTTTTCATTCTTGAAGTGTTATCATATCATGTGATGGAATGATAGGTCATTCTATCTATCTTAATAAAAATTCTATAACATGTTATCAAATATGCATAAGTCCAAAAATACTGAGATAATACATTAATATAACAAACTTCAACTGGAATATAACTTATATTGTTCATAAATTGATAATATTATAACCTTTGTGAAAACATGAATGCTTTTAAAAGGTAACTCTATCTATATACCAAAATCCCAAAAATGAATATACATAGATTGTGATATCACATTGTCCTTATATCGGACACCAGATCATTAATATTATCAAACATCTCATTATCTCCTTATCGATTCAATATGCGCATATCTTGTGCTTTCCAAAAATATTTCGATCACTTTTCATGGTTTCTGACACCATATAATTATTTAAAACCATAACAATCCCGTACATTGATATTATAATATCACATAATACTATAAATGAGATTCCATAATACTATTTTGGAATCCCATTACATAAAACATAATCATTACACAACTTCATTTTCATACTCAACATATTCAATAGTGATCGCATGTGATTTACATTTATATTTCTATTTTAGTGGTTTTTAATGTTTTTTATCATTAAAAATTATGTTTGGGAATTGGTTAGCATAATTCCATATTTCCTTGCACTTATATCACTGATGTGTTGGTGGTGAGTTCCGTGTAGCATATTCTCCAATCACAACATTAGTAAAATGTTCCCCATTAATTAGCCACTCAACTGCTCAATGAACTTAATTATAATGGTTGAAACTCTTTCTAGTACCGTTATGATGATGTATAACATTATTCTATCCACACTTTGAGAATAAAGAAATATTCATCTTTTTTTCACCATTGATTAGATATTTTTACTCGATCTCCATCTTTCATTCCATGTCAAATCCATTAGATGGATATGTAACACCAACGTCCATTTCTACCCTGATAGAACAACACAAAATACCGTTATAGATACTAATGTCTCTTACAGCTAATTCCTTTAGATGTCATGGTTTTAAGACACTGAATAATTGATAAACATAATCTTAGTTTGGATGATAAAGTTCCGAAGCATACCTTGAAAGTCATATAAATTTTCCCCAGAAGCACAAATAGATTCATCATCCTTTTTCAGAAGCTCAAGGAACCCATTTTCCATCATTTTTCGATGAATAAAAGAGGACTACATATTATAAAATTTGTTCATGAACTTGGACAATTCCATGGATTCAATTTCATCATTGTTCCATTTATTCTTAATTAGAGTCCACCACATGTATGCTTCACCTTCTAAAAAGTAAACAAAAACACGAGTTCATCATGTCCTAAAAATCGAAACATGGAAAATATATTTCCAATTGTACTAATCCAATGTTAAGAAACAATTTAATCAAAAGACCCACTAAAAGTAACTGGAATTTTCGTCATGAAGGACTCAATGAAATTTTGATTCTTCCTCTGCACATTTTGATATCCAGAAAGACTCATTGAATGTGCATGTATAGAAATAAGATTTTTCATACCATATCCCAAACAATTTTGTTTCTTAGTAGGAAAATCATTTCATTGATCATAAACATGGTTCATTCATGATCCAGCCATTATCTAAACCTAAAAATAACAGTTTGAGAGGAAAATATCATAATAAGAAAGTAACATTGTCATATGGAAGTAATTTAAATATATATCATCATAAGATTAACCCTAGGTTATTCATGATCTTTAACATTTTTCATGGATTGTATTTTAATGTTAGACTTTCCCTTATGGACAATCCTATGCATACCTTAGAAATATCTCAACAGATATTTCTAAAGTTTTCACATCCTAGTTTTCAAAGGTTAAGTAAACATTCAATATGATATCAACAATAGAGACCCAATCTTGACATACATGGACATTACATTTATATTGTAGAATAAATAATACATGACACAAATATAATCCAATTGAATATATTAGTGTAGTGTCCTGGGATACTCAGAACATAATATTATAGTCCTAGTGATAAATCTACAACATATCCCAAAATGATCAACCCATTTCGTTTTCCAACATAAAACACTTCTTTATATACTATAGAAAATAATACATAAAATGGTTTATATCAAATTCTAAACAAGGTAAACATGAAAAAATAAAACAAACCATAAACATTATAACATAAAAACTGAACCCTAAAATTTAATCATCAAAATATTAGTCTTGAAATAAATACTGGTAGATTATATTAAATGGATCATAAAGACACATTAAAAATGATAGAATAACATTGGAATGAAACCTGTAATTGTGGAAAACTAATAATCACATAATATTATTTCCATTGTATCCAAGAAACTGCTTCCAAGACCATCATAGTTGAAAAAGTCCATTATTGAACTGGGTTTTACTTGTCGTTCCAGCAATGTATTTTTGCACCGGATTTACCAGCCATTCCAACCCTATATTATTGAACCAAATTTATTGGATGTTCCAATGATTTCTATCACATTAGATATAAATCCTCACCCAATTCATTGGAAGGATATATAGGTCACTCCCATCACATAATAAAATAATTCATAGATGTGCCGCAAAACAAAAATCGCCATCATTTTATAACCCAATAAATAAAATGGGTTTCTTAAACATCATTCCTTCCAAATCTATATAAAATACATTGATTTCATTAAAATAAATCAATCATAAATACAATAATATCAATGTAATATTTGTTAAAGAAATATAACTATAAGTAATCTTATATAGAAAATAATTGTGATAAAACGTTTGAACATAGGTATTGAGGGAAATAATCATTCTTATTAAAAAATGTTTTCTTTCCACAAAATGACACACAATTTAAAAAGAATGAATATCCTTGAAAATATTAATTAAATAGTGTAGAATAATCTTATTGTAAATATGGAGTTCTGAAACTATAAAAATTCATTCAAGCCATAAAATTTAATAAAACATTATCCTCTTACTTTTGTCCGAAAATTAAAAAATTACCTCATATGGTAAAAAAAGAAATATTCCTTCCATACCATGTAGTAATAGTAAAAAATGGGTAAAAATGACATTAAACATACATAGAACAATATTAATCATTTTATTGAATAATTTTTAGCAAACGTGCACATAGATGATGAATATATCACTAAAAATACTTACGTATAAACAATCTAGGATAAGAATGAGATTGAAAAAATAGCCCTTACAATTGGTCTGATTTCTTCACTGTGTCTAAAACACATATATAGTGGGATTAAAAACATTATTAAATTTTAAATGAACTGTAATAAAATTTATGATATCATATATGATTCACTTATGACTTTATATTACCTGATCATTTGTCAATTAGATATTAAACAATGTTTTTGTTAATAGTCATTTTATTTATCATACATGTTTTGAATTGTTATTCTTGATATTATTACCTATATCATGATTTTCATAAATCCAAAATGTGTAAAATGATTAAATATTATATATGTTATCTATATATATATATAATATAATTTAAATGGAATACACCCTTCATTGAGATGGTAGGTCGTAGGTAAGCATGGACATTGTTTTCATTTACATATTAAATTTAGTGGAATTAATTAAATGATATATATATAAATAAATCAAGTAGAATTATTATTTCAAATATTTTATTATTATTTATTATATATTCTTTATAACCATTTTTAAATGGTTAGCGTGGAAAATGAATCCCATCGGTTCATGGACTCAGTAAGCCATACATACTCACACGGAGTGATTTCAATTTTCCTAGGTTAAATTAAATTTGAAATAGGGTTATTTCAAATTTATAACAACATATACGTATATTATTGATATTTATGTTATTTTTTTATAACTAAAAAACTAATTAATAGGACGTATAAGAATAAATAAATCTGATATAATCGGTATAAGATATTACCTCTTCCTCGACGCGCCTCCATTGAATTTACTCTTAGGTCATATGATAGTTCTTTTGAGAATAACTAATCCTCTCAAATATATATAGGGAATATGAGAAGACAAATGGATAGGGTTTTTCAAAGCATAAAGAATCAAAATGGAGTGAAGAGGGGAGTTAGGAGGTTCCCTTTTATAAAATAAGAGAAGGTCACTATAGGAAACTCTCAAAATAATAATTTATTATCAATTAAATATTGTATAAAATGGTCCGAAAAATAATTAATTTGAATATAAGATGATTTTGGTTCGAATAAACATCTTAAAATCATTTTTAGATAAATTTTGAATATTTTATTATCCATATTTTTTTGGATTAATCTTTATATACACTTTTTAATATTACCATGATATCACGATATTTACTAATTGGGGTTAATTTAATTATTAAATCATTTTGAACAACTCACAAAAAGTTATTCATGATGTATTTTAAAATATATGAATCATTGCTCTAAATCCTATAATTTTGAGATTCAAATTTTATTTTATAAACTATTTTTCGTTTTAAGATATGAATAATGTCAATTTTGGACACTATTCATACTTGCCAATTTTTATAATTCATAACAACTCGATTCCTCCGATAAAAAGAAAATAACTCATCCCTAATATGTCAATTTCATCCAAAAGATTTGTGGATGGAATCAAAATCATCATATTAAATTTATTTTAATATTCATAAATTTATTTATTTGAACCATTCATTAATGACTAAAACATTAAATCATAAATGTGTCTTAAAAATATATATTTATATAATATCTAAAAATTATAAATAATATACCATTATGTATTTAATATTTTAGATTCATAATGATTAATGATCGGAACATTTATCAGTTATATGACCCTATATTAAAATCAATTTAGTAGACTTACCCTTTAACCATTATATTTAAAATAATTATTGAAGTTACTATTCATATTATAGAAAAATAAAAGTATATATTTACCAAATTTGACGCTTTGTAATACTAATATAGAATAAATTTTTCAAAATTCAAAACACAGATGTTGCAGTAATTAATTTAAAATTAATTTCTATTTTCATAACCAAAAAAACACATATGCAATAAGTAATAACTGTCAAAATATTTACATGTATGTATGTCCAATTTAAAAGTGAAATAAATTGAAATGAAAAACATTTTATTAAAGTATATGAATAAAATACAATTAAATTTAAAACAAATTAATATAACTATTAAAAATTCAATCTAACTGTTTAAATATATTAGATAAAAAGGCAGTTCTGAATTAAACTGAACTACTTTTCACTATTCATTAAAATTTGTTTTTTTTTCAAAAAAATTCCAAAATTTTAGAAAAAGTAAATTTTTATGCCTTCAATCCAATGAATAATCTTATTTTTTCAAATTTAACTTATAAAAGTGTAAAAAAATATTTAAAATTGTAGCAGAATCAAAAGGTGGTAAAATTGCATTATTTGAAAAACACATCATTTATTCAAAGAAATTGACTTTGTTCTCATATATTATTCTAGAAAATTAGTAAGATAAAAGATAAAGTTACATAAAATTAAAAATATGGTTAATAATATTAACAACAGCTTGTCTATATCCCATTAAATAATAATATTTTAATAACATATCATTGTTTAGTGAAACTCAGTATCGCCTACAATGAAAGCTATCAAGGAAAGTCACTTTTGCATGTAACAAAAGAAGAGTTAGTGTTGTGTATGGAGAAATATTACCTTTGTAACTAAAATAAAATAATCCAAAAATATTTCATTTATACATTGAAATGAAAACAATACTCATGGTTGCATGAACTTAATTCTATCAAAACAACTTCAAATTTTTTGCAACACTGGCCACCAAATACTCATTCATATATTGGAAGCTAATACGAAGTTGTGTATGGAAGAACCTAATATTATTGTAGAATAAAACATGAGACATAAAAGAAATTAAAAATAATATATCACATAAAATATTAGGGTGTTACAATAGTCCATGTATCCTTGAATTCCACTAATCACTTTTTGGTTTTGTGGATGTTAACATCTAAGGATATATTTGTTTTCTTAGTGTATGAATTGAAGACAAAAACTCAGACAATGAAGATAACAAAAATCCACAATGTTTTTCTAAAAGCACATTTCAAGGGGATCATCTTCATTTAATGTCGTCACAATTTATTGATGATGCTCTCTATGTCATCCAGGTGATCATAATTTTTCCATGAATTGACCACTAGATCCTCAATGTAGAATTTGACAAACATCCCCAATAATAGTTCAATTATGTAGTCAATGAAACATTTGTATATGGAATTGGTGTTATTCAATCCAAAGGGAAATACCCAACAATAGGATACACACTGGGAGGTTTTATGGTTGTGGATTATGATTCTTCTATCCCCATCCATATTTTTTTATTACCCAGAAAAACCATACATGAAGAGGAGGGATAGATATATATCCGTTGTATCAATTATGAGTTATGTTATTGGTATTGAGAATTCATCAATTGGAAGTGGTCGGTTGAGATCTCCAATGTCAATGAATACACTAATTTGACCATTATTTTTTATTAGAATGAAAATGTTGTCTATTCATTTTAGTTACTTTACATTTTATACCATGTCATCCTTGAGAATATGTTCATATTCAACATCAATTTTGGAGGAATCCGAAGGTTGTGTCCTTCTGGCCGCATGTTTGTATCCCCAATGATCTTCTGGAAAACCCATGTGATGGGTGGACACCTCAGGGTCATGTCTTAGAATCATTTTATAGTTCCTGGAAGAACATATTAATATTTATTTATAATGGATGTATATCTCTTATGTTCTTCAGAATTCATAGCCACAAAAATCAGAGCCGGTCATGGATCATCTTCTACATCTATATTTTTCTTTATATGTTCATGCACATTTGTGGAGATACCTTCCTCGTATTCTATAGGGGTTTCATTAAGATCATAATATCAGTCAAATTCATCCATATTTACTTCTTTCTCCTATTCCTAGGAAGTATGTGATGATTTAATAATCTCCATTTTTGGAGGGGAATCATCATTTGAACATCTAGAAGATGAGAAAATCATTTTTGGCTCAATCAATAATGTTAGGCCTTTTGGGGATCCAATGGGGATATAAGTGACTGAGAATTAGTATAAATGTCATATTTAATTGACACGACAAATTATACTAGCCAAACTCATTAGAATGTTATTTGATGAAGCCTAGGGGATAAAATACAGATATTATCATATAGGTTTTAATCATTGATTAGAGGGTTGATGAATTATCATGCATTTTCTTGTTCAATTGTTGCTACTGGTATTAGGGAATTCATTGAATGACTTAATTAATTTCAACTAACTATTTCAATTGGACTGATTAGGATATATTAATTCATGTTGATCTACTTAAAATGGTTATCTGGACTCATCTCAATACCATTTGGGGCATTGATCTGAGCAACATCATCAGTGATGGACAATTTTCCTCCCTAGTAGTAAAACCTTGTGTCATGTTATTACATATCAAAGTATTTTTATGTGGAATTTTCTCCATATAATATCCCAATTTTACCATTGATATAGTATTTGTAACGCCCTGACCCCAGTTTCCTAGAGTTAGTGCATTATTTTAATACATTGGCATGATTACAAGGAATCACATCCCGAAGAACCGATCAGTTTAGCTGTCTTGAAAACACTAGATACATTCATAAAGTTTACATTACATCATAAAAATGAAAACTAAAACAACCTAGTCTCCATAGTCCACACTAATATCCCCACATACTTTCCCTACAGGTCATTTATAAATTATTTTTCACATCCTGGGAAGAATAAAACATTGAAAGGGGTGAGCTCAGATGCTCGGTAAGGATAACAATATAGCAGAGACTTTCATTAATTTATATAAACATTTAAGTAAATGTATAACTAAAAAAAATCCATTTAAACATGAACTTCAACCTAATATGGTAGAAATAAAATGAAATAATGCCATTTAAATATTTACATGGATATTCAACTAGTCTAATAATCACATTCAATATCAATAACCACTTTCATAATGATGTATTTCATAATACAAGACTATCATAACCATTAGCCAAGGCCTCGTGCCAAGACTACAAATAATATTTTGCCAAGGCCTCATGAAAAGACACTAGTTTGTCTCATGAGACCTACTGGGGAGCTATAAAAGGCTCCACATGTCACTTATTAAGTCCAATGTATTCCTCATATGAACAGGTTTAAACATAACATAAACATTCGTATTAAAACTAGAAAAAGAAATGTCAACACGTTCTTTATATACCATGAATGGTATAAAAATAACACATCCACAGTCAAACATATCATAACTCATTCAATACAATAAGGGATATTGTACTCTAATAATTCAACCTCAATCCAAAATAATATCTAGTAGAGGATGCTGACATTGTTGAAAATGATGAGTAATCCTTTTAAGGAGAAATATCATTTTTGTAAAATCATTTAAAAGTCACACATTTATAAAGGATGTAATTTAAATGATATTTATGAATCAAAGTGTCCCATACAAATTTGATACATTTGAAAATAATTATCATTTCAAAACATTCATGTCCATTAAAATAAATCCTTAAAATCATTTTGGAAACAAGGACATTAATTAAAAAGATTTAGAAAGATAAATATTTAAAACATTTGAAATTCTGATCTTGATAAAGAGAACCTTTCCAAATCCTTAAAATCGTCATTTTGAAATCATTTTTATGAAAAATGGACATTGATGATAAAAATATCCCAGTAAATACTTACACATAAACAATCTCGGATAATAATGATATTGAGGAGGTAACCCTTACCAATTTGGTAACATACGGAACATACACCCCATGAATGAGGCATCATTCAATGAATATGTAAATACACATAAATTAATGTGTATTACACAAAGAATACTATTATGGGTTGTACATACACCACACAAAAAGTAATAGTGGCAATATGGCATGAATATCACGAGAATAAAAAGTGAGATGAAAACCTCTTAACATTATTTTTCCTTGGTAAAGGGTAGGTTTACCTCTTGTATAATATTTACATCATTGTTATTAAATTATACAAGAATCATATACATTAATATGAGATCATATATTATATTTTAATATTTATTTTTAACAATATTTTAGTATTATCGTCATTTCGGGTGTTAACTGATTCGTTTTCCATTATATGCATTGTTATGTAAGCCATGTTTTTTATGGATATGTTGTATCTTATTCCTATCAAGAATGATATAAAGTCCTTAAAAATTAATTTTATTCATCAAACGACAATTATTCATGAATATATATGATGGGGAAATGAATCTCATCCCGTTTGTGGAGACGGTAATCCGTACGTACGCACGAACGCTACTTCCATTTCATTTTTTCATTTTAAAAGGAATCCAAACGAAATGATGAATAGGTATATAATTATTCTAGTAAAATATAATATCTTATATGTGTTACTTATGTTCATTAACACCATCTTTTATACGTTCCATGTATGGTATGAACGAGTCATATCACTTTGAGGGGGTGGTAGCCGCACTTCCTCAAATGAAATTATCGTATATATATACAACATGAAACGAATAATGGTATGATATAAATGGAATTACAGAAGATTATATATAAAATAAATATCATAAATATCATATTTAATTATATTTGCGTCATAATGGCCACCATGAGAGGTGGTAGGAGATAATTGAGCAATCATCACTTCGTGAGGCGTTTGGTAGCCATCCACAGAAACATTATGTTCTTAACCCATTAGATGGATGTGTGTGAAAGTGTAGTTATAATACTTCTAAAAAAATATCCTAGTATATTTAGGATACTGGTGTTGTTACAAAAGAAAATAATAAGAAGAGTTTATCTGTTGGAGAAGAAAAATAAAATAAAAGATGCTAAGAGAAATCGTTACGTTTAATTTGGGAAACATCTTTGGTTTGATCCAAAAAGGACTCTTTAAGTTCCTTATGCCTAAGGTATGGATTCTAAGAGTAGGAGAGGGATTTAGGGAGCTTATGTGTTCATAGTTTGTATGAGCCAAGAGAATTTAGAGGTGTGTATAATTGGTTAGACGTGGTGTCCTTTTATAAGGGGGAGGAGGGGCTATTTTGGGAAATCTAAAAATATTATTTTATAATAAATTAAATTCGGTTTCTAATGGCTCCAAAGTGTATTATTTAATGTTTACGGTGGGGATGGGTCGAAAACCACTCAACCAATAGAATATAGACTGGTTTGGGTCATTATATTAACCTTATCTTTTAGTTTTAACTCTTAGTTAATTTGTTTGACAAGTACCATGTCACTTTGTATTTTTATAATATATATTTAATAAACATAATATATACCTCGAAGAGACCCTGAAGTGGTCCATTAATGATACACCTATCATGATATAAGTCTCTGGGATAATCCTTAGATTGTTAGGAATATAATGTAAATTAATAATATAATATTTGTTTTAAAAACTCATTTATGTCAATTTTCACAGTACTCCATAATTGATTTTTTTAAAGTCTTAAAAACTTTATTAATTCGAAAAAAAATTCATTTAAGAAATCCTAACATTCATATAATCCAATAAAATTCGTGTATGTCATCAAAACTATAAAATTTTATTTTTTTGTAACATTTATAATATCAATTATTTGATTCTTTAATTAATAAGGAAAATACTACATCATTATTGTGTCATATATATATATATATATATATATCTTCAATGTCTAAAAATTATAAATAAAATATCATTATGTAAGAAATCTTTTTATATTTATAATTAATATTTGAAATCGAAAATATAACATATATAACACTATGTAAAAATTGTTTTTCTAAAAGATATAATTTTATGTCATTTTTGTATTCACATTAACTTAATTAATATAAAGTGTCCCTATCACCTACAAGTGACTCCATGGGGTCCCAAAATCGTCCCAAAGATGTCCATGGTGGTAAATTTATCCTCCAATAAGGTTAAGAAACGTTTTAGGGTAATTTATTAATATTATAATATTATTTTTTACCATTATTTACCAGATTTACCCTTTAACCATGGTAAATAAAATATTTACCAAAGTAATTATTCAAAATTCCTAAAAATAAAAGTTACCTATTTACACAATTTGGACATCCTGATTCCAAATATGGAATTCATTTTTCCAAATTCAAACCACAGAAGTGACATAAATTAAATTAAAATTAATTCCCGTTGTCAAAACAAAAAGTGTGTTTTTAAGATATAATAACTATCATAAGATTGAAACTTGTTTATGTCTGGTTTAATTGTAAAATTATGTCCAATGACCAACATTAAATTAAATAGTAAAAATATATTCTATTTATACACTAAAACCACTCAAATTCATAATTTATCACTATTAATTATTTCGATTAAAAAAGTTGGTTTTAATTAAAATTAGTAATTTTCACTATTCATCGAAATATGAATGTTATCCGAAAAGCACCAAAATTTCACCCTAATCTAATTTTGATATTCCGAATCCAAAAATGAAGTCCATTTTGAAAGATAAAATTTATAAAATTTCAAAAATTGGGTATTAATAATCATAACAGCTAGTTTGATTGGTTGTGGTGTGTGTTAGAACTCGAAGATGCGTACAACACAAGGTACTGTATTATTCAAAGTGAAGAGTATAGTGGATAATTAGGGTGTTACATTCTCCTCTACTTCAATAAATTGCATCCTTTCTATTTGAAATTGATCTTCTAAAATAAATGTTTGAAAATAGAAAGAATCTTTGTGGGAAAACCCGCATCAGAAATTGGGTTAATAAAATTTAGTCTTAATAAGAAGAAAAGAGAAATGAAAGGGTCACCACCAAATTATGATCTCGATTAAGAGAAAATTGGTGGTAATTAGAGACATGTAATTTGAGGGAAAATGTAAATATTTATATGGAGTTATTTAGGTCATCAATCACAAAAAATTGTAGAATTGTGGGCCTCAAGGCCACGAATTTATGATGATTTAAAATACCATTTGTTCAACAAAATGTAAGGGATTAGGATAACACGTTTTTGGTTTTAAGATCCCTTCCCGAAAGTTTAATAATTTATTTATCCATAAAATAAGAGGAAATATATATATATATATATATATATATACTTGACAAGTAGAGTTTATTCCTTCAACTAATTCCTACCACAAACTTATCTTTTACTCTAAAATATTTAATATATATATATATATATTCTATTTATCCTAATCATATAGGGTTCCAAAAATAGTGAATTTATAATTCACATTTCAGTCCCTTTGAAAAAACTACATTATTCAATCCAGGACATCACGTGGGCTAGTGGTAGGTGATACACCCTTGTCGCCCTTCGGTTGTGGGTTCAAGTCTTACAGCCTTGTCGGATGCGACGGGTATCCGTCCAACCTCTTGGTTGTCATTTTATAAAAATCCCTAAATATAATTTCAAACATAATCCCTTCCAACTTTTATACTTATCCAAAATACTTTTGTAAACTCTAAGTCCAAAATTTATATGAAAGGTAAACAAAATGTTGATCCTTTTTACCCCGTAATAGCATGTGAATACCTTCATCATGTATTCTTTTAAAACAGCGAAACATTCTAAATTACCATAAAACCTTATTGATTACATTCATTATCCCTTATTCCTTATAGAATACTGGATATACATCATCCATCCAAAAATGTTGTAAACTCCAACAATGATGGAACATATAAATATTTAATCAGTTTCAAGGTATTCAAGAATATCCAATATAATTTACCCAAATCAACCATATCTTATCCCAAAATATGTACATAAATATTAGGACCATATTAAGGTTTATCTTTCCTTCAACAGTATAATTTCAAAAAAGTTTAAATTGTTATATAGTCACCCTTCTTTATAGCATAAAATTTCAAATCCTTAATGAAATAGTACTATAGTACAATCCTTATTTTTTCCAGTACATCATTGATAAAACATTTCAATGAAATAATTAAAAAATAAAATAATAATAACACTAGTCATTCCTCTTCATCTGTGGTAGTATCATAACTTGATTATTATCCAATAACATCATTTTTGGCATAGTCTGATGATTTGGATAGCAGTTTGCGTAGTGTCAAAACTCCTTGCAGATGAAACATTGTACATTTGAAACCTTTTTCCTTCCCTTGTAGTCATGTACTTGGTGTCATTTTTCTCCACCCTTATAACATACTCCCATTCCCTTCAAACATTTTCCAAGGTGATTCTTTCTACAGTTATCGCATAAGGGAAATTTTTTCATTACCTTATTCCCTTTATCTGTCTTTCTCTCTACCATCCTTTCCTTCTCTGGATTCCCTTCAAAGCCATGGGACATCGAGAATTATTTTCTTATCATATCAACACATGATACTATTTCTTCATATGATGATATTACGTGGGAGAATATTTCCCTTCTAAATTATGGCTTAAGACCTTGAATGATATGATCTTTCTTACTCTTTGGATCATGTGTATTGCTGGAGTTCTCATTCATTCTACTGGGCACCATTTCTAAACAATGCCATAAACTAGATAAATTTATGAATCAAAATACATAATTCCATACTTGTAAAACACTTAACATAAATTAAACTATTTATGGATATAATCCATAATCATAAAAATGTTTTCTTTGAGAATTATATACTCATAAAACCTTCATAATTGTTTGTAAAGAAAATGAGAATTATCCTAAGAATATCCCCTAAGAGTGTCGTAACCAAGAGTGCATTACGACCCGTTTTCCTGCACAAATTTCCGTTCGAGTCTAGTTCAAAGTGGTGTTTTCTGGTTTTACTCTTAGGTACATCTGGGCCAGAGCAGCCTCTACGTGCTAATATCTAGACATGGATGTATTGCTCGGAAAACTCACAAAATCTATACAAAATCAAAATAATAGGATGTTATTCTCTACTAATCATCAAAGTCTATCTTAGTGCTATGTGAACTACTCATAGTTTATCTAAATCTAGGTTCCAAGGTTATTGCTAAACATCCTCTGATACCAACTATAACACCCTGACCCCAGTTTCCCAGAGTCGGTGCATTGTTTTAATACATTGGAATGATTACAAGTGATCATGTCTCGAAGGACCGATCAGTTTGACAGTCTTGGAAACAGTAGTTACATTCATAAACATTACATTACATCATAAAAATGAAAACTACAACAACATAGTCTCCATAGTCCACACTCATATCCCCACATACTTTCCCTACATGTCATTCATAAATAACTTCTTCACATCCTGGGAAAAATAAAACATTGAAATGGGTGAGCTCAAATGCTCAGTAAGGATAACAATATAGCAGAGACTTTCATAAATAAATATAAACATTTAAGGAAATGTATAACTAAAAAAGCCTTTTAAACATGAACTTCAACATAATATGGCAGAAATAAAATTATATAATTCCATTTACTTATTCACATGGATATTCTACTAGTCTAATAATCACATGCAATATTAATAACCACTTTCATAATGATGGAATGCATAATGCCAGACTATCATAATCACGTAGCCAAGGCCTCGTTCCAAGAATAAAAATAAGCTTTTTTCAAAGCCACGTGCCAAGACACTAGTTTTTCTCATGAGACCAACCGATGCATCAAAGAGCTATAGCGGGCTCCACCCGTCACTTATTAAGTCCAATGCATTCCTCATATGAACATGTTTAAACATAACATAAACATTCGTATTAAAACTAGCATACAAAATGTCAACACTTTCTTCATATACCATGAATGGTATAAAAATAACACATCCACACTCAAGCATATCATAACTCATTCCATACAATAAGGAATATTGTATTCTAATAAATCAACCTCAATCCAAAATAATATCTAGTAGAGGATGCTGATATAGTTAAAAATGACGAGAAAAACATTTTGGGAGAAATATCCTATTTGTAAAATCATTTTAAAGTCACACATTTATAAAGGAAGTAATTTAAATGATATATATGAATCAATGTGTCCCATATAACTTTGAAACATTTGAAATGAATTATAATTTCAAAACATTCATGTCCATATAAAAAATCCATAAAATCATTTTGAAAACATGGACATTAACAAAAAAGATTTAGAAAGATATGTATTTAAAACATTTGAAATTGTGATCTTGATAAAGAGTACCTTTAAAAATCCATAAAAACTTCATTTTGAAATCATTATTAAGAAAAATGGACATGGATGATAAAAATGTCCCAGTAAATACTTACACATAAACAATCTCCGATAATAATGAGATTGATGAGTAAACCCTTAACAATTTGGTAACATACGAAAAATGCACCCCATGAAAGAGGTATCAAATGATGAATATGTAAATAAACATAAATTAAAGTGTATTACACAAAGAATTTAATTATGGGCAGTACATACACCACACAAAAGGTAATAGTGTCAATATGGCATCAATATCATGGGAATAAGGAGTGAGATGAAAACCCTTTACCTTGTACATTTCCTTGGTCGAGGGCAGGTTATCCCCCTTTATAATAGTTAAATCATTTTTATTAAATTATACAAGAATCATATACATAAATATGATAACATATATGATCTTTTAATATTTCTTTGTTGATAATATTTTAGTATTATCGTCATCTCGAGTGTTAACTTGTTCGTTTTCCTTTATATGCTTCGTTACGTAAGCCATGTTTTTTATGGATAGGTTGTATCTTATTCATATCCTGAATGATATAAAGTCATTAAAAATTACTTTCAATCACCAAATGATAATTATTTTTGAATGCATATGATGGGGAAATGAATCTCATCGCGTTCGTGGAGACGGTAATCCGTACTTACGCACGAACGCTACTTCCATTTCATTTTTCATTTTAAAAAGAATAAAAACCAAATGATACACAGGTATATAATTATTCATGTATAATATAATATCCTATACGTGTTACTTAATTTCATTAACACCCTCCTTTATATGTTCCATGTATGGTATGAATGAGTAATATCACTTTGAGGGGTCGGTAGTCCACACTTCCTCAAATTAAATTATTGTATATATATACAACATGAAATGAATAACGGTTTGATATAAATGGAATTACAAAAGCTTATATATATATATAATTAATATCATATTTAATTATAGTTCCATCATAATGGCCGCCATGAGAGGTGGTAGGAGATAATTGAACAATCATCGCTTTGTGAGGCGTTTGGTTTCCATCCACAGAAACACTATGTTCTTCACCCATTTGATGGATGTGTGTGTAAGTGTAGTTATAATACATCTAAAAACAATAACCTAGTACATTCAGGATACTGGTTTTGTTACAAAAGAAAATAATAATAAGAGTTTTGGGGTTGGATAAGTAAAATAAATGAAAAGATGATAGGATAAATCGTTACCTTCAATTTGGGTAACTCCCTTTGGATTGAACCAAAAAGGACTTTTGAAGTGCCTTATGCCTAAGGTAAGGCTTTTAAGAGTAGTAGAGGGATGTAGGAAGCTTAATTGGGAAGATTTTAGATGATCCAAATGTCTTGAGAGGTGTTTGGAATTGGTTAGAAATGGTGTCCTTTTATAAGGGGGAGGATGGGCTCTTTAGGAAAATCTAGAAATATTATTTTATAATAAATTCATATTCGGATTCTAATGGCTCCAAAGTAGATTATTTAAATTTTAAGGAGGGTATGGGTCGAAAACATCTCAACCAGTAGAATTTAGACAGGTTTGGTCATTATATTAACCCTATCATTTAGTTTTAACACTTAGTTAATTAGTTTGACACATATCATGTCACTTTGTATTTTTATATTATATTTCTAATAAACTTACTATATACCTCCAAGTGACCCCCAAGTGGTCCATTAATGATAATACTATCATGATATAAGTCCTTTGGCTGAATCATAGATTTTTAGGAATAGAATATAAATTAATAATATAATATTTGTTTTCAAAACACATTTATGTCAATTTTTTCACTACTCCATAATTTTTTTAAAATCATAAAATCAATATTAATTCGAACCAAATTCATTTAATAAATCCTAAAATTTAATATTAACCAATTAAATTTGTGTATGTCATCAAAACATCAAAATTATATTTATTGTAAAATTTATAATATCAATTATTTGATTCTTTAATTAATAAGGAAAATACTGCATCATTATTGTGTCATAAATATTTTTTCTTTTTCAATGTCTAAAAATTATAAATAAAATATAATTACATAGGAAATATTTTTATATTTCTAATGAATATTTATAATTGAAAATATAACATATATATCCCTTTGTAAAATGTAATTTTCTAAAAGATATAAGCATATGTAATTTTTGTATTCACTTTAACTTAATTAATATAAAGTGTCACTATCACCTACAAGTGGATCCATGGGGTCCCAAAATCGACCCAAAGATGGTCATGGTCAGAAATATATCCATCAATAAGGTTAGGACACGTTTTAGGGTAATTTATTATTATTATAATATTATTTATTAACCCTTATTTATCAAATTTACCCTTTAACCATGGTAAATAAAATATTAATCGAAGTAAGTATTCAAAATGTATAAAAATAAAAGTTAACTATTTACACAATTTGGAAAACCTGTTTCAAAATATGGAATCCATTTTTCAAAATTCAATACACAGAAGTGGCAGAAATTAATTTGAAATTAATTTCCACTTTCCAAACAAAAAGCGTGTTGTTAAGATATAATAACTATCAAAAGATTGACACTTGTTTATGTTCAGTTTCATTGTGAAATTATGTCCAATGACCAAAATTATATTAAATGGTAAAAAAAATATTATAAATATCCTTTAAAACCTCTAAAATTCATAATATATCACTATTAATTATTTCGATTAAAAAAGTTGTTTTTAATTAAAATTTAGTAATTTTCATTATTTATCAAAATATGAATGTTATCCAAAAAGTCCCAAAATTTCACCCTAAGCTAATTTAGATATTCCAAATCAAAAAATGAAGTCAATTTTGAAAGATAAAATTTATAAAATTTCAAAAAGTGGGTATTACTATTCATAACGGCTGGTTTAATTGGTTGTGTTGTGTGTTAGAAATCGAAGTTGCGTACAACACAAACTAATGTATTATTCAAAGTGAAGCATACAGTGGAAGCATGGGATGTTACAGTATTTAATGCATTGGGTTATGATAATGTAAGGACTTCATGTTGATGGAACTCTGGTCTTCCCACCCGTACATTGAAAGGTATATCATGCTAAATAAAAATGAACTATGAGCTGAAAACCAGTCCCCCAAAATATTTTATTAGTATTATCTTTGTGATAGGTTATTATTCATTCTTATCATATCCATGTAACATCCGATTATAGGAATACATGGGAGATTTATTCATAACCAGTTGGTGGTGTGTCTAGACCAAAATGAGGTTGACTCTCAAGGCATTGTCAATAAATGATCAACATCATTATCATTTGTCTCAATAGATCTATACAAGTGTTTTAAATTTACATATATAATAATATCCTAATCCTTGATGAGATGATCCCAATGAATTCCCTATTATCATTTTAAATATCATATACTAAAATATAAAAAACCATGATTTCAAACACATGATGACTCGAAAAGGATTCTATGACTGCTTCCTAGTTTTTTTTATAGACTCATCAAATCATGGATAGATAATTTATCATGTACTTGATACAGTTGCATAAAAAATCACATTTTGGATCCATATGATAGTATTTCTCTACAAGGGGATAGTTATTCACATGTACTATATGAAATGATGTTATTTTCGTAGATGGATCATCCATTAGAGTAATAGTTGAAAATATTGTTAATCATTGATTATTTGGTCGCCTGGGTCATTCTACATGTTATGCATGATCATGTGATTAAATGTCCTCCAATAATTTTTACATCATTATTATGTTAGGGTGGATATATCATGCATAGGGAAATTCCCTTATTCCAACTGTGCATGATGAATATTCCTTCAATAGGTTTTGGCCATGTAAGTGGTTAGTGATTGGGTTTGGTTCAAGTTGTGAATTCTAGCATGATAAAGTCATCCCCCATACCCTCATTTCTAATAGCCTCTTCTATTATATGCCTAATAAATTATCTGTTTTTATTTTCCATAATCAATCCAATCATTTGGGATTTGATCCATTAATTAAATAATATTAATGGAATGAAAAATCAGCACATCATTTGATAAAGATTTTATCTAATGGGTTTATTGTTGTTTTTTCTTTTGGTAGGGTAGTACCTATGATTTTGGGACTGCTCACATAAATAATTCCATGTTCAAGAAAAACCATAGCCTTAACACGAGCACATTGGAAAGCATGAATGCGGGGTAGCAGCAGCGCATCCTTTGCATGATAGATACATGTATATTCCCTAGAGAAAGCTTCAAGAACACAAAATGAAGAACCCTACGCGAATAGATTCTCCTCATAATGGAGGCGAGCAGCGTTTAGTGAATCAGTGGTTTAACATGTCATCTAACCCCATCATCCGGTATCAGGTCCCACCAAACAGGCGTGATGTGAAACGAGCCAGAAGTTGGGACAGTCGGGACTTTGAGCATTCTGTTCTATAATTTTGTCAGCGTGGATCCCTCTGGCAGACCACAAAAGATGGAATGGCTTTGGGGCACTGGTTATCAATTCCTTTTCCTAGAAGTATTAATGAATTCATCTCCCTTCTTTTAGGAATCAGGTCGTTGTATTCGGAGCTCGATCACCTGCCCAACGACACAGGGGCAAGGGAAATATCGATGCGGCTACACCGCATGGTTCTTCCTCTTCCATGACGCCCTTGACCACCAGGACTACTAGGCACCGACACCCCATCTCCCCATCAGAAATTATCCAGCGAAGGGTAATTAATGACCTTGTATGTAGGTACGAGGAAGAGGGGATTATCCCCACCATGGATATGGACCATTTAAATCATGAGGTAGATCTGAATCACCATCAACGCCATCCTCGAGGGCAGCATGGGGAGCCGCAGTTCCCCACCCCATCATTCAATCGCTTCGGGAGCTTGTCCCCAGAGTGCCTTGTCAGCTCCCTCCCCTACACTGACGAGGTAGGGGATGTCTGGGTCGTCCCAATCAGAGTCCCGATTCAAGGGCTCCTTGTGCGGGCCCCCACCAGGCCACATCAGCATCGCCGGATAGTTCCCCAAGCCGAGCAGTAGGTAATCCATGCACCTACATCCCCAGCTCTAGTCCATCTAACCTGACGCCAGTATGGGGTGCAAAGGGGATAAGACGATCTCCACGGGGCGTCAATGTCAGCAACTACTATGGCCCGAGCCACCACTAACTCATATCCCCAACTCCCTACATGGGTTGAGAAGGGAAAATTTGATGTCTGACCTAGAACAAGGCCCCAACTGCCCTACGGGAAATCTGGATCAACTCTGCTGGTCGCCGGCGCAGGTGATGGCCGATTCGGACCAATCAGCAGCTATGAAACCCCGAATGGAGACCAATTTGGTGCCACCACTATGGAAGGTTCGGATCCTCCCTGCTTCCCATTACGGCTTGAAGGTCTGCCCCGGATCACCTTCAACCCAAGCGAGGGTCTTTCCCATGATAGCAATACTCCATATGGTGGTCTCTCCCACGCTCACTACACTGGGTATGGGGTTACTCCCCTTACGACATACTGCAGATATGGAGATATTTCATGTTCGGTCACCTTTCAGCATGAAGGACCTACTCAAGTCCCTTTTGACATTTGTCTCGGTGCTCATCGCACCTCAACTTTATCAAGTGGAAACCCTCTCCACCCCAGCACCTGTGTGGCCTGAGGAACCCTTGTCGGAAATCAACCATGTCATGATGAACTACCTAGGGGAAGGAAGGAGGGCCATCTCCACCATTATAGGAATTCCGGGGAAGCCCGAGCTGAAATCAGACCAGTCCGCTTCTCAGACTCCGAAGAGAAGTGACACTCATTGTGAGAACCATCTACTCAGTCCCCTGAGACTAGGGCTGGGGAAGGAATAAGGTGCATCAGCCTCGTACTCCCTGAATGTGAGATCCAAATGTTCCATGATTCCCTCTGAAGGTATATCCAGGAGCACGAAACCTTTTCATGATCCTTGAGGCTGACCGTGCAGTCACTACCGAATTCTCTGGAAGTGCTCTCTGTCTTGGCCGGATGCTACACAGAGCTATTTTGGGGGTCAAGGGCAAGAGTGTTGTGGCATGGACCACCCTCGGCGTATGCTGATTCTGTGTTGGGAGCCCTGGTTTCCGGTCCATTCTATAGTGACATGGTGGCCAGACCTCTACCACCCTCACAAGACAGCCCAAGATTCGGCGGCCAATCAGCCCCCTCACCATATTCTCTACCTGCAAGTTCGTTGTCCCAGCGGCCAGTCTCAGTGTTGTTGCTTGTTCCTTAGCCACCCTCAGTTGATGAGTGGGAGAACCAAGGGCCAGAACCTAAATTTGATCTGTGGAGCTTCTGGACCATCCTCGGAGTAGGCCACTTCCCTGAGAAGTTTTGGACGTTCACAGGATCGAGTTTTTGTATGCAAGAATCGCTCACCCCGGGGGAGTTTGAATGTTCCCACTGAACCATATGGTCAACTCACTTCTGTCTTCACCACCAATGGGTGACTTATCCTAGGAGAGAAGAGAACCTGGAAGACATTGGTGAACAATGTCATCTGGTTGACCTGGCCACGCTCCCCACTATCTGACACCCTTAGTCACCTGGCCACCATAGGGCCCTCAAACGGAAATGCATTCAGAGTTTCCAAGTACACTGTAATGTTATTGAGGAGGATACCCCCACATGAATGTCCATGGATGGGGGTCGTATGCTTCCCTTCTATTTACTATGATTCACTGGCAGCCCAACTCGCCTTGCGATAGTGAGGGCATGCCCCCGAGAATAGTGGCGATCAACATGACCAATTAGTCGGGAGGGTAGAATGAGATGGGAATTCTTGATGGGGACGTCCCCCTAAGGACGTGTTGCCACTGGACCCATCGGGGAGGATTACTCACCAGTAGAGGAACCACCTAGGTCTTCATCCACCCAACGAGGCATTAGTACTAAGCCAGAATGTCAGCAAGGGGAAAGAGAATGATGGAGCTGTCATGCACTCCGACCTGTCCACCTTAGTAAGAAAGATGGAATAGGACCTTGAGAAGGCCACACTACACCAAAAGATTGCTGAGAAGAAGAAGTCAGTCGATTAACATTTGGAAGAACACATTGCATTGCGACGACCAGAATACAGTAATCATAGGTCGGGGAAGCAGGGGTAAGAACAACTACCTGTCAGGGAAATTCTCTCAGGTAACCCTGATCATGTCGCATTCACTGGTAGGGAGAAAGCCAAAGCTCATTGAAAGAGGGTGAAATACATCTTCTCAAACCCTCCCGATTGGCGCGACATTCCATGGAACCCCGCTCGGGCTCCCCCGGTCGCCCCAAGGGTCACTCCACGAGCCACTGATATTGTCTACTACATTGAAGAACCCAGAAACACACTCATGGTTAGGGATCCCTGTTAGGACAGGGACCCACATCTAGAGGATCCAAAGATTTTTGTCATCACCTTCCTCGAGGATTTGTAAATGCAATTGGTGTCCATCCCAAATGATGGCAAGTTATACCCATCATGGGTGGATGAGATACTAGCACCCCCATGTTTTCAGAATCTCACTTTCACCCCCTTTAACGGAATGGGGGGCCTACCAGAGAACCCAGCCAACTTTAACTCGAGGTGTGGGCCTATGTTAGGGACCCCAGTATAGAAGGAGGTCACAAAGCTCCGTTGTTTTGTTCATACTCTTAAAGGGCTGACATTATTTTTGTATAGTGAGATCCTCGTTGGATCTCTGAGATGTTGTGAGGACCTTCACCGGAAGTTCCTTTACCAGTTCAACTCTACCACAGAAAATACAAACATTTCAGACCTCATCAAGTGAATGAAAAGGCCTGATGAGCGAGTCACGGACTTCATCGCATGCTGCAAGGGCCTCACATACTCCCTTGACATGCCACTAACTCAAGAGAAATTACTGATGATGTGAGAGGGAAATGTAAAGACGAAACCGGTTCCCACGCTGATTACTTAGAACTATCCTGAAGGGTTCTTAGATATCTCGGATAAGGCCCAATGCCTCGTAGAACCCCTGCATCAAGCTAGTCAGGCATGCCTCCTGCCTCCTGCAATTCCATCAAGGAGAGCTTCCAGAGTCGAGCCCACTGTAGTGGCCCATGTAGAGGCCCCCCAGGAAGATAGAATTGCTACTAGTGGAGCCTACATCATAGCCTCATAGAGATCCACCACCATGGGATGCAGCATCCATCCCAGTAGAGTCCTGAGAAACGACATGCCCCCGCATGATGTGCCGCCACTACCTAGGCGAGATAATCATGTTCTGACTCCTCAGCAGCCTCCTACGGCCCCACTTCAGGGATAGGCTCCCATAGCCCCCTTTCTAGACAGAAGGAATCATACCTACTTGTTTGACGAGGCTATGGTCCCTGGTTACTTCTGTAGAGCCGCTGAGTAATGAATTGTATGACTGCCTGAGTGCCAGAAGTTAGAAGAGGCACATTTCAATGATCACCCCATGTACTTCCCTTATCATCAAATCATGGGGCCCACCATCATGAAATTCTATGTGTTTAAGGGCTAGCTTGAAGACCAGATTGACAACAATATAGTCAGGTTGGGCCCATCCTCGGCACAAGTGGAAGGTGTCTCTGTGAGATCAGATAATAGTAGTGATAGCGAAGGTGAGTGGAAGCAGGTTTCTGACTGCAAGATTGGGAATTATAGCAGCTGGATGGACCACAAGAAGGTTTCTCGTGCCCGTGGGCTCATTCAGGCATGTCTGAATCAGACCGATCCTTCAAGAGCTGCAGCCACGACTTCTGCGTTATCATCTCTGCCATCCTCTTCCCAGAAGAGCAAGCATCGATGACACAAGAAGAAGCAATGTGCCCCACCAGTTTTATCGTCGTCTCACACTCTTAGCGACTTCAGGCCCCTAAAGTTGGGAATCCCTTCCAGAATCCTCCTAGTGGTTGATGATTTGTCCGGTGAAAATTAAGGGTACATGTTGGTTATCAACGTTGAGTTGGTAAATACCTATATGACTCCCAATGAGGGAGAGCGCCAGGAAAACCTCCCCAATGTCCCTATCCAATGCCAACGTTAGAGTAGTTTCGGCCACATGAGTCATCAAGGCATGTCCGTTGGAACCCCCAACTAGGGAATGCATTCCACTGAGACCAGACATCATGCCCACCAATGAACTCAGCATGCGTAGCCTCTTCATCCAATATTGACAGGCCTGCCTCTACCAACATTTGTTCTACTGGATCAGGTAGAACCTCTACGACCATATCATGACAAGATTTTCCCCATTACAGGCCGAGCTCTTCCCTCTGCTCCTCATCCAATAGTGACCCTCCATGCTTCAACGATTGATCATTAGGATATACCCAGCACCAGTCAGCCGTTGGTCCAGCCGGCAGGGCCCGCCATGCCTCCAATCACATAGCGGCCTCCTGCAAGAGAAGTTCACATCTAGCGTGGAAGTATGAAATTATAAATCATCTCTCCGGCATTCCAGATAGGATTTCGATCCTTGAAGCCATTCTCCTATCACCAGATATGAAATAAGCACTCACTGAGTCTTATGGAGCCCATTCCAGTTTGAGACGGAGATAGCAGCTGTCGTGGCCATTCATGCCGAAACAGTTGAGGATTCTGAATGCCAGGATATCGTTTCACTCTCAAGATAAGATAAAGGCTCTCTCATAGAGGGGAACATCCTCCCACTGTATATCACCATCCAATTCAACGGTGTGAAGATTCACCACTGTCTCGTTGACACCGCCTCCGGGATCAACCTTATCCTGACACGGACACTATAGAAGATAGTGTTATCTTAAGATGACATGACTACCTCCGATTTTAGAAACCAGGGATATGTCACGACATAACAGACACCGGTCTACATGATCCATTTATGGACCCAGTTCCGTGGTATAGTTTTGAGCACCGAGTTCATGGTTGTCTCCCAGGACATCGCGTACAATGCATTGATGGATAGGCCAAGGCTCTACCTGCATGCGGAAGACCCTTCATCATATCACCATTTCCCCAAGTAATCCATTAATGGTTGAGTAGGAATACCTCAACGTGATTCAAATCCTTTCACCACTTTCAATTATCACTACTTGGATGCTGACTATTTACATAACAAAGATAAACAAGACCAGAAAAGTGATGTTGAGCCCGTCGCCGCTACGACTGACACTTAGGTAGGCGTGAATGATACCTACATATTCCTGATCCATTGGTTGGAGGCCACAACTCCTAATATAGGGCAATGTTTTGTCATTGCTGGGACAAAAGTGAACCAAGCTCCCAAATCCATTCCTCGTCAGATGATCACTTCATATTCTTATATGAACCAGGCTCCAGTGATCCTGAAGCCTCCCACTCCCATCAGGTATCAGGATTTCTGTCTCATGGAAATGTGGTTACGTCATAATTTTCTATTTAGCCAGGCTATAATAAGTGGTCTATGACCGATGCACCACTAATGATTTGATATTATCAAGCGTTCCCCCCTGGGATTGAGGCTAGATGGGAATGGGTTGACAACCTTGATAGCCATGGTTTTGGCAGCGCCAGAATTTTCTGATGCAATGACCACTACCGCAAAAGCTGGTACCAACCTCCCATCAAGGCCTGGAAACCCTGAAGCATCTTCTCACATGGAGGATACCTCTAAAAGTGGATAAGAGGATATAGAGGACTCTCCCCCTGCCTTTGAGGAAGGCGTCTTCACCGCGGTCGATGAATTGGTACAAGTGAACCATGGTTTGAGACAAATCCCAGACCTATGTTGATCAATGCTGCCATGTCCCTCGAGGAGAAGCAGTTGTATGTAGGCTTCCTCAAACAACATCATTATGTATTTTCCTAGATTTACGATGAGTTGCTTGGACTAGATCCCTAGGTAGCCGTCCACACCTCGGTCTCCTAAAAAATCATCACAAGTTCAAAAAGCCTCCATGAAAGATGCACCACTCTCACAGAGCCATGATCAAGGATGAAGTAGAAAAGCTCATCAGAGCCAACTTCTTTATGGAGGTCAAATAACCCAATTTGATAGCCAACATCATGCCAGTAAGGAAGAGGAATAGATAGATAAGAGACTTCATTGACATCCATGATATCAACCATCACTATCCGAAGGATGATTTTCCCCTTCTAGTTACAAAATTGTTTATTGATGCTACGAATGGGTTCCATGACCTCTCCTTCGTGGATGGTTACTCTATAAATATTCAGATCCAAATGGCCCCCATGGACAAGGATTCTACAGCTTTCAAATCCCCTAAAGGTACTTTTTGTTACCTGGTTATGCCCTTCGGCCTAATGAATGCAGGTGCCACCTATCAGTATGCCATGCAACATATATTCAAGCTGATCCTCGGGACATTGGTGGAATGCTATGTGGATGATCTAGTAGTCAAATATCGCCAGCACCAAAACCATCTCTTGAACGTTGATAAGGGGTTTGGCTTTCTCCATTCCCACCACCTGAAGATGAACCAGTTGATGTGTTCCTTCGGGGTCACTTCTGGGAAGTTCCTTGGAATTTTTGTCTTGTACCGGGGCATTGAGATCATCCTAGAGAAGATCAAGGACAAAAATATGATGCCTCCCCCAAGTAATATTTGGGAGCTTCGAGGTCTCCTAGGCCACTTGGCCTATATACACCGATTCATCATGAATCTGGCTGGCAAGTGTATGCCCTTTTCTCAGCTCATGAAGAAGGACACATCTTATGAGTTGGATGAGGTGTGTCGGACCTCCTTTGAGGAAATCAAGCAGTATTTTCTCTAGCCTCTGGTCTTGATGCCGCCTATCTTCAGAAAGCCATGGGACCTCTATGTCTATTGATGATCCTTTCCATCATAGTGTTTAACGAATGGAAAAGGGAACTACCTTAACCACCAAGAGAGTCGTCCTTTGAAGATCATCAAAATTTGACAAAGGCATGAACAAGTAAACCATTAAGCATGGGTCGCGGAAGTTTTCTTATGGTGGTGCAAGTATACTTGAATTCCACATATTGGCCTGAATGTCACTTGTGCGCCCTATTCCTTTTTCACCCAAGGTCCTCAGATGGCCTATAAATAGCCCTGGTGGGCCCCCCATTTCGAGGACAAAAAATCCAAAACATAGATTTAAGCTCTTGTAGCCCTATTCTCTTATTGAAGTCTTCCGAACACCTATAAGGTAATTTAAAAACTAGAATGGAAACTCTATAGAGGTAGAATATGGCCTATGTATTAGAACTCATCAATACACACGCACCTAAGTATCCACCCCTTTAAGGGAAGTGATGATACATGTGCGCTTCCTTTCCCTCTTATGGAAACATACGCGCCACCTATCTGAAATCCTCCAGGAATAATACTACGGGCTCCATGTCAATGTCTCCCAAGTATTAGTTCACATGTTCTTCCTCTCCCATGTGAACTCATGTCGTACAAGTATATATGCGCCACCAGGACTTTTGCGCCCAAACAGGACATGTGCACCTATCTTATTTTGGGTGCCCCTCCTTCCAATTCACTTCCTTTATTCAAATACACCATTCCTTTTCATGATCTATCCTTTAAAACCCTCTTAAAATCCGCTTATGTCATGTTTCCTTTGTTGGATTCCTTATCTAAATGAAAATTTGTGTAACATCTCTCAAAACATTGTGATTTATATAAATTTATATCACTATGGTTTGAGGTTCACTTTATCCAACCTGATCCATCAAGATGACAAAATCATTGATCTGGGAATCCTCCTTAGGAGTAAGCCCCAATCATAAGTCAAATCCCCCTTAATCTGGGCACCCCCCTCAAGAGTAAGCCCCAAATTAAGAAACCAAATCTCCATAAATCATAAATACCTTTATGGACCCGGTTAATGGGAATCCTCTTTATGAATAAGACCCATGTACCCTTTAACTTTGGTCCTCCTTATCAAGAGTAAGTCCCAATCATAATTCCCTTAAAGTAGGCCTCTTTTTCAGGAGTAATCCCCAATTATAAGTTCCCCCCTAATTTGGGCATCCTCCTCAGGAGTAATCCCCTAGATAGAGTATCAAAATATGCATAAAGAATGAATATCTTTATAGAACTTCTTCCTTGGTCTCTTTCTATAATTAAATCATAGTCTTCACATACATGGGAAGTCACACATACATAATCCCCATATCATTCCTTGTGACCGCATTTTTCATGGAACAAATTGTCAGGCTTACTGATACCTATTGTTTCTCACACCGAGCATGACTCAGGTGAGATTAGAGTGTAAAAGTAATTGTTACACATCTATTTGGCCCATTAATCATACGTAATACCCACACATATTACTCAAACTATGTGGATATTGATCTCTGCCTTAAAAGTAGTGTATGTAAGAAGCGTTTGTAAGGGTCAAGCCCATCACCCATTAACTCTCATCTATCCCATATGATGTTAAACTATATTTTAATTCCCTAACTTTGTAGGTTATAATTCCTCTTTAACAAGGATACATAGGTAGCCCATTTGTCGGTACTATCCCAACTCTAAAATAATCCATGTCCTTTTGAAGGAAAATAAACTTCCAGTTCCTCACTGAGTGGATTTAAAACTAGTATGGTCATCATAATGACTAATAAATTTCTATATAATGTATTGAAGGATACCATTGACTACGAATCCCTAATAAAAACAGATGATTCTCTATCGATTAATAACTTCAAATACATATAAAAGTTTCTATTAATCACATACATATCTATCATTGATTGAAAATTCTAAAGTGAAACTCAGTTTCATACTTGGTGAATTAATGAGGATTTGTGAACATAACATAAATATGTGAGAGAGTCCCAGAGTAGGCAATAATTCCCCCCAAAAAGGTATGATGATCCTGCCTCCCATTCTCTCGACCAATGAAAATTCTTAAGCCTCATTGGTCCACAACTAATGAGCACCTACCTTTGGAAAGTAGGTCCAAATGGATATAGAATCATTGGATGTTTCTGGTTCTATGAATAAACCGAATAGAAACTAATTTGAAAAGCATGAACATCAAAAAAATGAGGTCATCACCATTTCTAGATGAAAGAAAATATGGTGAACCAGATGTGAATCTTTAACCATGTTAAATGGTGTTTTACATATTTTTTATGCCTCAATTTAGCTCAATATGAGGGCCAACAATGAAATCAATCACATATTTGAAAATCCAAAAGATGTAGTTTCCAAACTTATCTTGATCATGTTAGTTATATCAAACAGGAACTCTTTACCAAGATCACTCTGTAATACATAAATGGCTTCTTTAAAGTTCACACATGTGAATGCTTCGGCTGCTACTCCTATTGGATCCCCATCCTCTATAATGAATACATCACCTACTAAGTTTCTGCAATGCTAGTTCTCAAATGAATTGGTTAAAGAATACCATCAACATGGTACCATTCCGACTCTGGAGGCCGCTCGACAAGCCATACAAGTTAACAATTCACCAAGGTAGTCCGGACAGCGATGAGTAGTGATCAAGAAGTAGGCAGTGCTAACCATCATCTCCAACCGTTTTAGGATGTTATCTCCAGAACGCAACAACTAGTCCCTATCATATTATAGGGAGTTAAATGAAGAGGTCACTCAAGGCCTCGGTTCAAGAAGACATGAGTCCTTCCTGAGTGCTCCCATCAACATTCGCCACTAGACTCGTATGGTAGTGCACCATCAACATGATGAGTGTATCACCTTTAGGGTTCAGCTCCGGTTCCTCAGACTCAATCATGCAAGACGAACCTACAGATGAGAAATTCTTCCAACTGGGAGCAGGTTCTTTCAAATTCCCCCTCCAATGAATTCCATCAACCCAACTTGATTGCAAGCAACGAGGGGGGACACACACCCGTCTATTATAATCCCACTGTCCAACAAACTCATCTGGTAGAAACCCACCAATCCTATCAGGCAATTCTGATGGAGTACTATAGGCTGGCACATACACCTGTTTATAACTCATTATCCAGTTTGCAGGCTTGTCTAACTGCATCCAAAGGAGCCCGCCAACCAAATATGGTGACCACTTGTAAATAGGAACATACACTTGCTTAAAATCACCAATTCTATTAGTAGTCCCTTATGCTAGTATTGATGTATATCCATAAACCATACATGATGGGGAAAATCTTGAAAGGACAAACACCTACCAATGTTCATCAAGTCTGCCAACAGTCTAATTTGGTAGCACTAGATGAAGTCAGTTAGAATGCTCTCATAAAAAATATGGAGGAGACTCAACTCTATACCCCCATGAATAAGTATTGTCAATATCTGTTGACAGGAATTGGAGGACAAGAGTAGGAACATAAACCTACTCTATAAAGGGAATGGATGTATATTCATGTTCTGGTAACTGATGTCACCAAGCACATTCTAACAATGGTGAAGGAGCAGAAGCAAATCGTAGCCCATATTTTGGATGCATGTTAGAATATTATAACAACTTCAACAGTTTCATAGGGAATGGAATAAAAATCTTTCCCAACTAGTGGAGTGACTCATCAACATATCACTCCAGAACAGACAAACACCTCTGTTCCAGTCTAGTAGGGTCGTGGGGCATACTCCCCCATGTAATGCGGACAATCAATTCAGGAACATACACCCGATTTGAATGGAGATAATCCGTCTAACCAAACCATTTCTCTTAAGAAGTCACATACACCTGCCCATGATAACCACTTTCATCAACAAGTGGTTCCCAAAGTAAGAATGATTGATTCTAAAAAAATACTTGTTCAGCGTAGTAGAGAAATCAAGAGCTAATCTGCAATAATGCCTTGCTCGATGCTGGATTTCTTGATGCACACAAACAATTTTCTGTTGAAACATGAGATTCTACTCTCTCATTTCCCAATAGTGGAAACAATAATTCAGAAGGTCTTCATTAGACACTTCCTCATACAGGCTTTCTTCTTGACAGTTTGGCCGATCTTGAAGTATCATCTTTAGATAAGAGCCACAATAACCCTCTGTGTGGCCAAAAGATAATGGAGAAAAAGGTGTCATCTTTTGCTGTAACCCACCATGGTGGTCCTCCCCATGATGAAGAATTCAGTTATTAAAGACCTCTCCGTAGTTGTAATTCACATTGCCTGGAAAATTCGTCAAAAGAAAATTCAGTAACGTGAAATCCCACTTATCTTGAAGAACCTACAAATGTGAATCCATTCATGTAGGATGCTTTACCGCTAGCAGGTGAAATACTTTCTCAAAAAGAAGATATCCTGAGGCATAGGTCATTCTCCAAACCACCCTTGGGTCATTCATCTTCTAGATTGACAAAAGAATTCTCTACCAATCTTGTTGAATCTGATAAATCGAAATAGAAGCACATGATTTGGTCTAATCAGGTAGAGGAATATTCATCGAATGATAAGGAGGAAGTGCTGAATATGAGAAAACAACTGGAAAAAGGTGAAGTACCTATCATGTTTTGTCCTTTGGCTGACTTTCAGAATGATATTCCACAAATGTTGACAGATTATTGTATTCACGATATTCTTCACAACATTTGGGAAACACTTTTTCAACTAAAAGATAAAATATTATCTAATGATGAATATGCAAATCATGTAAAGAAAATAGAAGGGTTGCAATGCCAAATTGACTTCGTATCTCTCTCATTTTCTCGACATCCATAGTTTGAAAATTAGTAGAGATCCCTTTAGCATTCATGCCTTGGTGTGTTAAATTATTTGATCTAGTAAATTACAAATTCCCCATCTAGTATTCATATTAGGGGATGGGTTGTTCATGGAGAAATACATTTCACTATACATTCCAGTCAACAAATCCCACCAAATGTGGTCTCATACAATGTTACTGGCCATGGCTGGCCACAACCAATTGGTTTTATGTTTAATCAAAAGCATTCTCAGGAACTAGCCTCAACTAGTTCTTCCCAAATTCCGGAATACAAAGAACAAGTTGTCTAATTACTCTTGCATCTAGAAAATGATAATATCTAACATGCTTCTCATTTAGAGCGTGCACATTATAATGTGTCATAAGTATCAGAAATCATCCAACGTTCATCTGAGCCAAGTGATTTGAGTGGATGTCGGTTGATGTATCCAGCCAATTTCCGGACTAAGGTTCGCAAAATCAGGAGTGCTTTTAAGAATGTCTCAGATGTAGTTCCCTAAGAGCCACCTCAGCTCGCAAGACTGGGGACTCTTTTAATCCATGCCTCAGGAACAAGTGATATGATTCATTGAGTTGAGCAGGAACAACCCAATTCCACCAGACTGGAGACTTTTTCAAATCATTATTCTCTTCCTCAGTAAAATTCAGTCTTCTCTCGATTAGAGATGAAACCACAATAGGAATGCATAGCCGAATTATCAGGGATTCACTCCAAATTATGGTTTATCAAGAAGTTCCTGAGGGATCAACTCAACCAAGGGCAATGTCTCATAAAGGTCATGGAAGAAGACAATATCACAGAAATGCTGACAAAAGGTATGCAATGCATTATGCATCGATAAATGTCATCAATTCCATTATCACTGATCCCCCAGAACATGAGGCTCACTCAGAGTAATCAGATGAGTTAGTTCATGTTCATGAGGCTATAAACCATGTGGAAAATGAAGAAGGTGTGCATACCTAGAATCAAAGGTATACCTAGAATTTTGGTATTACTTCAAATAACCAACTCCCCCCTCACCTAAATGTGTCCAACAGTGGGATAGGAAAAAGTCGTTTTATATTCCACCATACCTCTGGAGAAGGTCAATAACTCTCATTAGTGTAAAGGTTCACACAAAAGGAAGAAGAAATGAAGGAGTTAAGGAAGTTGAATACATAACTACATCAAGGTAGTCTTCCTCCTAAACGTAATATAGTCAGTCAGTCAAGGGAATTTGTTATAGCTACTGAGTTATATCAAGAATATCCTCCTTTACAAGTACACCCTCATAGGTCTAATCCTATGGGTCATACACGACATCAACCAGCAGTACTATCATCAGTGATAGTACAAGGCGCCACACCTATCCAAACTCCAATTCTTGAACCTACACAGGTCCAAGATCAGCCAGATGATTCTCAGAAATAAATGACTACCATTGAGTCATTACCGGCTCGGTTGGAAGATATGGAAGGAAAATGTGCAATATTTCAACCGGAGAAGAGAGCTTAACCTGAATGGGTAGATGCAATTCCCCTCCATCAAATTTTCAAGTACCACATTCCCAATTATTAATTTTTCTAGAGATCCAAAACAAAACATAACAAATTTTGTTTCTCATTTTGATCCCACTATGGGAACACCTCAACAACAAGAAGCAGTTATGATCAGGTGTTTTGTACAGTCATTACAAGGACCTGCTTTTGTCTAGTATATATGCTTGCAATCCTAGTCAATTACCGGGTGGGAGGATCTCCATCAAAAAAAATCCTTCTTCAATTCAGCTCAATGTTGCATAAAATAATAGTTTTTTATCTTACAATTATAAGCAATGGGAAAATAGAAGAGTATCAGATTTCATTGCTCGATGGAAGGGATTAACATATTAATTATGTTTATCACTCCCTCAAGAAGAATTGTTTCCAATCTATGTGGAAAATTTTCATGATGAATTCCGCACACCGTTGATCCCTGTGAAATACATAGGAGGGTGTAGATACCTTACTTAAATCACTCAGTAGATTGATGACTCTGTTAAAAAGACTAAGGCTAAAAATAATGTAATTCCATCAGTTCCAGGAAGGATAAAATGGAATGTAGAGACTACTATAGTTACACATAAACAAGCACATGTACCTACTTCTACTTCAAAAACTTCATCATATTAAAGGGATCTGCCTCCTGTGTGTCAACAACAATGGTCGCTTAATCAATATGATCAAAGAGAACAAAGGAAGAAACGGTTTGAAGATTTGAAGAACAAAATTTATTCTTTCTGGAATGAAAATGTTCTTGGATACTTTATCTCAGCTCTAGAAAACAATCTGGTTCAGTTTCCAAGGACCAAAAAGCCGAATAATTAATGAGATGAAGAGCTCCCCAGCTATTGCCCATTTCATCAAATGTTGGGGCACCCAATTCAAGAGTGTTTTGTCTTCAAAGACCTCCTACCAAAGATGGCGGAAACTGGAAAGGTAAAAATGAAATGTTTTTCAGCCCAGGTAACAAGTGTTACTGCTACTAATCAAGAGGAAAATGGTGAGTGGAATGAAGTCAAAATCAAAAATACACAGAAATATGATGATTGGATAGTCATGAAAACGTCCAACCGAACCCATCCCATATTACAAACATAATTGAATCAACCAATTTTGCCTTATACTATGAATTCCACAACAAAACCCCCTTAATCAGAAGGCAAATCATCAAAGTGGCAGCATAATTTGTTGAAATAATTAAAGTCAAAAGAAAAAGAGTTTGTTTCAAATCCTAAATTGTCTCTAACTCTGGACGATTTTCTTCCATCAACAGCAAAAGTACGGTAACCTCCCCACAAAACGGCATAGACAAAACTAGATAATCATGCATAATATTAATCAGATGAAGAGTTGATCGTTGGTTCAATTAATATGATTAATTTACCAGATCTATATGCCAATCACAGTTTCGATCTTGATGAGCCTGAGTTCCCTGTATCAAATAGAGGAATTAGGGGAAGAGACAAGGTTCTAGGATATAGGGGAAGACACAGATATTCTAGAAGACAATATTTCAATATCTCCCCTTCTAGAACTATATATGCAGCTGTAACTCGTGGAAAAGACCTTCAGCGGGCACAACAAGAATAATAAAGCTCTTCCACATGTGGAAGATTCTGTCCTATTATGGTTTTATTAGATGATCAGTTAGAGGTTACACCTTCTTCATCTCAGCAAATAAATATACCTATTTGGTCTAATCTACCAAATCCATGAGTATTTCCAACTCCTACCCCAATACATGATGCATCTACTTCCAAAGAATCAACTTCTAAGGTACCTGTGAAACCACATGTTCCTGTTGGGAAACACAAAACTTTGGGTCAAAAGTATGATGTCTTGAAACATTTGGCACAACTAATAGCCGTGTTATTAATTCTGGATGCCTTAAATATTTCAAAGGATCTTTGGGAGGCACGTATTGAGGCTTTTTCATGTCTTCATGGATTCTAAACTGAAATTATTGCCGCTTAAGTCTACCATATAGAGAATGAACCTGTCGAATGCCATGTAGTGATATCTTTTATAGATGATGATGAAGATGATATTGTACATGGACATATCAAACCTTTGTATTAATCTGGAAAGGTCAATGATGTAGATATCTGATGAGCATTCATGCATAATGGATCCTGAGTCAACCTCATCCCTATTCATACACATTGTCTATTGGGCCTCACCGAATCTGATTTATCTCCATCTATATTGATGTTGAAAGGATATGATAAAAATGAACAAGAACCTCTGGGTGAGATTACACTTAGAACACAATTTTTAGACCCTGTGTCTAATTCAGACTTCATGGATTTTCTTCATGACACCGCCTTCAACATTTTTCATGGAAGACCTTGGCTACATCAACATGCAGTCGTACCTTCTTCATACCATCAATGTCTCAAGTATTGTTTCAATGTTCAAATTGTGACATTGTATGGTGATAATACCACATTCAAAACATGTGAATATCAATACATTGAGGCATGATTTTTTCACATGGAGGTAATGGATAAATCCACGACAAAAGAGGTTACCAAAATTAATGCTCCATATGGTTTGGAAAACATTCCAGTAAACCCATTTATACATGTGAGTACAGATTATGTGTTGCCTATCAGTCAAATTGACAGGATAGATCCAAATCAAAATACTCTTATGGAATCCTCCATAATGTCAACTATGGCAATCAAGCTAGACATCATGGGAGATATTGTTGATTCACTATGCAATGATGAAAGGTCAAATGGAGATGTCTTCATTTCATCCGCTGAAATCCCGTAATTCTATACATCATCAATCAAGCCAGATGATTTTATATCAATGTCATAGATGAATGATGATGTTTATTCTCAATCCATAATCTCCTCTTTATTTCCCAAGGATGACCCTTCATCATCAATCGGGTCAGAAATGGTCACCTCATCTTCAAGATGTTCATATTTTAACTTTTCTCCTGATTATGAAAATTCTGCTTCATCATCTACTATGCAAGTAGAAACAAAAGAAGTAACACAAATTGAAGAAGAATAGGAAGATCTTAGGGATGCTCCTCCAACATTTGAAGAGGGTATCTCTACCACCGTCAATGAACATACAGAAAAAATTTGGGTATAAAAGAAGATCCACACCCCACATTAATTAGTGCGGCCATGACTCTTGAAGAACAAGAAATATATATATCTTTTTTTAATGAAAAAGAGAGATTTTTTTTCACAGAATTATATAGAATTTCTAGGTCTTGATCCCGATGTTTCCACTCATAATTTGGGTTTTCCTCAAGAACATCCAGGATTCAAGCAAGCTGCAAAAAAAAACACACCTAACTTATGCTTCCAAATTTTTTGCTGAAGTGGATAAGCTTATCAAAGATAACTTATTCAGAGATGTTCAATATCCCAGATGGATGGTTAATATTTTCACTGTGAAAAAGAAGAATGGACAAATTAGAGTTTTCATTGATTTCAGATATCTTAATCGGCATTGCCCCATGGATGATTTTCCAGTTCCGATCACCGAACTCTTAATTGATGCAACAACTCTCTATGAATCACTTTCCATGATGTATGGTTATTCTGGGTATAATAAAATCATAATTTCTCCAGAGGATGAAGAGTCTATATCTTTCAGAGCCCCTCGGGGTGTGTTTTGTTATCGGAAAATTCCCTTTGGCCCAACGAATGCTGGTGCAACGTATCAACGTTCCATGCACAGTATCTTTAAACCCTTTTAGGGAAACTTGTTAAAATTTATGTGGATGATTTAGTGGTTAAATCCAGACAAAATTCTAATCACTTGATAGATTTTGAAATTATATTCCACAAACTTCGACAACACAATTTGAGGATGAACCCCTTGAAATGTGCTTCTGGGGAAACCTCAGAAAAATTTCTCGGCTTTGTTGTACGCCATCATGGTATCTAATTTGATCATGAGAAGACAAAATCAATCCTTGGTATGGAACCTCCTCAAAATTTGAATGACTTAAGAGGACTTCATGGAAACTTGGCCTATATACGGCGTTTCATCGCCAATCTGGAGGGAAAATATTTACCCTTCACCAAATTGATGAAGAAGGGAGTCACCTACCAATGGACTGAATAATTTCTGGATGCATTTGATATCCTCCGGAAATATCTCCTGAGTCCACTAGTATTAATGACACCTGTTGAAGTAAGACTAGTTATCCTCTATGTTACATCTTTAGATCAATCAATGGGTGCCATCTTTTCCCAAAAGAATGATGTTGGGAATGATAATAGCCTTTACTATCTCCGTCAGACTATGATTGTGGAAGAAACTCGATATTAATGTATTGAAATGTGTTTCCTGCATTAATCATTGCAGTTCAAAAATTGAGACACTACCTGCAACATCATGAGATTCAATTAATATCTCACAATAACCTGCTCAAATTTATTCTTAGTCATCCAATTCTTACATGATGTATGGCATGGTGGATAATTATTTTGCAGCAGTTTGATATCCAGTACGTGACTCAAAAGGCAATTAAGTACCAAGCTCATGATGATTTAATTGTTGTACACCCTTCAGTATAAGATACATATTTAGATTCTGAACTTCCTAATGAGGAAGTCTTCTCTATTCAAGATAATATTCAAACATAGGAAATGTACTTTGATGGTGCTTCCAGAAGTCCAACAGGGATGAAATAGTAAGATCCTAAATTCAACAAACCTGGGTTAGGAATTTTTTTATTTCCAATGAAAAGGTAGTGATACCCTATTCCTTCTTATTATTGGTAGGCATTACAAATAATGAATCATAATATCAATCCCTCATTAGAGGTTTGGAATTAGTGCTTCAGGCAATGGTGAATCACTTAAGGGTAAATGTGATTTAGAAAATGTAATCAATCAAGTCAATAAAGAATATTCCATCAAAAAATTAGATTTAATCCCTTTGTGTGATTACGTTAGATAATTAATGGCTGAATTTCCCTCAGAACCGACATTTTCATATGTCCCGTGATGAAAAAATGCCTAAGATGATGCACTGGCTAATGTAGCCACAGCCCTGGCAGTTCCAAACCGGGATGAGACAATCATCAGTATTTCCCACTATCATGAAATTTCACCTTATGTTGAAATAAGAATGGGTGAAATCAATGAAATCAGTCCCATTACTGAACTATATGGTCATACTACATGATGGATCACACATATTAGGGAATACCTTAAAAATGGAACACTCTCACCTGATAGAGCCGGGAAAGAACAAATCTGGCAACGTGTGGTCAATTTTTATCTTTATGATAGCCCAGATCACCAAGAAAAAGATCTCTACAAGAAAGGTTTTAATGTAATTATCTTCATATGTGTTGATGGTGAAGAGACAATGGCTGTAAGGAATGAAGTATATGCAGGAGTCTGTGGTGCCCACCAGTCAGGACATAGACTGTCTGATCAAATCCGAAGACTTGGATACTTCTTGCCTTCAATGATACAAGATTGTGTTGATTTCACTATCAACTGTCATTCTTTCCATGTATATTCCAACATCATTCATCAACACCTAGATTTGCTTCATACTGCTAAATAATCGTGGCCATTTTCCACGTAGGGAATGGAAGTAGTAGGGCCTTACCCTTCAGCTACATCCAAGCAGTTTAAGTATATTCTTTCTTCTACTGACTTCTTTTCCAAATGATCAGAGGTAATACCTCTCAATGAAGTTAGTTCTAAAAGAATTGTTAGCTTCATCAAATCTAGCATCATTACTAGATTGGGTGTCCCACATACCATATTGATAGATAATGGCATGATATTATATTCATCTGAGGTATGGAAGTTGTATCAAGAATACAACATCAAATCCAACCATTCATCTTGGTATCATGCAGCAGCAAATGGCCAAATAGAGGCCTTCAGTAAGACTCTTTCAAACATAATGCAAAAGATGGTGGATAATGATAAGAAATCATGGCATGATAAACTTTTTCATGCTTTATGGGCTTATTGGACCACCACTCGCACTGCTACATGGTTAACTCCATATTCATTAGTACGTGGAACAGAAGAAGTCATGCCCATTGAGGTTCAATTACCTTCACTCAGAGTAGTCATTTCTGATCAGTCATCTATAGATGAATAATATCAAAAGTGATTGGATGAATTGGAACGATTAGATTAAAAAATATTGTGCACCCTACACCAATTTGAAGTCTATCCGAATCGAATAGCATGATATTTCAAAAAAAAAGTTCGTCATCATTCATTCATTCAAGGAGATTTGGTATTTGTCCTTAGAACTCCAATGATACAAGGGAAGAAGTCCCCAAAGCTTGAGCCAAAGTAGAAAGAACCTTATTCAATACATAAGGTCTACTCCAATAGAGCTTATTATTTAATCTCTATGGATGGAGAACTCATTACAACTCCATCCAATGAATGATTCTTGAAGATGTATTTTCTATAACACAAATGTACAAGATGTCCCTGCTACATGACACTAAACTGTGCAACACCAATAGTCCTCACTGCAAGAATTTAAACTGTATAGTACCGTTATTCGTCCTACATGACGTTAAACTATACATATTCATTCAACATGACATTAATCTGTGTCCCCTCTATCGTCCAACATGACATTAAACAATTCTTCCAATCTTAAAATGCTAAACTGCCAAGCATGCCATGTATGTGACACATGTCTTTGAAACTGTGAAACAAACCCTTATACATCCTACATGACGTTAAAATGTGCATCATTAGGGTTGTTGTTTCCTGTTGTTTCTCACACTGACCATGACTCACGTGAGTTTAGAGTAGGATTCAACCATAAAACCCCCTCTAGTCCACTAACCACACATAAGTCCCAACACCATCTTTGGGGTGTCCTCAAGTACAACTTGATCATCAATTCATTCTATAATCGAAGAACGAAGGCATTGATCCTTGCCTTCTAGGCTGGGTAGGTAGGAAACCTCCTGAGGTTCAAGAGATAAAACCAATCTCTTCACATTGGTTCACCTACGTCTCATACAATGTTGATCCGTGAAGTAGCCCAAAACCAATCTCTTCACATTTTTTCACCTCCGCCTCATAAAATTTTGATCCATAAAGCAGCCCAAAACCAATCTCTTCACATTGGTTCACCTCCATCTCATATAATTATTGTTCTGTAATGCATCCCAAAACAAATCTCATTACGTTGGTTCTCCTATGTTCCATATGATGTTAAACTGTGTACATCCTTTTTTTCGCAACTACATGAAACTAAACTGTGCAGCACCATCGTCCTTGCTATATGACGTTAAACTATACGGTCCCCCATTATCCCTGGCCTGAGAGGGAATAATCATTTACATTGATCTCAAATCATGTCATATTTCAATGACTATGTGTGTACATTGCAATGCCCAAACCTTTAATCATAGGTCAAACCATCATTACACTAATGTCCCCTTTTCACCCTTCACTTGTATAAACCAAACGTGTAAAGAGGGAATTTCATGAACTATGTATGGCTTGATTCCCATTCTTATGGGATACGTAGGAACGTTCCAAAGTCCCTCGAATCCAGCCCCAAGTCTTTGGGCCTATCCCCAAATTCCTCTTTCCTTCCCTTGGCTAAAATTTTCCCTGTGAGAACATGAATGTGGTATGAAAACCCAAGTTTTCATTCACTTCAGGTTTATAAAACACACAATGTGTATTCATCATTATGGTTTTATTTCTATGACCCTAAACTAAGATCTCCTACACTATCATCCCACATGACGTTAAACTGTATTTTGAGAACTACGTAAGGCTTGATTATCATCCTAATGGGATACATAGTGATGTCCATCATCTCAATTCAGGACCCAGCCAAAACATGATTATTGTTAGCATTGGTCTGGGTATCTACTTCATGCATTGGACAATGCCCATTTTGATGAGTCATACTCCTATCCATAAATTCATCCAGATCTCTATAAACCTTTTCATGAATTCTTGTCACAAAATGTCTGATACTTAGGAATTATTTTGCCTGATTGTGCAGCACATTCCCTTAGGCGGCCTTGCATAAATAGTCTATATAACGGAGCTGTCAGCTAAAATATGCTATTATTTGACTATTCAGCTAATTCCATTACTTGGCTCGGCATAATTCAACCCCCTAACTGGTTTGTCAAATAGTGGTAACATCATACTTGGGGAGAAAATTATTTTTGTTCTTATTTATCTTAATAACAATATGTAGGGATTTGAAAAAAACAACCATCCTTAACAAATATTTCCCATACTCTTTTCCGTGATCTGAAAGTATTCAAGTCTATGGATTATATTTCCCTTCCCTACATTTGGGTCAGACCTTCATACGAGTGACATCTATCCAATTCTTTGACAATCTTGATTGGGAGTATCCTCTCCATATTCAATTACTTTTCTCTATACAACAAACTCTATGCTTAGGAAAATTTGAATCTCCATAAACATCCACTGGATTTTTAGCAGTTGAAATGTAAAATTACTGAGATTTCTTTTTCCTAACTATGAAGCATGTGACCCTAGGTGGACTTTCATAAGTAGTCTACATAACTGACCTGTCAGCCAAAAGATGTTATTATTTGACTATGCAGCCAATTCCCGTAAGTGTCCCTGCATAATTCAACCCCCTAACGGGTTTGTTTAATAGTGGTAACTTCAATACTAGGAAATACTTCCTCCAATGCCTTTTCGCACTTTTTCCATATCATTCCTTTGATTCAACATTTCTTAAGTCATAGTTTACATGTTTTCCCCCATACATGAATGTGGTAATATGTTTTCAAAAAAATTATCAAGGAATTGAGTCAATTTTAATCCATTCGATCAATGCTATTCGACCTTAAACATAATCGTATTTATGTATGATGTGAATGAATTTAAACTACAAACAAAAGAAAAGTGATCTCTTAACAAAAGTCAAGTCCCAGCTCACTAAACATACATTTTGTATGATTTAGGAAATATTTATCAACAAATGATGTAATGTTTGAGGGGTTGTTTGTATCACCCTAGAAAAAATTAAACTATGATTTCTAGGCCCATTGGCTTAGGTAAAATTAATTAAATCAAGTATCAAGAGAATGCAGGTACAAATGATTGATGTTGAAAGTGTATTTCATTATTACACATGAGTTAGAAGAACATCCATATATTGGAGTCTCTTCTCCTTTTCAATAATTACAAGATGCTTTCATCAAAACTCTTCATTTGATTTATGGAATTCTGAGGTACATAAGAAACCACCTAAAATTAATTCATTCAAATGGATATAATATGAAACGCAGTGATACCAGATCTTCTTGGAACAACTGTAAAAGAATTTTCTTGAGTGCGATTTGAGAAAAAAATTTGCTAATCAAACAGTGAATCTGTTTCTATCCAAGAGACTTTGAAGATGGATACATGGATTTGAGAATGGAGCATTGTATGTAAAGAGCCATTTAAAGAGAGTAATCTTTTCATATATTGTTCTAACATCATTATAGTCTTCCCCTCAACCGATAGAGGAAAACATATCAACCCATGGGTTTTCCAATTTCATATCTCCTAGGAAATGGCATGGAGGAAAATTTTGAAAGTTCACACCATTATTGCTACTCTAAATGTACATCATAACCGAAATAGAGGAGTAGCAAGGCGTCTTCATCTCAGGCATATAATTATTTGCATCTGGAATGTTTAATCCTTGCATATGACCAAGGCCATATAAAGGCAAGTAATTGCTCTATGGGAAATTAAGATGATAATTCTTCAAGTAGTTGGCCAAATCTGGGAGAGTTTTGTCGCAGATATTATAGTAATCATGGCCAACAATATTCATCATATCATCAATCCACTCACTAGACAATTCATCATCCAATCCAATTCTTTTGGGAGCCATTGAATCTACATAAACATCAGATAATTAACTTTTATGTAAGTTGATGTTTCATAAAATTTGTGAAGAAATTCGAAAAAATGGATAAAGCAGTAAGTCTTGCAAATCCCATATTCACACGGAAGTCCAATGTCGGTCACGCATGTTTTACCACGCTTGTACTGGCGCACAGGTAAAAAACTCACTACAGAAGTGAGACACGAACAGAAGCGCATACAAGAAGAAAGACAATTCACCTGCACGAACGAGAGCTCAATTGCGTGACGAGAGGAAGAAGTTCGTGAATGCGGAGTGCATTTAATGAGAGTTTCCCCCATATTTTTAGGTGATGATGTACCCCTTTCCACTGGACCATGTGCTCTAAAATCATACTAGCGTGCCTACTACATGCGCGCCGCAGCTCTTGATTTCTTGTTTTTTCTCAGAGTCAAATCCTGTTTATATTTTCAGATCCAACTCCAAGGGGGATCATTTTTTGACTATCCTTTCCATCATAGAGTTTAATGAATGTAAAAGGGGAATACCTTAACCACAAAGAGAGTTATCCTTTAAAAAACATAAAAAATTGACAAAGGCATGAACAAGGAAACCATTACGCATGGGTCACTCATGTTTTCTTTTGGTCACGCAAGTATACTTCCATGCCACATATTGGTCACACAAGTCACTTGCACGCCCTATTATTTTTTCGCCCATGGTCCTCATATGGCCTATAAATACCCCTGGTGGGCACCCCATTTTGAGGACGAAAAATCCAAACTCATATATAAGCTCTGGTCACCCTAGTCTCTACTTGAAGTCTTCTGAACACTTCTAAGGTTATTTATTACCTAGAATGGAAACTCTAAAGAGGAAGAATAAGGCCTAAGTATTAGAACTCATCAATACATGCGCTCTTAATTATGCAACTCTTTAAGGGAAGTGATGATACTTGTGTGCCAACTTTCCCTCTCAAGGAAACATATGCGCCATCTATCTGAAAGCCTCCAGGAATTATACTATGGGCTCCAGTTCAATGTCTCCCATGTATTACATCACAGGTTCTTCATCGCCCATGTGAACTCATGTCGCGCAATTATACTTGCGCGACAAGGACTTGCGTGCCCAAACAGAACTTTTGCGCCTATCATTTTTGGGTGCCTCTCCATCCAATTCACTACCTTTATTCAAATCCTCCTTTAATTTTCATTATATAGCCTTCAAAACCCTCATCAAATCCACTTATTGAAGGTTCCTTTGTTGGATTCCTTATCTCAAAATGAATTCTTTGGAACGTATCTAAAAACCATATGATTTATATATCTTTTTATCACTATGGTAAGAGGTTCCCTTTATCCAACCTGATCGATTAAGATGAGAGAATATTTGATCTGGGCATCCTCCTTATTAGTAACCCCCAATCATAAGTCAAATCCCCCTTTATCTGGGCATCCCCTTAGGAGTAATCCCCAAATTATGAATCCACATCTCCATAAAGCACAAATACCTTTATGGACCCTGTTAATGGGCATCCTCCTTAGAAGTAAGCCCGCAGACCCCTTTAACTTTTGTCCTCCTTCTCAAGAGTAAGTCCCAATAATAATTCCATTTACCTGGGCCTCCTTTTAAAGAGTAAGAAGCAATCATAAGTTCCTCCCTAATTTGGGAATCCACCTTGGGAGTAATCCCCATGTTAGAGAATCCAAATCTCCAAAAAGCATGAATATCTTTATAGACCTTATTCCGAGTCTTCATTCCAGAAGCAAATCTTAGTATTCACCTACATGGGTAGTCAGACATACATAATCCCCATATAATTCCTTGGGACTACATCATTCATGGAACAAATTGTCAGGATTACTGATACATATTTTTATTCACACCGAGCATGAATCAAGTGAGATTAGAGTGTAAAAGTAACCATGACACATATCTTTGGGGTGTTAATCATACGTAATACCCACAATTCTTACTCGAACTATGTGGACTTTGATCTCTGCCTTAAAAGTAGAGTACGTAGGAAGCCTTTATAATGATCATGCACATAACCCATTAATTCTCATTCATCCCATACGATGTTAAACTATATTTAAATTCCCGAACTATGTGGGTTCTGATTCCTCTTTAACAAGGATATGTAGGTAGCCTATTTGTGGGTATGATCCTATATTTGAAATAATCAATGTCCTTATGAATGACAATAAACATCAAGTGCCTCACTGAGTGGCTTTAAAACTAGTATGGTCATCATAATGAACAATAGATGTATATATAATGTATTTAAGGATACCATTGAATAAGAATCCCTAATAAAAACATATGATTCCCTATCGATGAAGAACCTTAAATACATATAAATGATTCTCTAAATCCCATACATATCAATCATTGATTTGCAAAGTCTAAAGGAAACTCATTTTCATACGTGGTGAATTAATAAGGATTTGGGAACATAACTTAAATCAATGGGGAGTCCTAGAGTAGGAAATAATTCCCCCCAAAAAGGTATGATGAGCCTGACCTCCCATCCTCTCAACCAATGAAAATTATTAAGCCCCATTATTCCTTAACTAATGAGAACCTACCTTTGGAATGTTGGTCCAAATGAATATAGAATCCTTGGATGTTTCCTGTTCTATGAATAAACCCATTAGAAACTGATTGGAAAAGTATGAACCTTAAACAAATGAGGTCATCCCCATTTCAAGAATAAACAATTTCACCATCCTGGAACGGTCCCTCAGCACCCTTCTCTCCCAGATGAACAATGAGGGGACGGCGAACAATCTCTATTACCTCAGCCGCATGCTCCTTGATATAGAAGCCTAATACTCCCCCATCGAGAAGAGCTTGATTGTGCTAGTGTTTGTCGTACATTAAATTGCCGCACTACCTATATCACCACAAGATATAGCTAATCTCCCTGGTAGACTAGTTGTTTTATATTCTGAATTACCCCATGTTGACTGGACTACTAGCATATTGGGCGGTGATCCTCAAGCAGTTTGACATCAGGTTTGTACCTTAGAAGGCTATCAAGGGGCAGGCACTGGTGGAATTTCTGGCTACCCATCCAACCTTCGTAGATCATTCCCTACACCTAGATTTTCCTGATGAAGAAATCCTCTCAATCAATCAATTTTTCCATGTTGGCAGATGCACTTTGATGGCGCCTCCTAGAGCCCCATCGGTAGGAGGCATAATGATCCTATGCTGAATAGAGTAGGCCTATGTATCATCTTCATTACCACAATGAAATCTTTCCTTCCATACTCATTCCTATTGTTAGATGGTTGAACTAATAATTAGTGAGAATATCATGCCCTCATTATTGGCATTGATCTGGCCCTTGAGATTGACGTGCCCCATTTTCACGTGAAAGCGGACTCTGAGCTAGTTATTAAGCAGGTCAAAGGAGACTATGTTGTCATAAATCCAGAGCTCATACCATTGTTAGAACGTAATATCCATTTAATAGCCCAGGTCCCTTCTTGACGAGAGGTTATGCATGTTCCTCATTCATAGAACAGTTAAGAAGATGCTTTGGCCAGCCTGGCTGCATCACTTGTTGAGCCTGAGCACAATAATCTAATTATCCACGTGGCGCATTAGAGTGTCATTGCTCTTATCACCCTAGAGGATGATGACTGCCCATGAGTAATCCATCATAACATTGGGGCTTCCACATTGGGATCCCCAGGTTCTTTAGGTGTTGTGGTTGATGAAATTCCCGACTAGAGAACCCCTTTTATTGATTTTCTCCAAAATGGTTGCCTCATGGCTAATCGGGCCAAGAACGAGCAGATCCGACACCACATGCTGTAGTTTACCCTCAATAGTGGTCCCAGTATTGAGAAGATCCTCTATAAATGCATAATTGATTGTGTTTTCCTTCATTTCATTCAAGGGTTTGAGATTCCACAAGTCATGCAAGATGTTCATTCCAGTTCTTGTGGTGCCCATTAGGTTGGGCCAAAACTATCTCATCTGATCCAAAGACTAGGGTATTTTTGGCCCTCCATGATCCATGACTGCATCATGTTCACCAAGAGGATCCCTGCATTCCATGATAATGCTAACTTTCTGCATCGGATACTGGAGCCTCTCCATACTACCAAGTATTCTTGGCCCTTCGCAGTCTGGGGGTTAGATATCGTAGGACCATACCCACCAGCAACGTCTCGCCAATGCTGATTCATTCTGACAGCTATGGATTACTTGTCCAAGTGGGTAGAGGCCATTCTGCTAAAGGATGTAAAGTCATGTACTATCTTGGACTTCGTGTGTTCCAATATCATCCAACGGTTTGGAGTCTCTCATGCTATCCTCACCAATAACGGATCCCACTTTTGAGCAACCGAGTTGAAGATGTTGTACTCTAAGTACAATATCCTTTCTAACCATACCTCCCGTTATCACGTGTAGGATAATTGATAGATTGATTCCTTCAATAAAACCCTCTCTAACAGTATGCAGAAGATTGTTGGTCAGAAAAAGAAGAGTTGTCCAGATAAACTCCCCAATGCACTCTAGGACAATCGGACGACGACTCATAACTCCAACTTGGTGACCACATATTCCCTATTGTACAGAACTAAGGATGCCCTTCCAATCGAGATTCAGTTTCTGTCATTGTGCAAAGCAGTATTTGATTAGAAAATGACTGAGAGAGTGGTTGAAATCCATCTAACTGAATTGGAAGAACTGGATGAGAATATGCTTCGTTCTTTGCACAATCTAGAGAGGCATCAGAGAAAGATGGATCGAGCTTTCATCAAAAAGGTTTTCCTCCGCTCTGTCCTGCAGGGTGACTTGGTACTATCCATAAGAGTGACAACGATCCCCGGTAGGAAACCACCCAAGCAGGAGCCCAAATGGGAATGACCATTCATTGTTCATAAGGTTTATCCCAATGGTGTGTACTCCTTGGTAACCAGGGCTGGTGAGCGTATAACTCCTCCCAAAAATGCCACGCTCCTTAAGAAATATTTTGTCTGACCCTTTCCAGGGTCCTCTATGACCATAAACTAGATAGGGGTCTTCGATGACCAGAAACTAGATTACGGTCCTCCCTGACCATAAACTAGATTGTGGTCCTCCATGAACTTAAACAGTATGTGCTCCCGCATGACCCTAAACTACACGCTCATCCCACATGACGTGTAATTGTATGTAGTCCCGCATGACCATAAGCTTCACACTCATCCGGCATGATGTTAATCCTTTTCATTATGAACTACATGTGGATTGATTCCCATCCTTACATGATATGTATGACCGCCTGAAATTTTAGATTTCAGGTCCTGTCCCTTCTCTTAGAGATCTACCGATCTCCTGGTCACCTAGGCCCCTTGTCCTGTTCCTCTCCACGAGGGGGATATATAGGTGTTTTATAGGGTTATTCCCTTCTTCGCATTGGTTTTTGGCACCATGCCCCCTCCTCCTGAGAATTCTCCATCTCTTGTCATTTCATAATATGATCCCATCGACCCTTTGTATTGGTTCGCCAATGTGCCTAAGAGTACTCTGGTCTAGGACCTATAGTGTTAGATTCAACTGGGGAAAGCTTCCATCCACTTTCCAAGCTTCATATTCCCCTTAATTTTGGCCCCCATTATCTTTCACACCCAAAGGGACCCCCAAAAACAACATGTATACTACACATAAGTGTTCTCATACCTTTACAGACCAAAACCCACGAGGGTTTCAGTCAAAATATTAATACAAATCCCGCATTGTGAACATGGTCAGTGGTTGATGCTCATTTTTTTGTCCCCATTTCAGGCTAATGCGATAAGATGTTGTGTTATGAACATAGTCAAAAGTAGTCTCTCATCGTCACACCAACTCCCTTTAGGTCTTGAATATTGGATACATGACTCACATTATGTTTCACCCCCCCATCGTGTCATGGTGGAATCTCGACACTCTTCGCAGTATCCCTCAGTACACCTCCGCACATCAGGTGGCCAAAGCTTCAATACGGCATCTCTCCAGGATCTCACGATCCAAGCACTAAGACTATAAGATGAGAACTTCTCTATGAGCTATGCACAGCTTGACCCTCATTCTCATGGGATATGCAGGGTCACTCGGACATTGCATTTTGAGTCTAGCTCAATTGGAAGCTAGTGTCTCCTGCCCATTATCCTCTGACCCTCACCGGCCTCTTGCCCGAGGGTCCCTACGCAGAGTTGCGCACAGTGGGGATTTGGACCACGTCCTCATTCACTTCAGGTATGCTTTCACGCATCTTGCACATTCCCCCAGGTACAAGCCATATGACCTTAAACTGTGCTGTCGGGTCCAATCACATGACCCAAAACTATGAAAATATCTTCCTTGCTACATGACGGAAAATAGAACTGCATTGTGATTGCCTCATCATAAGGGACATCCCGTTTGTTATCGGTCATTTACCATACCATTTTTCAACACTTGTATACAGCTTGATTCTATTGGTGATGCTAGGATGTTCTATCCTAGACCGATCGCTTCACAAAATAACCATTCACCTTAATGGAAAAACAAGATAAATCAAATGCCGCTTCTTTTGGTGGGAGGGATACACCGGCATGAACCTTTCATCCTTTGCACTAGTTCCTTACCAGGATCCTTTCTAGAACTATTTATGGCTTGATTACTATACGTTTGAGATATGTAAGAATGCCCGAGTACTTCCCCAAGGGCCCATCTAACCATTCAGGTTCGATCCCATAACCTGAATACTTCCCAAAGGAACACATGGTGTGTTGGATTTATGTCCTCATTCACATCAAGATTCATAACCACCTTACCATGTTCCTCCTGGATGCCTTGTCTATCCTTGGTCTAATTTCTAATACCTTAAACTAAGACCCATTCCAGAACTAAGTATGGGTTGATTCCCATCCTTATGGGATACGTAGGAATGCCCAGACATTCGTCTTGGGTCTAGCCCCAGGAATCACAAATCCCATCCTCCCCCCACCGTTGGCCCCTTGTCCTGACCTCTCTGGGAGTTGTTTAACTACAACATTTGCCTCGAACAAGTTCGGGATGCCCTATGATGTCATTGAGAAGAGACGGTTCCCTCACCATAGAGGTCTTTTCTAAAAGTAGGGATGATCCATGATCATACTGATGCATCCTCCTAATGTGCCTCCACCATGGTGGAGTAATCTTGGGAGTGTTGGATTCTGTTCGAACAACCCACCACTTTAAATTCCACACTTTGCAGTACCCTTTCTTCGGCTCCTCTTCCTATTTCACGTTTGAATGGACGCCCAAACAGTAAGGATGCTCAACCTATGGTCCGCCTGCTATCCTGGGCAAACGTTCCGGAAGACTGACCATGTTTTAATGGACCCCTAAAAGTATGGATGCTTGACATATGGTCCGCCTACTGTGTTGGGCCAACATTTTGGAAGACTGGTTGATGATATTTGAGTTAGGTCCCGTGTTGCGAACATGGTCAGTAGTCGATCCTCATTTCGTGTCCCCATTCTAGGATAATGCAATTGGGATGCTGTGTTTCAAACACAATCAATAGTAATCCTTTATTACCCCGACCACCCAATAGTGTTATGAATTTGGTTAACGTGATTCAAAATTTTCATTCCCCTGTGTACGTACTGATTCCAAAGCCCCTGGAATTTCCCCTCTCGTGCGCTAGAGCACATTGAGAAGATGGTAAATCATTTGGTTTGAGGTATTATTCCTCTAATTGGGTCTCCCTCTTCTCCTTTAAATTAGGGTTCGAATTTCAAATGCCCAAAGCATGGTTGGCACTCCCATTATCAAACGAAATGATTGTACAAGCCTCAATTGCTTCTCACGGCCCACATAAGCTTATGGATGGATTTCTATTTATTTTGGGATTATGATTGATAATGTTAAACCAAATCGGACAAGTATGTAATGAAAAGGGACAAGTAAATAAATTTTTCCATACATACAGTATAAAAAAAGAGATACAAGATGAAGTAAGGTGGGATAAGATAATGGGTTCATCCAAAACAGGGACCCTATAGATCGACATCTTGGATAGATATCTCTGATGCCACCACATTTTCGCTGGTGGCCTCCAATACCACATCCCATACCCTGAAAACACTTTCTTCATCGGCGGCCATGAAACACAGTTCGCTGACCCTAGCCCATGCCCGTGCTTGTTCGGTTTGGAGCTCAGTTATCTGGTGACTCGCTTCCACAAGTTGTTCATGGGTGTATGCCAGTTGGGCCCTCAAATGCTCCATGAGCTTAGAGAAGTTTACGATGAATATCTTATGTTCTTTCACATTTTAGTCGAGGCGTTGGACCTCCTTCTCCACCCTTATAAATTCTCGGGTGCTCTCTAACTACTCCTGGTACTGGGTGACATCGGCATGCCGGATGCTCTCACACATAATCTCGTCCATGTAATGATGCACTCTCAGGTGAAGGCATTTAGCATCCACCCCTCCACCGCACATAAAAGGCAACCAGGTGTAGAGTGAACCCATACGGTTCATCCATTCCGCCTGAGGCTAGATGAGAAAATGTCAGATGTACTTCCATCCCTTGAGTCATGTCATCCGGCTCTCCTTGGCCTCTTCCGAATCAGAGTCATCGATTTCTTCGGTGTCAGTAGGCTGATAGACAGGGAAGATAGCCAACAGCACAGCAGCATGGTCTTCCTCAGTGATTCTTCCTAGGGGAATAGGCTCCTCAGCTTCTGTGAGAACTTCCCCTCTCCCCTCGATCCTGGTGGCACCCTCATCGACTTCCGGCCCTGCCCCGAAAGCAGTGCCACTGGTGTCTGCCGCTCTCTGCTGACTAATTGTTGGGGCCAACTCAGGTTGGGAGGCATGTTCTGAATGGTGCAGTTCATCTTCCATCGGCATGCCCACAGATGATCTGGGCTCAGCAGCCCGATGAGCCTCCAATGTCTAGATCACTACACAGACAAGGATCACCCTAATCAGTTCAGTTATCTAACAATAAGTACTGGCATCAGAGAAATGGACTTATAGGAAAGGCATAAGCCTCTAGTGCTCTTTCCTCTATAGGAGTTTTCGTGGTAGGGGATCCCTAAGCACAAATCAATTCAATAATGGGCATCAGTACCCCACCTTTCCCCATTGGCGCTTCCTCCAATCCTTCAACTAAAGTGGCTTGATCAGCACCGATGTTCTCCTGAGTAAGATAAGGAAGGTGGGTTAACGATTGAAAAGGAAAGATAATATAGGAGAAGACAAGGGTCGAGGAATACCTCGAGCAGCTCGGTCACATCCATATCGGAGATGAAAATATGGCATCTCTCCTTGATACTCCCTTAGTGGGGTGCCCCCTGAGACCCTTCACCTTGGGATCCTCCTCTCCTTCACCCTCCCCCTCTCCTTCTACCTCCTCTCCTGCATCGCTGCCCACCGAATCATCGTTGTCATCATCCCCCGGACGCATCCTTTCCAGATCTTGCTTTTGGCTAAGCATCACTTTCACCACAAGAGGTAGCTCCACACACCGACTTAGTTGACATGTGTACGTGTCCATGGCCATTAGGTATGCATGTCGTTAGTGGAAGTTCACTCTATCGGCAACACAGATGAGCCCGAAATCTGGGAGCTGGATCTTGTCTCACACTATCTTCTTCCAGAGGGATTCAGTACTCATTAATTGCCGCTAGATTACCTATAACAACTATAGCGCGTCGAAGATCGTGTCATGGGATGGTTGGAGCAGGTATCATATTTTATTCACATGAAGTTCTCTAGCCGCTCTGTGGGACCCTCCTCCTCTAGTAAATGAGTGTGCAACTGCACCAAGCGACGCCCCCGCTGTTGAGGTCCCAGCCGATGTGGGCCCCATTGCCTGAGGTGCTTCTGGACCTCCCCCACTAGTAGCACCTGGCCTGCTCTCTTACCACCGAGGTTATGCACTATTGACTTTTAGCTGAAAATCTCACTTCTACAAAAGCCCCTCAGGGTATGTTATGGTCCAATGTTTAGCATACTCGGTTGAGAGGCCAGTGTTGACCCTGGTGGGAGGAATGGTGATGATATCGCCTGAGCCATAAGTCGTGAACATCATCCACAACTGACGAAGAAAACATGGGTGCCTATCCTCTCGAACATCTTCGTATACTCTCTTCGACATTCGCTGGAGGCATCCAATCTTTCAGGAGAACCTGGACGACACATAAGACTCCCAGAAGATCTTCCCATCAATTTGGGCCACAAGCACCCCACCTCGGATGCTCTGGAAGTAATCCTTCTACTCAAGTGAGTCTTGCCCATTGTCTATTAGCTGACCAGTTGGGGTGGGGAATGGGTTGAAGGTGAAGTTGTCCTGGTTACCAATCCTGATCCATACTCCCTCCTTGTTGAGCATAATTAGCATGACCCCAGCAATGTTCAGTAGAGATGGAAGCAAGCCGTTGCCTAGTGGACATATGGCATATGGAAAACAGTATCTGCCGCAGTGAGCTGCAACCCAGCCACGAAAGACCTGGAAGGGGCCACATACTCTCATAGGTGACCCCCCCTCTCGAGATGCATCCCAGAATGTAATATAGCTGAGCCATCACATGGACCCACAAGTAAAACCACTTGTTGTCATCCATGATGCACACTATCACTAGAGTCATTGGACAGATGCCCATCATTACGTCCCTCACCGGCAGGAGCCACATGCTCAGGAATGTAGTGAGAAATCTGGAGTAACGAACATTCAGTTCCCATGTCTCATTCACACTGTAGCCCCATGATTGGTTCTGCCCCACCTCTAAGACCCTCCAGTATGATCCGCTCTTGCTCCTCTGAGCTACGGTTAGACAACATCTTCCCCGACCTAGAATCTTGACTTCCAGATCTGTATCCAAGTATAGGCTGAACTAGTACTTGTAGGTGATGTCCTTCAGTATGTCCTGACCCTCAGCTTCTCCTTGGAAAACTCCAGCAGTTTCCACGTCAGTAAGGGTGCTCAGGATCGGTCGCCCCAAGTGTTCATCAGAGAGAAGAACTCATCATATTGATGGCCCTCCAAAGGGATTCCCATGATTTAGTGGATGTCCTAGAGACTTATGTTGACTTCCCTATGGTGAAGGTGGAAAGTGTTGGTATCGGGAGACCATCGGGTGAACAACTCCTGCCCATGCTCAGGCTGGTGGTAGAAATGGAATTGCAATGCCCACACCGCCTCAAATAGACCAATGTGCCGCAGCGTGAACCCAAATTTGTTGCACATATGGCGAACCCAGTATGCCTAGTCCCACTTTCTGGTCATGTTTCCTCCGGACCGTAGATCCCGATCCTGCAGCCAGCCTTTGGCCTCACCAGTGATGCTCTTACGGAAGGTTCTCACGTAGAAGGTCGACAAACTCTCTGCAACGGTTTCACCCCCAGCAATGTTCTTGGTCCTATGATTCAGGACATAGACACCCATATGCATTGTTTCTCTAGATAGATGACCATTATTGGTGATGTAGTATCAAGGAAGGTTGTCTTCAAGGGTCACCCATGACTGTGGTTTATCAACCTCGAAACCAGGGAGAGGGACCTCCTCCAGAATTCCGAAGTCTCACAACGATAGATTGTCAGACAAGACATACTCCTTTTGGGCGGGGGTTAGCATGTTGAAGAAGGTGTGGTTATTGGAAAAAAAACTTTTTGTGCCATAAACCTCTGGGTTCGCAACCCTTTCAGCTCTGTGAGTAGATGCTTCCCCCTAATAAACCCAGTTTGAGGCCATCTTCTTCCGACCACGTGTTTCGGAGGTGTTGCAAGAAATCTGGAAGACTAGAGCAAAATCTAGGAGTCTGGCATGCAAAATCAGTAGCTGTGGAGAAATTTCAGGGCGTGGCATGAAAACCCCCGGTTTGCGCATAAATTCCACCAAATATCAGTGTAATTACACACTGCCAATGAAGTTTTTCATGTGGGAGCAGAAGAAATTACACGAACAAGAGCTCAAAGCCTACCGCACGATAAAAGTCATACGAATCATGGGACCGTAAGCTTCTTTTATAAAATAAGCCCAGGTTCTACGACCGCATGAAAAGAGGTCCCATGGCTGGTTTAGTTTTGTGCACCGCTTCATATTTTTGCATGTAGGGGATCCACGAAGCCCTCCATTTCGGCATTTCCCTCGGAATCCGATCGTTGCAACCCATTGCCGATAAAATTCCATGGGGGCGCATTTGTAGACACTGAAAATTGAGTAAGTGGTGGAGAATGTTTTGAAATGACAAAGCAAAGTCATATTCAAACCTGGAGAGACGGTCCAGTGTGCTCGGAGTGGTTTTTCGAAAAAATGATGAAGTGCACGAAAAAATAAGTCCATTGCGGAAAGTAATGAGATTCATAAATAGCCCTCGGCGCAAGAGTGAAATAATTTCATGCCCGTGCCCCATGCGGTTTTAATTTCATGTTGCTTCATCTGTAGCATATTGATTTCATGATGACCTATATTTCGCACCCCCATCCGCCTATAAATAGAAGATGACCCCCTTCTTATTCATGGATGAAGAATCTGATCTGGCTCTTGTGCATGTAATCTACATTCCATGCACGCACAATATGGCCTTAAGGTATGGTTTTTTTTACGCCTAGTCACCCTAGGGTCCGCCTTCATTACAGATCCCCTTTGGCTTAGACTGAATTCCAATCCCTTTGGTGTCCGCCCCTTGTGCGCAATTCCTTCCATTATGCACAATCCAGCCAATTGTGCGAAATTCCTTCCATGGCATGCACCCCTTGTCCTTGCACGTGACCTCTGTAACTTGCACACAGTTCATAATTCTTGTGTGCAATCCTTTCTAGTTGCACACAACACCTTGGATCCAATTTCGCACAAGCATCACAAATTTCACGCCAGCCCAGTGTTTTTCGTACATGACCCTTATTTCACGTGCAGACCTCAAGGGTTGAGCGTAATCTCCTCGGGCACTCACGTCATGTGTCATTTTCCCGTATGGCATTCTAGATTCATATGAAGTAACTTAAAAGTCTCTTGGACGATACATCCCATTGCGTTGCTTTGCCTCATTATTCTTCACATAGGCACACTAACGACTGTTGCTTCATTGCATAGCCACACTAACTTGGATCCCTCGATGGTTCTCCCTAACACACCCCCTCACTAAGGCCTTGCTGATTCCTTCCCTATCACAAGGGTGAGGGGGAACCGATTTTGTAAGTCCTAGGGTTGCGATGCAAAGCCACCTCATCCGAGATGTAGGACATTAAACTGCCACACACTTCGTCCTCAACACATGACGTTAAACTGTGACCTGGCCTCGTGCCTCGCACGCAGGGTCCCCCCATGATGGATATTATCCATGCCCACTCATCTCCATGGGGATGGGATCAATCCTCACAGGGGATGGTATCCTCTTTATTGGAGTGGTGTTTGTCCGCGTGGCAAGGCAACCACCTTTGTGTAAGCACCTAACATTCCTTTTAGGAGGCAGCACCCCCGCTCCTCCTCACGTCCTTGGTACCAAGGCCAGTGGGGGATGTGATAGGTAATGAGACTCCTCCTTTATTCGGTCCCAAATCCCTCTACTGCTGCTATTTTTTACCCTTGGGGCTCCATACTAGATTATTTCCGGACACCATGTCCCGCTTAATGCCTAATCCCCTCTTCATTTCCCATGGACGCACCCTTCACGATGTGATTGTCAGGTCTCTCCTAGATCTTGTTTCTCACACTGAGCCTGAATCCCATGAGCTTAGAGTGAGAACCAACCATGACACACCTTTGGTTGTCTTATAACATAAGCCCCAAATTCCCTCATCTGAGCTATAGGATGTTAAACTACAAAGCACCCATGTCCCACATGATGTTAAACTGTATACCCGAACTACGGGGGCATTGATCCATGTAAAGGCATGGTACATTGGAATCCTCCATGAGGTTTAAGCCCCACCAAATTGGGTCATATATGAACATAAGCCCCAATCTATCTTGAACTATGGGGACATTGATCCATGCAAAGGCATGGAACATAGGAAGCCTCCATGAGGATCTATCCCATTATCCATTGTCCCTGACCGTCTCCATGTTAGTGTTCCAAGCCCCATTTCCACCTCAGGATGCCTCAGAGTGTAAGCCCCAATCTATCCCGAACTATATTGAATTTTATCCATGTCAAGGCATGGTATGTAGGAAGCCTCCACAAGGTTCATTCCCACCACCTGATCATTCCTTCATGTCAGGTTCGCCCCCGTCCCGCATGACGTTAAACTGTATCCACCTTAGGCCATCTCATAGCGTCAGCCCCAATCCATCCCGAACTACGGGGAATTTGATCCATGATAAGGCCTGGTATGTAGAAAGCCTCCATGAGTTTCAATCCCACCATCCATTTGATCCCCTGGTCCACCTTCACGTTGGATTACTGACATCATGGGTACCCTCAGAGTGTAAGCCCCAAATGCCACCTGGACTACGTGAACATTGATTCCCTGCCAAAGGGATATGTAGGAAGCCACCACGAGGCTCATGCCCATCACCCATGACTTATCCTAATATCTCCCTCAATCCCACGTGTCTCGGGAAGAACATACCCTAACCCATAGGTTCCAATTCCTCTGTGTCCCATCCATGCGTCCATTCTCACGGGTCGCCTCTTCAGGTTTCCCCTCATTTCATCGAACTACGCGGACATTGATTCCCTTCCATGGGGATACATAGGAAGTCTCTTCTAGGCCAATGACCAAGACCACCTTCAATCCTGATTCTTACCTAGTCCACCACATCCTGGTGGGATCATGCCACCTCATTCCCCTCCACATTATTCTGGATTCCACCCACGTGCTGGCCCCAACATCGGTGTTCCCTCCCATGGGTTCCTCTATCTAATCCACTCTTATCAGTGTTTCGTTCAGTCCGATCTGTCTCCGCTAGACATTAAAATTGTGAAAGGCCCTATGTTAAACATCTAAAGCTGAGGACAACATCAGATACATGCCTATGACATAGGATTCCCCACGTTCGAGGTGGGATGAATAAGGATTCATCACCTTCAAAAAAAACTCGATGATAAGGGAATGAAGTCAAACATGTCAATCCCCTAGCGTCAAGACACACCAGTAATTATCAACGCGAATACTCTTCAAACCGAAGGTTTCCGCCCTAACCGGACTCCTTGGAGTGTCCTGATAGAGGTAGTGCAATTAACTGGTTTCCATGATGATATGGTGCCGGGAAGAGTTTCACAAACTACGACATAAACCTATGAGGGAGACCTGGACAAGGTGATGAGCTCTGAGGAGGAATCCATAGAAGGAAGAACCGATACCCCATCAACACGGTTCGATCAAGGAGTAGACATCCTAGAATAAGGATTGGATTCCGTCCACCTTTGGAAAGAGGGAATGTGGGTTAGAAGCACTGGTTCCTCTTCATGATGGATTCCTACGAGTGCCCCGACAAAAGTGTCAGAAACAAATTGTAAAACCATAACAATCGTAAAATTTTTCAATTTCCCTTCAAGGACATGGATACTTTTCTCCAATAGATTTTTTGAATATCTCTTCCTATTAATGTTCTTTGTATAGTTTTTACGTATTTATTTCTTGTTTCGTCATTTTTTCTTCAATGTATTAAATTTATTTTGTGAGATTTAAACATTTAATAATTTTTTCTTCCAATAAATTTTCCACATTATCCAATTCCTTTTCCAATTTTGTGATCTCAACATGAATAAAATGAAATATTCATCAAATAACATTAAATCTTTCTTCAGGAATATCATGTAGAGAGGTTCGTAATTTTTTCTGATCACTATATATATAAGTGGCTTTCTTTCCTATGGTTGAACCCTGAGCCACCATCTCATTACATTACAAGACTGATTTTTCTTCAGTATTAGAGGGTAATGGTGAACCACACAATACATGTTTTTCAGACTTGGGGGACTTCTTCAACTGCTTCTTCTTATAATTTTTCATATTGGTTATGTTCTTTCAAGATGGATACTTTTTGTCATAAATGACTGAATCATCATCAGGACATCACTTCATTATTGACTATAGGATATTAAATTAAATCATCTTTTGAATATAATTACTGTAGATTATTCAAATTCTGTGAACAATTTCCCTCTGATACCAATTGTAGGAATCAAGACCACCCTAAGAGGGGGGATGAATCATGGCGTCAACTTTTTATCTTCTTTACTAGATCTTGTTCCCACGATGGAAGGAAATTGTTAAAACCGGTATCATGGATATGTGTAGTAATTAAAACATTCGCATGAAAATGGAGAAAACAACAATCTTTACATGGTTCACCACAAAGGGATGCCTTTAGGGTGAATACACCGATAGGATGACAGTCGTACCAAATTACACTAATCTTCACTATCTATGGATTACAAATTTTCAAGCATAGTCTATATTCCGAAGAAAATTCCCCTTAAAATTGTTAGGTATAGCCCACTGCTTCCCTAAGACCACTTATGTTTCCTCCCCCTGTATTATTTCTTTGGGATAGGTCTCTCACAGTTTATCAAATTGAAGGTGACTTTATGTATTTGGAAGGAAAGTCATAATCTCTGACTAGAAGAAGACACTACTAGTATCAATGTCCTGAATTTATGCTCTTTTTTATTCAGTTATATACTTTAGTTCAATTACTGAAATACTAAAACATCTTCTTCATTTCTCAAAAATCACAATCTCCCTTTATGATGTTTTCACTTTAGAAATTTGTACCTGATTATGTAGAATATCTATGATCTTGGTATCACACATGTTCTACGTACCACACCTCCTCTGCATACTGCCCTTTCTCTGCGTACCATGCCTACTCCACATATCATGCCTGGTATGTGTATCATATCTAACCAAAGTATCGTGTCTGCTGCATGTACTTAACCTTCTCCGCGTACTGCTCATGTTTGGTATACCACATCAGCTCTTCGTACTGCTCGTGGGTAAAACCATTGTGTACCACCACTGCATAACAACTCTGTATATTGAATATGTGTACTGCTTTCGCATATAGTTTCATCCTTCCACTAAAATCTTCTTTAAATTCTAATAATTATTTCATATCCCACATACCACAATTTCTAATGAAAAATATCATCAGTAGAGTACACTTTCAAATTTAGGGAACCATTCCATCATTCACATACTGATTCATCCTACTGAGAATCTCACTAGTGTACCGCTTTCAGACATAGCCGATTTCATCCATTGTGATCAATTTTTTTTATAGAATTATCCTTCTTATTAATGATGGGATTAGTGGAAAATATATTTGAAAATAACTCTACAAATTTCTATAGTTTATATTACCAGAGTTATCATTGTTTGAAAAAAATCTCCACATACTACTCTCCAATGGCATACTGTAAGCCTAAAAAAATCTATAAACATTCACAGCATTCAGTGTGTCTGCCGGTCCACGTACTGCATCTCTTCTACCAATGTCGATCCATTCCACACATCGTAACAACTTTCATGGAGAAGCATTATAATTCCATATAACATAATCTATCACCACATACAATCTCTATGATATGTTTTTTATAGAATTCCACATATTACATGCCTACATTATGTATCATTAGACATACCGCTTTCCTTCACCATCTACCATCACAGCGAACCGATTTCCTTTCATCACATCACTCTATATAGCATTTTTGCTACAAGGTACATGTTCACAATCCATTTCCATGACCTATTATGCGGTCCATGATCCAATATATTCAGTTTTTTTTAATTTACCAATATCATTTTTTGTTCTCCACCTTGTTCATTCCTATATAGAAGTCCTTCCATTTCCATAAACAAAATCTTAATTATGAGGTCCAAATATTTTTCTAACACTGGGAATTTACAATCATAAAGAACTCCAAAGGTAATTTACTATCATCTTTCTTCTTCAATAATCATTTGTCTTAAAAATTCATTCATTCCCATCAACACTAAATAAATAATGCTTCATTTTCACATCATTGTATGATCATTCTTTATTCATAAAATCTCCACATGATTCCTAAAGAAATGATGTATGTATCCTTAGGTAACTCTATCATGTGGTTTCATTGTTGTACACAGTGTATCCCCTTTGATACAAGTATTTTGAACTAATGATCAGTTAATAAATCATCTGAATTACCATTATACATATTTTTGATGTTCTTCATCATCTCCTTCTTCATTTTGATCTTCATTGAGAAGTTTTGACAATAAACACTACATTAAACACCATGTGGTCCTGACACTATGTCTCTGGAATTTATTGCCCAACATTGTATTGTGATTTGTATCTATTTTGAAAATCATGGATAGGACTTCAACTCATCTGACATATCTATATGAGTATTTTAATTCCCAAAAAACCATGTTTTTTAGATCATTAATGCATGTGGAAATGAATTCATGTAGACTATTAGAAATACATTTTCCCTTTGTTAAAATTTTATTTTCAATTTATATTTTAATTAATAGGTGGATAAAAAGGCTACAAGGACCCATGAATCTTGAGTGGATATAAAATTTGAGAGATGAATATTTTTTTAGCATGTTTGTTTTTCCTAGATAATTCATTTGTAAATAGGGTTCATAATTTTTTAACCAAAACATTAAAAACATTATTCGAAAGTATGTGGTTTTACATAAATTCTATAAATTATTTGACATAAAAACATATAAAAAAGATTAAATTTCAAATCCATAAGATAATATAATCTAGGAAAAAATGATATAACCCAATACGATGTATTTTTGTTAAGACATAGATGAAACACTCTAGGTGTACCCTACATATTTTATTCCCCCATTAAGAATTTCACTATATCATATTTTTTTTGAAAAATCACACAACTTCCACGTGGGAGTATTTTACAATGCAAATTGTGTTGTTAAACAGTGTTATAGGAACCTCTATGCTAGTGGTGAGCATATGATATTACAGATTTAGGGGGTAAAAGAAATTATTGGAGACTCAATTGACAACTAACCGATCAATAAGTAGACAACCAAGGCTACCCATGAGTAGCTCATCCATCATCATCAATTCCAAAAATTGAAAAGGGTTCACAATTACAATTCAAGGATAATGTTAAACCCATTTAACCTTAATTCCCAATGGATTGGAATGTACACTAATACTGACATCTCTCCATTCAGTGTTATATATGTTCAAAATAAAAAAAACCAAACAGAAATTCACTATTAAAAGAAAAATGACAAATGCACCTTCTTGAGACCTTTCAAGAGTCCCCAACAGAGGAGATCCACCTTCAATATGTGAAATATTAGTGAAACCCACCAAGTTTAATCATTACTTCACACATTCACATTTATTACATGGAGAAAAATTTGCACACAAGGTGTGTGAGTGGGGGGGGGATTGATTCTTGTATTCATTATGATTCTAATCATCATTATTAGTTTTCTATTTTTTTATTAAAGCATTTTATTTTCCCCTTCCCCCATTTTTTGGTCATAAATAATTGTTTTTGATTTCCACCTAATCATGTATAGCATTGAAAATTTATGATTAATTTACCTATATTTTTTTAACATTTAATAATATTAATTTCATCAATTTCTTCTAGGTTACAAAAACTATTTAACATTTTGGTGTAATTTTGTAGTAAATTTGTTTTTGGGAAAATAAATAATTGGTTTTATCAAAAATTAACCTTATAGATGATTCAAACCATATCTGTGATTATTTATTGGGTTTGTAATGTTACTAAATATTTCAACAGAACATTGTACTCAACATTGATGTGAAAATATTAATATATTAATATAGAGTAAATAAATTTTATGTTAATATTTTTTATCTTAATAAAAATATTTTTCAATTTATTTGTTTTATATCCAAAACATTTCATTAGTTTACTTTGTTGAACTTCACATTTGTATTTATTGTCCAACTATTGTATCCCATAGAAAAAAAAACAAAACAAATTCTCCAATAAACAAGGAGGGGAGTGATTAAATCTAAAAAATAAGGGGACATCAATGTCATGATATTATGGATTTACTTTTATGAATACTTACATGAGTGGGTATTGAAATTGAATTTAATATGATATAGGAATGGTTCAATGGAAATAACTAGGTAAGTGGATTTTTTTAAAAGAACCTATAATTTCTATAATGAATGTGGAAATAATATAATTAAATGGTTTTGAAACACACCTATGGAGAGTTAGAGGCACAATTTACTTTTCAATCACATTCTATAACTTTTATCATACATATTTTTGAATATTGTTTTGATGATATTTTTGGAAATATTTTTCCATGATCCCTCAGAATACATCCTTTTTGCAATTTTGATATTCATTGAATGTCATATCATCATTTGGTTGTGAATATCTCTATTCATCATTTTTGAGATGTGAATTTTCCTAGTAGTGAAAATTTTTATGTTTGTGGCTGTGATAGAACAATGATTCATAATTTTATGTCACCCTAATACCATAAAATTAATTTTTACTATTTTGAAAATAAAAAAATTAATGAATAATGAACCATAAGATTACATTAAATTTTTTTAATTTTATAAAAGTAATTTTTTTTATAATTAAAATATATTAGGAGGGGATTTTGAGGGCCATAGTTGAGGTAAAGGGAACATTTCCCAACTGGTGTAATCCTAAATATAAACAAGTAGAATCAATTGTACCATTTGGAAAATATGTAATTCTAATTTAGTTGAAATTTATTCTATGATGAACAACATTCATTGTACTACAAATCATCAGAAGATAGCCAAGAAATATTGGTCCATTCTGGTAAAATTCTGAAGTGATCATTCTAAAAAATATAATATGGTTGATGATAAATGTTCTTATAGTTATTTTAGAAATGTCACCCATTCTATAAATTAATTGTCTAAAAAATATACAGTGACATATTCAATATGTGGGTAAAATAATTTTAGTTTTTTCAAATGAATGATATGATTTTATATTCTACCAAAAGCATGATCTATGTTGCATTTAAAAATGTTTGTTCCCAAAACCACATCAATTTATTGAAATAAAAGGGAACCTTAATTTTCATGTCCTATAAAGGGGAAACATTTATCCATTTGGATATTCAATATATTCCTCCCATTAACATAGAGGTTTTGGATCTTCCAATCTTTACAGGGAGATATGAAATAGACAAAAAGATCCACTGAAGCTACATCATCCTTTAAATGGTGGGATAACTAGTGGGAATTAATTATAAGCAAGCTGAAAACATTTCAAATGGTTTCAAAAGAAAATATTAGAAGTTGTTAGAGAGTAATTTGGGTTTCAAAACATTTCATTCAATGTATCATTTACTATTTCTTATTTTAAGTGTTTCATTATTAATGTGATTATAGTTATATTAATTTATAGTCAGTTAGTGTTAAGATTTGTTGTTGATAATTGTATAGTTACGATTGTAAAAAAAATGAATACTTCTATTAACAACTATTTTGGAATTTAAAACTACATTCTAATCGAATTTACCATGTATAAGTGATATACCATTTAAATATTATGGTAAAAAAATAATTGGTTCAACATGTGTTAATACAAAATATTATAAACTAATCAGGATACTGATTAATTTCAATAGAATACTATCCAAAGTGCAGTTGATATAAATGAGAAATGAAATTAATATTTTTCTATAGAAAAAATGAACCCTTTATCTCCCATTTCACAAAAACCTTTTTTTGTTAACTTTAAAATCATTAAATTCAATTATTTTAATCAAAATATTTTAAATACACCCCCCCATTTATGTGTTCTAGATTAATAATAAACACTCTAGACCACCAACTATCCTTGACATATGATCTAGTGTCTTCCCTAGAATAAATAATATCATATAAATCCTATTATATTTTTTATGTCAGGAATGAATGGTCAGAATCCAAAAAATATTTTTTCTCACACACTTCAATTTCCGTAGGGAGGTTGTAGATGTGTGTTATGGGATATTTCTAATGGGAAGTGAGTATTATTGTATTTTGTATTCTATTGTTGTTACATACTATGAATTATGTTTTTTTAGAGGTCATATATAGTCACATGGATATTTTTTTGGTCTTTCGTGATTAATACTTTTCTAATTCAGATTATTTGGATTGGATAGTATAGATATTGGTTGTATCATGGTGTTACACGTTATAAAATGGATATCAATATGGTTAATTATTGATTCAATAATTGTCCCATTAATTTTTTTACTTCAAAATGAAGGATTGTATTCGTTGTTTTTTCTAGTGGACAAGAGTTTTTTCATAACAATTTTTTATTAGTGGTACTATCATAAAAAAGGGCATTAAAACATACTTGTTTTTTGTGTATTTAGTATTAAGGGGTTAGGAAAATTGAATTTTAGGTATTAATTTTAATAGGGTTCCTTGAATTCTCAATTCCTTGTCTTAACATGAGTTACAATTGGGGTTCATAAATTTTTATAAGTTTTTATACATGGTTTTTGAGGTCATTTTAATGGAATGATTATGAAGTTTATTAATGTTAACATGTTTATTATAAAAGTTATTCCTCTAAAATAGAATAATTTATAATATTTTAAACATAATATATTTTTATAACATGATATCGATAATTATAATTGGTTATATCGTTATAGTATTTTCTCGTGATTGATTTGGTTTTTTCTATTGATTTTTTGACGCTGCCTCCTAGAAGAGATCTTAATAATCCAAGAGGGTGATCCATAAGATCATTTACCTAAAATAATCCTCAACTATACCCTTTGTTGGTAGAATATATAATCCAAAAAAATTATATTATAGGTTAAGTGGGTTTTGGGAACTTAGGACGTTAGTGGGATCATGGTTTAGAATTTACAATGAATCATACACTCGTCTTTCATGTTCACAATGAACCCTAGGAATTTGAGGGGTGTCTCGATAATATTTATAGGTTCTTTATATTCTTTGAGAATTGTGTAGTCTCTATGGTTTTTTTTCATGTACATATATGGGGGACCAAGAAGGTGATATGAAGTCTCTCTTATTCACACTATGATTCATGAGGAGTACACAAGGGATTTATTCAATAAAATATCTAATACAGAGTTTATCATAATGGAATTACAAGAGGAAAATATGTATGAGTTTCTAAATTTGGTGTATATAGAGTGTACCATAATGGAAAATTCCACCAGTTATTCAAAGCATGGGCATTTGGAATAAGATATTGTCACTGATGTGTTCTAAAAGGCTAGAAGGATTGAGTTTCAGTGGAGTCCAAAAATTGAGTTGATGTAGATTATTATATGAATTACCACCATTATAGATGTAGTTGAGAAAGATTCATTGGATGATTTAAACCTAACTAATATGATTGGTTAGGGTGGGGTTTTTGGTTGGTGTGTAGTTAGCCTGGGTGTGGCTTCTAAATTCTAAATAAATAGAATGGTTTGTCAATTTTCATGAAGACCAGTTTTGTGGTCTTTATCCGGATAAAATCAGTTTTTATACTATCAGTGGGGAAGCCATGTTCATATGAATCCTTAACATATAGAAGAACATATTTTGATTCATTACAATGGAGTATTGAACTGTTTGAATAATTTTTGTGCATGTAAATCCCTGGGTAAAAATGAAGGATCCACTATCACCAACGGTTCGTAGGTTTGTACTGGTTATTCCAATGTTGGTGTCTCTAAGAATTAAGGCTTTGGAGATGTTTAGGTGTCTTAGTCTAGATGTATTTTTAGAGATGAGTTTATCCTGGGGAAACTAAATCAGGGTATGCTGCTATTACAGGTACATTGATTATTTCATATTCTATAGTGGTATCTTTGTTTGATAGAAGTGGTAAACATTATTTCTTATCATAAATCCAAGTTTAAATGTAATAATTATATTTGGAATTTATTTTATACTTGTTTTTCATTTCGTCATATTTAATAAAGCGGTTCGAACTATGTTTTTAGATCCCCTTCTATTATGATATAATACCAGAATTTGATGTGGGGTGGGATTTATAATTTGTTGATTTTTTCCTCATTGACATGACTATAAAAATGGATTTGGGGATAAATTTTTTATCCTAAAGAAATATTAGTAATGATATGATCATTTATTATCTAGAAATTGGATCAATCGTATTTTTCTATGTGAATGAGACTCTATATTAGGATGAGTGGGATCTATTGTCCATTGTGATTGGGAAAAATTCTATTGGTTATTAGAGATATTTCATGGTGAATTTTACTCTCTCAAGGTAATTAATCTACTTTTAGTGGTGTGTTCATATCCTGGGATATTTCTGGATTATTTTTATAGATTACCACAATAGTGATTGGTCATGTTTATTAATGACATTCTCCCTGGTATGATTTCGATTTTTATGACATCTTATCAAATGACACCTAATATGTTTGTGATTATTTAATTTTATCATGAGGGAAAAGATAATAAATTATGTATTCATTCTAGAATTTCACCTTAGGTTTCTCTATATACTCATTTATTTGAAGTCAACTTACAGTCCCAAACATTTGTGGATTATAAAAATTTGAATCGAGTGATTATTATGTATATTTATCATTTTCATATGATTGGGAATATTTTTGATCAAATTATATGGTCTCATTGTTTTTTAGAGTTTTATATTTGTTCAATTTACCATCAATTTTGAGTCTAGGATGTTGATATGCAAGTCACGTTGTTTAGGATTCTATAAGAACATTTCAGATTTCCGATTGTGCAGTTTGGTAGGAATAACACTTCCATAGTGTTTATAGATTTGATGCACCATATAATTAAACATTTCTTGGACGATTGTTTCCTTAATTTCTGATATTATATATTGGTGTATGCCAATTCATAGAAGATGAATACATTCCATTTCTATATCATTCATTGAACCTTGAAGGATCAATATCTATAGAGTAGGATTTCAAAATTTATGTTTTTCATCCATGATATGATATTAATAGAATATATGATATATTATAGTCGAATCAAAGTTGATCCTGAAATGGTATAGAATGTTATATCCAGACATCAGCCCCAAAATGTGTTAAAGATTGGGAGCATCCAGGGCATAGATGGTAACTATAGACTTTCTCTTCAATATTTCTCAAAACATCCATCATTAATCAAAACATTATCTTATAAGGTTGTCATGTACAAATATAATGGAAATATCCAATATCAATGGTGGAGATAAATGTATGATTGAAATTATAAAATGTTTTAATTCATCCAAAAATGATTTCAGGTTATGATGTTTTTTGTGATGATACCTGTATGGGTTTGTGATGTGTCTTGATATTGAGGAAACATGTGGTGTTCAATGCCTCCTTCTAGATAGCACATTATGAGAAAAAAATTTCCACCCATGATATTGATCATGATTTAGCAATGCATGCACTCAAAATGTGTTATCCCTATATACTTAGGAAAATTTTTAGTGTTTATTTTGATCATAAGAGCCCGGAATATATTTTTTACTCAAAGGGATCCAAACATGAGGTAGAGTCACTAGGAGTAGTATCATAAGAAGATTGATTTTGATACATTTTAAACTTAAAGGAAAGGAATTGTGGTAACCGATTTGTTGATAATAAAATTACCAATGTAATACATGATGGAATTGGTTGATGAGTGGCCTTTGTTAATTTTTTTTGAGGAGATGAGCTTGGTAATGAAAGTAGTTCGGATTGATGAAAGAATAATATTCTTTTAATGATAGAGTTTCTTTAGAGAATGTGATAGAAACAAGTTAAATTTTTTTTCTAAAATCCAATATTGTGGGGAGACCTTGGGTTAGTGGTATCAGTCTCCCAGTGGAAGTTTTTGTTTCCATAACAGGTTTGTTGTTTCAAAATCTCTGAGGATGGAGTAGATGGATAGTGTGAATAGTTAAAATTGGTATGTACACAATGGGGCTACTAGGATATATAATGAATTGAGGCATTGGTATTGGTGCCTAGGGATGAGGTGATATATTATCTATTTTGATTTATGATATCTCAATTGTTAAATAATTATGGAAAATTCTAGAGACGTGCTTGTTTTTTGTTTGATTTAATAATTCCGATATGGAAGTGGGATATAATTTCATAGGATTTCATATTTAGGTTTCCATGTTATCATGGCGTGAAGGATGTTATTTGAGTGATAATTGGTCGAATGATGAAATTATAACATTTCAACATAAATGATATTATGAATGTAGAACACATGTTACTTGTATGTCAAATAGATTGGGAGACATCATGGGGATCCATCTATGGGTTTCTCTAATAGAGACGTAAGGTTCACATCTAGGTTCTGGAATTCATTATTGGAATCTTTGGGTTCCCTGAAGAAATTGAGCAATGAATATCTTCCACATATGGATGGATTGACACAGAGGGATGTCATTCTTCTTATTGATATGTTATGAGATTTTTTGATGGATTTTGGTTGATCATGAATATTTTCATCTCTGCAGGTTGTGTGTGGCAAGAATAATAGATTTTAGGACGTCATTTAGAGGGATACATTTCAATAATTATATAGGATACCTTTTAGATCTCCATTGTCAATGTAATAGTTGGGAGAGTGGTTCTTGGTTAGGTCAAGTCATTCTTTGGAGATGAATGATATAGGGTAGTTGATATAAAATTAATTGATCACTACCTAGAGTCATTAGAAATAGAAAAAAAACTATCAATTTTGGATTGTTGGGTTTGAAGTTGGTGATCAGTTACTTCTTATAGTTTTACCTCATATGGGAAATATTCAATGAGTTATGAAGGGTATGTAGGAACCAAGGATTCTAGGCCCCTTTATAATCATGGCATGAATGGGGAATATGAATTATATATTGAGAATACCATAACATTTTGCAGCTTTCCATGATTGGTTTTCTATTTAACTATTGAGTTGGTATATATAAGATCTATGCAATGTGATTACAGGGTACGTAGTTGGTCTTGATCATGATAGAACTATTTTTTTGGAATCATTTGATATTATGTATAACAAAGATATGTTATTTCATAGTAAAACAATTACATAGGATCAAGTACTATTACAGTGTTGCTGGGATAACCCCTAGATGTGGTAGAGAGAACATTGCTGTGGTAGGATGAAAATTCAATTTTTGTGAGTCCAAGATCATGAAAAATTTTTGGGGATATAACAAATTTATCATTGGTATATTGAATCATGATGTTATCTTATATATTATATCGAACTTAATTTTTTTGGTTTCCTTTTTTGGTTATGTGAATGTATGTTTTACAAGGATGTAGAGCCTTTTCAATGAACTTTGAAATAAATATATATAATTTATATCTATATGGATTAATTTACCCACAATATAATTTTGAAAATGGATTCATGAGTTTTCCCATGGGACCTATGTACCGAATGTTTTGGTTTTGATGTGTTATCTGTAGAAATATGCTATGAATTGTCTATTGGATGATTAGAGATCATGTAATGATTAAATGAAATTTACTAGTTTTTATAATGATTTATTACATCAATTTCATTGAAATACAGGATTACACACTATGTAAAGGTTTCATGTCATTTTATAAAAAATCATGATTTTAAATCTCAAGTGATCTGTCTTATAACATCTTTTAAATACATGGAATTACACATTGTTAATGGATTGAATTACATGTAACCATCTAGTATAATGGTTCTAAAAAATGAATCACATAAATTTTTTTAATTAATTTTTTATCCACATCTCTCACAATCCAGAGCACGATGAGTTGATTTTAGAGATATCCACTAATTCTATATCATTGTTTTGGTGATTTAATGATGTGCTGGTTGTGGTGAATCTCTTTGGGAATGAGGTATGATAGTTTATTCATTTAATATTATTGTAGTTTCAATATTTGATGAATTTTTGGTTCATAATAATATCCAATTGATGTTTTCTATCAATCCAATACTATTTTTCAGCTTTGTATTTTGAATGCTGATTTGTGGTTTTTTGATAATTGTTATCAAAGTTGGAGATGTATTTATCATCCATGAGGTAGGTGTTTCTATATAAAGGTTAGATTATTTGAATCTATTATGAATAATGTAATTTTTTTTTTGTTTTTTCATTAAATTAATGACATAATTATTTTTAATGTATTTCATGGAATGGTTAATATTTATACTAGTAGTTTCCATTAAAATGATATTATTTCACACCAAGTGTTATATTAAATTCATGAATGATGTTTTTTTATATTGAAAATGTCTTACTATAACCAATATGGATTATCATTTCTTTGAAAATTACTTATAAATTGCGATATTGGTTTTGAAAAGGATTTCAAGAAACATGGAACATTGGAGATTGTGGTGTATTTGGAATAAGATATTTTTGAATTATGTTTTTTGGAAAAACTATGGGTTACTTTTAAAAAATGGATGAAATTTGGCATTAATTGATATTGTTAGTTACCAAAATATATCTTGTTTAAGAATGATGAATTTCTAATACTTTTTCTTGAAGGCTACATCATAATACAGAGTGGTTTCTTATTTATGGTTTATTTATCACATGATGGATTATGTCATGGATTACTTATCACATGTTTTTATTTGAGGTAATATCACTAGGATTCACCTAAAATATTATTTCATGGATATTGGTTTACTTACATACCTTTTGGGGTATCGTTAAAACATTAATATTTTATCAGTTATACAAATCATATTACATTTTTTTTGAATATGATCGGATTTTATGGAAGAGAAATCCCAAATAATTTACTTGTGGGTTATGATTTATTATTATTATTATTAAAACTATTTTTATTTTAAAAGATATAAATTTTATCTCAATTTTATCAGATCATGTATATACACTATAATCATTTCATACATGTAATTGTGATGTTCCCCAAATTTATCATTTGGAAAGATACATATATTGTATTATAGGATCCATATCCAGGCAATGGCATATTGTAGTATTTTTTCTATCCTTGTTATTATAGCCTTCAATCTATTATAGTTAATAGGTTACAATAGGTCACATTAATACTAATTGGCCTCTCCTAATGTATAATTTTTTTATTTTTATTTTCCTTTTCATTGAATTTATTGGTTGTGGTTGTTTATTTTTTTCCACTGTGATCTCAGGTAGAATTTCTTGTTTCTATTAGTTTCAAGACTTATTCTATTCTCTTTTTTATACTCCATTATGAAGGTCCGACTCAGGTGTCTTGTTTATTTGACATGGGTATTATCACTATAATCCTTTTATGGAATTATATAATAATTTAAATAAATTATATTTTGATAAAATAATATTATTAAATAAATTTTATTAAATATAATCATAAAATAGATTAATTATGTCAAAAATACATTTTTAGGGATCCAATTTCGTTATTCTTAGAGAATAATTATATTTTAAATAAATATGGAAATTTATTAATAGTTTTAATTCATATACATAGAAATGGTTTTTGATAAAATAAATATTTATTTTTGAAATCATTGTGGAAAAATTATCCAATTGTGATATTTTTTATAATTTTAAGAGACGATCGAAATTATTTGTCTACAATAAATATAGTTATAATATATGGCATGAATTATGGAATCATAATAAATAAAAAATAATGTAATATATAAAATAAAATGGTCCACTTCCATATAAATACTCCTCATATTTATATTTTTTTCTGAAATTGTTTTGCTAATTTTATATAGCATTAATGAATCCTCCAACAACATTATTATATATTAGGTTTATAAAATCACTTATTTATGAACATCACCCTCCCCCACATCACCCTTGGTATTATTTAATTGATTCTAGCCATTCTAAATATAAAATAGTGTAAAAAAATTATCTTGGTAGAAATCATCTGCAAAATATATTGGATTTCTTATAGATATAATTATATTATCATATACAGTCCAAAACCTATGATAGTAAATTAATAATGAATTTTCATATATTTTTCTATATAATGAAACCTGACATCCCAATACTCTTTATTGAAAACCCTGTAACTTAACATTACTAATACATTACCACTCTATTTCCCTACAATGTCTCCCAAATGCCCATAAGAAATTTCTCTGAGGATTTATAAAACATCCTCTTTGAGGTAGGAGATCCTCTAATTATCCTCATTATTCTCCCACTATCCTTACATCAAGCCTTTTTATTTTAAATTATTCCGGTTTGGATATGTTTTTATACATCCATATTAATATCCTTAATAATCAAAAATATTTACGGGCCCCTTTCTCTTTCATTCCCCCATAGAAAAAAACATTATGTACCAATGTTATGATGTTGAATTCATCTAGTGATTTTCCATGTCAACAGATTATATAGTGAGAACCGATCTCCATTTCCATTGAAGGGTATTAATATTTCTAAAAACATCCTCCATTAACATGGATATAATTGTATATAACCCATGTTCCACAATAATTTGGATTAAATTAATAAAATACATCATTTTGTTGTATAATCTATGTGGAACACTTATGCATTTACAATACATGAATGTGGTGGGTATTCACAGAAATATATAACCCTCCAATTCACGTGGTTATGTTTTTATCTCATGAGATTCCATGTATATTTTAAAAGAGTCTATCATATGCACACTACATTATGATGTATTTTCATTTATTCTCTTGTTATTTTTTTTTGATATCATGTGTTATGTTGTTGACAAATTTCTTGGATGACATTATGTTTTCATGTAATATCATGTCTCATTGATTATGATTATGATTATAACCCTACTTATGTTACCTTGATATGCCTCTTGGATCACATATATAGATTTAACTAATTCTATCAATTTTTTATTCCTTTATAGGGTTTCATAGATATCTCTTTTCAAATATACATCCTTATGTTATCACTTCCATTTTTTGAAGAATTATGAAATTTAGTGGCATGTTAGTGATATTTTAAATAATTTCATTGTATTTATGTAGAACTTTGTTATTAAATTAACCTAATTTCCCAAATACACTTAGATTCAACATATTATGGGTTTGTATTATGTGGACCATTTTTTAATAAATTAGTAATTTGAGGTGTAACTAATATGGGATTCCAAAGACTGTATCATAAAAATTTATTGTTTTTTATTATGATTGGAAAACTCAGGTGAAATATTTATGGGAAATTATAAATAGAATCAAACATCCTGATAAATTGGTAAATTATAGAGTATTTTTTCCAATAATATAAATCCCTTATGGTTAGTTTAAGTTGATGTGGCTCAAGAATAGAGGTACCTCGGGGAAATAACAGTGAAATGGTACCCTTGTGATGGACTTAGTTATTTCCCTAGCCATAAAAATCAGACATGTTTCACCCCACATTTTTCATTCTTAGTGGATATGCATTAGTAAATTCAAAATATCATTTAGAAGTATAATTAAATAAACTTAGATACAAATATGAATTAGTTTAATGAAACAAATTAGGATAACATATATTAAATTAGAGAAATTTATTGAAACATGAAAATATGTCATTTATGTGTTATTCCATTAATGTTAATGGTTTTCTATTTATGTTAATAAATTTTTAAAAATTGGAATCCCTAATTTATCTTTATATTTATTCAATGGATGGAAAAGTGATAAACTATTTCAACGACCAATATAAGGGGTAATGTGACGACTACACAAATAAAATACAAAACCATATAATATAATGAATCAAAAACATTGTGACAATACATTCCCAATTGATTCAGGTTCATTGTATAAACCTTAATCATGATTAATGTTGAAATCCACATATGAATGAATATGTTTCTATTGATATCATTATGCGCAAAATGGCCTCTGGATTCCAATGGATCATGAAATCCCTTAAATAGGGAATTGTGGATCAACTCCATTGGTAATATATTTTCTATACTTAAATGACATGATGAAGACATGTTCATACTATATAATTATAATATTTAAGGATAATCTAATCATGTTTGGATGTTGGTAAAAAATTTGATGACATAGGATGAGATTAATGTGACAGACTCGAAGAAATTTATTAAAATATTTTTCAATGAAACTTTCCATCATATATCTAACATAAAATTAATAGGGACATCCTTAGCCTCATTCAAAAGGATGGTGAATCCAATGGGATGTATGAGGAAAACATTTCAGGGCCTATATGATGAGCCTTTGAATTTACCATAAGCCATGAATGTAATGTCGACCACTTATTTAGTGGGTTGAATCTGAGTTTACGAAAATAATTCTAGTTATAGTCATTTAATGTTATGAAAAAATTATTCAAATTTTCCTTAATTTTGAAATATTGATCAATGAATATTACGTTTTTCATGACGAAAAGTTGTATATAATTGATTTTAATTCTAGTGACTCTATAGATAAGTATATTGTTTAAATTTATTTCTAACATCACGCTATTCAAACTTGTGCTAATAAGCATCCTAGATATTACATAAATGGTATCATGAAATGATATTTTTTTCATGAGGGAGGTAATAGATATTGTGATTTACTATGGGTGAAATCCAATCTTTTTATGGACTAATGGAACTCTCCCATCAACCATGTAGTTGTTGACTAATGATTTAACATCAAACAACATTGAAGAACTGGTGATCTATTTTATAAGACAATGGTTGTTAGAATTAATCAACAACAATAGACTCCATGGACTAGAGAGAAAGTGTGACTGTATGATATCAAAAAATATTGATGTGGATCCAAAAAAGTATTTTCTAACCGTTATAGAAGTTATATATTCTTGAAAAGTGAACATACTTTTTCAATCTTGTTCTTGAAATTCTTTTATATCACATTTGTATAGTTGACATATTCTAAAATTACATCAAAACATTGATTTCAAGTTAACAGTGAAGTTAAAAAATGGTTAAATTGACGAATCTCATTTATATAACTCATCTCTTGTCCATATTATTGGGTTTAATTCAAGGAAACCATGGGATATTCCCCTTAGCTGAATTAATTTCTATTATAGTAAAAAACATTATTTCATTGTATTGAGCTAAAATAAATTTGTTACATATATAAATCACCCTCCATATCACAAATAAACTTCGATTATATACAACCGAAAGGTTGAGGGTGAATTAATATTTGGTTCTATAATCTCAAGCATGAGTATTATTTCCTTGTAATCAAACGTATCTAGATAATTTCATTGAGAATAATGAAATTTTTTTCTTTGGTAAAATTCCCATTAGATGAAAATTTACTCATATGTTCCCAAATAATTTCTCAGTCTTTCTCCTAGACATTTTGATGAGTTCTCAATGAAATAAATACATGGATATTTATAAATATCCAATAATTAATATAGAATGGTAGTTTTTATAAAGAGTATATGAAGAAACAATTACAGGTGAATCTGGATAAAGGTTTTTTAGTTCCCTATGATTCATCGTTGAGTGGACCAATCCATTTTGGAAATAATATTTATTGTTCAATGCGACTCTACATTTTTTATCATGAGATAATCATGACCTTGATAATGAAAAAGTATCACCATATATGTATTTATGACTTCTTTTATCAACATCTTGGAACCTGTTACATCATTAAGATTTATCATTGGTCAAGATGTTATAATGTAAAAATAACAAGGGGGATATCTACAAGGATTATTTTTATAAATTGTATGAGGATTATGAGTTCGCAATGATGCCATATAGACTGAATAATTCTACAATAAATTTCTTAATCTTAAAGAATATAGTGTTTTGGGATTTCCCAAAATAATGTTTCGTTTGACATTATAGATGTTTTTAGTAACTATAATTATTTAATGGAGGAACATGATTCCAATTTAAATAAATTATTAATGATATTACAAAAGAAATTATATGTAAATTATAGGAAATTTCTATTTTTGTTAGAGTAATTAAATATCTATGGTGATGCTATAACAATGAAATTGATATTTGTGAATCAATAACTAACAAGTATAATTGAAGGATGACTAATACCATCATCTATGACAAAAATACATTATTTACATAGATTAGAAAAGTTATATCATATATTTGGAGGGGAAATATTGATTTTAAATCCAAATAACAAATATTACATGAATGGAATTGAGGATTGTCTTGAATGATGAATTTGAAGAATTATTTTAAAGAGTTTATTAATAGCCCATTCAGTACACCTAAGAAATCAATTCCCACTAGTGGTAAAGAATTTTTTATATATAGTGTTTCAAAAAAATGAGGTTTCATTATGTAAAAATGGAATATAGTATTTTTATATATTATTTTTCAAACAAATTAATTATCACTGAGCCTAAAAACCCAAAATAGGATCTATAATTGGCATCCCTGATATTCAAATTTATGATTTCATATAAAACATAGCTCTTTATTTCTAAATAATAAATGATTTGTTTTCATAAATTAAAAATAACATTGTCAAGAAGATAAATATATATTGTGTGTTTTAGAATTAGATACATCACATAAAAACATAAAACAATGAAAAAAGATCATCATTATTGAAATCATTCGTAACATGCTCACACATAAACCTACATGGGATAACCTTGGAATATTCATAAAAAAGGGGCTAGATATAAAGACTCGTAAGGGAATAAACAAGAAATAAAACGAAGCCAATAATACATACTATAAAATATTAATATAAATGATCCATAAAATGGATGAGTATCATAATCATGTACGATGAATCTTGATATAACATGATAATAATAAAAGAGAAATGGTAAATATGGTAATAACATAAATAATTTCATCATAAACAAAGGTTACAGGTGAATTTAAAGGAATATTGATGGTAAATGTACCATAATAGAATCAGGATCACTCCATATCCCACCATGAATACTCATGAGTGTAAATATTACCCAGTGAATTGGAGAACTACATAATTCCGGGTGCACCCATCACATTCCTTTCATTCTCATCTATTGTGTTCCATATAGATCATAAAACATTGATTTATTCGTAATTATATTTTATTCCATGATTGAGTAGTGTGGAATAAATATATGTATGTACCAACTCAATAAATTACAAGTTTATAAAGGTGAAAACACCTTATATTAATTTTTTATGGTATTTTCTATACAGTAATTTTGGAATTGAAAATTCACGGTAAAATTTCCACCGCAAAACAATGTCACATAAAATTCATAAAATGTTTTTTTTCGAGAAAAAGGTCTTTCATAATTTTGAAATAAAATGATATATAATAAAGACATGTAAATTTCTTTCCCAGCAATTGGGATTTATTATAGAATATGTTAGATAATAATGTGTATTGAATAAATAAGAGGAAATGGGGACCACTTATTTGAGTGTGTGACTCCAAATTCTTGTGTGAAGCTTCTTAGGAGCTCAGGGGAACCGTGTGAGAACTATATAGAAGGTTGGTAAGAGTATAGAATTTTTTATAAAGATTTTTTGTGTAGATAAATGAAAGATTGGGTGGGGTAATAGAAAATGAGTGCAGATTTCATTATTATTTCTCAAACATAGGATTTGGACTCTATATAATTATATAAAAAAACCACAAACTGTCAAAAAAATTTCACTTTTTTTAGTCCATATGGTATTTATTTTCATTATATAATATGTACAAGGACTGATCTATGTAAAATAATACACTTAACAATGTGTAAATGAGCCATACTATTAAATAATTTATTTTAAAAACATAAAATATATTAATTGTCTAAGAGGATTCAAAAAGGATTTATAAATTTAATATCATATCAAATAAAATCACATTATTTTAATGTTAAAAAATTTATTAGTCTTTCATACCAATTAAAATGTTTATTAGTTTACTTTTTGGACATTAGGATGTCATAATAAATATTATATATTTATATGGTATTTAATTTTACTCAAAAAATCGAGTAACTCAGAAATGAATTAAAAATTTACTATTGTATAATATTGATGCTATGATACCAACAAATTTTTTTTATCTAAATAATTATCTGAACATATTTATTTTCTTTTTTAAAATATTAATCGACTATTATTGATAAATGTTATGTATTTGAGAGAAATAGTTTTGGATCCCATATTAAAATTTCATTTACATCATAAAAAGTATATTATTTTTTATATTTAATAAGCATTACTAATTAAAATAAAATATTCATTAATCTAAATAATTGTCTTATTAATTTTATAAAATTAATTAAAAATAAAACTTATGTTTTATTGTGTAAAAATATATTTTTTATCAAAAACATGCCAAAATTATCTATGATGTAAAAATATTCAATAAATATATAGTCATAATATAAATTAAAGGTATATATAAATATCCATATTATCTGGTTAATTTTTTTCTAGTCTTTGTCAAATTATTTTTTCCCTTAATTATTGTATTTTACTATTACCATAGTAATAAATTTTTAATGAATTTATTATTCATATTCTTCGAAAATTAATTTAAAAATCCAAAAAAAATATTAATTATTAATAATAAATATATTTAATTCATTAATCGAAATAAATTCATAGCGTTGGACAAAATATATTTAATATAAATCCCCCAAGCATGATGAAAACCGGTTTTTTGGAAAAAATTATAGATATATAATTTTGAATTTTCATTTGAATTACATATTATGATTTTTTATGTTAGTTAAGAATAATTTATAAATATTATTTATTTTGAATAACATTTAATAGAATGATATATTTTAAGGTTATAAATAAATTTATACTAAAATCTGATATAAGGAAAATATTAATGTAATTAATTTATATTAATATTACTAAATAATACTCTATTTTATTCTAAACAAACTTAAAATATGACTATTACTTATATATTACTATTTTTTTTAGAAAAAATGACTCTTTTACTTAATAATTCTATTGTTCACTATTCACTAAAAATATAAATGTGCCAAAAAAATTCGATATTTTCATCCAAAGTTAACTTTTATATTTTTAATCTAAAATTATTTTTTTATTATGGAATAAATTATATAACAATTATTGGGAAATATTATATTATCATTTTCACAAAAATAAATAAAAATCATTTTTAAGGAATACATATTTCACGGAATTAAAAGACATTACCAAAATTTGGGTGATTATTTATTAATAATATATCAATATATATATGATATATATTTATATTTCATGAATTAGTTAATCCAAAACATATCATTGTGTTTTATGAAATTTTAACATGGTAATGTTTAAATATTCACTATTTTGTTGGATTGGTGTTGTGTATTGAATATGCTATCTAACATAGTTTTCTCTTTTCTAAATTTTGGGTGTTACATTCTTCCCTCATTTATAAAATATGTATACCAAAATTAATACTTTAACTTGGTAATGAAATCTTTTTACATTATAATATCATTATTAAACCCCACATATTAATCATGGTTAAAACCATCCTCTTGAAAAGATAGAAAATGATAATTAAGGATCGTCACATAAATAGGTTTCAATATATGAGAACATTAGTGGGAACTGAAAACATAAAATTGTGGAGAATACTAACACCAATGAACTAATAGAGTGTGAAATAGTACACTATATTGATAAATTCAATGAATAAAAAATCATTTATTGGGGACAATATCCTAAATTTATCAAAAAAAAATTGTAACGGGATAATTTATAGATGATGTAAATTACATGTCATATGAATTATAGGATTTAATATATGATATCTATTACCTATTTACTAATTTTTTTTCATATTTTTATCATTTTTCCATTAATAATGGTTCATATTATGCTTTTAAATTAGAAAAATCATATCCCTTAAGAGTGTCAAATTAGGTGTACCATAGGGTCTGTTGTTGTGAACCACATCACCGTTAGGCCTATATCAATGAATTTTTCTAGGGTTCTACCCTTATGTACATATCTTCTAGAGCCATATCAAATTTTAGTTTCAATCAAGTGATGTATTTTTCCAATAAACCACATAATCAATATTGATAAAAACAAACTAATTTTTTCTTAGTTTTATACATATGAATTTCCCTCGAGTTTTATAATCATAATCCCAAAAATAACTATGCTTCCCTTTGATTCAAACTACTACAACCATGAAAATTATTTCACATTATTAAATTATTTAATATATATTATTATACCTAATTTATATATGGAGATCATGAATTCTAGTTTCATGGATGAATTTTGCATATTTCATAACAATATAAAATAAGATAAACTTCGTTATTTAGAACTTTCTCAAAATTCTCACACTTAAAAACACAGGGGAAAACCTGTGGACATACATATGTGTGGGTTGAACTATATATCTTAGTAAGGTAATGAACATGGAATTACAAATAGATAACAATACATGCTATCCAATTATAATATCAATTGGACATAAAATGGAGGAGTATCATAAACATGAATTATGAAGACTAATGATAAATTATAATCCTAATCGTCAAATGGGAAATGTGGAAAAAAATTAAAAAACAACAATGAAAAAATATTTCAAGGATATGTTCATATACATCATGATAGAAAATTTTCTATAAATTATTCATGTTCACATTTTTTCCCATGAATAATTATCATGAGACTAATCATTACCAAATGCATCCGATCGATATATAATTTTAGGTGCACCCGTCACTTTTGTATGAATCTAGTTCTTCAATATAGAATTGATCATTTAATGTTTAGTATTAATATTTACTTTGGTCCAAATAATTATTCCTAACATGTTATAAAAGTTCACAGGGGTGTTTAGGTCTTGTTTCAAGCTAGAACCCATTTTTTGGGAAAAAGGGACAGGTTGCCTAGTTAGCGGATGGTCGGCGCATGTTTTGGAAAACCATGAAGATTAAAAGTTATGGACAGAACCACATCACGTGGTTTTTTCATGGCCATGTGTACTAACCAAGTAATATTTCCATTGAATCCATAAAACCATTAACTATTTTATCATGTTTTTTCAAACCGTGGACATTAAATATTGTGGGTAAATTGTATAAAAATTATTTAATGATATATTAATCTTATTTCTTTTACCTTATACGAGAACTCGTTAGAATAAAACCTTTTTCTATTTCATAGAAGCTTTTGAAGTTCTGAACATGCAATTAGGATATCTCAAACATTCGAGATCTGATCAAGCATATATTCATCATTTTAGATGTGCAACAATATCTACATGTGTCCTTTTATGTTGACATCCTTCTCTTTTTCTCTCAACTACGTTATCAAGGTATGAGTGTTTTGGTCTTTTTTTTACATCTACTCAGTTTAAAGCCAAATTAGGGGCCAATATCAAATTAGAATAATCATAAAACCCGTAGGAGGGTGGTCTATAACGAACCCATAAATTTGGATGATTCTGTATATGTTGTGTGGGCCCACTGTTTTCATCAGTCTAAATTAATGGAATTAATATTCCATGTTTATAATAATTATAAATATATTGCTATTATCATCCCATATATATAATTAAATTTTTGTGATTTAGACCACAACTATATCACTTCTATGTTGATGGTTATTTCATAATTTGTGTTTGGTTCTTTGACACATTTTCCCAACCATTCATGGGTCCCTTGGCTTCAAAATTCAGTGTGTTTGATTTTCTATATTACATTTCATGGTTTATATTTTGAATATCACGATGGAATGTACTATGTGTGGGAAGCACTAGAATCACCTAATTTAATTGATTATATTGATAATTAAAATTTTAATGTAAAATGGAAAGTACATTGAGTATATAACTTAACCAGATTAAATATGAATGATTAATAGGTTTCATGTATATAGAACCCCTTAACTCATTAATGGATGGTATATTAATGAACCCTAATTATTGAATATTCATTAAATGGAATAAATAAAGGTTTAATTCTAATTGGACTTGTCACACTAATAGAAGGAAATGATTAAACATAATGGACTTAATGACTAATTATTACTTGATTAAATGGTTTCATTTTACATGACCTTATCACACTAATGAAAGGCAAGTAACGAACCAATAGTTTCTTGCTACATGAATTTATCACACTAATTAAATGAATGGATTGAAGCAAATGAAATATTACATGACTTTATAATTAAATAAAAATGGACTAACTTGAGATCACATTGGATTCCAATTGGGGAATTCCTCGAGCACATTTGATCCCCATTCTGATTCAAGGATAAGGCGTCCTTAAAATGAGAACCACGAAGATCCCATTATTTTTCAATTCATGGATTCCCGTATATGCTTTTATGGTCACCTAGTATTCAGTGGGAACCAAATTGTGTAATTTGACAAACAATATCATTGGATTACACTCATATAATGGGCTAGGTTAAATTTACTACTGTGTTGAAGACCCTTGATGTATACATTGTCTTGGTTATTACCTTAGAACATTCAATATGTATATATCAGAAGACTATATCTATGATGGAAATTCGTTATATGAACTACCCATATAAACTGTTAATTGGTTGATTAATTAACTAGTTACATGTTTAGACGCTTGCCGAGGGATGAAGCAAGTACTTGGCTATTGAGTTACTTTGTGATAGTTTAAATTATAAATGAATTCATGCATAGGGTTACATTTATGTTACATATGGGTGGTTTTATAGACTCTGTTGTTTGTGGCCCAATGTTATTTATCTCAAACCCTCTATGTGCACCATTTAGTACTCGGGATAGATTGCATGGTTGCAGGTGTTGACAAATGGAAGCATACAACATCAATCAAAGGATTGTGTGATGTTTAGTATGGATCTTGATAGAATAAGAAGTAGTTGGAACTCATGATGGTTGGGATATAATTTTTATTCCTTTATAATTTATTGAACATATTATGCATGATATTTTGTATCCACATTATCATGTTTTCTACTTAAATGACACATTAAAAATTATTGAATGCTATTCGAGATGTTGTAGTTATTGTTATTATTGTCTCTATTTTCCAATGTGCCTTCTATTATATATATTTCTCAACTATTTATATACATATGTATTATCCATCAATTTCACTACACTCTTCTAATGGTGCATAGTCTCCACACTATCATAACGTAGTCCACCAATACTAGTCGACATCCTTTATTGTTTGGTGATATGCTCCTGAGGCAATGTGGCCCACTATGATTGGGGCACCTGGGTAGTGGCATGCAGTTATGGGATGTCCCGGAGTTGTATTCGGGGAGGATTCTTTTCTTGATTTACTATTTTTAGATAGTACATTGGAGATTTGGAAAGCATGGGAGGAGGTTATAAACAAGGATTGGGCATCACGAACCCATTTTTGTGGTAAAAACCCAATTTCCAAAATTATAATTATTGATATGCTTTTTACTACTATAGTTGATATTATTTCACCGTTGGGTGATGCACAAGCTATGTGTTTTTGAAGATTATTACTATTTTTGATGATTTTCATTCATCCTTTTCCTGATGATATGAGGGAATAAGGCATTGATACATGCATCATTATAGGCACATCAATTTCAAATGTCATTTATAATTCCATCTGATATAATTGAATTACATTGCATTGCATTACTTGATATGCCAATAACTATTTAGTTATAATGTGATAGTTAGGAAATGCTTGTATTACTCATGGGTTCAAATGATTGAATTATTGCTTCAATTCTTGAGGTGTGTGGGCCTCTATGGGTTAGCGGGAGTAATTTAACAAGTCAATCCATTATGATATAAATAAATGGGATTCATTTATAGTGATAAGAGTATGGGAAATAACTCATGAGAAATATATATCCCATATAATTATAATCCTGAAATCTAAAATGAAATGGTTTCATGTCCTTCTACCATATTTTCGGGTTTTTGAAAGGAAAAGGAGGGAACCTGATAGTTAATTTTAAATGAAATGGATCTTATACTTGAGTGAATTACAATATATGGCCATCTAAGAGGGTATCTGGGGTTGTATGCCTTGGAAAGTGAGTTTTATTATGTTTATATTCTTCTAGTGATGCTATCTGTCTTCTTAATCTTTTTCTAAGGTGTGTTCGTCACTATTTTTAACCAATGCCTCCATGACATTCGCACATCGTATGCCCAGAGGGTGGTGAAAACCATGATCTAGACATAGAGGGCTCGATGCTTCCAGTATTACCTCTACGAGTGAAGCATATGGAATCTCCTATTGTACCTAATCGTGGAACTGATGCCCAAGTCTATGATAGTTTTTGATGATTAATGTAGTCCATTCATGTATCTCAATGTGTTGCACCTACAATGGATAATCTGACTCATGAGTTCAGACAACATCATCCTCCAACATTCTTATGGGATGGTGGTATGTTGGCTACCGATTCATTCCCATAAGAAAACCTATCTATCATTCTGAATCTGTAGATGCCTCTAGAGTGAAGGGTCATGATTATAACATACCATCTTTGGGATTCGTCCAAGCACCGATGGGATGTGATTACCCAAGACAGTCATAATCATGGAATGTTAAGTGTTGATTTTTAGACTTCATTTTATTATCAGTTTTTTCCAAAAATGAAGATAGAAGATAATGACAGAGAGTTCATGGGTCTCAAGTAGGTTTCTTTGTTAGTTATGGTGTATTTATAAATTTTCATTGAGTTGTGGAACTTTTCACCACTTCTAGATCATGATGATCTTTCACATGCTATACGTTTCGTGGATGTTCTCTAGTATTCCACTTGTACATAGGTTAATGCCTTTTTCCAACATTCTTTTTCTTAAATATTCAATATGGATCATATCACTAAGCACAAAATGTGGGATGGTCATCATACCTGGCATAATTGAAAATAATTGGGAAAGTCCAGTTCTTCTTCTAGTGTAAAGAAATAATCCCTCGAGGTCTCTCATTAGGGAAATGAAAACCATATTTCTATTTTATTCGAACAATCTATAGAGATCTATTGGATTGTCGTGATTTTTGGTTGTATGGGTAATATTCAACATTTCTATAGGACCATTCCACCAACTTCAAGTGGAAAAGGATCAATGCCAGCTCCACCTTCATGAGTGTGTTCATATACAACATGTTTGGAGGGGAGTTTGAATATCACAGTTATGTTTGGATGAGTTGGAGATCATGACATGGTATCCTGAACCTTGATCACCACTAGCTATAGTAGAGTCGTGTTGATAATGGTAGTTAATCTATTTCACAGCGCCATCGTTTGGGTCTATTTTATGTAGTATTGCCGATACCCGAGGATAAGGTTGCATGACCATCTAAAGTATAAGGTATTATTCTAGTGGCCTCCACTATTGTATCTTCTTTATTTGATTTTGGTGCACCAAACTATTTTATCTCTGTATTGATTGTGGAGAGTCTCAGACTAGGGATACAATATCACTATTTTTAATACCCTAGATACACAGATGGGAATACAGATAGAGGTCATATGATAATGTTGGGATTTTCCACTTGAGGTAGGTAGTTACAAATTTCTATGGATAATCTTTTATCTCTAGATGATGGGCTTCAATGTTATTTTTAAGATGTATTGGGTGGTTCACATTCATGATTTGGTTGACTGTTATCATTGTATGGTATATTTTACATCCCTACAAGGTAACAATTATCTACAGAAAGGTGAGTGTGATGTCCATTCTAGTAGAGCTCAATTATAGCATCATGGGATGGGTGGAGTGACAACCCCAAATGAAAATCTATTCTTGGAGGATTTGGTTCTACATCAAGCTAATTTCCCACAAATAGTGGATCATTTCTGGGATGTATTATTTGATGATTTTTTTGTATTACCTCTGGAGAGAGTGTTTGATATTAAAATAATTCTTGTACAATGAGTGGTACTAGTCTTCAGTACTCCATATAGGATAGAATATAAAATGATTTCAGAGCTGAAGAGGATGTTAAAGGATTTTGAGGCCAAAGGATTTATGCATCCTAGTATATCCTCTTGGTGATCGCCAAATCAATTTTCCAAGATAGTGGAAGGAACCTTACATTAATGCATGGATTACAGAAGGTTGAACTATATTACAATAGGGAACCTATATCCACATCCCCGAATGGATGATATATTTGACTATCTCAGAGGAGAAAAGGTATTATCTAAGATCGATATAAGATTGAGTTGTCCTCAGGTGGAGTTTAGACAATCAGTCATACCTCATACAACATTTTATAGCATGTATGGTCTCTATGAGTAATTTCTTATGTTGTCTGGTCTTTAAAATTATCCCTCTATTTTAATGGTATTGACCAATAAGACCTTCCTTCACTATTTAGATACATCTTGCATGGTCATTGTGCACGACCTATTAGAATATTCTCACACTCATAAAGACCACACCAGACATCTTGGAATCATTCAAAGTACACAGATAGAGCATAATATTTACACGAAAATGTATAAGTACTAATTTTGGAATGAAAAAGTTCACTTCTGGGGTCATATAATATCTGAATCAAGAGTTTCGACTGACCCAAAAAATGATAGTGCTATTGTTTCCTCGGAGTAGCCAAAGATCGAGTTTTATATAGAGGGTTTCTTGGTGATTGATGGATATTACAAGAATTTCATACAACACTTCTCACATCTTTATTCAGCTCTTACTGGTATTATAAACAAGGGTGTCATGCTTTTGTGGTCAGAATAGTGTGAGGAATCGTTTTAGGAGCTGAAAGAGAGGATTGTCTCTGTAGCCATTCTGATTCATCTAGAGCATGGAAAAGGATATATCATCTTATTTGATGCATCAATCATTGGCCAAGGTGTATTGTAGTTTAATTATGGAAAATTCATTGAATGTAGATCTTAAATGTTGAGGATTCCTTATAGAAACTATATGACACGTGACTTATAGCTAGAAGAAGTTGTCCATGCATTATGTTTATGGAGATATTATCTGATAGGTTAGCACTATATAGTGTACATGGACAACAAGATCATAAATTATATCTTTCTACAGTGTGACAGGAACCCTAGACATTGAAGATGTATAAAATATAATCATTTTTTGGTTTTGAGATTTCTTTATTTCTGGAATGGTCAAATTAGTCACTAATGTTTATAATATGAATAGTCTCACACAGTCCGTATGGGATGCCAATGATGAATGGATGTTAATGACCCTATTTTCTATGATTCATTTTTTATTAATGGATATCCATGGGTAGTATTATCTCATATCCCTAACAATTACATATTAACTCCTTGAGTAGTTGAAGAAGATATAGATTCCAGATCATAACTCTTTAGTTCTCTATGAGAGTTTATTTAGAGGTAACCAACCTCCTTTTTTTCTATGTATAAAGATTATGCCCCAGGTCTACATGGAGTTATCCATGTTCCAATAGACACCATATAAGTGTTAATGAAAGAGTACCATGCTTTCTAGTTGTTAGTTCATTTAATAATCTCCATGATGTATTGGGACATAGGACCCCAATTTTGGTGGAAGAGGATTAAACAATATATATTAGTCATTATCTCTTAGTTTTCCACATGTCAGTAGGTGTATGTGGAGTACCAATGTACTATATGATTTTTGTAGCTGATTTTAATCCCGCAATTGAAATTGGACGATGCATTGTGGATATTTTAGTCATTGTACCATGGTCACTGAGAGGTAGTGATGTTATATGGGCATTCATTGACTGAATAACAAAATCATCCCACTTCATACCTATATTTCATACATTTTCAGTTGATGTGATGGGAAGACTAAACCACGAAGGCTTTTTGAGACATTTCATTCCCTCTAGTATGGGTTATATGGTAGTATGAACATGTCATAGATGTTACTTGGGAGCAGGAGGTTGACGTACGTTCCATGTTTCTATAATTGTTCTCAGTTGTAGTTTATATACCCTTGGAAGGTGAAATGGGGGGGGGGAATTCCATTACGTGGAGAAGTCTATAAGAACCTGTTTTTCACTCATGTATGAATCATTTAAATTTAATTATAAATATTTACATGGACTTAATTAATATTCATAACATGTTAGCAATGGTCCTAGGGGTGTATGTGGCATATTTGGAACCAAATCCCATGTTTTGGTGATAAATGGATAGAACCCATGGTTAGGGCATTGTTAGTGCATGGTTTGGGAAATAACACAGATTAAAACAAAAGGAAAAATCCACTTCAAACATTTTTTGCATGGCTGTGAAGACTAATCGTGCAATGTGACCACTCTACCTAGAAAACTGTCCTTAGTTTTTTCCCATTTTGTAAAACCGTGCACATTCCATTTTTCTGGGTAAATTGTCTAAAATTCCATTAATGATCTATTAACCCCCTTTCTTCCTCCTAATATGAAAACAACATGATTGACCCTTTTTCTCACTATTCTGCTCATTATGAAGATCTAAACATGGTATAAGGTGATTTAAATTATCAAATATCCTATCGATATTCGGTTTATCACGTTGGATGTGGAATGTTATGTATTGAACTCTTATTGGGCCATTCCCCATATCGTTTATTATCCGTTGAGTTATCTGGGCATGAAAATTTTTCTCATCTTTTTAGATCTACTCTGATCCAAGACAAATTAATTACAATATAGTATTAGGATACTCATACAACCCTTAGGTTGGTGGTCTATAACTCATCCCTAAATATTGTTTATTTTGGATTTCTCGTGTGGGTCCCATTGATTTCATCGAGTAGTATTCATGGAATTTTTATTCCACGTTAATAATCATTAGAACCATATAGATATGATCTTTCTATATATGTGATTAATTTCTGGTGGTTATGACCCAAAATCTATCAAATACATATAAAAGGTCATGCCATAACTTTTTTTTGTATTGACATGTTTGTACCACTATTTAGGTGTGTATGAGCTTGACCTTTCTTGGGGTATGATTTTCTATATTAAACTGATTGATTTCTATTTTAAATTTCATGATGGAATGTCCCATGTATGTATACGACCTGACCCACCTATGGTAAGATATTTGATTGATTATTTAATTTTAAATGGAAATTGGAATGTATATTGAGTACATGTATTTACCAAATTAAATATGAATTATTAAAATATTACATGTTTGTTGCTCCCCTTACCTCGTTAATAGAGGATTTGGGAACGAACCCTAATTATTGAGTATTCTTAATATTTAATTAAAAATGTTTATATACTACATAGCCTTATCACTCTAATGAAAGTAATATATTTAAACAGATGGAATTATTGATTGTTAATGACTTGATTAAAATGTTGCACGCTACATGACCTTATCACACTAATAAAAGGAAATGCATGATCCAAAGGTTGCATTCTACAATACCATATCACAATAATGAAAAGAAATTCATGAAACAAATCAAATATTACATGACATCATAATCAAATAGAAATGGAATTACCATAGCTCACCATGGATTCTAATCGGGGATTTTGATGATTACCCGAGATCCCCATTCAGATTCAAGAATATGACTTTCTCATTAGGAGAATCACCTATATCCACAAACATTTATATACATGGATAACTAATATGTCATGGTTGGATACCTCAATATTATTACATGATGCCTTAGATACACACATTATATCCAACATTGACAAGTAGGTTCCATGGTTACCACCCATAGGGCCCTTTCTAAGGCTAGTACTATCTTACCTTTGATGATCACCTTAGCTTCGGTGGAATCTTATTGTGGAATGAAACTGACATGTTCCTATGGTTACACACATATCCATATCTAGGATATAGTTTCTACTGAGTTTGACACACTTGTGGTCTACTTTTACTTGGTAATTACCATGGAAATTTTTCTATCTACACATCCTTAGAGTATGTTAGTGATGGCCATTCCTCACGTGACCATGTAATATAAGATGATAAATGATTGATTAATGAACTAGTAAAATGTAGAGATGTTATCCGATGGATGAAGTATATACTTGGGTATTTAAGTACATTTTACTACTTACCTATATATATACATGCATGTACACTATAACATTTTCATTACAGAATCAGGATTTTATAGACATAGTTGGTGGTGGCCCACTGAGATTAATTTCACACATTCTTATGGAACCGTTTGGTACTCGGGAGAAGTTTACATTATTGCAGATATTTATACAGGGAATCATATGGCGTCCTACAATTGATTGAATGTGTTTTAGTATGGATCTTGATTTTATAAGACCGAGTTAGAACTGGGGATGGTTGGGATATTATTTTGATTTCTTTATACATTGTTGAACATATAATGTGTTCTGCTTTATATCCATGTTTTTTTTGTTTTCTAGTTATATGTCACGTAAATAGTTGTTGAATGTTATTCTAGTTGTTTCAGTCATTGTTACTATTGTCTCTATTCTTATTGTTCCTTCTTTGTAGTAATACTTCAACCGTTATGTATTTACTTATATCTTATCCATTCGCAATGCTACATGCTGCAAATGAGGCCATTGTCTCTCCACGAAAAATATTATTTCCCCCCACTTCAATTCAGTAACATCTTGAATTTGGGGAGATGAGCATAAGGTAATCTTTCCCACTGGGCTTGGTGAACCTATTCTTGGGCATCGGGGTCCAGGACGTCAAAACTTTAATTTCATTATCATGCTTAAGTGTTCCACTTAGATCATACAACATAGATTAATTCATCAACATATTTTTTCCATGGTAATGTAATGTGGAATATATAAATTTATATACCAATTCAGTTAATTATATGTGTATATAGGATAACAGGACTGAAAAAATGGGTATTGATTTCACTATAGACTGGTTTTTGTGAAGAAACCTTTGGTGAAATTTCTACAGTATAACAATATCACATAAAAATTCATAAAATTGGCTTATGGGAGATAAAGTGGAATATAATATTTCTCAAATATAATGGTATGTAATATGAAAATTAATATACATATAAAAAAATTATAAATATATGTAATAAGATAATAAAGAAAATTAATTAATGATGTGATGGTGAATATCCCTTACTTGAGTGTGCGCTTGTAAATGATTGGGAGGAAAATGTTATGATCATAGGGGAACATTATGAGAACAATAGAATGGTTTGGAAAGAGTATTTAAATGATACATGGTATTTGGTGAATATAATTTGGATATTTTGTGGGTTTATATATGAAATGAATGGGTAGCTCTTTATTATATTTTAAACATGTGTTTTGGACTCTATATAATAAAACAACCAACACCACAAACATTATCATTGTTTTCCCCTTGGTTTTTTCCAAGCGGGATTGGTTTTAATTAATTTATAAGTTAAAGGTCATAATTTACCAATATAATAAAAAATTCTATGTGGAAGTGAGTCATACTCTTAAAGAGAATATTTTAAAACAATAAAACGTATTAAGGGTTTTGGATGATTCACAAAGGCTTTATAAAATTAATAAAATAAACATAAAAACACATTGTTGTAAAGGTAAATAAATTAATTGGTCATTTATTTCAATTATATAATTTATTACAAAAACTTTGGTTCATTATTATGTCATAACAGACATCGAATATTTAAAATATATTTAATTTTTAATTCAATATATGATAGTCTTAATAAATTATAATAAAATAACAAGTTGATAAATTATACTTTATAATTCCAAAACTAATATTCATTTTTTCTATATATTTTTATAAATATTTTTATTTTCACTTAGAAAATAATAATACACATATATTAAGAAATGATGGGTTTTATATAAAAATAGTTTTTCAACCCTTATAAAAACAACACTTCACATTATAAAAATTATAGGATCATTTATATTCCAAAAATTTTATTTAATATTAATATATTATTAAAATATAATTTATTTGAATAATAAATTAATCCCTTAAAATAAATTTAATTATTTAAATTAATTATTAAATAAAATTCAAATTGTCTTTTTATTGTAAAAAGTCTTAATTTATATCAAAAAATTACACATTCATTTATAAAGTAAAAAATATGAAATAAATATATAGTCATAACTCAAATGAATAGGAAATATAAATATAACGACAATTAGGGTTACTTTTTTCCAGACATTTTCAATTTATTATGTAACACCCCAATATTTCATAATATGTACTTTTCAAAACAATTCAATAACATGCACTACACGCAACACCGAGTTCAAGCATGCCATGACTTACCAAACAAGCCTTTCAAAAGAGGTTATGAATAGTAATACCTACTTTTTGAAATTTTATAAATTTTATCTCTTGAAATGGACTTCATTTTTGGATTTGGAGTATCTAATTTAGCCTAGGGTGAAATTTTGGAACTTTTTGGATAACTTTAATATTTTGATAAATAGTGAAAATTACTAAATTTTAATTTAAAACAACTTTTTTAATCCAAATAAATAATAATGATAAATTATGAATTTGAGTGTTTTTAAAGTATATTTAGAATATATTTTTACCATTTAATACAATTTTGGTCATAGGACATAATTTCACAATTAAACTGAAAATAAACAAATATCAATCTTTTGATAGTTATTATATCATAAAAACACGCTTTTTGTTTTGAAAACGGGAATTAATTTAAAATTAATTTCTACCACTTATGTGTTTTGAATTTGGAAAAATGGATTACATATTTGGAATCAGGATGTCCAAATTGTGTAAATAGGTAACTTTTATTTTTAGACATTTTGTATAATTATTTCGGTAAATATTTTATTTATCATGGTTAAATGGTAAATCCGGTAAATATGGGTTCAAAAATAATATTATAATAATACTAACTTACCCTAAAATGTGTCCTAACATTATTGGTGGATACAGGTCTGACCGGGGGCATCTTTGGGTCTATTTTGGGACCTCATGGAGCCACTTGTAAATAATAGGGACACTTTATTTTAATTAAGTTAAAATAAATACAAAAATGGCATAAGCATATATCTTTTTGCAAAACAATTTTTACATAGTGTTATATTTGTTTTATTTTTGACTATGAATATTCATTAGTAATATAAAATGATTTCCTACATAATTATATTTTATTTATAATTTTTAGACATTAAATAATGTATTTTATTTATGAAACAATGATGATGCAGTAATTACCATAATATTGAAAAATAAAAATAATTGATATTATAAATACCCAAATAAATATAATTTGAGACTTTTATGAACTACACTAATTTTCTAGGATAATATGACGTATTAGGATTTATTTAATTAACTTTTTTTCGAAGTAATCATTCTGTTATGATTTTTAAAAAAGTCAATTATTGAATAGTGTCAAAATTGACATAAAAGTGTTTTTAAAACAAATATTATATTATTAAATGATATTAAATTCCTAAAAATCTAAGGATTGGCCAAGAGACTTATATCATGACATTTGTATCATTAAAGGATCACTTTGGGGACTCTTGGATTTATATAGTATGTTTATTAACAATATAATATAAAAATAAAAAGTGACATGGTAAGTGTCAAACTAATTATCTAAGAGTTGAAACTAAAAAATAAGGTTAATATAATAACCCAAACCTGTCTACATTTTATTTGTTGAGTGGTTTTTGACCTATCCCCACCTTTAACTTTAAATAATCCACTTTGGATCCATTATAAACCAAATATGAATTTATTATAAAATAATATTTCTAGATTTTCCAAAGGTTCCCATCACGCCTCTGATAAAAGGACACTTCCCCTTCTCATTAATTCACACCTTAAAAGCCTTTAAGATCGGCCAAACCATGCCCACATACTCTCTAAACTTCCTTAATTTCATCCTATAGGCCTTCCATTTGTCAGAAAGACAACATAAGGAGCCCTTTTGATCAAATCAAAACGAAGAACCCGAAGAAGATGTAATGATTTCACCACCCCTTTTAATGTTCCTTTCTTCTTCCACATCTTCATTATTTTTATATCTATTCTAAAATAATAATTCCATTATATTCTATATAATATGATGTTATTATAAATATCGTAAAACCATATTCCGTATTCTATACATCCTTGGAATAATATGTCGCCATACGTGCGTACTCACGACTTACTGTCTCCACGTCGTGGTGTAATTGTTATTAAATAAATTATCATTTGGATCGGTATAATAATGTTGTATAATTCATGTAAATAATAAATATAACATGATAATGATTCTGTATATATGATATACCATCCAATTATATTTTATTTTAATATCAAAGGAATGATATTTTCTCTCGTGCGTACGTACGGATTACCGTCTCCACGACGCGATGAGATTCCTTTCCTAGTTCACCATTCATCGACGATTATAAAAATATATATTATTAATAAGTATGTAATATATGACAAAATAATGCTACTAGAGATGTATATATTTATTTATATAAGGATTTAGGTACTTACATATATCTTATTCACTTACTTCCGTTCAATACTATATGAAAACAGAAATAACGTTTATGCATACGTATGGACTACCGTCTCCATAAACTGTGTTTTCAATTTAATATATATGTCTATTATACATATTTATATTCTAAATATATATTATATATTTATCATTTTTTTTATTCAGGAAGTATTTAAATCGTGATATAATTGATATAACCAAGAGTAACAAGTTAAAACACGTACGATAAAGAAAGTGATTATTACCCGAAATGATAATTTTACATGGAAATTATTATTAAATGGGTAATGTAAGGTCATAAATGAATCATATATGATATCATAAATATTAATATGGTTATGGTATAATTTAATAACATACTACTATCTTCGTATAAGAGGTTAAATGCACCCTCGACTAAAGAAAAGTGCAATGTAAGAGGTTTTTATCTCACTCCTTATTCCCGTGAGATTAATGCCATATTACAACTATTACCTTTTGTGTGGTGTATGTACTGCCCATAATTGTATTATTTGTGTAATACACATTAATTTATGTGTATTTACATATCCATTGTGTAATACCTCTTTCATGGGTTGTATTTTTTTTAAGTTACCAAATTGGTAATGGTTAATTCCGTAATCTCATCATTATCCGAGATTATTTATGTGTAAGTATTTACTAGGACATTTTTATCATCCATGTCTATTTTTCATAAAAATGATTTCAAAATGAATATTTTAAGGATTTTGAAAGGTACCCTTTATCAATATCAAAATTTCAAATGTTTTAAAGATTTATCTTTCTAAATCTTTTCAATTAATGTCCATGTTTTCAAAATGTTTTTAATGATTTATTTATATGGACATGAATGTTTTGAAATGATAATTCTATTCAAATGTTTCAAAGTGGTATGGGAGACTTGTATTCAAACATATCATTTAAAATTACTTCCTTTATAAATGTGTTACTTTTAAATGATTTTACAAAAAGGATATTTCTCTCAAAAAAATTAACTCATCATTTGATGGATTTTAAGCTCGTTTAAAGTTGATTTATTATAAAAAACTTATATTGAAGGTTTTGTGATATGTTTGACTATGGATGTGTTATTTTTATACCATTCCTGGTTTATGGAGAAAGTATTGACATTTAATATGCTAGTTTAAATAAGAATGTTTATGTTATGTTAAATCCTTTTCATATGGGAATGCATTGGACTTAATATGTGACGGGTGGAACCCACTAATGCTCCTACATGCATCGGTAGGTCACATGAGACAAACTAGTGTCTTGGCACAAGGCCTTGACAAAATCTCTTTTTTAGTCCTGGTATGTGGCCTTGGCTTTGTGGTTATGATAGTATGCAATTATGCACTCCATCATTATGAAAGTTGTTAGTGATATTGCATATGATTATTTTATTAGTAGATTATCCATGTGAATATGTAAATGGAATTATTTGATTTTATTTCTGCCATATTATGATGATGTTCATGTTTAAAAGGCTTTTGTTTATTTTTATACATTACCTTAAATGTTTATCCTTATTTTTGAATGTTTTTGTTGTATTTTTTACCCTTACTGATCATTTGAGCTCACCCCATTCTATGTTTTATTTTTCCCAGGATTCCAGGAATTGTAATGTGATTGATATGCAGGGTTAAGCCAAGGGAATAATGGAATTAATATAGATTATTTATGTTCTTTTGGATGTCTTAAAATGAAAATGTAACATTCATGTATGTGATCTTTTTTTCCAAGGCTGCTAAACTAATCGGTCCTTCGGGACTTGATTCCTTGTAATCATGCCAATTTATTAAAATAATTCACCCACTCTTGGTAATTGGGGTTGGCATGTTACAGTTGGTATCAGTGGAAGTTTAGAAATAACCTTGAAAAACTAGATTTAGATAAACTCTGATTAGAGCACATAGCCATATGATAGACTTTGAGGATTAGTATAGAATAACTTCCTAGAATTTTGGTATTGTTGAGATTTTGTGAGTTTTCCGAGAAATAAATCCCTATCTAGATACGAGCTGGTAGAGGCGGCTCTGGTACAGATGTACCTATGGTTAAAACCCAAAAACACCGCTTTGAGCTATACCCGAATGAGAACTGATGCACGACAACGAGCCTTGTTGCACTCTTGGTTACGACACTCCTGGGGGATAAGCTTAGGATAATTCTCATCTTCTTTACAAACCATTATGAAGGGTTTATGATTATATACTTCCTCAATGGTGACATTTTAATGATTATGGATTATATCCATAAACAATTTAATTTATGTTATGTGTTTTACAAGTTTGGGATTAGGTATTGTTATTCATAAACTAATCTAGTGTATGCCACTGTTTAGAAATGGCACCCAGTAGAAGGAATGAGAACTCTAGCAATTCACATGATCCAATGGGAATGAAGAAACTTTTATTTTATGGTATTAAGCCAGAATTTATAAGTGAAATAGTCTCTCATGTATTATCATCATATTAAGAAATAATATCATGTGTTGATAAGATAAGTAAAGAGTATAGTGAGTCATATGGCTTTGAAGGGCATCAAAAGAATAAAAAGATGGAAGAGAAAAATACAAATAAAAGGGAAGAGGGAAAATAATAATTTTCCCATATGTGATAATTGTGGGAAGAAACACCCTAGAACTTGCCTGAAGGGAATGGGAGTTTGTTATAAGTGTGGAGGAAATGGTAACAAAGTACGTGACTGCAAGGGTAAGAAAATGGTTTCAAATGTAAAATGATTCATTTGCAAGGATATTGGACACTACGCGAATATATGTCCCAGTCATCAGACTATTCCACAAAAGATGCTATTGGATATTAATCAAGTTATTATACTACCAATGATGAAGAGGAATGATTAGAGTTCTTATGTTGATTATGTCGTTTGAGTGTTGTATCAACAATGTACATGTTATAATAATTATGGAGTATATAAGGATTGTACTACAGTACTATTTCATTAAGGACTTGAGATTGTGTGGAACAAAGAAAAGTGACTCAATATAAGGTTAATGTTTTAGAAAATATACGGTTAAGAGAATGATGAACCATATTATGGTTCTGATACCGAGGTAGGGATTTTAGAATAATACATGATGATTTGGATAAATTATATTGGATATTCGTGACTAACTTGAAACTGATTAATGATTTGTATATTCCATCATGGTTGGGGGTTAAAACATTTTTGGATTGAATGAGTATTTCTATTATTCTTTAAGGAATAATGGATCATGAATGTAATAAATAAGGTTTTATGGTAATTCAAGATGTTGCAGTGTTTTAAAAGAATAAATGATGAAGGTGATCACATATTATTACATGGAAAAAAGGAACTTCATTGTGTTTACATTCCTTATAATTTTTTTACTGAATTACTTTTGATATTTCATGTTTGGATTATTTTGGATTGCCATAAAAGGACAACCCGGAGGTCGGGCGGCAACCCGTCACGTCCGGTAAGGCCGCGAGAATTGAACTCGCAACCGAAGGGCGACAAGGGTGTATCACCTACCACTGGCCCACGAGATGTCCTATATTAAATAATGTAGTTTATTTTAAGAAGGTCTAGTAGATGAATTATAAATACATTTTTTATTACCCCAAACGAATAGGATAAATAGAATATATTTTTTATGTTCTATTATCTTTTGGAGTGAAAGATGTGTTCATTGTAGAAATTAGTTATAGGACTGAACTCTACTTGTCATGTATATATTTTTCTTCCCTTATTATTCTATAAAGAAATTAATTCTTATACTTTATTGAAGGAATCTTAGAACCAAAAATGTGTTATCCAAATACCTTCTGTTTTGTTGAACTGATGGTATTTTAATTCATTATGGATTGATGAATTTAAGGACCTCAATTTTAAACTTGTTTGTGATTGATGACCTCAATCACTACCTATAAATATTTATGTTTTTCCTCCAATTATATGTCTCTAATTTCCACCAATGTTCTCCTAATAGAGATCATAATTTGGTGGTGACCCTTCCATTTATTTTTTCCTCTTATTATGAATAAATTTTATTAACCAAATTTCCGATGTGGGTTTTCCCACAAAGATATTTTCTATTTTCAACCATTATTTTCGAAGAACAATATCAAAATTGCGAGGACACAATTTATTGACGGATGGAAGAATGTAACACAACAAGATTTCATAGTATGTACTTTTTCAAAACAATTCAATAACTTTCACTACACGCAACACTGAGTTCAAGCGCACCATAACTTACCAAACAAGCTGTTCAAAAGAGGTTTTGAATAGTAACACCTACTTTTTGAAATTTTAAAAATTTTATATCTCAAAATGGTCTTCAATTTTTTATTCAGTGTATCGAATTTAGACTATGGTGAAATTTTGGTACTTTTCGGATAACATTAATATTTTGATCAATAGTGAAAATTACTACCTTTTAATTAAAAACAACTTTTTTCATCAAAATAATGAATAGTGATAAATTATGAATTTGAGTTGTTTTAAAGTATATTTAGAATATATTTTTAAAATTTAATAAAATTTTTGTCATAGGACATAATTTCACAATTAAACCGAACATAAACAAGTATCATTCTTTTGATAGTTATTATATCTTAAAAACACGCGTTTTGTTTTGACATCAGAAATTAATTTTTAATTAATTTCTGCCACATCTGTATTTTGAATTTGGAAAAATGGATTCCATATTTGGATTAATAATTTTCAAATTGTGTAAATAGGTATCTTTTATTTTTAGACATTTTGAATAATTACTTCGGTAAATATTTTATTTACCATGGTTAAAGTGTAAATCCATTAAATTGGGGTTAAAATATAATATTATAATAACACTAAATTACCCTAAAACGTGTGATAACATTATTGGTGGATACATTTATGACTAGGGGAATCATAGGGTCGATTTTGGAACCCCATGGAGCCACTTGTAAATTATAAGGAAACTTTATTTTAATTAAGTTAAAATAAATACAAAAATGACAGAAGCATATATGTTATAGAAAAACAATTTGTAAATAGTGTTATATATGTTGGATTTTTGACTATGAATATTCATTATAAATATAAAAAGATTTCCTAAATAATGATATTTTATTTTTAATTTTTAAACATTAAATAATTTAATATATTTATGACACAATGATGATGCAGTAATTACCATAATATTGAAAAATTAAAATAATTGATATTATAAATACCCATATAAATATAATTAGATAATTTTAATGAATTAAAATAATTTTATAGGATTATATGACATACTAGGATTGATTTAATTATCTTTTTTCAAAGTAATCATTCTGTTATGATTTTTACAAAAGTCAATTATTGAATAGTGTCAAAATTGATATAAAAGAGTTTTTAAAACAAATATTATATTATTAATTGATATTAAATTCCTACAAATCTAAGGATCTTCCAGGAGGCTTATATAATGATAGTGGCTTCATTAAAGGACCACTTGGAGGTCTCTTGGATGTATATAGTATGTTTATTAACTATATAATATAAAAATACAATGTGACATGGTAAGTGTCAAACTAATTAACTAAGATTTAAAACTATGAGATAATGTTAATATAATGTCCCAAACCTGTATAAATTCTACTGGTTGAGTGGTTTTCGACCTATCCCCACCTTAACTTTTAAATTATCCACTTTTGAGCCATTATAAACCAAATATGAATTTATTATAAAATAATATTTCTAGATTTTCCAAAGGTTCCACTCACCCCTCTTATAAAAGGACACTCCGCCTTCTCATTATTTCGCACCTTCAAAGCCTTTTGGTTCAGCCAACCCCAGCCTAAATACTCTATCAACTTCCCTCAATTCATCCTAGAGGCATTCCTTTAGTCATAATGCCATCTAAAGGAGCCCTTTTGATCAAATCAAAATGAAGAACCCGAAGAAGAGGTAATGATTTCACCACCCCTATTCAAGTTCCTTTCTTCTTCCACTTCTTCTTTCATTGTTATTTCTATTCTAAAAAAGTAACTCATGTATATTCTATATACTATGATGTTATTATAAATATGGTACAACCATATTCAGTATTATATCCATCGTGTGAATAACATGTCACCATACGTGCGTACGTACGACTTACCGTGTCCACGTCGTGGTGTAATTGTTATTCAATAAATTATTATTTGGATGGGTATAATAATGTTGTTTAATTCATGTAAATAATAAATATAACATGATAATTATTCTGTATATATGATATAACATCCAATTATATTTTATTTTAATATCAATAGAATTATATTTTCTCTCCAGCGTACGTACGGATTACCGTCTCCACAACGCGATGAGATTCATTTCCTAGTTAACCATTAATCGACGATTATGAAAATATATATTACTAATAAGTAAGTAATATATGACATAATAATTCTACTGGATATATATATATTTTTATATATAAGGTTTTATGAACTTACATATATCTTATTCACTTACTTCCGTTCAATACTATATGAAAACAGAAACATGGTTTATGCGTACGGACGGACTACCGTCTCCATAAACGGTGTTTTCCATTTCATATACATGTCTATTATACATATTTATATTCTAAATATATATGATATATTTATCATGTTTTATATTCTGGATGTATTTAAATCATTATCTAAGTGATTCAACCAAGAGTAACAAGTTAAAACACGTACGATATAGAAAGTGATTATTACCCAAAATGTTAATTTTACATGGAAATTATTATTAAATGGGTAATATAATGTCATAAATGAATAATATATGATATCATAAATATTAATATGGTTCTGGTATAATTTAATAACATACTACCATCTTCATACAGGAGGTTAGACGTACCCTCGACTAAAGGAAAATGCATGGTAAGGGGTTTTCATCTCACTCCTTATTCCCGTGAGATTCATGCCATATTGACACTATTACCTTTTTTGTGTTGTATGTACTGCCCATAATTGTATTTTTTGTGTAATACAATTTAATTTATGTGTATTTACATATTCATTTTATGATACCTTTTTCCTGGGTTGTATGTTTTGTATGTTACCAAATTGGTAATGGTTAATTCCTCAATCTCATCATTATCCGAGATTGTTTATGTGTAAGTGTTTACTTGGAAATTTTTATCATCCATGTCCATTTTTTATAAAAATGTTTTCAAATTGAAGATTTTAAGGATTTTGAAAATTACTCTTTATCACGATCAAAATTTCAAATGTTTTAATCATTTATCTTTATAAATCATTTCAATTAATGTCCATGTTTTCAACATGTTTTTAAGGATTTTTTATATGGACATGAATGTTTTGAAAGGATAATTCTTTTCAAATGTTTCAAAGTGGTATGGAACACTTTGATTCAAAAATATCTTTTAAAATTACTTCCTTTATAAATGTGTGACATTTAAATGATTTTACAAAGAGGATATTTCTCTCAAAAAAATTTACTCATCATTTGATGGATTTTAAGCTCGTTTGATGTTCATTTATTATTCAAAAAATCTATTGAAGATTTTGTGATCTGTTTGAATGAGGTGGTGTTATTTTTATACCATTCATGGTTTATGGAGAAAGTATTGATATTTCGTATGCCAGTTTTAATACGAATGTTTATGTTATGTTTAAACCTTTTCATATGGGAATGCATTGGACTTAATATGTGACGGGTGGAGCCCGCTAAAGATCCACAATGCATCGGTAGCTCTCATGAGAAGAACTAGTGTCTTGGCACAAGGCCTTGACAGAATATTATTTGTAGTCTTGGCACGAGGCCTTGGCTATGTGGTTATGATAGTATGGCATAATGCATTCAATCAATATGAAACTGGTTAGTGTTATTGAATGTGATTATTCGATTAGTAGAATATACATGTGAATAAATAAAGGTAATTATTTGATTTTATTTCTGCCATATTATACTGAAGTTCATGTTTAAAAGGAATTTTATTATTTTTATGCATTGCCTTAAATTTTCGTTCTTATTTTTGAATGTTTCCAATGTATTGCTTACCCTTACTGAGCATTTGAGCTTACCCCTTTATATGTTTTATTTTTCCCAGGATTCCATGAAGTGTAATTTGATTGATATGAAGGGTTAAGACAAGGGAATAATGATGTTAATAAAGATTATTTATGTTGTTTTGGACGTATTAAAGTGCAAATGTAACATTCATGTATGTGATCTATTTTTCCAAGACTGCTAAACTGATCGGTCCTTCGAGACGTTATTCCTTGTAATCATGCCAATGTATTAAAATAATGCACCGACTCTGGGTAACTGGGGTCGGGGCGTCACATATTAATACAACGAATGAACCTATTTTTCATTTTATAACGTTAATAAGTATTTATGGTAGTTACTATTCATAATGTTCAAAAATAAATTTGAACTTATTACCAAATTAAAATTACATTGATTCCAAATATGGAATCAATTTTACCAAATTTTATTCATACATATGGATTCATTTAATACAATACATTAACTGTAAGCATGATAGAAATTGGTTTCCGAAAAATGCTTTTTTAAGTAGAATATTATTTTACAATTACTCGATAACTATTAATCTTAATAATATAGATTTAAATTAATAAAAAAATATTTAATATCATAAATTCTCATTTATATCATTTCTTATTAAGGGTTAATTTTAATTAAATAAAATATATTAACATTTTTAATTTTAAAACATCTTCTTGGAATCATATGTTTTTTTTTCGAAAAAATTAACATAAACTCAAAAGTAGTATATTACAGATTTAAATGTAATTATTTTAATTTAATATACAAAAAATACTTATTTAAAATTTATAAATTTTTAAAATAATATTAATTCATTAATATTTTATAATTTTCAAAAGAAATGAAAAATTTACATAAAATGATATTATTCACTATTCACATAAAATTATATATTCTCTTAAAAATACAATATTTTAACACTAAGATAATTTTCAAATTTTGATAATAAATAGATTTTTTTTAAAACAAATTATAGAAATTTCTTAAAAAAATAAATATAATATTTTCCTCCAATAGAAAAAAATATATTTTTTTATGACAGAATATTTTGAATAATAAAAAGACATTAAGAAATATTTAGTGATAATTTATACAGAATATATAAACTTACAAAGCATATATATGTATTTTATAAATTATATTATCTAAGACATATAAATTAATTTAATGAATGGGTAATATTTTCATGTGTAAATATTCATTTTTATGGGTTCAGGGTTCCATTTTTCATATGATATTTAACAAATTATTCTCTATTAGAAACTCGAGGAATTGCATTTTTTCAAATTTTCTCTATGGAAAAAAGTGTAAATGATATACATATACTAAATCAACAAAGAATATATTGAAACTAAATGAGCTCAATATTCCCCAATGAAATTTCTAATATCTATCCAATGACTAGTAGTTTTAAATATATTATCATTCTAGAAAAAAAAACGTTGTTGTAGATACTCCATGATGAATTGATCCAAAATCACAATCCATGATGTGTATTATGAGGGGTCAAATCGTATTAAAAATATAAACAACAAATATGGGATATAGAAAATGATCATAATTTGACAAAACTCATATAAAATCTCAACCATCTATTACTAAGAGGATAAATGAGGCCTAGAAAGATGGTGAGTTTCTAAAAAATTAGTTCGTGAATATGATGGAGTTAAAGTTTTCTAATTATTGAGTTAATGATTTTTATCCTATATATTTTTCCCATAAAAAATATAATTGAAAATGAAACCACTAGTTTATTAAAGTTTCTAATCATTCACTATTTATCTAGGAAGGACTCATATTTATAGATATTTTGTGAATAATTTTTTGTGGGATAACAAAAATATGTTTAATGATGATTTTGTATCTCGATGTTTGGTATTCAATGAATTCAAGGAGTAATAACATACGAATATGGGTTATATGAAACCATTTATCATAATAGTATTAAAATGTGAATCATAATAATGGATATCATTGTAAGAGTTCCCATGTACCATAAATGAAACAACACCATCAAGGTGGTAGTTAATCGCCTTACAAAGTAGGTGTATTTGATTACAATTAATGAATAATTATATGTTGACCAACACATTATGATATACCCAATATAAGTGGGAATAATTTGTTAAGATATGCAATATATTTAATTTTATTGGGATATGATATTTTTCCGACGGTTTTGCGGAAGTATTTAGAATGCATTGGATACAGAACTGGGTTTCAGCACGGATTATCCCCCTTAGATTGATGTTCACTTTTAATGGAAAATTAAACTCCATATTATGTGGTAAAATAATGTAAAATTTATTTTAAAGGATATATTTTAACACCCTGAAATTTTATGAAAAATATTCTTTTAATATCATTGATGTATTGTGTTGTATGCTACCACAAGATTACCTTGCGCTATACACAACACCATATGAGCTTGCAGTATACACAACACTATTCTTCGATAATGTTACACACAATTTTGATTGTAGTTATTCTAAGAAACATTGAGTATATATATATATATATATATATATATATATATATATATTAAATGTATAAATGAAACATGGTTAGATTCTGTTATATGAAACAACGGAGGAGTCTTGCACAACACGCAACCCTGACTTTGCTTGCATTATATGCAATCACGACTTTCCTCAATAGCGTGTGTTGTACGCAATACCAAGTTTCACTAAATAAAAATATATGGTTATAATATTATTATGAAGTAGCCGTTATGAATAATATCAACTACATTTTGAAATTTATAACATTATTATTCTTTTTACACATTTTCTAGAACATGGTATGAGAACAAAATCAATTTTTAGAGTAAAATAAGTATTTTTAAAAAAAAGTAGTTTTGCTGCATTTTGATGGTGCACTCACCTTAAATAATGTTTTTGACATGTCTATAAGTTCCATTCAACAAAATAAAATTCTTATTTGGAATCAGGATATAAAAATTTACATTGGATATGTTTTTCATATTATTCTGATAACTTGAATATTTTAATGAATAGTAAAAACACGCTATATTATAAATAAAAACAACATTTTTCATCGAAATAATTTATATGGTTACATTATCTTTTTAGTTGGTTTTAAAGTGTAATTAGAATATATTTTTACCATTTAATCCAATTTTGGTCTTTGAAATTAATTTCACTTTGAAATTAGATATAAACAAGAATCAATCATTTGATAGTTATTGTTTCATAAAAACACGCTATTTGTTTTGATAATAGAAATTAATTATAAAACTAATTAATTACACATCTATGTTTTGAATTTCTCAAAATAGACATCAATTTTGGATTCGGAATATCAAATAATGCTTAGGCTGAATTTTTGGTATTTTTCTGAAAAACAGCAATTTCTGATGAATAGTGAAACCACTTAGCGGTAGATAAAAAACTGACTTTTTCATTTAAATGAAAATTTTCCACTTCTGTGAATTGAATTTCTAAAATATGAGAGACATGGTTAATATAAAGGGCTAAAATGTGGTTCAATGAGAGGAAAATATTTATTGGTGAATAGTAATTGTTTACTTTTATTTACCACGATTAAAAGTAAATAGGGAAATTAATGGTAAAACTGATATTATTATTACCCTAAAACATGTTCTAATTCTATTGGACAAGTTTAATTCGGCCAAAAACAACCTTAGGAATAAAATATGACCATTTAGGACCACTTGGATTAGATTAGGACATTTAAAATTAATTTATTTAAAGAAGGGTCAAAATAAATAAAATCAAAGTTTAATAAGTAAATCATTTTTAATATAAGGTTATATATAAGATAAATTCATCTTTAAATATTCATTAGAAATCTAAAAAAATATACATAATGGTATTTTATTTATAATTTTTAGACAATAAATAATTTAATTTATTTATGACACCATGATGATGCAGTAATAATCATATTAATGAAATATTGACATAATTGATCTTATAAATACCCAAATAAATGTAATATGAGGCTTTTTATGAATTCCACTAATTTTGGAGGTTAATATGACATTTTATTATTGATTTAATTAACTTTTTTGAACTAATAATTCTAATATGAATTTCAAAAAAATCAATTACCAAATAGTGTTAAAATTGACATAAAATAATTTTTAAAAAAAATATTATATTATTAATTGTTATCTTATTCCTAAAAATCTAAGGTTATGCCAAATGACATATATAAGGTTATGTATATTATTAATAAACAACTTGGGGTTTGTTTGGCTTGTTATAGTATGTTTATTAACCTTATAGTGTAAGAAAACAAGAAGACATGGTAAATGAAAAATTATTTAACTTAAAGTTAAATCTAAATGAAAATGTTAAAATAGAAACCTAAACATGTCTAAATTCTATTTTATGAGAGGATTTCGACCCAACCCCACCTTAGATTCTAAATAACTCAATTTTGAGCTATTAAACCCGGAATATGACTTTATAATAAAATAATAGTTTTAGTTATTCCAAAGGTGCCCCTCTCCTCCCTTATAAAAGGGAACCTCCTCCCTCTCTTCCTCAACCCACATTGAGTATTCAATCTCGGCAAAAACCTACCAATTTCTTTTCTCCACTTCCCAAGAATCATCATAGAGGTTCTGGTCTTCTTCAATGACCAACCATAGTTCCCTACGAGGAGGTTTTAAAAAGGCATGTCGAAAGAAGAGGTAATATCCGTTACCGATACTTTCAACTTTATTTCTTCTTCTACTTCTTGTTCTATAGTTGTTTCTTTATGAAGTAATAACATAAGTATCACTCATATACTGATATTTTATTATAAGTATGAAACACCCCTATTTCACCATATATCCATCCTATGGAAAATGAAATCACCGCGCGTGCGTACGTACAGAATACCGTCTCCACGCCGTGGTGTAATATGTTTTTCCAACACCACCTTACTTGGATGGGTATAATGGTGTAAAGAATAACTATACATAGTTATTATAACATCATACTGATTCTGATATATTGTATCATCCACTCCAATTAAACTCAATAATTATGGGAATGATATCATCGCTCGTGTGTACGTACGGACTACCGTCTCCATGAGGCGATGTGATTCATTTTCAATCATTAACCATTCGAGAATGATTATAAAGTATATATAATAAGTAATCATGAAATAAATGACATAATAATGATACTGGATTTATTTATATATATATGTATGTCATCCAATTATTTCCATTCAATTCAATGAGGAAACGAAAATAATGTTCATGCGTACGTACGGCCTACAATCTCCATGAACGGTGTATTTCATTCCATTTAATCGATCTATCATATATATATATGTATATACTGAATATATATTATATATAAATCATTTTTTACATTCTGGAATTAATTAAATCAGGATATAAGTAATAATATCAAGAACAACACGTCCAAACACGTACGATTAATAAAATGATTTAACCCAAAACATTGCATTAACATGGAACTCACAAAAGAACGGGTAATATAAAGTCATAAGTGAAAAATATATGATATCATAAAAACGAATATAATTCTATAATAAGTCAATGTCATTATTTCAATCATTATACAGGAGGTTCAAAAACGTATGAAGCATATCAGACCTATGGTAAGGGATAACTATTCCAATCTCGCTGTTATCCGAGATTGTTTATTCGTAAGTATTCACTGGGGGTATATTTATCATCAACTTCCCTATTTTATAAAAATGGTTTCATGAATGTTTAATGTCCTTTTTTCCCATTTATGACTTTTACTACATGGTGTGTAAGGAATCTTTCTTTTACGTGGGACTTTTTGACTTTTCTGACAAAAGTACGAGAAGAATGTTATTTTTAACTTATATGGCGTGAACGGATTTTTACGGTTTCATAACGCCTCATTTCCATGAAACAAACACTACAATATTTTTTTACTATTTTCAACAAAATACATTTCTTTTAAAAGTTCCTTTCATTTTGTGAAATAAAATTATTTTAAAGAAGAAAGGTTATTTTCCTCAAGAATTCATTTCAAATGTTTTATCAAAACCATTTTCTATCTAAGATGAAATTATTTCATATGTGTATGTTTAATGTTTAATGACTCTATGATTTACATGGTTTCACTTTTCTTATGATGAAATGTCCATTTATTTTATATGAATTTGAGAAGATGGGATGATGTTTATGAAACCCATTTTATTCTTTGTGTTATGATGAATGTTTTATGTTTATTTTGTGGCACAGGTAAGAATGATTTCATTTTGAGATGGGTGGGACCTATATCTACCTCCAATGGATTTGTTAAAGATTTATATCTCATGAGATAGACATGGATGGAATGGTAAGTTAATCTGGTTCAGTGTTGTAGGACTGAAACGAGGAGTGAACTCAATTCAGAAAGGGACTTTTTCCACTAAGATGGTCTTGGCAACAATGCCTTGGCTACTGTGGAAATCATAACATGTGCTAAATGGTTGCCACAATTACATGTTCTATTCACATTATATTTTATCATGGTTGATGTTCCATTATGATATATTCCTTAAGTACTTCCATGATACATGTCTTTTCTCAAGATTTTGATGTTTAGATTTTATGTTCAAGTTTTTTTCATTAAAATGTTTACGGACTATTTTATGTCATTATGTTTACCCTTACTTGGCATTTGAGCTCACCAATTATATGTTTTCATTTCCCCATGATATAAAGAGAGGATTTAGGTAAGAAAAAAGGGGAAGATCGTTATGGTAGATGTTGATGATCTTTCACCACGATTAGAAGATTATATTCCGAGTTTCCAAAGACACTAAACTATTACGGTCCTTGTGTGTATTTTTTTGTTATGTACTAAGTATTCCTCAAAAGTAATGTTATGTCCATGTACATCAAGCTTCGTGTATCTATAGTTGGTATCAGATTAAAGGTTTAGTCAACCTTTGGAAACTAGGATGCAGAAACGTTAGTGATATCCCTAGAGTTATTTCGAAGGTTTGTCTAGGGATGTCCCTAAGGATAAGTAGACATATAGGATATAGTTCTAGAACTACGGTAACGATCATATAATTCAACCTAAGATGTTAGATATTGAGGGTACTCACCCTTTAAAATGTTGTTTTCCCTAGCATTATTGTTTCCTCTCACTCTATTCTTTTTTGGTTTCAGACGATGGATGGAACCCGAAAGAACCGTGTTGATCAATAAAATGGACAATGTAATGATTGTCCTCCTGAACAAACAAATGTTATGGGAGATGGAGTGGAAAATATTATTTCTATACTTACACAAGCTATGAATCATTCTGGACTTCCAAATGAGCAGAGAAGGGAACAATATTCTATTGAGTCCTTCATGCGGCAACGTCCACCTTCTTTCAGTGGGTCTCCTGATCCACTTGCTGTTGAACAATGGATCAGTACCACTGAGAAGATATTTTCAGTTCTTCAATGTTCTGAAGATGATAATGTCATCTTAGTAGTATAACGTTTGGAAGGAGAAGCTGATCAATGGTGGAATCTTATCAAGAATACGAGGCCAAGAGATGAAATTGAGTCCATGGAATGGGACGAGTTAAAGAACTTATTTTTCAATATGTACTTCCCTCGTATTCTTCGAAAAAATATGGAGAAGGAGTTTGTTGAACTAAAGAAAAAGGATGATGAATATTTTGGTGTATACGAAGTGAATTTTACAAGGCTACCAAGGTATGCATCTGGCTTTATCATCAAACCAGAAAGTAAAGTTGATCGATTCTTCAGTTGCTTAAAACAAAATGTTCGTAGGGAATTAGCAATAAGGGACTTCAGTAGCTATGTATAAATTGTGCATTGTGGAAGTTTTTGTTACTTATCCATCTCATGGTTTTTACAAGAAACAAAATATAGAGTTCAAGGAGAAATCTCAGAATAATGGTGAAAAGAATATGATTGTTTCGTAATGATCAAAGTGTGGAAAGAAGAATGGTGGAGATTGTCTTAATGGGACTAGAAAATGTTATAAGTGTGGAAAACAAGGTCATCGAGCAGCTAAGTGTCGAAGTAATGGAAAAAGGGTTGCTAATGATGTGAATAACGAAAAGACTATAGAGAACACACCACCAACACTTCAATGCTTCAAGTGTAAGGAAATGGGGCATTATGCTAATAAATTCCCCAATCAAAGGGTTAGTGATGATCGACATGAGAAACCACTTAAGGAAAAGGACAACAGGAAGTCACATGCAATCACTATTAGTGATATTGAATATGACAACGATGTGGTGGAATGATTAAGTGTTTATGTAATGGGATTCCAAAATAATATTGTATATATTATCTTGGAATATTGGAATATTTTTGTATTGGTATATTGTGGTTTTCAATAATTTTATGGTACCAATAACCATGAAAAGTGATTGAGATATTTCTGGAAAAAATATGATATGTGCATAATGAAGGGATAAAGAGAAAATGAAATGTTTGACAGTACTCATGAGCTCGTGACTAATATAAGAAAATAGTTATATCATGGTTTGAGTATATAGAAATTTGGGGTTTTGGTCTGTGGAAAGAGTTAACTTTTGACAGCACTCATGATTTCACTAAGATTCAATGGGTATTCATTTTTCAATAGAATTCATTATTATGGCCTTAGAATGTTTAGAATGTGACCAAAAAGACATAACTTATGATATATTGGGATCAATGATGATATTAACATTCTTGTTATATGATATCTATGGTAATAATTTTCACTATAATATGAGAGTGGATTGCAATATTATTGATAATCCTAAATATTGGAATGGATTATTTTGGACATAAGTTAGTATTATTTAAGGATAGAAGTTTTTTCTATATTATTTATGTGATGTTATAGTAATGTAGTTTTAGAAAAAGGAAAACCTGCAGGATGGGCGACAACCCATCGCGTCAGACAAGGCTGTGGGAATCGAACCCACAATCGAAGTGTAACTAGCCTTTATCGCCTACCACTGGCCTACAAGAAGTCCTTGTTCAGTAGAAACTAGTTTTATTATATTAAGTAGTATGATATATGAAGTATAAGTACATTTTAGGAACCAAATATGATTAATCTCACTATAGATGGAATTATGTATTTTTGATAACTTTTATAACCTTTTGTTTGAGACAGATGGAATGACACATCATTCTATCACATGATCTGCTAACACATCACGAATGACAACTTCAACTTCATTTCTTTAAGAGATGAAGTGGAAATTGTCCCAAGAATTACCAACGGTGAGACTGTAACAAAATCATGAAAGTATTTCTTCTAATTATAATTTCATCAACTTTGGGGAAATGATCTTGAAAACCAAAAATGTTGTCCTAGTTCCCTTATATCTGATGAATCAGATGGCACCTTAGATCATCACAAATCTATGTCTTTGTGATTGATGGCTTTTTCATAGCCATGTTCTCTACCACTCTCCATTAGAACGTGATGGTTAGATTTTTCTTCCACATCAATATTTTCACCTATGTTCTCCTATATGGAAACCCAGTGATGAGTTTCTTTGGGTAATCGTTACATTTCATACTTTAGTTTTTAAAATTAAGTTGTAGAAAACTTTTTTACGATGTGGTTTTCTATAAATAGTAAACGATTTATAACCCCAACGAATTTTGAGGGAAAAATTCATTTTATGGGGGATAGAATGTAACACCCCGAGATTTTATGAAAAATATTCTTTTAATATCAATGATGTAATGTGTTGTATGCTACAGCAAGATTACCTTGCGCAATACGCAACACCGTATGAGCTTGCAGTATACACAACACTATTCTTGGACCATGTTACACAAAATTTGGATAGTAGTTATTCTACGAAACATTGAGTGTATATATATATATATATATATATATATATATATATATATTCAATGTATAAATGAAATATGGTTCGATAATTTTATACGAAACAATGGAGGAGTCTTGCAAAACACGCAACCCTGACTTGGATTGCATTATACACAATCGCGTCTTTCCTCGATAGCGTGTGTTCTACGCAATACCAGGTTTCACTAAACAACGACATATGGTTATAATATTATTATGAAGTAGCCGTTATGAATAGTATCAACTAAATTTTGAATTTTATAACATTATTATTCATCTTACACATTTTGTAGAACATGGTATTAGAAAAAAATCAATTTTTTCGAGTAAAATAAGTATTTTTCAAAAAATGTAGTTTTTCCGCCTTATGATGGCACACCCACCTTAAATATTGTTTTTGACATTTCTATAAGTTAAATTTTAAAAAATAAAATTCTTTTTTGGAATTAGGATATAAAAATTTACTTTGGATAAAATTTTCATATTATTCTAATAACATTCATATTTTAATGAATAGTAAAAACATGCTATATTTTAATTAAAAACAAATTTTTTCATCACAATAATTTAAATGGTTAGATTCTCTTTTTAATTGGTTTTATAGTGTAATTAGAATATATTTTTACCATTTAATCCAATGTTGGTCATTGGAATTAATTTCACTTTGAAATTAGATATAAACAAGTATCAATCTTTTGATAGTTATTGTTTCATAAAAACATGGTATTTATTTTGATAACGGGAAATAATTTTAAAATTAATTAATTCCAATTCAATGTTTTGAATTTGGAAAAATAGATATCAATTTTGAATTCGGAATATCAAATAATTCTGAGGCTGAATTTTTGGTATTTTTCTGAAAAACTTCCATTTTCGATAAATAGTGAAACCAGTTAGTGGTAGATAAAAACCTAAATTTTTCATTTAAATGAAAATTTACCACTTCTATAAATTGAATTTCAAAAATCAAGGAGACACGGTTAATATCAAGGACTAAAATGTGGTTCAATGAGATGAAAATATTTTTTGGTGAATAGTAACTTTTTACTTTTATTTACCACGATTAAAAGTAAATATGGTAATTAAGGGTAAAATGATTTTATTATTATTACCCTAACACATGTCCTAATTCTATTGTAAAAGTGTAATTAGACCAAAATCATCCTTAGGAATAAATTATGACCATTTAGGCCCACTTGGATTATATTAGGTAATTTAATATTAATTTATTTAAAGAATGGTTAAAATAGTTAAAATCAATGTTTAATAAGTAAATCATTTTTAATATAGGGTTATACATAAGATAGACTCGACTATAAATATTCATTAGAAATATAAAAATATTTACTACATAATGGTATATTGTTTATAATTTTAGGCATTAAATAATAAAATTTATTTATGACACAAACATGATGCAGTAATTATCTTATTAATGAAATATTGACATAATTGATGTTATAAATACCCAAATAAATGTAATTTGAGTATTTTTATGAAATAAACAAAATTTATAGGTTAATATTACATTTTAGTATTGATTTAATTAAATTTTTTCGAACTAATCATTCTGTTATGATTTTCACAAAAATCAATTACCAAATAGTGTCAAAATTGACAAAAAATAGTTTTTAAAACAAATATTATATTATTAATGGCTGTTTTATTCCTAAAAATCATAGGTTTCGGACAAATGACATATATAAGGTTATATATATTAATAATATACAACTTGGGGTTCTTTTGTCTTGTTATACTATGTTTATTAACCTTATAGTGTAAGAAAACAAGAAGACACAATAAAAGAAAAATTATTTAACTTAAAGTTAAATCTAAATGATAAGGTTAAAATAGAAACCTAAACATGTCTAAATTCTATTGGATGAGATTATTTCGACCCATACCAAACTTAGATTCTAAATAACTCAATTTGGAGCTATTAAAAACCGAATATGACTTTATAATAAAATAATAGTTTTAGTTATTCCAAAGGTGGCCCTCTCCTCCCTTATAAACGGGCACCTCCTCCCTCTCTTCCTCACAGCACATTGAGCCTTCATGCTCAGCCAAACCCTACCAATTTCTCTTCTAAACTTCCCTAGAAACATCCTAGAGGTTCTGGTCTTCTTCAAAGACCAATATTAGTGCCCTAAAAGAAGGTTTCAAAAAGGCATGTGGAAAGAAGAGGTAATATCTGTTACCGATTCTTTCAACTTTATTTATTCTTCTACTTCTTCTTCATTGGTTGTTTCATTATGAAGTAATAACATCAGTATCAATAATATACATATATGTTATTATAACTATGAAACAACCCTATTTCACCATCTATCCATCCTACGGAAAACAAAATCACCGCGTGCGCGTACGTACAGAATACCGTCTCCACGCCATGGTGTAATATGTTTTTTCGACAACACCTTACTTGGATGGGTATAATGGTGTAAAGAATAACTATACATAGTTATTATAACATCATACTGATTCTGATATATTGTATCATACACTCCAATTCAATTCATTAATTATGGGAACGATGTCATCGCTCGTGCGTACGTACGGACTACCGTCTCTACAACGCGATGAGATTCATTCTCAATGATTAACCATTAATGAATGATTATAAAGTATATATAATAAGTAATCATGAAATATATGACATAATAATTATACTGGATTCATGAATAAATATATGTATTTCATCCAATTAATTCCATTCAATTCAATGAGGAAACGAAAACAACGTTCATGCGTACGTACGACCTACCGTCTCCATGAACGGTGTATTTCATTCCATTTAATCGATCTATCATATATATATATGTATGTATATAATGAATATATAGTATATATATCGCATGTTTTACATTCAGGAATTAATTAAATAAGGATATAATTAACAATATCAAGAACAACAAGTCCAAACACGTACAATAAATAAAACTATTTAACCCAGAACGTTGCTTTAACATGGAACTTACAAAAGAACGGGTAATATAAAGTCATAAGTGAAACATATATGATATCATAAAAATGAATATTATTCTGTAATAAGTCAAGGAAATTATTTAAATCATTATACAGGAGGTTCAGAAACGTACGAAGCATATCAGACCTTAGGAAGGGATAATTATTCCAATCTCCCTCTTATCCGAGATTGTTTATTCGTAAGTATTCACTGAGGTTATATTTATCATCCATGTACCTATTTTATAAAAATGGCTTCATGTATGTTTAAAGAACTTTTTTCCAATTTTTTACTTTTACTTCATGGTTTATAAGGAATCTTTCTTTTACATGGTACTTTTTGACTTTTTCGACAAAAGTACGAGAAGAATGTTATTTTTAACTTATATGATGTGAAAGGATTTTTACAGTTTCATAACACCACATTTTTATGAATATTACTCTATAAGATTTTATGACTACTTTCAACAATTTAATTTTCTTTTAAAATTTCATGGTATTTTGTGAATGAAAATTATTTTAAAGATGAAAGGATATTTTCCTCAAGAATTCATATCAAATGTTTTATCAAAACCATTTTCCATCTAAGATGACATTATTTCATATGTGTATGTTTCAAGTTTAATGTATCTATAATTTACATGGTTTCACTTTTCTTATGATGAAATGTCTAATTTTTTTATAAGGATTATGAGATTATGGGATGATGTTTATGAAACCCATTTTATAGTTTTTGTTATGATGAATGTTGTATGTTTATTTTGTGGCACAAGTAAGAATAATTTCATTATGAGATGAGTGGGACCTATATCTCCCTCCAATGAATTGGGAAAATTTTTATATCTCATTAGATAAACATGGATGGAATGGTATGTTAATCCGGTTCAGTGTTACAAAACTAAAAGTAGGAGTGAACTCGATTTAGAAAGGGACATTGTCCACTAAGATGGTCTTGGCAGCAATTCCCTGGCTACTATGGAAATCATAACATGTGTTGAATGGTTTCCACAATTACATGTTTTATTCCCATTATATTTTATCATGGTTTATGTTCCATTATGATATATTCCTTATGTTCTTCCATGATTCATGTCTTTTCTCATGGTTTTGATCTTTAGATTTTATGTTCATGTTTTTTTCATTCAAATGTTTATGGATTGTTTTATGTTCTCTATGTTTACCCTTACTGGGCATTTGAGCACACTCCTATTATGTTTTATTTTCCCCAGGATATAAATAATGGGTTTAGGTAAGAAAAAAGGGGACGATCTTTATGGGATATGTTTAAGATCTTTCACCACGATTAGAAGATTATATTCCGAGTTTCCAAAGACATTAAACTATTACAGTCCTTGTGTGTCTGTTTTTGTTATGTACTAAGTATTCCGCAAAAGTAATGTAATGTCCATGTACGTCAAGCTTTTTCTCTCTAAATATATGGAACAAAAAAAATTCCTAATCATGATCAAATATTAAAATAGTTCCCATTCTAAAATTCAAATAGAACATTATGAGGCTCTGCATGAGAAGAGGTGTTAAACTTCTAAATATTGGGATGATGTTGGAGAGAAAAAGATAATGGGAGATGGTATTTTCCAAAATTTCATAGAGAAGGTTCTAACCATTTTGAATAATATTATTTCCTTATAATGACTATATAATAGTTATGAAGAAAATTTTCAATGAGTCCTGGAGTTTGTGGTTGGAGATAAAGTCTTCATTTGTAATTCTCGCTTGAAGAAAGTCATGATGTTTGGTAAGAAGGGAAATATTATTCCCATATACATTAGAACCTTTTAGAACCATGATGATAATGTAGAATTGTACAATTGAGTAGAAATACCACCTATATTAACTCAATTTCATTATGTGTTCCATGTATCCCTCTTAAACATGTTAGAACAACCAACAATTTTAAAAGATGAAAATTTTGTTCGATTATATATGTTATAGGAAACCCCAAGAATAAAAGAAAACATATCACCATGATTTTTTAAGATATATATATTTTTTTAAATTAAATCTATTGAATATATTACATTACACATAACAATATGTTTACCTTTCCTTACATGAAACACTATGTTAAAATAAAATGTGTGAAATTACTAAAATATTATTATTTAATATAATAGTTATAACATAGTTTATTAAGTAAGTAGATTGAATAGTAATAATAAAATCAATAAAATTATTATTTTAATCATAAATAAAATATATATATATATATATATATTATAGATAAATTAGATCCCTTTGATAAAAATGAAATGATTTAGAAAAGCAGTATTTTTTATAAAACATGGTTTAGTTGTATTTTTCCCAGATAATTTAAATTATTTTTACCCCCTTATAGAATATTTTTTTATAAAAAATAATATAATTGTTGAAATAAAAAATATTGTACTTATACTATAGATAATTGTTGGAATCGTTTTAAAAATTATCATTTTATTGATGAATAGTTAAAATTAATAAATTTTAATTGAAAATTGAATCATCATTTTAAATATTTATAATATTAAATTATATTTTTAATTTAATATATAATAAAAATAGATAGATATTATACCAGTTAATAAAATTTTGTTTATTAGGGTTATTTTTATATTTAATTGTTATATAAAAACGATATAAACTATAAAGCATTTTCTATCAGAAAACCCACTCTCTCATTGCGAATGCAGTATAAATATAAAATATAAAATTTCCATTTTTAATTAATTAATTTTGAAAAACTAGTTCCATATTATTAATCATAAAAATATTTAATTTATTATAAGTTCAACAAATTTTTTTTCCAATTTTTAATAGTGAAATAGAAATAATTAATTACCGGTATTAAGGTAAAAATCGATTTACTAATTGTTAAAATATGTTGATAAGTGTTAAGAAAGAAATAAAAACATATAAACCCCCACTTTTATGGAACTGATTCTACCCATAACTATTACAGGATTGATAAATAACCATTTTGAGGAATTTTTTATGATAAAAGCTCCATTATTATTAAATATCTTCAAATTATTACTTGTTTTATCCTCACCTCACTTATAAAAGGACACTGACTATTATCTATTATTACCAACATAAAAAACATTAGTTCAAAAATTAAATTCCCCAATATCTTTAAAAAAAATCCCTCCACTCATACAATAAGACTTAATTTCAATATAATGTCATCAAATGAAGTATTTGGTGCATAATAAATAATGATATATGATGAGGAAGCAATGTTCTTCAACAGGGGTATTTTTGTGTACCACTTATTTTTTTATTAAAGCATGTTTACATAATAAAATAAATATATTCAATATAATTTTGGTTTTTTTAAAATATTTATGACTTAAAAAATATTCACTTTTATGAAATTGGATATTAAATCATCATTCTTGTGTACAAAGACTACCTCTTTGAGAGTTGATGTCTTTTTTTCCATTACCACCAATCACGGTTAGGTATGATAATGGATATTAAGTATATATAAAATATTTTTTACCTAATTATATATATTTATTCATTTTATCCTATATATATATTATATTAAATTCGGTATGTGATTTTATAATGTAGTTCATGGGTATGGCGGACTACCGCCTTACAAAGTGATGTAATTCATATTCACTAACCCATTACAAGGATGTTAATAATATTAAAGGTAATTAATATGTATGATATAAATTAAATAATAATGATGTTAATGGAATATTTATATTTATTAAACAATAATATATAATTCTATTTCATAGCTTTTCACTCACAAAAAAGTTATAACATCCTTCTTATACGTTGGACCCCCACCTTCCCAAAGTGATGCGGCTACCTTTTCCTCACAACACCACATGGAATATACATATAATTATATTAAATGATCTAAAATTATAAATGTTATATTATTATCATTATATAATAATGGTTTATTACTTACCACTTTTACGCAATGATTATTGGATAATAGAAACATTACCCCAACGTAAGTACAACATATCGTCTCCACGATCGAAAAATATTTCATTAAATTAAAAAATAATTCATTATTTTTTGTAATGTTATAATTGATGTATAAATATGATAATTATATCATGGTTAGTATTATTTATATTATTAAACAATGACCACATTGACCATATAATTCCTAGTAAATTCAATTTTCACAAATAATCTAAATATAGTCTAAACATCAAACATAAAATAAATAAATTAATTAATTAATAGTACACAACAAGGTATGAAATGAAATAAAAGTAAAAATAATCATTAAAAGGTAATCCCATAATTCATATAAAAAACATAGGTTTATCATTCAATAAATAAAGAAACACATTAAATGTCGGACTCAAGGGAAGAGACATCGCCTCAATTTCATTGCATTGAGGCATATTTATATGTTATACACCTATAATATTCTATTGGTTTATATATGACTCCATTAAAATGTTAGATTGTGAATTTAAGTATTATCAAGTGATATAGTGTTTTTTAAATTTTATTCTTTCATGATTCATTTGATTCAAATATTATTAATGTGAGATATGACTACTTCTTTTGAAAAACTATCTTTTAATGTTTTATTTCCAAATATTTTCCTTTATTCATGTTTTTAAAATTAATTTATGATACTTTTTACTTAAAAAATGTTTATAAATTAAAATTTAAATAACATATTATGTTATTTTCAAAGCGTTTCAAAATAAATATTTGTATGTGTTATATATAGAAAACATAGACCAAAGACATGATAAATATTATATTATTTATTCACATTTTAAAAATAACCATTCAACCATTAAGGACACTATTTGATTTATGGATTCATTTTAAATAATTTAGTTTTCTTTTAAAAAACTCTTTCTATTTTTTTTGGTATTTTGGAATTGAAAATGGGGTTTTAAATGACAATTTTATTTTTATCTGAATGTTATTTTCATATAGTTTAAAAAGTGTTTTCAATGGCTATTATGGTGAAATTGTTTTATAAATGATATATACTTGTGAATTATATGAAACAGGTGATATGGATACAACATATATGATGTTTAGTGCCCTATTATTGACCATAGGTAATCCCAGTATATCATATATGATGGGTTAGTCCCCATTATAGCTCATGAAAAACATGTGATCCTGATATAATATATATTATGTTTGATCCCTATTACAGCTCTCCACCTCATTGGATTTTGAATATATTACAATTATTCCATATTGTTATTCTAATTAAAATGGTTTTATGAATATGACTCGCAAAATAGAAATAATGTTTTTTTAATTTAATTCTATGGACTTTAATGGAATTCATTGAGAAATACATATGTCTATTTTTTATGTGAATTTATTTACTTCATACGGTCAATGAAAATTTATGGTTATGGATAATATTATACAATTTTTATTATTCATCCATGGACTAATATATTTATTTCTTTTTTATGTCCATTATTGATATTGTTTATTCACAAACAATGTTTTAAAATGTGTTTACAACATTAAATGATGGGAAAGGGAAATGAGACAGTAATGTTTAATGTCATTGAGTTTTTCCATTATAGGGAAGAATTATTTTTAGTGTTTTACATTATCGATAAAATCTGTTTTAATAATTCTTTATCATTGTAGTTTATTTTCTCACATATGAGTTATTGACTAATTTAATAAAATGGTAAACCTAAAAAATCATAAAATGTATGATAATGAAATAATAACATAAAATTATTTATTGTGAAATGTTTATTATAGGTCTATTATAGTTGGTTTTAGAGGATTATTTAGATAACATTGTATGTTTGGATAATGTTATTATTATTCCCACAAAGGAATCTACATTATAACTATATTAAAAAATATTACATGTAATTATTTCCTAGTTGTTTCATCTTAAATACATATGTTCACATTTTTTCATAGATGGATCATGTGAGATTTAATGAGATGGAATTTAGTTGAAAATATTTTTCCCAATTAGCATCATATGATTGTTTTAATTGAAAAAAACTAAATTTCCATAGTGATGGTCATGTTGAAATGATAAATAAATGATGTTGGTATCCAAGTTAGAGAGGAACATGATAGACCACATAGGAAGATGAATATAGAAGATAATTTTAGGAAGAAAAAATATCCCATAATTTAGGGGATCATGTTACCTTGTTGTAGTAGAAGGATGTATTATTTCTTTGGAAATGTTATTTAATGTCATGTTTTGTTTAAAATACTAAAATTAAACTCCTTACATTTTTCATTTTCATGTTAAATTTGACCAATGGTGGTATTTCATTATGAATACCATGGAGAAAGACAATTTTTATTCTATTTAATGGGATTTATTTAAGAGTATTTTACTTGAAAAATATATTCATATTGTTCTACGTATTATTATAGAGAAAAAATTATAATAATTTAAGTAAATGGATTATTATTTGGTGTCTTTATACAATGAAAATTTTAAAAGATGTCCTAGTTACATCCTAGATAATCTTTGGACATCCGTAGTAAAATTAAGTGATTTTACTATGGATTAAAACCATGACTATGAATAGATTTGGTTGCATGATAATTTAAATGTTATGATAATATTTTTCAGTATTTTGTGAAATTTAAGATGTATTTTTTTGGACCCTTATGTTCCATGATATGGAAAGAGTAATAAATAATAAAATTGTTTCGAAATAGACATGAATCCAACAATGTAGCCTAGAGGTAATCCCCCAACATGTTCTTATTGTGGTAAAAAACATTTTGGGGAATGTAAGTTCAGATTTATAAAGTGATACTAGTATGATATTTTTTCTGAAAAGGTTCAAGACTAAAAATAATAGTGTTAAATTTTCCAATAATTAGATAAAAATATCCATTTATCCATGATATTTTTAGATGTAATGAGTTTAGACATTTTGTTATCATGTGTCAAAAGTTAATTACTTTGGGTGGAAATTATTGTGATCAGAAACAAAAAAGTGTGGAAAATAATTTTTTACTTCTATAGTTGATATTAAGAAATATAATTAAGTGGTGACCACTACATGGAGCACACTTTTTTTGAATGAATGATAACAAGAAACATTTATTAGGCACCCATGTCTTTTGGTTTTATGTTACATCAATACGTTGGGAGAAAATTATTGAGTTTTCAAATATATCTAACAAACGTGATTTAGTGGAAATGTTATTTGAGGGAAATTTATATAACGTTTTATAGAAATAAGTTTAATTTTATTGATAAACTTTATAGTTAATATGATAATTAAGAACATTATAATAATATAAAACTATTTTTATTAGACATTGTAAAAAATGTGTTGTATTGAAAACCTTTTTTGAATGGTTAAAAAATATTTAATTTTATTTCCCTATGTCTACTTTTTTTGGGCATGTTTTAAGGATTATATTTTCATGGCTTATAAGAATTATAACCATCATTTTAGTTGACGACCCTTCACATCTGACATGGGAACAAGGATTAAACCCCTGACTAATGGACAAATAGGGGTCACCACCTACCATTAAACTATGTGATTACTTGGTTAATATTACTTTTTTTATTTCTTCATATTATAAAAAGTTAATAATGATTAAAAAATGGTGTAGCTTTTGAGGATTACAGATTATTTTATTATATTTGCAAAACATGTGATAACATCATTGGTTTTGGAAAATATTTAGAGACATATAAAGTGACTTGTCAAAAATTTCTGGTTACATGATCTCATAAATTTAATCATTTTTATTCAGACATAAATAATCATTTTTATAGATTCATTTTTTGTGTAAGTTATTAATTAGATATTGGTGAAATAATAAAAATGGCGAAATTTTTCTATTAAAATAGAAACATATAAAGTAAGTATATTTCCATATACTCTTATATTGTAAAATAATTTATATCTCTTAGGGGAGGATCGTGTACCCAAAATATTATCCAATTAAATACAAACCTTATGAATTAGATGGTCATTTAGATCTTTCTAAATTAATGTGTTTAAATATATTCACATTCGGATGATCATTCAATTGCCTGGGGTTAACGAACATAATAATAATATATAATTAATTAAAATTTTCTTCAAATACCATATCATAATTATCCCCAAATGTTCCCCTATGTAAAAAACTAATCATGTTTTGTTCAATATGACCCCTATACATCACATTCCATATAATTAGTTTGCTTTTAATTAACCCACTTTATAATGTGAGTTTATAATGAAATTATTTTCAAATTTCAATCAGTTGATTACCTAGAAGAAGATCAATTGTGAGGACAAAATTTATTAAATGGGTGTGGATGTAATACCCCATGATTTTAAAATAAAACAATTATGATCGATATATTATATGACATTAAAGAACAATCATAGATGAAAACATGATACCTTGATATATATATATATATATAATTTTTTAAAAATCAATCTTTTCAAAATCTTCAATTACACATGACACTATATTTATCAAGGATTTCACAATAAATAGAGTTTAAAAGATACATTCCATATTACTAAAATATTATTATTTAACATGAATATTATGCTAGAGCTGTTAGAATGGTGTATATTAATAATAAAAACTAAACTATGAATTATATATTTTTTAATATAAATAAAATTGATATATATTTATTATAGATAATATTAAAATAATTTGAAATAAATTTTTTTTATCAAAACTCTATGTTTCTAAAAGGCGGATTAGTCAATCTTTATACAGATTACATAAAATTAAATTTTACCAAGTTTTATAATTTACAAGAAAATATAATATTAATTTTTGAAAATATAATATAAAAATTATCCTATTGTTTATTTTTTGAATTTTCCCTAAAAGTATGATTTTTTTAAGGATAGGGAAAATTAATAAAATTTAATTAAAAAATGCATTTTCATTTAAATTATATATAATGTAAAATTATATTTTGAATTATTAAATGTTAATATATATCAATTTGATATAAATTTATAAAATTTATGTGCCATAAATCATTTTCATTTTTGAATTTTCATATAAAACATTATATACATTTGAACATCATCTCATTGAAAACCCACTTTCTCATCACGTATGTGGGATTATTAATAGAATTAAATTTGATAATTATGAGAATATAATATGGAAATTATAATATTTATTTTTTAATAATAATAATAATTAATTTCTAATAACATTAAATTAGCTTTTGAAGTAATTTAATTGTTAAATAATAATTTTAATTACCAATGTTAACGTAAAAATCGATTTTCCCTATGTTAAAATAAGAAGATAATAGTTATGCATGACCAAAAACATGTAAAATACCTATTATATAGACATTATTAGCTCTAATATGTTTGATAATGTACCATTTTGAGGACTATTTTCATGATAAAAACATGAGAATGATTGAATCATTTAAACAATTACATGTGTTCCCACAATCACACATAAATAATGATACCCCCTCTCACATATTATTTAAACATTAAAAACTTTTTGGGTTTGGAATTTCCTTCCAAAACTACTTCCCAATGTCCCTAATCACATCCTATAATCCGTATTCAGTGATTAAATCTTATATATTTTTTCATTGGTGAAAATAGGGAAAGGATGCTCGAAGGACATGTGATATTTATTAATTAGAATTTTTATTTATTTCATTATCCAGGCCAATTTATATTTACTAAATCATGATGTTATAAATATATCCATATATTCCACATAATGGGTTGTTTCTAAATAAAATAATTACCTACAACCATATTAACGTCCATTAAATGGGTTATGAAATCATCATTTGTGTGTATGGTGGTCTACTATCCCATGAACCGATGTAATTAATTTTTCCATTTCCACCTATCATGGATGGGTATGATGATAAAACTATAGTATATATATATATATATTATTTTTTTTAAAAATATACCAAGTTAGTCATTATATATTATATACCACTATTACATTCCATTAGGTAGCAGATATGATAACATCGTTCGTGTGTATGACATACTACCACTATGTGATGCGATGTGACTCAAATTCACTATCATTGTAAATGAGTGGTAATAACGGTGAAAAATATTAATATGTGATATATAAAATAAATATTTAATATATTTATGAAATATTTATAATTATTAAAATATAAAATCTTGTTTTATTGGATTACTTTTCACATATTAAAAATGATAAAAGCATTTGTGTACATTTACAGTACTACTTTCACGAACCGATGTGACTTTATTTTCCTAAATAGACCCCATATATAAATATATAATAATAATTAAATAAATAACATGGTATATATGATATTATTATCACATTCTAAAAATAATATATATCTTACTTCCTTCCCATTATTATTCTTGAAAACACGAAACTTTATTGATGCGTACATATGGCACATTGTCTCTATGATCACTACAAACATCATTTTCCAAAAAAATCATGATCAGTATTAATAGGTAAATTTATATACAATATAATAATTATTTTAACAATATTATTAAGTATATTTTTAAATAATATCTTCTTTTACCATAGTCAACCTACCATTATTATTTATTACACATAATATGAATGTGGTCAAAAAATCTAATGAAAACTTATGTAAATGTATAAAACATGGTAATATGTGAAATATAATTAATAGAAAAATTTAAAAATGATATCTTGAAATTAAATTAATATTATTTTTACTATTATAGTTCAAGAAGATAAGGACACATTTGATTATTCAGAGTCAAGGAAATAGACATTGTTCCAATTTCCATCAACTAATGAATAATTTGAGGTTATACACATATAATCTATTAAAAAATGTATATACGACTCATTTGACATGTTATATTATGAATTTACTTATTATAATTGTATTTATATTTGTATAAATTCCATTTGTTAATAGTGATTATGAATCAAATATTTCCAATGTGATAATGGACTTTTTAATAAAAAAAATAATTTATAATGATTTACATCCAACTCCTTTCTTTCAATATCCACGTTTTTAAATAGATTTTATGAAATTTTCTATACAAATATAATACTTATATTGTAATTTTCTTTATATTTTGTGTTAAGTGGTTTTCAAATGGAATATTTTTTCATGTTTTATATTAAACATTTAGAATAATGAAGAAATGAATGTTCTATTAAGAAATTACAGAATTAAAATTTATTTTCCACTACTATGTCCATTATATTATTTTGGAATCCATTTTCGTGCATTCGTGTTTTCCAACAAAACAAATTTTTTTTGTGTATTTCAGTATTGAAAATATGGTTTTTATAGAATTTTTTTATGTGATCATGCTTTTCATATTGGTTTAAAATATATCTTAAATGTTTTTTATGATGATAGTTTTTTATTCATGATATAGAAGAGGAGATTTATATGAAATGATTGATCACAATGAATCATATAAAATGCACAGATAAACATTATACCATATTAGTTATACTAATATAGCTTATTTGATGGGGTTTTCCCCATTATAGATCATGAAAATTTGTGAGACCGATATAGTGTAAACTAGGGGTGACCCCCATTATAGATATCCAAATCATTAAATAATGATTGTATCTAAATTCTGTCATCTGGTTATAAAAATTAAATGGTTATTGAAATGGTTTTACTAATATGTTTCTTTATGTCATCAATAATTGGTTTCTAATTGCCGGATATTAATTTTAAAGGATTTATTTGAGAAAAACATATCTTTTTTTTTTCATTTTAAAATGACTTTCATCCTATTATTAAAAAAAATTAAAGTTAATGTTAAAAAATATTATTGTTCCAGATTTTCACTAGACTAATGGTTTTAATTATATTTATAACACTTAATGATTTTTTATGCTCATCTCCATTTATTTATTTGATATGGTTGAGGGATGTGTAAGGTAATGGAAGAAGATAGGTTGAAATTCATGGTCATTTCCAATGAAAAGAAATAAACATTTCTTTTAAAAGTTTTAGGTTATATGAAAAATTGATACTGATTAAAACTATATGTTTTTTAATTTATTGTTTTTTATGTACAAGTTATGGGCAAATTATCAAAAATTCTAAGCCTAAAAAGACGATAAAATTTAAGGGAATGAATTGTTGAGCTAAAACCAAATATTACTTACTATTTAAGGATGAATATTTATATATTTATATTCCATACCAGTCACATGTAATTAATACAGGGGTGGTAACATTATATAATGATCATTCATATAAGGAGAATATGTTTAATATATTAGAGAATGTGGAAAAATTTCAATGAAACAAGACTACTCCCCTGGTGAAAGTGTTATAGTTGAACCAAAATATTGAGGAAAAAACATAATAACCAGAAGTGGTAAAGTAACAGAGTCGCCCTCATCTATTTTATTTAATGTATTGATAGTTTTAACAAATATGTTAATAAAGTGTGGAATGTTGTAAAGACATTATCATTTCGAACATAAAATTCATATTATAAATAAGTGAATGAATATTTTTGAAATGAGGTTATTGAAAAAAATGAACACCAATGGTTTTATGAACCATTATAAGTATTGTATTGTTATATATACAAATACAATTAAGAATCATAATCATTAAAATTATGGATTTAATATAAAAATATTATGATTATTAAATATTGAGGGTTATGATTATGTTTAATTGACCAAAACAAAGGATCTGTTGACCATGACATGTATGATCATACAATATGATGCCCTTTTAAGAGTGTTTCAAAGTGATAGTGCATCATTGGGACTTTACATTGACCAATACCATGCTTACACTAGACAAAATGAAACATTTTGTGGGAGATGGTAATGTTAATCTATATCCTAACCCAAATAAATTTCATCAAACCACCCAATGAACATCTCACCATCGCACACCCTATGCTTTGGGTGTTTTCTAATGTAATAAATAGATATAAATCTCGACCCTAGGTATGTAAATTTTTTTATTTTATTATTAATAAAAAATATATTATATTTATTCCATTTTAATTTCACCTTATAAATTTTTTTATAACGAGTTTTATAAAAAGTATATTTGATATAATAAAACATAAATTTTATTTTTTTAGGGAAATATATTGTTTCAATAATTTTTTTTGAATTTCATAATTTTCAAAATAAATTATATTTCTATAAAATAATTTCAATAAATCATGTTTTTTCCATTAAAACTTTGAAAACAATTTAAGAAAAATATATAAGGATAAAAAAAATTAATTTAAAAAAAAATATTTTTAACCAAAATAAATTTTCTTAAATTTAAATTCACAAATATTGAGAATTTTTTTTGATAAATGCAACATTATTATTGAAGATATAATGTGAAAATAAGAAGATAAATTTATTTCATAATTTTTGAAGAGAGTCAATTTTTATTTCAAAATTAAATACTGTATAAATTTATGGTGTGTATTATAAGATCATAATGACCTAATATGGACGTAATATATTCTATAAAATGTATTCATGATCAAAATCTCATTTCTATTTTAAAATAAATTTTTTATTGAGGTTATTTAATTAATTTCACAATGCTTTAATGATTCCTACAAAACCATTATTATAATTTAATGTTCTAAAATCACTTATTTATGATAATTACTCACCTACGTTTCACCAAAGGTATTATTTTAATGAACATGGTTATTATATTTTCTTAATAATAAAAACCCATATTTCTTGGATGAAACTAAGAAAAAAATGATGCGATGTATTTTGGGTTTTATAACATTATCTTATAGATTCCAAATACAATGTATGGAAAATTGTAATAAATTATCATATTTTTAGCTATATAAAACTACCCATCCTTCCATTTTTATTCAATAAAATTCAATAGTTCATTTCTATACTCTTCCGTAACTTCTCTAGATCACTCCTATGATACCCCCTTACTCTTAATATGCTCCTCCAAAGATTTTATTAGCATCCTATAAATGTATGGAGTGAAAGAAAATAATAATTTAAAAACAAAATGAAATCATTAAAAAACTTCATTTTTATGAAATATTTTAAAAAAACACAGATACAAACTAGCCATTAAATATAATTTTTTCTCTTCTATGATTTGAATTTCGAAAAACTAATATCTATGGTTGTGACCAGAATGTTATTTGGAGTTTAATTGAACCAATATGTTTTTTGGTAAATATTTACAAACCCTTATTAATAGTAAAAATGTATTGCAACATGAATCATGTTAATTGTATATAAAATTATTATTATTATTTTTTCACTCGGCTACAAGATAATGTGATCTTGATTAAATTTTCTTTGTGATATTAATTAGTTATCATTTTAAAATTTATATTTTTGTTACAGAATATGATTTTATTAAAAAAATAAATTTCTTCTTTTTATTAATGAATTTTATAAAATGGAGCTCATTTTTGAATTTTTCCAGTCAAAAAATGGTGTGGTTTTTTTCGGAATTTTTCTTTGATTGTTTAATATTTGCTTAATAGTAAAAATATTGTTTTATGTTTTCATAATGTTTAATTACAACATTAATATATAATAATGATTTCATAATTCCTGTAAACTCATGAGAATTAAAATAATGTATGATGTTTCTAGAGTAGCATACACCTTGGGAGATCCCATAGTTATTCAAATACCACTAATGAGGTTTCTATTAAAATTGATTAAAAACAGTCACACATTAACATTAAATACCACCCTCACCCCCCTCCGATCACACCTCTAATGGTTTGAAAATATTATGCAATCATTGTCCCATGTCCCTTCCCCTCGTCCAAGATCATCTGGTCTAATCAAAAGTCTAAGAACAATGTCCTTATGTATGATCTCATAGAGAAGAGATCAAGAGGTAAATATTGTCTTTAATTTTATTGAGTCTCCTTTTCAATTCAATTATATTCTTATACTCTCCTCTAATCCAATTATACAATAGGTATAAAATTTCCATTATTATATATATTCTTTATTATTATCTTGTTTATGTTTGAATTCATCATTATTCTTCATCTCCTCTTCATCTTATTCTAAAAATAGAATCATCGTATTTGATGATTGAATTTACCAATAATGTTGATAATGTCTCTTCAATTTACATTAATTCAAAAAATATGGTTTTAAAACCAATTTAATGTTTGAAAAATTAGTAAAGCAATCTATATTACTTTTATTATTTTTTGGAATTTAATTATACTTGTAATATTAATGGTATATAATGAAATATGTTCTGATTATCGAAGAACTTCCAAAATTATCTAAATAAATATAACTAATAATCCATCCTAGTTTTGTAACTCCCCAATATTTCATAGTACGTTATTTCTTCAATGTAATTCAACAACATACACTACACACAACACTGAGTTTAATCACACCACAACATACCAAACTATCCATTCAAAATTAGTTATGAATAGTATTAACTGAACATTTAATTTTATATTATCCTCAAAATTTTAGAATCCATATTATGAGTTTCTTAGACATATTATAAGAACAAATTCATTTTTTTCTGATAAAAGAAGTATTTTTTAATGAAATTTTACCGCATATTAGTGGAGAACCCTATTGCAATCTCATATTTGAAACTTTTATACATTAAATTTTACAAAATATACTTCTTCTTAATAAATGGGACATAAAAAACTCGTTTTGATAAAATTTTGGTGTTTTTTATAACTTTAATATTTGGGTGAATAGTTAAAATACTAAATTTTAACTGAATTTTTTTTTTAATTAAAATAATTTATAGTTTTCAACTATACATATAGATTTATAGGAAGTATACATAGATTATATTTTTACCATGTAATCAAATGTTGGTAATTGGAAGTAATTTCACTTTGAAATAAGACATAAACAAGTGTCAATTTTTGGAAGTTATTATTTTTTAAAAATATGCTTTTTGGTTTTGACAACGGGAATTAATTTCAAATAAATAAATAAAATTTAGATGTGATAAATTTGGTAAAATAGAATTAATCTCTGAATTCATAATATCAAAATTATCTAAGGGTGAATTTTTTGCTATGTTTTTGAAAACATTCAATTGTTGACGAATAATGAAAAACACTGAGTTGTTGGTTAAAACCGAATTTTAATTTCAATAATTTTTAATTTATTTAAATTTATTTTAGGTCAAAATAGATACATAATAAATATATATTATCAATGTAATTCCATGGAGAAATTTTTTAATTGTATTATATATATTAATTTTTATTGAGTTGTTCACAGTCTTTTACACAACTCCTAGGAGAATTTGAATGTTCACATAAAACATAATTTTAAAACATTTTTGAGTGGAATTTAAAAAATCCGAGAGACATAATTGATATTACAAATATAAATTTTGATCAATAATATTAAAATAATATTTGGTGAATATTAAATTTTTACTTTTATTTACCACAGTTAAAAGTAAATCAGGTAATTAAGGGTAAAAATGTTGTTATTCATACCGTAACACATGTCATAAATCTAATGGATAACTATAATTCAACAAAAAAACACTATTTGGAATAAAATTTTATTATTTAGGACCATTTGGATTAGATAAGGACATTTTTTATTATTTTATTTATAGATGATTTAGAAGAGTTAAAATCAATGTTTTATAACTAAACCATTTTCTATATAGGGTTAAACACAATATAATTTCCACTATAAATATTAATTAGAAATCTAATATTATGTCATACATCATGGTATTTTATTTATATTTTTTAGAAATTAAATATTTATATTTATTTATGACATAATGATGATTCAATAATTACCTTATTAATGAAAGAATTAAATACATGGTATTATAAATATTAAAATAAATATATTTTCAATTTTTTTATGACATCGAAGAATTTTTTTGTGAATATCTCATGTTAGTGTAGATTAAATGTATCTTTTTTGAAGCAATAATTTTGTAATTACTTTCAAAAAACCCAAATCCCAAATAGTTTCAAAATTGACATACATTAGTTTTTAAAACAAATACAATATAATTGGATGATATAATATTCAATGAAATATAAGTATTGTCCAAAGAGAATAAGTAATATTATATACGTCATTAATGAACCACTAGAGTTTCTCTTTAATGTTTATAGTACGTTTATTAACCATATAGTGTAAGAATTCAAGAAGACACAGTAAAAGATAAATTATTTAACTTAGAGTTAAATATGAAAGATAAGGTTAAAATGGTAACATAAGCTTTTATAAAATTATTTTATGAGAGTATTTAGACCGAAATCAATTTTATATTTGAAATAATTTAATTTGGAGCCATTATAAATAGAATATGATTTTGTTATAAAATAATATATCAATCTTTTCCTTAGGTTCCCCTCACCCCTCTTATAAAAGGGCACTCACCCTTCACTCAAATTCATAGCTTCCAAGCCATTTGGCTTGGCCATACCCTGCCCAAATATCCTCCCAAATATCCTAAAATCATCCTAGAAGGCCTTTATTTAGTAATAAAGCCATCCTATGGAGCCCTTTTGATCAAATCAAAAGGAATACCCCGAAGAAGAGGTAATGATTTCACCACCCTCTTCCATGTTCTTTTTTTCTCCCACTTACACATTCATAATTATTACCATTGATAAATAATAAATTCAGTACCTTATATATATCTTGACGTTATTATAAATAAGGAACAACCATATTAATTATTTTATCCATCCTATTAATGATAATGTCACCATGCTTGCGTACGTACGGCTTACGGTCTCCACGTTGTGGTGTAATTTTTTATTCAGCACTATGTTATTTGGATGGATATAATGATGAGTAATATGTATATAAATAAAGAAAATAACATGATAATGTCTCTATAAAATTAATATACCATCCAATTCTAAACCATTAAGGAAATGATATTGTTTTTCGTACATACGTACAAATTACCGTCTCCACTACGCGATGAGATTCATTTCCACCTTCACCATTCATCGACGATTATAAAAATATATATTACTAATAAGTATTTAATATATGACATAATAATTATACTGGAGATATATAAATATATATATATGTGTGTATATTTATTTACTTCCATATAACTTATTCACTTACTTTCGTTCAATATGATATGAAAATAGAAACACCGTCTATACGTAGATACGACCTACCATCTCCATAAATGGTGATTTCTATTTCATATAATTATCTATTATAAATATTTACATTATAAATATGTATGATATATAAATCATGAATTATATTCTGGAATTATTTAAATCATGATCTAAATTATACGATAATAAATAACATGTTACAAAAAGTATGATAAATAAAGGGATTGTTACCTGAAATGTTAATTTAACATGAAAATCATTATTAAATGGGTAGTACAAAGTCATAAATGAACCATGCATGATATAATAAATATGAATATGTTTCTGGTATAATCTAATAACACACAATGAACATTATATTGGATGATAAATGTTCCCTCAACCAAAGGAAAGGGAAAGGTAAGGGTTATTTTTAAAACCTCTTTATTATTTGTGGTTATTTTTACGTAAGTATATACTGTGACATATTTATTATACATGTCCATGTTTCATGAAATAGTTTTAAAAGGGGTTATTTTATGGCTGTTTTTCATAAAATACATAGTTAATCTTTTAAATATTTATTCTTCTAAATCATTCTCATTAATGTCCATGTTTTCGAAAAGGTTTTCAAGGATTTATCTATATGGACATGAATGTTTTTAAAATTTAAATTCTTCTAAAGAGTTTCAATGTGGTATGGGTAACTATGATTAAAAAATTTCTTTAAAGGTATTCATTTAAAAAATTTGTGAACATTAAATGTTTTCATGAAAAAATGAAATTTCTCTAAGAGTGTTTTACAAATCATTTTCATCTATGTCAATATCCTTTGATGAATTTTAAACTTTTTTGAAGTTGACTTATTATGATAAAAATACTCCGAATTTTATTTAAATTTTGTGATATGTTTGATTGTTTATGTTTTATTTTTATACCATTCATGGTTTATGGATAATGTATTTACATTTCTATAGTAGTTTTAATTTCAATGTTTATGTTCTATTTAAACCTTTACATATGTGAAATGCATTGGACTTAGTAAGTGACGAGTGGAGCCCACAATAGATCCTCAATGCATCAGTATGTCTAATGAGACAGTTCGATGAGAAATTTGTAGAGGAATTTCCCAATTTTATATATGGTTTTGGCCGAGACCTAAATCATTTTTAGAGGTCCTGGGTGAGGCCTTGACAAGATGTTTCAGAATTTCTGGAATTATGCATTCCCTCATTATGAAATTTGTTATTAAATGTGATTATTAGAATATTAGAATATCATTGGGAATGATTATATGGTAATATTTGATTTATCTTCACCATATTATGTTCATGATTATGTTTGAAAGGATGTGTTTCTTGTTACACATCGTGACTAAAATGATTATAGCTTCTGAAAATTTATTTACCTGTACTGGGCATCTGATCTCACCCCTTTATTATGTTTTATTTTCCCACTATACGAAGAAGTTAGTTATGAGTGACATTCATGCATAATATATTATGCTTGGTCATTTTTAATGGAATAAATTAAACTTTTTTTTCATTTCAAGTTGTAATGTTGATCTTAATGACTATGATCTATTTTCCAAGAAAAATAAACTGATCAGTCCTTTAGGACATTATTCCTTGTAATCATGCCAATTATATGTTATAATGCACCGAATTTTGGTAACTAGGGTCGGGGTGTTACAGTTGGTATCAGAGGACGTTTAGATCAATCCTTGGAAACTTTATTTAGATAAAATCTGATTAGAGCACATTATCCTAAGATAGACATTGAGAATTAGTATAGAATAACTTCATAGAATTTTTGTATTGTTGTGATTTTCGGAGTTTTACAAAGAATACATCCCTTTCTGGATACGAGCAGGTAGAGGCGGCTCTGGCACATATGTACCTTTGGGTAGAACCTGAAAATACTGCTTTGAGCTAGTCCCAAATGGGAATGGGTGCCCAACAACCGGCCTTGTTTCACTCTTTGTTACGACACTCCCAGGTGATATGCTTAGGATTATTCTTGATTTCGTTATAAACAACTATGAACAGTTTATGGGTATATAATTCCTCAAAGAAAACATTTTTATGATTATAGATTATATCCATGAACTGTTCAATTTATGATAATTGTTTTACAAATTAGGAATTAGGAATTTTGATTCAGAAACAAACATAGTGTATGCCATTGTTTAGAAATAGGACACAGTAGATGGAATGGACCCACCAACAATACACATGATCCAATGAGTAAGAAGGATTATATATTTCATGGTATTAATCCAACATTTATGAAGGAAATAGTCTCTCATTTATTATCATAATATTAAGAAATTATATCATGTGTTAACAAGACATGTAATGGATTTTCAGAGTCTTATGGCTTTGAAGGGAAGCCATAGAAGAATAGGATTGTAGGGAGAATGATTGATAAATGGAATAAGGGAAAAACGGATTTTCCCATATGCGATAATTGTGGAACGAATCACATTGGTAAATTCATGAATGGAATGTGAGTTTGATATAAGTGTGGAGAAAAAGGACACCACATACATGATTGAAAGGGTGATAAAAACAATTCAAATGTACAATGATTCATCTACACGGAGTTGGGACACTACATGAATCTATGTCCAAATAATTAGAGTATACACAAAATGCTATTATTTCTTAATAATAATGTTATTATACTACTGATGATGAAAAATAATAATTAAGAGTTCTTATGTTGTTATTAAGGTATTTTTTCGTTTGAGTATTGTTTTAATGATGTACGTGTTATATGAATTATAGAATATATAATGATGCACTACAGTACTATTTCATTAAGGAAATGAGATTATATGGAACCAAGAAAAGTTACTTAATTGAATGTTAAACATTTTTGAAAATAAATGGTTGAAAGAAAGACAAAACATAAATATGGTCATGATGCTGAGGTATTTATTTTGGAATAAGATATGGTTGATTTGGATAAATTATATTGGATATTCTTAACTATCTATGAACTGATTAATGGTTTTTTTATTTCATCATTGTTGGAGTATTCAAAATTTTTGGATATAAGGAATATATAAAGTATTATATAAAGAATAATGGAGCATGAATGTAACCAATAAGGTTTTATGGTAATTCAAGGTGTTATCGTGTTTTAAAAGAAATCATGATGATGGTATTCACATGTTATTACGTGGAAAAAAGATCTTCATTTTGTTTTACATCTTTATATATATTAGACTGTGTGTTTGGAAAGAAGTATTTTGGATAAGTCTAAATGTTTTAATGGATAATGTTTGACATTGTATTCTGTTGTTATGGTAAGAGAATTTCGTATGATTTTTTTGGATTTTTTATAAAAGGTCAACCTAGAGGTCGGGCGACAACCAGTCGCATCCAACAAAGTCCACAAGACTTGAACCCACAGCGGAAGGGTGACAAGGGTGAATCACCCACCACTGGCCTATGTGATGTCCTGGATTTTATACAATAGTTTTTTTAAAAGGTCTGATAGATGAATTATAAATTCAAATTTTTGAACCATATACGATTTTTGTAAATAGAATATTTTTATTATCTTTTATAGTGAAAGTTTAGTTTGTGTTAAAAAATAGTTAAAGTATGGAACTCCATTTGTCTAGTATATATATTTTTCTCTTATTCTATGATGAAATTATTCTAAAACTTTTGTTAGGGGATCTTAAAACCAATAATGTGTTATCCTAAGACCTTATGTTTTGTTGAACCAATGATATTTTAAATCATCATAGATGGATGGCTTTGATGCCCTCAATTTTACAATTGTTTGTGATTGATTAACTCAATCACTTCTATTAAATATTTAGGTTTTCCCTCCAATTATGTGCCTCTAATTTCCACCAATGTTCTTCTAATTGACATAATAATTTGGTGGTGACTTCTTCATTTCCATTTCCCTCTTATTAAAACTAAATTTTATTATGCCAATTTCCGATGTGGGTTCTCCACAAAGGTATTTTTATATTTGTAAACTTTTATTTTTCAATAAAAATTTCAAATTTCAAGGAAGAAATTTATTGAAGTAGGGGATAATGTAGCACCCCATGATTTCATAGTATATTATTTCATCAAAGAAATTCAATAACTTGCACTACAAACAACACTGAGTTAAATCACACCACAACTTACCAAACTGGCCGTTCAAAAGCAGTTATGAATAGTAATAACTGAATCATGAATTTTATAAAATGATTATAATTTTAAAATCCATATTATGAGTTTCATGACATAATAAAAAACATATTCAGTTTTGCAGATAAAAGAAATATTTTTTTTAAATGCAATTTTATCGTCTTATAACGGAGAACCCTTTTAATTACAATATTTTAAACTTATATATATTACAATTTAAAAAATAAACTTATTATTTACAATCAGGACATAAAAAATTAGTTTTATTAAATTTTTTGTGTTTTCCAAATCACTTTCATATTTGGGTGAATTGTGAAACTACTAAATTTTAAATGAAGAAAAAAAATTTAATCAAAATAATTTATAAAGATATAATATAAATATGAATGGTTGGGATGTATAATTAGATTATATTTTTACCATTTAATCCAATGTTGTTCATTTGATGCAATTTCACTTTGAAATTGTACATAAACAAGTGTCAATCTTTTGGTAGTTATTATTTCTTAAAAATACACTTTTTGGGTTTGACAATGAGAATTAATTTTAAATGAATTAATTCAATTTAAATGTGTTTAAACTGGTAAAATTGACTTTATTTCTCTTTATGAATATCAAAATTAGCTTAGCATAAATTTTTTGTATGTTTCTGAAAACTTTCAATTTTTGATGAATAGTGAAAAAAACTACGTCACAGGTTAAAACCGACTTTTCATTTCAATAATTATTTATTTTATTTAAATTTATTTTAGGTAAAAATAGATACATAATACCTATATATGTTCAATTAAATTCATTGGAGTCATTTTGTAATAATATTATATATATAAAATTTTATTAAACTTTTCACCGTCTTTTATCCACCTCCAAAGAGAATGTACAAATTCATGTAAAACATATTTTTACCGCTTTTGTGAGTAGAATTTCAAAAGAATAATATACATGGTTGATATTAGTATGAAAAATTTTGTTCAATAAGATGAAAATAGTTTTTTATGAATAGTAACTTTTTTACTTTTATTTACCACGGTTAAAAGTAAATAGTGTAATTAATAGTAAAAATGATATTATTCTTATCCAAACACATTACTAAATTATATTGTATAAATATAATTTGACCAAAAAAAATTAGTAATAAAATATGATCCTTTAGGTCCCCTCAGAGTAAATTAGGACATTTATTATTGTTTTATTTAGGGAAGAGTGAAAAGAGTTAAAATCATTGTTTAATAACTAAAACATTTTTAATATAGTGTTACTCACAATATAAATTCGACTATAAATATTCATTAGAATTATAAAATTATTTCACACATCGTGGTATTATATTTATAATTTTTAGATATTATATATTTTAATATATTAATGACACAATGATGATTGAGTAATTACGATATTAATGAATAAATAAAATAAATTGTATTATAAATATTAAAATAAATATAATTTTAAAGATTTTATGATATCCAAGAATTTTTTAAGTGAATATAAAATGTTACTGTTGATTTAATGTTTCATTCTCTAAATAATAATGTATTTTTGATTTTCATAAAAACAATATACCAAATAAAGTCAAAATTGACATAAACTAATTTTTAAAACAAATAATATATTATTATCAGATATAACAATCCCAAAAAAAAAACTAATGATAGTCCAAAGGTCTTAAATAATATTATATATGTAATTAACTAACCACTTGAGGTTCTCATTTATGTTTATTGTAATTTTATTAACCAAATTGTGTAAGAATACAAGAAGACAAGACAAAAGATAAATTATTTAACTTAGAGTTAAATATAAAAGATAATGTTAAAATGGTTCCATAAATATGTATAAAACCTATTTTTTGAAATGATTTAGACCCTTACCATTTTTATATTTGAAATAAATCCATTTTGAGTAATTATAGAGTGAATATTATTTTATTATAAAATAAAATTTCAATCTTTTCATAAGGTTCCCCTCCCGCCTCTTATAAAAGGGCACTCCCCCTTCTCTAAAATTTACAACTTCAAAGCCATTTGGATCGACCAACCCCTGCTCAAATATCCTTCCAAATATCATAACATTATTTTAGAGGCCTTCCTTTGGTCATAAATACATCTTATGGAGCCCTTTATATCAAATCAATGGAATAACCTGAAGAAAAGGTAATGATTTCACCACCCTCTTCCAAGATAGTTTCTTCTTCCTCTTACTCATTCTGTTTTATTACCATACCAAAATAATAAATCCAATAACTTATATATGATGTAATATTATTATAAATATTTCACATCCATATTCATTATTCTATCCATCTTATGAATTATAATGTCACCATGCGTGTGTACCTATGACTTACTTTGTCCATGCTGTGGTGTAATTTTTATTCAACACTATGTTATTTGGATGGATATAATGATGAGTAATATGTATATAAATAATGAAAATAAATTTATAATGGCTTTGGAAAATTAATATACCATCAAATTCCACACCATTAAGTAAATGATATCATCGTTCGTGCATATGTACCTATTATCGTCTCCACGACATGATGAGAATCATCTCCACGTTCACCATTAATCGACAACTATAAAAATATTTATTACTAATAAGTATGTAATATATGACATAATAACGCTACTGGAGATATATCAATTTATATATATGTTTGTATTTATGTACTTACTTATATCGTTTTCACATACTTCCATTCAATACAATAAGAAAACAGAAACATCGTTTATGCGTACGTACGACATACCGTCTCCATAAACGATGTTATTCATTTCCTATAACTATCTATTATAAATTGTTATATTCTAAAGATGTATGATATATAAATCAATGATTATATTATGTAAGTATTTTAATCAGGATCTAAATGATATGATGCTGAATAACATGTTAAAATACGTACAATAATGAAAGTGATTATTACCCGAAATGTTAATTTGACATGAAAATAATTATTAAATGGATATTATATAGTCATAAATAAATCATCTATGGTATAATAAATATGAATATGGTTCTATTATGATCTAATAACATACAATAGTCATTATACAAGAGGTTAAATGTACCCTCAATGAACGGAAAGTTCAAGGTAAGGGTTAATTTTACAATCTCATTATTATTCAAGGTTGTTTATACCTAAGTGTCTACTATGACTTATTTTTTATCCATTTCCTTATTTCATGAAAGTGTTTTAATATGGATTATTTTATGTTAATTTATTACTAAAATATCATTTTAAATGTTTTAAATATTTATTTTCCTTAATCATTCTCATTAATGTCCATATATTTAAAATGGGTTTTAAGGATTTATCTATATGGACATGAATGTTTTTAAAATGTTAATTCCTTTAAAATGACTCAAATTGGTATTGGAAACTTTGATTAAAAAATGTAATTAAATGACTTCCTTTCTAAATTTTGTGACTTTTAAATGTTTTCATGAAAAAGGGAAATTTCTCTCAAAGATTTTTACATATAATTTTTAACTATGTTAACATCATTTGATGGATTTTAATCATTTTTGAATCGATTTATTATGATAAAAACATCTACATTATATTGATGGTTTTTTGATATGTTTGACTATGGATGTGTTATTTTTCTACCATTCATGGTTTATGGATTATGTATTAACGTTTAATATGCAATTTTTAATACAAATGTTTATGATATATTTAAAATTTTTATATAAGAAATGCATTGGACTTAGTAAGTGACGGGTGGAGCCTGCTATAGCTCCTCGATGCATCAGTAGGTCTCATGAGAAAATTAAACGTGGAATTGGCCGAGGCCTTACCAAAGTTGACATATTGTTTTGGTCGAGGCCTAAATCATTTTTAGACGTCTTGTATGAGGCCTTGACAAGATGTTTTAGAATGTACGGCATTATGCATTCCCTCATTATGAAATTAGATATTACATGTGATTATTTGACTTGTAGAATATCCATGTGCATGTTTATATGGTAATTTTTTATTATCATCCACATATTATATTTAAGGTTATGTTTGAAAGGTTGTTGTTTTTTACCCATATTTCCTTAATATTTTATAGATTCCGCTAAATTATTTACCCTTAATGAGCATCTGAGATCACCCATTTCATATGTATTATTTTCCCAAGAAATGAAGAAGTTAGTTATGAGTGAATTTCAGGAATAATATTGGAATCTGGGACATTTGTAATGAATAAATTTTTGTTGTTTTTCTTTAAAAGTTGTAATGTTGAACTTCATGTATGTAATATATTTTCCAAGTATACTAAACAGATTGGTCCTTCAGGACATGATTCCATGTAATCAAACAAATGTTATGTAATAACACACCATCTCTACTTAATTGGGGTCAGGGTGTTACAAATACCAAATAACCAAAAATGAATTATGAAATAATTTAATATTAGAGAAACATATTAACACCATTTTATTTCACCTATAGAGTTTCACTTTCATTCAACAAGAAAATCTTTTATGAACTAATGATGGAAATTAAGTGAAGAAAGATTGTGAAACAATGGATATTAAAAAATAAAAATTTTAACTGGGTGAAATGATTTTTTAAAACGATCATATAATGTGTTATAAACATGAATATATTTCTGTAAAATTTTACGAAAAATCTTTTAAACATTATACTGCATGATTATACATGTTTTATGTAAGAATAACCTAATGTAAGTGAATTAATAAACATGTTGATATTTTTTTGGGTTACCCTTCTATTTCATTAATTATATGGTCTAAATATTATTTTTTGTGAATTTAATTCTTATTACTTTTTATTATGTGTATTTATAGTTTTTACACATATTTATTTCATTGTATCAATTATGACATAAGTTTTTTGATATTTGTGAAGGAATTTTGTATAAAAATTCTCTTTTAATATATTAATTTACCAAATTCAAAATCAAAGTTTTAAGAAAATATTCATGTTTTACGTTTATGTTCTAGATATTGGGTAATTTTTTTTGATGAAGTGTGGGTCCTATATCTTATTCCAATTTATTGATTATGTGTTTGTTGGAGGTCGGTCGTATAGTTACTCTAAGTATAACTGTGATGGTTACAATATAAGGTGGATTTGAGGGTAACATTGTAAGGTATCCATAATGGTTACAAATCATAAGGTATCCACATGGGTTGGAATATAAGAATGTAATTTCCAAATAAAACTTTATGGTTTTATATATTTTCTGTAATTCTTTATGAAATATTATGGTTTATAAAGTATGTATATAAGGGTGATAAGTAGTCTTTGTGAAAATGATCTCATATGCCTGTAAGAATTCATGTTCTGAGGGTCTGATTCACTCTTTGTATACCCCTTACTACGATTTTTATGATCATATTATTTTTTAAATGTTTTTAATAGGTTTAAATGATGTTTAAGATAAATACGGAAGTAATGTTAAATGTTATGACGTTTTATCAAAGAAATCATGATGTTGTTTTCAGTTAAAATTTTAATGTTCTATAAGAAATGGATATTATATTAATAGTACCCACATTGTTTGTTGTGGGTTGATATGTATATGTTTTTCCTATGATTAGAAAAAATATGAACTGAAAAGATATTTTGTATTATAAATAAGTGAAATCTAGTTGAAATAGATAGATTATGTAATTTTTATGTTCTGGTCATTATAGTTAGTATTACTGCACAATTTAGATAATATTAATAGTTAGTATGATGTTAATAGAACACGGTATATGATTTTTTACTTTTTTATCTTAAAATGTGATAATTTATATATTACCATGCTGCTTCATCTAAGATATGTTAATTCAGGATGGTTTTTTCTCAGAAGAAATAGGGAAGATGATGTTGGATAGAACCAAGATAATACTATCATTTCGAATCTACAACATTGAATGGTGGTAACTAGAACCAATCAAATTGTGACATTTATGGCTCAAATGATGTAGGAAGTAATTTGCAGTGGAATTCATGCAATAGAACATATAGAGATACCATAAAATAACATGACTATAATTAAACATTTTATGAGCTAACAACCTATAACATTCAGTGTATCCTCTGACCGACTAGTGGCGGAAGGATGGATTCATTTCATTGAAAACATATTCGATGATATGGGATGTTCAGAGAATAAAAAGGATTGTCTTTCCATTTAACCGTTTGAATGTGAAACAGATTAGTGGTGATTAATGTTCATGAATATCACAGATATATGGGTGATTTATCCATAGAGTGAGATTGTTTTAATTGTATTTACCTTGATAAATATTTTTCTAAGGTGGATCTATTTAAGATGGGGACCAATTATTTGATTTATTGATAAAAAATAAGATTCAGTGGTTTGATACGAAGAAAAGTTCACCCGATATGTGAGGTGTTCGTAAAATATTATTCTATGTCGTGATAGAAAAATTCACCATTTTTACTTAGGAATGAATCTAGGATATTGAAGGGAATTGACTTCATATGTGTTGAAACATTGTGATAAACTTGTCAGATGTGATGAGAGGGTATAAATGGAATTTTTTTATTTACTTTTGTACATTTAAAATAAGAAGAAGATTATGTCCAAATGGAATGTGATGTGTGAGAACCAATAAAATAAATTTAGTGGAATGAATTTTAATTTTCTAGTTTATGAAATGTGTAGTAAAACACACCTCTAGGAATGTTTTACCAAAACTAGGATGTGTTTTCAATGTTATATGTTTGGACATGTGGCCAGATATTGTAATGAAATTTATCTGTAGATCTATTCGGATAAGAAAAATATAAATTGTTTCAAATGTTTTGAGATGGGTAATATTGTAAATAACATCCCAAATAATGATCTAAATGATAGGAAGTAGCCAGACTATATGCAGAAATGTGTAGTGAGATCCATTGCGACTACGTTAGCAAATGTCAAGTCATTTAATGAAGTGGCATCTGGTAAATTTTTTATGTACACGGAATTTTCTAGAGTATTATTTGATATGTGGTCTAAAAAATCCTTTATATTTGAAAAATTCTATGTTAAATTGGAAATAATACCTCAAAAAATGAGACTAAAACATATTGATAAAAAACTAGTGGGAAATTTTCCACAAAAAATTGATTACAAGAATATTAGTATTTGTTATCTATGGAATGATATTACATAAAAACCTTGTTTTTTCCCTCAGTAGAGTTATATGTCATTCTGGGTATGGACTAGATTTTTATTTATGATGCTAATATTGATTATAGAGCTATAGATGTTTTTCATCAGAAATAGTTTCAATATAAATTCAAGAAGGAACCCATAAAATTGATAACATATCATGAAACTGAGAAGCTCTAGAATGATGGAAATGAAAGTAATCTTGCTCATATAGTTGAAAAACATGGAATTTTTCGTGTTAATTATAATCCAGTGGTAAATTAATTAGCTTGATGGTTTTCATGATCAGTTCACCAGTGTTATACCTGTCAAGTAAGTTCATTTCACAATTTAACAAGTTACTGATGCTAAGAAAATTTCAAATCCCCCAAACGAAACACTCAAATAGAACTTAATGAATTGAAAAATCTGTTACAATATTTTCTTGACAAAGGATTAATTATTCTTATCACTTCACCACGGAGTGATCTCATTGGGACCGTTAACATTATACATGGTTTCATAAGACATTTAATTTATTATAATGATTGGAAAAACATTAATATTAAGAATAACTATCCATTTCCTCACACCGATGACATGTTTTATTAGCTCCACGGAGATCAATATTTGTTCTAATATTGACATGAGATCTTGGTACCATCAGCTGAAGGTGAAAGAGAATGACATTCCAAAAATTACTTTTTTAACTACATATTGTCATTATGATTTTGATGTTATGAGGTTTGGGATAACTATTCACCAATTTTATTCATGGAACTTATTAATATAATATTTCATCAGTTCATGGATATGATTGTGGTTGGTCTTATTTATACATTATGTTAAATTTTAGAATTAAATAGGATATTTAAAAGAATATAAGGGTTGTATTGAAAAATATAAACGAAAAGAAAATGTATGGAATATTTAACTTGTGTGAATTTGGTTGAAAAAAAGTTCTTTCGTTTGTCACATTGTTTCTAAAGATGGCATAATAGTTTATCCTTCTTAAAATAATTTTACTAAAGAACGTCCAAAACCCAAATATATACTTCATATTTGTTATTTCCATGGTTTGGTTGGATATTAACAATGTTTTATTGAAAACATTGTATAATTATCTATTCTACTAATTAATTTAACAATAAATGAAGTTAAATTTATCTATAAAACAGAATGTGGTTACTTTTATTCATGAATTGTAATGAAGATTGTTGGATTCTCCAGTTTTGACCCTACCATGTAGAAATAGAGAGTTTTCCATCTATAGTGATTCTTTATTAATGAGACATGGTTGTATTCTAAAGAAGAATGACCAGGTATTTGCTTAATCTTCATGAAAACAAAAACCCCATGTGTATAATTATCCTAAAGAAGATTTGGAATTAGCTGATGTTGTTTTATCTTTGAATGTTTGGAGTCATAATTTATATGGAGTGAATTGCAAAATATATTCTGACTATAAAAGTATGAATCATATATTAACTCAAAATTAATCAATCACGAGGTAGAGAATCTACATTAAATTGATAATGTACTATGAATGAATGATCAGTTACCATCCTATAAAACAAAGCAATGTGGAAGATTACTTGATTTGAAAACATGATACATCATTAAATATGTTATAACTAGAACAAGACCCATTTATTAATGATTGGATGAATCTTTTCTAGGTTGTTACTGGTGCAAGAAACTCTGATGTTTTATTTCAGGTTTCAGTGTAGCCATCTTTGTCATATAAAATTATGGAACCAAAAAGGGTATATTTGAAGCTCTAGAATATGGTAGAATTTGAGAAACTGGATCTTTTTCTAGAATTTAACATTTATAAAGTTTGTGTTTTTAGATTTGAAAAATATATTGTGTGTTCCTTTTGATTCTTAGCTGAAGAAATTTTTTTCTGAGATGTTTGTATTTTTTTGTTTTCAGTTCATCCTGGAAGTACAAATTTGGATAGATACCCTCAGGAGTATTACTTGTGGGATGGAATGTTTAGATATATTTTATATTTTTCTAGAAAATGATTAAAATGTCAATGGGTTAAATATGAGAGGTAGTTACAGAATGGTATGCTTCATACATTACCAATTACATAGTAGAAATAAGAAAATATATCCATGGAATTCATTTTGGAACTACCAAACACTTCTCGAGGTAATGATACAGTCTACGTAATTTTTGAATGACTAACTAAATTTAATCAATTGTTTCCTATTTGGGATACAATGTGATTGGATGAAAATTCAAAACAGTTTCTCAATGATATTTCCATGATACATGGAGTTCCTCTTTCAATTTTATCTGACTATAATTCATTGTTCACTACCATATGTTTGAATGGACTTCAGAAGAAATTGGTAACATAATTAGATTTATGTATTACTATTCATCAAGATTCAGATGGGATGTCAGCATAGATGATTCAAACTTTGGAGGATATGTTTCAAGCTTGATCAATGGATTACCAGTGATGTTGGGATCAACATATTTCATTATTTGAATTTTATTTTAATCAAATTTTTCATTTCATTATAAATATTGCACATTTTGAGGAATTTTATGGAAACAAGTTTCAATATAAAACATTTTGGGATGAAGTTAGGGATAATAAGTTGATGGGACTAGAATTAATAGAGGCAGTGGATGAGAAAGTATAGAAGGTCTAACAACACATGACGATAGCTTAGAGGATTCTGAAAATTTATGCAAATAGTATGAAGAATGAATTTTTATCAAGGTAGGTTATCATGTTTTCCTTGTTATCACACCATGAAAAAGGGTTTACATTTTTGGTAATAATAAAATGTTATTATAATGCCCAAAAAACATTCTCCCATGTAATTTTAATATTGACGTTTTATTTTTTTATCCGAACAAAGTACAAACTTCAAAGTAAATATTATCGCACGTTATTTAAAGAATAAATATTAACTGTTATTGTCAAACATAATTTATCTTTAATGAATAATTACTTAATAGAATATTTTAAATAATAACTATAATAATATAAATAATTTACTTGTTTTCCAAACATGATATATATATATAAACATATATGTAGACAATATTTGAATTATTATTATATAAAACTAATAATATAATTTTATTTATGACAATAAAAATTATTGCACTGAAATAAATTAACGTCATTTCTTATGCAAACTATTATTGAATATTTTATATGAATAATTATATGAGTTTTATATATTTTCTAAATATGATGTATACGAAATCTTGGATATTTTTAATAAATAATATAACCTTTTTTAGAATCATTAAAATTTCACGTATATGAACGATCTTTTAATTATCATTACATTATATAATATATATGGGTTTAATATTAACTTTTTTCAAATATTTTTTAATTAAATATAAAAATTATATAATTAATTTATTTTATAACATTATATGTATATAACATGAAATATATACGAGTTTAATAAAAGAAAAAATCATTACTTTATTAAATTAACGGTAATGTGATTTTAATGGAATATTAGTTTTTTTTGACTTTGCAAATTAGTGATAGTTTAATATATGATATTAATAATATAAAATATAATGAAATCATAATAACAATATAAATATTATAATAATAATTAAGGGAATCAGATAAAAAAAGGAAGGGAAATCCCATAAAGGGTTTTGTGTATCACTTGAGACCCGTAAAGAGGAGATAGTCTCGATTTCTGGAAACCCAATTTAGTGTTTTAGTAGGGTCCAAAGAAGGGATAAACAGGGGGACCGCGCCTCGAGTTGTGGTGCGTCGCGCGTCGGGTGTTGTGTCACCGCACCAAGCATCTGGAGAAGGCTGGGCGAGCGCGAGCTAAATTTGAGGGAGACCAGGCTTGATCCTGAGCGTGGCCGACAAGGGCATCGAGTAGGGTCCAACTCTAGGGTTATCAGGTGTAGTCGAGGCCGAGGCATGGTGTCGCTCAGGAATCGCATGTCACAGCTGGTGCCGCACTCAGAGGTCTGTCGCAACTTCGGTTCGAGTAGTGCAGGGGAGCTCGAATGTCTAGGTTAAGGACAACGGGTTGCGCCGATATCAGGTTCCATCCGAGGGAAGAAGATGAGTTCGTTCAGTTATGGTTCGATTTTCCCAAACCTAAATTGAGGTATGATTTTCTTCCTAGGGTAGGATGTTGACCAAAACATGTTTTTAGTTTTTTGATTTCTAACTCATACGGTTTATCCGTGTGATGTTATAAACAATTTTACATTTGACTATCAAACTATTCCAAACTGCTGATGGTTTGTGTGAAGTTTCGCTATCATCAGGTATAATTTTGTTTTGGGGAAAATTTTTCTATGAATTATTTGCTGATTTTCTCATATGAGAATCATTAAAAAAATTAAACAATCTTGTCTGTTCTGCTTTTGTCAAATTAATCCTCTATTTGGTTGATCTTCCATTGATTATTAAATTGGATGTCAAATGTTCTTATTCTGGAAATTTCGTGCCATTATAGAAATATTGTATTATTTATTTCATATTGTCCATCTTGATCTCTTATCCCGATGATCCTATGTCTGGAATATAAATATATTTTCTATTAGTAATATCCGCCTCATTATTGACAGCCTGCATAACAAGCTCTTTCAATTGTGAAGATATTTAAATGGTATTCTCTTTAATCTCTTCCTCCACAATGCATATTTGATCTCTACCTAGCTTTCTACACACCACTGCACCCATGTTTTAACACTGAGTTGCTTTCTGATCATTGTTCATTCCCTTTTTCGTTGGAGGTTACAATGTTGGTTTGATTTTATGGCAATGAATTTCTATATTTCCTTTAACATGAAAACTCTGGTATAATTTGTATATTTATACGTACTATTTATATTCCTTCCCATCCCATTTACAATCCTTTAAAGTATTTATATTAATCCTTAAATGATATTCATTTTTACAATGTGTAAGGGAACTTCTTTTCTTTCCTTGATTATGTTTCGATTTTGGTTTGAGTTTATATATATATATATACAAACTTATACCTGAATATAACGCTCGCATACACCATGCTCGTTTCTTCTCTCTTTATGCTCTCTCCAAGTCTAGTAATTGGTTTTTTTAATGTACGAAAAAGATTTTATCGTTTTAATTAATTTTAGTCTTGGGCTGTTATTATATATATACTTATATATGTATATATATATATATTATACGCAAAAACATGCAACTATCCTGGTCTTGGTTCTTACATGTTTCATGTGGCCTAACTTCCTTTTTATAAAATAGGTAAAAAGAACCCTCAGTTTTACCTTTTATCGATTATATATATATATATATAATTCTATGAACCGTAAATTCTATAATACATTTTCTTCTATGGACTATTCTTAAACTAATAACTGATTTCTTTTCATTTAAGCAAAGGGATTTTAATGTTTTACCTTATTTTAGTTTCAGGTAGAAAATATATATTTGTATGAATATATATATATGTACACATATATATAAATACCTATATATACATATATCAATTTATTTACGTACAAAATATTTAAGAATAAATAATGGACGAGTATGGTCATTATGTTTTAATTCATTTTGGTTTAACATGATGATTAATAAAATTAACATTAACCTTAGAGATTATTATTCCATGAACAATATCAAAACTATATATATAAAAATATATATTTGAAAATGTTTAAGGTTTAGTTTGATATCAAAATAGTTCTCCCCACTAAAAATTCTCATTTATTATAATTTTTTAAAATTTATGCATATCTTTTGTAAAAATATGTAATGTGGATTCCTTAAACATTTACATGTGTATATATATTTATATACATGCAATAATATTTATTAATTGACTAGGTTTTGTGCAAGAATGATTTTATGCTAATAGGGGTATTGCGAAAACAATGTTTATGCATCGATTTATGACTTCGATAAATTTCAGTAAATGTATATATATATATATATGTTGACATACTAAACAAATATTGCATGGTTTGACTAGGCGATAAAAGCATGTATGAGACCTATTTATTAATTGATTTGTTGGATCAACTGTATGAGATAAATCATATCATGATAATCGTAAAAAAATTTATCATTTCATGTCTGAAATCTAGTTATTTCCTATAAAGGTCTATTTTAAAAATAAAAACAGAGAAAATTTTGTATTTTTTAAATTTAATGTAAATTTACTATATATATTAATTTATTGATGACCTACGAACAAAGAGAGCTAATCTATGTATGAGAAGAATCATTTTAAGAAAAATATATTTATAATTAATCATTTTTTATTTTTTTTACGTGGTGTAAAGTGTGCCAATGGGTTATGATCAATTAACATCTTATCAGCTAAAATAACTATTACAAGTAAATACTATTTATAATTGGATGGAAAACAACTAACACCTTATCAGCATGTTTTGTAGATGATGCATGTGACCCCTTGGATGATTTTCCTAATGATTTAATTGTTTGTGGATCATAGATATTTAACACATGGTATTATGCATTTAGCAACTGTCATCAAGCATGTGTTTACATAGTAGTTCCATATCATATTTTGTGTGTTATTCCTGAAATGATGATCACCAATTATTATTTAATGAATCTATGAACCCGTTATTTGGAGTGGTTTGGGACACCCCAAATAACATCACTTTAAAATATGTATCCAATGGGGTATGGGATGCCTTGGAAACAGAGCCCCCTAAGACATTAGAGGACTGTATTGGATTGTTTATGTTATGGGTGGGGCCCTCTATAGCCCCTCGATGCATAGTTAGGTCTCATGTGATAAAATAGAGTCATGGAACAAGGCCTGGGAACAGTTACGATTCAGGTGAAAATCCTTGACATTGACGGTACAGGTGAAATTCCCGGACATAGATGACCATGGTCTTGGAACGAGGCCTTGACATAGTCTGGCATTATACCCTCCTCTCAATGTTTTAGTAAATTAAAATTCATTTAATTTTTCGACAAGCATGATATCCATGGTTCAGAGCTTTTTTATTTCACAGAATGAATTAATTGAATGAAATGATATGTCGCAGTATTTCTGGACTTGATCTATTTAAAAACAGCTTTATGTTATTACATGTGAAACAATATAGATATGTCCATCATGATATGTGCACCAGTTATGATCATTATTATAGCATGTTTGATTATGTCTTGTGCACTCAGAACTGCCTTGATTGTAGTAGTCATTACCCTACATGTTGTTAATTGTCTTGTATTATACCAGTATTTAATTTCTCTAATTGGAACTGCATGCTCTGATCATGGATAGATGTTATGTTACTAGTTTTCTTTATTCCAAGATAATTTATTTTATAATTTTTATGATTATTATAAAGAATATTATTCTTCTTCTCAGTAAAGAAATATTATTTTCATGCTCTTTTAAAACACCTTACCGGGCATACATTGCTCTCCATATGTTTTTTGTTTTAAAAAATTTTCAGGTTAAGGGTTTTTACTAAAGAAGATTTTCAATAGAAACTCGCTTCCTAGAACCTGAACCTCGCGATCCTCTATAATAATGGGGCATGATGTAATACTAGTAAATGTTTGAAATTTAATTTTGATACATCATGTCTCACTGGCACCGACTATGGGCACTCAGAGGCCGGGACTTTACAATTATGTCAATAGTTCATTGGACCTAATGATTTCTTAGATATTGTTGGGCCAGTCTCCTACTAATTAACTTTTCATAAATTTTTATCTCATGTACATTTTATTTATGCTTTGATATTGAGAATGTATGTGCCATATTCATCTTATGTTTTGATCCTAGATTAGCTCAGCTTGAAGAGAACCATTCTTATGAAAAAAAAACTATTCTGATTCATGATCGAAAAGAATAGGTATTTCTGTATAGGGTAATAATCCAGGTAAAGGATTTGCGGAGAAACCACATAGTTGAAGAAGCATCATGGGAATCTAAATATTATATAATGGAAATGTACATTCACTTGTTAAATAAGTAAATTAAATTGTGATGATGCAATTTATAAAAGGTAGGGAGATTGTAAAACCAGATGGATTTAAAAAATATTGAAATTCATGAGACACTTATAATCTATGAATCAACATTTCGTTTTTATTAGTTAGTAATAAACTATTCATTAAGCAGAATTTTTTCACATTTGTGATTTTAATTTAAAAAAATGGAAATCTATAGTTTTGATCAGTATGTTATTTGGATCGTGATAGAAAAACATGATTTTTTGGTAAATAGTAACATACCCTTATGAAGAGTAATATGAAAATTAATCTTACCCTTATGATTAGTAAATCATATTATTATCTTATTTTTTGATATTTATTAAATAATGAGATCTTGCTAAATTTTTCAAGGTGATATAAAATCCGTTATAGTTTTAATATTGTCATTTGTTTTGAATAATTAATTACTTATTTCAAATTTTATATTTCCTTTCATATAAAATTATTTTCAAATAATGGAGTTAATTAATGAATTCTTCATGTCAAAAAATTATTTAAATATTTTTTGGGATTTCATTAAGAAAATGGATGTTTCAATGAATAGTTAAAATTCAGTTTTATGTTCTTGGAATGATTAATGACATCATAATGATGTAATATTATTGGTAGACATAAGTGGATAAAAATATGAAATTATTTTCCCCATGTGAACCATAATATGTTAAAAACCATTTTCATTCCCCTAGGTTTTCAAATACCAATAATGAGGTTTCTATAGAAATTAATTAAAAACTCCCTCACTATCAGAATAAATACCACCCTCACTACCTTCGTCCCCTCACACATAAAAGCTATTATAAATGTCTATATTCTACCCGATTCCATTAAAATATCCCTTCCACACATCCAAGTCATTTTGGTCTCAAAAAATGGCCTAAACGATGGGCCTTAAGGAGGATCTCTTGGAGAAGAGATCAAGAGGTAAAGATCGTATTTCATTTTCTTGTGTTTTCTTTTAAATTATTTTCTTTTTTTAATATTATATTATCCAACACTTATCCAAGAGTCATGAAATATAAATTATTATATAAATTATTTTTTTTATCATGATTATGGAAATATTCATCTTCATTCTTCCACTCATTTTCTTCTAATTCTAAAAATAAAAAACATCATATGTGATGTGTCGATTTACCAACATTGTGGATGATGTGTCTTCAATTTCCAGGTAATCATTCAATCATGGTTGTAAAACCATCCTAATGGTTAAAAAAATTTGTAAGGTGTGTGATATTACCTCTATTATGTTCTATAATTAATTTATATGGATAATATTGAAAGTATATGACGAATTAAATTCGTGAATATTAAAGAACCTCCAGAATGATGTAAACAAATATAACTAATTATTCATCCAAATACAATATTACCGAAATGATTTATGGAATAATTTAATATTATGAAAACATATTAACACCATTTTGTTCCTACTCTAGTGTTTCTATCGTATTCGGAATGAAAATAAATTACAAACTGACCAGATAAATTATGTGAAGCACACACACGAAACAAATGAAATAAATTATATATTTTTAAATGGGTCAAATGATGTTATAAAATGATCATATAAGGATTTATAAACATGAATATTTTTCTTTAAAATATTATTAACATTCTTTTAAATGTTAAATTTGAGGATTGAAAAGGATTTTAGAAAGAATAACCTAATATATATGAATTCTTACGCCAATTTCTATTCTTTATGTTAAACTTATATTTATTTAATTATATGGTACTAAGATTATTTTTTGAATTAATTTGGTTAATATTATTTTTTTATGTTTATTATAGTCTATACACATATTCCTTTCATTCTATCAATTCTCACATCAGTGTTATGATATTTCAAGAGACTCTTCTTTAAAAAATAATATTTAATATACTAGTTTACCAAATTCAAAAGCAATGTATTTATGGAATTTTTCATGTTCTATGATTACATTTTGGTTCTTAGAAAATTTATTTATGAATTATAGGACCTATGTCTTAGTCCAATTCATTGGTTATGTGTATATTTGAAGTCGGTCGTATGGTTACACCATGTGTATCTTTTTTGGTTTCATCAAATGGTGGTTTTAAGGGATACATTTTTTGGTAACCATTATGGTAACGAATAATAAGGCAGCCGCCAGTGTTACAATATAAGAATGTAATTAGCATATATGCCTTTATGGTTTTATATATATTTTCTAATGTTTTATGAAAATCTCATCTTTCTCAAAGTATGTATATAATGGTGAGATGTATGTCACTGTGAAAATTATCTAATATTCATATAAGTTTTCATGGTCTAATGGTTTCTATCATTATTTTTATATCCCTTAATGAGATTTTTATGCTCATCTGATTTTTTAAATTTTTTATTCAATGTTTATAATGATGTTGAAGAGAAATATGGAATTCAAGTTAAATGTTATTATGTTTTCTAAGAGAAACCATGTTTTAGTTTTTAGTAAAAGTTATTATATTCAGGAAGAAATTGTGATTATTTTAATGGTACCAAATTTTTTGTTTTCAGTTTATATGTATGAGTTTTTTTCAAAAGATTCAACAAATATGACCCTAAAACAACATTGTGATTATAAATAAGTAAAAACTAGTTGAAATATATATATATTAGGTAATTATTAAGGATAAGACATTATAGTTAGTAACAGTGAACAATTTAGAAAACATTAGGAGTCAATATGATGTTAATTGAATACCATAATTGATTTTTATCACTTTTTTATCTTTAAATTATATATTATAAATATTACCATGTTGAATAATCCAAGATATGTCTATTTAGATTGGGTTTCCCAAAATGATATTTGGATGTTGATTTAAGAATAAACCTATAAGATGACATCTTTTTGAATCTGAAACTAGGAATAGTGGTATTGGAACTGATAATTTAGTGAAAGTAATAGACAAGCTGACGTAGGAAATAATTTGTAGTGGAATTCTTGGAAAAGAATAGCTAATGCTACCATAAACGAAAATTATGATAGTCGATCATTTTGTGAGGCAACCACCTCCAACTTTTAGTGGATCTTCTGACCCAACAGTTACTGAAGGATGGATTCATGCCCTTGAAAATATATTAGATGATATGGAATGATTAGAAAATAAAAAGGTTAGTATTTTAATTTTTCATTTTTTAGGTGAAGATGATCAGTGGTTATTAATGGTCATTAATATTAGTGATATAGAGGAGATTGAAGCCTTAGAGAGATATGGTTGTAAAAGTATATTCCTTGAAAAATAATTTTTTAGGGGGTTCGTCTTAGGATGGGTTTCAAAATCATTTAAATAATGTAAAATGAGGAAGATTCATTGGCTGTGTATGAATAAAACGTCACTTGGCATGTGAATTATGGTTTAATCTAATTGTAGACAATGATAAAAAATAAACCATTTTTACTTAAGAATGAAGCTAAAATATTAAAGTGAATTGAATTACCGCAAGTTCAAACATTATAAAAAACATGCCTGATGTGATGAGAGCATAGAAACAGTTTTTTATGATCATGTGAACATTGACGATAAGAAGAAGATTAGGTGTACATGTAATGTGAGGGGTGAGAACCTATCAAATAAATTTAATTGCAAGAATTTTCATTTTCCAGTTCATGAAAATTGTGCTAAAAAGAACCAAGGGGAATGTCATACGAAAACTAGGAAGTGTTTTTGATGTGGTATGTTATGGTATATGGCATGATATGGTAAAGAAATGTATCTTAAGATAAATTATATTTTGAAAAAAATTAATTGTTTCAAATTTGGTGAGATGATTCATTAGGTAAATATATTCCCTAATAAATATTTTAATGATGGTAAAAAGATAGACTATAAGGATAGAGGTATAGTGTGATACATTGAGACTATGTCAATAGATGTTTGTTCATTCAATAAAGTGGTATTAGAAGCATTATTTATTTACTATGATTTTTTATAAATTATTTTTTGATATTTTTTCTACACATTTCATTATATATAAGAAATTTTCATGTGGAAATATCACCTCAACCAATGAGAGGATAACATATTATTAAAACACCAGGGGAAAAAATACAACCAAAAATGGATTATAATAATATTCTTAATTTTATTTGTGGAAATAATATACTTGAAAACCTTATTGTTTTACCCTTATTAGAGTTTGATTTTCTTCTGGGTATGGATTGGTTTTTTATTATTCTTTAATTGATTAAAGAGCTAATGATGTTTTTTTCAGAAGGTGAATTAGTTTGAATACATGAAGGAACCCATACAAATGATAACATATCTTAAAACTAAGAAACTGTAGAAAGAAGAAAATGATATTTATCTTTCTCATATTGTGAAAACCATTAAACTGTTCAGATTGATTATGTGGTAGTGGTAAATTTTTAAAATGATGGTTTTCTGGATGAGTTACAATTTTTTATACTTAACCAAGAAGTAAAATTTAAAATTGACCTAGTTAATGATGCTATGCCAATTTAAAATCTCCCTTAACAAATATCTCAAATGGAAATTCATGAAATGAAAAATCTGTTAAAATGTTTTCTTCATAAAAGTCTTAATTCTTCTTAGAACTTCTCAACCAGAAGATGATCTGATTTTTTTTTCATTAAAATTATGATGGTTTCATGATAAATTTATTTAATTAAAGATATTTTAATAACATTACTATTAAGAATAAGTATCCATTTCTTCCCATCAATTACTTAATTGATCAGCTCTATAGAACATAGTATTTTTTTGTGATGGATATGAGATTCGGGAACTATCTGCTTAAGGTTAAGGAGGATGACAATCCCAAAATAGCTTTTCGAACTATATATAATCATTATGAATTTGTTTTTTTCCATTTGGGTTAACTATTATCCTATTGTATTTGTGGATATTATGAATATAATATTTCATGAGTTCATAGACATGTTTTTGGTTGACTTTATTGAAAAAATTATATTATTTAATAGAATTAATCAGGATCATGAAAATCATCTAAGGGGTTTTTTGATAAATATTCATGAAAGGAAACTATATAGAAAATTAACCATGTGTAAATTTTGTAGAAACAAATTTCTGTCCTTAATTACATTGTTTTTAAAGATTGAATAATAGTTGATCCTTCTAAAAATAATGTTATTGAAGAATGGACAATTCCCCAAAATATAACTAATATTAGTAGTTTTCTGTGTTTGGTAGGCAATTACCAAAGGTTTTTTTAAAACAATTTACAATTATCTAGTGTACTGAATAATTTAATTTGAAATGAAGTTAAATCCATTTGGGAAAAATTAATGGGTTTATTGTTTTTAGAAATTGAAAATATGATTGGTGATTTCTCCATTTTTAACCCAAACTTGGGAGTTTTTTTACTACAATGATGATTCCTTAACGAGACATTGTTTTGTTCTAATGATGAATAACAAGGTAAAAACTAATTATTCAAGAAAACTATAACGTCATGAGTTGAATTATCTAGAAAATGGTTCGGAATTATAATATGTGTTTTTTCGTTGAAAAATTGGAGTCATCTATTATACAGATCCAAATTTGAAATATATACTGACCATAAAAGTCTAATAAATATATTCAATCAAGAAGAATTAATCACAAGTTAGAGATAGTGGATAGTATTGATAAAAGATTATCTATGCATGATCAATTAGGCTCCATGAAAATGAAACAATATAAAAGATTCATTGATTTGAAAAATAATACAAAATTAACAATGTTATGACGAAACGAGATCGATTGATAATGATTTGATGAATTTTACCTATAAAGTTATTGGTGACATGAAATACACTATTTTTTTTATGGTTTCATAGTAATCATCATTGTCAGATATAGTTAAATAAGACTGAAGGTATATGGGGAGCCGTAGAAAATGGTAGAATTTTTTAAAATGAGTAAGTCTCTAGAATTTATCATTGATAATGATTGCGTTTTGAGATTTCATAATATATTGTGTGTTCCCTGTGATTTTCATATTAAGAAAGAGTTGTTTGGAGTTTATAATTTTAACTTTTCATTTCATCCTGGTGGTACTATTATGTATAGAGAAGTTCAAGAGTATTATTGGTGGTATGGATGAAAAGTGATATTTTTATATTTTACCATGAAATGTTTCATAGGTTAATAGGTTAAAGAAGAGAGGCAGTTACTAATGTGGATGTTTCATCCATTAGCAGTGCCATAGTGGAAATTAGAAAATATATATGTGGACTTTATTGTGGGACTACCAAAAAAATATCAAGGAAATAATGATATATAGGTCATTGGTTATCTAATGACTAAATTCACGCATTTCCTTCCAACTAGAGATACTATGCCATTTTTTCATATTTTTCAATTATACCTCAATGTGATTGTTATGTTACATGTATTTACTCTTTCCATTATATCTGACTGTGATCATGAGTTCACTTCTAACATTTGGAATGGCCTTTAGCAATCACCGAGATTATTATTAAATTTATGTAAATATTTTCATCCTCAATCAGAGGGGAAGTCATAATGGATGACTCGAAATTTGGAGGATATAATTTGAGATTGATTAATTTATTACTATAGAAATTGGCAAGAAAATATTACTTTAGCTGAATATTATTTGAATAACATTTTATCATTCCAATATATAGATTGAACATTTTGAGGAATTATATGGGAAACCATGTCGAACTCCAACATTTTGGGATGATGACCTCGAAAGGATGTTGATGGGACTAGAATTAGTAGAGGGTGTTACTGTGAATGTGAAGATGGTACAAAAAAACATGAGGACAACTCAAAGTAGTCTGAAAAGTTATATAGATAACCATAGGTAAGACTTTTCTTCCATGGTAGGTGATAATTTTTTTCTTATAATCTCACCTTGTAAAAGTGATTTGTGTTTTTGTAATAAAAAATTCATTGTCTGTAGTTCATTGGACCTAATAAAATCCTAGAGAATATTGGATCAGTCTCTTATTAAGTAGATTGGCCTATGATTTTATCTCAGGTAACAAATATTTTTCATGTTCTGATGTAGAGAATGTTTCTGGCATATTCATCCCATGTTTTGACCCTTGATTTGGCCAACTAATCTGGAACCATTATTATAAAGAGATACATGTTCTAATTCTTGATCTAAAAGGGCAAGTATTTCTATATAAGGTAATCCTCAATGTAATGGATTTGTGGAGAATCCACATGGTTGATGAAGTAGCATAGGAATATAATAATTCTCAGAGGGAAATGTAACATCACCTATTAAATAGGTAAATTAAATTTTGATGATGAAGTTTATAGGACATGGGGAGAATGTAACACCTTATTGATTTAAAAAATAATAAAAATTCATGAAACACTAAGAATCAATAAAATAAAAATTTCTTTCATGATGTTAGTTATAAAGGAGTCGTTGAAAATAATTTTTTTACTTATATGAATTGAATTTCAATAAATGGACATCTACAATACTGATTAATATGTTATTTGTAGCCTGAAAGAACCAACATGATTTTTTAGTGAACAATATATAACCTTATGAATAGTAATATGAATAGTAACATGACCCTTATGAATTGTAAATTATATTGTTATTTTAATTTCATGAATTTATAATTTAATGATATCTTGATTAATTTTTCAATGTGATATAAAATTAGTTGTAGTTTTAAAATTTCCATTTTTTAGAATAAAAAATGAATTTATTTTAAAATTTATTTTTCCATACATAAAAAATTATTTGGAAATAATATAGTTCGTTAATTAATTATTCATGTAAAAAATGGTTTGGGTAATTTTTTTATTTTTTTGAGATAGTTGATTTTTCGATGAATAATTAAAATACAGTTTTATGTTTTATCCATGCTTATTGACATAATACTGATGTAGTAATAATGTAATATTTCAAGTCATATCATGAGGATTAAAATATAATTTGAGGTTTCCATGGTGGCCAATAAGTAGGTAAAAAACCATTTTCATGACTCTAGGTTTTGAAAAACAAATAATGAGTTGTACATAGATATTAATTAAAAACTCTTTCACTTTTAATATAAATATGACCCTCACTACCCTATACATGTCACTCCTATCAAGTTCAGCTAATTATCTAAATTCTACCAAATATCCTCCCCATGGACCTTCCTATAGTCCAAGACCATTGTGTCTCAACAGAAGGTCAAAACCAAGGGCCTTAAGGATGATCTCAAGGTGAGGAGATATAGATGAAAAGATCCTCATTCATTTTCTTGTGTTTTATTTTTAGTTATTTTTTTTTCTTATAGTCTACTCCCTCTCCCCCTTATCCAAGGGTCACAAAATTTCTGTTATTATATATATTATGGATTTTTATCATGTTTATGTAAAATTGGTCATCATTCAACCTCTCCTTTCCAACTTATTCTAAAAATAGAAACACCATACGTGATGTGTTGATTTACAAACTTCATGGATGATGCGTAATTTCTTTTAAATCATTAAAATGTGATTGTAATAAAAATTTTAATGGATAGAAAATTTATAAATTTTATTAAATTACCTCTATTATGTTCTTTAATAAAATTTATGGATAATATTAATGGTATACGAAGATATAAATTAGTGATTATCGAAGAACCAACAAAATGATATAAATCAATATAACAAATGATTCGTCATAATACCATATAACCTAAATTATTAATGGAATAATTTAATATAATGGAAGCATTTTGACACCATTTTTTCACCTATAGTGTTTTTCTTCCATTAAACATGAAAATCCATTACGAATAGACCATGGAAATCATGTGATTCATGCACCCAAATTAATGTAAATAACAAAATAATATTTATAAATGTGTTGAATGATGTTACCAAAATGTTCTATTTAATATATTATAAACATGAATTCACTTCAATAAAATATTAATAACAGTTTCCAACCATTATAAATGAGGTTTAAACAAATTTTATACAAGAGGAAACAAAGTTAAGGGAATTCTTAATCCAAATTATATTCTTTGGGTCAATATAATATTTCATTAATTATGTGGTACAAATATTATTTTTTGTAATTATTTTATTTTATATTATGTTTTATTATTTATAGTTTCAATGTTTACACATATTACATTCATTTTATAAAATTTCTGTTTAGTTTTATTATATTTTTAAGGGATATTTCATTAAAAAAATTATTTTACAAATTTATTTAACAATATTCTTAAGAAATGAGTTTTTTTAACTATTCATGTTGTATGGTTGTTTTCTATTTAATGGGAATATTTTATGAATAATGTTGAGACCTATATATCCCTAAAATTAATTGGTTATGTGTATATTTGATGTTGGTTATATAGTTACTCAATGTGCAACTATAATGGTTACACAATAAGGTATCCATTAGAGTTACAAAATTATAAGGTAGTCGCAATGGTTACAATATAATTATTTATTTCCCAAAGACACCATTATCGTTTTATATAATTTCTCTAATTTTTTATGAAAATATCATCTTCCATAATTAAATTATATAACAGTGAGAAGTATATTTTTTTAAAATTATTTCATATGGGTGTATGTTATAAATGTCTAATGGTTTATTTCTTTCTTTTTATATCCCTTGCTGATTATTTATGATCGACTGGTGTTTTTAATTTTTTTCGTTGGTTATAATGATTTTTAAGAGAAATATGTAAGTAAAGGTAATTTTTATGTTGTTTTTTTCAAATAAATAATGTCGTTGTTTTGTGTTAATAAATTTTTATTTTTGAATAAATTGATAGAAATTTAAGGGTAACCTCTTGGTATGCTTGTTGGTTGATCTGTATGAGCTTTTGTGCTAAATATATGAAATTATAATCCAAAATAACATATGGACATGTAATGAAGTGAAATATAGTTGAAATAGAATGATTATATATTGTTTAAGTCTAGGTCCTTATAAGGTGTCCCCTCTAACTCCACTTTATTCAAGAACTTTATTTGTGTCATGCCTTTTGATCTCTAGTTTATCATGTTGGGAAATGATTTTCTGCATACCTATTACATTACATATCATTCCAATATAATGTGAGACCCCATTATTTATAATTAATCCATATGATATTCCATTATGTACACCAGTTATGCTGCTGAATATATCATGTTATTTTCCATGCCAACCATTTATATAGTGAATAATCATCTCCATTGACATTAAAAGATATTCACATATTTTTTCTCATCCTTTATTGAATTTTTTTACATATATGTTACCCACATTAATTAATAACGATTTTACACTTGATTAAAGGAATAATTATGTTTTTTGATCTATTTGGAACAATAATGAATACAAATGATATAAATATAAATGGTGAGAATGAAATTATATAACCATATAATGCATTAGGTAATATTTTTATCTCATGATATGCCATGTATTGTGAATAATTGCTTATCCTAAGAAGGCTATGTCATGATTTCTTGGCATTTGTCAATGAATAATGTTTTTATTTCATGCGGTTGGTATTCCTCACTTATGCATGATGGATATTATATTTTTTTCATTGGATTGTATGGTAAAAAGATTAATATGAAATATTAATTATAAAATAATAACTAGGTAACAAATAATGCATATAAACATTAAAACATCATAATAACCATCCATCAAAGAGAGTTATGGAAAATTAATTGTATATCTACATGGAGATTGTTGTCAACACATATGAATGAGAAAAATGTTTTATTTATATTGGATGGGAATGTTGGTGGATAATGTTGGATTACTGATAATAGAATCACTTTATTATATTTATGTTAACATTTTTATTTTATTTTAATTACCAAATATATTGAAGATGTAAAAGAAGATGTAAAAAGAAACAGATCGGTTAAGTTGAATATCTCATATTTGAATGAACTCCTTCAAATATAATCTTAATGTCCCTAATATTGGTATTTTTAATATAAATTAACATATATATATTATGGGGTTTATGGGGTTAGATTATTTTTGGAATTTTTTTCCAATTATATGAAATATAGTGTTATATTGAAGATAGGAAAGGGGTGTCCATTTCTAAGTGAGGGGAGGTGAACTAATAGAAATTCATGAAATATCACATTATAACATCTGTATAAGTCATGTAATATGGTTCCTAAATAAAATTTATACTAACATAAGGTGTATATGGTCTTAATATATTCATATAATTAAATGTTCATAGATTTTTATATCATTTTTAAACTTTTATTTTTATTAATATCATCATTAATAAATGTTTACCTATACAGCAGTACTGATTTTTCAATCTAAAAGGGTTATAATTTTACTCTCAATAAATAATATTTTATAATAAATTGAAAATTTATGGAATTTTTGGGAATATATTATCCTACTTTTTGTCTTGTAATATTTTAATAATTTTTTAAAAAATTAATAAAATATATTTTCATTAATATATAAATAATATCATATTTAAAATATTAATATTAATTTTATTTTAATAACATCAAGATAAAGATGAAATTATAATTTATCAATATTCACTATTAATAATACATTATTATAGGCTATAATAATTTTGAACCAGAATTCAACCTACAAATATTAGTTTTATGTGTATTTAAAAAAATCTTTTATTTTTCTACTTTAATGACAGACACATTGTCTTTTCTGTATAAGAAATCCATGTAATTAGATTATAAAAAATTTAAAAATATGTTGACACCATAGAAAATTTTATTTATTAATAATATTACCTTTATTATTAATTAAAAGAATATTTTTAAACATTTGTGAATATATAATATATATCAAAATGAAAGATTAATTTTTTTTTTCCATAAATAATATAATATAAATATTAGTATCAAATTAAAACGACACCAAAATGAAACATATTCAATGTTGTGATGTATATGTTTAAATTTTATCATACAATAATATAAATTTAAGTGTTGGATTTTTTATAATTCATTACGACAACATTTTTAACAATAATTACCAGAAATAACCTTTACCACAGTAGTGACTTTCTCAATATTCAAAGGTCATAAATAAACCTTTAATGTAAAAAATTTCTAATAAATTGAAACTTTATGCTATATTTGGTAATATATTATCTTAAATTTCTTTAATTAATATTTTAATTTTTTTAAAAAATTATAACAAAATTGATTTTGTATAAAATATAATTAATATAATTTTCCATAGTAATCATTTTATTTTGATTTTAAAAAACTAAAGAAAAAAGATGTAAATATAATATAAAACCTCTAACCATATATAATAAATGATTTTAATCTATAATTTTTTTGAACATGAAATCATCCCACAAAATTTAGTTTTGTGTGTTTTTTTAAAATTTTTAACATTATTTTTTCCATAGTTAGCACACACACATTGTCTGTGTTGCGTAAGCATTCCATGTACTTATTTTATCATGAAAAAATAAAAATAAATTACCATAAAATTTTATTATTATTATAAATATAATATTAATTATTCAATAAAAATATATATTTGTCCCATTGTGAATATATAATATAAATCCAAATCCAGGAGGTGAAATTTTAAAAATTTCAATGCATAACATAATATAAATTCACTATCAAATGTAAATAACACCACAATGAAAAATATTTAATATGTGGTTATATATGTTAAAATTTTATTATTAAATAAAATAAATTCAAGTGTCGAATATTTTTTAATGTTTTATTATATTGTTTTGAACCTTATTTACCTAAATAACAATTTACATTGGATAAAATTTTAAAATTGTATATATTCATATTGAAAAATAATAAAAGTGAACTATTTACAAAATTAGAACATCCTAATTAAAAATAAATCATATATTTAAAATTATTTTATATGTCTAATTGGATAAAATAAATTATAATTTAAATTTCAAAAATGTAATGAAGAACAATGTTTTTTGAAGAAAATTATTTTTTTAAAAAAAATTATTATATATTAAATTCATTAAAATTTCATTTTTGGTTGTGACTAATATGATTATTATAAATAAAAAAAATCATATTCCCCTTTATTTTAAAAGAAAAAATATAATAGGCCTCCTAAATAATTGTATTTAATAAAATAAAATTTAATTTATTTGAAAAAACATAATATGTAAATATTCACAGAAAAATAAATTACTTTTAAAAACCTCTAAAAGTTAAAAATAATTAAATTTTGACATGAATACATGAGAATTTATCACAATTTAATAAATCAGAATTTTAATAATTTCAAATAAATTAATTATAATTTCCACACATGTAATGAAAGAAACATTTTTATGAAGAATATGATTTTTGAAGTGTCAAAATGACTTTAATAAAAATTGATTCCATATTTTAAATGAAATAGAAAATAAAATTTTGTTGCTTTCAACAATTATTTATCTCTCATAATGTGGTTAATCATATTTATACCCACCATTTCAATGATTAGTTTATAATTGTTTGTTTTAAATAATAAAATTTTATATAATTTCTTTATTTGTTTAGTACTTGTTCTTTCTTGTTAAGAATGTTTTCACGATTTATATTTATAAAAAATATATTTGTGTAATATTATTGATTTTTAAAAACTAAAAAAGCCTCAATGTGACTTTTCGTTTCAATTATTATACTTGATAAATACCATGAATGTAATGAAAAAAAAGTCCACATATGTAATAATTGGTTCATGATCCTTCTGATTTAGATTCGGGAATTCATTCTTCACGTATGTATGAATAGTATGAATAAAATGCTTATAGATAAGTAATATTAGAAACTACTCATAATCCATAGATTTATATTCTTCTTGTTTCATTAGGACCTTAATAATATCACACCATTTATTAACATCACATTGAAAATGATAGACATCAAAAATAAATTTTTCATGCTCTCAACACAAGATAATCGAAGTCATATTTTCAATTGTACTCATGCATTACTCCCAAAAAAATTATTAATGGGTAGAATAAATTAAAAATTGATGTGTCTTCATGAAGGACCCATCATTATGTTGTTTCCTCCACTTCTCATTTAAAATATTAAAGTGGTTCATGTTATGAGATTTTTTTATAACCATAACAATGATATTGTTTTTTTCATCATCCAATAATAATTTATTTCTCATGAAGAAACCATATTGAATTTTACCTCCTATATAGGTATAACATTATTCTGTTATGTTCGAATAATTAAATAATACCAAAAATCATAATGTGGGGAACAATAATCATAGCATGAAACCATATTATTATATAAAATTATTCATAGGATGTATAATCATTTCCCGATATTATCAATCTGAGAAAAATTACGTTTAAACTAATTCATTCACGATGATTATCTAAAAAAATTCATCATAATAATTCATTAAAAAAATTTGATTTTACCAATGCATTTCCATTACGAGTGTCTATCTAGGTGTGAAATATTAGGTGCACCCTTCCTGCACCAGAGAAGATTATTTTAATACACAATATAACCGATTCAAAAAATTTACCTTTAAGTGCATTTGTGCAATACCCACATCCAATTTATAGTACCTAGACCGAGATTTATTAAATTGTAAAACCAAACTGCTTAGAATAATATAAATTATGAGGTTCTGATATATATAGTCTTATCCTAATGGTATTACTAATGTTTACCCAAATTTGATTAAAAAAATAACTAAACATTACACTAAAAAACATTTAATTGACCCAAACACATAATACAATAATATCATATATTATTTTATGAATAGTGATTTACGTATCATTATGATCCATAAGAAATATATAATATTTTATTATATTTGGAAACATTGATACAAAAACAGTTAGTATATAAAATAACTACATCATCACCCACTTAATTCATCCAAACTAGCACCCTTCATAAAAAAATAATACATAAAATTTTTCTTCATATCTCAGGGAAGGGGAAACATAAAAAACAGTTATCTTAGATTCAAAGTAAAGGTTTAAAGGAGATATAAATGATCATTTTAGATTAAAATACGAATAACTGAATGAAAACAAGATTTTTACATTTGAATACCATATCCTACCAAATTATATATCCTTATCATGACTCGAAGAATAAATCATGGTAGTTAATATGTCCTGAATCATAATGAAGTTAAAGAAAATAATCCAAAATATCATAAAAGTGGAATATGTTCGTATCCTAAAATATTCGATTGAGAGGAAAAGGATTCTTTAATTAACCATTGGTTTATCGATGGGTTGATCCCAATTTCATTAACTAATAACTATTTAGTTATAATGTGTATGAGTTTTCTTAATAGTTACATGGATCAACCTCACACATATATTGAGGGTAACATGGTTTTTTGACTTTCTTGATTCATGGTCCACAAATGATATAACATGTACAATACTTAATAGTATTAGTTACTTTACCCATATGTATATGTGTTTAATAATAGTCAATTTCCAAGGAATCCATTATTTTATACACCCATGACTTGTTTAGGCCTTGACCCCCTTTCCTCCATTTAAATTCAATAATCAAATATTAATGTTGGATGGATGGGATATCAACCCATGTACTTGCACCATCATCAATATAACTTATGATGTACACTGTTTTGGGATCAATACAACCTATAATGTGTCCATTCATCTTATAGAACATTAATCTTTATGAAAAACATTAGTGGGATATAACAGAACCAAGAGTCAAAATATCATAATTCATTCATATGTTTTCCACCAATTAGTGATTTTGGTTACTCTATCATAACATAACCAGTGGATTAGATAACTAGTTTCCCAAAAAAATTAATCATCATAAAAATAAATATCCAATATAAATTATATTTATTGTATAATGGAATCATATATCTTATGATCGATAAGAAACATAAAAGGATGTAATCATGGATAAAAATATTATTTTTCAAAATTAATTGATGATTACATGAGGAATGTACACTTTTAATTTTTTAATAACATATTGATAATCTATAAATTTACAAATTAAAAAAAATCTAAAAATAAACATAGAGACATTAAAATTATTATTCAAATAATTGAATGTTTATGATGGTGGAAATTTCATTCATGCGTTGGTAGTTTAAATAATGCCACATTTCACGTTTTTGGTTAAAAGTCAATATTAACTCATTCTGAGAAATGAGAAGAATAATCCATATAATTATTCATATAATATGGAAATAATAATGAAAAATAATTTAAATAAACATAGGATAAAAAATTATTACAATTATTTTAAATAAAACAAAAATGGAGAAGGAAACATATTCTCGCCAGAATTATAAAACAATGTAATTGAAAATAAAAAATTATTTCAATCTAATGAACACATTGTGAAGGGATAATCACAGTAGAAAAATTAAATTTAGTAAAATAACTACATATTAACAAAATATAAGGGTATTTAAGGATATGATCCATATAATTTCCTTCAAATAATATTTAGTATTGATAATCCAAAAAATAAATGAGACTATAAAATAACTTTTTTCCATAACATTTTATATCACATCATATATGATGGATCATATTTATTATAAATAAATATTCATTATAAATATATTAAATAAAATAATAATATATATCATGTTATATTTTATTTTATTATAACATTTGGTAACATATCATTCAAGAATCACTTTTATAATCACTACTCAAGGTGATACTTGTATTTCTTTTCAAACATGTTTTGGTTCGACCGGCCAGATCCCTGTTCATTTATCACAGTTCCATCATCTTAAAATTATTGATCATATAATGAGTGTGATATTTATCATTACATAAAAATTTATAATTATTCTAACAACGTAGCAATGATAAAAAATTAAAATACTTTTTTGGAAATTGTATTTCGTACGCACAGATTAGTGATCATTCCACTTTTCTGCAGATGAAAAGAAATAAAACTAAATAATAAATCAATATTAAATTAAAATAATAAAATAATAAATATAATTTATATTTTTAAATCCAAAATTTTATACTTAATTATGAATAAGTGAAAAAAATGAAATGCCTCGCTTCACAGAGGTGGTACTGAACAAGTACGCATGAGTGATGTTTTTCCCATAGGATGGAATGGTGGAAGATAACTATAGTTAAATCATCATAACAGATATTATTTATATTTAATGTACTGAATTATTTAGTTTATAATATATAATATATATTTATATGTGGTACAAGAAGAAATAAAATTGAATTTACATGATCAAGAGTTATACTATATTGTTTTGAAACCTATATATGCCTACACATTAAGCCTTGAATGGATATAAATTATTGTGACTAAAAATAACTAGGATGTGGGGATGGATTCTAGTATTTTATTAGAAAATGTATTGGATTAGTTAGATTACAGAAAATTGTATCATAAAGGAGATATGGTGGGCATTTTTATAAGTGATTGGTGGGGAACATTTGCAGTTACGTATTGTAATAATGTAATATAACTAAATTTTTATATTCACACTGATTGAAATTGAAATATTTTGATTCATCAATGATTACGATTTAAAATAATATCATAAAAAATGTATAAAATTTTAGGTCATGTTTTATGCATTATTTATACGTCTTAATCACATGTTATTCCTTTTTATAATTAATATTTAATCAAATAGTTTTTTGCATTTTAGTTTTTTTTGAAATTTACAATACCAGGGAATGTGACCCAAAATTAAAAAATGTTTGATTTTATCATCTATATTTAATTAAATTCGCCAAATTACTGCTTTTATAAATTTTAAATCTTTTATAAAAATATTATTTAATATTATATACGATTAATTTTTTTAATACTATTCACATTGATTGAAATTTAAAAAAATATAGAAATATAATTACAATAAAAATGATAAAAACATAAATATTACATGATATTTTTTTACAAAATTATAAAAAAATGACAATTAATAAAAAATTGTCTACTTTTATTAATGTTTAATTGTTAGGTATGAATTTAATGTAATTATTCCATCATAAAATTTAATAAAAAACAATATGAAAAAAATATATATTTTTTAAATACTTATATATAACTAAAATGAAATCCATTTATCCCTATAAAATACTTAATGTTATTAAAATAATGATAATGATATTTTGGATTTATTTTTTACAAAAATAATATTATGGTCGATATTATAAAAAAATGAAAACAATTTTAAAACATAATGAATATTAAGTGAGGATTATAAAGCTAAACTCATCATAAAGTAATGAGGATGATTTTTATATATTTTTAAGGCCTTGTAACATTATTTTTGAGCATAATTACCCAATTAACCCTCTGAAATGTGATAATTATTTTCCATGGTAATGATACATGACAACTAAAAATAATGATTTATATTTTCTAAAATATATACATGATGATTAAAAAATATATTTAATTTTTCATTTTTGTAATTTTATAATCGTAAGAAATAATTTTTAAAATAGTATTGTAAAACACGCTAAAAAATGTTTTTAGAAAAAATACTTTTATAAAAAAAACAACAGTTAATCGTATCCAATTAGATGAAAAATAATTATATGAATTTTATGATAATTGATGGAATATATAATTCCAATATTTAATTAAAATCACGTTATAATAGGGATTAATTATATTTCATAATATAAAAAAAATATTAAATGAATTTTCATGGAAATAAATATATTATTCTTTTAAATTATTTTATAATTTAAAAACTAATGAATTTAATATATACATATCTAAAAAATATTTCATTTATAAATAATTTAGTTATATTCATACAATCTTATAAAAAATTATTGATATAATAGTCAAATAAATAATTAAAATAATATCTTAATAGTATTATATAGCTCTTTTGAACTCTGTATTGTATAAAATGAAATCTATGAAATATATTATTTTTATATTATAAAATACATATTAAAGTATGCAGTATTTCAATATATATATTTTCTTAATGAAAAATACTATAGAATTATTATGGATGAATAGGTGTAAAAAACAAAACATTATATATTCATCATGAGGATATCCTACATATTTTTATTATACATTTATAAAAAATTATTATTATTAACCCCATAATAATAATATTTAGGGAAAATTAATAAAATTTATTTTTTCGTGGAACTCCCTCACATCATCACGGTTGACCCTGTGTAGACCAAGATGATCATTAACATTCCACCACATATAAATTTCAATGAGTTGAGATCAATTCATGGAAACCTCACGTATGTCAGACTACCCCTAGAAAAAATTGAATAAAAATGACTCCACCAGACCAACTTGAAGAAGAAGGGAATTAATTGTCAATGGGTCATTATTTTCCATAAAATTTAAAAAATATAAAGAAATACCTCTTATGACCACTTTTATTGATGCTTAATCTTGAAGGAAAGTAAATCATGATGTATGTAAAAACCATGGAGAAATCAATTGATTCCATTATTCTATAGATGAATACCACTATGAATGTGAGAGTCCATTAATACTTTAACAGACTGATTCCTACTAAATAGACATGATACTCTAAACAAATAAATATTTCGTTTTCTTAATTAGAATTGTCTAGATAATGATGCATTACCTTCTATATAATGAATTTCGCATGGCATCATGGATTAACCCGTTAAAATATATTAATTTTCATATAAATGTCATAACACATTTATATTGGATAGTAGTTCTATTTTTGTAGTTTGATATACATTTCAGACACAAAAATAAGTAAAATGGAATGAAATGGAATACATTCTCATTGAGAATTCCACCATATAAAGAAAAATGATGGTTATAGAACGAACCGATGGTGATTTACACTCTATTTAAAACAGAAAACTAAAATGGAATATGTATTCGATTTTCCTATTCAAATTCAAATGATGGATAATGATAGAAATTTCGAATCTAAATATATACAGTGGATGAATTTCCCTAATCCCAATGGAAATTTTTTTCATTGTATCTTTACATTATCAGAATGATACACTAAAAATGTATTACAATAAGAATATATTATTTAATTACTTGAATTACAAATATAGATACTAGTGTCCAACCTAGATGTATTTGGTGATTTATAGTTATTAATAAATAAAATCATTAGAAAATAAACCACTGTAATGGTGGAAAATTTTTCTGACGTATTATTATATATGGGAGATTATGGAATTTTTATATATGATTCAACACTATAATGACCCAAAAAATTATTAATGGAAATTCTATTATTATAATAATTTCATATTTTATAAATTACCTATAATCACATAAGGAACATAACATAAACATTGTAAATAAATAATTAATGAAATATGATGTATTCAAATAAATGAAAGAACATCTACCGATGGAATATTAACATAGATGTTGGAATTATAATATTACCATTATGAATAATATGTCGACCAATATAATTTTAACCCCACATTTGAAATAATAAATTAAATATATGAATAATATAAATATATATAAAATATATTTATATCCTAGATTATGTAAATAAATGTATTAAAAATAATAATTTATGTTTTTTATATTTATGAAGCATAAATTTCTATTTACAATTAAATAATTAATGTAGTTAATTAAAAGACACTTTCTTTTAAAAATTTTGATTAATAATTTAATATTTTTTATTATTATATTAATAAGATAATTTTTTGGGACTTTAATTAAATTTTTAATGTGTCACAAAGTGATTTATAAATTGTAAATCTAAATTTTTCAAATAATGATGATCTTAATTAAAATTATAATATCTCATGTTTAAAAAATAATATTCATAAAATTGGGTCCATATTTTAATTTTTACTTAAAAATTATTTTTATGTGTTCTTTGGATTTTAATAAAACGATGATTTTTTTGGGAATAATAAAATAACATAATTTACAGTATTTCCCATTTTGTCAAGTACATTAATTTTTCATTAATTAATGATGTAAGTGGCCACTATATAAAACCCAAACAATCATGTTACAATATTTAGTGATAAAAATACATAGTATTGAATGTCTTGATCCAAAAAAATTAATGAATAAAATATTCAAAAACACCTCTCTACTCCCACTATATGTAACACGGTAATCTTCCATGGTACGTTTTCCTTTGAATAATATAATTCCTTGTATTTTACGCAACTTCATGATTTTAACACACTACAACAAATCAATCAAGTTTGTATGAATAATAATACCCAAATTATTAAATTTTTTAAATTGAATTTTTTAAAATTGGCATAATTTTTGAATTCAGAATATCGAAATTAGCGTAGGGTGAATTTTTTGTATTTTTCTATAAACATACAATTTTTTTACAAATAGTGATAAACACTGCATTATTGTTTTAAACCAACATTTTATTTAAATAAATAGTTATATTATTTTAATTTATATTATGTAAAAATAGAAACATATTACATATATATGTTCCATTTAATTTATTGGATTCTTTTTATAATAAGATTATATATATAAAATTTTGTTGATCTGTTTACTGTCTATTACCTACATTGTAAGAGCATTTACAAATTTGCATAAAACGTAATTTTACTACTTATATGAGTTGAATTTAAAAAATTAGAGAGACATGGGGGACATCAATAAGTGAAATGTGGTTCAATAAGAATAGAATAATTTTTGGTGAATATCATCTGTTGACTTTTACTTACAACTGTTATAAGTAATGTGGACAATAATGGTTAAAACTGAAATTATAATTACCCTAAAACATGTCGTAAATATATTGGATAAGTCTAATTTGATAAAAAAACTTAGGAATAAAATATGATCCTTTTGGTCTACATGGATTTGATTTGGATATTAATTATTATTTTATTCAAAGAAGAGTTAGAAGAGATAAATTCAATGTTTAATAACTAAACCATTATTAAAAAATGGATAAAAACAATATATATTCAATTATGAATTTTAATTGGATAGATAAAAAGATTTCCTACATAATTATATTTCATTTATTATTTTTAGACATTATATAATTTGATTTATTTATGTCAAAATGATGATGTAGTAATTACTTTAATAATAAAATATTAAAATAATTGATATTATAAATATCCAAATAAATATAAATTAAGACTGATGATGAATTAAAATAATTTTTTAGGTTAATATGACATGTTAGGGTTTATGAAATAAATTTTATTCAAAGTGAAAATATATTTATGGCCTTTAAAAGAATCAAATACAAAATATTGTCAAAATTGAGTTAATTGAGTTTTTAAATCAAATACAATATTATTAATTTATATAATATTCCTAAAAATCGATTGATCGAACAGAAGACTTAGATGAGGTTATATATATTAATAATAATCCACATGGGGTTATCTTGTCTTGTTATATTATGTTTATAAACCATATAATATAAAAACACAAATAGACATGATAAATGACAAACAATTTAACTAATAGTTATATCTAAAAGATAAGGTTAATAGGGTGACCTAAACCTGTAAAAAATCTATTGGATTATTCTTTTTCGACCAATACCCTCCTTATCCTCAAAATAAATCACGTTTTAGTCATTATGAACATAAAAATATATTATTAAAAATATATTTAAATCTTTTCTTATTGTGACCCTCACATCTCTTATAAAAGGGTTCTTCCCCTTATATTAATCTCATACCTCGAAATCCATTTGAATCAGACATCCCCTACTGAAATATCCTCTCAACTATCCTCCCTTCAACCATGTGGCCTTACTGTGATTAGAAAGCCAACATATGGATCCCTTTTGATCAAATCAAAATGGATAACCCGAAAAATAGGTAAATATTTAATCACCTATTTCAAGTTCCTTTGTTCTCCCACATAATTTTTCATTGTTGTTTCCATTCTAAAATAAAAACTACATTATCATATATATATTGTGATGTTATTATTAAAAATTTACAACCATATTCATTATTCTATCTATCATATAAATGACAAAGTCACCATACATGTGGACTTATGGCTTACCATCTCCACATCGTGGTGTTGTTTATTATTAAAGCACATCATTATATAGATGAGTATAATAACTAGTATAACTAATGTAAATAATAAATATAACATTTTACTGATTTCTAATATATGATATACAGTCCAATTATATTCTATTTAACCATCAATATAATGATGTAAACACTCATGTGTACGTACGGATTATCGTCTCGACAAACACAATAAGATTCATTCCCCATCGTAATCATTCAAGAATAATTTTCATTATATGATTAAAAATGATTTTTATGAACATAATATAATTATTTATTTGAATCAATTAAATTATATCCATAAAAAACATGACTTATGTAACGAATCATTTAAAGTAATATGAATCAGTTAACCCCCAAAATGATGATACTACTAAAATAATATTATCAAAGAAATATTATAAGATCATTTATGATATAATATGTTATTTTATTATTTTTGTTCATTTTAATACAAATTTATAAACTATTATACAAGTGGTTAACCTACCATAAACTAAGAAAATGTAAAATGTAAGGGTTAATTTCAAAATCTGTTTATTCTCTGACGTTGTTTTTATGTATCTACTGGGACCTCTTTGTTACCCACATCCATGTTTCTTTAAAATGATTTTCGAATGTTCTTTACTATTTACAAGACTATAGGTTATTTCATTTTATAACCTTGTTTGACATTTTATAAAATTGTTTGAAAATATTTTTTCTCTCATTTTCCAAACAAGGTATTTTATGACCTTTTCGACAATATTAAAGTAATAAAATATTTTTTATCTTATACAGTGGGTGTGTCTTTTTTCTGTCATTATATTATCGTCAAAGCATCCCATACAAGCTTATAAAACTATTTATAAAATAAATGTTTTCATTTAGAATTATGTGACTTTTAAATGATTTAAAAATATCAAGAGGTATTTATTTCAAATAGTTTTCATTTAGTTTTTGTCAACATCCTTGGATAGATTTTAAACTTTTTAGAATTTTTTTTATTATGATACTAAAAATCCATATTGTAAACAAGGGTTTGTGATATGTCTGACTATGGATGGGTTATTTTGACACAATTCATGGTTTATGGATAAAGTATTTACATTTTTTATACTAGTTTGAATACAAATTTTTATGTTATGATTAAACTTTTTCATTTGAGGAATGCGTTGGACTTAGAAAGTGACTGGTGGAGCCATCTATAGGTCCTCAATGCATCAGTAGGTCTTATGAGACAAACTTGTGTCATAGAACAAGTCCTTGAAAAAATATTATTTGTAGTCTTGGAACAAGGAATTGAATATGTGGTAATGAAATCAAACATTATGAATTCCATCATTATGAAAGTGGCAATTGATATTTCTTTTAATTATTAAAGTAGTATAATTTCCATGTTAATAATTAAATTGAATTATTTTATTTTATCTTTTACATATTATGATGACTTTTATGTCGAAAAGTTATTTGTTTTATTCCTATAAATTTCCTTAAATGTTAGTACATATTTATGAATGTTTCCACAATATTGTTATCCTTTCTGAGCATCTAAGAACACACCTTAATATGTTTTATTTTTACCAGGATGTGAAAAAATATTTTATGGGGGACCTATAAGGATATGATAAGGATATAAGTGTGTTCATTGTAGAGAAAATGTTAATGATGTTTTTATTTCATGATGTAATGTAAAAATTATTATTGTATCTAGTACTTCCAAATATAATAAACTGATTGGTATTTCAGAACAAAATTCCGTGTATTATGACAATGTAATGTAATAATGCATTGACTATGGGTAACTAGGGACAGGGTTTTACATTTGGTATCAGAGGAAGTTTAGTAGAAACCATGGAAACTATATTTATATAAACATTGATTAAGGCACATTACCCTAAGAAATACATTGAGGATTGGTATAGAATAACTTCCTAAATTCATGGAAATAAAGAATTTTTTTTTGTATTTTCTAAGCAATAAATCTCTGTCTTGATACGAGCAGGTAGATGTGGCTCTGGAACTGATGTTCCTAGGAGTGAAAACTCTAACATGGAGTTTCGGACATGAACTGGGGTATCATGGTACACTACAACATTCCTTGTTGAACTATTGGTTACAATACTCTTGGGGGATATACTTATGAAAATTCACTTTTTCATTAAAAACCATTATGAAGGATTTATGAGTATATAACACCTCCATGAAAACTTTTTTCCGATTATAGATTATATCCATAAATTGTTCAATTTATGTTAAGTGTTTTACATGTTTGGAATTATGTATTACAATTCATAAACTATTATCGTGTATCCCATTGTTTAGAAATAGTTCCTAGTGTAATGAATGGAAACCATATCAATGCATTTAATCTTTATATGAAGTTCCCTCCAACTAAGGATAATTATAGTGGAGTTGGTGATGCAACTGGTGTTGATCATCATATCACATTACTGGGAAAACTCACTCAGGTTATGAATAATAACCTTATCGTATGGAGCACCCAGATCCACATGGAGGAGGGTCAATGTTAGACCGCTTCAGGAGGAAACAACTAAAAAAATTCAATGGGAGTATAATTACATTAGTAGCTAAGAAACGGATTAATTACTTAGAGAAAATATTTCATTCTTTGGGGAGTAGTGAAAGGGAAAAACATTTCATGGAAATTTATCACCTCATGTGAGATGCAGATCAATGGTTTTCATTTATGCAAAACACAGATGAATAAGAAGAATAATAGAACATGTAATATAGGGAATTTAATGTGATTTTCTTAGAAAACTAATTTCCTCGATACCATCGAGCTGATATGGATAGAAAATTTATGTGTCTGCATGAAAAGGAGGATGGGAGTGTTGTATAGTATGAGGCTAACATTACAAGGTTATCAAGGCATGCTCCAGATTATATATGTAACCCAAGGAGTAATATTGATCGATTCTTTGATGGGTTAAAACCATTTGTCCATCAAGCTTTAGTGACATAATCCTTCTCATCTTATGAAGATATTTTCTCATGCTCTATCAAGACATAAAAAAGAATTCTATATGTCTTATGACTTCATATAAAAGAAATAGAAGAAGAGATTTACTGATCACTCTAGAAATTTAAACAAGGGGATTTAGTGAAATTTTCAATATCCATCTTGTGGTAAATGTGGGAAGAAACACCCTCGTACAATCATAAAAGGAAGGGGAGTCTGTTACATGTGTGGTGAAAAAGTCCACCATGGTCGTGATTTCAAGGGAACAAAAGAGGATGCCAATGTGGAATGATATAATTGTAGAGAAAATGCAATTTATGCAAATTAATTTATAATGTACCAAGGGATCTTACCACAGAAAAGGAAAAGGGAGAAAGGCCATGCTTATAAGATCAATACTGCTGAGGTTGAAGTTCTAAAAGATGTGGTGGTATGCAATTTAATGGTTTCCACAAGTTTAGCCAATACTTAATTTTATTCGTGATCATCACATTATTTCATATCATACTAGTATGCTACAAAAATTAAATATTTTCAATTTGACTTAACAGTGGAGTTGTTAGTCAAAAAACCTAAGGGAAGTGTCATCACAACAATGTTTTGTGAATCAGTTAGCATTTGGTCAAATAAATGTTCTTTATATAGCGATATTATAATTATACCCATGATTGTATTTGATATAATCCTTGGAATGGATTGGTTTTTGTATCATGATGGAAAAATGTATTGTAAGAAGAAGGAGGTATCAATTTTTTAAGATGATAAAGAGTACCTTATCATTAGAGAAGAAACATCCCCATCTGATTCATTTCTAGATCCACCCCCAGTTTCTCTACTAAATTCAATTATTGTGTCGAAATAGAATGAAATAATTATGGGTAAGGAATAGAATGTTCAAATTGAGGACGTACCTATTGTACAATAATATGTTGATTTGTTTGCAAAGGATTTACCCAGACATCCTCCAGAACCGGAAATTGAGTTTTCCAACGATTTAATTCCTAGTTCAAGGCCCATATTGAAGACCCCATATATAATGGACACTATGTAATTAGTGGAATTAAAGAAACATCTATAGGAATTGATTAATAAGCGATATATTCTCACTAGTGTTTCTCAATGGGGAGGCCATGTTTTTTTTGTTAAGAAAAAAGATAGATCTATGAGGATGCGCATTGACTATGGGGAGATGAAAGCAATAACAATTAATAACATGTATCCCCTACATCACATTGATGATTTATTCGACCAACATCATGGATCCCAATATTTTTAAAATATTGTCCTTCGATCTGGACATCATCAGTTGTGTATGAAGAAGGATGAAATTATTAAAATAGCATTTCGAACCAAGTACGAGATTTATAAGTTTACATTAATTCATTTTTGATTAACTAATACATCCTCAATCATCATATAACTAATGAATAGTGTTTTCAAATAAAATCGTGATGACTTTGTAGTGTTATTTGTTGATGATATCATTGTATGCTCAAAAATCTACAAAGATCATGAAAATAACTTGCACACTATTCTAAAAACCCTTAGAGCAACTGAATTATATGGGAAGTATAGCAAGTCTGAATTCTAGAATCAAGAGATATATTTTCTTGGCCATATTGTTGATAAAGATGGAATCTTTGTTGATCATTCAAAGACCAAAGCAATCCAAGAATGTCCAGCACTGACAAGTATAACTGAGGTACACAGTTTTATTGGTTTAGAAGGTTATTATCAACGTTTCATCCAGAATGTTTTTTTGGTTTTATAAACCATTAACCAAGCTCAAACATATAGGGCTTAATTATTTTGGAAAAAAGGTGTGTGAAGAATGATTTGAATAAATGGAGAGAAGATTAGTCAATGCTCGTATCTTGACTCTACCGTCAGGGAGTGGTGGGTTTGTTATTTATAGTTGTGCTACAATTAAAGGACACAGTTGTGTCCTTATGTATAATTATAGAGTTATTGCATATGCATCATGGCAGCTAAAAATAAATAAGAAATACAATCCCATTCATGATCTAGAGTTAATAGATGTAATATTTTCTCTCAAGATATAGAGACATAATATCTATCGTAAAAAATGTGAGATTTATACTGATCACAATAGTTTGATGTATATTTTCTCACAGAAATCACTTAACAAGAGGAAAATCAGATGTCTTGAACTACTAAAGGATTATTATTGCACAATACACAACCACTTAGGGAATGAAAATAAGGTGGCAGATTCTTTGAGTACGAAATATCATGTAGTTTTAAACATGATGAGAGTTGAAAGAGATTCTATTTTCATAGATCTTGTAAATATGGATATGATGATAACCATGAATGTTGAAACATAAATACATTTTCAAATGGATGCCAAACTAACTTTACTATAAAGGATAAAGAGTTCTCAGAAAGATGATGAGGAGTTTTAAAAGAAGAGTAAAGCGATGAATGATGGGAGATTTGTTGACTTCATATATGAAGATGAGATTTTTGAAATTTGGGAAGAGACATTGTGTTCCTATCATACCTAAACTAAAAATGGGATTGTTAAATTATTCTCATAGCTCCAATTTCACTATACACAATGGGAGTACCAAGATGTATAGAGATTTGATGGAACATTTTTGGTGGGACAACATGATGAGAGAGATTTCAATTTTTTTTTCAAGATTTATGGTTTTCCAACAAGTGAATGCTGGAAGGAAACAACCGAGAGGAGTCATGAAACCTCTTCCCATGTCGAAGTGGAAATGGTATATTATTAGGATGGACTTTTTCATGGGTCTACAAAAGAATTTTAGAAGGAATATGCAATATGGGTCATTGTTGATCGTCTTACCATGTTAGCGTATTTTCTTTCTATATGAGTAGATTTACCACTTAAATGTATAGAAAGACTATAAATTAATGATGTGGTAAGACTATATGGTATAACCCTGTCAATGGTTTCTAATTGCGATCCCCATTTTACATCATGATTTTGGAAAAGTCTTACGAAGGACGTGGATACTAAACATCGTTTGAACACTGCCTACCACTCTCAAACTGATAGACAATCAGAATATTCTATTCAAACCTTAGAAGAAATGTTGAGATAATTCTCACATTTCTTTCTAGGTATGTGGTTTCAATATTTACCTCTGGATGAATTTTACTATAACAATATCTTCCAGTCTATTTTTCAGATGGTGCCAAATGAAGAGTTATATGGAAAGAGATGTCACACACCAACTTTTATGGATGATGTTGGTGAAATAAAACTCATAGGACCTTAACTTGTTAAAGAAAAATGGAAAAAGTGATGATTATCCAAACCCACATCAAAGCAGATCAAAGTAGGCGGAAGAGCTATGTCGATAACCGAAGGAAGGATTTGGAATTTAAAGTTGGAGATAATGTTTTCTTGAATGTATCACCATTAAAGGATGTTATACGATTCGGTAAGAAGGGTAAATTGAGTCCCCATTACATCAGATCATTAGAAATTCTTGAATGAAATGGAGTTGGGGATTATCGTTTGGGAATGCCTCCAAGTCTCTCCAATGTTTATGATGTGTTTGACATTTCCTTATTGATAAAATACATGTCTGACCCAACAGATGTACTCACCGATTATAAAACGGAACTAGCACCAGATCTATCTTCTTTTGAAGATACTGTTATGATTCTTGATACTAGAGAACAAGTGTTGAGAAAACAGACAACTCATCTAGTAAAAGGACTATGGAGAAACCATAATATGGAACATGCTATGTGGGAACCTGAGGAACATATGATGAAGAACCACCAGAATTATTTTTTGTGGTAGTATTATATAAATTTATAGGATGAAATTATTTGATGGAGGGAAGAATGTAACACCCCAAGCATTCACGGTAGGTTTTCCATTGAATAATTCAATATCTTGAATTGTACGCAACCTTGAGATTCTAACACACCACGACCAATCAAACTAGCCATTATAAATAGTAATACCCACTTTTTGAAATATTGTAAATTTTAGTTTTCAAGATGGACTTCATTTTTGAATTCAGAATATCAAAATTAATCGAGGGTGAATTTATTGTATTTTTTCAATTACATTAATTATTTGACGAATAGTGAAAAACACTACATTATAATTTAAAATTGACATTTTATTTAAATAAATAGTTATATTATTTTAATTTATTTTTGATCAAAATAGATACATCATACCAATATATGTTCAATGTAATTCATCGGATTCATTTTATAATATGTTTATATATATATAATTTTATTGATCTTTTTAACGTCATTTCTCCATCTTTTAGAAGCATTTACAACCATGCATAAAACATAATTTTAACACTCTTGGGAGTATAATTTCAAAAATCTGAGATATATGATTGACATCAGTAAGTAAAATAATGTTATATAAGATGAAAATAATTTTTGGTGAATCACATCTTTTGACTTTTATTTTCCATAGTGAAAAATTAAATTGGTGATTAATGGTTAAAAATGATATTATAATTACCCTAAAACATGTCCTAATTTTATCAGATAATTTTAATTAGACCAAAAAATCAACATGAAAAACTATGATCCTTTTGGTTTTCTTGGATTTGATTAGGATATTTATTATTATTTTATTTAAAGAAGAGTTAAAAGAGTTAAATTTTTTGTTTAATAACTATACTACTTTTAATATAGGGTTAAACACAATTTAAATTAGACTATAAATATTTAGTATAAATATAAAAGGATTTCATAAATAATTAAATATTATTTATAATTTTTCTATATAAAATAATTTAATTTATTTACGACAAATTGATGGTGCAGTAATTACCTTAATAATGAAATATTAAATCAATTGATAATATAAATATCCAAATAAATGTAAATTGAGACTTATGATGAATTCCTATAATTTTATAGGTTAATATGACATGTTAAGGTTGATTAAATAAATTTTATTTGAAGTGAAAATTTTTTTATGGCTTTCAAAATAATCGAATACTAAATACTATCAAAATTGGCATAATAGAATTTTGGATACCAATACTATATTATTAATTGATATAATATTCGTTAAAATCAATGTATTGGCCAATGGATATAGATAAGGTTATATATATTAATAATGAACCACATGAGGTTCTCTTGGGTTTTTATAGTAAGTTTATTAACCATATAATATAAAAATACATAGAGACATGGTAAATGTCAAACAATTTCAACAAGAGTTAAATATAAATTATATTGTTAATATGGTGACCTAAACCTATCCAGAACCTATTGGTTGAGATATTTTAGACCCATACTCATCTTAGTCTCAAAATAAATTATTTTGGAGCCATTAAAAAACTTAAATGATTTTATTATAAAATAATATTTCATGCTTTTCCTAAAGTGACCCTCACCTCTCTTATAGAATGGTACCCCCCTTATCATAATTTCACATCTAAATATCCTTTTGGATCATCCAAAACCATCTAAAATATCCTCTGAACTATCCTAAATTTATCCTAGAGGCCTAAAATTGATTATAAATTAATGTTATGGAGATCTTTTGATCAAATCAAAAGGATGAACCTGAAGAAGATGTAAATATTTCATCACCTCTTTCAAGTTCTTTTCTTCTTCCAATTACTGTTAATTTTTTTGATTCCATTATAATATAATAAATCTAGTATCTTCTTTATATTTTGATGTTATTTTAAAAATAGAACATCCATATTCATTGTTGTCTTGATCATATGAATGATAGTGTCTCTATATGTGCGTAAGTACAACTTACTGTCTCCACATCGTGGTGTAGTTTGTTTTTCAAACCATTCATTATTTGAATGGGTGTAATAATGAGTATAAATGATGTAAATAATAAATATAAAATTTTAATTATTAGGAATATAAGATATACCATCCAATTACATAATATTTCACCTTCAATATAATGATATTATCACTTGTGTGAACGTACAGATTACCATCTCCACGAACGAAACGAGATTCATACCCCATCGTTATCATTCAAGATTAATTTACATTTTATGGTTTAAAATGAGGTCTATTAACATAATATCATTATTTATATGAATAAAATTCATCCTATCCATTACAAACTTGTCTTACATAACCAAGAATATAAAGGAAAATGAATCAGTTAACACCTGAAATGATGATACTATGAAAATATTATTAACATCTAAATTTTCTAGGACCATATTTGAAATCATATTTATGTATATGAATTATGAGTAATTTAATGGAAATGTTTTAATTATTATATAGAAGGTTAACATACCATATTCTATGGAAAATTACAAGGTAAGGGTTAATTTCACAATATCTTTAATAACTGAGGTTGTTTTATATAAGTATATACTTGGGCCTATATTTCACCCACATCCATGTTTCATAAATATTTATATAGAATCATCTTTACTATTTACTAGACAATGGGTAAATAACATTTATACCCTTGTTTGAATTTCTATAAAATGGTTTAAAAATAATCATTCAGTCATTTTCCTAATAATGTACTTTATGACCTTTTCGACAAAATCAAGATAAGAATGTAGTGTTTTAACTGATATGGTAGGTGTGGCTATTATTCATCGTTATATCATTGTAAAATCATACCATACAATATTATAAAAATAATTTTTCATAACATCTATGCAAACATCCTTTGAGGGATTTTAAACATGTTTGATATTGATTTATTATCATAAATTTATTCCATATGGTATTGATGGTTCTTTGATATGTTTGAATGTGGATGTATTATTTTAACACCATTCATGGTTTATGGATAAAGTATTGGAATTTCATATGCTAGTTTTAATATGAATGTTTATGTTATGTTTAAACCTTTTAATTTGAGGAATCCATTATTATTTGAAAGTGATGGGTGGAGCCTCTTATATCTTATCGTGGCATCAATAGGTCTCATGAGGCAAACTAGTGGGTTGACACAAGGCCTTGAAGAAATCATATTTTTAATCTTGGCACAAGGCCTTGAGTATGTGGTTATGATGTCTGGAATTATGAATTCCACCATTATGAATGTGGATATTTATATTGAATGTGATTATTCAAAAAATATAATATCTATGAAAAAAAGTAATTTACATTATTTGATTTTATATTTTCCATATTATGAAGATGTTTATGTTTAAAATGATTTTGTTTTAGTCTTAAACATTTCCTTAAATGTTTATGGTCATTTATGGATGTTTCCGCTATATTGTTATCCATACTGATCATCTGATCTCACCCCATTCTATGTTTTATTTTTTCCAGTATGGGAAGAAATATATTACGGTTGACCTACTTGGATATAAAAAGGATATAAGTGTGGTCAATGGGGAAAAATGTTGTTGATGTTTTTATTTCATGATGTAATGTAAAAATTATGAATGTATCTAGTACGTACAAGGTTACTAAACTGATCGGTCTTTCATGACATGATTCCTTGTATCAATCAATTGTAATGTAATATTGCACCATCTCTGGGTAATTGGGATCGGGGCGTTAAACTATAAATAACACCATTATCCAACTATTCCACTAGCACATTATAATCCTCATATCATGCTAATATTCTACCCAAATTTCCCTCTCAATACTTTTTCTCACGTTTTTATGTTTCTAATCTCACGAAAAGTCTATTTCCAAGTACCTTTAAGAGGTTATGAAGGAGTATACACTCAATAGGTAAAACATTCCCTCTCTTTCTATTTCATTTACTTTTGAATCCTTAATTCACCTCTTTATCTTAATTAACATGATAACTCTAATATCATATATATATATATATGATAATTTTATTATTTTAATGGTTTATCCACCATAAATTCTCTTCTACTCCCCTTTTATTATAAAAATGAATACATCATCTATGAGGTGTCGATTCACCATTTTACCGAATGATGATTGTTTTTCAATACCGTCTTCAAGGCTTGTCATAAAAATTGAAAATTATAAAACATATTTTAAAATAAATATGATAAACTATGTACTTTTAGATTACAAGTATATATATATAATATTAATTATTAAATCAAAAATAATTTGTGATTATAAAAAGCACCAAAATAATATAAATAGTTATCATTATCATTTTAATTAATTAATAAACCTAAAATATGTAAAAATAATATATAATAACATTTAAAATTATGAATTTTCATTAATTATATAAAAATTCAATTATATATTACATTAAACAATTCTAAATGACCTTTAATAAATGTATATATGTGAACTAATATTGAGAACATTATAAATGAACACTCCTAAATGATGAAAGTGATTCTCATAACTCATCAAAATGGAATAAACCGATCATATTAAAATTATAAAAAATGAAATAATTTTCTAATAGGTTCTTATTTAAATTATTAATTAATGTAATTTATTTATATTGGACATTATGGATATGTGCAGAATAAATTTGGTCTTAAGGAATGAGATTATTTTGTAATATATATATTCCATTGGGTTAAACATTCTCTCAATATACACCCAATTTCATTATTATTTATTGTAATTTACTCCCAGTAAATTCTGTTTTTAGTCAGCAAAAATATTTACCTAGTTCAATTATTCATTCATTGCTTTAGAAATGAATGTTTTATAAGGTTCCATTTTTAATTCTTACTGATAAGAAATCCATATTTAAAGGAATGTCAAAATTGCATAACCATTGTCATTTACAGTCTATAATATGTTTTAAGCCATAAACATGGTATATAAATATCATTTATTTTCATGAGAAACTGTATTTGTTCATTTTTTGTTTTATGATCACAATTCATCCATCATCTCCTTTAAAATATCTTTTATTTTTTTCCTTAATGAACACAAATGTGGGTCATTTATATTGGTCCTTAAACTCTATTTTTACCTGTTTTCATTGTTTTTGGAAATAATTTATCATTATCTATGTCTAGTATCCCTATTATTGTCCACATATCATTTGAATCTATTCATTCATGGAATCCATAATGTTATTTCCATGGTTATGCATTATAATATGACTATGATGCCCATTTCATTCCCTTGGTTAATCTTATGTTTATCTAATTTTTTTGATTATTCATGTGGATGATGTATCCAAGAACATATTATAATGGGTGTTCCGAGATAGCGCACCAATTCATTTGGTAATGTTTAGTCACATGAGATGTCATGTTAGGATAAGGCGTCAATATGATTCCTTTTAAACCATCTATCCACCATGTGTAATAGTCTTTTCATTTTTCTTTCATTCATAATTATTCCATGTTTTATGGTGTTTCCAAATTCATATGATTCCATGATTGTTTCATTATATTTTACACATGCTATTATTATATATGATTATTAATGATCCATTAATTTTATGTAATCAAATCATGCCTTCTAACCCATATTCTATGGAATCTTCTATTGTTTATTTCTTTACTGAGATTTTTTGCTAATACCTTTATTCATATATTCCCTCATATGAAGACTATGTATATCAATGAATTTTATGTTCTTAGTATGGTGACTAAATAAAATTTTATTTTTTATATTTTAGTGGACTATAATTATTTAACTAATCTTCCATAGATATTTGAATTTATGATGATTAGTTTTTATTTGATGGTATATTGTGCTAGAAATCATGTACTTATTTTTAAAAAGTTACAAGGCCAGTATAGTTGGTATAATAACATGTGAAAGAAATTTTTGGAATTATTAATAAAATAAAATAGTATGAACCGTAGGGATAATTATATCACCATGGATAAAGCAGATTCAAACATTCGAAATCACATGTTAGGATATACTTTTTTTAATTTGTTTATCCTTATATTTCAATGTTACAATTTTAAATCTTAATTAGATAAGTATTCAAACACCCTTTTTATATTTTAGTTGTTTTCCATATTAAATTGTTTGATATAGGAGATGTACCTTCATCTAAAAATTTCTACGGTAAAATTTCACAAGGGGTGAGAATGTAACTATCCATTATCCTATAAATGGAAATTTGCATCCTATAATTTTTTATATGTTATAATGAACCATAAATCACAGTGAGAAAATAATACATACATTATAAATGATTAATTAAAAAATAAGAGGTATATCTATAATGAAAGGAATATATACCAATTGAATGCTAACATGAATGTTAGAATAGTTATATGATGATGTGGTATAGTAAATTGGACAATAGAATTTCAAACTATACTGTGAATGTACCAAAAAAATTATCATATTATTAACGAAAATACAATATATTTTTACGATGGAATAATGTACTAAAAAATAATAATCTATATATTATTTTTTTGTAAAACATAAATGTTTATTTACAACAATATAATTAATATAATTATTTCAATTAAAATATAATTACATAATATTGATTCATAAATTAATATTTTTTTATATTTTAAATTATGATACTGGTTCATGAATATTTAAATAATTTTTTAATGTTTCATAAAATCATTTAATGTTTTAAAATCAATTTTTTAAAAAATGATGATTTAAATTAAAAAAATTATTTTTATTATATAGAAAATTATTTTATTAAAATTGATTAAAATTTTTAATTAAACACATTTAAATAAATTGGTGTCAGTTTTTGTTGTAATTTTCTAAAATAATTGAATATTTGGTGAATAATGAAATACCATAATTTTTGGTAATTAACATTTAAACCAAATACATGAATTTTTTAGTCATGGTTGAGTCATTTATGGTTTAAGTGGAAACTATATTAAACATATACTCTATAGTAATATTATTTGGTCCCAATAATCATCACAATTGATTGTTTTGAGTCAAAATAAAAAACTAATAAATAAAATAAATAAAAACATCTCTCTCCGTACACTATTTATCCTCATCACACCACATCTTATACTCAAACATTAAATGATTTTTATATTGTTAATATTATTCACAATTACTCTCATAATCAAAATCCACAAATTTTGGTCTTTCATGTCACAACAAAATTCCATTTCGAAGTCTCTAAATGAGGTTCTAAACCATATGACACTGAAGAGGTAAAACATTTCCTCTCTATCTTTAAATATATCTTATTTTATTATCATAACATCAATGACCTAATATATACTAAAATAAAAAAGATAAAATATTATATTTACATTAATTTTTTTATTGAAATGGAATATCCACCATCAGGTCTATTCTGTTTCAATTTTGTACAAAAATTAAAACATCATTCATGGGGTGTATATTCACCAACTTCATGAATGATGATTATACGTTCAATAGTACCACCATCACGTCTTGTCATAAAAAAATTATATTAATTAAAAAATATTTTTAAATATATATTACTACTCATTTAGTGTTATATTTCTAGAATATATACATTTTTTTTAATTAATAAAATAGAACTACTTTGTGATGATTGAAAAAATTCCAAAATAATCTAAATGTTTATCATTAACATTTAATCTAATGAATAATCCTTGTATCTAGGGAAACAAATATAATACCATTTAATATTATATATTTACATTTTAAACATATAATTTCAAATTTGGATAATGTTTTCCATTTTACATGATCTTGTATACATATAAAGATGTGAACCTATCCTAAAAACCAAGGAAACCAACACTCCTAAACAACTAAAATATATCTTATAACTCATCAAAATGAAAAAAATGAACTTTATATAATTATTAAAAATATAATAAATATTTAATAGGTTACTAATTAAATTATTAATTAATATAGCTTCATTATACATGAAATTAAGTGAATGTGCATAATAGTTTCATTCACAAGGTTAGGGATTCTTTCTGAACATCTATTTTTCATTATGGTTACTTTTTCTATATCTTTTCCCCAATATATTTTTCAATTCATATAATTTACTCATAAAAATATATTTACGTATTCTGAAAACATTTTTACCTACCACAATTACTCATTCTTTGGTGAGGAAATACATGTTTTATAGGGTTCCCTTTTCAATTCATCCCGATTAGCAAGCCCTATTTAAGGGAACATCCCGATTTCATAACCATTTTCATGTGTACACAATGATATATTTTGATCCAGATATATTTTAATTAATTGATATGCTTACATTGAAAAAAAAACTATGTTCATTTTTTGATTTATGCAATCAATTATTCATTTTCCATCATTATGGACACTTTTATATTTTCTCTGAATCCATGCCAATGATGATCGATTAAAAAGATTCTTAAACAGTCATTTTAAATGTTTTTAATTACTTGGGATGTAATTTATCATTATATATTATTATATTATCTTATTAATATCAATTTATGTTATAAATCCCATACTTCTAGGACACCATTATTATATATCCATGGTTATTCATTATGATATGATTTAAATACCCATTTCATTCCTTCGGAAAACCTTATTTTTATACCATATGTTTGATTGTTAATGTTACACCAATTTGATTTACCATTTTATGTGGGGTTTAATTAGATAGCCTTATAAAACATTGAGTAATTTTTATTCTCATGTGATGTCATGTTGGAACACAGAGTGAACCTGATTCATTTGTAGGACTTTGTAGTCAATGTTCAATAGTTTTAGAAGATAGCATTGACTCGTGATTTTTTTTCATAATGTATGTTTTTTAAACATTATTTTCATTCACTGATTAAATGATATAATGGTCTATATGTTATTATTCTATATTTTTCATCATATTATATGTATTTTAATTTTTTCATGTTATTCCTTCTAACACCTATGCAATTCATTATTCTTATATTCATTCCCTTAAGTGGATTCCTAGAACATACCACTGTTCATGTATTTCCCATGTTTTCCTATAAATAAATAAGATATATAAGGATTTTAGAATCTTATTATAGAGAATAAATAAAATAATTTTTTTTTACTTTCATGCTTTCTAATTATGTACCTAATTTAATAAAGACACTATATTTTATGATCCATTGTCTGTATTCTATGGATAATTAATCCTAAAATCATGTAATAGTATATGTAACAGTATAGAGTATTTATAAATTGTCTCATATATCAAGATCATATAATTATTGTACATATTAATTGGATAATGTTCTCATAACCCTAGAAGATATGAAAGCTGATAAGAAAATATTTAGCATCCCACACTATAAACATGTATATACATTCATTGGATGTAATAGGGAGGACATAATTAATATCAAGACCACCCAAAATAATGGAGTGGTTAGGTACTCTACAATTTATTAATACTATTAGATATATTTACCTTATACAATAATACCTACAAATTGGAACTCGTTTATCAAATTGAGAAAATAATGAGTAATTTGATGACTGAAAGTCACCTTTATTTATTAAGATGGCATAAATTATAATAATGTAATACCTATATAATTATTTGATGAGTTCCCATCATAATTGAAATAGAACATTATAAAACAATTAATAATCAATAATAATGTGGTGGTGAATAAGTGGATTTTTTTTGTTTTATGTGTGAATCAACCAACATCACATGTTTGGTAAAATATTGATCATTGTAAAAATCACATACATGAAAAGAAAAGAATGATTACATGGAATTCCTTTCAAAATTACTATTATAGACCTTGGAATGATATATATTTCAATGATATCATTATACCCACTAGTTTCAAAAAATAGTTTTATTGATCAGGTGTTATCAGTGTATTAATTCCATAAATGTCTTAAAAATAAGATAGTTCTTTTGAAAATATTATAATGACAATGAAAATTGTATAATATTGGTGAAAGGATTCCATATATATAAATCATTGTTTTGTTTATGGGATATACGTCATATTAATCTTTTAAGCCTATATAAATTCACATAGAATATCTTCACTCCTTTCCAATTATCAAAACCTCTATATCATTCTCTTCTCTGCTTCATATTATCACTCTTCAATTATTCTATATCATTCTATTTTGATTCATTTTCTCTCAATTATATTTTCTCTATCTAATATTATAATATATTAATATAATTTTGACAACCTGTATTTAAAATGTATGGGTTATAAGTAACATTTTTCATGTTATAATTAAATATTCATCATCTTATAACCACCTTAATAAATCTCACATCATATTGAGCCTTTGAATCTATTTTATTTTTTAGACATCATTCATACTAGTAAAAATAATGTCACAAATTCAATTAGTGATCCATATATTCATTAAATAATATATTTCAATAGATCCCCTTATAACTGGTGGAATCACATAGCCTGACATTTTATATATGTGGTTGTATAAAAATATTTGTATATTTACAACTATTACAAAAAACATCATGGGTGTGGTCATCTACATCTCATTATTTTGTTTTACTACTCTACCTGACAACCATAAATTATCTAACCTTGGGAATTAAGTCATTAATTAATTGGGTTTAGAATTATACACACCTTGTCTAATATTACTTTCTTCAAAGACCACTAAGACTATTGTTTGCATCACCATTTTTCACAAGGAGACTAAATATGTACAATGATGTTCACCATGTTCATTGTCAATCCCATGATGGAGATTTTACACAGTTTTTTATCAATTAATTACAATATTTAGAGCATGACCTTCCCTATGACAAGATTAACCTTGTATGGTTCACACATGAACTCCACATTACCCCTAGAACAAGGAATATGATATATGTTCATTTTTCACTAACAAGGAAATTCTAATCCCCATATACTGTAGTTATATCCTTTTATTGATTTTCTAAAAAACCATCATCTATGGTAGTTGTATTTTTCTAATGTTCCTCCGTCCCCCCAAGAGACTTCATCACTTTGAAAAACTTATTATTGAACATATAAGATCATACCAACATCATAAAATGCATGAATCATGGCTCAACTGTTATATATATATAATTTAAGAATATAATTCAAGGGATAATATTATTTTGTTGTCCATATTATTTATGTATTGAAAAAAATATAACACAATCAACCACATAAACTTTTCTTATTATTCTACCTCATGTATGACAACAATCATATGTGTACCACATTGGATATAAAAACACACCGTTTATATTTTATATATTTCATTCAATGATTATAAAATAATTTGACACTTTGGAAATTATACCTCGATCAACACCATAAAATGATAATACTAAATGAGAAAACTCATGGTAGTAAACATTAACAATGAAAAAATACCATTTTTTCTATAAGATACACATTTATAATATCCTCCAATAATAAGAAACTCAAAAAACATTTATAAAAATTTCATTATCAGATAATAAACATTTCAAAAATTAAAATAAAATTATATCATAAAAACATTTAATATACTATAAATATTGTTTACCCTTAATGGTGTGCCTATATTTCCCTTTCACAAACAAACTATAATATTTTCTCTACATAATGAGAAATGAACATATCAAATGATACCCCCTATAAATATTATTAACTTCTTACCATTTCAATAGTTAAAAATTATATGAAAAGATATATGTGGTTATTTCTTTTTATTCTCCCCCATTGAAAAAATATCTATAAACTAAAGAGAGAGGGGAAAAAACCGAAATTTTAATACCTCGAATGATTTTTGTGGACATCTAATTTAATTTTAAAATTGTGAAATGATTCTTTAGATAATGTTTTGGTGATAATTTCTGGAATCTAATCCATTGTAGGATCCAACCCCAATTTTATCTCATTCTTCCCCATAATGTAATTAATGAAGTGATATATAATATTAATTTGAATGAATATTTAATGGTGAAAGGGATTAATATAAACACTAATAAAAGTTAATTATAACATCTAAAGAGTAATTAATACTTAACATAAACATTGAAATCCTCTAACTGAGTCTCTATCCATATTAGTTTTGTTGAGGAATGAGTATCATCAACATATTTTTCTTATTCAGTGCCTAATGTGACAAAATTATACTCCGTGAATTATAAAAGACATATCATTCTCCAATTTAAAATCATCCATATGATGTTGACCTCATATCGTCCAGACATCCTACCCAATGTTCATCTATATAACTAAAAAGTTCATGTTTCCATTAACAATAATATTTCAATCTATAAATTCATTTCCATTTATTTACATATTTAATATTATTTTATTTATAAAATGAGTCAATTTTGGTATTATTTATATTTTTTATAATGTGAAAAAATACTAAAAATATCCTTTCATGCATTAGTCATGTAATGTATTTTTGTAATCACCTAATGGAATTCTCGTAGATAAACATCATTTTCCTTTTAATATTTTACTATATTTGTACCAACTAAAATTATTGTTAAAATAAGATTCAAATCCTCCATTAAATAATTCATCCACATTTAATTAGTATATATCTCTTAAGATAGAGTAATATAATTATTTTCCTAAGAAATATTCATGAAATGAATGTATGAAATCTAACCGAGCATAATCATTAAAGAAAACCTAGTGAATTATTTAGAAAATTAATCACAACTATGTTATTATTTTCAAAAAAAATTATATCATCAATAGAAGTGATAATAAGAATAATTTACTCCCTTTTATTACCATTTATTTAGGGATTACTATGAACTATTAATTTTACGAATGGAAACATATTAGAATTTATTTTTATCATAGATTAGAAAGCTATTGGGGATTTTTTTTCCTATCTAAATAATTTTTTTAAACTTAAAACACAATTCTCATCTTCGGTAATCATGAAAAAACATGTTTTATAAATTTTCAGCATAACATATAGTTCAAATTTGATGATGGATAAAATAAAATCCATATGAATTATCATGCATTTACGTTATAATATAATGGATATAAAATATTATTTTTATAAGAATGGAAATTGTTTAAATGTATCATTAAATTCACTTCAAGTGACATAAGAATATTCTTCCACTCTTATTTTATTTACATTGTACCACATCACGTTTTTTATTCATCATATTTCATAAAAACAACTCGGATATGATAATGTTCTCCTCTTTTGGACTGGGTACCAAATTCCATTCCACATTCTTTTCTATCTCACCCATCTCTTCATCGTTTCATCAATCCAGTTATTATATATCATAGTATCGTTAAATATAATATTTAATCATTAGAAAAAAATTAAAAATTGTTTGTTTCCTCAATTATCATCTACTTTAAATCTATGGTCTTTGATTTCCAATGTTAATTTTGACAAGATATTTCCTTCTAAACCTTGGATGATGTGAACAATGTTCTTGTTCATCACATTCATTTTCCTAATCAAATTATTGATGTTTGAATTCTTTAGAATTCAAATTATTATTTTAATATTCTCATTGTTGTTTGACAAAAAAGGATTCATCACCAAACCACATAGAACATGATTACCCATGGGATTTGAATTTATTTTTATGTTCTTCCACATTTGGATATTTCTAATTTTTTTCTTCATATCATTTTTTAATAATAATAACCATTTTTATTTATTTTTGAACCATGGAATATACCATCGAACTCTCTTATTTCATATTTTCCAATATTTTCAACAATGAATTGATTATTCGAGGCCTATGAAATACTATTTGGTACATCAAAATTATATATTTTGTGTCATACAACTAGAATGATGGAAGATAAAAATATAGAAAATAATAAAAATTATTATTAATATGATCTGCTCCTCCAATTGCTTGTTTTGTGAAGTAATCCAAACATCCATATTCAAAAGACATGGTTAGAGCCATCTCCTCCAGGATTTCATTCTTTAATTTAGACTAATTTTTTGATGTGTTTATAGTAAAATAAGTTCATGATGGATTCCATTAATTTTAATATAGGATTTAAATCATACATAATAATATTCATAACTAGTATATATTTGAATCTTCTTCATGGGGAAAACAAAATAATTCCTAGAACATATCATATTTAAATTAAACCACTATAGAGAGTTTTATTTATGTTCAATATTCCTGACACATTAAATGTGTGTATATGAATCAATAATGGTAATTAAATAATTTTCAGTAATTATGGAATCATTCCTCATGGGCATGAGAATTTTTATGTCTGTTAACTCTAAAGTAAATGTGGATTTAAACTCAACCTTCTTGTTTTGAGTAATAATAATATATCATTTTAAAAAAGTGGAACATACCCCCATTAAATTATATTTTTATTTGAGGACATCATTGATAGTATCTCTATGAGTATGTTTATAAATATCTTTTTCATAAATATGACAATGTTCTTGATTTCATATTCAATCCTCATCATTTATGGTCAAATAAATATAATTTCCAACATCACATATATTTATCAAATGTCTTCATGGAAATTTTCCACATTCCAAGATGAAAACATACATGGTCTTCAAAAAAATCTCATATTTTTCAAAGTGCATCAAATCATTTCATTTATCACACAATTGGTACTGAATAAGATAATTATTTAGGTATTTTATTATAAAATGTGATATTTTATTATTATTGATATTTACCAATAAATACTGATAAAAAACCATAGACGTTTGGTAACCCATTATTTAAAAACAAGACACATACTTCTTTATTTTTATGATCATCTATTAAGAGATTCAATTATCTTATCATACGTGAGGAACAATAACATTCCAAAATCCATGGACATTCTTATTTTCGTGCATTGTATGAAACATCTGAGGTTGCTATTTTTTCATTCTTTTATTTTACATCTTTCCATATTTCTCGCCACTATACATTGAAATGTTATGGGTTGGTGGAATAATTATACACCTTTTTGATGATAACATGGTTTCTCAAATCCATGAAAATATCTTCTTTTTAATAAAATATGTTTTTAGTTTTCATCTTAGATTTCTTATGGAGTCTCTTAGATGTTATCAACTAATTGAAGTGAGTCTCTATAAATTTTTTTCTTTCAAACCATCTTAAACATCATTTGTTTTTTGAATTGACCAAATAAAAAGCTCCATGTTCCCAAAACCTCCAAAGATTAAAAATTCAAAAAAAATTAAACTTTAAAATAAAACCATAATGTTTTATAGAACTGTGAAAAAGTATTTTACCCTTCTTCCCAAATCTAATTATTGCACATTTTCTAAAAAATATTTTATGAAATCATGAATGTTTCTTCTTCACACCCTTGTTAATTTAATTATTATTTCCTTCATGATTTATATAATTTTAAACATAAATTTTGATTCTATTAGAATATATGGAATTTGGTAAATCACATTATTTTTCTACAAACCTGATATTCTTTGTTTTCTTATTCATATAAAAAAATTTATATCAATTTGTAAACTTATTTGTAAATATAATTTATGATTTCCATGATCCTTAACATTAAAAAACCCATACCTGACATCATAAATATTATTATAGTAGATAATCCTAAATATTTCATATATTTTTGTATGCTCGCGAATTGCTATAGTAAAATCACAAACTCATTATCCATAACGGTCACTACATCCTCTATTATGATTATTTAATTCTTATATTTGGAGTTATGTTTGTAAAATAAATCGACTTCATTCTTTATCTTTAATATCGCTTTAGTAACAATAGATTCATGAATTTTAGTTGATTAACATTGTTTCTCAATATTATTATTTTTATATAAGAGATATTTGAGAGACACTTAGGATATTATATTTTAAATAATAATTAAATGTTATATTGATCTGTATACATATATTCTCTATGAATTGGAAATGTTACATTCTTATTATTCACCTATTTAATGAGACTATTTTCATAAACATTTGTTGATGTTTCCTTTTTCTATTAGTCACAACTACAATGAACGAAATTTTAGTTAGATATAAAATATACCTTAATGAATTTTGTGAAACTATTAATAGTATTTTTAAATGAATCCCATGGTTATATAAACGTTTATTTCCCCATGATATAATTCGAACTATGTAATTCCCCATGGAAATTTTTCCATAGGACATTTTTCACATTCACCACACCTATTAACACTAATGAACCCTATAAATTAGTGAATGATATTTTCTAACTTTAAACATTCCATGATAATAAAAAGAAAAAATACTATGGGAGAATCCTTTCCAATAATCATCAATAATAACTCCTTTGTGGGTGTGGTTTCTCTATCATAGACCTTTATCCCAAGATACATTGTCACATAATTGAACATTATATTAACCATGTAATAGAGCATCCCAACCTTTTATTACATCACCATTACATCATTTCAAAGATAAAAACCATAAAATTATTATGCTTTATAGGATACAAAGGTTTAGTTTATTGGGAAAACTAGGACCGTACATAACAAATACAACATAAAGTATAAACATTCATTTAATTTCTTCTTCTATTGATTCTTATTGGCAGTTGTCCTCTCCTCAGTACATGTATCCTCCTGAGGATATTCATAAAAAGGGGTGAGCTAAAAGACCGGTAATATAATATATAAGAACAATATATCATGGGGTGAGAATAATCATAACATAGGAAAAATATCATGAACAAGAGAGGAGCATAAATAATAGACTTGAAATGTGGCAATGCATAAAAATTAAACATCATGTATTAGTGGTTAACTACCCAACATACTTGTGAAACAAGATATAATCTTGTTCAAAAATCATTTATAATTTACTCATGATATACATCACTTTACCCAATGCATTGGAGCGCTGTATAATTCCGGACGCACCCGTCACTTTGAAACATTCATATTTGCGCAATATAATTCCAGGCGCACCCGTCACCTCATAACATTATCATTATCATGATTTACACATGTAACATACATCAAAAGTGATCATAAATAACCCATGGTAAGGAATGGGTTTCATCTCATAAGTATAAATTCATAAGATTTTGGATCCCAAAAGAAAGAGGGAACAACATACATGATACAAGAACCATCAACCATGAATGAGAGGTAAAAGTTGAGTTCTTAAAAGAAGAGTTATTTTGGAAAACATTTGGATTGACATAAACTTCATTAGAAAAAATGTATATCCCATAAAAGGAATGAAAATTATGAACAATTTACCTTTAAGGAGTGACCATATCAAAAATGGAGTGAAAGAGGTAGAACTTGAAGGATGTCAGTTGGGTTCGAGAATTTCCCCTTACCTTGTATCTGAATGATTCCATCTCCTTGATGTCCTATATAATGACATTATATTAATTAATTATAAATTTTAGAACCTTTTATACAATAATAGAGTTCATTATGGTTTCATTATGTCATATTTTGTTCCTTTGGATGACTTATAGAGTTTAAAAACATTGTTTGTGGATGTTCGTTTTTATGGTTTTCTTTAGTGGTTCACTTGTATTCTTAAATTAAAGTTTGGGTAGAACATGGGTAAACATCCAGAACTTATATTACATGTAATTAATGATATTTCATGATTTTGGTTGATCTTATAAATAATAAAATTAGATACATGTGGGTGAATCATTATATTAGAATCAAATGATGGTTATTTGGGTCAATTTGTGCGGTTTTTTGGATCACAACAAACTTGTTTTAACTTATCACTTAGTAATATGGCCATATGTTATTTCCAGAACATTAAATAGAACATAATAAATTTAAACTATTCAGGTTCAACCATAAAAATGGTTTCATGACCAGATCTGAAGGTAGAAATGAAAGAAGAAAGAATGTTGTCCATGAAGGTGATAAATTAACACCTCACGAACAACCTTCTCTTTAATAAAATAAAAGGATGAGGTAAGGGGGATGGGTGATATAATATCCCAATAGAATCGTAAATTACATTATATGTATAGTAATGGAGTTAAAATTCAATTTGGATGAATATAGGTGGGGAGAGATCAAGAAAGGAACTTGAACATGAAAGGAAATTAAAGGAGAAGAGGGAGGGAAATTACCTCTTGAATCATTCTATTGAGAACCTCCTTAAGGGCCTAGGAATGGTATTTTTATGAGACCAGATTCTCTTGGACGCAGGGGAGGTGATAGGGAAGGTGTTTTGGTAGAGTTTAGAGAAGGCATGGAGGTTGAGAGGTGTGGGGAAAAGTGGGTGTGAAGGGTGGCTTTTATAGTGGAGGGGAGAGGGGTTTCCTTAATATAAAATTCATTAGTTTATTATTTCCCCACAAGACAAGGAATAGTGAGACTTGAATGATGAATAATAGAAATTTTATAATTTAATCTCGAACCAAGTGGGCTTACATTAGCAGAACATCACACACGACCCTATAATTAGCTTATTTAGCTTATTTTTGTAAATTACAGTATTTCACTATTCATAAAAAAAATCAAGTATCTCAGAAAAATACCTAAATTTTACCCCAACCATTGTTCTACATGTAGAATAAAAAAATGAAGTCCAATTTTGAAACATAATTTTCTATATATTATTAATTTAATATTTAATTAAAATTATAATTTACTTAAAAAACAGTTTTAAGATTAAAAATGATTTTATAGTGCTTTCAAAAATTACGTAGGGTCTTATTAAATTATCTAAAAACTATAAGACATTGATTCAATAATTTATGAATAAATTTTAGGGAAATAAATATTCTTTTAAATTAATTTATTAATTATAATTAATTATTTATGACATACAAAATACCAAAATGTTAACTAAAGTCAAATTGTGACATTCTAAGATGTCTAAATTTTATATAGGTAATGTTACTCTTTTGTTGGATAATTTACCATTCATAAAGTTCATATTACTAATCATAAGGGTATGTTACTATTCATAAGGGTAGGTCACTATTCACTATAAATTATTCTTGATTACTTAGACTCCAAAAATCATCTTGAACACAACTGTGTATGTCGGATTTTCGAAATTCAAAACGTAGAAGTGACAACCTTATGTCTAAAGGTCACTTATCACATATTAGTTCATTTTGTTGTGTTTTCATGTTATTTTATGACATAATTATAAGAAGGTAATTTCCATTGAAAAACATTGGCTCGTTACATTCTTCCCCCCTTAAGAAATTTCCCCCCTGAAATTTCACATTACACAAATAGGTGAGGGTACTTCTCCTTCATTACCACTTCTAGTTCCCATGTTGCTTCCTCAAACATATGGTTCCTCCAGAACACATTGACAAGATGGGTTGTCTTGTTGTGTAGAACCTTATCTCTCCGATCCAGAATATTTATTGGCTGCTCATCATAGGAGAGATCATCTTCCAGCTGCCCCACATCTGTGTTTAGTACATGTGAGGGACTGGTATGTACTTCCTTAGTAGTGATACATGAAACACATCATGAACTTGAGCCATATTCGGTGGAAGTGGTAGATGATAGGCCAGGGATTCTATATGGTCAAGGATCTAAAAGGGGTCAATATACCTTGGGATTAGCCTCCCTTTCACCCCGAATCACATGACTCTCTTCCATGGAGATATTAGATGGAAGAATTTATCTCCAAAGTTGAACTCCAAGTCCCTTCGACAATTGTCAGCAAAGATCTGTTGCCGACATTGAGTAGCTATGATGTGTTTCTGGATGACTTGAACCTTCTCTTTCATCTCTTGAACAAGATCTGACCCAAGTAGCTTTCTTGCTCCAACATCATCCCAACAGGTCAGAGTTCAACATCGCTTCCCATAAAGATCTTCATACGGAGCCATCTGAATACTCTAGTTGAAGATATTGTTGTATGAGAACTCAACCATTGAGAGATGCTGATCCCATCCACCTTTGAATTCTTGAGAGGAGGCTCTAAGAATATCTTCAAGAATCTGAATAGTCCTTTCAGACTAGCCATCAGTATAGGGGTGATAGACCCTGCTGAAATTTAATTCAGTACTCAAAGCATGTTGAAGGCTCCTCCAAAATTTAGAGGTGAACCTTAGATCATGGTCAGAGACAATCGATAGTGTAACACCATGAAATCTCACCACTTCCTTCACATATATCATTGCAAGTTGATGAAGTGAGAGATCTTCCTGAATAGAGATAAAAAGAGCAGTCTTGGTGAGTCATTCAACCACAACCCATATCGCATTATTTCCCTTTGACGTATTCGGGGGGCCTGTGACAAAGTCCATAGTAACATTTTCCCATTTCCACTTTGGTATAGGCAATGACTGCATCATACCTTTGGACTTTTTTCTCTCAGCTTTAACTTGCTGACATACCAAGCACCTTGATATATATTCTACAATCTCATTCTTCATGTTATCCCACCAGAAGTGTTCTCGGAGACCACGATACATCATAGTACTCCCTGGATGGATAGATAATGTTGAGTTATGTACATTATCTAATTGCTCATTCTTTATCCCGAGTGATGAAGGCACATAAATCCACGTTCCAAACCGAATCACACCCTCATCGTCTATTTGGAAATCTTTCAGCTTCCCTTCCTTTACTGCATTCACCCTCTTTTGTATCTCTACATAATCTCGTGGTGCATCCTTAATCTTCTCTTGGATGGATGGTTTCACAATCATTTGGGAAAGGTAGGATGTATCCCATGCCCTCATGATTTCCAATTCCATTCTTTTCATATCCAATAAGATAGGGTCTTTTTCAATCCGCAACATAGATAGAGTAGCAGGTTCTTTTATGCTTAGAGCATCAGCTACCATGTTCGCCGTTCTAGGATGATAGTGAATAGAGAAATCGTAATCATTGATTAGCTCTAACCATCTTCTTTTATGCATGTTGAGCTCCTTTTGTGTGAATATATAATTTAGGCTCTTGTGGTCAGTGTATATGTCACACTTCTCTCCATAAAGGTAGTACCACCGGATTTTGAAGGCAAAAATCACGGATGCCTACTCTAGATCATGCGTCGGGTAGTTCTGCTCATGGATCTTCAACTATCGTGAGGCGTAGGCAATCACATTATCAGTTTTCATGAGTACACAACCCAAGCCATTATTTTTAGCATCACTGTACATCACAAAACATTCTCAACATTTTGGTAGTGCGAGTACAGGTGCAGTGATCAGCCTCCTATTTAGATCCTTGAAGCTTCCCCCACATTCTTTTGTCCAGAAATACTTTACCCCTTACCTTGTTAACTTAGTTAACGAGCTTGACAATCAGGAGTAGTTTCTCACAAAACGTCTATAGTACCCATCTAATCCATGAAAACTATCGATTTCTGTGACACTAGAGGGCCTGACCCATTCCTCAATGGCTTTGTCTTTGAAGGATCCAATGAAATTCCCTCACATGTAATCACATGTCCCAATAATGTGACTTGATTCATCCAAAAGTCACACTTGTTGAACATGGCATACAACTTCACTTTTCTTAATGTCACCAACACAAGTTGTAGATTTTCTTCATGTTCCTCCTTGATCATGGAGTAGATGAGAATATCATCATTAAACACTACCAAAAATTTGTTGAGGTAATGTCTAAACACTCTATTAATAAAATCCAAGATGATTTCATGGGGCATTAGTAAGTCCAAAGGGCATCACCAAAAACTCATAGTTCCAATACCATGTACGGAAGGCAGTCTTCTGAATATCTTCCTTCATCACCTTTAACTGATGATATCCAGAATTAAGATCCACCTTTGAGAAGTATTGAGCTCCTCTTAACTGGTCGAACAAGTCATCAATCCCTGGGAGAGGATACTCGTTCTTTATGGTTATCTTGTTGAGTTCCCGATAATCAATACATAGCTACATTGTTCCATCCTTCTTCTTCACAAAGAGCACTGGTGCACCCCAAGGTGAAGCACTAGGGCGTATGAACAATTTGTCCAGATGCTCTTACAGCTGCTTCTTTAACTCCTACAGTTTGATAGGAGCCATCCTATATGGTCACATTGAGATAGGAGTAGATCCGGGTATGAGTTTAATTGAGAACTCTACCTCACAATTCGGGGGAATTCAGGGTAACTCTTTGGGAAATACATCACTGTATTCCCTCATGATGGTAATTTCCTCAAGGTTGGCACATTCCTTCGACTCAACCATTTGGGCGAGGTATGATTCTTAATAGAGAATCAAAACCCACACCATTGAAGGGTTTTTCAAAGGAGATTCATGATCTTCCTTGAATTTGTATATGAGAATGGGTTGGATCGGAATATGAAAAGATAATTACTTTTCCCGAAAGATGATATTCACTCTATAAAAAGAGTGCCAGTCCATTCCCATTATAGCGTCGAATTCCATAAAGGGAAGTATTACAAGACTTGCCGGAAGAATCTTCCCACATATGCCAATGGGAGAAGAGTCAAACACATCGGTTTCAATTATTGCACCACTTGGTGTTTTTATAGATACCTCTACTTCAAGATTTCAGCGCTTCGATTCTATAGTTCTAGAAAACTTGTAATATATAAAGGAATGTGTAGAAATAGAATCAAATAATAATTTTTCCATTCTTGAGTGAATAGGATGTGTACCTTATACGACATCATTATCATGCTCCATCTCCACAATAGTGATGGAGTTAGTCTTTCGTTGTTCCTTTGGCTTTGGTGGCTGCTGACGCTGATTACCCTCGAGAACTCGAGGTTTAGTGCACTGGTTTGCATAGTGACCTAGCTCCCTATAGTTGTAGCATTTAACCATGAGTGGTTCTCTCCTTTTATTGGCTTCATTCTCCTTCCTTTTCATGTCTTTTCGACACTCTTGAGCATGGTGTCATTCTTTCCCACACTTGAAGCATTTCCCCGTCCCTTTGAGGTAGTTCCCATTGTGCAACTTCCCACATTTTTGGCATGTGGGTCATTGATTTTTCTTCCCACCATTATCATTAGATCCACCAGATTGAAACTCCATCATTTTTTTCTTATCACCATAGCCATGAGATCATTCTCCAAACTTCATCTCCACATTCGGAGCACACCGAACAACTTCTTCATAACTCCCAACATCTCGAATTGAAGATCCTTTTGAAGGTGTAGTTTTAATCCACTAAAGAATCTATCAATTTTGTTATCATTGTTGATAACAAAACCTGAATCATACCTTGCAAGCCTTTTGAAAATTCACTTCGTATGTTATGACAAATTCTACTTATTTTTGCATGAGCTCTATGAATTCTCTCTCCATATTCATGCGAAGAGTTCATGGGAAGTACTTATTAAGAAACATTATCATAAAGTCATCCCATTCTATCTCTTCAATTTCCTCCCTTGGCTTGGTGTTCTTAATAAAATCCCACCATTGATCGGCTTCTCCATCTATACGATAAACGACTAGAGTCACCTTCTCTGTCTCAGAACAATGAAGAACAGAAAATACATTCTCCAAGGAGTTAAACCACAATTCCACAACTACTGGATCCGAAGATCCACTAAACGTTGGTGGTCGTTGCCACATAAAACATTCGATAAAAAGTTTCTCCCTCTTTGGTGAAGCAGGATGTTCCCCATTATTATAGTTATTGTTCATAACCTGAGAAAATTGGGTAAGCATCTCCATGAATCTATTAACTCCACCTCCCAAATCATTGGGGATGTTATTCGGGCAATCATTGCATTAGCCCTCGCATGATTTGTTGGCCTGATTTCTCCTGGTTCCCACAATTTTATAAAATAGAAAAGGTTATAAAAAAACATAAGTAATCAAGTCATGAATAACTAATACATTTAAACAATTTATACCAAAAACATAACATATGGGATCCCTATGTGCATATTTGTACATAGTCTCATGCTATAGGTTTCCTCTAGGGTTCATTAATCCTAATTCCTAAATTAACTAAACCTCCCTCTGATACCAACTATAGCATCCCAGCCTTTTCTTACATTACAATTACATCATTTCAAAGATAAACAAAATAATAATATTACAAATAGAGGATCCAATTTTTTAGTGTATTGGGAAAACTAGGACCATACATAACAAATACAACATCAAGAATAAACATTCATTTAATTTCTTATTCTATAGATTATTATTTGCACTTGTCCTCTCCTCAGTACATGAAGCCACATTAAGATATCCATCAAAAGGGGTGAGCTAAAATCCCAATAAGTGAATAGATAAGAAAAATATATTAGGGGGTGATCATAATTGTAACATAGTAAAAAGATCATGTACATGAGAGGAGCATAAATAATAGACATGAAATGTGGAAATGCATAAAAATGAAACATCATGTCTTAGTGGTTAACTACCACACATACATGTGAACCAAGCTAGAATCTTGTTCACACATAATTTCGCATTTACTCATGAGATTAATCACTTTACCCAGTGCATTGGAGCACTGTATAATTCCAAGCGCACTTGTCACTTTGAAACATTCATATTAGCGCTATATAATTCCGGGCGAACCTGTCAAATCATAACATTATCATTATCATGATTTCCACATGGAAAATTCATAAAAATTGAAAATAAATAACCCATGGTATGTAATTGGTTTCATCTCATAATAATACATTCATAAGATTTGGTTTCCCAAATGAAAGAGGGAACAATATACATTATACACGATCCATCAACCATGATTTCGAGATAAAAGATGAGTTCTTAAAAGAATAGTTATTTTGGAAAACATTTGTATTGACATAAACATCATTAGAAAGAATTTATATCCTATAAAATGAATGAAAATGACGAACAAATGACCTTTAAGGAGTGAACATATCAAAAATGGAGTGGAAGAGGATGAACCCGAAGGATGGGAGTTGGGTTCGAGAATTTCCCCTTAACATGTACCTGAATGCTTCCTTCTCCTTAATGTCCTGTATAATGACATTATATTCATTATTTAGAAATTCCAGAACCATTTATACATAAATAGGGTTCATTCTTGTTTCATTATGTCATATTATGTTTTTTTGGATGACTTATAGAGTTTAAAAACATTGTTTGGGGAAGTTCGTTTTTATGGTTTTCTTGAGTGGTTCACTTTTATTCTTAAATTGAAGTTTGATTAGAACATGGGTAAACATACAGAACTGATATTACATGTTATTAATGATATTTCAGGAGTTTGGATGATCTTATAATGAATCAAATTAGATCCATGTGGATGAATCATTAGATAAGAATTAAATTATGGTTATTCGAGAGAATTTGGGCAGTTTTTTGGATCACAACGAACTTGTTTTAACTTATCACCTAGTAATATGGACACAGGTTATTTCCAGAACATTAAATTAAACATAATACATATAAAATATTCTGGTTCGACAGAAAAACTAGTTTCATGACCAGATCTGAAGGTATAAATGGAAGAAGAAGGAATGTTGTTCTTGAAGGTGATAAATTAACACCTCACGAACTACATTCTCTTTAATAAAATGAAAGGAAGAGGGAAAGAGGGTTGGGTGATATAATATCCCATTAGAATCATACAATTATATTATATTTATAATAAGGGAGTTACAATACAATATGGATGAACATAGGTGGGTAGATATCAAGAAAGGAACTTGAACTTGATTGTAAATTAAAGGAGAATAGACATGGAAATTACATCTTGAATCCTTCTCTTGGGAACCTCATTAAGGGCATAATCTTGGTCTTTTTATGAGACCAGATGCTCTTGGACGTGGGGGAGGGGCTAGGGATGGTTTTTGGCCAGAGTTTAGAGATGTCTTGGACCATGAGAGGTGTGAGGAATAGAGGGTGTGAAGGGTGACTTATATAGTGGAGGGGAGAGGGGTTTCCTTAATATAAAATTCATTAGTTTATTATTTCCCCACATGACAAGGAATAGCGAGTCTTGAATGACCAAGAATAGTAATTTTAAATGTAATCCCAAACCTAGTGGGATTACATCAACATAACATCACAGATGACCCTATAATTAGCTTATTTAGCTTATTTTGTAAATTTCGGTATTTCACTATAAATCAAAAATTCAAGTATCTCAGAAAAATCCCAAAATTTAACCCCAACCATTTTTCGACATGTAGAATCCAAAAATGATGTCTATTTTTCAAAAATAATTTTCTAAATATTATTAATTTAATATTTAATTAAAATAATAATTTACTTAAAAAATACACATTTAAAGATTTAAACTGATTTTATAGTGATTTCAAAAATTACGCAGGGTCTTATTAAATTATCTAAAAACAATAAGACATTGATTAAATAAATTATGAATTCATTTTAGAGAAACAAAAATTCTTTTAAATTAATTAATTATTTATAAATAATTATTTATGACTTAAAAAATACCAAAACATTTACTAAAGTAAAATTGTATATTTCTAAGATGTCTAAATTTTATATAGGTAATGTTACTCTTATGTTGGATGGATTACTATTCATAAGGGTCATATTACTATTCTTATGGGTATGTTACTATTCATAAGGGTAGGTCACTATTCACCAAAAATTATTTTTGTTTCATTAGACTCCAAAAATCAACTTGAACATAACCGTGTGTGTCATATTTTTGAAATTCAAAACATAGAAGTGACAACCTTACATCTAAAGGTCACTTATCACTTAGTAGTTCATTATGTTGTTTTTTCATGTTATTTTATGACATAATTATAAGAAGGGAATTCCCAATGAAAATCTTTGGGTCTTTACATGTAAGGTCCTCCTCCCTTAATAAAATGTTTTAATTTTATTCAATTAATCCATATATATATATATATATATCAATGAAGTGTATCATATATGTAATCATTTAATTTAGATTTTTATAAAAATTGTCTTTTGGAAAAAAAATCCACTGTAGACATTGCAAATAAATTTTTTCATAGGTAATATTATAATATCTAACAATTTTTCAAACAAAATTATAACAAAATCAATCAAAAACATCTTCATATAAATAAGAATCATTGATGGTGTATAAAACCACACCATTATGAATGTAGTCAACACAAGTTCTTATAGTCCACAATAATTTGGGACCAATATTTCCTTCCAAATCATGATAATCAGATACTTTTGGCCAATGATGAAACAAGATTATATGGTGCTCACCAAGAAATTTCAGGCTTTCTAGATACAATCTATTTTTATTAATGATCCCATAAAGTTACATTGAACCCCTCAATATTAATAATCATTGACTATTTGTGGAATATATTTCTTTGAATTATATCCCCTTGAAACAACCTCACAGTTCAAATACATCCTTGCTTATACTAGAATCTTCTTTATGTGGGAAAAGATTACATTCCTCAAATATGTCATAATAATGGATATCAATTACTTTAAAATGATTATATTTACCATAAAATTGGTTTACCCCATTTTATAGTGAGGGAAAATTTAAAAAAACCTTTATACACTTAGTTCAAAATGAAATATCAACATTATTTTATTCTATACAACAACCAGTCCTATTACCATGAAACTGAAAATGGGCAGATTGTGGTGATTAAAAACCCATTACCTAACATACCATAAATGATGGCGTACCTATATATGATTTTTTTTTCAAAAAAAAGAAGCATTATTTATGGTATTATACAATCACTACTCATACTATTATGAAAGAAACCATATGATCAATTTTTTGGGGACACATGCTATACTACCAATAGATGTCCAGCTTCACTCACTGTGTATTTATATTTGAAAAAAATAGTCTAAATATGGTTAATTTATAAAATTATAGAATGAGTTGGAGTGGATTTATTGGATTATATTTTGCACCATAAATATATCATAAATCAAGAAACTATGAATTTCCCAATCTTTTGGTAAAAATGTTTTCATCCTCGAATTCCAGTAAGGAGAAAATTCAGTAGATATTATAACATTAATAATATAAAAAAACAACCCAAAAAACAATGATATAATGTAGTAGATATCATAAATTATGTAAAAGGTCTACTCGAACGAGGAATATTACTTTGTCATAAGGGGGATGGTGAGGGCAGTAGGCTTGGAAAAAATATACAGATAATCAAAACATATTTCATATATCTATAACATTAGTTATCAAACATCACAATAACATGATGTTAAACGACCTCAAATAGTTTCTGGCTATAAAACCATAAATTATTTGTCATATCTCTTCCATATGGAATAAAAATGAAAGATACAAACATGTATCAAGGTGTTAATCTATATTGAAAATATGTCATTGTATGATGACATTATTTTTTTGTCAACATAACTGATATAAAATATTAAATCTTGTAGTATGTTTTAGAAATTTACATTGCTTCTCTATTGTGTGGAACAAGTAAAATTACAATAACCATTTTTTTCTCACATTGATCATGGATCACTTGAGTTTAGTGGTAATGGTTTGTTAATCTAAGTGGCATAATTATGATACATCATGTCTAAATACAACATATTTGATTATATATCATACATGAAACTAAATTTGTTTGGGTAAGTTACTCTACATGACCGAATTCCTCTAATTAAGATCATGGTTTCATTAGAGATTCTTAGTGCATAACCTATTCACATATTTGAAAATAAATATTCAGAACCCAATAAATTTTTATGATTTTCACAAGTAATTAATATCCTGATAACAATATTATTCTTGATTCTCCTTAATATAGAATATATAGATGTACATAGTTATTATGAACATGTTCTAAAGGAGAAATATACAAATTATAAATCACCTTTTCACCATAGTTTTTAAGACTCACTTTTCATAGTAAAGATTCTCAAATGAAACCACATGTATGGGGAAATCAAATTTTATACTCATGTTTGTATTTTAGATCTATATAGAAAGGGATACTGTAGAACAACATGTGGCTTGATTATAGTAATTTTTAAACATAGTGATAACATTCCATCCAAACAAAACCAAATCATTAATGATTCCCCTCACACTGCCTTGTTATCAGAACTATATTGTGATTTGGGGAATGTTCCTTCCCACCACATATCCCAATGATATAAATTACATGTTATAATAACTATGTGTGATAGGATTCATGTTCTCCTAGGATAATGATCCTAATAATGAATATTCCCCCTTTCACCAAGATGATTTATATTTTCCATCTAAAATTAGTATACCAAATGGATTGATAATAAGATAATGATTGATTTTATTTCACAAAAATTTATTCTTATTGAATAAGAATCTCAAAAACAATACAAAGGTTTATGTTATTTATAGTACAATCCATTTAAAACAATCTCATGTAATGGAAAAAAATATTGATTCCCTCTGAGATATGTCTAACTAGAATATTATAACATCATTTAAATAAGATCTATATAGATGTGGATGGAAATAACTACCTGTGACTACATTAAAATCATAAAAATATATTTAGTGATTATTTTATTTGTAATTCTAGTCCTAATGATGAATTCCATTAAATAAAAAACTCTATCTTTGTGGTTTAAACCTTTTATTATTAATGATCTGACATTTCAGTCCAAAACTATTGACACCAAAATAATAAAAATTACTAAACTGATACAAATTGTTGATCACAAGAAACCTTCTCACACCATTATAACATCATTATTCTAATTTTTTCATGATACTCAATTGTCATGATATCTATTCTTTGATCGATCACATCAAGCATCTTGAGATTTAAAAATCACCATTCTACACATCTTGGGTTCTTGTATTGTCTATGATAGGCTCTAGGTAATCTCATCAAACATCATATACTCTCATCATGGTCCACCCCCAGTCAGCTTCTTCTCCTATCTCGAAAAACTCCTCTATCTCACTGCTCCCCCTGTCAACTTCTCCTCATGTCTTTGATAAAGACATTTCATCCCTTCTCTTTCCATAGTTTCCCCACTTTAGGAGTCACTCATTCTCATAATTTTTCAACAGACCCAAAGGTCACTCCTTTTTGTTCTGCAACTATGTGAAGAGGAAAAATTATTACTTTAAGGAAAACACATCCTACATCAGGGAGAGGGGTGGTCCCATATCCACACTAATCAAGTGAATGGATATTTCTGAAATCCCAAATCGAGTCAATGTCTCTCAAAATCATCAATGGGATAGGCATTTGTCAGAAAGTTTGAAATTTGTAGTTCTATAAGCACATACTCCAACTTCACGATTCCCTGCTCAATATTATCCTTAATAAAATGATATATTATCTCAATATGCTTTGTCCTTGAGTGAAGAACTAGATTTTTTGGATATTTATATCACTTGAGTTATCGCATCAGATTTCAATCAGAGACATCACTTCAACTCCCATATCATCATATTGTTGCTTCATCCACAATAACTATTTGGACACTTGAGTGGCCGCATCATACTTAGCTTCTACTTTGCTAAATGAAATGCAGTCTTTCTTCTTGCTTAGCCTCATAATACACAGTTCACCAAGATAGAATACACCACATGAAGTGGATTTCATGTCATCCACTTAACCTACATGATATGCATCATTATATCCCAATAATTATGATTGAGAGTTGTTATTATATATCAAATCAAAATCCAATATGACCATGATATAAAAATGTATTCATTTCACTACCAGCATGTGGATTTCCATGGGATTACATTTAACTATCACTACATGGCTTGTGGAAAATATAGTGTCAAGCTATTTCATGGTCATGTATAGATAACATCCAATAATTTTGATGTATTATGTGATGATTTCCACCTTTCCATCATTATTATTTGACAATTTTATTTGAGTTTCAACCAGAGTATTCATTTCCTTGTAATTTTCCTTCCCAAAACTCCTCATAGCCTTATTGGCATATTTGGATTGAAAGTTAAATGTGACATTCCTTCATTGTGTTACTTTTAAACCATAGAAATGTATCGGATCTCCAATCATTGACATTCCAAAATCACATTTTGTGAATTTGGAAAATTGTCTACACTGAGCATCATCTGATCCACCAAATATTATGTCATCAACATAAACAAGCACCATCATCCTTTGATTACTATCATTGTTGAAATATAGAATTTAATAAACACCACCACGATGGAAACAAAGAATATCTAAATATTGATCAAGCCTCGAGTACCATGGTCTTGGTTCATGTTTCAACCCATATAGTGCTTTATTCAACCAACACACTTTGTTCTTTTCATTTGAATAAGAAAACCGTATGGTTTCACGATATACACATCTTCCTCTAGAACCCCATATAAGAATGCAGTTTTCATGTCCATCTGGAACCCATTGAAATTACGTTTCACATCAATGTACAAGAATAATATGATTGTTTCCAACATTTGCATAGATTCAAAAATCTCAACAACATTTATCCCCTCTTTCTAGGAGTATCCTTTTCACCCTAGTCATTAGTTGTTTTGAATCACTATTCTTTCTGCATTCATCTTATTAAGATAGACCCATTTAGTCCCAATAACAATATTTTCTACTCGCCTCAAAACAATATCCAAATTAAAATTCTTCTCAATATGGACTAGCTCATCATTCATAGCCCAAACCCAGTTCTCATCATCCGCTGCATCTGCAAAGAATTAAGTATAAACCTCATATAAAATAGATGTATAATGTAGTGACTTAATTCATTTTTTCTAAATCTGTGTTGTCTGATTAGAATTGATATTATTCTTAACTACTTCATATTGACTCTTTGGATTTAAAGTAGATGCTGACTAGACTTCTTCTTGTTCACCATCAGTATCTTCTTATAAGTCAACATCTGCTAATTCTACACCCCCTGTGTTACTTTCCTCTTCATCACATTCATCAAGAAACTGTTCATTGTGCTGTTGAGTATTCTCTTCATTTTACACAATAGTGACATCATTTCTCTCAACTACTTTTCCCTAACTCTTGTTAAATATTGTGTATGCTTGTCTATTTATTGAGTAGAGTTCTAATATACCCTCATCTCCTCATGACTCAAATTTCATGGGTTTTTTTATTTTGAGAATAATACACTTACATCCAATTAATTGAATGTATTTCACTGTAGTATTCTTCTCGTACCCCATCTTATATGATTCCATTCATTCCATTGGAGACAACACAACCCTGTTAAAAATGTTTGCTGATGTCAATACGAATTCCTTCCAAAATTCCCATTGTAGTTATTTTTATATATGATTAATTCTAGCCATGTTGTTGATGATCTGATTTCTCCTTTCAATCAATCCATTTTATTGGGAGGGTTCTTAGTAACGAAACTTGATACATTATCCTGTGTTTCTCGATAAAGTCTTCGACCTGACTATTTGTGAATTCCATTCCATTATCAGTACGAATCATCATAATTATTTTTCCATTCATCCTTTCTCACTCCCCCTATTATTGATTTAATTAGATAATCACATCATACGTAAATGAAGTAACAAATAACCATTCCATTCTACTATAGTCATCAATTAAAATAACATAGTACCCATTTTCGTCAATTTCTCATAGTGTGATAGGCCCAAAAAACTATCATGAACAGATTAAAGCACTTATGTATACTTATTTTCATTTTCCTTATATGTATTTCTGATGAAATTCCCTTGTTGTAAACAATCAAATGAATGATTAAGATCCCATGATAGCTTAGGGAGGTCCCTAGATGCATCACCCTTTAGAAAAGCTTCCTGGGATAGCTGGCATATACGACCAAATAATTTACGCTACAACTTTTTTTCTTCCTATATGGATAAAAGGAGCATATCTTCTTCTCAAATTAACAAATAGGGATTACCCATTGTCCATTTTCCTTGTATGATCATTGTTTTATCTCTACCATTGACTACACATGGCTTCTTGGTAAATCGTATAGAATTCCTTTTGTCACAAAGTTGTATGACAATAATCAAATGTTGTATGAGACCTTCTAATCCAAAATAACATCAAGTCATATTTCTTTTCACCCAAACCTGGACTTTCTTGATCCAATTATTTTTAGGCATTTATCATTTCCCAACATGAAGACTCTTTATTTTTCATATTTTATAATTGTAACCATATCCTTGTTGTTGGTCATGTGAGATGTACATCCACAGTCAAGGATCCACACACCAGAACGTTTTGATGATTTAATGGTCATGTAGGCAACCATTGCCTCCTCTAATATATTCTTTGTGGTCCATTTTTTTCTTCACAATCGATAAAGATTAGTAATTTTGATGTTTTTCAGAGTATAACCGATCATCTTCATCTTGCATGGCTGTAAATCTATTTTACATTTTCAACACACTTGTTGGATCCTTAATCATCAGCTTGCGATAATTTTGATTCATCATTGACACATTCCTTTTTATGGTATATCTACAATATATAACAATGTTCCCCAATCATCCACACCAAAAAAAATAGTGTCCTTAAAAATCTGTTTTATGGTAACATTCATTATTTGACTACCACCTCTATTCCTGTGCCCTTATGTATCTTTTGGATATAGAACACGGATTTTGTGAGTGTCCCATCCTTCCAAATTAATAACACGCGATGAAATTTGCATTCCTGAGTGTCACTCCGGGACATCTAATTTCCACTTTCATTCTCTGAGTATTATTATTTTTCTTTTCACCCAAATCATTCTTCAATTTCATATTGGACGATTGTGGTCTGACTTTAATATTAAATTCTTTCTATTTCTGATTGAGTCCTAAGAACGCCTTATCCTCAGAGCATTATTGTTACTTGTTTCCTTCTGAACTACTAGATCCCTCTTTCATCTTTTACGTATTCTAAATGATCTTCATTCACTATTTCAAATTGGGGGTCAAGAGTATTTCATGATCCTTCACATCTCATCGTAGATTGATGACTTCCTCTTCATGTTCTTCGATATTCTTGAATTGATATTTTCCTTTTCTATTCATTCCATAAATCTCCCATTTCTATTCTGAAATAATGATCATATGTCCATCAACCTTTTCCGATCTCCCTATCATGGATGACATATTTTTTTCAATTTCTTTTACCATCATAGACTTCCCTTATTCCTGTTGTTGCATTTATAGTATGGAATCATGTAATACCTTGTTGGATTTCATTGATTTATCTCTACAAATACATATCTCATCAAGAGATGCTTCTAATTTATCTTACAAGATGACTCTTCCTTTAGTTTCATATTCTTCTAAATCATCGTCAGTTTCGTCCTTTTATTTGAGAACTACTTACTACTGAAACAATATCATTATTTCCATGATTTGTGCAGTTATCTATCTCTTTAACCACTTCAACCTCATATTCATCAGAACAATATCATTCTTGTGATAGAATAATTTTTTAATGAAATATCTCTTTATTTAATTCATTATTTTAAAATAGGCTGATGTCTTTTTTTGGAATTTTTATTTCATCCTCTTTAACTTCATGAAACATCGTGGGACACCTTGCTAAAAGGTTATTAATATTTCCACATCTATAGAATGTTAGTTGATGTTACCCATTGAACATTCTTCTTCCATTTTGATGATTCGAGGAATGAAATGTCATAATTTTTATTGTATCTTCCTCTTCCTGAGTGTATTCAATGTTGATATTCTTCATGGTTTTGAATACCGCCTCTTTAGATATCCACTTTTCCACAGAATCATTTTCATCATTCCACTTTTGATATAAAACAAAGGTGTCGTTTAGGATACCAATGTCTGCTCATTCAGGTATTTATATTCTAAAACAGAATCTTTTGATTTGAAATGAGGTTGATGTTTATATATGATGTGCTTCAATATCATTATATCTTCAATAACTTTACTATGACCTCACATGTCTTCCTCTACCACATTTACCCTATCAAACAATGAATCAACAGACTCATTCATGTTCATTCTCAGATCTTAAAATATGTTCCACAGAACATGTAGCTTTTCCTCTATAACCTTTTTATATCTTTTATATATGTTCTAATGTTTTTACAACATGGCATGTGATGTATTTATTGATATCACATTCGTATAGCTATCATTGGGTATGTTTCCCCCTAACGCATTGATTCCCTTAGCGCCGACATCCAATTCACTTCACTCGGTGTCCGATATAGCACCTCAATTAATATTGGCTATTATACCATGTATTTCTGTTGTAAACACATCCATTCCTAAAGATAAGAATTAGTATTGCATCTAAGCCTTCCATAGCTGAAAATTGTTCTTGTCGATGATCAGAATCCCTCTATGACTAGTTATCTCAATTTGAGATGGAAACACTGATATTAACCTCTCCATTTAATTCCAATTGATAGGTCCAATAGGTTAGATAAACAGAGGGGGGGGGGTGAATCCGTGTATGAATGATTAAAACAAATACCCCTATTAATATTGTTTCACTATTAAGAAAACCACTCCTTTGTCTCTTTTCTATATCAATGTATAAAAATGAAATTAAATCTTGCAAAAGACGCATCAATATTTATTTGTTTTACACTCATTGGGCTATGTCCAAAGTGCATACACTAGAAATGTGCCAATGTTCTGAATTCACTAAAAATTCACTACTGTTTAAAGTGTTCGGAGAGGACTGATTGTCCCTCCTGGTATACAACCACTCACTGAATGAAATCTCACTACTCACTCAACTGATGTGTGCTCAACACTTCTTCCGAAGATTCAATCAATGATTAAAGACAAGTAGGTCCTTAATTATTTAAAATTTATGCATCTTTATTTTTATGTAGATTCTCTATTGATGTCCAAATTTCACTCATAGATGAATCTCACATTTCACCAAAGGTAATGAGAAATTCTCCAACTTGCACTCATCGCTTGAGTGACTGGAGACTTCTCTACACATGGCGCGCTTCTCTATTTCCCAACGTGCTTTACCATGCTTTGGAACACTTCTCCACTACTGGCATGCATGTTTCACATAACCACTCATGTGTCACTCCCTTATTCAACACAAAACATGTGTGACTCACACCCTTTTACACCCAATCCAATATTTGTGTGAAACTATCATCTAGCATCCTACTTCTGAATAACCTTATGCATATACGCCACACCACCACTTGCATGGCCCAACCACCTAGGAATCTAGAGCACGATGTTTATATGAGTTGAGATTATTTAATAATAAAGAGTGGTGTACTTCTATTTATAATCATTTTTAGAACCTTGAGCGTCGGTGTGAAAGTATTCTCCCGGCACGCAAGTCCACCCACCATAGTCTGTGTCCCCCTAGTCACCTATGGCACCCAAACAAAAACATGGGATCACCTCTTTACATTGACATATTTTGATGTTATCATCTTGAAAAATATCTGGAATTAATGTTTCAAAGCCTCCAAGACACCTAAACACATATACCTTTTCCAAAAACAATTTTCTTCATTTTCCGATTTTGTAGCCCAAAAATATGGAAAACACAAGAAAACGATACCACCTTATTTATAGTCTTTTTGTACCACCTCCATATCCTCGATATCTTTTTTGAGGTTCTTCAATCAATAATTTATTTTTGAAAACATCCCTTTAACTCAAAAATTCACCATGTATACCCCCGTTTTCAACATATTTGTACATCATGGGTTTCTTTGTCAATAAACAAAACACAGAGGCCTACATTTCCAAAAAAACACTATCACCTAAAAATTCATTCAATGATACATTTAGGGATTTATCCCCACCAAAAAACATGTCTCATAAGTATTTTCTTGAGACTGAACTATCATCTCCAAAAATTAGGTCATACATGCTCGTAACGGGATCAAAAAACAACGAAAACCTAATGGAATCCATGAAGGACCTCATATCAAGTCCACCTAAATATATTGATCCAATTTAGAAAATAAGGGGTGGTTTGAAAATTAGAAATATGCATACATAAATAATTATTGCTCGGGGTTCCATGACCAATAACGAAATGGCATCTTAAATAAGATCGCATAATCAATCTAGATGAAGTCTTGAAGGGACACTAGATTAGACCAATAGATCAAAAAAAACAACACAATGTTACTACAGTGATCAAAGAAATAGAAGAAGAAGAATGATCACTTATTTGAATAGACTCCCCATGAACACAATGAATATCAAACAATGACCAGATATTTCTATAATGATCAGATTATACCAAACGTTCCATGAAATTTTCCATGGTAACGATCAAGAGATTATTGAGAATAAACCAAAACAAAACAGCATAATTCCTATTTTATAAAATATATGTGGGTCCTTACATGGTGTGTAACAAGTTTACGCGATGTGTATCCATAATAGTCCCTCATGTGGTAGAAAAAACAACACATATGATTAGTAATATATGATTCAAAACATTTGTGATATGAAACATCAATTCATTGCATGTATCCTTCCACAATGCAAATCCTTTCACAACATTCACCCAACAACTCTTGCATGATGTTTAACATAGTTAGAATGTTGGAAATCATCTTGAATCGTATAGAAGAATACATTTTATGCTAAGTGTCCAAATAATATCTTACACCACTAGTATATATATTCTTTTAATTGTATATCATCTTTATGTAGACAATGAGAAATGGAAACCCGCTATTAGGTTAATGAAGTAATTGATAGACTCATAATGGGATGTTATAAAATCCACACCCTAATTAATTTCTATCTCTAGGAAGTCATGAGGAAGGGGTAATCCATGTAAATAATGAATACAATCCCCCTCATTATTTAGTAATGTTGTCATGTCTCATGGGAATCTTATTCATGTTTCTGTTGAAATATGGCTAATGGAATTGAATTCCCATACATAAAATTATCTTTGGTGTCAATGATCCAATTTTTTTTTATCCAAATTAGAATATTTTGGAACAACTCAATTTATTCTATACTTAGAATATGAGAAGGATCAGGATGGTACTTCTTGATCTATGATATGTGGAAATCATCATGAATATCATTTAACTGGAATGGAAATCATAACTTATAAGTATCATGTAGTGACCCATGCTTGACGTACATGGACATTAAATTACTTTTGCGTAATACTTAATACATATCAAAAATCGATAACAAAGGACCATAAAAGTTTAGTGTCTTTGGATACATGTAAAATAATCATCTAATCATGGTGAAATATCTTCAACATCTCTCATAAACACATTCCCCTTTTGTTTTCTTACATAAAAACATGTTTTTTATCCTGGGGTAATGAAAACAAAAAAAACGGTGATCTAAAATTCTCAGTAATGGTAAAGATAGAGAACATAAATCAATCCATAAAAACATGAATGAAAAAACTTGATCATAAAATCTAAACATCAAAATCTTGAGCAAAGACATAAATCATGGAAGTACGTAAGGCATATATCATAAATGAAAATCAATCATGATAAACTATCATGGTAATAAAACATATAATTATGTAAAAACATTATGCACATGATATGATTTCTATAGTAGCCAAGGCATTGCTGCCATGGCCATATTAGTGGAAAAATTCCCTTTCTGAATCGTGTTTACTCCTCGTTCCATTCCTGTATTACTGAACCAGATTAACATACCATTCCAGACATGTCTATCTCATGAGATTTAAATATTTACCCAATTCACTGGAGGGAGATATAGGTCCCACCCATCTTATAATGAAATCATTCTTACATGTTCCACAACATAAGCATAAATCATTCGTCATAACCCAAAGAATAAAATAGATTATATAAACATCATCCCATCATAACATAATCCATATAAAACAAAAGGATATCATTTGAGCATAACAAAATTGGAACCATGTAAATCATAGATACATTAAACATGAAAAATACACATATTAAATAATTTCATATTGGATTGAAAATGGTTTTGATATAACAATTGGAATGAATTCATGAGGAAAATATCCTTTCTTCCTCAAAATCATTTTCTTTTCAAAAAATTTCATGAAATTTTAAAAAAAAGGGATTTCATTGGAAATAGTCATGAAATATTTTATAGTAAGATTCTTGAAAATATGGCGTTATAAAACCAAAAAAATCCATTCATGTCGTATAAGTTAAAAAACATTTTTCTTGTACTTTTGACAGAAAAGTCAAAAAGTACCTCGTATGGTAAAAAAAGAAAGATTCTTTAGATACCATGAAGTAAAGTCAGAAAATGGGTAAAAAGGAATTTAAACATACATGAAACCATTTTTAGAAAATAGGGACATGTATTATAAATATAATCCCAATAAATTCTTATTAATAAACAATCTCGGATAAAAATGAGATTGGGAAAGTTATCCATTACCTTAGGTCTGATATGCTTAGTATGTATCCAAACCTCCTGTAAAATGATTTAAATAATTTCATTTAATTATGATATAATAATATTAATTTTTATGATATCATATATGGTTCACTTATGACATTATATTACTCGTTATTTTGTAAATTCAATGTTAAAGCAGCATTTTGGGTAAAATAGGTTTATTTATCGTACGTGATTGGAAATGTGATTCAGGATAATATTATTAATTATATCATGATTTACTTACATCCAGATTGAAAATAATGATTTATATATAATATATATTACGTATATATGTATAATAGATAGATGAATTAAATGAAATACACCGTTCATGGAGATGGTAGGCCGTACGTATGCATGAACGTTGTTTTCCTTTCCTTGTTGACTTGAATGGAAGTAAGGAGATGACATATATATATATATAAATATATATCCAGTAGCTTCACTATATCATATATTTCATTATTATTCATTATATATACTTTATAATCTTTCTTGAATGGTCAAAAAGCATAATGAATCTCATCGCGTCATGGAGACGGTAATCCGTACGTATACATGAGCGATGATATCGTTCCCAAAATTATTGAATGGAATTGGAGTGGATGATATAATATATCAGAATCAATATATTTTTATGATAACCATATATATTTATTCTTTACGCCATTATACCCATCCATGTATGGTGTTGGTGGAAAAACAGATTACACCATGGCATGGAGACAGTTTTCAGTACGTACGCACGCTCGGTGATTTTATTTTCCGTAGGATGGATAGAAGGTGAAATGAGGTTGTTTCATATTTATAATAACATATCAGTTTATAATTGATCTTGATGTTATTACTTTATAATTAAACAAATAAATAAGAAGAAGTTGAAAAAGAATGAAACTTGAAATAATCGGTAGAAGAGATTACCTCTTCTTCGACGCACCTCTTTTAATCTTCCTCTTAAGGCACTAGAGTTGGTCTTTTGAGGAGACCAGAACCTTTATAATGATTATAGTGAAGTTTATAAGGAAACTGCGTAGGGTTTGGCTGATATTGAAGTCACAAAATTGTGTAAAGAGAAGAGGGAGGAGGTTCCCTTTTATAAGGGGGGAGATGGAACTTTAGGAAAAAACTTACAATAATATTTTATAATAAAGTAATATTAGGTTTATAATGGCTACAAAGTGACTTATTTTGAAGATAAAGTGGCGATGGGTCGAAATACTTTCGAAAATTAGGTTTTGGACAAGTTTATGTCACTATTTTGACATTATCATTTAGATTTAACTCTATGTTAAATAATTTAACATTTACCATGTCTTCTTGTTTTCTTAAAATATATGGTTAATAAACATACTATAACAAGACAAACGAACCCAAAGTTGTTAATTATTAATATATATAACCTTATCCAAGTCATTTGTCCGAACCTTATATTTTTAGGAATATAATAACAATTAATAATATAATATGTTTTTCAAACAATTTTATGTCAATTTTAACACAATTTGGTAATTGATTTTTGTGAAAATCTTAACAGCATGACTAGTTTGAAAAACGTTAATTGAATTAATACTAACATGTAATAGTATCCAAAAAAATTATTTTAATTCATTAAAAGTATCATATTACATTTATTTTGGTATTTATAATATCAATTATATTAATATTTAATTAATAAGGTAATTACTTCATCATCATTGTGTCATAAAAAAATTAAATTATTGAATGTATAAAAATTATAAATAAATTACCATTATGCATGAAATCGTTTTATCTTTCTAATTAATATTTATAGTCGAATTTTTCTTCTGTATAACCATATATTAAAAATTATTTAGTTATTAAACATTGATTTTAACTCTTTTAACACTTCTTTGAATTAAATAATAATAAGGGTCCTAATCTAATCCATGTGGACCTAAAGGGTAATAATTTTTTTCCAAAGGTTGTTTTTGGTCGAATTAAACATATCCATAAGAATTAGGACATGTTTTAGGTTAACAATAATATCATTTTTACCCTAGACTAACCTATTTACTTTTAACCGTGATAAATAAAAGTAAAAAGTTACTATTTGCCAAAAAATATTTTTATCTTATTATACCACATTTTACTCCTTGAATTTTACCGTGTCTCTTGGATTTTTGAAATTCAACTCACAGAAGCGGTAAAACTATGTTTTATGTAAATTTGCAAATTCTTCTAGGAGGTGGGTAAAAGACGATAAAAATTTCAATAAAATTTTATATATCTAAAATTATTATAAATTGACTCAGATGAATTACATTTAACATATAGAGGTATTATGTATCTATTTTGAACTACAATTAAGTTAAATAAAATAAATAATTATTTAAATAAAAATTCAGTTTTAGACTATAACTCAATGTTTTTCACTGTTCATCAAAAATTTAATGTTTTCAGAAAAATACCAAAAATTAACCGTAGGATAATATCGGTATTTCAAATCCAAAAATGAAGTCCATTTTTAAAGTTAAAATTTATAAAATTTATAAATGTGGGTATTACAATTCATAATGGTATGTTCATCATAATATTATAATAATATCTCGTTCTGTGAAACTTTGTATTGCGTACAACACACGCTATCGAGGAAGACTTATCAGGCATAAAACAAAAGCCTAGAATAGTGTTTGTGTATACTGCAAGCTAATACGGTGTTGTGTATAGCGTAATATAATCTTGGTGTAGTGTACAACACAAGACATTAATTAATTATAAAAAAATATTTCTCATAAAATCTTAGGGTGTAACATTCTACCCCCCCATAAAATGAATTTCTCCCACGAAATTTTTCGGGGTTATAAATAGTTTACTACATGTAATTTTTTTTCAAAGAAACCCACATCGTAAAAAAGAATACCGAATCTTAATTTTAAAAACTAAAGTACAAAATGTATCAGTTACACAAATTAACTAATCACTGGGTTTCCACATATGAGAACATAGGTGAAAATATGGATATAGAAGTGAAATATAACCATCAAGTTCTAATTGAGAGTGTTAGAGAACATGGATATGGAAAAACCATCAATTACAAAGCCATAAATTTTTGATGATATAAGGTACCATCTGATATATCAGGTATGAGGGTACTAGGAAAACATTTTTTATTTTTCATGATAGTTTCCCTAATGATGAAGAATTTTTGAATTAATAGAAATACATACTTGATTTTGGTAAAATCTCACAGTTGTTCGTGGCTTGAACAATTTCCACTTCATCTCTTAAAGAAATGAAGTTGAATTTTTCATTCGTGAAGTGTTAGGAGATCATGCGATAGAATGATAGGTAATTACATTTGTCTCATCACAAAAAGATTAGCACACTTTATTAAATATACCTATGTCCATCTATACTGAGATTAATCATATATGGTTGCTAAAATGGACTTATAATTCATAAATTAAAACTAATTTATACAAATCAGGGACTTCTTGTAGGACATTAGTAGATGATAAAGCCATGTCGCACATCGATTGTGTCTCTGATTCTCACAACCTTGTCCGACGGGACGGGTTGTTTCCCATCTTACAGGTTGTACATTTTCTTAAACTATACTATTACAAAATTCCAGAAATAATTTCAATTTCTATTTCCTTAAACTATACTATCTGATTTACAAATTAATGCATTCCAACCTTTATGCTTATCAGAAATACTTATGTCTTATCTCATAGTATAAATAAAATTACTACTAGAAGGGTCATCTACCAAGAATATGAATACCATCATTTATCTCGCATATATCAAAAGATATATCTTTTTTGTCACATTACAAACATTGAATACCTTATTTATGTATTCTTTTGAAACATGAATTACCATAGAACATTAGTGAAAACTTAAATGCTGTCAAAAGATAACACTTTCCACATACCAAAATCCCAAAATTTCTACATACTCAAACCATGGTATATCTTATTCCCTATATCAGTCATGAGCTCATGAATACTGTCAAACATATTATTTTCTCCTTATCGATTCATTATGCACATATCAACTATTTTCCAAAAATATTTCAATCACTTTTCATGGATACTGGTACCATACCACAATAAACCAATACATAGATATTTCAATATTCCACGATACTAAAATGACATTCCACACTACAATTTTGGAATCCTGTTCCATAAAAACATAATCATTATACCACATCATTGTCATACTAAACATTTACAATAGTGATCTCATGTGACTTCCCTTTGCCTTTTCCTTAAGAGGTGGCTCGCGTCGATCATCATTAACCCTTGTATTGGGGTAATGATTATAATAATGCCTCATTTCCTTCCACTTGACACATTGAAGTGTTTGTGGAGCGTTCTCTATAATATATTCTCTATTAAAATATTTAGCTATCTTTATTCCATTACTTCGACACTCAACTACTCAATGACCTTTTTTTCTACACTAAAATCATTTTCTAGAACCTTATAGACAATCTCCACCATGATTCCTTCCACACTTTGAGCATAAAGAAACATTCACCTTCTTTTCACCATTGTTCTGAGGTTTTTAATTGAACTCTATATTTCGTTTTGTTGTAAAAATCATGAGATGGATTTGTTACAACAACATACAGTTATACATTGAAAGCACAACACATAATTTCTTCATATCTACAAATGTATCTTATCGCTAATTCCATTCGAAGTCTTGGTTTTAAGACACTGAAAAATCGATCATCTTTACTTTCAGGATGTATGATAAATCCAGATGCATACCTTGCAAGCCTTATAAAATTTGCTTCATATATACCAACAGATTCATCATACTTTTTCTTAATCTCAAGGAACTCCTTTTACCTCTTTATTTTAAGAACATGAGGGAAGTACTTATTGAAAAACAAGTTCTTGAACTCATTCCATTCCATGGAATCAATTTCATCTTGGGGCCATGTATTCTTAATTAGAGTCCACCACTGGTCTGCTTCAGCTTCTAAATGGTAAACAGCTAAATGAATTTTTCAGGTTCTGAATAACTAATTATTGAAAATATTTTTTCCATGGTACTGATCAATTGTTCATCAATAAGTGGTTTAGAAGACGCATTGAAAGTAGGTGGACATTGCCTCATGAAGGAAGCAATATAATATTGTTCCCCTTTCAGCTCATTTGGAAGTCCCGAATGATTCATAGCCAGTGTAAGTATTGCAATAAAATTTTTCCCTCCATCTCCTATAAAGTTGGTTAGATCTGGAGGAAAATCATTGCATCATCCATTATATTGATCAAAACGGTTCCTTTGGGTTCCAGAAATAATCTAAAACCCCAAAAGACTAGTGTGAGAGGAAAAATCATAATAGTAAAACAACATAATAAAGGGGGAGAACCTTCAATATCTAATATCATAGGTTTAATTCTAATATCGTTACTGTAATTCGAGGACTATAACCTATACTTATACTTAACCTTAGGGACATATATAGATATACCTTAGAAATATCTCTAGGGATCTCACTAATGATTTCGAATCCTAATTTCCAAATGTTAACTAACCCTTTCCTCTGATACCAACTGTATAGACCCATTAATGACGTACATGGAAATTACATTACTTTTGTAGAATTATTAATACATAAAAAATAGACACCAAAGTACTGTAATAGTTTAGTGTCATTGGAAACTTGGAACATAATCTTCTAATCATGGTGAAAGATATTCAACATCCTTCATAAAGATATTCCAATTTTTTTTTCTTACCTAAAAAGAGTCTTTCTATCCTAGGGAAAAGAAAACATAAAAACGGTGATCTCAAATGCTCAGTAAGGGTAAACATAGAGAACATAAAACAATTCATAAACATTTGAATGCAAATACTTGAACATAAAATCTAAACATCAAAATCTTGAGCAAAGACATAAATCATGGACGTACGTAGGGCATATATCATAAAGGAACATCAATCATAATAAAATATTATCGAACCATTAAACACATGATATGATTTCCATAGTAGCCAAGGCATTGCTGCCAAGACCATCTTAGTGAACAAAGTCCCTTTCTGAATAGATTTCACTCCTCGTTCCAGTCCTGTATCACTGAACCAGATTAACATACCATTCCATCCATGTATTATCTCATGAGATTTAAATCATTACCCAATGAATTGGATGGATATATAGGTCCCACCCATCTCATAATGAAATTAGTCTTATGTGTGCCACAACATAAACATAAATCATTCATCATAACTCAAAGAATAAAATGGATTTCATAAATATCATCCCATCATATCATAACACATATAAAACTAATCAATATCATTTCATCATATGAAAATTGGAACCATGTAAATCATAGAGAAATTATACTTGAAACATACACATATGAAATAATGTCATCTTGGATGGAAAATGGTTTTGATAAATCACTTGAAATAAATTCTTGTGTAAAATATCCTTTCTTCATAAAAATATTTTCCTTTTCAAAAAATGCCAAGAAATTTTAAAAGAAAATGATTTTGTTGAAAATATTCATGAAATCTTCTAGAGTAAGATTAATGAAAATAAGGTGTTATAAAACCATACAAATCCGTTCATGTCGTATAAGATAAAAATACATTCTTCTCGTACTTTTTCTGGAACAGTCAAAAAGTACCACATATGGTAAAAAAAAGAAAGATTCCTTACATACCATATAGTAAATGTGAAAAATGGGTAAAATGACTTTAAAAAAACATTAAAACATTTATATAAAATAGGTACATGGATGATAAATATAAACCCAATAAATACATACGAATAAACAATCTTGGATAAAAACGAGATTGGAAAAGTTATCCCTTACCTTAGGTCTAATATACTCCGTACATATCCGATACTCCTATATAATGATTTAAATAATTTCATTTACTTATCATAGAATCATAATCATTGTTATGATATCATATATGGTTCACTTATGTCTTTATATTACCCGTTCATTTGTAAATTCCATGTTAATGCAGCGTTTTGGGTAAAATCGTTTTATTTATTCTACGTGTTTGAAAATATTGTTCTTGATATTATAATTACTTATATAATGATTTAATTACTTATAGAATGTAATTAAATATTTATATATCATATATATTCAGTATATATATATATAATAGATATATTAATGAAATGAAATACACCGTTCATGGAGACGGTAGGCCATACGTACGCATGAACACTCTTTTCCTTTCCATATTGACTTGAATTGCAGTATGTAGATGACATATATATATATATATAAACATATATAAACTAGTTTAATTATGTCATATATTTCATTATTATTCATTATATACACTTTATAATCATTCCTTAATGGTTAACATGAAGAATGAATCTCATCTCGTCGTGGAGACGGTAATCCGTATGTACGCAAAAGCGATGATATCGTTCCCATAATTATTGAATGTAATTTGAGTGGATGATATAATATCTCAGAATCATTATGATGTTATAATAACCATATTTATTATTTCTTTACACCATTATACACATCCAATTAAGGTTGTGGTGGAAAAACAGATTACACCATAGCGTGGAGACGGTATTCCGTACGTACGCACACGCGGTGATTTAATTTTCCGCAGGATGGATCGAAGGTGAAATGAGAATGTTTCATATTTATAATAACATATCAGTATATTAGTTATACATATGTTATTACTTTATAATGAATCAAATAATGAAGAAGAAGTTCAGGAAGAAAGAAACTTGAATGAATTGTTAGAAGAGATTACCTCTTCTTCGACGCACCTCCTTTAAGCTTCTTCTTAAGGAACTAGAGTTGCTATTTTGAGGATAATAAGAGCACTATAATGTTTCTAGGGAAGTTGAGAAGGGAAATGTACTGGGTATTTCCAAGACTTAAGGCTCAAAATTTTGTAAAGAGAAGCGGGAGGAGGTGCCCTTTTATAAGGGAGGAGAGGGAACTTTAGGAAAAAACATATAATATTATTTTATAGTAAAGACATATTCAGGTTATAATGGCTTAATGGTGACCTATTTCGAATATATAGTGGGGATGGGTCGAAATAATTTCAACCAATATGTTTTAGATAAGTTTAGGTCACTATTTTAACCTTATCATTTATATTTAACTCTAAGTTAAATAATATAACATTTACCATATCTTCCAGTTTTCTTACAATATATGGTTAATAAACATACAATAACAGGACAAAAGAACCCCAAGTGGTTCATTATTAATATATATAACCTTATCTATGTCATTTGGCCGAACCTTAGATTTTTAGAAATAGAATAACAATTAATAATATAATATTTGTTTTAAAAACTGCTTTATGTCAATTTTGACTCTATTTGGTAATTGATACTTGTGAAAATAATAACAAAATGATTAGTTTGAAAACAGTTAATTTAATTAATAATAACATGTCATATTAACCTAAACAATTAGTGGAATTCATAAAAAGTCTAAAATTACATTTATTTGGGTATTTATAATATCAATTATGTTAATATTTCATTAATAATGTAATTACTGCATCATCATTGTGTCAAAAATAAATTAAATCATTTAATGTATAAAAATTATATATAAAATAACATTATGTAGGAAATCGTTTTAGCTTTATAATGAATATATATAGTCGAATTTATATTATATATAACCCCAGTTTTTTAGTTATAAAACATTGATTTTAACTCTTTTATATTTTCTTTGAATTATATAATAAAAAATGTCCTAATCTAATCCAAGTTGACCTAAAGGGTAATATTTTATTCCTAAGGTTGTTTTGGGTCGAATTAAACTTATCCAATAGAATTAGGACATGTGTTAGTGTAATAAAAATATCATTTTTACCCTTAATTACCATATTTACTTTTAACCATGGTAAATAAACTTAAAAAGTTATTATTCACAAAAAAATTTATTTTTAACTTATTGAACAACATTTTACTCCTTTATATTAAACATGTCTCTCAGATTTTCGAAATTCAACTCATAGAAACAGTCAAATTATGTTTTATGTAAATTTGAAAATTTTCCAAGGAGGTGGGTAAAAGATGTTAAAAATTTCCATAAAATTATATATATAAAAAATTATTATAAAATAACACCAATTAATTAAATTAAACATATATAAGTATTATGTATCTATTTTTCCCTAAAATAAATTTAAATAATATAAATAATTATTTAAATAAAAATTCAGTTTTGAATTATAACTCAATGTTTTTCACTATCCATAAAAAATTGAATGTTTTCATAAAAATACCAAAAATTCACCATAGGCTAATTTCGATATTCCGAATCCGAAAATCAAGTCCATTTTGAAAGATAAAATTTATAAATTTTCAAAAATTGGGTATTACTATTCGTAACGGCTATTTAATAATAATATTATAATAATATCTCATTTTGTGAAACTCGTTATTGCGTACAACACACGCTATCGAGGAAGATTTCTCTGGCATGATACACAAGCCTGGAATAGTTTTTCCGTATACTGCAAGATAATTTGGTGTTACATACAACGCAAGCTAATATTGGTGTATCGTACAACACAACACATCAATTAAATAAATAAATTATTTCTCATAAAATCTCAAGGTGTTACATAGTATTCCTAAGCCACATTCTTATTAAAAATGATCCAAGATATCTATGAGCCAATTTTCCATATTGTTGAAGCATATGATGACAAAACCAAGGAAAAACATTCATGAAAACTCATTAACCAATGGAAATATCAGGAGGATGAATCTGATGACCTGCATATGACTTCTTTCTACTCTAGGCTATAACATGATGTCGACGAAACTCCAAAATAATTATTGAAACATCCTAGGAAAAAACATAGACCCACAAATGATATATCGCCCACCTCCACAAAATAAAGCTGTTATCTATAAAAGATATCATACAATATCAAAAAACTAATCTATTCATATATGTGTGTGATAAATATTTTTTAAAAAATATCCACCATTCCTTTATGAATATCCCATAATCCATCAAAATCCCAGACAACAGCACGAAGCATATCCACTAAGATCTAAATCACACACTCCATCTGATTATCTGTTTGTGGATGTTATGTTGTGTTCAACATGACAATATTTCCAATTTACAAAATAGATACTCCTCGATAACGTTAATTTAAACCTTTAATTTCTATCTAACTCAATTGTAGAAGGACTCCCATGTAACCTCATAATATCTTGCATATATATAGTACACGTATCATCAACCTTAATGGTATCCTTGATCGTATTGAAATGATCATACTTCATCTACTGATCAAAGACAACCTAGATAGAATTCCTCACATTGGGATATCATGTCAATCCAGCAACAATACCAATTTATATATCGTCCCATTTATGGACTAGGATTAGAAGATGTTGATGAAAACCAATGTGCATGAAGTTCTATGCTATTAACTATTATCATGTGTAATATTGGGAAACATTATTGGAAACAAAATGCTTTATACCCAACCACCATATTCATCATTAATTTTATAATAAATCATTTTAGTTCCTGGGTGAATAAACTGGAAAGAGATTAAAAAATTTAAGCTGGAATAAACGCCTCAGAGATACTGGGATGGAAACCCACTTCTGGAAGTGGGTATACCAATTAAAGAGAGTGCCCAACAATAAACAATCTCTCAACCATAAATAATTTTTCAATTTTTTTGAACTCAACATTATACTAGTGAATCTAACAATATACTCTGGGAGAAATGATGGTAACTAATCCTTTTCCCTAACCATGCATGAAATTTCATCATGATCTTCTTGGTGCAACTAAGTGAAAATACACATAATGATACACTCCTCCTTCAATTATAGAACTGCGTATGATGGTACCATTATTCGTAGATCATCTGTAATTACATTCTCCTTCCCGGGGGTGTAGGCGATATCAATGTCAAACATATACAGGTTTTATACCAATTATTTTTGTCTATGATTAATATAATTTTGAGAAATGATATTACTCAGAATCAAATGATTAGAGAAGACAGCGATCCTCTCTGCAAATTGATATTGCCACCAACATTTAAGTGCATTCATAATTGCAGAAATCACTAAATCATTAGTGGGGTAATAACTATCATGCAGTAAAATATAATGAGATATTTTAGATACAATATTTTCATATGGTATATTTACACTTCCAAAACCATCACTATATGTGTCTCTTAATACCAAAAACACTTTACCAGAGTTAGGTAAGATCGTAATATGAGCCAATGTCAAAAGTCATTTATGTCTATGAAAGTAAGACTTACACTTCTCATCCATGATTAAATTCAACACCTTCTTAGTAAGAGCAGTGAAAGGTGACCCCAACATAAGTAAATCCTTTAGAAACTTTTTGTAGTATCCGGAAATTCCATATATTCATTGAATTTAAATGAAATTCTATGGTTCCTTACATGATGAAACAACATTAACCTTCTCTAGATCAAATTATAAGGCATGTTAAATTTTTTTCCCTATGTACATCACTTCATGAATTTAGAAATTCAATTTAGAGTTTTTTTCTATAGAAATTATGACTTCACTGAATTTACAGAACCAAAATTTGATTGTTTTCTTGCCCGTGATCGAATTTCGAATAAACTAGAATATCATCCATGATCTCTACCATAAAATTGTAAAGATATTGTAAGAATATATTATTAAACATATCCATAAAAAATTAATATAATTAGTGAGGCCAAAATGTGTCCCAAGATATTCATAATGTCCATACATACTTATAAATGCTGTCATCATTATATCCAACTCCCAAACTCTAAGGTGGTGATAACCTGACTCAAGATCAATATAGAAGAACCAATTTTCCCCCTTTAACCGATCAAAAAAATCATCCACACTAGTTAAATGAAATTTGTTCATAAATATTACTCAATTTAACATCTGATAGTCCACAAACCACTAAAATGAACAACATTTTTTCAATGAAATGAGAATATAGGATTCGCAATGTGAAACACTGGAGTGAATGAAACCTTCTTTAAATAGGCCAGCATACTGTGTTTTGATCTCTTTCATCCCTATTAGAGTCATAAATAATAAGGTATCGATATCAGATGCATAACTTTTATCAATTCAATCATAAAATCTACATATACCTAAAGGAAGACCAAATAACTAATTTTGAAATTTTTTAAGAATGTATCGAAAAACTATAGGAAGATAAAAAATACGAGAAACAACATTGGAGTCAAATGAAACAGTAGGCCACAAACTCCTTAGCTCTGGGAGTGAAGGCCCTTTACGTCATGATCTCAGGTCCCATTCCCCTTTAAACACAATATATCATTTATAAGTAGTAATAATGGAGTCACACTTCTTAGAAAAAAATAAACTCATATCGATGAGAGATAAGACAATCCATACTGATGATGAGGTGAAATAGATCTATATCAAGAATGAGAAAACCATAGACCTACTCTATATCAGAAACTGTTGATGAACAAAGACACTAAAATCCCTTATCTATCCTCATTCCAAGAGGTGTCTCTAACTCCATGAAAAAGGAAACATGTTCTATTCAAATATTCTGAATAGAAAACTGTTGACCTCACCTGTTTTGATAATCCCAATCTTGTATTCATATGTTTTGACAATCCCAATTATGTGTTCATGTAATATGATATTCAAAATTACTGTTGATCTACACGTTAATTCATTCAAATCGATGATCAAGTTAATAATAATGTTAAAATAATTTCTGATTTATGTTAATCTCGATTATCAATGTTTATATAAGTTTTGAAATGATTATAAGTGAATTAGATGTGTTTTGCATAAGACAGTCAAGTGTAAGTATCACTGACCCGATGCACAGAGCTACCGATGCACAGAGCTACCGATGCACAGAGCTACCGATGCAGAGAGCTACGGATGCACAGAGCTACCGATGCACAGAGCTACCGATGCACAGAGCTACCGATGCACAGAGCTACCGATGCACAGAGCTACCGATGCACAGAGCTACCGATGCACAGAGCTACCGATGGATAGAGAGCTACTGATGCATAGAGCTACCGACAGTCAAGAGCAAACGATAGAACTACGTTCATCGAGCTACTGATAAGAGCTACCGATAAGAGCTACCGATAAGTGTTTGAAGAGCTACCGATGGAAGATCCTGCACAGAGTCAACCGTACAAGTCTACAAACAAACGACTACCTATAATGAACTGCAGAGTCAAATCCTATATCCTCGACCCTATTTGTTTATTACACTAATGACTACATTTGTTACTTTTGATGAATTCAATGTTATTAAATGATTTATGTTGCCATTTTAGGAAACCGTACCAAGTACGATTTAAAATCATAATCATTCCTTCTTCATAGTATAATACTGGCATACAAGACAATGTGTATTAGGAAGTGAATTAAGACAAGAGACTTGAAGAGATTGAGCACATGGGAACACACTTGCGATCAAGCTCAAAACGTGCCAAGAACAACTGGAGAACATTCACAAACAAGACTACTACTACTACCAGACTCCAGAACACAGAGCATACATCGAGCAATCTATCCTAAAGAAGAACTACACAGAACACTTCATTTTCTGAGCCAATAACCAGGCTGAACCTGGAAGCACTAAAAGAAGAAACGATACTCTGTTTTTTAGTCAAATACCAGAGAAGGACTCAGAACTGTTTCTGATCAAATCCAATGGAGTCTAGAGCTGCACTGCACTCACTAGAGCCTTCCTAAACTCTATATCTTGCTCTGAGTGATTTAGTAATTGCATTACAAATAGTGTGAGTAGCCTGTTAATTTTTACACACACACTGTCTCCTGAACCTTAACTGGAGGATTTGTAAATCCTCACTCACAATCTTTACATCCTTTATTTCCCACTATGGATAGTGGTAGAGGTCGAGTGTGACCTGGACAGCTTTGAGCTGTTGGTTGTTATCCCATGTATAACTATGGTAGAGGTCTCTTGAACTGAATAGTGTTATCACTATTGTTAACCCATATCCAGGGTGTGGATCAATTTATAGAAATTTTGAGAGGACTAAGTCTCGGCTTGAGACTGAACCTCTTGGTTAACTCTTGTGTTTTTAGTTAAAATCTATATCCATACTATATACATTTAATTCATATTCCTTAGCTATTACTTTGAAATATTATTTATTTTCAAAGCTACTTTGATAGTTAAACTCGCAAGTGTTTATATTTATTATAAACCAATAAGTTTGTTTCAAAAGTTAATTTAATCATAAGATTAAGTTTACTGAGAATCAATCAATCTTTTAGAAACTAATTGAACCTTTATAATCTGTATAAATTCACTACAGTTTAATTTGTTTTTCAAATTGGGGTATTTTAATAGAAATTGTTTTTAGCAGAAATTTTAATTGGAACTCAATTCAGCCCCCTCTCGAGTGTCCACTCCGACCAACAAAAACTAATGTGTAGATATAAACGGGTGAGAGTCACTAATATCAAATAGATATGTTTCTAATGATTATGATCTTTGTATAGTAATGCTCACTTTTAGTGGACTTGTAATGCTTTCCACTAGAATTTCATCTACAACATGATCATACATCACTCATGAGGAATGTTGATGGATCCCTATAGACCATGAAGCATCAAGCTACACCCAAGATTACTTTAGAGGTGAAAAACGCAGACCATAATGAGGAATTAGAATATCCTAGAAGAAGCATTATATATGACTAACACATCCATAGCTATTTCACATTTTCATGTGAATAGGAATAAATGTCAAATATTTCAGAACCTTCCCCACTGAATGAATGTAACAGGAACATTGCTTGATGCAGAATACAATGCAGTAGAAGATCATAGTAGATACCCATAACCACTTCTACAGTGCCAAACTCTGTGGGTAATTCTGAAATTTTAAATGGTCATTCTACACCACACCCAGATAAAAATAGACAAGATCACCCAAAAAATTAGTGTATTCCCACAAAAAATCACTCCCTACTATAAATAGAGGAAATCCAAATACATTTATATGATCAGTGACTCTGGAATAAAATACTGTAATACATTGTTTTGATAACCATCTTGACTAGGTCTACATGTCTATCCATATGAACCATAGAATCCAATTATTTTATTCTAGAACCCTCAAGACCGGCATAATTAATTTTAACATGTTATTATCTACTTCCTCTAGTAAGTCAAATATTTTATTGACCATATCCAGTCTGTTCTCTAACCTTTGAGGTTCTTCTTTATTTTAATGGATGGTGGATTCTCACAGATGAAATCCCCTAACTAATCCTTATCTACTTCATCTATGGGCTATACATCAACAACCACATTGGGAACTCATTTCCCAACTTGATCAATAGCACAAACATCCTGTATGCTAGGATTTATGATATTCTAATGAACTGATGGATTTCTTTATGGAGCATCAACTACAAATTCCCTACGAACACATGGAAAATGTCTCAGAGGTATATTTTTGCACATCAAAACAGATGGAATGATTGTACAATAGATTAAATATGATATTAAACTAGAAAACATATATTAGGTTGATGAAATTTAAAATAAAAATCAACCATGTAGACACATATCCAAAACTCCCATGGAAATTTGAGTCTCATCATGATTAGTGTTGTTCAAGAACATACAGCAACATACCTCTCAATTCTCAACAATCCAATCTCTAGTCTAGATGATTTTACAAGATAGGAACTCATGATAAAAGACCACTTATAATTCTAAATTGTAAATAATTTTACTGGTTAACAATCAAAACTACCACCATACACGATCTTTCACATACCCTAAGTACATTCCCGATCCCCAAATACTGAAGACATGAACATGGGTATCTAACAAAAAACCATATGGAATGATTTCAACCAACCTATAAAAACACAAGAAATATATATACACAATTAAAATATATATACAATAGATTTATTATAAATAAATGAAACAACTGTAAGATGACATCGAATATGAGACATCTAAAAAATTAACTAAACCTAAAAAAGACAAGCCTAAGTACAAAAGACCATAACCAAACTGCAACTACATTTGATGGTCTGGAAGAACCTCACCATCTCACCACTATCTACCAATCCCAGTTTACTTGAAATACTGCTACCACACAAGGTTTCATTTATTTTCCCTACTTTAGAATACATACAATGGTCTACAAATAACCAATGGGGTGCATATGGTGTGAGATAAAAACTTCTATAGGATCCCACCCAGGGGATCTATATAATGATTCTATAAAAAAATTCGTGTATGATCATTTTAAATAAAACATAGAATGACCAGAAATAAATCTGTATTATAGAAAACATGTTAAATATTTGATGTTTATCATAATTACAAAACAAATGTATGTATATCAATTTTAATGATTATTTTTTGTATCATATTTCACAAGAATCAGCATTCATATAATGGATAAAAAATTATAGATCATTGAAATAAAAAATTCAATTTTAGCAGAAAATGAATTCCAATAACAAGGAGTTCTGCTGGTTAGCCAGAAGACTACTTATACCCAAAATCTATGAACAGTTCCAAATGGTACCTGAAGCCAATTGTCTACAATCATGTACAAATGATACATATTATAAAGTGAAACCCAACATCATATATGTACCTAGATCCATTAAAATAAACATGATGAAAAGAGTAACACCACAGTACATGAACTACAACAATGGATGATTTTCTCAATCTAAATCATCTACCTAGGACCCACTGTAACATATCTTATCATGGTAAAAAACATCTCAACGTTTTGAAAATGATTTCAAAACAATTTACAAAATATATATAAATTATTTGAATATGATGTTTTTCTTTTAATTAATCTATAATCAAAGTAAAAAATTATCATTAAAAACTCATTCCAATGAACAGAAAACAATCATTTTTATTCCATGTAGAGTTTTATTAATAAATAAATAACAACAAGGTTCATCAACATCATATAGAGAATGAACCAATTTGCATGAAACATGGGTTTCACATGCCTACAATGAGATCCACCAGTAATGAAAACCCAATGCCATCTATGAAGGCCCTAGAATCAAATCCACATCAAAAGATTGATCGAATATAGAAATCAATATCTCTATAGAATGGTGTAACCCCACATACCTCAAGAACAAACTCATGTCACACCATGACCAATAATAGAATAGACTAAAAAATTTGATCACCCAAATGTTCAATAATAATTCATGATTAATCACCATCATAGACCAATAGATATGATTATTAAATTCAATGGTGCAAATATGATCATATACAATGAAGATGTTGAAATAACACATTACAAGAGAGATGCACTACATCCAAAATGATGATTGAATTCTAATCGTATGATTATAGAATTAGCAGAGTCCCCCAAAATTTAATGTGAACTAACCTTGTTCAAGAGAAGGAAATAAAAAAAACATTCACCTTCCATTATTAAAATCATTTTATGGCCTTTTACATTGCATGTACCCTAGTTACAAGATGTGTTACTACCAATGTCCAACTAACATAGGAAAACTCATCACCTTAAATAAAAAATCCATTATTTGAATATATCAGAATGTGAAACATCTCTCCACAACGTGTAACAATTTATAATATGAATCCTTGAGGAAAAACACCCAATAACACATACATGATGTGTACCCAAGATACACTATGTGGAGTCCTCCTACAACCTTCAAAAAATTCTAATTAAAGCATAAATTCCGTGAAATATCTGAATTCAACATTATATGTGTCTTCCAAGTTATTTTTCATCCCAATAATGAAAAAAAGAAACATAAAACTATGATGTGGTTATAGATGTACATGATATATCAGTAATGAGATGTTAGTAATTTATTTCACTAAAAATATATTTCATTTATTTCATGAATAATTTCACAAGTGGTATGTTTTTATTCTATCTTCTCATCTATAGATTCCATTTTATCTATATATTATTAATAAATGATAAATAACTATCCTTAATTTTAAAATTTTACATCCAAATGATTTACTTCATCATTCCCTTGGTAATAATAATTATTTACCCTAATATTTTGGTTGGAATAATAATTATGAAAACCAATTTATTTTATTAGGTTGGATCATGCTAATGATTTATGTATGGTATATTTTTCATGTTTATTCAAGATACCTCATATTTTAGTGTATGTAATAGTTAATCCACGACTTATGTATCCCTATAATGAAATAGGTAATGTTTATTATAACATGAGATGTTATGTAAGGGATTAGGGAGTGAATCTAATCCATAATTTGAATTTTTCAATGTTATTATTATTGTATTAGGAGTATTCCATGGCTGATGACTATGATATCAAGAATATTTATTACCACATGTTTATGATATTATTCTATTATTTCATACTTCCATGTATATGAGATTCAGAACATATTCTTTATGATACCATTTTTTTCATATTGACTCTTATGTTATGCTTTATTTCCATGTTTATTCCCTGTTTGGGTTTTCTTAATCAAACAATTCAATATGTATTATTCAGATGATATCCAATAAAATCTGAAACGATTTATAAGAGTATGGACTACAAACTACAGTATTAAATAAATATGTTGTTTTTATATTTCATATGATATGTTTGTTTTTCTAATCTTACAAAAAAAGTAGGCCTCAATATCCTTTAATGGTATTTATTATAAAAGTATAAAAATAATTATATGGAATATTTATTTAAGTACTATATACCTATAATTCAATAATCATCATGTAAATTCTAGCTCACTCTTTATAGTAAAATGAATCAACCAAATTTTTATGCTTTCTAGGGTGTTAATTTATTAAGTAGTAACAATGGTTTATCAAATCCAATTATATCATTTTTTTTGTTTAAAAATTAAAATGTGATTGTATTTATTTAAATATTTTATTAATTATATATATATAACCATTCAATAGTGATATCAATTTGTATCTGTAAAAATCAATGAATACAATAGTTGGATCTAACTCTTCTGTCATGTAATTTATCCCTTAAAACCGAAATTTGAATGAATCACATGTTTATATCATGTAATTTAGTATTAGATTACATGGGAATAAATTATATTAAATATATTTATATATCCAACAAATCCCATTTTGGGTTGTGTAAGAATTGGTGAACTAACCAATACTTCCCTTCATCTCCATAATATATTCTATAAATTCATCTTTACAAAGGAAAATTTATCCCTTCTATATCATCACGGTTAAAGGATATGATATACATGATAATCATCTAGAAAAGAGACCATTGTATTATAAAATTTATGAAAATGATGAATATTATTAATTTTTTTTGCGTATATAATTGTGTTATAACATCCATTGTTAATGGAACCATAGATATACCCTCACAAGTGATTTTGTAACTCAATAACGATACTTTCTATATCAGGAAATATATATATATAATTTCATTTACAATTTATCATTCAATACGTTATTTAACATAAAATATAGATTACATTTATTATCCTCCTTTCACATGATATATATATTAATGTAATACATATTATCTACCATAATATAATCAATATTATATCTAAATATTATATTAATCATATCCAAGAATATTGTTTTAAAAATTTCCAAAGACAAATGGACTGAGTAAAAATTCATAGTTTCAATACCCAAACAAAAAAAATTCTTGGAAATATAATTATCTTGAATGTAAATTAATAATGATTTTATTTAATGTAATTCGACAAAAATGTAATGACATCAACATAATTGATCAAAAATGTAATCAATACGAGGTATGTGAAATATTTCCGTTAATGATATCTTTTAGTGTCCATAATAATCATTTCAAAGACATATTGACCGATAATATTTCAATATAAAAAATACACACAATGATGATATAGTACTCAATTAAAATCCATTATTAATATTCCCATAGATTTTACTCTTTTATTTGTGAAACTCAAATATGTCCATTCCAAAGGGAGTTTCTCAAATTGGTATGACAATATATATATATGATATCTATTAAAAACCCAACTACATAATTTCAGTTAAATTATGAAATAATTCAATAAATACATTGTAATATTCCCAAAAACAATTCATATCTTCAATGATTATTTTCTTCCCTATGATTTGGGGAAAACTTCCCTTATATTATGTACTAAGACCCATATAATGTAATTAATTTTCATTATAATTTCATATGAATTATCTCACTAAATTGTGAACATAGTATAGTTTAAGATATAAATGGTGTCATCGCATCTATAGAAATTGATATGTTTTCTCTATAGATATCGATCATCCCTTCCTATACTAATATAAAATTCAATTGTAGTGAGATTAATATTTTTTAAAAACCGATATTCAAACAATAATCTATTTTAGGGGACATCTTATCTTGAGATGTAGTCATCGTACCACTAATATTTTTCACTCATAGTTCAATATATAATAATTGCAGAAGTTATGTGATATACAATGAAAATAATCATGATATTAAATAATGGATAAAACCAAAATCATATAGGAAATTTTTAGTTTAAAATTAAATACTAGATAAACCACGAAAAAATATCCCATCATATCCAACATTAATTGATCTGATCGCATAAGATGATTATTTATTCCATAGTATTTAGAGGTTCATGATACTCAGTCTTATCATTAACCAATGGATTTGGGCACTGATATAAGTAATTTCTATACTATTTTCAATTAAATCAACAAATGATCAAGAGTTTATTTAGTTGTATTTTCTACTCGTCATTTATTAACCCCATCATGTCCCATTAACATTATTTTGAATTATTGATTACATTTCTCGGATTGATGAATTTACCTATTCAGTTAAGGTAATTTCGTTCACACTTCATTCTGAAATTTAGAAAAGATGTAATTTTTTTTCTTTCCTCTATGGGTTTTGTTATTTCAATTTCAGTATAAAATATTTTCTCAATTATATTTCCCAAAACATGAGAATAGTGAGAGTCTCCAATATTTCATTCAACCATGTGACATAAAATTATATATTCATATCAATAATAGAATCTTACAAGTAACTAATTCCATTAACATTGTCTTACCCCACCAATTAATAAATTAGTTTTTCATTCTCCATAATTGTTAAATCCAATAGTATACAGCGATTGTTTTTGGAATTTGTGGCCTAGGTACCAATTGATTCGTCGTCCATCAATTTTAGTACTACAAATTCTTTACATTTTTAGTGTGATGTCATAACCGGGTGTATATATTAAAAAATACATTCATAATCTCTTCTAATTTCAGTGGGTCAATTTATAGTTAGTTTCTTGATCTATACTTAAAAAACATTCCCTAATCATTTATAGTGGTTTTTAAATATCATTTAAATCAATATAGAATATCCATTGAGTGTTTTACAATATGTGTGCATGTATGCCTCTTTTCTGTTCATTTGGTGAAGATTGAGTTAATACACAAAAATGATTTTCTCAGTTATTACCTATATATGTATATATTCTTGATCATATATACACTAATTTATATGATGATCAGAATTTCAGGTCTAGTAAACCATAAAATCTATATTTTGCACAATTTAATGATGTTATCCTACACGAAGATATATTAACTGGTTTATAAATGGTATCGTGTACTCTAAAAAACAAAATAGAAATATTGTTCTCTAAAAAAAACAAAACACTAAATTCATAAAATGTTATGTATGAAACGAATAAAACACAATTATATACTATCATTTTAATGAATAATTAATTACATTTATTAAAAATTCACACACTTGTATCAAAATGGTCTTCTGTCATTTGAGACTACATTCATGATCAACTTAATTTAAAAAATATTCAACACCTCAATCATGTTCCTCTCCTATAATATCATTCCTAAACTTATCATACCTTAAAAAATTATTCAGAACCCACAAAAATACAAAAATACAAAATGTTGAGAGTAGATAATCATTAAGGTAAAACATGAGACAAATAAATAAATGGTCATATTTTAACATTATATAAAAAGAATTCTATGAGAATCTAACTACAACTTTTGAAAACAAAACCAAAAAAATCATAGACCATAAATCATGTGTTTTGGAATAAATCTTCATCATATCCAAAGTCATAAGTCATAATGGTTTGACATCATCAATAATTTATCATTATTGATTAGTGAGAACCATCATAAAAAGAATATTAAAGAATTTTGTGGCACACACATAAGAATATAAATTTATTTTTTCATTCATGGATATTTCTGAAGACTATCATACTTGATGGAGTAACATAGTGAATTGTCTTTAATCTCTTGTTCATTAATCATTTTGAAAAAATTCCAATAGTATATTAGGTTCACTTCCCATACCCCTTCCAACTATATCCAGACCGACCTATCTTTGCAAAATGCATTTTATCTCTATATCAATCGAGGTCCAAACATCACATAATGGAAACAATATATAAGATTTCTATGATAAAAACGTAACATTTATATTTTACCATTACCTATTTAACATAGAGAAGTGATATAGGTTTCCTAAAAATATATTTGAAATATTTCCTAAAAACCCATGATAAAATTGGCAGTTGGAGGCACAAGAACACTTATATAAGCTATATCAAATAATGGTGACATTTATGAAAGAACCCTATTAAGATTAATTAGTACATCACATTGAAAAAACAAGAATAGATAAATTTTTTTAAAAATTGTTAAGAAATAAAATAACATTGAAAAATATTATGAAAAATTGATAAGATTGTTTATAAATAATAATTCTCATACTAACAAAAGAATGTTTTCACATTAAAACCATTAAAATTTTATACATTTTTGAAAATGGTATCTTGGGAAAAACATAAGTCACTATTTTGTAATACTAATAATGAAAATAATTTTCTTATAAAATGAAATTTATAATTTTTTTAATTCTATATAAGGAAATACATAAAATGAAAATATGTATATTGGAGGATGATAATTTTTTAAGATGTAGAGGTGATGTCATCTACACTAACATTAATCATATGGGGTATATGATTTAACAACAGAAATTAAATTGTGGTAAGACATTGTACATTAGATCCTTGAAATGTGTGTTCTAATTTAAGAATCACCGCTTCCAAGTGGTTTCCATTGGATTTATTCATTAAACTAGAAACATCGAACAATTATTTATCCAAAAGGGACCTGCTTTCAAAAGTAAGGAATTCTTCAATATTGAACATTATGATACATAATAATAATCATTGGTAGAGAGGGTGGGAGATTGGAATCATCACAACCTTTTGGGGGGAATTATTTTCTACCCAGGGACTGTCTTTATAAATTAATTTATTTTCATGAATCCTTATTAATCCACAAAGACTAAATTATGTTTCCCTTGGAATTTGAAATCACATATTAACATGTGTGAAAATTAGAATCATCCATTGTATTTTAGGTTCTTAATTATTGGAGATATCAGATTGTATTCAAGGATCTCCATCAGTGGAATCATCTCATATACTATTTAGAGATTATACTAACCATTGTTATGATGATACTGGTTTTTAATCCACTTAGCGGGGCACTCTAGAATTTATTTTCATCTAGGGAGACAAATGGTTTCTTTCATATTGGTACATTACTCATAAAATGGGTTACCTATGTATTCTTGTGAATGGAATTAGAACCCTCATAGTTTAGTTCTGCTTAATGAGACCCAGCATACCGTTTAAGGTCATGTTATAAGGACATATCCATATAGTTTATTATCGGGTGGTAATGAAATCAATGAGAAAGTTTCTTAGTCATGGTTTAAGGTTGGAATTATGCTTAATATTCCCATGGAAAATGGGTGAATATGGGTTTCCATGTAACATTAGACCCTATTGGGAATATGACCCAAGAAGAACATTTTTCATTTTATGTGTTCGGTTTGAACCAGACAAAGGCATCCTATGTAGACCATATTCACAGGAATCAAAGACAACATAGTTTTATTAGTTTCTTTGGTGAGTATTGTACTTTGAGAAAAATGATTTTGGGATTTCATGCTGAAAAGGATTCCATGATTACTTGGGGGTTTAATTTGGGTCTTACTTTTAAGGATGATGCCCAGATTAAAATAATTAGGTTTGAATACTGGAAGAGGATATCCAATGATCATGGGACCTGAGAATGCTTCATACATATCCTTGGATGAACCTGAATTAGAGTTCTTCGATTTCATGTGAAGAGGATATCCAATGAACTCAATCCCTGGGAAAGATTCCTATATATACTTATTTTTGTAGGAATCATAGTAATCATTTTACATGAGAAGAGGATATACAAAGATCTTGGTCCCTGAGAAGGCTTCCTATGTATACTTTTCTGAACATGAATCATAGTTCTCAAATTTCAAGTGAAGAGGATATCCAATGATATCAGGCCTTAAGAAGGCTTACCTTATATCATGGATTGAATATGAAACACAAATCCCTTATTTCATTTGGTGATTGTGCAAATTTTTTGATGAAGAAAAATATCTAAGCCCACATGAGACATGTTTGGCGTGACAAACAAGAAAATATAAATGATTGAACAATGCCATCCACACATTTCCTCTTCTGATGGTTGAAGAGGGTGGGCCTATGATAGCTATGGTGGACGACGTATATTTGACCCACGAAGAGGGAGAGGCTACATACCCTCCTGTTTTTCACATTACCTTTGAAAAGTATCTAGTGCAAGGATGTAGTGATAATGAAGGATGTATAGAGGAGTGAGACTGCATCATTATACTTGAAAATTTAGGGTAATACACTGGGATGGATTCCCTTAAAGATTTTTTGGGGTTTTAATCCTAATGAGGATTCCCATTGGTGGTTTGGTTGGAGTATACTATTAAAATGGATGCTCAGTTGGGAATTGGGTGGGGATTACTCATATGAGGATTCCTATTTGAGATTTATTAGGTCGTAGTCCCAATTAAGATGACCATTTGATATTTAACCATGAATAATAGTCAGGTGATAAGGATTAAGGAGTTTCGTGACGAGTGTTTTGACTCACGGTACTTGAATAATCTATAGGGGAGTCCAATCTTGTAACATGTTAAAGGAACCAATAGAAATAATTCCCCTCAATGAACATCATTGACTGTGACAGAGTATCGCAAATCATTGTATTTCGTGGTTGGAAGGTGGGCCACATAAAGGGGGAAATGGAAAATGACATTGACTAGATCAGAAAACATCACAGTGCGACTCTCCATTTTTATGGTGGTTAGTGGAGGAAGTGAAGGGACAGGCCCATGGGTGGGGCATGAATCCCATCATTGTCCCTACGTAGTGGTATGGGCACAACACCCCATGGTATTTACAAGAGGCATTTCATAGGTTCTCTGCCAAGGTGTGTCACATAGGAGCTCCGTGTAGGTGGTCCTCCATGGTGCGGTACACTAGTTCTCCACGCAGCTGCTCTGCCAAGGTGTGTCATGCAGGTGCATTGCATAGGTGTGTCGCACATGAGGGTCGTGCATTAGTGTCATGCGGGTGTGTCATGTAGGTGCTTCGTGTAGGTGTGTCTTGCAGGTGACATGCACACCTCCATGTGTTATAGAGCATGATGTGATAGTGAACGTTTTCCCCATATAATTCTATCTTCTCTCATGTTTTAGAGAGATACCTGAGAAAATTCAGTGTATCTAAGTGAAAGAGCTATGCCACAAGAGATTTGGGATGTATTCCAACATTTTACATTCGTGAAATGGGGTGCCCAAGGGTTCAATATATAGGCATGTGGGGACCTGGTCGAAGGGACTTTTTCTGTTTAGGTCCTTCATGTTGGTCCTCTTCCTATGTATTTGGCGTAGGGGTGTTGAAATTATATTGCAACATAGGTCCTCCATGTAGGTCCCTTTTTGAAAATAACCCATCATTCAAGTGCCATAACATTTGAAATATATGTTTGATTGAGTTTCACGACATGTCAAATCGACGGTCCTTAAGATATCTACACTTCTTGTGATCGTTAATACACAATGTCTTCTCATATGTAAATATAAAATTTAATTTTATGTTTCGACGCCATTTAATCCTCAATCTTGGAAATCCACTACTGACTCTTTGATTGGGGGAATAATTCCTCTTATCCATTGGTAAGGAGTTGTATTTTAGGACATATAAATACATCATTCATCTTCTTCCTTCATCGTAAAAACATATTTACTCACATTATTTGTCTATATGAGAATCATATCTTCAATATACTGAAAAATGCATTGAAAAAATTTCATGGTTCCAATAGAAATATATATACTCATCTAATAACCATATAAGAATAAAATTAGTGGGTTATGAGAGATACATTTCACCATATTTGTTTCCATATATAAATTCATTAATAAGAATCTCAACCAGAAAGTGACAATGAAAAAAACCCATACAATTTCTTAGTATCATCCAAAAAATATCCATACACTCCACTAACATAAAAATTAATGTCATATTAAATTATTTAGAAAACATTATTAATATCAATTTTCACTTTTATTCCACATTTATGTATGTTTACCACACATTTTTTAGTTTGTTCATTTTTATTTTCATTATCACATATTAGTAATTTCAATTGTTTCTTGCATGTGTTGGAATATTAACATAATCCTCTTGTATTTTATATATACTTGAAAATTAAATGATTATACTATATATTTAATTCATTATGTTCCAATTTTTTATATTTCCCTAATTTCACATAATAGAAACTATGGGAATGGTACCAATTAATGGGATACATGATGAACATATTTTTAGTAATTTAGCGATAAGAAATGATAAGAATATAATAATAGTGATGTTTATATAATATTTTTAGAATATATTAATGGAATATATTAGTAATTAAAATAATATATATATACAAATATATCTAATATATATAAAAACAATCTATGTAGGTTTTTAATTAAAAATATCTCATTTTTCACTATGGAGGTGGTAATCCAGAATTACACACAAAGGATATTTTTATTTTCTATAGAACATTAATTTGGTAGAAACTAAAATATAAATACATAATATTAATAGTGTTATTAATTTAATATTTTTAATTATATAAAAACATTAATATATTTTAATAAGAATGTTTAAAAAATAGAGCATGAATGTCATATAGGTGGCAATATGTACATAACACAAGTTTCATTTTAAATTTTGGGAATTTAGGGGATGTTTAGATACTGTGTTTTCTATTAATATAATTAAATTTTATTAAACAAGTTATATTGATGAAAATATATTAATATTTTTATAATATTTTACAAGGAGGGTTACTGAAAAATGGAAATGGAAGTGGGAAGTACCCATATTGATAAATTAATCATTCTCTTAAAGACTAATTAGAAACTAAGTATTTAAAGCTTCTTAATGGATGTGAGGATTCTAAAAATGGAATAAGATAATATGAGAGATAATATACATATAATTAAATGTGAATGAAGAACTAATACCATGTCTGGTATTGGGTGGAAGTTGCTTTTTTATAAGATAAAATGAGGCACTTTTCCTTGGAAATGATTATAAATTGACATAAGCATGGAATTATATAAGAGTTAAGTAGGATGTGTGGGAAATGGTTTTTGAGACATGTGATTTTGAATTTTAGTCAGATAATGTGTGTTATATATGATCTATATGTTTATTAAATATATAAAAATTCAGGTTCTTAAAAATTTAGGACCATTTACTACACTCACCCATTATGGGGTAGTATATAAAGGGATTGGTGCATATATTTACACAATGTTTTTACTTAACCATACAAGATCCACTGCCCCACTCAGTTGGTCAAAGATGATTAACTTCATGTCTGAGTGTTCTTTGACCTACATAATAAAAAGAATATGACCGCTGGATTAGAAACATAAACATGCTTATATAAATTGTTTTTATATTAATATTTATGTGTTTAAATGTCCATGAACACCAATTTTAGTCCAAATCATAAATTGAACATTATTTCACATAAATGTAGAATTCATGTTTAACGTGTCAATTTGGGCCTAATTGATTATCTTCACGTGCAATACATAATATTAATTGGGTAATTTTCAATTTCATATATATGATTGATTAGTTATATTGGATAATTTTCTCTTTTATGACTAGTGGATGAATCCTAAAGGATGAAGGATAATTTTGGTTATGATCATAGAAATATCTTGAATAAGCTTAATGGGCCTTAGGCCAAACAAACATAGGTGGGGCCCACAATTCATACCCAAGTAGCTAAAATGTTAACTAGAGGAAGAGAAAATTAGGGGGGTCATTTCATTAAAAACAATAAATTTTTAATTATTATGATTTCAAGGATATCTTGGGATATGATGTTTAGATTAATATTTTAGGCCAGACCTAAAGTCCCATAAAAGGAGCCAACCATTTAAAAAATAACATTCAAACGAATTATCCAATTTCAATGAAATTGTTAAATTATTTAGAGGAAGAAATGAAGAATATATTTTTCTTGTATGAACATCCCTGATTTCGGTATCTTCATAAAAAAATTCAAATTCTAATAAGCGGGATAAATATGGTCTTATTTTTATGGTGAACATTAAAATATGAATTTTAAATTGACTTTCCTTCCACATTTTTTTTTACATAATTAATGGATAAGAAATTTACTAATCTGAGATTTAGTATATTCTCATAATATTATAGTATAAGATGATGTTGGTGAAGTTATTATGATCCCTGTTTTATTCTATCAAATGTAATTTCTATGTTTTATTTTGTAATCACAACGTAAATTTTTCTTACGTATCTTTTTTCTCAATCACAATAGTTTCATAATAAAATTTATTTTTTTTATTTTAATTTTTATTCATTCTAATATAAAATTGACACCAATCAATCGTTCGATGATTTTTATACAACAATCAGTTGTGATATTCAACACACAATGGTGGAGTATTCGTTATTTAAATGCTTTTCTTCTCCAATCTAGCTTATTTATGTCAACTTGAACCTTTAATTGATTGATTTTCATTTGTGAAAAGTTAAACCTTCTATGGTTAGATTATATGGAGTTTTAATGGGGATATATTGGATGTTATTTTATGTTGATAAATTCTGTTATTCATTCTAATGATTGAGATCTCCATTCATTGAATTATTTCTTCATCATCATCATCGAATTTAACGACTACACATTTCAAGATCTAGTATAATCTAATTACTTAGTGAAAATGTGGAGAGAATTCCTCCTTATAATGCTTCTGTTGTTGCTGTTAGAAATGACAAGGATACTGGTAATGGTTCTGCTCCCCATGCTCCACTAATGTTCCAATGGGATGAACCTAATAAATGGAGTGATGCAGTTTTCCAAGACATTGAGGTGTCCATTGTTAGTGTTTTTTTTGTTATAGGAGAAATATATAGCTACTAGTAAGCTTGACTCAAATGATGAATTATTTGTTCCTGTTGGGAATCTTTTGTCGTCTGGTATGAAGTCTTCCAATGTTTTATAGTGTCTAAGGGGGACTGATGATCTCCCTATTTATGTGGAAACTAAGGATGCTGATGTTCAGTCTGTTGTGGCTCTGTCTAAGGACACTGCTGTTTCACTTGAGTCTGTGGAGGCCTATACCAAGGCTGGTTTGGGATTGGAGTAGCATTTCCTATGTGAATCTGCTCTACACTCTATGCAGTCTTTTGTTTCGTCTGGCTCTACTGCTTCTCCTGGCGTGTTTCAGGAGCATAATATGCTGGTTAAATCTCCTATCATTGACATGACTCATGGCAATGAGGATATTGAGATCAAGGAGCAATATTCCACTATGGAGAAGTCTTCTCCTAGTGGTGTTCTTCCTTGTGCTAATAATGTGGGCTCTCATTTTGGTTTGGATCCATTTCATGGGCCTTCAAATGAGGCTGTTTCTGGTGGTAATTCGGTGAAGCCTAATTTCATCAATATGTTGGATTCTATTAATTCTCCGGACGTTGACAAAGCTTACATGGAGAGTATGTGTCTAAAAGGTAAGGAATCATTGTCTCCTATAGTGTCTAAGGACACTGGACCCGAGAAGGTTCTTTCTTAAGTGGTGCAGACTATTAAACATGTGTGGACTGGTGATGTGCGGATGGAAGAGGCTCAACATGTGGCTCTGGTGGTTGATGTGGATCCCAATGAGGGCGCAAGTGATGGTTTGGTGCAGATACTTAATAAAAGTGAGGACTGGACGACTCGTAAATAGTGGCAAAGGGGAATAAATTCCAGAGGTAGAGGTGGGGCTCGCGGATGGGGTCATGGAAGAAAAGGATAGTTGTTCCATATTCTATTTTATTGTATTGATATGGTTAATCCCCTACTACCTAATTCTCTTCCTATGTACTGTTTAATTTTATTAATAATAATTTTTGGAGGCGATGGATCTTTTCATGGTCTTCAGTTTTCTGTAATTACGTAGAGTGATCATGAATTCTGATAATGTAACTGAATTTTTTATTAACCTAACAATTGTGTAAATATTAAATTATAGAATTATATTGTGTATTTATCTCATTTATTGAATACCACATGAACTTGTGAATAAAATTTTTTTAAGAAAAATATTAAATAAATTATTTCCCTAACAATGAAAATGGATAAACCAATAATATTTACTAGTATTAAATCATATCATTTTGTTTATTTTAATATTTTTTATATTAGCTAATTAGTTCATAAAATAAAATCAACCAAAAAATTTGACAACATCATGACCAATACCTCCATCAAATTTGAGGGTATGTATGTTTCTTCGCTGGTCCCTATGAATGTAATCATTACTTGTAAATTAATATCCTCATATAGATTTAAGGAAAATTTATCAGAAACCAAATTTTGGAGCCATTTCCAGGGACCCAAGTATGTTATAATCGATAGTAATCTTCTATTATCATCAAACTTCTCTATTCTGACATCTATTTCACTTATCATTTCCCATTTACATTTTTTTGGGTCGAAGGAATCTAAAAAACTAATGTTATTCAACTCCATTTAAATATCTTCAAAAATACAGCAACATAATTCCAAATTGTAATAAAATGGAAAATCAATATTTTGAATCACCAAAAATTTTTAATTTCATTGATCAACACATGAATGAAAACCCCACACATTACATGATTTATAATTAATGGGATGTCGAATGATTAGAGGATAAATTACTATCCATTTCAATGATGATTGTATGTATTAATACTTGGGAGGTCAATGAAATATAGAATCCAATTCAGAATAATCCATAACAACTTCATTATTGTTTTTATAAAATTTTCAATGATAATTTAGATGTTTTATCACTAAGGTGATAACTACTAATATTTGAAATCGTTGTAGAGACCGTTACAACATAGGTTGTATCTTCCTCATCATTTATAGAAGATCCATGTATAGATAAATGATATATGAACTACTCGTAGATGTGAAAATTTCTATGAGTGCGTAAAATATTAAAAAGTATGATGTAATGATTCTGAAACATTAATATGATATTAAATTATATGAAAATTTTGATGAACCCATATTATAATTGGTGAAATTTGATGTGGATAAAGAATTTATTTGGTTTGAGAATATTAAGATTTAACACGAGGAATAACAGTAGAGTGTTAATAAGAGTCATGTTAGAAGGAAATTTATTTTTTTATTAAAAAAATTGAAAATTTTTATTGATGGAATTTAAATTTTGAATATTGAAAAAATCATGATTTTTAAAAACCACCGATCACTTAAACATTGGGGGATATCTTAAACATATTGTATATACCCATTCATGATATTCAACTGGGTAAATTTATGGATGAATCATATATTCATAGTGATCCATTTCATTATAAATTCCACAGATAATATACATTATTCGAATCAAATTTTCAATATTCATTCAAAAATTTCAATCTAAAAAAATTCAAAATAATAATATCCTATTCCCCTAATAAAAATTACTTTATTAGTAACAACCATGATAATTTAGTTTTAATTTATCATTATCATGAAACCATTAATTAAATAATGATAATTAATGTCTTAGGAAACACAAAAGAGGAAACTAGTTCAATCGTTTCTGATATTCCATAGATTTTAACATTCAACATAAAATAAAAGATTTTATATTATAAAAATTAAAAATAATGAAAAAATAGCAATCAGGTATATGTTATAGAATATGCGGTATTTAAAATGTGGAATGTTTGAATTTCATAAGTTGGGGGGGGTGGGTTCAATTCGAGCTGACAACATTAAAATTAATGCTTTCGAGGACACATTCTAGATTTTTCCGGTTTTAATTCAATTTTTTGTGTTTTTTGTATGGTATCCCCTTTGGGATTCCAATGTGACCAAATTTTTTTTGAGATCTTATTTTCTAAATAATTAAATATTTTAAAATAAACACATTTCTTATAATGTTCAAACCCAACCATTAATCACCCTCCAAGGATTATTAATGTGACTGAAACCTAATGTGATAAACATTAAATTGATATTTCATCAACAACAAACCACGTGTTTTTATTACTTTATTTTTTTTTTCAATCACATATCCCCCTATTTTTACCATTTATTATATCTCTCTTTTATTATCTTTCAAAACTGATGGAGGTTTGATTCTATGTTGGGGGGAGTGAAAATCTACGATTTCAAAATTATGGCCTTTTAAGAAATGAATAAAATTAAATTCAAAAAATGAAATTCATTATCCTTGAACAAATTAATGTACATAGTGAAAAATAAAAATTAAAGGTAAAATGATTTTGATTACCATGATGACTATTTTAATTCATGTTAACTTAATATGTATAACTTTTTGAATGTGAGGTTTTCCAATGAGATGTTTGAATTTAAAAATTTTCATCCACTTAATTAAAATTCTATAATGCACATCCAATAGATTTTGGGTGAATTTTTGATTTATTAGGTCCCATTTATCATTGAATGGGGTTTGAGGTCACTTTTAGTTTTATTTGAGTATCCATCAAAAAGTAAAAAAAGAAAAACAATCCTAGTGGTGCAATTTTTTGTCCAAATAAATTAAAGTAATCACTTGGTGACATCTAATCCATATTTAGTATTTACATATCTATTATAAACCATATAATTGATTATAAATCTAATGTTTAAACATCTCGTTCATGACTCCATATATTCATTTCACAGTGTTAGTCTATTCATATCTATTGTGGTTTGAAAAAAGTGAAAAATAATCAAAAAAACTAACAGTAAAAAATAATTGGATTCTCATATTAAGAATTAATGTTTTTCCCAAATTATACATCTATTTCAAACCCATGAATAAGAAAATAGACCATGTGTGTTTCTTGATACCCAACCCATCATCCTTCTTAATTGAAATTGGATGACATGTGATGATGTATTCTAACAAAGGAATGAGATTTTTCCTGGCATATTCTTATAATCTTATCTTCTATGAAACCTTTTTAATTGTTTAATTATTATTTGGATTGATTTATTATGAGAAATTTATGTTAAAATATTTTAGGAAATGAGGATTGAATTTTATGTTTTAGAGATCATTCATTCTTTGGATTCGAAAAACAAATATAGGGGGTCTGATCAACCTTTTATGGATGAAAATATTACTTGATTATATTTTAATATTTTTGTTTTTCTATGTCTATAAACAACAATTTTATCCTAATTCATTATTCGATATTCATTTCACATTGTTGTCAAATTTACGTTTAAAGTGTTAACATGGGCCTAAATAATCATCTTCTCTTTGGATTACATAATATTTATCATTTTAATTTTAAAATTTTAATTATGATTTATCATTTTGATTTGAATATTTATTAATTTATGATAAATGTAGGAATCCTAAGGGAAGAAGAATATTATTTTAAATGAACATCGAAATTACGAGACAAATCATAATGAGTTATAGGACCATCAAACATAGGTGGGCCCATTATTCAATATCAGTGTGGTAAAAATTTTAACTATATAAATATAATATTATGGGGATCATTTCATTAATTTGTGTTTATAGATAATTATGATGTTCTCAAGGAGATACATTCTGATGTTTACATTTAATTTATGGGCCAGTGATGAAGGCTAAAAATAGAATCACACCATTTCGAGGACAAAATTAAAAATAATTATTCAATTATAACGAACATTTGAAATAATTTAGAGGAAATATAGGAAAATATATTTTTAAACAAAAATTATCCATGATTCATGAATATTCAATAAAATATTATAACACCTACAAGGGGGATGGATTTTGTCCTATAATTCTAGTCATCATATAAAAATAAAATTTACTCTGATTTTTATTCCTCTATTTGACTCACATAATTAATGTAAATGGATTTTATTTATGGGGGTTTTACCATAATATCATAAAATGCATATATATGGATCTTTTAGAGATGGTATTTGGATCCATGTTTTATTCTTTATTTTTTAATTTCTATCATTCATTTTTTAATATCATTGTAAATTTCCCTAAATATATTTTTTCTCAATCACATTTTTTTCTTTGTAAAAAATATTCATTTTGTAATTTTTATATTATTTTATTCCTTTAATTATCATGTTGAAAACATTGAATCAAGGATTAAATTTATTCACACCATCAATTGTGAAATTCCTCAGACAAATGGTGGAGTGTTAGTTGTTTAAATGGCGTTCTTCGTTAATACCACTACCTAAAGTCAACATCCATCTTCCATTTAGAGATTTTCATAAATGTAAGGAAACAAATTTTATAGTTTTATTATGGGTAGTTTATTAGAGCAATATTGAATGTTATTTTATGATCATAAATTCTCAAATTCATTTTAATGTATGATATTTCCATTCTTTGACATATTTCTTTTTCATCTAAATAATAATTAAAAAAACACATTTGGAGTGATTGTAAGATTTAATTACTTTAAGTTATCATGAATTTAATTTTATAAGTGAATTTGTTAATATCAATGTAATTTTTTAATTAATAAATCATAAAATGATATTCAGGATTTATCTAATTGACTAACTATCACTTGTGCTAGTTAATGAAAAATTATTAAGAAAACAATTACATCCCTTCTTACCCAAAAAAGGCCCTTGGATCCCCCCATAAACATTAATTGTTAAAAATAAAGTCATTTTATTTATTTTGTAACTCGTTAAATTAACTCATTAGTCTTAAAAATAGATTAATCATAAAAATGTTCCACTATATAGAAAATACTTCCATCAAATTTTAGTGTAATTAGGTTTCTTCTTTGGTCATTGTGGAATCAATCAGTACATGTACATGAATAATGACATATACCACTAGGGTATATTTGGGTGAAACCAATTATCTATCATCTTATCCTTTGAATATTAAAAAATTATATTACACATCCAAGATCACAATGTTAAGATCGGGAAATCTCTCAGAATGTGATATTCAACTATAATTGGAAACAATGGACACTATGATCAATTAGATCTGGTAAATATTAGCACGAATACAATGATCATTATCTTAGTATATAGTCATTTTTTGTAACCCTAAACTATAGAAAATACCTATTTAATATTCATGATGATACAAGATATGAATATATTCAATAGATTTTCAATATTATAGTTACTGGGTTTTTGAAAATGATATTAAGTCTATCTCAGTCAAATTATCTGAATTACACATTTCTTTTAATTAATCAAAGATAAATGATCATTGACTATACTAATATGTGAAATAATATGTTTGAACTAATATATTAGAAACCATTACCAGAATCTATATAACTATAAACGTATGTAAAACATCCTTTATGACTGACTATATTTTCAATATTTTCTTCCATCATTTCATGACAGGTGTATTCTACCAATATATCCCGAATAACAACATAGCATTTCCATTATCAGGTATATTTGACAAAAAAGGCCAACCATGAAGGCTTGACATGAATGGCCATAAACTAAATGAGTAAATATACATATAACATTCTAGGATATACAGCCATAAATCAAAGGCCTCAAAATTATTGAGTTTATACTTTCTAGGCATTCATCATAAATGTTCCAGGAATATTATAAAATAAAATTTATAATCGAGAAAAATGGATAGGATTAAAAAACATAAAGGGTTATTGAACAAAAATAAAAATAAAAATAATTTTTGTAATGCCCCGATCCCAAAAACACAATGTTGAGGGATTACATCATTAAATTGGCATGATTACAAGTAATAAAATCCCAAAAGTCCCATAATATTAGTGTTATTGAATAAACTAGATACATACATGAATCCCATTTTAAATTGGGAAAAGAAAAATATATATAATACATTACATAATCTAATAAACTGCATCCTTGAAATCTCACTAAATAATTTCATCATCATAAATTGGTAACGAAAACAACTGAAAGTGGTGAGCAGAAACACACAACAATGGTTCTATAAAGATGAATAATGAATCCATAATAATTGAATAATATTCAAATATACATATTCAATATGGCATGGTTAATAATTTAAAAACACATTCCATTAATTAACTGATAATGAAAATGCATCGATAGATTTTTTTCATAGTGAAAACAACATGGAATGTAATAATTATATTCTGATGAAAGGGTAAGAAAATTATTTAGACGTCATGTATCTGTATCATGAACCATTATACCATAAAAAGGGATTATTTTTGTGGATATAAACACATCTCATTATGTTTTTGAAACAAATATGATTAGTTTAACGCTAACTAGTTTCTCTAATGAGATCAATCGATGTATCGAGTCACTATAGTGAGACCCACCCTTCACTCCAAGTCTAATGAATTCTTTATACAATGATTTATTTGAATATATATACATGACTCTACAATAACTGTATTGAGTAAGGGATACATATTGAAAAATATTTCCCCAGTTAAAATAGTATTTTGAAAAAAACAATGAAGGTAAAATTATATACAACTTAGGAAATAATAACACCCATGACAAAATAATACAGATATTTAATAGAATAATAATATCAAATAAAAAATTATATGAAATGGGATGTAGATACACCACTAAATAATTATTATGTAGAAAATACCAAATAAGTCACAATAAAATGGAAATGAAGACAAATTCCCATACCACATTCTAATCAATCGAATCTTATGACCAAAAATTATTAATAAAAAGAAACATTGAATATAATTAATATAAATAGAATAATGATACTATATATATAATTTAATAATTAATACACCACATTCAATAAATAAGTGGATAATAATGAAAATATCATGGGAATAAAAGTCAGATAAGGAACCCCTTATCTAATGACCCACAAAATGTCGTCACATTTTCTCCTCCTGAATAAATATATTATATTTATTTATAAAAATGATTAAGAAGTTAGTTATAGTAATTTGATAATAACATTTATCAATTTTAATCATACGATTTTATTTCTTAATTTATATGGATGAATTTATAGTGTTTTGATATTATCTTTCACATTACAATTACACGCCATAGGCCAATTTCACGGTTTTAATAAATATAATGTACAAATTAGATTAAATAATTACAAAATTATAAAATAAATTTAATTAAATATTTAAATATTATATATAATACATATTTTCAATCCACGAAGGTGTTTATAAAAATTAGTTTTGGAAATTTCTCCATAGGCCGTGAACAGACAATTAACGAGACATTTTCGTAAGAGAAAGAGTGAAAAACTTATATATGTTATTTATATAATACATGAAGTATGGTAAAATAATTAATATAATGTTATCTTAAATCATAATTTTTTTCTAGTATATGGTTTTGAATGAAAAGGGAAAATAATATGGCAAAAAAGAAATGTGAGAGGAATTAAAGGAGACTTACTCTTTCCTCAGTGTGACTTCTCTTACAAAACCCTATATATCCCTTAGTGATTGGATTAAGATGACTCTATAACGTACCTAGGTATTATAAAATTATCAATAGGGAGGATTTTTATAGATATTGTTCATTTTAAATGGTGAAATGAGTGGTTTTTCAAAGGAGGGGGAGGGGTAATTTATATTTGAGAAGAATGGAAACTTATGAATTTATAAAATTATTAAAATATTAGAATTTTAATATAAGGATTAAGAATATAAAATTCTCTAAACAGAATAGGATATCAAATATATGATAATTTTTTTTCATTTATCAATAATTTTTTATTTTTATATAATTTAATTGACAATTATAATCATAAAAAATTATTTTGTCCAATTAGAGACCATTTATTTCATTTGAATTTTAAAACCTAAAAACGAAATTTCAAATTAGAATCCAATTATAAATATAACTTATACATATCTTATAAATCAGGGGAATTCATAAATTACATTAAAAAATAAAAATCAGTTTATTTTATTATATTAAATATCATTAATTTTAATTATTCATTATTTCAATTAATATAATAACTTCTTTTTGAAAGCCATTATGGTATAAATTTTTTCTCAAAAATAAAACATAATCTATAAAAATATAATTTTATTTTATTTGTAAATAATATTAATTTTTCAATAAAATCAATGTAAATAATTAAATTAAAAATGTTATACATTGTAAATTTTAGAGTGTGAACACCTTTTCATACATTCAAATAAAATATTCTAAATTTATTAAATTGATTCTTGTGGGTCCAACATGTCCCTGAATTTAAAAAGTAGATATTGGTCAAAAATTACTTATATAGATAGTTTTTGGAAAAGTATGGGTTATTTAATAATTCTCATAATTTTAAATAAAAATAGTTTGTTTATTTTTCTTATTCATCCACAAGTACGTCCTGAGTTTTTCATATGAATTAATATATATTATATCATATATAAAAATTGAAAATATATTTCTAAAAAATAAATAAATAAATTAGGTTAAAAATAATATCTATTTTTTAATTTATTATATTCACTATTATATATAACAAGACATCTACTTAGAATTGTTTTTTTTTTCTTTTCTCACCCTACGCAAGAATTACATAGTCATTTGGATGAGTCTCATGTTATAAATTAATAAAAATCCAAATTCACAACAATAATAATCAATAATACATAATAATTAATAAATAACTCATGAAAATAATTTTTAGAAATAAATTATTATATATAAGTTACAAATTCTGACTTTGTTAGTGATGTGAAGGTATTACGTTGACATTGAAAATGAGTTCATAAAAAAATATAATTTTCATGTTCAAAATTAATTTTGTTAAACAATACACTTATAGTGTAATTATTTTGTTATTACATATTTCAAATAAATTTGTATATCATAATATTTTCATCATAATGTCATGAAAAATAGCATATTTTATAAAAAACCCGTGTATTTTACTATTCACAAAAATATACTATTTTATAAGAACCCAAACATTTATCTCAAAATTTATATGACTAGTAAAGGTAAAAAATTGTCTATATTTTATGAAAATAATTATCTTAGTATTAGAAATTTAATTTTTCTTAATAATCTTCATTTTCATGAAAAATATTGTTACTAAAATTAAAAATCATTTTGTAACACTATAAAACGTTTATGTAATATTATATTAAATTATCATAAAATCATTGTAAAAAAATATTTATTTTGAAATATATTTTGTAAACATTATTTTTCTTTTATATAAATTTTGTAATTATTAAATTTTTATTAAAATTTAATTACTCAAAAAAATAATAATACATAATTATTATTTCTTAAATTATTATATTTCATTTATATGGGGCCTAAATTATTATTATATTTTCATGGGTGATGTTACTATTAAAATGTTTATTATTAATATTCATATGGGTAAAAATACTATTCATAATGGTATAAAACAATACTTAAGGGTCATGTTACTATTCAGAAAAAATAATTTGATCATATCAGAAACTACAAATCTTATTGAGTTCAACCATGTACATCTATCTTTAGAAATGAAAATTATATAAGTAGATAAATTATGTTTATTGGATATGTTAAAAAAGTGACATTTCTTTCATTCAATTTTGAATTTATTTGTAAATCATTGGGAGGCTACATTCTCTCCTCCATAAAAAAGTGTTTTCCAAAAAATTCATTATTATACCTCAAAAAATGATTTGGGTATTTCATCATCACATGTTCCTTAGGATCTTATCTTGGATCTTCAATTTTATGATTTTACCAATGTAACTTCACCTGTAATGTATTCTTATTCCTCGACACCTGTTCTTTTGTGTTCGGAATCTAGACATGATCTTGACTCTGATATAAGTTTGGTTATAATTTTATTCCTTCAACAGTAAGAACATGTCTTCGTCTTGGAATGTACTTCTTTAACAAAGTGATGAGGAAAACATTTTGTAACATAGATTGTCTTGGTGGAATTTTCAAACGATAAGTCATACCCTTGATTCCCTCTAGAATTTCAAAAGGACCAATGTCCATGGGGCTTAGTCTCCCTATCATCCCAAATCATATAACACCCAACACCCATCATTGATAATTACCATATTAATCATTTCTAGATTCATATACATGGGGTCCATATAAATCCTCATTTTGTTTTGGTCTCCTCAATCCATTATGTTCAGTTTATAACCTACCTCATTTGTCTTTAATCAATATGAAGAAGCTCTAAATTATAACAATCCAAACATTTTAATAACATCATAATGTTTCCTCTTCAAATATTTTAATAACATTAATTACCATAAAAACTTATATAAAAACTGAATTCATCCTTACACATGTTATTGGATATATTCATATATCCGATAGAATTCTAAACTCCGTCAATGATAGCATAGACCCCTCATCGACAAGTAATTAATCAGATCAAAAATAATCACCACTAATCCAAATGAATAGTTTCTTTATCATTATCTCAACAAAAGTTATATATTTTGGACTTTCATTCCCCCAATCATGAATTTTTTAGATATTTTATCTTTCTAAAGAATATCTTCCCTTTTTACCACTCATCCGCTTGTTTGAAATTATTAATGAAAATGTAATGGAGTATAAAAATGATATATTTCATAATTCATATAACAAGTGGAATACTGATTAAATGTTAAATTTACATTATTCTTGAATAGGAATATTATCCATTCCACACCATCTGTTGTAGTATCATACAATGATCATTATCTAGCATCATCATTTGTGGTATATTCTTTTGATTATTGGGAAATTGATTCTCATATTGTTCTATAACTGTGCAATTCAATAATTTCATATTATAATCCTTGTCATTTCCCATTAAATCAAGAACATGGTGTCCTTTTTCACCATAATTATAACAAAGCCCCTTTACCATGAACCATTTCTCTCGGTGATTATTTACATATATATCACATGTGGTAAAACCCTTATTTCCCTTATTCCCTCCATCTATATTTTTATCTTCTATCTTATTATTATCTTTCTTCCCTTCCAATACATAGGAATTAGGGAATTATTTAAACATATAGTTATCACATGATACTATGTTATCATATGATGAAGATACATTCTAGAATATCTCTTATATAAATGATTGAGTAATGCAATGAGAGATATTACACTTCTTACTCTATTTATCAAACACATTAGTGATGTTATCATTCCATCTTCTATGAAATATTAATAATTAATTAAATATACTATATTTGATCATAAAATAATGAACATTCTATAACTCTAAATATGGTAGAAAATAGAACAAAAATGGATGGATCATAAATTCTAGAACCAAATACATTGGTTACATTGGGGGTATAAATCCTCAATAATGGTGGGTAAATTATATATGAATTTTCCAAAGAATATCCCGTGGGACTGTCAAACCAAGAGCCCAGTAATTTCCAATTTCATGTAAAAGTTTATCTTGAGTCAGGCCCATAATACATTTTCAGAGATGTTACTCTTTGGTAATTTTACGCTAGAAAGACGTCCACTTGTATTATTGAGACAATGATTTTTTTCACCAATGATCCACATAATCAATTACATACCAAAATCATAGAATGTTAATGTCTTTTTTCCCTCAAATACTATCATAGTGTTTTGATCCATAGTCCACATTTTTAAAATCAGGTATCCTTGTTTTATACAAAACATCTTTTAATACCAATTATAACGCACCGACCCCAGAATCCTGATGCTAGTGCATTACAACATTAAATTAGAATGATTAAAAGGACTAAAATCCTAACATAATAATTGGTTTAGTAGTAATAATGAAATTAGATACATATATATAACCCATTTTATTTTGGGAAATAAAAAATATATAATACATAACAAAATCCAATAAATTTCATTAATAAAAACTAAACAAATGGTATCTTCTTCATAACCTGGGGATGAAAACAAAATGAAATATGAGATCAAATGCTCAGTAAGGGTTAGATATAATGGATGTATGAAACCGTTACAATTGAATTATAAAAGAATATAAATAATCAATATGGAATCATGAGTGATAAAAAACAAAACTCCAAGCACTAACAGAGAATGAAAATGGATCCATAGATTTTTTCATAGTGAAAAAATCATGAAAAGTATTTATTGAATTATAAAAAATGGATTTATTATTATTTAGACATCATGTATCTATAACAAGAACCATCATACCATTGAAACCATTTATATATTGGGGTAGACATCTATATGATTATTTTTTTCACACAAACACAAAGGGTTTGTTGATGACTATTATGTCTCATGAAACCTGTCGATGCATTGAGAGGATATAACATGCCTCAACCATCACTTCAAGTCCAAATAATTATTGGTACAATGATTTAATATAAGAAATATATTCCTTTTCAATATCTGTATTGAGTTGGGGATATATATTCATAAATATTTCCTTTGATAAAATATAATTCAAAGTCAACATTCTGTGTAAAATGGTATACACTTAAGACAATTATCATAACCATTACCCAAGAATATGGATATTAAAAAGAATTTTAATTTCAAAGGATATTTTTTCCAAAGAGGCAGTAGATACACATCATATGAATTATTAAGATCACAATACCATGTACGTCCCAGTGTAATAGAGAATGAGGAAAAGTCACCAACCACATTATAATAAAACTATTAATATGACCAAAAATTAATAAAAATAAAAAGATTAATTTAAGAAGATGAATTTTAAGAGAATATTGATATTATATATATCTAATGCATACATACACCGCATACAAGAAATAATAGTGAATAATTGAAATCTCATGGAAATAAAAGTGGGATGAGGAACCCCTTACATAATGTCCAACTTAATTACACCGCTTTTGTACCCCATTAATAATAAAAATATGATTAATAAAATAATAATCCATAAGTTAATTATATTCAATTAATAAAAAAATTCTATTAATTTTATTGGATTATATTTTTTAATTTCCAATGATGAAATTAAAGCGTTTTGATGTCATATTTTACTTAAATATTGTCTACCTTGAACCATTTTCAATATTTTAATAAAAGTAATTTTTACATTAGTAATACTATATTAAAAATCCTAAAATACATGTAATTTAATAATTATATATTATTTATAATTATTATTTTCCATCCATGCATGTATTTGTGTGAACCGTTTTTCGAAATTTTTTTATAGGAAGTTAACTGACCATTAATGGGATGTTGTCGTAATTGTGGATGTAAATTTTTTTGATATTATATATATATAATACCTGAAGTAGGATAAAAAAATTAATATAATGTAAAATTACTCCATAAATAATTTTTAGAGTATATGGTTTTGAAAGGAATTGTAGTAGAAGAAGCAGAAGAAGACTTGCAGGAGGAGTTAATTAAGACTTACTCTTTAGTCAGTGTGTCTTCTCATACACAACCCTATAAATCCATTGGTGATTTCAGTTAGAAGACTCAGACCCTTTAGAATCAATAAAACATACATAGAAGTATCCAAATAGAGTATAAATTATGAATACATACAACCTTCAGAGTACTTGAAGAAATTCTTATATTCTTTAATGTATTAATTGGAATGGATGGACAAAATTAGTTTATCCACAATTGTAAAATCCTCACATAATATACCTAGTATTTTAAAATGACAAAATTCTAGTAGTTGTTCCCAAACATCACAGTTTATGTTGTTCATATTTACTAAATCATCTCTTACTCCATAATTATTAATTGTAATGGTGGTATTCAAATTTGGGTTTATTCAATGATTTTCTCAAACCATACTTGGTATTTCATTAATATATGTCTTTTGGGAGGTGTGAGAGGCAAATTACATATAAGGGATTGTTTCTCCATGTTTATAGAGCATGGGATAATTAATTCAAAATTTAATGGTTCGTTTATGAAATGTCTTCAAAGGAGAATGATGAAGGATAAATGTAAAACATACACGAATGACATGGGAGAAGATATATTTCAATTAAATTCACCTAATTCCATCAATATATATAATTAATTTTCAAAATAAAAGAAACAATAAATGGTGAATAAACCATAAAAATCTCATGATGGTGGGAAATAACATCTCACATGTGTTTCCAAAATCATAGTGATACACTTCTTCTATTATAAATTTAATCTGAACAAGAAGCGAAGAAATTCATGGAATCGACCTTGGTATATATTATGTAAAAAATAACAATTTAATTTTCATATATATCCTAAATAAATATATTAAATCTTTTGTTCCATGATTATTTCAATTTTAGAATAACATTTCTGGGGAATCATATTTTCTTACATGTTTCTGTGATAAACGTTGAGTACCTTTTTCATCTTTATTGCATATATCAAGGTCTATTAACTTTTATAACTAGTTTATATAAAATGGTGTGTCCTTAACAAAATTTATTTCCTCCAATATATAAATTATGAAAATCTCATCATCATGATGATACTTTTATTCAATATAAATTAAGAAACTAGGATCAATCCAATCCTAGTAAGAAAAATATCTAGTTTTGGAAAATTTTCCTAGTCCACCTTGGTAGTAGAGTATTTCCATCTCATATACCAGTCAATCTAGTATTATAGTTATTTGAAATTGGATGGAATTAGTGATATGTGAATTCTCCAATAACATATGTTGAATCACATATAAGTTTAACTTACTGTGTTGGAATTTGGGATGATTATGAATCATATTGTAACAACCCCAAACAATACATTATATTCTTAATAAATTAATATTTATTTCATTTATATAATTAATTATACACAAAAAAGGTAATATTATGCTACAGAAACTCTAATAAAAATTTTGGTACAAGAATCACTATGTTTTATTATACTAAACTCAATACAATCTTTTTGTGGTATCATTCGTGAAACACATAATTGAGTTTTACTGAACTACAATATACATTTATTAATATTACATAATATGGAAGTGATCGGATAGTTTTTATATTATATGGTGTGTATAGAAAATACTATATTATATTTAAAAACACTTCTATAATGTTCTTAAACCCATCCAATATATTTTACAGGCATAAAATAAGAACAAATCCTATTTTACACATAGAAACTTTATTATTGTAAAAGACAATTTTATCGAATTTTAATGGTGCACCAATTTTAAAAATACAATTTTTATATTTAATAGGAAAAGATAAACATAATTTTGTAAATATTAATATAAAAATTTTATTATGATAAATATTTTGTGTTTTTATGAGATTTTTCATTTATATTAGGTCGTGAAAAATAATGGATTTTAACAGAAATTTGTTTCTTCTTCTTAAACATTTTATTGTGTAAAATTATTTTTTAAGTTGGTTTTTCTCTATAATTACTTCAATAATAAATAAATTAATCATATTTATGTCATTGAAGTAAATTTGATATTGAAATCAGATATAAAAACATTTCAAACATTTGAACATATTTACATTATTCCCATCCATTCTAATATCATCAGCAATATAACTTTTAAATTAATTTCTAACAATTATGAGTTTGAAATTTGGAAATATGCATTCCCAATTTAGAATATGAATAATTTATAATTTCTAGTATGTTCAAATTAGTTTTGACCAAAAATATTTTTAAATTTAATTGAAATTAATTACAATGATTATAGTAAAATTACTTTTCTTATTGGTTAAACTTCATTCTTTTGGGGACAAATGAAATATATAGATGCCCAAAATACATTTTCTGAGAATAAATTGAACATTATCCTTATTATCTAATATTTTAATCATTATCCAAATATCATTATGTAATAGATACCTTTCAAAAGTGATTCCCTCTATATATTTACAATAATACATCTAATCCAGAACTATAAAAATGAACTCACTCCCTCACTAACTATCACCTCTTAAGACATTTGGCTAAAAAACATCCAAATATGATTAAAATATCCCCAAACAATCATCCTAGAATAATAAAGTTTTATAATTGTATAAATCTATATATTTTGGTATAAACCATAAGAAGATTCCAAAAAGTTATGTAAAGTTATTCAACGACATATTTTTTATTTATTTATCAATACATTCAATTATTATTATATATTGATTATATAATAACAATAATATCCTAAATATAAGTGTATTGTTTCCAATATGGTAAGTACATAAAAATATTATCAATTATATAAAATATGAAACACAATCATCATTCATGTATATGACTGACTATCTCCTCAAGAACTGATGCCAATTGTTCTTCCATTACCACAATAGAAGGATTGAAAAAATGTAGGATTTATAGTTAATATATTAAATATATGATACTAATAATTTATTTATTCTTATTTAATTTATATATAACTCATAAATTCATTCATTCAATTTTGTTGGAATATGATATCATCTTTTGTGGCTGCACGGACTGTTGCCTCCTCAAATAAATGTGATTCACTCCCACAATAGATGAATTGTATGAACGATGGTTTCTATAGAAAAAATTGCTATAAATGAAATATATATTATAATATAACTATAATAAAAATATATATCATTTAATTCTCATTCTTTTTATACAGCAATAAAATGGAATGAGAATTTATGCATATATATGGCCTATAATCTCCATTGATAGTACATTATATTTTATTTAAAAAATATTTATGCATTACTCTATATACATATGTAGAAATTATGCGATATAAAATAACTAATTTTATTATTAGTGGAATAATTACATTTTTTAATAAAATATATAATTATATTTATTACTCTTTAACACAATAAAGAAGTGAAATCATTATCCCGTCACTTGTGGTCTACCGCCTCCTCTAAGTGATGTGATTCGTTTCTCCTGAAAAAAATTATATATAAAATGTTATATGACTAAACAATATTCTAATAATTATATATTTATATATATACCATTATGAATGTTACATTGATTCTCTATATAATTATCATTGATAAATGGAATCATTACAAACACATACGTACAACCCACCGTCTACATGATTGTAATATTAGTACATTATTCATAAACATATTACATGAATGGTTTTGAAAGTATAATTGATGAATTATTAAAATAAATATTTAATTATAATTATTATGGAGATATTTAAATAACAAACCTTTGACTGTAGCCAACAAAACAAATTATTTTAGGCACATAAGCCAAATATAGTAATGAAATCCAATATAAAATTAATTGATTTGGTTATTTTTAATGATTATTTATAGGTGAAAAAATTAATAATAAAATTAAAAATACATCTCAAAAATATAAATATTTAATACAATATTATTATTTAGGACGATTCAGACACTTCTATTATGATGGACTCAAGATAAAGTATTTCATCTCAATATTCATTCTATTGAGGCTTATATGTTATTATGAACCAATTCACATCTACGTGGTCTATATGATGTCCTATTGAAATGTAATATCATGACTCGTTTTTTATTCATGTTATTTTTTGGTTCACATGGAATCATTTCATCTTTGGTATTTTAAATTGATAATTACTAACTAGTGACATTTTTTATCACTCTCACACACTTTTTGGATAGTGAACATTCACATAAAAGTATATCTTTATTATATTCATTTTCGTTGGAAACTAAATTCCACAAAAATATAAATTTTATTTTATGATGGATATGATTATATACTAAACTATGTCCCATTTTTACATATGATATCTACCTTGCATGTTTTTAATTTAACCAAATTAATATTAATAAATCAGTATACATTAAAGGATATGAATATTTTACAAGGCATATTGTTTATTAATTAAATCAATAATCATATTTATATGGAACTCTATGGAATGGTTTGAAAGGGTTTGGGGACCATTTAATGAAATTCCCTCAATTTATCGATAGAATCATTAGATGAATGTGTTGGAAAAATTAGATGGGTTTCTATCAAATACGCTAAAGTTCCATGTGAAAGGTATTTATAGAAAATGAACCATATACCTAGGAAATATGGAGACCAATAATTTATGAATTTCATTTATTTATAATTAATTAATTAATTATTATTGTCAATCCTATTGTTTATTTGATGTTATATATGGATGAAATTCATAAAATGTTTATTGTCTAAATGTCATGTGTTTCACTTATTTACATTCCCATATTGATTACAAATTCTGATGAACATTAAATGGAATTTATTTTTTGTATTTTAAATTTTTATATTGATTATTCATTTTTAATTAATGATATCTTATTACATACTTATACCTTACTATGAATTTCACCTCACCCCTTCTCCCATTACCCATGATGCAAGGAAGAAATCATTGGAATAAATTTAAAGGATGATTTTTATCTCATTTTATTATGTTTTATGTTTTATTTTCCCTTACCCAATGTAATATGGGTATCATGCAAGTAAATTATATATTCCTAAAATTCTAAAAAGATTGGTATTTTGAGATTTGATTTGTTGTAACTATTCCAATGTAATAAATTAAGGCACCATCTATGGTTTTATGGAGTCTGAGGAATTAATTTTGGGGTGAATTAATGCTTAGTATAAACCTATAAAACTATATATAGGATGATAGAAATCAGAATAAATTACCCTATGATTGAATTTCAAGATATATATCAATATATATATATATATTGATGAATATCCAAAATCCCAATTTATTTATTATAATATAAGATATAGAATCAATTTATATTTTATGATAAGTATATAACTATTTTGGGGATTAATTATTATATTATATTCTTTTATGAACATATATTATTTATTCCATTGTTTATAAATGGAACCTATAAGGAATAAGTGTATAAATACATATGTCTAATGTATAGGTTTCCCTGTTGATAAAACTGATTTATCTGGTATTCGAATTTGGAATGTTAGGGATGTACTAGAGAGGATATATGATGTTATAACATATTTCCTTTCACATGTAGAGAAAACTATTCCATGGTGCCATTCTCCTATAAGAGATTTATTTATATGACAGAATATGACATCAATTAGTGGGACTACTAATCCAATGGTAGTTGAGAAATGTATTATTTATTTGGAGAATATATTTATGTAATTGGGATGTGATAAAAAGATAAAAGGTTAATATTTGAGCATTTTATATAAATTTAAATGCTTATCAATGGTGGTCATATATCAATAATACTCAAGAAGGTGACAAAATAGGGATTATCGAATGAAAATATTTTAAGGACAGATTCTAGGAAAAATATTTCCTTGAAGTGAAAAAAATAAAGATGAAGAAATATTTTCATTGGATAAATAAAATAGAAGACGAAGGTGTCAAAGATTTTGAATCCACTTTTATAATGTCATCATTGAATTCAACAGATTATATATACAATACAAAGTACAAGATTTAACACTTCATTTAAGGAATTATGTAAGGTCTCTAAAGGGAACTGGTCCACTAAAATTATACATCATATGATGAAATAGATTATTTTAAATAAAAATGGATATTAAAGTTTCTAAGATCAATATATCCAATGGAAATCAGGACCGGAAGTGTTAATATGAATACAATGAGAATGATAATAAATCAAAATAGAATATTATAAAATTACCATTGTGTTATATCCTTATAATGAATCACCGAAAAAAATTCATAAATTGATTGTCATTTTTTATAACTGTGGATAAAGGGTTAAAATGTTGAATAATGAATTTTTAATATATAAAACACATTAATGCATTCTTAAAATATTATCGATATTTCCTACTATGGAAAAAAATATTCTATGCTTCAAGGGAACCTAACCCAGAAGAAGCTAAGGGATGAAATTCAATCATGTGTTATTGATACAATTGTAGTGAAAGGATTAATTTTATTATGTATTTGGATCATTGATTAATGATGAAAATTTATTTTATCGATGATATCCTAATTAAGAGATTTATTGAATGTATAAGGATTATGCAATTGTACTATTTCATTAAACATTTCGTAGAACATAATGAACTATACATAGAATTTTTATTTAGTGTCAATTACATCATCATAGAAAACATTATATTGGGGAAATAAAGTATTTAATATTTTCCTCCTGTTGAGATAATGGTTTTTGGATAAATAATTTATTGATAGGGATATATTAAATTTAATATTATGGGAAACAATAAAATTTCTTAATGATTATTGGAAATTTTGTTTATGATATCATTGATGGATTTAAAAAAATATTTAATTATATATCCAATAAAATTTGTTTTAATTTTGGAAAAGAATGAATTTGATAATCAAATTAATATTTCTAGAAATTCACATTATCACTATGTTTCATGTGAATTTATAATGAAGGTGTTCACATGTTCAGTATGTTAGGATTAAAGAGATAAATAATTTTTATTAAAGGTTAATGATATTTTCATTTTTGAAATCTAGTGACATTACATTTTATGTGTTGGATCATATTCTTTTGTAAAAGATAACATTTTATTAAATGGATCACGTTGATCTTTCAACATGTTTTTAGAGATAATTGTGTTACTTCACCAAAAAAATGCAATCTATGATAAAAGATAATGTGCAAATAGTTCATGTAATAAGCATATGATGTTATTTCTTTTATAGAAACATGTATTTACTTATGTTTTTATATAATGAAATAAGTCCTCATGTATAAGAAAAGGGTCTTGAAAACATTTTGGCCCATTGTCATCATTTTTGTAGACATATGTTATCATTTTCACACAACTAGTTTATTGATCTGTAGTCAAGAACATTTTCATGAAAGTTTCATCTATTACTGTCAATCGTACCGTGATAGATAGATTTTTATTTCATTTCTGTGTTTTTAGTAATGTTCTTTTATTTGATAGCCCAGTTTTTTAATGACCTTCACATTACATGTCCATATTATTATGAATATTTTTATTTACCAAATTTATGATGATGGAATTTTAAAATATATAATATCAAAATATCAAACCCTCAAACACTGAGATCAAAGTGGAAATGTGAGGACACAAATTATTTTTAATGGGGAGATGTAACACCAAGATAATTAATAATATTTTTTAAGAATAAATTTAATTTTATTTAATGCATATTTATTCAAAATAAAAAATAAATCATATTAAAAACAAAACAAAAATATTTTCTTGTGGAACTCACAATACCATTTTGGCATGTATTACACATAACAACTATATTCTTTGATAGCTTGTGTTACAGGCATGGTCGAGTTTTACATAATGATAATATGTTATTAATATTATTATTAAAAATGTAATCTATTACCTTGATGTAATATTGGTGGGTGTGAATAGTAAAAACTATATTATGTTAATTTTTTTGACATTCAACCAATAGATTTTATGTGTATAATATAAAAATAAATCCAATTTTATTCTTAAACTATTGAATTTTACTAGTAGAAAAATTTTCCACCTTTTAAGGGTGAACATGTTTTATATCCATAATATTGAAAACTCTTAAAAATATTATGTGAGAATAAAAATTATATTTTAAATCCAAATTTCAATCTTATCATACGGTAACTGTTTTAATTTTTTGAGGCGATTCATTTTTGATGAATAATGAAAAGTAATGAATTTTAGTTGAAAACTAAAATTTTGTCTAAATTGGTTTTTTTAATTATATTTTCATTTTATTTTATTGTATAATTAGATCAATTAGACCTCAATTAATAAAATTTATTAAATATTAATAAATAGAACAATGAAATTGGATATATAATAAATTTCAAAAATATGTACATTTTTATATTAAATACCTACTTTCTCATCCTATATACAAGATTGATATTATATTACATTTCTCCACATTTGTAATATTAATTTTAATCAATGGTTTAAATTTTTTTAATTAGCCTATTTTATAATTTATATTATCTTGAACATAGTTTTTGATGAAAGATATGACTAAATGAAATTAAAATTATCTACAGTCATTAAGTTATTAATGACATTACTTTGTTTTTAATATTTAATAATAATGGAAAAGCAACCTATAGATATGTCAAAAATTCATGGGATGAGAATAATTAGACCATTAAACATATTGGATCTAATTATAGTAATTAATTTACGTACATAATGTACGAGTGATAACTCAATAGTGTTCAGTTTTTTATATATTCAAGAATGTCCCTCATTCTCGACTATAAAAAGGCTCTCACCGCATCTCATCACTTATTTACAAAACTAAATCCATTTGTGACAACCAAACCCTACATAAATAATATATTAAAATCCATCACCACATCCTAGAATCCTCACGTTGTGTAGAATTGCAACCAAGGAAGACTATTGGTATAATCCAAAATGAGTTACTCGAAACTAAGGAAACGTGCTTCAATGAGAATTTTTTTATTTGTTTATCAATCAATTAAATTTATATTATATATTTATTATATAATAATTTTGGTATTGTAAAAATATTGGGATTTTTTAAAATATTAATATGACCTACAACTACACACACATCCATTAAATGGGATACAAAATCATCATTTGCGTGTATGGCTAACAACCACCTCGTGAACTAATTTAAATTGTTCTTCCAAAACCCCATTTAAAATATGGAAGAAATGATGTATTAATTGTTCTTATATGATATATATATGAAATTTTTAATTAATTTTTGATTATTTTATTATTATTTAAAACCCAACATCACACTTTAGATTTTGCGGGAATATGAAATGATGGCTTGTGGATGTTAGGACTACGACCTCCTAAAAGTGATATGATTTATTAAAAAATTAATGTTATGTATTTGGAATTAATTAAATAAAAAAATGTCATGTATGAAATAAATATGATACTTAAATTATAATATACATATATACCATTTACTTTTCATTCATTTAATTCAAAAAGAAAATGTATGCAATGTTCGTGTATATTTACGACCTACAGTCTCCCTAAACGGTGCATTTCATTTTATATAAAATAATATATTGGATTATTATAAACAAATATATATGAATATTTATTATACACATGATATATTTAAATTATTCATGACATATTTAAATTTTTGGTAATATAATATATTATATTCCCTTTTACCTATTCCCAAACTAATAAAGTTATTACATCATCCATGGAAATATGCAATACCGCCTCCTCGAAGCTGCATGATTCGTTTTTCATTACTATTATTCTCTATTAATGTGAATATGAATAAATAATATTGTATTTTTTATATAATGATCTTTTAGTAAATATAATTGTTTCTTTTCTTATCACTATAATGACAATAAAAAAATTGTAACGTTGCACAAGCATAGGTAAAACCTACCATCTAAATGATTGTGATGTTAGTTAATTTTATGGAAAAAAATTCAATGATTAGTTTTAAAATTATAATACATATATAAATATAATTATTATTTCATTATTATTATTATGATAATGTTTAAATAATTTCTGTTTGACCATAATCTACCTACAAATGTTGTTTTTTTCACAGATGTTATACATGGTCTAGACATTCGACAAAAATGTAATTGATTTAGTGATTTTGTACAACATGTAAATAGGTGAAATAAAAGTAATAATAAACATGAAAAATTTTCTAAATAATTTAAATACATAAAAAAGTTTAGCATTTTGGAGGATAATGACACATGTGACTATTCGTACAAAAGATGATATATTTTTCCTCAATTTACATTTCATTGAATCTTATTTTTTATTATAAACCATTTAAATTTTATGTGGTCTATATATTTCCACATTGACATGTAATGTCAGGATTAATTATTTCTTTTTGGTATTCTATATTTTAATTTTAATAATTTCAACCAATTGATGTTTTCATAAAAATTACCAAGATGCGATTGTTGTTGAGAAATCTAACTTTTTTGTGATTGTTAACATTCTCTTAAAACATACATTTTATAGTAATCAATTTATTTGAACATTAAATTACTATAAAATATTCATCTTTTTATCATGTCAATGATTATTTTCTAAACCGTAATCCATTTATAAATATGATATCATGATTTAATGTTATTTGTTTGACTGGGAATATATTAATAAATCTGTATCCTTTTCTAAATAATGATATATAATTAGATACATTATATATTAATTTAATCGATTATTCAATATATAAAGAATTACTTAGAATGTTATGACATTAGTTGGTGAAAATTTAATTTTATCCAATGAATTCATTGATAATATCTTGTGATGAAATGATTTTCTAAATCACATGGGTTTCAACCTATTATGCTAAATTGTCTTGTAAAATGTCTTGACAGTGATGGTACCATATAACTGAGAATAATGGTGTCTAATATTTAATTATTTTATATACTCTGAATTCATATCATTTTTAATATTATCATTGAGAATTTTTTTGAAATTATCTACTAATTTATTTTAATCATTTTTTAATGAATAAATATCATTTACAATAGTTATTTACATTCCCATATTTATTATGACAAATCCATGTAGTCAAATAGAATTTTTTTAGTTATTTTTCATAACATATTTTTTATTCTTCTTTTATTCATGATAGCATTCTACATAGTCAAACCATATTGATAATTTATGATCCCATATTTTGTTTCTTTTACCCTAGTAAAAAAGATGAAATATTTGAATATGATTTCAAAGATTCAATGCATCTGTTTTAATTATGTATCATGTTCATTTCGCTACTACACAGTGTAATATGGATATCATGTATTTTATTTAGTTTTCCAAAACCACTAATCTAATAATTCACGGGGTATTTTATTCATTTTAACATGATAATGTAATAATGTAAGGCACTGGGTCAGAGAATATTCCATTAGGGCATTACATCGTTGATGAAACCATCTTCTAGTGAATTTTTTCTCCTACTAGTTTTTGTGATAGAAAAATTCTTGTTATTTTCTCATATAATAGATTAACATATTTATTGTTAGTTTTGACAACCAATTGGAAATTGAAATGATTTTCAAGATCACCCAATATCGCTTCTAGAAGTTAATAAATTACTGTTTTAGCATAATCTATTATGATCTCTATAATAGTGGCAGTATCGAAAAAATTAACTTCTGAAACTGCCACCTAAAAACTCAAAATTAACCAATTGTGGCTTTCTTACATCGGATTAAACTATTTTCATATCTATGAAGTATTGGAATTTTATATTTTATAAATTTATATGAATAATATTAAATACATATATGGAATTTACATACCATATAGAATTTCCCAATCTATCATGGATTCTATGATACCCTCTTGTAAGAATTTTAGATAGCCTTATACTAAAATTGTTATGGATTCATTTTAATTAAGGTATAGGTTGGGGATTTATATGGTGAACAAATTAAATTTTTTGTTGATTTAATGTGTCATTAACATCTCAAATATATATAATGAAAGGCCTGAGTTTTCATATCCTCTAGATGTAGGTTAACAATTGAGAACCAATGATTACATGAGAATAGATAAATTGATACTCACTATCACGAGCTGACAACCTACCCATAATATTTTTTAAGGACTAGTAATTCAACATTAAAAATTCCCATTTTTAATATTCCAAATGTTTTGATAATTTTGTTCATCCCCAACACAACTAAACAAATCTAATTGACCCTTACAGATTTGGAAACAATCACAGATTTCTCTAATACATCCCCAACCTTTAATTTAGAGGCCAAAATAATATATAAACATATTTATATTGATATAAATGATAATATGAGGAATAATATACCACAATAAAATTTAACATACAAAAAAGGATATTAATTTCTCCTCCTTCAATAATTTCCCAATAAGCCTTAGAGATCCACAGTTTTAGTGATTTTTTTGAATTTCTGTCAAATTGGACATGGTTATTCCCATGATAAATTCATTAATATGAATGATAACTCCCTATAATTTTCATTATATTAGGGATTAAAATTTTTCACCATGAAACATTTGTCAAAATTGTATATCTCTATTACATGGGTGGGAAAATCATGGAATTATAAAAAATGGAGGACATATCAAGAAACATAACAATCATGTAAACTATTATAGAGGTATCAATGATAATATACATGTACATGTGGATTATTTCTACCTATCCTCAGAAAAGATGAAATTTATTCCTTCCCTTACTCCCCCAGATGGTGAAAAATAGAATTAAAAAAACTGATTTGATTGGTGAAGGTTAGTTTGACCCAATAGTTATCAAGCATACCAAATTTATTTAGATTAAAATCAAATTCATTAAAATATTACCATACCTAGAATGTAATTCCAAAACCTTTTTATACAACCCTAAGAATTATAGGACCTAATTTTGTGACTTTCCTATCTTCGGAGTTATTGTTACGTCATTCATGATTAATCTGTAGTTGTTCTTGTCTAGATGAAGTTTACAATGTTTTATGGTATTTATGGGTTTCACAATAGAATATTAACTTATACATTTATGGTTTCTATAATAAATCCCTAGAATAGTGATATATAAACCATTTCTAAATTCATATTACAATAGATAAATAGTATGAAATGTTATTAATCAATACAATAGGATTCTTGCCATTTGTATGCAATAAATATCCATTTAGTTAGATCATATCTGATAACATATTGTCTTATATGATTGCGCACATAATATAATATAAGAGATAATTCGTTTTTGAATTTTTTTTATTATGACCGGCATCAACTCTGCAAATCATATCGATCAATCTTGTGAACATATATAGTTAATTCTTATAATGTAATTGGGTCAATTAATTAAGAAGAAAAAATTTCTAGTGGAATCCTAAAATCCAAAAAAAATTAAAAATATGATTTCCATAACAATAAATATATGGATATCATGTAATAACTGTGTATAATAGGGTACTTAGCATAGTGAATACACAAAATTATAGACATACATAAGGGGGGATATAAATAAGAAAATGATTCCAATTAGATGAATTGATAATTTCTTCCAGTTATAGTGCTCAAAATGTTTATTTGTTCCTTAATAGGGTGGAAAGATTAAGGAACATGAATATTACAATGTGGAAGAAGGAAAAATTTTGTGGAGGGTGGTCTCTCTATTTATAAAAGATTCCATGATTCATCAATTACAACACATGGTGTGTACACGCATTTTGGAAATCTCTTAATGGACAATGTGCCTCATGGAGACATTGTAGTAACAATATATATTTTGATTACTTTCGAATTGACTCCACCTTATGTTGGAGAGAATCAACTCTTTGTTGTGTGTGTGTGGTGTGTATTTATTTCCATTGAATCAAAATATAGTTTAAATAAAAAATCAAATCCAGTATTCTTACATACCATGTGGTTTTGGCTTGAAGAATCATTCTGATATGGGCTACCCAAAAATTGGTTATGTAGGAAGACAATAACATACCTCTATAAACCATTACCATTTTCTGAATATCGGATCTGCATTGTCTACTACAAATAATCATGTGTCGGCCAACCACATGCTTAGGATTCAATGTTTAAGTATATGGTTGCTTACCCACTTTGTGGATCCATAGATAGGCAAAACCACACCCCACAAACATCACATGTGGTTTGATGATTAAATATATCTCACATGGACTCTATCACTATGAAATAACATATTTTTTTTACAATGATAGAGTTAATTACTCCATGACAACCTACTCATTCTTTATTTCTAATGTTATTTCACAACATTCCCTAGTTTTATCCTATGAACATTAAATAGTGGAAATCTCTTATGGTCACCAAATTATTGTACACTAAATTACTATATAATTCATATATGTATACCCATTTAACCATCTTCTTCATATGAAATTCTTCCATCTTTTTCACACCCAATATGTTTTATACCATATGATGAATTAATTATTTAGACACCATTTAGTCACCCCTCCATACCACACAACCACCAATTTTAGAAATAATTTTATCTAGACCCTAGTTATAAATAATCATGACCTATACTAATTTGGGAATTTATTATAAAATGAATGGGTAAATACATATTTAGATAAAAAACAAATATCAGAGAAGACACGATCTTTCAAAAATCCAAATTTAGATCACTCTCACAAATGTTTCTCCTATGAACTTCATTCTCGTAGGAATTTTTCCATGAAAATAACCCAAAACATACCCCCTCCAATGATGATTTAAAAAATAGTTCCACCATGCTCTTATTTTATCGATCTAACCATGTGTTCCCCCAATTATATTGTAACCACATTGAAGCTTCTTCTTCCCACACCCCAATGTGGATCAACCCCCTTGATAGTGGACTTAGTGGATCATACCCTTGGATGGAAGACCATAAATTATAGTCCCCTTAATAAACTACTTAAGGGGGATAGTCACTTTTAGTAGATCCTCCATAGATAACCTTGGTGGACACAATTCCCTTAGTTGATCACTAAATAGTAAATGACTACCTCCATAAACTATTTTCATGGAGTTACCACATTCATGATTCAACATCACGGAATCATGCCCCATTAGAGGTACCTAGGCTAGGAATACATCCCCACACATAATATACCTGTATCATAAAAATATTATTTTCAAATATCTATGTATTTTATCCCCCACTAGGAGACAACCACACGTGTCAACTTATTTTGGTTCTCTAAACACCTTTTTTATGAAAGATTTCTTGTTTAATTTTTATTCACCCAATGGCCTCCATTTTCCATGTAGGTCAAAAAATGTCCATATTGAGAGCTCTTATATATTAACCAATAATAAAAGATTTGGATATCGTTAATTATGTAGTTCTTCTCCTTTAATCATGCATTCCCATCATAATCTAGATCTCCCTCTTTTCCTCTCTAATTGAAATATCCAAAATGATATTTTTAATCATTTATCCACTTGATATAGAGGGACCTAATCATAATTATTCCAGTGATAATTCTATTGACATGGAGTACCCAACCATGCTCCCAATTCTAATCCAAAATCCATGAAATCTTGTTATTAATTAACAAAAAAATGAACCAAGATAGATCATATTAATGATTTTATCCCATTGAATAGTCATTGGTGATAAAGTGATAATATAGATATTGGGAATTATTTATTTATTATATACATAAGAATAAGAAGTGTATTCGAACCAGCAAGTCAAAATAAATTTTATATTTTCAAATCATCCTTTTATGATATGTCCCAAAAGTATAATGATAAATCCTTCAACCAATGTATTAGTTACAATATTTTAATCATAAATAAAATGTATGTGTCATGTGATATAAAAATTCCTGATATTTTTTTTTTCAGAATAATTTTTAACATCAGGGTATTGTCTTACAACGTGATCATAAACTATGTAATTCATATATCATTGGTTCTGATTAATATTCATCAGGATAGATTCGACACATTCCTTTGGTTGAAACACATCACTATATTCTACCTCTACAATTATTTAACTATACTCTTGAAATGGTTATCTAGAAATGGATACTCTAACATATGATGGAAGCCATCAATTATTGGACACCATTTCTTGTTCATTCATTCTGCACGACATTAAACATTTTGGAAGTGGTCCTTATCAAATGTCTTTAAAATTAATGACATCTCACAGTGTGATAAACATAACTACTTGGGTTCTAATAATCTTTTCAGGGTTATATTGGAATACCTTCTTATGTCCCCTATCATGATACCAGAAAACCCAATTCGACCCATATATGGTAAAAAAACTCAAAAATTCACATTATTTTTGAATTAATATATACTACCACATTTATCAAAATTAATACATATTAAGAACATTATTGATAACTACAAATACAACTATATTCTCACATTAATGTTGTACATATTATTTATTAAATAAATCCCAAACAATAATGTTGATAACACATTATTTGCAATGGAGTTACTTGTTCAATCTTAGGATCCTTCATGGATTACATAATATTAATTTTATATTATTGAGTTCAATAGTAAAAAACTTTCCACTGAAAAACGTTTCATGATTCATATCGTCCAACCTTTTATTGAAATAATATTCTATAATGTCACACATAATGTCTTACTATCATCCTTTCACTGTAATTAAGGTCCACCTAAACACAAAACAAGAAAGGTGAGATCACGTGATGATGTTTTCGATCAAAAACAATTACATTTATGTAGTAACTATATTAAATATTAGAGAAAACTAATCCATCTTGTAGCTATTTTCTTTATAAACTATTATTTTACACATATAATGAGGCATATTTAGTAATTTTATTAATGAATGGCCATGAATATTATATAAAAAAGATTGAAAATCTTATGTTTGAAAAATAGTTCATTAATTCAGAACTCATAATTGATAGAAAACTAAATAACCACTAATATTTTCTTAGATAATTATATTTCAATATACATGTTATATATAAAGACAGTTTTCCGTCAATCATATTCTGATCATCCAAGAATGTTTTTTAAAAATTCCCCCAAAAAACATACTTATTATTAAATTTAATTTATTAGGAATATTGAAATAAATGTGCATTTAAATTGATGTCAGGGTAAGTGATGTTCAAGAATAGACATCCACTCATTTGGAATCAATTTTCATTTAATGTTCTCAATTTTACCCATAAGTTAATCCAAATTTCCTTATGTTCACATTACCATTATTAATAAATCTTTTACATGATAACTTATTCTAACTCCTCAAATATATATGAGAATTAACCAACATTCAAAAATTATAATTATAAAAATAAAATATAATTTATTTGAATCATTTTCTAATTGTTGTCGAAATTTTTTATTATATATGTACAATCAAAACATAAAATTTTATTTTCTTATAAAAAAATATAGTTTTTAACATATATTAAATTTATTTTAATTAATTAATTTTTAATAAATAATACCCAAATGTTTAATTATGTTTATATATATAAAAGAAATAAATCTCTCCAAAATAAGTTTTTTATCAATAATTTTATAATTTTCTATAAAAATACATTATATATAATAACACCACTTTTTATGAAAATATAACTTTTTAAAATTAAATGATTCTATTACTAATTAATATAATTTTATTATATATATAGAAACTATTTGTTGTTTTTTATCATATATATTTTTTTAAAAATCTCTCTCATTTTATTAAATTTTCAATTTAATTTAATTTCTCAAAATTCATAATTTATAGAAATAATTAATATAATGAAAATATATGATTTGTTTATTACATTAATAATTATATGTTTTTATAATCATAAATTATTTATTAAAACACTTTTAGGACCACCATATAGTACATAAGTCTAAAATAAAAAACCAATATATTTCAAGGTGTTGATTCAACTAGTGTTGATCGAATAGTGATTTCCCAAAATATTTATCTTAATATAGCTTGACAATCATACACCCAAATCTGGTACAATGAAAATTCAGTTCATATGGGTATAATACCAATAGAAATAGATAATATTTAAAAATCTATATATATAAAACAAAAAATCCAATATTGAGTCACCAAATAAAACACTATTAATGTTTAGAGTTTTTGAGATATTAGAAAAACACGTACAGTAAAAAACTTCATATATTACTTCTCAAATTTAATTGCATTACACTATACCCATATCTTATTATTCTATAACAAGTAATCAAAATCTCGTACAAATGTAACCTCACATGATACCCTTTTTGAAATTCCTTATATAATATTTTTCATTATAGTATTGTAAAATAGAAACAGAAGGAAGGGTAAGACCAGTTTCAAGGTAAAGGGAATATATAAGAGATACATATAGATTGTATAATATACTTTTAATATTAGAATAAAGAATGAGAACATAATAAACATGTATAATAATGACAAAAAAATTCATACCCATTAAACATTGGATCATAAAACATGATTCATTTTATAAATCTTTAACATAATAAATATGTAATATTAGTCAAAAATCATTAACAATATGGAATAAATATTATTATAGAATAATATTAGAACCCGCGTAGAGAATAGGAAAATTATTTTAGTTTTATAGGGATTTTTTTCATTGAATAACCTAAATAGTAGTATATAATATTCACTAATTTGTAACATCTATATAGTTAACTAAATCATCCATTTATAGGTAGTTGTATTTATCAATATTAATCACAACTTACATGTGACATATATTTAGTAATATTCATCATCTCTTAGAAATAACACACGCATAATTATCTTCTTCACATTACCCAAATCATTTTACGTATAATAAATTATTGTCCCATCTATCACATAATGAAAACAACATATATTTTATGTATAATATTATAGAAACATTCATAATTCCATTATAGTGTAATGTAGAAATCAAAATGGTTTTCATATTCATTTTATCATCAACTAATGTTAATCCTCCCATTGAATAAATGTGGATGTTATAAAAAGAAAATATTAATATTTAAACATATATAATATTCAAGGATGTTAAAATTAAATAAAAATAACTTTAATAATGAAATAGATCATTTCATTGAAATCCTAATAATTATCCATTTTTGGTATATTTATAAAATAATAAATTTCAAAATATTGAGATGATCAATTTCATTAAAAATAATCATAAAGTCTTTCAATTAAATTTTCTAGTAAAATATCAATAATTCTGGTACAAAAAGTAATTCATCTTATAAATGATAAAATAATTATTATTTTCAAATAATGCTAAAGAATGTAAAAGGCGTCCCATTGAAAAAAAATATAGAGTATTAATATTTTTTTTATAATGGTATCCATTGGAAAAAATATTTCTATTATCATTTATTTATTTATAGAAAAGAACCACTATGAATATTTGTAATGAAAAAAGTCAAGAAGGGGAAATGATTATGAAAAAGAATAATGATAGATTTTATTAGAAACATTCTATGAATCATTATGTGCACCAATGTTTGTAAAATGTTCATAAAATAATATTGAAACAAAAAGTAACCAAATGATATGAAATTATATGGGTTTTAAGAGATAATAAGATTATAATTTCATTAAATGAGATTCAATCATGAACAATTACAATTAAAAATGATATTTCCACATCTATTAATACCAAATAAATAAGATTTAAATTTGATTCTACTTGATAGTGTAATTTAAAATAAAATTGTAAATACAATAAATATAAGTATATTCATTATATAATATTTGAATGTTCCCATATATAATCCATTTAAATAAAATTATTATTCTAACATGAATCATTTCTTAATGAAAAAATATTCAGATGAAGAAAACATATGGTTTTGCTAATCTATGAATCAAGAAAACCAGAAATAGAGAACCATAGATATATTTATAAATTAATTTAATTTTTAGGAAACGAATTATAAAATAAATTCATCTGAATTATATACCCCATAAAAAGGAATAAGATTTTAATAATGAATATGAATCTTAGAAATAATTAAAACGTCATTCTACATATTAGACAATTAAAACATCTTTCCACATATTTAGTAATATTTCTTTTGTAAATTCCTCATTTTGTGTGTTAAATGTTCTACTTTTCATTTTTGTTTTAGTGTAGATGTTCTGATAATTTTACATGGTTCATGGGTTTATAATATAAATAATTACAATAAATCCAAAATTATCATATATGTTCATTATATACACTTTTATATCCATTAATATAAAGTGGTTATGATATATGAAAAACAAGACTTTTGGAAAATGGTTTTCTATTCATATGTACGAGTAATATTTTCACTTTTAAATAGGTGGAATAAAATAGAGGTAAATTATAACTGATCTTTCTAAAATCATAATTATAACGTATAAATATATATATTATATATATTATATACATTCATTATTTTTATTCTAGTGTCCATTAATATTAACAGATAAAGGAAAACAAATCACATCGCTTCATGGAGGTGGCAATCCCCATATACACATGTTTGATGTTATCATTATAAAAAAGATCAGAAGGTCATAAAATAGATAATATTATACCTATAAAAAAGCATAGAAATTTTATAAATATTATATATGACCATTATATTCATCTATGTATCTAACCATGAGAGATACTGATGAAACATAAAATAAATCGCCCTTGGAGATAACAGTCTCTACGTACACCTGATAAGGGTTTAAATATTCATTTAGATGGATGATGGAAGGATTATTATTATTATATTGAAATAATAAAATTAGAAATATATATTTTTAATAAATTCACTATATTAATATGGTGAAATAACATATGGATGATTGAGAAGAATAAATAAGAATAAATGATTTAGTGAGGATGATTACCTCTTCTATGAGACACCTCGTAGTGATATTTTTTTCAGTAACATTTTTTTTCTATTAAAATATTTAAATATTTTTGTATGATGATGTTTCATTAATTATTATAAATAAACAATACCATAAAAGCACTAAATGAATAATTTTTTTAGAAAAATGTGTTTCTATGAATAAAATTGATTTTATTGATACTTCATTCATAGTTACAACCACTAGATGAATATTAATATATTTTACACAATACATGATGCAATTTTCATGAAACCCAGTATCATAGATGTAAAGACCCAAAATTCAATATAATTTTATTAATTATAATGAATTTTTATGATGTCATGAACTCTGATAGCATGTGATCTTGAGGCCCAGAGAGCCTTGAATGATTCGTCAAAATAGTGGTAAGTATAAAATAGAGTGGGTGAGTATTTTTCCAAAAAAGTGGAATAAATCTTTAATGAGTTCTAGATTTAGAAATATGAGGGCACCATTGCTTTCAGAATAGATAGTTTATCATAGGTGCGACATAATTTAAGTCGGTGTGGGTCTCTAATGAGAAAACATGAAAATGGTATAACCATTAATACAATAATTAAATAAAATTATTATATTTTTCAAATTCTTTTAACTCATGAATGGTGACTCAAATAAAAAATCCAAGACCACTTCGTAACATGTGAGGGAATTCTTTATTTGGGTGGATGCTAACATTGTACAGTGCAGTCCAGTAGTGGAAGTTAGTTTTTGGCCGCAAATAAAATAATTATGTATCCATTATTCTATGAATATATTTTTTAACTCATAAAAGGTAACTCAGATTGGAAATCCAAAATTACCGCAGTGCATCTGAGGGAGTGTATCCCTTATAAAGAGCCTAACCTCGACTGTCGCAGGTCAAGGGTGACTAAAAATAATTTTTGAACGCTTTATAAATGTATATTCAGTAAATGCATAGGTGGAGTTTTCAATCATTTGACCTGGTGTTCAGATTAAAAATATGAGGGAATCATTGAATCCACGGAGGTGGGATACAATTAAGGGAGGCTTAAATTTGACCATAGTTGTTATGGGGAAAAGTGTAGTTTTTACACCTTTTGAATGAATAAATAAAATAACATCGGAATTTTTATTTTCTATATTTGTTCCTACCACCTATTGAGAAATGGCGGCGAGGACCACAAAGTGGTCCAGACATTAAAAAATGGGATATTAATTTTTTGTTACACCTTGATTTCATAGCCACCTCTCAGGTAATTAATTCGACACATTAATTAAGTCAATTAATGAATCTAATTAATTCTTAAGTTCCATACACATCCTTTTCCCCTCTATTTAAATGGGTCTCCGGGTACAGTTTTTACAAGGATTCTTGAAGCAAGGAACCTCTAGAAATGTGACGCGACACCTTCTATTGATCGAGACAAATGCTTGGGTGGCAACAAACCGAGATCGATGAATGTTGATGACATCACCAATGTGTGAATTTTTCTTCCCCCACCACGACGACTCCAATGATTCTCGAGGTAGGGGTTGTCTTTTAATTCAAAAATTGCCATGTTTTTTCTCCACGTCCTTGAATTAGTTGGTGGTTTTTCGGGGGATTTGAATGGGGTTTATCAATTTTTTAATAAGATTCATAAATTACCCCCACTTTTTATAATGGTTATGTGGATGGCATGAGACAAACAGACAAGGCCCAAACCCTCAGGCACTTGTTTTTCAGTGCATTCTTTAGAGGTGGGGTGTTAAAATTTGATATAACCATGAAATTGAGGGTCATGCAATAAAGGAAACATCCCATCAGGACGGTATGTCCATCTTGATAGAAGAATGGAACACTGAAGCTCACCCGGTGGCCCGTGGAAGAAGCCTCAATGCCGGAGATCAGCGCCGGCAGACAAGAGAGGCGACCGAAAAACACTGGCCTTTGAGGAAGAGAGATGTTGGTCGGCGCCGCGATGGTTGGTTAGGCGACTGGTAGCGGCCAACTATAGAGGTAGAGGCAGCACATCATCACACACCATGCTGAAGGGAACCACAACAATGTAGGGGGACCGCTTTATGTGGGTCCTATGGGTGATGCGGCGGTGAAACCTGGTGCCACTAATAATGGAGCTGAACATCACCTTTTAGACTTTCGAGATCAGCGAAAAACGCAACCCCGCATGGGACGTGTCGGCCAGTGGGTCAGGCTAGATCATATCCTAGTAGGCTTAGCTCGTCGTGGCCCAACCAAACCGGCTAGGTGGGGTCGGGTCAGTCCTTCCTGGTCGGTCTGGACCTGGACCACTCTAGGGCCCAGATATGCATAAGAATCTATATCATGGGAACCAGACGTCCATTTGACGAACCATATTTGGCTCTAGGATCCTTAGAGCAACACAGTCCTTCGAGATACTCCACACAAATTTTGACTAAGGCTGGGGTGTGTCCATGTTGGATCGTACACAAATCCAACCAGGGACTTGACACTAAAATGCTTATAGCTTACAGACTAGGTGTCTGATTAATGCACTGTATTTTTCTTATGGACCCTTATGACAAGAAACATCATCATGTTACTTCCTTGTGAAACATTGTGGAGGTTGAGGCATGGTCGATAATTGGAGGAGAAAAACCATGGTGATTCTTATAGTGAGAGTTAGGATGTTTACTCCCTTGATGACTCAAGGCACCGATGTTCTTTAATCCACTACTATTGTAGAGAGGGGACTCCCCATGTCTTGAATACAGGGTTTAGTTCCCTCTGAATGGGTTTTCTATAATTCAAGTCAGTACTCCCCTATTGTACTAGGGTGTGAGTCCTCTATACATAACTTAGATAGAGTCAGGTACTCCCCAACCATGTAGGGAGTGGGTCCTCAATGTTAGGAGTAGGTACTCTCCAATCTTCCAAGGGAGACAGTCCTCGTTAAATAGTGCTATAGTAGATTTGGTACACCCATTCCATGGTAGGGTGCAGGTCATGTTGTATAAGGTCGGTACTCCCCTGACGTACTAGGGTGTGGTTCCCCAAAGCGAAAAAGTACCTGAGTTTTACTCCCCCACCAGGTTGGGTTCAGGTCCTCGCATATAGAGTCAGTACTCCCCCGCCATACCAGGGTGCGGGTCCTCTAGCTTCGGTTCGATACTCCCCTAACGTACTTGGGAACGTGTCTGAAAATGATAATAATTTACACATTTTATGCCTTTAAATTGTTTTATTCATCCCAAATAATCAAAATGAGCTTATATAATTCAATTTTGGATTTATGATGTGTTTGGAGCAAAATAGTGAAAAACACCTAATTCTGAATTTTAGACAGATTTTTGCTTCAAGGGTATTTTGGTCATTTATTGAAAAATATAATTCCAAATTTATTGATTAAATTGTTTTTGTATCCCTGTTTGATTTATTTAATTTTTTTTCTTCTCTACCGTGGGATTGATCAATTTTCAAGAGGCTGTAAAAATCAATGAAGTTGAAGAGTTTTCCAGGCAGACAACATGAACCCCGCCACTATAACTGATATCCATCTCGTCCAACACACCATCGAATTCATTGAATCCACATGAAGTTGAAGGAGGAATACATGAGGCGTTCATAAAATAAATTACATTGATTTCTAAATCCATTAATTCCGACATTGAACGACATATGATTGGAGGATTCTGCATGATTCTTTTGTCCAGAAATAGAAACCTCCAAAGAAAAAATCATAACTCATACAATCAGTGGCTAAATGAGCTGAATTTTGGTGGATAAACGGAAAACACATTAATTAAAACCATTAATGAGGATTAAACATGTTATTCATCAAATAAATGGGTCAAAAACACGACATATTATGGAGGACATAAATCTGCCTATAAAAGGAGGGGATCTCGTACCTCTCAATCCATTCCAATCCTTCCCAAAACCATTTGGGCAACAATAAAAGGAGGCCAAGGTCCATTTAGATTTTTCTTCAATCTTTATTTTCTCTTTATTTTAGTTTTCATTTCCATTTTAATGCATTTAACTTTATTATATTAAAGTGTTTCACTTTCTTCTTCCACCCATTCTCTCTTCCAATCTCAATCTCATTTTCCCCCTTTCATCTTTCCATCATGATCTCTATGAACATCTCCTTGGAAATTGACTGACTCAAGGCTTGGACTTAGGGGAGTACTCACCATTTTCTTTGTTATGTTACTTCAATTTAAAATTTTTTATGTTTGTTTGTGGTGGATTGAGGAGTATTTCACGGGTGCAGCATTCATCCACCACGACACTATTTCAAAATCCATTCTGTTATGTTGATTTGTTATTTTTCCCTCATATGTCTTATGATAAACCTTAATAAGGTGGAGTTTGGTATTCAATGAGTGTTGAAACTAAAAATAGTTGATCCAGGTCATTTTAATATAGAATTCAAGGTTTAGGTGTTAACCTAGATGACTATTGGAGGAGGTGTGGTTTGGTGTGTCAGACTCATGCTAAAATCACACACTCAAAAAATATCCAAGGAAGGTCATTAATTAATGACTTTTTACTAAATGAATTATCAAATAAAATATAGAAAATATAAATAATTAATGAATGAACCTATTTTATCCAACCATAGAAAAAAGAACTGTATTCCCTAATTTCATTTTGTCTGCATCTGTATATGCATATAGATTTGATGTTTTCATTTCATTATTCTAATTTTATTATTTTCCAAAACCCCAAAAACAATCATTTTTAGTAAATTATAAAAACAGAAAAAATTATTAGAATAAGTGAACTGGATTCAGTGATTTAACCGACTTCAAATGCTTCTCAATTGAGATGACCCTAGTCATCCACTATGCTACATTAGGAATATTAATTTTCTTTTGTAATGACAAATGAAAGGTGTGGGTAAAAACTGGCTTCATTGCCTATGATCTAATTAGTTTTTTCAATAACCTTTTAAAAATTCAAATTTTTGTAAAGACTATATTATTTTCAGTAAGAAAAATCTAAAAAAATTAGGTTCCCATGATGTATTCAAACTCAAAAAATTTTGAATTGTATGATTACTCGCAAGAGCAAAATTAAGAACAAGATATTGATTATCTCGATCTAAATGACTGGTTTGAAAAGATTAGTAATACACTGGATGTTTTAAAGAGGAAAATGGAATAGGAATTTTACTATGTTTGTGAGAGGATATATCAACCTATCCCTGAGCTAGAGCAAGAACCTAAGATAGTGGTCGCATAAATTTCACAACTCATCCATGAAGAACTAGAGGAGTTAAATGTACTGGTACGTGAAGAAACATTCATCCTCACTCAACCAATTATACCTGAGATAGATGAAAAAGAATTTGACTTCCTTATTTAGATATAGGTTGGAGATCAACAAGGATTGGATGAATTATGGAATTAATATGAGGAACTGCTTGATCTCCACAAGCCTTGCAAAGAAGAATACCCAGCACCACTGAAAGAAGGCACCACCTAATTGGTGGAATTTGATGCCAGGATGGAGGATCTAGACTGCCTACCCTGATCAAGTGATAATAAAATCCAAGAGGCACATTCAACTTAAGAATTTATTGAACCATAACAAACAAATGGAAATTATCCTCCCATGAACTCTACCTTTTCTGATTTCATTCAATCCGATTTGTGCATCACTCATTATAATTTTGAATTTTCAAATTTGGTAAATCCTTAAATTTCTTTAAAAGAACATGAAAAAGAATATGCACCTATTGAGGAACACATAATTATCCCTAAAGATATTTATGATTAATTAGAGGGAGTACAAGAATAGAATAATAAGGTTGTCGAAGTAGAAACTAAGGAAGAGGATGATCCATACTTCATCCAACCCCCACCATGAAAGTTTTACTACATTCAAATGGGGGAGGACATGGTGTACTACATACATGGATATTACTTCAAGAACACGGTTGAAGAAAAATATGGGAAAATCCACATGTGGTGGTTCAAATCAAAGAAGTCTCATCCACACTCTGATTTTAGATAACAACTAGTACTTCCCTCTGATGGAAGTAAAAATTCAGGGCCCACTTGGGGGGATTGTACCAAGATTTATCATAACATTATTTTTTTGAAATTATATGTCAATTTATTTTCTTAGATGTATTTTAGAATGCATCCCCCTTCCTATTTATTGAGCATTAATGATATGATCATTGTGCTTAATTGAGTTTTTTTTATAGGTTCATAATGGTGGAAGGAATCCCCAGATAGTGAAGGTGAAGGGATATGTTTCATAGAAAAATAGAGGTAAATTTTAGTGATTTATCATTTAAACTCTCCACATTTTGGTCCAAAACATATTTTGAGCATTAAAGATAATGTTGAATGCCCACACAAGAATTCATTTTTTACTCGACCTATCTAAAAGACATGAGTTTCATAGGAACCCAATAATTCCAGGTTTCATATTTCAATGTTTATATGATTAAACTATTGAATTTTAGAATTGAATTTTTAAATATGAAGAATATATATTGAAATTATAACTCGTGATTTAAAGGAATTAACTGATTCATGTAAATGAAATTTCCCTACCATCTTTTATACATTGAATTTAAAAAGTTCATGTGAATTGATTTGTTATTATTATTCATAACATGATTGATTTTCTAATGTGATATTCCTATTCCTGAGAGAATTTATAGAACAGTTTTTTCTTATTTTATCTTGAGTATATTTCATGAGTGATTTTGGGAAATGCCACCTACCAGAACATGTATTCAAACTTTTCAATGTTATGAATTTTAAAAACCATTTAAAATGATTGAGGCACTACATTGGCTAGAAAAATATTTACCAAATACTCATCCTTAAATTTATCCTTTATTATCCCATAAAATCAATGAATTTCCTTATAATCTTAAGAAACATTACTTGCTGATTTTTCCTTACATTCCCACTCTTTTTTTATTTATCCCTTGACTACTAAAGTTTTATTGTGGGGGAAGGACCTTTCGTGTGCATTCATTGGCATGTGTATCATTTTTTGGGTGGTGTGAGGTGTGCATTATAATTTTGGGAAATGTATTATTAGATAATCGGGAATGAGTCATTATTTTATTATGTTTCTTCCATTTCATCTGGTTCCCCTTAAAAAGGATGGAAATAAAGTTGTTTCATTTTCCAGATTTACAAAATAAAATTTTAAAAAACAGTGGGATAAATTATGTTATTCATTTATCAAGATTATTTAAAAATAGGGAGAACATGGATGATATCATTCTTTGTAATCATTTATTGACTGATTTCTCATATCATTAAAAGGGTGGTGGTGTTGGGTTTCACATTATCAAAGGGATTTTAATGATGTTCATCCTATTTTTTCACACGATTAATCTGGAATTGTACTTAATAGTTAAAACTCCCACTTATTACCTTAAATTATTTCAATAATTTACCCACCAACCCCAAGCCACGTAGTCATTTGAACCATTATTTCAAGTCCTCTTGATTTTATGTGTGTTTTGTCTTTACAAAGTGGAGAAAGTAGTTCATTTAAAATCATATGGATAAGGAGAATGTTATAACGATATGAGCATAACTCCACTATTAATTTTATCATGAGGGGTGGGAGAAAAGATAAAAAAAGAGGTACATCATTATTTTTCATATTTAAAAATAACAAATTGAGAAGTTTGAAAGAATAAAAGGAGAAGCACCATCATTTTTTAAAGGGAAAAAGTAAAATGCATAAATTGATTGTTTCGTTGAAAAATGGGAAATTAAATTGATATTTTTTGTGGAACATTAAAATTTTATTGGTCATTGTTATTTTTCTGATTTTATTGAAATTTGAATATTGGTAATATTGGTTCTCATTGAATTCCATGTTGAGATTGTATGCTAGATTACTAGGATAGTTAAAGTGTGGGGGAATTGATTGAGCTAAAATTTTCACATTTTTGGTATGCCTTTAAATAGTTTTATTCATCCAAAATTATCAATTTGTGTTTATATGAATATATTTTGAATTTAAGAAGTGTTATGAGAAAAATGGTGAAAAACACCTAATTCTGGATTTTAGACATATTTTTGCGCCAAGGGTATTTTGGACATTTCATGAATATTATAATTCCAATTTTTTTGGATCATTTGTTCATAATCCTTATTGTATTTTATTCATTATTTTCTTCTGGACCAAGGGGTGCATCAATCATCAAATGGACGTAAAAATCATTGAAGTTGATGATGTTTCTGGGCGGATAGTATGGAAACCACCCCTATAACGGACATCCTTCTCAATATACACACCTTCTAATGTGTTGATTACACATGGGGATGAAATAAGACTACATGGGGTGCTCATAAAATAAATTATATTGTGTTTGGAATCCATTGAGGTAGCCATTGAATGATATATGTTTTATATAAGCTGTCTATATCCTTCATCCAAAAACTGAAACATCCAAATAAAAAATCATATCTCCTACAATCTGTGTGTAAATAAACTAAAATTTGGAGTATTAATGGACAAAACATTAATCAACAAAATTCAGGACGGTTTCCAGTCATTATTTGTCCATTTAATGGGTCAAGAACACGATGGATTTTAGAGGACATAAATCTGCGTATATAATTAGAGGATCTTCTACCTATCAATTCATTCAAATCCTTTCCAATACCATTCGGGGAACCAAGAATAAGATAACAATGGTCATTTATATTTTTATTTATTTTTATTTTGTTTTTTATTTTAGTTTTGATTTCCCTTTTAATGCATTTATCATTTTTATATTAATGTGTTTCCATTTCTACTTCCACCCATTCTCTCTTCCAATATCAATCTAATTTTAGCTCTTTCATCATTCCATCATGATATATATTCCCTTCACCATGGAATGTGACTAACTCGAGGGTTGGACTTGGGAAAGGAATCATATTTTTATTTATTATTTCCCTTCAATTTAAAATGTTTTAAATTTAATTGTGGGGGATTGAAGAGTATTGCATGGGTGTGGCAGTAATCCACCACGAAACTATTTCAAAATCCATTCCATTCCTTTGATTCATTCTTTTTCCCTCCATTATATTAGGAAATCCCTTCATACAGAGGATTTGGGGTTTCCATAATAAATAAAATGACATACAGTGGTGCCAGGTATTTTTGGGATAACATTCTCGGTTGAAGTGTTATCCTAGTTCTCTATTGGTGGAGGTGTGGTTTGGTGTACCGAATGCATGTTAAAAAAACACTCAAAAAATTAAATGGAATGTAATTCATTATTGAGGTTTAACTAAATGAAAAATAAATTTAAACAAATCTATTTAATGATACTTTTTTATCCAACACTAGGACCTAGACCTTTCTTCCTTAATTTCATTCTGTCTGCATCTGCATCTGTATTAAATTTAATGTTTTCATTTCATTATTTTAATTTCACTATTTTCTAAAACCCCTAAAACCATCATTTTCTGTAATATATAAAAACAAACAAAAAGAATTAGAATTGGTGATCTAGAATCAGTGATTGAACTGACTACAAACGCTCTTCAAGTGAGAGGACTGTAGTCAAACACTACGCTGCATTTGGAATAAAAATTTGCTTTTTCCACGCCCTTGGATTGGCGTACGTCAGTGTCCCCCACTGTGAACAAACTACTAGAGTTGTACACCCCTAACAAGTAGGGTGAATTTCATCACATATAGAGTTAGTACTCCCCTTCCATGCAAGGGTGTGGGTCTTATATCATGGTGTTGGAACTCCCCAGACTTACTATTGCGTGGGTCCCACATAGAAAACACACTACTAGAGATATACATTCCAACAGGGTTGGGTGCCAGTATACACATATGGAGTATTACTTCCATGTCTCCGAGTAGTGACAGGGAGCAGGTCCTTCAGGGGATTTGGATCTCCCTCAACTGCCGGTCACATTGTCGAGGAGTGGGCCTCTTCACATATTTTCCCTTGTTCTTACCTCGGGCACATGTTTATGATTGTGAGACCTCTAGTGTCAGGCACTTGACGCAGTTCTAGCCGAACATTCCTGATGGACCGTGTCCTTTTGGATGTTACATTAGGAAATTTTGAGTTCTACCTGATGGAGTACATCTCTTAGACGAGTGCCATTAGGGACGGCTAGTTCAACGAGCCTGTACTCCTGGTCCTTGAGATACACTTGGATCCTGCTTTAGAAATACTAGAAATGGCTTGTTGTTGGGGACTTATGTGTCATTTTGGATGAGAATAGTATATCTAGTTTGAGCTATGTATTTTTATTTGTTTATTGTGATTGAGATCATGATTTCTGGTATTCCATTTATGAAATTCGCATATTCCTTTAGGGGACTCGGTTTCCCTACTGGGTATTGTTATAATCACCCCTATATGGGCTTTTCCCGCACCTTGTTTTGCCTTTTGTAGATGATGATTTTTGGCTGAGACTTGAGAGAGCCAGGACCATGCGGTACACGGAGGAGACAAGTTGACGTGGAGAGCTGTGGAGACAATATGTACTGACCCTTCAGCTTGGACCCCTAGTAGATGAACAAAGGAGCTATTAACTGTTTTCTATAATAGATGTATCTTTTATTTGGGATTATATTTCTCACCCATTAAATTTAGTACAAACTTTTACTAAATAATTTTTACTTCATGGTAACATCTTGTTGAGTTGTTGGACTATGTGATTGTATAAGTTTAAAGAAAATTATTTCTCATTTTAGATATATGCATTTCCGGTGCTAGTCTCCAACCCCTAGTCTACGGAAGGGAGGGTTTGGGGTAGGCACGACATGGGTCCCATGGGATGGGTCATCATAAAGTTTTATATTCATATTTTTTTACATTATATAAATAAGTAAATCAGGGCATATGGTAAGATGATCAAGAATTACTAGCCAATGCATGAACAAAAAATAAACCAGATATTTCTCTAAATGTTACATTAACAAGGATTGGTTAATAAATGATTAATACAATGTAATAACAAAATTATTTTAATTATTATATTTAATAATATGGATATTTAGTATATTTATAATAAAATTATATTTATTATATAAGATGATTCAATGTGTACGTAGAAACTGAAGACATAAGGTAATAATTTTCTCATCTAATTTTTAATTTCCATGAGACACAAAAAATGATAACAAACTATTTATTAGTATTGGTTTATATGTTTAAGTGAACATATTAATTTTTTTATATAATTTAATTTATTGATCTTTATATTTCCATTATATGATATTTTTTAATTGGGTTTATTGTTCAAAAGATTCCAAATATGTAAAAAAACTGCCACAATTTGAAATCATTAAGATACACTCTAACATAAAAAAATATATTATTATATTTGGTTTATATACTACCCAATTAAATGTTATCTCATTAATATATTTATATTAAATATATTTTAAATTTATATAATTTTTTCTTTCATAGGGATTATTATTCAAAGTTACCAAAGTGGAAATAGTTAATTGCTTAAATCTCATAATTATTATGATTCTTTATGATTTTGTTTTCATTATAAATATATTATGGTCTATATCTCAATAATAGTAATGAATTTTCATATAATATTATTATATATTATGTCAAAATTTATTAGTACATATTTCCTCTAATTATCTACTATATAAATTAATAAGTTGTTTGCAGGAAAACTCTATTTTGTTTCTCCTTTCTGCCAGAAATCTGTGTTCTTTCGAAACCAAATTTTCAAATTTTTCTCAAAATGGTTTTACAATTATCAAAGGTTTCTAATATTAAATTAATGCCTAGTTTTATCATTTTAGGCAACAGTTTCAAGAAGTAATCATTTGATGATTTTCTATTAAAAATCATTTCTAAACATTGATTGTGCAAAAGGAATGTTTGGAATGTTCGAACTTGACCACTATTGTGACCATCATTTCCAAAAATCTTCCATTATGATTTTACAAGGTGGTTTTTAATGTAATTGTTTTATTAATATAATGAAAATTGTATTAATTTATTTTTTTTATAGAAAAAAATCTGTTAAAATATGTTTTGGACAAAATGTGTTTTAAATGATTTTCAAAGTCTCATTATTATCTTCCCAAAAATATATTTTCAAATAAAATGAGTTTGTTGATTTAAATTTTGATTTAATTTTTTTCAAATATTTTTAATTTAAAATAGATTAAATATATTTTCCAAGATTCTTTAGTAGCTTTAATGGTTATATACAAGGAAAAAGGTTATAAAAATGTTGTCATTATTCATTATAAGTTTTCAAGTTTATTTTCAAGGAAAATAGTTTTGAAATTGTTTAATTTTTAAAAAAATTCAATGTTAAAATAATTTATTTTAGTATTTATTTTAATTTAAATTATAAATCATTCCTTACAAAAAAAATATATTGAAATGGTTTTATAAAAAGGATTATTAATGTTAGGCTATTTTCTTTAAGAAATTTTTCATGTGAAATTTCAAAATCCTTATCCATCTAAGTTGAAATACTTTTTTATAGTCTTTTCTATATTAGAGATATTTTCCTACAAAACATACTATATAATTAATTGACTTTTTAATTGTTTTTTTATAATGATGTTTTTCATACCCATTTCTATTCTACCTGTTATATTCTCATAAAGACCACTTCATGTAAAGGGTTATGATTTAATTAAATTATTATGAAAGATTTATTTTCCCCATAATTAACAATATTATGTAATATTTAGGATACCCATTTCACTTCATTGGTTATGATAAGATGTTTAAGATGTCCATTTATTTTAATAGGTCCTGATAAGATTCGATTTTTATTATCTTATCACACATGTATTAATGATTTTATTATGTGATGTGAAGACCTATATCTTCATATAAAGTATTTGGAAATGATAAAGTGTATATATTCTCAAAGGGTGCAATAGTTTTAGTTCAATCTAGAAAACAATAAGGTAATCTTGCTGTATCCCAATCCTAATTAATAAGGGGTAAATTGGTTGCATCCTTAACATTAATATATGAAGGTATATATGATATATTACAAGATTTAATACAATATAGTCCATGGGTTATAGACGGACCACGAAAATAATATTCTGTGTAGGTGATTTTCTAATACATAAAATAAGTAGGTACATTGGTTTTAGCCCACGCTTGAAAATAATAGGGTATATTTGTTGTATCCCTGGACTAAAAATAATAAGGTTCATGGGTTTTCATTCCATGAATTATGATTTTACCTAGATGATTATTCAATACTAACATGTTATAAATGAACTATTTAGAATCCCAAAAATAACATTTTCTATGTTTATTTGTTTGAAAAAAATATCTTCTAATTCAAATGATATAATCAAATGGTTCATGTTCATTATTATTGTATACTTCATATATAATGAACTACCAATAATTATTCCATGTATCATTTATATAATCTTGATATACATGGTATGATCTTTAAAATTTAGTCTCATGTTCTCAGTCCCATATGTTTGTTTTGAGCCTATGTATTGCCTTTATTTTCCCTAACCTAGTATTTGAAATCACCCCTTTGATATTTTTTATCATCCCTAGGTTTTGAGTAATGGATTTTTGTGGAGTTACTAATGTGTAATATCATTAAGTGATATTTTGAAGAACATTCACAAAACTAGATGAATGTATTCCATTTATCCAAATACACATAACAATTATAGTCATTTTGAATTTAATTTTCAAATGTTATGAATATTCATCTAAAATTATGTTATATCCATGTATGTTATGCTAGGGTCACTATACATTTTATCAAAGTAATTGTTAATCCATCCTTTGAAAAATAGGACAATAAAACATTAGATATATCCATAGTTATGTTTCTATGGATATATATAGTAACAGTTCAATGTATAATTAAAAGGATGTGTTAATGTTTAGGAATGTTTTCTAGAATTTTTGTAAATGATATCGTGAGTGTATTGCTAGTAATAAATCCATGTTTAGATACAACAAGTACATGTGGTTATTTAAAAGATGTAAAATTGAGTAAGATAACTAATAAGGTGCGTTGAGCCCAGCTCTAGCATAACCACATATATGACAACACTCCTTACATCGCACATGGCTGGACACTCATGAGGGATATGAATTGGGAATCCAAAAAAACTTTATAGACCATAATTATGTATTTAAATAAAATATTTCAATTAATAAACTAGGACAAACATTATCTATTATTGATTAAATGGGCATGTGTCATTATTTAAAAATCTGAAATTTTTTTTTACGATTTGTGGTGTATTCTACTATGACACATGTTTATAAAATAATGATTTTGGGTTTCAATAATTAGAGGTAATGAAAAGTAAGTTGGTTAACATTTAATGTTATTATTGTTTTGGATGAGTAATAATATTTGATGATCATTGGAGTAAAATATGATGTGATCATGAATAATACGGTTTCCCATAACATTATTACCAACATCTACACTCACCAACCCCCATGCTCAATAAGAAATATACATGAGTATGTAATTTCTTATTAATGTATCCATGTAGGATAGTTGATTTAATTTCCATTTTGTCAATAATGGGGACATAATAAACTATTTGAATGTCTTTGAGTAACAAGAATATTTTCTACTAGTAGAAATGATGGATTAATCAAAAGTAAAATAAAATGGAAATGTAAAAGTTTAATTGACATAATGGATGGGAAATTCTGAAAACCCTTGTTTTTATACGTTAATGACTACTTTGAATATTGAATTTATAGGCATCATTAAAATTTATTTCATAAGTAGAAAGCTTGTACAGAGAATCCGCAAGGTGGTTCAATTAATTGTTTCATACTGATTAGTAAGAGTCCTAAAATAACATATGTATGGTATGTGCTATTCGAATAGTATTATTTATAGGCATGATAAATTTAGTTTGATAAGGGATAAGACAAGATTAATATTTTATATTTTATGAAATTGGTATTAAATAATAAATTGGTGATATCAGTAAATTGATTGAGAATAATAACAGACGAATAGAGTATTTATGTTTTTTAATTCCAAGATTATTTTATGAAAATGAAGAAATATATTTGTATTTTCAGTATAATTTTTACATTCATGATTTTTGAGGAAATTTTTAATTGTTCTAATTAGGTAGAAAATTGATTTCATAGAAATGTGATATTATGATTAAGAGTCGCTAACCCTTAATATGATTCAGATGTAAATATAATGACATCTGGATAATGATTTATTAAACATGAATAAGTATATTAGTCATCACTGATTTCATTAGAACTGATAAGTTAATTGATGGAAAAGTGATTTATACTATCATTGATACTGTTTCTATTATTTTTGTATTGAAGAAATATATCCAATATTCTTTTGAATAAAAAAACATGATTTTTTTCAATAATTACTTATGGTAATTCATGTCATTACTTGTTTCAAGAGAATACATGAGGGAAGAATTCTCATGGTTGGTATGTGACAGAAAATAAAAACTATCCGAGATATGGTGGATCAATGTTAAGCTAATTTTGAGAAAATTTAAGATATTCATTCAAGAGTTTTTTGTCATTCATCTTTTGAATGAGTTATAAGATTAAATATTTGGGGAATGATTTATGTTAAAATTCACAAATGGTTTTAGACATAAAATAATTACCTCAACATATAAGGATTTATGCATACTAGAGAACTTGTGGAAAACTATTTTGTGGTAAAAACATATTTCCTTTCATTATATTCATGAATATCATGATCTATTAATATGTTTTGAATGAAAAACTCCCCATCATTTCATGGAATGAGAGATCTAGAGGAATTAGTCATGGTAAAAAAAGGGCTAGGTTGTCATGAAATCATGTAAGTATATATTTTCATAAAAATTCATCATATTTTTGAAAAGGATCTTGAACTAAAAAATGTTATCCCAGTACCATTGTCTATGTTGAATAATGTGGCCCCATAGATCGTCACATATATAAGGATTAATTTTTATTTAAAATTTCCTAACCATGTTATCTATCAATCTATATTATAACTTGATATGTATACTTTTATTCCATATCCATGTTTTCAGTACTCACCTACATTCTCCAATGTGGAAAACTAGTTATTTGTTAATTTGGGTAACCACTTTGCTTCCAACATTCCTGGTTTAAAATGATGTTTTTTATTATTTTTAACGATTTTTTCTTCTGTAAACCTATCAATCATCTATTAATCCATCTATAATGTAAATGTATTTCATGGGTGAAATTTATTTCAAGTGGGTAAAATGTGACTCCGAGAGAATTTGTGATATTTTTTTTCAAATTAATACAAAATTTTGATTTATTATGATTGAACACAAAACAAAATATAAATATTTGGTTATACAAAATCACTATGTGTGTCTTTCATTATAGGCTATTCCAATTTAATATTTCACTACTAGATACAATGGTTTGTCTTTATTTATAATGAACATTCAATTTTTATGAAACAAAATTATATTATTAAATCTTTTGAAATGGGACAGTTATCAAATAGATGTTAAAAGAAGTAATATAAATAGAAATTACTGATTGTTGAAATATAATTTATTACTAATATATATAAATATATAAAATTTATTATAAGACATAAAATTTTCTGTAATGTTTGTATGTGTTTTAAAACACTAATTTATTAAAAGAAATTATTTTTATTTTCATATTTGAACAATAATAAAATTACTTTTAGAAAATATTTGAAATATAATTTTATAAAATGAAAATAAATTCATAGTTCATAATGTCAAAAATATCTTAGGGTGTATTTTTTTGATTTATTTTGGAATCCTTATTTTTGAATGAATTGTGGAAAATACAAGTTTTAATTCAAACCAAAATTTTCATCTAATTAATTTATATAGATAAATTATATTTTATGTTGGTATAAAATTTAAAATAGAACAACTATACATATAATAATTCAATTTATATAGTTGTAATATTTGTTATGTTGAATTTAGAAATGAAATCATAATGAACTATTGAGTAATATAATGATAAAAACTTGCTTTCTCAATACATCTGTGGGATTAGAGTTAAAAATATTTTTTCTAACTATGGGAATTTAATTTATAGAAATATAAATAAAATACTTTATTCATTATAATTTATACTGAATAATAGTATCACATTATTGATTTTTCCTAAATTCCAGTGAAATTGATTAAAATTAATTACAATAATGAAGTAAAAATATAGCCTAAAAAGGAACTAATCATTTCTCTTAATTGGAAAAATAATTTATACACATTTTCAACATCTATTGATTGGATGTATTTCAGATTTGAACATTATAATCCCGAGTTGTTGGTTTTTTATGACATTTTATTGGTAAAAACGTATTTACATCTATCTTGATTTAAAAAATTCTAATTTAGTTCTCTTTGTCAGTTATCAAAGGCCCCCACCAATCCATATTCTTAGATCATTTACCACTACTTAGAATCAGATAACATCTACCCAATTCACTTCCCAAAATCCCAACCATACCCTTCAATCCTTCATTTTGGATGAAATCTATCTTGTGAAGCCCATGGATGCAGAAAAAATGTGTTGCTTAAATAAGTGGTTACATCCTTCCCCAAGATGTTTTTTTCTTATACACCACCTCAAATATTATTATTCCACGATTATATTATAACCACTTTATAATAAATATAATGATATGTTTTATTTCCATGGTTTCAAACAAAACTGACACACACGTCAATATAAAGGGTAACAAACATAATGTTCTTATGTATGATGAACAACCACCTCACAAAATGTTATATTATATTTTTACATTACCACATATCATAGATGAAGATTATTATTGAAATAATACTTATATATTATATATATTATATTATCTATTTCATTATACTTCTTGAAATATAATATAAAGCATACCATCTTGCCTTCATATTTTTGTAAAGATGATAACCTTATTTGTGGAATTGTGGACTAGCACATCCTCATGTGATCTGATTATTCACAAATCATATTTAATTTATTAATAATTGGTTTACTGAAATTATATGATATTAATATATATTACATAATATTTATAATTCAGTGATAATTTATATATTCACATATTTTTCTATTACTTTATTCATTCAATTTTATTGAAAAACAGAAATTGTACTCAAGCATATCTACGACCTACCATTTCCGTGAATGGTATATTCTATTTCTTATTTATATCATTTATAAATAGTTAATACTAGTTATATAATTAATATATTTTATTTATAAATCTATCATTACATAATAGAAATATGCAAATCAGGTTCTTTGCAAGAGGATCCTGAATAATAAGTCAAAACATGTACAAAGAATAATCAATTTATCACCTGAAATGTACCATTAACATAGAGATGATAAACAACATGTTATATAGTGTAACAAAATAATATTATATGGTATTATATATAATAATAATATTATTTTTAATTATAAAATTTAATTATATCTATATATATATATATATTAAAACATGCTTTTTTCTGAACACATATTCCCTTCATACATATCCATGTCACCCCAACCTTCATATCCAGCCAACATAACCCTAAAAACCCTTCTTCCTCGATCGGCTTCTACCACTGCTCCCCGATTCTCCTCTAACTTCTCTAGGGTTCCCGCTCCCCCCGATTCTCCCCTCCCTGAATCCCCTCTCTCGCTCCCCTCTTTGAGTCCTTTCCGCAACCGCCACTCCGCCTCAACAACTCCACCTCTGTGACTCCGCCTCCACGACTCCGCCTCTGCGACTCCTCCTCTACGACTCCGCCTCCGCGAGTCCACCTCCGCGACTCCATCACCGCATCTCCATGACTCTGCCACCGCGTCTCCGTGACTCCGCCACAACGTCTTCACCTCCACATGATCTACTTGCGGCTCCTCCGCCTTCGCCTCCCCCATAGTTTCCACCTCCTCTTTCGGATCCACCCCCTTTGGTTGCACCCCCTTCGCTTCACCCCCTATGGCTTCACCCCCTTCGGCTTCACTGCATTCGGGTACACCACCTTTGGCTCCTCTGCCTTTGGCTCCTCCATCACCAGCTCTTCTGATTCATTATTTTCATCTGGCCTTGCTGTGGTACCAACATAATATTTACTATTGAATCCTCCTGCATTGAATTTAGTTATTTTTCAGAATGGTTTCCCACTTTGACTAAATTTTTTCCCCAATTTAGCTTGTTGTTTGGGGAATTCGAGTGCATGTAGTGCTACATCCATAAATGTTGGAGGAATTTGTGAGGCCATGAAAATCGGTAAAGTGTACAACCATTATAAGGTCCATTCTATTATTTTCAGCTAAAGGCTTATGCTCTTTCACACTAAGAATGACTGACCTCGATGTTTCATTGTAATTGTTGATGACATAAGTAACAACATATTCAGTTTTCGTGCATTAATTTCATATAAATCTATGTTTATTCAATCATTATTCTGTATCATTTTTCTATCTATTATGGACGCGTCTGGTACTAGGTACGTTTTCATTCCTAACTAATCTATTAGATTATGATCTGATTTTATGTTATTTATTTAACCATATTGATATAATTCTTCCACAATTTAATTCAATATTACTGATATCAAAGATCATTTTTTGGGGTCCCAATATGTTACTAACAAATCTCTATTAGAATGTTTGATATTTTTATCTCATGTCATCATGATTTTAATGGATGTGTTATTTAGATGGGATAGAATTTAATGATCCAGGATATTGTGTCCATGCATTAGTTGAACCTATTATTGGTGGGTACATGTTTTTAAATATCTAATTATGTATACATCCCTCAGAATGAGTTATTACTATTACTGCTTACTACAATACATCATTTTTTATTTAGAGGTACACACTATGTTAATGCAGGTTATTGGTTGTAAAATCATAGAGTTAACCTCCCATTCATCCAGCATATGAATACAGGTGATATGTTTTCACTATTGAATCCAATGTATATTGATTTTTGTTTTCAAAAAACATATGAAACAGATGATTATAATGCTTTTATACGATTATGTTTCACTATTGAAACAAATGTATTTTGATAAGGTAGTATTTTAGTGTGATTATGTTTTGATTCAGCGAGTTTTGTCTCCATTATGGGATATTAATCTCATAATGTTTTAATTACGCACTTCATATTTTAAGATGAATGTTGAGTATTTTTATTTATATATTGCAGGTGACTCACCCTGCAAATGAAGACATCATGGGAATCCTACACTAATAAGTTCCAGAACACTACAACATGTATGTTTTCTTAAAATTGTTGAATTAACCTCCATACCATGCATCATTTTTTATTTTCATTTACACACCATATGAATGTGGTTTATTGGTCGTAAAATAATGGAGTTAACATATCTTTTATCCTTCATATGAATGCAGGTGATATTTTTTCACTATTGAGTCCACAGTATATTGATTTTTGTAGACTAAAAACATATGAAACAGATGATTATAATGCTTTTATATTACAATTTCAATTTTATAACATAATGTTTTTTTAATTTTAACGTATTTTTTGGATCATTGGTGCATGCCACATAATTTGTATGTTTGATATTTTTATCTTATGTCATCATGATTTGAATGGATGTGTTATTTAGATAGGATTGAATTTAATATTGTCGGATATTGTGTTCATGCATTAGTTGAACCTATTATTGGTGGGTATGTGTTTTGTATATCTAATTTTCAACACATCCCTTATAATGAGTGATTAATATTAATACTTACTATTATGCATCATTTTTTATTTGGATTTACACACTATTTGAATAAAGGTTATTGGTCATAAAATCCTAGAGTTAACCTCTCTTTCATCCAACATATGAATTCACAAGTCATGCTTGCTGACAATTTTTTATTTCAACAACATACCTTCATCCAACTGATGTTCAATTACCAATGTTCAGTTTTGAATTCACTCCTTTTGAGGACATTATTCAGAAAAAGGATCTAGAACAACACATAATAGGTACATTTTCTTTACAGCTATTATCTTCTTCTCCTTTATTAAAGAACATAATCTGCACTACGTAGGTACATTTTTCATTTTATAAATAATATATTCTGCATGACCTTGGTACTTTTTGCTGTTTATAAATTTTAAAATCTGCACAAATAAATAATATATTCTGTACAACTAATAACATATTCTGCATTAATAAATAAAATATTCTGTATTATATAGTTATATTTTTATGTTCATAAAAAAATTCTACACTTTTCAAGAACATATTATTTCCACTGAATAACATTTTCTGCATTATTAAATAGCATATTTTGTAATACATTGGTACATTTTCATGTTTATAAATAAAAAATTACGTATTAATACAGAATGCATGAAATACTGTACAATTCCCTCAATTTGTAAAGATATTACATTTTGACTTCATATTGCCTTCCGAATGTGTTACTGTTTTCCATATGGATTTATACTTACTATAAACTATTATAGATATTATTGGACATCTACATCACTTGTATCTGACCTAGTCTATCGGCACTACAAATGAAAAATTACAAATTGTCTTACAAGATGATAGGTTAGAAAGCTTCTATTATTAATTGTTTTTATGTTCATATTGAAATAAATAACGAAGTATCTTTAATTGATCACAGAGGCTTAAAAATTAACTATTCTTTGGGGGGAGAGTATTCCACCATAATGACATAATATTTCAAAAACACTACTGCCTCCTCTCCGTTGTTGATCTTGCATCTGTTCAGGGCAAAGAGATTAAGTAGTATGTTCTGTATTAATATATTACCACATTCCTCTGCATTTTCATTCTGCTCTAGAAATTTCTATGACATGATAATATATTATTGTCTGTCAAATTTCTTCAACATCTGTGATTGTCACAACAATAATTAATGCATCAAATATACTATTCAACCAAAACATTCCAACTATTCATAACTTATGAAATAGGTACAACATTTTTTACTATTATATTTGCGACTATTACGTTAATGAAAAACAGAATCTTCTATGATTACACCTAAGACAATTGATTTAAATGCATTGTGTTCTGCATTGGATAGGTCTGGGTTGATTACTCCCTCACAACTTCATACAAATTCATCATTGTCACATTCTTATACCATCCCTTTTCTTTGTTGGGACAACAAAAAAACAATTTCAGATGTAAGAAAACTTCTTCAGCTACTAATAATATTCTGATTCTATAGTTTATGTATTTACTCTTCATTCTTATAAAACTATTTAATAATTTATTCTATATATTAATATCATTTACACTTTTCTAGCTGAAAAAATTATTTGACTTATGGAACGATACATACAATCAAAAGCTCCCATAACTAGTTCTTCGAATCATGCAACTATTGCATGAAAAATCCAGACCCTACGGATGTAACCATTTCGTTCAAATCTTGAAAAATATCCCCAAAAGGCACTAATCCTAGGTTAGTTTTCTTTTTGTTTCCTTTGATATGTATCATCACAGCTTACGTTCTTCAAATGTTCAGATGACCACTAACCAATACCAGGTAATACTTATTTATACATTTTCATTTCATTTATTTATACATCTTCTTCCACACTATTTTCATATTTGTTTCATAATAGTTCATTAGGAAGAGGACAACCCTAACACTTCATATGACTTTATGCAATGTTGTGACATTAGTTCTTACATATACTACATCATCTACTCAGTTACATATTTATTTTTCCCTTCTATAACTATTATATCCATTGCATTATTGGACTATACAATACTCTGATGGTAGCAGTTCTTTGTTGGGACTATAGTTAATTTTTTTTTCTTCACCTTAAAAAATGCATTATTTGACTTATATTTCTGTTGCAATTGTGTATTTCACTAGATCAATTCAAAAATAAATTATCTACATTGAATGTTTGAGCTGTAGGTACATTAATAACATTTCTAGTTATTGATTAGTGGAAATATTAATATAAATTGTTTTCATTAGTTTCTTCATACGTTTCTATGGAATTAACCATGTCAATGCTTGAAAATCATCCATATATTGCATTGGTTTTACGGATTGATGAAAATATAAACATATTTATGTATTTTAAATCATAGTTTGGTGCTTAATATATATTCTTATGTCATTAAAATACATATGTTTCCTCAACTAGGCATCGTTTGATCGAATGTATCATATTATAATCATGCTCTAGGCAATGACAATGCATCTGAAATGAGAATATCTTTATCTTAAAATTAATTCATTCCCTCCCCCACAATACCTCCCTATACTATATATACATACATACATACATATGTATGCTTTCATGCATGGATTTATTTATTCCAACCTTCCATGACAATATATATGAATTTTTAGTACAGATAAAGAAGTATGAAAAGGAATTCAAGGAATCAAAATTGACTGACTTGGAAAATAAGAACATTGAAGAAAGTTCCAATCCTAGAGGTACCCGCAATCATCCTCTACTCTTTACTAGGGAATATTCCTCCAATTCAAATGCCCACAAATATTTGGGATGTTCATAGTTTTTTCATTTCTCTATGACAACTACCACTAAAACTTGGTCCCATTTATTCATAAGATTCTAGATTCTTCTGTTTTGGTGGCTACTTATGTGCACTCAACTCTTAGAACAAAAAAAAATATTCTCCCATGTCATCATTGTCAATAAAATAGATGTTGTATTATCCTTTTTAATACCTTCTTTTTTATTAGAAAATATTCCATTGGCATCGATTTTTTATGTGTCCTTATAAAGATTTTTCTGGACATGATCTTTTTAGTGTAATTATGGTTGATGAGGCTCATGAAAGATCCCTTTCAACAGATCAATCTCTTTGATATTTTTCCAAAAATATGAACAGTTCATCTACATCCTTTTTTCACTTATCATCATAAATCCAAATGAAACATTGTTGACTCAAACAACACCTCATCATCTCGTCAGGAAAAATTGAAGCCAAATCAATGCATGCTTTTATCGAGTAGGTTTTCTTATAAGGAATAATATGTGATATATTTTTTCTTTTTATTTTGTGATGGGTATTTTCATTCAATGATATTGATCACACTAAATGTGAATATTTAAAATTATTAGAAAGTGCTAAGGAGTTGATTTTGTGGACCATGCCCCCAGGGATGAACCTGCTATCTTATCCATTGAAGTATGTTGTTTTTATTCATTAACTTTTTCCCTCGACTCTTATAAATATTAATCCACTTTCCTTTTTTCTTTCCATGGCTTTTATTTTAAAACGCCATAAAAATTCTAAATCAAATTCATTTTCCTATAGATTTATGTTTTTGAAATGTTATGACAGTTGATGTCTATATGGATTGATTTTTTTATTATTTGAGATGGGTAAAAAGCAACGGTGCTGGAGATTTGTGACATTTTTTTCCAGACTTCTGTTTTGAATAAATAACATTGGATTTGGATGTATATTTTAATTTATTTTTAAACAATATGTTACCTGTTGGAGCATCAAAACGCATATTTGGCTTTTAAAAATGTTCAAATTTTGGGTATATTTGAGAAGGCTTGAGTTGTAGATTTTGTAAAATACACCTCTAATATCTTTCTATTTTCATAACTTTGGATCACAATTTCAAAATTCTTTTACCACCTTGTGAAGTGTTTTTCTCCTTTTATATTGTTTCGATTGATAGTTTATTTTACTTTTATAGAGTATTAGTTACGATTTTTTTTTAGATTTCATTTCTAGTATCCTTCTTCCAGTAATGGAGCTTCTTATAAGGTTAAAGTAACTTAGATAGATGCTCCTCTCAAAATACCCTATTTAACGAAGAAATCCTGGTTATTTTACCCGCATGTACAAATAATTAAATCAACATTTTGAAGGTATAATCTAACCTGAAGATGTTCATGTCACATACCAAGTTCAGGTCTACAACAGAAGAATGAAGGGAACCCAATAAAAAAACCCATTTACAAGGGATCTAGGAGGATTCGATCATTTCAAGCGAGGATTCTAAAACATCTGGTATAACTGATGAAAAAACAACACTATTCAGATGATAAAAGAGGATTTTAATTAGGGTTGATGATTTCAATGGTGCTAATTCAGTATAAAAATCTTTTTATTGTATATTGAGTCATTTATTATAGTGTTTTTTATTTAGCAGTGGGTGATTTATTTAATTTTAGAAGTGGATAGTTTTTTAGACCATTAGAATATTTATTTTTTGGATAGTGGATCGTGTTTTTATTGATCAGCGAGTCGTCTATAGGTTTTTGGTAGTTTGACATTTACTTGATATATTTTATTCTGTCACATTTTTATTTAACATTAATTCATAGATTTGTTTTAGATTGTGGATTGTGTAATCATTCTCTATATTAATTTTTCTTGGTAATGTTTGGAATCTTATCAATTGCTTTTAATTTTTAATTCTTGGGTTAATGTCAAATCCTTCAAATTTCATTGCCTTTTTAAAATTCCCTACAGAGCAGGTTATATTTAAAAGTAGTGATAGATTATATGTGTTTGTTTAAGTCCTATTTTGACTTTAATAGTCATCAATTTCCAACTACAGTACATCAGAACTGCAATTTACCATGTTTCTAGGTATTGTTGTGTATTAAAAAAATCAATTACTGAGATTTTATTATGTTTTAATCCATAATTGGAGATTCATCCATGCATGTTTGTAATCTAAGAAAGGTACTATATATTTCCCTACCGATGTGTTTTTTGTTCTGATTATCACCATTTCTAGAATTTCCATAATATTCATTTTTATGCAAATTTCCATTTTCTCATTATGCCAACCATCAGTTCACCTTTTACTACAATTGTAAACTACAATTCGTGTTCAACCACATGTACGTCATATATTCCAACTTAAATATTACCATTAACTCGTCAATGTATCTATAATTATATGAAGATTATACTTTTTCATAATATTTTACAGTTTGTTGTCATTCTGACAATTTTCTAAACAGATGCACTAAAATGTTTAATAAATAGTATGTAGTTTATTCTATTTCATCAAATTATATTTTCTAACCATATTATACTATTTAAACAGACATTACATTATCAGCTATATTCTCTTGGGTTTCAACAGACACATTATACTATTTGAACACAGTATAAATGATGAACAGGAAAACTTACACATTATACTGTTTAAACAACCAGTTTAAACAAATTATACTGTTTAAAAAAATATTATAAGGCACTAATGGGATAGCCTCATATGTGTAGTATTCCAGTTGTTTATAACATCAGAATCATGTATAATTTTTTTTGAATATGAAATTGGTATCTGTTATGTTTATGAAAACCAACTTCATCCATGAATTCACCTAAATGGATTGCTTATAATGCTCTATCTTCTGCATTGGATATGTCTTGGTTGATTACTCCCTCACAAAATCATAGTACTTCAACACAGTCAAATACTTACACTAGCACTTTGCTTTGTTGGAACAAAAAAATGATTCCAAATGTTAGGAAGCTCTTAGAGGTATTAAACATATTCTGATTTTGTAAATTCAGAATGTACTCTTCATTTTTATACAACTATGTTTTTCTTCATAATGTAACAGCCTTTTCTATGTTTTTCTACATAATTTAAAGAACTAGGTTTATGCCTATTTCTGTTAGCCGCAATACAGTATATATAATAATTTTCTGCAAAAAATACATTGGATTTCTACATTCATCTCGGTTTATGTTTTCTCATGTGCTTATTATAGTGGTTCTGATTTTCGTTCCTTGTACAGTGGTTGGATCATGTATAATGTTCATGAATCATGCATGATACGGTGGGAATGCAGGAGGAGTTGGACATATTGGTGATGACATGTGGACTATGAAGGGTACATTTATATGTGTTGAAAACTATGGTTAATACTACTATTTTCATCTTGTAATTTTCTACATAAACCAAGTGATCTGTTTCAAAACTGAGATCAGATTCTATATTATATTCCACTGAAAAAATCATTTTGCATCTCAGTTTTTACTATTACATTGAATTATTTCAAAACTATTACCTAATTTTTAATTTTAATATTCTTATTCATTTATTTTTATTACAAAATTCTATTTATTTAATTTCATTATTTATAAATATTGAAATATAGTTTTGTATTCTTGAATGTAATTATTGAACGTATTGATGTGAAAATTCACATGTAGGTACTATTTTATTATATATTAGTTTGAAATGCTTATGGATAATGTAAAGACTAAATGTAATGGTTTTCTAGTATAAATTTTATTTTTCTTATGATACAAGCTTTTTTAAACCCATATTTAAAATATGTAGTGTATATAATTTGATGAATTTATTCTATGATTTCAATACATAAATTTACAATTATTTACATATATATATTTGTAGATATTTATTTCATGGGGATTAGGGTTCATATGTAACCAAATTAGTAATATAATTTGGTCTCAATTTTCTTTATAAAATATTCATGCCATGTTATGCACCTGTATTTTCATAGGAGGTATATATAATTCCTATTGACATGTTATATTAGGAATATCCTTATTTACTTTATATTTTTATAACAATTTAATTATTAATTTCATGGGGATATTTATTCAATGTTACCTACATGCTAATAATTTGTTTCTACAATCTCATCAGTATCAAGATTATTTATTATTATGAATGAATTGATGAAATATTATAATCCATATTTAATAAAATCATGAATTTTAGCCTTATTATTTTATCCATGATAGCATCATGTGTTAGTACAATTTCCAGCTATTTAGTATATATAATAATTATTATGATTCATTTATAAAAATATGAATTATTTTCTCATTTCAAAAAAAGTGTTATTTTAAAACTGTGTTTTTGAAAACCATTTTTCAAGATTTATTACTATTATCATATGATGTATTAAGGAAATTGTTTTCCATGTTTTACCTTTCCATAAATTTTCATTAAGAAAGAATGTTCTTGTATTTTTTAGTCAATGATCTTTTCTAATCATTTATTTTGAAAAATGATTGTTTTCTATCTAGCTACTAATGTATAGTCACGAAAATCATTTCCATAAAGAATCATTTATAGGGTATCAATTTTATGTTTAAATAATTTTTTTCCAATTATTTTATAAATTTGTTGAATTTTAACTAGTTTTCAAATAAATATTTTTTCCACAAACTATTATGTTCAAAACTTATATAAAATTATTTTTAAAGAATCCTTTATTTGGTTTCAAAAGGATATTTTCAATGATAAATATTTCAATTATTTCAATATTTTAAAATAAGTTTTTATATAATTTTTGAAGAAGAATGTTTTAGATATTTTTTAAATCTCATTTATATGATTTATATATTAGATTCAATGAATTTTTATTAATAAAGTTTTTATATTTAGTTATTTTTTTCATTATTATATTATAGGAAAATGGTTTTCAAAATGTTCTATGTAAAAAAAATATTTCATAGATTAAAATATATTTTCCTTCTGTGTTTTAAATAAAACTGTAAATAATTAATTATAAGAAAAGTAATTTTTAAATGGTTTTATAAAAATTATATTCAATGAAGGAAGAATTTCGTTATGAGTTGTTTCATCTGATAATTCAACAAACTTCTCTATCTCATATGAAGTAAATTGTTATTTTTTTAACTGAATTGTTATATGATCCATGGGAACCATTTATACTCTTTTTTAGTGGGTATTGTTCTTATAGAATGATGATTATGACCTTAGTTTATCATCAAAATGTAATACACTCATGAAACCATCTTAATATTATGGGTTGTTCATTGAATAAATGATTATAATACTAATCTCTTTTTCATATGTAATTGTATGTTGTAATTTTTTAGGATAACAATTTAATTTCATGGGTAATGATATGGTGTTTTTGAAACCCATCTCTTTTTATGGGTCTTGATATGATGCATATTTAATTATATTATGGAACATGTATGCAATTAATTATTTTTGTAAAATGTGGGAATGATATCTTCCTCCAATAAATTGGGTAATGATAAATGGTATATGAGCACAAATGTTACACAGGGTGTAGCCAATACCAAAAAACAACATGTTAGAAGGGTTGTATCCCACAAATAAAAATAATTCGTTACACATGTTGTATGCCATAGAAAAAAATAGGAAGGTACATGGGTTGTAGGACAAGACTAAAAAGAAGAAGGTATGATGGTTATAGCCCAATCCCAAAAAGAAATAGGTACGCGTTTTTTTCCCAAGACAGAATATTTGAGGGTACACATGTTGTAGCTGAAGCCCCAAAGTAAGAGGGTATATGGGTTATATCCTAAGCCTGTAATATAAAAGTATGTTAATCCTAGTTTTCTATAGATGGTCTCAATGGAATGGTTTAATGATCATTTATAATCACGGATGAGAATCATTATTGATATCCATATTTAATTTTTATGTACATTTCTATGGATGTTTCTAAGGATAATTATAGGGATCAACTAATGTTTTTGAAATTTACCATGAATTGTGGTAATGAAAATGTAATTAGTTTACTAGAAATAAATAAATATATGGATACAAAATTTATAATTATTTCTGGCACAGATTTACCCAGGATTGAAAACTCTATCATGGTGCATCTGACCTCCCTTGAGTGATTTTTTTTCAAACTACAGTCATTACAATGAACCTGATTTGAAACTCCCCTGGGATATGCTTTATGAATTTATAAGGACATTACAAACCATCATTATGGATTTAAATAAAATATGACAATTTTTAATCTAGAATAAACCTAAGATTCCATAGATTATGTTTTAGGTGTCATGATTTATATATCCTATAAGGGGTTTTTCCTGATTCGCAGGTTTTATCTTATGATACATTTTTCATACAATATGATTTATCGTATTAGGAAATTGTGGGAACTAATTGGAACTAAGATAATTTTGAATGTGATGGAAAATATTTTGATGAGATTCTAAATGAGATGATCATTTGAGTTATGGATGTTCTGATCAATCATAATATTATTTCATGAAACATGATTAAAAATTTCACCATCACCCACTCTTGGAATCACCAAGAAGGATAAGGAATAAGTTTAATGATAGATTGGGTAATGAATGTAATAGAGGAAGGAAGATATTTTTTTTTACATTAATAATGTAGAATGAATCAAACAATCCAATGTCTTATTGGAATATCAATATGTTTTTACATTGGAAAAAAGACGGAATGTATGTAACTACAAAGTGAAAATGTAATGTTTCATTAAAACAATGGATTAGAATATTAGCCTCACTACGGAATTATAAATTGACTAACTATTTAAATATAAAACATATGGGAAATATAAACTTTTATGTACAGTTTTGGAGGCTCATGAAGAGAATCAACATGGTTTTTCATCAAAGGGTATTTCTATTGTTGATGAAGAGACCAAAAACAACATTTGAAATGTATGTGTTGTTAAAATAGAATTGTTTATAAATATCAAAATTTTATTTTAATAAATTTTATTTCATGATTCATATATAAAATATTATGAATGTTGTGTTAAATTATAATATGATTTGTATTAGTAAATTCTTAGAGAATAATATTTAAATAATGATGTATTTATTTTTTTGAAATCGTTGAATATTTTATACAAATAAAAAAATATATAGTTATTTTTAATAAAACATTTCATTAAGGATATGAAATTATATCCAGAATGATGTTTGAGAGGAAAAAAATTGATTTCATGGAATTTTAAAATTTTGAATGAGGGAAGGTAACCCATAATATCTTCTTTATGTTGTGATAATGATCAATGGATTAATATATGTTAGTTATAAATAAGTAAATTACATGGAATTGATTACCTTATAACTGAAAATATATGTAATTAAATTGTTGTTTAAGCATTAATTACGGAATATTACAACATTTTTTGATATATGGGACATATCTAATAATAATTACTATAAAGAAACATGCATGCTTTCAAAAATTATTTATGGTTATTCTGGCCATTTCCAAGAATCATGGGAATACAGGATAAATGTATTCACATGTTTGTTATGAGTCAGAAAATGGTAACTATATGATATATTGGGGGTCAATCTTATGATTATTTTGAGAAATTCAGTGACCCTCTATCTAGTGTATTTGACATTCATCATATACAAGGGTTATAAGGTCAACCAATTATGAATGGTTTATGGTAAATAGAAGAAAATTATTTCATGATAAATGTATTATCTCATCCTATCCTGATTTATTAATATTGAATAAATTATTTTATCCTTTTTTTGATAGAAATGGAAGAACTATAATTCTATTCATAGATATCATGATCTATTACTTCTTTAATAATGAATAATTAACCTCTACTTATCGTAATTATGATTGAAGTGGATGTTTAAAAGGACATGTGAAAGGGTATGTATTTCCTTAGATCATGTAATAATATATTCAGATTATAATTATTCAATATTAAAAAATGATATTGAATCAAAAATTTTTATCCATGTCCATTTATTTCTAATGAATCATACATACCATTATATAATCATTGATTTTTTGATTTTTTTTTAAAAAAATTTCTTACTAGGTTCTCTATCACTCTCCATCAGAACATCATAGTTGAATTTCTCTTCCACATACATGTTTTCACATCCCACATATGTTCTCCTACATAGAAACTTAATTATATCATACTTTTCTATAATAATTATGTTTTGAATTTTCCATTTTTAATGGATGATTTAATATTAATTTCTAAAATGTGGGTTTTTATGAAGATATTATTCAAATGAGAAACCATTAATAACAGTGATGAATTTTGAGGGAGAAATTCATTTTAATGGGGTATAATGTAACAATACGTGATTTTATGAATAATATTTTCTAATTAACATAATCATTTAATTGGTTTTTCTTTCAGAAATTGATAAATATATATTTAGTTAGATGAAACCACTATGTTTTTCGTTAATTATAAGATATACTAATTTAATCATGCAATACATGTAACTCCTTCATGTCCTATGTTATACACAATATTAAATTTTTGTGAATCATCATTTTATTATTATAATTATTTAAAATCTATATTTGTAAAATATAAGTTAAAAATTTTATAATTTATATTAATAACTACTTATATATTATAATTTATAATTTTTTAGAATAATAAATCATAATTATATCAAGACATAAAATTTTTTGCAATGTCTTTATATGTTTGAGAATATTATTTTCCTAAAAGAACTTTCATTTATGTCCTTTTGTGAAAAGATAATGTTAAATTTAGAATCATTCAGAAATTTAATTTCACAAAATAAAAAGCAGTTTTGATTTTATAATTTCAAAATTATATTATGGATATTTTTTCTTTATTTTTTGAGAAACATTAATTTTTGATGAATAATTAAAAATACTGAATTTTTATTCGATACAATTTTTACACATAATATATTTATATAGTTAAATTATATTATAAGTTGTTTTTAAAGAAACAATATATAAATTATACATAAATTAATCTAATTTATTTAATTTGAATAATTATAATGTGTATTATCGATATAAAATCATAATAAATATTGATCAATATAACTTCAAAACCCTACATTCTTGCAATGTCTGTGGGGTTAGAATTTGTGTAATTTTTCAGATGATTTGAATGTAATTAAGAAAAATTGAAATAAAATGTATTAATCGTTATATTATTTATATTATACTAAGATTAACATATTTTTTAGGAAAAATATTAATGAAATTGAATAAAAATAATTATAATGATTAAGGAAAAATTAGGGTTAACAAGGGACTAAGACTTAAACATAATTGACAAAACAACTTATACACTTTTGAAAACCAAATTTAATGGAAATATATATTACATATAAATTCTCATATGGAGTTTTTTTTTGTTTTTATGACTTGGTTTAGGTAAAAACGTGGGTAGATCTAACTTATTTTTAGAAATTCCATATGTGTCCCCACCATCCTTTATAAAATCCCCAAACCTTTCCCCCTTATTTACAATCTAAAACCTTATAGTATTTGTAATAAATTTTCAAATTAAATTAAAACATCCCATCCATTATCATTTTATCCCCAAATTTTGAATTAACCGATCACATATTCCCTTTTGTGCAACATAAAAGGATTTACCCAATGAAAATGTAACGTCCTTCCACTAGCTCATTTTTATTATTTTCATTATCCACCACATAAAATTTTATTATTACAAGATTATATAAAACCCTAAGTACTATAAATATAATAATATTTTTTACTTCATTTTTTTCCTAAAATTATAGAAAAAACCATAAAATGGGTTACAAACTTACAGTTCTTCTGTAGGGCGAACTACCACCGCATGACACAAGTTTGTTCATTTTTATATTACCACATATCATGGATGGTAACTGTGATTGAAAAAATATTTTTAAATAATATTTAGGATAGTTATGATTTAATTTTTATTATTAAATTATTATTTGAAATATAACTACATGTTTTCAATATTTAGAAAATATGATATCTTCATTTGTGAAACTATGGATTGCCTCTTCTATAAAGAGTTGTGATTCGGTCACACTTTACATGGAATGTATTAATGATGGGTTTTGTGGAATTATGTCATATATATATATATATATATATTATTAATTTCATTGAATGAATAATTTATATACATACATTTATGTTCTTTACCTTCTCACTTTCTACAAGGCCAAAAAACTGAAACAATGTTAATGCATATGTACAGACTACCATCACAATGAAAGGTGTATACAATTTATTATATATATAAATTATATAATATTAAAAATATTTTAATAAATAAATTATGAGATATATAAATCATGTTTTAAATTATTCAAACATGTAATTCATTATCCATGTAAGATGTACGATATTTAAAATCAAAACTGGTACAAAAAAGTAAGCAGTTGTTTATTGAAATGTAACCTTAACATGTAATTGATTGATAAAGTGAAATATAAAGTAATATTAATATAATATATGGTGTTATATATATATGTGTTTCTTTAGTATAATTATAATATATTTATATTTATGAAACAAAATATTTTAACGTCTACAAATAATTTCAATACTTAATGTATAGGTTTTCGTGTCTCACTTTTATTTTTTTTTTGAGATAAAATCCATGTACATCACCTTTTTCATATATGTTGTGAATATACTACCTTGAACATATTACATGATTCCTATAATTTATTTTTTTTAATATTTATAACAACTTTAAATTAATATTCTTTCTTTTGGGTTATGGTTCAAATGTTACCAAATCGGTAATGTAATTTTGTCTCAATATCCATTCATTGAGATACACAACATGTTATGAACCTATATTTCTATATGGGGTATATATGATCACCATTTAGATTTTATATAATTATTATCCTTATTTTCATTATATTTTATAAAACATATAATTTTTTCTTTCATGGTTATTATGAATCAATGTTACCAAAGTGGTAACAGTTTGTTCCTACAATCTCATCATTTCTGGGATTGCTTATGATAATGGTTCAATTGATGATATATAATGTTAAATAAATCAAGATCATGAATGGAATTTATTCTACTACATCAATCCTTGATTTATTAATTTATAAGAACTATTTCTCCATTATTTGTTACTTTATTTAATTATGATGCTGTTTTTATGAAAACTCGCCATTATTTCTTCATTCAGTGAGAAATCTATGTTTTTAAACCATGTTCTCATTTATTTTTCCCATTTTTTTAAAATCATAATATGATTTTTAATTAATATTATTTTCCATTTTATACATTTTTACAAAAATTTAATTAAAAATTAAAATTCATTTCATTTTTCGATCAAGTCACATTTCTCAACTTTTTATGTGAAAAAGGTTATTCAACATGTAAAAACATACACACCATCATGATCATCATGTACATTAATATTAATTTTTTTTAAATATTTTTTTTAAAGAGAGTACATTTATTACATTGTGATAATATTTTTAATTTAATGTAGTTTTAAAAAATAGTTTTTCAAACATGGTTTTTTTTGTAAAAATAGTGTTTTAAATGAAAATAAAATATTAATTTATATGTTATAAAAAGGATATTTTCAATGATATTGAATTAAATGATTTCCAAATTTTTTTTATAAGCATTAGAATAATATTCCAGTGAAATATTATTGAAAATGGTTTCATGATTCCTTTTATGTTTTCAAGGTTATTTTCAATGGAAAAGTATTTCTAAAAGTTTTAAAGATTCCTTATATATTTTCAATTTTTTATCATGGAATATTTTTTTCAAATTGTTGTATGTTAAAAGCATTTTTTAATGATTAAAATGCATCTTCCTCATAATGAGTTTTAAATGAAATTGTAAATATTTATTTTTCTGAAAATGATTATTAAATTGTTTGATAAAAAGAATTAAAAAAGATTACTTTCATTAAGAAATGTTTCATGATTTCAAAAAACATCATATTCCATATAAGTTCACATTATTTGTTTATAGTTAATGATTAATAGGGGATATTATACAAGAACCCCATCTATATAAATTTTGGAGTGGATTATTTTTGTTGGATGATATTTATAAAAACAATTTTCCTTCCATGTGTTGTATTCTATTAAATCCTTATTCTTTTCTTGTGATATGATTTGATGAAATTATTGTGATACAAATATCATTTCCATATGAATTTATATGATGAAATATTTATGATACCCAATCTTGATCTTAGATAATGATATGATGTTTATGAAAACCATATACAGTTATTGTTCATGATATGTTGAAAGATTAATTACCTTTTTGAAAATATATTAATGATTTTATAAAATGAAATATGGGAAATATATATCTATATAGTTTATTTGGTATAGATAAAGGTTATGTGAGCTCAAAATGTACACCAGTTGTATCCAAGTCCCAAAATCAATAAGGTGCACATGTTGTATCTTATACTGAAAAACAAGAAGGAAAATTGGTAGTGGTTGAATCCAACAAACATTGTGGAACTCGTGTTGTCGCCCACAAAAAAAATAAAGTTTATAGGTTGTAGTCCACGAATGAAAATAAGAAGGTATATTGGTTGTATACCAAGATTGAAAACCAGTACATGGGTTATATACCAATCATGAAAGAATGAGGGTGTGTACGATTTCTCAACAAAAATATAACAGGGTAGAATGGTGGTTATCCCAATCCCAATGCATGTACACAGGTGATTAACCCAATCCAATCATCTTATGAATGTAATGGATGGTAACCTTAATATTTAATTTACTCCTTTTATGTTTTTTTGAAAAATTATATCTCGTATGAATTAGATGTACTCACATGGTTCATGTTAATTATTAACTCATGAATAATGTAGTATAATGTTCCAATAATTATGACATGTCTCATATATAAAATATTGATATTCAATTTATGATATTCAAATGTTATGGTCATGTTCTCATACCCTTATATTCATGTTATTCCTACATGGTTCCATTATTTATTCGTTCTTAGAATTCAAAATCCCTACATTTTAATATTTCCATTTCACCGGTTAGGAATAATGTTTTTATGAAATACTAATGGGATTATTTAGCATATGAATTATTGTTAAATAATTTCATTACCCTTATAAAATGTAGTGAATATAATATAAGACGATTCCAAAAAAATTATGATTTGTTTTATTTTACTAATTCTGTTAATCATAAACTTGTAATTTTGGGATTATTTAGCATGTCATTGAAATATTTATATGTTCTCCTTATATGTATCCCAGTGTGTGAAACAAATAAAAATCCCTATTTTTCACATAATTTTTTATTTACATTTTTTGGAGATTCTGTATGATCTAATGGAATGATTAATAGTTTCAGTTATAATAAAAATATATAATCATATTATACTTTACATAATTTAAAATTTAAATGCAACCAAATTATATGCCTTTCTAAGAGTGTGTAGTGGGACCTTAGGTAAAAAAAATTGTATCTCGTCCACTACATAGTTAATAGTGAACCAATATGTGAAATTTGTTTTATTGGAGAATTCCATAAATTTAATGATAGTACCCTTATCTCATGGATATAATTATCATAAGGTGATAAATATAATGGGATATCATTTATGTTCAATTCGTATTCATGTTTTACTTAGAATAATTTCATGTATTTATTGATAGTTATTCTAGTTAAATGTTGATGATGGAAGTGGAAAGAGAGGTAATGAATGATGATGCAATGGATCTGAAATCATTTTTTGTAGAAACATCACATCAAATGCATTGGGAACTTATGGAATAAACAATAAATAAATAATTTTTTCTAATAATTAAATTATTTATGTAGGTGGAATCATTTTCCATGATGAAAACATGCAGGTTCTTTGTAAATTAGTTAATTATTTGAATATAGTTTCAAGTGAAAATATGAAATGGATTTTTAACTATCTTATTGAATTGGTTGGATCTGTTTGTGGGCATGGTTATAAAATGATTTATTTTGATAAAATAATAATAATTATTCTAATATTAACATCAATAAATAATCTTGAACAAGACAAACTTAAAGGAGTTCACATCTAGGACTATTATCTTAATGACATTAAGAAAAAAATAGTTACATATGAAATGAAAATGGAGATGGAAATGTCATTAAAAATATATTCTAAATTGATTGAATTAAAAAAATGGATATGAGGGACATTAATGAGACTCAAATTATAGAATATAGAAGTGTTTATTTATAATCAATTATTTATACAATTTCTAGTAGAGATAACGATTGATTTGATTGTAATATAAATTACAACTGATTTCATTGTTTTATGATTAGGTATATCAAAACATAGAGCCAATAATTATTTTATAGATGTTAAATGATATTAGGTAATCAAAAAGAATATAGTTTTTCCCTATTATAGAATATTAATTCAATATAATCATGTATATAAAATATATTGGATAATTATGATGGTATGAAAAGTGGATGAACATGTCAAGTATAGTATTTTATAAGGGTTTTTTATTTTTCAATCTCATAAATAAAATTTTATAATATGAATTTAGTGTTTAAATACAATGATAAATTTTTAGATAATGATCAACAAGATGGATGAATTGATCTTATGGTAGAATTGGAAGGGGATCTTAGAGACCATGGTGTAAAAATAAAAATAAATATTATTATTTTTAGATTATATATGGAATACTCATATTATATTGAATGACTCTAATAAGATTTTTTCTATCTAAAGAAACATATCGAATAATATGATGAATTTTATTAAAATATACCAACCTTACCGATCTTTCTACAATATCCATGCATAGGACTGGTGTAGCATGGGAATTAAGAAAGCCTCCCCATACATGAAATCAAAATGACAGTTAATGAAGGTGTAAATCGGTGATAGTTCAGATATAATTGTCTATGGTGATCATAATAATAATGATATATATAACTAAAACATATCAAAAGAAAATATCATTTGACAACTGGACTAGTAACCCTTAATAGTGTAATCTAGAAGTAGCTATAACTCTATTAGCTGTAATAATCATTTAGATGAAGATTAAAATATGTATAAAAAATAATTCCTGCTATATAATATTATATTATACATGAAAATATAAAATAGGATATACCATGGACAATCTATGTCTATATATATTGTAGGAATCCTGATAGACAAAAAGGAAAAAAACTCTCCAATGGGTGTAAGAACCCCCCAGGCCCCATTCTATCTATCCCATGCTAAATAGTACAAGAATATCACTCTAGATTTGGTCCTAAATCATTTTACGTATCTAATAATAGAATTTTAATGTATACATGATTCCTTAAGGGCTCGTGTAGGGTGTGGGAAAAAAATACAAATATTCCACAACCAATTAATAAGTAAAAGAAATATATGTTAACATATGTGTCTCTAAAAATAGATAAAATTCTATATTAACATCATATAAATAAAAATTCATCCCTTTTCATCAATAGACATAATAGAATAATCAAATACTTCAGCCATCCCTATTATAAAATTAGTTTATAGGATCCTTAACATAAAGTAAAATGAATCGAGTAAATAAGAATCATACTAAGTAAACCCTCATGTTCCACCACCAAAAGTGTCACCCAACTCCTTTTGCCTACAATCATGTACCAAAATCCAAAATGTCATGCCAAAAAAAAGTACCTTGTCTCATGTACCCCATCTAGAAATATATTTTCAGCTCAATGTCTGACATCATAAGGCACACTGATATATTCCCTTCAAATAATTATCACTATCAACTCAATAGCTAACATACATAGAAATGAGGATATCTGTCCTTTCATGTAATCATGGAATAACCACCTGAATATATGATAAGCCTCATCCCCCAATTGAAGGCTTCATCACTATAAATGGATTACTCATCACAATCCATGTGGCATTCTATGGAATGAAACTGTAACCTCCCTGATAGTCAACACAATCATATGTTTTATCTAATGGAGGAATATGAACACATTATTGATCAAAAACACATCATTATATGAGTCCAATTATTGTACACATGTCCCAAATGACACGTTGTCTTGTCACGGTGAGTTGAAATCACCCACCAGGTACATAAGCCACAATATAACAGCTCCCTGTTCCCCTAAAACACGATTTCTAATCATAATTTTCAACATCATATCTACATCATGGGCCATGAACTCAACCCATTCAACCTAGTATCCTCAATATGATTACTACAACCCCATTTTAGTGATCATCATTACCAAATTTGCCTCTGTCTATGGCAATATGGACAAACCATGTCTCCTTGGAACTGGTGATCATCATCACATGTATACATATCCTTCCTTTCCAGTAATATTCCCACGGAACCAACATAATCAATATATATATAATTCAATTTAATTTGAATAACATGCCTTAAAAACTATCCCAAGTGTTCTAAAGCCTCTCTCCATGATTAGCCATTTTGTATGAAAGCACGAGCTTGCCCTATGAAATCAAATTTTATCAATTTCCTAATTTAATGATAGAACAATAATATTATAGGTAAAATCAAAGTACACACAATGGGGGAGTCCATTATAAACCCCAGAAACACCAATACAATCAGATAATAACCTAATAACCACTTACCTCATACTGGTAGGTGTCTTCACATTTGACATCGACCTATAACTCGAGTTAATATGGATGAAATTATTTTTTTCGATGAAAGACTTAAAAATATATTTAAAACCATGAAAAAACAAATAGCACCATATAATGAGAGAGAAATGATGATAAAGAATGAGGATCAAATATCCTCCTATTTTTGTTCTAATGAGACTGACAATGATTGATTTAGTTCTCAAATGAGGAACTTGGTCTAACACCAAGGGAAGGAAGAAATGAATTCTCAAAGATACCGAGATTAGATACCTACATGAATGATTAATATAGATAATACCCTCATATGTAAAATATTTGTAAAATGATAATTAACCCCTTTAAGATAAGTCATATGGTTACCATTTAGTTTTCCTAAATGTGAAAAAATAAAGTGGTTCCCATTTTCTATGTATCACACCTCCCATTATAAGGCGCATGGTTTTAAAAACCATGTGAAAAATATTAATGAGTCCTCAATCAAAAACTATTTAATAATTTCCTGATTTCCTACCCCCTCATGCACAGTTTTTAAAACTGTGAATACTATATATAGTCGGTCGCATAGTTACTCTTAGAAGGCCACATAGTTTATCCAAAAAAGGGGATATATTCACCAATCCATGTAACGTTAAGTCACCAGCATCTGACAGGCATGAAATATATCTAAAACTCCATGGAACATTATGATAAATAAAACACATATAAAAACAATTCCGTAGGTAAGATGAAAACTAATAATTATGTCATAATGATCAAGAAAATAGTAATTCCGGCCACTACACTCCAAAATTTTGAACATGTTAACGAATTAGACCCACCAAAATACCTTGGGGTGTTGCAATATCCTAACCATAATTTATATCATCATTGAGATCTATATAATTTGTTGACGACAGTATAATATATAACCATATATTTAAAAAAAATTATCTCCCTAGTTGAAAATACATAGGTCAACTTTATTAAGGTGATACCCTCCTTTGGAGTTACATAACTCTGTAACTTCACACCCCAAAACTAAAAATTAATGGGCTCCACCATCCATACTGGTACACAAAAGTCCTCCTATGAAACATCCTAACTCTTGTGCCACCTAAGGTGGTCAAATTGTGCCCACATCACATCTAACACCAATCAAGTCTCATAGCTCATCAGATTCATACCGCATTCCAATGTCGTAAATAGGCCATCGGAGGTCCTAAATTTCATGATTATCAGTGTACTAATTTCATGATGGGTACCCATTAAATTAATTTATCGAATACATTCTTTTTTCAAATACACCTCCATGAAACCCTCATAACATAGCTTCCCAAATTCCTACACACCATGTTAGAACCCTTATCACATTTATTCCCATAATAAATCCAAGATATAAGAACCTCATATATATATATTTATATAATGAATTTCAGATGATTCCGGGATAATAAAATTCACCAGGTTAGTAAATAAATTTAATGAAACATGTTCACAAAAGACAAGATAGACTACAAAATTGGATATGTGAGAATAAATTATACGTGGTCATGCCCAAAACCTAAATCAAATATTAATCATCTCACCAACTAGGTCTACACTTGGAATCTCTATTGCATACATCGGGCATGCAACTCATCTAACTATGGTCAAGCCTCCCTATGGTGTTGCACTAGCCACCACCCATAGATCCCCCTACTAGGTCTCACTAGATTGGACATGGAATCTACATGAATCTGAATCTAGGCTACCATCTCTAGGTATGACCCCTACACTAATGACATAACACTAATTTTTTCTGTGTCCATATATAAAAAATTTGGGGAAGGAATCTAGGATAACCACTTGAGAATAGTAATATAGCCACCGGATCAACAACCCTTCAGTCCCAAACCCCATTGCATTCACACATGTCCCTTATTCTAGAGCTGGAATAACATAATTAATGACAAACTACTTAGTTATATTATCAATCTTATACCTAAACACCATATTGGGACTCCTCTAAGAATAAATTCATGATATTTAATTCATCACAAATGTGGTCATCTTTAGTTGGGTACCAATTTGAGTACGAATTATCCATCAAATTGTAATCAACTATAAATGCCTAATTGATTGCCTCTAGGATCATGATTATCCTTGAGATTTCTACCTATACCATGCTAGAAATATGATAAACCATCCATGAAATTCTTCACTCTCTATGATTCACCACACACTATATCAAGTGAAAAGAAATACTACTCTATGAATGTAGTTGTGAAGTCCATGAAAAAAATGTCTCCATGCTATTAATTCAAGAACTCATAATCACTCCCCACCCTTAGTATCAACATGAACAATTTATCAGTGAATGTTTCCTATAAAAATTAACATGTTATACCCTCTTGTCTACCATCATGAACTTTCACATCACCCCATCATCTTTCTGTCCACTGAGCATGTACATTTCATGCTCTACCCTCGCGCTAGTGGTTTCATAGGATGCTAAAAATAGTTCCCATTAACTATTTCATGTTTTATAATACCTATGATCCACCCTCACCTTGAAATATTGATGGTTTTTTGGAATTGAACTCACAATTCATGAATTCCATCGAAGGGATTGCTCCATCAGATCCACTATAAACCCTTTGGATGACACACACCTCTCTCTTCCATGATGGATCAAAATCCATGCCCCAAATCCTACTATATCCACCCTTTTACCCACATGAACCTAATCATGTACCTATTAATTAACACTCAGATGATTCTTATCGCAACTGTAAGGGACCTTGTCATCACCCTCAGCGGCTTCAATCTATGCACTCTCGAGATTCAAAAAATAACTAAAAAATTGATGCTGCATCAAAATTATCTTGGTGGACACCCACTGAATTTCAATACCATGTTAAAAAAAACCATAAAAACATATAAATAAATATAAAACTAATAGGGAAATTTGTAACTAGTAGTGGAATTTCACCATCCTTTCACTCCCCCATTATATCCATGGCTTACAAAATATGGTCTCATGACCCATTACCCATCCATATCAGAGCAATGTAACACATATAAAAATTTCCTCTGGTCCCCTCGCTTAACCATAAGAAATTTTGGAATCACTTATAAATCCAAGGTAGCCGAGTAGAATTCCACCAATGTGTACAATCCTAAAAACACTATAATTTTTTTTACATTTTAATCCACTCACACCCTCTATTTTCTTCCATGTGTACTCCAATCAGAGTTAGGCCCATATATATATATATATATCACCTCAAAAAACGATTTCATTATAACCTCATGGCTGGCCTCACTATGTATAATTCCACCAAAAAGTGCCTATGAAATTAAACATTATATTTCTTACTTTTATACTCTTTAAACAACAAATCCAATATTAGGAAAATATTGGTTCCTAATAAAATCATAAACAATTAATCAAAGGAACACACACAAACATATCAGTCAGCTTAGGTTTTTATCAAAAATAATCAAATAATCATCACTTTGCCATATGATTTCAAGGATCTATATGAAAAAAGAGAATATTCACACAATATTTAAATAATCATAGTGAAATAAAATCAACCACTATAATGGAAATGAAGAAAAACAATTTACCACCCTTGGAAACTAGGTATATCCTCTACACATGGTGTAACATTCATTCAAAGAGAAACTCTAAACCCAGTTCAAACAAGAACATAGACTCAATGATACCAAATCCTATATATATAAAGACCCAAAAAAATAGGTGAATAAATTCTTCTAACACCATTTGTAGCACACTGACCTATTATTACACATTAATAGTACTTAGTGGCAGTGTGCCAATAGATCTAAGGAATTTCTTCTAAAACAATATTGGTTCTAAACGATTAGTGAGGGTTTAATGTCATGATAGTTGGGAGACTACACTCTCTACTAGTGATAACAATAACTATTTAATGATATATAACCTATTGGAAGAGAATACAATAAGATAGCTGGAATAGTATGCCATAATTGAGGATATATTATGTAGTAAAAATTACAATAGTGGTAATAATCAATAAGAAAAGTTATACAATTTGCAGAATAAAACAACACATACCATATCATATCATGACATGCATAAAAATTAGAAAAAAGTGTCACACATGGATATCCTCATAATATATATATATATATATTAATAATTTTAATAAAGAAGATGAATAAAAAAAACATTATCTAGTAAAAGAACCTCCAAGTCCCATTTCTATCCATAACATGTATTTAACTATGACATGACCACTATGGTAAAAATCTTGAGCTCAAACCCATACTTGATTGGGAAATAATAATGTCTACACACATCCTAATTGTCCCTTGTAGATTGTGAGAATAAATCATTGAGGGCTTCCACCATTGTTTTTCTAACATATATATACGATAAATAATGTGAATCAAAAAAATAACACATGAAAATCATATAAATAATCATTCATCCATTGAGATCAATAGAAATAATGAATAAATTACCTAAATCAACCATTTTTTGTATAAATATAGTGGTGAGGATGCTCAGAATAATGTACATAAAATATTTTGAAGATGAATCATCCCTTGTGAACCCTCATGTTCCACCTCTAATATTTTCACCATAAACCATATGCAATCTATCATATACTATTGTAAAAAAAGTAACTCCCAAATAATATGTACATGGTCCCCCCAAAAAATGTTCAAAATCTCCCATCATCTTGAATCCCAACACCCCAAGGAATTACAATGTCTCTCCTTAAAATAATAATCACCATTCCATAAACACCTTAAATCATGAGGATTTGTAATGTTCATCCCCCCATGTAATCATGTCACAATGGCCTCAATATACAGTGAGCCTCTTCCCCCAAATAATGTTCTCACCATCATCAACTGATGGATCCTCAGTGTCCACATTTCATTACATGGAAAGAACCACCAAACTCCCTATTGGTAAAAACTAAAAAAAATTAATCAATCAGTGGACTCCACCCACATGATATGTCAACACTACTTTATTATCTGAGACCTATAAATGTGAAAATAACTCAAATGGTGAATTTTCCAATCACGATGAGTGGAAGTCACCTATAATGTTACTAAGACACATCATCAAAACACCTTATGCCCCTATGACATTATCACTCAACCTAATGGTCAGAATCATCATAACATTGGGGGTCATTACCACAATCATGATGGCCTTATAATCTTACTAATATTACCATGTTTCTTAACCTAGAGATAAACATCCACGAATACACCTCAGGAAATGCCCATCCAGATGAACCTTGTCTCTCCAGTACTAGTGACTGTCATTTCTTGAATACATATATGGCCTTTACCATAATATTCATGTGGAACCACACTAATATATATATATATATATTAAATATAATATAAATAACCCACACTTCCTAACCATCCCATGTGGTTCGAAGCCTTTATCTAGGTTCAAACATATTTATATGAGAATGATATTTCCTTATAGTATCTCATAAGATATATTTAATAATTTAAAGGGATGAAATTAATTTTATTAATCAATTTCGGTCAACCCAAATAAAATATGAATAATAAACCCAAAAAATAGAAGTGAAATAAATGTGAAAGAAATAAACCCCACGCCTTTTACTAGTTGATATTTGATCATCAGATATCAGACTCCAATATGAGTTGACAATGAAAAAATCATTGTTTTAGAAGAACAAAAGAAATATAATGTAAAATATACTGTATGTATTTAGAGAACCCTATGTTGAGAGCAAGGAAAAGAAAAAATAGATTGATCAAATATATTATTTATGTGTTTCCAATTGTACATACAATGATAGATTCGGTGATTAGATGAGGAACATGTATCAACACCTATGGGTGGAAGAAATTAGCTCATAGGGTGACTTAAAAATTTTTTCTATGTGAAAGAAGCAAAGAGGAAAATACATATTAAATAAAAAGGGTAAAATAGTAGTTTTATTCACTTTAATATAGGATGCAATGTTATCGCATGGTTTGGAAACCCATGCGCAAACTGTGTGGTTCCCACTGTCCAAGAACCAGACCTCACATGGTTAAGAACACAATTTCACAAAAAAACATATAGATCATGCATGATCCCACTATCAAAAACTACAGAAGCCTCACATGGTCATGTGACATTCCTACATAGTTTTTTAATTAATGTCCAATGAAGAATGAGGGTTTCATAATTACAATTGGAAGGTCATATGATTTCTCCCAACCATGCACCTTTATAGGTGAGACCTAAAAATTTGTGCTTTATGTGTCATGAACACCTAAAAAACTATAGAAACAACATAGAACATACCAAAAATTAATCCTCATCTAAATACATTTACTGGGATCTGTGTAACTCTTTGAATTATGTAACAATGATTAATAAATGTTTTTCTATGACCTCCAAACTCTAAAATTTCAAATTGTCTTCTAAATTTGATGTGCTCTAAATACATGGGATATTACATAAAATATGAAAAATAAGTGGAAAGTGGATTGAATATTACATAATATACACAGTTCATTAGTGATATTAATATTTCAACAATGTGAATTTTATGAGGGTATAATCAATGGAAGAAGAAATTATATCATTAAGAAAAGAGAATTTTTTTAAAATAAAAATAAATGGTGAAATGAAGAAGCTACAATTTGGGAGTTTTAAAATAGATTATTTGATTTAAATGGTTTAACATGTTGCATGAATAATCAAGGAGGTATTTAGTGCTCAATTATTATGGTTCCCAAAAAAATGATATAGAATATATTGGAGGATTGTTGTATTTAGATACAATATGTGTGAAGAGATTAATGAATCAAACAAAAAAATAATTTCCTAGCCCTTAAGAATATTATAAAAATTAATGAGTTATATAAAAGTATGGAATATATATATATCAATGTAAATGTTTCTCTCATTGAACCATAATTCATTTGATATATTTGCTATAAACATCTTATTTTGGTGAATCCAAAAAATATTAATGAATAAAATATATTAAAATTCAATAATTAAGAATAAAAATGAATATCAACTTTCAAATTATAAATTTATTATTTGTATACTATTATAATTACTAATAAAATGCATAATAATGTTTACTATTGAAAAATAATTGAATAATTCTATTATATTTAAATGATGAATGGATTCAAATCAGTTGAATTAAATTCATTTTAAAAAATAACGTATATGTATAAAAAATAGATTTCTTATTGTGAATAATGTAACAATTTTTCATCCTATGTATAATTATATATTTACATTTTATTGAAAATATAAGAAATTGAAGATGTTAGTGAAATATATATATGATTTAAAGCAAGTAATAATAATGGAAATTTAATTCATGATAGTGGTAATTCATACCATATGATGTGAAATAATAATCATGTAAAAAAATGAAAGAAAGTGTCGACAAAACTAATTAGTTTTAAGATTATGGAGCTTTAAAAAAATGAAAGGGTGTGGTAACACTAAGATATCAATATATTAATTGAATATTAGTTTTTTTACTTTTTTATTGATATTAGTGTAATTTATTATGTTTCAATCGGAATTTTGACTCTGGGATTTATATATTTTCAACCATGTAATCTGATATATCAACAGGAAAAAAATAAACTATGTTATATAGGTACAGTGAAAAAATAAACTATGTTATGTGGAATCAAATATGTTGTTACATTAATTATCATAATCTGATGATTTTGTCGAATTCAAAAAAACATTTTATATTAGTAATCTGAAGATGAATCTGTATAATTTATTAGACACATATTTTACGGTAAATATATTGAGAAACTAATACCATCCAAATAACATGAGGGAATAAAATTAGATGAATGTTAGAGTTTAATAGATTGTCTATATTATAAATTATTTATAGTCCCCTCTTCACATATTATATAATATTAAAATTTTTTATTTCTGTTATTATGTGAATTATTATTTATTATGTTATATCAAGAAATGTTAGAAAAAAACCATAGTGTAATGTTTACAAGAATAAAATTATAGAAATTAAATATTTCTATGATTTTCTACTTCTATCCTTGATTTACATAGACATAAAATATTGTAATTACTCATTGAAAATTATTGTGTTGTGAATGTTTATTACGGCTTGGAAAATATAAAATAAGGAAAATGATTTGATCATTGAATTCATTCATGAATGGATAAGAATAAATATAAGAGTATTATAGTTTTTCTATTTCATATTTTTCTTAGACTAATAATAATATTAAAAATTTTATTTAAAAACAAGGGTAATATGATTTTTTTAAATGGTGAATTTAATATATTGATAATGAATCATTTGCATTTTGTGAGAAATGGTTGAGTAAATAACCACAATAAAGGTATTTTATATATGATTTATAATTAAATGGGAATGTTATTAATGTAATCTCTATCTATTAATGATTCATTCCCATTATGGATATACTTTCAATAAAATCCAATGGTTATGATTATTTGAAGCATGAGGTTTTTTGTGGGATTTATTCCCATTCACAGATATTTGATAGGGGTAGAAGTTTAATAAATTTTTATATATTCAAAAAATTAAAAAAATTGTATTAGTTTTTCGTGTCCATGTGTAGTGATGAACCAGTTGTTATATTTTTTAATATTCCTATCTTTTTATTGGAATGTACTATATGATATAGATGTTAGTATATTTTTAAAGGATTATAAATTAAATACCATGTTTTTTAATATTTACAATATTTCAAGAAGAAATAATTTCACATACATAATTATCAATGAGAGTAGTTCTCATTAAAAGATACATATCATACAGTTACCTATATAAAAAATAAACACATTTTAATAAACAATAGATACCTTTGATAGATATTTTAGTATTGAAGTTATTGATGCTATAGAATCTCGTTTGTTGACATTGAATATAAGGTTAAAAAATATATGAACTCATTTTATAAATAAGATATTTTTTTGGATTTAGATTATTTTTTAATATGTAGAAAAGTTATGGTTACTAGAGTTATATATTTATTTGTATGGAATCTTATAAAATATATCAAATGAAATTTTCAACTCATAAAATAAGAAATATTCTTATATTTATCCATATATATAAGAATTTTTATTTTTAATCCTTTGAATATCATAATTTCAAATGTTGAAATGTATTGATTTATACAATTTTAATATATTATGAAATATTATCATTCCATGAAATGTTGTTCACACCATGAAGAATCATTCATGAATTACAGTGGTTCTCCAAATTTTTACCTACACACATTATGGAGCTATGTCAATAAATAACTAGAGTGGTAATCATGATTTTTTGGAATTTGATCCGAATATGGTATAAATGTCACACTCTAATTATAAAAAATTTACCATGATTCCAAAAATAAAATGAGATTTGGTTACTGATGTCACTCGAGGGGAGGCGCCATCCAACATTGGGATTTCATGGGTGGTTGAACAAGCACTAATAATGGCATGTGGGAAATTAATGAAGACTATACCATACTAGAATTTTTTCATTGTTATGAGGGAATGGGCAGTGATTTATCCCTAGTTTTATGAATGTAATCTTCTTGTCATTTTTGTATATCTATGAACACACATAATTATGGTGGATATTTCATCGAGATCAATGGTTTTTTCACCTCATTTTGGTTTTTTTATTGAGAGTTACAATAATTTTTCTCGGGAGGGATGGGTAAAATGTGAATTGGTTAACCCTTTCCATATATTTATATATTATGAAATAATCTCATTTTGAAGGGTTTTTTTTAAAATTTTGTGCTCCAAAATTATCTATTTACATAACATGAATTTAAACAGATAATGGAATTGAGGTTGATGATCTTCCCAAAATGCATTGTATCATACTGAAAAGTTGTTATACAAAATGACGGATGAACATATAATAAATTGAAAAAAAAACATCTAACAGTTTTCACCTCTTGTTGATCCTGTAGAATCATCATTTGAAATCATCATGACACGAAGTATGTGAGGTACTATTTTGGATCCCCTATGCCATCAAAGGAATAAAACATTAAATTCAAAAAATTGATTACGGGAAATGTTTCATCCATCCATTCATAATATGGATTCTTATAGGGAGTTATGGGTGGATGAGTCTCATCAATGGATTCCATTCGATTTTCTAGGTATTCAATGGAGTTTGGGAGTTTTAAATGTAAAAAATTGTGAAACTCCAACCAACTATAGAGAGCAAACAATGATTGATGATACTGGACTATTTTCATATTCAGCTAGTTATAGATCTATTATAGGACTAAATGACCAACCTAATGAGGGAGTTTATGAAATGATAATGGAAAATATTCTTGATCATTCTCATGGTCATCATTTATATAGACTATATTCTTAGATCTAATGAATGGTTGACACTCAAATTCTTCTATTATAGGCATATTAACTCTCTCAATATACATGGGAGAAAGTATGTTATTCACTCTTTTAGGAAGATACACATTAGGAATATTGACATTGGGTTATTCTTCGTTGAGATATATAATAATTTATATCTCATTATCATAAAATTCGATAAATATTTGTGTGAATTCAGTCTCATATGGGTGGAGAACGAGATGTATATAGACCATTCAATTTATCCATCATAGTTTTCGACACTAGTTGTTGAAATTCATCATTCAAAGATTCCAAGTTATGTATCCTTCAATGATTCTATGTATCTGTATCCTTAGTTCATATATCCAAATAAACTGCCTTTAGATATATTGTTTCATCATTACATTCACATTTTTTTATATTTGGTCCACATAATATTATGTGCTAATATTTATGATATTCACTAAGGTTTAATAAGAAATGGTTAGTTTCCCATCACACTCCACATTAAAGTGTGATTCTAAACCACTTAATCCCCATTTGAAGGTTACATCAAGGTCTTCCCATGACCCTTATCCATTTTAGAACATTTTATAAAATTACCATTCTATAGTTAGATTTCCATCACTATATTTTTATCATGTATTTTTCTATGAATAAAATACTCAACTATGTTTTTGTTCAAGTTTTCGGAATAGGTCCCAAAGAGAAAAGCATACCCTCATAGTGGGATAAATGGATCATACTTTTGTGGTTGATATTTAAATCCAAATCTATATAAGACTGATTCCTTAAGGGGTAATGATACTGATAAAAATTACCTTAGTCATACAACTTTGGGTGGATTTTGGGGAACTGTTGAAACATTTTTTTTCTTTTGTTTAGAATATGATGGTTTTAGATAAGGATCTGAGGGATCTTATGTAAAAAAAATTGGGATATAAATTCCTCCATCCCTCTATGATAGGGTTTCTGTTGAATCTTTTTTCATTTATCAAGGACCATATTGTTATGTAATGAACCCGGTGATGGTGATTGAGACAAAAATGACCCATCTATGAATTATGGGATTCGTTTATTGTTCTTTCCAATATATTGTATATTCTCATAAGTTTTTATTTTCTAAGGGATTCATGGTAGTGGTAACACTCCCCCCCCTTAAATCCCCCTAGGTTGGGTTAACACATATACAATAGTTATTGTAAATAAAATTATTATCCATTATATTGGGTACAATTTCGCATCCATTTAATGGTTTAAAATAATCCTATTAATTAAATCATCATTTCAATGAAGTTGTATTGTATTCTTGAACATCATACTTAATGTCATAAATGACTTCCCATAATTTTGAAGTTCCCAACATTTTATTGTTATGAAAGAAATATCTACCCATTTGTGTTGTATTATCTTCTTTAAACCCTGAGATCATTTCATTATTCAAAAACTATCCTCACCATTACCTTGTTTTTTGATATCCCTTTTGGATTTAAAATTAACAGATTTTGTATCTATGGGGATTTTATATTCCGAATAAATAGTTATATGAAATTCTCCTTGTTTTCCCCATCCTATGATATGTACATTTGATGGTGATTTTGAAATCAGCTAGGGGATATTCATTATGATATTGGGTAAAACACTTCAATGAAATTTATCATGCACTTCTATCCATGGGTTCGTGGATATAGAGAACATGGAAACGTATGGATGATAACACATTGGATTTATAGTATGAAAATTACATTAAAATATTTAATAATTGAGGTATTCAATTGATAAATTTATAAGATTCTCCCACATGATCTGGAATAATTAAATCATGAACTCCTTCTATATATCTTTTAGGATCATATAGTTGGATGTGTTGATATGAAATAATGTGACTGGGTTGTATTTTCCAGATTACTATCTAAATATATCAATTTGACCCTTTTATTCGTCAATATTTTATTCCTAGTCTGACCATAGAGGCATCATGTGTCGGTCCCCTTCTTACAATGTTGATGTGCTTCTATTATTTTATGGGTAACTATATACTGATAATATAAGTGTTTTAATAAACTACATATAGAAATATTTTTAATTTTATAGAACCTATCTACAAAATGTTGTCTCTGTAAGGGGATGATTTCCTTTTCTGAGAGATATGTCACTATAGTGAGGTTTAAAAAATGTATTTCAAACTATAGTGTACTTACGATCAATCAATTTACTAATGTTACGAGGACTTTCAAGACATTTTATTCCATTATTGTCAGTTAAAGTGTAAAAGTACACTTAAGGTGTTGTAGATATGTTTCATAGTGGATCAAGGATGATTTCATTGAGATGATCAAAGATATGAGCCTCATTCTATGAAATGGATAGAATATTATGGACATCCTATTTCAGTTGAGAATAGGATATAATCATGCAACATGACTATTTCTATGATATGTTAATATCCATCAAAAGTTTACAGGTACATGAGCCTAATGCAGAGAAGTTTCTAGTGTATGATGGTGAACTCCTACATTATCAGCAAGATTATGAGCATTCTGGGTGGTTTAATGAATATGATGATCAATACTATTTTTAACTAAGGTATGATCAATGTTGAATTATGCATTAAATATAAGAATATGTTGATGAACATCTGTAATTTGAGAAAATATACAATCCTACATATTAATAGACTCTGGAAAACACTGGTATAGTCATTCAGTGGTAGATGTAGGGTTTTGATCATTGACTATAGAGGCTTCATGAGCATGACATGTACATTCATTGGTCTGGATATTATCTTTATATGAGGTTATATTAATATTTCATAATAAAAAATCGGTTAGAGATGGTATATGAGCTTTTTTCTATGACGTTGGAGTATGTAAATGGTATTTTCCGATAGGAATGGCAGCTTTACATAAGGCATGATACAAATGGAGAATGTATTCCACAAAAAAACAAGATTTGATAACCACCATGTTCTATTGGATTATATTACTAGACATTTTTATTGGAATGTTCCCCACTCTCTAGGAATGTTCCCAAATGATTGTTTGAGGCATGGTTGGAATGAGTTTATGAGCCCAGTCTTATTCGACATCTGTTAAGAAAATATTCTAATAATTCAATTGGATAGGAGAATTATTTTTTTCTTATCTAGAGTAGAAACATATTCATATTCATCATGGTGATATTTTAGTTTGGTATGTTGGATAATAATATGATTCCATCCCTGCTACTATACTAGTGTTGAAATATGATGAAAGATGTCTTCCACCATTTCTATAATATAGATATACAAAAGAAACATTATGAATGAATATAGGCCACCAAAATCATTGTCTCCAAGACATACTGTAATTCATCATTGATTGATGAGAGGATATAATTCAATATTATTCCTCCATATTCCATCATATTATGATAATCATATTCTTGTGAAGGAAACAAGATAAGTGCCTCTATAGTCCATGTTTAAAGAATGTTGGTGAAAACTTGATCTGAGTAACCAAGAATATAATATTTCATATTTAGATACCACATGAATTTGTTGATGGGATTTTTTAGTGGGAGCAGAGATATAAAACCAATCATGTTTATTCATAGACCATTATGCCTGAAAAGACATCCTCGGTACCCATATATGACAATCCAAAGCTGAAATTTGGTAGGTGTTTCCCATAGCATGTGACTAGAGGTAAATTAAGTGATGGTTATGGGGAAACATATTTGCAAGAACACCCCTAGATATCTACCAAACTATGATGTAACCATTCACAATACCATGATTTCTATTCCATAGATAATGATTATGTTGATTGCATCTCTCCAAGGATAATCTTCTAAAGCGATTGGTAGTAGTGACAAGTGCCACATGTATCATTAAATCATTCCCTGAATAAGAAATACATGTCATACAATGCATCTACATACCAATAAATGAATCCTATGAGGCTTGAATCATACCATGCCAGTTTTGTTACCCTAACATCATTTTTTCCACCAGGAGATGAATTCATTTGTGTGGGTGATGTTGTTTTGTAGCCCATAGAGACTACTATTGTTGATAAGGTTCTAGAAAATTATCCTGAGGATTACATGATATTGGTTCATGATGTCTAGAAGATCAGTTTCTTTAGTAAAAAAGACAACATGTAATAATGTCACCAATCAGTTCATCATCTCATTTTTAGGGAATTCCCACTCAATAATTCATGGTTTACACAATTAACCAGTCTTGATATTAATGAAAAATAAATTCACAAATTGAATTTTAATTTTGTGAATTGATTAATTTCATGGGAATAAAATTTAATGTTTTATTATTGATAGAATTCACATCGGTAATATTATTTTTAGTTGTATTGGAGTCTCCAAAAATGACTTGATGAATGTTAAACCACACTTTTTTATGATTTGATATAATTATTTATGGTTCACCTAGTTTGTTTCCTTCAAAATGATGTTGAGGGATCTCCATGTTTAAGATACATGACATCCAATTCCTATATTGATTTATTTATTCTATCAATACATCCATTCAATTTTTGATCATTATTTTTTATTAAAATATTTATGTCCCCAGGTGATTGATTTTGGTGGGCTATTCAATTTTGCTTTCATAATAATTCACATCTTGTTTAATATTTTTTACTACAATAAAACCTATGAATGGATCCCACAAACATAAAAATGTAAAATCCACATTTCCAATGGTAGGTGTTCATTTTGGGTTTCAAATGCAATGAATCATAATAAATCACAGTGATCCATAGTATGATAGTTCAGGGTCATCAAAGACTTTTTGGTTAAATTATTACCTTTTCTAATACTCAGATATTGATTTATGATATGATCATGAGTACATCCAAATATAGATACTAGAATAGTTACTCTAATAAATATATCTGGTTTTGAATCCTTCTGTGTGTAAAATGTGTTCTATTGATTCAACCATATCTATATATCTAATTTTCTCCATCATATTCCCATAAATTCAAATATATTGTTGGATGATTATATTTTTAGTCAATATAACTAATAACTCTATAGATTATTTCAATCTTGGGAATAAATTGGATGTTATAGGTTGGTTTTAAAGATTCAATAGGTTTCAATCATATCCTATGTATACTAGTAATCATAACCCAACAATTTTATATAATTTTAATCGATACATATTTGAATCAGGTATAAAAAATATAAATGATGGAAATTTGGCATCAGGTATGGTGGTCGGGTATTAAAAAGGATCCCAATATATTATTCTAAGTGGAGGAGTTAATTTAATTTTAGTTTAATCTTCCATTAACCCATTGTTGGTGGATGATATAAAATTCATTCATGTGAGGGTTATTGTAATGAACAGTCCTTGGTTACCCACTAACCATGCACCCAACCCAATTAGACACATACCCAAAGGTAATTCATGGACCCCCACAATCTAGTGAAAAGCACCTAGACATTTAATAACATAGCATAGGTTACTGTTTCACAAATCCTGATTAAACACATGGAATATATATACATAGTTCAATAAAAAACAATTGAATTATAATAAATATATTCCATAACTATAAGAAGACAATTGAAAAAAAATTAAATGTCGCCAAACCCTTCAAGAGATGCATTCAATTTTCAAAGACCAAAACCAAATAGCTACTCCAAGTGATATTTTATATGTACACCTTCCATATCACCAACAACTTCCTAACTCAACTATCACAAAGCCTCACCACATCATTATGTTGCCTTTCCTTTCCCTATAATGGAAGACATTCAAATGTCGACACACCACCATCGAGGTGCGTAGGGTGTGAGTTTATTAAATCATCATGATCCGACCTTGTAGTTCCATTCGATGTACCTATATAAAAATTCATGTATTCCCATTTTATATAAAATATGGCACAACTAGATATAAAAAAGATTTATTGAAAATATGGTAAACATTCCACTTTTTAATTGTTCTAAATCAAAATAATGCTTATAACTTTCAATGAAAACTATCCATAGAATCTTTCACAACAATAAACTGGAATATCAAGGCTTAAATAACAAATCATTTCAATAAAAAATAGATGCACAAGTATTAGTAAAAAGGATCACTATATGTCAGATGAGCAGAGTAATTGTTCGATATTCAGTCACATACACAATGTGGTTCCTATAACATAGGCCTATGAAGTAGAATAATTCCCCATGAGTAACCCCCCTCCTCCCCCATGTCAATATCAGTCCCCTAGAACAATGGTCCTAGAAAATATAATAACACCCCAAGATAAAACCTCCTAATAATCACAAAAATCATAGATGATGGCCTCAATCTAAACCTTGCCCATATGTTCCCATGGTATCAAATGTTATCAATTTTTTACAATTAATTAAAATGATTTGCAAATTTGGATTTTCATTCCATTTTATCAACAATCATGGAAAACCATTTTTGTAACACCCCGAGCTTCCACGATACGCTTCTCATTCAATAATGCAATAGCTTGCATTGTACGCAACTTCGAGTTCTAAAACACCGCGACTAATCAAAGTAGCCGTTATGAATAGTAATAACCACTTTTTAAAATTTTAGAAATTTTATATTTCAAAATGGACTTCATTTTTGTATTCTTAATATCGAAATTATCCAAAGTTGAATTTTTTGTAATTTTCTGAGAACTTCCAATTTTTTATGAATAGTGAAAATTACTTAAAAACAACTTTTTTAATCAAAATAATTTATAGTGATAAATTATACTATTTAGTGGTTTTAAAGTATAATTAGAATATATTTTTACCATTTTATCCAAAGGTGGTCATTAAAATTAATTTAACATTGAAATTTGACATAAACAATTGCCAATCTTTTGATATAAATTGTTTCTTAAAAACACGCTATTTGTTGTAACAGGGGGAATTAATTATAAAATTAATTAATGCAACTTATATGTCTGGAATTTTTTAAAATAGACTTCATTTTTTAATTCGGAATATCAATTATAGCTTAGGGTGAAATTTTGGCATTGTTCTGAAAAACATCAATTTTTGATGAATAGTGAAACCACTAAGTGGTAGTTAAATAACTGATTTTTCGTTTAAATGAAATATTACCACTTCTGTGATTTGATTTTAAAAAATCCGACATACATGGTTTTCATTAAGAAGTAAAATGTGGTTCAATGAGATCAAAATAATTTTTTGGTGAATAGTAACTTTTAAGTTCTTAATCGCGATTAGAGGTAATTAGTGTAGTTTAAGGTAAAAATAATGTTTTAATAATATGAGATGAGCATGACACTTGTCCTACTCCTATTGGATGTGTCATGGCCGACCTATACAACCCATGGGTCAACTTGGGGACCCCATGGAGCCACTTTGGTTGGAAAATGACATTAATATATATATATTTAATGTTAAAATTAAATTGACAAAAACATGAGTTGTTTTACTAAAACAGTTTTTATGTGGGGTTACACAAGTCCAAATTTTGACTATAAATATTCATTAGAAAGATAATAATATTTCCAACATCATAGTATTTTTTTTATAATTTTTAGACATTATATAAATTAAATTATTTATGACATCATTATGATGCAGCGATGACCTCATTATTTAACGATTTTAATAAAATGAAAAGATAATGTACAATCCAAGGATTACACATGTCCAAAGACTATTGGATGGGTATATTTCGAACCCTTATCACCATAGCCACGAATTATATATGTGTGGGACCTTTATAATCCGAAAATCATTGTATAATAATGTAAAAGTTCCTTACTTTCCAAGAGTGCCCCTCCTCTCCTCTTATAAAAGGCCCCCACCTCTACCACCACATTCACACTTTCAAGCCATTTGGCTCGGCCAACCTCTGCCCAAATACTCTCCAATCTTTTCCCTCTTACTCCTATAAGACTCACTTTGGGCAGAACGCTTCCCAAGGAATCCTTTGGCTCAAATCAAAAAGAGTTACCCGATTTTGAGGTAATGTCTTCTCTAATGTTGTTTTGTTTTATTTTTCTTCTCAAACCCCCTAAACTCATTTTATTTATTTCTTTTGTAACAACACCAGTATCCTCAATATACTAGGATGTTGTTATAAGAAGGATTCGAGCTACACTTACATACACCTACATCTAATGGTTAAAGAACATACGGTTTCTGTGGATGGCGAATTTCTGCCTCACGAAACGATGATTGTTCAACACTCATATAACACCTTCAAAGGTGGCCATTAAAATGTCACTATTTTTATATATGATATATAATATGTTTATGTTTTACTTATGCTTCTGTATTTCTCATTTATGGCATACTTTATGATTTCCATTATGGGTAAAACGCGATAATTTCATTTTAGGAAGTGCGGACTACCTCCCCCTCAAAGTGATTTGAATCGTTAATGCCATATGTGGGATGTATAAAGGATGGAGTAAATGGTATTATACACTATATTATACTGGAATTATATTATACATTTATATCATTATGATTTCGTTCCATTAAATATGAAATTGAAATGAAAGTAGCGTTCATGCGTACGTACGGCTTACCGTCTCCATGAACGGTGCATTTCATTTTTTACCTCTAAATGTTACGTAATATTATAAATTTATATACTGGATATATATGATATATATGACATCTAACTCATGAATATAATTCTGGAGATAATGGATATTCTACCACATAAACAACTTGTAATTATAAGAAGTTTATTGTTGACTCAAGTACCAAAGATCTACAAAACGAACGTTATTAACTTAAATAATTACATAATGTTCATAACATTGTAATAAGTGATATAAAAAGGATAATGAAATTGAAAATGGTTCTTAATAAGGTATATATTAACTCTAGTTTATTATTCAGGAGGTTAAAGAACGGTTGAGTCAAGTCAGACACGAGGTAAGGGAACTTCTTAACCCAATTACCATTCTTGGGGTTAATCTCCTACTTTCAAATTATGTCATGATATTATTATGTCCTATATTGAATTTGTACTTTCTTTATGTGTACGTATAGTGAATACACATAATATATCTATTTTATTTTAAAAATGGTCTTTTTATGGGACTTCGTCTCAATATCCTTTCATTGAGGCATATTTGGTTTTATACACAACTTTCTTTTATACGGTGTATAAACCCCTTTGACTTTTACGTTTATCCAAAAGGAATCTTTTTTATACGAAGTTTTTTACTAAACGACAAAAAGGGAATGTTTTTCTTTCGGTACTTATGCGGCGACAACGACTTCTCCGCCTCTGTGACCATTATTTGAGTTTTGGCTTCCTCTACAAGCCATACCTTTTTTTAAAAGAAAAATAAATACCATGTTTTACCTTTCTTTTATTTTGGTATTGAAAATGGTTTTGAAAGTGTTTTTATTATATCAATGTGTTGTATTGATATCTTGTGATTGAAATGTGGATACGTTATGTTTCCTTTATGCATGTTTTATGTGATACGATTATGGTATGGTTTATGATATGTTTAAAACTATTCATATGAGGAATGCATTTGACTTAATAAGTGACGGGTGGAGCCCGCTGTAGCTCCTCCATGCATCGGCAGGTCTCATGAGACAAACTAGTGTCTTGGCACGAGGCCTTGACAAAATCTTATTTGTGGTCTTGGCACGAGGCCTTGGCTACGTGGTTATGAATGTCTGGCATTATGCATTCCATCATTATGAAAGTGGTTAATGATATTTCATGTGATTATTCGACCAGTAGAATATCCATGTGAAGAAGTAAATGGAATTATCTCATTTTACTTTTTCCATACTATGTTTATGTTCAAGTTTAAAAGGATTTTGTTTTAGTTATACATTGCCTTAAATTTTTATGTTTATTTATGAAGGCTTCCGCAATATTGTTATCCTTACTGAGCATCTGAGCTCACCCCTTTCAATGTTTTAATATTTTCCAGGATGTGAAGTAGTATTTTATGAATGTCCTGCAGGGATTGTCAGAAGAGGATATGAGAGTGGACTATGGAGACTTTGTTATTGTAGTTTTTCACTTTATGATGTAATGTAATGTTTACGAATGTATCTAGTGTTTCCAAGGATACTAAACTAATCGGTCTTTCGAGACTTGATCTTTTGTGATCATGCCAATGTTACGAAGTAATGCACCGACTCTGGGTATCTGGGGTCGGGGCGTTACAGTTGGTATCAGAGGCAGTTTAGTACTAACCTTGGAAGCTATATTTAGATAAACTCTGATTAGAGCACATAGCCCGAAGATAGACTTTGAGAATTAGTATAGAAGAACTTCCTAGAATTTTGGTATTGTAGAGATGTTGTGAGTTTTCTGAGCAATACATCCCTGTCTGGATACGAGCAGGTAGAGGCGGTTCTGGCACAAATGTATTAAGGGGTAAAACCCGAAAGCACCGCTTTGAGATAGACTCGAACGGGAACTGGTGCACGACAACGGGCCTTGCTGCACTCTTGGTTACGACACTCCCGGGGGATATGCTTAGATTAATTCTCATTTTCATTACAAACCACTATGTAGGGTTTATGAGTATATACTTCCTCAAAGAAAACATTCTTATGATTATGAATTATATCCATAAACCGTTCAATTTACTTTAAGTATTTTAAAAGTTTGGAATTATTCATTGTAATTCATAAACTAACCTAGTTTATGCCATTTTATAGAAATGGCGCCCAGTAGAAGGAATGTGAACTCCATCAGTACGTATGATCCAAAGAGTAAGAAGGATCGTATCTTTCACGGTATTAAGCCAATATTTCGAAGGGAAATAGTCTCCCATGTGTTCTCAACATATGAAGAAATAGTATCATGTGTTAATAAGATAAGTAAAGAATTCTCTGAGTCCTATGGATTTGAAGCGAAGCAAGAGACGAAAGGGATGTAAGAGAGAATGATGGATAAAGGGATGAGGGGAAAGAAGAATTTTCCAATATGTGGTAATTGTGGGAAGAAACATCATTGAACTTGCCTAAAGGGAATGAGAGTTTGTTATAAGTGTAGGGAAAAAGGACACAAAGTGCGTGATTGCAAGGGTAAGAAAATGGTTTCAAATGTACAATGCTTCTTCTGCAAGGATTGGGGACACTACGCGAACCAATGTCCAAATCATCAGAGTATGCCCCAAATGATGTTATTGGATAATAATCAAGTTATGATACTACCACAGATGAGGAGTAATGATTAGATTTCTTATGTTCTTATTAAATAATTTTGTAATTTGAGTATTGTATCAATGATGTGCTGGTTATAATAATTATGGAGTATATAAGGATTGTACTGCAATACTATTTCATCAAGGACTTGAGATTGTGTGGAACCAAGAAAAGTGACTCCACAGTAGGATTAAATCGCGATTAGAGGTAATTAGTGCAGTTTAAGGTAAAAATAATGTTTTAATAATATGAGATGAGATTGACACTTGTCCTACTCCTATTGGATGAGTCATGGACGACCAAGACAACCCATTGGTGAACTTGGGGACCCCATGGAGCCACATTGGTTGGAAAATGACATTAATATATATATATTTAATGTAAAAATTAAATTGACACAAACAAGAGTTGTTTTACTAAAACAGTTTTTAAGTGGGGTTACATGTAACACCCCAAGATTTCATAGTGTGTTATTCAATAACTTGCACTACACGCAACACTGAGTTCAATTGCACCATGACTTACCAAAAAAAATCCATTAAAAGAGGTCATGAATAGTATTAACTAAATTTTAAACTTTATATAATCCTTATAATTTTAGAATCCATATTATGAGTTTCTTAGTCATAATGCAAGAATAGATTCATTTTCAGTATTGCACTTTTATCAACTTTTGATAGTGAAACCTTTTTAAATACAATATTTTAAACTTTTTGACTAAATGGAGACATCAAAAAATTTAAAATGAAACATCCCAAGCTTCCACGGTATGCTTTCCTTTGAATAAAATAGTAGCGTGTGTTGTACGCAACTTCGAGTTCTAACACACCGTAACCAATCAAACTAGCCGTTATGAATAGTAATACCTACTTTTTGAAATCATATATATTTTATATTTCCAAATGGACTTCATTTTTGGATTCGGAATATCGAAATTAGTCTAGGGTGAAATTTTGGTACTTTTCGGATAACTTTCATATTTTGATGAATAGTGAAAATTACTAAATTTTAATTAAAAACAACTTTTTTAATCAAAATAATTAATAGTGATAAATTATGAATTTGTGTGGTTTTAAAGTATATTTAGAATATATTTTTACCATTTAATATAATGTTGGTCATTGGACATAATTTTACAATTAAACCAAACATAAACAAGTGTCAATCTTTTGATAGTTATTATCTCTTAAAAACACGCTTTTTGTTTTGACAGCGGGAATTAATTTTAAATTAATTTCTGCCACTTCTGTGTTTTGAATTTAGAAAAATGGATTCCATATTTGGAATCAGGATTTTCAAATTGTGTAAATAGGTAACTTTTATTTTTAGACATTTTGAATAATTACTGCGGTAAATATTTTATTTACCATGGTTAAAGGGTAAATCCGGTAAATAAGGGTTAAAAAAATAATATTATAATAATACAAAATTACCCTAAAACGTGTTCTAACCTTATTGGTGGACACATACCCGACCATGGGCATCCTTGGGTCAATTTGGGGACCCCTTGGAGCCACTTGTATGTGGTAGGGACACATTATATTAATAAAGTTAAAATAAAAATAAAAATGGCATAAGCTTACATCTTTTAGAAGAACAATTTTTACATAGGGATATACATGTTGGATTTTCGATTATAAATATTCATTAGAAAGCTAAAACGATTTCCTACATAATGATGTTTTATTTATAATTTTTAGACATTATATAATTTATTTTATTTATGACACAATGATGATGCAGTAATTACTAAAATTAGAATATATTTTTACCATTTTATCCAATGGTGGTCATTAGAATTAATTTAACATTGAAATTGGACATAAACAATTGTCAATCTTTTGATATAAATTATTTCTTAAAAACACGCCATTTGTTGTAACAGCGGGAATTAATTATAAAATTAATTAATGCAACTTATATGTTTGGAATTTTGTAAAATAGACATCATTTTTTAATTCAGAATATCAATTATAGCTTAGGGTGAAATTTTGGCATTGTTCTGAAAAACTTCAATTTTTGATGAATAGTGAAACCACTAAGTGGTAGTTAAATAAATGATTTTTCGTTTAAATGAAATATTACCACTTCTGTGATTTGATTTTCAAAAATCCGACATACATGGTTGTAATTAAGAAGTAAAATGTGGTTCAATGAGATCAAAATAATTTTTTGGTGAATAGTAACTTTTAAGTTCATAATCGCGATTAAAGGTAATTAGTGTAGTTTAATGTAAAAATAATGTTTTAATAATATGAGATGAGCTTGACACTTGTCCTAATCCTTTTGGATGAGTCATTTCCGACCTAGAAAACCCATGGGTCAACTTGGGGACCCCATGGAGCCACTTTGGTTGGAAAATGACATTAATATATACATATTTAATGTTTACATTAAATTGACAAAAACATGAGTTGTTTTACAAAAATAGTTTTTAAGTGGGGTTACATAAGTCCAAATTTTGACTATAAATATTAATTATAAAGATACAAATATTTCCTACATCATAGTAATTTATTTATAATTTTTAGACATTAAATAAAATAAATTATTTATGACATCATTATGATGCAGCGATGACCTCATTATTTAACGATTTTAATAAAATGAAACGATAATGTACAATACAAGGATTAAACATGTCCAAAGACTATTGGATGGGTATATTTCGAACCCTTATAACCTTATCCACGAATTATATAAGTGTGGGACCTTTAGAATCCGAAAAGCATTGTATAATAATGTAAAATTTCCTTACTTTCCAAGAGTTCCCCTCCTCTCCTCTTATAAAAGGCCCCCACCTCTACCACCACATTCACACATTCAAGCCATTTGGCTCAGCCAACCTCTGCCAAAATACTCTCCCAACTTTCCCCTCTTACTCCTAGAAGCCTCACTTTGGGCAGAACTCTTCCCAATGAAGCCTTTGGCTCAAATCAAAAAGAGTTACCCGATTTTGAGGTAATGTCTTCTCTAATGTTGTTTTGTTTTATTTTTCTTCTCAAACTCCCTAAACTCTTTTTATTCATTTATTTTGTAACAACACGAGTATCCTAAATATACTAGGATGTTATTATAAGAATTATTCGAGCTACACTTACACACACCTACATCTAATGGTTAAAGAACATACGGTTTCTGTGGATGGAAAATTTCTGCCTCACGAATCGATGATTGTTCAACACTCATATAACACCTTCAAAGGTGGCCATTAATATGTAACTATTTTTATATATGATATATAATATGTTTATGTTTTACTTATGCTTCTGTATTTGTCATTTATGGCATACTTTATGATTTCTATTATGGGTAAAACGCGATAATTTAATTTTAGGAAGTGTGGACTACTTCCCCCTCAAAGTGATTTGATTCGTTAATGCCATATGTGGGATGTATAAAGGATGGAGTAAATGGTATTATAAACTATATTATACTGGAATTATATTATACATTTATATCATTATGATTTCGTTCCATTAAATATGAAATTGAAATGAAAGTAGCGTTCATGCGTACGTACGGCTTACCGTCTCCATGAACGGTGCATTTCATTTATTACCTCTAAATTTTACGTAATATGATAAATGTATATACTGGATATATATGATATATATGACATCTAAATCATGAATATAATTCTGTAGATAATGGATTTCTTACCACATAAACAACTTGTAATTATAAGAAGTTTATTGTTGACTCAAGTACCAAAGATCGACAAAACGACCGTTATTAACTTAAATAATTACATAATGTTCATAACATTGTAATAAGTGATATAAAAAAGGATAATGAAATTGAAAATGGTTCTTAATAAGGTATATATTAACTCTAGTTTATTATTCAGGAGGTTAAAGAATGTTTGAGTCAAGTCAGACACGAGGTAAGGGAACTTCTTAACTCAATTACCATTCTTTGGGTTAATCTCCTACTTAATCTCCTAATTTCAAATTATGTCATGATATTATTATGTCCTATATTGTATTTGTACTTTCTTTATGTGTACGTATAGTAAATACACATAATATATATATTTTATTTTAAAAATGATCTTTGTATGGGACTTCGTCTCAATATCCTTTCATTGAGCCATATTTGGTTTTATACAAAACTTTCTTTTATACGGTGTATAAACCCCTTTGACTTTTACATTAATCCAAAAGGAATCTTTTTTATATGAAGCGTTTTACTAAACGAAAAAAAGGGAATGTTTTTCTTTCCGTACTTATGCGGCGACAACGACTTCTCCGCCTCCGTGACCATTATTTGAGTTTCAACTTCCTCTACAAGCCATACCTTTTTTTAAAAGAAAAATAAATACCAGGTTTTACCTTTCTTTTATTTTGGTATTGAAAATGGTTTTGAATGTTTTTTTATTATATCAATGTGTTGTATTGATATCTTGTGATTGAAATGTGGAAATGTTATGTTTCCTTTATTTATGTTTTATGTGATATGATTATGTTATGGTTTATGATATGTTTAAACCTATTAATATGAGGAATTCATTGGACTTAATAAGTGACGGGTGGATCCCGCTATAGCTCCTCGATGCATCGGCAGGTCTCATGAGACAAACTAGTGTCTTGGCAAGAGGCGTTGACAAAATCTTATTTGTTGTCTTGGCATGATGCCTTGGCTACGTGGTTATGAATGTCTGGCATTATGCATTCCATCATTATGAAAGTGGTTAATGATATTTCATGTGATTATTCGACCAGTAGAATATCCATGTGAAGAAGTAAATGGCATTATCTCATTTTACTTTTTCCATATTATGTTGATGTTCAAGTTTAAAAGGCTTTTGTTTTAGTTATACATTGCCTTAAATGTTTATGTTTATTTATGAAGGCTTCCGCAATATTGTTATCCTTACTGAGCATCTGAGCTCACCCCTATCAATGTTTTAATATTTTCCAGGATGTGAAGAAGTATTTTATGAATGTCCTGTAGGGATTGTCAGAAGAGGATATGAGAGTGGACTATGGAGACTTTGTTATTGTAGTTTTTCACTTTATGATGTAATGTAACATTTACGAATGTATCTAGTGTTTCCAAGGCTACTAAACTAATCGGTCTTTCGAGACTTGATCTTTTGTGATCATGCCAATGTTACGAAGTAATGCACCGACTCTGGGTAGCTGGGGTCAGGGCGTTACAATTTTTATTTAAAAAATCATTTCAAAACTCAAAAAAAATCATGATAATTCCCTGTATAAAGAAGTTTACAAATCATGGAAAATAAGGTTCATCAAAATATGAAAATGATGGAGCCACATAACTTGAGCCTCATGTCACACATTCCCACAATGGGACCCACCACCGAAGAATCCCAATAGTGAACATATAGACCCTAGAATAAATTCCACACATCTGAGTATTTGATCAATTTTGAAAGATGATTAGTGGATAATATGTGTCTAAAGTCCAATTTAGATCAGCAGATATGATAACACAACCCTTGTGTGCTACTACTATAAATGGAAATTTATAATAGGATAGGTGTCTAACCCAAATAGAAGAACCATAACTACATTGGAGATCAAATTCCAAACCTATCAATCAAGAAATAGTGTAATCTCCCAAAATCAGATGGTAGATATCCTTGGAAAATGGAAATGATTTCAATTGAATGAAATAAAATAAAAATATCCACAAACTAGTATTAAAAATTGTACATATGTCATCACATGATGTGAAATCTAGTTACACGACATGTAACTACCAAAACCTCATATTTTCTATAAAACACAACACCTCATATTAAAAACAGGCCATTTATTACCACAAAATTTTTAGTATTTCTTCACATTATGTCACCCTTCAAAGTGTGAATATTTTTATGATATTCATCCATCAATTCTTAGATATCATTTAACCATGTTACATAGAATTAAATCCTCTTTAACCCTATGTAAAAATCAGTTAAAGTGTAGGGACCATAAAGGTTTTGACTTCACAATTAGAGGAACCCCCCCAATTCCTTATCATCCTCATATAGGAAATTATTAATGGATAAACATGTTGATATTGAATACATTCTGAGTAGATACGTAATAAGATGTTACGAACTCCCCACCATAAATAACTTCCATCCCTGGGATGTCATGTATAATTTGTATTCCCTATAAAACGATATTGTTTGCGATGCCTCATCAAATACTCATATTCCAAGGTCTCGTGAGAATATGATACCTTTTTCCATATAAAAATGACCAAAGGAATCAACAGTCCACACAATAATTTCATTTGGGAGTCAATAACCCTAACTAGTTTCTCCAAAACAGAAACATTCTTCCAACCATAGAATGTGAGTGGCATCAGGATGGAACATCATGAGTTGTGATTGGTGGAAAAAATCATCAATACCCATCAATTTACCCATAAATGATAATATATAATAACCCTTCATGAGCCTCTTAGTTACGTCAGATGGGAAAATATATCTTGAATCTGACATTTCCAATTTTAAAATCCAATGGAGACCCAAAAAGGAGAAACAATCATGAAAAATTAGTCACAAATGAAAAAATATAAAGGATTCTTCCACAAATCCAAATATGATTTATATAAACATTGGGATGTAACCAGATGTCGATGCACAATCTGAATAATCACAGATGTCTCCTAAACAAAACTTGATCCAACCAAAGTGACTTTATCCAGCATATAGCCACAAAGTGGTGATCTACATGAGAGGATATAAAACTACTTGATGATATCAATTCTTTTTGAAGATTGACAGCTATTATTGTAAACAAAATCAAACTGCATGAGATGTCTATTCCATGTTCCTCCAAATTCTATGAATCATTACAAAAGAATGTCTTCTAGAATCTGAATTACTCTCACTGACAGACAATATTTATTTTGATGGGAAGTTGGCCTCAATGTGAACTGGGTTTCCATTCCCTCTTGGAGACACATATTTAACCTCAAGTATAACCTAGGAGCTTTATCAGAAAAAATTCCTATGGACTTAAATGTAACCTGACAATGTCCTTCACATACATCTTAACCATGTCATCAACCATAGTGGTATACCTGATCACAATGAAATGAGATGATTCCATCAATCGATCAACAAACACCTAGATAGAATTACTCGGTCAGGAAGTCCATAGTAATAAAATAAAATATATCCATTCATACAATTTCTGATATCAGGGCTTGCACTAGAAGTGGGTAATGTAATCAAGAGGGTTTTAGGTTCTCTTCCTTTATCAAATGGAAGGTGTAATTTCAAGACACATAATCTTCAATGTCATGCTTCATACCTAGACACCAAAATAATTATATCATGTCATAATACATCACCATAGTCCACGGATGAATGTACCACGTAAAACTAAAATAATAAAAAAAAATTATTCACATATGACATTATATGGAAAACTAATTCCCAATGTTGATCATATCATCTATAGAAAGTGTCTAACTAGAAATGGTTTCCCTGCTATAATGGATTTTTTTAACATTACAAAACACATCATCCAACTATTGAATCTAAAAAATATACTCCAAAATATATTATGGTAAATAAACACTGTTTAGAACCATACATTAAACATAATCATGAGCCTCCATGTAAAACTGATTGACAAATACCACAATGTTTGACTCCTCTATTGATTATAGAATATCCTATATTGGTACCTTCCTTCAAAGAGAACATGAAATGAAATTTCCCATCCCAGCGGTGTAGGTCATATCAAATTCAAAAATTTAATGGTATTCTACCCATCGTCTCTCTCTATGATTCTTGTCCTTTTTAGAAAAGTTATAACTCAAAACTATATTCTTAGAGAAGACTCTAAATATTTCCCGAAAAATAACATTACACCAAAATTTATGAAAAAGAATTACTATAGCATGCTCGAAATCATGAGTATGGTGATTCTCCTCATTTGAATGAAGGTAATGAGTGTTTTATGCTCTCACGTGGTAGTCCCACATAAGCATGAATCCAAAACTAAGAACAAAAGCATAACAAAACACTGTGTATCCCTCACCAGGTTCAGTTAACACTGGAAAATGAGATGTTGTCATATGTTGCTTCAGTTCATTAAATGAATATGGTAACACTGTATCCCATGTGAATTTAACAACTTTTGTATTGTTAAGAGATGTCAAAAGTAACACAATATTATATAAATACATGAAAACCTATTTTTATTATTTTTCATGACCATGGATGATCTCTATCTTATTAGAATTATATGGGTTCTTCAATGATATGAAAGCCATCATATTATGACGATCAACGAATATAAAATTTTCAGAAATCTTTTTTTCTAAGAACATCACATCATAATTCCATAAAATATATTTTAATGTAATTCAATACAAATGGTGATTTATCAAAACTTATAGTTCTAAAATATGATGATGCTTGTTCTCACACATGGATTTTCAATTAACCATAATATCATACATGAAATCTACCACCAAGGAGTCCTGATATTGGTGGAATATCTAATTTATTAAACCTATTAAAACTAAAAGAGTGTTTGGAAAACAAAAAGAATAACAGGATATTAATAATTGTTATACATGAACCTGAATGTTGTCTCTAGTTTATCAGACTCTTAAAATTTATGTTGATGAAAACCTCAACAAATGTTAGTATTTGAAAACCACTTTTCCATTTTGATGGATCAAAAAAATCTCCCAAATGTTGCAATGTATATTTTTTCTTAATTATTAATGGGTTTAGTATTTTATTGGACAAAAAATTTGAAGTGAACCATCTACCTTCTATGTAGTGAGTATAGGGTATTCACATGATGAATCATGTGGAGGACACCGCCTTTTAAACTAGGTCATCCAACTAAATCATGAGTTTTTTCATCTCCAATAAATCCATGTGATAAGATGGTATTGATATCTAATTTATAATTGGAACAAAGGCAACTATAAACTATAACTCTCTCTCTATAGAGGAAGACTATAGAATTAAACTGGTATAATGCTAAAAAATATCCAAACAAACAACAACAAGATAAAAATAGAAAAACTTTATTCAAGATAAATTCCAATAGAAGACCAAAAAAATTTGAACTCTATGTGGGAATGTTATTCATGACTAGACCTATGTTCTAATTCCCCTTTAAACAGATGAGATCTTCTTTTGAAATTACAAATAAAACAAGATGATGATAGAAATAAATCTTATCTCAATGAGTGATAGGCCAATCCAAACAAATGATGTTATCATGAAAATCTAGATAATAATGAGAAAAATTGGAGATCAACTCCATATCAGGTACTATTAATTAAATTTGATGACACTGAAAACTCTGCACTTTTCACTTACCAAATAGTGTCACAATCTCTTTTACAACGACCATATGTTCAATTGTAATTTTATGAATATTACATAAACTGAATATATAAACATGTGGGAGGTACTAGTATCAAATAAATCAATTACTAATGAATATTTAATATGGAGAGAACCACTCCCAACTTCCATAATATCAATGTCTTCTGATGGATTATCATCTACTACATGAATGTGCTTCACTCCAGAGGCCTATGACTGGATTCCCATAGTCCTTGAATATTATGACAACAACAAAGTAGACTTTGGAGTAGAACAACCCAGAATATAATGAGACTTATTCATATACTAACATATGTGTTGCATGTTACCATGAAATCCATAATTATTCACATATTCACCAGAATATAAAATGAATTTATGATGTGTATGACCTTTCCACAATGATTGAAAGACCCAAGAACACAACTAGATATAGAAGATAAGGAAGATGAATATTTCTACTAAGAATAACATACAATACAACTATTATGATCATTCCACCTCCTTTTCTTCCCATGCATGCCACAAAAACTACTAATAGATTGAATATAAGAGTTTGAATTACAAACCATTATGACCATATACATCTCTACCATATTATGAAGGTATAATGTTTTCTCATAATAGGAATGTTTCCACATTAATATCCCTGATCTGATTTCTGATCACAAATCATATAGGTACTACTGATCCTTAAGATGGTCATTATTAACAATGTTTGGAAAACAAATGGAAATCCTTAGAAAATGGGTTGGTGTGTTAAAACATTGAATTATATCCCTATTGAATAGATATGAAATGGAGATACATATCAAACATTAGGGGATATGGGGAAAATTTCATGAAGAATAGGGTTTTTAAACCCTTTTAATCCAATTCCATGTTTGTGTCTTCTTAGAAAATGGAATACCTCCAATGCTTAAAAAACCCCACGAGCCTAAACAATGCCCAATATTACATGATATTCCTAGGTGTTTCACGAAATTTGAAGATTTGATCAATACTATATATCTAGTCCTCTTCCTATTATGGTTCATTAATTCCATTAAATTATGGTGTCTTCTCATGCAAGAATTCATGTGATCAACCAATCTCCCATGTAGATCATGGATTCACCTCTACAACTATGTTATAAACCCATGGAAAATCTTATTCATTAGTATAAATTTCCCATATTATTGTCTCAATGATATTTTTATCTATAGGTATATTCCCTTAAGAGGAATTATCTTCCCCTTCTAGAGTAACCCAGTGAAGACATCCTAAAGGCATGATGCTCACGTAGAATCATAAGAACAATAAAAAACATAGAAAATTTATAATATTAATAAAAAATACCCATTAGTATAAACAGATACTTAAATAAAAACCCAACACTAGAGACACATATCACAATATTCCATGGCAACATGAGTCACGTCTCAATAAGATCTGAATAGGACTGTATCATAACATATCTCTAATATCCCAAAAATTCTATCTCTAATATAATAGAAGTACTAAGACAAGGACAATTAAGTATAGACATCCTATGATACCATTTTGTAATGTACTGTATCAAGTTACCATAAAACATGGTACCCTACCCGTTCCATCACATTCTTGAAGTATGTTCTTAATCCCCATGGTTTGGTGACAAGAATGCTGGAATCATATATCAATCTAGAGGGAATGATTTCACAAAACCTAAAAATACACACTCCATATACATACAAGGAGAAATAAAGAATATTATAAAGATAGTAAATTTATTCCATATCTATAATATGATAGTGGAAACAAAACACCTGAAAAAGAATCCGAAACATCCAAAACATATGTCCTATAATAAATTAACAAAACCAAATAGAAACACATTGCGATAGTGATTATGAACACCAACCATATTACCGCTATCTCTGCAACTCAGCTGACACAAAACCTTGACACATAATTTTTACACCTTTACTTTCCTTTCATTTGAAAATATACAATGTTATATACACTACCAAATAGTTGATCATGATGTAATATAATAGGGTCAATATGATCCAACCGATGTCTTCCATTAAAATTCTTTGTAAGAAAATTCAAGTATGATCATTTCCAAAAAATACAGTGTCATAAGAATAAAACTTGTCTTATAGAAAACAAGGTCAAAATATACATTATTAATAGTTATATATCAATTACAGGAATTCCAATTTCAAATAACATTGTACATATCATCTTTTATAAGAATAAACATGAATATCAAGACCAAAACAACAAATCCATGAAACACAAAATTGAAGCACATGTATCATCAATAAGGATCAATATAGGATAGACTAGAAAACTACTCAAACCACAATAAATCCAGTGCAATATCAGGATCCTAAAACACTGGATGAGGAAGCAGAGGAAAACCCAATGATTAAACCCCCACCCCCCAAAATTTCAATATGAGGCCCAATAAAAATATTCCAATGAATGAGATGAAAACCAAATAAGAAAACATACTGATAATAATAGAAACATTGAAAATGTCCCAAGGTTAACCTAAGAAGTAAGTTCCCAAGGTAAAATAGGTGCTGGTTTTTTATAATTTCTTATAATGATTAGAAAGTACCCCATTTAATTCGCTTTATCAACAATCAGGGAAATACCATTTACAAAAAACTATTTTTAACACACACACACAAAATATTTCAATTCCGTGTAGAATATAATTTATTAAATATGAATAATAAGGTTAATCAATATATGATAATGACGGAACCACATATCTCAACAATCATGTCCCACACAACCACAACAAGATCCACTAAGGAAGAAACTCAACAACACTAATGAAGACCCTATAATCAAATCCACAAATCTATGTATTGATAAAATTGAGAAATAGGGATGGAATACAAGAGTAAATAAAATATAAATTGTGAAAAAATTCATGTCACACCATGGAAAACAATGTAATAACCTCTTTAATGAGATCATAAAACAGATCCTGAAAGAAGACATGAAGATATACAAATTTATATCAATGGGTCTTACAATGAAACCTAAGGGAATATCCATGATATATTGAAAAAATACGAGGATTGGTTACATACCCTGAGAGATATTAAAAAACATGGATGGATATTGAATAATGAATGTGTAAATCATGAAGGATCATAGTCTTCTTAAATCACATAGGAATTTCTTATTGTTGAGGGAAATAATATTTGGAGAATGAACCGAATATAAAATAGACACACTCTAATTTTAAAAACATTATGTTGGGGTTACATTACGTGTAACCCATTAACAAGATGTGTAACAAGAAAAACCATAGATTCATTGTAAAACAAATCACCTTATATTAAAATCCAACCATCTATTTACTCCTGATGTGAATTACCAATTCATATCATGTAATCATTCAAAACATGAAGTCTTTTACAACTTGTATATATAAATTCCAATATATCTTGTATCATAGTTTGACATCCTTATGTCTGCTATCATCCTATAGACAAATATATATAATTTTGAGAGATCAAAAAATAATTGCCTTCACCATTTTAGGTAACATCTTCATTCCTTCTATGCCCCATACAAATAATAGTTAACATAAACATAAGAAGATGTCAATGACATACCTGACAGGTCGGTTAAGGTATGTCATAGTTATTCCCCTAGGGTTAACTAATATGGGAATTCCATAGGGACATACACTGAGGATGATGCCACTATATGGATGAATTCTTAACCTATCTCTAAACTGGAAATACATATTGGGGATGACCTATATGGTGAGAAATTTATAATGGGAGGGATATGATAATTAGAAAAACCTAATCCATAATGTTTCATAATCAGTGTGAGAAACATGAGGAAACAAGTGAAGGTACTCACCATGTTTGTATATGATACTTCTGCACTGGGGAGGCCCTAATGGGATCTTTTATATCAATCTAAGGTCTTAGGTGTTGGATCGAATAGTTGATATAAAAGTCTATTAGATGGAACAATACAAGAGGGGGGGTGAATTGTAGGTTTTAAAAACCTTGAGTTTTAGTAACAAAGAGATTAGTTTAAAAGATTTTAAACTAATACAAATACAAACATCCACAATTGTATTGAATGTAAAAGGTATGATATATTGTAATACTATTGTAAAGCAAAACAATTGTATTCAAGGTGAACACAATAATCAGAGTAATACAAATATGAATGATTCTACCATAAAGCGTATAGAACCAATCAATACAATATGTAATGGAATGATTGTAATTGAAACAATTACAATTGAATAAGTAAAGAAAGGAAACAATACAAATCCCTTTCTAATACAACAGCGGAAATGTAAAAGTAATACAATTCTTTTAACCCAAAGAGAAGGGTTATCCTTTCACCTAGGATAAAAGGTCTGTCTCACCAACACCTTGGTAAGCCCTCGATACGATTATCGGCACGTCTGTCTGCCTATCCCTGGCATCCCTCGATACGATGATCGGCTCGTCTGTCTGCCTATCCCCGGCAGCCCTCGATACGATGATCGGCTCGTCTGTCTGCCTATCCCCGGCAGCCCTCGATTTTGCAGGTAATCGGCACCTCTGTCTTTCAATTACTTGAAAGCCCTCGATACGATGATCGGACGCACAAGGCTGATGAGAGAAGTCACAGTGTCTCTCTCTAGAATCTTCGTAGTTCACAGAGTCTCTTCGTTCATCAGTATCTTCTCAGCTTCAAATGACCTCCTATTTATAGGCCTCGGGTTCCAACGGTCATATTGCCTCCAACGGTCATATTGAAACAGAAAGCACGACATCGTTTTGAATAGTATATAACTAACTCAACGACATCGTTTCGTTATGATAAGAGATATATAGAAATGTAAAACATGAGTACGATTCATATGCAGAGAGAGTTTTTGACAAAGTACCAAAACAAATAATGATTATCTGAATAGCAAAGTCAGTACGATACGATTGACAGAGTCAGTACGATACGTTTGACAGAGTCAGTACGATACGTTTGACAGAGTCAGTACGATACGTTTTGGTCGGTACGATCAATCATCGTACGATACGATAAACATGATAAAAGACAATTTGTTATTTACAAACATATGATAGAATACTTTTGTGATTTCCAAAACATGACATAGAATATATTTGTGATTTCCAAAACATGACATAGAATATATTTGTGATTTCCAAAACATGACATACAATATATTTGTGATTTCCAAAACATGATGTAAAAGCCAAAATAAGACTATTGACTTAACAATCTCCCCCTTTTTGGAAAGCACAAACACACAAAGTAAATGAAACAAGAAAAACTTATCTCCCCCTGAGTTATTGAAAACTCTTCTGAATAAGAAATTGAATACAACTAACTCCCCCTTAGGTATTGACTATCCTAAGGATTGTATTCAGATTTTCCTTAAGAGCATTGTAATGCATTCTCCCCCTTTGTAAAACAACATTTGCTTTGTAAATATTCTCCCCCTTTGTGATTTACAAAAAGAAAGGAGGAATCTCGAATTGTCTGGAAGAGTTAGTGAAGTAATACAAGACAATGGACAAAAGAGAAAGGATTATAAGAGTTATTACAAAACAAACAAGTCCCAAAAGAAACAAATACAACAATCATTTGTTTTCTCTTTCCTTCTCCTTTTTTATAAGCTCATGAAGCACAGCTTTCACCTTCTTGATCTCCTTCTTGTCTTCATAAATTGATTCACCCTGAGTTTTGAGAAGCTCCTGTTGATCCGCAAAAATCTGATCTTGATTTCTGATGGTCTCCTCCTGTACTCTGATTACTTCTTCAAGGGTATCAATTCTGCTTTGCAGAGTCTTGTTATCCTTGGACAACTCGGAATTTTGATTCTTCAGTAAAACCATTTCATCTTTGAAAGATGAAACCTTCGAGAATTCAGATTGGAAAGCATTCATCATCTCTTGCAAATCTTTCACTGAAGGAACATCGGCTCTTTGAGACGACAAAAGGTTCAGCCTTTCAATTGTTTCTTTATCAAGCTTGTTGAAAGCAATTGCAAGCTCATTTGATAACCTTCTTATATCTTCAATAGCAATCTCATGGTCATTTATTGAGCTCTCTGTTTTGTATGACCACTTGGTCATCTTATTACAAGCTTTCTTATGAACAACTGAGCTTTCCGAAAGAACTTTCAGAACGGCTTCAACAGACAAGACTTTCTTTCTCAATTCTTTTACAGATCCAAACTTCTTTCTCTGATTTTCAGTGATAAAATCAATCTTTCCTTCCAGCCTCGGAAAATAAGGAATGGTTTTCTCCATCCTTCTCAAAACTTGAACAATGTAATCACTCTTCTTGAGAGAGATTGTATGCTCTGAATCAGTATCATCATCGTACGATGCTAGTTCATACGATCTGCTTGAATCAACAACTGGTTGTTTCCCTTTCACTTTTTCTTTCTTCTTTCTTTCATCTTCCACTCTGTCACTAATGACAACTACTTTATCAGATTGAGAAGATTGAGCATCTTGCTTTTCTCGAGATGACATCCTGTCCGAAGATTTTTCCTGATCGGCATGAGGAGTTTGTTGAACACCTTCGCTCAGCTTTTGAAGCGATTCCTCTCTACTTTTCTTTGAACTTTGAAGAAATTCTAACAGAAAATCTCCTTCTTCTACTTCCACTTCTTCTATCACTTGTTTTCCTTTTTCTTTCTCAGGCAAACTCTGTACGATGGGTTCTTGATGTACTTCCACAGTTAGTTGAGCACTAGCATCTTCAACTGCTTTCAAGACTTTAGAAATATCAAAGTCCTGAGCCTTTCTTTTCAAAAGAGTCTTCTTTTTCTTTTCAGCTTGAAGGGTTTCTTCTACCCTTATTCTTTCTGCAAAAGCCTCAGCAGGATCAAGACCAAACTTCGGATCACCCTCTTTTCTCTGTTCCTTGTCCTTTCTCCATTTGGCTACAACTTCCTTACTGTACCTCGGCTTCTTCTTCTTCGGCTTTGAACTAGTCTGCGGATCAGACTTTCGAGTAACACCGGCGGATTGATTGTCTTTGGCTGGCATAGGTGCCGATTGATTTTCAGGCAATTCAGCTTCTACATCTCTTACAAAAAGTTTTGAATTTGAATCAAAACAAACATTCAGCTTTTTCATCGTACTCTTATTAATGAAAGACGGCCACAAATCCATAGGTTTTCCTTTCAAAGGAATGTTACAAAACTTCATACACTCAAGAATGAATTTTGTAAGGATGGCTGGATACATTATTATCTGGGATTTAATCCCTCCTTTCTTGACATTCTTGACGGTTTCAAAAATATATCCCATGAGATTCACTTTCCTCATATTCACAAGATAATCGAGCATAAAGACATCAGAAACTTTAAGAGTTTCTCTATCCCCTTTCCTTGGGACAAGAAAACCTTTCATCCATAAAGTGACAAACCGATTGTCCGGTGAAAGATGATAAACTTTCCTCTTTCCCTCATTAACAACAAACAAAGATTTTTCAGCACTCTCTCTATTAAACGTACCAACTTCCTCTGGTAGTTTGTGAGATGGACAGAATGAATCCCCTTCTATAGAAACGTTCAGAAAGTGTGCCGCTTGTTTCACAGACATGGATAATTTTCTATCGTACACAGCGAAGTTTATAGTCATATCTTTGTCGAAAGACACGGTTTTGTAAAATTGACAAACTTCATCAAAAAGAACTGGATCTTGAGTATCAGGCTTTTCCACACAGAGATGTTCCCATCCTTGAAACAAAATAATCCTCTTGATTATAGAATCGTACATATCGAAGAATTCTCAGGATACTAACCTTTCTCTGTGAAAGTCTTTCTCTGTAAAAGTCTTTGAAGACATTTCAGCGGGAGTGTTGGCAGAGGATTGAGACATAAAGATGATGCCGATTTAAAAGATCGTACGATTGTTTATAGCTGGGGGAGCAGAGCTTCGCCTCAATTCCTGAACAATCAATGTGGGTTTGGGGAGGGGAGGGGGGTATTTATAGGCAAAAAAAGAGATGACCGTTGAACTTCTACGGTCGAGATTAGATAATACCAGATCAATGGTTAGGATTAAAACAAAGAAAGAAAATAAAATAAAAATTGAAAAAGATACCTGTCGGAGAACAAAAGGTGATTGCTGGATTTCGTAAGTATCAAAGAAACAATCGTAAGGAAAAAAAAACATGATGTCGATGGAAAACAAAGTCATTACTATGGTCGGACCGTACGATGGAAAATAGTTGTTATCATTAACCGACAGTACGATGGAAAACAATCTCAATACTATCATCGGTCAATACAAAAAAAATATTGAATGATACGATGGAAAAGAATTTGAATACTATCATCGGTCGACTCAAAAAAATATTGAATGGTACGATGGAAAAGAATTTCAATACCATCATCGGTCGATTCAAAAAATATTGAATGGTACGATGGAAAAGAATTTCAATACCATCATCGGTCGATTCAAAAATTATTGAATGGTACGATGGAAACGAATTTCAATACCATCATCGGTCGATTCAAAACATATTGAATGGTACGATGGAAAAGAATTTCAATACCATCATCGGTCGATTCAAAAAATATTGAATGGTACGATGGAAAAGAATTTCAATACCATCATCGGTCGATTCAAAAATTATTGAATGGTACGATGGAAAAGAATTTCAATACCATCATCGGACGATACAAAATTTTTGAACGATACGATGGAAAAGAATTTCAATACGATAAACAGAAAAACTGAAATGGTCAATACGATAAACAGGAAAACTTAAAATGAAACAATAAAACTGTCAGTACTATAAACAGAAAGAAACATATATAAAGAGAGTAAATATTTAAAGATCAGAAACATAAAGACATAAAGAAATGTCCTCCCCTTTCTACGAGGAGTTTCTTACTATTAGGAGAGATGTAAAACAGGAAGTAGATATGAATGATTATTTTATTGTAATCATTCCTAGCTTCTGTTTTATAAATTCAAATCTATCGGAAGGTAAAGGTTTTGTAAAAATATCAGCAAGTTGTTCGTGCGTTCCGATGAATTGTAAAACAATATCTCCTTTTTGTGTGTGATCCCTAAGAAAGTGATTCCTAACATCTATGTGTTTTGCACGAGAGTGATGTGCTGGGTTTTTACTAAGAGCTATGGCACTTGTATTATCACACAGAATTTGAGTTTTGGAGAAACTCAAACCATAGTCAGTGAGTGTGTGCTGCATCCACAATACTTGAGCACAGCAACTTCCAGCTGCTACATATTCAGCTTCAGCAGTGGAGAGTGCTACTGAGTGTTGTTTCTTGCAAGACCAAGAAACCAAAGAATCTCCTAAGAAATGACAAGTTCCAGATGTACTTTTTCTATCCATTCTACAACCACCAAAGTTAGCATCTGAAAAACTTTTTAAAACAAAATCATTTCCAGAAGAGTAGAAAAGTCCTAAATCTATAGTGTCTTTTAAATACCGAAAGATTCTCTTTACAGACTTTAAGTGAGACTCTTTTGGATTAGATTGATATCTTGCACATAAGTATACAGAAAACATCAAGTCGGGTCGACTAGCTGTCAAGTATAGCAGACTCCCTATCATACCTCTAAAAATTGTTTGATCTACTGGTTTCCCAGTTTCATCAAGATCAAGAGTATTTGAGGTACCAATTGGGGTGATAATACTTTTAGTTTTGTCAAATCCATACTTTTTGAGTAAGTCTTTAATATACTTATGTTGAGATATATAAGTTCCTTCTGGTTTTTGAGATATTTGAAAACCTAGAAAGAATGTTAACTCACCCATCATACTCATTTCAAACTCAGATTTCATTAAATTTGCAAAAGAATCGGTTAAAGATTTCTATGTTGATCCAAATATGATGTCATCAACATAGATTTGGACAACCAAAACATTTTTGTTTTCCATTTTGATAAAAAGAGTTGGATCAACTGTACCTTTTCTATAATTGTTTTGTAAAAGAAATCATGTAAGTCTATCATACCATGCTCTAGGGGCTTGTTTAAGACCATATAGAGCCTTGGTAAGTTTAAAGACATGATCAGGATGTTTTGGGTCTTGAAAACCAGGAGGTTGTTCGACAAAAACTTCTTCTTGAACAAAACCATTTAAAAAAGCACATTTGACATCCATTTGAAATAGTTTGAAATTGAAATATGCTGTGAAGGCTAATAGAATGCGAATAGATTCAAGTCTAGCTACAGGAGCATATGTTTCTTCATAGTCTATTCCCTCTTGTTGATTATAGCCTTTAGCAACAAGTCTTTCTTTATTTCTTACAATGATTCCATTTTCATCACACTTGTTTCTAAAAACCCATTTTACACCAATTACAGTTGTTTCTTTAGGTCTTTCAACTAAAGTCCAGACCTGATTCCTTTCAAATTCATTTAATTCATCCTGCATTGCTTTGATCCAATCATCATCACCTAAAGCCTCACTTGTACTTTTAGGTTCAAATTGGGAAAGAAAAGCAAGATGTTCTATTTCATTTCTTAAGGAATTTCTGGTCCTTACAGGTTGATTTATATCACCAATGATATTATCACTGGGATGATTCCTAAGAAACAATTGATTTTGGTTTTGTAAAACCTGTTCATCAACATATGGTAGAAAATATTCTGTGGTAAATGTTTCAGGAACACTTTCTTGAACATTTTCCTTATCAGAATGTTCTTCTAACAAAGGTTGATAAAAATCTTTAGAAAACACATCCGAGGATGTAGGATTGGGTTGGTTGAAAACAAAAGGGTTAGTTTCATCAAATTTTACATGTACTGTTTCTTCAACAGTACAAGTGTTTTTATTGAAAACTCTATAAGCCTTAGAGGTTGTGGAATAGCCTAGAAAGATTCCTTCATCAGATTTTGGTGCAAATTTGTGTAAATTTTCTTTTGTATTCAGAATGAATACTTTGCATCCAAAAACTTTGAAGTAAGAAACTTTAGGTTTTCGGCCAGTCCATAACTCGTAAGGAGTTTTATTAAGAAATGGTCTAGTTAAAACACGATTTATAGTATAACAGGCAGTACTTACAGCTTCAGCCCAAAAATGCTTAGCAATTGAGTATTCACTCAACATGGTTCGAGTCATTTCCTGAAGAATACGATTTCTTCTTTCAACAACACCATTTTGCTGAGGAGTTCTTGGTGCTGAGAAATTGTGAGTAATACCTTTCTTACTACAAAAAGTTTCAAAATCAGAGTTTTGACATTCACCACCATGATCACTATGAATAGTTATCAATGGCAGGTTTTTCTCATTTTTATCTTGGGCTCTAAAAGTTTTGAAATACGAAAAGGCTTCAGATTTCTTTGTGAGAAAGTAGACCCATGTAAATCTAGTAAAGTCATCAACTAAAACAAATACATAGTTTTTGCCTCCAATGCTTCCAGATTGTGAAGGACCAAACAGATCCATATGCACAAGCTGTAATGCATTAGAAGTTGAAACTTCATTAATTGGTTTAAAGATAGTTTTATGTTGCTTGCCAAACTGACAAGGATCACAGACTTTTGAAGAATCATATCTAAGATCCGGTAGCCCTTTTACAAGTCCTTTCTTTGAGAGTTTTCTTAGGTTTCTCAAATTACAGTGTCCTAATCTCCTATGCCATAGCCACGATTGGTCTTCTATTACACTTAGACAAGGTAAGTTTTGGTTCCTAAGGTCTTCTAAGTTAATAGTGTAAACATTCACTTGCCTATGGGCAGATAGAATGAATTCATCCTTGGAATTGTGAACTAGACACTTATCATTTCTAAAATTCACAAGGTAACCTTCATCACATAATTGACTTATGCTGATGAGATTGTGCCTAAGACCTTTAACAAACAAAACATTTGAAATAAGAACTTTTCCAAGAAAAATGATATTACCTATACCAACAATCTTTCCTTGAGAATTATCTCTGAAGGTAACTTTTCCACCTTTTGTTTTGATAACCTTTTCAAAGAAAACTTTGTTTCCAGTCATATGTCGAGAGCAACCACTATCCATGTACCAAATGTTCTTATTGATACACTTCTCGTTTTCCTGAAAAAGAAACAATTAGATTTTCGGAATCCAAACTTGTTTGGATCCAGAAGGATTAGATAAAAGAATTTTAGGAATCCACATTTGTTTTGCAAAATGAGCTTTATGAAATCCTAAGGATTGAGTTTTGTTAAGAGAACAATCTCTTCTCCAATGTCCACCACATTGACACTTGGAACAGAAAATGGTTTTTTGAGGAACAAAATAGTTATTACTAAAAACAGGTTTGGAATAAGTAAAACCAAGACCAGAACGATTTCTCAAAGGTCTTATTTGAGAGTACATCCTATCAAAGTTTTCTTTTCCATGAGTAAAGTTTGACAAACACTTTTTCAAGGATAAAATCTCTGACTTTAGTTTTAAAACCAAATTCTTGTTTTCTAAAACATTTGAATTAGAACTAGAGTTAGACTCTAAAATGTTTTTCTTTGAAATAGCAGTTTCAAGATCCTTAGAAAGTTTATCTTTTTCAGATTTGACTTTCTCAAGGGTTTTCAAAATACTTTCAAAATCAGAAGTTTTCCCATCAAGATCTTTAGAAAGATCTGATACTTCTTTAGTCAAAATAGAAATTCTAGAATTTGCTTTTTCAAATCTCTTTTTGAGTTTAGAATTTTCATTTTCAAGTAATTTAGAAAATCTAGAGACTTCTTCAAAAGAAGGTAAAGTATCATCTTCTGATGATGAGGGTTCATCATTTGAAGATTCATAATATTTATTATCAACATAATTTGCATTTAAAGAGACATTTGTAACAGCTTCAGCATTGTGTACCTTAGCCATGAGACAATGATCTTCAATTGGTAGTCTGGCTAGAAGTCCAATATTCCTTTGTCCTGACGTCTCATATTCTGAAGAATCATCTGAGGAATCACTACCACTTGCACTCCATGTATCATTTGCTTTCAAGCCTTTCTTCGCCTTATAAAACCTTTTCTTGTTTCTTTCAGAGTGTTTCTCTTTTCTATCTTTCCTCTTCAGTAAAGGACAATCAGGCCTTATATGTCCTGCTTTCTTGCATTCATAACAAGTTACCTCTGAATCTTTCCTATCTTTCCTATCTTTCTTTTTGAATCTATATTGAAAATCTTTCTTTCCCACAATCTTGTTCATCCTCCGAGCAAGATTAGCTAACTCATTGTCTGAAAGATTACAATCACTTGAATCCGAAACAACTTTCTTGGATTTAGACCTTGTAACTCTTTCAGGTGTTTTAGCTTTAGATGCAAAAGCTACACTTCCATTACCATTCTTCTTCTTATTGAAATCAGAATCTCTTTTCATTCTTGTCTCGTGCTGTAGAAGAGTTCCAAAGAGTTCATCAAGAGTAATCTGGGAAACTTTTCTATTTTCATCAATAGCTGTTCTTTTTGACTCCCATTCATTTATCATAATATCTATAATCTTATCAACAAGAGCTTCATCATCAAGACCTTTTTATCCCATAGATTGTAAGCTGTTGACAATTGTCATAAACCTTTGTTGCACTTTACATACTTGCTCTCCATAAGGAAAAACAAATCCATGATACTCTGCTCGAAGCATTGCTCTCCTTGTTTCTATAACTTTGGATGTACCAAAATGAGTGACTTCTAATTTCTTCCAAATACAGTTGGATGCTTCACATGAAGATATCTGGCTATATATATTCCTGGTCATAGAACATAATAAAGTATTGCGTACCTTGTAATTCAGTTGATATTCTTGCTTCTCTTGATTTGTGAAAGTACTAACTTCTTTGTCAGGAATTTTGTAAACCCCAGTAAGCATAATAAAATTGTCTACACCAGTATTGATGACGAAAGTCTTCACACGATCTCTCCAATACTCATAATCATTCCCATCAAAGATTGGTGGTCTAGAAGGATTCAGATTATCTATTGATCCGATATTCATTCCTGCCATCTAATATAACAAAAACAACTTTTCCACTCCACACGTTAGTGTAGTAAGTATTTAAGAAAGTAATAAGAAATAAAGCTAGTAATACAAATCAGTGGAAAACCTCCTCTGATACCAATTGTTGGATCGAATAGTTGATATAAAAGTCTATTAGATGGAACAATACAAGAGGGGGGTGAATTGTAGGTTTTAAAAACCTTGAGTTTTAGTAACAAAGAGATTAGTTTAAAAGATTTTAAACTAATACAAATACAAACATCCACAATTGTATTGAATGTAAAAGGTATGATATATTGTAATACTATTGTAAAGCAAAACAATTGTATTCAAGGTGAACACAATAATCAGAGTAATACAAATATGAATGATTCTACCTTAAAGCGTATAGAACCAATCAATACAATATGTAATGGAATGATTGTAATTGAAACAATTACAATTGAATAAGTAAAGAAAGGAAACAATACAAATCCCTTTCTAATACAACAGCGGAAATGTAAAAGTAATACAATTCTTTTAACCCAAAGAGAAGGGTTATCCTTTCACCTAGGATAAAAGGTCTGTCTCACCAACACCTTGGTAAGCCCTCGATACGATTATCGGCACGTCTGTCTGCCTATCCCCGGCAGCCCTCGATACGATGATCGGCTCGTCTGTCTGCCTATCCCCGGCAGCCCTCGATACGATGATCGGCTCGTCTGTCTGCCTATCCCCGGCAGCCCTCGATACGATGATCGGCTCGTCTGTCTGCCTATCCCCGGCAGCCCTCGATTTTGCAGGTAATCGGCACCTCTGTCTTTCAATTACTTGAAAGCCCTCGATACGATGATCGGACGCACAAGGCTGATGAGAGAAGTCACAGTGTCTCTCTCTAGAATCTTCATAGTTCACAGAGTCTCTTCGTTCATCAGTATCTTCTCAGCTTCAAATGACCTCCTATTTATAGGCCTCGGGTTCCAACGGTCATATTGCCTCCAACGGTCATATTGAAACAGAAAGCACGACATCGTTTTGATTAGTAAATAACTAACTCAACGACATCGTTTCGTTAGGATAAGAGATATATAGAAATGTAAAACATGAGTACGATTCATATGCAGAGAGAGTTTTTGACAAAGTACCAAAACAAATAATGATTATCTGAATAGCAAAGTCAGTACGATACGATTGACAGAGTCAGTACGATACGTTTGACAGAGTCAGTACGATACGTTTGACAGAGTCAGTACGATACGTTTTGGTCGGTACGATCAATCATCGTACGATACGATAAACATGATAAAAGACAATTTGTTATTTACAAACATATGATAGAATACTTTTGTGATTTCCAAAACATGACATAGAATATATTTGTGATTTCCAAAACATGACATAGAATATATTTGTGATTTCCAAAACATGACATAGAATATATTTGTGATTTCCAAATCATGATGTAAAAGCCAAAAGAAGACTTTTGACTTAACATTAGGATGGCCCCCTTTGAATCATTTTTATAATATGAATCAATGTCCTATTAGATCAAATATTATCTTAATAATTTGATGTATGAGGAAGAATGATATACTTTTAGAATATTTTGGGTCCATGTGTTTTAATTTCCTAGACATGGAGGGACAAACAATGTGGTGGTTTCCCATTGGATAACTAGACATGAGAAGGAATCCTATATATCATGTTTGGAATGGACTAAAAATCTCAAACTTCAATCATTCATGGCTTGTTAATGGGTTGGGATAAGTGATTATCATCAATGGGATTATTATTATCCATTATCTATAGAAATTATATTTTCATATATTAGGATGGATTTCCATTTGATGATACCTGACCCATACCCACTGATGGATAAGGGGTAGGAACCTTGATTGGTAATTAGACCATACCTTGAAGGCCTAAGGATCCCATAATACCCATAGTATTATATTAGTATCCATTCTTACCCCACTATGAACACATACATAATGAATGGTAAATTCCTGACCCAAGACACGTGGTTTGGGGTCCACATGGATTGAGGGAACATGGGCGTGTACATGTGATGGAAAAGGTCAACATTTCATAGTGTGTCAGCCAAGAATGTCATAATTTTCTTCTTAACACTTCTTGGGTTCCTATTTGAAATATCTTGGGTGTTGGACTAAGATTTCAATATAATCATCCAGACATGTCTGGAGAGTCTAAACAACAGGTCCTAAGGGTCATCCCAAAACATCCTGAGTGTGTTCTATACATGGGTATGTTGTCCAATGGTTCATCACATGTTCAAATAATACATGATAATGGGATGTCAAAAGATAATGTTGACATGTATGAGGAACTTCACAATGTCAAATAATTCATGGCCAATGCATTTAATGTGAACATGGAAGACATTAGATATGTATTCCACATGATCTGGATGACCCATACTGAGGAATATACTGTGAATTTGATGATATTTATAGATTAATTCACATACCTTGGTAGTTATGTCTGAGGGAATTCATTTTACATTGATGATATTTCTAGAGGACGTTATGTTACTTGGATAACACAACCTTATAAATGTTCATGACTAATTAATAAGGAACACAATGTTCTTGAATCTATCGCATGATATTTTGATTATCCGTCATAGTATAAGGATTTATAATTTTTCACCCTTTATCATCGAAATTCCTCAATGATAATTAGGAATTACCCTTCTATGATATCACACGATCAATTTTAGAAGTGGAAACTCCTTTCTCTTATTAAGCAATACACCATGGGTCCTTGACATTATGAATATGGTGATTACAGAAATCATATATACATTCTACATAATCCCATAATTGGTTCCATTTGTTTATCTTGTGGATGACTATTATGATATCATCAATTTCCACCCAAAGATGTATGTTATATCAACTATTATTTTATATATATTTTTTGAGGGGGAAGAATTTACTGGCCTCTCCATTGAGGATCTAAATCACATCATATATTTACTATATCATAGATATGGTCTTGATTCAATGGAGAATCACACATTTTTTGTGAACCTACCATGAGTTATCTATGGAGTTATCTTTGTGTTACATGATAGAGAGTGACAACATGATAATTTATTCATCACCATATTTATTGGAACTATGTATTTTAAATGGGATATCACATATTCATATTTACATGTCAAGGTCCTTGATAAGATTATGCTAACATAGGAGGAAGTATTCATGGGATAATAATGCTTGTCGAAGAGGATTTCCTTTAATCAATGGAGGCTTGTCATGGATCATTCATGAGATCAAATTTTATCTTCTAAGGGGATTTTTAGGAGACATGGAATAACTCTCCATTGGATAAGGGAACTATATTTGTAATATGTTATTTTAAATATCCATTTATCCTCAATAATTATTTTATATCTGGGCATAAAATGATCAAATATACATGTTCGATATACATCACATGATTGATGTGACATGTCCATCGGTCTTCAAGTAACAAAGACATCATGTAAATGAAGCTTTATCATGATTAATGGACTCATCAAAATGAAAAAATATACCATTCCCATGAAATAAAAAATAACTCCATGTTTCAAAAATAATATAACTTTTTCATAAAAAACATTTATTTTCCAAGACCTTCAAAAAAAATTTCCCATTGGTGAAACAACAAATAATATTTCTAGAAAAATCATGGGAGCAATCTAATGTATGTCCACTAATATTTTATGTCGATCCAAAATGGAATCACCTGATTGAATGGATATGTTCGTGTTTCTTTTCAAGATGAAGGTGACATACACAACAGTTTATGAGTGACGTGGATGACATGCCACTAGGGATCTATCTTGATTGTTAACCTGATAATTTGATCATCAAATATCATTATAATGAATATCTATATAAATCTAATCCCATAATGATTATAAATTTTTTAACACTAAATTTATTAGAGGGTCTGGATAATTCTTTGGAATATATCAGTTGACATGTTTCCTAATCCTAGAAACTGAAAATCTATGTCTTCTCATGATCACGTGGGCTTTTTGAAAGGTATTCACATGATGAAACAAGCAATATAATGGTGCTATGTATGATAAAAAAACAAACTAAATGGTATTTACATAATCATTATGAAATCACAAGTGACACATGATCTAGAGACATGATGCTATTAAGTTCATGAATTCATATGTCTTATAAAGGGTCCAATGATCCATGTAACATCGAGGACTAATCTCTATGTATGCATGTTGATCCTTCATATATTTTTCATAAAATGTAATACATACTCTGCATGTACTTATTTGATCCTAAATTTTCCAATACCTATTTGCTGGTAATCAAATGTTTTAGAATTGGATTTATTATAATTATATTATATTCTTGGAATTATAATATTTTGTAATCCTAAGTCGTGTTTTGGGGAAAAATATCATTTGATTCCATAAAAGGTTATATTTGAGTGAACTGAATGCATATATTGAATCTAGAGATGACCCCAAACTGTGGAAGAGAGTTCAATGCAAGATTTGATTCCAGCACACCATATTGAAATCTTCATAATAGATTGTGCGCCCAATGTGACAACAAATTGTTTCTTCCATACGATGATCCCGAAAATGGAAAAGTTATTTGTTCTAAAAAACAAAAAAAATCACCCAAGGAATAGAACCCACGTGTGTGACTCTTGTGAACCCAAGGAGATATTAAATCCCACATTCCATGCAAACCTAATTACGTTCCGCCATTAATTATTTGCCTATTAATATAAGCTTATCCATCTCACTTATTGGTACCATTCAAAAAAATTTACTATAAATCACATGTACATAAGATGACCCCTTCCATGACCACATGAAATATTTGGATTCACGGTACATGATATTGGATGACAAGACCCATGTGGGACACCCTGTTGGTGGAAAAACTAGGTCCTGACCCTCAACCATTAACTATGAATTTGTGGAAGTTGAAGATAAAATATTATTTTAATACGTAAGATAATCCTTGTGTGATGACCTCATTTAGAATAGGTTTCCCTATTAAGTTCATTCACCCATCTTTCATGAAATCCTTTTATATTGTGTTCACCCCACCGTTGGGACTCTATGGGTTGTCCTTACCCTATGGAACCATGCCTGGCCTACTCCTGCACATAACCCCCCTATCTAGCATGTACCTCCTCTGTGCGGACCTCTCATATTGTGTGAAGTTATTTCCTAGTCCCTCGAGTGGAGTTTCAGGCTGTGTTACACAATCTAATGATTCCTCACATAGGTATGATAATTTCTATTTCTTTATCTCATTATTATGCTAACATGAACCCCTTTATTAACTACTCATCCACCCCAATAACATACAAAATTTATTGTTCCATCCCTTCCCCATGTGCATGTTTCTATAAGTTATATATGTCCTAGGGTTGAGGAATGAATCTTCATGATTAGAGATGCAGGACATTAAACTACAAATAGCCCACATCCTCATCACATGACATTAAACAGTGAGTTGTCATATTTATGGTGGGACTGAGTGGACTAGATAGGGGATGGGACTTGGAACCATTCACTTTACACTCATGAATCCCACATATATTTACCATTTAGGTTTTTTGTCGGGAACAATTAATGTATCCTCTACATAATCCCATAAAAACATTGATAGGGGTGGTCCTTATATGATATCCATATCCTCATCAAACATCAGGACACCCTCCTCGGACCAATATCCATGAGTAAGCCCATGATTCTTCTTTGGACTACTAAATATGTGTAGGCCCCACTCCACTCCTCACTAATGCATCATTCGCAATGCCAAAATTAGGTATATTGTTTCTTTTTATTACTCAAACCGGTCATGATTCACATGGGATTAGTGTAAGAATTTCTAATGGAATCATCTTTGGGCCTCCATAGTGCGTAATCCTCACAACACTATTTTTATACTACCTGGAATTTTATCCATGTACTCTAAAATGATAGGTAGAAAACCTCTTTGAGTTTGAATCCAAAAACTCCTTATTACCCATCTATCCAAGCCATTTCATGTCAGTTCACTATTTTTCCCACATGATCTTAAACTACATCTCTGGTCTATATAGGTTTTGATCTCAATTAAATATGTAGGAATCCTCAATGAGGTTCAATCCCCACCAACATAAAACTATATTTCTTCATCCTAGGGATGCACCATCCTAATGTAACATCATTTTGTTTTGTGGTACATCTCCTAGATCCCCCTCCCTTGGGGTTTTTGATCTATCCATGGTATTCACAGCATAAATAATCACCATACATCTTTTTTCTCCTCCAACAAAGAATGTTTCTATTATAAAGTGTTTCTTACAATTTGTAAAACCCAGTATGTCTTTGGTTTGTTGTCCTTTGTGTACACCATGATTTTATACCCCATCCTAAACTATGTGGACTTTGATTCCCAAATATATGGATATATAAGAAGCCTCCCGGATTTCCAAGATCATCATACATTTCCCATCACATTCTCTCCCTATATCCTTTTTGATTTGGAGAGTTCATGCCCCAACCTATATGTTCCAATTCCTTTAGGTCCTATTCCATGCGTCCATTCTCACCGGCTGCCTCCTTAGGTGTCTCATTGTCCCATTTATGAACTACATGGACTTTGATTAACTACCATGGGAATACATTACAAATATCCATGGGGATCAAGCACAATCTTTTCATCATCAAGTCACATCCACCTCATTAATTTCACATATTTCATTCATATCCTCCATCATATATATTAATTCCTACCATGGCCACCACATCTTAGCAAGATTAAGCTACCAATGTTAACATTTCTTCTAGTCGAACATAGAATGATAACCAAAATAAGAACCACTCTACACCATAATCCACCAACCATGAGATCCCCTTATACAAAGGGTACATATCCAAATGTAAACCCAAAAGTACCCATTCAAACAATGTTGGATTTGATCACTAACTATGTAACTCTGTATGTATGAAGCCTCACTAATGCTCAATTCTTGACAATGGAAAACCATGTTGTCCCCATTTTGGAGTCCACCAACCTGATCTTCCCTCAGTGGTGTCTAGTTCATCCTTTACAGTGTGACATCATCCCTTTTGGGGACACACATCCTTGGGACCCCTCTATTCGTGTGTTCTGATCCATACATATTATACTCCCTTTTTGGGATCCACCCTCACAGTGCAAAATATTCTATTTTGCGTCATTCTAATTTGGGTCCATTATTTTTGGGAATTCTAATCCATCCAACTAGTAAACCATCCAGGTTATCTTTATTAGGGATGTACCAATCAGATCCATCTCCAGGGTGTGTTCTGATCACTCTCATTCCTTCAACGTTAGACATTAAACTCATTGCCTACCGCATGTTGAACTTATGATATTTGAGGGAAACAGTAGAAAATATTCCTTTAGGATAACCATCTTTACAAGATGTAAAATTGTATACCTAATCTACGTTGAACATGAGATATATGGGAAAACATAGAAACTAAACCTTTATCATAACTATCTCCACAAGAAATTAAACTCGTTGGCTACCCCGTGTTGAAAATTGAATTTCCAAGGAAACCTTCGAAAACTACGCCTTCTACATAACTAGCTCTGTTAGATAGAAAACTCATGAAATATCATGTTTTAAACATTGTATCCCCTGGAAAACTGCATATACATGCCTCTACCCTAAGATATCCTTCAATTGTTTTGAGATTCATCATGCGTTTGTACCCTCGAGAAGTCATATCAAAGAGAAATCAATGTGGACCAGTGTTTCAGGATCCAAATATTCCAGTGATTTCCATCATAACAACTCTCCTGGCCGAATGGTGTTTTTATGAATTGACCATTTGGTATTTCCTGACATAAGAGACATTATTAACCATCATCCACAAAGATTTGGCATAGAGAACATTTTCATGAACAATATCTTAATCATTATGTGAGACCAATAATAAGAAACAAGGATAAATACAAGTATGGAGAGACTGAAATCCCAAAATCACATTTAAAATAAAGAGATAACATTCCTAAAAATGTGGTGGATGTTGATCGTCTTTGTAAATAGGGAATTGAGGGAAGGCATGCATGCGTCCCCATAGATGGCGCCCAGCCCTTGTGAAAGCATCAGAAATAGAATTACTGGGCCCAATGAGAAATTATTCTCCAAAATATGTGTATTATTAGTGTCTAAGACTTCTATGAATTAGAATTTTACCAGATCCAGTTATCCAGTGCCATGATATTCCAATAAAAAATGTGGGCATAGTGTAAAACCCAACAGGAATTAGTGCAATTAATATTTAGGAATCCCAGTCTAAGATGTTTCCACTGTGGATCTAATAAATAATTCCATGGAAGACCAAACAACATTGGGGCCCTAGTAATTTCTTTCTTACTATCTTTATTAATTTATTAATCATTCTATATTATAGTACCCAAGCTATGTCTCCATGAAACTAATCACCTCAAACCTATAGACATAGGGTTACTTGAAAGGTCATCATGGATATCTTTCATAGATCCACCTCTACCACAGTGTCATATTATACCAAGACAACTAGGATCACATTCCATGTCTCACCATTTAATAACATAAAAAGGAGGGAAATGGGTATTCTGGTTTTTTGAAATGAACATAAGGGGTCATCTTGATACATGATATTACCCGTAATGATCCAAAGGATACATTTCCTTAATATCATTACGACCCCCATGGTCTGCATAAAGAGATACTGAACCCACACTGAACTTCAATCATTTTGAGAGCCTCTCCCATGAATGATCTTATGAATAAATCCCTTACACTGACAAGGTAAATGATGTCCGAGTCAGTCAGGATTCAAATTTAACCATGGATCCACTAAAGAGGGCTCCCATAAGGCCATGTCAATCCAACCAATTAGTCTCACAGGAAGAGGAGTATCACTAGGGGAAATTGAGTTTTTCCCAAAATAGTTTGGACAACTATTTGAAAAAACCATTTGTATTCTATTTTCATAGCAACATTTCGCATCAGTTTCTTGAAAATGATGGTATATGGTTTTTAGAAAGAATCTTTTCCTATGGTTTACTCAAACTTTTGGGAAATAATTAATTTTTCTACTGTATAAAATGGTTTTTTCAAACTATTGGTAGAGATTTAATTTCACAAATGGTTTTTCTAAATAGTCGGGTAAACTATCCCCTGAATACAAAGCAGCTCTAATTCCCCCGTCCGTGTGATTCCAACCCTAAACGAAAGATATCCTAAAGCTCTATCTTTACCCTAGGCTATGAAACTCCTTCCACCAGATATATCCATATTAAATAAATACATATATTCTTCCAACACATAAAATATTTATGTTCTACTATATTTTTAATGTTCCGCATCTATTTTTTGTTTATTTTGTGTTTTAATTTGACCTACACCAAAGGTCTGTGCGGTCTGTGGCATGGTATACTGAACACATTGATTTGTTTTCTATTTTTGTTCCCCACTTCAACTGTCATGATATTGTGAATCACTTTTATTTAATTATTCATATCCACTCCTTATTTTTAGAGTTTGTGAACCATATGAACTAATGAAGGTGCTGGTGAGATGTATCCCTACTCAAATATGGTAAAAGTTGTGTTTAGTCATATGGTCTCGAGGTGGGTAATAGATATTATAATGTTTCATGTAAAGGGACTAGTGATGGTTGGTGTATTGGTGTAGATGGTTTTACTTTTTTAGTGGGGGTGATATCATGTTTTTTATGGACATTAGTTTAGTTGAAAATTGTATTTAGATTTAGATTTTGTATTTATAGTTTTTTTCAAGGAATAATGGGAAGGATAGTAATGTTGAATATGGAATGGTTGTTTGTTGCGTGAAGGGATTGAATTTTGATGTTGTTTGGATTGGGTATAGGTAATTTTCAAGGTATTATATTTGTATATCCTCCCCGAAAAACCACCACCCCCACCCTACTGGACACCCCCACCCCCCGGACACCCTTACAACCTTGGACAAACCCCTGCAATACCCCAAGAATTTAAAAAACATATCTTATAGAATTCATGTATCACTGAGGCTCTACAAACACAACTTTTTTATAACTTATCCATGTAAACATAATTTTGTCAATACTGTGATGTGAATTTCGAAAATCTGACATACATTGTTGTGATCAGTATGTTATTTGGAGTATGATAAGAAAAACATAAATTTTGGTGAAAAGAAAACTAACCATATGAATAGTATCATACCCATAAGAATAGTGATATACCATAATGAATAGTAACCTTACTGATGATATTATATAAATAATATGGATGTGGAAGTACAATATACCTATGTTTTCGAATTAGTAAATAAATATTTTAAAACTGTTTTTGAAAATAAATTATGATTTTAATTGAATATTAAATAAATTATATTTAGAAAATTAGTCTTGAAAAATGTACTTCATCTTAGGATTGAACACTTAAAAAAATTTATTGGGTGAATTTTTGGTATTTTTCTAAATACATGAATTATTTATGTATTGTAAAACACGAAAATTCTTAATAAACGTTAAAACCTGAGTTTTGGTATCATGCATGAGTCATTGATGATTTTAAGCCACTTGTATTGATATCACATGCAATTATTACTATTCCTGATCATGCAATCATCACTATTTATGATCTAGGGGGAAATTAATAAACTAATGAATAAAAAATTATGAAACCCCATCTCTCATCCACTATAAAACCCCCCCTCTCACTCTCAATACTATTCACTCATCTATGCCATGATGCTCCAAAATTTTCATCCTAATTACCCTTCCTTTGTAACTCCCCACATCTCAGAAGAACTTTTTCTTTCTATAGGACCAAAATCCCTTCCCTTAAGTAGGTTCTTAAAGAGGTTATTTCATGAGGTAAAACACCTTTCTTTTTCATTTAGATTCTTTTCAATTTATCTTCTTTTGATATACTCTCTTATCCTCCTTTATCCAAATGATCATGATATATCCAGTAAATTTTATATACTAGAATAATATCTTCTTAATGAATGAACAATAATAAATGTTCTTAGTCTCTAAATTTTATTTTTTAAATGAAATCAACTTCCATGATGTTCCAATTAATAACCTTCGTGTCTGACTATGTTTATTTCATCAATTTATCACTCCTTAATGGTCATGAAACCAATTTTATGTTTAAAGTAGAATATAAAATATATTATATAAACTAATTAATATTCATTAACTAGTGTATGTACATATTAAAATACCATATGACCAAACTAGTTCTTAATAATCAAATTACCGTTAAAATAATCTTAGTGCATGTCATTAATATTTCATCTAATGATTCATCATCTTTCCATGTAATCAAATGATATAAATGAAAATTGAAAAATATGGATGCTCATATATAATATTTATTTTCTATTCTAATGATTTACATCCATTCCAAATGATCTCTGTTACTTAAGTACAAGTAAATTAATTATGAAAATAGTTAAAACGAACATTCCGGAACAACAAAATTTAATATAATAACATTTCAAAAGAGGAATAAATGAACTGAAAATATTTATGATTAAATAATTACATGTATAATAGATTCTTAAATAAGGTATTGATGTGTGTAATTTTAAATTCCAGTAAATTAAGATCAAGAGTGGAGCACATTCAAACTTATGATATGGGGTTTTTTATCTAACTTCCATTTTTTTGAGGTCTTCCATATTCACTACTAAAAATTTTTATGTTAAATTTATAAATCCTGTTGATATAAAATATAATTAATATCATTATTTTCATGGTATTAAATATATCATTTGATTATTATTAATTTTGGGGCATATGAATTGTTTTATTACAAATTGGTAATTATTTTCCACCCGAACCTCCATTTTCCTTCGGGTTACATTTATTGTCTATTATCCTGAATGAAATTCTTATGTATTATTATTTAATCCTCATAAATTTAGTGAGAGTGTTTTATATATGTTTTCAAACCAGAATATTTCCTTATTTTATGAATAGTTATACATTTTAAAGGTAACATTCAAAATTATTTCTGAAATATAAACCCGATTCAAGAGACCCTTTCGAATTTTTTCCTATTCTCAAGTGTATACTAGAATCTGTTTTAACATAGCATTATTTTTATAAAAACTCTAAATTTATAATTAAAAATTATCTTGGATCATTTATGTATTTAATTGAACAAATGTTCCATTCCACATTAAAAGTATCTTTAATGCATTCCTTAAAATGCACTAAGACGATATTGTTCTTGAAAAATCATAAGAAAACATTTACATGATTTCAATTTAGTGGGAAATAATTTATGAATAAAATATAATTCCAATAACCTAATATTTTATTATCTATAATTTTCATTTTTACAAACTGATTTCATGTCATATACAAATTATTTTCTGAAATAACTATACTTTCCAATGTAAAAATGAGTTTCCTCATATGACATTGTATTTAATGAGATATATATCATGTTCACCACATAATTATTACAAGTGGTGTATGTAAATCCCTTTAGTATATCATATAAAAATTCTACTTATTCTCATTATGTTCTGAGAAATTATGATTTGAATTTTTCAAGGTGGTGTGGTACAATATTTAATTAATTTAGCATTAGTTTCAAGATGGCGTGGTACAATATTGAATTTAGTGGGACATCATTCTTTATCATATACAATATTTAATTAACTAGTTTAGCATTAGTTTGAATGTGGATGTGATATCTTAAAACCATTCACCAGTTTACTCAGAATGGTTAGTGTTTAAGCTTAATGATCTTGGTATGTTATTTATATGTTAGTTTTAATGTGTATATATATGATGTTTATGTTTATCCTCTATCATGTGAGGAATGCATTGTACTTATTATGTGATGGGTGGGTCCCGTTATATCCCCTATATGAATTAGTAGGTATAATGAGACCAATAGACGTTGACTTGGCTAAGTCCTTTCCCAATTTGATATATAGTATTGTCCAAGGCCTTGAAAATATGGTTCTGAATGTCCGTCATTTGCACTTCCCCCATTAGAAAGTTAGAAATTCATAGTTCATGTGGTTATTAGACTAGTAGAATACTCTTGACTACGTTTTATTATGGATATATTTTCTCAACTCATATTCCCACCGTAATGTGTTCATGTTTATTATTTGTAATGTCATGTGTTTTCAATTATTCAACAAGCCTAAAGTTTATGATTATTTTATCATCCATTGTATTACATAACCCTTGTAGATAATTTTAGCTCACCCTTTCATTTTCTTATCTTATATTTCCCTAGGTTAAGAAGAAGTGATATTTTACTGAGTTTTCAAGAATTTTGTTTATTAGATTTTGTTATGTTTCATATTTTGTTTCATTTAAAAATATATAATGGGTTCCATTTATACACCTAGTTTCATCAAGACTTCAAAATTGATCGGCCATTCATGAATTTTTTCCTATTTTATATGTCGATGTATTAAAGTAAGGCACTAGTTCTAGGTAACTAGGGTCAATTTCTTATAGATGTTATCAAAGGATGATTAGTAGAAACCTTGGGAACTAGATATCGAAAATATAGGTTAGGGAATAAATCCCTAATATGATCTTTGGGGATAAACAAACAATAACATCTTAGTATTATGGTAATGAATATATTATGTGGCTATTTATATAAAATTCATCCCTATCTAGATACAAACTAGTAGAGGATGCCCTAGAACAGATATACATAGGAGTGAAAACTCTAACAAGGAGTTTTAAACATTTCAAAAGGTATCTTGGTACATGACAATGGGCCTTTCTGCACTCTCAATATGATTCTACTGGGGGATACTCTTATGATAATTCACATTTTATTTACCACCATTGTGAAGTTTTTATGTCTCTAAAGAAACCAAAGTGTATGGTTCTAGGATATAAAATGTATATATTTATTCTATGTGGATATAACATGTTTAGAGTTATAGAGTTATCATAATTTTATAAGCCAATGAATAATATGGGATTGATTATAAACAGTGCCTAGTAGAAAAATGAGAACATCACCAATGAATGTGATGTGAAGAGTAAGAAGTATAATATCTCTAAGGGTCTTAAGACATATTTTCACAAGAATATTGTCTCTCATGTATCATCATTCTATGATAATATCATGTGTTAACATGGTATGTAAAGACTTCTCTCAGTGTTATGGCTTTGATGGGAAGAAAAATAATAAGAGGATATCAGAGAGATACAAGGTTAAATGGAAGAAGGGAAAAAAGTGTTTTCCCACATGTGATAACTATGGAAAGAATTGCCCTAGTAAATACATGAATTTATTGGTTGTTTTATACATGTGTGGAGGAAAATGACACCAATTTACTGATACATGGGTATAAAAATGGATTCCAATATACAATGCATCAACTAGAAGGAGATGGGACACATTGCGAATCAAAGTCCCAATCGTCAAAAGAATACAACCCAAATGATGTTTTTAGATTATGATCAAATTATGATACTACCAGAGATGAAGTAAAATGATTAATATTCCGTTTCAACAATCGTGTCATTTGAATATTTTTCTCGTAATGTATAGGTTATAAGAATTATGATATATATAAGGATTGTACTAAAACACTATTTAATTATGGATTTTAGGTTGTATGATAAACGGTACAAAAGAAAAGTGATTTAGTAAAAATATAAACATTTTAAGAAAACACGATTTATGGAAATTTATCCCTTAACATATAACTGATGTTCAGATACTAATGAAGAAATGATGGATTCTGATAATAACTGACAACCTTGGAAGTGATTAATGACTTGTCGAGAAGTGCCCTATGAAATCATTGATGGAGTTTAATGTACATTTGGATTTAAGGAATATATACAATAACATGTATCTTAGATAAATAATATAGATAAATACATGTATTCAATGTGGTTATTACAATAATTAAAATTATTTCCATATTTCAATAGGATACTTGATGAAGTTATTCACATGTTTGGAATGTGAAATTTATAGTTACCTCATGTTGATTAGGGTTTAATGGTAAGTTCATCATGGAAATTAGAATGAATTTATTAAAATGTGTTGAACCATTATATAATGTAATTTTTAACCGTTTATGAAATGGCATTAGTTGATCATTATAAGTGATATTAGATGATAATGTATTTCTTCATCAAATGGTGTAATCCATGCAAAGTGATGAGGTATATATAGTTCAAGTGCAATAAAAGTATTAGTTTTTAAGTAGAAATGTATATTCATAGAATTATTGAGTGGAATAATTCCTCAACTCAAATAAAATAGTCTTAAATAAAATTATTTTCTATTATCACAATAATTAATAATAAAAATTATTTTTTTAATATTTAGTTTTTAGTAATTTGCATTCATTTGAACATTTCCTTTATCATGTTCCTTCAAAAATTCATAGTATGATTTTTCCTCCATGTCTAGGTTTGTACGACAATCTAATGTCACATCATTCCAAATAATACTTTTTGGGGTGACCACCTCTTCTCCCTTAAATTTTTTACGAGGATATTTTATTAACCCAACTTCCAATGTGGGTTTTCATAAGGTAATTTTCAAGTATCGACCATTAATATTTGAAGATCAATTTAAAACTTTCAGAAAGAAATTTTTTTATGGATGGAATAATGTAACACCCTAAGCATTTAAAAATATATTGATTATATAATTCATGGATCTCTAAGGCTCTATAAACACAACTTTGTTATAACATATCCATGTAAACAAAAAATTTTCACTACGGTTATCAGAATTTTGAAAATCAGACATACATGAATGCGATCAGTAAGTTATTTGGAGTCTGATAACAAACAAATAAATTTTATGAATAGTAAGCCACCATTATGAATAATTACAAATCCTTATTAATAGAGATATACCCAAACTAATAGTAACCATTCCTATGTTAGCGTTTAAATAATATTGATGTTGAAGTACAATCTACCTAGGTTTTGGGAATAGTAAATAATTATTTTAAAACTATTTTTTAGAATAATTTATAATTATAATTAAATATTTTAGTAATTATATTTAGAAAAATATTTTTCAAATTTTGAATTCATTATTGTATTCTAAAAATGGAAAAATTGTTTTGGTGAATTTTTTGTATATATCTAAAAAACATGAAAGTATGATGAATTGTAAAATACAATTCACAATAAATGCTAAATCCTAAATTTCTACATCATGCTTGAGTCATGGATGATGTAAGCCCACATGTTTAGAAAACACATAAATTTATTACTATTATTGGACATGTAATCCTCACTATTTCTTGTTTTTGTGAAATTAATAAACTAATGATTAAAAAATTATGAAATCCCTTCTCTCCTCCACGATAAACCCCCCTCACTCCCTCTTGCCTTCACTCCACTAAGACTTATTGATCCTAAATTTTGTTCCCAGTTACCCATTCCTAGTAACTCCCCACCACCATTAATCTATTTTTATTTCCAAAATTACAAAATACCTTCCTATAAGTAGGTTCTCAATGAAGTTATTTCAAAAGGTAAAACTTCTTTCGTTTTCATTTAGTTTAATTTCAATTTATCTTATATTGTTATCCTCATCTCACCTACACATTACATATTACCATGATAGATCCATTATCATCTATATACTGAAATTATTTTATTTTAATGTAATAAACATCATTAATATTCTTACTCTCTCCCTTTTATTTTATAAACGAAAACAATGCCCCTGTAGTTATAATTCCTAACCATCATGGATGACGAAGTTTTGTTCTTAAATTTATAATTCATTACTAGACATGAAACCATTTTTATGGTTGAACCATACTATTATAAATTATTTTATACCCTAATTAATATTCATGAACCAGTATACATACATATTATTAAACAATATGACCAAACTAGTTTTTAATTATCAAATTGTAGCCAAAATAATCTATATGAATGTAATTAATATTTCATCTAATGATTCATCCTATTTCCCTATAACCAAATGATATAAATGTCCATTAACATTTATGGATGTTCATATATAAATTTTAATTTAAATTCTGGATATTTACATCCATTCCGCATGAACTCATTTACTTAAGAACAAGTTAACCAATTATGAAAATAATGAAAACAAACCCCCCAGAACAACAAAATTATATATAATAACATATCAATAAAAGATTAAATGAAATAAAAGTAATTATGATAATATAATTACATGTATAAAATGTTCTGAAATAATTAATAAATAAGTATAATTTTATATTCCATCACCATATGTTCAAGAGTAGAACACATTACAACTAAAGGTTAGGGGTTTCTTTATCTCACTTCCATTTTTTTAGAATTTATATATTCACTAAAAATACTTATAATATAGTGTATGTATACTTCCCATTGATATAACATATCATGAATATATTTATTTTCATGGAATTTAATATATAATTTTAATATTATTAATTTTTTGGCATATGAATCGTTTGATTTGAATGTGGTAATGAGTTTCCACCTCACACTCCATTTTCATTTGGGATACTTTTATTGTCCAATTACCTCGATGAAATTACTATGTATTATTATGCACTCTACATAAATTGTATGTGAGTTCTTTATATATTTATAATAACTTGAATACTTCCTTATTTTAGGGGGATTTTCACGTTTTCAAAGGTACTTTCAAAATTATTTCTGAAATACAAAGAAGATTCAGGTGACCTTTTTGAATCGTTACCCATTTTCATGTGTAAAATAGAATCTATTTTATGATACCATTATTTTTATAAAAAAATTTATTTTATCAATAATAATTATCTTCGATAATTTTTCAATTTAATATAACTATCATCTCTTCACACTTTAAAATTTTCATTCATACTTTCATTAAAATTCTCTAAAATTATATAGGTTTAAAGAATATTATGAACTCTTTTTAAAGGATTTATCATCAGTGGGACATAATTTATTACTAAAATATAAATTCATTGTTCAATTATTTCATTTTTTGGAATATTAATTTTTACAAACTGATTTCTGGAAAAAAAACAAATTATTTTCAAAAGTAACTCTTCTTTCCAAACCAAAAAAAATATTTTTCTCATCAAATATTATATGTTATGATATATATTATGTGTTCACCACTTACTTATAAAATGTGTTGTATGTACATCATTTTGGAATATCATATCAAGAGTCTCTTTATTCCTTTTATATTCTATGGGATTATGATTTGAATTGTTCAAGGTGGGTTTGGACAATTTCGGATGTTTACGGATTATTTCCTCAAGGATTTCTCAATTCTCTAATTTGAAAGATTCTTCATCTATGTCAACATCCATCGTTCAATCTTGTACATAATTGTGTTTTATCTACTATTATATCATATACCATATTTAATTTAATGCTTTATGATAAGTTTGACAATATATGTACTATATTAAAACAATTCACCAATTTATTTGGAATTGTTAGAGTTTAAGATTAACATTCGGGGAAACAAATTTACATTTCAAATTTCTGTTTCAATATGAATGTATATGTTGTTTTTGTTTATCTCCGGTCATATGAGGAATGAATTGGAATTTTTATGTGACAGGTGTGGACTGATATATCTCATCGATGCATCATTAGGTCTCATTAGACAAATAGACATGGACTTGGTTGTGGCCTTTCCAAATTTGATATATAGTTTAGTTCGATGCTATAATCATTTTTAGACGTCTTGTCTAAAGACATGAAAATATGTTTCAGAATCTCTGGCATATTCACTTCTCTCATTATGAATCTATAAATTCATAGTTCATCTGTTTTTTCTACTAGTAGAATACACATGATTATGTTTTATTATGGATGTATTTACATAGCTCATATTCCTTCTATAATGTGTTCATGTTTATTATTGGTAAAGGCATGTGTTTTCAATTATTCAACATGTCTAATGTTTATGTTTATGTTATCTTCCACTATTTTTCTTAACCCATAATGAACATTTTACCTCAACCTATTCATTTGTTTATCTTCCCCAGGACAAGAAGAATTGATCACTTATTTGGTTTGCAAGGATGCAGTTTTGCATCATTTTATATATATTATATTTTCTTTCTTTTCAAAATATAAAATGGGTTCCATGTTTGTATCTAGTTTCATCATCACTAATAAACTGAATGGTACATCATGATTCGATTCCTTATTTATATGACAATGTATTATAATAAGGCACTATCTCCGGGAAACTGGGGTCCAGTACTTACACCCCCACCACATCGGAAACCCCCCCCCCATTGGATATCCCCCCCTCCACCCCCTTGGACAGCCCTCACCCCTAGAAACCCCCACCCCCACCACCTTGACACCCTTGACCCCCTGTGTACAGCTCCTTAGTCACCCCCACCCCCAGAGACACCCCACCCCTTGAACATCACCCCCACCCCCTGGATAGCCCCACACCCTAGACACCCCCACACCGTTGGACAACCCCCCGGACACACCCACCCCTGGAAAACCCCCACCCATGGACACCCATAACCCTCAAGACACCACACCCTACTAGACACCCCCACACCCATGGACATTTCCCACACTCATGGATACCCCCAACCCCTAGACACCCCACCCCCTTGGAAATTCCCATAGACACCACCCTCCCCCTTAAAACCCCCACCCCCAACCCCCACCCCCTAGATAGCCCCCCACCCCTCGAGACACAACCCCACCCCATGGACACCCCCAGACACCCCCACCCTCTTAGACACCCCCACACCCTAGACATCCCCCTGGACACCACCCCACCCCATAGACAGCCCCACCCAATTGGACATCCCACAAACCCCTATAGACAACCCCCTACCCAAATGGACAATCTCACCCCCCATGGACAACCCCACGCCATCGACACCCACGCCCCCCGGACACCCCCACCCCATGAACACCCCACACCGGGAAACCCCCCCCCCCCAGACACCTCCACCTCTATGGACACCCCCACCTCATAGACAGACCCACATCCTAGACTCCCCCACCTCCTTGGATGACCCCCACCTACTTGGATAGCCCCCACCCCTTGGACACTCCCCCAACCCCTATACAGCATGCACATTAGCCAGGATAGCCCCCTACACTTCCCCACCCCCATCCCCACTAGATAGCCCCACCCCATGGACATCCCATCCCCATGAACACCCACCCACTAGACACCCCCACACAATGAATAAATCAAATTTCAGTAATGGGTGTTATGAAATCTTATAAACATTTAAAATATATCCCTTTTTATCCAAAATAACTATTTTTAAAAAATATGATTACACATTCTACATAATTAATGAAAAAAATAACATTCTAGTCTCTTGAACAATGTTCTTTTATGTCCATGTTGTCTTATTGTATGAGATAAATGAAAAAAACATCAAGACATACTTCATCTTAATTTTAGTCACATACAACTAAATTATTATATCTTCACATTGTTCAAATTATAAGGATTCAACCCTTGAAAAGTTCACTACATGAACTAGAATCTCCTTAGTTTATGGATATCTAAAATTGGGATTGAAATTACCAATTTGAAAATAAATTTCTATATCATCATTCGAAATATCCATGTACATTGAATCGTTCTTATTTTTACCTTGGAAGCATTGTCTTATGACATCAGACTCCTCTTAGTTCAATATAATCAATATTTGATCATTTTCCACAAGTATGAGCATGATATTAAAATCCATGAGGTAATATTTACCATTATTTTCATATTATATTATCAATTTATTCAGAATACATTCTATGAATACCACTCAAATAATCTACGTATATATAAAATTTATTCTATCTAAAATTTTTTCTACTCTGGAATAATTCATCTCCACAAGTGTACCTAATCATGTACACTAATGTATGGTTCATCAAGAAATTTAAAACCCCACTTGAACAATTTACATGATCACACCATAATCTACAGGTCTAATGTTATCACTTTATTACATATTTCAATAAATAAATGAGAATAATGTGATTCTTAACATTCAAAGGCTCATGGATTCAAAATATCTTTTTCTATTTGAAACAATAGTTATATGACACTCAAAAATATCCCAAATATTATATATGTTCCATAAATATGCACAACCATCATAGTTTATATTTATAATTGAATCCAATATCATAGCTTTATAATAATTTATAGTATTTTTTTATAAATATAGTATTTTGTTTTCTTTTAATATTATTATTCTCATATAGAGTAGTGTGTCAGTTATGGTTTCATATAAATTGAAAAATTCCTGTTTAGATAAATATATTTTTGATGAAACATCAATCATATGTAATTTCATTTGAAAAAATGACGTATAAAATTTTTTTACATACAAGACAGATGATAGATGTATTAAACCGATCAGATCACAAGTGATTTTAAATAAAATTTAGAGAGATTTTTAGACTTTTCATTTAATAATGCTTCTGATAACTGTCTCACACGTTGCTCATGTTACAACTGTGTTAGAATACCTTTTATAGGGCCATGATGAAGTCAGCTACCACATAACCAAATATTGTTTTCATGAAAAAAACAATGTCTGGAATCACAATGGGTAATAAATGAAACCTCAAAATGATGATGATCCAAATGAGAGGACTCGATTGGAAATTTTTTGATATGAATGATTTCCATTTATTCTTTATCAGGAAAAAGAATGTATTTTTACTCAATAAGTCATCTATATGATCACACATGATGTGTTTAATGAAAATGATGATGTTATCGGGGTGAATAAATTCAATGACGCTTCCATGACTCCAGTATATCAACAACGCTAAAAAATGAAAAAGTTCGAATTTTTAATCCGATTTATTTATGGGAATATAGAGTATGGGATTTCAAATTCTGTAATCGATTACATTCTTACCGTATTGAAGGACATACTAATAGATGATATAGATATTATCTCAAACCACTATAAGACATGAATTTTATTTTACGAACATTTATTTTAAAGAAGCAAAATTTATTCTTGCCCAAAATATTTCAGTTTATTTAGGTAGGAAGCTGTTGTACGAAATGATTGAATAAAATGTGGCACATCCTGCTATAAGCCTAAAGATGATGGAACATCGTACCATGTTCCTCAAAATATATGTGTGGATCTTTCCATTGATCCACAGACTCTAGAATATGTTTATCTAATATTAAATATCAATAAAAATGTTATGGAATGATTCCGAGATAATAATGACTAATGATGTGTAGGATCACCCTATATATGGATTTTCATTGTAGAGATTTGATGCTTGATATCCTGATTTTTCAACTGAGGTGTGTAATGTGAGGATGGGTCTTTCATGTGACACTATTAATTCATTGGGGTATATTCTTACATCTCACATCATTTGTCCCGATTTTATACACATTTAAAACCTTCACCCATGGTTGTGTATGAAAAAACATTCAATTTTATGATTATACTCATATCTTCTCATTCTGAGCTCTTAAATGATATAGACGTATACATGAATCCTTTAATAAAAGTGTTGAAATGTCATTGGGATGTGGGTGTGCGCACATACGATGCATGTTCCAATGACATACTTCAGATAAATGGTAGGATTAAGTGGACAATCATTGATTTTGCTTCTTATGAAATGATTTCTGGATGGAGCATGAAGGAATACGATCATATAATATTTGTATGAAGAATAGACGATTCAAAATACTGAAATATCACTATAGTTGAAATTTTATTGGACATTGAATATTCTTTCCAATGGACCATCTATATAGAAAAAAACGTGAATGATTTGACAATACCATGGAGACCGATGATCTGCCTTAGTGTAGGTCTGGAACTGATGTCCATGATAAATGGATAGATTTTAATATTTTATTTGATAAGGGATAAAAGAAATCTTGAAAGAGAAATAATTTTTCCACTAATACTTGTTTCAATTTGTTAAAGTAAAGTATCTTCTTTGATTTCCCTTATTAGTTAACCAATTTTATACATCATTGCTTATATGTAATTTTAATTGAAAACAAATATGTGAAATCGTGATTTAAATTTTTCTAAATGTTAAGGGAAAGACACTATATGATTTACAGTCTTAGCACGACTTAGTAGATTTGGGAAACAGACCAGAATCGAATCCAGTGTGTATCAGTGAAAATAAATGGAAAATTTTATGTGATTTTTATCTGATGAAACCTACATGAAAAATATATATTTCTAGATGTACTAAAGACTAATAATTTTCTAGATATCTAATCAAAAAACATATCTAAACGGTTTAATATAAGAGAGTTGATTCTAAAATCATTGAAGACTCGTTATTATCACATCCTTCTTCTTGATATAATTCCAATATATATCCTTCAGGATTTGTCCTATAAGCTATTGGTGGCTATTATTTCAGTTGTGCAATTTGGTTAGAGTTGTTTTTGCTACGAATATTTCCAAGTCTTTCTTGGAATTTTTTTCCAGATGGCCCATTAATTTTGTGTGAGTTAAGGAAAATACATCCTCCATCTTTTTTTACATGCTTTCTCCCTAAGACTATCCATATTCCAAATGAAATAATTCCCAAAGGTCCTATTTAATTTAAGTGGATGTATCCAACTGAAACATATATGTACGCCTTAAATTCTTATGTCCAAAATATGAATCATCCCGAATTTTCTATCGTGAATGGTGACATAGCTCAAAAATTTATGCAATTAATCATTATACATTTGTATGATCTTATTATAAGAATGAATAGGACAATGTGAAACAAAGAAGAATTGTATGAGAAAATTGAACTTAGCTTTCTATCACATCCTCAAACAGGGGTAATTCTTTGATCATATTCATTGATTACATTATGCCTTGAAGAGAGGGAGATGTCACATCCCATTTTTTTGTTCAACTATGAATTTTTCGTTGACTACATCTGGTTTTTAAATTGAATATGTATTTCATACATAAATATCTATTATATTATTTCTATTTTTAGGAAACACAATGTAGTGATAAATATAAAGAAACATTATTTATCTTTTATAGGGATTGATACTTTTCATAAGAAAGATTGTTATGCATGGTCAAAATTGAAGGTAAAAATATTAATATTTAGAATAATTAAATACATATTTTAATAAGATTAATATTCAATTATATTTTAGGAATTTAGTTTTCATGCTGACTCTACCTATAATGAATATAAGTGATTTGGTTGTTGGTCATAATTTCATGGTTCTTGGCTGTAAATAAATTGTTCTCAATTGTACATATTTAATGTCACTAAATGAACAAAGAACACGAGAATGCACCATGATGGTGTTATGGTTAATTCCAAAATAGACTATTATACTAGTGCATCAGATAGGATACCACGATTTGAAAAAGTATTATATAATGGAATCGTTGAAAAAATAATAATATTGGATTATTACTTTCAGGGATGAGTCCCGATGATGAAATTCCAGTGGTTTGAATCAATGATGAGGCATGTAACATTTATTGATTATTGTGGATTTCGAGTAATTGATATCACTTTCACCCCATGGACATGCCCCCACCCCTAGACACCACCACCCCCTTAGATATCCCCCACACCCCTAGACAACCCCTGGACAACCCCACCCCCCTGGACAGCCCCCACCCCTTAGATACCCTCACACCCCTGGACACAATTACACATTCAAAATTTCCACCCCTGGATACCGCCACCCCCTAGACAACCCCACCCCCTTGGGCAGTCCTCACACCCCCTAAACACCACCACGGACACCCCCTCTTTCGTGGATAGCCCCACAAAGACCTGGACACCCCCTCCCCCAGGACACCCCCCATAATCAGCACCCCCCAATGGACACCCCCTAGTCACCCCACCCCATAGACACCCACACCCCCTTGGAAAACCCACCATCCCCACCCACAAGGACAACCCCAACCCCCGTGACACCCCCACGCCCATGGAATCCCACCACACCCCCTAGAAAACCCCACCCAATAGACACCCCCACCCCATGGACACCCCTCATCCATGGACACCACCACCCCATGGACACCACACCCCCTTTGACAGCTCCCACACCCCCTAGACACCCCACCCCTGGACACCCCACCCCCTGGACAACCCCCCCCCCCAATGGACAACCCTCCCCCCACCTACCTTGAAAACACCACACCCCTGGGCACCCCATCCACCTTAGACACCCCCACCCTCTAAGTCACCATCCCCCACCCCAAGACACCCCCACAACATCCCCCACCCCAAGACACCCCCACCCCATTGACTTCCCCCACCCCCTGGGCAGTCCCCACCCACACCCACTATATTGGACACCACCATATTGTGAATTCAACATTGTATTCCATATTATATATGTGTTATAGATAATGAAATTTTATATGGAAAATATTTGGAATTAAATACATTGTACATAATTCATAATTTTGTATGTAATTCATAAATCATTTTGTATTTTGTATGTGTTATTCATTTGTAAATCAGAATTCAGTACATAATTCTTTTTTTGGGTATTCAATTGAGAATTTAATTCTTAATTCTTTATTGCATAGTATAATTGGGTTCTTAATTGAATTCTGAATTCCTAGGTGCACAGGGGATTATAGATGTGGAGACAGGCTAGCCTGTTGCTACGATTCTAGTAAGGTTATACCAATTATTGTAAAACATTTTTATATTTGAGATTAGTAACATTAAACTAATGGTTTTCATAAAACCATTGGTATATAGTTATTCCAATGGTTATTAATCCATTGCTATTGAACTTTTAATCATTCAATAATAAAAGTTTCTTGTAAACCATTTGTAAAGTGTTAATCTGACAATATTGAAACAATTGGAATAGATCTGAAACGCCTTAATTTGCAACAGGTACCTACCGTTGGTATAAAGATACCATAACAGTTATCTAAAACATTGGGTGTAAGGTGCATTCCAGAACCATATACATATAGTTATACTTTAACTATTGGTATATGTGAATCCCCATGACTAACTACCAATGGTTTGAGTAATCACCGGTATAGTGTATAAAATCAATTTTGGGCCTTTCCAAGTGGGTTGAAACTATTTTTATAATTCATATGTCTTGTAGTGCAGGTGGCCTCTACCCATGCATAGCTAACGTTGGTTCGACTATCCTAGATCCATCACTGGATGCAAGGTCATGAAAATTCCTTGCATAGAACATCATTATCTACTGCATTAGTGGCTTCACACATCATCAGTAAAAGATATCAACCCCTATTAATATAGAAAATGTGCACCTACCTATTATTGAGTAGGGGAACTTCCATGCCACATCCCGGTTGAGGCAACACCCACTTCATGGGTAGGCTATGATGATTCTCCTCAACACATGTGCGAGAAGTAATAGTCGTTGGCCTACCTACAATGATGATATTCATAATAGAGTTCCTTCCCATGCCTTTATCACTAGTCCAAGCGAGGGTTCTTCCCATTTTTTTAGGCCTATAATGAAGATCCACTTCATTTTTATTATCCCAGATATAGAAAATTTCCCCACATTCCAGGTTGTCAATGTGAAGGTCCTCCCCACCCTATTACCCATCAGTATAGAGGCCCTCTCCGTGTTCCCATCGACTCTTGCAGATGTCCTCCATCCTCCATCCACAGTCAACATTGATGTCATTATCATGTTTAGTATGATCAGAAAAATGGGCCTCCTCATACTACTACTTTTTGAGTCGGTCAACGCAAAAGTCATCCCTGCTTCGAAACTCTCAACCACAAGGGTCATTCTTGCGTTCCGTTCGACATTTTATATGGTGCTCCCAATACCCCTTCTCATCCATGCGGAGGTCCTCTTCACTCCAAAACTAACTCTACTAGTGGTATTCCCCATGTTTAATATCTATCCCACAATGATGAAAAACCATTGATAGGGAGGTTGAATCCTCGGCACTAAAAGTATGATAATTAGAAGCACCACCGCATAGTCGATCCTTCTTACTTTTCCAAAATTAAAGTAGAGTGGGAATCAATAACAAAACCCTAACCCTGATCCTCTATATCAGGGTCTTGGGTAGACACCCAACATATTAGGTTCTTTTTTTTTGAATGTGAGACACATCATATACCAAAATATGTCCACAAAATAATATATGTGGAGGAAGCTTGGGTTCTTTTCCTGTGTCATATTAGGAAATCCTCTCAATCGCCATCTAGATTATTTGTTTCCTTCAAATGATGTCATGAATCATTATTATGGGAAATGTTCGATGCCAAGAAATAGAATGATCCACCGCCAATTACCACCAACTTTTCGCAATAATTAGTGGTTATAATCTCATATTATAGTGATGTGGTGAAACAATGAATATATCTCACGGGAGACAGACCAATATGCAACAGTTTGTCGAATCATGCATCGTGCTCTCCACCGACTAGTCCACTATCACAACGATCCCTGTTGGTGTTGTTATCATTCCTCAAACCCCCATACTCACATAATGGGGAAACCAAGGGCTGACTATCGAGTCCGAGTTGATATGTTTGCAGAACATTATCGTGTTAGACCACTTCCCCAAGATGTTCTAGCTAGTTTTAAATTTTGACTTCATTATTCTGTAGTCCCTTGGAAAAGATAAGGTAATGAGATTTTGATGATCCTTTGAAATAATTAACCTCAATTTCTATAATTGATGGTAGGTTAACCCCAAAATATGTGAACACTTCAACAACATTACTAATCAATGACACATGGTTTATTTATTAGGACATCTTGTCACTTCACACTAAGAATCACTTAGTTACCATCAGACCCTCAAAAAACGATGCATCCATACCATCATTGCACACTATATATTTTTTAGGGAGGGTTCACCATATGTCCAAATCCATGGATTGGGGCACTACCATGCATTTCAGTCATATCTTCCCTAACGTAATTTAAATAGTGATATGAAGGATAATCCTCTTAGAATCATTATAGAAATCAACAACATTACTAAGACATACACGGAATGGGGTATTGGAATATGGTCTAGTGAGGATGACCTACCCCCTATGGTAGAACAACACATGACAGATCATGTAGGTGTTCACACTATTTAGCAGAGTTAGACTCTTCTCATTGTGGATGATTTCAATTCCTTACCACTCAATCAATACACCAAAAGGTTAAAATTACCACATGAACTACTAATTAATCTAATACATCTCAATTAGTGTAAATGAAATAGAGATTACAGAAAAGGACATGTTATTTTAGTATCTCATTGAATCAAAATGTATTGATGATGAGCTCCTTGTTAAGAAAGTTGTATAAAAACTACGAGATTACAGTAACCATAGACCAGGGAAGCTAGGATTTGCACTAATTCTCCCTAGTGAGGTGCAGTCTTATGATCATGAAAACCCTAAACATTTATACTATGTATATGATATAGTATAGGGAATTAAATCATGGTATACATCCCCTAATCCCACAGATCTATAGATAAATCCTCATCGGGACCCGACTAAGGTTCCTCCAGCCGCTATGCAGCTCATTACTCTATCAGCCCCTCTAGTCAATCCACCAGCAGCTCCATCATCCACTGTTCCAACATATCATGATGAAGAACCTAACAAATCACAAGTAGGTGGGCACCGTTAATAAGATATGAATTGTCATGAAGATGATCTGATGGATACACTCATTCCCCGCATCAAGGTTCTTGAAATATGACAGGTGGAAATCCGTCCTAAAATAAAGCTATATCCATCAAGGTTAGATGATATTCCTTCAGCCCAATGATTTGGGAGTCTTATCCTCTCACCATTCAAAGGATCGTGAGACCTGTTGTAGAATATATACAACATTATTTCAAGGTGTGGGCCCATGCTGGGGACTCCAATGCAGAAGGAGGCCTCTAAACTATGATTCTATTTACAGACATTGGAATGGGACCCTGTTCGTCTAATAAAAATAGTTACCCAACAAGATCATATATTGTTGGTAGGATCTTCACAAGTAGTTTATTCTATAGTATAGTTTAACCACCCACAAAAATAGTATTTTCTACCACATCCTATTTTAGAAAAGGATGGATTAATAATTCACAGACATCACCGACATGTGGAAGGGCCTCACATATTCACTCAACATTTCACTGAATCAGGAGAAGCTACTAATGATGTACATTGGTAATGTGTTGTCTAAATTGGTCCATTATCATATTAATCATAATAAACTTAGATTATTCCAGGATTTTCAAAAAAATCATCTACACATAGGGTAATCCTTATAGCTATCCATAGAGGAAGGCATGTGCGATCCTATTTCTCATGCAATAAGTTCCTCCATGGCCAAGAACAACACTGTTTAATAGGAAGAGGCCCCAAGAGAGCTGGAATTTTAACAGAAAATGCCACCTCTGAAGCCTCACTCATTGCGATGGACTCAATCTTATAATTTCCAACTCCAGAATCGAAATGTTCCACCGTGAAATGCACCACTGCCACCTAGAAGCGACATCCATGTTCCACCTCTCAGCGAGGATTTGGACTTCATCAGGGCAAGGATCCTAGGGTTCCTGTCATGAATTAAGGAACATAGACATAATCATACAATGAAGCTTAGGTCCCCAACTATTTATGGAGTTCTTCTGATCGGGGAATCATACAATTTTTGGAATCTAGGAGGCATAACGTGGAAGATCTCACTAATCTGCCCAATTTATGACCCTATTAACAGTTCCTTGGACATAACATCAAGATTTGATATAATTTCCTACAATGGAACATAAACCATGTCAATAATTACATAGTTAGACTATGTATATCCTCAGCATAGGTGGAATGTTTATTTTCAATTCCAGATAGTGACAACGAGGGTAAACTGTAGAAGGTCTTCGTCTACAGGAATCAGAAGTTTGATTATTGGATAGCACACAGGGGTGTTTCTCATTCCCATGGTTTTATTTGTGCCCATTTAAATTATACCATGCCTTTGAAGGTCACTTTGATTCACCAATTATTAATTATGTGTCAACATATTAGTTTTCTCCCTTCTCAGGAGAGCATGCACTAACAACCAAATGGGATGCAATTTCCTCCAATGATAAAAAATTCACACTATATGGTTGGTTATTTAATACATTTAAATATGAAAATTTCCCCCAAAATACTTACATTAGTGGAGTATTCCTCAAGTGATTATCATGATTAATGATCAGTGAAAATTACCAATCTATTGGATCAGTATATGGTCACTCGGTGATGAAGAATGTCATGAAGAACATCCTAAAATCCCAAGTTAATGTGAGCATCAATGAAAATGGGGAAATGTGAATATATTGAATACATTATCTAGTGCATTTGAACATTCTATGAATTTAATTTAGAGTAGGAAGTAGGGACACTACATGTATTTTCATCCACAATTCCCTCACCATGTTTCATCAGATTCACTTCCCTGCCATTTGTGAAACTCAACTAGGCAGAGCCACTGTCACCATGATATGATATTCCACGTACTACTGAGGCCATGCCATAGTCACCTAAAAAGAATTTTACTTTCAAATTATGATATTCATCTTGTGATCATCATGATACCCCCTGCAGTAGTTTAATGCTAGTTTGACATGAAGCATTATCCATACCTCCTAACAATGAGAAATGTATTATCGGCAGAAATGTTCCACATGCAATGAAATATTATTTATTTTTTCACCAGACCATAATTCACATGAATCCATTAATCCTGGATTATACTCTTCTATTAGATGGTATGTCTAAATACTTGATATATTCATTAGTAATACCCATCTAATTAATGATAGAGGTAGCATCCATAGTGGCCTTCCATAAATGATGAGGCTCTAATTTCAGAATCATAGTACATCATATCATTATCAGGAGATGTTGATGGTTCTATAATACATGGTCAGATCTAACCAATTTACATCACTAGTAAGTTCAATGGCATGAAATCTCTACATTTCTTCATCGACAATGTTTCAGGGACCAATCGCAACCCAACCTAGATTTTATGAAATCGAGACTACCTAAAATAGATCAGAGTCCTTTTGAGGTAATGATTAAATGTAACAATAGAACAAAAAAGACACTGCTTGGAATGATCCACATGAAAACCCAATTTAGTGGCCTAATTGGCATGATAATGTGCATGTTTCCCACACAAGATACATCCTACCATGCACTGATGAGTAGACCTATGATCTCTTTATACACAATAGTACCCTCCTCATATCACCAATTCCTCAAGTCCCCCCTTAATGGTCGAGTGGAAATTATTCAAAGTGGGGTGTCTTTTATTGGCTCATGTGAGGACCAATACATGGATATCGACTACTACAGGTGCATGGATGTGTAGGATCAGAATAACGAGGAAGTGAACATAACCATTGTGGCTGACCAGTGGGATGACATGGATAATTTCTACATCATCCCAATTAACTGATTAAAGGAAACAACTCCCGACATTGGACACATCATTGTTGTGTTGGGGACCAAAGGAATGTGTTTTCCTATGTGAAAATAATGCAGGAAGATCATTTTGTACTCATACGTGAATCAATGTATAGTGATCTCAAAACCCCTGAGCAATTTAATGTATTGGGATGATCATCTAATTGAAATTGAAATATTCCAAACTGGTGTTATTCACCAGCCTGGTTTGAACTGATTAATTCCAATGCACCACTACTTCATTGATATTATCAAGCATGTCCCATTCAGAAAATGACCTGATGGAATTCGTTAGAATATAATTTTTTACATGATTTCAGTAGTGTAAAAGTCAACCAATGAAGATTCCATTCCCACTCAGTTTGGCACTAGCATTCTATCGAAATCATCTAACTCATAAACATTTTCCTTTATAATGATCCGCTCACTGTGGATAAATATTGGGTATTTTGGGGATTCTCTTAATCATTTTAAGAAGGTGTCTCTGCCACCATTGATGAGTTTGTAAAGGTGTACAACTTTATAGAGGCAAATATAAAACCAACAGTGGTCCGTGCAACCATGTATATAGAAAATAATTAGTAGTATGTGTATTTCCAAAAGATTTATCAAGATTTATTCACCGGATGCTATGGTGAAATACTACAAATAGATCCTCAGGGTTTTGTCCACCACTTAGGTGTCCCGATAAAATATCAATGGTTGAAACATGCACCTAGGAAGTTACACACCTCTCACATTGTCGTTGTCAAGCCCATTATAGATAAGATCATTAAATCCAACGTTATCCAGGATGTCTATAAGCCAAGATATATGTCCAACATCATTCCTGTTAAAAAGAATAAAAGATAGATCGTTGTCTGTATCTATAAACATGACCTCAAATATCCCTATAAGAAGGATGATTTTTCTCGTCCTATGATAGAGCTATTTATTGAGTTTATTTCTAGATTCCATGATCTCTTCCTCAATGATGGGTATTTCTGATGTAATCAAATCCTGAATGTTATTGAGGATTAATAGTGTACTACCATCATAGAAACAGAAGGTAAATAATGTTAACATGTAATTACATTTAGAATGTAGAATTCATGTTCCACCTATTAGTGTGTCATGCACTACATATTCAATTTGATAATTGGGACATCAGTGTAGTGATACTTATATTATTTGGTGATGAAATCCGACCATTTTTTGACCAATCTCAAATATCATGAAAAATGTTCTCCTTTCTCCGCTCCTACTATTTAAAGATGAACCCCTTGTAGTGTGCCTTAAAGGTTACCTCTAGATAGTTCCTTCGATTAATCATCTGATAAAAATGCAACACGATTGATCTAGATATGATTAAGGCATTTATACAGATACGTACTCTATGAAACCTCTGAGGTCCACGTGATTTTCAAGGCTACATAACCTTCAAACAATGATTCATTGTGAATCTTGCTATAATGTGATTCCATATTCTAGGATCGTGAAGAGAGGTTGTAACTAATAATGGGATAAAAACTGTGAGGATACATTTTAGAAGATCAAGTAGTATCTACTACAGCCTCTGGATCTGATGCCACCCATTTCTAGAAAGATGTTGGTCCTTTATTTCACTGGCCTGGAATGGTACCTCGGTTCCCATCTCTCTGATAATATCAACGTGGGGATGGAGAATATTTTATTCTATCTCAAAATCATGCCCCATGATATAGAGACCTTATATTCCTCTACCATGAATATTTCCCTCATGATGATATTCTCAATCCAAATATTTTTACATTGCCTACAACCCCATGAGATACAACTAGGGCCTTGCATAGAAATGCTAAACAATATTTAGACTTTCTCCATGTTGAACAACATTCTAGCTTGGAGGGATGTGGACCTTCAGTAGTTCAACATCATGTTCATTCCAAAAATTGTTTTTTGGGGTTAAGCGCTAGCAGAATTTCATTCCACACATGATGTCCCCATAGAGCAGTCCTTAAATCATGACTTACTCGATGAGGAAATCCACATTGTGGATCAAGATGTGGCTTATTGGATGATTCACTTCGATGGTACTTTCTGAAGCCCCACTAGTATAATACTCAATGATAGGTGACTCAATAATGTAGGAATGGGTATGATATTCACCATTCCTGCATAGTCTGTCCTTCTTTATTCATTCCTGTAGTGAAAATGTTTCACTTACAATGAGGCATAATATCAAACCCCATTCAATGATCTTGATATAGACACTATGATTAATGATCCCCACCTATATGTGAAAGGGGACTCCGAGATGGTCAACAAGAAGAAAAATGGTGACAATTTCATTGAAAATAAAGAACTCGTTCCACTATTAGAGTGAAATCAACAAATGATGGACAAATACCCTTTTCAACTATAGATTAATTTGGTTCCCTAGTTGCAGAGCAGTCGACCTAATGCATTGTCCAGCCATGCCGCTTCTCTCACGGACTCTGACTAGAACGATTTGATACTCCATATGTAGCATCAAATTTTTATCCCTCCGGTCACACCAGATTATGATGATAACTAACATGTAAGTCGTCGTACCGCTGATGCATTCACATATGGACATCTAGGTCCCCCTTCTATAGAACACGAAAGTACCCCAGATTGTAAAAATACTTTTTTCAAGTACCTCCAACATGATAATATCCTGATAGATAAATACAAATGTAAGTGGACATTTCATTTCAATGTACATTTCACACTTTGGAGTGGTCCCGTCCATGATTAAATCCTCTACACACATAGGTTTGATGGAATTATCCTTCTTAGTATTCAAGAAGATGATATCCTCCATGTTATTATAGACGTTCATGATGGTTAATACAAATCTTATCAGGATGGTTCGAAACTCCTTCATCAGATCCAAATGTTGTATTAATTATGGCGCACCGTGGTCCATGACTATAACAAGTTCACCAAAAGGTTCCATACATGCCATATCCCAGATAATTATGTGCGTCTAATTGATGATCCACTTTATAATATCATATACTCTTGGCCCATTTTTGTCTTGGGACTCAATGATGTTGGATTGTATTCCCCAACAACAGCTCATTAGTGTATGGTTAACCTAACTACCAAAGATTCCATTTCCATGCAAGTAGAGGTGATTTCAATCAAACATATCAAAGACCATTCTATCAATGATTTTGTGAGTTCCAAAATCATCCATTTATTTAGAGTACAACATTCCAATATCACCGATAACAACACAAAAATTTCAACGTCTATGCTAAAGAAAATGTATTCCATGAATAGTTTCCTATTAAATCATAGTTATCACTATAATGAGCATGAAATTGGGTAGGTCGAGGCATTCAACAACACCATATCCCCCATTTTGTAGAAAAATGTTTGTAATAACAAGAAAAGTTGGATAGACAAACTCCCCAATTATCTATGGGATTACCAGATAATGACTCATTATCCCACCCATGTGACCCCATATTCTCTTGTGTATAGAACTAAGGAAGTCCATCCCATTAGGATATATTTATCATCACTTCACATAGTCATATTTCATTATTAGGAATCAAACAAAGTATCTGATGCATGTCTATATGAACATGAAGCTCTGGGTGAGAACATGATTCTTCCCTTTTCACAACGTGGAGAAGAACCAGAATAAGATATCTATAGCTTTCAATATGAATAGTCGTCTCTTCTCATTCCATCCTGTTGACATTATGTTGGCCTGGGAACACCTATGATAACCAGTACAATGCATCCAATGTTGGATCCCAAATGGGAGGTACCTTATATCATTAACAAGGTTTACACCAATGGTGCGTACTACCTAGTCATCATGGATTGAATGAATTTTACATCTCTCACCAATGCCAAATTACTCAATTAGTACTTAACATGAGTAAGTCCTAGAACTACATGATGGTAAAATATAAAAAAACCCAACTTATGGTCTTATCTCTATGACCCCAAAATAAGATCTATTTTCATTTTTAATATATTCTGTTAAACAACATGACAAATCGAGAACTATGTATGGATTTTTTCCTACCCTCGCGGGATATGCATAAACACCTGAATTTTTTTTCTTTAGGTCTAGCCTCATGTTCCATATTTTCGGTCTTACAAACTGATATACATTGAATGAGATCATGGTGTGGTGTTTAATTTGTTTCTCTCTATCCACATTGGTTGTGAATTTGCAACATAATGCTTCCCCCTTAAGAATACCCCCTTCCCATTGATCATTACTGAATAAATTGAAATTGCATGACATTTCTAGATCAATGTTTGGATTGAATCACATTATTATGGAACATGTATTAATGTACAGACATTTTTTCACTTTGTCTAACCCCAGGCTCTGAAAATATTCTCTTTCATTCTTCCACTTGGGCTAAATGATTTTTTGCATTACAGGATGTGTTATGAGGCCCTTGTAGTCTTCAATTGCGACGTGTTAACAATTTTTCCACAATGTACTCCTCCATAGAGGTTATTTTCCCTTTCAACCTCGTCTTCATAACATGTTTTTAAACATCATGTAACATACATAACTCTTTAGGGAATGATTCCCATCCTTATGGGATACATCAGAATTCCAAGGCACATTGTCCTCCGGTCCAGCCCTAGGTTCCTCAGCCATTCTGGCCATTAAGGCCTAACTCATTGTCTGATCTCTACAATCTTAATATAAGATCTCTCACATCCCACAAGATGTTAAAATGTTCTATCCTTCCTAAAATACATTGAAATAACATGAAATTATTTTCAGTTCTACGTGAACTTAAAATGAATGATTCCCTCTATCCTACACAATGTTAAATCCGCGTGATATGTTTCTTCTATAACACCCTTAGAGCTCTTGGTATGGTTCTCTTTTATACATTGCATGGAATTGTGTATAAGTCCATGGTCCTCGTTCATGTTCATATATATTTATCACACCTGCCAAATCCCCTTCAAGACCATATTATGTTCATCCTTACCACATGATATTAAACTAAACCACATTCCTCGAACTATGTTTTCCTTTATTCATACTATAGTAGGATAAGTAGGAATTCCCAAACATGTTGTCCTCATGTTCAGCCCCAGGATCTTCTATTCCTTCACGTGGGACCTTGGCCTGGGTTTTCTCATAGGATGATGAATTGTGTAGAATGTGGACTTCTTTTCACCTCATTCATGATGAGTTATTCTTCAATGGAATTCCCATTCCTCTCCAAAAAAACCTCTACCCCCTAATTTCTTAATTGCATGACATTATAGTAAATTGAATTTTAGAACTGTGTGTGGCATGATTCAAATCATTATGGTTTATGTAGGAACACACAGACACTTTTCCTTCGGTTCTTGTCCTAGGACCATCCACCTATTTTTTCCTTTTTCATAAAAATGTCGCATTGAGTCTTCCACTCTTATGTAGACCCCTTGACCAATATTATGCCTCAAAATTATTCTCAGACGAAATATGACTTATGAATTAGAGTGTAGGATTCTGCATGGACATGCCTTTTTCCTATCAACAAACATCGCATGGCCCTTTATTTCGGTTTCCACTATATTTCACATTTGAATGGAACCATGAATAATATGTATTCATGTGATTATTGATCACCTATAATTTCTGGCCAATACCATAGAGTATTTCAAATGACATCTTGAAACAATTTCCATATATTGAATATGGATAGCAGTCGATCCTTAGGCTTTTTTCCCATTTTAGGTGACATGATATGGATGTGGTAAAGTGAATAAATACCACACTAATACTCCATTATTACATCAATCCCATTAATCCAAAAATATTGGATTTTGGATTTTCATCCCTTTCCACTACATCATTTTCAGATAGAACATTGACACCTGATGTGTTTTTCCTCTATTCACATTTTCACGTTCACATGAAAAACTGGAGTCACGGGGTCACCCTTGACTACTTACCAACATTCTTATACCATGTGTTACATGTTTTCTAAAAAATATTCTCCATACTTGTTTCGTATATCAATAATAACTCATGTGGGATTGGGTATATGGAAATGTTTTGTGTCCACATCAAATAATAACTCTTCCCCTTGCTCCAATCTCTATGAACATAAACTATGATATCTTACGTCATTGTCGTGTGATGGTAAAATTCTTCTTTTACATTTATTCTTTTTTATGATAATTTCCCAGCCATATGATGTCTTAACTGCTTAATATGTTTCCCCTAGGTCATTGTCCCTCTTCCATTCCACATTCCAAATCAACATTCGACATGATTATCACCATTTTGGGATATGTAGTGATGCCCAGGAACATTTCCTCTAGGTCTAGACACAGAATTATAAAACCTACCTTCCCCTATTTGGGTATGGGGTTTTCTCTCAAAAAATGTTTAATTTGGTATAGACTTCTTTTGTACTCTCCCATGTTGTGTCTACCTCAATTTCACTATGTTTAATTTCTCTACACCTACAGGTCCAAATTTTATGACCCATAAACAAATACATTTAGTGTTCTAGTTGGAATTAAATTAAAATTCATAACAACTATTACTTTGTCCACCGGAGAGAATATCTCCACCACTGTTTGGTATTTCCACATACAATTCCATCTTCAATGAAATATGAAGGGACTGATTCCCATCCATATTGGATACATAGAAACACATAGACATTTAATCATTGGGGCTAAACCTGGGTTCTTCAAACCTTCTAGCTCTATTCCCCTAATCATGTTCCAAACTAAATTACCTTAAACGAGGAGTCCTCATTCCATGTAGCATGATGTTAAAAATCATACATTCTCTAATCAGTATTACCATAATCTAGGTGCAACATCTTGTTAATAGAATGATAAAATATTCCATGTACCACCCTCGTTTTTATGACAGAATGACGCAATAAATTCAAGATCCTCACCAATGAGTTAATATCTTGATATAGTATTGATTAGGACTCATCTGATACACACATCAAAGGTGGTTTTGTCATGATGGCATTTTTTTGAAGAGTATTTGGTACCCTTCGAGGAGACCATCACTTCATGACCACACTTTTCATCTTCATTAGTTGGTCTTCATCATCTTTCATGTTTGAGGGAACCCCATAATGGTCTGTTACCATTCCATTTTGTCTCACCTACCATCCAGGGCCAAAATTAAGTAAGGAATCAGATAACATTCTGAGTTCAGGCCTATGATTTTTAATTCAGTCGGCCAGTGGCCATCACGTGTTGTTCCCTATTTCCAGTTAGTGATATATCTACTGGATTTAAAATTAGGTCAATAGTAATCATATATTGCCTCTCCATCATCACTGTATTCCAAATTTCATGTATCGTGACTCAAACCTCTTATTCCCATCCGTTCGGATGGATTTTAATGCCCATATAATTAACCCACTCATGCAGTAGAGCATGTTGATAATGTCAATTTGGATTCTCTAGGACCCATTCATTTTAGTCACTAATTCTCCTAACCAAAATACATTGACCGATCATTTATAAACAACATACCCTGGGTATTCAATGTTTATTTGGCACTCTCATACACAAATTGGATGAATATGTAGTCTTCATTTGTTTCTCACACCAGGCCTGACCCACATGATCTTCGGGATTTATCAGTAGTTTCTTCATAGTAATTGTAGTGATTCAATAATTTTAACATGATATTAAACTGTATATTAATGAAGGAATTTTAGGACTTGTAAAAAATGATATATATGTGTTTAATGAGATTGGAAAAAACATGGCCCCAATAGATCATCCCCTTCAATGGACTGGTTCAGTTCTTCCACTTTCTATATTTCAGCCTCCAGTGTTTATTCCTACTCCCTGATATCTTGTTCAACATTATTATCCATGGAGAGAAGATAATTAGCCCTAGATTTCATTCGTTCCAACTCATATTGGAGTTCATCCACTTGAAATCCCTCCAACACTAACTACTACTAGACCTCCACCATATTGGTTTTCAATCATTTAATGATAATCAGTTTTATTTCAATGTAAGTAGCATATTCATTCACCTTCTATTCAAGGAATTTGACCTCCTACTCATCCTCACAATTATATGGGATATTCTCATATTTCATCTGGTATTGGGGAGTATTGGAGATTTATCTAGTATCCCACAACTCATCATCCAAATTACCATGGATCATCCTATCATGATGGAAATAATCCACCCCTATGGTATACAGAAAACACAACCACTAACAATGTCACCACATTAAACTTATCCAGCATTCATATGATTGATTGAGGAATAAATTGATATACTTCAATTCCTTATTTCATTTCATGAGTCATTAATCGGCTAAGTCAGGGTCAGAATAGTGTAGCTTATCAGGATGTGTAGGTATGTACATTGGGAGGATAGGCAGTAGTTCAGTGGAAGTGTCATCATCTAGCATTATTTTTTCTTTGGTAACCTAGCCTCCTCCATCGTCAATCCAAACCCCATAAGTAGCATCTTAAGTGAGTGAAAGATCCTTCCCATCCGGTGCCATGGAATGACTAGTTGAAATGGATTGTTCTGTATGGACTACTACAACCACTGGTGGACCGTCCACTGATGTCCCACACTCAACAGTTTGTCAAGCCTTCTGTCCTGCAATATCTATATGAATAATCTATAACATGGTCAGCTATGTTCTTCAATAACAAATGTGGGGATACAATAATTTAGACATATAGTAGCTATGAATGAATATAGCTTGTTCCTAAGTCTCTTTGGGGGCTTCCACCATAGGATATACCACAACGCTTGTGTATAGTATTGAGAATGGGTTTCTAAAAGAAAATAGAACTTCAATATACAATACTATTTTATGGGGTTAAATGAGTATTCCATTATTTATACAATGAAAAGGGGAAAAAATTAATCATGATAAGGAACATTATCTTTAAATATTAGGAATGGGTGAGCCAGATAATGCTTACTAAAATGGGTGATCTCGATATATCTTATACGAATATGAGAGTATGATATCGATCACCAATGAATTGTCTGATATTCATGGTCCCTAAAGGCACAAAGGATAATGATTACAAGGTAGTTTTCTCATTTAAAATTAATTTTTACCTATTTAATCATGGAATTGTATTCCAAAATAATGAACTATGTTTCATTAATTGGTTTTTATTTTCTTTCTATAGGGTTTATATTTTTTCCATGAACAATGTTTTTATTTGTAATAAGTTTATGATGTTTTTATATTCTAAAAGAATATTTGGATAAGGGTAAAAATCTATTAGTTTTCATTATTTTAACAACAACAATATATTTATTTCACTTATGTCTCTATATTATATATTAGTGGAAATCCAATTTTTAATGGGGTTTCACAGGTTTTTAGGATTTTTATAAAAAAATGATTAATTCTTATTGATGTTCAAAATAACATCTCTAGGAAAAAATTCCAGTTATTTCAAAATATTTTACTATGTCATAAATGAAAAATAATAGGATATGTCCAATTTTCATTTTATGGGTTCATTATATAGTGGTGTTTCTTAATTTTCTAAATATCAAAACCAAAAATAACATTGGTATTTAAATAAAAATGATTCTAATCTAAATATATAATATTATATAATGATTACTTTATATATAAATCTTAGGTTTAATATAAATATTTGCATCAGAAAAATTATATTAATTTTTTTTATTTTCATCATATTTATTTGGAACATTATATGAAATATATTAAGCTTGATTTACTCAATAGAAAAACCACTACTAGGGTGCCAACCCTTATATTTGGAAAGGTTGCGGGACATGAACCCATAACCAATGGGATTCATCTTTCAGAATCTATCGTTATACTAATTGATTTCGTAATTAATATGAAACTATTTTTTACATAATATATTTTAATGATAATAATTTACATAATTTTTGGAACATATTTTTATCATGTTGAGAATAATAGGACTGAAATGTAATTTTTTGTATAATGAATAAAGATACTTACAATAAATATTTATATAATTATTTTGAATTTTATATGATTTAGGTAAATAGAATAGTATTATATAATATGGGATCCTAGTTGTGGAATAAAGGGTGAATTATTTTTTATATTTTTTTTAATATGTCTTTATGTTGATTTTGGTTATTTATAGAAATGATTATCCCATCATGGAGATATATGATTAGGTAATATATGGTTTTTTTGTACGACACAATAATAGTATCATTTTGGTGACTAATATTATATATATCCTGATATAATATGTTATAAAAAATTCTAATCTTTTATTATTATAACAGAATTTTGAATGTTAATTTTTTATTTTTTTTGTATGATGAATTATTCATTTTGAGAAATATATTTCATTTTCCTAACTATTTTGGTTATCGTTAAAGTAAAAAACTTATAGAATATAATGTTATCCATTTTGGATTATATGTATTATTGAAGTTTTTTAGTGAATTTGGAAAAAAAAATCATCTAGAATACACATCATTTTGACTGAAAGATAACACATTGGTGGGAATTGAATAATTGATAAAATTATACATGTAATGTATACATGTATTTTTTATTTTATTAGTCGGTATAGAATTTTTTTCCAAAAAACTATGTTAAATTTATTGAAATAAAATATTATTTATATTACCTTCATTAATATTGAATTGATGGATTTTTTCAAATACATTGATTTACTATTATGTGTTTATTAACATACTCATGATCATTCAATTTATTGTGATCAATAATCTATGTTACTATGTATCATTATTTGTATATTAATTGTTTATAAATTTAATTATTTCAATCAAAACTATTTAAATCATATTTGGAAACATACTCTGTGTTTTTTAGGATGTTCTACATACTATCATTTTCTAATATAAAATTGCATGTTATTCTAATCCCTTTTGAAAACATAGGATATCAATAAATTAATTTAAAATCATAAAACACTTAATTATAAATATTATTTTCCAACTATGAGAATATAATTTATTAATTTTTGTCTTTGTGGTGGGGGGTTAAATATAACACCCCATAATTTTTCAAATAACACTATGTTTGTTAGAGTATACAATAAGAATACAAAACATAAATGAACCCAAAATTATAATTTAATTTTTACCACTATAACCTATATGATAAATACATAGTTTTTAATATTAATAACCATATTAATAAAAAAATAAAATATTTATATAATCCATATTAATTAATTAATATTGACTAAATCAGAACAAAATATTAAATAATTTCATTCTATTCATGAATTTTTTTAAAATAAAATATATTGTTTTGTGGGAACATGTGATTTATTTAATTTATTCCACTTTTAGAAATACTATTATATTAATAATAAATAATTTCTAATACTAGTATTTAAAAAATATATTTGGGTGATTTTTTTCCATTTTTGAAAATAACTATTTTTGGCTGAATAGGGAGAAATATTTAGTTTTGTAAAATAGAAAATTATTTTCATTGAAAAGTACCATTATGTATTAAATTTTATCATTAATTATGAAAATTAAAATTTAATAAAGAAGAATTTTATTTATTATATAAGAATCGACATTATAAATAGTTTTGGGGGAATGTTTATTTTTAATAATTAAAATTATTATTTCAATAAACAATATTTCATTTGATTTTTAATTTTTATCTTAAATTAATATCACCTGCATTTAGGAATTCAATCAGGATAAATAGATCCCATTTTATGAAATAGGATGCTCAAAACATGAAAATAAGTAAAATTTATTTATGTTTATTTGGAATAATAACCGTAGTAATTACTTTCCACATTAGTAAGGGGATAAAATCTAAAACAAGATTAAATAATGATTTTAGACATTAAAAATAACTAAAAACCACAATTTACTGAAAAACAGAGTTTTTTCCATGACAATATGATATTTTAAAAGTTATATTTTATTCCACTTTCCTTTGATTAAAACAGTTATATTATTTTATGTATATTTACTATTAAAAATTTCTCACTATTATTTTAAATATCTATTATATATTGTGATAAGAATAGAAAATATTTTATTTTAAATTGAAATTTTAATATAAATTGTTTTTATCATGATAATTTATTTTAAATTTTTAGTGATGAAATAATTACCTTCAATCATTCTGAAAATATTATATATTGCACATAAAACCAGTAATGAAATCACATAAATGATTTTAAAAAAATTAAATATATTTTTTTTGTTATGTTATAATGTCACAAGAAATTTTAAATATTAATATTAAAAATTATATTTTTTAAAGGATTATAGTTGCATAAAAATTTTATCATGTTGTTTTCAAAGTTAAATAATGTGACTAGTTCATAAAATTAATTTTATAGAATTTTTTGTCAAATAAAATCTTATTAATTTATTTAAAAAAACAAAATACCATGAACAGTGAAAATTAGGTTGGGTAAGGGACAAAATGCCACTCCATTTCAATTTATGATACAATTTACACCATATATGTAAAACTAATTTAATTTAGTATTGAGTGATTCTTTATAATGGTTAAGATTTAAATTTATTAAAAAAGTGGTAAAACAAAGTTATATTGTTTAAACTATCATATAATCCTATATAAATATAATTATATTGTTTAATTAATCATTATATTAAAATACATTTCTTTTTGGAACCATTTTACATGACATAGATACGTATTATATTAATAAAATTTATGTTTGTTCAAATTTGAATTTACAGATATTTTCCCAATAATAATTAGTTTATTAGATTATTTAAAATTATTAAAATAATTATATTATTGCAACCCATGATTAACATAAATCGATAATAAAATTTTTTCCATTAAAATTTAGTACATTAGTAAAATAATAGCATGAGGACCATAATGGTATAGAATATGTGGAAATATGGAAACAAAATCGGTTAACTCAGTGAAATTTCATCAACATCTCCCATAAAGGTCTCCGCAATTTGTAAATCTACCCAAAAAAATTCATTATAACCCGACGACCGAAAACATAAGAAATGGGTCAGCTCAATTTCTCAACATGGGTAAAAAAGAGAGAAATTTAAGAATAATAATGAGAATAATGGTATAGAAATATGATCATGAAAATTTTAAGATCATACCATGAATATCAAAGATCATATAATTCTATCATGGCATAATAATTTTTAGTTCATAAGGAAATAATCAAATGAAAATAATGAACCTAATCAACCATGAATAACCTAGGAAGAAAACATATAATTGTGGAAGACACATAAATATATATAATTATGTCTATAGAAGTGTAAGAATTGATTTCAAGACCATCCAAATGGAAAATTTCCTTTATCAAACCATTTCACACCCCATTATAGCCCTATAATACTGAATAGTGGTCATTTCTCATTCCATACATGTAATACTAAAGAGAGTTCATTTCTCATTCCATCCATGTATTTCTTTAGAGATATAAATATTTACCCAATACATTAGAAAGATATATATGTCACAACCATCCCATAGTGAAGTCATACATACATCTTCCACAAAATTATAAATAATCATGTCATGACTTCTGAAATAAAATGGGTATCATAAACATGTAATAATATCCTACCATGTGGTAAACGTAACATGTTTTAGAATCATTTCATATTAATCATAATCCATTTAAAAGAATCGGATTTTGTAGACATAAAACCCATGAATGAGAAACTGATTTTGTAAACATATAACCTGTGAAAGATAAATGAGTTTTAAAATGACCATGAAATTAATAATCCAGCATTCATATAAATAAAATGTATATAATATTTATATCATTTTCTAGAATGGAATGGTTAACATCATCATATACAAGATTTTATTGAAATTAATTTTGATATATCATTCAAAAATGCATCTTGATGAAAATATCATGTCTTATTTGAATAGTTATTTTTAATACATAAACCCATTATAAAATAATTTTATTATAAAATAATAATAAATATTCTATGGAATACTTGAAATCATTCTGAATTTTTTTTTGAAAACTGATAAATTAACTTTAAAACTTTTAAAAACTCTTTTTCTTTGAACACACATTGAGAACATATAAATAATGATTGAAAATGTTATGAATTTTTTTACTTAAATACATATGAAAGATTCAATGAATTGTTTTGAAACCAATTTCCTTGAAAATAATTTGAAATATTATGTTGAAATCTTGAAATTGTTTCAAAACCCATTTCATTGAAAATAAATTTAAAACATAAAACGAAATCTTGTAATTTTTTTTGAAAACTAGATCATAAAAAATACATTGAAAATTATATTGAATTACTGAATTTTTTTTAAAACCATTTGGTTGAAAACTATACTAAAATAATCACTTAAAAATTATCAATTTATAAATTAAAATTACGCTTCAATGAAATGACAACAAGTATATCTGAACATGATGTATGAAGAAAAAAGAATATTCCTTTTCCATGGTAAAAAGTTTATAAAAAATTAATTTTCATAAAGGAAAAATAATATTACATTTAATATATTTGTTGAAGAAAAAATGGTCATGTTTTTTTAAAATATTAATTTATAATGGAACAATATTTTTTGAATCCCTTTTTAGAAAACATGGTTTTTATAGAACATAGATTTCAGATAAATGTGGGAGTTAAGTTGTTATAAGAACCCATCTTTATTACTTACAAAATCATGCATTTAGACAAGAAAACACTTCCTTTTACATTGAATATATTTTCATGTTTATATAATTAGAGAAATTTCTTATAATACATTTATATCATTACTCATTCTTTTAACATGGATACTATAAAAACAGTTTCCATTTTATCAAAATTAAAAACATTAACAATGAAAACATGATTCCTTGAAAATTATTTGACATTTAACATGGTTTAATTATTTTTATTAAACATCCTCAAACATATGAGAAATTATTTTAAACATGGTAAGATCAGAAATACTAAATAAGGGATATAAAAATAAGAAAATTACACAATAGTCCATGAATACTTGTAACATATGAAATTATTTTTATTATACATACTTATAACATTGGTTAATATAGTTACATTATGTAATATGAGATTTATACAATACATAAGAACATATTTAGAACCATAAAGGTATCTAGGGGCATTACATACATAATCTTGTAACCCTCTCGTCTACTTTATAATTTACAACCCTCACAACTACAATACAATTTTTGTAATCATCGTAGTTACATTAGGAGTAACCATATGGCAACCTCCAACATACACATACCCAATGAATTAGAGGGAGATATATGTCACAACCTTAAAAATATAGAATTAACAAGAACCATAACATAATCATTAAACATGAATAATTTTATAAAAACATTTCTTTAGAATTTTGTAAAATATATTTGTAAAAGAGGATTTTAAAAGGAAATCCCTTATAAATAACATACAACTAATGAGAGACTTAATAGAGTGGATATAATATATATATATATATATACTATAAATAGACATAAATAAAAATTATATAAGAAAAACCGATCACCCAATCAATTTTAATACCACATAAATAAATGAAAAGAAGGTTAACCCAATAAACAGAAATCAGGTTAAGAATTTCCTTACCTCTGGATTGTCTTACATGAAACTTGTCTACAAATATTTTATAATGGTTAAAAGTGTTTTATAATTTATTTTAATGAAAAAAATTTATGTTTATATCATATTATATGATCAATTAATTACATCATTTCACCCATTAATTGTTTGAATTTTACTCCTTGCATTGTTTTAGTGTTAGTTCTTGACATGATTTCCATGATTTGTTCATGATGGATGTTCTTGTCGATGGAAAGTGAAAATCAATAAATGGAATGGAGAAAAATTTTCATATTTATAGTACTATAAATTATACCATTTATAATTTTGAATTCTATCATGAGGTAAATTTATATGTTAAAACATTAATGATGTTCGTTTAGATCATTTTAGTTGTTATTTGATAATAACGAACTCATTTTGTTGTATTAATTAAAACGATGTATACAAAAGGAATACAGAACCATGGATATGAAATAATACATATATTATTATCTGGTTAAATAATAAAAATGGTTTCATAACCATACCTTAAGGATTTAAGGAAAAATGAAATCACATCATCCATGAGGTTGGTAATTCGACACATCATAGACCATGTTTTTAATTCCATGAATAAGAGGGAGAAGAGAAAAAGAATGAAGATGAATTTTCATTGAAAATGAAAATTTACAGAATATACATGATTATGGAACTTTTATTATTTTTGGTAAATAAGAGGTGAAAAAATAAGAAGAAAATAATGGAATCATGAAATAAAAGAAAATTGAGAAATTGCTCATGACAATTAGGCAGCCTAACGACGTCTCATTAAATTTTATAAAAATAGATTGATGAGTTAAGGGGGATATATTACCACTCATACTTAATATGGACCATAATGGGGGATATAGAATGAAATATACCATAATAATCCAATTTTAAAGGAAGATAATAGCCTAAAATGAATGAATAGAAAGAAAAGAAAAGAAAATGATCACCTCTTGATCTCTTCTCCATCAGATCATTCTTAAGGGCTATGGTTTTGGTCTTTCGGTGAGGACAAAAACATTATGACATATGGACAAGATATGGGAGTATTATTGAGAAGAACATAGGAATATCTCAAGGCATGAGTGGTGTTGGATGAAGAGGGGATTGAGGGTTGAATTTATAGAGGAGGAGAGGGTGTATTTTTCCTTAATTTAATAATTTTTATAATATTTTCAACCAAGATTATGAATCATCTTTGTTAATGTGACCACAAATAGTAATAATAGCATGTGAGTTCGAACCATGTGTCCTTAAATCACTCATGATGTCATAAATATGGTATTTTACTGATAATTTGATTATACGGTAATTTATCGTATTTCACTATTCATCGAAAATTCAAAAATCTCACAAAAATCCCAAAAAATTTCCCCCAACCATTTTTTTACATTTGAAATTCAAAAATGAAATCCATTTTTTTAAAATATGTCTCTATATATTATTAATTTAATTTTTAAATAAAATAATACTGAATTCAAAAATTAACAATTCTAATTCTATAACTAGTTCAATATCATGAGGAAAAATTAACCAAGATGTTATTATCATAAATTGTTAAGAAAATAAAATAATAACTAAATTTAATATTAATGAAGGTTATATTACTATTCATAATGGGTATGTTACTATTCACAAAAAAACAAGTTGGTTTCATCAAACATTAAATAACTTACTGAACACAGTTTTACATTATCCCCAACTTCTGGAAATTGCGTCCTCATAATTTTATTTACTTATTAAACAACTGAGGGTACTTTTCCATCATTTAATTTTCAGACTCCCATGTTGATTCTTCAACCATGTGGTTTCTTCACAAAACCATTACATGGTGGATTAACATATTTTTCCACACATGATCCCCTTTATCATGAATCTAAACTTTCTTCTGTTCATAATAAAGTTTTTGTTCCAATTGAACTGCTTCTCGGATAAAGACATGTGATGGATCTGGCCCATAATTTCTCAACATCGAGACATGAAAAACATTTTGTACCTGGGAGAAAAATTGGAGGCAAATATACACGGTATGCAATTGTTTCAACATCCTCTATGATTTAAAAGGACCAATGATCTGTGGACATAGCTCCCCTTTCTTACCGAACCACATCACACAATTCCAAGGAGATATTCTAAGGAAAACTATGTCACCCACCTCAAAAGATAATTTTTACTTCAGTTATTTGGATAATGATTCTCCCCGCTTTGAGCTGTCCTCATGTGATGCAATATAATCCTCACTTTTTGAGGCACTTATTCCACTAATTCTATCCCTATCATCTTTCTTTCACCGACTTCATCCCAAAACGCTGGAGTCAGACACCACTACCCAAAAAAATCCACAAAAGGTGCCATCTGAATACTGGAATGAAAACTGTTATTATAATAAAACTCAACTAAAAAACTATATTGATCCCAGCACCCCTGGTAGTCAATTGAACAAGCTCAAATCATAGCCTCCAGAGTCTGAATCATTCGTTTTGACTTCCCATCTGATTTAGTATAAAAAGAAGTTATGAAATTTAATTTTGTGCCCAACGACTTTTGATGTCCCATCCAAAATATAGAAGTGAATTCGGGATCCCGGTCATATACAATGGAAAGGGGAACTCCATGGAACCTTACAATATCCTTGAGGTATGATAGAGAATGTTTATCCAAATACATTTAATCACTAATAGAAAGTAAATGTACATATATTTCTAGCCGATTAATAATAACATAAATTACATTGTTTCCATGAGATGTCTTTTGTAGTTCCACCACAATGACCATGGATACATTCTATCATTTCTAATATGGCACCAGAATAGGTTGATTCATCCCCTTTAGTAACTACCAATCTACTTTAAACTATTCGTATATTAATCATTTCACTGTAATATTAGCAATATCCCTTTCCATTCCATCCCACCAATAATATATCCAATGGTCTCTATACATCGTTGTACTTCTAGGATGAACTGAAAATGGAGAAAAATGAGCTCCAATCAACAAATAATTCTACAAAAGATAATCACTAAGTACTGACAACCTTTTTCCAAATCATAAAAAAATCGTTATCATGTTTAATTTCTAGAAACATACCCATTTTAACCAATTCTACCTTTTTTAGCTCACAGTATTCCTTATGTGCTCACTTAATTATATCTATCAATGAAATCTTCACATAAACTTGAAACAAAATAGAGGTATTTCCTACAAAAACAACTTCTATGATAAAACTCATCAAATCATTAATCATGGGATCATGTTACAAATGTAGCATGGTTAATAATGCATGATGTTTTCCACTCTAGGAATCCAACACTTTTTTTTCTTTTAAAATATGGTAAATGATCGTTCAATTCTAATACTTTATCAATTATAGACATCTTCTTTGCCTCATGTTTAATTATTTATGAGTGAATATATACATCATACATTTACGGTCAGTATATATTGGACATTTGGATCTGTATAAAAGATGCCTCCAAATTTGGAATGAATAAAAACACAATTTCCAATTCCAAATCATGTGTGGGATAATTTATCTCACGAGTTTTAAGATGTCACAATGCATAAGAAATTAACAGATCATTCTGTATCAAAATGCTACCAATTCCCTTCAATGAAGAATCATTATAGATGACAAACTCAGCATTCCAGGAAGGTAAGGCCAAAACTGCAGTATTCTCCAATGTCTTCTTCGATTACTAAAAACTATCATCACATTCTTCTGTCCAATCAAATTTTACCCCTTTCTATGTTTACATAGTTATCAGGATAGTTAACCATGAAACGTTATTAAAAAATCGTTAGTAATAATCTGTAAAACAATGAAAACTAAAAATTTCAATAACATTTGTGGGTGTTGTACATTCATCATCTACTTTTTTTGGAAGGATCAAATGTTATTCCATCCTTATTTACAATATTTGCAAGAAAATATATCTGTTGCATCCCAAAATCACACTTGTTTAATTTTCCAAACAATTTCATTTTATTTTTTGATTGCAAAACAACACTTAGATGTTTTTCATACTCCTATTTTCTGAGAAAATACCACAATGCCATCAATAAATTCAACCAAAAACATTTCCAAAAACTCATGATATACTATTTTAATAAGATTTGTGAATAAATTTGGTGCATTAATTAACAAAAATGCCACAAAAACATATTTCTAATACCCATATCTTTTACGAATGATTGTTTTTGTGTAGTCATCCTCCTTCACCATTAGCTGAAGTTATCCAGATCTCATGTTAATCATGGAAAAGTTCTGAGCTCCCTGGAGCATATCAAACAAGTCATCACTATGTGGAAAATGTTACTTTTTTAATAGTTATGTTATTCAAATCACTATAATTAATTCAAAGTCACATGGAACCATCATTCATTTTAATAAACAAAATAGGGGGTCCCATAGTGAAGTGGTAGGATGAATGAATCCCCTATCAAGAATATCCTTTGACTGATTTTTCAATTCTTGATGTTTTTCCAGATGATATGGGAGTTTTGAAAATTTATTAGCATCAGCAACTATTTCATTTGGTAATTTCACTTCACGATCAGTTGTGGAACCGAGTAACTCATCAAGATTAAAACAAAGATATTCATTTACCACTAGAACATCAGTATTCTGAATAGTTTTCTTATATTCAACAATATGGGAACGATAACTTTGAATTACGTCATTTAATAGTTTCTTAGCTTCATAATATCTTATCAGTTGTATGGGTTTGTTCTTGTATTAAAATAGAAACTCTTTCTGAAATACAACATCATTAGATCTATAGTAAATCTTTGAATGATAATCAAAAATCCAATATATTCCAAGAATAACATCAAACTTGAATAAGGGTAAAACCACAAGGCTTTCATGTAATGTCATTATACATACCATAATATAATGATTATTATATTTATAAGTTTTTATAATATTTCTCCATGGTGTTTTATCAAAAATTTTGGGTCTCATTTATTGAGATGATATTTATAGTATACCATAAAATTTCTCAGAGATGAAGGAATGTGTAGACCCCGTTTCAATGAAACTTTAGGAAAATCTGAGTGAAGAAACAATGTACCTGATACAACTTCATTGGATAGCCCAACGTATTCTGATGTAGTCAAAAAGAACCTCGCTACACCTTTCTTCTTGTAGTATATGTTTTCTACATCATTCGAATCTATCTTTGCGAAGGAATTTTCACAATGAACCATTTCACAACATTTAAAACATAGTACATTTTGCTAATCAGGATTAGTCATTGGATCATTTTCATTACAATCTCTGGAAATATTTCCAAACATAACACTTTTAAAACACCTCCCAATTTTCCTAATACATTCCCCAGGGTGTTTCCGGCCACACTTTTTACTAATTTTAAATTAGAGTTTCTTACCATCATAATTCATTGGTTGATTCATACCAATCACATTTTATATAGAGATCTTGTTCTCCTTATTTCCAAAATGCACTTGATCAACATCAAACTCTATCTCTACCCACTCAACATGTCCGACAAGTTTTTCATAACATTATAATTCACTGGAGGCCAATACCCTTCGATACCATGGATTCAATACTGAGTAATAGCAGTGGATTATTCTATCAATATTCAGAATAAGAAGTAAAGAAATCCTCTCCATTTGAGTGATTTTTTATTCATACACAGCCCCTGAATCCCCTTCCATGTGATTTTAATCAAGTAATTTATTCCCCATTCTAAGTAGTACCACCTTAGTAAAATATTTTTCATAGAAAAGACTATTAAATTCATCCCACTCTAATGAATAAAAATCTTCTCCACCCTAGATATTCTTTACAACTGACCACAACACATCATCTTCCCCTTCAAAATGATAAATTTAAAGACCTACCTTTGGATTGTCTGATCTTCCCATAACATCTAATATCATTTCATGTTATTTAATCCATCCTTTAGTTGTTACTAGGTCAGAAGATCCAATGAAAGTAGGTGGGTGTTGTCTCATAAAAGGTTCCAAGACTGTAATGTTATGGTTTGGTAACTCTATTTTTTCTCCTTCATGGATTCCACCACCATTTATTTCCTGCGTTAACTAAGACATAAAAGTTACAAACTGTTCGGTTCCAATCCCTACCATTCCATGCTGTTGATTTGGAAGGATGTCATTATATCGGTGCCTATCCTCTTCAGAATCCCAGTTATTTATGCAGATAACCATTAAAAAAACATATCTTAGACGAAGCAACATTGTATTCTTTAAATGTTAATACATTTCAAAATTAATCATAGATTAAAAATCATTTATAGTATTCTTTTAATAGCTTCCTAGCCCCTAAAGATATCTAATACATCCTCTCCTATCAAATATAATAATCCATCCTCATTATATACTTAATCTTGAATTTAGTCAAGAAAACACATCCTTTTACACTAAGGATATATTCATTTTAAGAGATTTAGTGAATTGAAACATCATAAATTCATATAATTATGCATTGTTACAGAGTTGATACCATAAAAATTGATTCCATTTTTGTAAAAATTAAAAACATTAAATAATAAAAAATGATTCCTTAACAATTATTCAACAATTAACTTTGATTCCATCTTTTTCTTGCACATCTAACAAACTTTCAAAAATCATTTTAATCTTTTGATTAACACAAAAACTTAGTAAGGGATATAAAAATAAATAAATAACACATAATTCCATTAATACTTGTAACTTACGAAATCATTTTTTTTATACTTACTTATCAAATGTTTATATATACATACATTGTCAAACATGTAATTTAAACAATACATAAGAACATAAGTAAAACCATTTAGGTATCTTGGGGAATTACATATAGAATCATGTAACCTTCTCATTTACTTTATAATTTGTAACACTCACTGGTACCTTACAATTTGTGTATCCATCAGAGTTACAGTTGGAGTAACCATACAAATGACCTCCAACTTACACATACCCAATAAATTGGAGGGAGATATATGTCCCACCATTAATCATAAAAGATTTCCAAGAACTAGAATATAATCATAAAACATGAATAATTTCATAAGAACATTTCTTTTGGATTTTTTAAAATATATTTGTAAAAGAAAATGTTAAAAGGAAAGCTCCTAAGAAATATCATACAACTGAAGAGAGTATCAATAGAGTGGATGGAAGACGTATAAAAAATATAAATATATATAATTCAACATAATACCAGAAAAACCCATCACACAATCAATTTTAATACCACATAAATAATGGAGTAGAAGGTTAAACCAAAGAACAAGAAATCATGTTAAGAATTCCATTATCTCAGGCATGTCTTACATTAGAATTCTTTAAACATCTTGTATAATAGGGAAAAAATTGTTATTATTATTTTATAAAATATTTTCATGTTTACAACATATTATATGATCATTTAATAACACCATTTACCCCTTTAATTGTTATTATTTTTCTCCTCTCACTATTTTTGGGTGAGTTCTTATCATGATTTCCATGATTGCTTCATGATGGATGTTCTTGAGGATTGTAAGTGAAACTAAATAATTGGAGTGGAGAAGTATTTACATATGTATAGTACCATAAACTATAACATTTATCATATTTAATTATTACATTATGTGGATTCATAAGTTAAATCATTAATGATTTTCATTTGGATCATTTTAGATGTTCTTTGATAATAACAAATTCATTTTGGTTTTTAAATTAAAACCATGTGTACAAAAGGAACATTGAATCTTGTATGGGAAATAATACTTATATTATAACCTGTTTAAACACTAAAAAAGTATCCATGAACAGACATGAAAGATTTAACCAAACATTAAATCACATCATCCATGATGTCTGTAATTCGACACATCATAGACAACGTTTATAATTCCCTAAATAAGTGGGAGAGGAGCAGAAGAATGAAGAATAATTTTCCATGAACATGAGAATATCCATAATATACAAGAATATAGAGCATCCATCGGACTTTTTTAAGAGTATTTGGGGATTTAAAAAATTATAATTATGAAATAATAGAAAACTTGAGAAATTTCTCCGGAAAATTCGGTAAACTAACGACTTCTCAAAAAATTTCATAAAAATAGTTTTCTGATTGAAAGGGGATATTTCATCACTCTTAAATAATATAGATTGTATGGAGGGATATGTAATGAAATACCCCAACATAATCAAATTTTAATGGAAGATAATAATATAAAATGATATAAAATAATGAAAATAAAAGAAAATGTTTACCTATTGGTCTCTTATCCTTAAAATCTTTGTTTAGGGATTTAGATTTTTTGTGTTGGTGAGACTAGAGGTTCTAGTACGTGTGGTGGAGTCTTGGGGTGAGTATTGGTCAGAATATAGGCATTTCTCAAAGATTGAGAGGGGTGGGAAGAGGAGGGGAGTGAGGGTGGTATTTATAGTTGTGGAGGGGGGTTATTTTTCATTATTTTAATCAATATTGTAAAATTTTTCCCATAGTCTTAGTTCATGTGAGCTAAAATAGTAATAATGGAATGCGAGTTCTAACTATGTGGCATTATATCACTTATGTTATCCTAAAATAATATATTTTACTGACTATTTTAATATATGGTATTTTATCATATTTCAATATTCATTGAAAATTCAAGAATTATATAAAAATCCCAAAAATTTACCCCAACAGTTTATTGATGTGTGGAACTCAAAAATAATGTTTAATTTTTTTAAAATATTTTTCTAAATATTATGAATATAATTTTTAAATAAATGCATACTTAATTCAAAAATTAACAATTCTAATTCGATAACTACATCAATATCATGATGAAACATTTACCAAGAATGTTATTATCTTAAATCCTGATGAAAATAATATAATAATTAAATTTACTAATCATTAGGGTCATATTACTATACATATTAATATTTATAATGGTATGTTACTAATCACAAAAAACATGTTGGTTTCATCGGGATCCAAATAACATAATGAACACAATTACAGATGACTATTTCTTGAAATTCAAAACATAGAAGTGGAAAAATTATTTTTAAAGGCTAGTTATAAAAATCTATTTTAAACCAAGGTCCTTTAATTTATATTTATTTTATGGAAAAATTGGGAGTTATAGTTGGGCTTCCTTAAAAACCTTTTTGTACATATCCTATATACCAATAAATAGAATAAATGGTACAAATATTTCAATAAATAATTATTAATTATATTAGAATAAAAATTCATGGATTTTATTGAGATATAGATGAATCTATTTTATCAAATAAATTAGAAAAATAAACAATCATGAAAACATATAAGATTGTCTCAAAAAAACTCTTAAAAAATTTACCTGGGATCGTACTCCCCATGTAGAAATAAAATTACATGAGGATTAAAATATCTATTAAAAATGTAAATTCATGATATAACATAAAAAATGGAATTTAATACACATTGAAATAGATTTTAGGTGCATAATTAAATAAGAGTCCCAAAGTAGGAAATTGAAACAAAACTACTTCTATGATATGGTAACTTTTTTAACTTATACCCTATTAAGGAATGATCCTTAAATTAATATGTTAAAACCCATAAATTTATGTCTAATGTATATATATAACAAAATAATATTCTACATGTATATGACATAAAAAGAAATAGTGGTGATGATAGCATGTATATCATGGAAATGAAAAGGGAGATGAAATCTCCATACCTCATGTCATGAATCTCATCATAATCCTTTTAAACACTTGTTTAATAAATATTAATTTACATTACTCAGATATCATGTTGGATAGTTGTAGGCGTGAAACACCTAAAATCCTTCGTTCATGAATTCAAGACCCACGACCATTCCACATATGATTGGGTTCCACCCAACAATCATGATGACCTTTTCTAAAACCAAAATTACATTATTTCCTAAATAAATATAACGAGCATCATTGAAATATGGTTAATAACTAGATAGCCTATTAACCAAGTATTTTAATACAATATCAATACATAATTACTTCATCCAATGTATATTTTTAATGTTTTAATTAAAGGATAATCTTATAAATATTCTAAAAGATGAAAATTCCAAACAATAGAAATAAATTCACGAAACTATTTTATCATTAACCCATACCCTATATCACTATGTTTCTCATTGTTATAACATTCCAATCATGTGAATACCATCATGGAAAATGCTTTAGGAACATGGTTACAACCTGAATAATATCAAATTATTTTTAATAAATTCAGGAATTCTAATTTAATGGGTCACTAGATATGTTCCGTAAATCCATGAATTTTTAAACATTGTCCTAGATGGCATGAGCTACTTTTCAAAATGTCTTGAATTAGCTCCATGTAAATCAGAATCAACCAATGTACGTTTTCTTCTCCCACACCACATTATCAAAAAACATTATCATAACATAGAGAACATATTAAGGGTCATATTTCCCTTAATATTTTTTATTCTACAGACATTACGTTACCATTATATTAATTATCTATTCCATTAGAAGCATTCAAAATGTTCTTGTAAATATGTAGAAAACAAAATAAATTGAATATTTCATATATATTTCACCATTCATATAACATACATATTGAATCCAAGTACAGAAAATATTTTATTATCCCACTTCATCCTTATACCATTTTCAAGTATACCTCATACTATTAGACAATACCTCTTTCCATTCAAATTTTATATGTATTATCATCATTATCAACATTATCACAGTTACTTAGACCACATTGTTGATCCACATCAAGATCATTCTTCTTGTTACCTTCATTTTCATAATGACCATTTATTACACACTTGAGACAATTAACCTTTTATTTTGTATTAGGGATGCCTGTTGAACCCTCTGGAATTAAGTGGCTTTATTGTGTTTTTATAATCACAACCATTCGTTATTTATATATTGATTATGCTTAATACATTCCAAATATACAATAATATATGTTCTTGCTTTCATTTTGCTTAAATTAAGTCTTTTGAGTTATCAGATATATGTTTACTATGACTTAACTCTTTCTTCCAAGTGAATGCTCAAACAGTTTTTTCAGCTACCGTTACAAACGAGCTACCGATATCGAATAGAGCTACCGATACAACCGTTATGGATTAGATCTACTGATATCGATTAGAGCTACTGGTACAGAGTTCACTGATACATCATGTTCACCAGTACTCAACGATCACCGCTACATTAAAGTCTACTGATACGATACATCAAGTCTACCGACAGAGTTACAGTTACAAGATCACTGGTACTCAAGCCTACTGCTATATCGAAGTCGACAGCTACCGATACAGAGCTACCGATATGTTGATGTCCACCGTTATGCAAAGTCTACCGATAGAGAACTACTTCACACCATTAGAAGGCAGAGCCACACCTACCGATAGAGAGTTACCGCTACTGGTAAAGGCAGATCCACCGCTACTGTTACAAGTTCACCGCTACCGATACATCAAGTCTACCGACAGAAAAGTCTACCATTACAAGTGTTTACCGATACTCAGACCTACAGATACCCACTGTAACACAAGTCTACCGATATCAAGAGCTACCATTACAGAGACAGAACCCGACACTTCTTTAATTTCTTTATCATTATTTAATCTAACCAACGGTCATATCCGGGATATTTTAATACACTGACATTAATTTAATGTGTGCTATTGGATGTCAGGGAACCATACCTCGTACCTGCAAAAAGTAAATCCTCTTCTGCCGGAGCATGTGGTTTAACTAAAGGAAGGATGTGCTACTACAAAATAATATGAATAGACGAATACACACAGAGATATAGATACCATGAGGTGTGCTATAGAACTACCAAGTGTGAATGCAAAGAGACGACAGAACTTACACAAAGAACTCATTACTTCATACTAGTGAAGAGCTGAGAAAGAGAACATAACACAAGAGCTTCATCGACTATATCTACACCTGGAAGTCAAGGAATCATACGATACTATGTTTTCTAGACAAAAACCAGAAGAGGACTCAGGGCGAATTCTGATCAATCAAATGAGTCCAGAACTGCCCGGCAAATCACTAGAGCATTTTCTAAACTCTAACTATTTTCTCTGTGATTTATCTTTTTACACATTGAACAGTGTGTGTTATAAGCTGTATTTTGAACACACACTGTCTCATGTACTCTAACCGAATGATTTGTAAATCCCCACTCAACACTCTTACATGTTTTCTTTCCCACTGAGATAGTGGTAGAGGTCATGTGAGACCTGGACAACTGGTTGTTGTTGTTCTTTTTCCCACGAATAACAGTGGTAGAGGTCTTGGACCTAGACAGTTGTATACTGTTGTAATCCCCGATCCTAGGTGTGGATCACTTTTATATAAAGTTTTGAGAGGACTAAGTCTCAGCTTGATACTGAACCTCTTGGTTATATTTGTTGTGCTATATCATTCAACGTTATTCTTTTATTCCGCTGTTAATATCTTTAATACCAAAACTGTTTTAAAGTCACTTTGATAATTAAATTCGCAAGTGTTTATATAAGTTTTAAATCAGTAATTTGGTTTCAAAAGTTAATAAACCTTTATGTTTTGGTTAAATGGGAAATAATTAATCCCTTGAGAACCCAACTGTACCCTTACTTTGATATAAATTCACTACAATTTAATTCAGTATTTTATTTGGGGGTTTTTTAAGACAAAGTTATTAAAACAGAAATTTTAATTGGAACTCAATTCACCCCCCTCTTGAGTGTCCACTCCGACCAACATTTGGTATCAGAGGCTGTTTAAAATATTTTGTACTCTGTTTTTAAACTGTGATTTTCGTTGTATTTTTATGGTTATAAAATTATTGTTATTTCTAAATTTTTATCGCTTTAAAATCATTACATATAGTTTGCTATCATGGATAATAGAGTTGAAGGTGTTTCTACCAATAGACCACCATTTTTTAATGGCACCAACTATGCTCAGTGGAAAATCATGATGAAAATTCATTTAGAGAGCATGAGTTTTGATATTTGGACTGTTATAGAATCAGAATATAAAATTCCAACTACTGTTAGAACTACTTGGAATGAAGCTACTAAAACAGCCTACAATAATAATTGTAAAGCTGTGAATGCTTTGTACTGTGCTATAGGAGATGAGGAATTTAATAGAATATCTACCTGTAAAACTGCTTATGGAATTTGAGATACCTTAGTTGTTTCTCATGAAGGAACAACTAATGTTAAGGAGATGAGATTGAATACCTATACTATTAAGTATTATAATTTTATGATGAAGCCTGATGAACCCATTTCTGATATGTATCTCAGGTTCAATGAAATTGTCAACACAATAACTTCTCTGGGAAAGGATGTTCCAGTAAAGGAACAAATCATGAGAATTTTGAGATGTCTACCTAAAAGATGGAGAGGAACCTATGTCTCCATTAGAGAATCGTGTGACATTGGAGAACTACCAGTTAAAGAAATAATTGGAAAACTGATGATGTATGAAGAGGAACTCAAAGTAAACAAAGAAGAAGATGATGAACCTAGAAGGAAGTCTATTGCCTTCAAAACTACAACCTCAAAGAATAAGGATAAGGAAAAGCTTAATGCTATCAATGAAAGTTCAAGCTGTGAAGATAGTGAGAGTGATTCTGATAGTGATGTTGAGATGGCTCACATTGCTAGACGATTTAAGAAATTTTATAGGAAGAAGAAGTATTTCATAAAGTCAAACTACAAAGGTAAGTATGACAATAAAGGACATTGGAAAAAGGATTGTATGAAGCCTGATAAATCAGATGAAGTTGTCTGTTATGAGTGCAAAAGGAAAGGACACATAAAAGAAGACTGCCCAAAGCTGAAATTCAAAAAGATGTATGAATACAAGGATAAAAAGTATAAGAAATCCATGAAGGCCACTTGGAGTTCTTCTGATGATAGTTCTAGTGAATCTGAAATTTCTGAAACTGAACACAGAAACAAGGTAAACATGTGTTTTATGACAAACACTTCTGAGGTAACTTTAGAAACTCCTGCTTCTAATTCTGGAGATGATTCTGAATGTGATAACATGTCTAAATCTGAACTGTTTGAATATTGTGATATGTTAGAAGAAACTTGTAATGAGATGAAAGACAAATACAAAGGTTTAAAGAAACAGTATGCTTTAACTATTAAACATAAATCTTATCTTGATATTGAAATGGAAATGAATTCTCAATTTATTAAAGAGAATACTGAACTAAAATTATCTAATGAGCAACTCAAGAAAGACTTAGGGAAATTTACCAATGGTAAAGATACTCTTACTCAGATTCTAGGTAAGAAAATAGCACCTAGATACACTACTGGTATAGGAAACCAACCTGGACAAAGGAAAATTACCCAAACTAGATTCATTCCTAAATCTGGACAGAATGTAGCTAGCTCTGGAACTTCATATGCTTCAATGAGTTATATTCAAAGTTATGGATCTAAAAAGTTTTATCTTTCAAAATCTGTTGATTTTAGATATTTTATGAGACCCATTAGACAAATATGGGTACCTAAAGTGTTATTGGCTAACCTGTCTGGACCCAAGAAAATCTGGGTACCAAAATCATTTCCTATTTAAATCTGTTTTGTAGGAAACATGATTAAAGAGATCCTGTAAAATGACCTTGTACTTGGACAGCAGATGTTCAAGACATATGTCAGGAGACTTTTCATGCTTTAAAAGCTTAGCCAGAGTTGATGGAGTTTTTTTCACCTTTGGTGATAATTAAAAATGGAAAATCATCGGCTTATGCCAGATTGGTAACACTAACTCAGTATTTATTTCTAAACTTTTATTTGTTGATGGACTTAATTACAATTTGTTAAGTATTTCTCAGTTATGTGATGATGGTTTTTATGTTATATTTGAAAATGATTCATGCAATGTTTTTAATTCTAAAAATTCTTTAGTATTTTCTGCTTTGAGAAATGAAAATTTTTATGCTATTGATTTAAATTCTTTAGCTTTGCAAAATATTACTTGTTTAAATTATTTTCATAAAGAGTCATGGCTTTGGAACAGAAGATAAGGACACCGCAATGTTCATTCACTTAGAAAACTTGCTAGGAAGAACATAGTTAGAGACCTACCAAAACTTGAATTTATAGCAGACAAGGTTTGTAATCCCTGCCAAAAGGGAAAGCAACATAATGTTTCATTTATATCAAAGAAAGAAGTGTCAACTTCTCAACCTCTCGAGTTGGTTCACATGGATTTATTTGGACCTTCTAGAGTTTCTAGTTTAAATGGGAAGCATTATGTCTATGTTCTTGTAGATGGATTTTCTAGATATACTTGGATATATTTTCTAGCTCACAAAAGTGAAACTTGTTCTTACTTTGTTAAATATTCCATGTCTGTAGAGAACCTCAGTGGACTTAAAATTAAAACTCTGAGAAGTGATCATGGCTGTGAGTTTGAAAATCATGAGTTTGAATCCTACTGCTCACACAATGGCTATAGTCACAATTTCCCTGCCCCTAGGACACCTCAACAAAATGGTGTAGTATAAAGGAGGAATAGAACCCTGTAAGAAATTTCCAGAACTATGATTAATGAGTATGACCTACCCATTTATTTTTGGGATGAATCTGTAAATACAACTTGTTATGTTATTAGTAGAGTCTTGATTAGACCAGTTCTTAAGAGGACCCCTTATGAGTTGTGGAACCATAGGAAACCTAAGGTTAACTACTTCAATGTTTTTGGCTGCAATGTCTTTATTCGTAATAATAAAGATAATCTTGACAAGTTTGCATCCAAGAGTGATGAAGGAATTTTCCTAGGTTACTCTATTTCTAGTAAAGCCTGTACAATTTTTAATAAGAGAACCAAATGTGTGGAAGAATCTGTTCACATCACATTTGTTGAAACTGATCCACATGAACCTAAGACCTCTCTTGAAAATCTTGAAGATGATCTCTCTGGTTTGAACCTTAATGATAAAAACAGTGGACCTGTAGTTAAAATATCCAGTTCTGGAAATTTTCCAGACCCTGCTTCTGTTGAACCTCAACCTGTAGATGAACCTGAAATCTCTAGCCCTACCTTTTCAAGACCAACTGGGATTCTAAAGAACCATCCTTTAGATGCTGTTGTGGGAAATCTAGATAGAGGAACACAAACTAGAGCTTCTCTAAGAAATCAGGTTGAACATCACGATTTTCTTTCACAGTTAGAACCTAAAAATGTCAATGATGCTATCAATGATGAATTTGGGGTAATGGCTATGCAAGAGGAACTAAATCAATTTTAAAGAAACAATGTCTGGAAATTAGTAGAAAGACCTCAGGACACTATCACCATAGGCACAAAATGGTTCTTTAGAAACAAAGTTGATGAATATGGAAACATCATTAGAAACAAAGCTAGGCTAGTTGCACAAGGTTACAATCAAGAAGAAGGGATTGACTATGAAGAAACCTTTTCACCTATAGCTAGATTAGAGTCTATTAGGATCTTACTTGCATATACATCACATCTGAATTTTAAGTTATATCAAATGGATGTGAAAAGTGCTTTTCTAAATGGTTTTATTGTTGAAGATTTCTTTGTATAACAACCACGTGTTTTTCAAATCCTCATTTTCAAAATCATTTTTTTAAACATTCTAAAGCTCTATATGGTTTAAAACAAGCTCCAAGAGCGTGGTATGAAAGACTTTCATACTATCTTATTTCAAAAGGATTTACAAAAGAAATAGTTGATCCCACTCTTTTTATAAAAAAAATTACAAAAGATGTATTAATAGTACAAATCTATGTTGATGATATTATTTTTGGATATTCTAAAAATTCTTTATGTACTGATTTTTTAGAAGTTATGAAAAATGAATTTGAAATGAGGTTAGTGGGAGTGCTTATGTATTTTCTTGGTTTTCAAATCTTTCAAACTAAAGATGGTATAATTTTAAATCAAATTAAATACACTAAGGATTTATTAATACATTTTTGTATGGATAGTATTATGGAAAGTGATATACCTATGAGTACCACCTGTAAATTGGATGTTGATGAATCTGGGAAACAGGTTGATCAAACTAATTACAGAGGTATGATTGGGAGTTTACATTATCTTACTACTAGTCGACCAGATATTATGTTTAGTATATGTATATGTGCTAGATTTCAAGTTAATCCTAAAGAGTCACACGTACATTCTGTTAAATGGATTTTCAAATATCATAAAAATACTGTTAATTTGGGTTTGTTTTATCCAAAAGAACAATCATTTGATTTAATAAGTTACTCGGATACTGATTTTGCTGGCTATAAGTTAGATAGGAAGAGCACATTTGGAACATGTCACATACATGGAAAATTCCTAGTATCATGGTGTAGTAAGAAACAGAACTCAGTTGCATTGTCTACTGCTGAAGCAGAATACATCGCTGCTGGTAGTTGTTGTGCACAGATGTTGTGGATGAAAAAAACACTACTGGATTATGGATTTGAATTTAAACTTGTTTCAATCAACTATGACAACACTAGTACGATTAATATCTCTAAGAACCATGTGTCTCACTTTAGAACTAAACATATTGATGTTAAACACCACTTTTTAAGAGATCATTATCAAATAGGTGATATAACACTTGAGTTTATAGGCACTGAACTTCAATTAGCTGATATTTTAACTAAGCCTTTATGTTCATAAAGATTAAGTTTCATTAGACACGAATTAAGAATGATAACTTATCCTCACCGTTAGAAAACCTCACCATTAGAGAATCCTCACCGTTAGAAAACCTTACCATTAGAGAAACCTCACCGTTAGAAAATCCTCACTGTTAGGAACCCTTACCATTATAGAATCCTCACCGTTAGGAAACCTCCTTGTTAAATAATCATCACCGTTAGAAAACGTCGCCATTAGAAGACCTCACCGATAAGAGACTTTACCGGTACATCTCGTGATGTTTTAAAATTCTGTAAAGCTAAGTCATCGAACCGTTATTTATTTTATTTATGATTTATGTGTTTTATGAATCCTAAATGATATTAAAACTTGAACTAGAATCACTCAAACTCACCGCGAACCTGTCTGCTCGAATTCTCATAAACCTAAACCTCTCGACCTTCAGGACCCTAGCCTCCAATCCGTAATGGCCCGCATCAAGAGACCCCAAGTCACAGATGGGAGTGATGAGCCGCAAGCAAAATGACAGAAAGTATTGAATTCCAGTGGAAGTGGAAGTGGAAGTGTAGCTCGAAGAAATTCAATAAACCCGCATCTCTAAAGGAGAGATATTGTTGTTGAAAAAGAAGTGTGTGCAAAATGGCTGATGGAAAACAAATCGTTAGTTCTTAAGGTTTTACAAGAACAAGGTTGGCTAGAATGCTTCACGAAAAACAACAGAACGTATTATCCAAGACTAGTGAAAAAATTCTATGAATTACTTCATTTTGAAAAATCTTAAGAAGAAAGCAGAATGGATTCATATGTGAATAGTCAGGAAGTGTCGTTTACTTCAGAAGAATGGGCTGTGAACCTAAGAGTTCCTCATGAGGGCGATTATTATTATTATTCCAAGTCTGTACCTTCGACCAGTGATGTGATTCAATATGAAGATGCTCTGCTGGAACTCACAGGCAATGAGACCCCTATAAAGGTGATTGCTGTAGAGATGGTAGGAGAAGATAAACAGTTTTTTAAGTTTATTCAGCCTGTTGTTAGTCCGAGAAGAGGAGACTTTGACACTTTGAGATTCCAAGACATATATCTCTTAATTTTGCTGAAGCACAACGTGAGAATCAATCTATGTAGATTGATTATGGTTCAAGTAGAAGAGATGACTAGACCGAAGTCAAAATCAAATGAATTGTTTTTCTCAAAGATAATTTCTGAGATGTTGAATGTGAAGGAGATAGTTGGTCCTCAGGATGAGCTAGTAGTAGTTAAGGACATCTTCTTTATTACAAGAACTGTTTGTAAATACATGAAAGTCAGCTGGAATCCTTGGAAGAAATCATGGGTGAATGATGATTGAAAAATTTATGACAAGTATACTCCGATGGACCATCCTTCTAGACCAAAGGATGTGAGCGATCCTGGTCTTGGATCAGATGATCCAGAACCGGTCTACAATGATGACGAAGCTGAGGAGGAAGAGACATCAGTAGAGGAAGGAGGAGATCCAGACTTACCCCCTAGTCCTATGAATGAAGTTATTTCTTATGGAGCAGCTAGCCCTCCAAAAGAACTACCAAAGAGAGAAACTGTCTTGAAGGACAATGATACAGAGACTACAGAAGAAGAAGAAGAAGCATGCCAGTATGTTGTCAAGGACACCTCTGAGGAGGATGAGACAACCGAATCTGATCATAATGATAATGGAGAAAAAGAGGCTGATGGTGAAGCAGTTGATGAGGAAAATGTTGAAAAAGAGATCAGTTTGAGTCCTCTAAAAGTCAGTACAATCAGGACAATGGCTGATCAGGAAGACATAGCAGCAACACCTTTTAATGAGAGAGTCATTAATGACTCTGAACAAATGGTTATTGAACCTGCTGTGGTTGTACAGGAAATTGCACAATTACCTCAGGAAGAACAGTTGGAAGAAATATCTTAGGAAAATGTTCCAAGTGAGGAGGAGAATCTTGTCTCAGTATCAGTATTATATGACATTGATGGTTGGACATCAGATCCTCGATATATGATTCATGGACTTTCTTATGAAGATTCGGATTAGGAATACTAACCCCAAAAGGAATCAGTTACCTTACCCACTGTGGCTGAAAATGTGGCAACCAATGAGGACCTTAAGTCTTTAAATGCCGAATTGATAGAAGCAATAAGAGAATCAGTGGAAGATATGAAGAAAAGTATGGTTGAAGAGATGAAAAGCGTGGAGAAATCCCATGAGTTATCCATTGGATGTAGTGTGTCCAGTCCTGTAAAAGAAATTGTGGATGAACATAAGGTGTTCCACACTCATATTGAGAGTTGGACAGGAGCTGTAGCTGCTCAAAGACAATCAATCACTTCATTGACTTCTTTGAACAGTTCTCAAACCCAAGTGCACACTGACATTCGGTATATCAAAGAAGTGGTCAAACAGTTTGTGGAAGTTTTTGAGGCCTTTAAGAAGTCAGTCAATGAACATCTGAACAGTCAGGATGAACTTGTTCAGAAGATATTTAGTAATCTGACTCAATCATTCAAGGAGACAGTGGCCTTCTCAATGAAACCTCTTCCCTCAACTAGCTCCAGTATGAACCGTGACCAGATCTGCACTGTTATTCAAGAAGAATTGGCTAAGGTTAGTCCCAGTGGTGCATCAGATACTCAGATTCTTGATACCACTAGGGAAGTTAGTAGTTTTGTTCGTGATCACCTATGGGCAGCTACTACTTCTCAAGAGGCAATCAAGAATAAGGTGGATGCTTATTTTGAAAAGGTTTATACCAAGAACCAAATGAATAACCATTTCAATCTTTTTATGGAGAATATGAAGTTACCTCCAGTTACCCAAGCCTTCAGGGAACATGTTATCAAGATCAGGGAGCTTACTCCTGCTTTGGATAAGTTTATAGAGAATAGAGATGATTTTGTATCTGCTACGGAGAGAGGTGGAAGCATCATCATGGATTTTAGGAATCTCTTGCTGCCTTTCCTGCATGTGGATGCTCAGCCAGTAATTGTACCACCCGCCCTTCCACCTTCTGCCTCTGGGAGTACTCCTCAACTGACTCCAGTTCAATCCATCAGAAGTCTGACACCGATGTTCCATCAAAGGAGTACAGATTTCAGATCGGGTACTGTATCAGTTGCTGATCCACCAGTGGTTCTTTCAGGAATTCCCAAACCTGCTGACTGTACCTCTGAACCCCCTGTTGATCCTAAGGGAAAGACACCTATTCAAGAGGATTATTGAGTGATTCTATCTCCACTGTTTCTTTTTTTTTGATGGGATTCACTGTATCTTTGTACTTCTCTGGTTTTACCACTGTCTGTTTTACTTATCAATCAAATACCTCATTCCACTCTTCACTATATATTTTACTCTGTCTATTTTCTTTCCTAGTCATTCTCTTTTCTCTAATCCTCTCCTTTTTGTTAATCAAAAACGGGGAGAAATTATTGGAAACTTGTACCCAGAGAAATTGATAGGGGGAGAACATCACTACTTTGGAGAAAATCCAGTAGTTAAAATTGAAAGGGGAGAAATATGAAAATCAAAGAATCTTGCTTGTGCTTTCCTCTGATACAACATTTTTTCTTGATATATTCCTGTTTTCATATTTTTTCTTCTGATACTATACTGTTGATATCATACTTCGATATATTTTTTTGTGTTGTTTTTTTTGTTTGTTTTTTTCCTCTAATATTACTTTATTTTGGTATAAGTTGTGATTATCAAAAAGGGGGAGATTGTTGAACCCTCTGGATTTAGTCGATTTATTGTGTTTTGATAATCCCAACCATTCTTTCTTTATATCTTGATTATGCTTAATACATTACAAATATACTATAATATATGTTGTTGCATTCATTATGCTTAAATTAAGTCTTTTGAATTGTCAGATATATGTTTACTATGACTTAACTCTTTCTACCAGGTGAATGCTCAAATAGTTTTTTCAGCTACCTTTACAAATGAGCTACCAATATTGAATAGAGCTACTGATACCACCGTTATGGATTAGAGCTACCGATATCGATTAGAGATACCGATACAGATTTCACCGATACAACAAGTTCATCGGTACTCAAAGATCACCACTACATTAAAGTCTATCGATACGGTACATCAAGTCTACCAATAGAGTTATAGTTACAAGCTCACCGGTACTCAAGCCAACCGCTACATCGAAGTCGACAGCTACCGATACAGAGCTACTGATATGTTGAAGTCCACTTTTATGCAAAGTCTACCGATAGGGAGCTACTGCCACCATTAAAAGTTAGCGCCATAGCTACCGATAGAGAGTTACCGCTACTGGTAAAGGCAGAGCCACCGCTACTGTTACAAGTCCACCGCTACTGATACATCAAGTCTACCGACAGACAAGACTACCATTACAAGTGTTTACTAATACTCAGACCTATAGACACCCACTGTAACACAAGTCTACCGATATCAAGAGCTACCATTCCAGAGACAGAACCTGTCACTGCTTTAATTTCTTTATCATTATTTAATCTAACCAACGGTCATATCAGGGATATTTTAATTCACTGACATTTATTTAATGTGTGCTGTTTGATTTCAGGGAACCGTACCTCTTACCTGCAAAAAGTAAATCATCTTCTGTCGGAGCACATGGTTTAACTAAAGGAAGGATGTGCTACTACAAAAGAGTATGAATAGACGAATACACACAGAGATACATATACCACGAGGTGTGCTGGAGAACTACCAAGTGTGAATGCAAAGAGACGACAGAACTTACATGAAGAACTCATTACTGTATACCAGTGAAGAGCTGAGAACAAGAACATAACACAAGAGCTTCATCGACTGTCTCTACACCTGGAAGTCAAGGAAATAGACAATACTCTGTTTTCCAGACAAAAACCAGAAGAGGACTCAGAGCGAATTCTGATCAATCAAAGGAGTCCAGAACTGCTCGACAAATCACTAGAGCCTTTTCTAAACTCTAACTATTTGCTCTGTGATTTATATTTTTACACATTGAGAAGTGTGTGTAATAAGATGTATTTTTCACACACATTGTCTCATATACTCTAACTGGAGGATTTGTAAGTCCTCACTCAACACTATTACATCTTTTCTTTCCCACTGATATAGTGGTAGAGATCGTGTGAGACCTGGACAACTGGTTGTTGTTGTTCTTTTTCCCACGAATAACAGTGTTAGAGGTCTTGGACCTAGACAGTTGTATACTGTTGTAATCCCCGATCTAGGGTGTGGATCACTTTTATATAATGTTTTGAGAGGACTAAGTCTCAGCTTGAGACTGAACCTCTTGGTTATATTTGATGTGCTATATCATTCAAAGTTATTCTTTTATTCTGCTACTAATCTCTTTAAAACCAAAACTGTTTTAAAGTCACTTTGATAATTAAATTCGCAAGTGTTTATATCAGTTGTAAATCAGTAAGTTGGTTTCAAAAGTTAATTAACCTTTCTGTTTTGATTAACTGGGAAATAATCAATCCCTTGAGAACCCAACTGAACCCTTACATTGATATAAATTCACTACAGTTTAATTCCGTATTTTATTTGGGGGGGTTTTTTAACACAAAGTTATTAAAACAGAAATTTTAATTGGAACTCAATTCACCCCCTCTTGAGTTTCCACTCCGACCAACAATGCCAATATTCACATTCATTTCATTTACCAGAATCTTCATTTTTTACATGCAATCACTTTTGTTGTGTCCCTAATTATATAGTAAAATAATCATCTTATTTCTCTACGAGATTATCATAGGTAATTCAACCACCATTATTTACACAAAATAATCATTATCGTCTTTCCTCTATGGTCCCAATTACTCAAACTCTCAGAAATTTCCTTCATTTTTTCCTTTATGAGCCTAAGAGTTGGTTAAGTTACAAATATTTAATCGTGTTCTATGAAAAAATATTAGGTAGGATAACAACATATTTCACTCTAGTTATCATCCCACATTACTATTAGAATTAAACTCTTCCATCATATTCAACATTAATCTAGTTCCTTATAGATCCCTCCATTGAAAAGAAAAAAATGAAATGTGTGATCATTTTTTATCACAGATGAACACCAAATAGTCATGAAATTAATTAATTGTAGAATTAAAAAATCATAAAAAAATCCCTTAATCTATGAAATCAAGGGTTATCCTAGATTTCTCATAACAATTCTCATATATAAATCATTCATAACAATTTGTGAGGAGTTTCAGAATTCCCAAAACATATACCCTGAGATTGTTAAACAATGTGTGAAAAATTTCCCATTATTATATACTAGATTAACTCAAATAAATATCAGATCATATTATAAGAGTCTTTAACCCTAGATACATATGTTCGAGAGCCACATACACTTGTAGTATCTAAACTTGCTTATATTTCTTGGAATCCACTCGCTATACCTTTTTCTAAAATTCTAATGCATTTTCTTAAATGTTATATTATCCTTACATATATCATGAGATTCATCCATAGACATGTCCTTTGAAATATACATTGATACAAGTCTAAATTTTTATCATTCAAGATTTTATTTTTTTCTAAACCATCCACTTGATACCAACAATAGTGTCTTATCCATAACCAACATTGATATTACATCATATTATCCAAATATAAAAAACCATTATGAAATAAATTCATGAGGAATATAATATTTTAGTGTCTTTGGAAACAGCGAAATAAAATATTATATCCATTATAAATATCTTCATCATCTCCCATAATGATCTCAACATATTGTATATCTACTTAAAAAATTTCATCATCAACTGGGGAAGGAAAACATAAGAATGGGGTGACTGAAATTCTTAGTAAGGGTAAAAATGTGAGATGTGTAAGAATAATCATGAGCATATGGGTAGGAGAATATGATAATGAAAATAGAATATCATTCACCACATATAAATTATCATAGACATAAATCATGTCAAAAAATTTGGTACTTTATTTGGCATGAATAATAATGAAATATAGAACATAATCCCAGAAAGCATAACATGTGAATAAAACAAGGAATTATGGAAGAAACATAAGAATCAATAATGACATCCATAGTAGTCAATTCATTTTTTCAAAGACTATATTAGTTGAAAAATTCATTTACTGAATCTTGTTCAGATCCCATTCCAACCATGTATTATTGAACTGATTTCACCCCTCATTCCTGCACTATAATACTAAACCAGATTTTGTTTTTATTCCTGCCCTATAATACTGAACTGAGTAAATTTATTTTTCTAGAAATGTATATTTAAATAGATAAAAATATTTACCACAAGAATTGCATGGAGATATAGGTCCCACCCGTCTCATATTTCAATCATTCATACACGGGCCAAAAAATCAAAAATAATCATATCATAACCTATGAAATGAAATGGTTATCATAAAAATTTAATCATATGATAACATGTGGAAAATGATACAGGATTCATAATCAGTTAAACTTAAGCATTACCCATGTAAGAGAAATGTATTTCACAAACAAAAAACCTATACAAGTGAAATAGCTTTCCTAAACATATGACCCATGAAAGATAAATATATTCGACAATGAAAATGTCATTAATAATAACCCATTAATATAATTAATGTGAATTTAATTATTATATGATTTTTATATGGTCATGAAAATCATAAACAGATGTCATATTATATTGAAAATTATTATGTAAGATCATTCAAAAATGTTTCATGTGGAGAATATCCATTCTTCTCTAAAAAATGATTTCTAATACATAAAAATATTTGAAAATTATTTTGATAGAAAATACTGTGAAATCATATAAAGAAGACATTAAATCATATTGAAATAACATTTTCCCTGAAAAAATATAAAATGTATTCAAAAAAAAATTAAAAAAATTAACATGAAATCACATTATAAAATATAAAGATAGCTTGAAAATGTTTGTAAAACATATTTACATGAAAACATATGTAAGAATATTTTTTGAAACCATTATTTTGAATATAAATTGAATATTTATAATGAAATTATAAAAATGTTTTGTAGAATATTTATTTTAATATATATTAAAAACATATAAATAACTCTTGAAAATGTTTTGAAAACCATTTCAGTAGAAGTATCTGGAATCCAAATAAATAAATTTTCATAATTTTTTGGAAAACATTTCATTAAAAATTATTTTTTAACAACATTTTATTAAAATTTCAACATTTAAAAATTAAATTTAATATTCAAATAAATGATAGAGGGTAAATTTTTCCAAGTCGTATGAGGTAGAATGATCCATAATTTTTCATGGTAAACGGTTTCGAAAAAATACCTTGTTTGGAAATAGGTACGAAAAATCATTTAAATAAATTATAAAATAAATAAAGGTTATAATTTTATATTATATATTAAAGAGGAACGGTGTTTTTTCTTATAAAACTTTTTTAGAAATCATGGTTTTGAATGAACATATATTCCCATCCAAAGAGAGGGTAGAGTTAGGATTCCTAGAAAACACTTCCTAAAATTTATTATGTACTAAAGATTGGTATAAATGGTTCAAATATATGAATAAATCATTTTTAAGAATAGGATATGAAATTTACTAAATTTTATTGAGAGTTATATCATTAAATTTCATCAATGGAAGAATAAACATAAACAATGGTGAAAAGTGATAAGATTGTCTCAATAAACACATACAACATGGAAACACGGGATCATACTCCCCAAGTTAAAATTTATAATTAAACGAATATTAAATTATAATGAAAATATTTTAATTTGTTATATAAAATCTAAAATTAATGTATATATATCTCAAAATAGTATTTAGGTTCATAATAAAACATGAGTCACAATGAAAGAAAATTGAGGCAAAGCTATTTCACTAATTTGGTAACTTTTTAATCTAATAGACAATAAAAGAATGATCATAAAATTGGAATGTGAATACCAATAAATTTATTAATAATATATAAATATAATAAAACAATTTTAATTACATACACCAAATAAATGGAATGAGTGGAGATCATAGCATGTATCACGTGATAATAAAAAGTGAGATGAAATCTTCTTACATTTTGTCTTATGTCTCAACATACTCTTTAAAACCTCCTATAAAATAAATATAAATATAATAAAAATATTTTCAATAACCATATTATTATATCAATTACCATATATATTCTGATGGTGTTCTTATGTTATGTCATTCTTAATAATCCAATGATATGGTTTTTCTTCGGACAATATTCTCTTTATTATTCACATGTTTATTAATCTGTTATATATTTGGTTCTCATACATTATATCATGATTTTCAGAATCTAATGCATGATATAAATATCATTTCTATAAAATATATATTTTTTAACAATATATATCGTATATAACTATTAAATTAAATACACCGTTCATTGAAAAGGTAGGGCAAATGCAATTGTGAATGCAGTTTATATTTTATTATCGTATTGAGATAAAAAAAGTAAAATATATTTGTGTTTATATATGTGTATATATAATTATTAAATTAGATTTACTATATCATATATGTCTGATAGATTCATTGAAACCATCCATAATATAATCTATATAGTGTATTAACGAATGATATCGATTTGATGGGGTGGTAGTCCATACCTCCTAAAACTAAATTATCGTATTAATACTAAATGGAATGTAAAAAAATTATATAGGATGTAAATTTAACAGATAATATTAAACAAATAATAAATATAATATATACCACGTTTAATCATAATTTCCATCATAATATCCACAAAGATATGCAGTAAGGAAAATTGAACAATCGTTGTTATATGAGGTGGTAGTTCCCCGTACACATAAGCATTCTGTTCGCTACCCATTAAATGGAGAAATGTGAATGTATAGGTAAAAAGATTATCATAACATCATCTTAGTATATTAACTATACTTGTTTTGTTATAAAATAATTGAATTATGAAAGCATAGGGGTGGATAAGGAAAGGAAAATAAAGGAAATGAGTGAAGAAGTTACCTCTTAATCAAATATATCCTTTTGTTTTGTGAAACAATATTTTATAGGAAGACATTATTCCCAAACAGAATATTCAAGGAACAATTTATGGATGTATGAAATTGGATTGTGTAGATCATGTAATTTTATAATTGGTTTTAGATATGTGATAATGTGGGAGAGATGGTGGCCTTGTCGAGGCAAGGAAAAGGACTTATTTGGATTTTTTTTGAAACCAAATTAGGTGTACACAAGTTCTTTCCTAAAAATATACCAAAACAATAAAAATAAATAATGGAATGTTTATGGAAGACTTATGTCAATAAAATGGGTTTTAGAAAAGTGTATAGGTAATATAATCCCTTAATATTATGGTGCAGTCCCTAATTAATCTTAATTCTACCTTAATCGGTCTGATTAATTTTAATCACTTTTAATAATTATTTTGTTAAAAAAATTAACATGGTAAGTTATAATATAAATATTATAATGATGATAATAATGTATTTCCATTCTTTTAAATTAAATTTACAGAAGTAGTAAAATTAGGATTAATGATAATCCAACAAATGTGATGCGATAACGGGGTTTTAATGTAGAAAAATGTTCAAAAGATGGTAATGTTTTATATATTAAATTTAAAAGTGAAATCGATTAAAATGAAATTTATTTTCATAATATATATATGACAGTTTTTATTGTGGTCTTATAAATAATTATAAATTAATTTAACATTAATAAATATTTTAAATGAAAGGAGTTTTTAAATTAAAAATTAGAATTTTTCAACACTTATAAAGAAATGACGTTTCTTAGAAAAATCCAAAAAAATGAATTTTATCTAATATAGACATTCTAAATTAAAAAATGATGATTATTTTATAAAATTTATTTTCTTATTTTTCCTAAAATTAATTATATTATTAATGTTAAATTATACAAGAATACTAATTTTTTTAAACAAAAAAGACAGTAACAAAAAATCAGATAATTCATTCAAAATTTATTATATAGATATAAATAGAGTAAATAATATTTTATAATTAGTTATTACTAATGAGATAATATTTTTTAACTGTAATGTGCAAACTTCCTCATTTAAATAACTATAACATTAAAATTATGTTTCATAGAAATGTCTGTGTTTCATGTAACTTACGCCATCTCGGTGTTTCAGGTAGTGTAATACATGTCAGTGACCTATGAAATGAATGTTTAGCATTGTTTACATATATATATAAAGAACTATTTATAGTGTCCTCTATAATAAAAAATATTTATAATTTGAATTAATTAAAAAATTTATTGTTTAAAAAATCATAGGGTGTTAAATATATACATCCATGTTAATGGGATATGGTAAAAAATATAAACAATTCTACCTTTATTGGCCAATATTATTTTATAGTAAATTTTATGACTCTAAAGGGAGAAAACAATGAGATTAAGCTAATTGTCAAAAGGGTTAACTGGGGTGTGGGATAAAAAATATATTAAAGTGAAAAAAATAATCTTGCCATGTCAAAATAATGTTAGGATAGTGTATTTATACTAAAATCTAAAGTATTAAAATGAAATAAAATTATATCAACTTAAACATGAAATGTAATTTAATATACTGTGAAATTACATGAATTCCACAGCCTTCAAATATAAAATGGAAACTCCTCTAATATTATACCCAAGCCTTTTGAGCAGTTTATCTCATAAAATAGTAATATAGATACCTTTATAACATATTTTACCATATTTGAGTGGGAATATTTTCTAACGAATACAAACCTTTGAGGGATCATGAGTTGAATAATATTAATTTTTTGGAATGAGATTTATAACATTTAAATTATTGTTGGATATTTATTTCTTATTCTTAATGATTTATGGATTATAAAAAATGATTAAAAATTAACACTTTTATATTATATTTAATTATGTGTTTTTATTTTAATGGAACGGTATATAAAAATATTATTCATCCATCAAATGGGAAATTATTCTATCATTTGTGTGAATGATTGAATATATCCTTGCTAATTGATGTAAATAATTTTCAATCACAACTACTAATAGAGTTTTAAAATGAAGGTTTTGAAATATAAATATGTATATATATATATATATGTGAAATTCATAGATAAATCAATAAAAATATCATATCATCTATTGTCTTATGTTTAAATAAATTAAAAATGATAAAGTGGTTTGTGTGACTTCTGAATTACAACCCCTATGAAAATGATGTGACTATTTTTTCCTAACCCAATCACAAGAATATTATATAAAATTTTATTTAATTAAATTATATTATATTTTTCATAATAAAATCATTATATAGATATAATATAGTACATAACATCTTTTAATCATTTTTAATGAAAAATGGAATCATTATGCATACGTTCAACATGCCACCTCTTTCATTTTAATAAAGTACATTTTTCAAAAAATTATTACAGTTTATATTTTAAAAGTATAATTTATTAGTGAAAATGATAATTATTTAATTATTATTTTTATAGAGATTATAGAGTATTGAGAACTGCTACTATATTTGACATACAAATGTTATTTTTAAAATATGAGCAGAATATCATTGAAAAAATCAACATGAATGAAATTGACTAAGTAATTGTATAAAACATCATAATACATTAAATAAGATAAATAATAAATATAAAGGTTATTAATAAATTAAATATTAAACATAATTTTTTATTTATAAATATAAATTATTTTTGTGATGAATTATTGTTTAATAAAATGACACATTTCAATAAAACCCTCATCTTTAAGGTTTTAATAATTTATCATCTCAACCATTTTGATTCATGTAAATATTGTACAATTAATATTATGGATTTATTTATATGTAATAAGATTATATTGAAAATATATTTTAATTCGATTTCAACTTTCATTCAATGGTCTTCAAAATGAATGTATTAATATATTTTTTTGAAAAAAGGAAAAATGAATATTCTATTTTAACATATATAGTGATAACAATTTTTTCCTCAAATGTGAAAATTATTTAATGTTTGTATTCTTTTAAAAGCATTAAAATTTCCATCAAAGAATAAATTAATTTCCATTTTTTTGATATTTTATTTTACAAAATGTTGTTTTGAAAAGATAGTTTATCTATATATCTAAAATATTTGACAATATTGATTGACAAAATATTTCAAGGGTTTTATAATGAAAATGTGAATTCTGAAATACCATTTATTCATGATATAGAAAATTAATTATATAAATGGTGGACTGATGATCCCGATGCATCATTTATGAATGTGAGATTCTCTTACATCTTATACAAATTGGTGATCCCAGAAAAATACTACAAATGTATTATCCCATTATATTATTCCAATTAACCATGTAATGTAATATTAATTTAAAGTAAAAATGAGGGATTAATTAAGTTAGGTTTCTACAATGGATTTACCTGAGTTCCATTTATTTCAGACACATGTAATGAATAAAATAATCTATGTAGCATAAAAGCAAGAAACTATGATAAATGCTTGTAGATTTTTTTACTGATATTAATGTGTTTTTTATATAAAATATTAATATAATCAATATTAATTAATTAATTCTGACTAAAAAAGAACAAAACGTTTAATAGTGGCATTCTATTTATAATTGTTTTTTAAATTAATTATATTGTTTTATGGGAACAAATTATTGATTTATTTTATTCCACTTGTTTAAATGTTATTTTATTAATATTAAATAATTTCTAAAACTGTTATTTCAAAAATATATTTGGGTGATGTTTTATTCACATTTTTAAAAATATATATTTTTGGTAGAATAGGTAGATATATTTATTTTTGTAAAATATTAAAATATTTTCATTGAAAATTCCCATTATATAGTAAATTTTATCATTTATTAAGAACATTATAATTTAATCCAGAAAATTTTTATTAATTGCATAGGAATCGTAATTATAACTAGTTTTGGGGGATGTTTATTTTTATGAATTAAAATGTATATTTCTATAAAAAATTATTTGATTCTATATTTTTTTCTCTTAAATTAATTTCACATTCTTTTAGTTATTAACTAATTATATAATAGATCCCATTTTAGGAATTTGGATGTTAAAAACAAGAAAATATGTAAATTTTTTTATGTTCATTTTGAATAGTAACAGTATTAATTACATGTCACATCGGTAAGGGGATAAAATCTAAAAAATGATTAAATTTTGAGATTAGACATTAAAAATCACAAAAAACACCAATTTTTTAAATAAACTGAGTTTTTTCCATGATTATCTAATATTTAAAATGTTAAAATTTCATTCTAGTTTCCTTTTATTATTAAAATTATATTATTTTACATATATATAAAGTTAAAAATTTCAGTATCTTATTTTAAATATCTATTATATACTATTATAGGAAAAAAAATTCTTGATTATAAATAGTTATTTGAATATAATTTATTTTTATCATGATAATTTATTTTTAATTTTTAGTGATGAAATAATTACCTTTAATCATTTTGAAGTTATTATATATTGCACATAAAAGCAGTAAAGAAATCATCTAAATGATTTTAAAAATATTAAAAATATTTTTTAGCTTTTATAGTGTCAGACATATTATAAATATAAATATTACAATTTATATTTTTTTAATGGATTAGAGTTGAATAAAATTTCTCTCATGTTTTTTTCAAAGTTAAATAATGTTACTAGTTACTAGAATTAATTTTATAGAATTTTACATAAAATAATACATTATAAAATTCTTCATAAAAATACAATGAAGAGAGAAAATTAAGTTGGTAAAATTTCAAAATGTCACTCCATTTCAATATATGATACAATTTAAACCATATATTTAAAACTAATTTTATTTAATAATGAAAAAATCATTATTATGGTTAAGATGAAAATTTATTAACAAAGGTGTTAATTAAAAATATGCGGTTTAAATTTTCATCTAAACCGTTCTAAATATAATTATATAGTTCAATTAATCATTATATTAAAATACTTTTCATTTTGGAACCATTTTACTTGACATAGACACAAATGATATTGATATAATTTATGACTGATAAAATTTGAATTTACTAATATTTTTCCAATAATCATTAGTTTATTTAACGATTTAAAATTATGAAAAAAACTATGTTATAGTAACCCATGACTAGCATAAATCGATACTAAATTATTTTATATGATAATTTATTACATTAGTAAAATAATATCATGAGGGCCATAATAGTTTAGAATATGTGGAAATAAGGAAAAAAATATTTTATCTTAGTGAAATATCATCAACATCTCCCATAAAGATCTCTATTATTAGTAATTCTTCCTAAATCATTTCTTCATAACCCGACGAATGAAAACATAAGAAATGGGAGAGCTTAAATTCTCAACCTGGGTAAAAAGGGAGAAATTTAAGAATAATCGTGAGTATAATGGTATGGAAATATAATCATGAAAATTTTAAGATCATTCAATGAATATCAAAGATCATATATATGAATCCTGGCATACTAATTTTTAGTTCATAAGGCATGAATCATAAGGAAATAAAGAACCTTATCCATCATGAATAAAATAGGAATAAAACATATAATTACGGAAGACGTGTAAATATATATAATGATTTCTATAGAATTGAAGTAATTTATGTCAATACTATCTTAATGGAAATTTTCTTTTATCGAACAATGTTCACACACAGTTATAGCCCTATCTTACAGAACATAGATCATATCTCATTCCATCCATGTAATACTAAAGAGAGTTCATTTCACATTCCATCCATGTATATCTGTTGAGATATAAATATTTTTCCAATACATTATAGGGATATATATTTCCCACCCATCCCATAGTAAAGTCATACATACATCTTCCAAATAATGATAAATAATCATATCATGACCAATAAAATAAAATGGGTATCATAAAAATGTAATAATATTACAACTTTTGGTAAATGTAACAGGATTCAGAATCAATTCATCTTAATCATAATCCATGTAATAGAAATAGATTTTATAGACATATAACCCATTAATGAGAAACTGGCCTTATAAACATATAACCAATGAAAGAGAACTTATTTTGTAAATGAAAATGAAATTAATAATCAACCATTAATATAAATAACATTAATGGTATATTTATATCATTTCCTAGAATGAGAATGGTTAACATCAATATATATAGTATTAAATGGAAAATAATTTTGATATATATTTCAAAAATGCATCTTGATGAAAATATAATATCTTATTTGAAAAATTATTTTTAGTACATAAAACCATTTGAAAATAATTTTCATAGAAAATAACATTTAATATTCTAAAAATACATGAAATCATTCTGAAAAAATCTTTTTTCTTGAAAATAGAAAAAATAACATCAAACCATTTAAAAACTATTTTTCTATGAAAACACTTTGAGAACGTATAAATAATTATTGAAAATGGTTTGAATTTTTTTACTTCAATACAAATGATGGAATCTTGTAATTTTTTGAAACTAGTTTCCTTGAAAGTAATTTTAAATGTTATAATAAAATCTTATAAATGAGTTGAAACCCATTAATTTGAAAATAAATTGAAAACATAAAAATAAATATTCTGTATCTTTTGAAAACCAGTTCATTTAAAATAATTATAAAATTATATTGAAGTATATAAATACTTTTTAAAAACCATTTCGTTGAAAATTATACTAAAATAATCACTTAAAAATTCAAATTAAGCATTAATGAAATTAAAGTAAGTATTTCAAGACATGGTGTATGAAGAAAAAATAATATTCCTCTTCCAAATTAAAAGATTATAAAATTTACATTTTTATCAAGGAAAACCGAATATTAAATTTAATAAATTTGTAAAAGAAAAAATGATAAGAATTTTGTTTAAATATGAATTGATACTGGTACAATATTTTTTGAATCCCTTTTTATAAAACATGGTTTTTATGGAACATAGATTTCATACAGAAGTGAGAGTAATGTTGATATACGAACCCATCCTTATTACATACATAATCATCAATTTAGTTAAGAAACACTTACTTTTATGTGGATGATCTTTTAATGTTTATAGAATTAGACAATTGGGGAATAATTCTTTCATATCTTTACGTATTGTTACACAGTGGATCGCATAAAAATTGTTTCCATTTTTTCATAATTAAAAACATTAACCATTATAACATGATTCCATGAAAATTATTCAACATTTAACATGGTTACCTTCTTTTTTTTAAACATCCACTATCCTATGAGAAATTATTTTAAACTTGGTATGAGAACAAATAGTCAGTATGTAAATAAAAATAATGAATGTACACATTAGTACATGAATACTTGTATCGTATGAAATAATTTTTTTGACATACTTATCACCTGTGTATATATACATACAATGTAAAAAATAAGATTTATACAATACACAAGAACATAATTATTACCATAAAGTTATCAGGGGGAATTACTTATATAATCATGTAACCCTCTCGGATACTTTAATATTTATTACCCTCATGACTACCTTACAATTTGTGTAACCATCGCAGTTACATTTGGAGTAACCATATGGTCGACCTCCAACATACGTACACCCAATGCATTAGAGGGAGATATATGTCCCACCCTTCAACATATTGAATTTCCATGAACCAGAACATAATCACACATCATGAATAATTTCATAAAAACATTGCATTTGAATTTTGTAAAATAGATTTGTAAAAGAGGATTTTAAATGGAAATCCCATTATAAATATCATACAACTGAAGAGAGACTCTATAAAGTGGATGGAATAAATATATTAACTATAAATATCAATAATTAATCATAATATAAGCAAAACACATCACACAATCAATTTTAATACCACATAAATAATGGAGTAGAAGGTTAACACAAAGAACAGAGGTCGGGTTAATAATTCCCATACCTTTGGATTGTGTTACATAAAACTTGTTTAAAAAAATTGTATAATGGTTAAAAGAGTTTTATTTTTATTTTAAATAATTTTTTTTATAAAATTTTATATTATCATTTCATAACATCATTTCAGCTTTTAATTTTTATTATTTTTCTCTTTGCACTTTTGTTGGGTGAGTTCTTTACATGATTTCCAAGATTTGTTCACGATTGATGTTCTTATCGATGATAAGATAAAATACAGAAAAGGAATGGTGTATTATTTACATATTTACATTACAATAAATTATTCCATTTATCATTTTTAATTTTTTCATGAGGTAAATTTATAAGTTAAAACATTAATGATGTTTGTTTAGATCATTTTTGTTTGTATTTGATAATAACAAAAAAATTTGTTTCATAAATTAAAACCATGAGTTTAAAAGGATTCCTAAATCATGGATAAAAAATAATACATATATTATAGCCAGGTTAAAATATAAGAATGGTTCCATGAGAATAATTGAATTATTTAATGAAAAATGAAATCACATCTTCCACGATGTCGGTAATCCGACACATCATAGACCATTTTTTAATTCCTAGAATAAGTGTGAGAGGAGAATAATAATGAAGATGATTTTTCCATGAACATGATAATAACTAGAATATAAAATATTCTGGAGCATTCATTCCTCTTGGTTAAGAATAGGTGAGTAATTAAGAGGAAAAGAATTTAATCCTGAAATAACAGAATACTAGAAAAATAAATTCACAAAAATTCGGCAGCCTAACGAAGTCTCTTAAAATTTCAAAAAAATAGATTGATGAGTGAAGGGGGAAATCTTATCACTCTTACATAATATGTATAGTATGGTTGATATGGAATGAAATATACCAACACAAGCCAATGGTAAAGGAAGAGAATAAAATAAAATAAATGAAAAGAAACAAAATAAAAGAGAATGATTACCTCTTGATCTATTCTCCTTAAGATCCTTATTAAGGGCTTTGTTTTTGGTCTTTTGGTGAGGCCAAAAGCACTATTACGTGTTAAAGATCCTTGGTATGAGTATTGGGCAGATCTGAGGCATGTCTTAAGGAGTGAGTGGTGTTGTAAGTAGAGGGGATTGAGGGTGGTATTTATATTGGAGGAGAGGGGTTATTTTTCATTATTTTAATCATTATTATAATATTTTCACCCAATATTATGAATTACCTTAGTTAATGTGACCACAAAATTTTATAATGGCATGTGAGTTAGAATCAAGTAGCCTTACATCACTAATTATGTCATAAATAGTGAATTTTACAGATAATTTGATTATATGGTATTTTATCATATTTCACTATTCATCAAAAATTCAAAAATATCACAAAAATCAAAAAAAAATTCCGAACCATTTTTGATAGGTATAATTTGAAAATGAAGTCCATTTTTTTAAAATATGTTTCTATATATTATGAATATAATTATTAAATAAAATCATACTTAATTCAAAAAAAACAATTCTAATTCTATAATTACATCTATATCACGAGGAAATATTTACGATGATGTTGTTATCATAAATCCTTAAGAAAGTAAAATAATAATAAAATTTACTATTCATTAGGGATATATTACTATTCATAAGAGTATGTTACTATTCATAAAAAAAATACATGTTGGTTTCAAATAACTGCAAATAACTTACTCAAAACAATGTTAGATGACAGTATCTAAAAATTCAAAACATAGATGTGGAAAAATTATGTCTAAATGAAAGTTATAAATATTTACTTTAAACAAAGTTCATTTCATTTCTATTTTTTTAAGAAAAACATGCCATGTTACATTATCCCCATCGTCTTGAAATTGCGTCCTCACAATTTTATTTACATATTAAATAAATGGGGGTACTTTAACTTCATTCAATTTTAAGACTCACTTGTTGCTTCTTCAACCATGTGGTTTCTTCATAAAAACTTCACATGATGGATTGCCTTCTTTTTCAATACTATTTCCCTTCAATCATAAATCTAAACATGTTTATCATCATAATAATGGTTTTTTCTAGTTGAACTACTTCTGGGCTCAAGACATGTGATGAATCTATCACATACTTTCCCAACACCGAAACATGAAAAACAATGTGTACCTGAGACAAACTCAGAGTCAATGATACGCGGTATGAAACTCCTCCATATTCCTCCAAGATTTAAAAAGTACTAATTATCCATGGACTGAGCTTCCCTTTCTTACCGAAATGCATCACACTATTCCAAGTAGAGATCCACTATATATACTAAAGTTGGGTATTCCTCTGCTTATGTGACATCTCCACACTGCTCTACGTCACCTATTTTACAATTCCAATTAGCAATTAACCCTCCACTACTCAATGGAATACCTTTAATACCAATTGAAAATCGACATCATGCAAAACATTACCACGACCGACCTCACCTTCACGCTCACCTTCCGGCTCATGATTTTCCTCTCCCTATCCTAGTGTTTCCATTGCAAATTGATTCCTCATTCCTACTGATGTCGGGTTCCTTCCTCTATAACTTTGGTTCATGCCTCTACTGTTGGCTCCGTCTACCTCATGAACTAGAGTAAACGCTTCATGCATCTCCACCACTACCAACACGGGCTCCGCCACTGCATGCTCTGCCTCCTCCATCTTTGGATACTAGATATCTGGCTCTGATGCCTCCTCCGATTATTCAATGGCGAAAACAACTCATAGTGGATTTTAATACCCTTCAAGAATATTCTATTTTCATCCAATTAGGTTACATTTCTAAACATGGGTGTTGGTGTCTCTAAATCATAGGGCGATGAAATCTACATCCGAGAAAGGATGGGCTCGGTAACCTATTTTTTTTGTCTAAATTTTCATCCGATTTAATCTTCATGATAGGTTTTGGTTTGTACATCATTATCAGGGGTTTCCCCAATCTAGGGGTTCTACTCCTTCGTGATCTCCACCCATGGCTAGTTGGTCGTCAACTGCCTTCACCTATTTTATTTACCTCTAGAATTCGTACCGCTCCACTTCTTCTCAGCTCATGAGTTTCCTTGCCTTCTCCTTTGTTCCCCGTACCACAAGCCCATCCAGTTTTGTTATACCATCATTGGTTTTCAAGGATTCTCATCAACCTATACGTGAACCCCATATAAATTCTTTAGAGATCTTTTAGATCTAGACTTATAAAACAGGTATGTTCTCCAAATATCATTTAAATAATCATCCTTCTTTTTACTTTGCAGATCTCACTGACTGGTCGACATTTTCCCTAAATGCAGATTCAAACTCTTAAATAGAGATCCCACATATTGTAATATTTTGTTGATAAAATAACTGTAACATTTTACTCTTTTCAATGATTCACATTTCACTATAATCAAACTAAAATTTACATACTGATATATAATACATTTTTACTCACAAATCAGGATGTAGGGATCCACGATGTTCAGTCTTCCACCAGTTTTATACGGCTATGAGTCTTTAGAGACCCTACAGATCTAGAGGTAAGCAAAAAGCATGTTAATCTAAATTTCTTGAAATGTTTTCCATTCTGTCCATGATTTATTAATTTTGGTTTAATATTAATTTCAGATGAATATAAATTTCGGTTGAATATTAAGTTTTTTTGAATATTACCCCATGTAATTATTTTGTTTGGCCAATGTTGCTTCATTTAGATTTCTTACCAGGGCTGTTGTAGAATTACACAACATTGTCTGAGTGTCACGCAAGGTATGTTTTTTCCCTATTTCCATCCTCTGATATTCAATATCTAGGATATGTATTTCTTGATTCAAAATCAGTGTGAAAACATGGTGCATGGTTTTTTCATATATAGCGTTACAACCACAATCTGATAGGCATAAATAGCATATTGGAACTCATTTTAGATATTTAAGATATCAAACATTTCTGGGAAAAGGTGAGATGTTTTGAAAAATAAATATTTTTCTAATGAATATTAAATTGGTAGTGATGGAAGTAAAATTGATGAAGATGATGAAGATGAGCAACATGGAGGATATCAGAACACGGTTATGCGTTTTACCTTTAGTTATGATCAATTCAAATTATCTTTATTTACATTTCATTATAAAATATATCATTGTTGTGTCATCGTTTCCTTGTTTCAATTTATCTATCTCTTTACAGCTTCTATGTGTTTTAACATTTTCGCCAGGTTACACATGAAGGATGTGTCAACAGTATAAGTTTATGACTCAAAAATTCCCATATATGCACGTATTTAGCTGACAATGGACATGTGTAGGTAAGTCGTAGTATATTATATAATTTGAACAACCTTTCATATCATGTAGCTTCTTTTTTCTCTAAGTTCGGAAACAATGAGGTATGTCTCTCCTTGTGCACTGTATTAAATTGTCTATGATTTAGATTATCATGAATGGAAAACCCCTGAAAATGAAAATTAACCTAGTTTACTTGTGTTTAGAGACTTATAGAACATTGTTTTTATGAGGGATTTTTGGGACCATACACTTTTGCCTTTTAATTACTGGTTGATCAACTAAAAGAGACTTTAATTTTTGATTTTTCATTTGAATAACGCCAATATAACTTTTGATATGTTCTTATTTGACTTCAACTGCAACAATTACCTTTAAATTATTGTATGTATATTCTATACTTAGTTGGGAAGATTCAAGGTTTTGGGACAGCTATGGTTTAGTGGTACTGGGGTTCAACACGTCTTTTGCTGCTAGTTCTTCTATTGAGGTAACATACCATACCAACGAATTTATTTGAGATAACAGTTTAGTTCACTTACATTAATATGAAACTTAATCATATTTAATTGCTTAAAGATTGCTGAAACATAACTGATTCCATAATGTTTATGTGCAACTATTTCCCGGTTCTTCATATATAGATATTTCAAGGTATGCAGAATGGAAGTAAGGTAGGGGAGAGGGGATGCTGGGGGGAAATGTTGTGTAGGGGGGAGGGTAGGGGAGGGGAGGGGAGGGGGGGACGATGAGGGAAGGGGGGCTACTGGGGGAAGATTTTGGGTAGGTGGGAGGGGAGGGTAGGGGGATGGGGATGCTTTATGTGATCCCACCCATCCAATGTGCTACTTTGAATGTTTTTTCATTCATGTCAATTTATATAGTATGCTGCATATACTTTTGTTGTGTGCATAATTTCCATTTTTTGGCGATGTTTCTCGGAATTTATCTTCACCCATTTAGGTGATAAAGATTATATACTAGGTCTGACTTTACTACAATGTTTTTCAATTCCCGCACAACTGCATTCTAAAGAATATCACATATTCTATAAAAACATTAATTTCAATGTCATTTTATTTTTTTACCTTTTAAGGGAAAAACATACAGAAAAAATCTAAATTCTAAGAGGACTAGCCCATAGTTTTTTATTAAATTGATTATTTTTTCTTCAGGACATAATTTTCATGATTTCACGTAACATGATTAGTAAATTTTTGGATGATTCAATGAAGGAAAATTTTTTTTCCTGGGTTTTTGGAGAGGAAATGTCCCTTCAAGATTCAATTTACTGCCATACATAGCTATACATTTTTCCATGTCAAGAAAGCTCAAGGAAATTATGGCTCGCTCATCCATAGGTGTGTTCTTTTGATATGATCATCACTTAAATATGCGTGCTTGTAATATATTTTTCTTAAAATTATGTGAAAGAGTATTCACTATCACCACTTTCATTACATCTCACAAGTGGTTTATTGAAAATGTAAACTTATATTGAATATTCTCTCTTAAATATAAAAACTTATATTTTCTTATATAGGATTATTTAAAATTAATGTTTATTGAATATGAATTCTTCTTTTCGTTTGTTATTATATTGAATATATAGGCTTATATTTCAATATTCAGTCATATTGAATATATAGACTTAGGTTTTCTACTCCCAAAAATCTTTGAAGCTTAGCTTATTCCTATTTAAAAGTGGCCCAACATCTTATTGTTTTCTGATATTTAACCATTTTTAATGCATTCAGTATGAGATCTTGGATTGTCACTAATATCATGCTCCCACTGGCTGTTTCAGATATGCTGTGTATTGAGGAACATGATGAGAGAGCATGTTCAATGTCAATTTCTTGGAACCTACAAATTATAATACTGGAATGATTGTCCTTTTCATTTTCTATTCTTTGATGATTATTCACATCCAATTCATTGTTTTTTTATTTTAAAAAATTTGATTTATCCATTTGAATTAATTTTTTCATTAATATCATTGATATCTCCATCTTTAACACTTATCATAATAATGTTAAGTCCTCTCTAGGGAATTCAAATAGAGGGAATCCTCCTCAGGAGTAACCCCCAAGTCCTTATTATTTTGGGCATCCTCCTCAGGAGTAAGGCCCAACCATAATTCTCTTAACATGGGCCTCCTCCTTCGGAATAATCCCCCATCATAATCATTAACCTGGGCCTCCTTTGAAAGAGTAATCCCCAGTCCCTTAATTTGGGAATCCTCCTAAGGAGTGAGCCCCAACCATAATTCTATTAACCTAGGCCTCCTCCATAGGAATAATCCCTAGTCTCAAATATGAGCATCCTCTTCAGGAGTAAGCACCAAGTCCCTTAAATTTTCAAGTCTTTTAACTTGGGCCTCCTTCTCAAGAGTAAGCCCCAGTCTTAATTTCTCTTAACTAGTATTAATTTACCATTCATCTGGGATTCCTTCTTAGGAGTAAAACCCAATCATAAGTCCTCTCCTAATTTGGTCCACCTTTTCATTAGTAAGCCCCAATTTAGAGTATACAAATCTCCATGAAGCACATATACCTTTATGGACCTAATCTTGGATTTCTACCCTAAAGTAAATCCTAATCTTCATTTATCTAGGCTTTCATACATACATAAGTCCCACATTATTTCTTATGATTGCATCTTTCATGGAACAATTGTCTCATTTTTACCAATACCTCTTGTTTCTCACATCGAGCAAGACTCACGTGAGCTTAGATTGTAAAAGTAATTATGACATCCTTCTTTGATCCATCAATCATAAACATCATACTCACTTACTCGAACTACGTGGGTTCTGATTCCTTTTCTAAACAAAGGATACGTAGGTATCCCATCTGTGGGTTCGATCCCAACTCTGGAATAATCCATTTCCTTCTGAATGTCAATAAACTTCATGTTCCCCACTGAGTGGCTTTAAAACTAGCATGGTCGTCATAATGACCAAGAATTTCTATATAAATGTGTCTAAGGATACCATTGCCCAAGAATATCTATCAAATACAGATGATTCTCTATCGATGAAGAACCTCGAATACATATAAATGATTCTTTAAAATTCATAAATATCAATAATTGATTGTCAGATCTAATGGAAAGCTCATTTTATACTTGGTAATGAAATAAGGATTCACAAACATAACATAAATCTACAAATAGAGTCCCGGAGTAGACAATAATTCCCCATAAAAGGTGTGATGAGTCCGACCTCCCATACTCTCGACCAATGAAAATTCCTAAGCCTCATCAGTCCACAAATAATGAGTGCCTACCATTGGAAAGTAGGTCCAAATGGATGTGGAATCATTGGATGTTTCTGGTTCTACAAACAAACCCGTTAGAAACCGATTGGAAGGTTTGAACCTTGAATCAAGGAGGTTATCCCCAAATTCTGAAGGAAATAGTAACTATGATGGTTACAAAATAAGGTATTTGAAATGGTTACATTGTAAGGAGTCAATGAGGGTTGTAAATCATATAGTAACCATGATGGATACTATTTTATGTAGGTAATTACCCATGTTACCATTATGGTTTTATTTATGATTTCATTATTTTATCGAAATATCATTTTTCACAATGAATGTATAATATACGTTATGGGTGAGAGATATATAATTGTGAAAATAGCATTATATGTTTATAAGTATTCTTGTGCTAATGGTTTCTCTATATTTTATGTCCCGTACTGAGATTCTTATTCTCATCACATTTTATATAAATGTTTTTCACTGTATCCCTAGATGATCGAAGGATATTTATGGTGACAATGTAGAAGAATCCAATTAGTTATATTGTAATTATTTTTTGAAACTCTAATTCAATGTCTTTAAGTTGTTGTTTAATTCTCCAGAACTGAGACTATAATGGTTGTCATTTGAATAATGTTTTGTGTATTTTCTATTATAATTTATTCAAAAAAATACATGGAAGGTTTTTGTATTGAATCTAGAAGTGCAGGTTTAGGACATTATAGTTGGTATTAGAGGAACGATATAGACAACATTGGAGATTGGATGTTGTGATTTTTTTGAAACATTTATGATTTTTTGTTGACTTTTAAAATTATACATAATTAAGTACACATAATAATATATTTTTTCTTAATTATTGATACGTAAATTCAGAAATATATGTACAGTGAAAAAATTTCTCCGACACAATTCTTTTAAGGGGGGATAATGTAACTTCCCATGATTTTAAAATGAAACACTATGTGCATAAATTAACTAATAAACAAAATATGAATTTTGTAATTTAAAAATTATACATAATTTTTTCACTTATGTGTTTTGAATTTTGAAAAATTGACATACATGATTGGGATCTATAAGTTGTTTGGAGTCTGATTGAAAAAACAATTTTTTCCGTGAATATTAACCTACCCTTATGAATAGAAACATACCCTCATGAATATTAATGTAACCTTAGTAATAGTACATTATCCTTATGAAGAGTAATATATCATCATGAATAGTAACATGAACCTAATAAATAGTAATGTTTATGTATGAAATGTAACTAGAACGTTATGAATAATAATAGACCCTTATAAATTGTTAATTCACAAAAGAAATTATTAATAAAATATATCCATCTTATTAGTTTCAATATAATATAATAATGTCATTATATTAGTAAATAAGTATTTTGAAAATTAATGTATACATGATCATATTTTTGAAAGTCATATATATTTAATTATAAATTTATGATTTATTTACAAGTTTAAATGAAAATTTTCCCCATTAAATGTATAGATAAATTGGTATTTTTATGAGATATGATAATATGATAATTTTAAGAGACCTTTCGTTTTTGTTAATTTTTAAAAAGAATTTTTAATTTTAAAAATGTATTGTTAAAGAAAATGATGATTTTATTTTAAAATTATATAAATCATGTTAAGAAAATTATTTTCACAAAATGGAGTTCATTTTTTAATTCAAGATGCCTAAAAATAAATAATATGATTTTTTGGATTTTATTTGTAATTCATGAATTTTTTGATGAATACTAAAATACAATAAATTATGATAAATGAAAAAACTTGATTTATTACATCATTAGTAATGGAAGTATGATTTAAGAATAATTTAATCGAACTCACACGCACTTATAACTATTTGGGGTCACATTAATCAAGACTATTAATAGTCTTGAGAACAAATATTAAGCTATTGATAAAAATAATTTAATACCCCTCCAATCTTCCACTATAAATACAACCATCATTCTCATATTCCTATAACACTTCTGAAGACAATATCATTATCAAATTTCATCCAAATCTTCTTCCCAATGATGTTCCCCACACCCATGATATGTCACCTTAATGAGGATGTTAAGGAGACTAGATCAATGGCTAACAATCGTCTTCCTTTGTCTTGGTTTCTTTTCATTTCTATTTATTTTCATATACTATCATATACTCACCTTATCCATGAAGAATAAGAGATATATAATATTACATATTCTGTATGTTATCATGTTTTGGGAAAAAATTCGACAACAATCATTATCTTCTCCCCCTCCTATAAAGACACCATTTGTGATGTGTCGTTTACCAAAATCATGGAGGATGTGTTTTCAATTTCCAATACATCATTTAATGAAAATAATAAATCCTATTAACTAGTTTAAAGTGATTTTAAATATATTATTTGACCTCTTTCATGTTCTTGTATAACATTATATGCATGGAATTAAGTTATATAACGAATAAATTTTGTTAATACTAAGGAACCGTAAAAAATGATCTAAACAAATATCATTAATGGTTTATCACATGATTTATCATCATGTCTGATAAAAAATAAATTTTGGTAACATTACATATTCTATGAAAATGTGTGTACCATTTCATTTCACTTCTAGAATTTTAGTATCATAGGATAAGATAATCAAATACAATCCGGAAATGGAAATCTTGTAAATAATTCAACCAAAACAGTTAAAGGAACCAAATAATAAAAATTAAATTGTGAAATGATGTTATGAAATTATAATATAATATATTATAAACACGAATAAATTTCTATAATTTATTAATAACTTTCTTTTAATTATTATACATTCAGTTTAAACATGTTTTAAGTAATACAAACCTGATGTAAAGGAAATTTTATCCCAATTTTAATTCATTAGGTTAAACTTATACATCATTAATTTTGTGATATTAAATTTGTTTTGGTGAGGAATGTTTATTTAATTATTTAAAATTATGTGTATTTTAAGTTTATATACATATTGCATCCACTCTATTAAGTATCACCTTAATTATGTGATATTTTAGAGAATATTTTCTTTCAAAATCCTCTTTTAAATTTCAAGATTACAAAATTCAAAAGCATAGTTTTATGTAATTATTTATGTTGTATGATTATATTATTATTATTGGTAATTTTTTATGTTCTAGGTTGGGGACTATATATCCCTCCAATATATTGGGTATGTGTATGTTTGGGGTTGACCATAAGGTTACACAAAATGTATCTATGATGGTTAGATAATAAGCCTTGAGGGTTACATTATAAGGTATCCATAAGGGTTACTTTTCATATGGTAACGATGAGGGTTAAAATTTTAAATAAGTAATTCGCCATGATAAATTTATGGTTTTATTTATTATTTCATTGTTGTATGGAAACATCATGTTTCACAGTGCGAGTACTTGATTCTTAAGGGTGAGAAGTAAGTATTGGGAAAATTATTTCATATGTTTATTAGTATCCGCATCCCAACAGTTTCACTTAATCTTTCATATCCCACACTGATATTTTTAGGCTCATCCAATTTTTTTTTAAATATATGGATTACTTTTATGATCAATGGTATATGAAGCTTCTAATGTAGATGAATCACATTAGATATATTGTAATTATTTTTTGTAAACTATGATTCATTATATGTAAGTTGTTGTCTTATTCTATAGAACCTAGAACATAAAAGTTCATCATTTTTATATTGTCCATATATATCTTTATTATATATTTTATGAAAAAATATATACAATATGTTTTAGTACTAAATCCAGATATGATGTTTATGGTATTTCCACCTTAATTATAAAATGTTTGCCTTATAGAGGGGAGAACATGTGAAGAACCTACAATATGCATGTTGTTATGATACTATGCTCCATGACCTCATGGTTAGTTCCACTTAGGTAGAACGTAAGTTCTATTCAACACAAAGTTGGTGCACAGTCAGGCTAACAGTACATGACAATCAGTGCAAGGTCTTTTCATTATAATAGTGTGCCGCACAATTGGTGGATTGTTTTTCCAAAACCGTTTGGATAAACCACACAACATGGTTTTGAGGTTGTGTTTCCCTCGGAATCCGGGAATGACTGCCTTGATGGGAGGTTCAAACATTCTTGATAGGTTTCTAACGAGTTTGTTCGTAGAACCGGAAACATCCAATGATTCCACATCCATTCGGACAAACCTTCCAAAGGTAGGTGCTCATTAGTTTGTGGAGTGATGAGGCTTAAGAATTTCCATTGGTCGAGAGGATGGGAGGTTGGACTCATCACACCTTTTTGAGGGGAATTATTGTCTACTTCGGGACTCTCTTTATAGATCTATGTTATGTTCGTGAATCCTTATTACATTACCAAGTATAAAATGAGCTTTCCTTCAGATATAACAATCAATGATTTAATATGTAGGAAATTTAGAGTATCTTTTATATGTATTCGTGGTTCTTCATCGATAGAGAATCATCTGTATTTATTAGAGATTATTGGTCAATGGTACCCTTCGACACATTTATATAGAAGTATATTGGTAATTATGATGACCATGCTGGTTTTAATGTCACTCAGTGGGGTACATGAGATTTATTTTCATTCAGAAGGACATGGATTATTTTAGAGTTGGGATCGAACCCGCAGACGGGCTACCTACATATCCTTTGTTTAGAAAAGGAATCAGAACCCACGTAGTTCGAGTAAGGGAGTATGATGTTTATGATTGATGGATCAAAGAAGAATGTCATAATTACATTTACACTCTATGATCACGAGAGACATGCTCTGTGTGAGAAACAAGAGGTATTGGTAAAAATTAGACAATTGTGCCATGAAATATGCAATCATAAGAAATAATGTGGGGATTATGTATGTATGACTGCCTAGATAAATGAAGGTTAGGATTTACTTTAGGGAAGAAATCAAGGAACAGGGTCCATAATGGTATATGTGCTTGATGGAGATTTTGGATACTCTAACATGGGGCTTACTCTTAAAAAGGAGGCCCAAATTAAGAGAACACTTATGATTGGGTTTTACTCCTAAATGGAATCCCAGATCAAATCTAAATTAGGGGTGGTTAAGAGAAATTAAGACTGGGGCTTACTCTTGAAAAGGAGGCCCAGGATAAGAGATTTGAAAAATTAAGGGACTTGGGGATTACTCTTGATGTGGATGCCCATATTGGAGACTGGGGCTTACACCTGAAAAGGAGGCCCAAGTCAAGGATTATGACTAGGGCTTATTCCTGAGGAGGATTCCCAAATTAGGGGACTGTGGCTTACTCCTAAGGAGGATGCCCAGATTAGGGAATTTTATTAATTGGGGCTTACTCCTAAGGAGGATGCCCATGTTAAGAGTTATGACTAGGACTTACACTTGAAAAGGAGGCCCATATTTGAGACTGGGGCATACTCCTAAAAAGGATGCCCATGTTAGGGGATCTAGGGCTTACTCTTAAAGAGGATTCCAAAATTAGAGGACTTATGAATGGGGATTATTCCTGAAAAGGAGACCCATGGTAATGAATCTATCATCTTAAAGGATGAGGTTGAATGAATGAAATCTCAATCTTTAGTGACATAAAGATGTGTAAATGACTAGGTTTTGAGAGATATTCCACATAATTCCATTCAGATAAGGAAGTCAAATCAAGAAATCATTCCATAAATGGATTTGATGAGTTTATTGAGGACCATATCTTGAATAGGAAGGGTGGAATGGCTTAAGAGGGGTGAAATGGGAAAGAAGGGCACCCAAAAAGGCAGGTGCGAGAAAGTCCTGGTAGGCGCGCAAGTACTGAGTGGGCGTGCAAGTCCTGGTCATGCAGGTATGCCCGCACGACACATGGTGTACATGCGCGATGGTTAACCAGAAGGGTAATACTTGAGCGACTCTTTATTAAAGCCTTTAGAATCCTCTTGAGGTTCTTCCAGAAGAGGGGAGCGCATGTTCTATTGAAGGAGCAAGGCTTTGCGCAAGTGTGTCCTTTTCCCTTAAGGGATGGCCACTCAGGCGTGCAAGTGTTGATGATTTTCAACACCTAGGCCTTCCTCTCCCTCTTTAGATCTTCTGTTCTAGGTAACAAATTACCTTAGAATTGCTTCAGAAGCTTTGAGAAGAGACTACGGCACCGGGAGCTCAAATCTGAGTTTCTGGAAAAAATCCTTTTCGAATGGGGGGCCCACATGGTCTATTTATAGGCAGGAGAAGACCCCCGGGCAGTTATTACTTAGGTCGTGCAAGTCACTTGCGCGACCACTAGACGACGCACAAGTGGACTTGCGTGACAGTGATAGAACTTGCGCGACACATGTGATTTTGATCCCTTGTTCATTCATTAGTCGAGTTTTGATATTTTCTTCAAAGGATGGATCAATTTGTGAAAAGTCATTTCCCTTTACATTCCTTGGGACTCTGTGACGAAAAAGGAGCATCAAAGAAAGTCCCCCCCTTAGAGTTAGATCCGAAAGAAATGAGTATGTAACTCTGTGGAAAAGAAGAAAACCAAAAGAAAGGTGACACTGAAGTCTTGATGGCGCAGAGGGCGGCACGCAAGTGCACATCACGTAGGGCCTGGGTGCAATGGGTGTAGGTACGCAGATAGGACGCCTGGCCTATTAATATGCATTCATTGGCCGCTCTTCGCATCTGATTCTGAATTCTTGAGCTCTCCCCGTGAAAGTCATCTTCTTTCCGTTGTTTCCTCGTCGTCGCGCAGCTGTCAAGGTAATAGGACTTGCGCGGTGAAAACATGCACGTAAAAAACATGCGCGACACATCTAACACTTGTGCGACACATCCATACTTGCACGCCATAATTCCTTAGCCATTTCTTCGAATTTCTGTCACAATGTTTATGAAAACTAAATCCATTTAAGAGTAAAATTATTCAACTCTTGTGCAGAATCAATTTCTCTTAGACCTGGAATAGTTGATGAACTGGCTAGAAAGCGGATAGATGATATGATGGACATCATTGGCCATGATTATTATACTGTCAAAGATAGCAATCTTCTGGATTTGGCTAAGTATCTAAAGAAATATCATTGTGACTTCCCACAGATCACTTATCTTCCTTTGTATGGCTATGGTCATCTATGAGAAGTTACCATTCCAGCAGAAAAGAACTATCTTCCATTTTCAAGGTCCCATAATTACACCAACATTGCTTCAGAAAATACCTCAGTTGGAGGAGTATTTCTAAGTGATGGAACAGTGGAGGAGGCCTACGTGATGCATGATATCCCTTGCACACCAGATCTGACAAATCATACACCTGAGCCGCAACCACATTGTCATCCTTCAGTCTTCTTGAAATGCTCAGATGGATCAATAGAAAGGCTAGAAGAAAAGTTAGGACTTCCTTCTGGGGGGATGCGTGAAGACAACTTGGATGTGGGTATACTGGGTGCGACAAACCTATGCTAAGTTTGTCGAGGTTCTGAAGGGAGACGAAATATATGAAGCTGTCTGGGTAGGGAAAACATATGTTTATAGACATTATAACTTCGTGCCGGATATACTCAGCCACTGGATCCCATCAACTAATTCGTTCCATCTGACTCGTGGATAAGTAGGCATTAGTATGTGGGATGTCTACATGATCTCAGGGGCTCCAATTTTGGGTGATATGTATGATGAATTCATTCCCCCCAAGGTGAAATGGAATGATTCAGAGAAAACACCTGCTTTAGCTTCAGAATTATTTAAGATCTCCCACAGGCTCAATAGTTCAGAGACCTTATTAAATCATTCTAGAAAGGATATTCATCCAGGGGAATGGATGAATATATTTCTTATTGAGAAGAAAGGGAGGGGTCCAAATGAGAAGGAGCCGAAAGAAAAAGGATCCAAGAAAAAGAAATCCAAGGATAAGAGGACCAAACGTCCTACCACCTGCCCAAAACCTGAGAAGAGGGGTGCTCCTGGCACATTCTGGCCAACTCTAGAAGCAGGAGAGTTCGAGAAGTGGGGTTATGAGCTGAATCAAAGAATACCACAGAATAATCGTCTAGAGGGCTCTTGTAAATGTGGCTCAGTGTTTATCTCTTGCCAGTCAGGGATTCGAAGGGAGGCGTCAGGCCAGAGACCTTTATCATTGCGGCAAAGTTGTCTTAGGAAAAAATGGTTGGGTTGGCTACCCCCATTTTATCAAATATTCAGAGGATATTACTTTAATCCTTCATGGGTAAATCTCATTTAAGAATAATGGGACCATTCCATGTTTTATGGGGATGGATCACCACTCACTTCAAGGATTATAATGTACAGAATAGATTACAAATTCCGGGAAGTTATTTCAGGCCGTCAGTGCAAGCATTCTCTGGAGTTTCTCCATTAGATGTTAATTCCTATGACATGAACGTGATGCTGATCATGTTTAAGGAATTCAACTTCTTTCCCTATGGAAGTCTGCCAACCGGGCAGTTTGTAGATGATGGAACATCCCATTTGGATTTGAGGGCATACATGCTAGCTTGCTGGGATGATGTGATAGTTACCAGGATTGACGGAGAAATCATATGCGAGGCATGTGCTCCATATAGATTTGCAAGTCAATTCAAATGTCCACAAAAGATTTCTATATCTCCTCCAATACATGTCAGGTTAGAGCAACATCCAATGGTTTCTTGGCAACTATGGCTGCTGACATCAAGGGAGAAGACAGGGGCAGTATTTGATCTACCAGTTGAAAAAGCGGCACATAATTGGACTACATATTATGCTGAACACTGGATACCATAATACCCCAAAGGGTTATTGAATCACATAGTTTATCATGTGGGGAAAAGGAAGAGTACTGTAGAGAAATAAACCCTTCCTCATGAAGGTGATTCTTCCCCACCTGAAGTTGATTCGACAGACTCCTCCTCTAGAACTGATTCACTGGATTCTCATGATATGGATGATGAGGCACAACCAGTGGAAAAGCGGTTTCGTGCCTGATATAATCCTCTGGTCAAAATTAAAAGACACACTCCATAAACTTCTAGTGAGTTACTTTATTATAGTAATTTAATCACTGCTACTTTATAAAGCAATAAGACTTTACATTCTTATTCACTATCTATAGTTGCAGGAGCTGGGAAGAAATTGAAGTCAAACATTATAAGGCCTTCCTCGCAGCCTACATATCTAAGACCAGAGGTTGTCCAGCTATGGCAGAGTTTATATTGTGGTACTGAGACCGCCTCACTGGATTTGTGTGAGGGCCTACAACTTCCTGTAATAGGGAATCTAATGGCTTCTACAAATCTTAAATACGAGGATGACCCCAATGATGTGCGGGCTTACATCAGAGATTTGGAAATGCTCATCTAGGCCACTGATGAGTCTGTTCCTGTCACCAGGAGGGTGAAGGAAATGATTGAATGTGGCACCACTGTGGGGGCTGGTGGTTCTAGAGATGAGGAGTGGCATGAGTATGTGGCTCATGAAGATGTAAGTTTTCTTTCTTTATTTTCTTTGCAGCGTGATTTCAGTCGAAGATTTGTTATATAAGGAAGCTATTTTCTTCATCATACAGCTTCAAAAGAAAGCAACTGTGGTTCCTTCGCCACAGTATAGCTCTGTTGGTACTTCCATCGGGGATGCTGCTGATTCTACTCGCGAACAAGGCGAGATATCTCCAGGCCAGTAGGCCATGAATGAGGCGTTGGACATAGCCTTCAATTAGCCAATCCAAGTTACAATAAGGGAGACAACCGATACTCCCAAAAAACCAAAGAAGAAAAGGCAATGAATAAGGAATTCCACAGCTAAATGCTTCATTAGTAGTGGTAAGTCCTTCGAGTAATCATGAGTTTATACCCATGAACACAAGGTTACTCATATTTCTGGGGATTGCAGGGGGTTCTTCAATTTCCTTCCTGAGGGAAAGGACTGATCCACCTTCAAAGACTATAGAGGGTGATGTGGAACAATCACAGATCCAAGCTAACATGGCTGGTCCTGGAGAAGAGCTATAATCTATTCCCAGTATCCCTCCTGTTGTTGTTGTAATAAGAGAAGAACTTGATCCTGGTATGTCAACAATGCTTCATAAAAATGTTGAATGAAAAACCGACTGATTTCCATTCTATGATACATTAGGTTCAGCTACAGCATTAGAGCTTCTGGAGACTGTTGAAAATGATGAAACTGACACTGTGATTTTACCCAAAGATACTGTCCAGGGTCAGGGGCTGCAGGATGTTTGTCGTCAAGAAGACACACCAAACGCTCTCACTGGTGAGACTAACCAGGATTCTGAAATATAATTGGATGAAATGATGAATCATGTCATGTATTTTGAATAATTTTATTATCATGCTAAGTTGTCTTGTGATTTAGAAGACCTTGGCCGTGAGTTTTATCCTTCGCCCAGTAAATTTTCTTATAATTTACACTTATATTCATGACTGAAAATGATACGCAGTTCCATCTATAGAAACTGATGAACTACGAATGCCTGAAAAGGGTGTGGACATTGATGTCAACCCTACCATTGCAGAAACATTATCTCAAGTAGAGCTAAACCTAGTAAACCCTCCTGAGACCCATCTTGAAGATCTTGTTGAGACTATGAATGATGGGGAAGTGTCTTCTCCGGTTTCTGACCCACCGTCGGGTAAGGGATGACAATATTTGTGATTGCACTTAACTTTCATGACAATCGATTCTTTTGTTATCCTTTGAAGCTAACTAAATCTTTCAATTAATTATGTAGGGTTGTCAACTACAGTGGCTAAGTCTGGAGGTGAAGCCTCAGCCACTTCCCCCACGGGAATTGAAAGCGAAGAAGCACAAGTTAGGAGGGAAAGAACAGAACATGGCACTTCCTTAAGTGCATTAATCCCAGATTACCTACCCCCTGTGATGATGATGTTGAATCAGAACCAGAGATGCTTAAAGCGTTCATCTTTTCACGATGCAAGGCATGGAACAACATATGTAAAATCATATCTGAGGTACCTTTAGAAGAGTTATCATCAAAAATTCCTCGATTTTCCTCCCAATTTGTCATACTAGGACTGGGTGGTTTTGGATATGAAAAGATCCATACCACAATGAAACATATCATCTTCATGAGGGAGCAGGAGCAAAAGTGCAGCGAAGATATGACCAGGGTGAAATTGTCAGTTAACATCAGCGAATTTGAGGCTGCGGTATCCCAAGATGAGGCTGATTATACTACCAAGATGAAGGAACTAATGCATAAAATCAAAGAAAAAGTCATTCAGCAGGTGCAGCTCCAGCAACAGTTATATTCTATTACTGGGGAACTTGATCAACCCAAAAATTCATTGGAGGGAGCTCAAACGAATGGTATGAAATCCATTGCAGATGCCTAGAAGGCACTCTATCAAGATGAGCAGAGTGAAGTAGATCGAGTGCACGAGCTTTAAGTAGTTGCTGATGAAGCTCGAGATGTTGTACATCAAATGAAGACTTCTGTTGATAATCATTTGGAATCTCCTTGGAAAAGAGAAGAGACTCCAATCTGTGGATGTCCTTATAAATCTTATGCATCAATGAAAAACACTTTCACCTTCACTCATTTGTACCTGTATTCTCTTTTCCTACATGCTTCAAATTTTACCTAAGCCAATGGGCCTAGTAAGGATAGTTTGATTTTTACTAGGATTATTGTAAATAACCCTAAAAACATACAACCTTTTAATTTCTCAATGTTATCTAAATCATACAAAATGTATGTTTAGTGAGATGGTAACTTGACTTTTATTCAGAGTTCCCTTGTCTTTTTTGGGAAGTTTAAAGTCATGCACGTCGGACACAAAAAAAGCCTAATGTTTAAGGACGAAATAGCATTGACCGAAATGGATTAGAATTGACTCAATTCCTTGAAAATTCATCTGAAAACATATTACCATACTCTTGTACGACGAAATATATGTAATCTATGACTTAAGAATATTTGAATATGAGGAATGAAATGAAAAAGATCTAAAAGGAATTAGAAGAAGTAGTTTCCAAGAATGAAGTTACCATTATTTAACAAACCTGTTAGGGGGATGAATTATTTAGGGACACCTAAGGGCATTGGCTGCATAGTTAAATAAAATAGTATCTTTTGGCTAACAAGTCTGTTATGTAGACTGTTTATGCAAGGCCACCTATGGGAACGTGCTGCATAGTCAGGCAAAAGAACTCTCAGAAATTAACTTTCCTAGTTCTTAAAGCCGGTGAAAGTTTATGGAGGTTCAAATCTACCAACGTATAGAGTTTTCTATATGGAAAGAGGTACTTGAATATGGAGAATATATTTCCAAACAAGATTATTGAAGAACTAGAGGAGTATCACTCCTACGAAGGTCTGACCCAAACGCAGGGAAGGATAATATAATCCATACACTTGAATAATTTCAGATCATGAAAAAGGATATGGGACAAATATGTTAAGGATGGATATTATTGCGGATCCCTACATACTGTCATTGAAGAAAAATAAGGAAAAAAGAGGCTTTCTTCCCAGGAATGAAGTTAACACTATCTGACATACCCGTTAGGGGGTTGAATTATGCAGAGCCACCTAAGGGCATAGGATGCATAGTCAAATAATAGTATCTTTCGGCTAACAAGTCTGTTATGTAGATTGTTTATGCAAGGCCTCCTATGGGCACGTGCTGCATAGCAGACAAAAGAACTCTCAGAAGATTGACATTTTTGTGACTAGATGTCATGAAAATGGTTATGAGGATCTGAAAATATTTAAGGTTAGGATTATGACACATAATGATGGGTATTGTTCAATGTATATAGAGATACATAGATCAACACTAACCATAATCATATTGTGGCTGGGTCCTGAATTGAAATGTTGGACTTCACTACGTATCCGATAAGGATGAGAATTAAGCCATACGTAGTTCTTAAACTATAGTTTAACGTCGTTTGGGAAAAAGGATTAGATATCTATGTTTAGGGTCATAGAACTAGGACCATTGTAAGAAATACATAGTGTGTGTTTTCATGGGGACTTTTCTGCCAAGGTACTGAAAATGGAATTTGGGGTTAGGGCCAAAGACTTGGGGTTGGATTCGATAGACACTCGAACGTTCCAACATATCCCATAAGGATGGGAATCAATCCCACATAGTTCTAGAAATACCAGCTGTACAAATTTGGTTTGTACATGTGAAGGGTGAAAAGGGGACTTTAGTGCAATGATGGATTAACCAATGATAAAAGGATCGGGCACTGCCATATATATACGTAGTCATTGAAATGAAACATGATTGAAAAATCAATGAAAATAATGGTTCCCTCTCAGGCGAGGGTATCAAAGAAATTTGTAGTTTATTGTCATAATGGAGAAAAGTGTTGTATAGTTTAATGTCATATAACAAGGACAAAAGTGAACCAATGTTAAGATAATGATTCTAAGGGCGGTTTCACGAATTAACATCGTATGAGATGGGGACGAACCGACGTGAAGAGATTAGTTTTGGGCTTGATCCATGGGAAGTTGCGTACGTACCCAGCCTAGAAGGCAAGGATCAAAGTCTGTGTAGTTCAATTAATGAATGAATTAATGATCAGGTTGTTCTTGGGGACAATGACCTAAAAAATGATGTTAGGACATTCACATGGTTAGCGGCCCCGAGAGAGTGTTATGGTTGAGGTTTCCTCTAAGCTCACGTGATTCATACTCGGTGTGAGAAATAAGAAGTAACAACAAACTTAACGATGCATAGATTAAGGTCATGTAGGACATATAAAGGGACTATGCAGTTTAAAGTCGTGTAGTTAGGACTATTGGTGCTACACAGTTTTGTGTCATATAGCAGGGACAAAATATAGTTTAATGTCATGTATGACGTATCACATACATTATGTACAGTTTAGCGTCATGTAGTTAGGACGATGGGGACAATAGAGTTTAACGTCATGTTGGACGAAAGGGGGACTATGCAGTTCAATGTCATGCAGGGAGGACAATAGAGTACACCATTTTAACTTCATGTTGGACGCATTATGGATTTATTTTTCCCACATTTTAATGTCATGTTTGACGAAAGTGCGATTTGTTTAAGGTCATACATGACCTTTGATGATTATTTAGTTTAACTTCTTTCCCGATGTAAGGGACTTTTATACAGTTTAGTGTCATATAGTTAAGACGTCACAGTTTAACGTCTTGCTGGATGTAAGGGACATGCAAATAGTTTAGGGTCATTTTCATGGACCGTTGATGATGCAGTTTAAGGTCATACAGGACCTAGTTGCAGTTTTAGGTCATACTGGACCATTTAGGGAACTCTTTCACAGTTTAACGTCATGTGGGACGAAAGTACAAATAGTTTAAGGTCATATGAATGGACCGTTGCTACATAGTTTAACGTCATATAGGAAGGACGAGAAAGGTACTTTGCAGTTTATACCAAATACATCTTAAACAATATGGCATTTGTTGGAGTAGTTATGAGTTCTCCATCCATTGAGATTAATGAATAAGCTCTATTGGAGTAGACCATATGTATTGAATAAGTTCCTTCCCATTTTGGCTCAAGATTGGGAGGTTTCTTTCCTGGTATCATTGGAGTTCTGAGAACTAATACCAATTCTCCCTGAGTGATTGAACGAAGATGATCTTTTTTGTTAAAATCTTGTGCTATTCGATTCTGATAGACTTCTATGTGGTGTAAAGTGCACAATATTTTCTCATCTAACAATTCCAATTCATTCAATATCTTTTGAGAGTGTTCATCTGTAGATGATTGATCACAAATGGCCTCTATGAACAAGGGTAGTTGAACTTCAATGGGAAATATGGCTTCTGTTCCATATACCAATGAATATGGAGTTGACAGAGTTGCAGTGCGGGTGGTAGTCCGATAAGCCCATAAAGAATGAAGGAGGTTATCAGGACATGACCTCTTATCTTCATCTACCATCTTTTGATGTATATTTGAAAGTTTCTTGTTAAAGGCTTCTATCTAGCAGTTGGCGGCTGCATGATACCGAGATGAATGGTTGGATTTGATGTTGTATTCTTGATACAACATCTTCATCTCGGATGAACAGAAATTGGTGCCATTTTCTGTCAATATGGTATGAGGGACACCAAATCTGGTAATGATGTTAGACTTTATGAAGCTAACAACTCATTTAGAACTGACTTCTTTGAGAGGTATTGTCTCTACCCATTTGGATAAGAAGTTAGTTGCAGTAAGAATGTACTTAAACTGCTTGGCCGTAGCCAAAGGGTAAGGTCCCACCACATCCATTCCCCATGTAGAAAATGGAAATGAGTATTTAGCTGTATGAAGCAAATATGGAGGTTGATTAATGATGCTGGAATGTGCATGGCATGAATGATACTTCTTTTTGAAATCAACACAGTCTCGTATCATTGAAGGCCAAAAGTATCCAAGCCTTCAAATCTGATCAGACAGTCTATGTCCAGACTGGTGGGCACCACAGACTCCTACATGCACTTCATTCATGACAACCATTGTCTCTTCACCATCAATGCATCTGAAGAAAACTCCATCAAAACCACGTTTTTAGGGAATTTTCACTATGTGGCATGGGCTATCATAAAGAGTAAAATTAACCACATGTCGCCGGATTTGTTCTTTTTCATCTCTATCAGGTGGAAGTGTTCCATTTTGAATGTATTCCCTGATAGGTGACATCCATCCTGCAGTATGACCATACGGTTCAGGAATGGGACAAATTTCATTAATTTCCCAAGTTCTGATCTGAACATAAGGTGAAATTGCATGACGGTGGGAAATACTAAAGGTTGTATCGTCTCGATTTGGATCTACCAGTGCTGTGGCTATATTATCCAATGCGTCAGCTTGAGCATTTTGTGATCATGGGATATTAGAAAATTTCGGTTCCAAAGGTAATTCCGCCATTAATTCTCTGACATAATCATACAAAGGGATTAGTTCTTCTTTTCTGATGGCATAATCCCCATTGACTTGTTTGATTACCAGGTATGAATCACCTTTCACCTTTAAGTGATTCAATTGTTCTTGAAGTGGTAATTCCAAACCTACAATGAGATCTTGGTATTCTAATTCATTATTGGTACCACCATTCCACAATAAGAAGGAATAAGGTAACACTGCCTTACCTGGAGAAATGAGTACAATTCCTATGACAATTTTGTTGAATTTAGGATTTTCCATTTTCTTCCCCGTTGAACATATGGAAGCACCATCAAAATACATTTCACATGCCTGAGGACTTTCTTGAATAGAGAATAATTCCTCATCAGGGAGTTCAATATCTGATGATGTGTCTTCCCCTGAAGGGTGTTCAGCTAGGATATCAGCCAGAGCATGGCCCATTATTTCCTTTTGAGACACATTCTGAATGTCGAATTGCTGCAAAATAACTGCCCACCTTTCCAGACGTCCTGTAAGCATTGGACGACTTGGGATAAATTTGAGCAGGTTATTGCGAGATACCAATTGGACCTCGTGATGTTGCAGGTAGTGTCTCCACTTCTGAACTGCAAATATTAATGCCAGGCACCACTTCTCAATACATGAATACCAGGTTTCTGCTTCATGCATGGTTCGACTGAGATAGTAGAGGTTTTTTTCATTCCCAGCATCATTCTTTTGAGCTTGGAAGGCACCCAATGATCACTCTAGAGGTGTCACATAGAGGATAAGTGGTCTTCCTTCAATAGGTGGCATGAGTATCGGTGGACTCATGAGGTATATCTTGAGAATATAGAATGCTTCTTGACATTCTTCAGTCCACTGATAAGTGACTCCCGTCTTCATCAATTTGGTGAAGGGTAAACTTTTGCCTGTTAAATTGGTGATGAAATGCCGAATATAGGCTAAGTGTCCTTGAAGTCCTCTTAATTCATTAAAATTTTTAGGAGGTGACATACCAAGGATTGACTGGGTCTTCTCAGGATCAACTTTAATACCATGATGTCGTACAACAAAGACGAGAAATATTCCTGAGGTTACACCTAAATTACATTTTATGGGGTTCATCTTCCAATTATGTCGTCGAAGCTTGTAGAATATGACTTCCAAATCAGCCAAGTGATTGAACATTTTTTGGATTTAACTACCAAATCATCTACATAGCATTCAAAAAACATCCCTAAGAAGGGGTTGATGATACGATGCATGGAACGCTGATAAGTTGCACCTACATTCTTAAAGCCGAAGGGCATTACCCTGTAGAAAAACATACCCTGAGGGGCTCTGAAGGATGTAGATTCCTCGTATTCTAGGGCCATTAGGATATGATTATATCCATAATATCTATCCATGAAGGAAGGTACCTCATAGCCAGCTGTTTCATCAATTAGATGCTGTGTAATCGAAACTGGGAAATCATCCTTAGTACAATGCCGATTAAGATATCTGAAATTGATGCAAAATCTAATTTGACCATTCTTTTTCTTTACATGGACAATATTAGCCAACCATTTGGGATATTTATCTTCTTTGACAAAGTTATATTTGATAAGCTTATCCACTTCAGCTTCAATTTCAGAAGCATATGTTGGGTGTGTTCTTCTCGCAGCTTGCTTAATTCCTTGATGTTCTTCAGGTAAACCCAGATGATGAGTAGCAACATCATGTTCAAGAACATGAATTTCTGTATAGTTCCATTCATATATTCTCTATTTTAATTTGGAAAATAAATATACATCTCTTTCTCTTCAAGAGTCATGGTTGCACTGATTGAAGTGGGGTGTGGATCTCCTTTTGTACCCAGATTTATTTCTCTGAGTTCATCCACAGTGGAAGAGATACCTTCTTCAAATGCTGGAGGAGAATCTCTATGATCTTCATATTCTTCTTCTTCATGTGTTATTTCTTCCATTTCTACTTGCATAGTAGATGATAAAGTAGAATTCTCATGATCCGAAAAGATGTCAAAATTAGCATATCTTGAAGAAGAAGCTTCGATTTCCGACCCGATTGATGATGGAGGGTCTTCTTTGGGTAATAAAGTGGGGATGATGGATTGAGAATCGACATCAATGTTCACCTTCGATGTTGCAATAACTTCTTCTGGCCTAATTGGTGAAGTATAGACTTGTTGGATTTCAGCAGATGAAATGAAGATGTCACCATTTGTGATTTCATCACTGCTTGGTAGATTACCAATTTCTCTCATGTTGTCTGGCTCGATTGTCGTAATTGACATTATGGATCTTTCCATAAGAGTATTTTTATTTGGGTCTATCTTGTCAATTTGACCGATAGGCAAGACATAATCTGTTCTCACATGTGTAAATGGATTTACTGGAATTTTTTCCAAACCCTATGGAGGATTCACTTTGGTAATCTCCTTTGTTATGGATTTCTCCCTTTGCTTCATGTGATAGAATTCCGTCTCAATGTATTGAGACTCACATGTCTTGAACGGGGCCTTATCTCCATAAAATGTCCCAACATGACCATCGAAACAATATTTGAGACATTGATGGTACGATGAAGGGATAACCGCATGTTGATGTAGCTAGGGTCTTCCAAGGAAGATTTTGAAGGCTGAGTCTTGATCAAAAACCATGAAATCTGAATTGGATACAAGATCTCCAAACTGAGTTTTGAGTGTAACATCACCCAGTGTTTCTTGTTCATTTTTATCATATCCCTGTAGCATCATGGTGGAAGGAGATAAATCATATTCTGTGAGGCCCAATCGACGAAGCGTACGAATGGGCATGAGGTTGACTCCTAAACCATTTTCAATGAACGACCTTCGAACATCCACACCATTGACCTTTCCAGACAAGTACAATGGTCTAATATGTCCATTCACGACATCATCTACATCTTCATCAGTAAAAGATATTATTTCATGGCATTCTGCAGGATTATTCTCTATGTGATAGACTTCAGCTACAGCAATTTCAGTTTCAATCTACTGAGGATTTGACAAAGCCTCAATGGGTGCTTCCCAAATATCTTTTGACAGATTCAGGGCATCCAGAATTGATAAATTGGATGGTGCATGGGCCATGTGTTTCAATATATCATACTTTTGTTCTAGAGTTCTGTGTTTCCCAATAGGAATATATAGTTTACCAGGTACCTTGGAAGCAGATTCTTTGGAAGTTGATGCATCTTGTTTTGGGAATGGAGTTGGAAATATTCCCGGTTTTGGAATATTAGACCGATTAAGTCCATTTACTTGATAAGAGGACGAATATGGAACCTTCAACCGGTCTTCCAAAATAACTGTTCCAGGACTGAATTTTCTATTGGTAGAAGAACTTGATTGTTCTTGCTGATCTCGCTGAAGGGCTCTACCATGAGTTTCAACTGCGTACACAGTTCTAGCAGTGGTATAATTAGAATAGTGGCTTTTGAAATATCCACTTCTTCCCCTGTATCCTAAGCCCCTGGAACTTCCTATGATTCCTCTGTTTGATACAGGGAATTCAGGCTCGTTGAAATCGAAACTACGACTGCCATATGGATCTGTTAATTGAATCATATTAATATAACCAAAGATTAACTCTACATCTGATGAAGACTCTGCCTGATTAGCCTGTTTAGGATGTGTCGTTTGGTGGGGATGTGCCTGTGGCTTTGAAGTAGATGGAATGAAGTCCGCCAAATTCAAATACAACTTAGGATTTCACACATACTCATGTTCTTCTGATTCTTTTTCTTTATTTGAATCATGTTGTTTCATTGAGGACTTTCCCTCTAATGAAGAGGGTTTTTCCGCAACATTCATGGCAGAAGACAAAATTGGTTTCTTTAATTGTGTTCGCAAAATAGCATGAGTTTGATTGATTGTCTTTCTGACCATCCTATCAACATACTTCTGTTTATTTTTTCTTTTGACTTCTTGCCATTCACCTTCCTCCTCTGGAACAATAGCAGTGACACATGCTACATGGGTTGTGGAGCCATTCAATGTGATCGGTCCCGAGTCGACCATCTTTTCCAGGAGTTCTTTGAAGACAAAACACTCCTAGATGGGATGCCCCAACATTTGATGAAAAGGGAAATAATTGGGACGGTCTTCATCTCCTTTATTGTTTGGACTATTTGGCATTGGTAATTGAACCAAATTGTTTTCCAGAGCTGAAATGAAATAAACATGAACTTGTTCATTTCGGAAAGAGTATGTTTTACTCTTCAGATCCTCAAATTGTTGTCACCTTTGATCTTTTTGATCGTCTGGATGAAAATAACTTTGTTGTTGGCACTCAGAAGGTGGAGCCCTGCGAGAAGATGAAGGTTTTGAGGTAAAAATAGGTACAAGTTCTTGTTTAAGCATAACTGTAGCAGTTTATTATTTACCCATTCCCCTTCCTGGAGCTGATGGAATTACACGAGATTTAGCCTTAGCATGTATAAGGTAATCTTCAATCTACTGAGCGATTGATGTAAGGTCTCGAAACCCTCCTCTGTATTTCACAGGGATTATCAGCGTGCGTAATTCGTCACACAGATTGGAAACAATTAATCTTGAGAGAGTTCTAAACTCAAGTAATATGTTAATCCATTCCATCAAGCAATCAAATTAGAAACCCTCTCATTCTCTGTAACGCCCCGACCCCAGCTACCCAGATCCGGTGCATTACTTCGTAACATTGTCATGATCACAAAAGATCAAGTCTCGAAAGACCGATTAGTTTAGTATCTTTGGAAACACTAGATACATTCATAAACGTTACATTACATCATAAAGTGAAAAACTACAATAACAAAGTATCCATAGTCCACTCTCATATCATCTTCTGACAATCCCTGCAGGTCATTCATAAAATACTTCTTCACATCATGGAAAATATTGAAACATTGAAAGGGGTGAGCTCATATGCTCAGTAAGGATAACAATATTGCGAAAGCTTTCATAAATAAACATAAACATTTAAGTCAATGTATAACTAAAACAAAAGCCTTTTAATCTTGAACATCAACATAATATGGAAAAAGTAAAATGAGATAATTCCATTCACTTCTTCACATGGATATTCTACTGGTCGAATAATCACATGCAATATCAATAACCACTTTCATAATGATGGAATGCATAATGCCAGACTATCATAACCACGTAGTCAAAGCCTCATGCGAAGACCACAAATAAGATTTTTTCAAGGCCTCGTGCCAAGACACTAGTTTGTCTCATGAGACTTGCCGATGCATCGAGGAGCTATAGCGGGCTCCACCCGTCACTTATTAAGTCCAATGCATTATTCATATGAATAGGTTTAAACATATCATAAACCATAACATAATCGTATCACATGAAACATGCATAAATGAAACATAACATTTCCACATTTCAATCACAAGATTTCAATACAACACATTGATATAAAAAAAATTCTTTCAATACCATTTTCAATAGCAAAATAAAATAAAGTTAAAACTTTGTATTTATTTTTTATTAAAAAAAAGTGATGGCTTGTAGAGGAATCCGAAACTCAAATAATGGTCATGGTGGCGGAGAAGTCGTTGTTGTCGCATATGTACGGAAAGAAAAACATTCCCTTTTTGTCGTTTAGTAAAACGCTTCTTATAAAAATATTCCTTTTGAATAAACATAAATGTCAAAGGGATTTATACACCGTATAAAAGAAAGTTGTGTATAAAACCAAATATGCCTCAATGAAAGAAGATTGAGACGAAGTCCTTAAAAAGATCATTTTTAAAATAAAATAGATATATTATGTGTATTCACTATAGGTACAAATAAAGAAAGTAAAAATACAAAATATGATATAATAACATCATGACATAATTTGAAAGTAGGAGATTAACCCAACGAATGGAAATTGGGTTAAGACGTTCCCTTACCTCATGTCCGACTTGACTCAAACATTATTTAACCTCCTGAATAATAAACTAGAGTTAATATCTACCTTATTAAGAACCATTTTCAATTTCATTATCCTTTTTATATCACTTATTACAATGTTATGAACGTTATGTAATTATTTATGTTAATAACGGTCGTTTTGTCGATCTTTGGTACTTGTGTCAACTATAACCTTCTCATAACTACAAGTTGTTCATGTGATGAAATATCCATTATATCCAAAATTATATTCATGATTTAGATATCATATATATCATATATATCCAGTATATACATTCATTCATAATATTACGTAACATTTATAGGTAAGAAATGAAATGCACCGTTCATGGAGACGGTAAGCCGTACGTACGCATGAACGCTTTTTTTCATTTCTATTTCGTATTTAATGGAACGGAATCATGATGATATAAATTTATAATATAATTACAGTATTATATATTGTATAATACCATTTAATCCATCCTTTATACATCCCACATATGGCATTAACGATTTAAATCACATTGAGGGGGCGGTAGTCCGCACTTCCTCAAATGAAATTATCGCGTTTTACCAATAATGGAAATCATAAAGTATGCCATAAATGAGAAATATAGAAGCATAAGTAAAACATAAACACATTATATATCATATATAAATATAGTGACATCTTAATGGCCACCTTTGAAGGTGTTATATGAGTGTTGAACAATCATCGTTTCGTGAGACAGAAATTCGCCATCCACAGAAATCGTATGTTCCTTAACCATTAGATGTAGGTGTGTGTAAGTGTAGCTCGAAACCTTCTTATAAAAACATCCTAGTATATTGAGGATACTGGTGTTGTTACAAAAGAAATGAGTAAAAAGAGTTTAGGGGGTTGGAGAAGAAAAATAAAACAAAACAACATTAGAGAAGACATTACCTCAAAATCGGGTAACTCTTTTTGATTTGAGCCAAAGGCTTCCTTGGGAAGATTTATGCCCAAATTGAGGCTTCTAGGAGTAAGAGGGGTAAGGTGGGAGAGTATTGGGGCAGAGGTTGGCCGAGCCAAATGGCTTGATGGTGTGAATAAGGTGGGAGAGGTGGGGGCCTTTTATAAGTGGAGAGGAGGGGCTCTTTTGGAAAGATTGAAATGTTAAATTATTACATAATGCTTTTCGGATTCGAAAGACCCACACTTATATAATTCGTGGCTAAGGTGATTAGGGTTCGAAAGATACCCATCCAATAGTCTTTGGACAAGTGTATGCCTTGGATTTTACATTATCTTTTCATTTTATTAAAATCGTTAAATAATGAGGTCATCGCTGCATCATAATGATGTCATAAATAATTTAATTTATATAATGTCTAAAAATTATAAAAAAATACTATGATGTAGGAAGTCTTTTTATCTTTCTAATGAATATTTATAGTCAAAATTGGGACTTGTGTAACCCCAATTAAAAACTGTTTTTGTAAAATAACTCATGTTTGTGTCAATTTAATTTTAACATTAAATAAATATATATTAATGTCATTTTCCAACTAAAGTGGCTCAATGGGGTCCCCAAGTTGACCCATGGGTTGTCTTGTTCGGCAATGACTCATCCAATATGAGTAGGACAATTGTCAATCTCATATCATATTGTTAAAACATTGTTTTTACCTTAAACTACACTAATTACCTCTAATCGTGATTAAGAACTTAAAAGATATTATTCACCAAAAAATTATTTTAATCTCATTGAACCACATTTTACTTCTTAATAACAACCATGTATGTCAGATTTTTAAAAATCAAATCACAGAAGTGGTAATATTTCATTTAAATGAAAAATCAGTTATTTAACTACCACTTAGTGGTTTCACTATTCATAAAAAATTGAAGTTTTTTAGAACAATGCCAAAATTTTACCCTAAGCTATAATTGATATTCCGAATTAAAAAATGATGCCTATTTTAAAAAATTCCAAACATATAAGTTGCATTAATTAATTTTATAAATAATTCCCGCTGTCACAACAAATAAGGTGTTTTTAAGAAACAATTTATATCAAAAGATTGGCAATTGTTTATGTCCAATTTCAATGTTAAATTAATTATAATGACCACCATTGGATAAAATTGTAAAAATATATTCTAATTATAATTTAAAACCACTAAATAGTATAATTTATCACTATAAATTATTTTTATTAAAAAAGTTGTTTTTAAGTATTTTTCACTATTCATAAAAATTAGAAGTTCTCAGAAAAATACCAAAAATTCAACATAGGCTAATTTCGATATTCCGAATCCAAAAATGAAGTCCATTTTGATAAATAAAATTAATAAAATTTCAAAAATTAGGTATTACTATTAACAACGGCTAGTTTAATTAGTTGTGGTGTTTTATAACTCGAAGTTGCATACAATGCAAGCTATTGCATTATTGAATGAGAAGCGTATCGTGGAAGCTCGGGGTGTTACATTCTCCCCTCCTTCAATAAATTGCATCCTCATAATTTGAAAATTTTCTTTGAAAATAAAATGTTGAAAAGAGAAAATACCTTTGAGGAAAACCCACATCAGAAATAAGGTTAATAAATATATAACATTAAAAGAATGCAAGATAAGTACAAAGGTCACCCGATATAGCCCATTCTAGGATTCTATGAAAATATGGATATGGAGGAGAAACAAACCATCATGTTCTGATGGAGAGTTATAGAAAACAGGATTAGGAGAAAGTTTAACCACAAGAAAATCACAAACTTGTGATTGGTTAAACGGTCATTGAATCCCCAGTTGGAAAAGTTAACCGACAACATTTTTGTTTTAAGTTACCTTTTATAATGTTGAGGAATTTATTTAGGAGATTTACTAAGAACGTAAGGGTATATACATACTTGTTATGTATACTTTCATTCGTTAATAAATTTTTACCACAAACACATCTTTTACTCCAAATGATAACAGAACTCAAAAATATTCTATTTATCCTAATTGTATAAGGTTCCAAATGTTAACACATACCATTTAGATTAGTAAAACTATTTTGTAATAACCAGGGACTTCCTGTAGGCTAGTGGTCGGAAATAAAGGCTTGTCGCACTATGGTTGTGGGTTCGATTCTTACAGCTTTGTCCGACGTGACGGGTTATTTCCCACCCTGCAGGTTGTCCTTTTCCTAAAACTATAGTATCATAATATTCAAAAAATAATCTTCATAAATTTTTTAATCTTAAACAATACTATCCAAAGATCAACTTAATCCACTCCAACCATTATAGTTATCCAAAATACCTCTGTCCAGACTTTCTCTAAAAGGTCTCTTAATTCCAAAATCAATTTATCAGATTCCCCAAACAAAGTAATGTTTCTCTTATTGTTACATACTAAAAATATAATTACCTTCATTATATTAAAAACTTACTGAAATCAACAAGTACTGCAGTACAATCCTTATATATATATATATCACATTATTCTAATAACCAAAATATAATCCATGAGTCCAAAAGCACCAATACATTAGTTATTCTGCTTCAACTGTAGTAATAGAATAAGATTGTCCTTGATCCCTTGGCCTTTTCTGAGGTAAGTTTCCCAGACTCTTAGGACATTCATTTGCATAATGACCCATTTCTCTACAATTGTAGCATTCAACGTTGATATCCTCTTTCTTTCCCTTGCAATCACGAGCCTGGTGACCCTTTTCTCCACATTTATAACAAACTCTCATTCCTTTTAGGCAAATACCAGGGTGATTCTTCCCACAATAATCACATAATGGAAAATCCTACATTCCCTTTTTCACTTTATCTGTCTCTTGTTCCATCGTTCTCTTCTTCTCTTGCTTTACATTGTTGTCATAAGACTTAGAGAATTCCTTTTCTGTCTTGATAGCACACGAGACAAAATCTTTGTATGTTGAGAAGGATTGTGATACTAATGATCGACGGAGAAATGGTTTTAACCCATCAAAAAAACGATCAATCTTACTTCCTGGGTTACGTATATAATCTCCAGCATACCTTTCTAACCTTGTAAAGTTAGCCTCATACTTTGTGACATTCTCATCCTCCTTTTGTCTCAGACTCAGAAATTGCCTTTCCATATCTGCTCGATGGTCGCGAGGAAAGTATTTTTCTAAAAACAAATATTTGATCTCCCTCCATTCCATATTTGATAATTCATCATCTTCCTTCATGTTTTTAATCAATGACCACCATTGATCAGCATCTCCAGTGAGTCGGTAAACTACCATGATAACTTTTTCCCTTTCACTGCTCCCCAAAGCCTGAAATATTTTCTCTAGGGAATTTATCCATTGCTCGGCTACTAAGGGATTTGTACTCCCATTGAAGGTTGGTGGTTGTTGCCTCATGAATCGATCTAACATTGATCCTCCACGCTGCAGATCAGGGTGCTCCATTCGAGTAAGGTTATTATTCATAACCTGTGTGAGTTTCCCCAGTACGGTGAGAAGTTGATCAGCACAAGTTGTATCAATTGCTCCACCATAATTATCTTGAGCAGGAGGGCAATCCTTACACGGAGTGCGTGAATTGATACGGTTTCCATTCCTTCCACTAGGCGCCATTTCTATACAATGGCATAAACTAGATTAGTTTATGAATCAAAATACATAATTCCATACTTATAAAATACTTAACATAAATTGATCTATTTATGGATATAATCCATAATCATAAAAAAAATTTCTTTGAGGAAGTATATACTCATAACCCTTCATAGTGGTTTATAAAGAAAATCAGAATTATCCTAAGCATATCCCTTGGAGTGTCATAACCAAGTGTGCAGCAAGGCCCGTTGTCGTACACCAGTTCCCGTTCGAGTCTAGCTCAAAGCGGTGTTTTCAGGTTTTACCCCTAGGTACATCTGTGCCAGAGCCGCCTCTACCTGCTCGTATCCAGACAGGGATGTATTACTTGGAAAACTCACAAAATCTCTACAATACCAAAATTTTAGGAAGTTCTTCTATACTAATCCTCAAAGTTCATATTAGGTCTACATGCTCTAATCAGAGTTTGTCTAAATCTATCTTCCATGGTTTGTACTAAACATCCTCTGATACCAACTGTAACACCCCGACCCCAGCTACCCAGTGCCGGTGCATTACTTCGTAACATTGGCATGATCACAAAAGATCAAGTCTCGAATGACCGATTAGTTTAGTAGCCTTGGAAACACTAGATACATTTGTAAACGTTACATTACATCATAAAGTGAAAAACTACAATAACAAAGTCTCCATAGTCCACTCTCATATCCTCTTCTGACAATCCCTACAGTTCATTCATAAAATACTTATTCACGTCCTGGAAAATATTAAAACATTGAAAGGGGTTAGATCAGATGCTCAGTAAGGATAACAATATTGCGGAAGATTTCATAAATAAACATAAACATTTAAGGCAATGTATAACTAAAACAAAATCCCTTTAAACATGAACATAAACATAATATGACAAAAGTAAAATGAGATAATTCCATTCACTTATTCACATGGACATTCTACTGGTCGAATAATCAAATGCAATATCAATAACCACTTTCAAAATGATGGAATGCATAATTCCAGACTATCATAACCACGTAGTCAAAGCCTCGTGCCAAGACCACAAATAATATTTTGTCATGGCCTCGTGCCAAGACACTACTTTGTCTCATGAGACCTGCCAATTCATCGAGGAGCTATAGTGGGCTCCACCCGTCACTTATTAAGTCCAATGCATTCCACATATGAATAGGTTTAAACATATCATAAACCATAACATAATCGTATCACATGAAACATGCATAAATGAAACATAAAATTTCCACATTTCAATCACAAGATTTCAATACAACACATTGATATAAAAAAAATGCTTTAATACCATTTTTAATACCAAAATAAAATAAAGTTAAAACTTTGTATTTATTTTTTATTAAAAAAAGTGATGGCTTGTAGAGGAAGCCGAAACTCAAATAATGGTCATGGCGGCGGAGAAGACGTTGTCGCCGCATATGTACGGAAAGAAAAACATTCCCTTTTTGTCGTTTAGTAAAACGCTTCGTATAAAAAGATTCTTTTTGAATAAACATAAAAGTCAAAAGGATTTATACACCGTATAAAAGAAAGTTGTGTATAAAACCAAATATGCCTCAATTAAAGGAGATTGAGATGAAGTCCTTAAAAAGATCATTTTTAAAATAAAATAGATCTATTATGTGTATTCACTATAGGTACAAATAAAGAAATTAAAAATACAAAATAGGACATAATAACATCATGACATAATTTGAAAGTAGGAGATTAACCCAAAGAATGGAAATTGGGTTAAGAAGTTCCCTTACCTCATGTCCGACTTGACTCAACCGTTCTTTAACCTCCTGAATAATAAACTAGAGTGAATATCTACCTTATCAAGAACCATTTTCAATTTCATTATCCTTTTTATATCACTTATTACAATGTTATGAACGTTATGTAATTATTTAAGTTAATAACGGTCGTTTTGTCGATCTTTGGTACTTGTGTCAACAATAACCTTCTCATAATTACAAGTTATTCATGTGGTGAAATGTCCATTATATCCAGAATTATATTCATGATGTAGATATCATATATATCATATATATCCAGTATATACATTCATTCATAATATTATGTAACATTTAGAGTTTAGAAATGAAATGCACCGTTCATGGAGACGGTAAGCCGTACGTACGCATGAACGCTACTTTCATTTCTATTTCGTATTTAATGGAACAGAATCATGAAGATATAAATTTATAATATAATTACAGTATAATATAGTTTATAATACCATTTAATCCATCCTTTATACATCCCATATATGGCATTAACGATTCAAATCACTTTGAGGGGGCGGTAGTCCGCACTTCCTAAAATGAAATTATCACGTTTTACCCATAATGGAAATCATAAAGTATGCCATAAATGAGAAATATAGAAGCATAAGTAAAACATAAACACATTATGTATCATATATAAATATAGTGACATCTTAATGGCCACCTTTGAAGGTGTTATATGAGTGTTGAACAATCATCGTTTCGTGAGGAAGAAATTCGCCATCCACAGAAACCGAATGTTCTTGAACCATTAGATGTAGGTGTGGGTATGTGTAGCACGAATAATTCTTATAACAACATCCTAGTATATTGAGGATACTGGTTTTGTTACAAAAGAAATGAATAAAAAGAGTTTAGGGGGTTGGAGAAGAAAAATAAAACAAAACAACATTAGAGAAGACATTACCTCAAAATCGGGTAAGCCTTTTTGATTTGAGCCAAAGGCTTCCTTGAGAAGAGTTCTGCCCAAAGTGAGGCTTCTAGGAGTAAGAGGGGTAAGTTGGGAGAGTATTTGGGAAGTGTTTGGCCGATCCATATGGCTTTATGGTGTGAATAAGGTGGGATAGGTGGGGGCCTTTTATAAGTGGAGAGGAGGAGCTCTTTTGGAAAGATTGAAATCTTACATTATTACACAATGCTTTTCAGATTCTAAAGGTCCCACACATATATAATTCGTGGATAAGGTGATAAGGGTTCGAAATCTACCCATAAAATAGTTTTGGACATGTTTAAGCCTTTGATTTTACATTATCTTTTCATTTTATTAAAATCGTTAAATAATGAGGTCATCGCTCAATCATAATGATGTCATAAATAATTTAATTTATTTAAAGTATAAAAATTATAAAAAAATACTATGATGTAGTAAATCTTTTTATCTTTCTAATGAATATTTATAGTCATAATTTGGACTTGTGTAACGCCACTTAAAAACTGTTTTTGTAAAATAACTCATGTTTGTGTCAATTTAATTTTAACATTAAATAAATATATATTAATGTCATTTTCCAACTAAAGTGGCTCCATGGGGTCCCCCAGTTGACCCATGGGTTGTCTTGTTCGGCCATGACTCATCCAATAGGAGTAGGACAAGTGTCAAGCTCATATCATATTGTTAAAACATTGTTTTTACCTTAAACTACACTAATTACCTCTAATCGCAATTAAGAACTTAAAAGTTACTATTCACCAAAAAATTATTTTAATCTCATTGAACCACATTTTACTTTTTAATTACAACCATGTATGTCGGATTTTTGAAAATCAAATCACAGAAGTGGTAATATTTCATTAAAACGAAAAATCAGTTATTTAACTACCACTTAGTGGTTTCACTATTCATCATAAATTGAAGTTTTTCAGAACAATGCCAAAATTTCACCCTAAGATATAATTGATATTCTGAATTCAAAAATGATGTCTATTTTACAAAATTCAAAACATATAAGTTGCATTAATTAATTTTATAATTAATTTCCACTGTCACAACAAATAGCGTGTTTTTAAGAAACAATTTATATCAAAATATTGGCAATTGTTTATGTCCAATTTCAATGTTAAATTAATTCTAATGACCACCATTGGATAAAATGGTAAAAATATATTCTAATTATACTTTAAAACCACTAAATAGTATTATTTATCACTGTAAATTATTTTGATTAAAAAAGTAGTTTTTAAGTATTTTTCACTATTCATAAAAATTAGGAGTTCTCAGAAAAATACCAAAAATTCAACATAGGCTAATTTCGATATTCCGAATCCAAAAATGAAGTCCATTTTGATAAATAAAATTTATAAAATTTCAAAAATTAGGTATTACTATTCACAACGGCAAGTTTAATTAGTTGTGGTGTTTTAGAACTCGAAGTTGCGTACAATCGAAGCTATTGCATTATTGAATGAGAAGCGTATCGTGGAAGCTCGGGGTGTTACATTCTACCTTTTCTTATAGTTTGTAAGATCGAAAACTGTTGTCTTTGGAAAAGTTGAGCTGAACTGAAGGAGGAATTTTTGGTGAATATCCTCCCATCCGGTAATTGACCGGGATTGCAAGCTTGTATACCAAACAAAAGCTGGTCCTTTCAATGGTCGCACGAAGCATATGAGTTTCACAGCTTCTTGCTACTCCGGAGTTCCCATCATAGGATCGCAATAAGGCACGTAATGCATCAAATGCTATTCAGGATCACCTGATCCATTGAAAATAGGGAATACAGGGTTCCGAAAACTGGATAGAGGAGAAATTGAATCTACCCATTTAGGGTAAACATTCTTTTCTGGTTGAACATGCACACGCTTCCCTTCCATAGTTTCTAACCGAGCTGTTAATGACTCAATAGTAGTTATTAACTTTTGAGAAACATCTGGTTGAACTTGGACTTGGGTAGGTGCAATGACTGGAGCTTGGCTAGATGTGGCGATTAGTGCTGCAACTGATGGTATTACTGCCAACTGTTGTTGCACTTGTCCTGTATGATTAGACCTGTGAAGGTGTACTGATAGAGGAGGATATTCTTGATCCATCTTAGTAGATTCAACAAATTCCTTTTGCTGACTGACTCCAGCATGCTTAAGAATAAGACTACTCTGAAGTAGTTCTTCATTCAACCATCTTAATTCCTTCATTTCGTCCTCCGATTGTGCAAACCTCTGCTCTAGTGAGAGCGATTGACCTTCTCTAGAGGAAAGATATGTAACCTGGTTCTTTACCTTCACTTTGATGGATCCTTTTCGGAGAGGGGGAAGTGGGTTACTCGAAGGATTACCTTGTTTCTGAGTAATCCTTTGACTTCGTGTACGCACACCTTCTTCATTTGTGTCAGTGCATACATATTCTTGAGCAGGAACCTCTTCATCTGAGTCCCCTGAGTGAGCCTTATCTGGTGGATCAACAACAACGACATTGATGACATTCATTGATGCATAACGTATCACATCCCTTCTATCATAATTTATATGATATTGTCTTCTTCCATGTATTTGATGAGACATTGCCTTTTGTTGATTCGATCCCACATGAACTTCTTGACGAACCGTAATTTGGAGGGAATCTCCTGATAATTTGGATCTTCGTTCCTCTTGAGGTTTCTTCCCCAATCGAGAAAAGACCGACTTTCTCTAAGGAGGGGAATGATGATTTGAAAAATTCCCTAGTCCAGTGGACTGGAGCTGTTCATGCTATTCTCGCTCAACTCCCCGAATCCTATTTGTTGATTCCAAGGGTTGGTTTAAAAGAGCCCCATGTTTGGTGAGCTGGGGTGGTTCTTGACATGCTATGTCTAAGACTTTCTTGAATGTCCTCTTAATCATGCAAACCATATTCCGGAAATTAGCTGGATGCATTAACATGTATCCTCTTTTATCACCCGGTTCAAAAGACTGTTGGATGATTTCCGACACTTCTGTCACTTGGTGACGTGCTTACTCCAAATGAGAGGCTTCTTTAATATTCTCGTTTGCATGATGCAAGAGTAATTAGACAACTTTTTCTCTGTATTCTTGATTTTGAGAGGATCTAGTTGAAGCCTATTCTTGGGAAAGCATTTGATTAAAGACAAAGCCCATTGTATGTGGCCTCCTATGGGCAATAAAATTGCATGAGACCATTTTCGGTGGGCTATGCTGACTAGAGAGCACCATGAAATGAAGTGCACCATGAACACACCATCGACTGACATGAATACCAGATGGGGAATTGGGAATTAACTGACACAATCTTCTTAGTGCGCCAAGGCATGAACGTTGAAGGGCACTCTGCTACTTTTCAGCCTTCAGATATCGAGAGACTGATAGAGACACCAAATCAATCTGACATTGTAACCCTTCTATTATCTTAATATTATTTTCATATTCATCATAAGATAATACTTTATTTTCAACTGATAAGGAGTTTTCAATATGCTGAGATGATTATCATGAATTTCATCTTCCATCAACAGTTCTGGAATATTATACTGAGAGTCAGCTAGTGGCCAAAACATGACTGGCATTTCACCTTTTGCCAGTTGTTTTCTCATGTTTGGCATTTCCCCTTTATCATTTGATGAAGATTCTTCTACATGATTTGACCATAGTTGGTGTTTCTTGGTTGCTTCATTGGATTCAACAGGATTGGTAGAGAGGTCATTGATCAAAATAGAAGTTGGATGACGTAGTGGTGGTTTGGAGAATGACCTACACCCTGGGCTATCTTCTGATTGAAAAAGTATTTCACATGCTAGCGATGAAGATTTAGACATAACTAGTTTCACATTTTAATGTGCATCAAGATAAGAGGCCTTCCTTGAAACTACATAGTCCACTGGAGCATTTTCCGGGAAATGTGCATCACTACTACAGAGAGGACTTTCGCAGAGAAATTCATCATCATGGGGAGGACTACCATAATGGGTTACAAAAAAAGATGAGATCACTTGCTCCTTGGTCTTCTGACCACACATAGGATTCCTGTGGCTCTCATCTGAAGATGAAACTTTGAGATCGACCGAATTGTCATGAAGAAATCCTTCCTGAGGAAATGTCTGTTGAAGACCTTCGGATTTAATGTTCCCACTATTGGGAAATGTGGGAGTAGAATCTTGAATTTCAACAGTTAATTGTATGAGGGCTTCCAAAACTCCAGAATCAAGCAAGGCCTTGTTACATATTGGTTCTTGATCTCTTGACTATTCTGGGCAGGTCTTTTTCTTAGATTCCTTCTTACTCTCCTTGGAAACCACATGTTGATGAAAGTGGCTGCTCTAAGCAGGTGTATATTCCTGATCAGGAAAGATAGATAGGTTAGTCTGACGATCTCTACTCAAATCAGGTGTATGTGCCTGACTTGGTTGTCCGTATGCTATGGGGGAGTATTTCACAAAACCCTCTTGGACTGGAACATATGAGTGTGTATGTTCCGAAGTGAATTGTTGATGTATCACTCCACTGGTAGGGATAGATTTATGTGTCTTTCCATAATATTTCGCTGAAGTTTTTATAATATCCTGGCAGGCATTCAGAATATGAACAAGGATTTTATTCTTATCTTTCACCATTTATTGAATATTCTTGGTGACTTCAGCTGCCAGAACAAGAATATAAGTTCATTCCGGGATTGGCGTAGGTGTATGTGCCTACTCGTGTCCTCATTTTCGTGTCAGTGAATCTTGACAGTACTCCAATGTGGGGGCAGAGAGTTGAGTCTGCCTCCTATTTGTTGTCGGGGATTTCCGACTAACTTCTCCGAATGCTACCAAGCGAGACTGTTGGTAGGCCCGATTAATACTAGCATGTGTATGTGCCTGCTGATTGCACTTCTCCAAACGTGATTGACGAGATCCATCATATGTAGTCAGATGAGCCTGCTGACTAGCTGATGATGTATAAACAGGTGTATGTTCCTGCCTATAATACTCCGCTGGGATTGCTTGGCGGGATTGGCGTGATGCTGCCAGACGAGTCTGCTGGACAACAGAATTAAAAAGTGCGGGTGTGTGTGCTTGCTCGTTGCTTTCCACCATGTTTGGTTGGTGGACTTCTCCAGAGATGGCAGAGATCAAAACCTACTCACTATTGACCGGATTCCGCCTCTGGTGGTTCGTCTTTTTTTTTTATCGAGTTCGAGGAACCTGAGCCGAATTCCTGGAGTCGGTACCCTCATCATGTTGAGGGCGCACTGACGCACGAGTCTGGTGGCGATTGTTGGTGGGAGACCTCAAGAAGGAATCCTGTCTGTTTGAATTATGGTCCTGAGGGACCAGCTCATTCACCTCCCTAGAATAAGGGAGAGAATGGTGATTGCGTGCTGGGGATAACGACCCGAAACGGTTGGAGACGGTAGTTAGCACCGCCTGCTTCTTGATCACTGGACGTCATTGTCGGGACAACCGATGTGAGTTGTTTAATTAGAGGACTTTTCGGGAAGCCTCCAGAGTTGGGATGGCACCGTGTTGACGGTACTCCATAACAAGTGTGTTTGATACCCAGCGTAGAAGATGCTGAGTAGGTGATATCGTCCAAAAAGCGGATGACGATCCAGCAGTAGTAGCAGTAGTGGCATTTTCAGCAGCTGTATTCACAGGTGTGAACTTGAGAGCAACCATTCTAGAAATCCAGAAGATCTTGGGAAAAGATTTTCTTTTTTGATATAACATACGTAATCAAGATAAATTCATCCACTACATCTTTTGGATGAGCACATATGTCAATGATTTTTTTGTCCCTCTCATTGAGTTTAAAATAGTGGCCTAACAAATAGGTAAAACATAATTTTAACTTGGTTAAGGATTCACGTCGGGTTCACCATTTTTGTTTCCCTCAGAATCCGGGGATGACCGCCTTGATTGGAGGTTCAAACATTCTGATCGGGGTCTAACGGGTTTGTTCGTAGAAACGGAAACATCCAATGATTCCACATCCATTCGGACCTATATTCCAAAGGTAGGAGCTCATTAGATTGTGGACTGATGAGGCTTTGGAATTTTAATTGGTCGAGAGGATGGGAGGTCGGACTCATCAAACCATTTTGAGGGGAATTATTTTCTACTTCCGGACTCTCTATATAGATATAAGTTATGTTGGTGAATCCTTATTACACTACCAAGTATAAAATGAGCTTTCCTTCAGATCTGACAATCAATGATTAAATATGTAGGAAATTTAGAGAATCTTTTATATGTATTCGAGGTTCTTCATGGACAGAGAATCATCTGTATTTATTAGAGATTCATGGTCAATGGTACCCTTTGACACATTTATATAGAAGTATCTTGGTCATTATGATGACCATGTTGGTTTTAAAGCCACTCCGTGGGGTACATGAGATTTATTTTCATTCATAAGGACATGGATTATTTTAGAGTTGGGATCGAACCCGTATATGGGTTTCCTACATATCCTTTGTTTAGAAAAGGAATCATCACCCACGTAGTTCGATTAAGGGAGTATGATGTTTATGGTTGATGGGTCAAAGAAGAATGTCACAATTATTTTTACACTCTAAGCTCACGTGAGTCATGCTCCATGTGAGAAACAAGAGGTATTGGTAAAAATTAGACAATTGTGCCATGAAATATGCAATCATAAGAAATAATGTGGGGATTATGTATGTATGACTGCCCAGATAAATGAAGGTTAGGATTTAATTTAGGGAAGAAATCCAGGAATACTTTCCATAATGGTATATGTGCTTCATAGAGATTTTGGTTACTCTAACATGGGGATAACTCTTAAAAAGGAGTCCCAAATTAGGAAAACACTTATGATTGGGTTTTACTCCTGAAAAGGAATCCCATATAAAAGGTAAATTAGGACTTGTTAAGAGAAATTAAAACTGGGGCTTACTCCTGAAAAGGAGGCCCAGTTTAAGAGATTTGAAATATTAGGGGACTGGGGCTTACTCTTGAAAAGGAGGCCCAGGTTAAGAGATTTGAAAAATTAATGGACTTGGGGTTTACTCTTGAACAGGATGCCCATATTTGAGACAGGGGCTTACTCTTGAAAAGGAGGCCCAGGTCAAGGATTATGACTGGGGCTTATTCCTAAGGAGGATGCCCAAATTAGGGGACTTGGTCTTACTCCTAAAGAGGATGCCCAGATTTGGGAATTTTAGGTATTGGGGCATACTCCTAAGGAGGATGCCCAAGTTAAGAATTATGACTGTGACTTACTACTGAAAAGGAGGCCCATATTTGTGACTGTGGATTACTCCTGAAAAGGAATCCCAGGTTAGGGGATCTGGGGATTAATCCTATTGAGGATACCCAAATTAGAGGACTTATGACTGGGGATTATTCCTGAAAAGGAGACCCATGTTAAGGATTCTCTCATCTTAAAGGATGAGGTTGAATGAATGAAACCTCAATAATTAGTGACATAAAGATGTGTAAATCACTAGGTTTTGAGAGATATTCCACAGAATTCATTTCAGATAAGGATTTCAAATCAAGAAATCATTCCATAAATGGAATTGAAGAATGTCTTGAAGACTGAATCTTGAATAGGAAGGGTGGAATGGCTTAAGGGAGTGAAATGGGCAAGAAGGGCACCCAAAAATGCAGGGGTGAGCAAGTCCTGGCAGGCGTGCAGGTACTGCGTGGGCGCGCAAGTCCTCGTCGCGCAGGTATGCCTACACGACACATGGTGTACGTGCGTGACGATTAACCAGCAGGGTAATACTTGAGAAACTTTTGATTAAAGCCTTTAGAATCCTCTCGAGGTTATTCCAGAAGAGGGGAGAACAAGTTCTATTGAAAGAGCAAGGCGTCGTGTAAGTGTGTCCTTTTCCCTTAAGGGATGGCCACTCAGGCGCGCAAGTGTTGATGAGTTTCAACACTTAGGCCTTCCTCCCCCTCTTTAGATCGTCCATTCTAGGTAAGAAATTACCATAGAAGTGCTTTAGTAGCTTTGAGAATATACTAGGGCATCGGGAGCTCAAATTTGAGTTTCTGGAAAAAATCTTTTTCAAATGGGGGGCCCACAGGGTCTATTTAAAGGAAAGAAAAGACCCCAGGTGGTTATTACTTTTGTTGCACAAGTCACTTGTGCGACCACTAGACGGCGTGCAAGTGGACTTGCGCGACAGTGGTAGAACTTGCGCGGCACATGTGCTTTTGATCCCTTGTTCTTGCCTTTGTTGATTTTTGATATTTTCTTCAATGGATGGATCAATCTGTGCTAATTCATTTCCCATTACATTCATTTGGACTCTGTGAAGAAAAAGGAGTGTCAACAGGTTGAAATTACAATATTTCCATCAATGAGTTCTAAAACTAATTTTTCTTTTCTTCGTCCTCCTACAGAGAGAATTTATACCTTATACAGAAGGTATTTCCTCCCAATATTATCTTAGTATTTTATGTTACTTATCTTTATAGTCACCGATTCATGAATTTTCAGTCTCTATGTATCGAAATCAATAATCTCTCAATTTCTTTTTATCTCTTTCTAAGATTAATCTTGTCAAGATGATTTGAATGAGGTGTGAGATCAATTTACCTATTATTAGGGTAGACGACTATTTCTTTTATTTCTTCCAAATTGGACCAAATAAGACCTTCATATTGGAATAATGGAATATCTAAATAATAATTTAGGTGATATGTGGATTTTAACCTATATTTACATTATTTTATGAATATCACCATCTCAATGCACACACGCATTTTCAGGGAATCTTTTTGTAATATATTCCTTCTTATTAAAATGATAATCACACCTTATATTACCCCCATTGAGAATTTTTTAGAGATTAATAGTTTTTAATCATGATCATGGACACCTCATAAGTGTTTTGGATTAATTCTACATTTTTTTTAAAAAATAGATGCGAAATGTTAATTCTACGCATTCTTCTAGGTTTTTAAATGAAATAGAATCTTGTAGGTGTTTGTTCAATTGACAATGGATCCTCTTAACTACCATATTGTGCATTATAATTTAATATCCATGTATGGAAGTTTTCTTAAAATATTTTATTTATTGAATTGAGTAATAGTTCTTGAATGAAATGAATAATTATTCTAAAATAATTTTTGGACAATCAGTGTCACATTTATATAATAAAACCCCTTCAATGAAGTGCATTCTCTTTTAAATAACAATGTGACGATTAGACTTTTATATTGTTCTTGGATTAATTAATTTATTTTGTGTATTTATCTAAGGCATGTTTAGTACATGGTATCAATGGTTATTCCTAAATGGTATATCACTCCATTGATAAATATTTATTTTGAACATAGGACCACTTATGTGCTTGGATTTCATTGTTAATGGGATCACCCATGTATCCAGTTTCTAGGTTGACCCTAGTACCTCCTAAGTTCCTCTCTGGACCATGTAAAATGAATATCCATTATTTATTATTTTAATTTGATTCCAATAAACATTACGTCATAAAAATATTAATTTCCTTCCTTTATGAATTCAAATTCTGTGTCTTAACATGGTTAAAATGTTCAAGAAGAAAATATTCGTTCAATTTTGTTAACATTTTTAATTTAAATGGATTTTAATTGTGTGGTATGTTGATTCCTCTTGATTTAATAAAATAATCATGGGTTATCTGAATTAAAATAAAGATTTAAATTGAAATAAATTGTGAAGGGTGGAATGGCTGCACAGGTTTATATATGCATAATACGTTAAATAATTGAATTATTATGCCTTAATAGCTGGGCATAAATAAATATTTACTGTGATAGGTAATGACACATAGATCATGTAATATTTTGTTATTATTATATAATGACACCGTGATATATGGAATGGAATGATTGTATTGGATTTATTATGAATGTAGGGGAATCATAAACCCTTAATCGAGTGTGGAGTTCAAGATTTCTCACATCATTACTAATATATTGGACATTATGATGAGGTTCCTTGCTTACTATTCATCATAATGAATTGGTGGCTCACTCACCATTATGATATTCATGTATGAAATCTTAGACAATATCGGTATGCCGGTCATGTACACATTGTCTTGAGCATATTTTCTTGTTTATACAGGTTATGGATGACTATGTTATGCTTTTTCCAACTAGCACCTAATATTCTAGGTATGTGACATTTTATCTTCTATGTACTTGGTTCATATAGGTGGATAAAATACATAACTAAACTATCAACACAATTATAAAATTATATATAGTTATCGTTCTAACCTCTCATTCTGGTCGTGAGTCGAATAAGGTAGATCCATTAAGTGTCCATTATGAAACTAAGCTCAATATTCGTTATTATTTTCAGTTTAAATTTATTTATTCATTTATACCAATACAATACTTATATATTTTCATGGACTATATTCAACAATAGACAAATTGGGTTGTAACATACATTTATTTAAATCTTACACCCTCCTTGGGCTGCATCGCACTGGGGGAACCCCAATAAATAACATTCTTGTAGAACCAGGGATGATTTGTTTTTTTGTTTTACATTTACCTAGGAGTATGGAGTATAAGATCATGTGGGAGAACATGATTCATGAGGAGGTAACCCATGGGTAATTTCATTTGATTATTTATTTTCTTTTATATTGAATCATGTACTATGTTTTTCACCTACTATTTTAGATTATGTATCATCATATAAACATGAATTCATCCTTGAATAATGGAATTTTCCATATTTTATATATAGTTTATAATATTATTCTTAAACTATATTTTTCATTTATTAAATCATCCTCTATTACCTAATATATATTCTGATATAATGTTGTGTTACTCTGATTGATAGGGTATAGTATCTCAATATCACCTCCTGAAACCCTTGTAGGTAGCCGACTGCCTCTGCCATTTGGGAGGGGGGGTCTTGAGGCCATGTGACCCACATTTTTGGATACTTTATTAATGTTCAATTGTGTTGGGATGTTACAAATTCATACCGGAGAATTTTATTTCATTCTTACTACTATTTTGGGAATCAGTAAATAGAAGATTAGGAATGGGTCAGTTCTTTGTAAATGGATGTGTCTTGGACTGATCTCCAAAACTCTTGGTAAATGGATATGTGGCCAAGGTCGGGACTATTGTTAAGTATATTTTATGTTATAGGTTATTAGGATATCAACATGAGTGATTTATTTAGTTTTTTTTCATAATAATTTATGTGATTTTTGTCATTTTTCTCATAATCTGGTATGGAATTGATATTAAATATCATGTATCATTTTAAGAACACACAATTTAACATTCCAGGCATATTCCATGCCATGTAGTTTCATTTTTAGGCTACTTACATATTCATATAGCTATCCAAGAGTGTTATGCTATGATAATTTTGTAACGTATTAGTAAATATTTAGCATGCTTTTTTATATAACATGGTTTTGTAATTATATTCCTTGTTTTTTATTTATCTAGAATTATTGTATGTGTTTATTTCATGTGATAGAATACTTGTTCAGTTTTGAAATATATATATGATTTCTTGGGATAAATATAGAGATTTTTTGTAAATAGGAACTTGTTATTAGTTGTATGGTGCATGATAACCATATGATTGGGTGAATACAAACAAAGCACCCAATTCATTATTGATCATTACACATCATTAGATACCTTTTTTAAATTTAAAACTCACTAAAGAGTATATGTTGAAATGAATTGACTATGGTTAATGTGACCTAAATCCCAAATAGTATTGTGTATGGTAGATTTATAGATTGGTAGGTGGAAACCCATATAATTGGGCCTTTATGGACGAATATATTTTATTCTAAAATGGTTATAAATAAAATATGTTTTTTACTTTTGATTTGAACTGAATTGTTTCCTTTCTAATGAATTGCGAATATATCACCAGATTGTGGTGATCATGTGATTGACTTTCAAGCTTAACTAATAAAAATAATTAGGGAAGTTGAGGAATTACTCTTATGGGGCAACAAGCCATGGGTTTTTCCAAAACTAAAAAAAGTAAACAACAACTATTGTCTTACCTTTTGATGAACCATTGTGGGATTAATGGGACCCTCATAGGTTTCCATATCTCATTAAATAAATTTATAATATAAATTTCCTAATTAGGATGGTATGATAAAAACTGTTTAATGTAAAATCACGTTTACTATGTATTGGTGATTTGTTTAGAATATTATTAATGATTTAATGGTTGAATAAGAATCAATGTAATGACTAAAAATTAATCATATAGTAGTGTACTTAATTTAATCTATCAATTAAGGGTATACTAAACTATTCCTTGAGTTTCATTAGAACATAACCATATTCATTTCTTCTAGGACCTCTTATCCATTCTAATAATGTATTATATGAAGGTATATTTTACATAAATGCATTATAGTATTAATAACATGGTTGTATTGTAAACTCTTATGCTTTTATTAGGGGAATCACATTGTAGGTATCACCATTATGGATAAAATTATTTAAAAATTCCATGATATTTCTATTTTATGGTAATGTTTGGTTTCTGTTGACCATAGTGGCCCAATTTTCTTCTAAATTGAACCTTTTTCTACAAAGTGTTCATTGTATCTTTGACCCTTCTTATGGGAATAATAATCGATATATTCTTGGTTTTATATAGTTAATCATGTTATGGGAATGTTCAACCTCTTTGTAGGCCTCATTTCCATTTCGTCTTCTAATCTACTGGACGAAATATTGTTTTTTCATCTACTTTAAATTTTCTTATGATGAAATATGTATCAAGGTTACCACCATTATATCAAATTATTCTAGAAAGAATTCATAGTGAATAAATCCTATGGTTATTGTAGACAATTTGTTTTATTTTAATGTAATATTAATGTAGTATTCCTTGATATATGAATACTCATTGATATATTATTAATGTACTGAACATAACGAGTTTCTTAAATAATTGATCCCTATGTCGTTGAGTACGTTATCATTTCATATAAATTGTAGATTGACCTACCAATTAAATGAATCATGTTTTTTTCCAATTCATAGGATGAAATTCCTAGAGGAATGGAAATTTTGACATGATGGTTCATTTGGTTTTGGAAATTAAAAAAAATATAATGGCATGTGTGAGTATTTCTTGGAGGAGTGTCAGATTTGCATCTATAGTGAATCAGATATAGAATTATTATTAGCATCTAGTTTATCCCTTACCTCAATGATAAAGACACTCTAATGGTGGCAAGTGTAGTATCAGTTATAGTGAATATGATCCCTTCCATGTATAAGGAAAACAACTATGGAATATCTTTTGTAAATGGTTTGTCATGCATGAATTATATAGAGTCTTTAATGTTTTAAAATTTGTCAATGATTTATAGGAACAAAATATTGGGTGTAAGGTACATTGAGTGAAGCCATTGGGAAGAAAAATTGAATTCTGATAATCATCAGTTATAAATCTTGAATGATCATGGAATGCATCGATGGTGAATACTGTATGATTTGGTTTATGGTGGTGCATCAGTAGGTGATGCCAAGATTCATTCAAACTATCGTCCAATGATGGTTCAATTATTCTTCATTGGGTATTCATGGTTGTTCGGAATATAATAATATCCACATAATTGGTACTTATGAAAGTGATGCTCATGATTACTATCGACATATTGTCCTAGATGCACTAAAAGGGTGTTATTCGTTTGCCCCAATATGGTATTAAAAGACATTGTGTTTGTGTGGTGGATTCTATCGTAGGGATTAAACAAATTGAAGGTTTGTTGAAAATATTAATGGTTAGTATTGACTGATTCATGGGTTACCATGTAGTAATTCCTTGTATAGACTCTTAGAAAAAAGTTCTTTCTTTAAACATGAATACCAGGTGGATTCCTCTTAAATATATGTAAATTCATTTTTATGAATGTGTTAGATTTATACATATGTTCTACATATGAATGTGGACTATGGACTTATTGGATTACTAATCTAGACTATAGTTTAAATATTCATAGATTACCTCAGACATGTTTTCTTCATCAGATGTAATGTCAGAATAGGATACAACCCTATTCATCCTGTGTCGTTACAGTTAAAATGGTCTCATGATGGTTTGTCCAAGAAAAATCACTTGAAGTCGGGTCTGTACTATGGTGGATATGTTCGCAGTTAATGCATGATGTCTTGGAAGTGGAATTTATAGTTTAGTTGGTCATACATCAGCCATCTACGAGAAGACTCTTGTGATTGGTTTGTCAGAAATTGATTGAATTTTTATCCTTCGTCTTCCATGTGTATGGTCTGAGGGAGCTTGATTAAACATGTCACTATTTTAAGGCTGGTATGGTGTAAAGTATGGTAGTGAATTTTTGAAATAAATCATGACCACCTTCTATTTGGGTGATTAAGATTTGGCTATTTCTTTTGGATTAGTTCCTCAATATGAACATGGATGTAATCAGGTTTTCATAATTAATGGAAATCATTTCGGATCATTGTTATAATTCATCGAGGTGTTCATTGTCGGCAATTCCAGTGGTGGAGGTTATGTGGATTGGAATTGGACCATTTAAAATGTTAAAGCCTATTATGGGGAGTAAAATCACCCATATTTTTTAATAGATGATTACATGATCCTTCGTCTAACTAAACATGCCCAGGTAAGCCTCTTTTAGGTTTTTCTATCGGAAAAAGGCATTAAATCCAGTTTTGGATGCCTTTATTCCATTTGTTTACATGATGGCCATAAGATGTATGAAAATAATAATGTATTGGACATAATTTTTTTATTCAATCATGGAATAATGAGTGTGGATTGGGTGTTGGAGGAAAATAAGAAATGAGTTGGGAGAAAGCATTACTTCTCAATCCGTTAATTCTTTTTGGATTGTGCCAAATGAATACTTTGATGAATTTCAACAAAAATGATGGATCTAAATAGGAAAAGATTTTTTTTGGGATATTTATTTTTATGCCTTTGAATAAGATATAATCCTTGAGTGGTGTGAGGATGTGGGAGAGGTGGTGGTCGTTTTTATGGATGGAAAATGACCCATTAGAAATTTCAAAAACAAATTATGTGTCATATTTTTTTACCGAAACGAAGACATAAAAATGGACCAGAATGAAAAATGAAAGCATTATTGATAAAACATTTTTATAAATTGCGTTTTTTTCAAGTTTACAGGTCATTTATTCCATTAATATTTTGATTTAGTCCCATGTAATGATTAATTTGAACTTATTCTTTGTTATTAAATTAATATCAAATACTAATCATTTTCAAAAAACCTTAACAATTTATAATAATTCAATAAATAGTCTACTGATCATAATTTTCAATTTCTATTTTTCAAAATTAAATTTATAGAATAATAAAACTTCTGAGTAATGATAATCCCTCATAGGAGATGAGATTATGAGTTTTTAAAGTAGGTAAACACTCAAAAGTTGGTTATGTTTTTATATTCAATTTTAAATTAAAATGATTATTATGACCTAAATTGTGTTAATAGATATATAATTTTTATAATGTGACCATAAAAAAATTAAAATATGATCTAACATTAATAATTATATAATCCATTATATCGATTTTTTAAAAGAGTATATTTCACTATTCATCAAAATTGATATTTCTCTGAAAAACAAAAAAAATATTCCAAAAAATAATTTATACATTATCAGTTAAAAATTTATTTTTTTTGTAAAATTCAAAATTTTTAATGTGTTTAAATTTAATTTAATTTTATAAATCTATTCTTTTGAGAAATCTGTATTTTTTATCATAAAAGGACTTTACCATGAATGACATCAATCATTAAAAATATAGTTTATCTTATAAAATATTTATAAATATTATTAGAAAATTATATATTATTATTCAGAAAACATTGTTTAATATCTTGGTTATGATTATCTCTTTTAAATTATTATTATAATAAAATGATGTTTCGTAGAAAGACTAGTGTTGTGTGTAACATCACAAAGTTGATGTTGCAGGTAGCTCATGACATATAAGAATTTCATGTAGCAAAATCAAATGTGGTTTTGGATTTAGGGCAAGGAAATTCACAGATGTGTGAGAAGATTTTTTGACTTAGTTTATATATATATATATATATAGGTATAATGAAAAATTTCTAGTTCCACCTGAAATGAAAAATATCAAAAGGATTAATTAATGAAAAAAATACTATTTATGAAAACAGGGGGTGTTCACATGATCCTCAGCCCAGTTGGGGAGGTATCCTTAAGTGCATCTATGAGACCCAGGTTCAAAACCAGTTAGAGGCATATTTTCTTATATTATAGCAGTACTATAGTTGGTACTGTAAGAGGCACTTTATAAAATCTATACACTGTGTGGTACTGTAGCAGACTATACACAGTACATGTACTGTAGCAGAACTGTACAGTGTGTGAAACTGTAGTAGCCACTGTTCGGTACTATAGCAGCTGGAACTTTTCCCCTTAGGCCACCAGTTTAGGCTTGGAGTCCTGAAGGCTTTTTGGCCACCTAGGACATTGTGTTAGTAGGGCTTCTAGGCAACCTTTAAGGCCTTCGAGCCACTTCAAGGCCTTCGGGCCACATAGAGTTGCACCAAACATACTCAAAAAAAGGAGCAGCCCACGAAGTGGATTCAGAGCAGGTGCACTCACCAGAGTATAGCCAATTGGATTTTTCAGAATGAGAAGGTATGATTATCCCTTGGGGACTATCCTGTTCTTGCATGGGAAGCCTATCCAGACAGCATGCGAATGTGGAGAGTTACTATCATGATGCAGATGCTAGGGAGGTGTAGTTACTTGTAGATAAGCTAGTTTAATTTTGTACGTCCTTCAGTCATATAATCTCCTTAGCCTAAGTGCCATGTAATTTTTGGAGCCCATGGGCCTTTTAAGGGTTCCCCCTAATCCCATGAAATGGGGTTATCAAAAATCAAAAAAAATGAAGGCCTCCGGGCCATTCTAGTAAAAAAATGGGGTGTTATATTCTATCCTAATTTAAATGAATTTCTCCCTCTAAATTCATTTGGGTTATCAAAAAATTAATACTTTAAGTATTCAATCATAGAATCCCACTTAACAAAAATAAATACTACAAAATCCCTTAAATGGGAAATTTTTTACCATAATAGATACCCAATGAAACATATAAATGGGTTTACAAATAGGAGAATATATTTTGAGATTGAATATTGGATTTGGAGGAAATTTTTAATATTTAGAGTGAGTGACTGAGGTAATCAACCTTTGATAAGTGAATGATGAATGGAAAAGTTAAGGGTCTCAATTTCACATATTTGTGATGATTTAAAATTCCATTAGTTCAACAAAGTCATGTTATTATGACACATATCTTATTTTGATAATTATAATAATGTGGATTAATAATTTAATTGTCCAATAGTATAACGAAATATACTTACCTAATATATTTATATAAAACAACATTTCATTAATCCACAGTGCTTTCAACAATTTCAAATTCATCCATTAATTCATGTAATGGAAATATTTAAATTAAATTTTATGCTTGATGTGCTAATATAGACATTTATCATAACTTGACACTCATAAATTAATGAAGTGTAAAATAATTTATCAATAAATGTTACTAAAAAATTACGATAGTTAATACATTAATCTGTAATCATAAAAATTAACAGCACAGTTTCATCATAAATAATTATTCTTAAAAAATATTTAAATTAAGAAGGATATCATGTTGGCTATTTGTTGGTGTGAAACACATATCATCTTTCTTTCTTGGGTTCATTTCCCATGTAAATTGCACACTTTATTGGTTTCCACACAACAAACATTATGACCTTTTCTAAAAACAAACTTACATTTTTTCTTAAATAAATATTATGGACATCCTTTAAATAAGTATAATCACTAGGCATCCTTTTAACCAAGGATTTCAATACAATATCAATATATAAAGACTTACTCCAATGTTTAAATTAATCTTTTCAATAATGGATAATCTTGTCACCATTCTAAAAGTTAAAAATCTAAAACCGCGTAAATACATTCACGAAACATTCTTAACATTGGCCACCATATATTACAATATAGCACTTGTTTTAACATTCCAAACATATGAATACCCTCAAAAAAATTATACTAGAACATGGAAACAACCTAAATTACCATAAATCGTTTTGTAAAAAATGAATTCTTCCCTATACAATAGGTTGGTGGATATATTAATTGAATCCATGAATTTGTAAAATTTATTCATTATAGCATGAACTAATTTTAAACACGTCCTTAATTAGCACTATGTTAATAAGAATCATCGCATTTACTTTTGAATCTACCACATTTATTTATCCAAACAACAATATCATATCATATAGATCATACAAATGGTTTTCTTTCGTATAATCATTTGTATTATATGGACATACACTTTACATTATATCAAGTCTCTATTCCACCAGAACCATTCAACTTGTTCTTCTATATCCATAGAGGAATATATAAACTAAAAATACATATATATTTCAATATTAAAATATCATTCTCCTTAAATCCATGTATATTAATTTTTTAATTATCTCACATCATCCTTATTCCATTTGCTAGGATACCTTATACTATTACCAAATACCTCTTCCAATTCACTTTTCATATGTATTCTCTTCATCATCAATAATATAACGATGCAATATTCCATTTTTTGATCCAAATAAATAACATTCCTCTTGGTAAATGTATTTTCATGATGACCATTTATTCCACACTGTAGAGACTTATCCTTCGACGATGTATTAGGGAGCCTGATATTCTCATCTATTTAATTAACCAAAGTCATCATTTTTTACATGTAGTAACTTTCATTGTGTACTTTTTTATATAGTAAAATTATCTTCTTGTTCCTCAAAGATATTCATTTTGGTGATTCTATCCACATTATTGACAAAAAATAAATATTATCTTTTTTCTTCCATTCTCTCTATTAATCAAAATCTCAGGGAACTCCTTCATTATATTCATTGTTGATTCTGAGAGTTGGTAATGTTACATATTTTTTAATCATTTTTTGTGAAAATTGATTATTATTGATCATAAAATCATTCACTCTAGAGATTATCCCACTTAGATACTCATTAAAACAAATTTCTACCATATTCAACATTAATTAAGTTCCTTCTAGTTCCATTCACTGAAAAAAAACCAAAAGCAATGTATGAGCATTCATTATCTTAGTAGAATGCCACATAGTCATGAAATGAATTAATTATTGTATGAATAAATCATAACACCTTCCATAATATATGACACATTAGGTTCATCCTATATTTAAAATAGACAATATATATTTAAATCATTCATATTTGTTTGTGAGGTGTTTTGAATTCATAAATTCTAACCCCTAGGACTGTTAAACTAGTTGCGAAAACATCCATTATTATATAATATATTTCTTAGAGTAAATATCAGAACATCTTGTCATAGTTTTCAATCATAGATAAATAGAGGATAGAGTAACTTCCACTTATAGTATCTAAACATTGTTGTATTTTAGGAATCTACTCACTCTATTCATTTCCAATATTCTAGGATACTTTAATATATGTTTAATCATCCTTTTATATATCCATAGAGTCATAACTGTACATGTACATAGTAATATACCTTGAAAGATCTCTAAATATTTATCATTCTAGATTTCAGATTTTGTGTAAAACATCAATATGATACCAACTATAACGACGTAGACGTAATATACAAGGATATTACATAAACTTATATGATTATAAAATACCATAAAAATACATTCCTAAGGACTATAATATTTTAGTGTCATTGGAAACATCGAAAAAAAATCTTATGTCCTAGAGAAATATCATCAAATATCCAATAATGATATGATCCATTAAGACATTTACATAAAACATTTCATTATAACATGGGAAAATGAATCATATGAAACAGATGACCTCTCATTCACAATAAGGGTAAAAACGTGATATGTGTTAGTATAATCCTGATATTAAGGGTATTAGAATATGAACAGAAATTATATTAGTATTCACGTCATATCAATGATCATATACCATAATCATGTCAAAAAGGTTGGTAGTTCATAAAGCATATTCTTAATGAAATATTGAACATAATCCATGAAATCATAACATAGGAATAAAACATGAAATTGTGGAAGAAACATAGAAATAAAAAATGTTTTTATAGTACTCATTTCATTGATTCAAGGACCATATTAGTGGACAAATTCTTTTACTGAATTAGGATCACATCCCATTTCACCCCTGTATTACTGAACTAAGTTCACCCCTCATTCATGACCTGTAATACTGAAATAATATCATATCTCATCCCATCATAATAATACTAAACTGTGTTCATTTCCCTTTCAAGTAATGACTACTTCATTTGATATAGATCATTACCCAAGGATTTTGTGGGTGATATAGGTCACACACATCTCATATTGATATCATACAAACATGGGACACAAATTCAGAAACAATCATATCATAAACTATGAAATTAAATCGTCATCATAAAAATATTATCATATGATAACATGTGAAAAATTATAAAGGTTTCATAATCATTTTACCATAAGAATAACCCATGTATGAGAAATGTAATTCACAATCATATATCCCATAAAAGAGAAATAGATTTCCTAAACATATGAACTATGAATGACATAAAAATTTGATGAAGAATATGTCATTAATTATAACCCATTAATATAACCGATATGAATATAATTATTATATCATTTTCCGTAAGGTCATAAAAAATCAATGGATTTCATCATTTATGGAAAATAATTTCGAATTATCATTCAAACACATTTCGTGAGGAAAATATCATTTCTTCTATAAAAAGGAGTTATTATAAATAACCCCATTTTAAAATTATTATCATATAAAAATCCTTGAAAACATATATAGGAAACACTAAATAATTTTGAAACCACATTTTCCTTGAAATATTATATAATATACTCAAGACATTTTAAAAAACATATTCTTTTAAAACACATCAAAAATTATAACGATATCATGAAAATATTTTCAAAACATATTTACATGAAAATATATTATAGAAAATTGAAAAATTTCTAAAAACCATTATTTTTAATATATAATGAATTATTATAAGGAAATACTAAAAAAATTACAAATTTTTTTTAAAATAAATTGAAAACATATAAATAAATCATGAAATTGTTTGGAAAACCATTTCATTGAAAATAATATGAAAACATATAAAGAATCTTTGATAAAATTTTAAACAATATTCATTAAAAATTACTTTTAAACAACATTTTATTAAAATTGATCCATTTAAATATGAAAATGAAACTTCATGTCAATTATTGCAAGTAAATATATACATGTCATACGAGGTAAAAAGAAGACGCATTTTTCATAGCAAAATGTTTTCAAAAAATCGCTTGATTGGAAATAGATATGTAAATTAATTTATATAAATGTAAAAATAAAAAAGGATAAAAGTTTATATTATATATTAAAGGGAAACAGTATATGTTTCTTCATAACCCTTTCATGAAAAAATGTTTTGGATAGAATTCAGATTTCTAACCGAATATATTGTAATGTTGGGAATCCTTAAAACACTTTCAAAATAATATTATAAACAAATTATTTGTATAAGTGGAAAAAATATATGATGAATTCATTAATAAAGATAGAATATGAAAATTAATTAATTTTATTGAGAGTAGTATTATTAAATTTCATCAATGGAGGAAGAAACATAAACAATGCAGAAATGAGATACAATTGTCTCAATGTAGTCTTATAACATGGTATACTGGTTTCATACTATCCGTGTAATAAAATGAAAATTAGATAAATATTAAAATTTCATGAAAATATATTAATTCATTATATAACATATAAAATGGAATTATATATTCCCTAAAATATAATTTATGTTTATAATAAAACATGAGTCACAATGAATGAAAATTACGTAAAAACTATTTCACTGATTTGGAAACTTTTAAAACTTATACAGAATGAATAAAATATCATAAAATTAATATTTAAACAACCATAAATTTATGTATAATATATATATAACATAATTTGAATTACTTACACCACAAAAATGGTACGTGTGGTGATCAAAGCATGTATCCCACAAAAATAAAAAGTGAGATGAAATACCCTTACCTTGTGTCTAGAATCTCATCATACTCATTCAAACATCCTATAATATTAATATAAATAAATTTTTAATTTTTAAAAGAAATGTTATATTATATCTAGAACCATATATTTTTTGACTATGTTCTTAAGTTACTATCTTTTTAACAATCTTTTGTTAAGGTTTTCTATTGGGAAATATTCTCTTTACTCATTGCATATGTATTTAATTGAAATATAGAATTGATTTTTATACATTACATTATGAATTTAAGATTGTAATATATGTTATAGTTATAATTTAAATAAATGATATTTTCATTATAACAATCTATAGAATATATAATTATTAAATGAAATAAAACTATTCATGGTGATGGTAGGTCAAACGTATGCATGAACGCTACTTCCATTTTATTAAATTATTTAATGAAAGATAGAAATATATATATATATATATATATATATATATATATATATATTTAATAAATTGTATTTATGATTTCATATATGTGCTATATATATTCACTAAAACCATATTTAATACAATCTATGTAGTGTATTAATGAATAATAACGCTTTAAGGGGGCGATAGTCTATACCTCCTCAAACAAAATTATCTTAATAACACCAAATAGAAAGTAAAATAGATATGTGTTGTAAAATGAATAAATACTATTAATGAAATAATAAATATAACATATTATATATGTAATCCTAATTTCCATAATTATTTTTTCCATGATATTTGGTAATGAAATTGAACTATCATTGTTTAGTGAGGCAGTAGTTCTCCACACACATAATCATTGTTTTTGTTAACCATTATATGGTGGTATATTAATTTTTAGGTAAAATAATTATCATAAAAACGACTTATTATATTTTGGATATATTTTTAAACAATCATCAAATAAATTGAGTGTAAGGTGTGTAGAAGTAAAATAAAATAAATTACTTGAGTTAAGACATTATCTCCTAATCAGAAAACTCCTTTAGTTTTGTCAAAAAATGATTCAATATTAAACATTATTACCAAATAGTGGCTTCATGTAAAAAGTTACAAATGTTGTTAAGATTATTTAGTAGATCATGGACTAATCAAATAGGTTTTAGATGTGTGATAATGTGGGAGAGTTGGTGGCCTTTTAGAGGGAAGAATAAGGATTCATTTGGAATTTATGAAAACAATTTTGGTGTACACATGTTCATTCCTAAATAAAATCATACCAAAAAAATAAATAATTTATGGTTTATGGAATACAAATGCAATGAAAATGGGTTTTGGACAAGTGTATTGGTCATTTGGGCTTATAAGATTATGGTTTTGTCCCAAATTAATCTTAATTTTACATTAATCGCTCTCATTAATTTTAATCACTTTTAGCAATCATTGCGGTAAATAAAGTAACATCCTATAATTAGATTCTAAATATAATACCGATTACCATAGTTTACATCATTTTATTTAAATTAAATTCATAGAAGTATTAAAATTATGATTAATTGTAATATTAGTGATGGGATGAGATTAATGGTTTTTAAAGTAGAATAATGTTTAAATGTTTTTTGTGTTTTCATATTCAATTTAAAAAATAAATTGAATGTATGATGTAAATTGACATAATACTTTTAAAATTGATATAATGTGACCTGAGAAAATTTTAAAATATAATTTAAAATTAATTAACATTTAAATGAAATCTCCTTTTTGAATAGAAAATAGTTTTTTCAGTACTTATCAAATAATGACGTTTCTCAGGGAAATCCAAAAAAATCACAGTCGTCTAATTTAGGCATTATAAATTTAGATATATTTATTATTTTATAAAATTAATGTTGTTAATTCGTCTAGAATTAATTTTATTATTAAAATAGCTTTATTTGAGAAAACATTTTTTTAATTCAAAGGACTTTAACAAAAATCTCATCATTCATCACCAATTTATTTTAACTATAAAAAAAAAGTATAAATATTATATGAAAATTATTTATTAAAATTCATATAATAATGTTTAATAGTATGTTAAAATTCCAAAATTTAAATAAGTATAACAAAAAAATGTTGTTTTTTAGAATCATCATTATTGGATGTAACTTATGCCAAGTCGGTGAAGAGGGTAGTGCAAGCCACATCTGTTCCCTATGAATTGAATTTTCAACATAGTTTATATATATAATGAATCATTTCTAGTGTCATGGGAACTAGGAAATATCAAAAATATAAAATAATTCAAAAAATAATAATTCTCATAATCTCTTAGTGTTACATATACTCATCCATGAAAATGGGATGTTGGAAAAAATATTAAACATCAAACATTTATTGGAAATTATTATTTTATTGTAAATTTAATTACCCCAAAAGAGTAAAAATATTGATATTATGGTAATTTTGAAAAGAGATATATGGTGGGGGTTAAAAAAATTATATTAATGTGAAAAATAATGTCTATACATGTAAAAAAATATTATGTGAGTGGATTTATACTGAACTATAAAATATTAAAATATTATTAATTAAGATTAAATTATACATGAAAATTATTTTACTAAATTTTGAATTTCCTTAAATACCCCACCCCTAACTTATAAAATGGAACCTCATATCCTATATTCCAAAAAACATTGAGAACTATATCATAAAATACCTAGAAATATACTATTAAAAATATTTTACATTATTATAGTGGAAATATATTATAAAGAACACAAACCTTTTAGGGTTTATGATGTGAATAAAAATTTTTATTCTGAAGATGAGTTAGAGCATTTAAATTAATGTTTTATATTTATTTCTTATTCTTCATAGTTTAAGTATTATAAAATGATTTAAAAATTACATTATTATATTATATATAATTACATTTTCTTATCATAATATTATAGTCTTTATAAATCTTATTCATCCATTAAATGTGTAATGATTCCATCATTCATGTGTAAAGTAGACTACATCCTAGCTAATTGATGTATATCATTTTCCATCACCAACTATAATGGAATGTTAAAATGATTGTATTAAAATATAAATATGCATATATATATATATATATTAAATTCTCGGTAAAAATATATAAATATATAGTATTATCTATGTTCTTATATTTAAATCCATTAAAAATGATAATGTTGTTCCTATGATGTTTGAATTACCACCCATTTTAAAATGATTTGATTAGTTTTTCATAACACCATCACATGGATATTATATAAAATATTTTTTATCAAATAATGTTGTATTTTTCATAAAATCTTCATTATATAAAGATAAAATTGTGCATAAACTCTTATAATCATTTTAATGGAAAATAGAAATGTTTGGTGTACGCACAAGATTCCATCTCTATCATTGTAATTTATTTAGTTTTTCATTTAAATATTTCATTTTATACATTAAAAGTATAATTTATTATTAAAAATGATAATTATTTCGTTATATTTCTTATGTATATGATGGATTAATGACCCATATTACAATATTCAACCCATTAATGTTATTTTGGACATATGAGCTACATATCATCAAAACATTCATTGTCAACTAAATTTATTTTATAAAAGTTTAAAACCTTATAATAAATGAAATTAGAATAATAAAAATTAGACAGCATGTTAATAAATTAAATATTTAACCAAAAATTATATTTTATAAAGATAAAGAATTTATGTGATGAGTCATAATTGTGGATACTGACACATTACCTTTAATCCCTCAATTTTAAGGTTTTAAAGATTTATTTTATCATTCATTTTCATTCATGTACATATTTTAAAATTAGTTTTATGTATTAATTTTTATAATATAATTTTATTTTTAAATGTTATTTTATGTCTATTTCAACAATAATTCAATGCTTTTCCAAAGGAATATTTTCATATAATTTTTTGAAATAATAGAAAAGGAAATATTCTATTTCAACATCTACAGTGATAACATTTTTTCAATCCAATTTTCAAATTATTTCATATTTGGATTCATTTAAAATAATTAATGTTTCCATAAAAAAAGCATGTTCCATATTTCTAGACATTTTTTGAAATTTGTTTTTTAAAAGAAATGTTTTTCTTAATTTCCAAACTAGATTTCAAACTAGTTTAATAAAAAATTTCATCAGTTTTATAATAAAACTATGATTGATTAAAATATTATTCACGATATTGAACAAGACTAATATAAATGAGGGATCTATCCTCCCAATATAGTTTATATTAATGGGGAATTATGTTATATCTTATATAAAATGTTGATCCAAATAAAACTAACACATATGGGTCATCTCATCATTGATTTACAATAAACCCACTAATGTTACATTAATTTAAATGTAAAAATAATGAAGTAAATATGTTAGGTTTCTCTTATGGATTTAATAGATTTCCATTCATTTTTGACATGGGTAAGGAATAAAATTATCTATTTAGCCTAAAAGGAGCTATTACTGTCAAGAGTTTATAAAGTTTTTCTTTATAATATTGTGTTTTTTATATTGTATATATTATTTATTTTATACACACAGTGAATATTTTGATATAGGTAAAAATTTTATGGGCATAAATGTTTTTTTCTAGACTAAAAAATTCCATTCTCTTATGTCAATTACTTATATTTTTATAATTTTCCATTGTTTTTTGATGTTGTTCATGGGGATTTATGTATGATTTAGAATAAAGAAGAATTAAATTAGACAGGAATGCAAAATTTTCATCAAAATAATATGTGTTTCTTAGAAAATTTTTTATTTAGTGGGATAAATTAAAAATTAGAAGATGAGTCCACATTCTAATATATGTTTTTTATTTAAAAAATTACAATATTTTCTAAAACCCTAAACAGAAAATGTCATTTGGAATTAAAGAATGTGAGTTCTAGACAAAAGACACAAAATTTTCCATTATTAATGTATGGGTCCTTACTTTATCAAACTAAAAGACGGTAAATATGAACTAGATCAAATAATGTTTTTTAATATTGATAATTGAGTAGTTTTATGGTCATTATATTGAGATATAAATGACGAATTCTCTAGACCTGTAACAATCAACTACAACACTTATGGTTTTATTTTATTAAACTATATTCTTTCGTATATTTTTGAGTAATGTAAACGTTTATCATGGCCTCTATTTTATTATGTTTTTATTTATCACTAATCATTTAACTACATTTATATTTCTACAACATTTATGTGTTTTATTATTTATGATAATCGAGACAGGAGAACATGTGGAATATATAGATAAGAAATTTATTAATATTAAAATCAGACTAGACTTATAAATAATGAAATTTCATGTACCAACATGTGACTTCAAAGAGTACTAAAATAGAGGAAAAGAAAAATTGTACCAAAAATAATTGAAAACAATAACCACATTTCCCAATCTACTCTATCATATCAATTACCAAATAGTATCTTTATAGATCATCAAACAACACAAAATGACCTAAAATAGTTTATCTGTATTTAAGGAATGCATAATAGTATACTTATTAGGATCCTTATTGTATTCTTATATAGAATAGAAAAAGGGTGTATGATAATTTAGAGGGATAAAAAGTGAAAATATCTCATCACCGAAATAGTTATAAAAAGATCCCAGCGTCACCATGGTTAAATCTCACCTAGTATCACTTAAAAGAGAGTAGATAATATAATAATGAAACCTCAAGGGTACCCTGATCATGTTTTCCCACTGGTTTTCTTCTCTACCCCAACATCACATGTCGTGAGTCAACCCCCTCAAAAATAATCAACCTCAGACACATTTACGAATGATCTTGTTTAGTTTTTGAGAAATGGTGAAATTCCAAAGGAATTTAAATTTTAGCATTTAATTGATGGATTGTTATTTGAACCATGAATTGGAATGTAATTACAGGAGTTAAAAAACATCAAGGTGTTGTTTTTATACTTTTGGAAAATGATTTAGGGGTATCGTGGGTGTCTTGGTGAGATTCAAGAACATGAAGCCCTAGAAATAAATGTTTAGTCTTATCTAGATAGGGAATTCAATTTCACACAATCCATGTTTCCCTTATGTAACATCCTGAGATATTAAAAGGAAACAATATATGCTTAAATGAACTACAAAATACTATTTTTCATTTATAATCTCACCATTACAAATTATTTTTACATTTCAGTGTTAGGAATTTTGAAAAACATACAGACATTATTGGGATGAGTAAGTTCTTTGGTGTCTAATAGAACAACCTAAATTTATGGTGAATAATATCCTGACCTTACTAATAGTAAAAAACACTTATGAATATTAATATACCCTAATGAATACTATCATGAACATTTTGAATAGTAGAATACCCTCATGATTAGTATCTTGACCCAAATGAATAGTAGTGTACCATTATGAATAGTTACATGAACTATATAAATTGTAATGTACCCTTATGAAGAGAAAATTCACCAATGATATTATAAATAAAATATCTCCATCTTATAATTGTCAATATTATATAATTAAGTCCTAATATGAGTAATTAAATATTTTAAAAGTTATTGTTTAAATGTGGGTATTTTTATAAGTTAGATATATTTAATTATGTTTTTTTACAAATTTACATAATTAAATGAAAATTTATTTTCTTAAAATGTATTCAAAAACAATTATTTTTATTTCCTAGGATTATATGATAATTTTAAGTGACCATAAGTATTTTTTGAAGGAGTTAATCAATCAATTTAAAATTTAAAATTGTATTTTCAATTAAAAGACATTTTTATTTAATAATTAAATTAATAATGTCTTGAAAATTACTTTCAAATAATGGAGTTCATTAGTTAATTAGAAATGTATAAAAATTATTAGGGTGAATGTTTGGGATTTTTCACAAAATTTTTGAATTTTTTTGAATAGTACAATATAATAAATTATGATAAATGATAAATACTTTATTTACAACATCATAGATAATAAAGAGCTGATTTAAGAACACTTTTTTCGAGCATGAATTCACTTATTACTATTTGGGGTCAAATGAATCCAATCTATTCATAGTAGTGAGATAAAATATTAAACTAATGATTGAAAAAATTAAATTCCTATACTCATCCTCTATAAATACCACCATCATTCCACTCTTCCTCTCACACCACGCAAGAAATGATCATTGCATAATATCCTTAAAATAACATTCCCAAGGCTCTTCCCCATTTCCATAACGTTCAGGTCTTTCCAAAATTCCAAAACCAAATATCATAAGGAGGATCTCATGGAGAAGAGATCACTAGTGAAGAATCCTCTTCCTTTTTCTTGTGATTTCATTTCAATTAATTTTTTTTCTTATACTCTCTTATCATCCACTTATCTAAGAGGAATTGAATATCTATAATCTTATATATTCTGGATGATATCATATATATGGAAAAAATACCCCAACCTACATCATCTCTAACCCCTATTATAAAGGCACTATTCGTGATATGTCGTTTACAAAACTCATGGACGATGTGTTTGAAATTTACATTACGACATTAAAAGTAGATTATAAAACCATTTTAATAGTTTAAAAAAATTATATTTTATTATGTATCTTATTTTATGTCTTAGAATGAACATATATGCATGGAATTAATTTTTACAATTAAATAAGTTCATGAATACCGAGGAACCGCCCAAAATGATCTAAACAAATATCATTAATGTTTTATATAATGATTCATCGTCATATATGATAAAAAATGAATTTTGGTATCAATAAATATTATGAAAAATATAATTACGATTCATTCCACTTCTAGAATTTCATTTCCATCGACAATAAAATCGAAGACAAACTAGCCATGGAAGCCATGTAATAATGCACGCTAAACAATGAAAGGAACAAAATAAAACTATTTAAAGGGTGAAATGATGTTATATAATGATTATAAAAAGTGTTATTACGATGAATATGTTTTATTAAGAAATTAATAACAATGATTAAACTATTTTAACGGAGGTATAAACAATTATAAAGTAATAAACACATGAGGTAAGGGACATCATAACCCAATTTTCATTCAATGGGTTAACCTTCTACTTCATTAATTTCATAGAATTAAAATTATTTTTCAGTGAATTATGATTATACTATGTATGGACCTGGAATTTTCGTGGAATTTTTTTTCATAATTACATGGTAATTTTATGAGTCCATGAAAACTAATGGCGCATGATTCTGAGGCTTGGTGTTCCCAAAATCAATTTATAAAGATTTGTTCTGGTACGTTTAGTAAATGTACGAGTATGATTTTCTAACTTTTAAACTGGTTTTCAGAATTGAAATTTGAGGGCTCTGTTGAACTCACATCACTAATATTTTCTTATGAATAATTTCACTTCGATGACAAAGACTCGAGAATAAAGATAGATTTTGGTTTTTTGTGGGAAGTAATAAAATAAAGTGAGTTATGACTTTATTTTAATAAAGACTCTATGTGGTGTTTGGTGGTTAAAACATCTTCATGGGAGTTGGAGGTGGGACCACCACACCATAACCTCCCATGAGAGGTTATGGTGGGGGCCTCTTGAACATATCCTCCCGCGAGAGGATACCGTGTGGGGACCACACGAGGGATTAAACCACCTATTGATGGAAGGGAGTAAAACCACTCAACTCTCCCCCATTAATGAGGGAGAGCCTCTTGACCTTCCTTTATTTTAGTTTTTCTAATCCCCCCTATTTAAATTTTCCCAACTCTCATGAATTAATTAGGGGTACCGAATTCATTTAATTCTTATTTTTAAATTTATGTGCCAATAAAATATTAGAAAACTCAATCTACTATTATTTCACTTGTCATTTGGGTGGATGTTTGGAAAAAAGGAGATCTTGGGAGGATTATAATTCTCCCAAGGAAGAATGATGAACACCAGTGACGATCCTTCTTCCACCTCTTCCCGGGACACCTACCGACATGGATCGTCTTCTACAACCCACACAGCTCGTCTTTGGATGCATGTGGTAGACGTGATGAATGGAGATTCTCTTCTTCTACTTTCTATGAAGCTGTCAATGAACGACGAATGACGAATAAAAGGTATGGGGATTAAATTCATTTGAGTTCCTTATTCTTCTCTCCTTTTTGGATAATGATGGTTGTTGAACTTCGTTCTTATTAATCGTTTTCTATCACCATAAACATAGAGGATTCGGGCCAACCTTACAAGGCATGATATCCTCTGTTAATTTTTCCTTCTTGTGGCATTCTTCGGTATGGAGACGTAACAACAATGAGGGGACGAAGGTGCCGAAGGAAAAGTTCATGCTTCCCATGACCTCATGTGCACCCCGTAGGCCTGCCCCCGACCTGACGTGCTCTGCCCACCCTGCCCGCAGCCTCCCGCATGCCTGGTTGGCCAGCTCGGTGCCCAACCGGACACCCTACCGGCCTACCCAGCGACCTTATGGCTGCCCCACCAGCCTATCCGGCACCCACCCGGCTGCCCCACCGGCCTGCCCAGGCCACCGCCTGGCCTGCCCAGATGAGTTGCGCTGAACTCCCATGCCAGTGTGTAGCCACCCTCATCGTGCCGATGTCCGAACCAGATCAACCTCCCGGGATGAGCTGCATGAACTACATCCCTCACAGCGCTGGCCGAACCAAACCGGCTGCGTCCTCTGGGCTGAGTAGTGCCCCTCACGGCAATCTCCGAGCTGAACTGCCCATGTGGCATGCTAGGCTGGGCCAAGTGGTCCGGGACGAACCTAATAGGCTGGACCGCTCAATGAGGTAGACCGGACCCAACAAATCTGAATGGGTAGAACCAGACTCGATTGGGCCAGGTCGGTCCGACCGAGTCGGACCAGATCAGAGCCCACTACTCTCCCTTTATATTCTTTGGCCATATCTTGGGCACCGAATGAATGATTGGTGAACTATCTGCGGTGTTGGTTTTCTATGAGCATGATGGTCCCTTTGAATATAGATCACTAGAGTTCTAGGTAACATTGAGATACAGACAGGTTGGATCGTACACGAATCCAACCGGGCCCACGGGACTAAGAAGCTTATAACTCACAGACCAGGGGTCTGATTGATGCGATGTCTATTGCCTTGAGACACCAATGATGAGACAAACATTTGAGATACTTATACATGGAGCTTCGTGGCAATTGTAGTATCGACCAGTATCCTGTGGAGCAGATCTTCCATAGATAAGAAAACATTTGTTTGGGAACATAGTAGCTGCCTGAGACCTGACGACTACTGATCGAGCGACTCAGAGTGATTCGTATAGCCTATTGGGGAGTGCCTGGTTGTGGAGGGAGACCCAGGGGAAAGAAGATCATGTTTGTGGTGGCAATCCCACGATACTCAACATGATAAGTACCTCTTCAGGCTATGCAGGGGGGAGCACCTGGATGTGGTAGCAGACCCAATGTGTGGAGCGTGGTTGTATGAGTGCGGCATACCCAAGGTACATGAAAAGAGGTGTACCTCATCCGTCCATGTATTGTTGGATGTGCCATTATGTGACGCAGAAGGCCCACTGTAATCGATAGAGGAGGAGTTCTCCAGTAGTCGAGGGTTCAGATTGTTACTATCCCTATAATAAAATCTTGATTGAGCTGAGTCACTACATGTTGTTTTTACCTCATGATTGAGATAGATTACTTGGTAACTATGGTATATGTATTGTCATGTACCTAAGTGAGTTTATCTGTTGATTTTATACTTTTTGGTTTATACTTGTTTGATATTTTGAGACCTTGAAGGTCTCAGGGTCCCTACTGTGTATCATTATACTCACCCCTGCTCAGGCTATGCTCGCACCTCATTTTGTTGGTTGCACACGACGAACAACAGTAACTGTGGATCAGAGTACCAGGACTGGACGGTACCCGGAGGTGGACCTCACGATGAGTTAGTACACTGATATTGAAGGACGTGGAGTGCTGAGGAAGCTATATGTACCTACCCTTAATGTTGGAATCCCCGGAGGATGACCCATCAACTGATTTAATTTTTTTTTCAGTTGTACTTGTACTTTCATTTTGGGCGTGTATTTCCAACCCCATTTACTTTTCATCACTCCTTTGTATATAGTTTTTATTAGTGTTTTACTTCCAGTATATACTCTATTGTGTGTGTTTAAACATTATATAGGAAATGCCTTCCCAGTTTTATGGGTTTACACCTTTGGTGATATTCTCCATCATCTGGACTATGGAAGGAGAGATGGGGTAGTCATGGCATGAGACCCGGCGGACGAGTCATGAAAAATTGGTATCATATGAGTCGGTTCTACCATCATACATAGGACTCTAATCATTCTTTTCTGTGAAGAAATAGTGTTAATGTTACTAACTATGGTTTTTAGTTCGTGGAGTTCAGTGTTGGTGCGGCGGCCGACGTATCCATACACCAGGACCCTAAATTCTGACGTCTGACTCATCGCACGAAAACAATGATTGTGTGTGTGTTTTCAACAATTTTATTTAAGTCATCTCAACCATGTCAGCTGACTAGGTATAGACTTTTGACCATGTCATGTTTTTTTATTTCAGGATTCCTCCTCGTGGATGACTAGCTAGAGCCCCGAGAGTTGTACGCACAGAAAACCCACCGAGCGACTGGGCCTTAATGCAGGGCCCTCTACTAGCAGGGGCACCAATGGTACCACTACCCATTGGGCCACTGATTCCACCATCCCCATCAGTAGACGATGCATGTTTCTTGAGCGCGTTGCATGATTTCCAGTGTCAGAGGCCATCTAGGATCAGGGGAGAGACATACCCACATATGGATGAGGATTGGTTGTAGGTTGTGGTGTGTGTCTTCAGACTGCTAGAGACACCAGCAGAACTTCTGGTGATCCTTGTCACAAGTCTCCTTTAGAAAGCAGTAGGAAGATGGTGGAACCTGATGATCCACGTGCACGATGAGGCGACATTACTATTGGAAGACTTCGAGATCCTGTTTCGGGCACAGTTTGTCCTAGCCACCCTACGTGCCGTACAGATAAATGAGCTACTTCATCTACAGTGGGGTAGCATGATGGGCGCTCAGTACTCAGTGAGGTTCACCGACCACTTGTGCTACTCCACATATAATGTGCAGGACCCATTCTTTAGGGACCAGAACTTTGAGAAGGGGCTCAGGGGAGAGATCAGGGATTCAATGATCTCACTCAGCATCCCAACGCATGTGGGGATACTAGAGAGGGCCTCCTGGTGGAGATTTTCCATGCTAAGAAGTCTCTAGAAGAGAGACCCAACACTAGTCAATATTCAACAGAGTCTTCTATAGTTGGAAGTTTACAGATGACGCATATGTCCAAGAGGAACATACCTATAGGTGGACGACTACAAGACTCAGGATCTATTGTGTGTGGCACCCGGGGTGGAGACAGACCTACCAGGATCAGGCAATGTTACTCATGCTGCGGGTAGGGTCACATGGCTCATGACTATCTGACCCATAATTCAGATGATCAACTAGCGGTTGAAGGACCACCTAGGCATAGGAATAGATTCGATTGAGGCAATCCGCAGGGAGCAGGAGGATGTGGCAGAGGAGCTGGCCATGCAGGTGGTGGTGGACAAAGTTTTGAGGTGTTACCTCCACCACCACTAGGAGGTCCACCCTGACTGCAGGGTGGAGGTGGACAGGGAGAGCTCAGCTCCAGGAAACTGAGACCTACCATCCTGGAACTCAAGAGATGATTCGAGTTACGATTTGTATCTACTCAACCATAGATGTAGTTCTTAAAGTCATAGGTGTCAGTCACCCTTTAATTTCCACTTGCATTTATTGGAGCATATAGATTCCGATGTAGCCTTTAGCTCGATCCATACTGCTAGAGACTCCTACGAAAAAATAATCGATGATTAAACATTAGTGGTGGTAGTTTCAGCTTACTGTAAGAGGTGAGAGCTTCGGCTAAGATCCCCACATAGTGGCATCAATGCCTTATGATGTCCTCAAGGGTATGGACTAGTTATCTACTCTCCGTACTCAGATAGACTATATTTGGTGCAATGTGTGGTGTGTCTGCAAGGATGAGACCAGGAATACCTTCATCGGCTAGAAGGAAGCCTTTGCAGCATAGGACGGATAGACTCGAAGGAGGGTTCAGCCAATCACTCATTAATTGGAATGCCTTACCCTCAGATCAGTTGATGTGGAGAGTCTGAGCTATCCTGTAGTAGTGGATGACTACGCAGATGTTTTCCCTAATGATGTTCCAGGACTATCTTATCGCAGAGAGGTGGACTTATACATTGACCTATACACCTGGACGATACCGATATCTACACCAGCATAACGAACGTCCCCCACATAGCTTCACGAAATGCGGGTATAGCTAGATGACTTACAGGGGAAGGGATTCGTCCGGACCAGTGTTTCTCCCTGTACAACAGTGAATTTGTTTTCCAAGAAGGCGGATAGAAGCATCCAACTTTGTGTCAACTACCGTCACCTGAACCAGGTGACCATGAAGAACATGTACCTGCTCCCGAGGATTGATGACCTCAATGATAATCTGAAGGGAGTACGATGGTTCATGAAAATAAACCTCAAGCCAGGCTATCACTAGCTCAATGTTCGAGATGAGGATGTGCAGAATACGACCTTCAGGTGTCGGTATGACCACAATGAGTTCTTGGTTATGCCATTCAGCATAACCAACTCTCTAGCAGTGTTCATGGGACTCATGAACATGATCTTCTATCCATACCGCGATCACTTTGTTATATTCTTCATCGATGACATACCGATCTACTCGACTACTGAGGAGGAGCATGCCTACCATTTTCGAGTAGTATTGGACACACTCCGAGAGAACTAGTTTTATGGTAATCTCTCGATGATCTAGTTCTAGATCTGAGAGGTTCAATTTCTACGTCATGTAATCTTGGAGGCTAGAGTTTTAGTGGATCCAGCGAAGATTGAGGCAGTACTTGCTTGGGAGCAACCATGTAGTGTGATGGAGGTACGGCGTTTCCATGGTTTGGTTGGCTACTACCGCAGGTTCATCCCAGACATCTACAGAGTAGCTGCACCACTATCATCCTTGACCAAAAAGGGGAAACCATTCGTGTGATCGATGAGATTCTAATAGAGCGTTCAAGAGCAGAGGCAGGGGCTGACTAGTTCCCCCATCTTGAGGATTCTAGAGGAAGGCGTAGGGTACATAGTCTAATGTGATGCATACAAGACCTGACTCATGTGGGTCTGGATGCAGGAGTGAGTAGTGATCACATATGGTTATCGGCAGCTGAGACACCATTAGCAGAAGTACACTACCAATGACCTAGAGTTAGCAGTAGTGGTCTTCGCCTTGTTGATGTGGCTAAACTATCTTATGGGTGAGCATTTTACGGTGTAATATGATCAAAAGAGTCTTAGGTATATATTCTTTCACAAGGACCTGAAATGAGGCGACGATGTTGGCTTGAGTTCATCCAGGACTATGGCGTCGAGGTAGTCTATACTATTGGGAAGGGGAACATTTTTGTAGATGCACTAATCATGAGATCTGGTATACAACTTCTAGGTGAGGAGACAGAGTAGCTATCTTCTCAATAGACATCCTTTGTCAATAAAGGCGGAGCAGCCTTTCTACATTGTTTTACAGTCAATCCCCCACTTCTTCAGCGTTTCTGGGAGGTACAACATGGGGAAACAGACTGCGAGACACAATTTGCTGAGATATCCATAGGGCAGTCACCTGATGTATTTTCTATAGGTGTGTAGCACCTAATATAATTTAGTGGAAGTAAAATAGTACCACTGTCACTTCAAGAGGAACTGTTGAGGGAGCTCCACAAATCCCTTTTAGTGGTAAATCCTAGAGTGGCGAATATGTAACAGGGTCTATGACGACATCACTGGTGGACATTTATGAAGAAGGAAATAGCAGAGTTTGTCTCTTGATGCCTCACTTTCCTAGAAGTGAAGGCGGATAACCAGGTACCAGCAGGCATGGCTTAACCTTTAGAGGTCCTAGAGTGGAAGTGGGATGAGATATCCATAGACATTGTGAAAGGACTTCCTCGTACATACAGGGGTCAAGACACAATTTGATTGATCGTTGAATGACTCACCACGTCATACCACTTCCTAGAGATCAGATAGCAGGGTTCACTATAGAGCTTAGTACACCCTTATGTGCATGAGATTTTGCAGCAACATAGAATACCTTATTCTATTATCTTCGATCGTGAAGCACAATTTACTTCCCGGCTATGGAAGTGGTTGAAAAAGGCTTTCGGGATGTAGCTTCAACTGAGAACCTCCTTCCATCCTCATATGGATGGCTAGACTGAGAGGACCATTCATACACTAGAGAACATGCTCCGTGCACGTGTCCTCAACATTGGTCATAGATGGGAAGACCACTTTCCATTGGTTGAGTTTTCATACGACAACATCAATCACTCCACCATTGGGAGGGAACCTTTTGAGGCCTTGTTTGTTCAACCTTGCAGATCGCAACTATGCTTGACAAGTCTAGGGGAATCAACACTATTGGGACCAGAGATGGTACGGGCTACCATGAAGATGGTGCAGATCATCGAGGATAAGATGAGGACTTCCCAGAGCATGTAGAAGTCATATTCCGATAGGAGACAGAGACTTCTGGAGTACTAGGATGGTGACTACGTATTTTTACGGGTCTCACCACAATGAGGCCTATAGGGAATTTGCCGAGGTGGAATGTTATCTCTGTGTTTCATCAGACGTTTCTCGGTCCTCAGCAAATTAGGTGAGGTGGCTTATCGCCTGGCTCTTCCACCATAGTTTCAATGGGTTCACGACGTCTTCCATGTATCCCAGATGTGGAGATACATGCATCTCCCTTATCACATCATCGGCCATGGGGAGTTGGATGTCGATGATGGGGCGAATTTTACGGATGTTTTAGTGGAGATTGAGGACCTACAGGAGAAGTCCCTTCGAGGATCATCGATAGATCTGGTGCACGTTCGTTGGAAACACGAGAACCTTTAGGAAAGCATATGATATTTGGAGGCTCATATGCATGCTCAGTACTCCCATTTATTCCCTTAGTTCATGTTTTAGCTTATAGGGATGTAAAGCCCTGAGGTGGGGAGAATGTAAAGACCTGAAATTTCCGTAGAAAATTTAATTTTTCATAAATACAAGTGATATTTACGGGTCCACGAAAATTGTCAGTGCATGATTCTGAGGCTCGGTGTCCACAGAATCAATTTCTGATGTTCTCATCAGGTATGTTCAGTAAATGTATTAGAGGGATATCATAAATTTTGAATCCGTGCTCAGAATTGAAATCCAAGGGCACTGTTGTACTCGCAACACTGGTATTCGCTTATGAAGACTTTCATTTCGACTGTAGTGTGTCGAGAATAAAAGATAGATTTTGGGTTTTCATGGGAAGTAATAAAATAAATTGAGTTTTAACTTTATTTTATTAAATACGCCATGTGCTGTTTGGTGGTTAAAACCTCCTCATGGGAGTTGGAGGTGGGACCACCACACCTAATCCTCCCATGAGAGGATATGGTAGTGGGGCCACCTGAACATAACCTTCCACGAGAGGTTACCATGTCGGGACCACATGATGGATTAAGCCCCATATTGATGGAAGGTAGTAAAACCTCTCAAATCTCCCTCATTAATGAGGGAGAGCCTCTTGACCTTCCTTTAATTTAAGTGTGCCAATCTCCCTGAATTAAATCGTGCCAACTCTCGTGAATTAATTAGGGGGATCCAATTAATTTAATTATTCTTTTTGAATTTATGTGCCAAAAAAATATTAGATAACTCAATCTAATATTATTTCACTTGGCATTTGGTTGGATGTTGGGAAAAATGGAGAGCTTGGGAGGATTTGAATTCTCCCAGCGAAGAACAATGAACGCTGGAGACGATCCTTCTTCGACTTCTTCCTCGGACACCTACTGATGTATAATGCCTTTTACAACCAACACAACTTGGGTTTGGAAGCATGCGACAGATGCGACTAACAACATTTATATTTTTCTACTTTCCTCGACTCTGTCAACTAATGATGAAATAAAAATCAAAAGCAGGGGGATTAAATTCATTTTAGTGACCTGTTCTTCCATCCTTTTTGGATAATTAAGGTTGTTGAGTTTTGTTCAAATGAAACATCTACTATCACAATAAACGCGGATGATTCGAGCCATCCTAACATAGACCGTCATCCTCCGTCAAATTTTCCTTCTTGTTGCATTCTTTAGTATGGCGACATAACAACAATGAGGTGACGAAGGTGGTGACGACAAAGATTGTGCATCTCGCGGCCTCCTTCACACCCTGACGGCATACCCCCAACTTTTTGTGCCCTGCCCGGCCTACCCGCAGCCTCTCGCGCTCCCTGCCAGCCTGCCTGGAACCCTCTCGGCTACCCTGCTGGCCGGCCTAGTGCCCTCCGGGCCGCCCTGTTGGCCTGCCCGATGCCCTCTCGGCTGCCCCGCCGGCCTGCCCCAGCCGCCACCCGGCCCTCCCTGCCACCACGCCAGACTGCCTAGGCCGCCTCCCAGCCTGCTCTGCTATGCCGCACCGACCACCCCCATGGTGCCACTGGCCAAACCATCTCAGCCTCCCGGGACGAGCAACCTGAACCCCGCCCCTCACGGCGATCTTGGGGCCGAACTGCCCATGCGGCCTATAGGGCTGGGCCCAGCGGGCCGAGATGAACCTAACAAGAAGGCCCACCCAATGGGCTGGGCTACACCCAAAAGGTCTGAACGGGATGACCCAGACTAGGTTGGCCCAGACTGGGTCAGGCCAGGTCGGATCACACCCGGGCCCACTACTGACCCTTTACTTTCTTTGGCCAAATCATTGGCATTGGACGATCGTTTGACCTACCGTTAGTGGTGCTATTTTTATACGAGAATGACGAGACCTTTGAGTATACCCCATTGGAGTTCAAGGTAATGTTGAGATACGAACATGATGGATCATATACAAATCCAACCGGGCCCATGGGACTAAAAAGATTATAACTCACAGACCTAGTGTCTGATTGACACACCGTCTGTTGCGTTGAGACCCCTATGATGAGGCAGACATTTTAGATACTTTTACATGGGACATCGTTACAGTTGGAGTATCGACTAGTATCTTGTGGAGATGATCTTCCAGAGATGAGTAGGCATTTGTGCAAGAACCTAGTAGCTAGCTGAGACCTGATTACTACTGATCGAGAGACTGGGAGTGACTCATATGGCCTAGTGGTGAGCACCCATTTGTGGTGGCAGACCCATGGTAGAGGAGAACCTGGTAGTGGCGGTAGACCCACGGTGGGGAGTGCCTCTATGTGAGTGTGGTAGACCCATGATACTCGATAGGAGGAGTACCTCAGCGGTCCGAGGTTAGTGGTAAGTGCCACTATGTGATGCTGCAGGCCCACTGTACTTTATAGGGGATGAGTTCTCCAGCAACCGAGGGGTCAGATTGTTACTATCCCTAGAATAAAACCATGGTTGAGCTGAGTGATTAACATTTGTTTTTACATCATGATTGAGATGGATTACTTTGTATATTATGTGTATGTATGGGCATATAACTAATTGAGGTTATATGTTTATTTCATACATTGTGCTTCATCACTATTGGATTATTTGAGACTTTGAATGTCTTGGGTTCCCTATTGAGTATCATTATAGTCACCCCTGCACGGGCTATGCCTGCACCTCATTGTGATGGTTGCAGACGACAGACATCGCTGATTGAGGAATAGAGTAGTAGGACTAGACGGTAACCATAGGTGGACCTTACGATGAGTCTATACATGGAGGATATTTATGGACCTGGAGTGATGAGGAGGCTCACTGTACCTACCCTTAAAGTAGGAATCCCAAGACGATGACCAATTATTTTATTTACTTTTTTTCAAATGTAAATGTACTTTCCTTTTCAGCTTGTATTTCCGACCCCTTTTACTTTTCATCACTCCTTTGTATACAGTTTTTCTTAGTGTTTTTCTTCTGGCTCGTACTATGTTTTGTATGTCTACACTTTATAATGGAAATGCCTTCCCAATTTTAGGGAATTATGCCTTTGGTGCTAGTCACCAGCCCATATCCAATGGAAGGCGGGATTGGGGTTGTCATGACATGGGCCCTGAGGGATGGGTCATGACATATTCTATTTGCTAATCATTTTTTTCATTTTCAAAAGATGGTTTATGGGTTCCTGGTACCCCTATACATGAATCAAAAGCATCCACATTCACCATTACACAAAAACATAAAAATCAATGGAAATCCCCATGAAGCGACGAACCAATTCGCAAGAACATCAGTAAAGCTGGCCTAACCTCAGAAAGGGTTACCTTGAACATCCACCGGTGTGACCATCGACATCGGCCCAAATCCTCCTGAGGGAAAACACCATCGGAATTCACCCAGCCTTCCAGAGAAATGAAATGGACCTCCAGGAAGAATACACCCACAAAGGACGTCAAAGAAACCATAATGAAGATGGCCAGATCCTGACACCATTATCCCCCCGATCCGCAGACAACTCAAAAGATCCACCTTTCCATTGAATCTCGCATAACCATCACTCACATCCCAAACATCCAACATTCTATACCAAACAAAAAATTCATCAAACTATCGCATAGAAAATGCAACAAGATCAGCTGATTCGTCAATCATGCCGGAAGATCAAGCCCGAATACAAAAATCCAGAAAATCTCACACTGAAAACAATGAACCCGGAGAAATCGTTTTCATTCCGGAACAAAAAATCAAGAACCACAGTCGAGCATCCAAAATCACATATCGCATCCCAATCCAAATCAAATATGAAAACAAAACATATCCAAGGAAGAACCATGCAGCACACAACAGGACAAGAAGAACACAAAAATCACGAAACCGGAAAACCAGTGTCGAATGATGTTACCTCAACCAGTCACGCAAACACCAACACGTCGTAAGAAAGAACCAATGCAAGCCAGAACATAGACCATAAAAGGTTCCCATTTTTATAATTTACTATGTATTTTTCTATTATATTTTATACATAAAAATACACAGCATGTTTTAGTATTGAATTCTGAAGTGCTGGTTAAGGTCTTTAGTGTTGATATCAGAGGAATGATCTTGAAAACATTGGAGATTAGACGTTGTCATGTTTTTGGAAAATTTCATGTGGTAGTGTTTATGATTAATCATCTAATTATTTATGTACTCATAAAAATCGTATTTCTTATTTATTGATTTTTAAATTTAGAAATGTAGGAAAAATGAACATATTGCAACATCACAACTCTTTTAAGGGGGGATAATTTAACATCCTAATATTTTATGAGGAAACTGTATATGCATAACTGAACAATAAAAATATATATTTATTTTATAAACTAATAATTAATCATAATTATTCCACTTATGTGTTTTCAATTTTGATAATGGGATATACACTATTTGGATTAGTATGTTTTTTGATGTCTGATAGAACGAACGTAATTTCTAAGGAATAATAACTAACCTATGAATAGAAACATACCCTTACAAATATTAATGTACGCTTAAGAATATTAATATTACTCTAATGAATTGTAATTTACCCAAATGAATAGTAACATTTACATAACGAATTGTAATCCACCCTTATGAATAGTAACTTGTACCTTACGAATAATAATGTACCCTTATGGATAGTAAATTCACCACATGAATTATAAATAAAATATATACATATAATTAGTATCAATAAGACATTGTAATGTAATAATATAAGTATATAAATATATTAAAAAATATTGTTTATGTGTTGGTATTTTTGTATGTCATATATATTTAGTTACAAATTAATGATTAATCTACTAGTTTAAATGAAAATTTATTTTCCTAAAATGTCATAATAAATAAATATTGTTATGACCTATGATTATATGATGATTTTAAGAGACCTTAAGTATTTTCTTAGAGTGTTAGAAAAGCAGTATTAATTTTAAAATTATATTTTTTGAGAAAATTAAGATTTTATTTAGAAATAAAATTAATCATGATATGAAAACCATTTTCTCAAAACGGTGTAAATTTTCTAATTCTAAATCTTGAAATATAGTTATTGTGATTTTTTTTAGTTTTTCTATAATTCATAAATTTATGATTTAATGAAAAATATGATAAATTATGCTAAATTAAAAATATGTGATTTATTACATCATAGTTGATGCAATTATGTTGTAAGAACACTTTTTTTTATCTCACGAGAACTTATTACTATTTTGGGTAACATGAATCCAGTCTATTCACAGTCTTGAGAAAAAATATCAAACTAATGATTAAAATAATGTGTACTCGTCCTCTCATCCACTATAAATACCAAATAAATTCCCCTCTACCTCTCACACCTCTCAAGCCATGATCATTATCTATGTTCTGTGCAATCTTCCTCCCATGGATCTTCTACACGACAAAGACCAGATAGTCTCACAAAAAGGAAAAAACCAAATGCCATCAGAAGGATCTCTGCGAGAAGAGATCAATCAGTAAGAATCCTCTTCCTTTTTTTGATTCATTTCAAATCCATTTATTTTCATACACTATATTATATTCCCCTTTTCCAAGAATAATTAATGACTCATAATCTTACAAATGATACATGTTATGATGTTTTTGGAAACAATTCATTATCTTATATCATCTCCTCCCCTCTTGTGAAGACATCATTCATTATGTGTCATTTAACAAAATTGCGGATGATGTGATTTCAATTTCCATTACATCCTTCAAAGATATTAAAAAATATTTTAAATCATTTGAATATAATTTAAATGTATAATTTGAAATATTTTATGTACTATAATGAAATTCAATGCATGGTATTAAACTATATAATGAAACAATTTAATTAATACTGAGTAACCATCAAAAAATGATCTAAACAAATAGCATTAATGTTTTATCAATTTATTCAATATCATATATGATGAAAAAAATGAATTTTGATGTCACTAAATATTCTATAAATGTGTGAGAACCATTTCATTAAACTTCTATAATTTCATTTTTATATGATAAGAAAAACAAATACAAACCGATCATGGATATCATTTAAATAATGCCCCCAAAAAATGAAAGGAAACAAATATGAATAATTAAATGGTGAAAGGATTTATGAAATGATCATATAATGTTTTATAAACATGAATATGTTTCTTTGGGATATTAATATCAGTTTTTAACAATTATACATGAGTTTTAAAGAAGTTTGAAGTAATACAAACCTGAATTAAGGAAAATTTTAACCCAATTCCCATTCATTGGGATAACCATCAACTTCATTAATTATGTTGTATTAGAATTTTTTGTGTGAATAATTTTGATTTTATTTTGTTTAATTTTTTTATTTACATTGTATATACATATTACATCTGCCCAATTATGTCTCACATTTTTTATATGATATTTTGAAGATTCGTTTCATGTAAATTCCCCTCTTAATTTGTTTTTTCTAAATTCAAAAGCATCCATTAGATAAAATTATTCATTTTTTATGATTATGTAATGGTTCTTGGGAATTTTTTTTGATGAAGGGTGGGATATATATCTCCCAAAAATGTATTGGATATGTGTATGTTGGAGGTCAATTGTATGGTTACACCATGTGTTACAATGATTGTTACGTAATAAGGTAGTTGTGAGGGTCATATTTGGACGTCGCCAAGAGGGTTAAAAATCTTATGGTATGTGTGACCGTTACAATTATAAATATGTAATTCCCTTAAATAAATTTATGAATTTCTATATTATTTCATTTCTTTATGGAAATCTCATGTTTCACAATGTCATAATATGATTCTTTATGGGTGAGAACTATGTCTTTGCAAAAGTGATTTCATTTATTTATACGTATCCATGTGATAATGTTTTCCCTCGTTATTTAATATTTTTTAATGATCTTTTAAGGCTCAAAGCATTTTTTATAAAAACAATATATGGATTTTTTAGAAGATCAATGGTTACTTAGGGTTCTAATGTAGAGTAATTCAATTTGTTATATTTTAATATTTTTTTTTGTGAAATGTGATTCAATGTATATAAGTTTTTGTCTAATTTCACAGAACATAGAATGGAAAATGTCATCATTTTTATATCTTACTATATATTTTTCGTTAATATTTTATTCAAAAAAACATAGTGTTTTTTAGTACTGAATCTCGATGTGCATATTATGGTCATTACACCATATCTAAAAACTATATACCTCATGGAGGTGAAAAGATGTTACGATCATAGACTCTGTGTCGTTTCAAATACCATGAACCATGCCCACATGGTTACTGGCACATATAATATTCTTATGCACAATTAATCCCATGGTTGGATCACTATTATGATAACCATATTGGAAAACCCCAATGAGGTTTTTTAATTATAATAGGGTGTCCCACAATTAGTGGATAGTTTTTCCAAACTATGTGGATAAGCCATTCTTCCTAGTTTTGATGTAGAAATTATAAAATTTCCATTAATAAATTTTAAAATTAGTTTATATTTTCATTCTATTACTCCAAAATTCACAAATATATTCTCTAGTTGGTATCCCCCCCCCAATAATATCGTATTATTTCATTTTACATATCATAATAGTCTCTAATTCAATAATTTTCAGTCTCTAGGCATCTATATCGATAAGCTCTCGATTCATTTTGATATTTTCTTATATTAATCTTGCCTTGAAGTAATTATCATGGTGCAAACTCATTTGGCCAATTTTAATGGAACATGACTATTCCATAGATTTCTTGTTGATTAGAAAAAATATGTCCTCGATATTGTATTAGTGTAAATTTAGTATTATTAATGTAGGTGATATATAGATATTTACATAAATTGAAAATATTTTAAGAATGTCACCTTTGTACCACACACCAGCCTTTTTTGTATCGCTTTATAATTGTTTCCATCATATTAAAACAACCTTCACAACTTTTATTACACCCAATGATAATTTGTGAGAAATTAATTATTTTCAATCATGATATTGGACACCTCATCTATGCTCTAGATTAATTTGTACTTTTTTAATTAAATTTTCTAAATGCTCAGAATTATATCTAAGAATTCATCATGGAATGTAAATGAAATTGAATTGTATAGGTTTTGTTAAATTGGTAATGACTAACCATAACTACCCTATTGTGCTTAATAATTTAATATCCTTATATGGATATTTCCATTAAATATTTTTTAATGATTAAGTTATGGTTCTCGAAATAAATGAATAATAATTATATATGAATTCTTTGATAAACAATGTAATGTTTTTATAATAATCCCTTTTGTATGAGTTTCATGTTCTTCAAAATAACAATGTGATAATTTGAATTGTATTTGTTCATGGATAAATTTTTTGATTTATGTTTTGATCTAATCATGTTTTAGTACATATTCTATTTTGTTATTCGTAAATATGGTATCCCTCTGTTGATAAATTTTCATTTTGAGCCATGTACCTTTTATGCTCTTTGATTACATTTTAAATGAGAATACACATGTAACTAGTAGCAGGGTTGACCCTAGATAATCCAAAGTGCCTCATTGAATCATGTAAAATAAATATCCCTTCTTAATTGGTTTAATTCAATTTGAAATTAATAGAATGTATTAATATAATGGATTACAATCCTTCAGTAATTTAATTTCCATGTCTTGACTTTATTACCATGTTCATGATGAATATTTCATTCGATTATGTTAGATTATTTAATTGAAATGGATTTTATTTGGGTTGTATGATGATGTTTCATTATTTAAATAAATAATCTTATGTTTTCTGAATTAAATTAATTATTTTAAATGAAATATATTTTATGGGGTGAATAGTCCACCCAATTAAATATAAGATTTGTAAATTGAAAAATTAAATTCTTATTCCTTGATAGTGGGTCTTAAATAATTGTAGAGGGTGATAAGTAATGACTCATTGATCAGGTAATTTTTTTAATATTATATGATGCAACTTGATATATGGAATTGAATGATGGTAAGGTTTTGTTGAGAATGGATGGAAATCATACACCATTGCATCAGTATTTGTGTTCATGATTTCTCGTATCATTACTAATTTATTCGACATTGTGCTAATGATCCATTCATACTATTCAAAGTAATGAAATGATGGCTCGCTCACCATCCCTAGTTTCATTCATGAAATATCACACTATATTGGTATGTAGGGCATGTATCCTTTGTAGTGATAATATTGGATTTTTCTTACTAGTCATGGATGATTGAGTTATGCTTTGTCCGGCCAGAACATAATATTCTAGGTATAATACAATTTACCCCATATGAACATGGTTAATATATGTGGATGAAATATATAACTGAGCTATATAAACAATAAATAAATTATATATAGTTATTGTTCTTAAATCTCATTTCGGACATGAGTTGAAGAAGGTCGAGCTGCCAAGTGTCCATCTTGAACCTAAGCATGTTGTTGTTTCTTAATTTTAGTTTCTATTTATTTATTCATTTATACCTGTAAAGTAGTTAGATATTTTCATAAACTAGATTCAACTGTAGAAAATTTGGGTTGTAACCAACATTGATTTATATCTTACACAACATTCTGACCACCATTGCATTGGGGTACCCAAATAGATATATTTCATGTAGAACCACCGATGATTGTTTATGATTTTTTACATATACCTATAAGCAAGGAGAATAATGTCCTATGGGAGCTCATGACTCTCAAGGAGGTAACCCAAGGTGAATTTCATTTAATTATTTATTTTCATATATATTGTATCTTGTAGTGTTTTTTATTCCTATTATTTTAGATTATTTATCATCATGTGGACATGTATGAATCCTTGTATATTGGCATTGGCTATATTTTATATTTAGTTTATAGTCTTCTTATTCTAATATATTGTAATTTATTACATCATCTACTATTGCCTATTACATATAATCTGAAATACTGTTCTGCTTCTCTGATTGTGAGGGTATAGTATATCATTATCACCCCATGAAACCTTTAAACTATTCGACAACATCTGCCATACGGGGGGTGGGGGGGGGTGAGGCAAAGTGACCCATTATATGGATAATATCTTAGTGGTATGTTGGGTTTTCGATGACACAAATTTTTATAAGATTGTTTTTTTCCTTATTACTTCTATTTCGGTAATTTGTAGATCTAAGATTAGGAATGTTTAAACACATAGTAAATAGATTTGTCTTAGACTGATCACCACACCCATAGGGAGATATCTATGTTTCCAGGGCGGGGAATAATGTTTAGACCTTTTTATGTTACAATTTTTTATGATATCACTATGAGTGATTGACGTAGTTTTCACTACATAGTGATTTATCAGATTTATTTCATTTTACTATTGGTTTAGTACAAAATGTAAATTTCATTGGATGTATCATTATAGGAACATATAAATTAATATTCCATGAATATTCTATTAAGATTCCATTCCATGTAGTTGCATTTTTATGATACATCCTACTTCTGATTTCTTTCTCTTATTATTATTCCATGATAATTATGTACTTGTTTTGTTAATTATTAATATTATTTCTTCTATTTCATGCTTTGGAAATTACATACTTTTTCATTATTTATCGTGCAAGATTCTATGTGTATATTTCTTGTGATAGTATAATTGTTAAAATATGATATATATAAATTAATTCATGGTATAAATATATGGATTACATGTAAACATCATCACGTTTTCACTTTTAAGGTGTATACGTGATTATGAATAGGAAAAGATATACCATGTAATTAAATCATCCTTGGTTATTACACATCTTTAGATACATTTTTAGAATTTAAAACCTAATAAAGATCAAATTTTGAAATGAATTTACATCAGTTAATGGGATCCAAATACCAAATTTTATAGTGTATGGTAGATTTATTGATTTGTAGGAAGAAAAAATTATAATTTAGATTTAGCCATGTATATAGTTTATAATGAAATGGTTATAAAAGAAAACTATTTTCAAATTTGATTTGAAAAAAATTTGATACCATTATAATGAATGGTGACTATATCACATGAGTATGGAAATCATTTGATTTACTTTCAAACTGAAAAAAGTCCTAATTAAGGTATTTGTGAATGTTTCTTATTAGATAACCTAGTATGGGTGTTTCCAACATTAATAATATTAAGCAACTACTATTGGGTTTCCATTTAATTCAACTCTGTTCTCTTAATGGAACCCTCACAAGCTACAATATCACTTAAAATAAATTTATTCTATAAATTTCACAATTATGAGTAGATGATAATAAATGTTTAATGAAAAATCATGTTTAATAAAACATTCCTATTTTGTATTGGTGTTTTTTATAATATTTTAAAAGATTAAAAGGTTGAGATGGAATCAATGTAATTATTGAAAATGTAACTTCTAGTAGTGTCCTTTATTTAAAACCTCGTGTAAGGGTATATTGATCTTTCTTTGATTTTTCATAGAATTTAACTCTATTAATTTCCTTTAGGCCCATTTACCCTTTCTACCAATGTATTAGATGATGATATATTTATCCTAGTGACATTATAGTTTGTTTGACTGGTTGTAGCATCAATGCTTATGCGTTTTTGAGGGACTATACTGTGTTAGTATTCACCCTTAAATATTAAGTACCTTAATAAGTACATGATATTTCTATTTTAAGGTACTATTTTGATTCGTTTATCCCTAGTGGCACCCTTAACGTATAAATGGAACCTTTTTCTAAATGGTGGTCATGTTATCCTTGACCCTTCTTATGGGTGTAAGAATATTGAAATAAATAGAATGTTAAACATGCCTTGGGAAGGTTCATCCTACTAATAGGCGTCATTTCACATTATTCTTTCACAATAAAAGATGATATTGTCTTTTGTCATCTAGATTAAATTTTAGTATGAAGAAATATGAATCTCAGAAAAATCTATTGTGTCAGCCACCTCACACTTACATTCATAGTGAAGGAATCCTATGGATAGTGTTTATAGTGTGTTTTTTTCTATTCACAATTTATAATGTTGTCATATATACATAACCATTTATTTTTTTTAATGTACAAATCATTTTGAATTTGGTTTAATCATTGATCCTAGTGTCATTGAGTACGTTATCGGGACATCCCCAAATGAGAGTGACCTATGAGTTAAAATAAACATGTTTTTCCAATGATTATGATGAAATATCATAAGGATTAAGTATTTTGACGTGATTATTAAGTTGTTTTTTACCCTTATACCAAATGTAATGTCATACATTATCATTCCTTATAAGAGCGTTAGATTTGTGTCTATAGTGCATCAGATATACCATACTTATGAGAGGTTAGTATGTCCCTTATATCAATGACTAGAAAATTCCAGTGGTGCGAAGTGTAGTTTCAGTTTTATTGAATATGATCCCTTACAAGTAGTAGGAACATAACTATAAAGTACCTTTTTGAAAAAAATATTCAGTCATAAATTCTATTGGGGCATGAATTTTTTAAATCGTATAAGTAATTTTTTGGAGTCAAAAATATAATGTGGGGTGTTTTGAATGAATATATTGAGGTAAAAATTTGTATTTAAAGGATCTTTAGTATTAATTCATCAATGATCATGGAATTAATCTGTGGTGAATACATCATTCTTCGGTTAATGGTGGTGCTTTGGTAGGTGAATTTGTGATTCTTTCAAGATGTCGACCAACGATGGTTCGATTATTGTTCATTTTGTATTCATGTTTGGTTGGAATATAATAAAATCCATATAATTAATACTTATTAATGATATGATCATGTCCACTTTCTAGATATTGTCTTTGATTCACTTAGAAGGCATTGTTCTTTTTCCACAATATGGTTTTAAAAGTTATTGGGCTAGAGTGATGGTTTCTATATTAGTTATGCACCACATGCTAGATTTGTTTTAAATATGAATGGTCAGTCTCAATTGATATAGGGGTTTACAATTATTAATTCCTTGTAAAGAATCTTGGACACTATTTATTTCTTCTAACTTGACCACCAGGTCGACGACACATTGGTCTGAGTAAATGTTCTATTGTGGATGCCTTAGATTTATACAAATATACCCCCTGTGAAAAGAGAATATGGACTTTCTGGGTTAGTTATATAGATTATTTTGTAGATTCTTATTTTTCCTCAGACATGTTTTTAGGATCATGGGTAAAGATTAAATGGGGTACACCCCTATTCCTATTGAATCATGATAGTTAAAATTGTGAGTTGATGGTTTGAAAAAGGAAAAACACTCAAATTCCGATATATTCAATGGAGAAGGTCTTCATGGTGAATGTGAGATGTCTTGGAAGAAGGATTTGTTTTTTAGTTAGTAATACATCAACCATATAAGAGAAGTGTATTGTTTTTGGTAAAATTTAAATGGATACAATTATTATCCTTCGTGTTCCTTGTGTAGGGTTTGAGGGAGCCAGTTTTAGCATTTCACTGTTTTAAGGAAGGTATGGTGTAATGATAAATAGAGTATTTTGGACAAAATCCTGAACAATTTCAATTTCTGTGATCTAGATTTAGACATTTATTCTTGATGAGGTATTAAATAGGTACTTGGATGTAATTCGGTGTTCCCAATTAAAGAAAATCATTTCGGATCATTATTGTAATTCATAGAGGTGTGAATTGTAGGAAATTCTGATGATGGTGGTACTATGAATTAGAATACCCCGTTTTTATTGTTAAATCCAATGGTGGAGAGTAACATCATACTTATTCTTAAGTAGACAATTATGTGATCATGGCTCTTACTAAAAAAGAATAGGTATGCTATGTTTCAGAATTTCAATCGGAAAAGGATCAAGGGATCTAGTATTGGATGCATAAGTTCTATTATATTAGGTAATTATCATAATTTTGTTTGATGTATAGAAACAAATTTTAAATATATGATTAATAATTCATATCCCATATACATCTGATGATGTTTCATTTGTTCTGTAAGTCTTCTAATAGATGATAAGTTCTATGGTGGGGGTGTTGTAATTTTCAGTTTTTTGAGCCATGGTAAAATTCCAAAGGAATTTTATTTTTGTAATTAACTCGATAAGTCATTCATTGAACTATGATTTTTAAAATAACTATGATATTTGGAAAATATATAGTTGTTTTTTAGACATGGTTAATTGTATTAGGTTTCCATAGGGCATCTTTATAATTTTTTGGAGAAACATCCCTCCAAAATTAATGGTTTGGATGATCTAAAAAGGGAAAATTATTTTTCTGAAATAGTGCTTCCATTAGTAACCAACCATGAACATTAGGATTGGGTGAAGAAGTAATTCTCAATGGATATGAATGGTTTACCTCAACCATTTCCTAACCCCACATGTTTATTACCACTTTGGCATTACACATGTGCTATTCATCTCCTATTTGGGCTAACCCTGAAGGTATAACCAAACAAGTTTGTTTTTTTATGAGTGTTCCACAATGTAGGAGCTTAGTTTGACCTAAATTTTTGGCCAAATAATAAGACATAGTTTTTAGTGTAAAATTTGTAAGTTTCCCATAAATATTTTCAAAATTAATATCTATTTTCTTCCTCCTCCTTCGGTATGTAATGCTATTTTCTCTGGTGGTTTTCTCATCCCATTCCTATGTTTGTATTTTATCTGTCTTGTCTATCTAGAATTTGATTCATGAATTTTAGGTCTCTATGGATCATCAAAGCCCATGGGGTTTTAGCTAAGTTGTACCAACTAGTTGTACCTCTCCCTCTCCATGGGAACTATCACATGCTCGAGTCCCGACAGACTCAGACACTGTGCATATTATATTCATGTTGATTCAATGACAATTTCCTCGCACAGGAATGTGTTGCGTGACCTCTTGGAATGGCTGGCCCCCCATTGTGAGTTGAGTGTAAAAACATACACATGTTTCCCCAATGTTCCCATACCTGAGTGGTAAGTGATCCTTCCTTGCTTCCAAGAGTCCTAGAATCAATACCAAGTTGAGGGGAATTTCAAGGATAATATAGTCCTACTGTTACAGTTACTGTTTGGTATTGTAGAAGCATGAACTATTCACAATATTTGTGCCTTTGGGCCATCGGTGTGGGCCTATGATTCTCAAGGGCCTTCTGGCCATCAAAGGCCTTTGGGCCACATGGCCTTCTGGTAAAAAAGGCCATAAAGTTGTCTAATTTACACAGAGAAGGCCCTAAAAGAGGATCAGAGCAACAAGATCAGCCACCATAAGCAGAGCTAACCAGATATAAATAATGAGAGGGTTTGGTAACCACCATTGGGACTAGGCAACGTCAAAAATCATTCGGGTCAATGCTAGCCATTTAATAATGCAAGGTGGGGATCTTGGCTATCAATGATGCAAATGCTAGGGAGGGGAAATTCTAGTGGGTTTGGCCTATGGGTCTGGTTTGGGTTTGGTATGACTCTAGGCCGTCATGTCATGTATATAAGGTCATGTCTAGCCTTGTGCATTGGACCTACATGTCATATACAGGTTTCCCTTCAACCATTAAAAAGGGTATTATCCATAATAAAGTAAAAAAAGAATAAATTTGGGCCATTCAATCTTTGGATCCACTACAGTAAGCACTAAATTGTACTTTATCATTTCTTATTTTAATATTCTCTGGAAGAGGTTATCAATGAGAACAATTAGTTCACATATTTTCTAGGAAGCAATTTATTTCTAAAGTTTATTTAAAACTAGACCAAATCAGTCTTTTATATTTGATGTGTGTAAAATCATAAGCATAAGGTAGGTGTTATATGGATTTTCCATAATTTTTTTCTTTATAAAAATAACTTTTTTTCCTATCATGAAATGAAATTTGTCAAACATTAAATTATAATTTGTTATTTTATATTAACGCGATCATTTAACATTATATTATACCTATTGAGAATTGTTGGGAAATTATAGGTTGATAATTGCATTCACATACACCAAATAAGTGGTTCATATTAATTTTCCCTTTTAAAATTAAAGGTTTTAAAAACCCCAAATGAATTATATTCATTCATCATGGTTTATAAGTTAAATTTAACCTTGCAGGATTTTTTAAGTTTGTAATGTAACATCATAAGTTACATGGAATGCATTATAATTATATTTCAATAATAAAATTTTTCCTAAATGATTAATTAATTTAATTGATTCCTAGTTATTGATTAAAATTCATAAATTTGTTAAATGAATTTTTTGATAAACATTGTGATATTTTTATAATAATACTCCTCGAATGTGGTTCGAAGTATTCAAAATTAAAAAGTGATTATTTATAGTTTATATTATTCTCAGATTACTGCATTGATGTAATGGATTGATCTACAACATGTTTAGTACCTGGCCTCTTTGGTTATTCCAAAATATAATTTTATTTCATTGATAAATGTTTATTTTGAAACAATCAACTCATAAGTTCTTTGAATTCATTGTAATCGGGATGACCCGTGTCGATAATTTTCGGTTGACCTCAGTACCTTATAAGTTCCTCTTTGAACCTTGTAAATAGAATTAACATGATTTATTACTGTAATTAGTTTCAAATAAATATAATTTATTGACATAATGGGTTTTCTTATTTTGTTGATTTATTTTTATGACTTGACTTGATTAGAAATTTCATTGTGAATTACATCCATTGATTGTGTTGGACTACTTAATTCAAATGGATTTTATTTATATGTAATGGCCACACCTATTTCTACAATTAAATAAATACATATTATAGGATATAAATTAAATATTGTTAATGATATGAATTATATTAGGTTAAATTTTACTCCATTCAATGCATGCTTAGTACATTTTATAATCCAATTATTATTTAATGATATTTTGGAATAAATAAATATAGAAAAAAAGAAGTAATGTCTTATGTCCCAATAAATATGTTGTTATTTTAAGAAGATTCAAACATGATATAGGTCATTTATTATTTCCCGCAATCTATTGGGAGATAGAGAATGTACTATTTAGTTTGAACATATAGGATCATTCATAACGGTAATGGATGATTGTGTTACACTTGGTCCATCCAGCTCCTTATATTCCAAGTATAAGGACACTTACCTCAGAACTTGTATGTTTCATATTGGTGGATCAAAAATATAACTAAAAATATATAATATTAATAATATTTATGAATTTATTGGTAATATGTCTCTTTTTGGGATGAAACCATAGTAGATAGATCCATTATGTGTCCTCAAGGAACTATATATGGATATTATTTATTCATTTCAGTATCTGTTTATTAATCCATTTGTACCTAAAGACATCATATTTATATTCACATCATGGATTCATCTATAGACACCATGGGTTGCAAAATAATGAGATTTATATCTCACAAACTTCTCTGGTCGCCATTTCATGGGGGTACCCTAGTAAACATCGTAGTTGCAGGAATGTGGATGATTTCATGTGTTGTTTAACATGTACTAGGGAGTAAGAAGCATAGGGATGAGCAGGATATCTGGATTCTTGTGAAGATCACCCTTGTAACATTTATCTTTATTCGTTATTTTGAAAAGTACTTTAATTACTATCATGATGTATTTCTACTATTTTAGATTACATATCATCATATATACTTGAATACATATTTATATATTTCCATTGGTCATATTTTATATTCAGCTTATATTATTCTCCCACTGCTCTATTGTTCATTTATAACAACATTTTTCGTTTTTTGTAATTTTTATTCTCATATGCCACTATGATTCTATGAATATAATGGTATAGTCTACCCACTATCACCTCCTGAAACCCATACTGCTAGTCGGAAGCTTTTATTGTATGGAGAGACACGCTTGAGGCCTTATGACCCACCAATCTAGCTACTTTCATAGTGGTATGTCAGTTCAGGTTATTATTGGTAACTACTTCAAGGAATTCCCATCATGAAACATTTCATCACACCATCCAATCCATATATCTATATAAGGTAACTGAGAAGTTTCTATAATCCACCACACCCGGTATGATGTTTATCATACATCAGGTATTATACCAAAAGACATCATAGCCAATAACATATGTATGTACATTATCCCATCACATTCTATACATGTAATACCAATAATAATCATTTGGATACTATATCCACAGATTTATGTGTTTTAGATAAACAAAAAAAATCCCAACCAGCTGCACACATATATGGGAGAACATAACTACCAATTTTTCAAGCACATGTAACTACCAAGGGATGAGTTCAGGGCCATATGGTTTTGTCGACCATCCATCCTCCCAATGAGATGATTGGGAAAACAACTACATAGAATACACTTGGTTTCAGTCACCCTATTTGACATCTGTGGGGAATAATACGAAATAAGATATTATAAATGAAATAATATATCTCATAAACACAATATCTTCATAAACCATTTTTAGATTCAACTGTATCTAACATCACCGAGACTCTTGACTGCAACTGCTAATACTAGTTATCCAATATGTTTTGAATCATCAAATGTTCTAAATTAAAATAAAAAAAATTCTATTAAAAAATTCCATTATGATAATTAATTTAATAGAAATTAAATAACACAATATATTATTCCAAATTAATTTACACTATATATCAGTTTAACATTGATTCAATCTAGGCCTCGTAAAATCCTAGTCCATAGTTACAAAATAATTACACCATTTAATCATTTTCAATACATCATTACCAAATATATTGGATAATAATTGTTTACACATTATTATAATAAATCCATAAAATATGTACTCTCGAAAAACCATCCTAAGATACGACCATGAGGAAACATTCAACCAAGAACACTGAACACCCTCTAATAGTGGGGAATGTAATGAAAATAAATACCAGAAACTGAGATATCATATATTAAATTTATTCATTTTATGAAATAATCGAAATTTATCACATAAATTTGTAATCCATTATTCAACACATTTCCTTATCTTTGGTTCTATCCCTATAACCCAAATGCATATCCCGATTCATGTCACCATCAAAGTATTATATTACTACAACATCATCTAGGCCTCCCAAGACACATCCCATAATTCATCCTAGGCACATATCACATCCAAGACTCCCTTCCCCATATATCATCATTGAGAAAATATCAAATCAATATGACATAGAATTGGTTGTCTGAATAAAATAGGAATAAAAATTGGGAAATATAATCACATTTACAAGGAATCATGATTTCATATAAAAAAGAGCTCTCACAGCTCCTAACACAAGGCACTCAAAATTAACATGTAGATAAGAAAGTCAATACCTAGAAATTATCATTGTCAAGAAAATTCTTTTACCTAGAATAAAATTTATTATTATTCATAGGTTAAAATAATGTGACAAAAATCATCATTTCATAAAAAGACATAATAATTTAAACATTCTCTTAGTGATATAATATGATTCAACAAACATTAAGGTGTACCATTATCATTTGTATTCCATTTAATTATTACAAAAATTTACAACAATAATTTTCTTATTAAATATCTATAAAAATACATTATCATGGAATAAAACATATAATTTAACATTCCAATAGAATTATTTTGAATTAAAAATAAATTATAAGAAACTATGGATTCAAACAAGAATATTCTCTAATTAGTAACCCAATTAATCAATTAGTTACAACATAATGTTATTTATAAAATTACATCTTGAACTACTTGATAATAAATATAATAAAAATAAATTCTACCAATTATAACATAGATAACACTCTATATGGAAAACCAAGAGCCAAACCATTATAATGGAAGAGTGAAACAATGTGTGATCATTGTAACCTATTCTTAATTATCATGGATAAATATTTACTAGGTCAATTCAATTATCACTGAAAGGGTTGGACCATTATAAATTTATAGTTTTAGATGAATTAATTGGATAAAAATTTATTCTACTATATCAAAAGGATAATCATTCTTAACATGGTAATATACCAACACCATAGATCCAGATCACCCCTTCTGCAATAGCTCTACCATACGATGGATTATATTCCACCACCAAACCAAAAATCAACCAATAAAAATCTGTTATATCGATGAATACAAACCTAAATAAAATGGAATGAAGAAATATGAAGACCTTGATTGATGATCGGTGATATAATTGGTAGAATATGACTATTAGTTCCATTGATTTGAGATGGAAGGTAGATATTTATCCATGTCGATGATATTCAACAACTGTTGTTGGAGAACCATAGATCACCTAGAAATCAAGAGGTATAAAGAGGGGTTAAAAATACTTAAGGAACTATAGAATATAATGGTGTAATGAATAGTGGGTTTTAAAGACATGAAATCATTTCACCTCTAAAAGAATTGATTTTTTATATTTCGTTGGAAAACATGTAACCATATATATTAATACTACATTATTTCATGCCATGAAAAACCCAATGATCTATCCTTTCAAGTTTTGTGAACCGATATTTCATTACGTGAAATACATAAATTTTGTGAGTTAGACATGATTTAATATTATAGTATCAAAAAAACTCTAGGCATGTTTTAGGCCACCACTGATAATCACAGGCTTTGAAAAAACACAATGGGTAAAAATAAATGGATATGTGTCCTTTTATTAGATGTATTATAAACTCCTCTCTTCCAAAATAATACAAAAACCAAAACCCAAGAGAAAAATATGAAGAGTAGTCTGTACAACCACACAAATAGAATCTTATCAAGGATCTCCCTATCATATGAGCTCTGCCACCACCTTATAGAAACAATATATAACCACACACCAACAAAAATTATCTTCTAAAAACTCTCATATGAGACATACCTATCAAACAAGAGTATGGTTACCAATAAGAAAAATGAGAAAACCATATCATAAACTATAAAGGTCCACATCCCCAAAATGAACAATTTTACAAGGGAATGTAAAAAGATCAAAACATATTAGGGTACACACTATGAATCTATCATTCACATTCCCACGTACCCTCCGCCCATGAAACCATGAACTAACATGGATTAAAAATAAGGCGAATAGTATCTGTTTGAAATATTTCTTCTAGTGGTCTTGGACCACTAAAGGATCATCTTCAAAGGTCACATAATTATCAAATTAAACCACACCCCAATTGACCACATGAGATTATTCAATAACCTAACGAAGAAGATGCATCATGTGATAATTGTTTTCTGTTCACGTCATCTTCAGTGATGTTCTATTGGATATGATACAACTAAAACTTGATCCAATACCATGAATGTCCCAACATACTAGGGAGAACGTTCAGTCAGATGACCTATCACGACCCATCCCTTGGGGAATGTGTCAGGACTACCCCAAGCCCACCTTCCGTAGGCCATGGGATGGATAATAGAACTGAAATGGTGTATCCCTATAACAAGAAGGAATTTATTTAAAAAAATTATGAGCACACAATCTGAGAACACAATAAGAAGAAACCACAAGGTAAAATACTATAGTAAAATTTTTACTGAATGTAAAGGGTCCGGAATACAAGCCCAACTAAAAAGTAGAAGTACAATAGAAATGGGAGAAATAACTCATGGATCGTCCATCGAGGATCCTACCTGAAGGATAGGTACAACTCACGATCAGTAGTCACTACAACACATCACATCAAAGGTCCACCTCCAAGCACTGTCTAGTCCTGGCTCTCTCATCCTCGATAAATGATATTTATCATCTTCACAAAACATAATAAGTTACGGGCATCGCCCGTGCATGGGTGAGTATAATTATACTCAGTAGGAACCTTGAGACCCCTGAATGTCACCTAGTGTTCCAAAAAAGAAAAATCACAATGAAAGCCCTCATCCACAATGTATGGTGTAGTCAAAATCACTACTTAGGTATATGCCCATCCATACACCTATGTTATCAATATGTACTCATCTCATATAGGAGGGAAGATTACCATAATGGTTAATCCTTAATGGTAAAAGTATAAAAATGGCAACACATTGAAGGTAACACCACGAAGGTAAAAGTACCACACAGATAACACCATAAAGGTAACACCGGGATGTTAAAATTACCACATAGGTAACACCATAAAGAAAAAACCATGAATGTAAAAGACTCAGCCGACACCAGGTATATATGTAAGGCACAGAAGTACATATGGTTTTTCTTAAAGATAGATCATCTTATTCCGTCGATAGGCACTACTACTGACCAGACAGAGACTGACCAACACAAAATCAATAGTTACTAACCCCCGCAATGATCATCATAGGATCTGACCGGCTCCGAGTCTGTAGGTAATAAACCCCAAATGACCCACAAAGGATTGATATGCACTGACCCACACATGATTGATGAGTGCTGACCCACACAAAATTTGACCACCACATGATCGTTATGATCTAACCCATACATGATCTGACCCACACAGGATCGGTAATTGCTAACCCACACTATATCACTCAGTTCAAAACTATGTATAATCTATCTCTAACCTCCGCCTCAGTGATTTCCACTGGATACCCGCTCATAGTCCAATTGATTCTAGGAGAACATCTCCTCAATCCATCAGTATTACCTCATCATCCACTAAGAACCATGAATATATATCTCAAGGACCTATATGTTGTAAGGGTTCCAACATAACATATAGTGCATCAATCAGATGCTTGGTCTGTGACTTATTATCTTTTTAGATTAGAGGGCCCATTTGGATATGGATTCGATCCAACCTAGTCATACACCAACATTCTCAAAAAATCAGTTGAAGTATAAAAAAAGTACCTTCTCACTCCAATGGTCCTATCTCTATAGATGATTCGTCAAAAAGATTCATGAATTTAATGTTATGGTCCTTTATGTAAAACTGGCCTACAACATCCTGAGTCATGTCTGACCCAGTCAAACCAACGCAGTTTGGGTCTGACCCGGATGGGCTGGGATGTGGCATGCTCGACATGCTATTACGTGGTCCCACATGGGAGGCGTTACATGGAACACAAGGGAGAGTCTACTGGGCTCACACGGCCCACAATGCAGAGGTGCTGCTCGTTGGGATTTCATGGCCCATTCCATAGATACGTGGCCCACTGGGTATGGACAACCCTTCCCGCAGGGGCACAAACCTCTAGGAATGCATGGACAACTAGAGTGGGGGCCACACTAGCCAAATCTATTGAGTGGGTGGAGTCCTCCCAGTTTTCCCGAAAGACCGAGCGGTCATTCGGCTTCTAAAGCGGTGGCCCCACGGGGCACCACCTAGTTGTTGTGGGACTCGTAGGAGGGTGAGTCCTTCCACTGATACATATTGATGCCATGACCACTTCCAGTTGTGTAAAACAACATGCCACCCCACCTCTCCATTCCATGTCTAGCTCAAGCAGGATGCCTTATTCACCCGTCGCAACTTCGGCCAAGGCCTTCCCCACCAGCGGCATTCAACGGAACTCTACACCACCTCTATGGTCGGATGTTGTCAGCTGGTCTGCTAACTACCATGGCATAGTGCAACGACATCCTCATGCGGTGTGCGATGGAGGACCACCTCCATCGTGGCTGATCGGTGCAACCGTGCTGCCAATCTTCCATGGAGAATGCAAGGGTAAACATGGTAGTGAAGGGTATGTGCCATGTTATATTGGTACAAGCCTTCCGTGTTGGCTTCAAAACATGATGTATGAATATGATTCAACAATCACTTGAAATTATAAAAAAACAAATCCCTACATCAAGTTCATTAGAGATCCACCACGCTTCAGGATTATTTGGTGTTTTTCGTTTTGTGTCGCTCGTCCCTTTCCGCTAAAACTGGCTCCATCCATCAAGTGATTGGCGTTATAATACATTATCCTATCAACATCACGTGGTGAAGTCATGTCAATAATCTTCCCCAAACTCCATATAAATAGGATATGGGGGAGTGTGGGTAACACAAATAGAATTAATGGGGGTTCTTTTTATAGAATCCTTCCTAATTCCAATGACTATTTACAAATGATTATAGGTGTTAAGCTGTTTAATGTGTTGACACATCATTGGTCCGGCCACTACTAATTGTCTATTAGGGAAAAGGAAAGAAAAAATAAAATAACAAATTTTTTAAATTATTCATTTCAAAAGTCCCAAAATCTATCTTTTTCTACCGACATACAATGGTCGAAGTGAAACCTCCCATAATAAAATCATATTGTTGTTGATTTTGTGGTTCCCTAAAATTTTTATTTCGAGAACTGGTAAAAAAGATAGAAATCATCACCCGTGCATTTTCTGAACGTTCCTTAAAAAAGTCTAGAAATTAACTACAGGAACACTGGGCCTCGTAATCCTGCACCATCAATTTTTGCGTACTCGAAATAATCTGAATAATTAAAAAATTAAATTGGAAATATTGTTCTTTACATTATCCCCGCAATAGGGCCTTTTGTATGTGAAATCCAAAACATAGAATATGGAAACAAATGTGTGTACTAAGCATGAATATGAGCCTCCCCCTCCAATGTGATTTCCAAGATATTCTCATACTTCTCGCAAACACACACGTGAGGTATCAATAATACACAAAATACATGCTTTTGTCGATCCTAATTATCTATTAAAACAACCACAAACATATCCCCATTATCAAAGTCCATCTCTCCCTGGTCGATGATGTGGTATGGGCCATGCATGTATCTTCTCAATAGGGATATTTTGAATATTTCATCCACCCTGTCAAACGGTGGTAACAATGACAAGCATTATGCCACCTCATCAATCATCTAAATAATCCAAAATGGTCTAATAATCCTCAGTGAGTGTTTTCTCACTCATCAAAATACATGCAATGCTTATCGAGGAGAGACTCAATGGAATACATGGTATCCGTCCTCGAACTCTAAGGGCCTCAATCTCTTGTCGGCATAAAAATTATGTCCTCTATAAGCAGTTTTCATCCACTCCTGGATGACCTGCACATTTTCAATGGTATCCTATACAAACTCTGGAATAATAAGTTATGACTCCCATGGATCTGTCCAGCATAGAGGTGATCTGCAAGGTCATCCATATAAGTTCTTGAATGGTGTCACACTGATGGTTGAGTGATAGATGTTGTTGTATGCAAACACAACCATGGGCAAGTGATCCCCCAAACTATAATCATAATCTAGGTCCCAAGTACGTAGAATATACTCTAGTTTGTGAATGATATACTCCATCTGATTATAATTATGTGGATGAAAGGAGGTGCTCAAATGTAGGTAATCCACAGACACCTCCTGTAGTATTTTCCACAATCGGGATGTAAATCAGGTGTCAATTTTGAAGGCGATCATCGATGGAACCCCATGAAGTCATACAATCTCATGCACGTAGAGGCGTCTCAAGCCCACTAATGATCCATTATTTCAATTGGGTAGGAAGTAGGCTACCTTGGTGAGACGGTCAATGATCACCCATATGGAATCATGTCTCTTGCACGTGTGTGGAAGCCCTGTCACAATGTTCATTGAGATACCTTCCCACTTCCACTCAGGAACCTCTAGTGGCTACTCTAAGACTATTGAAACCTGATGCTTTACCTTCCCTTGCTGAAAAGTGTGGCATAGTAAAACAAACTTTACCACTACCTTCTTCATCCCTGACCACTAGTGCTGATGCTGGAGGTCTAGGTACATCTTTACCCCAATAAGATGTATTGTAGAGGTTACATATAGAACTCCATCAAAACCTCCTCTCATAGATCAATTGGTACCATGGCGCACCCTCTAAAGAGGTTGAAGTGCTCCCCACCTTTATAAAATCCAATAGGTGCATGTCCAATGGATAACTGAGAACGTCGTGCCTTGTAGTCAAAGTCCCCAAGATGTGCCTCCCATACTCGGTGACGAAGTGGGGGAGTGATAGTCATATACTCGTGGTATTCTTTTTTATCTCTATCGATAATGGATATCTATGACATGGCTTGCTGCTCTGCCACCTCACTATGAAACTATAGACCAGACCTCCTGGTGTGTGTATCTACCACTACGTTTCCCTTCCCAGGAGTATGGACTAACATAAATTCATAGTCCATGAGGAACTCTATCCATCATCACCGTATTAAGTTCAGTTTCTCATGTGAGAAAATATACCTTAGACTCTTGTGATCAGAGTAGACTGTGAAATGTTTCCAATCAAGTAATGTCGCCATATTATCAAGGTGAAGACCACTGCTACTATGTCTTGTTTAGGGGTGGCATAGCTCTATTCATATTGCCTCATTTGTCGATAACCATACGTAATAAATTCTCTATCCTACATCAGGAATCAGATATGTCTAGTCCCTGATGGGTCACAGTAGAGTACATATGCACCACCCTCTTCTGGTAGCCTCAAGATGGGGGCACTCATCATTCTCTACCTCAACTCTTGAAAACTCTATTGGAATACCTCCATCTACATAGAGGTTTTTCCATTAATCGTCTACACTTTAAAGGATGATACACCTATTGAATCATTGCAAATGAATATCTAGTAGTACCCAGCCAACCTGAGAAAACATGGCACCTATGTCGCACTCTTGGGTGGCCCACAAGGTAGCATAGAAACTATCTTTTCTAGATCCACTACAACATTAGCCTCTATGAAAATGTGTCCTAGAATGTGGACTTGTTGTATCCAAAACGTGAACATTGAGAGCATATCATAAATATGGTTCTCTCAGAGTGTATCCAGAACTATCTATAGATGATAGGCATGCTCCTCCTCCATTGCAGAGTACAACCAGATGTCATTGATGAAGACCCCCACAAAGCGATCAAGGTATAGATAGAAGATGGTGTTCATGAGACCCATGAACACTGCAGGGGATTTTTTCACACCGAAAGGCATATCCAAGAACTCATAGTGGCCACACTAACATGTAAGGGATATTTTATACACATCCTCATCTCGTACCCAGAGCGAATGATCGACTGATCTCAGGTCTATCTTCCAAAACCATCGAGCTCGATTCAATTTATCAAAGAGATCATCAATCCTCAAGAGTGGATACATGTTTTTCATGGTCACCTAGTTCGAGATCCGAAATTCTACACAGAGTCTCAAAATATCATCTGACATCTTGGCGATCAATATTGGGGTTGCCCGTGGAGAAACACTAGGCCTTATAATCTTATTCCTCTGCAAGTCCTCCAATTGTACCCATTACTCAGGAAGATCTGTCAGAGCCATCTGATATGCTAATGTAGATATCAATTCTATATTGCGGTAGAGGTCAAGGTAACAGACTACCTCTCTATGTGGAGGTAGTCCCGGAACATCATTAGGAAAGACATCGACATACTATTCCACCACTACAGGATAGCTCAGCCTATCAGTATCAACTATTTCGAGGGTAAGGCTAGCCAACTGATGTGTGATCGGACTCACCCTACTCCGGGTAAGAACATCCTGTGCTAAAAAGGTTCCCTTCATTCTTTTGAAGGAAGACCTAGTCACATTACTGTGGACACGTCGCAAATTGTTCCTAAAATAGTCAATATGAGCATGGATTGTGGATAAACAATCCATACACAATATGACATCATAAGGCCAGAGTGCTGATACTAGAAGATCTCAATTGAAGCTCTCACCTCCTCGAGTAATAAAAAACTACGGATAGTAGTTTGTAATCATTGAATATTCTCACATAGGAGTCTCTATCCGTAAGGATTGAGCCAAAGACTCCATTAAAATCTCATATCTCCGAATGAGAGTTGTGGAAATAAATAGCGGCTATCACCAATGACTATATGTACTTAATATATGGTAGAGATGACAGTGAACATACCTCTAATCATCTCTGGAGAGCCATGGTCATGGGCCTCACCAGCCTAGAGATGAGCTTCTCCCTTTCCTCTAGATATGTGGTTGGGGAGGATCACCTAGAGGTTGTGGCAACAAAACTATGAATCTCCACCCCCTGCCACATGCATGAAAACCTCCACTTCCACATCTACCTCTCTGTGGACCTCTTCGCTTGAAACTCTTACTCGGAATTACTGGTATATTGACCATCTGTAGGCCATTCGTATAGTGAGTCGGGCAATCTTGAGCTATGTGACCCTACCCATTGAACGAGTAGCAATACCTGATCCTCAACAAGGCCCCTCTTTCCCATGAGCCCCTCAACAGCAACATAGTATCCTGAGGTCTCCCACCAGTTTTTCTGGCCTACATGGTCAATATCATCATCCTTCTACTTCATTCAACAGATGACTCCGCTACTCGACGTCCGGTGGATGCTATCATTTTCGGTGCCTGGTCAACATGGAATATATCCACCAAAAGAGCTTGCGCAAATCACCCCAGCATGCATTCAAATGCTGAGAGATATCAGAAATTCTCTGATCTATCATCATAGGCCCTGCTCAAATGTTTGGGCCCTGAAGAAAGGGTCATGTACCATGTTGATAGAGTAGTGGGAGAGATCAGTTAACCTCACCATGTATTGGTCCATGGTCGTGCTTACCTTTTGTATGTGCAATATCTCATGTATATTCACTGATCGTAGAGTTTCTAGGACAAAATCTGCCCTGAAAAGTCCCTCAATGTCCACCCAGGCGAGGGTATCCTCATCGTGTAAATGGAGTTTCAGACTCCACCATCTCCCAGATTCTCCCTGGAATATATTGGCAGCTAGGATCACCATCAGATCAGCTAGTGCCCCAACGTTGAGAAAAATTGTGGTTGCAACCTCTAGTCATTCCTAAGCTGCCTACAGATTCATCTCACATCGGATCATCGACGTTATCTACTACTGAAACTCATGCAAAACACTAAATCAGAGTGACCACTATACTGGTGGGCCTAGTGGAATCTACTTCCCAACAAGTGGTGGTGCTACAGGTGCACAACCATATGGTTCCACTGTCTTAAGAAGGCCCTACACCAAAGCCTAAATGCTCAGCGGGCCGTCATCATGTACTCTCTAGTGAATCCTGGCAGGCAGTCAGCATAGCAACATCATGAAAGAAAATAGATGTTCCATGATCAATAAGTTATACCTGCTAAACTGACACAATAAAATATAAATAAAGACACTTTCAAAACACATGTAATTATTATTTTCATGTAGTATGTCTGAAGTCAGAATTTAGGGTCCAGGTGAATCGATACATCAGCCTCCAAACCAACACTGAACTCCCCATACTAAAAAATACACTCATAACACATAACATTACTGCTAAATTGAAAATATCTGAGTCCTATTTCTTCGGTAGAACCGAATCATCTGATACATCTTTGTCAGGACCCATCCACTATGTCCCATGTTGTGTCTACCCAAACCCACCTTGTATAGACCTGGGTATGGTTACTAGCACTGAAAAGGCACATCCCTAAAATGTGAAGGAATTTTATTTTAACCTGTATAATCACACAAATTGATAGAAAAACAACAAGAAACTACAAGTGGAACTTTGATTGTAAAAATTGTACTGAAAGTAATGGAGTCAGAATACATGCCCAACAAAAATGTAAATTACAATAGAACATGGATAAGTAGCTCATAGATCATCCATCGATGATCATATCTGAAAGGTAGGTACAACTCCTGATCTGTATTCACTACATCATGCCACATTAAAGGTCTACCTTCGTGCACCATATATTTTTGGCTCCCTTATCCTTGATCAATGTTGTTTGTCATCTGTACAAGACACAACAAGGTGTAGGCCTAGCCCATGCAAGCGTGAATATAATAATAAACAATAGGGACCCTGAGACCTCTAATGGTCTTTCATAGTTCCACATAAGAAAAACCACAATGAATTCCCTCAACCAAAATGAAAAGAGTAGTCAACAACTCTACTTAGGTATATAACCATACATATACCCATTTTATCAAAATATAATCATCTCACACATGAGGGAAGATTACCACAATGGTAACACCATGAAGTTAAAAGTACCACAAAGGTAAAACCACGAAGGTGACACCATGAAGGTAAAAGTACCCTACATTTAACACCATGAAGGTAAAAGTACACCACATGTATCACCATGATGATAACACCACGAAGGTAAAGGACTCAGATCACCCAAGGTATATAAGTATGGAATTGTTGTACAGATGATTAGTCACAAATCTAGATCATCTTGTTCTGTTGAGAGGAACTACTACTGTATATATGGAGTTTGACACACACATGATAGATAGATATAGACCCCAAAACGATCCACACAGTATCCGACTTACCTTGAGTTGATAATACTAACCCCATCAATGACAAACACATGATCTGATCCACATAGTATTTTTATGAATTGACCCACATAGGATTTCTGAGCACTAATATACACATAATCGTTATGCGCTAACCAACACAAGATCATCGAGCGCTGACCCACATAGGATCTAACCTAATAATTATTGGTATGTTCTGACCCAAATAGGATTATTGGTTACTAACCTCTGTATGATCTATATCCAACCACAACCTCACTCAAGACCACTAGATTCCATCTTGTTGTACGCTTGATTCTAGGAGGAGCTATCCATGATCAATAGTTCATACATCAACCTCCATGAATATCCCTAAATAATTATCCCAAGGACCACCATGTTTTAAGGGTTCTATTACAATAGACGGAGCGTCAATCAGAATCATGATTTGCGACATATAAGCGTTTTAGTTTCGAGGGCCCAGTTGGTTTCAGATTCAATACTACTAGGCTATACTACAACATTTTTGAAAACTCAAGTGGAGTAGACCAAATGAACCTTCTCGCACAGGGGTCCCAATGCCGCAGACTGTTTGTCAAACGGACTCTCTGATTTCGGGTTATGGTGTTTAAGGTGAAATAGGCATGGAAGGGCTCGGGTCCACCCCATCCCGGTCGGACCAACACGGCACAAACTGGTCTAGACGGACCTGACCCGGTTCAAGTATTACATGGTTGGGAAATCCCACAGCAGGTTCAGCCCGCAGGGCCGCGTTCTGGCCCTGCCCGTAGGGGGCGGTCCCCGAATCATGAGGTCGTGACCTAGTGGGCTCGTGCGGCCCGACCCGCAGAGGTGTGTCTTGATCGACTCATGCAGAATAGCCCACAGATGCTTGGACCACTAAGTGCATGTGGCTTGACCCACCATGTTGCACCCCACTGGGCATGCATGGCCCGATGGAGGCGAGCCTTCCCCAGCCGTCACTCTTCGGGGGGGGGGGGGGGGGGGGTCACCCTGTTTTCTCGAATGACAAACAGGTCATTCGACTTGTGAAGCGGCGATGCCATGGGGTTCCACCATGTTGCTATGGGTCCCATTGGAGGGAGTTTCCATACACCTCCATGACTTTGTGCTGTGGTCACCTCTTGCAGCGCATGATGAAACACATCTCCTCTTTCTCCTTTTGCAACGTGCTGAAGCTGGCTGCCGCCATCCCCCACTACGACTTCAGCCATAACCTTCCCCACTATCGGTGTGTGACGGTGCGACACACCACCTCCATGGTTGGCCTGTGCTAGCCTCTCCGCTAACCTCTGTGACATTGTGTCGTAGATTCCTCCTATGGTGGGTGATGGTGTGTCGCCTCCATCATTGACGGCAGGTGCCACTGCACCGGTGGTCTCCCATAGAGAACACATGTGTAAACAATTTAATAGAGGGTTTGAACCATCTTTGTTTGGCCCACGCCCTCCAAAATTTCATAAAAACATGAGGTATGAATAGGATGTAATAATAAATTGAAATTACAAAAAAATATCCCTACCTCAAATGCATTGGAGAGCCTCCACGCTTGAGGAAGAGTCAGTGTTCATTGTTCAGTGGAGCTCATCACCACTCACTAGAACTAGCACCATCCTCCAATTGATTGACATCGCTGAACATTATCCTAACATCATCTCTTGGTGAAGTCATGCGAATACTCCTCCCCAAGCTCTATATAAATAAGAGGTGGTGAAGGGTGAGTAACCCCCTTGTAATTAATGGGGGTTCATTTAATAGGAACCATCCAAATTCCAATGGCACTTTTACAAAGGATTTCATGTGTCAGTCCATTTAATGGCATGACACGTCATTGGTCCTGGCACTTCCACATGTCCATTTGGTAAAAATAAATAATGAAGTAAAATATCAAATTTATTTTATTATTTTCTTAATAGTATGAAAATATATTTTTTCTCCCAACCTTCTTCGGTCGAAGTGATACCTCCATTAAGATAATCTCAGCATTGCAGATATAATAGTACCCTCATGTTTTTTATCCATGCACTGGTTCAAATGATAGATAATGTCACCCACATGTTTACTGAATGTGCCTTAAAAAAGTTAATAAAATCACTCTCGGCACACCAAGCATCAGAATCATGCACTGTCAATTTTCGCAGACTCGTAATAAACCCAATTAATTATAAAAATTATATGTTATATCTTGGTCTTTACTTGTCCAATCCATCGTTTCCCACAATGAGCAGTTACCTTAGAGAACATGTGATCTCCAACATTGATGTACATAGGTCTGATCCTATTATCATCGTTGGATTTATAGTGATCCAATAGTGGAATCATCATTTTTTGAAATACCAAAACCTTTTCTTCATATTCTATAGCAATTATGTCCTGAGAATTGATGCCTCTCTAACCCCAGTATAGCACAGTAGGGAATCAAAAATCCATTCATACATAAATTTAATAAAATAAATATCAAGAGTGGTGTGGAAAATATTCTTATAATCACACTCAACCATGGAAAGGATCCTCATACATGAACCTTCATATTATATGATAGAATATCACAAAATATCTTCATGTTTCTATATGTAATTCTATCTATGACTTTTGTCTTTGGATGAAAATCCATTTTAAGCAATAACTAAGAGCTATATGCTTGATCTGGACCTATCCCTATACTAGAGGTAAAATGAGGATCTTGATCAGAGATGATATTCCTTAGAAATATTTGGGGTTAGAGGACCCCATCTATATACATCCATGACAAAACCTCTACTAAACTAAAATCCAGTATTTCCAATATGTGCGATTTTTCATCAAATTGTCCACTATCACCCATATAGCCTCATATTCTCATTTATATTGAGTTAAACTGGTTACAAATTATATCGATCTGCATTCCAAAATCCACTAGAGAACATATTACACAAATATAAGACCACTAAGAATACATTGACTGGCCTTCACATTATAGTTTACCAAAAATTAATTAAAAATATATAAAACATCATTCATCATCTCGGGTTACATAAAACGACATCTCATGGAATTGTACATATTTTTTAATTCTAGGTTGGACCACTAAAATATTATTTACCAAATAATGTAGAACTATCTCACATATTCCTAAATGAATGAAATCCTTCTATAGAACAACATTATGTATTAAATTAGTTTAGATCAACCATTAAGAGGAAATTTAAAAACAATTAGGCCCCTCTATAACTCCACTAAAAAGTCCTCTAACCAGGAATCCTCTACATATTGAACATAAGATGAATACATTGTGATGTAGAAAATTAACTCAATTCCTCTAATGTCTCTCATATCTAAATTCATCATGGGGTGTTCCTTCATCAATCTATAGTAATATCCAAATTCACACAAGGCATCAATATGTGACATCCTTCGTAGCGCATCGGTGATAACATTTCCCATGAAGGGAATATATGAATTAGTAAAACCATAATACTATAATAATTCCATCTACCAACATTTATTATTGTTCAAATATTGGTGGGATTATACAATCCTTGTATTCTTCTAGTCTGTTAAAACCACAGATGATGAAATGTTGCAAAAAAATCCATGAAAACAAAATATGTCCATCTAATGAATGTGGGTGGAAAATATATGTTCATGGGAATGTATTCTATGTGACCTATAAATATAACCAATATTTTATTTATTAGAACACATCTAAAGAAATGATGTGAAGACTCAGAGAAATACAAAAACTAAACTCAATCTAATAAAAAAGAAATAGAACACTAACCAACTTCTCTTCCAAATTATTGATTTCCACCTCACATTGATAAATCCACAACAACCCCTGATCCTTCTCATTAAATACTATAATAGATGTTTAACCATGAAATATATTGTCTATGAACCACCTATAATATCCTGCAAAACCAATGAAACTCCACACCACTACCACTATATTGGGGCCACCCAAGAAACTACCACCTCTATCTTTGAAGGATACAAATATAAATCCTAATAGACCATGAAATATTCTATGAAACATACGTTTGGATCCATGTAAATTCACATTGGAAACATCCCAAATGGTTCATCATAAAAAAAAAGAACTCTGGAAAATGAACACAGATGATAGGAATGCTCCTCATTAGATATAGAGTCAAATGGTTATCATCCATAAAAATTACCATTAAATTATCTAGGATATATATTAACATTGAATTCATCACCCCCATTATCATAGATATAGAACTCGTCTCACTGAACATCATCACAAAATACTCATAAGACCAATGATGACAATATAAAACCATTTTATGGTTAATTTCATCATTCAATCATATCTCATGACATATTCATCATATATTTATCATTGAGAATCATATTTCTCCCTTTGGATAATCAAAAAATTCATCAATCCATAGAATAGGGTAGAAAATATGCACTACCACTTTTTTTTCAAATAATAGTAGTTGATAAAATTCTTCAAAACACCATTGGCCTTCTTCAAGAACAATATTGGTTTACCCCAAGGTGGAACACTTGGTCAAACAAAACTCAATATATCTGGTCATGGATCTATACTCGTTTCTCTCACAAATCATATAGTTCCATCCTATATACATAAATCATGAAAGGAGATACTCATATATATATATATATATTGATCCCAAACTAGATCTCCCACTAAAGCGGTAACATATAACCATCCTCCAGTAATACATAATGGTACTCTTCTATGATCTAAGGAAACACTAACTGTTAAACTTCAGATAAGAATAACCTCAAATCTATCATCAATGATCTAAAGGGAGGATCATACCTCCAGCCCATATGAGGGCCTCACTCTCCAAAAAACACAACAATATATTCATTTTCATTATAAAAAACAACCAACATCATGAATCCATACATGATATCCAATATATAACTCTAACACTCAATTTTATTGGTGTTGTAATATGGTATTATCTATAGAAATTTAAAAACTCCATAATAGTTGGGTTTCCCCCAAAATAGATCTTAGTGTCTATATACGCCGTACAAGTAATCTGAACAACTATCTCTCACAATCCAGGCCAATAGAACTGGAATAATATCTTCCTCAAGTGCCAAATATTTTAAAAGGGAATGTGATATAATGAATTTCATTTTTCTAGAATTAAAAAATCATGCACCCATATAGAGAATAAGAAAAGGTTACCTTAAACAACATCTAGTTATCCTAATATTGGAAATGCTTAATTATGAAGCCCAAACCAACCTGGTCGACTACCAATTTGATCCTTCTAATAAATACCTCTATGGATGAACTCTACTCTCTGAGGATGGATAATATATCTAGGATATAATATTTATTCACAATCTTCTCCTAGATGTTCTTATACTATAAACCCTTGTTTCATTTTCATTGGATGAAACAACCTGAATGGAGAAACCTGAAGTTGATCTATTGGAGTATGTTTAAGGATCAAAATAGTCACACACTATCACCAATAATAACATTAGTATCCAAAATAAAATAAATTTTTTATATATAAGTATATTTTAGAGAGCCACATCCCATTGAAAAATGATATGTTGAGGGCTGATACCTACCCTCATCAGAAAGAAAATATTATTTTCCAATAATAATTGATCCCATCACCAGATATCTAATTTAAGAGTAATCTATAAAAATCCCCTCTTCGGATGTTATTTTTCAAGCCAGCAACCTCTCAATATAAAATTATCTCACTAGCACCTCCAAGCATGTCATTTTCATAAACGGGTTCACGTATAACTGGATATCTTGATGAAAATACACCAATAAATGCATCTGCATTTCCTTATCAATTTGAAACATGTATGAAACATATCATTGAGTGGTCTTGAAATGGATCTAATAATCTCTCTTGCTGAATCTACCCATACAATGGTTATGAAGCGAAATGTGACTTGAATGTATTGTAGCTGCTCAATGGAACTCTACACAGTACTTGTTTTTGAAGATCTCTAATGATACTGTCAACTACCCGTGATACCCAAGCAATAAGAATCATGAATACCTCCATGATTTATGTACCATAATAAATTCCAATGAAACCTTGTGATACTTCAGAGTTAGGACTGAATAGAAATGTACCACTACGTCCTCTAAAAATTATTCAGTGAATGAATCAAAAATGGAGCACACATACTTATGATGATTGTGGCACTCAAACATTCAGAGTGAAATCCTACATTTTTCATATTCATTGACCTCCACTTGGTGTTTATCTACTAGTACATAGAGGGAAATATCATTAGCGTGAACCTAATAAGGACATCGTCTTGGAGCCACTCATTCAAATTTAAATCATTATTAGATCTCCCATATTTTGAATACAGAAAATTTACAATAATTTGTCAATTATTTTACAATTTTTTTATGGTTTTAAACAATCCCATTGTATATCAATTTCAAACACAAGCGTAGAGAAAATGATTTCACATCCCTTCCTAAGTGTATACCATGAAACTAGTATTAAATAGTTTTTCGTCTGAGTAATCATGAAAATCCATTCATTAGATCATAAGTGGACGTTAAAACTTGTGTCTCCACTATTCTACAGTTTTTACATCTCTCATTTAATATAGATGAAACCATTTCCCTACTACCATTGCAATATCACATGTTACAAATTCGAAACAACATCATATACCTCAACCTAAAAAATTGATTACAATACAATTTCTTAATACCCCCATAGTATATCCCTCCCTAGTCAAAAATGAAACTGTTTGAAATTATTAATTATTGGGTCCTACCTCTAGTAATCCTATTATTAGAGACAGGTACTGATGGTATAAACAACATGAATGTGGGAGGAATTACACTCTAATAGAGCATGAAAAAATAGATGTATATGATAGATACACAAATAAAAACTTGTACATATACATATAATTATATAAATAAATTACAATTGAAAAAATTAAATGGCATAAAAAATAATATAACTGAAATGAATACTATAAGTACCAAAAAGGTAATATTATAGTGACCACGAAAACAAAACAAGTCATGCATACCAGATGATTATAATATTCAGCTCGACTACCAACATTTTCTGAATTTTTTAGAAAATAATCCATGTATATCTAGTTTGATCAAAATATTATAATCATTAGGATTCTATAAATTTTCTCGAATGAAATATATAAAGGGAGTCTACTAAATCAAATTTATCAACAGTGAAAATAACTCATCACATAAGGAGGTTTTCTATTCTTATATCCCCACCAAGGATAACTAACAACAAGTATCACATATGATATATAATATTATATAATAATGAAACTTCATATAGACCCCTCTCAATACTTCATACTGGTTTTCCACTCAGACCAAAAATCTCAGGTCCTGTGCCATATCTCTCCAAATTGATATATCTAGACAACACTAATGAAAAGATCATGACACACATCTCAACCATCACATCATTGCAATATCCTATACAAATACCATTAAATAGAAACTGAATATTTTTCAAATGTCACTACATCCCATATGAGATGTATCCTACATTCGGTATTATACCTCAATCTGTCACATTCTATACACCTTGTAAGTACCTTAATTCATCATAGGTAACACACTTCAAACCATTAATAATTCATTAAATATTTTATCTAGAGATTAAAGTGTAGGAAATTATAAATACCCATCATATCCTATTATTCACATATATGGGATAACAAACTGTCTTGAATACCAAACATTTTACAACATAAATAAGAGAGTGGGGCTAGAAGTTCTAGTTTTCAATTCATCCTCCCACCAATTTGTTATGGAAACAAACTTCCGTAGTACATTTTGTGTTAGTCTACCAAACGAACATGGATGGGGATGTGTATAAAATCATAGAGTATACAAGATATAGTATAACTAACAACCACACTATAGACATAACTTAGTATTAGAATCATCTACAGATATTGTAACTAAGAATCCCAACATCCACTACTAATTCATGTTATCATATAGGTACAAATGTATTTAAAGATAAACATTAAATTTCGTCTTTTCAATAATCAATTCACATTATATCAATTAATTCTTCATCAATTAATTATCCAACAACATAATTCCACATTATGTTAAAATAACCATCAGAGTAAAATTCATTCCCACAAGGAATTGTCCAAACTGAGTCACAATATCCCAAGACTAAACCCATTCCAGAATTTCTATTCCATCCTTACTCACCCCATTAGGGAAGAATTATTTACTCATAATTAACATCGTTTCATAAAACAAATACTCTAGGGAAACTATCGTAAGAAACTACCATGTGGAATCATGCAACCAATATTACCTACAAGGATTATGAAATTGGATAAATATATATATAAAACATGATAGTAGACCATCATCCATTAAAAATATTCATTTCAAGAATGCATATGACATTATCCCATGAATAAGTAAGACCAAATTCAATCTATTTCATCATATTGTTTTTTGTCCCTTCCACAATCAAACATATTATAATCTGTCACACCATCACATGCATGATGTAATGTGACAACATATTTTCCTCCCTGACCACATTACAACCAACATCTTGAGATCTTCCATCCCATTACCATATCATATCCTAGACTACCCACACCATATCACATCACACAACGATGTTCATATATAGATAACATAAAAAAATGGTAGAAAAAAACACTGTCAAAGGGGATATCTAGTCCCAAAAAACAAGGCATACAACATTCTCACACTAAAGAGATCTCACTACAGCAAACTCAAGGAACTTTTCATTTTCATTCAGATAATAAACTCAATCCCAAATAATTATCTTTATCATACTGTTGTTTTTACTCTATCTTTAATTAACTTATTAGTTTTCAAAAGGTTCCAACTATTGGAATCCTATGTGATAAATATATAACCATATCTCAAAATTTAATAATCCTATTAGTATTAAAACTAGTTTAAAAAACATAGAGATGTACCATTATAATTAAAAATTTGTTTACTTATTACAAAAATCATCAAAAATTATTATCATGATGAGAATTATTTACAATTTCCATAATCATGAGTGTATAATTTTAATTATTTATTACAAATGCATCATTGTGATTTACAATCATATTATATAATAAACCAGGCTAAATCATTCAAAAAAAATTACTTTTGGAGTAACATTATCTATTAATTGAAATCAATAATAACATTATACATAATTTAATAACTAGAATTTATATATGAAAAAATAGATTTTACATTATGTTTTAAATCAATAAGAAAATAATTATTACAAGTACAAAAACAATAACCTAAAATCACTATGAAAAATTACATATTAAACATGTTAAATCTTTATGAGGTCAATTTAATATCCATATAATTGGATAAATGATGTTCAATTCAGGATTTCATGTATATAAATAAAGGAATAAATGATTCCCTAGTTCAATGATGTCAATGTTCTTAGAATGAGAATAGGCCAATGTAATAAATCTTGATCACCCCGAAACTAGATGGATCCTTTCAAGGACACGACACAACATCCAAAACAAAATGAAACTAAGAGATATATTTTATAATGATAGAGAAAACTTTGAATTTCATTTAATGAATAAATAGGTTGATATAGACAAATGAATATAGGGAGAAGTGTTATAATGTATATTGGATAAAAAATATTCGAATATAGAGCATTATGATTGATACCTATCAGTGAGATTGCAAAATTCATAAATAGAGCTCCCTATATCACATGGAAATGTAGATATTTCCATATGCTATGAGAAATATTGAGTTATTGTGGATAATAAAGGATTAATAAATAGTCAATTTTCATAGAGTAAGAACTCTTAAAATCATGAAAGTATTGAGTTTTTAAGTCTCCCTGAAAAATGCATTACCCCAGAATATTAATTCCCAATTTATTTCATTTCAAGAAGTATAACATCATCCATTTTTTCACAATATCTGAACCACACATCCTTGACATAAAACCCTTACATGTCATGAATTTTATCCACTACATGCTTCTAATATCCAAACACCTCCAATAATTCTCCTGGATACCTATGACAGACAGAAGAATTAAAAAATCACAAAGTGTTTAAATAAAAATACACAATCCATTATAAAAAGAAAAAATATTTAGTGTTTCATCATCAAATGAAAGAAAATTATTACAACATAATGAAGATAATGTATGTGAAAAATGTTATTAACTCTACCACAAAAACTCTATTGAGATAAAACAGAACCATTAACCTTTCCCTTAAATAATTATCAAAGGAAAAATTTAATTCTATTAATAGATAATAAATCCAATGAAATCAACATGTAAAAATTTGAAAATAATATCTAGATAAATATACAAAATTCCTTAATATATTTTTTGTCCCACATAAGAAGGAGAAAATATAGTCCCACTATTTGATTAACAATCTAATAATAAATGTTAAATCCATTTATCATTTAATGGTTTCCAATCAAAATATTTCAATGATTGAAGTTTAAAAAACCATTACAATAACAATTGTATTAATTAAATTTGTATAAAAAACCAACTATATTATTTTCTTTTGAGAGAAATCATATTTATTTTCATCATTTAATCATAACTATAGTTGATATGATTCATAAAACACTTTTTAAAATACAATAGGTGTTTCAAAACAATCATTTCTTCACTGGTAGGTTATTGAATAGGGAGTAATAGGATAATATAATAAAATTGAAGAATAAAATTAAATTAATATAAAAATAATACTATGTAGAAATAATATATCAAAATTCATATTAAATACTACCAATTAAAAATAAATGTGTGGTAATAAATTAAATAAATTATTAGATGCCAATAAAATAAAATTATATATAAATTTTTTTGTGTAAAAATATATTTATACATATTTAAAATCCAACTATTCCTTGACCAAACTTCACATGACTATATTATTATATAATCAAAAAGGGATTCAAACAGTAGAAAAAATACTAGTTGATTTAAATCTAAAATTATGTGTAATGTTTCCTTTAACCTGAGGCTTATAGAATGGAAGACATAGAAGGTATGAATTTGTGGAGGAATATGAGAGCCTCATTAAACAAATTAGCTAAATAGAGTACTTGTTTAAGTAGATGGGGGTGTTAAATGTATTAAAAGTTATATTTTTTGATAAAATATTAAATTATATATGTTTGAAAATAATTTTTTCCTATTCTAACTTTTTCATTTAACTGGTCACTTAATCATGTACTAAAAACACAACCTAAAATGAAGAATATGTAATCCTATTGAGTAGTTATTCATCTATGGAAAAAACTTCCCCAACAAGTTAAAATATATTGTCTTTGTTTATTTTTATTTTTTTCAATCATAATAATATACTTCAATGAATATTTTAAATATCATATTTAAACAAAAATGAAAAATGAAGCTTTTTTAATGTCTATTCACAAAATTGGTACGTCGAAATGATCTATATCATGCTCCATTATTTAAAAGAATATTAATTATAATTTTTTATATACGTATAATTTATTGAGTCGTGTATCTTCATATATTTGATCTGTAACATAGTAATAAAATTTGTAGATTTATGCACACCCTTTTCACCATATCCTATAAATACAAAATTACAACTAGTTTCCTTTTATATAATACACTACATTAATGATCAAAAATTTCAAAATAAAATTGAGAAACATTTTGTAATAATTTAATAAAAAATATGTAAAAATTACATCATTTATGAATCAATGATAATTTATTAAGAATAATATATAATTTACATTCTCATCTCTCTCACAATTTTAAAATATAAGAAAAGGCCAATGATTTGATTCAATGTTATTACTAAATGAATCTTGTACAAATTAATTGAATAGTTTCTGAAACAACATACCTATAGTTTTAATACCATGTTATAACTGGACAGAAATGTATATTAGTTTTATTAAAATTTTGTAGTATAAAATTTTATAATCCAAAAGGTATGTTAATACCATGTATCAATAATATTTATTTGATGATTACATATTAATAAAAATTCTATATTATAATATAGTTTTCCGTGGATATATTTTAATTTTTTAAAATATGTCTCCAAATTACATTTAATAAGTTTTATTGACTTTTTGAAACAATTTATTAATATAATTCCTATAAAATATGATAATTACATTTTATTTAGAGGAAGGAAATTTTTCATATTTCAAATGTATGTTAAATTGATGATGATTATTCAGATGTAGTTTAATTGATTGCATTTGAATTTGTATAAAATAGGTTCATATGTGTGATTTAAAAACTAATTTAATAGATTCATAATTTTAATTTAACATTAAAAATGGTTATATTAAATTTTTATTTTTTATATTGAAATTGAGGGAAAAAAAATATTTAATAGTGAAATGTGTATTGTCAGTTGTAATGGCTCTTCTTTTATTTGTATGAAATATGAATATTTATAGCATTATTTCTAATGTTATATTCAGATTTAGAACTTTATTTAGGGGCTAGAAGAGCCAAAATACATTGAGATTAAAAATAATAAATAATTTATCAAACATGAACAATTCATTTTATAAATGTTGAATAACTCCTGATATATGTATTGGGAGGGAAATTTGATATAATGATACATTTCAAAGCATGTTCTTTACCCATGGAACAACATAATGTTTTTTATATTAGGTGCTCGGTTGGGGGTGAGTTTGTGGGGTGCCAAATGGGACATAATGTATTTAATAAAGTACAATCAATATCCCATCCACCATGGTTCTAACATAGATAGAGGATATCACAGAGCCACATTTCATGAAGGTGGAAGAGTGAAAAAACAATTTATGGTTGGTTCCATAGATGCATGTTTTAATGCGGATCATCACTTGATAATTATAAAGACACTTTTGAGAATCGTTTTTAACCCAAATCATCAGTGTTTCAACATGTGGTTTTCCATATTATGAACCTTAAATGTAAATCCTCATATTTTCACATATTTATAGTTTTATATCCCAATTAATACTATTATAGATCCACTTAGTGTATATCTATTGTTTTTATATGAAATCTGGGGTTTTTGGGCTAGTCATAAGGAGTCCCAATTCAAAATTTCCATTCACAAGGTGTGTAGTAAAGGGGCACATGCAATGTGTTCATCCTGTTCAGGGAAGATGAAATTGGGGGACTAAAATGTAATTATATAGGGGTAAATTATGTCTAGTGATCCTAGCTCATGTGGATGCTGTACATGGCCATGCATTCCATGTCATGGTAAGTGGACAAAAATAAATACAAAGACAAAGTACATGGCGTTAGGGTGTTTTACAAGAGAATGGGATGAGGACATTACCATAGTGCATGATAATGAAGATATTTTGTGTAAGGTTTGTACACTCTGTGTGTGCTGACATAGGAAAACTTTATTGTATTTGTGAGGGAACACCCTGGAGATCACATGAGTTCACTATCCATGTGATTTGGGTTACACACTATGTATACTCTTACATGGAGAGTACTGAGAGGAAAAACATCATGGATCTAAATTTTATGGAACACTCCATGTACTATGAGTATATTCCATGTAAACCCCCTTCATATTTCTCCCTCATATATCCACTTCATTTGGAGTCTAATGGATTCTTTCTAGTGGCATATCCAAGGTATTATTCTACCATAGAAGAAATAGTGACCATGGTTTCAGAATGTGTGTGAAACACAGGGTAATATTTGAGGTTTTCCTAATGAAGATTTATAGAATAAAATTAGATTAGTAGTAATGCTTTGGAAAATCACTATTTTGGTATAGTGTGGAAGTACATCATCATCAAGGTATTGGGATCCCCTCGATAAGATAGTCTTGGATAGAGTTATTGTATCCCATCAGGAGGTCATGGTAGGATCCTATATCATTTCAAATTCCCTTGGTGGAGTTCACGGTATCATACTAACCTTTTTATTGAAGGATTTGATCCCCCAAATTGCAAGATATCTTATTAGGTTTTCTGTTCACGTTTTGAATATGATTCCATACATGGAATCTGTTAAGAATAGTTTCTAGAATCATCAGATATATGATCCCTTGTATTACGAATAGATCCTGATTTGGATTTTCAGTATTTCCCATTAGTCTTGGTAATGATTTATGTCATTGTATCAGGGTTTTGAGAATATTAAGTCTTTTTTGTAATCCCATGATGTCTTAGGTTTGATTCCCTATCCAAGCATTATGATCAATGAAGTTCGATATTCGGTTTGTGGTTTCCCCCATCTGGAATGGGTGTGATCTCATTTATTTGAAATGATATATTATAGATTTACAATAGGATTAGTGTAATCCACCATAAGGGACTGGCCATACCCATATTTGTGATTTGATTTTCACTAAATGGTAATGTGGAATTAGTCATGGAGAGTTTCAATGAGCATGATCAATCAGATGTATTTCATTTAGGATGGTGGGGTTGTTCCCTTAGTTTAGCGATCATTAAAGGAGTGTGATCTTCTATATGGGTGTTATCTAGGATGGTCTTAATAGTGTAGTAATTTCTATATGAAATGCATTACCCAAGGTCCTCGCGTGGAATCAAATTTCTTATATTGTGGTTAAGATATCAGAGGCATGGAGTTTTAAACAATTATATCTTGGTAATTATAAGATTACCAGAAGTTTTTTCACCTATCATGATTTACATAAATTGTGGGGATGATTTGTCTCTTCATGTTTAGACATGGAGTTTTCAAGATAATGTTTTTTTATTATCCATCGCTAGGATTCCCTCTCGAATTGATAAAGGAGACTATTACCATTTTGTTTAACCCTTTTATTTTGGCTGTTTGGGGATCCTACTAACTAATATTATACTCACCCATGCATGGTATTTTCATAAACATGTCATGTATTATGTGGAAAAATTTCAATTCGATGGAATATTAGGATGAACTCATGTAAGAAAAGAATAATGAGATATATTTAAGGAGGTTTATACCAATTCTTGATCGATGTGTGTTCAGGTGGATTAATTTGATATAATTTCATTCCATCAGATTAGGTCGGAAACTGTTTTGTAATTTTATTTTCGTGCATTATGATTTAGTACTCAAATAGTGGGAGTCATGTATTTATGTATTTTATATTAGTTCATTTTTTATCTCTCCACTATTTCATGGAGATGTATTTTGGAATGTGAGTCCAAGTGTCATAGTCTATGGATTCCCATGTGTGTGATATGCCTACTTGGTGATGGTTTATATCCACATTTCTCCTATAGGTGGGAATGTGGTAGTCAAAGTTGGGGGGCTAAATTGGTATGTTTTTGATTGACTAATACCATACTGTTTAGTTAAACAATAGGAAAATTGTTTTTAAAATTTTTTTGGGATTTCTGCTAATAGTGTTAAACTATTTGAAGTTCATATTTTAGGAAAAAACAAATTTCTTGCTGTGAAAGATGACATATCCATTAAACATGACTCAGATACCATAAATGTTTACTCAAAACATTTAGAGGCTAGTTTTAGGGAATCTTAAGGAAATGAATCATATCATCCAGGGTTGTTGGTTTGATGTTTTTCTTGAATCATCTCTTGTGATATAATTTCCAACAGTAGTGAATCGTGATTTTATTCCATGATTTACCCATTATGTTATCCATAGATAATATCACATCCATATATTTATATTTATCTTATATGAGATAAGGATTTTGTGAATGGAACTATATAAGAAGTTCCACCACCATGTGGTCCAGTAGTAAAGCTTTCACCCATTGAGAAGTAGGTTATGATGATATATTATGTTGAGTATGCACATAGGATAAGTGATCTACATCTATTATAGAGGAAATGATCTATGAGGTATCAAGGTAAGATACACCCCCAGTATTCTAATGTCTAGATTTAGGTAGTAACATATTTTTCAACCTTGTGAGGACACTCATGATTATATAGTGGTCCTTGTAGTGATCATTCTATATGTAACATCTGGGAGATGGTGGAGTATGTTGATTATGACCCACAATGAGATGATTATCATATGGATTGTGTTATAGTGGATATGTAAGGAAATTTTTATCCATCTAAATTTAGATCGAGTCATATTAATGGGCTTCTATATCTTTGAAATGATAACAAGGTAATGCATATTATTTAGTATGGTTCACATATCACTTTCTGTATTCCCTATATTTGGTTAGAGATTTATTTTTTAAAAATAGAAATTTGATCTAGGATTACATTGGTATATCAGGTCTTAGGTGAAATGGATGTGAATTATAACCTATGATGGAGTGGAAGGAATAGAATTAGTGGTGGATCGATTTTTTCTGACATAACACAAATCATTATTGCAATGAACACCGAAGCTCGGACCATGATAGATTGGATCTAATTGTATGTTGAGGGATTCAGGAATATAATACAGAAGTGGTGAATGTATATTAATGTAGGGACTATCGTTTTAGAACAAATGCATGATCAATTCAAAAATGGCATAGGAAATGATTCACCTAATTTGGATGGGAACATATAACATTATATTTTTCGTCCCACTATTATTAAGAGATAGAGATTATTTAGGGGATTCCATACGAGTGACAATGAATAGATCTTGGTGTTTTTTATGAAAATTGAGGTGGGTAATGAGTAAGGGTAGTAGAAGATGTTGGTAGAGTTTTCGATCTGTTATAACAACCACCCCTATTGGTCCATTCCATGATTTTGGAGTTGCGAGATAGAATAATTGAATGTTTCGTGCCATAATGGCTGATGACTCTGAGGCTCAAAATATGATTATAGGAACACTCCTTGTGATTTTTACAATTATATTTGTGTTGTATGACAATGTTTTTAGGTACTCTATTATTTCCACTTATTGATAAATTATTATTAATGGTTATTTGTTATACTAGTATAGTCTTATGACTGTTTTTTTAAGAATCTTTGTAATCAAGAGAAAGTCGAACACTTCTACTACTGAGACACATTACATTTATTAATAAAAAACTATGTGGTCAATTCAGTGCTTCTCAAAATAACATAGTGTTGATTTTTGGTGTAGTGTTCCTTTGGTACATTTGTTTGGGGTGGGATATCATGATTGTGTTTTGATGTTGTCCATGATGATACATGTGGATCATTTATGCACAATCAATATACTGGAGGATCCTAGAAATAAGACCAGAACTAAAAACATCATTCAATCAAATAAATTGATTTATGGAGGATTGTTCCTTTTATATAACCTTTCTTTAGAATAGGAGTGATGTCCATTGATGATTCTTCATTGTGGATTGGTTTCCAGCAATCCATGATTAGATAATTTTCAAAGGTGTGTGTAGTGGATCTTTTTTTTATGGGATGGAGTGTGCTTCTGTTAACATGTGTTCCGATGTCGATCAGTTTGAGATCATGTGTATTATGAAATATTGAAAAATTATTATATATAATGTTTGACATGCGGAGAATCCCTACTACAAGATTTTGTTTTTTTATCTATAATAGTTGAGTTAAGGATGTCTACATGAGGATGTTCCAGGTTTACTACCACGCCAATAGTTGTTTTCTACATTAACTACATCAAATGGAATACCTTGATATTTTATTCAGTATAATGGTTGAATTCCATGACGCTTCCTGATCAATGGTACAGTTATCGGTTTTTATACTGAGGACCTATAATGAACGAGTTTGTCACATGCGAATCCATAAGTTTATCATTGGTTCCATTTTAATCACAGAATTATATTTTCATGTCAAAAACTTGGGGTTGGGGTGATATGTATCTAGTTTTTTGTGTTTACCACCCAAATATTTTGTGAGGTATAGATGCAAAACATGTACATTATACTCAGAAGGTATCACATGAATAGATGGTCATGGGACATGTTTGTGATTTGTTTTATGAAGTTGGAGACTATGTTGACCTCTAAAGGATTAATTAAAAAAGAATTAATGCTATGATACAAGGGGGTGAGTAGGATTCCTTCTCGGAGTAGTACACAAAAGAGATGAGTGGTTCAGAAAATTATAGTGAATCATTCTTGTGTTAGTAAAAAATCAACAATGTTTTAGATTGGGTATCATGATGGATGTTGAAGGTGAAGTTCAAACTTGTAGGGATGAGGACTAATAGGCAGTGCTAGTATCTATGTCCACTTAGCGAGGTTGTGTACCACTAGTCTCTGAACCCACTATAGTACATATTGTGTCGTGTTTCCCACCTATAGTGCTAAGTGGACATGTTCATGATTAGTTTCACAATATTAACCTGGTTGGCTATATAAATTTGTTGTCGATTTAATGTTTTTGATCAACATAGTTTTCTTTGTTACTAGGGATATATTTAGATATCTAAATAGCATGGGAGATCCAATTGAGTGACTTTTTTCGCACTTTATCATAGGATTTAATCTTTTAGGACAATAATAGTGAAGGTGGGGAGAGAATATCAACTCTGTTTTTCAATGAATGTCATTGAATATTTATAGGAATATTTCTAAAGCTTGAAACTAAGTAGATGAGGGATAATGAGTCCAAATGACCCTAAGTGTTGTGATTATAAAAATATTTATGATTTTGTAATGAAGAATATTTGTTTATTTAAATTGGAATAAATCCCTAACGATGTATCTGCTTGGAAATCCGAGACTGTTGTAGAATATAGAATGAGGTGTTTAACCTAAGAATGATATAATTATTTTCTACATCGTTTTTTCATGCATAACGATGAGAGGGTGGAGAACCCCCATGAGTGATGAATTAAAAAAGGAATAACTAAGGAGAGGAGGATCCTTTGAGCCCTATTTTTTAGCTATCTTCATCGTATCTAATTGTTATGATTTCCAAGCATCATTTTACAATGGAAAATCATATGTTTTCATGATGTTAGGGGATTCATTATATTTATGTCCTCATACTATATATTGATTTTCTATTATTTTATAGACTAATTATGACTACTAGATTTATATTTGGGATATATCTAAGGGTTTAATGTGAATTTTTGGTGTTTTTTACTGGTTAAAGGTATTTACCATTCAGAATTTTTGATCACACACTGTGTACTATGGGGTGCATGACATGTATTGGGCACATGTTTTGTAGTAGAGGAACATGTCCAAACATTCCATTTCATTGTACATGGATATGTAGAATTACATGGTCCGAGTATATGGGAAGGGAGGGATGAATAAAAGAACATACTAAGGAAATGAAGAAGTAGTAAAATATCTAGGACACACTATGTATATTGGGTACACATTGTCTATAGTGAAATGGATAGTTAGGAATGTATACATGAAGAAATTCCAAGGAAATTGACTGTGGTTACACATCCTATGATATCTGGTACATGCCATGTATATTCATACATACTTAGAACCAAGCGGGGACACTGCCTGGTGCCATTTTTCTTGTGAAATATTGGGTACTATTGGAAAACATCATGTAATACCCATTGAAATATCTACCTGTTTCATCTCTAAATTTAATACATTTATGGATGATATTGAGAATCCAATCTCGAGTAGTTTTCTATATTATACGTGTTGGTAGCCATGGTTATTTCATGCGATATGTGACATGTGGTGTGGTTATTGAGTCTCCTAATAGTGACATATATAGTAATATGATTTTCATGATTTCTATTTGGTATATCCCTACAATGGTACAATGTGAGTTATGTAATCAGTACATTATTATGATCCCCTCAATTGGATGATCTAGGATCGAGTTGGAGTATGCCTATAGGAGGCTTTGGTGGAATCCTCTATCTGATCAACATCCCCAAGTGGGGATCATGGTATCATTGTGACCTTTGTATTTTGGGTGATAACCCCCCTTAAATATGGATATATTAGTAGGGATGATATCATCCTTGAATATATGATATGGAACCCATTAGTGTTTTAGTTTTGTTTGTGGAATCATCAAATAAATTATTCCCATCATCATGGATAGAACAATATTAGGGTTTTTAGTATCTCCCATTAATCATGGGAAATATCCCGTAAATGTATGATGGGATTGAATCTTGGTATGGTTTGTGTCATATCCAAGTTTTCTTAGGTGTGATCCGTGATTTATAGTTACGATATATGTAGTTTCATATTGGGTTCGTGGTGTACCCCGTTGGGGATAGGTGTGATTACACTTCCAAGTTATTATATATTCTAATATTATTGTTGGGTTTTTTGAGTCTCCCATTGGGGATGAGTGTGATACCATACATTGGTTTCTCTATCCATTAAGGGATAGTGAGACATTCATCATGGATTGATCTGAAATCTCTCTGGTTTATGTCACCATGGATGGTGGTGTTTTTCCATCAAGTTAATGATTCCAAATGGATTGTGATATGTTGGATGCGTTTCATATGGGACTATATGACTCATGGATTGATTTCTCCTAGAAAAATAATACCTTTGATCCTTGAGTAGAGTCATGTGGTATGATGTTAATTAGGAACCACAAGGGACATGGATTCAAAGTAGAGTATATCTAGATTATTCGTGGAATCTTTACAATGATGTCACATATCTTGATTGACATTCAATTTAGAGATGAGATGACTAGTCATGTGTAGCTGACGAGTGGTGATATAGAGTTTCTTATTGAATCTCTCTTGGGTTACCTATTACATTGGTTGATTAGAATATTACTTTGGAGTTTCTCCATTCTATATTCTATTTTTTAGTGGATAATATGTTTTACTATACCCGCCACTATATTGGATTTTCTAATACATTTCATGTCTGGTGTAGATGAAAATCCTTCCAAATGTTTCCCAGGAGGACCTAAATAAGGTGGATAATATTATGATAACCAAAAGATATATATATATATATATGTGGTTTATTGAATAAGGGGTTTTTTAGTTGATGGATTTTATTTCAAACTCCATATTCTGATTAGGTTCTACACATTTGTAGTTTCTATGGATATTTTATATTATTGTTTTTATGCTTTATCACTCTAATTATGGGATTGATTTATGGATGGTTTTTATATAATATCATTATTTTATCAAATAATGTGGAATATAGATGTATGTGTGTATGTACAATATTGAATAACATTATTTGGCCTATAATGTGTGTGATATGGCTACTCGGTGCTGGTCCCTTGCCCATGGCCAATTGGAGTTAGACATATGGTAGACATAGCTAGGGAAACCGCGGGATAAGACATTTCTTGTATGATTTGTTCAATATTCATAATGAATAAAAAATTTAATCTAGGTGAAATGATTTTTTAAAATTTTATTTTATATTATAAAATATATTTCATATTATGTCCATTTTTTGGGTTTTTTACAATTATTGAGCTGATAACCGGGATATTTAAATGGGGATTAAATGGTTTGTGGATAAAGATAAAAATAATATTCCAAAAATTAATAAAAGAATTTAATTAAGTTATATTTATATTAAAATTTTGAATATGATATGTAATCAATTATAAATTTTAATCAATTCAATGATTTGGGTATGTTTTTATAATATTACTAAAAATTACTCACCATCAAAGGAAAGGGTATTAGTGGTTTGACATTCATAATGTTGTTAAATTTCAAATTATAATTTGTTAAGTACACTATAAGAAAGAATAATATTACAGAATATTAATGATTTGGAATATAATATTCTGGGATTCTATTGTACATACCTGGTAGATATAGAGAAATATCTTTATTTATGAACCAAGGGAGTACAAAATAAGATATGGGGGAGATGAAGAACAATCTAACCGATATATTTAGACATCCGATAGTGGGAAGATGTTTATAATTGCTAGATATTATTTCTGTTTGTAATGAGTGAATATTTCATTGAAATATTCCTCTATATATAAATATGGTAATCGATAGTCTTATCTACAGAAATCACCAAATCCTAAAAATGCCAAAACAATTTTTATTAAAATATTCATTAACTAATGTATGGTATTTATTCTATTAGAATATAAAAAATCAAATAACAAACATAATAAATGAGGGACAATTTTAATAATGTTTCAAAAAGTACATATAAGTATCTAAATAATTATTTATTAGGATGAATATTTATTTTATTATATTGATTGTTTTGATGTTGGATATATTTTTTTGTAGCACAAATTTTAGAAGAATAGTTAATATTACAAAAAATGAATTACCCCTAGAATATTATTCTAGTAATAATTTCTTAATTTATGTTAAATTAATATATTTCAAATCTTAATTTAATTAAATTAAATTAATTACTAAAAATATCACAAACATATTAACTTTAGATTTATATTTTTGATTTTTCTAAATAAACTAGTTTTTATGTGAATATCTAGAAATAAAATTTTTAAAATTATTATTATTTTCATTAAAAATTTATTAAAATGAATGAATTATATATTTTTCAAATAATTTTCTAATACCTTATAATAATTTTCATAGTGAATTTATAATTTCAAAAATGTTCTTTTAAATATTCAAACCCATATTTGGAATAATAAAACTGATGATATATTTTTTTTAAAAAAGTCATTAAATTATACAATTAGTATTTTAAAATTGATGAGTATAACTTTTATAAAATTATTATAATAATTATTTTCAAATATTGAATTAGTATTTCCTAATTATTTAATATTGGCCAATTTTTTCTAGCATAGATGATAAATCACTTTGGTAAAAACTAGTTACCTTAGTAAAAATCAAGAAAGTGGATAAAATGGATTATCCATGAGGGAAAAAACAAAATATTATTTCATTCATGATTTAGAATAGGTGGATTAGTTATATCATAACATTAACCCTACCCACATCCATTATTTCAGATTATTAGAGCTACTTAACTTCAGAGTAACTTAAAAATATTAAATGTTTGTGGGTTTTTGAAATAATTCCATCCACAATCATCTGTAAAATGTGGAATTTTCTCCTTGAGTTTCCTCACCACCAAACTTATTTTAATCCACCCAAACTCATATTAAACCTCTTCTATAAATTCCTAACCTCTATTATGATGATTTTGTATTCAAAAAATACCACCATCCAAGGATGAACCCTTATTTAAAGGATGATATTCCCATAAGTGATGTATAAATGTCATCCATATCCTTTATCATTTATTTTTCATTATGTTATCCTTATATTTAAAAACAATTATTAAACCATAATGAAATGTTAATTTCCTTATAATTATAAACTATCTTGTTATTAAAATTTTTAGGCACCCATTTTCTCCTTTTTTTATTTTCATTTAAGGAAATCAAAACCCCTTTTGTGTGTCATGAGAACTACCATCTCTATAAAGTAATATACCTAATTTCCCATATAAATTCATTATAATGTGAAAAAATTATATTATATTATTAATCATTAACTAAAATATATGTAAAAAATATCATTATTATCCTATAATAATTTAATTATTCTACAATATACAATTTTTATAATTTAAACCATCCAAAAATTATGTTATATTATTTTTTTGGTTTGTCAAAAACCCTATTTGAAAATTGATATAATATAATTCCTTAAATCTATAAAAAAATAGAACCAATAATATTTGATACTAATAATTAAATAAATATTTCATTTAATTTCTTGAATGGAGCATGTAGGACTAAACATTTTAATGATGATACCAGCACATGTTCTCTATAAATTATAAGCCCCAGCCTTAAACCTTACTTAATCTTGAGTTATTACAAGATTACACATTGAGGATCTTTTCAGGTTTAGAGTTTTAGAGAATTAGATCATGAAACTTGCATTACATTCCACATTTAAACAAAGTGGTTACATAAAAGACAATATTCATTCTTCCCATCAATGGAAACATATTTAAAATAAAACACGGATTCTTTCTTGACACATCCTTGACACTATCGTCACATCATGTACCTTTCCCTTGACCTGTGAAAAACATTTCAAAAACATGGGATGAGCAAAAAAAGCTCAGTAAGGGTTATAAAAATATGGAAAGGAAACCTGAGTTCATATATATATGAGAATGAAATCATACTTTACCCATAAAATATAGGCACTTTAACATACCTCATAAAACCATGAACAAATCATAGAAAACATAAGACATAAAGGTAACTTGAGACATTCATAACATTCTTACGTGGGGAGTAACCCTCTTGGCTACGTTTGGAATACCCATCACAGTATATTCCCTAAATCTCTTCGGAGAAACCTTAACGTTTCACTCCTTCGCGTTACCCAATGCATTGGAGAGCTATAACGGGCTCACCCGCCATTAGTTTATCACGAAACCACCTGTTTTCATAACAATTCCCAAGAACCATAACATAAATGTGTCACATGAAACATTCATAGAGGAAACATAACATTTCCACATTTCAATCACAATATAACATTTTTGTATATTGAAATATTGAATCCATTCAAAAAGAAACCATTTCCAAAAACCATTTAAAACATTTAATAAAGAGATTTTTGAATCAAAGTGTCCCATACCACCATGAAGCTTAAAATTGTAAACCATTAATATCCATATAAATAAATCCTTAAAACCATTTTGAAAACATGGATATTAATAAGAACAAATAATTAAAACATTTAAAACTATATTTTGGTTAAAGGGGTTTTACCAAAATTAGAGACACTTGAATACAATAATTGAGGAATAACATTTAGTAGGAACTTTATAATATCATGAGAATAAATGGATTCATGATATAATACTCCAAAGGACATTATATACACCATATAAGAGTGAATTGGTGCATAACAACAATGAACCCTAAATAGAAATGTCAAATGTGATGAAATCCCTTATAAAGAAGGTATCCTTAAATTAAGGACAAATCAATCTCAAAAATATGTGTGACAAATGTAAATAGACCCAATATAAGTGTATATTAAGTGTAAAACAATAAAAGGTCATTCACACATATTCAATGGATGACATATTCAATGACTACATGTTGAACCCAAAGAAATCGAAATTGGGTTAAAAAGTTCCCTTGACAGCCTAACGACATCGCATCAAAATGAGTTGATGAGAGATAAAAAGTGTATCTCATCACTTGGACATAAAATTTACATCAATAAGGATATATTAGAACATATCCCAACATAACAATATGTAAATTTAAAAGACCCAACAAAAGAAGTCTTTTAAAAAAGAGGAGGGTGAAAGGTTCCCTTACCGACTTGGGTATCATTCAATACATACACCCCGTGAAAGAAGGACAATAGATCATTGATGTAAATACTCATAAACGAAATTATATTAAACAAAGAGTAGAATAATGTGTAGTACATACAGCACTCAATGTAATTTTTGGCAAATGTAGCATAAATCTCACGGGAATAAAAGTGAGATGAAAAATCCCTTACGAAAACTCGGCAGCCTAACAGCGCCACATAAAACTTCCGAATATGGATTGATGAGATCAAATAGGGTATCTCATCACATTAAAATAAAATTTACAGAAAGAGGAAGATAAAAGAACACCCCCCAATATTACAAAGAGGAGCCTAAAATAAGTGACATAAAAGAGAGTACTTAAAAAGAAAGAGAGAGGTTAGATCTCTTACGAAAGTTCGGCAGCCTAACAGCGCCACTCAAAACTTCCAAAATGGATTGATGAGAGAGAATAGGGTCTCTCATCACATGAACATAAAAATTAAAGTATGTGTAATATAAAAGATCATCCCAATAACAAGAAATATGAGCTTTAAAAGGAATGACATAAAAGTATGTACTTAAAAAGAAAGAGAGGAGTAGGATCCCTTACCTCGGGTCCGACTTGACTCGATCGTTCTTTAATCTCCTGAATAATAAACATGAGTCAATTTATAATTCCTTAAGAAGCTTTTTCATGTTCATTATTACTTTTATACCACTTATTACCATGTCATAAACATTACGTAATCATTTAAGTTAATAATATTTGTTTTGCCGATATTTGGTTCTTAAGTCGAAAGTGGACTTCTTACAATTACATGTTGTTCGTGTGGCCAAATTTTTATTATATCCAGAATTGTATTCATTATTTAGATATCATATATGTAATATATATCCAGTACATTCATGCATTTATAACATTACATAATCGTTTATAGGTAAGAAATGAAATGCACCGTTCATGGAGACGGTAAGCCGTACGTACGCATGAACACTACTTTCATTTCTGTTTCATATTTTATAGAATGGAATAATAATTATATAAAGTTATATTATAATTCCAGTATAATATCATATATAATATCATATTTCCATCCTTTACACATCCCACATATGGTATTTAACGAATCAAATCACTTTGAGGGGGCGGTAGTCTGCACTTCCTTAAATGAGGATATCGCGTATACCCATAATGGAAGCCATAAAGGTAAGAAAAAAATGAAAAATACAGAAGCATAAATAAAACATAAACATATTATATATCATATATAAAAACAGTGACAACATAATGGCCACCTTTGAAGGTGTTAAATGAGTATTGAACAATCATCGTTTCGGGAGGCAGAATTTCACCATCCACGGAAACCGTATGTTCTTTAACCATTTTATGTAGTTGTGTGAGAGTGTAGCTCAAATAAATCTTATAACAACATCCTAGTATATTTGAGATACTGTTGTTGTTACAAAAGAAGTAAATAAAAAGAGTTTAGGGGGTTGGAGAAGCAAAATAAAACAAATGAACATGAGAGAATGAATTACCTTTAAAAGTGTAACTCCTTTTGATATGAGCCTAAAGGATTCCTTTGAAAGGATTCTGCCCAAAGGGAATCCTATAGGATGAGGAGAGGGATGTGGAGAGAGTAAATGGGCAGGGTTTGGCCGAGAAAAGGGCTTTAGGAGTGTGTGAAATGAGGTAGAGGTGGGGGCCTTTTATAAGAGAAGAGGAGGGGCACTTTTGGAAAGTAAGAAATATTACTTTATTTGAAAATGTGTTTCGGTTCTAAAAGGTCCCACATTGTTATAAATCGTGGATAAGGTGATAAGGCTTAGAAATCCACTCATCCAATAAGTTTTGGACATGTGTAGTTCATATATTTTACATTATCTTTCAATTTTATTTAAATCGTCAAATAATGATGTCATCGCTGCATCATTATTATGTCATAAATAATTTAATTTATTTGATGTCTAAAAATTATAAAAAAAAACACTATGATGTAGGAAATCTTTATAGTTTCCAATGAATATTTATAATCAAAAATATGACTTGTATAACCCCACTTAAAAATTGTTTTAGTAAAACATATCATGTTTGTGTCAATTTTACTTTTACATTAAATAAAATGTTATTTATGTCATTTCCCAACCAAAGTGGGTCCATGGGGTCCCCAAGATTACCCATGGCTTTTCTTGGTCGGCCATGATACAAACAATGAGGGTAAGACATGTGTCAAGCTCATCTCATTTTATTAAAGCATTATTTTTACCTTAAACTACACCAATTACCACTAATCGCGATTAAAAACTTAATAAGTTACTATTCACCAAAAAATTATTTTAATCTCATTGAACCACATTTTACTTCATAATGACAACCATGTATGTCGGATTTTTGAAAATCAAAACACAATGATGGAAAAATTTCATTTAAAAGGAAAATCAGTTTTTATAAGTACCATTTAGTGGTTTCACTATTCATCAAAAATTGAAGTTTTTCAGAAAAATCCCAAAAATTCACCCTAAGCTATATTTGATATTCTGAATTCAAAAATGAAGTCCGTTTTACAAAATTCAAAACATATAAGTCACATTAATTAATTAAATAATTAATTCCCACTGTCATGACAAATAGCGTGTTTTATGAAACAATAAGTATCAAAAGATTGACACTAGTTTAAGTCTGATTTCAAAGTGAAATTGATTCCAACGACCTCTATTGGATTTAATGGTAAAAATATTTTCTAATTTCACTTTAAAACCAATTCAAAATATAATCTAATCATATAAATAAATTATATTAAAAAGTGGTTTTGAATTAAAATACAACATTTTACACTATTCATTAAAAAAATGAACTTTATCGAAAAGATACAAAAAATTTACACAAAGTAAATTTTGATGTCCTGATTCCTAATAAGAGTTTTATTTGGTCCAAAAGAATGTTTAAGAGTGAACAAAATTATATTTAATGACGGTTCTCCATCAAAAGGTGATAAGTGAACCTTTAGTGAAAACTAGGGCATATACGCCTAAAATTGAATTCTTTCCGTATTTTAAGCCTTTATATTTTATTGTATAAATGTAAAAATATTTAAGAAGCATATATAATCATATTTTAGTTATTTCTATCCATTCCCGCCATTACAACGGCTACATGTTAACTACCATTTAAAATAATATTATTTTATTATTAGAGTGCAACGTAAGATTCCCAAGAAACTCGTTGTTGCGTGTTGGGTACGCCATCGAGCATAGCGTCCCCTTTAAAGTCATATTAATATTTTATTCACAAATATGGATAAATATGAAAATTTCATATTCCTTATTTACCTGGGGTGTTACATCCTTCCCCCCTTTTGGGAATTTCGTCCTCGCAATTTTAAAATTGCGCTTGGAAACATCCTTGAACGTCCCACATCGGAACAAGAGTCGGTAAAACAATCACTTTAAAATAAAGAAAGATAAGCACAGTGGTCACCCGAGTTAACCCATACTAGGATTCTAAGTATGAAAATATGGACATGGAGGAGAAAACCTAGGTTCATGTTCCGATGGAGAGTGATAGAAAACATGTTTAGGAGAAAGTTAACAATAAGAAAATCACAAACATGTGATGGGTTAAACGGTGTTGGGTTCCCCAGTAGGAAAAGTTAATAGACAACATTTTTGTTTTAAGTTACTTTTTATTGAGGAATTTATTCATAAGGAAGCATAATCACTTATCATGTTGACTTTCAACTTTTACTAGATTCCTTAGTCAAACTCATATTTTTTTCACAAGACGAGTATTTAGGTGACTTGTTCGCATTAAGAGTACTATAATCAACTTCTAGAGAATCACCTAATCCCCAAAAAAGAACTATATACATCCCATGTATTTAGGCTTTAACCAAAACCAAAACCAAAAAGGTTAGTACAAGATCAGATAATCCAGAAAAGGATAACCCCTTATAAAAAGAAAATCTATTCTTAATCTCCAAAATTTGTCCAACAAAACCCAAAGTTCAACGAGGACCATTCGATAAACAATTTATCCATAAAATTCTTCAAAGAAAACCAATATAAGATTGAAACCCAAATATTTGAAGGATTTAGTCACATAGTCTTCCAAGTTAAATCGTAACATTTATCTCCAAACAACATCAGTTTCTCCTAAAGTCTCACATTGAAAAGTAATTATCTTAATCACATATCCTCCAAAATCAACTTACTCTTAATTCATAAAATCATATAACTAAAAAGAATCAGTCAAACTAACCAGGGACTTCACGTAGTCTAGTGGTAGGCGATAAATACCAGTCGCACTTGGGTTGTGGGTTCGATTCCCGTAGCATTGTCCGACGAGACAGGTTGTCACACGGTCTGCGTGTTGTCCTTTTTCCAAAACTATATAATTCTCAAAACATTACCCAAAAAGGGATAAAATCATCAAAAATAACCATAACATAATTTAACCTCAATTTTATCTCATGCCTTTCACTTCAATCATAACATATGGTAACCCATAATTACCTCAAAAGTAAGGATCATATAAACCCAAATGGTTCTTTATAACTATGTCCACAAAAGAAAAGATAACTATTACTTGAATAAAATTTGCCTATATTAAACAGCAGGGTTACACATAATATAAAAAGTCATCTAATGTAACCACATCATCAAAAGAGACTTAATACTCTTAAGAATTTCACCATAACTCTTGAAGCCCTTATATGTTGACATCTTACTCATTCAACATTCTTCATGATCCATTATCCATTCCATTCCAACTTATTCCGAAATACCTCTTTCCTACAAACAAAATCATGAATCATTTCCTAAGATTCCAAAATAGGAAAACAATAGTCATGAAATAGTACATACCTTTGATTGGTCATTGTCAGTTTCTTCATCCTCAATCGGAATGGCATTAGGTATTCGTAAATGAATATTTGTACGCTCTTGGTGACCCCATTCACGAAACATCTTCATAGGACATGTGTTTGCATAATGACCATGCACACCACATTTAAAACATTCAATTGATCCCTCAGAAATAACTTATTTCCCTTACCTCGAGTCAACTGGATGCTTCCTTTTTCCATGGAAGGTTCTTGCTTTATGACCTTCATTTCCACATCTATAGAATATTTCTGTCCCTTTGAAACATTTTCCTAGGTGTTTCTTTCCACATCTTTGACACATAGGTTTTTGAACACACTAACCTTTATGATTATTACCTGTACTTCCGTAGGGATTTGTTTCTTGCATATATGATTCCTTAGAGAAATCTCCAAGGTTTAGGTGGTCAATCATGACTCCAGATAGTTGGTTGAGGATAATCAAAAGAGTTCTCATTGCAGCTCCCATATCATTCAGTTGCTTGCTCAAAAAACTATCACAGTTTCCTTCACATCCATTGTTGCATTGGTGCCTGCTAGATCCAGCCATTTACTAAAACCAAAAAGGTCAGTGTGAGTATATCAACAAAACCATCATGTACTAATGAGTAAGATAAACAATAAGATATACTTACTCATTCACTTTATCTAAAACTAAGACTCTTCCTGAAATCCTAACCATTATGGTAATGCCACATGTGCATAAAGAATACCCTAACCTCTAAAGTTATCTAAACCGACCTTTGATACCAACTATAAGGCCCCAGCCTTAAACCATACTTAATCTTGAGTTATTACAAGATTACACATTGAGGATCTTTTCAGGTTTAGAGTTTTAGAGAATTAGATCATGAAACTTGCAATACATTCCACATTTAAACAAAGTGGTTACATAAAAGACAATATTCATTCTTCCCATCAATGGAAACCTATTTAAAATAAAACACGGATTCTTTCTTGACACATCCTTGACACTATCGTCACATCATGTACCTTTCCCTTGACCTGTGAAAAACATTTCAAAAACTTGGGATGAGCATAAAAAGCTCAGTAAGGGTTATACAAATATGGAAAGGAAACATGAGTTCATATATATATGAGAATGAAATCATACTTTACCCATAAAACAAAGGCACTTTAACATACCTCATCAAACCATGAACAAATCATAGAAAACATAAGACATAAAGGTAACTTGAGGCATTCATAACATTATTACGTGGGGAGTAACCCTCTTGGTTACGTTTGTAATACCCATCACAGTATATTCCCTAAATCTCTTCGGAGAAACCTTAAAGTTTCACTCCTTCGCGTTACCCAATGCATGGGAGAGCTATAATGGGCTCACCCACCCTTAGTTTATCACGAAACCACCCGTTTTCATAACAATGCCCAAGAACCATAACATAAATGTGTCACATATAACATGCATAGAGGAAACATAACATTTCCACATTTCAATCACAATATAACATTTTAGTATATTGAAATATTTAATCCATTCAAAAATAAACCATTTCCAAAACCATTTAAAACATTTAATAAAGATATTTTTGAATCATAGTGTCCCATACCACCTTGAAGCTTAAAATTTTAAACCATTAATATCCATATAAATAAATCCTTAAAACCATTTTTAAAACTAGGATATTAATAAGAACAAATAATTAAATCATTTAAAAAGATATTTTGGTTAAAGGGGTTTTACCAAAATTAGAGACACTTGAATACAATAATTGAGGAATAACATTTAGTCAGAACTTTATAATATCATGAGAATAAATGGATTCATGATATAATACTCCAAAGGACATTGTATACACCATATAAGAGTGAATTGGTTCATAACAACAATGAACCCTCAATAGAAATGTCAAATGTGATGAAATCCCTTATAAAGAAGGTATCCTTAAATTAAGGACAAATCAATCTCAAAAATATGTTTGACAAATATAAATACACCCAATATAAGTGGATATTAAGTGTAAAACAATAAAATGTCATTCACACATATTCAATGGATGACATATTCAATGACTACATGTTGAACCCAAAGAAATCGAAATTGGGTTAAAAAGTTCCCTTGACAGCCTAACGGCATCGCATAAAAATGAGTTGATGAGAGATAAAAAGTGTATCTCTTCACTTGGACAGAAAATTTACATCAATAAGGATATATTAGAACACATCCCAACATAACAATATGTAAATTTAAAAGACCCAACAAAAGAAGTCTTTTAAAAAAGAGGAGGGTGAAAGGTTCCCTTACCGACTTGGGTATCTTTCAAAACATACACCTAATGAAAGAAGGACAATAGATCATTGATGTAAATACTCATAAACGAAATTATATTACAAAAATAGTAGAATAATGTGTAGTACATACACCACTCAAGGTAATTTGTGGCAAATGTAGTATAAATCTCACGGGAATAAAAGTGAGATGAAAAATCCCTTACGAAAACTCGGCAGTCTAACGGCGCCACATAAAACTTCCGAATATGGATTGATGAGATCAAATAGGGAATCTCATCACATTAAAATAAAATTTAAAGAAATAGGAAGATAAAAGAACATCCCCCAATATTACAAAGAGGAGCCTAAAATAAGTGACATAAAGGAGAGTACTTAAAAAGAAAGAGAGAGGTTAGATCTTTTACGAAAGTTCGGCAGCCTAACGGCGCCACTCAAAACATCGAAAATGGATTGATGAGAGAGAATAGGGTCTCTCATCACATAAACATAAAAATTACAGTATGTGTAATATAAAAGATCATCCCAATAACAAGAAATATGAGCTTTAAAAGGAATGACATAAAAGTGTGTACTTAAAAAGAGAGAGAGGAGTAGGATCCCTTACCTCGGGTCCGACTTGACTCGATCGTTCTTTAATCTCCTGAATAATAAACTTGAGTTAATTTCTAATTCCTTCAGAACCTTTTTCAAGTTCATTATTACTTTTATACCACTTATTACCATGTCATAAACATTACGTAATCATTTAAGTTAATAATATTTGTTTTGCCGATATTTGGTTCTTAAGTCGAAAGTGGACTTCTAACAATTACATGTTGTTCGTGTGGCCAAATGTTTATTATATACATAATTGTATTCATTATGTAGATATCATATATGTCATATATATCCAGTACATGCATGCATTTATAACATTACATAATCGTTTAGAGGTAAGAAATGAAATGCACCATTCATGGAGACGGTAAGCCGTACGTACGCATGAACGCTACTTTCATTTCTATTTCGTATTTTATAGAATGGAATAATAATGATATAAATGTATATTATAATTCCAGTATAATATCATATATAATATCATATTTCCATCCTTTATACATCCCACATATGGTATTTAATGAATCAAATCACTTTGAGGGGGCGGTAGTCCGCACTTCCTTAAATGAAGATATCGCGTATACCCATAATGGATGCCATAAAGGTAATACAAAATTGAAAAATACAGAAGCATAAATAAAACATAAACATATTATATATCATATATAAAAATAGTGACATCATAATGTCCACATTTTAAGGTGTTAAATGAGTATTGAACAATCATCGTTTCGGGAGGCAGAATTTCACTATCCACAGAAACCGTATGCTCTTTAACCATTTTATGTAGTTGTGTGAGAGTATAGCTCGAATAAATCTTATAAAAACATCCTAGTATATTGAAGATACTGGTGTTTTTACAAAAGAAGTAAATAAAAAGAGTTTAGGGGGTTGGAGAAGCAAAATAAAACAAATGAACTTGAGAGAATGAATTACCTTTAAAAGTGTAACTCCATTTGATTTGAGCCTAAAGGCTTCCTTTAAAAGGATTATACCCAAAGGGAATCATATATGATGAGGATAGGGATGTGGAGAGAGTAAATGGGCAGGGGTTGGCCGAGCCAAGGGCTTGAGGAGTGTGTGAAATGAGGTAGAGGTGGGGGCCTTTTATAAGAGGAGAGGAGAGGCACTTTTGGAAAGTAAGAAATATTACTTTATTTGAAAATGTGTTTAGGTTTTAAAAGGTCCCACATTGATATAATTAGTGGATAAGGTGATAAGGCTTAGAAATCCAATCATACAATAAGTTTTGGACATGTGTAGTTCATAGATTTTACATTATCTTTCCATTTTATTTAAATCGTCAAATAATGATGGCATCGCTGCATCATTATTATATCATAAATAATTTAATTTATTTAATGTCTAAAAATTATAAAACAAATACTATGATGTAGGAAATCTTTTTAGATTTCCAATGAATATTTATAATCAAAAATATGACGTGTATAACCCCACTTAAAAATTGTTTTAGTAAAACATATCATGTTTGTGTCAATTTTACTTTTACATTAAATAAAATGTTATTTATGTCATTTCCCAACCAAAGTGGGTCCATGGGGTCCCCAAGTTGACCCATGGCTTGTCTTGGTCGGCCATGATACAAAACATTAGGGTAAGACATGTGTCAAGCTCATCTCATTTTATTAAATCATTATTTTTACCTTAAACTACACTAATTACCACTAATCGCGATTAAAAACTTAATAAGTTACTATTCACCAAAAAATTATTTTAATCTCATTGAACAACATTTTACTTCTTAATGACAACCATGTATGTATGATTTTTGAAAATCAAAACACAATGATGGCAAAATTTCATTTAAACGGAAAATCAGTTTTTATAAGTACCACTTAGTGGTTTCACTATTCATCAAAAATTGAAGTTTTTCAGAAAAATCCCAAAAATTCACCCTAAGCTATATTTGATATTCTGAATTCAAAAATGAAGTCCGTTTTACAAAATTCAAAACATATAAGTGACATTAATTAATTTAATAATTAATTCCCGCTGTCATGGCAAATAGCGTGTTTTATGAAACAATAAGTATCAAAAGATTGACACTAGTTTAAGTCTGATTTCAAAGTGAAATTGATTCCAACGGCCACTATTTGATTTAATGGTAAAAATATTTTCTAATTTAACTTTAAAACCAATTCAAAATATAATCTAATCATATAAATAAATTAGATTAAAAAGTGGTTTTGAATTAAAATACAACATTTTACACTATTCATGAAAAAAACGAACTTTATCGGAAAGATACCAAAAATTTACACAAAGTAAATTTTGATGTCCCGATTCTTAATAAGAGTTTTATTTGGTCCAAATTAATGTTTAAGAGTGAACAAAACTATATTTAATGACGGTTCTCCATCAAAAGGTGATAAGTGAACCTTTAGTGAAAACTAGGGCATATACGCCTAAAATTGAATTCTTTCCATATTTTAAGCCTTTATCCTTTATTGTATAAATGTAAAAATATTTAAGAAGCATATATAATCATATTTTAGTTATTTCTATCCATTCCCGCCATTACAACAGCTACATGTTAACTACCATTTAAAATAATATTATTTTATTATTAGAGTGCAACGTAAAATTCCCAAGAAACTCGTTGTTGCGTGTTGGGTACGCCATCGAGCATAGCGTCCCCTTTAAAGTCATATTAATATTTTATTCACAAATATGGATAAATATGAAAATGTCATATTTCTTATTTACCTGAGGTGTTACATAAATAATCGAACTATGGAATTGTTTTCTTTCACATTTATTAATAAAAAATTATTCCCACAATGAATTAAATTATTACATTATTGGTATTTATAAAACAAAAATTCATGTGCCAATTTTTTTTAATGAAAATAATTTAATGTTAAAGGAAGATCCACACTTATTTATCAAACATTTTTCAAAATGGTCAAGATTATTAACAACCACTATCAAGATTAGATTTAAAAAATATAATACATGAAGTGTTTTTTGATTAATTATGTTTTTAAATAAAAATAGAAATAAATATGGGTTTTATAGTGGAAGTTAATATATTTATCATTATGATAATGAGGGTTTAAGAACATTTGATGAAGTCAAATATAGATGTATGGGATGTGGTAAATCATACTTCTTTATTTGAGTTATAAAACTACTTCATTTATTTATTTCACCTATGATTACTATGTTCATGGAATTTACATTTTTCAATTACATAATCTATTTTATATTTTTAAGAATAGGTGATTTTAATTTTAAATTTACATACCTGAATTGATTTCCTTTAACATTTTTATGAAAACAAATGAGTCATTTGTAAAATGATTCATAAAAATGACTATTACATCAATAATATCCAATTTTTTTAGAGAATGATGATTATTCATGATTATTTAATTTTCCCTTACATATTAAAAAATATCTATCTCGTATGGAGTAATGTTTCATTTTTCCCATTATTAAATCCTTATGTGATTATTTTTGGGTGAAAAATGTTATTTATGATAGTTAATTTATTTCATGTTGTTACAGTATTTGGATTTGTTTTGAAACAAAATTCTATCTCAATGGGTTATTTATTCCAAAAAAGTGGAATGATTTTCAGTTAAAAGTATTATGAAATAAATTTTCACTTCCTTGGGATTATTATGAAAATGAAATGACATTCATATATTTTTTAATTAATACCATTTTATTTATAAGTTTTCATTAGGATATGATATGTGAATAATTGTAAATTTGCACTCTTAAGTACCAATGATAAAAAAAGATGTCCTATATCTCTTTCACATGAAGTAAATAAAAAGGTTGTATTTGATAATATTATATATATATATATATGAGAATAATATTTCTTCTTATGTGTGTCTGAATGTCTATAACTCTCGAAGTTGATATATTTGTGGGTATAATAATGTTTTTTTGCAATCATAAGGAAAATGTCTTAAACCTATAGGTACAATTTTATATTAATTTTTTTTAGAAATAATTAAAATATGTTATTCATTATGATCTTCTTATCTCACTGTTTATAAATTAGGTAAAATTGATTATAGATTTTGGTTTATATTCCATGTAAATTGGATCTCACTTTTTTTAGGAATATCCTTCTAAATATTATGATATTTTACATATGTTTACAATTTTACTTATTCAAATGAGCTAAATCAGGATGTAATGATTATTTATCCCTTATTGATAATTTGAGGGGATAATTTTAAAATGACTTTATTCACCATGTTTTAATGATAACTCTTAGTAATGATATGTATATAATATGGTTGAGTATGATACCTTTTGGGATAAATGGTTATACGTTTTGTAGACTATTCTTATTATGTAACTTGATTTTAATGACATTTCACTGAATATAATATTATATCATTTTAAATATGAAATATAAATTTATAAATTGATAAGAATATTTAAAATACTCTAATGTTTAAGTTTCTTATACATGGTTGGAACCAGAGAAAATGATTAGTTATCTCTGGAGAATAGTTAAGTAATATATGGTATTGTATCCGAATAACCATAATAAAAACACAAGAGATATGTCTTATTATAGGATGGTATCCTGATATATATTTTAATTCATCAGGAGACAAATTCCCTAATGAAACACACCTATATGGATACTGAAATATGGATATGGATATGAGATAAATGATCTTTGGGGTAATAAACTAGAAAATGGTCTGTTTATCATTTATTTGATCTTCAAAATGATACATGATGAGAGGGCCTAAGATTGTACACCAGGAATAAATTTCATTCAAGGTTGGTTTTGGTTGAGCATATTCTGACTATGAACAACTATGAAGGATTTATTTCATAGTTATTTTTTGGTATTGTTTGTCCGCATAACAATAGATTAAGTCAATATTGACAACATTACCATTTTATAGGAATATAATGATGTATTTTGATATAAATATATTATTCTTCCACAATATTATGGGGGCTTTCAGTGAATTGATCTTATACAAAAAATGATGGTATTAAAGAGTAAATATATTATTTCAACCATTTATTTTCTCAAAATTGATGATGTGTTTAAAAAGACTCTATTATAGAGATTATAATGAAAAAGTACTTCATTGTGGGGTGAACTAGTCATCTTCTTAGAAAAAGAGGATTGATTTATACATATTTACGTGTATTATCATCAAAATTTTTAAATAATGATAAAAACCTGTAATAATTACACAAAATCGAGTATCAATTTGATCATACTCAATGAGATCTATAATTATCAAAGATTATCCTTTGATCGAGGCCTTATTAGTTACGTGTCAAAAGAGAGTATATTTCAATATAAAATTTCTAATCATGTTATAGAAACTATCAATTGATAATGATTATATTTTAATAATTGGATGGTCCTATAATAATTATGGAATTTAGGGACATAAAATGTAATGTTTACTATTAAAATTTAATTGTAGTCTATATTGATGAAATTATCATGTATTAAAAGATAAATGAAGACCATGAATATCATTTTCAAATTATGTTGGACACCTAAAGAAAGGAAAGAAAAAACGAGTTGTTCAAAAATTTAGAAATTGATTCCATATAAATAAACATACATGGGTCATATAATAAATTTAATGTGAATATTATTAGATCATTAAGCGATGGATGTTATCAATAAATTGACAAATCATACCAAATTATCCAGGATCGAATGTTTAATCATGTTATCTAGATGTTTTGAACTATTATTTACTAAATTCATAAAGACTATAAATTCCACTAATAACGATAATATAGAAATGAGTTATGTTGAATGGTGTATTACTTATCAATCAATCGTGATATTTTAATGATCAGTAAAAATGATGATATATATTATTTTTTCATTGTGTGTTCCTTATTTATGTCATTTTGAAATCCAACTAATTATTTCAAATGACCAAATGACTTAATATAGAATATCATGTGTATTACCAATGAATACATTGTATTATTCTTGTATTTCGTTTAATAGTCATATTTGATGTGTTGAATCTATAAATTTAGGACATAAGTCCTATAATAGGTCTTGGAATGAAGTGGTTCATCCATTACATGATGATTAAATTTATAGGAAACACTGACAACCATGGGCATGGGCAGAATGCTTCTGGTATGAATGATACCCATATGTGTACCAGTTCTAAAGTAATAAGCAACCCACACTAGAAAAAGGCCACCGGTAAGTCACCAGTTTTGTACCAGATAACTAGTACTAGTTTAAGAAGAACAATGATTTACTTGTACTATAGAAAATACCCCGAGGAAAATACCGTCTAATAGGTGTAATTTATAAAGAATATTTATGACTATCCTAAATTATTGTAAGATGAAATTTATTTTAACTATTGTCATTTTCAATGAACCCAAGGACTTATATAATTTTAGGAGGCCTACTAGAGCATAAAAATTTAATAGTAAAAGGAATTAAAACATAACATCTCCATCCAACAATAATCTCCTTGAATTAAGTCACTAAATCTCTAGCTATCTCTTGTCTTTAATAATTAAGAAACAACCGTCCTTTATAAAAATCAATGTCTCTCACTTTTTAAAATAATTCTCTCTCTCTCCATCACTATATAAACATCTATTTAAATTCATATTGAATGTGGAATATAATATTCATGACGTAATAGATTTATTTATATAAAATCGATTCCTCTCAGAACTCCTTTAAATATAGTTTCTTAAGTTTTTTTAAAAAACAAATGAAGTTTGTATAGAACTATGTTAATTTAAAGTAAGAAAATCATTTTCAATTTCATGTCTGACAAGAAAAATAAAAAATATAATATAATATAACAACATAAGAAATAAAGATACATTTATTTTTATATAAATTCTATATATTCAATATATTATGAAGAACATAACATCGAGGTTTAAACTAAACATGATACTTTATTAAACTTTTGTAATTTTAACATGACCATTATAACATAGTTGTTAAATTGGAATATTTTAATAATAATAACTATAATATAAATAATAAATGGATTAAATAGTTACTATATAAATTAAAATTATATATATTTATCAGAATTAAAATAATAATAGTTATAATATAAAATAAATTTTGTCTTAGAACAAATGTATTTTTCAATGAAAACGGTTTCGTCACATCTAAAAAACCTATGATAAATGTAATTTTTTTAAACATTTAGAAATTTTATATGATAAAATGAACTCTATTTTTTAAATATATATATAATAATTTTCTTAGGTAAATTTTTTTTTGGAATATATTCTTTTACTATAAATACTGAAAAATATTAATATGAAAATATATTTTAATTTTTAATTATATTATTTATAATGATAAATTATAATATAAATATATTTTATAATATATATTTTCATTAATATCATAATAATTAATAAAAAGATACGTGGAATCTATTTCACATTGAATTTTTATATTTAATCCTCCTTTACATAAATGAATCTTTACTTTGGAAGCACACTTTTTTATCACATCTGTAGGTATAATTTTAAATTAAATTATACCAAAACTATTAATTAAATTAAAAAAGTATTCCATATTTAGAATTAGAAAAATATAAATTATCTTATAATTTCATCAAAATATTTTATCCCAAATTAATATTTAAAAAAATATATTCCCATAATTATGCTAAAAATAGTTTTTCTATAATTTTTTTACCATAGACATTAAAAATTATCATTATTTAATTTTAATCTATTTCCTTAGGAATTTCACTATAATTTTTGATCTATTTTGTGAAAAGGCCATGAAATTTCTTAGAGGGTCCCCTTTCCCAACTAGTAAAATGGCACTCCCTCCCGTCACTTATTGACAATTCTCCAAACATTTTTCTTGACCAATCCCTTCCAAATTACCCCCTCCCCCTAATACATAGTATTTTATTTTGATTTTATTGTATTCTCAAAATAGCACCATATGGTCCTTAAGTAGAAATACAAAAAATTTAACTCTAAGAGAAGATTATCATCATAACATATCTTATTCATTTTCATTATTCATTCACTTCCTTGAATTATGTCATAAATACTCCAATGTAATAATTCCATTTTATAATACATAATTTTAAGTTATTATTTTACTATAATGATTTATATCAATGTCAACGTTCATGAAATGGTAAAAACCCATTGATCATGTGTATGAAGGTCTACCACCTTGTGAACTTATATAATTTATTTTCAATAACATCCATTCAAGGCCAGATATAATGTTGTATTTAACATATTAATATGATATTTATAAATTTTTTAAATTTTTAATTATCATATAACATTTATCCTTATAATTTTCATTCATTGAGAGATATAATTACATCACACTTGTGTACGACAGAATACTACCTCATTAAGCGATGTGATTCGTTTTTATCATACTATTTAAATTTAAGATAGTAGTGATAATATCAATGAATATATACGTGAGAGTTTTTATTAAATCATAGTTATGTAAAAAATGAGATCATATATAACATCTTAACTTCCTATCCATTTGTAAACAATAATGTCACTCATACTCGTTAATTCACATTTTCACTATGAACCATCATGACAGATTTGAATGGGTGATGACCATGAGTGATGATGAGTCTTAGAGATTAAAAAGTAGAATTTCATGGAATATTCTCATCTCTCAAAATGTGTTGACATATAGTTATTATTTATTGAATATACTAATGATTTTGAGGAAAAAAAATTAATAATTCCTGGATGTTATGTTAAATTTATTAAAAACATATTTCCCCCATGAAAAACCTTCAGATATAGAGTGAATATTCACTAGTTGGAGATAAAAAAAAGTGTAAATACTAAAACTAGAACATCCAAATTAAATTCCAAAACATGTTGTGTTATTTATTTCTATAAAAGTGAACACATAATAATACACAATAAAATATTTTATTGATGACCATTTCCCTTCTAGTTTTAGGAGAATTCAACAATAACTTACACATATTGAATCAGAGTTTACACAAATAAAATATAAATTAAAAATTGGTTTCATTTTCCTTATCACCATAACAGTTATTTTTAATTCTTTTGAATAATGTGAAAAACATTATAAAAACATAGGATGAGAAAGAAATCTAATTAAGGGATATAAAAATTGTTAGCCAAGTGATTACATAAAAACCTATAAAATTTATTTCATAAAAACTCATTTTCATGCATAGAAACATCATGTAGGTTTATTGGGACATATTCACCATATATCTCTTACAATCATCCTTGAACACTGAATAACCAATCGATAAACTTCAATCATTAGAATACCCAATGAATTATAGAGCTATAATGGGGATCACCCATCATATCTATATCTATAATGGGATTATCCAAACATATCATGAGGTACAATGGGGATAAACCCATCATATAGTGAGCATTAATGGTATCAAACAAACATAACAATAAATTATTCTGTCTAGGATCCATAGAATGGGACAACAACATTCAGACATTGATTTAGATTTTTTAAAAATAAAAACTAAATAACTAATTGGTTCCATAACTTTTATCACCTTAAATATCTTTACAACATATAAGTAATTATGTGAAAAACATTTTAAAAACATGGTTGGTGCACGAAAATATCATTAAGAGATATAATGAAAGAAATCATTAGTCATCTGATTACATAAGAAAAATAAAAATCATTTTATATAAACTTATTATCATGAAAAAAATCATAATTTATATTCACTGGGGAAAATTAAACATATCACCCTTAAAATCAACCTTTCACATGGAATATCTCTTCTGTGAATTTATATATCTGGAGTACCCAATACATTAGAGAGCTAAAATAGGGTTCACTAGTCATTTCTTGATCTATAATGGTATCAACCCAGCATATCATGATATACAATCGGGATGAATAAGTCATATCTTGAGATGTAATGGGATCAAAAAATAAATAAACATGTCCAAGTAACATATTTTGAAAAAAAAAACTTGATATCTAATTTATACCCATGAGAAAAACATATTTGTATTATCAAAATACAGTTTTTCATATAACTAATATCTTTTAAAATATTATAAAAATCACATATTAATGAAATAATTTTCCTCAACAATCTCTATGTATACATATAATGTAAAAATCATATTATTATATAATCATGAAATCAGGACAAATCACAAAATTAATAAACGAAAAAACTTTTTAAATTTCATTAAAGAGACTTCTAAATGGATTCTAAAGCGAAAGTCCCATTAAAATATAATTAAAGTAAAAATTACTACAATTGAATGGATATTTATATAAAATTTAAATAGACATAATAAATAAAAAATAAAAAAATCTCATTGCACAAATAATAATAATACAACATAATGTAGAATGTAGAATATTGACACAATGAATAGAAATTGGGTTAAGAACTCACGTACCTCACGTCCATCTAACTTCAAACATAATTAAACCTACTGTATATTGTTTAAAAGAGTGTTTTTAACAATTAAAAAATCATAACTATTTTTATAACACCTTATTTGATTATTTTATATCATTATACCACAAGTTTAATAATAATATTTTTCTATTTACATTGTTTTAGGTGCATTTGTTACATGGTATCCATGGATGGATCATAACAAATACTTTTGTTGAATGAAATAAGAAATATTGAGGAGAAATGAAATATTATTAACTTGTTTCCAAAATATTAAATTATACCATTAATGTTTTTTATATATTTTGATGAATCATTAAATAAAACATTAATGATGTTTAGATCACATTGGAGGTTCCTCAATACTCACAAACATGTTTCATCCTATAACTATAATATTAGGAATATAAGTTATTTGAAAATCATATTAGAAGTCATATAATACCCATTAAAATCATTTTGTAACCATTAAAACAGGGCTAACACTAACTCATAAGGATGTAAATGTAATTAATGACACATCATTCATGATGTTGGTAAATAGACACAACATAGATGATGATTTTATTTATTGAAAAATATGGATATGAGAAGGATTATGATTCTGAATTTATAAGTACAAATGTTACAAATAAAATATATAAAAGATATTATAGATTCCATGAAACATGCATAAGGGGACTTGATGATATTTTAATAAAATAAATTAATTGAAAAGAAAATAAAATAAAATGAAATTTGGTTCTTACCTCTTGATACCATCTCGTTGAGATCCTATTTATGGCCACTAGTTTTGGATTTTTGTTACACAAGTAGGTCATAGACTTGGGGATGATTTATGGAATGAATATTGGGTAGAACATAGATAATTATAACATATTGAGAGGTGTTAGAGGAATAGGGGGTGAGAGTGGTATTTAAAGTGGAGAAGTAGAGGAATTTCTAATTTTTATAATAATTATTTTATTATTTTTTCTCAAGACTATGAATTGACTTGATTATTTTGAGAAATAAATAATAAATAAAGAATGTCATTTTCGATCCAAGTGCTATTATATAAGTCATGATTTCAAGAATATTGAATTTAATATATAATGTATATATAGGGTAAATTTCCATATTTTACTATTCCACAAAAAATAAAGCATTTCAAAACCATCAAAATTTTTTACCCTAACCATTTTTTGATATGTAGATTTCAGAAATGATCTCCATTTTATCATAATAAATTTCTAAATATGTTTATTTTCATTTTTTTAAAAAATTATAATTTATTCAAAAACAATTTTTTAAAAAAAATATAACTTATTTTATAACAACTTAAATATTAGTTAAGGTCTCATAAAATTATCTCCCAAGCACTAAATAAAAATTAATAATTTTATATTACATTGTATGAAAATATGTTTTTATTTGAATTATTGAATAATTCATAAAATTGTATTTAAATATTTATTACTAAAAATATACCAACACATATATAATCATCATATTATCACATATATGATACCTTTTTTATTATAAATTAATTTTTGAGGATACTCTTCATATGGCTTATTTACTATTTATATGGTTAATATTACTATTCATAAGGTACATTGCTATTCAAAATGTTATGTTACTCTTCACCAAAAAGTATGTCTGTCCTATCAAATTTCTAATAACTTATTGGGTGCCACCGTGTATGCCCATTTTTCAAAATTTAAAACATATAAGTGTCAAAATTATGTTTAGCGACATGAATATAGTGATCACATTGTATTTAGTAGATCATTTAAGCACATATGATTTTCTTTTGAAATATTGGGATCTTACAGTCTCCGCTTAAATGAATCTCTCCCTCAAAATTCTTCCATTTTACATACTATTTTGAATTTAAATATTAATAATTAAAAAATTCATTTTCATATGTGTAATTAATTATCTATAAATTCAAATGTAAATACTATCGATAATATTTTTCTATTAAGATGACACTGTCAAATTGCAAATGTTTTATTGATTGTTCCTCTAAGACCAACTAGAAAGGAATGAATCCATAATTACAGATTCAGTACTAAAACATGTTTTTACTTCTTTGTATAAAATATATCACATTATAATACACATTCCATTATTTAATAGTGCAAATTTTCTAGTTTACATTCTTGATAATTAGACTACAACTTAGATACATTGAAATACAGTCAAAAAATAAAAACTAAATTACTAATTATTTTAATCAGCATTAACAGTATGAATGTCCTTTGAACATCTATGGAATCCTTTGAAAAATACATTATAAAAACATGGGATGAGAAAAAAAAGCTCAAAAGGGATTTAAAAAAAACTCATAGTAAATTGATTACATAAAAAAGAATAATACTCATTTTATAAAAACTCATTAGGAGGCATAGAAACATAATTACTTTTTAGGACATATTTACCACATCACTCTCCCTACCACCCTTACATATGAAATAACCATTCATTCAAATTTCATATTCATATTTCCTAATGAATTGGAGAGAAATAATGGGGTCCTTCCATCATTTCATGAGCTAAAAAGGGTTCAACCCAACATATTGTGAGCAATAATGGGGTTCAACCCATCATATATTGATCATTAATGGGATCAAACTAATATAACTATGTCAGAGGAATACATCAGAAAAAACTAAACTTGATAACTCATTTAAACCCATTCCAAAAACACATTAATATTTTCAAAATACCTTTTTTTGTAAACAAATCACTTTTAGAATATAAAACAATGTTCCTAAAATAATGAAATAATATCCAAAATAAATTACAATTTCAACATATAATTGAAACGTCATATTAATAAAGCATCATGAAATACAATGAAACCTCTTAGTCAATAATTTTTTTTTGAATTTCATTAAAGAAACATTTAAAATGAATTTAAAAGGAAAGTGTATTGACTTTTGCTTGGACCGATTAGACATAGAAATATTTATACATATATTTTTAGATCTAGGTGTTGAGAAGGTGTTCAATTATTAGGTCTTGTGTTCTAGAACAAATTTATTAAAAATATTAATTATTTTTATACAATTAATGTTGTAGAAATAATTTATCTCTTAAATTGTAGACCAGATTAGAAAACTGGGGCCAAAACTGCGTCTAGAGCTATTATTTTACCCATTGTAGGGTATAACTATTTTCGATGTGGTCCTGTTGTAGAAAATGATATAGAGGGTGTTTTAAAAAAAATTAAAACAATTTATTTTGGACCTCTGATCAAATAAATCCTGAAAGGAGTCTCAGATTGAGTTTTTGAGAATGTTGTTTAGTTTAGAAGGATGTATTTACCCTTGGGGAGACATAGTCATTGTCAGAACCCCGAGTCAGGTCTAGGTGACCATTGTAGAATAGGTGTAAATATGATTTTGTTTTAATAAAAACTAAAATCAATATCCTTCTCCCCCTTCTCTGTTGTACCCATAAATATCCCCCTACATTCAGCATCTCCTCTGAAGAACTGTAGGTTTAATCGATGAAACGAATTTTCCTTGATCTCTGATACTAATGGTGGATGATCTCGGATCAGGAAATAAAATCATTAGAGCATTGCATCAACCCTGAAGTGTCAAAATTTCTCTATGAGGTAGGAAAATACGATTTTTATGCACGATCCCCTATTTTATCCTCTATTTCTCATTAGAATCATCATTTTTTTGTAGATATGGTGTTGATATTTTTAAATCTAGTCTCAGATTATTTTTTAGACCACTGGAGTGGTCCCCCTTGTCAATAGAAGGTTGTGGCAGTGTGACTCTAGTGTGTTCCAGCGAGACGGTGTGGCAGTTTCCAACAATATGGGAGTAGGTTGAGTGCATCGTGGTGGTGTGGGCCGCTGGGGGACGGGGGAGGAGGCCATCAGGTGCTGATGATAGGGAGGGAGGCGGTCGGCTGTGGGAACCCCTATCCCCCATGTGGATTTTTGAAATAATGAAATTAATAATAATAAGTTTATTAATATTATTAATTAAATTGTAAATTGTATGTAACTTCCACGTGCGTTGTCCGATTCTTGTGTTGTCTATGGCGACACAGCCCATGATTAGAGGTAGGACACTTTAGAACACATTGAGAACATTTTCTTGTCGGATAGATACATGCTGGCATGAAATATCGTTTAATAATGATAATGATATTATAATTATTATTAGTTAGAAATTCTTTTATTGGACATATCTCCTACGTCCGATGTTGGTTTGACATGTCCTTTGCAGTGTTCTGACCCCAAATATAGGGCGGTTGTTTAAAGAGAAATTCATAGGTGCTTAAACCAAAATCATGGGTCAGGCCTTACGAGTCCCAGTTTGGGTGTTTGTGGTGAAATTTTACATTTTCACCAACTGTCCATTTTGGTTGATTTATTAGTCGATCCCCTATGTTATTAATGTGTATTGTAATTGTGCAATCCATTTGATATGATTCTTGATTGAGGCATGGGACCGATAGTGTCCCGATCAAGATTTTCATGGAGAATGGTGTCATTTCACATATATATCTTTTTTTTGAATGTAAGTAGCATATCTTATGTATTTTTTTTCACATTGAACTTGATGGTGACCTGTTTTATGGATTAAAATATATGATACTTCATGAATTAAAAAAGATGAATGTATAGTGGTGTTTGAGTGATGTTGGAGATTGGTGTGGTTTATGAACATATATGTTGGGTCAGGTAATCCACTAGGATTTCAGGAAGTGAATTTCCCTTCCCTCTACATAAGTATTAATGGGACTTCCCACATTGCATGTTCAAGTTTGTTACATTGGGGTTTCTCCCATGACAAACAATGTTGTAGGTTCCCCATAGAGATCATAATGTTGGACTAATCCCCTTTTTTTCTAGGGAACATGATATCCCATAATGGTAGATGGCAGAGTTAGTACTCCCCTATTAGGTTCGGGTGTGGGCCCATATATTTTAGAGTGGCACTCCTCTACATGGATAGATATCGGGCCCACATTTCTCATAATTGGGCTACCCTTCTCGGTTAGGGTGTGAGCCCATGTTTCTCGGAGTTATTCTCCCCTACATGGTTAGGGTGAAGGCATGGATTTCTCAGAGTGGTACACCCCGATCATTCCAAGGTTAGTGTTGAAACATATAATGTACTTATACCTCATTCTTAAGTGGAAGCGGAGGGCATACCCCTCTACTTGTTAGGAAGAATCCATGGTTTGGAGTTAACTCTCATTCGCTGGACTGAGGTGTGGACCCCTACAAACAAGAGCGGTGGATGTTTGATGCATAAGTTTTGGAGTTAGTACTCCCTCAACTGTGGGGTTGTTGAGAGGCATGAAAATATTCTTTTGGGTTATTCTAAACTTATGTTGGGTATATGTAAGCATTGGAAGGACCCCTGGTGTTGGGCTCTAGTGTTTGACATGATGTGTTGTTGAAAATCCTCTAATTGAAAATATTTCTAATCACGTGGTAGGAACCTACTAAGGCATGGTACCTTAGACAAGTATATATAGTCTTTTATCAGTTTTCCATGAGGTATTATTACTTCTGGGATGACACACTATGTGGTTGAGATGACAATTTTTGTTTAGCCGATGATGGTCTCAATATAGAGTTTCCCTCCCATATTGGGTTCAATCTAGCTGGGATGAGAAGATAGATTCCCTTCAGGTACTACAATTTATTTGTGGATAAGGTCTCACCTATTGAGTATCTTTATACTCACCCCTATATGTGAATTAACGACACATATATTGAGGCTTTTGCAGACCACACACCTTTTGGTGGACTCCTATGAGGATCTAAAGTAGGCAGAGCTGACTGAGCTAGTTTGAAAGGGGTTTTCACCATAGCTTGGATGATGAGATTTTCATCAGGTGAATTTGACATTTATCCCCTAAATCTGATCGGTTTGAAGGCTAATTGAGTTTTTTTGGTTGGCCCTGTATTTTCCATATTTGTACATTTTTTGTTCTCTAGTTGGCATATTTGTGTTCATGCACTTCATTCTAGTTTTTAAATGATCTATAGATTGTTGCATGGAGGGGAATATGGGTATGTTTGTTCATGTTTTATTAATTTAATCACTCCCATGTGTGTTATATACAACTAGGTGTTGGTCCCCTTTCCTTGTCCTATTAGATGGAGGCTTTGGGAGTCCTAGCTCATGCCGCATTGGGTCCGATCATGATAGAGTTATATCAGGGGAGGTTCCACCATTGGAACTTTAAAGCATATTTATTCTAGCTGGGATCCCAGATAAGGTTTCATAATGGAAATGTAAGGATGTTTCAAGTTCTAATTTAAGTCTAGGGACTCTATTTTAGGGTGGTGGAAAATGTATCCATTCCTCAGGACTCTGATAATATGCCTCTCGACATTAGACATTAGGAAATCGATCAAATGGAAATAATGTTACGTGCATCATATTGGACTGAGGTTTGGGTTTTTCTTATCCATATTGATCAAACTCCCCATATTTACTATTTTATTTTTGTGAATCATGATGGTATTTTAGGATGACTCCATGATAAGAGCTATCCAGGATAATGTGGTAGTATTTTTTTGATGATCAAACCTATGGTGGGATTTGGTGTAGGGTATAGAACATGTGGATGGATCTCCAGTTGAGCCACCACTTGTTGAGTATCAGTTTGTACAGGCAGTGTAGGATGATGGATTCATGAAGGCTGAGTATACTGCATGAGTTCTAGAGCCAGTGACCACTGTTGTTTTGAGGAGACCTAGAATCCTATAAAGATGATTTTTTTCATGCTGTTGTAAAACATGTTTTCCACATTGTGAGAAATCCTACTGATTATATGGTGGTCCTCCTAGAGATCCTTTTTCATGGTTGATCCCAGAGTTGGTGGAGTCTTTGGAAACTGACCAAAGATGAAGCGATTATAACTTATGATGGGTTTTAGTAGCTCTTTATGGAGTATTTTTATCTGTCCATGATTAGGTTAGAATGGATACATGTTCTTCTATAGCTTTGGAAGGGTAGCTTGTCTGGGGCTACGTTCTCTGATAGGTTCACTAACATGTCAATGTACTCCATTGATATTGTTTGAGACCCAATATCCAGGCCCCAAATGTTCAAGAAATGCCACCATAGATATTTCATGAGTAGGGTTGGTCTATATGTTCCTTTACAACAATGTGAGGGTATTAGAGTGGGTTCTATTGGTCATTAGATTTTTGGAGGAGGGACATGAGGACTTACCCATCAATTGTGTTTTTCAGGTTGGGACTCCAGCCACTGCTGGGAGATAACAAGTTTCTGGATCTAAATGCATGAGGCAAACACATGCACATGCTCTGGTGTGGGGGTTTGAGAGGTGTTAATCATGGTGGGGTTCTAGTCAGTATTCTGAGAAAAACTATTAGGATTGTGATGCACGATTAAATCTTACTTGAGATTGTCCAAACCACCTGGCTGCTAAGAGGGATACGATCAACAGAAAACCATGGTACATGAACCATTTCTATCATGTAGGTCTACAGGGGGATGATGTGGTCGAAGAGTGGGTGAAATAGAAAGAGGTGGTAGAAGGTATAAGTTTCCATCCCACCTCCTTGTGTTCTACGTTAGGGTCATAGAGCTAGAGGACGTTGGAATTGAAAACTATAGTAGGGAGAGGTTGATGACCCAGAGCTCCACTGGTGGATATAAGAATTCTTTATGTCCTTTATAGTTTTTATATTATTTTTGACAAACACTGTTAAGATGAAATATTTTCTATCTTTTTAATGATCGGGGTTTGTTTAGGGAATTGGTAAGACCTTATTTTAATGTTGTCAGACATATTTTTGAATACACAAGGAAGAGGAATCCTTCCCACCACCAATAAGGTATTTTATGATGCGACTAAAAACTATAAGAGTGAGTTGGTGAAGCCAAATTTGGGAATTATCAAGGTTCGGTGGTTGATTCCCTTTGACTTGTGTCCATGAGGCATGGAGTTGTGGTAGAAGCCTGAGGGCCTGATAAGACCTAGTGTCATCTTCTGGATAGGATATAATTTTTCATATTATCCCTCAGTCGTCGAGGATTAGTGTTGTTCTTTGTGAATTAAAATTAAAATAATTTTTTAAAAATGTCCCAACATAGACGCATAAATAATGTGTGACAAAAAACCATGTGGGAGAGTTACATCAACCAAAATCGGATAGTGTCGTGGTGTGGTGGATGTGTTCCTTAGACATGGGAGTTTATGGTCAGTTTCATTTGTAGTAGGTGGTTTAATAAAGGCTTTTATAAATTATTTTGTAAACTTGGAAGACCTTATTCATTCTCCAGGTCAATGTGATGTAATTCTTTTGGGTGTTTTGGTTCCTTTTGGTGCATTTTTTGTTATAATACATGATCCTTTGGAGAGCTCTCTAGCGAGGGAGACCCAGTTGGTATTCAAATTCTATCCCTCATTCCAATCCATTTTCTTATCTAGGATGAAATGTATTATGGTGTGAAGGATGTAGAAACTTAGGATTGTCCCTTTCAATCATTAGAATACTACTACATATATTTCCAGAGATAGGCACTAAGACAACATGCCATTCCTATGGTTGGTGTGCTCGAAATAAATTTTTTAAAAATAATTATAATTTTTATACTATGCACATGGAAGTAATGAGTTATCTCTTAAAATGTATCTCGAATCTTGCAACCATGTAAATGGATACCTGTAGAGTGTTTTTTACCTTATGTGAGGAATATGTTTTTTTAGTTTGGGCCCACAATAGTATACGATATCAAGGAAATTTTCATAAAAAAAATAAATTAATTTATTTTAGATGTCAAATTAAATAACTCTTCAATAGTTTCCATGATAAAAATTATTATATCTTGGTTGAATTTAGAAGGATGTGTCTACCCTAGAGGCAACATAATCATTGTCGGTGCAAGGAGTCGGGTCTAGGTGATCATTGGTGATGTTGTGTTAATAGGATATTGTTTTTGTAAAACATAAAACCAATATCCTAATCTTCCTTCTCCGTGGTATGCACAAATAGCCCCTCCCATATCCTTCTCTGTCGATGATCCAAAGTAAAATTCGAAAAAATATGTGTTGTAGATCTCTGATCAAGATGGTGAACACTACCAGATTATGAAGTAGCAATATCAGAATACTGAATCAAAACCGAATCATCGGTGTTTCACCACATGGTATGAATAATTGGATTTTATGATTGATCCCCTTATTTATGTCAGGATTCTAATTAGAATACATGTGTCTATGAAAATAGAGTCTTAATGATTTATAAACTGGTATCAGATTAATTTTTGGTCCAGCAGAGTGGTCGTAGTGTCCATAGAAAGTAGTGGCGGCACAGAACTGACTAACTCTAGTTTCTGGTGTGGTGGGAGGATGTCGGGTGCAACGTGGAATGCAGGGCATGAGAGGGTGGCCGAGCACACCGGTTGTATTAGTGACGGTATGCATGTACATAGGAAATTGGCTGCGGGAACCCCCACCCCTTCTGATTTTTGAAAAAAAGATAAAAATAAATAAATATAAAAAATAATAATAAGATTATTATTAATATTAATTCAATAGTAATTTGGTCATAAATTCATCCTACGATGTCCAATTCATGTGACATATGTGTGTATGAGACCCTTTCGTGAAGGATAACTTTATAAGGCCTATTTGGGGAACTTTTTTTGGAGGATAAAGACATGGTGGCATGAAACATGCGATAAAAATGTCAATAATAAAGTAATTAATATTTGGCACTTCTTGGATCAAATAAATTTACTGTATTAGATGTCCGATTGATGTACCATTAAAATAATTGGGAAACAAACTTTATTATATATGTTTCAAGACTAATTTCGGGTGCATAAAAAGATATATTTGTGCAAGAACAACGAGGCATGATTTTTGAGATTATAGAGAATTATGACTTTTTCAATGATAGACTATTTCAGATTAATGTGTAGTAAATCCCGCGGGTTTTTATGTGAGGATATAAATTGCTTGATTTATTTTTTATGTTCAGAGATTAAGGCATTGAACCCACAAGGACCTAATAGGGCTTCTTCATAGAAACACTCCCTTTTGATTGGTTATCTATTTTGGGAAAGTAAGTTGTATATCATGGGATTTTTTTCATGTTGAATGTAATGGTGGAATCTTTTATTGCCTATGTGATACGATATAGAATTAATTAGTCATGATTCATTTGTAGTGGTTCTTGACTTGGGTGGGGGATTGTAGTGGATTGTGAATAGAGATGTTGGGTCTGGTGCTCCCGTATGGTGTCTGGGCAAGGATTTCTCTTACCATTGTAGAAGCACAAAGGGTATTCCCCACATTTTGGGTGTGGGTTCATTACTCTGGGTCTACTCCCATGATAGACTAAGGATTTGTTTCCCTATGGAGTTCATAATGTGTGACGACATCCATATCATTTTAGGTTGCGGGCTCTCTAATAACTTTCGGTGGTTGAGTCGGTACTCCCAAATTATACAAGGGTATGGGTACTCTAGTATCAAATTGAAACTCTACTACTGGTTTAATGTCCATGACACATTTTTCATAGTGGGGCTACCCTATTATGTTAGGGTGTGAGCCCACTTTTCTCATAATGGTGCTCCCCTATTGGGATAAGTTTCAGTCCCAAGATTCTCAGAGTTGTACTCCCCAACCGAATTAGGGTGTGGGACACTATTTTTCAGGGTCGTACTCTTCTGTTATACTTTTGTGTGGGTCAAAACCTATACGGGTTTCCCCCACATTTTTGAGTGGATGTGGGGTGAGGGACCCTCCACTTATTAGTCAAGAATCCTAGTTTGGAATTCATGCTCCATTGATGTACTAAGGAATGAGCCACTACATATAAGAGTGATGGAGATTTAATGGGTTGGTATAAGATATAGTTCTTACCCATATATCGGGTAGAAGAGTGGATGAGACTCTCCATTTGGTTAATTTTGAAATTGTGGATGGTGAAAATCTTTGTTGGAAGGATCTCTACTATAGGATATGAGAGTTGGGCCGAGTGTGTTGTTGTAAAACCTTGAATGGAACATGTTTTCGGTGATGAGGTCAGAACCTCATGAGGCATGGTTCCTGATATGATTATATCTGTTGTTTAATGGTATTTCCCTATGGTGTTGACACTTCTTGGTTGTTGCACTATGTGGTAGAGCTGTCTAGTTATGATTAGCAAAGGATGATCTCCAGTTGGAGTTTCTCTCTCATTTTGGGTTCCCTCTAGATGGAATGAACAAAAAGATGGATTTATGTTACTCCTCTTATTTTGGTGGTTGTGGGGATACCATGGAGTATATTCATACTCACCCATGCACGTTATTGCGTGTTAATGTCTCGAGTATTGTGCAGACCATAGACCATTTAGTGGAGTCCTTGGAGGACCTAGAGGAGGTAGATCATAGTGAGCTATACTAACTGGTTTGTTTTTCAGAGTATGGTTGGGGATCATTCTGGTTCATTCATTTTATAATGATCTCCACAATATAATTAGGATGTAATGTTTATAATTTTCTTTTGGTAGTCCTATTATTTCTCTTCTTGTACCATTATTGGTATCTGTTTGGGATAATTGTATGCATGCATTTTTTTCCAAATTTTTATATATATATCCACTATTTCATGGTGGGTTTTGTGGGTGTGTGAATATTGGATTTTTAGGATATGTCCTCCCACTTTTATGATATCCTACTAAGTGCTGGTCACTATTCCCTAGCCTATTGGAGGCAGGCTTGGTGAGTCGCGTATCATGCCCCATTTGGTGGGGTTGTGGCATAAAGTCCCTTAAAATAAAAATTGGAGTGAGAATTAATATAATTTCATGGATATGTGCATACACTCTAAATTAACATAATATATATATGATAAAAAAACTCATCCAACATATAATCAAAATGCACCTTAATGAGTAAGTTAGAAGGTTAACCCAATGAATGGAAATTTCATTATGATTTCCCTTACCTAAAATTCCTTTTACTTCAAACATTTTTAATCATACTGTATAATGGTTAAAAGAGAGTTGTTAATACATTCAAAAGTCACAATAATTTTAATAACAACTTATATTATCATTATACGAGATCATTCCACAAATTTAATAATAATATTTTTATATTTACATTTTTTCTGGTGTGTTCTTTACATGGTTTCCTTGGTCAGATTATAATGTATTTTTTTAAAAAATGTTGAAAAACTCTAGAAGTGAAAAGAGATGTTATTAATAGTTTTGTTGAATATTACATGATATGATTAATAATTTTTTTATCATATATGATGACGAATGATCAGATAAATTGTTATTCATGTTTAGATCATTTTGGCGGTTCTTCGATAATCTTGAAATAGTTTCATCATATACATTTATTATTGTGAATATAATTTAATTAAACATCATAAGATATGCCATATAAAACAAATTTCAATCTTATTTAACCATTAATATGGTTTTACAACCAACTATTATTTAATTCATGTAAATTTAAGGCATATCGTCCATGATGTCGCTAATGCGACACATCAAGGATAGTGTTTTTATTTTTTAAATAAGAAGGATAGGAGAAAGAGTATTATGATGTATTATTACATACAAATAATTATAATATTATATATATAATATATTGGATATTCCATGACTCTTGGAAAAGTGGAGGGGAAGATATTATAAGAAAAGAAAAAAATTGAAAATAAAATACAGGAAAATGAATGTGTGGTTTTACTTCAAGATACCTTCTCCTTAAGATCATAATTGAGGCCTCTGGTTTACTCCTTTTGTTAATACCAGCATGTCTTTGACTTGGGAAATAATATTAGAATGAATATGGCATATAAATTATTAAATTATCAAATCAATAGAGGTGTAAGACGATGTGGGGGTGGGGTGGTATTATAGTGGATATGTGGAGGGGTTTTTCCATTATTTATATCATTAGTTAAATTATTTTTGTCATGAATATGAATTTTCTTGATTCATATGAAAAAATCACTAAACAATGCATGTGATTTCAAAAAAAGGGTTCTTACATCAGTCATGATGTTAGGAATATTGCATGTAACATATAATGTATATATACAATAAATTATTGTATTTTAATATTCCCCAAAAAATAATGTATTTCAAAAAAATCCCAAAAATATACCGTCACTATTTATTGATGTGTATAATTAAAAAAATAAATCCATTTTATCAAAATAATTTCTAAATATATTTAAAATAATTTTTAATATAAAATAAAAATATATTTGAAAAATATCAATTTTAAAACTAAAATTGATTTTATAACACCTTTAAAAGTAATCAAGGTCTAATCAAATTTTCATATAACTATAAAATAATAAAATAATAATTTATTATTAAATTTTACAAAAAAATTAATTTAAATTATCAAATAAATCAAATAATAATAATTAAATATTAATGACTTACAAAAAATACCAACACTTATGTAATGATCATATTGTAAGATATAAGATTCATTTTTTATTATGCATTCATTTATGTGTTTAATATTCATTTGGATGATATAATTATCATAAGTTCCATATAAATATTCATAATGGTAATATACTATTCACCAAAATTTATGTTTGTCTTATCAGAATCAAAATAACATACTGATCATAACCGTGTATGTCCATTTTTCAAAAATCAAAACATAGAAGGTTTCAAAATAATGTTTAGCGGCTAAGATATAACGGTCACATGAAATTTAGTAGTTCATTTAATCTCAAATTGTTTCATTTTTTAATATTGGGATGTGACAAGGAGGATGAAAATGTTTTATCTATAAAACCACCTTCATAAGAATATCAAGGCATATTATAGTCTTTGTGTCAAATCCAAAGAGAAATATTGATTTTTTTTATTTGCTTATGTTAATCCTATAATGTTGTATAGAATCCAAAACATTATCATCATAGGAGGATACAGTATCATAGCCTATCAAGATAAATAAATATGATTCCATGTCTTATGGATTTATCTATATGATATTGAAAAATATGTTGATAGATAAAAAATAAAATAATGTGATGAAGGGTAAGAAGGAATTAGATACATGAAATAAATTTTTATATAAACACCCTAGTACTCTCTTGAAGGGAATATGGGTAATATTTATGTTTTAAGAGAAGGGTCATGAGACCCATGATTTCAAGTTTATGAAATAAAACTTTTATGGTAACTGTTTTTATTTTATGGAGAAGGGGAACTATTCAAACTTGTTCATGAAGCATCTAGGAAATATTTGAAAAATAGTGTAAGGGATAAAGTTCAAGCTTATGATATTAATACATCCTAAGTATAATGATTACTTTTATATTTTTAGGAATCATGCATTATGTTATATGACTATTTTATCGATGATAATATTGTTATATGAATTATTTAATTATTTAGTACTATACTACTATACATTTTATAAAAGTATTCAAGATCACTAGTTTAATGGTACTATAGAATGTGATTCATTGGAAGGTTGGAATTTTTTGAAATCACATTATTGAGGGAACATTTCATTTAATATTTCCCTATTGCTTTGATATTAATTAGATGTATTTGATATTGTATTGGTGGATATGAAATTGGTCAATGATTTGATGGTTTATGTTTTCTTTACTGAATTTATAACATATTTAGATCTATAAAATATATTCGAAAAAAGAAATTATTTTTTGGAAGCATACATTTTTTTATTTTTTTAGAAGGTTATTAATGTTTTCACATATTTTGAACATGTAAATAATATTCACAATATAATTTATGGGAAATATAGTGATTATATATGGACCTTGATTATTTTTTTATTATAAATTTGGGGATACATATATTAGATGAGCCTTATGGTTAACTATATATATAATTTATTAAGCTAAACATTGGGAGTTATCACTTAACTTGTTATAATTGATTTTTTAAAAAAAATAACTAGATACATGAGGAATTATTATCATTATAATGACCTATTAAATGTTATTCCAGCATAATTATTCATATTCGATATTCATTTCTTTGAGTATGATATGATGTGTGAATTAGTCAATGCACTACCAATGTATGAAATTATTCCTATCAAATATAATGAAATCAAGTATATTTTCATAGGTGATCAGTCCATATGATACAAAATTTCACCACTACGAAAATGATAATGAAAAAAATGATTAATCCTAATACTATAATTTGTATTTGATCCACTTTTCGTTTTTCAATAAAATATTTATGTTTTTGTAGTTATTAAATTTTCGTGACCATTCAATTTCTTATGATCAATTATATTCATAACATTATATGAATATTTATTCTTTTCTTCAATATCCATATCTTCACTTACCACCAATGTTCTCCAATTTTTATACCTAGGTATTTGTTATTTATATATTAATTATATATATACATTTAAAAATATTATGATACAATTTTATTTAGATTTTTTATTATGTGAGTATCTAACAATTGTATAATAAAATTTTAATCCCTTGATTATGGAGATCATGATTAAATTGTGAGGAAACAAACTATTTATGGTTGTAGAATATGACACTCGGATATTTTAAAAGAGGAACATCAATTTAAGAGATGTAGTAACATGATAAACAAAGAATAGAGCAGAATATAACTTTTTGATACATTATGACATATCTATTTTTATGTAAATTCATTATATTTATTATCTATCAATTAAACCAACACTGGGTCTAAAGGAATCAATATACTCTATTAAAATTTTATTTCTTAAATATGACTATTATAACCTAGATGTTAAATTTGATATTATGAATAGTTATAAAAAATTATTATAATTCTAGTTTATGATAATATATAAGACAAATTAAATGGATTTATATTGATTATAAAAAATAATCATTTTATTGTAAAAATGTTATTACAAAAAATCGGTATTTTTCAAAGAAAATGGATTATTCACTTAGAAAAACCTAGGATAGTATTATTTAATAAATAATTTATAACATTTATTGGATAAAATGGTATTAATTTTTAAAATTGTAATAAAACAATTATCTTATCATAAATTTATTAGTTTTTTTTTGAAATGATTAATTTTTCGATGAATTGGGAAAAATTCTTATTTTTACTAAAAAATACATTTTCATTTAAATTATTTATAATGATAAATTATGTATTAAATTTTTTTCTATGTAAAATTGTTTCTATTATACTAAAATATGTACAAATTATTTTATAGTAGTCAAATTATATTTTAATTTTAAAATTAACAAAATCTCTACTTTTGAGTGTCTTCTCTTTTGTAGGACACTTATTTATCACGTATGAGAGTATTAAATTTAATTTTATTCTTCCACTTCATTAAATTTAATTTTCCAAAATGGATTCCATATTATTAACTAGAATAATTTATTTTTCCTAAAATAATCAACATAAATTTTTATCAACAAGATTATTGAAAACTATAAAAATTGTTTATTATGTTTAAGGTGAAAATGGGACATTCTTATGGATAAAATAAGAAGATAATGGTTATAAATGGCCACAAAAATGTACCAATTTTAATTTCTAGATGAATTAAATCCATATATGTATCCAATATTTTAATATAAGGTATCTTGAAATCATATTTCATGGGAATGAAATTATTAATTTGCATTATACGGGTGACTATCCATTTAATTTACTAGAGGCTTACCAATCACAACATTTAAAGGGTAAATCCATCCCCTCGCTTATTCACAAATATTAGTAACTTTTTATCAAAAAAACCTTCAAAAATTAGCTCCCCTCTATCCAAATACAAATTTTATAGTATATGATATTCCCAAAAGGCCATCCCTATGGACATTAAGTGGTAATCTAAATGAGTTTTCTGAATAAGAAGGCAACCAACATAACAAAGATCAATTGTTTCCATCCATATTATACAAAATATAAATTTTATCTTAAATGATTAAATATGATTAAAATGATATATTATATATGTTACGATGTTTTTATTGTAATGTAATGACCAATATTCATCTCCTATACCATGAAATTGGAAATGAAACCTTCAATCATGTATATGGAGGACTACCATCTCATGAACTAATTTAATATTCTTCCCATCACCAACATTAATGGCTTCATATGAGGATAGATTTAATCTGTATATATTTTTTTAAATTATTATTATATTTCTATAATTTTTGAGCCACATATACCTTATTAAATTACATTAAATGAACGATATGATAATGACACTCATTTTTACAATAGGCTACAGCATCATGAGGTGATGTGAATCCTTTTCACTTATGCTTTAAATGGAAGGTTATAATGGTAATGTTAATGAAAATAAGTTATATTAGTTATCATACCATATTTCAAGAAATATGATATCACATCTATCTTTTTACATTCAATCCCATTTGAAAAAAACAATATCAATTATGCATTGGTGTGGACTAATGTCTACACATGAAGAAGTTAAATATTTTTTATTTTATATCAACATGGTTCTAATAATTATGAATTTTTTTAATATAAATTATAAATATAAAATAATTATTTTTATGTAAAAATTAATTCATATTTTCTTTCCATTCATTCCATCCATCAAGAAAAATGGAAACAACGTTCTTGTATAAGTACAACCTTCCATCTCTTTGAATGGTGTATTCCATTTTTAATATATAAATTAAAATGATTAAACTAGAAAATGATTAAAAATTTTATATTATATTTATATTATTTTTATCATTTTTCATATGACTTAACACGGATAAAATATGGAGAACATAAATTTTTATAACTAAAACATACATGAAAAAGAAGCAATTTTCACTTAAAGAAATTATTTTGACAAATAGTAGTTAATAAGATGATTATAAAATAATAGAATTAAATAATATATTATTTTAATTACAATATTATTTATTTTTAATATATCTGTAATAAACCTATTTTAATTATGTAGGTCATTCAGAAATATATAAAGGAAGTGAAACTCGAGGAAAGGGTTTCTCGTTTCACTTTTACTTCTACGTGACATACACCATATTCACTTCTTGTAATGTTTTGTGTTATATATGATTTCCCTTATGATATTTTATATAATGAATTACATTATAATCATGGTATTTAGTTTCATTTAAATTTTACTAATTTTATTGTGCATATAATTCAGATGTTACCAATGTGGTTAGGGATTATTTCACAAACGAATCATTGTTTGAGATTGTTTTTTTATGTCTCCACTGAAAGATTTATATAATATTTATATCTTAAAATCGATATATATTTTTCTTATATGGGGTTTTCATGGTCTTTTTCAATTAATAGTACCATTTTTTATAACTCGAAATGTTTCAAATAAAATTTTATTTGTGGTTGAATTAAATGTATTCTTAGTAATTATCAATATAGAAAAAATGATTTTATTTGGTTTGATTATATCATATAATATTAAAAATATCATTACGAAAATCTATAGTTTATAATAGATAAGTTAAGTAGTGATTTTATGGCTTGTATGAATATAAGGTTTTAACAAATCCAGTGGATAAGAACAAAAACGTTATGTCCTTAACAAGTAGGGTCATACCCTCTTAAGACAATTTATAAGAGATTCTAAGAGTGACAAAATTTATGGGATTCTGCATGACCTATCCCAATGTGAGAGCCAATAATTTACACATGAGTGAAACTGTTTATGACTAATGTTCATGATCATCAATATGATGACCCAAACTCCGTATATCGAACCACCCCATCAAAATCCAACCATCTCACTCCTTACCCTTATGGTGTTCATTTTTTAAAAAAATTTATATTTATCAGTAATATAATAATATAAGTATTTATGTTGTATTTTAAATAGAATGTTTTTTATATTTCATTTTTATCATTACTTTATAAATGATATTCATTTTTATAAAAAAAAATTATTTAGTAATCGTTTTCAATAAACGAATTTATATTGATAAATTAATTCAGTTTTATTTAAATAAAATTTTAATATAATATTATAAATTAATAAATTAAATTATATATAAATGATCATATAATTTTTATGGAGTAAATTATAATTTGTATAATGGTTTGAAAATTGTTTTTTTTTCAAGAAACAAACATTCCTAAAAATAATTTGATTCATACTATAAAATTAAAAATTAATATATTAATAAAATTATTTTGATAAGAATAATTATTTTGGGAATCAAATTTTCTAAATTTTACATTCGTTTATTTATCATAATTTTCAGATATAATGAGATTTTCTGGTAAAAATTAAATACGGGGAAAATATATGTTGTGTATTATGTCATGATAATGACCCAAATGTGATTTAATAAATTTTATAAAATAAATCCACAAAAAAAATATATTTTATAAATGTATAATAAAATTATAATTAGTTTATTATATTAAATTAAAAAATCCATTATAAATCCTCCAAAACATATGATATATTTTGTGGTTTTAAATTTAATTCATTAGTAGTGTAACAAACTTCCATAGAAGATAGGGTATTAATTTAATAAATCTTTCCTTTGAAAATAGAAAACAAATAAAAAAATTTCTTTTTAAGAAAAAAAACATTGATAAATTATGGGAATTATTTTTTTGTTTAGGTTATTTTATTATAAATTACCAAAATCTTACGTTTGATATGTAATAAATAATTCCATGCTCTTTTCCTATATAAACCAACCCAAGATCCCAATTAACATAACTCAAAATAAATGGATGATGGCCTTACTACTCCCTAGAATTTGTAGTTTCCTCATAAGGTTCAAAAACCATTTGGGAAGAACCTCCCAATAATATAGAGTCACACTCTGATGGTAAGGGACCGTCAAATCCTCTATTCAATTCAAAAAAACATCCTTGAAATTTTAAATTTTAGAATCAAGTAGTTATATTTTCATACATTTATAAACATTACACTGATATCCAACTAATTTTATTAATTATATACCATTTATCTTCTCCTAATTTTTCCCTTATGTAATCCTTCACTTTGTTGAAATTTAGAAATAGATTATCACTCCCTTCATTTTATTAATGAACTTATATATTTTATTCCTCTTAACGTCAATTTTTTCATTTTGGGATGCATTATTACATATCCTACTTACATAAAATTTGATAAATAATTGACTATAGAACCCATTTAATTTCATTAATCATTCCCATAATCCATAACATACACCTATTACCATATTTAAATTTATCAAGGCATTCTTCCTCTATTGTTTTTATTCAAGACCTAATTTTATGCCATGCCTCTTATTTCAATTTTTTCTTCTTGGTAAATGTACATCCATATCCTATATACTGATAATTGTATTTCTAAATGATGATTAACCCCTTTTTATATCATTAATAATTCCAATAAATCTTAATATACACCCATTACCATTATAAAACAGTATATAAGATCCTCTAATTCTCTTATTTTTTCAACATTCTCTATTATGTGATTCTTCTTATTTCCAATTAATAATGTTGGAATTTTTTTCCATGTCCCTATTAACATAAAATTGAAATAAATATTATTATAAACCAAATTTCCTCTCAGATAACAATTTACGAATCATTATGCGAGACATGATGCTACAGAAAATTTACTATGATTTTCTAAGCTAAAACATTTGGGTAGTGAATACGACATTAATTTCTATCATGGTTGTTACATTTTATACACATACACTTATTTAATATTGGGTATAAGTCTATATATTCCAAAATCATATATTGTGTAATAAAATTTAATGATAAATGAGTCCATGTTTTATAATTTATGTGGCACACTTAAGAATGTGAATGAAATGAAAGTGACAGGTGAACAATGAATTATATAGCACTCCAATGTATTGAGTAATGCTTTAGGCTCATGAGAAATCATGAAAATGATTAGTGTGTGAACCAAATCCATCATGGTAGTTTTTTTATGATTATTTTTTTGAAATTATCGTTGACCTATGTTTGTAGAGTATTTATTAATTGTTTTACACATTTCCTAGTTTTTCATTATGTTATCATGGAATATCATGCATCATTAATCATTGTTTAACTCTCACCCCATTTACTCACCCACTAATATGCCTATTGTCTAACATGTTTTACATTTTTCATGTTATTCAATGGCTAATTCCATTACTAGGATTTATATCTCACCCATTTTAATGTATGTCCCTAGGCAATCCCATATAGTTTAATGTGAGAGCTTGTTAAGTAATTTTTCATTACTGATTATAATTTTTTATTATAAATTTTTATGTGACTTACATCAATATTCTAGTTTTTATTAGGTTGTATATTAGGAAATTAATCATTAATTAATTTTTAATAATGATTAGGGCTATCATATTTTTATTAAATGATTTTTTATTTATTTATGGGATTAGGATTAGAAAACTATAGAGAAATTCTTAAAGATTAAAATAATTATATGAAAAAATAAATAATTATAGTAAATTATTTAATAAGAAATTTCTATGATAATTGATCCTTATATGCAAACTAAAATTGGATGTAGATTTGGAAAAGATTTATAGTGGGATATACCCTAAACAACACAACATTGAGATAAACTCAATGGAGAACTGGTTCATGACAATGATCCTTGACGAGCACCTAGTTTTACACAACTAGGGGATATGATTTGGAGAATTTATAAATTTATTATCAACCCTTTTTAAGTGAATAAAAATATCAATAAGAATATATGTTATGAAATATATCATGAATACACTAAATTGAATCCTTTAAATTCATATTTGTATAAATAAATGTTATTTATATATTATAACATATATATCAATTGATTATCATTTATGAATTTAATAGTTCAAAAATTAAATATCCTTTATTTTACATATATTATTTATAAATGATGGAAATCATAAGAACTAAATTTATGTCTAAACTTTGAGGATGAAATTTATTAAAGGGGCGATGACTATACCGACCTGAACTATTAAAAAAATCCCTCTATATAGGGTTTAAATGTGTTATGACTTATAATGGATTTAAAAAACAAATAATGTTATTTTTTAATTATATCCTTTCATATTTTAAGGACCATTCAACATCATTACCATTGATAATATATCCTTTGTATAGTGATTACATGACTAGTATTAATATATAGTTTTAACAAATCTAATTGACTTACAAAAAATGAATTGATGGACTCAAATTATAAGATCATACCCTATGATGACCATTTATCAAAGATTCCAAGGAAGAAAGAATATTTGGGATTTTCCAATGACCCAGACCATAATGATATCCGACAATAAAATCAAGAGTAAAACCGTTTATGGGGGAAGATCAAACTCATCAAGATCATGGCCCAAACATGTACACCAAAACACCCCATGAAAATGTCATCGTTTCACAACAAAATCTTATGGTGTTTTATAGAATATTAAATCTATAATTATGAAGAACATAAAAATATGAAAATTTATAATTTATTTTTATAGAATAATTTTTATATTTAAATTTTATTGTTACCATATAAACGACTTTGATTATAATAAAAATTGTATTTTTAATTATTATTCAATTTCAAATAAGGGATTTTTTTAATTAAATTAGTGAATTTTGAAAAAAAATTATTTTAATAACATATTATTAATTAATAAATTTTATCAAATATAAATTATCTGATAATTTTTACGAGGAAAATGTAATTTCAAAAGGGTTATAAAATCCTTTATTGTCCAAAACCCATATTCCCTAATAAATGCTAAATTTTATAATAAAAGTCTAAATTAATATGTATTGAAAATTATTTTTATAAAATAAATGATATTTTAGAAATTATATCATCATAATTATACTACGGTGAATTTTTCATAATTTTTGGAGACATTGGATTTTTCATGTAAAAATTTAATATGATATAACTATAAATATCATTTTATACCATTATAATTACCTGGAATGATGTAATAAATGTTATAAAATCAATATATGACAACATATATATATATTATCTATAATATAATTAAATATTAATTTTATAGTCTTTAAAAATCCTCTAAAACAAATAATATATTTTTATAATTTAATGTTTTTTCATTAAGTGTATTACTCACAAACACATAAAAAAGTGTATTATTATAATTTTATTATACCTTTAACATAAAAATTATTTCCTAACTCCCCTATTTGTATGAAACCATTTTAGCAATCCAATGTAGGTTTTTTATTGTTTATTTTATTATATCGAGTCTGAAACCTATGTTTGAGAAATAATATTTAAGTTATCACTCCATTACTATATAAACTGATACAATATTCATCTTCAATTCAGTATAAATACTTGTATCAAATACTTAATCCTCCCTACCCTCTCCAGAGTCCTCCCAAACATCCCCTAAGTTATCTATAAACTCCTCCAAAACCCTTTGGAGTCACACTATAAAGGTAAGGGACATCTCTCTAATTCATTCAATTGAAGCACATTCTTTGAAAATAGTCAGTTTAATTTACATAGGTTTTATATTCATTAATTTATAAACATTATATTACTATCAAAATGATTTTATTTTAATTAGGGACTATTTTTTCACTCTCATTTTGACCAATTCCAATGTTGTTACTATAAATTTTTTTACGAGATTCTCCCTATATTGTTTTTATTCAAGAAAGTTTTTAATTTATTCCTCTTAATATCAATTAATTCATTTTGGGATACTATCTACTATATACCCCAAACACAAAAATGTAATATAAATGGTTATAGAACCAGTTTAATATCATTAATACCTCCCATTAACAATTACGTATAGATGTTACAATGAAAAAATTTAGTATGGGATTCTTCCTCTCTTTTTTATTTAAGAACCAATTTTATGTTATCCTCTTAATATCAATTTGTCATGTTGTAATATATTTCTCAATATACCCCATACATTCATAAATATATATATATATCTAAATGATCAGGGACTTATTTTAATCTCATTATGTTCTCCTATTAACCCTTATATACACTAGTTACCATGAAAAAATTTAGTAAGTGACCCTATCCTCCTTTTAATTACGGTTTCTCCATTATATTATGATTTATATTTAAAATTCATAATGGCTAGATAAGTTTTTCCCCTCTATATTAATATCCATTTTTTATCCAAATGATTATATACCCCTTTCTCTATCATCAATCCATTTTATGAATCTTTATGTGATGTTGTTATGCTAATTAACATTCACCATGATTTTACCTGCCAAAAAAAATTGTGTAGTGTATACCATAACCATTTAATATAAACGGGATTCACATTTATAGAAATATAATTATTTTATAAGATATATACATGTATTAAATATTCCCTCTTTTTTCATGTAATACAAATTAATTTTAAATGATTCCATGTTTTATGATCTATATTGAACACATATTCATGTGAATGAAATGAAAATTGGGGCTGCACCCAGAATTTTATAGCACTACAATGCATTGGGAAATGTCTTATCCTCATTTAACATCGTGAAAAGGATTTTTGAGTGAACATAATCTGTCACATGTCATTTTTTATAATGATTCTTAGGGTGTTATCCTTTAATTATGTTTATAACATATCGTTTAATATTGTTTCCACATTTCCCGTGCTACTTAAATGTTATCATGTTATATCAACCGTCATTATTCATTTTTGTGATTCTCACTCCTTTTATGACATACTAATATCCTAATAAAAAATGATTGAAATTATTCATTTTATTCCATTTAACATTCCCTTACTATGAATTATATCTCATCCCCTTATTATGTATGTCCACTGGTTATCCCAAGTAGTTTTTAGTGTAAGCATGTAAAAAATGTTTTCAAAAAAATTGATATTTTCAGGTTTTAAATTGTAATATAATGTACTTAATCACAAAATACAGTATACATATAATTCATCTAGGATATATTATTTTTAATACTTTAAAATAATCATGAATAAATTTGTATTAAAGAGAAATGTTGTTATAATTTTCCATACATTGTTTCTTAAAAGGATTGAGAAAATGTGTTAAAAAAATATAATTTTATATTACTATTTGTTTCAAATCCCTTATTCATCAAAATCCTTGTTTCCTAAACAAATATAATTTTTACCATTTCTAAATTATTTATAAAAAAATTATTCATCCTTTTGAACTTTTAATAAATAAAATTGAAATTATCTTTATCATTTTTATAAAAATAAGGCCCAATTGGATTTTACAAAAAAAATTAATGTAATATTTTATTAACATGTATTACATGAAAAGAATTTATGACCATCATGATGAATAAATTTTGTGTATATTCAATTATACATTTGAAATTTTATTTTCAATGATATGGATTTTCACAATATTTTTTGAAATTAAGGATTTAAAAATATTTTCAATGTATAAATGGTTATTTTCATCAAAAATAATAACAATGATTTTTTATTTGTATTTATATTCATAAAATACATCATGATGTTATTGTAGTTATGGTCTAATGAGGATATTATGTAATAAGTCCATATTTATTATATCACTTTATAGTTTATGATCATTTTGATTGTGAATGTATAACTTTTTTAACATCCCTCCTTTTACACTATATATATTTGGATTATCTTTATTTATTATGAAATGTTTTAATATTTCACATTCTATTAAATAAATCAGAAGGTTTATTTTGAATCATTTTTACCCAATTAAAACGAGGAATGCATTATACTTAGTATATAATAGGAGGGTCCAGAAAATCACATCGATTCATCTATACGTATCATGAGATAAAAAATATTTTATTTTTCTTGAGGCCATATCTATTTATTTATATGACTTTGAATAAGGTCTTGATAATATGTTTTAGATATTTTACATTATTAATTCCATCATTATAATTTTTGTTACTGATTTTCTTTCTGACTATTAGATTATTTTAAACATACACTGTTTTTTTAATGAAATTTTATTGAGCATATAGAATTATTTGATTATCATTTATTCTTAATATGTTTTGATAATTTTTCTTATTAAATAGAATTTTTTTTCGTATATTTAAATATCCATATTGATTATACAAAATCAATTCATATGTTTCATTTGACAGATATCATTACTATAAATATACGATTACCCCCAAGTCAGATGTTCTATTTTCACAAAGATATCTATATGTGTTTTAAGATTGGAGTTGTAAGATATTATAATGTGAAATAATAGAATTATAAAAGGAAAAAAATTTATATTTCCTTTTATCAATTGTAATAAAAATTTTAAGTATATATAAATTTAACCATTACTATTAATTAATTTTGTCCTTCTATATGTGGTTACTTATATATAATGCCAATTAAAAAATGTAACAACCAAATCCATGACACTATAATCGAGGTCATTAGATTTTGGTTCTGGTATTTCTATTATATAAAGGGTATGTTGTTCTTAGGTTTCAGTTAAAATATACTACTATTTTCTTTTGTGATTTTGTTGAAATAAAGGGATTTTTGGTTCTTGGGTTTCTGTTAAACTAAAGGAAATTTATGACCATGGTTTTTCCTCAAATCTATGGGAAATAAATTGTAATATATATCCCTAATTATAGAATGGGGAAGTCAAGGGCCCATATGTTTTACTTCCTAATTCCATATCATATTTTTTCTTTTCTATTATATACATTAACACATTGAATCATTTAGAATCATATAATGAAATTTTATAATTCCAAATATTTTTTTCATGTATAACATAATTTTATATTAACTATTTAATATTTTTTAGATTTATCATGTTTTTAATTTATTTATCTAGTTTAATTGATTATCTTTTCAAAATATATTTCTTTTATATTTTTATTTTGATTTAGCACATTAATTAATAAAATGAAACTCACACAATATTTCTATTTTATGCGTCAAAATTGAATTAAATTTATTATCAACGAATACATTGTTGTTTTTCTTAAGAATTAATTAAATTCTTATATAATTTTTTATTAATATTAATTATTTTAAATTTTAATACGCTGGTCAATTTCAATGTAAAAAGATTCAATGGAATATAATTATTTTTTGATGCTATTACTTATGATGATACCTCTTATGGTAATTTTAAATTATACATGTTCACTTCTACTAGTTTTATTGGTTTTCATGTTCATGGAATCACTATTCTGTTTATTAATCATTCAATTGGATCAGTGAAAAAATAGACTCATATTGAAATATTTCTTTTTGAACATGATTGTAATGATATAATTTTTTTATATTGTGGCCTAAATAGAAAATTATTTAATCATGTTTTTCAATTCAAAATCACACTTGATATATAGAAACTCCATGAAGTGACATATGAGGGTAAAAATACTTAGTGAGAACTATAGAATACAGGGAACAAAAGGAGAATAAATAATTAAATATATTTATTTAAAACTATTTAAAAATGATGAGGATCACTATAGTGATTATTGTATTAAAATGATTATTTTCCAAAAATAATCATGCTTCAGTTTTAATAGTAAATCTCACACAATGTTTATTTTCCCCTGAAAAAAATTCTATAGGTAGTATGAGTGCTAAAGGGATTTAAATGTGTCATCATAGATTACAGGTATAATACCCCAGCCTTAATCCTTACTTAATATTGAATTAAATGAATAATTCACATTGAGGATCTTTTCAGGTTTAGAGTTTTAGAGAATTAGAACATAACTATTACATCTTAAAAGATTACAAAGTAGACACTTCTACTAAGTCTCCATAAAATAAAAACTCTTAAAAAGAAAGATGTCCAGATTCCATGTTTTAGATAGCATGAAATTCCCTTGATCCCATCCTTGACCTTATTCCACTTTAAGTCCTGTGAAAAACATTTCGAAAAACATGGGGTGAGCATAAAAACCTCAATAAGGGATACAGAAAGAATGAAAACTGTTAGTTTATCAAACATCAAATAAACCATATATACTCTATCAAAATAATACCTTCACCTTCATAAAGTAGTAAAAACTCTTTACTGAATAATGTATCATTACTTACCTTTTTGTAACCAAAGGATGACCATAAAATCCATTAAAAGAACACATAACATTTATAAAGGTAACTTGGGACATAAACATACTTATGTGGAGTAACCATACGGTTGACTTCCACACATATCACTTAATGGAATAGCCATACGGCTAATTTCCATACATACTTAATGGAATAGCCATACGGCCGACTTCCATACCCAATGCATTGGAGGTTATAACATAACCACCCGTCCTGGTATTCACGGCACCACCCGTCATATGGTTTATAACGTAACCACCCGTTAAAATGTCCAAGTACCAGTATAAAATCATAAAACATTAAACCAATATAAAGGAATGATAATATTTCCAAATTTCAATCAAAATATATCATAAATATATTGACATAATAGAATCCTTTTTCAAAACCATTTTCAATACCAAAATACATAAAAGAGTATATGGTATTTATTTTATTCTAAAAACTTTACGACTTGTTGAGAAAGCCAAAGATCAAATAATACTCGCGGCGGCGGAAAAGGTCATTGTCACCGCGTACGTTAAAAAAACATTCCTTTTTGTCATTTAGTAAAACGCTTCGTAGAAAAAGATTCCTTTTGTATAAAAGTAAAAGTCAAAGGAGTTTATACACCATATAAAAGAACGTTGTGTATAAAACGAAATATGCCTCAATGAAAGGAGATTGAGACGAAGTCCCTTACCTTGGGTCCGACTAGACTCGATCATTCTTTAACGTCCTGAATAATAAACATGAGTTAATTTATACTTGATTAAGAACCTTTTTAAAGTTCATTATTCTTTTTATATCACTTATTTCCATGTTATAAACATTATGTAACCATTTAAGTTAATAATGTTTGATTTGTCAATATTTGGTTCTTAAGTCGAAAGTTGACTTCTTACAATTACATGTTGTTCATGTGGTCAAAAGTTCTTTATATCCAGAATGAAATTCCCGATTTGGATATAATATGTATCATATATATCCAGCATATACATGTATTTATAATATTACATAATCATTTAGAGGTAAGAAATGAAATGCACCGTTCATGGAGACGGTAAGCCGTACGTACGCAAGAACGCTACTTTCATTTCTTTGTCATATTAGTGGAATTAAAACTAAATGAGAGGTATGTATATTTTAATTCTAGAATTATATTCATCATTTAGATATATCATTAATGACATATATCCATTATATACATGTACTTTTAATAGTACATTACATTTGGGGATAAGAAATGAAATGCACCGTTCATGGAGACGGTAAGTCGTACGTACGCATGAACGCTACTTTCATTTCTATCCCATACTTTAATGGAAATAAATAATAATGATATAGAGGTATATTATAATTCCAGTATAACATCATATATAATAACTTTAAATCCATCCTTTACACGTCCCACATATGGCATTAACGAATCACATCACTTTGAGGGGGCGGTAGTCCACACTTCCTTAAATGAAGATATCGTGTTTACCCATAATGGAAACCATAAAGGTATGCCAAAAATGAAAAATACAGATGCTTAAAGAAAACATAAACATATTATATATCATATATAAAAATAGTGACATCACAATGGCCACCCTTGAAGGTGTTAAATGAGTATTGAACAATCATCGTTTCGGGAGGCAGAATTTCGCCATCCACGGAAACCGTATGTTCTTTAACCATTTGATGTAGTTGTGTGAGAGTGTAGCTCAAATAAATATTATAAAAACATCCTAGTATATTGAAGATACTGGTGTTGTTACAAAAGAAGTAAATAAAAAGAGTTTAGAGGGTTGGAGAAGCAAAATAAAACAAATGAACAAGAGAGATTGAATTACCATTAAAAGTGTAACCCCCATTTGATTTGAGCCTAAAGGCTTCCTTTGGAAGGATTCTGCCCAAAGGGGATCCTCTAGGATGAGGAGAGGGACGTGGAGAGAGTAATTGGGCAGGTTTTGGCCGAGCCAAAGGCTTGAGAAGTGTGTGAAATGATGTAGAGGTGGGGGCCTTTTATAAGAGGAGAGGAGGGGCACTTTTGGAAAGTAAAGAAACATTACATTATTTGAAAATGTGTTTCGGTTTCTAAAGGTCCCACATTGATATAATTAGTGGCTATGGTGATAAGGGTTCGAAATCCACTCATCCAATTGGTTTTGGACATGTGTAGGTTTTATATGTTTCATTATCTTTCCATTTTATTTAAATCGTCAAATAATTATGTCATCGCTGCATCATTATTATGTCATAAATAATTTAATTTATTTAATGTCTAAAAATTATATAAAAACAACTATGATGTAGGAATGCTTTTTATCTTTCCAATGACTATTTATAATCAAAATTTGGACTTGTATAACCCTAGTAAAAATTATTTTAGTAAAACAATTTATGTTAGTGTCATTTTCACTTTAACATTAAATAAAAATATATTAATGTCATTTTCAAACTAAAGTGGCTCCATGGGGTCCCCAAGTTGGCCCATGGCTTGTCTGGGTCTTCCATGACACAAACAATAAGGTTGGGACATGTGTCTAGGTCATTCCTTATTATTAAAGCATTATTTATACCTTAAACTACACTAATTACCACTAATCGCGATTAATGAAAAAAAGTTACTATTCACCAAAAAATTATTTTAATCTCATTGAACCACATTTTAAATCTTAATGACAACCATGTATGTCGGATTTTCAAAATTCAATACACATTAGTGGTAAACTTTCATTTAACTAAAAAATCAGTTTGCTTGATTACCACTTAGTGGTTTCACTATTCATCAAAAATTGAAGTTTTTCAGAAAATTACCAAAAATTCACCCTAAGCTATATATGATATTCCGAATTCAAAATTGAAGTCCATTTTACAAAATTCAAAACATATAAGTCAAATTAATTAATTTAATAATTAATTCCCGCTGTCATGACAAATAGCGTGTTTTTGTGAAACAATAACTATCAAAAGATTGACACCAGTTTAAGTCCAATTTCAAAGTGAAATTGATTACAATGACCACCATTGGATTAACTGGTAAAAATATTTTCTAATTTCACTTTAAAACCAATTAAAATAATAATCTAATCATATAAATAATTTTGATTAAAAAGAGGTGTTGAATTAAAATACAACATTTTACACTATTCATAAAAAATGAACTTTATCAGAAAGGTACCAAAAAATTACACAAAGTATATTTTGATGTCCCGATTATAAAGAAGAGTTATATTTGGTCCAAAATAAAGTATAAGAGTGATCAAAACTATATTTAATGACGTTTCACCATTAAAATGTGATAAGTGAACCTTTAGTGAAAATTAGAGTACATATGCCCTAAAATTGAACTCTTTCCGTATTTTAAGCCTTTATCTTTTATTGGGTAAATGTATAAACATTTAAAAACATATCTAATCATATTTTAGTTATTTATATCCATTCCCACCAGTACAACGGCTACTTGTTAACTAACATTTAAAATAATATTATTTTATTACTAGTGTGCTACGTAACTTTCAAAGAAACTCATCGTTGCGTATCGGGTACGCTATCGAACATAGCAACCCCTTTAAAATAAAATTAATATTTAATTCATAAATATTAATAAATATGAAAATTCTTTATTCTTTATTTACCTGGGATGTTACATCCTTCCCCCCTTTTGGGAATTGCGTCCTCGCAATTTTATTCACTTATCAAAATAAGTGGGGGTATTCATCCCTCATAGCATTTTCAGATTCCCATGTTGCCTCTTCAATCACCTGGTTTTTCCACAAAACCTTTACCTGATGAATCACCTTATTCCGTAACACCTGCTCTCTGTGGTCAAGAATCTGGACCGGTTGTTCCTCATAAGATAGGTTCTCTTCCAGCTAAACTACCTCTGGACTGAAAACATGAAATGGATCTGGCATATACTTTCTCAACATCGAAATGTGAAAAACATTGTGTACCTGAGATAAACTCGGAGGTAAAGCCACCCGGTATGCAACTGATCCAACTCTTTCCAGAATTTTGTATGGTCCAATAAACCTTGGACTCAGCTTTCCTTTCTTACCAAATCTCATCACACTTTTCCATGGAGAAACCTTGAGAAATACATGATCACCTACCTCGAAATATAGATCCTTCCTCTAGTTATCCGCATAACTCTTCTGCCTACTCTGAGCTGTTCTCATGTGCTTCTGAATCAACTGAACTTTTCTGCCATCTCTTCTACCAATTCTGGTCCCATCAGCTTCCTTTCACACACTTCATTCCAAAGTGCTGGAGTTCGACACTGCTTCCCAGATAATTCCTCAAATAGTGCCATCTGTATACTGGAATAAAAACTGTTATTATAAGAAAATTCAACCAAAGAAATATGTTGGTCCCAACTTCCCTGATAATCCATCAAACAAGCTCGTAGCATATCCTCCAATGTCTGAATTGTTCGTTCTGACTGCCCATATGATTGAGGATGAAAAGTTGTAATAATATTTTAATTCAGTACCCAACGACTTCTGAAGGCCTTTCCAAAAGTTAGAAGTAAACCCGGGTTCACGATCTAATACAATGTAGATAGGAACTCCATGTAACCTGACTATCTCTTTAAGATACAAATGGGAAAGTTGATCTAGAGAGAAAGTATCTCATATAGAAAGGAAATGAGCAGATTTGATCAAACGATCAACAATAACCCAGATTGCATTATTAACTCGATATGTCCTCGGTAATCCCACAACAAAGTCCATGGATATGTTTTCACATTTCCACTCCGGCACTGGTAAAGGCTGAAGCATCCCTTTCAGTAACTGCTGCTCTGCTTTAACCTGTTGACATGTCAAACACTTCACAGTAAAATCAGCAATGTCTCTTTTCATTCCATCCCACTAGAAATACTCCCGCAGATCTCTGTACATCTTAGTACTGCCAGGATGAACTGAAAACGGAGAACTATGATCCTCACATAACAACTCATTCTTCAACTGTGAATCACAAGGAACACATAACCTCTTCCCAAACCTCAAAACACAAACACAAACTTATCCAAGAACTAATGGAAAATTCTATTCATAATGTCCATGAATACAGCAGGTGCATTGGTTAACCCAAAAGGCATAACTACAAATTCATAATGGCCATATCTAGTATGGAACGTAGTCATCGGAACGTCTGCTTATTTTACTCTCAACTGTTGGTACACCGACCTCAAGTCAATCTTCGAAAAATACTGAGCTCCCTGGAGCTGATACCACTTCATTTCGATGGCCCAACATCTGCTGAAGTTGTTGCAAAGGATTTCACCACCCCTTTCTGCTTGTATTATGACTGCATTCCCCCAGTCGAGTTCCTAGTTGGACACTCGTTTGCATAATGACCCATTTCATTACACTTAAAACTTCTTACCGTTGGCATTTCATTTCCTGCTTGATCATCTTCCTTACAGTTACGAGCAATATGACCAGACTTACCACACCGAAAGCACTTACCAGACTTGGATAAACATTCTCCAGGATGCATTTTACCACACTTCTCACAGGATGGATATTTGGTTTTCTTACCTCCTTGCTTCTTTGATGAATTCTTCCCCTTTTCCTACCAACTAGACCTCTTATTCTGTTGTTTGTCATAGAACACCTGATCATCGGCAAACTCCATTTCCACCTTCTCCGCACATCAAACAAGTTTTTCATAACTTTTGAACTCACGAGAAGCTAAAGCCCTTCGATACTTTGGCTTTAACCCTGAGTAAAAACGGTTTATTTTACTATCAAGATCTCTAATGAAGTTTGGAGCATACCTTGCCAATCGAGTGAACTTTTCTTCATAAGCAGCCACTGAATCATCCTCCTGCCTCAATTCTAGGAACTGTTTTTCCATCCTAAGACGAACCACCTTAGGAAAATATTTCTCAAGAAACATACCTTTGAATTCGTCCCAGTGAAGATCCTCAATCTCGTCATTATCCCTTATATTTTTCACCATCAACCACCACTGATCAGCTTCACCTTCAAAACGGTAAACAGTAAGACTAACCTTTTGATGTTCTGAACACCCCATGACATCAAAAATCTTCTCCAGTGATTTAATCCACCCTTCAGCTTGCACAGGGTCAGATGATCCTCTGAATGATGGGGGATGTTGCCTCATGAAATGTTCCACCACTGACATGTTCCTCTGCGGTTGATCTGGTAGATCTCGTGCATGGTTACCACCACCATTTATATCCTGAGTCAACTGTTCCATCACAGCAACAAACTGTTCAGTTTCGATTCCGACCATCTCAGGTTGCTGATTTGGAAGGTTATCTTCCTCCTGATTTCGTCCCAACATAACTGCTTTGTTTCCTCTGCGGAAAACCATTCTGAACACAGAAATATCTTAGGCGAAGCAACATGGTAATCCGTAAATGCTATATCATTTCAATAATATTATAATTTAACACTTTTCTAACTCCTAAAGTTGTCTAAACCGTCCTCTGATACCAACTATAAGACCCCAGCCTTAAACCTTGCTTAATATTGAATTAAATGAATAATTCAAATTGAGGATCTTTTCAGGTTTAGAGTTTAAGAGAATTAGAACATAACTATTACATCTTAAAAGATTACAAAGTAGACACTTCTACTAAGTCTCCATAAAATAAAAACTCTTAAAAAGAATGATGTCTAGATTCCATGTTTTAGATAGCATGAAATTCCCTTGATCCCATCCTTGACCTTATTCCACTTTAAGTCCTGTGAAAAACATTTCGAAAAACTTGGGGTGAGCATAAAATGCTCAGTAAGGGATACAGAAAGAATGAAAACTATTAGTTTTTCAAACATCAAATAAACCATATATACTCTATCAAAGTAATACCTTCACCTTCATGAAGTAGTAAAAACTCTTTACTGAATAAAGTATCATTACATACCTATTTGTAACCAAAGGATTACCATAAAATCCATAAAAAGAACACATAACATTTATAAAGGTAACTTTAGACATAAACATACTTAAGTGGGGTAACCATACAGTTGACTTCCACACATATCACTTAATGGAATAGCCATACGGCCAATTTCCATACATACTTAATGGAATAGACATACGACCGACTTCCATACCCAATGCATTGGAGGTTATAACGTAACCACCCGTCCTGGTATTCACGGCACCACCCGTCATATGGTTTATAACGTAACCACCCGTTAAAATGTCCAAGTACCAGTATAAAATCATAAAACATAAAACCAATATAAAGGAATGATAACATTTCCAAATTTCAACCACAATATATCATAAATATATTGACATAATAGAATCCTTTTTCAAAACCATTTTCAATACCAAAATACATAAAAGAGTATATGGTATTTATTTTATTCTAAAAACATTACGTCTTGTTGAGAAAGCCAAAGATCAAATAATACTCGCGGCGGCGGAAAAGGTCATTGTCACCGCGTATGTTAAAAAACATTCCTTTTTGTCGTTTAATAAAACGCTTCGTAGAAAAACATTCCTTTTTTATAAAAGTAAAAGTTAAAGGAGTTTATACACCGTATAAAAGAAAGTTGTGTATAAAACGAAATATGCCTCAATGAAAGGAGATTGAGACGAAGTCCCTTACCTTGGGTCCGACTTGACTCGATCATTCTTTAACGTCCTGAATAATAAACTTGAGTTAATTTATACTTGATTAAGAACCTTTTTAAAGTTCATTATTCTTTTTATATCACTTATGGCCATGTTATAAACATTATGTAACCATTTAAGTTAATAATGTTTGTTTTGTCAATATTTGGTTCTTAAGTCGAAAGTTGACTTCTTACAATTACATGTTGTTCATGTGGTCAAAAGTTCTTTATATCCAGAATGAAATTACCCGATTTGGATATAATCTGTATCATATATATCCAGAATATACATGTATTTATAATATTACATAATCATTTAGAGGTAAGAAATGAAATGCACCGTTCATGGAGATGGTAAGCCGTACGTACGCATGAACGCTACTTTCATTTCTTTGTCATATTAGTGGAATTAAAACTAAATGAGAGGTATGTATATTTTAATTCCAGAATTATATTCATCATTTAGATATATCATTAATTACATATATCCATTATATACATGTACTTTTAATAGTAAATTACATTTTGGGATAAGAAATGAAATGCACCGTTCATGGAGACGGTAAGTCGTACGTACGCATGAACGCTACTTTCATTTCTATCTCATATTTTAATGGAAAGAAATAATAATGATATAGAGGTATATTATAATTCCAGTATAAAATCATATATAATAACTTTAAATCCATCCTTTACACATCCCACATATGGAATTAACGAATCACATCACTTTGAGGGGGCTGTAGTCCGCACTTCCTTAAATGAAGATATCGTGTTTACCAATAATGGAAACCATAAAGTTATGCCAAAAATGAAAAATACAGAAGCTTAAAGAAAACATAAACATATTATATATCATATATAAAAATTGTGACATCATAATGGCCACCCTTGAAGGTGTTAAATGAGTATTGAACAATCATCGTTTCGGGAGGCAGAATTTCGCCATCCACGGAAACCGTATGTTCTTTAACCATTTGATGTAGTTGTGTGAGAGTGTAGATAAAATAAATATTATAAAAACATCCTAGTATATTGAAGATACTGTTGTTGTTCCAAAAGAAGTAAATAAAAAGAGTTTAGAGGGTTTGAAAAGCAAAATAAAACAAATGAACAAGAGAGAATGAATTACCTTTAAAAGTGTAACTCCCTTTTGATTTGAGCCTAAAGGCTTACTTTGGAAGGATTCATCCCAAAGGGGATACTCTAGAATGAGGAGAGGGATGTGGAGAGAGTAATTGGGAAGGGTTTGGCTGAGCCAAAATCTTGAGAAGTGTGTGAAATGAGGTATAGGTGGGGGCCTTTTATAAGAGGAGAGGAGGGGCACTTTTGGAATGTAATGAAATATTACTTTATTTGAAAATGTGTTTCAGTTTCAAAAGATCCCACCATGATATAATTAGTGGATAAGGTGATAAGGGTTCTAAATCCACTCATCCTATTGGTTTTGGACAAGTTTAGGTTTTAGATGTTTCATTATCTTTCCATTTTATTTAAATCGTCAAATAATGATGTCATCGCTGCATCATTATTATGTCATAAATAATTTAATTTATTTAATGTCTAAAAATTATAAAACAAATACTATGATTTAGGAAATCTTTTTAGATTTCCAATGACTATTTATAATAAAAATTTGGACTTGTATAACCCCACTCAAAATTTATTTTAGTAAAACAATTTATGTTAGTGTCATTTTCACTTTAACATTAAATAAAAATATATTAATGTAATTTTCCAACTAAAGTGGCTCCATGGGGTCCCCAAGATGGCCCATGGCTTGTCTTGGTCGGCCATGACACAACCAATAAGTTTGGGACATGTGTCTAGGTCATTTCATATTAATAAAGCATTATTTATACCTTAAACTACACTAATTACCACTAATCGCGATTAATGAAAAAATGTTACTATTCAACAAAAAATTATTTTTATATCATTGAACCACATTTAACTTCTTAATGACAACCATGTATGTCAGATTTTCAAAATTCAATACAAATTAGTGGTAAACTTTCATTTAACTGAAAAATCAGTTTGCTTGATTACCACTTAGTGGTTTCACTATTCATCAAAAATTGATGTTTTTCAGAAAATTACCAAAAATTCACCCTAAGCTATATTTGATATTCGGAATTCAAAAATGAAGTCCATTTTACAAAATTCAAAACATATAAGTCAAATTAATTAATTTAATAATTAATTCCCGTTGTCATGACAAATAGTGTGTTTTTGTGAAACAATAAGTATCAAAAGTTTGACACCAGTTTAAGTTCAATTTCAAAGTGAAATTGATTCCAATGACCACCATTGGATTAACTGGTAAAAATATTTTCTAATTTCAATTTAAAACCAATTAAAATAATAATCTAATCATATAAATAATTTAGATTAAAAAGTGGTTTTGAATTAAAATACATCATTTTACACTATTCATAAAAAAATGAACTTTATCAGAAAGGTACCAAAAAATTACACAAAGTAAATTTTGATGTCCCGATTCTAAAGAAGAGTTATATTTGGTCCAAAATAAAGTATAAGAGTGATCAAAACTATATTTAATGACGGTTCACCATTAAAAGGTGATAAGTGAACCTTTAGTGAAAATTAGAGTATATATGCCCTAAAATTGAACTCTTTCCGTATTTTAAGCCTTTATCTTTTATTAGGAAAATGTATAAACAGTTAATAACATATCTAATCATATTTTAGTTATTTATATCCATTTTCGCCAGTACAATGGCTACTTGTTAACTAGCATTTAAAATAATATTATTTTATTACTAGTGTGCTACGTAAGTTTCAAAGAAACTCATCGTTTCGTATCGGGTACGCTATCGAACATAGCTACCCCTTTAAAATAAAATTAATATTTAATTCGTAAATATTAATAAATATGAAAATTCTTTATTCATTATTTACCTGGGATGTTACAATAGGATATGATTAAATTTCAATATATGAGTTAATATGATCATCTCCCAAATGCCTCATTTATTTTATCATGTTCGATGAAGGGGTTTTTATCAATATCATTATTCTTTCTCTTCTAGAACCTATGATTTCATCTTGATGGCTCGTAATATGAAAAGTCATTTTTTATGCAGTTGATCAACTCGAAAATGGTTTTCATGAATATTAGTCTTCATTATAATTTCTTAATAAATATAAAAATTATTTAAAAAATTATCTTCTTTACAAATTGAAATTTTATTTAGTTTTAAAAAATAAAAAGCATTCTCAAAATGATGATTTATAATATATAATCAAGGATCTCAAAACTAGTATTTATAAATTATCTAAATGTAAAAAAAAGATTTATACGATATCTGGTTATAAATATTTCAAAATAAATAAACATGTTTCGGAATTTTAAAAATTTTGTGTTCTTCAATGAATACTAGTTTTTGGAATGGTGTTTCTCAAAATAAAATTTCGAATTATTGTAAAAAAATAATTGTAATTGATTAATGTGATGATAAAAATGTTTTATATATAAGACCGAGGAAAATCCATATTTCAACTATTTTAATAAACTATAAAAAAATAGATTAATTGTTTAAATTGTAAATTTCCAATATTATTGGACCAAAAACTATTTTATCATCAAAATTTAATTACCAGAAAAAATATAAAAACAAATCATTGTACCAAAAAGAACCTAATTTATAACATTTTTGGTCCATTCCACTATCTATCATTGATTTACATTTTGGATACATCTCCTGAAAAGTGTACCTTTTATCCTCTTTAAATAATTGATTTAATATGTTAATCATAATCTAATTAATTATTGATTCCACTGATGGGGAAACTACATTATTTTCATTTAGATTCATGTACCATCTTAAATCTACATGGGAATTGATTTTGATATCTATAGTTTTATTTTGCTCATAATGTTAATTTTAAAAGGTATCATCTCTCCTCGTCTCATTTATTCATTCATAGAAGAATATATTTTAGTTTTTATATACATCTTTTCATTTGATTAAAATCATTCTCAATATCATATCATTCAATTTATCATATCTTCATAAAAAAATTATTTTTTTATATTTTATCAATTTTATTTCTAATACTTCGTGAATTATTGATTTCTTATGTTTAATATTATATTTTTAAAATATTTTCTTATTTTTAAATATATTTATATATATATATTTTATTTTCATTATTTTGATGGTGTGGTCCTACTTATTTTATTTATATAACATGAGTTTTTCTAAATATGTATATTTTATTGCCTCCATATAGTCATGTTCACAATTTGATAACCATATATATGTTTTTTCATTTTTCATTGAGAATATTTCATTCAAATCATGATTTATATTTCATTATTAATGAAAAATCCTCTAATTTAATTGATAAACATCACTTATATTCCCCCAATATTTCAATTTGGATAACCTCAATGGGGGTGGATGATTTTTTTATTGTTTATTGGTAATTTTAGGTATAATGAGAGTGAATCTGTTTTATGAAAAATGGGGCATATGTTTAATTTAATTTTTTAAAAGATTATCTTGTCACATAAAAATTATAAATATTGGTTAATTTATTTCTTCATCATGTTGAATTATGGAATTTCCTAATTTGTTATATCCATAATTAATTTTCTATATCATATACTCTTGATTTGAATTTAATAAATAATTTTTTATAAAAAATAAAATAACCCCACAAAGAGGGATAGATTGTTTTACTTACCACCCTCAGGAAATTATAATGGCCACATACAGAAACTGTTCTATTAAATAGTTTTATTTAGTTTTTTATAGTTCATCCTTTTTGGAATCCAATATATGTTTTTATTGTAAATATAACGTAATATTAATGATTATGGCTAATTGAAACAGAGGCATATAGATATTATTGTATACCGTTAATGATTCTATAGGGATTTCATTATACCTTATATGGTGGATAAAAGAATCTTATTAGTTGATAGGGGGAACTATTGGTAAAAAATCATGAAAATCCAACCTATAGGCTACATCCCCAAGCTAGGGGATGTAACAAAACCTCTTGGTAGATAGAAGACACATTGTCCATGCAATTAATTCCCTTTGGCCCACCCAATGAAAAATTCAAGTGCCCCTATATATCATAACTCCACTGTCTAACTGGTAGAGGTGTATCATCTAGTCACATCTAGTTATATGAGCACTTGTTGATCTAAGTAGTTTATTGGCTACCGAATAGACACTACCATTTATCTGGTGGCATCATTACATATGAAACATGAAATTATTTGGTGATGGTATAAATGAAATTATTTCTCATATTTCCATCTTTAATTCACTATATTTATTCATACATGTTCTTGATATTATTAGATTATATAAAAATATGTCATATTTTTCTTAATAATGTCAAGCGATCATCAAAAAACACTATACCAGTAACAATATATAGATTCAATTGCTTAGTTAAATCCATCTTATCAGTGAGACAAACTTAATATCAAAATCTAATATGATATCAACATTATATATACCTGTCGTTATAAATTTATTCAAATTTAAATAGAGATTGAACAATGATTCTCTGAAAGGTTATTTCTAAGAATATCATCCCTAGTCAAACCAACACCTTATTTTTGTTCTTCAATTTCACTTAAAAACAATGGATATATGTTTCTTTAGAATAAATCATGACTAAGGGTAGTTTTTTATGGAAATCCGTTAAAAATAGATTTTTAGTTATTAGATATCAGTTAAAACTATTTGATTTTTAAGATATTGGTTTAATTTAACATATTTAATGGTCTTTATTAGTTATATATAACTAATTTACCTAAATAAACATAGGGTCACTTATTGTGTAATTTCAAAAATCAATATCATATTTATTGGTTATCTTATTCATATTATCATATTTCATACAACATTATTATTACACATAAATGCACAATGTTTTATAATCATTTCAATTGTAAATTGTTTTGATATTTTATATTTAATATATATCATATTAACATATTATCACTATACTTTTTTTATCTTTTTATTTTTATTGTCATTTTAAAATAATTTTATTTTAATTTAACATTTCTATTTATGAGCCTACTTTTTACAGGGCTATTAAACCCCATCATTCCATTTCATCCTTCCCCTCTACACTACTATTGGATGAATTAATGTAAATAATTTTTAGTGGGAATAGAATAATAGGATGTTCAGTAAACTAATAAATACATTACCATATAGTGGAAAAGTGTGTTTAATATAAAATGTTTCTTTAGAAGGGATTTTTATATTCCCACATGTATAATGATAAGCTAATTCAATATTTGTCAAATGAATTGATGTTTCTTGAGAAAATATTCTTGACGGATATTTTATATCTTGGGACAGTGAGTATTTAATTAATGATTTTCTGAAATTATCTCTATTGATAAATGTTTTATTGATATATTAACCATATGATCTTGAAAAATATATCAATGCATTGGGAGTTTAATATTAACCATTGGATATTTTAGGAATAGATAATATATTTTCAAATATCATTAAATTGCATCATATGCATGTAGATCTAGGATACTGATGCGCTGATCTGGAATGATCATTCAACTCTATCCATGATAAGGATTAAAAATGTTGAATAATCATGTATTTATGGAGGATGAATCTTGAATTCATAATGGAAGGATAGAAATTACATCCATCCCAAATTTCTTTTCAATACTCGACTCACATATTGATCAAGGAAGCATGGAATGATAATTAGAAATTGCGGAATAAGTTAGTGAATAATATAGAGTTCAATGTTGATGAAGATATATTTTTAAGGATTTATCCCCAGATTCATGTTCCATGAAAACCAGAGCTCAAGTCAGATCATTAGGATGATTCTTATAGTTCATAATTCTATATTAATCCATGAAACACAATTTTGTATACAAATATAAATCAAAAAATTTGGTTGATAATAAGAAGAAGAAGATTTCAAAATATATATATTGATGTATGTTATTCCAACAAGTATACAATGAAAGTAAAATTTCTATGTGTATCCTATAACCATTAAAAATACCAAAATTGAAATGGGGAAATATTTCAATATATTTCATTATAGGAACTCCCTAAACATCATAGGGACATAATTCAATTTGGTTATAGATGAACACTTTACTATGTCAAGGAATTTTAATTCCATTATAGAATATTTCTCTCTTGACTAACTCACCATGATATATATAATGAAAGTGGTAAGGTTTAATATAGTATCAATCCCAAATTTTTTAATATAGATACAAAGATTATAATGTGGTTCTAGTGAATTATTTTGAACATAATGTTGATAGTTTTTAGTTTCATCACTACTTATCCCCCTTATAAAAACATTCTTTTTTAGTGTTCAAACTCTAGAGGAAATGATGAGATCTACAACAGCGGAATTAAAAGAATGTATGTATCAACCTAATTTCTTTTTATAATTATCATATAAAAACAATTTCCATTCAATAATTCACGTGTCACCATATGAGGCTATGTATAAAAATAGATATATGACTCATGCATGGTCAGATTAAAATTGGAGATTGGAAGCATATGGATGCTGATGATATCCATAAAATGATAGAGGATGTTTAGACAATTAATTGCAATATTAATTAATCAAAATGTATATAGAATAAACATAAAAACATATTTCAAAGATATATGGATTTTAAAGATGGTGGTAAGGTGTTCCTCTCTGTATCTCCTTAGAAATTCATTTTATGATTAGGGAAAGGGGGAAGTTAAGTACAAAGTTGATTAGTCCCTTAAATATCAATAATCATATTTAAGAATTATATTATCACATATCACTATCTCCACTCATATTCAATGTTCATGATGTGTTCATGTATCAACTCTGAGGATGTACACAAGAGTCCCATTAAATGTAATAAATACAGTTATTCTCAAATCAGAATATGGTCACTCATATAAATAATAACTAGTGGGAATTATTGATAGAAGAGACAAGGTGATGTCGAGATATAAAGGTCATTTGTTCAATGTTTTATGGAGAAATATGAAGTTTTAGTAATCTATGTTGGAACATAATGATGTAATGATACAACCACAACAATAAAATTTCACATCTAAGTAAAATATTTTGAGGATTGAATTCTTTTTAAGGGTGGTAGAATGTAAAAACCAACTATATTAGTGAAATATTATTCCATAAATAAATATTTTATTCAATAATTTAATACACACATAACATGAAACCTAATTATTATAGTAATTATTTTATATAAATACATATTTACCAATCTATAGAAGGTTATTAGTAAGTGGGTATAAACAATTATAATTGTTTAATATTAATTCCACTTTTAACACAATTTTACAATGTTAGGATTTGTAGCTAGTAATATATTTTTTATGAATAAAAAATTTATTATAAAATGTAATTTTTTAGGTTTGATATATTTTTTGATACAAATAATTTTATAAAAACAAATTATATATAGAAAAATTATTTCTAATTAAAATTTATTTCCCAAAATATTATGGTTTTATAATATATTTTTAAAAATTAAAATTTAAAATCATAAAAAAAAGAATATAATTTTTGATAATATTAAAATAATATTATGTTAATAATAATTAATTTCACTATAATAAAATATTTTTTAGGTTATTAATGAAATATACCATTTTTACAAAAAGTATGACTTTTACAACATTATTAATTCGTATGAATGAAATTAATGCTTATGAAACATTTTTAAAACATCAAATATATGTTCTATAAGTGAATTTATCTTTTATAATATTTTTATTTTATATTTCAAACACATATTTAAAATTTTACAAATAATGTTATATATTTAAATTAATTGTTTTAATTTTATTAAACATTTATATTTATAAAATTATTTTTTATAACCCTTAGAAATTTATAATAATAAAAAATTAGTCAAATTTTTAATCAATATATGAAGTTTAATTAATTGTGTTCAATTTATTTTATTGTAAAATAAAAAATTATGTTAGTTAAAAAAATGGATGTGGAAGAAATCAAAATGGCTAAAAACGGTTTAACAAATGTGGAAATAAGATAAAAATATACAAAAAATGTCTTCAAATCGGTTGGAGAGAAGCTTTTGGTATTATCCCTTTTCACCAAATTATTTCCCTATTCATGATAAATTTTCGTTGAATGTGTCTTCCCATTATTATAATGATTCTTGAATTAAAAAAAATGAAATCCCTTTACACTAAAAAATTGGGATCACATTTGCTAACTTACCCTCACACCAATACACACATAATTGAAACAAAAACATCCCAAAACTATTATAAATATTAAAATTACCATTATGAAATTTCTTCCATATAAAATTAATATCCCTTGAAGGTTGGACCCCATTTAAAATGAGAAAATACATGAAGTTGTGTATAAATGTCTAACTGTAACATTATGATTTTTATTTCATCATGTGCACTTATTTTTCATAAAAAATTGTTAAACTATTTTAAAATTATAACATAAGTGTCCTATGATTTTGGAATATTATTATAATGACGTAAAAATAATAACTACATATCTTCTTTTATCTACTAGAAAAATGAAACAATTATTCTTGTGTTGTGAAAATTAGTACTTCCATGATTTAATGTATCCGAAATTACATATAGTAGAAAATATTTATTATAAAATTTATTTTAATATCATTGAAAATAATTAAATTTTGATAATAACATATGTATTATTTTTTTTAATAATGATATTATTAAAATATAACATCTTTTATAATCATAATATAAAATTTATCATTGTATATTTTTATTTGACTTGTTCTAACAACATTTAGAACAATAATAATATAATAATAACATGTATGATTATTATAAAATAATAACTAGTAATATATGACATAAATATGCTACTAATTATTTTATTTTCATTTCATAAAGGTGATTTTTTATTAAACTCCTTAAATAATATAAAATTCTAATTAATATAAAATGACTAAAAAATTGCACATTGATGATTTAATAGCTGACTGTCCTAATATAAAATTCACAATGAATTAAATAATAACAATTTAAGACATTATAAATTATTTATTCCTGACTAATTTTTTGTTTTATAATGATGAATGATTGTTGAAGAATGCTGATTGACACCTATTTTGTAAACATAGTTCAAACAAACAATTTTATAATCACAAACTATAGAATATGTATTATAAAAATGTAATACATGATGTAAAATATTTTAAATAAAGTGTAAAATTGTAATAGTTTATGAATAATGTTATGAAATAGGTAATTTTTTTATTTATCCTTATGATGCAGGTGTTTAAATCACATTCGTGGAAATCCAGGTTAAATCTAATGTATTTTTTAACTCATACATCTTCCTTGGAGTTATTTGGAACCATAATGAAATTTTCACCTATGTGACATCATTCATTAAATAAAAATTTTAAAATATATTACCTCTTATATATTAGGGAAAAATGATATTTATATTTCAATCCAATCCATTTATTTTTATCATTTCACTTATTTTGAAGTTATAGTAATACAGTTTGAATATTGAATCATTACTATGAGTTTTTACATCATTTATTTGAAAAATTATATCTGGAAAGAAAATTTGGATTTGGATTTTTTTCAATATATATTCAAAAGGATCTATCTCAAATTGATTAAAAATTATGAATCCACATCCACTCTTACATTATTATGTTATTATTTTGGTATTATCGTGTTTTCTACTAAAATTATTTTATTTCATGGTGCTATACTATTTTGAAATTCATTGAAACTGAATTCTGAATATATACATTCATTAATCTACTAAAGGTGGATTATTTTCATCAAATAGTTATATTAATTTTTCACTTCTCGTTTTTCTTTTTTAAATGATACATATTTTCATTTAAAACTTTTTTTAATACCATATTATTTCTATATTTTCTTAAGGGTGTGATGTGGAAATGATTTTAAATTTTCACACTTATTTATGGTTGATAATGGATGGGTTGTTTTGTATACCTCCAATTAATTGTATAAAAGTTTTACTCTCCTAATATTTGTAAATGTGGGGAGAATTTGGTTGTTCTAAAAAATGTGAATAAGTGTGTTAATTACAAAGGTTATGTGTAGATGGTGTATAATTATGTTTTCTTCTATGAATGGGATCAACTGTGTGACTCATGACGGTAATTTTTCCATGATAATGTTTTTCCATTGTTTAAGGGTGTTATTAAATATGTTCTAAAGATCCAAGGATTGAATATTTATTTTAAATACTTCAAAGAAAAATAAACTCTATTAGGCTTCCATGATGATCTTTTTTCTCATAACGTACTTATACTACTATATTAAAAAAATTATGACTTATGATTATTAATCATGATATTAATATATTTACCATATGCTCTAGATTTTCACTTATCATTATGACCATGTAATATATGAAATGGTTCTGTATTCTTTACCAATAATTTGAGCAAAGATATTTCATATTTTATAATTCCCTAGGTTATCAGGATGATCTTTTATCGATGACATGTCTACATGACTGTATTTAATGATTCCTTTAATTTTAATAGATTGTATTTTTTAAAAAATTACATTATTATATTTCCTATCTCCAATTAAATTAATGATATCAATTATTAAATGATTATTATTTATTAAATGTAATTTTTTAATTCAAATAAAAATTTTAAAATAAAAAAATCTATTATCATGGGACCCTAAGTTTTTTCAAGAATAGATCCATTAATATGAATATTATCATATTAAAATTATAGTATCAATTATTCTGTTGGGAAAAAAAATATAACGGGGATAAGATTATACTCTTCATCACATTATTGAATCATTTTAAATAAAATGACAGCTATGTGATGAAGGGTTAAAACTATAATATTTCAATTCTATTTATACACAAATCATGAATAAATTCCTTTGACATATCATGTACCTACATAATATTATCTTATTTTTATAAAAATTTAAGAATGGGGAAAATACATTAGTCATTTTCTCTAATTTGTTATTAATTATTAATAAAATATATATAAGATAAATCTTTTAAAATTTGAAAATTTATTTACCAGCCAACCCCACTTATGAGTGTTCCTATATCTCATATGAGACCTAATAAAATGTAATTTTATCATGGTTAAATGTTTCTTGACAACTATTATGGTTATTTTGGTATAGTATTTTTTTATAGTTTGAAAATTAATATGTTCTTATTAGTGGATATTATGCATCACTTTAAATCAATCATTATAAAATACAGTCAATCATTTTTTTGAGAAATTATCTCAATTGGAAGGATTAGATTCCTCCATTATTCCATTACTAAGGTATAAATAATTTGATCATGTGATGACATGATTTGAGAAAATAAAATAATTCTTTTTGAAGAAAATGATAATCCTATGATGTACTGAAAATAGTGATATTCCCTAAAATGAAATATTAAGATCACTCATAGTGACTAAGTTCATAAATGAAATTTATATGCGGGGAACTAAATTTTTATAATTTTAAATAATGATTATTTTTAATAGTAATGATAATACATGAAAATCATGTTTAATATCATGAGAAAAATGTGTATAAATTCCCATAATCTTATTGAAATATTAAATAATATGTTCTTCATAAACAAGAAATAATTTATAATATATTAATTTATATATATATATTTTCACAACAATTATTAATAAATTCATTTGAATTTTAATGTCAATTATTTATAAAAACTAATAAGAACACGACAATTGATAAATCAATACGTTTATTCCAAATTTTTTTATTTGAATACTAATATTATATATGATTTATATCTTGTAACATCCAATAGTATGAGAATAGAATAAATATTTATATATGATATGGATAAGTTTATTTTTTGGGATATGAAAGAATAAATTTTATATGCAATTTTTATTCAAAGGATGATATTAATTATATCAAAATTTATAAAATGATCTCCCCTATTTCATGAAATATTACATATGGAAAATAAATTTGTCATGTTAAATTTAAAATAAATTGTTTGAAATTTTTTTAAATTGTAAACTCAATAAGTAATATTTTTTATTTTCATGAATATTATTGAAAATATAAATATTACCACCACTTAAATTTTGAAAGATGTAATAAAATAATATTTTCAAATTAAATTATTTGATAAATTAAAAATTTAATAGTTATGTGAATTGAATAAGTGATTTATTAAATAAAAATTAGTTGGAGATGTGTCTGAAGATACTATATAAATGTTGGTTGTCTATCACATGAACCTAGAAAGAATATATTGATTTAAAAATTAAATTATTAATTTATTTCAATGTTATATACTATAGATTAAAGGATTAAGAAAATGAGAAAATTACATATTGAATTTTGATTTATTGGAATGTATCTAAAAGATATCTATTCATAGAGGGGATAAAAATAATTTAAAAATACTATCTAAAATTCTATGTAGTGATCACTATTTTATTAGTATGAAGAGTCGTATTTATTTAATGAAATTTATATATTGATGCACTCTTACAAATATTTGATCCCTGAAATTAAAAATATTTTAGATAATATTTTATCCAAGAAAACATTACATGAAATTAGTTATACATTGTCCAAGTATTCAAATAACAAATAAAAAAATATTCCATGACATGAAATAATATATTTTTGGATGTAATGATTATATGAAGTGTAATATCAAAGCATTAGATGAATAAAAAATTCTTGATGAATCATAAAAATTAAAAAACGATTAATGAAACATTAAAATTGTTTTATAAATGTATAAGTTGGACTATAATAATATAATAAATGATAGATCATTGTTTCCTGAAATAAAAAATTGAAATATATATTTTCTATATAAATATTTTTTCAATGATGAAATACTCTTAAAAAGGTAGTATGATGTTATAATAATACAATATTCTATAAAAATGTATAAATTTAGAACATTCCATATTATTAGATCAAAAAGATAAAATGAATTTATTAACAAAATTGAAAAAAAATTCATCATGATATAGATATTAGAAACTACACTAAATATAGAATAAGATTTATCATTAATGTATATTATATTGTTTTGGTATCATTAATAGAATATTATTTAAATCCTAGATCATTGAATGAACATATATAGATATTATATGAATGTAAAAAAAGAATTAATAGTTATTCAAACTAATAAATGATACGATTTTAAAAAATATATTAAATTTACTGACATTAAAAATTCAATTTTTTCGTTACGTAATCATATTTTATAAAAGAAATTGGAATTATAGGAATAATACTATTTATTTGATGAAAATATTTTATAAAAATATTAACATGAAAAATTTACCAAATTCTTCCAAAAAAAGTAAAATAAGGGATAAATAATATCTAATTGTGGATTTATTTAGGAGAAAAATAATGTTAATCTCATTGATTATATAGAGTGGGCTTCCATAAAAAATTATGTGTGATAAAAATAATTTTATGTTTTTCAAAAATTTCATAGTAGTCTCTATTAAATTTTAATATGATATATTTAATCAATATAAAATTATTTGGATCTATTGTTTTGGTTATAAAATGATGACTATTATTAATATAGTATATTTCAATTACCAAATGAAAAATATTCACAAGGTAAAACTAAATTATGATAAAAGAAATGAAATCATATTCATGGTATAAAGACCTATCCTTAAACCTTACTTAATCTTGAGTTAATACAAGATTACACATTGAGGATCTTTTTAGGTTTAGAGTTTTAGAGAATTAGATCATAAACCATGCATTACATTCCACATTTAAACAAAGTGGTTACATAAAATAAATGATTCATTCTTCCCATAAACAGAAACATATTTAAAATAAAACATGGATTATATCTTGACACATCACATCAAGTACCTTTCCCTTGACCTGTGAAAAACATTTCAAAAACTTGGGAGGAGAATAACAAGCTCAGTAAGGGATATAAAAATATGGAAAGGAAACATGAGTTCATATATACATAAGAATGAAATCATACTTTACCCAAAAAACATAGGCACTTTAACATACCACATCAAATCATGAATAAATCATAGAAATCAGAAGACATAAAAGGTAACTTGAGGCATTCATAACATTCTTACGTAGGGAGTAACCCTCTTGGTTACGTTTTGGAATACCCATCACAGTATATTCCCTAAATCTCTTCGGAGAAACCTTAAAGTTTCACTCCTTCGCGTTACCCAATGCATTGGAGAGCTATATCGGGCTCACCCGCCCTTAGTTTGTCAGGTAACCACCCGTCATCATAATAATGCCCAAGAACCTTAACATAATCGTATCACATAAAACATGCATAAAGGAAACATAACATTTCCACCATTCAATCACAAGATATCAATACAACACATTGATATAAAAAAATCATGAAGACCATTTTCAAAACCAAAATAAAAGAAAAGTAAAACATGGTATTTATTTTTCTTTTGAAATCAAGGAATGTCTTGTAGAGGAAGCCAAAACCCAAATAATGGTCACGGTAGCGGAGAAGTCATTGTCGCCGCATACGTACGACAAAAACATTCCCTTTTGTCGTTTTGTAAAATGTTTCGTATAAAAATGATTCCTTCTGGATAAACGTAAAAGTAAAAGGGGTTTATACACCATATAAAAGAAAGTTGTGTATAAAATAAAATATGCCTCAATGAAAGGAGATTGAGACGAGGTCCCATACAAAGACGGTATCCTTGGTTTAAGGAGAAATCAATTACATAATTATGTGTGACAAACAAATACACCAAATATAAGTGGATATTAAGTGTGAAATAATCAAAGGTCATTCACACATATTCAATGGATGACATATTCAATAAATACATGTTGAACCCAAATAAATAGAAATTGGGTTAAAAAGTTACCTTGGTAAAATTCGACAGCCTAACGGCGTCACATCAAGAATTCAGAAAATGAGTTGATGAGAGATAAAAAGGGAATATCATCACTTGGAAATAAAATTTACATCAATCAGGATATAGAATAACATATCCCAACATAATATTATTTGAATTAAAAGACATAAAAAATTAAGTCTTTTAAAAAGAGGAGGGTGAAAGGTTCCCTTACCGACTTGGGTAACTTTCGAAAAGTACACCCCATCGAAGAAGTGTCATACAATGAATATGTAAATGCCCATAAATGGAATTATATTTAAAAAGGAGTGTAATAATGTTCAGTACATAAACCACTCAAACAAAATTGTGGAAAACGTAGCATAAATCTCACGTGAATAACAGTGAGATGAAAAATCTCTTACGAAAACTCAGCAGCCTAACGGTGCCACTTAAAACTTCCAAAATGGATTGATGAGAGGGAATAGGGTCTCTCATCAAATCAACAAAATTTTTATAGAAAGAGGAATATAAAATAACATCCCCCAGCATAACAAAGAGGATCTTAAAAGAAGTGACATAAAGTAGAGTACTTAAAAAGAAAGACAGAGGTTAGATCTCTTACGAAAATTTGGCAGCCTAACGGTGCCACTCAAAACATCCAAAATGGATTGATGAGAGAGAATATGGTCTCTCATCATATGTACATAAAAATTACAGTAAGAGTAATATAAAATAACATCCCAATCACCAGAAATATGAGCTTTAAAGGAATGACATAAAAGAGTGTACTTAAAAAGAATAAGAGGAGTAGGATCCCTTACCTCGGGTCCGACTTGACACGATCATTCTTTAAAGTCCTGAATAATAAACTTGAGTTAATTTAAACTTTATTAAGAAGCATTTTCTAGTTCATTATTCCTTTTATATCACTTTATTCAATGTTAGAAACATTATTTAATCATTTAATTTAATAATGTTTGTTTTGTCAATATTTGGTTCTTAAGTCGAAAGTGGACTACTTACAATTACATGTTGTTCGTGTGGTCAAATGTTCAATATATCCAGAATTATATTCATGATTTGTATATCATATATATCATATATATCCAGAATATACATTTATTTATAATATTACATAATCGTTTAGAGGTAAGAAATGAAATGCACCGTTCAGGGAGACGGTAAGCCGTATGCATGCATGAACGTTACCTTCATTTCTTTGTCATATTAATGGAATTAAAACTAAATGAGAGGTATTTATATTTTAATTACAGAATTATATTCATCATTTATATATATCATTCATCATATATATGCATTATATACATGTACTTATAATAGGACATTACATTTGGGGATAAGAAATGAAATGCACCGTTCATGGAGACGGTAAGTCGTACGTATGCATAAACGCTACATTCATTTCTATCTCATACATTAATGGAAAGAAATAATAATGATATAGAGGTATATAATAATTCCAGTATAACATCATATATAATAACATTACATCCATCCTTTATACGTCCCACGTATGGCATTAACGAATCACATCACTTTGAGGGGGCGGTAGTCCGCACTTCCTAAAATGAATATATCGCGTATACCCATAATGGAAGCCATAAAGGTAAGACACAAATGAAAAATACAGAAGCTTAAGTAAAACATAAACATATTATATATCAAATATAAATATAGTGACATCTTAATGGACACCTTTGAAGGTGTTAAAAGAATGTTGAACAATCATCGTTTCGGGAGGCATAAATTCGCCATCCACGGAAACAGTATGTTCGTTACCATTAGATGTAGGTGTGTGTAAGTGTAGCTCGAATACTTATTATAAAAAAATCCTTGTATATTAATTATATTGGAGTTTTTACAAAAGAAAAGAATAAAAATAGTTTAGAGGGTTGGAGAAGAAAAATAAAACAGAAGGACTCAAAAGAAGACATTACCGTAAAATCGGGTAACTCCCATTGGTTTGAGCTCAAAGGCTTCCTTGGGAAGAGTTATGCCCAAAGTGAGGCTTCAAGGAGTTAGATAGGGAAGTGGAGAGACAAAATTGTCAGGGGTTGGCCGAACCAAAGGCTTTGGGAGTGTGGGTAAGGAGGTAGAGGTGGGGGCCTTTTATAAGAGGAGAGGAGGGGCACTCTTGGAACGTAAGCAAATGTTACTTTATTTGAAAATGGTATTCGGATTTAAGAGGTCCCACATTGAGGTCTTTCAAGTATAAGGTGATAAGGGTTTGAAATCCTCTCATACAATAGGTTTTGGACATGTGTAGGGCTTAGATATTACATTATCTTTCTATTTTATTTAAATCGTTAAATAATGAGGTGATCGCTGCATCATCATGATGTCATAAATAATTTAATTTATTAAATGTCTATAAATTATAACAAAAATACTATGATGTAGGAAATATTTTTATCTTTCCAATTAATATTTATAGTCAAAAATCGGATTTCTATATCCCCATGTAAAAAGTTTTTTAGTAAAACATTTCATGTATGTGTCATTTTTACTTTAACATTAAATAAAAAGTTATTTATGTCATTTCCCAACCGATGTGGCTCCACGGGGCCCCCAAGTTGACCCATGGCTTTTCTTGGTCGGCCATGACACATACAATGAGGTTAGGACATGTTTCAAGTTCATTTCATATTATTAAAACATTATTTTTACCTTAAACTACACTAATTACCTCTAATCGCGATTAAAAACATAATAAGTTACTATTCACCAAAAAAATTATTTTAATCCCATTGAACCACATTTTACTTCTTAATGACAACCATGTATGTAGTATTTTTGAAATTCAAAACAGAAAGGTGGAAAAATATCATTTAAATGGAAAATCAGTTTTTATAAGTACCACTTTGTGGTTTCACTATTCATCAAAAATTGACGTTTTCCAGAAAATTACCATAAAATCACCCTAAGATATATTTGATATTACGAATTCAAAAATGAAGTGTATTTTACAAAATTCAAAACATATAAGTCACATTAATTAATTTAGTAATTAATTCCCGCTTTCATGACAATTAGCGTGTTTTTATGAAACAATAAGTATCAAAAGAATGACACCAGTTTAAGTCCGATTTCAAAGTAAAAATAATTCCAACGACCACTATTGGATTTAATGGTAAAAATATATTATAATTCCACTTTAAAATAAATTCAAAAGATAACCTAATCATATAAATAAATTATATTAAAAAGAGGTTTTGAATTAAAATACAACATTTTACACTATTCATTAAAAAAATGAACTTTATCGGAAAGATACCAAAAATTTACACAAAGTAAATTTTGATGTCCCAATTCTAAAGAAGAGTTTTATTTGGTCCAAAAGGATGTATAAGAGTTAAAAACACTATATTTAATTAAGGTTCTCCATCAAAAGGCGATAAGTGAACCTTTAGTGAAAATTAGGGCATATACGCCTAAAATTGAATTCTTTCCGTATTTTAAGCCTTTATCTTTTATTGGATAAAAGTAAAAACATTTAAAAACATATATAATCATATTTTAGTTATTTCTATCCATTCCTTCCAATACAACAACTACATGTTAACTGCCATTTAAAATAATATTATATTATTATTAGAGTGCAACGTAAGATTCCCAAAAACTCGTTGTTGCGCGTTGGGTACGCCATCGAGCATAGCGTCCCCTTTAAAGTCATATTAATATTTTATTCACAATTATGGATAAATATGAAAATTTCATATTCTTTAGTTACCTTGGGTGTTACATCCTTCCCCCCTTTTGGGAATTACGTCCTCGTAATTTTTAAAATTGAGTTTGGAAACATCCTTGAAAGTCCCACATCGGAACAAGAGTCGGTAAAACAATCACTTTAAAATAAAGAAGGGTAAGTACAAAGGTCACCCGAGTTAACCCATAATAAGAGTCCATGTAGAAAAATATGGACATGGAGGAGAAGACATAGGGTCATGTTCTGATGGAGAGTGATAGAAAACATGTTTAGGAGAATGTTAACCACAAGATGATCACAAACTTGTGATGGGTTAAACGGTATTCGATTCCCCAGTAGGAAAAGTTAATAGACAACATTTTTGTTTTAAGTTACTTTTTATTGAGGAATTTATTCATAAGGAAACATAATCACTTATCATGTTGACTTTCAACATTCAAACTCATATTTTCTCCAAAAGACGAGTATTTAGGAAGACTTATTCGCATTAAGAGTACTATAATCAATTTATAGAGAATCACCTAATCCAAAATATATAACTATATACATCCCAGGACATTAGACACTAACCAAAACCAAAACCAAAAAGGTTAGTACATGATCTGTTAATCCAAAAAAGGATAACCCTTTATAAAAAGAAAATCTATTCTTAATCTCCCAAATTTGTCCAACAAAACCCAAAGTTCAACGAAGACCATTCGATAAACAATTTGTCAATAAAATTCTTCAAATTAAACCAATATAAGATTGAAACCCAAATATTTGAAGGATTTAGTCACATATTCTTCCAAGTTAAATCGTAACATTTATCTCTAAACAACATCAGTTTCTCCTAAAGTCTCGTATTGAAAAGTAATTAACCTAATCACATATCCTCCATGATAGGTTAATCATTTTCATAAATATCCCAAAATCAACTTACTCTTAATTCATAAAATCAATTAACAAAAAGAATCAGTCAATCCAACCAGGGACTTCCCGTAGTCCAGTGGTAGGCGATAAATACCAGTCACACTTTGGTTGTGGGTTCGATTCCCAAAGCTTTGTCCGACGCGACGGGTTGTCACACGATCTGTGTGTTGTCCTTTTTCCAAAACTATATAATTCTCAAATCATTCCCCAAAAAGTGATAAAATCATCAAAAATAACCATAACATAATTTAACCTCAATTTTATCTCATGCCTTTCACTTCCATCATAATATATTGTAACCCATAATTACCTCAAAAGTAAGGATCATATAAACTCTAATGGTTACCTTTATAATTATTACCTGAACTTCCACATCGATTGGTCATCTCGTTCATGATGCATTAAAGGTTATAGAAAGGTTTAAGTGGTTGATCATGACTCCTTGATAGTTGGTCTAGAACAACCACAATTTTCCTCATTGAATCCCCCATTTTATCTAGTATCTTAATCATAGAACCACCACAGTTTCCTTCAAACCTGTTGTCTCTTTGGTTCCTGCTAGATCCATCCATTCACTAAAAACAGAAATGTCAGTGTGAGTATATCATCAAAACCATCATGTACTAATGAGTAAGGTAAACACTAAGATATACTTACACATTCACTTTATTTAAAACTAGGACTCTTTCTGAAATCCTAACCATTATGGTAATGTCACTTATGCTTAAAGAATACCCTAACCTCTAAAGTTATCTAAACCACATTTGATACCAACTATAAGGCCCCAGCCTTAAACCTTACTTAATCTTGAGTTAATACAAGATTACACATTGAGGATCTTTTCAGGTTTAGAGTTTTAGAGAATTAGATCATAAACCTTGCATTACATTCCACATTTAAACAAAGTGGTTACATAAAATATAGGATTCATTCTTCCCATCAATGGAAACATATTTAAAATAAAACATGGATTCTTTCTTGACACATCACATCATGTACCTTTCCCTTGACCTATGAAAAACATTTCAAAAACATGGGATAAGCATAACAAGCTCAGTAAGGGATATAAAAATATGGAAAGGAAACATGAGTTCATATATACATAAGAATGAAATCATATTTTACCCATAAAACATAAGCACTTTAACATACATCATCAAATCACGAATAAATCATATAAATCATAAGACATAAAAGGTAACTTGAGGCATTCATAACATTCTTACGTAGAGAGTAACCATCTTGGTTACGTTTTGGAATACCCATCACAGTATATTCCCTAAATCTCTTTGGAGAAACCTTAACGTTTCACTCCTTCGCATTACCCAATGCATTGGAGAGCTATATCGGTCTCACGCTCCCTTAGTTTATCACGGAACCACCCTTCTTCATAATAATGCCCAAGAACCTCAACATAATTGTATCACATAAAACATGCATAAAAGAAAACAAAACATTTCCATCTTTCAATCAGAAGATATCAATACAACACATTGATATAAAAACATCATGAAGACCATTTTCAATACCAAAATATAAGAAAAGTAAAACATGGTAGTTATTTTTCTTTTAAAAACAAGGTATGGCTTGTAGAGGAAGCCGAAACCCAAATAATGGTCACGGCGGCGGAGAAGTCGTTGCCGCCGCATACTTACAACAAAAACATTCCCTTTTGTCGTTTTGTAAAATGTTTCGTATAAAAAATATTCCTTTTGGATAAACGTAAAAGTCCAAGGGGTTTATACACCGTATAAAAGAAAGTTCTGTATAAAATAAAATATGCCTCAATGAAAGGAGATTGAGACGAAGTCCCATACAAAGACGGTATCCTTGGTTTAAGGATAAATCAATTACATAATTATGTGTGACAAACAAATACACCAAATATAAGTGGATATTAAGTGTAAAATAATCAAAGTTCATTCACACATATTCAATGGATTACATATTCAATAACTACATGTTGAACACAAAGAAATAGAAATTTGGTTAAAAAGTTTCCTTGGTAAAATTCCGCAGCCTAATGGTGTCACTTCAAGAATTCAGAAAATGAGTTGATGAGAGAAAAAAAGGGAATCTCATCACTTGGAAATAAAATTTAAATCAATCCGGATATAGAAGAACATATCCCAACTTAATAGTATGTGAATTAAAAGACATAACAAATTAAGTCTTTTAAAAAGAGGAGGGTGAAAGGTTCCCTTACCGACTTGGGTAACTTTCGAAAAGTGCACCCCATCGAAGAAGTGTCATACAATGAATATGTAAATACCCATAAATGGAATTATATTAAAAAAGGAGTGTAATAATGGTCAGTACATAAACCACTCAAAGGAAATTGTGGCAAATGTAGCATAAATCTCACGGGAATAAAAGTGAGATGAAAAATCTCTTACGAAAACTCGGCAGCCTAACAGCGCCACTTAAAACATACAAAATGGATTGATGAGAGAGAATAAGGTCTATCATCAAATCAACAAAAAGTTTACAGAAATAGGAATATAAAAGAACACCCCCAACATAACAAAGAGGATGTTAAAATAAGTGACATAAAGGAGAGTACTTAAAAAGAAAGAGAGAGGTTAGATCTCTTACGAAAATTCGGCAGCCTAACGTTGCCACTCAAAACATCCAAAATGGATTGATGAGAGAGAATAGGGTCTCTCATCATATGTAAATTAAAATTACAGTAATATTAATATAAAATAACATCCCATTCACAAGAAATATGATCTTTAAAGTAATGACATAAAAGAGTGTACTTAAAAAGAAAGAGAGGAGTAGGATCCCTTACCTCAGGTCCGACTTGACACGATCATTCTTTAACGTCCTGAATAATAAACTTGAGTTAATTTCCACACTATTAAGAACATTTTTCTAGTTCATTATTCCTTTTAGATCACTTATTTCAATGTTAAAAACATTATTTAATCATTTATGTTAATAATGTTTGTTTCGTCGATATTTGGTTCTTAATTCGAAAGTGGACTTCTTACAATTACATGTTGTTTGTGTGGTCAAATGTTCATTATATCCATAATTATATTCATGATTTGGATATCATATATATCATATATATCCAGAATATACATTTATTTATAATATTACATAATCATTTAGAGGTACGAAATGAAATGAACCATTCATGGAGACGGTAAGTCGTACGTACGCATGAGCGCAACTTTCATTTCTTTGTCATATTAATGGAATTAAAACTAAATGAGAGGTATGTATATTTTAATTCCAGAATTATATTCTTCATTTATATTTATCATTCATCATATATATCCATTATATACATGTACTTATAATAGTACATTACATTTGGGGATAAGAAAGGAAATGCACCGTTCATGGAGACGGTAAGCCGTACGTACGCATGAACGATACTTTCATTTATATCTCATACTTTAATGTAAAGAAATAATAATGATATTGAGGTATATAATAATTCCAGTATAACATAATTTATTATAACATTAAATCCATCCTTTATACGTCCCACATATGGCATTAATGAATCACATCACTTTGAGGGGGCGGTAGTCCGCACTTCCTAAAATGAAGATATCGTGTATACCCATAATGGGAGCCATAAAGGTAAGCCAAAAATGAAAAATACAAAAGATTAAGTAAAACATAGACATATTATATATCATATATAAATATAGTGACATCTTAATGGCCACCTTTGAAGGTGTTAAAAGAATGTTGAACAATCATCGTTTCGGGAGGCATAAATTCACCATCCACGGAAACAGTATGTTCGTTAACCATTAGATGTAGGTGTGTGTATGTGTAGCTCAAATAATTATTTTAAAAACATCCTAGTATATTTAGGATACTGTAGTTGTTACAAAAGAAAAGAATAAAAATAGTATAGGGGTTGGAGAAGCAAAATCAAACAGAAGGACTCAAAAGAAGACATTACCTTAAAATCGGGTAACTCCCATTGGTTTGAGCTCAAAGGCTTCCTTGGGAAGACTTCTTCCAAAAGTGAGGCTTCAAGGAGTAAGAGAGGGAAGTGGAGAGACAAAATGGGCAGGGTTTTGCCGAGCCAAAGGCTTTGGGAGTGTGGGTATGGAGGTAGAGGCGTGGGCCTTTTATAAGAGGAGGGGAGGGGAACTCTTGGAAAGTATGCAAATGTTACTTTATTTTAATATGGTATTCGGATTTAAGAGGTCCCACATTGAGGAGTTTCGAGGATAAGGTTATAAGGGTTCGAAATACCCTCATACAATAGGTTTTGGACAGGTGTAGGGCTTAGATATTACATTATCATTCCATTTTATTTAAATCGTTAAATAATGAGGTGATCGTTACATCATCATGATGTCATAAATAATTTACTTTATTTAATGTCTATAAATTATAAAAAAAACTATGATGTAGGAAATATTTTTAGCTTTCCATTAATATTTATAGTCAAAAATATGATTTGTATAACCCCATGTAAAAATTGTTTTAGAAAAACATTTCATGTGTGTGTCATATTTACTATAACATTAAATAAAAAGTTATTTATGTCATTTCCCAACCAAAGTGGCTCCATGGGGTCCCCAAGTTGACCCATGGCTTTTCATGGTCGGACATGACACATCCAATGAGGTTAGTATATGTTTAAAGTTCATTTCATCTTATTAAAACATTATTTTTACCTTAAACGACACTAATTACCTCTAATCGCGATTAAAAACATAATAAGTTACTATTCACCAAAAAATTATTTTAATCCCATTGAACCACATTTATTTATTAATGACAACCATGTATGTCAGATTTTTGAAATTCAAAATAGAAAGGTGGCAAAATTTCATTTAAATGGAAAATCAGTTTTTATAAGTACCACTTAGTGGTTTCCATATTCATAAAAAATTGATGTTTTTAAGAAAATTACCAAAAATTCACCCTAAGCTATATTTGATATTCTGAATTCAAAAATGAAGTCTATTTTACAAAATTCAAAACATATAAGTCACATTAATTAATTTAATAATTAATTCCCGTTGTCATGACAAATAGCGTGTTTTTATGAAACAATAATTATCAAAAGATTGACACTAGTTTAAGTATGATTTCAAAGTAAAATTAATTCCAACGACCACTATTGGATTTAATGGTAAAAATATATTCTAATTTCACTTAAAAACCAATTAAAAAGACAATCTAATAATATAAATAAATTAGATTAAAAAGAGGTTTTGAATTAAAATACAACATTTTACACTATTCATTAAAAATGAACTTTATCGGAAAGATACCAAAAATTTACACAAAGTCAATTTTGTTGTCCCGATTCTAAAGAAGAGTTTTATTTGGTCCAAAATTATGTATAAGAGTGAACAAAAATATATTTAATGACGGTTCTCCATCAAAAGGTGATAAGTGAACCTTTAGTGAAAATTAGGGCATATATGCCTAAAATTTAATTCTTTCCGTATTTTAAGCCATTATCTTTTATTGGATAAAAGTAAAAACATTTAAAAACATATATAATTATATTTTAGTTATTTATATCCATTCCTGCCAATAAAACAGCTACATGTTAACTGCCATTTAAAATAATATTATTTTATTATTAGAGTGCAACGTAAGATTCCCAAGAAACTCGTTGTTGCGTGTTGGGTACGCCATCGAGCATAACGTCCCCTTTAAAGTCATATTAATATTTTATTCACAATTATAGATAAATATGAAAATGTCATATTCTTAATTTACCTGGGGTGTTACACATGGGAGGTGGTTAAAATATAGTTATGTTATGAAAAAATAAAAATAATAATATTTTACTAATTTTATGTTCATTATTCTACAAAAGAATGTTATTTGATCAATAATAATGAATTCATTAAGGAATATATGTTATATCCCAATTGTTTAAAAGATTAAACATTCCGGTGATATATATATATATATATATATATAATGGAATATTATTTTGATGATTATGTAAAACATGGAATTGATAAATATAGTGAATCTAAGATGCCAATTATCATGAAAAAGATGAATATATAGGAGAAAAAATTATAATTCAACCTATGTAAATGGAGATTGTGATTATTAAAAAGTTATTTTTTGAAGAAGATCATATAAAAATCAATCATGATTGACAAAATAAATATTAAAAATGAATTACAACATATTATTAACATGTTAAACCCATCATTTTTATATTCAAATAAAAATAAAATAACTGTTTTTCATAAGAAAATTGTGTTTGGAAAATTAAGAATTAATATGCATGAATAGAATATTGTGCATTTGAAAATAATTAAATGTACATTAGATTAATAACATTTTATAATGATGCTTATGGAAATTTTAATTAAACAATGGTTGATTTTATTTGGAATATTTGATATGAAATTAAAAATTGGTAGTTTATTAGTGTTATATATTGATATATATGACTTTGATATAAATATCTTATCCGAAAAAACTAAAAAAAATATCACATTTTTGTGAAAACATAAAATGAATTGTTTTTTGTGGTTATACGTTATAACAAAAACATGCTTTAAGGATTTATAATATTTTATTTTAAGGATAGATGTGTTTTATGATAATTTCATCCAATATATTCATAATGATTCACCACTAGGTCCTTAATATGTCAATATCTATTTTTATACGTATCAAAAAACAAAGGACATTTCCATATGAATGATAGTACCTAACTTTAATGTATGTTTGATTAAATTTTACAAGCGAGGAGGAGTCCCTAATCATTATTCCACCTTCTTCCACACTTTTTCTTTACGATTCTTGGTCATTGGAATATGTCAATTCATTGAATATCACCTCAGACCAGATTGACCACTATGAGTATAGGGGTGAGTTTGTGGTTTCATTTTATGATTTCCTTTTCATTCCTATCCATCCTATCAAACTATATATGAGTCTTGGTCCAATAAATAGTATCTCTAAATATCACCATATTTATAAGAGTATTATTGTATATAGGTAGAGAGAATCCCAAAATATATAAATGGGTTGATAATAGTCTACTTTATGTAGCCGATGGTAGATACACCATGTTATAAATTTTACACTATTAAAAAATGATTACAAATATCCTACTCCATTTGAGAGACAATATATACCTCTATTACCAAAAAAATATATTCACTAAATTTATATATGTTTGAAATAATTCATTTAATATTCATCTGATTTATAGACTCTTTTTTCATCTATCACCAACTAGAAGACATTAATTGCTCCTTGCACCAATAGGGAGACTTTAGCATTGATGAATGCCTAATAAAATATAGGTTGATATTTGATATTATTCGATGATGTTTTTGATATGAGTTATCATGTCCCGATTACAGTGTATTAAATTGTACCAAATTTAAATTTTTTGTTATATACATTCAATTATGGACACCTGTTTTTGATAAGTTTCATATGTGGAACACATTCTAAAGATATTATTATGTCTGTTAGTGAAGTATTATTCTTAATAATTGTGTCAAATTTGGGAATATAAATTACTGAATATTAATCTACACAATTATAATCTTGAACCACCTCAAATCAAACATTCTAGAATTTTCAAATTAATAACACTTCATTAATGGATTTCATGTAATCTATGACTCAAGAACACTGATTTATTTCCTCAATTATTATGTTCTTCTATAATAATATGTATCCTAATTCACATGTACATCCATGGGTTAATAATTTTCATGAATATTACTCTTTTTAAATTCTAGGTAGTGATAATGTGATCTTATTCCATCAATCGCATTGTCTCCAAATATGTTCTTCACAGAGATCACAATTCTATTCCCATAATGGATTTTCATGAAAAGAGATTTTCAATGGCTTCTTCTCATATACATTCTTGAAAGATAGTTCTTATATATGGGTTGAGATGCATGATAAGGTGAGTATTTGTTGGTTCCATTAAAATATCATTACTCAAGAAAGATTTTCATAACAAAATGGTTTCAAAATGACACATTCTAATGATATAAATCTCTTATAGGTTCCACTCAAGTGACACAACATAAGAAAATAGGTCATTGTGGGAGGAAAATTCCATGAAACTGATCTTTTCCATATATTATGTACAATATGGATTAACAAGATCTTAAAAGACAAAGGAAAATTCATTAAATATGCAATGTGGTTCTTGGAATAGAATTCAAATGTATAAACCAGTGTGGATACTTTTACATCTAGTTGATAAATCTTACCGATGTTATGTTCTCCTAAAACCTATAACGATATTTCTCAGATGAAATCTTCTCCATGACTCAGTTAATAAAGAAATGTTTAAAATTACAATCAATAATTTGTAATGATTGTTGGCGAAATATGAAAATTCAAAATGATCATAGTGTATCATATTAGATGGAAAATATTTTGACTTATAAATATATTTCCAAAATGATTATGTGATTAAGTGATTGCTTCACATGATTAGTTCATTGATCATATGATGCCTCAATTGAAATACTTCTTATAATCCAAAATAAATAATGTATAAATTCCGTCAATATATAGAAGATTTTCGTAATTGATGATCCGTTCATATTCATGTCACATCTTCATGGTTGTCTCCCTACCGAATCATTATCCATGAACATCACATGATATAAAGGTTATTTTCTCTAGTTATCAATACACATTCATGTGATAGAAAGTTGATTTCTGCCAATCCATTGTGTGATAATAATATCATTAAATGATGCATTAAACATAATTTAATTGATTAATTCAACATTACTAGTCTTCAAACATTCCACGTACATGGAAGAAGACGTTTCATGAATGATATTGGTTCATTATAACTTTTATCAATATATCTAAATTATAGGTAAAGATAGCATATAGGATTGAGCTTGTGAATATAACCATAAAATAAGTATGGTTATAAACAATGTGATTATTTTAATATAAACAGTCTGGGATACAAAAAATTGAAATGATCACTCAGATCATGCAACACATGTTATTGTTCATGATTTTAATGATTGTGTAACAGTGTCTGCTACTCACGCATCTAATAAAAAAAATTAATTTTATATGACACAAATATATCATTAAATAATTTTTATATATTATTAGATCTATATATGGATAATAATTATTTATTACAACTTGAACTATATTCTACATGGATTGTGCATTACATATGTAGGCACACTATTACCATGAATTCCTAGTGCAGCTTCCTGATACACACCGTAAACTTGAACACACCAGTACATATATACATGAACCACCCACTCTATGGCCTACATGTGGACTCTATTTTATGATAATCCATGAGGGTTTCCCTCATTCCCCCATTTAGTTTGGTTGATGGATAGCCTTTCAGGGCTTCTGTCATGCCAAAATGTTTTATTTGAGTCCTACCAAAAATAATTGAAGAATTACAAGTATAAGAAAACACTTTCTCAAATAATATTCCAATAAGGTATTTATCAAATTTATAAAAAACACAATTTTCACTGATTCATTCAAATTTTCTTAACTGAGTTACCTTTCATATCAATATTAACCATCATCTGGTAATAAAAAAAGTTTCATATATGACACATGTATGTGTAATATAATATCACTTCATCAATATTCAATATTCAACCAAGATAATGTTTCATGTGAGACCTAGAATTCAATTTAATGTGTCTTTAAATATTCTCCATGAAACAAAAAATATTCCCAAAATCATATTAATATATTATTGACAATAAATGAATCATTGGACCCAACAATCTACCCCTTTGTATTTTGATACAATATTTCTTCAAATATTTTAAAAGTCAATATGATATTTAGAAAAAGGATAAAATACTAAATATGTGATGTGAAACAATATACTACTTCATAGAAATAAAATTTATAGGTTATGTAGAATTATTTGTTCCCATTAAAAACAAAATACTCTAACTTATATGAATATATCTCAACCATTCTAGTGATGGTTTGTGTCACAAAATTCTCTTGAAAATATCCTTTGGTTAATCTACCATTTGTATACCTTGTCTAACCCAATGTATAAGGAATGATATCTATAACCAGGGATGGAAAAGAAATAAATATAATAAAATTCATGTAAATCCTGATCATAAGGTATTAATTTTCATTTGAGGGGGTGTATGTTATCATATTAATAATGAAATTACAAAAAATTTACATACATCCAAAAAACACATCAGAAATATCAGGTTCAGTATATTTTCACATCCCTCATTTCATCATCCCATAAGATATCACTCCCAATTACCTGATATGATTAATATAATTAATAATTATAGAGCACTTGAGCCTCATCCCAGTTGGCGAGGACTCCTTAAGTGGATCCAGGAGACTCGAGATAAAATCATGGTGGAGGCCAATTTCTGCATACTGACGTATTACTACAGTAGGAACTGGGCATAACTGAAGCATGGACTATAGCCGGAACATTAGCTAGCACTGTTTGGCACTGTAGTATCCATGAATATCCCCCCGTGTGGGACATCAGGACACTGATTTTCTCCCCGATTCCGTTAAGGCCTTCGTTCCAACAATGCCTTCAGGTCAGTAAGGCCAACTGGCCACCTCAAGTCCTTCGAGCCACCTTAAGTATATATGCAAACCAGAAAACCTAAAGGAACATGTTTTAGAAGGAGGAGGAGTAAAAAGCATTCACCATATATGAAACTAAAAACATTTCAAGAGTGAGAGGGTATAGCACATGCCATCAGGACAAGCCTTTATAGTACATGAAATCCTAGCCAAACAGCCATACAATGGAGGAGAGCTGATTTCACGATGATGATTCTAGGGACGACCAGTTTCAGTAGATAATCTCAGTTGTATGTAATATTTGAAGCCTACCGGTAATCAATTCCTCCAATGCATATGGGCCATTTAATACATACACCTATAGTCCTTGTAAGGGTTCCAACTCACCCATTGAACGGTGGATTATCAAAATTGAATAAAAAATGAAGGCCTTCGAGCAATTGGATTAAGAATGAAGGATGAATGTGTGATTAAAATAATGAGTCTTATAATTCTATAATACAATTTAGAAGATAAAATATTACCATATACTGAATATTTATCAACATTATCCAAGTAATTATTTCCCAAAAACAATGAATCCATATCACTAAATTTAATTCAAGTTAGTGAAAACTAATATATATATATATATATTGAATATCATGGAACCTTATTATTCATTAGGAGTTACATTTATGTTGAGATATATTCCTCATTATTTTCCATTCTATACTCCAAATCTCAGTTGAATTTTAATCATCTTTTCATTGAATGAAATTTTCCAAAATAATATTTTATTAACTTTTTTTTGTTTTGATTCTTCATGTTATTCAGACCCATCCTATTTCTTATATAATAATAGGTGGTCTGGGTAAAAAATGGGCATTCATTCATGAAAATATTTATCTTCGTATAATGTTTATATAAATTTCCACTACTATTCTATTTAATGCACATACTATTATCATCATATACAATTTGTCTTAGTATTCTTTTCATATATTTGCAACTTTTTGACACTTCTAATTACTCATTCCACAAACATATTTTCATATTTCACATCTATTTTTTAAGTGAATTCCATGATTATGTTCTAGTGAATACATTATTTCGCTTGGATATTGAACTCATATTTTATCCATGACCCCTCCATTATTAATAAATGTCTCCAGAAAATGGAATATTATATAAGGAATAATAGGTTTTGTGTCTTATTTTTTAAAATAAAAAAAAGAAAACTACTAAACCTATAGCTTCTACCGTGATATATATCATATCAAGACACCTTTTTCTATAATTCATTAAAATTATTCTTATTCTTCCTTGTGGAATGTAATATTCATTAAATACTCAATTTTAACATTCATATAGTAGGGTATCTATAGTTGTTAATAATAGTAATAATTTATTTAAAACCCTTCTTGTTTTCTTCACATAATAACAATAATATTTCATCAATTTTTATATTAGATTTTTCAACTCTAGTGTTTGTATTCTCTTTTCATAATCCATGATTCTTTTAATTATAAGACTTTTGTTATTTCGATGAATGGATATGTTGTTACAAAATTAATACGAATTGTTCTGAATCATCCAAAAACCAAAACAAAAGCCTATGATCCTATATTAATTCTATTATTGTGTAGTATATATGGATTTCATAGATGGAAACAATTTATTTTATTGAATGAAACCATAATTATTATGAGAACTAATTTGGGAATAAATATTCATATTTATTATAACATAAACCCTTCATGTTGGGGGTTTATTTGGATTTTTGTAAATTAATACTTTCCATGATTTTGGTTTGAATCCTATACCACCACAAGAAATAATGTTATTATAAAAGATATTCTCTAGGATGAAGGATACATTATTTACAAAGAATTAAACCGTGTTATTAGTTTTTTATCTCTTTTTATTTGTGGAATTATGATCCTAAATAGAAACCAGAGTGGAATCATATATTATTTTATCTATTTAATATGTTCTTTATAATAGTGATTCCTCAGCTTTCAATCTAACCACTAGAAAAAATACACTTTTTTGGAGTCCTTATCATTGTTAAATAATACCAACATGGCTTTCCAATCCACCTATAACTTCTTCATTTCTTCTTCATGAATTTATCTTGATTCATGGAATTAATTTTTCTGAATTTTTAACCCATTATCATTATTCTCTTAGTGATATTCTACGTACCATAAAATATTTTTTGTAAATTATTAAATGCTTGGAATGGTTATAAAATTAATATCTAAAATAATTATTTAACAAAATTGTTATGATCAATTATTGAATAGATTTAACATTTCATTAATTACAATGAAAAGTATTTCTTCCTTCTAATTTACATGTTTTGATGGAATATTGTATATCCCAATCCTTTTAGGACATGTCTCTTCAATTTAATAAGCCACTTATTCTAGATTTAGTTTATCATTATGATTAAATTTTGAAACTAAATCAAAAAAATTCACATCATCAATGGGGATATTCAATTGTCTTCCTTTAATAAAGAATGAAGATAACTAAGTGATCCATTATCATTATATCATGAAAATTAATTTGTCATTAGAATCAAAAATAAATGAATTCATGAAAAAAATAAAAAAAAAATTATTTCAATTGGTTGATAGTTCGTTTTTTCCATTACTATATGATTGTTCGTTATCTTCATAGAATATGTTTTACTTCATTTATTATGAGTCGTTGAATAGATATCCATATGAGTTAGATTTCCCATTCCCCAGAATATACAATTCAAAAATAATCTTCTTGAACATGAAATGTAAACTACATTCAGATACTATGTGTAGTTCCAAATGTCACTTTGAACACTAAGAGGGGATGACAGAATCACTGGTGTCTTCTTAATAATTCATCTCAAATTTATTTCGTCCTCTCAATGTCTATAATGGTTATCGATCTAGTAAATACTGTAGCACAATATCACAACTTGTGTAATAGTAAAAAATGATAGAGATAATCAATCAATATTTAATATGGATATAAAATAAATTCCCCTTCTAAAAATATTTATTCCCCCAAGTTACATATTATTCACTTAAAAAAATTATAGTTCCCCAAATAAATCCTTGAGACTCCATTTTATTTCAGTTCTCACCAGAATACTGTAACCTCATTCATCAATTAATGTACGAATTCGTCTTCTATGACTCCAATTGATAGAACCCCTTTGCTACTAGACCCAACTAGATGACTTTAGATTCTCCTATAACTGACTATAATACAAAATCATTGATGAATCCTTGATACATTGTAGGATCATATTTTACATCCATTGTAATATTTAAGGATATTAGTTGGTTTTATTTCATTTTATGTTTCTTCCAAATCCACTAGTTGTGTAATTCAGTATTTCTAATTTAATTATAATCACTTGTATTTGAACATGTTCCTCACTGAGATATATTCTATAGAAAATATTACCTCACGTGATGTAGTGAAGGATACAATCATTTTGTGATAGTGGTGAACAAAAATTCCCCAATATTGTTTTGTTAAATATTTATCTTAAACAAATGTAAAAGTAAAATCAACATTAATTCTAAAATTAATAACAATTCATAAATATATATCATGGAATCTAAAACCATTGACCACTAATTTATGATCATTATTTTAAAGTGATTTTGACATAATTTTTGTTATTCATTACATATTCATTCATTGGGTTCGTTAGTTATATGAAAATTCATAATTTATGTTTTAATGTATGGTACACACAATCTTCTCTATTCAATCATTATGTATCTGGGTATATGCATCATATGATATAATATATCTTCATGTAATGGATTCAAATTAAATGGATTATTCAATAGGTTCTAATAAAATTTCTTAAACATTTGAAACTGATTTTCCATGGGTTCCATCACATGATAAGTTTACGATCCATGAATTCTATCAAAATACCTCTAATAAAGGAATAGATTCCTCGCGTAATAATATCCCATGATCTATATTATGTGACATATGATGTATATGGGTTCAAATCAAAAGATTTCTTATAATAAATATTTTCTTCATATAATGGAATTCAGGTGACATTTGTTATATCCACAGTTTCTTCTCAAATGTGATCAAGGGATTATAAGACTCAGGGGATACATGTTTGTATGGATAGATTTTTTCTCGGAATCATCATCATGAGTGTGGACCATGCAGGATTCTCTTACTTCACATGAATGAATCATACGAGTGCTTTGTTTTGATGAGAGTTGTTATGATATTATGTATCCAACACCATGATAACACTATAGTTTATATAGAAGAATTTTCATCACCAATATTTTATATTTATGTTGTTTCTGGGAATTGTTAAAACACCCAAGTTGATTTATTTTTCCTATTGAATACCAATGATTTTAAATTCTACATGTATCCTTCGAATGATCATGTGGTCACATGATTGTTTATCACGATCAATTTGTTGACCATTAAATTCCTACATTGACATACTCTTGATTGCCCCTAATAATTCAAGAAATAATTCATTCTATAGATTAATGATTATCATTATATAACCTAAATTTTTTTAATGCAACAACTTCCTGGTTGTGTTCCTTCCATATTATAATCCATGAACATCACATGATGTCAGAATTATTTTCATGTTTTTCTCATGACACCATGTGGTGGATAATGGATTTTCACTATTTGGTCACATGATGGTAATATCGTCACAATATAGGTTGTGCATTATTTGATGGATTCCTGAGATGTAACTATTGTTCAAGCATTCAACATCCATGAAATAATATGCTTCATGCATGACATAGGTTCATTCTACATTTCTCAGTCTTTCTGCATGTTGAGGGGAGAAGGTTATTTGTCTCAAGATAGCACAAAAAACCATCATTGGGTAAAGGATGATGATAATAATTTTTATGTACATGTTATATAGTATAAAAACGACACTTAAGAACAAATATATCATGTGGTTCATGATTTTACCATCATTTTACTAATGGGGGAATTTTCCACACTTCTGGTTTGTCTGACTTCATAATTGCACATCATCATGGCTTTTTTATATCATCAAATCCTCACAACTACACTGTTTGAAATGGATTTTTGTAATAATCTCTTGCAACAACTTGAACTAAATTCCATATGGTATGCACCTCACCTACATAGGCCCTTCATAACTATTTGAGCCAATGTGGACAACACATACACCATATACATGGGAGTTCTCCTTTGGGCCTATACACAACCCACCCTCTATGTAATCTCCATGACGCCCCTAGGTAGGCTCTACCATAGGGGTGTTACCTCATGTCAATCAATGTGTGGTTGAGGGATAGAGCTTGGGGGATTTTTTATAGCCCATTTACTATGTGAGGAAAACATTAAACACCAGAAGTATAAAAAGTATAAAAACAAATCCTTTTTCAAATTATATTATAAGACAACTATTCAACTTATTCATAAAAAATGTATATTCAATTTTCATAACCACCTTCAAATTAACTTCATCAAATTTCCTTCAAGAGATATCTTCATTTTAATAAATTAATAAATAAATTATTTTCAATGGAATAAGTCTATGGAATATAATTTCCCTGAAATTATTATGAGGGTTTCAACATAAAAAAATTTCTCATAGAGACTTCGAATTTCACAATATGATTCCATAATAATTCACTATGAATCACCACATTCCACTCAACACATATGGACACATCATTAACAAAAAAATTCAACCACGGTCTCATCACACTGATTATGGTAATTTATTCCCACCAATTTTCAATAATTACTTCCATATTCAAACTATTTTACTTATTTTTATTTTTCAGGTTCTTATTATTTTATCTTACAGATCATTAAGAAATAATTATTGAATGATTTGGTATTGTTGGAAGTGTTTATTTGACACCATTGAGTTATAAAAAATTCCCATTGAAAATATTTCACTAGATGTAATAAATATTATGAATTTTTTTAAATTATTTTCTACATTAAGGAAAAATTACATAGTAAATTAATATTGAGAATTCTGTATGTCTATTTAATAGGAAAAAAGTTTTAAATTTCTGTTTGTTGATTTTGGATTCATGTGGGTTTAGTAAAAAAAATCACCTAGTGTGATCCATAAAATAATATTCATTTTATATTTAATTATTGAAATTATATATTATTGTGACAAAGATGTATTTTTATTAGGTATATTATCCTTAGAGGTTGTCGTTTATTAGTGTGATATTTTGAAGAAATGATATTAAAGTGGATTTGATGCTTAAAAATGTAGTAAAATTTTGTCTTATTTTAATTGAAATAATTATAAAAACATAAATTACTATCAATCTTAGAAAATATATTTGATTTCATTGAAATAATAAATATTTTTTTATTTTGAATATATTAATAGATTATTTTCCTTAAAGAGTACTTATTTTGATTCTTTTTTTTTTGAGAAAATTGTCACTTAATGGGATGTCATTATGTAATTTTTCCCTTCATATGGTTTTTTATAATGGAATATGTCACACAAAAATGCATTGGGTGAAGCAATTATTTATTAAATAACTAAAATTATATGTTTCTATTTTCAACAAAAAAATAAATATCATCCTTATATAATATCCTATATGAAATAGTCTTTTTGTAAACTATTTGGGGGGTAAGTTCATGATCATGTAATAATAGAAGTTTTTATTCATAATGAATATGATTACAAAAAAGTTCTGATAGATACATATTTATTATTTAACAAAAATAATGTTTACCCTTCATTTGATAAATTTTCTTATTGATAGAAATGAGGGAAACTAAAAATTTAAATTTTCATGAAGAAAAATCATGTCACTAGTTAAGAAAAGGTCTTTATTAATAAATGAAATTATTTTAATAATAGAAACTCTATAATGAATTTTTTATTTCGAATTTCATTCTTGAATTTGAATATTTAATTACATTAAATTCTTGATTACTGTGGAACTCTATATTACATAATTTATTTAATATAAAAATAGAGATATTAGGATATTGAAATTAGAGAAGTTGAATTAGAAAAATACAATTGAAATTGTGGATATTTAGTGTATAAAATCACCATTAAAATAAAATCACGTGGTCATAATATTTATATTATTAAGATAGCAGGTGATGTTAAAAAATTTAAACATATTTCATGATTAATGATATTTTGAGACTATTCTTATTGATTAAAGGAAACGTGCTATATTTTCATAATGATTTAGTTTTAATGAAGTGGATATAGTTTCATGTTGTTGTTTATTGTGATCATGGATTGTTTGATAACATGATCTATATGTGATTTACCTTAACCCATCCAATGGTACCAATTCTATGAAAACACTGAATTGATGGAGGGAACCCCAGGATCCACTTTTAGTAGGTCTTGATATGGTGAATTAAATTTAGGGAATATAAACAAATACAACAGGTATTATACTAAACAAACCCAATTAAATAAATAAAATACCACCAAAGAAACATAATGAAAGGTAAACAAACCAGAATATCATAAATTTAACCACAAAAGTTGTATTATAATGTAGAAATATATTAATTAAAAATAGATAAAAACTAAAAGAAAATCGATGTGGTTATTGAAAAAACATTGAGTTTCAAGCTAGTATTTCCTATGTCAATTGTAAAATTCCATCATGAATCCTACAAAAGCTATTTATATAAAAATTGGGTGATATTAATATAAATAATCAGTATGAACATATCCAAATTATATTATGAAAATGTTAACACAAAATAAAAAATCACTGGTGAACAACCATAATAACAAAACAATTCATACACATGTCAAATAATTCAACCATCATCACCTATAATCTCCCATGAAATAATAATTACAGTAGTATTATAGAAAAATAAAAAAATGCAGAGTTTCTCAAAGCGCACATCCTTATTGGTTTACTTCTCTTACATAATATGAAGACATCCTTTTATATCACCCCTTCAATATCCACTAATGACAAAACTAACTACATATAATGTATCATCAGATCAACCACATTTCATATCATATGTAACCAACCACATAACACATGTAACATAACCAGATCACATGGTTGTCAGGAATGAATAGGAAATCATCCACATTTCTTTTTTCGACCATGTATGACCTTCACCACATATAACTTTTTCCAACACAGGTATCCCCAAAACATGTTGATGGTTGGAGAGTGGGGGAGTGTATGTATTCATCCAACAGTATCCATTTATCCTAAATTTACAGGGAAATACCTACCAAGGTCCTACATGTCATTCATGATATTTAATTAAGGAGGTGGAGAAATAATAATAAAATACAATGTATGATTATATCAGTGTCATCGAAGCCCACACTCAGGGACTCATAGAAGAAACACCCCCACTAAAAAATCAGAATAGTACAGATAACGTACCACCTTGAACTGTGTCAAATGCCTTAAAACCAAACCAAAATCAACACACAAAATGGGGAAACTAAGGATACATTTCCAATTATTTTATTTAATAAATTATCCATCATCAATTAATAATTTAATTATTAATTTAAATACAAATCATTTAATTCTATCACTATCACATCATTATTATAGAAGATGAAATTATTCTATGGATACATAACCACTTCAAAATTAACCCCAAATCAAAGACCCCTCTCAAATCCAATGGTCCAACGTTATGAAATAATAAATCCACTAATCTCTTCAAAACCAAATCCCCAATGATACACACACAAATAAAAGGATAGTAAAAGCATATTGAAATTAGAATTATTATTTATGGGATATGTTAATTCTTTTAATTAATAGTTTTTCAATTTAATTAATACATAAAAGGAATACATTAAATAAATATGCATATTGCATGAATCAAAATAACCATATTTTTAAAAAACTAAAACTGCATATATTTAATACCATTGACAATTAATTTAATTTCACAAATTTATTATCTTTATTATTAAAATTTGTACCATTATCGAAACATAAATTAAAAAAATGAAAATATTAGAGATTAATAATGACAGGTTTATTATTTCAATTCCATATAAAAATATTGTTTCCAACCCACAATGTAATGGAAATGTGGGATAGGTTTATTATGGGGCCATAACCACCCAAGGAATCCTCTAAATATTATAATATACAGTTATTTTTTATCAAAATAATTTCTAAATAAACTACAAAATCGAATCAACATTGTCTATAAATAACCATTATTGAAAAAAGGAAGATTTTGAATAAATTATAATAAGTAGACACCCATGATCACCATTTAAAAGTCTTCAATTTCTAATGTTGATGAAAAAAGACTACAAGAATCTATGAAACACAAAATCACTAAGGGAATACTTAAAAATTGAGGGAATAATTTGTAAAATGAGGATGATAAATGGAATTATTGAATATATAAACATCGCTGAATTTTACACACATATATCATTAAACGCATGTGATTCTAATTCCTTATGAATTAGGGAATTTTATCCAAAAACCAGATAAGAATTTCAAAACATGAATATAACATTATAAATTATGAATTAAATGAAAAAACCATAAAAACATCAATCATGAACATTTATGATGTGAAAAATATATCAATCCATGAATCATGACTATTTATAAACTCACAAATCATGTTCTCCAAAACCATGAAGGAACCATGTGAAGTATTATTTACATAGATAATTAGTGTTTCACGATGAGATTATCATCCTATAAGATCATATTTAACTCTTTATACTCATCTCACTTCTTTAATACCATCTCAATGACCCTAATTCCCAAAACACTAAAAGTGATAGGCTGTGTGGGTATGGGCCATTACATTGGATACACATAAATGATTTTTTTCCTTGAAAATCAAAACATACAAAATGTTAACTAAAAAACCATATCTAATAAATACCCCACTAAGTGGAAATTTTCAATCAATGATGACACTATACCTTAAAACATAACAATTGGATCTCAAACCATAATAGAAATATGTCAATTAACCATCCCAAATGTCTTTATAAAATCAAACCAAACATTAATGAACAAATAAATATTTTTACTAAGGGTGTATCTATGAATCATGCCCCCATGTTCTCTCTTATTCAACACCATTCATACATAGGAATCAAACCAAGCCAATAACATTCCCTCACAACCACTACTCCTAGTGCTTCAAAATATTGATCTGTAATTCCAAATACATTGTTACATCAATAATACCGACCATCAACATTGATGATGTTAGAATCATCATAAGTATACTCGTGAAGATGAGACATCTGATAACATCATAATATTTTTCCTTGCTATTATGGTAAGTCACAACTATAAGAAAGTTATCCAACTCATACCAAGGCCTCAATTATTCTAAAAGAGATATGTTGGTAGAATAATCCCCTAACCAAAAATATACAGCCTACTCAAAGGGTAATCATTAAGAAACATTCAGTCCATGACCTCATAATTCCTAGGGATAAACATTTGATTTATATAATCATTTTTCAAGTACTGTTATGTCATCATCTTCTTGTAAACTATCTAATTCATCCCTATTATTCATTACACCACATTTGTATAAATAAATAGTTCCAATCTATCACAGTTCAACTAAAGGGGGGTTAATAGAAAATACAACACAATTACTAAACGAGGAATATATTAAATGATATGTGATAATAGTTATTTTAAGAAAAAAGGTATAAGGTTATGGGTAAAAACAAAAATACACTGAAATCCAAGACACTTGGTCACAACATATCAACTAATGTGTTGATGAAACTTTCCATGGGTCCATACATATGGTGGTGGCAATTATTTAAAAGACATAATTGATGCCAAATACATAATTCAATCCCCTTTGGAATAATGAATTGCAGTGATAGTTTATTTCAGAAATTCATGTCCTCATAGGTCCATTATATCTCACCCAAACAACAGTAAAACATCTCACTAGAATATACATAGATATCGACTTATAGATTTATAGAATGTGATTTAACTTCTTCAATCGATACACATTCACCCAGATACCATTATATCCACACTAAGCCTGGTGTAACTAAATATAGATAACCATTTAGATTTCATCCTACTTTCAATAAGGTATATTCAATAGTTATAGTAAATCCATTAGGACATAATATTCCAACTTCACTGATCAGAAGACCAGTCTTTATTCGATGAAAACATCCACTGATTGCATCATTCCTTGATCTAAATTCTATGTCATCAAATAATGATAATACTTAGATTCACAAGTGTCTACAACATGTGTTTTGATGATAAAACCCTAGAGGACTTGATCAAACATTGTCAATGGGATATGAATTCTTCCAATGAAGATAACTAGATGTTGGCCATCCTCTGACCAACCCCCAGGGGAACTACCTTGATAGACGTCATAAGTAAAAACTTATATGTTTTATTCTCTCCAATGAGACTCATATAAATTCTATATAAAATAGGGATCTACCACCATCAATGACAAGAATACTATTCCATAAATAACTTGTGATCTATGTTACAAAGTCACCAACTCCTCTGTTACCCTCAGTGCATCCCTTTATTTTTGAATGGATCCCCTTGAAATTCAACGTAGATAATAATCCATTAAATTTTACAATCCAAATATGTATCACATTGTGAAATTGTATTCCTATATAAAACCTATCATCATCATCTATAATAACAACTATCCTTTTATTCGACAAATGAAATTGTTTAATTTTTCTTAGTTCCCTTAATTATATTATTATTTGATGTTATTAATGAGGTTGCAGAGGTAATAAGGGTGTTTGTGTGTTTTTCATATCCTAGATCCTAAAATTTTGTACTAAACAAATGATATACATATTTAGTAGAAACTATATCTCCCAGTACACATGGTTAGGGAAAAATGTGCTTATTGGTCATGTACACTATTAGGATATCACATGGTTTGATCAAACCATTCAACTAGGCATCATGATTGTGTGGAACTGAGGTAGAGGGTTCACATAGGATACATGTGTTCTGAAATTCATGATATGGGTTTTTTTTTTGTGGCGGATATAGTGTCTTGGTTGATGCCCACATTTTCCAATAGTGATGAAAAATTGTTAACCCATTAAAACATTGGTAAAATTACCATATCCCCTCTTTGTATTTAACTCAGCACATCTCCCTTAATTATAACTCTAGTGGGCAATATGCCCTATATTTTTCCATTGAGATATCTTACCATGGAATATTGAATTTATTGATATCATTCTTCCATCTGGACTGTGATTCAAATTCAATTTATTAAATTTGATTTCCACTCGTATAATTTATATTCTATTAGTTCCTTTCATAATTATTATTTATATAGATGGATTTATTTTGATGCAAGATATTATTCGGCACCCAGAGAGAGTTTTTTTGTTTTTCCATTTTCAATATATTTGGACCTAATCAAAGGGTAATATTATAAGAGGAATCTATTTCAATCATATGGTAACTGGGCTAATAATTATCCCTCATGAGTTGTTTCATTATTTTATGAATTATGATTCTACATGATTTATTCCCTATGAAAATATATAAACATACATATGATATTCATTTAATTAACTATCAATTATAAAAATTACCCAGTATCACCATATAATTTTTAGGTTTAGTCCACATCAAACATTTCCTACACTTGTGTTGTACCTAGGGATTTTCCATTATTATCATATTGGTCTATGTGTCCAAAAAATATTCAACATGGCTTTAATGTGAAACCAATTTTTGATGACTAAATTGAATTGATTGGGAATTTAGTGGTACGACCACATTAATTGTTTAAAAAGAACAATTGTTATACCCGTATTAATATTGAATTATAATAAACTAAAAATTATATGTTTGATCCTCCCAAAATCTTTTGAATTCATACTGTAATTGTGATTATATGGGAAATGAATCCATTACACATATGATACTTAGAAAATTTAATCCCTTATACATTTTTTTACTCGATCATGGTGTCTCATGTAATTATTATACATTAGAATCCAATAAATTGTCCTTGTGATTCCCAACCATAGTTTCCCTTATACATATGATACATGGGTGTGGAATACCTTATCAGTATGATAAATGTAAATTGTGTCCCTTATTGTTTTGAAATATGATTATGATGTCCCATATACATATGATACCTAGAAATGGAATCCCATATAATTATGACACATAGGAATAGAATCTATTTCACTTATGATAAATGGGAATGAAAACCCATATAACATATGGACATCAGGCATGGATTATGATATAATCATTATGATACTCTGGTGACTAGAAATGGATTCTTGAGTTATGCCTCAGGTCCTATAAAAAATAGTTATATACATATGTGGATATAAAAGTCACTACGTTTATATAATATATATATAAATACATAAATATAAACTTATTTGTATACGTCATGGTGAATTATTTTAGTGGTTTTTACAGAACATGCTAGAGTAGTCAGTGAAATCTTAGTTTCCTTATGAATAAGTGTTAACCATTTACATTTTACATTATTTTTTAATTTATTATATATTGACATTTCATTTATTATATGAACTTCCTAGATTTATTTATACACCATTTGTGGTGTCATATAATGTTTATCTCACCCCTAATCAATGTCATTGATGGTACCCAAGCATAACTCAAGGATATAGTAGGGACAATTGTATGATCCTATTTATTGAGGATTTGTTAGATTATATCATCGGAGACGTGAGAACAATATCATGCCATGACTCATGATTCTATAAAATGATATTATTTTTCACCTTTTTGGTTCTTTTGATCTATATCTATGTAATTATTCCTTATTTTATGTTTGGTTTTCCATTTTTTTTTGGTAAATGACACTTTATTTTTGTATATGTTAAGGTGTATTGTTTTCAATGATTTTTTACTTCTTGTTTTTGATTTACCTTATTCTATTTTGTGATATGAATATTTTTATATTTTTCATTTTTTATTTCGTTGTGCTACTCTAATTGTCAGGACCCATCCCATGGGGCCTGACCGGTGACTACCCTTAGAATGCCTACCATATTCCATGGTTTGGAGACTAAGACCATAATGGTGTATCACTAAAATGGGACGGTATTTCCTTTAAACCTATACAAATATATATTCTACGAGTACAACAACATGTAGGAAATAAGTAAAAATGTTGTAGTAAAGGTGTCTATTGAATGTAAAGGGGATGAAATACAGGCCTAAAAGAAAAGATACAAATAAAATTGAATACAAAAAACATCTCTTAATATCGTCCACCATGGATCCTACCTGAAGGGTAGGTACATATCATCTCCACAGCATAACTTGTCATCTATCTACGCCATCCACCATTAGGACCTAGCTCCTTCAGTCTCAGCAAATGATTCCCATAATCTCCACAAGACACAACAATGTGCGGGAGAAGCCCATTCAAGGGTGAATATGTCAATACCCATTAGGGAACCCAAGGCCCCCAAAGGACTCTTAAAATTCCACAATGGAAATCAAAAAACAATGATATCAAAAAAAGCACCATGAAAAAGTCTCATCTCGCATCTAGATGTAACTAAATTACAGAATTACAAATGAATAGTTGTAAATCATGACGAGTAAATTAATAAGCCATCATGTAGTTCCACCATATATTAACAACAATTACAAATACTTATAACTCCAGGTCATGGGTAGTGTAGTTCTGATCATTTTCTGTCAACATTCGTGAGTTGTAGGTGGTCACCATTTGCTATTGCATTAGGAAACAACCTAGTCTATCCTCCTATGGATTACAGTAGACTACATACACAATGACCTCTTCTAGTAGCCTCAATACGGGGGAACTCATCAGTCTCTTCCTCATATTTGGAAACTTTTGCTGGCACTTCTCCGTCCAAAATTAAGGATTCCTCTTCTTCATCAAGGAGGAAAATGGTGTCTCTATCCTGGAGAGGTCTATCAAAAACCTCTGATAGTATCGAGACAATAACAAGAAACATTGATCCTCAATCACACCCATGAGTGGCTCCTAATCATGAACTACTTATATCATTGTTGAATCCACTACTAATCCATCCTCCGAGATAACATGCCCCAGGAAGTGGACTTCATGTATCCAAAACTATCACTTAAAGGGAATTATATAAATATTTTTCTCTCGAAGTGTATGTAGAACTATATGAATGTACATGGGGTGATCTTCCTCCAACAACGATTATATCATGATTTCATCAATGAAGACCAGCATGAAACGATTGAGGAATGGCTGGAGGATCATGTTCGTGATCCCCATGATCACTGATGGATCATTGTTCATGCCGAATGTCCTCTACATGAACTCGTAATGTACATATAGACATCTGAATGTTTTTTTAGGCACGTTCATATCTCATACCCCAAGCTAGTTATAACCTAATCTATGGTCTATCTTTAATAACCAATGATCTCCCATTAGCTGGTCGAAAAGATCATCAATTCATGGAATATGATACTTGTTCGTTACAGTCATGTTGTTCAGGCGTTGATAGTCTACACAAAACCTTAGACTCCCATCATCCTTCGTGGAGAAAAAGATTTGAGTTTCCCATAGAGAAACATTAGGCCGTACGAAGCCATTTCACGAAAATTACACCAAATATACCCACCTATCACAAAGCTCCACAAGAGCCATATGATATTCTAGGGTAGATATATGTATCTCCCTAGGGTATAGGTTGACGTTAAAGTATACCTATCTATGGGGAGGAATTCCCATAACAACATTAGGGAAGGTATCATCATACTGGTCCACCACTGTAGGATTACAAGGACTCCTCAAGTCATCTAATCTATGGTTGGGTCTTTCATAATTATGAGTAATTTATTGTTACCTCCTCCATGATAGTCAATCCTATGTTGGAAATGTTTCCTCCTCACCAGTAATGGTCAACCTGATCCCATCCTTATAGACACACATCACTTTCTGCCTATAACAGTCAACCTGAGCTTGGACTGTCGATAGCCAGTCCATACCAAAGATGATTTCATAAGACATCAAAGCTCCTACTAAGAGATCCAAGCTAAAGCTCTTATCTCATAGAGTAAGCACACCTTGCCTACACCTATGTGAAATAATCAAATCTTCTCCTGTTGAAGTATATAATTGCATGGATTGATCCAACAACTCAAAACCAATCACTCGAGGCCTGATCTATGACTACATCAAGCCCACCATCCATAGGCCAGGGGTTGGCGACATGCACAGAAAATTCATATCCATAAAACATGAATAAATTTTCATTATACATATAAAAACACACAATCAAAAAACACAAAGAGATGTAACCACAATGTAAAAATGTTGAAGTAAATGTGTGTAATTAAAGTAAATGGGCCATAATACAAGCACTACTGAAAAGATACAACTAAAACTGAAAACAAAAAAACAAATAGTAAGATCATCCACACGGATCCTACTAGAAGAAGAGGTACAAATCGCCTCCATAGATATCCATTTCAATCGTCATTTCCATCCACCATTAAGACCCAGCATTTCATTTGGCATTCATAGTTTCCCTTCATATGAACAAGGAAAAACAAGGTGTGGGTGACACCCGTGCAGGGGGTGGGGGTATAACAATACCCAGTAGGGACCCTAGGGACCCCTAAGGACCCTCATAATTCCACAATGGAAAACCACAAAGAATGATTTCAGACAGAAATAACAATGGAAAAGACTCATCACTAAACCAGGGATAACTAAATTATAGAAGTACTAATGATTAGTCATAAAGCATGATCATCTTATTCTATCAAGAGGCACTAATACTAACCCTATGAAGTCGGACCGATATAGGATCGATAGGTACTAACTCTACTTATCCTCACAGGATCCAAACCGTCCAGGATCGATAGGTACAAACCTCTGTAAGACACAGACATGATCCAAACTACCCATGATCGACTGGCGTCGATCCACACATGATCACTAGGTGTTGATCCATAAAGGATTTCTAGGAGTTGATCCGAATAGGGATACAAAATACTGATCCCCAAGGGGTCGATATGTGCTAATCCACACAAGATCTCTAGGTGCTAATACACTTAGGATCACTAGGTGCGGATCTCTATAGTATCCCTAGGTTCTAATCCACATTGAATAACAAGGTTCTAACCCACATAAGATCACTTGATACATACCATTGTATGATCTATCTCCAACTTCCATATCATAGATAGACAATGGATTCCCACTCATTGCACACTTGATTCCAGGAGAAACTGCTCTTAAATCAATCAATAATTGTTAAACTGACATGAATTCCCCCTATGAATATACCCAATAATATGCCATGTTATACAGGTTCCAACATAATAGAAGGAATGTCAATCAGATGCTCTATCTGTGATTATCAACATTTAAGCATCAATGGCCCGGTTGGATTCTTGTATGATCCAACCCGACTATACAACATCGTTCTCCAAAACATAGGTGGAGTTTTCTCAAAATTAGTTTTTATTTCCAAAAATCCTAGAACTGTAGATAGTTTATCCAACAGACATTTGGTTCACCTGATACACTGTTTTCATTATATCAGGGCCAGAGAGGGGTCCGGGTCGGGATCGCACCATTATAGGCCGGGCTGACCTAGTTTGAGCCAACCTAACCTTGTCTATTTCCTACCCATCCCTGACTGAACCCGCCTAGACCGGCCTGATTGGGCTGGGCTACGGTGGCTCAGCTCGCCAGCTGCCATGACCTATGTGGGGGTCGCACTATCTGCCTCCCAAATGGTTCAAATATCCTTTCCGTTCTTTTAATGGCGGCCCCATGTGGAACCACCTCATCACCCGCAGGACCAGCTTGGAGAAGTTCCCCTCTTTCATTGTGGTTTTTAGCTGCGACTTGATTAACATTGTGCGCAATGGAATACCACCTCATGCCTCCTTGACCGACCAAGAGTCGGTCGCCTATCCGTCCTCCGCGGTGTCGAGCGGTGCCTCCTTCATCTATGGCGAGAAAGTACTTATGGACGACTTCACATATCAATGCCATTTGGCAGCACCACTGCGCTAATGGGAATTACACAAACCACTAGGTGGGATTCAATGGTCCTTTAATTCTTCCTGATGTGCCCATGGGCCTCCTAGGATGACACCATCATTTCATGCCTCCTGGTTTCTACTTTCTAATGAGTTGGAAAATTTTCCCCTGAAGAACGTAACATGAATGAAATAGAAGAGTGTCTATCTTTTTTTCTTTTGGACCATGCCCTCCGCGTTATAATTAAAACAAGAAGGTGATTATTCAAATCAACAAATATACTATTTAATAAATAAACTCCCTAACACAGATTACAATGGTGAGGGAGGGATAGTGGAAGGAGATTCCACATTTGACGATGCAGTCGACGTTCGTCGTTCCCTATTCGATTCCTCTAACATTGTCTTCCAAGATTCCATTCCTCGGTGGAAGTCGCCACAACACTTTGTCAAAGTTTCCTCACCTTCATGACCAAAATCCCATGCTTGAGCTTCTATTAAATAGACATAGGATCTAATCATGTTTCATGACATTAATTCGGTTCTTTTATGAACTGTATTTTATGTTACAACATCGTGGTTACAAAACAAAAGAGTCATCCCATTAAATGGACTGACAAGTCATGGGTATTTCTACCACCGATCAACAATCACAAGAATGAAATAAAATAACATAGTTATGTTATTTTAATATTATTTTTGTAATTTGTATTATTTATCTTTTTCTTCAGAATTACTATGGTCGAAGTGAAGCTTTCCTTAAGTGAATCTCAGCATTTCAGATTCAATGAGGCTCTCAAATTGAAATTCTGAGTACAGATTCTAAAAATAAAATATTTTCCAAATATATTTACTGAACATACCTTAAAAAATGTCGAAAATTCCATTTCGGGTATACTGGGTCACAAATTCACGCTCTGTCAATTTTCACAGACTCGTAATATTACCAAATAAATAAAACAATACATGGAATTTATGGATCTTTACACTAAATACGATGGTAGAATCCTCCCATTATACGAGTATGGAACCTATAATCATGATTGTAGACTCTTGCGTAAACGAAGGGATGCCTGAGGCCTTTGGACCAACTATCTCAATGCACCGTTTAATGGCATCAGGGTCATGATGTTACTAATTTTTATTCTAGGTTTCTTTTCATTGACAAAGTATTTATGGATTATATAAAATAGAATATAACATGTCATAATTTGGTAATTATATATTTTATTGGTGTATCTAAACCTTGTATAGGGAAAATACATGGTACCACTGATGAGAATTGTTTTTTTCATGTCATCATATTGTAGATAATTTAATTTAATTATTAAGAGGTTCACATGATGTGTGATGTTTATAATTATGAATTATGAGTCAATTTTATCCTTGGTTTGTTTTGAAATGTAGTTTTTTCTTTTGCATCATCATTAGTACATTGAGATTCACATGTCATGAATTATTCCATGACATATAGGTGCATCTGGTATTGTTTAGTGCCTTAGATTTAAATGAGTTGCATTATATCAAAAAATATAATTGTGATAATGTAATTTTATGGGAATGAGAATCATGGTGGGAATATATATTTTCTACTCCAACAAAATAGTGTTTCTACATATATTGATGGCGACACCATAACTAGTTATTTGAGGGATATGAAGTCTTGGCCCATTGGTCTCATTAGCCAAATCATGTTTATAGTTTGGATTAAATCAATGTTATATTTAAATTTATAAAGTATAAGGGAATTTATAAGTTAGATATGTTGTTATATATAATTAAACAATTTAATTGGTGATGTAACAAAATAAAAAATTCAATGGATTTAAATTCATAAATGAAATTGTCATCATAATATAGAGATTCCAATTGCATTATTATTGGGAGGGAGAGATTAGTTTATTATCCATCCTATGTGCACTACAATCACAACATGGTGTCCTTTAAATAACCAATTGGTTGTGTATATGTTCACATTTATGAGTAGGATGTTAATGATGTCTTATCTTCAATACATAATCATTGGGTAGTTAGAGTTGAATCCCAGATTTCTAGCATGTATATAGAAGATCATATAATGCCTCATACAGACATTCATAACTCAGTATGTAATTTTTGAGATATCTTCTTTAAAAATCATTATTTAATACCTTATAAGAGAGAATTGGTGTTTACTATTTAAATAGTTCTATTATCATCATCAGTATCTATTCCTCTCTATAGGAAGACTATAATATAGTTCATGAACTCAATAGGCATCTAGAGTATTTCGATACTGTGGGTTATATATGGATCAACGCATCATCATAGGACTCAACTACTCTTTTCAATATAAATATTGATGGTACACATATATTTTTATAGATTACTAGATGATTAAAAATACTAATATGATGAATACATAAACATCAAATCATATCTACAAACTCTTTGACACGAATAAAGGTGTAATTAGTTTTTAAAATATTTATTTGATGTTTGGATATCATAGGGTATGATTTAGGCCTTCATACATACCTCAGATATCATTTCATAGAATAAATATCCTTTATATGTATCCCACTGTGTAATTATGTCTCGTGGATGCACTATTTGAGTTCACATATTTGATGAGCATGTGTTTACACCAATTTTTGATTCATTTGTGGTAGTTTTTTTCAAAAGAAATTTAGTGAGTTCTCATAATCGACATGTCCATTATAAAAAATAGATCATTTTAAATAAACATAGATTTCACCAGAAATATTCTAATATTAGTAAATTCGTCTTCTAGAATGATAATGTGAACTTATTTGGTAATATTATTTCTAATATAAGAGTTTATGTTGAGCTATATTAGGTGGGTGTGGTAGTTACTTAGGACCATGCCAAAAAACATTATTGATATGCAATGATTCATGGGAATGGATGAATATTACAAGATATTTATACATGATATATCAATCGTAGAATAACCTCTTATGTGATTGACTAAAAAGTCTGAGATTGTTATATGGTCATAATCCTTTGAGACAAACCTTTTGGGAGTTAAAAGTGTTATTGGATTTTGCAATGAAATTGACTTTTTATGAACTAGTAATAATCTAAAAAGTCTATTATGATGATTTATGTATGGATATTGGGATAAATTTAGTGAAATATGATTGATTTAAATCATGTGGGTCTCATCAATTGAAACAACATGAGAGAAATTACCCGATGAATAATCTCTATATGTAAATGTTTTTTCTTTACATGAAATGTTAGAGGAATTGACTAACGTGAGAATATTTTTTTGGTTTACTAGACAAAATATCCAAATTGATATTTTCAAAAAGGGTGAACTAAATATTGTGTAGGTAATGGGGGTTGAATACCAATAAATATTTGATTTATTTTTTATATATTCACCTGATAAAGGAAATATTTTAGCTGGAGATATTTGATGAATTACTAATAAATATGTAATTAGAGAGGTTAGTGATGAGTGGAATATAATGTCCCTTTTTCATATATGAATATGGAGGTTCATAACATTATATACTATATATTATTTAATCATTATCAATTACTTGTTCTATTAAAGGTAGAGTAATGATGAGGAAGTTATGAGATTTGGATGGAGTGTCTCTAAGGGAGAGTATTTCAGGTGATGTCTCACCTTCTATATGGGTCAAGAAGGGGAATTAGAACATACAAATCCAATTATTAATATGGGTTCTTACATACATATTTGAAGAGTTGATGTAGGAATCACATGATTTTACTTGGGTGGTACACCCTATACATACAAATATATATAATGATCTATGTTTCTTGTATTTTTGTATGGAATGAAAATAGAGTTAGCTAATATTTTTACTCGATGTTAAAACTTTTAAATGGTGGAGGCGGAGAAGTATTGGACAATAGTTCATTTCTGACCATTTTCCATTCCAGAGAAAAAATGGTATGTTATCATTATGGTTTTTATTACTAGTTTATAAATATCATGTTGATGCAGTGATGTAGTATAGATGGTCATCAATGTGACCATGAATGTCTTTCATTTATTACCTATTAGGGATCCTTTACTAGTGTGTGACCATTGGAGACAATATATATACATATATATATGAGAATTTAAATTTACACATGGACCCCCATATTATTGTTTTCAAATGGTATTCTCATTTCACATCATAGTTATGAAAGGGCTCAACGAAATATTTGGCTACTAATGTGCTTATGAGAACATCCATTCACACTAAGAATAATGTTATATTAGAATAGAAGACATTGGATTTAGGGGAAATTATTTGATCATGAATACTTGATTTCAATGTTTCTTGGGAGAATCATATACCTCTTTTATATTTCACCTAAAATACTAGGATTCATGTTATAATATAGATGGCTCCTTATATGTAATTATATGGCAGGCCATATAATTCACCTTTCTGTTTGTTATAGGTAGGTGATTAATATTTAATGAGACCAAATGTTTTTCAAGAGTGTTTTGAGTGGGTTTAGTTTATTAGGAATACAATTTATACTACTTTGTCTAAATAGAATTCATATGCAAACTATAAGCATATACCACTAGAATTTAAGGATGGGGAATGGGTATTCTAATATGATTTCAATACACTAGAGAACAAAATATTAAGATAGAAAGGTAATAGTTCACCTCAGTTCCATAGACCTTTCATGTTGTAGAGTGAATAATTGGTGTAGCCTATTCATTGCAGTTACATCAGAGGTACTAATATATGCATGATACCTTCATTGTATCACAACTTCGCCACTACTACTACGATCGAACTCATATATTTCAGCAAGATGAGGATATGTAAGATCTGGATGCATCAATTGAGGATAGTCCTATCTCTTTTATGGATTGGATCCTGAGGGATGTCTGAGGAAGGTCACATCATGTGGTTTGGGCTCTATGGTTACATAGAATCATATAGGATGAATCTAGAGAATAAATGGTCGGCTTTTGTGCTTAGTGGATAGATTTATTTTATGATTATGTTTTACCTTCGATAGAAGAGATACTCGAGGATGAGATTCATTAAATGTGATGAATTTAGTGAGGTATATAATGGTATAATTTAGGATAGTTACATTACATTTTAAAATGTAAGTTCAATATGAGGTTATGGAAGAGAAATGTTTTTGTAGGATTTTGTGGAGCCTCATAATTTTGAGGAATCAAATGGTACACATGGTTAATCAACGCCATGTAGGCAAGTCCACAAGTTTGGAAGAACCGTGCTAGGTTATCTTGTGCACTGTTAGGAGTATTATTATTTTTATAAAACCATGAATAAAATAAGGCATCCCATGAAGTATTGATGAAGCTTCTTCACATAGGTTACATGTGGGTTTTCTACACATGTGATACAAGCCATATGAGTGGCTACGTGTGGTGGAGATGGGTTCATAGTTAGCACATGGTTTGGAAAATTATGTCTAACAAACTGTACGACCATTAGAACATGGTCAAAATAAATTTTACCAATATTTATATTTAACAGAACACCTCTCTTTTCATCTCCCTCCATCAGATAGTAGCTCCTATCTACTCCATATGAGAGATTCTCCCATGAACTATCCTTATTATTGATATCATTCATTAATACAAACATTGGTATGACTTTTTTATAACCTAGTTTATCACAATTGGTAATATTCATAATCTCTAAACTCATTTTATTATTCTTCTACATCATGAATATTTTAATTTTTTCTATTTAATATGCCTTGTTCATATGTTAGTTTTCTATTTTTTTGGTTCTTCCAATACAGAACAAATAACTATTTGATATTTGATGAGTCATTTTCTATAAGCATAAGGTTGGTTTAATTATAATTATCACTCCTATCATGTTTCCTTATTTATTGAGTTGTGATGTTTTATTAAGGATTATCAATGTGATTCTTTAATAATCAATATGAATTTTGTTTAATTTATTATTTTTGATATAAACTGTCTGATTCTAACCTTGTTCTTGTTTGATTCACTACTCATTAATAATTTCCATACATTGAGGTGTTCCTGTAGATTAATATTTTATATTACAATGGTTTATGTGGAAAAACCATCTTATACATTGTTTTCTCATGACACCAAATTTTTTTGATGATAATGAATTTAATAGAATTTGAGTAGTACGAAAATTTCACATGGTTAAATATAAAAATGGATAAACCATTATTAAAAATGAAGGTTAATTAACAATGAAGTGTCTATTAGAACCTCCCAAAATCCATTGGACAATTTCTACACATGTGACACTCATGTATTGAATCCCTTATACATAAAATACTCGGGAATGAAATCCCATTTAATTATGATACACAGGTATGGAATCCATTATAGTTATGATACATTTTTATAACATACCATATTCTTGTGAAACATGTGCTAAAAAATCAATTATACATATGATACACAAGAAACAAATCCCCTATCATTATTATTGAAGGGAATGTGGTATCCTATCCTTATAATTAATAGGTATGGTTTATATTATACATACAATACATGATAATAAAGTCCCTTTAACTTTTGATAATTGGACTCGGTGTTAGTTATAACTCAAATAAGGGGTCTTGAATTCCATTATGACTTACTATCCTTAGGTATGATTTAAAACTAATTCATACCAAATTACAATCAATTATATTAATCATGTAACAATTTTTATTATTGACTAATTCAACATTTTTTAGTTTATAAACAATCATATACTGATATCCTCTTTCATGGAGATCAAAACCAGATTTCCCTATGATGACACACCAGGGAAAATAACACGTTTCTATATCATATCATTATTCTCATTCCTCAAATACCAAATATCCAAAGGTTCCATCCATTTAGGTTCTATTTAAATTTTTGTAACACCTATCTGGGTTATTATTCCAATCTATACCTTATGTAGAGGGGGTTGTGTTACAACCACTTGAGGGAAACAACCAAAATCGTCAAAAAATGTTGCAGGACTCCACTACAAGAGCTATAAAATACATTATTGAAGAATCAAACAACACATAATGAAGAGGAATTCCATTCTTATTTAATATCAGATAACATATTTCCTTTGTGAACATAACACACTACCCACCACATAGGAATGCTCAACAATCCTATAAAAAAAATATTAAAATAGAATACTATCTGTACATTCCAAGGATGAAATCTTCTGGATTTATGACTATCACAATGAAATTCTCCAATTAATAATGATTCCACATAATCTATATATATATATATATAATCCCAACACACATGAAAAAATATATCATGTACTCCGACTGATGTGGTTGACACCTACTTTGTGGAATCCCACGATACAATTTGTCCTAATATTTGGACCATGGTAGGTGAACAAGGAGTGAAATGTCTGTAATAAAAAAATTGATAAACTATAGTATATGATAAGATGACCATACTTCAAAAAAACAAGAGGTCGTTTGGAACTGAGTCATCAATCACATTTATCTAGAATCAATTGGATTCTATTACATTCTAAAAATATCCCCCACATCCATACTCTAATCTGGATCCTTTATAGAGGGAAATTTTTTTACTATTACATCAAAAAAATCCACCTTATTTATGATGATTGTATTCTTATTGAAAATTATGCTTCACATATGCTGGATGTCCCAACTGCTGATACTACATTTGAGGAAACACCATTACTAATGGATGGGGAATGAATACCCAAACCATTCCAAACCTGTTGGTCTAAAATAAAATACCACTAATAATATTATTTATATTTAAATACAATGAAAAAGGTGAAAGTGATATTGTTAGATTAATGAGATCTCCTATCTCTCAAAAACATTGATGTTGATTTTTTCCATCAAACATGTACCATTAAAAATCTAAAAAATACCATTATCAATGACCCTATTAATGATGAAATACTCATGGAGGTCCTCACAGTCCCATGAATATGGGTGTTCCATACCGTTCATACACCATATAAATAACCTATTACTTATTCTCAACAACTAAATATGTTGTTATCAAAAATGGGGTGACTAATTAAGTAAAGATGGGTTCCAATACATCCTCCAATGGATGTGTTCTAGATCCAGTTTCTAGAAATACATCAAGGGAAAATTATATAAAGTCCTTAAAAATAATCCCCAACAACATAATGATCATAATACAGTAATAAGGATAAATAAACACTTTATTTTTATCTTCCTTTTCAATAATCTCTCATAACTATTTGATGAATAATTCCAAGATTTAGGCTAAATATACATAAATCTTCTTCATCTCCCAGATATACAACATCTACCACTAACACATTTCTCCCAATAAAATCTAACTGATAGGATAACCCCATACTCAAGTATGACTCCAATGAAGCCAATGGAAATCTAAAACTCCTATAACCAGTATTTAATCTCTAGATCACAAATAGTGATCATATTCATTTCCAATATATGTTATTTCAATTTATGAAGAATCAAATAACATTACACATTCTTTTGATTGGTACGAACCATAAAATTACCCTCTTGGATAACCATATGAATTTCGTAATCCTAAATTATAAATTGGCCACCATAAACTGACATATCATCAAAGAATGGACTAGGACCTTAGGCTACATTTGATGGGTTTATATAGATTTGTTTAATTGATATATTTATTAGTAACTAGAAACAACCAATAAATATAAGTATCAATCAATAATGATTTTTTTCTTCTACGACTTTTTTACCAAGATAAATCATCACATTACTAAATACATTTATAAATAATACATTCCTTTATTTTAATCATATGAGACTCTAGATTTATTTGTACAAGTAGGTATCTCTACCATTCATCACAAATTAGGTTTTTAAAAAATATTACATTACAAATATATGTAATCAATACTAGTTAATAACATAATAATAACCATATATCTTAAGAAACACATTTTATCCATCTATTTCATGATTACCCTTTATTGTTACCCCTATGGGGCCATCAATGAAGTGTAGGCACCAGGGACTCCAACCACCAGTAGGTCGTGAGTTAGAGACTCCCATAAATGGTGTCACATAAATATGTGAGGTATTTTCATCAAATATATATAAAAAATATAAAAAATTACACCAAATAATCACCATGAAATTTAAATAAACTAATATCTCATACGTGAAACCAAAAATTCAGGAATATAAAATAGTTCAAAATTCATTTTAATTAAAATAGTGAAAATGATTAATATGGAAGCAATCATACAGACTTCGAGATCCCATATATTATTGTCCAGTATGATTACCATTTTCCTCTGGAAAACATTGTTAATTTATATATATATATATATATAAGGAGTGAAAATAAAATGTATACATGATAGGATCATATAGAAGATGAAAAATTCAAAACATAAAATATCAAAAAATTATAAGATGAATAAATATAGAAAAATCATGTACCTCTATAGGAAAATTATCTTCGCACATTCTCACTAATGATATCTCACAAAATATAGCCCAAAATTTTAATATAACAACATCATTAAAAGGTAAAGGATCCCCATAAACACGTACCCACTTGTTTATCTCTCTCAGACAGTGTGAATAAATCCTTTTCTACCTTCCATTTTATATCAACCAATGATAAAACTATCCAAATATAATGACTTTAGGCATTAACCATATCAAGCATCATACATCACCAACTACATATTACATGTTACATAACAGGAGTAGTAGGATATCATGAATATGATGGATAAAAACCTCATTATATCGTCTCTTCAAGCCTAAACCCTACCACATACCTCATTATTCACCATTAGTCTCACAAGATGCATCTATGAAATGAATAATGGGATAGAGTGGTATTGAGTTATCTCTATCGCCCCTATATAAAATGTTCAAAAATCACCCAATGTTAATTGGTGGGTTATTAATTTTATCCGTATTATTTTTGGTGTAAAATGAAATCACTTGATAAGTTATTTTTGTAATAGTATCACACAATCATGATCATATGGGATCACAAAAGGAACCTTACCACAACCATTGTCAAAACACTACTAATATGCTAAAATAGTGACCATCCTATAAAGAATAAAAACCAACCCAATATAATGATATAATGTTCCAAATCCAAGGTTTTGTTTCCCAATATTTAATATTTTAAGTCATCCATGATTATTTATCTCATTAATTATTAATTTAAATTCACAACGATGAATTCATTTTACCTTGCCTAAATTCTATATAAGATGAAAACATTTCATTACTAAAAAACTCAAACCATGTAACTCGCACATCAAAACACTTTTCCAAAATAGTGGTCACTATTAAATTACCATACTATTACAACAATACACACACAACCAAGTCTAATATGCTTCACAAAACCACGGACACCAAGCCTCACCCATCCAGTAAGAATATAAAAATAGTATTTTACCAAGTAATATCATTTAGAAAAAATTAGAATTTTAGAATTTAACATATATTCTGTAATAATTAAAGACATATAATGAAAACTTATATATCATTCATAATTAATAAAGGGTCAAAATCAATATCATGATAAACTACTAACTAGATTCGCATCACACCATTCCCCACTAATTTGTTTCATCTATTTTGTTATCCTTATTATGACAATTCAATATATTCCCCAAAAAGAAATAAAAATTCATGATAACATCATATATTATAAAAATCAAAGTAATAATATCTTCTACATTAATAGGGAACTTCCAATTCACTATTAAATTCTAATAAAAAGATGGTTTCAATGTAGGGTCACAACCACAAAAGGGATAATGAAAATAAAATTAAACATAGTGATGTATCATCAAAATTATTTCCTTATAAACCTATTAATCCCATTAAGAATCACTTATGATTCCTAAAATTGAAGATGGATAAAACTAGATAATATTAGAAATGGTTTTTCCTATAATCAAATATATTGAATCTTTAAAATCCATTTTTGAAGGAAAATATTTTATGTGGGTATGGATCTCAAAAATTTCCCAGGGATAATATGATGTTTGAGATATACAATTTATTAAAATGGAAATTAGTAGAGAGCCTAAAATGTATGGAAAACATACCAATCAATTATTCAATCAATGAATAAAATACTCAAATAGTAAAACATATATAGCTTAAATCCATTAAAAAAATTATTTAAATCCAATGAACATAGGATGTATTTCACATAAGGAATTAAGAATTTATCATGAGAAAACCTTTGAATAAAAACCAATAAAAAATTATACCATGAAAATTAACACCATGGATAACCTATCACAATGTGAATCAATCACATGAAATAATTTTAGAATCTAAATATCAAATGTCATGAATCTACTTGATGAATCATTATTCACAACAAGGACCAATGTTTCATGGATTGAACAAAATATTAGAGTTTCAACATCAACTATAACCCCTAACCCCCTTTCTATGCCCCATCTAATGTCTCATAATCCATAAAACTAAAAAATTAACGTTTTGGAAGGGTTTTAGGAATTTTCAATGATTAATATAATATCATTTGGTACTCTTGTATATTGTATCTTAGTATCTAATCAATGGTTTTATATTTTTCCTCTTATTAGTTCAATGATTATTTTTTTTATTATTACCGATCGTGACACATTAGTTATGAGATATTCTATTTGGAAAAGTAAGTGAAAAGACAAACATCATTTATCATAAATTACTAAAGATTAGTGAATCATGTGATATTTTATTTTATATATTATTTCATGAATTTATATATATTTTTATAATAAAACCTATAAAATTTTGTATGATAAATATGTTATTTTCCATTAGATAGTTTTAAATGTAATAAAAAAAAATTGTTAATAAATTAAAATTTTGAAAATTTAATTTATGAGTGTATTGAATAATAGAAAAGATTCACTGATTCGCACATATATCATCATAGTTAATAAATTATTATTAAACACATATTAGTTTTTGGGTATCCACAAAAATTATAATGAAATATTTGTACAATATTTCCAATGAATAGTGAATTCTTTTTTATAATCAGAAATGGGATATGCCCATGGGTTTTCAAGGAGAGTTTATTCTATGAATCTAGATCATGAAATTTCACATTAATATTGTAAAAAATATATTTTATATTTTTTTTTTGTTTAGAACTATCCAATATGGTATAATAATATTTTTTGAATATATTTTCCAATTTTGCGGTATTATTAGATTATGAAAATGAATATACTTTTCACTAGGAAAATGCTATGATGAATATAATTAATAAAATATATATTTAGAATAACTATAGAGATCGATATATAATGTTTTTATCCCTATAAGAGAAAAAATTCATTAAAATCATGTGGATTATCATTAGAAATTGTACATTGGAATAATTAGAACTTATTAATGAATAAAATGTTAGATTAAAGAACATACTCAACATATTTTGAATTTGATGTATATTTACAATATATTTCATTAATATGAATTTGTGAAAGAATTTATTACAATAGCAAATAACATTTTGAAAAATATTAGAAGTTTTATTGATATTGTTTCAAATTTAATATTGTTCAAAATATATTTTTCACCATGAAAAATAAAATTTACTCCTATTTTTCAAAATAAGAATACAATGAGACTAATATGTATACGTTTAGTTACTTTTTTAAACTATATAACAAGTAAAACAGATAAAATAAATTATTATCATATTAAAGAGTAATAATGAAATGTATGTTTTTTTAATATTTTCTACTCAAAATGTTTTGATAATACAGGCATGGGAATGATTCAATTTTTAGAAAAATAATAAAATAGTTATAGTGTTTTAAAATAATTTTAATTTATAGTTTTCTTAATGTTAATGGATATAACAATGATAGGATAGTATAAAAAATAATTTTTGGATTTATTAAACATTATAAAATGTGATCAAAACAAATGGAATAATAAATTAATAACGACATAGAATCATCAAGAATCCCCCTGTTGATACGAAACTAAAAATTTATTAATAATATGGATATTTACATGGGAAATTATGACAAAAATATATGTTTAAATAGATTAAATTTTCTCTAATTTTATTGACAATGATATTATTGAATAATATGTATGTTTGGAAACATTATATAAATATAATGTGGTGTTAATTGTCAATACAATTTCTTTAATTGATTTTCCTAGAGATGTAGCTGAATAGAATGATATAGAAGAGAGAATGTGATAAATAATCAATTGAAACATGAATAGTTTGAGTATATTCAATAAATTTCATTGATTTAGAAAAATATTTAAAACACAACAAAAACATTAATGACACTAAATATAACCATGAAAAAATGATTCAATGTTATTAAAAATTATTAATCCAATAATGGATGACACATTACATTTATCGGAAAAGTGAAACAATATATGAAAAGGTGTAAGGGAAATAAATGATTCCTCAAGGTTTTTAAAAAAAATAAATCAATCCAAATTTCTAGAGAAATATTTCAATAATGACAATGAGATATATATTCTTGGTGTTGAATAGTAAATTAACGGATTTATGAACTATGTTTTTTATTATTATCAAAAAGAAAATAAATATTATTATATGTTATTTTATTTCTATATGAAATGACATATCTTATTATAATTTACATTTATGTAAATATTTCAATAAATGAAATAAAATTCATAAAATGGGTTTACATTAGAAATTCCAACATGTATTAGATATATTATCCAAATTTAGTGCTAAATAAATAAATGTTATTATCAAATAATTTCAAGAATCCAATTAGAGTTATCAATGAACAGTTTCTTCATAAAATGGAGATGAAATCATTTCAAAAAAATTTCTAAATTATGTAACATTATCCATTGTTCCATATGTTTATTGAATACGATTCCAACTTCATGGATATTTCTGGTGAGATAATTTATTTAAATGTATGGGGATAATATTTTTTAACGAATATCATTTATATAAACATATAAGATTAACGAGGTTGTATTTTAGGTGGATTTTACCAATAAAAATAATACAAGTTTTGAATAATATATAAAACTTGAAAAGAAGATAAACCATCCATTTAAGATGATGAAAGATCTATTGGGATTGTATAAAGAGATGACCATGAATTATGAAATCCACTTTAAATACATATTATACGTTGGGTATGAATATTAATTCTAAAAATGATTAGAAGATAATAAAAAATAAAAAATAATCCATTATATTAGAAGATTCATTAAACGCCTCAAAAAAAGAACATCTAAAGATTATGGAAAAAAAAATTCATTAGCTAATATATATATGATAAATCTTATCAAAAAATATTTGTTTTTTGAAATTTATAATATCGTTGAATAATATTATGGTTTTTTTGAATTAATGTAATTTTATTGGTTAATATTCGAGGGATTTATGAAAAATGTATATTATTGGTGAAAATTTAATAGGGTTATTGAGTTTTGATGTGTGGATAAGAGATGTAAGGGGACTTGTTTTAGGTGAAATATGTTATTTTTTCTATTTGAGAATGAAATGGGGCAAATATTTTGGCATAGAATCATGGATAACATGGACTAATGAATATAAAAAAGATTACAATTGCATTAAAAAATCATTATATTACTATAATGAAGATATAATATGATTTTGATTCAGTCTCGAAAAATGGATGATTGTAAACTCCACACATAGAAATCATTAAAGGGAATATTATAAACAATTCAAACATATCCATTTAGATGTCATTAAGACTATGATAAATATAAAGATAATTAGAGATACAAAATTTATCTATTTTATGTATTTCATCAATAAAATTATATTTAATATTTATCTTACATAGGATTTAAATTCCATGAATATAATTATATATATAAATAGAATTGAATATATACTTTTAGTCTCTTATTAAAGAAAATTTGAATGGATAATGGAGTTATGTACAGAATAAAAATATTTTATTCATATTTGTAAAATAATCACTTTAACTATTTTTTAGTACACTATATACCCAAAAATAAAATATAATTATAGAATTTAATAACAATTACAATTTTTATATCAATAATGAAATATAGAGAAATAATAATATTTCATGATTCGTTTAAAAATAGTTATTTAAATAGTGGTGTATATCTAAAACTATTACAAGTTTTAATCAAATGTAAATATTTCCAAACATCAAATGTTTTTCAAGAATGTGAGTATCAAAAATTATGTGTGGACATTTTTAGGATCATACTGTATAAAGATGATTAGAAATGTCAATTGAATGTCTGGGAAAAGAGGAATTTACAGAATTTTCCATGTTTTTCCATAAAATAAATGATAACTGAACTAATAAAATATGAATGTGATGAAAATTATTCATTATATATATTTAAATGTGGGGAGATATTTATTTACAAGTTAAAATATTGTACTGAATTAAAATGAAAATATAGAGATGATGAAATTATTGTAAAATTCATTAACATGTATTGAAATATATATGATTCATGGGATGTTCAAAAATAATATAATAATTCAACCATACAAATAGTTGAATAAAAATAAAATTCTCTTCATTTAATGTTTAATAAGATGGTATATTTTATCAATATAATTGGGTTTTTAAGAACAATAAGTTAATAAAAATGATGAAATTGATTATAAGAGATCACACTGCCTTCATTTCTCATGTAAAAGGCTAAATTGATGGTGATTCAATAAAGCATTAAGAATTGGTGGATTTTTTGAATGATGAAATTAACCACATTGAGTTTAAAAAAATATTTTATTTTTAAATATATTTATTAAATTTTAAGGATATTTTGATGATGTGGGTGTTCCATAAAAATTTCAACGAATCTAGTGATGGTATGGTGAATAAAATTGGACACATATAAATAGGTTATTAATATATTAAAGTGAATAAATTTTAGGAGTAGTTTTACCAATGTACAAAAACAATGACCATAAGTTTTTCATAATTTAATGAACTCAAATGTGATAAAAGTTATTCCTAATGGATATCAAGATAGCCTTTTTAATGAGACAATGTAAAGTAGAAGTGTAAATAGATAATATAGTTTTATTATTCTTTATATATGATTTATGAAGTGTTCACACATTGAAGAATTAATATAACATGACAAATCAAGAGTATATTTACATTACTAAATTTCAAGTATATTAAAATTTTAACTCATATATCAATTTATTTTATGAATATTACATGTTTTAGGGTCTTCTTGGACTATAAAAATAATAAAATTATTCAACAAAACTTTTCAAAATTAGACTATATTTTTCCCTCACTATATTCCTTAGATGCTTACTAAAAGATATTGTCATTATAATATAACAAATAAAGGAATAATAAGAATGGGATAAGCATGAACATTATGTAATGGATAAATCATCAACATTTCATCAATAATATGAAAATAAGAATGAGATAAAACAATACATGGGGTAAATAGCTTCTCTAAATAAAACAGAACAATTTTTTTCCCATATTGCATGGATTAATGCCCTATAATGTTAAAAGTTAAATAAAAAACATAGTAAATTTAGTTTTTAAGTGTATCAAAATAAAAATGATCAATGTATAATTATGATAAGAATATATATATGTCACTTTATAGAAAATACAAAAAAACTAAATAAATTAAATCACTATTGTAGTAGGAGAATTCATAAAATAGTGGAGCGAGAATCACTACCTAATTTCAATAACATGGTAAATTTGGAATCACATACTTCTAATTATAGTGGATTGGTATTGAGTATCATAATCCCATAAACATATTGGATTGAAATTAACTTCTATATTTCTATATAAATACTAAAGAAGGCATCACATACTGATTCCCATAGCAAAAAAGGAATGACTACCTGATTCCTATAAACTTATTATAGTTGAAATCAATTTCTGAATTACATAGGGAAGAATGAAGCACTATATGATTCACATTAAAATATTGGTGTATAAATACCTTCATAATTACTATATTAATGTAGTTAAGTTTGCCGAGTTATTGAGGAGGATGAAATTTAAAATATTTTTGAATTTTTGAGTATGGTGAGAACAAAATTTAATATTAATCGTTATTTTCTAATTATGATAGTTTGAATTATCTATAGAGTAATTTTAGTAGGTTTTAATAATCAAATCATGTGACATTGTGGTCATTTAACACTTCATTATTCCATTGTACGGTTCTCTTTGAATAATACATTAGCGTGTGTTGTACGCAACTTCGAGTTCTAACACACACCACATCCAATCAAAATAGCCGTTACGAATACTAATACAAACTTTTTGAATTTTTTTAAATTTAATCATTCAAAATGGACTTCACTTTTGGATTCGGAATATCGAAATTATCCAAGGATGAAATTTTGGTATTTTTCCGAAAACATTAAAATTTTGATGAATAGTGAAAAAACACTGAGATATAGTTTAAATCCGAATTTTTATTTAAATAATTATTTATTTTATTTAAATTTAATTAATGTAAAAATAGATAAAAAATAACTATATATGTTCAATTTAATTCATTGGAGTTAGTTCAGAATAATTTTAGATATATAGCACTTTTATTAAACTTTTCACCATCATTTACCCACCTCTTAGGAAAATTTGGAAATTCACATAAAACATAAGTTTACCACTTCTGTGAGTGGAATTTCAAAAATACAAGAGACGTAGTTAATATCAAGGAGTAAAATGTGGGTCACTGAGATGATAATAATTTTTGGTGAATAATAACTTTTTAATTTTATTTACCACGGTTAAAAGTAAATAGGGTAATTAAGGGTAAAAATGATATTAATATTACCCTAACACGTGTCCTAATTCTATTGGACAAGTTTATCTCGACCAAAAACAAACTTAGGAATAAAATATTATCATTTAGGTCCACTTGGATTAGATTATGACATTTATTATTATTTAATTCAAAAAACAGTTAAAAGAGTTAAATCAATGTTTAATAACTAAAACATTTTTAATATAGGGTTATTGATAAGATAAATTAAATTATAAATATTAAATAGAAATATAATACTATTTCCTACATAATTGTATTTTATTTATAATTTTTAGACATTAAATTATTTAATTTTTTTATGACACAATGGTGATGCAATATTTACATAATTAATGAAATATTAAAATAATTGATATTATAAATATCAAAATAAATGTAATTTGAGACTTTTAATGAATTAAACTAATTTTCTAGACTAATATAACATATTATGATTTGTTATATAAATTTTATTCCAAGTAATAATGCTGTTATGAAATTATCAAAAACAAAAAACCCAATAGTGTCAAAATTGACATAAAAGACTTTTTTAAAAAAAAATATATTATTAATTGATATTCTATTCCTAAAAATCTATGGTCGGCCAAAGGACTTATATCAATATTTATGTATCATTAATGGACCACTTGGGGGATGCTTAGAAGTTTATAGTATGATTATTGTCTATATAATATAAAAATAAAAAGAGACATGGTAAGTGTCAAACTAATTAACTAAGAGTTAAAAATAAAAGATAAGGTTAATAATGTGACCCAAACCTATCTAAAACCTATTGGATGAATGTATTTTGAACCATACACACCTTAAAATTTAAATAATCCACTTTGGAGCCATTATAAATCGAAAATGAATTTATTATAAATTAATATTTCTAGCTTTTCTTAAGGTACCCCTCACCCCTCTTATAAAAGGGCACTCCCCATTATCACTAATTCAGACATTCAAAGCCTTTGGGATCAGACAAACACTGCCAAAATACCCTCTCAAATATACTCCCTTCATCCTAGAGGAATTAATTTAGTTATAAAGACAACCTAAAGAACCCTTTTGATCAAATTAAATGGACGAACCCGAAGAAGAGGTAATGTTTTCACCACCCTCTTTCAAGTTCATTTCTTCTTCAACATTTTCTTTCTTTGTTATTCCAATTCTAAAATAATAACTCTAGTATATTCTATATACTATGATGTTATTATAAATATGGTACAACCATATTCATTATTCTATCCATCCTTTGAATGAAATTTCACCATACATGCGTATATGCGGCTTAACGTCTCCACGTCGTGGTGTAATTGTTATTCAATAAATAATTATTTGGATGGGTATAATAATGATATGTATTTCATGTAAATAATAAATATAACATAATAATGATTCTATATATACCATATACCCTCAAATTATATGTTATTTTAATATCAAAACAATGATATTGTCGCTCGTGCGTACGTATGGACTACCTTCTCCACGAACGCGATGAGATTCATTCCCCATCTTATCAATTCAAGACTAATTCTCATTTAATGATTAAAAATAATGTCTAAGGACTTGATATCATTATGAATATGAATAATATACAACCTATCCATTACAAACATGGCTTATGTACCAAAACATATATAATAAAGCGAGTAAGTTAACACCCGAAACAACGATAATACTAAGATATTATTAACAAGAAAATGTTAAAAGATCATATATGAAATCATATTAATGTATATTATTTTTTTATAATTTAATAAAAATTATATCACCACTGTACAGGAGGTTAACCTACCCTCAACCAAGGAAAATTTCAAGGCAAGGGTTTATTTTACAATCAATTCATTATCTGAGGTTGTATTCACGTAATTATCTACTGGGACCTCTTTATCATCACATCCATTATTCTAAAAAATGTAATTAAAATAATTCATAATATCTTACATACTATGGGTTAAAGTCATTTATACCCTTTTTGAGTTTTTATAAGATGTTTATAATGTAATGTTTACGTCATTTTCCAAACAAGGTCATTTTTAACCTTTTAGACAAAATTAAGGTAAGAGTGTATTTTTTATCTTATATAGCGGGTGTGACTATTTTACACCATTGTAAAATATTCGAAGCTTCCCATACAAAATAATAATAATATTTTCAATCTAAATGTTTTATTTAATAAATATGTGACTTTTAAATGATTTCATAAAAAGAGAAATTTCTCTCAAAAAGTTTTGATTTCATATATGTCAACATCCTTTGATAGATTTTAAGCTTATTTGAAGTTTAGTTATTATGATACAAAAATTACATATTTGATTGAAGGTTTTGTGCTATGTTTTACTGTGGATGTGTTATTTTTATACCATTCATGGTTTATGTAGAAAGTACTCACATTTCTTATGCTAGTTTTAATAAGAATGTTTATGTTATGTTAAAACCTATTCGTTTGAGGAATGCATTGGACATAATATGTGATAGGTGGATCCCGATATAGCTCCTCGATGCATCGGTAGGTCTCATGAGACAAAATATTGTATTGTAAAATGGCCATGACAAAATCTTATTTGTTGTCTTGGAACAACGCCTTGGTTATGTGGTTATGATAGTCTGGAATTATGCATTCCATCGTTATGAAAGTGGTTATTGATATTGCATGTGATTGTTCGACTAGTAGAATATCCATGTGAATACGTAAATGGCATTATTTCCTTATATATTTTCTATATTATTCTAAATTTAAAATTTAAAAGGCTTTTGTTTTAGTTATACATTGCCTTAAATGTTTATGCTTCTTTATGAATGTTTCTGCTATATTGTTATCCTTACTGAGCATCTGATCTCACCCCTTTCTATGTTTTATTTTTCCCAGGATGTGAAGAATAATTTTATGAATGACCTGCAGGGATATTATGAGGGTATAAGAGTGTGGAACATGGACAATATATTTTTTTAGTTTTCATTTTATGAAGTAAGATAAGAATTATAAATATGTATATAGTGATTCCAAGGCTACTAAACTAATCAGTCTTTCGAGACTTGATCTATTGCGATCATGCCATTGTTATGTAATAGTGCACCGACTCTGGGTAACTGAGTTTGGGGAATTATAGTTGGTATTAGGGGATGTTTATTACAAACCTTGGATACTAGATTTAGATAAACTCTGATTAGAGCACATAGACCTAAGATGGACATTGAGGATTAGTATAGAATAATTTCCTAGAATGTTGGTATTATATAGATTTTTTGAGATTTCCGAGGAATACATCCCTTTTTGGATACGATCAGGTAGAGGTGGCTCTGGAAATGATGTACCTAGGGGTAAAACCCAAAAACACCGCTTTGAGCTAGACTCGAACGGGAACAAGTTCACAACAACGGTCCATGTTGCACTCTTTGTTATGACACTCTCAGGGGATATACTTAGGATAATTCTCATTTTTCTTACAAACCATTATGAATGGTGTATGAGTATATACTTCTTCAACGAATATTTTTTTATGATTATAGATTGTATCCATAAATGGTTCAATTTTTGTTAAGTGTTTTTCCAGTATGGAATTATGTATTTTGATTCATAAACTGATCTAGTTTATGCCATGGTTTAGAAATGGGGCTTAGTGGATGAATTGGAAGCTGTATCAATGAACACACTCCATGTAGGGATTTCCCTCTAGCTCAAGATAATTATAGTGGATCTGGTGATGCAAATGGGGCAGATTAGCTAATCACCATACTGGGAAAACTCACTCAGGTTATGAATTATAACCTAACCAGTATAGAGAACCCTGATCCACATCATACATGATTAATGTTAGATCGCTCCATGAGGAAACAACCACCAACATTCAATGGGAGTACAAACCCCTTGGTAGCTGAGAAAAAGATAAATTCCCTAGAGAAAATATTTCAGGCTTTGGGGAGTAGTGAAAGATAACAAGTTATCCTGGCAGTTTATCGCCTCATTGGAGATGCTGATCAATGGCGGTCATTGATAGAAAACACAAAGGAAGATGATGAAGTATCAAATATGGAATGAACGTATTCAAATATATTTTCTTATAAAAATACTTTCCTCGTGACCATCGAGCAGATATGGAAAGGAAGTTTTTGAGTCTGAGGAAAAAGGAGGATGAGAATGTTTCAAAGTATGAGGCTAACTTTACAAGGTTAGCGAGGTATGCTGCATATTATATATGTAACCCAATAAGTAAGATTGATAATTTCCTTGAGGGGTTAAAACTGTTTCCCCATCGAGAATTAGTCTCATAGACCTTGTCGTTGTACGAAAATATTTTCTCCTGTGCTACAAGACAAAAAATGAATTCTCTAAGTCTTATGACATTAAAGCAAAGAAGGAGAAGAAGAGATATACTGATCGCTCTAGGAATGGAAATAATGGGAAGAAGGGAAAATTGAATATCCATCTTGTAGTAAATGTGTGAAGAAACACCCTGGTACATGGTTAAAAGGAATGGGATTCTGTTACAAGTGTGGTGAAAAATGCCACCATGCTCGTGATTTCAGGGGAAGAAGGAAGCTAAAAATGTCCAATGCTACAATTGTAGGGAGATGGGACATTATTCAAATGATGTCTTATGCATCAGGGGATCTTACCTCAGAAAAGACCAAGGGATTAGGGCCATGTTTATGCTCTCACTACTGCTGAGGAAGAAGCTCTGAAAGATGTAGTGGTAGGCAATTTAATGGTTTCTTCAAGTTTACCCGATGTTTTATTTGATTCTAGATCATCTCATTGTGTCATTTCTTCCCAGTTTTCTAAGAAAATTAGATATTTTTAATTAGATTTAACAATGGAGTTTTCAGTTAAAACTACTAAGGGAAGTATCATTGCAATAATGTTTTGTGAATAAGTCCCCATTAGAGCACATAAATGTTCTTTATCTGCTAATCTCATCGTCATACACATGATTCAATTTGATATAATCCTCATTATGGTTTGGCTTTCAGACCATGATGCAAAACATAATTGTAAGACGAAGGAGGTTACTATTATTGATGATGATGATAAGGAACACCTTATCTTTAGAACAGAATCATCACCACATAAATCTATCCTAGATCCACCACTAGTAGCTCAACTAAATTCAATTGTTGGGGAGGAAGAAAATGAAATGACTTTGGGTGAGGAAAGGAATGTTAAAATAGAGGATGTACCTATTGTTAGATAATATGTTGATGTGTTTCCAAATGATTTACTTGAGAAAACTCCAGAACAAGAAATTGATTTTTCTATTGATTTAATTCATGGTTCAAGGCCCATATCGAAGACCCCTTATAGAATGGCCACTGTGGAATTATTTAAAATAAAGAAAAAACTATAGTAATTGAGTAATAAGGGATTAATTCTCCCTTGTGTTTCTCAATGGGGAGACCATATCCTTTTTGTAAAGAAAAAATATTGATCTATGATGATATGTATCGACTACAGGGAAATCAATGCTATAACAATAATGAAAATGTATTCCCTACCTCACATTGATGATTTGTTTTACCAACTGCATAGAGCTCAATACTTTTCAAAGATTTACCTTTGATCTAGATACCATCAGTTGTGTGTAATGAAGGAATACATTCTGAAGACAACATTTTGAACCAGGTACAGGCATTATGAGTTTACAGAAATGCCTTTTGGATTGACTAATACACCCTCTATATTCATGGATCTAATAAATTGAGTATTCAAGGAATATCTCAATGATTTTGTGGTGGTATTTATTGATGATATGTTGGAATACTCCAAAATCTACGAAGATCATGAAAATCACTTGCGCATTATCCTAAAGACTCTGAGATGACATGAATTATATGGGAAGTTTAGAAAGTGTGAATTTTGGCTTCCGGAGATTTCTTTTCTTGGCCATATTGTCTCTAAAGATGAAATCTTTTTTGATCCTTATAAGACCCAGGATATCCGCGAATGGCATACACCGACGAGTTTAAGTGATGTACGCAGTTTTATAGGTTTAGCAGGTTATTATCAGCGTTTCGTTGAGAATTTTTCCCGATTGGCTAACCCATTAACGAATCTCACATGTAGAGGGGTTAAATTTGTTTGGAAAAAATATTGTGAATAATGTTTTGAAGAACTGAAGAGAATATTAGTCAATGCCCATATTTTGACTCTACCATCGGGGGATGATGGGTTCGTTATTTATAGAGACACATCAATGAAAGGACTTGGTTGTGTCCTTATACAAAATGATAGGGTTACTGCATATTCATCACGATAACTAAAAATTCATGAGAAAAACTATCCTACTCATGATCTTTAGTCAGCTGTAGTAATCTTTTCTTTGAATATAGGGACACATTATCTCTATGGAGAAAAATGTGAGATTTATACTGATCGCCAGAGTTTGAAGTGCATTTTCTCATAAACAAAAACTCTACATGAGGAAAAAGAGATGGCTTGAATTACTCAAGGATTATGATTTCACTATACACTACCACCCGGAGAAGGCAAATAAGGTGGCAGATGCTTTGAGCAGAAAATATCATGGAGTTTAGAACAATATGAGAATTGAAAGGGATCCAATTTTCATAGATCTAGTGAAGATGGACATGGGAATAACCTAGGAAGGTGAGACATCAATGCTTCTTCAAATGGTTTCCAAACCATATTTACTAGAAAATATTAAGGCTTCTCAGACTGATGATGAAGAATTTCAAATGAAGATTAAACATGTGAACGGTGGTAGATTGAGAGACTTTGTGTATGAAGAAGGAATTTTAAAATTTGGGAAGAGACTTTGTGTTACCGATATACCTGATCTGAAAAGGGAATTTTTAGATGATTCTCATAGCTCCAATTTCTCTATACCCCATGGGAGCACCAAAATGAATAGATATTTGAAGGAACATTTCTGGTGGGACAACATGAAGATGGAGATTGCTGATTTTTTGACAAGATGTTTGGTTTTTCGACAAGTGAAAGATGGAAGGCAACAACCTGGAGGAGTCATTGAACCTCTTCCCATATTAGAGTGGAAATGAGACAATATTACAATGGACATTATCATGGGGCTACCAAAGACTCCTAGAAAGAACAATGACATGTTGGTTATTGTTGATCATCTTACCACGCCAGCACATTTTTGTGATATAAGAGAATATCTACCACTGGAACGTCTAGCAAGACTATATATTAATGAAGTTGTGAGACTTCATGATGTACTCCTATCGATTGTTTCCAATAGTGATCCCCGTTTTACATCATGATTGTGAAAAGTCTTTAGAAAGCCCTAGATACTGAACTTCGTTTGAGCACTGCCTACCACCCCCAAACTGATGGACAATCAGAATGAACTATTCAAACCTTAGAAGACATGATGATATCATGATCACTTGACTATCAGGGTATGTGGGATCAATATTTAACTCTGGTGGAATTTTCCTATAATAATATCTTTCATTCTAGTATTCGGATGGCACCATATGAAGTGTTCTATGGACAGAAATGTCGCAGACCAACCTGGTGGGATGACGTTGGTGAAAGAAAACTTTTCAGCACAGAATTGGTGGAAGAAACAATGGAAAAGGTAAAGGTAATCCAAAACCACATCAAAGCATCTCAAAGTAGGCATAACATCAATGCCAATAACCGAAGGAAGGATTTTCAATTTTAGGTAGGAGATCATGTAATCTTGATGGTATCTTCATGGAAGGAAGTTATATGTTTCGGTAAGAAGGGTAAATTGAGTCCCAAGTACATAGGACCTTTCTAAATTCTTGAACGAATTGGGGATGTAGCTGACTGTTTGCCAATGCCTCCAAATCTCTCCAAAGTTCACGATGTCTTCCACGTATCACTGATAAAGGTAAATCAGGTAATTCAAGATTAAAGGAATATTATAATAATTCATAATTATCTTAACACTTGTCCTAACATTATTGGATAAGTAATGGTCGGCCCTGGGAATCTTCGTGTCGATTTTGGGACCCCATGGGGCAACTTATGAGTGATAATGGCACTTTAGATTAATTAACTTAAAGTAATGACCGAAATGACAAAAAAAATATATTTTAGTTAATTAATTTTTACAAGGATTTATATAAGTTATAATTTAGACTATAAAAATTAATTGGAAATATAAAACTATTTCTGACATCATGATAATTTTTTATAATATTTACAGTTCGATTAAAAGAAATTATTTATGACATAATAATGATGCAGTGTTTACCTCATTAAAAAATGATTTAAATAAAAAAGAATATAAATATTAAAATAACATGAAAATATGTTACAATTCTTATTGGATGAAATTATTTCAACTATTAGTCATCTATTATTCATATATAATGTTTTTTGGGCCTTTAGAAACCAAATATCATTATATAATTAAATAATATTATCACGCTGTCCTAAAGAGCCTCTCCTCTCCCTTATAAAAGCCCTCACTTTTAACTAATTCCTCACACCTCTGAAGATTTTTGGCTCAACTATCCTTAGACCAATTAATCCCCTACATTCCTCTTATTATACTATAAGCCTTACCTTAGGCAGAAGGCTTATCAAGAATCCTTATGGATCATACCCAAAAAAAGTTACACAAAAGAAAGGTAACAGTTTCTCTTAACATCATTTATTTTGTTTTACTTCTCTAACACATAAACTCTTTTTATTCCTTTATTATATAATAACACCAGTATACTCAATATATAAGGATATTGTTATGAGAATTATTCAAACTACACTTCACACACATCAATCTAATTGGTGAAAAACACATTGTTTCTGTGGATGGAAAACTAACATCTCACGAAACGATGATTGTTCGATTATCTCCTACCGCCTATCATGGTGACAATTAATATGACACTATATTTATATATGATATATAATATGATTATTTTTTCTTTATGCTTATGTATTTTTCTTTTATAGTATACCTTTAAGGATTCCATTATTGGTAAATGGGATTATTTCATTTGAGGAAACACGAACTACCTCCCCTTAAAGTGATATGAATTGTTAATGCCACATGTGGGATGTATAAAGGATGGAGTTAATGATATTATATATAAAATTATTCTGTAATTATAATATACCAATGTATCATTATATTTTAATTCCATTAAAATATGAAATAGAAATGAAAGTAGTGTTGATGCCTATATACTACTTACCGTCTCCATGAACGCTGAATTTCATTTCTTATCTCCAAATGATATGTAATATTATAAATTCATATTTATAATATAATTATATGATATATATGATTATAAATAATCAATATCACTTTGGATATAATATACTATTGACCACATGGACAACTAGTAAATATAAGGTGTTTACTTTTTTCTCAAGTACAAAATATCGACAAAACGGTCGTTGTTAGCATAAATGTTTTTATAAAGTTTATAACATGCTATTAACTGATATTAAAAGAATAATAAACATTAAAAACGTTCTAAATCATGTAGAATTAACATTAGTTTTTTATTAAGGAGATTAATGAATGACCGAGTCAAGTCAAACACGTGGAAATGCACTTCATCTCAATCTCCTTTCACTGAAGCATATTTTGTTCTAATACATAACTTTATTTTATACACTGTATAAACACCTTTTACGTTTCGTTTAATTAAAAGGGAATATTGTAGAGACCTAAAGCTTGACATACATGGACATTACATTACTTTTGCGGAATACTTATTACCTAACAAAAACAGACACACAAGGTTCGTAATAGTTTTGCATCTTTGGAAACTCAGAATATAATCTTCTAATCGTGTTGAAAGATCATCAACATCTCCCATAAAGATCATCCCCTTTTTTTCTTACCTAAAACCTTTATTTATATCATGGGAAAATTAAAACATAAAAGGGGTGAGCTCAAATTCCCAGTAAGGGTAATCATAGAGAATATAAAACAATCCATAAACATTTGAATGAAAAAAACATGATCATAAAATATATACATCAAAATCATGAGAAAAGACATGATTCATGGAATTATATAAGGAATATAACATAATGGAACATAAACCATGATAAAATATAATGGGAATGAAACATGTAATTGTGGAAACCGTTCAGCACATGTTATGATTTACATAGTAGCCAAGGCATTACTGCCAAGTCCATCTTAGTGGACAAAGTCCCTTTCTAAATCGAGTTCACTCATCATTTCAGTCTGGTAACACTGAACCGAATTAACATACCGTTCCAGACATGTGTATCTCATTAGATATAAATCATTACCCAATGCATTGGTGGGAGATATAGTTCCCACCAATCTCATTATGAAATCATTTTTACTTGTTCCACAAAATAAACTTAAAACATTCATCATAACCCAGAGAATAAAATGTGTTTCATAAACATCATCCCATCATCCCATATCCATATAAAACAAATGGAAATTTCACCATAAGAAAAGTGAAACCATGTAAATTATACGGACATTAAACTTGAAACATACACATATGAAATAATGTCATAATAGATGTAAAATGGTTTAGCTAATACATTTGAAATGATTTCTTCATGAAAATATCCTTTCTTCTTTAAAATAATTTTCATTCACAAAATGCCATGAAATTTTAAAAGAAAAGTGTTTTGTTGAAAATAGTCATAATATCTTTTAGAGTAAGCTTCATTAAAATGAGGCGTTATGAAACCATAAAAATCTGGTCACGCCGTATAAGTTAAAAATAACATTTTTCTCGTACTTTTGTCGGAAAAGTCAAAAAGTACCACGTAAAAGAAGGATTCCTTACACACCGTGTAGTAAAAGTAAAAATGGGGAAAATGACTTTAAATATACACGAAATCATTTTTATAAAACATGGACATGGATGATAAATATAACCCCAGTGAATACTTACGAATATATAATCTCGGATAAGAGTGAGATTTGAATAGTTATCCCTTACCATAGGTCCGATAAGCTTTGTACATTTCTGAACCTCTTTTACAATGATTTAAATAATTTCATTGACTTATTACAGAATAATATTCATTTTTATGATATCTTAATTTGGGTTACTTATGACTTTATATTACCCGTTCTTTTGTAAGTTCCATGTTAAATCAACGTTTTTGGTTAAATCGTTTTATTTATCATATGTGTTTGGACTTGTTGTTATAGATATTGTTACTTATATCTTGATTTACATAATTCCAGAATGTAAAACATGATTTATATGTAATATATATTTATTATATACATATATATATGATAGATCGATTAAATGGAATGAAATACACCGTTCATGGAGACGATAGGTCGTACGTACGCATGAATATTGTTTTCGTTTCCTCATTGAATTGAAAGGAATTAATTGGATGACATATATATATATACATAAATATAGTAACATTATTATGTAATATATTTCCTGATTACTTATTATATATACATTATAATCATTCATGAATGGATATTCATTGAGAATGAATCTCATCGCGTCGTGGAGACGGTAGTCCGTACATACGCATAAGCGATGATACCGTTCCCATAATTATTTAATTGAATTGGAGTGGATGATACAGTATATAAGAATGAGTATGATGTTATAATAACTATGTATACTTATTCTTTACACCATTATACCCATCCAAGTAAGGTGGTGTTGGAAAAACATATTACACCACAGGATGGAGACGGTATTCCGTACGTACGCACGCACGGTGATTTCATTCTCCATAGGATGGATAGATATTGAAATAGGGTTGTTTCATAATTATAATAACATATCAGTATATGAGTGATACTTATGTTATTACTTCATAAAGGAAAAACTAAAGAAGAATAAGTAGAAGAAGAAATAAAGTTGAAAGAATCGGTAACAGATATTACCTCTTCTTTCGACATGCCTTTTTAAAACCTCCTCTTAGAGTAGTAATATTGTTCTTTTAAGAATAAAAGATCCTCTAGGATGATTCTAGGGAAGTGGAGAAGAGAAATTTTCAGGTTTTGGCTGAGCTTGAAGTCTCAAAGTTGTGTGAGGAAGAGAGGGAGGAGGTTCCCTTTTATAAGGGAGGAGAGGGGCACCTTTGTAATAACTAAAACTATTATTTTCTTATAAAGTCATATTTGGTTTTTAATAGCTCCAAATTGAGTTATTTAGAAGCTAAGGTGGGGATGGTTGGAAATCATCTCATCCAATATAATTTATATAAGTTTAGTTTTCTATTTTTACCCTATCATTTAGATTTAACTTTAAGTTAAATAATTTTTCTTTTACCGTGTCTTATTGTTTTCTTACACTATAAGGTTAATAAACATACTATAACAAGACAAAAGAACCCCAAGTTGTTTATTATTAATATATATAATTTTATCTATGTAAATTGGCCAAACCTTATATTTTTAGGTATAAAATAAGAATTAATAATATAATATTTGTTTTAAAACATATTTTATGTCAATTTTGACACTATTTGGTAATTGATTTTTGTGAAAATCATAACACAATGATTATTTCGAAAAAAGTTAATTAAATCACTACCAACATGTAATATTAACCTATAAATTAGTGTAATTAATAAAAATCATCCAATTACATTTATTTGGGTATTTATAAAATTAATTATGTCAATATTCTATTAATAAGATAATTATTGCATCATATTTGTGTCATAAATAAATTAAATTATTTAATGTCTAAAAATTATAAATAAAATACCATTATGTAGTAAATCGTTTTATATTTATAATTAATATTTATAGTCGAATTTATCAAATGTATAACCCTATATTAAAAATTATTTACTTATTAAACATTGATTTTAACTATTTTAACCCTTCTTTAAATAAATTAATATTAAATGTCGTAATCTAATCCAAGTGTGCCTAAATGGTCATATTTTATTCCTAAGGTTGTTTTTGGTCGAATTAAATTGTCCAATAGAATTATGACACGTTTTAGGGTAATAATAATATAATTTTCATCCTTAATTACCCTATTTACTTTTAACCGTGGTAAATAAAAGTAAAAAGTTACTATTCACCGAAAACTGTTTTCATCACATTGAACCACATTTTAGTCCTTGATATTAACCGCATCTCTCGTATTTTTGAAATTCAATTCACAGAAGTGGTAAAATTTCATTTAAATGAAAAATTCTATTTTTTATCTTCCACTAATTTGTTTCACTATTCATTGAAAATTGAAGTTTTTCAAAAAAAATACCAAAAATTCAGCCTAAGCATTATTTGATATTCCAAATTTAAAATTTATGTCTTTTATTCTAATTCAAAACATATTAGTGGCATTAATTAATTTTAAAATTAATTCCCGTTATCAATACAAATAGCGCATTTTTAAGAAACAATAACTATCAAAAGATTGTTACTTGATTATATCCAATTTCAAAGTGAAATTAATTTCAATGACTAAAATTGGATTAAATGGTAAAAATATATTCTAATTACACTTTAAAACCAATTAAAAATATAATCTATCCATATAAATTATTGCGATGAAAAAAGTTGTTTTTAATTAAAATATAGCATGTTTTTACTATTCATTAAAATATGAATGTTATCAGAATAATATGAAAATTTTATCCAAAGTAAATTTTTATATCCTGATTCTAAAGAATAATTTTATATTTTCAAATTGAACTTATAGACATTTCAGAAACAAGATTTATGGTGGGTGCGCGATCAAAAGGCGGCAAAACTACATTTTTTGAAAAATACTTTTTTTACTAGAAAAATTTATTTTGTTCACATACCATGTTCTAGAAAATGTGTAAGATGATTAATAATGCTATAAAATTCAAAATGTAGTTGATACTATTCATAACAGCTAGTTCATAATAATATTATAACCATATATCGTTGTTTAGTGAAACCTGGTATTGCGTACAACACACACAATCGAGGAAATTCGTGATTGCGTATAATGTAAGCCAAGTGAGGGTTGCGTGTTGTGCAAGACTCCTCCGTTGTTTCATATAACAGAATCCAACCATATTTAAATTATACATTGAATATATATATATATATATATATATACTCAATGTTTCATAGAATAACTACTATCAAAATTGTGTGTAACATGATCAAAGAATAGTGTTGTGTATACAACAAGCTCATACGGTGTTGCGTATAGCGCAAGGTAATCTTGTTGTAGCATAAAACACAATACATCAATGATATTAAAAGTATATTTTTCATAAAATCTCAAGCTGTTACATTCTACCCCCCTTAAAAGGAATTTCACCCTCGAAATTTGTCAGGGTTATTTATCATTAACTATTTGTAGAATCCCACATCGTAAAAAGGAATACTAAAACATAATTTTAAAAACTAAAGTATGAAATGTAACTATTACCCAATGAAATTCATCACTGGGATTCTGTATTGGATAACATATCTTAAAATATGGATATGGAAGAAAAATATAACCATTATGTTCTGATGGAGAGTGGTAGAGAACATGGCTATGAAAAAGCCATCAATCACAAAGACATAGATTTGTGATGATCTAAGGTACCATCTGATTAATCGGATATAAGGGAACTAGGAAAACATTTTTTGATTTCAAGATCATTTCCCTAAAGTTGATGAAATTTGAATTCGATGAAATACTTTCGAGATTTTGGTACAGTCTCAACGTTTGTCGTTCTTTGGACAATTTCCACTTCAACTCTTAAATAAATGAAGTTGAATTTGTCATTCGTGAAGTGTTAGCAGATCATGTGATAGAATGATGGGTCATTAAATCGATCTCAAAAAAAGTTTATAAGAGTTATCAAAAATACATAAGTCCATTTATAGTGAGATTAATCAAATATGGTTCCTAAAATGGACTTATACTTCATATATCATACTGCTTAATATAATAAAAATAGTTTCTACTAAATAGTGACTTCCTGTATGACAGTGGTATGCGATAAAGGACAGTCGCACTTCGATTGTGGGTTCGATTCCCACAGGCTTGTCTGACGCGATGGGTTATCGCCCGTCCTGCAGGTTGTCCTTTTTCTAAAACTACATCACTATAACATTCCATAAATAATATCAAAAACCTTTTATCCTTAAACAATACTAACTTATGTCCATCATAATCCATTCCAATCTTTAGGATTATCCATAATACTGTCGTCCACTCTCAGATTATAGTGAAAACGATTAACTGAGATTTCATATAACAAGCATGTTAATACCATCGTTGGTCCCGATATATCATAAGATAAGTCTTGTTGATCACATTCCAAACATTCGAAGTCCTTAATCATGTATTCTCTTGAAAAATGAATACCAATTGAATCTTAGTGAAAACATGAGTGTTGTCATAAGTTAACTCTTTCTGCATACCAAAACCCCAAAATTCTATATGCTCAAACCATGATATAACTATTTCCTTTTATCAGTCATGAGCTCATGAATACTGTCAAACATTTTATTTTCTCCTTATCCCTTCATTATGTGGATATCATCTTTTTTAAAAAATATCTCAATCACATTCCATGGTTACTGGTACCTTAAAATTATTGAAAACCACAATAGACCAATACATAAATATTCCAATATTCCATGATACTATATACAACATTATTTTGGAATCCCAGTACATAAACACTTAATAATTCCACCACATTGTTGTCATATTCAACATCTCCAATAGTGATTGCATGTGACTTCCCTTTGTCCTTTTCCTTAAGTGGGTGCTCATTTCAATCATCACTAACCCTTGGATTAGGGAATTTAGTAGCATAATGCCCCATTTCCTTTCACTTGAAGCATTGAAGTGTTGATGGTGCGTTCTCTGCAGTCTTTTCTTTATTCACATCATAAGCAACCCGTTTTCCATTACTTCCACACTCAGCTGCTCGATGACCTTATATTCCACACTTAAAACATTTTCTAGTATGTTTAATACAATCTCCACCATGCTTATTTCTACACATTGAGCATATGGAAACATTCATCTTCTTTTCACCATTATTCTGAGATTTCTCCTTGAACTCCATCTTTCGTTTCTTGTAAAAACCATAAGATGGATAAATAACACCAACTTCCACAACGCACAATTTCTTCATAGCTACTAAAGTCTTTTATAGCTAATTCCCTTTGAAGATTTTGATTTAAGCCATTGCAGAATCGATCAACATTACTTTCAGGTTGGATGATAAATCTAGATGCATACCTTGCCAGCCTTGTAAAATTCGCTTCATTTACACCAATCGATTCATCATCCTTTTGCTTTAGTTCAAGAAACTCCTTCTCCATCATTGTTCGAAGAATATGAGGGATGTACTTATTGAAAATAATTTTTTGAACTCGTCCCATTCCATGGACTCAATTTCATCTATTGGCCTCATATTCTTGATAAGATTCCACCATTGATCAGCTTCACCTTCCAAATGATATACTGCTAATATGACTTTATCATGTTCAGATCATTGAGGAACTGAAAATATCTTTTCACTGGTACTGATCCATTGTTCAGTATCAAGTGGATCAGAAGACCCACTGAAAGAAGGTGGATGTTGCCTCATGAAAGACTCAATAGAATATTATTCCATTCTCTGATCATTTGGATGTCCAGAATGATTCATAACTTGTCTAAGTATATCAATATGATTTTTCACTCCATCTCCCATAAAATTTGTTTGTTCACGAGGACAATCATTGCATTGTACATCGCATTGATCATCATGGTTCCTTCGGGTTCCATCCATCATCTGAAACCCAAAAAAGAATACTGTGAGAGGAAAAAATCATGCTAGAGAAAACAACATAGTAAAGGGGGAGTACCATCAATATCTGACTTCTTAGGTTAAATTCTAATATCGTTACAGTAGTTCTATAACTATATCATACACTTATACTTATCATTAGGGACATCCCTAGACATACCTTAGAAATATCTCTAGGGATCTCACTAACATTTCTGTATCCTAGTTTCCAAAGGATGACTAAACCTTTCCTATGATACCAACTGTAGAGACCCGAAGCTTGAAATAAATGGACATTACATTACTTTTGCGTAATACTCAGTACATATCAAAAACAGACACTGAAGGACCATAATAGTTTAGTGTCTTTGGAAACTCGGAATATAATATTCTAATCATGGTGAAAGATCTTCAACATCTCCCATAAAGATATTACCCTTTATTTTCTTACCTAAAACCTTTCTTTGTGTAATGGGGAAATGAAAACATAAAAGGGGTGAGATCAAATGCCCAGTAAGGGTATACATAGAGAACATAAAACAATCCATTAACATTTTAATGAAAAAAACTTGATCATAAAATCTAAACATCAAAATCTTTAGAAAAGACATGAATCATGGAAGTACGTATGGCATATATCAGAATAGAAAATCAACCATGATAAAATATAACTGGAATAAAATATGTAATTTTGGCAACCATTCATCACATTTTATGATTTCCATAGTAGCCAAGGCATTGCTTCCAAGACCATCTTAGTGGACAAAGTCCTTTTCTGAATCGAGTTCACTCCTCGTTTCAGTCCTGTAACACTGAACCAGATTAACTTATCATTCCAGCCATGTCTATCTCATGATATATAACTCTTTACCCAATGCATTGGAGGTAGATATAGGTCCCACCCATCTCATAATTAAATCATTCTTACTTGTGCCACAAAATAAACATAAAACATTCATCATAACCCAAAGAATAAAATGGGTTTCATAAACATCATCCCATCATCTCATAATCCATATAAATAAAATTGACATTTCATCATAAGAAAAGTGAAACCATGTAAATCATAGAGACATTAAACTTGAAACATACAAATATGAAATAATGTCATCTTAGATGGAAAATGGTTTTGATAAAACATTTGAAATGAATTCCTGAGGAAAATATCATTTCTTCTTTAAAATAATTTTCTTTCACAAAATGCCATGAACATTTAAAAGAAAATTATTTTGTTTAAAATAGTCATAAAATATTGTAGAGTAACCTTCATGAAAATTAGGCATTATGAAACCATAAAAATCTGTTCACACCGTATAAGTTAAAAATAACATTCTTCTCATACTTTTGTCCGAAAAGTCAAAAAGTACCACGTCAAAGAATGTTTCCTTACACACCATGTAGTAAAAGTCAAAAATGGGAAAAAGTACTTTAAACATAAATGAAACCATTTTTATTAAGCAGGGAATTGGATGATAAATATAACCCCAGTGAATACTTACGAATAAACAATTTCAGATAAGAGCGAGATTGGAATAGTTATCCCTTACCTTAGGTCTGATATGCTTTGTATGTTTTCGAACCTCCTGTATAATGATTTAAATAATGTCATTGACTTATTACAGAATAATATTCATTGTTATGATATCATATATGGTTCACTTATAACTTTATATTACCCTTTCTTTTGTAAGTTCCATGTTAAAGCAACATTTTGGGTTAAATCGATGTATTTATCGTACGTGTTTGGACTTTTTGTTCATGATATTATTACTTATATCATGATTTACTTAATTCCATAATGTAAAACATGATTTATATATAATATATATTCAGTATATACATATATATATATGATATATCGATTAAATGAAATGAAATACACCGTTCTTGGAGACGGTAGGTCGTATGTACGAATGAACGCTGTTTTTGTTTCCTCATTGAATTGAATGGATTTAATTAGATGACATACATATATATATATAAATAAATCCAGTATCATTATTATGTCATATATTTCATGATTACTTATTATATATACTTTATAATCATTCATGAATGGTTAATCATTGAGAATGAATCTCCTCGCGTCGTGGAGACGGTAGTTCGTATGTACGCACGAGCGATGATATCTTTCCCATAATTATTGAATATAATTGGAGTGGATGATACAATATATCAACATCAGTATGATTTTATTATAACTATGTATAGTTATTCATTACACCATTATACCCATCCTAGTAAGGTGGTGTGGGAAAAAACATATTACACCACGGCGTGGAGACGATATTCCGTACGTACGCACAAGTGGTGATTTCGTTTTCCATATGATGGATAGATGGGGAAATTGGGTTGTTTCATACATATAATAACATATCATTATATGAGTTATACTGATGTTATTACTTCATAACGAAACAACTAAAGAAGAAGAAGTAGAAGAAGAAATAAAGTTGAAAGAATCGGTAACAGATATTACCTCTTCTTTCAACATGCCTTTTTGAAACCTCCTCTTAGGGCACTAAGATTGGACTTTGAAGAAAACCAGAACCTCCAGGATGTTTCTAGAGAATTTTAGAAGTTAAATTTTCAGGGGTTGTCCATTCTTGATGGCTCAATGTGGTGTGAGGAAGAGAGGGAGGAGGTGCCCTTTTATAAGGGAGGAGAGGAGCACCTTTGGAATAACTAAAAATATTATTTTATTATAAAGTCATATTCGGTTTTTAATAGCTCCAAATTCAGTTAGTTAGAAGATAAGGTGGGTATGGGTCTAAATCATTTCATTCAATAGAATTTATACAAGTTTAGGTTTCTCTTTTAACCTTATTATTTAGATTTAACTTTAAGTTAAATAATTTTTCTTTTACTGTGTCTTCTTGTTTTCTTACACTATATGGTTAATAAACTTACTATAATAAGAAAAAAGAACCCAAAGTTGTTTATTATTAATATATATAACCTTATATATGTCATTTGGCCGAACCTTAGAATTTTAGGAATAAAATAACAATTAATAATATAATATTTGTTTTAAAAACTATTTTATGACAATTTTGACACTATTTGGTAATTGATTTTTGTGAAAATAATTACATAATGATTAGTTCGAAAAAAGTTAATTAAATCAATACTAACATGTCATATTAACCTATAAAATTATTTTAATTAATAAAAAGCCTCAAATTTAATTTATTTGGGTATTTATATCATCAATTATGTCAATATTTCATTAATATGATAATTACTGCATCATCTTTGTTTCATAAATAAATTATAATATTTAATGTATAAAAATTACAAATAAAATTCTATTATTTAGGAAATCTTTTTCGCTTTCAAAGTAATATTTATAGAGGAATTTATCGTATGTATTACCCTATATTAAAAATGATTTAATTATTAAACGTTGATTTTAACTATTTTAACCCTTCTTTAAATAAATTAATATTAAATGTCCTAATCTAATCCATGTGGGACTAAATGGTCATATTTTATTCCTAAAGTTGTTTTTGGTCGAATTACACTTGTCCAATAGAATTATGACATGTATTAGGGTAATAATAATATCATTTTTACCCTTAATTACCCTATTTACTTTTAACCGTTATAAATAAAAGTAAAACATTACTATTCACCAAAAAATAGTATCTTCTCATTGAACCACATTTTAGTCCTTGATATTAAACGTGTCTCTCCGATTTTTGAAATTCAATTCACAGAAGTGATAAAATTTCATTTAAATGAAAATTTTGGGTTTTTATCTACCACTTAGTTGTTTCACTATTCATCGAACACTGAAGTTTTTCATAAAAATACCAAAGATTCATCCTAATCATTATTTGATAATCCGAATTCAAAATTGATGTCTATTTTTCCAAATTCAAAACATATAAGTTGAATTAATTAATTTTAAAATTAATTTGCGTTATCAAAACAAATAGCGTGTTTTTAAGAAAACAATAAATATCAAAAAATTGATACTTGTTTATATCCAATTTCAATGAGAAATTAATTCTGATGACCAATATTGGATTAAATGGTAAAAATATATTCTAATTACACTTTAAAACAAATTAAAAAGATAAACTTTCTATATAAATTAGTGCGATGAAAAAATTTGTTTTTAATTAAAATATAGCGTGTTTTTACTATTCATTAAAATATGAAAGTTATCAGAATAATATGAAAAATTTATCCAAAGTAAATTTTTATCTCCTGATTCGAAAGAAGAATTTTATTTTTTCAAATTGAACTTATAGACATGTCAAAAACAAGATTTAAGGTGGGTGCACCATCAAAAGGTGGAAAAACTACATTTTTAAAAAAATACTTATTTTACTCGAAATATTGATATTTTTCACATTCCATGTTCTAGAAAATGTGTAAGATGAATAATAATGTTATAAAATTCAAAATCTACTTGATAATATTCGTAACGACTAGTTCATAAAAATATTATAACCATTTATCGTTGTTTAGTGAAACCTGGTATTGCGTACAACACACGCTATCGAGGAAAGTCATGATTGCATATAATGCAAGCCAAGTCAGGGTTGCCTGTTGTGTAAGCCTCCTCCGTTGTTTCATATAATAGAATCCAACCAAATTTCATTTATACATTGAATATATTTAAATATATATATATATATATTTATATATATACACTCAATGTTTCGTAGAATAACTACTATCAAAATTCTGTGTAACCTGATCCAAGAATAGTGTTATATATACTGCAAGATCCTATGGTGTTGCATATAGCGCAAGGTAATCTTGTTGTAGCATACAACAGAATACATCAATGATATTAAAGGAATATTTTTTCTAAAATCTCGGGGTGTTACAAATATTTTTCAATTTAGTGTTTTTCTAAACGACAAAAAAAAGAATGTTTCTTTTTAACGTAAGCGGTGACTACGACCTTTTTGTCACTGGAAGTATTATTTGGTCTTTGGCTTCCTTATCAAGATGTAATGTTTTTAAAAGGAAAATAAATATCATATATAATTTTACATATTTTTGGTATTGAAAATAGTTTTGATAATGGTTTTGATAGGTTAATATATTGAAACTTTATATTGTTATTTCAATGTGGTAATGTTATCATTCTTTATTTCTTATGTAATTTATTATGATCATGTTATGGTTCTTGGGTCTTATTTATGTATACGGGTGGTTCCGTGATAAACCTAGGGTGGGTTAGCCCGATATTTCTCTCCAATGCGTTGGGTAATGTGTATGAGGTAAACATTAATGTTTCTCCTAAGAGATTTAAGGAATATACTATGATGGGTATTCCAAAGTAACTCCCTATGTATCTATGATATATACAATGTAATTATGTTATGGATTCCACAAGTTACATTAATGATTTATTATTTATATGTTTTATAAATAAATATTATGATTTCATGAGGTATGTAAAAGAGTTCATGTTTTTATGTATTTATGAACTATTTTTTTCATTAATGGTTTTATAACCCTTACTAAGCTTTTTATTCTCATCCCATGTTTTGAAATGTTTTACATAGGACATAAATATTAATAAGTTCAATTATGGGGTCAAGGAAAAGTCATTTTGTCTAAAACATAGAACTAGACATGACCCTTTTTTTCAAGAGTTTTTATTTTAAGAAAAATATTGAAATTGAGTAGAAATTTCTACATTGTAATCTTTTGAGATGAAATAGTTATGTCCAAATTCTCTAAAACTCTGAACCTGGAAAGATCCTTAATGTGAATTATTGGTTTAATTCAGTATTGTGTAATTTTTTATTTTCGGGTCCTTATATTGGGTATTCGAGGTCGGTTTAAATGACTTTAAGAGTTTAGATATTGTTAAATTCATATCCATAAATTACATTATATTGAAATGATATAGCATTTACATGTTACCATGTTTTTTTCACCAAAGAGTTTTCTGTGTTCAGAATGGTTTTTCATAGATGAAACAAGGATTCTATGTTGGGATGACAACAGCTAGAAGAAATCCATCCAAATCAGTAACTTGAGATGGTCGGAATCGGAACTGAACATTTTTTTATAGTGATGACACATCTGACTAGGCTATAAATGGTGGTGGTATCCATGCACGAGATCATCCAGATAAACCACAGGGAAACATTTCAGTAGTGGAGAATTTCATGAGGCAACATCCCCCATCATTAAGAGGATCATTTGACCCTATTCTTATTGAAGTGTGGATTAAAGTACTGGAAAAGCTTTTCGATGTCATGGGTTGTTCAGAACATCAAAAGGTTAATCTCGCTATTTTCCATTTTGACGGCGAAGTTGATCAGTGGTGGTCGATAGTAAAAATTATCAAGGACAGTGAGGATATTTATTATCTTGATTGGGATGAATACAATGGAATGTTTCTTGAGAAATATTTTCCTAAGGTGGTTCATCTTAGAATTTAAAAACAATTCTTGGAATTGAGGCAGGAGGATGAAAAAGTGGCATCTTTTGAATAAAAATTCACTCGACTCTCAATGTATGATCCATGATTCAAACTATTTATTAATATTAAAATAAACCGTTTTTACTTTGGATTAAAGCCAAATTATTGAAGGGATTTTTCATCTAGCGAGTTCAAAAGTTAAGAAAAAACATGTTCGTTGTGCGGAGAAGGTGTAAATGGAGTTTGTTGATGATTGGGTGTTCTTTGACAAACCACAAAATAAGAGAATGAGGTGGTAGGCAAAACGGTAGAACTCTTCAAAATACACTGATGGTTAAAAAATTTAGTTTACAGTTTGGAAAAATTGTGGTAAAAAACATGCTGGGGAATGTCTTATGAATTCGGGTAAGTGCTAGTGATGTATTAAAATGGGATATAATGATCGTAATAGCACTAAAAAAGATCAGGGTAATGGTAAGACAAAATATTATTTACCATCAGTAAAATGTTTTAACGGCACTGAAATTGGTCATTATGCTAATGAGTGCCCAATAAAGAACTCAACTGAGGTAAAGCAGCCAGACTATAAGCAAAACGGGGTGGAGAAATCATTCACAAATACTTCAACAGATGTTGGGCTATCCGATGAAGTAGTATATGGTACACTATTCATTTGTTCAGATTTTTCCAATATGTTGTTTGATTCAGGGTCTACACACTATTTAATTTTTGAGAAGTTTTCTAGTAAATTGTGAATTCTCACTCAAGATATGAATAAATATCATATGGTAAAAAGTACCGGATTAAATTTGGTTACAAAAAGAAAACAAAAGAATCATCATGTCATTGTTTGAGGAAATAATCTACCTGCAAAATTTATTGTTTTGCCTCTAGTAGACTTTGATATTATTTTCGGTATGGATTGGATTTCTATTTATCATGCTAATATTGACTGCAGAGCTAAATAGGTTTCTTTTGATAATGATTTTCAGTTTCTGTACCAGAATGAACCATTGATTTTGATAAATTATCTGGAAACTGAGAAACTAGTAAATGATGGAAATGATTGTTACCTGTCACATATTGTTTAAAACAAAATTACAATTCAGATTAATGATGTGCCAGTGGTAAATGATTACCTTGATGTTTTCCTTTATGAGTTTCCTAGTATTATACCTGATCAGGAAGATGAATATACTGTTGAATTAGTTCTTAATGCTATTCCAATTTCAAAAAACCCTTATCGAAAGGCTCAAATTGAACTTTTAGAGTTAATGAAGCAATTTCAAGAGTTATTATATAAAGGTTTCATTCAACCAAGCACATAACCATGGGGGGATCATATATTGATTGTTTAAACAAAAGATGGTTAAATGAGACTTTTCATTGATTATACAGAATTGAATAACATCATTGTTATGAACAAGTATCATTTACCTCATATTGATGATTTTTTGGATCAGCACTTGGGAGCTCAGTATTTTTTGAATATTGACATGAGATGAGGGTACCATCAGTGGAATTGAATGAAGCATAAATTCTGAAGACCTTGTTTCGTACAATATATGGACATTATGAATTTGTAGTTATGCCTTTTGGTTTAACCAATGCACCTATAGTAATCATGGATCTTATCAATTAAATTTTCCATGAGTTCTTGGATAAGTTTGTTGTTGTATTCATTTATTATATTTTGTTTTATTCCAAAAGTAAAGAAGAACATTAAATTCATTTATGGGTTGTCTTGAAAACCATAAATGAAAAGAAACCATTCTGGAAATTCAGAATGTGTGAGTTTTGTTTACTAAAAATTTCATTCCATGGTCACATTGTTTCAAATACTGGTATAACTTTTGATCCTGCTAAAACATAAGTTGTTTAAGAATGGCCAAAACCCACAAATATAACCCAGATCCATAGTTTTCTTGAATTGGAATATTATTAATATAGGTTTATTGAAATATTTTCATGGTTATCTAGGTCAATGACTTAGTAAACATCGAAAGTTGTTAAGTTCATCATGACAAAAGAATGTGATGATTGTTTTCATGAATTGAAAAGATGATTGGTGAATGCTCTAGTTTTGGCACTGCCATCTAGAAATGTTGAGTTTTTTATCTACAATGATGTTTCGCTGAAGTGATTGGGTTGTGTCCTAATGCAGAATGATCAGGTAATTGCTTATGCTTCATGTCAGTTGAAACCACATGAGTTAAATTACCCTAAACATGATTTGAAATTTGCTGCTATTTTTTTTAATTAACAATTTGGAGGCATCATTTATAATGATTAATATGTGAAATATATATTGTACACAAAATTTGAAAGTATATATTCACTCAAAAAAATTAAATATGAGATAGTGTAGATGGATAGAATTAATCTAGTATTATGAATGCAAGATCCATTATCATCCAGGAAAAGAAAATATAGTGGATGATGATTTGATTCGAAAAAGTAATGCATTATTAACGATGTTACATTAGGAATGAGATCCTTTGGTTTTTTCTTTGATTATCTTTGGAATAGATGTTTTTGGTGGTGGAAATTCTTCTATTTTGTATTAGGGGTCAGTGAGATCATATCTACCAGTAAGAATTAGGCAGGCATCGAAAGAAGACAGTGAGTTATAGAAAAATGTAGAGTTGGTTCATAAGGGTTTGTTTATTGAATTTAACATTGATAATGATTGTGTTTTGATATTTGGAAAGATATTATGTATGTCTTGTGATTTACAATTGAAGAATGGGTATTTATGTGAAGCTCATGGTTCCTTATTTTCAGTTCATCCTTTCAGTACTATGATGTACATAGATCTTCGAGAGTATTAATGGTGGGGTGGAATTAAAAAAGATATTGTTGACTTTACTATGAATTGTTTGATTTTTCGATCGGTTAAATAATAGTGGCAGTTACCAAAAGGTATGCTTCAGTCATTACTAGTTCTAGTGTGGAAATGAGAAAATATATCAATGTACTTCTGTTGTTGGATTACTAAAGACATCTCGATATAATAATGCATTATGGGTTATTGTTGATCGATCGAATAAATTTGCTCATTTCCTATCTATTAGAGATACATTGTCTCTAGATCAACATTCACTGTTGTATGTTAAAGAGATATTCAGGTTGCATAGAATTCCCCTCTCCATTATAATAGATCGTGATCCCTAGTTTACTTCTATCATTTTGAAAACCATTCAGAAGCTATTGGGTAATGAATTAAATATTTTTACATATTTTTATCCTCAATTATATGGGCAGTCAGAAAGTAAAATTGAGACCTTAAAGGATAGTCTATGTTCTTGTTCACTAGATTACTAGGGCTATTGGGACCATCATCTTTCTTTTGTTAAATTTTCTTATAAAAACAATTTTCCTTCCAGTATACAGATGGATGCATTTAAGGCATTATATGGAAAGAGTTGTCGAACACTAGCTTTTTGGAATGAATTAGGTGAAATAAAGATCATGGGGGAAAAATTTGTAGAAGATATGGTAGAAACAGATCAGTTGATTCAAAATAACATTAGAATAGCTCAGAGCAGGCTGAAAAGCTATGTGGATAACCAAAGAAAGGTTCTTTCTTTTATGGTAGTAGATCATGTCTTTCTCAAGGGTTCTCCATCTAAAAGTGTGATGCATTTTGGTAAGAAGGTAATGTAGAGTATGAGGTTCATTGGACATTATGAAATCATGTATAATGTTGGATCTATTGTATATAGAGTGGCTTAACATCCATGTTTATCCCATGTACACAATGTTTTTCATGTTTTGATGTTGAGAAAGTATATTCCAGATCCATCGCATGTTTTGAGCCCATAGGTAGTTTAGTTGGAAGAGAATATTTCTTATGAAGAACAACCAGTCCAGATTCATGACCGTAGAGAGAATGTGTTTTGGAATAAAGTAATTCACTATGTAACGGTTTTGTGGAAAACCCATATGGTTTAAGAAGCAATGTTGGAATCTGAAAATGCTATTAAGGATAAATAACCCCCACTTATTTGATAAGTGGAGAAAAATTGGGAGGATGCAATTTCCAAAATGGGGAAGGATGTAAAATCATAGGTAAATAAATAATAATACATTTTGAAATTTATTAATATTTGTGAATTAAATATTAATTTTACATTAAATGGGTTTCTATGTTAGATAGCGTACTTGATACACAACTACGAGTTTCGTTGAAATCATATACTCCACACTAATAATATAATTTTATTGTTTTAAATGGTAGTTAAATCATTTCTATTGTATTGGATGGAATGAACATAACTAACTACAATATGATTATACATGTTTATTAAATTTATTTACATTTCTCATATATATTTTGGATCCTTAAAATGTTAATGAATCTTATTTTAAGAAAAATTAATATTAAAAGCTCGATTTACTTCATTTTAAGGGGGAACCCTGATTAAATCTAGTTTTTTGTAACTTTTATATGTTCTATAAGACAAAATAAAATTCTTTTTAATAATGGCGTCATCAAAATTTACTTTGGGTAAATTTTTGGGATTCTTGTGATAAGGATCATTTTTTAATGAAGAATGAAAATATTGTATTTTAATTAAAAATTGTGTTTTAAGATAGTTTATTTATGTGTTTAGATTATGTTTAATATTTGTTTTAAAGTGTAATAAAATATATTTTTTCCATTTAATCCAATGTTGTTTATTTTAATTAATTTCACTTTGAAATTGGATATAAACAAATATCAATCTTTTGATAGTTATTATTTCTTTAAAATACGATATTTGTTTTGATAAAATGAATTAATTTTTAATTAATTAATGAAAATTATGTGTTTAGAATTTGGTAATATATAATTAATTAGTAAATTTGGAATATCAAATATAGTTAAGGATGAATTTTTTGTATTTTTATGAAAAACATCAATGTTTGATAAATTCTAGAACCATATAGTAGTAGCTACAAATTATTTTTTCCTTGTATTGAAATTTTACCGCTTCTATGAATTTAATTTCTATAATAAAACATACTTGGCTGTTTTTAGTAAATAAAAAGTGGTCCAATAAGATGAACATAATTTTTGGTGAATAGTAACATTTGACTTCTATTTACCGAGATTAAAGGTAAATAGTGTAATTCAAGAAAAAAAAATATTATACTAATTCAAAATTACCTTAACCCTTGTCCTATACTTAATGGATGAGTAATCTCCGACCATGGGAATCCTGGGGTTGATTTGGGGACCCCATGGTGTCACTTATGAGTGATATTGACACTTTATATTAATTAACGTAAAGTAATGACAAAACTTACATAAACAAATATCATTAGTAAATTAATTTTTACATGGGGTTATATAAGTTATCATTTCAACAATAAATATTCACTATAAATCTAATGTGATTTCCTATATCGTGGTATTTTTTTATAATTTTTGCACATCGAATAAATTAAATTATTTTTGACACAATAATGATGCAATGTTTACCTCATTAATAAATGAGTTACATAAATAAGATTATAAATATTAAAATAGCTTCCCAAAACTATAAAATTAGTATTGGATGAATTTATTTTGACCATGAGTGATATAATCTTCTTCTTTAATGAATTTTGGAACTTTATAAACTGAACATCATTATATAATAAAATAATATTATCACACATTCCTAAAGAGCGCGTCCTCCCCCTTATAAAAATCCCTCATTTCTAACCAATTCCTTACACCTCTCATGATTTTTGGCTCATCAAAACTCTGCCCAATTGAGATACCTACAGCCCCCTTCTTTTCCTATAATCCTTATATTAGGCATAGGGAACTTCAAGAAACCCCTTTGGATCATACCAAAAAGAGTTACCCAAATTAAAGGTAACAATTTCTATTAACATCTATTCTTTTATTTTACTTCTCCATCCACAAACTCTTTTTATTCCTTTATTTTATAACAACAAATCTATCCTCAATATACTAGGATGTTGTTATGAGAATGATTCAAACTATACATTCAGACACCTCAATCTAATGGGTGAAGAACATACTGATTTTGTGGATGGAAAACTAACATATCATGAATCAATGATTGTTCGATTTTCTCTTACCACCTATCATGGTGGTCATTCATATGATAATATATTTATATATGATATATATTATGTTTATTTTTTCTTTATGCTTATGTATTTTCTTTTATATAATACCTTTATGGTTTCCATTATGGTTAAACGCGATAATTTCATTAGAGGAAATGTGTACTACCACCCCCTCAAAGTGATATGACGTGTTAATGCCATATTTTTTATGTATAAATGAACGATTTAATGATATTATATATTATATTATACTTTATTATAATATACATATGTATCATTATGTTTTAATAAAATTAAAATTCAAAATAGAATTGAATGTAGCATTCATGAGTTTGTACGACTTACCATCTCTAGGAACGGTGCATTAAATTTCTTAACATAAAACGATATGTACTATTATAAATTAATATATATACTATATTTATATTATATATATTACATATAAATAATTAATATCATTTTGAATATAATATACTATTTACCACATGGAATACTAGTAAATATATGGTGTTCATTTTTTCCTTAGGTACCAAATATCGAAAAAACTACCATTATTAATTTAAATGATTGCATAATGTTTATAACATGTTATTAAGTGATATAAAAAGAATAATAATCTAACAAAATGTTTATAAGAGAGTAGAAAGTATCTTTAGTTTATTGTTCTAGAGATTAAAAAACGATCGAGTCAAGTCATAAATGGGATAAGGGACTTCATCTCAATCTCTTTTCACTGAGACATATTTTGTTCTAATATAGGAAATTATTTTATACATTGTATAAAAACCTTTGAATTTTCATTTCATTCAAATCATATGATTTTTTGAGAAGATTTTTACTAAATGAAGGAAAAATAATGTTTCTTTTTAACTTAAGCGGTGACAACGACCTTTCCACCACCGCAATTATTATTTAATTTTTGGCTTCCATAACATGCCGTAATGTTTTTAAAAGGAAAATAAATACCATATACTATTTTACTTATTTTTGGTATTGCAAATGGTTTTGATGTGTTAATATATTGAAATATTATCTTTTTATTGCAATGTGGTTATGTTTTCTTTCTTTTATGCTTAGGTTATATGTTATGATCATGTTGTGGTTCTTGGGAAATTATTTACGTATACAGGTAGTTCTTTGATAAACCTGTGGTGGTTGATCCCGAAATAGATATCTAATGCATTGGGTAATGTGACGAAGGTTAACGTGACTGTTTCTCCAAAGAGATTTAAGGAATATACTGTGATGTGTATTCCAAATAACTCCCTATGTAGCTATGATTGCTACAATGTAAGTATGTTTTGGATGCCACAAGTTATCTTTATGATTTTTGATTTCAATAAGGTATTCATAAATATTATGATTTCATCAGGTAAGTAAAAGAGTTCATGTTTTGTATGTATTTATGAGCTAATGTTTTCATTCCATTTTTATAACCTTTGCTGAGCTTTTTTATGCTCATCCCATGTTTTGAAATGTTTTCACACGACATATAGATGAATAGGGTCATGGATGGGATCAAGGAAAAATCTGCTGTCCAAAACATGGAATTAGACATGATTCTTTTTTAAAGAGTTTTTTCTTTTATGAAAAAATTGGAAATTGACTAGAAGTCTCTAAATTTTAATCATTTGAGATGTAATAGTTGTGTCTTAATTCTCTAAAACAATAAACTTGAAAATATACTCAATGTGAGTTATTCATTTAATGAAACATTAAATAATTATTCATGGTCAGGTCCTTATAGTTGGTATCAGAGGCCAGTTTATATTACTTTAGGAGTTAGGGTATTATTAAATTCATAACCATCAATTACTTTATAATGAAATGATATAGTATTTATAGATTATAATGTTGCTTCGCCAAAAATATTTTTGTGATCATAAAGGTTTTCCGCAGAGGAAACATGGAAGATATGTTTGGATGACATCAGAAGGAAGACAACCATCCTAATCAGAAAACTGAGATGGTCGTAATAGGAAATTAACTGTTTGTAGAAGTGATGGCAGAGTTGACTCAAGTATAAATGGTGGTTCTAACCATGCTCGAGAATAGCTAAATCAAAAACATAGGAACATGTTAGTAGTGAAACATTTCATGAGGCAACATCCCCCATTATTTAGAGAATCATCTGACCATGTGCTAGCAGAAGGTTGTATTAATGCTCTGGAAAAGATTTTCGATATCATGGGTTGTTTAGAAAATCAAAAGGCTAGTCTCGATGTTTACCGTGTTGATGGTGAAGCTGATTAGTAGTGGTCTATGGTAAAAATTATTAGGGATAGTGAAGATATTGATACTCTTTATTTGGATGAATTCAATGGTATATTTCTTGAGAAATATTTTCCCAATGCGGTTCATCTAATAATGAAAATACAATTCATGGAATTGAGGTAAGAGGATGACTCATTGGCAGTTTATGAAGAAAAGTCCACTGGACATGGAAGGTATGATCCAAATTTCATGTGTGATATTGATATTAAAATAAACCATTTTTACAAAGGATAAATGCCAAAGTATCGAAGGGATTTAACATCTCGAGAGTTCAAAAGTTAGGAAAAACTTGTTTGTTGTGCGGAGAAGGTGGAAATTCAGTTTTTCGATGAACATGGGTTCATTAAAAAAACAGAATTCGAGGACGAGGTGGCAGGCAAAAGGGATGAACTCTTGAAAAAATTATAATAGTAAGAAACATAAGTTTAATGTTTGTGGAATTTGTGGTAAAAACATGCTGGGAAATGTATTCAAAATTCCGGTAAGTTCTACTAAAGTGGTAAAATTGGAAATAAGGCTTGTAACTACACAGAAAAAGTTCAGAGTAATGGAATGAAAAAAATATGATTTTCTATCAATAATATTTTTTATGTGCAATGAAATGGGTCATTATGCGATTGAGTGTCCAACAAAGAACTCAACTGGGGGAAATCAGCCAGACTACAAGTACCAAGGGCTGGTGAAATACATTGCAAATCCTTCAGTAGTTGTTGTGCCCTCAAATGAAGTAGTATCATGTACACTGTTTGTTAGTTCATATTTTTCCAATATGTTGTTTGTTTCAGTGTCAACACACTCTTTTATTTCTGAGATTTTTTTTTGTAAATTGGGAATTTCGTCTCAATAAATTAATATTGATCTTATGGTAAAAACATCTAGAAGAAATGTTGAAACTAAAATAAAACATAAGAATATTCATGTCCTTGTGTGAGGAATGAATAAACCTTATAATCTTGTTGTTTTTACTCTAGTTGAGTTTGATGATACTTGCGGTATAGATTGGCATTCTATTTATCATGCCAAGATTGACTACAGAGCTAAAGATATTTCTTTTCAGAAAGTTTTTTAGTTTTTGTAGAAGAATTAACGATTGATTTTGATAACATATTCAGAATATGAGAAACTAGTAAATGATGGAAATTATTGTTACATTGAACATATTGTTGAAAAATAAGGAACTATTCATATTAATTTTGTGCCAGTGGTAAATGAGTACCTTGATGATTTTCTTAATGAGTTGCCTAGTATTATACTTGGTCATGAAGTTGAATTTACTGTTGACTTAGTTCTTGATGCTATGCCAATTTCAAAATTCCCTTATCGAATGGCTCAAATTTAACATTTAGAGTTAAATAAGCAGTTTCCAGAGTTATTAGATAATGGTTTCATTCGACCTAGCACATCACGATGGGGTTCTCCTATCATGTTTATTAAAAAGAAAAATATTTCAATGAGATTTTGCATTGATTTTAGAGAATTGAATAACATCACAATTAAGAACAAGTATCCTTTTCCTCATATCAAATATTTGTTTGATCAGTTCCTAAGATATTCGTATTTTTCAAGGATTGAATTTAGACCGGGGAACCATCATTTTAATTTGAAAGATGAAAACATTCTGAAGACCATGTTTCATACTAGATATGTCTATTATAAATTTGTAGTTATGCCTTTTGGTTTAACCAATGCACCTGTTGTATTCATGGATATAATGAATAGAATTTTCTGTGAGTTTATGGATATGTTTTTGGTTGTGTTCATTGATACTATTTTGGTTTATTCCAAAAGTAAATAGGAACATGAATGTCATTTATGGTTTGTCTTGCAAACCATAAAAGATAGGAAACTACGTGGGAAATTTAGCATGTGTGAGTTTTGGTTGCAACAAATTTCTTTCCATTTTCACATTGTTTCAAAAATGGCATAATAGTTGATCCTACTAAAACAAATGTTGTTGAAAAAAGGCCAAGACCCAAAAATATAACTGAGATCTATAGTTTTCTTGGATTGGAAGGTTATTACCATATGTTTGTTGAATGTATTGCGTGGTTATCTAGTCCAACGACCATGTTAACTCAAAAATGTGTTATGTTCATCTGGAAAAAAGAAAGTGATTATTGTATTCATGAATTGAAAAGAAGATTGGTGAATGCTCTAGTTTTGGCACTTCCATCCAGAAGTGGTGAGTTTTATATATACAAGGATGCTTTATTGAAGGGACACAGTTGTGTCCTAATGCAAAATGATCACGTAATTGCTTATTCTTTAGGTTAATTGAAACCACATGAGTTAAATTACCCTACACATGCTCTTCAATTAGATGTTATTGTGTTAGCGTTAATAATTTGGAGGCCTCATTTGTAGGGATTAAAATGTGAAATATATATTGACCACAAATGATTAAAGTATATAATCAATCAAAATGTGTTAAACTAGACATAGATGAGATTGATAGAGTTAATCATGGATTATGATTGCACGATCCATTACCATCTGGTAAAAGGAAATAAAATGGTTAATGCCTTGAGTCGAAAAAATAATTATTTTTTAACCATGTTGCTTTTGGAATGAGATCCTTTGGTTTTTTATATGATAAACATTTTCATAGAAGTTTTTGTTGTAGAAAATTATTTTTTTGTATCAGGTGTCAGTGACCTCATCTATATTAGACAAAATTATGCAAGCATAGATGGAAAACTATGAGTTATAGAAAAAAGTATAGTTGGTTCAAAAGGGTAAGTTCCCTGAATTTAACATTGATAATGATTGTGTTTTGAGATTTAGAAATAGATTATGCCTGCCTTGTGATTCACAGTTGAAGAATTCATTGTTAAGTGAAGCTCATAGTTCCCTATTTTCAGTTTATAATGGTAGTACTAAGTTATACAATGATCTTCAGGAGTATTACTAGTGGGATGGAGTTAAAAGAGATTTTGTTGACTTTACTGTGATGTGTTTCACTCGTTAATAGGATAAAGTAGAGCAGTAGTTACCAAAAGGGATGCTTTAGTTGTTACTGGTGCTATAGTGTAAATTTGAACGTATATCAATGGACTTAATTATGGGATTACTGAAGACATCTCGAGGTAATAATGAAAATCTGGGTTATTGTTGATCGATTTACTAAATATTCTCACTTCATTCCTATTAGAGATACTTTGTCTCTATATCAACATTCTTGGTTGTATGTTAAAGAGATAATAAGGTTGCATTGGGTTCCCCTCTCCATTGTATCTGATCGTTATCCCAGGTTTACTTCTAAATTATAGTAAGGCCATAAAAAGTCATTGAGTACTGGATTAAATTTTAGTACAACTTTTCATTCTCAATCAGATGGGCAGTCATAACATAAAATTCATATCCTTGGGGATATGCTATGTGCTTGTTCACCGGATTACCAGGGATTTTGGGACTAACATCTTTCTTTGATTTAATATTGTTATAATAATAGTTATTAGTCTAGTATACATATGTCTCCATTTAATTCATTATATGGAAAGCGTTGTCGAACTCCATATTATTTGGATTAAGTGTATGAATGAAATATCATTGGAGGATAATTGATAGAAGAGATGGTAGAAACAGTTCAGTTGATTAAGAAGAGCATGAGAACAGCTCAGAGCATGATGAAAAGTTATGTGAATAACCAGAGGATGGGTCTTTCTATTGAGGTGGGTTATCATGTCTTTTCAAGGATTCTACATGGAAAAGTGTGATGCATTTTGGTATGAAGGTATAGTTGAGTCTGAGGTTCATTGGGCCTTTTGAAATCATGGAAAAAGTTGGAATAATTTCATAAATAGTGGATTTACCTCCAATTTTATCCCATGTAGACATTGTTTTTCATGTTTCGATGTTGAGAACATATATGCCAGATCCTTCTCATGTTTTGAGCCCAGATGTAGTTCAGTTGGAAGAGAATATATCTTATGAAGAACAACCATTCTAGATTATTGATTGTAGAATGGAAGTGTTTCAGAATAAGGAAATTCATTATGTAAAGGTTTTGTTGAAAAAAATATGGTTAAAGAGGCAATGTGGTAATCAGAAAATTCTATGAGGTATAAATACCCCAAGATATTTGATAAATGAATAAAAATTGTGAAGTCGATATTTCTAAAAGGGGGGAGGATGTAACATCCCAGTTAAATAAAGAATAAGACAACTTCATATTTACAAATATTTTGTAATTTAATTTTAATTTTATGTTAAAGGTGTTTCTAGGTTCGATAGCATACGCGATACGCAACAACGGGTTTATTTGAAATCATATGTTACACACTAATAATATAATGTTTTTATTTTAAACGGCAGTAAACTCCTAGGCATTTTATTTGCGGGAATGAACAAAACTCACTACAATATTATTATACATGTCTGTTAAATTTATTAACATTTATCCAATAAAAGTAAGAGGCTTAAAATGTGAATGAATCTAATTTTAAGCAAAATATTCATTAAAAGGTCGATTTACCACCTTTTAATGGCAAACCCTCATTAAATCAAGTTTTGGTCACTTTTATATGTTCTATTTTACAAGATAAAATTATTCTTTAGAATAGGGACATAAAAACTTACCTCATGTAAATTTGTGGGATATTTCCGATAAAGTTCATATTTTAATGAATAGTGAAAATACTTTATTTTAATTCAAATATGTGTTTTAATCTAGTTTGATTATATGGTTATATTATCTAATTAATTGGTTTTAATGTGTAATTAGAATATATTTTTAACGTTAAATCCTATTTGGTTTATTGTAAATAATTTCACTTTGAAATTGGACATAAACAAATATCAATATTTTAATAGTTATTGTTTCTTAAAAATACGCTATTTGTTTTGATAACGGGAATTAATTTTATGATAATTAATGAAAATTTAATGTTTAGTATTTGGTAAAATAGACATCATTTTTTGAATTTGGAATATCAAATATATCTTAGGCTGAATTTTTTGTATTTTTCTAAAAAAAACTATTTTGATGAATATCGAAACCACTTAATAGTAGTTAAAAAAGGTTAATTTTTCATTTAGATGAAATTTTACCTCTTGTGTGAATTTGAATTCTAAAATCTAACATACATGGTTGTTATTTGTAACTAAAATTTGGTTCAATAAGATGAAAAATAATTTTTGGTAAATAATAACTTTTGATATTTATTTATCGCGGTTAAAGGTAAATATGTTAATTCAAGGTAAAAAAGAATATTATACTAATTCATATTATCTTAACACTTGTATTAACCTTATTTTATGAGTTATGGACGACCATGGGAATCCTTGGGTCGATTTTGAGTCCCCATGGAGCCACTTATGGGTGATAAGGACACTTTAGATTAATTAACTTAAAGTAATGACAAAAATGACATAAACAAATATCTTTTGGTAAATTAATTTTTACAAGGGGTTATATAAGCAATGTTTTAAACTGTAGATTTTAATTGGAAAAATAAAAATATTTCCTATATCATGGTATTTGTTTTATAATTTTTATACATCAATGAAATTAAAATATTTATGACACAATAATGATGCAATGTTTATCTCATTAATAAATGATTTAAATAAATAATATTATAAATATTAAACTAACATCGAAAACCTATCCAATTCTTATTATATGAATTTTATTTCGACCACGAGTCATATTATTTTCATTATTAATGATTTTTGGACCCTTAGAAACCAAATATCATTATATAATTAAATACTATTATCAAACATTCCTAAAGAGACCATCCCCCCATTAAAAAACATCAATTCTAACCAATCCCTCACACCTCAAAAAGCATTTTGACTGGTCCAAAATCTAACCAATTAATCTCTCTACAGCCCTCTTCTCACCCTAGAATCATTACCATAGGCATAAGGCACTTCAATATTCCGTTTTGGATCATACCAAAAAGAGTTACCCAATTTAAAGGTAATGATTTTCTTTTAACTTATTTTCTTTTATTTTACTTCTACTACCCATAAACTATGATTATTTATATATTTAATAACAAAACCAATGTCCTCAATATACAATAATGTTTTTATGAGAAGTATTCGAACTACACTTACACAAAATTTCATTTAATTGGTGAAAAACATACTATTTCTATGGATGGAAAACTAACGCCTCACGAAATAATGAATGTTAGATTATCTCCTACCGCCTATCATGGTGTCCATTAAGATGACAAGATATTTATATATGATATATATTATTTTTATGTTTTCTTTATGATTCTGTATTATTTTTATCATAACTTTATGGTTTTTATTACGAGTAAATGTGATAATTTCATATGTGGAAGTACAGACTACCGCCCCCTCAATGTGATAAAACTCATTAAAGCCATATGTGGGACGTACAAAGGATTGATTTAATGATATTATATATAATATTATACTATAATAATAATATAACAATGTATCATTATGTTTTCATTCCATTAAAATATGAAATACAAATGAAAGTAGCGTTCATGCGTATGTACGACTTACCCTCTCCATGAACAGTGCATTTCATTTTTAATATCTGAATGATATGTACGATTATAAATTCATATATATTCTGGATATATATGAGATATATGATATCTAAATAACAAATATCATTCTGAATATAATATAATATTGACCACATGACATACTTGTAAATATAAGGTGTTCATTTTTTACTCAAGTACAAAATATCGACAAAGTGACTGTTATTAACTTAAATGATTGCATAATGTTTATAACATGGTATTAAGTGAAATAAACATGTAAATAAACATGAAAAATATTCTTAGCCAAGTAGAAATTATCATTAGTTAATTATTCATGAGATGAAAGAACGATTGAGTTAAGTCGTAAATGAGGTAAGGGACATCATCTCAATCTCCATTAATTAAGGAATATTTTGTTCTAATACATGACCTTCATTTATAGGCTGTATAAAGACCATTGAATTTTTATTTCATTCAACGGGATTCATTTTCTACGAATCGTTTTACTAAACAAAAATAATAATGTTTCTCATTAACGTAAGCGGTGACAACAACCTTTCCACTACCCCGAGTAATTTTTGACCTTTGGCTTTATTAATAAGTCATAATGTTTTTAAATGGAAAATAAATACCATATACTATTTTCTGTATTTTTGATATTGAAAATGGTTTTGATAGGATAATATATTGAAATTTTTTATTGTTATTGCAATGTGGAAATATTATATTTGTTTTAGGCATATGTTATGTTTTATGATCATTTTATGGTTCTTGGGAATTATTTGCAAATATAGGTGGTTCTATGATAAATATATGGCAGGTGAGCCTGAGAAAGCTCTCCAATTCATTGGGTAACGGGACAGAGGTAAACATGAATTTTACTCCAAAGTGATTTAGGGAATATATTGTGATGGGTATTCCAAAATAACTCCCTTTGTAGCTATGAAAACTACAATGTAAGTATTTAATGGATTCCATATGTTTCCCTTATGATATAATATTTCTATGTGTAATTCATAAATCTTATGATTTCATGAGGTATGTAAAAGAGTTCATGTTTTGTATGTATTTATAAACTAATGTTTTCTTTTATTATATTATTACCCTTAATGAGCTTTTTATTCTCACCCCATATGTTTAAAATTTTTCAGAGGACATAAATATGAATAGGGTCAAGGATTTGATCAAGGAAAAATCATGCTATCTAAAACATGGAAATAAAAATGGCTCTTTTATTCAAATGTTTTTATTTAATGAAAAAATGGAATCATAGTAGAAGTGTCTACTTTGTAATCTTTTGAGATGTAACAGTTATGTCTGTATTCTATAAAACTCTAAACCTGAAAAGATCTTCAATGTGAATTATTCATTTAATTCAATATTATGTAATGTTTTAAGGCAGAGTCATTATAGTTAGTATCAGTGGTCGGTTTAGATAACGTTGGAGTTGGGGTATTGTTAAATTCATATCCGTAAATTTCATTATATGGAAATGATATTGAATTTATAGATTACCATATTGCTTTGCCAAAGATATTTCTATGTTCAGAATGGTTTTCTACAAAGGAAATAGGGAAGCTATGTTGGGACGACATCAAGAGGAAGAAAAACCTTCCAAATCATTATCCCGAGATGGTCAGAATCAGAACTGAACAGTTTGTTTTAGTGATGGCCACATGTGACTCATGCTATAAATTTTGGCGGTATCCATGAATGAGGACAGCCAGATCAACCATAGAGGAACATGTCAGTTGTGGAGAATTTCATGAGGAAACATCCCCCATGGTTCAGAGGGTCATCTGACCCTGTTCTAGTAGAAAGGTGGATTAGTGCACTGGAAAATATTTTTGATGTCATGGGTTGTTCAGAACATCAAAATTTTAGTCTCGTTGTTTACCATTTTGAAGGTGAAGATGATCAATGGTGGTCGATTGTGAGATATATAAGGTATAGTGATGAGATTTATTCTTTTGATTATGATTAATTCAAATGTAGGTTTCTGGAGAAATATTGTTCTAAGGCGGTTCTTCATAGAATGGGAAAATAATTCCTATAACTGAGGTAGGAGGATGACTCAATGGCTGTTTATGAAGCAAAATTCACCTGACTCGCAGGGTTTTCTCCAAATTTCATACGAGATCATGATATTAAAATCAACTGTTTTTACTAAGGATTAAGGAAAATGTTTCTAAGGGATTTAGAATCTATTGAGTTCAATGTTTATGATGTCCTTGTTCATTCTACCGAGAAGGTGGAAATGGAGTTGCCGATGTTCAAGTGTTCTTTGAAAAACTAAATTATTAGAGGTTGAGGTGGCAGGCGAATGGGAAGAACTCTTCAAATAAGTATAATGTTATGAAACCAATGTTTAGAGTTTTTAAAAAATGTTGTGAAAAGCCCACTAGGGAATGTTTTTTGAATTCTGGTATGTGTTACAAATGTGGTAAAATGGGACATAAGGCTCGTAATTGCACTGAAAAAAGTAAGGTTAATGGTAAGAAAAAATGAGATCTACAGTTAGTAAAATGATTAAAGTGAAATGAAATGGGTCATTATGTGAATGAGTGTCAAAAAAATAACTCAAATGAATGAAATCATCCAGACTACAAGAATAAAGGGGTGGTGAAATCCTTCATGACTACATCAACATATGTTGGGCCATCAAATGATGTAGTATCATGTACACTGTTTGTTTGTTCAGATTTTACCAACGTGTTGTTTGATTCAGGGACTATAGACTCTTTCATTTCAGAGACATTTTCTAGTAAATAATGAATTCCTTCTCAAGATATTAATACATAATTTATGTTAAAAAAATAGAAGAAATGTTGAGTCAAAAAAGAAAATAGAATAACCTTCATATCCTTGTGTGTGGAAAGAATCAACATGAGAACCTTATTGATTTGCCTCTAGTAGAGTTTGATATTATTTTGGGAATGGGTTGGCTTTTTGTATATCATTCTATGATTGACTGCATAGCTAAAGAGGTTCTTTTTTTTGAAATGTTTTTAGTATATTTACATGAATTAACCCTTGATTTTGAAAACATATGAGGAAGCTGAGAAACTAGAAAATAATGGAAATGGATGTTACCTTGAACATATTGTTGAAAAAAATATCTATTCAGATTAATGATGTTCCTATGGTAAATGATTTCCATGATGTTTTTCTTAATGAGTTTCCTAGTATTGCACATGATCGGGAATTTGAATTTTCTGTTGACTTAGTTCCTGATACTAATCCAATTTCAAAACCCCCTTATCAAATGGATCAAATTGAAATTTTATACTTAAAGAAGCAACTGCAATAGTTATTAGATAAACAGTTCGTTCGACCTAGAACATGACCATTGGGTTAACCTATTATTTTTCAAAATAATGGTGGTTCAATGAGACTTTTCCTTGATTATAGATCATTTAATAACATCACTTCTAAGAACAAGTATCCTTTGCCTCATATTGATGATTTGTTTGATCAACTCTAGGGAGATCCGTATTTTTCGATGATTGACATTAGATTGGGGTACCATAAGTTGAAAGTGATAGAAGTAGACTTCCTGAAGATAACATTTCGTACTAGATATGACCATTATGAATTTTTAGTTATGCCTTTGGGTTTAACCAATGCTCCTGCTGTATTCATGGATCTTATGATGTGAAATTTCAGTGAGTTTTTGGATAAGTTTTTTGTTGTGTTCATTGATGATATTTTGATATATTTTCTAAAAGTAAAGTGGATCATGAATGTCATTTAATGGTTGTCTTTCATACCTTAAATGAAATGCAAATATTTTGGAAATTCAACAACTGTGAGTTTTTGTTCCAACAAGTTTCTCTCCTTGGTCACATTGTTTAAAAAAATGGCATAATAGTTGATCCTGCTAAAAAAAAGTTGTTGAAAAATGGCCAAGACCCATAAATATAACTGAGATCCATAGTTTTATTTTCTTGGTAGGTTATTACCGAAGTATTGTTGAAAATTTTGAACGGTTATCTAGTACAATAACTAAATTAACTATAAAAGTTGTTATGTTAATCTCGACAAAAGAATGTGATGATTGTTTTCATGAATTGAAAAAATTATTGGTGAGTGATCTAGTTTTGGCACTGCTATCCAAAACTGGTGAGTTTGTTATCTATAGTGATGTTTTTTAGGGGACTTGGTTGTGTCCTAATGTAGAATGATCAGGTAATTTCTTATGCTTCACGTCAGTTGAAACCACATGAGTTAAATTACCATACACGTGATTTGGAATTAGCTGCTGTTGTTTTTGATTTAAAAATACGGAGGCACCATTTTAATGGAGTAAAATGTGAAATATATACTGACCAGAAATGTGTAACGTGTATATTCAATCAGAAACAATAAAACATGAATAAGAAGAGATGGCTGGAATTAATAAAATATTATTATTTCATGATCCATTAACATCCGAGAAAACCGACTAAAGTTGCTGATTATTTTAGTCGAAAAATTAATGCTTCATTAATAATGTTACATTTGGAATGAAATCCTTTGATTTTTGATTTGATAAACATTTGAATAGATGTTGTTGGTACAGGAAATTCTTCTCTTTTGTATCAGGTGTCAGTGAGATAATTTCTATCAAACAGAATTAAGCAAGCACAGAAGGAAGATATTGAGTTACAGAAAAAGATAGAGTTGGTTCAAAATGGTAAAATTCATAAATTTAACATTGAAAATGATTGTGTTTTGATATTTGGAAACAGATTATGTGTGCCTCGTGATTCACAGTTGAATAATGAGTAGTTATGTGAAGATCATAGTTCCATGTTTTCAGTTCACCCGGATTGTACTAAGATTTACAGAGATCTTCAAAAGTATTACTGATGGGATATAATGAAAAGATATATTATTGACTTTACTATGAAGTGCTTGACTTGTCAGCAGGTTAAGGCTAAGAAGTAGTTACCCATGGGGATGCTTCAGTCATTACCTATGCCAGAGTGGAAATGGGAAAATATATCCATGGAATTCATTGTGGGATTACTGAAGACATTTCGAGGTAATAATGCAATTCGGGTTATTATTGATCGATTGAATAAATCTTCTCATTTCCTTCCTATTAGAGATTCATTTTCCTTATATCATCTTTCTTGGTTGTAGGTTAAATAGATAGTAAGGTTTCATGGAGTTCCCTTTTCCATTGTATTTGATAATGATCCCAGGTTTAATTCTAACTTTTCAAAAGGCCTTCAGAAGTCCTTGGATATTGAATTAATTTTACTACAACTTTTAATCTTAAATCAGATCGGAAGTCAGAACGAACTATTCATACCATGGGAGATATGTTATGTGCTTCTACACTTGATTACCAAGGATGTTTGGGGAAACATCTTTCTTTGGTTGACTTTTCTTATAATAATAGCTTTCATTCTAGTATACATATGGCTCAATTTGAGGCATTATATGAAAAGAGTTGTCGAACAGTAGCTTTTTGGGATGAAGTAGGTGAAATAATGCTCATGGGACCTAAATTTGTATAAGAGATGGTAGAAAAAGTTCATTTGATTCAAAGAAACATGAGAACATCTCAGAGCTGGCAAAAAAGTTATGGGGATAACCGTAGGAAGGAACTTTTTTGAGGTAGGTGATTATGTCTTTCTAAAGGTATCTCCATGGTAAAGTGTGATGCATTTTGGTAAGAAGGAAAAGTTGACTCTGAGGTTCATTTGACCATATGAAATCTTAGAGAAAGTTGGATAAGATTCATACATAGAGGCTTTACCTCCATGTTTATCCCATGAACACAATTTTTTTCATTTTTTGATGTTGAGAATGTATATGCCATATTCTTATCATGTTTTGAGCACAGAGGTATTTTAGTTAGAAGAGAGTCTCTCTTATTAAAAACAACCAGTCCAGATTCTTGACCTTATAGTGCAATTGTTGCGAAATAATGTAATTCACCATTTAATGGTTTTTTGGAAACACTATATGGTTGAAGAGTCAACGTGGGAATCTGAAAATGCTATGAGAGATAAATACCCCCACTTATTTGATAACTGAACAAAAAATCATGAGGATGCAATTTACAGAAGGGTGGAAGGATATAACATCCTTTGTAAAAAAAGAATAATAAATTTTCATATTTATTAATATTTCTTAATTAAATATTAATTTTATTTTAAAGGTGTTTCTATGTTCGATAGTGTACCCGATACACATCAACATGTTTCTTTGAAATATTACGTTGCACACTAATAATATAAAATTATAATTTTAAATGGTAGTAAACTCATAGTCATTGAATTTTCAGGAATGGAAAAAACTTACTAAGATATTATTATACATGTTTGTTAAATGTATTTCCAATTATCCAATAATATTTAGAGGCCTAAAATGTGAATTAATCTAATTTTATGGATAATTTATATTAAAAGGTCTATTTACAACATTTTAATGAAGAACCCTATTAAAATATTATATCGGTCACTTTTATATGTTCTATTTGACAAAATAAAATTTTTATTTAGAATGGGGACATCAAATTTTACTTTGTGTAAATTTTTTAGATTATTCCGATAAAGTTCTTTTTTAATGAATATTGAAAATATAGAATTTTAATTCAAAACCGTGAATTAATCAAGTTTATTTATATGGTTAAATTATATTATTAATTCATTTTAAATTGTAGTTAGAATATACTATTACATTTAATTCAATGTTGTTTATCATAATTAATTTCACTTTGAAATTGGACATAAACAAGTATCAATCATTTGATAGTTATTATTTCTAAAAATATGCTATTTGTTTTGATAACGAGAATTAAATTTAAATTAATTAATGCTAAATATATGTTTATAATTTGGTAATATAGATAAAATAATTGAATTTGGAATATCAAATATTTCTTGGGCTGAATTTTTGGTATTTTTCTGAAAAACATCAATTTTTGATGGTTAGTGAATCAACATAGTTGTAGTTAAAAAAACTAACATTTTAATTTAAATTAAATTTTACCACTTCTATGAATTGAATTTTTAAAATATGACAAACATGGTTTTTATTAGTAAGTCAATTGTGGTTCAATATGATGAAAATAATTTTTGGTGAATAGTGACTTTTGACTTTATTTACCGAGGTTAAAGGTAAATATGGTAATTTAAGATAAAAAGAATATTGTAACAATTGAAAATTACCTTAACATTTGTCCTAACATTTTTGAATTAGTAATGGTCGGCCATGGAAATCCTTGGGTTGGTTTTTGGACTCCAGGGATCCACTTATGAGTGATAATGACACTTTAGATTAATTAACTAAAAGTAATGAAAAAAATGACATAAACTAATATCTTTTAATAAATTAATTTTAAGATGGGGTTATATAAGTTATAATTTAGACTATAAATTTTAATTCGAAAGCTAAAAAAATCATACATCATGGTATTTTATTTATAATTTATTTACATTGAATAAATTAAATTTTTTTATGACACAATAATATTGTAGTGTTTACCTCATTAATAAATGATTTAAATAATGAAGATTATAAATATTAAAATAACATCCAAAACCTGTCCAATTATTATTGGATGAATATATTTCTACAATGAGTCACCTTATCTTCTTCTTTAATTATTTTTGTTCCTTTAAAAATCGAATATCATTATATAATAAAATAATATTATCACACATTCCTATTGAGCACGTCCTCCCCCTTATAAAAATCCCTCACTTCTAACCAATTTCTCACACCTCTAAAGTCTTTTCACTTGTCAAAATATGACATATTAAGCTCTCTTAATCCCTATCTTCTTCTTAGAATCATTAACTTTTTCGAAGGAACGTCAAGAAACCCTTTTGGATCATACCAAATAGAGTTACCCAAATTAGTGTTTATTGTTTCTCTTAACTTCTTTTCTTTTATTTTACTTTTAAAAGACCTAAAAACATTTTTGTTTTTTTATATTATAACAACACTAGTATCCTCAATATACTCGTATTTTTTTATGAGAAATATTCAAACTACACTTACACACACCTCAATCTAATGTTTGAAGAACATAATGTTTCAGTGGATGGCAAACTAACGCCTTATGAAACAATGATTGTTTGATTATCTACTACCGCCTATCATGGTGGACAATAATATAAATCTATATTTATATATGATATTTATTATGTTTATTTTTTATTTATCATTCTGGATTTTTCTTTTATGGAATACCTTTATGGTTTCCATTATGGGTAAATGAAATAATTTCATTTGAGGACCTGCAGACTACCACCCCCTCAATGTGATATGACTCGTTAATGCCATATGTGGGACATAAAAAGGATGGAGTTAGTGATATGATATATGATATAGTAAATTAATTATAATATACTTATGTATCATTATATTTTCATTCCATTAATATATCAAATAGAAATGAACGTAGAATTCGTGCGTGCGTACGACTTATTATCTCCATGAATGGTGCATATCATGTCTTATCTCTAAATGATATGTACTATTATAAATTCATATATATACTGGATATATATGATATATATGATGTCTAAAAAATGAATAACATTCGGGATATAATATACTATTGACCACATGGACAACATGTAAATATAAGGTGATCATTTTTTACTCAAGTACAAAATATCGAAAAAAATGACCGTTATTAACTTAAATTAGTGTATAATGTCTATAACATGGTATAAAGTCATATAATAATAAGAATAAACTTGAAAAAGGTTTTTATGAAATTATAAATTAACATTAGGTTATTATTCATGAGATTAATGAATGATCGAGTCAAGTCGGACATGAGGTAAGGGACTTCATCTCAATCTCCTTCCATTGATGAATATTTTGTTCTAATACACATCATTATTTTATAAGTTGTATAAACACCATAAATTTTTCATTTAATTCAAATAGGAATCATTTTATATGGATCTTTTTACTAAACTTCAAAAAGAATGAATGTTTTTTTAACGTATGCGGTGAAAATGACCTTTCTACCGCTATGAGAATTATTTGATATTTGGATTCCATTAAAATGTGTAATGTTTTTAAAATGAATATAAATACAATATACTATTTTACCTATTTTTGGTATTGAAAATGTTTTTGATAATGTTTTTGATATGTTTATATATTGATATTTTATATTTTTATTTCAATGTAGAAATGTTATATTTCTTTTATGCTTATATTATGTGTTAAGATCATGTTATGGTTCAGGGGAAATATTTACTTAAACATGTCATTCATTGATAAACCTAGGGAGGGTGAGCCTGAGAAATCTCTCCAATACTTTGGGTAACATGATGGAGGAAAACGTGAATGTTTCTCATAAATGATTTAGGGAATATACTGTGATGGGTATTCCGAAGTAACTCCCTATATAGCTACAATTTCTACAATGTAAGTATGTTATGGATGCCACATGTTACATTTATGATTTTTGATTTCTATGTGTTATTCATTTATCTTATGATTTCATGAGGTAATTAAAAGAGTTCTTGTTTTGTATGTATTTATAAACTAATGTTTCTTTCATTGTTTTATAACCCTTACTGAGCCTTTTTATGCTCATCTCATATTTTGAAATGTTTTCGCATGACTTAAAGATGATTATGGTCAAGGATGGGATCATGGAAAGTCATAATATCTAAAACATGGAACTAGACATGGCACTTTTTTCATGAGTTTCTATTTTATGAAATAAATGGAAACTGAATATAAGTGTCTACTTTGTAAACTTTTGAGATGTAATAGTTATGTCCTAATTCACTAAAACTCCGAACATGAAAATATTCTCAATATGATTTATTCATCTAATTAAATATTATGTAATGTTTTAAGGCTGGGTCCTTATATTTGGTATCAGTGGTCGGTTTAGATAACTTTGGTGTGAGGGAATTGTTAAATTCATATCCAGAAATTACTTTATATTGCAATGATATAGCATTTAAAAATTACCATGTTGCTTCGCATAAGATATTTTTTTGTGATCAGAATGGTTTTCCACAGAGGAAACAATGTAGCTAGGTAGGGACGACATCAGGAGGAAGACAACATTCCAAATCAACTACCTAACATGATCAGAATCATAAGTGATTATTTTTTTTTGAAGTTATGGAACATTTGACTCAGGCTATAAGTAGTGGTGGTATCCTTACACGAGATTAGCCAGATCAGCCACAGAGGAATGTGTCAGTAGTGGACCATTTCATGAGGCAACATCCCTAATCATTCAGTGTATCATCTGACCCTCTGCTAGGGGAAGGGTGGATTAATCAATGGAAAAGATTTTCGATGTAATGGGTTGTTCATAACATCAAAAGGATAGCCTCATTATTTATCATTTTGAAGGTAAAGCTGATCAATGGTAGTCGCTGGTGAAAATTTCAGGGATAGTGAGGATATTGATGATCATCATTGGGTTAAATTCAAGGGTATGTTTCTTGAGAAATATTTTCCAAAGGTGGTTCATCTTATAATGGAAAAAAAATTCCAGGAATTGAGGCAGGAGGATGAATCAATGGCTATTTATGAAGAAAAATTCAATCGACTCGCAAGGTAGCCCCCAAATTATATACGATATCATGATAGTAAAATCAACCTTTTTTACTCCAGATTACAACCAAAGTATTGAAGGGCTTTAGCATCTCGTGAGTTAAAAATTTATGAGAAACTTGTTCGTTGTGCAGAGATGGTGGAAATTGAGATTGTAGATGATCAAGTGTTCTTTGAAAAATAACAGAATTAGAGGTCGAGGTGGAAGGTGAAAGGGAAGAACATTTCAAAAAATGTCTGATGGTTATGAACTTATGTTTACCGTTTTTTAAAGTTTTGGTAAAAATCCTGCGGGGGAATGCCTTTCGAATTCGGGTAAGGGCAACTGATGTGGTAAAATGGGACATAAGGCTCATAATTTCATGAAAAATATTAGGGTAATGGTATGAAAAAATATTATTTTCACTGAGTAAATTTTTTTTCTGTGAAATGAAATAGGTTATTATGTGAATGAGTGTCCAACAAAGAACTCAACTGAGGGAAAGCAGCCAGACTAAAAGCATAAATGAGTGGTGAAATCCTACACAAATACTTCAGTAGATGATAGGCCATCAAATGAAGTAGTATCAGGTACTCTGTTTGTTTGTTCTAATTTTCTCAATGTGTTGTTTGATTTAGGGTCTACACACTCTTTAATTTCTATGGTGTTTTCTAGTAAATTCGGAATTCTATATCATGATATGATTACAGAAAATATGGTAAAACCACCTGGAGGAAATGCTGAGAAAAAAAAGAAAACATAAGAACCTTCATGTACTTATGCGCATAAAAATTTTACCTACAAACCTTATAGTTTTTCCTCTAATAGAGATTGATTTTATTTTGGGAATGGATTGGATTTCTGTTTATCATGATAAGATTGACAGCAGAGATAAATAGGTTTATTTTTTGAATGAATTTCAGTTTTTTTACCAGAATGAACCCTTAATTTCGATAACATATTAGGAAGCTGAGAATCTAGTAAAAGATGGAAATTAATGTTACATTGCACATATTTTTGAAAACAAAGTAACTATTCTGATTAATGATTTTCCAGTGGAAAATGAGTACCTTGATGTTTTTCCTATTGTGTTTTGTGGTATTATATTTGACCGAGAAGATGAATTTATCGTTGACTAAGCTCTTGATACTAAGACCATTTCAAAACCCACTTATCAAATGGCTCAATTTGAACTTTTAGAGTTAAAGAACAAATTGCAGGAGTTATTAGATAACAGTTTCATTTGACCTAGCACATCACCATTGGGTGATTTGTCTTTTTTTAAAAGAAATATGGTTCAATGAGGATTTGCATTGATTATAGGGAATTGAATAACATAACTGTTATGAACAACTATCATTTTCCTCATATAGATGATTTGTTTGATCAGCTCTCGAGAGATCAGTTTTTTTTGATAATGGACATTAGATCGAGGTTCCATCAGTTTAAAGTTAAAGAAGAATATATTCTGAATATCGGGTTTCGAAATTGATATGTCAATTTTGAATTTGTAGTTATTCTTTTCGGTTTAACCAATTCACCTGCTGTATTCATGGATATTATGAATTTAATTTTCCGTGAGTTCTTGGATAAAATTATGGTTGTGTTCATTGATGATATTTTTGTTTATTCCAAAAGAAAATAGGAACATGAAAGTAATTTAAGGGTAGTCTTTAAAACCATAATAGAAAAGATACTATTTGGGAAATTCAGCAAGTGTGAGTTTTGTTTGAAAAAAGATTTATTTACATGGAAACATTGTTTCAAAAAAAGGTCATAACTATTGATCAATCTGATACAGAAGTTGTTGAAGAATGACCAAGACCCACAAATATCACCATGATTCGTTGTTTTCAAGGTTTGACATGTTATTACATGAGGTTTGTTGAAACAATTCATGGTAATCTAGTCCAATGACTACGTTAACTCGAAATGGTGTTAGGTTCACCTAGATAAAAGATTGTAATGACTGTTTTTGAGAATTAAAAAGAAGACATGTGAGTGCTCTATTTTTGGCACTACCATCCAAAATTGGTGAGTTTTTTATCTATAGTGGGATTTGTTGAAGGGAAATGGTTGTGTCCTAATGCAGAATGATTAGGTAATTGCTTATGCTTCACGTCAGCTATAACCACATGAGTTAAAATAACATACACTTGATTTGGAATTAGATGCTGTTGTTTTTTCTTTAATATATTTGTGGCATCATTTGTATAGAGTAAAATGTGAATTATGTACTAACCACAATTGTTTGAATAATATATTCACTCAGAAAGAATAAAACCATAGACATAGTTAATGGGTGGAATTAATCAAGGATTATTATTTCACGATCTATTACTATAAGGCCCCAGCCTTAAACATTACTTAATCTTGAGTTACTACAAGATTACATATTGAGGATCTTTTCGGGTTTAGAGTTTTAGAGAATTAGATCATAAAACTTGCATTACATTCCACAAATAAACAAAGTGGTTACATAAAGATATTATTCTTATTTCCCATTAATGGAAACATATTTAAAATAAAACATTGGTTCTTTCTTGACACTTCCTTGACACTATCATTATATCATGTACCATTCCCTTGACCTGTGAGAAGCATTTCAAAAAAACCTGGTATGAGCATAAAAATCTCAATAAGGGATATAAAAATATAGAAAGGAAACATGGGTACATATATACATAAGAATAAAATCATACTTTACCCGTAAAACATAATCACTTTAACATACCTCATCAAATCAGGAATAAATCATAGAAATCATAAGACATAAAGTTAACTTGAGGCATTCATAACATTCTTACATAGGGAGTAACCCTCTTGGTTATGTTTGGAATACCCATCACAGTATATTCCCTAAATCTCTTCCGAGAAACCTTAACGTTTCACCCCATCACGTTACCCAATGCATTGGAGAGCTATATCGGACTCACCCGCCCTTAGTCTATCACAGAACCACCCGTCTTCATAATAATACCCAAGAACCTCAACATAATCGTATCACATAAAACATGCATAAAGGAAACTTAACATTTCCACCTTTTAATCACAAGATATCAATACAACACATTGATATAAAAACATTATGAAAACAATTTTCAATACCAAAATAAAAAAAAGTAAAACATGGTATTTATTTTTATTTTAAAAAAATGTATGGCTTGTAGAGGAAGCCGAAACTCAAATAATTGTCACGGCGGCAGAGAAGTCGTTATCACCGCATACGTATAACATAAACATTCCCTTTTTTCGTTTAGTAAACGCTTCGTATAAAAATGATTCCTTTTGAATAAATGTAAAAGTCAAAGGGGTTTATACACCATATAAAAGAATGTTGTGTATAAAACAAAATATGCCTCTATGAAAGGAGATTGAGACGAAGTCCCATACCTTGGGTCCGACTTGACTTAGTCGTTCTTTAATCTCCTGAATAATAAACTTGAGTTAATTTCTACTTGTTTAAGAACCTTTTTCAAGTTCATTATTCCTTTTATATACTTATTTCCATTTCATGAACACTATGTAATTATTTAAGTTAATAACGATCATTTTAACGATCATTGGTACTTGAGTCAAAAATAATCCCTTTATAATTACAAGTTTTTCATGTATACATTATATCCAGAATGGTATTCATGATGTAGATATCATATATTTCATATATATCCAGTACATGCATGCATTTATAATATTACATAATCATTTAGAGGTAAGAAATGAAATGCATCGTTCATGGAGACGGTAAGCCGTACGTACGCATGAACGCTACATTCATTTATATTTCGTATTTTATAGAATGAAATCCTAATGATATAAAGGTATATTATAATACCAGTATAATATCATATAAAATATCATAGTTCCATCCTTTAAACGTCCTACATATGGTATTTAACGAATCAAATCACTTTGAGGGGGCGGTAGTCCGCACTTCCTTAAATGAAGATATCGTGTTTACCCATAATGGAAACCATAATGGTATGCCCAAAATGAAAAATACAGAAGCTTAAGGAAAACATAAACATATTATATATCATATATAAATATAGTTACATCTTAATGGCCACCTTTTAAGGTGTTAAAGGAATGTTGAACAATCATCGTTTCCGGAGGCATAAATTCACCATCCACGGAAACAGAATGTCCTTTATACATTAGATGTAGATGTGTGTAAGTGTATCTCAAATACTTCTTATAACAACATACTAGTATATTGAAGATACAGGATTTGTTACAAAAGAAAATAATAAAAAGAGTGTAGGTGGTTGGAGAAACAAAATAAAACAAAAGGACTCAAGTGAAGACATTACCTTAAAATCGGGTAACTCCCTTTGGTTTGAGCTCAAAGGCTTCCTTGGGAAGACTTCTACCCAAAGTGAGGCTACAAGGAGTAATAGAGGGATGTTGAGAGAAAAACTGGGCAGGGGTTGGCCGATCAAAAGGCTTTTGGAGTGTGGGTAAGGAGGTAGAGGTGGGGGCCTTTTATTAGGGGAGAGGAGGGGCACTTTTGGAAAGTAAAGAAAAGTTACTTTATTTTAAAATGAGTTTCGGATTAAAAAGGTCCTACATTGATATAATTCGAGTTTAAGGTGATAAGGGTTAGAAATATACCCATCCAATAGGTTTTGGACATGTGTAGGTCATTTATTTTATATTATCTATTCGATTTATTTAAATTCTTTATTAATGAGGTAATCGCTGCATCATCATGATGTCATAAATAATTTAATTTATTTAAAGTCTAACAATTATAAAAAAAATACTATGATGTAGGAAATCTTTTTATCTTTCTAATTAGTATTTATAGTCAAAAATATGACTTTTATAACCCCATGTAAAAATTGTTTTAGTAAAACATCTCATGTTTGTGGCATTTTTACTTTTACATTAAATAAAAAGTTATTTATATCATTTCCCAACCAAAGTGGCTCCATGGGGTACCCAAGTTGACCCATGGCTTTTCTTGGTCGTCCATGACACATACAATAAGTTTAGGACATGTGTCTAGGTATTTTCATTTTATTATAATATCATTTTTTCCTTAAATTGCTCTAATTACCTCTAATTGCGATTAAAAACATAAAAGTTACTATTCACCAAAAAATTATTTTAATCCCATTGAACCACATTTTACTCCTTAATGACAACCATGTATGTAGGATTCATTAAAATCAAATCACAAAATGGAAAAGATTCATTTAAACGAAAAAATCAGTTTCTTTAACTACCACTTAGTGGTTTCACTATTCATCAAAAAATAAAGTTTTTTAGAAAGATACCAAAACTTCACCCAAAGCTATATTTGATATTCCTAATTAAAAAATGATGTCTATTTTACAAAATTCAAAACATGTAAGTTGCATTAATTAATTTAATAACTAATTCCCACTGTCATGACAAATAGCGTGTTTTTATGAAACAATAAGTATCAAAAAGATTGACACTAGTTTAAGTCTAATTTCAAAGTGAAATTGATTCCAATGACCACCATTGGATAAAATGGTAAAAATATATTATAATTTCACTTCAAAACCAAATAAAAAGAAACTATAATCATATAAATAAAGTAGATTAAAAAGAGGTTTTGAATTAAAATACAACATTTTTAACTATTCATTAAAAAATGAACTTTATCAGAAAAATACTAAAATTCACACAATGTAAATTTTGAGGTCCCAATCATAAATAATAAGTTTATTTTGACAAACATAGCTTATATAATTGTCAAAAGATAGATTTAAAAAGGGTTTTCCATCAAAAGGTATTAAAACAATCTTTTAAGAATATTAGTGTATTCCATGGTTAAGATTGGATTTATATTCATTTCAATCCTCTAAAAAATTATCTAATCATTAATAGACATAGATAAAAATATTTATTATTCATTAATTACTTGGGATGTTACATCCTTCCCCCCCTTTAGAAAATTTTGTCCCCGCAATTTATTTACTTATCGAATAAATGGGGGTACTTATCCCTCATTGCATTTTCAGATTCCCATGTTGCCTCTTCCATCATGTGGGTTTTCCACAAAACATTTACCTAATTAATCACCTTATTCCGTAACACATGCTCTCTGTGGTCAAGAATCTGGACCGGTAGTTCCTCATAAGATAGGTTCTCTTCCAGCTGAACTACCTCTGGACTAAATACATGATATGGATCTAGCATATACTTCCTCAACATCGAAACGTGAAAAACATTGTGTACCTGAGATAAACTCGGAGGTAATGCCACCTGGTATGCAACTGATCCAACTCTCTCCAGAATTTCATATGGTCCAATGAACCTTGGACTCAGCTTTCATTTCTTACCAAATCGCATCACAATTTTCCATGGTGAGACTTTGAGAAAATCATTATCACCTACCTCAAAAGATAGATCCTTCCTCCTGTTGTCTGCATAACTCTTCTTCCTACTCTGAGCAGTTCTCATGTGTTTCCGAATCAGCTAAACTTTTTCTGCCATCTCTTCTACCAATTCTCGTCCCATCGACTTTCTTTCACCCACTTCATCCCAGAAAGCTAGAGTTAGACACCGCTTCCCATATAACGCCTCAAATGGTGCCATCTGTATACTGGAATGAAAACTGTTATTATATGAAAATTCAACCAAAGAAAGATGTTGGTCCCAACATACCTGATAATTCATCGAACAAGATCGTCCAATATCCTCCAAGGTCTGAATTGTTCATTCTGACTGCCCATCTGATTGAGGATGAAATGATATACTAAAATTTAATTATTCACCCAACGACTTCTGAAGGCCTTTCCAAAAGTTAGAAGTGAACCTGGGATCACGATCAGATACAATGGAGAGGGGAACTCCATGTATCTTTACTATCTCTTTAAGATACAAACGGGAAAGTTGATTTAGGGGAAAAGTATCTCGTATAGCAAGGAAATGGGCCGATTTAGCCAAGCGATCAACAATAACCCAGATTGCATTATTACCTCGAGATGTCTTCGGTAATCCCATGACAAATTCCATGGATATATTTTCACATTTCCACTCTAGCACTGGTTAAGTCTGAAGCATCCCTTTCGGTAACTGCCACTCTTCTTTAACCTATTGACATATCAAACACTTCACAGTAAAATCAGAAATATCTCTTTTCATTCCATCCCACCAGTAATACCCCCGCAGATCTCTGTACATCTTAGTACTACCAGGATGAACTGAAAACGGAGAACTATGAGCTTCACATAACAACTCTCTGTTCAACTGTGAATCACAAGGCACACACAATATCTTCCCAAATCTCAAAACACAGTCATTATCAATGTTGAATTCTGGCAACTTACCTTTCGGAACCAGCTCTACCTATTTCTGCAACTCACTGTCTTTCTTCTGTGGTTGCTTGATTCTATCTGATAGAGATAATCTCACTTATACCTGAAACAAAACAGAAGAACATCCCACGCCAAAAACGTCAATGCCAAAGTTCAACAAATCCTTAGCCAAAGGATCACGTTCCAAACGCAACATTGTTAATGAAGCATTACTTTTTCGACTCAAAGCGTCAACCACTTTATTTTATTTTCCCGAATGGTAATGAATTGTATAATCATAATCCTTGATTAATTCCAGCCATATCCTCTGTCTCATGTTTAACTCTTTCTGAGAGAATATATACATTAAAATTTTGTGATCAATATATATTTCACACTTTACTCCATACAAATGATGTCTCCAAATTTTTAAAGTGAAAACAATAGTACCTAATTCCAAATCATGTGTAGGGTAATTTACCTCATGAGTTTTCAACTGTCGTGAAGCATAAGCAATTACCTGACCATTCTGCATTAGGACGCAACCAAGTCTTTTCAATGAAGCATCACTGTATATAACAAACTCACCATTCCGGGAAGGTAGTGCCAAAACTAGGGATTTCACCAATCTTCTTTTCAATTCCGGGAAAAAATCATCACATTTTTTTGTCCAGATAAACATAACACCCTTCCGAGTTAGCTTAGTCATTGGACTAGATAACCGTGAAAAATTTCTAACAAACCTTCGGTAATAGCCTTCCAAACGAAGGAAACTACAAATATCAGTTACATTTGTGGGTCTTGGCCAGTCTTCCACAACTTTTGTTTTTGCAGGATCAATAGTTATCCCATCTTTAGAAACAATGTGACCAAAGAAAGAAATTTGTTGCAACCAAAACTCACACTTGCTAAATTTTCCATAAAATTTCTTTTCTTTTAAGGTTTGCAAGATAACCCTTAAATTTCTATAATGCTCCTCTTTACTTTTAGAAAACACCAAAATATCATCAATGAAAACCACAAAAAACTTATCCAAGAAATCATGGAAAATTCTATTTATTATGTCCATGAATACAGCAGGTGCATTGGTTAGCCCAAAAGGCATTACTACAAATTCATAATGGTCATATCTTGTACGGAACACAGTCTTAGGAACATAAGCTTTCTTTACCTTCAGCTGATGGTACCCCAATCTCAAGTCCAACTTTGAAAAATACTGAGCTCCCTGGAGATGATCAAACAAATCATCCATATGAGGAAAAGGATATTTGTTCTTAACAGTGATGTTATTTAAGGCTCTATAATCAATGCAAAGTCTCATTTAAATATCGTTCTTTTAAACAAATAAAACAGGAGCACTCCATGGTGATGTGCTAGGTCGAATGAAACCTTTCTCTAATAAATCTTGCAATTTCTCCTTCGACACTAAAAGTTCAATTTGAGCCATTCAATAAGGGGGTTTTGAAATTGTCATAGCATGAGGAACTAAATCAACGGTAAACTCAACTTCCCGATCTCGTATTATTCCAGGCAACTCATTAGGAAAAACATCAGGATACTCATTTACCACTGGCACATAATTAATCTGAACAATTCCTTTATTTTCAACGATGTGTGCAAGGTAACATTCATTTCCATCTTTTACAAGTTTCTTGGCCTCTTGATATGTTATCAACAGTAAGGGTTCATTCTTGTACACAAACTGAAAGAATTTCTGAAAAGAAACTTCTTTAGCTCTACAGTCAATCTTAGCATGGTAAATAGAGGGCCAATCTATACCCAGGATAACATCAAACTCTACTAGAGGTAGAACAATAAGGTTTGCAAGTAGGTTCCTTCCACATATAAGGTTATGAAGATTCTTATAAATTCTTTTTGCCTCAACATTTCCCACAGTTGTTTTTACCAAAAGTTCAGGAGTCATTTCTTGAGATGGTATTCCTATATTACTAGAAATGTTTTCAGAGATGAAAGAATGTGTAGACCCCAAATCAAATAACACACTGGAATAATCTGAAAAAACAAACAAAGTACCTGATACAACTTCATTTGATGGCCCGACATCTGCTGAAGTAGTTGCAAAGGATTTAACCACCCCTTTCTGCTTGTAGTCTAACTGCTTCCCATTACTCAAGCTCTTTGTCGGACACTCGTTTGCATGGTGACCCATATCATTGCACTTATAACATTTCACTAATAGTAAATCAAATTGGGTCTTACCTTCACCTTGATCTTTTTCAGTGCAATCATGAGCCTTATGTCCAATCTTACGACATCTGTAGCACTTTCCAGAATTCAGAAGACATTCCCCAGCATGCCTTTTACCACATTTATCACAAATTGGAAACTTATATTTCTTACCATCAGACTTTTTTGAAGAATTCTTCCCTTTCTCCTTCCACCTCGGTCTCTTCTTCTATTCGATTTTATATAACACTTGATCATCGGAAAACTCCATTTCCACCTTCTCGCACATCGAACAAGATTTTCATAACTTTTAAACTCCCGGGAAGATAATGCCCTTCGATATTTTGGCATTAATCCTGAGTAAAAACGATTGATTTTACTATCAAGGTCTCGGATAAAATTTGGAGCATACCTTGCCAATCGAGTGAACCTTTCTTCATAGGTAGCCACTGAGTCTTCCTCTTGCCTCAATTCCAATAATTGTTTTTCCATCCTTAGTCGAAAAGCCTTCGGAAAATACTTCTCAAGAAACATACTTTTGAATTCATCCCAGTCAAGAGCATCAATATCATCAGCGTCCCTGATATTTTTAACCATAGACCACCACTGATCTGCCTCACCCTCCAAAAGTTAAATCGCAAGACTAACCTTTTGATTGTCTGAACACCCCATGACATCGAAAATATTCTCCAGTGCTTTAATCCACCCTTCAGCTAACACAGGGTCAGATGATCCTCCGAATGATGGGGGATTTTGTCTCATGAAATGTTCCACCACTGACATGTTCCTCTGCGGTTGATCTGGCTGATCTCGTGCATGGATACCGCCACAATTTATCGCTTGAGTCAACTGCGCCATTACTGCAACAAACTGTTCAGTTCCAATTCCGACCATCTCAGGATGTTGATTCGGAAGGTTATTTCCTTCTGTATGCCTTCCTAGCACTGCTTCCATGTTTCCTCTGCGGAAAACCATTCTGAAAAAACATGTCTTAGATGAAGCAACATGGTAATCTTCAAATACTATTTCACTTCAATTTGACCATAAAAAAAATATTTTTGGATAATCATTTAATAGAATTCTAACTCCTAATGTTATCTAAACTGGCCTTTGATACCAACTATAAGGCCCCAGCCTTAAACCTTACATAATATTGAGTTATTACAAGATTACAGATTGAGGATCTTTTTGGGTTTAGAGTTTTAGAGAATTAGACCATAAAACTTGCATTACATTCCACATATAAACAAAGTAGTTAAATAAAGATAGTATTCTTCTTTCCCATCAATGGAAACATATTTAAAATAAAACATGGATTCTTTCATGACACTTCCTTGAAACTATCATTATATCATGTACCTTTCCCTTGACCCGTGAAAAACATTTCAAAAAAAACATGGGATGAGCATAAAAAGCTCAGTAAGGGATATAAAAATGTGGAAAGGAAACATTGGTACATATATACATAAAAATTAAATCATACTTTACCAATAAAACATATGCACTTTAACATAGCTCATCAAATCATGAATAAATCATAGAAACCATAAGACATAAAAGTAACTTGAGGCATTCATAACATTCTTACGTAGGGAGTAACCCTCTTGGTTACGTTTGGAATACCCATCATAGTATATTCCTAAATCTCTTTGGAGAAACCTTAACGTTTCACTCCTTCGTGTTACCCAATGCATTGGAGAGCTATATCGGGCTCACCTGCCCTTAGTCTATCACAGAACCACCCGTCTTCATAATAATGCCCAAGAACCTCAACATAATCGTATCACATAAAACATGCATAAAGGAAACATAACATTTCCATCTAAAAATCACAAGATATAAATACAAAACATTGATATAAAAAAATTATGAAAACAATTTTCAATACCAAAATAAAAGAAAAGTAAAACATGGTATTTATTTTTCTTTTAAAAAAAAGGTATGACTTGTAGAGGAAGCCGAAACTCAAATAATGGTCACGGCGACAGAGAAGTCGTTGTCGCCACATACGTACGACAAAAACATTCTCTTTTGTCGTTTAGTAAACGCTTCATATAAAATATATTCCTTTTGAATAAACGTAAAAGTCAAAGAGGATTATTCACCGTATAAAAGAAGGTTGTGTATAAAACAAAATATGACTCAATGATAGGAGATTAAGACGAAGTCCCATACCTCGGGTCCGACTTGACTCGGTCGTTCTTTAATCTCCTGAATAATAAAGTTGAGTTAATTTATACTTGTTTAAGAACCTTTTTCAAGTTCATTATTCCTTTTATATCACTTATTTCCATGTTATGAACACTATGTAATTATTAAAGTTAATAACAGTCGTTTTAATGATCATTGGTACTTGAGTAAAAAATAAGCCATTTATAATTACAAGTTGTTCAGGTATCCATTATATCCAGAATGGTATTCATGATGTAGATATCATATAAGTAATATATATCCAGTACATGCATGCATTTATAATATTACATAATCATTTAGAGGTAAGAAATGAAATGCATCGTTCATGGAGACGGTAAGCTGTACGTACGCATGAACGCTACTTTCATTTATATTTCGTATTTTATAGAATGGAATCAAAATGATATAAAGGTATATTATAATTCCAGTATAATATCATATATAATATCATAGTTCCATCCATTATACATCCCACATATGGTATTTAACAAATCAAATCACATTGAGGAGGCGGTAGTCCGCACTTCCTTAAATGAAGATATCGCGTTTACCCATAATGGAAACAGTAAAGGTATACACCAAATGAAAAATACATAAGTTTAAGGAAAACATAAAAATATTATATATCATATATAAATACAGTGACCTCTTAATGTCCACCTTTGAAGGTGTTAAAAGAATGTTGAACAATCATCGTTTCGGGAGGCATAAATTCACCATCCACGGAAACAGTATGTCCTTTAACCATTAGATGTAGGTGTGAGTAAGGGTATCTCAAATCCTTATTATAAAAACATACTAGTATATTGAAGATACTGGAGTTGTTACAAAAGAAATGAATAAAAAGAGTTTAGGGGGTTGGAGAAACAAAATAAAACAAAAGGACTCAAGTGAAGACATTAACTTAAAATCAGGTAACGCCCTTTGGTTTGAGCTCAAAGGCTTCCTTGGGAAGACTTATTCCCAAAGTGAGGCTTCAAGGAGTAATATAGGGATGTGGAGAGACAAAATTGGAAGGGGTTGGCCGAGCCAAAGGCTTTGGGAGTGTGGGTAAGGAGGTAGAGGTGGGGGCCTTTTTATAAGAGGAGAGAAGGGGCACTCTTGGAAAGTAATGAAAAGTTACATTATTTTAAAATGAGTTACGGATTCAAAAGGTCCCACATTGATATAATTCGATGGTAAGGTGATAAGGGTTCGAAATATACCCATCCAATAGATTTTGGACATGTTTAGGTCATAGATTTTATATTATCTTTTCGTTTTATTTAAATCATTTATTAATTAGGTAATCGTTGCATCATCATGATGTCATAAATAATTTAATTTATTTAAAGTCTAAAATTTATAAAAAAAATACTATGATGTATGAAATCTTTGTAGATATATAATGAATATTTATAGTAAAAAATATGACTTGTATAACCCCTTGTAAAAATTGTTTTAGTAAAACATTTCATGTTTGTGTCATTTTTACTTTTACATTAAATAAAAAGTTATTTATGTCATTTCCCAACCAAAGTGGCTCCATGGGGTCCCCAAGTTGACCAATGGCTTGTCTTGGTCGGACATGACACATCCAATAATGGTAGGACATGTGTCTAGGTATTTTCATTTTATTATAATATCATTTTTTCCTTAAAGTGCACTAATGACCTCTAATTGCGATTAAAAACATAAAAGTTACTATTCACTGAAAAATTATTTTAATCCCATTGAACCACTTTTTACTTCTTAATGAAAACCTTGTATGTCAGATTTTTGAAAATCAAATCACAGAAGTGGCAATGTTTTATTTAAACAAAAAATCAGTTTCTTTAACTACCACTTAGTGGTTTCACTATTCATCAAAAATTGAAGTTTTTCAGAAAGAATCCAAAACTTCTCCCTAAGCTATATTTGATATTCCGAATTCAAAAATGATGAATATTTTACAAAATTAAAAACATGTAAGTTGAATTATTTAATTTAATAACTAATTCCCGATGTCATGACAAATAGCATGTTTTTATGAAACAATAAGTATCAAAAGATAGACACTAGTTTAAGTCCAATTTCAAAGTGAAATTGATTCCAATGACCACCATTGGATAAAATGGTAAAATTATATTCTAATTTCACTTCAAAACCAATTCAAAAGATAATATAATCATATAAATAAATTAGATTAAAAAGAGGTTTTGAATTAAAATACAACAGTTTTCACTATTCATTAAAAAATGAACTTTATCGGAAAAATACCAAAATTCACACAAATTAAATTTTCATTTCCCAATCATAAATAATAAGTTTATTTTTACAATCATAGCTTATAAAAATGTCAAAAGATAGATTTAAAAAGGGTTTTCCATCAAAAGGCAGTAAAACAATCTTTTAAGAATATTAGTGTATTCCATGCTTAAGATTGGATTTATTTTCATTTTAAGCCTCTAAAACACTATCTAATCATTAATAGACATAGATAAAAATATTTATTATTCATTACATGGGATGTTGTAATTACTACCCAAGAAAATCAAATAAATTGGATTAGGATTTTAGTCAAAAAAGCAATGCTTCATTAACCATGTTACTTTTGGAACGAGATCTTTTGGTTTTTGATTTGATATAATTTGTCATAATGTTGTTGGGGCAATAAATTATTCTATTTTTTATCAGGTGTCAATGAGGTCATCTCTATCCGACAGAATTAAGAAAACACAGATTGAAGACAACGAGTAACAAAGAAATATAGAGTTGGTTCATAAAGGTAAGTTACCAAAATTTAATATTGATAATAATTGTATTTAGATATTTGGAACGATATTATGTGTGTCTTGTGATTCACAGTTGATGAATGAGTTGTTATGTGATGTTCTTAGTTCCTTGTTTTCAGTTCATCCTTGATGTACTATGATGTACATAGATTTTCAGGAGTATTACTATTGCGATGGAATGAAAAAAGATATAGTTGACAATACAATGAAGTGTTTGACTTGACAATAGGTTAAAGTAGAGAAGAATTTTCCAAAAGGGATGCTTCAGTCTTTACCTGTGCCAAAGTGGAAATGGGAAAATATATCCATGTACTTCATTGTGGGATTACCGATGAAATATCGAAATAATAATGAAATATGGGTTATTGTTGATCGATTGACTAATTTTTCTCAGTTCCTTCCTAATTGAGATGCATTGTCTCTAGATCAACATTCCTGCTAATATGTTAAAGAGTTAGTCAAGTTTCACGGAGTTCCCCACTCTATTGTATCTAATCATGATCCTAGGTTTAATTCTATCTTTTGGAAAAGCCTTCAGATGTGGGTGTGTACTAAATTAAACTTTAGTATAACATTTCATCCTCATTCAGATGGGAAATCAGAATGAACAATTCAGATCCTGGAGGATATGCTACATGCTTGTTCAATGGATTAACAAGGAAGTTGGGACCAACATCTTTTTTGGCAGAATTTTATTATTATAATAGATTGAATTCCAATATACAAATGGATCCATTTGTGGAATTATATGAAATGAGTTGTCGAACTCCAGATTTTTGTGATTATGTTGGTGAACAAAAGTTCATGGGACCAAAATTGGTAACATAGATGGAACAAAAAGTACAGTTCATTCAGAAGAACATGAGAACAACTCAAAGATGGTAGAAAATTTATGCAGATAACCTGAAAAAGGATCAATCTTTTCTGGTAGGTCATCATGTATTTCTCAAGGTTTCTCTACGTAAATGTGTGATGCCTTTTGTTAAGAAGGGAAAGTAGAGTGTGAGGTTCATTGGACCTTATGAAATCCTGGAGAAAGTTCGATGAGTTGCATAAAAAGGGTATTTACCACCATGTTTATCCTAGGTACACAATGTTTGTCATGTTTTGATCTTGAGAATGTATATGCCAGATCCATCTCATGATTTGAGCCCAAAGGTAGTTTAGTTGGAGGAGAATATCTCTTATGAAGAAAAACAAGTCCATATTCTTGTCCATACAAAGAATTTATTGCGGAATAAGGTTATTTACTAGGTAAAGGTTTTGTGGATAAAATATATGGTTGACGAGGAAACTTGGGAATCTGAAAATTCTATGTGGGATAAATACCCCCAGTTATTTGATAAGTGAACAAAAATCACGAGGACGTAATTTCCAAAAGGTAGCAAGGATGTAACATCCTAGGTAAAGAAAGAATAAGACATTTTCATATTTATTAATATTTGATAAATAACTTTTAAATTTTTTAAAGGGGTTTCTATTTTTGATAGCGTACATGATACACAACAATGGGTTTCTTTGAAATCCTTTTTTGCACACTAATAATATATTATTATTATTTAAAATAGTAGTAAACTCCTAGTCGTTGTATTTTCAGAAATGAACAAAAGAAACTAAAATATAATTATACATGTTTTTAAATGTATTTACATTTATCCAATAAAAGTTAGAGGCTTAAAATATAAATAGATCTAATATGAAGCATAATTTACAATAATTGAACAATTTAGATCCGTTTAATGGAGAACCCTCTTTAAAAATAGTTTCTGTCACTCTTATATGTTCTATTTGAGAAAATAATATTTTTCCTTATAATGGGGACATCAAAATTTAAATTGAGTAAATTTTTGGGATTATCACGATAAAGATCATTTTTTAATGAATAGTGAAAGTACTGTATTATAAATCAAAACTGTGTTTCAATCCAATTTTTTTATATGGATAGATTATCTTTCTTATTGGTTTTAAACTTTAATTATTATTTATTTTTACCATTTCATCCAATGTTATTTGTTGGAATACATTTCACATATAAATTGGACATAAGAAGGAATCAATCTTTGGATAGTTATTGTTTCTTAAAAATACGCTATTTGTTTTCATTAGAGGAATTAATTTTATATTAATTAATTCAAATTATTTTTTTATAATTTCGTAAAATAGACGTCAATTTGTAATTTGGAATATCAAATTTATCTTAGGCTGAATATTTGGTATTTTTATGAATAACTACAATTTTTTATGAATAGTGGAACCACTTAGTAGTAGTTAAAAACTGACTTTTTAATTTCAATGAACATTTACCACTTCTCTAAATTGAATTTTGAAAATATGATATACATATTTGTTATTAGTTTGTAAAATTTGGTTCAATAAGTTGAAAATTATTTTTGGTGAAAAGTAACTTTTGACTTTTATTTATCTCACTTAAAGGTAAATATGGGAATTCAAGATAAAAACATATTATAATAATTGAAAATTATCTGAACACTTGTCATAAACTTATTGGATGAGTAATTTATGACCATTGGAGTCCTCTGGTCGGTTTTAGGACCCCATGGAGCCACTTATGAGTGATAATGAGACATTGGATTAATTAACATAAAATAATGACAAAAATGACATAAACAAATAACTTTTAGTAAATTAATTGTTAGAAAAGGTTATATAACATGACATTTCTACTATAAATAATAATTTGAAAGATAAAAATATTTCCTACATCATGGTAATTTTTTTATAATTTTTAGATATCGAATAAATTAAATTATTTATGACACAATAATGATGCAGTGTTTACCTCATTGATTAAAGATTTAAATAAATAAGATTACAAATTTTAAAATAACATCCAAAACCTATCAAATTGTTATTTTATGAATTTTTTTTAAACCATGAGTCATATAATATTCTTCTTTAATGATTTTTGGAACTTTTAGAACTCAATACCATTATATGTTAAATTAATATTAACACACTTTCCTAAAGATCCCCTCCCCCCCCTTATAAAAAGCCCTCACTTCTAACCAATTCTTTACCCCTTTCAAGACTTTTGGAACATCCAAACTCTTCCCAATTAAGCTCCAAACATCCCTAAACTCCTCCTAGAATCCTTTATTAAGGTATAAGTCACTTCGTGAAACACTTTTGGATCACACCAAAAGAAGTTAACCAAATTAAAGGTAACTGTTTCTCATAGATTTTTTTTTATTTTACTTCTCCAACCCCTAAAATATTTTTATTCATTTATTTTAGAACAACACCAGTATATTAAATATACTATTATGTTTTTATGAGAAGAATTCTAATGACACTTACACACACCACCATCTAATGGATGAAGAACATAATGTTTCTATGGATTGAAAACTAACGCCTCACAAAATGATGATTGTTCGATTATCTCCTACCACCTATCATGGTGTCCATTAAGATGATACTATATTTATATATGATATATATTATGTTTATTTTTTCATTATTATTCTTTATTTTTATTTTATAGCATAACTTTATGGTTTTCATTATGGGTAAACACGATAATTTCATTTGAGGCCGTGGGGACTACCACCCCCTCAAGGTGATATGACTCGTTAATTCAATATGTGGGATATATAAAGGATGGATTTAATGATTTTATATATGATATTATAATATAATTATAATATACCATTTTATCATCATGTTTTCATTCCATTAAAATTAGAAATAAAAATGAAAGTAGCGTTCATGCGTACGTACGACTTACCGTCTCCATTAATGGTGTATTTCACTTCTTAACACCAAATGATATGTACTATTATAAATTCATGTATATACTGGTTATATATGATATATATGATATCTAAAAAATGAATATAATTCTGGATATAATATACTATTGACCATATGGACAACTTGTAAATATATGGTGTTCATTTTTTACTAAAGTACCAAATATCGACAAAATAACTGTTACTAAATTTAATGATTGGATAATGTTTATAACATGTAATTAAGTGATATAAAAAGAATAATAAACATGAAAAATGTTCTTATGCCTTTAGAAATTAACTTTAGTTTATTATCCTGGAGATTAATGAATGATCGAGTCGTGTCGGACATGAGGTAAGGGACTTCATGTCAATCTCCTTTCATTGAGGCATATTTTTTTTCTAATACACGACATTCTTGTATACGTTGTATAATCACCTTTGACATTTCATTTCATTCAAAGGAATTCTTTTTCTACAAATAGTTTTACCAAATGGAAAAATAAAGAATTATTCTTTTTAATGTAAGTGGTGACAACGACCTTTCTGACGTCGTGATTATTAGTTGATCTTTGGTTTCCTTAAAATCCCGTAATGTTTTTAAATGGAAAATTAATACCATATACTATTAAACATATTTTTGGTATTGAAAAGGGTTTTGATAAGGGTTTTGATACATTAATATATTGAAATTTTATTTTGTTATTGCAATGTGGAAATTTTATCTTTCCTTTATGCTTATGATATGTGTTATGATCATGTTATGGTTCTTGGTAATTATTTACATATACAGGTGGTTCCATGATAATTCTAGGGTGGGTGAGCCCGATATATCTCTCCAATGCATTGGGTAATGTGACAGAGGTAGACGTGAATGTTTATCCTATTATATTTTGTGAATATAAAATGATGGGTATTCCAAAGTAACTCGCTATGTTGCTTTGATAGCTAAAATGTAAGTATGTTATGAATGCCACATGTTACCTTTATGATTTATGATTTATATGTGTTATTAATCATTCTTGTGATTTCCTGAGGTAATTAAAGGAGTTCATGTTTTTTATGTATTTATGAACTAATTTTTTCATTCTTTGTTTTATAAACCTTACTGAGATTTTTATGCTCATCCCATGTTTTCAAATGTTTTCACAAGGCTTAATGATGAATAGGTTCATGGATGGGATCATGGAAAGTCATGTTGTCTGAAACTTGAAACTATACATGACACTTTTTTTCATGATTTATTATTTTATGTATAAAATGGAAACTGAGTAGAAGTTTCCACTTTGTAATCTTTTGAGATGAAATAGTTAGGTCTGTATTCTCTCAAACTCTAAACCATAAAATATCTTCAATGTGAATTATTTGTTTAGTTCAATATTACGTAATGTTTTAATGCGGGTCATTATAGTTGGTATCAATGGTCAGTATAGATAACATTGGTGTTAGTTTATTGTTAAATTCATATTCATAAAATACTTTATGTTGAAATGAAATAGCATTTACAAATTATTGTGTAACTTCACCTATGATATTTCTATGTTCAGAATGGTTTTCTAAAGAGGAAATAGGGCAGCTATATTCAGACAACATCAAGAGGAAGACAACCTTCCAAATCAGCAACATGGTATGATCAGAATCAGAACTGAATAGTTTGTTGTAATGATGGAATAATTTACATAGTCTAAAAATGGAGGTGGTATCTATGCATGAGATCATCCAGATCAACCACAGAGTAACATGTCAGTTGTGGATAATTTCATTAGGAAACATCCCCAATCATTCAGAGTATCATCAGACCCTGTGCTAGCATAAGGGAATATTAATGCACTGGAAAATATTTTTGATGTCATGGGTTGTTCATAACAACAAAATCGCAGTCTTGTTGTTTACAATTTTGTGGTGAAACATAGCAATGATGGTCGATGGTGATAAATATCAGGTATAGTAATGAAATTGATGATTTTGATTGGGATTAATTCAAACCTATGTTTCTTGAGAAATATTTTTCTAAGGTGGTTCGTCTTAAAATGGAAAACAAATTCCTGGAATTGAGGCCGGAGGATGACTCAGTGGCATTTTATGAAGAAAACCTCACATGACTCATAAGGTATGCCCCAAATTTCATACAAGATCTTGATATTAAAATCAGCCTTTTAGATCAGTAATAATGAAAATGTATTGTATAAATTCAGAATCACAGGCGTTAAAAAGTTATGAACACCTTGTTCACTGTACGAAGAATATGGAAATGGATTTTGTCGATGATCTGGTGTTCTTTGACACACAATAGAATAAGAGGTCGAGGTGTTAGGTGAATGGGAAGAACTCTTCATAAAAGTCAGATGTTATGAAACTTAAGGTTTCAGTGTGCGAAAATTATGGTAAAAATCATGATAGAGAATGTCTTTTGAATTCTAGTTAGTGCTACCGATAGGGTAAAATGAGACATAAGGCTCGTAATTGCACTGAAATAAATCAGGGTAATTGTAAGAAAAAATGAGATTTAAAATCATTAAAATGTTTTAGGTCAAATGAAATGGGTCATTATGAGAATGAGTGTCCAAAAAAAATATCAAAGGAGGGAAATAATCCAGACTACAAGAAGAATGGGGTGGTTAAATCCTTCCCACCTACTTCAGCACACGTTGGGCCATCAAATGAATTAGTATCAGGTACACTGTTTGTTTGTTCTGATTTTTCCAACGTGTTGTTTGATTCATTGTCTACACACTCTATCATTTCTATGAAGTTTTCTAGTAAATTGGAAATTCCATCTCATGATATTAATACATAACATATGGTAAAAACATCTAGAATATATTTTGAGACAAAAAGAAAACATAAGAACCTTAATGTCATTGTGTGTAGAAAGAATCTACATGAAAACCTTATTGTTTTTCCTCTAATATATTTTGATGTTATTTTGGGTGTGGATTGGATTTTTTATCACACTAAGATTGAATACAGAGCTAAAGAGGTTTTTCTCAGAAATATTTTTAGTTTGTGTACAAGAATGAACCCTTGATTTTGATAACATATCAGGAAGCTGAGAAAATAGGAAATGATGGAAATTAAATTTACCTTGATCATATTGTTAAAAACAAAGGAAATATTCAAATTAATGATGTGACAATGGTAAAGGAGTACCTTGATGTTTTTTATAATGATATTCCTGGTATTGTACATGATCGGAAAGATGAATTTATAGTTGACTTTGTTCATTATGCTAATCCTATTTCAAAACCCCCTTATCAAATGGTTCAAATTGAACTATTAGTGTTATAGAAGCAATTGCTGGAGTTATTAGATAATGTTTTTATTCGACATAGCACACCACCATGGGGTGCACCTATCTTGTTTGTTGAAAAGAATGATGGTTCAATGAGACATTACATTGATTATAGGGCATTTAATAACATCACTGTTAAGAACATGTATACTTTTACTCATATCGAGGATTTGTTTGATAAGATCCAGGGAGCACCGTATTTTTTGATGATTGACTTTAGATCAGGGTACCATCAGTTGAAATTGAAATAAGTAGACATTCTGAAGACCGCGTTTTGTACTAGATATGGCCATTATGAATTTTTAGTTATTCCATTCAGTTTAACCAATGAACCTACTATATTCATGGATCATATGAATACAATTTTCAATGAGTTATTGGATATGTTTGTGGTTGTGATCATTGATGATATATTGGATTATTCTAAAATTAAATAGGAACATGAAAGTCAATTAAGGGTTGTATTGTAATCCTTAAAATAAACTAAACTAATTGGGAAATTCAGCAAGTGTGATTTTTGGTAGCATAAAATTTATTTCCATGGACACATTGTTTCAAAAAATGTAATAACATTTGATCCTACTAAATCAAAAGTTTTTGAATAATGGCCAAGACCCACAAATATAACTAAAATCCATATATTTCTTGGTTTGGTAGGTTATTACAGGAGGTATGTTGAAGATTTTGCACAGTTATCTAGTCCTATGACTAAGTTAACTTGGAATGGTGTTATGTTCATCTGGACAAAAGAATGTGATGATTGTTTTCAGGAATTGATAGTATAATTAGGGAGTGATCCTATTTTTGCACTGCCATAAAAAATGTTGAGTTTGTTATCTACAATGATGTTTTGTTTAAGGGACCTGGATTTGTCCTAATTCAGAATGGTCATATAATTGCTTATGGTTCACATCAGCTGAAACCACGTGAGTTAAATTATCCTTCTCATTATTTGGAATTAGCTGCAGTTGTTTTTGCTTTAAAAATTTAGAGGCACCATTTGTATACAGTAAAATGTGCATTATATAATGACCAAAAATGTTTAATGTTTATATTCACGTAGAAATAATAAAACATGAGACTAAGGAGAAGGATGGAATTAATCAAGGATTATTATTGCACAATCCTTTACCATCTAGGAATAGCAAATAATGTGGTTGATGCTTTGAGTCGAAAAATTAATTCTTAATTAACCATGTTACATTTGGAATGAGATCCTTTGGTTTTTGATTTGATAAACTTTCTCATAGATGTTGTTGGTTCTGGAAATTATTCAATTTTGTATCAGGTGTCTGTGAGATCATTTCTATCAGATAGAATTAATCATGCACATAAGGAAGATAGTGAGTAACAGAAAAAGGTAGAGTTGGTTCAGAAGGGTAAGTTGCATGATATTAACACTGATAAGGATTGTGTTTTGAGATTTTGAAAGAGATTATGTGTGCCTTGTGATTCCCAGTTGATGAAAGAGTTGTTATGTGAAGATCATAGTTCCCCATTTTCAGTTCATCATGGCAGTACTAAGATGTACATAGATCTTCGAGATTATTAGTGGTGCGATAGAGTGAAAAGATATATTGTTGACTTTATTATGATGTGTTTGACTTGTCAATGGGTTAAAGTATAGAGGCATTTACCAAAAGGGATGCTTCAGTCAATACCACTACCAGAGTGGAAACAGGAAAATATATCCATGGAATTCGTTGCAGGATTACCGAAGACATCTTGAGATTAAAATGAAATCTGGGTTATTGTTGATCGATTGACTAAATCGGTTCATTTCATTCGTATTAGAGATACATTGTATGTAGATCATCATTCTCAGTTTTATGTAAAATATATCGTCAGTTTGCATGGAGTTCCCCTCTCCATTTTATCTGATGGTGATCCCAGGTTTAATTCTATATTTTGGAAAGGCCTTCAGAAGTCGTTGGGTACTGAATGAAATTTTATTACAGCTTTTCATCTTCAATCAGATGGGCAGTCAAAACAAATTGTTCAGACATTGGAGGATATGTTATGTGATTTATCACGTCATTAACAAGGAATTTGGGGCCAAAATCTTTCTTTGGTTGAATTTACTTATAATAACAGCTTTCATTTCAGTATACAGATGGCTCTATTTGTGGAATTATATGAAAAGAGTTGTCAAACTCCAGATTTTTGGGATGAAGTAAGTGATACAAATATCATGGGACATGAATTGGTATAAAAGATTGTAGAAATTGTTCAGTTGATTCAGAAGAACATTAGAACCACTCAGAGGTGGAAGAAAAGTAATGCGGATAACCGGAGGAAGGAACGTTCAATTGAGGTCGGTGATCATGTCTTTCTCATGGTTGCAAAAATGGAAATGTGTGATGGGTTATGGTAATAAGGGAAAGCTGAGTCTGCGGTTTATTGGACCTTATTAAATCCTAGAGAAGGTTGGATTAGTTTCATATAGACAGGCTTTACCTCCATGTTTATCCCAAGTACCCAATGTTTTTCATTTTTTATGTTGAGAGAGTATGTGCTTGATCCATCTCATGTTTTGAGAACAGAGGTAGATCAGTGGGAAGAGAATCACTCTAATGATGCACAAAAAGTTGAGATTCTTAACCATAGAGAGTAGGTTTTGAAAAAAAAGGTGAATAACTATGTAAACATTTTTTTTGGAAAAACCCAAATGGATTAATAGGCAATGAGGGAATCTGAAAATGGTATGAGGGATAAATACCCCCACTTATTTGATAAGTGAACAAAAATCTTAAGGATGCAATTTCCAAAAGGGGGGAAGGATATAACATCCCAGGTAAATAAATAATAATACCTTTTCATATCTATTAATATTTTTGAATTATATATTAAAAACCTCTAAAGGGGTTGCAATGTTCGATAGCGTACCCGATAGGCAACAATGGGTTTCTTTGAAATCTTATGTTGCACACTAATAGTATAACATTATTATTTTAAATGGTAGTTCTCTCCAAGCCATTGAATTAGTAGGAATGAACAAAACTAACTACAATATTATTATACATGTTTTTAAAATGTATTTACATTTATCCAATAAAAGGTAGAGGCTTAAAATGTGAACAAATTTAATTTTAAGAATAATTTATATTAGAGGTCTATTTACAACATTTTAATAGAGAACCCTATTTAAATGTTGTTTTGGTCACTTTTATATGTTCTATTTGACCAAATAAAATACTTCTTTAGAATGGGGTCATAAAAAATTACTATGTTTAAATTTTTTGGTTTTTTCCAATAAAGATCATATTTTAATTAATAGTGAAAATTCTGTATTTTAAATCAAAGCCGTGTATTAATCATGTTTATTTATATGGATAGATTATCATTTTAATAGGTTTAACTTCTTAAATATAATTTATTTTTACCATTTAATCTAATGTTGTTTATCAGAAATAATTTCATTTTGAAATTGGACATAAACATGTATCAATCTTTCTATCGTAATTGTTTCTTAAAAATAATCTATTGGTTTTGATAACAGGAATTAATTTTAAATTAATTAATGAAACATATATGTTTATAAATTTGTAATATATAAATAAATTGCGAATTTTGAATATAAATATAGCTTAGGCTGAATTTTTTGTATTTTTTGTAAAATGATCAATTTTTTATGGTTAGTGAATCCACATAGTAGTAGTTAAAAAATAACCTAATCATTAAAATTAAATTTTACAACTTTTTTTAATTGAAATTCTAAAATCCATCAAATTTGGTTCAATAATATGAAAATAATTTTTGTTGAATAGTAACTTTTGAGTTTTATTTACCGTGGTTAAAGATAAATAGGGTAATTCAAGATAAAAAGAATATTAAAATAATTCAAAATTACCTTAACATTTTTCCTAATCTTATTGGATGAATAATGGACAAGCATAGAATTCCTTGGGTTTATTTTGGGACACCATAGAGCCACTTATGAGTGATAATGACACTTTATATTAATTAACTTAAAGTAATGACAAAAATGATATAAACAAATTTCTTTTAGTAAATTAATTTTTACATGGGGTTATATAATTTATCATTTCGGCTATAAATATTAATTATAAGGCTCAAAAAATTTCCTACATCATGGTATTTTATTTATAATTTTTATACATTGAATAAATTAAATTTTTTACGACACAATAATGCTGCAATGTTTACTTCATTAATAAATGATTTAAATAAATAAGATTATAAATAATAAAATAACAAGCAAAACATATCCAATTTTTATTGGATGAATTTATTTCGACCATGAGTCATCTTATCATTTTTTATTTATTTTTGGACATTTAAAAACGGATATCATTATATAATAAAATAATATTATGACACATACCTAAAGTGCCCCCTGTAAAATGACATAACTTCTAATAAATTCATCACACCTGTCAAGTCTTTTTGCTCATCCAAAATCTACATCGTTAAGCTCCCTACATCCATATCCTCCTCCAAGAAGCATTACCTTAGTGAAGAGGCATCTCACAAAACCCTTTTGGATCATACAAAATGGAGTTACCCAAATTAAAGGTAACTATTTCTCTTATCTTCTTTTCATTTATTTTACTTCTCCCACACATATAAACTTGTTATTTTTTTACTTTATAAAAACTTCATTATCCTTAATATAATAGGATGTTTTTATAAGATGTATTCGAACTACACATACTCAGACCTCCATCTAATTGGGGAAGAACATACTGTTTCTGTGGATGACAAAATAACACCTCACGAAATGATGATAGTTCTATTATCTAGTACCACCGATCATAGTGGCCATTAAGATGAAACCATATTTATATCTGTATTATATTATGTTTATTTTTTCTTTATAATTTTGTATTTTTCTTTTAAATAATACCATTATGGTTTCCATTATGGGTAAACTTTATAATTTCATTTGAGAAAGTGCGGACTATCACCCCCTCAAAGTAATATGAATCCTTAATTCCATATGTGGGACATATAAAGGATGGAGTTAAGGAAATTATATATTATATAATACTGTAATTATAATATATCTAGGTATAATTATGTTTTCATTCCATTAAAATACGAAATAGAAATGAATGTAGTGTTCGTTCGTACGTTCGACTTACCGTCTCCATGAACGGTGCATTTCATTTCTTATCCCCAAATGATAAGTACTACTATAAATTCATATATATAAATGATTTATATGATATATGTGATATCTAAATAATGAATATCATTCTAGATATAATATACTATTGACAACATAGACAACTTGTAAGTATAAGGTGTTCATTTTTAACTCAAGTAGCAAATATCGACAACATAACCTTTATTAACATTAATTATTGAATAATGTTTATAAAATGGTATTAAGTGATATAGAAAGAAAAATAAACTTGAAAAATGTTATTAAGAAAGTATAAATTAACTTTATTTTATTTTTTATAGATTAATGAACAATCGAGTTAAGTCAGACATGAGGTAAGGGACTTCGTCTCAATCTCCTTCCATTAAGGAATTTTTTTTCTAATGCACAACATACTTTTATAAGATGTATAATCACCTTTGACTTTTCATTTCATTAAAAGGGAATCTTTTTCTAAGAATTTTTATTACGAAATGAAAAAATGAGTGTTTATTTTTAACGTAAGTGGTGACAACAACCATTCCACCGCTGTGAATATTATTTGATCTTTGGCTTCCATAAAAAGTAGAAATATTTTTAAAAGGAAAATATATACCATATACTATTTTTTGTATTTTTTGTGTTGAAAATTGTTTTGATAATTTTTTTGATACGTTAGTATATTGAAAGTTTATATTGTTATTGAAATGTGTAAATGTTATCTTTCTTTTATGCTTATGTCATGTGTTAAGATCAAGTTATGGTTAATGTGAATTATTTACATATACAAGTTCTTCTATGATAAAACATGGGCAGTTGAGCCTGAGATAGCTCTCCAATGCATTGGGTTACATGATAGAGGTAAACGTGAATGTTTCTCCTTAAATATTAATGGAATATACTATGATGGGAATTCCAAATTAACTCCCTAAGTAGCTATGATAGCTAAAATATAAGTATTTTATAGATTCCACATGTTACCATTATGATTTATGATTTCTATGTGTTATTAAAAAATAGAATTATTTTATGAGGTAAATAAAAGAGTTCATGTTTGCTATGTATTTATGAAATAATGTTTTCTTTATTTGTTTTATAACCCTTACTCAGCTTTTTATGCTCATCCCATGTTTTGAAATGTATTCACAGGACTATGATATGAATAGGGTCAAGGATGGGATCGTGGAAATTTCATTCTGTCTAAAACATGGAACTAGACATGAATCTTATTTTGATGAGTTTTTATTTTATTAAAAAATGGAAAATGAGTAGAAGTGGAAACTTTTTAATCTTTAGAGATGTATTAGTTAGGTCCTAATTCTCTAAAAATCTAAATAGGAAAAGATTCTCAATATGAATTATTCATCTAATTCAATATTATGTAATGTATTAAGGTCGGGTGCTTATAGTTGGTGTCAATGGTCAATTTAGACAAATTTTTAATTTGGGTATTGTAAAATTCATATCCATCAATTACATTATATAGCAATGATATAGCATGTATAGATTACCATGTTGCTTCGCCTATTATATTTTTATGTTCAGAATGGTTTTCCGCATAGGAATAATGGCATCAAGGTTGAGACGACATTAGGAGGAAGACAACATTCCAAATCAGCAACCTGAGATTTTTGGAATCAGAAGTGAACTGTTTGTTGCAGTGGTGTCATAGTTGACTCAGTTTATATATAGTGGTGGTATCCTCATACAAGATCAGCTAAATCAACCACAGAAGAACATGTCAGCAGTGGACCATTTCATGAGGCAACACCCGCCATCATTTAGAGGATCATCTGACCATCTACTAGCAGAAGGGTGGATTAAAGCACTGGAAAAGATTATCGATGTAATGGGATGTTTAGAACATCAAAAGTCCAGTCTCACTATTTACCGTTTTGAATGTGAAGCTGATCAGTGGTGGTCGATGGTGAAAAATATCAGGGATATAGAGGAGATTGATGATCTTGATTGGGATTAATTCAATGGTATATTTCTTGATAAATATTTTCCTAAGGTCTTTTGTCTTAGAATGGAAAAAAAAATTCCAAGAATTGATGTAGGAAGATGACTCATTGGCTATTTATGAAGAAAAATTCACTCGAATCACACTGTATGCTCCAACTTTCATATGAGATCTTGATAGAAAAATCAAAAATTTATAATCAAGATTAAACCCAACTTATCGAAGGTCTTTAGCATCTCAGAAGTTCAAAAGTTATGGAAAACTTTTTCGTTGTTTGGAGAAGTTGGATGTATAGATTTTCTTTGATTAAGTGTTCTTCGACAAACAACAAAATAAGAGATCTAGGTGGAAGGTGAAACGGAATATCATTTCAAAAAAGTCTGATGGTAAGAAACTTAAGTTTACAGTTTGTGAAAATTGTGGTAAAAAGAATATGGGGAATGTCTTTTGAATTCTGGTATGGGCTATTGATGTGGTAAAATAGGAAATATGGCTCGTAATTGGATTGAAAAATATCAGGGTTCTGGTAAGACAAAATATGATTTACAGTCAGTAAAATGTTTTCTGGGAAATGAAATAGGTCATTATGTGAATGAGTGTCCAACATTGAACTCAAATGAGGGAATGTAGCTAAACTACCAGGAGAATGGGGTGGTGAAATCCTACGCAACTACTTCATATGATGTTGGGCCATCAAATGAAGAAGTATCAGGTACTCTGTTTATTTGTTGATATTTTTCCATTTTGTTTTTTGATTCAGGATCTACACACTCTTTTATTTCTATGTTGTTTTTTAGTAAATTTTTAATTCCATCTCATGATATGATTATAGATCTTATGGGAAAAACACATAGAATAAATTTTGAGACAAAAATAAAACATAAGAACCTTCCAATCCTTATCTGCGGGAAAAATCTATCTGCAAAACTTATTGTTTTGCCACAAATAGAGTTTGATTTTTTTGTGTATGGATTGACTGTCTGTTTATCATACTATGATTCACTATAGAGCTAAAGAGGTTTCTTTTCAGAAATATTTGTAGTTTGTGTACAAGAATGAACCCTTGATTTTGATAATATATCAGGATGCTAATAAACTAGTAAAAGATGAAAATTAATGTTACCTTGAACATATTATTGAAAAAAAGGAACTATTCAAATTAATGATGTGCCCGTAGTAAATGAGTACCTTTATGGTTTTTCTTAATGAGTTGTCGGATATTATACCTGATCGGGAAGTTGAATTTACTGTTGACTTAGTTCTTGATGTTAAGCAAATTTCAAAATCCCCTTATCAATTGGATCAAATTTTACTTTTAGAGTTAAAGAATCAATTGCATGAGTTGTTAGATAATGGTTTCATTCAACCATGAACATCACCATGGGGTTCTCTTTTCTTGATTTTTTAAAATAAAGATGGTTCAATGAGACTTTTCCTTGATTATAGAGAATGTAATAACATCACAGTTAAGAACAAATATCATTTGACTCATATCGATGATTTGTTGGATCAGCTCCAGGGAGCTCGGAATTTTTCAATGATTTGCATTAGATCGAGGTACCATCAGTTGAAAGTTAATGAAGTAGACATTCTGGAGACCAGGTTTCGTACACGATATGGAAATTTTGAATTTTTAGTTATATCTTTTGTTTTAACCAATTCCATTGTTGTATTCATGGAACTTATGAATATACTTTTCCACAAGTTCTTGGATAAATTTGTGGTTTTGTTCATTGATGATATTTTTTTTACTCCAAAAGTAATTAGGAATATGAAATTCCTTAAAGGGTTGTCATTCATACCTTAAAAAAGTAACAATTTGGGAAATTCTGGAAGTTTGAGTTTTGGATTCCATAAAATTCTTTCCATGGTCACGTTGATTCAAAAAATGGTGTAACTGTTGATCTTGCTATAACAAAAGTTGATGAAGAATGAAAAAGACCCACAAATATTATAAAGATCTGTAGTTTTCATTGTTTGGCATGTTATTAAAGGAGGCATGTTGAAAAATATTCACAGTTTTCTGGTCCAATGACTAAGTTAACTTGAAATGGTTTTAAGTTCATCTGTAAAAAATATTGTGATGATTGTTTTCTGAGATTAAAAACAAGATTGGTGAGTGCACCAGTTTTGGCATTGCCATCCAAAATTGGTGAGTTTTTTATCTATAGTGATGATTCGTTGATGGGTCTTGGTTATGTCCTAATGTATAATGATCAAGTAACTTTTTAGGCTTCATCTCAGTTGAAAACATAGGAGTTAAATTACCCTATATTTGATTTAGATTTATATGTTGTTGTTTTTTCTTTAAAAATTGGAGGCATCATTTGAATGGAGTAAAATGTTAAATATGTACTCACCAAAAACGTTTAATGTATATATTCACTCAGATAGAATAAAACATTCTAACAGAGTGAAGGGATGGAATTAATCAAGGATTATTATTGCATGATCCATTACTATCTGGGAAAGAAAATAAAGTAGATGATGATATGAGATGAAAATGTAATGATTCATTAACCATGTAAAATATGGAATGAGATCCATTGGTTTTTGATTTGATAAACTTTGGAACATATGTTCTTGGTGCAGGAAATTCATCAATATTTTATCAGGTGTCAATGAGATAATCTCTATCCGACAAAATTAAGAAAGCACAGAATGAAGAATGTGAGTTACAGAAAAAGGTAGAGTTGTTTAAGAAAGGTAAGTTACCGGAATTTAACATCGATAATTATTGTATTTTGATATTTGGAAAGAGATTATATGTTCCTTGTGATTCACAGTTGAAGAATGAGTTTTTTTGTAATGTTCATAGTTCCCTGTTTTCAGTTCATCCTGGAAGTTCTATGATGTACATAGATTTTCCGGAGTATTACTGGTTGATGGAATGAAAAGAGATATTGTTGACTTTACAGTGAAGTGTTTGACTAGCCAATGGGTTAATGAAGAGTGGTAGTTACCAAAAGTTATGCTTATGTCTTTACGGGTGCTAGAGTGGAAATCGGAAAATATATCCATGGACTTCGTTGTGGGATTACCAAAGAAATATCAAGATAATAATTCAATCTGGGTTATTATTGATTGATTCCCTAAATCTACACATTTTCTTCCTATTAGAGATATATTGTCTCTAGATCAACTTTCCTGGTTGTATGATAATGAGATAGTCAGGTTTCATGGAGTTCCCCTATCCATTGTTTCTGACCGTGATCATAGGGTTAATTCTAACTTTTTGAAAATCCTTCAAAAGTTGTTGGGTACTGAATTACATTTTAGCATAGATTTTCATCCTCAATTAGATGGGCAGTCAGAATGAACAATTATGATCTTGGAGGTTATGCTACATTCTTGTTCACTGGATTACCAAGGATTTTGGGACCAACATCTTTCTTTGGTTGAATATTCTTATAATAACTTCTTTCATTCCAATATACAGATGGCTCCATTTGAGGCATTATATGGAATGAGTTGTCGAGCTCCAGATTTTTGGGATGAAGTTGGTGAACAAAAGCTCATGTGACCAGAATAGGTAGAATATATGGTAGAAAAAGTAGATTTGATTCATAAGAACATGTGAAAAACTCAGATTAGGCATAAAATTTATGCGGATAACCGGATGACGGAACTTTTTTGAGGTATGTGATCATGTATTTCTCATGGGTTTTTCATGGAAAAGTGTCATTTGTTTTGGTAAGAAGGGAAATTCGAGTCTGAGGTTCATTGGACCTTATGAAATCCAAGAGAATGTTGGATTAGTTGCATACAGAGTGTATTTACTTCCATGTTTATCCCTAGTACACAATGTTTATCATGTTTTGATGTTGAGAAAGTATACGCCCGATCTATCTCATGTTTTGAGTCCAGAGGTAGTTCAGTTGGAAGAGAATCTCTCTTAGGAATAAAAACTATTCTTGATTACTGACCGTACAGAGCATGTATTACAGAATATGGTAATTTAGTACGTAAAGGTTTTGTGGAAAACCATACGGTTGAAGTGGTAACATGGGAATCTGAAAATGCTATGAGGGATAAATACATCGACTTATTTGATAAGTGAACAAAAATCGTGAGAACGTAATTTCCAAAAGGGGGAAGGATTTAACATCCCAGCTAAATAAAGAATAATACATTTTCATATTTATTAATATTGGAGAATTAAATATTAATTTTTATTTAAAAGGGTTTCTATGTTCGATAGCGTACCCGATACGCAACAACGGGTTTCTTTAAAATATTACGTTGCACAATAATAATATATTATTATTATATAAAATGATAAAAAAAAATTAGCCATTGTATTCGTATAAATGAATATAACTAACTACAATATTATTATACACATTTGTTAAATGTATTTACATTTATCTACCAAAAGTTAGAGGCCTAAAATGTGAATGAATCTAATTTTAAGCATAATTTACATTAAAAAGTCAATTTACATCCTTTTAATGGAGAATCGTCATTAAAAGTAGTTTTGGTCACATTTATATGTTCTATTTTAGCAAATAAATTCGTTCATTAAAATGGGGACATCAAAATTTACTTTGTGTAAATTTTTGGGATTTTTCTGATAAAGATCATTTTTAATGAATAGTGATAATACTATATTTTAAATGAAAAAATGTGTCTTAATTCAGTTTATTTATATGGTTAGATTATATTTTTAATTGGTTTTAAACTAAAATTTTAATTTATTTTTACCATTCAATCCAATTTTTTTTATTGGAATTATTTTTACTTAGAAATTGGAAATAAACAGGTATCAATCTTTTGATAGTTATTGTTTCTTAGAAAAATGCTATTTTTTTGATAACATGAGTTAATTTTAAATTAATTAATAAAACTTTTATGTTAGAATTTGGTAAAATAGAAATCATTTTTGTTTCAGAATATCAAATTTATCTTCGGATGAATTTTTGATATTTTTCTGAAAAACATCAATTTTTGATGAATATTGAAACCACATAGTAGTAGTAAAAAAACAGACTTTTTAATTTAATTTAAATTTTACCGCTTCTGTGAATTGAATTTAGAAAATAAAACATAAATAGTTGTTATTAGTATGTAAAATATGGTTCAATAAAATAAAAATAATTTTTGGTGAATAGTAACTTTTGACTATTATTTACCTCGGTTAAAGTTAAATATGGCAATTCAAGATAAAAAAGAATATTATAATAGTTCAAAATTATCTTTACACTTGTCTAAACCTTAATGGATGAGTAATGGCCGACCATTTTAATCCCTGGGTCAATTTTCGGACCCCATGGAGCCACATACGAGTTATAATGACCCTCTAGATTAATTAAGATATAATAATGACAAATATGACAAAAACAAATATCTTCTACTAAATTAATTATAATTGGGTTATATAAGTCATAATTTAGACTATAAATATTCATTTGGAAGATAATTATATTTCCAACATCATGTTATTTTTTTTTATAATTTTTAGACATCTAAAAAATCAAATTTTTTATAACACAATCATGATGTAGTGTTTACCTCATTAATAAATGATTTAAATAAATAAGATTATAAATATTAAAATAACATCCAAAACATGTCCAATTATCAGTTTATGAATTTATTTCAACCATGAGTCTTTTTATATTTTTATTTACTGATTTTTGGACCTTTAGAAACTGAATACCATTTTATAATAAAATAATTTTATCAAACTTTCCTATAGAGCCCCTCCTCCCCCTTATAAAAAGCCCTCACTTCTAACTAATTCCTTACACCTCTAAAGGCTTTTGGCTCATCCAAACTCTTCCCAATTAAGCTCTATACATCCCTCGCCAATTCCTAGAAGCCTTACCCTAGGTAGAAATCACTTTAAAAAACCCTTTTGGATCATACCAAAAAAAGTTACCCAAATTAAATGTAACAGTTTCTCTTAGTTTATTTAATTTTATATTACATGTCCTACACCTAAACTAGTTTTATTCAATTATTTTATATAAAAATCAGAATATTCAATATACTAGGATGTTATTATGTAAATTATTTTAACTACACATACACCCACCACCTTCTAATGGGTGGAGAATATACTGTTTCTATGGATGGAAAACTAACGGCTCAAGAAACGATGATTGTTCGATTATATCCTACAGCATATCATGTAGGAAATTAATATGAGACTAAATTTATATATGATATATACTATGTTTATGTTTTAATTATTCTTCTTTATTTTTTATAGCATACTTTTATGTTTTCTAGTATGGGTAAACACATTAATTTCATTTGAGGAAGTGCGGACTACCGCCCCCTCAAAGTGATATGATTTTTTAATGCCATTTGTGGGACATATAATGGATCGTGTTAATGATATTATATATTATATTACACTTTAATTATAATATACCATTTTATCATTATGTTTTCATTCCCATAAATTATGAAATATAAATGAAATAAGTTTTCATGCGTATGTACGTTTTACCGTCTCCATTAACGGTGCATTTCATTTCTTATCTCCAAATGATATGTACTATTATAAATTCATATATATACTGGGTATATATGATATATATGACATATAAATAATTAATATTATTCTGGATACAATATACTATTGACCATATTGACAACTTGTAAATATAAGGTGTTCATTTTTTACTCAAGTACCATATATCGACAAAACAACTAATATTAAATTAAATGATTTCTTAATGTTTATAACAAGTTATTAAGTGATATAAAAAGAATAAAAAACTTGAAAAAGGTTATTAGGAATGTTGAAATTAACTTTAGTTTATTATACAATATATTAAAGAATGATCGAGTCATGTCGGACATGAGGGTAAAGACTACATCTCAATCTCCTTTCATTGATGCATATTTTGTTCTAAAACACGACATTCGTTTATATGCTATATAAACACCTTTTACTCTTCATTTCATTAAAATGGAATATTTTTACAAAGAATTTTTCCAAACGAAAATTTATGAATGATTCTTTTTTATGTATGGGGTGACAATGACCTTTCTGACGCCGTGGGTATTATTTTATCTTTATATTCCTTAACAAGTCTTAATGTTTTTTAAAGGAAAATAAATACCATATAATATTAAACTTATTTTGGGTAATGAGAGGGGTTTTTATAATGGTTTTGATACATTAATATAAAGAAAATTTATATTTTTATTGCAATGTGCGAATGTTATCGTTCCTTTATTATTATGTTATGTGTTATGATCATGTTATGGTTCATGGGAATTATTTAAATATATGGATTGTTCCATGATAAACATAAGAAGGGTGAGCCCGAGATTGCTCTCCAATGCATTGGGTATTATGACAGAGGTAAATGTAAATGTTTATCCTATGATATTTAAGGAATATACAATAATGGGCATTCCAATGTAACTCCCTATGTAGTTGTGATAGCTACAATGTAAGTATGTTATGGATGCCAAAAGTTACCTTTATGATTTATGATTTATAGGTTTTATTCATAAATATTATGATTTCATGAGGTAAGTTAAAGAGTACATGTTTTGTATGTATTTATGAACTAAAGATTTTGTTATTTGTTTTATAACCCTTATTGAGATTTTTATTCTCATCCCATGTTTTGAAATGTTTTCACAGGACTTAAAGATAAATAGGGTAAAGGATGGGATCTTGGCAAAGTAGTTTTTTCTAAAATATAGAACTAGACATGAATCTATTTTTCATGATTTTTTTATGAAAAAAATGGAAACTCAGTAAGGTGTCTACTTTTTAATCTTTTGAGATGTAATAATTATTCCCTAATTATCTAAAACTCTAAATGTGAAAAGATCCTCAATTTGAATTATTTGTTTTATTTAATATTATGTAATGTTTTAAGGCAGGGTCCTTATACAATCTTAGTTCTACAAGATTATTCACTAGTAGGTCGGTTAGCTGGAAACTGGATGTCCCTTATATTGTTTATAAACCTCATTATGTACTTTTGAAAAAACCAAAATATATATATAAGTAATTTAATATGATTTGAACCTTACATTGAATTACAATCATCTTCATTATCCCTCTTCTTCGTCAATTGTTTTTTGAACACCTCTTCCCCATTTATGATTAGCTCAATATTCTCAGAAACAATCTTCTATATTGAAACCATTGGATGACTGACTAAAATACATCATGAAATCAAATATTTCATGGCCTTCTTGATATTTTGTAACATAGAGTCATGAATTGACAAAATTCTTTGAAAATAAGATCAGTTCAATAAATCCCATGATTTTCAATGGTGAATGATCATGCCTGACATCCAATGTAAAATAGTAATTCATCTAGTTCTATTAGTTGTTGAAAACCATCATAATAATCAAGGTGATCTCTTTATTGAGTCAACAACATTATTTTATGCATCACACAATTAATAATTATCACAACAATAATTATGTCCTTTCCATAGACATATTGAAACCTTATTGATAACAAATGAATCCCTATGATCAAAAATATCCGCCATTGTATTTAGTTGTCAATATCCATTAATAAAAAATTGTATGGGACAATTTGTGTGACTACATTATCTCCCCCTTTTTGGAAACCAAATGTAATGGTTTTGTGGTGTCTTTTTAAAAACATGTTCTCGTCATTTTATTGAATATCTTCATGAATATTTTCTAAGAGAGGGTTGATATCAAATGGTTCACATAGAAAAGAAAAGATAGTTAATCAAATATATGTCTACGTAATGTAACCCTTCATTGAAATCAAGGTAGATATAATAGTGGTTATCAATGTCTTCTATAAAGAATCATACATTTGAAATAAAGCTATGAAAATTTCAATTCTTATCTTAGGGGTTGGAAATAATAAGATTTATCAATGAAATGCTATGTCCTTCCGATACGTAAAAACAAAATTTAAAATTACAATAAAAAATATAATGCTCCCCCTTTTATCACATATTGTCATCTATCAAGCACTGCTCCTAAATGTACACGATAAAGACATTTATGAACACGAGTTGAAATTTTAATTGGAATACAACATGTTTCAAATTATTGGGATGAGATGCATTTCATGATTTGTCCTGATATACTCCATGAAATCATATCCTTTGTATTTTTCCCTCCATAAGGGGTGAAATCCCATTGATTCATCATGGATGAAAATATCATTTGAAAGTATTCAGGACCGTCAAGTTGATAATATTCTACTGACGAACACTTCATGTAATTTTCATGTTATGAAAAATTAGTCCAACAATTTTTTGTTGTAACCATGGAAGTTATATGATAGAAATACATTATGGTTTGTGATTATAATCAATCCTAATTAGAATATAATAATGTTTTATAGGAAAGGGATCAGTCAATTCATGCTGGAAACAATATTGAATGTGGCATCATTTCCCAGTGTTTGGAAAATGAGTTGTGAAAATGTTTATAGCATGTTTAGAATGTTACACGCGTGGCCTAAATTTGGGATCAGAATGTCAAAATATGGTAATGTAAAAAAGTCATAGGAATTATTTTATGGGAATGATAGATGAAGTTGTGTGAAAGAATCATACTCCCCCAATGCGACATCAAAAGGGGTTTTCCATGCACTGACAAAGAAACGTTAAAAATGTATGCATAGTCTTCAAAGGCCTATAATTATTAAGCTAACCCCAATGGAGAATTATGAATTTTTCAATGAAAATATGGTTGCACTTCCATGGAAATCTTGGTTCCTGAAATATTAGAAGAGATTCAAGCTTGTGTGAAAGGTGTTTCTTTAATCTAAAAAATCCAAGTGAACCATTCACAGAAGTTGCATGAAAGAAAAGAGTTTTGAAAAATATAGGGGTTTCATGAAACTCAAATTGCATGACAAATCATAAATCTTATGTGTGGGATCAGGTATTGATCGAAATCCTGTTGTTATGATTCTGATATGATTTTGATTATATATCTTAGTGGTTTAGTTATTTCAAGTGCATCATTATGGGTCTTCGATGGTAGTAGTGTCTCATTGAAAATAGAGACAATGACTTTAATGCAATTATATTTTAGCGACCATCAATACGTAGAACATATTATGAATTATCTCAATGCAGTGAGCTAGGGGGAATTGAGGGAAGTGATCCGATAAACATAGTGAGCTATCCTTGAACATTTGTAATGGTAGTGTGTCTGGCACATAGTGACTGTGACCAAATACTGTAATCCTAAAACAATTAATAATTAGTAGATTTAGGAACGAATGAAATATTGTCAACATGTAGTCCTTGGATGTAACACTTTGTGGTAAACCATGTAAAAGTGTTGTGTCATCTACCTACTTTCATTTGTTTAACAGATTTAACACATTCCTACCAATGTGGAATATACATCCACAACTTTAAAAAGATATATTTGACACCTTGATTCCCCCCACACCCTATCAGTGTGTTCCAGTGTCCTTCATTGTTCCCTACATTATCATTGATATACTTTCTTCAGAATGACCTTCACCATCAATAACCTACAACATAAATACATATATAAAACAAAAATAAAAGGGAATAAAATGGAACACATGTGATATTCTATATAAAATAAACATGGATATGAATTTCTTCTCAACCCAAGAACTCCTTTCTGGGTAGCTCTAATATGCCAGGTACACTTCATGGTAGTGTTTCCTATCCGATTAAAATTTTAATATTTCATTGTCAGTATGTACCCTTTACTTCTTCTGAACTTTAACTAGTGTGGATTGTTTGTCCTTACTTTTGTCAGTAGTGATGTTTCTTCCACTTTTTCATGTTTTATAATTTTTAACATCTCTATTTGACTTGGTAAAATAGTTATAAATTCGTTTTCTTGATATCTAGCCCACTTGAACATTCCACATAGTACATAAGAAAAACATGGGTTGTCATGTGCTAAAAAACCCTCCTGAAATTAGAATTCATCTTCATGTGGAATGATTTGATGCCTCATTTCCTCTTCATTAGATATTACTACATCATCATAATCATGCAAGTCTCTATCTATTTTAACTTATTAGGCTAAATAACTAAACAAACCTTCTTAATATATTCATTTTTAGAGCATCTATATTGATTTTTTAATGTTTTAATGTTTCAATTCTTTGGAAACATATCCAAATTATATTCAAGAATCTCATCAATCAATCCCATCTACTTCTGTAGTTTTTATCCTTTTTAATTTCATCTTTCTTCCATTTATTTCAATGTATTGCTTTTATTGATCCATGTTGTGACCATTCATTCCTTATTAGAAGAATATTATTTTGGTTGGAATGAAATTCTAGGATTTTAGGTTAAACTTCTTCTTGGGAATAGATTCTTTCAATATTTTCATGAAACCGTTATTTTGCAATTTCCCAATAGAAAATTTTCCAAATAGTATTCTTTTCTTCTACATGTTTTGATGCCTTTTATTCTTCTCAACATATTTATTCTACATGGATGGACTAAAAAATCACTCATCATAAATATGAACACTTCACATGCAACTATAAGATATGTTTTCAATATATTCATATATATTCTTGATATACATACTCTTTTTTTTCATTGTATTCTTATTTAGATTTTCTATATGCTTCATCTCTTCACATCAACATTCCCTATATGTTGGTCGTCAATAATTTCCATATCCTAAAACATTATCCCAACAACCATTGGCATGATTCCCAAACATCCAACAACAAAAATAGTAGCCAATAAATGTCATTCATTTTATTATATTATTAATCTGGCTAAATTTAGAGATATATTATTTATAGAGTTTTATTTATTTCATTGCAACATCTATTATGTACTTCTTCTTATTAACCATTCTAGTATAAGTCCTTGAAATATTTATGGATGTATCAAAATTTTTATCAATCCACATCCTTCTAACTGTTAACATTGTACATGTTCTTGTAGATGAAGTTGTATTAGTAGTAATATAAATCACTACCTAATGTGATACCTTATTCTTGGAGGATGTTTCTATTAGATTAGAAGATGATCTAATACTATTTTTGTAAAAATATTTCTGAACAAAAACATGTGTGGAAATTTCTATTCATCTAGATGTTTGGGAAGAACTAGGTTGGAGGGATTTCTGATTCCTCAATTTCACATCCAACTCTAGATAGTTCATGTTGAGAGAGTTGTCCTCATCCTAAACTGGCCTTATCTTACATTAAAAATTATTTTTCAGAATAATCATTTGTTCTTCAAGAACATTAATTTATTCTTGATAATATATCTCAAGCGCTTTTAGCTTGTCATTTTTTGTCTTCTTGTTGACCATCTTTAACAACAATAGAAACATTGTGAGTGTTTTCAAATGAATTTAAAACCTTTACAAACACAATTTCAAATTAATTATTCTCACACATAATTCCTTTAAATTCATCTGTAATGTGGGAATTTATTTACATTCAAAGTAAAATTTATTCTTCTATTATATTTTCTAGTTTTGTGAGACTGTTGGATGTTCAAACCCTTTTATCCAATGTGCATTTCATAGACTTAGCTTCTTCTTTCAGCTATAATTTTACATCGGGAAGAGCACTAATACTTGTAGAAATATGTCTTTCCACATGTCTAGGTTTTTTCTTCATATTATCATTGAGTATAGATTAGAGATCACTAATTTAGATATCACAATCACAACCTGAAAATGATTCGTTATAAGTAGAATAAAAAAATATTTTTTAATGTTTTATATTTCAGATTACCTTCAGCAGAAGGAGTCTCCCCATTAGTAGTAAGATTCACCTTCATCATCTTTGCCAGTTTAATTTTACTATTCTTATATGTCTTGGAATATTTCTTAATTTGATGTTTATAACTAATTTCATGAAATCTATTATTCATAATGTGTCCCTTGTATCTTCTAAAAGAGACATTCCCTTTGATACCAATTGTAGGGCCAAGATGAGTGTGATTAACTGAGGGTGTGTGTGTGGGGGGGGGGGAATCACTGATCCCATCAAAAAAATTACAAATTTATTATTTTAAATGAAACATTTATGGCCGGTTAAATCCTCAATAAACTCTTCTTATGTCTCTCATTATTGCATAAATTGATGCTACAAATATAAAGGAACTGAACACATGCATTTACAAGGATTTGTTCAAACACAACCTCACTTATTTGTTTGTTTTCTCCCAAACATTGATTCTACACTATGATATTATTGTCAATTACAAGGGTCATTAGAGAGTCCAATTATATCTCTTATAAGTCCCATAGGAGGTTATTTATAGTGCTTCTCACATTGATACTAGAGTCCCACTAGCATGTACTAGTGACTCACTAATGTTTTATTCTCATATGTCTTAAAGGATACTCTATACTCCCAATTCACATGATAGTCTACCTCTTTGATGCTTTTAATGCACTGTAAATTTATCATATTCTATTATCTCATGAGATTTGTGAATCCCGCTTGCTTGTTTACCTCATCATGAATCCTCAACAGTCTTCAGTAAGGTCTGTATGCCTTTCTTAACAACTATGATCACTTATACTCATATATTTGTGCAGTGAAACAATTCTTAGGAAGTTAATTATTCTTATGATGAAGACCCAACCTCACTTATATGTATGAATGTGGTTTATAAAAATTCTTCAAGACTATCAATATGAAAGGTGGTCTTGCAAAAAATTTACATAGTCACTCTTCTTAAATCCTCAAATACTATCATGTCTAATATAGGATCTTATTTTTATTCTCCCCAAATTCATTCTTTATACTCATTCACATCATAAATGGGTTTTATGAGATTCAATACCTCTTTTCATTGAGATATAAAATAATATTCACATGTGCATGTGATTATTCATGTTTTCATACATGTAGCATGTCAACCCAAGAACACACTATTCTATTTTATTTAAATATTACATTCAATGTGAGTGGGTAATGAAATTACACATACTCTATCCACTTGTTTATTATCTTAATATGCCATCATAATTTCTTATTCTTTTGGTAATTACACACACTCACATATTATTTAGTTGAGTTTTAACTAAATGTGTGTTTCTTCAATATGTAATGTGTGTAGCCTATTGTGTGTGTTCTTATTCATTATTCATCCATCCTCTTCACATGCCTAGTCACAATAATGGATTCTTCAAATCATGCATATTAATTAAAATACATAAAAATATTATTCTCTTCTTTAAGATCTTTACCACATGCACATTATCCTCTTTTATTCAATCGTTTTCATGCAATAAAATCCTTGGGTTTCTTTAAATATGACACCTTGGTGATTTCATGTGTTTAATACTTTTCACCATTAAGGCCTATATTATTTTTGGGTAAACACAAACCACTAAAAACACCGAAAGTGTTGATATATCATTTTTCATGAACAGAGAGCTCCATGGGTAATCTACTTCATGAAAATTAAATGTTTGTATCTTTTTTCCAAAACCCGGAATGGTTTTTGGAATCTATATTTATAGTGTAAATTAAGGGTTTTATTTCACCATTTTTGTGCCAGTGGTATCATCTTCACGAAGCACAGGTGAGGGTTTGAGGAACCTATTGTGTGTTTGTGACTTTATTCACACAGAGAGTGAATTGTCTTCACTTCTTCATATGTATTTTTAAAAAGTACAATTCACTTGTTGAATTCATATTGGATCATTATTCATGAATCCATAAATGATTGTAGGTCTCCATTTCATTTTACATCAGGGAATAGATGAACAAAGAGATGCTCTTTTTTTAAACAAGATCTCTCAAATAAGTGGGAGGCAGTGACTCATTATTCTTATGTATGGATCCATTTTTATGTGAGAACCTTACCATAATTACACATTCAAATATATTCTTTAAATCCTCTTATATTTTCACTTTGAATAACTATGATCTTTGGTTCTTTAAAATTTTCAAACCACATGTGATGATATGACAAGATATGTGGATATCCCTTTTAAAACAAGATCCCCTTCTTCACATAAAAGTGATAATGATAAAATGTATCCCAGGAAAAATATGTGATCAAATCATCCATGTGGAATCGACTAATATGTTTAACTCATCCTTCATTAATCATCACCAAAATAATCTAATTCTAAAGATTGATATTTCATTCATGATATTGTATCGATTCAACATCCAAAATGATTCTCATGTTCTTTCCAGTGGTCGTTTGTGGTGATCAGGTCATACAATTTGGCAAGTAGTGGTGGAGGCATCATGTCGTGGCATGTGGAAGAAGACAATGTAGATTGAAGAGAATCAGATGGATGAAATTCATGAAATTAGTGCATGATATTGATTGATGTATGTGATTAGATCACGAACCATGGATGAAATGTGTGGCAGCGATTACACATGGGATTAGAAAGATGACTCTGATTTCTTCCATAGTTTTAAAATCATGTCCCACATCGAAAAGAGATGTGGTATTAATTCAGATTAAGTATCGAAATGCACCAAACATTCACCAGATTACTCTCTCCCCCTCTTTGGTACTTCAATGTACCAGCTTCTTGTGGGTGCACTCTGTGTCTACCCTATACTCAATGTCATCGTGCCACCATCCATAGTGGTGCATCACTATAGCTCTAATGGGCGCACTTCTGTGTGCCCCATTCCAGACTACAGTTAGTTATGATGTATTACTAGTTGGGGTTTAGCTTAGCCACCCACTCTTAGGGGTTTGAGCCACTTTCATGGTGGGTTGACTGACTAGCCAGGCAATGTCCTATATTTTTTATACTAACCTCATAAAATAAATATTTTGAAAACAAAGTATATATTTATGGAATTCAACATGAACTGAACCTCTCATAGAATTCAAATCATCTTCATCATCACTCTGATTAATTTTTATAAATAAGTATTATGAATTTAAAATTTGTTCAATCTTATGAAACACTCCATCCACATAGAAACTAGTAGATGAATCACCCAATTGCATCATGCAATCAAGTATGTCATGATCTTATTCCGATGTTGTGTCAAAGTGTCATTCATTGACACATGTCCTTGATGTCACTATTAGTTCAAAACATTTTCTGAATTTATTTGAAGAATGATCATGTATGAAATCGAATAAAAAATATTTATTTTTCATGTGTCATTTTTTTGAACAAAATCATCATAATAAATGTCACATCATTACTGGGTCAACAACATTACACTAATTATCACCAGTTCAGTTATCTTCACAACATTAATCAGGACCATTCTATAGGAAAATTTACACGTTATTTACAAAAATGCAACACTATTCTCAAAGATATCCCCCTTTGTATTATTCTTCAATATCACCCAAAGACATTATTCTTGAGTCGATATGTGTTCCCATACATTCACCTCCATAGTTGAATCCAAATTCAAGGGTTTAGTGGGGTTTGTTTAAAAACATGTTCTCCTCCTTTAAAGAATATCATCTCAATACTTCTAAGGGGGGTGGGGGTGATGTCACATGGTTAAAATAACAATGATCCTTTAGTAAATCAACTCTAAGTATAGTTGGGAAAACCCTGTGTACAAAACAATGGATATATCCCCAATATTTTCTATGTTGTCCTTAAAAACCCATACTTGTGAAATCATGCTCAGAATGCTTCAACTATTATCCCAAGGGATGGGAATAGTCAAATATAAAAATAAAATTATATTTCCTTCACATACTACCCCAAAAACATTAAAAAGATCATTTGAAAAGGTAAATCTCCCACTTTTATAGACTATTTTCATCAATCAAGCACCCCCTTAATTGACCTGATAAAAACTATTAAGAACAAGGGATGAATGTGTGACTTGATGACCTCAGGTTTCAACTTCCTCAAATTATATGAATATCATTTTTTTCCATGACATAATCCTTGATACCATCTCCTTAATATTTTTTCCTTCTTAAGGGGTGAAATCCCTTCGATTCATCATGGTGGAAAATATCCTCAGATAATCTTCAAGATATTCATGTTTATATTCTTCTACTATAGAACACATCACATAATTATCAAGTCATGAATAAATAGTGTAACATGTTGTTAAACACATTTTTTATTCAATACTCATATTTAGAATTAATTTAAACTTCAATTCAAAGAAATTTATGTTCAAAAATGAAAAAAAAATATAATAGAATAAGATAAAACAAAAGTGATCTTCTTAATAATAATAATATGGATGAGAATGCCCTCTCAACCACTGTACTCCAATCCCAGTATCTCTATTCTGTCTTGTACTCTTCTTACTGGGGTATCTTATCAATATGTCATTTTGACCATTCATTGTCATCATGGACCATTTACATCAATTCAAATTCAACATGGGTGGATTAATTATTCTTACATAATAAAGTAGTGAAGTAGCTTCCACTGGTGCATGATTTCCAATTTTCAAAATATCCCATTTAATTGGTAAAATAGTTATAAATTTATATGCATGATATCAAGCCTTATTTATCATTCCAAATAGTACATGTGAGACACTTGGGTTGTCATGTTCTGGAAACCTCTCCTGAAATATGATGTCTTCTTCATGTCAAATGATATGATTCCCTTTTGACTTTATTGTATCATGTTCTTCATATTCTGAATTTTGAGGTTCTCCATAAATTTGTAATAGATTTTTCCATATAACTAAACACATATTCCTTAGATATTATTGTTTGTAGTTTCCAAATGGATTATTCAAGGTTTTCTTTATAGCATTATTAAGAATCATATCATAATTATCGTAATTAATTTCTTCAATTAATCCCATCATATTTTGGATGGATTCTATTTTTAATTTCATTATTTTTCTATACATTTACATGGCATGTTTTTAGTGATCCATGGTGTGACCATTATTTCCAGAGTATAAGAATATTATCTTGGATGGGATGATATTTTTGGAATCCATCATAAACATCTTCCAGCAAATAGTTTTGTTCACTAATTTCATGAATTCATTATTTTTCATATCCCCAATTGAATATTTTCAAATATATTTCCATTATTTGGAATTTTTGTGGCCTTTAATTCTTATCAACATATATATAATGCATGGTGGGACTAAACCATCACTCATCATAACTTTGACTACATTTATTGAAATTATCATAGAAGTCTTCATGATTTTACAGTTTTTTCATGATAGATAGATAGTTCTTCTTCTGTTTAATATGATTTAGCTTTGAAGGATGCTTTATTTGTTCAAATATAAATTTCCTGTATATAGCCCTTCTATTATTTTCTTATTCTGACTCAATATTCTAGAATACATTGTCTTGATTCCCAAACATCCAACAACACCAACTATATCCAATAAATATCCTTTTTTTGAGTATCAGCCTTTCTAGATTTAATGTTGTGTTGTTTCTAGAGTTGTCTTTATTTTTTTATGCATCCATTTTGGAGTTATTATTCTTAACCATTCCAGTATCCATCCTTCAAATTTTTATGTATGTGTCAACATTTTAATCAATCTACATCTTTCATTCTTTTAACATTGAACATATATTTGCAGATAAAAACTAAATTTGTAGAATAAAAAAACTAGATAATGTGATACCTTATTATTACAATATGTTTCCATTGGATTAGATGATAATATAATACTCCTTTTGTAATTATAGTTCTTCATGAAAATGTGAGTGGAAGTATCTATTGTACTTTGTATTTGGGATGTTCCAGCTTAGTGTTATTAGTGATTCGTTAATTTCACCTCCAACTCTAGACATTTCTTATTTAGAGACTTATTCTCATCATCATCTAACCTCATATTAATTTCCGATTTCCAATACATATTTGTTATTTTTTCATCACATACATTCATTAATTTTACCAACGATATACCAAATTCATTTACCTTGTCATTTTTGTCTTCTGGTTGAAAATCATTGACAACTATTTAATTTATGTGCAACATTTCAAATGCATGAAAATATAATTAATATATACTCTCAAAGAATTATTTCTCAAAAATACATCCATTAAATTCTTCAATAACATGAGAATTTAATAAATTACAAAGAGAAAATGATTATTTTTTTTCCTTCACTAATTTTGTTAGTGTTTTGTATATTCCAAACATTTTATCCAATTACTCTTCAATGGAATTAACATCTTCTTCCAAGTATATTTTTCATCTTCTAGAGAACTACTTCATGCAGCAATATGTCTTTCCATATCTCTCAGTTTTTTTTTCAATTGATCATTGCATGCAGAATGAAGGTCAATAATTGATATATCATCATCACTATGTTAACATATATCATCATAAGAGGAATAAAAAATGAATTTTCACAAGTTCTACCATTATGATTAACTTTAATAGAAGGATTTTCCCTATTAGTAGTATGATTTATCTTCAGATTCCTTGCCAATTTGTTTTCATATTCTTCTAATTATTGTAAAATATGTCTATTTAGGTTTTCTCAATCATTTCCTAAACTATTAACTTCATAATGAATCACCTTGATCATTTAAACGAGATAAATAATCAAATACAAAACGATGTTCCCAGAGTAGTGTGAAGAAAATAGATAAGGAGGGGTGAGTCATTGACCCTTTCAGTATTTAAACAAATTGATTCTTTCTAATTAAACCTATATGGCTAGTTAAATCCACAATACAATATTTTTGTGTCTCTCATCCTTACCATTAATGATTATATATATATAAAGGCATTGAACAAAAGGATTTTTAAGGTTTTGTTCAATGACCTACTATTCTATGGGTTGGTTATTCTCCCCAATAATGATTCTCCAATATAATCTTATTATCAATTAAAATGATCAGTACAGAGTCCCACAATATCTTTCCTTAGTTTGAAATGAGGTTCTTTTCACTACATCCAACAGTGTTACCAGATTCCCACTGGCCTTCTCCAGAGTCTCACTGAAGTCTTATACTACTAAGTCTAATAGGATACTCCTTGCTCACAAGAGAGTATAAAAAATGAATATTATGATTCATTGTACAATGATATTATGATATTATCTCATGACCATGCTGAATCACACTTTCCCATGTACCACTTCAAAATTCATTAATATCCTTTGGGATGGTTTTTTTGTCCATTTTGAATTACTCTGATCACATCAACTAATTAGTTTTGTAACTATAACAATTATCAGGCAATTCATCATTCTTTTGATGAGGACCCATCATCACTTATATGAGTGCATGAGGTGAACACAACTTATTCAATAATATATATATAAAAGATTGGTCTTACACAACATTAGCCTTCTCTCCATTTTTTAATCCTCAAATATTGTCAACTCGGATATATGATCTCCCATAAATTCTTCCCGGCATCAATATCAATACTCATTCACCTTAAGCATGGGTTTTATGGAATCAAATACCTCTTGTATTAGATATCTCATATACTTTTCACACATGTATGTTATTAAGCATGTTTTCATGCATTTATCATGCCAACATGAGCACACACTATTCTTTTATATAAATATTAGAGGTTTATTATATCGGTGTACTGTAATTACACATGAACTATCCACATGGGTATTATCTTAATATGCCCACACAATTTCTACTACATTTTTTTCTTCACACACACACACACACACTAATTGTTTAGTTTATGTTCAATTATAGGTGTTTTTATTCGTACTCTATATGGGTGTAGTCTCCTATGTGTGTTCTTATTCTTTATTCATCCATCTTCTTCACATATGCACTCGCATAATTTATACTTGTTCAAATATTTCATATGCATGAAAATTCATATATAAATTCTTATATTATTTAATATATAACAAATATGCATGTTATCATTTTTTCTTCTCTATTTTTTATGAAATAAAAACTGTGGGTCTATTTAAATAAGGCACATTCCTTTATTAAATTGTATACTAACCCTCACTATTAACTCTGATATTCTACTTTAGTAAACAGGAACCCATGAATACACAAATAATGTACATATATAATTTCACATGAACATTCTACTCCATGTGTATTCTTATTGCCCATGGGTGCGTGTGGATCTTCATAACAGAACCCGAAAAGGTTCATTGTTTTGGTCATTTTAAAGTACATCAAGGATGAAATTTCAGTAGTTGTTTACCTATAGTATCTTCTTCACAATTCAGTTGTAAGGGTTTGAGAAACTTGTCAGTTGCTTTTTCTTTTCTCCACAAAGAGAGATCATGGTCTTCCCTTCTTCACAAAGAATGTTCAAGAGTGCATTTAACTGGTTTAACTCATACAGAATCCCAATTCTAGAATCCTTGATTGCTTTTAGGCATCTTAGTCTTTATCCATTGTGAAATAAAGGATAAAAATGATTCAATATATTTAAAACAAGATCATTGGAATATGAAAGAGGTAGTAAATCCTTCTCCCTTGGTCATGATTCAATTATAGGTGAGGATCCAATAATTTTTACACATTTAAATATACTATTTGAATTACACGAGATATTTTATTTGAATATTTGAGGTATTTGGTTCCTTATAATGTTCTATATATGTTTAAATATAATCCTATATTAATAGAGTTCCCTTTTTGAATGAGCTCCCCTTATTTAAATGCATGTGATAGTGATCAAACGTATCTCATGCCTAATCCATAATCGAATGATATACATGGACTAAGAAAATTCATTTCCCTAGTCCATATTAGAACATCACCAAATCAATGCATGCATGTGAATGTGATTTAATGCATGATAACATATCAATTCAATGATAGATATGATCCTCATATTCTTTCTAGTTGTTTTCCATAGAGATCATGTCATCTACTAGGGTGAGTAGCAGTGGCGATGGAACACATTGATGAGAGGAAGAATAAAACATGTCCACATGAGCATCAGAATACTCAAGATCATGCATGTAGAGCATGATATGGATGGATGATGTAGATAATATAGTAAACCACAAAATATCTATTTTGTCGTGGTAAAATGTAGGATTATATGGAATACTCAAATTGTTTCATTGGTTTTAAAATATTGTCCCAAATCATAATGGAGATGCATGAATTATTCAGTTTAATTATCATCTGGATCAACCGTTTTCTTGACTAATCTCTCCCCCTATCTTGTACCACCATATACAATCTTCTTGTTGGCTCACTCTGCACCCACCCTGTGGTCCCTATCAATGGTCTGCCCTGCATGGTGGTGCTTCACTAGCTCTCCCATGTGCCCATGTGGATGCGGTTTTGTGTGCCCAATGCATAATTGTGGTTAGTCTTGATGGATGGATGGCTAGGGTTATGCTCAGCTGCCCACTCATTGTGCTGAGAGCCTCTAACCTAGTTAGTTAGGTGACAAGTTAACCAAAGTACCATATTTTTTATTTAAACCATATAAAATTATTTCTTATAAACAAATGTATATATGTAATTATTTCAATATGAAAAAGAACCATAATAATAATTAAAAAAATCTAAATCTTCCTTCATCTTCTTATTTTTCTTTTTTTCACCACATAGAATCATTTATTATTAGCTCAATATTATCAAACACTTCATCAATGTACAAACTGATGGATGAATCAACCAAATGAATAATGCAATCAGGTATCTCATTTCCTACTTCAAATGTGGTCAAAAAAATTCATTAATTACCACATGTAATAGAAAAAATTATCAGTTCTGTCAGACATCTATTTTTCTATGGAGAATTATCAATAATTACATCCAATGTGAAATAGTAATTTTCCATTTTCCATATTTTTGGAACACCATCATCAAAATCAAAGGGATCACTTTATTAAGTCCACAACATTACATTAAGCATCACAACATCAATCATCATAACAACATTATTCAAAACCATTCAATACACATATTGACACCTTATTAAAAAAAAATCAACACAATTCTCAACAATTATACATTTAATTTTGTTTCTAAATATGAAAACATTCTAAAAAACTATTCTCCAAATCGGTAAAACTTTTTTATTAATTAAAACAACCATTATTAAGGAATTATTTAAATTAAATTAAAATATTATATATAAATAAACACTAATTTAAATTAATTTAATAATTATTACATTTCATTAAGTTAATATGAAACCATTTTTCTCAAACAATACACTTCTTGAAAACCCTATTTTTCATCTCACATGCATGTATAATTTTAAATTAAGTTTTCTCACACATTAGAAATTAATTTAGAGAAATAAAATAAACTTTTTGGGACTAATAATAATTTATATATTATAATAATATCAATAAAGTTCTTTTTCTCATTCTTTTTACAAGTGAATATCTATTTACACATTTTTGTTTTATTAAAATCCATGTGTGCTACTCACCGTAATTATACAAGGACACCAACTATTCTCATCTCTTCACAACTCAAAATTCATTTTTACCAGTCCATCACCACCCGAATATCTTTATTAATTCCATAAACATATACCTTATTAATATTTTATCAAAAATATATCCATGTAAATATTTTGGTTCTAACATATAGAGGTAGCTAAAAGATAAGGTATTGTTCATAACAGAACATTGTTATTACATTTCATTCATCCACCTCCTTAAAATATTGTTCAAATAATTTTATATAAAAACAACATTATAGAAAATATAAATAGTTTTTATTATGTTGATATATTAACATAAATACTTCTTCTCATCAATCAAATAGGATATTAAATCATCATTCATGCATACAGTGGACTACATCCTCGCAAATTGATGTCGTTCATTTTCCATCAAAACCTCTTATAGTTTATTATAAATATGGATATAATGAATGTATATTTAATATTTAATATTATAATACATATGGAGTAATGTTATAACCTATACCTTCAAAAGTTTTAATTTTAGAAGGATAAGATAATATATCTTGGTGGTACGACAATTTACTACCTTACGAAGTGATGTGATAAAATTTTCACAAATGCATTACATTGAAGGAAATAAAGATTAAAATAATTCAGTTTTTGGATATAATTGAAATAATTATTATATTATTACAAAAATTTACACTTTTAAAATATAATATATCATTTTCATTCTATTATTGAAAAATTTTATCATTGTTCATATGTACGAGTGAACTACCACCTCCAAAAAGAAAGGGGAATCTTATTTTATGAACATAACACAATGATGATATGTATATATAAGTACCTTTAATAAAATAAAATGTAATTAATGATACTATTATCATTTTGGAATAATAAATTATTACATAGACCTTTCCATAATGATCGTTGAAAAATGAAAATGTTACTAATGCGAATAGACGACCATCTATCTGAATGATCATAATGAAATTAATATTTCATAAACATATTTCATTATTTATTTTGAAATTATATATTATGTATAAATTTTTTTAAATTTAAATTGTAAATATTTTATATATTTTGAATCGTTTACCTCCCTGACATGGTTGATAGTTTAATTACTTTTTAAAATAATGAATTGAATCTCCTCAAAAAACATCACATAGTCGTAACTGAATATGTAGTTAAAAATGTATTTAAAACGAAATATAAATAATGAATTAGGTACATTGTTTTAAACCTCTAAAGCGGTCATAATAAATAAAATAAAATATATTTTAATTTTATACAAGAGATAAGGGAAACACATTGAATGTCAAGACTCAGGGAAAGGGTTTCTCTTGTTTTGTTTTATTTTTTGTTGCACATATTCATTATTCAAACCTTAATTTTATTTTGTGGTTAATGTAGTATTAATTAATTAGCCTTATGATTATGTTGATGAATATTACTATTTTATAGGAATCAATATTAGATTCTCTATTTCAAATGGTTTTGATGATGATATGACAAATGCAGTAAGGGAGTTAGTTTCAAATTTTCTTTATTTAGACCTGTTTTAATGTTATGCACAAAATATATTTTATATAGTCTATATGATTATAATTCTAAATTTAAAATCAAAAATAATTAATAAACTATCTTATTTTATGTTTCAATTTGAATTACATTGTCTTATCTAATTTTACATGAAGTTTGCTATGTGGTAAAAAAATTTGTAACTCAATTTGTTTGGATTAGATTATATTACTTCTTATTTGTCATTTATATTAAATGATTATGTGTTTAATGAAATTTAATTACCTTTTGTTTTATTTTATAATATATTATTTGGATTTACATTTTATACTGAAAATATATTCATTTAATAGTTCTCAAATAAATATTATTATCATTATAATGGTTCCTCATCTCAAATTGCATTCTACTGTACAGTTATTTTAAAATAAAGATATATTAATTTATGAGTTGTATCTATCCCCAATTTGACATGTTATATCATAAAACAACTTTTTTCATGATATTTATTATAATATTTAATGAATTTATCTATCCCCTATTTTGTATTATTTATTATTTAATTTCAATTGAAAGTAATTTTTTTATAATTGTATTATAAATAATAATAATTTTATTCTCCACCAGATATTCCTATATTTTTCAAAAAATAGGCTCATTTTACAAAATATGGTACTTAATATAATATAATATTTTTTTATCAAAATCTAACTCAGTTTCTCTCTTTAATCAAGAATTCCTTTAATTTCAATTTAATGTATTCTATAAATTTTAAAAAATAATTTACATTAAATTTATAAGTCATTTTTATAAATTATTTTAATTTTATATATTTTTTAATTTAACCTTCATATCCCATTCTAAATGTGGTAGATATTTATTTTTATAGAAAATTTGACCATAAATTTTATTTTAATTTACACGGAATGAACAGAGTTTCCCACCATTAGAATCACTCAATTTTTTATAACATATTTTTATTGATGTTTGAAAAGAAATTTTAAAATAAAATGATATATGTAATGTTTTAAAAAGTTTTATATATTAAATTTTTGTTTTCAAAATGGAAGGGATATTATCCTCAATAGATATTCAAAGAGATATTTTAGAATAATTCCCCATTAGAGATGATATACTTTTATGTTTCTCAAATTGATAAGATTGTATTAGAATTTAATAATTTTATGATACTAAGGATATTTGAATTCATCTAATTAAAACAACATTTTTGTTACATATTCTCTAATAGGGATATTCTTGGATGATATAAACCTATTTTTTCCATTAGATAGTTTATGATTACTCTTATAAAAATGTTTCAGAAGCAATTTAACTACCACTAGTTAATCATGTTCACAATATTTTCTCATGGAAACCATATGTATTCAACAGGACAATTATTTTTTGAAGGTTATAATGTTTTTCTATATTATTATGATAAAATGAATTTTCTAAATACATTATTCAGTATGAGGTTCATGTAAATTGTACATACTGGCCATTGGTTATGATATTTCAAAACAATAGGTGGTTATGTTACTAACCATAGTTAGGTATTGTTCTATAATAATACAGATATGGGTATTTATATGATAATATAAGTATTGTTGGTTTCATGATTTCCATCCATTGAATTGGGTACTACAAAGTTGTAATTCCACTATATTTCTTAATACATTTCTAAATTTTATCTAAATATAATGTTCCAAATTCCGTCACATTTTTCTTATGTTTCATATGGGATATATGTGTTCATATTTATCATTATTAATATCACATGGGAAATTATTTATAATCATTCAGTAATCCTTCATTTATCAAAGCCTTATGACATGTTTTCTTGTCTATTGATTCATGTATTGATGGGTATGAATACTCTTATATTGGGATCAATTACATCTATTATATATTCATAATATTATTATCTTCTTATGGTCAATAAATAAATTCAATTATGATTTCTTATGTTAAACTGTACTATAAATTTGAGCTCACCCTTCTTGTGTATCTTTTTCACTAGGTTATCACGATTTATATTTTTTTAAATATAATCCCCTAGTCAATAACAACGACATAGTTTATAAAGAAAACATCATGGAACTGAAAAGACTGAAGGTGGGGATTTTATTACAATCTCATTCATAGAGGGGAAGAAGATCAATCGACGGATCATTATTCCATGTAATTCCCTGGTTGATTCCTTTATTGGAAAGACTATCAGTCACAATGTTCTCTTCTTGATAATCATGAGTGGAAATGTATAAGATCTCCCAAATAAAATCGAGATAGTTCATCCCAGATACTAGGAAAGGTGGGCCACCCCTGTCCAAATAGCTTGAATAGTGGTGGTTGAGTCACTTTCAATCCAGATGTCATTCCATCACCACCTCTTATAGATGGGGATAATGATGGATTTAATGTTTTTATATGATATTTATGGAATATTTATTCTACTATAAATTTATTATGACATATAATTAATTACCTGAATGTATATTAGAAAATGATATTGCACCTATTGCGTACGTGTGGGCTACTACCTCCACGAGGGGATGTGAATTTTTTTTACTATTATTTTTTTATAATGATAGTTATAAGGATATATATAATTAATATATAATATATATACAAAAAAGATTTTTTTATAATTTTATATTTATATTTAATTTTATCTTGTTCCCACAATCATAATAATGGATAGAGTATTCATATATACATACAACCTACCATAATTAGGTATTATGTAATTCAATTCTAGATCTGAATTTAATGGGTTACTATAAAGAAATGTATATTGATTATATATGGAATTTATATCATGTATCTTATTTTTGATATAATGTGAACATAATCAATTTAGAAGGACCTAAACTTCCAAACAATAACATATTTTTCAGAACAATTTTTTATTACCTAAAATAAGAATGTAACGATGATTTGTTAATAAAAATTAATAAAATTCCATAAATAAATAAAATACATTACGATAAATATTATTATTTTTATATAATATATTTTTATTAAAAAATATATTTATTACAAATTTTTTTACAATGTTTTGGATGAAATTAGAAACGTGAGTTAATGATTTTTGTTTCTCACTTCCATTTCAGTGATACACATTTTATATTCACCTAATGTTTCTTTTATATTGTGTATATACTTCCCAAGAATTTATTTTATGATAATTAATATAAATATATTTTATTTTCAAATACAATATTTTTTTCCTTTTATGGGACATATGATTCAAATGTTTCTAAAGTAGTAATTGTATAACCCCATTTTGTAATTGGAAAATTTATTATAAAATTTATAATGATGAAATGTATTTTTATTTCTCTCATAAAACATATGAATTATTATTTCCATTGAATATTTCATTAATTTTAATGTTTTAATTTCATTTTCCACAAGTTATTTACTAAAGGTTCAATTGATATTTTATGAAGAAAGAAGATGATTTCCCTTTAAGATTGATAATTATTTCTCTCTCATGGCTATGTTTTCATAAAATGATTTAAAAAAATATTTTACTATTTTCAATTAAATTTATAATTTTATTTTAAACCCATTTTAAAATATTAAAATATTCATAAAATAGAATATGTGTTTTATATTTTTGATCAATAATCCGTAGAATTTTTTCCAAAGAATGTGAGAGTTTTATTTTTTATCATGTACAACATCCACACTATTTATCAATGTCAGGACCGCTTAGTGATAAAAAAATTAAATTATGAGATTCGAAAGTTATTTTTAAAGAAATGGTTTGAAAAAAAATACAAATAATTATATTCAAAATAATTATTTTCAAATCCAAATGGTTATTTTGCTCTATATATTTTCCAAGTGATCAATAAAACTCCTTTTAATCATAGAATGATGTTGTTGGATGTTACGTAATAATTTCTAGGGATATGGTCCTGATTATCCACTTAATGTGTATAATATTAATTGATAATATATTAGTATTCATTTGTTTATAATACATTAAAAATCAATTTTTTTTTTGAATTTTATAAATTGAACTTCAATTATCTCACATGTGAAATTCATGTTTATAGAGTAAATTTAGGCCCAATATATCATCTGTTTGGGGACAACATTATATTAATTTATTTATTATGATATTTTTGTAGGTTACTAAAAATATTTTTTATAACATTATAACATTTAGTCTTAATGTGTGAATCATAAGGAATGATTGATATTTTTTGGAAATAGACAAAAAATTATCTACATAATGCATATTGGAAATTAATCCCATCATGTAAAAGTAGATACCATTAATAAATCCCAACGAAGTTCAAATTTTAACTATAGAAAAAGAATGTTATAGGGATCATTTAATACAAATTTGGTAAGATATTATTATGATATTTTATGGAAATATTGAGATCTAATGTTGACATTTAAATTGTCGGGTAGATTTAAAGGCACAAAAAACTAGCCCTCTATTTTATGCATAATATCAGAATGGATGATCAAATTGGAAATAAATTATTATAGAAATAATAGGATACCTGTAAGATTATTTTTTTTCTTTCTAAAATAATCAATAATTAAGAAATATTAAATGATATATTTTCACACCAAAATGGGGGGTGAATCTAGTCCTACTATTGTGGTCAAAGTTAAAAAGATGGATTTCTAATGATTTACCTACAACATATTACAATACTAATTAAATTTTAGGGAATTTATTTTTGGGGTTCTATATAAGGATCATACTATGCTAATATCTAATTTAGGTGATTATGTTCGTTGATATCCATTTTTTATTCATTAAATAAAAAATTCACGCTTTCATTTTGTAATGGAATTATAAATTTCTCTCATAAATTTTTTTCTTTAATGATCATTTCATAATAAAATTTAATCTTCAAAACATTCTATTTTTATTACTAATTTATTCATTCCATGTCCTTACCACATTAATACATGTTGAATCAAGGTGTGAATTTATTCATACCAAAAATTGTGAAATTCCTCACCCAGTGGTGGAGTGTTAATTTTTTATATTTTTATTATTCTTAAATTCCACAATCATTAGTCTACTTCATGATTCAATTAGAAGAATAACACAAATGCAGGGATACCCCTATTGTGGGTTGATCAAAGGGAGTTTAATGGGATAAAATTGGAAGTTATTTTATTATTTTATATTCTTAAATAAATTCATAATTTAAATATTTCCATTCAATGGTTTTCTCTCTTCTACATCTTCGTTGACATTACTGATGAAAAATATTGAGTTCTAGAAATATTCAATTCCATTGATTTATCATTCAAGTGAACTAGTATGTGAAAAGTTCATTACCACTGTCTTTGTGTATGAAATAAATTAGAGAATGATTTAGTGAGTTATCTTGGTTTGCAGATACATCTTGAATTAGTGATATGATATTTTTAAATGAAATTCTTACAATCAACACCATGTATTATCATAGGATCAACTCATTCTATAAAATGGAATTTAATTAATTCATTAAAATTATTTTAAAAAATAAAAACAAATTTGGCCACTATATAGCCAATCATCACATTAAATATGAGTGTCTCGAGGTTAATTCTTCAGTCCATTTGGATTTGATCCAAACATGTACTACAACTAATGATTCTACTTGTTGAGTAAATGTGGGATAAACCAAATTTCAACACTATTTCTTGGGACCTATTAAAATTATCATTGAAAATATAATACTTATCTCACCCCAAATTCACTATTATCACCACCCATTTATATTCTCCCCTCCCCTTTGTGTTTGTGTGTGTCCTAAAAATCTCAAATCCAAATCTATACAATCTTTAATAGAATATTATCAAAAAAACCCAAACTTTTATCCAACATAGAAAAAAATGGAAAATAAATATTTAGAATCACCAAACATAGTATGTCTTATTGATGATAATTGGAGGGATTACATCATACTTTATAAGATGTTCAATCAGTTAGATATTGATCTATTAAATGATAATTTTCTAACCTTCTTGAGGATGATTACTGATATTTTTTCTTGGGAAATAAATGATGACTAGACACCAATCCGACACAAACCCCAAAAATTACAGTAACATTTTTTTGATAAAATTGAGAAAATTTACTTAAAATATTCATCATTATGATCAGAACTAAATAGAATCAAAAAAATTACATAAAAAATTGCCACTTTGGTTGTCCATTACTTCTAATTTTTGAACAATATTATATGTTACAAAATAAAATGAACTTATTTAACAACCTACATTTAGATTTGGGATATAATAATACGGTCAAGGAAATATTGATGGATTTTTAAATAATCAGGAATTGGGTCCTTCAATTATTAAATTTAGTCATTGAATATGCTGGGGAGTCCATGTCAAGCTAATGACATTAAATTAAGTTATTTCTACGAGGATACCATGATTTTGTTTTATTTTAATTTTATTTAAAATTTTTCTAAATTTTTTATTATGGTAATCTCATTTGGATTTATAATAAGATTTAACATATATTTTTTTGTGATATTTATTAGATGAATATGTTTGTTATTTAAAAATAAATCTCTTTCCTTACAGAGTTCAAAACCAAACATCAATCACCCAAAGTAGAAAACATGTGGCATAAATTTGAAGTGATATATTTCATAATGAGCAATCATGAGCATAAAAACAACAGATTTTATTCTGTGATTTAATTTCAAATAACTTTCTCCACAGTTTATTCATATTTATAATTTCTATATTCTCTAAACTTTCTGAACTGCGTGTAGTTTCTTTCTATGTTCGTGGGAGTGAAAATATAATATTTTGAAACAAATTTTTCCTTTATTATAAAAATTAAATTCCATTGAAAAAAAATAATTCATTATCCTATCAGTAATTAATTTACATTATGAAATAAGAAAAAAAAATATAAATTATATTTAATTCCACGATTATGATTTTCATACTTATTTAAGTTAATGAGCATATTTTTTATAAAGGGCAGTTGTTTGAAGTGATTTTTCCATGCTATCATTTTATAAATTATAATTAATATTAAAAAATTAAAATTTATTCTATTTTGGGAATATGATTGAATACATGGACGCCCTTAATTATAGAATAGGTTTTGGGGTAACATTTTATTTAATTTCAGTATCCAAAAAATGAAAATATGAACCGCTTAGTGAAAATTTTCAACCCAATTCATGATTTTCAACACGTGGGGTCGTGACTCCATAGTTTTATTTCATAGATTAATGAATTAAAACCATATATTAGATCATTAGACTAAAAAATATATGTTCTGTTTGGCTCTTTGGTATTGAGAAGTAATCGTTTTCTTTTCCCAGAGTTAGTATATTCATCTTGATTGCGGTAGCAAAAATAAAAAAAAACCAACAAAAGAAAAAAAACAAAAAATCATGATAAAATATGATACTCTTCTTATGATTTAGTGTGTTTCCTTTTAAGTTCTTCTATTTGATTCCCCATGAACAAGAAAATGTACCCCATGGAAATTTAAATCCACAACACATCATCATTATTAAATGAAATCAGATGAAATGTGATGGTGAATTTTTTCAATGGGATGGCCTTAGGATTAGATATTCTTATTATACTAGATTTTGTGAAATGAGTTTTATTGATTTTATGATTGTTTTAACTGATGTATTTTGGTGATATTTTTATGTTAAATAATTTAGAAAATGTAAATTCAAATCTATATTTTTCAGACACATTTAACACGATACTTGAAAAACTGATGTTGGGGATGCGATTGGCCACTAAAGGTGGATAATATTCATTAATTATATTTTAATATTAATTTTCATCAAAATCAATAAAAATTAATTTTAGTTCATTTTATAAATTAAATTCTTTTTCTCATCATTAGTTCAATTCATGTTAAAAGTAAAAAAATATGGCCCTATCAATAATCTACTTGTCGAAAATATTATATTATTGATATTATTTTTATATTTCCGGATATTATGGATCAATTTGTATAGAAAATTTAAAATGTTATGATCAATGGACGTATCATAAGGCATGGTGGATATTTGACTCAACCAACATAGAAATTTCTCAACTATGAATATTTGGCCTAGGGCATATGATGTAATAATAGAGTGCACTAATGAATCACAATGAAGTTAAAATGTTAAATTTAGGAAGAGAAAATTGTGGATATTAATTAAATATATTTTGGATAGATATAATATTGATGTTTTCAATGGGATCCTGGAATTTGAAGTTGACATTTAATTTGTGGTCCATGTTTGGGTTCCCATTAAACCTATCTACTATTTCAAGCATAACATCTAAATGGATGATCCAATTGGAATGAAATTTTCCATGAAATTAGAGCACACCTAGAAACAATATATTTCTATTATAAGACCATTAATTACTTTTTACATCATAAATTAATTAATTTCTTTCCAAGAGAGTGGGATATTCATGTCCTATTTTTGTGGTCAATGATAAAAAGTCAAATTTCTTTTTATTTATCTACCAACTATTACTATCCTAATTAAATATGGAGGTATTTTAATGTTCATGTGTATAAATAAAGATACCAATATTCCTATATGAGGATTATTTGGTTAAGGGATTTGATATCCATTTTTATTTATTCAATTGTAATTTCTAACTTTTGTTTTTTAATAGCATCATTAATTTCACTCTTTCAATTTTTTCATTTGTGTACATATCTTTATTAAATATAATCATCAAAAAAATATACTTGTTGTTAATTTTATATATCCTTCTATTTAAATTTTGATATCATTGAATGATGGTTTTAATTTATTTAAACTAGAAACTGTGAAATTCATAACACAATGATGAAGTGTTCTTTTATATGTCAATTATTCTTTAATCTAGCACCCACATATCTAATTACTTCTTCCATTGATAAAATAGTATCAATTAGTTGATAAACCTACAACAGGTTTTATAATGTAGTGGAAAGGGGCCTTATTGGATGTTATTTTATGATCTTAAATTCCTAGGTTGGTTACATATTTTAAGAGATCTATTCAATGAGTTATTATCTTCTTCATCTTCATGAAATTTAAGGATTTAACATTTTGAGTGCTAGAATGATATATTTTCATAGAGTTATCATTATTGTGATCCTCTAAGTGAATTGGTGATTATAATTAGAATTTTGTATTGATAAAATTTGTAAATGATGTTTCAAATTATCTAATTTTGTGGATTCTTAAAGAGTTATTGAGAGGATGTTTTCAAGGAAAAGTAATTCATCAAATTCACCCCAACAGAATACTTAAAATCAAATACTTATATGAAATTAAATCAAATTAATTATTAAAACTCTTTAATAAATTGAAATTAATCCCCTATTTTGCACTTCAAAGCCAATTCTCCCATCAAATCATTATGTCTCAAGGTTATATTTGTGTTACTTATGGGTTCAACCCCCACCTGTAATAAAAAAACTGATTCAACCTATTAGAAAAATGTTTAGACAGCTATATCCTATGATACTATACATATTCATTCTTTGGATTTCATATAATTATAATGAAATAGTCTTATGAAACCAGTTTCACTACCATGTGTAATGTAATGATGAAATGTTTATAAAAAATATTTCATTTCAATGGGTTATGATATTATATATTTTTTATGATGTTAAGGTGTAAAATGAATATATTATTATACATGTTAGACACATACCTATTCCAAATTCATTTATTAATAATTAGTGTTATATAAGATCAAAGGGTATATAAAAGGTTAACCCAATCACAAAATTGGGTTATGTGAGAGGTTATCCAATGCCCGAAGCAGGAACATGGGGGGTTATCCCAAGCCTATCATGTAATGAATTTCTTGGAGTGTAGTCTTAACCAATGATATTTTGTACACATCTGTATGAAACAAATCAATATTGTATTCGAATGCTATTCTCCCAATGCTCATGATATTTGATTATATTATGATCCACATATTTTAAACATCCAATAAATATGATTCATAGGTTTTTAGACTATATGGTATGTGGGAAATTGTTTTATAATGTTATTATCATGTTCTGAAATCCTTATGATCATGTTATGTTGGAATCTTCATTTTCTACCCTTACTAAGCATCCAATATCACCCTTTTTATGTTTCAATTCTCCAGGTGTTGAAAAATTTTATTATGTAGGATATTTCTAAGAATGTTACCACTAATTAAACAATATATTGGATTTGATGTAGGTAAAACATAAACCAGTTTTTTTATATCAATGTTTCAATAGCATTAAACCCATATTTTACTTTCATGGATTATTATGTAATTTAATGAATATTAATATATTAATATTTTATATCTATGTATGAAATGATATTTAAGTTATAACATGATTCCCATAATTTTTTTAGAGTTTGAATAACATCCTAATTCACATAAACAATGTGAAGTTAGCATCAATTCCTTATACTGATAGTGGACCATGTATCAAATATTGATTACCTTAATTTTCACATGAGAGACAAGTCCACATCTAAGGCATTATATATAAATATATAACCCCACCCATAATAATCCAGACACATTTCATTAATTATATATCAATAATTAAACATATCATGAAATACTAGGGGAAGAAAAGAGGTTTCATTATCAAACTATAAAAAACACTGGTAGAAATGAGTATCATAAAATTTCAAGATTGTTTAATAAAAATAAATAAAATAATAATTGATTTATACAAAAAAATAATCACCCTAAAATAATATTTAATTAGATAATTTATACAGATATTTAAAATATAATTCCCACAAAAAATTAATCATATATAGTTAAAGAGGAAGTTGAATGGAAAATAGATTATCCAATAAATATTATTTTGGAAGAAATATATGTCCCTTTTTTAATTTAATGTAATATTGTTACGAATTATTTCTTTAAAAAATTTGGATTCAAAAAATATTTTTGAATCCAAAAAATAAAAAAAATTAAAAAAAATATTAAAAAGGAAATGATTATTAAATGCATTATTCTTTATGACATAAAAACTGAATAATTTATTCATAATAACTGAAACCATTAAGTTTTTTATAATCCTGAATTCAATTTAAAATAAAATATTTAGTTTATTGAAAATATAAAAACATTTATTTTTATTTTATTAATAATTAATTATAAAAATACTATTGAAATTATATTTTAATACATATCAACGAATCGTTATAATGATGAAATATCATATTATGAAAAAACTATAAATAAATAAAAGAACCATTTTTAACAAAAACAATAAAGAGTAAGATAACTATCACATTCAAATTAAATTTTAAAAAAAGATAAGTTTTTGTTTTTGAAAACAATTACTTTTTTGAAAGGATATTCTATAATGGATCCTTGAATATTATATTACAGTTTTCATAATAAATGATGATTAGATGATAATGTAAAAAAATATGAAGAAAAATACATTTTTACTAAATAAATTACATTAATTTAATAAGCACGTAATATAAATGGTAAAAAAATGTTATTTTTGATGGAGGAAAAGATAAAGAATACTAATCTAATTTGTTTTCATATAATTGCATTTAGAGTAATAATGTGGAAATTTAATGGCTATTGATTATGTGGAAAAAAGGATAAATTTTTATTAAAGGTGATGAGAATTATTCTTGACAATGGAATATCATTTTTGGTTAAGATATACATCATGATAATAACATTGAATTGAAAATTAATTACACATAGAGTTTAAGATAATGGACTGGGAGTTAAAATAAATTTATTAATGAAAAATATCATGGAAGAATTATGTTTAATAAGAATCTTTATCATTCTATAATGATTGATGATTTAATAATGTCGTTTAAAATTTTGTTATATTATTTTATCAAATTTAATTTAGATAAATATAATAATATGTATCATAAATCCCGATTAATTATATTATTTATATATTTTAAATTCATTAGAAAATTTTCACACCATATCATTGATATAATGGTGAATAATAATAATTATGTATCAAGAAAATATATTTGAGTTAACAGACCAATTAACTATAAACCCACTTATCTGATCATGTTATAACCCAATATATAGCAAAACTCACATTCTTAATCACACATTTAATACCCATATTTATTTATATTTATAATTATAGAGTTCATATATAACCATATATTTAAAATATATTAGTTTTTTATTCAATACTTTCATCATCAAGTGCTAAAAACATTGATTTCATTCTTCATTGCAGTTTCTAAATGAATTTAAAATAATTAAATGTTAAAATAATCATCAATTATTTATTATCTTGGATACTTTAATCATTTATTATAATTATCCATCATTTCCCATTTTCATTTGGTGAATGGAAATGTAATCGTGTTTAAAAATTTAAATTTTCAAGAACTATTATAGATATGATTATGAATAAATATATGATATATTAATAAATATATTAAATATTAATAAATATATTTAATACAAATAACACCTATAAATATAATTTAAATATGTGAAATACATTATTGGTACATTATATTATTATCATATAACATTCTTTAATAATTCCTAAAATCCATAACTTCGGTGGTAAAATCATTCAAAATGAGATAGGTTGTAAGGTCTTCATGAGTAAGGATTAGAATTTTGACTTGTAATAAATATTTTAACAAAATATAAACATGTATTAAATATCATATATATGCATTAACTTTATTCATAGAATAATCCATTAGTTTTCATGAGGGAAAATAAAAATTATTATTTATGAGGCATTTCTCTGGATGTACTCATGATTAACATTCCCATTTCTAAATAAATTATAAAAAATTAATGTAAATGAAAAAATATCATTTAATAATCATATTTTTCACATATTAATTTTTTTTTCATAAAATCCATACATATTAAAATTCATGATAGGAAATTTATAAAACTAACCCACATCAATTCCTAGATGAGGTAGTATGCAGGTATGAACTATTTTTTTAATTAAAGAATGTTTCGTATTAAATAATAATTTTCAATAAATATAATAACAATTTATTATAATAATTATATGAATGTAATTATATTATGGTTTCTAAAAGACACATTGAATAAGAATATTTAGAAGAAATGGTGAAGGAGTAAATTATATTCACTTTGGGAGCACCAAATTTCCATTTGAAATATCCATACATATGGGAAATTAGGGTTAACTAATTGATCCATGAATCTTATAAAAGAGGTAAGAGAATCTATAAGTTGAAAAAATATAGTGTCTTTGCAATAACTTTTATAACACACTAGTGTCATGTTGTGGTGGAAGTGATTAACATTAACAAGTTTTGAGAAGGGTATTATTGGACGGATGTTTTATATTCCAGTAATGTTATGTCATTATTCTAGGGAAAAAGGCCCCAAAATTTTGAATCATTTGTTTTTTTTGCGTGATAAGTATAATTGATCTATGACAACACATTTTTACGCATTATTTAAAAAATTATGCCTTTTATCACTAGATATTTACATTTTACAGTTTGGGATTTTACCATTGCAACTAGTTTTTACCAAAGGAATGTATTATTATTTAAAAATGTATATTAAAAATCGGTTTCATAAAAATAAATTCAATGACCATACAATCCATATCATATTTTAAATAATATAATATTTTGTTTTAAATACAAATATTTCCTATAAATGAAAATAGTTTCAAAGAAATGTGTTATTTTCACCATTATATATTCATAATCATATTTAGTGTTGATTTCTAATTTAATGAGTTATAATAATTGTTTACAAATGTATAATAAACATACAAATTTTATTATATAATATAAAAATTTTCATTGATCAGATAATTTTCCCTCATCATTATTAAAATAATTATTTTAAAACAACTGATTCCCTATAAAAATGTCCATTAAATATAATCATAGAAATTTTTATTTTATAACTAAAATTTATATTACAAATACTAGATAAATTAAATCTATTCATCTATAATTTTAAAACTATTCTGTGATATTTTATTTATATAATTTATAAAAATTGGTTATTAAGAGTAAAATATTAATTCTGTTTTAAAATTTCGAAAATTTGTTGATATAAATACATCATAATATTCGAAATGACAAACTTAGATTAATAAAATTATATTTTTATGGAAAATAATATTTTTAAAACATTTAAATCATTCTTCCCTAATGTTATAGTCATAAAATTGATAGTGTTTGTAAAATTGGTATTTAAATTATCTTAAAAAAATATTTTAAGAAATCTAAAACATTCATTCTAATATAATATATAAATTATTATTAAAAAAATAATGATTTTTTAAATTTATATTCTAATATTTATTATTTTTTTTATATAAATATACTTTGTAGAATGGAAATAACTTTTTATTTGGAAAATGATTTCATTAAACATTATGTTTTAGAAATCCTATTTTGTTTCCATTTTTAAACATGTAAAATAATTCTATTGAAAATATGATTAGTTAATTTTAATTTTCTAATAATATTCATCTAATATATAACTATTCAATTTTGATCTGTTTTTCATGTTAAAGAATCATGAAAACATACTATTAATTTTGGGATGAAAAATATTCAAAAATAAAATGTTATAATTTTAACCTTCTCTTAAATAAATATATTACATTTAAATATAATTATCACTCCCTATAAGAATATGATTAGTGATATCTAAGAAAATCAATATATTTAATCTAGGGAGATAACCAATAAAAAATCTTCAATATGTCTACAAATCTATTTATCCTAAAAAAAGTCTTTTGGTGTTCATAAAGAGATACATTTCACAACATATTTTGTGTGATCCTGTTTTAATTAAATAAAAAAACATATTATTTTTAATAATATCGTATTAAATCAATTTATATTAACATAAAAATATGAAAAATAAATCCTAATTTATCATCACAAATAACACGTTCGTTTCAACCTATAATACATTAGGTTCAACTATGATATAATTGTACAACCTATCAATATTTTCGTTTAACATGGGATGTCTTGGAGAAAATTATATTATTCTTATATAACATTACTAGTAAAATATTAAAATACTAAAATTATATTTTAATCATTCAGAATTGTTTGTAATGATTAATTTCTCAACTAATGAACATCCCACAGATGTGTGTTTCCTTGTGTGAGCTCTTAGTCTAACTCATTGGGCACAGAGTGATGATTTAGTTGATACTCACCTAGTTTTGTTATAGTGATGAAAACTAGTCGAATCAATGAATACCATGCATCAAAAATCTTGTATTTATGTAGAAATTTAATATCTACGAAACCAAAAAATCCCTATTTCATCAAAACCATAGTTTTTTTCCAATACCTAGACGTATCCCTTGGAGTTTCTAGAATCCAATATCATCATAATCGAAAAAATAACTACATAATCCTGAAAATAATTATACCCTATTTTGATACCAACTATTACAACCCATGATATGAATATTTTTACCTTTAATAATTCCTATAAGAAAAATATTTCCAAATAAAAATCATCTCAAATTCTCAATTATTGAAACTATTTTGTAATTTTTGACTATTTAAATATAATAATATTTTTATAAAATTTTTAACCATTCCACAATAATCCTTCCTTGCAAGACACCCTTCCACACTTCCCATTAGTTATATTCATATTCATAACCTGGTAAAAGGGAACATATAAAAGATGTGATCTAAAAAAATAAGTAAGGGAAAAGTTATCAACATGTCATCAAGGGGTAGATCATAATCAATATATGAATCAGGGTAAGTGGAGAATGATCTTATCAAAATAATATGAATCAATAAGTGTTTTCATCAAGATATGCTTAAAAGAAATTTTATCTCAAAATATAAAATATACCCCATTTAATAATAGTGTCCAAACAGAAGAAAATAATCATGTAAAATTTAGTACAATGATAGGAATAAATATGTGAGAGTTAATGAAATTTAGGAATAACAAAAAAATGTTGAAAAAATGTGAGTGTATAAATCCTAAAATAATTAAGCATGTTTCACAAATTATTTCCCATAACATGGTAAAACATGCATAATTTCATGTTTCTTAGAGAAGATAATGAATTTCAACTTATTTCTATTAAATATAGTGAATTATATGTCAAAAATTTTCCCCCACAAACTTAATAGAAAAAGAACCACTACCATATTCCTATAAAAATAGAAGAGATGGAATCACTACTAGATTTAAATAAACATTGTGGTGTAGACCTTACTTATTGATTCCCATAGTTGAGTTGTAATAAGAACCTGAGTCCAAAAAATGAAATGGAGCAGGTACCCAAACCTGATTCCCATTTTTAAAAAATGTGTACTTATGCAATATTTTTTTATTAATAAATATTTAAATTCAACATAATAGTATAATAAAACTATTTGAATTTAATGAATTTGTGGAATAAATGTTAATGGAATTGAAACATGGCAATTGGAATATTAGTATGAGAGTTGTGAATAGTAATATATCAATTATAATAAAAACCTCATCTATTAAAGTATATTTAAAATCAAGGTTTCTCATAAGTGAAAATATGATATATTTTTATTATGGAATATGTAAATTTTTTTTAAGATTATGAAATTAGGTATTTGTATTTTTTGAAACATTAATAATTATTTATAGTTTTTTAATTATTTTTAATTAATTAAATCACTATTTACGGTCATAAAATAGATTCATAAATTGATAATTTTTTTATTTTAATTATAGAATAATTTTATGAGACCTTATCTAATTTTTCAAAGCTTATTGAAATAATTTTTAATATTATAATCAATATTATTTAAATAAATTTAGATTTAAATTATAAATTAATATTAGAAAATTTAGTTATTTATTTTTAAAATTTATAGTCCATTTTTAAATAATACATGTTGAAAAATGGTTAGTGATACAATTTATATTTTTCTAAAGTTGTTAAATTTAAGGTGAATCATAAAAAATGATTTTTTACACTATTTAACATAATAGGAATAATATATGAATATTTTAGTCATTTATGATGTTATCACCCATTAGTTCAATCTCAAATTAATTTGATAATCTACATAGAAAATGTAATCAACACTATTGATATAAGTTTTCCAAAATAATTAATAAATGAATAAAATAATAAAAAAAACCTCTCTCCACTCCCAATAAATTTGACCCCTCACATCCTCTTCTCATCACACATTTTAATACTAAAATCATATACAAATTATGCACAATTATCTTCCCAAAAATCTTCCCAATGTCAAAGTCCATCGAGTTTTACCGAAATACAAAATCCATACACCTCATGGAGGTTCGGAAGGAGACGATATCTATGAGGTAAAATCCCATTTCATTCCATTTTAAATAATTTACTTCTTTCCTTCTAACATATCCTCAGCTACCTGATGCATGCTATAATGGTAAATATAATATCAAATATATATACACACACACAATAATGTAGTTTTGTTAGTGTAATATTGCTCATAAAACCTCTTCTCTTCTCCTCTTATTTTAAATTTAATAACATCATTCATGACAATAAAATTCATCAACATTATGGATGATGAGTATTCATTTTCTATTACATCCTCAGAGTCTGGTCATTAAACCATCATTATTTTTAAATCATATTTTATTTTTTTATGATATAAAATATTTTAATTTTTTGAACTAATTTATAGACATAATATTCAATTAAATGAATATATTTTGTAATTTCTTATGAAAATTCCAATAAAAAATAAACTAATATATTTAATCTTTTATCAAATGATTTTTATTGATATAATAATGAAATATGGGATAATTTTAAAATTTGAAATTATATTAATTCCATTTATTTTAACTTCAATAGTTTTAATCATTTTTTTCATGAACTCTAATAATTATAAAAAAAGGAAAAATAACATATATTCATAAAAAATGATTTGGAACAATGATTATGATATTAATAACTCATCAAAATGGTTGTAAATGAAAATAATAAAATGTTAATGAATAAAATATAGGTGTAAGAGTTTCATAATGATGTAATTAATGAATCTAATTTGGCTATACATGACATTAATTACATTTACAGAATGATTTCAGGTATATTGTAAGGGGAATTGTTTTTAAAAATCCTCTTTTCTAGTTAGAACTAATTTTATAAGATATTTTTTATTCAATTATATAGAATAATAGGACTTTCCCTCTTTCAAGAAACTCTATTTATTTTATGAATTCATTATATGTTTATAAGTATATTTTCAAATATAGTTTTTAAATTAATCTATTTGAGGATTCATAAAAATAAAAAATAATTTTAAAATAGTTTTGTTTTTAAATCATGATGTTTTTATGGATTCTTTATATTCTATGATTGTGTTATAGTTCTTAGGAATTATTATCAAGATGGGTAGATCTGTGATAAATAGATGTTGAATGGGACTGTTTTGTCTCCCTAATTCATTAGGTAAAGGGATAGGGTTGACCTCATAGGGTTCTCTTAATATATTATGGGAATATTCTGTGATGGTAATTCCAATTGTATAAATGATGGTAATTATATGTGTAACCATGAGAGAAACATTAGGTTTAATAGATGTCCAAATAATAAGAAACAAATTTCCGTTTATGGTTTATTTATTTTTCTATGTTTTTATTTGAATATTTTGATTTAATAATGTAATTAAAAGGGCTTATGTATTCTAGTAAATATTAACAAATTATTGAAAATATTTGCATCCATGGACTAAAAGTTTCTTTTCTCTTTTTTACGTCACTCAATATGGTTTTTTTCTCAAAAAATTCTTTAAAAACATTTCCATTGTTTTTTTTCATTGGTTAATTTAAACTATGAATTCATGTTTAATGTTATATATCCATGTCATAGAAATAAATCATGTTTTGTTTTAAAATGATCATATTGTGGAAAAATTGTCATTGAGTAGTTATGTATAATTTTTAATATATGAGTTTCTATGAATGAATTTATTAACTAATTATCTTAAAATATAAACCTACAAGATCATTGGGAATATATGAATGTGATTTATTATTGAATTGATTATATTTTGTTACTTTTATGGATCGGTCCTTACAGTTGGTATAATAACAAGGATTATATTGCATTAGGGGTTTTGATATTGTTAAAAGAAAACGTATAAGTGATATTTTTACTTCATGGTTAAGTTGAAATGATATAGTTTTTAATGATTTACATGTTTCTCATCGATGTATTTCCTTTCAAAATAGAATTTTATTGAAGATAAAATTAAGCTAATATTGGAAGACACTGAGAGGTTTATATCCTTGAAAATTTAAAACTTGAAATGGAAGGAATTGGAACTAAGAAGCTATGACAGTTATATCATAGTTTGTATAGGCTATATATAACATGGGAAGGAATGCAATATATTATCTATATCACAATCAGAAGAAACGTTTGGTGGTGTAACTTTTTATGAGGCAATATCCTCATTCATTTAGTGGATATTCTTTCCATATGAATGATAACGGGTGGATTATATCCATATAATATATTTTTTATGTCCTGGTGTGTTAAGGTCATCGAATGGTTAGCCATTTTATCTACCTTTTTAAGCTGAAGCTATCCAATGTTAATATGTACCCCAACCATTATAAAAATAACATTAAATGATTTAATGGATAATTATACATCAGAATATAATAATACGATAGCAAAGTATAGTGTCTTTTAAAATTATGTTCATAAAACTAAAAACTTAAAAAAAAATTGATTTCAACATCATATTGAGCGACTAACATAAATTGTTCTTATACATCGACATAGGATGAAATGGGGATAACCTGATCAATGGGGTTTTCTAAAACCCCATTAATTTAATAAGCCTAAGAATATATCTTTACCTCAATGGCTAGGAATAACGACATAATGATATAAAAAGACATAGGACATAATTGAATAGATATAAAAATAACATGTTTTAAATGGGATCATATAAACATTTAATCATAGTAATATGCCAGAAACATAAAATTATAATTTAGTACATGTCAAGGCTCATTTCACATAGAGGAACACAAGTTATTATTAACCCACAAGACCATTGCAAATAGTAGCACAAGTCAAGGGTAACCGCCAAGACCGTTTGGCATGCAAACATATGTTAAGGATAACCTCCAAGACCATTGGATATAATGTCTCATTATACATGACATTACCTAATGAATTTGAGTGCTATATTGGGTTCACCCATATTAACATATTCATGAAAATGCATACCACATAATTAATCATACATAATCAATCATATATAAACACAAGGAAACCCATGGAAAGAAGTGGGTATCATAATCTTGTCATAAAAAATAATTTAATGGGTTTATCATAAATGCATCCTTGAAGGTAATTAATTAAAACATACAAACTCATATATCATGTTAGGTGATGTTGAACATAAGTGATAACTTGTAAAAACATTATTTAATAAATTTTAGCATTAAAAAATCTTAGTGAGGCTTTAAGGAAAACACTAAAGATCATTTAACATGGGAAAAGGTATTTTACTTTATATAAAATTAATTGAAATTATATGTTTTTCCGAATATATAGTATTTTTTATAAAAATAAATTTGACTTAAAATTGATATTTTAGTGCTGTAGAAATTGGTTAAAAATTCAGGAAGTTCACTTAAAACATGTTTTATAATAAAGAAGTGTATAAGAGGGAATCACATAAAAGAATGTTTGTCCCCAAATGGGAATGATTTGTGGATCTGGATACATGATTTTAGACATAGGAACATAAATTATAAAATTTACATACATAGAATATAGGATTTAATTTGGGTAAAAGAGAGTAAGAACAACCCAGAGAAACAATGGAGGTTCGGAAATAATCCCTTACTTTAAGTATGATGGTTTATTCCACATGATATTAATGTCCTCAATAATAAAATTAGGTTCATTAATTAATAAATACATAAACTATTTTACATTTCATTGATATTGTATAATATGTTTGATTTCTTTGATAACATTTTTGATTGGTTACGAGTTTCAATATTATTTTTCAGGTCTGTTTATTTCATGATCAGGTTCCTTATATTCTGGAACGGATAATCATGTAAAATGTAAATGATTTCCTATAATTAGAGTTACACTCTTGAACATTCCAGAGGTTAAATGATTAGAAATTTAATTTGGTTACAAGTCGTGAAGATATATCATAATAAAAAATATTAGTGATAACATTTTCGATAAATTATTGGTTTTTTATCCCAATGAACTCATTTGGATTTATAAATCTAAACCATGAATCAAAAAGATTATAGAACCATATATGAGACATAATACTTATATTATAGTTTGTTTCAACCATATGAATGTTTTCATGACCTTAATTGAAAATGGTATTAGAAATTGAAACCCCATAATCCATGAATGTGGGAAATTAATACATCTCAAATGGTGTTTTATTACATGAATAAATGGTGTTTCAATGAGAGACGATAATAAATTAATATATTATCATAAAAACATTCTATTAAGTATAAGTTACTTGATTAATTATAACATTTGGATGAGGATATGTAATTATAGGAAGGAATACAAGAAAACATGAAAGGGGAGTAAAATAATTGAAAAGAGGAATATACATAATGAATTCATCATTCTTGAGAGCCTCTTAAGGGGAGAATATTTGATTTTTTGAGGAGAATAAGGGATTTTATACATAGGGATGGATCTTGAGGATATATTTGAGTTGAATTTATGAATGTCACAAGGCTTGATATGAGTGAAGAGAAAACATGAGTGTGGGTGGTTTTTATAGTTGATGGGAGTGGGGGTTTCTTAACATTTAAATCATTAGTTAATTCTTAGAATACAATAAATAGTAGATAATCCATAACTAAAAATAGTAATAAGTGCTGTGAGTTCAAAAAATTGGTTCATACATCATCAAAAAATCACCCATGACTCAATAATAATGGTATTGAACATATTTTATAAATAATCATATTTCACTATTCATCAAAAATTCATGTATTTCAGTAAATATCTGAAAACATTCTTCAAAATTTTATTTCAACATGTATAATATAAATATAAAATACATTTTTAAAAAATAATATTCTAAATATTATCTATTTAACTTTAACTAAAATAATAAATTAAATGAAAAATACCAATTTTAAAACTATAATTGATTTTATAATTCATTCAAAAATTACATAAGGTCATATATAATTATCTGGAAACCATAAGACCAAAATTTTTTATTTTATGAAAATCTTTAAGAATTTTTTTTAAATCAATTAATTAATTACAATTAATTTTTCCTAACTTACAAGAATACTAATTAATTTATTATAGTCACATTATTACTTATAAGATGCCTAAATTTTAGTTTACCTTAATGGGTGATGATTATATTCTTTTGGAGGATTTAAGATTCATATGGGTCATATTACTATTTATAAGGGCATGTTAATATTCATCATAAATTATGTTTCTTACATCAGACCCCAAAAATCCGGATGAATGCAACCATGTCAGTTATATTATCGAAATTCACGACACAAAAGTGGAAAAGTTTAGATTAATGGTAACATAGTATTTAGTATCATGGTATTTCATTTAGTTGCATAATTTGATTATACTATAGCTCATAATTTTATGAAATGAATTCCATTGTTAAAACATTGGTTCATCACATTATTCCCACTTCTGAAATTTCACCTTTAAAATTCCATTTAACATTTTAATCCATAAACAGATGCATGTACTTTTCCTTCCTTACATCTTCTAGTTACTAACTTGCCTCTTCGTACTTATGGTTCTTCTATAGTACCGTAACCATGTGAAATAGTTATGTTTCATAGACCATTATCTCTATGATCCAATATCTTCTCTAGATGCTTCTCGTAAGAAAGGTAATTCTCCAACCATAGAACCTCTAAATTCAGTACATGTGAAAGATCATGAATGTATTTTCTTATTTGGGATACACAGAAGACATCATGAACATTATACATGGTAGGTGGAATTTCTAGTCGATAGGCCATAATTCTGACATGATCATGAATTTTTAAAGGGTTAATGTACCGGGAACCTAAAATTCCATTCTTCCCAAACCTCATCACCATATTTCAAGGAGATATTACAGAAATACCATGTCTCTAACATTGAACTCAAGGTCTATCAAATAATTGTCTCTAACTAATTTTTGGACTTTGGGCTACCATAATGTTCTTCTAAATTTTTTCCACCAACTCAATCATTTACTTGACAATTTCAGGTCCTAGTAGAATATGTGCACTAACTTCATCCCAACACGTAGTTTTTTTAAATTTTCTCATGAAGGACATTGTATGGTGCCATTTTGATGCAGGAGTAGAAACAATTTTTATCATATAATTAATCTAGAAGATGATATAGGTACCATCCTACATTGGATTCCATAGAAAAATTTATTAGAATATCTTTTAGTTACTGAATGTTTCGCTCAGATTGGCCATTACTTTGAGGATGATATGCCTTATTAAAGTTCAATTCAATGCATCATGATGGTTGATTTTGAATAATTTTGATGAGAATCATGGATCTATATTATATACAATTTATTGTGGTGCTTCATGAAGCCTTATCACCTCTTTGATATATATAATTGTAATTTTATTCAAAGCGGAGTCTTCTCAAATTGTGATAAAGTGATCTAACTTTTTTATGATGATCCTCAATGACCCATACAGAATTATTTCCTCTAGATATACTTGGATGTCCTTTGAAAAAGTACATGGTGAAATTCTCAAAATTCCATGTTGGTATATGTAGGTGTAACATAATCCCCTTAGAATATTGTCTTTCAAACATCTGTTTTTGACATACCAGGAACATTGATTTATAATCAGCAATCTCCTTCTTCATATTTTCCCACCAAATGTTCTCTCAAGTAACTTGATAAATCATTATGCTCCCTAGGTGAAAAGAGATGGCTAAGCTATGAGTGGAACTGATAATATCTTTATTTATCTCTGGACTAGAAAATACACATAATCATTACCCAAATCATACAACACCTTCCTCATCAATCATGAACTTTGAGGGTTTCCCATTTGTGATACTTTCCACCCACTTCGGAATTTTTACAACCTTTCATTAAGCGTCTTTTATTGTATCCATGAGGGATGGTTGAGAAATCATTTAATAAAGGATTTATTATGTTCCTACCTTACTGATTTCCATTTACATTCTATTAAAATCTAGGATGATTGGAACCTTTTCAATTCTTATAATTGATAAAGATGCAAGATATTTTCTACTTAGATCATCTCCAACCTAATTTTCCTTACAAGGATTGTAGTGGATTGGGTATTAATAATATTTGATGAGCTCTAAACATATTCATATATTCTTATTAAGATTTTTTGGTGTGAATAACTATTTGATACTCATGTGATCAGTATATATCTCACACTTCCCCCCATAAGGATTATGCCACCATATTTTTATCATAAATATCACATTTGATAACTCCAGATCTTGTGTAGAATAGCTTTTCCCTCTGTATTTTCTGATTCATTATGGTTTAAGATAGAATATTATCATTTATCATCACACCATAGACTTATTCACTTATTTTAATCATCTGTTTAAACCATAATGAGTTCTCACTTTTTTGGACTGTGATGATTGGCTTAGTGATAAGCCTCTTTTTGTTCTCTAAAAAGCAGTTCTCAGATTATTGAGTCCATAAAAACATCACCCCCTTCTATGGAATCGTCATCACTACGATTGTAACTTGTGATATGTTCTCCACAATTTTTGGGTAATATGAAACTAGTCTAAGGAATATACTGATTTATTTTACAGATGTTAGTTTGGGCCACTCTTAAATCCCCATTGCCTTAGTAGGATCCTATGATATTCCTTTTCTAGTGATAACATGCCCCAAAAATGATACTTCCTCCATAGAGAAATCATATTTTCTATACATTGCCTAAAAATTTCCCCTTCACAAAATCATTAGGATTGTATTCAAATGATTTTCATATTATTTCTTATTCTTTGTGTGTATTAGAATTTCATTAATAAAGACTACAACACTATTTTCAATGTCATATCTAAAGACAGTATTCATTAAATACCTAAATATTATTTTGAGAATTAGTGTGTCTAATGGTAATCATTATGAATTCGTAGTTTCCATACCTAGTATAAATGTCAGCCTATGGAATCTCTTCCTTCCTCACCATCAATACGTGATATCCTGACTAAAGGACCAACATAGTGAAATAACTGGCCCCATGATGCAAATCAATTAATACATCTATCCACGGATGGGTATACTTGTTCTGTATCATTATTTTATTTATCTTATGATAATCAATTGAAAGGAAAATTAGTACACCCTTCTTCTTGATGAAGGGGACTTGTGCACACCATGGTGAATCACTCAAGAGTATAACACCCTTTTCCAGATTCTATTGTAACTACATCTGATGCACTCCTATATTTATGGTGCTCTTTCAATAAGGACTTATTGATGTAGGTGGATATCTAGGAATAAGTACAATTGAGTACTAAACCTCTCAGTCCAGATGAATTCCAGAAAAATAATCAGTGAATACATCAATGTAATCCCTCAAAATGGTTATATCTTCCAGATGTATCATCTCCTTTGTCTCAATCATTTGAGATAGACATTCAATCTCATAAGGCCACAAAATCAACACATATTACAATGATTTTAATGGAGATTCATATTACTCCATACACATCTATGGAATTGGAGGGTGATTTGGGATGTGAAGGGTGATCACCCTTTACTGACAATTGATGTTGACATTGTATAATAATAACCAATCAAAGCCCAAGATAACATTGAACTCACTAACAAGATGTTTGAATAAGTTTTTTTGGAGGTCGAGTACAATATATCTACTGAGGAGAAGTCATAATCCTTGAATGAAATAATTTCCCAATTTTATATTCTCATTGATAAATTAACATCAAAAATTTGACATGGTGTTTTCATAGTTCTACTAAACTTGAAATATATAAAATAATTTTTGAACTAGAATTGAATAATATGATCACTATTATTGAATGAATAACTATTGTATATGTCAAAAAAATCATTGTCCAGATATGCCTCATTAGTAGTGATAACATAAGCCGGTATCTGTTTTCTAGAATGTTTTCGATGATTTCCTCCAACAAACAATATATTAGGGAAATTATTCACATAATGTCCATGTTCCTTCCACTTGAAATATTGCACTAAAAGCAGAAAATTTATATGGAACTTCCATTCTTCTTCCAAATTAGGGTTATTCTTCATATATGTTCATCATTATTTATCCAGATGTCACATTATTCCACATTTTAATAAATTAAGGATCCTCTTTTAATATTTAACAAGATTAGTCATCCCATATTATTGACATGTGGGATGCTTGATCTTCTTTCCTTCATCGAAATATTTATTGGAAAACAGATATTAGACTCTATCTGATGATTTTTATTCTAGGCCCACGATACCACTAGAGGACTCCTATCTCCATTTAGGCCACAATGGAAAATTTCATCATAACTTTTATTTTCATGATTCACCAACTCAGTTCATAGAAATAGATATAGTCTACTAAATAATTGATCAACATTACTGATTGTTTTAATGAAAAGACCTCAGGTTTATCTTGAATGGATTTTGATGTATTCTCCATTACCTTGGAGGAATCATCTTCTTTTAAATTTTTCCTGATAACCTCTATTTCTATAGGTAGATGGGCGATTTTGGGAAAATATTTATTAAATTTTTTTTTTTGAATCCCTCTCAATCCATGAAATCAATTTCCCCATCGGACATCCTATTCTTGATCAGTAACCACCACTAAATCAAAATGATAAACCTACAATATGATATTCTCATTTTCATATAATTACAGGACATTGAATAAATTTTAAACAGAGTTAATCCACAGTTTCATGACGATGGTATTAGAATATGCACTAAACATAGGAGGCCTTTATACAATGAAGGAGTCTATGAAAAAAATCTATTTCATTGGAGGAGGAGGGTAGTCCACATGTTTCATGTTATTATTCATGGCTTAATCCAACTAAGAAGGTACAATCATGATGTTTTGATCTCTTGATCCCATTATATTTGTCATATCATTAGCGAAATCATCACATTCCAAATCAGATTTATTATTGGATCATGTTCTCCTAGTTTCTTCCATTCTCTATAAAAAATGTACAATTAGGGGGATTTAACGTTTAGTTAATAAGAATAAAAACAAAAAATTATACATAAAATGATAAATTCATAATGTAAAAGTATATTATAACATGTGATTCTATATGTTTCTAATATAGGTTATCCTTGATTTGGTTCCTAATATATTTTCTTATTGGATTTTTTCCCTAAATAATGGTTCGTAAAAAGCTCATGAATTTAACAAAGCATTTAGCCTAGGAGTGTCAAACCAAGATTGAAGCAAGGAATGTTGTTGTGAAATATTTCACATTCAATCCTAGCTCAAAGTGGAGTTTTTGTGTTTTAATCCAAGGAACATATGTGCTAGATGAACCTCTACCTGTTTTTATCTAGATAGGTATGTGTATTATTGATAAACCATATACTCTATAATTTCCAAAATCATGGGATGATTTATTATTATGAGTCTCATTCTTAAGTTTCTAACAAATGTTCCATATTATTAATGTACATAAATAACTAAAACATCCTCATATTACAACTATACCAAGCCTAACTATTTGAACATAACAATACATGATTTTAGAAAAAATTTATATGTCATAAAACAAGACGATGAACATGATTTTTTTTGACTTTGAAGACTATATCCAGAATCTAAAATCATAAAATAATTAATTTATATAATAATATTATTGAGCTCCTAACATCCATTTTCCTAAAACATTGACATAGGATAACCTTGGATAATATGAAAAAGGGGTGAGCTAAATATCCCATCATGGGAATAAGAAAAATAATAGTGCTTTATCACATTGGTTAAGAAGCATAAAAAAATTGTATAAAAAGACATAAAACCAAATCTAACATATGGAACCATAACATATATAAAATGGGATCATTTAAAAATTGAATCATGGTAATGTTTATGTTACATAAATCATGATTTTTTCATGATTAAAGTTATGTTTCACTTATAGGATCACATGTCATGGTTAACCATCAACATCATTGCACATATAAGCACATGTCAAGGCTAACTGCCAAGACCATTACACATGGTAGCACAAGTCATGGATAACAGCCAAGACCATTTTATATAACATATCACGAGAATCAACATTACCTAATTCATTGGAGTGTAATCTAGGTGCACCCATCATAACATGTTCATGAATATGCTATCCATATAATGAATTATAAATAATCAATCGTATATACACAAAAGGGAACCCATATAAAGAAATGTGTGTCATAATCATGTCATAAATAATTATTTAAATAGAGTATAATACAATTATCCAAAAAGAAATTTAATTAAAACATTCATAGGCATATATCATGGTATTTTAATTCAAATAGAAGAGATAACATGTATAAAGATTATTTAATAAATTTTAGCATTAAAACATTTTAGTGTGGTTTTTGGGAATATACTAAAGATAATAAAAAATAAAGAATGGAAAAATATATTATATAAAACCATAATTGAAAAAAAGTTTCTCAAAATATATAGACTAATTTTATAAAAACAATGGTTGATTATAATAGATTGTAGAGTGCATTTGAAATTGGTTAAAAATTCATGAAGCTCCCTCAAAATGGGTTTGTTTATTAGGAAGTCTTGAAAATGAAATCACTATAAATAATTCATTTACCTGAAGGAGAATGATTAATGGATTATTATTAATGAGTGTGGACATATTAATGGAAAGAAGAATATGTACAATAACATAATATAACATTTATTTTGGTAAAAATAGAGTAAGAACAGTATGAAAAGATAATGTATGTTTAGGTAGAATTCCGTAACATAATTTTGATGATGTTATCCTCTATATACTAATGACAAAAATAATAAAATTAGGTTCATTAATTAAAAATTAAAAAAATATATTACATTTAATTTATTTATTATAAACATTCTAAGAAAATTCATAGTCTTTTTTGTTGTTTATGATATTCTATTTCTTTGTTCAGGTTTGTTTGTTTCATGGTCAGTTAACTAATATATATGAATAGATAATCATTTAAAATGAAAATGGTAGTCTAGAATTGGAGTTATGTTATTGAACATCCAAAATCTAAAATTGTTGTAAATTTCATTTTGTTACTTATAGTGAATATGAATCATTATATAAAACTATAGTGATCTCCTTTTGGGTTAATTGGCGGTTTTTTTATCACAATGAACACATTGAGATTTTTAAATAAAATCCAATTTTAAAAAAGATTAAAAAATTATATATGAGACATAATACATAAATTATTGTCTGGTTTAACCATATGAATGGATTCAAGACTAGAACTAAACATGTTAATTTATTTTTAAAACCCATCATCCTTGAATGTGGTAAATTAACATATCACAGATCAGGTTTTTACAACTAGTATAAAAGAATGGTAAAGTGGAGAAAATAATTAATTATACAATTTACATCAAACATTTCTAGTACATATAAGGTACTCGAGTTGTCATATATTTTTCTAGTAGGAGGTACGGATAGAAAAAAAACAAAAATGAACTTGAAAGGTAAGTAAATAAATTGAAAAGAGGATTTTTCCTCTTCAATTAATCTTCTGTGAAAGCCTATTTAGGGAAGAGTATTTGGTCTTCTATGTAGAAAAATGGATTATGAACATTGGGGGAGGATATTAGGGAGATATTGGATCATAATATAGGCAATTCCCTTAGCATAGGGGGAGTAAGTTGAATAGGGGAGTGTGGGTGGTTTTTATATTGGAGGGTAGGAGGGTTTTTAAAATATTTAAACTGGTAGTTAATTATTTTTCCATAAGATAACAAATAGAAATTAAAACATGGGAAAAAAAATTTAATAAGTGCATATATTTTCAAAAGAATAATTCTTACATCATCATAGCATCACCCTTGACTCAATAATTAAGGTATTTAGAAATTTTTAAAAATTATTGAATTTAAATATTCATAATAAATTCATGTATTTCTAAAAAAATACCAAAAAATCACCCAAAAATGTTTTCAAATTGTATAATCCTAAAATTAAAATCCATTTTTCAAAAAAATGACTAGGATTAATATATTTTTTAATTAAAATTAGAGTTTTCATGAAAAAATATATTTAAAACCATCACATAGTTTTTAATGCATTAATAATTACATAATATTTTATTAAATTATCATAAAACAAGAGGACATAAAATTATTAATTTATGAGAACCTTTAAGAAAAATTAAATTTTATTTAAATAAATTAATTTTCATTATTTATTTATGACATACAAAAATTCCAATACTTTTACTATGTACATATTTGAACTTAGAATATAAATAAATGTTATTAACAGATTCATTGGAGAGGGTTTTTATTATTATGAAAATATTATTATTCATAATGTTCATATTACTATTAATAATAGTAATTTACTATTCAACAAAAATATATATATTACATTAGATCCAAAAAATCACCATGAACATAACCGTGTATGTACGTTTTTTGAAATTCAAGACACAAAAGGTTCTAATTTATGTTTATTGGTCTCATAGTAATTAGTATCATGGTATTTTATTATATTAACTAATGTGATTATACTATAAAGAATACTTATAATAAGGGAATTACATTGATATTACATTGAGTGGTTACATAGGTAGATAATGGTCATGACTATCATGGATAGTGAGGATATTGATTCTTTAGATAAGGAGGAATTAAAAAATTTTTTCAAAAGGGGAACTGACTTGGGATGGAAAATAAATTCATGTAATTAATATTAGTAGATAACATGGTTGTTTCATATTAAAATAATAGTTTATTGGAATGGTAAACTCCATATTTTATCTGAGATCGGGATATTAAACCCATTAATTTTTAATCCTGATTAAATCCAATAAATCAAAGGGCTTCAGCTTATCATGAATTAAAAATTTATGAACAACTTGTTTTATATAGGATGATGGTGGAAATTGAGTTTTTTTATGATCATGTATTCTTCAAAAACTAGTAGAAAATTAATACTAGGTTGAAGAAAAAAGGTAAGTAGAAAACATCAAAGATTAATGGTAAGATAATAAGGTTTTCAATTTTTTCAAATTGTGGTAAAACACACAGGGAAATTACTTTTTTTGTCTTTTAAGTGTTTTTATAAGCTGTGTCTGTGAATATGTATCCTAACTAAAATGAATATGATCATGGTAGTGTTAGGAAAAATTAATCCATATTGTCATTAAAAAGAATAAAACATAATGAGATGAGTCATTATGTAAATGAGAGTCTAGACAGTAACCTAAATGATGGGAATCATCGAGACTATAAGTAGAAGGTTGTGTGTAAATACATTGAATGCAATTAATTAAATATTGGTCAATCAAATAAAGTGGTATTATTAACATTGATTATTTACTCATATTTTTATAATGTATTATTTGATATGGGGATTAGATATTTATTAATTTCTACTAATGTTTCATTAAATGGGAAAATTAACTTCATTAAATGAAACCAAAAAATATTAAAAAATAGATATTGGAAATATTTCGGCAAATAATATAATAATATTCATATAAATTTATATGGAATTATATTATATACAAACCATTTTTTCTATCCCTTGGTAGAATTTGATGTTATTCTGGATGTGGATTGGATTTCTGTTTAAAATATTATGATTAATTAACTAGATAGATAAGTTTTTTAAAGAGTTTATGTTTTTTTATAATAATGATCCTATAACATTAAAATCAAAACAAGAAGGAAAATTAATGTTAAAAGAATTAAATTAATGTTATCTTATAAATATTTTTTTAAAAATAATAATTGTTCTTATTAATGATTTTCTGAAGGTAAATTAGTATCTATATTTTTACTAATGAGTATACTAGTATTATTCTAGATCACAAGGATGTGACTACAATTGATTTAGATATAGAGTCTAATCCTATTTTGAAATCCCCCTTAAATAATTGAACTTGTAGTACTTTTATAACTGAGAAATTAGATGAATGAGTTTCTATATATCTGTTTCATTCATTAGATTACTTCAACATGGGGGGATAATATTTTATTTATTTAATAAAATAATGGCTATAAAATAGTTTTTATTGATTATAGATAACTGAATACAAACAATATTAAGAGAAAATATCATTTTCCTAGTATTTATGACTTTTTTGATCTTATCCAGGGAGATTTTTTTCCTATGATTGAAATCCAATCCGGGTATCATCAGTTCATTGTGAAGGGGGAGAAATTCAAAATAAAAATTACATACTAGACACGATAATTATGAGTTTTTTGTAATTTCCTTTGGTTTGAAAAAGTCCCTAGCTATATTTATGAATCTTATGAATAGATTATTCTATTAATATTTGGATATGTTTGTTGTTATTTTTTTGATAATATTTTGTTTTTAAAAAAAATTTATAAGTATCATGAAATCCATCAAACTATTTATCTACAAACCCAATAAAAAAAGTTACATAATAAGTTCATTAAATATTATTATTTCTTAAAATATATTTTGATTTAAGGGAACATTGTAATTATAGATGGAATAAAAGTTGATACCTCACAAAATAATTATGTTTGTGAATAGATAATACCTACATGTGATACATTAATTCATATTTTTCTTATATTAGTTGACAATTACCTACTATTATTCAAAAACAACATTGTACATTTATCATGCCCTCTATATATGTTAACAAGACGATGGGTTAAATTTTTTGTATTTAATATTGTGATATTTGATTTCAAAAACATAAATGATGATTGTTGAATTATATATTTTTGGACATGCATTAAATAAATGGAGAGATTATTGTCTATAGATATTTTTTAAAGGGACTAGTTTGTTTTCTAATAAATAATTATCAGTTAAATTCTCTTACTTCACGAGAACAAAAACCACATGAGTTAATTTATACCACACATGATATAAAATTTTTATACATGATTTTAATATTATAAAATTAGAGACATCAATCATTTAGGTAAATTTTTGAAAGATACATTGAACATAAAAGTTAAAAGTTTATATTTAATTTTAAGGAATTCAACATGAGGCAGAAATTATGGTGAGAAATGATAAAAGTTTATACTTCCATGATAAATTACCATCTTATTAAAAAAATATTTGAATATTCCTTTAGTTGAAAACAACATACTACATTAACCTTTTTATATTTAAAACATTATTCATTGGTTTATGATAATATGAATTTGGATTTTGGAAGGTTTTTTTAAAGAAAATTACTATCTTTTATTTCTGGTTTTATTGTAATCAACATTATGAGATAGAATTATATTGGTGGAGAAGGAAGTTCATGAGTCATAGAAAATGATATAATTGGATTCAAATGGTTTGTTTATAGAATTAACCATTGATAATGATATTTTTTTTAGAATTTTCATGAAATTGTGTGTCCCATGTGATTCATATTTAAAGAAAAAGTCTTGAATTGAAGCTTTGAGTTTTTTATTTTCAATTCAACTTGGATACAATAATATATATAGATTATTTTCAGAGTATTACTAGTGACATGGAATGAAAAGTGATTTTGTTGACATAGCCATGATATTTTTGACTTGTCAGTAGAAAAACTAAGAATGAAAATTATGAATGGGATGATTCCGACTTTTATAGTGCTAGAGTTGATGTTGTAAAAAATTTTCATAGATTTTCTAATGGGATTTCGAAAAAAATCATTATGGGACAAGGTAAATTGGTTTTTTCTTGATGTCCTAACAAAGTATGATCATTTTCTTCATATTCAAGAAATATATATTTGTATCATCATTCAAGAAATGTACCTCAATGCGATAGTTGAGTTATATTGATTTAATCTCTATATTGTTTCTGATTGTGATCCATGTTTTACATATAACTTTTGTAAAGTCATTCAAAAGATATTGGGAACTAAATTAATTTTGGTACCACTTTTCACCCATGATATTATGGTCAGTTAGTTGAAAAAATTCAAACATTAGGGGATTTGTGTTGAGCTTATTAAATGGATATCTATGGATGTTTGGATAAATATCATCATTTTTTAGTTTACTTATAATATCATTTTTAATTGTGGAATATAGATTATATATTTTTGAAACATCATATGGAAAGTGCTTTTAAAATCTAGCATTTTTGAATGAAGTATGAGAATTCATATTTATGGGACCAGAATTATTAGAGAAAAAACATAGAACGTTATAATTATTCAGTGAAAATTGGGGAATGCTCAGAGCATATAGAAAATGTATGCAGATTACTAGATGAAGGATATTATTTCTTGGTAAGTGATCATGTGTTTAGAAATATTTTTCCATGGAATATATAATATGTGTTTTGGTAAGAAATTTAAGATTTATATTATTCATTTGTACCCTATGAAATCTTGTAGGATGATGGATTTATTCCATCTCTAGTGGCTTGGACTCCAAGTTTATAAAAGGAATAAACATTTATTGAGGTTTTGATGTAATGAAATTATGTATGAGATAAAACACATGCTTTGATCCATAATGTAGTTCAATTATAAGTGAAACATTCACAGGCGTTTAAATCTATTCGGATTCATCATCATAGAGATATGGTAATAAAGAATAAGGTAATTCACTATGTTAATGTCTTGAGAACACACCACATGGTTGAATAAGTAAAATAGGAATATAAAAACACTATGAGAGAAATGTATCCTCACTTTTTTAATAAATGAATAAAATATTGATGACATAATTTATAAATTGGAGGATGTAACTACGGGGGAACATATAAAATAACTTCTTTTCAATATATAGTTAAATGAAATTATTGTCCGTGAGGTTGGGATTTTCCGTCATTATGGAAAATGAGTTTTACATTTATATTAAAAAATACAAGGAAGGATATCAAACCATTATTATCATTAAAAAATATTTTAATATGTATATAATAACATGTTTAATGTTTTAGTAATATTTTGTTGATATAATGTAAAATAAATTGAAAGTATTTTTTATTGGTCAAAAGCAAGCCAAAATAAATAAAATATCAATTTTTTATATAATGAATCATCCGTACATATGAAAAACTGAGATATAGGATAATTAAAAATTATTGGAGAATTTTAAATCCATTTTTTTTCGATTAATAAGAACTCAAATTATTATACATAAGAGAACCACCGAAACCACATGAAACAAACACATTTGGAAAAACATTTCTCATATTTATAACTAATCCAAATGGCTATGAATGAACAAAATAAAATGATAATAAATATTAAAATTTGTAAAAAAATTAATAAATTATGTAATTAATCAATGTAATTTTATTATCAAAGAAATTATGCACATATATATAATGTTTTTGGATAGAAGTTAAGGGGAATTATTATTAAAAATCTTCATTTATAGAAACAAATTGTTTTTATTAAATTTAATTTTCTACTGTAATACAACATAAGTGTATTTTCCATAATTAATGACCCTTATTTGATTACATTTTACCATTACATGTTAAAATATTTAATTTCTTCTAAAATGTTTTCATTTATAATTATGTCACATCCTAAAGATTAAATGTTATCTTAATATGGAATAGTTATATTTATCACAAATTTTTAATTTATGCATGATTTGTGTGTTATGATTATGTTATGGTTCATGCACTTTTTTATGATTTTGGGTGGTTTTATGATAAAATAAAGTTGGGTAACCTATTATAGATCTGTAATTCTTTGGTAAAATTGACATAGTTTACCCATTGGGATTATCACAAGATATTAGGGGAATATATTATGACATTTATTCCTTCTCTAACCATGATGGTTAGTCCTTCTGTATCCAGGAAGATAATTTATGTGTAATAGTGATATAAAATTTAAGTCAAACATTGTCTTTTATGATTTATGAGTACTTTATATGGTTTTATCTGAAACCATTGATTTAATAAGTTAAGATAAAGGGAATATGTTATATTAGTAAAAGTTATATATTCTTTAAAATGTAAGCATTAATAGACTAACATTTTCTTTCTTCCATTTTTTTCACTAACTATGTTTTTTGGCCTAATCCCGTGTTTTAAAATGTTTTTCAGGGAGTTTAATTATGGGTTAAAAAAATGTTTTATCAAATTTTAATGTTTTAATTTTTTTATTAATGAATAAAATCAATTTTTGTTTTAAATAATTCTTATTATAGAAAATTTATATTGAGTAAAAGTGTCTACATTGAAATATATGAGTTTATATGGATGAATATATTATATAATTATATAAAAAATATCAATCTAATTGTTATTTGGGAATGAATGAACTTTAATTATACATGAATTGACTATATTATGTAATGTTTAATTTTAGGTACTTATACCCATAATCATAATATATTAAGAATCACTTCAAGATCCCCATACTGGAGTGAGAATTAATACATGATTTCTATAATTATCGTTAGAGATATAAATCTATAAAAAATAAACAATAGTATAACATAATATACCAAGAATACTCATTCATAAATATGTGTCCATAATATGTTAATATTATAAAATAATTTAATACCCCACGTAGGGACAATGGGTTTTCTTTATCACATCAAAAAGAACCCATGGAAACAGATGGTTTTCATAACAATTCTTCATTGTATCACCCAAAATGGTATCATGAATATAATATATTACCATAAAAAAATATAATCACCCAAAATATTTTTTCATAAGGTAATTAACTGTATGATTGTAGAAAAATTATTCGCATATAAAATAAATTCCTTTGATGTCATGTGGAAAATATAATAAAAAATATTAAAGGATGGAATGATATGAAATTAAATGATGGGATAACCTTTTTAAAAAAACATGAAAAACTACTAAAAGGTTTCATTAAAAATAATTTTTTGGTCATGATAAAATATTTTATATATTAACTTTTAATATAAAAAAAATTATAATTTTTTTAAAATATATGTGTAAAAAATTAATCATTGGGATGATAAAAAAACACTAAAAAATTACATTCATAAAAAATAACTCTTTTAAAAAAATTAATAAATTCCTTAAATATTGGTCACATTTGGTAAATATAATAATATTTCAATTTATTTTAATAATAATCAAGAGATATATTCAATTGGTAACCCATTATGAAACATTGAAATGAATCAATTTTTATTGTAAATCTCATACAGGGAAGAAAATCATAAAATAGTTTTTATAATACATTTCTACCATTATTGTAAATGGTGATGTTATGGATGGAATATAGAAATAAATTTCAAAAATGTAATGTGAAAACATTTGAAAAAAATTACATTTATAATGTATATTTCAATAGTATATCCATTAAATGAATACAATTGTTTTTTATCTATATTTGGAGTGGAAAATTTAATAAAAACCCATAAAGGAAAAAATATATTTAATTATTTAATATAATTAATTTGAAAATGACCATAATTAAAGTGTATAATAAAAATTAAATTCTAAAAGGGAATATTTTTTATACAATGGTCGCATGACTTAACACATATTTGGGCATCCATTTATAAAGGAGAACATTTAATGGAATGAAAAATATAGATAATGAGGAGAAAAAGTCATTATATATGAATATAATCATTCTAAATGTTAATATACTTTTTGAGAAATAAATTAAAAATTGTAATTATTTAAAATTATTAGTGATTATAAATATTGAGGAAGATTAATTACAGTGAATAATGTTATTAGGTTGGAAGAAACCAAAATTATTTTTATGTGGTTTAAGAATAAGAACTACAACTCTATGAAGGGATAAGAGTTAAAAATATACCTTTCAAAATTCGTTTAATTTGAATTGAATTCCAATTAATGAAATAACATGATACTTATATTTAATCCCAATAAATTATGTGAGTATTTTAATTTACATTAAATATAATTAATCCAACAATATCAAAGATATTGAGGAATACAATAAGTAATATCTCAAATAATATTTAGTTTGAGACAATGATCTCTAAACAATTAAACCAAATTAGTTGAGTATATTCTATTATTTAGTATAAAAAAATTTAATCACAACGTTTAAAAACATATTACTATATATATTTCCCATTACAGACATCATTCATAATAAATATTTTATTTATTTTTATTTTATTTACATCATTACATAATAGAAATTCTAGATTTGTTTTTTTTCATGTTTCATTATGTAATTTTCAATTCATGATGCTAAAAAATATCAATATTCTAAATTTTTTAATGGAAATATAATTTTGGTGTTTTAAGGATTATTCATATACATTATTCATCAAGTGATTAATAATAGAACGTTCTGTGAAAATTAAAATTATTAGTAATTAATTTGGATGTGATTAATGATTTAAAGGTGAAATATTGATAAATATTTTAATTATACAAAACTATTTTATAAGATAAATTAATATATTTAGATATATTATTATGAAGTGGTAGCATAATTATATAATATTCCATAATGATTCACAATATTTTTAACATAGGTTGTAATACCAATTCAAATAATAATGTGTTATAATGTTTGAATGAGAAGGAAATTGATTTGGAAACATCTTTATATTTTAAGATGAATATTTATGTTCAATATCTTACAAGATATACATTATCATTCTTAGTCAAATGAATAAATGTAATCATTTATATGTGGTTGTCGTAACCTAATCATTAATTTGGAGGAATTAGTTGTATTAATGTAATTATTTAAAATATTATCGGAATACTAATTAATAGTATATTATTAAATTATTTTAAAATAAATAAATGTTTTTTAGAAACTCATTTTATTCATAAAAAAATAAATTTCCTTCAAAAATGCATTTTTAAAATTTTTTTGTTAAATTTTATTATTAATTTTTTTATATTTTATAAAATTAATTTAAAAAATTATACATACATTTTTTAAATAATGATATATAATTTTATGTTATATATTTTTTTTTCATTTTATAGAAAATGTTCTATTTTCAGTGAATAATGTCAAATATCAATTTCTGTAAATATTTCATTTATTTTCAAAAAAATAAGCAATCGTAAAATAAAATTATATTTTAATTTTAATTTTAGGTATTATAATTGATATTTATTTTCATTTCACCCACAAAATTTTATATAAATCATTTTTATATTTTATTTTATAACGAGATTAGTTTTGGATTTAAAAACCTTATATTTTCAAAAACAATTTTAAAGTACATTTTATTTTACCTTTTAATCATTTAAAATATTCCATAATTGTGAGTTTCTTAAATTATTTTATTTATTAAATTAAATTAAATATTATTTTTGTTTCATACAATAATTATTATTTTTCAATGAGTTAAAAATTCAACTTTTCCTTGACAAATACCCTACTTGAAAACATTATTTTTCATCACATCTTTATGTTTCTAACATAATTTTAAAAATTAATTAAATTCAATTTTGTTAAGATGATTAAACATTTTTAATAAGAGATTAAAAACTATTTTTCTCCAATAACTTTTTTTCCATAAAAAATGTTACTGTTTTAAAAAATATTTAACATAGAATAGCTATAATAATAAAAGGTGTTAAAGATAAAAATTGATATCTAAATATAACTAAAATATATAAAATATAAAATCTGATTGAATCATTTATCAACTGTAAAAATCATTTAAAAATTAAATATCTATCCAATTTTTTTTAATTAATTCTATCCAAATGTCATTGGCTTTAAATATAAAATAATCATTATTTCTATAACTTAAAAACACATATTCTCACGGGTAAATTCAAATAATCATCACCCATTTTTCCCCAAAGACCATAATTCTTGTAACAAATATATAAATAAATATTCTCTCCACTCTACTCACGTTAATGAGATTTGGGTTCCACAAAAATATAAAATCCAAGGTCTATAATGGGTCCTTAATGGAGATGATATTCAAGAGGTAAATTTCTCAAATCACCTCAGTTAATTTATTTTTGTTTTCTAAAATCCACACACTTATTTCTTCAATAATGATATAATAATTACTATATAAATTAAATACTATATTTTTATCTTCCTAATGAAATATCTTATATCCAACCATTATATTATCTACTACTGTTTAAGTAAATTAAATCATTGTCTAAATTATGGTGGTTAACCATCTACATGAAAATTGATTTTATTCTTTTTATTTTGAAAATATAATGGTTGATTAAAAAAGTTTTATTATGGTCTAATATGATTTTAATATGTATATTATATCCAAATTTTTGTTTTGGATCTTCAATATATAGAAAATTCAAAATAAAATTAAAGTAGTTCACAGTGTTCATAAAAAATTCCATAATAAAATAAATATTTATCATCAACATTTTATAAAAATAATTTTCATAATCTAAGAAATTAAAATGATATATGGGAAAAATTTCAATTATTTATTTAAATGATAACATTTTATTCCAGTATTGGAGTAATATTCCCATTGAAAAATAAAAAGTCATAATTATACAAAAGATTACTATCCACGAAATTATGAATCGAATGCTCTAAAAAAACAAAACTGAACATTATAACTCATCAAAATGGACATAAATGAATATAATAAAACCATGGTAAATTAAAAATATTTATAATAATTTATATAGTAAGTTATTAATTAATCTAATTTTATATCCTAGAACATTATTATCAACTGAAGAACAATTTAGGACATAAGGTATATGTTCCTCATCTCACTTTTACTTTAGTGATATGAATATATTATTGGCCACATATTTCATTTATTTGTTGTATATAATATAATTTTGATATATCATATCATGAAACCCATTTTTTCTAGGGTATCAAATTTTTCATTTGATAATTATTATTTCTATGAAAAATATTTATTAAATATTTATAATCCAAATATTATTATTTAGATTGAATTTAATCTTCATTTATAATTTATTTCTATGATTACGTGTGGAATGAATTATGAAATTATTTTTTTCCAATAAATTTGTTATGATTTAATGTCTATTGACATAGTCAATTAATTTTTTCACTTCTTACATCAATTAGTCGATGTTTTTATGGTACTTCCCTTTAAAAAAACTACATTAGTGTAATTTTCTAAAAGAGAATGTATTTTTACATATATTATATGAAAAGAATATTCTTGTAACACCCCAAGATTTTATGAAAAATAGTATTTTTAATTTCATTAATGTCTTTTGTTGTATGCTACACCAAAAGGAGCTTGCACAACATGCATCCCTGCCTTGCCTTTCATTACACGCAATCGCGACCGTCCTCGACAGCGTGTGTAGTACGTACTACCGAGTTTCACTAAACGAGATATTATTATAATATTATTATGAACTAGCAGTAATGAATAGTAATACCCACTTTTTGAAATTTTATAAATATTAACTTTCAAAATGGACTTCATTTCTGGATTCAAAATATCGAAATTAGCTTAGGGTGAAATTTTGGTACTTTTCAGATGACTTTCATATTTTGATGAATAGTGAAAATTACTAAATTTTAATTAAAAACAACTATTTGTAATCGAACTAATTAATAGTGATAAATTATTAAATTGAGTGGTTTTAAAGTATATTTAGAATATATTTTTACAATTTAATACAATTTTGGTCATTGGATGTAATTCACATTTAAACCAGACATAAACAAGTGTCAATCTTTTGATAGTTGTTATCTCTTAAAAACACGTTATTTGTTTTGACGACGGGAATTAATTTTTAAATTAGTTAATGTAACTGATATGTTTTGAATTTGGTAAAACATACATAATTTTTGAATTCATAATATCAAATATATCTTAGGCCAAATTTTGGTCTTTTTCTGGAAATTTTCATTTTTTGATGAATAGTGAAACCACTAAGTGGTAGTTAAAAAACTGAATTTTTCATAAAACATAATTTTACCACTTCTGTGAGTGGAATTTCGAAAACCCGAGAGACACGGATAATATCAAGGACTAAAATGTGGTTCAATGAGATAAACGTATTTTTTGGTGAATAGAAACTTTTTACTTTTTTTACCACGGTTAAAAGTAAATACGGTATTTAGGTGTAAAAATGATATTATTATTACCCTAAAACATGTTCTAATTCTATTGGATAAGTTTAATTCGGCCAAAAATAACCCTAGAATAAAATTTGACCATTTAGGCCCCCATGGATTAGATTACGACATTTATTTTTAATTTATTTAAAGAAGGGTTTAAATAGATATCATCAATGTTTAATAGATAAATCATTTTTAATATAGGGTTATACATATGATAAATTAGACTATAAATATTAATTAGAAATCTAAAAAGATTTCCTACATGGTGGTATTTTATTTGTAAATTTTAGACTTAATATAATTTAACTTATTTATGACACAATGATGATGCAGTAATTATCTTATTAATGAAATAATGACATAATTGATGTTCTAAAGACCCAAATAAATGTAATTTGAAACTTTTTATGAATTAAAATAATTTTTTAAGATAATATGACATGTTAGAATTTATTTAATTAAATTTTTTCGAACTAATCATTCTGTTATGATTTTCACAAAAATCAATTACAAAATAGTGTCAAAATTGACATAAAATAGTTTTTAAAAAAAATATTATATTATTAATTATTATTATATTCCTAAAAATCTAAGTATTGGCCAAGATACTTATACAGTGATATGTGTATATTTATTGGACCACTTGGGGGTCTCTTGGATGTATATGTTATGTTTATTATCTATATAATATACAAATACAAAGTGACATGGTAAATTTCAATCAAATTAACTAAGAGTTAAAACTAAAAGTTAAGGTTAATATAATGACCTATACTTGTATAAATTCTATTTTATGAGAGGACTTCGACCCATCCCTAGATTAGCTTCTAAATAACTCAATTTAAAGCTATTAAATCCCCAATATTACTTTATAATAAAATAATATTTTTAGTTTTTCCTAAGGTGCCCCTCTCCTCCCTTATAAAAGGGCACCTCCTCCCTCTCTTCCTAACACCACTTTGAGCCTTCAATATCGGCCAAACCCTTACAATTTCTCTTCTCCACTTACCTAGAAACATCCTAGAGGACATTTTATTCTTCAAAGACCATTTTTAGTTCCCTAAGAGGAGGTCTCAAAGAGGCGCTTCAAAGAAGAGGTAATGTCCGTTACCGATTCTTTCAAATTTATTTCTTATTCCACTTCTTCTTCTTAGGTTGTTTCATTATGAAGTAATAACATCAGTATCACTAATATTATGATATGATATTATATTTATGAAAAAACCCTATTTCACCATCTATCCATCCTATGGAAACCGAAATCCTTGTGCATGCGTACGTATGGAATACCGTCTCCACGCCGTGGTATAATCTATTTTACACCACCACCATACTTGGATAGGTATAATGGTGTAAATAATAACTATATATTATTATTTTAAAGTGATATAGATTCTGATATAGTATACATACACTCCAATAAAATTCCACGATCATGGGAATGATATAATCGCTCGTGCGTACGTACGGAATAACGTCTCCACGACGCAATGAGATTCATTCTCAATGATTAACCATTCATAAATGATTATAAATTATATATAATAAGTAATCATGAAATATATGAAATAATAATGATACTGGATTTATGTATATTTATATGTATTTCATCCAATTAATTTCATTCAATTCAATGAGGAAATGAAAACAACATTCATGCGTACGTACGACCAACCGTCTCCATGAATGGTGTATTTATTTCCATTTATCGATCAATTATATATATGTATATTCAGATTATATATTATATATGAATCATGTTTTATATTCTGGAATTATCTAATAATTATATAAGTAATCATATGAATAATTACAAGTGAAAACACTGATGAAAAATGAAACGATTTTACCCAAAACACTCTTTAACACGAAATTTACAAAAGAATGGGTAATATAAATTCATAAGTAAACCATATATGATATCATAACAATGAATATGATTCTGTAATAAGTCAATTCCATTATTTAAATCATTATACAGGTGGTTCAGATAAGTATGAAGCATATCAGACCTAAAGTAATGGATAATTGTGCAAATCACATTTTTATCTGAGATTGCTTATTCGTAAGTATTTACTGGGGTTATTGCTATCATCCATGTCCATGTTTTATAAGAGTGTATTCATGTATATTTAGAGTCATTTTTACCCATTTCTTTTACCCCATGGTATAGAAGGAATCTTTCTTTTATTTACCCTACAATGCACTTTTTGTCTCTTCCGACAAAAGTACGAGAATAATGTTTTTTTAACGTATACGACATGAAAGGATTTTTACGGTTTTATAAAGTCTTATTTTCATGAAACTTACTTCAAAATATTTCACAACTATTTTCAAAAAAAATGTTTTTCTTTTAAAATTGCATGATGTTTTGTGAAAAGAAATTGATTTTGAAGAAGAAATGATATTTTCCTCAGGAATTCATTTCAAAAGTTTAATCAAAACCATTTTCTTCTAAGATGACATTATTTCATATGTGTCTATTTGAAGTATCATGACTATATTATTTACATGGTTTCAATTTTCTTATTATGAAATGATATCCATTTCTTTTATATGGATTATTTGATGATGGGATGATGTTTATGAAACCCATTTTATTCATTGGGTTATTATGAATTATCTATGATAATTTTGTGGAAAAAGTAAGAATGATTTCATTATGAGATGGGTGCGACCTATATCTCCCTCCAATGCATTAGGTAAAGATTTATATCTCATGATATAGTCATGGCTGGAACTGTAAGTTAATCTGGTTCAGTATTACAGGACTTGAACGAGGAGTGAACTTGATTCAAAAAGGGACTTTGTCCACTAAGATGGTATTGGAAGCAATGCCTTGGGTACTATGGAAATCATTACATGTGATTAATGGATTCCAAAATTACATGTTTTATTCCCATAATATGTTATCATGATTTATGTTCTATTATTATCTATGCCTTATGCACTTCCATGTTTTAAGTCGTTGCTCACGATTTTGATGTTTAAACATTATGTTCATGTTTTTAAGTTAAAATGTATATGGTAGGTTTTATTTTATCCATGCTTACCCATACTGAGAATTTGATCTCACCCATTTTATGTTTTATTTTCCACCAGGATGAAATGAAAGGTTTTAGGTAACGAAACAAAAAGTGGAAGATCATTATAGGAGATGTTGAAGATCTTTCACTACAATTAGAATATTACATTCCAAGTTTCCAAAGACACTGATCTATTACAGACCTTGTGTGTTTGTTTTTGTTATGTATTATGTATTCTGAAAAAGTAATGTAATATCTATGTACATCAAGCTTCGGGTATCTATAGTTGGTATAAGAGGAATGGTTTAGTCAAACATTGGAAACTAGGATGCGAGTACTTTAGTGAGATCCCCAGAGATATTTCTAAGGAATTTTTAGGGATGACCCTCAGGTTAAGTATAAATATAGGTTATAGTCCTATAATTATGGTAACGATTTCAGAATTAAACCTATGATGTTATATATTGAAGGTACTCCCCCTTTATTATGTTGTTTTCCATAGAATGATTTTTTCTCTCACACTATTCTTTTTGGGGTTTAAACGATGGCTGGAACCCGAAGGAACCGAGATGATAAATGCAATGGAAAATTAAATTATTGTCCTCCTGAACAAACAAATGTTATGGGAGATTGAGTGAAAAATCTTATTTCTATACTTACGCACACTATGAATCATTCTAGACATCTAAATGAGCATAGAAGGGAACAATATTCTATTGAGTCCTTCATGAGGCAACGTCCACCTTCATTTAGTGGGTCTTCTGATCCACTAGTTGCTGAACAATGTATCAGTACCACTGAAAAGATATTTTCAGTTCGTCAATGTTCTGATCATGATAAAGTCATCTTAGCAGTATATCTTTTGGAAGGTGAAGCTGATCAATGGTGGAATATTATCAAGAAAACGAGGCCAAGAGATGAAATTGAGTCCATGGAATAGGATGAGTTCAAGAACATATTTTTCAATAAGTAATTCCGTTGTATTATTCGAACAAAGACGGAGAAGGAGTTTCTTGAACTAAAGAAAAAGGATGATGAATCTATTGGTGTATACGAAGCGAATTTTACAAGGCTTTCAAGGTATGCATCTGGCTTTATCATCCAACCTGAAAGTTATGTTGATCGATTCTTCAGTGGCTTAAAACCAAATATTCGAAGGTAATTAGCTATAAAAGACTTCAGTAGATATGAAGAAAATGTGCATTGTGCTATCAAGGTAGAAATGGAAGTTGGTTTTACTTATCCATCTCATAGTTTTGACAAGAAACAAAAGATGTAGTATAGGGAGAAATCACAGAATAATGGTGAAAAGAAGATGAATGTTTTCTTATGCTCAATGTGTGGAAAGATGCATGGTTTAGATTGTCTTAAAGGGACTAGAAAATGTTTTAAGTTTGGAAAAGAAGGTCATCGAGCAGCTTAGTGTCAATGTAATGGAAAAAGGGTATCTAAGGATGTGAATAAAGAAAATACTGTAGAGAACGCACCACCAACACTTCCATGCTTCAAGTGCAAGAAAATGGGGCATTATGCTAATAAATGCCCTGATCCAAGGGTTAGTGATGATCGACATGAGCAACCACTTAAGGAAAAGGACAAAGGGAAGTCACATGAGATCACCATTTGCGATGTTGAATATGACAACGATGTGGTGGAATGATTATGTTTTTATGCAATGGGATTCCAAAATAATGTTGTATATAGTATCGTGGAATATTGGAATATTTATTTATTGGTCTATTGTGGTTTTCAATAATTTTATGGTACCGGTAACCATGGAAAGTGATTGAGATATTTTTGGAAAAAATATAATATGTTCATAATGAAGGGATAAAGAGAAAATTAAATGTTTGACAATATTCATGAGCTCATGACTGATATAAGTAAATAGTTATATCATGGTTTGAGGTTTGGGTATTTGAAAAGAGTTAACTTTTGACAACACTCATATTTTCACTAAGATTCAATGGGTATTAATTTTTCAAAAGAATACATGATTAGGGAATTTGAATGTTTAGAATGTGACCAAAAAGACATATCTCATGAGATATGGGGATCAACGATGGTATTAACATCCTTGTTATATGAAATCTTTGGTAATCGCTTTCATTATAATATTAGGGTGGGCTGCAGTATTATAGATAAGACTAAACATTTAAATGGATTATGTTGGACATAAGTTAGTATTTTTTAAGGATAAAAGTTTTTTCAAATTTATTTATGGGATGTTATAGTAATTTAGTTTTAGAAAAAAAGACAACCTGCAGGATGGGCAATAGCCCATTGCGTTGGTCAAGGCTGTGGGAATCGAACCCACAACCAAAGTGCGACTGGCCTTTATCACCAACCACTGGCCGACATGAAGTCCCTGTTTAGTAGAAACTAGTTTTATTATTTTAAGCAGTATGATATATGAAGTATAAGTCCATTTTAGGAACCATATATGATTAATCTCACTATCGATGGACTTATGTATTTTTTTGATAACTTTTCTAACCTTTTTTTTGAGACAGATGTAATGACCCATCATTATATCACATGATCTGCTAACACTTCATGAATTACAAATTCAACTTCATTTCATTAAGAGATGATGTGAAATTGTCCAAAGAACGACCAATGGTTAGACTATACCAAAATCACGAAAGTATTTCTTCTAATTCCAATTTCATCAACTTTAGGGAAATGATCTTGAAAACCAAAAAGGTTGTCCTAGTGCTCTTATAACCGATGAATCAGATGGTACCTTATATCGTCACAAATTTATGGCTTTGTGATTCTGGAATTTTTCCTAGCCATGTTCTCTACAACTCTCCATCAGAAAATGATGGTCAAATTTTTCTTTCATATCCATATTTTCACCTATGTTCTCCTACGTGGGAACCCAGTGATGAGTTAATTTGGGTAACCGTTACATTTCATACATTAGTTTTTAAGGCCATGTTTTGGTATTCCTTTTTACGATGTAGATTTCTATTAATGAAACTTTCGAGTAGTAAACTATTTATAACCCCGACGAATTTCTAGGGAGAAATTCATTTTAAGGGGTGTAGAATGTAACACCCCAAGTTTTTATGAAAAACATTCTTTTTAATTTCATTAATGTCTTGTGTTGTATGCTACACCAAAATGAGCTTGCATAACACGCATCCCTGACTTGCCTTGTATTACACGCAATCACGACCTTCCTCAACAGCGTGTGTAGTACGTAATACCGAGTTTCACTAAACGAGATATTATTTTAATATTATTATGAACTAGCCATTGTGAATAGTAATACCCACTTTTGAATATTTATAAATTTTATTGTTCAAAATGGACTTCATTTTTTTATTCTGAATATTGAAATTATCTTAGGGTAAAATTTTGGTACTCTTTGGATGACTTTCATATTCTAATGAATAGTGAAAATTACCAAATTTTAATTACAAACAACTTTTTTTAATCGAAATAATTAATAGTGATAAATTATTAATTTTAGTGGTTTTAAAGTATATTTAGAATATATTTTTACAATTTAATACAATGTGGGTCATTGGATGTAATTTCACATTTAAACCAGACATAAACAAGTGTCAATCTTTTGATAGTTATTATCTCTTAAAAACACGGTATTTGTTTTGATGACGGGAATTGATTTTTAAATTAGCTAATGTAACTGATATGTTTTGAATTTGGTAAAATAGATATAATTTTTGAATTCATAATATCAAATATAGCTTAGGCCTAATTTTTGGTATTTTTCTGGAAACTTTCATTTTTTGATTAATAGAGAAACCATTAAGTGGAAGTTAAAAAACTGAATTTTTCATAAAACATAATTTTACCGCTTCCATGAGTGTAATTTTGAAAATCCGAGAGACACGGTTAATATCAATGACTAAAATGTGGTTCAATGAGATGAAAATAATTTTTGGTGAATAGTATCTTTTTACTTTTTAACCACTGTTAAAAGTAAATAGGGTAATTAAGGGTAAAACTTATATTCTTATTACCCTAACACATGTGATAATTCTATTGTATATGTGTAATTCGGCCCAAAACAACCTTAGGAATAAAATAAGACCATTTAGGCCCCCTTGGATTAGATTGGGACATTTATTATTAATTTATTTAAAGAAGGGTTAAAATAGTTAAAATCAATGTTTTTTGACTAAATCATTTTTAATATAGGGTAATACATAAGATAAATTCGACTATAAATATTAATTCGAAATATAAAATTCTTTCCTATATAATGGTATTTTATTTGTAATTTTAGACTTAAAATAATTTATTTTATTTTTTACACAATGATGATGTAGTAATTATCTTATTAATGAAATATTGACATAATTGATGTTATAAATACCCAAATAAATGTAATTTGAGACTTTTTATGAATTAGAATAATTTTCTATTATAATATAACATGTTATTATTTATTTTATGAAATTTTTTCGAACTAAGCATTCTGTTATGATTTTCACAAAAATCAATTACCAAATAGTGTCAAAATTGACATAAAATAGTTTTTAAAACAAATATTATATTATTAATTGTTATTATATTCCTAAAAATCTATGGTTCGGCCAAGATACTTATATAATGATAGTTTTATTATTAATAGACCACTTGGGAGGTCTCTTGGATGTATATGGTGCATTTATTAACTAGATAATATAAAAATACAAAGTGACATGGTAAATGTCAATCTAATTAACTAAGAGTTAAAACTAAAAGTTAAGGTTAATACAATGACCTAAACTTGTCTAAATTCTATTGGATGAGAGGATTTCGACCCATACCAGTCATAGCTTCGAAATAACTCAATTTGGAGCTATTAATAACCGAATATGACTTTATAATAAAATAATATTTTTAGTTTTTCCTAAGGTGCCTCTCTCCTCCCTTATAAAAGGGAATATCATCCCTCTCTTCCTGACACCACATTGAGCCTTCATGCCCGGCCAACCCCTGAAAATTTCTCTTCTCCACTTCCCTAGAAATATCCTAGAGGTCCTGGTCTTCTTCAAAGACCAATTTTAGTGCCCTAAGAGAAGGTCTCAAAGAGGCGCTTCAAAGAAGAGGTAATGTATGTTACCGATTCTATCAACTTTATTTTTTCTTCCACTTCTTCTTGTTAGGTTGTTTCCTTATAAAGTTATAACATTAGTTTCACTCATATACTGATATGTTATTATAAGTTTGAAACAACCCTATTTCACCATCTATCCATCCTATGGAAAATGAAATCACTGCACGTGCGTACGTACGGAATACCGTCTCCACGCCGTGGTGGAATCTATTTTCCACCACCACCTTACTTGGATGGGTATCTTGGTGAAAATAATAACTATATATGATTATTGTAAATTGATATGATTCTGTTATAGTATACATAAACTCCAATAAAATTCCACGATCAGGGGAACGATATCATCGCTCGTGCGTATGCACGGAATACCGTCTCCACGACGTGATGAGATTCATTCTCAATGATTAACCATTCATAAATGATTATAAAGTATATATAATAAGTAATCATGAAATACATGATATAATAATGATACTGTATTTATTTATATATATTAATGTCATCTAATTAATTCCATTGAATTCAATGAGAGAACGAAAACAACGTTCATGCGTACGTACGGCCTACCGTCTCCATGAACGATGTATTTCTTTCCATTTATTGATCTATTATATATATTTATATTCTCATTATATATTATATAGAAATCATGTTTTATATTCTGGAATTAATTAATCATGATCTAATTAATCATATGAATAATTACAAGTGATAACACTGATGACAAATGAAACGATTTTACCCAAAACGCTCTTTAACATGGAATTTACAAAAGAATGGGTAATATAAAGTCATAAGTGAACCATATATGTAATCATAACAATGAATATGATTTTTTAATAAGTCAATGACATTATTTATATCATTATAATGGAGGTTCGGATATGTATGAAGCACATCAGACCTAAGGTAAGGGATAATTGTGCAAATCTCATTTTTATCCGAGATTTCTTATTCGTATGTATTTACTGAGGTTATTGATATCATCCATGTCTGTGATTTATAAAAGTGTATTCATGTATGTTTAAAGTCCTTTTTACCCATTTTAATTTTACCCCATGATATAGAAGGAATCCTTCTTTTATTTACCCTACCAGGTACATTTTGACTTTTCCGACAAAAGTACGAGAATAATGTTTTTTTAACGTATACGACATGAAAGGATTTTTACGGTTTTATAAAGCCTTATTTTCATGAAGCTTCCTCCAAAAGATTTCATGACTATTTTCAGAAAAATATTTTTCTTTTAAAATTGCATGATGTTTTGTGAAAAGAAATTGATTTTGAAGAAGAAATGAAATTTTCCTCAAGAATTCATTTCAAATGTTTTATCAAAACCATTTTTCATCTAATATTACATTATTTTATATGTGTATATTTTAAGTAACATGTCTCTCTTATTTACATTGTTTCACTTTTCTTATTATAAAATGATATCCATTTCTTTTATATGGATTATGTGACGATGTGATGATGTTTATGAAAAAAATTTTATTCGTAGGGTTATTATGAATGATGTATGTTTATTTTGTGCCACAAGTAAGAATGATTTCATTATGAGATGGCTGGGACCTATATCTCCCTCCAATGCATTGGGTAAAGATTTATATCTCATGAGAGAGACATGGCTGGAACGGTAAGTTAATCCGGTTTAGTATTACAGGACTGGAACAAGGAGTGAACTCAATTCAGAAAGGGACTTTGTCCACTAAGATGGTCTTGGCAGCAATGCCTTGGCTACTATGGAAATCATTACATGTGCTTAATGGATTCCATACTTACATATTTTATATCCATACTATGTTATCATTATTTATGTTCTATTATGATCTATGCCTTATGTACTTCCATGTTTTAAGTCATTTCTCATGATTTTGATGTTTAAATATTATGTTCATGTTTTTAAGTTCAAATGTATATGGTATGTTTTATTTTATCCATTCATACCCTTACAGAGTACTTGTTCTCACCCTTTTTATGTTTTATTTTCCACCAAGATTAAAAGAAAGTTTTTAGGTAAGGAAACAAAAAGTGGAAGATCTTTATGGGAGATGTTGAAGATCTTTCACGACAATTAGAAGATTACGTTCCAAGTTTCCAAAGACACTAAACTATTACGGTCATTGTGTGTCTGTTTTTGTTCTGTATTATGTATTCCGAAAAAGTAATGTAATATCTATGTACATCAAGCTTCAGGTCTCTACAATTCCCATTTCATGTCATTTTAATATTTTTATGATCAAATTAAATTCTTATATGGTTACCATCAAATAATATGTTATCCATTATACATGATTAATTCATTAAAATGACAGATTTCAAAGAGAAGTGATTATTTTAATTAATATATGCATTGTGATGAATACATTAATGATTTACGTTGATGATATGGTTATTGGTAATTTTTTTGAGGATTTTCTATTCCATTATAAACCAATTATGGTTTGATGAAATTTAAAACAACATTGGTTTCTTACATTATTATTCTATGAAGGGTGGTTATTTTATATCATCTAATGCATTGTTACATTGGAGTTTGAGGTCAACCACAGTGATTAATCCATTACTAAGAGTGATATGTAAAATATTATCCCAATTTGACCACATTTATATTATATTATTTATTATTAGATATAATAAAACCATCTTGATTTTCAGGTTGTAAGATAATGATCTTTTGTAAAATATAATACTTTTTTGGGTAAAATTTTTTATTTTTAAGAATATTTTTCTATGAGTTTTCACTAGAGTAATAAATTTCATTAGTTTTTTACTTATTTATTTTAATTTATAATATGATGTTATAAAATATTTTCCATAGGTTTTAATGATGTTTACGGTGAAGGCTGAAATCCAGGGGAAATTATTGAGGATGTCTCAGGAAGAAAAGATTTGTATTATTTGTATGGATTATCTTTATAAAAAAAATGTATATTGTGTATATGTGTAGACTAGTAATGTATTAATTTATCATGTACTATTTAGTTATAATTATCTAAAATATACAACTAAAATAATATTGGAATTTTAATAATGACAATTCATGTTTAAAATCAATATAAAAGGAAATATTTTTGGTCATGTCCATACATTTGGTATTGAGGATGGCCTAGATAACATGAGAGATGTAGATGGTCTATTTAGAGATTATGGACAAAATCACAGGGTTTATAATTTTAAATATTTCTATATGTTCTAATTAAAAGAAACCTATTTCTTTTTTTAAAAGTTTTTATTTATATGTGATTAATGATATTTTTGACTATTGGATTTATATAGATAATCAATTTATGTATAAAGGAGATGATGGTTAAATTATTATATAGGTTCTATGGGTATTATATCTAATATGAATATTTTCATATTAACATGTTATAAATCATTTATATTTGTAATGTTATTATTTTCAAATGATTAAGGAATATTTATCATGGTAAAAGGAAAGCATTATTTTAAAACCATATTATCCCTTTTGACCAAATTCATTATCACTATTATTGAAAATTATTTTCAAATTATTTGTGATGAATTATGATTATTCAAATAACATTTTAGAAACAATTTGACTAGTTTAATATCATTTCATTTCACTAAATATTTTATGGTTCATTGTATCTTTCTCTTTTTATTTCAGAACATCAACCTCACAACCTATCTAAAAATGGGATCTTCCAAAAATGGAAAGATCATTTAATTTCCATACGATATATATAATGTCCCTATAAATAAAATTAAGATGTCCAGATTTAAAGTATGAATACAATTTTAATGTTATTTGTATGGAATATTTTTTTTAGGATTATATTAATGATTCATTTGGATATAATTCACATATCTGAATGTAATATTATGTTTTAATGAATAAGATGATGTATAAGGATTAATGGTTAAAGAAATAAGTTTAATTAAGGATGTGTTTATTTATTAATCTTTCAAAACTATCATATAGTTGTATATTATAGATATTATGGGAATGATGGAACACAAAAGTATTTTTCTACTGTTACATTTGTTTTAATAAATTATGGAATATATGTTAGTTTGAATCAATGAAATTTAAAAGGTAAAAAATATGATTCCTTTTAAGGTACATAAATCACATAATTTTATGACGAAAAAATGTTATTTGTGTAATACTTGTTCTTCATTTTGTGGTCATTATTTCGAATGTATTGACATTATTTTTTGTTTATATGGTCTATCATTTTACATCATTATGTGTTAATTCATTTTTGAGATAGAAATTTAATGTTATATGGTTATCAATAATGATTAATTAATTTATTTTATTTACTATAATGATTATTACATTTGTAAAATATTTTATGGACAATCTTAATATTATTTTAGAAACTTAAATCCCACAGAGTGTACGATAGCTGATCACATCTAGTAAGGCCATGGGGATTGAACCCATAAATGAAGGGAGACATGGGTGAACCACCTACCACTATAATATGTGATGTGTGAGTACCTATTATATTTTCCATTTTAGTAAAATTATTTTATAAATGAAAAAATTTTAATTGGGAATATATATTTTATCTTATAAAAAATCATGGGATTGAGAAAATTTATTTGGTGATTAAAAGATTAATGCTATTTCAAAATACGTTCACTATATTTGGATACATATATGATTATTATGAATAAAATACTGAGGTAATTGTTTTGAAAATAATGATGAATTTTCTGTAGGAAGCACATATGATTTAGGGTTATTTAAAAAATGATTATTATGTCTTGATGATTATGTTTTTTTAGAAGTTACATTTTGAAATAATACTTTTAGGTTGATTGATATTATTTATTGATAAATATTATAATTAAAATAAAAGAATATTTAATAAAATTCTATTTATTTTTAAATTTTAAAGTCATTCTATACTATTCTGATGATTTTTTTGACTAGTTATTTTTTTGATAATCAATGGTGAACAATGGGTTTTAATTTTGAATTTGCGAGATTAAAATAGGTTTTCAAAATATACTAGTATATTAATTAATGGAAATGAAATAATTTTTTATATAATTTTTTGTTAATTAAAAATTATGGAGGAATAAATAGTTATTCATTTATGGATTTTTTAATTCTTAGAATATTATTCTTATGCTTTAGGTAGGTAAAATTCATATTGCAAACTCATCATTTAGAGAAAATATGACGATGAAAATATAAATGTAATGTATGAACATCTTATTATATTCCTATTATAGGTAGTAAAATAATTACTCAATATTAATAAATATATATTTTAATTGGAAATGTAAGTTATTTACTATTCATATAAAAAATCAACTGCCTTTAAACTAGCAACATATTCAAATTTTTATGATGGGTAAATTTCTAATTACCATGTTCTATATCACTATATATCATTCCATGGGTATTAAATTTTCACTTCTATGTCAATGTAATCCTATATTTTATCATATTATGTGTTATATCTGGTAACCTTCATACTTTCCTTTCTAACTATTCAAATGGAAGCATTATTTATCCATTTTACGAAATGGGATGTCAAATAATATATTTTGAAAATTAAAACCCCTTGTTTTCCTTCCCAATATCAAATTGTGAGAGTGAAATGTATTTTATGTTAGTAGAATGTAACATCACGATATTTGAAAATGAAACTCTATGTTAAATATCAAAAAAGTTTTTCCACATCGAGCTTAAATAAACGAAAGAATATTGTTATTTAAACATGAGAATTACAACCTAGCCTTTAAATTTAAGAGAATTAATAGTATAAATGAAATTATAAAATTTATAATGGTAATAAATATTGGTAATGGATTAGTTATTTATTATAAAAAAATTAATTTTAAAAAAACATTTTATTCTTCCAGAAATATTGTATTTTTTTCAAAAAATGGGGTTCATTCATATTATGTGTAAATATCATAATTATTATTTTTTGAATATTTTGAACGTTAATTTTAAATTTTGGAATATTTTTTTAAAAAATTTACCATTTTTTAATTTGGGTGGAATTTTTGGAATTTATGGACAATATTGAGTATTTAGTAAATATTGAAAAATAACTATTTGTGTGAAAATTTCCTTTCATTTAGATTAATTAACAAAATAAAATTTACCATTATGTTTTGAATATTAAGTCATAAAATATATGAATTATATATTTATATTTATTCTAATTAAATTGTTTTTTATCATCTTGAAATTTAATTTTTAAAGTATCTTTTTTTAATTAGTAAATTTTTAAAAATTGGTTTAAGGGGAATAAAATTTCACCTTTTTAATAAATTAAAATATTACATTGTAGGGAATGTTTTAATTTAAAATTAAATATTATATTTCCTTAAATATAATTTGAGTTTAATAGATTTTTTATTATAATTAATATAATTACTATCGAAATGTCATTTTCTTGAATAATGTAATTCTTGATAACTTGTTTCTTTTATCATGTCAATATGATAATTTTTAAATTTAATTTCTCCAATTTTATTAAGATTATTTTTTACTATGGATACAAATTTAGTAATTAAATTTTTAGAATTAGGTTGTATGCTCAATTCAATTTTTAATTAGAAAAAGTTAATAGTAGTAAAAAAATCAATTACCTTAGATAATGTAAAATGAAGAAAGTGTTTAATGAAAAAAGGTCAAATCATTAAATAAATGAAAAAAAATTAAATTTATGGTTTAATTGTTAAAATACCATAAAATAATTTAAAACAAAAAATATTAATATTGTTCATTACAATTAGTTCTACCGAAATGGGGTTCACATTAAATATAAAATATTCATTATTTTAATCAATTAGAATCACCCCTCAAATATTATAAATACCACTCCTCACCCATTTATTTATCCTAAAAATAATATATAATCCAGATAAATTTAGGAAATACCCCTCTACACACTCTAACCAGTTTTATGTTCTGATGGAATTCCTAAAAAACATTCTATATTATTTTAGGAGTCCATCAAGGATATTATATTCAATGTGTAAATTTCAAAAACAACCGCCCTATATTTATTATATTTTTCTAAATTCTAAAATCATAAAAAATATATTATGGAATACTAAGTCTAATATATTAACAATAATTTAATTTTATATTCCAAATGAAATATCATATATCCCTCAAATTTATTATCACTTTTTATTTAAAAAATGAAACCTTTTTTTCCCAATTATGAATGTAAAATGACTTTGTGTGTATTGTTTTAATTTATTTGATATAGCTACCTTTAAGAATTGTAATAATTTTAAATTAAATATAAATACCCTCTTAACTGTATTTATATGAGTTGAAATTTATACATTTCCTTAAAATAAATCACCAAGGTGGAAAATGAGGAAAATAAACGCCAATTCTTCCATATAGGTAGGGGAAAATATTCACTTTTTAATAAAAAATACCTAAGTATACATTCCATTGAAAATAAAACTACATATTTCATGATAAGAATGTAAAAAAACTAAATTTAATATCATAGATTTCAAAAATAAAAAAATGTATTCCACAAAGAATACTGCAACCATCAGAGTAAAAGATAGATAACAAATAAAATAAAACACAAAGACTCAAAATACATAACTGTAAAACTAAAAATTGTTTGGATGATATTTCTCTGAGTATGATATACTCTATAATACCAAACGTAGGATCGAAAAAAGAATGAGATTCTCAGATACAAGATGGGGTGTTGAATTGTACCTTTTAAAATTCCTTAAGGTAATTTTGAAAATTGTTATGTTTAACAAGGTTATGAAAAATAATTCACAAGACCTCTACGAGTACTAATGACTTTCTAGATTCCGGAATAGTGATTATGAAAATGGAACTTCACAAAATTTACAAAGATTAAGATTCTACCTTAAAGTGTATATAATCTAACTAAATCAGAGTACAAGTAAGGAAGTATAAGAAAGTAATAATTTCATTAACAATACAAAAAAGATGAAAAAAAGAGTAGTAAAAACTACAAGTAACAAACAATAACTCTTTTAACCATAAGAGAAGGGTATCCAACAACTTTGTAAAAAGTTCCATTGATTTATACATTCAAGCATGTCTATCTTACCCACACCAGGGTAAGCCCTCGATATGAAAATTGGAGTCTATCTTGATATCCCTGCAAGACCTTAACTATCAGGTACTCAACACCTCTGTCATCCTACGTAAGAAGCACTCAACTTCAAGGTGTTAGAACCTTTGTCTTCCTATCCACGGTAGCCATCGATTGTAATCACCAACAATCGCAGTCACACGAAGCAAGTCTGATTAAGGAAAAGCTTGAATAATATGTTCAAAATTTCTACACGAAGCATGAGAGTTGATAAGAGCCCCTCTCTATAGAAATCAATTCTGGAAGTACTGATCACCAAAATTCCAAAAGTTGACTATTCTTTACAAATGAGATCTTATTTATAGGAGAAGCTCCAATGGTCCGCTCCCTCCTCCAATGTTCATATTTCTCCTTGAATTTTGGAGGGACCTGTACACGTTTCACTCAACCAATGGTTAGTTAATAACTGAAATCACACCATCATTTTGTAATGAAACAAGTGTAAGCTTAAGTAAAACTGCAGTTCGGAATGTATGAAAATAAATGATCAGAATCTAACCAAAATTGAATTCAGAGACTATAATAAATAGATATTCGGATTATATTATAAAGGAATTCGGAACCTGATTTCTGTAGAAATCCAGAGTCTGAATTTCTAAGGAAATTCGGAGTCTGGTTTCACTCGAACTCATAATCTGAACTTATAGAGTTCGGAGTCAAAACTACAGAAGTTTGGAGCTGAACAAGTAAATATTTGATGTCAATCTAGTAAAAGTTCGGAGTCGAACTAGTAGAATTTAGGAGTTGAACTCATAGAAGTTCAGAGTCAAACTAGTTAAAATTTGGAGTTCAACTCATAGATGTTCAGAGTCGAACAACTAGAAGTTCATAGTCGAACTCATTAAAGATTGTATCCATAATTCGATGTCAAAGTTTTTGAGAGTTCATATCCAGTTTTGGAGTGGATCATTAAGAGTGTTCGTATTCATAATTTGGAGTGGAACTTTTTTAGAGTTCTTATTCAGAATTCGAAGTGGAACATTATGAGAGTTCAAAACCAGAATTCGGAGTGGAACTTCATTAGAGTTCGTATCCATAATTCGGAATAGATCTTCATTAGAGTTCGTATCCAGAATTCGGAATGGAAGTTAATTAGAGTTCCTATCCAGAATTCAGATCCTAAAACAGAATGTTTCATATCTAGGTATTATGTGATTCCATGGTTTTAGGTTTGAATCCGATTTTTATACTTAAGAAAAATATTGATATATATAAGGAAATCCTAGTTAGGGAAAATTTCCTTAATGAAGGAAATTTTCCTTAGAGAAGTAAAATGTGGATTAGTTTAAGTATAAGGTGTTAGTGATTTTCAAAACAAGAATGAATGGAAAATTAATTACGAAAAACATATTGAGTCAGAAAGATCACCCTTTTTGGAAAGCACAGAAAACCTTATGAAAAATAAATAAATGGTCATAGAAAAATTTCATTAGACATTGAAATTAAAACTTATCTCCATTTGTTCATTGTTGATAGTGAATAAAACTAACTCCCCCTTAGACTTAGGAATTCTAAAGATTTTATTCTGAATTTCCAAAATGGAGTTTTCATTTTCACAGGAATGAAAACCATCGTAATGAGAAACTCCCCCTTAGATAAGGATAGCTGGTGACTAAGAAATTTTTCCTTCTCCCTCTTTTGAGTTGTTCTTTTTTCTTCTCCACTATTGTGATTTTCAAAAAGAATTTAGGGAATGGAAAAAAATAAGGTACCTAAAACATTAGTACATAACAACATGAGATGCAACCATCCAAAAATATCATTATATTTGAAAGAATTTTTACAACAAAAAGCATTACAACAAAAAATCGTATTTGTTTATTTTTCCTCCTTTTCCTTGGGAATTAACATCTTCAACAATGTTTTCAGATTCTTCTATTCTTTCTGGTCCTCCTCAACGTGCTTCTCCAAAACATTTATCCTTTATTCTTGATCTTTCAAGACATCTGGCCGAGCCTTCATGGCCTCTTCCTGCATCTTCAATAACTCATCTTGCTTTAGAAGCTTTTCTTCGAGCTCAATCCAGAGATCTCTATCACATTCAAGATTTTGAGAAAGAGCGTTAACCTTCCCATTCATGTTATTCACTTGTTGATTCTGAGAATTTGTCTCAAGGTTCATCATTTCCTGAAGAATCTTAATCTTGGAATCCTCGTTTTCAAAAGAATCGTTATCATCATTCTAAAAATGACGAATCTCTACCATGTCTTCATCATCATTCTTTGACCAAAGAGTGATTTACCTGCAAGATTTTTTTGTAAACATCATAATTGATAAGGAAATTTCTATGATCTACTTCAATCTTCACACACTTATCCATCACCATGGGTAAAAAATATGATTTCTGATTTAGAATATGTTGAATCATCTGGAATCTGAAGTCGATGGTGGGAAGGATTGGAATGGTGTACACCAACTTTTTCAAAGATTCAACAACAAAGTCATGACCCAGTGCTGATGATTCCGAATCAGACACTATTCTTGGAGTTTTTTCTTCATTAATTTCTAGAAACATATTCCTAGAAGAAATACCAACCACCTTATTTCTTATAACAACTTTTTTGGGGTGTCTATAAGCACATGCATCCCATTATCAACTTTTGGAACTGCCTCATCAGGAGACTATTCCTCGCTTTCAGATACTTGAAAAAGTTTGTCTTCATCTGGTTTCTCCTTCACTGATACTTCTTCAAGGAAGTGCTTCTCAAAGCATACTTCGTCAGATGATTAATTCTCTTTTTCTTCTTCCTCGATATCATCTTTGTTACCATCTTTTTCATCTCGCTTTCCCAGAGTGATAGGCTTTGAAGATATGGACTTTTCATGCTAATCCTCAACTTGTTTAATCAAGTCATCTAGATCATCACATCCTTCTTCAACTTCTTCATATTCTCCAATTTCTTTAGCAAATTCTTCCTCATCTTCGGCATCGGCTAGTTTCTCTACTTCTTCAACAACTTGTTTCCCTTTAGACTTTTCTGGAGTGAAGTAATTTTTCCGATGGGTCTCCAGTAATGGATCAACAAGAAATGGTTCTGAAACATGAATATTCTCAAAAGCTACTTTTGTGGCTTTCAATAGAGATTGACCAATATCAGCCTCAAACATCTTCTTTTTCATATTCTTCTTCTTTGCATGCTTCTCTATCTCATCAGCAGTTTTTTCTCTTAAAACCTTAGCCTTAACAGGGTCCATTCCAATCTGTGGACCCCCTTCATTCCTTTTCTCCTTATCATCCCTTCATTTAGGAGCCACCTCATCTATATATGATTTCTGTTTTTTCGTCTTGGGTGGTGTGTATTAGGTTTCCATAGCTTTTGGAGCCTTGTATTCAGCAAACACATCTTTTAATTTCATCTTCTTAGTAACCTTCTTCACTGTCTCAACCTTCTCTACATTTTCCAGAGAGACTTCTGCCTCTTCTTTTGGAATATTTTAAAAATCAACTAATTCCTTTAAAAAACTATCTTTCATCCTATTTAAGGTATCATCACTTATCTGCATCACCTTACAGATTCTTGGCTTTGAGGTGCAAGAAACCTTGAACAGATCAAGACAACGAATAATAATTTAGAGATAAGAGCAGGATATATAATAATTTGAGCTCTCAAATTTCCATTTGTGTTATTTTGAACTGTAATAAGTATGTGCATCATTATATTTATCCTTCTTATATTTAGTAAAAATCTAAGATGTAGATATCAATTTTTTAGATCATCCTTATCTCTTATCCTCAGAACAAAAAAAACCATGAACCCACAACTAGAGAATCCGGTTTTTGTTGGAAAGATGAGAAATATTTGATATTTTATCATCTTTAGGCCCAAGCCATTTCATTTCCTTCACATTGATAAAACTTCCTTGCACATCCAGTAGCTTATGTGAACAAAATTATGCATCACCATCATATGATAATCCTACCAAGTTTGCAGCCATGGTGTAAGAAAGCATGTATGTCTTTCTATAAGACAGGAAAGAAAATTTGTCTCTTCCATCTTGTTCATAGAAGGAAACAGACTCATAAAATTCTACCAACAAATCCATATAAACAACATCCTACCCCTAGTTTTGATACACAGAAATATTACCAACAATTGAGTTTGATATTCATTGAAATTAGAGCATCATACTCATAGAAAAATCCAGATGGACTAACCTTTCCCTGTAGACTAACCATTTTGAGATTGGCTTTATAGAAGAAATATCTTGGGAAGTGGCTTCTACAGACATTCAAAATGGAGGAGAACTGAATGATTCAGAATGAGCATTAATAGTAGAGGCATGGCTTCAGTACGCCTTGAAAATTATGTGGGACAAAAAATGGAGGTGACCTTTATATAGGCCATGGAGATGATCTTTTAGCTTCTAAAAGCAATCTAACGGTTGAGAATTTATTTGATCTAATCTGATGGTTTAAATCATACCTGCAAGGAAATATTGAATCTGATCTTTTGAGGTTTTATTAAAAAAAATCTAGATTGAAGATGAAAATCCAAGAAATTTTATAATAAATAAAACTACCACCAACTAAAAATGACTACAAAAAATTATGCAAGGAAATCATACCTTTCAGACTAGCTAGGATGTTTATTCGTAATAGGTAATATTCTTCTTGAAGAAAATTTGACTACAAAAAACTCATTACAAAAAACACACTACAAAAAATATGAGTACGAAATTTCCTATTAAGAAAATATTCATTAGGAAAATTCTCATTACGAAAATTCATAGTAAGAAAACTTCATTATGAAAATTTCGTGTATGTTGACATCGTTACGAAAATATCCAGTAGAAAAACTTCTTTACAAAAATTTCTAGTACATAAACATCATTGTGAAAATTTTACATTAAAAAACAGCATTACAAAAATTCCTAGTACGAAAACATCATTACAAAAATTTACAGTACGAAAACTTAATTACAAAAAATTCCTGTACAAAAACTTCATTACGAAAATTTCATGTACGAAAACATCATTACGAAAATTTCCTGTACGAAAACTTCATTACGAAAATTCCCAGTACAAAAACATCATTACGAAAATTACCATTAACAAAACATCATTATGAAAAATTCTAGTTTTAAAACATCATTACGAAAATTTCCAGTATGAAAACTTCATTACGAAAAATTCCAGTATGAAAACTTCATTACGAAGATTTCCAGTACAAAAACTTCATTACAAAAATTGCAGTGCGAAAACATCATAAAGAAAATTTCGATTCCAAAAACTTTTTAAAGGAGAATAACGAAATTTTTTGAAAGACGTCATTATAAATAATTTTGAAAGACTTATTAAGAAAAATTTTGAACGACTCATTATGAAAAATTTTAAAAGGCATACTACGAAATTTGTTGAATGACTTACAATCAAATGTAATCCTCTTATGAAAACAAGTTTATTACTATAAGGATAATGGTTCAACAATAAGTTAATGAAGAAATATTACCTCATGGTTATCATTCCTATCTTCTATTTAATGTATTCAAATCTATCAGAGGGTACGGATTTGGTGAAAATGTCAGTAATTTGATCTTGTGTTCCGATAAACTGAATAATGATATTTCTATTAAGTGTGTGATCCTGAAGAAGTGATGTCTAATATCTATGTGTTTTTCACGGGAGTGATGTGCATTGTTTTTACTAAGGGAAATAGAACTTGTGTTCTCATAAAAAATTTGAGTCTTATTAATGATCAAGCCATAATCTGTGAGCGTGTGTTGCATTAACAACACTTGAGCACAACAACATCCAGCTGCTATATATTCAGCTTCAGCAGTGGAGAGTGCTACAAAATGTTTCTTCTGGCATGACCAGAAACATAAAGAATCTCATAAGAAATAAAAAGTTTTAGATTTACTCTTTCCTTCCATTTTACATCCACCAAAGTCAGCATCTAAAATGAGTATTAAAACGAAATCATTTCCAGAAGTATAAAATAGTCCTAGATCCATGGTTTCCTTTAAGTAGTGGAATTTTTTTTTCAATTCCATTAAATGAGATTAAAAAGTATTGAATTGATATCTTGCACAAAAGCATACTGGAAACATCATGTTTGGTCGACTAGCTGTCAAGTAAATTCGACTTTCTATCATACCTCTAGAAGATATTTGATCTACTAGTTTTCTAGATTCATCAAGATCAAGTGTGTATGATGTATCAAAATGAGTACTTATACTCTTAGTGTTGTCATACCCATACTTTTTGAGAATGTATTTAATATACATATGTTGAGATATGTAGATTCTTTCTGGTTTTTGAGATATTTGAAAACCAAGAAAAATTGTTAACTCACCCATCATACTCATTTCATAGTCAGATTTAATTAGATCAGCAATGTAATCAGTTAAATATTGTTGAGTTGAACCAAATATAATTTCATCAATATAAATTTGATCAATCAAAATATTTTTCTTATATTTTGTTATAAAAAGGGTTGGATCTGGATTTCCCTGAATATAGTTATTTTTAAGAAAAAATCATGTAAGTCTATCATACCAAGATCGTGGGGCTTGTTTAAGGCCACACAAAGCATTAGTAATTATAAAAACATGGTCAGGGTGTTTCGTATCTTCAAATCTAGGAGGTTGTACAAAAAAATATCCCCTTGAACATAACCATCAAGGAAATCACATTTCACATCCATTTGAAAAAGCTTTATATTGATGAATGCAGCAAAGGAAAGTTGAATAGGAATAGATTCAATTCTAGATATTGTATCATAGGTTTCATCATAGTATATTCCTTCTTGTTGATTATAGCCATTAGAATTCAATCTATCATTATTTCCTACACTGATTTTATTTTCATCACACTTATTTCGTATGACCCATTTTACTCCAACAATAGAATTTTCCTTAGGTCTTTCAACTAAGGTCCATACATTATTCCTTTTTCATTCATTTAGTTCATCTGGAATGGCATTAATCCAATCATAATCACCTAAAGCTTCATCAGTGCTTTTTGGTTCTAATTGTGAAAGGAATGCTAGATGTTCTACTTAATTTCATAAGGAACTTCTAGTACTTACAGGTGATTCACATCACCAATGATACTATCACTAGGATGATTCTTTAGAAATGACTGGTTTGGGTATTGTAAAAACTATTCATCAACATAGGTTAGGAAATATTTTGGGGTAATTGTTTTAGATGTATCTTCTTGAACATTTTCCTTATTAGAAGGATTTTCTATCAAAGGATGATATTCAATTTTTTAAAAACACATCCAAAGATGTAGGTTGAGGTAGTTTTAATATAAAGGGATCAATTTCATCATATTTTACATGTACTGTCTCTTCGAACGTGAAAGTGTTCATGTTGAAAACTCTATAAGCCTTAGATGTTGTGGAGTATCCTATGAAAATTCCTTCATCAGATTTTGATGCAAATTTTTGTAAGTTATCTTTAGTATTCAGAATGAATACCTTACATCCCAAAACCTTGATGTTGGAATTTCTAGGTTTTCTACCATTCCATAACTCATAAGGAGATTTATTAAGAAAAAGGTCTAATCAAAACTCGATTTATAGTATAAAAAGTCGTACTTACAGCTTCATCCCAAAAATGTTTGGCAACAGAATACTCACTCAACATGGTTCTAGTTATCTGTTGAAAAAATCTATTTCTTCTTTCAACAACACCATTTTTTTGAGGTGTTCTGGGTTCTAAAAAGTTGTAAATAATACCATTTCTACTACAAAAAGTTTCAAAATCAGAATTTTTAAATTCTTTTCCATGATCACAATAAATATTTTAACATGGAAGGTATTTCTCATTTTTAACTTGGGCTCTAAGACTTTTGAAATAAGAAAAAGATTCAAACATATTTGTTAGAAAATAGACCAATGTAAATCTAGTGTAATCCTCAACCAAAACAAATACATAGTACTTTCCCCCAATGCTTCCAGTTTGTGTTGGACCAAAATGATCCATGTGAACCAACTGTAGTGCATCAGTTTTTGAGACCTCACTGATTGATTTCTAACATGATTTATGTTTCTTTCTATATTGACAAGGTTAAAATACTTTTGAAGAATCAAATATAAGCCCCAGTAGATCCGTAACTAAGCATTTCATAGAACGTTTTCATATGTTTCTAAGGTTAAAGTGTCATAACCTTCTTTCCAATATCCAATAATGATCTTCCATTACACTATGGAAAGGTAAGTCTTGGATCCTAAGGTCATCTATGTTCAAAATGTATACATTCTCTTGCCTATGAGAAGAAATAATAAATGCATCCTTGGAATTTTGTACTAAGCACTTATCATTCTTAAAATTTAGAATGTATCCTTAATCACATAATTGACATATGCTGACGAGGTTGTGTTTAAGACCATTAACAAACAAAACATTTGAAATCACCATTTTTCAGGAAGAACAATGTTACCAATACCAATAATGTATCCCTGAGCATTATCTCCGAAAGATACTTTTCTTCCTTTTGTCTTGATAATCATTTTGAAGTAGCTTTTGTTACCAGTCATATGTCGTGAACATCCACTATCTATGTACCATGTATTGCTATTGGTACTTTCCCCATTTTCATGAAAATAAGAAAAAAATTGGTTTTCAGAATCTAGACATGCTTGGATCCTGAATTTTTAGAGAAAATTTTTTTGGGTATCCACATTTGTTGATAAAAATATGCTTTATAAAACCCAAGAGATTGAACTCTATTCAATGAATAGTTTTTCTTTCAATGCTCACCACTTTGACACTAAGGGAAAAAAGGGGCTCTATAAGGAATAAAATAGTTGTTTTTGAAAACCGATTTTTGGTGAGTATAACCTACTACAGTAGTGTCTCCATGATGTTTAATTTCAGAATACATCTTGTCAAAATTTTCCATCGTAGAGGTAAATTTTGGAAGAGTCTTCTTAAGAGAAAATATTTCAGATTTTAGTCTGATGACTAAATTCTTATCCTCAGGAATCATTTTCTTAGAGTCAGGTATTTACTCAAAATATTTCATCTTTAAAATAGCATTATTAATATCTTTAGAATGTTCTTCCTTATTAGAATTTTCTTTCTCAAGGTCTTTTCAATGTTTTTCTAAAAGATCCTCTTTATCTTTATGATCTGTAGAAATATCTGAAATCACATTTTTAAGAATATATTCCATAGTATTTGCCTTGTCTATTTTCTTAGAAATATTACAATTTTTTATCTTCATGTAAATTAGAAAATCTAGATACTTCTTCATATAAAGGATGTAAATTTTATGAAGATGAAGTATCTTCATTTGAAGTACTATTTTCGGGATAATAATTCTTATCAAGAGATAAATTTGTTAAATCCTCGGCAGAGCGTACCTTGCCCATAAGACATGTATGTTGGGAAGAAGTAGTAACAATGAATCTCTTATACTTCTGAGCTGATGAATAATATTCAGTAAATTCGATTTCTGAAGAGTCTCCACAGCTAGCACTCCATGTATAATTAGCTTTTAGGACATTCTTTGCTTTAGCTTTGTAAAACTTCTTCTTGTTCCTTTCAAAATACCTCTCTTTTCCATCTTTCATTTGGAGCAAGGTAAAATATGGTCTTATGTGTCCACTTCTCTTGAATTCATATCATGTGACCTCTGAATCATTCCTATATTTCTTTTCATTCTTCTTATATTTGGATTGAAAATTTCATTGACCAGTTATCTTGGTCATTCTTCGAGAAAGATTAGCTAACTCATTTCATGAGACTTCATCTCACTAGATTTTGATTGGACAATAACCTTCTTAGAATTGGATCTAGTTACTCTATCAAGAGTCTTAGATTTCACGTGGTTTGAAGTTGTTGTAAAAGCAACACTACCATTCCCATTCTTATTCTTTATGTTTTCATAATCTCTCTTCATTATAGTCTCATGTTGAAGAAGATTTCCAAATAGTTCATCAAGAGAAATTTGAGTAACCTTTCTGTTTTCATCGATAGTATCTCTCTTATATTCCCACTCATTGGGCATGATATCTATAATCTTATCCACAAGAGCATTATCATCTACACCTTTCTCTCCCATTGATTGTATGTTATTCACGATGGTCATAAATATTTGTGGCACCTTACACATTGGTTATCCATAAGGAAAATTGAAACCATGATACTCATCTCTCAACATAGCTCTTCTTGTTTCTATGACTTTAGATGTACCAAAATGAGTGACATCAAGTTTATTGTATATACAGTTTGCTGTTTCACACGATGAAATTTGGCTGTATTTATTCCTAGTCATTGAACAAAGTAAAGTATTTCCTACCTTATAGTTATGTTGGTATTCATGCTTTTAAAGATTACTAAAAACACTAACATCCTTATCAGGGATCTTGGATCCACCAGTAAAAAAAAATTATCTACCCTAGTATTGATAATGAAAGTCTTCATATGATCTCTCCAGTATTCATAATCATTACCATCAAGGATAGGTGGTCTAGTAGGATTTAAGTTTTCAATTGAACCAACATTTAAACATTCCATTCGTAAGAAAAACATTGTCACAAAAACGTTATAGAAGTAAAATTTTATAAACTAGAGAAAATATTCTAAGCAATAAAAATTGTATCTCTAAGAAAAATAGAATTTGAACTATGATTCTGAAAAATATGAATCTGGAAAGTATGTATCCAAAAAATCTCTTCTGAATCTAATCTTGAGATTAATTCTGATGTAAATAATTCTAGGTTACCATGTGTTAGATTGGTACAGGGTATGAGTTCACCTCCTATGATAACAATTGATAGGAAGGTATGTCTTTGAGTATGATGTACTCTATAATACCAAACATATGATCAAAAAAAGAATGAGATTCTCAGATACAAGAGGGGGGGGGGGTGAATTGTACATTTTAAAATTCTTTAAGGGAATTTTGAGGATGGTTATGTTTAACAAGGTTAAACAACATAATTCACAAGACCTCTATGAGTACTAAAGACTTTCTAGATTCCAGAATAGTGATTCTAAAAATGGAAGGCAACAATAGTTACAAAGATTAAGATTCTACATTAAAGCGTATAGAATCTAACTAAATCGGAGTACAAGTAAGGAAGTATAAAAAGCTTTACTTTCCTGAACAATGAAAAAAGTAGCAGAAAAATAGAGTAGTAAAAACTACATGTAATATAAAATAACTCTTTTAACCCAAAGAGAAGGGTATCCACCAACCTCAGATATAAGTCCCTTGATTTCTACTTTCATTCATTTCTGTCCTACTATAAGGCCCCAGCCTTAAACCTTACTTAATCTTGAGTTATTACAAGATTACACATTGAGGATCTTTTCAGGTTTAGAGTTTTAGAGAATTAGATCATAAAACTTGCATTACATTCCACATATAAACAAAGTGGTTACATAAAGATAGTATTCTTCATTCCCATCAATGGAAACATATTTAAAATAAAACATGGATTTTTTCTTTACACATCCTTGACTCTATCATCTTATCATGTACCTTTCCCGTGACCTGTGAAAATCATTTCAAAATCATGGGATGAGCAATAAAAACATAGTATGGGTTATAAAAAAACATGGAAAGGAAACATGAGTTTATATATACATAAGAATGAAATCATACTTTACCCATGAAACATAGGCACTCTAACATACCTCATAAAATCATGAATAAATCATAGAAATCATAAGACATAAATGTAACTTGAGGCATTCATAACATTCTTACGTAGAGAGTAACCCTCTTGGTTACGTTTGGAATACCCATCACAGTATATTCCCTAAAATATCTTCGGAGAAACCTTAAAATTTCACTCCTTCGCGTTACCCAATGCATTGGAGAGCTATATCGGGCTCACCCGCCCTTAGTTTATCATGGAACCACCCGTCTTCATAATAATGCCCAAGAACCTCAACATAATCGTATCACATAAAACATGCATAAAGGAAACATAACAATCTCACCATTCAATCACAAGATATAAATACAACACATTGATATAAAAACATTCTCAAAACCATTTTCGATACCAAAATAAAAGAAAAGTAAAACATGGTATTTATTTTTCTTTTAAAAAGAAGGTATGGCTTGTAGAGGAAACTGAAACTCAAAAAACGGTCATGACGGCGGAGAAGTCGTTGTCGCCGCATACGTACGACAAAAACATTCCCTTTTTTCGTTTAGTAAACGCTTCGTATAAAAAAGATTCCTTTTGAATAATCGTAAAAGTCAAAGGGGTTTATACACCGTATAAAAGAAGCTTATGTATAAAACAAAATATGCCTCAATGAAAGGAGATTGAGATGAAGTCCCATACCTCGTATCCGACTTGACCCGACCATTCTTTAATCTACTGAATAATAAACTTGAGTTATTCTCTACTTTCTTATGAAACTTTTTCAAGTTCATTATTCCTTTTATACCATGTTATTAACATCATGTAAACATTTATGGTAATAGTGTTCATTTTGTCGGTATTTGGTTCTTAAGTCAAAAATAGACTTCTTACACTTACATGTTGTTAATTTGGTCAAAGGAGCATTATATCCAGAATGATATTAATGATTTGGATAACATATATATCATATATATATTCATCATATACATGTATTTATAACATTACATCACATTTAGAGGTAAGAAATGAAATGCACCGTTCATGGAGACGGTAAGCCGTACGTACGCATGAACACTACTTCCATTTCTATTTCGTATTTTCTGGAATGGAATCATAATGATATAAGAGTATATTATAATTCCAGTATAATAATATATATAATATCATTAACTTTATCCTTTACACATCCCACATATGTTATTAACGAATCAAATCACTTTCAGGGGGCGGTAGTCCGCACTTCCTAAAATAAAGATATCGTGTTTACCCATAGTGGGAACCATAAAGGTATGACCAAAATGAAAAAAAAAATAAGCTTAAGGAAAACATAAACATATTATATATCATATATAAAAATAGTGAAATCATAATGGCCACCTTTGAAGGTGTTAAATGAGTATTGAACAATCATCGTTTCGGGAGGCAGAATTTCGCCATCCACGGAAACTGTATGTTCTTTAACCATTTGATGTAGTTGTGTGAGAGTGTAGCTAAAATAAATATTATAACAACATCCTAGTATATTGAAGATACTAGTGTTGTTACAAAATAAGTAAATAAAATGAGTTTAGGGGGTTGGAGAAACAAAATAAAACAAATGAACATGAGAGAATGAATTGCCTTTGAAAGTGTAACTTCTTTTGATTTGAGCCTAAAGGCTTCCTTTGAAAGGATTATGCCCAAAGGGAATCCACTAGGATGAGGAGAGGGATGTGGATAGAGTAAATGAGCAGGGGTTGGCCGAGCCAAAGGCTTGAGGAGTATGTGAAATGAGGTAGAGGTGGGGGCCTTTTATAAGAGAAGAGGAGGGACACTTTTGGAAAGTAAAGAAATATTACTTTATTTGAAAATTTGTTTCGGTTTTAAAAGGTCCCACATTGATATAATTCGTGGATAAGGTGATAAGGATTCGAAATCCACTCATCCAATTGGTTTTGGAAATGTTTAGTTTATATATTTTACATTATCTTTCAATTTTATTTAAATCGTCAAATAATTATGTCATCACTACATCATTATTATGTCATAAATAATTTAATTTATTTAATGTCTACAAATTATAAAAAAATACTATGATGTAGGAAATCTTTTTATCTTTATAATTAATATTTATAATCAAAAATCTGATCTTTATAACCCCATGTAAAAATTGTTTTCGTAAAACATATTATGTTTGTGTCATTTTTACTTTTACATTAAATAAAAAGTTGTTTATGTCATTTCCCAACCAAAGTGGATCCATGGGGTCCCCAAGTTCACCCATGGCTTTTCTTGGTCGGCCATGACACAACCAATGAGGGTAGGACATGTGTCAATCTCATCTTATTTTATTAAAGCATTATTTTTACCTTAAACTACACTAATTACCACTAATCGCGATTAAGAACTTAATAAGTTACTATTCACCAAAAAATTATTATAATATCATTGAACCAAATTTTACTTCATAATGACAACCATGTATGTCGGATTTTTGAAATAAAAAATACAATGATGGGAAAATTTCATTTAAACAGAAAATCAGTCATTATAAGTACCACTTAGTGGTTTCACTATTCATCAAAAATTGAAGTTGTTCAGAAAATTACCAAAAATTCACCCTAAGCTATATTTGATATTACGAATTCAAAAATGAAGTCTATTTTAAAAAATTCAAAACATATAAGTCACATTAATTAATTTAATAATTAATTCCCGTTGTCAGAGGAAATAGCGTGTTTTTATGATACAATAAGTACCAAAAGATTGACACCAGTTTATGTCTAATTTCAAAGTGAAATTGATTCCAATGACCACCATTGGATTAAATGGTAAAAATATATTCTAATTTCACTTAAAAACCAATTCAAAACATAATCTAATCATATAAATAAATTAGATTAAAATGCATTTTTGATGTAAAATGCAGTATTTTTCACTATTCATAAAAAATGAACATTGTCAGAAAAACACCAAAAATTCACACAATGTAAATTTTGATGTCCCAATCATAATGAATAAGTTTATCTTGAGAAACATAGTTTATAAAATTGTCAAAAGATAGATTTAAAAAGGTTTTTCCATCATAAGGCAGTAAAATAATCTTTTATGAATATTAGTGTATTCCATACTTAAGATTGGATTTATTTTCATTTTAAGCCTCTAAAACACTATCTTAATCATTAATAGACATAGATAAAAATATCTATTATTCATTACTTACTTGGGATGTTACATCCTTCCCCCGTTTAGAAAATTTCAACCTCGCAATTTATTTACTTATCGAATAAATGGAGGTACTTATCCCTCATTGCATTTTTAGATTCCCATGTTGCCTCTTCAATCATGTGGTTTTTCCACAAAACCTTTACCTGGTGAATCACCTTATTCCGTAACACTTTCTCCCTGTGGTCAAAAATCTGTACCGATTGTTCCACATAAGATAGGTTCTCTTCCATCTGAACTACCTCTGGACTCAAAACATGAGATGGATCTGGCGTATACTTTATCAACATCGAAACGTGAAAAACATTGTGTACCTGAGATAAACTCGGAGGTAAAGCCACTCGGTATGCAACTAATCCAACTCTCTCCAGAATTTCGTATGGTCCAACGATCCTTGGACTCAACATTCCTTTCTTACTAAATCTCATCAGACTTTTCCAATAAGAAACCTTTAGAAAAACATGATCACCTACCTCGAAAGATAGATCCTTCCTCCGGTTATCCGCATAACTCTTCTGCCTGCTCTGAGCTGTTCTCATGTGTTTCTGAATCAGCTGAACTTTTTCTGCCATCTCTTCTACCAATTCAGGTCCCATCAACTTCCTTTCACCCACTTCATCCCAGAAAGCTGGAGTTCGACAACGCTTCCCATATAATGCATGAAATGGTCCCATCTGTATACTGGAATGAAAACTGTTATTATATGAAAATTAATCCAAAGAAAGATGTTGGTCCCAACATCCCTGAAAATCAATAGAACAAGCTCGTAGCATATCCTCCAATGTCTGGATTGTTCGTTTTGACTGCCCATATGATTGATGATGAAAAGTTGTACTAAAATTTAATTCAGTACTTAACGACTTCTGAAGGCCCTTCCAAAAGTTAGAAGTAAACCTGTGATCATGATCCGATACAATGGAGAGAGGAACTCCATGTAACCTGACTATCTCATTAAGATACAAACAGGAAAGTTTATCAAGAGAGAAAGTATCTCGTATAGCAAGGAAATGAGCAGATTTGGTCAAGCGATCAACAATAACCCAGATTGCATTATTACCTCGAGATGTCTTCGGTAATCCAACAACAAAGTCCATGGATATATTTTCCCATTTCCACTCTGGCACTGGTAAAGTCTGAAGCATCCCTTTCGGTAACTGCCTCTCTTCTTTAACCTGTTGACATGTCAAACACTTCACAGTAAAATCAGCAATGTCTCTATTCATTCCATCCCACCAGTAATACTCCCGCAGATCTCTATACATCTTAGCACTGCCCGGATGAACTGAAAACGGAGAACTATGAGCTTCACATAACAACTCTCTCTTCAACTATGAATCACAAGACACACACAATCTCTTCCCAAATCTCAAAACACAATCATTATCAATGTTTAATTCAGGCAACATACCTTTCTGAACCAGCTCTACCTTTTTCTGCAACTCACTGTCTTGCTTCTGTGCTTGCTTGATTCTATCTGATAGAGAGGATCTCACTGATACATGAAACAAAACAGAAGGACTTCCTGCACCAACAACATCTATTCCAAAGTTCATCAAATCCTTAACCAAAGGATCACGTTCCAAATGCAACATTTCTAATGAAGCATTACTTTTTCGACTCAAAGCATCATCCACTTTATTTTTCTTTTCCCGGATGGTAATGATTTGTACAATCATAATCATTGATTAATTCTAGCCATCTCCTCTGTCTAATGTTTAACTCTTTCTGAGTGAATATATACTTTAAACTTTTGTGATCGGTATATATTTCACACTTTACTCCATACAAATGATGCCTCCAAATTTTTAAAGCAAAAATAACAGCAGCTAATTCCAAATCATGTGTAGGGTAATTTACCTCATGAGTTTTCAACTGTCGTGAAGCATAAGAAATTACCTGATCTTTCTGCATCAGGACGCAACCAAGTCATTTCAATGAAGCATCACTGTATATAACAAACTCACTATTCCTGGAAGGTAGTGCCAAAACTGGAGCATTCACCAATCTTCTTTTCAATTCCTGAAAACAATCATCACATTCTTTTGTCCAGATAAACATAACACCCTTCTGAGTTAGCTTAGTCATTGGACTAGATAACAGTGAAAAATTTATAACAAACCTTCTGTAATAGCCCGCCAAACCAAGGAAGCTACGAATCTCGGTTACATTTGTGGTTCTTGGCCATTCTTCCACAACTTTTTTTTCCGGATCAAAAGTTATTCCATCTTTAGAAACAATGTGACCAAGGAAAATAAAATTTTCAAACAAAACTCACACTTGCTGAATTTCCCATTCAGTTTCTTTTCTTTTAAGGTTTGCAAGATAACCCATAAATGTCTTTCATGCACCTCTTTACTTTTAGAAAACACCAAAATATCATCAATGAAAACCACCACAAACTTATCTAAGAACTCATGGAAAATTATATTCATTAAGTCCATGAATATAGTAGGTGCATTGGTTAGCCCAAAAGGCATCACTAAAAATTCATAATGGCCATATCTTGTACGGAACGCGGTTTTCGGAATATCTGCCTCCTTTACCTTCATCTGATAGTACCCCGATCTCAGGTCAATCTTTGAAAAAAAAATGACCTCCCTGCAGCTGATCAAACAAATAATCGATATGAGGAAAAGGATATTTGTTCTTAATAGTGATATTATTCAAGGCTCTATAATCAATGAAAATTATCATAGAACCATCATTCTTTTTAACAAATAAAACAAGAGAACCCCATGGTGATGTGCTAGGTCTAATGAAACCTTTCTCTAATAAATCTTGCAATTTCTCCTTCAACTCTAAAAGTTAAATTTGTTCCATTCGATAAGGGGGTTTTTAAATTGGCTTAGAATCAGGAACTAAGTCAACAGTATACTCAACTTCCCGATCTGGTATTATTCCAGGCAACTCATCAGGAAAAACATCAGGATACTCATTTACCACTAGCACATCATTAATCTGAACAGTTCCTTTATTTTCAACGACGTGTGCAAGGTAACATTCATTTCCATCTTTTACAAGTCTCTCGGCCTCTTTATAAGTTATCAACAGTAAGGGTTCATTCTTGTAAACAAACTGAAAGTCTTTCTGAAAAGAAACTTATTTAGCTCTACAGTCAATCTTAGCATGGTAAATAGAGAGCCAATCCATACCCATGATAACATCAAACTCTACTAGAGGTAGAACGATAAGGTTTGCAAGTAGGTTCTTTCCACAGATAAGGATATGAAGATTCTTATAAATTCTTTTTGCCTCAACATTTCCCCCAGGTGTTTTTACCAAAAGTTCAGGTGTCATTTCTTGAGATGGTATTCCCATTTTACTAGAAAAGGTTTCAGAGATGAAATAATGTGTTGACCCCGAATTAAACAACACACTAGCATAATCTGAAAAAACAAACAAAGTACCTGATACAACTTCATTTGATGGCCCGACATCTGCTGAAGTAGTTGCAAAGGATTTCACCACCCCTTTATGCTTGTAGTCTAACTGCTTCCCATCACTCAAGCTCTTTGTCGGACACTCGTTTGCATAGTGACCCATCTCATTGCACTTATAAAATTTCATTAACTATAAATCAAATTTGTTCTTACCTTCACCTTCATCCTTTTTAGTGCAATCACAAGCCTTATGTCCTATCTTACCACATCAGTAGCACTTTCCAGAATTCAGAAGTCATTCCCCAGCAAGCCTTTACCACATTTATCACAAACTGGTAACTTAGTTCTCTTACCATCAGACTTTTTTGAATAATTCTTACCTTTATCCTGCCACCTCAGTCTCTTCTTCTACTGGTTGTTATAGAACACTTGGTCATCGGCAAACTCCATTTCCACCTTCTCAGCACATCGAACAAGCTTTTCATAACTTTTAAACTCACGAGAAGCTAATTACCTTCGATATTTTGGCTTTAATCTTGAGTAAAAACGATTGATTTTACTATCAAGGTCTCGGATATAATTTGGAGCATCCCTTGCCAATCAAGTGAGCCATTCTTCATAGGCAGCCACTGAGTCTTCCTCTGGCCTCAATTCCAAGAATTGTTTTTCCATCCTAAGTCGAACAGCCTTATGAAAGTACTTCTCAAGAAACATACCTTTGAATTCATCCCAGTCAAGAGCATCAATCTCATCGGCGTCCCTGATATTTTTAACCATAGACCAAAACTGATCTGCTTCACCCTCCAAACGGTAAATGGAAAGACTAAACTTTTGATTGTCTGAACACCCCATGACATCGAAAATCATCTCCAGTGCATTAATACACCCTTCAGCTAGCACATGGTCTGATGATCCTCTTAATGATGGTGGATGTTGCCTTGTGAAATGTTCCACCACTGACATGTTCCTCTGCGGTTGATCTGGCTGATCACGTGCATGGATACCACCACCATTTATCGCTTGTGTCCACTGCGCCATTACTGCAACAAATTGTTCAGTTCCAATTCCGACCATTTCTGGATGCTGATTCAGAAGGTTATTTCCTTCTGTATGCCTTCCTAGCACTGCTTCCCTGTTTCCTCTGCGGAATACCATTCTGAACAAACATGTCTTAGTTGAAGCAACATGGTAATCTTCAAATGCTATATCATTTCAAAAAAAAATTGGATAATCATTTAATAGAATTCTATCTCATAATGTTATCTAAACCAACCTCTGATACCAACTATAAGGCCCCAGCCTTAAACCTTACTTAATCTTGAGTTATTACAAGATTACACATTGAGGATCTTTTCAGGTTTAGAGTTTTAGAGAATTAGATCATAAAACTTGCATTACATTCCACATATAAACAAAGTGGTTACATAAAGATAGTATTCATTATTCCCATCAATGAAAAAATATTTAATATAAAACATGGATTCTTTCTTGACACATCCTTGACTTTATCATCTTATCATGTACCATTCCCGTGACCTGTGAAAAACATTTCAAAAACATGGGATGAGCATAAAAACTCTGTATGGGTTATAAAAAAAACATGTAAAGGAAACATGATTTTATATATACATAAAAATGAAATCATACTATACCGATAAAACATAGGCACTTTAACATACCTCATAAAATCATGAATAATTCATAGAAATTATAATACATAAAGGTAACTTGAGGCATTCATAACATTCTTACGTAAGGAGTAACCCTCTTGGTTACGTTTGGAATACTAATCAAAGTATATTCCCTAAAATCTCTTCAGAGAAACCTTGACATTTCACTCCATCGCGTTACCCAATGCATTGGAGAGCTATATCGGGCTCACCCACCCTTAGTTTATCACGGAACCACCCATCTTCATAATAATGCCCAAGAACCTCAACGTAATCGTATCACATAAAACATGCATAAAGGAAACATAACATTCCCACCTTTCAATCAAAAGATATCAATACAACACATTGATATAAAAACATTATGAAGACCATTTTCGATACCAAAATAAAAGAAAAGTAAAACATGGTATTTATTTTTCTTTTAAAAAGAATGTATGGCTTGTAGAGGAAGCCGAAACTCAAAAAACGGTCATGACGACGAAGAAGTCGTTGTCGCCGCATACGTACGACAAAAAAATTCCCTTTTTCATTTAGAAAATTCTTCGTATAAAAAAGATTCCTTTTTAATAATCGTAAAAGTCAAAGGGGTTTATACACCGTATAAAATAAGCTTGTGTATAAAACAAAATATGCCTCAATGAAAGGAGACTGAGACGAAGTCCCATACCTCATATCCGACTTGACCCGACCGTTCATTAATCTCATGAATAATAAACTTGAGTTAATCTCTACTTTCTTATGAACCTTTTTCAAGTTCATTATTCCTTTTATACCATGTTATGAACATCATGTAATCATTTTATTTAATAGTGTTCATTTTGTTGGTATTTGGTTCTTAAGTCAAAAATAGACTTCTTACACTTACATGTTGTTAATTTGGTCAAAGGTTCATTATATCCAGAATGATATTAATGATTTGGATAACATATATATCATATATATTCATCATATACATGTATTTATAACATTACATCACATTTAGAGGTAAGAAATGAAATGCACCGTTCATGGAGACGGTAAGCCGTACGTACGCATGAACGCTACTTCCATTTCTATTTCGTATTTTCTGGAATGGAATAATAATGATATAACATTATATTATAATTAAAGTATAATAACATATATAATATCATTAACATTATCCTTTACACATCCCACATAGGGTATTAACGAATCAAATCACTTTCAGGGGGCGGTAGTCCGCACTTCCTAAAATGAAGATATCGTGTTTACCCATAATGGGAACCATAAAGGTATGACCAAAATGAAAAAAACATAATCTTAAGGAAAACCTAAACATATTATATATCATATATAAAAATAGTGACATCATAATGGCCACCTTTGAAGTTGTTAAATGAGTATTGAACAATCATCATTTCGGGAGGCAGAATTTCACCATCCACAGAAACCGTATGTTCTTTAACCATTTGATGTAGTTGTGTGAGAGTGTAGATAAAATAAATCTTATAACAACATCCTAGTATATTTAATACACTTGTGTTATTACAAAATATGTAAATAAAAAGAGTTTAGTGGGTTGGAGAAACAAAATAAAACAAATGAACGTGAGAGAATGAATTACCATTAAAAGTGTAACTCCTTTTGATTTGAGCCTAAAGGATTCCTTTGAAAGGATTATGCCCAAAGGGAATCCACTAGGATGAGGATAGGGATGTTGAGAGAGTAAATGGGCAGGGGTTGGCCGAGCCAAAGGCTTCAGGAGTGTGTGAGATGAGGTAGAGGTGGGGGCCTTTTATAAGAGGAGAGGAGGGGCACTTTTGGAAAGTAAAGAAATATTACGTTATTTGAAAATGTGTTTCGGTTTTAAAAGGTCCCACATTGATATAATTCGTGGATAAGGTGATAAGGGTTCGAAATCCACTCATCCAATTGGTTTTGGACATGTGTAGTTCATAGATATTACATTATCTTTCCATATTATTTAAATTGTCAAATAATGATGTCATCGATGCATCATTATTATATCATAAATAATTTAATTTATTTAATGTCTAAAAATTATAAAAAAAATACTATGATGTAGGAAATCTTTTTAGCATTCCAATTACGATTTATAATAAAAAATCTTATCTTTATAACCCCATGTAAAAATTGTTTTCGTAAAACATATTATGTTTGTGTCATTGTTACTTTTACATTAAATAAAAAGTTGTTTATGTCATTTCCCAAACAAAGTGGATACATGGGGTCCCCAAGTTGACTCATGGCTTGTCTTGGTCGGACATGACACAACCAATGATGGTAGGACATGTGTCAAGCTCATCTTATTTTATTAAAGCATTATTTTTACCTTAAACTACACTAATTACCACTAATCACGATTAAGAACTTAATAAGTTACTATTCACCAAAAAATTATTATAATCTCATTTAACCACATTTTACTTCTTAATGACAACCATTTATGTCGTATTTTTTAAATTCAAAACACAATGATGGAAAAATTTCATTTAAACAGAAAATCAGTCTTTATAAGTACCACTTAGTGGTTTCACTATTCATCAAAAATTGAAGTATTTCAGAAAATTACCAAAAATTCACCCGAAGCTATATTTGATATTAAGAATTAAAAAATGAAGTCTATTTTACAAAATTCAAAACATATAAGTCACAATAATTAATTTAATAATTAATTCCCACTGTCAGAGCAAATACAGTGTTTTTATGAAACAATAAGTATCAAAAGATTGACACCTGTTTAAGTCTAATTTCAAAGTGAAATTGATTCCAATGACCACCATTGGATTAAATGGTAAAAATATATTCTAATTTCACTTCAAAACCAATTCAAAATATAATCTAATCATATAAATAAATTAGATTAAAAAGCATTTTTGATGTAAAATGCAGTATTTTTCACTATTCATAAAAAAATGAACATTGTCAGAAAAATACCAAAAATTCACACAAAGTAAATGTTGATGTCCCAATCATAAAAAATAAGTTTATTTTGACAAACATAGTTTATAAAATTGTCAAAATAAATATTTAAAAAGTGTTTTCCATCATAAGGCAGTAAAACAATCTTTTAAGTATATTAGAGTATTCCATGCTTAAGATTGGATTTATTTTCATTTTAAGCCTCTAAAACAATATCTTAATAATTAATAGACATAGATAAAAATATCTATTATTCATTACTTACATGGGATGTTACACCTACCCACACAAGGGTACGCCCTCGTTACGAAGATCATAGTCTATCTTGTTATCCCCGCAAGCCCTCAACAATCAAGTAGTCGGCACATCTATCTTCATCAGTAAGGAAGCCCTCAACTTCATGGATTGGAACCTCTGTCTTCCTTTCCCTGTAAACCTTCGATTGTAATCACCAAGAATCAGAGTCGCACGAAAAATTATGCACAAGGAAAAGTTTGAACAATACATTCAAACATTCTTCATGAAGCGTGAGAGTTGATAAGAGCCTCTCTCTCCAGGAATCACTTCAGGAAGCTCTGATCACCAAAATTACAAAAGTTATCGCTTCTTTTCAAATGAGCTCATATTTATAAGAAAAGCACCAACGATCATCTCCCTCCTCCAATGGTCATAATTATCCTTGAATTTCGGAAGGACCTATACATGTGTCACTCAACCAACGGTTAGTTAATAACTGAATGCACGACATCATTTTGTAATGAATCAATTGTAAGAATAAGTAAAACTAAAGTTCAGAATGTAAGGAAATAAAAGTTTGGTGTCTAACCAAAATGGAATTCACAGTCTATAATAATGATATATTCGGATTCTGTTTTATGGGACTTCGAAACCTGAATTCTATATAAATAAGGAGTCTGAATTTCTAAGGATATTCAGAGTCTGGTTTCACTAGAATTATGAATCTGAACATACAGAGATCGGAGTTGAACTTATAGATGTTCGGAGTTGAACTATTAGAAGTTCGGTGTCAAAATAGTAAATGTTCAGAGTCGAACTAGTATATGTTCGGAGTCTAACTCATAGATGTTTAGAGTCGAACTAGTAAAAGTTTGTAGTCAAACTCATAGATGATCAGAGTCGAACTAGTAGAAGTTTGGTGTCAAACTCATTATAGTTCGTATCCTTAAATCGGTGTCAAACTTTGTGAGAGTTCGTATCCAGTATTCGGAGTGGAAAATTATGAGAGTTTGTATCCAGAATTTGGAGTGGGACTTTATAAGTGTTCATATCCAGAATATGGGGTGGAACTTTATGAGAGTTCATATCTAGAATTTGGAGTTGGAACTTCATTAGAGTTCGTATCCAAAATTCAGAATGGAACTTCATTAGAGTTCGTATCCAGAATTCAGAATGGAACTTCATTATAGTTCGTATCTAGAATTCGGATACTAAAACAGAATTCTTCATATCTAGCTATTATATGATTCCATGGTTTTAGGTATAAATCGTATTTTTATACTTAAGAAAAATATTGATATGTATACCGAAATCTAGGTTAGGGAAAATTTCTTTAAAGAATGAAATGTCCCTTAGAGAAGTAAAATATCGATTTGCTTAAGCATAAGGTGTTTGTGATTTTAAAAACAAGAAGGAATGGAAAAATCATATGGAAAACTTTATTGACTCAACAAAAACATTATATATGATACAACTCCACAATATAATCCTAGTATCAAAAGGAACATGTAAATATGTTTGGTACATTTCCTTTTCATGTGTCCTAATAAATGATATCTCTAAAAGAACACAATTTCCAGAGCATGGATTATAAATGATATTCAATATCATTTCCCTACGTGACATCCATACTCCCGTCACTAGATTGAAATACGTTAAAACAATTATATAAAAGTATTATATAAACACTTTTTAATAAATTATATGGAATCCAAGAAATTTAATTCCAAAATAGTTTTCCATAGAATAATAGATTCCAAGAAAAATCAAACAAAAAAATACTATAAACAATTTTGAATTCCTTTTGGGGTTACCAATACCATTATTTAAAAACATACCAAACCATGAAAGCATCACTGATGGTTCCATAATTATTTGTGGTTTCTAATCCATCCACTAAGTCATAAAATATTATATAATATCCTTTTTTCCTCGTTGATAGATTCCCCTATATCCAAGGATATTCTTAATTGTAATCTAACTATACATAACCTTTATTATGTTTCATGTTGATATCATAAACTCACAAAAACCCATAAATGTCAAAATAATTTCCAATAAATTGTTCCATGATATTCCAATAAAAAAATTTATTTTACTAAAAAACATTCAAAAAAACCATTTTCATAATTCCATCAAATTCATATTTAATTAAGAATATTTTAAAATCATGAAAACTATTCACATTGCATAAAAAATTTACAAAAATCCAAACATCCATAGAAAATCAATAAATAAGGTTTCTATATTTATTTTTAAACCATTTTTGGAATAAATTTTAAGTATTTTTGAAATTTAAAAGTAATACATCAGTTTCTAAATATTTTTTCCATATGTGAGACATCATAGATAAGGAATTATGTTGAAAATAAAGAACAACATGAAAAATCCCATAATAATAGGTTGAGTATCTGAAACCCTCCTTATATATCATTAGAAAACATCAACCCATCCACATCTCATCACGATTGGATAGAACACCCATATTTGTATCAACATCATAGAATATCTATGAATATTCAAGAGGTAAGGTTTTTAGATCTACGATGAACATAAAAAACTACCACAAATGACTACTTATAAAGGGAATCAGGATTCAACAGAACCATAAAGTCCTCTATATTGATTCTATATTGATGGTGAATGTAACTAGAAAATTTTAAAGGAATAAATTTTGTTTGAAGGAAAAAATTTATGGAAAAATGATTATAGGAGGAAATGATAGAGATCCACATTTTAGGATCTCACATTCAACCCATTCCCAGTATGTTTCATTGTTAGGAAAAATATGTACTAACCATGAAATATCATATGCATAAAGTTTATCCTCACATATTTAGAACATATAGTTAGATAATACATGAAAAAACCATGACAAATTTCTATGTTACACTTTACACGGTTCCCCTTATTTTGCTATATGGTATGACCAAATTGTGTTAATAACTATGCACCCACCTAGAAGCCTATGTTTCACCATGCATGGCTTTATATAAGTGTTTTATGTGATTCAGTAATATTTCACAAACTATCAACCTATATAAGTGACCCAAAACATTTCAAATGTATTTAAAACACTTCCAAAATTCACCCAAACAGATTACATTCTTAAAAATCAAAAAATGCATTACTTACTTGTAGGAGGGGGTGCTAAATTATCCAAACTATTATTCATTCCATCAACATAATATATTAAAATTTATTGTATACAATTAGTTGAATACATTTCTCAATCATCTCCTTCTTCTATTCAATTGATTCTTCTAGAATCAAACCATTTTTTAGAAAACCCACAGTAGATTGATGCTTTTCCCACACATGACTTTCTCTTTCTTTTCCACAATCTATACTGGCATATAAACCAAACGAATCATCTATCACTAGATCAATGTATTAATAGAAAATAACATTGTTATTATCTGGATAATACATCATCAACTAAGATACATGAATCAAAATAGACGTCATAATGAACCATGGTAGAAAATCCAGCTAATATTTCACCTCACTAACTATATTAAGTATCTAAAAAGGGTATATGTATCAAGGATATAACTTCACATACATCCTGAGATTATGATTTTCAAGCCATGTGGAGATACTCAAATGTTCATGATCACTCACCCTGAATGGATATGTATAACAGGGAGTATCCACTTATGATTTATAATGAATCTAAGCCTTCTGTATCTGTTTCATGATCAACCGATTCTTCAATGTATACTCCTGTAAAAGGATTCTCCCAATTGGTGAATACTCACCTATTTTTAAACAAAAATGTTGATAATGATAAAATTACCATAAAATTATTCTAAAGGTGGAATTGGTATATGATCTAGATAAATATTTTAATATGAGAACTCAACCAAAATAACTTGATCTTCCCAAGAGCAACAAAAATACATTACACAATCTTGAACCATCTAATAAAATATTTGTATCATCCATATATATTGTACATTCATCTAAGGATGATATTCCTTACTCATAGACAACTATGTACCAAGGGAATATTGTAAGGACTTATAGAAACCTGGTGCAACCATTGGTTCTATATTCATTACTATCAAAACTAGTACACCATGACTCATTACAAATTCTCAAATATATATTTTTGAAAAGATATATTCTATATGGGATTTACAAATTGGGTTGAAATGGGATAAAATTGTTGTCCGATCCACTATAAACCAAATGGTATCATGTTTCAAAACCGTTCTCGGAATACCTAAGAGAAAACACATGGCTATCTGCTCCCATTTCCGTACAATGATAGGTATAGAAATCAAAATACCATTTAGTCACTAATACATTTCATTAACATGAAAACAAGTTACGTATCGTGAAAAAAAAATCATCCACATTCCTCTTCATACAAACCCACCAAAACTTTTCATTCAATTACTTATACATATTCTTTACTCCAGGATGAATAACCCATCTTGAATGATTATAAGCAAGAATATGTTGTTATCGACAATCTATATGTTGGACCATCAAATTTATAATCCATAAAAATAAACACCATTATATCCTCCATCCCTCAATGGTATCTCACAATTTTTTTAATCCTTATCACAACAAATTGTGATTTTTATGCTCACACCTCATTAACTATTTTAACAAAATAATGAACAAATTAATAATGAAAAAAATCCCAACTTCAACACTATTTAATCATTCCCTATTCATGTATGTTATTATTGACACCAACATCCTTTGGTCGAAAGCCTCTTTTCCAAATGAGAATATTACTTTATGCTTATTTCCTACACCACTATATTTACCTAAACTAGTGTATACATCATGTCAATGATGAACATTGGGAGATTCCCATTTAATATTATTTGTCTTAGATTCAAATTACATTGCGAGAGTATATATTTCATGATCTTAGGATCTATAAAAATTATAAATTTGTCACCATAGAGGTAATGACTCAATGTATTCAAATTAGGTTCTATGAAAGATGAATCCAATTAATGTTTTATGTATTTATTCCCATGAATCAATAGAATTCTAGAGCCATATGAAACAACCTGGTCTCCCTACATGAGAACATATGCCATCCCAGATATTGAAGAATCATAATACACCACATACCCCTATAATATATCTGGGAAAATTATGATTTTGGTATATGTATGGTGAAAAATAATATCTTGAATATACTTATGACATTCATCATTGCATTAGAGTGAAACATTATTCCTTGTTGAAGAATTCATATGTGAGACCAGCCCAAGAAAATCATGAACAATGCTTCAGTAATGAAAAATATGTAAAATTAAATTACATATCTCAAAGTCATTATATGGATGATTCCATGATATTACAACCTATACCATTTTTGTATCCACAAAAGGAATTTTTTTTTGAAATATTAAAATGCCAAGGAAATGTAGCTATTATTAAAAAAGTATCACATTAATAATTTTATTATTAAAATGACGATCCTCTAAGATTCTCAATATTTTATCAAAGTGATTCTTATGAATTGCCCCTATCCTTTACTACACCAATATTTCATCAATGAACACTACCAAGAAATAATCTATATACTCTAAAATATTGTACTCATCCATTCCACAAAATCATTTGGTGCATTCAAAAGGCCTAAAGAGATTACCACATATTCATAATTTCCATATCTACTCTTGAAATATTTCATTGTAATACATTATTTCTGTAGTAAGAATTGGTCATATATTGATTTTAATTCAATATTAAATAAGAAATTATCTCCCAAAAATTGATAGAGCATATTATAAATGATTGGATGTGGATTCAAATTATTTATTGTTTCGTGGTAAATCTTTTGATAATCCATAAATAAGTAAAGAGCTCAATCCACATTTTTTAAAAATAAGACCAGTGCATCCCATAGATACATGCTTGACAGAATGGAACCTTTTCATTCGTAATTGTCCAAATACCCATTAATTTCCCTTGATTATATTCATTCTATCCTATTAGATGAGAGGGAAATAGAAATGGGCCTAAAAGGAGATCAATTATAAACACCACTTCCCTTGTGGGTTTCAACAATTAGAAATTATCTGGAAAACATTTAGAAATAGATAAAAAAATGTTAGAATATGGTTGTTCATGAACTCTTATATTGATTCAAATGTAAAAACAACTAACTAGTATGATATCATTTCAACTATAGGTTCTAATAACCCCATGGAACCTGCCTTTACATTTCTGTACCCAATAATTATTTTCTAAATTCCATCACTATAAATAAAATATACCCATTTGGTATAACTATCTATATAATCCTATAAGATTTTAAACCAATATATACACATGAATATTTCATAGAAATTCATATAAATAACTAGAAATCACATATCCTCTCAACTCTATCTGCAATTATAGATCATTTACTACACATAATGGCTCGACACCGTCTTTAATCATGATGATTTTTATAGTTTCATCATTGAAGGAATCGTCTTAACATTTAAACATAAAAAATAAATATAACAAGAAAAAATGTACGACTCAGATGCACTTGTATACAAAGATTTTTTTTTCATAAAGTAGGAATTCAAAATTATTGTACCACTCACCCTTGATTGAAATGACTGATCATCCCCAATAACATTATCATCACTATTTAATTTCAGTCTCATGAAACATTTTTCATTGTTTCCAATGTGATATTTCCATTATTATGGATTAATGGTATTTCTATAATAAACATAGTTGGATTAGTTCTTCTAAGGATTATTATTTTTCTAGCCTCTTTTTTTAAAGAAAATGATGTCTACACAATTGGAGATGTGTCTCGAACACCAATACTCCATGAATTGTGAAACTATATATAATAATTATCCATGTGATTTAAATTATGGGATTCAATATACGATTTCATATACTCACAGTTAATGTGGTTGAATAATCTATAATAGAAACATCAAAATTTGTTCTTTGTCCTTGGAGGATGATTTATTTATAAAGAAATTTGATTCAGAATCATCCTCATACAATGAAAATAGGTGTCCCTCTTATGCTTACTCCAAGCATTAGAGTTCCCACTTTTTACCATATATAACAAAGATCCCCTTCTACCTATAACTTCTAACATGTTCCTTTAAACCACCATCACTCTATTAACAATATCTATATAACAAAATATACAAAGAACATAAATCTTCATGTGAATCTCCTACCTCAATGTTAATTAAAAAATTATTATCTTGATGGATTCACTTGAAAAAAATGTAAGGTGTAATGTTTCCGAAAATCACCAATTTAGAAACATACTCTATAATTATGAGGATATAATTTTTAAACATGAATAAATATGAAATAATTACCATCCTAAATGTACGTGGATAGATTTTTTTTGATGGTCAATTATGGGGAATCTTCCCTTATAGGGCCATTGCCAGATTTATTTAAAAATGCTATATTTCACCATTAGTGTTCAAGAACCTCTAGAATATTCATCTCGATATTGAATCTCAACATTGCTAGTATGACATGTAAATTGAATATTTTATTCATCTTCATCAAGAACATGATTGCATTATCTGGTTCTATATCACATTAAAGGAGGGGTAGATTATACTTATAGAACTAGATGGAATGATCCACTTTTCTTGTTTCATCTCTCATATTCCCTCGGTCCATGGCCTGAAAATCATGAACTATACTCTAAACAAGTTGGGGTTTTTCTTCTGGAATAAGAACAAACTCATTCATAAAACCTACATCAGGTTTGATTTAATGATGATTATCGATTTCGACTTCTATAAACATAAAACATCAATAAATCTCAAACTGTAGAAACCTAAGGCTTATAGTTTTAAAATTATTCCATATAATATATCGCAAAATTTTCATTAAAAAATTCATCTTTCCCACATTCAATTTTTTTTTGAACTTTCCAAATTCTTTTTAAAATCATACCATTTAAAAAATAATCATTTCCCTCCATTTTGAAATATCACCATTGAAAACTACATTTCAATTTTTCAAAAATAAATTTTTTGAGGAAATCATACATAACTACAAAAAATAAAAAATTCACACCTAGTGGAATGTAAATTTTCTGATGAATTTAATTATTTTATTGATTGATAAACCAATTAAAATGAGATTATAATTAAAATATGTGTTTCCAAAACACTTAAGTGATACTAATACAACCTACAATCAATGACCAAAAAAGTTGATAAAAATTCTAACATCCCACCCCTTCTGATTTGATAAAGTCATGGTTGGATTTCTATATGGAATTAAGTGATATTCTCAAGGTTAAAGGGCTGGAAAAATCTTCCAAGGCATCAATAAAAGTGAAATATGATTTTACCTTTGAGAATCAAAACTAGAAAACGAAAAATTCCATACCAAAATTTTAATACATGAATCCTGATAAAATTAAACAAAATCAAAAAAATATCATATATATCAAAATGAAACCATATCAATGTACCACATTAAAATACTATAACCATCAAGGTACAAATTTAATGACAAAACCAACAAATATAAGTTACTCCAATGACATATTTCATTAAATTAAGACATTTTCTGCACTCAATCTCCACAATGCATCCCCTTTATCAAAATTCACTAGTAAATAACATAGATACATTAACTTTTCTTATGTCCCTATAAATAATATATACAGAATCACCAAGCTACTTAATCAGGGGTCTGTATAGAAACTCATTAGTTTTTACACAAATAAAATCCCTACTCAGGCCACTGGGAAAGAATATCTCAAAATAAATGTATACAAAAAATTATATTAACAATTTAAAATAGAATCTATAAATTATATGTTGTTATAAAAAGTATTTCTAAAATAATTATTTTCCATGTAAAATAAACTATAAAATAAATTAAACCATTTAATATTCCATTTTGACATAAAAATTCCATGATTCAAAAATGCACCCACACATGAATGCTTCACTGATAGTTCCACAATCATGAGTTGTTTCGTTTCCATAAACTATGCCTTTAAAAAGTGGTCAGTCCCCCTATTCCCCAATAATAGATGCCTATTATATGGAGCCATGTCCCTTTTTACCAAAATTCTACACACCATTATTAACGGTCAAATCGAAATTGTGAACTTAAAAAAACCCATGTAGTCTTATGCCTTTTCAATTCATCTTTTCCAATAAATTTTAATAAAATAATTATTTTCATAAATAACATTCCAACAAATTATTTTTATAAATTCATAAAATCTCTATTTGAAAATCAAAATTTTAAAATCAAGAAACCCAATCACCTTTCAAAACCAATTTATATAAATCAAAAAATCCACAAACCATCAATAAATAAGGTTTCCACCAAGCTTTTATCACCAATTTCACAATAAATATCATGAAATTAAACCAACTAAATTAATATTTTATTTTCTAAAAAGAGGATCCAAGAGTGAATCCACCCATATTTATAATTCCAGATGAAAATACTAACAAAACCTTTAATAATCTCTAATATCCTCCTTAAATCATTTTTCCTAACATCAACTTAGCTAAATCACATCATTCTACGAATCAAAAGTCATTTATCTATCTATATGTGACTATATCAAAGAATATAAGAGAGGTAAGGAACCAATATATTAGAAAAACAATATAAAAGAACCGCAAATGAAAACTTACCAAGGGAATTGGGCATTGACACAACAATAAAATCCAATACAAAACATACAGTTCTATGGGGAAAGCCTACATAGCCATGTGGAAGTATACATATTGATTTAGTGATGAAACATAAGAAAAATAAAATGAAATAATGTAAAAATTAGTGACATTTACTTTAGTATGATATCAATTTTAAACTATACAATATTACTACCATGGTTATGAAAACTATGCGCCAATAATTATTAGGCCTCTCCCTCAAGGATCACCTCGCATGGTTGACATGCATGGCTCGAAAAGAGATGTTCTAACTATGTGGATACTATCATTAACAATTTTCATGGGTTCCCTTGGGTGGTCACACTATTCGACCAAACTGTGGGGAAAACGACCATCATAAACAAAATCTCATGTTTCATCATATAATGTTTATTTATGGAGTTTCATAGTTTCAAATAGGATAGAAAAAACCAAGAATTTTTTATTAATTTTTAATTATCACTCCAAGATCTTCTATACCCTCCAAAACTACACCCAAACACTTTCATATATAAAAACATAAAGGATTATTTACATGAAATTCGCAGGGATATAGTATTATTATACAAAAATTATATTTTAAAATTTATATTATAACCTATTCAATATTCTAGAACTAATATATATATGTAATGTTATACAAAATGAAATAGTTTTTCTGTGTTCGAAAAAACCACCAAAAAAACATTCATTTATCATTATCTTTTTTTCAAAAGAATAGTCCACATTCATGAAATAAAACAGATAAATGGGACTGTATAAACTTATTTAATTTCCTAAATACCATTTCATTCAATGTATAATGTATCATTCCCTTTTGAAAAGAAACATTCAGAATTATACATTTGTGAACAAACCATGAAACCCTAAATCTAACACTCCCTGAACAATGAAATTAATCTTTGTTACTCACGAAAATGGCCGTAAATGAATATAAAAACCCTGATAAATAAAATATATTTTAAATTGTATCTAAATTAATTATTTAATAAAAATTATCTTATTTTTTTAGAAAATTAAGATCATTTGTAGAACCCATTCATATATATGGAAAGGGTTTCTCGTCTCAAATTATTTTTGTGAGTTATATGCCTTATTAACCACATATTTCATATATGTGATGTATATTCCTCCCATTTGATATTCATATCTTGAATATAATTTTATTTAAGGTTTTAAATGATTAATTTTATAAAAATTCATTTTAAGATACATATGACTATATTGATTATAAATTTTATTGTAAATAATTACTTAATTTTCATTATTTATTTTAAAATTTTAATTAATATAATATTTATTTCAATGAATGTGGGTGGGTTTTTTTATTTTTAAAAGATCATTTATTTAAATTCACAATAGAAATAAATTATTTATTTATTTAATTATCACTTAGTTCAATAATATGATATTTATAAGGTACATTATTTTATAAATAATCCTTTAATGTTCCATTATAAAAATGTTATTTATATATACGACAAGAATTGAAATTTCTTCTTTAATTTCACTTTCAGATTTTGAATATTCCTTTAAAATTTTATATATTTAATTTCACACAAAATGTTTTCCTTAGTAAGTGATATTTTATTCATTATATATTATTTTTAAATGGATGCATCCTTTTATTGAAAGGATTTATTTTTATACAATCTTCCAAGATTTATATTAAGGTTATAGTATTTGGGAATTCTTATGATGAGAGGTTTTTTCTATAAACCAATGATGTTTGGTTTCAGGATAGTTCAACGATGTTTGGTTACATTGTTAACTGATGATAAGTGGTACTGTGATAATTTAAGGGTGGGATGTTAGGTTATAACCTTTAATGCCATGAGAACTCTCAATCTAGAGGTTGACAATATTGGTTACTAAATTAGTAAGATTTCTATGGAATAATATTTCCCAAGTTTTTTTATCTTATCTTATATTCTGGGATATTATTTTTCATGAAAATATATTTATCTTAAAACGTTAATAAATTGATATTATTGAAATGATGATTCCTTTTTCTGGGTAACAATGTTATTTTTATAATAATTTTTATCTATATGTTTTCAAAAAAATAATAGTTTAACTTATTTTATGTTTTGTTGTCATATTGTTTTATTTTACGATGTTTTATAATGTTTTCTTTATGGTTTAAGGGATATTGTGGGCAAAGATGATATCAAGGGAAAAATTCTGATGATATTTTTCTTGTGAAAACATGTTTTATTCTCATGAATTTCTTTTAAATAAATTGATACAATATATATTAATCCACTTGTAATGTATATGTTTAACATGTATTATTTCATTCTTATTATCTATAACCCCAAACCAAAAATATCCTCAAGAATGTTATAATGATAATTATAAGTACGAATCACTAAAGTAAGTATAGTAAAACGTAATGTATTTATACTTGGTATTAAAAGTTAATTTAGATAAATATAGTGATTGGGATTATTTCATAAGAGTTACGAGTATCATTATATGGTTTATAAGTTTAAATAAGAATATAATTTTGATGTATTAGACAACACTCTTTTTTAATTATGTGTTGGATTTATGTTAGATTAATAATTTTTTAGGGGATAAGATTTATAATGGAAATTGATTTTGTTATAATGGATTTGAATACTAATCTATTATAGAGGTTCTACGGGTATTCTCTTTAAAAAGACAATTTTCCTTTTAATAGGTCATAATTAATTTCCTTTCATAATGATTTTATTATCTATAGATTAAGAGTTAGTTATCAAGAGGGAAGGAAAGTAATCTTTCAAATACCTCTTATCACTTATAGATGTTTGGATTGTCATAATTTTGGAAAAAACAACTTCAAATGATTTTATATAGCTTTAGGAGTATTCAAATCACCTGTAAGAAACTATTTTTATAATCAAATTGTTTTTTGTTTCTCCAAAGAAAATTTAAGTCATGGTATCTTTATTTTTTGATTTAAAAATATCAACATTACCAACACTCTAAAAACATAACATCCATAAGTGATAGTTATATTTACATTTTATAAGTAAAAGATAATGTTTGTATCAAAGAAATCCTAATATTTGGATTTAGAGTAAATATTATTTTCTTTTAATCAAAATATAAATTTTAATTTTGATTGTTATTGATTAATAATATATATATAATTTAAATATTTTATTATAGTAATTATGTAAAAAAATAACAAAGCAAATCCTAGTTTGTGTTCTATGAAGAAATTTGAATGAAGGTTGTGTTTATGTATTTATTTTTTAAATTTATGATTTAATGGTATTCTATAAATTTTATGGGAATCATAGAACATGTAAATATTTTTATATAGTAGTTTTATATTTCATAAATTGGGTAACATATGTTAAATCAAATTGATTCCATTTAAAATTGTTGAAAGGTGATAATATTTTTGGTACATGTGGAAATAAATTTAATAACATTAAAAATGGTTATTTTAGGATCAATGAATTAAAATTTTGGAAATTAATTTTAAATGTATAAAAAATCATTAAGGTTTGTGTGATATCTAAATTATATGCAATTATGTGTACATTATTTTTAAGATGATTAATAATTCAATGAGAAATCCTATGCGGATAAATATATAAAGGTTATTTTTTAATATGTGTCTAAAATTTATAGAATTTTTTTATATTAAAATATTTTTATAAAATGGCATGATGTGTAACAAGTGATATCCCTTCACATCAATCAAGGTCACATAGATATAGCCTATAAACAATGTGTGAAAATACTACATCACCTACTGTTTTCCAACTTGAGTTCTTTATTACTATAATTGTTTTTACATAAATTATTTGATCAATGAAAAATATTTTTTGTTGGGAAAAAATGATTTATCTTATAGGTGACCATTGAAATATAAAAATAATTGGCAGAATAAGTCGGTATTGTTATATCTAATGATGATCAATATTTTGGGAAGCTTGTATGATTAAGATAAAAGCAATACTTTATGATTTAATTTTATAAATAAATGATGAATTATAAGTCAAAAACATATTTTATATATGGTTATTATGGAAATGATTAGTATATCATGATAATTAGGTATATTTTGAAATTGAATTTTGAAATGAGTCTTATGGGTCAATTGATATAATTAGAAGTCAAATATTATATTTATCTTGATAAAATATTTTATAAATCCTTCAATTTTTTGGTTTTCAATTTTTGTCAAGAATATTTTGATTAATTTAAAATATTGTTATTTGTTGAATAATCTTTATTGAAATTTTTGTATTAATTTAATATTTTTGAAATAAAAGTAGTTTTCATCATATAAATTATTATTTTTGAAGAGAATTATAGTATCTTATTATAACGATTTTAGTTTTGTTCAATTCTTTTGAAATGAGGAACATATAATTAATTTCTATAGATTTTTAGATCTAAATAATATGGTTCAAATTCATCTTGTATGCAATATTCATTAATAATATTCATCATTTAGAGAAAATATAATGATGAAACTATATATTTCAAGTAATTATACTTCCTTATGTTCATAGTCATTGTAGTAAAATAATTCCTCAATTTTAGTACTTCGATTTGAATAAAAGTTTATCCATTTATTTTTATATTGAGAAATAAATATCCTTTAATCACAACATAGATTAATAACTTTTGGTTGGTTGAATTTTTCAAGACCATGTTCTCTATCAATATTTATCAATTTATGGATCTTAGATTTTATCATCTATGTTCATGTTTTCCTATATTGAAACCTATTATATTTTCTCTGGAGAGAACATTGTACTTTTCATTCTCACTTTTCATGTGGATGTTTTATTGAATTCTTTTATGATGTGGGATTTTTAAAAATATATTCTGAAGAGTGAAACCCATATTTTTTATCAGGAAATAAAATTGAGTGGATGAATTTTATTTAATTTTTTACGGGGGGAATGTAACATCACAATATTTTAAAAAAACATTATGTTCAACATAATAAAAGATACTCCACATCGAGCTTAAAGAAATGACCAAAAATTATTATTTAAATGTGACCATTATAACCATGCCATTTAAATGGAGAGAATGAATAGTATTAATAAAATTATGAAATATATAATTTTCATTCACATTGATAAGGTATTAGTTAATAATTTTTAAATTAATATAAGATATTGAGTATGTATTTCTAATTTTTTAAATATATTTTTTCTTTAAAATTTGTGTTTTCTTAAATTTTTAGAGTAAATATTATTTTCTTTAAAAGTTTTTAAAATAAAATTAATAAATTTCAATTATTTTAATAAAATTAAATTATTTTAATAAAATTAAATTATTATTTTAAATAATTGAATATTTTTCGAATTTGGATTTATTCATTTTTTAAAAAAAATGAGTTTTTAATTAATAATGAAAAATATCAATTTTTGTAAAAAAGTAATTTATTTTAAATAAATTTAGATTAAAAATTTAATATTATGTATTGAATATTATTTAATGAAATATAATTATTATTCAGTTATATATAATCAACATATATTATATCATATCATATTTATATTATATTTTTGAATATGATTTTTTTTGGGTTTTATAAATGGATTTTTCTTAAAAATTGATTTAAAATACCTAATGTCTGTCATTTTTAATAAATAAAAATAATAAATAATGGGTAATGTTTTAAATTATTTTTATGTATTCTATACAATGAACTATTAATTTTTTTACATAATATTACTATTATTAGTCATAGATTTAATATAAAATCATATTTTTCATGAAACAAAATATTCATGAAAACCCAATTTTTTCCACATTTTTAGGTCATGTTTTATATTTAAAATTACTAATAATTTGAATTTAATTTAATAAAATAGAATAATAATTTTTAATAATAATTTTAAAATGATTTTTTTAGTAAAATTACATTTTTATTAATGTAAACATTACCATATAGAAAACATTTCTTACCTAAAATATGTGAAATAATGAAATGGTTTAATGATAAATTGTAAAATATTAATAAAACTAAAAATAAAATTTAAAATGGTGTTTTCGGTATTTATATATCATAAAATTCATTTAAAAAATTATATATCAATCGGAGACATTGGAATTATCTCCCCCAAAATGTGGTTGTTTTAAAATATAAAATAATCATTATTTTTCTCTATTAAAACCATCAATCATAAAATATAAATTACACTCCTCACAACACGTTTTCTCCCCACAATCCATGATGATCCTAAAATATCCACAATAATCCATTCTTCCCAACCCCCACACATCTTAGTGATTTTAGAATCTATAAAAGGCAAATTCTAGGGTATTTATGAATTCTTTTAAAGAAGTTATATTGAACATGTAAAATTAAAAAACCACATCTATTAATTTACATTATTTTTATACCTTCTCCACTCCTACATTATTCATAATGGAATAGTTACTACAATATAATTTATATACTATTATTTTTTTTCTTAATGAAATATTTTATATCCCATTATTTTGTTATCTCCTATTATTTAATAAATGAAACCATGGTCCAAATTATAGTGGTGAACCATCTATGTGAATAATGATTTTATATATTTTTTATTACCACATTTAAGAATAGTCATAAATGTATTATTATGGTTAAATAACTTTTTAATTGATAAATTTTTTACCAATATAATTTTATTTAAATATTATTTACACATAAGAATTAAATAAATGAAACTATTTATTGATGTTTGGTGAAACTCCCTAAATAAGACGAACAATTATCAATAACATTTGGTAAAAAAATAATCATCATGAATGAAATGAAAATGATATATGATACCATTTTAAAATATATAATTTCATGAATACCATTTCATTCCCTTCTTGTGGTAATATTATTATTTTACAATAAATATTATAATTTACCATTGTGAAGTAAGCATGAAACCATGTGTTGAATTCTCCCAGAATAAAGAAATATAACAATATCACACAATTAAATGGAAATAAATAAAGTTAATAGAAACTTTTTAAATAAAATATATGTGTAATATGTTAAATATTATTTAATTAATGAATCTATTTTCATTATCCTGGACATTAATACCATGTGAAGGACTCATTCACACATAAGATAATGGTTTCTCATCTCACTTTTACTTCAGTGAGATGTATTCTTTATTCAAACATTATTTCATTTATGTGTCTTATATACTTAAGTTTTTACTAATCATATCATCAATATTATTTTATTCATTTTATTCAATTTCTTATTTCATAAATACAACATTATATGGAATCACATTCTACTAATAATAATGTGTAAGTAAATTCTTCACCCAAATTTCTATAATTTGGGTTAAATGTCAAAATGATTTATAATGTGTTTCTAAATGTATTGTTGAAATTAAAATAAAATTTCTAATTTTTTTAAATAATTTATTTCAATTTAAAGTTGATAAACATAATTCATTTATTTTTTTTATCATTCACTTCAATGATATGATATTTGTAATTGAATTTCATTAAAAAAATATCATTTTAAGGATCTTATTTTTATATAATATGTTTTATATACATAGAATGATGATAATTATCTACCTTCATGTAAGGTTAATATATTTTAAAATAATTTTAATTTATAAATTTTTACATTCAAGGAAATTTTTTTTCCATTTTTCATGTATAGATTTTCAAATTGTGTGATCTAGAAAAGGAATGCAGATTTTATTCATAGAGTGTATTATGATAAAATATTTCATTATTCCTATTGATTTTCTCATTTATTGGAATTTATTTTTTGATGTTTGGTTCCATTATAAACCAACTATGTCAATTTATATGATATTCCAATGATGAGTAGTTATGTTATTAACCAATGATGGGTGGTTCCTTGATAAACCAATGATGGGTGGTTATATTATAACTACCAATGCATTTGGTGAAGCAGAGTTTACGGTTGGCGATATGGGTTACTCAAATTGTATGAGTGATATGAAAAATTATTTAAAAATGTATCTTATTATTTATAATTAAATATTTTTTTGATTATTTAGAAAAATCTCTTGATTATCAAATGGGGAGATAATGATATTTTTGAAAAGTATATTCATTTTGTGGTAAAATTTATGTTTTTAAGAAATTGATTATATGAATTTCCACTAAACTAATAGTTTTCAATATTTTTTCCATTTACCAAATATTTTTAACATCATATATTTTAAAAAATAGGGTTTAAGGATGAATTGAGACAAGGATGAGATCAAGGATAAAATTTTGAATTTCATTCATGGAGAGAAAACAATGTTTATTTTAAAGAATTTTATCATATAAAAAATGTATTCTATGTATATGTGTTCACTTTTAATGTATATATTTATAAAATTTAAATTAGAACAAATTATATATTACTATAAACGTAAAATATCCTCAACATTAAAATAATGTTTTTTATAGAATAAAATTACTAGAGTGTGTATTTTTTAAGGTTGGTTCCATACAGTTTTTATATAATAATTAGATTGTTTTTAATAATTAATATTTCATAAAAATAATAAATATATAATAAATCAATTATGATAAAATTCCGTTAATATATTTAATGAAAAATTTTATTCACCATTCATGGGGATGTTGTCTATTCATATAAATAATTAATATTTCCCTTACCTAATGAGAGGGATAGAATTAAGGTCATTGAAAAATTAAAATACAAAAGTAATAATTGAAGAATTATAAGAATATGCGATTCCAAATCCAGCATTATTAATATTCAGGATAGGTGATGATGTTAATAAACCACATCACTTCATGGAGTAGGTAGAATGCATGTACACATGATAGATGTAGTTTTATTTTTCTTAATGGGTCTAACAGATTGAAATATGGATTATAAATTAAAATAATTTAATTAATTTAATTAATAAATTTTTTTTGATCATATTTACTTAGATTGATATTTTTTGTGACGATATTACATTTGATTGGTGTAATAAAAAAAGTGGAAATGATCACCTTTAATAATATAAAAGGATGATAAATTTTAAAGAACACAATACATTTTCATAATAGAAATCCACTATTCATGATTCAACGGCTCCAAAAGATATAAAATAGGATGCTAGTGTGATAAATGGTTGAAAAATCTTCAAAAACGTGTTTAAAAATAATGTTCAAATAACGTATCAATTGTTTTACACATATTATTTAAAATTTTAATATATTTTTTACATTATTTCCTATCTTTTATCCAGATAACTATTTGTAATTAAAAACTTATAAAAACAATTAATACCAAATTTTTATGTCATAAAACTAATTTGAACCTCTATATAATCTAATTAAATTTAAAAGTATATAAAAATTCATTTTTAAATAAAACATTTAATATATTCAAAAATTATTTATAGATAAATATTATTTAAATAATTAAGTGTTCTTTATGTTATTTACTATTGACTAGTAGTGGAACCAGTAAGAGTATATTTTTAAAAATGTGAAAAAATAATATTAATGTTATCATATATTATATATTAATATAATTTATTCCTTAAAAAGTATTGATAATTAATTAAACAATTGTATGAAAATAATCATTTCACCATTATCATGGTCAATATGTATAATATTTGTAACAATACTTTTTTGTCTAAAATTTATGGTGCATTTGATAAATAATAAGTAATACTTATTTGAAAATATTATCATAATTTTGTAAAAGTTAATTTATCCCTTTTATGGAAACTAAATTTAAATATAGAGGGATTGAAATATTTTTTTTAAATAAAATGTTCAATATAAATTTAAAATGGTTAACATGGGATTTATAAATTTAATAAATATATTTTAGCTGATTTAATATATATTATAAATATATATTTATATATTTTTTCATGAAAATCTTTACTTTATTCACGTATTTTGATAATGTTATCAATGTGACTGTATTATAGAAATGTTAAATTTTTCACTATAAACATTAATCCTGGTTATATTTGAAAATAAAATCATATAAACATAATAATTAAATGATGGATCTAAAAATGATGATAGTATTTGGAAATAGATTTATATGATTTATAATATTATATATTAAATAAAAAATTAATGGAATTTTTTTATTTTGAAATTCCCATTTAATGTAATATGTTATTTCAATAATATTTTTTTATACTTTTATAATTAATTAAAATTATTTTTAATATGGATTATATTATTTATAATTTTTCAAAAAAAATATGAATAAAATTTTTATAGATCATTTTATTTCTGTTTTTCATTTGAAACAAGATATCAAATACAAATTTAACTTAGATAAAAAAATATATCCCAAAATCATAAGGTTTATGCTGAATTTATGGATTAAATCATGGTATTACAAAATTATAATAGAATTGTGTATAATGAATCAACGCAGTAAAATTTAAAAAAGAAATACCATTTGAACACCAATACATCAAATAAAATAATGTAAAAAAAATTTCATTTGTAATAATGACAGTGATAAAATATTAACTTCAAATGTATAATATGTTTTATATGTGTCTTCAACTCATATAAAGAAAATAAATTACCTAATAATGTTAATGGAATTAATTTAATTCTATACCCATTATTGGATTTCTAAAAATCTGAGTATTTTCCATTCTATGGAGTTTTATTACCAATAACTATTAACCACGATTTTCATATAAGACACATAGAAAGTATATAATATAATAGCAACAGAATCAAGACATTTCATAGATAATGTAGGAATATTATTCTATTAATTAGTGTTTAGGAATATCACAAGATGCATAATGCATTTTACTGAATTAATACTGAATATAATAAACGATATAAAATTTCAATAATATTATCAATGTAGTCTAATGGACTGTCATTTTATTTCGGGTAATTTGATTTGATGTTATTAAAATGTATATATAACACAAAATTAAAATATAAAACAAAATTTTTGTATATCTATTTGGAATTTTCATCAATTAATGGGTTAGAAACATTATTGAAAAGAATTATATATCTATTCGATTATTCTTCTTATTATATAAGAGTGTTGGTTGGAATATTAAGAATAAATTATCTCTTATAACAATATGAATGGAAGATGATTGTATTTTCTACAATTCATGGATTCAAGCGATTGATATAGAGGTGAACTGCAATAGAATATCCCATGGTTAGTATAACTATATATTGAACATCTGATGGGATTTAAAAACTATTATCAATCATTCATGGAATATTGTTAAAAAATATATATCATTGAAAATATATATAATGTAAAAATTCTTTAAACAAGTGGTTGTTTATGGGGTGATTATATGAGAACATGTCCTTAAGAATAGATAACAATAAAAATAAAATTGTTTTGAGGGGAGAATTCATTTTTGTGAGATTTTCAAAATGTAAAATCTATTCATATATTGGTTTTTATATATTTAGATAAATATAATATCTATTATAAAAAACATGTTTCTTATATTTATTAGCCATTATGTTTGGTACACTCACATAAATAAATATAAGAATACATGATATCATAAGGGAAGTAGTATATTTTTGTATGGACGTATGCTACCCCAATAGAAATATTATTCCTTAAAACTAATTTATCATATTTCCTATAACATGATTCATCATTGATGGTTATAGTTAATGAATAATTATTTATAAATTATATTGAATTATGATATTGTAATGTGGTTAAAAAATTAACTAAATGGGGGGATCGTTTTGACAGAGAAGTTATTTGAAAATGTGAGATAAAAATTGTGATGGTTGTTATTCAGAAGTGGATATTGTTGAAATGTTATTAATGAATTAATGATGGTTAATGAAGGTGTTTTTCATATGTTAAAACATTAATAAATTGATATGAAAGTATGGTATTTCATAATGAGATTATGAAATTCAAATTGTTCAAGTGATAAATTACTGTAGAATTTTAATATTTTGTTGTTAATCACACCATAAGAGAAGTCATCATTTTGGGATTTCCCATTAAACTATACCATTTCAGTAATGTATATCATGGAATATTTTTCAATCAAGAAGTATTATTAGAATGTAATCAAATTCACTAACATCAAAAAGTGATTGAAGATTTTTAAAATGGATTTGTATAATATTTATGTGTTGGTGATTCCTTTGAAATTACCTATTTTACAGTCTCCACCTTGGCATATTTATATGGGTAAATTCATAATAGTCTCCTTACACTTTTATCAGTTAGAATTAATATTACCACTTATCATGCATCAAGATACATAATCCATATATGAATTATCGTGTTATCTGAATATAAATTCACCATTATATATCTATAGCTAATTTCTATTCTATGAAGGATAGTTAATGTTGAAATATGTTCTTTTTTCCAATGACTCGTTATGAAAATATTATATTGAAGAGAAGCATTAATGGTTCCTAAATCTTTCTATTTCATCATTGTAAAGTATGAATATGTAATAATATATACCATCTATTTAAATTCCAAAGCCCCCCATAACATGTAACGACCTAGGTTCTTATATAATTTTTTTTTATTTTGGAAATAAATATTAAATTTCATTATAAATGTATAATGAAATTAATGAAATTTATTTATATTCAATAATTTAATATAATTGAATAGTAACACGAACTTTGTAATAATAAAATATCTATTATGAATAGTAATTTTGTCTAATAGAAAAGAGACCTCACATAAAAATGTACAAATAAAATTTATCAATCATATAATTGAAAATATGATATATTTATATCATTAAATAAGGTAATAATTATTTTTAATTATAAATTAAGTTTTTTTATTATTTAAAGTTTTAAATATTTAATATATCGTTTATAATTAATATAATGACATAAATGAAAATTTATTTACATAAAATATATTCATAAATTAATATTTTATTTCCATATTATTAATAGATAAATTTATAATACAATGAAATGTTTCTCAATGTGCCATAAAATCGGTTATAGTTTAAAAATAGGTATTTTTCAAATAAATGATGATTTTAATTAGAAAAAATATTTCACATATTTAGAAAAAAAATTAACGAAGTTTAATTCTTTTTTAAATTCTATGTGTTGAAATATTGTTGTTGTGATTTTTTGGGGCTTTTTTCGAAATACTTGAATTTTTTTTAGAAGTGAAATATGGTAATTTATTATATAACCTAAATACGTTATATATTGAGTAATAAATGTTGAATGGAGGATTTAAGTCCAAAATCAAAATCTATCCATCTTTATTTTAATAAATTTTCTTATAATTCTAATACTATTTATTTTTTTGGAGGAATAATAATAAATTATTGAATATAATAATGATATATCACACATATCCTCTATTATAAATTCCCCCATCACCACAAATTTTCATTAAACTTCATGTCCTTTTAGATTATTTAATTTTTTCCAAATTCAATTCACAAGAATTCTCCTCACATATGAGACTTTCTGGTCTAAGCAAAAGAACAAACCTAAGGGCTAAAGATTGTACTAAAGGAGGATAATTCAAGTGTTAATATCCTCTTTTACATTAACTTATTTTATTTTCATTTATTTTTCTATTCATATAGAATATTCACCACCAACTATAAAAAGGAAATTAAAACTCTATTATATTTTCAATAGTTTAATTTTACCATGTTTAAGGAAAAAAATTCATCAAAATTCTTCTCCTCTCCCTTTTATTCGAAAATTGAGAACATCATATGTGATATGTTGATTTACCATCATTATATACGATAAAATTTAATTTTACATTATCACTTTCATGAATGGTCATAAAACCATAATTTTTTAAAATAATATTTTATTGTACATATTATAAATTATTTATTGTTTCTGAACTAATATATAAACGTGATCTTGAATAATGATATATATGTTTGTGATGATCATAAAAGGTGAAAAAATAAATTAAATCACTATGATTTGTGATTTTTTGATTGATTCATCATCATATCAGAAAATAAAATCGTTAATGGTATCCTTAAAATTTTTGGAAATGTATTAACACCATTTTATTCAAATTCAAGATTAATTTTTTGATTCTATAATAATATACATAATGAACCAACCATTTAAGCAAGAAATGGATGCACATGAAACAATGAAAATAACAAAATATTACTAATTAATGGGTATAAATATTATATAAGAATATCATATATTTAATTATAAATATTAATCTGGATCATTAATATATTAATCACTATCTTTAAACCATTATAATTGTTGATTGAACATGTTTGAATTCATATGAACCCTAGGTAATGGAATTCATAACCCAGTTTCCATTATTTGGGTTAACCTTATACATTATATATTGTGTGAATGAATGTATATTTGAGAATTAATTTGTTTATATAAAGATTTATTAGGTTTATTTATAGTGTATAATCATATTCCATTAATTTTATTAATTATCACATAAATTATATAATTTTTTAAGGTAAATTTCTATAAAATTACTCATTTAAATTTCTATTTTTAAAAAAATCAAAAGGAATGTTTTTATACCAGCATTATTATTTTATAATTATGTTGTGGTTTGTGGGAATTGATTATACTGAACGGTGGGAAGAATATTTAGCTCAAATGTAATTGGTGTTTTTATTTTTGAAGTTGAAGGTATTTTTACTCCATGGGTAACTATACTAGTGACAACCAAATATAGTCATGTGGATTAAATTGTATGGTAGTCGGGAGGCTTACATTATAAGATAGTATTGAGGGATACCAATGTTATGGTAGTTTGTAGGGTTACAATATTATGTATTTAATTCTACATGTTTTTTTCCTGTGATAAATTTATTTCTATAATTTATGGATGTGTAGTGTTTTCAAAAAGTAACTATTTTATAATTATTGGTTGAGAAGTATGTGTTTGTAAAAATAATTTCAAATGTTTATAAGTATTCACAGACTAATGGTTTCTATCCTTATATATATATCGTACTAATATTTTATTCCTCATCTTAGGTTTTAAAATGTTTTACACTAGGTTTAACTATTGGTAAGAGAAAAGGAGAATCTAAGAGGAATGTTGTGAAATGATTTCATCAAATGATTTCATGTTTTTATATAAACTGTTTTATTATGGAATTAATGGACACAATTTTTGTAGTATATATAATGAATTCTTGTGGTTTGATACATATGAATTATTTCCTAATATTAAAAAAATAAAAAATAAAAATATCATTTTCAATGTAAAGAAGTAATTATAATAGAATTTACTAGATTATTTAATGCATAAGGTTGGGTCCTTATACTTGTTTTCATAGATTTGTTTGGATAACAATTGGTGCTAGGATTATGTTAATAGAATACCATAAATTATTTTTACTTTACGTTAATGTTGAAATGATATAGCATCTTAAGATTAACATGTTTCTTCATCTATGATATATCTGTTCATAACGGTTTTCTATAATATAAAACGAAAGGTAGAGGTATGAAGTCACTAAGAGGATGATATATTTCTGAATACACATTCTAGAATTGTAGGTAATGGAACATAGATGTTTGTAAAAGTGAGCTCATAGTTTATAATAGCTATAAATAGCTGTGGATTTTATAAAATAGAACTAGAGGATCTAATGTAATGGAACCTGATGATAGTGGAACATTTTATGAGGCAACACTCTCCTTCTTGCAGTGGATCTTCTGACCTAGTGGTGACTAAAGGGACGAATAAATCCCATGAAATGATATTCAATTTCCTGGGGTTTTTATATAATCAAAAGGCTATCTTTTAAATTTATCATTTTGATGTTGAAGATGAAAAATGGGTTACAAGGGTCTATAATATCAGCAATATCGATGATATTGCGGCCTTTGAATGGGATGAATTATGAAATACTTTCCTAGAAAAATAATTTCATTTGGTGGTTAAACATAGGATGAAATATTTATTCCATGAATTGGAAAAAAAACGAGGATGATTAGGTGGATGTGAATGAAGAAAACTTCACCCGATCAACATGGTTCACTCCAAATATTATTTTGGGTAATGATTTTAAATACAATATATTTTACTCAGGACTGAATCCATGATATCAAAAGGCATTACCTCTCATGAATTTATATTTTATGAGAAGCTCGTCTGATATGTTGAAATTGTAGAAAAGTATTTTTTAGATGATCTTGTGAAATATTTCAACAAAAAGAGGAAAATATATATATGTTAAGAGATGGGTAAGTGTCAATTGAAGGGTATGATGCTATGAATTTCTTGTTTCTCGTTTGTGAAATTTGTGGTAAAATTCTCATTAGGGAATTCCTCATCAAAAAAATTATATTTTTTCAATGAGGTATGGTTAGAAATATTTATTGATATTTTAATAAAAATAAAAATATGATTAATTATAATAGCGGAAAAAATTAAATGTGTTAATATGGATCGTTATGGAAATACCTACCAAAAAGTTATCTGATTGATTGAAAGTATCCAGTTTATAAATAGAATGTGCAGAGAGGTCCTTTATTACTATGTTAGTAGATGTTAGGCCATCTAATGAAGCAGTAGTGGGTAATTTTTTGTTTACTAATATTATTTTAATTTTTAATGGGATATGGGGTCTATATAGTCTTTTATTTCAATGAAATATTTGGTTAAATTCAACATTTCACCTCATGAAATGAGGCCTGAACGTATTGTAAAAACACTAGGGGATAATTTTACAGAAAAATCGTATTCTAATAATCATCCTATTATTTTCTATGGGAATACAATACCTGCAAAACTTTTTTTCCCTTAGTAATGTTTAATGTTATTCTAGGAATGAATTGGACTTCTATTTAAAATTATATGAATGATTATAGAGCTATATATTTAATTTTTGAAAAAACATATTCAGGTTTTATACATGAATGTACCAAAACAATTAATAAGGTTGTTGAGAAATTGTTAAAAGATGGAAATGAATGTTCTCTTCATCATATTTTTTAAAATAAAAGAACTATTTAGATTAATTATATACTATCTTAAAATGAATACCTATATGATTTTCCTAATATGATTACATGGATTATACATGAATGGGAAGTTTAATTAACTATTTAATTAGTTCTTGATGCAAATCCAATTTTAAAACTGCCATATAGAACCGTATAAGGGTTACAACTTGAATAGAGAAATCATTTTCAAGATTTTCTTGATAAAAGCTTTATTTATTAGAGCACATAATCAGGGGGTTATAATTTATTATTTGTTAAAAATAACGATGGTTCAATGAGACTTTCCAATGATTATTGTGTGTTTAATAACATTAACATTATGAACAAGTTTCCGTTGTTTCCTATCGATGACTTGTTTAATCACCACAAGGAATCTCAGTATTTTTCCATGATTGACGTGACATCCAATAACAATCAACTGATTTTTAAAAAGGATGAAATCCAAAATATATATTTTATACAAGATATGGGAATTATGAGATAATTATTATTCCCTTTAGTTTGACAAATTCCCTTAATGAATTTATCTTTAATTTGAAGATAATATTACATGACTATTTTGATAATGTTTTTTTAGTCATGTATTTTCAAAATGTTATGAGGATGGTTAGAATCGATTAATTATGTTAATTTAAACCCTGAAATAAAATAAATTTTATGATAAATATAGCAATTGTTCTTTTTATCTGAAATATATTTAATTTCATGGTTACAATGTAAAAAGGAGTGTATGATTGTTTATTCTACCTGGTCATATAGTCTGGAATAATGGGAATGACCTAAAAATTTAACAAAGATTTATAGTTTTCTTTGATTAAGTGGATATTACTGATTTTTTTGTAAACATTACACATTTATAAAACTCGCAAACTATGATAAAATAAAAATGGGTAAAATTAATATGGATAATTAGAATGTGATGTTTGTATTTAGGAACCCAAGGAGAGATTGGTGAATGCTCCAATTATTGACCAGACTTCAAAAAATGGGGAATTTTTTACCTATAATGATCATTCATTGAAGGGACTTGGTTTTGTTCTCATTCAGAATGATTATGTAATTACATATGCTGTAGGAAAACTAAAAACTCTTGAGTTGAATTCTCTCACAGGTGATTTGGATTTAATAGCTCGGGTTTTATCTTTGAAAATTTGGAGGATTCATTTATACACTGAAAAATGTGAAATACATACTAAATATAAAAGTATAAAGTATATATTTTCTCAAATAGAATTAAACATGAGGTAGAGAAAATACAATGAACTAATAAATTATTATGATTTCATGATCAATTAACATCATTGAAAAGAAAACAACGTTGAATATGGCTTTAGATGACCATATCATGCATTATTAACCTTGTAATGATTGAGATATGACCCTTTAATTAATTATTTGAGGAATTTGGTCATGGACATTATTAGTGTAAGAAATGTTTTTGGTTTTTTAGGTTTCAGTGATGTTTTATCCCTTTTACATAATTATGTAATCATAAATGGTAGACTATGAGTTAAATAAAAAAGAAAAAATATAAAAAATCGTAATATTCCAGAATATAATGTTTATAAATATTGTGTTTTATTCTTTGAGAAAGAAATTATATTCTCCTTGTGATTCTCATTTGAAGATATTTTTTTTGTGTGTAATGCTCATAGTTTCCATTTTCTGTTCATCCTAGAATCACAAATATATACATTGACCATCGCGAGTATTACTGGTGGGATTTAATGGAGAGAGATACTTAATATTTTACATAGAAATGTTTTAAATGACACCCCGTAAAATAAGAATGATAATTAACAATGGGGAATGATCAACCATTTCCAGTGCCAAGGGGGAAATGTGAAAATATATCCATTGAATTTGATGTGGGACTATGAAATAATTAATGAGGTAAAAATGAAATTCAGTTTAATATTCACTGATTAACTAAATATGCACTTTTACATTCTATTCTATATTCCATGACATAGGTTCAAATTTCTCTGTTTTACCTCAATGATATTTTTAGGTTACATGGATTTAATAATTTCATTCTACTTGACCATGATAGAAGGTTGAAATATAACTCTTCGAAAGACCATAATAAGTAATTGGACACAAAATTAAACTTCTGTACTAATTTTCATTCTCAATCAAATGGATAGAATAAATGAATATTTCAGACCATAGAGAACATGCTTTGTCTTTATTTAATGGATTACTATGGATGCTGAGATTAACAAATTTCAGAAGTTGAGTTTTCTTATAAAAACAGTTTTCATTACAATATACAAATTGTACCTTTTGAGGAATTATATAAAAAGCAGTATCGAATTTTATATTTTTGGGATGAATTTTGTGAAAGGATGTTCATGAGACCAAAGTTATTAGATATATATCCTAAGAAATTGAATATGATCCAGTAAGACATGAGGATGAATTAATGAAAGTAGAAAATTAATGTCGATAATTAGAGGATTGTCTTTTCTTTAAAGTTAGGTCATCATGTTTTTGTTATAATCCCACTATTAAAAATTTGAATGAGTTATAGTATGAAATGAAAACTATGTACATGTATCATTTAACCTTATGTGACCCTACATAAAATGGTACCACTCAACTATTAAGTATTTTTTCCTCCTAGTTTATCTCATTTACACAATGTATTTCATGTTTTAATGTTGTGAATGCATGTGCAGATTCATCTAATGTTTTGAAAACAGAAGTAGTTCATCATGAAGAGAAAAATTATTATGAATAGAAACTACATCATGTTATTGATCATAGAGAAATTATTCTAGGATAATATAATTCACCAGGTTATTGTTTTGTTATGGAACCCCATGGTTAGAGAAGAAAGATGAGATTCTAAAAATTCTATGAGTGAAAGGTACCCTCTCTTGATAAATAAGTAAATAAAAATATCAAGGAAACAATTTATAGAAGGCAAGGAGAATGTAATTTTCCATTTCCTAATATATTAATTTATTTTTATTTTTAAATGAAATAAGTTGTATTTATTGAAATTATGAAATTTTAACTTATGGAATAAAAAATTAACCTTTGGAATCATAACATAACCTTTAAGAATTTTAATATAGACTATATAAAAGTTACCCCACCTAAAATATTATAAATAAAATTTTTATATCTTATAAATGAAACATGATATATTTATATTATTAATTAAGTAAATATTTTTTTGATAATTATAAATTAAGTTTCGTAATTTTTGTGAGTCATAAATTTATAATTAAGATTTTATAAATAATATATTTATTTAAAAGAAAATTTATTTGGATAAAATATATTCATAAATTAATATTAATTTTTTTATATGATTATAAGATAAATTTATGATGCCTCTTTTAGTTTATAAAAGAATAATAAACGAATTTATTGTTTTAAAATCAATAATTATAAATTAAATGATGTTTTTAATTAATAATTAAATTTATTATATTAAAAAAGTATTTTCATAAAACGGAATTCATTTATGAATTAAAAAAATTGAAATTTGTTGTGGTAAATATTTCAGGGCTTCTTTCGGAATTACATGAAATTTTGTTTTATAGTTAAATACAATAATTTACAATATATGATATATAAGATTTATTTGGTCATAAATGATTTAAGGATGATTTAAGTACAATATATCAAACTAATATTAATTATTATAATATATTTAGTTAGAAATAATAATATAGTCATTTGCATGAGAGAAAGTAATAAACTAAAGAATATAATAATGTGAGAACACCTCTCTACACCACTATAAATACCACCACTCACCACATCTTCTACTCACATTTAAAATCATTATATCTTGTTTAATTTTTTCCCAATTACCATAGAAAGCCTCTTACACATTTAAAAGACCTCATTCTCTCACAAAAAGGGAAATAATAAGGGCGTTACGGAGATTATCAATGAGGATAATTCAAGAAGATAAATCATCAATCATTTTCTTTTATATTTTATTCATTTAATTTTATTTTCTAATACTCTCGTAAATTTCTATTATCCAGGTGGAATTTAAATTCAACTATAAGATATATACTTTTATTTTATCTTGATTGTGTAAAAATTCTTCATCAATCTTCTTTTCATCTCCCTTTTATTCTAAAATTACCAACATTGTCTGTGTTCTGTAGACTTACCACTATTGTGGACAATACCCAGTCACATTCCATTGGCACCTTCAAGGATGGTCATAAAAACATTATTATAGATAAATGGTTATTTATTTAATTCAAGGAACCAATATATTGACATAATATTTATTAAATCTATATAATATTGTGATGAACATAAAACCCCACAAAATAAATTAAATCATTCTCATTAATGTTTTTTAATGATTCACCATCACAGCAGAAACAAGTGATAAAGGATAAAATTTATTTTTTTTTTAAAAATATCAACACTATTACATTCATCTTATGGTGTTTTTTTCTATTTGAAATGAAATTCCATAATGGCCAACCATGGAAACAATGAAATAAATGCACCAGAAATAATGAAAATAAAAAATATTGTTAATAAATGGGTATAAATATGTTAAAACTATATCATATATGTAATTATAAATATTAATATACTTTTTTATTATATTTATAACAATATTTAAACCATTATAAATGACTTCTTAACACGTTTTAAGTAAGACGAAAATGTTTTAAGGAAGTTCATAACCAAACAACCATTCTTTGGGAAAATATTATATTTCATTGATTACGATACTTCGATTATTTAACAAATGAATTATATTTAAATTATTTTATATCATGTATATTAAATGTTTATACACATATTACATTAATTTTTTTAATTATCACATCATTTATATGATATTTTTTAGAGGCATTTATTACAAACTCATTTAAATTTATATTTTAAAATAAATTCAAAAGGAATATTTTTGTGAATGTATTTTTGTTTTAGGATTATGTTATTGATACATGAAATTATTTATTATGAAGGGTGGGAATTATATTTCCCAATAATTCATTATTTATGTTTATGATGTAGGTTTACTATATAGTTATATCAAATGAAACTATAATGGTTTCACAATAAGTTAGTACCGATGGTTACATTGTAAGTTAGCCATGAAGATTAAATTATATTGTTTTCATAAGGTTTAGATATCATATGGTATCTATGAGGGTTACAAGTATATGTAATTAATTATCCATGTTAAATTTATCGTATTATTTTTGTTTTATTGGTTTTATTTAATTCTCTTGTTTTCCTATAATAATTATATGATTTTTATTGGGTGAGAAGTATGCCTTTATGAAAATGATATTATATGTTCATAAGTATTCGTGGTATTGTTTTTACCTCACTAATTATATATACCTTACATTTATTTTTGATCGCATCCCATGTTTTGAAATGTTTTCCATATGGTTTAACGGTGGGAAACAGAATAGGAGAATCCAATATGTATGCTATGAAGACTTTTCAAGAAAATTTTTCAAGTTTTTATTAAAAAAATGGTATTAGAGAAGAAATGAATAGTTTTTTATTGTATAGATTAATTATTTGTGTGGGTTGTTATGTAATAGTTATGTCCCAATTTTTGAATACACCAAATCAAAAATATTTTTTTAATGTAAAGAAGTGGATTATAAATGAATTTAATAAAATATACAATGTTAAAGGTTAGTTCCTTATACTATGCCTCACGAATCAGGGCTTGCTTGTAAGGATAGAAAATTATTTGATAATTATAAGTCTAATCCCCACTCTTATTAATTTTATCAAAAATATGATAATTTTTTCCTCCAATTATAGACATTCTAGAATGAGCCTTTTATCACAAGGCATCAAATACATCATTTACTTTTCAATGGAGGAAATTTATTGAAAAAGAGTAAAAACAATTCCACTAAAATGATATACCTAAGTTAAAAATTGAATTTTTTCTATGTGAATATATAATTAAATATTTTATTATATAAATTTATTTCAAAAACTTCAATATAAATATATTTAATTTATATTGTCAATGAAAAATTATCCAATCATATCTCCAAATCTTGAAGAAAGGTATTATTTATCATCAACCTTCAAATGGTGTAAAGAATACACTACCACCAACCCATTATTCATAGTAAAACATACCTAATTATTATTTAATGAATAAATATATATAAATAACAATTTTATATTATAGGGTAGTATAAGAATAGATGAACATACCAAATATCTAACTAGATTTATGATATTCAATTTACATTAATCTCTCTAATGAAACATACCTCTCTTATTTGTTAATAAAGTTAGTGGATATGATATCCAAAAAGAATGTCTCATTGGTGACTATGTAAATTAATAAATTAAATTAAGAAAATGAATCTCAGTAAAATTATTTATCATGGACCATTACTAGATATCATTTATCATTGAAGGATCCAAAGATATACCTTCAATTGTAATTAAATGAACTAGTATACTACTTTATATTGTTATAATTTATATATGATAGTATTTTCATACATATAATCCATTATAAAGTTAATCACCAAAGCCATACAATGATTTTCAATCTCCTGCATTCTATTAGAATATTTGTTGATATCATCTAAAAGGAAAACAAAAAATTATCAAGATGATAAATAATTACTGTACTATTTAAATGAATGATTTTAGTAGGGGAATTAATAATTATTAATTGTATAACAATATTATAATAGTCTCTATTACTTGTAAATAATTATTTCATGGGAATATATTAATTTCTTAAACATAATTGATAATATCTAGGACGATGGCTAGTCATTGATGGTATTGATATCAATATATTTTAAATAATAGAGTCAATATGGGGAACATGATACATGTAACTGATAGTGACCTTAATATGTTCCCAGAAATCATTGAAAATATGAATTTAACTATTATTTTTCTAACAAATGTTTTGATACCCCATGGTGATTCAAAAGGTTATATGAATATATTTTCAATATTTTCCTAGAGTAGATACAATAATTCATACTAATAAATTGTAGTCACTATAAAGGGAGTCTATGAAATTTGTAAAATGGTACAAATGAATTCAGGTGAAAATTGAACATTGTGATCCTTCTAATGTATTGGATTCTATTATATATATACCTCATTATATTCCCATATAATTGTTATATCATCACTAGTGATCTATTCCCTAAAAATTTCTGTATAATACCACATGGGATTAGTTATTGAGACCCATTTAATAAATTTACCACCTATTAGATAACTATATACATCCTTTCAACAAATGATAATAATATGTTGATTTAGGATATCAACATACCACATTCAGCAATTGAAATAGGATCTATATAGAATGAGTTTGTCCATGAGTGAAATAAAAAATATATAACAATATAGAGAATAAAAAATATTCACTGGAATTACATTCCATCAATGTTTTGTAATATAGGAGTTAAATATTTATATTTAATCATCCTAATTTTATACGTTTTATTGATTTTATATTATATTAAAATTTTGTTGTTGATGGGATTCACTTTGAAAATTCTCTAGATATATAATAATATGTATAAGCTAAATCAAATAATATTATTGTAATTTTAGATTGTATAATATGTGTAAATTTCACTATTTTTTAATCATAAGCATTTTCATTGGTTGTGATTTCATATTCCTTCTAATTGTTATTTTATTTGGCTTTTTATCACACCAATTATGGTCATTGACTATATTTTCGTGTAATTATTTGGAATACTTCCTATAATCCGTACAATTAAATAATTGGAGTGTTAGTGGGGCATTTGATGATATTTTTTCTATACCTATACCTCAATAGTATTTATGTTCCTAATGTACTTGTCTTACCCAAAAGTTTAATTTAACAATTTAGTAATGTCAATTTCCCCCATTATTCTTCCCATATTTTTATGATCATAGAAAATTAATATTCATTCATACATTTAAATTGTTAATGTAATTTCATTGAAACCATATATTTATCTTATTATCCATAAAACAATGAGAACAATGGGAGTTACCAAGATTTTCTAAAGCATTAGAGCACAATGAATATTTTTTATAGATACTAAGGTCTATACAATCAAATTCATTAAGGATATGTTATTTATTATACTGAACTAATGATTAATTTTTCATTTAATAATGAAAAAAAGTAAAAAAAATTATATCATAATGGACTAATAAATTTTACAACATTGGAACTAATATATGCATTATCCTTTTTTAGTTCCTATAATTCTCTAACCAATTTGGTTTGAATAATTATGGTACAATACATAATTAAAAGTACAATTATAAACATTTCTCATGTATTTGGGTCAATTTATTCAAATTTCCTCATGTTCATCATAATAATCCACCATTAGTATTCTTCACCACACAATTGAACACAACCACAGAATCATACCCATGTTCTAAACACTATATAATAGGACATATAATTTCTATTTTATTGATCATGCAATCAAAATATTTCTAATAAGGGGACCTAATGATGGAATGTGGATGATTCATCATAAAAGTATGAATAGTGAGTTTTCACAACCTTTTTTGCTCCTATGTTTTACATGGTTTGGATTACTTTTTATACAATGTGATAATTAAGATAGTGTATCTATAATATTTAAAATTATATCTACCATTTCATTTGGTTATTAATATTATTATTGAATTCATTAGAATTAAAAATAATAATTTAAAATTTTCAGTGTTTTTCCAATTATCGAATAAAAAAAATAATTTATAGGTTTTTAAACATTAAATTTTTAGTTTAAGAAGTTATATCATAAGGAATATAATTACTAGGATATGTTAAATTTTAAATCCTTCATTTTACCCTAGGATTATTTAGGTTAATTCTACATTACAATTTTTTTTTGATGAAACCTTTTATTATTTTTAAAATAATATTTAAAAATATAATAGCCTTACTTTGGTAAAAACATAGTAAACCATAGAATAATATATTTGAATATAACATCATTTTAGATAATTATTTATATCATTTCTTAACAAAACTAACCCCGTAATCTTAATATTTTTGTATATTTATTGTATATATCCATTTAAAGTTTATTTTTGTAATTACCTTCAAAATCTCAGTTAATTTTTTTCTAATGTTGTACCCCTTCTATAAATTTCATAAGTCATACAATTCATCATAACTCGGAGAGAAGGAATAATAATTATGGGTGTCTTAGATACATAGAAAAATTAAAAATGGAATATAATAATCAAATATCATAAGTGATCATTTTGATGAGAATAATGATTTGAGAATTAGATCATCTCTAAAAAAATAATACTTGATAATTCATAAATATTAAATCATGAGTTGAGGAATTATTTTTTTTATAATAATTGACATGAGTCGTAACTGTATAGATATAATTAAAATCCCTCCTTATCGATGAGAGCATATAAAGTTAATTTTTCATGATTGAATATAATAAACATACTCATAAAAATCAAGTTGCAACACTACTAAACAAGAAACTCATTAAATAATAGGTATAGTTAAAAACACATTTTATATGTGACGATTTATTTCTTATATAAATAAAAAAATATATAGACGAATATTCAATACATATAAATATATTAAATTCCCTCTGATTGTAAAGTTTTAGTGTTTATAGGTAATCTATATAAAAATTTATTTTTAACAAAATATGTTATAAAAATTAGAAAAAAATTATTCTCAATTAGTACCATTATATGATAATAATAATAAATAACATTCTTAATAACCTGTAAAGAGTTAATAGATAAGAATTGGAAAACTCAGACAGTATGAAGGATTAATCATTGTAAATATAAATCTATGTCAATAAATGAGAAAATTAATTAATTAGGAGTATGATAATCCAATCATATCTTAAAAAAATCATACAGAAACAATCCAAATCATTATTCATGAGTAATAACAATATAATTTTCCCATCATAATAAATGTCCATAATTATGAATCCAAAATCAGGATCCATGGTTAAAAAATTAGAATATATAATAGGAATACTGAATAAGAATTTCAAAATGAAATAATATAATTTTGAATATATATATACACCAAAAGTTCCACTAAATCAATTAAATACATATAATCAAACAGACACATAAAATTTATGGTCATGAAACTATGTTTGTTATAAAATTTTTATCCTTTCATAACATGAATAATTATATGATTAATGTAGTGAACATGAAATCAGGATCAAACATAACATAGTTATCTCATGAGCTATAAGTAATTACTCAAAACATTAATGGTTTATATAATTATAGGAGCACTGATCCAAAAATGGATACCATACCTACATTACTACTAGAAAATCGAGCTAATGCCACTGTCAAATACCATGTCTATAGGGGTAAAAACATTATTTATAATCTATATCCATGATTATAGCTAGTTTTGGAACATATTGGCATGTAAATAGCTAAAATATATAGCCATAGTTTTATTGGGCTATATCCATGGTTCGAAACAGTGGTTATAACCCTATTGCCACAGTTTTCCAAAATATAGCTATACCCCCATAGGTGTCCACGTTGGTTGTTTGGATATATACACATTTTCTATTGTGGAAATATGGCTATAGAAACATTTTTCAATAGTGTCTATTCCCAAACTAAACCATGGCTATAACCCAAATATAATGTGTGCCCGCCCATATTCGATATTTATAGCTCTGCTATGTGAACCATCCACCTTTCCACTAAACCAAAAATTCCATTGGGTATATAAATATATAAATAAATATATATATATATATATTATTAATAATTGTTTCAACAGAATATAAGTTGTGGTTATAAACCATCACACCATTTTATCACGGGTTAATTTCCCCTTGTAGCGTGAGAAACTTATTGCCAGAGTTTTGAGGAACTCTGTCAATATAAAATGAAAAAAAATACTCTATAGACATTGTTTTACATAGACTATGGCTGTAGTCTTTGGAAATGACCATAAAGACATGGTTTACAAAACCCATGGCAATAGCTCTTGGAGAAAGACCTTATAGCCACTGTTTTAACCAAATTGTGGATAGAGCCTATATAAAATAATCTTTTTTCCATGTATTACCAAAACGGTGGCTATATCTCTCGAAAAAATCATATAGCCTTGGTTTAGTGAACCGGTTGATACAACCTTCTAAAGAAATCCCTATCTCCATGTTTTTTTATAAAACTGTGGATATATCATTTGTGTAAAAACTTATAGCTATGGTTTTGGAATACCGTGAGTATAGTTATATAGATATATCCTAGTTTTATAGAAGTGCATGTTATATTATATTGTAAATACATTCATCATTACATAACCATTGAAAATGAAAATGGTTTCATAAGGATTTTATTTTAACACAATAAATCTCAGTGAATGAAAAGGAATTCATAGAATAATAATTAAGATATTACAATCAATATATATCTATAAAAATAATGTGGATGTTATAACAATAGTATATCCCTAGTGATGCATAAAAAGGATTAATATATTTTAAAATGATGAAAAATACATTTAAAGTAGAATTGTTTGAAAAAATATTATATTAAAAACTGTATCATTTCCTCAAATATCATTGAAAATTTAATCTCCAAAAATATTTTGAAACATACATTCACTAAATATAAGCCTGGATAATTTGAATGTAACCATCAATTAAATGATTGGTTGTGCTGGCTCAAAAATCTATTCATGCAACAGAAGTTAAAATAGAACATTATTTTTATACAATTTTAAAAATTCTAATTGATTGTGTACATAAAATATTTAAAAATATTCCATTTACTAATTATTAAATAATTAATAGATTATTCAAAATCTTTCCCAAAAGTATTTATAAAAATAATCCTTAAAACATTTTCAAGATCATTGAAATGAATGTAAACTAGTGTTTTTAAAATAGTATGTAAGGTTTTATTTTCGTAAAAAAAATTATCCTTGATATTATATGTATCAAATAAAAGAAAATGTTAAAAATACTTGAAATGTCTTTGAAAAACCACCCGAAAATGAAATTAAAGGGGTTCAATGTAAAATTACTGAATATATCTCCCCAATAGTTTTCTAATATAGAAAATTTCAAAATTATATGGTAGCATAAACCCTTTCCTCAAGTCCAATATTGCATTATAAAAATTAAAACATCATGTAATATATATATATATATACTTATATTATATGTAAATTATATAATAATATTTTTCATATTACACTATATATCATTCTATAACAACGTCTAATTACCATTTTATTGAAATTTCGTGATTAAAATCCTTACTCTAGCGAAAAATGGTCTATATTACATATGTGATTTGGTTTAACAGTTACAATTTATCTAGTTAGTTCATTTTTTCATATTATAATTAATATTAATCATGTAATAAGTATTATATTTAATATTAATATAAAATTTTATTACTAACAATATTATATGGTGATTAGAAATGAATTATATCACTTCATGGAGATATATGTTTTTACATACATGTGATTGACGATTTAACATTTACTTGATTGTATATAATAATTTATATAATAATTTAGAATTATATATATAAAAATTATATCATATATATCATATTGTAAAGCCTCAACAGTTTTTGAGATGTCTTGGGTGCATTTACAAGTACCCTTTTTTATCTATTTAGTAATTTTCAATTGTGTTTTTCCTTGGGGTGTGTTTCTGAGAAAATTTTAGAAAATTATGAGAACGAGACGCATGCATAGATGGTGCATGATTTTCCTTAACCATGTTCCTTTGACCATAAAATCATGTAACCATGGATAGGGATGGATTACATGACATCAACACATTGTTTTTCAAACTATGCACCCTAAAAGATGAAACCATGTAACCTTTAGAAGATGTGTATGTTAAGGAAAAAAAATTATAAAATTCATTGCCTCTAACCATAAAATGATTCATAGTATCTAAATTATCCAAAAAAATATATTTTTAAAAGTATATTGAACCTCGTTTTAACACATATTTAGACCTAGATCGACCTTAACATCTCAATCAAGCTTTTGGAGGCTGTCAAACTGATTGTAAGCCTTCTCACCTCTGTTCTTGGAGAATCGAATGGTAGATAATTTATATAAACGTCCACAATAATTGAATCAAGATCATGTTCTTCATTATGGTTTGAATTATCTATTTAATATTTAGAACGTTTTTGGTTGATCACTTATCAATGAATTGTGGTAGGTAGGAAATTATTCAATTCTCAAATTCCTTATTTTAATTACATGTATATACTTATATAATTTCTATTAGATAATTATAAATATAGTTCATTGTTTAACAAATTAATTTGGTGGATTAACTAATTGTGTGAATTGTGAAATTTGAAATATGGGGGTTGTGAATTTGAATGAATAATTGTCAAATTAATTATGTTGTTATTGAGATTAATTAATTTGGTTAATTAAATATTTAATTAGTAAATGGGAATGGTTATGATTGTCATGTTATATTATTTGGAATAATTAGTTTTTCAATTAATTATTTTAGTTTGAATGAGTTGAATATGGTTAATTAATTGTAGAAATATATATTGGAGAATGTCATGATTTGACATTTATTTTGAAAAATTCTTATTTATTGAATTCATTAATGTTGATGAGGTGGTAAAAAAATTAATTAAATAGTTAATAGGGTTTATATAGTTTATTAAATTTCTAATTAATTAATATGGTAGAGATGATTAATTGATTTTTTAATTAATTAATAGGGGTGAGATAATTAATATTTCTTCAATTAATTCGTAGAATTGAAATGATTAATTAATTGTATACATAATTAATGGAATTGATGAGGTTAATTAATTTCTTATTTAAATAATGAAAAATGATGAATGGTAATAATGGAATTCATATGTGAATTGGACGGATGAATGGTAAATATGGAATTCATATGTGAATTTAATTGATTATTGGTAACAGTATAATGAAAATGTGAATTGAAACGATTAATGTTAACAATGGAATTTATATGTGAGTTTAAATGTAGAATGGTAACAATAGAATTCATATGTGAAATGATATGGTGAATGGTAAAAATGGCTTTCTTATGTGAAACAAATAATGAATGGACATAACAAAATTCATATATGGAAAGGAATTATTAATAGTAACAAACGAATTTATATGTGAATTGAAATGACAAATGTTAAAACTATAGTTCAAATGTGAATTCAACTTATTAAAGGTAAAAATGTAATTTATATGTGAATTGAAATGAATGAATGGTAACTATTTAATTCATCTGTGAATTGAGATGAAGAATATAAATAATGGAATTGTAATATATGATAGCCCTCAAGAATATTTCAGAAACTAGCATAGAGTGAAGTTGGTATTGAGAGTTACAATATCCATGGGAATATAGGTGGTATATGGTAAAATAGATAGAAATTGAATTATTGTAAACTAGTAACTTTATGGTTTTTATTTATTCATTATAGCACTATATATACTACCTGAATAGATAATATATTGTTTTCATCGGTGGTTGCCGAAAATGATGTACTCCCACCTTACATAGGCTTCCTGATCAATACTAAAATAGATATGATGGTTTTAGGACACGTATATGTAAAAGGCCCTATATTATATGGATGACTCGTGATGAATTATGTTTGAGGGAATCAGAAGTGGTTCAAGACCCTCTTGGAATTAGTCGATGTAATTATTTTTTTAGTATTATGACATTTGGAACATATAATTGGATGAGATATCTAATATTCTATTTTGATATTATGTTTCATCTTTTCATTATCTTGTGATACTGGTATTTTTCTTCATATATATATAAATATATTATTAGTTTTTAATTGTTTATTTTATATTATCCATTTCTCTAATAAGGTGGGTATATTATCCCAATGATTGATAATTGACCCTCACTACTACTCATTAGCCTCTAGGGTATGGGCAAGCATTCTTACATTCATGAAGTGGTATAGCCAGGGAACCAGTTTCTGGACCCCATTTCAAGAAAATAAAATAGGGTATTGGAGAATTTTGCATTTAATTTTTATTATTATTTTCTACGAATGGTATATCAGATATTAAGAAGTGTCATGCCTTGGTTGTTGACATGTTCTTGGGAGTAGTTAACCCATGTTTGTGGGAGAACCCAAGTACATTGGGGGGGGATTTTTTTAATTGCAGTTACAATGGAATATTATTTCGCAATGTGTGACTCACTTATTATGTGATGTGATTATTTTTAATGGATTTTATTAGATTTTAATAATGGCTCGGTATGGAATTATATTTGTGTTTTCATGCATTTTAATAGGTACTAACTATTATTTTATGGCATACTTATATTAGGCATGCATGTGTAAATGGTTTTTGGGTATGTTTTCGAATATGAACTTCTTTTACATTCCTGTGAAATTGAAATGAAAATGTTCCCACTATGAAATTTAGAATTTTCAAATGATGCTAGATTTGAATAAATTCCTTTATAATGAGAAACTTGGTTATGATAATGATTTTACCATTTTTTATAACCAATACAAAGATGTTTAATGGTTAATGGTAGTGCAAGTACCTTAGTTTTGACCATGTGGTAGGTTTTGGAAAAAAACACTTGTTTTTTCTACATTTTTTACCCCTTAAGTGAACATGATAATGTGGTGTCATGTGTATTGACAGTTCTATTTTGAATTATATAAATATTCTTCCATAATAACTCTTATTTAATGGTCATTAGATGGTGTGGATTGAGATGACATACAAGTAGTGGAACCCAAGGAACTGGTAGTTATAGGTCATAATGTCGGTGAGCAATTCCCATCAATCATTTATCACTTAAAGATGTTCATGGAAAGAGACCTAGAGTGGGTAGTGAAGAGAATGTCTTACATGATGTTGGAGTTTTAGTTGCATCACCCTAAATTTTTATTATAGATAGTGGACCTGATAGAGTTGATTGCTGGATTGATTTAACTGAGAAAATATTTGTAAATTTGGATACACTAGCTAAGAAGAGGGTCATGTTGGTATATCATATGATACAAGTATTAGCAATGTCATTGGGGTATGTTTAGGATTAGACTATATAGAATTATGGTATGATAAAAAAGGAATTTTTGGATAAGATAATAGAGAACTTCTATCCAAATATTCATTGTTATGTGAGAGAAACAGAGTCTGTGAGGTTGAATCGTGTAAGTATATTCATGATGGACTAAGATAAAAAAATTATACACTTGAATTTCTTTTCTCCAATGTTAACATGTGAGGGTAAAACTATACATGGGAGGTTCTAGGGCTCACTTAACTATGATATTAAGTCCTAGGTTAACCACTTTCAATTAATGATGTTTTCTGAGGTGGTGGATCAGGCTCCCAATGCTGATGGGAACACAAAAGAGGCACCCAGTTTCCGAATGATGGTAGATGTTGGATGATAAGGATGTATACAATATGATACAGTACACTTCTTAGGTCACATAGTCTCTACGGTTAATTAATTTTTGATTTAATTAGTAGGATGGATGTGATTAATTTATTGTATAATTAATTAATGTAATTCGTGGGATCATTAATTGTTGAATTAATTAATGCAAAATGTTGAATAGTATTAATGAAATTAAAATATGAATTGAAAGTATGAATTGTAGAAATTTAATTAATTTGAGAAATGAAGGTATAAATGGTAATAATGGAATTCATATGTGAATTTAATGGATGAGTGGTAAAAATATTATTGATATGTGAATTAAATGATGAATAGTAACATTAGAATTCATATATGAAAAAATGGTGAATTGTAACAATGGTATTCATATATGAAAAGAAATTATTAATGGTAACATTTGTATTCATATATTATAAAATATGATGAATGGTAAAAATCTTATTCATTTTTGAGATAAAATAATGAATGGTAATATTGAAATTCATATATAAATTATAATTGTGATTTATAATAATGGAATTCATATATGAATTAAAATGATGAATGATAAAAATTTAATTCATGTTTCATTGTTGATAATGAATGGAAAAAAATAATTTTAGATATGATATCCCTCAAAGATAGTTTCGACTCCGACATAGAAAGACATATATATTGAGAGTTCAGGTGTCCTTCAAAACTCAAATGTTATATGGATCAATAAATATTAACTGAATAAGATTTAATTATTTACATTAGATATTTTATTTATTATTAATAAAATAGAATACATTATTTTACTACATATTGTTTATAAGTCCATGTTTTTTTCCAACTATGTTGTAATCACACCCTATACGGGCTACCTTCTCAGTACCAAAATAGATTCCGTGGTCACAAAATATGATAAAGGCAAATGTACTATGTTAGATATGTGATTCAAGATGAAGTATGGATAATGGAAGAAAATATTTTTTGAGAACATATTTGGAGTTGTAGGTGTCTTTACTGTTAGGTTTTCTTTTTCACTCATGGCACATACATTGGAATGACACATTCACTATTCAGATGTGATAATGTAGATCCTATATAGGGAATATTTTCATATTGGTATTATTTTGTTTTGTTTATACTATTGGTTATAGATTATTTGTTTTTTCTAGTGTATTACCATGATAAAGACAATATATTATCACCATTTTTGATAACAAACACTTATAGTAAGTCCGTAACCTATGGTGTTCGAGGATCCACACTTGAGGTCATGTTGCAGTCTAGCTCAGGGAACTAATGTTTGGAACCTTGTTTGGGAAATTACACACAAATATTCATTAAATATATTCCTATTACTATTTATATAATGCTGATATAAAAAATGAATTACATCACGATTTGAGGGTGGAAGTACTCATATATACACAAGAAAAGTAATTATGTTCTTATAAATATATGGGTTAAAAAGAAGATAATATCAAATAATTATAGAATTATAATGATTTTTTATTTTATATTTATTTCAACTAAATTGGTATATACAATCATCTAAGAGATACAATTATGAATAATAAAATACATCATTCTATGAAGATAATAGTAAATATCCAAGCATATGAAATGATTTCATTTACATTAAATACAATAGATTGTGGAAATGGTTATACTTTTAATGTTGAAATATTATTTTATTGAAGATAATTTTTTAATTTAAATATTATGGTAATTCAATACTTTTAGTTGGTTGAAAAATAAATAAAATTAGTAGGATTAAATAAAAAGAATTACTGCATTTCTGAGAACATTCATTATATATCTTTATAAGGACCCTTGATTTTCTCTTCTATAAAGGCCAAAAAATTTATAATGTGGATAATAACGTATATAAGAATATTTAGGTTTAATATATTGGATATAATTTAAGAATAATTCTTAAATATTGTAGTGGATGGCACATTGAATTATTTGTAAGGAGAGTCACAATATTTTTATTAAAAAAATTAGTAAAATTAAATTAACACACCCTATTTGGAATGTGGAAAAAATTGAAACAATGTATAATACATTATTATATAAGATAAACATAATTAAATAAATGATTCTTTATAAAAAGAATATTTCATTATAACCCTTATCTCATTAGTTCAAACCCTCAGAATCTATTTTTCATAATACCATCATTACAAAATATTAACATTGGTTACTATTTAAAATAATTATAAATCAAATTTATTTAATTAATAAATTTTCTCTCAATTATTCAAAATTGGAAAAAAAATTATCATATTCAATTTTTATAGTTTTTATATACATATTTTAAAATATATTAACAAAATGAAACAAAAGAGATCTATATAAAAATTCATTTCAAGCATAAAACAATTTTTTCTTATTCCATTAATATTAAAAACCATTAGATTGATTTCAATAAATTTGATTGAATATATTATTTGACACATTAATTATTTTAATCCTTAAATAATGATTAATTCAATTTATTATAATGAAATCTGTATACAGAAAAAAAATATTTATGAAAAATATAATGATTCAATTTAAAATGATTTCATGTTCACTTATAAATATTTTAAAATAAATATTGAAATTTTTATTAATTTTTTGAAATTTAATAAAATAATATCCAATTAATAAAATTTGTATTTCATTATGAGGAAACATTATTTATTTAAAAATTAAATATTTTGAATTATTATTATTTTTACATAAAATGATAAAACATTTATAATTAATATATTAGTAGTTGTTTCCGAGGAATAAATAAAAACACTTTAATTTGTGAAAATTTTTATAAATTATTTTTATAATATATTTATCCCAATTCCAACCCTCAAAATAATTATTTTGTGATTAATTGAATCACCTAACCATAATATTTCAAGAATATATCATGGTTTACATATGTTTTATGTTTCATGTAATGGATATTTTCCATCACATAAATTTTATTAAAAAGAAATTTCTATATACTAAAATTAAAGTTTGATACATTCTACAATATTATAAATATTTTATCTTAAAATCAACCACATTGATAATAAACGATGGATTATTTTATATCATCTATTATATAGGTTCCCATGTAGAATCCTTAAATTTTGTGATTCCCCTAAAAAATTTACCCGGTGAGTGGTGTTATCAGATTCAAATTCTATATCTGACACAAATTCATAACTGCCTATTCGTAATAAGGGATATAATTCTATAATGTTTTTACCAATGAGATCAGTACCTTTGATGGATAAGGTATGTACTTCCTAAATATATGTATATGGAATATATCATGAACATGAGAGAGGATAAGTGGAAGTGTTAAGCGATAAGGTATAGTCCCAATAAGATATTGAATCTCAAGTGGTCTGATATATCATGTCATTATATTTCCCATATTTTGAGATCTCATAAATGTATTCTATTTATATATTTATAGGAATATATTTTATCCAATTTAAATCACCAGATCTCACTGATGATTATCAACAAAATATTAATGTTCAATCTAAGAAATTTTAGTTTTCTATTGAATTGATCTAACCATATCCTTCATTAATATTCACAACTCATGTCTCCAAAGATTTCCGTCTCCAATTTGATCATATTACTTTGGATATTCATATGACCTGACTATGAGGGGTTTGACAGGATCTCTCTAAATGATCTGGTGAAGAAATTATAATAAGAAAAAAATTAATAGAGTAAGGTTTGTAACCCAACCACCATTGAAATACATATACCAATTTCTCTACATATATTATCTTGTTGGAATGGTATGATTACTTGAAGAATGTATCTATGAAAAATATAAAATGAAAATGTTGAAATCTATATTAAAATATTATTGATCACTTCTCGAGAACAATGATGCAAACCGTAGATCCGGATCTAAATCAATTTAATTTGGTACCCTGTAATATAGTAACACTTAATTAATATATATACATTAAATATAATCAATTGATAATTCTTCACTATTATCTATGAAATGTTTTTCCTTATATGGAAATTTTCTTAAAAAATAAATTGATGGACATTAGATGTTTTGTGGAGTCCGATGATGAAATCCTTGGTAGTGGTTTTTCATTTACATTATAGTTGTGGTAATGTATATTATGTCACTTTAGAAAACTATCTATTACCCATAACTTACTAATATACTAGATTTTGAGATTCACACACAAAAATATTTATTTTCATATTTCTCCAATTGAAATACACTTTTATATCTTTACACAATCTTGTACTTCAGGAAGAATAGATAATGATGGACTATGGGATTTTTCCAACAACTCCACTATCATATATTGTACTGAAAGGAAATTTAATTATTTTTATATCAATAACAATCCATCATAATCATGTTTTAATTGACGACAATTCCTTACCATATTATTCCTTTCCACATTTTCTTTATACAAATATTAAATACTGACGTATATGGATGGTTGAATATTGATCAAAAATACAATATTTCCCCCTTTTCAGCATTATTTCATTATCCATATTCAAAAAATTCACAATTATTGGAATAATATTAATCATTATCATAGATATACTTGATTATTCCTTCCCACATAGATCCCCACGTACCTAATCAACATTATTTTGTTGTAATGTATTTATATTTCTTAATCATTAATAAACTACAAGATGCATCCTTTGATCATATTAACTTTTTTCCAAAAAATATATAATTCAATATTTTCAGCAATATATATATATATCAAATATTTTACCATAAAATGATTCCACCATATTTTCAATTCTGAATTTATGATTATAATTGTAAATCACTACTGCGAAATTATTCTGATAAATTTAAAATTTTTGTGATATATAAGATATCAACATATCTTTTTGAAATAGGATACATCCCAATACCTTCATCTTTTCATTATTATTGGTCAAAAAAATATCCATTTTCAAGATGCGTGAGAATATGAGCACTAACCAACGATATTTTTTACCCCATAAATCACTTCATACATTTATCAATCTAATGAGACATTTATTCCTTACTATTATACTTGATTCCTTGTTTTACTTCTATTACAAATATCCTAAAATTATTATCTACTATTCATCCGACCCAAGAAAACATAAAATCTCAGTAACAAATGTTATTCAGATCCATTACTCAATAAACTCTCTCACTAAATGATCAAATTATATACACTCTCTTAATGTTTCTGTACCCATTAATCCATCATTCCATCACCAAAACTAAAAGTGAATAAATTATAAATACGATATATTCTTAGGTAGTGTTTTCAACACAATTCACATGTGACCATAATGATCTTCAATTATATTGACATATAATTATAAATCATTAATAAATAACATCATAAACCAATTACTATATTTTATAAAGACTATATTTAATAAATCCATGATCTTATAATGGACAATTTTTCTTCAAATGTAATCACTATAATGTTTTTATGATCATCCCATATACAATATAATGTCTTTGGTTTATTAGAATTTTTAAACATCAAATTTTAATATCCATATTATAGGAAAATCATTGAATAAATATTTATCTCTTCATCGTTGATAAAAATGAATCAAAATGGTTTTTATGATTATTGTTCCTAGTAGTGCACTTTTTATGTTCCATATAATCAATCGAATGAAACATTGATCTATATTTTATTTTAACAAAAATAATAATAACAACCAAGTTTGGTATAATAGTGTATATATATCTCTAATCCAAATTCCCCTAGATTTTTTGTCATTTCATTCAACTTAATTGAATACATTATATATGAAATAGTTGAAATATGTGTTGTAATAGGATTGAGTTCTAACAAAAACTGAACATCAGAATTCAAGGGGATGATAAAGAAATTATTTTTCAAACACATAAAAATATTCTAATACGTATTCATTTATTCAATGTTTAGTTTCTAACATATAATATGGAATATTTACCCCTATTGAATAGTTAGTAAAACAAAAATTAATGGATTAATTTCTAGTGGATGTTAATTTTCATCCTCTAACCAAAAGATAATGACATGTTTATTCAGAATATGAAATATGACTTCCCTTACTCATGGATTAATATGAAATCTTTATAAATAAATTAAATAAAATAAAAAAAATCACATAATATTGAACTATATAGAGAATTGAAACAATTTAAGGATGAATATTTCCATAAAAATCAATACGAATGGAGAAATAGACTTAAGATTCATCATCATTTCATTCGGAGGGTTTACCACAAACCCAATATCATATCATTTATGACATGACCTAATATTCCTCAAGAGAATTCATGATATAACTATATTCATATAACAAGGATAAAAAATAGATCAATATTAATGCATAGGTATCACCACCTCAACTTCATTATTCAATCATCAATCCCACTTATAATAAAAAATGCATACTGTGAGTATCAAACATAATGAATCATAGATGAAAATAATATCATCAGAAAAATCATTCCAAATATATAGTAAATTATGACACATTGTTATCATTATGTAAAACATTATAATTATATATTATATCACTATGAATTAACAGTGGACTTTATATATATCATACAGTCATTCTTCATAGTGATCTATAAATAGAATTTAAATTATACAAATAATATCTGATCAAGGTATCTATATAGTGGTGAGGTTGGTTTGTTTTTCATGAATCGTGAGAGGATAGTATTAATACTCAACCATTTTTTTCAAGTTCATTACATGTATGTGCATCTATGATGGAGCTCGTATAAATTTTTTTATATCATGGATGCGGTCTAATTTTTAGGAAAACATTGGATCCCTAATTTAACAAACTATAAAGATATTATCTTATACGTAGACTAAGTACTAGGGTTTTCAAAAAAATAATATTAATTTCTAAAAATAATTATAATCTACTCAAATACCAACTATAGAGACCCAAAATTCCATTAAAAATAATTAATATTTTTATTTTAACAATAATAATATCTAAAGATTATACACTCTCATAGAAAAGAATGTTAGGGTTTTATTGGATACTAGAGAAAACAAATATTTTCATGAATTTTTTTCCAAATTTCCCACGATATTATATATATAAAATACTATCCTATTATTATATTACTTAATATCCTTATTTTGGTATTGCAGAATGTGTAAGAATAAAATTGGTTGAGATCATATGCTCAGTAAGGGTTAACATGGGAGATATCAATCATTTATTTTATGTGAGAATATTATTTACTGAAGGGCATGATATCACAAACATGACCTATCAAAATATTACTCAATCACTCTAGATCATAAATAATTAGTCAATGAAAAAGTAATTTATATAATCATAAAACATTTTAATAATTATTATTATTAAATTATAACTCAAGGATTATAACATGATCATGTATCATAGAAATGTGGAAAAATAGAAACAATGATGAAATAATTTCATTTTAAAAATTTATAAATATGAATATGTCTACTTAATATTTATGGACATGTGATTAGTAATCTATAAAGGATAAATTAATATTCAATCTCGTTCCATAAATAAAATTTTAAAAATTTCCTAATATTAATATGTGAACATGCTACTATAGTGTTAACATGAACCTAGATTCACACATAACATAGTTATCTAGTGAGATATAAATCTCTACCGAATTCATTATATTGGCCCATAATTCTTCTCACACAAATAAATTAATTAAAATTATAACTATATATTCTAGTATTTAATAAAAAAATTCATCATAGTGGAAGTAGTGGAAATGAAATGGATTCCAAAAATATATAATCATAACCGAATTAACTCGAGATAAAAAATCTACTTTCATATAATAATCGTTAAAACATCGTCATCATAATACATATAGGGGATAAATTATATGGTATCATAAAATTATTTATCTAATTTTTAAAAAAAATAATTTATGTCAAAATAGATAAAAAATATTTTTAAATGATAATTCAAACATTTCATTGAAAACGGTGACAATTTCATTTTCATTTTATATCATGAAAATTAAAATTGCAGTAATTTTGAGAATTTTTTTATAAATATTAAAAAATATATAATGAAATAATCATTAAAATAATTTTCATTATGGTATTAAAGAATTTTCAGTACATATACATTAAATGAGCACATTTTTCACAGTATTGTAAAAATTAAAAGGTTTAATCAAATTAAATATACAAAATTATAAATTTCAATTGTTATTATACATGGTAATAATAATATTTATATAATATTTATATATATATATATATAAACCATAAAACATTTTAAATATCCTATGTGTGGAGAAAATAGTTCATCATCCAAAACTGATATATTTTGTATTTTTGTTGAATTTTTTTTTAAATAATTATATGTACCAAAGAGATATAAATTATACAAATACATGATAATTTATAAAATAACTATAGGATAATAACATGCATGAGTTTTATAGTATAATAATCATACAACTTCCATTAATGAAAGTTTAAAATAGACAATCCCAGAAACAAATTATGATATCACATAAACCCACAACACAAGTCTTATTAAGAATTATGTTCACACACACATCCAATATAATATATAGTGATTTATAATGCCAATGTTCGTGAATATTAGTAATATATTTTTTACTATGTATAATTCATTCATAATTTCCATTTACATTTTAATTTACCAATTTCTTACTCTAAAAATATTATGGGAAAATTGTTCATTTTCCATGAATGTTTTAGTTTGAAGGTTCCATTCCATTAACCATTATCCAAATTTTAACATAAAGATAATAATAATATATCACATATATTTAATATAAAAATGATGTAATTCTATATTAATTTTTATATAATTTGGTGAATAAAAATTACTAACGTCACCTCGAGTAAATGGTTTTCCATACGTATACACATGTGATATTATAAATTAATGATGGATGGAATAAAAGAGTGTTAAATAATAATTCATTTTTATATAATAAAAACTATATCATAATTTTCATATATATAATTAAATTTATCCATATTACAGCCGTTGTAAATTTTAAATGATAATCAAATCTAATCACGTCGTAGAGGAAGTAGTCCACATGTATGCACAAGGGGATTTATGAATTTTTAACAGAGCGAAGGATAATAAGTAATATAGAATAATGTATATTAAAAATCATATTTATCTTATAAATTTAATAATTTTTAGTTAAAATCATCTATAAAACATCCATGATTGATGATGATTAAAATAAAATACATTACATCATGGAGATGGCAGCTCCTACATATAGAAGAGTGGTGATTTTAAAAACATCTGATATATAGAAGATTGAAAATGGATATAAAAATATATAAAAAATATTTTCTATAGTAATTAATTTTATTTCATTATTTTATGACTGATATTAAATATTTTGTTGAGATAAGAAAATAAATAAATATACAATTATTTGGTGAACAAATTTTTATATTTATTACAAAAACCTTATTCATATCAAATTAAATACACTTGGATTTTGATTTTACAAAAAAATATGAAAATGTTTAATGAATTTGAATAACGGTTTAGGAAATTTTTTGTTGGGCTATGTTCACACTAATATGTTAATAAGATAGTATAATTGTATAGCTTTTAAAAGTATTGGGAGGCACACCACTATAATTTCTATGAAAATGAATATATAACATAGTCACTACGAGGGAAAAGTGTCTCCAAATTGGATTCAGTATCAATATGGAATGATATATGCTCTATATCCATTTATGAAATAATATATAGACCAATGTTTTAATTTTAACCCTTATCTCTTTACCTATACACATAATTATCCATTTTAGTCATTACCATAGTAAGAATATTTTTTCTCTTGTATGTAATGTTATTTCGTAAAAAATGATATTTTACTAATTATTAGATTTATAAATATTAATTGGAATGATTGAAATATATTTATAAAATTCAATAAATATAAGTTCTATAAATTTATTTTAATGTAATTTTTCCAGATGAAACATACACATTTATTAGTAATCCATTTTTAATAATAAACCCTCATATTTTAATTTTCCATTCATCGAAAATAATTAAATCACTTTTAATATATTTCATTCAAAAATTTAGGAAAATAATTTATTAAAATGATTTATTCAAAATTATTATAAATATTTATTCATATAAAATTAATTTCCCATAATAAAAATATCATTCTATACAATTTCTCATTTTATCATGAGATTCTATTTTATTCATTCTTAAATTATTTATATTGAATGTATGAATTTTTTTAAATTTATTAAAATTCATTTTCAATATTTTTAATTAAATTATTGGTAAATTATTGATTAAAATAAAAAAATATTTATAAACTGAATAATTTTTAAAATATAAACTTATTTAATAGAAATTTATTAATTATTTTTATTAATAGAAAATATTATTACATAATTTTAATAATTTTTCATATCCTATAAATTTCATCATAACAAATGACTAAGAAATAAAAGTCCAATTATTTAATTTTGTTTTCAAAATTACATCCATTTTATTAGTTGGTGTTGTATGTAATGATAGATATCAATGTAATCATATTTAAATAAAATATATATATTCCAAAATATCATGTCCTTACTCATTTATGATATTAATATTGGGGTAACTAATGTTGTGCCCACTTATGAAAGGGAAAATGAGATTTTTATTATTTCATATAATTTCATATAAAACATTACCCTTTAAATTGCATATCTGTAACAGACCCACAAATTACATAATAATGGACTACAGATATTTATCCAAAAAATAATAGAAGATCATTATTTAATCCATTGAATCTAAAATAATATATTGAAAAGACAAAAATTTCATAATTTTTCATGATATCTCATAAAAACGTATCTAGATAAAATTGGATTCTACTTTTAATGTTTTATATCTTTATAAAAGCATAATAAACATTAAAATAAGTTAATATAGTAGGAAAATATTTTTCATAAAATTAATATATTTATGATTTTCAAAATAAAAGGAATCTTCCCCATCAAATTATAACTTGTAAATACTAAAAAATTCAAAAATAATGGGAATATTAATTTTTTAAAAACCATGTCAAAATTATGACAATATATATTGAATAACAGTATTTGGGGTATTAAATTATGGTAATGAGTTAAATATTTAAAAAAAGTTTATTACACATTTATAAATTTTTTTGAAATGGTTCATATGAAAAATGATTGAAAGATACAATTCTAAATAATTTTTTATAGTCAATGATATTTTATCATGAACGTAATAATTTTTTAATAAATATTATTAAATTATCAAAAAAAAATAATTATTATGTAATTCGATGAAAATGATTATTGATCTATTAGAATAAATAATGTTGTTATTAAATAAAAAAATATTTCGATCTTTTTTAGTACAAAAACCGCTAGAAATATTAATAATAATTGAAACCCCAAGGAATAATAATTTGATAAATAAAATATATGGGTTTTATGAGGTAATAAAATTTAAAATTCCTACACAAGAAATTAGAACAAAAAAATTATATAAAAATGATATTGTCAAACTATCAATTATCATAGTATTCTACATAGTTGTAAAATATAACAAATTATCTAAAATAAAATTGGATATATGAAATTTCATTATTCAAAACCCTTTTACATTTATATATAATGATTTCATTGAATTATAATTTAATTTTATATAGTTATTAAAAATTATTCACTAAAATCTATATTTGGGTTTCACCGGTTTTGTTTTCCATAAATGTTTTGGATTGATGATTTTGATCCATGTATATTGGTTAAATTTTCATTCTCTCAAAAAAAAATTGATATATATCATAATTAATAATTATATAAATTTTTATAACTATTCATTTTTCGGGTGATGTTAAATGGGTTATGTCATTCAAAGAGGTGTGATTCTACATGTACACATGAGTGAAATTTCCATTTTCCAAAAGATGGGAAAGAATGAAAATATTATTTTTTTAACAAGAATCATAATAATGTCATAATTATAAAATATATTATTTTTATTTACCATTATAAATAAGCATTATTATTGATTATGAAAAAAAATACTTCAATTTATGGTGGAAATAGTTCACATATATATAGATGAGTGATGTTTTCATATCCCATTAAAATGAATGAAAATAGATATTTATTGTTCTATAGAAATAATAAAATCTATTTATAATAATTATATTGATTCTACTATATTTATTTGTTTATGGATTATATGGAGGAGGTCGATGAATAATGACACCTAAAGGTACCCGGTTAAGTTGATTACATCTTTTATCGGTATCCTCCATCAGATCCCTAATTAATCTTTATTGGGTCCCAATTTTTTTAAGATGTGAATTTTCAGGATTTTAGAATGATATTAGCGATGTTATTTGGGTAAATTTTTTAAATTTAATGAACAAACTTCTTGTTAATCTGTGAGGATATATATTTATCTTCAATAAGTTAAAAGAGTAGAACATTTTAAATATTTAGAACATTAAAATATAATAAATTATATTCTTAAAGTAATGTGGTTCCAAAAAAGAAAAAGTATTATTATTTGATATGTTAGGGTAAAAATATATTAATATGAAAAGTTAAATTGGTGTATGTTATATTTGTGAATTTTTATAATTATTTAGTAATTTACATCATTTAACCAATATTATAAGGAATTAACATTTACTGTGAATAATATTTTGAGGAATAAAATTACATTGTATAATATGTTTGATTACATACATGTTGATTCCAAATATGAGTTCTATTTCCTCAAATTCTATTTATAAAAAAATAATAAACAATTTATCTTAAAATCCTCACATAAAATGAATAAAACTATATGAACCATTTTTGAATAATAAAATTAATTTATTCTTATTATATTCATAATAATAACCAATAATTTAATCTTAATGTAATGTCTCAGATTTTCCGTGTATTATTTTTAAATATTGTCTGTAATTAATACGAGACTAGGGGCAGAGACATCACATCATTTCGAAGCATAGTGATCCTGGAATGGTGGTTTGAAATATTTTATGATAAGTGAGTTGGCATGTGTTCACAGTTCTTGAAGATCCCAATAGGCTACCTAGACTAAAAATCGGAGGGCACTGTTGCGTACGGGATGACGACTTTACCTAATAACGGGTCTAACCTCGAGTGGCGCAGGTCTAGGGAAAAAGTTAATTTTGGTACGTTTTTTGTAAATTAAATAATATAAATGGCATGGTCCTCCTGTCCACCATATCTTCGACATATTTCTTTTTGGATAGTGCCCCTTCCTTTCATTCCCCTAAAGGTCATGCATCATTTCTTTTTACAAGAGTATGACCCCTTCATCAGGACTTTCTGTGATAGAGTCGGCATCCCTCCGAGAGGCCTAGAGCGAGATCCTATAACCATTCTTGTCCCTAGGTAGAGACAGGCATTGACGTGGCCAACTCTACTGGGTATTGATCTTCTATCTATCTGGTGAATCTTGATAAGTCCCTATATCCACCAGGTCCTTGGTAGTGAACCTCATATGTGTATCATTATCTTCCCCACTCAAGAGTGCGTTCTCCCATAATGATTGTATATATCTATCATGGATTTTCCCAAAAAATAGTCTTTCTCATACAGACGTCATCAGAGCTATCAAAATCATGGAATGAGTTCTCCTTGAACCAGTGCTTTTTGGAATCTTTGAACTAAATCCTTAACAAGGGTATGTAGTTGTGTGACTTATCACTAGACTACAAGTCTGGGTTTTGATTATATCTTGATGGTGTCCTCCCATTATATGTTTAGTAGACATAAACAGTGTAGAGTTGACTATTCCTTTACTTTGTGTATTTTCTTTGCATTTTTTCAGGGTTATCTATTGAGTATTGTTATACTCATCCCTGCATGGGCTATTCTCGCACATGTCATGTCTTGTACAGATGAGAATCCTTTTGATATAGTGATGGTTGGACCAAGACATGACCGAGATTTTTGAGTTCCCTAAAGGCTGAGGTGTTCCTACAGCTATGAGAAGCAGTTCCATTACCTCTTTGTGTTTACAATTTAGACTTTGCAGTTTTTAGACTTGTTTTTTTGTGGTCTTTTATTCTGGCCCATTTAACTTTCACCACTTTACTTTCAGTCGTACTCTGTTGGTGGGGTGTAGTTTTATACGTGCATTTTTTTCCATATAGGTTTTTACATTTCAGCATTTGTGGGATTGTATATGTGTTCATGTGTACAGGTTCTTAGGAAATCCCTTCCATGTTAGTAGTATGCCTACTTTGTGCTAGTCACCAACCCCTGGCCTATTGGAGAAAGGCTTGGGGAGTCGCGGTGTGAGCCCCATCGGGACGGGTCATGACAGTGTAATTTGAACCATTCACTACCGCACAATGATGGGTATCTTTTTAATAATTAATTCCATGTCATAATGAATTAGAAATGAAAACTTTACTCGTTAATGTCACAACGTGATGGAATTTTAAAATGTGCTTCCCCTTTTTAATGGGTTAATCAAATGATGGACATTGATAGGAAATTGATAGAAAATTCTTGAGAATTTGTTGAGCCTTGGAGAAAACTCTCGTCGACAAACGATGAAGAATAAATGAAAATAATCGATGAGCCAACGAGTTGAAGGATCTCGATGATGATTGCATCATGACCTCTTCGTTAGTGATCTATCCCTTTTGAGTAAGGGGTTTGTTATTTAAATTCATTTTCCCCATTTTCATTTTAAACTTCCAACACGGACCAATCCACGAACATGTTGATCTGTGTATCATTAATTCTAATTGGATTGTTTTTGGGGATTAATGCACGATTATTGATTGTTATTTTGATCATTATCCTCTTGATCCCACTAACAAGAGCAGATCAATGCCATGGTGAACGACAATGGAGGTTCATTAGTTAATATGTTTTTTTGGATTTCATCCCCCTTTCTTTTCATGCGTTATTCATGTTCTTCATGGGGTGAAGAAAAATAGATCGGTTCACATCCATTTTGCATTGCAATGATCCAAAATTGGGAGTCTGACATTGTGAATACATAGTGGAGGTGTGACCGTGACGGCGGCAGACGAATCAGCACGGTTCGAGAATTACTGTTTTTTAGCGTTCTTCGCATAGGAGGATCGAAGCGCATTTTTGGGGATGAACAAAGGACCAAAAACAATGGAGACGACTCCAGGACGTCAGGGTGAGCTAGATTCAATAGTTTTTTATCGATCGGACTGACATAATAAAGATCGAGAAAAACTGGAGGCGCGCCAGTGAGAAGCATAATTTCTAAATAATTTCAGAATGTACTGCATGTACATCCAAAGAACACATAGTGCAGTACCAGTGATGGAGTCTAGGGTTTCAAGGGTCATATTGTTATCCCATGATGTGGAACCCCGATCACGCGGTGTGTTGGACCTTCCTCGAAGCCCGACATGTATCTCAGGAAAAACATGGACATGGGATGAATGACACGGCTTCACGACACAATGCGTACTCTCAACGCGGCATGTTAGAGGAGTAAGTACTACCTTAGGACCAAGTGTCTCTGAGAATGGTTTTGTGTAACAGATTTAAGTGTTTTGTGTTTGAATTTCAATCCATGGACTCCAATGTCACTATGGGCGGCCATCGTATCCAAAACCCAGGACTTTGATAACCTGCTTTTCGACTCGGTGCATGAAAACACTAGTTGTGGGGAAATAAAAGATTGGTAAATGCATCATTTAAGAATGGGTTGACTTTTCCATGTCCTTTTTCAGCTATCCAGATATTCTCATTGACTAGCTACATCTTATTTCTTCACAGGATTCTTCTGCGATGCATTCCTACCATGATATAGTAGCACGATCACGAGGATGACCACCTCAGAGATGAGGCTTCGTTACATGGTCCATTTCCCCAAGCATTGCCACTAGGTGGTGCACCTTCTATTCCACAACAAGGGGAGAAGCATGTGGTACCTACAGTATTGACCGATGAGGAGGTTAGGCTGAGCGTGCTCCATGCATTCAAGAGATAGATACCCCTCAGAATCTGAGGCGAGCCCGAACATCATGCGGTTGTCGACTGGATTGAGTTGGTGACTAGATTTTTCTGTCTACTGAGTACACCAGAAGACCAGATGGTGATCTTAGGGGTGATCCTTCTTTAGGTTTCGTCAGGACGATTGTGGAGTCTGACCAAACAGACTCACGATAAGGAGAATCATTCATGGACAGAGTTTGAGCGACTCTTCAAGGAGGTGTTCTCTACAGTTTCCCTAAGATAAGTATGCATACAAGAGATTATTCATCTTTTGAAGGGTAGCATGATAGTAGATGAATATTCATTGAGGTTCACCAACCTCTCCAAGTACTCCATCGATATGGTTAAGGATTAGTACTTTAGAGCCCGTACCTTCACACGAGGTTTACGACATGGACATACAAGAATGTGTCATGCCTCTATGCATTTTGACTTATGCTGGAGTGCTTGAACGAGCCTTAGCGATCGAGAGCTTCTTGAGAGAGCTGAGACATATGACGATAGTCAGCATTAGGCAAATAGGTCTGGAGACCTTAGCAATTGGGATCCGACGTCGGACATAGGGATCATGATGTAGGAGACTTCAGAGGAGGACCCATGATACGGAGTTGTCATTATAGGGGTCTCAGGCTGGATCCAGTCCTCCTTGGGAGGAGTGGTGCTACTCGTGCCACAGAAGGGGACATCTCGCTAGGAATTGTCTAACCCGTCGAGCTACCGACATGGAAGAAGTGGATGGAGCACTGAGGTAAAGGCAGAGTGTGGATCAGGCAGACCCGCCAGGCGGCGGATGTGGCAGAAGAGCAGAGAGAGCTGTAGGTGGTGGAAAACACTTCGACTTACATCCACCACCACAACTAGGAGGTCCACACTAGGCCAAATTTCTAGGGTATAGGGCCGAGGACAACTACATGCGGTTGAGGGGTACAACCCAAGGGCTACATGGATGATCCTAGGTATGATATGGGTCTTTTATACCTTAGTGGACATACTTATAGACACATGTGCTAGTCATTCCTTCATCGCCACATGTCTTGTTTAAAACCTTGTGATTCTGGTAGAGCCATTGACTTGATCCTTATGCATGGATACACCTATGATAGAAGACGCGATGATCACACACCTTTTTAGATAGTGTCATCTTACCCTTGGAGGTGAGAGTTTCAGTTGTAACATCTTGATGGTAGCATCGAGGCCTTATGACGTCATTTTCAGTATGGATTTGTTATCTTCAGTCCATCCATAGATTGACTATTTTAGGAAAATAGTGTGGTCAGTCCATAGTGATGGGATGAGGTTTACATATGTTAAAGAAAACAAGACGAAGACATCACAGAATGAGCTCATTCCTAGCATGGTGCAGCCGGTCACTCATGAGTTGGCTAGCCATTCCCTTGGAGTAGTCAATTGGATAAGCTCCCATTTCCTAGAAGTTGTGGTGGAGTACAAGGACATCTTTCCTGAAGATGTACTAGAACTACCTACCCACTAAGAAATCAACATCTGCATCGACTTAAACCCTGGGATGACACCAATTTTTTCATCATAATATCGGATGGATCCAGCAGTGCTTCGCGAGCTGAGGGTGCAGTTGAAGGATTTGTAGAGAAATGGTTTGTGAGAACCAATGTTTAACCCTGGTGGCCCCGGTCATGTTTTCCATGAAGGTAGATGGATGTTTGATGTTATGTGTGAATAATAGGCACCTGAACTATGAGATAGTGAAGAAAAAGTATCCACTATTGAGAATCGACAACCTCTTCACTTGGCAAAAGGGGAATAGTTTTTCTCAAAGGATGTCATTCGATCATGGATCCGCAGCTATGAATATGTGATGAGGATATATCGATGACAACATTCATATGCCTCTATGGTCACTACCAGTACGTGGTTATGCCTTCTGGCCTGACGAATTCCCCCACAGTGTTTATGGGAATAAAGAACTAGATCTTCGAGCTATACATGGACCAGTTCTTTGTGGCCTTCTTCGAAGAAATCCTGGTGTAGTCGACCTAAGAGGAAGAGAACGTGGGACACCTGTGGATAGTTCTTGATGTACTCTTAGATCACCACCCTTATGGGAATCTCTCAAAGTGACAGTTCTGGATTCAGGAGGACCACATTATGGGACATGCCATCTCAACAGATAGAGTAGGTGTGGACCCAGCCAAGGTGGAGGTAATGTTAGCACGAGAGCCACCTCGGAGAATACAAATGGTGAAAAACTTCCTTATATTGGAAGGATATTATTGGAGATTCATTTCTGATTTCTCATAAATATCAGCACTGATGAATTTATTGACCAGGAAAGGGAAACAATTTCTATGGACAAAGAATTTCCATCAGGCTTTCGAGAAGTTGAGATAGAGTTTGACGAGCACCCCAATCTTGATACTTCCGGAAGAGGCTGTCGACTACATAGTTTTTTATGACACATTCGGGGCCGTGGTTGGTTGTGTCCCAATGTAGAGACATGAAGTCATTGCTTATGGTTTTCACCCGCTTAGGCCACATGAGTGGATCTATTAGACCCATGATCTCAAGTTATTTGGGGTTGTCTTCGCATTGAATATGTGGAAACACTACCATATGGGCCAGTGGTTCATCATCTACTCTTACCACAAGAGCCTCAAGTACATCTTCTCACACAAGGATATAATTTTGAGGTAGAGGAATTGTCTAGAGTTCCTCCAGGACTATGAAATTGAGGTCATATATACTCCTGGTATGGAGAACAGGGTGGAAGATTCTCATAGTAGAAGGTCATGTTTACAGCTGTTGAGCGAGGCGACAGAGAAGTTAGCCACCTTTCAGTTTTCCATCATGGATGGTGAGGATAAAACTTACCTACAGTCGATGGTTTTTATCCATTCAATCATATTATGATTTAGGGAGGCACAACATGGGGATGTCTACTATGAGGATTTATATGCTTAGTTTTCCATAGGGAATGATCCTGACTGATATTTTCAAGGTGGAGAGCGCATAATTCATTTCCATTGAAACGCTGGTGTACCAGTATCATTGCAGGAATATGTCTTGAAGGAGTTTCATACATCCTCGTTGGAGGTACATCCAAGAGTGGAAATGATGTACCATGATCTCTAATGACAGTTCTGGTGGTCAAAAATTTAGAAGGCAGTAGTAGAGGTCGTTTCTCGGTGCCTCGTTTTCTAGCAGATGAAGGCTGAGCACCATGTTTCCAGTGAGATTATCTCATCCTTGGACATTCCTGAGTTGAAGTGGGATGTAAAATCGATGGAATATGTGATATTCATACCACGGATACCCATGGGGCATTATTCCATCTGGGTGATTATTGACTGACTCACAAAGTTGTCCTGCTTCCTAGCTATCAATGAGCAGAGTTTTGTAGAGAGCATGAGACGCCTCTACATGCAGGAGATAGTTCGGCTTCATGGAGTCCCCTCGACAATAGTCACTAGTGCAGAAATCATTTTTTACGTCACCAATTTTTTCGTCGGTTATATATAACCGACGTAAAAATGTTGCGAGTAGATTTTTAACGTCGGTTATTTTAATAACCGATGTTACAAATCGCGCCTGTTGGGTTTTTACGTCGGTTATTTGGAAACTGACGTAAAAACCCCCCGCGCAATGGTTTTTTATGTCAGTTATCTTATAACCTATGTAAAAAACCAAATCACGGGGGGTTTTTTACGCCGTTTATAAAATAACCGACGTAAAAAACCCATAGATATCTCGTTTTTTACGTTGGTTATAAAATAACCGATTTAAAAAACCAAAGCGTGGGAGCTTTTTTAAGTCGTCTTGAAGATAACCGACGTTATAAAGTTAAAAAATAGTTTATAACGTCGGTTATATAATAACCGACGTTATATAAAATTTAAAAAAATTAAAGCCCGTGGACTGTCATTTACGATTTTCCGATGGACAGTCCGCCGGCTTGTCTCTCTCTCTCGCGGTAAACCCTAATCGGCTCGTCGATCGACCTGCGTTAAACTCATTTTGGATTCATTGTTTATCTTCTTCACTCATCTCGGATCTATAATCTCAACTCGCAACATTCATGTAAGCCTTTCACGAATTTATTTCTTTCGTTTTTGTTTCGATTCTTGATGTGATTTTCGTTCGTTTGTGAATCTCGTGGAATTTTTTGTTATTGAAAATGGTTATTATGTCCATTCAACTCGCAACATTAAACTCGCAACATTCAACTCGCAACATTCATGCAGGTGTATTTTGGATAAGTATATTTTTATCACTTATTCTAGATTTTAATTCTGATATACACTTTACGATTCTATTGTACAATGAAAAAGTAGATTCATTAAAGCTTCTTAAACCATTTATACTTCATCTTTTCATCTGAAATACTAATCAGTAACAACACCAATATGATCGCTATATTGATCTATCTGAATACGAGAAACTTCATTACGAGCAACCTCTTAAGTATATAAATAAATCAATATCTGATAAAAATATTACTATGACCATGAGAACATAGATATTTGACTTCACAACCATTCAAATTATTCAATCATTTAAGTAGAATAATTAATTTTAAAACATTGAGGATTAGCTTCAGCAAAATCTGAAAAATAATGGGTGGTATTGTAACGTTCCATTCTTCCAGCAACATTATTATTTCCTACTTAGCTGGAATGTGTCTTTCTGGATGATGATTGGTAGTACATATTTTCTTAAAATCATATTTTCAATATGATTTTCCAGAAAATGATTTTCATGAATGAAATTGGACCAGGTACAATCGGTTATACCTATCCTTAAAATTTCATTCAACATTCTTACATCATAATTTTTTTTTCAAAAAATTATGATTTTTAGAACTCCTAGATCAGAAAACCATCATCTGTTTTCATCTGCATTCATAAAAATATCAATTCATACCTATTACAATCAAATATTTCATTCTGGACTCATGGTGAGTCTGATAATACATTTCTTCTTTCAGTCATCTCCTAAAAATGATGGACCTTTTCATGCAAAGTGTATCTGATTTCATGAATATGATGGTATGTCCGATTATCAACAAAACCATGTGAGGTGATTTCTTTTAGATATTGTAAGTTTTTTATGTATTAAAACATGTAATAAAATAAAATAAGTATATGTTTTTGTTTGTTTTAAGTTTGTTTTGTTTAAATTATCATGTTTATAACCATTACATGAATTTTAAAATGCTTATTTTTGTTCAATGACAATTACTCTACCATGTTTACAATGTTTACCAGGATTACCATTTTTACCATTTTTACCATCTTGACCATCTTGACCATCTTTGCCATCTTTACCATTGTTTAACATTCTTACCATATTACCAAGGTTTACTATTATGTAACTTAGTACAATTTTCTATTTTCTGTTTACAGTAGTATTAAAATATTTGAATTTGTATATTTGTTCACTGAAAATTACATTACCATGTTTACAATGTTTACTAGGTTTACCATTTTTTCCATTTTTTACCATCTTGACCATCTTGACCATCTTGACCATCTTTGCCATCCTTAACATTTTTTAACATGCGTACCGTATTACCAATGTTTACTATTATGTAACCTAGTACACTTTTCTATTTTCTGATTACAGTAGTATTAAAATATTTGAATTTGTATATTTGTGAACTGATGTTTGTTTTTTTGATTTGAAGGATAATGATAGATCAATCAGAGGATCAACCACATGATTCTGGAGAGGAGCATATTACTGGTCATACCTCTGGGGATGAACATTCACATGCTCCTATTACGACAAAGACTTCAAAGGTTGGTAAACGTGGGTGCACACGTTTACCAAAATTATCACTTGCATGTACGCAGGATCATAGGATATTAGTTGAGTTTGATGATGATGATATTCCTAGTGGTCCGAATGCCAAATATTTTAAGAGTTTTGCTGCAACTCAGGCTAAGACCAAAGTAAGCATTCTGTATGATGATTGGAGAGGTGTGGATAAAGAGATTATCTCTCAGTTGTGGGAGACGATTTTGGTAAGAACTTTTTTCATCGTTTGACCATTCTTTTAATTTTTCTAGTATATATAATATATTTAACCTCTTCTTTATCAGATGACATTTGATATTCCTGACACTGGAGGAGTCAGGAAGAAATGATTATCGTTGGCTGCCATGAGATGGGGGGATATCAAATCAACCCTATCACCTGATTTCATTTATGGTTATAGGAGTCATGACAATCCATGTCGTATATATCCTTTTGTAGATGAAGAAACATGGAGACAGTTTTTTGAAAGTAGAAAAAAAGAGTCATTTCTGGTAAGGGCAATGTAAACTTTTATAAACGTTCTTATATAAATGATTTTATTAATGTTATGTTAATGATTTCTTTTTCTTAAATTACAGAAAATAAGGAAAGCTCGTCAGGAGATCCAATCTAATAATGTATATCCTCATAGTTTATCTCTGGGAGGGTATACAGTATTGGAAGAAAAAATGATAGCGGAAACATTTCAACAACTAAGAGCTGAGTCTTCAAGCTCTGGAGAGGTGGCCCCTCCATCCCCTCCATCTAGACATGAAAAATTGAAAAGAGCTCAGAAGGGAAAAAAGGGATATATCTTTCAGAAGAATCTAGAATCGTAGCTGAGAGGATTGTATGATATCTATTTAATTTATTTAAGTTAACTTTTTTCTTCATCTAAGTTTCAATCATTACATAAATGTTCAATTAATTAATACAAGAATCTCTTGAGGAGCAGAGTTCAGAGGGGACATTTACAGCTACTGGGAGGGAAGATATTTTATTTGCAGCATTGGGAAGGCTCGAACATCCTGGTCGTGTAAGAGGATATCCGGCAGGTGTATCGATAAGAAAAGTGTTTCCACATTCTTCAACTTCTAACATTGATGGGGTTTATAAAAAAAAATAGAATCCTTGGAATTTGAAGTTCAAAATATTAATGCGACGATGGAAGACAAGATTAGAGAGTCAGTGCAGTCTATGTTTACAGAAATGGAAAGACAATTTCATACTGCAGCTCCCACTCCTCCACCTCCCCCTGCAGACCCCATTATTTATCCTCCACCTCCGCTAGTAGCTCCCACTCCCCCACCTAAGCCTGCGGACCCCATTTTTTATCCTACGCCTCTGCCACAGCTTCCTACATATTTCGAGTTGTATGTTGATGATTCTCAACATCATATAGTAGAATACGGTTTGGTATATTGTATAGGAGATACAGTTCATCATCAACAATTAGAGGTAGAGAATCAGAGGGTCACTGTACAGGATATTATAGATAGATCATCTAGGGTACCAATACCTACAGATGAGGTGGCGACAATTGGACAGAGTATTGTCCATTTTTTAGTTTGGCCATCCAGACTTCTTCGACTCATTACCATAGAGGTATGAATGTTATATCTTTTATTTTATTTTTTTATAAAAGTTGTTTTATCATTTGAAAACTACTATAATTATCAATTTTTATTTCACATGAATACTTCAAAGGTAAAGAAATATTGTATAGACAACAACAAAGACAACAGACTATGACATCAGATACAGATTCCAGTGGACTTGACAGATTGTCAAGATATTCACATTTGTTGTTGGGTTTTTATGAGTTTCCAATGGAATCTCATGTTTTTGGACGTGAAATAAGTGTGGGGATTAAAAAATCTGATATCATGGAGCTTGTTACTAGAGATAAGTTGGGCGTCAACGTGGTACAGATTGTTTCCATGTAATTCATAACACCTTTTCCCTACGTTATATTTATTAAAAATGTATACTTGTATATGTTTTGTATTATGTATCTTTATAAAATTTGTGAGAGGAATGAACTGAAAGAAGTATATGGATTCATGGATCCACAATTGATTTCCCCTGAAGCATTTTCATTGACTACGGAACAAAGAATGGTTTATATAGATGAAAGATTTGAAAAGAATATAATCCAACAATGTTGGATGATGCCTTTTTGTGAGAGGTATGAAACACATTTCTCTCAAAGAGTTAATTATCTTTTAACATAAAAAACCACTAACATTAAATTTCCTTTTATCAGTAATCATTGGATGTTAGGGATTTTTTTCCCAAGGGAGAAAGCTCTTTATTGGATATGCTCTGTTCATGGTGATGTGCAGGCATATTTTAAGAATATATTGGAAAAGTAAGTTTCAATTTCTCAATAGTTTTATATATTATAATGAATTTTAAATTTACACCATTCGTATTATTTTCTAATAGTGCATGGGTCTACTTTAGAAAAAACACAATGAAAAGAAATGCAAAGATCAAATATGTAAATGTGAAGGTAAATTTCCATTTATAATTTGTACTTTTTGATTTATTACATAAAAATAATATATTGAATTTACACTCATTCAAAACAGAATTGTCATGAACAACAAGGCATCATCGAATGTGAATATTATTTGTTATGATTTATGTATGAAATAATAACAACTGGGATAGTTGTGAATTTTGACCTGGTACTATTTCCTCTTAACCTTTGCCATAATATTTCAATTTGATTTATTCATTATACACGTTAACTATCTTCTTTTTCATCGATAGCTTTTTGATGACCCTCAACCCTATACTGCTGAAGACATCAAACACGTAAAAGTAGAGTGGTCAAATTATTTTACATGTTTGATTGAATTTTAGCTGTTTGTAATGTAAAATGTAATTTTGAATATTGTCGTTTTAATTGTGTATTTGGTAGTTGTTTAGGTTTGATTTAGTTTTTTTTTGAATTTGACAGTGTAAGTTTTTAATGTTATATAAGTGAATGCTTAATTTTTCTCTACTTCTTGTTTTGGTCTACTTTTGATGGTTCTTCTGGTATGGATTTGGGTCTGTGGGGGAGGGGTTCCAAGGGTGTTGGGGTGTGTTCAGTGGGGTTGGGGGTGTCCAGCGGTCTGGGAGGGCTGTTCGGTGGGGTGGGGGGACAGTCCTGGGGGGTTGCAGGGATGTCCAGGGGTGTGGGAGTGATGTCCAGGGGTGGGGGGTTTTCCATGGGTGTGGTGGGGCTGTCAAGTAGGGTGAGGGGGTGAGGAGGTGTTGTTCAGGCGGGTGGGGGTTGTCGAGGGGTGTTTGCGGGTGTCCGGTGGTCGGGTGGCAGTCCAAGAGTGTGGTGGGGGCTCCAATGGGGTGGGGGAGGGTTGTCCAAGGGGTATACATGAGGGTGGGAGCTCCAAGGGGTCGGGGAGGGCTGTCCAGGGGGTATACATGAGGGTGAGGGCTCAAACGGGGTGGGGGAGGGCTGTCCCTGGGGTATAAATGAGGGTGGATGCTGTCTAGTGGGTAAGTTTTATATGTGATCTATGTACATGCTTAATTTTGATGTACTTCTGTTTTTGTGGTATGATATCTTGATTTGTTTTCTGGTTGATTCTGGAGGAGAGAAGATCACTGCATTCTGTTTAAAAAAAATATTTGGGTTTATCACGTCAGTTATTTAATAACCGACATGATAAAATGCCTGGAAAATAGTTTATCACGTCAGTTATTTAATAACCGACGTGATAAAAGGTCTGCAGAATGGTTTATCAAGTCGGTTATTTAATAACCAACGTGACAAAACGCCTGGAGAATGGTTTATCAGGTCGGTTATTTAATAACCGACGTGATAAAGGGCCTGAATAATGGTTTAGCACATCGGTTATTGAATAACCGACGTGCAAAACGGCCTGGAATATGGTTTATCATGTCGGCTATTATATAACCGATGTGATAAACTACCTCCCTCCGGTTTATCACGGCGGTTATACAATAACCGACGTGATATACCCCCCTCCCACGGTTTTTCACATCGGTTTTATATGAACCGACGTGATAAACCACGCTTAGCCCGGTTTATCACATCGGTTCTTATAGAACGGACGTGATAAACCACCCTCACCCCAGTTTATCACATCGGTTCTATATGAACCGACGTGATAAACCCCCTCGCCCCTGTTTATCACGTCATTTGTTTAAGAACAGACGTGATAAACCATTGTCCAGGCCGTTTATCACGTCGGTTCTTCAATAACTGACGTGATAAACCATTCTCCAGGCCCTTTATCATGTCGGTTCTAAAATAACCGACGTGATAAACCATTCTCCAGGCCCTTTATCACGTCGGTTCTAAAATAACTGATGTGATAAACCATTCTCCAGGCCCTTTATCACGTCAGTTCTAAAATAACCAACGTGATAAACATCGCGATTTTATGTTTTTGACGTCGGTTTTTAAATAACTGATGTCAAAAACCTTATTTATAATGTCGCACGTATTAACGTCGGCTAGAAACCGATGTAAAAAATTAAAAATAACCGATGTAAAAAACGTTTTCTGCACTAGTGAGTCTTGAATTGAGATGACATCATCACATCCCGGTTATGGAATGGATTACAGAAGGATTTTGGGACATAACTATGCTTACGAAAGGCATTCCACCCCCAGACCAATGGTCAGACATAGAGGACCATTCAGGTTCTGGAGGACATGTTTCATGCCTGTTTCATGGACTTCAGTCGCATTTAGGAGGACCACCTACCTATGGTGGAGTTTACATATAATAATAGATACCACTCTACCAATGGTATGGATCCATTCAATGCATTATATGGGTGACCCTTCCGGTCACTGCTTTGCTGGACCGACCCCGGAGAGTCCTCAATCATTAGTCCAGAGTAGGTGCGAGATACCACCATGATGGTGCAGGTCTTCTGAGAGTAGATGAAGACTGCACAGATCCGTAAAACGTCTTATGCTCGTTGACGATGGAGACCTCTAATGTTTGAGGAGGGAGACCATGTATTTCTTTGGGTCTCACCTCATCAAGGATTACAGAGATTTGGCTGACGTGTAAAGATATCTTTGAGGTTAATCAGACCATTCCAGATACTTTGTAGTGTTGGTGAGGTGGCGTACCGCTTTGCATTGCCGCCATAGTTGCATCGGGTACAAGATTTCTTCCACATGTCGCAGTTGAAGAGGTACATGCATGATCCATCCCATGTCATTGATTGTGGATATCTCAACATCATGGATGGAGTGACCTTTGATTAGTACTCAGTGGAGATCGAGGATTGGAAATAGTGGATCTTTTGTGGGATGTCGATTACCTTGGTGCCTGTTTGGTGGCAGTAGAGAAATCTTCTGGAGGGCATGTGGGAGTGGGAGGCTCAAATCTGTGCTCGGTACCCAAATCTTTTTTAGTAGTCTTTTTTGGGATTTTATTGGGAATAAAGCCCCAAGGTGGGGAGAATGTAATCTATCGGATTGTCCATGTATTATTTTTAAATACTATATGGAATTATTATGAGACCAGGCATAGAGACGACACATCATTCCGAGGCCTAGTTATCCCAGAATGGTGGTTTGAACTTTTTTATGTTATGTTAGTAGGCATATGTGAACGGTTTTGGAGGTTCCCAAATGGATTCCTGTATTAAAAATATGAGGGAACTGTTACATCCGGGATGATGACTTTACCTAAGAACGAGTCTAACCTCGACCGGTGCAGGTTGAGGAAAAAATTTAATTTTCAGGAGTTTTCAGTAAAATAAAATAAAATAAACAGCATGGTCCTCTTGTCCACCATATCTTGGACATGTTTCGTTTGTGTTAGTGCCCTTTATTCTTGTTCCCCTAATGGTCAGGCATAGTTTCCTTCTACAGTTGTATGATTTCATTAGTAGGACATTCTGTGATAGAGTTGGCATCACTCCGAGAGGCCCAGAGTGAGATCCTCTATTCATTCCTGACCCTAGGCAGAGTCAGGCATCAATTTGACTAACTCTACAGGGCATTGATCCTCTACCAAGATGGTGAATCTTGATGAGTCGTGGTATCTTCCATTGCCCTAGAAGTGATCGTCATCTGTGTATCGTGATCTTCCCTACTAAGAATTGTGTTCTCCCGAAATGAGTGTATCTATCACTCATGGATATTCCCACTGAATATTGCTTCTTGGATGGATTTCATCAGAGCTATTAGAATCATGGATTGAGTTCTCCCAAATGATTGCTTTGTGGAATCTGTGAACTGAATCCCTAGTGGGGTTATGTAGTTGTTTGACTTGTCTCTAGACTATGGTTCTAGGTTTTGAGTATATCTAGATTTTTTCCCGCATTATATATTAAGTAGAAATATACAGTGTAGGGATGAATGTGTCATTCATTTGTGTATTTGATCTGTATTTTTTTCAGTGTCCTATACTGAGTATTATTATACTCACCCATACACGGGCCTTGCCTGCATGTGTCATGTCTTCTGTAGACGAGCAGCCTTTTGACAGAGTCCAGGGTGGACTAGCACAAGACCGAGCATTCAGAGTTCCCTATAGGCCGGAGAGTTTCTATAACTACGATCAGTAGTCCCAGTACCTCTTGGTGTTTACATGTTGGACTTTGCAGTTATCAGGCTCTTGTTTTTGGTGGGCTTGTATTCTGGCCTAGTTTACATTCAACACATGAAAATTAACAATTATGTTCTATAATATCATGACAAAAAAATTTTAGATATACAAAAAAAACTATATTTATCTTAATCTATTCAAAATAAATTTTACCCTATTGATGGTTGTTTTCATATTCGGAACATTTGTTTTACCATTTTAATAATATATTTAATTATACATTAATGTTTAGTGTTATGTGAAACATGATTTATAATATGAATATATTTATTCCAGAGGAATTTATTTATAATAATAACTCTTGACCATACAATATGTTCTTTTAAGATACATACAATGTACAGATTCTACTAAAGAAGAAATGATATAATATAAATTATTATTTATTAATTTTTTCCATCTATTATAAAACTATACCTAACACCCAATGTATCTAAAATTTTCTTCATTTTCTGCCATCAATCCAAAATTGGTTCTAATGGAAACCCATTTTATCCACCCTTTTGAAGTTATATCTAGGTTATCTACCCAAGCCCGTTGAGTCTTACATACCACCAACATCAACCAGATACATTCATAATAGTTTGAGACTGTAAACTTTACCAGTCATCCTTATCCATTAATTTTATTTTTCAATATTTATGATATCCATAAATATCACTTGATGTTGCTTTATACACATTGAAATGATGTAATATTTTTATGGACTCGTGAATCAATTCATTTTGACTGATATAAAAAATGTATGATGGAGGGAGTGTAATTTAATATGGAATGACGTATTTCAATAAATATTGTATCAAACCATTATTCCTATGTTATAATATTTTCCATGGATTAGAATAGGGCTATAGAAACCCGAAAATGGTGTTTTGATGGTGGTTATATTATATTATGATGCAATGGGAACTAGATCCCCTCTCATTGCAATCATATTCTACAAATAATTAGTTGGAAAATAAAAAAAAATTATAATTTAATTGAAAAATATATTTTGACCATAATTAGAAAATAGAAAAAAATTAAACTCATAAAAACCAGAATTTAGATAAATAAAAACCTAGATTTCATAAATACCCTTCATTGCTGTAAGATGTGAAATTATATCACAATTTTTTTTGGACTCTCCCAAATAATTTTGATTCCTATGATCCTTAAGGTATTTTTTATCTAAATATAATCACATGATATGATTGATTTGTATGCAATTGTTTGATCTTTATTAAGTTGTACATTTTATTGATAAGAAATAATTCCAATTCAGGGACAAAGACAATAATTAAAATAATATTACTCCATGTTAAATATAAATATCTTGAAAAAACCTAAAATTATCAATTTGTAATCTATGGATATATTTAGTGAATATAAATTAATCACACTCCTCTCATATGTGGGATTATATTAAAAAATTAATTAATTTTATAATGTAATAATAATAATAAACACAACCACATAAGAAACAAAATCAAATTCCAAACCACAAATTACCCATAAAACCCCAATAAATAAAACCCCCAAAAATTATATCTTATAACTTTAAGTATAGATAATTTATTTATAAAAACTAATGGGACTCAAAATTCATAAAATATGAATTTCATTGAATTTATTGTTGAAACACAAAAATGAGCAATGAATAACTAATATATGAAAATTCAATTAACCAGATATCATTTGAATTGTACAGTTTGTCATGAAATATATTAGGATTTTAAATAGAAATAGAAAATATAGACTGTAGTAATCAATTAATAATAAAAATATGTATTTCATCACATTAAGTCAATATTTAATCTTTTCATCTTAAATAATGATTACTAGGGTTTATGTACAATAATGGTTATAAGTATGCACCATGTGAATGAGTAAAATATCATAAAAATTGATTCATTTATTCTAAATTTTGTTGAATAATCATATATTAGAAACTAAATGGATGAATACTCCTTCCAAATTTTTTTATTTATTAACAACATATAGACCCCCTGTTACGAAATATAATTAATCAGTGTAAGATAACTTCATGAAAAATATCATGGTGTTTCGTAAGATCATTTTTGTGAATTTTGGAAAATTACATCATCTAAACACATTTACCATCCATCAGTTGTTCCATCCCAAAAAATTTTAAAAATTTGTAAATCATTAAAATTAAATATAAAATGGTTTATTAATAGTGGTATCTTATAGGAACATCATTTTGATATAGACCGTTATTGATCAACACAAATAAATTCAACATGAATAACTATTTTAAAAAATATTAAAATACAATTGATTGATCAATAACTTAAATATGTTATTATTTATTGAGATAATATGTTATATATAATGCCAAATCATTCCATACATATCCATACATCTTTCTCAAAATTATATGTAAACAATAATAACCTAGTTTTAATTCTTAATAACCATTGATATTTCAATATATATATACTATTGACACTTATAAAATTCATATATTCATATCTAGAAATTATATTATATAAATTTTCACAACCTAATAAAATAAGAAAATGTTTATTTTAGGCATCCCATCAACTATCCAAATTCCTCTAACAATCTTGATCATGGTTAATCTTTTCACAATTCCACCTCAATCTTCAATGGGTGTTATTTATCGATTCATATGACACAAATCTGTCGTCTACAAACAAAATAATGAAACCTTTCACAACTTGAGAGACAAGGAACATATCTAACAAAACAATTAATCATATTCATCACATTATGTCAATGTTATAAATCACAGTTTCTCAAATTATCATGCATCCTATTAATATTGTTTTGGTCACTTCCATAAATTAGTTATCAATTCACATAACGAGATAACATAATGATTATACTCATCATATTAACTCACTACAGTGGAATAAATTCCACATAATTCAGATTATTATCTAATTAGGTATTAATATGTTATCATGAATTAATAAACCAAAATATAAAATTATTTAATTTTAGATTATTTATTAAATTATTTAAAAAATAATAATCTTAATACACATTAGTAAACACAAATTCAATGTATATTTACATATTATATATATATTTATCTTATTATAAAATAATATTTCGACATATATGGAAAATATATTTGTATATGAAATTAAATTAATAATATTATACATAATTGACCTACTTTTTTATATTAAAAGATGATGCATAATATAAAAATGAATGAGGCCAATTACTTAGTAAGGTAAAATGATAACGATTCATGTAATAATATATCATATGATTATAAAAATGATAGAAATATCCATATATGAAAAATATAATTACAAAATGAATATGGTTATAGAAACAATGTAAGTAATATTATGGTATGATATTACAATCAAATATAAATAATTTGAATATATAACAATAATAGGGTAAGTGTAAAATCATGACATATACTATAGAAAATAATTAAAAACCATAATAATGGTCACAAGCCACAATATCATAAATAATTAATGTCGATCAAGAGTTAGAATAAAAACAATAAAATATATCATGGATATCTACCATGAAATTTATATAACATTAAACTATGATATATCCTTATATCCCCAAGTATATTGATCATTTTCTAACAACCCAAGTTCTATAATATAGGAAACAAGAGATAAAAAAGTTGTCCCATAATAATTTCTTGAGGTATAATTCTTTTTCAAATTCGATGGAATGATGTAAAATTGTTTTTGGAACAATAAAATAATGGTAAAACATAAATATGAAAATCATTAGAAAATAATATTATAATATTTCTTAGAGAAAAACATTGTATCGAAATTTGATTCAAATAATACCTAACTGATTACATAAAAGTTAATTGTGAATAATATAAAAAAGGTCGCATCGTTCCATCACAAAAACCGGATGTATAATATAAAAATGTATAGAGTGAAGCATTATTTATTTGAAATATTTGTATGATTGTAGATATTATAGAGAAATAATTTAAAATGGGTGAGGAGACATGATAATTATATTTCATTACCGTTTTTAGAAAATTCACCAAATCTAATGATAGATTTCCAATGAAAAATCAATTTTATAATCTGAAAAATATTATTTTTGAATATTATTTTTTTATTAAACCTAAAAATAATAGCCCTATGAAAATATTTAATGGTTAATATGATGAAATATTATGTTCATTATATATATTACATAGAAACTAAAAAAATACCCTTCTAGGCATTTTAAAAACATTTATAGAAAAATGAAATTGATGAAATGATAAAAAAATTACATTTTAGTAGATAGATAAATAAATTGTATGGTTACAAAAAATAATATATATTTATAAATTAACATAATAGAAAGAAATAATTTGGTAATAATTTATATGGATATGGTAGATAAATATTTGATATAGAGGATGAGGATTATTTTTAAAAATAATAAATTTTAAAATTGAAAAAAAAAATTATGAAATGAAATTATTAATATATAAAAACATATTTATAATAGAAAAATGTATAAGAATTATATAATTTTAATAACATATAAATGTATAATTAATATATCAAAAGAAAATAGTTTATCGATAATGGAAATGAATCAGTAATGAAAATTCATTATAATTTATTCTTCCTTAGAAAGGTTCAATATAAAAACATGTTGAATCAATTTATGTTTACAATTAACCAATTAAAGGTCATTATAACACCACGATCCCAGAATCTAGGGGCAATTGAATTATTTTATCACATTTTCAATATTACAAGGAATCAACTCCAAAAGGACCAATCGGTTCTACAGTTTTCAAAAACTAGATTACATGAATTATATCTTTATTATATTAGGAAAAATAAAATAAATATGTTACAAAATGAAATGAAATGAAAAAAATCCTGGATAACATTTTCTGAAATTCCATCACAATAACATGGGTACAAGAATAAAAATAAGGGTGAGTTTAAATAATAAATATGGGTTATGTATAGAGAAATAAATCATGAATCAATAATTAATTATTTATATGGAAGGGTAAATAACTGAACACATATTCCATTTAAATATCTAGATAATTCATAACCAATTTGTAATGATAAATAATAGAAACCCGCGACAGTTAATCAATAATATTATAACAAAATGAATCCATATATATTTTTTAAGAAAAAAATTCATGGTTAATAATAATAATAAAATAATTATCAATAATGAAATTATTATTTATAGAATTCCATGATTTCTAGGTATTTGTTACCTTAACCATCCAGACCATTCCCAACTTGTTTTACCATACCAGGTAGAAACCCATTTAACTTGGCCAAGTGATTTATCTCATGAGACCATTGATGCATCAATGCTATTATATTAAACGCTAACCAAACCATGTCACACCGGTCTAAATATTTCAATATATATATATATTTAATAATATATTCAATTCATAAAAAATTACTCTTAACAAATATACTTATTGATTATAGGGGAAGATTTATAAATACTTTCCTTATTAATATAATAACATTCAATATCACCACTATATGAATAAATGGAGTAAGGCTTGAGAAATAATAATATCCATCATAAAAAAAAGTGTATAATTAATAAAAATTTAACATTATATGAAAATTTATTACAATAAAGTTATAGTCTCAAGAGACTGTGTACAATCAGAAAGGAAAATGATATTAAAATGACAACTTGTATCACTTTAATAATTTCATGTTAAAACCACTTGGGTGAGATAATTAAAATTGAAATATGAAATCTCATAAATAATTAATTATCTATGATTTTAAGTGAAAAATATTTAGTATATACACCGTATATAGTTGAATTTATGTATAAATACATATAATTATCAACTGAATGTAAATTTCAATGAAAACCCTGTCCTTGAGTCTGAGTAGTCTTGTGTGTGATTTTCTTCTAGAATAATAAACTTATAATAAATATTTACATGATCAAGAGATTTCTTCACATATATTATTACATTTATTTTATCTTTTAATTGGTCATATACAACTAATAAATCAACTGTGTTTAAGTCAGATTCTTTGACTATACTTGACTTCTATGTCAAAAATGACTAATGTTCGTTGAATATGGTGATGGATTTCATTATATAACACATATATAATTATAATCATGAAATAATTATAATATATATATATATATATCAATTAGGGCTTATGGAACAATCATTTAATATGGTTGTGATTAATGTGGAATCTTTATGATTATACAGATGGTAGGTCGTACATATGCATGACCAACATTTCTATTTTTCTATTATCATTATGGTGAGAGGGAATATAAAATTTATAATTATAAATATATAAATATGTCATAAATACCATATAATATAATAAACAACATTACTGTATATAATTATTTTTATTCAAAAGGAATCACATTAGTTCGAGGTGGTTGTAAACCACACTTCCACAGATGATGTTTTTACTCTATCATTGTGTGAATGGGTAACATAAAAAATGATATATTATATTAATATAAATGTATTTATTAAATTAATACTAAAATTATATCATTTCTATCATACATATTAATTATATATGAATTTAGATAAATCAATAATATTTAGTGATAAGAAATAAAATTCATGGTTTATGGAGATGACATGTTCAATATACTCATGAACGTTGCTTCCATTTTATTATTGGATTAAATAAATTAAATGAAAATTATATATATGTATTTTAGAATTATATTAATAGATTTATTTCATATATATAACACTTAATTTATTAAATCCTTCCTTAATACATTCCATGTAATGAGTTAATGAAAAAAATCACTTTGATGATGCAGTAGTCCACATGTCGAAAAATGATGTTATCAAATTCTCATAAAATGAAGGCATGAAGGTATGTGTTATATAATAATTAAATAATAATAAATATATTAAAATAATATAATTATATATATATAAATATTTATATATTTATATCATATATACACTAAAAATCCTTCATTATTATGAAACATTAATGGTGGTAATGGAATAATTAATGAAATTGATTTACAAGGTGGTAGTATATCGTATACATGAATGATGATTGTGTATACCATTTGATGGATGTGTGAAAATGTATACATAAAAAAATACGGTTAAAACGTCCCATTATATTGAGGATACTCATTTAATTATGTAATCAACATATAATATTAATTGAAGGGATATATAAATAAATTAAATAAAGGTTCTCATCAAAGAACATCACCTCTCTTTTGGGTAACTATATTTGGTTTATACCAAAATAGAAAAATGGTATTCATTATTAAAAAATATAGGATTATAGGATGAATTAATGTATGTAAGAAGTTTATTACGGTAGGGATTGAACTTTAAAAATGGCATGAGGTGTGTGAATAATTGATAAGACATAAGTGCATTTTTTTGTGTGAGAGGACCGATATTCTTGTAAATATAAAAAAGATAACATTTTTGAGTGGTTTCCCCTACAAAATGTTCATAAAATAATTATAAAATATTTATAAATATGTGTAATGTTATTATTATGTAAAACTAATTGATTTGGACACGTTTCTAGGAAATGTTTTCCCATAAGATTATCGTTTAATAAGTAAGTAATCTTATTATTACATTAATATCTATAAATAATTGTAATTACTTTCAATTTTTTTCCTCATAAAAATAAATTGAAAATTTGGGATACTATAAATTTTTAGGATTGATAATATGGAAAACATTTTTAGAAATTTTAATATCATATTTTATAAAACTAATTTAAAATTAATCCAATTGACAATATGAGAAAGCATAGTTTTAATGTAATAATGTATAACAAAATTGAAATATTTTTATCCATTTAAATTTATATTATATTCAATGACCTAAATTCAATTAATTTTTTTATAATTTACATAATTGTACTTATAAACCTATTAAAAATATAATTGAACATAAAACATAATTTAGATAAAAAATAAATTTTTGGTTTCAAATTTAGTATTTTTTACTATTAATTAAAATATAAAATTTCCAAGAAAAATATTATAAATTCACCCAATTTTATTTATGAAAATACTTTCTAAAAAATGAAAATAATATTTTAAAATATAATTTACCAAGGTTTCAAAATTTATTTTCCAAATTGCATTTCCAGTAAAAGGAGAGAGTATTTGTTTTTTTAATATTACAACTTTAACATGTAAAATATGATTTGTTCTAATTTTATGGATATAAAATGTATTAAATCAATATATTTTTTTTAATCTGTGTAATCATAATATAGTTATATTATACACACCCTCAAAAATGGATAAAATATAAATTCTATATTAAAAACAATATTAAGGGTATATTATTGTTAACTAAAAATTTTTCTACCATGTAACATAAACCATCGATAAAATTCAGTATTATGTGTCACAAAATAGAACATAAAATTTAATTTATCTCATTATAATTTCAATGTTTATTGTATCATAATATTTTCATGGTGTTTTGTATAAATATAGATAGAAAAAAAATTATATTTAATCTCAATGTTATAAATTGTAATGTTTTGGGGATATTACATTCTCTACACCTTAAAATAAATAATTTCGTAAAAATATAACCATGAACACTGTAATAGGGGGTTTCATATTTGAAATTAAAACATTAAAAAAACCCCCAAACAATAAAATTGGCTAACAACACATCATTTTAATATGAAAGAAAGGGAAAAGAAAATTTCCACACAAAACAAGGCTTTTGAATAAAAGAACAATAATATAAAACATAGACACATTAATGAAATCAATCTTCCACATAATGATGAAGAGTAATATAGAACATGTTAGTGAATACATGTTCTAACCAGAAATACACAAATCCATGTTTTTAAAAGGGACATTGATATCATAAAAATAATGATAATATGATAAATATTTTGTATCAATACCTTTTTTATAATCATGATTAATTATTTCAATCAATAAAATTATAAGTATATATTTAAATTAAAAAAATATTATCGTATGGTTCTGACTTGAACTATTTCAACTATATTTCATTGAAATTTTTTTGCCATATTGTAAAGTAATACAAAAATATCTACATTATCATCCAAATATGAACATAAAATATTTCATAAATGGTTAAATTTCCCAAAATATAATGATCAAACACATTATAAGGAATGAAACATGATTTATAAAGTTAAATAATAATTAGCATTAATCAAATGTTAATTTTTTATTGAATCATCACATAGAAACATGTGAAACCCTTCACCGTGTATTCTCTTGAAACATTTTAAAATTTGAATTAAAATAAAAAATAGTTCGAAACTTGAATTATACCTTTTTCCATGAGTAAAACACTTGTAATTTGATGTATTTTGAAAGTAAAATTTTTTACACTATCAATGATATCCTAAATCACCATGTTTAAAAATAATCAATCATTTCCATGGTAGTCAGCACTTTTAAAGTTTACATTATCCAAATTAATAATTTTTTCTGAATTGTATTTATTAAATCACAAAAAAACAAATTAAGCAACATATTTTAGTTAATCATGTGTTCGACAAGATGCTAAAAATTCTGTGAAATAATTTTATAGTCATAGCTACCATTCAACATTGATTTCAAATCCTTTATAAAAAAGGACTTTAGAAAAATACATATTCATTTCAAAATACTCATAACTCGGACGTCATCATTAAATTAAATTCACAACATTACTCTAGGATACAAGTACATAATCACACTAAATATTACACATTAGTTGTATTAATAATGTGAGCTTGATCTTTATCCCTTAGATTCTATTGTTGTATATTCCTTTGATGCTTCTGCTATTCATTTTCATAGTTCGCCATATCCTTGTATTAGTGACATTGAAAATTCATATTTTCCTTCTTCCTCTTACATTAATTATCAGGATAAAACTTTTTTCGACAATTATAATAAACACCATTTCCTTTTATGTATTTCCTATAGTGATTCCTTCCATATTTCACAAATAATGGAAATTTATTCAATTTCCTCTTTTTCGAATTATCAATCTCTTAAGTTTTATATGACCTATTCATATCTTATCTACCCAAGAATATATTTTTTAGGATTGAAATATTAATATAGATGCTAAATATATACAAGAGGGGTGAATTATTTACATTGAAAACCCCTTTGGAACCATTAATGTTGGTATAAAACATTCATTTTAAAATTGATGAAAACTATGTTTAACAATGTAAAAAAATGTAAATTAACAAGACCTCTTAGTTCTAAAGAATTATTAGGTTTTGGAAATATGGTTCTGGAAATGAAACTCTAGAATAGTTTACAAGGAAAAAGATTATACCTTAAAGCGTATAGAATCTTACTAATAAGAGTATACAAGTAAATGAAAGTATAATATAGTTATACATTACTTAATAATCAAAATTTAGTGGAAAATAAACATGACTCAAAACAAGTAACAATTATAAAATACTTTATCCCGAAAAGTGTATCAAATTATTTTGGATAAAGGCCTCTTAATTTATACTTTCAAGAATGTCTGTCTTTTCCACACCATGGTAAGACCTCGATATGAATATCGTATTCTATCTTGCTATCCCCGCTAGCCCTTAAAAATCATGGTATTTGGAACGTCTACCTTCCTTATCATGGATGTCCACAAACATTAAGGCAGTCAACACCTCCGTCTTCCTATCCCTGGAAGTCCTTGATTGTACACAACAACAATCGGGGTTGCACGAAGCAGGTTGAACAAGTTGTTCAATACACACAAAGCATCAGAGTCTCTCTCTCTAGAAATAACATCAACAACATGTCATATCAATATATATAGAATGGTTATTAGTTATTATTGATCACATTCAAATGAGTTCTTATTTATTGGGATTTCTCTAATGGTCGAATCCTTCCAATTGTCATATTTTTCCTTCAATCTCGGAGGGATCTGTACATGTTTCACTCAAACAACTATTAGTTAGAAATAGTTTCACGCCATTATTTTATATATAAAACAAGGGTAAGAAAAATATGATTTCATTACCAAATCCATTTTTTGGAGTCTATGGAAAAATAATGTTTGGAGTCAAAGAAAATAAACATTCAGAGATTATATCACATGGATATTTGGATTCTGTTTTTCAAGGAATTCTAAGCCATAATTCTATTTATTGTTTTTTCTGAATTCTATGGAATTCAGAGTCTGAATTTTAAAGAATTCAGAGACTGAATTTTATATAATTTGTATTCTAAATTAGGAGGACTTTGGAATTTGAATTTCATAGAATTCAGAATCCAAATTTCATAGAATTAATAATTTGTATTTCAGAGAACTCAAAATCTCAATTTCAAGGAACATGTACTCTAAAATAAATACAATTCGGAATATGAATTTTAGATAATTCAGAATCTAAATTTCAACGAATTCGGATTCTTTATTTCAGAGAATTCAGAATCTGAATTTCAGATGATTCTGAATCTGAATTCCATAAACTAAAAATAGAATAGTCTATATTTTTGTATTAATTTAATTCTAAGGTTTTATATATGAAACTTAATTTTAAAAAAAGATACAAAAATTCATATATTTATAGAAATTATAACATTTACAATGAAAAAAAGGTAAGGAGAAAATTTCCTTTCCAAGGAAAATTTCATTATTAAGATAAATCGATAGGGAAATATAATTTTCATTGATATATAGTGTTTCAGATTTTCAAAACATAAATAGATGGAAAAGACATAAGGTATCCTTATTGACTCAATAATCTCCCCCTTTTGGAAATCACAATAATAATTACTAAAAAGAATATGAGGACATAGAACTATTATATACATGAAAATAAAAACATATCTCCCATTACTTATGGGTCAAAGTGAATATTACCAACTCTACCCTTAGGATTCAAAATCAATAACGATTTTATTATTGATATCCTGAATAAGATTTTTCATTTTATTTCAAATGGAAATATTCTTTGATAATAACATCCAATCCGACTCAATTAGGGAAATAATTTATTTCATAACATTATTTTTATCATTCCTTTCTCCCAATTTGTGATTTTCAAAATGAAATATAGGGAATGGAAAAAAACCAGAACCTGCAAAATTAGTACTAACTGGCCACAAAAAATATATATGTAATGCACAACATAAATTTAATTTATATTGAATGAATTTTTAAATGGAATAGTATAAAAAAGATCATAATGAAAAGAAATTATCCTTCTTTTTCTTTCATCATCATCTTCTTCACAAGGATTTTATCTTCTTCAGATCCTTATGATCTTCATCCTTACACTTGAGCAGCTGATCTGGATCATCATTTTACATCTCTAAGGCATTAATTTTTTTTTTAATGATCAATAAGACATTAGTTAGGTGCTTTAAACACTTAATCTTATGGAAAAAGATTCTCTTCAATCTTAATTCTGAGATCCCTTTCCCTCTTCCAATTAATTTCCATATAATTATGCCTCCCATTCGGATCCTTAACTTCCTGGTTCTTAGTACACTATTCTATGCTTAACTATTCCTCACTACAATTTGTAATATCCTATATCTTCCAATATTTGATGTCAAAACCATCCTTGACATTTTCAGGAAATTCATTGAATATTCTAATATCTTTAATGCTCTTCTTTGACAATATTGTAATATTCTTGCATGATCTTTTATTACGCTCATAATTAATGAGGAATGTTTTGTAATCTTCCTCTAGTTTGACACATTTTTCCATAACCATGGAAATTAAATATTATTTTTGATTTATCAGATGCAGAAGCATCAGACATATTGAGACTATTCTTTGGAATAAGGGAATATTACCAACATTATTTTTCAATGACTAAACAAAAAAAATCATGTCCAAGGGAAGATGCTTTTGGATCCGAGTGTTTGGTTGGTGATAATTCCACTTCTATGACTTCAGCTTTAATCTTTGATGAAGAAAAAACATGTTTCTTCTTCACCATATATTTATTAGTTGTATCTACTGCCACATGTTTTTCCTTATCAACTCTCATAATAATTTCATGTACTTTGGAAGATTTTTGTTTAATATTTGATAGATGAACAATCTTATCATCATGTACTTCTTCTTTCTTAACTCCTTCCGCTACAACCTCTTGCTGGATAAAATCATGATTGATACATTCCTCATAGGACAATTTACTCACTTCTTCATCACCAATATCATATTAACTTATAGTAGAAAGTTTTGAAGACTCGACTTTTGATGTTTGGATTAATAATTTCTTAGAAATACTTTCCTTCTCATAATAATACGCATCTTGCTTTATTATTTCCTTAGTATCATCAGATAAATCTTATTCTCCTTCTTCATCCACTTCTTCTTCATCAACTATTTCATGTTCATTATGTGATTATAAAATCACCACTTTCTTTCTCAGAGTCACCCGAAGTAATTCTATCAATAAATATTCATGCATTGGAATTTGATCAGATGATTTCTCAATATCTTTAAGAAGAGATTTTACTATCATAGTCTCAGAGATCTTCTTATTTTTCTTCTTCCTTTTATGTTGCTTCAGAATCTCGTCAACTGCCTTTATTTGTATGGATTTTTCCCCAGAAGGGTCCAATCCAAACCTAGGATCTCGTTCCTTCATGTGTTCCATATCTTCTCTCAACATTTCCAATACTTTATCTAGGTAGATTTTTTCTTCTTTTCCATCAGTGGTGCAGACAGAGTTTCCTTTTCCACTTAGTTTTTCCTTTTCTCATCCGGTTCTTTAGCCTTTATCTTCCTTCTGACATTCATAGATGTAACACCCTGAGCTTCCACGATACGCTTCTCATTCAATAATGCAATAGCTTGCATTGTACGCAACTTCGAGTTCTAAAACACCGCGACTAATCAAAGTAGTCGTTATGAATAGTAATAACCACTTTTTAAAATTATGGAAATTTTATATTTCAAAATGGACTTCATTTTTGTATTCGTAATATCGAAATTATCCAAAGTTGAATTTTTTGTAATTTTCTGAGAACTTCCAATTTTTATGAATAGTGAAAATTACTTAAAAACAACTTTTTTAATCAAAATAATTTATAGTGATAAATTATACTATTTAGTGGTTTTAAAGTATAATTAGAATATATTTTTACCATTTTATCCAAAGGTGGTCATTAGAATTAATTTAACATTGAAATTGGACATAAACAATTACCAATCTTTTGATATAAATTGTTTCTTAAAAACACGCTATTTGTTGTAACAGTGGAAATTAATTATAAAATTAATTAATGCAACATATATGTTTGGAATTTTGTAAAATAGACATCATTTTTGAATTCGGAATATCAATTATAGCTTAGGGTGAAATTTTGGCATTGTTCTGAAAAACTTCAATTTTTGATGAATAGTGAAACAACTAAGTGGTAGTTAAATAACTGATTTTTTTTAAATGAAATATTACCACGTCTGTGATTTGATTTTCAAAAATCCAACATACATGGTTGTCATTAAGAAGTAAAATGTGGTTCAATGAGATCTAAATAATTTTTTGGTGAATAGTAACTTTTCTGTTCTTAATCGCGATTAGAGGTAATTACTGTAGTTTAAGGTAAAAATAATGTTTTAATAATATGAGATGATCTTGAAACTTGTCCTAATCCTATTTGATGAGTCATGGCCGACCAATACAACCCATGGGTAATCTTGGGGACCCCATGGAGCCACTTTAGTTGGAAAATGACATTAATATATATTTATTTAATGTTAAAATTAAATTGATACAAACATGAGTTGTTTTACTAAAACAATTTTTAAGTGGGGTTACAGAAGTCCAAATTTTGACTATAAATATTCATTTCAAAGCTAAAACGATTTCCTACATCATAGTAGTTTTTTTATAATTTGTAGACAATAAATAAATTATATTATTTATGACATCATTATGGTGCCGCGATGACCTCATTATTTAACGATTGAAATAAAATGAGAAGATAATGAAAAATCCAAGGCTTACACATGTCCAAAGCCTATTGGATGAGGATATTTCAAACCCTTATCACCATATCCACGAATTATATAATTTTGGGACCTTTATAATCCTAAAAGCATTGTATAATAATGTAACATTTCAATCTTTCCAAAAGAGCCCCTCCTCTCCTCTTATAAAAGGCCCCCACCACTCCCACCTTATTCACACCATCAAGCCATTTGGCTTGGCCAACCTCTGCCAAAATACTCTCCCAACTTCCCCATATTACACCTAGAAGCCTCACTTTGAGCCGAACTATTCCCAAGGAAGCCTTTGGCTCAAATCAAAAAGAGTTACCCGATTTTGAGGTAATGTCTTCTCTAATGTTGTTTTGTTTTATTTTTCTTCTCCAACCCCCTAAACTCTTTTTATTCATTTCTTTTGTAACAACACCAGTATCCTCAATATACTAGGATGTTTTTATAAGAAGTATTCGAGCTACACTTACACACACCTACATCTAATGGTTAAAGAACATACGGTTTCTGTGGATGGCGAATTTCTGCCTCACGAAACGATGATTGTTCAACACTCATATAACACCTTCAAAGGTGGCCATTAAGATGTCACTATTTTTATATATGATATATAATATGTTTATGTTTTACTTATGCTTCTGTATTTCTCATTTATGGCATACTTTATGTGTAACACCCCAGGTAAATAACGAATATGACATTTTCATATTTATCCATATTTGTGAATAAAATATTAATATGACTTTAAAGGGGACACTATGCTCGATGGCGTACCCAACACGCAACAACGAGTTTCTTGGGAATCTTACGTTGCACTCTAATAATAAAATAATATTATTTTAAATGGTAGTTAACATGTAGCTGTTTTAATGGCGGGAATGGATAGAAATAACTAAAATATGATTATATATGCTTCTTAAATATTTTTACATTTATACAATAAAAGATAAAGTATTAAAATACGGAAAGAATTCAATTTTAGGCGTATATGCCCTAGTTTTCACTAAAGGTTCACTTATCACCTTTTGATTGAGAACCGTCCTTAAATATAGTTTTGTTCACTCTTAAATATTCTTTTGGACCAAATAAAACTCTTATTAAGAATCAGGACATCAAAATTTACTTTGTGTAAATTTTTGGTATCTTTCCGATAAAGTTCATTTTTTTAATGAATAGTGTAAAATGTTGTATTTTAATTCAAAACCACTTTTTAATATAATTTATTTATATGATTAGATTATATTTTGAATTGTTTTTAAAGTGAAATTAGAAAATATTTTTACCATTAAATCCAATAGTGGTCGTTGGAATCAATTTCACATTGAAATCAGACTTAAACTAGTGTCAATCTTTTGATATTTATTGTTTCATAAAACACGCTATTTGTCATGACAGCGGGAATTAATTATTAAATTAATTAATGTGACTTATATGTTTTGAATTTTGTAAAACGGACTTCATTTTTGAATTCAGAATATCAAATATAGCTTAGGGTGAATTTTTGGGATTTTTCTGAAAAACATCAATTTTTGATGAATAGTGAAACCCCTAAGTGGTACTTATAAAAACTGATTTTCCGTTTAAATGAAATTTTGCCATCATTGTGTTTTGATTTTCAAAAATACGACATACATGGTTGTCATTAAGAAGTAAAATGTGGTTCAATGAGATTAAAATAATTTTTTTGCTGAATAGTAACTTATTATGTTTTTATTCGCGATTAGTGGTAATTAGTGTAGTTTAAGGTAAAAATAATGCTTTAATAAAATGAGATGAGCTTGACACATGTCTTACCCTCATGTTTTGTATCATGGCCGACCAAGAAAAGCCATGGGTCAAATTGGGGACCCCATGGACCCACTTTGGTTGGGAAATGACATAAATAACATTTTATTTAATGTAAAAGTAAAATTGACACAAACATGATATGTTTTACTAAAACAATTTTTAAGTGGGGTTATACAAGTCATATTTTTTATTATAAATATTCATTGGAAAGATAAAACGATTTCCTATATCATAGTAGTTTTTTTATAATTTTTAGACATTATATAAATTAAATTATTTATGACATAATAATGATGCAGTGATGACATCATTATTTGACGATTTAAATAAAATGGAAAGATAATGTAAAATCTATGAACTACACATGTCCAAAACTTATTGGATGAGTGGATTTAGAATCCTTATCACCTTATCCACGAAATATATCAATGTGGGACCTTTTAAAACCGAAACACATTTTCAAATAAAGTAATATTTCTTACTTTCCAAAAGTGCCCCTCCTCTCCTCTTATAAAAGGCCCCCGTCTCTACCTCATTTCACACACTCCTCAAGCCATTGGCTCGGCCAACCCCTGCCCATTTACTCTCTCCACATCCATCTCCTCATCCTAGAGGATTCCCTTTGGGCAGAATCCTTTCAAAGGAAGCCTTTAGGCTCAAATCAAAAGGAGTTACACTTTTAAAGGTAATTCATTCTCTCATGTTCATTTGTATTATTTTGCTTCTCCAACCCCCTAAACTCTTTTTATTTACTTCATTTGTAACAACACCAGTATCTTAAATATACTAGGATGTTGTTATAATATTTATTCGAGCTACACTCTCACACAACTACATCAAATGGTTAAAGAACATACGGTTTCCGTGGATGGTTAAATTCTGCCTCCCGAAACGATGATTGTTCAATACTCATTTAACACCTTAAAAGGTGGCCATTATGATGTAACTATTTTTATATATGATATATAATATGTTTATGTTTTATTTATTCTTCTGTATTTTTCATTTTAGTCTTACCTTTATGGCTTCCATTATGGGTATACGCGATATCTTCATTTAAGGAAGTGCGGACTACCGCCCCCTCAAAGTGATTTGATTCGTTAAATACCATATGTGGGATGTATAAAGGATGGAAATATGATATTATATATTATATTATACTGGAATTATAATATACCTTTATATCATTATTATTCCATTCTATAAAATACGAAATAGAAATCAATGTAGCGTTCATGCGTACGTACGGCTTACCGTCTCCATGAACGGTGCATTTCATTTCTTACCTCTAAAAGATTATGTAATGTTATAAATGCATGAATGTACTGGATATATATGAAATATATGATATCTACATAATGAATACAATTCTGGATATAATAAACATTTGGCCACACGAACAACATGTAATTGTAAGAAGTCCACTTTCGACTTAAGAACCAAATATCGGCAAAACAAATATTATTAACTTAAATGATTACGTAATGTTTATGACATGGTAATAAGTGGTATAAAAGTAATAATTAACTTGAAAAAGGTTCTTAAGGAATTAGAAATTAACTCAAGTTTATTATTCAGGAGATTATAGAACGATCGAGTCAAGTCGGACCCTAGGTAAGGGATCCTGCTCCTCTCTTTCTTTTTAAGTACACACTTTTATGTCATTCCTTTTAAAGCTCATATTTCTTGTTATTGGGATGATATTTTATATTACACATACTGTAATTTTTATTTTCATGTGATGAGAGACCCTATTCTCTCTCATCAATCCATTTTGGAAGTTTTGAGTGGCGCCGTTAGGCTGCCGAACTTTCGTAAGAGATCTAATCTCTCTCTTTCTTTTTAAGTACTCCCCTTTATGTCACTTATTTTAGGATCCTATTTGTAATATTGGGGGATGTTCTTTTATCTTCCACTTTCTGTAAATTTTATTTTAATGTGATGAGATACCCTATTTGATCTCATCAATCCATATTCGGAATTTTTATGTGGCGTCGTTAGGCTGCCGAGTTTTCGTAAGGGATTTTTCATCTCACTTTTATTCACGTGAGATTTATGCTACATTTGCCACAAATTAAATTGAGTGGTGTATGTAATACACATTATTCAACTCTTTGTGTAATATACATTTGTTTATGAGTATTTACATCAATGATCTATTTTCCTTCTTTCATGGGGTGTATGTTTTGAAAGATACCCATGTCGGTAAGGGAACCTTTCACCCTCCTCTTTTTTAAAAGAATTCTTTTGTTGGGTCTTTTAATTTACATATTGTTATGTTCGGATATGTTCTAATATATCCTTATTGATGTAAATTTTATGTCCAAGTGATGAGATACACTTTTTATCTCTCATCAACTCATTTTGATGCGATGCCGTTAGGCTGTCAAGGGAACTTTTTAACCCAATTTCGATTTCTTTGGGTTCAACATGTAGTCATTGAATATGTCATCCATTGAATATGTGTGAATGACCTTTAATTGTTTTACACTTAATATCAACTTATATTGGGTGTATTTATATTTGTCACACATATTTTTGAGATTGATTTGTCCTTAATTTAAGGATACCTTCTTTATAAGGGATTTCATCACATTTGACATTTCTATTGAGGGTTCATTGTTGTTATGCACAAATTAACTCTTATATGGTTTATATAATGTCCTTTGGAATATTATATAATGAATCCATTTATTCTCATGATATTATATAGTTCTGACTAAATGTTATTCCTCAATTATTGTATTCAAGTGTCTCTAATTTTGGTAAAACCCCTTTAACCAAAATATCGTTTTAAATGTTTTATTTATTTGTTCTTATTAATATCCATGTTTTCAAAATGGTTTTAAGGATTTATTTATATGGATATTAATGGTTTAAAATTTTAATCATCAAGGTGGTATGGGACACATTGATTCAAAAATCTCTTTAATAAATGTTTTAAATGGTTTTGGAAATGGTTTCTTTTTGAATGGATTCAATATTTCAATATACTAAAATGTTATATTGTTATTGAAATGTGGAAATGTTATGTTTCCTCTATGCATGTTTTATGTGACACATTTATGTTATGGTTCTTGGGCATTGTTATGAAAACGGGTGGTTCCGTGATAAACTAAGGGCGGGTGAGCCCGTTATAGCTCTCTAATGCATTGGGTAATGCGAAGGAGTGAAACGTTAAGGTTTCTCTGAAGAGATTTAGGGAATATACTGTGATGGGTATTCCAAACGTAACCAAGAGGGTTACTCCCCACGTAAGAATGTTATGAATGCCTCAAGTTACCTTTATGTCTTATATTTTCTATGATTTGTTCATGGTTTGATGAGGTATGTTAAAGTGCCTATGTTTTATGGGTAAAGTATGATTTCATTCTCATATATATATGAACTCATGTTTCCTTTCCATATTTTTATAACCCTTACTGAGATTTTTATGCTCATCCCATGTTTTTGAAATGTTTTTCACAGGTCAAGGGAATGGTACATGATGTGACGATAGTGTCAAGGTTGTGTCAAGAAAGAATCCGTGTTTTATTTTAAATAGGTTTCCATTGATGGGAAGAATGAATATTGTATTTTATGTAACCACTTTGTTTAAATGTGGAATGTAATGCAAGTTTCATGATTTAATTATCTAAAACTCTAAACCTGAATAGATCCTCAATGTGTAATCTTGTAATAACTCAAGATTAAGTAAGGTTTAAGGCTAGGGCCTTATAGTTGGTATCAAAGGTCGGTTTAGATAACTTTAGAGGTTAGGGTATTCTTTAAGCACATGTGGCATTACCATAATGGTTAGGATTTCAGGAAGAGTCTTAGTATTAGATAAAGTGAATGAGTAAGTATATCTTATTGTTTATCATACTCATTAGTACATGATGGTTTTGTTGATATACTCACACTGACCTTTTTGGTTTTAGTAAATGGCTGGATCTAGCAGGCACCAAAGTAACAGTGGATGTGAAGGAAACTGTGACAGTTTTTTGAGCATGCAACTGGATGATATGGGAGCTTCAATGAGAACTCTTTTGATTATCCTCAACCAACTATCTGGAGTCATGATTGACCACCTAAACATTGGAGATTTCTCTAAGGAATCATATATGCAAGAAACAAATCCCTACGGAAGTACAGGTAATAATCATAAAGGTAAGTGTGTTCAAAAACCTATGTGTCAAAGATGTGGAAAGAAACACCTAGGAAAATATTTCAAAGGGACAGAAATATGCTATATATGTGGAAATGAAGGTCATAAAGCAAGAACCTGCCATGGAAAAGGAAGCATCCAGTTGACTCGAGGAAAGGGAAAGATGTTCTTTCTGAGGGATCAATTGAATGTTTTAAATGTGGTGTGCATGGTCATTATGCAAACACATGTCCTATGATAAAGTTTCGTGAATGGGGTCACCAAGAGCGTACCAATATTCATTTACCAATACATAATGCCATTCTGATTGAGGATGAAGAAACTAACAATGACCAATCAAAGGTATGTACTATTTCATGACTATTGTTTTCCTATTTTGGAATCTTAGGATATGATTCATGATTTTGTTTGTAGTAAAGAGGTATTTCGGAATAAGTTGGAAAGGAATGGATAATGGATCATGAAGAATGTTGAATGAGTAAGATGTCAACATATAAGGGCTTCAAGAGTTATGGTAAAATTATTAAGAGTATTAAGTCTCTTTTGATTATGGGGTTACATTAGAAGACTTTTTATATTATGTGTAACCCTGATGTTTAATATAGGAAAATTTTATTCAAGTAATAGTTATCTTTTCTTTTGTGGACATAGTTATAAAGAACCATTTGGGTTTATATGATCCTTACTTTTGAGGTAATTATGGGTTACCATATGTTATGATTGAAGTGAAAGGCATGAGATAAAATTGAGGTTAAATAATGTTATGGTTATTTTTGATGATTTTATCCCTTTTTGGGTAATGATTTGAGAATTATATAGTTTTGGAAAAAGGACAACACGCAGACCGTGTGACAACCCGTCGCGTCGGAAAATGCTGCGGGAATCGAAGCCACAACCAAAGTGAGACTGGTATTTATCGCCTACCACTGGACTACGTGAAGTCCCTGGTTAGTTTGACTGATTCTTTTTAGTTAAATGATTTTATGAATTAAGAGTACGTTGATTTTGGAGGATATGTGATTAAGATAATTACTTTTCAATGTGAGACTTTAGGAGCAACTGATGTTGTTTGGGGATAAATGTTACGATTTAACTTGGAAGACTATGTGACTAAATCCTTCAAATATTTGGGTTTCAATCTTATATTGGTTTACTTTGAAGAATTTTATGGACAAATTGTTTATCGGATGGTCCTCGTTGAACTTTGGGTTTTGTTGGACAAATTTTGGAGATTAAGAATAGATTTTCTTTTTATAAGGGGTTATCCTTTTCTGGATTATCTGATCTTGTACTAACCTTTTTGGTTTTGGTTTTGGTTAAAGCCTAAATACATGGGATGTGTATAGTTATCTTTTGGGGATTAGGTGATTCTCTAGAAGTTGATTATAATACTCTTAATGCGAACAAGTCTCCCTAAATACTCATCTTGTGAAAAAAATATGAGTTTGACTAAGGAATCTAGTAAAAGTTGAAAGTCAACATGATAAGTGATTATGCTTCCTTATGAATAAATTCCTCAATAAAATGTAACTTAAAACAAAAATGTTGTCTATTAACTTTTCCTACCGGGGAACCCAACACCGTTTAACCCATCACATGTTTGTGATTTTCTTATTCTTAACTTTCTCCTAAACATGTTTTCTATCACTCTCCATCGGAACATGACCCTATGTTTTCTCCTCCATGTCCATATTTTCATACTTAGAATCCTAGTATGGGTTAACTCGGGTGACCTCTGTGCTTACCTTTCATTATTTTAAAGTGATTGTTTTACCGACTCTTGTTCCGATGTGGGACGTTCAAGGATGTTTCCAAGCGCAATTTTAAAATTGTGAGGACACAATTTCCAAAAGGGTGGAAGGATGTAACACCCCAGGTAAATAAGGAATATTACATTTTCATATTTATCCATATTTTTGAATAAAATATTAATATGAATTTAAAGGGGATGCTATGCTCGATGGCGTACCCAACACGCAACAACGAGTTTCTTGGGAATCTTACGTTGCACTCTAATAATAAAATAATATTATTTTAAATGGTAGTTAACATGTAGCCGTTGTAATGGTGGGAATGGATAGAAATAGCTAAATATGATTATATATTCTTCTTAAATATTTTTACATTTATACAATAAATGATAAAGGCTTAAAATACGGAAAGAATTCAATTTTAGGCGTATATGCCCTAATTTTCACTAAAGGTTCACTTATCACCTTTTTATGGAGAACCGTCATTAAATATAGTTTTGGTCACTCTTAAACATTCTTTTGGACCAAATAAAACTCTTATTATGATTCGGGACATCAAAATTTACTTTGTGTAAATTTTTGGTATCTTTCCGATAAAGTTCATTTTTTAATGAATAGTGTAAAATGTTGTATTTTAATTCAAAACCACTTCTAAATCTAATTTATTTATATGATTAGATTATATTTTTAATTGGTTTTAAAGTGAAATTAGAAAATATTTTTACCATTAAATCCAATAGTGGTCGTTGGAATCAATTTCACTTTGAACTCAGACTTAAACTAGTGTCAATCTTTTGATACTTATTGTTTCATAAAACATGCTATTTGTCATGACAGTGGGAAATAATTATTAAATTAATTAATGTGACTTATAGGTTTTGAATTTTGTAAAACGGAATTCATTTTTGAATTCATAATAACAAATATAGCTTAGGGTGAATTTTTGGGATTTTTCTGAAAAACTTCAATTTTTGATTAATAGTGAAACCACTAAGTGGTACTTATAAAAACTGATTTTCCGTTTAAATGAAATTTTGCCATCATTGTGTTTTGATTTTCAAAAATCCGACATACATGGTTGTCATTAAGAAGTAAAAAGTGGTTCATTGAGCTTAAAATAATTTTTTGGTGAATAGTAACTTATTAAGTTTTTAATCGCGATTAGTGGTAATTAGTGTAGTTTAAGGTAAAAATAATGTTTTAAAAAAATGAGATGATCTTGACACATGTCTTAACCTCATTTTTTGTATCATGGCCGACCAATACAAGCCATGGGTCAACTTGGGGACCCCATGGACCCACTTTGGTTGGGAAATGACATGATTAACATTTTATTTAATGTAAAAGTAAAATTGACACAAACATGATATGTTTTACTAAACAAAAATTTATGTGGGGTTATACAAGTCATATTTTTGATTATAAATATTCATTGGAAAGATAAAAAGATTTCCTACATCATAGTATTTTGTTTATTAATTTTTAGACATTAAATAAATTAAATTATTTATGACATAATAATGATGCAGCGATGACATCATTATTTGACGATTTAAATAAAATGGAAAGATAATGTAAAATCTATGAACTACACATGTCCAAAACTTATAGGATGAGTGTATTTCAAAGCCTTATCACCTTATCCACGAATTATATCAATGTGGGACTTTTTAAAACCGAAACACATTTTCAAATAAAGTAATATTTCTTACTTTCCAAAAGTGCCCCTCCTCTCCTCTTATAAAAGGCCCCCGCCTCTACCTCATTTCACACACTCCTCAAGCCCTTGGCTCGGCCAACCCCTGCCCATTTACTCTCTCCACATCCCTCTCCTCATCCTAGAGGATTCTCGTTGGGCAGAATCCTTTCAAAAGAAGCCTTTAGGCTCAAATCAAAAGGAGTTACACTTTTAAAGGTAATTCATTCTCTCATGTTCATTTGTTTTATTTTGCTTCTCCAACCCCCTAAACTCTTTTTATTTACTTCTTTTGTAACAACACCAGTATCTTCAATATACTAGGATGTTGTTATAAGATTTATTCTAGCTACACTCTCACACAACTACATCAAATGGTTAAAGAACATACGGTTTCCGTGGATGGTGAAATTCTGCCTCCCGAAACGATGATTGTTCAATACTCATTTAACACCATCAAATGTGGCCATTATGATGTCACTATTTTTATATATGATATATAATATGTTTATGTTTTATTTATTCTTCTTTATTTTTCATTTTTGTCTTATTTTTATGGCTTCCATTATGGGTATACGCGATATCTTCATTTAAGGAAGTGCGGACTACCGCCCCCTCAAAGTGATTTTATTCGTTAAATACCATATGTGGGATGTATAAAGGATGGAAATATGATATTATATATGATATTATACTGGAATTATAATATACCTTTATATCATTATTATTCCATTCTATAAAATACGAAATAGAAATGAACGTAGCGTTCATGCGTACGTACGGCTTACCGTCTCCATGAACGGTGCATTTCATTTCTTACCTCTAAACGATTATGTAATGTTATAAATGCATGTATTTACTGGATATATATGACATATATTATATCTACATAATGAATACAATTCTGGATATAATAAACATTTGGCCACACGAACAACATGTAATTGTAAGAAGTCCACTTTCGACTTAAGAACCAAATATCGGCAAAACAAATATTATTAACTTAAATGATTACGTAATGTTTATGAAATTGTAATAAGTGGTATAAAAGTAATAATGAACTTGAAAAAGGTTCTTAAGGAATTAGAAATTAACTCAAGTTTTTTATTCAGGAGATTAAAGAACGATCGAGTCAATTCGGACCCGAGGTAAGGGATCCTAGTCCTCTCTTCCTTTTTAAGTACACACTTTTATGTCATTCCTTTTAAATCTCATATTTATTGTTATTGGGATGATCTTTTATATTACACATACTGTAATTTTTATGTTCATGTGATCAGAGACCCTATTCACTCTCATCAATCGATTTTGGAAGTTTTGAGTGGCGTCGTTAGGCTGCCGAACTTTCGTAAGAGATCTAACCTCTCTCTTTCTTTTTAAGTACTCTCCTTTATGTCACTTATTTTAGGCTCCTCTTTGTAATATTGGGGGATGTTCTTTTATATTCCTATTTCTGTAAATTTTATTTTAATGTGATGAGATACCCTATTTGATCTCATCAATCCATATTCTGAAGTTTTATGTGGCGCCGTTAGGCTGTCGAGTTTTCGTAAGGGATTTTTCATCTCACTTTTATTCCCGTGAGATTTATGCTACATTTGCCACAAATTACATTGAGTGGAGTATGTAATACACATTATTATACTCTTTTTGGAATATAATTTCGTTTATGAGTATTTACATCAATGATCTATTGTCCTTCTTTCATGGGGTGTATGTTTTGAAAGATACCCAAGTCGGTAAGGGAACCTTTCACCCTCCTCTTTTATAAAAGACTTATTTTGTTGGGCCTTTTAATTTACATATTGTTATGTTGGGATATGTTCTAATATATCCTTATTGATGTAAATTTTATGTCCAAGTGATGAGATACACTTTTTATCTCTCATCTACTCATTTTGATGCGATGTCGTTAGGCTGTCAAGGGAACTTTTTAACCCAATATCGATTTCTTTGGGTTCAACATGTAGTCATTGAATATGTCATCCATTGAATATGTGTGAATGACCTTTTATTGTTTTACACTTAATATCCACTTATATTGGGTGTATTTATATTTGTCACACATATTTTTGAGATTGATTTTCCTTAATTTAAGGATACCTTCTTTATAAGGGATTTCATCACATTTGACATTTCTATTGAGGGTTCATTGTTGTTATGAACCAATTCACTCTTATATGGTGTATATAATGTCCTTTGGAGTATTATATCATTAATCCATTTATTCTCATGATATTATAAAGTTCTGACTAAATGTTATTCCTCAATTATTGTATTCAAGTGTCTCTAATTTTTGTAAAACCCCTTTAACCAAAATATCGTTTTAAATGTTTTAATTATTTATTATTATTAATATCCATGTTTTCAAAATGGTTTTAAGGATTTATTTATATGGATATTAATGGTTTAAAATTTTAAGCTTCAAGGTGGTATGGGACACATTGATTCAAAAATATCTTTATTGAATGTTTTAAATGGTTTTGGAAATGGTTTCTTTTTGAATGGATTCAGTATTTCAATATACTAAAATGTTATATTTTGATTGAAAGGTGGAAATGCTATGTTTCCTCTATGCATGTTTTATGTGACACATTTATGTTATGGTTCTTGGGAATTGTTATGAAAACGGGTGGTTCCGTGATAAACTAAGGGCGGGTGAGCCCGTTATAGCTCTCCAATGCATTGGGTAACGCGAAGGAGTGAAACGTTATGGTTTCTCCGAAGAGATTTAGGGAATGTACTGTGATGGGTATTCCAAACGTAACCGAGAGGGTTACTCCCCACGTAAGAATGTTATGAATGCCTCAAGTTACCTTTATGTATTATGTTTTCTATGATTTGTTCATGGTTTGATGAGGTATGTTAAAGTGCCTATGTTTTATGGGTAAAGTATGATTTCATTCTCATATATATATGAACTCATGTTTCCTTTCCATATTTTTATAACCCTTACTGAGCATTTTATGCTCATCCCACGTTTTTGAAATGTTTTTCAAAGGTCAAGGGAATGGTACATGATGTGACGATAGTGTCAAGGATGTGTCAAGAAAGAATCCGTGTTTTATTTTAATAGGTTTCCATTGATGGGAAGAATGAATATTGTCTTTTATGTAACCACTTTGTTTAAATGAGGAATGTAATGCACGTTTCATGATCTAATTCTCTAAAACTCTAATCCTGAAAAGATCCTCAATGTGTAATCTTGTAATAACTCACGATTAATAAGGTTTAAGGCTGGGGCCTTATATTATGATTTCCATTATGGGTAAAACGCGATAATTTCATTTTAGGAAGTGCGGACTACCGCCCCCTCAAAGTGATTTGAATCGTTAATGCCTTATGTGGGATGTATAAAGGATGGAGTAAATGGTATTATAAACTATATTATACTGGTATTATATTATACATTTATATCATTATGATTTCGATCCATTAAATATGAAATTGAAATGAAAGTAGTGTTCATGCGTACGTACGGCTTACCGTCTCCATGAACGGTGCATTTCATTTCTTACCTCTGAATGTTACATAATATTATAAATGAATGTATATACTGGATATATAAGATATATATGACATCTAAATCATTAATATAATTCTGGAGACAATCGATATTCTACCACATAATCAACTTGTAATTATAAGAAGTTTATTGTTGACTCAAGTACCAAAGATCGACAAAATGACTGTTATTAACTTAAATAATTACATAATGATCGTACCATTGTAATAAGTGATATAATAAGGATAATGAAATTTAAAATGGTTTTTAATAAGGTATATATTATCTCTAGTTTATTATTCAGGAGGTTAAAGAACGGTTGAGTCAAGTCAGACACGAGGTAAGGGAATTTCATAACCCAACTTCCATTCTTTGGGTTAATCTCCTACTTTCAAATTATGTCATGATATTATTATGTCTTATTTTGTATTCATCATGTGTACCTATAGTGAATACACATAATAGATCTATTTTATTTTAAAACAAGATTTTTTTTAAGGACTTCATCTCAATCTCCTTTCATTGAGGCATATTTGGTTTTATACACAACTTTCTTTTATACGGTGTATAAACCCCTTTGACTTTTATGTATATTTCAAAAGAAATCTTTTTTATACGAAGCATTTACTAAACGACAAAAGGGAATGTTTTTATCATACGTATGTGGCGACAACAACTTCTCCGCCGTCATGACCACTATTTGAGTTTCGGCTTCCTCTACAAGCCATCATTTTTTTAATGAAAAATAATTACCATGTTATACATTTCTTTTATTTTGGTATTGAAAATGGATTTGAAAGCGTTTTTATTATATCAATGTGTTATATTGATATCTTGTGATTGAAATGTGGAAATGTTATGTTTCCTTTATGCATGTTTTATGTGATATGATTATGTTATGGTTTATGATATGTTTAAACCTATTAATATGAGGAATGCAGTGGACTTAATAAGTGATGGGTGGAGCCCGCTATAGCTCCTCGATGCATCGATAGGTCTCATGAGACAACTAGAAGTGGAATTGGCCGAGGCCCTTTCCCAATTTGATTTGTGATTTTGGCCGAGGCCTTAATCATTTTAGACGTCTTGGCCGAGGCCTTGACAAAATGTTTCAGAATGTCTGGCATTATGCATTCCATCATTATGAAAGTGGTTAATGATATTTCATGTGATTATTCGACCAGTAGAATATCCATGTGAAGAAGTAAATGGAATTATCTCATTTTACTTTTGCCATATTATGTTGATGTTCAAGTTTAAAAGTCTTTTGTTTTAGTTATACATTGCCTTAAATGTTTATGTTTATTTATGAAGGCTTCTGCAATATTGTTATCCTTACTGAGCATCTGAGCTCACCCCTTTCAATGTTTTAATATTATCCAGGATGTGAAGAAGTATTTTATGAATCACCTGCAGGGATTGTCAGAAGAGGATATGAGTGTGGACTATGGAGACTTTGTTATTGTAGTTTTTCACTTTATTATGTAATGTAACATTTACGAATGTATCTAGTGCTTCCAAGGCTACTAAACTAATCGGTCTTTCGAGACTTGATCTTTTGTGATCATGCCAATGTTACGAAGTAATGCACCGACTCTGGTTAGCTGGGGTCGGGGTGTTACAGTTGGTATCAGAGGCAGTTTAGTACTAACCTTGGAAGCTAGATTTAGACAAACTCTGATTAAATCATGTAGACCAAAGAAGAACTTTGAGGATTAATATAGAAGAACTTCCTAAAATTTCAGTATTATAGAGATGTTATGAGTTTTCCGAGCAATACATCCCTGTCTGGATACGAGCAGGTAGAGGCGGCTCTGGCACAGATGTACCTAGGGGTAAAACCCGAAAACACCGCTTTGAGCTAGACTTGAACGGAAATGGGTGCACGACAACGGGCCTTTCTGCACTCTTGGTTACGACACTCCTGGGGGGATATGCTTAGGATAATTCTCATTTTATTTACAAACCACTATGAAAGGTTATGAGTATATAATTTCTCAAAGAAAACATTTTTTATGATTATGGATTATATCCATAAATAGATCAATTTATGTTAAGTGTTTTATAAGTATGGGATTATGTATTTTGATTCATAAACTGATCTAGTTTATGAAATTGTTTAGAAATGGCGCCTAGTGGAAGAAATGGAAACCATATCAATGCACGAACTCCGTGTAGGGATTTTCGTCCTGCTCAAGATAATTATTGTGGATCTGGAGATACAATGGGTGCTGATCAACTTAATACCATACTGGGACAACTCACTCAGGTTATGAATAATAACCTTACTCGTATGGAGCACCCTGATCCGCAACGTGGAGGATCAATGTTAGATCAATTCATGAGGCAACAACCACCAACGTTCAATGGGATACAAATCCCTTAGAAGCCGAGCAATGGGTAAACTCCTTAGAGAAAATATACCATCCCTTGGGGAGTAGAGAAAGGGAGAAGGTTGTTATGGCAGTTTACCGCCTCACTGGAGATGCCGATTAGTGGTGGTCGCTGATTCAAAACACAAAGGAAGATGATGACGTATCGAATATGGAATGGAGGGAGTTCAAAGAGCTTTTATTAGAAAAATACTTTCTTCATGACCATCGAGCAGATATGGAAAGGCAATTTCTGAGTCTGAGGTAGAAGGAGGATGAGAATGTCGCAAAGTATGAGGCTAACTTTACAAGGTTAGTGAGGCATGCTGCCGATTATATATGTAACTCAAGGAGTATGATTGATCGTTTCTTTGATGGGTTAAAACCATTTCTCCGTCGAGCTTTTTTATCACAATCCTTTTCATCATACGAAGATATTGTCTCGTGTGCTATCAAGATAGAAAAGGAAGTCTCTAAGTCGTATGACCACAAAGTAAAGCAAGAGAAGAAGAGAACGGTGGAACAAGAGACAGATAAAGGGAAAAAGGGAAAGAAGGATTTTCCATTATGTGATAATTGTGGGAAGAATCACCCTGGTACTTGCCTAAAAGGATTGTGAGTTTGTTATAAATGTGGAGAAAAGGGTCACTAGGCTCGTGATTGCAATGGAAAAAAGAGTCTATCAAAGTTGAATGCTACAATTGTAGAGAAATGAGTCATTTTGAAAATGAATGTCCTAAGCATCAGGGAAACTTACCTCAGAAATGGCCAAGGGATCAAGGACAATCTTATGTTGTTACTACCGTTGAAGCAGAATAACTAATGTATTGGTGCTTTTGGACTCATGGATTATATTCTGGTTATTAGAATAATGTTATATATATATAAGGATTGTACTCCATTACTTGTTGATTTCAGTAAGGTTTTAATATGATGAAGGTAATTATATTTTTAGTATGTGACAATAAGAGATACTTTACTTTGTTTGGGGAATCTGATAAATTGATTTTGGAATTATGAGACCTTTTAGAGAATGTCTGGACAGAGGTATTTTGGATAACTATAAAGGTTGTAGTGGATTAAGTTAATCTTTGGATATTATTGTTTAAGGTTAAAAAATTTATAAAGATTATTTTTGGAATATTATGATACTATAGTTTTAGGAAAAGGACAACCTGCAGGGTGGGGCATAACCCGTCGCGTCGGACAAAGCTGCAGGAATCGAACCCAGAATCATAGTGCGACAGGCCTTTATTTCCTACCACTAGCCTACAGGAAGTCCCCAGTTATTACAAAATAATTTTACTAATCTAAATGTTATGTGTTAACATTTGGAACCTTATACAATTAGGATAAGTATAATATTTTTTAGTTTTATTATCTTTTTGAGTGAAAGATGAGTTGAAGGTTGAAACTCTTATTGTCAACCATAAATATATTTATACATATCTCTTATTCAATGAATAAATTAATTCTTAAACATTATTAAAGGGATATTAAAAAAATGTGTTATCCTAATACCTTATGTCTTGTGGAACTGATGATATTTTAAATCAACATAGATTGAAGGCTTTGAGGCCCTCAATTTGACAGTTGATTGTGATTGATGACCTCAATCACTCCCTACAAATATTTACGTTTTTCCTCCAATTATATGTCTCTAATTGCCACCAATGTTCTCCTAATCGAGATCATAATTGGGTGGTGACTTTTTCATTTCCCTTTCCCTCTTATTAAGGCTAAATTTTATTAATCTTATTTCTGATGTGGGTTTTCCACAAAGGAATTTTCTCTTTTCAACCTTTTATTTTCAAAGAAAAATTTCAAATTGTGAGGACGCAATTTATTGAAGGAGGGGAGAATGTAACACCCCGAGCTTCCACGATACGCTTCTCATTCAATAATGCAATAGCTTGCATTGTACGCAACTTCGAGTTCTAAAACACAACGACTAATCAAAGTAGCCGTTATGAATAGTAATAACCACTTTGTAAAATTATAGAAATTTTATATTTCAAAATGGACTTCATTTTTGTATTCTTAATATCGAAATTATCCAATGTTGAATTTTTTGTAATTTTCTGAGAACTTCCAATTTTTATGAATAGTAAAAATTACTTAAAAACAAATTTTTTAATCAAAATAATTTATAGTGATAAATTATACTATTTAGTGGTTTTAAAGTATAATTAGAATATATTTTTACCATTTTATCCAAAGGTTGTCATTAGAATTAATTTAACATTGAAATTTGACATAAACAATTCCCAATCTTTTGATATAAATTGTTTCTTAAAAACACGCTATTTGTTGTAACATCGGGAATTAATTATAAAATTAATTAATGCAACTTATATTTTTAAAATTTTGTAAAGTAGAAATAATTTTTGAATTCGTAATATCAATTATAGCTTAGGGTGAAATTTTGGCATTGTTCTGAAAAACATCAATTTTTGATGAATAGTGAAACCACTAAGTGGTAGTTAAATAACTGATTTTTTGTTTAAATGAAATATTACCACTTCTGGGATTTGATTTTCAAAAATCCAACATACATGGTTGTCATTAATAAGTAAAATGTGGTTCAATGAGATCAAAATAATTTTTTGGTGAATAGTAACTTTTAAGTTCTTAATCGCGATTAGAGGTAATTAGTGTAGTTTAAGGTAAAAATAATGTTTTAATAATATGAGATGATCGTGAAACTTGTCCTAATCCTATTGGATGAGTCATGGCCGACCAAGACAACCCATGGGTCAACTTGGGGACCCCATGGAGCCACTTTAGTTGGAAAACGACATTAATATATATTTATTTAATGTTAAAATTAAATTGATACAAACATGAGTTTTTTTACTAAAACAATTTTTAAGTGGGGTTACAGAAGTCCAAATTTTGACTATAAATATTCATTACAAAGATAAAAGGATTTCCTACATCATAGTATTTTTTTTTATAATTTTTAGACATTAAATAAATTAAATTATTTATGACATCATTATGATGCAGTGATGACCTCATTATTTAACGATTTAAATAAAATGAGAAGATAATGCCAAATCCAAGGCATACACTTTTCCAATACCTATTGGATGAGGATATTTCAAACCCTTATCACCTTTTCCACGAATTATATAAGTGTGGGACCTTTATAATCCGAAAAGCATTGTATAATAATGTAACATTTCAATCTTTCCAAAAGAGCCCCTCCTCTCCTCTTATAAAAGGCCCCCACCACTCCCACATTATTCACACTTACAAGCCATTTGGCTCGGCCAAACTCTGACCAAATACTCTCCCAACTTCCCCCTCTTACTCCTAGAAGCCTCACATTGAGCAGAACGCTTCCCAAGGAAGCCTTTGGCTCAAACCAAAAAGAGTTACCCGATTTTGAGGTAATGTCTTCTCTAATGTTGTTTTGTTTTATTTTTCTTCTCCAACCCCCTTAACACTTTTTATTCATTTCTTTTGTAACAACACCAGTATCCTCAATATACTAGGATGTTTTTATAATATGTATTCGAGCTACACTTACACACACCTACATCTAATGGTTAAAGAACATACGGTTTCTGTGGATGGCGAATTTCTGCCTCACGAAACGATGATTGTTCAACACTCATATAACACCTTCAAAGGTGGCCATTAAGATGTCACTATTTTTATATATGATATATAATATGTTTATGTTTTACTTATACTTCTGTATTTCTCATTTATGGCATACTTTATGATTTCCATTATGGGTAAAACGCGATAATTTCATTTTAGGAAGTGCGGACTACCGCCCCCTCAAAGTGATTTGAATCGTTAATGCCATATGTGAGATGTATAAAGGATGTTGTAAATGGAATTATACAATGTATTATACTGGAATTATATTATACATTTATATCATTATGATTTCGTTCCATTAATATGAAATTGAAATGAAAGTAGTGTTCATGCGTACGTACGGCTTACCGTCTCCATGAACGGTGCATTTCATTTCTTACCTCGAAATGTTACATAATATTATAAATGAATGTATATACTGGATATATAAGATATACATGACATCTAAATCATGAATATAATTCTGGAGACAATTGATATTCTACCACATAAACAACTTGTAATTATAAGAAGTTTATTGTTGACTCAAGTACCAAAGATCGACAAAACGACCGTTATTAACATAAATAATTACATAATGTTCATATCATTGTAATAAGTGATATATTAAGGATAATGAAATTAAAAATGGTTCTTAATAAGGTATATATTAACTCCAGTTTATTATTCAGGAGGTTGAAGAACGGTTGAGTCAAGTCAGACACGAGGTAAGGGAATTTCTTAACCCAACTTCCATTCTTTGGGTTAATCTCCTACATTCAAATTATGTCATGATATTATTATGTCTTATTTTGTATTATTCATGTGTACCTATAGTGAATACACATAATAGATCTATTTTATTTTAAAACATGATTTTTTAAGGACTTCGTCTCAATCCCCTTTCATTGAGGCATATTTGGTTTTATAGACAACTTTCTTTTATATGGTGTATAAACCCCTTTGACTTTTACGTATATTTCAAAAGAAATCTTTTTTATACGAAGAGTTTACTAAATTACAAAATGGGAATGTTTTTGTCGTACGCATGTGGCGACAACGACTTCTCCGCCGCCCTAACCACTATTTGAGTTTCGGCTTCCTCTACAAGCCATCATTTTTTTTAATGAAAAATAAATACCATGTTATACTTTTCTTTTATTTTGGTATTGAAAATGGTTTTGAAAGCGTTTTTATTATATCAATGTGTTGTATTGATATCTTGTGATCGAAATGTGGAAATGTTATGTTTCCTTTATGCATGTTTTATGTGATACGATTATGTTATGGTTTATGATATGTTTAAACCTATTCATATGAGGAATGCATTGGACTTAATAAGTGACGGGTGGAGCCCACTATAGCTCCTCGATGCATTGATAGGTCTCATGAGACAACTAGACGTGGAATTGGCCGAGGCCCTTTCCCAATTTGATTTGTGATTTTGTCCGAGGCCTTAATCATTTTAGACATCTTGGCCGAGGCCTTGACAAAATGTTTCAGAATGTCTGGCATTATGCATTCCATCATTATGAAAGAGGTTAATGATATTTCATGTGATTATTCGACCAGTAGAATATCCATGTGAAGAAGTAAATGGCATTATCTCATTTTACTTTTTCCATATTATGTTGATGTTCATGTTTAAAAGGATTTTGTTTTAGTTATACATTGCCTTAAATGTTTATGTTTATTTATGAAGGCTTCCGCAATATTGTTATCCTTACTGAGCATTTGAGCTCACCCCTTTCAATGTTTTAATATTTTCCAGGATGTGAAGAAGTATTTTATGAATGACCTGCAGGGATTGTCAGAAGAAGATATGAGTGTGGACTATGGAGACTTTGTTATTGTATTTTTTCACTTTATGATGTAATGTAATGTTTACGAATGCATCTAGTGTTTCCAAGGCTACTAAACTAATCGGTCTTTCGAGACTTGATCTTTTGTGATCATGCCAATGTTACGAAGTAATGCACCGACTCTGGGTAGCTGGGGTCAGGGTGTTACAATAGAGGTTTTAGAGACATCTGGATTCTTTGACAATGATTCAACTACGTCTTCTGATATATCATAAAATTCTCTAGATTCATTAGAGAACCCAAACTTCACCCACTTTAAGTTATCATCACTGAACAAAAATACATTGAAATTTCTCTCCTTGGAACTGTCTGATATTTTAAATGTTTCCAAAAAAAGAACTATAATCTTTGTGAGAATAGCGAGATACATAATTATTTGAGATTTCAAATTTCCATTATTTATATTTTCAAATTTCACTAATATATTATTAACTAAGAATATCTTCTAGAGGTTCTCTATGAAATCAAATACATAGGTATCAGTATTCTTCAGAGTGTCCTTATCCCCTTTCCTTGGAAGTATAAACCCTTGAACCCACAATTCAAGAATCATTAAATTCGTATACAGATGAAAAAAATTCAGCGTCTTCTATCTTTTTAGGCTAAGACACTATATAGAATTTTCCTTATCAAAAGATAATGATTCATCAGTAAATTTGATATCACAAAATTCTATTCCTTCATAAGGAATTCCAATCAAACATGTTTCCTTGCTGTAAGAAAGAGAGTAGGTCTTTTATAACTCTTAAAATAAAACATTTCCTTGCCTTCTTCCTTGAAGCAACTAGATATCTCATAGAACTCAATCAACAAGTGCATATACACTAGATCATGTGCATTTAGTTTTGAAATACATACACTGTACCAACCATTTATCATGGCATTCATAGATATGACATAGTCATACTTACAATAAAACTTCGGATCGACCATCCATTCATTGTATATTATCCACTAAAATATTTCCATAATTGTTGGAATTTTTTGTTGTTGAGGGGATTCACCAGACATTCAATAGAAGAAAATGTTTTTATGACATGGAACAACCTTATGTATAGAGACAGAGCTTCAACATAAAAAAGCTTTAAAACTGATTTGGGATAATCATGGAAGGGGATTTATATAGCCGATTAAGGGGAAATTTCATCATCCATACTTGATCCAATGGTTGAAATACTTCTTAACAGATGAAATGATAACCCGATAAAGATTTTGATAGGTTCAAAGATTTTGAGGTTTTTTAAAAATACATTCCGATTTAAGAAAATGTGAATCTGAAAAAAATTAACATCAATTAAAAAAATTATTATGAATGAATATGAAATGCAATGTAAATTGTATATTAGTTAGGGTCAATGATTCATAATGAGTAATCTAATTCATGATGAACATTAGACTCTGTAAAAATGAATATGAATTTTTTATTATTAAGAATAATTTAGGCTACGAGAAATTTTTATTACGAAAAATTTCACTAAATAAATTTCTTCTATGATATATTTTGACATTGAAAAATTTTGACTATGAGATATTTTAACTTTCGAAAAAAACATGACTATAAAGTAAATGTACCGCCTATGAAAAAAGAGTCTCTTACTGTAAGAAGATAGGTTTCAACAAAAAGTTAATAAATAAAATTACCTCACGGTTATCATTTTTATCATTTGTTTAATGAATTAAAATCATTCGGAGGGTAATGAGTTTTTGAAAATATCAGCAAGTTGATCTTGTGGTCTGATAAATTGAATAATGATATCTCCTTTTTGTGTGTGATCACAATTAATTTGATTCCTAATATATATGTGTTTTTCAAGAGTGTGATATGCATGGTTTTTACTTAAGGAAATGGAACTAGTATTATCCAAAAATATTTTACTTTTGGTAAATGGCATACCACAGTATGTGAGTGTGTGTTGCATCCACCAAACTTGAGCACAGTAAAGTCCAGCTGCTACATATTCATCTTTTGTAGTGGAATGTGCTACTGAGTGTTTCTTTTTTCTTGACCAAGAAACTAATGAATCTCTTACGAAATGACATGTTCTCGATTTACATTTCTAATCCATTTTACATCCACCAAATTTTACATCTAAAATGCTTTTTGAGACAAAATATTTTCCGTAAGTATAAAAGAGTCTTAAATACATGCTTCCCTTTAATTAGAGAAAAATTATTTTCTCTGCCTTTAAATTAGATTCCTTAAGATTGGATTAATATCTTTAACATTAGTATAATGAAAACATCAAGTTTGGAAGACTAGATATCAATTATGATAAAAAATTTATAATACCTCTAAAAGATGTTTAATATACTGGTTTCCCAGCTTCATCAAGATTAACTGAATTTGAGGTACAAATGATAGTACTAATACATTTAGTGGTTTCATATGAATAATTTTTAAGAATATCATTAATATACTTATTTTGTGATATATAGATTATTTTAGGTTTTCTAAAAATTTTAAATCCAAGGAAAAATCTTAACTCACCAATCAGACTCATTTCAAACATAGATTCCATTAGAATCACAAACGAATCAGTTAATGATTGCTATGTTGAACCAAATATAAGGTTATAGACATAAATTTGAACAATCAATACATTTTTATTATTATTATTTTAAAAAAAATTGGATCAGCATTTCCCTTAACATAATTTATTTGTAACAAATACCTTTTAAGACTATCATATCAGTCTCTAGGGATTTGTTTAAGTCCATATAAATCTTTGGTATGTTTGAAAACAAGATAAAGATTTTTTATATCTTCAAAACCAAAAGGTTGTTCCACAAAAAAAAACCCTTGAACATAACCATTAAATAATGCACATTTAATATCCATTTTAAAATGTTTCAAGTAAAATAATGCTACAAAGGAATGTTAAATATGAATCTATTCTAGTCTAGCTATTGGAACTCATGTTTCTTCATAGTTTATCCCTTTTTGTGGATTATATCCTTTATCAACTAATCTAGCATTATTTCATACTATGATTCCATATTTATCACACATTTTTCAAAATACTCATTCTACTCCAATAACAGAAGATTCCTTAGGTCTTTCAAATGTGGTCCAAACATTATTCCTTTTGAATTAATTTATCTCATCTTGAATAGATTTTATACAATAATCTTCACCTAAAGCATCATCAGTTCTTTTAGGATCTAATTGAGTTTGGAATTCTAGATGTTATACTAATTTGTTAATGAAATTCTAGTCCTTGCAGGTTGATTAAATCACCAATGATACTATCACTAGGATGATTTTTGAGAAACAACTGATTTGGGTATTGTAATACATAATCATCAACATATGGTAGGATATATTCTAGGGTAAATGTCTTAGAAACATTTTCTTGAACATTTTGTTAATCAGAAGGATCTTCTATCAAGGGTTGATAATTAGTTTTTGAAAACACATTAGAAAATGTAGGTTTTGGTTATTTAAAAATTAAGGGATAAGTTTCATCAAATTTCACATGTATAGTTTCATCAATAGTACAATTATTTTTATTGAAAACTCTATAAACTATAGTAGTTGTGGTGTATTCTATGAAAAAAAAAATTCATCAGATTTGGGAGATAATTTATTTAAATTACCTTCAGTATTCAGAATGAATGATTTCTAACCAAATACCTTGAATTATGATACTCTAGGCTCTCTATAATTCCATAACTCATAAGGGGATTTGTTATTAAAAGGTTTAATAAACACTTCTTTTATATTATAACAAGCAGTACACACCACTTCATCCCAAAAATTTTTGGCTATCAAATATTCAATCAACAAAGTTCTTGTTATTTCAAGAAGAATTTGGTTTCTTCTTTCAAAAAAACCATTCTGTTTATGAGTTCTTGGTTCTGAGATGTTATGATTAATGAATTTCTACTACAAAAAGTTTTTAAATCGGAATTTTGAAATTCTCCACAATAATATTTTCCTCCAATGCTTCCAGTTTGTGTTTGACCAAAATGATCCATATGTACCAATGGTAATGCGTTATTAGTTGAGACTTCACCAACTGATTTAAAACTTGATTTCTGTTTCGTTCCATATTGACATGGATAAAAATGTTTTGAAGAATAATGTCTATCATTTATTTGATCCTTAAAAAGTCTATTTATATATAGTTTATATAGGTTCCTAAGGTTATAGAATCTTAAACATCTATTCCATAAATAATATTGATCTTCAATTGCACTATGATAAGGTTTGTATGGGCTCCTGTGATATTTTATGTTTAGTGTGTATACATTCTACTGTATATGTGCAAAATGAATAAACACTTCCTTGGGATTGTTTACTAAAAATTTATCATTCCTAAATTTCACAAGGTAATATTCATCAGAAAACTATCTTATGCTAACAAGGTTGTGATTAAGACCCATAAAAACAATTGAAATCACTCTATTGTCAAGGAGATCAATATAACCTGTACCAAAAATTTCTCTTTTATCATTATCTCTAAAAGTTACTTTTCCTCCATTCTTCTTGATTATATTTCCAAAGATGTTTTTGTTACTAATAATATTCTGGTAATATACATTATCCATGTACCGTGTAATGTGGTGGGTAGTATCTTAATATTCATAAAAAATAGAATTAGACTGTTAGATCCCAAACATTCATGGATCGGGAAACATCATAATGTTAAATTTTAGGAATCCATATTTTCATAAAAATATATTCTTTATGAAAACCTAAATAATGAGTTTTTATTAAGGATCATTTGTATCCCAATGTCCCCCAAGCTGTCTTTTAGTGTAGAATGGAACAATCTGTGGAAAAAAATAATTATTTCTAAAAACTACAATTGAATAAGTGTATCCAAAACTAGAATTATTCTTTAGATGTAGAATTCGTGAATACATCGTATCAATATTTTCCTTACCTATGTTAATGATTTAAAAACACCTTCTAAAGGAAAATATTTCTGTCTTTAGTTTAATAACTGAGTTTTTATTCTAAAAATCATTAGTTTTAGCACTAGAGTTTGTCTCTAAAACATTATTCTTGGGAAAATATTTCTGTAGATCCTTAAGAAAGAATATTCGTCTTAGAATTAACTTCCACAAGGATTTTGAAATACATTAAAATCATAAGTTTTCTTATCATAATCATTAGAATGATCATATACTTATTTAATAAGACAAAAAAATTAGATTTTTCCTTATCAAGATTTTTCTTGACATTAGAATTTTTATTCCCAAGAAGCATGACAAACCAATAGAATTTTTCATAAGTGGGTAACATATTTTCTTCAACAGAAGAAGATTCTTCATCTGATGATTAATAATATATATTATCACTATAATTTTCATTTAAGAAAATATTGGTTATAGATTTAGCATTGTGTACCACATCCATTAGTTAATGATTTTCTATAGGTATTCTGGCTAGTAAACCAAGATTCTTCTGATCAGAAGATTCATATTCCGAGGATTCTTCAAAATATTCTCTACCACTAGCACTCCAGGTGTCATTAGCATTCAAAACATTCTTAGCTTTAGCTTTATAGTACTTATTTCAATTCTTCCCATAGTGCTTTTCCTTTTAATCATTTCTCTTAAGCCTAGGACAATTTGGCCTTATATTCTTTACTCTTTTTCAATAATAACATGTATCTTCTTGATACTTTCTTTTACTTTATTTATTTTTTATTATATCTATATTGAAAGTCATTCTTCGCAACTATATAGTTCATCATTAGAGCAAGATATGTTATTTCATTCTGAGAATGTTATCATTCACTAGATTCATATTAAACATTGACTATATTTGATTTGGATCTTGTAACCCATTCATGAGTCTTGACATTAGTAGTAGTAAATGATTCACTTCCATTTTCATTCTTCTTCGTATTCAAATATTCAACTCTATTCATTCTTCTATCGTGTTGATGAAGTGTTTCAAATATCTCATCAAGTGTAATCTGAGATACTTTCATATTCTCATCAATAGCTTTTCTCATAGATTCCCACTCATTAGGGAAAGATATCTATAATATTGTCCACAACTGACTCGCTATATGATCCTTTCTCACCCATAGATTGTAAGATGTTAACAATAGTCATAAATCATTTTTGTACCATTCAAACTGGTTCTCCTTAAAGAAATAGATATCCATGAAATTCATTACTAAGCATTGCTCTTCTAGTTTCTATAAACAAGGATTTACCAAAATGTGTAAACTCAAATTTCTTCCAAATACAATTTGCAGCTTCACAAGAAGTAATCTGACTAAATATATTCCTATCATAGAACACAACAATGTATTTCTTACCTTGTAGTATAGTTGATATTCAGATTTTTTCTGACTAGTAAATTTTTTGACTTATTTATCAGGAATCTTGTAATCTACAGTAACCATAACAATTTTTCCCACACCATTTTTAATAACAAAAATCTTCATAAAATATCTCCAATATTCATAATCGTTTCTATCAAAAATAGTTGGTCTAGAAGGATTATGATTTTCAATCGAACCAACATTCATTCCTGCCTTTTAAAAGAACATATATTTCCACAAAAACATGTTTATAGTAATTCTATTAAACAAGGATTGAAATCCTATGATTTTAAAATATTTTTAATAATGAAAACATGAGAAATAAAACTTATATGTGAATATAAGTATTTCAGAGTCCGCCATTAATACCAATTTTAGGATTGAAATATAAATGTGGATTCTCAATATACAAGAGAGGGGTGGGTGAATTGTATACATTAAAAATTCCTCTAGAACCTTTAACGTTCATATAAAACATTAATTATTAACTTTGTGGAAATTAAGTTTAACAGTGATAAAGATAGTAAATTCACAAGGCATATTAGTTCTACAAAATTTCTAGGTTCTAGAAATATGGTTTCGGAAATGAAACTTATGAAAATTTTACAATGATAAAGATGAAACCTTAAAGCATATTGAATCCTACTAATCAGTGTATACATGTAATATAAAGTATAATATAGTTATACATTCCTTATTAATCATAATGTAGGGGAAAATAATCTTGTGTCAATACAAGTAACAAGTATGAAATATTTTATCTCAATGAGAATGGTATCCAAACACTTTGGATAAAGGTCCCCTGATTTATACTTTCAAAAAAGTTTATATTACCCACTATAGAATATGCTCATGATAGGAATATCAGATTTTGTATTTCAATCCCCACAATCCGTCAAACATCAATGTTTTCAGATCCTATATCATCCTTATCTAAGAAGTCCTCAAATATTAAGGTAGTCGGCACCTCTGTCTTCTTATCTTAGAAAGTCCATGATTGTAAACATCAACAATCAGAGTCGCATGAATCAAGCTGAACAAGATGTTCAGTATGGAAAAAGAATGAGATTATCTCTATATAAATCACATCAACATCATGTCATCTCTAGATTGATAGATTGGTTCTATGTTATTATTGATATCATTCTAATGAGATCATATTTATTCGCATTTCTCCAACGGTCAGCTCCCTCCTCCAACAGTCTTATTTTTCCTTGAATCTTGGAGGGACATGAACACATGTCACTCAAATAATGGTTAGTTAGAAACAAATTTCCCAACATCAATTCATAACCAACAAAAGGGTATGAAAAATATGGTCACATAACCAAATACATTTTCCAGAGTATAAAAAAATTAATCTCATAGTCTAAGAAAATAAACATTCAGAGTCTCTATTACTGGGATATTTGGATTCTTTTTTTCAAGGAATTCATAACCTAACATGAATTGATTTTATAGTAGGAATTATAAGGAATTTGTAGTATTAATTATTAGTGATTAAGAGTTTGAATTATATAGAATTCATTTTCTCAAATCTAAGGAAATTGGAATTTGAATTCGGAGAAATTTTGACTCTAAATTTTAGAGAATTCAGAGTCTGAATTTTATATAATTCAGAAGATGAATTTCAAGGATTTCTGAATCTGAGTTTCAGAGAACTTAGAATAGGAATTTCAAAGAATTCAAAATCTGAATTTCATAGTATCCAGAATCCGAATTTCAGAGAATTCGGAATCTGACTTTCAGAACCATAGTACAAAATTCATAATATGTATGTATTTATAGGATTTTATAGATTTAGATATGAAACATGACTTTCCACATAAAAACATAAATATTTAGAATTAGAAACACTATAACATGTTCCATCAAAACAATGGTACAGTGAATATTTCCATTGAAAGGAAAATTTTCTTATTAAGATAAATTTATAGAGAAATAAAGTTTTCCTTGAGATATAGTGTTTTTTATTTTCAAAACATAAATAATATATAAAAGTCATAAGGAAACCATATTGACACAACATATTTATCCTCTAAAATTAATTCTCTATTACTATGGTAAATAAAACTATTTAATTATATAATGAATTTTTTTGGGAGACCATTTCCATTTGGTGAACCAACATTAGACTTTCAATGAAATGGTTAATATTTTACAACAACATTTATATATAATCAGTAAAATGCATGGATAATCATGTAATGAGGGATTCAAAGTTGTCTGTGCATTTTTAATCATTTTTCGTAACAATGAGTATCTTTATCATCATCTAAATTTGTATCTCTATACATATATACTTATCAGAAATCAAATATAAAAAAGTATTAGCTTCAATATATTATATCTCCTCTTCCTCCCTGGTATACTAGATCATTAGAAGACATTATTTGGCATCATCCTTGAGACTATACAATACAAATGAAATAATTTAATATTCACCACATCACAACACCATAAATATCTTCTATATAGAACTGTATCACTTCTTATCTATTATTTAATTAGTATTCCCTCGAAAAGATAGGTTATTTCCCTATAGTTTGATTCATCATTGGAGATTATCTTTTTGGGATAGTGTTACCAATTCAGGGAATGTTTTCTATCACAATGTGATTAATCCACTCTAATATAACCAATACATACTCAATTATAATTCCATCCATACTGGCATCCTCTATAGGAAAATCGTCACATTTTTTCCAAGTATTTATACACTTATTCCATTAATGTTAAATTTATAAACAATGTCATACACTATATTATATCATAACATTATATAAAATAATTTATAATCCTAAAAATGATCATATAAATATCATAAATTGAAAATTTTATGCATAACTAATCCCATAATCATATACATGGTTTCATTGGGATGTGATTCTATAGTAATCCTCAATGTCAAACATAGGTTTGTGATCCATAATATATGGTTTCCTAAATCTAGTTTCAAATTATTCATATAAATTCCTCTAATATCGAATGTAACTCCCCCACCCTAAAATCCAAGATCCGGTTCATTATTTTATTACATTGGCATGATTAAAGGGAATTAATTCCCAAAGGACCAGCCAGTTTTGATGTTTTTATGAACTATATAGCATACATGTATAACCATAATCAATTTTGAAATCAAAAATAAAACATTATACATAATGAAATGAAATGAATAATATCCTTAAAAACTCAATCAAATATTTCTTCTTCATAGCCCGGGGAAAGGATTGAAATTAAAAGTAGCCTCAAATGATCAGTAAGGATTTAGTATAGTGATATATATAATTAATCAATAATTAATAATAAATATGGATTGGTAAATAACTAAACTCACATTCCATTTAAATATTTAGATAAGTCATAATCAATATGGAATGGAAAAAAATAGAAATAAATTGTATTTATTCATTAAAAAATAATGAAATGAATACATAGAAAATATTAATGTATTTTTCTCAAAGAAAATAATAATAAAAAAAATACATAGTAATGGAAATTATATATTTATTTGATTCAATTTTTCATAGGTGCAAGGTACATATATTATCAATACCATTCATGAAATCGTTTTGGATAATAAGTTGAAACCCATATGGTTATAAGAACTAGTTCTTATCATGATACTAGTAATGTGTCGAGGGGACAACATTGCACTGTCTCTTACCCATCTCAAAAAAGTCTGTATGATCACTTACATTTTAGACGTATGACCATGATTAACTTTTATTTTGAATATAGTATTTTTTTATTAAAATTTTTCTTAGAAATATGAGGGGCCTCAGAGGTGTTCTATGGGGTTCAATGCATGAGAGGATTTAAAATTTGGAAAACATGTACATAGATCATGGTTTGCGAATGGTTATGAAAAATATGTGGATTTCCTAAGAAAACCAGGAAACATTATACAATGGAATATAAAATAGATGGAACATGGTTTTGAACCCTTTTTTTCCCATGTAACCATTTTCCCATCTCCCCTTAGACGGTGGCATGATTATGATTTGAACATGGTATGGAAAACTGAGTTCATTTTCATGAGTCTTTGTAACAGTTGCAAAAATAAAAAAAAATCCATTACAAGATTTTAATTATTGTAAAGATTTTCTTCCCCCATTTATTCCATTGAGCAATATTGACAAACTCAAACATTAAAGTCCTTCTACGGGTTATTATCAAACCTACCAAATAATTTTGGTGTGTCGTGAGTTGTAGATCATCAATTTTGGAATGATTAATCATTTACTTTATTCTCTATTCTGATTTAGGGTTTTCTCCTTGGAAAAAGATTCATTGGAATTTCTAAAACCCATTTTTATTGGTATCTAGTATAGTGATTTAATATGATGTTTAATTCATATATTAGTATATGTTTAGGATTGTTTAATCCATTTGATTATATGTATATAGTCTACAAGTTTTATCCCATTGTTTCATGGTAGATTTTTTTGATGTTCGGTGTTCATCATAGATATCCGTTTTTGTTCCCTTGAATTTTTTAGTGTGGTTTGGTAGAATGTATGTCTATACGATGATTATATTCCATCATAGTCCCCATGGGATGAATCTTGGCTTAATTGACCAATTTTGTCCACCCATGGGGTGTGTCGTTATTCTTGGGGTCCAAAAACGGGTTATGTAAGAGAGAGGTCAAGATGTGATAATGTATATCCCTTTATGTGTATGTTGATATGTTTAATATAACTGAAAATGGAATAATTTTAGTGAGTATATACTAGGTAATGGAATAAGGAGTTGTGTGTCTTGACACAGAAATGAGTTAATTGGGTTAACTGTGATCGTGACATGTGGTTTATGAAAAATGTTATAAATTCCTAAGAGAGTTATCTCATATGAATCGATGTTTATATTAAATTTGTAATAATATGTGAAATGGGAAATATGTTAAAATAGATTTTTAAATCGAATTGATTAATATGTGAAATGGGATGATATAAGTGAATTATTTAATTCTCTTAGTGGGCTAGGTTGGGAATGTTAATAGAGCTAAATGGGGAAAGTCATGTGAATGTAAAATGTGTTAATGGGTTCTGGAATATTATTAATTTCCATGTTTATTATTTTGGATTGTGACTATTATATGTGTTGTATATTTTTGGTAGTGATATTTTCTGTGTGTAGTGAATGAATGAATAAGCATGTTCACATGTCTTGTGATGTGGGATAATGAACGGAGGCTCCTCCCATTGGTCAAGTTCGATTTATTCTTTAAGTCCACCCACAATTCTTGGGTAAGAAAATGGTATGGAGATCTATTCCTATATCATTTCTATACCACCATGATGGAGGCTTCAAGGAGGGGACATTGTGATGTTGTGATGTATTGTCGCTAGTGATATAGAGACTTGATTTATCCCTTTAGGCATAATAATATATTTCATGAACCATTGTATTATTGATGTAATTATATAACTCGTGGATTACAGGTTGAGGATGTACTATTTAATGAAGAAGATGTTCATAATTAGTTTTTTAATCTATTTAGTAATAGTTATGCAAATATTTTTAACGACTGGTCCATAAAATATCGTTCATTTATGTTCCAATTATTTCATACATTCATTCACAATCTGTTTAGACTTCAAATTTTATTGAAACCTTTAGTGGTGGCCTACTATGTTTCACTCACAAAATTAATGGGCCATTATTGGGTACCCATTAAGACTTCATGTTTGAAGGTCTGGGAAATTGAAAGTGTCATGTTCATTGATGATTATTCATAATTGAGAGGTACATGTATGATGTTCTGGACATAGAGTCAGGAAATTTTTGAGGGTTCTATAGTTTGTCATTATATTTGGGTTTTTTTCACATGGAACTGTAATATTAAATATAATATTTACTATTTTTTATGGATTTTAACATTTTTTTTGAGATTTTTATTTTTCCTTTTTACTGGTTACCCTATTTTTTCAACTATTAAATTTTTTTGTTATGGATTATTCTATTAAAGAGTGTATAATCTCTGCACATGACTTTTATGCACTTAATTATAGTTGAAAATCTCTTCCATTCAGGGAGGGGTGCTTGAGGTCATGTGGAGAAAAAATTCTGGGCACCAATTTAGTGGATTTTGGTTTAGGGACATCGTAATGACGTATTAACAGATTTATTTACTATGAATCCCGATTTGGAAACTATATTTAAGGTGTTATGATGGTGTAGATCCATGGTATTGGCAATTTGATTTTGCGTAGCTATCCCATGTAATAGGGAAACCCAAGTCACCCAGGGTTTGAAATGTTGTTATTGTTATGTGTTATTATATTTTATGAAATTTCACTGGAGGGTGGTGCCATTTTTGTGTGATGTGAAAGATATATGATATTTTTCCCTTGTCTAGAATGGAATGAGGTTGTGAAACCATGCATGATTATCAAAACCTAAATATATATGTGACATACATCAGAGTAGGCACACCCATGGGATGGGTGGGTGGGACATAAAGGGTGGAATTATTTTAATTTTATTGACTGCGATGAAATTTGTGTCTCATGGAATGATAGAAATGGGTAAAAGGGAAGTAAAATGTTAAATAATAATTACAAAAATCTTCATAATAAATCGATGTCGTAAAATAGAATTGTTTTTTAAGTATGATTTGATATGGAAACATTTTTCAAATGAGGACCAATGTAAGGTTGTATCTAATTATGTTAGTCTACCCATGTTATCAATGGCCCATATATGGATGGATGGGGGTAGAGTTTTGGGTATGATAAGGTATGTTGGGATAGTGTGTGTGAAATGGATGGTTCGTGGATACTGTTGAGACTTTCATTAATTTTACAGAATCATTATGGTTTGTGTTCTAAAGCTATTGTTTGTAATTTTAGAGTAATTTCACCACATTGATGTGTGTTTTGGTTGGGTGACAAGAGATAGTTTCTGAGAATGTTCCTACAGTAGTTCATTAAAAAGACTGAATGGTTCAAGATAATAGGGAAGATAAGTTCAGTGAAAGTAATTATTTTTTTATTGAGATGATGTAATGTGGACCAAGATGAGTTGTACCATGTATGTTCAAGCAGACCAGGGTGTTTGATCTTTAACACCCCCTAACCTTTATCAGAGAGGGTGAGACTGTTCTGGATATAGTCTATCCAGAAGATTCTCATTCGTCTATATATTCCTTATGATATGTGAGTCAATAATGAATCATATATTTGGTGGGGCTAGGAAAAGGATTGTTAAAACATTATAGTTCAGATAGAGTAGGCTGAAATAATTTTATTGAATAATATTTATGAAATGATCCTAGAATACGACTAACAAGATACCATGAGGTTGGATAAGGGTAATATGTGTGTGAGTTTGACCTTGGGGGTTTCATTAGTTATGAATTATTCTAGTCTTTTAACATATTTTCGACAATTTTTTATGATGTTTCCATGATATGATCTCCCTAATGGCCTGAAGGCCTTCATTTTTAAGGATTTTTGATAACCCCCATTTCAAGTGATGAGGGGGAACCCTTATAAGCCATCAAGGGTTAGAGATTTCAAGGCTCGTAAGCTTAGGAGATTACATGACCCAAAGGTCCTAAAGAATTCAACAAGACTATTTACATGAAACTGCCCCTCCTAAGAATTTGTGTCATGATAGTATCCCTCCACCTTTGCATGGTCTTCTGGATAGGCTTCACGTGCAAGAACAGGCTGGTCCCGATGGAATAGCCATACAATCTCATTCTAACAATTTCAATTGTCTCTTATCTGGTGAGTACACCTTCTCTAAACCATCTATGGTTTATTCTAGAAGAGATGGTAGATTTATAACTCTTTTCCAAGCTCATTCCTTCCTGTATGGTAGTACATAGAAGGGTGCTCATGATAGTGCCTAGAGTAGAGTCGGAGGTCATCTTAAAATAGTGTATTCTACCCCTAGATGTCATAATGTAGGAACATCAACCATTTGAGTTATTATTATTGTATATTCCACGATCACAATTGAATTATTTGATATACATGACACATATTCTTCTATTTCAACACGTTTTTATGTTTAATTGGGCTTAACCATTTAAAATGTGAGTGGAGTTATTTTAATTGATACTCTAATGTGGTGTGTGTTGAAGATAACAAAAAATGTAAGGGTTTTCATTTTGATGTTTGTGGATGTATTTTTCAAGTTGAATATGTTATTATTTTAGATTTCAGGTGTTTACCTGATATTGGTAATGGACTAGTTGGTTTGGTATCACGATTATATCGATTGTTAACGATGTTTGGTAACATTCACATCTTTCGATTGAGATACATATATCCTTCTAGGGGAGTGGTCTAATTGAGTAGGTCGTGTAGGGAATACATTCGATCAATTTGGAGAACTCACATTCCAAGTGTTTTGTCGTGTGCAAGATTAAGGATGAAGGGAGAAACCTTCCTACCATCCCACTATGGATCATATTCAGTATTTGTTTCTTGTGGACAACTCAGGGATACCAACCAAGAAAAATGATTTCTTTATGATTGATCTATTGTCGAGGTGAAACAAGTTTCCATTCCACCATATCGAATATCACCAGAAGAACTCCAGGAACAGATGTTTATGCAAAATTTGTTAGAGTGAAAGGGTTTTATCACTCCTAGTCAGTCACATTCGAGATATCTGGTACCATTTTTCTATAATTCTATCATATTTTTAAGATTAAATAATGAATATAGAAAGTTGAATAAGATGACAGTTAATAATAGGTACGCACTTCCCATAATCAATGAACTGTTTGAAAATGGATGGGTTCTTTGGTATTTTCTATGATTGATTTTATATTAGGATACAATCAGTTTTGGGTGAGACCTTCTAACAAGGTACAAACATATTTCCACAGAAAATAAATTTATTATTATTTTTCAATGTCATTTTGTTTAACCAAATCACCATATATTTTTAGGGATTTAATGAACAAGATATTTCACCCATAGCTCGACTGAATCATTTATATCTTGATTGATAATATCTTGTTGTAATCCAAAAGTCATGAAGATCCATCCAACATCATTACCTCATCCTACATATTCTAAGAAGGAATATTCTTTTATGCTAATCTATCAAAATGTTATCTCTTGATTAGTAATGTGAATTTATTGGGTCACATCATTTCTGAGTCATTTGGGTTAGTGGATCTATAAAAAATGATGATTATGTTGTTTTGGGTGTAGAATACAATGTTTGTCATGTTCATAGTTTTCATGGATTGGATGGTTGTTACAGAATTATCATTAGTTATTTATCCAATTTGGCCACACCACTCTCAATCATATGCAATATGGGATTTATGATTGAATGGTAGGATGTATGCATGAAGGATTTCCAAAAGTTGAAGAAGCGATTGACTGCCGCACTAATCCTGATCTTACCTGAACCCAATTATATTTAAATATTGTTCTATTATTTATTTATTATTACACATGAGGAAGTGTTGATGTAGATTTAATAGGTTGTAACATATGATTCAATAATTTTTAGGTTTCATGAATGAAATTACCCTAACCGTGATATTGAGCAAGCTATTATGGTTTTCCATTAATGTGTTAGAGACATTAATTTTTGGGAGAGCATATCACAGTGTTTAATAGTTATAATGGTCTTCAGTAAATATTCTTTAGCATCATTTATATATTTCACATTGAATGTGGTTTTAATACCTACAATAATTTTATTTTCAATTGGTTTACACATCATCAGAAGGGAATATTGTTTCAGATGCTCTGATATGGAAGACTCAAAATCATGTCATTTAGGAATCCAACTCTGAGGGGATAATGATTAATTTGTTTTATAGAATGCAAATGGGGTTCTAGTATGATCATGGGAAAATGATTCTTTCATATATAGTAGTTGAATCTATGCTTATGAGCAAGGTGACAACTAGTCTATAATTGTATCGGGAGTGTCCGGCTAAGAAGGATTATCTTAAAGGTGGGAAAACACCTTCTAGTTGGTATGCTATTGAAGATGGTATTGTTAGTGTTTCTATTCATGAGATTGTGGATGTGTATATGTGGGATGATTTGATTCGCGAGTTCCATGCATCATTTTGGAATGAGAAACCATGTTGGACTAAGATGTATGATGATCTTTTTAGGAAATATTGGTGTATAGGAATGAAGAAAGTGGTTGCGGGTTTTGTGGTACGATTATTTAAATATCAACAGGTGAAGGTTGAATATATGCACTAGTGTGTATTTTAAAAATAATTTCCCAATATCTGGTGTTATTGTATTTGTGTAATGATGGTCAGAGTTGTTAATCATCAATGGACAACTCATAAGGATGATGTAGTTTTGGTGGATTAGGATTGGTTGTCTAAGGTAGCCCATTTATTTTCAGTATAGGATATATAAAATTTTCATCGGTTTGGTTAATTATATGTTTTAAAGAGAATATTTACTTATGGTGTCGAGAAATATAGTTTTAGATCATGATTCATGATTTAAATCATGATTTTGGTAGTGATTTTAGAAGGCTCTTATCACCCACGTAGATTTTGGTATAGGTTATCACCATTGGATGGGTGGGTAGTAAGAGCATATAATTGAAGTGTTCAGAGACATTTGGAGGGATTGTCTCCTATATTTTGATTGATAATGAGAAAAACATATATCACTTGTTTAGTTTCCCTAAAATGACAGTTTTAAAGATAGAATTCATATGGATCCATCTGAGGATATCTACGGTTTACCATGTAAATCTCTATCTTTTTGTTTAGAAACAAGAGAATCATGCTTGTTGTGACCAAGTTTAATAAAGTATTTGTTGTAAAAGGTTCAATTCATTTAATAGTGCATGAAAATATATCAAATTAAAATAAGTAATATGAAATTTGGTATTTTAAACCCCTTGATATTATGGTGTGTTAGTGTGTTTCTTTGGATGACTCCAAGGATTGGTCACTACTGAATTATGAAACATGTCATGTTAGTGCCTAGGTATGTGGGGTAATTTATGATTTTGTGGAGGATCAGATCGGTGTCTAACTAATTTAATCATCCACAACTATAATTTTTGATTCATGACACTTTTCATGATTCAAAACTCCAGATATATTTCATTTACCGATCACAATTGAACGGTGTTGAGAATATATATCTAGAGGAAGAAGAATCATTTGAGGTGCGTCTTTTTTTATTGTGAATCATAGTGATATGGCCTTAAGAGGAAATTATATGGCCTTATATTGATTTTTATCGAAAAATGGAAATGTTTATGAAGAAACATGGGTCTAATAATTGGGTATTCAGGCCTTGTTTCCTTATCTATTTTCATCATAAACTCAGTGATGTCTTGGAAGAGCGACTCGACGATGAGCTGTTTTAACATAGAGAGGTTGTACAATCCCAAAATTCAAGAAGTTATGGAATTTATTAATTTTTGGATTAAACCCCTTATTTCGGTTACTGAAATGTGTCTTGGGAGTATTATGGGGATTGGGTGATTTTGGGGGGGTTTAGGATAAGATAAGAAGGAAACCCATGCCAATGTGTGCAAGGTTCACAGTTTGCACATTATTATGTAAAACATTAAGCCTATCTAGAAAAATGGTGAATCAACATACAGTGGAATATTTCATGCATGAAGCATGGTTTGTCAATCCATGTGGCTTGACTAGGTAATCGTGTGGCCTTGATCCTCTCATATAGTGGCATGCACATGTTTTCACATAATTTGGAAAACCATGTGGATAATCTTTTCACCCTTATAAATGTTGGAAAACATTAATAAATTTATATTTCATGAATTTAATTCTTCGCTTAATTATTCCATTATTTTTTCTTTTGAACCCTATTGATTAAAAGAACAATTTAGGGCTTGCAAGGTTGATTCAACTTCATCTATAGCTATATTGGTGTGCCATCAATTATAGATCAACGATGTTGGTAAAATTAATATCCTACTTTCTTCTTTATTCCAGATTAGGGTTTTCACATTGGGAAATAATTTTCTATATATATAAATCCATTAATTTCAATTGTTATTGAGGATAAGGTAATAATAAAAGGATGAATTTCTGTCTAACACAACATTTAAAAGTGAGTTGTCCAAAAAATTCATGGTAGCGGGGTTCAATTATTTTCCTAGGGTTTCATAGAAGATTTGAGCATGTTCGGTTTGGTTCATGGTTTTCTCTTGTTGTCATATTGATTTCATTTGTGAGTTTTGGTAAAAAGGAGTTTCTAAATGAAGAATTAAAACCCCTATTATTACCATGGATTGTCTTGGTGGTGATTTGACCGATTTAGGACCATCCATGGGGTGACCCGATATTCGTGATGCTGGAATTTAGTTATGTACAATGTCATGGGGTGAGAATATAGAGTCCTTATTGAGTATGTTTATATGTTTAATGGAATTTAAAATTCAATAATGGATGTGTGTCTTGATTTTTTAATTTATTAATGGGTTGTGTGTAATGCCAAGAAAATGAGTTAATTGGGTAATCTGTGATCATGAAACATGCCTTATGAATATTGATGGAAATGCCTAAGAGAGATAGTGCATATGAAATAGTTCATATGTTAAATTGATAATGGTATGTGGAATCGGAAATATTTCAATTGGGATATCATAAGTGAATTAATGAATATGTTAAATGGGTTGATATAAGAGAATTATTGAGTATGCTTACTGAGCTAGGCATGAGAATGGGAATTGGACTAAATTTGCAATGTAATATAAATGGAAAACGTGTTAATGGTTATGGAATATTATTAATTCCACTTTTTATTTTTATATGTATTAGTTTTTTGGTTGTGATATGGTCTATGTGTGGTGAATTGATGAATAATCATTTTATCATGGCTAGAGGTGTGGGGTAATTGACTGAGTCTCCTCCCACTGGTTATATCAGACTAATGCTTCAACTCCACCCACAATGAAAATTTTTGGTAAGGGGGAGGATATCTATTTCCCTAAAGGATTCTCTGCACGTGGATTGGGGCTTTGAGGTGAGGACATCGTGATGTTTTTATGAATCATCCCTAGAAATATTATGACTTGAATTATTCACTTATGTTGAATGATAAATTTCATGATCTTTTATGTAAATTATGTAATTCCCTAACCCATAGATTATATGTTGGTGATGAACAATGTGATGAATAATACACAAATATTTAATTGTGAAATATATTTAGAAATATTTATGTAAATATTGTATAGTAGTTTCCCCTTAAATGTTTTTTATTAGTATTAAAATAAAATAATACATTTCTGAACTATTATTTTAGACAAGTTATTTGGTAGACTTTATTAATGGTGGCCTACTGAATTGTACTCACACCCTATTTGATTCATTGTTGGTTACTAGGGCATATTTCATGTTTGTGGTTCAAAAATAGTGAAACTGATATGGGAATTGGAGCTGATTAATTTTTGAAACATACTAGGATTATATTTTTAATTTTGATTTAGTAAAGTTTTTGTGATTTCTCTATTTCCCTTTATTTTGGTTTTTTTCATGGCACTATAGTTTGACATGACATATTTACTGTAAGTTGTACATTGTATGCAGTTTTGTAATATTGTATTCATTCAATTTAATTGGTTATAATATATTGTTTTTTATATTCTAACTATTTTTTGTTTGATATTACATTATAATAGAGGGTATAGTCTCACCACAAGTTTTTCAGACCGTCACTGCTATTCGAAAACCTCTGGCATTAAGAATGGTGCACATGAGGTTGTGTGGCAGTCCAGCTTGAGGCACTGGTCTAGTGGATTCGAGATCAAAGATGTTACACAGTTCAAATCGATACATATATATACATATATAACCTAATGGATTAAATTCTTAAAATTTATTCCTTATCATATATTGTTATTGAGTAATGGATATTGGGTTATCAATATTTCCCTATTTAATAAAAAACTAATGAAATGGATACTGAAAGTAAAAATAGAATATGGTTTTGGAAAAAATCATATACATTATACAAGAATATGGATATTTAATATAAAAATACATTTAAATGAAAATTGGCTATAATACTACAATTATCTCATGAGAATGTTAAAAATAATATATGAAATAAATATTGAAAATGTAACTTATATCATAGTGTAATTGTCATGACGAAATGACCTGAGTAATATAATTCAAATTGAAACATAAAATACAATGAATAATGAATTATTCAAGATATGACATGTCAAAGGGGTATTATATACACAAAATATTATTGAATTGGGGAATAACCACAAATAAGGTTGAATAGAATATTAGTTGAGACGAAATCCATTACATTGTGGTCACCTTGTCAAGTATGCAATTATCATCATGAATAGTAAATATAATTTAATTATAATAATTTTTTGGAACCATTTTTTTATTTTTTAATACTTTTTCACCAATTTAAAAATCATATACAATTCATAAACCAATTAACTTTTATTCAGATGTTTTGACAATATTGAGTTAACATGTTGAAAACAAAACCTGATGGAAGATTATGGTCAAGGATATCATTAGATAATTTCCCTAGAAATACATAATTACATAATTATCATATTAATACATTAATTATAATTTTTAAATAATTTGGGTATGATTTCTCGTAAAAAATAACTAACATTACGATCATGGAGATTGTTGACCAAACCTACACATGTGCAACGTTTCCATTTATCAATGATAATTATTGAGAAAGGAATATTAACTTTTAAAATTTGAGAATTAAAATTGTGTAATAAAAAAATGTTTTTTAATAATACAGACATTTATATAGAATAATTTTTATTAAAAAGGAATCACATATCTTTGAAGAGGTGGTAGTCCACATGTCCATGGATGATGTTATCACTTTTTCTGTGTGTGAAAGTGTAATAAATAAAATGATATATTATATTTAGTATAATGTAATTATGTCATGAATACTATAATTATTTCATGAATATCCAAAAATTTAGTATATATGTATTTATATTAATCTATAATATTTAGTAATAGGAAATAAAATTCTTCGTTCATGGAGACGATAGGCCATACATACGCATGCACATTGCTTCTATTTTCTATTTGTACTAGAAGATTGAATTATAAATTATATATATTTAATTTATATTTAATGTAACATATTAATGTCATACATGTCAAATTTTTTTATTAAAAATATCCTTAATATAGTCATTGTAATGTGTTTATGGATCCCATCGCTTTGGGTATGATGTAGTTCAGATGCCCACAGATGATTTTATCATAGCCCTCAAACATAGAAAGCATGGAGGTATGTTATATATAAGAATTATAGAATAAAAAACTATTAATATAATAAATATCAAATATAATCTATAAAAATATTAATCTTCAAAACTATTAAATTTTTTAATGAAATAATGGAAGACATTATTTCTTAAGGCGAAAACCCACCATATATCCGAATGAAGATTGAGTGTCTCATTTAACAAAATCGTCTGTATGTATTTTTTAGGACATAAATAAATGAAAATATTAATATATATAGGGTATTTATGTTTCTATATAATCAATATATAATAATAATTAAATGGATATATAAGTAAATAAATAAATATTTCTTGTTGAAGAATGTTACCTCTCTTTTAGGAAAGTCCATTTGGTTTATACCAAAATAAATCCTTAGACTGGTTTCATCATAAAGTGATGATCCTATGTTAAGGGTGGGGATTTTGGGAGGTATTTGGTAATGGTTTTTATTATCTAAATGGATTTATAGGTGTTAATAAGTGGGTGAGGGTTTTATTTTCTTTTTTAGTAGAGGAGTATTATTCTTCTAAATATAAAAATGTAAACACTATTGAGATGTCTCCATTAAATAATTTTAATCAAATAATAATTAAAAATAGATCTAAGAGGTTTAATGGTAGAGTTATTAGCACAAAATGGATTTGGGAAAAGTTTAAATAACCTTTTGTTTTGTATGATTTATGTTTAACAATAATGTAAACTCATTTTAATCTTAATCACAATAATTAATGTTAATTACTTTCAGTTAAAATTTTGGTTAAAAAATAAGTTCAATATTTTATACAATATAATTTATTTTCATTAAAATTATTAAAATAATTTTCCAAATTCCTATCACATAGGTGAATGAAATTCATTTACAAATAATGTCATAGACAGGTTGAGGAAAGAGGTTTTTAATGAAAAAATGTTCCAAATACTAAAATGGTTTTTCTCCTATTTCATTGTGATATTGATTCCAATGAGATAAATTGGATAAATTGATTTATAATTGAACTAATTATACCACAAAAATAATTATATATATAATCTACCATCCATAAATAAGTCAGATAAAAAACTTTTTTTCAATTAAAATTTATTATTTTACACTATTCATGAAAAAATTAAACTTCACAAGAAAATACCAATAAATAACCCAAATATAATTATAAAATTTATAATTTTAAAATAAAATAAATTTTTTAAATTTAATATATCATATTTTATATTTATAATATTTATTCCATTAATAGGGGAAAAATTCCCTTTTTGAAAAATATAACTTTTTATGCGTAAAATTGGATTTATTATTATTTTATTAATGTAAAATATTTTAAATGACTACAAAACAATTTATAAATGTGTGTTAACATAATATAGTTTTTCAGATTCTCTCCTTCTAATATAACCCCTATGTGGTTACCTCTATATAATTTAAAAATATTCAAAGTATATTTTTTTGTAATAAAAATCAGTCTTATGTGTAATGCACACTATTGAATATAGATGATATTATATATAACATAAGTAAATATAGTGTATCACGTATCTTAATATAATATATATTTTCTGTGTATTATGATCCTAACTTAGAGTTTTGTATAAATTAATCTAGCTAAAAAACTAAATTTATTCTAAAACTAAAATATTACAAATACATAGTGTGTTACAATATGTGTTTTCATTAATTAATGTCATCTATTATATTTTATTTAATTATTTTTAATAATAATTCATTGTTATTTTTATTAAATCAATGTGAATTATAACATTTACTACATGATTTATTTAGTGTGGTGGTTTTGGTCATTGCGCCTTATACATGTGTCCATCCCACATTGAATGAACATGGAGAAGAAATTTATTTATTTAAAGATGTCATAGAGTTTAGCGACTATATCATGAATGTTGTAGTAACGACATTCTATGAATATTAAAAAAAATTCAATTTATAAATTTAAAATTAATAATTTGAATTAATGTTATTAATGAATCTACATATAGATATTTCCATTAAATAATTTCAATAGTATAATTAATTAAACATGATTACCAATAATTACCAATATTTATATTTTGAAAATATTCATGTTGTAAATGTTTATGCTATCAGGTATCATGTCATGAATGGATGAGGAAATATGGGGATATTTTAATTTTTTCTCCCATGTCGTTTTGAGTGTAACAATCATAATTTATCTATCCATATGATAACATATAATATTTTTGACAACTAAACTTGTCCAAAAATTTTGTGTTTACTTTAGTAATAGTTTATAGTGGAATATCATATCATTTACATTTTAATAGAATATTTAATATCTAATTATTTAAATATTAATTATTTGAACAAAGTTGACTGGGGATAACATCTAATGAAAGGATTAAATTCTAATTCTAAATTCAATATTATTTCCAAAATATAAGTATCTACCTATGAGAGGGGTAAACGCTTTTCATGCATTGAGTCCATGGACATGGAACGTATTTATTTTCATTTCATTTCATTTTATGTCCAATATTTCTATTATTTCCTTCATTTTCCTCATCTTCAAGGGTAATTTTATATGTTTATTTGGGTCTCTTCTTTTATTCCTTCTTTGAAATGTGAGAGTGGGAGAGGGTGGAGTGTTTTACATTAGTGATTGTCTAAAGAGTTTTATTAGGGATCAATTTATATGTGTTATGGTTATAGGATAAATATGTCAATTTTTTTCATTTGAAGGACACCCCAAATTAATTTATTAACTAAAAACCTTGTAGTTTAGTTTTTATTAAGTATTAGTATCATATTTTCGATGGTTGGTACTATAACATCCCAAGTAAATGATGATTATGATATTTTTATACTTATTAGTATTTTTGAATTTAATATTAATTTTTCTTTAAAAGGGTTTCTATGTTCGACAGCATACACGATACGCAACAACAGGTTTCTTTGAAATCTTACGTTGCACACTAATAATATAATAGTATTATTTTAAATTGTATTTAACTCTTAGTAGTTGTATTGGCGTAAATTAATGAAACTAACTAAAATATGATTATACATGTTTTTTAAATGTATTTACATCATCTAATAAAAAGTTAGAGGCTTAAAATATGAATAAATCTAATTTTAAGCATAATTAACATTAAAAGGCCGATTTCACACATTTTATTGGTGAATCCTCTTTAAATATAGTTTTGGTCACTTTAACCAATTATATATGACCATATAAAATCCTTCATTATAATGGGGACATCAAAATTTACTTTGTGTAAATTTTTTGAATTTTTCCGATAAAGTAGATTATTTAATGAATAGTGAATAATCATGCATTTTATTTCAAAATTTATTTTTAATCTAATTTATTTATATCGATAGATTAACTTTTTAATTTATTTTAAGGTGAAATTAAAATATATTTTTACCATTTAGTCGAATTTTGGTCAATGGAATTAATTTCACTTCGAAATTGGACATAAACAAGTATCAATCTTTTCATAGTTATTGTTTCTTAAAAACACGCTATTTGTTTTAACAACGAGAATAAATTTTAAAATTAATTAATTCCACTTCTTTGCTTTGAATTTTGAAAAATAGACACCAATTTTGAATTTGGAATATCAGATAATTCTTAGGCTTAATATTTGGTATTTTTATGAAAAACTTCAATATTTTATGAATAGTGAAACCACTTAGTGGTAGTGAAAATAACTGACTTTTTAATTTAAATGTAATTTTACCACTTCTCTGAATTGAATTCAAAAATCCGACATACATGGTTTTTATCAAGAAGTAAAATGTGGTTCATTAAGATGAAAATAATTTTTGGTGTATAGTAACTTTTGACTTTTATTTACCACTGTTAAAGGTAAATAGGTTAATTGAAGATACAAAGAATATTATAATAATTCATAATTACCTTAAAAATCTTCCACACCGTATTTTTTTAGTCATTTACGACCATGGGAATATTTGGGTCGATTTTGGGACCCCATTGAGCCATATGGTTGTGATAATGACAATTTAGATTAATTAATTTAATGTGAAGACAAAATTGACAATAACAAAAATCTATTAGTAATTAATTTTTATAAGGTGTTATGTAAGTAATTTTTTCGACTATAAATATTAATTTGAAAGATAAATCTAATTCCTAAATCATGGGGTATTTTTTTTAAATTTTAGATAACATATAAATTAAATTATTTATGACATAATAATGATGCAGTATTTACCTCATTGATAAATCATTTAAATAAATAAGATTATAATGTTTACAATAATATCCAAAACTTTTCAAATTAGGATTGTATGATTTTATTTCGACCATGAGTCATATTATATTCATCTTTAATGATTTTTTTACAATTATAAACCGAATATAATTATATAATAAAATAATAGTTTCACACTTTCCTAAAGAGCCCCTCATCCCCCTTATAAAAGGAGACCACCTATAACCAATTCCTTACACCTCTCAAGCCATTTGTCTTGACCAAACTCTGCCGAATTAAGCTCCCTAAATCCCTCTCCTCCCTCTAGAAGCCTTACCTTAGGCATAAAGCATTTCAAGAAATCCTTTGGGTTCAAACCAAAGGGAGTTACCCAAATTAAAGGTAACAATTTCTCTTAAACTATTTTCTTTTATTTTACTTCTCCAACCCCTAAACTCTTTTTATTCCATTATTTTTTAACAACAGTAGTATAATAAATATACTAGGATGTTTTTATAAAATGTTTTCAAACTACACATACACACACCTCTATCTAATGGGTGAAGAACATAATGTTTCTGTGGATGGATAACTAACGCCTCATGAAACGATGATTATTCGATTATCTCCTACCGCCTCTCATGGTGGCCATTATGATGGAACTATATCTATATATGATATATATTATGTTTATTTTTTTCTTTATTATTATATAATTTCCATTTATAGCATGACCTTATGGTTTCCATAGTGGGTAAATACGATAATCTTATTTGAGGAAGTGTTGACTACCACCCCCTCAAAGTGATGTGACTCATTAATGCCTTATGTGGGATGTATAAAGGATATTGATAATGATATTATATATTATATTATACTATAATTATAATATAAATTTTAATTATTATGTTAAAATTCAATTAAAATAATAAATATAAATGAAAGTAGTGTTCATGCGTACGTACGGCTTACCGTCTCCATGAACGGTGCATTTCATTTCTTATCTTTGTATGTTATGTACTACTATAAATACATGTATATGATAGATATATATGATATATATGATATAAAAATAATGAATATCATTCAAGATATAATGAACCTTTGACCACATGAAAAACATGTAATTATAAGAAGTCTATTTTTGACTCAAGTACCAAATATCGACAAAACAAACGTTATTAACATAAATGGTTATATAATGTTTATAACATGGTAATAAGTTATATAAAAGGAATAATAAACTTGAAAAAGGTTCTTAATAAATTATATATTAACTTTAATTTGTTTTTAGGATATTAAATAATGATCATGTCAAGTCGGACATAAGGTAAGGGACTTCATCTCAATCTTCTTTCATTGAGGCATATTTTGTTTTAATACACGTCATTCTTTTTTACGCTATATAATAACCATTGACTTTTAAAAGGGAATATTTTTCTACAATGTGTTTTACTAAATTTCAAAAATAATATTCCTTTTAAAGTAAGTGGTGACAAAGTCCTTTTCCGCCTCCATGAGTGTTATTTCATCTTTGCTTTCCTCAAAAAGCTGTAATGTTTTTAATTGAAAATAAATACCAAATTCTATTTTATGTATTTTGGTATTGAAAATGGTTTTTTAATGGATTTTTATGTCAATATATTTAAGTGATATATTGTGATTGAAATGTGGAAATGTTTCCTTTCCTTTATATTTTTTTATGTCTTATGATTTTATAATGGTACATAGACATTTGACGGGAGTTTCCATGAATACCAGGACGGGTGGTTTCATTATAACCTCCAATTCATTGGTTATGGAAGTTGGCCGTATGGCTATTTCATTTAGTGATATGTGTAGAAGTTGATCGTATGGTTATTCCATTTAAGTGTGTTTATTTCCTAAGTTACCTTTATATGTTTTTTGTTCTTTATATGGGTTTTATGGTAATATTTTGGTTACAAAAATGGTAAGTAATGATATTTTATTCAGTGAAGAGTATTTACTTCATCATAATGGTGAGAAGTATTACTTATGTTAAATCATTCATTGATTACTTGTTGATTTGAACAACTAACAATTTTCCTTCTTTCTGTATCCCTTACTGATCTTTTTATAATCATCCGAAGTTTTTGAAATATTTTTCTAGTACATAATGTGGATTAGAGTCAAGGATGGGATCAAAGAAAATTCATGCTATCTTAAACATGGAACTAGACATGAATCTTTTTTTTCAAGAGTTCATGTTTTGTTAAAAAATGGAAAATGTGTAGAAGTGCCTACTTTAAATTTTTTTGAAATGTAATAATTATGGTCTAACTCTCTAAAACACTAAACCTGAAAAGATCCTCACTAAGAATTATTCATTTAATTCAATATTAAGTATGTTTTAAGGTCGGATCCTTATAGTTGGTATTAGAGGTCGGTTTATATAACTTTAGGAGTTAGTATATTGTTAAATTAATGTCCCTAAATTAATTTATGGTGATATAGAATTGAAATAGCATTTAAATATTACCATTTTTCTTCTCTTAAGATATTTCTATGTTCAGAATGGTTTTCCACAACGGAAATAAGGCATCTATGTTGGGACGACATCAGGAGGAAGAAATCCTTCCAAATCAACAACCTAAGATGGTCAGAATTTGAACTGAACAGTTTGTCGCAGTGATGGAATAGTTGACTATGGCAATAAATGGTGGTGATATCCAGGAATGAGATCAGCCAGATCAACCACAAAAAACATGTCAGTAGTGAATCATTTCATGAGGAAACCACCCCCGTCATTCAAAGGGTCATCTGACCATGTGCTGGCTAAAGGATGGATTAAAGCACAAGAGATGATTTTCAATGTTGTGGGGTGTTCCGAACATCAAAAGGTTAGTCTCGCTATTTACCTTTTTAAAGGTGAAGCTGATCAGTGGTGGTCGATGGTGAAGAATATCAGGGATAGTGAGGAGATTGATTCGATTGATTGGGATGAGTTAAAAGTTATGTTTCTTGAGAAATATTCTCCTATGGCGGCTCATCATAGGATGGAAAAACAATTCATGTAATTGAGGTAGGAGGATGACTCGATGGTTTCTTATGAAGAACAATTCACTCAACTAGCAAGGTATGCCCCAAATTTTACATAAGATCTTGTTAGTAAAATAATCCATTTTTACTCAGGACTAATGCCACGATATCAAAGTGCATTAGCCTCTCGTGAGATCAAAATTTATGAAAAACTTGTTTGATGTGGGGAGAAGGTGGAAATGGAGTTTGCCGATGATCAAGTATTCTTTGAAAAACAACAGAATAAGAGGTCATGTTGGTAGGGAACGGGAAGAATTCATCAATGAATCCTGGAAGTAAGAAAATTAAATATCAAACTTGTCAAAAGTGGGGTAAAAAGAATCTTGGAGAATGTTTATCAATGTCTGGAAAGTTCTTCTGGTTTGGTATGTCGGGTCATATTGCTTGTAATTGTAAGGAATATGATCAAGAAGGGAATGAAAAGCCATCGGTATGATGTTTTAAGTGTAAGGAAATGGGTCATTATACAAACGAGTGTCCAGAGAAGAACTCAACTAAGGGAAAGTAGAAAGACTACAAGCAAAAAGATGTGATGAAATCCTTTGCAACTACTTCAGTAGATGTTGGGCCATCATATTAATTTGTATCAGGAACACCATTTGTTTGATCAAATTATGCTAATGTGTTGTTTGATTTAGGGTCTACACATTCATTCATTTCTGAGAAGTTTCCATGTAAATTGGTAATCCCATCTCATGATATGAAAATTTAACATATGGTAAAAAAACATGGAAGAAATGTTGAGACAAAAATTCAACATAAGAACATTCATGTCTTTCTGTGCGTAAAGAATCTACCTGAAAACCTTATTGTTTTTACTCTAGCAGAGTTTGATGTTATATTTTCCATGGATTGGCTTTCTGTTTATCATACAATTATTGACTGTAGAGATAAAGAGGTTTCTTTTCTAAATGATTTTTAGTTTGTATACAAAAATGAAACCTTTATTTTGATAACATATCAGGATGCTGAGAATCTAGTAAAAGATGGAAATGAATGTTACCATGAACCTATTGATGAAAACAATGAACTGTTCAGATTAATGATGTTCCAGTGGTAAATGAATACCTTGGTGTTTTTCTTGATGAGTTTCCTTGTATTATACCGGAACGGGGAGTTGAATTTACTGTTTACTTAGTTCCTGATGATAATCCAATTTCAAAAAACCCTTATCCAATGGCTCAAATCGAACTTTTAGAGTTAAAGAAGAAATTACAGGAGTTATTAGATAAAGGTTTAATTCGACCTAGCACATCACTATGGGGTGCTCCTGTCTTGTTTGATAAAAATAAAGATGGTTTAATGAGACTTTTCACTGATTATAAAGCATTGAATAAAATCACTATTAAGAATAAGTATCATTTGTTTCATATCGATGATTTTTTTGATCATCTCCAGGGAGGTCATTATTTTTGAAAGATTGATTTGATTTCATGGTACCATCAGTTGAATGTAAAGGAAGATAACGTTTCGAAGACCGTGGTTCATAGTAGATATGGCCATTATGAATTTTTAGTTATGCATTTTAGGTTAACCAATGCACCTATTGTATTCATGGATCTTATAAATATAATTTTCTGTTAGTTCTTTGATAAGTTTGTGGTTCTATTCATTGATGATACTATGGTTTATTCAAAAAGTAAGGTTGAACATGAAAGTATTTTAAGGGTTGTCTTGAAAACCTTAAAAGAAAAGAAACTATTTGGGAAATTCAGCAAGTGTGAGTTCTGGTTACAAAAAATTTCTTTCCATGGTCACATTGTTTCGAAAAATTGCATAACTAATGATCCTGATAAAATGAAAGTTGTTGAAGAATTTCCAAGACCCAAAAATATAACTGAGATTCATAGTTTTCATTGTTTGACAGGTTATTTTAGTAGGTTTGTTGAAACATTTTTATGGTTATCTAGTCCAATGACTATGTTAACTCAAAAAGGTTTTAAGTTCATCTCATCAAAAGAATGTGATGATTGTTTTCATGAATTCAAAAGAACATTGGTGAATTCCCTAGTTTTAGAACTGCCTTCCAGAAATGGTTAGTTTGTTATCTATAATGATGCTTCGTTGGAAGGACTTGTTTGTGTCCTAATGCAAAATGATCAGGTACTTGCTTATGCTTCACGTAAGTCCAAACCACATGAATTAAATTACCCAACACATGATTTGGAATTAGCTGCTATTGGTTTTGCTTTAAAAATTTGGAGGCATCATTTATATGGAGTGAAGTGTGAAATATATACTGATTAGAAAATTTTTATTTATATATTATCTCAAAATTAATTGAACATGAGATAGAGGAGATGGTTGGAATTAATCAAGGATTATGAATGCATGATCCATTGCCATCTAGGAAAGGTAAATAAATTGGTTTATTCTTTGAGTCAAAAAAGTAATTCTTCATTATTCATGCTATGCTTGGAATGATATCTGTTGGTTTTTTATTTAATTAACATTGGCATTGAAGTTTTTGGTGCAATAAATTCTTCTATTTTGTATCACATGTCAGTGAGATCATCTATATCAGACAAAATAATGCAAGAACAAAAATAAGTCATTGAGTTGCAGAAAATGGTAGAGTTGGTTCAGAAGGATAAGTTGCCTGATTTTAATCATGATGTGATTTTGTTTTAAAATTTAGGAAGACATTATGTGTGCCTTTTGATTCATATTTAATGAATGAGTTTTTATTTGAAGCTCATATTTCTCCGTTTTTAGTTCATCCTGGAAGTACTAAGATGTACAGAGATCATTGGGTGTATTACTGGTGAGATTGAAGGAAAAAAGATATTTCTAATTTTAATGTGAAGTGTTTGACTTGTCAGTTGGTTAAAGCAGAGAAACCGTTATCGAATGTAATGCTTCTTCCTTTACCAGTGCCAGATTGGAAATGGGAAAATATATCCATGGACTTCGTTGTTGGATTACCAATGACATCTCGGGGAAATAATGCAATCTGGGTTATAGTTGATTGATTGACCAAATCTTATCATTTCCTTCCTATTAGAGATACTTTTCCTCTAGATCAGCTTGCTCTGTTTTATGTTAAAGAGATAGTCAGGTTGCATGGAGTTCCCCTCTCCATTGTATCTGATCGTGATCCCATGTTAACTTATAACTTTTGGAAAGGAATTCAGAAGTCATTGGGTACTGAATTAAATTTTAGTACTGCTTTTCATCCTCAATCAGTGGGCAGTCAAAATGACCAATTCAGAACATGGAAGATATGTTACGTTATTGCTCGATGGATTAACAGGGAAGTTGGGACCAACATCTTTCTTTGGTTGAATATTCATATAATAAATGTTTTCATTCTAGTATACAGATGACACTATTTAAGGCATTATATGGAAATATTTGTTGAACTACAGCTTTTTGAGATGAAGTAGGTGAAAGGAAGTTGATGGGACTAGAATTGGTAGAAAGGATGGCATAGAAAGTTCAGTTGATTCAGAAGAACATGAGGATATCTCAGAGCAGACTGAAAAGTTATGCACATAACCGGAATAAGGTTCTTTATTTTGAGGTAGGTGATCATGACATTCTCAAACATTCTCCATGGAAATGTGTGATGCTTTTTGTTAAGATGGGAAATTTGTGTCTGAGGTTCATTGGTCCTTATTTAATTTTGGATAATGTTGGATCAGTTGCATACAGAGTTCTTTTACCTCCACGTTTATCCTAGGTACAAAATTTTATTCATGTTTCGATGTTGAGAAAGTATATACCAGATCCATATCATTTTTTGAGCCCAGAGGTAGTTCAGTTGGAAGAGAATATCTCTAATGAAGAACAAGAAGTCCAGATCCTTGACTATAGTGAGCAAATGTTGCAGAATAAGGTAATTCACTAGGTAAAGGTTTTGATGAAAAACCATATGGTTGAAGAGGAAACGTGGGAATCTGAAAATTCTATGAGGGATAAATACCCCCACATATATTGATATGTGTATAAAAATTGTGAGGACACAATTTCCAAAAGGAGGGAATGATGTAACATCCCATGTAAATGAAGAATAAGATATTTTTATACTTATTAATATATTTTAATTAAATATTAATTTTTCTTTAAAAGGGTTTTTATGTTCGATAGCGTACCGGATACGCAATAACTGGTTTCTTTAGAATCTTACGTTGAACACTAATAATATAATATTATTATTTTAAATGGTAGTTAACTCCTAGCTGATGTTTTTGCGGGAATGAACAAAACTAACAACAATATGATTATATATGTTTGTTTGATGTATTTTCATTATCCAATAAAAAGACAGATGCTTAAAATATGAATGAATCTAATTTTAAGTATAATTTACATTAAAAGGCCGATTTACCCCATTTTAATGGAGAAACCTCTATAAATATAGTTTTGGTCAATTTAATACATTTTATATAACCAAATAAAATCCTTCATTATAATGGGGACATCAATATTTACTTTGTGTTAATTTTTGTCATTTTTTCAATAAAGTTCATTTTTAATGAATATTAAAAAAATATGGTATTTTATTTCAAAAGTGCCTTTTAATCTAATTTATTTATATGGTTATATTATATTTTTATTTGGGTTTAAATTGAAATTAAAATATATTTTTACCATTTAATCATATGCTTGTCATTGAATTAATTTCACTTTGAAATTGGACATAAACATGTATCAAACATTTGATTGTTATTGTTTCTTAAAAACACGATATTTTTTTTATCAACGGGAATTAATTTTAAAATTAATTACTGCCACTTATATTATTTTAATTTGAAAAAATAGACAAAAATTTTTAATTCAGAATATCAAATAATACTTAGGCTGAATTTTATGTATTTTTATGAAAAACATCAACTTTTTATGAATAGTGAAACCACATAGTGGTAGTTAAAAAAACCGACTTTTTCATTTAAATGAAATTTTACCACTTATGTTATTTGAGTTTCAAAAATACGACATAAATAGTTGTTATAAATAAGTAAAATGTGGTTCAATAAGATGAAAATATTTTTTGGTGAATAGTAACCTTTTTCTTTTATTTACAACGGTTAAAGGTAAATAGGTTAATTCAAGGTAAAAAGAATATTATAATAATTCCAAATTATCATAACACTTGTCCAAACATTATTGGTTGAGTGATTTAAGCCCATGGGAATCTTTGGGTCTATTTTGGGACCCCATTGAGAAACTTGGGAGTGATAATGACAATTTAGATTAAATAATTTAATGTAATGAAAAAATAGAAATTAACAAAAATAATTTAGAAATTAATTTTTATATGGTGTTATGTAAGTCGTATTTTAGTCTATAAATATAAATTGTAATTCTAAACATATTTACTATATCATGGTATTTTTTTAATAATTTTTAGACAAAAAATAAATTAAATTATTTATGACATAATAACGATGCAGTATTTACATCATTAATAAATCATTTGAATAAATAAGATTATAATGATTAAAATAATATCCCTAACATGTAAAATTTGGATTGGATGATTTTATATAAACCATGAGTCATATTATATATATATTTAATGATTCTTGGACCATTAGAGACTGAATATAATTATATAAGAAAATAATAGTTTCACAGATTCCTAAAGAGCCCCTCCTCCCCCTTATAAAAGGAGACCACCTCTAACCAATTCCTTACACCTCTCAAGCCATTTGGATCTCCCAACCTCTGAAAAATTATGTTCCCTAAATCCCTATCCACCCTCTAGAATCCTTACTTTAGGCATAAAGCATTTCAAGAAGTCCTTTGGGTTCAAACCAAAGAGAGTTACCCAAATTAAAGGTAACAGTTTCTCTTAAACTATTTTCTTTTATTTTACTTCTCCAACCCCTAAACACTTTTTATTCCATTATTTTGTAACAAAACTAGTATACTAAATATACTAGGATGTTTTTATAAAAATTATTCAAACTACACATACACACTCCTCCATATAATGGGTGAAGAACATAATGTTTCTGTGGATGGATAACTAACGCCTCACGAAACGATGATTGTTCGATTATCTCCTACCGCCTCTCATGGTTGCCATTATGATGGAACTATATCTATATATGATATATATTATGTTTATTTTTTGGTTATTCTTATATCATTTCCATTTATAGCATGACCTTATGGTTTCCATAGTGTGTAAATACGATAATCTTATTTGAGGAAGTGCGGACTACCACACCCTCAAAGTGATGTGACTCGTTAATTCCTTATGTGGGATGTATAAAGGATAGAGTTAATGAAATTATATATGATATTATACTGTAATTATAATATACCTATTTATTATTATGTTAAATTTCAATTAAAATAATAAATATAAATGAAAGTAGTGTTCATGCGTACGTATGGCTTACCGTCTCCATGAACGGTGCATTTCATTTCTTACCACTATATGTTATGTACTATTGTAAATACATGTATATGATAGATATATATGATATATATGATATATAAATAATGAATATCATTCTGGATATAATTAACCTTTGACCACATGAACAACATGTAATTTTAAGTAGTCCATTTTTGACTCAAGTACCAAATATCGACAAAACGAATGTTATTTACTTAAATTGTTATATAATGATTATAACATGGTAATAAGTGATATAAAAGGAATAAAAAACATGAAAAATGTTCTTATGCAAGTTGAAATTAACATTAGTTTATTATTCAGGAGATTAAAGAATGATCGGGTAATGTCAGACATAGGGTAAGGGACATCATTTCAATCTCCTTTCATTGAGGCATATTTTGTTTTAATACACAACATTCTTTTATATGATCTATAAACACTATGTAATTTTCAAGGGGAATATTTTTCTAAATATAGTTTTACTAAATGACAAAAATAATGTCCCTTTTAACGTAAGTGGAGGCAATGACCTTTTCCGCCACCGTGAGTATTATTTGATCTTTGGCTTCCTCAACAAGCCGTAATGTTCTTCAAAAAATAAATATATTTTACTCTTTAATGATTTTTGGTATTGAAAATGATTTTTATAGTGGATTTTTTATTTAAATATATTTAAGTGATATATTTTTATTGGAATGTATAAATGTTTTCTTTCCATTATATTTGATTTATGTCTTATGATTTTATAATGGTACTTGGACATTTGACGGGTGCTAACATGATAAACCAAATGATGGGTGGTGTCGTGAATACCAAGACGGGGGGTTACGTTATAACCTCCAAGGCATTGGGTATGGAAGTTGGCTGTATGGCTATTCCATTTAGTGCTATTTGTGGAAATCGACCGTATGGTTATTCCATTTAAGTATGTTTATGTCCCATGTCAGCTTTATATGTTATTTGTTCTTTATATGGGTTTTTTGGTAATCTTTGGTATCCAAAAATGTTAAGTAATCATCTTTTATTCAATGGAGTGTATTTAATTATTCATAAAGGTGAAAATTATTACTTCTGTTAAAGTATTCATGGTTTACTTGTTGATTTTAAAAACTAACATTTATTCTTCTTTCTGTATCCCTCACTGAGCTTTTTATACTCATCCCACTTTTTTGAAATGTTTTTCATAGGACATAATGTAGAATAGGGTCAAGGATGGGATCATGGAAAGGCCATGTTGTTTAAAACACGGAACAAGTCATGCCTCTTTTCATTTCAAGAGTTCATGTTTTGTAAAAAAATGGAAACTGTGTCGAATTGTCTACTTTGTAATTTTTTGAAATGTAATAGTTATGGTCTAACTCTCTAAAAATATAAACCTGAAAAGACCCACAATGTGAATTATTCATTTAAATCAATATTAAGTAAGGTTTAAGGCCGGGTCCTTATAGGTACCCCTTGATGGTTGATTAATAGTGTTTTTTCTATAATTAGGGGTGTATATATCCCAACCCTAGTAGCGCGGAGTCTAAGGTAACAATATTACAATGGTAATAAATAAAAATAATATATCCTAGTGAACTGTATAGTTATGTTGTATTGAATTACATGATTTATTGTAAAATCTCAAATTTAAATTAAAAAAAGAAAATAAAAAATATTACTTTTTATATACTCCATTATTGCTTTTAAAAAACCCAATATAATAATCTTAATATACTTCATTCCATCTTAGGGAAAGGAATTACATGAATAAGTTGAGCTTAGATGATCCATAAGGGTATGAATACTATAAAATCTATCATGAATTTATAAATAATAATAAATATAGAAAATAATATAGATTAATATAAATTCTTTTGAATAAATAACATGAACATGCAGAATAATATACTAGAAACAAATGATGTTCAAATGTTACACTATAAATTATTATATGATCTTGAATCTTATCATTGTATATCATATCTATTTAAATAATGACATGGAAATGAATATTGAATCTCATATTTATATAATAAATAACATTTAACATAATAAAAATATCACAAAGGCCTTGTACTAAGTCCTCATAAATAAATGGACAAATCCTCTTCCAAATATCTGTGAATGTTTTCATTAAGAGACCAACCAATACATCATGGGTATATAATTGTCTATCCCATCACATTCTATTTCCATTTCACTTTTAGGGTTTAAAAACAATGTAAACATTAATATTAATGAACTACAATATTTTTTTTAAATATATCACCTAATAAATATACATAATCATAAACCCTATGAACTAGTATAGAGAATATCATTAAAATAGTACATCCCTATTGAATATGGTGATGAAAAAATCTAGATAAATAATATGGATAGATTCATTAAAACATATACATAATAGACAATATGTAAATTAGTGGGCATGATTATGTGTAATTCCATATATCTTATTAAAAATTAAATTTTACCTTGTTCTAAAAAATGTAAAAACTGAGAAATTAGAAAAATTACTAGAATATTAGTTTTAATCAAATTTTTAAAAATTAAATAATTTGTTGAAATTAAATATATAAATAGTAGGAGTAGATTAATAACAATTTTTCTGTTATCTTTTGAAAACATAAACCTGAAAAATAAGATACCCGATTGAGTAAGAAAACAATGTTTCATTTCCCTGAAAATATTATTTTCATATATTACATACATGATGAGGTGAATTTTATTTTAAAACATGTAATTCACTGAAAAAAAAAATTTAAATAGAATAAAATATTATTCATTTAAGAGATAAAGAGAAAATTATTTCCGTAGTGGTGAGATAAATGTAATGAATCTATAATAAATGTTAGATTGTGAAACAAGAACATAGCTAAGGATGAACATCCTTTTTCTTGTGTTTGAACATCATATGTTAAAATTGTATATTTATTCTATATATTTTATTAAAAAAATAAGGAAATATATCACATGTTATATGATTAAATGAGATTCATTTATCTCCTTTTTATTGTTGATTCCTTATTAAAATCGACATATTTGGTAATAACTACTTCATCATTCATATATGTGTTAGATCTGTAATTTTGGGGAATTTTTAATTTATCATTTTTTAATTTTATCCCTAATTGTAATCATCGTATAAATTTCATATATATGGAAATAAATTAATCCATAAAATTTATATGGATAACTAATATAACCCATTCATAGAGATATTACGTCGTACATTTTCATGATCATTATTTCCATTGAAAATATATAAAATAATAGAAAGGTAAATAATATTTTTCCATTAATCGGTAATTTTAATATTTTATATTTAATATATATTTATTAAATCTTTTATTGTTACAAGCCATTTTATAATAAAATGAAAAATGTTTCACATCACTTTGTGGAGGGGTCATCCACAGAAAGGCGCATGAGATGTTTTCTTGTTCCAATACATTAGAAGGCATGACAAAATTATTTTATATTATAAAATAAGAATAAAAATTGAGTATTAAATTTCATATATAAAAATTATGTAAATAATTATTCAATTTGTGAGAGGTGGTTATAGAATATGAATTCTATGTCTTCACGAGGCGGTAGTCCATCGAACACTTGAATGACATTTTTGTTTTCCCTTTGATGTATAATGTGATGGATATATGTTATATAATTAAAACAATATGGAATAATCGTAAATAAAATTATATTTTAATTATTTTATAATTTATTTATATGATTTTATAGGGTATTTGATGAAATAAATAAAAGGTGTTTCGTTAAGAACTATATATCTTCTTCAATGATGGTTCATTTGAAGAGCTTGCTGAGAATGGATTTGTGATCATAAAATATAAACTAGGTTGTGTAGTGTAATTTGATGAATGTATTTAGATATTTTCTCTATCCACCGAATTTTCTCATTAATTATGGAGAGAATATGAGAGTGGTGTGCTTTAATTTGTGGGGGAAAGGACACATATGGAATTTTTGTGAAGAGTAAAATATAAAATAATTTTTCACATTCCACAAGAATAACAAATATAAAATTACAGAACATAATAGTATATATTGTAGAACTATGTCCATATAAAAGTAATAATACATGAAAACAATTCCATTTTTTTTCTTATCGTTTAAGTTTAACACACTTGAAAAATGGTGTTAACATTAACCATTGTAATGAATATTTACTTTTCCCCCTTAATTATGACCAAAATTAATGTATAACCATAAATGTAATAATAATTATTCAAAATAATAATGTTTAATTAATTTTAACCGATTAAAATTAGTAATTTAAGTGAATTTAATTTAAAATTAAACTAATAAAGGCATAGAAAAATTGATTCCAAAAGAAAATATTTTCATAACAACATGACATTTTTATATTAACAATTGACATAAATTTTTTTAAAATGAACATATTATATTAAATAAAAATTAATTATTATAATATTATTTTAAATACAAATTTAAAAATGTATCTTTTTAAATTCATTAAATGAATAGATAGTTTTCATTAAAAATTCATTAATTATCACTATTTTCTATAAAACATCTCATTTTAGAACATAATAAAAAATTCAATCTAAGATAGTTTATAAATATTGATTACAAATATTATTTTATTTCTGTCCAATAGATTTTATAAAATAAAAAATAAATTAATTTCCTGCCAATTTTGGAAAATGAGATGAAACAACTTTTAAAAAATATAGTTTGTAGGCATAATACTACATTTTTTCTTATCTTATGCATATAGAAAATATTATATGAATGATAAGATATTATATTGAATATAAAATATTTAAATATCATTAAAAAAATTTAACATTTGTAGTTATTTCAATTAATTTATATAAAAACATATTGCACGCATAAAAACATTTCATTTACTTTTAAATTAATATTTTTTTTCTAATCAAATAATAACAAATTATTTTTTATACATGTGTAATTTAACATCCATAGTAAATAAAGAATAATAAATTTTCATATTTATTAATATTTGTAAATTAAATATTAATTTTACTTTAAAGGGGATTCTATGTTCGACGGTGTACCTGATACACAACAACAAGTATCTTTGAAATCTTATTTTGCACACAACGTTGGGGCATACTGAAAAATAATAATACAATATTATTTTAAATGGGTTTTAATACCCAGTCATTATATTGGTAGTAATGAACAAGAGAAACCATATTATAATTGAACATGTTTCTTAACGGTTTTTATATTTTTCAAATAAAATTTAGAGGCTTAAAATATTAATGAATCTAATTTTTAATCAAAGTACTCTATTATTTTTCAAAATGCCGATTTTCCACCTTTTGAGGGGTAACCCTATTTAAATTTAATTTTGGTCACATTTATCTATTTTATTTGAAAAAATAATACTATTTTTTAGAATTGAGACATCAATATTTACTTTGGGTAATTTTCTGGAATTTTTCTGATAAAATTATTTTTTAATGATTAGTAAAAAATAATGTATTTTAATTCAAAACATTTTTAATATAATTTATTTATATTGTTAGATTATATTTTTAATTATATTTAAGTTTAATTAAAATATATTTTTACCATTTAATCCAATTTCGGTCATTGGAAGTAATTTCACATTGAAATTTGAAATCAACAAGAGTCATTATTTTTATAGTTATTATTTAATAAAAATACACTTTTTATTTTAACAATAGGATTTAATTTTAACATAATTAATAAAACATCTATGTTTTTAATTTTTGAAAAATAGACATCATTTGCGAATTTTGAATATTAAATATATCTTAGGCTGAATTATTTGTATTTTTCTAAAATCCTTTACTTTTAGATGAATAGTGAAAGCATTGAGTGGTAGTTAAAAACCAGAATTTTTCATTTAAATGATATTTTACAACTTTTGGGAATTGAATTTAAAAAATACTACATACATGGTTGTTATTAGTATGTAAAATTTTATTCAATAAGATGAAAATGATTTTTTGGAATATTATATTTTGACTTTTTTTTATCGCGGTTAAATGTAAATAGGGTAATTCAAGGTAAAAATAATATAAAAATAATATTAAATTGACCTAAAATGGGTCATAATCCTATTGAATAAAACATTTATGACCCTGGGAATCTCTGGGTTGATTTTCGGACCCCATGGAGCAACTTATGAGTGATCATGACACTTTATATTAATTAATTTAATGTAATGATAAAAATGACATACACTTATATAATTTAGTAAATAAATTTTTACATGGCATTATATAATTTTTATGTTAGAATATAAATATTTCCTACATCATGGTATTTTTTTAATTTTTAGATATCAAATAAATTAAATTATTTAGGGCACAATAATGATGTAGTGTTTACCTAATTAATGTATAATTTAAATAAAGAAGATTATAAAAAAAATATCCAAAATCTATCTAATTTTTATTGGATGATTTTATTTCAAACAATAGTAATATTATATTATATGATAATATGTTATAGAAATTTTGAAACAAATTATCATTAAATAATAAATTAATATATTCAAACACCCTTAAATATCTGCTTCTGCCTCTTATAAAAACCCCTCACATATTACCCATTATTCACACCTCTCAAGCCCCTTGGATCATCCAACCTCGGTCCACATAATCTCCAAATATCCCTATATTCATCCTAGTTTCCTTAAAATAGGCTTAAGGCACATCAAGAAATCCATTTTGGTGTAAACAAAATTGAGTTACCCGATTTAAAGGTAACATCTCCTCTTAAGTCAATTCCATTTTTTAACTTCTCCAGCACCTTAACCTCTTTTTGTTCCTTTATTTTAGAAAAACACACATAACCTCAATATGATAGGTTGTTTTTACGATATTTATTAGAACTACAATTACACACACCTCTATTTAATGGGTAAAGAACAGATATATTTTATGGAGGAAAAACTACTGCCTGAAGAAATGAGGATTGTTCAATTTTATAATACAGCCTATTATAATGGCCAATAATACGGAACTATATTTCAATGTGTTATATTTTATATTTACACCATCTCTATAAATCTTTATTTTTCTTTTATATAATACTTTTTATGGTTTCTATAATGATTAAATATGATAATTTCATTTGAGGAAGTGTGGACTACAGCCCTTACAACGTGATATGACTCGTTCATGACATACATGGAATGTATAAAGGATAGAGATAATTAAATTACATAACATATATATTATAATAAAATTATAATATACTTAATTATTATTATTTTTTCATTCCATTAAATATAAAATAGAAACGAAAGTAGTGTTCATGTGTACGTACAGCTTTCTGTCACAAGGAATGGAGTGTTTCATTTCTTAGCTCCAAAGGATATGGAATATTTTAAATAAATATACAATGGATATATAATATATATTTGATATCTAAATCATGAATAAAATTTTGTATAAAATTGAATTTTTACCACATGTACAATTTAAAATTATAAGATGTTCATTTTTAACTCATGTTTCGAACATCGAAAAAATGTCTGATATGAACTCCAATACATTGATATTTGTTATAGAAAGGTAATAAGTTATATAGAAGTAATAATATAATTTAAGAGGGTTTTTAAGAAAGTATAAATTTACTTATGTTTATTATTTAATAAGAACATGGAATATAAGATTCAAGTCAGACAGGAGGTAAGGGGTTTTCAGCTCACATTTTATTCCTATGTTATTATTGCTATATTTTACCCAATTTCCTTTTGTGTGGTGTATATAATCTCCATGATTGAATTAATTAAGAAAAATAAATAGATTTATTTGTTTTTACATATTCATTTTATTCTCTTTATTTTATTTCATGTATTTTTCTGATGTTACCAAATCGGTAAGGGAACTGTAAATCGTACTCTTTTAATCAAATTCCACTTTAGTGTCATGTCATTTAATTTACTTTCTGTTATGGTGGGATATGTTTTATATATCCATATTACATTAAGTTTTATTTCCATGTGATGAGAGACCATTTTCTCTCTCATCTACTCATTTTTTGAATTTTCATGTGATGTCGTTAGGCTGTTGATTTTTTTTAAGAGAACTTCTTAACACAGTTTCAATTATTTGCGTTAAACTTCTTATTTTTGGTTATGTCATGATATTAATATGAGTGAATCACATTTGATTTTATTATTGTTAATATACATTTATGTTATGAGTATTCATATTTTCCACACAAAATTATTTCATTGATTTTTCCTTAATCTATTGATATGATCTTTGCAATGGGCATTGTCTAAATTTTCATTCCATTGAAAATTATTTGTTGTTATCAAACTATTCACATTTATATGATTTATATAATTTCCTTTGACATATTATATCATGAATCTCTATATTCTCATGATTTCATATTTTTTGTTTAATTGTATTATTTATTTAGTTTTATTCACGTATTTTCTCAAGTGGTGATGGACTCTTTAAATAAAACTCTATTATATATGTTTTAATGATTTATTCGTCTAAATATTTTTCATTAATGTACATGTTTTACAATGGTTTTATGGACTTATTTACATAGACATTAATGTTTTTAAATGTTAATTTTTTAAAATGTTTTAATGTGGTATGGAAAACTTTGATTAAAAAATCACTTTATACAGTTTTTTAATGGTTTTTCACAAAGAATTGTTTATGTAAATATCATAAAATGATATATTGTGAATGCAATGTAGAAATTTTATCATTCTGTTATACTTATTTTCTTTGTTTTTAATATTTTATGGGTATTCGACATTGTTTACATATATGAGTGGTTTCATGATAATCATAGGGTGTGTGAGCCCGAGATAGATCTCCAATGCATTGGGTAATGTGATTGAGGTTAAGGTTAATGTTTATACTAAGAGATATAGGGAATATATAGGGATTTTTTTTCCAAGGGTAATTCCTTATATAGTTGTGAAAGCTATAAATTAATTATGCTATCAATTCCATAAGTTACAATAATGATTTATGATTTCAATTCTTTATTATAAAATCTTATGATTTCAAATGGTATATTAAAGAAATTATTTTTTGAATGTATTGATGAACTGTTGTTTTCTTTATTTTATATGCCTTATAGAGACTTTTAGGCTATTCCGGAGTTTCTTAAATGATTTTCACATGTTATAAGTAAGGTTAAGTGAAATGAATAACTCATTAAGATTTATATGATAAAAAATTATTGTTTTCTTTAATGAATTTTTGTTTTATGAAAAAAATTGATACTCAGTAAAAATGACTAATTTGTATCTTTTTAGAGGTAATATAATAGTTATGGCCTACTTCTCTATAACTCTAAACATGAATAGATCCTCAATTTGAATTATTAACATAATTCAAGATTATGTAATGTTTAAGGATAGGGCATTATAGTTTGTATCATAGGTCTATTTAGACAACATTCTGGATTAGGATTTTTTGTTAGACACATGGTCAGTCTTTATGTCTATTCCTTATGTTAAATCTTATTTTGTAAGTTTTTAGATCAAGGAATGTTTTTTAAAAATGGTATGAGGATTATATCAATGATATTAATCTCTCTTATTAATTACTTTCTTGTAATAATTATTGCAATGTCATGTTGAGACAACTCTGAAACATTTTCTAACATACCACTCAATTACAAGATATTGTTTGAGATATAAATCACCACCATTATACCATGATATAATCATGGATAATGGGATGTGTTTAATCAAATCCTATTTTAACAATACTCTCATATTTTCAATAAAGGTAAATATTTTCAAGGAATTTTCAAATATTTTACAATATCAAATGATTTTGAAGCATATTAAGATTTTGAAAAAGGTTCTGATGATGGAGAACCATTAACAACCTATTTATAATTTATTTTAAATTATAGTATTTTAGCACATAATTATGGTATTTTAAAAGTACCATTGATTGAATGTTTCAACTCAATATTAGTCTGACTTTTTTATAGAAAGTATTTCTTATCAGATGTTTTGAAATTATATGTTATACAAGATAATTTTTCGAAGTTTTTCCTGTGAACGCCCATGTGACCCAATTTGTACAAGATGTATTCGTATGAAGGAATAAAATGATTTTAAAAGATATATATATATAATTTTTCCAATTCATGGACCTTATACCTATGTGAAAAATATGATAATGAAACCATGTGGACACCAAGATAAAGGGATAATGGTTTTTCTTTTTGGAATAGTTTTATTTTATCATATTGGGGAGAAATAAAAAATGACAATATATATAATCATCATTAAGGTGTAGAGGTCTTAATGAGTTGAGATGAAAATTATAGATATAATACAACCTTTGAGTTTAAAATTTTCTAGGGTTATTTTTCAGTACTATAAAATAGACATCTTGTAAGATGGGTGACGACCGGTCGCTTCTGGAAGGATCATGGGAATTGAACCAACAATTGAAAGATGACAAGGGTGCATCGCTAATCACTGGCCTATGTGAAGTCCCAGGATAGTATGAGGTTTTTACATTAGTTAAATGATTTCATGGATCAATAAAAATTTGATTTTGGGATCTTATGTTTTATCAAATGGATATCCTTTGTCTACGAAAAATATTTGGTGATTACCTGATAAAAGTATTTTGGAAGACATTTTCTATTTTGGGGAAATACTATATTCCTAATGAAAATATAATACAATAGTATTTTATTTATGGAATAATGGTAGAAATTTTATTTTGGAATAATCTATGATTTATGGATATTTAGTTTTTTATGCAAATGATTAATCTATCATAGAGAATATATGACTAGGTTAATTAAAATATAGTATGAGACATTAAGAGTAGTCGATGTTATTTGGAGGTAAATGTTAAGATTTATTGTGGAATACTATGTGAGTAAATCCTTCGGAGTTTTGTGTTTCAATATTAGTTTGGATTAAATTTTAATAATTTTATGGATATTTTTTTATTGAAATGTCTTTGATTATTTCTGGGTATTGTATGTCAAATTTTCGAGATTAGGAATAATATTTCTTTTTAAAGGATTATACTAATTTTCGGATTATTAGATCATTTACGAAAAATTGTCATTTTGGTTATTGTTTATTTATTGGGAAAATATATAGATCATATTTGGAGGGTAATGTTATTTCTAGAAAGTTGATAGTTTCACTCCAGGTGCGAAAAAGTCATCTTGAATAAATATTATTTTGAGAGAATATAATTTTTTTGTATAAACATATTAATGGATGGAGCTATACAAGAAAAGTATGTATATTTCCTTATGTCCATAGTTAGTCTTATAAAATAATTATCAAAATTTATTAAAAGTATCTCAAAAAAAATATTGTATGTTTACTTTTTCTACTGGGGAACCAAAGTCCATTTAACCTAGCACAAATTTGTGATTTTTAGGTGGTTAATATTCTTCTAATCATATTTTTCTATCACTCTCCATAATTACATGGAACTTATTTTCTTTTCAATATCCATGTTTTCGTGAAATCTAAGTATTGGTTTTCTTGGGTGACCATTTTACTTCTTTTTCTGTCTTTTATTATTATATTGTTATTCACTCTTTTTTTGATGTGGGAATTTTAATGAAGATTCTATTCCAAATTTTAAAATGGAGAGGAAACAATTTCTAAAAGGGGGATGGATGTAACATCCCAAGTAAATAAAGGATAATACATTTTTATTTCTATTAATATTATTGAATTAAATATTAATTTTACTTTATAGGGGATTCAATGTTTGATGGTGTACTTAATAAGGAATAACTTGTTTCGTTGAAATATTGCATTGCACACAACGTTGGGTCATTCTGAGAAATAATAATATAATAATATTTTAAATTATAGTTAAAACCCAGTCGTTTTATTGGAGGGAATGAACAGAACATATCATATTATGATTAAACATGTATCTTAAATGTTTTAACATTTATCCAATAAATGTTTGGTGCTAAAAATGTGATTGAATCTAATTTTTTAGCATAAAGACTCTAATATTCATTAAATGGTCAATTTACCGCCTTTTGATGTTGATCCCTAATTAAATCCAGTTCTGTATACTTTTATATGTTCTATATTAAAAAAAATCTTATTTAGAATTACGAAATCAAAATTTACGTTGGGTAAATTTTTGGTATTTTTCTGATATTATTAGTTTTTTTAATGAATACTGAAAAATATTGTATTTTAATTCAAAACAGCCATTAAATACAATTAATTTATATGAATATATAGTAATGTAAATTGGTTTTAATGTTTAATTAGAATATATTTTTACCATATAATCCAATGTTGTTCATTTGACATACTTTCACTTTTAAATTGGACATAAACAAGTGTCACTCATTTGGTAGTTATTATTTCTTAAATCATGTTTTTTGTTTTGACAACATGAATTAATTTTGAATTAATTAATGAAACATCAGTGTTTTGAACTAGTTAAAATAGATATCATTTTTTAATTTTTAATATCAAATATAGCTTAGGCTGAATCATTGGTAATTTTTTCAAACTGTCAATTTTGGATGAATCATGAAAACATTGAGTAGTCGTTTAAAATCTGATTTTTTCATTTAAATGGAATTTTACTGATTTTTGAATTTAATTTCCAAAATATACCATATATTATTGTTATTAGTAAGTAAAATATGATTCAATAAGATAAAAATAATTTTTGTTTAATATAAACTTTTGACCTTTTTTTACCGATGTTAATGATAGATATGGTAATTCAAGATAAAAATAAGATTATACTAATATAAATTACCCTAACATGTGTCCTAATTCTATTCGACAATACATTTCCTACAATTGGAATCATTTTCTTTATTTTGGGACCCACTAGAGCCACTCAAATGTGATAGTAAATCATTTTATTAATTAATTTAAAGTAATGATTAAAATGACTTACAAAAATATCATTAATAAATCAATTTTTACATCTGGTTATATTAGTTACTTATTCAACTATAAATATTAACTATAAATATATAATTATTTAATACATCATGGTAATTTTTTTATTAATTTTTAGACATCAAAAAATAGACTTATTTATGACACAATAAGGATGCATTGTTTACCTCATTAATGAATAATTTAAATAAATATTATTTTAAAAATAAAAATAGTATCCAAAACATTACCACTTATCATTGAATGATTTAATATCATAAATGAGTCATATAATATCTGACTTTAATAAGTTTTTTACCTTTATAAACCGAAAATCATTATATAATAAAATAATAAATTCAAAAATTCCTAAATAGACCCTCCTTCTCCTTATAAAAATCCCTCACCTCTAACCAAATACTCACTCTTATTAATCCCCTTTCCTAGTCCATACACTGAACAAATAGTCTCTCAACATCCTTCTCTACCACCTAGAAGCCTTACAATAGGCAGAAAAAACATCATGATATCCTTTTGGTTCAATCGAAATGAAGTTTCCTGATTTAACGGTAACGTCTTCTCTTAAGTTATTTTATATTATTTTACTTATACAACCCCCTAAACACTTTTTATTAATTTATTTTATAAAAAACCAGTATCCTCAATATACTATGTTTTTTATAAGGCGTATTCTAACTACACTTATACTCATCTTTTGTCTAATGGGTAAAAAACATACTGTTTCTATGGGTAGCAAACTACTACCACATAAAATGATGATTGTTCTATCTTCTCCCATAACCTCTTATGGTGGAAATTAATATGGAGATATATTTTCATGTGATATATATTATATTTATATTGTCTCTATAATTAATTATTTTTTCTTTTTTTATCATTCCTTTATTGTTTCTATAATGAGTTAATACGATAATTTCATTTGAGGAAGTGCGGACTACTGCCTCCTCAAAGTGATATGACTCGTTCATAACATACGTGAAATGTATAAAGGATGGAGTTAATGAAATTACATAATATATATATTATACTATAATTATTATATACATAAGAATTATTATTTTCTCATTCCTTTATATATATAATATAAATGAAATTATTTTTCATTTGTACGTACGACTTACCGTCTCCATGAATAGCATCTTTCATTTCTTACCTCCTAATGATATGGAATATTATAAATAAAAAATCACTAGATAAATATGATATACATGATATCTAAATCATTAATATCATTCTATATATAATCTACCTTTGACCACGTAGATAATTTATAATTATTACATTTTCATTTTTAACTCATGTTTTAAACATCGACGAAATGTATGATATGAATTCAAATAATTAGATAATTTTTATATCAAGGTAAGAAGTTATATAATAAGAAAAAGAATCCTGAAAATTGGTTTTATGAAATTATAAGTTAACAAAAGTTTATTATTCAGGAAGAACAAAGAACATATGATTCAAGTGGGACCCGATGTAAGGGGTTTTCATCTCACTTTGTTCCCCATGAGATTCATGCTTTATATGAAACTATTTCCTTTTCGTTAGTTTATGTACAGACTATGATTGTATTAATTGTGTAATATAGTTTATTTTATTAGTATTTACATCTTCATTGTATTCTTGTTTTTTCATGTTATGCATGTTATGTAAGTTACCAAATCGTTAAGGCAACCTTTCACCATACTCTTTTAGTAAATGACTTCTTTTATGTAATGTATTTTAATTTCCTTTTTTCTTATGTTTGATTATTTTATTACATATACATATTGCTTTAAATTTTTTTCCTTATGATGAGAGACCCTTTTTTATTTCATCAATTCATTTTCATAATATTTAAGTGACATCATTAAGATGTTGAATTTCTGTAAGAGAACTTCTTAACACAATTTCAATAATATGAGTTAAACTTCTACTACTTGATTATGTGAGGATACGAATGTTTGGGAATGATATATTATTTTCTAAAACTTAAAATCCACTTATATTGGGTGTATTAATATTTATAACACACAATTATTTCATCGATTTGTCTTTAATCAATGGATGTGATCATTGCAAGGGATTATGTCTCAATTTACATTCCATTGAAACATATTTTTTGTTATAAAAATTCACTTTTTTATGTTGTATATACTTAACTTTGACATATATATCATGAATATCCATATTCTAAATATATTATATGTTTTGTTTAATGGTATTATTTAATTATTTTTATTCATTAATTTTCTCATGTGGTAAGAGACTCTTTAACTAAAACATTATTAGAAATGTTTTTATGATTTTTTTCTCCTAAATATTTTTCATTAATGTCCATTTTTTCAATTAGTTTTATATATTTACTTATATAGACATTAAGGTTATTAAATTTTTACTTATTATAAATGGTTCAATGTGGTATGGGACATTTTGATTTAAAAATCAAATTGTAAAATGTTTTTGCTGGTTTTTAACAAGCATTGATTATGTAAATATCATGAAATGATATATTGTGATTGAAATGTGGAAATTTTATCATTCATGTATTCATATGTTAGGTGTTATTAATATATTATTGGTATTGGGAATTGTTTACATATATGGGTGGTTCCATGATAAACTGTGGGTGGGTGAGACCAAGATAGCTCTCTAATACATTGGGTAACATGATAGATGTAAACATTAATGTTTCTCCTAATAGATTTAGGGAATATACGTTGATGGGTCTTCAATGTGTAACTCACTATGTAGTTGAGAAATCTATGATATATGAATGATATGGATTCTATAATATATATTTCCAATTTATGTTTTCCATGTGTTATTCATAAATACTCGTATTTAATGAGGTTTGTTAAAGGGATTATGAGTTTTATATATTGTTCATCTAATGCTTTAATTCTATATTTTATAACCCTTACTAAGAATTTTATTCTCTTCCAGAGTATTATAAATTCTTTTCAAACGTTATAAGGTAGGGTAAAATAAAAGGACTGAAAAATATTTATATCATGTTATGAATTATTTTTTTATTTTATTAATTTTTATGTTATTAAGTAATATATATTGTGTAGTTGTTTCTACTTTCTAATTTTTGAGATGTATTGTAATGGTTATGGCCTAATTCTCTAAAAATAAATACTTTGAAATAACGTCAATGGGAATTTATAACCTAATTAATGATTATCTACTGTTAATGGTTGGGGACCTATATATATACTATATATATTTATAAATTTTGTTACCCATATTTGTACCCACCAATTTTTTATTTAGATTCTAATGATTTATGATTTTATGTTTTATTTAGATTTAGGGATGCGTATATCAAAACTATCAAATAAATTAAATTAGAAAATAATTTTTTTAATTTAATGGGGTGTATCATTATTTCCTCCACACACAAAACAGTATCCTAAAATTTTCTATAATTTTACTATGTGGAAATATATTTCTAGATTATCATCATAAATTCATCTAGATATTACATAACCTCTTTTATATTATGAATTCTCCAATATTCTATTACTTAATAAGTCATTTTATTATAGTAAAATTATTCTATATTTTAAATAATTTAGATAGACTCTTAAGAGTATGATCGATTAAGTTCAAATGAAATTAATTTAGTCGATAGCACCTGGTTGTTTGGAATATACTTCTATAATAATGATATATAAAACACATAATGTACATTAGAGACAATTGGTGGAATATCTAAATTATAATCCAAAACTCAAATTCATTCTATGATTTCAAAATGATTTATATACCGGGGGAGCAGTTTCTTTTTCATCCCTACCATATATCACCCTTCCATTGAAATAATGTCAAGGAAATGTAATATTTCACATAATATTATAATATATTACTATTGTAATCCGAATATCCCTTTTTCCAACATTGAACATCTTTTTTATGTCCCTCCAATGGGCCAAAGTCCTTCATTTGTTTTATTGATTTTGATGATACACCTTTCAAGGGGTGAGACAGAACCCTTACAAGGCCCGTAGGAATAAGTACTACATGACACATTGGCCATATTGGAATTAATTTTCCCGTAGGCTTCAAAAATTATATATAACCCAGACTAACTATTTGGAACTGCTCCTCCCTAGAATCTTCATCATGAAATCAGCTCTCCGCCTTCGGATGGATGTTCAATTAGGCATTCCCAAGCATGAACAAGCTTATCCTGATGGCAGGTGTTATACCATCTCATTCTTGAAATTTGTTTAGCTTCTATTGTGGTGAATGCTCATTGCTCATCCTTCTTATATATCTTGTTCCTCATAGGTCCTTTAGTTTGCATCTTCACTTAAGGTGGCCTGAAGGCCTTAGAATATGAAATATATTTCTCTATAATACTTAATTTGAAACCATTTGATTACTATAATGGAAGATAATGTTATTTTATAACATTGTTATGGGTAAATAATGACCCCACATACCATGAATTATTTGAGATAGTGAAACAATCATGTATTTTTATGTTTGAATTGTTCTTTCAGGATTTCTATTAGTTTGAGAGTGATTAGTGGTGATTAAATGAAGCTCATTATCAACATCATTCTAAATAATTCTCCATACATTTGATGTATGTTAAAATCAGGATGATGAATAATTTATTGGGCATCACCATGAATCCTTACAGTATCATTAATATAGATCAACGAATGGTTCTCCAAGAGTATAACATCTATTATTGAGAATTAATGTGATGATTTTCTGAGGTAAAAAAATAATATCACATATTTAATCATTAATTATAGAAGTATTTGAAGATAAAAAGAAACACTTCATAGTAATGTGGTTATATTTAATCATATAAATATGATATGGTTTCATGAATCCTCTATGATGTAGCCTCTTGGCCTTTACCTGTATAAACACTATACATCATGAAAAAAAATAAAAAAAATCCCACTTTATATTATCCATACAAAATTTTTCCGAAAAATATATATAAATATTGTTCTACCTTGTTGTATAAGGAAAATATATCCGTAATATTCATCCAGTATTTTCCATTTCATCTCAAGTATATATGGAACTCAAATTTTCTTTCAAAATTTCATAATTCCATTTTCATATATAATTTTTTTCAAAGATACATCATTCCTGGATTTAATTCTTTCTATAAAATTCAGACCATTATGTTGAATATATTTTATAATTTCTAAAAGATTTTTTTTGAAAATAATTTGAAAACAAGGATCTATATCACCTGATTTAATAATTCATATAAACAAATTTATTACATCTATGAACATAGGATCATGTAGATCTCTATTTTTTTAGAATAGTAGTATCATTTCTAGATATTGATTCTCCTATCATATTTGGTTTAACTAGGTGGTGTTGTGTTGGGAAATAATATTCAACAGGTTCCTGGTGCTACCACTTTTTACTTATATAGATATCTTTCTATGAAATATGTATTTTATACTTTTATGATCTCTATATATCTCACACTATTCACATTAGAGATAATTCCTCCTTATTGATAGAGAAATGAATTGGGACTCAAATTCAAGATCATCCGCTAGATAGTTTTCTTCATGGATATCTAAATATATTAAAGAATTTGAAAAAATATAATCATTATATATAAGTAAAAAACCGTGTCCCTTCATGCCTACATCATGATATATCACAATTCATTTATTTCCTAATGGTAGAGAAAAATTGGATCCTTCACAAATATCAAAATCTACTCTTGAAAACATTATTCTTATTCCTTTATCAAGAAGAAATTAACCCCTTTAAGAGTAATATTTGTTAATGGGATATCTAATCAAGAAACATTTTGCTCATAAAAATGATAATAATTTATCAAACCAATGAATCTACGTACATAGGTTATTATCATTAGTGTTGTATATTCTTGGATTTATTATTTTTTAATAGGATCAATTAATATTATATTATTAAAGATACTATGTCCAATAAAGGAACCATTCTAAATAAATAACTCACAGTGTCTAAATTTACCGTATATCCCATTTCTTATTCAAGTGTCAAGAATGATCCAAAATATATTCTCAAGGTCCTTATAGCTCTTGGATTACACTAAGTATTCATTAAGAAATATTACCACAATATACTCAATATATTCATTGAATACTCTATTCATTAAATACAAAATGTTTTATAGTTCATTAGTTTATACAAATTGAATTATTATGAACTCATAATGTTCATATCTCATTAAAAATTATTTCATTTGAATGTCATCTTACTTTATACTAAATTGATGATACATAAAAAATTTCAATATTTTAAAAATAGGGATCTCATTGATGTTTATTGAATAAATAATCAATTCATAGTAATGGAGAATTTTCCAATATAAAAAAGGATTTATTTCTCTATAATCTGTGTACATCACAATATATCTATCATTCATCTTATCGTAAATAATATGGGCACACCAAAGTGAAAAACTAGGGTGTATAAATTCTTTATTACACAACTCCTATAGATGCTTCTTCAATTCTATGAATTCAATAGTTTCCATTCTAAATAGATTCATTGATATTTGTCTTTCATTGTGGATAAAATCAGTGGAAAACTCAACTTCATGATCAAGAAGATGTCTATTTAATTTCTCATGAATTACAACAATGTATTTTTTGGAATAGGTATATCCAAAAAATTTAGATTAATATTTCCAGCAATATATTGAGTCTCCCCATCTTCGCCCAAAAAAATCATTCAAAATTTCTAGTATATGTAGATCTAGAAATGACTACGATGTTGAACTATTAACCCTAAACATAAGTAATTCTATATCTTCAAAACAAATTATAATTCCATTATCATTACAATATATTTTTTCATCATTTTTTTAAATATATTCAATATAAAATATTATATAAATGACACTAAATTTATAATAATGAATTTATAAAATATGGTGTGTTTATTTTTTATAATGGTAACTGAATGAAACAACTTCATTATTGTCTTACATCAACTAGGAGTCTTGACTCATCACTCCAATCAAAATATTGTATGAAACAATTGCATTATTAAAGATGACATGAAAGATGTAATGGAATGATATGACCTAGAATGAAATAAATAATTATCAGAATTTTATTATTTTAATAATGTACAATCATCCATATAATTTCAGATTTCAACCGAAGCTGGTGGGATTATATATACTTAGGATTTCCACATTTCCATTATATAGGATAAATTCCATATATTCTTGTGTAAGTAATTATAATGGTTACCTATATCTAGTGAGATGAATTATTACACCTTATAATCATCTTTCTTTCCCTTATTAATCATTTTCATATGAAGATTTCTCCAAACACATATAGAAAACTCCAATTCCTGACAATATTGATCCATTTTTTATGTGTTTCTATTTCAATATTTCTCATCAACTATTTAATTATCTTAAATTCATTTGAATGAGTAATTATTAGATAAATACTTCATTATCCTGATAGTTCAAGATATTATTTCCTCAATGAGTGAGAAATGTTTCAACACATGTTGTTGCTGAACAATTGGATTAACCATTCAATGAAACTACCAATCATATATTTTCGATTATGTATATTTTATGCACCATACATTGATAACCATTTAAATTTTGATTCATAAATAGATAAATATTATTCATCCGTTTATCATAGACTCAACATTTTCTCTCCATATCCGCTCATTTTTAAGGAGGATAATACTTTTTACATGAAAGATACCTTACATGATAGATATATCAACCTCATCCATAGTGTTTTCAATCAATGATCACCATTTATCCAAATACTCTGTGAGATGATATATTTCCATGAAATCCTTCACCAATTCATTTCGTAAAAATTGTATAAATCTATTCACTATGGAATGTATCCATTGTTATGATGAAAATGGATATTTAGTTCATTTGAATGATGAAGGGTAATGAGGAATAAAGTGGAATAAAATTGTTACACATCATTTTTAATCAATGTTATGATCCATAAGATATATTATTTTTCTCAGAACATCATTCAACCTCCAAAAAAAATTCATAATCTAATTAGTTCTAGATATATCTCTATATCCATATTTATTATCTTTCCAATTAGGGAAATCAATATATGGATTTTGTGTGTTGATCTGAATCTAATTCCTTAAACTATGTACCGTTTCTAAATAAATAAATACATAAGATTATATCATAAGAATATGACACAAATTTTATAATTTCAAAACTATTGAAACACATAGAATAAATAAAAAAACATAGAATATAGAAATTTAGAATAAAAAATAATTTAATTTTGAATGATTTCAAATAATAAAAATATTTTCAAATAGTTCATAATATTTTGTAAATAAAAGTTTAATTAATATAATAATATCCCATGTTAGGTTTAAATACGGTTTGTAGAAAGGCCCATTTTCATGCACCAAGTGACAATTGGATCAAATATATATGTTACCTTTTCAGTATTATTACTAAAATGTAAAATTGTGCCTGAATCACATCCACTTATAGGATCTAGTTTGGGATGTACTATTATAGGATCCATGTAATCTCTATGTTACAAAAATATTTGGATATTATCTAATAATTAGACATATCATCAAATTTATTCATAGTTATATATTAAAAAACATATATGTTTTCCTTAATCTAGTTGTAGATATTTCATCTAATCAACATTTGATACCAACTACAAATAAGCTCACTCTAGTAGCATAGAGTTAGTGGTTACATTTTTACATTAGTACCTAATACAATGAATCAAATCAAAATTGAACAAATAGTTGAGTTGAGGTGGAAAACAGTATATATAATTTAACCCCACAATAAAATTAAAAACATAAAATGAAACTTATTATTTTTATTACGTACACCATTATTTCTTATAGCATAACCCTTTATATTCATTATAATAATATTCCAGACATCATGAGGAATAGAAAAATAAGAATATGTTATTCTAAGATATTGTGTAAGGGTATGCATTCCTTAGAATATATTATGAATAAATAATTCATAATAAATAGGGTAAAGTAAATGACTAAAAAACATACTATTTAATTGATAATTTCAGTCTGAAGAATATTATTTAGGGAATATATGATGAAAAAATAATTCCATCTAAATTATAAAATGATTTTAAAACATATCTATAGATATTATAACTAATTAAATAATCAAAATGATATCAATAAAAAGTATTATAATAACAAAATCCATAATTATAGATTTCATAAACACACCATCAATACTTCATACCCTGAAATTTTACAACTATGGTTAACATGTCGGACAAATACACATGATAGTTAGTATCATTAAAACTACCAATACATAGATATAATATAGAATAAAATTACAATAACGTAATTTTTTCAATTCACTACACTTATGAAATAAATGAATCATATATAATAAAAAATTTCATATTGAAAACATAGTTTATAAAATTTTAATACATTTCCAAATCAATACGAAAGAAGTAGACTAATATGAAAAATATAATCAAAATTTTACATCCCCTGTTAAAATGGACATAAAAAATAATGGTAAATAAATAGTATGGTATCATTACAACATTTTCACATTGGACCATATATATAATAAGTCTTGTTTGTCTTTGATCAAAGGAAATTCAATAAAAATGTTATTAGAAACATTTTTAAGGGAAATTCCCTTTTTATATTGAAAATAATGTCTAATAAATTATCTCATGTATTAGGTAAAAATATTAATTTAAAATAATCATGGAATACTATAATTGAAACCTCAAATAAATTAATGTTAAAGATGGATGGTAATTTCGTATGTGTTTTTAAAAATTAATTCCATTATCACGGTTGTAGAAAAGATCAAAAAGCACCGCATTCAGAAAATGGAAAGAAGATAAATTTTAAGTTATTCAATAAAAACTTAAAAATTGGTAAATATTAATTTATAAAGTAAAAAAAAATTATTTCATTTTCAGAAAATAAGAACATGGAAGGGAATAATTCATAATAGAAAATAAAATAATCCAATTTTTCATTATAACATTATATTTATGTCAATAGAATATAAATAGGTTAATTTTAAATGAAATCATGTAATGAATAAGAATAACTTAACAATAATAAAATATATTAGTATTATGATATTGTTAAACAATTACTTTCCTAGTGAAAACATAATCATAAACAATCCAAAATATTGATGATGTTGTAAAATATTCTCTTACCCAATGTATCTCATCATTTATAAGTGTTTAATCATCTTATTTAATATATTATTTATGATACATTTATTATAAAAAAATATTAATATATATATATATATATTATAACTCTTATTATTTAAATATAATCATTTATCTCCCATTTATTATCAATTCTTAGATAAAATCGTAATTTTGTGCAATAACTATTTTGTTTTTCGTGTGTGTTTTGGCTTAGAAATTTAAGTCCATATCCAATGGTCACAGTTAAAAAATATATAAAATTATAACCATAATATAAATATCATATACATGAATTTATATTAATCCTTAAAATTAAGATAGAAAAATTAGATAAACAATTTATTGAGATGGTAGGTTGTACATACGCATGAACATTGTTTACATTTCTTAATTGATGGAATGAAATAAAGGTAAATAATATTTCACCAATATAGAATCATTAATATTTATATATATATATACAAAAACAATATATTCAATAAATATATCCATAATACTATCAAAGTCAAAATAAAATGAATAACTTATCATATCGCCTTATAGAGGTTGTAATCCACAACAGCGACATTATAATTTTCCAACAGAATAGACGGTTAGAATGAAGATGTGATATTATATTATTATAAGTTTAATTACGACATTGATATAAAATATATTTATATATAAATTAAATACACTATTATACAAATCCTTTGTAGTTGTGGATGAAATCTAAATTACATTGAATTTGGAGCAATTATTCTTCTGTACACATGATTGATGATTTAGACTCCACATTTATGGACGATGGGATGAATATATGTTATTAAATTAACATAATAACATAAAAAATATAGAATATTATGGTGTTTTTATTTTAATATAAATTGATATCATTTGAATTTTGTATGTAATGAAATAATACAAAGATGCATATATAAGAACTACACTGCTTCTTTAGGGAACTATATTAGAATTATTCATAAAGCAGTTGTAAAATTATTTTATGATCAAACAGGGTACCCTTGTTAATGAAGACTGATATTTTTATGTGTTTTATTAATATAATTAACAAAAAGGGGTCATTATGTGTTGATAAGAGAGAATAGTGTATTTTTTATTATAAGTGTTATTGAGGACACTGTTGGATATTTTGAAAAGAAAAAAACATAACCATGTTTCACACTCACAAAATCGAAAAAATAGATCATTTATAAAATTTAAATCACATAAGGATGAAATAGTACAACAAAAAATAAATTATATGCAATATTATGACATTTTAACACATTCTTTTTAATTTTATCCCTTTCGGTAATCCCATTTTAAACCAAACCACAATAATGAATTTTTTACTATTAATTATGAAATTAATTAATCATACAATATTAATTAATATTAAATAATATGATTCCAAATATTAAATCCATTTTACCAAATTCTGTTCACATAAGTGTAAAAATTGAATTTAAAATTAATCCTCCAAACATGTTGAAAAATTGTTTTGAAATGGAAATGATAATATCACTATAAAACGTTTTCTTGTTAAAAAACATTTTAAAATCAATTCCAATGAAATATATTATATTTATTATAATTTAATTTAACTAATGTTAAATTTATCAAAAATTTAATTTAAAAAATATCTTTTAAAATAATTTTTTTGAAAAGTCAGTTATCGATAAAAATGGTGATTTTCACTATTCATAAAATATTATCTTTTTTGAAAATTTTTAAAAATTAATTATATAAATACTATTCCATTATATACAATAAATTAAAATTGTTTTAAAATAATTTTTTTAAAAGTGGAAAAGGTTGTTTTAAAAATATTTGGAAAAAGTTGATGAAACCACCTTTTCGAATAATAGTATTTTATTTATAAAAATATATTTATTATTATATCATGCATAAAAAATATTTGGCATAAATGATTAAAAATTTTATTTAATATTTAGTATATAAATTTCGATTAAATAATTAACTTATCATTATTAGATACATTAATTTGACAAAAATACATTGATCACACGAATTTTTGTAGAATTACATTTATTCAACATTCTAATGTTTATTATTTAATTTATTATAAATTGATACTAATGAATTTTATGATAGATGTGTTTTTATTATAGATTTTTAAATTTATTTATTCATTTTCATTTAATACAATATATTTTCTAGTTCATAATGGTAAAATATTTTATATTTCATTTATACTATGGGTTTTTGTATCACAAAGAATCGAAGATTTTCATTTTAAAATGAAAAATATTATAATGTATTAGAGTGTTATAGGTGGATTCAGTGTGCTCGTATGGTTTATTTAAAAAAAACAAATCACATGATGAGTTCTCATTAGTCACACATGTTGAGTTCTTCCGTTGGTGCATTGGGGTGATAATGATAGTTACATGATGTACTTTTTTTGTACATTACATGTTGGAAAACACATGGTGTTGTTGGGAGAATAGCCATTTAGCCCATGTTTCCGACCAAAATCAAGAAATGTACATCTCTAAAGTCCTTGTTCATGACAAGGAAAAAGGACCTGTGTCAGTCATTCCAGATCCCATGTGTTGTGAAATGATAATCATTTCTTTGGGATCCCTGTGTGGGGTATAGATAATGCTCTATTTAATAATTCCTTGTACTTCAGAAATTAAATTTTATGTCTAGACATGGTTTGTGTATGGAGTGAATATTTAGTGATACACACCATGTACTCATGTTTTAGCATGTTTACTCCCACCTTTAAGGCGTTTCAGAAGTATTTTACCGTAGATTCAATATTGGACTTTTGAGTAGTCAATTAGGATATTTTTTCAAATGTATTGGGATAGCTGGATCCTTTTATATTGAGAGGCTCTATGAATGGTTTTTGTGTAGGGAATTCATTAGTAGTATGATATCATGAATTTTTTGTTCTATAATAATCTACATGATAGTGATTTTTGGGTGATCCTAGATATCCTGAAAATCTTTTTTACCATGTATTGAGTATAGAAAGTGCATCAGTTGGGTATTTTACATATGATTTATGGATGATATATCAAGTAACTTCTAGGATCTGTTTCCTGATGAGGTTTCTAACGTTTTATATCACTTAAATCATTACGTATGTTTTCCTCCATTGGGAACTGAGTACATTTGAGTTTCATTTTTTTGGGAATGTAATGGTTTTAATGAAACTATTTTATGATGACATTGGAGTAATGATCTTGTTTTAGGAATCCCTTAATTGATAATAAATTTTTGATTATGCCATTATAATTGGGGTTTTGTGGGATTTTTTTGTTGTTTGATGGGTGGCCATATTAGGTTTCATTGATGTTAACTTATTGAGGGTTTATTTTTAGATAATTGATTCCCTTTAAGGGTTTCATTTTCTTCTTTTAGTTCAAGATATTATTATAGCTACCACATGTGTGGTTGACCCTATGTGGCCTGTAATGATGATCCAATGTCTCTATGTAATGGTTCATGTTGTCGAAGTCCATTTTTATTTTGGATCATGGTTGTGGAATGACTATTAAACGATATAATTATTATTCTTATGTATGTGAGAGGATTCCTTTGGTATATTATTAGATTAAGTGTTTGACCATATCATTATCTAGTTCTATCCTTCTTTGGATGCTCTACGATATGTAGTTCTAGGGAGATAACACTTTATCTCAATGAGTACAAAATTACCACATAGTTTAAATTTTTTCAATAGATTTGATGGGCCTTGTATGAAGATGTTGGGCCATGCATAAAATGGTTTTTATTGATGGGTTTTATTATCACATGTAGTTCAATTAGACACATCAGATATAAATAGGTTCTGTTATTGTGTTGAAATGGAGATTGTTGTTATTAGTTCATATTATACTAATGGATATCAAGAGAACCATATAATGTATTTTTTCACTAATTTTTAGGTTGATATCTTAGTGTTTCGCATTCATTTAATTCTGATTGGTTATATATCAGAGAGCTAGTTCTAAATCTTGATAATATTCAGGAATATTTTGTTTTGGAGAGACATGTGGTATAATTACTCGAGCATTGGAATGTGTGGTGGTAAATGTATGGAGACGTTCAAATAAGAACATATGGTTTTCTAATTTCATTATGATCATCCCTCTTCATTTTATTTGTGTATTTTATTTATTTTTTTGAATTTTTTTTTTATTTTTCGAGTAACCTACGAAAATTACATGTTTCAGGGACAATGTACAGAATCAAATTATAGAACACTCATTGGGATCCTATTACATCAGGATCAAGCCGTTCTTCTAATCTATAATCAGTAGATCAATATGTCGTGGTTTGACTGTCTTGGAGACTGACTATGAGTTTTTAATTAGAGTAGTAATAGATAATTTGATTTTTTGTTTTATTCATTCGTTATGTGTCCTTATCCTAGTGGGGGACCATTTTATTGTGGATGAGTTTTTTATCTATTATTCATGTTTGCGGCCTTATTTCATGATAATTTGAGTGATGAGTAATTTCTAACAATGATCGTTCATAATTTTTTTTAATAATCAATACTATTTCATAGTATTACAATTTGGGATGGTTTAATGGAAGAATAGAAATGTGTCATACCTCGTTGTGGATAAAATATTGGCACATAATGGACATGTTTTCTGACATGAATTATAAATTAATAGGTTATTAGGTTTCCTTTCTTTTTATAGTGTTATATTAGTGTGATTTATCCCTGAGAAATGTACAAGGTGTATGGATTTGGGATTTATTATTTTAAATATCATTGATTATTCACAAGAGGATTCTGTACTGGAATCTTTCTTTGTGTATAGGATTCATGTGACAAATGATTGACTTTTTTGGGTCTTATAGGGGATGTATGTCCAATTGAATAATGTCACCATAATGACCTATGGGGGGTTTCTCTATATATATCCATTATTCCATTGTACAAAACACAATTGAGCTAATCAAATTTTCATTTTATAATTGGTCATATGTATCCATTGATGAGATGTGCAGAAGTTATTATAAGGATGTTTCTTTATTGAAGCATTCATGGAAACAGTTATTTGTTATACTGGGATTTGGGTTCCCTATGATTTACCCATTGATGGAAATGATACATGACATGTTATTTATATTGGGACCTTGTTAAACATCGGTTGGGGTTACCCTATAGTGTTTGGGTAGGAATGAGAATTAATTAGGATTGATATGTATGAAACTAAGAGTGCTCTTGGTTATGTTTTTAGGTTGATAGGGATGAATTGTTTGTATTCATGGCTTCTTGGATCTTCTATTTTTTTAGGAAATTTTATTTGGTGGATGCTAGATTGGTTAGGTATTCATAGTTTTGGAATGATAGTTGAGTGACAGGTTGTCATGTAGTATTTCATAGCATGATGGAGTTAAAATGTTTTTAAATGGGATAATAATGGTTACCCTGAAATATTAGAACTAAAATGTGTGTAGAGAATTATAAATAGTTTGGATGAATTTCCACAAGATTATCGGTGTAGGCTGTTTGAGTGTGATCCTGATAGGGTGTTCAGGTTGTACTGAAGCAAGATACTGCCATGTTATTGTGATTCTGAGTTTGTTTTTATTCAATGATTTTTGTGAGGAAATAAATATATTTTGGATGGAATAATATCCTATTAGGGTTCTGATGCACATTTTAAGATTGTTTTTGAGAACATAGGGTCATTTTCCAAGTGATTTAGATATGTGAAACTATTTTGATTTCTTAGTTTGTTATTTATTTTAAGCATGGTATTATTTATGTACTTAGTGTACTCGGAATGTCCATAAACATGAGTATTATAGGCATGGGATGTTAGGGAAGGATTCTAGCTCGAGAGAAAAACATTCGGTTCAGTTCTATTTTGAGCTACCATTTAACATAGTTAGAGGATTGTCTACAGTTTACAATGGTCATTCTATTTTGTGGGGTGTTTCAATTTTTGAGAGATCCATATAGAATTATGTTATCTCAAATTACAATGATGAAATGTATCTTGGTATGAACCAATCATAGACTCTACCTCCTGATCTAATGTTTGTGTGCAGGTTTGATGATGCTAATTATATGGGTATTGAAAAGTGTTCGGCTAGAAATTATTATTCAATGGAATGGTCTAATGGTACATATCAAGGGAAGGAATCTGATCCCCCTAATAGTATAGTGGAAGCATACACAAGAGTTATTTACATGGGTGTGAAAAAATATAGTGTAATAAACTAGTTTGATGCATCATAGAGGTGAAAGGGATGACTGTAGAGGATAGGTGAAGTCAATAGGTGTAATGAGTCTGAGAAGAACAAATCCAATGGTTTCAGTCAGCAACATTTTTGAGTTCCATGAGGTTGATTCCATGAGAATAGAATTTTAACAGCCCATACATTACATGTAGGTATTCTTTCAAAATTTACAGATATTTATTACACAACTTAACAAAAACCACGATAGGACTGTATATAATTAGTGGCTTTAGAAAATAAGAAACATAAACAACTATTTCATAAAACATCTACATTGTCTCCAACTTATTTATTCAAAACTAGACTCCTTTTTGACATATCTTACTTAATACATTGTTTAATGACCTGAGGAAAAAAATATGAATGGGTGAGCTCCAATTTTCAATAAGGGTATGCAAGGTAAATATCAATCATATCATAATTATAAGAACATAATATTTGGAAATATTATTCTACATATAAAATATCATAATATCTTGTCATTAGATAAATCATAAAGTTGAAATTTAATCCAAATAGTCATATAATAAGGCATGAAATTTAATGGCATACACTCATATGAATATAAAATAATTTCATATGATTCAAGGCTCATTTCAAAGACCTCCATTGCAGACAATGTCCATTAATGAACCTTGTTCCCTCCTTGTTCCTACCAAATATTACAAAACCTGATTTACATGTCATTCTAATCATGTCTATCTCATGAGATATAAATCATTACTAACTGAATTGTAGTGAGATATATGTCCCACCCATCTCATAATGAAACCATTCTTATGAACTCCCAAAAAAAACATAAAAACATACCCTATATCATACCCTATTAAATAAAATGGGTTTCATAAAAATCATTCCATCATAAATGATATTAAACAAATATATTCTCTAAATAAAATAACATCATAATCACAGTAATAATATTGTAATAAAAGGGATAGAAATTTGACCCTATTTAATGAGTGTCATCATATATGGATAATAATTTATTGGGAACACTAGAAATTAATTTTTGAGGAAAATATCAGTTCTTCTTCAAAAAAAAATTCTTCATCAAAATTCTATACAATTTTAGAAGAAATAATTTTATGTAAATATAACCATGTAATATTTTAGGGGAAGAACCATGAAAATAAGGAATTATGAAAGTGTAAAACTCATCCTATTCCCTTAAATTTAAATAACATTCTTCACATACATTTTCTGGAAAAGTCAAAAGGTATCTCGTACCAAAAATGTCAAAAGATTTCACTCATACCATAGATATAAAAATCACCAAGAGGTAAAATCAACATTAAAAAGTTATATAAGGATATAAAGAATATTTTTAAATACATATTTCATAAACATGGATGTGGATGATAGATATACACAACAAAATATTCTAGAATTATCAATCTATGATATAAATGAAATATGTACTGTTATCCTTTTCTTCAGGTCTGATATAATTCATATGTTTCCAAACCTCCTATATAATGATTTAAATAAATTGATTGAATAAACAAATAATCATATTAATTTTTATGATATCATATATATTTATATTTTCTTATTTTTCTTATTAACATTTCATTGTCATTCATTATTTGGATAGTAGCTGTTTTATATTCTTATACATGTTTTGTCGGAAAAGTTCATGTGTGACTTCTTAGGATATAGTTATATCATTTATAGAATTATTTTAGTATAATATATATTATATTTATTCATTCAATTAAAGCCTATAGTAATGGTTTAATGATGATCATGTAGATTGAAAAACATCGCATCATTTAGACGGTAGGTCGTACATAGGCATAAGTGATGATATCATTTCCAAAACTATTGTGTGGTATTTAATTGGATGGTTACTGATATTTAATATTTACAAACATGTTATAATAATCATATATATTTATTTTTTCCATAATTATACCCTTTCATGTAAGGTGGCATTGAAAAACATATTACACCACAGCATGGAGACGCTATGTTGAACGTACGCATGTGCAATGATTTCATTTTTCATAGGATGGATAGATGTTAAAATGTGGTAATGTATTATTTATTTAAACATATCATATTATGAGTGATACTGGTGTAATTAATTTGTAATTATAGAATTAATGAAGATGATTTATATAAGAAATAATTCTGAATGAATCGGTTGAAGTGATTAACTCTTCCTCAATGTGCTTCCTCTAAATCCTTTCTTAGATAAAAGGAGCTGGGGTTTGAAGATAACCAGATATTATTGATTGAAAATAGGGAATATGATAAGGAAAACAAGAAGTGTATGTCCAAGCATAAAGACTAAAAATTAATGGAAGAGGTTAGGGGGAGTTTCCCTTTTATAATTGTGGTGAGGGGTACTTTTGTAATCTTTGTAAATAAATATTTATAATAAAATGAAACCGTACTAAAAACAAAAAAATGTCACAATTTGTAAGATGAGATCAGATAATGTTATAATATCTTCCTAAAATAAATTTTTTATAGTTATTTTTTTATTTAAACTATATCTTTTTAAACGACACTTAGTTAATCCATTTATTTTCAATTGTGATAATAACATTCTAATTAATTACTTGTCATAAATATTTACTTATATGGTGTTAATTGATCATAAATAGATATTGATTAGGATATTTTAGGACATATATTTATCATATTATATTTTTAAAGTATTTTTAGGATTTTAATATAAATTTATAAAAAAAATTAAAAAAATATTAATAGTGTCAAATTTGACACTAGTTATTATAATGACATTATATAAAATATATCCCAAAGATAAATTCAAAAAAATATTAAATAAACTAAAAACATGATATAGTGACCTAGAAAATTCATGAATCAAAATATTTAGTTCATATGATATCTCATTTCATATTTTTAATACAATTGGTTGGATATTTATATTAATAAGATAATTTCTACATCACAATAGCATCATCATTAATTGAAATTATTTAATCTATGAAAATTATAAATGAGTATCTATGACATATGTAATTTTAATATATTTATAGTGAGTTTCTATAGTCAATATTATCTCCTAGTTATCTATATATAATAATTAATCGATTTTATAAAATGAGATTGCGAAATTTGGTCACATTTATTAGATTTTATTAAATTAATGTCTTATAGATAGGTATGTTTCCATTATGTTAATACATTTTGGAAAATAGATAATAGGGGCAGTATATAGTCATCTAATAGGATTTTTACTTGTGTTATAGTTGTTTTATAATATTATTTTTACATATAATTACTATATTTACCAATAAATATGATAATAAAAATAATTACCAAATATTCAATTCATAATACCCAAAAATAAAAGTAACCAATTAACAAAATTTGGATCTAATGATTTAAAATATGGAACACATTTTTAAAAATTCAAAACAAATATGTTTCAGCAATTAATCTAATATTAATCTCATTGTTGAAATGATTTAACGGGTTATAAAAGTCTAAATATTACAAAGGATTCAATTATTTATACATTAGAATTAAATTTAAAATTAATTATAATGACGTAAATTATTTTAATTGTTAAAAATATGTTCTATTTATACATTGAAACCACTCCATAATATAATTTTCTATAATATTTATTTCAATGAAAAAAGATATTTTGTAATAAAATATAATGTATTATTAGTATTCGGAAAAACATGAATGTTATCAGGAATTCACAAAAAGTAAATTTTTATATCCCACATCAATAAAAAATGTCCATGTATTTTTATAAATATTATTAATGTCTCAATATCATAATTTAAAATGGGTTCTCCATTCAATGGTTTATAAATAAATGTTTTAAAAAAGAGGTTTTTATACATCAAATAGGGTTTTATTCATATTCTAGGACTAAAATATCTCATGGATGAATATAAAAAATATTTTATTAAGTATATAATACATATATATCACATTAATTTGATTACCAATATCAATTCACTAAAAATAAAAATAACTAATGGATTTATATTTTTAAAAAATAATTGATACCCATGGAATTCACAATTAATTTTCATAAGTTAGTTATAATTATAACCGATAACCTAATGTCTAGTACTTAATAGTAATTTTATACTAAGGACATCTCATGGTTCTTTTAAACTCGGGATTAAATGTAGTGAAATCTACCAAAGAATAAAAATTATTTTAAAAAATATTTCATAAAAAACGTTACGGTGTCACATTCATCCCCCAATAAATTGAATTTCTCCCTTAAAATTAATCACATTGAAAAACAACATGAGGATACCTCTCCATAATCATATCCTCATGTTCCCATATAGCTTATTCAAATTTGGGGTTCCTACATAAAACATTAATTGAGGTAGTGGTCTAATTTTGAAGAAATTTTTTCTACAATGAAGAATATATATGAGTTGTTTTTTATAAAAATGATATTGATCGATTAATATGACTTCAGAACCTCATAAATGTGAAGGATCAGTTTTCTACTCTATCCAGATATATATATAGAACACGTCATGAACATGAATGAAATTTGGAAGATGATACAATCAGTAAGCTACCTTCCCAACACGATCCAATATTTTAAAAGGACCGATATACCTAAGTGTCAGCTTTCCCTCCATTCGAAATCACATTAATCTCTTATAGGGAGATATTTATAAGAAAAACTTATCACCAACATCAAACACATGTTTTTTTTTATTTATTTTTTCAATATAAATCTTTTGTCAATTTTGAGCTACTCTTTTGTGTTGTTGAATATATCTACCCTTTTCTGCCATTTCATCAACAAGATCATGTCCTAATAGTTTTTCCCCCAACTTCATCTGAACATATTTGAGTTCTGTGCTTTTTTATGTAAAGGGCATCATAAGGATCTATCAAAATACTAGAGTGAAATTTATTATTATATGAAGATTCTTAAAATTATTGGTGTTGATCCCAACAACCATTTAAATCCATCAATAAATCTCTCAACCTGTCTTCCAGAGTATGAATTGTCCTCTCAGACCAACCATATAACATAGTATGATAAGCAGTGATGAAACAAAACCTATATCCAGAGAATACTAAATTATTCACCATTACTTCGATGTAAAACTCAGATCCCAATAGGATATAATAGAATATGGTACTCTGTGAAATCTTACAACATCATGTACATATATCCTAGAAAGATGATCGAGAGGGAATTATTCTCGAATAATAATGAATTGTGCCTAATTTTTAATTAAATCAACTATAACCCATATATCATTATGGATTTTAGAAGTTTTATGATGTTTGTCAATAAATACAATAGTGATGTTTCCCCATATCCATTCTGGTATAGGTAATAATTGTAACATCCAATTAGAGTTGTGTCTCTCTACCTTAACGTGCTAACAAAACCATGCACGAGGAGAAATATAAGAAAATGTCTCTTTATATGACATCCAACTAGAAGAACTCTTTCAGTTCCATGTATATATTTGTGCATCTATGGTGAATAGCGAATGAAGAACTATATTCCTCATTATAGAGAACCATAGTTAATCATTTTATGGGAAGAATAAATATGTGGTTCCTGATCATTCTATTTCTATCACAATCAATGATGAATTCCGTTACATTTCTCACCTTCTTTTGTATCACGACATCTTTCTTATACTCTTCCTTATTTTTCAATTGTATTGATGGTTTAACATTAAATTGAGAAAGATATAATTTACCAAATTCCATTAAAATTTCTTGATCTATCCTTTGAAAATCAATAAATATTGGATTTTTCATGATACTCGACATGGATATGCTAGCATGGTCTTTTTGACTCAATGGATCTGCCACTGTGTTCTCTTTCCCAGGCTGGAAATATATTGTGTAGTCGTAATCTTTAATCAGATCCAACCATCTTATTTGGCACTTATTCATCTCATTTTGCGTGAAAAATATACTTTTAACTTTTATTTTCATTATAAATATCACACCTTCCACCATAAATATAATCCCTACATATATTTAATGCAAATATTACCATAGATAAATCTTATCATGAGTAGGGATATTTTTTTCATGAATTACCAACTTTCATGAGGGATAATCTATCCCCATATCATTTTGTATGCGAACACGCCCCAACCCTTCTTTGATGAATCATTATAGATCACAAACCTTCTTCTACTAGAACGTAGTATGAGAATAAGTCCGCTTGTTAACCTTCTTTTTAGCTCACTTAAATTGTCTTCATATTACACCGTCCAAAAAACATAACTCCTTTGAGAGTCATATTGGTGAGAGGATTATATAATCATGAAATATTTTTCACACAATATAAATAATATCCCTCAAAACCAACAATAAATCAGATCTTAGTTATAGTTGCTAGTCTCTTCCACCATTCAATAAACACTATTTTTATAGTTCCACAGATATCCCCTCTCATGAGATTATATGGCCCAGAAATTAAACATTATGAATCCAAAAAACAAGCATGGTAAATTTGGCATAAAGCTCGTCCTTTCATATTGTATTCATTACAATTCTCAAGTGATCTTCATGTTATACCATTCTCTTTGAATAAACATGAATATTATCTACCAATAATACCAAAAACCGATAAAGGTTGTCTAAAAAGACTCTATTCATTAGATACATGAATATAGAAAGGGAATTAGTAAGTCAAAAACGAATCATTATAATTTCATAGTGTCCATTCATTGTATAGAATTTCATCTTTTTTATATCCTCAATTTGGACCCCTAATTGAAGATATATAGAATAAAGATCATTCTTGGAAAAGTATTGAGCTCTATGTAGTAGGTCAAACAAGTCATCAATGCGGTGAAGATGATATTTTTTATTGATAGTGATATTTTTATATTATCTATAATCAATATAACAACTTATTTATCCATCTTTATTCTTAATAAATAGAATAGTTTCTCCCGTAGATGATACACTAGGGTGTATTAATCCCATATAAAGAATGGATTGGAGTAGATTCATTAATTTTTACAACTCAATTGGGGCCATTCTATAAGGTGTATTTGAAATAGGTGTATCACCTAGTATGAGTTCTATTTAAAACTCAACTTGATGACTAGTTTGAAGATCTGGAAATTACTCTAGAATGATTTCGTCAAATGACTGTAAAATGAAAATATTCTTAATATTGAGTTTATCACCTACCATTTGAGGTAAAAATACCTTTATTTAAAGGTTGAAATCCCAATAAGTTGGATAAAAATTCCAATCTAAGGTTATAATCATCTGTTAATAAATAGATGATTATAGATTAATCTAGAATATGAAATTTGAATTCCATTCCTTTATAATTAATATAGTTTCCATATAGATAAATCTAATCCATGCCAAGAATAACATCAAATTCCACTATAAGAAGGATAACGTTATTTTTATGATGCAATTTCTCAAAAACATAAAACTGTTGAATTATAATATTTTGATGTGATTTTCTTTCCATTAAGAGTTTTCAAATCTAAATCAACATCAAATTGTTGTAGTCATATAGTGATACCATTTCAAAATTATTCAGAAATAATGATGTGGGTGGTTTCTGAATTAAATAAAACATTTTCTTCTTTAGAGTGGATGGTAAATTTACTTTTCACCAATTCATTGTTTTACAAAATGTTGATGATATTGATCGCATGATACATTCCTTTTTCATTTACATTAAGATTTTTTTATGTCGAACATTATCAATAAACCTTTTATTCTGGATTTTATTGTTATAAATCCACATTACCTCAGATGTGTGTCACTGAGGTTTAGTAAGTTAATTTTGTGTATCGATTTCTTTTTTTGCATCATTAGTCATATTTTTTCCATCACTTTTGAATTCAACTACATGATAACATTCTTTTCCCCACATTAATCCTTCACTAATACCATTATGATATATACCTCCATGTTTCATTCCACATATTGAGATTAAAGAAAATCCCATTTTCTATTCATCATGGACTTTATATTTTGTTTTGAATTCCATTTTTCTATTCTTAACAAACACATATGACAGATGGGTTACTCTAATAACCATCTCATACTTGATATCAAATCAAATAGTTTCCTTGTATCTATGGATGTTCATTATTGATAATTCCATTCGAAGTATCAGTTTTAAACCACTAAAAAATATATAATTTTTAATCATAGTTTAGATAATAATTCTATATGCATACCATATAGGTATTGTAGAAATGTTATCGTAGGTACTAATAGATTCATCATCCTTTTTATTATGTTAAATCAATTAAATCACCAAAACTCTTAAAAGAAAATAAGGAATATGATGATTGAAAAAATACGTTATTGACCTCATCTTATTCCATGGACTCAATTTAAACTCTTTCCCTTGTATTATCAATAATATTCCACTATTTATCACCATAAAATTCCAAATTATATACTGATAATATGACATTAACACGTTCCTAATTATGTAGAATTGAAAATTTCATTTCAGTAGCACTAATCCATTGTTCATCCACTAGGTGATCTTAAGACCCACTGAATGAAGGTGGTAAGTGCCTCATGAAGTATTCAAGAGAATATTGATCACTCCTTTTGTAGTTTGGATGATCTATAAGATTCATAGCTAGATAATGTTTTGTGAGCATGTCTAAAATATTTTTCATTCTATCTGCCATTACATTTGGTTTCGGAGGGGGACAATCATTAAATTACCCATAACATTCAACATTAATATGGTTCCTTCGGGTTCCAACCATTGACTAAAACCAGTGTGAGAATCACTAATCGTAATGGGAAAACAACATAAATCAAGATAAAATTTATGAATTTGGACTCCTTATTTATTATCCTAGGTTATTCATGAATATATATATATAATATTATAATATTATTATAACCTATACATAGACACATCCATAGGGTTCTCATTATGGTTCTTTCTTTATAATTTCCAATAATTAACTATACCTTTACATTGATACCAACTATAATGACCCATACTTTACATAAATATATTAATTCAATTTTTTTTGGATATTTAATAAAATACATAAAAAATTTCATGACCATATGTTTTTAGGGTCTTTATAAACTAGGAAACATAAACAACTGGTTCATAAAACATCCACATTTTCTCTTGATTATTTCATCAAAACTATACTCATTTTTGTCATATCTTACTAAATACCCTAATTCGTAACATACAGAAAAGAATTATATGATTGGGTGAGCTCAACTTATTAGTAAGGGTAAACAAGGTAAATATCAATCAAATCATTATCATAAGAACTTATAATTTAAAAATCTTATCCCGCATATAAAAGATCAAAATATCTTGTCATGGGATAAATTAAAAATGTCAAATTTAGTCACATTAGTCATAATATAAGACACGTAATTTTGTGGCATACACACATAATAATAGAAAATCATTTTGTATTAGTCAAGTCTCATTTATAATAACATCATAGCGGACAATGTCCATTACTAAACCATGTTCACTCCTCGTTTGTTCCATATACAACTGAATTAGATTTACATGCCATTCCTATGATGTCTATATCATGAGATAAAAATCATTACCTAATGAATTTGAGTTACATATTGGTCCCACCCATATCATAATGAAAACAATTCTTACCTATTACATTCCAACATAAAAACATCCACCATAGCCAAACCCTAGAAATAAAATGGGATTCTCAAACATCATTTTATCATAGATGATATAAAACAAATCGAATTCCTAAAAAATAATCGATCATAATCTCAAAGAAATACTAGTAATAATGGGGATATAAAATTACCCTATTTAATACGTTTCAAATTATATGTAAAATAATTTTTAGAAAATACATTAAATTAATTTTTGGGGAAAATATCATTTCTTCTTAAAAAATGTATTCCATCACCAAAATCGAAAATAATTTTATAATAAAAAATTTTATGAGAAAATAAACATGTAATATATTAGTGGAATCATTAAGGAAATATGGAATTATGAATGTATAAAAATATGTTCATTCCGTACATTTTAAAAAAACAATTTCCTCGTACTTTTTCCAGAAAAGTCAAAAGAATACCTAGTACCTTAATTAACAAAAGATTATATTCATACCATTTACTAAAAACTAACAAAAATGTAAAATTTACATTAAAAACAATAGAAGGATATAAATTATATTTTTAAATAAAAATTAAGGAATCATGGAAGTTGTTGATAAATATACCGCACTAAATATTTATGATTAAACAATCTAGGATAAAAATGAGATTTGCAGAGTTATTCTAACATTAGCTATGATATCCTTCACATGTATCTGGACATAATGTATAATGATACAAATAATTTTATTGAATTATTCTAGAATCATAATGATTTCTATTATATAATATATGATTATATAATCATCTGTTTGTTAGTAACATTTTGGTTTCACTCATTATTTTTATATTAACAACATTATGTTCTAATATATTATATCTCTTATAAGTTCGTGTTACACTTATAAGGATATATATAAATAAATTACAAAATTAAATTATTATAATATATATCATATTTATTCTTTCAATTCAGTTATACAATAATGGTTTAATGAAGACCACGTAGAACGAATCACAATGCATCAAGGAGACGGTCGGTCGAACATATGAATAAGAGATGATATCCTTCCAAAAATTGTTCAATGGTATTTTAGTGGATGGTGTATAATATTTAATTATTAGTAAAATTTATAATTTTAACATATATTTTTATTTCCATCATTATAAACATCAAATTATAGTGGTGGTGCAAAACATATTACACCACGACATGGAGATGATAGGTTATACATATGCACGTGCAGAGATTTAATTTTCAATTAGATGGATAGAAAGGGAAATATGTTTTATTACTATCTATAATAGCATATAATAATATTTGGGATACATATGTTGTTACTTTATTTTGAAACAACTAATGCTGATTAAATAGAATAAAAATGAAGTCTGAATGAATATATGGAAGAGATTACCTCTTCCTTGATGTGCTTCCTCTAAATATCTTTTAATAGCACTAGATATAGTCTTTGAATATCACTAGATCCATTAAAATGAAATTATGTAATTTGATAAGTAAAATGGTAAGGGGATGGCAAGGAATAAATGCTCAAAATGAAGTGAAGTGGTGTGGGAGGAGGTTCCCATTTATAATTGATTAGAGCTTCACTTTTGGAAACATCATAAATAATAACTTGTAATAAAATAATACCTCACTGAAAAAAAAAATAATGTCCCCATTTTGAATATGATATTATATATGTTTTTAATCTAATCAATAAAACAAATTCTAGACAATTTTACTTTGTCAATTTCATTCATATCGTTTTTAATTTTCAATTAGTTATTCTATTTAATTTTAATTGTTGTAATAACTTTTTCAATATTTAATGGTTATAAATATTTACATATATGGTTTTAATTGACTATAAATAGATATTTAATGAAATATTAGAACTAATAGTTATCACATTGTAATTTTTAAATTTATTTATGCTTTTTAAATAATTTAATATAATTTTGTTTTCATAAAATATCAACAGTGGTAATTTTGACACTATTCAATGATATGACATTAAATAAAATCCAAAAAAAATATAAATTCAAACCAAAGTAATTTAGACACTCAAAACAGGTCTTAGTAACCAAAAAGTATTTTTTCCAAAATAATTAGTTCATATGATATTTATTTCAATATTTTTAGAACCAATTTTTTATATTTATGTTAATAAAATAATTTCTACATCCCAATTGTGTCATTATTAATGGTAATTGTTTAATCAATAAAAATTATAATTAAATTTCAATGATTTGGATACATCGTTTATATTTATACAGACTATTTATGGTCGATATTATCACATATTTATCCATATATTAAATTTAATATACATATATAAATTGATATTGTGAAATTTTGTCACAATAATTAATTTTTATTATATTCAAGTCATATTCATAGGTATGTGGCCATTAAGAAAATATATTTCAAAAAAATAGATGAAAATGGTCTAATTTAGTCCTTCAATAATATTTTTACATGTGTTAAGGTAATTTTATATTATTATTTTTACCATTAATTACATGATTTACCTTTTACCATGGTAATAAAAATAATTACCAAAGTTACTATTTATAAAGACAAAAAAATAATAGTATCTTATTTAAATAATTTAGACCTACTGATTCTAAATATGGAATCTAGTTTTTCAAAACTCAAAATGAAGATATTTTAGTAATTTATTTATAATTAATGTCATTTTTGAAATGAGAAAACATGTTTTAAAAGATAACATTTTGCCAAAGATTGAAATGTTTTCACATCAAAACATAATGTATATTTAATTCCAATGACCGATAATATTATAATTGGTAAAAATATATTCTGTTTATACTTTTAATCAGTTTAATAATATAATTTTACAATATAAATTATTTCATTTCATATTGTTATTTTCAATTAATATTTTTCGTATTTTTACTATTCATCAAAACATGAACGTTATCAGAAAAATATTAAAAATTTATCCAATAATAAGTTTATATGTCACAACAAAATAACATGTTCATTTTTTTGTATATAACATATTCATGTGTAAGAATATTAATTTATAAAGGGTTCACAATGCAAATGTGAAAAAATAATGATAAAAATAATTGGTTTTTATACATCAACTAGGGTTTTATTCATAGACAATGACTAAAATATCCATTGGAAGAATATCAAGAATATTTATTTATGTATATTACTCATATATATGATATTGACAACATTACAAAAAAACCACTCAAAAAACAAATATCTAATTGATTTTTATTTTGCATAAATAATTGATAACCAAATAAATTTCAATTCATTTCCATAAGTAAGTTATAATTATTCATTCTAACCTAAAAGATGGGATATAATGGTAATTTTATAAAAAGGGCATCTAATTGTCTTTCTAAACACTTTATTGAATGAAACACATTCTTTTGAAGAATAAAAATTATTTAATGTAATTATTTTATAAAATAACATATAGGAGTTATTGGAATCTGTGGCATGTGAGGTAAATGAGGTCCATGTGACATGTGATGACGGTGAGGATAATTTTCTAGGAACTTTATTAGTGGGTGGCTTAACCTCTGATGTTCAATTGTCTATCCTCCATAATGAGATGTATGATATGACATAAGATGTTGCAAGAAATCTAGTTAGGGCCTCCGATGATGGATGAAAGGGAATACATAATGAGTGGAAGGATTAATGCACACTGCCTCTCCCAATGGAGAACCGGAAAACAAATAAAGTGGTGTAGATGGAAAAAAATTGTTTTTCAGATGATGAAATGTGAAATATTTTAAATTTCTTATTAGATTGGAAGATGAAGTGGTCATTAAATTTGTGACCCTCAATGCTACTAAAGAAGAATCTGGCCAAATGATTAACAAATATTTATGTATCAATATCTATAATGAGAAACATACATGGATCAAAAAGAATGATTTCATAATGGTTGGGATATTCAATGATGTGAATATCAGCCTTGTGGTGTAAATCCCGCCATGGGACATTATATCCTTTCGGTTTGAAGATAGTAAAATGGATGAACCATACACTCAGTTAAACACTATCTCTTAGAAAATTTGTACGGTTCTTCATTCTTATTAGTTTAAAATTTACATTAATAACTATGTTATCTCCATTTGAGGTTGAACTCAGGTTTCTCAATTTTCCGTAAAAATTGTTTTATTAATAAATATATAACTTCGAGTATGTATTTTCAAATTAATATATTAACTAATATAATATAATGGTGATATTTTTATAAAAACTAATAGTATGAAAAAAAATGTTTATTATCATAATAAATTGGAATAATTATTACTATTTAATGATATTAAAAGAAAATATGTATTCAATATTTAATCAAACATTTTTTATATTCATTCAATCAGTCTAATCAGCATAAGTTAAGAAAAAAACAAGTATTACACATAAAAATATATATTATAAAATTGAAATTTTACAAATTTTTAATGGATAACCTATTATAAATCTAATTTTTTGAACATTAATAAATTTATTATGAGAAAATATTTTTTGAATGTGTTCCATAAAAATTATTTTTGGTTGATTTTTTGGTATTTATACTTGAGGTTTTATGTTTTGATGAGTTGTGAAAATTATTGATATTTAATAAAAAACGTAACTTTCATCTAATTTATTACATCAGATAAAAATTATTTCATGGATTTGAACATTTTTACTTTATTAAAATTATTTATGTCAACATCTACTAGATTAATTTAAAATAAATTTATATAACATCTTTGATTAAAATTTTAAAAAATGGATTCCATATTTGGAATCATTAAACATTATTTTCTATAATATATTAAATATATTTTATTACCAAAAATATAAGTGTATGTAATCTAAATCAACTACAATGATTACGAGAAAACTATTCTACATAAGGGAGTAAACCATAATATTAAATGCTAAACTAATATTGAAACATTTAAAAAATATATTTTCAGATTACATTTATACACTATAAATTATTGGGTCAAATGTTAACCATTATTAGGGTCACTTGACATTAGAAAACCATGCTTTTATATCCCTTTTAAAAAAATTCATTAATTCCACACCTCCTTCACTATAAAAAGACACTCACATGTCCCATTTATATACAAACCTATCTTGTCCTTTGGATCTACGAAATTATGATGAAATAAGAACTCAACATAACTAAAATAAAAATACAAACACATCCTTTTTACTACACCAACCAAGGATGCATTTTATAATAAACCAAAAGTTGTTACTCGGAAATGAGGTCACATTATTCAATGATCGATTTTATTTTATTTCCATATCAACCCCCAAAAATTTAATTATTCTAGGATAACATAATAAATTTAGTATTATTAATATTCAAAAAAATTAATCATTGGTTCATACCTAAAAATACACATAGTTTTATCTAATGGGTAATGTAAATAACTTTCTTGTGTATAATGAACTATTGCCTTGCGAAATGATGATTGTATATTTTTCATTTACCACATTTTATGGATGAGAATTATGATGGAAACACTATTTTATATATTATATATATATGTTATTTATAATTTATTTATTGTTATTATAGTATTTTATAACTCATACATTCATGTTTTCTATTTTATGGTGATATGATTACAATATTTGTGAATTTGTGGACTATCACCTCCCCTATGCGGTGAGATGAATCCATACATTAAATAAATATATAAATGATGGATTTATTAAAAATATGTGAAATATATTACATTAAAATGATAATAGGACTGTAAAATTTATATATATATATAATATAGGTTCAATTATTTTTAATATGAAAATTAAATTGATTTAGCATCAATGCATATATACATCCTACCATCTCGATGAATGATGAACATCATTTTCTATCCCCAAATAATATATATTATTATAAATATTTATCTATAACATATATATTATATTTAAACCAAGTTTTACATTCCGAATATGATTAAATAAGGACATATTTAATAGGATCAAAAATAAAAAGTTAAAACATTCTCAACAAACTAGCCAATTAACACCTATAATAGAGAAAATAAGGAGGGTTTATAAATAAACGGGTAATAAGATATTTTAATAAGATAATGTGTTACATTATAAATATTAGTTTTGTAATTTTAGTAGTTAGTTACATGTTTTAAAACATTATATTTAATGTTAAAGGATGTTCACCATAATTTACACCTGTATTAAGGGACTTTCTTCTCACTTTTTTAATCTATTAGATAAATGTAATATTCACAACATTCTTATTTTTCTGTGTTGTATCAACTGATAATTTTGATATATTATATCATGATTTATTTAAATTATTTTTTCTTTGAGTTTAAATTTGACTTATATTCTCTATGGTGATTTGAATCAAATGTTACCAAGCGGTAAATAATTTCATAATCATATTCCTCTTCATTGGGATATATTACTTCCTCATTCTAGTGAATACTTAAAGAATACATGTGTAATAAATTATCATAATATATTTTTTTATTTCCACTTATTTAATTTTTATTAACATTTTAAACACATAATATTCTCACTTAATTATATTTATATCAATTTTATGGTATTTTTAATGGTCTATTACACAATCTCATTTTATTCAATATTGTAAATTTTAAACATTCTATTAAAGGAAATCATGTGAATTTTTTTATTAAAACCTTTAAATATATTCTCTCCTAATAATTGGGGTAATTTTTCAAATAATAGATTCATTTTTTATCTATTTTATATTCAAATATTTTTATAAAATTCTTTAAATAAAATCTGACTTCGTTTCTCCTTCTACTCAGATATCAATTTTCTCTCAACATAGGTTTTATAAAAAATCATTTCAAACTTTTTTGAACTTTTAAAAATTATGTATTAATGTAAATTTTCACTTTAAAAAATTTATTTTGTTTTGTAAAATTATTTAAAAAGAAGCAGTTTTTTTAATCACAATAAATAGTAAATTTTCTTCAATAATGATTTTCATAATATTCATTTATTTATTCAACAAAAACAACCTTTTATTTTTACTCTACATGGTATAATTTGTACTAATTCTATAACTACTCTTACTATTGAATGGTTTATGATGTTTTGAGGATAGTATTGGCATTCACATCCTTCATTACATTAATCCCCTGTAAATATTCAGTTTTTTATTATAATTGAACATTAAATATACCTTAATTATCTAGAGAATTTATCATGGATATATTAATTTCCAAAAACATATATATATTTTTCATATGGTGTTTAATTTCAATTTAATATATTTTTTTAAGTAAATATTGATGAATCATTATCCTTTATATATATAGATATTTGATAAGGCCCATTCTTTACAAATTAAATCAATTTTTCGATAAATAAAGAATATTTTAGACATGAAATACATGGGTTGGGGACTATTTAAATAAATCCGCTTGATGCATTAATAGTGTCATGAGACAAAATTAATTGGTTAAAACCCCATTGATTTTGTTACCAAGCCGATTAGATGTGTTTTAACAAGAAGATTTTGATTGTCTTGTGAATGGTCTTGATATTAGTATGATAATCCCTCTTTTGAATGGTTTGGACAAAAAGGTATCATGTTCCTTGGAAAATGGAAATATGATAATTAACAACTTTTTTCAATAATATTATGTATTTAATATATATGATACTTTCACTTTGATAAATTCCATGGATGCATTTCATTTTCAGTTTATTGATTAAATGACATGTGTGTTTGGTTTATTAACATTATATTTTTAATCTTCATTAAAAATTTATTTCAATACAATTTTTTAGTTATATAAAATTCCGTATTGATTATACCTTAACCACTTATTGAAAAAGAATGTGTTTACATTTATTTACCCTTCCATACTCTCTATGCACATATTTATTATTGCATTGATTAGATGGAACATGTTTTATTTATTTACCTTGTATATTTACTATTCTCATTGATTCAATATTTATTCTAATACTATTTACCGTTAGTTATCATTTTGAATCACCCATTTTCCCCAAGATTCCGTCAACAGTACACCAAATTCATTGTTTTGTGTTGAATTATGTGAAGAGGTATAATAAACCACAACAAAAAAATTAAATGATTTAGTAGATGATTTATAAAAACTACCCCTAAATAATATCAATTAATAAATGATATATCCCCCCCTTTTTATCCTGATCAGACTCCCTAGGTGGTCCCCCCTCACTCGTGCTCCGTTATCCCCGGAACCCTCCGATCTCAGGCCCCCCGAACCTTCATCGGTGATGTGGTCACTAATGAAACCCCAAATCCATTACCCTCACCTCCCCCTCACCAGAGTTCTCACCATCACCCTCCCCTAGGTGTATCCCTCACTACATGCATCTATGGTCTCCCTCGCCAGTGTTTCGGTCCCTCATGAGACCCATGATTCTTCACCATTTCCTTCTCCCATGATCCATCCCCACTAACACCCTATCTCTCTTGACTCCTTTGGTGGTAATCCCACTTTTTCTTCTCCCTTCTTACCATTCCACCTATAACCAATGTTTGGGTATATAATAAGATTATATGAATTTATAAAAATGTGGTTTTTAATTATCTAGATAGAAGAAGTTTTTTATAATCTTGATTTTGCAGTAACCAATATTTTTATATCATACAAGTCTTAATGTATACAGGTAATCAACATGATTAAATTTTGGTTCATGTATTGTATTTAATATATCATGTGGTTCATAGATGATTGGTTATTATCTTCTAATACTTGATTAAATATTCATAGACAGTTACACAATATTATCGTAAATGTCGTTATTTAAAATTGTGTTAAATATATTTTAGCTAGTTGGAATCATGTTGTTTTTATTTATTTGGGATTATAATATTTATTATTTATTATTTTATTCCTATTTATAGACAATGCATATTGTAAGTTGTTTATTAGAACATTAAATATATAGTATCGGTAAAGTGTCCATAAATCCATTTATCATTGACTTATGGGATCAATTTTTTTATCTCTATGATGTTACTTTGGATGTTATGATTTATTTCAACTCATAAATAGTATAAAAATGATATTAAGATAAGTCATACCGAATAGATCCCAAAATAATTTCATGTTCTTAACTGTACCATATCATAAAAAATAATCCTATATATATATATATCATTATTGTATAATTTCCAAAAAAAAAATAATTTTATATAGAAAAATATAAATATATATTTTTTAATTAAAATAACAATTAACTAAATAATTTTTCTTAGAAATTAAATATATAATCATATAAATTATTATCACATTATTCAATAATTTCATTAAGATAATTTTCATAAAATATAAATTCAATAATTTTACATGATCCTAACCACTCAACTATGGTACCAATATGATTTTGATAAATTTCACACACTATCTATTAGAATAATTAAAATAAACTTCTTTAATATATTGTAACCAATTGAATAACTAAAACCATATAAATTGATTCCAGACGAATCTAAATATATCATTGTATTTAATGAGACCTCATTATAAACACTAATCACACCTATCAAGATGATATCAAAATTTTTCTTTTTTTATCCAAATGAAACATTATTAAATGTCAATAAATTCACTATAAGATTAAAATTTTATCTACAATTAAATAGAAAACATTACATAAAAAGTAGTATAATGAATTAAAATATTATAGCTTGCAATCTACCTTAAATCCAATGTAATTTATTAATCAAAACATGATTATTATATTTTCACATTAACCATTCAAGTGTTCCCTAACATTAGAACTCTGGCAATGTGACTAGTGAGCTATGTTTATCGTTGATTATCTCTTATTATTTGATGAATTTTTAACATCCTTATCAATCTCTTTTTGTACTACTTTTTTCTACAATTTTTATTTAGTAAATATTCTTCTAGTAGATTATCGTATTATTATATCCATATATTTTATCATTCCTGTCGTGATAGAAATGAAATATAAAAATTATTAAAAAAGTCTTAATATAACATGTTTTTGGGGATGATTTAATATCATTATAATGTGAAAAAATATTTGAATTGATAAATAAAATTTCAAAATTGATCATGAAATAGAAAAATTCATCAATAAATGTGAATTTAAATTGTACTAAGGAAATAAAAAAATCATATTAATTTTACAATGCATGATAAAAAATAAAAATTCATCATTAATAAATTTTGTTAATTTATTAAATATAGAAAACAATAATGTATTTTATTTCATATTCTATGTATACATTATTTAGTGTGATTTACACAATACCATGTATTATTCTACCATTTCTATAAAATCATATACTATTTCGATATAGTTGAGATAATATCATTTCAGTTTTTTCCATATAATGAAGTTTAATAGAACCCATGATCTTATTAATTAGAATATAATGAAATAGTACAATTATATATATAAATAAATACAGTAACATAATACTTTATATTATTGAATAAATAATTTATTGATAACCCATATTGGGTTTCATAAATGAGAATTATTGTATTTAAATATAATACATTTGTTTATAAATAAAAAAACCATAATATGTTTTCATTCTAGATAATTACTAACCCTTCTTATGCAGATGATTAAAAAATATTAGATTTTTTATGGGAATCATACTAAAAATATCAGTCCGTTAAGGTTAAATGAATATTCCACTATCTTTCCCATCCAGGGAATGGTTATAATTCTATTATAATTAAATTTTACTAATATCATTTTACTAGAATTCCAATAAATGATATATTAATAATTATATTGATAACAATGACAATTTTAACTAAATATTCCATGACAATAAATTTTATAGAAGAAGATATATATCTTAAAATTTTAATTTTTTGGTTTGTTAAATAATTTTCATCGAACATTTGAAATTTATTTTTCAATTTTCGTAAAAAGTTCTTGGATTCTGATGCTCGTTATGAAAGACTGATTGGCAGATTAGGAAAAATATTTTTGTAAATGTGTGAGACCCTCTTGATCCTCATATAACTATACTTACACCCATGAAGACTTGTAATGAAAATATGGGGTCTCTTATATTGACACATCATTGTGTGTTTCTTAATGATTGGATGTTCTTCCACATTAATCTATTTGATATAAAATTATACATTATTGATATCCTCATTTACGTTTAATTTATTTGTACTTTTATGGATCTTATTATAACTACTTGTGGTTTTTTCACTTCCAAATATCTATTTTCTTACAAGAAAATAATTTTATATTTTATGTTTTTTAATAAACTGTATGATCATTTATATATAAATATATAGATAAAATTTGATCACATTACCAGGGAATATACCTTAGAATGATTAGGGTTTTGAGGAGTTTTTATATTTTTCAATTCCCAATCGATACAGTGTTGGGAAAATAATATTTCAATTTCATAAATGTTAATTTAAAAGATGGCCAAAGAGATATGAAGTTTATTAACACTTAATTTTGATGAAATTCTCAGCTCAATATTGTTTTTGATTTGGAATAGAGAATCAAAAACTACAGAATGATTGAGAATAGATGTCAACCAATATAATGAGCTCTCAACATAATCTAAAAAGGATAGTGAAATTAAAAACCATATAATTGATCATTTATTAATTATTAGAAATACAAAATCAACATCAAAACGTATATGACCGACTAGTTTAGGGTGCAACAAATAGTAACTCGAAAGGTGATGTTATGGGACAATTGGTCCACCAGGATAATATTGTAACATATTAGGGAGTAATATCTTATAATAGGAATTTACTCATGAAAGGCTCCATCAATTGTCTCACTAATTTGAGATAGATATTATTTCTAATAATGAAAATATTTCTAAAATTGTGATAATTATTATAATGGAGATTCATCATCCAAATTACACAAGTATAGAATTGGTGGATGACTGAAGATATAAAGAGTGATCTCCCTTTCCCAATATCTTTTGTTGGATTTGTATAATGATATAAAATATATGACCAATATAGCATCAAAAATCACCAAATAATCTAAAAATTATTATTTTGGATGTTCAATAAACACAAATTTTCAATGGAGGAGTTCTATACTTTGGATTTGATAATTTTACCACTTTTTATTCACACATATAACACATCCTCTATATTTTAAGGCATTTTTTGAATTTTTATACCAAACATTAATGATATAAAAAAAATATAGAACTGGAATCAAATATTACATTCAATTATGTTAGGTCCACTAGGCTGGATACGCTGAGAGGGGGGTGAATCAGGGTATGACTAATAAAAAATTTATGCCCATTCTGATCTTGTTTCGCTGTTAAGAAAAACACTCTTCTCTCTTTTTCCTGATGCACGATATAAACAGAATGTAAAGAAAGCACAGGACACAACAATTTTACTTAGTTCACCGCTAAGGGCTACGTCCACGGAGCATACGCCGACAGGATGCCGGTCGTACCAAATTCCACTAATCTTCACTAGCTGTGGATTACAAGGTTCGGGCTACATCACTTCTATTCCTAGGCTCACTGCCTTTACAATGTTTAGGGTCAGCTCACTACTTTCCCAAGGGTCACTCCCTGTTTCTCTCTCTCTGGCTCACTGCCGGTGGAGAGGATCACCTTCTTCCTCATCCTAAGCTCACTGCTCTTGGATGGAATCCACTCACAGTTTATAGACCTGTAGGTCTCATCATTTTCATGAAAGAATGCATCTTCTCTTGTATGTAGATGCTCTGTTGAAGTTTAACTTTCACCCGTTGATGAATATCTCTCTGCACCGAAGGTATCGGGCAAACGTCCAGCTTCCACGCAGCCCGAAAAACACTGCTGGAACAAACCTTACTTGGCGCTCAAGTCAACCTCGGCGCGCAAGTATCGGGGCGCAAGTCAATACGGGCGAGAAAGTCTTCCTCAAACACTTGCGTGACTCAACCTTCCTCAACTCCAAACATGCGCGACTCTCTTCCTTTTACGCCCAAACAAATATTGGCGCCCAACTGCCAACTGGCAAGAAACTTCTAATGTCGGCACACAACTTCAACCTCTGGCGCACAAGTCCCACCTGCGCGACCACACACACCACTTGCGCGACCACCACACCTACGCGACGGGATCTCTCGTCTTGAACTCCGGTAGAAAATGAGGAGGGGTGGTCCAGTATTTATAGGCAATCTGACCACCCTGCGCGACGGTGTGCAAGTCACCTACGCGACCCAGTCTCGGTGCGCAAGTCTTCTCTCCTTTTAGACACATGCGCGACCAACTCCCAAACTTGCGCAAACCTATTTCCTTAGCCATATTTTGATCTTATGATCTTGAAAAACATATGGCGTGCAAGTTTCCTGTACACCATGTTCACGGCGCGCAAGTCCCTTTGCCAAAAAAACTTTTTTCATTTGCCGATTTTCAGGCCCAAAAATTTGGCAAACACTGGAAAACGACGCCACCTTGTATCTGTTCTTTTGTACCGCCTCCAGATCATCCATTCCATTTATCGACGTTCCTGAAACAAACATGGATCGTTGAACTCAACTCTTGAACTCGACATTCCACCATGAAATCCTCTTTTTCAACAATCACAACTCAGATGTCCACTTTGTCAACAAACACAATCACCTCAAAAAGGCTTCAATGATACCTTGAGGGATTTTTGCCCAACAATCTCCCCCTTTGGGTTTGTTGACAACTCTTCCAAACAAAGATACGTCATTTATTCTTCAGCCTCCATTCGCCTCATTGCGATTCTGATAGCGACCAAGGATTTCCTCAACACATACTCTAAGCCCACATGAGCAATGCTCGGCGTGAGAAACAAGAGTAAATGAAAAGTTCATCAATGAATCACTCTTCTGATGGGCTTGTTGGAAGATCAATGTTTGGGTTGGAATTATTCGTACCACTGTCCAACACCACTCTTCTGCTTTTATCAAGAACCTCTACTGTCGTGATATCTTTTCTTTGAGAGATCACTTCTAGCATCATCAGATTTAATATGCTCCCCCTTTCTGCTCACAGCTTCAACACCTCTTTAGCCATATTTCCTGTGTTGTCCAAGCTAAGCTCTGGCTAAGCACGTTCAACTAGCTTCAACTCCCCCTATCTTGCTGCTCCACCTATCCGCTTCTCCCCATATCATTCATGATTTATCAATTCTCCACATTTTCTCCCCCTTGAACAATCACTATTTTCTCCCCCTTTGTCAACGAACCCAAAGGCAGTCCTTTTCAGACTGTAGCAGAGTAGAGAACAAATCGTCACATTAGGGAAAAACACATCAGACCTCGGTGAGAGGGGGTGGGGGTCCCGCATCCACACTATTTCAAGTGCGGGGAATCGACTGAACTCCCAGAGCTAGTCGATGCCTCTCAAAAGCTTCCTTGGGTAAGGCCTTTGTCAGAATGTCTGCAACCTGTAGCTCTGTTGGCACATACTCCAACTTCACGATGCCCTGCTCAACCTTCTCCTTGATGAAATGATACTTGATCTCAATGTGCTTTGTCCTGTAATGATGGACATGATTTTTGCTATGATTTATAGCACTTGAGTTGTCACACTGGATTCCGATCGGAGACTTCACTTCAACTCCCATATCTTCAAGCTGCTGCTTCATCCACAATAACTGTGTGCATGCTTGAGTGGCCGCAATATACTCAGCTTCTGCGGTGCTCAATGAAATGCAATCTTGTTTCTTGCTTAGCCATGAAATACACAATCCAGCAAGATAGAATGCACCACCAGACGTTGATTTTCTATTATCTGCTGAACCGGCCCAGTCTGCATCAGTATATCCCAATAACTCTGTCTGAGATTTGTCATTGTATGTCAAGCCGAAGTCCACCGTTCCCTTGATATACCGAAGTATTCTTTTCACTGCAAGCATGTCACTTTCCATGGGATTACTCTGATATCTCGCTGAATGGCATGTGGCGAAAACAATATCAGGCCTTGTTGCGGTTAAGTACAACAGGCTTCCAATGATTTGCCTGTATTCTGTGATATTAACTGCCTTGCCATCCTCATCTTTTGATAATTTCATCCTGGTAGCAACCAGAGTCTTCATTTCCATGGAATTATCCATTCCAAACCTTCTTAGAACCTCCTTGGCATATTTGGATTGAGAAATGAAAGTTTCATTCCTTCCTTGTGTCACCTGTAGACCAAGGAAAAGCGTTAGCTCTCCAATCATTGACATTTCAAACTCATTTTTCATGAATTCAGAAAACTGTCTGCACTGAGCTTCATCTGATCCGCCAAAAATTATGTCATCGACATACACTAGCACCATCATCCTTTGAGTACTGTCATTGCTGAAATAGAGGTTGTAGTCAACTCCTCCACGCTGGAAACCAAGCTTCTTCAAGTACTGATCAAGACTTGAGTACCATTCCCTTGGTGCTTGTTTCAGCCCATACAACGCCTTCTTCAGCCTGCAAACTTTGTTCTCATCCTCATGAATGAGAAAACCATCTGGCTATTCAATATACACCTCTTCTTCCAGAACCCCATTCAGGAATGCGGATTTGACATCCATCTGGAACACTTTGAAATTTCTTTGCACTGCTATGGCCAAAAATAATCTGATTGTCTCCAGCCTTGCGACCGGTGCAAATGTCTCATCAACATCTATTCCCTCTATCTGGGAGTATCCCTTGCATACTAGTCGTGCTTTGTTCCGAATCACTATGCCATCTTCATTCATCTTGTTGCGATAGACCCATTTAGTCCCGATGACATTCTTGTCTGCTGGCCTCGAAACAATCTCCCATGTCTGGTTCTTCTCAATCTGATCAAGCTCTTCGTTCATGGCCTGAACCCAGTTTTCATCTTCAGCTGCATCAGAAAAACATTTCGGCTCCACTTGAGAAAAAAATGATGCTTGCTGTGATGATTTCATTCTTCGAGTCTGAACTGGAGCTGTTTGATCACCAATGATATTCTGCCTATCAATTTCAGCTCGACTCTTTGGCTTTCTCACAGACACCGACTTGACACTTTCCTCTTCATCATCAGTATCTTCTTCTGAGTCAGCTTCTGCCACTTCTGCTCCCCCTGGGTTGCTTACCTCATCATCACTTTTATCCATGAACTGTTCACTGGATCGTTGATTATTCTGCTCATTTTCAACTATAGTGACATCATTGCTTTCAATGATTTTTCCTAGCCTTTTATTGAAACATTTATACGCTTTGCTTTTCCCGGAATAGCCAAGTAATATCCCTTCATCTCCTCATTCCTCAAACTTCCTATGATGTTATTTGTTGAGAATGAAACACTTACTTCCAAAGATTCGAAAGTACATCAACGTTGGCTTCATTCCGTACCACAGTTCATACGGAGTCTTCCCTTGCTTCGGACATAACAGGGACCTGTTTGAAACATAGACCGATGTCAAAACTGCTTCCTTCCAAAATTTCTCTGGCAGAACCTTATCAATAAGCATTGTTCTGGCCATGTTTTTGATGATCCGATTTCTCCTTTCAACTACTCCATTCTGTTGGGGAGTTCTTACTGATGAAACTTGATGCCTTATCCCATGTTTCTCGAGAAAGTTATCAACCTGACTGTTTGTAAATTCCGTACGGTTATCAGTATGAAACATCATAATTTTCTGCACAAGCATCTTTTCTGATTCCCTCCTGTACTGCTTTATGCAACTGAACACCTCTGTCTTATGGGTTATGATGAAAACCCAGGCCATTATGCTATTGTCATCAATGAAAAGAACATAGTACCATTGCCCATTTATAGCTCGTGGTGAGATAGGTCCACATACATTAGCATGCACCAATTCGAGCACTCTAGTTGATTTCTGTTCCTTTGGCCTGTATGTCTTTCTGATGATTTTCCCTTGCTGACAAGCATCACATGTATGAGTGCGATCACGTGATAGTTTGGGAAGGTCTCTAGCAGCATCACATTTAACGAGATCCTCCATAGATGGTTGGCATAGATGACCAAGTCGCTTATGCCACAGCTGGTTTTCTTCCACTCTGGATAAAAGACAAGTATCTTCTTCCCCACCTACAAGATAGAGATTTCCCTTTGACCTTTTCCCTGCAGAACAGCTGCTCCATTTTTCCTTCCACAACACACATCTTCTTGGTAAATTGGATAGAGTGCCCAGAGTCACATAGTTGACTGACCCTGAGTAGGTTATGACTGAGACCCTCTACTACCAAGACATCAGCACGTCTCATCTCTTTGCCCCCAAACTTGGCTTTCCCTGAGCCAACAATTTTCAGGCCTTCATCATTTCCAAATTTGACAACTCCTTCTTTGTCATATTTGATGCCTGTAACAAGATCCTTATTACCCGTCATGTGGGATGTGCAACCACTATCAAGGATCCAAACACCAGATCGATCTGATGCTTTAAGGGCAATCTGCACCACCACAGCCTTCTCATTTTTCTTCTTCTTGTTCCATACTTTTTCTTTCACACTCGGCATGGATTGAGGCTTCTGTTCTTTCTCAGAGTATGATGGACCACTCTCATCTTTCAGAGCTGCAAATCTGTTCTGAACTTTTAACTCACTTGTTGGTTTATTGATCTGCTGCTTGCGAACATTTTCATTATTCTTTGACACATTTCTCTGAATTATTGAAGTGCAATACCTAGCCATGTGTCCAAATACTCCGCACCAAAAACAGTGTCCTTCAAAATGTGTTCTGGAAAACCGTTCTCTGTTTGGTTGTCATCTCTGTTCATGTTCCCTTCTGTATCTCTTGGCTATGGAACAGACATACTGTGAATGTCCCATTTTCCCACAGCAATAACACCTGATATAGGATGCATTCCCTCATGATATTTCAGCACTGTGATTTCCCCTTTGGGATCTCTGAATATTCTGATTCTATTTTGTTCCAAAATCAACCTTCACTTTCGGGATGAGTGCTTGCGGTCTGACTGAAATTGTCGCAAATTTTTGTTCGTGACTAAGCCCAGAAAAAACCTTAACATCTGAGCTCAATTGCTGTTTCTTTCCTACTGAACTGCTAGGCTCCGCTTTCATCTTCTCTGTCTTCTGAATAGCCTGCTTTTCGGATATCACATTGGGGGTCAAGAGTTTATCTTGATCCTTGAGTTTTTTGTCGCAGACTGACCACTTCTTTTTCAAGCTCTTTGATACATCTAACCTGCTCCTTTCCTGTGTTAGTCAGACAATCAATTTCCTTCTTTTGTTCCTCAATTTTAAGCTTATACTCAACAATATTTTCTGATCTCTTTGGTGTTGAGGATTTTAGTCTTTCAATTTCTTCTAACAGCTCAGACTTTTCTTCATCCTATTGTTGCATATAGAGTTTGGCATCACGAACCACTTTATTGACTTTCTTCGTTTTGGCTCTCCAAACATCTATCTCCTCAAGAGCTGCTTCCAATTCGGCTTCCATATCAATTCTCCCTTCAATTTCTTCTTCTTCTTTAGCATCAGCTTCCTCTCCCTTTTGAGATCTACCAACAATTTCCACCAAGGCATTTACCCCACGATCTCTGCAATTTTCTATTTCCTCAACTTCTTCATCCTCAGACTCATCTGAACTTTCAAATTCTTGTGAAAGAAGATTCTTTTTCTTGAAGAAATTTCTCTTGAATTGTTTCTTCCCTTTCACAAAAGCTGAAGTCTTCTTTTTGGTAATTTCAACGTCATCATCATCATCATCATGAAACTTCTTGGGGCATCTTGCCGCAAGATGACCAACCTTTCCACATCTAAAGCATGCTAGTGTAAGTTTACCTTTAAACTTTCCTCTTCCTCTTTGTAGATTCGAAGAAAGGAATGACATCACTTCATCTGTCTCTTCTTCTTCATTAGAATCTTTAATGGTGAGATTCTTCTTGGCCTTAAATGCCACCAATTTAGACTTCCCCTTTTCCACAGCCTCATTATCATCATTCCTCATTTCATATGCAACCAAGGTACTGTGCAAATTGTCCAATGCCAGCTCTTTTGGATCATTATCTTCTAGTACTGAAACTTTCGGATTGAACCGAGGTGGAAGTTTCCTCAAGATGCACTTTACAATCTTTATGTCTTCAATGACTTCTCCAAGGCCTCACATATCTTCCACAACAATGTTTACCCTATCAAAGAATGTGTCAACAGACTCATTCGGGTTCATATTCAGATCTTCATATTTGTTCCACAACACCTGCAGCTTTGCCTCTCTGACTTTTGTGTCCCCTTCATATATATTCAAAAGCTTTTCCCACATGGAATGTGACGTTTTGCATGACATCACCTTTGTGTAGATGGGATTGGAAAGGGCTCCCCCTAAGGCATTGATTGCTTTGGAATCAGCATCCAACTCTCTATGCTCAGCTTCTGATAAGGCACCACTATTAATATCAGTTGTGATACCATGCATAGCTGCTGAAAACACATCCATTCCCAAGGATCGGAAATAGTGTTGCATCTGATTCTTCCATATCTGAAAATTATATCCGTCAAAGATCGGAATCCCTTTATGATTGGTTACCTCCATTGAGAGAAGAATAACTTTCATCCTTTCCTCTGATACCACTTGTTAGGTCCACTAGGCTGGATACCCTGAGAGGGGGGGTGAATCAGGGTATGACTAATTAAAAATTAATGCCCATTCTGATCTTGTTTCGCTGTTAAGAAAAACACTCTTCTCTCTTTTTCCTGATGCACTATATAAACAGAATGTAAAGCAAGCACAGGACACAGCAATTTTACTTGGTTCACGGCTAAGGGCTACGTCCAAGGAGCATACGCCGATAGGTTGCCGGTCGTACCAAATTCCAATAATCTTCACTAGCTGTGGATTACAAGGTTCGGGCTAGATCACTTATATGCCCATGCTCACTGCCTTTACAATGTTTAGGGTCAGCTCACTGCTTTCCCAAGGGTCACTCCCTGTTTCTCTCTCTCTGGCTCACTGCCGGTGGAGAGGATCACCTTATTCCTCTTCCTAAGCTCACTGCTCATGGATGGAATCCAATCACAGTTTATAGACCTGTAGGTCTCTTCATTTTCATGAAAGAATGCATCTTATCTTGTGTGTAGATGCTCTGTTGAAGTTTAACTTTCACCCGTTGATGAATATCTCCTTGCACCGAAGGTATCGGGCAAACTTCCAGCTTCCACGCAGCCCGAAAAACACTGCTGGAACATACCTTACATGGCGCTCAAGTCAACCTCGGCGCGCAAGTATCGGCGCGCAAGTCACTACGGGCGCGCAAGTCTTCCTCAAACACTTGCACGACTCAACCTTCCTCAACTCCAAACTTGCGCGACTCTCTTCCTTTTACGCCCAAACTAATATTGGCGCCCAACTGCCAACTGGCGCGCAACTTCTAATGCCGGCGCACAACTTCAACCTCTGGCGCGCAAGTCCCACCTGCGCGACCACACAGACCACTTGCGCGACCACCACACCTGCACGACGGGAGTTCTCGTCTTGAACTCCGGTAGAAAATGAGGAGGGGTGGTCCAGTATTTATAGGCAATCTGACCACCCTGCGCGACGGCGCGCAAGTCACCTACGCGACCCAGTCTCGGCGCGCAAGTCTTCTCTCCTTTTAGACACTTGCGCGACCAACTACCAAACTTGCGCGAACCAATTTACTTAGCCATATTTTGATCTTATGATCTTGAAAAACAAATGGCGCAGAAGTTTCTTGTACACCATGTTCGCGGCGCACAAGTCCCTTTTCCAAAAAAACTTTTCTTCATTTGCCGATTTTCAGGCCCAAAAATTTGGCAAACACTGGAAAATGGCGCCACCTTGTATCTGTTCTTTTGTACCTCCTCCAGATCATCCATTCCATTTGTCGACGTTCTTGAAACAAACATGGATCGTTGAACTCAGATCTTGAACTCGACATTCCAACATGAAATCTTCTTTGTCAACAATCACAACTCAGATGTCCACTTTGTCAACAAACACAATCACCTCAAAAAGGCTTCAATGATACCTTGAGGGATTTTTTCCCAACAAATTTTTTAGAAAAATTAACCCCTGTACATATCACCAAGCTATTTTTATGTCCAACCTCATCAATAGTGATGGAATAAGAATTCCATTTACCATTTGTATTTGGTAGCTGCTGACATAGATTACCCTCGACAACTAGAATGTTACCGCACTATCTTTCATAGAACCTTTTCTACCTATAGTTAAAGCATTGAACCATCTGTAGTGCTCTATTTTCATACACTACATTAAATGTATTTCACACGTCTATTTGAAATTCATGAAAATGGTAACCTTCCATCCGAAAAAATGATGAATTTAATAGTCTCATTGAGGCGATTCCCAAGTTGATTCCACCCATATTTTTGACATGTCTATGGTCGAGTTTCCTTTCCACAATTATCATTTGATCTCCCATCATGAAACTCAAAATTTCATTCCTTATCTCTATAACCATGTGACCATTTTCAAAACCACATCTCCCCTTTTATATTACATTGAGAAAATTATTTATAACTCCAAATATATCAAATTTCATGTTCATTTCAAAAGAGCGGGTTTATAATAGTACTAAATTTATCTATTCTTTAAACATTATAGATCCAAAAACAAGAGGCATACCTAGAATTCCTTCTGACATTTTCTTCATAATCTCTGAAAAATTCACATTCCTTTTCATTCATAACTATGAATTCTCCCTTCAATGTCATTCTACGGATATTGGGGGAAATAATTAATATGAATTATTATCTTAATGTTTTACCACTCCATATATTTTAATTTCATATGTTGTCACTGCATTTATAATCAAAAACCACCACTCTTTCTCCTCACAATCTAAATGATATATGGCCCAAATCAACTTCTCCAACTCTGAATAGTGAAGAAAAAATATCTTCTCCATTGATTTGACCCACAATTTTGTGCCTAGGTTATTAGAGGATCTAGTAAACACCGATGGTTGTTTCCTCAAAAAAGACTTGATAGACGGTTTCTCTATCTTAGGAGTATGATGGTGTTCAGAATTATTTAGGTAACTATCTATATCTAGATAAAGTTGGGTATGCATCTCCATGAAATTTTGTAATCCACGAAAAATGGAATTAGGGATGTCATTTTTCTAATTGTTTCTTTTTCCCTCACGTGGTTTGTTGATATGGTTACCTAGGGTTCCCACATTTTTCTAACATATAATTTATTTTAATAAAACATTACTCAATGAGACTTGAATAATGAGTTTATTCCTTTGGGAAACTATCTCTAATGTCATATATTATGGGATCCATATGTTTCTAATTTTTTAAAAAAAATATTCTTGGGTGGTTAAATATACATAGCCTCATACATAATGTTTTTCACTAATGTTCAGTAATCATAATACCAAAATTAACTAAATTTTTTTTGATACAAACTCTAATGACCCATATTTTCATACATTACTATTACATCATTTAAATGATAAATAACATAAATGCGATACAAAATTATGATCCAAACTTTTAGTGTCCTAGGAAAATTAAGACCAAAATCAGATTTAAATAATAAAACATAAACATTAATTAATTTCCTCTTCTCTAGCTTCTTAGTGTCCCTCATGTTAGCCATCGAATAAGTTGTCACATGAAGATATACATAAATGAAATGGATAAGATAAATCCAAGTAAGAGGATAGATGCGAACATGAATAAATATAATATGGATGATCATAATCATCATCATCATATAATATTCCTAAGATCATCATCACTAACATGGGAGGAAGTATTATATAAAGGAAGTTAATGGTTCATGGCCTAAAAATAAATCCTCATGTCTTAGTCGGAAAATACTACATATTGTTTTGAACAAAAAAAGCATCATCTTCAAGCATAACATATGTAAATAATAATTCAATCATCATTTTGAACAATGATATCATCATGTTCATTCATATTTCACATTATGTCATGAGATAAATAATATTACCCAATATATGGGAGTGTTGTTTTATTTCAGGCACAGTTGTTACATCATATCATTTATATAATAATGAGTTCAATATTGAATGAATAAAAATCATAGATATTAAATATCCCATGTAAGGGAATGGGTTTAATTTCATAATGTATATATTCATGAACATTATTTTTTGTTCCAAATATTGAATAACATACTCATATAGGAATCATCAATCTTCAGTTATGACGAAAATTTCACTAGAGAAGCAAAACATATATATTTAGAAAACATTGTTCATCTCGAAAACTGCTTTAAATTTTCAAAAAATTGTATTGGAAACATTTATATCATTAAATAATGGAAATAGAATTATATAAAACAATTTGAACATCCATACCTTGAAAGAGGGATTAACCTAAATTAACTAATTGGGTTCGAGAATACCATAATCGTATGTCTGAATAATTAAATGAACTTAATATCTTATATAATCAAACTAGATTCCTTAGTTAATAACTACAAAAACTCTAATACATGTATTTGATTAATTATAATTTTTCTAAGTCATCTTATGGATGTTATGAGGAGTTTTAGAGTTTAATTTCAATATTTTATAGTTTTTCTTTTCTTGGTATTCAATATTGGTTCACCTATATACATTTACATAAGATTGGAAAAAATGAGGATATTTATCCTGAATAGATATTATATGTTATTAATGAAATTAAATAACATTATATATTTATATCTGTTTAAATTATCAATATATGATAATTATTCATTAGATAACTTGTTAATGATAACAAATAGATCAATTTTGGAAGGTTTCGATCATAATAAACTCTTTATATTTTATTATTTAATATTATCTATATAAGTTAGTTCTAGAACCAGAAAATGTTATAAAATAATTTTTTTTCATTATATATAAACATTTATAATGGGTTTAAGACCACACACTAATGAGGAGAAGTAAAATGAAAACTTTTTGACTTTGAAGGTTATGAAACAACACTTTACTTGTGATGTTTTTTTAGAATAAAAGGTAGAGGAAAAGATGATCGATGATGAATAATTATATTAACATAAATAGATAATATTATATAAAATATTGTGGGTTTTTCATGCCACGTGGATAATAGTATATGACGATACTATAAGAAATGAAAATAAAATTAAAATAAATTAAATGATGTTTAAAGATGATTTTACCTCTTGAATTTTCTTCTTGAGGAATTTGGAAATTTTGTATTGTTATTTTGTTGAGACCAATTGCTCTTTAACACAAGGGAGTGGATTTTTTAGAGGATTGTTATGAAATTAGTAACCCTTCATGGAATTGGAGGTGTGTGAAAAATAAGTTGAGATGGGTAGAATTTATAAGAGAGAATATGGGTGATTTTTGATTATATTATTCATTTTTTTATTATTTCAGATCAAGACTACGAATGGATTTAACTGTATCTCTAAGTATATTAGTGTAAATAATTAGTGTTCTAGATTAATATCTACCATCATTCATACATCATCTATGACCATATAATTTAGGTTTTTGTTAAATATCCTAAATTATTTTTTTTCACTATTCACCAAAAAATACATCAATCTTAAAAAATCCAAAACAATTTCCCAAAACAATTTTTTCATGTGCATAATTATAAATTGACCTCAATTTTATGAAAAATAATTTTATAAATATTTTATATTTAGTATGTAATTAAATTTATCATTTCATTAAAAAATACTAGTTTTAATATTATAACTAATTTTATTTCACTCACAAATTACCTAAGGTCTCATAAAATTACATTATAATCATATGAAAATGAAAAATTAATTTATGAATTCTATTAATGAAAATTAATTTATTTTAAATATTTATATTAATTATATAATTTTAAAGAAACATTTTTGTTTTATATAAAATTCTAATAAAAAATTTACATTTTTATTCATTTATCTACATACACTAATACATATATATATATATATATAATATTCATTTATAAGGTGGATGATGCGTATTTATAATTTCATAGACGAGGTTACTATTCTACCGGCTAGATAACTATTCCTGTTGGTCACATTACTATTCCAAATCTCAAATTACTATTCCATTAGTATAGAATCATAAACATTTAAAAATGTTTATTATTCCATACATTCATTATTTATAATATTTTTTCTATTCTCAATGTAATGTTATGTAATTTACACAATATGGAATATTTATATGAATATAGTTTCCATTTCAATAAATATTGGTTTTTAACTAATATCCACTAAATTAATCTAAAAATATCTCTCCCATGAGCCTATAATCCTCAAAATGGTCAAAAATCCAAATGATGAAGTATTTTTTTATAAATAAAACGGTGTTACTAAAAAACAATGTAACATTTTTATGATCACTTTCATTTAATTCCTTCTCCACCCCCTCAACATTCTTATTCCATGCTTATTTAATATTCTCAATATCCTTAATATATATATATATATATATTGTAATTATAATTTTTTGACTAAAACTTACACACACTTCCATCTAATGGGTAACAAACATAACATTGTTGTGGAATGGGGACTACAACCTTAGGAAATGTTGATTGTTCGCTTTTAATTTATATCAATTACTGGTTTGGAATTATGATGGAATTTGTATTTTTATATGTGAAATAAATCATATTTATAATTTCATTATTCTTCTATAATTATTATATAAATCATACCATCATTATTTTAATTTATAAAAAAATGATAACATCAATTATGGAGGTGTGGACTACCACCTCCTCATAGGGATGTAATTCATTCATAGTTTACATAGAATTTATGAAAGATTATTTTTAATAATAAATTGTGAAATTTATTAAAAAAAATGAAACACTAATTATGATATACATATATATGTATCATTTACATTAAATTCAATGAAATGCAATAAAGAAATTAATGTATCATCCATGAGTACAATTAACATAATGTCTCCCTTAATGATGCACTTCATTTCCTATCTCGAAATGTTATGTATTATTCTAAACACGTATTTAAATAATATATTTGATATTTAAATCTATTTTTAAATTATTGTTATTATTAAGTAATTATCTATTTAATATGAGAAAAATAAAAAGTTAAAACATACATGACCAACTAGGCAATCATCACCAGTAATAGTGACAATAGAAAAAGGTTGCTAAAAATAAGTAATGAGATATTATAATTATATCATATTTGATATTATATGTATGAGTGTTATTTTATTATGTATTAGTGACATGTTTAAAACCATTATACAGGAAACTAAAGTATGATCACCCAAAAGGAAATGCAAGTAAAGTATTTTCATCTTACTTTTTAAATTTTGGAGATAAATATCATTTTCACCACATACTTATTTTTTATGATGTATTTACTTCCCATTTTTATATATTATTTCATGAATTATATTTTTTTCATGGTAATTTTTCTTTAAATTTAAATTATCTCTTCTATGGGAAAAGCAATTAAAAGATACCAAGTGGTAAATAATTTCTTAATATCATTACATTACTTTGATTTTTTTACATACTCATTCTCATTAAAATTATTAGATTATGAAGTAATAATTACTTATTATATATTTTTATATTTTTTATTTTCTATTTGGATTTTAATTTTTCACACAAAATCTATTCATCGATTTAATCTCACAATAATGTTACGGTCATTTTAGGTGTTTATTACACATTATCATTCAATTAGAGATTTTTTATTCTAGACTTTTAATTATGGTAAATTATAAAACAATTTAAATAAAACCCCATGATTTTATTCTCCTATGATTATACATGAAATTTTTGAAGTACTAACAAAATTTTTCCACACATTGGTACTCAAAATGTGGTATAAAATATTTTTAAAAAAATCTGAGATTTTTTTTCTATTCAGTATGATATTTATATTCTATAAAATATGATTTTATAAAAATATTTTTGAAATATTTTTTGAACTTTTCAAAATGATTACTCAATGTAATATTTTCCCATTAAAATATTTTTTTAAAAAAATAATTTTCAAGGAAATGATTTTTCATTTAATTTTTGAAAACAAAAAACATATTTTACTTAGAAATATGTTTAGAGATGTAAATATATTTCATCAATGATAATAATAAATTATTTGTACTTAATTTTTGATATTTTGTATTTATATAAATTCAATAATTCTTATTGATGTTTTTATATTGATTTTCTCATGGATAGTATTGAAATTAACTTATATGATTTAATTTAGACCCATGGAAATGTTCTATTTCCCCTATCATCGAACATTTGATTTACCCTAATTATATATATCGCTTATCATGGATATGTTCATTACCTAAATCATTTACCATTTTTACATATGATGATTAATTTTGAATTTATATGATTTGTTGGGGAAATATTTATAGATCATATCTAATATTAAATACTGATATTTCATAATCCAAATAGTTTATAAATTAAATTGATTATTATATAAATGATTTATTATTTGGACATGAATGAAATGGGTTAAGAACCATTTAATGTAATCCCCAATATGGAATGGTAGTATCATGAGACAAAATTAGTCAGAAAAAATCATTTCTAGTTTGTTTCCAAGCAGAATAGATGGATTTCCAAAAAAAATTAAACATTCTAGTGAAACATATATAAGGTAGCTTGTCAAACTATCTGGTGAATGATCATGACAGAAAATGTATGATGTTCCCAGGAAACATGTAATTTAATAATTATTTTTTCCATAATTAATATTTAGTATTTATTATTCTTGATAATTTCATGTTGAAAAAGACCATGAATGAATTTTATTAATAGTTTATTAATAAAATTGAATGTTTTTTGAGTTTCATAGCTTTACATTTTGATTTTTCTATATCCAGTTAGTTAAATGTCATGTGTTTTTAGTTGCATACCATACCAAATTGATTTTTCTGGATCAATTTAAGTAAATGTAATATTATTTAGGTTAACTACCTTTCTATAATATCTATGAAATTCCATATGAGTAAATTTATTACATGGAATATGTGTTTATTTTCTTACCTTTCTATATTGACTATTCTCGTTGATTCAATATTTCATCTGTTATACTTTTCCCTTTCTAGTAATTTGAGATCACCATTATTTCATTTATTATACTATGATTCCACTATGTGTTCTAAACAATATATCTAAGGATATCCTATATGGAGTAAATTTTTACTCAAAGGAAAAAAATTATATTGAAATTTGGGTATTAATTTGTAATAAAATACTAATGCATATATCTGTTTTACCAGGACAACTGAACTCTTTGGTGCTTAATGATTTTACTTCTTTTATTCATGCCAATGCTTTTGTAATAGGACTCATATCATGTAATCTATGGTTTGGTTGCGATGTCTGTCATTTTATTAGAATAATATTTAATTTCTGACTCCTTAGTTTAGTTTGAAATGTGTGATTTTTTTCTAGGTGGGGTATATCCTTGTGTAAGAGATTAGGATGTTCTTGGGCCACTATTTTCTTTTCCATTATTATTTTTTACTTTTAATTTATATTAATTTATTTTTTTCATTCCTCTTCCTTATTTATTGAGAATTACACATTTGAGGATATACCAAGGCTTTCTTATTTCAAGAGAGTTGGAGGGGGAGTGTGGAGGTGATGCAATCTGGGTTCATCCAAGGAGGTATATCATGCCTCTATAGATACATGGTGTATACATAGGATCAATATATCAATTTTTTTCCATAATTAACATATTAAATTTTTGGTTTTAAATTAAAATCTATATATTTGGACAATTTTTTTTGGAAATTAATTATTTGGTAGATATGGACCCCTTTAAAGTGGATATTGAGTGTTTTGGGATAATAATTAGTTACAAATTGTTTATAATGTTTTCTATTTGAAAAAACCTGAACCCATTATGTTTTTCCATGAGACACACACAATCTATTATTCCTTTAGTGACTAAGTATAAATATGAGGGTTACACAAGATGTGAATTTTGTAGACTTTATATTGTGCCCCTTTGGGTGTGGTTATAGGATTGTTATGACACCACGTGTTGGGATACATTGTTTTTTGTGGTACATGACAAAAGAAAATGTGTAATAAATGACAAGAGTATGTATAGTTGATTAGAAAAATCTCATGTGGGTTTTATGATCAGACAAATATCTATGAACCATGTACTAGGTATGTATGATATATAATTTCAACTTTAGACCAAATCAAGAAGTAGTATGTGGATGATAATGATCATTGGTGTTACAAACCATGTACCCAGGATATAAGTTATATACTACATCACATGTATTTTTAATAGGTTTTCACCTAAGAGTTAGAATTGCATATTTGAGTCGTCTATTTTGGTCATTTTTGTATGTATCATGATTGAGTAATCATTATGGAATGGTGATATTTCCTATTTTGTTTTAGGATTGGGAAATATTTTGTGGGATGATTTATTTTAGTTGTTTTCCTAAAATCCTCCTAGGGATAGGAAGTTAGTGGTGAGCCTAGTGAGAATCATGATCTTGTTATTTTCCTTAGCCAAAGAAGGGGTTTAGATTTTGATATTTAATTTGATTCTAAAACGGGTGGATCTAATATCCTCTTATATAGGTTTCAGTATGTGGGTTTCTAAGGATTTTTTTGCGTAGTGACTTTACGAAATTTGGCAACATAGTGAATTTCATATGGGTGGATTAATTTTATAAGGATATATATTGGTAGGGGGGATCCATTTTAGGATTCCATTACATGTTTGAACATTTTTTAGGATTCATGTTTAGGATCATTATATTTTGAGAATTATTTTATTATCATGTTATTAAATGTGCCTTGGGTTGTTTTTTGGGGGGATAAATACATTTTTTTTGATGAGTTTGTATCGATGTATGACATTACCCTATATGAGACTATTTAAGGTTTTCATGTTCATTCCTTTGATCATGTATCCACTATAGGATCCTCATAATATTTTTACAATAAGATGTCACTACTGATAATTTATAATTATTTTTGAGGATTTTGTTTAATATATTACTATGTACCCATTGGTATGTGGATATTGATTAAATTTTTAATTCCATTCCAATTTATATTTTGTATCTCATAGAAGGACGTCATGATATTTTTGGATTGTGAATTACCATATGTTTTACTTAGTGATCTTCATAAATGAATGGTTAGTGTTAGGACATTCCAGTAATATAATGGATTATCTAGATGAGTTAAAAAGTTTAATGTAGTTTAAAATAATTTTTTTGGATAGGTTGAAGCTAAATAGATATGATAAATTTTAAGGGAGTGGGGATATTTGTGTCCACATATATGGATTGTCTTTAACCTTTATCAATAGTTTTTTCACTGATACTTTTGATTATCTTAGATAGTTCAATAGGAATCCTATTACATTTACTAGTTCATCAATTTAGATGATTTAGTTGATAATGTCTCCAATTTAGATCATAATAATAGAATGCTACGACCTTGTAGAATGCATTTTTTTATCAAATTCCTTGAATTATATTCTAGAGTTTTTATTCATTTCCCACTTGTGTATTGGTTATATTAGATCTCCTTATTAATTTGGTATAATTTCCTAATATTATGTTGTAGTGCAATCCATGTGAAATTACTCCACTAGATTTTGACTAAAATATGGTAAATTTTCAATGTTTGTTAAATATTAATAAATGGTACTATTTTTTTATTTTGTGTATCATTTTTTTATTTTATTTTAGTCTTTTATATTTTTTATGCAAGTTATTTTTATTTGTAGACTAGGATGGGAATGTCTTGTTTTTAATGAACATGTTATGTGAAGAGATGTTAAAAACACTATTAGGGGTGGCCTACAAAAATTAATTTCTCACACCTATATAGTCACTATAGTTTTCATTCATTCCTTTTACTACATTCATGTTTTTTAGAGGACATAGTGGATTAGCTGGAGGCCCCGTAATATATGATTGAGTATAGTCACATGTGTGGAGTCTTAATATAGTGGATGATTAGTTTGACATTTTTAGAGACTATGTATAATATTTTTCTCTGTCTATCCATTGATCATTTTAAGTATAATTTTAAATTCAATCTATTTTTTTTGGTCAGCATAGTGAGTGACGGGTTGTTATTGAAAGACATAAGTTTTGTATGGTTGTATACCACAGTTCAATTATTTTTGAATTATTTTATATTTAGTACATTATTTATTAATGTTTTTATGTTTATGTTTATGAATTTTTTTAGTTTCTATTATTGTGGAACACTAATTCATTGGTATATACTCCCATAATTCCCTTTAGTTCATTGCTACTATTTGACTGATTTGGCCATTTGGGGAGTAACACCTATGAAATAGAGGAAATCAGGGTTGGGTGAGGATTCAAGTCAACCTAAAAAGATTCATAATAATATCATTAAACATTTAGGTGGTAAAACCAACATTATCAAGAATTTTTTAGAGTGGTGAATGAATAATATGAATAAAATGATAAAATAGATTATAAAAAATATTGTAAAGATTATAATAATATCATATGAAACCTCCTTTAAATGAATGATTATGTACTCCTTCCTATGATTTGAATCATCCAAAAAAGGAGATTCATATTAATGAATAAATTAAATGATATATTTGAGGAAATATTAGTTAGATGCATGGTTTAGTTTGAGTATAGGACGAGTCCACTTATATCAGAGTTATTGATTCATTTACATGAAAAAATATTTCATTAAGACATATGGAATGTAATTTTATTATTTTATTTGATCAATAGTGTACACGTTTTTTGAAAGAGGTTTTCAATTCCATTATACACAAATTTACATATAATTATTGATGAAAATAAATGAATTTTTCACTTATTTAAATTTTTCTACATCATGTTACCCTTTACAATGGTATCTCACTTTTACCATAATATTTTACTCTTTTAAAAATTATTAATTAAATTTTTCATAATAATTACAATAATTTGATTTATTTTATTAAGTTTAATTTCTAAATGATATTAAAAGAAATTTTAAAATTTATTTTCAAATCACAAAATAAATTTTTTTTATGAAAATATTTTTATTTATCAAAAAAAATTGATATCTCGATTTCATAACAAGTCATAATAATTTAAATAATGATATTTTTTTAATTTATATATATAATCAAATTGATTTCATTAAAATAAATCTTCAATATTGAAAAATTTAATTTATTATTTTAATTTTACATTACATATATAAATATAATTCATTAATGAATATATTTTTTAAATAATATTTTTATTTGATATTTTAATAAAAATATTTATTTATACATTGCATAAAAATTATAAAAAAATTATATTATGTTCATTATTTTGATTTTATATATTAAATTAGAAAATAATACATTACATGTTTTTGGTTCATTGATGATCAACACCTTGAGGGTGATCTAGATTAAGGTAATGAAAAGAACATATGATTAGTTATATAATATAGTAGCTACAACATATATGTTTTTCCCGTATTAAATGATATTAACAATATAAATAACCAATCCAAGTAAATATATTACAAAGAACAAAAAAATAATTAGTGGATGTCTCTCTAAAATTGAGTATGTGACCTGATCGACCAGGTGTTATCTGATATGTATATTCTGAAAGAGGGTTAGTGTTTCATGAGAGGGTTGTTTATTTTAGAATGTGATTCCTAAAATTTATCGATGATAAGCAGGATGGTTATGCGATATTTTTGTTTCCATGGTATATTTATACGAGAGAATTTATGTTGTTTCTGGACCTGTGATCATTGTGATACATGGTTAATGGTTTTGGGAGTGAGAGCATATTGCTTGTGTAGTGTGTCTATATAGGTTTTCCATTATATATGATAGAGAAGTTGGAAATTATTACCTACAATTTATGAGTTTTTCTATATGAGGGTATCATGGTTAAGGGATTTTAATTATTGTTTATAGTGTCATAGAGGTGTGTAAAATGGTTAGATTCTATGTGCCAATGATTTTTTCACTTGATGTACACATGGAATTATGGTTTTTGAATATAAATGTATATAGGTTGTTTTTATGTAAATGTTAGGATTGGGTGCCTGAATAAGATTTGGTATAGATCTAGTTTTTAGATACCCTATTGTTTTTTAGGATATACATTTGGGACACCTTTTTCATTTGAGATGCGAGGAACATGAGGTGCCTTTAATATCAAGGTTGTTTTTGAGGGAATGATTGTTTAATTCATAACCCCATTAAGTTTTGATCTGATTTTTCAGTTGATAATAAATGGTGAACCAAGACATTAATATATCGAGGGGATAGAGTGTGGGATGTTTCTTATGTTTTGAAAAAATACCCATGGAAGAGGGTGACCATGGGATAGACCAAGACATGGTCGTGTTACCCAATTTTGGAAGGTGTTTCGAAGATAATCATGATTAAGTAAGACTGAATTTCATGTGACCATGTTTACAAGATTTGTAATATGAAAACATTTCATTATATGGGAGATTCATGGGAGAGTAAGTCATGATTATTGATTGAGTGTTAGGATGATATCGTAGTGGAATTAACAAATTTTGTAATTATATTTTGTTATGAATCATTGAGTGACATATAAGAACTAATGGTCAATAAGAATTATGAATATTAATAACATTGTATCTCGAGACTTATAATGAAATAAAACACCTCCCTCTATGGGGGTGGTGAAATCAGAAGGGATCATGTTTGATTCCTTTTTCAATTTTTATTTTGACCATAGTAGGGTATTGATTGGATAATATGACCATGAAATCAAAGGAGACATGTGTGTCTTATGGAAAAATATTTTGTAGTGGATCATGGAGTGAATTTCATAGAAATATATATACATTGGTTTATATTATTGGAAATATATGGTGAAACTCTTGTTATGTATGAACATTATGGGATATCAAGAGTGACATTAACATGAATATGGAATTGGTGGTGGCTGATATTTCATGATGGATCACTTGTGTTTCATGTATCTTCAAATCCAATCATTAGGTGTAATAATTTATTGATAATTATTTTCATAAGAAGGGATCTCATATGGGTGTGTTCATAGTGTAAATGGACCCAACATTGGATGATCGATCTAGAATCTGGGTTCTAATGAGATGGCTGATCCAACATATATGGTTTATTGTATAATAGATTATTGTGTGATTTCATTTCATGTTGTTTAGATTCTATTAATTTTCATTAGGATTGTGTATACGTGGATGTGATACGATCATGTGTATGATCCACGAGTCACTAGTTCTTATGAAAGAGGATAGAGAATGTTTGGTTAGGTAAGGATCACACAGTAGTATTGCGGTGATTTATGCATCTAAAATATAAATATTAAATCATTTTAGTTGAATATCTAATAAAAATAAAAACAAAATTTCATATTTACATAAATAATTAGTTTCATTTTATAGTTGTTATATAAGAATCTTATTTCATGCAAGATATTCAACATAAAATAAAATTTTTATCTCGTAATGTACACTTCCTAATAGATTCCCTTGTTGAAACCATTAATTATAACATATAGCATGAAATCATAAGAAAGGGTGTTATCAGATTCATAGTATGGATATAGATTATAGGTATCAATACATGATCATATCTGAATGTATGATAAGAATACTATTGTGATATATTGATCAGAACATATGAATGACATACGCATTAAGACAATGATTTTTAATCATGAATCTTTGAATAAATATTTTCCATAACAAAATTAATAACTTGCAAGATTGAAATTTCATAAATATATATACATAATACACATTAACAAATCATATTCATAATAGATATTTTATAAACATTAAAATATAACATCACTTCTTTACTATAGGATCATAAACCGGAATATCATAGTGTAATGGGACCACACTATATTCCACCATTTCATTTGTTAATGTTCAATAATAAGACTAACCTAGTTTGAAATTACCCTTATTAAATTGAGATCATTTCGTATTAAAATCCATATTACCTCATTTTGTATAATTATTTTTCCATTTTACTAGATGGATTTATAATTATGGGCCCACCCAACAATTTACAAAATTCATACATATATGCACTACAATATCATAAAACGTTCATTATATCATAATTTTAAAACATATAGAAAATGTTAGGTTTAAAAAAATAACCATTTTTTATTATTATAGACCATAGAAACTAAATGGACCTCAAAAAAATTAAATCATTTGACCGTAGATTAACCCTTGTAAATGTAATAGGATTAATAAATATTTAGTAATTACATTATTAAACATTTCAAATGAAACATGTTTCAATGAATTATCCTTCAATCATTATTAGAAATCATTATATTATAACTGGATTGTAAATTATGATCATATACACCGTAAAATATAAAAAACCATAACATATATCATAATAGAGGAAAATATCATTACAATATAATTCAATCATTTCTTGGAAATCATAGAAAATATATTTTTCATTACTTATCTTTTACACATAAATAATCAAATAATTTTGAGAAAAATAAATTCTCTGAAAAACCCGTGTAAACATAGAGAGGATGAATTATATATATATATATATATTTCATAATAGGGAAATTTTTACATGGGTAAATCATTAAAATGAATGTTACATTAAAATATTTTATAAAAATTTATAAATAACATGATTAACGAACATCCTAAAAATTCCATTTGAAACCATTGAATTGGGAAAAAATATTGTTAAAAATTACCTCAAAAATTATATGTATAATATAAAGGCATATTAAATAAATAGTTTTAATGATATTTTTCATGAATTAAACTATTTTATGAATAATGTTTAAATAAGGTAATTTTTTCATTAAAATGTTTTATGGGTCATTTTAATTATCAACGATAGAAAATTTTATATTACTTGAAAATTGTAGGAATAAACAAAGAATAATAAATTTTATGTGTTTTAATGGATATGATCCATAAAATTTTCATAAAAAGATATCTAGAATATAAAATCCATAAATAAAATGATGTTACAACATAAATCTTTACCACAAGCCCCATATTCCTTCATACCCACTCAGACCTATTCTTATTTTTGAGAGATCCTATTTTTTCAAACAAAAGAATTTATATAATTATCTTTTAGTAATACCTAGATATCAAGAATGATTTTAAGTAAGTGATGATATTTTTAGATGTTATTAACTGGGTTATATTTCTAAAATTTTGTTAATATGTGAAGGTAAAAGGATAACTTTTACCAGTGAGGGAAACTACCCGCATGGAATTACATAAAATATTTTAATAATATTCTCTCATTTTACTATGAATGTGGCACCAAGTGGATACAAATTAGAAACTAATAAAATTTGAGGACTATATTCCAATAAACTGAATTACTTTTACATGATTTTGTTGTATCATTATCTATACCTCTTACATTAAACTCAAAGTAAACTCATTTTAACCTTGACAGTTCAATCAGATTTTATCAAATTTATAATTAAATGTTGTTGAATATTATGATCATCTAATTCAATTATATTAATTATTATTATCCAAAATATAGAATCTATTTTATCAGACACAATTCTTAAAATTTCTAGATTTCTTTAAAACATATGTACAAGGCACCAGAAAAATTATTTTCAGAAAAATGCATTTTGAGAATAAAACTAAGTCTTCCATTATAAAATTACCTATTAAAACAAGTTAATGAGGGCTTAAAATGAGTTAATGGGTTATCTAAAAAGTCTTATTAAATCAGTCATTAATAGATATTTATTTATTTATTTTTTCATGAAATTACATTATACACATAAAAAATATATTTTTACAAAAAAACCACTTTATACAACTAAATATGTATATTTTAACATCTGACAAGTTTATTCCCTATGATTTAATTTTATATAGAAGAAAAAATTAATTTGATTAATTTTATTTATTCCTATTAATTCACAAAAATACATTGGCTTCACAATAATGAAATATTAAATATTAATATTTTGATATTATATCATGGTTTATAAGCTTAGTGATGCATGAAATGAAACATTTCAAAAAAAAGATATTTATTTAAAGATAAATATATCATAAATTATCAATGTGTAACCATTTAACACCATGATAATATTTTAACCCTAAAAATTACATAAATGTGATACAGAAATCATGTGATACATATACCTCATCACATCATTAGGTTCCCACATAACTTCTTCAAATTTATTACTCCACCACAAAACATTAACCAGATTTGTGGAATTGTTCCATGAAACATTCTCTCATTGATAATGAATCTTCTCAAGTCAATACTCTTAAAGGGATACCTATCACATGCTGACCAATGGAATTATTTAATTTTATTCATGGAATTGTAATTAGATCATTTTGGTTGATGTTCTGGTAACACCTTGGTTAATGTTTTTGAATTTTGAAATTTCTATATGATTTTTTTTACATGTGAATGATTTGTACATGACTTAGGGAAACAATGTGCCCTCTCCTAGGTAAACATGTGTCATTTTTGGGATCTATAGGTAAGGTTCAATTGTTTTTCATTGTCTGGTAATCCATGCTACAATGTTGTGTGATGTTCTTTCCATTTGGATAGTGGCTACGACATTATTTGCGCTATGTTTAGAAAATGTTTTTCCAAACCATCTGAGCTGCCTAGATTTTTAAAATCATCAAATTCCTATTCTATACTTCCCATGTTTTAATATAAATCAACCCCTCCCTCTAGTTTATTTTATCAAATAAAATGGTCCCAAAACCCCTCTCTCTTTGGTTATCCTCTTCATTTTATTCTCCTCCTTGCATCAAATATTTGATTCTTTTTTATTTTAATTAATTTAATCTTTTCCACTCTATTCTCACTTTGTTGATCATTTTTTTGGTGGGTTTCCCTCTTGGATGATCCCTAGGGCTGGGTTTGGCTGACTTGGTTATATTTCATTAATCATAGCATGTGTGGATCCAATTTTAGGTCATATTCTTCATTCTCAGAGAGTTTCGTCTCATTTGTACTCCATTGGGGTTATTATTTCAGTCTATTTAATTTTTTGATCATTCTATTTGATGCTTATAGATTTATAAATAATATATAAATGTTTTTTAGGCTTTTGGCACGATTTTTTGGCTTGTCATGGTGTTTTTGTGTTCGAAAACATTGGTGGAGGTATTTTTTTAGGGGTTTCCTATAAACATGTAATATTGTTAGGTAAATATGTTTTTTGTTGAATTGTATTTTTTAATGGTAAATTGTGTCATTTGAGTGTTTTTTCCATTATAAATATTATTGTATCATTGTTAGGTTTTTAATTTTGTATTGTGTGTGTTGATTATTAACTTTTATGGAATGAATCATATCGGTATTGGTTGCATTGTTATAAAAACATTCGATTTTTATTTAGAAATGTGTCTTCATAGGGAATTGATATGTGCCTGTGTCGAAAGTGGTAGTTCCAAAAGAAATGGGTTTTTATAGTGGGATTCTGGTTGTTCTTTACAAATATTTATTTAAATAGTGAATGTATAGTTTATCATGTCATAAACATGGGTTTTAAAATGAATGTGAATTTTACATGGGCTATTCCAATTTAAAAATATAGTATGCAGAAGAATTTTCCTTGTAGTTTTTTAAAATTGATATCATAAATTTAAAAATGTTTCTAAAATGTATTCAAAATTGTTTTGGTGTTATTATAAACATAGGTCAGAGTCTTTCAAATTTTTTAGTTTTTCATAATTATTTTCCGAATGGTTGGTTAAGGCTCATTTGAAACGTAATAAATTTTTTGAAAATTGATTGGTGTAAAGTCATTTTTAGAATTATTTCTGAAATTTTGGATAAAATATTTTGTTTTAAATTATATTTTAAAGGTATTGGAATTGATATTTTAGTTAGGCATGGTTTTCATGTTAGTGTGTTTTGAGAAATGGATTGAAATATCATGGGATGTGATTTCCCGATTGGCAATTGTGATATGATTGTTGTGAGGTGGGAAACCCAATGGATGATATCTTGTGATTTGGTTATCAAATTGGTTGTGTTTTGGTTTAGGATAAAATAGTGCACAAGTGTAATGTATGGTGAGTCACACATTCATGTTCCTTCTCCTTTCACTATATACTATTACCCTAGGGTTCATAGTCTTCTTACCGAGGGTCATGTGATGCATTCTTGGTGACCTCGATTAGATGGGATGGAACCCCTTGAAATTATATGGATTTGTGGAATGTGACACTAGATTGTTATTTAGAATGTCATGTTGATTGTTGATTATGGAGAAGAACCATATTCCAACAGGTGAGTCCTATTTGATTACATCTAGGGATTTCTATAGAGATGTTTAAGAAATTACCATTGTTTCAATCTATATTTTATAGTTTATATTCTATTATGCATGTTTTCCTACTAACTCCACTTTTTCATTTTCAGTGTATCTTCTTATTGTTTTGATTATATTTTAATTTTAAATTTGGTTTCAATATGGTAATCCATTTTTAAAAGTGGGATATGGTTTTTATTTTTTTGAAAAATAGAAAGAGTTTTTTGTGTATTAAAATAATAAAAACCTATTTTTATATATTCCTTCCAAACTATAGTTTTTTTATTATCTCAATAAGGTAAATGTATATATTATTTGGTGGTTTCCTATGATTTTGTTAAGAGTAAACCCAACATGTGACATTCAATGTCGGTATACCCATGTTGTTTTGCAAGTTAAGATTTCTTCTTCAGGTTACCATTTTAGCATGTTTTTTGGTTTATGGTGGTGACCTAGAGGTCATGTGGACACTGGGTTATCTATGGTTTCTTTTAGTTGTTTCGTATCAATAAATTCATTCAGTTTCTATTTTGTACATTAGTATTTTGTACATAGATCAGTTTTAATATTAATTTATGATTAGTTGTTGTAATTTTATTCATGTTTAGTTTATGTTATTTTATTCTGGTTTTTTGGGCTAAATTGTTCACATATGGTATATTTTTTCGATTGGAACTAGTTTCCAGCCCATGGGGATTGGAAACACCCTTTTGGATTTGTCGAGGCCCGTCTATGGGGACCGGTTTAGAGCTGACCTAGGTTGGCTAGTTAAAAACGTTATCAGAGTATTTCATTTTATCATTGGGGTGTCAGGTAGTTAGACATAAGAACTATTGGGACTTGAGATATAGGCATTGAAAGGATATCAAGATCCATTACTAATTTAGATCATTGTGTTCCTTGGGGTAGTCTTGGATTGTAGTCTTTTTTATTTCAATTGGATTGATAAATGAAAATAGAGGTAATATAGTGTCATGTTGTAACATCACATTGATTAGTGATCCATGTGGATTCCATGTTCATGGTTGATGGTATTATTAGATGTTAAAGCCTACATCGAGAAAGGGCCACTAATTGTGTCACTGTGTCAAGTATGGACAATATATTGTTATGCCCAAGTGATTGCATTTGTTGTCAATAACATGTCACTAAGTGTCAACTGATGAAGACGATTGCAGAGCATGAAGACTAATGGTTGAAGATTCATCATTAAATCAGATGATTTTTGAGGTATTCATAAGTTCCAAGAACTTGTATCAAGAGGATACAATGTCCCAACAGTGTTAGAAGACCATGCATTGTCTTTACAATGCATGAGGAGTGGAAGAGAACCATCCACAACTACTGAGTGGATGATGTGGTTCAATGAAATCCATGCACTATCACTTAGTGCATGAGAATTTGAAGAAGATCCAATTTGGTCTCTAATTAGATCAACAAAGAAAATTGAAGAATTTATGTGATTCAGGAGAATCGATTGAAGAAGTCCCTCTAAGTATTGAATACATAATTAAGAGGAGATGGGGAATTATGATGAAGAAGAATTGAGGAATCCTTTTGAAGAAGAGTGGAGATGAGAAGGGGAAGGCTCGGCATTTTACATATGGACCACTTTGTTTTTATTCAATTTCATCATTATTTACTTAGCCAAAAAATAGGCCACCAATGAGACCAGCCGAGGGTCACCACCTCGAGCTCATGCGGGACCCGAGGGTCTACAGCGCTCAAGGGAACCCTCAAGCTAGGGCACACACCTGAGGAACATCGCGCCTGGAGCAGTGCATAGTGGGTGCCAGTGGCGTGCCCGCAGGAGGCATAGTGGGTGCTAGGAGTGCACCCGAGTGGCCGGGGTGGGTGCAAGAGCGCGCCCGCAGGAGAACTCGGTGCGGGGCGGCACCGAGAGGAGGGAAGTTCAATTGGAGAGTGGGAGGGAGAGGCTTGTTGATAATCCGTGGAGAATCCGCGGGCCATTTCGATGTGGGATGAGCATTTTTTCTGCGGAGCGAATCTGAGCCATCCATCTGATCCTGCATCTGATCTCCTCTACTCATTGCATCTCGTCGCCCACATTAAAATCACAGCCGTCCGCGTTCATTAAACAACAATCCAATGGCGTCAGAGTCATCTCCAACCTCTCACTGAGCCGCGGACTCCCCGCGACACTATCCGCAAACCAGTGCCACCCGAGCGATGAAGAAGAAGCTCTCGGCTGCCTCTGATGAAGTGAAGGCCACCATTGTGTTCGTCTCCACCTCACTAACACATGCATGCATTAAAATTTGCATGCATGCAACGAGATGAAGATTTCGAATGCGGCTGAGTCAAACGATGTTTCCGAGGCCATGTGGATCCATGCGAGATACATGCATGAGAGTCGGGTATATAATCATGAATTCATACACAAAGGATGGATCCCAAGTTTGGAAAAAGGAAACACCCGGGATACGTGGATATCTTTAAACGCGGGTTGAATTTTTTTTTTAACGAACCGAATATCTCGGTTATTCAAAGGAGTGATTCTCGGGCATTCAAAGTTTTGATTCCGCGGCCTCAATTGATCCCCAGCTATAAAAAGTGGAGCCCATGTATGAGGTTTTTTTTGCTGCCATCATTGAGAGAGAGCTCCAGTTTTTCAAAAGAAAAATAGCAACCGTGAATCACTCTGGTTCGCGAAGGGCAGGGGTGTCCGCGCAAGTCTTGCGTGCGAAAAATATGAGTCTCATGCACCCCTTGCACGAAGGAGTCTCATGCAGGTCTTGTGCGAAAGGGTGGGGAGAAACCTTTGGTTCATGGAAGAGTTCGTGCATCACTTGTGCAAAGAGAAGAAGCGCGAACCCCCTTGGTTCGCGAAAGAGGTGAAACGCACCCTCGGTGCGAAGCATTACACAAGCACGCGGTAGGTTCTTTGAACCCTCGACGTGTCTTTGTGAGGTGAAGCCCGCGAGAAAAACAATCGGTGTTTTAACACCCTTGTATTTCTCCTAAGAAGACAGAATCACGAACCTCTATGGTTTTCTGAACATGTTTTTTTATCTTACCCAAAGAACGAAGGAGGAGAACTTGTGCCCTCTTGGTTTGTACGAAGAAGAAGAACCGTGCACTCTTGTTTTTCACAAATAAGGAGAACCTGAGGCCTGGTGTTGTCACATAGAGGAACAAATGCTTGAGGTCAACGCCTTTCTAAGCATTTGAGAAGAAACAATCACACATATACTATTCACAAACCCATTGGGGTTGTGTGAGATTTACTTGAAGGAGGGTGCATGCATGGTGGAGTACATGTGCATGCAAACATAAGTACAAGGTGTGTGAGAACATGTGAAGGAAGAGATCAATTAAAAGAAGAAGGATTGTGCATGAGAAATATGCATGTTTCATATTGAACAAAAGTATTGGTGAGAAGGATCGACAAGTTCTCCCGGAGTTTGTTAAAGAAACTTGAAGAATTGACCAACACATTTGAAGAAGATAAGTGGAGATAGAAGAAAAAGATGTTGTGATGTTGGGGGGTTTAACCAACTTGTAATTGGGGGGTATAACAAATTATTGTGTAAACATCTTCTGGCATTGTGAAGAATCCGTGTTGGGGAGTGCAACCAACACGGCAAGGAGTAGGTCTTTGTACCGAACCTTGTAAATATATGTGTTCTGAGCTTTCATTATCACTGCACCATCAGAAGAGTAGATCTGGGCCTTAACCAGCCACAGAGGTTTAATTGATCATTCAAAGGGAACAATTATTTAAAAAAAGTTATCACTGATTCACCCCTCCCCTCTCAGTGATCACAACTAATCCAGGAATTTCAAGTGCTATCAGAGGGAGGTTCCCTATGTAAGGATCTACTTCTGAGGAAATGGACAATCTAAATTCTGTTAATAGTAGGGGTGTCCCTACATTCGATGGAAAGAATTATCACAGCTGGAAGAATCTGATGTTACCCTACCTTCTATCTCTCGACCTTGAAGTTAGAAATGCTGCCTTATTTGGATTCCCTCCTCTTGCTAATGAAGCTACTAGGACACTGGATGAGAAAAGAAATATGGAAGTTGATGGTAATTCTCAAAATTCCATTCTTATGTCACTCTCAGAAAAGGTATACACAAAAGTCATGGGACTCAAGAATGCTAAAGAAATCTGGGACAAATTGGAAAGTAGTTATGAAGGCAACATGAAAGTCAAGGAAGCCAAATTAAAAATTTCGAGAAGCAAGTTTAAAGATTTCAATAAGGGAGAAGAATAAAATATTGATGATTATTTCACAAGAGTAAATGAAATTGTCATTAACATTCGGGGATTTGGAGAAAAGTTGGAGGACTCCACTATTGTTAAAAAACTAATGATAAATTTTCCTGACAGGTTTGACCCCAATGTCTCAGCATTAGAAGACAGAGATGATCTCTCTCTTGATGAACTACACAACATTCTCATTGCATATGAAATGAGGAAGATCCCAGTATTCAAGAAGAAGATCAAGGATGAGATGGCTTTTGAGGCCATAAGACAACTCAAGATAAAATATGACAAAGTCTCAGAATCAAGTGAATTTGACAATGAAGAAAAGGATGAAGAGTTCAACAAAATTATTTCTCTTTTATCAATAAGGTTTGGAAAAGATAAATTCAAGGGAAAAGGGAAATTACCACTGAGGTTTTTCAATTTCAATAACATCGGAAACTTTGCTGTTAACTGTCCCAAGAAAAGATTTAGTGCTCCAGAAGATGAAGAAGAAAAATTATAAAAGAAGAAATGGAGTAGAAACCCAAGAAAAAGAAGAAAATTTGGTTCGAGAAAGAAAAGATTCATTTCAGGTGAAAGAAGAAGCTATGTGAGAAAAGGAGAAGAATCATACTCCACTTCAGCCAGTCAATCAGAAGAAGAAACATATTTTATGGCTCGTTTGGAAAAACGGTTTGATACCTGCAACTATGAAGAGGATGAAAGTGAACGAACAGAGCATGAAAACATGTTGAAAAATGAATTAGAGGCATGCGTTGAACAAAACAACATGCTTAAGAAAGAGAAGAAACTGTTACAAAAGGAAACCAAAAGGATGACTGAGGAGTTGGAAGAGTGTATGAAGAAAGAGACACTATACATTGATGAAATCAAGAGACACAAACTAAAGACATCTGAGCTGGATAAGATAGCAAAGGATATTGAAGAGAAACTTCACCTCAAAGAAGAAGAGCAATCAGTGACACAATCCAAGTGGATTGAAGCACAAAATAGCTTGACAAAGATGAGAGAAGACTTTAACAAGGCTATTGAGTTCAAGGCATAATCATCTTATGCTAGTGCTCAGAGGAAAGTCAACTTATCACAAAGTAAATCTCAAAATACATCTGTTATCTCTAACAATGCAGGTTCAGAGATGAAATGGAGACAAACAGGGAATACAAAAACTTGTGAAAAATCATCTTCAATGGAAGAAAGGAAATCCCTAGGAAGGACTACACAAATATTGGACAGGAAATTACCACATGACTCCTATCAGCGGAGAAGGTCAAGTTTTAGAGGCTACAGTTGGTGTTGTGGTGTGTTTGGACACAAGGCCTATACATTCTGGTATAACATGTCTCTTCCAAGTATGAGGCATGATTCAAGGGGGAGATATCCTGAAACCCATAGTATATTACAGAAATCATCAAAGATTCCAATTCAGAACAAATCTGACTCCCTGGGTGAAGCTTGTGGAAGATGTGACCAACAAGGTCATAGAGCTGATAAACGTATAACTATTCTTCCTGAACAAAGATTCAAAGACATGAAAGTTAAAGGCATTAAAGAACCCAATGAAGAAAACACATGCTTCGCTGAAGTTTCTCTAAAAGCCAGTAGTAAAATCAAGTCATGGATTCTTGATAGTGGATGCTCATCAAATATGACTGGTGATACAAAAATTCTAAGCAACATAGAATGTCAAGAAGGAGAAACCGTGGTGTTTGGAAATGATTGTTCACTGAAAATCAAGGGAGTTGGAAAGGCTATGATTGAAACAAAAAATCTAAAATCCAATGATGTGTTGTTTGTTGAAGGATTAAAGAACAACCTGCTGAGTGTAAGCCAATTATGTGGGGATGGAAATGAGGTGTTGTTCCAGAAGGATTCATGCATCATCAAGAGCACAAAGGATGGAAAAATCATCACTCAAGGAAGAAGAACCACTGGAAACCTATTTCAAATTAGTGAGTCCATCAATTCTTGTTATCTTATCTCCAAAGAAGAAAAAAATCTCTGGCACAGAAGACTTGTCCATCTGGTTTAAAGAAGTATGAGTAAAATTATGAAGTACAATATTGTACGAGATCTACCCAAATTAAAGAGAGAAAGAGATGAAATTTTTGACACATGTCAGAAGGGAAAATTGACGCATAGTTCACAAAAAGGAGTAGATATCATGTCTATTGGGCATCTTGAACTCATTCATACAGACATATGTGGAACGATGAGACATAAGTCTACAAGATGAAATCTCTATTTCATAACCTTCATTGATGATTTTACTCGGATGACCAACGTCATGTTCATGAAACACAAGTCAGACGCAATCATGATGTTAAAAAATTTCAGGAGGCTGGCTGAGAAAGAACTAAGAATCTGTATCAAGAATGTGAGGTCAGATAATGGAAATGAATACAATTGTGATGCTTTTGAAAGCTATTTGGTCAAGCATGGAATCAAGCATCAATACAGTACACCATATACTCCACAACAAAATGGAGTGTCTGAAAGGAAGAATCGAAGCATAGTCGAAATTGGGAGGACTATGTTAGCTGAACACAATATCTCTAAGTTTTTCTAGAGAGAAGCAGTATGCACAGCTATACACATACAAAATAGATGTCTCCTGAGACTAGAAACACAAACGACAGCCTATGAAATGTGGTTTAACCGAAAACCAAATGTTAAGTACTTAAGAGTCTTTGGAAGTCAGTGCATCATCAAGATTAAAAACATTAATCTGGGAAAGATTGAGGATAAAGCAGAAGAATGAATCTTCGTGGGCAACCTACCTGATGGAAAAGGCTACAGATGCTAGAATAAGAGGTTGAACAAAATGATTGACTGCAGTGATGTCAGAATAATTTAAAACAACACCAAACCATACACTGTGGATAATGATGACTCAAAGAATGACACAACCTTGGAACAAAAGAATGAAGAATTAACTATGCCAACACCAACTGTGGGTGAGATCAACTCTGAACACACCAGTGATGAAGAGGAAGGTAATTATGATGGAAGAAGGAGATAAAATAAATTAATGAAACATGTTGACACAGAAAATGTCCTTGGTATCCCGCAGTCCTCAGTAAAAACTAAAAGAATATTGAGATTGGAAGATCACACTTCATTGGTTTCTCAAGTGGAACCTCACACAGTGGCTGAAGCAGTTGAACATGAGGAATGGATACAGGCTTTTCATGAGGAACTCAATCAAATAGAAAAGAACTCCGCTTGGGATCTTGTGCCAAGGCCCAAAAATAAAAATGTAATTGGGACAAAGTGGGTTTTCAGAAACAAAATCAATGAGAAATGGGAAGTTTCTAGAAATAAGGCCAGACATGTAGGCAAAGGGTATTCACAAATGGAAGGAATTGACTTTGAAGAAACTTTTGCACCAGTTGCAAGACTAGAGACTATCGGAATGTTCTTAGTAGTTGCAGCACACAAGCAGTACAAGGTCTATCAGATGGATGTGAAATCTACATTCCTAAATGGAGATCTTGAAGAAGAAGTGTATATAGAACAACCATAGGGATTTGTGCTAGACAAAGATGGTAGTATGGTTTGTAGATTGAATAAATTATTGTATGGATTAAAGCAGGCTCCCAGAGCCTGGTACTCCAAGTTGGATGGTTGTCTTAAGACCATGAATTCTGTAAAAGGAACAGTTGACAGTAATCTCTATGTCAGAGAAATGGCCACTAGTACTCTCATAGTCATTATCTTTGTGGATGATATTATTTTTGCTGGTGACAAGGAAGGACTATGTGAAGAATTCGCTGAGCAGATGAAGAGAACCTTTGAAATGTCTATGCTTGGTCAAATGACATAATTTCTAGGATTTCAGGTGGAATAAAGGAAAAACACTATATTTCTTTCACAAGAAAAGTATGCAAGGGACTTAGTGAAAAGGTTCGGAATGGAGAATGCAAAGGATGTCTCAACACCCATTTCTGTTGGAACCAAGCTATGCAAGGATGAAGAAGGCAACAATGTTGATCAGAAAGAGTTTAGGAGAATTATTGGCAATCTCCTTTATCTCATCGCTTCAAGGCCTGATATAACATATGCAGTGTCTTTGTGTGCAAGATTTCAATGTGACCCAAAAGAATCTCACTTATCAGCAGCTAAAAGAATATTGAGATATGTGAAAGGAATCCTCAACTACGGACTCTTATACAAACACAGTACAAACATAATTTTGTTGGGATTCACTAATGCTGATTGGGATGGTGATTGTACTGATAGAAGATCCACATCTGGTGGAGCCTTCTTTCTGGGAGAAGGATGTGTTAGTTGTTATAGCAAGAAACAAAATTCTGTAACATTTAGCACAGCCGAAGCAGAGTATGTGGCATCTACACATGCATGTACACAAATGATTTGGATGCAGGTGCAGCTAGCAGATTTGAAAATTAAAGCTGAAAAACCATTGAGGATCTTATGTGATAATCAGAGTGCAATTGGCTTGAATAAGAATCCTATACAACACTCCAGATCCAAGAATATTGATATAAAATAACATTTCATCAAAGAAAGGGTCGCCAGTGGAGACATCAATCTCGAGTACATTTCTACTCAAGATCAGGTGGAAGATATTTTCACCAAAGCTAAGCCTAATGAAAGATTTGTTGAGCTAAGACTGAAAATTCATGTTCAGCCTTCTCCTCTCACTTGAGGAAGAGAAATTTCCCTCCTTATTCCCTAAATTTATATGTTTTTGTACTGAAATGCAGGGAATTGAAGGACATGAGTGCATCCCTTGAGGGGGAGCATTGGTTACTGAGTCAAGTAGTTATGCATTTTGGGAATGACTTCATATTCATACCTTTGCATTTGTTGGCCAATAAGGGGGATAAATCATAAGTTTGCTTAAGAGTATTGACAACCAAATACAAAGGGGGAGATTGTTATGCCCATGTGATTGCATTTGTTGACAATAACATGTCACTAAGTGTCAACTGATGAAGACGATTTCAGAGCTTGAAGACTAATGGTTGAAGATTCATCATTAAATCAGACGATTGTTGAGCTGTTCTTATGTTCCAAGAACTTGTATCAAGAGGATACAATGTCCCAACAGTGTTAGAAGACCATGCATTGTCTTCACAATGCATGAGGAGTGGAAGAGAACCATCCAAAACTACTGAGTGGATGATGTGGTTCAATGAAATCCATGCACTATCACTTAGTGCATGAGAATTTGAAGAAGATCCAATTTGATCTCTAATTATATCAAAAAAGAAAATTGAAGAATTTATGTGATTCAGAAGAATCGGTTGATAATGTCCCTCTAAGTATTGAATACATGATTAAGAGGGGATGGGTAATTATGATGAAGAAGAATTGAGGAATCCCTTTGAAGAAGAATGGAGATGAGAAGGAGAAGGCTTGACATTTTACTTATGGATCACTTTGTTTTGATTCAATGTCATAGTTATTTACTTAGCCAAAAAATAGGTCACCATTGAGGCCAGCCGAGGGTCATCACCTCGAGCTCATGCGGGACCCGAGGGTCTACAGCGCTCAAGGGAACCCTCAAGCTAGGGAACACACCTGAGGCACAAAGCGCCCGGAGGAGCGCATAGTGGGTGCCAGTGGCGTGCCCGCAGGAGGCATAGTGGGCGATAGGAGTGCGCCCGAGTGGCAGGGGTGGGTGCAAGAGCGCGCCCGCCGGAGAACTCGGAGCGGGGAGGCACCGAGAGGAGGGAATTTCAATTGGAGAGTGGCATGGAGAAGCTTCTTGATAAGCCGCAGAAAATCTGTGGGCCATTTTGATGTGGGAAGAGCATTTTTTCCACGGAGCGAATCTGAGCCATCCATCCGATCCTGCGTCTAATCTCCACCGCTCATCGAATCTCGCCTAACGAATTTTAATCTCAGCAGTCCGCGTTCATTAAACGACAATCCAACGGCACTTGAGTCATCTCCAACCTCTCGCTGAGCCACAGACTCCCTGAGACACCATCCGCAAACCAGTGCCACCCGGGCGATGAAGAAGAAGCTCTCGACCGCCTCTGATGAAGTGAAGACATCCATTGTGTTCGTCTCCACCTCACGAACACATGCATTCATTAAAAGTTTCATGCATGCAACGAGATGAAAATATCGAATGCGGCCGAGGAAAATGAAGTTGCTGAGGCCATGTGGATCCATGCGAGATTCATGCATGAGAGTTGGGTATATAATCTTGAATTCATACACGAAGGTTGGATACCACGTCTGGAAAAAGGAAACACCCGGGATACATGGATATCTTTAAACGTGGGTTGAATATTTTTTTAACGAACTGAATATCTTGGTTATTCAAAGGAGTGATTCTCGGGCATTCAATGTTTTCATTCCGCGGCCTCAATTGATCCCCTTGGCTATAAAACGAGGAGCCCATATATGAGGTTTTTTTTGCTGCCATCAATGAGAGAGAGCTCATGTTTTTCAAAATAAAAAGAACAACCATGAATCCCTCTGGTTCGCGAAGGGTAGGGGTGTCCGTGCAAGTCTTGCACGCGAAGAAGAGGTGTCTCGTGCACCCCTTGCGCGAAGGAGTCTCATGCAGGTCTTGTGCGAAAGGGTGGGGAGAACCCTTTGGTTCGTGGAAGAGGTCGTGCATCACTTGCACGCATAGAAGAAGCGCGAACCCCCTTGGATCTCGAAATAGGTGATACACACCCTCTTTGCGAAGCATTCAACAAGCGCGCGACAGGTTCTTTGAACCCTCTCCGTGTCTTTGTGAGGTGAAGCCTGCGAGAAAAACAACCGGTGTATTAACACCCTTGAATTTCTCCTGCGAAGACAGAATCACGAACCTCTATGGTTTTCTAAACAATTTTTTTTATCTTACCCGAAGAAAAAAGGAGGAGAACTTGTGCCCTCTTGGTTTGCACGAAGAAGAAGAACCATTCACTCTTGTTTTGTACAAAGAAGGAGAACCCGAGGCCTGGTGTTGTCACATTGAGGAACAAATGCTTGAGGCTGACGCCTTTATAAGCTTTTGAGAAGAAACCTTCACACATATATTATTCAAAAACCCATTCGGTTTGTGTGAGATTTACTTGAAGAGGGTGCTTGCATGGTTGAGTATATGTGAATGCAAACATAAGTACAAGGTGTGTGAGCACATGTGAAGGAAGAGAGCAATTAAAAGAAGAAGCATTGTGCATGAGAAATATGCATGTTTCATATTGAACAAAAGTATTGGTGAGAAAGACCGAAAAGTTCTCCTAGAGTTTGTTGAAGCAACTTGAAGAATTGACCAACCCATTTGAAGAAGAGAAGTGGAGCTGGAAGAAGACGATGTTGTGAAGTTGGAGGGTTTAACCAACTTGTAATTGGGGGGTATAACCAATTATTGTGTAAACATCTTCTGGCATAGTGAAGAATTTGTGTTGGGGAGTGCAACCAACACGGCCAGGAGTAGGTCTCTGTATCGAACCTTGTAAATCTCTGTGTTCTGAGCTTTCATTATCACTACACCATCAAAAGAGTAGATCTGGGCCTTAACCAGCCACATAGGTTGAATTGATCATTCAAAGGGAACGATTCTTAAAAAATGTTTTCATCGATTCACCCCTCCCCTCTCAGTGATCACAACTGATCCAGGCATTTTAGATTTCCTCATTCCGGTCGTTTGGTGCAGATTATGTTATTTTTTATGTATATTGGTGCAAGTGATATTTCAAAAAGAAAAATGTTTGGGAAATGTAAATGATTTTATTCAAATGGTTCTAAAAGTGTAAAAATTTATTTTTAAATAAAATAGTAACTTGTACTGCATGTTTCTAAAATTATTAGATTTGACGATTGGATGAAATCTATTACCTTTGGTATTCCATATGAGTGATGACACATGAGTGGGTATGTACATAAATTCTGTTTTGGAAATTGTGGTTGGTTGCTATATATGGAGGTGAATGGAATCAAATTTTATTATAAGGCCCCGGCCTTAAAACTTACTTAATATTGAATTAAATGAATAATTCGCATTGAGGATCTTTTCAGGTTTAGATTTTTTGGGAATTACAACATAACTATTACATCTCAAAAGATTACAAAGTAGACACTTATACTATGTTTCCATAGAATAAAAACTCTTAAAATAAACATGTCTTAGTTCCATGTTTTATATAGAATGACTTTCCCTTGATCCCATCCTTGACCCTATTCCACATTAAGTCCTGTGAAAAACATCTCAAAAAAACATGGGGTGAGCATAAAAAGCTCAGGATGGGATACACAAAGAATGAAAACTGTTAGTTTATCAAAACAACAAGTAAACCATGTATACTTTAATAAATTAATACTTTTCACCTTTATAGAGTAACAAAAACACTTCACTGAATAAAAAATCATTACTTACCCTTTTGTAACCAAAAGATTACTATAAAACCAATATAAAGATCAGATAACATATAAAGGTAAATTAGGACATAAACATACTTTAATGGAATAACCATACGGTCAACTTCCACACATATCACTTAATGGAATAGCCATACGGCCGACTTCCATACATACTTAATGGAATAGCCATACAGCCGACTTCCATACCCAATGCATTAGAGTTTATAACGTAACCACCCATCCTAGTATTCATGACACCACCCGGCATATGGTTTATCACGTAACCACCCGTCAAATGTCCATGTACCATTATAAAAATCAGAAGACATAAAACAAATATAATGGAAATAAAACATTTCCACACTTTGATCACAAGTTATCACTTAAATATATTGACATAATAAATCCATTAAAAACCATTTTCAATACCAAAATACATAAAAGATTATATGGTATTTATTTTATTTAAAAAAACATTATGGCTTGTTGAGGAAGCCAAAGACCAAATAATACTCACGGTGCTGGAAAAGGTCATTGTCACCGCGTACTTTAAAAAAATTACTTTTTTCGTTTTGTAAAACGCATCGTATAAAAATATTCCTTTTTTATTAAAGTAAATGTCAAAGGGGTTTATACACCGTATAAAAAACGTTGTGTATAAAACGAAATATGACTCAATGAAATGAGATTGAGATTGAAGTCCCTTACCTCGTGTCCGACTTGACTCGACCATTCTTTAACGTCCTGAATAATAAACTTGAGTTAATTTCTACTTTCTTAAGATCCTTTTTCAAGTTCATTATTCCATTTATATCACTTATTTCCATGTTATAAACATTATGTAATCATTTAAGTTAATAATGATTGTTTTGTCGATTCATGGTTCTTAAGTCGAAAGTGGACTTCCTAAAATTACATGTTGTTCGTGGGATGAAAGGTCCTTTATATCCAGAATGACATTCCTGATTTGGATATCATATATATCTAGAATATACATGTATTTATAATATCACATAATAATTTAGAGGTAAGAAATTAAATGCACCGTTCATGGAGACGGTAATCCGTACGTACGCGTGGACGCTACTTTCATTTCAATGTCATATTAATGGAATTAAAACTAAATGAGAGGTATTTAAATTTTAATTCCAGAATTATATTAATCATTTAGATGTAACATACATCATATATATCCATTATATATATGTACTTATAATATTACATTACATTTGGGAATAAGAAATGAAATGCACCGTTCATGGAGACGGTAAGCCGTACGTACGCATGGAAGCTACTTTAATTTCTATCTCATACATTAATGGAAATAAATAATAATGATATAGAGGTATATTATAATTCCAGTATAACTTCATATATATAATAACTTTAAATCCATCCTTTATACGTCCCACATATGGCATTAACGAATCACATCTATTTAAGGGGGCAGTAGTCCGCACTTCCTAAAATGAAATTATCATGTTTACCCACAATGGAAACCATAAAGGTATACCACAAATGAAAAATAAAGAATCATAAGGAAAACATAAACATAATATATATCATAAATATATAAAGTTACATCTTAATGGCCACCATTAAAGGTGTTTAAAGGAAGATTGAACAACCATCGTTTCGTGAGGCAGAAATTCACCAACCATGGAAACAGAATGTTCTTTACCCATTAGATGTAGATGTGTGTATGTGTATCTCGAAATCTTCATATAACAACATCATAGTATATTGAATATACTGGAATTTGTTACAAAAGAAATAAATAAATAGTGTTTACGGGGTTGGAGAAGCAAAATAAAACAAAAGGACTCAAGTGAAGACATTACCTTAAAATCAGGTAACTCTCTTAGATTTGAGCTCAAAGGCTTCCTTGGGAAGACTTCTGCACAAAGTGAGGCTTCAAGGAGTAATATAGGGATATATAGAGACAAAATGGGTAGGGTTTGGCCGAGACAAAGGCTCTGGAAGTGTGGGTAAGGTGGTAGAGGTGGGGGGCTTTTTTAAGAGGAGAGGAGGGGTACTCTTGGAATGTAAGGAAATGTTACTTTATTTTAGAATGAGTTTCAGATTTTAATGGTCACAAATTGATATGGTTCAAGGATAAGGTGATAAGGGTAAACAATACACCCATACAATAGGTTTTTGACATGTGTAGGTATTATATTTTACATTATCTTTCCATTTTATTTTAATCGTTAAATAATGAGGTAATCGCTGCATCATCATGGTGTCATAAATAATTTAATTTATATAATGTATAAAAATTATAAAAAAACTACTATATTGTAGGGAATATATTTACCTTTACAATGAATATTTATAGTCAAAACTCTGATTTGTATATCCCCATGTAAAAATTGTTTTAGTAAATCAACTCATGTTTGTGACATTTTTATTTTAACATTAAATAAAAAGTTATTAATGGCATTTTCCAACCAAAGTGGCTTCATGGGGTCCCCATGTTGACCCATGGATTTTATTGGTCTTCCATGACACATCCAATGAGGTTAGGACATGTGTCAAGTTCATTTCATATTATTACAACATTATTTTTACCTTAAATTACACTAATTACCTCTAATCGCGATTAAAAACTTAAAAGTTACTATTCACCAAAAAATTATTTTAATCCCATTGAACCACATTTTACTTCTTAATGATAACCATATATGTTGGATTTTTGAAATTCAAAACACAGAGGTGGTAAATTTTCATTTAAACGAAAAAATTTGTTTTTTAAGTACCACTTAGTGGTTTCACTATTCATCAAAAATTGATGTTTTTCAGAAAAATACCAAAACTTCACCCTAAGCTATATTTGATATCCTGAATTCCAAAATGAAGTCCATTTTACAAAATTCAAAACCTATAAGCTGAACTAATTAATTTAATAATTAATTCCAGCTGTCAGAGCAAATAGCGTGTTTTTATGAAACAATAAGTATCAAAAGATTGACACTAGTTTAAGTTCGATTTCAAAGTGAAATAAATTCCAACGACCACTATTGGATTTAATGGTAAAAATTTATTCTAATATCACTTTAAAACCAATTCAAAAGATTATCTAATCATATAAATAAATTATGTTGAAAAGAGGTTTTGAATTAAAATACAACATTTTACACTATTCATTAAAAATGAACTTTATCGGAAAAATACCAAAAATTTACACAAAGTAAATTTGGATGTCCCGATTCTAAAGAAGAGTTTTATTTGGTCCAATAAAATGTATATGAGTGAACAAAACTATATTTAATGACGGTTCTCCATTAAAAGGTGATAAGTGAACCTTTAGTGAAAACTAGGGCATATACGCCTAAAATTGAATTCTTTCCATATTTTAAGCCGTTATCTTTTATTAGATACAATTAAAAACATTTAAAAAACATATATAATCATATTTTAGTTATTTATATCCATTCCTGCCAATACAAAGGCTATGTGTTAACTATCATTTAAAATAATATTATATTATTACTAGTGTGCAACGTAGGATTTCAAAGGAACTCTTTGTTGTGTATCGGGTATGCTATCGAACATAGGAACACCTTTAAAGTAAAATTAATATTCAATATTAATAAATATGAAAATGTATTATTATTTATTTACCTGGGATGTTACATCCTTCCTCCCTTTTGGGTATTGCATCCTCGCAATTTTATTCACTTATCAAAATAAGTGCGGGTATTTATCCCTCATAGCATTTTCAGATTCCCAAGTTGCCTCTTCAACAAAATGGTTTTTCCAAAAAACATTTACATGGTGAATTACCTTATTTCTCAACACTTTCCCTCTTCGGTCAAGAATCCGGACTGGTTGTTCTTCATAAGATTGGTTCTCTTCTAGCTGAACTACCTCTGGACTCAAAACATGAGACGGATCTGGCATATACTTCCTCAACATCGAAACAAGAAAAACATTGTGTACCTGAGATAAAATCGAAGGTAAATCCACTCGGTAAGAAACTGATCCATATTTCTCCATAATTTCATATGGTCCAATGAACCTTGGACTCATCTTTCCTTTCTTACCAAATCTCATCACACTTTTCCATGGAGAAACCTTGAGAAAAACATGATCACCTACCTCGAAAGATTGATTATTCCTCTGGTTATACGCATAACTCTTCTGCCTGCTCTGAGATTTTCTCATGTGTTTCTGAATCAAATGAACTTTTTCTGCCATCTCTTATGACAATTCTGGTCACATCAGCTTCCTTTCACCCACATCATCCCAAAATGTTGGTGTTTGACACCGCTTCCCATATAATGCCTCAAATGGAGTCGTCTGTATAGAAGAATGAAAACTGTTATTATAAGAAAACTCAACCAAAAAAGATGTTGGTCCCAACATCCCTGATAATCCATCTAACAAGCTCGTAGCATATCCTCGAAGGTCTGAATTGTTCGTTCTGAATGCCCATCTGATTGCGGATGAAAAGCTGTACTAAAATTTAATTCAGTACCCAATGACTTCTGAAGGCCTTTCCAAAATTTAGAAGTAAACCTGGGATCACGATCAGATTCAATGGAGATAGGAACTCCATGTAACCTGAATATATCTTTATGATACAAAAGAGAAAGTTGATCTAGAGAGAAAGTGTCTCGAATAGGAAGGAAATGAACAGATTTAGTTAATCGATCAACAATAAACCAGATTGCATTATTACCCCGAGTTGTCCTCGGAAATCCCACAACAAAGTCCATGGATATATTTTCTCATTTCCACTCTAGCACTGGTAAAGGCTGAAGCATCCCTTTAGGTAACTGCCGCTCTGCTTTAAACTGCTGACAAGTCAAACACTTCAAAGTAAAATCAGAAATATCTCTTTTCATTCCATCCCACTAGTAATACTCCCACAGATCCCTGTACATCTTAGTACTACCAGGATGAACTGAAAACAGGGAACTATGAGCCTCACATAACAACTCATTCTTCAACTTTGAATCACAAGGCACACATAATCTCTTCCCAATCCTCAAAACACGATCATTATCAATGTTGAATTCAGGAAACTTACCCTTCTGAACCAGCTCTACCTTTTTCTACAACTCACTGTCTTACTTCTGTGCTTGCTTGATTCAGTATGATAGGGAAGATGTCAATGATACCTGAAACAAAACAGAAGGAATTCCTACACAAAAAAAATCCATGCCAAATTTCATCAAAATAAAAACCAAAGGATCTCTTTACAAACGCAACATTGTTAATGAAGCATTACTTTTTTGACTCAAAGCATCAAAAACTTTATTTGCTTTCCCCAGATGGTAATGAATTGTACAATCATAATCCATGATTAATTCCAGCCATCTCCTCTGTCTCATGTTCAATTATTTCTGAGCGAATATATACTTTAAATTTTTTTGATCAGTATATACTTCACACTTTACTCAATAAAAATGATGCCTCCAAATTTTTAAAGCAAAAACAACAACAGCTAATTCCAAGTCATGTGTAGGGTAATTTACCTCCTGAGATTTCAACTGATGTGAAGCATAATCAATTACCTGATCATTATGTATAAGGACATAGCCAAGTCCCTTCAATAGAGCATCAATGTATATAACAAACTCACCATTCCTAGAAGAAAGTGCCAAAACTAGAACATTCACCAATATTCTTTTCAACTCCCGAGTCAACTGAGCCATCACTGCAACAAAATGATTAGTTCTGATTCTGGCCATCTCAGGATACTAGTTATAAAGTTCATTTCCCAATGTATTCCTTCACAGAAAAGTCGTTCTATTTCCTCTACGAAAAACCATTCTTAACACAGAAATATCTTAGGTGAAGCAACATGGTAATCTTTAAATGCTATATCATTTCAATCATACCATAAATTATTTTATAATTTAACAATTTTCTAATTCCTAAAGTTGCCTAAACCGACCTATGATACCAACTATAAGGCCTCGGCCTTAAACCTTACTTAATATTGAATTAAATGAATAATTCACATTGAGGATCTTTTCAGGTTTAAAGTCTTAGAGAATTAGAACATAACTATTACATCTCAAAAGATTACAAAGTAGACACTTCTACTAAGTTTCCATAGAATAATCACTCTTAAAAAAACATGTCTTAGTTACATGTTTTATATATCATGACTTTCCCTTAATCCCATCCTTGACCCTATTCCATATTAAGTCCTGTGAAAAACATTTCAAAAAAACTTTGGGTGAGCATAAAAAGCCCAGGAAGTGATACACAAATAATGTAAACTGTTAGGTTATCAAAACAACAAGTAAACCATGTATACATTAACAAAGTAATACTTTTCACCTTTATGAAGTAGTAAAAACTCTTCACTGAATAAAAGATAATTACTTAACCTTTTGTAACCAAAAGATTACCATAAAACCCATATAAAGATCACAGAACATATAAAGGTAACATGGGACATAAACATACTTAAATGGAATAACCATACGATCAACTTCCACACATATCACTTAATGGAATAACCAAGTGGCCGAATTCTATACATACTTAATGGAATAGCCATACGGCCGACTTCCATACCCAATGCATTGGAGGTTATAACATAACCACCCATCCTGGTATTCACAGCACCACCCGTCATATGGTTTATCACGTAACCACCCGTCAAATATCCAAGTACCATTATAAAAATCATAAGACATAAAACAAATATAATGGAAATAAAACATTTCCACACTTTGATCACAATATATCACATAAATATATTGACATAACAAATCCATTATAAAAACCCATTTTCAATACAAAAATACATAAAAGAGTATATGGTATTTATTTCATTTAAAAAACATTATGCCTTGTTGAGGAAGCCAAAGACCAAATAATACTCGCGGTGGCGGAAAAGGTCATTGTCACCGCGTACATTAAAAGAAACATTCCTTTTTGTCGTTTTGTAAAACGCTTCGTAGAAAAAGATTACTTTTGTATAAAAGTAAAAGTCAAAGGGTTTTATACACCATATAAAATAAAGTTGTGTATAAAACGAAATATTCCTCAATTAAAGGAGATTGAGACGAAGTCCCTTACATTGGGTCTGACTTGACTCGATCGTTCTTTAACATCCTGAATAATAAACTTGAGTTAATTTATACTTTCTTAAGAACCTTTTTCAAGTTCATTATTCCACTTATATAACTTATCTCCATGTTATAATCATTATGTAATCATTTAAGTTAATAATGATTGTTTTGTCGATACTTGGTTCTTAAGTCGAAAGTGGACTTCCTACAATTACATGTTGTTCATGTGGTCAAAGGATATTTATATCCAGAATGAAATTCCTGATTTGAATATCATATATATCTATCATATACATGTATTTATAATATCACATAATATTTTAGAGGTAAGAAATGAAATTCACCGTTCATGGAGATGGTAAGCCATACGTACGCATGAACACTACTTTCATTTGTATGTCATATTAATGGAATTAAAACTAAATGAGAGGTATGTATATTTTAATTCCAGAATTATATTAATCATTTAGATGTAACATAAATCATATATATCAAATATATATATGTACTTATAATAGTACATTACATTTGGGGATAAGAAATGAAATGCACTGTTCATGGAGACGGTAAGCCGTACGTACGCAAGAACGCTACTTTCATTTCTATCTCATATATTAATGTAAATAAATAATAATTATATTGAGTTATATTATTATTACAGTATAAAATAATATATAATAACTTTAAATCCATCCTTTATTCATCCCACATATGGCATTAACGAATCACATCACTTTGAGGGGGCGGTAGTCCGCACATCTTAAAATGAAATTATCGTGTTTACCCACAATGGAAACCATAAAGGTATACCACAAATGTAAAATGATTAAGCATAAGGAAAACATAAACATAATATATATCATATATAAATAGAGTGACATCTTAATGGCCACCATTAAAGGTGTTTAAAGGAAGATTGAACAATCATCGTTTCGTGAGGCAGAAATTCACCAACAACAGAAACAGTATATTCGTTAACCATTAGATGTAGATGTGTGTAAGTGTAGCTCTAAAGCTTCATATAACATCATACTAGTATATTGAAGATACACTATTTGTTACAAAAGAAATGAATAAAAATATTTTAGGGGGTTGGAGAAGCAAAATAAAACAAAAGCACTCAACTGAAGACATTACCATAAAATCGGGTAACTCTATTAGATTTGAGTTCAAAGGCTTCCTTGGGAAGACTTCTGCCCAATGTGAGGCTTCAAGGAGTAATAGAGGGATTTGGAGAGACAAAATGGTTAGGTTTTGGCCATGCCAATGGATTTGGAAGTGTGGGTTAGGTGGTAGAGGTGGGGGCCTTTTATAATAGGAGAGGAGGGGCACTCTTGGAAAGTAAGGAAATGTTACTTTATTTTAGAATGAGTTTCGTATTTTAATGGTCCCACATTAATTTTTTTCGAGGATAAGGTGATAAGGGATATCAATACACCCGTACAATAGGTTTTTTACATTTTTAGGTCTTAGATTTTACATTATCATTCTGTTTTATTTAAATTGTTAAATAAAGAGGTAATCGCTACATCATCATGGTGTCATAAATAATTTAATTTATTTAATGTATAAAAATAATAAAAAAACTACAATGATGTAGGAAATCTTTTTACCTTTCCAATGAATATTTATAGTAAAAAATATGATTTTTATATCCCCATGTAACAATTGTTTTAGTAAAACAACTCATGTTTGTGACATTTTTATTTTAACTTTAAATAAGAAGTTATTAATGACATTTTCCAACCAAAGTGGCTTCATGGGGTCCCCAAGTTGACCCATGTATTTTTTTGGTCGTCCATGACACATAAAATGATGTTAGGACATGTGTGAAGTTCATTTCATATTATTACAACATTATTTTTACCTTAAATTAAACTAATTATCTTTAATCGCGATTAAAAACTTAAAAGTTACTATTCACCAAAAAATTATTTTAATCCCATTGCACCAAATTTTACTTCATAATGAAAACCCTATATGTCGGATTTTTGAAATTCAAAACATAGAGGTGGTAAAATTTCATTTAAATGGAAAATAAGTTTTTTAAGTACCACTTAGTCGGTTCACTATTCATCAAAAATTGAAGTTTTTCAGAAAAATACCAAAACTTCACCATAACATATATTTGATATTCTGAATTCAAAAATGAAGTCCATTTTAAAAAATTAATAACATATAAGCTTCATTAATTAATTTAATAATTAATTCCCGATGTCAGAGCAAATAGCGTGTTTTTATGAAACAATAAGTATCAAAAGATTGACACTAATTTAAGTCTGATTTCAATGTGAAATTAATTCTAATGACCACGATTGGATTTAATGCTAAAAATATATTCTAATCTCACTTTAAAACCAATTCAAAAGATAATCTAATCATATAAATAAATTATATTAAAAAGGGGGTTTGAATTAAAATACAACATTTTACACTATTCATTAAACAAATGAACTTTATCGGAAAAATACCAAAAATTTACAGAAAGTAAATTTTGATGTCCTGATTCTAAAGAAGAGTTATATATGGTCCAATAGAATGTATAATAGTGAAAAAAACTATATTTAATGATGGTTCTCCATCAATAGGTGATAAGTGATCCTTTACTGAAAACTAGGGCATATACGCCTAAAATTGAATTCTTTCCATATTTTAAGCCTTTATCTTTAATTAGATAAAAGTAAAAACATTTAAAACACATATATAATCATATTTTAGTTATTTATCTTCATTCCCTCCAATAAAATGGCTATGTGTTAACTACCATTTAAAATAATATTATTTTATTACTAGTGTGCAACGTAAGATTTCAAAGAAACTCTTTGTTGCCTATCGGGTACGCTATCGAACATAGAAACCCCCTTAAAGTAAAATTAATATTCAATATTAATAAATATGAAAATGTAGTATTCTTTATTTACCTGGGATGTTACATTCATGGTTCATAGAATGTCAGGTGTGTGTATTAAATAAAACAATGTGGATTGTTTTTTAAAAAACATGTTTTGAAATGGAATGTGATTTCAGAAATTTTATGTTTCATTGATAAGTGGATTTAAAATTGGGGAAGTTGATTATTACATTGAAAAGGGGCCATGGTAAAGGATCATTTGAAAAATTAATTTGTTAATGCTGAATTTTAAATTAATAATTTTGATGTGTTTATGATGTTTTTCTTGTGAGCTTTTTTCATGAGATGTTCATTAGGATATTTTGTAAGTAGATGTTGAACATAATATTTTGTGATATTTTTGTCATTTAAATCACAAACCCCCACTAAGGTCCCCAATTTCCATACATGCCCTTTCCCAGTTATGGGTTCTTCATGATTGTTACATATACTTCATTATTATTGAGGTCTGATAGAGGATTTGGAATGGATTGAAGAAGTTGAGAGTGTATTTGGATTGTTAGGAACTCTGGAAGATGTGGGTGTGTGTGTTGTTCTGGGTTTCTTTGAATACCCATTTTTGGAGAAGTGGAAGGTGATTTCTATGCCACCAATGTATATTGGGATGACATGGGAGGTGTTTTATATCACTTTCATCTGATAGTTTTTACCTGAGGATGTGAGTATGATGAATGTTGAAGACCTCATTAATGTTAAATAAGGCCAATGGATAGATAAATATTATATTAAGTATTTCAAAAAAAGGTTTGTTTTCTCATAGGAAATAGAATCGCAAGATCTTTTAAAGGATTCTATTGTCATCATGGGACTTCATCCAATGATTAATGGGTTTTCCATCTCTTACCAGGGCTTTCATTTTGATAAGGTTATAGATGAATCATTTTTAGATGAGTTGTTTTCTAGAGCACATGGAGTTGGAAATCCTATATATTATAATCCTAAATACGTTTATCCAATTGGGAGGGTTGTGTGTGATAGAGGAACGAATTTCTGTAATTTCTCTTTTGTTGTTAATAGCTTATTGTACATTGTAGTTTTCTATTTTCTATTTTTAGTGTGGTTGGTTTTAGCATTTGAATGTATCGTTCAATAATCCAATGAAGATCTGTCAGCATTGTTGTTATTTGGTTCATATATAGATGTTTTAAAGAAGTTTTTCCCATATAAAATTTCCTAGTTAGAATATGTGTGTTCCAAACTATGAGGAAGTGGATACTTTATTCATTAGGTCTCTATCTACTGAGCTTGGAGTAAAGCTCGCACATAGCACATAATTATCTGGGGTGTAGGAAATCATGTCCATGTTTTTGTCTCCCATATTGGAGTAGAGAATGTTTATGTTTTTTTTCGTTCCATTATTTTGGTATAGTTCCTTTTTCATTGCTCGATGCTCGGTGGTCCTATTTTCATGTTATCCTATTTTCATTCTTCGATAGTGGATCTTTAAATTATTATACATATCTAAATTTGTTATATTTTTCATTTGTGCTAGTTTTCAGATATATGTTCTTAATTAATTATGTGGTTTTAGCATGTTTTAGGGTTCACTTTTTGGTTTGAGTTCTTTTTTATGGGTTTCCCCTAGTGTTGGGTTATCACAAAACACCCTAGGTACCATAATAACTTAGTAAACAAGTGAGCCTTAACATAGCCTAATGTAATTATATATCCCTTTAGGTTTTTTACTAGAACCGTGAATCATGCAATTGAATGTTGGAACAGTTTATCCTTAAAATTTTTGAAATAAAAGAGACAATTCAATAAGCCTATTAAAAGAAACTCTTATGGGAGTATAATACTACAGTACTACTGTGTGTAAAAAACCCAATGTACTAAAAACCATGTAACAAAATAGGTTAAAACACCCCATGTACCTACGGACATGAGTCACAATTTCCAAGGATAAATGGTAGAATCCACATTGAATAGATCATTCCACCATATTAAAGATGATCTAAAAACATCTGATGGTATATGTAGGGTGACTTATAAAAATCCAAGTAGTTACTCACCATAGATTCCATTACAGGTTCAAACAATAGGGTAACCAACTGAATGATTTAAATTTTATTAATTAACACATTTGGAATTTCCATAGAATTAAAAATAATAATTTTATACATTTCCAATGATGGAAAATTACTTTGATTAAAGGCTTTACACATGATGGAATATTACCGAAATAATGGATTAAATAAACCATTTATATAAAATAGTTTATATAAATTTTGAATTCCTGTAATTTAGTTCAAACAACATAATAATACATGTATATATCAAGTATAAAACAAGAGATAAACATGGTCATCTTCAAAAAGGCATGTATGTTCCAGGCTATTCAAATCTACACTCGCTAGCTGATCTCACATATATGAGGAAACAAAAACTCCCTAAATACTATCCAAATATAATTAGTCACCATAACATTGGAGATGCGACCCAATGGATGTATATATTATAACGATATAATGGTGTAGATTTTGTATAAATAACATACAAAATACTTTATACTATCTTATGCTTCAACAATATAAATTATGGGAAATATATTATAATATTTATTAAATAATAATTAAACCTCATTCATCAATTTCAATAAAAATATCCATTTAATACAAAAAGGATTTTAATTAAATAATTCATATTTAACAAGATAAAACTAAGGGGTTTCTATCAAAACATTATTAATTAATTTTAACAAGATTGAAATCCTTTCGAATCCAATTTCATTAATTTCAAATTTCACTTCCACAATTAAATAAAACAATTTAATTGAAAAAAGATCCAATAAAACAGCAATTTATATTAATTTATTTTAAATAAAACAACTTCCATAAACACACCACATTTCAATGGAATTTTGGCTTTTCTCAATTCTAATGCGAAAACCATATCAAATATCCCAATTCACTGGAATTAGATTTTTATTACATCAATTGAATGAATGTTTTAAAATTGAATTTAAATAAATAATTGAAATAAATCAATAATTTCATGCTTAATCAATTTGGGAAAAAATATGGAATCACATACGTTTTTCCTATAAATAGACAAATGTACTGCCACCCGTGAATGGGAAAAAGGTTGTAGAAGACCGTGAAGAACAATATGTAAGAGATATCTTACATAACGGTACAAAGATCCATAAATTATAGGATGATATATTGAAATCACAAAAGAGGAGAAAGAGATAATGATGGATAATAAGGGAGAATTCATAACTAGAAATAACATCTCAAGACCAACGACTATCAAATTCAAAACAAATGGACTTATAATGTTTGGGGAGAATCTATATTTCATGGTATATACATTGTTTGAGGGATAAGAAACTGTAGAAGAGGAGATATGTTATCACAGCGGTGCTGCCTATTTAAAAAACCAATGTTGGTGTATTACCCAATGTGTAATTCCATTTCACAACGTAAAATAGTTGTGTTTTATAACTACTACAAATGTGTCAATTTATATATAAAACAATTCAAAAAATTACTCATGATGTTTAATGGTAAGTCATGACATGTAAATTCCACAGCAAGAAGACTTTCACGACATTCCTCCAGAAACCATTACACATCATGTAACCGAGTTACCCGACATGTGACCCTCTGGTAGCCTATAGAAAATATTGGATCATGGTAAGAGTCCATCATATCTCTTACATCACTAATAAAGGTATCCCCACAAATCATTTCTAACCCTACCTGATCGAGGAAAAAGGAAACCCAAAACACAGTTATAACTGTATCTATCAGATGAGAAAAAGGATGTTGTAGCATTCCTACCACAAAATCCGTTTCTCCCAATAATGAATTTGATGAATCATTCATGTAGAAAAACGACACCAATTCACTCTCATTAGTTCCTTACTTTCCAACATCTCATTATTACCATAAACACACTTCCAATGCACACGTACCAAAGTAATCATCCTACCATACTGTCATTGGCCTTATAATCTACTATCCCCACTGGCCACACTGTCATGGAAATGCTAGGTTCAATCTCAATATCACTCAATCTCAAGAAATTAGAAGGTTCAGTCAACATGTTATTTATTTATGATACTTCTAATATGTCATGTATCAACATCATCTACAATGTAATTTCTAAATGGTATAAACCATTCCCCACCTTTTCAACAATCACAACAGGTCCAACATAATGAAGAGTATGATTACCTTTCCCCCCAAGTCATTGATGCCCCAACCAAGGTGAAACATTCCAGAATGTATGGTCCGCAACTGAGATATCCAATGTTCTTTAGTGAAAATTTTCATAAGAATTATATCGTCATTATAACCTCAAAAGTTTCTGATGAATTAACTATATCATCGATGTCATCTCATGAACCCTACTTGATCAAACTAAGTAATTTTCACAAATTTCAGACGAACATAATTGAGATATACATGGTTAGCCAAATAAGGACTCAAAAAGATACATTATGATAAAATTATGATATTTATTTTTATAAGAAAGCTCAACCAGCCTTATGTGATCATCCCAAGCCCTTAGAATGTTGAGAACACATGTGCAGATAATATTCTCTAGAATCGATATAACTCACTCTGGTCGGACATATGAATGATGATGGTATTCTATGCTAAAATGGACCTAATATCCTAGAGCCTCCTAAAGGCCTCACCATTAGTGAAATGTTATCTGATGACCCCTTTTAAGGACGATAATATATGGAACAATATAAAAGTAAATAATTTCTTTCATACAGATATGTCTCAATAATCTCAACAATGGTTGTATCATGAATGGGTATGAGGTGAGTTGAATAGGTTTTCCAGTAAGTCATGGCCCATTTTTATTTGTATTTCTCTAGGTATGAGTTAAAAAACAACCATGTCCATGGATACTTCATCCCACATAAATGTAGGGAAAGGAAGTGGATGAAGTGAAACTGACAGTTCCTAATGCTTGGAATTCACCTACAATAACAATATATAGAAACTGAAGACAAAATAAGAAATTCCCCATATCATACCTGATAATATAACTTCTGATGCATGACTTATAACACTTAATGGGTTCCTAGGTTCACATACCACTTGTAATTAATAAAATTTCCCATCACATCCTTCCATGATCATAACGGCACAACAAATCGATTCTGATAGCATAGAAAACCCTATTTACAGAATGAAAAATAGGCCACTGTCTCCCAACCTTAAATGTATTCTCTAATTCAGTGAGATTAATCATCATTCGGTTGATCAAGAAGAATCAACTCAAGAAGAGAGGATGAATAATAAATTCTAGCTAAATTAATATTTACCGATTTCTCATGAATGCAAATACACTACAATGTAAAGAGTTCCATAAAATTTCACACTCAAGAAGATTATTCCACCACCTCAATTGGATGTTTCCATATCAAGGAATCCACAATAACATTGCTTTTACCCAGGTTATAGATGATGTAAATGTTGAAATATTCTCAGTACTACACTCAATTCCTCTGATGGAGACTGAAAACATTTTTATAGAAGCTATAACAAAAGTTTTGTGGTATTAATACACAAGAAACATTTCTCAAAAAATGTTTTTCGATCAACTCTTCTTTGTGTGATAATTCATAGTGTGTGGAATGTTATGTTTATATCCATAATAAACTACATGATATCCCAAAATAATAATTTATCCCAATCAAAAAGAAAATTTATCACAGAAGACCACATAGCCCAGCCCAGCCTCTAGAACTGTCAAGACCAGTGCAGCAGTGAAAAGGAATTTCAACTCCCCAAAAGAACTCTGAAATTAATCATTCCATGAAAACATCACTCCATTCCATGTCAGAACACTCAACAGAGAATCTACCATCGATAAGTCTTTCACCAACCTATGATAATATCTACCAGGACTGATGAATCGTCAATTCTCCAAGTCATTTTTAATTTTCTCACCAGTCATAATAGCTTGTATCTTCTCATGATCAGCTAATATGCCCTATTCAGACACAACAAGTACCCATAATTACACTACTTGTTTCCAATATTCATACATTGAAGACAAGGGGTAGAGTTAGTGATTTTTCACCAGTCACAGATCTATTATTAGATGATTCACTTGATCCTCCTCACATTCAGAGTAAATAATGATTTACTTAACAAAGACTACAATAATTTTATTCATATACTCATGGAATGTGATGATAATTAGATCCATGAAATCCATTTGAGAATTTTTCAGACAAAGGAGAATAATATGTTTCTCTAATAGTTATACCTTCACCAAAAGATGGTTTTCAGAATGTCAAAATCTTTTATCCTTAGCTTATGGTAACTAGTTCAATGTTCAATCCATATAAACCAAATCAAGACTTTAAACTGATCGTGTAGATAATAAATTTGTGATAAAAGATACTTGTTCATCAACAGAAATTGATTGAGAATTTTTAATTCCAAACATAAGAGAAGAAAACCATCAGCTATCATAGAAAAGAGAAATGACACCACCCAAGATTACACATTGGGGCGCATAAATCCATTCTCAAAATGATCATCCAACTGGGACATCATCTATTTCATTTTAACTATATACATTCAATATAATTTAGTGGAAACAAGATGAGTGATAGATATTACATCAATAGAAAACTCGACCACCCTTATCGGTGGAAAATCACAGAAGAAGGAAGGAAACACATTGCGAAATGTGATGATGACTAGAGGGAGATCACCACCCATTTAATCCCACTCTAGATCAGAAGACTTCACTAATATCACATTCCTAAAATAGGGATTAGAATGCATATATCTTCTCGACCATGTGTCTCATTCTCCTAGAATGACAAGAGGTACACATTGTGTATAATAAAGTAGACCTGTTTCATACAGCAATAAATTTAGGATTATTTTGGTAAATATCTAATTTATCCCAAATATGATGTTCAAAGAGATCAAGTCAAGGACTAGAAAACTCCAATCATTCACAACATAGGATAGGTAGAATAAAGAAGAAAGTCTATAGAGAACATTATCTCTATTTGTACCAAACTGTATATTAATATCCATTACACAAGATAATGTCAGCATATGAACAATATGACGATTAAATAAAGTCGTTAAAATAAATTAGTGAGATGCACCAGGATCAAATAGAAAATTCACAAATGATGAAGAAATAGTAATGTTACATCTCTTAATTTATGGTTTTATTTCTTCTTCCTATAGTGACTCATCAAATATGAGAAGTAGCTTCATTCCAGAAGTCTATGGAAGGAACCATTTTTAACCTGAGAAATCTAATTTACCCATATTTTATGTATCATTTGACGATCTGGTTCTTCTATGTGGAGTAAAAAGTTATGGAAAAATATCTATAAGTGTCTAAAATGTTTTAAAGTGATTCAATTATTGGGTGCCTTAGTGAAACCCCTTTTACAATGTGTTTTCTTTCCACGTGGATACCAAAACAATGGACTTCCTTGTAGTGTTGTAGGAGGTCTAGAATGTAATTATCATCATGAAATGCCTTGAAAATCGTAATAATCCATTTTATCTTAGAGGAATTCACACTACACCCGGGAGATAAAGAAAATTAGGAAGACCCTGAAATTCCATCGAGGTTCATCTCGACAATCATCACCCTCTCCAATACAGAAGCATAAGTGGGAAGCTTTATTATGAAAACATGTGATCCAATATCTATGCGAAGTCTCCACTTTAACAATTGACCATTCATCATTTCATTAAATAAAATCTCATGAAAAAACTGCACCAGCCCAGGAATATGATTTTATTAGTCTGTATGGGTGCTTTTGGCCTTCTAATGCATGAAAAACTACATACCCTTGGCCAACACCATTTCCCTGGTATAAAATTGGTCAGTGAAATGAACCTTGATGTATTTCAACTCTAAGAACTCATGTTTCATCACCACCACCATCATGTTCCACCACCTCCAATGTAGTCCTCCCATCAAGAAGGTGGAACACTTCACCTTGACAACATATGATGTCTCTGCTTTGTCAAATAGAGAGTCTACCATGCCCAACCACTCCACATAATGGTAAGGATTTGTAGAGACATTGAAAACATGTGGTTTATTAAGAAAGAACACTTTTTCACGATTTCAATGAACAATCCCTAGAGGATCTACATCTTGAGCCTTGAAGAGATATGGAGGTGGTTGTTATCCATGATCTTGTACAGTGAGCACAATCACCATACATACATTTTTGTTCTAATTTAGGACTCTATCATTGAAATTTAGCATCAAAAACCTCCTAGACCATATTTCCATAACATCGTAGAGGCATTATGATACACAAAAGTAATAGAAAATTAGGAACTAATCATACTAATGATCAAATTGCGAAATAATGAAAATCATTCCCAATAGATGGAACAACTATATTTGGTTTTCACTCCATAAAAATCACAATCTTGAAATGAATAGAACAAATACCCAAGACATTCTTCCTCAATCCCCCCTTGTAGACATAATGTTCATTAAGATGAGAGGTGGAGAGACATACAATCACATCTACCTCCTCTGTCATGACAGAATTATAAATGTATAGTGAATTTATGACGAAATCACAATAACCTCCTTTGATACCACATTGTTATGAACCAGCATAGGTACCTAGGTTACATGGAAAGTGATCCATCCCTGACATAGCATGAAAGAAAATCATGATACCCAAGGTTCGACAACTAGAACCTGGTATCAGAAATCTATTATGGGAATGGTATTTCCAATATCATTATAGAAGTAAAAAAGAGACAATTTAGTATGCAAAACAAAGGGTACTCCACTAGGCATAAACACTTTAATAAAATAGGGAATTAAAATTCCAAATTACTAGAATCTGATTACCAAAATTCAGAAGAACAACCCAAGTCCCAATGGACACAACACAACACATACAAGGTTAAAAAACTATATCCACCTCCAAGAGATCATTTCACCATAATCAAACCTAGATGATGAGAATCTATAAAAACATGAAGGTACAAGTAGGTTGGGAGATAAAAATAATTTTTGGGTCTCGTCATCGGTCCATAATATGTTCCAATAGTAGATTAAACAAAGTAATAATTTAAATTTAAAAAATAAAATGGTTTTCCATTTTCAAAGAATATTTCAACAAATCCTGCTATACAGATGAAATTTTGAAAAAATAATTTAATAAAAGGTTTTACAAGTGATGAAATATTTCTACAAAATTTGATTAATTAAAAAAATTATATGAAATAGTTTATATAAATTCATAATTTGTCTAAACTAGTTAAAAAATTATAATACATTTATTTGACAAATATAAAATTAGAGAGCAATATGGTCATCGTAAAAATGGTACATATGTTCTTGGATGTAGGACTCTACACTCTCTAAATGATCTCAACAATATGTTTATATGCATGTCCACTAACATGGTCCAATGGTGATTCTTCACCAACCCATCATGGATGTGATCCACAAAATTAATATTATAGATAATTTTAATAGCATAGGGTATTTTCAAATAATAAACAAACTACCTAGGGACTACATGGGATCATACACTATTAATGATGGGAAATTTATTTTATGACTACATAAAATATAATTAAATATCATTCTTCTATTTCAATACTAGTTTACTATTTAATACAAAAACCATTTTTCATCTAAAATGTGAATCATTAATAATAAAAAACCTCTACGTTTCCATCAATATATTTTGAAGACATTTTCACATTTTTAAAAACCATTCAAAACCAATACCATAAATTTTAAAATTCATTTAAAAAATAAAATAAAACAATATAATTGAAACCATTTCCACAAAAACACACATTTAAATTAAAAATTTTGAATCAATGAACTTCTATAAAACACACAAATTTAATGTAACTGTGGCTTTTCCCAATTCTCATTCCAAAAAAATTTCAAATTTCTCAATTCGCAATATTTTTAATTTTATAAAATCAATTCCATGATAGTGTAATATACTAAATATAAATCAACAATTGGAATAAATCTTGCAATTCATTGGTAATAAATTTTAATAAACATGACGGAATCAAAAGCATCTTTTCCTCAAAAGAAACACTTGCAACGACACCCGTCAATGAGTATGGTGGTGTATAAGGTCTCAAATAGAAACCTATAAGTGATATCAAAAAAAATAAGAACACCGATTCATCAATTACATTATGATATATTGAAATTAAATTTTAGGATAAATAGATAAAGATGACGAATACTATAGAAATCTTATCCAATAATCACACTGAACGTAAAATGATGATCAAATGCCGAACAAATGGTTATATAAGGGATATTGAGCTTCATGATTTAATATGGATGACCTTAGGTTATAGGAGAATGTAATAAATTGGAGTATAAAAGATATATCAGTAGTGGAGGCCATTTGGAAAACAATATTTGGTGTTTTACCTAACGTGTAATACCCTTTTAGATCGTGAACTAGTTATATTTCATAACCACAAGAAAATTTGTAGCATTAAATTGAAAAATGTACATTAAATAACTCATGATGTATAATGTATTCTAATGATGTGAAACCTTCATTTTTTGAAGTCATTAATGACATGACTCCAGAAACCATTACACAATTTGTAATATAGGTACATGTCTTGTAACACTCCAACAACCTGTAGAAAACATCAGTTAAAGATGAGAGTTAAACAAATATATTCCATCACCATTATTGGTATCCTATAAAATTGTTCTCATCCATACATAATCAATTTACACTTTGTCTAAAAAAATTTGCATCCAAACCATGTGAGCTATATATATTTTCAAAATCATTAAACCTGTATTCTACCTCCTCCCATTTACCTTAAATAAACCCATTCACATATTTGTATTATTCCTGTAAAAAAGTATATCAAAATCCCTCTCCCTATGGTTCTCCACCCTCTTTTGATAGTCCTCCTAACATTTGAGGTAATTTTATTTTTTTAATGATTTTTCATTCTCTCTCTTATCTATTGGTTAATAGACATTTCATGGTGGTTTTCTCTCTTGGACAATCCCTAATGGTATGGTTATTAGATTGTGGTTGATTCATTAAATTTTAGTTTGTGTGGTTCTTCTTTTGTGGCATATTATTCCTTCTTTGAGAGTTTCATCACATTTTCACACTGTTAAGGTAGGTGGTTCCATCAATTTCTTTTCCAGATCATTCCATTTGATTCTTGGGTATTTTTAAACAATAGATAAATGTTTTTTATGATTTTTATTTGTTTTTTTCCTTGGTATGATGTTTATTTTCTGTAAAAAATTTTCTATAAATGTTTTAATAGTAGTTTCATTTAACATGTTCAACATTTCTAGAGACAAGGAGTTTGTTAAATTGACATTGGTAATTTTAAAGGGAAATTTTTATCATATAGTGGTCTTTATTCTTGGAAATATTTTGGTATCATTTCGGGGTTTTAAAATTGGAATTGTGTGAGTGAACATATGACTTTTATAAAATGACTGTTCAAGGTGGTTGTTGAATTGTTTTAAATAAAGTGATGTCTATCTAAAAAGGAATCCTTAGAGTGAATTATTTTACTCAAGTGTTGAACTTGTTATTTCTAAAATGAATGGGTATTATTACAAGTGAGATTCTGTTTTTGCTTTATAAATTCATCTTTGAATTGTTAATGTATTATTTTACATGTTATAAAAATGTTTTTTAATTAGAATGTGAATTTTACGGGTCAAATGTCCATGTAAATGTTTTTTGAAATAGTGATCTTATAGTAGCGTATTAAAATGGATTTAATAAATATCTAAAACATTGAAAAATTTATTCTCATATGGTTTTGGTGTGGGTATATGAATGACATAGTGGAATTTCCAATGATATAATTTCTATATTTATTTTCATAAAGGATTATTGGGGACAGTGTGGAACTAAAGATATGAATTGTAAAATAATTAATGTAAAAGACCATTTGGTATTCTATATAATAGTGGGATATAATTGTTGTTTTCGAAATGGTTTTTAAGATTTATTGGAATTGATAATGTTGATGGACCTATTTGCATCATATTGTGTTTTAAGAAATGGTTTGAATGAACATGTTATGTGACAACCCCATTGTCACTTATGAAATAATTATTTCAAGATGGTCACACCAATTTACGATTTTTATGTAGTAGTTTGTTGCATAGGTGGTTTCAGTGTTGTGGGTAGGAAAGTGTGGTGGCGGCAGGTAAGGTTAGTCATGCATTAAAGGGCCTCCTCCTATCACCATATACTATTACCATGGGTTTTATGGAAGTCATTTACAGGTTTGAGGGATGGTTTCTTGTCACACTTGATTAAACATGTCAATACCCACATTAAATTATAGGCCTTGGTGGGATGTGCTACCTGATTGGTAGTTTGAAATAATAGTTAGTTGTTTACTATGTAATTTTCCAATATGATGACACGTGAGTTCAGACTGAGTATGTCAAGGGTTCACTCTTGGGATGATTATAAAATTAACATGGATTATATTGGAAATTTTTTATTCTATTGCACTTGGTATCATTATTATGGAACTAGTCGATTTCTAATCTATCTTCAGATTATTTGGTTTACTATTTCATTTGATATTTCCTTTTAAAATGGAAATCCATTTTAAAAATCTAGATATGGTTTTAGTTATTTTGAAAATTGGAAAACCATGTTTGTGTATTAAAAATAAATATGATATTTTTCAATATGTATATAAAACAATTGTTTTTGGACTATATCTGGGAAGTAAATGTACATATTTTTTTGTGGTTCCTACTCAGCAATTAATCTATAACCCATCTTGTTCCATTTCATGTAGGTAGATCTATCTCGCTTTATATATAGGGGATTTTGGATTGAGTTTCATTTATAAAATGTTATTTGGAGGATTGTGGTGAACATGAGGTCATGTGAAGAATAGGTTTTCATTGTTTTTGTTTAGTTTTTGGTTTTCCAACCTTCAGTATGTTCTTTTTCTATTTTGATAAATTTTAATTTTTTCATGGTTCAATTTGTATATTCATTTATGATCATTTTTTGTCTTTTGATTCTTATGCGATTTATTTTAGATTATCATAGTCTATTTGGACAGAATCATTCCCATATGATTTGTTTCAATTTTTGGCACATTTTTCCAACAATTGGGGATCATGAACGCCCTTTGTGTTTTATTTGGGATCAGCAATGTTGATCGGTTCAGGGCTGACCTGGGTTTTTTCATGAAAATACCTTTCTAAAATATAATTTCTTTTGAGTTCAATACATTTTTAAGATATGTTATATAATTATTAATGAGTGATACCTTGAAAAAAATCATGAATATGAAAGAGATTTATTGGAAGTTCTATGTGATTTGAAACCATCAACATGTGATTAATGATATTGATGGGAATGATATATCAAGGGAATTTATTTAACTTCTTTCAAAATATTATATACTTATTCAATGGGGTTATTAATACGAATACCTTATTACCAAATTCAAAAACTCGATATCACTTCTGATTATCAGTGAAATAGTTTTGTCAACTATGAGCTACCATGATGTAGAGTTGAATGGATATAACTTTACATGATATATCCTCATCTAGATCCGGTCCAAACAAAAAAATTCCCCCAATTTCATCATAGTTTTTTTTTAGTTTTACTATTTCTTATTCAAGGTGAATCATATGGATCTATTTGAATTCATGAGTAAATGTTATTACTGTCAGTATACATTATAAAATAAAGGGGTCAATCTGATGATCCATTGAAATCAATAAAAATTATCTCAATTTATCTTCTCATGTTTAAATATTCATATCAAAATAATGATGTTTTTAATGATTACATGTTTTTTTTGTCTATCTATATATTCAACAATTACTAATGTCATTCCTAGAACTTTATGGTTAACTATAAATCCTAATCTTATATAATAATATGTGGTAGTCTGTGAAAACATGAAACATTCAATATTAATATCGTGTAATTTTTATCTGGGGAAAAATCACCACTATTTTCAATGAATAATGTTTTATTTATAAGGATATCAACTACATTGGAATTTTTCTTCAGGCCTTCAATTTTTTTTGGAGTTTGTTGAACATATACATGGTGATATTTTCCAACTCCCTTTTAGTTGTATAAAAATTTGAATCCTACCATTTTACTTTTATCACTAAATCTTAAAAAATTTGTATTTCATACCTTCGGATACATACATTTCAATATCACATTGGTTGTTGTCCAATCAAAAAAATCTTGCATAACTCTATACAACATATCAATTAAAGGATGAATAATGAATGACTAACTTGTAGATTAATTAAATAACTCCTTATAGTGATCCCTTTATTATGGTTCATATACACTATTCTTAAACCTTATCATTCCATAAAAATAATGGTTGAAAATAGGAACATTCATAAAAAACATTTTGGTTCGATAGTTTCCTTTTTCCCCCATTAATTACCTCATAGATGAATGATTGGAAATTTGTATGAAAATGTTATGTATTGATCCCATTCATCTGGATTTCATGATATATATTATAAAAATCCATATGTATCAGATCTTTTTCAATACTCATTAATGATAAATAGACATGGTCCTTCTAACATAAATCACACACAATCTTGTCCAACTTCATATAGAGGTAATGTATTCATCATTTGTAATCATCAATTAAATCTAAACATATACTTTTGTGAATATTCATCTTTTTTTTGGAAAATAAAATTCATGTTATTTATTCCATATATATATATATGACCTTTCATCAAATTGAAAAATGTCATCTATTTTCAATAAAATAATCATTACTTCCAACAACAAATAATCAGTCATGTAATTTTTCTCATGATTTTTCAAATTATGATTGGGATAAGTATTTAATATATCATTCATTATGTGATCCCAACATATTCCCATAATTTATTCATCAATATAAATCAAAAATCCATATCCAATATAGGTTAGTGTGAACACTAGTGCACTTACCAACATTCTCTTTAGAACTTTAAAATTTTCCTCACATTGTTATATCAAATTGAAGATGGATCTTTTTCCTTTAAATGTGGATATTAGATTAAATTGACACATGTAATATTATATAAAGAATAATTATTATCCATAAAATCCTAAAAAACAATGGAACTCAGTCACCGTGATTGTTCTAGGATGTTGGTCAATTATATTGTTCTTTAAGGGATCCAACAATATACCACCTCTTGAGATTATATTTGTAATGTCCCGTATATTTTTCCATGTATTATTTTAATATTAAATGGGAATTATATCGATACTAATATTTGAGACGGCGTGAAGTCCTAAGTCTTAGCGAGCCTGGAAAAAATGATTGAATTTAGTTAAAAAAATTAAATAATGTGCATGTGTGGTTTTCTTGAAAAAGTGGAATACCATTTAAACGGGTTCTCAGATCAAAAATTTGAGGGCACCATTGGGTTCAGAGTGGCGAGTTTACATTAGGCGAGACTTAACATCAGTTGGCACAGTTCAGTGGTGAAATCAAGTTTTTGGATGTATGTGTCATAAAATATTTAATAAAAATATTATATTAAAGTCTTTCTATAGCAAAATATTTTTCTTTTAAATAAATGATTTCAAAGGGTCTTAGGGTTACAGATCTCATAACCCTAAACATCCCCTAGAGGCGTTGGGAAGTTCTAGAAAAAACCTCCCAACTCGGTGACGATGTTCTTGACAAGTTTTTTCAACGACGATGATGCAGTGACCAGATCTTCACCAAAGAATGCCTCAGATCTAGGTAGGATGTTTGATATTTTTTTTATTTCCCGTTCTTGAAGACCTATAACGAACATAGACTAACCTACAAGCTGATTAGCCCATCGATCGATCGTTATGTGGGGTTGGTGTGATTTGGTGATTTATCAAGAGATCCAATATTCATGATTATAATCTATTCATTTATTCGGGTTTGTTCTAATGGAAATGAACCCAGATCATCATGAACAATGATCAAGGTTCGTCCCTCTCATTTGATTTGCGATTCGTTCCCCAATTTCCCATTCTTCGTGGTAATTTCTCATCTTTCCTAGTGCTTGACTATCTCGAAAGAATCAATTGTTGCACATTTATTTGTTGGTTCAACAATATGAGATTATAGATCCAAACATGGAATGATCCTATGGAGTTGCGATGGTGATTTTAGCTGATGAATCATAGTTGATCGAGAGATATGACTTTTGGGGAATTTTTCTTTGGATGGATCATTGGTGGTTTTTCGAACAGATCAGAGGCCTGAAAAAACCTGATTAGGAGTTAACATGACGAGACTAGTGAGGATATGAAGTCTTGGGACAAACAGATGATAGATCGTATATCCGGAGATCAAGTCGTGGTGCACGGAGGAAGAAGATGATTCTAGAGAAATCTTGACTTCACGAAATGTTGAATGGGCTACCCGACGTTTGTTCATCGGTGGACCACCTGGCGTGTACTTTGGAAGTACACGGACATAGGGTGGGTTCATGTACAAGGACACGACATGTATACCCTTCCCCGACCATACCCAACCAGATACATGGGATACCTCATGTACTAGTACACAGGCAGGGCGACACGGGTAGAGGTCGTGTACGGGCACGTGGCTAGCATACACAGAGGGAACCCCAGACACTTGGGCACGGCGTGTAATCCGTATACAATAAGTGTAGTTACTTTTTATAACACAAGCCTAGAGACAGTGTCCGTTTACACGGGCAGTACCTAGAGTCAAGGAACGCGATGTTTGATCCTCCTAGTCATTGTGTAGTCTAGTTTTACGCACCTAGACTAGAGACACGGGCCATTGACGCATGCAGTACCCAGAGTCACGGAACATGGTGTGTGATCCTATAACACGTCGTGAAACCTATTAATATGTGGCATTAGCCATTTTTCATCTGTGACTTGGGATTGAATTTTTAGGGTTCATACCCTTGGTCTTTCCCCTGAAGGTTTCTAGTATCATTTCCTACATACAGGAGTATGATCCCTTCAATTGGACTTCCTGAATAGAGTTATTGGAATCCCCTCTTTCAGACTTCATGTCAGATCCGATATTCCTTCCTAGTAACCTCAGTAGGGTTCTTGGTATCGACGTAACCTACCTTACCCTGGCACTGATCCTCTTCTTAGCATATTAGTTCAGACTGAGTTGTTGGAATCACCCCATATCTATTGGCTGTGATCCTCATCTGAGCATGGTATTCATAAGTACTTGTGGAGTGAGTGCTCCTGGAATGAGTACTTCATATCTCTCTCTTCAAACCTAGGAGTGTGTTCTTCCTGTTACGTGCTTACTAGATTATTCAAGATGGATCTTAGTAGTGGTTTCACGATAGTTGATCGTGTATGAGTATATCTGGATATTCTTGTTATATGTTTTGTAAACATATACTATGTAGAGATTAATGTATCATTCCATTGTGGTATTTTCTTTGTTGTATTCCTTTGTATTTTTCGGCATGTCCTACTGGGTATTGGTATACACACCCATGTACAGTCTTTGACTGCACGTGCCATGTCTTGTGCAGACGAGGGAACCTTTGACATGATTCTAAGGTGGACCATGACTGAATAGTGCTCAGTGAGAACAAGCAGTCTGGGGTGTGTTCATACGGTAATGGATTGCAGTCCTCGTACCTTTCGTTATAGGTCAGAATTTGTTTCAGACTTTCTTTTTGTGGGTTTTTACTTTTGGCTCGGGGATCTACATTACTGTACTTTACATTCCTGTCATACTCTATTGATTAGGGTTTTAAGGTATGCATGCATTTCCATTTTTAGTAGTTCTTTACTTTTCAGCTTTGTGGGATTGGAGATGCGTGTGTGTGTGTATAGTTTTATAGTAAATACCTCCATTGTTAGTGACATGCCTACTCGATGCTAGTCACCAGCCCCTGGCCTATTGGAGGTGGGATTTGGGATTTTCAGCATGGGCCCCACTGGGATGGGACATGACAGAGTGGTATCAGTGGTGGTCAGTTCTACCATAGAACTGAGAGTCTGTGAGTTAGTTCGGGGAAACAGTGTTAAGTGTTTCGTGTTCAGCTTTCAGGCTAGGGACCCCATTGTTGGTAAGGACGACAAACATATCCACACACTTGGACTCAAATAACATTTATTCGACTCGGAACATGATAAAACTAGTTTCATGGGAAAATAATGGTACATGCATCATATAGGAATGCGTAGTGGTTTCCATGTCCTTCTTTAGTCATCTATCAAGATACACTCACTGATTGTGATACATATTGTTTCTTTACAGGATGCCTCCATGATGGGAACCCTCTAGGATCCAGTTTCTTGATCATGTGGATGATCTCCCTCGGTGATGAATAATTGATATAGGGACAAGATCCCTCAGTTTTACCTTCGGCTGGTGTGCTAGTTATTCCACCACTTTTGGAGCAGTGTTTAGTGCCTACTGTACTAGTAGAAGAGGTGCGCGGGCTGAATGCACTCCATGATTCTCAGAGATAGAGAGCCCTCGGGATTCGAGTCGAGCCTAACACTCAGGCAGTAGAGGACTGGGTTGAGGCAGTGGATAGAGTCTTCCATTTGGTCGAGACACTAGCATACTTGATGGTGATCCTGGCAGCAAGCCTTATGCATGGCTCGGTAAGGTGATAGTAGAGTGTGGTTATCCAGAATCATGACAATGCATCTCTTGCATGGTCATAGTTTGAGCATCTCTTCAGGGAAGGGTTATCACCCGTTACCCTGAGTGCAGTACATATACACGAGCTTCTTCAGCTTTAGCAGGGAACCGTGACAGTGGATGACTATTCAATGAGATTTACAGACCTCTCACGATACTCGATGGATATGGTCTGGGTTCAGTACTTCAGAGCTCATACTTTTGAGTGGGGCTCGTGTAGAGACATCAGATATAGCTTCATCTCTATGATAATTCCTACTTCTGTTGGGGTGCTCGAGTTGGATTTGGTGGTCGAGAGCTTCTTGAAATAGTAGAGACAACCAACAGTTGTCAGTAGTGATCGAGCTGGAGCAGAGACCTCGGCAGTAGGGAGCTGACGTCAGGGACCCAGGCGTGGGAGATGTTTTCAGAGGAGATCTCAGGACATGGGATCTGTCGTACAGGATTTACAGGTCACATCCAGCTAGCCTCAAGAGAGGTGATTCTACTCATGTTATGGTAGGGGAAATCTCTCTCGATATTGTCCGAACCGACATACTACTGACATGAGATCACTTGATGGACCACCGAGGCAGAGGCAACATGTGGAGTAGACAGATCTACGGGGTGGAAGATGTGGTAGAAGAGCTGGTAGAGTAGCTGGAGGTGGTTGGAGTTTTGACATTTTACCACCACCACATCCAAGAGGTCCACCCCAGGTTTAGGGAGCTAGTGGACAGAGGTAGTGACTACTACATGCAGTAGAGGATTAAGACCCAGGTACTCCCAGAATGATTAGAGGTACAATCTGTGTCTTTTGTATGTTGGTTATTGTACTAATAGAGACATGTGACAATCATTTTTTATTGCTACATATCTTGTTTGAGACCTTGAGATTCTAGTTGAGACATTGACTCGACCCTTATGATTAGAAACACCAGATAGAGAAGATTCAGAGATCACACACCGTTGAAGACAGTGTGACCTGACCCTTGGAGGCGAGAGTTTCAGTTGGAACCTCTTGGTGGTAGCATCAAGGCCTTATGATGTCATTCTTGGTGTGTATTGGGTATCCACGGTTCAAGCCCATATTTACTATTTTAGTTGAAGGGTGCGGTGTGTCAGCAGTGATGGAACAATGTTCACCTTTATTGGTGAAAAGGCGCCCCAGGAAGTGTAGGATGGGATCATGCGTAGGAAGGTACAACCGATTTCACATCAGTTTTCTAACCTAGCCCATGGTGCAATAGAATTTACGAGTTTCCATTATCCAGCAGTAGTGGTTGAGTATGTGCACATCGTTCCATAGGATGTCCCCGGACTACCTCCCTATCGGGAGATAGATTTCTACATTGAGATAGAATACGGGACGACACCGATATCAGCATTAGCATATCGAATGGCTCCTGCATAGCTACGTGAGATGAGAGTGCAGCTGGAGGACATGTAGAAGAAGGGCTTCGTAAGACCCAGTGATTCACCGTGGGCGGCCCCAGTGTTGTTTTCTAAGAAGGTAGACGGGAGCTTGAGGCTATGTGTGGATTACCGGTACTTGAATCACGTGACAGTGAAGAACTGTTACCCACTACCAAGGATCGATGAACTCTTCTACCAGTTAAGAGGGGAAATATGGTTCTCGAAGGTTGAAATACGATCAGGCTATCACCAGTTGCATGTACGGTATAAGGACATACCAAAGATGGCTTTCAGATGTCGCTACGGTCATTGTGGTTACTTGTTGATTCCCTTCGGCATGATGAATGCCCCGGTAGTGTTAGTGGGACTCATGAACCGGATCATTCATTCTAATCTAGATCGGTTTGTGGTGCTCTTCATCAATGATATCCTTGTGTACTCTCAGTTCGAGGAGGAGCACGTGAGGCACCTAAGGATGGTTCTGAACACACTCGGAAAGCACTAGTAGTACGGGAAACTCTCAAAGTGTCAATTCTGTATACAAGAGGTCAACATTCTGGGACACATTATCTCAGTTCATGGTGTAGTTGTGGACCCAGCCATGGTAGAGGCAGTGTTAGCATGGGTTCCACCCCGGAGCGTGACAGAGGTGAAAATTTTACTTGGCTTGGTAGGCTACTATCAGAGATTCATTCATGATTTCTCTAAGATTTGAGAACCCGTGACAGCTTTGACCTAAAAGGGGAAGCCTTTTTTGTGGACTGAGAGATTCCTTCAGGATTTTCAGTATTGGGATAGAGTCTAACGATCACCCCTATATTGAGACCACAAGAAGAGGGTGTCAAGTACATAGTGTTTTATGACGCTTTTGGAACCAGGATTGGCTATGTCCGAATGTAGAGGCAAGCGGTGATTGCCTATGGCTCATGTTAGTTGAGGCCACAGGAGCGGAACTAAATGACGCATGATCTTGAGTTGGCAGCGGTAGTCTTCACATTAATGATGTGGTGGCACTACCTGATGGGCGAGCAGTTTATCATCTACTATGATCACAGTAGTCTCAAATATATCTTTTCTCAAAGGGATCTGAATTTGAGACATAGCCAATGTCTAGAGTTCATCCAGAATTACGACTTTAAGATCGTTTATACTCCTAGGAAGGGGAACGTTACGGTAGATTCTCTTAGAAGTAAATCCAGTTTGTAGTTGCTGGATGAGGCGATGAGGCAGTTGGCCTCTTTAATGTTATCCTTTGTGGATAGAGATGAGGGAGCTTACCTTTAGTCGATGGTTGTTACATGTCCACTCTTATAATGATTCAGGTAATTATAGCTCGAGGATGCTAGCTATGAGACTCTACATGCTCAGATATCCACATGTGATGCTATTGAGGGAAATTCAAAATGTGGGGAGCATGTTGTTCTTTTCAGAGGGTGCACAGTAGTACCTGTGACGTTGCGAGAGGAAATTATGAGGGAGTTCCATACATCTCCTTTGGATGTTAATCCTGGAATGGAAAAGATATACTATGACCTCTGACATCAGTTTTGGTGGCCAGGATTGTAGAAGAGTGTGGTAGTGTTTGTTTCTCGGTGCCTTACTTGTAAGTAAGTAAAGACTAAAAACCAGGTTCTAGCAGGTTTGACTCAGCCCCTTGAGGCGCCAGAGTGGATGTGGGATGGGATATCCATGGACTTGTGACGGGTTTACATCGTACGTCCAGGGAACACAATTCCATTAGGGTGATCATTGACTGACTCACCATGTTGGCCCACTTCCTAGCCATACGAGTGCAGAGTCCAGTAGAGATCTCAGGACGCCTCTATATGCAAGAGATATTTTGACATTATGAAATGCCATCAATTATCGTCTCATATCGTGATGCTCGTTTCACATCCCGTTTGTGGATGGGATTGCAGGATGATTTTGGGACACAATTACGCTTGAGAACAACGTTTCATCCCCAGACTGATGGTGAGAATGAGAAAACCATCCATGTTCTTGATGATATGCTACGAGCTTGCATACTTGACATTGGTCATAGCGGAGAGGATCAACTACCACTGGTGGAATTTTCCTATAACAACAGTTGTCATTCCACTACTATTATGGACCATTCCAGGCTTTTTAAGGGCGACCTTGTAGCCCACCACTTTGTTGGACTGGCCCTGGAGAGTCAGCACTCATGGGACCAGAGATGGTACAAGCTACTACAAATAAGGTGAAGGTCATCCGGAAGTGGATGAATACTACACAGATTCGGTAAAAATCTTATGCCAACGGGAAATGGAGGCCCTTGGAATTCGAAGAGGGAGACCATGTGTTCCTTCGGGTCTCTACCTCCTCAGATGGACCCGGTACACAAAGTCTTCCATGTGTCGCAGATGTGGAGGTACGTGCATGATCCATCACACGTTATCGACAAGGGAGAGATGGACATAGATAACGGAGCAACCTTTGCTGAGTACCCAGTAGAGATCGAGGATTGGCGGGATAAGATCCTTCGTGGTCGAGCTATTCCCTTAGTGTGTTTCTGGTGGCAGGATGGGAATATCTAGAAGTGCACGTGTGAGCAGGAGGATAAGATCTGTGCGCAGTACCCACATCTTTTTTAGTATCCTTTGTTTTGGATTTTCGGGGATGTAAAGCCCTAAGGTGGGGAGGATTTAAAGTACCATATTTTTTTCAATGTATTATTTTAATATTATATGGGAATTATTTCGAGACAAGGTCTTGAGACGACGTGAATTTATGAGGCCTGGTGAGCCCAGAAAAAATGATTGAATTTAATTAAAAAAATTAAATAATGTGCATGTGTGGTTTTACTAAAAAAGTGGAATAACTCTTGAACGTGTTCTCGGATCAGAAATCCGAGAGCACTGTTGCATTTAGAGCTGTATGTTTACCTTAGGCGAGACCTAACATCGTCTGGCGCAGATCGGTGGTGAAATCTAGTTTTTGGATGTAACCGTAATATAATATTTAATTTAAATATTATATTAAATACTTTTTGAAGAAAAATATTTTTCATTTAAATCCAATATTTCATAGGGGATCAGGGTTACAGATCTCATAACCCTGAATTTCCCCTGGAGGCGCTGGGATGCTCTGGAAAAATCCTCCCAACACGACAATGAAGATCTCGATGAGTTTCACCGGGGACGGCGAAGTGGCAGCCAGATCATCACCAATGAACACCGTAGATCCAGGTAGGACGTTTTATATTTTTTTGTTTTCCAATTCATTAATACCTATGACAATCACAAACTAATTTATGAACTGATTAGCCCATTGTTCAATCATTATGCGGGGCAGGTGTTATTTGAGGATTTAACGGGAGATCCAATATTCATGATTATAATATGTGCATTTGATTTGGTTTTGTTCTAAAAATGATGAACTTGGATCATCATGAACAATGATCAAGGTTTTTCCTTCTCATTTTATTTGCGAATAATTCCATGATTTCCCTTTCTTCGTGGGAATTTCTCATCTTTACCCGTGATCCACTTTCTCGGAAGAATAGATTGTTGCACATTAGATTGTTGGAGCAATGATATGAGATTATAGATCCAAACTCAGAATGATCCTACTGAGCTACGATGATGATTTCAGTAGATGATTTCGAGATGATCGAGAGATATGACTTATTGGTAGTTTTTCTTTGGAAGGATCATTGATGGTTTTTGGAACCGATTGGAGGCCCAAAAACACCTGATTGGGTGTTAACATGATGAGACGAGTGAGGATCTGATGTCTCATGACAAACAGATGATATATCATAGATCCGGAGATCAAGTAGTGGCACATGGAGGAAGAAGAAGATTATGAAGAAATCCCAACTACACGACATGTAGTATGGGATGCATGGCGTGTGTTCATTAGCAGACCACCTAGCCTGTACTCTAGGAGTACACAGACATGGGTTGGGTAAACGTCCAAGGACATAACATGTATACCCTTCCCTGGCCAGACCCATCCAGATACACGAGATACCCCATGTACTGGTACACGGGCAGGGTGACATGGGTTGAGGCCGTGTACAGGCACATGGCCTGTGTACACGGAGCGAACCTCGGAAACTCGGACATGGCGTGTAATCCTTCTATAGGCCAAGTACATACATTTTATAAGACAAGTTTAGAGACACAGTCCATTTACACGGGCAGTACCCGGAGTCAAGGAACACGATGGTCGATCTTTTTACATGCCGTGTAGTCTAGTTTTACACACCTGTACTAGAGACACATGCCATTTACATGGGCAGTACCCAGAGTCAAGGAACACGGCAGGTGATCCTACTACATGCCATGTAACCTATTTATACATGGCTTGATCAATTTTTCTCCCATGACATGGGACAGCATTCTTAGGGTTTGTACCCTTGGTCGCTCCCCAGAAGGTTTCTGTAATCATTTCCAACGTATAAGAGTATGATCCCTTCAGTATGACTCTTTGAATAGAGTTGTTGTAATCTCCTCTTTTAGACTTAGCGACAAATCCTCTATCATTTCCTGGTACCCTATGTAGAGTTCCTGGTATTGACATGACCTACCTTACTCAGACACCGATTCTCTTCTTACTAGATTAGTTAAGAATGAGTTATTGGAATTACCCCATTACTATTGGTTGTGATCCTCCTCTGATCATCGTATTCTTAAGTACTTGTGGTGTGAGTTCTCTCAGAATTAGTACTTCGTAAATCTCTATTCATACCTATGATTATGTTCTCCTTGTTACGTGGTTAGTGGATTCTTTGATCTTGATCTTAGTGGTGGTTTCGTGATAGTCGATCGTATATCAGTATATCTCGATATTCTTGTTACATGATATGTAAACATATACTATGTAGAGTTTACTGTATCATTCCTTTTTAGTATTTCCATTGTTGTAATCATTTGTGGTTTTCGGGGTGTCCAACTGTGTATTGTTATACGCACCCCTACATGGGCTTTTCCTGTACGTGTCGTGTCTTGTGCAGATGAGGGATCCTTTTAGAGGATTCTAGGAAGACTAGGACCAGACAATGCTCAGTGTGATCAGGCTGGCCGAGGTGTGTTCCTACGACTACAGATTGTAGTCCCAGTACCTTTCTTTAAGCGGACTAGGACCGGACAGTGCTCAGGGAGATCAGGCTGGCCGAGGTGTGTTCCTAGGGCTACGGATTGTAGTCCCAGTACCTTTAATTATGGTTTTACTTTATTGCTGACTTTATTTTGGTGGGCTTGTACTTTTGGCCTAGGGTTTTACATTACTATACTTTACTTTCCTGTTGTACTTTATTGGTTGGTGTTTTAGTGTATGCATGAATTTCCATTTTCTGTATTTTTTACTTTTTAGCCTTGTGGGCTTGGAGATGTGTGTGTGTGTGTGTGTACATGTCTATAACATATTCCTCCCATGTTTGTGACATGCCTACTCGGTGCTTGTCACCGTCCCCTTGCCTATTGGAGGTGGGCTTGGGGAGTTGCGGCACAGGCCCCACTGGGATGGGCCGTGACAATATTTAATAATGAAGAAAAATTTTGTATCTAAAAATTTATTTTTTTAATAATTTTGTTTACAACATACCCTTACCCAATATCTTCAATAAAATACATTATTGGTCTTTATTCACATCTATGATCTAAGAATATATATAAATTGCTCCATAAATAAGTATATAAAACTAATCATGAAATTCCCTAATAATAATGTTGATTAGTTCCATGAAGATGACCGAGGAATTAGTAGGTCCAAATTTTATCATTATAAATTCATAATTACCATTAATATTATATAAGTATATCTTGGGAATATCATATATTTTAACATCCAATTAATGATGTATAAAACAATGACCAATATTGTAAAAGTATTTATCTCAATGAAATTGACCAAAAACTCATCAATTCTAATAAAAAGATACTTGTTTGTGATTTTTATCTAATTATATTTCAGATAAGCAATGTAAATATGAATTTCACCATCTTCATTATTATAAAAATAAAGGGTACATCCCTGTGGTGACTAACATAAGAATATGAATCCATTTTATAGATTCTCCTAGTGTTTCTTATTCATTTAATAGAACTCGTACAGATTTGTTCTATATAAATACCTAGAAATAGTTTTAGCATAAGGTATGAGTTCTTAAGAAAAATAATCTTCCAAATTAGATAGGAGATATTGAAGGAATTATAGAAACAGATTAGAAAAATCCTAAACAAAATTCATATATTAAATTCTCAAAATATCCTAAAAAATTTGGGATAGGTATACCTCAAGAAGTGTTATTAATACTCATATAATGAATGTAATTTATAATGGATTTTCTTATTCGGCATCCCAATATTGAGGATCATAGGTTGATTGAGTATATAAAACATGACATACCATGAATGGGAATTGGTATGAGATCAATATAAATAGATCTTATCCATATCATAAATTTCACTGAACATTACTAGAGGGAGAATAATGTGATTAGTTGAAAGCATATTCCCACAAACAACATTCAGATAGTATCTATTGAGTTTAGGTGTGATCATTGAACAATTATGGGTTTTATTACTATAAAATCTAATAATAATTGAGGTTGTGATGCGATTCCATTATAAAATTCATCAATTATAATAGAGTGGGTAGATCCATATTCAATATGAACTTTGAAATTATTGTCTGGGTGGTAATTGTAACTTTCAAAATTTTATTATCATAATCCACATCATTAGTTTTGATCTGATGAAATATTCTTTTTCACTGGAATTAAATGGTCTGTTCCACCAATTATCATCATTATCAATATGATTTTGTCACTGAATTGAATATTTTTTATACTCTATGAAATTATAATATTGGAGTGTGGATTGAACTATCTCTAGAAAAGTATTCCCACTATTGACTATCCCCTTCACACCAATTAAAATTTTTTTAATCAACAAATTTTCCAAACTAGAAATATTTACCATACCCTATAAGACAACTTTCATGATCTTTACATCAACATAATAGACATAAAAGAAGAAGAATTTTTTTTTCTAAACTAGGTTTTATTATTTGAATTTAATTGAAATATAATATTTCTATTTTCCACCAATACCATATAAACAATTAGAATCACTAATATATATTTATATCATAATAAGGAATTGAAATATTACATTATATTAATAAATTTGTCTTATATTTAATTATAAATTATAACATTTTCTCAAAACACAAATCCATTGATAAAATTTTATTTTAATTTTGATAACAAAACGTGAAACTTTCTTTGTTTGTGTTATGATATTTGGCTAATATGTATTGAGGGATATATTATCCTTCATATTCAGGCACATGAATTCCCTCTCCATTTTAGTGAATAAGGTTTCATTGAAATACTTGTCGAAAAATACATTCATAAATTCTTCCCATTAGGTGGATTCAATGTTTTCATATTGATACATATTCCTCAAAACACTCCACCATTGATATTCTTAAAAAAATTAAGAAAAATAGAACTTACTATTTTATCTTTTGATCATAAGATAATTAAAAATATATTTTCCAGTGTACGAATAAATTTCTCATCAATGAGTGGATAACATTAACAACAAAATAAAGTTGGATGATTCATTATGAAGGAAAAAATATTATTACTTATTTTCCTTTTTTGGTAGATCAAAATGTTACATAACTACTATAACACCTTAAAAATTCATGTAATATTTATTTTCTAATATATTTATTTAAATTTACTTAAATTTAGATCATATGTTACAAGAAATACATGTTTTTAAGGAAGCATGATTTTCTATTTATGTTATAATATAAACATGATCATTACAAACAAGCCATTAAACATTGTGGTATGAATTGTAATAACCAAAATTTTAAAATCATTTATAATGGTATTAGATAACAATAAAATATTTATATTGTAAATAATTAATTTTTGGGAAATTCATTTTATTTTTCAAAAATAATTTTTTTGTCCAAGATAATATTTCATACATTTTATAGACAAAAAATTAACTTTTACACTATTAGAAAATATATTTTAAAAAATAAAATTAATTTTTTAAATAAACATGTCAATTAATAACTTTTATTGAATTTATGAGAGTTTTCTGCAAATAGTTATTTAACAGTTTATAGATAAAAATAATGATTTATATTTTTTAATGCATTAAAATTATAAAAAAAAATTATTTAATTGTTTATTTATTTATATTATATTTTCATTAATCATATTTTTATAATATTCATCATTTTCATGTTTAATTTTTATATATAATGTTTTTACACTTATGAAATCATTTTTATAGGAAACCCATTTTTTCACTTCAAAATGATTAATTTTAATTTTAATTATACCACAGATGTGAAATTAAATTTTAAAAACTGATTCAATATTTGGGATCTTTTAAAATATAATATATAATATGGTAAATATAAAAGTCAGTTATAATGAGTGGTAAAAATAGTAAAAATTAATTACGATAATTATCGTTAACAGCGTTCTACTAGGGGTCTAAGAAAAGTGATATGGATAATAGTGGCCTATGAACCTATAAAATTATTTTTTCATGGATATAATTTGACCTTATTAATATAAGGTCCTATATTTATCCATTTTTTATCATTTCTCAACGTGTTAAATGTTAGTATGACATTTTCATTTTAAATATTCTAGGTTGGTCCACTCCACTAGTTTTAAAAGGGAACACACCGTCTTCTACAATGTATACTTTAAAATGCTTTTTTGGATAGATAATTAAATTCCAAAAACATAACCATAATCCCATATCCACATATTATATTTCTTTTTTTATTACCAAATCATCTTTTGATGTTTTTTTGCTCTATCCTAAGAAGGTTTTCAGAAGGAGATGTATCATTCACAATCAATCGTTATTATTTAATTTCATCTTCTACCTCTATAAAATCATCTACTATTATGATCATTAAGAATCCTTTATACCTCCCATATACTATGACTTTATTATTTTATAAATCACAAATGTCCATCTCATATTCCATTAAATTGGAAATGAATCTTTTGATCATGTTTATGGTGAATAAGCACCCCACATACCATTTTAATTAGTTTTCCATCACTACCTGTCACGACTAGAGAAAATGATATCTTTAATATTTAAATATGTAATTTCATCCATATTTAAACTTGTATTCATTGTATCAAATATAAATTAATTTATTCAAAAATATCAGAAAATTATAACGCCACTCGTGCGTGTGTCTGGACTACCTCCTACACCAAGTGAGGTGTTTTTTTTTATTTCACATAAAAATATATTTTAATTAGGATATATATATATTAAATTTATAATATATATATGACATAAAAATTATTATATAAATATTATATATTTTTACATTTTTGGATTTATATTTTTCATGAAATTGAACCATCGTTTAGGATTGTGTATAATCTACCATTCCAGTGAATAGTATAATGAATTTTACTTCTATATCTTTTACAGATTACACAATATATATATAGTGAACAATTTTTATTTTTAAATAATGTTTAAAATTATCGATATGGTGGAACTAAAATAAATCAAAAAATGAATAAAAATAAAAAATCCAAATGTACCAGAAAACTGAATTAATTTTTACCTAAAACATGATTTCAACAAAACATATTAATATGTTGATGATGAATGGTTATATATAAATCATATATTGTATAATATATAATATTATTGTTCTGTGATAAATTTATTATAAATCCATATTTATTATATTTTATATTAGTACATGAATAGTGGAATTCAATACTTGAGTTAAGGGATTTTCTTCAATATTTTATTTTTGTCGGACTGATGCCATATTCACCATTCATTTTTTATATAGTGTATATAGACACCATTAATATATTATATATTTATTATGTTATGAAATAATGGGATATGGGTATCTATATATGTTTCATTCATTCATGGGGAATACTGTTCAAAATATAATAAAGTGGTATGGTTTTACGTTTTAATCTCATTGTTTTTTATTTAGTTTCTGATGAGGGAATTTTATGATCCATCTATCATGAAACACATGAATATTATTCTACTAAGTTTTTTATGATATTAAATTGTTTCCTCTCATTTTCCACAAATTATTTACTCATGATTCAAACAAATTTGTTTATGTAAAACCCATTATATTTCACTTTTTAGTCAAATTTTATTTTTATTCTATATCCATTTATCTAAATATAAATTTTATAATTTTTTTAATATTTAAATATGATATATTAAATTTAATTTTATCCATGTATTACTTTATACATAATGGTATAATATTAATATTCTTGTCTTTTTCTGAATAAGGCATTCATGAATTTTATCAAAAATGTGAAAAGAATTGTCATTTTTAATGTGAATTAAATGAATGGTATTTTAATAAATCATGACCAATAAATGTTTTAAAAAATGATAAATGGTTATAACGTTTTTTAAAATGAAAATTTTTCCTTTTTATTTTAAAATATTTAATATTTTAATTTAGTTATTTTAAAATGGAAAAGATATTTTTTCCACTGAATGTTTCATTTGATCATTTCAAATTGTTTTCAATATAATATAATATAATTTGATTTTATATAATATTTAATATTTATATGTTATAATTATTAGATATATATTCTATTTATGTATTATGTATGACTATGGAAAAAAGACGTTTTCAAAACCCTTTTCATTTCAACATGTTATATTCTGATGAAATATTTATGAAGCCCATTGATTTTCATGGTTTCAAACATGATGAATGTTTTAAAATCTTGTTGAATATATTTGAATTATTTTCATTATGTGATAAGTGGGACCTTTATAACTCACCAATTCATCTGTAAATATTAATGTGCTATGACATCAAATGGTACAAGGGAAGTTGTACCACATCTGAAATATGTTACATGAGAGGTTATCCCAATTAAGATAGAGGCTTCAGGAGAGGTTATAAAATTCCCAATGTTAGTAAATGTGTTGTAATCCAAATACTATAATTTAATGAAGGTATTAGTATATATAATTGAATAAATATTTCCTATGATTATTTATTTGTTATAATTTTATTTATTATGAAAATGTTATGATGTATTATATCATGTTATTTGATTCCATTATTATTCATGTCATATGATCTAAACATATTTATTCCATGGTTGAATTTTATTATCCATGATATTCATGTAATGGTTCTAAAATATTATTATCAAGTTCTAATACCCCTATTCTCATGTTATATTGATATCTCCACTGTTTAGCTTCACATTTCATCTATGATTACATTTTCGTATGTTTCATTTCCCCATGACATGTGGAAAGGTATTTTGTATTATGTGTTAGAATTGTGGTAGTACCAATGTTATATGTGGTATATAACGTTTTGACTTAAAAATATATATTTACATGTTCATGTTTCTCACGATACTATACCTATATGATTATGAAGGGGATTCTTTTATTATAAATTGAATATTTATCAAAAATTTATAATATATACATATTAAAAGTGATTTTCACTATAGATGGTATTAGATAATGGATTGGTTAAATACAGAACAATAATGACATAAAATTATTTAGAAGCCTAAGAATATATCAATGGATAATTCAATGTATATAAAATTATCCAAGACACTTTCTAAAGGATATAAAGAGTGGTTTTAAAAAAATTGCGTCTCTGATTGGATTCAATAAGTAGAACTAGCTCTTAATAACACTAAAAATTTTGTATTGGGACTTGAATTGATCATCACATTGTTCTTGGGAAAGAGTCAAGATACACACCATATTTTTCCCTCCTAAGGGATATGTTTTTTTTTATTATAAATATTTTTAGAAACAATAATTAATTATTTGAATAGATGATCAACATGAATAACTGATGAAAACCCCAAGGTGTCACATATTAAAATTATTTTTTTAGGATTTAAACAACCAATGATTGATTTTTTGTATCTATGTGGTTTAACACTATGAATATTTTTTATCAAACTATGTTTTTTTAGTTGATGATGGTAACCCACAAATATAGTGTTAATGTTTAATGTAAGATACAATGAAATAAATTTCCTATTGAGAAACAAATGTTATGGGAGTTGGAATAAACAATATCTTTTATATGGCCAAAAATATTTCCCATGCTATGAATCATGCTAATCATGAAAATGATTATAGGGGGTACAAAATTGATGTTTATTCCTTAATAAAAAAACAAACATAATCATATTTTGGTTATATTAATAAACTAGTTTACTGAATTGGATATGTGACATTGAAAATTTATTTTCCATTATCTATTCATTAGATAATTAAAAAGTCATTTTTTTCTATATATCCTTTGGATGAATAATTAGATAATTGGTGGATTGTAATCAAGATTTGAAGGTGGAAATAATAAATAAAATCTATGGAGTGGAAAAAGTTTAAGAATAAATTTTTCTATATGTAAATTCATCATAATAAAATTTAAAAAATAGGTAAATAATCACTAAAATAATAAAAGGATGATGAATCTATCAGTACTAGTGTGGAAAATTTAGAAAGACTTGGGAGGAATTGTTTTCATATTATCATCTAGCCAGAAGGTAGTATTTATTAAATCATTTGTTCTTCAAAACTATGTATCTAATTTGAGTTTTACAAAATGGAAAATAGTATCTATAAAAAATTCATTCGATGTTATATCAGGAGTAAATAATGAATGGGGGTACACATAAATATAATGGTGTTATGGTATAAAAATAAAGGAAATTGAAGGAATCTCAAAAAATAATTCAGTTAAAAATTGTTTCTTTTCAATATAATCTATGTGTGTAAGGAAAAGCGGTGGAGAATATTTTTTGGGGATTAGAAATTGTTTTGTATAAGTAAAGTGAATTCATTGATATATAAAGGATGAATTTATGTGAAAATGTTCGGTAATTATTAGAATAAATATAATTCTTCACAAAATGCACCACCAACACTATAGTGAATCAAAATAATGTAATAAGGGCAATGTACTAGCTATGTATCATGTTTATAGGTAAATAAAGATACTAATTCTGAGTAACCTATTGAAGTGACAAAAAAAGTTAAATATCATGATATCAATTTTACGGATGATGGGAAAGATAATGACAAGGTTGATGATACAATTACCCTAGAAATTATAATTTAGAATGTCATAGATTATTTAGATCTTACCACTCTTTTATATTTAAATAATTTATTAATTGTATCACAATGAAACCTAATCTATTAGTTGTTTAATCAGTATTGAAACCCAATAATATCAATATTATTTTTTCTAATTCCTATTATTCTTAAACATTTTATTTTTTTGGAATATGTTTTCAGAAAATTTAATTATTCTTCCTCTTCTTAAATATGTTGTTATTTTAGGAATGTATTTTATTTACCTAAGAAAATTCCGAAGTAACTATAGAATAAGGGAAGAAAAATATGATTTTCAAAAGCAAACTATGATCATTTCCTATAGTTTCTGTAAATATGAATTTCTAATGGAAATCACAAATATTCAATGGGTCATAATTCCCATTAAAATTGGTCTTTAACTTATATGGTAAAAGAGAAACTCAACATTGATGATATGATGTTTATGAGGGAGTTTCTTATTGTATTTATATAAGTTTTTTATAGTCTACCACTAAAATTTATTGTTGATTTTTAACTAAAATTAACACCCATAACCAAACCTATTTCAATGACTAAATATAGAATGGGAATGATTGAGTTACATGGATTGAAGATGAAAATCTAGGTTATTCTTTAAAAGGGATTCATATGTCCATATGTGTAATTATGGGGTCCACTTGTTTTTATTAATAATAAAGATGTATTAAGGCAAGATAGTGTTGATTATTGAGTACTAAACATGTTTACAATCACGAATAAGATTCCCCTACCCTGTATTAATAGCTTGTATGATCAAATATATAGAAATAAATTATTTTACAGGATGGAAATGTGTTATTGATATCATCAATTGAGACTCAACAAATATTAGATACCTATTATAAAAAATTATAGGTTATGTAAAAAATTAATATATAGTTATTCAATTAGTTCTTAAAAATTCCACAACTATAATTATGGATTTAATAAATAGTCAATAGAAATTACATTACTTAGATTTTTGTATTGTAATATAATATATTCATATCAAATAAAAGTGAAATTAAGAGAATGATGGTAACATTAGAAATGAATTAAATGGATTAAAGAAGGATATGTTATATGAAAAATTTTAACAGGTACTTATTTATTATTCATTTTATAATCTCTTGTGAGGTTATATCGATACTTCCATAAAAGATGAATATTATTAGAAATTTTTCTAGACCAGCCACATTGACTGAGATAATATTTTCATTGGTTTGGATGGATATTATAGATTTTTTGATGATAATTACTGATGAATAAAATTTCCACATATTATGTTAACAATGAAGAGGTCCATGATTTCTTAGATAGATGAATGTGAGGAAAATTCCATTGAACTAAATAGAAGGTCGTGATTTTGATATGTGTTTAAAAAATTTATGGATTAGGGTTATTTTTATGATGTGATACATCAAATAAGGACTTTCTATGTTACCTTATTCATAATTATTTGGTTATGACTTATAACTCAGGAAAATTTATTTTTCTTTAGAAAAAACTACAATCTCTTGATTTCATGTTATGTGAGGTAGTTATTACATTACATATATGTGGAATTTCCTTTATGGAGAAAGAGGTGATATATTTATATACTAATCAAGAGTGTTAAATGTATATATTCACATATCATGTGTTTAATTTGATTTAGATAAGATCGTTGGAATTGATTAATCGTTACGAATGATCAATAAATTAACACTCATGGAAAGTAAGCATTGTTGGTGATTATTGAGCAAAATGTATCATGATATCTTATCTATGATAATGTCCACAAATAACAAATATTTATGGGTTTCTTAAATAGTATTTGGAAATCATGTAATAATGGTAGAAATCTCACCTTTATCAAATAAGTGTTTAACCATGAATATAATTGATTAATAAAGAGGCACTAAATGATGATGTTTAACTGTAGAAGGAGGTGAGAAGCGATCCAATGATTAAAATTGATTATTATTGAAGGAAAAGATTCAGTAAATGTATATGTGTTACATCTAAAAAATATTTGAATAAGGATATGTTTGTGGAAACTCATGGTTCTCCATTCCTTATTCATCATTTATGTACAAATATGTATAGATATTAGAATAAATATTTACGGTGGGGTGAAATGAATAGTGATATTGTAGTGTTTGTATCTTGGTTCATTTTATATAATTATGTTATGGATAAGAGAAAAAATTCACAGGGGATATTACAACATTTAAATATACCCTGTTGTAATTAAGAAAACATTACTATGATATTTTTCATGAGACTCCACAAAACACAGATAGTGAACATAGATATATGGGTAAATTTTTGTCACCAAAAGAGTTAAAAAATTAATTTCAGTAATATATGATTTATCAATTGATCATCTTTATATAATGTAAATTAATGATTTTGTATTATGTCATGGAGTTCGAAAATCTAATATATTTGATCAACATCCATGGATTGCATAAATGTTTGGAAAATACATTACAAGGCTCTTGATATAGAGTTGTGTTTCAGTACAACATTTCATCCTTAGAATGATGTTCATACTTCAATAACTCTTTATAACTAACTAGATACAATGTTATCATGTTATATATATTTCAAATGTGTTTGGAATAAATATTTTCCAACCTTAAAGATTACATACTATAATATAATTCACTCAAGAACTCATTTGGATCCTTATTATGACCTCCTTATTTATATGTCTAAAACATTAATTTGCATGGTTCATGTTGTGGAAATAATGATACTGGTACATGAGAGAGATGATGAAATGGTATGTATATGTTTAAATCCATTCATTAAAACATAATTTCATCTCAATGTTTATAGAAATGTTAGGGAATAATCATTAGTGTAATATAGAATTTGAAGTTGTTAATAATGCATTCATATTAATTTCACATCAGAAAAAGGTTATGAGATTGAACATTTATGGAATTATTAGACCTAGGTACATTTGAGTTTATAATTTTCTTCATTGATTCGGGATGGTTTCTTATCCTATGGATCATCCATTGAACCACTCTTAAGTCTCTAATGTATTCCATGTAACTCTTTTGAGTATTTACATGCCTAATACTTCACATTTACTGAATATAGATGTCATGCACAAGATAATTGGCGTTCCTATCATTAAAAAACAATGGGGATTTTATGATAATTGAGAAAATTTTAAATGATACAATAACACTCACATGGTCTATAATTTAGGGTGAAATCGCCAACCTAAGGAAGCTACATGTGATCTTGAGGATCTAATGAGGAAAATTTATCGTCAGTTTGTCTTTATCAGATTGAAAAAAAAATACAATGAAAATTATTTTATGTGGGTTACATGGTAAGAAAATGAGATTTTATAAAATATTATTACTAATAAATAGAATATTTACATAGATTATCTTACACACAAAACTGAGTTTTAATGAACCCTGACATACTACTAAATTTGTTTTAATATAACCATTATAATATTGCCAATAAAAATGCTGGTATAAAATATAATAACTGCATTTTAAAAATTATGTATAATTTTTGATACAAAAAATATTGATAAATAAATACTTAAATTTTATAAAAGTATTCATATAATTCAAAAATATATTTTTTGACAAATTGAAATATTATTATTTTTTGTGAAGAAATAATAAAAGTATTCTTTTAAAATATTAACAAAATATTCTTAAAATAATATATAAATTTTTAAATTAACTTGTAAAAATTACCATATATGAAATTTCTACGAGTTTAATAAATGTGAAATTTTTAAATATTCAAAATTAATTATTTTGATAAAAAAATAATTTGTAATTTAATTAATAATAAATGGTACATATTTATTTAAAATGGTTTGAAATTACCATCATTTCACTTGTATAATTATTAATCAAATTTATAGCATTAGAATCAATTATTTGTTGAATTTTTATAGATTATCCTTTTACACATATCAAATTTGTTTTGGAAATAATTATTTTTTCACAACTGTTGGATAAATTATAAATTAAATTATTCCACTTTTAATGATATAATTTTTAAAAATTAATTTCATATTTAGAATCAACATAATTAACAATACATAATAATTTCAACATAATTTTTTGTCATAATGATTATTAAAAACAAAAAAAAATTAATTACATCAGTTATGTTTAAAATGGGTTTAGTGGGGTTTTAAACTAAATCCATATGTGGTAAAATGACCAAAAAACTATTCCAAATATTATTGGATGTCCACATATAGTCAATACTTCTTCATTTATTTTATAATTAGTGGGTTTGTATCTTTTTATGAAATGAAAATATTTGGAATACAATTTTCATTCCAAAACATTCATGTGTATCCACTCCCAAAGATCTAAAACGTTACCCCCTCTCTAGTCTTATTCACATTTTAATAACCATCTATATCATTCGATACCTACCAGCACAAATGGTTGTGAGAAGAAGATGAATAAATTTTAATAGAGTATTTTTATTTTATTTCCAATGAAACCAAATTAAAATATTATTAACCTATGATGATATAACAATATAATAATATAAAAATAAATTATATGTTTTTATTTCATTGGGATTAAAAATATCCATATATAGATATATTCAATGTGAAACAAAGCTATCAATCTTTTTACAGTAGAAAACCACTTCAAACATAAATTAAATTAATTTACCATCACTACATATAAAATATTGATAAAATAATGGATTTTATGTTCATAAATGATTTTTATGACATATATGTACTCCATGATTTATTTTATAACATCTATCTTCTTTCCTTTTTATAATTATGGAAATGATAACATTTCTCAGGGATATGATTGGAATACAACCTCTACCATGTGATGTGATTTTTTTTTCAATTTACATTGAGAAGTATGGTAATAATCAGAGACTAATTAAATATATATCATCTTAATGAAATTAAAATTATTTTGGAAGGTTATATATATTTTTTTCATTTCATTTATTGAATCGACGAGAAAATCAAAATGGTGTTCATGCGTATAAATAAACTACCACCTCCATGAAGATTGCATTTTATTTTATATATATACATCATGTGGGTTAGCATAAATAAATATATAATGAATATATATTATATATATATCATGTTTAATATTCTTGTAGATTATTGATCCATTAGCAATGTAAAAGGACCAAAAATACAAAAAAAAACATACAATAAAAAAGAAACAATTTTAGAAAAGTATTTTTATTTAGCTAGTAATGAATGGTAATAAGTAAACAATATATGGTATGAAAAATATTATTTATCACTTTAATTAATGATTAATAAATAGTTACTTATTCTACATGATGTTCATACATGTATGATTAAATTCAAGTATTGAGGTTGAGGAATTTAGACTAAATATTATATTTATGGGAGACATGGAATGTTCACAAACTGTTTCTTTAATATGGTATATATAATAAAAATAAATTTATTTTATTATTTATTTCATGAAAATGTAATTTATATACATTATAATATAATTTTATTTCATAATGGGGAATACAATTAAAATGTTAATAATATGATAAGTGTTTTACATTACAATATCATTGTTTATCAATGTTGTTTATGATTATGATTTTAATGATAAAATATTATGATATACATCTCAAGAGACAAGTAAAATTTATTATGTTCTAGTTATTTATTGATATTACATGATTCCCTCCAATTTTTTCATTACGTAGAAAATATTAAAAAAGAGTGTAATTAAAGATACCCGACTTTATTTCTCTCTTTGTTCAAAATAAATTTTTATAACATTAACATGTTTCCAAAAAAATATTAAATTTTTTTTAATATTATAAAATGATATTATAAATTAATTTTTACCCATGGTTTAATTTTTTCTAAATTAATTAAAATGATTATTCTTCTTTCATTCTGAAAGTGTTATTTTTTACCATTACAAAAAATGACAACTGAATCCTTTTTTTAAATTATACGACAGAAATGTTATTTTTTATCACCATGAAAACACAATTATTTTAATAATATATTTTAATTTTCACTGATTATTTTCAAAGGAAATATTATTTAAATTCTTTTAATTTTATATATTTTAAACAAATGAATTGAAAATGGAAAGGTTAATTTTCTTAAGATATTTTTCAACTATTCGTTAAATATAAAATTACATCAATAATGATATACCCTGATATTAATAATGTATTAACAGAGATATGATCTTGTGATACTATCTTGATATTTTCTATGGAAATTTTTTTTGGATGATAAGATGTTTAAGAATCCCTTTTCATTTTTATATATTATTCAATGATAAAATGTTTACAAAACCCATTTATTTTCATGATATTTTATATGATGATTTATAATGATATTATGGCACACATATATATGATTTATATTATTTGATGAAATTAACATATAATTATTTTTAATATAATGTTTACTTAGTAATGTTCTATGAGGTTAGTGGTTATGCATGATGAAATCCCACCCTCGAATAAGGTTATTAGGTGGGTGTTTCAAAGCCCAATAGATATTATAGAATGATATTGTCCCAATCTTGAATGAGTGTAAATTGGTGGATATCGTAGTAAATAATTTGGTTCACAGCAAGTTATCACAGTCTTAACCTATTATTCATGTATTTCATGATAGCTTTTATAAGGCCCCATCTTTAAACCTTACTTCATCTTGAGTTATTACAAGATTACAAATTGAGGATCTTTTTAGGTTTAGAGTTTTAGAGAATTAGATCATGAATCATAAATTACATTCCACATTTAAACAAAGTGGTTACATAAAAGATAATACGTGTTTTTCCCCATCAACGGAATCATATTTAAAATAAAACATGGATTCTTTATTGACACTTCCTTGACACTATCATCATATCATGTACCTTTCCCTTGACCTGTGAAAAACATATCAAAAACATGGGACGAGCATAAAAATCTCAGTAAGGGATATAAAAATATGGAAAGGAAACATGAGTACATGTATACATAAGAATGAAATCATACATTACCCATAAAACATAAGAACTTTAACATACCCCATAAAATCATGAATAAATCAATGAAATCATAAGACATAAAGGTAACATGAGTCATTCATAACAATCTTACGTAGGTAGTAACCCTCTTGGTTACGTTTGGAATACCCATCATAGTATATTCCCTAAATCTATTCGGAGAAACCTTAACGTTTAACCCCTTCACATTACCCAATGCATTGGAGAGTTATATCTGGCTCACCCGCCCTTAGTTTATCACAGAACCACCTGTTTTCATAACAATTCCCAATAACCATAACATAAACGTATCACATAAAACATGCATAAAGGAAAAATAACATTTCCACATTTCAATCACAATTTAATATTCTAGGATATTGAAATAATGAATCCATTAAAAAAACCATTTTCAAAACCATTTAAAACATTTAATAAAGAGATTTTTGAATCAAAGTGTCACATACCACCATGAAGATTTTAACATTTTAAACCATTAATATCCATATAAATAAATCCTTAAATTATTTTTTCAGACATGGATATTAATAAGAAAAAATCATTAAAACATTTAAAGTGATATTTTGGTGAAAGGATTTTTACCAAAATTAGAGACACTTGAATACAATAATTGAGGAATAACATTTAATCAGAACTTTATAATATCATGATAAGAAATGGATTCATGATATAATATTCCAATGGACATTATATACACCATATAAGAGTGAATTTATGCATACGAACAATGAAGTCTCAATAGAAATGTAATATGTGATGAAATCCCTTATAAAGAATGTATCCTTAAATTAAGGATAAATCAATCTAAAAATTATGTGTGAAAAATATAAATACATCCAATATAAGTGGATATTAAGTTTAAAACAATAAAAGGTCATTAAAACATATTCAAAGGATGAAATATTCAATAACTACATGTTGAACCCAAAGAAATCGAAAATGGGTTAAAAAGTTCCCTTGGTAAAATTCGACAGCCTAACGGTGCCACTTCAAAATTCAGAAAATGAGTTGATGAGAGATAAAAAGGTTATCTCATCACATGGACATAAATTTTACATCAATAATGATATATAAGAACATATCCCAACATAATAGTATGTGAATTAAAAGATATAACAAAAGAAGTCTTTTAAAAAGAGGAGGGTGAAAGGTTCCCTTGCCGACTTGGGTAACTTTCAAAACGTACACCCCATTGAAGAAGTGTCATAAAATGAATATATAAATAACCATAAATGGAATTATATTACAAAAGAAGTATAATAATGGTCATTACATGCACCACTCAAAGGAAAAGGTGTCAAATGTAGCATAAATCTCACGGGAATAAAAGTGAGGTGAAAAATCCCTTACGAAAACTCAGCAGCCTAACGACGCCATTTAAAACATTAAAAATGGATTGATGAGATCAAATAGGGTCTCTAATCATATTAAAATAAAATTTACAGAAATAGGAATATAAAATAACATCCCCCAACATAAAAAATATGTGCTTAAATGAAGTGACATAAAGGAGAGTACTTAAAAAGAAAGAGAGAGGTTGGATCTCTTATGAAAATTCGGCAGCCTAACGGCGCCAATAAAAACTTCCAAAAATGGATTGATGAGAGAAAATAAGATCTCTCATAATATGAACATAAAAATTACAGTAATTTTAATACAAAATAACATCTCAATCATAAGAAAGACGAGTATAAAAGGAATGACATAAAAGGGTGTACTTAAAAAGAAAGAGAGGGGTGGGTTCCCTTACCTCGTGTTCGACATGGCTCGATAGTTCCTTAATATCCTAAATAATAAACATAAGTTAATTTATACATGCTTATGAACCTTTTTTTAGTTCATTATTCCTTTTATATCAATTATTACCATGTCATGAACACGATGTTATTATTTTAGTTAATAACGGTCGTTTTAACGATCATTAGTACTTTAGTCAAAAATAAACTCTTTATAATTACAAGTTGTTCATGTGGTAAGATATCCATTATATCCAGAATTATATTCATGATGTAGTTATCATATATATTATATATATCCAGAATGTGTATGCATTTATAATATTACATAACATTTTGAGGTAAGAAATGAAATGCACCGTTCATGGAGATGGTAAGTCGTACGTACGCATGAACACTACTTCCATTTCTATTTCATATTTAATGGAATTAAAACATAACGATACATACCAGTATTTTAATTCCAGTATGGAATCATATATAATATCATTAAATCTATCCTTTATACATACCACATATGGTATTAACAAATCAAATCACTTTGAGGAGGTGGTAGTCTGAACTTCCTAAAATGATGATATCGTGTATACCCATAATGGAAGCCATAAAGGTATGCCATAAATGAAAAATACAGAAGATTAAGTAAAACATAAACATATTTTATATCATATATAAATATAGTGACATATTAATGGCCACCTTTGAAGGTGTTATATGAGTGTTGAACAATCATCGTTTCGTGATGCAGAAATTCACCATCAACAGAAACAGTATGTTCTTTAACCATTGGATGTAGGTGTGTGTAAGTGTAGCTAGAATCCTTATTATAAAAAAATCCTAGTATATGGATGGTACAGTTTTTGTTACAAAAGAAATGAATAAAAGAGTTTAGGGGGGATGGAGAAGAAAAATAAAACATAAAAACACAAGAGAAGACACTACCTTTAAATCAGGTATCTCCCTTTGATTTGAGCTCAAAGGCTTCCTTGCAAAGGATTCTGCCCAATGTGAGGCTTCAATGATGAAGAGAGGTATGTGGAGAGATGAAATGGGCAGGGGTTGGCCGAGCCAAAGGCTTTGGAAGTGTGGGTAATGAGGTAGAGGTGGGGGCCTTTTATAAGAGGAGAGGAGGGGCACTATTGGAAAGTAAAGAAATGTTACTTTATTTTAAAATGAGTTTCGGATTTAAAAGGTCCCACATTGAAATAATTTGAGTATAAGGAGATAAGGGTACTAACTACACCCATCCAATAGGTTTGTGACTTGTTTAGGGCTTATATTTTACATTATCTTTTCATTTTATTTAAATCATTTATTAATGAGGTAATTGTTGCATCATCATGGTGTCATAAATAATTTAATTTATTTAAGGTCTAAAAATTATAAAAAAAATACTATGATGTTGGAAATCTTTTTATATTTCCAATGACTATTTATAGTCCAAAATATGACTTGTATTACCCCATTAAAAATGGGTTTAGTAAAATAACTCATGTTTGTGTCATTTTAATTTTAACATTAAATAAAAAGATTTTATTGTCATTTTCCTACCAAAGTGGCTCCATGGGGTCCCCAAGATGACCCACGGCTGGTCATGGTCGGAAATGACACATCCAATAAGGTTAGGACATGTGTCTAGGTATTTTCATTTTATTATAACATTATTTTTACCTTAAATTACAATAATTACCACTAATCGCGATTATAAACATAAAAGATACTATTCACCAAAAAATTATTTTAATCTCATTGAACCACATTTTACTACTAAATTACAAACATGTATGTAAGATTTTTTAAAATCAAATAACAGAAGTGGAAAAGTTTCATTTAAACAAAAAATTAGTTTTTGTAAGTACCACTTAGTGGTTTCACTATTCATCAAAAATTGAAGTTTTCCAGAAAAAAACAAAAAATCACCCTAACCTATATTTGATATTCCGAATTCAATAATGATGTCTATTTTAAAAAATTCAAAACATATAAGTTACATTAATTGATATAATAATTAATTCCCACTATCAGAGCAAATAGCGTGTTTTTATGAATCAATAAGTATCAAAATATTGACACCAGTTTAAGTCAAATTTTCAAGATTAAATTAATTCCAACGACCACTATTGGATTAAATGGTAAAAATATATTCTAATTTCACTTTAAAACCAATTAAAAAGATAATCTAATCATATAAATAAATTAGATTAAAAAGAGGTTTTGAATTAAAATACAACATTTTCACTATTCATTAAAAATGAACTTTATCAGAAAAATACCAAAAATTTACACAAAGTAAATTTTGATGTCCTGATTCTAAAAATGAATTTTATTTTGTCAAATATAAAATATAAAATTGTCAAAAAGTGTATTTGAAAGAGGTTTGCCATCAAAAGGCGGTTAATCGACCTTTTAAAGCATATTAGAATATTTACGCTTAAAATTGGATTCATTCACATTTTAAGACTCTAACATTTATTGGATAAAAGTAAAAATATTTGACAAACATATATAATCATTTTGTAGTTAGTTCTAATCATTCCCTCCATTACAACGACTAGGCGTTAACTACAATTTAAAATAATATTATTTTATTATTAGATTGCAACGTAAGATTCCCAAGAAACCCGTTGTTGCGTATTGGGCATGCCATCGAGCATAGAGTCCCCTTTAAAGTAATATTAATATTTTATTCAAAAATACGAATGAATGTGAAAATTTCATATTATCTATTTACCTGGGGTGTTACATCCTTCCCCCTATTGGGAATTGCGTCATCGCAATTTTAAAATTGGGCTTGGAAACATCATTGAAAATCCCACTTCGGAATAAGAGTCAGTAAAACAATCACTTTAAACTAAAGAATGATAAGTACAAAGGTCACCCGAGTTAACCCATATTAAGATTCCAAGTATGAAAATATGGACATGGAGGAAAAAACAAAGGGTCATGTTTTGATGGAGAGTGATAGTAAACATGTCTAGGAGAAAGATAACCATAAGAAAACCCCAAACTTTTGATGGGTTAAACGGTATTCGATTCCCCAGTAGGAAAAGTTAACAAACAACATTTTATTTTATGTTACTCTTCATTGAGGAATATATTTTTGAGATTATCAAAATCATAATGAAACATACTTACTTGTCACGTAGACTTTCAACTTTTACTAGATTCCTTAATCAAACTCATATTTTCTCCAAAAGATGAGTATTTAGGAAACATTTTTCACATTATGTGTACTATAATCAACTTCTTGAGAATAACCTAATCCACAAAAGAGAACTATATATTTCCCATGTCTTTAGAAAAAATTCAAAACCAAATTTGTTAGTATGAGATCCGATAATCCAAAAAAGTATAATCATTTATAAAAATAAAATATATTCTTAATCTCCAAAAATTTTCAAAAAAACCCAAAGTGCAAAGAAGACCATTTGATAAACTATTGTTCATATAATTCATCAAAGTAAACCAAACTAATATTGAAACCCAAATATTTGAAGGATTTAATCACATAGTATTCCAAGGTACAAATTAACTTTTATCTCAAAATAACATCAGTTGCTCTTAAATTCTCATATTGAAAAGTAATTAACCTAATCACATATAGTCGATGATAGGTTAATCATTTCCCTAGATAACCCAAAATAAACTTACTCTTGATTACTAGAATCATATAAATAAAAATAATTAGTCAAACTAACCAGGGACTTCACATAGTCCAGTGGTAGGCGTTAAATACTAGTCACACTTTGGTTGTGGGTTCGATTCCCACGGCTTTGTCTGACGCGACGGGTTGTCACACGGTCTGTGTGTTGTCCTTTTTCTAAAACTATATATTTCTAAAAAATTCCCCAAAACGAGATAAAATCTTCAAAAATAATGATAACATATTTTAACATCAAGTATATTTCATGCCTTTCATTTTCCATCATAATATATAATAACCCATAATTTCCTTAAAAGCAAGGAATATATAAACAGAAATGGTTACCTTTATAATTATTACCTGAACTTCTACATCGATTAGTCATCTCGTACATGATATATTACAGAACATTCCAAGGTACAAGTGGTTGATCATGAATCCTTGATAGTTGGTTTAGAACAACCACGAGTTTCCTTATTGAATCCCCCATTTCATCCAATCTCTTAATCAGAGAACCACCACAGTTTCCTTCAAACCTATTGTCACTTTGGTGCCTGCTAGATCCATCCATTCACTGAAAATAGAAATGTCAGTGTGAGTATATCAACAAAACCATCATGTTCTAATGAGGCAGATAAACACTAATATATACTTACTCATTCACTTTATCTAAAACTAGGATGATTTCTGATATCCTAACCATTATGGTAATGTCACTTATGCTTAGAGAATACCATAACCTCTAAATTTATCTAAACCGACCTTTGATACCAACTATAAGGCCCTAGCCTTAAACCCTACTTAATCTTGAGTTATTACAAGATTACACATTGAGGATCTTTTCAGGTTTAGAGTTTTAGAGTATTAGATCATAAATCATGAATTACATTCCACATTTAAACAAAGTGGTTACATAAAAGATAGTACTCGTTTTTCCCAATCAATGGAAACATATTTAAAATAAAACATGGATTCTTTTTTTGACACTTCCTTGACACTATCATCATATCATGTACCTTTCCATTGTCCTATGAAAAACATTTCAATAACTTGGGATGAGCATAAAAAGATCAGTATGGGATATAAAAATATGGAAAGGAAACATGAGTACATGTATAAATAAAAATGAAATCATACTTTACCCATAAACCATAAGCACTTTAACATACACCATAAAATCATGAATAAATCATAGAAATCATAAGACATAAAGGTAACTTGAGGAATTCATAACATTCTTACGTAGGGAGTAACCCTCTTGGATACTTTTGGAATACCCATCACAGTATATTCCCTTAATCTCTCCGGAGAAACCTTAACGTTTAACCCCTTCACGTTACCCAATGCATTAGAGAGCTATATTGGGCTCACCCGCCCATAGTTTATCACGGAACCACCCATTTTCATAACAATGCCCAAGAACCATAACATAAACGTATCACATAAAACATACATAAAGTAAACATAACATTTCCACATTTCAACCATAATATAACATTTTAAGATATTGAAATAATGAATCCATTAAAAAAACCATTTTCAAAACCATTTAAAACATTTAATAAAGAGATTTTTAAATCAATGTGTCCCATACCACCTTGATGCTTTTAATATTTTAAACCACTAATATCCATAAAAATAAATCCTTAAAACCATTTTGAAAACATGGATATTAATAAGAACAAATCATTAAAACATTTAAAGCGATATTTTGGTTAAAGGGTTTTTACCAAAATTAGAGACAATTGAATACAATAATTGAGGAATAACATTTATTCAAAACATTATAATATCATGATAATAAATGGATTCATGATATAATATTCCAAAAGACAGTATATAAAACATATAAGAGTGAATTGATGCATAAGAACAATGAAGTCTCAATAGAAATGTAATATGTGATGAAATCCCTAATAAAGAAGGTATCCTTAAATTAAAGATAAATCAATCTCAAAATTATGTGTGAAAAATATAAATACACCAAAAATAAGTGGATATTAGGTTTAAAACAATAAAAGGTCAATCACACATATTCAAAGGATGACATATTCAATAACTACATGTTGAACCCACAGAAATTGAAATTGGGGTAAAAAGTTCCCTTGGTAAAATTCGACAGCCTAACGGTATCACTTCAAAATTCAGAGAATGAGTTGATGAGAGATAAAAAGGGTATCTCATCACTTGGACATAAAATTTGCATCAATAAGGATATAGAATAACATATCCCAGCATAATAGTATGTGAATTAAAAGACATAACAAAAGAAGTCTTTTAAAAAGAGGAGGGTGAAAGGTTCCCTTGCAGACTTGGGTAACTTTCAAAATGTACACCCCATTGAAGAAGTGTCATACAATGAATATATAAATACCTATAAATAAAATTATATTTAAAAAGGAGTATAATAATGGGCAGTACATGCACCACTCAAAGGAAATGGTGGAAAATGTATCATAAATCTCATGGGAATAAAAGTGAGATGAAAAATTCCTTACGAAAACCCCGCAGCCTAACGACACCACTTAAAACATCAAAAATTGATTGATGATATCAAATAGGGTCTCTCATCATATTAAAATAAAATTTACAGAAAGATTAATATAAAATAACATCCCCCGACATAACAAAGAGGTGCTTAAAAGATGTGACATAAAAGAGAGTACTTAAAAAGAAAGTGACAGGTTTGATCTCTTACGAAAATTCGGCAGCCTAACGACACCAATCCAAACTTCCAAAATGGATTGATGAGAGAAAATAGGTTCTCTCTTTATATGAACATAAAAATTACAGTATTTTTAATAAAAAATAACATCCCAATCATAAGAAATATTAGCTTAAAAGGAATGACATAAAAGGGTGTACTTAAAAAGAAAGAGAGGGGTAGGATCCCATACCTCGAGTCCGACATGACTCGATCGTTCATTAATCTCCTGAATAATAAACTTGAGATAATTTCTACGTTCTTAAGAACATTTTTCAAGTTAATTATTCCTTTTATATCACTTATTACCATGTCATGAACACTATGTTATTATTTAAGTTAATAACTGTCGTTTTAACGATCATTGGTACTTGAGTCAAAAATAAACTCTTTATAATTACAAGTTGTTCATGTGGTAAGATATCCATTATATCAAGAATTATATTCATGATGTAGATATCATATATATCATATATATCTAGTATGTGTATGCATTTATAATATTACATAACATTTAGAGGTAAGAAATGAATTTCACCGTTCATGGAGATGGTAAACCGTACGTACGCATGAATGCTACTTCCATTTCTATTTCATATTTAATGGAATTAAAACGAAATGATACATAACAGTAATTTAATTCCAGTATGGTATCATATATAATATCATTAAATATATCCTTTATATGTACCACATATGGTATTAACGAATCAAATCACTTTGAGGGGGCGGTAGTCCGCACTTCCTAAAATGATGATATCGCGTATACCCATAATGGAAGCCATAAAGGGTTGCCATAAATGAAAAATACAGAATATTAAGTAAAACATAAACATATTATATATCATATATAAACACAGTGACATCTTAATGGCCACCTTTGAAGGTGTTATGTGAGTGTTGAACAATAATCGTTTCGTGCGGAAGAAATTCTCCATCCACAGAAACAGTATGTTATTTAACTATTGGATGTAGGTGTGTGTAAGTGTAGCTCTAATAATTCTTATAACAACATCCTAGTATAAGTATGATACTGGTGTTGTTACAAAAGAAATGAATAAAATAGTTTAGGGGGTTGGAGAAGCAAAATAAAACATAAAAACACAAGAGAGGACACTAACTTTAAATCAGGTATCTCTCTTTGATTTGAGATCAAAGGCTTACTTGAAAAGGATTAGGCCTAAATTTAGTCCTCAATGATGAAGATAGGGATGTGTAGAGATGGAATGGGTAGGGGTTGTCTGAGCAAAAGGCTTTTGTTGTGTGGGTAATGAGGTAGAGGTGGGGGCTTTTTATAAGAGGAGAGGAGGGCACTCTTGGAAAGTAAAGAAATGTTACTTTATTTAAAAATTAGAGTCGTATTTAAAAGGACCCATATTGATATAATTATAGTATAAGGTGATTAGGGTTCTAAATCCACCCATCCAATAGGTTTGTGACACGTTTAGGACTTTGAATTTACATTATCTTTTCATTTTATTTAAATCCTTTAATAATGAGGTAATCGCTGCATCATCATTGTGTCATAAATAATTTAATTTATTTAAGGTCTAAAAATTATAAAACAAATAAAATGATGTAGGAAATCTTGTTATCTTTCCAATGACTATTTATTGTCAAAAATATTACTTGTATAACCGGATTTAAAAATTGTTTTAGTAAAACAACTCATGTTTGTGTCATTTTAATTTTAACATTAAATAAAAATATATTAATTTCATTTTCCTACCAAAGTGGCTCATTGGGGTCCCCAAGTTGACCCATTGAATTTCATGGTCGGTCATGACACATCCAACAAGGGTAGGACATATGTCTAGGTATTTTCATTTTATTATAACATTATTTTTACCTTAAATTACACTAATTACCTCTAATCGCGATTAAAAACTTAAAAGTTACTATTCACCAAAAAATTATTTAAATCTCATTGAACCAAATTTTAATTCCTAATGACAACCATGTATGTCAGATTTATGAAAATAAAATCACAGAAGTGGCAATGTTTCATTTAAATGAAAAATCAGTTTTTTAAGTACCACTGAGTGGTTTTCACTAGTCATCAAAAATTAAAGTTTTCCAGAAAAATACCAAAAATTCACCCTAAGCTAAATTTTATATTCCGAATTCAAAAATGATGGCTATTTTAAAAAATTGAAAACATATATGTTACATTAAATAATTTAATAATTAATTCCCGCTGTCAGAGCAAATAGCGTGTTTTTATAAAACAATAAGTATCAAAAGATTGACACTAGTTTAAGTTCAATTTCAAGATGAAATTAATTCCAACGACCACAATTGGATTAAATGGTAAAAATATATTCTAATTTAACTTTAAAACCAATTCAAAAGATAATCTAATCATATAAATAAATTATATTAAAAAGATGTTTTGAATTAAAATACAACATTTTTCACTATTCATAATAAAATGAACTTTATTGGAAAAATACCAAAAATTTACAAAAAGTAAATTTTGATGTCCCGATTCTAAAAAAGAATTCTATTTTGTCAAATAGAACACATTAAATTTCCAAAAAGTGGATTTAAAAGCGGTTCGCCATCAAAAGTCGGTTAATCGACCTTTTAAAGAATATTAGAATATTTACGCATATAATTGGATTCATTCACATTTTAAGCCTCTAACATTTATTGGATAAAAGTAAAAATATTTTACAAAAATATATAATAACTTTTTAAATAGTTCTGTTCATTCCCGCCATTACAACGACTTGGCGTTAACTACAATTAAAAATAATATTATTTTATTATTAGATTGCAACGTAATATTCCCAAGAAACTCGTTTTTGCGTATTGGGCATGCCATCAAGCATAGCGTCCCCTTTAATGTAATATTATTATTTTATTCACAAATACGGATGAATGTGAAAATGTCATATTCTCTATTTACCTGGGTTGTTACAGCTTTGAAAAAAAAAATTGTATTCTTATGTGTATTCCACTAGTCAATATCTAATGAAAGTATTATGTTCTCATGGATCATGATCATTTATTCTATTATGATTCATGTCTTATGAACTACCAATATATATTTAGTGACTAAATTTATGATCTATGATATTCAAGGTGATGTTTTAAAATTTTATTATCATGCTCTAATAAACTTATTACCATTTTATGTTTATATATCCATTTTTATCCATACTGATCATCTAAGTTCACCATTTATTTAATTTCATTGCCAAAAGATATGATGAAATTTATCATGTATGATATGGCTAAAAATTATTATTGTTATTAATAAATTAGTTGGAGATAATGTAGTTCACTTTTTAACTAGTTTTGTACTTATCCAAGATTATAGATATAATAGAACTGTAATATTCTGGGCTGAATTGTTATGTTTTTTAATGCATATTAATCTAAAAATATGTAATATACACATATTGAATGTGTTTTTCTCTATAAATATTGATTTATACCTAAAAATGTCATCTTGATTTTTTATTTCACATCCCATTATATTTGGATTCATAGGATGAAAATCATTTCATTGTCTTTCAGATTTAGTATTAACATGATTTTTCTCATTTCCATCCATTTGATAAAATCGAAAAGATTAATTTCAAAATTAAAAAACATAGTTAGTATTCATATAATTAGGAAAAATCCTTTATAGGATGTTTAATTCAAGAATAATTATATTTTATCTTATTCAGACTAGGGTTAACATGTATTAAACATAATTATTGTCTATTAAGATCTATCATAATGGTTCATATAGAAATTAAGAATTCACCCTAGAAAATCCCCATAGATATTCAATATTATTTTTAATTATATGGCTCAATCATCATTAACTAGTTAAGATAGAGTTAATAACAAATACACCCCCATTAGAGTAGTTACCCCTAGTTCAATATGTTACACAACCACATCAACTAATCAGTTTCCAAACATGTACATATTTTCTAGGAAGACCAATCTATATATACATTACAATTGTTTTATATATATTATCTAATAAATAGATTTATCCCTATGTTTTTTGGAATTTTAATCTTATACCAATCTCTAAAAATATCTACACCCGATTCTGTTACCAAATAAGATGAAACAATCTTATAATGGATAATTTTTACTTCACTTATGTTAAATATTCTATTCATATCCTAATAATACATACCTGGAAGACAAAAAATGATTAGTGTCATTGGAATCAAGATACATAATAATATAATTTTAGTGAATATCTTAATCATATCCTATAAAATTCTTATAAAAATGTGAAATACCTATGCATAAACTTATCAAACCCATTCTTCAAAACCTATGAAAATGATATATAAGAATGGGTGAGATCAAATTATAAATAACATTATACAAAATTCATATATATTAATGATCCTATGTTAGAAATAGATAAACATAAGGGTATTATGTAATGGTAATAACCTAAAATATTTGATATTATATCAGATGCTGATTTTTACCCATGAATAATTTACTAAGGGGTTTTCATTTAAAATGGAATAATTCATAATATTTTGGAATCACAAATAATCCATCAAGGCCAACGAGAAAAAATAATGATCATAATAAATGGATTTTTCGAAAACATAGAAGCATCAAAAATCATTTCTATATTAAATAATAGTTTCCAATAATAACATAGTAAATTAGGTTTATTCCCCATTCAAAATTTTATATTTCCATGGTTCTCTTATAATACTAACATGGTGGATAGAGTCCTTTATTGGATTTTATTAACTACTGTTTTCAATATTTATTATCTCATGATATATATTTCAATAATAAATGAATTATAGGGATATATAAATTTTTTCTCACCCATCACATAAAAAAAGGTATTCATTTTTTCCTAAAATTGGTAAATCAACCATCATACAATAACCATTTTTAAATAAACATGCTTCATAAACATTTCATCAATTCATTATAACATAACCCATTGAAAAGAAATTATTTTCTTAATGATTTCACCATTTCGTCATAGAATCATATCTAGGAAATAAAAGGAATAAATGTTAGGATATTGTCCCTAAGGATGATTATAAATACAAAAATGTCATTTACGGATTTGATAATTAACAATAATATATCATTCATACATTTCACATAAAATAGGGGAAATTCCCTTTTATTATGATTTCTTTAAATGATAAAATTACAAAAATAATGAGAAAACTATATTCATTGAATATTACAGTGTAAACATAGAGGGAAATCATTGAAAATTGGATTTAATAAATGTTAGGATATTATCCCCATGTAAACGTTTTTTCCACTAGTGATCTTATAGTAGTGTTTTAAAATGGATATAATAAATTTGTAAAACATTGAAAAAATTATTCTAAAATGGTTTTGGTTTGTGTATATGCATGACATAGTATAATTTTACCTGATATAATATGTATGTGCATTTTCTTAACGGAATTTTGGGGACAGTGTAGAACTAAAGATATGTATTGTAAAACTATTATGGTAAAAGACCATTTGGTATTGTGAATAATAGTAGGCTATAAATGTTGTTTTGGAAATGGATTTGAAGATTTATTGGAATTTATAATGTTGATGGAACTATTTTCATCATATCATGTTTAGAGAAATGGTTTGAAAGATATTGTTATGTGACAACCCCATTGTCACTTATGAAAGGATTGTTTCCAGATGGCCACACCAATGTATGATTTCTATATAGTCATTTGTTGCATAGTTGGTTTTAGTGTTTCTTGTAGGAAAGTGTGGTGGTGGAAGGTAAGGTTAGTCATGCATGAAATATCCTTCTCCTTTCACCATATACTATTACTATTGGTTTTATGGATGTTTTTTTGAGGTTTGAGTGATGGTTTCTTATCATACCTGATTAAACATGTCAATAACCTATATGAAATTATAGGGCTTGGTGGGATGTGCCACAAAATTGGTGGTTTAAAATAATAGTTAGTTTTTTACTATGTAATTTCTCAATATGATCACATGTGAGTTTAGAATGAGTATGTCAAGGGTTCACTCTTAGGATGATTACAAAATTAACATGCATTCTATTTTTATTTTTTTCTATTTCAATTAGATTCCGTATTATGGAAGTAGACCATTTTTAATGTATCATGAGATTATTTTGTTTAAATTTTCATTTGAAATTTTGTTTTAAAATGGAAATCAATTTTAAAAATGGGGATATGATGTTTGTTATTTTGAAAAAGGGAAAACATTGTTTGTGTATTAAAAATAAATAATATATTTTTCAATATGTATATAAAACAATTATTTTTGGACTGTCTCATGTAAGTAAATGTATTGTTTTTTTGTGGTTTCCTACAGAGCTATTAATCTATAACCCATCTTGTTTCATTTCATGTTGGTAGACCAGTATTGCTTTTTTATGTTGGGGTGTTTGTTTTGAGTTTCATTTATAAAAATGTTATTTTGAGGACTATGGTGACCTTGAGGTCATGTGTAGAATCAGTTTTCATTGTTTTGGTTTAGTTTTTGTTATCCAGCCTTCAGTATGTTCAGTTTATGGTTTGATCAATTTTAATTTGTACATGGTTCAATTTGTATATTAATTTATGATCAGTTCTTATCTATTGTTTCTTATTCGATTGATTTTAGTTTATTATAGTCTGTTTGGGCCGAATCATTCCTATATGATTTCTTTTGATTCCTGGCACAATTTTCCAACCTATGGGGATTGTGATCGACCTTCGTGTCTTATTTTGTATCTGCTATGGTGTTCTGTTCAGGGTTGTCCAAGGTTTTTTCATTGAAATACCTTTCTAGAATTGTATTTCTTTTAAGTTCATTACATTTTTAGGATAAGTTATTTAATTCTTAAGGAGTGATACCATGAAAAAATCATGAACATGAGAGCGATTTATTGGAAGTTCCATGTGATAAGAAACCATCAACATGTAATTAATAATATGGATTTGAATGATATATCTAGGGAATTGATTTAACTTCTTTCAAAATATTATAGACATATTCAATGTAGTTATTAATATGAATACATTTTTTCCATATTCAAAAATTAGATATCACTTCTGATTCTCAGTGAAATAGTTCTATCAACTACGAGCTACCATGATTTTGAGATGAATGGATATAACCTTGTATGATATTTCCTCATCAGGATCAGGTCCAAACGACAACCGTCCTCCAAATTCATCATAGTATGTTTTAGTTTTACAATTTCATCATTAATGTGAATAATATGGATCCATTTTAATTATTGAGTGAATGTTATTGTTTTCAATATACATTATAAAATAAATGGGTCGATCTGATGATCCATTGAAATCCATAAAAAATAAATGCAATTTATCTTCTCATGTTTACATATTCATATCAAAATACCAATGTTTTTAATGATTATATGTTTTTTAATGTCTATCTATATATTGAAATATTACTGATGTCATTCCAAGAACTTTAAAATGAACTATAAATCTTAATCATATATAATAAAATGTGGTAGTCTATGAAAACGTAAAACATTCAATATAAATATCGTTTAATTTTTTTTCAGGGGAAAAATCTCCACTATTTTCAATGAATAATGTTTTATTAATAATGATATCAACTACGTTAAAAATTTGTTTCAGGTCTTCAATGTTTTTTGGAGTCTGATGAAAATATAAATGGTGATATTTTCTAACTCCCATTCTCTTGTATTAAATTCTCTATCCTACCATTATAATTATATCACTAATTCTTGAAATTTTCTATATCATACCTTGGGATGCATATATTTCAATATCCCATTTTTTGTTGTCCAATCAGAAAACTCTTTCAGAACTCTATGCAAAATATCAATTCAAGGATGAATAATGAATATATAACTGGTAGATTCATTAAATAACTCCTTATATAAATCCCTTTATTATGGTTTATATACTCTATTCATAAACCTTATCATTCCATAAAAATAATGGTATAAAATAGGATCATTCATGAAAAACATTTTTGGTCGGTAGTTTCCTTCTATCCCCATTAATTCCCACATGGATGAATGATTGGACATTCGTATGAAAATGTTATATATTGACCCCATTCATATGGATTTCATGATATATATTATATAATTCCATAAATATCATATCTCTTTAAATCCTCATTGTAGATAAATAAGCATGGTCTTTCAAACATAAATCACCAACAATCTTGTCCACCTTCACGAAGAGGTAATGTATTAAGTAATCGTAATCATCAATTACATCTAACCATATACTTTGGTAAATATTCATCTATTTTATTTGGAAATTATAATTCATGTTTTTTAATACACATATATATATTTTATCATTCATCAAATTGAATAATATCATCTATATTCAATAAAATTATCATTACCTCCAACAATAAATAATCGGTTGGGTAATTTTGCACATGATTTTTCAAATTATTAATGGGATAAGTATTTACCATATAATTCATTCTATGATGCCAACATATTCCCATAATTGATGCATCAATATAAATCACAAATCCATACCCAATATAGGGTACTGTGAACACTAGAGGACTTACCAATATTCTCTTTAGATCTTTTACATTCTCCTCAATTTGATCTATCCAATGGAAGATGGATCCTTTTCCTTTAAACATGGATATTGGATTAAATTGCCACATGTTATATTATATAAATAATTTTTATTATCCATAAAACCCTAAAAACAATGCAACTCACTCACCATGATTGTTTTGGGATGTGGGTCAATTATATTTTTCTTTAAGGGATCAAATGATATACCACCTCTTAAGATTATATTTCATAATAATGAAAAATCTTGTATCTAGAAATATAATTTCTTATAATTTGGTATACAACATAACAATACCAAATATCCTCAATAAAATACATAATTAGTCTTTATTCACATCCATGATCATAAATAATATATAAATTCCACCCTTAATAAGTATATAAAACTAATCAAGAAATTCCCTAATGGTAATATTGATTAGTTCCAAAAAGATGACTGAGGGTTTAGTATGTCAAAATTTTATCCTTATAAATTCATAATTACTATGCCTTTTATATATGTATATCTTTGGAATATTATCCATTTTAACACCCAATTAATGAAATATAAAATAATGATAAATATTGGAAAAGTATTTATCTCGATGAATTTGACAAAAAATCTTCAATTCCCATAATAAGATACTTCTTTTTGATTCTTATCTTATTATATTTCAGATAAGAAATGTAAATATTAATTTCACCATCTTTGTTATTATAAAAATTAAGAGTAGTTAAACCCTGTTGTGACGAACACAAGAATAAGAATCCATTATATATATTCTCCTACTGTTTCTTCTTCATTTAATAGAACTCAATCAGATTGGTTCTTTATGAATAACTAAGAATATTTTTAGCTTATGTTAAGATGTCTAATGAAAAATAAACTTCGAAATTTGTGGGGATATATGGAAGGAATTGTAGAAACAAATTTGAAAAATACTAAACAAAATTCATATATTATATTCTCAGTATATCCACAAAATTTTGGGATAAGTATACATCAAGAATTGTAATTAATACCTATACAATGAATATAATTTATAGTGGATTTTCTTATTCGGCATCCCAATAATGGGGATCATAAGTTGATTAAGTATATAAAATTTTACATACCATGAATGGGAATTGATATGCAATAAATATAAATGGATCTAAGCCAATTCATTAATTTCAAAAAAATTTACTAGAGGGAGAATCATGTGATTAGTTGAAAACATAATCCCACAAACATCATTCAGATAGTATCCATTGACTTGAGGTGTGATCATTGAACAATTATGAATTTTATTACTATCAAATATTAAAATAATTGAGTTTGTGATGTGATACCATTAGAATATCCCTCAATTATAATAGAGTGGGTCGATCCATATTCAGTAGGAAATTTGAAATTATTGAATGGATGGTATGATTACCTCTCAAAAATGTATTGTCATAATCCACATCATTAGTTGTGATCTGATGAAATGTTTTTTTCACAAGTCTTAAAATGCCAGTGCCACCAATTATCATCATTATAAATATGATTTTGTCACTCATTTGAATATTTTTTATACATTATGAAATTATATCATTGGAGTGTGGATTGAACAATCTCTAGAAAAGTCTCCCCATTATTGACTAGACCCTTCACACCAATTCAATTTTTTCCAACAACAAATTTTCCATAATAAAAATATTAATCATACCCTATTAGATAAATTTCATGATATTTCCTTCCACTCAACAGTCATTAAGGAAGACAAATTGTTTTTTATAATATCGGTTTTATTATTTGAATTTAATTGAAATTAATTATTTTTATTTTCCCCAAATACCTTAACAATTATTAGAATCACTAATATATATTTTTATCATAATAAGGAACTAAAATATAACATTACATTAATAAATTTATTTTATATCCAATTACATATTATATCATTTTCCCAAAACACAAATCCTTTGATAAAATTTTATTTTAGTTTTGATAACTAAACATTAAAAATTCCTTATTTTTACTATGATATTAGGCTTATATGTTCTGAGGGATTTATTATCCTTCTAATTCAGGTGCACGAATTCCCTCTCCATTTTAGTGAACAAGGTTTAATTGATATACTTGTTGAAAAATAAATTCATAAATGCTTCCCATCAGGTGGATTCAATTTTATATTATTGAAAAATATTCCTCATAACACTCCATTATTGATATTATTCAAATTAAAAATTAGAAAATAAAAATTACTATTTTATCATTTTATCATAAGATAATGAAGAAATATATTTTCCATGGTACTAAAAAATTTCTCTACAATGAGTGGATAACATTAACACCAAAATAAAGGAGGTTGATTCATTGTGAAGGAAAATAATTATTACTTATTTTCCTTTTTTGGTAGATCAAAATGAATCATAACTACTTTAACACCTTAAGAATTCATGAAATATTTATTTTCTAATAAATTTATTTTCATTTATATCTTATGATACAAGAAATACATGTTTTTAAGGAACCATAATTTCCTATTTTTGTTATAATATCAACACGATCGTTATAAACAATCCATTAAACATTGGGGTATTAATTGTAATAACTAAAATTTTAAAATCATGTATAATGGTATTATATAACAAAAGAATATTTATGTATAAATAACTATTTTTTTGGGAAATTCATTATATTTTTAAAAAACAATTGTCCAAGATAATATATCATTCATTTTAGAGATAAAAAATTAAAAAACCTTTACACTATTAGAACATAAATTTTAAAAAATAAAAATAAATTTTTAAATAATCATGTTAAATTTTACCTTTTATTGAATTTATGAGAGTTTTATGAAAATAGTTATTTATCAATTTATAGTTAAAAAATGATTTCTATTTTTTAATTCATTAAAATTATATATTTTGTTTTAAATTTATTTAAAATTTTATTTATTTAAATAATATTTTGATTAATCATATTTATATAATTTTCATAAATTTCATGTTTAATTTTTATATATAATGATTTTACACTTATTAAATATATTTTTTGGGAATACCATTTTTGTTTGTTTTCAAAGGATTAATTTAAATTTAAATTATGCCACATATCTAAATTTAATTTTTAAAAACTGATTCCAAATTTGGAATCATTTAAAATATAATATATAATACAGTAAATATAAAATTCAGTTTTAATGAATGGTAAAAATAGTTTAAATTAATTACCACTATTATGGTTAAAAGAGGTCTACCATGGGGTCAATCAAAAAAGATATAGTTTATAGTGGCCTATGAACCTATAAAATTATTTTTTTCATGGCTATTATTTGACATTACTTATATAAGGTTCCATATTGATCCATTTTTTATCTTTTCTCAATGAGTTAAATTTAAGTATGACATTTTCATTTCAAATATTCCAAGTGGGTCCTCTCTACTCATTTTAAAAGGGAACACATCGTATTCTCCTCTTTATACTACAACAATCTTTTGGATCTATAATTAACATCCCAAAAAATATCCATAATCCCCTTTCCACATATTATAGGTCTTTGTTTTTTTACCAAATCATCATTTAAAGTGTTTTTGTTCCATCCTAAAGAGGTTTTCAGAAATAGATGTATCATTCACAATCAAGTGTTATTATTTAATTTAATATTCCACCACTATAAAATAATTTAAAACTATGATAATTAACATCCTCTATATCTCCCATATACTATTATTTGATTATTTAATAAATCAAAAATTTTAATCTCATCCTCCATTAAATTGTAAATGAATCTGTTGATCATTTTTACAGTGAATAACCACCTCACATACCATTGTAATTAGTTTTCCATCACTACCTCTCCCATCTAGAGATAATGACGTGTATAATATTTAAATATGTAATTTATTCCATATTTAAACTTGTATTCATAGTATCAAATATACCTTCATTCATCTAAAAATTTGAGAAAATTATAACGCCGCTCATGCGTGTGTGTGGACTACCGCCTACACCAAGTGAGGTGATTTTTTTCATTTCACATTAAAATATATTTTAATTAGGATATATATATATATATTTAATTTATATTATATATGTTTCATAAAAATTATTTTATAATTATTTTATATTTTTACCTGTTTGGATTTATATATTTCATGAAAATTGAAACATCATTTTGGATTGTGTATAATCTACCATTCCAATGAACTGTTTTTTTAATTTTCTAACTATATCATTTATAGATTACACAAAATACATATATAGTGAAATTTTTGGATTTTTAAATAATTTTTAAAACTAGGGATATGGTGGAACTATATTCAATAAAAAAATGAATAAAAATAAAAAACAAAAATGTACCAAAAAACCAAATTATTTTTCACCCGAAACATGATTTCAACAAAACATGTTTATATGTGGATGATGAGTAGTTATAAATAAATAATATATTTTATAATAGATATTATTATTGGTCTCTGATAAATTTCATATAAATCCGTATTTATTATATTTGATATTATTACATTTACGGTCGAATTCAATACTTGAGTTAATGGAATTTCATCAGTATTCTATTTCTGTGGGACTCATGCCATATTCAACATTATTTTTTTATATGGTGTATATAAATACATTGAATATATTATATAGTTATTATACTAAGAAATTATGGGATCTGGGCATCTATATATTTTTCATTCATTCATGGGGAATACAGTTCAAAATATAAAAATGTGGTAAGGTTTTATGTTTTAATCCAATTGTTTATTAAGATAGTTTATTATTTAGTTTCTGATAAGGAATTTTTATGATCCAGCTATTATAAAACACATGAATATTATTATTCTATTTCTTTTTAATTATATTATATTGTTTCCTCACATTTTTCTCAAATTAGTTACTCATGATTCAAACAGATATTTTTATGGAAAACCCATTATATTTCAATTTTTAGTCAAAATTTTATTTTTATTCTATATCCATTAATCTAAAAATAAATTTGATAATTTTTTTACATATTTAAATATGATGGATTAAATTTAATTTTATCCATGTTTTACTTAATACATATTCATTTAATAGTAATATTCTTTTCACTTTCTGAATAACGCATTCATGACTTTTATCAAAACTGTGAAAAGAATTGTCATTTTAATGTGTATTAAATGAATGGTATTTTATTAAATCACGACCAATAAATGGTTTAGAAATACCCTAAATGTTTATAAGGTTATATAAAATGAAAAATTTTACTTTTTATTTAAAAATATTTAATATTTTAATTATGTTATTTTAAAATAGAAAGGATATTTCTTCAACAGAATTTCTTATTTTGTTTTTTCAAATTGTTTTAAATATAGTATAATTTGATTTGATTTTATATAATATTTAATATTTATATGTTGTAATTATTAGATATGTAATACATATATATATATTATGTATAACTATTATAAAAAGATGTTTACAAAACCCATTTCACATCAACATGTTATATTCTGATGAAATATTTATGAAACCCATTGATTTAGATGGTTTCTAACATGATGAATGTTTTACAATATTGAGGAATATATTTGAATGATTTTCATTATTTGAAAAGTGGAACCTTTATCACTCACCTATTCATCGGTAAATATTAATGTTCAATGAGATTCAATGGTACAAGAGAAGTTGTTCCACAACTGAAAGATGTTACATGATAGGTTATCCCAATCAGGATATAGGGTTTAAGAGAGGTTATCAAATTCCAAATGTTGGTAAATGTGATGTTATCAAAATACTATAATGTAATGAATATATTATATTATAGAAAGGATATAAAATATCATATGATTATTTATGTGTTATAATTTTATTTATTACGAATATGTTATGATGTCTCATATAATGTTCTTTGATTCCATTATTATTCATGTCATATGATCTTAAAATATTTATTCCATGATTGAATTTTATTATCTATTATATTCAAGTAATGGTTATTAAATATTAGTATCATGTTCTTATACCCCTATTCTCATGTTATGTTGATATCTCCATTGTTTACCTTTACATATCATCTAGGATTACATTTTCTTATTTTTCATTTCCCCTTGACTTGAGGATAGGTATTGTGTATTATATGTATTAGAATTTTGGTAGTAAGAAAAAAATTAGTTGTATTTAATGTTGTTTACTTATAAATTAATATTTACATGTTTGTGTTTCTCATGATACTAGACCTATATGATAATGAAAGGGATTATTTTTTTATATAATGTATATTTATCGACAATTTATAATATATACAAATTAAAAGTGATTATCACTATAGTATGTATTAGATAATGGAATGGATAAATATAGAACAATAATGACATGAAATTATTAAGAACCCTAAGAATATTTCAATGGATAATTAAATGTATATAAAATTATCCATGAAACTTTCTAAAGGATATAAAGAGTGGTTTTTAAGAAATAACATCCCACCTTGGATACTATAAGTGGAACAATCTCTTAATAACATTAAAAATGGTGTATTGTGAGATGAATTGATCGTCACATGGTTCTTCGAAATGGTACTAGATACACACCATGATTTTAACTCCTGAGGGATATGTTTTATTAATTATCCAATATTTTGAAACAATCATTAATTATATGAATTGATGATCAACATGAATAAATTATGAAAACCACAAGGTGTCATATATTAAAATTAATGTTTTATGATTTAAACATCCAATGATTGATTTTTTGTATCTATGTGGTTCATCACTATTTTTATTTTTTCTCACACTATGTTTTTTATGTTGATGATGGGAACCCAACGGAATAGTGTTAATGTTGAATGTAAGAGGCAATGCAATAATTTTCCTCTTGACAAAAAAATGTTAGGGGAGATGGAATAAACAATATCTTTTATATGCCCAAAAATACTTCCCATGTTATGAATCATGTTAATCATGAAAATGAGTATATGGGGTACAAAATTGATGTTTAGTCATTAATAAAAAAACATACATATTCTTTAAGTGGTTATATTAATACACCAGTTTGATGAATTGGATCTGTGTTATTGAAAATTTATTTTCCATTATCTAGTATTTAGATAACAAAAATGTCAATTTTTCTATATATCCATTGGAATAATAATTAGATAATTGGTGGACCGTAATAAAGAATTCAAGGTGGTATGAATAAATTAAATCCCTAGAGTGGAACAAGATTAAATTTTATTTTTCAATATTTAAATTCATCATAAATTTTTTTTAAAAAATGGTTGAACAATCACTAAAATAAAAAAAGGATGATGAATATATTAGTACCAATGATGATAATTTAGAGAGACTTGTGGGGTATTGTTTTCGTATTATCATCCAATTGGAAGGTATTGTTGATCAATTCATATGTTCTGTAAAACTATGTATCTCATTTGAGTTTTACATAATGGAAAATAGTTTCTATAAAAATTTCATTTGAGGTTATATCAAGCGGAAATAAATAACGGGGTTACCCATTAATATAACTGTTTTTATGGTATGAAAATGAAGGAAATTGAACGAATATCAAAAAACAATTGAGTGAAAAATATTTTGTTTTCAACATGATCTATGTGTGTTAGGAAAAATGGTGGAGAATATTTTTTGGCGAATAGAAAGTGTTTTATGTATGGAAATTAAATTCATTGATTACATAAATGATGAATTTATGTGAATTTGTTTGATAATTATTAGAATAAATAAAATGCTACCAAAAATGCCCCACCCACACTGTTGTGATTCAAATTCATGTAATATGGGTAATATACTAGCTATTTCTCATGTTTATCAGTAAATAATCATACTAAGTCTTAGTAAACTATTAAAATGTGAAAAAAATTTAAATATAATGATATAAATTTTATGGATGATGGGAAAGATTATGACAATTTTGGAGATACAATTACCCTCCACATTAGAATTTCCAATGTCATTGATTATTTAGATCATACCACTCTTTTATATTTAAATAATTTATTATTTATATCTGTAACATCCTAAGTAAATGAATAATAAGATATTTTTATACTTATTAATATTTTATAATTAAATATTCAATTTACTTCAAAAGTGTTACTATGATCGATAGCGTACCCGATACACAACAACATTTTTCTTTGGAATCTTATGTTGCACATTAATAATATAATATTATTATTTTAAATGGTAGTTAACTCCTAGTCGTTGTATTGGCGGGAATGAAAGAAACTAAAAACAGTATGATTATACATGTTTGTTAAATGTATTTACATTATCCAATAAAAAGTTAGAGGCTTAAAATATGAATGAATCTATTTTTAAGCATAATTTACATTAAAAGCCTAATTTAACGCCTTTTAATGGAGAAACCTCTTTAAATATAGTTTTGGTCACATTAATAAATGATATATGACCAAATAATATACTAATTTATAATGAAGACATCAAAATTTACTTTGTGTAAATTTTTAGAATTTTTTCGATAAAGTTTATTTTTTAAAGAATAGTGCAAAATATTGTATTTTATTTCTAAAGTCCCTTTTAATATAAATTGTTTATATTTTAAATTATATTTTTAATTGGTTTTAAAGTGAAATTAAAATATATTTTTATCATTTAATCCAATGTTGGTCATTGGAATTGATTTCACTTTGAAATAGGACATAAACGAGTATCAATCTTTTGTTAGTTATTGTTTCTTAAAAACACGATATTTGTTTTAACAAGAGGAATTAATTTTAAAATAAATTAATGCCACATCTATATTTTGCTTTTGGTAAAATAGACATCAATTTTTAATTCAGAATATCAAATAATGGTTAGGCTTAATTTTTGGTATTTTTCTGAAAAACTTCAATTTAGGATGAATAGTGAAACAACTTAGTGGTAGTAAAAAAATTGATTTTTTCATTTAAATTAAAATTTTCCACTTTTGTGAATTTAATTTAAAATATACGATAAACATGGTTGTTATAAAGAAGTAAAATGTGGTTCATTAAGATGAAAATAATTTTTGGTCAATAGTAACTTTTGACTTTTATTTACTGCGGTTAAAGGTAAATAGGTTAATTCAAGGTCAAAAGAATTTTATAATAATTAAAAATTACTTTAACAGTTGTCCAAACCTTATTGGATGACTCATTTACTACTATTGTCTTCATTGGGTGGATTTGGGGTCCCCATTGAGCCACTTGGAGTGATAATGACAATTTAGATTAATTAATTTAATGTGGAGACAAAATTGACATTATCAAAAATATTTTAGTAATTAAATTTTATACGGTGTTATGTAAGTCATAATTTCGACTATAAATATTCACTAGAAAGATAAAAATATTTCCTACATCATGGTAGTTTTATTATAATTTTTAGACAACAAATAAATTAAATTATTTATGACATAATAATGTTGCAGTATTTACCTCATTAATAAATCATTTATATAAATAAGATTACAATGATTAAAATAATATCCAAAACAAGTCAAATTCGGATTGGGTGATTTTATTTCGACCATGAGTCATATTATCTTTATCTTTAATGATTTTTGGACCTTTATAAACCGAATATAATTATATAATAAAATAATAGTTTCACACTTTCATAAAGAGCCCCTCCCCCCTTACAAAAGGAGACAACTTATAACTAATTCCTCGCACCTCTAAAGTCATTTGGTTCGTCCAAAATATACCCAATTAATCTCCCTACCCCCCTCTCCACCTCCTATAAGCCTTACATTATGCAGAAGGCACTTCAAAACGTCCATTCATTCAAACCAAAGGGAGTTACCCCAATTAAAGGTAATTGTTTCTCTTAATTTTTTTCGTTTATTTTACTTCTCTAACCCCTAAACTCTTTTTATTCCTTTTTTTACAACAACAATATTCTATATATACTAGGATTTTTTATGAGAAGTATTTTAACTACACATACACACACCTCCATCTAATGGGTGACGAACATAATGTTTCTGTGGAGGGAAAACTAACACCTCATGAAATGATGATTGTTCGATTATCTTCTACCGCCTCTCATGGTATCCATTATGGTGGAACTGTATCTATATATGATATATATTATGTTTATTTTTTATGCTTCTGTAACTTACATTTATAGCACGCCTTTATGGTTTCCATAGTCGGTAAATACGATAATCTCATTTGAGGAAGTGCGGACTACTGCCCCCTCAAAGTGATGTGACTCATTAATGCCTTATGTGGGATGTATAAAGGATAGAGTTAATTATATTATATGTGATATGATACTGTAATTATAATATAACTATGTTTAATTATGTTTAAATTCCATTAAAATTTGAAATAGAAATGAAAGTTGTCTCCATGCGTACATACGGTTTACTGTCTCCATGAACGGTGCATTTTATTTCATACCTACGTGTGTTATGTACTATTATAAATACATGTATATATAGGATATATATGATATATATGATATATAAATCATTAATATCATTCTATATATAATGAACCTTTGACCACATGAACAACATGTAATTACAAGAAGTCCATTTTTGACTCAAGTACCAAATATTGACAAAACGTACGTTATTAACTTAAATGGTTACATAATATTTATTACATGGTAATAAGTGATATAAAAGGAATAATAAACTTTAAAAATGTTATTGATAAAGAATATATTAACTTATTTTATTATTCTGTAGATTAAAGAACGATTAAGTCAAGTCGGACACAAGGTAAGGGACATCTATTAAATCTCTTTTCATTAAGGAATATTTTGTATTAATACACCACTTTTATTTTATACGATGTATAAACACCATTTACATTTAAAATGGAATATTTTTCTAGAATGTGTTTTACTAAATGACAAAAATAATTTTCTTTTTAACGTAAGAAGTGACAACGACCTTTTCTGCCACCGTGAGTATTATTTGATCTTTGGCTTCCTCAACAAGCTGTAATGTTCTAAAAGAAAATAAATACCATATAATCTTTTATGTATTATGGGTTTGAAAATGGTTTTTATAAATTATTTTCTATGTAAATATATTTTTTTGATATATTTTGATGGAAATGTGGAAATGTTTTCTTTCCATTATATTTATTTTATGTCTTATGATTTTATAATGGTACTTGGACATTTGACGGGTGGTTACGTGATAATCCAAATGAAGGGTGGTGTCATGAATACTAGGATGGGTGGTTATGTTATATCATCCAATGAATTGGCTATGGAATTCGGCTGTATGGCTATTCTATTTAGTGATATGTTTGGAAGTCGATCATATGGTTATTCCATTTAAGTATGTTTATGTCCCAAGTTACCTTTATATGTTATGTGTTATTAATATGGGTTTTATGGTAATATTTTGGTTACACAAATGTATGTAATGATAATTTATTTAGTAATGAGTATTTACTACTTCATAAAGGTGAAAATTATTACATATGTTAAAGTATTCATGGTTTATTTGTTTCTTTGAAAAACTAGGAGTTTTTCTTCTTTGTGTATCCCTTACTGAGATTTTTATGCTCATACCTTGTTTTTGAAATGTTTTTCACAAGGCATAATGTGGAATAGGGTCAAGGATGGGATCATGGAAAATTCATGTTGTCTTAAACATGGAACTCGACATGAATTTTTTTCAAGAGTTCATGTTTTGTAACAAAAATGGATACTGGGTAAAAGTGTCTACTTTGTAATTTTTTGAAATGTAATAGTTGTGGTATAACTCTCTAAAACTCTAAACTTGAAAATATCCTCAATGTGAATTAATAATTTAATTCAATATTAAGTAATGTTTAATGTCAGGTCCTTATAGTTAGTATCATATGTCGTTTTATATAACATTAGGATTTAGGGTATTTTTAAATAAATGTCCACAAATTAATTTGTGGTAATATTGGAATGATATAGAATTTACAGATTACCATGTTGATTTTCCTAAGATATTTCTATGTTGAGAATGTTTTTTTAGAGAGAAAACAGTGCAGCTGTGATGGGAAGTCAAACAGAGGGAAATGACCTACCAAATAAGCATCCAGAAATGGTCTGAATCAGAACTGAACAGTTTACTACAGTGATGGCTCAGTTGATTCATGTGATAAATTGTGGTTTTTTTATTGATGATATTTTGTTTTATTACAAAAGTAAGGTGAAAAAATAAAGTCATTTACGGTTTGCATTTCATACCTTAAAAGAAATGAACCTATTTTGGAAATTTAGCAATTTTGTGTTTTGGTTACAACAAATTTCTTTCCTTGTTGACAATGTTTCTAAAAATGGCATAACTGTTGATACTTCTAAAATGAAAGTTCTTGAATAATGTCCAATACCCAAAAAAATAACTGAGATTCGTATTTTTCTTGGTTTGGTAGGTTATTACCGGAGGTTTGTTGAAAATTTTGCATGGTTATCTAGTCCAATGACTAAGTAAACTCGGAAATTTGTTAAGTTCATCAGGTCAAAAGAATGTGTTGATTGTTTTCAGGAATCGAAAAGAAAATTGGTGAATGCTCTAGTTTTGGAACTTCCTTCCAGAAATGGTGAGTTTGTTATCTATAATGATTATTTGTTGAACGGACTTGGTTGTGTACTAATGCAAAATGATCAGGTAATTTCTTATGCTTCACGTCAGTTGAAACAACATGAGTTAAATTACTCTACACATGATTTGGAATTAGCTGCTGTTGTTTTGGATTTAAAAACATGGAGGCATCATTTGTATGGAGTGAATTGTGAAATATATACTAATCACAAAAGTTTAAAGTATATATTCACTCATAAATAATTGACCATGAGACAGAGGATATGTTTTTAACTAATCAAGGATTATGATTTCACTATCCATTACCATCCAAGAAATGAAAATAAAGTGGCTGATGCTTTGAGTCGAAAAACTAATGCTTCATTAGCCATGCTACATTTGGAATGATATCCTTTGGTTTTGATTTAATGAACATTGGCATATAAGTTGTTGGTGCAGGAAATTATTATATTTTGTATCAGGTGTTAGTGAGATCATCTCGATCAGACAAAATAAAGCCAGCACAAAAAGAAGATAGTGAGTTGCAGAAAAAGGTAGAGTTGGTTCAGAAGGGCTAGTTGCTAGATTTTAATCTTGATAATGATTGTGTTTTGAGATTTGGGAAGAGATTTTGTGTTCCATGTGATTCACAGTTGAAGAATGAGTTGTCATTTGAAGCTCATAGTTCTCCGTTTTCAGTTCATCTTAGCTGTAGAAAGATATATAGAGATCTTCAGGAGTATTACTGGTGGGATGGAATGAAAAGAGATATTGCTGATTTTTCTGTGAAGTGTTTGACTTGTCAGTAGGTTAAAGTATATAGAAAGTTACTAAAAGGAATGATTCAGCCTTTACTGGTGCCAGATTGGAAATGGGAAAATATAACCATGGACATTGTTTTTGGATTACCAAATACATATCCAGGTAAAAATGAAATATTGGTTATAGTTGAATGATTGACCAAATCTACTCATTTCCTTCCTATTAGAGATAATTTGTCTCTAGATCTGCTTGCTCGGTTGTATGTTAAAGAGTTAGTCAGGTCACATGGAGTTCCCCTCTCCATTGTATCTGATCATGATCCTAGGATTACTTATAACTTTTGGAAAGACCTTCAGAAGTAGTTCGGTACTGAATTATATTTTAGTACATCTTTTCATCCGTAATTAGATTGGAAGTCAGAATAAACAATTAGGACCTTGGAAGATATGTTACATTCTTTCTCAATGGATTTTCTAGGAATATGGGACCAATATCATTCTTTGGTTGAATTTTCATATAATAAAAATTTTCATTACAGTATACAGATGGATCTATTTGAGGAATTATATAGAAAGCGTTGTTGAACTCTGGGTTTTTTGATGAAGTAGGTGAAAGGAAGCTAATGGGACCATAATTGGTAGAAGAGATGGTTGAGAAATTCTGGTTGATTCCGAAGTACCCGAGAACAGCTCAGATAATATAGAAAAGTTATATAGATAACTGTAGGAAGGATATTTCTTTTGAGGTAGGTGATCATGTCTTTCTCAACATTTCTCCATGGAAAAGTGAGATGTGTTTTGGTATGAAAGGAAAGTTGAGTCTGAGGATCATTGGACCTTATGAAATTCTGGTGAATGTTGGATCAATAGAGTATAGAGTGGATTTACCTCCAAGTTTATTCTAGGTATAAAATGTTTTTAATGTTTCGATGTTGAGAAAGTATATACCAGATACATCTCGTGTTTTGAGCACAAATGTAGTTCAGTTGGAAGAGAATCTCTCTTCTGAAGAACAAACAATCCAAATTATTGACCGTATAGAGCAAGTGTTGCGGAATAAGGTAATTTATGAGGTAAAGGTTTTTTGGAACAACTATATGGTTGATTAGGAAATGTGGGAATCTGAAAATGCTATGAGGGTTAAATGTCCCCACTAATTTTGATGAGTGAATTAAAATTGCGAGGACGAAATTTCCAAAAGGGGGGAAGGATGTAACAACCCAATTAAATGAAGAATAATATATTATTATATTTAATAATATTTTGGAATTTATTTTTAATTTTATTGTAAAAGGGTTGCTATGTTTGATAGCATACCCGATATGCAACAACGAGTTTCTTTGGAATCTTATGTTGCCCACTAAAAATATAATATTATTATTTTAAATGGTTGTTAATTCATAGCCGTTGTATTGGCGGGAATGAACGAAACTAACTAAAATATGATTATACATGTTTGTTAAATGTATTTACATTATCCAATAAAAAGTTAGAGGCTTAAAATATGAATGAATCTTATTTTAAGAATAATTTACCTTAAAAGGCTGATTTACTGCCTTTTAATGGAGAACCCTCATTAAATTTATTTTCTGTCACTTTAATACATTCTATATGATAATTTAAAATCTTTATTAATAATGGGGACATCAAAATTTACTTTGTGTAATTTTTTTGGAATTTTTCCGAAAAAGTTCATTTTTTATGAATAGTGAAAAATATTTTATTTTATTTCAAAAGTTCCCTTTAATCAAATTTATTTATATGCCTATAATATATTTTTATTTGGTTTTAAAGTTAAATTAGAATATATTTTTATCATTTAATTCGATGTTGGTCATTGTAATTATTTCCACATTGAAATTGGACATAAACAAGTATCAATCTTTTGATAGTTATTATTTCTTAAAAACATGCTATTTGTTTTAACAACGGGAATTAATTTTGAAATTAATTAATGCCACATATATTTTTTTAATTTGGATAAATATAAATCAATTTTGAATTTGTAATATCAAATAATTGTTAAGCTGAATGTTGGTATTTTTTTGAAAAACATCAATTTTTGATGAATAGTGAAACCACTTAGCGGTAGTTAAAAAAACTGAACTTTTCATTTAGATGAAGTTTTACAACATCTGTGAATTGAAATTAAAAAATCCATCATACATGGTTGTTATAAAGAAGTAAATTTTTTTCATTAAATTAAAAATAATATTTGGTGAATAGTAACTTTTGACTCTTATTTACTACTGTTAAAGCTAAATAGGTTAATTCAAGGTAAAAAGAATATTATAAAAATTAACAATTACCACAACACTTGTTCAAAACTTATTGGCTGATTAATTTACAACCATAGGCATCATTGATTCGATTTTGGGATCCCATTGAGTCACTTGGGAGTGGTAATGAAAATGTAGATCAATTAATTTAATGTGAAGAAAAAATTGACATTAACAAAAAATATTTTAGTAATTAATTTTTATATGGTGTTATGTAAGATATATTTTAGACTATAAATATTAATTGGAGATATAAAATTATTTCCTACATAATGGTATTTGTTTTATAATTTTTAGACAGCAAATATATTAAATTATTGATGACATAATAAGGATGCAGTATTTACCTCATTAATAAATCATTTAAATAAATAATATTATAGTGATTCAAATAATATCCAAAACAAGTCAAATTCGGATTGGATGATTTTATTTCGACCATGAGTCATCATATCTTCATCATTAATGATTTGTGGACCATTATAAACTGAATATAATTATATAACAAAATAATAGTTTCACACATTCCTAAAGAACCCCTCATCCCCCTTATAAAAGGAGACCATTTCTAACCAGTTCCTCACACCATTCAAGACATTTTTATGTTCCAAACTCTTCCAAATTAATCTCCCTACATCCCTATCCTCCTCCTATAAGCCTTACTTTAGGCAGAAGGCACTTCAAGAAGTCCTTCGGTTCAAACCAAAGGGAGTTACCCAAATTAATGGTAACGATTTCTCTTAAATTGTTTCCTATTATTTTACATCTACAACCACTAATATCTTTTTATTCCTTTATTTTGTGACAACACCAGTATCTTCAATATACTAGGATGTTGTTATGAGACGGAGTTGAACTACACTAACACACACCTCCATCTAATGGGTAAAGAACATAATGTTTCTGTGGATGAAAACTAATAATCACGAAATGATGATTGTTGGATTATCTTCTACCACCTCTCATGGTGGCCAAAATGATGGAACTGTATCTATATATGATATATATTATGTTTATTTTTTCTTTATTCTTCTGTAATTTCCATTTATACCACGCCTTTATGGTTTCCATAGTGGGTAAATACGATAATCTCATTTGAGGATGTGTGGACTACTGCCCCCTCAAAGTGATGTGACTCGTTAATGCCTTCTGTGGGATGTATAAAGGATAGAGTGAATTATATTATATATGATATTATACAATAATTATATTATACCTATTTATAATTATTTTTAAATTCCATTAAAATAATAAATATAAATGAAAGTAGCATTCATGTGTACGTACGACTTACCGTCTCCATGAATATGCATTTCATTTCATACTTCTGTGTGTTACTTAATATTATAAATAAATGTAGATTATGGATATATATGATATATATGATATATAAATCATAAAAATCATTCTGGATATAATGAACATTTGACCACATGAACAACATGTAATTATAAGAAGTCCATTTTTGACTCAAGTACCAAATATCGACAAACCGAACATTATTAACATAAATGGTTACATAATGTTTATAACATGGTAATAAGTGATATAAAAGGAATAATAAACTAGAAAAAGGTTATTAAGTAAGTTGAAATTAACTTTAGTTTATTATTCATGAGATTAAAGAATGATAGAAGACATAGGGTAAGGGACTTCATCTCAGTCTCCTTTCATTGAGGCATATTTTGTTTTAATACCCAATTTAATTTTATACGTTGTATAAACACCTTTGACTTTTCAAATGGAATATTTTTGTACAAATCATTTTACTAAACGACAAAAAGAATTTTACTTTTAACGTAGGCTGTAACAACGCCCTTTTCCGCTGTCGTGAGTATTATTTGATCTTTGGCTTCCTCAACAAGTCTTAATGTTTTTAAAAGAAAAAAAATACCATGTATTCTTTTATGTATTTTAGTATTTGAAAATGGTTTTTTAATGGACTTGTTATGTCAATATATTTATGTGATATATTGTGATTGAAATGTGGAAATGTTTTCTGTCTTTTATATTTTTTTTATGTCTTGTGATTTTATAATCGTACTTGGACATTTGAAGGGTGGTTACGTGATAAACCAAATGACGGGTGGGGATGTGAATACCAGGATGGGTGGTTTCATTATAACCACCAAGGCATTGGGTATGGAATTTGGCCGTATGGATATTCCATTTAGTGATATGTGTGGAAGTCGATCGTATGTTTATTCCATTTAATTATGTTAATGTCCAAAGTTACCATTATATGTTATGTGTTCTTTATATGGATTTATGGTAATATTTTTGTTACAAAAAGGTATGTAATGATATTTTATTTAGTGAAGTGTATTTACGACTTCATAAATGTGAAAAGTATTACTTCTGTTAATGTATTCATGGTTTACTAATTGTTTTGAAAAACTAACAGTTTTCCTTCTAGGTGTATCCCTTACTGAGATTTTTATGCTCGTCCCATGTTTTTGAAATGTTTTTCATAGGACATAATGTGGAATAGGGTCACATATGGGATCAAGGAAAATTCATTTTGTCTTAAACATGGAACTAGACATTACATGTTTTTTCAAGAGTTCATGTTTTGTAACAAAAATGGATACTGGGTAGAAGTGTCTGCTTTGTAATTTTTTGAAATGTAATATTTATGGTCTAACTCTCTAAAACACTAAACCTGAAAAGATCATCAATGTGAATTATTCATTTAATTCAATATTAAGTATGTTTTATAGTCGAGTCCTTATAGTTGTTATCAGAGGTCGGTTTAGATAACTTTGGGAGTAAGGGTATTGTTAATTAAATGTCCATAAATTATTTTATGGTAATATTGGAATGATATAGAATTTACACATTTCCATGCTTTTTTGACTAAGGTATTTCTATTTTGAGAATGGTTTTTCATAGAGAAAATAGTGCAGTTGTCATGGGAATTCATACATAGGGAAATGACCTACCATGTAAACATTCAGATGCGGTCAGAATCAGAACTGAAACGTTTACTAAAGTGATGGATTAGTTGATTCAGGTGATAAATGGTGGTTTTGTTTATTGATGATATTTTGGTTTCTTCCAAATGTAAGAAGGAAAATGAATATCATTAAGGGTTATGTTAAAAACCTTAAAATAAAAAAAACTATTTGGTAAATTCAGTAAGTGTGAGTTTTGGTTAAAAAAAACTTATTTCCTTGGTCACATTATTTCAAAAAATGGCATAACTATTGATCCTGCTAAAATGGATGTTGTTGAAGAATAGCCAACACCCATAAATATAACCAAGATTCTTATTTTTCATGTTTTGTTAGGTTACTACTAGAGGTTTGTTAAAAATATTTCAATGTTTTCTTGTCCAATGACAATGTTAACTCGAAAAGTTGTTAAGTTTATCTAGACAAAAGAATGTGATGATTATTTTTAGGAAATGAGAAGAAGATTGGCGAATGATCCAGTTTTGGCACTACCTTCCAGAAATGGTGAGTTTGTTACCTACAGTAATGATTTGTTCAAAGGACATGGTTGTTTCCTAATGAAAAATGATCAATTAATTTCTTATGCTTTACGTCAGTTTAAACCACATTAGTTAAATTACCCTACACATGATTTCAAATTAGCAGTTGTGGTTTTTGCTTTAAAAATTTAGAGGCATCTTTCGTATGGTGTGAAGTGTTATATATATACTAATCACAAATGTTTGAAGCATATATTCACTCAAAAATAATTGACCATTAGACATAGGAGATGGTTTTAATTAATCAAGGATTATGATTGCATAATCCATTACCATCCAGGAAAAGAAAATAAAGTGGTTAATGCTTCGAGTTGAAAAAGTAATGCATCATTAGCCATGATACGTTTGGAACGAGATACATTGGTTTTTGATTTAACGAACTTTGGCATAGAAGTTGTTGGTGCAGAAAATTCATCTATTTTGTATTAGGTGTTAGTGAGATCATCTCTATCAGATAGAGTAAAGCAAGCACAAAAAGTAGACAGTGAGTTGCGGAAAAAGGTAGAGTTGGTTTAGAATGGTATGATGCCTGATTTTAATCATGATAATGAATGAGTTTTGAGATTTGATAAGAGATTGTGTGTGCCTTATGATTCATAGTTGAAGAATGAGTTGTTAGGTGAAACTCATAGTTCTCAATTTTCAGTTCATCCTTACGGTGCTAAGATGTACAAAGATCATCGAGAGTATTACTGGTGGGATGGAATGAAAAGAGAAATTGCTGATTTTACTGTGAAGTGTTTGACTTGTCAGCATGTTAAAGAAGAGTGATAGTTACCGAAATGAATCATTTAGCCTTAATAAATTCCAGAGTGGAAATGGGAAAACATATCCATGGACATCATTGTTGGTTTACTAAATACATCTCGAGGTAATAATGCAATCTGGCTTATTGTTGATTGATTGACCAAATCTTCTCATTTACTTGTTATTAGAGATAATTTGTCTCTAGATCATCTTTCTTGGTTGTATGTTAAAGAGATAGTCATGTTTCCTGGAGATCCCCTCTCCATTGTATCTGATCATGATCTCAGGTTTACTTCAAACATTACGAAAGGCCTTCAGAAGTCATTGGGTACTAATTTAAATTTTAGTTCAGCTTTTCATCTGCAATCAGATGGCTAGTCAAAACAAAAAATTCAGACCTTGGAAGATATGTTACATGCTTACTCGATGGATTATCAGGGATGTTGGGACCAACATATTTCTTTGGTTGAATATTTATAAAATAAAATTTTTCATTCTAGTATACAGAGGGCTCCATTTGAGGAATTATATGGAAAGCGTTGTTGAACACCAACTTTCTGGGATGATGTAGGTGAAAGGAAGCTGATGTGGGGCCAGAATTGGTAGAAGAGATGGCCGAGAATGTATAGTTGATTCAGAAGCACATTAGAACAACTCAGAGAAGATAGAAAAGTTATTCAGCTAATTGTAGGAAGGATCTTTCTTTTGAGGTAGGTGATCATTTATTTCTCAAAGTTTCTCAATGGAAAAGTGTGATGCGTTTTGGTAAGAAGGGAAAGTTGAGTCTGAGGTTTATTGAACCTTGTGAAATTATGGAGAAAGTTGGATCAGTTGTGTACACAATGCCTTTAATTACATGTTTATCCCAGGTACACTATGTTTTTCATGTTTCGATGTTGAGAAAGTATATACCAGATCCATCTCACGTTTTGAGCCTAGAGGTAGTTTAGTTGGAAGAGAATCTCTCTTATGAAGAACAACCAGTCTAGATTCTTGAACATAGAGAGGAAGTGTTGTGGAATAAGTTAATTCACCTGGTAATGATTTTGTGGGAAACCCATATGGTTGAAGAGGAAACGTTGGAATCCGAAAATGCTATGGGAGTTAAATACCCCCACTTATTTTGATAAGTGAATAAAAATTTCAAGGACGCAATTTCAAAAAGGGGGGAAGGATGTAACATTCCAAGTAAATGGAGAATAAGATATTTTTATACATATTAATATTTTTGAATTAAATATTAATTTTACATTAAAAGGTTTTCTATGTTCGATAGCATACACGATACGTAACAACGTGATTCATTGAAATCTCATGTTGCACACTAATAATATAATGTTATTATTTTAAATGGTAGTTAACTCCAAGTCGTTGTATTGGAAGGAATGATCAAAAATAACTACAATATGATTATACATGTTTTTTTAAATGTATTTACATTATCCAATAAAAAGTTAGAGGCTTAAAATATGAATAAATCTAATTTTATGCATAATTTACATTAAAAGACCGATTCACAACCTTTTAATGGTGAACCCTCTTTAAATATGGTTTTGGTCACTTTAATACATTCTATATGACAAAATAAAATCCTTCATTATAATGGGGACATCAAAATTTAATTTTTGTAAATTTTTTAATTTTTCCGATAAAGTTCATTTTTTAATGAATACTGAAAAATATTGTATTTTATTTCGAAAGTGCCTTTTAATATAATTTATTTTTATAGTTATATTATCTTTTTAATTTTTTTTAAAGTGAAATTGAAATATATTTTTACCATTTAATCCAATTTTGGTCATTTGAATTAATTTCACTTTGAAATTTGACATAAACAAGTATCAATCTTTTGATAGTTATTGTTTCTTAAAAAACGCTGTTTGTTTTAACAAAGGGAATTAATTATGAAATTAATTAATTCCACTTATAATTTTTTAATTTTAAAAAATATACATCAATTTTGAATTCAGAATATCTAATATTTCTTAAGCTGAATTTTTGTTACTTGTCTGAAAAACATTAATTTGTTATGAATAGTGAAACCACTTAATGTTAGTTAAAAATCTGACTTTTTCATTTAAATGAAATTTTACCACTTCTGTGAATTAAATTTAAAAAATATGACATACATGGTTGTTATAAATAAGTAAAATGTTGTTCATTAAGATGAATATAATTTTTTGGTGAATAGTATCTTTTGAATTTTATTTACCACGGTTATAGGTAAATAGGTTAAATCAAGGTGAAAAAATATTATAATAATTCAAAATTACCATAACATTTGTCAAAACCATATTAGTTGAGTCAATTACGATGATGGGCATAATTGGGTCGATTTTGGGACCACATTGAGCCACTTGGGAGTGATAATGACAATTTAGATTAATTAATTTAATGTGAAGACAAAATTGACATTAACATAAATCTTTTGGTAATTAATTTTTATATGGTGTTATGTAAGTCATATTTTCGACTATAAAAATTCATTGGAATGATACCAAGATTTCATACATCATGGTATTTTTTATTATTTTTAGACAACAAATAAATTAAATTTTTTTTGGCATAATAATGATACAGTATTTACCTCATTAATAAATCATTTAAATAAATAAGATTATAATGATTAAAATAATATTCAAAACATGTCAAATTCGGATTGGATGATTTTATTTCGACCCTTAGTCATCTTATATTCATCTTTAATGATTTTTGGACCATTAGAAATAGAATATAATTATATAAAAAATTAATATTTTCACACTTTCATAAAGAACCCCTCGTCCCCCTTTTAAAAGGAGACCACTTCTAACCAATTCCTCACACATCTCAAGCCATTTGGATCATACAACCTCTGCCCAATTAAGCTCCCTATATTCCTATCCTTCTCGTAGAATCCTTACCTTAGGCATAAGGAACTTCAATAAGTCCTTTGGATCAAACCAAAGGAAGTTACCCAAATTAAAGGTAATTGTTTCTCTTAAATTGTTTTCTTTTATTTTACTTCTCAAACCTCTAAACTATTTTTATTCCTTTATTTTTGAAACAACACCAGTATCCTCAATATACTAGGATGTTGTTATGAGACATATTTTAACTACACTTACACACACCTCCATCAAATGGGAGATGAACATAATGTTTCTGTGCATGGAAAACTAACGCCTCACAAAACGATGATTGTTGAAATTATCTCCCACCTCCACTCATGGTGGCCATTATGATGGAACTGTATCTATATTTGATATATATTATGCTTATTTTTTCTTTATTCTTCGATAATTTTCATTTATATCACGCCATTATGGTTTCCATAGTGGGTAAATACGATAATCTCATTTGAGGAAGTGCGGACTACCGCATCCTCAAAGTGATGTGACTCATTGATGTCTTGTGTGGGATGTATAAAGGATAGAGTTAATAATATTATATATTATATTATACTGTAATTATAATAAAACTATGTATAATTAGGTTTAAATTTCATTAAAATAAGAAATATAAATGAAAGTAGCGTTCATGCGTACGTACGACTTACCGTCTCCATGAACGGTGCATTTCATTTCCTACCTCCATATGTTATGTACTATTATAAATACATGTATATGATGGATATATATGATATATATGATATATAAATCATGAATATCATTCTGGATATAATGAACCTTTGACCACTTGAACAACATGTAATTATATGAAATCCATTTTTGACTCAAGTACCAAATATTGGCAAAACGAACGTTATTAACTTAAATGGTTACATAATGTTTATAACAAGGTAATAAGTGATATAAAAGAAATAATAAACTTAATAAAGGTTCTTAAGAAATTATCAATTAAATTTAGTTTATTATTAAGGAGATTATTGAACAATTGAGTCAAGTCAGACACAAGGTAAGGGACTTCGTCTCAATCTCCTTTCATTGACGTATATTTTGTTTTAATAGACTGCTTTCTTTTATACGCTGTATAAACACCATTGAATTTTCAAAGGGAATCTTTTTCTACAATGTGTTTTACTAATCGACAAAAAAAATGTTCCATTTAATGTAAGTAGTGAAAATGACCTTTTCCGCCGCCGTGAGTATTATTTGATATTTGGCTTCCTCTATAAGCTGCAATATTATTAAATGAAAATAAATACCATATAATTTAATCTGTATTTTGGTATTGAAATTTATTTTTTATAATGGATTTATTATGTCAATATATTTAAGTGATATATTTTGATTGAAATGTGGAATGTTTTTCTTTCTATTTTATTTGTTTTATATCTTATAATTTTATAATGGTACTTGGACATTTGACAGGTGGTTACGTGATAAACCAAATGACGGGTCATGTCGTGTAACACCCAGAGATTTTATGAAAAATATTCTTTTAATATCATTTATGTATTTTGTTGTATGCTACAACAAGATTACCTTGCGCTATACGCAACACCGTATGAGCTTGCAGTATACACAACACTATTCTTGGATCATGATACACACAATTTTGATAGTATTTATTATATGAAACATTGAGTTTATATATATATATATATATTCAATGTATAAATGAAATATGGTTGGATTCTGTTATACGAAACAACAGAGGAGTCTTTCACAACACGCAACCCTGATTTGGCTTGCATTATACGCAATCACGACTTTTCTCGATAGCGTGTGTTGTACACAATACCAGGTTTCACTAAAGAAAAATATATGATTATAATATTATTATGAACTAGCCGTTTTGAATAGTATCAACTAAATTTTGAATTTTATAATATTATTATTCATCTTAATCATTTTCTAGAACATAGTATGAGAACAAAATCAATCTTTCAAGTAAAATAAGTATTTTTCAAAAAATGTAGTTTTGCCGCCTTTTGATGGCACACCCTCCATAAATCTTGTTTTTGACATGTCTAAAAGTTAAATTTGACAAAATAAAAGTATTATTTGGAATCAGGATATAAAAAATTAATTTGGATAAATTTTTCAGATTATTCTGATAACGTTCATATTTTAATGAATAGTAAAAACACGCTATAATTTAATTAAAAACAACTTTTTTCATCGCAATAATTTATATGGTTAGATTATTATTTTAATTGGTTTTAAAGTGTAATTAGAATATATTTTTACCATTTAATCCATTTTTGGTATTGAAATTAATTTCACTTTGAAATTGGATATAAACAAGTATCAATCTTTTGATAGTTATTGTTTCTTAAAAATACGATATTTGTTTTCATAACGGAAATTAATTTTAAAATTAATTAATTCCACTTCAATGTTTTGAATTTGGAAAAATAGACATCAATTTTGAATTCGGAATATCAAATAATTCTTAGCCGGATTTTTTGGTATTTTTCTGAAAAACTTCAATTTTCGATAAATAGTAAAACCACTTAGTGGTAGATAAAAAACTGACTTTTTCATTTAAATGAAATTTTACCACATCTGTGGATTGAATTTCGAAAATACGAGAGACACGGTTAATATCAAGGACTACAATGTGGTTCAATGAGATGAAAATAGTTTTTAGTGAATAGTAACTTTTTACTTTTATTTAACACGGTTAAAAGTAAATAGGGTAATTAAGGGTAAAAATGATATTATTGTTTTCCTAACACATGTCATAATTATATTGGACAAGTGTAATTCTACCAAAAACAACCTTAGGAATACAATATGACCATTTAGACCCACTTGGATTAGAATAGGATATTTAATAATAATTTATTTAAAGAAGGGTTAAAATAGTTAAAATCAATGTTTAATAAGTAAATCATTTTTAATATAGGGTTATACATAAGATACGTTCGACTATAGATTTTCACTATAAATATAAAACGATTTCCTACATAATGTTATTTTATTTATAATTTTTATACATTAAATAATTTATTTTATTTATGACACAAAGATGATGCAGTAATTATCTTATTAATGAAATATTGACATAATTGATGTTATAAATACCCAAATAAATGTAATTTGAGGCTTGTTATGAATTAAACTAATTTTATAGGTTAATATGACATTTTAGTATTGATTTAATTAACATTTTTTGAACTAATCATTTTGTTATAATTTTCACAAAAATCAATTACCAAATAGTGTCAAAATTGACTTAGTTTTTAAAACAAATATTATATTATTAATTGTTATTTTATTCCTAAAAATCTACCGTTTGGCCAAATGACTTATATATGGTTATATATATTAATAATAAACAACTTTGGGTTCCTTTGTCTTGTTATAGTATGTTTATTAACCTTATAGTGTAAGAAAACAAAAAATACACAGTAAAAGAAACATTATTTAACTTAAAGTTAAATTTAAATGATAAGGTTAAAATAGAATCCTAAACATGTCTAAATTCTATTGTATGAGATGATTTAGACCCATCCCCATTATATATTCTATGTAACTCAATTTGGAGCTATTAAAAACCGAATATGACTTTATAATGAAATAATATTTTTTGTTATTCCAAAGGTTCCCCTCTCATCCCTTATAAAAGGGCACCTCCTCCCTCTCTTCCTCACACCACATGGAGCCTTCAAGCTCGAGCAACCCCTGCCAATTTATCTTATCCACTTCCTTATAAACATCCTAGAGGTTCTGGTCTTCTTAAAAGACTAATCTTAGTGCCCTAAGGGGAGGTTTCAAAAAGTCATGTCGAAAGAAGAGGTAATATCGGTTTATGATTCCTTTAACTTTATATATTATTCTACTTCTTCTTATTTAGTTGTTTAATTATGAAGTAATACCTTCAATATTACTCATATTCTGATATGTTATTATAAATATGAAACAAACCTATTTCACCATTTATCCATCCTACGGAAAACGAAATCATCGCATGTGCGTACGTACGGAATACCGTCTCCACAACATGGTGTAATATGTTTTTCCAACACCACCTTACATGGATGCGTATAATGGTGTAAATAATAACTATAAATATTTATTATAACATCATACTGATTCTGATATATTGTATCATCCACTCCAATTCAATTCAATAATTATGCGAATGATATCATCCCTCATGTGTACGTACGGACTACCGTCTCCATGACGCGATGAGATTCATTTTCAATGATTAACCATTCATGAATGATTATAAACTATATATAATAAGTAATCATGAAATATATGACATAATAATGATACTGGGTTTATGTATATATATATATATATATATATATATATATGTATGTATGTAATCCAATTAATTCCATTCAATTCAATGTGGAAACGAAAAAAGCGTTCATGCGTACGTACGGCCTACCGTCTCCATGAACGGTGTATTTCATTCCATTTAATTGATATATCATATATATTTTTATATACTGAATATACATTATAAATAAATCATGTCTCAAATTCTGGAATTAAGTAAATCAGGATATAATTAATAATATCAAGAACAACAAGTCCAAACACGTACGATAAATAAAACAATTTAACCCAAAACGTTGCTTTAACATGGAACTTTCAAAAAAATGGGTAATATTAAGTCATAATAGAACCATATATGATATCATAACAATGAATATTATTCTTTAATAAGTCAATGACATTATTTAAATCATTATAAAGGTGTTTCGGAAACGTACGAAGCATATCGGACCTATGGTAAGGGATAACTATTCCAATCTTTCTAAAATATTAGAATGTTTATTCATAAGTATTCACTAGGGTTATATTGATCATTCATGTCCCTATTTTATAAAAATGGATTCATGTATGTTTAAATTCCTTTTTTCCCATTTTTTTCTTTTACTACATGGTGTGTAAGGAATCATTCATTTACGTGGTACTTTTTGACTTTTCCGAGAAAAGTACGAGAAGAATGTTATTTTTTTTCTTATACGGCATGAATGGATTTTTACTGTTTCATAACGCCTCGTTTTCATGATTCTTACTCTACAAGATTTTATGACTATTTTCAAAAAATTACTTTTTTTTAAAATTTCATGGCATTTTTTAAAAGAAAATTATTTTAAAGAAGAAAATATATTTTCCTCAAGAATTCATTTCAAATGTTTTATCAAAACCATTTTCCATATAAGATGACATTATTTCATATGTGCATGTTTCAATTTTAATGTCTCTATGATTTACATGGTTTCACTTTTCTTATGATGAAATGTCCATTTGTTTTATAAGGATTATGAGATGATGTGATGATGTTTATGAAACCCATTTTATTCGTTGGGTTATGATGAATGTTATAAGTTTCTTTTGTGGAACAAGTAAGATTGATTTCATTATGAGATGGGTGGGACCTATATCTCCCTCCAATGCATTGGGTAAAGATTTATATCTCATGATATAGACATGGCTGGAATGGTAAGTTAATCTGCTTCAGTGTTACAGGACTGAAACGAGGAGTGAACTCGATTCAGAAAGGGACTTTGTCCACTAAGATGGTATTGGCAGCAATGCCTTGGCTACTTTGGAAATCATAACATGTGTTGAATGGTTGCCAAAATTACATGTTTTATTCCCATTATATTTTATCATGGTTGATGTTCCATTATGATATATTCCTTACGTACTTCCAGGATTCATGTCTTTTCTCACGATTTTGATGTTTAAATTTTATGTTCATGTTTTTTTCATTCAAATGTGTATGGATTGTTTTATGTTCTCTATGTTTACCCTTACTGGGAATTTGAGCTCACCCCTTTTATGTTTTTCTTTCCCCAGGATATAAAGAAAGGTTTTAGGTAAGAAAAAAATGGGAAGATCTTTATGGGAGATGTTGAAGATCTTTCACCGCGATAGAAGATTATATTCCGAGTTTCCAAAGACACTAAACTATTACTGTCCTTATGTGTATGTTTTTGTTATGTACTAAGTATTCTGCAAAAGTAATATAATGTCCATGTACGTCAAGCTTCGGGTCTCTATAGTTAGTATCAGAGGAAAGGTTTAGTCAACCTTTGGAAACTAGGATGCAGAAACGTTAGTGAGATCCCTAGATATATTTCTAAGGTAAGTCTAGGGATGTCCCTAAGGATAAGGATACATATAGGATATAGTTCTAGAACTACTGTAACGATATTATAATTTAACCTAAGATGATAGATATTGAGGGTACTCCCCCTTTACTATGTTGTATTCCCTAGCATGATTTTTTCCTCTCACGCTATTTTTTGGGTTTCAGAAGATGGCTGGAACCCGAAGGAACCATGTTGATCAATGCAATAGATAATGCAATGATTGTCCTCCTGAACAAACAAATGTTATGGGAGATGGAGTGAAAAATATTATTTCTATACTTAAACAAACTATGAATCATTCTGGAATTCCAAATTAGCAGGGAAGGGAACAATATTATATTGTGTCCTTCATGAGGAAACATCCACCTTCTTTCAGTGGGTCTTTTGATCCACTTGCTGCTGAACAATGGATCAATACCACTGAAATGATATTTTCAGTTCTTCAATGTTCTGAACATTATAATGTCATCTTCGAAGTATATCGTTTGGAAGGTGAAGCTGATCAATGGTGGAATCTTATCAAGAATATGAGGCCAAGAGATGAAATTGAGTCCATGGAATGGGATGAGTTCAAGAACTTATTTTTCAATAAGTACATCCCTCGTATTCATCAAACAAAGATGGAGAAGGGGTTTCTTGAACTAAAGTAAAAGGATGATGAATCTGTTGATGTATACGAAGAAAATTTTACAAGGCTGGCAAGGTATGCATCTGGCTTTATCATCAAACCTGAAAGTAAAGTTGATCGATTCTACAGTGGATTTAAACCAAATCTTTGAAGGGAATTATCAATAAGAGACTTCAGTAGCTATGATGAAGTTGTGCATTGTGGATGTTGGTGTTACATACCCATCTCCTAGTTTTGACAAGAAACAAAAGATGGAGTTCAAGGTGAAATCTCAGAATAATGGTGAAAAGAAGTTGAATGTTTCCTTATGCTCAATGTGTGGAAAGAAGCATGGTGGAGATTGACTTCGTTGGACTAGAAAATGTTTTAAGTGTGGAAAATAAGGTCATCGAGCAACTATGTGTCAACGTAATGGAATAAGGGTTTCTAATGATGTGAATAAATAAAATATTACAGAGAACGCACCACCAACACTTCAATTCTTCAAGTGCAAGGAAATGGGGCATTATGCTAATAAATGCCCTAATCCAAGGGTTAGTGATGATCGAAATGAGAAACCACTTAAGGCATAGGACAAAGAGAAGTCACATGTGATCACTATTGGCGATGTTGAATATGTCAACGATGTGGTGGAATGATTAAGTGTTTATGTGATGGGATTCCAAAATAATGTTGTATATAGTATCGTGGAATATTGTAATATTTATGTATTGGTCTATTGTGTTTTTCAATAATTTTATGGTAACAGTAACCATGGAAAGAGATTGAGATATTTTTATAAAAAATATGATATGCGCATAATGAAGGGATAAGGAGAAAATAAAATGTTTGACTGTATTCATGAGCTCATGACTGATATAAGGAAATAGTTATAGCATGGTTTGAGTATATAGAATTTTGGGGTTTTAGTATGTGGAAAGAGTTAACTTTTGACAACACTCATGTTTCCACTAAGATTCAATAGCTATTAATTTTTCAAGAGAATATATGATTAAGGACTTAGAATGTTTGGAATGTGACCAACAAGACATATCTTATTATATATGGGGATCAATGATGGTATTAACGTGCTTGTTATATGAAATATCTGGTAAACGTTTTACCTATAATATGAGAGTGGACTGTAGTATTATGGATAATAATAAAGATTGGAATAGATTATGTTGGACATAAGTTAGTATTGTTTATGTATAGAATTTGTTTCGTTATTATTTATGGGATGTTATAGTAATGTAGTTTTAGAGAAAGGACAACCTGCAGGACGAGCGACAGCCCATCACGTCAGACAAGGCTGTGGGAATCGAACCCACAATCGAAGTGTGACTGGCCTTTATCGCCTACCACTGGCCTATATGAAGTCCCTGATTAATAGAAACAAGTTTTATTATATTAAGCAGTATGATATATGAAATATAAGTCCATTTTAGGAACCATATATGATTAATCTCACTATAGATGGAATTATGTATTTTTGATAACTTTTATAACCTTTTGTTTGAGACAGATGGAATGACCCATCATTCTATCACATGATCTGTTAACACTTCACGAATGACAAATTCAACTTCATTTCTTTATGAGATGAATTGGAAATTTTCCAAAGAATGACCAACAGTGAGATTGTACCAAAATCGAAAAAGTATTTCTCCTAATTCCAATTTCATCAACTTTAGGGAAATGATCTTGAAGACCAAAAATTTTGTCCTAGTTCCCTTATATCCGATGAATCAGATGGTACCTTTGATCATCACAAATCTATGGCTTTGTGATTGATGGCTTTTTCATAGCCATGTTCTCTACCACTCTCCATCAGAACTTGATGGCTAGATTTTTCTTTCATATCCTTATTTTCACCTATGTTCTCCTATTTAGAAACCCAGTGATGTGTTTCTTTGGGAAATCATTACATTTCATACTTTAGTTTTTAAAATTATGTTTTAGTATTCCTTTTTATGATGCGGGTTTCTATAAATAGTAAATGATTTATAACCCCAACGAATTTCAAGGGAGAAATTCATTTTAAGGGGGGAAGAATGTAACACCCCCAAGATTTTATGAAAAATATTATTTTTATATCACTGATGAATTGTGTTTTATGCTATAACATGATTACCTTTCGCTATACACAACACCGTATGAGCTTGCAGTATACACAACACTATTCTTGGATCATGTTACACACAATTTTGATAATAGTTATTCTATGAAACATTGAGTGTATATATATAAATATATATATATATTCAATGTATAAATGAAATATGGTTGTATTCTGTTATACGAAACAATTGAGGAGTCTTGCACAACACACAACCCTGACTTGGCTTACATTATACACAATCACGACTTTCCTCGATAGCGTGTGTTGTACGCAATACCAGGTTTCACAAAACAACGATATATGGTTATAATATTATTATGAACTAGCCTTTATTAATAGTATCAAGTAAAATTTGAATTTAATAACATTATTATTAATCTTACACATTTTCTAGACCATGGTATGAGAATAAAATCAATTTTTCGAGTAAAATAAGTATTTTTCAAAAAATGTAGTTTTGCCACCTTTTGATGACGCTCCCACCTTAAATCTTTTTTTTACATGTATATAAGTTCAATTTGACAAAATAAAATTCTTATATAGAATCAAGATATAAAAATATACTTTGGATAAAATTTTCATATTATTCTGATAACTTTCATATTTTAATGAATAGAAAAACCATGCTATATTTTAATTAAAAACAACTACTTTCATCACAATAATTTATATGGTTAAATTATATTTCTAATTTGTTTTAAAGTGTAATTATAATATATTTTTACCATTTAATCCCATGTTGGTCATTGGAATTAATTTCACATTGAATTTGGATATAAACAAGTATCAATCTTTTGATAGTTATTGTTTCTTAAAAAATGCTATTTGTTTTGATAACGGGAATTAATTTTAAAATTAATTAAATCCACATATATGTTTATAATTTGTAAAAATAGAATTCAATTTTGAATTCATAATATCAAATAATTCTTAGGTTGAATTTTTGGTATTTTTCTGAAAAACTTCAATTTTCGATGAATAGTGAAACCACTTAGTGGTAGATAAAAAACTGGCATTTTCATTTAAATGAAATATACCACTTCTATGAATTGAATTTCGAAAATCTGAGAGACACGGTTAATATCAAGGACTAAAATGTGGTTCAATGAGATGAAAATATTTTTTGGTGAATAATAACTTTTTACTTTTATTTTCCACGGTTAAAAGTAAATAGGGTAATTAAGGGTAAATATTATATTATTATTTCTCTAACACATGTCCTAATTCTATTGGATAAGTTTAATTAGACCAAAAACAACCATAGGAATAAAATATGACCATTTAGGCCCACTTGGATTAGATTATGACATTTAATATTAATTTATTTAAAGATGGGTTAAAATATTTAAAATCAATGTTTAATGGGATATTGACAAATTGATGTTATAAATACCCAAATAAATGTAATTTGAGGCTTTTTATGAATTAAACTAATTTTATAGGTTAATATGACATTTTATTATTGATTTAATTAACATTTTTCGAACTAATAATTCTGTTACGATATTTACCAAAATCAATTACCAAATAGTGTCAAAATTGACATAAAATAGTTTTTAAAACAAATATTATATTATTAATTGTTATTTTATTCCTAAAAATCTATGGTTCCTCCAAATGACATAGATAAGGTTATATATATTAATAATAAACAACTTGGGGTTCTTTTGGCTTGTTATAGTATGTTTATTTTCCATATAGTGTAAGACAAAAAGAAGACACAGAAAAAAAATTATTTAACTTAAAGTTAAATCTAAATGATAAGGTTAAAATAGAAACCTAAACATGTCTAAATTTTATTGGATGAGAGTATTTATACCCATCCACACATTAGCTTCTAAATAACTCAATTTGGAGCTATTAATAACCGAATATGACTTTATAATAAAATAATATTTTTTTGTTATTCCAAAGGTGCCCCTCTCCTCCCTTATAAAAGGGCACCTCCTCCCTCTTTTCCTCACACCACATTGAGCCTTCAAGCTCGGCCAACCCTTGCCAATTTATCTTCTCCACTACCCTAGAAACATCCTAGAGGTTCTGGTCTTCCTAAAAGACCAATCATAGTGCCCCAAGAGGAGGATTCAAAAAGGCATGTCGAAAGAAGAGGTCATATCTGTTACCGATTCTTTCAACTTTATTTCTTCTTATACTTCATATTCCTTAGTTGTTTCATTATGAAGTAATAACCTCAGTATCATTAATAAACTTATATGTTATTTTAAGTATGAAACAACACTATTTAACTATCTATCCATCCTACGGAAAACGAAATCACCGTGCGTGCGTACGTATGGAATACCGTCTCCACGTCGTGGTGTGATATGTTTTTCCAACACCACCTTACTTGGATGGTTATAATGGTGTAAATAATAACTATACATAGTTATTATAACATCATATTGATTATTATATATTGTATCATCCACTCCAATGCAATTTTATAATTATGGGAACGATATCATCGCTCGTGCGTACGTACGGACTACCGTCTCCACGACGTGATGAGATTCATTCTCAATGATTAACCATTCATGAATGATTATAATGTATATATAATAAGTAATCATTATATATATGACATAATAATTATACTGGATTTATGTATATATATATATGTATGTCATCCAATTAATTCCATTCAATTCAATGAGAAAATGAAAAGAACATTCATGCGTACGTACGGTCTACCGTCTCCATGAACAGTGTATTTCATTCCATTTAATTGATATATCATATATATGTATATATGTATATACTGAATATATTTTATATATAAATCATGTTTTACATTTATGAATTATTTAAATCATGATATAAGTAATAATATCAAGAACAACAAGTCCAAACACGTACGATAAATAAAACGATTTAACCCAAAACTTTGCTTTAACATGGAACTTACAAAAGAAAGGGTAATATAAAGTCATAAGTGGACCATATATGATATCATAACAATGAATATTATTCTGTAATAAGTCTATGTAATTATTTAAATCATTATACAGGAGGTTTGGAAACGTACGAAGCATATCAAACATAAGGTAAGGGATAACTATTCCAATCTCGCTCTTATTTGAGATTTTTTATTTGTAAGTATTCCCTGGGGTTATATTTATCATCAATGTCCCTATTTTATAACAATGGGTTAATGTATGTTTAATGTCCCTTTTGCCCATTTTTGACTTTTACTACATGGTGTGTAAGGAATCTCTCTTTTACGTCGTACTTTTTGACTGTTCCGACAAAAGTACGAGAAGAATGTTATTCTTAACTTATACGGTGTGAACGGATTTTTACAGTTTCATAACACCTCATTTTCATAAATCATACACTACAAGATTTAATGAATATTTTTAACAAAATAATTTTCTTTTAAAAGTTCATGGCATTTTGTGAATGAAAATTATTTTAAATAAGAAAGGATATTTTCCTCAAGAATTCATTTCAAATGTTTTATCAAAACCAATTTCCATCTAAGATGAAATTATTTCATATGTGTATGTTTCAAGTTTAATGTCTCTATGATTTACATGGTTTAACTTTTATTTTGAGGAAATGTCCATTTGTTTTATATGGATTATGATATGATGGGATGATGTTTATGAAACCCATTTTATTCTTTGCGTTATGATGAATGTTTTAAGTTTATTTTGTGGCACAAGTATGAAGGATTTAATTTCTAGATGGGTGGGACCTATATGTCCCTCCAATGAATTGGGTAAAGATTCAAATCTCATGATATAGACATGGCTGGAATGCTACGTTAATCCAGTTCATTGTTACAGGACTGAAACGAGGAGTGAACTCAATTAAGAAAGGGACTTTGTCCACTAAGATGGTCATGGCAGCAATGCCTTGGCTACTATGGAAATCATAACATGTGTTGAATGGTTTCCACAATTACATGTTTTATTCCCATTATATTTTATCATGGTTGATGTCCCTTTATGATATATGCCTTATGTACTTACATGATTCATGTATTTTGTCAAGATTTCGATGTCTAGATTTTATGTTTATTTTTTTTCATTCAAATGTTTATGGATTGTTTTATGTTTTCTATGTTTACGCTTACTGGGCATTTGAGCTCACCCCTTTTTTGTTTTTTTCCCAAGGATATAAAGAAAGGTTTTAGGTAAGAAAAAAAGGGGAAGATCATTATGGAGATGTTGATGATATTTCACCACGAGTAGAATATTATATTCTGAGTTTCCAAAGACACTAAACTATTACGGTCCTTGTGTGTCTATTTTTGATATGTACTAAGTATTTCGAAAAAGTAATGTAATGTCCTTGTATGTAAAGCTTCAGGTCTCTACATGTTGTGAATACCAGGATGGGTGGTTATGTTATAAACTATAATGCATTGGTTGTGGAAGTTGTCCATATGGCTATTCGATTTTGTGATATGTGTGGAAGTCGACCGTATGGTTATTCCATTTAAGTATGTTTATGTCTCAAGTTACCTTAATATGTTATGAGTTCTTTATATGGGTTTTATGGTAATATTTTGGTTACAAAAAGGTAAGTAATGATATGTTATTCAGTGAAGAGTATTTACTACTTCAAAAAGGAGAAAAGTATCACTTATGTTAAAGTATTCATGGTTTACTTGTTGCTTTGAAAAACTAATAGTTTTCATTTTTTGTGTATCCCTTAATGAGTTTTTATGCTCATCCCAAGTTTTGAAATGTTTTTCATAGGACCAAATGTGGAATATTGTCAAGGATGGCATCATGGAAAATTCATGATGTCTTAAACATGGAACTAGACATGTCATTTTTTTCAAGATTTTATGTTTTGTAACAATAATGGAAACTGGGTAGAAGTGTCTACTTTGTGATTTTTCAAAATGTAATAGTTATGGTCTAACTCTCTAAAACTCTAAACCTGAAAAGATCCCAAATTTGAATTATTCATTTAATTCAATATTAAGTAAGGTTTAAGGCTGGGTCATTATGTTATCACAATGACACATAATCTATTAGTTATTTAATTAGTATAGAACCCCAATAATCTAAGGATTATTTTTTATTATGTGTATTATTATTCACCATTTTTTTATATTTTAATGTTTTTTTAGAAAATTTCATTATTATTCCATTGCTTAATTTTATTATTATTTTAGGAATGGATTAGATTTAACTACCAAAATCCCAATGAAACTATAGAGGAATGGAAGGAAAATGTAATATTCGAAACGAAACTATGATCATTTCTGAGACTTTATGTTAATATGAAAATCTATTTGGAATCACACACATTCAATGGGTCCAAATCCCCATTAAAAATGTGTGTTTATCTCAGATGGTTAAGGAGAAAATCGACATTGATGATATGCTTATTATGAGTGAGTTTTTTATTGTATTTATATAAGTGTTTCCTAGTCTACCAATAAAATTTATTGTTGATTTTAAATAAAATTCACACCAATATCTATTCCTATTTTAGTGACTAAATATAGAGTGGGAGTGATTGAGTTACAGGAATTGAAGATGAAAATATAGGTTAATCTTCAAAATGGATTCAAATGTACATATGTGTAATTGTGGGGTGCACTTGTTTTTATTAATAATAATGATTTACTAAGGAAATACAATGTTGATTATTGATTACTAAACATGTTCACAATCAAGAATAAGAATCCCCCACCCCGTATTAATGGATTTTTTGATAAAATATATAGAAATCAATAATTTTGTAGGATGGAACTGTGTTCTAGATATCGTCAATTGAGATTCAAAAAATATTAAATACATATGAAAAAATTTATAGGGTATGTAAAAATGAATATATAGTTATTTAATTAGGTCTTATAAATTCCACAACTATAAATATGGATGTAATGAATAGTGTCAATAGAAATTACATTACTCAGCTTTTTGAAGGGTTATATACTACATTCATATCAATTCAAAGTGAAATGAAGAGACTAATGGTAACATTAGAAATGAATTAAATTTATTAAAGAATGACATGTTATAGGAAAAATTTTAACAGGTACTTATTGTTTATTCCAAATGATTCATTTTTGGGATTTATAATCTCTTGTGAGATTATATCGATGCATCCATAAAAGTTGAAAGTTATTAGAAATTTTTCTAGACCATCCATTCTGATTGAGAAAATATTTTCAATGGTTTGGCTGGATATTATTGATTTTTTTATGAGAATTCCTCATGAAAAAATTTCCACATATTATGTTAAATAAGAAGAGATCCCGGTTTCTTTGGATAGATTAATGTGAGGAAAATTCCATGGAACTAAATAGAAGATCATGAGTTTGATATGTGTTTACAAAAACATTTAGTAGATTAGGGTTATTTGTATATAGTGATACATAAAATAGGGACATTCTATGTTACCTAATTCATAATTATTTGGTAATAAATTATAACTCATGGAAATATATGTTTTATAAGAAAAATTTACCAACTCTTGATTTTATGTTATGTGAGGTAGTTATTACATTAATTATATGAGGACTTTACTTTATGGAAAATGATATGATATATATATACTAATCATTAGTGCTAAAATTATATATTCAAATAGAATGTGTTTAATTTGTTCTATATATGATGGTTATAATTGACTAATTATTATGAACGATCTATACATTAACACTCATGGAATGTACGAATGTTTAGTGATTATTGAGTCAAATGTATCATGATATCCTATCCATGATAAAGATCACAAATAAAAAATATTTACGGGTTTTTAAAATAGGTTTTGGAAATCATGTAATAATGGTTTAAATCTCACATTTCTCAAATAAGTGTTTAACCATGAATTTAATTGATTAATAAAGTGGCAATAAATGATGATGTTTAACTGTAGAATGAGTTGATAAATGATCATATGTTTAACATTGATTATGATGGAAGGATAAGATTTAGTGAATGTATATGTGTTCCATCAATATGACATTTTAATAAGGATATGTTTGTGTAAGATCAAGGTTCTCCATTACTTATTCATCCTCTATGTACAACGATATAAATATATATATATTAGAATAAACGTTTACGGTGGGACGAAATGAATAGTGATATTATAGAGTTTGTATCTTGGTTATTTTTATATCTGAATGTTATGGATAAGAGAAAAAAGTATTAGGGTACATAAAAACTATTAACTATACCCTGATGTAATTCAGAAAACATTAATGTGATATTTTTCATCAGACTCCCCAAAACACATATAGGGAATATAGATATATGGGTAATTTTTTGTCACCTTTAGAGTTTAAAAAAATTAATTTCTTGTATATATGATTTATCTATTGATCATATTTATATAATATAAAATAATGATTTTATATTAGGTCATGGAGTACCACAATCTAATATATTTAACCAATATCTATGGATTTCCAAATATTTTTGAAAAATCCATTACTAGGCTATGGATTTGGAGTTGTGTTTCAATACAATATATCATACATAGAATGATATTAATTCTAGGATAACTCTTTAAAACCTACTAGATACAATGTGATCGTGATATATATATTTAAAATGTTTTTAGAATAAATATTTTCCAACTGTCAAGATTACATACTATAATATCTTTCATTCAAGAACTCATATGGATGCCTTTTTTGACCTCTATGTATATATGTCTAAAACATTAATTTTCAGGGTTGATGTTGGGGAAATAAAGATACCAAGACATAAGATATATCATAAAATTATAGGTATGTTTATATCCATTCAGTAAAACATAATTTCATCACAATGTTTATAGAAATGGTAGACAATAATCATCAGTGTAATATAGAATTTTATGTTGTTAAAAATGCATTCATATGAATTTCACAATAGAGAATGATTATGAGATTGAAAATTTTTGGATTGAATAGACATAAGTACATTTGACATTCCAATTTTCTTTATTGATTTTGGATGGTTTATTATCATATGGATCATCCATTGAACCACACTTAAGTCCCTAATGTATTCCATGTAACTCTTTTGAGTATGTACATGCCTAATACTTCACATTTACTGAATATAGATGTCAGGAACAAGATAATGGTCTTTCTTATCATTAAAAAACTACGATGATTTTTGGATAATTGAGAAAAAATTAAATGATACAATACCACTTACATGGTCTATAATTTAGGGTGAAATCACTAACCCGAAGAAGCTACATGTGATCCTGAGGATATGATGATGAAAAGTTATCGTCAGTGTGTCTGTAGCAGACTAAAATAAAATTACGAGGACAATTATATTATGTTGGTTAGATGGTAAAAAAATGAGATTTTTTAAACTTATTTTAACTAATAATTAGGATTTTTCCATAGATAATCTTACACACAACACTATGTTTTAATGAAACATGACAATGTACTAATATTTTTTTTAAAATATAACCATTAAATAATTGCCATTAAAAATGATGGTATAAACTAGAATCACTGCATTTTCAAAATTATGTATAATTTTTTATAAAAAAAAATTATAAATAAATAGTTAAATTTTTTTAATGTCTTCATATAATTCAAAAATAAATTTTTTTACAAAAATAATTATATTTATTATTTGTGAAAAAATAATTATTATTTTACAAGATTAAGAAAATATTGTTAAAACATTATAACATTATTTAAATTAACTTGTTAGAATTACCATATATTTAATTTCTATGAGTTATAAAAAATTTGCTATTTTGAAAATATTCAAAACTAATTATATTGATTAAAAAATGGTTTTCTATTTAATGAATTTAAAAAGGTACATATTTATATAAAATGTTATGAAATTACCAACATTCGACTTATAAAATTATTAATCCAATTTATATCATTGCAATCAATTATTTGTTAAATTTTTATAGATAATCCTTCTAAACATATCCAATTTTTTTTGGAAATAATTATTTTGTCAGAAATGTTGGATTAATTATAAATTAAATTATTCGACTTTTGATGATTTAATTTTTAAAAAATGATTTCATATTTAAAATGTAACGCCCCGACCCCAGCTACCCAGAGTCGGTGCATTACTTCGTAACATTGGCATGATCACAAAAGACCAAGTCTCGAAAGACCGATTAGTTTAGTAGCTTTGGAAACACTAGATACATTCGTAAACATTACATTACATCATAAAGTGAAAAACTACAATAACAAAGTCTCCATAGTCCACTCTCATATCCTCTTCTGACAATCCTTGTCGGACATTCATAAAATACTTCTTCACATCCTGGAAAATATTAAAACATTGAAAGGGGTGAGCTCAGATGCTCAATAAGGATAACAATATTGTGGAAGCCTTCATAAATAAACATAAACATTTAAGGAAATGTATAACTAAAACAAAAGCCTTTTAAACTTGAACATCAACATAATATGGAAAAAGTAAAATGAGATAATGCCATTTACTTCTTCACATGGATATTCTACTGGTTGAATAATCACATAAATATCATTAACCACTTTCATCATGATGGAATGCATAATGCCACACTATCATAACCACGTAGCCAAGGCCTCGTGCCAAGACCACAAATAAGATTTTGTTAAGGCCTCGGGCCAAGACACTAGTTTGTCTCATGAGACCTTCCGATGCATCGAGGAGCTATAGCGGGCTCCACCCGTCACTTATTAAGTCCAATGCATTCCTCATATTAATAGGTTTAAACATATAATAAACCATAACATAATCGTGTCACATAAAACATGCATAAAGGAAACATAACATTTCCACATTTCAATCACAAGATAACAATACAACACATTGATATAATAAAAACACTTTCAAAACCATTTTCAATACCAAAATAAAAGAAAGGAAAAACATGGTATTTATTTTTCTTTTAAAAAAAGGTATGGCTTGTAGAGGAAGCCGAAACTCAAATAATGGCCACGGAGGCAGAGAAGTCATTGTCGCCGCATAAGTACGGAAAGAAAAACATTCCCTTTTTGTCGGTTAGTAAAACGCATTGTATAAAAAAGATTACTTTTGGATAAATGTAAATGTCAAAGGGGTTTATACACCGTATAAAAGAAAGTTGTGTATAAAACCAAATATGCCTCAATGAAAAGATATTGAGACGAAGTCCCATACAAAGATAATTTTTAAAATAAAATAGATATATTATGTGTATTCACTATACGTACACATAAATAAAGTACAAATACAATATAGGTCATAATAATATCATGAAATAATTTGAAAGTAGGATATTAACCCAAAGAATGGTAATTGGGTTACGAAGTTCCCTTACCTCGTGTCTGACTTGACTCAACTGTTCTTTAACCTCCTGAATAATAAAATAGAGTTAATATATACCTTATTACGAACCATTTTCAATTTCATTATCCTTTTTATATCACTTATTACAATGTTATGAACATTATGTAATTATTTAAGTTAATAACGGTCGTTTGGTCGATCTTTGGTACTTGAGTCAACAATAATCTTCTTATAATTACAAGTTGTTTATCTGGTAGAATATCCATTATCTCCAGAATTATATTCATGATTTATATTTCATATATATCATTTATATCCAGTATATACATTTATAATATTACGTAACATTTAGAGGTAAGAAATGAAATGCACTGTTCATTGAGACGGTAAGCCATACGTACGCATGAACGCTACTTTCATTTCAATTTCATATTTAATGGAACGAAATCATAATGATATAAATGTATAATATAATTACAGTATAATTTATTGTATAATACCATTTACTCCATCATTTATACATCCCACATATGGCATTAACGTTTCAAATCACACTGAGGGGGCGGTAGTCCGCACTTCAAAAAATGAAATTATCGCGTTTTACCCATAATCGAAATCATAAAGTATGCCATAAATGAGAAATACAGAAGCATAAGTAAAACATAAACATATTATATATCATATATAAAAATAGTGACATCTTAATGGCCACCTTTGAATGGGTTATATGAGTGTTGAACAATCATCGTTTCGTGAGGCAGAAATTTTCCATCCACAGAAACCGTATGTTCTTTAACCATTAGATGTAGGTGTGTGTAAGTGCAGCTCGAATACTTCTTATAACAATATCCTAGTATATTTAGTATACTGGTGTTGTTACAAAAGAAATGAATAAAAAGAGATTAGGGGGTTTGAGAAGAAAAATAAAACAAAACAACATTAGAGAAGACATTACCTCAAAATCGGGTAACTCTTTTTGATTTGAGACAAAGGCTTCCTTGGGAAGAGTTCTGCCCAAAGTGAGGCTTCTAGGAGTAATAGGGGAAAGTTGGGAGAGTATTTGGGCAGAGTTTGGCGGAGCCAAATGGCTTGAAAGTGTGAATGTGGTGGTAGAGGTGGGGGCCTTTTATAAGAGGAGAGGAGGGGAACTCTTGGATAGTAAAGAAATTTTACATTATTATACAATGATTTTCGGATTCTAAAGGTCCCAAACATATATAATTAGTGGATAAGGTGATAAGGGTTCGAAAGATACCCATACAATAGTCTTTGGACATGCGTAATCCTTGTATTGTATATTATCATTTCATTTTATTAAAATCGTTAAATAATGAGGTCATCGATGCATCATAATGATATCATAAATAATTTAATTTATTTAATGTCTAAAAATTATAAAAAAAATACTATGATGTAGGAAATATTTTTATAGTTCTAATGAATATTTATAGTCAAAATATGGACTTGTGTAACCCCACTTAAAAACTGTTTTAGTAAAACAACTCATGTTTGTGTCAATTTAATTTTAACATTAAATATATATATATATATTAATGTCATTTTCCAACCAAAGTGGCTCCATGGGGTCCCCAAGTTGACCCATGGGTTGTATAGGTCGTCCATGACTCATCGAATTGGATTAGGACAAGTGTCAAGCTCATCTCATATTATTAAAACATTATTTTTACCTTAAACTACACTAATTACCTCTAATCGCGATTAAAAACTTAAAAGGTACTATTCACCAAAAAATTATTTTGATCACATTGAACCAGATTTTACTTCTTAATGAGAAACATGTATGTAAGATTTTTGAAAATCAAATCACAGAAGTGGTAATATTTCATTTAAACGAAGAATTAGTTATTTAACTACCACTTAGTGGTTTCACTATTCAAAAAAAATTGAAGTTTTTCAGAACAAAGCCAAAATTTCACCCTAAGCTATAATTGATATTCCGAATTCAAAAATGATGTCTATTTTACAAAATTCCAAACATATAAGTTGCATTAATTAATTTTATAATTAATTCCCACTGTTACAACAAATAGCGTGTTTTTAAGAAATAATTTATATCAAAAGATTGACAATTGTTTATGTCCAATTTCAATGTTAAATTAATTCTAATGACCAAATTTGGATAAAATGGTAAAAATATATTCTAATTATACTTTGAAACCACTAAATAGTACAATTTATCACTCTAAATTATTTTGATTAAAAAAGTTTTTTTTAAGTAATTTTCACTATTCATAAAAAATTGGAAGTTCTCAGAAAATTACAAAAAATTCAACATTGGATAATTTCGATATTACGAATACAAAAATGAAGTCCATTTTGAAATATAAAATTTCTATAATTTTAAAAATTGGTTATTACTGTTTATAACGGCTACTTTGATTAGTCACGGTGTTTTCGAACTCGAAGTTGCATACAATGCAAGCTATTGCATTATTGAATGAGAAGCGTATCGTGGAAGCTCGGGGTGTTACATTCTCCCCTCCTTCAGTAAATTGTGTCCTCGCAATTTGAAATTTTTCTTTGAAAATAAAAGGTTGAAAAGAGAAAATACCTTTGAGGAAAACCCACATCGGAAATAAGGTTAATAAACATATAACATTAAATGAAAGCAAGATAAGTACAAAGGTCACCCGATATAGCCCATTCTAGGATTCTATGAAAATATGGATATGGAGGAGAAACAAACCATCAAGTTCTGATGGAGAGTTATAGAAAACAGGATTAGGAGAAAGTTTAACTACAAGAAAATAACAAACTTGTGATTGGTTAAACGGTCATTGAATCCCCAGTTGGAAAAGTTAACCGACAAAATTTTTGTTTTAAGATACCTTTTATAATGTTGAGGAATTTATTTTGGAGATTTACTAAGAACGTAAGGGAATATACATACTTGTTATGTATACTTTCATTCGTTAATAAATTTTTACCACAAACCCAACTTTTACTCCAAATGGTAACAGAACTCAAAAATATTCTATTTATCCTAATTGTATAAGGTTCCAAATGTTAAAACATACCATATAGATTAGTAAAATTATTTTGTAATAACCAGGGACATCCTGTAGGCTAGTGGTAGGAAATAAAGGCATGTCGCACCATGATTGTGGGTTCGATTCCTGCAGCTTTGTCCGACGCGACGGGTTATGCCCCACCCTGCAGGTTGTCCTTTTCCTAAAACTATAGTATTATAATATTCCAAAAATAATATTCAAAAATGCTTTAACATTAAACAATACTATCCAAAGATCATCTTAATCCATTCCAACCTTTATAGTTATCCAAAATACATCTGTCCAACTCACAGTCCAAATTTTATAAGGAAGGTAAACATAATGAAGATCCTTTTTCCCACGTAACAACATGTGAATACCTTCATCATGTATTCCTTTTAAACATACTGAATTACCAGGATCCCTTATTCTTTATAGAATACTAGATATACTCCTTCTATCCAAAAATGTATACAAAACATCAATCAGTTTCAAGGAAGTTATGTATATCCAATATAATTTATCCAAATCAATCACGTCTTATTCCAAAATCACAATCTCAGTATCAGAACCATATTATGGTCTATCTTTCTCTCATCCATATATTTTCCAAAAATTTAATCCTACTGTGGAGTCACTTTTCTTGGTTCCACACAGTATCAATTCCATGATGAAATAGTACTGCAGTACAATCCTTATATACTCCATAATTATTATAACCAAACCATCATTGATACAACACTCAAATTACCAAATTATTTAATAACAACATAAGAAATCTAATCATTACTCCTCATCTGTGGTAGTATCATAACTTGATTATTATCCAATAACATCATTTGGGGCATACTATGATGATTTGGACATTGGTTCGCGTAGTGTCCCCAATCCTTGCAGAAGAAGCATTGTACATTTGAAACCATTTTCTTACCCTTACAGTCACGCACTTTGTGTCCTTTTTCTCTACACTTATAACAAACTCCCATTCCCTTTTGGCAAGTTCCATGATGTTTCTTCCCACAATTACCACATATTGGAAAATTCTTCTTTCCCCTCATCCCTTTATCCATCATTCTCTCTTCCATCCCTTTCGTCTCTTGCTTCTCTTCAAAGCCATAGGACTCAGAGAATTCTTTACTTATCTTATTAACACATGACACTATTTCTTCATATGTTGAGAACACATGGGAGACTATTTCCCTTCGAAATATTGGCTTAATACCGTGAAAGATACGATCCTTCTTACTCTTTGGATCATACGTACTGCAGGAGTTCACATTCCTTCTACCGGGCGCCATTTCTATACAATGGAATAAACTAGGTTAGTTTATGAATTACAATGAATAATTCCAATCTTTTAAAATACTTAAAGTAAATTGAACGCTTTATGGATATAATCCATAATCATAAGAATTTTTTCTTTGAGGAAGTATATACTCATAAACCCTACATAGTGGTTTGTAAAGATAATGAGAATTAGCCTAAGCATATCCCCCAGGAGTGTCGTAACCAAGAGTGCAGCAAGGCCCATTGTCGTGCACCAGTTCTTGTTCGAGTCTAGCTCAAAGATGTGTTTTTGGGTTTTACCCCTAGGTACATCTGTGCCAGATCCGCCTCTACCTGCTCGTATCCAGACAGGGATGTATTGCTCGGAAAACTCACAACATCTCTACAATACCAAAATTCTAGGAAGTTATTCTATACTAATCCTCAAAGTCTATCTTCGGGCTATGTGCTCTAATAAGAGTTTATCTAAATCTAGATTCCAAGGTTAGTACTAAACTGCCTCTGATACCAACTGTAACACCCCGACCCCAGCTACCCAGAGTCGGTGCATTACTTCGTAACATAGGCATGATCACAAAAGATCAAGTCTCAAAAGACCGATTAGTTTAGTAGCCTTGGATACACTAGATGTATTCGTAAACGTTACATTATATCATAAATTGAAAAACTACAATAACAAAGTCTCCACAGTCCACTCTCATATCCTTTTCTGACAATCCCTGCAGGACATTCATAAAATACTTCTTCACATCCTGGAAAATATTAAAACATTGAAAGGGGTGATCTCAGATGCTCAGTAAGGATAACAATATTGCGGAAGCCTTCATAAATAAACATAAACATTTAAGGAAATGTATAACTAAAACAAAAGCCTTTTAAACTTGAACATCAACATAATATGGCAAAAATAAATGAGATAATGCCATTTACTTCTTCACATGGATATTATACTGGTCGAATAATCACCTGAAATATCATTAACCACTTTCATAATGATGGAATGCATAATGCCAGACTATCATAACCACGAGGCCAAGGCCTCGTACCAAGACCAAAAATAAGATTTTGTCAAGGCCTCATGCCAAGACACTAGTTTGTCTCCTGAGACCTGCCGATGCATTGAGGAGCTATAGCGGGCTCCACCCGTCACTTATTAAGTCCAATTCATTCCTCATATCAATAGGTTTAAACATATCATAAACCATAACATAATCGTATCACATAAAACATGCATAAATGAAACATTACATTTCCACATTTCAATCACAAGATATCAATACAACACATTGATATAATAAAAACACTTTCAAAACCATTTTCAATACCAAAATAAAAGAAAGGTAAAACATGGTATTTATTTTTCTTTTAAAAAAAGGTATGGCATGTTGAGGAAGTCGAAACTCAAATAATGGTCACGGAGGCGGAGAATTCGTTGTCGTCGCATAAGTACGGAAAGAAAAACATTCCCTTTTTTCGATTAGTAAAACTCTTCGTATAAAAAATATTCCTTTTGGATAAACGTAAAAGTCAAAGGGGTTTATACACCGTATAAAAGAAAGTTGTGTATAAAACCAAATATGCCTCAATGAAAGGATATTGAGACGAAGTCCCATACAAAGATCATTTTTAAAATAAAATAGATATATTATGTGTATTCACTATACGTACACATAAATAAAGTACAAATACAATATAGGACATAATAATATCATGACATAATTTGAATGTCGGAGATTAACCCAATGAATGGTAATTGGGTTAAGAAGTTCCCTTACCTCGTGTCTGACTTGACTCAACAGTTATTTAACCTCCTGAATAATAAACTAGAGTTAATATATACCTTATTAAGAACCATTTTCAATTTCATTATCCTTTTTATATCACTTATTACAATGTTATGAACATTATTTAATTATTTAAGTTAATAACGGTCGTTTTGTCGATCTTTGGTACTTGAGTCAACAATAAACTTCTTATAATTACAAGTTGTTTATGTGGTAGAATATCCATTATCTCCAGAATTATATTCATGATTTAGATGTCATATATATCATATATATCCAGTATATACATTTATAATATTACGTAACATTTAGAGGTATGAAATGAAATGCACCGTTCATGGAGACGGTAAGTCGTACGTACTCATGAACACTACTTTCATTTCAATTTCATATTTAATGGAACGAAATCATAATGATATAAATGTATAATATAATTCCAGTATAATATAGTGTATAATACCATTTACTCCATCCTTTATACATCCCACATATGGCATTAACGATTCAAATCACTTTGAGGGGGCGATAGTCCGCACTTCCTAAAATGAAATTGTCGCGTTTTACCCATAATGGAAATCATAATGTATGCTAAAAATGAGAAATACAGAAGAATAAGTAAAACATAAACATATTATATATCATATATAAAATTAGTTACATCTTAATGGCCACCTTTGAAGGTGTTATATGAGTGTTGAACAATCATCGTTTCGTGAGGCAGAAATTCGCCATCCACAGAAACCGAATGTTCATTAACAATTAGATGTAGGTGTGTGTATGTGTAGCTATAATACTTCTTATAACAACATCCTAGTATATTTAGGATACTGTTTTTGTTACAAAATAAAATTAATAAAAAGATTTTAGGGGGTTTGAGAAGAAAAATAAAACAAAACAACATTAGAGAAGACATTACCTCAAAATCGGGTAACTCTTTTTGATTTGAGCCAAAGGCTTCCTTGGGAAGAGTTATTCCCAAAGTGAGGCTTATAGGAGTAAGAGGGGAAAGTTGGGAGAGTATTTGGGCAGAGGTTGGCCGAGCCAAATGGCTTGAAAGTGTGAATGTGGTGGTAGAGGTGGGGGCCTTTTATAAGAGGAGAGGAGGGGCACTCTTGGAAAGTAAGTAAATTTTACATTATTATACAATTCTTTTCGGATTCTAAAGGTCCAACACTTATATAATTAGTGGATAAGGTGATAAGGGTTCTATATATAGCCATACGATAGTCTTTGGAAATGTTTAATCCTTGGATTGTACATTATCTTTTCATTTTATTAAAATCGTTAAATAATGAAGTCATCGCTGCATCATAATGATGTCATAAATAATTTAATTTATTTAATGTCTAAAAATTATAAAAAAATACTATGATGTAGGAAATCTTTTTATCTTTCTAATTAATATTTATAGTCAAAATTTGGGCTTGTGTAACCCCACTTAAAAACTGTTTTAGTAAAACAACTCATGTTTGTGTCAATTTAATTTTAACATTAAATATATATATATTAATGTCATTTTCCAACCAAAGTGGCTCCATGGGGTCCCCAAGTTGACCCATGGGTTGTATAGGTCGTCCATGACTCATCCAATAGTAGTAGGACAAGTGTCAAGCTCATCTCATATTATTAAAACATTATTTTTACCTTAAACTACACTAATTACCTCTAATCGCGATTAAGAACTTAAAAGTTACTATTCACAAAAAAATTATTTTGATCTCATTGAACCACATTTTACTTCTTAATGACAACCATGTATGTCGGATTTTTGAAAATCATATCACAGAAGTGGTAATATTTCATTTAAACGAAAAATCAGTTATTTAACTACCACTTAGTGGTTTCACTATTTATCAAAAATTGATGTTTTTCAAAACAATGCCAAAATTTCACCCTAAGCTATAATTGAAATTCCGAATTCAAAAATGATGTATATTTTAAAAAATTCCAAACAAATAAGTTTCATTAATTAATTTTATAATTAATTCCCGCTGTTACAACAAATAGCGTGTTTTTAAGAAAATAATTTATATCAAAAGATTGGCAATTGTTTGTGTCCATTTTCAATGTTAAATTAATTCTAATGACCACCTTTGGATAAAATGGTAAAAATATATTCTAATGATACATTAAAACCACTAAATAGTATAATTTATCACTATAAAATATTTTTATTAAAAAAATTTGTTTTTAAGTAATTTTCACTATTCATAAAAAATTTGAAGTTCTCAGAAAATTACAAAAAATTCAACTTTGGATAATTTCGATATTACGAATACAAAAATGAAGTCCATTTTGAAATATAAAATTTCTATAATTTTAAAAAGTGGTTATTACTATTCATAATGGCTACATGGATTAGTCGCGGTGTTTTAGAACTCGAAGTTGCGTACAATGCAAGCTATTGCATTATTGAATGAGAAGCATATCGTGGAAGCTCGGGGTGTTACATAAAATCAAAATAATTAACAACATATAATAATTTCAACTTAATTGTTTTAATAATTATTATTAAAAACTATAAAAAATGAATTACATCAGTTAAGTTTAAAACAGGTTTAATTGGGTTTTAAACTAAATCCATACTTGGTAAAATGACTAAAAAACTATTCCAAATAGTATTGGATGTCCACATATAGTATTTACTTCTTCTAATTATTTATAATTAGTGGGTTTGTATCCTTTGATGAAATGTACAACATGGGTTTAACATTTTCATTCCAAAACATTCATGTGTATCCACTCCCCAACTTATAAAACATTACCCCCTCTCCAGTCTTATTCACATTTAAATAACTATTTTTATCATTCGATACCTACCAGTATAAAAGTTTTTTAGAAGAAGATGTATAAATTTTAATAGAGTATTTTTATTTTAATTCCCATGAATCCTCATAAAAATATTATTAATCTATGATGATATAAAAACATATTAATATAAAATTAACTTGTATGTTTTTATTTTATTGGAATAAAAAAATCCATATATACCTCTATTCAGTGGGAAACTATGCCATTAATATTTTCTACAGAAGAAAACCACTTCAAACCCGAATTAAATTAATTTACCGTAATTAACTATTAAAAATTGATATAATAATGTATTTGATGTTCATAATTGATTTATATGACATATAATTACTCCATGGATTATTTTATAACAAATAACTTCATTTAAATTTATAATTATGGAAATGATTACATTACTCAGGGATGTGTTTGGAATACAACATCTACCATGTGGTGTGATTTGTTTTTCAAATCACATTTTGAACTATGGTAGTAATCTGTGACTAATTAAATATATATTATATTTATGATATTAAAATTATTTTGGAAGGAGATATTTTTTTTTCATTTCAATTATTGAATCAGTGAAAAATGGAAATGGTGTTCATGCGTATGAATAAAATACCACCTCCATGATTAGTGCATTTCATTTTATATGTATACCTTTTATGGATTAGCATAAATACATATATAATGAATAAATAATATATATTTATCATGTTTAATATTCTGGAGATTATGGATACATTATCAATGTAAAAGGACAAAAAATACCAAACAAAAGCATGCAATAAAAAAGAATCAATTAATACTCAAAACATAATTTTAGAAATGTATCGTTATATATCTCATAATGAATGGTTATAAGTAAATCATAGATGATATGAAAAATATTATTCTACTCTTTAATTCATGAGTAATATATTGTTACTTATTATACAGGATGTTCTTACATGTATGATTAAATTCATGTCATTAGGTAGGGGAATTTGGACTATCTTTTATATTAATGGGAGATATTGCATGTTCTCAAACTATGTCTTTTATGTGGTATATATACTAAACATATATTCATTTTATTATTTATTTCATGAAAAATTATTTTATATACATAATAATTTTATTTTATTTCATACATGGGGAATATAATTCAAATGTTACTAATATATTAAGGGTTTTACATTACAATCTCATTGTTTATCAGGATTGTTTATGATTATGATTTTAATGATAACATATTATGATATACAGCTTAAGAGACACATGAATTTTATTAATTTCCAGTTATTTACTGATATTACATGTTTCCCGGCAACTTTTTTTCTTTATGTAGACAATATAAAAAAGAGTGTTATTAAGGAAAAACGACTTTATTTCTATCTTCGATCAAAATACATTTTTATTATAGATACATGTTTCCTAAAATTGTTTTAAATAATTTATTTAATTTTATAATATGATGTTATTAATTAATTTTTACTCATGGTTTAATTTTTCCTAAATTCATTAGAATTATTATTCTTCTATCATTTTGAAGGTGTTATTTTTTACTGTTACAAAAAAATGATAAATGAATCCTTATTTTAAAATGTACGATAGGAATGATATCTTTTATCACCATAAAAACTCAATGATTTTAATATTATATTATAATTTTCACTACTTATTTTTTTTTTAAAAAATACTCTTTAATATTTGTTTTTTATATATTTTAAAAAAATGAATTGAAAATGGAAAGGTTATTTTTCTTAAGATATTTTTCAACTGTTCATTCAAAATAAAATTACATCAATAATGATATAACATGATGTTAATAATGGATTAACAGGGATATGATCTTATGATATTATCTTGATAATTTCTATGGATAATTTGTTTACGATGATAAGATGTTTAGGATTCCCTTTTCATTTTTATAAATTATTCAATGATTAAATGTTTACAAAACCCATTTCTTTTTATGGGATTTTATATAAAGATTTATAATGATTTTATGGAACACAAATATATGATTTATATTATGTGATGAAATTAACTTATAATAATTATTAATATATTATTGAATTATTAATTTTCTATGAAGTTAATGGTTATGCAGGATGAAATCTCACCATCGAAAGAGGTTATAAGGTGGGTGTTCCAAAGCCCAAAAGAGATTACAAAATGATATTGTCCCCACCCTGAAAGACTGTTCATTGGTGGGCATAATAGTAAAAAAATTTGTTCACATATATTTTTCACAGTCTTAACATGTTATTCATGTCTTTCTTGATATCTTTGAAAGAAAATTTTGTATTCTTATGTGTATTCCACTAGTCAATATCTTATGAAAGTATTACATTCTCATGCCTCAGGATCATTTATTATATTTTGATTCATGTCTTATGATCTACCGATATTTATTTAAGGACTAATTTTTTGATCTTTGATATTCAAGGTAATGTTTTAAAATATTATTATCATGATCTAATAACCTTATTCCCATTTTGTGATTATATATCTCTTTTTTATCCATACTGATCATCTGAGTTCACCATTTATTTTATTTTATTTCCCAAAGATATGAAGAAATGTATCATGTATGATATGACTAAAAAGTTTTCCAGTTATTAAGAAATTAGTTGGAGATAATTTAGTTCACTTATTAACTAATTTTTTACATATCAATGATTATAGAAATAAATAGAACTGTAATATTCTGGGATGAATTGTTCTGTTTTGAAATGCATATTAATCTAAAAATATTTAATAAACACATATTGAATGTGTTTTTTTCTAAAAATATATATTTATACCTAATAATATCATCATGATTTTTCATTTCACATCCCATATAATTTGGATTCATATGATGGAAATCATTTCACTGTCTATCAGATTTAGTATTAATATGATTTTTCTTATTTCCATCCATTAATTTAAACTAAATAGATTAATGTGAAAAATAAAAAACATAGTTAGTATTCATATAATCGGGAAATTCATTTATAGGATGTTTAGTTCATGAATAATTATATTATATCTTATTCAGAGTAGGATTAACATGTATTATCCACAATTGCTGTCTATTAAGATCCATCATAATGGTTCATATAGAAATTAAGAATTCACCCTAGAAAATCCCCTTAGATTTTCAATCCTAGTTTTAATTCTATGGATCAATAATCATTAACTAGTTATGATAGAGTTAATAAAAAATCCACCGCTATAAGAGTAGTTACCACAAGCTTAATATGTTACAAAACCACAAAAACTAATCAGTTTCCAAACATGTACATATTTTCCAGGAAGACCAATCAATATATACTTTACATATTGTTTATATGTATTATCCAATAAAAAAGATTTATTCCAATGTTTTTTCAATTTTTAATCTTATAAAAATCTCTAAAAATATCTAAACCTAATTTAGATACCAATTAAAATGAAAAAATCTCATCCTGGTTAATTTTTACTTATCTTATGTTTAATATTCTATTCATATCCTAATAATACATACCTGAGAGACAAAAATGATTAGTGTCTTTGGAATCAAGATACATTATAATCTTATTTCCGGGAATATCATAATCATATACTATAAAATTCTTATCCCAATGTGATGTACTTGGGCATATCCTTATCAAAGCCATTCTTTATAACCTATAGATATGATACATAAGAATTGGTGATCTCATATTTAAAATAATGTTATACAAAATTGATATATATTAATGATCCTAAGTTAGAAATAGATAAACATAAGGGTACCATTTAATGGTCATAAGCTAAAATATTTCATATTATATCAGATTATGATCTTTACCCATGGATAATGTACTAAGGGGTTTTCATTAAAAATGGAATAATTCATATAATTTTCGAATGAAAAATATTCCATCAAGGCCCATGAGAAAAAAAAATCTTAAGAAATGGACTATGGGAATACATAGAAGCATCAAAAATCATTATTTTATTAAAGAATCACTGCCAATAATAACCCAGTAATTTAGGTACATTCCCTATTCTAAATTTTGTATTTCCATGGTTCTCTTTTAATACTAACATGGTGGATAGAGTCTTTTATTTTATTTTATTAACTACTAATTTCAATATTTATTATCTCATGATATATATTTCAATAATAAATGTATTATAGGGATATACAAATCGATTCTGACCCATCACATAATATAACCCATTCATTTTTTTCTCAAAATGGTAAATCAACCATTATAGAATAACCATTTGTAACTAAACATGCTTTATAAACATTTCATATATTTATCATAACAGAACCCATTGAAATGAAATGATTTTTTTAATAATTTCACCATTTCCTCATAGCATAATCTCTTGGAAATAAAAGGAAAATTTGTTATGATATTATCCCTAGTGATGATTATAAATACATAAAGGAAATTTACAGAGTTCAAAAATCCCATTAATATATCATTCAACCATTTCTCTTAAAATAGAGGAAATTCATGTTTATTATGGTGTATTTAAATGAGAAAAATACAAAAATAATGAGAAAAATATATTCATTTAATATTACTATGTAAACATATGGGGAAATCATCAAATAATTTAGTATTCAGTATAATGTGATTTTTTTTTGATGTTTTAAATATTAAAACAATGATTCTTTTCAAACTTTTGTTAAAAAGACATAAATAACCAGTTTTGTAAAATAATTAAAATTAATTTTCTAAAAAAATTTAAAAAATTTAATTATGGTTTAAATATAATTAAATAATCATTAATTCATATAAAATTAAAATATTGAATTAATTTTAAATAATAACCACATGGATGAATCATTTCATTGAAAAAATATTACAAAATATTAGTTTTCATCAAAACATTTTCTTGTCACTTTTATGTGCCAAAAATGTTAAATAGTTATAATGTAAAAAAATTTAAATAATAAATAAATGATAATAATGTAGGTTTTAATTGAATTATATGATCTATATCATTTCCCAAAATATGGTTTTATCATACCCTTACCTAAATTTTGTCTTTCTTCATACGTGTTCAGACATAAACATGTTTAAAATACATCTTTGGAATAAATCAATGGAATTCATAAGATATAATTAGGGTAATATCAGAACATTAATCATAAATAAAAACAATATAATATGTTCTTTTCAACGGAATGGCTGAGATATAAGTATCATTGTTTGTGAATATTGGAGGCGAAAAATATCCCTTATGTAAGTGAGGGCATAGTCACCCATGGAGTTAGTTGATTATTTAAAAAATATAATATAAATTTCATTTGAATGTGTAAAAATGTATACAATAAATAACTATTATTATTATATCATATTTTTATATTATCATCAAATAATATCTGGAGTGGAATTTATTTTATTTTTACCCATATCTCTTAGTGTAACCACCCCATGATGAACATGTTTTGACCATAATATCATTTTTATTATTTTACAACATTTAATCTTAATTAGGGAAATTAATTAAGCTATCTTATTATATTATATTAATTATTATTATTTGAAAAAATAATTTAATTATTCAATACATATTTTCAATAACTAGAAAAGTTCATTTTATAATAAATGAGAAAAATTCTATATAAAATAATTCTACAAAAATACTTTATTATGCCAAAAACAACGTTATCCATCATTATATACCATTGTAATGATATCATTACAATGATAAAAAAAATAAATATATCAACAACACATATAAACAATATATCATTATATATAAATTTATTTTATTATAATCAACACATAAAATTCTCCTAAAAAATCATTAAAAGAATATTTCTCTTACATTCAAAATAATTTTTTTTTCTCTAACCAATTGATAACCAATTAATTAACTTAATAAATGTGTAATAAAATATTATTCATTATCTAGTTATTTATATTCATATCCTCTAATATAATTGTTATCTCATAACTATAACATTAAATATTAATACATCAATAGTATATCCCAATTCATTTAAACTCGATGTTGGATGTAATGGAATTTATTTATGTATTAATAGTTTTTGATAGAAATTTATATTATAAAATTTCCGGGTGTGGAAATTATATCACTGAGATTATAGATCACACATTGGGTGTATTTTTTAAATTACTAGATTATTCCTTTTATGATATATGGAATTTTGATCGTGTAATGGGGCATCACATTTCCAGGTGCAGCTGAGCATTTGGATAATGATCATATATATAAGGCTTGAAAGGGGTTTTGAATGAAAATCGATGTGATTAGTCAATAATCCCATATTTTCTGTATTTTGGAAAAGTATGGTTATGTTTATAGGTTTTGTCAATGGAAATCATTTAAAGGACAATGTATATGGGCCATGAGCATAGGCGGTGGATGCATACCAAATTTAGTTTATAATCAACGATAAGAGTAAATACTTGATTTTAAATTATTTTATTCATGGAAAATTCCATATGGTTCACTAAAAAAATTACCATGTAGTATTTTTGATTGAATGAAAATGTGTTACAATTGAAAATTCTATAGATGGGACTATATTGAATAAAAAATATACAGGTTTATGGTGATAAGATCCCCATTCTAGATAAATAACATTTTGATTACGTTGTATTTGATGAGTATCTAAACATGTATTTGAGAACATTATAATGGGTTTTTATGATTATTATAGTTTTCTTATATTTTATTAAAATATGTTTCATGTGTTGGAGTATCACAATTATAGTGTGTTTAAAATTCAATGATGTAGCATACTGATTTGGTGATTAATGTTTGAACTATGTTTGATAAGATTTATGGTTGAATTGATAAAATCCATATTTAGAATTATAAGTATTATGGTCAGTATTTTATAATACCCCACTACATTTTGACTTGTTATTTTAAACTAAAATTTTATTTTTCTAAAAAAAATTGACATAATTTTTAGATACAATATTCATAATGATAATATAAGGGTTGAAGCATCTTTAGAATCTACTTTTTGGATATATTATATGTCATAAGATGATCTATAGTATTTCATGAGATCTTAGGGATATGTTTTTGAGTTTTTTTAGATTAATTTCTCATTCAGATGGTTTGGTGTGCCCAATTTGAGGGAAAGCATTCCACACCCTATGTGTGTTAGTGTTTATAGTTCAATTGTTATAAAAATAATTCAAATGACTGATTTTTTAAAATTTAATGGGAAACCATGTGAATTATGGGTTACATTTTTTCTTTCTTGGGGGTGGATCTATGTCTTAGGGAATAAAACATTTCTAAAGAAAACCCTTTTGAATGTTTAGAGATGAAATAAGTATAACTTTTAATATTTAGTGCACGGTTTTGTAAATTGTATAAAATAAACTTGTTTGAGGGTTCCTGTAGAAAGTTTTTAAAATATTTAATAAAAATGTAGAAAAATAACTTGGCTTGGTAAATGTGGTGAATATTTTCCACCCATGAGTATTAGAGGGAATCTCCCTCTAGTTAGCTCTTTCCATACATGTGATGACCACCTGAACATACCCCATAAAATCCATATAAATCATCCATTATATGTGGTTACTTTAAGTATCTTGATTTAGTTATTCCATTTAATTTTAATTCTGATCTATCCTATTTGGCATTTCACTCCTAGATATCTCTTATTTTGGTATCCGCTGTTCGGTATTGGTTCTGATTCCACATGAGTAAGAAGGAATATGATTATTATGATAGGTGTTTTATAAATCCAAATGTGTGGAAATAACAAGATGGTACCCACATTATTTTTATTGGTTTTGGTTTTAGAATGTCATATTTTATGGGTTTTCATTGGTTTCAATATAATTTAAATTAAATTCATTATTTAATTGGTCATTAATCTTTTGGTGTTTTCTTAATATGGTGTTGGGGGTATGTTTCAGACTTCCTTAGAGCTGTGGGTTGTAGTGTTAGGTTAATGTATGTATCTAGTCATATTTTCAATGCTATTATAAAATGAAATAAAATTTTAAATTAATTATAAATTGTTATAATTAATTTGAAATTTAATAAATAATTTTTATAGTTATATTTTATTGGGTGACCAATAGTCAAGGTCTCCTAATAATTGATTATGGTTTTTTTGTTTTGGATAAGTCTATGTGAGAGATGATAGGTGGTGAATAAAAAGCAATATAACTTTTTTTGAGGTCGGTGATGTGTGTCTTCTCTGCACCATTAGTGAATGGTCATCAATTTAATAAAATTACAGTATTAATTATAAGGGGTAAAAATATGTATCAAGGGACACAATTGTTACTTGAACAAGATTGATTCCAAAAATTTAGAATGTTAAGGTTTCATTGTAAAAAAGGATGTTTTTTTAGATATTAACACTCAAATGAGATGTGATTAAATTTATTGAACAATTTTAAATGTTGTGGATCTAATAATACATTCCTCAATGATTTTCCCTATATAAGAAGAAGTAATGGATCATATAAGATTTCCATTGGGTGTCACATGGATCCTAAACTAGAATAATATATAATAGGGAGGGCATAACAGTTTGGGTATTATTAATGAAATGTAAATGGGCATTGTTCTCTCAAGTTATGGGATTTTCCCTTAGATTTAAATTAACTAAATGACCATACGTTGTGTGTCCAATGTGGTATATTGAGTAGGGGGACTTTTCATGTTCCCAAATTATATCTTCCAAAGAGTGGGGTAGTGATAATGTTAATTCGATGATTGAAACTTAAATTTGAAAAATGTTGTCACTGTAAAATCAAAATTAATATAAATATTAAATTATTGTATTTCTATAAAGCCAAAAATACTAGATCCCCCTCGGTTATAATGGATTATAACCTTTCAACAAGTATATGTTTGATATTTGGGTGTTGGGATACTTGGTATGGTTTTATGGAAGGGATAAGTGTAACTAGAGTAATATATGCAACTAATGGTGGTGATTCAAGTCATCAATGACAAGTTTTGGATGTGTAATGTTTCGTATGGTATTTCCATTGATTTTTTACAGCTTTTACTTGGATTGATTTGTGGTGTGAAACATTATCACATAATAAATATTAGTGGTTTATTTTTAGTTGTTTTTTGGTCAATGATTTATTAATGTGAACCTCTATACTCCTGACTTGAAATCTATAAAGGTGTTTTGGATTGAGAAAATAATTTCTTTGTGGATATGAACCACATGACTTATCCATTATCTCCATAAATATCATTTTTCCAGGATATAGGTCAATACCATAATCTCATATCTGTATCTCAGTATGCCAAATATTATCATAAATTTAAAAAGACCCCCCCCATAATTTTTTTTGGAGAGATAGTATCTTATGATTCATACCATTCGCTACTGTGATCTGATAATTTGATATCAGTTATTCTATGTTTTTATTTAACACTTTTTCTCCAAGTTACTTTTATTTTCATCTTTGATCTCTAATCATCTATGTTGACTATAGTTTTTTTGTTATTGGTTTGTTATTTTGATATTAGATGAAATTATTTTATATTTATTTATGTATACATTGTATGCTCTTGGCCCTATGAAACATCTTCTCTTTCCTTGTCTTCACAGAGAAAATTAAATAGTATCTTTTATGATGGTGGATTCGGGTTATCACGATTTAATATAAATGGGATTAATTATAATTATTTTATATTTTGTTGGTTGTATAATGTGGATTAGTGTAATATTGACATTGAACCAACCCAATGAAATTGAGGGGGTGGTGTGGTACACATGTTTTTGTTAGTTTACCTTGAGGATTTTTTTATTTTTGTTCATGTTTGTTTGTTATTGTATTATTTTACATGATGATCTTGTTTCATTATTGTTAGAGATTTATGGATTGTAGTGATGGTTTTATTTAAGAATACTATTTAAATGGATAAATACATAAATCCAAAAAAATTAAATTATTCATTATTTTTTTTGTTTGGTGGTCTTTATTGATTTACGCATAGTGTATTTGTTTGTGTGATGATTAGTGGACTTGTTTATTTTTCTTGGGGACCATGGTAATGTGTATCTTTGGGACTATTTTGAGATATATCCATTTAGTACTCTGGTTTAAAGTTAGTGATTTCTTCTAATGTAAATTTTTACATATATAAATGTAGTTATTTCTATATAATTATTTAGTGACAATTTAAAAAAAATAAGGAAACAAATAAAGAAAATAGTAGTAAATAGAATTACGGTTGTGATTATATGTGTAATTTATGTGATTGGTAAAATGTATTTTTAGTAAGAACATTATTGTATAATATTAGTATTATCCTGGAAGTGGTTGAGGATTGGTTTTTTTGGGGATCTTATTTTTTTGGGATTGTGTGATAATACTAAATACATGTATTATTTATGACTTTCCTATGCACCCCAAAAATGTAGGGTAAGAAAATAACTTCTAGAGACATTGGGCAGTGCTTTCCAAACGTAAAATATAGGTAGGATATAGATGGTTGGCATCCCTCATTACCCCTCAATCCACTCAGTAGTATAATTTGGTGATATTAGTTCTGGATAATTAGATATGTGTTGGGGTAATTTTGGTATGGATGATGACACTTGGTTGATGTCATACACAATATTGATACCCTATAGCCTTGTTTAGTAGATACATGGTCTGCAGTTTCTTTCATGAGACATCATAAGTAGTGGGTTCCGCAAGACATGATATATTATTGGTTCTATGATTTGTGGGTATTTAAGGGACAAGAGAAAATTATGTATTATTTTTGGGTGAGAGTGGAAAATAATTCAGGGACTTGTTATCTTATAAATGCATTGGTTAGATCAATTGTTTGTTCACTAAGGAATTAAAAAAACTTCTTGTTTTCTAATAAGTTATTATTTGAGAATCATACTTATTGTAAATGATATATTCAATCCAAAAATACACAAACCATTTTTAGTTTTGTAGGAGTGATTTTCTGTTTGTGATTGATAATAAGAGCTCAGATCATGGGTTTTTTGTCACTACCATAACATATTACTTTCAACTAATATTTCTTTATCATTGTTGATATTTATTTTTTTTAAATAATTCATATTTAGTATTTTGAGTTGTGAATTTTGTGTTATTCCTTGTATAGAATAGTAGATTAGATATTGGATTTATATTATGATCTATGGATATACATAGTAATGTATCACGTTTTATTGTTTTATACCATTGGTTATAGTCACCATCCTGAGTAATTATAGAGGTAGGATATTGGGGACACTTTATCCCTTCACTACTGACCTTGGAGGTGTGTTATTGGATGGGTTGGTTGCTCATGATTGTTTTTTGTGAAATTTTTTGGTTCAAATGCATTGGGGATATTGGTGTTAGGATTTTTTGAGGAATACATGGGGAATGAATGAAATAATGTTAAAAGATATATAATTTGATGAATATAAGGTTCATCAGCTTGGACAATTGATTTTAGGTCCCAAGTGATCTTATACAAGGACCATACATTCATTGAAGGCATTATTTAATGAAATTATGGTTGTGGGGTTGACACTTTAAAATGATATTTGAATAATAGTTGATTGAGTAATTATTTAACATTGCAATATAGAAACTAAAATAAATTAATTAAGATTATTTTATATCATAATTTTATGTTTTATCCATTCATTAATGAGATTTTTGTTTGTATTATCCAACATGTTGTTTGAGTTGGGGATGTTGAGAATTTTCACCTCATTGATCATTGGAGGGTAGATTTTATTCCAGAGGATGTGAAGTGTAAGACAAAATTCTATTCATTGCATTATTTATACTTCTAAAAGTAAGAGTGTAGACTATATAATCTAGTAATTAGGGTTACAATTTATCATGGGGAGACTATATTATCTTTATAAAACTAGCATAACCGTGTAAATAAATAACCAATATCCAAATTATACTAACCAATAACAATAATAATATTTTAAATGGATATACACGAGTATAAAACTATAAACCAAGATAGAAAAGATCATTATTCAAACTAAATTTTTATATATTTTATGCAATATATGCATCATTTTTGAAATGTGAAACCAAAATAAAGCAACTAAAAACTCCTACAAGGGTCCCAAAAACATTTTGTGTTTCCTCACCAATTATCCACTTCATGAAAGGCATATATTATAGGTATCTTGACCTTATCCTTACATCAAAACATGATGTCTATTTAGTTATCGATTAGGAATCCTGTATAGGGTTTGAGTACAACATAGTGTTCCACCCCAATCTAACACACCATTATTTTATGAGATATATTATTTTTAATTTATTTTATATTTTCGGTTGTATGATACACCATGATTAGCTTTCATTATACACAAAAATATACATTGCTAGTGTTGAACGCAAGAGTGACCTTCTTCAATAGCATGTGTTGTACACAATACTGAGTTTTACTAAATAATTATATATTGTAATTGAAATATTATGAACTAGATGTTATGAATAGTATTAAACACATTTTTAATTTTATGACATTATAATTCATCTTACACATTTTCTAGAACATGGTATGAGAACAAAATCAATTTTTTGTATAAACGAAATATTTTTAAAAAAATGCAGTTTTGCCGTCTATTTCTGGTGCACCAATTTTTAATAATCTTTTTTGACAAGTTGATAAGTTCAATTTGACAAAATAAACTTCTTCTTTTGAATCAGGGAATAAAAAATTAAATTTTATAATTTTTTGACATTTTTCTGATAATCTCCATATTTTGATGAATAGAAAAAATACGCTAAATTTTGATTAAAAAAACATTTTCATTGAGATAATTTATATGGTAAAATTATAATGTTGATTTTTTATAAAGTAAAAATAGAATATATTTTTACCATTTAATATAATTTATGTCTTTTTCATTAATTTTATAATGAATTCATAGGTAAAATCATTTCAATCTTTTGCAATGTTTTAACTTTTAAAACCCATTTTCTCTACAGGGAGATTGGTTTTAAATTAAATATTGCATCTTCTGTGTATTGAATTTGAAAAAATGGATTCTATATTTGGAATAAATAGGTCCAAATTATTTTAATAGGATACTTTTTATTTTTAGGCATTATGAATAGTTACTACGGTACATTTTATTTACCACAGTTAAAGGTAAATCGGGTAATTAACGGTAAAAATAATTTTATGAAATTGTCACAAAATTTGTCTTGATATCATTGGGGGATTATATTTCTCAATAATACAAACTTGGTTCGAAATGGAATCTATTGGAACCCACTTGGATGATATTAAGACCTTTATTTTATTTTATTTAAAGGAAAGCTTAATATGTCTCACTCTAACATTATTAATTAAACTATTTTTAATTTAAGGTTATACAAAAGATAAATTACATTAAAAATAAAAATATAAAAGATAAATTTTTTTTATTCGACATGGTAATTTATTTGTAATTTTTTTAATTATATAATTACATTAATATCTTATACATTAACGATGAAGAAATTATTTATTAAGTGAAAAATCAATAATATAGTTTTTATTAAAATAATAATTCCCATAAAAATGATATGAAAGATGAAAAAATATTATTTTTACAACATAAATATACCTTAATCATAAAAGGGTCGAAATTTGGACCATTTGGATCCTTAAGAAACAGATTATGACATTTATATTATATTATTTTAAATGATGTAAAAGTTATCACCTTCATAATATAATTACTATAACAATTTAAATGTTGTTAATTTAAGATGATAAATTAAATTAAAATTATTCTTATGAAATAAATTATATTTATTATTATTATATAATTTTTTTTAATTTATATGCAGCAAATCACTATATTAAATAGAAATACAAAAATGTTTTATGAATTAATTTATTAAGAGAAATATCAAATAAATGGTTTTTAAAATATTAAAATTAATATTATATGAACTAATAATGTTTACCAAAAAATTTATAGATGAATATGACATGTTAGGAATATATAAAATATTTTGGTTTGAATATATCCTATGTGTGGATTTTATATAAATTCAAATAAATGAATATTGTCAAAATTGAAACTATTGATATTTAAAAAAACTAAAATATTATTAAATTGTTTAAAAATCCCAAAGATATTTAAAAATTTAAAATTGAATTTTATATGGTATAAAATTTCATAAATTATCAAATTATTTAAAATTAACAACACAAAAGTAAGTATTTATAACAAATTAAAATTTAGAATATTATTACCACAATTAAAATTGAATAGATTAAATAATGATAAATCAAATTGATAAGGTTGAAAATAAATTGCCAACATGTATAAATTTTATTGGCTGATTAAATTACAACACTATCTCATCTAATATTCTAATTTGATTCATTTTGGAGGTTTTTTAGGTGGGTTTGAGTTTATTATAAATTAATATTTTGGAGGTTTCCAAAAGTGCCCCTCTCCTCTCTTATAAAATGGCTCCTCCCCCTCTTCTCTTCACTCCATTTTAAGCCATCAATCTCGTCCAACCCCTACCAATTACTCTTCCCAACCACTATAGTTAAATTATTGAGGTGGGGGTCTTCACCAAAGACCATCTTTAGTTCCCTAAGAGAATGTTTAAAGGAGGGACTTCGAGGAAGTGGTAGTATCTTCTACCGATTCTTTCAAATTTATTTCTTCTTCTGCTTCTTCATCATTTGTTGTTTCATTATAAAGTAATAACATAAGTGTCACTCATATATGAATATGTTATTATAAAAATGAATCATCCATATTTCACCTTCTATCCATCATAGGAAAAACGAAATCACTGTGTGTGCGTATGTACGGAATATCGTATCCATGCTGTGGTGTAATCTGTTTTCCACCACCACCTTACTTGGATGGGTATAGTGGTAGAAATAATAACTATATATGATTATTATAACATGATTCTAATTATTATATTTTATATATTCCTCTCCAATCCCATTCAATAATTATGGGAATGATATAATTGCTCGTGCGTACGAACAGATTACCATCCCTACGACGCGATGGGATTCATTCTCCATATTAACCATTCGAGAATGATTATAAAGTATATAAAAAGAATAATACTGAAATATATGACATAATAATTCTACTGTGTTTGTATATATATATATATATATATTTCATCTACTTACTTCCATTAAATTCAATAAGGAATGGATAACATTATTCTTGCGTACGTACGACCTACCATCTCCATGAACGATGTATTTCATTTCATTGATTTATCTATAATATATATATACACACAATGAATATATAGATGATATCTAAATCTTGTTTTACATTCAGTATGTAATTAAAACATGATATAAGTAATAATATCAAGAACAACATTTCCAAACATGTATGATAAATGAAGTGATTATTAACCAAATGTTGCTTCAACAAGGTATTGACACATGAATGAGTAATATAAAGTCAAAAGTGAATCATATATGATATCATTGAAATTAATATGATTCTTGAATATGTCAATGACATTAGTTGTATAATTATACAGGAGGCTAGAACATGTATTGAATAAATTGGATCTAAGGTAAGGGATAATTATTCCCTTCTCATTCTTTCCGAGATTATTTATTCATAAGTATTTACTGGGGTTATATTTGTCATCAATGTCCATTTATTATAAAAAATAGTTTTCCTAATTTTATTTATACTCTTCCATGTATGATTAATGTTTTTTTATATATTTTTGACTATTACTAAGTTGTATATAAGGAATCATTATTTTGTTTACCATACGAGGTACTTTTTGACTTTTCCCGCAAAAGTAGGAGAAGAATGATTTTTAACTTATACGGAATTAACAGACATTTCAGTTTCATAAAGCCTTATTTTCATGAATCATTTTCTACACAGTTTCATGATTATTTTCCAAAAAATCATTTTCCTTTAAAATTTCATGTCATTTTTCGAAAAGAATGTGATTTTGAAGAAGAAATGATATTTTCTTCAAGATTTCATTTAAAGTGTTTCATCAAAATGATTTTCCATTTTAGATGACATTATATAGTATGTTTATGTTTCAAGTATAATGCCTATATTATTTAAATGGTTTTATATTTAATATGATGAAATGATATACATTGGTTTTCTATGGATTTAGTTATGATGAGATGATGTTTATGAAACCCATTTTTTTCTATGGGTTATGATGAATGATTTATGTTTATTTTGTGGCACAGATAAGAATGATTTCATTATGAGATGTGTTGGACCTATATCTCTCTCCAATCCATTATGTAAAGATTTATATCTCATAATATAGACCTGGAATTAACGGTAAGTAAAATCTAGTTCAGTAATATAGGTCTGGAATGGCATGTAAACACAGATTAGTAAAGGACTTTGTCCACAATTATGGTCTTTGCAGGAATTCCTTGGCTACTATGGAAATAATATCATGTTATTAATGGTTTTCCACAATTATATGATTTAATCCCATGATATTTTATCATGATTAATGTTCAATAGTGATCTATACCATACATACTACCATGATTTATTTCACGACTCGTGATTTTGATGTATAAACATTATGTTCATGTTTCTAAGTTCAAATGTATATGTTTTTTTCTCCATTCATACCATTACTGAGAATTTGATCCCACCCATTTTATTTTTTCTATTACCTAGGATAAAATGAAAGGTTTTTTGTTATAAAACAAATAGGGGATGCTCTTTATGGGAGATGTTAAAGATCTTTAACCATCATTAGATGATTTTGTTCAATGTTTCCAAAGACAATAAACTATTACATCCCTTGGTTGATTGTTGTTTTAATGTATTAAATATTTCGAAAAAGTAATGTAATGTCCATATACATCATGCTTGGGTCCCTACAGTGGGTATCATAGGAATGGTTTAGTTATCCTTTAGAAACTAGTATGAAAAAACATTAGGGAGATCCTGAGAAATATTTCTACTGTATATCTAGGGATGTCCGTAAGGATAAGTATAAGTATAGGTTAAAATCCTAGAATTATGACAACAATCATGAATATCATATGATTAAACATAAGATGCTAGAGATTTAAAGTACTTCCCCTTGATTATGTTTTTTTCCATGAATGATATTTTCCTCTCACACTATTCTTTTTGGGTTTTAGAATGTGGATGGAAACATGGAGATTAATGTTAATGGAGAATATGATGGATAATGGAATGATATTCTTCCTGAGAAACCAAATGAAACAATATTTGGAAGGAGAGACATCATTATTATTCCTAATTAGAAATATCATAATATGATAAATAATCCTGACTTTGGTATGCTTTTTGACTCACCGAATAAGAGATAGATGGAGTTTTATGATGATCATAGAGGAAAGAATTTTCAATTTCCCTCATGAAACTCATGTGGGAAGAGGTATGAGGGAGAAATTTTCAAAGGCACTGGAAGATGCTTTGGGTATAGAAAAAAAGGACTCAAATCTAGTAATTTCAAAGCAAAAGGATTAGTTAACACAATGGACAAGGATAATGGTATTGCTATGACATCAACAATGGTTAAATTTTTTAACTGTGCAATATATGAGAATTATGAAAACCAATGCCCTAAGGGAAAATCTCATGATGAGAATCAGCATGTCGTATGTGTAGTAATTATGTTCATGTTGATGAAGAGACAACAAATGATATAGGAAATGATATAAGTGTTGAAAAATAAAATGATGAAGCTCAGTCAATTGTTTAAGAAGGTAGTGGTATGATGGAGTGTTTATTAAGAGTAATTTTGTATATGTAATTTCATGGAACTATGGAAAAAAGAAACATTTATGCATTTTTACGCTGTTGTTTTTCCTTAAGATTTTGAAAGTGTATGTTCAATGGTACTGGAAATCATGAAAGGTTATTTAGATATTTTTGGAAAGCGCCAAATTTGAGCATAATGAATGGAAAAATAGATAATGAAATTTTTGATAGTATTAATGATCTCATGAATGATATATTGAAAATGTGATATCAAGGATTGAGTATATATAAATATATGGATTTTGGTATATGGAAAGAGTTAACTTTAGAAAACATTCATGTGTTCACAAATATTCTATAGTAATTCATGTTTCAAGAGAATACATGATTAAATAATTCACATGTTTATAATATAACCATCAAGATACATCTTATGATATGCAAGGGATAAATGATGGTATTCAATGCTTGGTAGACGCCCATTCTAGTAATTGTTTTTTTATACAATGTTATTTCAAAGAAGTATTTTTGATAAGCCTAAATGTTGGAAAGGATTAATTTGGACATAATATAGTATTGTTTATGGACTATAAATTTTTTCTAGAATGTTATAATAGTATAGGTTTAGAAAAAATGAAAACCTTCAAGATGGGCGACAACCCGTCACCTCTGACAGGGCCGCAGGAATCGAACCCAAAACCGAAGTGTGATAGGCCTTTATCACGTACCACTTGCCAACAGTAAGTCCCTAGTTAGTAGAAATTAGTTTTATTTTATAATGAGTAAGGATAGATAATGTATAAGTCCACTTTCGAAATCATATACTATTAATCTCACCATATATGGACTTATGTATATTTAATAATTTTTGAAAACCATTTTGTGAAAAATACATATTGAATGACATATCATTTTATAGCCAGATCTTCTAATACTTCAAGAATGAAAAATTCAACATCATTTCATTAAATAAAATATGATTTGGAAATTGTTCATGGAATGAACGTTGATTATTTTACACTAAAATCAAGTAAGTATTTATCCATACGAAAACATTCATCAACTTTAGGGATATAATCTTCAAAACCAAAATTTTTTTCCTAGTACTCTCATATTTGACAAATTAGATGGTACCATAGATCATTAAATAATTATGGCTTTGTGATTTTTGGCTTTTTCATATCCATGTTCTCTACCACTCATCATCAGAACAAGATGGTTTGATTTTTCAACCATATTCATATTTTCACCTATAATCTATTATCTGGAAACCTTGTGTTATGTTATTTTGGGTGACTATTATGTTTCATAATTTTCCTTTCAAAATTATGTTTTAGTATTATTTTTTATGATGTGGGTTTCTATAAAAGAAACATTTATGTAGTAAATGATTTATAACCCCCGACGAATTTCGATGGAGAAATTCATTTTATCTAGGGTAGAATGTTACACCCCGATATTTTATGTGATATATTGTTTTTAATTACTTTTGTAATGTCCCAGATTTTTCCATGTATTATTTTCATATTACATAGGAATCAATTTGAGACCTGTCTCTGATATAGCGTGCAGTTCTGAGGCCCGGTGAGCCCAGAAAAAATGTTGGAATTTAATTTAATAATTAAATTACATATGCGTGCAGTTTTCCTGAAAAAGTGGAATAACTCCCAAATGGGTGCTATGATCAAAAATCAGATGGAACTATTGCATTTAGTGTAGTAGGTTTTCCCTAGAAGATTCCTAACATCGTCTGGCGCAGGTCGGTGGTGAAATTTGATTTTTGGATGCAATAGTAATAAAATATTTGATTTTTGTTGCACCGAAATATCAATTTTCATTTTTAAAAAGTGATTTCACAGGGGATCATGGTTACTTTTCTCATAACCCTGAATCTCCCTGGAGAGATCTGGAGAAAACCTCCCAACACGGCGACAATGTTCTTGACGAGCTTCGCCGGCGACAATGACGTGATGACCGGATCTTCGCCAACGAATTCCGCAGAATCCAGGTTTGATGTTCAAATTGTGATTTTCTTCCCCGTTTTTTATTTCCACGACGAACGTGGACTAATCCACAAACAGATTAGTTGTGGATCGATTGTTCTTGTGATATGGACTTTGTGGGAATCATGGGGATTTTATTCTTGAAATTTATTTTGGTTTTCATTTGACCCTCTAATGGTGACGAAACAAGATCGACACGAACATTGATTGAGGTTCGTCCCTCTCGATTGCTGTGTTTTTCTCTCCCAGTTTCTTTGCGTTCTTCATGTGCGTTCTACACATTCATGGAGGGAACTGATCGTTGTGCATTCGTTTGTTGGAACAATGATCTAAAATCAAAGATCAAGCCTCGAGGCGACCTATCAGAGGTGCGACGGCGACGACGGCGGAAAAATTGGTGTGGTTCGGAATTCCCAATCTTTGGGAATTTTCGTACGGACAGATCAGGATGCGCCATCAAGGCTGATCGAGAGCCTGAATCCGACGGAATCGGTTTCTTAGGAGCGGGACGTCCCCAAATATGGAGTTTCTTAATGATCACACGGTTGGGTCAAGATCCGGAGGATCAGCCGAGGCGCATAGAGGAAGACGACACTTCTGGAAAATTCCCGACTACACGCCGTGTAGTATGGGCTACACGGTGTGTGTTCATCGGCGGATTTAGCTGGAGTGTACTTCGGAAGTACACGGACAAGGGAAGGTTACAAGACCAAGGACACGCTGCGTATACCCCTCCCCGGCCAGACCCAGCCAGATACAAGGTATACCCCGTGTACTGGTACACGAGCAGATGACATAGACACAGGGAGAGACCATGTACGGGCACATGGCCAGCGTACAAGGAGCGAGCCCCAGATGCTCGGACACAACATGTGATTATTCTACATGCCATGTAGTTGCTTTCTATTCGACAAGCCAAATGACTTTGGCCGGTTACAGGGGAAGTACCCGAGGTCAAGGAATATGGCGTGCACCTTTTCTACACGCGGTATAGTTTGGTATTACTATGCTTGAACGAATGACACGGGCCGTGTACACGGGTAGTACCCGGGGTCAAGGAACATAGCGTGTAACCATACTACATGCCGTTTACCCTATCATAAATGATTTGAGGCACTTGTCTTATGTGACATGGACTAGTTTTCTTAGGGTTCGAACCCTTGATCTTTTCCCTAATGGTTCTGGTATCATTTCTATTACACAGTAGTATAATCCCTTCAGTAGAACTTCTTAAATAGAGTTGTTGGAATCCCCTCTGTGAGACTTAGAGTCAGATCCTCTATTCATTCCTGGAACCCTAGGCAGAGTTCTTGGTATCGATGTGACCAACTTTACCCGGGCATCGATCCCCTGCTTAGAGGATTAGCTTAGACTGAGTTATCGGAATCACTCCATGACTTGGCTATGATCCTCATATGAGCATCATGTTTTCAGGGTAATTGTGGAGTGTGTCCTCTCGGAATGAGTACTACATATCGCTCTTTACACATACCTAGGAGTGTGATCTCCATGTTACGTGATTAGTGGAATCTTCAAGATGGATCGTAGTGGTGGTTTCACGATAGTCGATCGTGTATGAGTATGTCTCAATATTATTTTTAAATGTTCGGCAGACATATACTGTATAGAGATGTCTATACATTTTTTGTTGTATTTTCCCTTGTTTGATTTCCTTTGTGGTTACGGGGTGTCCTACTGGGTATTGTTTTACTCACCACTGCACAGGATTTTCCCGCACGTGTCGTGTCTTGTGCAAACGAGCGAACCTTTGATAGGATTCTAGGAAAACCAAGACCGGACGGTACTCAGTGAGATCAGAAAGGCCGAGGTGTGTTCCTATGACTATAGAATGTAGTTCCAGCACCTTTTTTACAAGTTGGACTTTTTATAGACTTTCGTTTTGGTGGGCTTGTACTTTTGGCCCAGGGTCTTACTTTCTTGTACTTTACTTTCCTGTCGTACTCTATGGTTGGGTTTTTAGTGTATACATGCATTTCCATTTTTAGTAGTTTTACTTTTCAGCTTTGTGGGCTTGGAGATGTTTGTGCATGTGTACAGGTTTATAGGCAATTCCACCGATGTTAGTAGCATGCCTACTAGGTGCTAGTCACCAGCCCCTGGCCTATTGGAGGCAGGCTTGGGGAGTTGCGGCTCGGGCCACACTGGGACGAGTCGTGAAAACTTTGATATTTTTGGTTGTATGCTACACTAATATTAGATTGTAGTATACATAAAAATATACATGGATTTTATTTCACGCAAGAGAGACCTTCCTCAATAGTGTGTGTTGTACGCAATACCGAGCTTTACTAAACAATGATATATTGTTATAATATTACAATGAACTAGCTCTTATGAATATTATTAACAACATTTTTAGTTTTTTAAAATTATAATCCGTCTTTCACATTTTCTAGAACTTGGTATGAGAACAAAATCAATTTTCCATATAAAAGATGTAATTTTAAAAAATGCATTTATGCCGTCATTTTTTGGCGCACCCATTTAAATTTTTTTACAAGTTTATATGTTCAATTTGAAAAATTATACTTCTTAATTTGAATCAGGATCTAAAAAATAAATTGGATCAATTTTTGACATTATTTTGATAACCTTTATATTTTGATGAATAGTAAAAATATGCTAAATTTTAATTAAAAACAACTTTTTTCATCGACCTAATTTATATGGTTAAAATATAATATTGAATGTTTTGAAAGTATAAATTGAATATATTTTTACCATTAAATATAATTTATGTCATTATCATTAATTTTACAATGAATTCATAGGTAAGATCATTTCAATCTTTTGCAATGTTTTAACATTTAAAACCCATTTTCTCAACAGTAGGATTAACATTAAATTTTATATTGCATCTTCTATGTATGGAATTTGGAAAAATGGATTCCATATTTTTAATCAGTTGGTCAAAATTCTGTTAATAGATTATTTTTTATTTTTAGGCATTATGAATAGTAACTATGTTAAAGTTTATTTACCATAGTTAAAGATAAATAATGTAATTAAGGGTGAAAATAATGTTTTAAAATTACCCCATAACTTGTCTTCATATCATTGGTTGGTTATATTTTTCTCTAAAACAAAAATAGGTCAAAATGGAATCTATTAGAACCCCCTTGGATGAGGTTAATTGCATTATTTTATTTTATTTAAGGGAAAGTGAAATATGTCTCACTCAAACATTTTTATTTAAATAATTTTTAATATTAGGTTAAACAAAATTTAAATTTGATTATAAATAATCATTTGAAAGATTAAAAAAATTATTCATCATTTTAATTTATTTGTAATTTTTATGAAATATATAATTACCTTAATAGCTTATACATTAATGATTCCGAAATTATTTATTTAATGAAAATCAATAATATAGTTTTTATTAAAATAATAATACCCATCAAAATGACCAGAAACATGACCAAAACTTATTGGTCGAATATATATATACACCCTTATCATCCAAGGGTTGACTCGTGGACCGTTTGTAGCCTTATATATCAGATTATGACATTTATATTATTTTATTTTAAATGATTTAAAAGATGTCACCATCCTAATTTAATGACTATAATAATTTAAATGTTTTTATTTTAAGATGATAAATTCAATTAAAAGTATTATTATGAAATAAATTATATTTAGCTTCATCATAGTATTTTATTTTTAATTTTTATGCATCAAATCAGTACATTAAATAATCAGACAAAAATGTGGTAGCAATTATTTTATTAAGAGAAATATCAAATAAATGGTTTAAAATTTATTAATATAAATATTATATGAAGTAATTAAAGTTATCCAAAAAATTTATAGATGAATATGACATGTGAGTAATAAATTAAATATTTCGGATTGAATATATACCCTGTGTGTATTTTATTTAAATTCAAATAAATAAATAGTGTCAAAATTGAAACTATTGATATTTTATAAAAAACATATTATTAAAATGCTTAAAATTCAAAAAGATATTTAAAAATTATAAATTGAAATTTATATGGTCTAAAATTTCATAAATTATCCAATGAGGGAGAATTCAAAAAACATAAGTATGTAATTATAACAATTTCAAATTTTGAATATTATTACCACAAAAAAAATTAAATAGATTAAATAAGCATAAATCAAATTCATAAGGTTTAAAATAAATTAAAAACATGTATAAATTTTATTGGATAATGATATTACAACCCTATCTCATATATTATTCTAAATTGAATAATTCTTGAGGTTTATTAGGTGGGTTTTGAGTTTATTATAAATTAATATTTTGAAGGTTTCCAAAAGTGCCCCTCTCCTCTCTTATAAAAGGGCACCTCCTCCCTCTTCTCCTCACTCCATTTTAATCCTTCAATATCAGAGAACCACTGAAACTTCCTATTCTAAACCTCTGTAAATACATTATATTGGTTATGGTCTTCCCAAATGACCATCTTTAGTGCCCTAATATGATGTTTAAAAGAGGCACATCGAGGAAGAGGTAATATCTTCTACCGACTCATTCAAATTTATTTTTTCTTTTTCTTCCTCTTATTTAGTTTTTTTTATTTTAAAGTAATAACATCAGTATCACTCATATACTGATATGTTATTATGAATATAAAATAAACCTATTTCACCTCCTCTCCCTCATATGAAAAACAAAATCACCGTGCATGCGTACGTACGAAATATCATCTCCACGCTGTAGTGTAATCTATTTTCTACCACCACCTTACATGGATAGGTGTAATGGGGGAAATAATAACTATATATGATTATTATAAAATGATACTAATTATAAGATAATATATCATCCACTCCAATTCCATTCAATATTTTTTGTAGTGATATCATCGCCCAGGCATACGTATGGATTACCGTCTCCACGACGCGATGAGATTCATTCTCCATGTTTACCATTCAAGAAAGATTTTAAAGTATATGTAATGAATAATACTGATATATATGACATAATAATGATATTTTACTTATGTATGTATATATATATAATCTACTAACATCCATTCAAGTAAATAAGGAAAGGAAAACAACATTCATGCGTACATACAACCTAGTGTCTCCATTAATGATGTACTTCATTTCATTTATCTATCTATTATATATGTATATATACACTGAATATATATATGATATATAATTATTTTTTGACATTCTTGAAGTATGTAAATCAATATATAATTAATGATAGATAGAACAAAAATTCCAAACACGTATGATAAATGAAACAATTGTTACCCAAAACGTTGCTACAACATGGTATTGACAAAAGAACAAGTAATATATTGTCGTAAGTGAATCATATATGATATTATTAAAATAAAAATGATTGATGAATATGTAAATTACATTATTTAAATCATTATATAGGAGTTTCAGACACATACGATTGAAATATCTCCTAAGGTAAGGGATAATTATTCTAATCTCTTTCTTATCCGAGATTTTTTATTCGTAAGTATTTACTGAGGTTATATTTTTGAACCATGTCAATGTTTTATAAAAAAATGTTTTCATAATGTTTTTACTATTCTTCCATTTATTTTTAAAGATTTTTTTACATCTTTTAGGATTATACTATGTGGTATGGAATTAATCATTATTTTGTTTACCATACGAGGTAATTTTTGACTTTTCGGAAAAAGTTTGAGAAGAATGCTTTTATAACATATACGGCATGAAATGATTTTTACAGTTTCCTAATACCTTATTTTTATGATTCCTCCTACATATTATTTCATGATTATTTTCAATAATATCATTCTATTTTAAAGTTTCATTGCATTTTTAGAAAGTAAAATGATTTTTAAGAAGAAAGGATATTTTCCTCCAGATATCCTTTCAAGTATTTTATCAAAAATACTTCCACTAAGATGAAATTATTTAGTATTCTTATATTTCATGTCTAATGTCTCTATAATATAAATGGTTTTATTTTTCTTATGATTAAATTATATCCTTTTGTTTTATATGGATTATGTTATGATGAAATGATGTTTATGAACCCCATTTTAATCTTTGTGTTATGATGAATGATTTATGATTATTTTGTGGCACAAATTTGAATGATTTCACTATGAGATGGGTGGGACCTATATCTCCATCGAATTTATTAGGTAATGATTTATATCTCATGAGATAGACATGCCTGGAATGATAAGTAAAATATGGTTCACTAATACAGGGTTGGAACGGTAAGTAAACCCAGTTCAGTAATGGACTTTGTACACTATGATGGTCTTGGAAGGAATATCGTCGCTACTTTGGAAATCATATCATGTGATTAATGGTTTTTCACAATTACATGTTTTATTCCCATGCTATTTTATCATGATTAATGTTCCTTTGTAAACTATGCCTTACGTACTGCCATGATTTAATTCACGACTCAAGATTATGATGTTTAAACATTATGTTCATGTTTCTAAGTTAAAATTTATATGTTTTTTTATTTTCTCCATGTTTACCATTACTGAGAATTTGAGCTCACCCTTTTTATAATTTCTTTAACCAATGATATAAAGAATGGTTTTAGGTATGAAAAAAATAGGGTATGATCATTATAATAGATATTGATGATATTTCAACATGATTAGAAGATTTTGATCTGTGTTTCCAAAGAAACTAAACTATTACAGTCCTTGGGTGTCTGTTTTTGATGTGTATTAAGTATTTCTTATAAGTAATGTAATTTCCATTTATGTCAAGCTTGGGTATCTATAACTGGTATCAATGGAATTTTTTAGATAACCATTGGAAACTAGGATACGAAAACATTAGGGAGATCCATAGAGATATTTCAAAGGCATATCTAGCGATGTTCGTAAGGATATGTATATAAATGGGTTACAATCCTAGAATTATGATAACAATCATGAATATCCTAGTATTAAACCTATGATTTTAGAGATTGAATGTACTCCCCCATGATTATTTTGATTTCAAATTATTAATTTTTTCCTCTCACACTATAATTTTTGGGTTTTTGAAAATTTATGTAAAGGGAAAGATCAATTTTAATGGAGAATATGATGGACAATGGAATGGTATACATCATGAGAAACCAAATGAAATAGGATTTGGAAGGCGAAACATCGTTATTAGGCCTAATCCACAATCTCATAATATGATCAATAATCTCAAATTTGGTAAGTTTTCTAACCCATCTAATAAGAGAATGATGGAGTTTCATGTTGATCATAGAGGAAAGAATGGTCAATTTCCATCATGTAGATCACGTGGGAAGAGAAATCAGGGAGAGTGCTTCAATTGAATTGGAAGATCCTTTGGGTGTTGAAAATAAGGGCACAAAGCTAGTAATTGAAAAGGATAGGGTTCACTAAACACAATGGAAAAGAATAATAGTATTTTTAAGACATTAACAAAGATTAAATTTTTTAATTGTGGAATGTACGATCGTTATACAAACCAGGGCCCTAGAGGAAAATCTCAGGAAGAGAATCAACAAGGTCGTATGGGCAGTATTTATGTTGATGATGATGTAGAGACAAAAAATTATATATGAGATGAAAGAAGTGTTGACAAATAAAATGATGAAGCTCAGTCAATGGTTTAAGAAGGTAGTGGAATGATTGAATTTTTCTCAAGATTAATTTTGTATAAGTAATTTCATGGTACAATTGGATAATAAAAAATCTATGGATTGTTACTATATTGATTTTTCTCAATATTTTGAATGTATAAGTTGAATATAATTGGTAACCATGAAATGTTATTCGGATATTTTTTGAAATCACCAAATATGTGCATAATGATGGGATAATAGGATAATGAAATGTTTGATAGTATTAATGATCTCATTACTGATATAAGGACAATGTGATATCATGGTTTTAGTATACAGAAATTATAGGATTTTGGTATGTGGAATGTGTTAACTTTTGATAGCATTCATGTTTTCACAAAGATTCTTTGGTAATTCATGTTTCAAGAGAATACATGATTACAGAATTCACATGTTTGGAATGTGACCAACATGAAATGTCTTATGTTATACAGGGGATAAATGATGGTATTCGATTCTTGATAGATGAACTTTTTAGTAATCATTTTCTTTATACTATGAGATTGGAAGGATGTTTTTTCGATAAGCCTAAAGGTTGGAATGGATTAATTTGGACATCAGATATTATTTTTAAGGTTAAAACATTTTTTCCTAGAATTTTATAATATTATAGTTTTATAAAAAAGGACATCATGTAGGATGGGCGACAACCCATCACATCAGACAAGGTTGAAGGAATCGAACCCACAAACGACGTGTGATGAGCCTTTATCACCTACCACTGGCCAACATGATGTCCTTGGATAGTTGAAATTAGATTTATTTTATAATGCGGTATTATAGATGATGTATAAGTAAATTTTTTGAATCATATACGATTAATCTCACCATATATGTAATTATGTATATTTAATAATTTGTGCTAACCATTTTGTGATAAAGACAGATAGAATGACCTATAATTCTATCGCATGATTTGATAATACTTCAAGAATGATAAATTCAACTTCATTTCTTTAAATATAAGATAATGTTAAAATTTTCATCGAATGACCAACGATGATATTACAGTAAAATAATGCAAGTATTTATCCTTATGCGAAAATTCATCAAATTTAGGGAAATGATCTTGAAATCCAAAAATGTTGTCCTAGTACCCTCATATTTAATGAATCAGATGGTACCTCATATTATCACAAATTTAGGGCTATGTGAATGTTGGATTTTTCATATACATGTTCTCTACCACTCGTCATCAAAACGTGATGGTTAGATTTCTATTCCATATCCATATTTTCACCTATATTCTCTTATATTGAAACCCATTGTAGAGTTACATTGGGTGACCTTTATGTTTCTCACATTCCTTTTTATGATGTAGGTTTCTATGATATATACTTTCACATAGTAAACGATTTATAAACCCGACGAATTTTGAGGGAGAAATTCATTTTAAGGGGGGAATAATGTTTCACACAGTGATTTTATGGGATATATTATTTTTAATTTCATTGATATTTTCTGTTGTATGAAACACCATGATTATCTTGCAGTATACAAAAAAATATAATTGGCTAGTCTTTCACGAAAGAGTGACTTTCCTCAATAGCATGTGTTGTACACAATAACGAGTTTTACTAAGCAACGATATATTGTTATATTATTATTATGAACTAGCCATTATGAACAGTTTTGAGCAAATTTTTAATTTTATAACATTATAATTCATCTTAAATATATACTAGAACATGTTACGAGAACAAAATCAATTTTCGTATAAAAAATTTATTTTTCCAAATATGCAGTTTTGCCTTCTTTTTATTGTGCACCGTTTTTAAATCAAATTTTTGAAAATTTTATTAGTAAATTTTGATAAATTAAAATTTCTCTTCTGAATCATGATATAATAAATTATATTTGATAAATTTTTGACATTATTCTACTAACATTCATATTTTAATGAATAGTAATAATACACTAATTTTTAATTAAAATCAATTTTTTTCATCGAGAAAATTAATATGGTTAAATTATAATATTGAATGGTTTAAAATTATTAAAAGAATATATTTTTACCATTTAATAAAATTTATGTCATTACCATTAATTTTACAATGAATTCATTGGTAATATCATTTCAATCATTTGCAATATTTAACATTTTAAACCCATTTTCTCAACAGTAGGAATTATTTTAAATTATATGCAACATATTATGCGTATTGAATTTGGAAAAATGGATTCTCTATTTGGAATCAGTAGGTATAAATTATGTTAATAGGTTACTTTTTATTTTTAGAAATTATGAATAGTAACTATGAAAATGTTTATTTACCATAGTTAAAGATAAATCTGGTAATTAAGGGTAAAAATAATATTATAAAACTACCCCAACATTTATATTGCTACCATTGGTTGATTATATTTATCTATAAGAAATACATGGGTTGAAATAGAATCTTTTGGAACCCACATGGATGATATTAATACCTTTAATTTATTTTATTTAAAGGAATGTGAAATATGTCTCACTGAAACATTATTAAATCAATTATTTTTAATAAAAGGTTATACAGAATATAAATTTTATTAAAAATACTAATTTAAAATATAAAATATTTGTATTCATCATGTTTATTTATTTTTTATTTTTATGAAACATATAATTAAATTATTAGATTATACATTAATGATGTAGAAATTATTTATTTAGTGAAAAATAAATAATATTGTTTTTATTAAAATAATTATACACATCAAAAGGACCAGAAACTTGACCAAACATTATTGATCAAATATATATATTCCCTAATAATCCTCGAGTCTACTTGTAAACCATTTGGAACCTTAAAAAATATATTAAGACATTTATATTATTTTATTTTAAATGATGTAAAAGTTGTCAAATTCATAATTTAATGACTATAACAATTAATAAGTTGTGATTTTAAGATGATAAATTAAATCAAAAGTATTATTATTAAATCCACTATATTTCTCTTTATCATGGTATTTTATTTTAAATTTTTATGCAACATATCAGTATATTAAATAATCATACAAAAATGTTGTAATAATTATTTTATTAAGAGAAATATCATATAAATGTTATTAAAAATATTAATATAAATATTATATTAACTAATTTATGTTGTCCACAAATTTTATACATTAATATTACATTTTAGAAATCTATTAAATATTTATTTAGAATATATCCTCTTTCTTGATTTTATTTAAATTCAAATAAATAAATAGTGTCAAAATTGAAACTATTGATATTTAATAATAATAAAATATTAATAAATTGTTTAAAAATGACAAATATATTTAAAAATTATAAATTTAAATTTATATGGTCTAAAATATCATAAATATCCAATTATATACAATTAAAAACACATAATTAAGTATATATAACAATTTAAAATTTAGAATATTATTACCACAAATAAAATTAAATAGATTAAATAAGGATAAATTAAATTGATAAGGTTTCAAATAAATTAAAAACAAGTCTAAATTTTATAATCTAATGATATTACAGCCCTATCTCATATTATATTCCAATATGATTCATTTTTTAGGTTTTTAGGTGGGTTTTGAGTATATTATAAAATAATATTTTGGTGGCTTCCAAAAGTGCCCCTCTCCTCTCTTATAAAAAGGAACATCCTCCCTCTTCTCTTCACTCCATTTTATCCTCAAATTACGGCCAACCCCTGAAAATTACTCTTCTCTACCTCTCATGTTACATTATATAGGTGATGGTCTTCCCAAAAGCGTATCATTAGTGTCATGCGAGGAAGTTTAGTGGAGGCACATCGAGGAAGAAGTAATATCATCTACCAATTCCTTCAAATTTATATCTTCTTCTAATTACTATTCATTATTTGTTTCACTATAAAGTAATAACATCTATATCAGTAATATACTGATATGTTATTATAAATATGAATCAACTCTATTTCATCTTTTATCCATCATATTAAAAACCAAATCACTACACGTGGGTATGTGCATATTACCATCTCCACGATGTGCTGTAATCTGTCCCCCCCCCCCACCACCATACTTGGATTTGTATAATGGTGGAAATAATAACTATATATTATTATTATAAAATGATACTAATTCTGAGATATTATACTGTCCACTCGAATTCCATTCAGTATTTATGGGAATGATATCATCGCCCATGCGTACGTACGGATTACCGTCTCCACGACGCAATGAGATTCATTCTCCATGTTAACCATTCAAGAGTGATTATAATGTTTATATAATGATGAATACTAAGATATATGACATAATAATGCTACTGTATTTATATATATGTATATATATTCCATCTACTTACTTCCATTCAAGTCAATATTGAAATAAAACAACGTTCATATGTACGTAAGGCCTACCGTCTCTAGGAATGATGTATTTCATTTCATTTATCTATATATTATATATACATACAATAAATATAGATATATGATATATAATTCTTGTTTTAAATTCTAGAAGTAAATAAATTATTATATAATTAATAATATCAATAACAACAAGTCCAAAAACGTACGATAAATGAAACGATTATTACCCAAAATATTGCTTCAACATGGTTTTGACAAATGATGGGGTAATATAAAGTCATATGTGAATAATATATGATATAATTAAAATGAAAATGATTCTTGAATTATTAAATGACATTATTTAAATCGTTATACATGAGTTTTAGACATGGGTGGAAGAAATTGGACCAAAAGTAAGAGATAATTATTCAATCTCAATCTTATCTGAGATTGTTTATTATTAATTATTTACTGGGGTTATTTATATCATACATGTCCATGTTTTATAAAAAATATGTATTTATAAATTTTTTATTATTCATCCATGTATGTTTAATGTCATGTTTACCACTTTTAGGCTATTATTATGTGGTATGGAACAGATCTTTCTTCTGTTTACCTTATGAGATATTTTTTGACTTTTCTGAAAAAAGTACTTAAAGTCTGTTTTTTAACTTATACGGTACGAAAAGATTTTACATTTTCATAACATATTATTTTAATGAATCCTCCTCTACATTATTTCATTATTATTTTCAACAAAATACTTTTCTTTTAAAATTTCATGGAATTTTTTAAAAAGAAAATGATTTTTTAGAGGAAATGCTATTTTCCTCAAGAATTCATTTCAAGTGTCTTATCAAAACTACTTTCCATCTAAGATGAAATTATTTAGTATGTTTATGTTTCAAGTCTAATGTATATAATATTTACATGGATGGATTTTTCTTATGATGAAAGTCTATCCATTTGTTTTATAAGGATTATTTTCTGATGGGATGATGTTTATGAAACCCATTTTATTTATGGGGTAATGATGAATGATTTCTATTTATTTTGTAGCATAGATAAGAATGATTTCATAATGAGTTGGGTGGGACCTATATCTCCAAATAATACATAGGGTAATGATTTATATCTAATGAGACAGACATGGATGTAATGGTAAGTAAAATCATGTTCAGTAATACAGGGATGGAAAGACAAGTAATCCCTTTCAATAATGGATTTTGTCCACTATGATAGTCTTGGCAGGAATGACATGGCTACTCTGGAAATCATATCATGTGCTTAATTGTTCTCCATAATTACGTGTTTTATTACAATGTTATTTTATCATGATAAATGTTCCTTTCTGATATATTCCATACATACTGCCATGATTTATTTCACGACTCAAGATTTTGATGTTTAAACATTATGTTCGTGTTTCTATGTTCAAATGTATATGTTTTTTTATTTTATCCATGATTACCCTTATTATTATTTGAGCTCACCCCTTTTCTGTTTTCTTTTCCATAGGATATTAAGTAGTGTTTTAGGTTAGAAAACAAATAGGGTAAGATCATTATAGGAGATGTTGAGGATCATTCACCTTGAATAGGAGATTTTGTTCCGAGTTTCCAATGACACTAAACTATAAAGGTCTTTGGGTGTCTATTTTTTTGTGAATTAAGTATTCTGAAAATGTAATGTAATGTCCATGTACACCAAACATGGGCCTCTATAGTTGGTATTAGAGGAATGGTTTAGATAACCATTGGAAACTAGGACGAGAAAACATTAGGGATATCCCTATAGATATTTATATGGTATATCTAGGGATGACCATAAGGTTAAGTATAAGTATAGGTTACAATCCTAGAATTATGATAATGATCATGAATAATCTAGGATTAAACCTATGATGTTAGATATTGAAAGTACACCTCCTTGATTGTGTTGTTTTCCTAATATTATTTTTACCTTTCACTCTATTATTTTTTGGTTTTGAATATGGCTGAAAATAGGAATATTAATGTTAACGGATAATATGATGGACAATGAATTGATATTCATCATGAGAAACCAAATGAAATGGGACTTGGTAAGTGAAACATTGTTATTATGCCTAATCAACAATATCTTAAAATGATCAATAATCTCAACTTTGGTAAGTTTCCTGACTCATATAATAAGAGAATGATGGAGTTTCATGATCATCATAGAAGAAATAATGCTCAACCTCCCTCATGTAAATCATGTGGGAAGAGGCATCCGAGATAATGTTTCAAAGGAACTGGAACATGCTTTGGGTGTATAAAATAAGCACACAAAGCGAGTAATTGAATGTCAATAGGATCAGTAAACACAATGGACAATGATAATGGTATTTCTAAGACATCAACAACAGTTAAATAATTTAAATGTGGAATGTACGAGCATTATGAAAACCAATTACCTAAGGGAAAGACTCATGAAGAGAATCAGCAGGGTCATATGGGTAGTATTTCTATTGATGATGATGAAGAGACAACAAATTATAAATGAGATTAAAGAAGTGTTGAGAAATAAAATGAAGAAGCTTAGTCAATGGTTTAAGAAGTTAGTGGGATGATTGAATGTTTATCATGAGTAATGTTGTATAAGTAATTTCATGGTACTATGGAATAATGAAACATCTAAATATTGTTACTCTATTGTTGTTCCTAAATATTTTTAAAGTATATGTTGAATGGTATTGCTAACCATGAAAGGTTATTCAGATATATTTGGAAGGCACCAAATTTGCGCATATTGAAGGGAGAAGAAGATACTGAAATTTTTAATAGCAGTAATGAGCTCATGACTGATATAAGGACAAAGTGATATCATTCATTGAGTATAATGAAATTTTAGGATTTTGGTATGTGGAAAGAGTAATCTTTTGACAGTATTCATGTTTTCACAATGATTCTATGGTAAATCAAGTTTCATGAGAATTCATGATTAAGGAATTCACATGTTTGGAATGTGACCAACATGATTTATTTTATGTTATACAAGGGATAAATGATGTTATTAAATGCTTGGTAGATGACCATTCTAGTAATAGTTTTCTTTACACAATGATATTGGATAGACGTATTTTTTATAAGCCTAATGGTTGTAATGGATTCAGTTGGACATGAGATAGTATTGTTTAAGGATAACACTTTTTTTCTAGAATATTATATTAATATAGCTTTATAAAAAAGGACAACCTTCAGGATGGGAGACAACCCATCACCTCAGACAAGGTTACAGAAAAGTTACCTAGAATGGAAGTTTGACATGCCTTTATTGGCAACCACTGACCAACAGGATGTCACTGGTTAGTAGCAATTAGTTTTATATTATTAAACGATATGATAGATGATGTATAAGTCCCTTTTGGAATCATAGACGGTTAATATCACCATATATAGACTTATGTATATTTAATATTTTGTGATAAACATTTTGTGATAAAGACAGATGGAATGACATGTAATTCTATTGCATGATCTACTAATACTTCAAGAATGACAGATTCAATGTAGTTTCATTAAATAAGATATGAAGTAAAATTTGTTCTTTGAATGACCAATGATTATTTTACAATAAAATCAAGTATGTAATTATCATTATGAAAAAATTCATCAACATTAGGGAAATTATCTTGAAAACCAAAAAATCCGTCCTTGTACCCTCATTTTAGATGAATCAGGTTGTACCATATATCATCACAAATTTTTGGCTTTGTGATTGTTGGTTTTTTCAATGCCATGTTTCTCTACCACTCTTCATCAGAACATTGTGGTTAGATTTATCTTCTATATCCATATTTTCACCTATATTCTCTTATGTAGAAACACGGTTTTGAGTTACATTGGGTTAAAGTTATGATTATAACTTTCATTTTTAAAATTATGTTTTAATATTAATTTTTACGATGTGGGTTTCTATGAAATATAATTTCACATAGAAAATGATTTATAACCCCGACGAATTTCGAGGGAGAAATTCATTTTAAGTGGGGTAGAATGTAACACCCAGAGATTTTATGAGATTATTATTTTTAATTTCATTTATATTTTCAGTTGTAAGCTACAAAATAATATCTTTCAGTATACACAAAAATATACTTGGCTTGTGCTGCACGCCCAAGTGACCTTCCTCAATAGCGTGTGTCGTACGCAGTACTGAGTTTCAGTAAAAAACGATATATTGTTGTAATATTATTATGAGCTAGCCGTTATGAATATTATTAACCACATTTTGAATTTTATAACATTATAATTCAAATAACACATTTTTTAGAACATGGTATGAGAAAAAAATTAATTTTCGTATAAAGGATGTATTTAAAAAAAATGCAGTTTTGCCGTCTTTTTATGGTGCACCCACGTTAAATAAAATTTTTGACAAGTTTATCTAATAAATATGACAATTTAAACATTTTTTGAATCAGTATATAAAAAATTATACTTGATAAACTTTTGACATTATTCTGATAACCTTTATATTTTGATGAATAGTAGAAATGCGCTAAATTTTAATTAAATACAAATTTTTTTCATCGAGATAATGTATATTGTTAAAATATAATATTTAATGGTTTTAAAGTATAAATAGAATATATTTTTACCATTTAATATAATTTATGTCATTATCATTAATTTTACAATGAATTTAATGGTAAAATCATTTTAATCTTTTGCAATATTTTATCTATTAAAACCCATTTTCTCAACAGTGGGATATATTTTAAATTAAATATTTCATATTATGTTTATTTAATTTAAAAAATACTATAAAAAATCTGGTATCATTAGGTCCCAAATATTTTAATAGTCTACTTTTTATTTTTAGGCATTGTGAATAGTTACAACGGTAAATTTTATTTACCATAGTTAAAGGTCAATCAGGTAATTAAGGGTAAAAATAATATTATAAAATTACGCCAAAATTTGTCTTGATATCATTGGTTTATTATATTTCTCTATAAAACATACATGGGTTGAAATGGAATCTATTGGAACCCATTTGGATGATATTAAGACCGTTATTTTATTTTATTTTACGGAAAGTGAAATATGTCTCACCCAAACATTATTAATTAAATTGTTTTTATTATAAGATAATACAAAATATAAATTAGTTTATAAATACTGAATTGAAATATAAAATATTTTTCTTCATCATGGTAATTTATTTGTATTTTTAAAAAAATATATAATTACATTAATAACTTATAAATTAATGATGCACAAATTATTTATTTAGTGAAGAATCAATAATATGTTATATATTATGATAATAGTACCCATCAAAAGGACCATAAACCTGACAAAAACATATTTTTATAATATATATATACCTTAATCATCTAATGGTGTACTTGTGGATCATTTGGATCCTTATATAATTGATTATGACATTTATACAATTTTATTTTAAATGATGTTAAAGTTGTAACCTTTATAATTTAATTACTATAAAAAATTGAGTGTTTTTATTTGAAGATGATAAATTAAATTACAAGTATTCATAGGAAATACATTATATATATCTTCATCTTTGTATTTTATTTTTAATTTTTATTCAAAAAATATGTATGTTAAATAATCATACAAAAATGTGGTAGCAATTATTTTATTAAGGGAAATATCAAATAAATTGTTTTAAATATATTAAAAAAAATATTGTATGAATTAATTACTATTCTCCACAAAATATAAAGATAAATTAGACATGTTAGGAATATATTAAATATTTTGGTTCGAATATATCATCTGTGTGGATTTTAATTAAATTCAAATAAATAAATAGTGTCCAAATAATAACTATTGATATTTTATAAAAATAATATATTATTAAATTGTATAAAAATCACAAATACATTTAAAAATTATAAATTGAATTTTATACGGTCTAAAATGTCAAAATGTATACAATTATGGACAATTCAAAACACATAATTATATATTATTAACAACTCAAAAATTTAGAATATTATTACCACACATAAAATTAAATAGATTAAATAAGAATAAATCAAATTTATAAGGTTTAAAATAAATTCCAAAAATTACTAAATTTTGTTGGATGATGATATTACAAACCTATCTCATATTAGTTTCTAATTTTTATCATTTTGATGGTTTTTTAGGTGGGTTTTGAGTTTATTATAAATTAATATTTTGGATGTTTCCAAAAGTGCCCCTCTCCTCTCATATAAAAGGGCACCTTCTCCCTCTTCCCTTTACTCCATTTTAAGCCTTCAATCTCAGCTAACACCAGAAAATTAATCTTTGAAACCTCTCTAGTAACATTATAGAGGTTATCTTCTTCCCAAGATACCAACTTTAGTTGCCTCAGAGGATCATTAAAGGAGGCACTTCGAGGAATAGGTAATATCTTTTACCGATTCATTCAATATTATTTATTCTTGTACATCCTAATCTTTAGTTGTTTATTATAATGTAATAACATCAGTATCATGAATTTACTAATATTTTATTATAAATATGAAATAACCCATTTTCACCTTCTATCCAACATTTGAAAAACAAAATCACCGTGCATGCATACTTACAAAATATCGTCTCCATACTGTGGTGTAATCTGTTTTCCCCCACCACCATAATTGGATGGATATAATGTTATAAATAATAACTATATATGATTATTATAACATGATACAAATTATGAGATATTATATCGTCCACTCCAATTCCATTAAATAATTATGAGAATGATATCATCGCTCGTGTGTACGTACGGATTACCGTCTCCACGATGCGATGAGATTCATTCCCCATGTTAACCATTCAAGATTGATTATAAAGTATAAATAATAAATAATACTAACATATATGTCATAATAATTATACTTCATTTATATATATATATATTTCATGTGCATACTTCCATTTACATCAATTAGGAAAGGAAAACAGAATTCATGCATACGTACGACCTACTGTCTCTATGAACGATGTATTTTATTTAATTTATCTCTATGTTATATATATATACACACTGAATATATATATGATATATAAATTTTATTTTACATTCTGGAAGTAATTAGACCATTATATGAGATATAATATCAAGAACAACAACTCGAAACATGTACGATAAATGAAATGATGATTACCCAAAACGTTGCTTCAACATGTTATTAACAAATGGACGGGTAATATAATGTTGTAAGTGAATCATGTATGATAACATTAAAATGACTAAGATTCTTGAATAAGTCAATGAATTTATTTAAATCATTATTCAGGAGTATTGAACACGTACGAAAGAAATTAGACCTATGGTAAGGGATAATTGTTCCAATTTCGTCCTTATCTAATATAGTTTATTCATAAGTATTAACTGGGGTTATATTCATCATCCATGTGCATGTTTTATAAAAAAAAAATTTCATAAATTTTTAATTATTCTTCCATGAATGTTTAAATTCGTGTTTACCTCTTTTTTTCTTTTACTATGTGGTATAGAAGAAATATTTCTTATGTTTACCATATGAGTTACTTTTTGACTTTTCCGCCAAAAGTACAAGTAGAATGTTTTTTAACATATAGGTCATGATAATATTTTTTAAATTTCATAATATATCGAACCATACTTTACATACATTCTTAATACATCAAAATTGAAGCACACTTATTACAACATATAACAAAACCAGGAAAGGATCGTATAGGTTTAGTGACTTTAGAAACTGGGAAACCAAAACAACTAGTTCATAAATCATCTACATTGTATCCCATTTATTTAATCATATCTAGAGTCTCTTTTGAAATATCCTACTTAATAACCTTCTTCCTGACCTGGGGAAAGAAAACATACAAAAGGGTGAGCTAAAATGAGCAGTAATGGTAAAAAAAGACATATCAATTACATCATATTCATAAGAGCATAACATTTTGGAAATCATAACCTACAAAGAGATCATAATTTCATAATCATGGGATAAATCATAGAAGTGAAATGTAATCCCAATAGTCATAACTTAAAACATTAAAGTTTGTGGGATACACATATAATCATATAGAATCATTTCTTAGTAGTCAAGACTCATAGCCAAGACTATCTTAGCGGACAAAGTCCATTTCTGAACTGAGTTCACTCCTTGTTTCATTCTTGTTTCACTGAACTGGTTTAACCTGCCGTTCCAGCCATGTCTATCTCATGAGATATAAATCATTACACAACACATTGTAAGTAGATATAAGTCCCACCCATCTCATAATGAAACCATTCTTATGTGTGCCACAAAATCATAAATCATACATCATAGCATAACCCATGTAATAAAAATGGGAATCTTACACATCATAACATAATCCATATAAGATGAAAGGAAATCATAAAAATAATTCCATTATAACATAATCAAATCAATCTAAAAGTAGGGATTTAAACATAACCCTATATTAACTTAGATGGGAAATAATTTTGATAAAACACTTGAACTCCATTCTTGAGGAAAATATCCTTTCTACTTAAAAACATTTCTCATTTCATAACATGTCATATAATTTTAAATTAAAATAAGTTGATTAAAAATAAACTTGAAAACTTATAATGTAATCTTCTTGGAAACATTTTTTAAAAAATACATTCATGACGTATACGTTAAAAAACATTCTTCTCGTACTTCTGTCGGAAAAGTCAAAAAGTACCTCGTACGAAAAATGACCAATGATTCCATTCATATATTTTACTAAAAACTCACCCAATGGTAAAATTGGATTTAGAAAATTGTATATGGACGTAAATAATATTACATATTTAGGAAACATATGTTTGGATGATAAAATACACCCCAGTAAATATCAAAGTATAAACAATCTCGGATAAAAATGAGATTGTGAGATTTTCCATTACCTTAGTTATGATTTGCTTCGTAAGTGTCCGAACCTCATGTATAATGATTTAAATAATTTCATTGACTTATTCAAGAATCATACATAATTTTATGATATTATATACGTTCATATTATTAGCTTCTTATTCTCAATATTTCATTGCTACTTGTTATTCTGGTGTTTATAACTTTTTTTTCTTATGCGTGTTTTGTCGAATAAATTCGTATTCTTCTTTTTAGGTTATACATACCTCATTTAAAAAATGGTATTAGTGTAATATATATCATATGAATTCATTCAATTCATTTATATAATAATTATTCAACGAAGATCATGTAGAACGAGTCGCATCACATCGTGGAGACGGTATTTGGTACGTATGCACGGGCGATGATATTGTTCCCATGATCGTGGAATTGAATTGGAGTGTATGTACATTATTTCAGAATCAAAATCACTTTTCAATAATCATATATAGTTATTATTTACACCATTATAACCATCCAATTAAGGTGGTGGTGGAAAATAGATTACACCACAGCGTGGAGACGGTATTCCGTACGTACGCATGCGCGGTGATTTCGTTTTCCATAGGATGGATATATGATGAAATAAGGTTGTTTCATACTAATAATAACATAATAGTATATTAGTGATACTGATGTTATTACTTCATAATGAAACAACTATATAAGAATAAGTGTAAGAAGAAATAAAGTTGAAAGAATCAGTGACGGATATTACCTCTTATTTGAAGTGCCTCTTTCAGACCACCTCTTAGGGCACTAAACATGGTCTTTGAAGAAGACCAGGACCTCTAGGAAGTTTCTAGGGAAGTGTAGAAGATAATTTGGCAGTGTTTGGCCGATATTTAAGGCACAAAGTTGTGTGAGGAAGAGAGGGAGAGGTTCCCTTTTGTAAGGGAGGAGAGGGGCACCTTAGGAAAAACAAAAAATATTATTTTATTATAAAGTCATATTCGGGTTTTAATAGATCCAAATTGATTTCATTAAAATATAAGGTGGGTATGGGTCAAAATCCTATCATCCAATAGAATTTAAACAAGTTTAGGTATCTATTTTAACCATTTTCATTTAGATTTATCTTTAAGATAGATAATTTAACTTTTACCGTGTCTTTTAGTTTTCTTAATCTATATGGTTAATAAACATACTGTAACAAGACAAACGAAACCAGATATGTTTATTATTAATATATATAACCATATATATGTCATTTGGCAAACCCTTATATTTTTAGGAATAAAATAACAATTAATAATATATTATTTGTTTTAAAAACTATTTTATGTCAATTTTGACACTATTTGGTAAATGATTTTTGTGAAAATCATAACAGAACGATTAGTTCAAACAAATATACTTAAATCAATACTAACATGTCAAACTAACCTATAAAATTATTGTAATTCATAAAAAGTCTCAAATTACATTTATTTGGGTATTTATAACATCAATTATGTCAATACTTCATTAATAAGATAATTACTACATCATCATTGTGTCATAAATAAATTAACTTATTTATTGTCTAAAAATTACAAATAAAACTCCCTTATGCAGGCAATCTTTCTAGCTTTCTAATTAATATTTATAGTCGAATTTATCTTATGTATTACCCTATATTAAAAATGATTTTGTAATTAAACGTTTATTTTAACTATTTTATCCCTTATTTAAATAAATTAATAATAAATGTCCTAATCTAATCCAAGTGGGTCTAAATGGTCATATTTTATTCCTAATGTTTTTTTGGTCGAATTAAACTTATCCAATGGAATTAAGACATGTGTTAGGGTAATAATAAAAACATTTTTACCCTTAATTTCCCTATTTACTTTTAACCGTGGTAAAAAAAATTAAAAATTACTTTTCACCAAAAATTATTTTCATCTCATCGAACCACATTTTATTCCTTGATATTAACCGTGTCTCTCCGATTTTCGAAATTCCACTCACAGAAGTATTAAAATTACGTTTTATGTAAATTTTCAAATTCTCTTAGGAGTGGGTAAAAGACGGTGAAAAGTTCAATAAAATTTTTATATATCTAAAATTATTATAAAATGACTCCAATGAATTTCATTGATCTTATATAGGTATTATGTAACAATTTTGACCTAAATTAAATTTAAATAAAATATATAATTATTTAAATAAAAAGTAGTTTTTTAAATAGTATCCCAGTGTTTTCACTATTCTTCAAAAATTGGAAGTTTTCAGTAAAATACCAAAATTTCACGCTAGGATATTTTATAAATTCCGAATCCAAAAATGAAGTCCATTTTGAAAAATAATATTGTCAAAATTTCATAAAGGGGGTATTAATATTCATAACTGCTAGTTTTAGTAATATTTTATTAGCATATCTTGGTTTAGTGAAACTCGGTATTGCGCACGATGCAAGATATCGAGGAAGGTCGTGATTGTGTGTAAAGCAAGCCAAGATAGTGTTGTGTATAGTGAAAGATTCCTTTGATGATTTATATAACACAATAACAAAATATTTCTCATAAAAGTCTCAAGTGTTACATTCTACCCCCCTTAAAATGAATTTCACCCTCGAAATTATTCACATTGTAACAAACAGATGAGGATACCTCTCCGTCATCATATCCTCAAGCTCCAGTATAGATTTTTCAAATTGGTGGTTCTTCCATAAAACATTCACCAAGCGAGTGGTCTTGTTCTGTAGGACTTTTTGGCTATGATCCAGAATCTTTATCGGTTGTTCTTCATAAGAATGATCTTGCTTCAGCGGTACAACTTCTGAGCTGAGTACATGTGATGCATCAGGTATGTACTTTCTCAGGAGAGATACATGGAACACATCATGAACCTGGGAGAGATTCGGTGGAAGCACCAATCGGTAAGCTACCTTCGCAATACGATCCAGTATTTCGAAAGGATCGATATACCTAGGGCTCAGCTGTCCCTTCTTTCCAAATCTCATGACCCTCTTCCATGGAAATATTTGTAAGAACACTTTATCACCCACTTCAAACTCTAGGTCTTTTCTTCCATTGTCGGCATAACTTTTTTTTCGACTCTGAACTGATCTTATGTGTTGTTAAATATATCTGACCTTTTCTGCCATCTCATCAACAAGATCATGACCTAATAGCATTCTTTCCCCAACTTCATCCCCGCAAGTTGGAGTCATGCATTTTTTTCCATAGAGAGCTTCATAATGTGCCATCTGAATACTGGAGGGAAAGCTATTATTATAAGAAAATTCCACCAAAGGTAGGTGTTGATCCCAAACACCTTTGAAATACATAGAGCAAGCCCTCAACCTTGAATTCAGTAACATTTATCACCTTTTTTTGTAACTCTACATCATCTTTCTGTGCCTATTAAATCTTCACATGTTTAGATGGTTGAACATTCAATTGAGAAAGATATGATTTTTCCCCTTCCATTATAATTCCAAGACCCATCCTTTGTAAATCCTTAAATATAGGATCTTTTGTGATCCTCATCCTGGATAAGCTAGCATGGTCTTGTTGACTTGATACATCTACCACCTTGTTTTCTTTCCCAGGGTGGTAATGAATTGAGCAGTCATAATCCTTAATCATCTCCAACCATATTATTTGTCCCATATTCAACTCCTTTTGTGTGAAAATATACCTTAAACATTTATGATCAGTATAAATATCACCCCATTATCTATAAAGATAATGACTCCAAATCATTAATGCAACTATTACCGCAGTTAACTCCAAATCATGAGTTGGGTAATTTTGCTCATTGATTTTCAACTGTCGTGAGGAATTAGCTATCACCATATCATTTTTCATAAGAACACACCCCAGCCCCTTCTTGGATGCATCACTATAGATCACAAACCTTTCTCCACTATAAGGCAGAGTGAGCACAGGTGCAATGGATAACCTTTTTTTCAACTCCTTGAAATTCACTTCACATTCCTCCGTCCACACAAACATAACATCTTTTAGAGTCAACCTAGTGAGTGTATTAGATAATCATGAAAAGTATTTAACAAAACATCAATAATATCCATCCAAACCAAGAAAACTTTGGATCTCAGTTACTGTTGTTGGTCTCGACCATCTTTCGATAACCTTTGTTTTTGTTGGATCCATAGATATCCCATATTTTGAGATTATGTGACCAAAAAATGAAACTTTTTGAAACCAAAATTCACACTTGGTAAATTTGGCATAAATCTTCTCTTTTCTCAGGGTCATCAATATAATTCTCAAATGATCTTCATGTTCTTCCTTTCTCTTTGAATAGACAAGAATATCATCTTTAAAGACTACAAAAAATTGATCAAGACAGTCTCTAAAGACACTACTCATCAGATCCATGAAGAGAGCTAGGGCATTAGTAAGACCAAATGGCATCACTATAAATTCATAGTGTCCATACCTTGTACGGAAAGCCGTCTTTGGTATATCCTCCCTTTTGACCCTTAATTGATGATACCCTAAATGAAGATCAATCTAGGAAAAGTATTGAGCTCCGCGTAGTTGGTCAAATAAGTCATCAATGCGTGGGAGAGGATATTTGTTCTTGATAGTGATCTTGTTAAGTTCTCGATAATCAATGTAGAGTCTCATTGATCCATCTTTCTTCTTAACAAACAGAACACGTGCTCCCCAAGGTGATGCACTAGGGAATATGAATCCCTTATAAAGATTCTCTTGGAGTTTCTTCTTCTATTCTTGCAACTCAATTGGGGGCATTCTATAAGGTGTCTTTGAAATAAGCAAATAACCTGGTACGAGTTCTATTGAAAACTCAACTTCATGATTTGGTGGAGACCTGGAAATTCCTCTAGAAAGACATCATCAAACTCCCATACAATGTGAATATTCTTAATCATGAGTTTCTCACCAACCATTTGATATAAATAAACTTCATTTAGTGGAATCAAACCCTATAATATGGAAGAAATTTCCACTAGAAAGTTATGTTCATCCTTTCCTCGATAGATGATCGTAGATTGATATTGAATATGAAATGTGACATCCCTTATTTAGAAATTGATATGAGCTCCATATAGAGAAAGAAAATCAATGACAAAAATCACTTCAAATTCCACTATAGGAAGGATCAGAAGATTTTCATGAAGCACTATCCCACAAACATTCATCAGAGAAGAATTATAAACTGTTGATGCCACTGTTGTGCCATTAGGGGTTGTCAGAGCTAACTCAACATCTAATCGTTGAGGTAATACGGTGATACCCTTAGAAAATTCTTCATAAATAAAAGAGTGGGTGGATCCATAATGAAATAAAACATTTGCTACTTTAGAGTGGATGGTAATTGTACCTTTCACAACTTCGTTATCATACTCCACATTGCTGATAGAAATTGCATGTGACATTCTTTGTCTTTTTCCTTAAGAGTTTTTTGACGTCGATCATCATCATCAACCCTTGGATTAGGGCATTTTTTAGCATAATTCCCCATTTCCTTGCACTTGAAACATTGAAGTTTATTAGGTTCATTCTGTGTATCCCTTCCTTTTTTTGCATCATTAGACATCTTCTTTCCATTAATTAGACATTCAATTTCTCGATGACCTTCTTTTCCACACTTATAACATTTTCTTGTCCCCATAAGAAAATTTCCCCCATGTTTATTTCCACACTTTGATCATAAGGAAAAACACATCTTCTTTTCCTTGTGCTCTTTAGATTTTCCTTTGAATTCCATTTTCCTCTTCTTATCAAACCCATGTGACTGATGGGTTACACCAATCTCCATCTCAACCTTGACAGAACATAGAACAATATCCTCGTAGCTATTAAAGTCCCTTATGGCTAACGCCCTTCGAAAAATTGGTTTTAATCCACTAAAAAATCTATCAATCTTACTCTCAGGTTGGATAATAATCCTAGAAGCGTACCTTGCAAGTCTTATAAAATTTGCTTCGTAGGTACCAACAGACTCATCATCCTTTTTCATTAATTCAAGAAACTCCTTCTCCATCTTTGTTCGGAGAATACGAGGGATGTACTTATTGAAAAACAAGTTCTTGAACTCGTCCCATTCCATGGACACAATTTCATCCCTTTTTCCATTTATTCTTAATAATATTCCACCATTGATCAGCTTCACCTTCCAAATGATAAACTGCTAAGATAAATTTATCATGTTCAGAACATTGAAGAATTTAAAATATCTTTTCAGTGGTACTGATACATTGTTCAACCACTAATGGATCATAAGACCCGTTGAATGAAGGAGGACGCTGCCTCATGAAGGATTCAACAGAATGTTTCTCCTTCCTTTGCTCGTTTGGAAGTCCTGCATGATTAATATCTTGAGAATGTTGTGTGATCATGGCTACAATATTTTTCATTCCATCTCCCATAACGTTAGGTTGCTCAGGGGGACAATCATTGCATTTCCCATCACATTCTGCATTAACACCGTTCCTTCAGGTTCCATTCATTGACTAAAACCAAGAAGAGTAGTGTGAGAAACACTAATTATAATAGTAAAAACACATAATCAAGAATAAAATTTCACACTTAAGGTCTTATCATAGGTTTTTCATGGACATTTCTAAAACACTAAGAATGTCTTCTATGCTTATACTTATCCTTAGGGTTCTTACTAAGGCTTTCACATCCTAGTTTCCAAAGGTTGACTATACCTTTCCACTGATACCAACTACAACGACACATACTTTACATACATTGTTAATACTAAAAAAATGGATGCACACTTATTACAACATATAACAAAACCAGGAATGGACCGTATAGGTATAGTGTCTTTAGATACTAGGAAACATAAACAACTATTTCAAAAATCATCTACATTGTCTCCCATTTATTTCATCATATTTATAGTCCATTTTGGCATATCCTACTTAATAACCATCTTCCTGACCTGGGGACAGAAAAAATAGAAAAGGGTGAGCTCAAATTCTCAGTATGGGTAAACAAAAGAAATATCAATTACATCATATTCATAAGAGCATAACATTTTGGAAATCATAACCTGCAAACAGATCATAATTTCTAATTCATGGGATAAATCATAGAAGATAAATGTAGTCCCAATAATCATAACATAAAACATGAAGCTTTGTGGAATACACACATAATCATAGAGAATCATTTCTTAGTATTCAAGACTCATAGCCAAGACTATCTTAGCAGATAAAGTCCATTTCTGAACTGATTTCACTCCTCGTTTCAGTCCTATTTCACTAAACCGGTTTAACCTGCCGTTCCAGCCATGTCTATCTCATGAGATATAAATCTTTACCCAATGAATTGGAGGTAGATATAGGTCCCACCCATCTCATAATGAAACCATTCTTATGTGTTCCACAAAATCATAAATCATACATCATAGCATAACCCATATAATAAAAATGGCAATCTTAAACATCATAACATAATTCATATAAGATGAAAGGACATCATAATAATAATTCCATCATAACATAATCAAATTAATGTAAAAATATGGATAGAAACAGAACCCTATATTATCTTGGATGGAACATAATTTTGATAAAAGTAATCTTCTTGGAAAAAATGTTTTAATAATCCATTCATGCCGTATAAGTTAAAAAAACATTCTTCTCGTACTTTTTTCGGAAAAGTAAAAAAGCACCTCGTACGAAAAACGACAAAAGATTCCTTCCATATATTTTAATAAAAACTCACCGAAGGGTAAAATTGGATTTAAAAAATTGTATATGGATGAAAATAATATTATATATTGAGGAAACATGGATGTTGATGATAAAATACAACCTAGTAAATACCAAAGTATAAAAAATCTCAGATAAAATTGAGATTGTGAGATTTTCCCTTACCTTAGGTCTGATTTGCTTCGTAAGTGTCCGAACCTCCTGTATAATTATTTAAATAATTTCATTAAAATATTCCAGAATCATACTAATTTTTATGATATTGTATATTTTCATATTATTATCTTCTTATTAGTAATATTTCATTGCTACTTGTTATTCGAGTGTTTATTACTTTTTGTTCTTATGCGTGTTTTGTCGAATAATTTCTTAATCTTATTTTTTGGTTATAGATACCTCATTTCCAGAATTTTATTTGTCTAATAAATATCATATTAATTAATTCAATTCATTTATATAATAATTATGCAATGAAGATCATGTAGAACAAGTCTCATCACATCGTGGAGTCGGTATTCCGTACGTACGCACGAGCGATGATATCGTTCCCATGTTCGTGGAATTTTATTGGACTGAATGTATACTATTTCAGAATCAATATCACTTTACAATAATCATATAAAGTTTTTATTTATACCATTAAACCCATCCAAGTAAGGCGGTGGTGGAAAATAGATTACACCACCGCTTGGAGACGGTGTTCTGTCTGTACGCACGGGTGGTGATTTTGTTTTCCATAGGATGGATATATGGTGAAATAGGGTTGTTTAATACTTATAATAACATACCAATATATGAGTGATACTGATTTTATTACTTCAAAATGAAACAACTAAAGATGAAGAAGAAGTGGAAGAAAAAATAAAGTTGAAAGAATAGGTAACAGACATTACTTCTTCTTTGAAGCGCCTCTTTGAGAACTCCTCTTAGGGCACTAAAATTGGTATGTTAACAAGACCGGAACTTCTAGGATGTTTATAGGGAAGTGGAGAAGCTAATTTTTCAGGGTTTGGCCGAGCATTAAGGCTCCATGTGTTGTGCGGAAGAGAGGGAGGAGGTGCCCTTTTATAAGGGAGGAGAGGGGCACCTTTGATATAACAAAAAATATTATTTTATTATAAAGTCATATTCGGTTTTTAATAGCTCCAAATTTAGTAACATAGAATCTATGTTGGGGATGGGTCGAAATACTCTCATCTAATAGATTTTAGACAAGTTTAGGTTTCTATTTTAACCTTATCATTTAGATTTAACTTTAAGTTAAATAATTTTTCTTTTACTGTGTCTTCTTGTTTTCTTACACTATATGGATAAAAAACATACTATTACAAGACAAATGAACCCAAATATGTTTATTATTAATATATATAACCATATCTAAGTCATTTGGCTGAAACATAGATTTTTAGGAATGAAATAACAATTAATAATATAATATTTATTTTAAAAACTATTTTATGTCAATTTTGACACTATTTGGAAATTGATTTTTGTAAAAATTATAACAGAATTATTAGTTCAAAAAAAGTTAATTAAATCCATACTAACATGTCATATTAACCTATAAAATTATTTGAATTCATAAAAAGCCTCACATTACATTTATTTGGGTATTTATAACATCAATTATGTCAATATTTCATTAATAAGATAATTACTGAATCATCATTGTGTAATAAATAAATTTAATTATATATTGTCTAAAAATTACAAATAAAATACCATTATGTAGTAAATCGTTTTATCTTTCTAATGAATATTTATAGCCTAATTTATCTTATATATAACCCTATATTAAAATTTATTTAGTTATTAAACATTGATTTTAACTATTTTAACCCTTCTTTAAATAAATTAATAATAAATGTCATAATCTAATCCAAGTGGGATTAAATGGTCATATTTTATTCCTACTATTTTTTTGGTCGAATTAGACTTATCCAATATAATTAGGACATGTGTTAGGGTAATAAAAATATCATTTTTACCCTTAATTTCCCTATTTACTTTTAACCGTGGAAGAAAAAGTGAAAAGTTACTATTCAGAAAAAATTATTTTCATCTCATTGAACCACATTTTAGTCCTTGATATTAACCGTGTCTCTCAGATTTTCGAAATTCCACTCACAGATTTAGTAAAGTTATGTTTTATGTAAATTTGATATTCTCCTAGGAGGTGGGTAAAAGACGGTAAATAGTTCAATAAAAATTTTATATATCTAAAATTATTATAAAATGACTCCAATGAATTTCATTGAACTTATATATGTATTATGTATCAATTTTTATCTAAAATAAATTTAAATAAAATAAATAATTATTTAAATAAAAAGTAGGTTTTTAAATAGTAACCGGTGTTTTCACTATTCATAAAAAATTGAATGTTTTCAGAAAAATACCAATATTTCACCATATTCTAATTTAACTATTCCGAATCCAAAAATGAATTCCATTTTGAAAAATAAAATTTCAGAAATTTCAAAAATTGGGTATTAATATTCATAATGGCTAGTTTTAGTAATATTTTAGTAGCATGTCATTGTTTAGTGAAACTCGGTATTGCGTACGACACAAGCTATCTAGGAAGGTCGCCATTGCGTGTAAAGAAAGCCAAGATAGTGTTGTGTATAGTGAATGATTCCTTTGATGATATATATAACATAAAAACAAAATATTTCTCATAAAAGTCTCAAGTGTTACACATAACGCCTTATTTTCATGAAGCTTCCTCTACAATATTTCATGATTATTTTCAGCAAAATCATTTTCTTTTAAAATTTCATCTCATTTTGAAAAAAGAAAATGATTTTGAGGAATAAATAATATTTTCCTCAAGAATTCATTTGAAGTGTCATATAAAAACTATTTTCCATCAAAGAGGACATTATTTCGTTTGTTTATGTTTAAAGTCTATTGTATCTATTATTTACATGGTTTGCTTTTTATTATGATAAAATGATATCCATTTATTTTATATGGATTATGTTATGATGAGATGATGTTTATGAAACCCATTTAATATTTTGGTTATGATGAATTATTTATGTTTAATGTTTGTCACAAATAATAATGATTTCATTATGAGATTGGTGGGACCTATATCTCCCTCCATTGCATTGAGTAAGATTTATATCTCATGGTATATGCATGAATGTAATAGAATGAAAAATCTTGTTTAGTAATACAGGGCTGGAACAGCAAGTAAACACTGTTCAGTAATGGATATTGTCCACTATGATGATCTTTTCAAAAATACCTTGGCTACTATGGAAATCATATCATGAGCTTAATGGGTTTCCACAATTACATGTTTTATTCGCATGAAATTTTATCATGATTAATTATCCATTATGATCTATGCCTTATATACTGCCATGATTTATTTCATGACTCAAGATTTTGATGTTTAAACATTATGTTCATGTTTTTATGTTCAAATGTATATGTTTTTTTATTTTCTTTATACGTACCCAAACTGAGCATTTGAGCTCACCCGTTATATTATTTCTTTTCACTAGGATAAAAAATAAGGGTTTTAGGTAAGAACACTAATAGGGGAAGATAATTATTGGATATTTGATGATCTTTCACCATGATTATATGATTTTGTTCTTGAGTTTCCAAGAACACTAAAATATTATGGTCCTTGGGTGTTAGTTTTTGTTTTGTATTATGTATTCCGCAAATTTCATGTAATGTCCATGTACGTCATGTTGGGGTCTCTATAGTTGGTATCAGAGGAATTGTTTCGACAACCTTTGGAAAAAATGGATGTGAAAAATTTAGGGAGATCCCTAGAGATATTTATAAGGTATATCTAGGGATGTATGTAAGGTTAAGTATACGTATAGGTTACAATCCTATAATAATGACAATGATCATGAATAACCTAGGATTAATACTATGATGTTGGATATTGAAGTACTCCCCATTGATTATGTTGTTTTCCTAGTATTATTTTTTCCTCTCAAACTATTATTTCTCAGATTTAATAAATGGATGAAAACATGAAGATTAACATTGATGGAGAATATGACTGAAAATGCACTACTGGAAAATCAGCATATACCCATGGTTTAAAACCATGGGTATAGCCCCCAATACCGTGGTTATAGGCTATACCCACGGTTTTGGGAACCGTGGGCTGGAACGACATCGATATAGGTCCACAACATATACCCACGGTTTTCCAAAACCGTGGGTATAGGTGTTCTGCCACCGTGTAAACGAAACATACCCATTTTCCACGATGTCAAAGGCATTTCCCCACGGTTTCAAAACCGTGGGTATAGGTCGTAAAATAATGTGGTCGGAGGGTTTCGAGCCGCAACCTCTCCAATGCAGACAAAGCACCTAACCACTACCACAACAATGCTTTTATGTATATATATTTATATTTAGTTAGATATAGTTATATAAAACATGGGTATAGAGGGAAGAACTATGGGTATAGGACTCCCGCCAAAACAAAATTCCTTCCCGTGGAAAAAAAATTTTCCCGCGCACACACGGGAACCCTATACCCACAGTTTTTCACAACCGTGGGTATATGTATTTTATCCCTGACCTATCCCCACGGGTTCCCCCAAAACCGTGTGGATAAGAACCCCTGTACCCACAGTTTTGGAAAATCGTGGGTATAGGTGAATTTTCAGTACCTATCCCCATGGTTTTGGAAAACCTTGGGGATAGACCCCCCTGTACCCACGATTTTTCAAAACTGTGGTTATAGGCCTTGAAAATTTACCTATACCCATGGTTTTCCCCAAAACCATGGGGATAGGTCCAATTTCCAAAACATCATTATTATGCCTAATCATAGATCTCATAATATGATCAATAATATCAACTTTTTTATGGTTCCTAACTCATCTAATAAGATAATTATGGAGTTTCATGATGATTGTAGATGATATATAGTTCAATTCCCATCATATAAATCATGTGGGAAGAGGAATAAGGGAGAATGTTTTAATGGAAATGTAAGATTGTTTTGGTGTGTAAAGGAAGGAAACAAAGGTATTAATTGTAAAGGAAAATGTTCAGTTAACACAATGGACCATGATAATGGTATTGCTAAGACATCAACAATGGCTAAATGTTTTAAATGTGGAATTTATGAGCATTATGAAAACCATTCCCTTAGGGAAAATATCTTTAAGATAATTAGCATAGATGTATGGGTAGTATTTATGTTGATTATTATTATGAGAAAACAAATTATATATGAGATAAAATATGTGTTGGGAAATAAAATTATGTAGTTCGTTCAATGGTTTAAGAAGGTAGTGGAATGATTGAATGTTTATAGAGATTAATGTTTTATATGTAATTTCATGGTACCATGGAATAATGAAACATATAAGTATTGTTACACTATTAATTTTTCATACTATTTTGAATATATATGTTGAATGGTACTGGTAACCATGAAAGACTATTCAGATATTTTTGGAAAGCACCAAATATTCTCCTAATGAAGGGATAAGAAGATAATGAAATGTTTGATAGTATTAATGAGATCGTGACTAATATAAGGAAAAAGTGATATCATGGTATGAGTATATAGAAATGTGGGATCATGGTATGTGGAATGATTATACTTTCAACATCATTCATGTTTTCACAACGATTTAAAGGTAATTAATGTTTCAAGATATAACATGATTAAGGAATTCACATGTTTGGGATGTGACCAAAAAGATATATCTTATGATATATAGGGGATAAATGATGGTGTTCAATTCTAGGTAGATGAGATTTATAGAAATTTTTTTCTATATACTTTGTTATTGGAAAAAAGAATTTTCGATAAGCCTAAGGGTTGGAATGGATTATGTTGGGCAGCAGATAGTGTTGTTTAAGGCTAAAAGATTTATTTTCAAGAATGTTAAAATAGTATAGTTTTAGGAAAAGGAAAACCTATAATATGGGAGACAATTTTTCACCTCGGACATGGTTTCCAGAATAGCACCCACAATCGAAGTGTGACAGGCCTTTATAACCTACCACTGGGGAACATGATGTCACTAGTTAGTCAAAATTAGTTTTATTTTTTTAAGTTGTATGATAGATGATGTATAAGTCCATTTTTGGAATCATATAAGGTTAACTTCACCATATATGGACATATGTATATTTAATAATATGTGTGATCCATTTTGTGATAAAGAAAAATGGAATGACCTATCATTCTATCGCATGATCTGCAAATACTTCAAGAATGAAGTATTCATCTTCATTTCATTAAATAAGATATTAAGTGGAAATTGTTTATGGAATGACCAATGATGATTTTACACTAAAATCAAATAAGAATTTATCCTTATGAAAAAATTAGTTAACATTTGGGAAATGATCTTATAAAATAAAAATTTTGTTCAAGTACCCTCATATTAGACGAATCATATGGTACCTTAGATCATCAGAAATTTATGGCTTTGTGATTGTTGGCTTTTTTATCGTCATGTTCTCTATCACTCTTCATCAGAACATGATGGTTAGATTTCTCTTCCATATCCATACATTCACCTATATTCACTTTTGTGGAAACTAAGTGTTGAGTTACTTTGGGTGACCATTATGTTTCTAACATTCCTTTTTATAATTATATTTTAGGATTACTTTTTAAAATGTGTGTTTCTAAGAAATAAAATTTCACATAGTAAACAAATTATAACCCCGAAGAATTTCAAGGGCGAAATTCATTTTAAGGGGGGTAGAATGTAACAAACCGAGATTTCATGAGATATATTCTTTTTAATTTCTCTAATATTTTTTGTTTTATACTACACCAATATTATCTTTCAAAATACACAAAAATATACTTGGCTTGTGTTGCATACAAGAGCGACCTTCCTCAATAGCTTGTCTTGTACGCAATACAATGTTTTACTAATAATGATATATTATTATAATATTATTATGAAAAATCCATTATTAATAGTATTAACCAAATTTTGAAATTTATAACATTATAATTCATCTTACACATTTTATATAACATGGTATGAGAAAAAATTCAATTTTTCATTTAAAGGAAGTATTTTTCAAAAAATGCAGTTTTGGAGTCTTTTTATGGCACATCGAATTAAATAAATTTTTTGACAAGTTTACAAGTTAAATTTGACAAAGTAAACATTATTTGAATCAGGATATAAAATATTATATTGGATAATTTTTTTACATTATTCTAATAACCTTCATATTTCGATGAATAGTAAAAATACCAGAAAATTTAATTAAAAACAACTTTTTTCATCGAGATAATTTATATGATTTAATTACAATATTTAATGGTATTAAATTATAAATCTAATATATTTTATAATTTAATATAATTTATGTCATTATCATTAATTTTACAATGAATTAATATGTAAAATCATTTTAATCTTTTGTAATGTTTTATCTTTTAAAACCCATTTTATTAATAGTGGGATTAATTTTATATTAAATAATACATCAACTGTGTATTGAATTTTCAAAATCAGATTAAAAATTTGTTATCATTATGTCATTATTTTGTTAATAATTACCTTTTTATTTTTAGGCAGTAAGAATAGTAACTACGGTAAATTTTATTTTCCATAGTTAAAGGTAAATAATGTAATTAAGGGTAAAAATAATATTATAAAAATACTCCATTACTTGTCTCGATATCATTTGTTGATTATATTTTCCTATGAAACATACATCATTCGAAATGGAATATATTGGAAACCACATGGAAGAGATTACAACCTTTAATTTATTTTATTTAAAGGAAAGTGAAATATATCTCACTCAAACATTATTAATTAAATTATTTTTAATATAACGTTATGCAGAATATAAATTAGATTATAAATACTCATTTGAAATATAAAATATTTTTCTTAATCATGTTAATTTATTTGTAATTTTTAAGAAATATATAATTACCTTAATAGCTTATACATTAATGATGCTGAAATTATTTTTTTAGTGAAAATTCAGTAATATTGTTTTTTATTAAAATAATAATACCCATAAAAAAGACCAGAAATTTGACCAATCCATATTGTGAGAATATATATATATATATATACTTATCTTCCAATGGACTACTTTTGGCCTATTTGGAGCCTTATAAAATAGATTATGACATTTATACTATTTTATTTTAAAAGATGTAAAAGTTGTCACCTTCATAATTTAATAACTATAACAGTTTAAAAGTTTTTATTTTACAATGATAAATTAAATTAAAATTATTATTATGAAATAAATTTTATTCAGATTTATCATAGTATTTTATTTTTATTTTTTATGCAAAAAATCAGTATGTTAAATAATCATAAACAAATGTGGTAACAATTATTTTTTTAAGGGAAATATCAAATAAGTGGTTTTAAAAATATTAATATAATTAGTATCTATACTAATTAATGTTCTATAAAATATTTCTAGATTAATATTACATTTTTTGAATCTATTAAATATTTTGGATTGAATATATCCTCTGTATGGATTTTATTTAAATTCAAATAAATTAATAGTGTCAAAATTGTAACTATTGATATTTTATAAAAATAACATATTATTAAATTGATTGAATTCACAATGATATTTAAAAATTATAAATTTGTATTAATATGGTCTAAAATTTTATAAAGTATCCAATTATGGACAACTCACAATACATAACTAAGTATTAGTAACAATTCAAAAATTTAGAATATTATTACTACAAATAAAACTAAATAGATTAAATTAAGATAAATCAAATTTATGTGGTTTAAATTAAATTCTGAGAATGTATAAATGATATTTAATTAATATAGTAAAACCCAATATCATCAAATATTCTAATTTTAATCATTTTTGAGGTTTTTTATGTGGGTTTTGAGTTTATTATAAATTAATATTTTGGAGGTTTCCAAAAGTGCCCCTCTCCTCTCTTATAAAAGGGCACCTCCTCTGTCATGACTTCACTTCATTTTAAGCATAAAATTATATAAAAACCTAGCCAATTACGCTTCTAAACTTTTCAAGTTACATTATATAGGTGATGGTACTCCCAAATGAACATCTTAAGTGCCCTAAGAGGAAGTTTAAAGGAGGCTCTTTAAGGAAGAGGTAATTTCATCTACTGATTCATTCAAATGTATTTCTTCTTCTACTTAATCATCATTAGTTTTTTATTATAATGTTACAAAATCAGTATCACTCATATAACGATATCTTATTATAAATACGAAAAAACCCTATTTCACCTTATATCCATCATACGAAAAATGAAATCATTGCGCGTGCATACGTAAGGAATACCGTCCCCACGTTGTGGTGTAATCTGTTTTCCACCACCACCATACATGGATGGGTATAATGGTAGAAATAATAACTATATATGATTAGTATAACATGATACTAATTATAAGAAATTATATCATCCACTAAAATTCCTTTCAATAATTATGGGAATGATATCATCACTCATGAATATGTAACGATTACCGTCTCCATGATATGATGAGATTCATTATTTGTGTTAACCATTCAAAAATGATTATAAAGTATAAATAATAAATAATAATGATATATATGGAATAATAATTCTAATACATTTATGTATATATATATATCATCTACATACTTCCATTCATGTCAATAAGGAATGAAAACTACGTTCATGTGTACGTACGACTTACCGTCTCCATGAACGATGTATTTAATTTCATTTATCTATCTATTATATATATATATATAATGAATATATAAATGATATATAAATCTTGTTTATATTCTAGAATTAAATTATTATATTAGTAATAATATAAAGAACAACAAGTACAAACACATACGATAAATGAAACGATTATTACCCAAAATGTTGCATCAACATTGTATTGACAAATGAATGCGTAATATAATGTCATAAGTGAATCATATATGATATCACTAAAAAACTATGATTCTTGAATAAGACAGTGACATTATTTAAATCATTATACGGGTGGTTCAGACACATAAGAAAAAATTGGACCTAAGGTAAGGGTTAATTATTCCAATCTCGTTCTTATCCGAGATTGTTTATTCATAAGTATTTACTATTGTTATATTTAACATCCATGTACATGTTTTATAAAAAAAGTTTTCATAAATTTTTTACTATTCCTCCATGTATGTTTAATGTCATGTTTACCTCTTTTGTCTTTTACTATGTGGTATGGAATGGATAACTATTTGGTTTACCATACGAGGTCCTTTTTGACTTTTCCTCTAAAAGTATGAGAAGAATGTTTTTTTTAACATCTACAGCATGAAATTTTTTTTATAGTTTCATAAATCCTTATTTTCATGAAACCTCCTCTACAATATTTCTTGATTATTTTTAACAAATTCTATTTCTTTTATAATTTCATGGCCTTTTTCAAAAAGTAAATGATTTTGATTAATAAAGTATATTTTCCTCAAAAATTTATTTCAAGTGTTTTATTAAAACAATTTTCCATCTAAGATGTCATTATTTAATATTTTTTTGTTTCATGTCTAATGTCTATATTATTTATATGGTATTATTTTTCTTATGATGAAATGATATCCATTTGTTTTTTATAGATTTTGTTATGCTGGAATGATGTTTATGAAACCCATTTTTTCAATGGGTTATGACGAATGATTTTTGTATATTTTGTGGAACAAATAAGAATGATTTCATTATGAGATTAGTGGGACCTATTTCCCCCTACAATGAAATGGGTAAATATGTATGTCTAATGAGAAAGCCATGGATGGAACGACATGTAAAATCCTGTTCAGCAATACAGTGCTGGAATGGCAAGTAAACCCAGTTCAGTAATGGACATTGTCCACTATGATGGTATTGGCAGGAATGCCTTGGCTACTATGGAAAACAATATCTTGTTATTAATGGTTTTCCACAATTACATGTTTTATTCCCATGATATTTTATCCTGATTAATGTTTTTTAGTGATCTTTGCCATATATAATTCCATGATATATTTTACGACTCAATATTTTAATGTTTAAGCATTATGTTCATGTTTCTAAGATCATATGTATATGTTTTTTTATTTTCTCCATTCATACCCTTACTGAGAATTTGATCTCTCTCTTTTTTATGATTTCTTTTCCCCATGATATAAAGAATGGTTTTACAAAAGAAAACAAATAGAGGAAGATTATTATGGGAGATGTTGAAGATATTTCACAGTGAATAAAATATTTTGCTCCGTGTTTCAAAAGACACTAAACTATTGTGGTCCTTGGGTGTCTATTTTTGTTATGTATTATGTATTCCGCAAAAGTAATGTAATGTCCATGTATGTCTATCATGGTTATCTATGTTTGTATCAGATGAATTTTTTAGTTAACCATTTGAAACTAAGATGCAAAAACATTAGGGATATCCATAGAGATATTTCTAAGGTATATCAATGGATGACTGTAAGGTTAAGTATAAGTATAGGTTAAAATCCTAGAATTATGATAATGATCCTGAATAACCTAGGATAAAACCAAAGATTTTAGATATTGAATTTACTCCCCCTTGATTATGTTGATTTTCATGTATGATATTTTCCTCTCACAATATTATTTTTGGTTTCTAGAAAATGGATGGAAACTGGAAGATTAATGTTAAAGGATAATATGATGGAAAATGGAATGATATTATTCCTAAGAAACCAAAGGAAATGTGATTTGGAAGGCAAAATATCGTTATTATCACTAATCTGAAATCTTATAATATGATCAATAATCTCAACTTTGGTACCTTTCGTTACTAATCCAAATAGAGAAAGATGTAGTTTCATGATGATTGTAGAAGAAAGAAAGTTAAATTTCCCTCATGTAAATTTTGTGTGAAGAGGCATCTGGGAGACTGTTTCAAAGTAACTGGAAGATGATTTGGGTGTGGAAAAGAATGACACAAAGCTATTAATTTCAAAGGAAAAGGTTGAGTTAACACAATGGACAAGGATAATGGTATTTCTATGACATCAACAATGGTTCAATGTTTTAAATGTGGAATGTACGAGCATTATGAAAACCAATGCCCTAAAGGAAAATCTCAAGAAGAGAATCAACATGGTCGTATGGGTAGTATTTATATTGATGATGATGAAGATGCAACAAATGATATAGGAGATGGAAGAGATATTGAGAAATAAAATAATGAATCTTAGTCGATGGTTTAAGAAGGTAGTGGAATGATTGAATTTTTATCAAGAGTAATGTTGTATAAGTAATTTCATGGTAGTAATGAATAAAAAACATATAAGTATTTTTAAAATATTGTTTTTCTATAATATTTTGAACGTATATGCTGAATAGTACTGGTAACCATGAAAGCTTATTCAGATATTTTTGGAATGAACAATATATGTGCATAATGAAGGGATAATGAGATAATTAAATTTTTGATAGTATTAATGAGCTCATGACTCATATAAGGAAAAAATTATTTTATGGTTTGAGTATATAGAAATTTTGGGATTTTGGTTTGTGGAAAAAGATAACATTTATAGCATTCAATTTTTCATAGAGATTATATGGTAATTCATGTTTCAAGAGAATACAAGATTAAATAATTCTCATGTTTGTAATGTGACAAACAAGGTATATCTTATGATATACAGGGGACAAATGACGTTATTCAATGCTTGGTAGATGACGTTTCTAGTAACTTTTTTCTTTATACTATGAGATTGGACAAAAGTATTTTAGATAAGCCTAAATGTTTAAATGGATTGATTTGGTCATTAGATAGTATTGTTTAACACTAAATTTTGTTTCCCACAATTATAAAATAATATAGTTTTATAAAAAAGGGAAACCTGTAGGATGGGAGACAACCTGTCACTATAGGAAAGGTTTCAGTAATAAAACCCACAACCTAAGTGTGACATGCCTTTATCCACTACCACTATCCACAACGAAGTCCCTGGTTTGTAGAAATTAGTTTTATTTTATTAAGCGGTATGATTGATGATGTATAAGTCCATTATTGAAATCATATAGATTTAATCTCACTATATATAGACTTATGTATATTTAATAATTTATGCTATCCATTTTGTGATAAAATAGATGGAATGAACAATCATTCTATCATATGATCTGCTAATACTTCAAGAATGACAAATTCAACTTCATTTCATTAAATAAGATATGAAGTGTATATTGTTCCTGGAATAACCAACAATGATTTTACACTAAAATCAAGAAATTATTTATCCTTATGATAAAATTCATAAACATTAGGGAAATGATCTTGATTACCAAAAATGTTGTCCTCCTACCCTCATATTCGATGATTCTAATTGTACCTTAGATCATCACAAATTTTTGGCTTTGTTATTTTTTCCTTTTTCAAAGCCATGTTTCTCTACCACACTTAATCAGAACATAACGGTAAGATTTATCTTCCATGTACATATTTTTACCTATATTATATTATGTGGAATCCTAGTGTTGAGTTCCCTTGGGTGACCATTATGTTCCTATCTTCATTTTTATAATTATGTTTTAGTATTCGTTTTTACGATGTGGGTTTTTATGAAATAATATTTCACGTAGTAAACGATTTATAACCCCGATGAATTTCGGGTGCAAAATTAATTTTAAGGGGTTTAGAATGTAACACCCCGGGATTTTATGAGATATATACTTTTTATTTTATTTTATATTTTATGTTTTATGATAAACAACTATTATCTTGCAGTATACACAAAAATATACTTTGCTTATGTTGCACGCAAGAGCGACCTTCCTCAAAAGTGTGTGTTGTACCCAATAACGAGTTTTACTAAACAACGATATATTTTTATAATTTTATTATGAACCAGACATTATGAATAGTACTAACCACATTTTTTATTTTATAACATTAAAATTCATTTTACACATTTTCTAGAACATGGTATGAGAACAAAATCAATTTTTCTTATAAAAGTTGTATTTTAAAAAAAATGCAGTTTTGATATCTTTTTATGGTGGACCCATAATAACTCATGTTTTTGATAAGTATATAAGTTCAATTTGAAAAAATAAAATATTTCATTTAAATCATGATATATAAAATTTCATTGGATAAATTTGTGACATTATTCTGATAACCTTTATATTTTGATGAATAGTAAAAATACACTAAATTTTAATTAAAAACAACTTTTTTCATCAAGATAAGTTATATGGTGAAATTATAATATTTAGTGGTTTCAATGTATAAATATAATATATTATTACCATTTAATATAATGCATGTCATTATCATAAATAGGTAAAATAATTTCAATCTTTCGAAATGTTTTAACTTTTAAAACCCGTCTTCTAAAAAGCGGGATTCGTTTTAAATTAAATACTGCATCATCAATTTATTGAATTTGGAAAAATGGATTCCATATTTGGAATCCATTATTCTATATTATTTTAATATGCTACTATATTTTTTAATGCTTTATGAATAGTAACTACGGTAAATTTTATTTACCATAGTTAAAGGTAAATCAGGTAATTAACGGTAAAAATAATATTATAAAAATACCCCAACACATGTCTCGATATCATTGGTTGATTATATTTCTATATAAAACATACATGCGTAGAAATAGAATCTATTTCAACCCACTTGGATTAGATTAAGACCTTTAATTTATTTTATTTAAAGATAGTTAAATATGTTTCCCTCAAACATTATTAATTAAATTATTTTTATTATAAGGTTATATAAAATATGAATTCCATTATAAATACTCATTTGAAATATAAAATATTTTTATTCATCATGGTAATTTATTTTAAATTTTTAAGTAATATAAGATTACCTTAATAGTTTATACATTACTGATGTTGAAATTAGTTATTTAGTAAAAAATCAATAATATAGTATTTATTAAAATAATAATACCCATAAAAAGGACTAGAAACATGACAAAATCGTATTGGTCAAATATATATATACCTTAAGCATCCTTGTGTCAAATTGGGGACCATTTGGAGCCCTATAATCATATTATGACATTTATATTATATTATTTTAAATGATATAAAATTTGTGACCTTCATAATTTAATGACTATAATAATTTAAATGTTTTGATTTTCATAGGATAAACTCAATTAAATGTATTCATATGAAATACATTATATTTAGCTTAATAATTTTTTTTATTTTTATGAAACAAATTAGTATATTAAATATTCATAAAAAATGTTGTAGCAATTATTTTATTAAGAGAAATATCAAATCAATGGTTTAAATTTTTTTAAAATAAATATTATATGAACTGATTAATGTTCTAAAAAAAGTTTTAGATGAATATGACATGTTAGGAATCTATTAAAGTTTTTGTTTCTAATAAATCCTCTGTGTGTATTTTATTTAAATTCAAATTACTGAATTGTGTCAAAATTGAAAATATTGATATTTTATAAAAATAACAAATTGTTAAATTGTTTAAAAATCACAAAAAAATTAAAAATTATAAGTTGAAATTTATAGGATCTGAAATTTCATAAAGTATACATTATGTAAAATTCACAACACATTAGTAAGTATTTATAAAAATTTAAAATTTTTAATATTATTACCACAAAAAAATTAAGTAGATTAAAAAAGGTTAAATCAAATTGATAAGGTTTAAAATAAATTCCCAACATGTATACATTTTATTAGATGATGGGATTACAACCATATATCATATAATAATCTAATATGAATAATTTTGGAGGTTTTTTATGTGGGTTTTGAGTATATTATAAATTAATATTTTGGAGGTCACCAAAAGTGCCCCTCTCCACTCTTATAAAAGGGCACCTCCTCCCTCTTCACTTCACTTCATTTTAAGACTTCAATCTCATCCAAACCCTGCTAAATCCTCTTCCAAACCTCTCATGTTACATTATAGTGGTGATGGTATTCCCAAAATACCAAATTTAGTTCCCTAAGACAATGTTTAAATGGGGCAGTTCGATGAAGAGGTGATATCTTCTACCGATTCATTTAAATTTATTTCATATTCTACCTCCTCTTTGATTAGTTGTTTAATTATATATTATTAAAATCAGTATAAATAATATACTGATATGTTATTTTAAATACAAAAAACCATGTTTCACATTCTATCCATCATAAAAAAAATGAAATCACCGTGTTTGCGTACATACGGAATACCATATCCACATTGTGGCGTAATATTTTTTCCACCCCCACTTTACTTGCATGGGTATAAAGGGGTAAATAGTAAGTATATATTATTATTATAACATGATAATAATTATGAGATATTATATCATCCACTCCAAATCCATTTAATAACTATGGGAATGATATCATCGCTCGTGCGTACGTACAGATTACCATCTCCACGATTCGATGAGATACATTCTCTATGCTAACCATTCAAGAATGATTATAAAGTATATATAATCAATAATAATAATATATATGAACTAATAATGCTACTGAATTTATGTATATATATATATATATCATATACTTACTTCCATTCAAGTCTATAAGGAAAGACAAATAGTGTGCATGCGTACATACGGCGTACCGTCTACATAAACGATATATTTCATTTCCTTTTTCTATCTATTATATATATAAATAAATTGAATATATATATTATATAAAAATATTTTTTTACATTCAGGAAATATATAAATTATTATATAAGTAAAAATATCAAGAACAACACATCCAAACACATATGATAAAAGAAACGATTATTTCCCAAAATGTTGCTTCAACATGGTATTGACAAATGAACAGGTAATATAAAGTCATAAACGAATCATGTATGATATTATTAAAATGAATATGACTATTTAATAAGTCAATGAAATTATTTAAATTATTATACAGGAGTTTCAGACATGTACAAAAGTAATTGGACCTATGGTAAGGTATAATTATTCCAATCTCGTTCTTATCCGAGATTGTTTATTTCTAAGTATTTACTAGGGTTATATTTATCATCCATGTCCATAATTTATAATAAAAATAATTTATAATGTATTTAATATTCTTACATGTATGATTAAAATCATGATTACCACTTTTGGCTTTTACATTGTTGTATGGAACGAATCTTTCTTTAGATTACCATATGAGGTACTTTTTGACTTTTCTTGAAAAAGAACAAGATGAATTTTTTTACTAATATGGAATGAACAGAGTTTTACAGTTTTTTAATGCATTATTTTCTAGATTCCACCTCTACAAGATTTTATGACTATTTTCAAAAAAATCCTATTTCTTTTATATTTTCTTGGCATTTTTCCAAAACAAAATTATTTTGAAGGAGAAGATATATTTTCTTCAAGAAATTATTTCAAGTGTTTTAACAAAACTATTTTCCATCTAAGATGACATTATTTAGTATATTTATGTTAGAAGTCTAATGTCACGACCCCCTCCCCACAAAGTGTACCCCTCCTGGGCCGGCAATGTGAGAAATGAGATAATGACCCCCGAGTCCCGCCTCCAGTAGGCCCCGGGTTGGCGACTAGCACCGAGGGTATAATACACACATAAATGGGAGGCATTACCCTCTAAGAGAACACATGAAGAAGAGAGAGATAGAATAGACTCCAACCAACTCCAACTCATAACTGAAATATAAAATAAACCCAAGTACATATATGAAATGTCATGAAAAATTACTACAACTGAAATGGTAAACTAAAAGTACCCAAAAGAAAGTAAAACGACAGCGACCACGAGCCCGAATAGCTCCTCCTCCAACCACAAGCTAGTAGTAACCCGCTTGATCTCCAACCTGCTCCAAGTGACCTGAAAAACAGTTTATATGTACACAGGGTGAGTATAACAGTATACTCAGTAGGATCCTCCCCAAGACTCTCGTGCAAAAGTAAAGAAAGCATGCTAAAGCCCAGTGAACAACAAGTGAAACCAACTCGTCACCTAAACAGGTATACTATGTTCCCAACCTCACCATGGATACTCTCACCAAGTAATGCATACAAGAATATAGCATATAGTAAAGAATATCAAGGGTACCCAGCTACTACTTCTTCACTGGTATTCCACTTTTCCCCAACGACATACGTCCTGTGCATCTCTCTCCAAAGGCTTGCCCGCAGGCACCTGGGCTAAGCTCCACAATCTGCACCTCGTACACCACAAAGGCTTGCCCGCAGACCCCTGGGCGAAGCACCACACCATCCTCACAACCAAAGTAACCAGGTAGTTTCTGGGAGCCACCACAGCTCGTATGACGTGTATCATACATCAGGTATAATACCTCAAGCCATTATAGCCCATACTCCGAGTAAGGATCCTCAAGCCATTATAGCCTATACATGTTACACATATAGTAGTCCATAGGATACTATATCCAGAATATATGTGTGGGAAATACCACAAGCCATCACAACCCTCTACACACATATATGGGTAAAACTAACCACTGTGCCTACCAGCACAAAGATCTACCAAGAGAAGAGAGCAGAGCCAAAGGGGGTAGTCAACCATTCAACCTCCCATAAAAATGTTGGGGAAAACACCCCCCAGGGCTCAGAATACTCGGGGTGTCAGTTTCCCTTATCGACAGGGTGGAGTAGCGTATAGAAACACAAAAAGCACAGAATATATATATAACTCACATCCACACTATGGGAATTAGCTAGTCTTAGATACAACTGCAGCTAATGTCTCTCAGACTCCAGGCTTCTACTTCAAAGACTAGGTATCCTACAAGCACACAACCATTTGAAGGGCTTTATTAGATTACTCCATTCTCATTTTATCAGTTCCACTGTACGTTAATTAATTATTTCAACATTAATTAAGAATGAAAAATTCCACATTAAACTGAACTGGCATCACTTTCAAAAACAACTGCTCCTTTTTAAGATTCACATCACCTTTAAATTCCAGCATCTCCATCCCCGTGGATTTTCACCATTTAATCAAACATTCATTACAGAATTACTTTTCCACATTCCCATGCATTCTAGAAAAGCATCCTATGCTTCTAAACACAAAGGAGGCTCAACACTGTGAGTAGATATACTACCCGTCGAGTCTTTTCCGCCTATAGAAAGAGTATAGACCCATCCTCCATCGAGAAGCTAAACACAGAAAGCACGTGGCATACCCCGCATGTCTTCGCCTCCATCAGAAGAATGGTAGCAAGACCAGCTGCCTTGAGCAGTGGGGAAAATCAAAGCAGATTAACATTCAAGAAAACCACAAGCAACTAGAAACCACATCCAACCCATTCCATCACCCCTAGTGTCCTCCCCGACACCCATAAGCATAAACTGATGCTTCTCGCCACACTAGGCGTCATCCGCTGCCACAACCACAAGTCTCCATGCCTCCACATATCACAACAGCCATCCAGGCTCACATCACAGCACAAGCAGCAGGAAAACAAACATCACAAAATGGGCTCTCGGCCCTTTAACAAGACATTTGGCCTTCAAACACAATGAGCACTCAGAGCTCCAAACCACAAGGCATTCATCCTTACAAGCAAGCGGGTAACTCAGAACCCTTTTTGAAATTCCCACATAATCTGTTTTCTAATCCATATGGAATTGGTGGATTTGTTATTCGTAGGTTCCAATCATGGATACCTAATCAGCAAGCTATCACAATTAAATAACCATGCATACTTCCCTAATTTTATTATCCTCAAATTAGAACAACTACAACAACTGCAATTACCAGATTAATTTACATGCCTCTTTATCTTTAGCCAATTAATTAACAATTAATTTTGGCTTTACGTTTGTTATCAATTTACATCATGAATGAACAACAAATCAAAGAAAACATAGATATCACTATATATAGGAAAACATGAGGCAAACTGTTATCACGGTATAAAGCAACAGCATGGGATCAACCAATTCTTTTAATCCGGTTCAAGTATTTAATTAGGTCAATTTCATTGTGATACAAAGAGATAAATCATGCTAATTCTACGATTGCACATATACAATTAGAGAATCCATGAATCCCCTACCTCAAACAGTTCCTCACGTTCTTTATCCACACAACAGGTCACGATCCTCCCCTCGCGACAACTGCATCCACCGGAGGATGCTGCGGTATGACAGTACCAACCAACCCCAAGAAAACCCATTGGAATCTTGGAAGTTACATGGTATAATTATGGAAAGGAGGATTGGATAAGATAAACCCCAAAAGAACGACGATACAACATACCTTATTGGGAAGATTGACCGACACATTTCAGATGCATCCAAAACAGATCAGAACCAATCCTAGGAGTAAAGATTGATTGTGCAACTCCTACGGGAAGGATTGAAAGGTTCTAGTGCCTCTTAATCGAGAAAAAAGGGAAAGAACAAGGAAGAATGATATATCGTCCCATTTTTAAGATTTAACAAGGTGACAGTTTAAGATCCGGTTAATTATCCATTAAAAATGGATCTCATTAACCCGTGCAGTTTGACCATGTAAGCATTCCAAGCCTTGGGAATAATTAATATAGGATTTATGGAATTTGAAACAGCCTTAAGAGCCCTTAAAAATAAGGCTTTAAATGTATTTTACGTCAAAAGAAATGTCAAAATGGGGCAAAACTGTCGGAGTTTGGAAACACTGTTCACCCACTATTACTGTACACCTACCGATCTGTGCTACCGATCTCTACTATCGATCTGTGCAACAGATCTTTGCTACTGATCAGTGCTACTGATCTGTTCTACCGATCTGTGTTATAGATCAGTGCTACCGATCAGTGCTACCGATCGGTGCTACTGATCGGTGCTACCGATCTGTGCTACCAATCCGTTACTGTTCATAAAACTGGAAACACTGTTCACAGAACTGGATAATTGGCAAAGTGATGGGGATAAGTCCTCTTGACCTCCCAGAACACCTCCAACACCAACATTTTACAAAGTAATGGACCAGAGAGGTCCGGGCCATTACATTAGATACCTCTCAAAACATTCTCATCCTCGAGAATTAAAAACCAACCCAGAAGAGAAGAGGGGTCCGAACAACCACCCCATAAGATACCTCTCAGGGAAAAACCACCATGAGTTGTTCGAAAGCTGGAACAAAACTCTGACATCCGGGAACAAACAATCCATACCCAAACAATTCATTCATAACATCACATCAAAGGTACATAAATAAAACATGAAAGGTCTAACCAGAGAGGAAACATCATTACATGAAAGGAGTTAAACATTAAACAACTCTGGGTACTGAGCACGTATCTGTGACTCATGCTCCCAGGTACTCTCCTCCATGCCATAGTGTCGCCACAAGACACGAACTAAGGGGATAGAATGCCCACGCAACACTTTCTCCTTGCGGTCTTGGATCTCCACAGGTCGCTCCTCGAAGGTTGCATCATCGTCAATATCGATCTCTCCCCAATCGATAACATGAGATTCATCATGAAGATAACGACGGAGCTGCGATACATGGAAAACATCATGTATCCGACTCATCTGAGGGGGAAGTGCTACTTGATACGCCACATCTCCAACACGAGCTAACACCTCGAAAGGCCCAACAAACCGGGGAGAAAGCTTACTTCCACGACCAAACCTTCGCTGCCCACGACGGGGAGTCACCTTTATAAACACATGATCCCCAACATTAAACTCTAAGGGTCTCCTTCTTTGATCAGCATAAGATTTCTGACGATCTTGTGCTGTCTTCATCCTCTCACGAATCACCTGAACCGTCTCTGTTGTATTCTGCACTAGTTCTGGTCTGAGAATTGCTGACTCTCCGACCCCAGTCCAGCACAATAGAGAACGGCATGGCCGGCCATACATGGCTTCAAACGGCGCCATACTGATGGTAGAGTGAAAACTATTATTGTAAGCGAACTCTACCAAGGGTAAGTGCTTCACCCATGAACCTCCAAAATCAAGAACACAAGAGCGCAACATGTCTTCAAGATTCTGGATTGTTCGCTCTGTCTGACCATCCGTTTGAGGATGAAAAGCAGTGCTAGGGCACAGTTGAGAGCCAAAAGCATGCTGGAGACCTCTCCACACCATAGAGGTAAAATGAGGATCTCGATTAGAAATGATCATCCTAGGTACTCCATGAAGCCTCACCACCTCCTCCAGATACTGCCTCGACAAAACCTCCACTGAGCTCAACTCCTTGATTGCTATGAAGTGGGATGATTTTGTTAAACGATCCACTACCACCCATATAGCATCATGTCCTCCCAGAGCTCGAGGTAAACCTGTAACAAAGTCCATTTAGATGTCCTCCCACTTCCACTGAGGAATCTCTAAGTGCTGCAGAAGACCACCAGGAACACGGTGTTCGGCCTTCACCTTCTGGAAGACTAAACATCGAGACACACATTCTGCAACTGTACGCTTCAACCCAGGCCACCAAAACTGACTCCTCAAGGATCGGTACATCTTCGTCACACCAGGATTTACCGCCAAGGGTGAACTATGGAACTCTCGGAGAATCGTCTCACGCATCGCCAAGGGAACAAAAAGCCTTCCATGATACAACACTCGGTGTTGTTCATCCTCCGACCAACCATCAGGGGCCTCACCACATACAACTCTGTCCCTCCAAACATCCACCTCTATATCACCCAATTGAGACTCTTCCACCTTCTGCATCAGGGATGACTGCACCGTCCTCTGGAAAAGACAACCTCTACCCCCAACTTCTCCCATATCAAGATTCAAAGATGATATCTCTTCCATCACTCTCCAAGAATCACCAGATTCACGCACAACATCATTACGTGACTTTCGGCTCAGTGCATCAGCAACAACATTCCCTTTTCCAGGTGTATATGATATTTCGAAGTTGTATTCCTGCAAGGACTCCATCCACCGATGCTGCCTCAAGTTCAAATCACGTTGGGAGAAAACATACCTCAAACTCTTATGATCGGTGAAAACCCCAAAGCGCTCGCCAATGAGGTAATGTCTCCACAACTTCAGTGCAAACACCACGACTGCCAACTCAAGATCATGGGTGGCGTAGTTGCGTTCATGGGGACGCAACTACTGAGACCCATAAGAAACAACTGACCTCTGCTGAATGAGAACACAGCCTAGCCCCAGATGTGAAGCATCAGAGAAAACATCAAACTGGACTCCCTCCACTGGAAGACAAAGGACTGGAGCATGTACCAACTTCTCCTTTAGATAATCGAAAGCTGCCTAACACTGATCAGTCCATATGAACGCTTGATCCTTCCCGGTCAATGCTATCAGAGGAGTCACAACTCGGGAGAAATTGGCTACAAACCTTCTATAATAGCCTGTGAGACCATGGAAACTTCGCACCTCTGACACGGTCTTGGGGGCTGGCCAAGACACCACTGCTTCTATCTTCGAAGGATCCACATCTACTCCCTGCTGGGACACAACATGTCCCAAGAAACGAACTCCTTGAGCCCAGAACTCACACTTGGACAACTTCCCAAACAACCGATGTTTGAGAAGAACTCCCAAAACGGCTTGTAGATGCTCTGCAGGTTCCTCTTCAGATGCGGAGTACACAAGGATGACGTCGATGAAAACCACAACAAACTTGTCCAGGAATTCACAGAACACAACATTCATCAACCCCATGAAAACAGCTGGAGCATTTGTCACGCTGAATGGCATTACAACAAACTCATAATGCCCATGACGACAGCGGAAAGTAGTCTTCAGGATATCCTCATCCTTTACACGCATCTGATGATATCCTGACTGCAAGTCTATCTTAGAAAACCAACTGGCACCCTTCAGTTGATCGAATAGGTCATCAATCCGCGGGACAGGATAGCGGTTCTTTATTGTCACTTTGTTTAATCGACGATAATCGACGCATAACCACAAACTGTCGTTGGCCTTTTTCACAAACAAAACTGGTGCACCCCATGGTGACACAATTGGCCGAACAAAACCACACTGCAACAGACCATCGAGCTGTATACGTAGCTCTCGTAACTCAGAAGGGGCCATCCTATACGAAGACATAGAGATAGGAGATGCTCCTAGTTGTAGCTCGATCCCAAACTCGATCTCTCGTCGAGGGGGTAAGGATACAACCTCTTCTAGAAAGGCATTAGGGTACTCCTCTACGACCCTAGGAAACGCCAACTATTGAACCTCTGAAGAACTCAGCATCATCCCAGCCATCATGGATGATAAGGATGAAACTCGTCTGTGACTCATCCGAGGATCTCTCTCACCAACAAACACTACTTCCTCTCCATCTTCATCAATGAAAACGACCTTCTTCCTGTAGCAATCCACAATAGCCTGCACCGAATACAACCAATCCATGCCGAGGATGACATCATATGGTTGTATTCGTAAACATAGGAAATCTCCCCAAGAGCGGTGCTGCCCCAACACTAGCTCACAGTCTCTACATACATCAAACAAGATAGCTCGACCTCCAACTGGCGTAGTCAACTCCAAGGGCACTGGAAGCCTCTCTACCTCATGTCCCAAAGCGTGGACAAGGGTAGGGGATATAAAGGAGTGTGTCGCTCCTGAATCAAAAAAGGCATACACTAAGGTAGAAAACAAGCAAAGGGTACCTCGAACGACATCTGGCTCGCCTGGGGCTGGCAACGCTAGAGCATGAAGCTGACCACGACCACCTCTGTGGCCTCTCTGAACCTGATGACGACCACCACCACGGCCACGCTCTGCTCTCTGAGGACGGGCAACGTCATGGGGATGTCCTCTGCCTGCTCCATCTACCCTCGGCTGATCTAAAGCTGGTGCAACCTGCTGCTGCTGCCTCGGCTGGAACTGCCTCAACGGAGGAACCTGGAGTGGAGCGCCTGGTGCACGATGACTGCTCTGAAAAGTCGGGCACTCCCTCTACTGATGAGCACGGCCACCACAAGAAAAACAAGCGCCTGATCCCTTGGCATAGGCCTGAGAGTTGCTGCCTCCGGAGAAACGAGATGGGAAGGGCTGGGACCTACCCCCAGGTGAACGGAAACTCTTCTGTCCTGAAAACCGGGAGCCCCGGACCACAGCTCTGCTTCGTGAGGAATCATGACGATTCCCCTCTCGTGACGATCTGGTCCTGGTCAAATTCCTCTCAACTACCTATGCCCTTGCCAGCACCTCAAGATATGTCTTCAGCATAAATGAGGTGACCTGGCGCTAGATCTCTGGATGGAAAGCCTCCTCGAAATGCCTCGCCGTGGCCTCATCATCTGGTAACAGGTATGAAGCATATCGTAGAAGGTTCCTGAAACGGATTCCAAATCCCGAACACTGGAGCTCCCCTGTCGAAGGGTAAGAAGCTCCTGGCGACTGGACGCCTTCGCAGTCGATGAAAGAAACTCGACTCTAAACCTGTCTCAAAACTCCTCCCATGAGATCGCTGACTCCTCACGATCCCCGAGGAACAAGAACCACCACTGTCTCGGTGCTCCACGCAACATCGTCACAACCAAGGACACCCAGTGTTCTTTCCGAGCACGAATCGAACTGAAGCCTATCTCGACCTCCTCCAACCAGTCTTCTGTGACTGCATCTGAAACGGAGCCCTCGTACTTCTGTAGACTATGGCGCTGAATCTCTCGGAGTGTCTTCCTCCAAGTGTCATCGTCGTCAACCTCTACCCGGCGGCGATATGCTAGAACGGCCTGCTGGGAATCTTCTGCGCAAAGCTGCCGAGGACGTCGACCTGGAGCCATACCTGTAAAATAACATCTGTTAGAGCTCCTAAGCCTGGAATATGGAAGACTCAACATTAATTAATTAATTGTTTTGATTTATTAATTTTAGGTTACATATCCCAAGGTCTACCCATTCAAAACCAAACGCAAAGAATAATGATGCATGATCCTTTCCTTGGTCTCTACCCTGCAATCGGTATCACTTGTTTAGTAGCCATTGTAAAAATAATGGTACATGAAACAGATCATTGGGTGCCCTGAATGCCTATGTCTCTACCGGTATCCAGTGTTTACCCCACTTGCTAAACATGAATGACACCGTTGCCCTACCATCCCATGCATCCTCACCTGTGCCTAACTCCAAACTCCATCCTATCCCTCAACCAGACCTCTGATACCACTATGTCACGACCCCCTCCCCACAAAGTGTACCCCTCCTGGGCCGGCAATGTGAGAAGGTAGATAATGACCCTCGAGTCCCGCCTCCAGTAGGCCCCGGGTTGGCGACTAGCACCGAGGGTATAATACACACATAAATGGGAGGCATTACCCTCTAAGAGAAAACATGCAGAAGAGAGAGGTAGAATAGACTCCAACCAACTCCAACTCATAACTGAAATATAAAAGAAACCCAAGTACATATATGAAATGTCATGCAAAAGTACTACAACAGAAATGTAAAACTAAAAGTACCCAAAAGAAAGTAAAACGACAGCGACCACGAGCCCGAACAGCTCCTCCTCCAACCACAAGCTAGTAGTAACCCGCTTGATCTCCAACCTGCTCCAAGTGACCTGAAAAACAGTTTATATGTACATAGGGTGAGTATAACAGTATACTCAGTAGGATCCTCCCCAAGCCTCTTGTGCAAAAGTAATGAAAGCATGCTAAATCCCAGTGAACAACAAGTGAAACTAACTCGTCACCTAAACAGGTATACTATGTTCCCAACCTCACCATGGATACTATCACCAAGTAACGCATACAAGAATATAGCATAGAGTAAAGAATATCAAGGGTACCCCGCTACTACTTCCCCACCAGTTTGCCACTTTTCCCCAACGACATACGTCCTGTGCATCTCTCTCCAAAGGCTTGCCCGCAGACACCTGGGCTAAGCTCCACAATTTGCACCTCGTGCACCACAAAAGCTTGCCCGCAGACACCTGGGCGAAGCACCACACCATACTCACAACCAAAGTAACCTGGTAGTTTCCGGGAGCCACCACAGCTCGTATGACGTGTATCATACATCCGGTATAATACCTCAAGCCATTACAGCCCATACTCCGAGTAAGGATCCTCAAGCCATTATAGCCTATACACGTTGCACCTATAGTAGTCCATAGGATACTATATCCAGAATATATGTGCGGGAAATACCACAATCCATCACAGCCCTCTACACACATATATGGGTAAAACTAACCACTATGCCTACCAGCACAAAGATCTACCAAGAGATGAGAGCGGGGCTATAGGGGGTAGTCAGCCATTCATCCTCCCATCAGAATGTTGGGGAAAACACCCCCCCCAGGGCTCAGAATCCCCAGGGTGTCAGTTGCCCTTACCGACAGGGTGGAGTAGCATATAGAAACACCAAAAGTACAGAATATATATACAACTCACATCCACACTATGGGCATTACCTAGTCTTAGATACTACTGCAGCTAATGTCTCTCAGACTCCAGGCTGCTACTTCACAGACTATGTATCCTTCAAGCACACAACCATTTGATGGGCTTTATTAGATTACTCCATTCTCATTTTATCAGTTCCACTGTACGTTAATTAATTCTTTAAACATTAATTAAGAATGAACAATTCCACATTAAACTGAACTGGCATCACTTTCAAAAACAACTGCTCCTTTTTAAGATTCACATCACCTTTAAATTCCAGCATCTCCATCCCTGTGTATTTTCACCATTTAATCAAACATTCATTATAGAATTACTTTTCCACATTACCATGAATTCTAGAAAAGCATCATATGCTTCTAAACACAAAGGAGGCTCAACACGGTGAGTAGATATACTACCCGTCGAGTCTTTGCCGCCTATAGAAAGAGTATAGACCCATCCTCCATCGAGATGCTAAACACGGAAAGCAAGTGGCATATCCCGCATGTCTTCGCCTCCTTCAGAAGAATGGTAGCAAGACCAGCTGCCTTGAGCAGTGGGGAAAAGCAAAGCAGATTAACATTCAAGAAAACCCAAAGCAACTAGCAAACACATCCAACCCATTCCATCACCCCCGGTGTCCTCCCCGACACCCATATGCATAAACTGATGCATCTCGCCACAGTAGGTGTCATCCTCTGCCACAACCACAAGTCTCCATGCCTCCACATATCACAACAGCCATCCAGGATCACATCACAACACAAACAGCAGGAAAAAAAACTTCACAAAATAGGCTCTCGACCCTTTAACAAGGCATTCAGCCTTCAAACACAATGAGCACTCAGAGCTCCAAACCACAAGGCATTCAGCCTTACAAGCAAGCGGGTAACTCAAAACCCTTTTTGAAATTCCCACATAATCTGTTTTCTAATCCATATGGAATTGGAGGATTTGTTATTCGTAGGTTCCAATCATGGATACCTAATCAGCAAGATATCACAATTAAATAACCATGCTTACTTCCCTATTTTTATTATCCTCAAATTAGAACAACTACAACAACTGCAATAACCAGATTAATTTACATGCCTCTTTATCTTTAGCCAATTAATTAAAAATTAATTTCGGCTTTACGTTCTTTATCAATTTCCATCATGAACGAACAAAAAATCAATGAAAACATAGATATCACTATATATAAGAAAACATGAGGCAAACCGTTATCATTGTATAATGCAACAACATGTGATCATCCAATTATTTTAATCTGGTTCAAGTATTTAATTAGGTCAATTTCATTGTGATCCAAAGAGATAAATCATGCTAATTCTACGATTGCACATATACAATTAGAGAAGCCATGAATCCCCTACCTCAAACAGTTCCTCACGTTCTTTATCCACAAAACAGGTCACGATCCTCCCCTCGCGACAACTGCATCCACCGGAGGATGCTGCGGTATGACAGTACCAACCAACCCCAAGAAAACCCATTAGAATCTTGGAAATTACATGGTATAATTATGGAAATGAGGATAAAAGAAGATAAACCCAAAAATAACGACGATACAACATAACTTATTGGGAAGATTGACCGACACAGTTCGGTTGCATCCAAAATAGAGCAGAACCAATCCTAGGAGAAAAGATTGATTGTGCAACTCCTACGGGAAGGATTGAAAGGTTCTAGTGCCTCTTAATCGAGAACAAAGGGAAAGAACAAGGAAGAATGATATCTCATCCCTTTTTTAAGATTTAACGAGGTGACTGTTTAAGATCCGGTTAATTCTCCATTAAAAACGGATCGCATTAACCCACACGGTTTGACCAAGTAAGCATTCCAAGCCTTGGGAATAATTAATATAGGATTTATGGCATTTGAAACGACCTTAAGAGCCCTTAAAAATAAGGCTTTAAATGTATTTTACGTCAAAAGAAACGTCAAAAAGGGGCAAAACTGTAGGAGTCTGTAAACACTGTTCACCCAATGTTACCGTACACCTACCTATCTGTGCTACCGATCTATGCTACCGATCTGTGCTACCGATCTTTGCTATGGATCAGTGCTACGGATCAGTGCTACCAATCTGTACTACTGATCTGTGCTACCGATCTGTGCTACCGATCTGTGCTACCGATCAGTGCTACCGATCAGTGCTACCGATCAGTGCTACCGATCAGTGCTACCGATCCGTGCTACCGATCAGTGCTACCGATCCGTGCTACCGATCTGTGCTACCGATCAGTGCTACCGATCAGTGCTACAGATCTGTGCTACCGATCTGTGCTACCGATCAGTGCTACCGATCTGTGCTACCGATCAGTGCTACCGATATGTGCTACCGATCTGCTAATGTTCATAAAATTGGAAACACTGTTCACAGAACTGGAAAATTGGAAAAGTGTTGGGGATAAGTCCTCTTGACCTCCCAGAACACCTCCAACACCAACATTTCACAATGTAATGGACCAGAGAGGTCCGGGCCATTGCATCTAATGTCTCAATTATTTAGATGGTGTGATTTTTCTTATGATGAAATGTTATCCATTTGTTTTATATGATTTATGTTATGATGGGATGACATATAGAAAACCCATTTTATTCTTTGGGTTATGATGAATGATTTATGTCTATTTTGTGGCACATATACGAATGATTTAATTATGAGATTTGGGGGACCAATATCACCCTCTAATAAATGGGGTTATGAATTATACCTCATGAGATAGACATGGATGGAACGACCAGTAAAATTTGGTTCAGTAATACAGGGCTGGAACGACAAGTAATCCCGGTTCAGTAATGGACTTTGTCAATAATAATGGACTTGGAAGGAATTCCTTGGCTACTATTTAAATCATATCATGTTCCAAATGGTTTCCCCCAATTACTTGTTTTGTTCACAATTTATTTTATCATGATTAATGTTACTTTGTGATCTATGCCTTACATACTTCCATAATTTCTTTCACCACTCATGATTTTGATGTTTAAACTTTATGTTCATGTTTTTAAGTTCAAAATTATATGTTTTTTTATTTTCTCCATGCCTACCTTTTTTGAGAATTTGAGCTCATGTTTTTTTGTTTTCTTTTCACCAGGATATAAAAAACTTTTTTAGGTAAGAAATTAAATAGGGTAAGATCTTTAAGAGAGATGTAGAAGATCTTTCACCATGATTAGAAGATTTTGTTCCATGTTTCCAAGGACATTATACGGTTACGGTCCTTGGGGTTCTGTTTTTGTAATGTATTAAGTATTCCACAGAAGTAATGTAATGTCCATGTATGACAATCTTGGGACTCTATACACAATGATTTATAAAAAATATCTATGCAATAATAGTTCATTCATTTTGATAAAGTATAATGTAAAATAATTAATGTAAAAAAATATTATCAATAAGTTATTTTTTAATTAAAAACATAATTCTTCAGGTGAATATTGAAAATTGAATAATCATTATCTTTTTTGTCCTATACTTAGTTCTAAACCATGAACCAAGGGATAACACATTTCATTAAATAATTGGATTTAATTATTCAAATAATTCCAATTTTACATTCAAATTGTTGGGGCCTAAAACAGTAATTTGGCTCCCAATAGGTATTTGGACTAGTAGTCCTTGTCCCATAACTCAATGATCCCATATAATATGTAAATTTATTAAGGGAAAAGATTTGTATTCAAGCACTACATGATAATTTGTATAAATATTCCATATTACATAACTCATATAGAAATATTATATCACGTGGATCCATATTTTCATCTAGTTATCATCAATTAGGATAAATCATTTTTCAAAAAAATTCAAAATCATTAATCAATCAAACCAAATTTATAAATAATCAATTAAATAATTTAATAACACCAAATGGGTCTCTATAAATCCTATTAATATTCTCACACCCCATGGGTCTATGTAAATTATATAAACCATTATTCAATAATTATAAAAATACCATATTCATCGATTTCAATATCACCTAATCAACTTATTTCGTTATCACATGGGAAAATAAATCAATCAATTAATTCAACTTATAACAAAATTTCAAAATGATTCAATTGAAATGTACCAAAATTTGTTCACATAATTATAAAAATTACTACGGTATTTGACATTTCAACCACCTACCTCAATTTTGTGGGTAGGCAATCTCTAATCCCAAATCACCAAATTGATGTGGAATGATCATTATCACAACTAAGAATAAGATATTTAAACAAAACCTACAAATAATATAAAATGGCACAAAAAAATATTTCAAGGCTCGTCTCTAATGGATGAAATAACCGATCCAAATTATTACTGAATTATAGGAGAGAAAAAGGAACCAATGGTGGAAAGAATCACTTATAAAAGGGGAGTCGATCCTTTAATAGTATAATTGATTCATCGTGAAAGGTGTTCTAGGAACCATATAATATTTAGGGGATCTTATAAAATCATATTAATAGGTTAGAGAAGATTATAGAATAAAAAAGGAAAAAACCAGTGGGTTAAGGATATTAATTATAATTTTTAGAGGAATAAAACCCACATATGTGGTTTCCTAGGCTGGGCCGCATAATTTTCCAAACCATGCTCCTTTAATATTCTCCTTGTGATAGGGGTAACATCATTTCATCTATGTGTTAAATGGTTTGATAATCTATGAACAAACCATGAAAACCCTCAAACATTCCAGGTGTATAGGTAGGGAAGGCAGTCACACTATTTTCCAACAAGGTGTAACACTTTCTATCACTCTGAAATAGTGCACATGGTTTTTTGGGGGAAATATGCAAAATTATTCCTAACTATGAATCAACCATGCACATTTCAATTTTCTAAAAAATTAACAATTTCCACTAAAATACTCCAAATTAAAAAAGACTATCCTGGTCCCACTAAAAAATGGAAAATGTGTACATGAAAATGATCTAATGACATATCTAGGAAATGTTAGGATCTTATAATCCACCCACCTTTTAAAATATCATCCTTGTATTATATGGAAAACAATATCTAATATTCTAATGTAAATATGATTTTACACTATGATTGCATTTATGTTTACCAGTTCTATGTTTCTTCCTTAACTTAACTATTTTCCCAAAATACTTTAATAATTTGCATTGTTGTTCCACAGAATACAATCTCACAGCGATAAAGAAATCGATTCGGGTACTCCTTAAAGGTTGAAATGGTATCATTCTCAAAATCATACAAAAAAATTATATTATAATATTTATGGTGATACTATAGAATTTTGGACACTTGAAAAAAATCATTTACGACACTATACTTCTTTGGAGGAGCACATCAATATTTCGCTGACCAGATTCTCCTCACAATATCCGAAGGACCAACAAAACCAAGGGGCCCAATTTATATACCTACAAATTATATGGTGACACATTCTAGGTGACGCATGAAAAAACAAATGATCATCAAATATAAACATAATTTTTCTTCATCTACAATAAGAATAATTCTTCTGTAGACTCTGAGTAATAGCCATATGTTTACAAATTGGAAGAAATTTCATTGATGTCTCTAGCACAAGCCTCTATCCCAAAAACTCCAAAATCAAATTACATCATCATTAATAGATGTGATATGAAAGGCCTAACATATATAACCTCATGTGGTTCAATATAAATATTCTCTTGATAACTGTTGTTCTAGGTGAATTTTTTGAGATCTTGGTGCTTCTCCCAAGACCCACTGACTTCTAAGACGCGTGCTCGTAGCATATCCTTAAAAACCATTATATTAGGTTCTGACTTCCCATATATATGTGGTTGGAATTTCATACATAATAATAAATACATACCATGTTCCTTTTGAAATACTTTATAGATTTTCCAAGTGAATCATGAGTCATAATATGAAATTATTCTTCAGGAAACCCCTTGCATATTCAATATCTCTCAAATGTACATGTCACCCTACGGGTCCACTAAGAATGTTTCTCATATATGCATAAAATGGTATACGTTCATCAATCAGTATATATTCATCAAAATGGAGTTATTCTTATAAGGTATCCTTGAAGTTTTTACTATAAAATCCATTTTAACGTAATAACACATACATTTTAGAATGATCAACATTTATTGAAATCCCCTAAGTCAATGATGCTCATCCTTCACCTGTTGATAGGTGTATCATCATTTTTGCAGCTCTGCAATCCCATTTTTTATGTCCAGACACTTATATTTTGTATGTAGGTCCCTTTATATTTTGTTCAAACCAATATTCCCCACCCACTTCGAGTCATCAAACACAAGCATAAACATATTTCACTTTCATGTGGGTACAACAACATAGCCCCAAAAATTGACGGTATCATCCTTATCAATGGTCTAATATGAAGGTCACTCAATCAGTTCAGGTATTTTCCCCCAGAATAGAGAGGCTTTATAATCAAATTACCTCTCCATGATCCTGCAGAAATGTTTAGAATTTACAAGTACTCATATTGGGGTCATATAAATAATGCCATCATGAACCAGAACATGCATCTTATATATAAAGTTCATAAAATTCAACAAAGAACTAGACTCCTAAAATGCATGAATCTATGACATCATATATAAAATGTTAGCAACATAGATCCATTTACATGGAGTACATTATATCATAAAATCAATTGATGAAATATACTCAACACACCTTTTTTAGATTCAAATATTTTTGAGAATAGATGTACTTTATTCTCTTATGATCAGTATGAAAAATAGATATTTCACCAAATAGAGAATTCCTCAAACACAAAAAGTCATATTCCACTACAGTTAACTCATGGTCAGTTGTATGTTATTTCCATTAATGATACCTCAACTATCAGGACCCATATTCCACAACATGATCTCTGCGAATTATCACTAATCCAAAGACAAACCATGATGCATCATAAAACATGGTATACTCCGCCCCTAGATTGGGTAGGATCATGATAGGTGATTTATTCAACCACTTCTTCATCTATTGGAAATCATTTTCATAATTTCCATTCCATTAAATCTATATCCTCTTCTTGTTAAAACCAAAAATTGGTTCTCCCAAGTAGGAATAGTCCAAGAATAATTTATAAATTTATCACTCTAAATTCAAAATGATATGGATAAAAAAAATAATTCTTTAGATGATCCGAATAATTTTTTTAAAAAATATTTCCTAGATCAACTAAAACAACTTCCTCAGAGATGATTTTACCAATAAATGTGCCCTCTTGATCTATAGTGGACACATTACTAGAATTTAAAATATCCAATTCTCTCTCAATTTAATTGATATGAAGTCAAGATATTGGTCATGATATTAATGAGTCATGGATTACACAAATAATTAATCAACAATAAACCACAAATTGATCTATTTATAGGTGGAATAGTCTAATCATCAAGAACATAAACACATTTTATGAATCCTTTAGTATGAACAACAACATGACGAACCCATTTTAGAAATAAATGATTTTGAATGATATAAAAAACATATTAGCAGGTTGAAATCTAAACTGATGATACCCTTATATCAAGTAAATTTTTTAGAAAAAAAAAAAGATCAGCTCAATTCGTCAAAGACACCACTAATACATTGAAGAGGATATTTGTTCTTCACTACCTTCTGGTTTATCATCCAATCATAAAATCATAAGAACAACATCACATTTTCCTTCCAAGAAAACAAAACTGGGGAACCCAAAGGTAAGGTACTCATATGGTTAAAACATAATCCATCAACTCTTCTAGTTGATTAATAAGCACTTCAAGATCTATTGGGTACATTATATATAGTGAAATGGAATCTATTTTAGCTCAAAGAAAGAGCTCATTGGTAAACTCAACATTCCTCTTTGGTGGATTTCTTGAAAATCCCTTAGGAAACCTATCCTAGAACTAGTATTCTATGGGTGAAATGAATGAATCCTTCACACACAAATCATCATGAAAATGATTTGAATCCTGGGTGGTACACACCGCTAGTTTCTTACATAATAGCCATTTATGTCCTGCCTTGATATCACACTCTCCATGATGAACATAATGTTCACCCTCATGAGACATAAAGACTACTCTCCAATGGTAATAATAAATTTTCTCTCAGTATGATACCAACCACCCAATGGCCAAAATCATGTCAATTATTGATATATTGTGTTTTCAATATCCAAATGTATATGATTATCTACAACATTGAGATGAAAAAACATGAAATTATTTTTGTCTATCGACTGTTATCCATGGGGTGTATCAATCGTAATAACCCCACTGACAAAATCTATATTAAAACTAAATCCATCAACACATTGATGAGACTAAAATGAATAATAGTCCCATGTATCATATATGCCTCTATAGTTTTTATATTTTATAGTAACAGTTCACCTTACCATTAATGGTGCCACATTTCTATCCACAACTAAAGGATGTACTACATTAAACTTCCTTGACCATAGTACATATACTATTATCTAATTTCTGAGTGTTTCACCACTATGTTTATTCAGGTGAACATTCCCCAATGTACCAGGTCTAATACCATATCCTACATTACTAGTAGAAATCCATCTTCCAAAAAAAATTTGTGTATAAGTCCCCCTCCTGGTGTTATGGCACTGCCTATAAACTCTATCAGTACCCATATGTTGGTGGTTTCTATAGTTCCTGTATAATTTATCCATTCTTCTGCAACTTAGGAACTCTACTGGTGGTCATTGGAATTGGGTATGAATGTTTACGGACGTTCTATAATGGTGGAAGTATATCTGATTGTTAGTTCGAATTAACGATCCTTCTCCATAGACACGCTTAGTTAAATTTATTAGTTTAAATTTTCATATAGATTCTTCCTACTCATAAAATATGTACATCCTAATCATAAAAAATAAACCACTAACATTCCATCGGAATCCTTTTTCATGTTAACCTCAGAAATACGAAAACGATTCACCACATTCGTAAACATTTTCTGCAAAAAAATATATTATCATGGGACATATTATAAAAAATTATCCCATATTAAAAATGATTTTCTCTAATAACATCAACTCCTTAAAACATGATTAAATCTTTTTGAAATCAGTAATGTGATAGGAATGGTCTATCATGGACATACTTCCATAGGTATACCTCATAAATCTATTATCCCTCATCAACTTGAGCATCATATTTTATAATATAAAATATAAAATCTGCAAAATGTATTTCCTCCCTATGCTCTCTAGATGTCCATATACAGTCTGAATATCCCACCAAAAATTTTCATGAACATATAGTTTCACACTTTTATCAAGAGGTGTCCCTATGTGGTCAAGGGTCTTCTAGAGATATTATATACCAACATTCAGTTGCCCCAGTCCCACTCTCTATGGTGAACTTCAATTGGCGATGTAACTAGAACCCTCATCTCAAGTCGAACATACTCTTTATAGCACACCTGTGGTCTGTTTCCATTGAATGTAGAATGTGGGAAGTGATCAGATGAACTTCTCTCTTGATCCCTCTTGAGTAACAGTCATGTTCCTTAGGTCCCACTGCTTGAGGATCAATTCCTCTAATATGTCTATCTCTTCATGTCAACAATCGTCATTGTAGAGGAATATCTCTACAATTACAAAAACAAGTCATAAGGAAGAAAACAAATTATTAACACATCAATATAAGAGGGATTCCATAAATCCATAACAAGTCATTCTTTATAATCCTCCACATGGAAAAAATGGCACTATCACTACCATCAACCATCCCTCTTTTAGGTCATGGATAAAATATGTTATTTCATTTAAAATATTATGGTATTTCATTAGACACACATCGATCCATTATAAATTACAAAATAATGCATCATTAAAAATGTACCTATTTCAATTTAGCCATATATTTCATGAAAACTAATAAAACAAGAAAAATAAGTTCATATAACAACTCAGTCAAAACATTATTCTTCATGCGTTCTGAAAATGATTCTTGTCAAAAAAAATATTTATTTTCTAAATTGATGCATGTGTACACAAATCTTATGACATAACGAACCATGAGTAAAATTTATGAAATTAATAACATCAAAAAACAACTAAATAACCCATGGTGAAATAACAACCAACTATAATACCAAATAAAATGAACATATCCCACCCGGGTTACACGGTTTTTCCCAATAAATGGGTTAGATACTCCCACGCACTATGTTATGGCCATTACCTAACACAACATAGTTTAATGTATGCCATTATAAAATAATAATATAGATGAAATGAAAATAAAACCCCTTGATACCACATTCATATTTTCAAACCATGATCCATATACCAGTGTCCTGAGCAGGTTGGTTACATGACCTCAGGCACACCTCAACGTATGCTAGAGGCTACCGACTATTTGTTAGGGTCTAATATTTAGCATGGTGGGACTATTAGGTCATTATGAAAGAATCACAACAATGTAAATAAATAAACAATATCCAAATTTAAATACAAAATGACCAAAATAATTCTGAAAACCAATATAGAATAGTATCACATGATAATCCATAATAACAAAACAATATCCAAATAAAATTTTTTGATATGCATTTCCATATATGTGACAATATTAAAATGTGAATCCAATATAAATACATTTAAAACATCAAAGAGGATCTTGATTTAATATTTTTTACCCCATCCATGCCCCATCACAACTCTACCATCTATTATAGATCTCTTAACCTTATCCTGACCAGAAAATATTATTTCTCTTCAGGTATAGATCTGGTACCCCATGTATGGTGTGAGTACAACTAAAAGGGAGACCACAAATATTGACTTAAAAAATATTTAATATATAAAATTGTATGTAGTAATGAAAATAATAACGTAAATTAATTAATGTAAACAGTCTTCTCATTGAATTATTTATTAATTAACGATGGAATTCCTCATGATTATGATAACACATAAACCATATGTACCTGCTTTGGCCCATAATGGAGTCTAAATCATCCATCACTGAATAAAAAATTTCAATTAACCATGTCTTTTCATTATTCAAATTATTCTAATTGATGAAATTATCTGGTCCAAGAGCAGAAGTGTAGAACCCTATCATTATTTGGAGTTGATGTATCTATTTCAAAACACAACGCTCACATATAATACATAAATATAATCGGGGAAAATAGTGAATATCTATAACCCCTTGGGTATTACATGGAGTATTCATTTATCCCATAACTCATTAATAGATATAACCTAAATGGTTGAATATTTCCTCCCATTTGTCATCAATTACCATAATTCAAAAATCAACTAATTCAGAATGTTTCTTATAATTGATTATTTTTTTATAAATAATAATTAAAATCATTTCAGAACACCCCAATTTGGAGTAAAAATTCTATTCATATCGGAACACATCACGGGCCACTATAAATTTTATAAACCATTAATCAATAAAACTTATAATCACACTATTCTCGAATTTCATTATCTCAAAATCAACTGATTTCATTTTCACATTGAAAAAATAATAATTCGATTTGGAACTAAATTTCCCAATGTGTAAATTGAATTTTGAATAATTAATCACACATAATTATAATCATGTCTATGGGATTTTCCATTTAGTCCACCTACCACACTATCCTTGATGGACTCTATCCATAAAAAAATTTCCACGTTTGATGTGGAATGACCAAGATCTCAATGTAAAAGAATATCTAGGAAGAAACCCTATAACTAATATCAAATATAACATAACCATAAACACCAAGATATAAACCCACAAAAAACAGAGGAAATCACAATTACAAAAACATAGAGAAATATTGGCAAGAGAAAGGAAACCAAATAGGGATGAAATCACTTACCAATAAAGAGATGATCCTTTGACAAATATTCAATTCCTTGTGAAATTGGTTTCAGGAGCCTTAGAACCCCCATGAGAGCTTCCCAAATAATAGGAAGTAGTTCAGTTCCCAGTGAGGTTTTATAGGTGCAACAAATGAGGGATTTGGTATTTTAATTACAATTCCAAATGGGAAAAATCGTGTCTGTATGATTTTGAATTTCAAGGGTCATGGTTTTATAAATCATGTCTTTTATCCATATTCGTTACATTAGGAGTTTCAGATTTGATCCTAGGTAGAACATGGTCTGAAAAACCATGCAATATCCATGAAATCTTCGACTACTTCGGGGTGCACATTTTGGTAGTGTACCAGCAGATTTTGTCCAAACCATACACCAATCATGTAACAGCTCTAATATTTATAAAATAAGTCACATAGTTTTCTACATAAATCCACAATGTATTTTCCAAAATTTATTCCAACCATACATAGCCCTATTAGCTTCCTAAATTCCGTAATTTTACCTTAAACAATCTAATGTAAAGAACCCAATAATGGTAGAATCAATACAAGGAAACAATGTTCCTGGAAATGACCTTGAGACATCTCTTGAAAAGATAGGGTTCTTATAAGAGAAAAAAATCATCATATGATATAATGAAAGATTTTGTGAATGTGTGTGTGAAAATAAAGTCAATGGAGATGAATATAATGGAGTTCTTATCGCAAAATTAGGTTAATATAAGTGTTTGAGAGTTTGGAATTATGGTTAAGACCATTTAATGATTTTCCCCACACATTTTTCAAGATGAGGATTCCAACGCATGAAACCAAGAGGATATGATACAACCCACCCAATGATGTATTGTCTTTCCATTTATCATTAAATTTTATTTTTATGTTTTGAATATAGAATATTTGGTTGAGAGGGTGTATGAATGTGATAGAGAACCCCTAGTTATGAGTCAGTAAGGACATCTGAAGAGAAGGATATCAGAAAGAGGGTTATTTATTATTGGTTAATTGAGGATGTCCTCAATATCAGAATAGTCCAAACATCTAGAATTTATTATCTAGTGGTGCATAATATCCCCTGAATTTACAAGGATCCTTCATTTATTTTTCATTATATGTTATAATAATCATCAATAATATTTACATTTTACATTATCCTAAATGAGTCAACATGGATTAGCGGACAGACCCCCCTGAATGCTGATTTTCTAGATATCCAAGTGGAATTTCATGTAATAAAACCATATAAAATATGTTTATAATCATGTCCAGTCTGTTTATCGTCATTCTAGTGGAGGTGAAGTTTGTATAGGGAGTTCTTATTTTGTCCCTCCCTAACATGGACCTAGAAAAGAGCACAAAATTTTATGAAATATATTGGGAAGTAGAATAATCAACCAAGGGAAAATACATATGATTGCCCAAAATTATAATGAGCATGTAGTATGTTTGTTTTATGATCAATTTATCATTAGCCATAGTTTCAACTTTTTTGGGTCAGTATATTCAAATTTCATTATTTGTCCTACTATAGTGATCATGATGGTAATGTAAGTGGAGAGTAATTTAATTACCCAAGTGTTATCTACTCTAGTTATAGACCATATTAATTTGATAGATGTATTCCATAGATATATATTGGTTATTGTGAAATATCAATCAACATTGTATTTCTCTGTGTTACAAATATTACTATATGATATTATTATCATTGATATAATCCATTCACATTGCGGTAGAGTATTTATGGGGGATTGTTGATTTTTCTGAAGTGGGAGGGAAATATATGGTTATTAATTTTATTCATTGATATGGGGTGGGATATTGGTGACTTGATCCAATTTTACAATTTATGTCTAATTTTTTATAGATCTAGTGATAGAACAGGTTGAAGAGGCCCTAATATTTGATATAGAGTTTGTTGTTTTTTTAATAGTGGAGGTTGTAACACGAACCCCTCAGTGAAATGTAAATTGTGTAATACAGTAACATTTGGTTTCTATATTTAATTATTTGGGTAAATATCAAATCACACCCTTTTAGATTCATGAATTGTGAAAATAAATTCATGGTCAGATGTAGAAACACATTATTATATCAACAATGTTTCTATATAGAGATATAGTTTATTTTTCTAATAAGGTGGAAGTTAATATAATGTTTTCCATAGACAATGTGTAGTTGAATAAGATGATAATTACAAATAATTACCATCTTCGGAGAATTTATGATCAATTTTACCAGTTATGAGTGGCTAGGTGGGTTTCTATGATCAATCTATGACTTAGATATCATCAATGTGGGTGAATGACAGAGATATCCTTAAAACTATCTTTCTATATAGGTATAGTCACTCCAATTCATATAGTAATAATTTTTGGTGTTATAAACACACAATAATTTGTTAGGGGTCCCATGAACATGTTATTTTACGAGTTATTTAATAGTTCATAGTAATTTTAATAGAATGCATCCTTATATATTCGAGATTAGTGGTGGAGAATGTTGATAAGTTGATGATCATTGTTTGATTTTTCAGTACCACGATTTTTTTTAATTTACGGATGGGTTATGTATTTTACTTGGACATGTAGTATCCCATCAGAGAGTAATATTGGATTCAACAAATTTAGTGAATGTTTTTTCTTAGTAATCACCCAAAAACATGGAGTAGTTTCATAGTAATCTCGTTCTTCATTGTACGTATGGGAGGATTTTATATAAATTATTTTGAATTTTATAACCATTTATAACACTAACTAGGATGGTCTATAAATTAATTTATAGTGACATGTTCCTAAAATCATTCTCCTACATGGTGTAGTAGTTGGTCATGGCCCTATTTCATTGGAGTCCAAAAGAGGGAATTATGTTTGAGGTGTTATGTGATTCTTATTTCTTATGCGAATGATGAATCATAATACAATAATATAAAATGATTTCTTATTGGAATATGAATGTATAAACACATTATTGTATCTATAAAACCCATGACGGGGATATGAATACATTTGGGTATTCTATAATGGTATTGTAACATTACAGTATGATGGAATTTTTTTTATCTTCATGGAACTCAAACAACAATGAAAATAAATTTATCAGTGTGACATGAATATATTATAATATAGTTGGATAAAAATTCTACATTAATATGATTTAAACATACCCCATTCATAATTAAAATTGTTCATCACAGAATCCATGATATGAAAAAAATCATTGGGGGACCATTGAGAAAATGAAGATGTCAAGAGGATGATGCTTGAGATAGTGACCCTACACTTGGGGTAGAGGATGCTGATAGTATGTGGTAACATTTTTATATGATGTAATAGAAATATTTAATATAGTAGGTGTGGGAGTTAAAATGGAGATACTCATACGAAAATGTGATGTGGTACAAGATCTTTTATAGAGGTTCCCTTATGGGACTAAAAAATGCTTTTCAGCATGAGGTATTGACCCATGGAAAGATTCTCATCCTGATTAAGATTCATGAGGATCTCCTAGGTTTGTTTCACTGAATACATGTAGTGGTGTACCACAAAAAATATAATATGTATCATGGATTGACAATGTATATATTATGTCCATTATTAATGAAGCCAGTGGAAGTTATTATGGAAATATGTCTAGTCTTGTATTACCTAATGGAAGTTCATCATTTCCATAGTAGTTTTCTTCATCTAATGGATATCCACGAATGGATGTGGGAGTAGATCCTAATATATTTCATCATTGGTATACCCATGAGTTTGGATGTATATGATGTTATATGGACGATCATGTACTGGATAATTATGTTATCTCATGTTTCGGTGATCTAGGAATCTTGTCCAATGGAATTACATCTAATGAAGTATGTGGATGAAATGGTGATACATGATGGATACAAAATGAAAATCGTCTCTAAATAATATCATCATGTTGCATAATGAGTCTATTAGGAAAAACATTGATCCTTTGTGTCTCAGTAATTCATTAGTAGTATATTAATACTGTAGAAAGAATGGAAGTTGCAATAGAGATACTAGTCACATGAGAATATGCTATTGGTGGGAATATGTTATTTCTATGGATAATGGGTATAACCGTCTTGAATGGTTGATTTTATCAACAAAAATATCTACAAATAATTCATTATTATGGACCCCATTAATGCATTATATGGTATACTGTGTCAATCAACATTGAGAAAGAATGGTATTTGAGATATAATAGATAATTTTCTTAGTGTGGGGAATGCAATAATTGAGATGATCTAGTTTTTTTCTAAAAGGATGAAGTTAGAATAGGACAACCAGAAGGCTTATGTCAACTGATAGGATATTCCTTTGGATTTTGTTTTTAAATCCCTTATATAACTATATTTTTTCCATCAAATATGAAAATAGAGGGTTGGTTAGAGATTCAATATCCCAATTTATTTTTTTGAAACATTCATGTTGTTATAATTTGTGTTAGGTGAAGATTATCATCTTGAGTTACAACAAAAATATGAAAAATTTCATGATGTATTCAACTTAATAAATTTAATCTCGAAACATCATAATGATATCCACTTTATCATCATGGGGGATATGGATATCAAGGATTGTGTAACATTCATGTAATAACCAATCAAGATTCAGTGGTTCTATGAGAATGTTATTTGAGGTTGTTACATCCTTTAGGTTTTAGTTATGTAGATGAATTATGGTTCGAAGGTGGATAAATGGGATTGGTTGTGGAAGATGCACTGATAACACCAAAACATGTTATCTACATAGTGATTATTTTTCTTTTGGTATATAAATTCTATGAATATATGACATCTCTTTGTTTTATTTGGTCTCATAGTTTCATTATAAAATTTTGAGAATCTCTTATGGGAGTGTTTTAGTGGTTTTGGGGGGTTCGTGATGTCTATCGACTTCTAATGGGTTTTCATTATAAAGGATTGGAATTTTTTATAGTGTGTAAAATGTGAAGTGATAGACGCTTATGTCTTTTCCCATTATAATTTTTGGGGTTTAGGAGCCGTGGAATGTGTTTTTGGACATGAGAAAATGAACTGTATTTTAATATATAACTGGATGTGGGGATCTATGAACTAAAACACTGGTTTGTGACATTTATTGTTTAACAGGATGAAATTACCTCATATTTTGGGGTTTTATATTGGTCAAATTCATGATGTTTTGTGATGTTCACGTAATTAATGATCTTGGTGTAGTTTTAGATGATCTATATTAAATTACATTTCATCATGATATATATTCTATCAATATGAAATACCTAAAGTTTTATTGGATTAATTGAATTTTTAATTTTACGTGAACTATGTGAGGTTCATGGTGTAAACCGACCATTCATGATGTGAATGGGGTGTTTACTTGGGTATCTAAACATAGAAGTATTTTTAAAATAACCCTCTATTAGAATTATTGCCTATCTATTTTTTTATATTCCCTAGTGACTTTTGGATCCAAGGAATCCATGGTCTTCTGAGATCATCCTCTTCTCTCAAAGTATCAATGTTGGTGATTCAAACAGAGTTATTCATATTTTATTTAGAGATATAATTTATTTCTACATGGATGTAGTGGATAATATGTGTTTTTAGAGATGACAGTTTTTGTATAGAAATAATGAAAATAATTCAATTTATTTTTGATTTATTTGAGGATATTCTGTATGTTTATAACCCCCAGTTCTTCCTCTATTCCCATTGATATTCATAGTGATTCGAAAATATACATTTAAGGTATAGGATTGCAATTATCTGTATTATTTAAATTCTATAAAAATATAACTTATTTAATTTATATTTAATTGATGATGTGATTTTTCCAAATAAATATAATAAATATGACAACTAAAAATAAAATGATATGGTTTGATAAGAATGTAATTAATGTTTTACTTGAGATATTTTTTCCTCTAGTTTTTTGTCATTATTATTGTTGTTGGGTTGATCTAGATTCATTATTTTTTATTCATTATTACTTATAGTGATGTATTGATTTTGAAATTAACATTGAATTGATATATAAATAAATCCTATAAATGAAAATACTCAGTTGCATATTAATTTTTATATAATTGAATTTCTGTGGGCGGTATGGTGACCTCAATTTTTAGTGTCTAGGAGGCCTTTGTTGTCCTACACTTTGTGGAATTTATTGTGAGGATTTGAGTCCATATTTTATTAAATATGGGGGGATTTTTTGTGATTTATATATATTTAATGAATATTACTTGGAATCATTTTGGGGTTAATGATAAATCATAAATATATAATAACCATGTTATGTATAATGAATTCATTGGAGTTGATTTAAAATAATAACTAAAAAAATAATACCAAGTGGATGATTTTTTATATTCAATTATTGGTATTGAAATTCCGGAAGGGGTATATTTTTTGACGATTGTGGATAGTGTATATACATTAAGGTTAGTTATTGGTGGATAATTATCAGTATTGATAGTATTTTGGTTGCGGTGGTGTTTCTTCTATGATCCCACCAATGTGGGATTATATTGGAATACTATATAATTTTATTTTTTATAAATTTTCACTACATCCATTTCAATAGCTTGTTAACATGGGTGAAACATATAGTATGTGGGGGTGTTCCCCTACTATTTGGGTGCGGAGCATATACGGACGATGAATACCTTTTATTCCCAACTGCCTCTTCAAATGTAACATCATGTGATACTAGTGTAAGATTTTAAAGAATGTGGTGGGGGTGATGAATCATTAGAGGAGGGTGTGAGGTTGATATAGTACACATTCATGATACCTACTACCCTAGTTACCTTATATATTCTATGGGTATGGTCATATGGTATATTATTTTTGGATACATCCATAAGATATGATATATAGTTTGATATGTAATTAGTCAAAATGGATGGGATTTGTGAAAATGATGTCTTTTCATTGGGGGAGAGTAGAAAATCATTGAGTAAGTGGTTATAAAGAGAATTATTCTATATTATTTTGAAATTATTTTCTACCATTTTTTTATTTCATGGCTGACCATTGATGGGGTTTAGTGACTAGCTGACCTTCATATTTTACAACCTGATATTTTAATTCTTTAAAATACTTACTCTATTCAATTAGATTTATCACATGCTACACTCAACTTAAAAAACTCAAAAAACATATTTAGATGAAATTATTTATAAATGTATAATAAATATTAAGACTATAAATCTTTAAAATTATAATATAATAACATTATAATGGATATAATATGTGACATGCAACATCGATCTTAAACACCCCATTGAATGTACTTCATTATATTTAATCACTATTATAGTAGGCGGAACATGAACCCCCAATCCTAAATGAACGATAATATAGTATAATGGTATAAACTAGTCATACTATTGAAAATTATGTATAATAATATCTAAATTATAAATAATGTGTTATTTAGGGATTATACAAAATATAAGAATTATTTAAAAGAGAAAAAAATGTATTCTAAAAAACATTATTTTTCTATATGATGATATATTCTCTTTTTTCACACATAATTTAACATTATTTTATAAAAAATTAAAAACATTATTTTACAAAACAGACTGAATTTTTGAGTCTACATGTAAAAAATATTTTGTGGTTTATTTTATTTTTTTAATAATAATTTATGTTTTTTATGACTAGTGTTAATTATTAATTTTAATTGAAAATTTTCTTTTCTAAAATTTTTTATAAAAGGAAATTATATTTAAAATATTGTTTAATGCATTGTTAGTTAAATAATATATCAAGTAATCTAATTTTTTTCATTTTAATAGGTACCATATTTAATTGTGATTTGAAAACATTATAAAATTTTGAACACTTTCTCTTGGAAAACACTCGTTCTCCTAGCGTCTACGGTATTATTTTTAAATTAAATGTTTCTTATTCATTTTATTAATTTATGATAAATTATTATAAATTTGAAATAATATTAATTTATATTATTTAAAAATATCTATTTAAATGTATTTCCTAAATTAATAGTGAAAAATATAAAAAATAGATATAGTAGTCATGGTAAAAATTTTGTTACTCGGGGTTAAATATAAAAATATAAGTGTTACAATAACCTGAAAACAAGGAAATAAATTTAATTTACATCCATATTTTTATTTTATAATGATTATTTCAGGATAATACAACAATTTTACCCTTATATAATCTGAAATATTTTGGTATACTATTTTCTTTTTAAAAATTTACTTGTGTACCACTCACCTCACATAAAATAGGGAACCCCCTCTCCAATCTTCTACATGACATCACACCCTTATGTTTCAACCAATAAAAAATAAAATAAATTCTCAAATCAAATAATATAATCATATAATCCATATTTATTTCATAAAATCCACAATTGGATGGATTTTTCTATAAATATAATAATGTTATCTGAAGAAGACTTCACATTCTATAATGGAATTTTTTATTTAATTTCATCCTATAATCCATAAAATTAGTATTAAAAGTATTTATAATGTATGAAAATAATAATCCATGTACTAAGATATTTTTATGCTAGATTAAGGACATATAATCATCCATGAATACATTTAATTGATAAAAATTCATAATTCATATGGATGTCAGACTACCTCTTCGGGAATTGATCTCATTTGATTTTGTATTGAAAGCTCTCCAAAATGGGTATGATGATGTATCTAATATATAAATATATGATATTTAGAAAATAATAATAACTATTGATTAATTATATCAAATATAACTATCTATATTATATTCTATAGGGTATATGATAAAGGGATTCAAGAATTCGACAGACTATAACTTCATAATGTGATATGATTCCTCATTCAATAGCGCATTAATTATAAGGTGAAAAAGATTATGTTATTGAATGTATGTGAAATGAGTGAAATCATTATGATATTAAATACATACATATAATTCTTCAAATATATTAAATACTAAGATGTTTTTACATTTTTAATCATTGGAAGATGATAACATCATTCGTGTATGTGTGGACTACTACATTCATGAATTCATATTCCTTTATTTTCATCCCAACATGACATGGATGACATATATATGTGTATTTAAATAAATAATATGTTATTTATGATATGATTGTAATTTTTAGTGATATAATACTACTTCCACCATTTCCATAATGAACATTGAAAAATGAAAATGTTATTCATTCATACATATGGCCTACTATCTCTATGACCAAAATATAATTCATTTCTCAAAATAGAAATTCATTATTTATATTAAAATATATTTTTTACATAAATATGAAATTCATTTCAATTTTTTTATTCTATATATTGGGGAACTATGTAATATCAATAATTACCCGATTATTAATGAAAAAGAAACAATGAAAAAACAAATTAATGAACACCCAAAACAGTTATAATTTTGAATGAATACTAATATACATGTGATAAGATTTCATTAAAGGAAAATATATGATATTATAATTATTAATAATGTTCATTAATAAGTTAATAACTAGTTTTAATCCACTATACCAATTTCTGAGGTTCGGTCAACCATATAGAAAAAAAGAGTAATGGAACATTATCTCAATTTAACTTCATTGAGGAATATTATTTTCTAATATACATAGTATATATTAAATGGTGTATATACTACTGCATTCATATTTAAAATCTTGATTCATTCTGAATTCATCATATTTTATGTTATTATTTGAATTAATAATTATAAGGTGATTTGACATCAAATTTAACATGTGGTAAAAATTCTTATTCAATCTCCAATTATTTTTTTGTAGTTTACTTTCCCTTGAATAAATCACATCCTTGTGATCATTTTTCATTAAAAATTAAATTTATATTAAATTTTCATATTATTATTTCAAAAACTATATAAATTTTTTATATAATGTGTATAATTTTATGGTCATTTGATGAATAGGGTAAATATTTAAAAAATTATCTTTTAATGAATTTGAATATATCATGACAAGAAAAATTGTTCATGAATTATATCTATTATCTAGTATATGAAGAATTATTTGGACATGTATATATGTGTTGGACACAATTATTGATATAACCTCTATAAATTAATAAGTCTCATGAGAAAAAAATAGATTTCAAAATTAAATGTTTTTATACCTATAATTATAATCTATTTTGATGAAATATATTGAAGGTAGAGGTAATATAATGCCCATGATCATGACGTGCAATAAATATTCACAACATTTATTGATAATATTTTATTGTTTTTATCTATTTGATTTTATTTATCATATTGTATGTATATTCATTTAATTATATTTCATTGATAAAATGTAATTTGATTTTAGTTATTTACCTTATCATATTTACTATTACTTATCTTTTAATTATTATCATTCAATAAAATATTCCTCTTTGTTGAGATATATAACATTACATGTTGATTAATATTATTGATTCATGATATATTTTTATGTAAATTACACATACAGATCATTTGAGATCACCATTATTTTATTTTCATTCCCTAGGATATGATGAATAATTCTAGGAATGAGTTTTCAAGGATTAATTAATTTCATTTAGTTATTTATTATGTTTTATTTTCAAATACCAATGTAATATTGGTATATTAAATTTATCTGGTTCTCCACAACTACTAAATAGTTATGTCCTATAGGATTTTACCCTTTTAAAATATTGAAAATTAATAATGTATACACCTTCTATGGGTTACTAGAGTCAGGTTTGTTATAATTGGTATCATAGGATGTTTAGAATAATCATTGGGAGCTTGGAAACAAAAAATATTGATAAACACTAAATAAAAGTGTGGAATAAAATATATATTATTTTGGTAAAAATCTATTTTGTTGATCATTTGGGAAATATATCCATGTTTGTATACAATAATTGGATGTGGTTCAAGAAAATATTTTCATATGAGTATAACATCCAAAATAGTTCTATGGGATTGACCCAATTTTAGCCTGGTTATTTACTAGATGCCTTACTATTCCCATTTTATGATGGTCCCTTTGGATATTTGTAGGATAATTCATATTTTTTTAAAACCCATTATAAATGGTTTCAAAAAAACAATATCCCCAAATAAACAATGCTTACGATTTGAATATTATCGTGAATAAATAACTCAATTTATCATAATTATTTCTATTTTTTGAGATTATGAATTATATTCCACAATGATCATATCAAACATATTGTATAACATAATTTCTATATGGAACCTAATTAAAGGAATGGAAACCGAATCAATACATGAAATCCAATGATTAAGAATGATCGTTTCTTTGATGGGATTAAATTAATCATTCAAAGAGACCTAGTCACCCAAACATTATCATCCATTGAGTATATATTATAAAGTACTAAAAATATAGAAAAATAATTATATAGGAATTATGGATTCAATGGGAATAATGATAAAAATATTAGGGAAGATAAATGAACGATAATTAGAAGAAGGAAATAGTTATTTTTTCCCATGTGATAATTGAGGGGAAAAACCTAGTACTCGATTAAATGGGATGGGAATTTTATAAATGTGTGGAGAAAAAGGAAAAAAAAATAATGATCTAATGTGAATTGAAAAATATTCTAATGATCATTGATTAAACTATCAGTATATGAGGCACTATGCAAAATTATTCCCGATACATCAACTGAAATTTCCTCAAACATAGCTAATGGATATTAGAGAAACTTCCGTTATAAAATATTATTAATTAAAATGCTTAAAGTGATTCAATTTTTGAATCATAAATTATATCATTTTATTAATTTTTAAATCATATAATTTTTATAATAATTATGAAGTGTATAAAGTTTTCACTATATTAGATTTTTATTATAGCTTTAGACGAATATGTTAAAAAATTATGATGACCAAGAAAAATGATTATGTGCAATGCTAAAATTCTTATTAAATGCATAATTAAAGTAAATGATACAATTAATATGTTATTGATATTGAGATAATGATTTTGGGATAAAGAGATATTTTATTTGAAAATTTAAAATTGATAGTTCTAACTACCATGGTACTGATTAATTCTTTTTTGACAATGTGATGTACGTAATCATTGATGGAGTGAATGAAATTATGAATTTAAGGAATGTATCAAATAATTTTTTCCTTATTTCATGAATAAGGTAGAATAAATTCATTAAATAAGCTCTTATGGTAATAAATGTTATTACCATGTTTAAATCTAATAAATTATTAAGGTATTCACATGTATGGTATTTGACAATTATGAGATACAACATGTTGTTTCAATGATACATGATATGTTCATTCTATAAATTTAGACTCCTTATTTCTATTTTTTATTATTTGGGAAGGTATATATGGTTATTAATTTATGAAATGGATTAATCTTTATTAATAATGGATTAGATGTTACAACCATTTTATTATAGTGATAAATTGATGAAAACTTAATGAATTATCATTCATGTGATTTTTTATAACTTCATGCATGAAAAAATATTCGATGTTTCCTAGAGTAAGATATGAAGGGTAAATCGATAAATAAATAACCAAATTAGGATATTATTCTTATTAAATGGGATGAAATAATTTATGTATTGTTATAATGATTATGTTTATCAAATATATATTTATGTTTTTATGTGTTTTGATGATTCAAAAAATATATAATTTTATTCCTACAATTTTACCATCAGTGTTTATGACTATATTTATAAATGTATTTTAAATTATGAGAATAAATAAAAATTATATGTCTACTCAAAATCATAAATGCTCTAAATTTATGTTTATCTGAGACATTATCTTATAAATAGAATGCTTTAGTTATTGAATTATTATGTAAAATAGTTTGGTCAGAATAATTATATGTTATCATAAGAAATGGATATTCATCAAATATTATCTAGTGAGATATAAATAAGTTCTGAAATATTAATGTCACATCTACATGATAGATTAATATCATTATGGATAATTATCCAACATTGTATATAATTATTTTTATCTTATAAAGAATTCGAATAGATATTTAGCATATGATGTCTCTTAAAAATTTATCTTATCATTAATAATACTTCATGATGAAAATATTGTAAATATATATTTTTTTATGAAGAATGTAATGATTACTTTTCTATTATCATGAAATGATATTTCAGGATTTTGGAGCATATCAAATAATTGATTATCCATTTAATGAAAATAATATTTTTTACAATATTTTCCATCAATGGAAAAATTCAAAGACCAATATTATTTATATCTTCATAGTAGTAAAAATTGTTTCTATATTTAGAATAAATGAATTCATATCCTCTATAGAATGTATTTTATTATTCTTAGTGCATGGATATCTCTATCATTAGGATTATCTCATTTTTACATTAAAATGACATATAAATGTATGATTTAGTTGGTTCATGGGAAGAGATGATGAATATGGTATAAATGAATGAGAAGAATGAATAGAACATTTATTCCAAAAATTCCAATACATAGAAAGGTAAAATTTAAATGATCATGTTTTTTTATAGTTATATATGTTGTACTAAACAAAATCCTATGATATACATTGATGACTACCTTATTCTCAAGAAGATTCATTGACTACTATCAATTTATTCTTGAAACAATGTGCAAAAAACATTTCATTTAAATTTAATTCATTCTATTTTGATTACACATACTGTAACTATTTTTTTAGACTGTGGATATGTATTTTAATGTAAGATCATAGTTAAAGGATCTTGGACCATTTTGGTAAGTGATATATTCTATTACTCTGTAGGGAGCCTTAATAAAGGGGTATTTATTGTTAAAATCTATAAACATATGAGTAGAGTGTTGGTGGGGTAGACTAAGAAGTCTGTCTTAAATTAACCACTATAAATATACTCTATTTAATTGCATTCCTCATTTTATTATTTTTGAAGAATATTTGTTATAAGGGAATAAATATTTTAACAACCACAACTAACTATTAAGGATCTATGAAAATAAATGTCTAAAAACTCAATTCAGCACAAACATATGTGTTCAACTAGAAATTGTCTATAACCAAAATTGGTATTAGAACCATTTAATTATTAGTTCACATCTGATAAATGATTGATTTATAAAATTATGTATTAAAATGGATATGATAGATGATAAAAAAGTTGGAATGTCATGGGTTAGAGCTCCATACATCTAGGGTGAAAATTATTTTTGATGGAATGCTCACATTACCATCTATATGAAACTTTTGGCATGATATCTTATCTTTAATAAGAAAAGAACTATTAAATTACAATTACAAATCATGAAACACGGGATTCCACAAATTATGAAAATGTTGATATTAACTCAAAATATATGAATTCTACAATCATTGTATTGGGAACCGATGAGTACAACGGAGTTTCCCAATGATAAAAATCACCATAATTGTGGTCCTCTTATGAAGTTTCCTATAATGGAACTAACAATGTGAAATATTTTATATATGATACAGAAAAACATATTTTCAATTAATCAAAATTCGATGAATTGAAATGAAGAACTCAAATTAATGAAAGGATCATTATTACTATTAATACCCTTCCGTCTATTGTAGAACATATCACTAAACCTTAAAACCCATTTAATGTTCATAGAGTATTACCCTCAATATGGGGTAGAAACTCAAGAACCATTAGACAATCAGTAGAGGTCAAACTTTTCATGATAAAATCTCCTCAGACATCTAATTATGTATAAATCGGAATCTAGAGAACCAATAATGATTATAAAGGAAAATTCTACCTAGATGGTTTCTACTTGAATAGATGATTGCAAAAACAAAATCATATAAATATCTTCAAAATATAAATAATTTACCTCCTAAAAAAATTACTGATCAAATTATGATCATTTACAACATTATTAATTGTTAGAAATATATAAAAAATGTGAAAAGACCTCATAAGATCTTTCATAAAGTACAAAATTCATGTTAATTTTCATAACGAGTTAAATATCTACCAGTGTAATAAACATGGACATATCAAGCCTAAGTGTCTAAAATTGAAGGATGATAAGATGTTAGAAAATAAATAATTGATGAAGGATGTTTATGAATAAGATAAAAAAATATATTATGTCCACCTATGTATTTTTTAATATTCGAGTGAATAAGAATCATTTGAATCAGAAGTTGATTATATTAATGAAAAGGAAAACTTATAATTTATGGATTATTCGGATGAGGAAAGTTATTGCTATTATTCTTATAATTGATTTTATTCCTAAATTAAATCATCTAATATGAATAATTATGTGAATATATTACCATGTTAGAAACAATGTATCAAATTTTAGATAATGAGAACAAAATTCATATGAACACAATAAACAAAATTGTTAATTAAGAGGAAGTCTTCAAAATATATTTCAAACAATAAAATCATTTAGAAAAGTCTAATTTATAAAATATTGAAATAGATAATGCAATTAAATATTTAATGTGTTAATTTGAAAAAATTAATTATTCCAAAAGATTCACTAATAAAATAGAGGGTAATCTCAATAAATTTATCGGTCAAAATGGAGGTATGAAATAAAAGTTTGGAATATGTAGATATAGTGAAAATTGAAAATTTTATAACAACTATTTTGTTTCTAGTTAAAAAATAGTAATATTTTTAAACATTAATTTTTTCCTTTTATTGAAGTAGGATATTATGCATTCATTTTTAATTTAAGAAATCATTAATTTTGGGGAATCAAAAATTAATTTCATACATTATATTTTTCAAAATTAGATTGTTATATCTGTGTAAATAGAAACAAATTTGATAAAAAGTTTTCATATATAAAACATTTTTGGAAAAATATCAATTTGGATAGTAAAAACATTTTCTGTTTGATTGTAATTTATAAGGAACAAACAATATAAATAGTAATGAAAAATAATTTATGGAATTTGGGTTTTCAAGACATATGAGTGTCTATTAATCAAATTTTCAATCAATATCCAAGATTGATTGATGTTATTTCACCTTTAGAGGGAATGATAAATCAAATATATTGGACTTTGTATCAATTGGAAATACACATTTTATAATCCTCAAAAATATTATTTACATTAAACGCTAGAAGCACAAACTGCTTAGAATATATCATCATTGTGATAATGGTTATTCTATTTATTTTTTAAAAAAAAATTATTAGTTATTAAAGATATGTTGGTAATGTGTAAATCACCTATAACTGATACTATTTACACATTACATATAAATTCACTATGTATTAAAAATATAAATTGTTTCAATGCTATAATTGAGGAACTGTAGATTTTTCATAAAAGGCATGGATGTTATAATGTTCATTCAATGAAAAAGTTTTCCAATAAAAAATAAAATTTTGATGTTCCTACAATTAAATTGATAAAAAATAAAAATGTGATTATTGAAAAATTGGAATGCAGGTAATGTTATCTTTTAAACCAATTATATAGGATACTATATCAAGACCTTTATATATTATCTATATAATTTTTTTGGACCTTCTAGATTAGTAAGCCTTATGTGGAAATCATTTTTTATGTGTAATTTGATGCTATTTCGAGATTTATATGGGTTTACTTTTTATGATTTTAGATGTAAGAGTATTTTTTTATTATTAATAGATGTAATCTTCTAAAAAATGATAAATATGTTTAAATCATTAATTTAAGGAGTGATCATGGAGAAAATATTGGGATTAATGAATTTAATTCATATTTCTTAGATAATTGAATTATACATACATTCATATCCCTCATGACACCGAAAAAAATGGTATTATTGAAAGGATTAATATGAATTTACATGAATTTACTAAGACTATATTATGTAAATATAACATGCCAACTCAATTCTGGGGTGAGTTTGTTAACACAACATTAAATTTCAATATAATAGATCTAATTGGACCAATAATAACAAAATCCCCTATGATTTCAAGAATAATTAAAAACACAATGTAAGAATTAATATTATTTGGATTCATGGATTACATCTTCATCACGAGGTATAATCATGGAATGTTCAATCCAAAATTTGATGAAGGTATATTCCTCTTTTACTCTACTACATCAAAATCCTAGAGAGTATCCAATTGATTGTAAATGATTTTTGTTGAATTAACTCATGTGAAGTTTGATGAAATTGATACATTGGTCAAAAAAATTCATCAAACAATTGATAAATTGATTACCTCAATGGTCTGAGATATGAATCCCTCTTTAATAATAAGAAGGATTTTGATTTGGATTATTTTTACTTCAAAATATATTATAGGGGTTCATTCTACTGAATCAGACTATGTGTTGCCTAGAATACCTATAAATACAAAAGGTTATCCTCTAGAAATATTTATATGAACCTTGGATGAAGGATGAAGAACTAGTTGAAATATATGAAACCGATTAAAACCCTTTTCCTTTTTCATAACTAGAATATAAATATATATAAGTATTTTTATCACCTGAATTTTGGTTCTTGGCCATGTAAGAGGAGTTAGGCCAATTAAAAAGAAAAAATATTCAAAATTAGTTAAATTACCCTCTTACTACCCAATATTTCGAAAAAAAATTGTTTTTATAAATAATTATGACGTTCATAGTATAGTAACTATAAATAAATCAATATTAGTTTCAAAGGGTTGCAAACATAATTATCAGTATATTATTAACAATACTTTTCTCATTTATCTAGATTAGAGGCTATTATAATACTTCTAGCATATTTATATTATATAAATTTTAAATTATATCTTATTAATATTGAATCATCATTTCCAAATGTATTTTTAATATAGGATGTTTATACATAACAACCAACTAGTGTTGAATCCAATCAATTTCAATATTTGTTTAATTATTTTAATGTTATGAAAGGAATTAAACAAGAAACAAGATAATGGTATTAAAGAATAAGGAATTTAATTTTACTATATGGGTTTTTAGGAATAAAATCGGGTACCTTGTTTTATAAAACACTATCATCATATATTTTCCTAGTAAAAATATATGTTTATGATTTTATTTCTGGATCAAGAAATTATAAACAATGTAATAATTTTTCAAAACATGTGCAATAATAATTTTATATGAGTATGATGGGTGAGATGAAACATTTTATAGGATTTATAATTTATTAAGAGGATTTTTTTTAAAATGATATATAAAATACAATTAAAACTTTGTTTACATCGGAAAAATGGATGTGAAAACTGGAAGAATTACTTAACTCCTATGAGATCCATTATTAAACATGAAAAAGATGAAACTAGAAAACTAGTTGAAAATAATTTTTACAGAGTAATCCTTTAATATTTTTTATATCTTACTAAATGTTGAAAATATATTAGGTTTCTATATTTATTAAATTAATACATCTATCAAATCTAAAATAATTTCATTTGAATTCTAGAATAATAATTTTAAGTTATTTAAATGGAGTTGTGTCTCATTCATTTATTTTAATAAAAACATATGATGTCAATTTTAATTTTTTATTTAGATTTTTGTTTTTTGTATGTATGTTTTAGAGGAAGATAACCTCATGAATCTATCATTTTCGTAGTTATTACCTATTGTCTTTTTCATGAAAAATACTACAGTCTCTAAATTTATCTATATTTGAAGTTAAATATATTATAGTAGAAGTTGGTGTTCCCAAGATATATAGATTAAACACACCATATGGTATTTAGTATTTAATATTAAATATGTAACAATCATATGTGATAATATAAGTTGTATAAAAAATTCAGCTAATTTGATAACCCATTCAAGATAAAAGAGAATTGATTTGAGACATAATTTTTTATGAGATCGTATTTGAATGAATGATATATCTTTAGAAATTGTGGGTATATAAAATGAATTGGAAGACATTATTACTAAACCTTATCATTTAGATAAATATTATTTTATGAAATCAAAGATAGTTTTGTTTAGTTTTACATAATCTTATTTTAAATTTAGTATACAATTGTGTTTGAAGAAAGTACGTTATTTATTTACTTTACATTATTTAATTGTGCCACCTCTTAGAATTCCAGTCATGTCAAATAGGTTATGTCACATGTTTTTTTTAATAAATACTATGTACATCACTGCAAGACTTATTGATTAATGAAAATTAAAATAATTTTTTATTAACAATATGAAAATAATTAATTTTAAAAAAAAATTACCCACTATCTATTTGTTGGAAAAACAATTTTCCCCTCAATTTCTAATATCACGAATCTATCATCAATGGTGAATAAATAGAACCAATGGATCCACATTGATTAGTATCAATCCTAAATGGATATTCTAGGAGAGTTCTATTTTGAAAATCTATAGATTTTGTTTGTCATCGTGGTTCATATATTTTTCGCAAGAATGTTATAAACTATAAATGAAGGTAATATGACATTGATGAAATATAAAATTGTGTTGTGTTATGAGGTGAATATAGTATGTTCTATGTGAATAATGTATTTCATTTCTTAAATAGTGATTATTTTCTCATAAAATTGAACCATATGTGGTTTAAATTTAGTTGAGTGGAAATGGTTGTAGTATTCAAATACCCACATGATTGTTATAATGATTTCAATTCATAGTTTCACACTATAGAAGATGATAGTACAACAAGGAATATAAAATATATGTTTGGATATACTACCATTTAAAAAACAAGTAAATGAATCTAGTACCAGAATGAAAATTTTATATCAATTTCATCCAATCCTCCACCGCTCTTTGTAATGGTGACTTTGAAATGGTTTTATTTCAAGATGGTGTTCTATTGTAATTTTTTATGATTTAAAAATATCATTATTCTATCATAGTATATTATGATGTATATTTGAATGTATTGAAAATTTCTATAAAATTCATTTCAATTGGTTTAATATTCATTTTAGTCATTCATCATGTTTGGGTTTTTTATGAGACTACTCTCACTCATTTTCATTAGTTCACAATGTTAATTGAAATTATTTTGTAGAAAAATTATATGTGTTGGGATTCCTAATTGAATAATTTGATTCTCATTACCATAAATCTTAAGATAATCCCTATTTAACATAGTGGAGTCATTCTTATTAGAAGAAAGACCTATCATTTTAGAAACACCAAACCAAAGAATTAAAATTAGAAAATACATGGATAATTAGGTACATTCTAAAATGTGAAGGATTGTTAGGGTTTTGGTTCAATATGATGAACAATTTGATAATCATTATCTTTCACGTCATACACTTATGTCAATTCATGTTTAAATAAAAATGGAAAAGGTATCCTCTAATGTGACATATATATATATATATTTACTATCAGTCAATATTGGACCATCTTAATACATCCCATAAATTCAAATGTCATTATTGATTCTCATTCCATTTAATTAGAAATATTAGTTGCAAGAAAAATTTGATCTGAATCTCCATAGTATAATAATTTTGGAGAAGTACCTTATGTTGATGAATGTCAACCGGTTAGTAGTGAGAGAATAGAAGTCCAACATGATAGATAATATCTTATTCCTAATAATGGTAAAGTTTCATATATTTCATAAATTGGTAGAAGTTTTTATGATAAATATTTAGATATATATTCCATGATGGAAAGATAAATTGAGTTTCTGAAGTCCCAAATTATTGAATATTGAAGAAAAATTATGAATATTTATTAAATCTCCATTTCCAAATAAGAATTAAATAAATTGAAGCTAGTAGTCCAATAAATTCTACGAAAATTATTTTTGAAATCCTTCATAGAAATCATTAATCAAAGTGATGTAAAATCAAATCTAGAAAGATTCTCTAACGTAATAGACACATTAACATAATATATTGAGCCAATACAGTGTGATTTGATCTTAATTGAAATAAATCAGGATTTCTAATAGGACATTCCATGGTAATTTAAGAAGAATCATTTTTGTTCATTTGCTTTCTAATTTATTAATGGATCAATCTAGAAAAGTGATGAGATTTCTGTTGAATGAAAAAGTGATGTAATATTGAATTTTATCCCCTAAATTAAAAAAAAATATGTGAATTTTATCATAATGTTCTTACAAATGATGCCTAGTTAGAGACATGTTTCAAATAGAAGTAATAAATTAAAGTCATGAGTTGTCTGATGAGGATGATGAAGAGGATGCTGATTTTTTTTGAGTAACAAGAATTTCAGACCTCAATGAAGGGAATGGAAATTAATGCCCTAAGTCATATCGTGAACCACCCTCTAAAGTATCCTTTGTATATATAGATAAATTCTATTTGGTGGAAGATTAGTGAGGTGATATCAACATTCAATCTACACCCATAAGGATCCCTGAAAAATAATGAACATTTCTTAGATTTTCTATACTAATGTAGGATGATGTAGTTGGAAAAACCATTGAAGCCCCTCAAAAGAAATCATCTTTAACCAACAGAAATACATTATTATTGAAAAAACCCACCCCAGAATAGGGTTTTCACATTAAATAGTTGATACATATTCTATCATTAGTATTAAAAGTTTTTATTCTAATAATGGTCACATTAGAAATAATTGAATCATTCCTTATTTTATAGAATTTTTAAAAACATTTGAATCTGTTTTTAAGATAAGATTTTAGGACTAAAAAAAATTAGTTTTCTAAGGTTGTTTATTTTTTATAACATTATATCTAATTAGAATTTATTAACTACTAATTTATTATGATTTATCTATATTTTTATTCAATAAAATTTTAACTATTTATCTTTGGGATCGATATATTTTAGTATAATTTTATTATTAATATATCATTTTCTTAATTTTCTCAATGTTATATATTAATTACTAACAAAAATGAATGAAAAATTTTGTTCAAAATTAGTTTCCAAGACTACGTCATGTTTTTCATTATAAATATCAATTGTATTCCATATTTTACATATTTTTTTATCCCAAAAAGGGGGGATGTAATGAAGAATGCAAAACTCTAGACTGATCAAACTATTAATTTTATAAGATATTGAAAAAAAATAAGATTCTTTATTTAAGACTGGTAGATTAAAATGAGAGCCCAAAAATTTAATAAAAAATTTTAATGAAATAAAAATTTTATTCATGGTATAAGAAAATATGTTTCAATTGGATAATGTCTTTAAAATGGGGGATGAAAAGGAATAATCTAAAAATCTAAATTTTTTATTTTAAAATTTATAATGATAAAATCTTATTTAATGAAATTTTTTCTTTCTATTTAATTGGTATTGTATTAAGAATAGATATATATTTTTAGAATTATTATGTAGATCCAATATATTTCAGTTTTTATTTGTTTTTATGATTCAAAAATTCCATACATTTGTTCTAACATGTTTAAAATAATTTTTTAAAATTTTATTATCAATTTATTTTATCATATGACATTAAAAAATATATTCTTTCTACTTAAAATTGAAAAAACAATGTGTTGTGATTTTATATAATACTTTTTCCTATGAAAAGAATGGTAGAGTTTCTAAATTCTCATGTATGTTGATCTAGTTAGTATGAAATGTTTTTATCTGATGAAAAACATATTTGTAAAAGATTATTTAATATGTGAAAGAATTTAGGTAATGAAAGTATCAGCCCAAAAAGAACATATTTATATTAAACTGAATATGTATCAAATAAATTATTAAAGTTTTTTAATATTACCAAAAATAGGATGTTCTATTTTACCTAATGATGTATAATAGGATGTTATATTCTGATAAATAGTACTTCCAATGGAATATCATAAAAATCACATTATGAGGGAAACTTTCCTGATTACATTGTTAATCTTTTGATATTTCATTTCATTATTTTTGATCAAATCATAAAATATATTATCATTTTTTTGAAAAGATTGATATGTTAGAGTATTTCAATGAGTGGAATGATCCAAATAATGAGGTGATTAAATTTAAAATAATCCACATTTAGCAATGTTTTTTTTCTCATTAGCGACATACTAAAACATCCCTAATTAATTTATTAGCATTTCCAAAAATTTTGACTAAATGAGGTGTCACTAATTTAGAGGCATTTTTAAACATCTCTAATTTAGTGTTGTTTATAGAATTCACCAATACTGATGTTTTTAAGCATCTCTAAATGATAGAATTTTATAGGATTCTCTAAATTAACAATGTTTATAAGCGTCTCTAAAATATAAATGTTTAATGGAGTCTCTATTTAGTGACACCACATTTACCTAAACATTTAAAAAATAGTGGCAATGAAACCCCACTAAATTTGTAAGTTTTAGTCTTATTTTCGAAAGTATCTAATTTTCAGACATCTCATTTAGCGATGTTTTGAAAAATCATTGGTATTTTTTTTTTGGGAATTGGGTTTGTTTAAATTTTTTTTAAAAATAAATCCCATTTCACCCTACGTCTTTGGTTCACCCACATAGCATTGTACCCCCTCCCTTCTCCAGTGGTATCCTAGATCTCGCTCACACCCCTTTCCCTTTTCCCACTCCAGTTCCCACTCATCCCGTCAACTCGCGCCCCCTCCAGTAGTAGTGCCCTCCCCCTCACCTTGTTCCCCCTCCATTGCCCATGCTCTCCCCCCTTTCTAATACCCTAGCTATTACCCACCCTTATCTCCCATTCCCACTCCCGGTTGAACCCCTTCTCTAGATCACACCCCTCTCTCCCTACCCCATTGTAGTACCAATTCGTCCTCTCTCCATTTCCCTTGTCTGGACCCTTTCCCTCTCTAGTACTCAACAGAATTAAAATTAATTTCATATAAAGAATAAAATGACTATCCTCCAGCTTCCCATGTAGAAACTAGAAACAACCATCCTAATACATTTTTAATCTTTAAATAATATATATATATATATACAATTATTTGAAATATTAATAATATATATATAAATTAATATACATATATAAATCAATAAATATATAAATATATAAATCTATATTTTTTAATTTTATATTTAAATTTTATTTTTAAATACTAATATATATATTTATATTATATTTAATATGATTATATTTTATTTTATATATATGTTTATATGTTTAAATTTTATGTTTGTATATATGTGTTATTGTGTGTTTATTTTTCATGTTTATTAATATGTTTATATTATACATATGTGTCTATGTGTGTAAATATATATGCGTACATATATATTTTAATAATTATAAATTTACGTGTGTGTACACACACAGATATATATATATATTAATATATTAATATATTAATATATTTTTTCCTTATTTTTTTATTCCCGTTTTTCTGTTGTAACCTATATTTTTTTATATTTGATATGATTATATTTTGTGTTTTAATATATATATTGGTGTTTGTGTATGTATGTTTGATTGTATTATTTATGTAATATTTTTTTATGTTTTATATTATGTTTATATATGATCGTATTTTATCATTATTTATATGTTTATATGTTATATATTTTTTTGTAAATATATATGAGTACGTATGTATAATTATAACTATAAATTTACACGCACACATAATGAGCCACATTTCAAAATGATGGTAAAAATGCCACTAAAAAGACACATTCTCTTAAAAAAGTAAATAAATTGATAATAAAAATTTGTTTTTATAAATACATATAAACATGTATATAAATATATGTATATATACATATATTTATTTATTTATATAGTAGTGTGTCTCTTTATATATAAAAATATATATTTATACGCATTATATATATATGTCTGTGTTTCTGGTCATTAATATATATATATATATATATATATATATCTATCTATGTCGATGAGGGAAACTAAGCTATATATAAATATATATTTTTGATATAAATTTGTATGATTTTATAAATATTAATATTAATATATATAAATAAATATTTACATCGATTCAGAAGAATGAGAAATATAAGTAAATATATATTTAGTAACCTTTCCTGAAAACATCGCTAATTTATCGTTGTTTTTTAAAAAATGTAGCTATTTTAGTGACTCTTCTGAGGAAATGTCACTAATTTACCAACCCTTTTGAGTAAAAGGGGATTAGTTTACCGATGCTTCTAAAAACATCGATAAATTAGTGAATTTTCTAAGGAAATGTCGTTGATTTAGCATTGTTTCTCGTAAAACGTTATTAAATTCCTGATGCTTCTAAATAACCATCTCCAATTTATCTATTTTATTCATCAAACGATGCTAAATTATTGACTCTTTGGAGTAAACATCACTAAAATAGAGATGCTTCTGAGAAAACATCGCTAATTTAGCAATGCTTCCCTGTAAACGTCACTAAATTAGGGATGTTTTAGAGAGAATGATTAAAAATTGGAAAAGAATTATAGGAAACATCAATAAATTAGTGTTGTTTTCTGGATATTCTTATAAATTCGTGATGTTTCCCAGAAAAAGTCAAAAAATTTTAAAATTAGCGATGTTTATTAAAAAGAAACGCAAAAATAATTTTACAAAATTATAATTTTTTGTAGTGTTCTGACATAACATCCAGAAATGTAATTTATATATATTGATGAATTAAATGCATGTCTTATCATCTTCATAATGCATGGATCACTAAGCATTATGATTACCTCATTTTTATGTTCGAAATGAGATATAAAAGAAAAAATTAGTTGTTTCCTGAGAAGTGGGGAATCATATAAGACATAAGAATGTGAAGAGTGATTGGAACTCTCATTCACTAAATTCCTATACATCAATAAGATCAATCATAAAAATACATTCTATAATGAATATGTCAATCATTTCATTGACAATCATAGTGATCTATACTTTGAAGACTACCATATTCTCAGAATGAATCTATCATTACTATCAGTTTCTTCTTGAAACTACGTGCTACAAACATTTTGTTCATTGATTATTCATTTTATTTGTTATACTCTATGTAACAGTGTGTTTTAAGACTATGGAAAAGTCTTTTAAGGGATAATACCATATTATTTATCTTATAACAATATATTAAGTTAATATTTCTTATACATAGTTGATATCCCCCAATAAAAGTGTTGTGAGAGTGAAAATAACTAAACTCATAGAGGATATTGTTAGGGGAGTGAAATAGGAGATTTTTTTTCATCAAAAAACAATAAATATTCTATTTTCAATATCATCTTGTCAATTTTATATTTCAACTCTATAATTTTTATTATAGAATGAAAATTCTAATTATCATATCTAAATATGGGGGTTTTATTTGGGGAAATATTTAGCAACTCAATTCATACCCTCTTGAATGTTGATCAAGCCATTATCTAGGACAAAAAGAAAATAATATTAGGATAATAACTGAAAATTATGAAATAGATGTTGAAATAAAATATTATCTGATTAACAGAAACAATTCTGATAATTCCTAACCTTTGAAACCTCTTTGGTTTATTTTTTCATGTTTGATGATTTTCACAATTTCATTCACATTTTATGATGAATGATTTTTATCACTCTCCGTCATTATTTAGACATTATTCCTTTCATCAATTTCCAAATATTCACATAAAATATATTATCATGTACTTAGAAAGCTAGTTATGTTGAATATGATATGACCATCATACATAACTTTCCCCCATATTAAGTTGATATTTTATTATACATTTTTATGATTTTTTATCATAATGGAGTTTTAGAAATTAAAATCCTTAATTTAGAAGATCAAGATGATATTTATAGGTTGAAACTTATTTATGGAGGGGAGAAGGATACATACTAAATTTATGAAATATGAAAATTTTTTATAGTATGTGTCATGAAACACTGTGATTAAAATACATAAGGAATATATTTTCTTTATAACAATAATTATTTATAGATTGTGAATCATTTGATCCAAAGTCAAAATAAACCAAAATATAGTATGTCATTATATCCTAACTATTATATTGGTGGTTATTTATAGTAATAACTAAATAATAAAAATTATATTTATCTATTTATTTGAAATTAACTATAACTCATTAAGAAATGAAATGTTTTCTGAAAAATTTTATTTTATTCCAAAAGATAGGTTAGTCTCTCTTTTCAAAAATAATATAAAATTAAACATCTCAAAAATGTATTTATGAAAGTGAAACTCATTTTTCAAATATAATTTTCAAATTTACCTTAGGGTGGTTTTTTTAATATTATAAAAATAAATTTATTCATTTGATGAATAGTGAAAGTGTAGAATATTAATATAAATATGACTTTTAAATTAAATTATTTACAAATTTATATGATATTTCAAATTGGTTTTATATTAAAATTATTCCAAATATATATAAATTAATTTAATATTTATCATGAAATTAATTTTTATATTGAATGTTTATATAATTACATTGGTTACTTTGGAACATTTTCATTAAGAAAACATGCTTCTCGATCAGGTCTACGATATTCAATATAAATTAAATGTTTCCATATATATGAATGGAATTAATAATAATGGATTAAATATTTTTTATCATAATTATTTATATATCTATTATGGTTAATGTATTTATTGAAAATAATGAAGTGTAAAAACAGTATAATTTAATTTGTGTTATCATGGTAAAAATGGGAGTATCATGTGCTATACTAAAATGATAAGATTTATTATAACCTAAAAACATGATTAAAATATATTTTAACGAACTATTTTAACCATATCATCTCTATGACTGAATAATACTTCATTGTTTACCTTCATGGCATTTGGAAAATATTTTTATTGTTTTTTATTTTTATAAAACTACAAGTTTCCATATAACATCACTTATAAAAGTCCTCCCACACTCCTCCATTTTTCATACATCTAAATTTCTGTTGACATACAAATTCATTCCCCAATAAATTAATATATTTGGTACCCTCATCTCTGAAGTGATATTTTTGAATGAAATCCAATCTCTAAAGCCTTTTGATACAGACCTAAGGATGTTACCCATATGGAGTAGGATGGGAGAAAATATATGAGGGACTCTATGAGGGATATTTTTTTAAGAAATTATCATTGATACAATTAATATTGTAAATTTTTTTTTATTGATTTTTTATGTCTAAAAACATCTTGATATCTTTTAATATATAATGGAAATTCACTTTTGAGTGGCTGGTTCATGATGCATAAGAAAAAACGACCAATCTCATAATTATCTGAATCATTATATTATTTTAAAAATCTATAGGAATATCCCTCTGAGAGGTGATTAAAGTAATATATCTATTGAAATAATAAACCTCAAATCATCCTCCTTATAATAAATAATTGGATGGAGGTATTTTTATAGTACTTGATCATTAATATATGAAATAATGGCTTGATATGTTTCATTTTTTTATTTTGGAGAATATTACATATGTTAAAGGAAAAAATCCATGGATTTTTTTATAAATTAATTATTTAATCTCCTACTACTGGGGTAAAATAAATTGGGATTTTTTATAATTTAAATTTTTTAATATGACATTATACATAGAATACATGATGTCTAGACATCATTTGGATGTCTAGGAAATTTCAACTACAACATTTTTTCCTAAATTTATCTAAATTGGATATTTCCTTTAATAACATCAATAATAAAAATATGTAACAAATATACTTCAAGATTCATGAGTGATTCTATTTTTTTAATACAAGATTGAAAATGAAATTTCATTTTGTATTGGTGTCCCATTGAATATTGATCAATAAACATTAAATAGGAATCTAGTAATTTATTCCCATGTTATGGGGGATGAAAATATAGATTATAAATTACCAGAATCCAAAATCTAACTTCTAATGATTATATGGTAGATATTATGGTGGAATATTTGTGTGTGTATCCATTCTGTGATGTATGCAGAATAATTTGACATTCCATCTCTAATCATATATAGATTCAAAATTTGGTGGTACCACCATTAAAAATTAATGAATGAATATTAAATGATATAATAATTGAAATGTCCCTATCATTGAGAATGTTGAACCCTACAAAAATAATGATATTTTTAAATGGGTGAAAATAATGATATTTTTCATACTTAAAAATATGTTTTTGGAAATCCTTAGGTAGATTTGGCTTAAGAGAAACACAAAGAATATAAAAATTTATCATAACTATTGAACATGCTAATGATATGTTGGAAATTATAAATCATATATAGTATGAGAACACACTTGATGATTTCAAAATATGTATGGAAATAACTATTGTATGTTATGTATTAATTAATAATTCTAATTTGAGAAGTAATATAAATATCAATTCAGGGCCCCAAAATTGGAAAAATGTCTTAGAAGAGTCACGTGACGTAGGGGCCATGGATAAGATATATAGTAAGGAAAAAATCAATGTTGATAAACCGGATGTCATACACGATTCATCTAAATAGTCCCCTTATGATGTAAAATGCACCATTGATGTCCATATAAAATAGATACATACAATATTAGAGCAATCTGTATGATGTTACAATTACACCTCCTCTAATAATGGGCTTAAGGATCTTATCATACAGGGAACATCAAATAATATATAGTTTGTTAACACTATTATTTCTAGTTCTTTCATTATCTCCCAATACAAGGAGGATAATACATTCTAACAACCCAACATGGACATTAAAATTATTCTGAATATCATTTCCTGTAATAATATCCCTTTTTCATGAGTATAAGAAGAATATTTCCCCAAAGGGAGGTTTATATAAAATCAATACTTTTTCTACTTCTTCTATTCCCAAACCGGATGACGAATCGTCTACTCTTAGTAGAAATTTTTCAAAATCAATTACAAAAACTTCCATGAGGAAGACATCTAGGGGTAATATGAAATGGGATTCCATCATTAAAAACAATATAGAAAGAATACTTTTTTGAACAATAACTTTGTAGAAAACCCACACACTGCCGTTTAATTAAAAATATTTATTTACACACACACCTAAAAAAATTCTAAATTTTAGACAAATATTAAATAGTCTCTCGAGATTTGGTGGTTTGGATCAAAATAGTTATTCTTTTTTTGGTGATAGAATAAATAAATCATTTATTTAATCTCTTTAGATTTTTTTCAAATTCCTTTCTAAACAATGATTTTTCATATAACATAGATGACTATGGTTTAATATGGGAAGTGGTTTCTTATAATTATCATATGTTTTTTCCTTCGTATATGATCAATATAGGTACCAAGATATGAGATCTATTTGGGAGAATTTTTCCCTATTATGTAGAATAATTCTAGATCATTTAATAATTATTTTTGATTTTATTAGAATCTTCAGTTCGAGTGAAAAAATGGTTCTGACTCATTCCCCAATATTTTCATAAGTGTTTTAACCCAGGATTGTGGATAATAATTTAAATGATATTTACCAAGTAGGATCCATGGATACATTGTATTGGATGAGTTATAATATATTTTTATCCAGTAAGCTCAATAGATTATTTTTCTAATGATCAATCCCATGATAAATGGGATATTATCTCCCGCACTATACTATATTACAAAATTTTAATCACCCTCTAATTTAGTTTAGTCATTTTATAAGAACATATAGATATTTCCTTCCAAATAGATTCAATAATTCAAGAGACTATGTTATTTAATGTGGTGATATTTTTTGAGAAATGTGGAATTTTATGAACTATGGAAATGGAGCTTTCACATGAATCATGAAAATAAAATTCTTATGAAACAAATTAAAGGAAGGTGTGTAGTAAACTCCAACCAAATTGATAATGATATTTATTTTTTGGCTACTAATATTAGTCATATATAGTTATACATAGCTAACTATGACATTGGTATTGATCATCACCATGAAATTTACCATTCTATTATGCTTAACTATCCTCACTCTATAAAAGGAAAAAATTTAAAAATATATTCTAAAAACAAAATTGCTAAAACATGGAGACATGAACACAATGTTCTAAAACACTCTACATCATTATAGTAACTCTCTTAGTCCTCTTACCATTCTAAATGATGATTACTGTATAATTTATACTGAGGAAACACAGAATGATCCAATTGTTTCTTATTTTAGAAATTTTTTTAATCAACATGAGATTAATAATGGTGAACTCCAAGATATCATTCCATTCATTATTAGAAATTATGAAATCATTTTTTTCACCTTTTTCCCCTTGATTACAAGATCATAGATGAATTATTTGGTATATATCCCAATATTTCTCCTATTCCAGATGGTTTTACTAACTCTATTTTTGAGAAATATAGGAATATTATTCACTTGGATGTTTGTAAATTGGATAAACCATTATTTTCTAATGGAACTATTCCATATGGTTTTAATAATAAATTCTTTTTCTTGATTACCATGTTTCAAATGACACCAAGATTCACCTTTTTAGACCAATAAAACATTTTAAAACACTATATTAGATAATTTATAGTCATCATTCCAATATACATTCTACAATTTATAACAAATTGGTTTCTGAGAAATTATTTATTTTTGAAAATGGTAGACCCAATAAATATTTTATCTGGTTATCCAATGACTGAACCAATATTCCTAATAAATATTATAGTGTAAGAGTCATTTATATTAAGATTTACATTATAAATTCCTTCGATTCAATAGATTTGTGTTTCTTTTATACTGTTATTCAATTTTTAGTTTCCTTGATATTTTTTTATTATAATTAAAACCATTTTAAGCTCTGCATACATACATTTTCTTATTAATGAAGCTACTATGAGTTATTTTAATTTCACAAAAGGTGCAATATATTGTTCCACATTTCTACTATCATATTTTATATTACTAAGTATTATTTAAGAATTCTTCCCACTTTTTTTTGAATAAGGGTAAAAATAACCCATCATTGCATCAAATGTTTTGGATATTCCTTCTCACCTCATTTATGTTGATGAAATTAACAAATTTTTACATGGGGAAATATTCACACACAAATTAATAATGTTATTGTCTATCACTATGAATATATTTCAGGATAAGTGGTAAACATGAGTAAATACTTAATTTCATTTAGAAATTATTTTATGATTACTAGACAAATTAACATAATGAATTATTTAGGTGTCAAAGAGGGGTCCATTGAATTAAATTATCTTGGTATCCTTGTATTTTGGGTATTACTAAAATTATATACTTCTCTAAAATAATATATAAAAAAACCAACAATCCTATTGAAAATTATATTTTTTATCTATCGATGGGAGAATAATCCTTGTTAAATATGATATCCTATATAAAATGGTTTATTATAAGATGGTTTACCAACGGAATACTATATCATTAACAAATTTTAATTACTCTCCTATTGATCAATTTAAATAATCATATTTTTAATGGTAGACATTGATGAAATAATATCATGATATTTAGTGATGCATTATAGGCTTGGATCACATGGAATCTCTTGAATAATAATTCTATGTCTCTTAATTTTCTTAGTGGATGTTTTCTAGAAAAATAGATAAAAATAGTAATTCATTATATGGACTCCTAGATTTTTACAACCATCATATTTTTTATCTCTGAAGTTATGTCTCATTTCAGATGGATGGTTAATAGTGTGTCTTCACTAAATTTGTATTTGGATAACTATACATGTTCTCCTCTTATCTCTATGGTTGTTCCCCTATATTAATTTGTTGATATTGAGGTCTCGATAAAATATTTCTTCAACTCTATAAGACTGAAATTACATTATGATATTAATTTTATGGTCAAAAATATCCTTTTTCCAAATACTAAAAAAAAATCTGTAATCCTTCAAATTATGGCATTCTGGATTCTGAACATTTCAATAGTCACTATTTTATTTAGGACAAATTGAAGATTTCCATTACTGAAAATTTTTGATATGACATGTATCATTAATTTTGAATTTACCATATTTTAGAATATTTTTATTAATTTAATACCCCCTAAAACATGTTTTTAATTATTTTGTGTTCATTTATATTTTAAATGTTGTTCTGGTAACCATCACAAAGAGGATAATGACCATCATTTATTGTCCTATGTTGTTGATTCTATTATATAGAAATACATATATGATCATTTTCATTTTAGGTGTCAAGAAATAGAATCTATCAAACCTCTTTATTAAAATTTTACTATTGTGGACGCCACTCCTCATATTAAGATGCTTTTTACTAATGTAGAGGTCGAACTAGATCACATTATCTGGTTTGATAGGAATTAATTTTTACAACTAAATACTATTTTAAACCATTATTATTCGAATTTTAAGATGTATTATTCTACATAATATGTTATCTTGTTTTATCATAGTACTTTCCACAACTCCATTAGTTACTTTACTATCCAACATCAGTTTGTAATTTTTTGAAAATATTCCCTGCCTAGGGATACCCATGATATCTTCTAGTAAGGCCATCTTCTTGGATAGATTAATCTCCCAAAAGTTTGTTCTTTAAAGGGGAGACAAGGTCCATAAGGTTTTTCATCATTATAAAGAAATAATATTGGAAAAATTATTGTCTTATTTTATAGAATATATAGAATTTAATCTTCCTTAGAAGATAAATTTTTTAGTTTTATCACAGGCGTTATTTTTTAAAAAAATATTGAACAACATATGGATTAAAATTGAGTAAACCACCATTGAAAAATAAATCTATATAGGGGTGATTTATCTATCATGGAAACTTACAAATATGTGGATGGAATTATTGCTCTCATTTTCTAGTATGAATAATATTATCACTCATGCATTTCATGAGGTGTGCTCGGTGGCTAACAAGCATTCCAACAATGGAGTCAACACTGACCTTACATTTTCGGATGTCCTTAAATACATATTTTCTTCTTTTTATTGAAAACTATTAAAATGAAATCACCATTTTCTTCTATTATAATTTTACTCATTCAAAAAATGAGAATTGTTATTTTGCCAATGGGATAACCTTCCAAAAAAAGGATAGCCGATGAAGATGTAATATTAGTCAAAAAGAGGATTTATTTTATTTTTTCCACTACATCATTAAATTATTATTTTAAAATTATGATATAATACAATAATAATAATAAATATAATTATATTTTTTAGTATTATTTGAATTACCCATAGTCATCACAACATTTATTAAATGTGTTATAAAATCATCATTCATATATACGATGGACTATAGCCTCATGCAAAAATGTCATTCCTTTTTCTATTAGCACATATCACAATTGGGTTTGATGGTGGTTATAAGGTATATATGTTATATATAGAACATTATAATTACTCTAGTGTAATTATATCATTTTTACATTTTAACATTTAATTTTTTGGGCATATAATAATAGTTCTCGTGTGTAAAGCAGACTACCTACTTGCAAAGCCACATGGTTCTTATTTCACTAAAACATTATATGTAAGGTGATATGGAAAACATTAATGAATATATATAATATAAATGACATAATTATGATAATAATTGAATATATATCATTCATAAAATATAATACATCATTTTTTATATCACATTTTCTCTCACATAATGATCACAACATCAATTTTGTACATGTTGACTACCTCATTCATCATGAAATGTGACTCAGTATTCATCACCACACCACATGTATAGAATTTACATGTAACATCCAAGTATGTAATGAATAATAGAGATTTTTATCTATGTCTATTAATGATTAAGATAGTGTTATAGAGGCTTAAAATGAAAATAAATACAATCTTATGCCTGGAATACACTAATATTCTTAAAAAATTGTTTTAGTGCCTTTTGATGGCAAACCATTTTTGAATCTATATTTTGACAATTTTATAAACTATGTTTGTCAAAATAAACTTATTATTTATGATTGAGACATCAAAATTTACCTTGTGTGAATTTTTGGTATTTTTCTGACAATGTTCATTTTTTAATGAATAGTGAAAAATACTGCATTTTACATCAAAACTGCTTTTTAATATAATTTATTTATATAATTAGATTATGTTTTTAATTGGTTTTGAAGTGAAATTAGAATATATTTTTACCATTTTATTCAATGGTGGTCATTGGAGTCAATTTCACTTTGAAATTAGACTTAAACGGGTGTCAATCTTTTGATACTTATTGTTTTGTAAAAACACGCTATTTGCTCTGGCAGCGGGATTTAATTATTGAATTAATAAATGTGACTTATATGATTTGAATTTTCTAAAATAGACTTCATTTTTGAATTCGGAATATCAAATATATCTTAGGGTGAATTTTTGGTAATTTTCTGAAAAACTTCAATTTTGATGAATAGTGAAACCACTAAGTGGTAATCAAGCAAACTGATTTTTCAGTTAAATGAAAGTTTACCACTAATGTGTATTGAATTTTGAAAATCCGACATTCATGGTTGTCATTAAGAATTAAAATGTGGTTCAATGAGATTATAATAATTTTTTGTGAAGAGTAACTTATTAAGTTCTTAATCGCGATTAGTGGTAATTAGTGTAGTTTAAGGTATAAATAATGCTTTAATAATAGGAAATGACCTAGACACATGTCCCAACCTTATTGGTTGTTTCATGGCCGACCAAGACAAGACATGGGCCAACTTGGGGACCCCATGGAGACATTTTGGTTGGGAAATGACATAAATAACTTTTTATTAAATGTAAAAGAAAAAATGACACAAACATAATATGTTTTACGAAAACAATTTTTACATGAGGTTATAAAGATCAGATTTTTGATTATAAATAGTCATTGGAAAGCTAAAACGTTTACCTACATCATAGTACATTGTTTATGATTTTTAGACATTAAATAAATTAAATTATTTATGACATAATCATGATGCAGCGATGACATCATTATTTGACGATTTAAATAAAATGGAATGATAATGTATAATCTATGAACTAAACATGGCCAAAACCAATTGTATGAGTGTATTTCGAACCCCTATCACCTTATCCACGAGGTATATCAATGTGGGACCTTTTTAAACCGAAACACATTTTCAAATAAAGTTATATTTCTTTACTTTCCAAAAGTGCCCCTCCTCTCCTCTTATAAAAGGCCCCCACCTCTACCTCATTTCACACACTACTCAAGCCTTTGGCTCGGCCAAACCCTGCCCATTTACTCTCTCCACATCCCTCTACTAATCCTATAGGATTCCCATTGGGCATAAGCCTTTCAAAGGAAGCCTTTAGGCTCAAATCAAAAGGAGTTACACTTTTTAAGGTAATTCATTCTCTCATGTTCATTTGTTTTATTTTTCTTCTCCAACACCCTAAACTCTTTTTATTTAATTCTTTTGTAACAACACCAGTATCTTCAATATACTAGGATGTTTTTATAAGATTTATTTGAGCTAAAATCTCACACAACTGCATCAAATGGTTAAAGAACATATGGTTTCCGTGGATGGAGAAATTCTGCCTCCCGAAACGATGATTGTTCAATACTCATTTAATACCTTCAAAGGTGGCCATTATGATGTCACTATTTTTATATATGATATATAATATGTTTATGTTTTCTTTAAGCTTTTTTTTTTCATTTTGGGCATAACTTTATGGTTTCCATTATGGGTAAACACGATATCTTCATTTTAGGAAGTGCGGACTACCGCCCCCTCAAAGTGATTTGATTCGTTAAATACCATATGTGGGACATATAAAGGATGGAACTATGATATTATATATGATATTATACTGGAATTATAATATACCTTTATATCATTATGATTCCATTCTATAAAATACGAAATAGAAATGAAAGTAGCGTTCATGCATACGTACGGCTTACCGTCTCCATGAACGGTGCATTTCATTTCTTACCTCTAAATGATTATGTAATATTATAAATGCAAGTATGTACTGGATATATATGACATATATGATATCTAAATCATGAATACCAATATGGATATAATGAACCTTTGACCAAATTAACAACATGTAAGTGTAAGAAGTCTATTTTTGACTTAAGAACCAAATACCGACAAAATGAACATTATTAACTTAAATGATTACATGATGTTCATAACACGGTATAAAAGGAATAATGAACTTGAAAAAAGATTCTTAAGCAAGTATAGATTAACTCAAGTTTATTATTCAGGAGATTAAAGAACGGTCGGGTCAAGTCGGATACGGGGTATGGGACTTCGTCTCAATCTCCTTTCATTGAGGCATATTTTATTTTATACACAACTTTCTTTTATACGGTGTATAAACCCTTTTGACTTTTACGTTTACTCAAAAGGAATCTTTATTATACAAAGCGTTTACTAAACGACAAAAGGGAATGTTTTTGTCATACGTATGCGGCGACAACGACTTCTCCACCGTCGTGACCGTTATTTGAGTTTCGGCTTCCTCTACAAGCCATACCTTCTTTTTAAAAGACAAATAAATACCATGTTTTACTTTTCTTTTATTTTGGTATTGAATATGGTTTTCACAATGTGTTTGTGTTGTATTGATATCTTGTGATTGAAATGTGGAAATTTTATGTTTCCTTTATGCATGTTTTATGTGATACGATTGTGTTATCGTTCTTGGGCATTATTGTGAAGACGGGTGGTTCCGTGATAAAATAAGGGCGGGTGAGCCCGATATAGCTCTCCAATGAATTGGGTAACGCTAAGGAGTGAAACGTTAAGGTTTCTCAGAATAGATTTTAGGGAATATACTGTGATGGGTATTCCAAACGTAACCAAGAGGGTTACTCCCTACGTAAGAATCTTATGAATGCCTCATGTTACCTTTATGTCTTATGATTTCTATGATTTATTCATGATTTTATGAGGTATGTTAAAGTGACTATGTTTTATGGGTAAAGTATGATTTCATTCTTATGTATATATGAACTCATGTTTCCTTTCCATGTTTTTTTTATAACCCATATTGAGTTTTTATGCTCATCCCATGTTTTTGAAATGTTTTTCACAGGTCAATGGAAAGGTACATGATAAGATGATAGAGTCAAGTATGTGTCAAGAAATAATCCATGTTTTATTTTAAATGTGTTTCCATTGATGGGAATGAATAATACTATCTTTATGTAACCACTTTTTTTATATATGGAATGTAATGCAAGTTTTATGATCTAATTCTCTAAAACTCTAAACCCGAAAAGATCCTCAATGTGTAATCTTGTAATAACTCAAGATTAAGTAAGGTTTAAGGTTGGGGCCTTATAGTTGGTATCAAAGTTCGGTTTAGATACCTTAAGTTGTTAGAATTCTATTAAATGATTATCCAAAAATATTTTTTTTTCTCGAAAAGATATAGCATTTAAAGATTACCATGTTGCTTCATCTAAGACATGTTTGTTTAGAATGGTTTTCCGCAGATGAAATAGGGAAGCAGTGCTAGGAAGGCATACAGAAGGAAATAACCTTCCGAATCAGCATCCAGAAATGGTCGGAATTGGAACTGAACAGTTTGTTGCAGTAATGGTGCAGTTGACTCAAGCGATAAATGGCGGTGGTATCTATGCACGAGATCATCTAGAACAACCGCCGAGGAACATGTTAGTGGTGGAACATTTCATGAGGCAACATCCACCATCATTCAGAGGATCATCTGACCCTGTGCTAGATGAAGGGTGGATTAAAGCACTGGAGAAGATTTTTGATGTCATGGGGTGTTCAGACAATCAAAAGGTTAGTCATGCTATTTACCGTTTGGAGGGTGAAGCAGATCAGTGGTGGTCTATGGTTAAAAATATCAGGGACGCCGATGATATTGATGCTCTTGACTGGGATGAATTCAAAGGTATGTTTCTTGAGAAGTATTTTCCTAAGGTTGTTCGACTTAGGATGGAAAAGAAATTCTTGGAATTGAGGCAAGGGCAAGACTCAGTGGCTTCCTATGAAGAAAGGATCACTCGATTGGAAAGGTATGCTCCAAATTTTATCCGGGACCTTGATAGTAAAATCAATCGTTTCTACTCAGGATTAAAGCCAAAGTATTGAAGGGAATTAGCTTCTCGTGAGTTTAAAAGTTATGAAAAGCATGTTCGATGTGATGAGAAGGTGGAAATGGAGTTTTCCGATGACCAAGTTTTCTATAACAACCAGCAGAAGAAGAGACCGAGGTGGCAGGAGAAAGGTAAGAATTCTTCAAAAAAGTCTGATGGTAAGAGAACTAAGTATCCAGTTTGTGATAAATGTGGCAAAAGGCATGCTGGGGAATGTCTTCTGAATTCTGGGAAGTGCTACTGATGTGGTAAGATGGGACATAAGGCTCGTGATTGCACTGAAAAGGATCAAGGTGAAGGTAAGAACAAATTTGATTTGCAGTTAGTGAAATGTTATAAGTTCAATGAGATGGGTCACTATGCAAATGAGTGTCCGACAAAGAGCTTGAGTGATGGGAAGCAGTTAGACTACAAGCAGAAAGGGGTGGTGAAATCCTTTGCAACTACTTCAGCAGATGTCGGGCCATCAAATGAAGTTGTATCAGGTACATTGTTTGTTTTTTTAGATTATGCCAGTGTGTTGTTTGATTCGGGGTCTACACATTCTTTCATCTCTGAAACCTTTTCTAGTAAAATGGGAATACCATCTCAAGAAACGACTCCTGAACTTTTGGTAAAAACACCTGGGGGAAGTGTCGAGGCAAAAAGAATTTATAAGAATCCTCCTATCCTTATCTGTGGAAAGAACCTACTTGCAAACCTTATTGTTCTACCTCTAGTAGAGTTTGATGTTATCCTGGGTATGGATTGGCTCTCTATTTACCATGCTAAGATTGACTGTAGAGCTAAAGAAGTTTCTTTTCAGATAGAATTTCAGTTTGTTTACAGGAATGAACCCTTACTTTTGATAACTTATCAAGAGGCCTAAAAACTTGTAAAAGATGGAAATGAATGTTACCTTGCACACGCCGTTGAAAATAAAGGAACTGTTCAGATTAATGATGTGCCAGTGGTAAATGAGTATCCTGATGTTTTTCCTGATGAGTTGCCTGAAATAATACCAGATCGGGAAGTTGAGTTTACTGTTGACTTAGTTCCTGATGCTAAACCAATTTCAAAACCCCCTTATCGAATGGCACAAATTGAACTTTTAGAGTTGAAGGAGCAATTGCAAGATTTATTAGAGAATGGTTTCATTAGACCTAGCACCTCACCATGGGGTGATCCTATTTTATTTGTTAAAAAGATAGATGGTTCTATGAGACTTTGCATTGATTATGGAGCCTTGAATAATATCACTGTTAAGAACAAATATCCTTTGCCTCATATCGATGATTTGTTTGATCAGCTCCAGGGAGCTCAGTTTTTTTCAAAGATTGACCTGAGATCGGGGTACCATCAGTTGAAGGTAAAGGAGGCATATATTCCGAAGACCGCGTTCCGTACGAGATATGGCCATTATGAATTTGTAGTAATGCCTTTTGGGCTAACCAATGCACCTGCTGTATTCAGGGACTTAATGAATAGAATTTTCAATGAGTTCTTGGATAAGATTGTGGTGGTTTTCATTGATGATATTTTGGTGTTTTCTAAAAGTAAAGAGGAGCATGAAAGACATTTAAGGGTTATCTTGCAAACCTTAAAAGAAAAGAAACTGTATGGAAAATTTAGCAAGTGTGAGTTTTGGTTGCAACAAATTTCTTTCCTTGGTCACATTGTTTCTAAAGATGGAATAAATCTTGATCCTGCAAAAACAAAAGTTGTTGAAGAATGGCCAAGACCCACAAATGTAACTGAGATTTGTAGCTTCCTTGGTTTGGCGGGCTATTACCGAAGGTTTGTTAGAAATTTTTCACGATTATCTAGTCCAATGACTAAGCTAACTCAGAAGGGTGTTATGTTTATCTGGACAAAAGAATGTGATGATTGTTTTCAGGAATTGAAAAGAAGATTGGTGAATGCTCCAGTTTTGGCACTACCTTCCAGGAATGGTGAGTTTGTTATATACAGTGATGCTTCATTGAAAGGACTTGGTTGCGTCCTAATTCAGAATGATTAGATAATTGCTTATGCTTCACGACATTTGAAAACTCATGAGGTAAATTACCCTACACATGATTTGGAATTAGCTGCTGGTGTTTTTGCTTTAAAAATTTGGAGGCATCATTTGTATGGAGTAAAGTGTGAAATATATACCGATCACAAAAGTTTAAAGTATATATTCACTCAGAAAGAGTTAAACATGAGACAAAGGAGATGGCTAGAATTAATCAAGGATTATGATTGTACAATTCATTACTATTCGGGAAAAGCAAATAAAGTGGCTGATGCTTTGAGTCGAAAAAGTAATGCTTCATTAACAATGTTGTGTTTGGAACGTGATCCTTTGGTTAACGATTTGATGAACTTTGGCATAGAAGTTGTTGGTGCAGGAAGTCCTTCTGTTTTGTTTCAGGTATCAGTGAGATCTTCTCTGTCAGATAGAATCATGCAGGCACAGAAGCAAGATAGTGAGTTGCAGAAAAAGGTAGAGCTGGTTCAGAAAGGAAAGTTGCCTGAATTCAACATTGATAATGATTGTGTTTTGAGATTTGGGAAGAGATTGTGTGTGCCTTGTGATTCACAGTTGAAGAGAGAGCTGTTATGTGAAGCTCATAGTTCTCCGTTTTCAGTTCATCCGGGCAGTACTATGATGTATAGAGATCTGCGGGAGTATTACTGGTGGGATGGAATGAAAAGAGATATTGCTGATTTTTCTGTGAAGTGTTTGACATGTCAACAGGTTAAAGCAGAGCGGCAGTTACCGAAAGGGATGCTTCCGCCTTTACCAGTGCCTGAGTGGAAAATGGGAGAATATATCCATGGACTTTGTTGTTGGATTACCGAAGACATCTCGAGGTAATAAATGCAATCTGGGTTATTGTTGATCGCTTGACCAAATCTGCTCATTTCCTTGCTATACGAGATACTTTCTCTCTTGATCAACTTTCCCGTTTGTATCTTAAAGAGATAGTCAGGTTACATGGAGTTCCTCTCTTCATTGTATCGGATCGTGATCCTAGGTTTGCTTCAAACTTTTGGAAAGGCCTTCAGAAGTCGTTGGGTACTGAATTAAATTTTAGTACAGCTTTTCATCCTCAATCAGATGGACAGTCAGAACGAACAATTCAGACATTGGAGGATATGCTATGAGCTTGTTCTATGGATTATCAGGGAAGTTGGGACCATCATATTTCTTTGGTTGAGTTTTCATATAATAACAGTTTTCATTCCAGTATACAGATGGCACCATTTCCGGCATTATATGGGAAGCGGTGTCGAACTCCAGCATTCTGGGATGAAGTGGGTGAAATGAAGTTGATGGGACCAGAATTGGTAGAAGAGATGGCATAAAAAGTTCAGCTGATTCAGAAACACATGAGAACAGCTCAGAGCAGGCAGAAGAGTTATGCGGATAACCAGAGGAAGGATCTATCTTTCAAGGTAGGTGATCATGTTTTTCTCAAGGTTTCTCCTTGGAAAAGCGTGATGAGATTTGGTAAGAAAGGAAAGTTGAGTCCAAGGTTTGATGGACCATACGAAATTCTAGAGAGAGTTGGATCAGTTGCATACCGAGTGGCTTTACCTCCGAGTTTATCTCAGGTACACAATGTTTTTCACGTTTCGATGTTGAGAATGTATATGCCAGATCCATCTCATGTTTTGAGTCCAGGGGTAGTTCAACTGGAAGAGAACCTATCTTATGAGGAACAACCGGTCCAGATTCTTGACCATAGGGAGCACGTGTTACGGAATAAGGTGATTCACCAAGTAAAGGTTTTGTGGAAAAACCACATGATTGAAGAGGCAAATGGGAATATGAAAATGCAATGAGGGATAAGTACCCCCATTTATTCGATAAGTAAATAAATTTCGGGGACACAATTTTCTAAAGGGGGGAAGGATGTAACATCCCAAGAAAGTAATGAATAATAGATATTTTTATCTATGTCTATTAATGATTAAGATAGTGTTATAGAGGCTTAAAATGAAAATAAATACAATCTTATGCATGGAATACACTAATATTCTTAAAAGATTGTTTTAGTGCCTTTTGATGGCAAACCATTTTTGAATCTATATTTTGACAATTTTATAAACTATGTTTGTCAAAATAAACTTATTATTTATTATTGAGACATCAAAATTTACCTTGTGTGAATTTTTGGTATTTTTCTGACAATGTTCATTTTTTAATGAATAGTGAAAAATACTGCATTTTACATCGAAACTGCTTTTTAATCTAATTTATTTATATGATTAGATTATTTTTTGAATTGTTTTTGAACTGAAATTAGATTATATTTTTACCATTTTATCCAATGGTGGTCATTGGAATCAATTTCACTTTGAAATTAGACTTAAACGGGTGTCAATCTTTTGATACTTATTGTTTTGTAAAAACACGCTATTTGCTCTGGCAGCGGGAATTAATTTTTGAATTAATTAATGTGACTTATATAATTTGAATTTTGTAAAATAGACTTCATTTTTGAATTCGGAATATCAAATATAGATTAGGGTGAATTTTTGGTAATTTTCTGAAAAACTTCAATTTTTGATGAATAGTGAAACCACTAAGTGGTAATCAAGCAAACTGATTTTTCAGTTAAATGAAAGTTTACCACTAATGTGTATTGAATTTTGAAAATCCGACATACATGGTTGTCATTAAGAAGTAAAATGTGGTTCAATGAGATTATAATAATTTTTGGTGAATCGTAACTTATTAAGTTCTTAATCGCGATTAGTGGTAATTAGTGTAGTTTAAGGTATAAATAATGCTTTAATAATAGGAAATGACCGAGACACATGTCCCAACCTTATTGGTTGTTTCATGACAGACCAAGACAAGCCATGGCCCAACTTGGGGACCCCATGGAGACATTTTGGTTGGGAAATGACATAAATAACTTTTTATTAAATGTAAAAGCAAAAATGACACAAACATAATATGTTTTACGAAAACAATTTTTACATGGGGTTATAAAGATCATATTTTTTATTATAAATAGTCATTGGAAAGATAAAAAAGATTTCCTAAATCATAGTATTTTTTTTTATTATTTTTAGACATTAAATAAATTAAATTATTTATGAAAAAATCATGATGCAGCGATGACATCATTATTTGACGATTTAAATAAAATGGAAAGATAATGTAAAATCTATGAACTACACATGGCCAAAACCAATTGGATGAGTGGATTTCTAACCCTTATCACTTTATCCACGAATTATATCAATGTGGGACCTTTTGAAACCGAAACACATTTTCAAATAAAGTAATATTTCTTTACATTCCAAAAGTGCCTCTCCTCTCCTCTTATAAAAGGCCCCCACCTCTACCTCATTTCACACAATACTCAAGCCTTTGGCTCGGCCAACCCATGCCCATTTACTCTCTCCACATCCCTCTCCTCATCCTATAGGATTCCCTTTGGGAAGAATCCTTTCAAAGGAAGCCTTTAGGCTCAAATCAAAAGGAGTTACACTTTTTAAGGTAATTCACTCTCTCATGTTCATTTGTTTTATTTTGCTTCTCCAACCCCCTAAACTCTTTTTATTTAATTCTTTTGTAACAACACCTGTATCTTCAATATACTAGGATTTTGTTATAAGATTTATTTGAGCTACACTCTCACACAACTGCATCAAATGTTTAAAGAACATACGGTTTCTGTGGATGGAGAAATTCTGCCTCCCGAAACGATGATTATTCAATACTCATTTAACACCTTCAAAGGTGGCCATTATGATGTCACTATTTTTATATATGATATATAATATTTTTATGTTTTCCTTAAGCTTCTGTTTTTTTTTCATTTTGGGCATACCTTTATTGTTTCCATTATGGGTAAACACGATATCTTCATTTTAGGAAGTGCGGACTACCGCCCCCTCAAAGTGATTTGATTCGTTAAATACCATATGTGGGACATATAAAGGATGTGAATATGATATTATATATGATATTATACTGGAATTATAATATACCTTTATATAATTTTGATTCCATTCTATACAATACGAAATAGAAATGAAAATAGCGTTCATGCGTACGTACGGCTTACCGTCTCCATGAACGGTGCATTTCATTTATTACCTCTAAATGATTATGTAATATTATATATGCAAGTATGTACTGGATATATATGACATATATGATATATACATCATGAATACCATTCTGGATATAATGAACCTTTGACCAAATTAACAACATGTAAGTGTAAGAAGTCTATTTTTGACATAAGAACCAAATACCGACAAAATGAACATTATTAACTTAAATGATTACATGATGTTCATAACACGGTATAAAAGGAATAATGATTTTGAAAAAATATTCTTAAGAATGTAGAGATTAACTCAAGTTTATTATTCAGGAGATTAAATAACGGTCGGGTCAAGTCGGATACGAGGTATGGGACTTCGTCTCAATCTCCGTTCATTGGGGCATATTTTATTTTATACACAACTTTCTTTTATACGGTGTATAAACCCCTTTGACTTTTACGTTTATTCAAAAGGAATCTTTTTTATACGAAGCGTTTACTAAACGAAAAAAGTGAATGTTTTTGTCATACGTATGCGGCGACAACAACTTCTCCTCCGTCGTGACCATTATTTGAGTTTTGGCTTCCTCTACAAGCCATACCTTCTTTTTAAAAGAAAAATAAATACCATGTTTTACTTTTCTTTTATATGGGTATTGAATATGGTTTTCACAATGTGTTTGTGTTGTATTGATATCTTGTGATTGAAATGTGGAAATGTTATGTTTCCTTTATGCATGTTTTATGTGATACGATTATGTTATGGTTCTTGGGCATTATTATGAAGATGGGTGGTTCCGTGATAAACTAAGGGCGGGTGAGCCCGATATAGCTCTCCAATGCATTGGGTAACGTGAAGGAGTGAAACGTTAAGGTTTCTCCGAATATATTTTAGGGAATATATTGTGATGGGTATTCCAAACATAACCAAGAGGGTTACTCCCTATGTAAGAATGTTATGAATGCCTCATGTTACCTTTATGTCTTATGATTTCTAGGATTTATTCATGATTTTATGAGGTATGTTAAAGTGCCTATGTTTTATGGGTAAAGTATGATTTCAATCTTATGTATATATGAACTCATGTTTCCTTTCCATGTTTTTTTTATAACCCATACTGAGTTTTTATGCTCATCCCAAGTTTTTGAAATGTTTTTCACAGGTCAAGGGAAAGGTACATGATAAGATGATAGAGTCAAGGATGTGTCAAGAAATAATCCATGTTTTATTTTAAATGTGTTTCCATTGATGGTAATGAATAATACTATCTTTATGTAACCACATTGTTTATATGTGGAATGTAATGAAAGTTTTATGATCTAATTCTCTAAAACTCTAAACCCGAAAAGATCCTCAATGTGTAATCTTGTAATAACTCATGATTAAGTAAGGTTTAAGGTTGGGGCCTTATATTACATATGATTTTATATTCTTATATATATGCCAAAAATCTATTTCTTATTCATTTTTTAGGCAATAATGTATTTTCCTATGTAATTATAAAATGATTTATATCTTCTAAACTACCATGTTTTATGACATCAGTCCAGTTTATGTTCTATGATATGTGTGATATGTTTTTCCAATTTTATTCTATAGTTATCATAAAATAATTCCCCTTTTATGTTTCTATCTACCTTATTTACCCGTACTGAGTATATATGTCCTATATTTATCAGGTTTACATTCCCCTAGTTATGAAAATGATTTTTTTATTTTTCAAGGATGGTTTATAATAATGAATAATATAGTGGGAGATGAAGTATTTTAATGATGAACTAGATGTTTATGTATCAAGTATTCCAAATTCTTGAGACCCATATGATTCTATTGTATATCATCATGTTCTTTAATGTTTATTCGTCTATTATTATGAGATATCTATGTATTTAAAAGGAGGGTTAGTGTAGTAAGTATCAATGAAATTTTTAGTAAACCATAAAAAAATGTGAAGAGAAAACATCAATGAGATCCCAATGTATATGTCTGTGGAAAATTATAAGGATATGATAATGTATAAGAAATTATCATTGAATATTGGTTTATTCTAGGGTGAGGGGTTTCAATGAAATTACTTCTTTTTATAGATAATACAAGTTGATGTGGATCTATAAATTAATTCCCTAGAGGTAATAACTGATATAATTGAACATTGGGATTTCATTCAATCATCACCTAGTGATTGAAAATGTTCTTTAATAGACAAATGGATTATCACTCCTGGTGGATATGATCTTTAAAATCACATACTCATTATTAAAAATAGTGAAATATTTGAATTTAAAATGAGATTGAATGATCATGGTTTATCCTAAAGGGTTATATATTAAAATGATGGTATCATTATAGATGATTAATTACATTGATAAAATATTCCAGAAATTTGTTTTGAATATATTATTTTTGTTAAGGTATTCAGGTTGTAAAAATGAATATTGTTTTTTGAAATGTGGGATAAAATATTGAAGAATCTTAATTGAGAATATTTTTATAAATTCATTTATATCATTGATAGTATTTAAAATGATTACTCTTATCCCCAATAATTATATGATGATCCAGATGTGAAAAACATAATGTTATGCTGGTCACTCCTCAATTCTATTATTTTCCTCTAGTTGATGTTTTCAATAATGTGCTTCCTTGAAAACAAATTGTCCCCTCTATAGTAGACTTTCGTGTTATCTTAGGCAACGATTTTATTTCAATTTGTAAATCCCACATCAATTTACAAGGAATATAGGTATCATATTATATTCCAAAATAACCAATGATCATATTTTAGTTTGATGTTATGTTTATAATTCACATAGAAACAACAACCTTTATATGTAAATTTGTTCTTATTTAAATGTATTTTTTATGTTGTATGATTTGGGAGAATCTCAACATTATGTTAGTCCTATTTCATGTGAGATTTTTAATATATTTTTGGAAGATTTAAATAGTCCTTCACTGAATTGGGATGTCGTGTTCTCAATTGAACTCTTATATGGATCTACACCAATACAAAATACATCTATAAAACGACACATAATTATTGGCGGTTATTGAAGATAAACTCTTGGAAAATGATGAAAAGGGATTTAGTTGGGCTTCTGTGTAATCTTGGGGTGATCCAATCCTTTTATATATGAAGAACGATCAATTGATCTGACTCTTCATTGATTATTATAAATTAAACCAGGTCAAAATAAAAAAAGGTATCCTCTTATCCATACAGATAACTTATTTAATCAACTACACATAGCTCAATAAATTACCATGATTGAACCTATTTCAATATATCATCAATGTTGAGTAATGAATGAGGAAGGACCTAAGAAAAAAATTTATATATATTTTTAGATACTACAACTATATAATGATTATATGTTGTCTAAATAATTCCCCAATTATAATATTGGATTTAAATAATAGTGTCTTTAGAAGTTTCCTTGATCATTTTAGGGTAGTATTTGTAGATGAAATTCATATTTATTTAATGTGAATGTAAGAGTATGAAGATCACTTGAGAATGTTCTAAATACCCTTAGGAAGTAATGGTTTTATGAAATATTTTCCAAATGTATATTTTGATTAAAAAATTGTATATAAAATCTATATATATATATATATATTATTAAATTAGAAAAATAAATTATTGAGGCTATTGAACTTTTTCTTAGTCGAGAAACTCTTAGTATGATCCTTGGTTTTGAAGAATGTTCTATAAATCTTCCACTACTTGGGAAAACTTTGTTACAAATATGCAATCAAATCACTATGTTATCTCTAATAGGATCCATGTTACATTGTAAACATTAATGTAATAAAAATTTATAGTAAATAAAGAGATTTTTATTTAGTTCACTCATTCTTACAACACCCTTGTATTGATAAGGGGTTTTCATCTATAGTGACCCTTCATGGATCTGTTTTGGATGCGTTCTCATATAAAATTATTTGGTGATAGATTATGCCCAATGAAAATTTAAAGTTCTTGAACATAGTTACCCAACTCATGATTTAATGTTAGTTGTAGTATTTATTCATTTAATATAGAGTTATTACATTTATTTAGCGGGTTTGATATATATATATATATATATATATCATAAACATTTAAAGTATATATTCACATATAAGTAGATGAATATTCGCTATAGAAGATTGTAGTATTTGATTAATTATTATGTCCTACAAATACATTACCACCCTATGAAAGGTAATAACGTGGCTGATTCATTATGTTCAAATGATATTGCTTTCTTCTCCATGATTATTATCCGAATATATCAACTATTTTTGGATTTTAAAAGGCAGGATGCTGAAATCTGGATGGATGTGGAGAGTAATTGTCTAACTCAAATTATAGTTCAACCAAATTTTCATGTGAATCATATAGTGGTGTATATGTTTGATATAGAGATATAGAAAACATTGAGAAATATTACATAGTTTAACCTTTTTTAGGATGGAATCTTAAGGTTTAAGAACCATGTATGTTTTCTTCCCATACAAGTTTTAAGCAAGATGTTGTTGTAAGAGGCTCATAGTTCTTTATTCTCTATTTATATTAGAAGCACACATATGTATAAATATTTAAAAGTGCATTCCTACTATGGAAAACAAAATGATATATTTTTTAGTATATATATCAATATATAGTATAAAAATATGTTAATAATGAATTATGGTGATCTATGTGTTTCTTACAACCATTACACATACCTAAATGGAAATTGTAAATTGTACCCATGTATTTTTTCATTAGAATCCCCAAAACCTCAAAACCAAACAATACATTATAGGTTGTAGTCAACTATGATAAAATATTAACACTCTTCCTCCATATCAATAATTATTTTTTACTATATTAGTGCCTTATTATATACATTGATTATGTGGTAATATTTCATGGTGTACACAATATATTATATATCATCAAAATATGAGGAATGCCTTAATGTTTTGGAATAGTCTTTAATACACCCTTGTTATAGGGATATGATTCTAAACTATTTATCATCCTCATATAGATATAATTTTTTATAGAACTAATAAATCCTTATGAGATATATTGTTATTTTGTTAAATGGATTTCAATGGTGGATATGACAAATTCCTTTCTCTAGTCATTTTATCAAACAACAATAGCTTTACCTCATTCATTCTTATGGATCATTGTTGAATGATCTGTAAAAATCCAACATGTTGAATTAAAGATGGAGATTGGAATAAATATGGACCTGCACTATATGAGGAAATGGAAGAAAAATACAGATTCATTAAAAAACATGTCAAGGAAACCCATAATCAATCGAACATGTATACTAACAATCATCGGATTGATCTGGTGAATAGATTTGGTGATAAAATTTTTCTGTGAATTTCTACCAGGAATAAGGTTATAATATTTTGGATTTAGTTAATAAAATGATGTCAATATATATCCCCTTTAAAAATTCTTCATCATGAATGGGTGTTTTCTTATCATTTGGATCTTTCACTGAACCTCTCTTAGGTCCATGATGTGTTCCATGTATCTATTCTAAGGATTCACTTACCCTATCATTCACATGTATTGTACTAATGGGTGGTAGATATATATATCATGATATTTAAAATGAATAAATATAGGTAGACATTTAAGATAATAAAGGTAATGTTTTATGAAACAAGATTACTCACTTTGTCCATAGTATCTGGTGAAACCACTAACATGAAAAAGAAATGTGGGAACCTAAGTAAAAGATAAGGAAAACATACCCTCAAGTGTCTGAATAATAGTGATGGAATATTGTGGATTAAATTAATTTTAATTGGGGTATAATGCACCTCCTTTACCGGAATTGCCCGAAGGCCTTCTTTTTTTTTATATTTATTTTTGATAACACACATTCCAAGAATGAGTGGGAACCCTTACAAGGTATGTATTCTTACAGATTATATGTTCTGCAGGATTAAGAGACATTACATGACTCAAAGGTCATATGCAAATTATCCATACTATAACTATAAGGAACTTCCCCCTCCCCATCATCTGTATCGTGATGGTAGATCTCCACTATTGCAAGTTTGTGTGGATAATCTCTCGGTGGAAGCATATGATAATACTGATGGCATAACCATATCCTCTCATTATTCCAAATCATTTCATTATGATCGGGTGTGTGCACCTACTCTGTATCCTCCTCTGTGGATACTCCGTTTTGTAGTGTCTTTCTGGGGAAACTACAATGATAATGTGACCAGATGGTGTAGCCATACAATCACATTTACCGAAAGTTTTTGTTACACACATCTCCATGTTATAATAAATTTCAAAATAAAATTACTCAAAAAATTAGATCCTAGATATTTAAAATCGTATTATAAATACTAATTACCAAAATTATTGTATTAGTAACAATTATTTATATAAGTTACACATACAGATATATAATTACATACATTTCTGAAATGCCTTTATATGTTTTGAAAGTACCATTTTCTCTATAAATATATTATTATTTTCTAAAAAAATTAAATTAATTATGTTATTCATCAATAAGTAAAAGTTTTTCAAATAATTAACGTTATTTTTTATATCATCCTATAAAAACTATCATGGGGTGAATTTTTCAATTTTTTTGAAATGTTTAAATTTTTATGAATAATGAAAAATACTAATTTTTATTGAAAAAATCCATTTCATTTATATAAGTTATGATGTTAAATTTTGTTTTAAAAAAATTTAAATGCATAAATAGTTTATTAATTTTATTATTAAACAAATTTATTTTATTAGAATCACATTATCTGTGTATTTTTTATATAAAACCCTCTTTTTCCATTGGAATTGGTTTCCTAAAAAAATGTGTGTTAATATCATAAACATGTTTAATTATAAAATATATTCAACCACTTTTGTTAATTTAATGTGTAAAAATGGATTCCATTTTTTTAATAGGAATAAATTGTATTATATAATATGGTAAAATAATGTTATTGTCATAATTAATAATAAAAAGTATAAAAATTAATTATTGTGGATCATGTTAAAATAAGTTTACTAGGGTTTAATCTAAAATGGAAAGGAATTATATTACTTAATATTTTTGAAATTACATTTTTAGGAATTTTATAAATTATCTTATCAATGGATCTGGAATGTTAAAATTTATCGGCATGTGGAATTTGTAAAACATGGGTATAACATTTTATTTTAAAAAAATTCAACTGTGATCCCCCCATTTATAATAGTAATCCTCATTTCATATCCTATTAACACATTAAATGACTTTATAATTAAAACATAACTTCATAAATATATTATTTTATTCCTTCCACACATACATGATTCCTTATTTTGACTATGAAACCCTACTATTATGGATTTTTCTGAAAACTAAAGGATGTTGTCTAAAAAATGTATTTTTCATAAATGAACATTTTTATATTACTACTTCTTTCCCCTCCTTCAAATAATATTATACTATAATGATGTAATTATATAGTTTCCTCCCATATATATATGTTTTTTATGTAAATATGAAAATTTAACACATCAATATTTTAAAATATGAATGTTGTGGTCGAAAACAGATTCATTACATAACACTGATCTTAAACATCCCACGAAATATACAACTGTAATAACAAAGAAAAAAATTTAGAAGGTCTGTAATGTAATAACTAATTTATTTTATAAATATATATATATTCCTCTCCTGATATAAATTTATTGATAATTTCTATGTCAATAATCAATCAATTTTTAGAAATGTAATTTTTTATTCCAAAATAATATTTCATCAAATATGATTTCTATTTATTTTTAGCATAAATATTATTTTTCAATAATATATAGCTCAGATAATACATTTTAAAATATTAAATATTTTATTGAAATAATCATATCAAAATTAACATACTATGAAAATTCTATATTTTTTGTTTGTAATGTTTTTTCAATGAATTGTGAAAATATTTATTATTATTAAAATTTCATTTCATTTTAATAAAAATTGTAATAGAAATTTACCATTGTATGATTATTATGATTAAAAGTAATATATATATATTATTTAGTTGTATTTAATAAACTTAATTAAATTTGAATTATATTTATATTCGATTTTAATATTAGTTTATTTTTATTTTTAAATATGTGAATTTTATGGGAACTATTATAATGTGAATAATGCTTCACAATTATTATTAATTAAAAAAACACAAATGAGGAAACATTTCAATGATATTTAAAGAATATATTTTTCATTATTATTTATTTAAATTGATATTATGAATATTATTAGTCATAAAGATAATATAAAATCATATTTCTTCTAGAAGAATACTCTTCTTGGAAAATCTCATTTACATCATGTATGTAAGTTTAATTTAAAATTTTATTCTCTCACTTATGTGAAGAGAATATGGAAAATGGATTAAATATTTTTAATTATAAAAAATCATATTATCTAATAAGATAAATTTTATTTTTTAAATTAATGAATTTAGAAAATAGAAAAAAAATTAATTACCATTGTTAAGGTGAGAAAAGGTTTATCGAGGGGTTAAAAACGATTATGGATAATATAAAATAAAAACATGTGAATAATAAAATTTATATACATATTTGAAAATTATCGTATCCTTTTCATTATAATGTTCAATTTTGGATCCACTATTAATTTTAAAAACGTTTTATTAAAAAAATTATTATTGTTCCAGTTACTGTACTTATAAAAGGACACCAAATATCCTCTCCTCTTCACACTGTAAATTGCTTTTTCATAGTGAATCCATTTAAAAAAATCTTATATAATTTCTTATACACATAATGGAATATTTTTTATAAAAAATAAAACCTAGGAAGTATTTTTATTATATCCAATTGATGATATCTTAAGAAGAGGTGTTGAGTTTAAGTGTATGTTTTATTTTATTAATTATTCCATAATGTCAAAACACTCTACAATTATTATTATATAATAAAAAATTTATATACCATATATAGGTATATTATTATGTACCATAATAACTTAGATCCATATCCTCTGTTATAAAATTGGTCATGAAGTGATCATTCATATGTACAGCGGACTACCGCCTCGCGATCAGATATCATTATTTTCCATCATCACCTCCGACAACATGTCATAATGATTTATTTATAGTATATATATATATATATATTATTTTTAACTTATTTTTACTTATTAATTTATGATATCATATATAAATTCATTCCATTAAATATATATGACATACAATAATGTCAATCATGTTTCTGAAAGATTGTTGCATCCTGAAGTGATTGGATTCATTTTTCACGAATGCTTTACATGGTAGGTAAAAAGGATTAAATTAGTTTATATATGTTATATTCCAGAATATTTTTTTCATTAATGAAATATTTATCATTTGGAGATGAGAAAAAAATCACTTTAATTCTAAAAAATTGATAATTGTGTTCATTAGTACGAGTGGACTACCTCCTCCATTAACAAATGGGATAATTATTGCATAAACTACATAGATTCGTAATATATATATATGTGTGTGTGTGTGTTTGTGTGTATTAAATAAAATAATATTTTATTAATAATTTTATGATAAATATGTAGTTAAAATTTATTATTTACTATATTTTCATAATGATTGTTGAATGATGGAAATGTCACTCATGCGAAGGTGTGACATACCATCTACATGATTAAAACAAATATCATTTGTCAAAACTATATTTCATGATTAGTTTCAAAATAATTAATGGTGTATAAAAATTATAATTATTTAATTATTATTTTTCAAGATAATTTTTAATAATGTCCTCTTTCACCATAGTCGACACACTAAAGTTGTTTTGAAGCAATGAACAAAATACACTCAAACCACGTAATGTTCACTTAACTGATTATGTATTTTAATATTTCATTCCTATAAAATAAAATTAAAGTTTTAAGTATATGATATTTATCCTTAAAAATCATATATGAAATTAAATAATATATATAGTATTATTATTTGATAGATAAAAGACACAAATGGTTGGACATGAGTTAAAGAAATGGTTTCATGTCACAATTGTTTATTTCTTAGAGACATGTTACATATTCAACAATTATTTTTATTATGTGGTGTATATAATTAATATTTATGTATTTTATTACTATTTTCATGACAAAAATTGGTATTTATGAATTAATATGAGGATATCTCTTTAATTATTTTTGATAAAGATATTATCAAATTATTAAGGGACTTATTCTCAATTTTCCTTCGTCGAGGTGTACTTTAATGATATATATAAAATTTATTTTATATAGAATATATAATTTATAATATACTTATAATACCATTATTAATTTACACATAATGGTATTTTATTTTTCAATGTGAATTAATATATCCAATGTAGTTTTACATGAAGGTTATTAAGTGGTAAAAAATTTCATAACTAATTTTATTTTCATTGGATTATTCTTCAATATAATTGTATTTTGTATTCTGTGAATATTTTTCTAATAAAATTTTATTACCTTTTGGTTTATGAGAACCTTTTTTATTTAAATTTGACATAAATTATATATTCCTTGCATAATTATCACATCAAAATTGTTAACATTGTAAGGGTGGTTCCTGTCAAATTTCCTTAATTTGGGAATACATTCTGATATACACCAATCATAATTTGTGAGGTCTATATATTGACTAATTGACATGTTATATCATTAAAATAAATATTTTTATTAAATTTACATTTTCATTTTATTTTATTCAATCATGAGTATTTTTATTAAATAGTACCATAGTGCCAAATTATTTCTATTAAAATCCCATTTTTAGCTGGCATTGCTTACACTTGAATTTTCATTGAGGGAAATTATTTTATCATTGGTCAATAAAAATCATTAAATTTATTCACCTGTATTAACACATAATATTTTCATGTGATGATGTATTTTCCATACTATGGTACTTAAAATGATAATATAATTTGTTTTAATAAAATATGACTTCATTTCTCTCTTCGACCGTTAATCCATTATCTTTAAAATCGTAGTTTTCAGACAAAAAATTCCAATATATAATAATTAGAATTTTTTTCTTTTATAAACATTATTGGATTTTTAAATAATGTTTTAAAAACCATTCCTATATCTTTTTATTGAGGAGCAATATTTTGATCACAAAAATTGTGAACAAGAAAATTATTTTGATATACTGAGGATGAACAGAATTTCTCACCATCATAGCTGCAAAAAATTTTAAAACAAATATTTTTCTATGTTTCAATGTTTATTTTATAATAACATGGTATATTTGATGTTTTATAATGTTTAATATTTCAAAACAAATCATGTTGGAATGTTTATTTTCCTCGTTAGTTGTCATAATTAATTATTCATACTCATTTTCCAAATAAGAATAAATCATTTGATATTACTCAAATTGAAATTATTAAAAACCTCAAGAATGATTTAATGATTTTTATGGTATTTACATTCGTCTACTTCAACATTAATTTTAATTACATGTTTTATAAGGAGAATATTTTATAATGAAACCATCCTACTTATTAATGTACGGATTATGTGTCATCCCGACACTCGTCTGCCATATTTTGAAGAGGGAGAGGTGATACTGGCCTTAGGTGAAATCCTCTAGAAACCAAAGGCTATAATGAAATAAAAAAGGCATCATAAAAATTTAATAGTTCCTTTTACATTTTGATTATTGAACAACCAAAATGAATGAAAATAACAAAACCAACTGATTTATAATGTATGAATTCCAAAAATATAAAACAATAAAAATGAAAACCAAAATAATATTACATACCTCAAAGTAAAACACCAAGATAAATAAATTAATTTCACAAAGAAATAAAATCTTCACCTCCAAACATTTTACAAAATCCCAATCCACATTCGAATACGATGATTTCAAGAAACATTAATAATGAACTAGGATAAGATTACATTTCCCATTTCATGATATATAACATATACAAATGCACAATAGTTTTCAAGTAGGTGATGATTAAAAAACTCAATTAGATTTTCCCAATCATATCCGAGCATGATCCACTAGGAAAAAAATTAGAAAATTTATATAAAATATTTTCAAATCATTTTAATGTATTTTATGTACAAAAAAATTACGTTTTCAATTGAATGTAATCAAATTAGTCTTTAACCCCATTTTTAAAGGAATATGTAAACAAATCCCTTAACCCATTTCTCAATTTATGATTTGGAATATAATTTTATATGTACAAACACACACAAAAGACTCATGTTACCATTATTGGTGGAACTTCATATTCATTCTCTACAATTTTGATGGTGGTAATTCATGATTATTCTCCATCCCATTCAACTCATGATTAATCATTATGAACAAATAATTTCAACCCATTTAAATAAATTCCTTCCTCACTATACAAAAAATTCACTATATTATTTACCTACATAAAAATGATCTTAATTGTAATATCACAATTTTAAAATTATAAGTAATGGGTATTAAAAAATCATCAAATTTACATAATTTTGAAAATAATATTTCTATTGACAATTTTTATCAAATCACGCCATTATATCTGCCAAAATTTCAAGAAAATAAATCAATTTGAAATCTATATTTCATGTTTTTATCATATATAGATGATATATAAGCCAACTACTCTGAAACATTGGTAGAAAAGAACAAAAAAACTCATCATAGATATTATACATCCCACATTTGATATTGGTCCCTTCAACCAAAACCATAATTATGTCAATAAAATTACCCTGATACAATGTAGATCTATCCCTTAAGGATTATATCTATAGTTCGATATGAAAGGATAAAAATATATTTTAGAAAAAAAAATGATGAGAAATAACAGTTCGATGAATCTAGATCTCTAATAGACATTGGATTTCTAAAAAATCAATTCAACACCAAATTAAATCACTTATAATTTATTATTAAGATGGTTAGTTATTCATAGGGTAGGATTAATGGAAAACCATTGGTTAAAGATATAAACATGGTTACAACTACAATTTTTTATAAAGAAATTCCGGGTGCATAGTTAGAGTGAATTGATAAGATAATTAAATCCTCACCATGCACGAGACACTAATATAGACCACACATATCATAGACTCCATACATGGTTAGATAAACTGTAACTCGCTCGTGTTATTCCTCTATTTTCATTATTTCACGATTTCTCTAGGGAAGCCGCATAGTTTGGTCAAATCATGAACCTACTAATATACCTACCTAGTTACCACTTTTATATTACATGGGTTCATGGATGTGATTCAAAATTTCTAATAACTATTCTAAAATTATGAACCTCTGGAAAACCCTAAAAACAATTAAAATCTCTTTTAAACATACATAAACATAATGAAATCGTTTCATATAACTAAATGTCTTAAATAGTTGTAATTTCAAATGAAATTAGTGGTGGTACATTCTCCCCACCATTGGATTGAATGATATTGGGAAATTACTCTCCCATTTCCATATCATTCTCCAATGATTCACCCTAAATAATACTACATTCCCACAAAAACCACAATAGATTGATTCTTTTCTCATGCTGGACATTCAATATCCCATCCATAATACATACTAGAACATTAACCAACATATAATATGGTTATAGTTCAATGTGATCCCATACGATAACATGGTTAGTTTTAGGATGATATTTCATTAATTTAGATATGAAAAACACATTATTCCCTAAATTGGACATTATTGAAAAATTCAAATTGTATTCTACCTCACTAACCAATTCTGGTACCTCAAATTGAACTACATACCGGGGATATAATGTTCCAATATTCCAAAAAAGATAATGATTAATCCTTAGAGAGACTATGAAGAACACATAAAATCACATATAATAGAAATGATCATAAATGATGATTCAAAAAATTTTTCTGAAGACTTTGAGTTGTCTCCATTCTTTTTCAGTCCAACTAAATAATCTAGGTTATTTAATCCACAAGGACTAGACCTACTAGAATATTTTCACATTTTTCATTCATAAAAGTGGAGAACTATAATGAATCCTATAAAATTATTCAAAAATATCCATATGTATTGAAGAAAAATAATTATTTTTATATGAGAACACCACTAATGTAATGTACTCCTCCCATTATCCACTAAAATAAATAACACAATCCCAATTAATGTCCAAAAACATTATAATAATCATGTCATATTTTCTCTTTGATTTAATATGATACACCTTCATCAAAGTAAACTGAGTCCCAAGGGATTACAATACAGGTTTCCAAAAAAACCATAAACTTGGGATCTCAGTCTGATACTATCAAAACTAGAATACCGTAAATTTTTACATCTAATTATCTATTAATGGTTTTAAATTCTCCACCATAATGGAAGTAAAAATATGGATCATATGGGAAAAAAATTTCAATACACTATCATCCATTTGATTTTAGGTTTCTAAACCATCCGTGGTAGAAATTTTAAAAAAAACCCAAGCTATCTACTCTGATTTCCACATAAGAATTGATATATAATGAAACATACCCCCTATTCATTTGTTCACTTCTATAACCTGTGGACATGTGATAAATCTCAATACAAACTCGTCAAATATTCTTTTCATTCCATTAAATAAAAATTGTTTTTTCTATGCCTTATAAATATTTTTGTTATTCAATAATGTATAACACATCTATGATGTTCATAATCATGAAAATGTATTTCTATATTGAAAAGGGTATATCCATCTAATCTTATCACAACAAAAAATGGTATTTTTTTCAAGTGTTCATCCTTAAATGGTCTCCCTAACATTTTGATTTGACCACATAATCTATCATTTAGAATCATATTTTTTTATCTATTTGACCATTTTGATCAAATTTGGAATAACTAATATTAGAAAAAAAAACTAAATCACTAAATCATTTCTCAAACCCTAATAAAATGTCATCTATCACTAACATTATAACTTTTTGATTGGAATCCTTATTTTCAAACTGATAATATGAATTTTTTCCTAAGTCATCTATCATTGATTTACCTTTACATAGTTTTTATATAATTTCATAGTCAATCATATGATGTTACTCCATTTATCTTCCATAACATAGATTCAAATATCAGTTTCTTAAATTTATTCTCAATATCTTATGATCTGTAAATATCATATATCTCTCAATAAAAATATAATGATTTCAAATTTTCAATGCATGGACCTCAAAATATAATTCAAAATCTTGTGTTGGGTAATTATTATCATGAATCCATAACATCTAGGATCGATAAAAAAATTACATGATATCCCAATAAGAGAATACACCCCAAGCCAGTTATTGAAGCGTCATAATATAAAACCTACAATTTTATTCATTCTAAAAATATCTAGATCAATTATGATGTAAGACCAAAATTATTCACTTGAAATGTCATTAGATATTGATCATTCAATTGGAATGTAACTCTTTTACGTTTCAAATAAATAAACAACTAATTTAGTAAAAAAATGAATAAACAAAATGGTTGTAATTAATAGAAAGGTCATGGAAACTGAATATCTCAAATATATTCATTACTATTTTCCAAGAGACCACAACCTCTAACATTTATAAAACTGGATAAACTATTTTTTGGATATTACATAAATAGATAAATGTACCTATATTATCAAAAAATCACACTTTAATTGTTTTTAATAGAGATGATATCCATAATAGATACAAAAAACTATTGCTAATTGTTGATCATTCCGAAAATTCCTCATAGAATACTTTTGTATGTCAACAGCAAACACTACCAAGAAACACACCAAATTCCACTGACATATCTGATTCATAAATAACTGAAATAAAGGTGGATTATAAGGACCCCAACCTAATTTTTGGGAGCTGGTTCTGTATTAAATTACAATAGAATTTAAACAAGGAATATGCATCCCAAAAGGCCAAATAGTTTAGTATAATTGAAATAAAGATATATACATGAGTTAAACATTACAAATTGAAATGTAAATAAAAAAAATATTATTTTTGAAGCATCAAAAACTCCAATATTATCCTTGTAACTCATTAATAATATACTTCATCACATCCTTGAACAATTAAATATGATAAAGGGGTGAGATCATATACTCAATAAGTGTAATCAATATAGGATAAACATTAATAATAGGGAATGTGGAATAAAAAAAATCACCTTCCATTAGAATTTAATCTTGAACATTATATGGTAGGAATAAAAAATGATTAAATAATGCCATAGAAAAAACATAACCATGGTATTATACTAGTTGAATAACATCATCGAACATCAATTATCATTTTCTTAATGAGTTAATTAATAATACACTACATATGAATCATTTCTATAAGTCATCTTTAAGTCAACTAAAAATGATTAAATCCTCATCCAAAACCATATCTAAAAATGGTTAATCCCTCGACCAAGTCTATAATTGCCTTTCTCATTAGCCCTACTATTGCATCGTGTGGATATAGATGGATCCACACATCACATAATAAGTCCAATTCAGTTTTCATATTAATTTGTTTAAACATGAATAAAATATACATATGAACTTCGTATAATTTTCCACAATTTGTAGACCTCATCAAAAACCATTCTGAGTAATAAGGTGAATTGAATCAAAATCAAACATCCACATTCAAACTGATCATAAAAAATTTAAAAAATTACGAGAGAAGGTATCATAAAAGTTTAACCGTAATTAATCATATGAATCAACATGATTATTTAAATAAATAAAAATACACTAGGAAAATAATCAAGAATTTATTGAGAGAAATACTCGTTTACATTAAAAAGAGGTTTTTTTGGAAAAATATTTGTGCATAAAAAGAAGTGAAATATAATTATTTTCAAAAATTAAATTAGTGATTTAATAAAAATAATGGTCACTTAAAACATATTATAATGTATAGTTGAAAATAGGTAAAAAAAATTGAGAAGTTCCCTAGAATCAAGATTGCTTAACGACAATAGGTTTTTTGAATGATCCTTTGAAATATGTTACTCCCCATAAATGAAAGAATAATTTGGATTGGTACACATATAATTAACATTAAAATATAATTTTTTATGGGGAAATAAGAATAATTAAAATATTAATTTAGTGAATTAGATAATAAGAATTAGCCGAACGAATATGGATGTTCAGGTAGACACCTTTATCTTATGTCTTAATGAGTTCTACATAGGTCCATTATGTAATAGATAATAAAATAAAATATATTACTAAAGTAATTAAGAAAATTATATAAATATATTTTATTTATTGTAGCTTTATTATCTTCTTATATGGAAATTTTTATGTTTTATAAGATACACTTTTATCACAATGGATCATTCAGTTCCTTTGTTTTTATGATCGGTATAATTTTATATGGGTATGAATGTTGATGTGGAATAGGTATAATTTTCTAGAATTATATTTTTATGATATTAATTAACATATATAAATTAAAATGTTTATATATTTAATTTTATTATATGTTTGGAAGATTATTTATTAGATAAAACATTTCTGATTGGCATTTAGATGATTAGGGTGTTATTTCGATCATATTGAGCTAGTTTTGTCATAAAAATTAGGATTATGTATATATAATACTTCCAGAACATTATATAGATAATAATAAATAAATTAAATTCTGTTTCACCCATAAAAACCATTTCTTGTCAAGCCATTAATCACAAATTGAAGAATAAAAGTTTCTCGTCCATAAAAATTATAAATCGACACCTCCCAGATGATGATTTGGTTTATATAATAAAAGTGATAGAATAAAGGGATTTATGATGTATATTACATTATCATGATATCATTAAATTATATATATGATACTATATTTATCATAATCATTGTGATATAGGAGGTGAGTAGAATACATGAAAATAATGTAAATTGAAAATGAAAGAAACATGTAGATGGTTTAGCTCTTGAATTATCTTCCATGAGAACCTCCTTATGAAAGGGTTTTTGTATTACATAAGTACAAGGATCTATTGGATGTGGGGTGACAATATATAAGAGGAGATTTGGAAAATATTTAATGTCCTCAAGGCTTAGAGTAGTGAGACGTATACGGGGTGAGGGGTGGTGTTTATAGTAGAGTAGTGGAGATATTTCTCATTATTTTATACATTAGTTTATTATGTTTCTCTAGAAAATAAATAATATTTATTCTTATGACCAAATATAGTAATTTTATCATGTGATTTCTAACAAATAATGCTAACATCATCTTTAAGTGGAGGATTAGTGTATTTATCAAATAATGTATTTCTATAGTAAATTATTGTATTTTCCTATTCAGTCAAAATTCAAATATTTTATAAAAAACAAAAAAACTTCACCATAACCATTTAGTGATGTCTAGGATTCAAAAATGTACTCCATTATATCAAAAAAGAATCTATAAATTTAAAATTTAAAATTTAAATAAATTATTATTTTTTAAAAAATGTTGTTTTCTAAATTTAAAACTTATTTTTTAACACTTTCAAACATTTTATATGTGTTTATATAGTTACCCTGAAATCCTAATAAAAACAAAATTTGATCTATGAATCTAATTTTTTAAAATAAAATTTTAAAACAATAATTTTATTAATTTTAAAATTGTTATTAAATATTTATGACTTAAAAAACCTACACTGAAATATTTATTTATTAAAATATTCTCTTACTTTGATTATGATATAATTATATCATATATTCACTTATGAGATTCCAAATTTTTATTTATACATTCTTAGGTGATGTCACTATTCATTTGGGTAGTTTTTTATTCATATGAGTTATATTATTATTCTTATGGTCATGTTTTTATTTCATCAATATTAGTCCTTTAACATCTAGAAATAAGTATTATTTATTTTCTTATTAATTTTTAAAAATGTATTATGTTCATTATGTTGTTTTATATTATCTATAAAAACATTAATTCAAATTACATTGATAGAATTTTGGTTCGTTACATTCTCGTTTCTTGTTAAAATTTCATCCTCAAAACATCCAGAATGACACCGTGAAAAAAAATATTTGGGTATATCTTTGTTAAATGACCCTCATGTTCCCATGTTTCCTCATTGATGTTATGATTTTTCCTAAGTACATTTACCTATGAAATCTTATGATTCCTTATAACCAATTCTTTAGTTTATATAATCTAGGTTGGCTATTCAAGGTAAGATAAGTTAGATTTTATGTCAATACCTTCTTAAGTGAGTACATGTGTTTATTATGGAATGTAATTTCTCGCCAATGAGAAATAGAACATAATGTGTACATTAGATAGGCTAGGTGGAATCACCAAATGATAAATAATATCTCCAACTCACTCCATAATTTCATATGTACCAATATATCTGAGGGATAGATTCCATTTCATTTAAAATCTTATAAAATCCTTCCATGGAGGTACTACAGAATGTTAACTCCTAATTAAAATTGTAAATCCTTCCTTCAATTATGTGGATGGATATTTTTCCAAATTTGATCTTCTTTGATATGTGCTTTGATAGTATTTCCTTTTGATGTTGATTCCTCCACATGATTTGGGCCTACATGATTTCTATCACAAACTTCATACCAACATGTCGATGTATGTCATCTCTTCACATATAATACACAATAAGATTCCATTTAAATACTAGAATGGAAGCTATTATTTTTGGAAAAATATGCTGATGGTATATATTGATCCCACATTCATTTAAAATCATGTTATCATGATCCCAACATGTCTTTTAATGTCTACATTGTCTTTCTTGACAGCACATTAGTTTTACGGTGATAAGAAGTATTTAAATTAAGCTCAGTTTCTAAAGCTTTTTGATAGTTTTCCAAAAATTTCATGTCAATGATGTATTAAGATTATACACAACTAAGATAAGTTCTCTATATTTTCTTAAAACATCATTAATATAGATCCTTTCAATGTACTACAGTAGTAAGTCCTCCCTTATAGCATGTAAATGTGAATATTTGGGTATTTGATCCACAAATACCCATATTCCTTCATTCCTACTTTTATTTTTTAGTAATTCAGTGAAAAAACACATAGTTATCTCATCACATTTACATATAGTAAGAGAAAAGTGTTTCAAGACTCTTCTAAGACATTGTATTTCAACCTTTTCCTATTGACAAACTAAACACCATGATACATAATCAGCAATTTCACACTTCTTGTTACCCAACTAGAAATTTTCCTTTAAATATCTACACATCAGGGTGATACTAGGGTGTATAGAGAAATTCAAACTACGGGAATCATCCAATAAATCCATTTTTGGCTCAGTTATAAATAGAAAACAAAGTCTCTTCCCAACTTTTATACTTCCATCTTCCAACACGAAGTAAACAAACATCCCATCATTCAAACAATTAAATTTATTTCAAAGATTCTCACCATCAAATAGAGAATTTATAAATCATTATAATAAATATGGTTTTGAGACCTATCGAAAATGTAATGTTGCTTCACATTTTTTGATAATTCCCAAATCCATATTTGCTAGTTCTATGTACACGAGGTCCTTGGTAATCCTCATTATGATTAGAAATTCATTATTATCACTCTTCAATGCATCATCTACCATAATAGACATTCATGTGCAATTCTGTATCGAACAATCATAATTCTTGAGTAGCTTGATCCATCATATCTTCAACATGTTTAGTTCATTTTATGAGAAGATGCATTTCAAGCTCTTCTAATCCATATATATCTCACATATTTCTCCCTAGATATATAATATCTTTATCATTAGAGAAAATATTACATCTTATAACACAAGATAATGATTATTATATATATAATCATGAATTTTAACTAACGTGATGAATAGTATATAACACTATAATTTTCATAAGGACGCCTCTAAGATCGTTCATTGATGCATCGGTATAAATAAAAAATCAACCATTTCTGAATGGTAGATTCTAGAGTGGATCATTCACTATTATCCTCTTCAATTATTCCAAGCATTTTTTAAATTATGTTTTCCATACAAACTTAACCCATTTACATGTAATCATTTTTAACGGGTTAGCTAATAGAGTGAAGTTTAGAATGAAAGAGCGATAAGAACCTTCTAAACTAATAAAAATACTTACATCAATTTTTTTATTGGTGTAGTACATTTCTATGGAACACTTTAATTCATGATATATACTATGATTCTAACCATATATATACTATGGACATGAAAATATTGTATTCGAATATACTATTCACAAGTGGTAATCTTCCCATATAACTAGTTTCCGAAATGATTTTTCTGAACAATGCCATGTGATTCTCATGATCATAGTAGATTTTGTAGTATACCAATATATGATCAAAAAATATGAAAATAATCATCAATATGTTTCATGAAGACTCTATTAATTATATATATGTAAAAAAAGTATTCATTAGTCAGTTCAAAAGGAATTATTGGGATATCATAATGCCTATAACTAGTTTGAAATGATGTCCTTGGAATATCATCATTCCTCACACAGAACATATGATATCTAGATCAACATAATATCATTGAAAAAAATTGGGATCCATGAATTTGATCCAAGAAATCATTAATACGTGGAAAAGGACACATTTTCATTATCATAATTGCATTTATTTTCCTATAGTCAATGAACAGCCTCATTGATCCATATTTATTCTTAATGAATGGAATAGAAACTCCCCAGAGAGAAACACTAAGTCAAATAAACCCTTTACTACTAAAATTATCTAATTGTGTATTCAACTTCACTAATTACATTGTGTCTATTTGATAAGGGTTATTTGGTATACGACTTGCTAATGAATTAAAAAAACAAGAAACCCAATTTCCCATATTGGAATATGACTAGGAAAATTATTTGGAAAACATCTATATATTCCTGCAAAATAGGTACATATATAGTTTGAAAATTTCGTTCCTCACATAGAGATATTTTGTTATCCTCACCCCTAATAATTTTATTCAGTTTAGAAGCTGGTGGTGTATCTAGATAAGAATCAAAAGAAAAATTTTCTTCTATAAAGAAAACTTCTACTACATCATTATTGAAAGTTGAAACGTCCATCTTCTTACAATACATATTTGTATCATGATTTGAAATCTGATTCATAAAGAGTATTATATCAAACTAAATCATGTGTATGATTATAATTATAGCAATTAAATCATTTTTATATGTCATATTGGGGACAAATCGACACATATCTATTAAAATGATGCTTACCTTCAGAGATTTGAATCATAAATCATGTATTATATAAAAATGGAAATGTATAATTTTAATGAAAAACTAAGAAGGTATAAAATATTGTGATGATAATGAATAAAATATATAATTGTTGTTATTGAGGATAAGGTTAGCGTACCTTCAACCACATTATAAGGAATTTCAACCTCTTCTCTTATTATCACATAAGCATGGCCCTTCCCCACTGGCCTTTTCAGAGCATGGATTCCTTGACGATTTGAAAAATCATTATCATATTGTCCCATATCCTAATAATTATATCTTAGACCATTAATATCTTCATTAATTCCAATTCAATCAAATAATGATGGACTTTCTTTCCACACATTTTTAACACTTGTTTTTATTTTAAGCTAGCAGCATGTGGTTTACATCCCCAAGCAATTTATGTAGAAAAATAACCCTTTTCAGTGTTCCCTTTATCATTCATTCATCCACTACCCTTTCACTATATTGTTTTCCCAAAAATTCCTAAAACATAGAGAATTGTTTCTTTGTCTTTATAGCACATGAGACAATATCTTTATATGATGATAAAATATGGGAGGCTAGTGTAAATCATAGTAATAGTTTTAAACCAATATTGAATTGATAAATTTTTTTCCATGGATTACGTCTGTAGTCCATGGAATTCTATGTTAACCTTATAAACTTGGCTTCATATTTTGAAATAATTTCTTCATATTTTTATCTGATAAACATGATTTTCTTCTCTATATCTACTCCTTTTTCTTAAAGAGAAGGTTTTTCTTGGAAAATTTGATTAAATTCATTCCATTCCATATCATATATTTCATTCTAAAACACTAATTTTCATATCTAGTGAGATGGTGAAATTTTGTGATAACCATATCCCAGTATTTATATCCCAACGTGATATATATATTCTCTATATAAATTATACACTCCTCTGATATGAAAAGGGTTTCAGTCCTACTAAATGATGGAGTTTTTTGTCAAATAATGCGGTCTATCATTGATCCTCCACATTGTGGATCAAGATGATTCATATGGGTAAGGTTATTGTGAATACATTGAGTTCATTCTCCCAGTAATGTTATAAGTTACTCAGCCCCATTAGCTATTTCAATACAGATATCAGTATATTGCATATGTGAGAAATTGCTAAATTGTATACATGCATTCATTTGATTTACATTACATCCACAGGGATCCATTTTAATAAAACACCCCATAGTAAATTTAGTTTTAAATTATAATGTATAATTTCAAAATGTTAAAATACATAACCAAAATGGAAATAATATGAATGTATAATTTCATAATAATAAGCATGGTTTCTTTTAGAAAATATTTTCTATTAAATCCTTCATAATGGTTTGAATGTAAAATTTGAATTATCTTAATCCGAACCCCAGTATTTTTCAAGCCTTGCGCATCGTAAGGCCCATTGTCATGTAAAACGTTACCATGAATCTAGCTTGGAACACATATAGAGACCCTTCCATTTCTTGAATTACTATAATTTCATTATAATAATAAACAACATTATAATATTACATAATGAGGATCCATAGGATTAGTGTCTTGTGAAAACTAGGGCCAAACATAATATTTATAACATCAATCATAAAAATTTATTTCATTCCATTTCTAAAACTTTTTTTTGGAACTTTAACACTCTTTATTACATGTATTCCATTGAGGATGTACAGAAAAAAAGGTTGATCTATAATCTGAGTAATATGATAGACAAAACAATATATCATGTGTTGAGAATAATCATTACATCATCATAAAAACAAGAGAGGAAACATTAATTAAATACATCAAATATGGAAAATCATAAAAATGAAATATTAAGTCTCAGAGGTCATCTAACACACATAGTTGGGAACAAATCAATCATAATATTCACACATTATTTCCCTACAACTTGTGAGATTCATCAATTTACCTAATGCATTGGAGTGATGTGTAATTATGGGTGCATCCCTTACATCATAACATTTTCATTATCATGAATGCCACATTGATAAAATATAAAAAATAAACATAAATAACCTATAGAAAGCAATGGGTTTTATCTCATTATATTACATTCATATACGCGGGGTTACCAAAAGAAATAGGGAATAAAATACTGGATACAATAATCATCAGCCTAGAGTGAGAAGTAAAGGGTGTTTTTTTTTGAAAGAAGAGTTCTTTTGGAAAACATGTGGTTGATATAAACTCCAATGGAAATCATGTATATCCCAAAAAATGTAATATAATTATGAAAAAACTTATTTTTAAAGAGGGACCAAACCAAAATTTGATTGAATGATGGAGAACCAAAAGAAATAATGTTGGGTTCGAAAATTTCCCCTTAACTTGTATCTGAACGATTTTTTCACTTTAAAGTCCCATATAACCACATTAAATTTCTTAATTAAATATTAATGAACCTTTTTAACGTTAATATAGTTTAATATTGTTTTTATGTTATTTTATGGGCCTTTTGATGTGTTATAAATCTTAAATTCATTGTGTGGGAATGTTTGTTTTTATAGTTTTCTTGAGTGGTTCACTTGTATTCATAAATGATTGTTTGTGTAGAACCTGAATAGTCATCCAGAAAAATTATTTCAATTATTTAATGATATTACATGAGATAAAAATATAATTGATAAATTATGTTATATACCATGTGGAAGAATCATTAGTTATGATTTAATGATGATCGTTTTAGGCTAATTTGGGTGGTTCTTGATCACAACGAACATGTTTTGATTTATCATTTATTAATATGTACATAAGATAGTTCCAGAACAATAAATTGGAGAAAATACATATAATATACTATGTTTCATCCATAAAATTTTTTTAGGAACAGATCTGAAAGTGGAAAAGGAGAAAAGAAATCATTATGTTCATGAAGCTGATAATTTAATACTTCATTAACAACATTTTTTTTCTAAAATAAAATAGAAGAGGAGAAGGTCGTTCGATTTTATGTTATCCGATTACTATCATAAAATTACATTTTATGTATGTAACCATATTAACCATACCATGTGGATGAGTATATGTGGGGATAGATTAATAAAATAACTTCAAATTGAATGGATATTAAAGGAAAAGAGAGAGAGAAATTACCTCTTGAATCCACCTCATGAGATCCTCCGCAAAGAACCTAGGATTTGTATTTTGATGAGTCCAGAAGCTCTTGGTTTTTTAGGAAATGATAGACATGCCTGGAATCTTGAGAGGTGTGTGAAAATGAAGGTGTGAAGGGTGGTATTTATAGTGGAGGGTTGAGGGGTTCTCTTAATATTTTAATCATTATTTTATTAATTTCTGAAAATATAATAATTATATTGATTTCATGACTATGAATAGTTAATAGGGAATGTGAGTTCGATATTTGGGTGCTTAGATCACTTTTGAGGTCAGGAATAGTGGATTTAAATTATAGTGTATTTTTAAGGTAAATTAATGTATTTTACTATTCACCAAAAATTAATGTATTTTAGAAAAATATAAAAAATTTACCCTAACTATTATTCGAATTTTATAATAAAAAATGAAAAAAAAAATTCCGAAAATTAATCTATTCATGATTAAATTATTTTTTTACTTATGATCATAATATACATGAAAAATATTGTTTTTAAATAAAAAAATGCTTTTATAATACGTTCAAAAAATAAATAAGGACTTCTAAACATATAATAAAATATGTTGACATAAATTTTTAAATTAATGAACTTATTTTTGTAAAATAAATATTATTTCAAATTAATTAATAAATATTATTTTATTATTTATTACTTACAAAAACATCAATACCTTTACTATGGCCAAACTGTCACTTATAAGATACATAAATTTTATTTTATCATTCAAGGGTAATGTTACGACTATTTTGGAAAAATTTATATTAATAAAGGTAATACAACTTTTCATAAGTTCATGTTACTATTCATAGTGGTAGGTGACAATTCACTAAAAAATTATGTTTTTTCTATTAGACTCAAAAAAATATTACTAATCACAACCATGTATATCAGATTTTCAAAATTCAAAACATAGAAGTGAAAAAAAAATTAATGGTCACATAATATAATTATATATCATTTTTCATCATAATGTTCTTATACTATAAGGAATAATTATATGAATTTAATTTCGTTGATAAAACATTGGGTCGTTACATTCTACCCCCTTATGAAATTTCACCCTCTAAATATTAATTTAAGTAAAATGGTGAGGGTACTTCTCCTTCATCACCTCCTCAAGTTCCCAATATGCTTCATCAAACATATGGTTCCTCCACAACAATTTAATATGGTGTGTAGTCTTGTTTCTTATAATCTTATCTCTCTAATCTAGAATCTTCACTAGCTACTCCTCATAAGAGATATCATCTTCTTGTAGTACCACCTTTGAGTTCAGTACAAGTGATGGGTCTATTATGTACTTCCTTATATGAGAAATGTGAAACCCATCATGAACATGATCCCTCTTTGGTAGAAGTGAAATTTGATAGGCCACAATATCTATGCGATCAAGGATCTCAAAGGGTCCATTTTACCTTTGTCTTAGCTTACCTTTCTTTCCCAACCACATGAAAATCTTCAATGGTGATATTTTAAGAAAGACTTTATCTCCAACATCAAACTTCATGTCCCTTCGATGGTTTTCAACATATATCCTTTTCATACACTGTGTAATATTGATATGTTTCAAGATGAATTAAACCTTATCTGTCATATCATTCTCCCGATAAGTTCCAAATAGAAATATTTTTTCAAATTCATCCCAATAGTATAGAGTTCAACATTGCTTAATATATGAAGCTTCATATGGAGGGATATTAATAAATAAGTGAAAACTATTTCGGTATGAGAACTAAACCAATGGTATACACAGATGTAAGAACCCGAATTTTTCTATGAAAGACTTTGGAATATTCTTGAAGCTATTCCAAAGCAGCGCCTTCAGACGGCGTACGATTCTGAGCCCCGGAGTGGCCAGAATTAAATTTTCAGCGCGTTCACACTGGAAACGCCAAATAAATGTGATAACTCCTAAACGGTTATCCAGATTGGAGATCCAAGTGTACTGATGGGTCGGGAATGGGGTGTTTACCCTATGAGCAAAATAAAACATGTCACCGCGGGATGTTTGAACCCCTCGCTCGCTTCGAGAACGTTAAATGGATAAATGAATTAATTATTTTATTTGTTTAATGGTTAAACTCATGTATCTCTTAAACTATGGCTCGAATTGGAAAACTGAGGGAACCTTTGAGTTCATAGTGTGCCTTTTACCATAGTAGGGGTATAATTTTTGCAGGCGCGGGTCGTCTGTGAAAGATGGCCCCGTGGTCATTTTCGTAATTTGGCGGGCTCAGGCGCTAAGTTTAATAACTATTGATTGTGGCCTCAGATTAAAATTCTGAGACCACCGTTGCACTTAGAGCGTGGTTTTTAACCTAGGGGAGGCGTAACCTCAACCCCGTCGGGAGTATCGAACGTGGGTTAATTTGAGGGTCGAAATAATTAAAATTTTAATTATTTTGTTTTCTTTATTTAAACAAACCCTCCCCTCTACCTCATTTACTTCCCCTGGCGGAACCTCCATTCTACTTCACGTTCTCCTCCTCCTCCATCCCTCCCAATCAAGGTGGAAGGAACGTCGGCGAAGCGCGGATCGACCGAGAAGCTTCGGGCTGCGCCCTGCGAGGTAGGATTTGTCATTTTCATTTTATTTTCCCACTCCTAATTTGAGCTCGAATTTTAGTATCGAACCTCGGTCTAATTAACGAGAAAATGACTTGTATGTGAAGTGGATTTTATGATCTTTCCATCGCACTACTCTGAATTGAAATCCCAGTTCGGAATCGATTGCAAAAGGCCACCGATGTTTGCGGTTTTTTGTTGGTTATCCGGCGGTTTTGGGGTGGTCCGGCAGTCCAGCGCGGCGGTCCGACGAGCAGGCTCGGCGGCGCGGCAGGGGACCAGGCGGATGTGTCGGCCGGGCAGTCTGCGGTGTTCGGCAGTAGGGCGTCGGCGCGAGCGGGGATCAGAAGCGTGCAGCGTGCGAGCTGCTGCATGAGGAGGCGTCGGCCGGGCGAGCGGCGCCTGCGATATGGGTGCGAAGCTCTCCGCCAGTGAGGGTCGTAGCGGCAACCTGGGATAACGCAAGGGAGACAGGACCCGCGCCATGCGGGTCGTGTGGGTGTGTCAACTAGGACCGGCCGAATGGTCAGTCTGGCTTAAAAAAATGTTTTATAATAATAATATTATTATTATTATTATTATTATTTTGAAAAATGATAAATCATATGCAAGGCTTTTGTATGGCGCGTCGTCTTTGGCTGCGTGGAGCCCGTGTCAAGGTGGAATTTTTCAGATGGTTTCAGGGACTTTTAATCCCCGAAATGAGGGTCTCAGTGGCGTGACACACCGTTAAGTGCTTGGGAGTTTTTCTTTGGGGAATCTTGTATTAGAAGGAGCGGATGTGTCTGATGTCTGTTTTGAGCGCCATCAGTCGCATTGTGTCCCTGGCGCTGAGGCAAAGCATTCTAGGGTTGTTTCAGGCGTTGAAGACGAAGTTGAGGCGGGGGGCCCACAGACCGTCTTTTGAGCTGTGAGCAGTGTTTAGTGACTTTTTCGTTGGACGTCCATTCGGGGCATGCGAGCAGTCTATGTTGGGTGTTTTTCTGAGGGTATCACGTTGGCGCAGTCTTTCCACTGTAATTCCGCACGATGGTGTGGGTCCCGCGAAGGCTGTTTGGGCGTTGTCGGTGATTTTCCATCTTTACCACCGAGTGTCCGTTTTGGACAACTGAATAGTCCATCTTGTGTGCTTTTTCGAGAGGATCGCAATGATGCAATCTGTTCGTTGTGTTTTAGGATCGGGATACGGGTTCCACGAAGCACTGCTCGTGTGCGGGGTGCCGGAATGCATCTTTTTTCCTAGATATCCATTGCGCTCAAGTGAGAAGACTTTTTGACGTGTTTTCCCAATGGGATCGTAATGGTGTGATACTCCCGACTGTTTTCGGGGCCGAGGCTCGGGATCACAGGACGTCGTTCAGGCATGAAGCGGTGTTGCTGACTTTTACGTCAGATATCCATTTCAGGCATGTAAGTAGTCTATCTCGCGTGTTTTTCTATGAGGATTACAATGGTGCGATACATTTGGTTGTGTGGAGCCTCTTGCACGATCTTATTAAATGTGGAAATGTTAAAGGTGCCCTGATGGTGGTCCTTCTTGTTGTGTTTGCAGAGAACCCTTGGTGTGTGATCGTGTTCACTCCCATGTGAGGGAAGATATGTGGTCGGTTGTTCTTTATCCGTTGAGGTGGCATGTTGGAGTTTTTATTTCATGCCTTCGCGTTGACGTTGGGTGTCGTGTGAACGATAGCCTTTGGGATGGAACATGGTATTCTCTGGGAGTATACTAGAATTCTTGGAGGTACATTTGGTTGTTTGTATCTGAGGACGTTTCTGCGCTCAGTTGGGGTTGACATGGGGCCACACGTCGTGTTGGCCCCAAGTGTGTGTCATGTTCTGTTTTATGTACTTTTGACCTCTCATGACGTAGAGGGTTCCTTTGTTCTTGTTTATTGACCAGCAGGGTTGAGTTTCCCCCAGTCCTGTTCTCGCTTGTTTACCAGCAAGGCTGAGTGGTCTCCCCCTGGATTTGTTCTCGAATGTTTGGCTGGTAGAGATGATTTGTTCCTCTATTTCTTCAGTTGTGATGGGTTTCTGTACCATACCCTTTCACCAGACTATGGCACCGTTTGTGACTATGGGTGTTCGTACTGTGCGGCTGTTTTTTCCCACTTCCTAGGATGAGTTTTCTCGGTCCGCCTCAACGGTGACTTAGCAGATTGAAGCATGATCAACTTGAGAGGCCTGTGTACTTTCTCTCATTCTTTTGTGACCCCCGGTATAGTTCTTGTGGATTTGTTGTGACCAACACTTTACGCGGGCACCGATCCTCTACCCCCATAGGTTGTTCCAGTAGGGCTGATGTTGTTTCCAGTAGGGCTGAGGTTGTTCCAGTAGGGCTGAGGTTGTTTCCAACAGGGCTGAGGCTTTTCCAGCAGGGCTGAGGTTGTTTCCAACAGGGTTGAGGATGTTTCGAGCAGGGATAGCCAGTCGGTTACCATCCATGAGGGATGACCAGTGCATCTGTGTTCACCAAGCAGTACCATCGAGTAGGGATGGCCAGAGCAGTCTGGGTTTACCTCCAGCGGGGCTGGGAAGTGGTCCCCGATGCCGGGATTACCTCCAGCTGGGCTGGGCAGTGGTCCCCGATGTCGGGATTACCTCCAGATGGGCTGGGCAGTGGTCCTAGATGACGTTCATACCTCTAGTTGGGCTGGGCAGTGGTCCTCGATGCAGGGTTACCTCCATCTGGGCTGGGCAGTGGTCCCATCGCCGACTTTAGCTGGGTCTCCCTCCATTGGATTATCATGTTATGGGACTGGGCAGTGTTGCACCCGTCGACTTTCCGGGTCTCCCTGTAGTGGGAACCCATTGTCTTCCAGGGATCCTCTAACAGGTCGTGGCTGGGGATTGCCTGTCGACTTTGAACATACCTCTCTATTGAGGGGCAGTGACGTGGTGTGGTTTGATGTTCCCCCAGAACTCTCATGTATGAGGAGTAATTTCCCCACTGAGACGCATCCTTGTGAAATGACCTAAAACCGTGTGGGCGAGTCCATGCCGCCCAAAGAGGATAGTGTAGAGGTGCAGGGATGGAGCCCTTGACATGTAGTTCGGGGAAGATGTGTGGGATGCTGGGCATCTATGGTGTTATTTCTGGGACTATTGGCTACTCTTTTCTTGGGCTGAGCTACGGGACGGAGATCCCCTTACGACCTTGTTCGGGCTTCTTGTTGAGCATATGGATATGTATATACCATGTTCATGTAACCACTTATTGGGTTTGTTTACTCTCCTTCCAGGGGAGGTGAAGATGCATGGGGTATTCCACGTGCTTTCCATGTCTAGCTTCTGGTGGTTAGATGAGTTTACCCTCCTGCTATAGGTAGTGAAGACTCGACGGGAAGTTAATCTTCTCACCATTTCCAGCTCATTGTGTATGGACAAGTCCATCTCTTTTCTCTTGTTAGGTTAAGATAGACTCTTTACTGTACTCCTTACTACACTCCCTGTTGTACTCCTTTACTTTTCCCTATTCTCTCTACTGCTCACCCTTCGGTACCTCCTTTGTTGCTCCCTCGAGCCTTTGGGGTATCCTACTGAGTATTTTTATACTCACCCCTGCTTGGTCTTTGCCAGCATTTGGTGTGCCCTTGCAGACGACGGATAGGTTGGTCGTGATGTCAGAGGAGATTAGGAGTTGGGAGCTTGGACCGCGTGCGGTGGTCGTAGTCGGGTTCCAGGTGGGAAACCCTTCCAGTTTTTTCATTTTTTACCTGTTTCCGGTTTGTGGCATTTTTGGTTGGGTGCGTGTTTTTCCTATTTTCTTTTCAGTTTACCATCAGATTTTACTTTGTACTGTTTAGAGGATGATGCACATATGTGGTTTATATATATATGGTAGTTGCTCTTTTACTCTGTTTGTTCATTCTTTTACTCTGCACTTTTGCATTGAGTTTGTTGTGTGTACAGGTACTTAGGCAAAGTCATCCCTGAGTTATTGTGCCTTCAGCGCTGGTCACCAGCCCCTGGCCTATGGAGGCAGGCTTGGGGTAGTTGCGGCTCGAGCCCGGGTAGGGTCGGGTCATGACAAAGTGGTATCAAAGGTGGTCCGTACCTTGGGATGTTTTGTGGACTTCCCTAAAAGAGGAATTGGTTGGGATATAGGGAAACAATGTTAACGTGTCTCGAGAGCGGCTCTCGGGCCAGGGAGTCCAGTGATGGTGTGGCGGCCGACGTATCCATTCATCAGGACCTTGATATCCCTCTTGTTGACTCAGCATGTTGAGACACTTGTTGCAGGGAAAAATTGGTGTGTGCATCACATTCGATCGAGTCTTTGACTGTACTTCTTGAGTCATCTCCCCATCGTTGTTATTGGTATATACATATATGTTCATTTGACCACGACACTCCTTGATAATTTTCAGGATGTCTCTACGAAGACAGCAAGCAGGATACCAGCTTTGGTGCATGACGACAAACTTGTGAGCTACAAGGCCTCAGTCTAGGACCCATCATACTAGCCCATTTCTCCGGGTGGGCCGGTAGCAGCACCCCCACCTGTTGAGCAGCATGCAGTTTTAGCAGAGTAGGATGAGGTTGAGCGAAAGTTTAGCATGCTCTGTGAGTTCTAGAAATAGATACCGCTGAGGTTCAGTGGTGAGCCAGACCCTCAGGCAGTAGTGGTTTGGCTCGAGACAGTGGTTACCCTTTTCAGGCTTGTGCAGACGTAGACAGATCAGAGAATGGCTATGGAATCCAGCCTTTTCCGTGGATCAACATGGCATTGGTGGAGTCTGGTGACTCAGCTTCATGACGAGTCGTGGCTTTCATGGGGTGACTTTCAGTTGTTGTTCCATGAGGAGTTTTTTACCCCCTGCTTGCGCTCCATTCAGATTCAGGAGCTCCTTCAGTTTCAGTAGGGAGGGATGACAGTGGCCGAGTACAGGGCTAGTTTGGTAGACCATGCACGCTTTTTGGTCTATGACGACAACATCCCAGCGTGGAAGATTGATCAGGGTCTCCGCCATGAGATTCGAGCTGTCATAGTACGCTTGGGCATTTCCACATATGTCGGGGTGCTAGAGTAGGTACTGGTGACAGAGGGATTCCTGTCACATTCTGGAGTTGGTGGTGGCATCATGCACGTTGGAGCCGAGACGTCTACCACAACTAGTGGGTGTCGACAAGAAGAACCTCGACGTAGGTGGCTTTCTGACAACCGGACTCAGGGGAGTGGTCATACACCACAGTGTCACCGGAGGGCACTAGTGCGGCCAAGAAAGAGTCGGTGCAATGCTTGTGAAGGGCGAGGTCATTTTGCACGAGACTGCCCGACCCGAGTTGCTGAGAGCTTCGGGCAGGCAGCAGGCACACCACCACTGTACAGGCAGTTCCGTGATCGGAGTAGTCCCCAGAAAGGTGGTGCTAGCAGAGGAGCGAGAGGAGATGGTGATGGGGGATGACGTTACGAGGTCTTCATGTCATCACTTAGTGGTCCACGTCAGGCTCCGGGAGCCAACATTTGGGACCGCGGATAGTCGCGAGCTTTTGATGTCTTCGATCCAGCAGAGCATGAGGTGATAAGAGGTATGCTCTACAGCTCTTATACCTTTTTGCTGTAGAATTGTTAGACTCTGTGTTTGGAAGGATTTCCTCCCAGCTCCTTGCTTGAGGTGTTACCATGGTGGCGTGGGGCGTCGGTGTAACCATGTGTTGGTATGATAAAAGGCGTGTGACCTTTTCCTTTAGTCAATGGTGGCGACTCCTTTTCTTTTCGAGCATGTAAGAGAGTCCTAGTCATGGGAGATAATCTGTGAATCTTGTGTGACCAGATATCCTTGGTTGTTTCACCATAGGGATATTCTGATGGAGGGAATCATTGGGCCTTGTTCCAGGTGCGGGCGATGATTCTAGTCGCGGCATATGATGTAGAGGTTCGGTCGGGGAGGTGAGCTACCCCCGAGGCCCTTCTGGCCGTTTGAGACCATGAAAAGGGATGGCGAGGTACCCTACCGCCTTTCCCTAACCCCTATGTCTAGATTGGGTGCACGACATCATCAAGGGCTGACCTCACGTGAACGGATCAATTCCTTGGTATGTGTGTGGTGACGCAGAGCTATGCGTGGGTTCTTCTGTGTATGGGAAAGCCATGTGTGGGCTTAGTACCCTGTGTTTCTCCCTAGATTTGCTTTTTTGGGGACGAAAATCTTGAATTAGGAAATTATGTATGAACCCGTTTTTTTCTGTTAAAGACTTTGAAATATTCTTGATGCTATTCCCAAGGAGTGCCTTCAGACGGTGTGCGATTCCGAGCCCTGGAGTGGCCAGAATTAAATTTTTAGTGCATTCACAAGGGAAACACCAAATAAATGTGATACCTCCTAAATGGTGGTCCGGATCGGAGTTCCGAGTGTACTGATGGGTCCGGAATGGTGTGTTTACCCTAGGATAAACATAAAACCTATCGTCGTGGGATGTTTGGACCCCTCGCTCGCTTCCAGAATGTTAAACGGATAAATTAATTAATTTATTTATTCGTTTAATGGTTAAACTCAATTATCTCTTAATCGATGGCTTGGATTGGAAAACTGAGGGAAGCGTTGTGTTCGGAGCGTGTCGTTTACCCTAGGAGGGGTATAAGTTTCACGGGCACAGGCCGTATGTGAAAGATGCCCCCAGGGGCATTTTCATAATTTGGCGGCATCAGGCGCTATGTTAAATATATTTTGATCGGGGCCTCAGATTAAAATTCCAGAACCACCTTTTCACTCAAAGTATGGTGTTTATCCTAGGGGAGGTGTAACCCCGACCCCGTCAGGAGTTTCGAACGTGGGTTAATTTGATGGTCGAAATAATTAAAATTTTATTTATTTTGTTTTCTTTATTTAAACAAACCCTCCCCTCCCCCTCATTTCTTTACCCTAGCGGATCCTCCCCTCTCCTTCATGTTCTCCTCCTCCTCCATCCCTCCCAATCATGGTGGAAGGAAGGCGGCGAAGCGCGGATCGACCGAGAAGCTTCGGTCTGCGCCCTGCGAGGTAGGATTTGTCATTTTCATTTTCTTTTCCCGCACCTACTTTGAGCTCGAATTATTGTATTGAACCTCTCTGAAATTATCAAGATAATTACATGTATGTGTATTATAACTTATTCTATTTCCATCACACTACTTGGAATTGAAATCTGAGTTCGGAGTCGATCGCAAAAGACTGCCGAAGTTTGCAGGTTTTTGCTGGTTATCCAGCAATTTTGGGGTTGTCGGGCAGTCCAGCGAGGCGGTCAGGTGAGCAGGCATGGTGGCGCGGTAGGGTACCAGGTGGAGGCTGAGGCCGGGTGGTATGCGGTGTTCGGCAGCAGGGCGTCAGCGCGAGCGGGGAGCGGCTGCGTGCGACGTGCGCGCTGCTGCGGGAGGCGGCGTCGGCCGGGCGAGCGGGCGCCTGCGAGCAGTGGGCGACGGCCTCCGCCGGTGTGGGTCGCAGCGGCGACCTTGGACGACGCAAGGGAGACAGGACCCGCACCGTGCCGGTCCTATGGGTGTGTCAACGGGGACCGGCCGAATGGTCGGTCTATTACGGTACAAGGACCTGCATAATGCGGGTCCTGTTCGGGAATGAAGACCAGCCGAATGGCCGGTCTGGCTTTTAAAAAAATGTTTTATAATAATAATAATAATATTATTATTATTATTATTTTGAAAAATGAAAAATCATATTCAGGGTGTCCGTATTGTGCGTCATCTTTGGCAGTGCGGATCCCGTGTCATGGTGGACTTTCTGAGATGGTTTCGTGGATTTTTAATCCCCGAAACGAGGGTGTCGTGGCGTGACACATCGTTAAGTGCTTCAATGTTTTTCTTCGGGGAATCTTGTATTGGTTGGCGCGGACGGTTCAGACGTCCATTTTGAGCGCCATCAGTGGCGTGGGTTCCCTAGCGCAGAGGTGGAGCATTCCAGGGTGGTTTCAGGCATTGAAGCCGGAGTTGAGGTGTGGGCCCCACGTCCCGTCTTTTGAGTCGCGAGCAGTGTTTAGGAACTTTTTCGTCGGACATCCGTTCGGGGCATGCGTGCAGTCGATGTTGGGTGTTGTTCTGAGGGCATCGCGTTGGAGCAGTCTGTTCGTTGTAATTCCGCACGATAGTGTGGGTCCCGCGACGGCCGTTTCGGCGTTGACAGTGATTTTCCATCTTTATCACTGATTGTCTATTTTGGACAAGTGAATAGTCCATATTGTGTGTTTTTTCGAGAGGATTGAAACGATGGGATCCGTTCATTGTGTTTTGGGACCGGGATGCGAGTCCCACGAATCACTACTCGTGTGCGGTGCGCCAGAATCCATATTTTTTTCCGGATATTTGTTGCGCTCAAGTGAGAAGACTTTTTGACATGTTTTCCCAAGGGGATCGTAATGGTGTGATGTGCCCGACTGTTTTCGGGGCTGAGGCTCGGGATCATGGGATGCGGTTCTGGCGTGAGGCGGTGTTGGTGACTTTTCCATCGGATATTCGTAAGAGGAAAGTAAGTAGTCTATCTCGTGTGTTTTTCCTCGAGGATTACAACGGTGCGATCTGTTTGGTTGTGCGAAACCTCTTGCAGGATCTTATTAAATGGGGAAATGTGAAAGGCGCCCTGATGGCAGTTCTTCTCGCTGTGTTTGCAGAGAACCCTTCTCGTGTGATCGCGTGCACTCCTGTGTGAGTGATGATATGTGGTTGGTTGTACCTCAGCCCTTGAGGTGGTAGGTTGGAGTTGTTACTTCATGCCTTCACGTAGACATTGGGTGGTGTGTGCATGATGGCCTTTGGGCTGGAACGTGGTATGCTCTGGGAGTATATGGGAACACTTGGAGGTACATATGGTTATTTGTACCTGAGGACGTTTGTGTGCTCAGTTGGGGTTGACATTGGGCCACATGTCGTGCGGGCCCCATGTACATTTCGTGTTCTGTTTTACGTACTTTTGACCTCTCGTGACATATAGGGTTCATCTGTTCTTGTTTTTTGACCAGCAGGGTCGAGTTTCCCCTAGTCCTGTTCTCGCTTGTTGACCAGTAGGGTTGAGTGGTCTCCCCTAGTTTCGTTCTAGACGGTTTATTTCGGTAGAGATGGTTTGTTCCTCTGTTTCTTCATCTATGAGGGGTTCATGTACCGTGCCCTTTCACCGGACTATGACACCGTTTGTGACTATGGGTGTTCGTACAGTGCAGGTGTTTTCCCCACTTCCTGGGATGAGTTGACTCAGTCCGCTTCGATAGTGAGTCAGCGGATTAGAGCATGATCGCCTTGAGAGGCCTGGGGAGTTTCTCCCATTCATTCATGACCCCTGGTAGAGTTCATGTGGATTCGGTGTGACCAACACTTTACGCAGGCACCGATCCTCTACCCAGGAGTTTGTTCCAGCTGGGATGAGGTTGTTTCCAGCAGGGATGAGGTTGTTCCAGAAGGGCTGAGGTTATTTCCAGCAGGGCTGAGATTGTTTCCAGTAGGACAGAGGTTGTTTCTAGCTGGGCTGAGGTTGTTTCTAGTAGGGCTCGCTAGTGGGTTACCATGCATCAGGGATGGCTAGTGTAGTGGTGTTCATCGAGTAGTACCATCTAGCAGGGATGGCCAGAGCAGTTCCAGGTTTACCTCCAGTGGGGCTGGGCAGTGGTCCCCGATGCCGGGCTTACTTCCAACTGGGCTGGGCACTGGTCCCCGATGTCGGGCTTACCTCCAGCAGGGATGGGCAGTGGTCCCTAATGCTGGTCTTACCTCCAGCTGGGCTGTGCAGTGTTCTTCGATGTCGGGTTACCTCTAGCTGGGCAGGGGAGTGGTCCCATCGCCGATTTTAGTCGGGTTTCCCTCTAGTGGATTACCGAGTTACGGGACTGGGAAGTGTGTCACCCATCAACTTTCTGGGTCTCCCTGTAGTGGAAACCTATTGACATTCAGGGATCCTCAGCGGGGGATAGGCAGGGGGTCGCCTATCGACTTTTAGCAGACCTCTCGATTGCGGGTCAGTGATGTGGTGTGGTTTGACGTTCCCCGAGAACTCTCAGGTACGGGGAGCACTTTCCCCACTTAGACGTGTCCTTGTGACGCAACCTAAAACCGTGTGGGCGAGTCAGTGCTGCCCAAAGCGGATAGTGTCGAGGTGCGTTGATGGAGCCCTTGACCTGTAGTTCAGGGCAGATGTGTGGGATGTTGCGCATAGATGGTGTTATTTTTCGGACTGTTGGTTACTCTTTTCTTGGGCTGAGCTACAGGACGAATATCCCCTTACGTCCTTGTTCGGGATTCTTGTTGAGCATATGGATATGTATATACCATGTTCTTATACCCACCTCTTGGGTTTGGTTACTCTCCTTCCAGGGGAGGCGATGACGCGCGGGGTATGCCACGTGCTTTCCATGTCTAGCTTCCCGTGGTTGGACGAGTTTACTCTCATGCTATAGGTAGTGAAGACTTGATGGGAAGTTCATCTTCTCACTGTTTCATGCTCCTTGTGTCTGGATTAGTCTATCTCCTTTCTCTTGTTGGGTAGAGCTGGACTCTTTACTGTACTCCTTACAGCACTCCCGGTTGAACTCCTTTTCGTTTCCATGTTCGCTCTACTGCACACCCTTCGGTACCTCCTTTTTTCTCCCTCGAGCCTTTGGGGTATCCTACTGATTATTTTTATACTCACCCCTGCTTGGGCTTTGCCCGCACTTGGTGTGCCCTTGCAAACGACAGATGTAACACCCGAGACTTTTAGGAGAAATATTTTGTTTTTATATAAATCATCAAAGGAATCCTTCACTACACACAACACTATCTTGGCTTACTTTACACACAATCGCAACCTTCCTCAATATCTTGCGTCGTACGCAATATCGAGTTTCACTAAACAATGATATTCTATTACAATATTATTAAAACTAGCCGTTATGAATAGTAATACCCACTTTTTAATTTTGTAAATTTTATTTCTCAAAATGGACTTTATTTTGGGATTCGAAATTTCGAAATTAACCTAGGATGAAATTTTGGTATTTTTCTGATAACGTTCAATTTTTATTGAACAGTGAAAACAGTAGGTTACTATTTAAAAACCGAAATTTTATTTAAATATATTATTTAATTTATTTAAATTTATTTTAGGTCAAAATTGATACATAATACCCATACAAGTTCAATGCAATCCACTTGAGTCCTTTTATAATAATTTTAGATATATAAAAATTTTATTGAAATTTTTACCGTCTTTTACCCACCTCCTAGGAGAATTTCCAAATTCACATAAAACCGAATTTTACCTCTTATATGAATGGAATTTAAAAAATCCGAGAGACACGGTTAATATCAAAGACTAATATGTGGTTCAATAAGATGAAAATATTTTTTTGTGAATAGTAACTTTTTACTTTTTTTACTATGGTTAAAAGTAAATAGGGAAATTAAGGGTAAAAATGTTATTATTATTACCCTAACACAAGTCCTAATTATATTAGATAAGTTTAATTCTACCAAAAACAAAATATGTAATAAAATTTGACCATTTAGGCCCACATGGATAAGATTAGGACATTTATTATTAATTTATGTAAAGAAGGATTAAAATACTTAAAATCAAAGATTAATAACTAAATAATTTTCAATATAATGATATACATAAGATAAATTAGACTATAAATATTCATTATAAATGTAAAATGATTTCCTATATAATGGTATTTTATTTGTAATTTTGAGACAATAAATAATTTAATTTATTTATGACACAATGATGATGCAGTAATTATCTTATTAATGAAATATTGATATAATTGATGTTATAAATACCCAAATAAAAGTAATTTGAGACTTTTTATGAATTAAAATAATTTTATAGGTTAATATGACATGTTATTATTGATTTAATTAGATTTTGTTGAACCAATATTTCTATTATGATTTTCACAAAAATCAATTTCCAAATAGTGTCAAAATTGACATAAAATAGTTTTTAAAACAAATATTATATTGTTAATTGTTATTTTATTCTTCAAAATCTAAGGTTCGCCTAATTGACTTAGATAAGGTTATATATATTAATAAAAAACAACTTGGGGTTCGTTTGTCTTGTTATAGTAAGTTTATTAACCTTATAGTGTAACAAAACAAGAAGACACGGTAAGAGTTAAATTATCTAACTTAAAGTTAAATCTAAATGATAAGGTTAAAATAGAAACCTAAACTTGTCTAAATTCTATTGGATGAGAGGATTTATACCCATCCCCACCTTATCTAATAAATAAATCAATTTGGATCTACTAAAAACCGAATATGATTTTATAATAAAATAATATTTTTAGTTTTTCCTAAGTTGCCCCTCTCCTCCCTTATAAAAGGGAACCTCCTCCCACTCTTCCTCACACCACTCTGTGCCTTCAATCTCGGCCAACACATTCCAAATTCTCTTCTACACTTACCTAGAAACATCCTTGAGGTTTTTTTCTTCTTCAAAGACCAATTTTAGTACCCTAAGAGGTGGTCTCAAAGACAGGCTTCAAAGAAGAGGTAATGTCTGTTACAGATTCTTTCAACTTTATTTCTTCTTCCACTTCTTATTCTTTAGTTGTTTTATTATGAAGTAATAACATAAGTAACACTAATATACTGGTATTTTATTATAAATTTGAAACAACCCTATTTCACAATCTATCCTTCCTAGGGAAAACGAAATCACCGCGCATGCGTACGTACGGAATACCGTCTCCACGCCGTGGTGTAATCTATTTTCCACCACCAACATACTTGGATGGGTATTATGGTGTAAATAATTACTATATATGATTATTTTAAAGTGGTATTTATTCTGAAATAGTATACATACACTCCGATACAATTCCATGATCATGGGAACGATATCATCGCTCGTGCGTACGTATGGAATACTGTCTCCACGATGTGATGCGCCTCGTTGTACATGATATTCATTGCAAAATGATTATATAAATGAATTTAATGAATTAAAATGATATATATTACACTAATACCATTCTGGAAATTAGGTTTTTATAACTTAAAGAGAAGAATAAGAATTTATTCGACAAAACACGCATAAGAATAAAAAGTAATAAACACCGGAATAACAAGTAGCAATAAAATATTACTAATAAGAAGTTACAAATTTGGACATATATGATATCATAACAATGAGTATGATTCTGGAATAAGTCAATGAAATTATTTAAATCATTATACAGGACGTTCAGACACTTACGAAGCAAATCAGACCTAAGTTAAGGGAAAATCTCACAGTATCATTTTTATCCAAGATTGTTTATACATCAGAATTTACTGGGGAATATTTATCATCCACATCCATGTTTCCTCAATATGTAAAATTTATATCCTTCTACAATTTTTTATATCTAATTTTACCCTTCTTTGAGTTTTTATTAAATGTTATGAAAGGAATCTTTTGTCGTTTTTCGTACGAGGTACTTTTTGATTTTTTCGACAAAAATATGAGAAGAATGTTTTTTTACCATATGTGTAATGAATGGATTATTAAAACATTATTTACGAGAATATTCCTTTACAAGTTTTAATGTTTATTTTAATCAACTTCTTTTAGTTTAAAATTGTATGACTTGTTAAGAATGGAAAAAAAATTATAAGTAGAAAGGATATTTTCCTCAAGAATGGAGTTCAAGTGTTTTATCAAAATTATTTTCCATATAAGATAATATAGGGTTCTGTTTCTATCCCTATTATTACATTTATTTGTTTTTGTTGTGATGGAATTATTTTTATAAATTCTTTTATCTTATATGAATTGTTTTATGATGTCACAATGTTTAAGAATCCCATTTTTATTATATGTGTTATGCAATGATGTATGTTTTTTTTTTGATTTTGTGGCACACATAAGAATGGTATCATTATGAGATGGGTGGGACCTATATCTCCCTCCAATGAATTGGCTAAAGATTTATATCTCATGAGATAGACATGTCTGGAATGGCAGGTTAAACCGGTTCAGTGAACCAGGAATAAAATGAGGAGTAAACTCTGTTCAGAAATGGACTTTGTCTGCTAAGATAGTCTTGGTAATGAGTCTTGACTACTAAGAAATGATTCTCAATGCTTATGTGTGTATGCCACAAAGTTTTATGTTTTATTTTATGATTATTGGGATTACATTTCACTACTATGATTTATCCCATGTTATGAAATTTTGATCTCTTTTGCAGGTTAAGATTTCCAAAATGTTATGTTCTTATGAATATAATGTGATTGATATTTCTTTTGTTTACCCTTACTGAGCATTTGAGCTCAGCCTTTTGTATGTTTTCTTTCCTCAGGTCAGTAAGATGGTTATTAAGTAGGATATGCCAAAAAGGGACTCTAGATATGATGAAATTAATGGGAGACAACGTAGATGATTTATGAACCAGTTGTTTATCTTTCCCAATTTCTAAAGATACTATACCTAAACGGTCCTTTCATGGTTTTGTTATATGTTGTAATAAGTGTACATCAATTTTTATGTGTTAACAATGTATGTAATGTATAGGTCATTATAGTTGGTATCAGAGGAAAGGTATAATCAACCTTTGGAAACTAGGGTGTGAAATCCTTTGTAAGAAACCTAAAGATATGTCTAGGCATAGAACACAATCTTAGTGTTTTAGAAATTTCCATGAATAACATATGATCAGACCTTAAGTGTAAAATTTTATTCTTGATTATGTGGTTTTCCTATTATAATAAGTGTTTCTCACACTATTCTTCTTGGTTTTAGTCAATGGTTGGAACCCGAACGAACCGTGTTAATGCGAAATGCGACTGGAAATGCAATGATTGTCCCCCTGAGCAACAAAAAGTTATTGGTGATGGAATGAAAAATATTGTAGCCATGCTCACACAAATTTCTCAAGCTATGAATCATGCAGGACATCCAAATGAGCAAAAGAAGGAGCAACATTCTGTTGAATCCATTGTGAGGCAGCGTCCACCTTCATTCAGCAAGTCTACTGATCGATTAGTGGCTGAAAAATGGACCAGTACCACTGAAAAGATATTTTCAGTTCTTCAATTTTCTGAACATGATTAAGTCATCTTATCAGTTTATCTTTGGAAGGAGATGCTGATCAATGTTGGAATCTTATAAAGAATATGAGGCAAAGCGATAAAACTGAGTCCATGGAATGGGACGACTTCAAGAAGTTATTTTTCAGTAAGTACTTCCCTCGTATTCTCCGAACAAAGATGGAGAAATAATTTCATGAACTGAAGCAAAAGGATGATGAATCTGTTGGTACCTATGAAGCAAATTTTACAAGACTTGTAAGGTACGCTTCTGTTATTATTATCCAACCTGAGAGTAGGATCGATCGATTATTTAGTGGCTTAAAACCAAGTATTCGATGGGTGTTAGCCATAAGGGACTTCAATATCTATGAGGAAATCGTTTGATGTGCTCTCAAAGTTGAGATGGAGATTGGATTAACCCATCAGTCTTATGGGTTTTATTTGGAGAGGAAAATGGAATTCAAAGGAAAATCTAAAGAGCACACTGAAAAAAAGATGAGTTTTCCCTTATTCTCAATATGTGGAATGAAACATGGAGGAAATTGTATTAAGGGGACACGAAAATGTTTTAAGTGTGGAAAAGAAGGTCATCGGACAATTGAATGTCAAAATAATAGGCAGAATATGTCTAATGATGCAGACAAAGGAAGGGGTACATAGAATGAACCTACTTCACTTCAATGTTTCAAGTGCAAGGAGATGGGGAATTATGCCAATCAATGCCCAAATCCAAGGGTTGATGATGATGATCGACGTCAATAAACACTTAAGGCCAAAGACAAATAAAAGTCACATGCAGTTACTATCGGTGATGTAGAGTAGGACAACGAACTGGTGAAAGGTACACTTACCATCCACTATAAAGTAGCAAATGTTTTATTTGATTCTGGATCCACCAAATCTTTTATTTCTGAATACTTTTCTAAGGGTATTTCCATATTACCTCAACAATTAGATGTTGAGTTAGCTGTGAAAACCCCTAATGGCACAACAGTCGCATCAAAAGTTTATAATTCTTCTCCGATTGAATATTGTGGGAAAGTGCTTCCTGCAAATATTGTGATCCTTCCTATAGTGGAATTTGATGTGATTTGTGGCATGGATTGTCTTTCTCTATATGGATCTCATATCAATTTCCAAAGAAGGGAAGTCACATTTCATATTCCAGATCAATCTATGATTGTCTATCGATGCAAGGATGAACATAACCTTCCAGTGGAAATTTCTTCCATCTTATGGTTCTTGATTCCACTAAATGAAAGTTATTTATCTCAAATGGTTGGTGAGAAACTGATGATTACGAATATGCCCATTGTACGGGAGTTTGATGATGACTTTCCGGGGGAATTTCCGGGTCTTCCACCAAATCATGAAGTTGAGTTTTCAATAGAACTCGTACCGGGTGCTTTTCCTATTTCGAAGACACCTTATAGAATGGCCCCAATTGAGTTGCAGGAATTGAAGAAGCAACTCCAAGAGATTCTTGATAAGGGATTCATACGCCCTAGTGAGTCACCATGGGGAGCACATGTTCTGTTTGTTAAGAAGAAAGACGAATCAATGAGACTCTTCATTGATTATCGAGAACTTAACAAGATCACTATCAAGAACAAATATCCTCTCCCACGCATTGAAGACTTATTTGACCAACAACGCAGAGCTCAATACTTTTCCAAGATTGATATTCGTTCAGGGTATCATCAATTAAGTTTCAAAAAGGAGGATACAATAAAGACAGCTTTCCGTACAAGGTATGGACACTATGAATTTATAGAGATTCCATTTGGTCTTACTAATTCCCCTGATATCATCATGGATCGGATGAATAGAGTCTTTAGAGACTATCTTGATCAGTTTGTGGTAGTCTTTATAGATGATATTCTTGTCTATTAAAAGAGAAAGGATGAACATGAAGATCACATGAGAATTGTATTGAAGACCCTAAGAAAGGAGAAGATTAATGAAAAATTTACCAAGTGTGAATTTTGGATTAAAAAAATTTCATTTTTGGGTTACATAATCTCAAAAGTGGGGATATCTGTGGATCCAGCAAAAACAGAGGTTATCGAAAGATGTTTGAGACTAACCATAGTAACCAAGATCCGAAGTTTTCTTGGTTTGACTGGATATTATCGACGTTTTGTGAATGATTTTTCACGATTTTCTAATCCACTCTCCAAGTTGACTCGAAAAGGAGTTTAGTTCGTGTGGACGGAGGAATGTGAAGTGAATTTCAAGGAGTTGAAAAGAAGGTTATCCATTGCACCTATACTCACACATCCTTGTAGTGGAAAAAGGTTTTTGATCTACAGGGATGCATCCAAGAAGGGGTTGGGGTGTGTTCGTATGCAAAATGATATGGTGATATCTTATGCCTCACGATAGTTGAAAATACATGAGCAAAATTACCCAACTCATGATTTGGAGTCAGCTACGGTAATCTTTGCATTAAATATTTGGAGGAATTATCTTTATAGAGAAAGGTGTGATATTTATACTGATCATAAATGTTTAATGTATATTTTCACACAAAAGGAGATGAATATGCGCCAAATAAGATGGTTGGAGATGATTAAGGATTACGACTGCTCAATTCATTACCACCCTGGGAATGCATATAAGGTGGCAGATGCATTATGTCGACAAGACCATGCTAGCTTATCCATGATAAGGATCACAAAAGATCCAATATTTAAGGATTTACAAAGGATGGATCTTGGAATTATAATGGAAGGGGAAAATTTTATCTTTCACAAATGGATGTTCAACCATCTATACATGTGAAGATTAAAGAGGCGCCGATAGAAGATGTAGAGTTACAAAACAAGGTGAGAAATATTCCTGAATTCAACCATGATTGTGATGGGATAATAAAGTTCTGGAATCGAGTTTGTGTTCCTCCCATCCAAAAATTAAAGAAGGAGCTGATGGATGAGGCTCACAGTTCTTCATTCTCTATTCATCCTAGAAGCACGAAGATGTATAGGGACCTGAAATAGATCTTCTGGTGGGATGGCATGAAAAGAGATGTTGCTGAATATGTCTCTCGATTCTTGGTTTGTCAGCAAGTTAAAGGTGAGAGATATAAGTCTAAGGGGATGTTACAACCACTGCCCATACACGAATGGAAATGGGAAAACATCACTATGGACCTTGTCATCAGACTTCCTAAAACATCCAAAAGAAATAATGTTATATGGGTCATAGTTGATCGTCTTACAATGTTTGCACAGTTCATTGCTATTAGAGAGGATTTCACTCTAGATCATCTTGCCAGGATATATGTAAAGGGAGTTGTAAGATTGCATGGAGTACAACTTTCCTTTATATCTGATCAGGATCAGAGATTTACCTCGAAGTTCTAGAGAAGTCTTCAGCATACTCTAGTTACAGAGTTGAGTTTCTGCACTGCTTATCATCCTCTGACAGACGGTCAATCTGAGAGGACAATTCAAACTCTAGAAGATATGTTGAGAGCTTGCTCTATGGATTTCAATGGTGGTTGGGATCAACACCTACCTTTGGTGTAATTTTCTTATAATAATTGATTTCACTCCAGTATTCAGATGGATACTTATGAAGCTCTCTATGGAAATAAATGAAGGACACCAACTTTCTGGGGTGAAGTTGGGAAATGAAAGCTATTAGGACCTGATCTTGTTGATGAGATGGCAGAAAATGTCAGATTTATTCAACAACACATAAGAGCAGCTCAGAGTCGATAAAAAAGTTATGCCGAAAACCAAAGAAAAGGCCTAGAGATTGAAGTGGGTGATAATGTGTTCTTACGAATATCTCCCTGCAAGAGGGTCATGTGATTTGGAAAGAAGGGAAAGTTGATCCCTAGATATATCGGTCCTTTAAAAATAATGGATCATGTTGGGAAGGTAGATTATCGATTGGAACTCCCACAAAATCTCTACCAAGATCATGATGTGTTCCATGTATCTCTCCTGAGAATGTACATACATGATCCTTCACATGTACTCAGCTCAGAACATTTACCGCTGGAGCAAGATCTTTCTTATGAATAACATCCAATAGAGATTCTGGATCATATCGAAAAAGTCATACGGAACAGGACCACTAGCTTGGTGAATGTTTTATGGAGGAACCACCAATTAGAAGAATCTACATGGGGTCTTTAGGATATGTTGAGGGAGAGGTATCATCATCTATTTTTTACAAACGGAAGAATTTCGAGGGCGAAGTTCGTTTTAAGGGGTGTAGAATGTAACACCCGAGACTTTTATGAGAAATATTTTGTTGTTTATATAAATAATCAAAGAAATAATTCACTACACACAACACTATCTTGGAATGATTTACACACAATCGCGACGTTCCTCGACAGCTTGCGTCGTACGCAATAACGAGTTTCACTAAACAACGATATGATAATAAAATATTATTAAAACTAGCCTTTATGAATAGTAATACACACTTTTAAATTTGTTATATTTTATTTTTAAAAATGGGCTTCATTTTTGGATTTGGAATATCGAAATTATCCTTGGGTGAAATTTTGGTATTTTTCTGAAAACTATCAATTTTTGATGAATAGTGAAAACACTGGGTAACTATTTAAAAACAGAATTTATTATTTAAATAATTATTTATTTTATTTAAATTTATTTTAGGTAAAAATTTATACATAATACCTATATATGTTCAATGAAATTAATTTGAGTCATTTTATAATAATTTTATATATATAAAAATTTTATTGAACTTTTCACCGTCTTTTACCCACCTCCTAGCAGAATTTCCAAATTTACATAAAACATAATTTTAACGCTTTTATGAATGGAATTTTGAAAATCCGAGAGACACGGTTAATATCAAGGATTAAAATGTGGTTCAATGAGATGAAAATAATTTTTTTTTGAATAGTAACTGTTTACTTTTTTTTTACCACGACTAAAAGTAAATAGGGAAATGAAGGGTAAAAATTCTATTATTTTTACCCTAACACGTGTCCTAATTCTATTAGATAAGTTTAATTCGTCCAAAAACAACATTAGGAATAAAATATGACCATTTAGGCCCACTTGTATTAGATTAGGACATTTATTATTAATTTATTTAAAGAAGGGTTAAAATAGTTAAAATCAATGTTTAATAATTAAATAATTTTTAATATGTGTTATACATAAGATAAATTCAACTACAAATATTCATTAGAATGCTAAAATGATTTCCTACATAGTGGTATTTTATTTGTAATTTTTAGACAATAAATAATTTAATTTCATTATGAGAAAATGATGATGTCGTAATTATCTTATTAATGAAATATTTACATAATTGATGTTATAAATACCCAAATAAATGAAATTTGAGACTTTTTATGAATTAAAATAATTTTATAGGTTAACATTACATGTTATTATTGGTTTAAGTAACATTGTTAGAACTAATATTTCTATTATGATTTTAACAAAAATCAATTACCAAATAGTTTCAAAATTGACATAGACTAGTTTTTAAAACAAATATTATATTATTAATTGTTATTTTATTTCTAAAAATCTATGGTTCTGCCAAATGACTTCTATATGGTAATAGATATTAATAATAAACAACTTGGGGTTATTTTGGCTAGTTATAGTAAGTTTATTGACCTTATTGTGTTAGAAAACAAGAAGACACGGTAAAAGTTAAATTATCAAACTTAAAGTTAAATCTAAATGATAAGGTTAAAATAGAAACCTAAACTTGCCTAAATTCTATTGGATTAGAGGATTTTGACAAATCCCCACCTTATATTCTAAATAAATCAATTTGGTGATATTAAAATCTGAATATGATTTTATAATAAACTAATATGTTTTGTTTTTCCTAAGGTGCCCCTCTCCTCCCTTATAAAAGGGCACCTCCTCCCTCTCTTACTCACACCACATTGAGCCGTCAAACTCGCCCAAACCCTAAACAAATCTCTTCTACACTTCCCTAGAAACATCCTAGAGGTCCTTGTCTTCTTCAAAGACCAATTTTAGTTGCCTAAGAGGAGGTCTCAAAGAGGCGCTTAAAAGAAGAGGTAATGTCCGTTACCAAATCATTGAACTTTATTTCTTCTTCCACCTCTTCTTCTTTAGTTGTTTCATTATGAAGTAATAAAATCTGAATCACTCATATACTGGTTTTTTATTATAAGAATGAAAAAATCCTATTTCAACCTCTATCCATCCTACAGAAAACAAAATAATCGCGCGTGCGTACGTACGAAATACCGTCTCCACGTCGTGGTGTAATCTATTTTCCACCACCAACTTACATGGATGGGTATAATGGTCTCATTAATAACTATATATTACTATTTTAATGTGATATTGATACTGAAATAGTATGCATACACTCTGATACAATTCCACGATCATGGAAACGATATCATCGCTCGTGCGTACGTACGGAATACCGTCTCCACGATGTGATGTGACTTGTTCTACATGATCTTCATTTCATAATGATTATATAAATGAATTTAATGAATGAATATGATATATAATACACTAATAGCATTCTGTAAATAAGTTATCTATAACCTAAAGAGAACAATAAGAATTTATTCAACAAAACACGCATAAGAACAAAAAGTAATAAACACCCGAATAACAAGTAGCAATGGAATATTACTAATAAGAATCTATGAATATGGACATATATGATATCATAAAAGTGATTATGATTCTGTAATATGTTAATGTCATTATTTAAATCATTACACAGGAGGTTCAGACACTTATGAAGTAAATCAGACCTAAGGTAAGGGAAAATATCGCAATCTCATTTTTATCTGAGATTGTGTATACTTCAGAATTTATTGGGGAATATTTATCATCCACATCCATGTTTCCTCAATATGTAATATTTGTATTCTTCTACAATTATTTATATCCAATTTTACCCTACTGTGAGTTCTTAGTAAAAGATATGAAATGATTCTTTTGTTTTTTTTTCGTACGAGGTACTTTTGGACTTTTCTGACAAAAATACGAAGAAGAATGTTTGTTTATCTTATGCGGCGTGAATGGATTTTTAAAAAATTATTTCGAAGAAGCTTCCTTTATAAGTTTTCAATTTTATTTTAATCAAATTCTTTTTGTTTAAAATTGCATGACATATTAAGAAAGGAAAAATGTTTTTGAAGTATAAAGGATATTTTCCTCAAGAATGGAGTTCAAGTGTTTTATCAAAATTATTTTCCATCTAAGATAATATAGGGTTCTGTTTCTATCCCTATTTTTAAATTGATTTGATTATGTTGTGATGGAATTATTTTTATAAATTCCTTTATCTTATATGAATTGATTTGTGATGTCACGATGTTTTAGAATCCAATTTTTATTTCATGGGTTATGAAATGATGTATGATTTTTTTGATTTTGTGGCACACATAAAAATGGTATCATTATGAGATGGGTGGGACTTATATCCCCTCCAATGCATTGGGTAAAGATTTATGTCTCATGAGATAGACATGGCTGGAAGGGAACGTTAAACCGGTTCAGTGAAACAGGACTGAAACGAGGAGTGAACTCGATTCAGAAATGGACTTTGTCCACTTAGATAGTCTTGGAAATGAGTCTTGACTACTAAGAAATGATTATCTATGATTATGTTTGTATGAAACAAAGTTTTATGTTTTATGTTATGATTATTGTGATTACATTTCACTACGATGATTTATCCCATGTTATGAAATTATGATATCTTCTGCAGGATAAGATTTCCAAAATGTTATGTTCTTGTCAATATGATGTGATTGATATTTCTTTTGTTTAACCTTACTGAGAATTTGAGCTCACCCTTTTGTATGTTTTCTTTCGCCAGGTTAGGAAGAAGGTTATTAAGTAGGATATGCCAAAAAGGGACTCTAGATACGATGAAATATATGAGAGACAACATAGATGATTTATGAACCAGTTGTTTATGTTTCCCAGTTTCTAATGACATTATACCTATACGGTCCTTTCATGGTTTTGTTATATGTTTTAACAATTGTACTTCTATATTGAATTATTAACAATGTATGTAAATTATGGGTCATTATAACGGACAAGTTGGTCGTGACGTCATAGGAGCTTAGGATCTAGGAGCTTCGACCGTGTGCGGTGGTTGTAGTCGGGTTCGAGGTGGGGAACCCTTCCAGTTGTTTCTTTTGTTTTACCTGTTTTCGGGTTGTGGAACTTTTGGTTGGGCACTTGTTTTGCCCCTTTTCTTTTCAGTTTACCTTCAACTTGTACTTTGTACTGTTTAGAGGCCGATGCACATTGTGGTTTATATATATATATATAGCAGTTTCTCTTTTACTCTGTTTGTTCATTCTTTGACTTTGCACTTTTGCATTGACTGTGTTGTGTGTCTGTGTATAGGTACTTAGGAAAAGGCCTCCCCAAGTTATTGTGCCTTCAGCGCTGATCACCAGCCCCTAGCCTATGGAGCTGGGTTTGGGGTAGTTGCGGCTCGAGCCTGGGTAGGGTCAGGTAATGACCACAGATCCCATCATCCATTGAATTTTAAAGAGAAGGGTCCTAGAATATATTCAGGCATCAGAGTAGTTCTTTCAGATTATCCATCCATTTGGGGGTTATATGCCATCCTCAAATTGAATTCAGTACTCAATGTATTTTAAAGACTTCTCCAGAATTTAGATGTTATCCATGGATCATGGTAAGAAACAATCGAGAGTAGAACACTATGTAGTCTCATGATGTTCTTCAAATATACCTATGAATGTTTTTCAAACCAGAGAACTTACCAAATAACGATAAAATTTGTAGACATAATGAGTCAGTAAACCACAACACATTTTGAATTCTTTCACATGGAAATATTCGAGATACCCATTCCAAATTCTATAGTGACATTCTCTCATTTTTACATGTGTATAGGCAATGGTTTCTTCATCACATTCGTCTTTTGCTTCTTTTCATTAACTAACTATAATTCTATGAACTTTGAGATCTATTATGAAATCTCTTTCTTTATGTTATCCCACTATAAGTGTTCTCAGAGATCTTGGTTCTTCTGGGTGATACCAGGATAGATATATAAAGTAGAACTATATACATTGTCTAATATCTCATTCCCTATCCTTTGTGATGAAGGCACACAAAGAGACATTCCAAACCAACTCACACCATCATCTTCAATATAGAACACTTATAGCTTCCCTTCCTTTACATCATTCACATTATTTTGTAACTCTACATCATCCCATTGTTCCTATTTAATCATATCGTAGATTGATAGTTGTGCAACCATTTGGTAAAGGAAGGATGTATCCCCCACAGTAATGATTTATAAATACATCCATTGATTATACAAGAAGACATGGTCTTTCCCAATCCATAACATGGATAGAGTAGGATGTTCTTTTCATCTTAGAGCATCAGATAACTTGTTCACCTTTCTATGATGATAGTGAATAGAGAAATAATATTCCTTGATTAGATCTAACCATCTCCTTTGAAGCAAGTTGAGCTCTTTTTATGTGAATATATACATTAGGCTCTTTTGATCGGTGTATATGTATCACTTCTCACCATTAAATTATTGCTTTATATTTTCAAGGAAAAATCATGGGTTCCATCTCTAGATCATGTGTTCGGTGGTTCTTCTCATGGATCATCAAATCTTGTGAGGCATACACTATCACATTATCATTTTTCATTAGTAAAAAATCATAATCACGTATATATATAATCACTATATATCAAAACACATTCTCCACTTTTCGGTAGTGTGAGTATATGTGCAGTGATCAGCCTTTTCATTAGTTCTATTATGCTTTCATCATATTCTTCTATCCAGACATTATTTAACCCTTTACTTTTTAACATGTTTAGTGTGCTTGAAAATTGTGAAAAATTTCTCAATAAATGTAGGTAGTACAAGTCTAATCCCCGAAAAGTATAGGATTCTGTGACACAAAAGGGGCGAGGTCATTCCTAAATTGCTATTGTTTTTGAAGGGTGCATAGAAATTCCCTCACTTGTGATCTCATGTCTCAAAAAAATTACTTGATTCATCCAAAAGTCCACTTCCTAAACATGGAATAAAACATCTTCTTTTTCTACGTCTCCAACAAATGTATTAAATGTTATTCATGTTCAACATTACTCCAGGAGTTGATGACAAAACCACAAATAATGACTAGCTAAATTTTTTCAAGATATTTTCTAAAGTCATTATTCCAAAAATCCATGAACATTGTAGGGGAATTAGTAAGTCTGAAGGGCATCATCAAAAACTCATAATGCCCACATCGAGTTCGGAAGGCAGTCTTCTTAATATAATTGGACTTCACCTTCAACTGATGGTTTCAAGAACAATGATCCACCATTTTAATGTATTGAGCTCCTCTTAACTAATCTAACAAGTTGTTAATCCTTGGAAGAGGGTACTTTTTCATTATGGTGATCCGGTTGAGTTTCCAATAATTGATACACAACTGCATTATTCCATCCTTCTTCTTCACAACGATCACTCGCTCACACCATGGTGATTTACAAGGTAATTGGAACCCTATTTCCAAATTCTCTTGAAGATTGTATTTTAACTCTTATAGTTTGATAGGAGCCATCCTATCAGGACACATTGAGATAAGAGTAAATCTATGTGTGAGTTCTATTGAAAAAGAAACCCCATGATCTGTTGATGTCCGGGTAACGCTTTAGGAAATACATTACTATATTCCATCATGATGTAAATTTCTGCATGGTTGAAACGTTTCATTTACTCATCCATTTAAGCGAGGTATGCTTATTCATAATAAATCAACACCCACACCATTGATGGATTTTTCAAAATAGATTCATGATCTTCCGGGAATTTTTATATGAGAATGGGATGGTTTGTAATATGAAATGATATTTCCTTTTCCAGATATTTAATATGTGGTCGAGAAAACAAGAGAAAATTCATTCCCATTGTAGCATATAATTTAACCAACGGAAGTATTTCATGATTCGTTGGAAGAATCTTCCCACATACACCAAGAAGAAAAGATTCAAGAACAAGGGTTGAAATGATTTCATCACGTTGTGTTTTTATAGAGATATATTCTGAGAGGTTTTGAGTCTTTGATTCTATAGTTCCAGAAAACTGGCATGATATAATGCAGTGCATAGAACCAGAATCAAATAAGATGTTTATCATTATTGAGTTAATAAGAAATGTACCTTATAAAACGTCATTATCTTGAAACAATTTTTCAGTAGTGATGGAATAATACATACCTTTTTCCTTTGGATTTTTTGGTTGAGGATGCTTATTACCCTCAAGGACATGAGGTAGAGTTCCCTAGATTTCATAGTTTCCTTCCCCGCTATAGTTGTATCATTGGACCATGGGTGTTTCTCTCCTTTCATCCACTAAGTTCTATTTCCTTATCATTTCTTATCAACACTCTTGAGGATGGTGTCCTTATTTCCCCTCTTTGACGCACCTCCACCTCCCTTTGAGGAAGTTCCTCGGATGCAACATCTCACATTTTTAGCATGTGAGTCATTGATTTTTCTCCACACATTTATCGTTAGATCCACTGACATGAATCTCCATAAATCATTTCATATTACAATATCCATGGGACCATTCTCAAAACCCCATATTCACATTGAGGGCACACCAAACTACTTCTTCATAACTCCCAATGTCTCGAATTTCAATATTCTTTCGAATGTGTGGTTTTAACCAACTAAAAAATCTAACACTTGTGTTATTATTATTAATAAAAATACATGAATTGTACATTGTAAGACTAATGAAATTTCATTCCATGATCATTTCCAATTCACCTTCTATTTTCATGAGCTCTATTAATTCTCTCTTCATATTCCTATGAAGCGTACATGGGAAATACTTATTAATAAACATGATATTAATGTCTACCCATTCCATATCTTCAATTTCATCCCATGGAGTGGTGTTCTTAATAAACGACCACCATTTATAAGACTCTCCCTAAAGATGATATAAGTCTAATTTTACCTTCTCCATCTCATAATAGTGAAACATAGGAAAGGCTTTCTCCGTGGAGTTCACCCATTGTTCTATAACAAGTGGATCATAAGACCCACTGAACATCAGTGGTCGTTTCCACATAAAACACTCAATAGAAAGTTTCTCCCACTTTTGTGAAAGAGTAAGTTCCAAATTATTCTCATTATTGGTCACAACATGACATAGTTGTGTAATTATCCCCATGATGTTTTTAATTACACATTCCAAAGCATTGGGGATGCCAGCAGGGAAATTGCTACATTGGCACTCGAATGGGATGTTGGCATGGTTTCTCTTAGTTCCCACCATTTTTAGAAATAAAAAAGGATAGAAAAAAACATAAGTCAATTAGTCATGAATAACATATTCATTTGTGAAATTTCACTAAAATAATATCTAAAGGGATCCCTATTTTAAGAAAATTTGCTTGTGTTAATATTTGTACATAGTCTCATACTAGACGTTTTCTCTAGCGTTAACTAATGATATTTACAAAAATAAATAAACATTTACTCTAATACCAACTATAGTGACCCAACATTTTCATACATTACGTTAACATCATTATAATGATAAATAACATAATAGTATTACACCACAAGGCTCCATAGGTTTATTTTCTTGGGAAAACTAGGACCAAACATAACATTTAAAACATCAAGAATAATCATTTATTTAATTCGTTCCGATGAAGATTATTTTCGAAACATGACCAATATTTTGAACATGTTGTCACCTGAAGATATACATAAAAATGGGGTGAGCTAAAATCCATGTAAGATGATAGATAATAACAATATATCATGGGGTGAGCGTAATCATAACCTCATCATCAACATCATGAGTGGTAACATTAATAAAACACATGGAATGTAGAAATTCATAAAAATGAAATATCATGTCGTAGTTTTTCTCTACCCCAAATATTTGTGAACAAATCTAGAATTATTTTCCCACATCATTTCACTTCTACTAATGAGATTCATCACATTACCCAATGAATTGGAGCGCTATATAATTCCAGGCGCACCCTTCACATCATAACATTCTCCTTATCATGCATGACACATAAATAATATATCAAAAATTAACATAAATAACCCATGTAAAGGAATGGATTTCATCTCATATAAAAAAATTCATAAACTCGGGGTTCCCAAAAGAAATATGGAATAACATACTTTATATGAGAACCATCAACCTTGAGTGAGAAGTGAATGGTGTGTTTTTAAAAGAAGATTTATTTTGGAAAACATTTTTTAGATATAAAATAAAGGGTAAAAAATTATATCCTATAAAATGTAATATAGGGATGAAAAAATTATTTTTAAAGAGTGATCATACCAAAAATGGAGTGAAAGTGGGAGAACCCGAAGAAAGACCGTTCGGTTTGATATTTTCTCCTTACCTTGTTTTCAAAAACATTCTTCAAATTAGTGCCCTATAAAACCACTTCAGATTCAGTAATTAACAATTATAGAACCATTTTTAAATGAATATGGTTTATTATGGTTTACTTATTTTATTTAATGGGCCCTTGTATGTGTAATAAAGCTGAAATTTATTGTTTGAGAATGTTCGTTTTTATGGGGTTTTTGAGCTGTTCACATGTATTCAAAAATGGAAGTTTGTCTTGAACAATGATAATCATACAAGACTTATCATTAAATTAATTAACGATATTCTAGTATTTAATATTTTATTAAAATTAATTATGTTATATACCATATATATTAATTATTTTTTAATATTTAATGATGATAGTTTTAGGTTAATTTCAGCAGTTTTTTTATCACAACGAACATGTTTTGATATATCATTTAGTAATATGTACATAAGACAATAACAGAACATTAAATAGGATAAAATACATATAATATAATCTGGTTCCACCATAAAAATGTTTTCATGACCAGATCTAAATATGGTAAATGAAAAAAATAAAACATGTAATTCTTGAAGGTGATAAAATAACACCTCACAGACAACATTTTCTATTCTAAAATAAAAATATTAGGAGGGGGTGGATGATATATTATCCTATTAGTATCATTAAATTCCATTATATGTATGCTATTTTTGTTACCATACCATGTGGATGGGTATAGGTTGAGAGATATTAAGAAAATAATATGAAATTGAATGGAAATTAAAGGAAAGGGGGAGATTAATTAATTCTTGAATCCTCATCTTGATGTCACACTTAAAGAACCTAGGCATGGTCGTTTGATGAAAATAGATTCTCTATGAAATGTTTTAGGGGATAGGAAAAAAAATTTCCAGAGTATATTCATGTCACGAGTCTTGAGAGGTGTGAGGAAATGAGGCTGTAAATGGTGGTATTAATAGTGGATGGGAGAGGGGTTCTCTTAATATTTGGATCATTTGTTTATTAATATCCACCAAGATAAGAAATAGTGATGATTTCATGTCCAATAATAGTAAATAGGGCATGTGATTTCAGGATCTGTCTGCTTACATCACTTGTGATGTCGGTAATAGTGGATTTAAATTGTAATGTTTTTACACGGTAGATTAATGTATTTTACTATTCACAAAGAATTCATGTATTTCAGAAAAATCCCAAAAATTCACCCTAACCATTTTTATATTTGTAGAATAAAAATTTGATCTCCCTATTTCAAGAATAAGTTTCAAAATATGAATATTTATATTTTAAATTATAACCATAATTTACTTGAAAAATATTGTTTAAAAAATGATTTCATAATGATTTCCAAAATTATATAAGGTCTTATATAATTATCTTAAACCCAGAGGAAATAGAATATTTAATTTATGAACAATTTTTATGATAATAATTATTAATATAATATAATTAATTGATTATAATTAATTATTTATGAATTACCAAAATACCAATACTTTTATTATGGTCACATTTCCACTTAAAGAAGCGTAAATAGTATTTAATCATTTAAGGGTAGGGATACTATTATTTTTTAAGATTTAATATTAATAAGGGTCACACTAATATTCATAATGCTATGTGAATATTCATATAAGAATGTCACTAATCACCAAAAAATATTTTTTTTCTTTTAGACTCTGAAAAACATATTAATCACAACCATGTATGTGAGATTTTCGAAATTCAAAACATAGTAGAGGAAAATAAAATTTTAATGTTATCATAATATCATTATATGTAATTTTTCTTTCTAATGTGATTATTCTATAAGGAATATTTATAATAAAGTAATTCCATTTATAAAACATTGTGTCATTATAACACCTTATCATTGTTTTTACACATAGGTATATATGTGTTTGAACCACTTCCACTAGTAGTATCTAGTGAGGTATGTATTCCTAGTAAGATCCAAAAAATATATACCTTATCAGAATACAATGATTTTATCATATTATTATCCTCAAATTCAATTTAAGGGGTTAATTCCCTAATCTAAAACTTGTTTCAAAGGATTCTACGAAAATTTATCTGATACCAAATATAAAGACAGTAACACTAGTTTCTCATAACTAGTACCTTATTTAATTACATTTGAATATAAAAAATGAAGACTCATCACAAAGGATAGAATAGTTTAGTAGATTTTGAAAACAAGATATGTACGTGAGTTCAACATTACAAATTGATATTTAATACAATATAGAAATTCCTTTGGAAACATCAACAACACCTAGATTATCTATGCATGTCATTTTTAATATACTTCATCAGATGCCCAAAAAATGAATCAATAGAAAAGGATGATCTCATATTCTCATTAAGGGTATGAAATACAATGGAAGTATAAATAATATGTCATGGTGAATAACTAAAAGTATACATGACGTTAAAACAAAATATTGAACATAATGTGGTTAGAATAAAAACATATTAAATAATATCATAATAAAACATAACCATGGTATTGTACTCATACTATACACTTTTGAATTATAAATTAATAGTTTGAAAATGCAGGAATTAATAATTTGGGACATATAAACCATATCTTCAAGGCCTCATCCAAGAAAACTAATAATGATTAAGCCCATAACCAAAACTATATCTGAAAATGGGCAAGGCCTCAGCCAAGTCCATATAAATTTTGTCTCATTAATCCCACTAATGAATCAGAAAGATATATTAGGACCACCCATTAATTCATATGTCTAATACAGTCCTCATGTGAATGGGTTTAAACATAAACAACATATACATTTTAAATGTTAAAAACATTCCCAAAACTGTAGACATAATAACTAACCATTCTGTGTATTAAGGTGAGTGGTATCAAAATAGAACATCTATAGTATAAAAATTAGAAAAAAATTTAATAAAATATGTTGTATTATATCATAAAATTATATTTCCAGTTATATATAATAATCAACATGATTTTTCAAATAGAAGAAAATACTCAAATTAAATAATTGAGTAATTCTTGAGAGAAATACTCTTTTATTACGAAAAGAAGTGTAATTTTGGAAAAATATTTGTATAATTTTAAAAGTGAAATATGATAGTTTTTTTACAATAAAGGTATTGAATTTATTAAAATAATGGTTGATTAAAAATATTATATATGTTTCTTGAAAATATTTATGAATTGAAGAAGTTCTCTTGAATCAAGTATGTTTGAAAAGAAGAATGTTTTTGAAAGACCCTTTTAAATTATGTAACTCCAAAAAAAGAACAAATTTTTCTAATTGGTACATATAAATAACATTCACATAGAAATTTTTAATTTTAAATATTATTAATTAATAATTTAATTGAGTTGTATAGAGAATAATAGAAACCCAGATAAAAATGGAGGTTCGGGTAGAAACCCTTACCTTATGTCTGATAGAGTTCTGTACTAGATATTAATGACTTGAATAATCAAAATAAATAAATAAATAAACAAATTTAAATATATATATACATCTATATTATTTATTATGAATTTTTTAGTTCATTTATCCCATTTTTTATGAGTTATAATATACAATTTTATTGCTCCAGAGCATTCATTTGATTCGTTTTCATGATCGGTATACTTGTATATGAGTATGGAAGTTCATGATGAATGGTAATAATTCTCCAGAATTGGATTTATATGATTATAAATTACATACATATTATTTATTGGTTAAATAATAAATTTAATTATATTTAATGTAGATTTGTTATTAGATAAAACATTCATGATAATCGTTGAGATTATAATGTTGGTTTTTCGAATATCTCAAACTAGATTTGTCTTATGAATTAGTAAAATGTATATATAATGGTTCTAAAAAATTAAATAAGTCATTATATGTATATTATTGTCTGGTTAAATCATAAAACAAGATTTAAGACATACCATTAAGGAAAAATTGGTGAATGAAGGTTCATCGTCCATAAAGGTTGTAAATCAGCACACCCCAGATGATGATTTCATTTTTAAAATAAAACATAGATATTAATGGGATTGATGATGGTTATTCCATTAACATGATGTCATTCTTGTATATATATGATATTTTAGTTATCATGATCATTTGGAGAGGGAATTATATTATATGATCAGAAAATAATGTAAATTATAAATGAAATAAAAATGAAGATGATTTACATATTGAATAATTCTCGTTGAGATCCTCCTTGGGAAAATGGGTTTTGGTATTTTTGAAAGATAACGGGGTCATAGATGTGGGGATAAACATGAGAATATTATTTTCCTATAACTTTTACATGATTAAATTTTTATAAGAGTGATGATAAGTGGGGGTATGGGTGGATTTATTAGTGGAGGAGAGGGGTGATATCTCAATATTCCATTCAGTATTTAATAATTTTCCTCAAGAAAACAAAAGGTATTGATTTACATGACTGAAAATTGTAATAATTTCCTGTGAGAAAAGTCCCACGGTTCTTACATCATCTATTACTCAAGGAATAGTGTATTTATCTTATCATGTATTTATACTATAAAATAACATATTTTACTATTCACTAAATATTCTGGAATTTTAGAAAAATTCAACATATTCACTATAACCGTATTAAAACATCTATAATAAAATATTAGACTGAATTTTATCAAAATTATTTTCAAAATATGTGAAATTTAATTTTTAATTAAATCATTATTTATATAAAAAATACACATTTTAAAATTAAAAATTATTTTATTACACATTCAAAAATTAACTAAGGTCTCATATAATTTTTCAAAAATCATATGAAAAAAATATTGATTTATGAATCCATTTTAAGAAAATTATATTTTTCTAAATAGTTTTATTAATTATATATTTTTAATTTAATATTTATCACATATAATTACACCTTTAATAAAATATTATTTTTCTAAAATATTCACTTACTTTAACCATGATATAATTATACAATATTTTCCCTTATGAGATCCCTAAATTTTATTTATAATTTAATAGTTGAGGTTATAATTCATTATGCTGATTTAATATTCATAATGTTCATATTACTATTCATCAGTGAACATTACTATTTCATTGGTATATGTTACCTAACATATAGAAATACCACTTTTTAATTGTATTCATCATTTATAAAGATTGAATTTGGTTATCTATGTGGTTTTATATAATCTACACACATAAGAAGGGAAATTTCATTGATAGAATTTTTGGTGGTCACATGAATCATTTTTAATACTAATCCTCATAAAAAAACAAGTAATTGCCATATCTACTCTTCAATAATCTTTAGAATATCTCCTTCTAAACCTAGAGTTAGCAATATCCAAAATGAAAGTATGTTTTATTGAAAATCTAGGCCCCCCATTTTTTTTAAAACATATCATAAATTTCGGCAAGAGGATATCTATTCTTTATCAAAACGTTGTTATGTATAAAATAATCCACATGAAGCCTAAAACATCCATATGAATTTTCAATTAAAATAGATTCTCCCCAACGAGATATTCTAATATAAATAAACACTTTTCCTTCCAACTCTTCGACATTAAATTTAATTTGCCTTATTTCAATTTGTTCCATTCAATATGAGATACCTGATATAGGTATAATCCCTGAAAATAGATAAATCATAATCTCCAAATATCTTTTGGGTGAAAAAAAAAATAAATAATCTGGAAAAAACATTATGAAATTGATCAACAATTGTGGGTAAAATTAAATTATTGATCTCATCCACTATTTCAAATGTCAAAGCTTCCAACTCATAAGAGATATTTCAAAATTCCCGCACCAAAAATCATCCTCTACTTTTGTGAGATCACTACAATTATTTTTAATTTTCTTTGGATCGATTACTGGTACAATTTTATTTAGTCTTGAGTAATTTTTAGTTAGGATTTACCTTTAGGTGTGTTTGTTTTGTAATTTGATAAAAATGAATAAAAAATAGTTGTGCATGGTTAGCATAGGGTTATGGAAAACTGTCTGTAATACCCCAAAAAACATTATCTCCATAGATCTTGGGGATTTGTATAGTTAGATCATGGATTTCATAAACATGCACCCTCTTATGGGTAACTATGCACCCCTTTGAAATATTTATATTATTAAGGCACATGGTAATGGAAATCATTCACCCATTCCCATCAAACTCTCTGAATAAATTTATGCCTCTACAAAATTAGTTTTTTAATTACCCAAACACAGGTTTTATCTTTAATTTGAACCCCAATCGACCTTATGTTGTATTTTATGATTTTGGAGTCTCTTTTTTGGATACTACTACTTTCAGAACTCTATTATTTGTTATTCAAATCCCCATATCGAAGATATGAACCCCTACTAGTAAGAGGGTTTTAACCCTATTTGTTTTCCGTTCTTTATTCCTTATTGGTTTATTCAAGAATGTGGTTGTTCCACAAATTATGATTAGATATAGATATATTATATATATATATATCAATGATTTTATATCTAGTTATCGATTTAATATACCCCAATTTCTTTAATCTTCATTTAGGGTTTTAGATCCAGAACCTGTTATACGTTGTTGAGGCGATAATGTTTTGGGGACTTTTTTGGGTGATTGTTTTTCAATGAATTGAGGTAGGTGGTCTATAATTCAAATCTCATAGTCTTTATTTATGATATGAATATGTTATTTTAGGATTTCTATTCAATATTTATGAATTGTGTAATCAATTTAAATTAATTAGTTAGTTAAATTTATTGATTGATGATGTGTGAATTAGGGATTTTGGGAAGTATTGATTAAGAGATAACTAATTGAATAATTAATTGTTGTGTAGAGAAATTTTTTATTTGATATATCTAATTTATGAATTAATTACGAAGTATTGATATTTAGAATTTTGATAATTAATTTTGGATTCGATAATGGGAATTTTAGTTGTTGTTATAGATTACATAATTGATGAATTACTTATTGTGTATGATTTAAATAATTAAACGGGGAATGAAATAATGAGTTTATGTTATTAGTTAATATTTTAGTTAACAAATAGAATTCTTTAATTTATATAATTGTTGAATTTTTAATGTAATTGATGTGGATAAATAATTATCGAAGTAATTATGTGATATATGAAAACATGGTCATTTAGTTGTGAATAATTAAATAGAAACATGTTCGTTATAATGTATTTGTTTTGAATGGTAACATGGTCATTTAGTTTTTATTTACAGAATGATAACATCGCCATTCTAATGTGTAAGAAATTTATGGTAACATGGTCATTTATTTTCTAACATAAAAATTTAAATATGTTTATTATATTGTGTAACGTGTAAATGGTAAAATTGGTAATCAAGTATGAATTAAATAATGGTAACAAATGAATTTTGAAATTACCTATCAACTATGAATACATGGGGCTCTACTTTTGGCTGAAGTAGGTATTGAGTAATGGGTTTATATTGAATTCAAGGGGTTATATAGTGAGACACAATTAGATGAGAGGATAGATGAGGATGAGATCATCTATGATAAGAATCATATTTTTGTTCCTATAGGCATTCAATAAGAGATAATACATTAGTTTCATGCCACAAAGTGGGAAGTAAATCTAGGTATGAATAAAATGTGTTGTTGCCTATGAAGAATGTTTTGTTATTCATGAATGAAAAATGATATAGAATGGTTCATAAAAAGATGTTAATCCAATGATAATGTGATTCCTGAGAATCAATTCCCTATAGTATGGCTATAAACATTTCTCAACCCTAAGTGGATGTGGGACATCATGTCGATGGACATTGTGGTAGGAATCCTGAGTGTGTCATAGAGTAATGAAGATATATGGGATATTATGGAAAAACTAAAAAAGATAGAGAATTTCATCCTTATATGGGAGACATTCTCAGGGGTGTAGCTAAGTGAATGGAATGTTCAAGATATGTTCTGTCTACATAGGGTTCCATAGACTATTGTTTCATACCATGATATTCATTTTAAATCGCACTTCTATATGGTCAAGAAAAACGAACTTGTTACATAGTTATTGTTGAGTGAAGAATTCATCAAATAGATATATGGGACGTTAGAGCCTACTATATAGGTGCATGTGGATATACTGTGATCATGTGTTCTAGAATTCAGTCGTTCTTGTGGGAAACATTTGTATTTAGTGTAGTTTTCCAATAACAATTGTTTTAAGTAAACTATTTAGATGGAACCATGTGATTAACATTTGGGTAGGCTATGATGATTGCCTTTATTGTTGATAAAGGATGGTGAGAATATTTTTTTTAGATCGAGCATTTTATAATAGACATCATTGTTGGTACATCTAATGTGAAACTATATGGATACATTTTAGAGTAGATATAAGTCATATAATCATATACATCAGTGAACCCTAGAATTTACAATGGGTGATCATGTATTCCTTCAGGAGTCACCAATGTTGTTTCACCACAATATATAGAGACAGTGCAGGTTGGTGCCCATGTTTGTTTGACTATTTGAGGTGTTGGATAGAATCATCCATGTTGCGTACCGATTGGCTCTTCCATATAAATACAGTGTTATGCAGGACGTTTTCCATGTGTCAAAAATTTGTCATTATCACCTCATCGCTTCTGTTGTGATTCACATTGATTATATTGAGCTTGAGGTATACGCATCATTCGATAAGTATCTGATACATGTGTTGGATCACAATGAGACAATGTCATTGGGAAGGACCATGCTGATAGTTTTTGTATTGTGACAATATGGGTGTGTATAGGAGGAAACATGGAAAAGGGAATAATATCTGATGGATGATGTGGACCAGTGTTTTTTCTGAAAATCATAGAGATAATTTGGTGTGAATGTTGGGGATGATCTATATTTTTAAGGACAAAGACCGAGATAGAAATTATTAAAAACAATAAAGGACCTACAAAAGTCTAAAGGAAGGGATTTTATGACAATCTCTATCCTAGAGAGTTAGAAGATAATTCGGTAGGTTATCAATCTATATAACACAATAGATTATTATTTTATTGGAAAGAACATCAGCCACCATATTCTCTTCACAGTAATCATGAGTGGAAAAGAATATGATCTCTCAAAGCGTGTCCAGACAGTTCATCCATCGGAAAGTAAGTGTCCAGGAAATGTGGATCACCCCATTCCAAATTCCTTGAACAGTGGTGGTTTAGTCACATTAAACCAGATGTCGTTCTAGCCATTGATTTTAAAATAGTCAACAACCTAGATCACAACCTTCATTTCCACCTCTAGTAAAGATTTGTTACTGCATCTTCAATAGAAACATATGTGGGAATGAACCAGAAAATCTCTAAAAACAGCTCCAAATCCTACTAGACCTAGATTTCCATTGGAAGCACCATCCACATTGATCTTGATCCAACCTAGAATGAGAGCCTGCCGAAATAACTCAATTGATTGCCTCGGTTTTTTAAAGGCCCTCAATTCGGTGTAACCAAATGATCAAAAAGTCCCTAATGGAGTTTTCACAGTGAGCTTTTTGGTTCAAGGTGGCATCCTTGATTGAAATGAGAATTCTCATTTGACATTCATTAATATTGAATTAATGTGTATTCTGAATGATAAAATTTCAATCATACTAGATAATGTAGAGGAGTTCAGCAACAGTGTAATGAAATAGATTCTTGATTTGACGTGAGGTATCAATCTCCACACAACATTTTAGTTGAGAGATAATCGAGTTAGAACGAAGCCATCTATAGTTAAACAGGTTAGTAATATAATTCCAAAGAGCAGGAGTTGTAGCACTAGATAAGAAATGATTTTTAGTATCCTCTCCATGTGGGTGACACATATGACACTGAGAGCAGAGTTGGATACAAAAAGACAGAAGGGTAACCTCAGTGGGAATACTATTATGAGAAATACCCTAGATAAGGTTTAATCAAGAGTGTTAAATCCAATGATTTTCAACGTTCTTCAACCAATTAAAAATAGGATGAATGTTAGAGATACTATGACTGAAAAAACATTAAGAATCTAAGATTCCATTTTTAGCTACTTCCCAAATGAGGTAATCATCAGCATTTGAGAAGGAATGGTTATCAATAAAATGAATAATGGGTTTAGGGAGGTTAAGGTTATGAGGGTGCATCACCTCCTGAATAGTGAAATTGATGCTTTCATAAGGGGAGTTATGAGGCAGTATAGAAATGAGGGGGGTGCCAGACCAGTTATCGGTCCAAAAGATTAGGGAAGAGTTTATACTGACCATCCATCTGGTGTTTCTCATAATGTTGGCAAAGGAGTCTCTGATGGTGGGCCAGATCGAGGAGTTGGAATTTCATAGATTTCCTTTTTTTTATTTCCCCAATAATTTTTTCTGAAGAAACTCAATGGAGTCAGCATTATGATTGATTAAATTCAAATTAAATTTGATTGAAGGGCCACGTTAAAGAGCTTAAAAATCTTAATGCCCAGACCACCACTCTCAAAAGGTTTGTAGCACGTACACCTAGGGATGGTGACTAGTTTTCTTTCTAGGATGCTACCAGTCCATTAAATGTTTTTGATGTAACCATTAATTCGCATTAAGAGATAAATTAGAAATTTATAGATCATAAGCGAGTACACCATTTTGGAGATAATGGAATAATAAACAAGTAATCCTCTTCCAGCCATAGATAGGGATTTTCATTTCCCTGAGGAATGATGCTGATAACCTGTTCCACAACAGAAGGGAAATATATAGATTTATTTCTTCCATATAATAAGGTCACTCCTAAGTTGGTGAAGGGGTGGGTACCTACCTTGATACCTATATTTTTGATGATGTTATATTTATTATTTGGGGGAATCATTTTCCAAATAAGATAAATGATTTTCTCCAGCTAATTGTTTGACCAAATACTTCATCATAGTGGGATAAAGCATATTTTAGATTAAGAATATTTCTTTCACTCCAATTGAAAAACAGGATAATGTTGACATCATATAAATGTTGGGTTGGGACATTTTGATTGTAGTCCATTAGAATATGATTTTGTTTATTTTTACCAACAGTGCTAGTAATAAGTATTTTAAGGTAATCTTCTACAATGGAAAAAAGAATAGTAGATAAGGGGTCACCTTGATGAACTCCTTTATTACATTTAAAATAATCTTTGGGAGATTCATTGATAAGGATTGAGATGGAAAATAATTTAATAAGAGAGTGAGTTAGGCTGGTAAAGATCTCATTGGAACCAAAACACTACAGAACTTTGAAAATAAAATTCCAATATATGATGTCAAAGGATTTCCTAATGTCAAGATTACATGCCACATTTACAACTATTGAATATTTGTTAAGAGGATTAGTGCATTCTGAGGCAAGGTAGATGTAGTCAGGAATGGACCTTCCCTTAATGAACCCAAATTGATTCTAAGAAATGATTTTGTGACATTAGGGTGAAATTATATTAGCTAACTGCTTGGTAATGATTTTGTACAAAGAGGTGAGGAGTGAAATATGTCTGAAGAATTTAATTTCTGATGTTTTTGAAAAATTTGGAATAAAATTATGAAATTTGGAATTAAGGCCATGTGGAAGAACACAAGTAGAGAAGAAGTATTTGACAAGCATACAAACATCAAAATGGATAACATCACAGTGATGTTGATAAAAACCTTTGTTGAATCTGTTGGTGCTCGAGGTACTGGTAGGATAAAGACTAAAAATATTGTCTTTTATTTCATGGTCAATAGGTATTCCTAATAGAAAGAGATTTTCCTCCTCACTAACTAGTCTAGAGATGAAATTGGGCCAGATATATTTTATAATGAACATACCATTGAAAATAATGACAAAATAAGAGAATACAGGATTAACTATAGCTACTTCAAAGCCATAGTGGGCGGCATTCTCCTATGTAAGGGAAATTAGTCTTTTAAAATTCCAAATTCACTGAAGAGATTTATCAAACATGGAGATTATATCTCCATACTTAAGCCATTTAATTTTAAATACGTCCTTGAAGATGATATCTTTAAGGACCAAAAGGGAGCTAAGCTTCAAAGAGATTTTCATTTCATTCTGGGGATCGATGAAGAAATCGTCATTTGTTGAAATGTTTTTAATTTGATTGTGGTCAATATTAAGAGCGGCTATTTCCATGTCAATTTTATTATATTTATCCTCACACCAACTCTTGAGAAAATATTTAAGATGCTTATGTTTGGTAGTACACAAAAAAGCAGCAGAGTGGAGAGACATGGATTCCTAACAATTTTTAATGATAAGAGAGATTTATAAATAACTATACAAAGAATTGTTAAATTTGAAAGGAATACTAGGTTTTCTTCTTGTGGGGAGGCAATTCAAATGAATTTGGTGATGATATGATGTTAGTTAGGGTAACTTGATGCTCGAGATAAGATCCCAACAATCAAAAGCTGGGATACTCGTGAAGGCCCTATCAAGTTTACTTGCCACAATCCAATTATATTGTATTCTGTACCAAGTGTATTTAGCACTCGTGAGGTTGAATTCAATAAAATTAAAATATTCTATGGTGGCCTGTAATTATCTAAAAGAAATGTGAGATTGATAAGGATCAACCTTTTCACTATGGTAGATAATAGCTTTGAAATCACCTAGAACCAATCAAGGATATTGAATGGTGGTTGCAAATAAGTAGTGTTCAAGCCAAAGAGACATACACATTCGATATATATTTTTTGAACAAACAAAATTAAAGAAAATATGTGAATTATTAGGTTTAAAATCATAGTTTTACAATTGGTATGAGGAGTAATAAGTATTGAAATCGAGTAATGAGTTGTGATAAATAATCCAGAGAGCGTCAACAGAACTACCCTTATTGAATGAACCTTGAAAAGAATAACCAACATAAAAAAATGTTTGAATTTCCTCGAAAATAATGTTTTGGTTTCAACAATAGAAATATTTTAAGGATTATGAGTCAAAACAATTCTTTTAAGAACAAAAATAGTTTCAGGTTTTGCATGTCCCTGACAGTTCAAAAAATGATATACATTTGTAACATTTATTTTGAGCTAGAAATCCCCCTTTTCTTTTCGAACCACCCGAACCATTATTCTTATTGTATATCATAAGAGTCGAAGAAGAGAATGGGGTTGACTTCAATCCCTAGCTACTCATCTATGAAACATTAGTATTGTAAGAATCTTCAGAAATATTAACTTTAAAATCTTTTTCATCTGATTTAGAATTCAAGGATGTGGTCATAGTGCCATCCTCTGATTCTTTAGATGAACCCAATGGTTAACGAGCAGTAGGTGATATATTAATATCAACTATTCCCCATCAGGTTTTATGTGTCTATTAATAGTATTTTGATTATCTGAATTTTTATTCATTAGGGTATTCTGGAAAACAATGTGCGGACCCTGGATAGAATTAGGAGTCCCTGTCAAATCATGAGCAGTATGTAAACATCGATAACTAACAGGGAGTTCACCTAAATTGTCCATCTGTCAAGACCAAGAGGTATCATGAACTTCAATATAAACCTCCTTCTTATTACTCGAATTTTTAGGTTGATAAGTCTTTGAATCTACTGACACATTTGCACCAATGGGAAGTATCATTTAGAAATCATCTTTATCTCAAATTAGAGGTCTATCCCCTGGAGCAGGGACATGAGATGACATTTTTGTAGTGTATGAGGCCATATCTAAAGCAGAACCACTGACCATATATGAGTCCTAGAACTGCCCCACATGCTGGTCAGACTCATTCTCATGGACGTCCAGAACCACTCGCTCAATATCAATTGGGGTTGATCTGTTATATGGTAGAGAAATTGTGACAAATCGACCTTTTATTGCAATTTTCTCAGGCTCATTTACAGTTACTCATTCATTCAGTATTTATTACATTTAGTTTTTATTTTACCATGGTGTGTGTGTGTGGGTAAAAATTTAAAAAAATTGAACAAAAAAGGTATATGCATGATTGGGGGACAGTTAAGTAAAATTACGCACACCATTTTAATAAACCGGGAAACCCATGATAATGTAGATTTTCACAGTTAGTGCATATTTTTCCAAATATTTCACCCTCATAAGAGTAACTATTAGCCCATATAAATTAGCCGCACAGTTTCGTTTCACAGTTACTGAAACCCATGAACCCTTTACCACTAAGATTTGGGTGGGAAACAATATCTCTCTAAAAATTGTTTTTTAATTACTCGAGCTCCCTTTTCAACTCTTACCTTACCCTCATTCATCCCTAGTTAGTATTTCATGATTTTGGGTCCTCTTTGATGTATTTTAGGCCTTATTGACAACTTTTCATCACAATTAAAATCCCTTATCAATGATATGTACCCTTCTTAGTAAGTGGAGATCATATTGCTTGGTTTCCGAATCATTTTTCCTTCTTCTACTATTTTAGAAAGTGGTTCTTCCTCCCATTTTGATTAGATGTAGATCTAGTTTTGTGGATATATATATTTGATATTATATATTGATATATATTTTATAAATCATGATTTTTTAATCTTGATTTATGGTTTTATATAAGGAACGAATTCTATGTTGTTGTGCCTCTAAAATTTTGGGGACTTCTATTGGGAAATAATTTTTCAAATAATTGATGTATGTGTTATATAATTAAAATTTGACAGTCCTTATTTAAATTATGTGTATGTAATTATAGGGTTTCTATTATATTTGTAGAAATTTACTCTTGAATTAAATTAATTAATTTGGTGAATTAATTAATTGTGTATATTTGAATTGAGTATTTTGGGAATTATAGATATGAAAATAAATAATATTACAATATATTATGATATATAGATATTTTTTATTCCGTAAAATTAATTGATAAATTAATTATTATTTATTGAGATTGAGAATTGGGAAAATTAATTGTGTAATTAATTATGAGTTTTTGATTTGGTGGTATTAAACAATAAATTTATTAATTAATTAATGTTTTTAAGTACTTATTGAATTTAGGAGTTAATTAATGGTGATTTAGTGATTACTTAATTTTTTAGTTATGTAATGGAAATATTATATTGGATTTAATATTCCAATAGATATGGAATTGGTATTGATAATTAATTTTTAAATAATAATGGGATGAATGATAACAAGGTAATTTAGTTGTGAAATAATCAATGGTAATAGGGTCATTATAATGTATAAGTATTTAATGATAAAAAGTTCATTTAGTGGTCAATTAATGAATGGTAACATGTTAATTCTAATGTGTATGTTTTTAATGGTGACATGGATGTTTAGTTTTGAATTAATGATTAAGAACATGGTCATTCTACTGTATAATGTGTAAATGGTAACATGGGAATTCATGTATGAATTTAATAAATATACCAAATGAATTTTGAAATAAGATATCACATTTGAATACTTAGGTCTACAAAAGGATCCAAAGAAGGTAACGAGGTATGAGTCTATACATGAACCAGAGCGGTTATGTTGTTAAATAATGATTAATTGATAATGTTATAACTCTTAACTTAGGCATTGAAATTATTTTTTGTTACAAAACTACATACAATGTTATTTGATAGGATATTGTTTTAGACATCTTTGTTTGTGGTCTAATGAGTTGTACCCACACACTACTCGAACAACAAATTTGATACCTGAATAGGCTTTCTGTTTTATTGATCAAGTTAATGGAAAATTCCCTTAGATAGATAGGTAATTTTGGATGGATCTTAGATGGGCTAACCAAATGTAGTTTAGGAACCACATGGGGATTCATCAATTTCATTATTTTGGGATTCATTTAGACACTTATCACATATAGTGACATGAAATGTTTTTTTATTAAGTTATTGTATTGTATTTTTAGTTTTGATTATAATTATATATTGGTATTGTTCATCTTTATATGCTATTATGATATTGAAAATAATATATATTACAATATTACTATGATAATATAGAGTATAGTCTCCCCATCATTTATATTTCGTAAACTTAATACTAATCAGTAGCCACTACTATACAAGGAGGAACACTTGGTGTCTTATGACTAGTTTGATAGGGGCATTGGTGCCTGGAACTTTGGATGAGACATTATAATGTTGTATTAAATTTATTTTCATTTCATTTTCTTTTTTCATACTAGTTGGTAAAGGTATACAATATACTAGGAATAGTCATCCATTGGATATGTCCGTATACATGGGAATAGCTAGCCCATTTATGGGGGAGAACACATGTACCCATGGTGGGGATTGTTTGTTGATTCTTTATTATGATACATTTGATTATTATTTCATCTTTGGGATGTTGTTGTTGTGTGATGTGATTATCAATGTCTTTATTTTCTGATATTTGAATCATATCATTATATGAAATGAGAGTAGAGTTTACATTCATTATTATAGGATCTTGGGGTTATTGGATATTTATAATTTTAGGAATTCATAGGAAAACTAGTTTTGGGAATGTTGATGAACTAGAACTAGTTTTCCATTCATGTGACATTTAAATTAAAGTGGATTCTAAAATGAAATTTAGAATGATTGAATAAATTATGATAGATGATATTAAATGTGTGTATAAAAGATAATATGAAATAATTAGAATGTGTTTAACCCTGTTAATCAGCACATTGGTGTATGATGGTTATGGGTAAGGATAGCACCTTGGTTTTGACCACATGTCCAGTGTTTGGGAACAGACTTATTATGGATTGTTGTGCTTCCATCTTCTGTAAATGAACTAATTTTGAAAAATATATCTTAGTGTGCATGTTTTTATTTATAAAGGTTATGACTTTTGATTATTCTTATTGTGTGTATAACTATATGACATGGCTAGGAATTACCCTTAGTGGGACCTAAGTCACTTATTATTCTGGGTGAGGAAGATTGGGAGATTTTCTGAGAAAATTTTTTATTGCCTCATTAAATTCAAGGGAATAGACCTCAAGTTTCTTTTTAATAGTATATCTAAATAAGCCATGGATTTTTAGCTATAGTACCCTTTCACTTTTAAAAGATATGTCGGAACTGAGGGATCATAGTTTTGGGTTTATTCGATAAAGTCTATATATTAGAAATTAGACTCTTCAAGAGAGATTTGTGTAATGAAAGCTTCTTACATGCTTCGTGGATCAGAGAAGTGATGGTGAGAAATTTACACGTAGACTCGAAATGATCATGGTCTTTTATAGAGGGGACTTTTTGGATAGTTTCTTGGAGAAAATATATCCATAGATACTGAGTCCATATTGATCTATTGAGTTCTTGAGTTTGAATGAGGGGATTATGTATGGGATAAACTATGATGGAATTATTATATATTAGAGATTATTTTATCCATCAATGGAAGGGGAAGAGACACCTATGTCACGTTGTTTTTATGATTGGATTAAATGTGAGATTATGTCCAAGGATAAAATTTCTTCAATTAAATAATTTTGAGGTGGTGGTAGATCAGGCTCTCAAAAAAGTAGGGTACTACAAAGAGGACTCTAGTGTAGTTCAAATAGTTACCACTAGATAATCAAGAGGTACAACTTCTAAGAGGAAGAATCATCGCTCAGACAACATCATCCAAGGCAGTGGGATCCAGAGTGCTCCAAAAGATGAAATAGTCACACATGGCCATTCTTGAGTGATCCCTCGCCAATGAAATAGGTCAGGACACATATAGATATTGTTCTCTCAACCACTAGTAGAGTACTAGTCTTTTAGAACGGTGATAAATACATAGAGGTTCTTTATACATAATGACAATTGGGAATTGAGGGTGTACCTAATAGGGATTAGAGTTTACAAAGGGGTTCATCCACAACATATAAATATTGATGATTGAGTAAAACAAGATGATGGGGTATAGGCTATGCATGAGAAGTTTTAGGGGGAAAGAACCCATATCAAAAGAATAGTGAAGCATATGTGAATCATATAGTATCACAGGGGAGAGAAGAGGGATTGTTTCACTCATTGAATCCTAAATATGTGGATATAGAAGTTGGACTGTCAATATTGAGAGGTATACTTCATGGATCCTTTACTTTATCTAGAGCCTTATTTGAATCTAGTGCCTCTCATTTCTTCATTTCTTCATAATATTTTAATAGTTTGATCACGGTGGTAGAGTATGTGACGGGGGTTATGATAATAGATATATTATTGGGAGTACGAACTAGAGACATCAGTTTATCCAAGGGGTGTTCTCTCAAGTTCAGTGAGTATCATTTTATACGGTATCTCGATAGCCAAGCCATGTCAGGTATTCAAGTAATTCTAGGTATGGACAAGATAGTCATATACCATGCCCATATTGATTGATTCTAAAGGAGAGTAACCTTGGAGTATCTAAAGGGTGAAAACTATATATGCATGTAGTGTATCATATCAAGGATGATTGATAGATTCCAATTTCTTTGAAAATAGGAGAACTCATAGAACACGTTGCTAGACTATAACATAATGATGTTGGGGTATCATAGGATATCCTTGTACGTGGATTTTATGGGTTTAAATATGTCTTTCATGATGACTTCACGGGGTTTCCACCTGGGAGAGATGTAGAATTCACCATTGAGATCATGTTGAGGTAATATTTGGCTTCTAATCCACCATACATAATAGACCTGATAGAGCTGCAAGAGCTTAACAACCAGTTGAAGGAGTCATAGGATTATGGATTTATGTATCCAAGTACATCTATATGGGGTTTATTAATGACATTTTCAATGAATGTTTAGAGAGTTTTTGTTTATGTGTTGATTAACATAAGATAAACTATATGACTATTAATAACTAATATACACTTCCACATATTTATGGTATATTTCACCATTTGAGAGGAGCTTGTGAATTATCGATGATTTAATTTATATCATGGTATCATTAAGTATGAGTTTAGACTTATGATATACTATGTACTGATTGTAAAATAAGGTGTTCCTTTTATTAGTATTTTTTATTCAGTTTTGGTTGATTAATACATTATTGTTTTTTATGGCCTAGATAAAATAATCATTCATTCATACCAAGATCAGCTTATGGTTGTGATTGTGGATAACATCATGGTTTATTATAAGACTCCTAATCATCATTCCGACGATAGTGAAATCACTTGGTGTACCCATATATTGCATGGGATATACATTATCCTATCAAACTAATAGTTTTGGATTGATTAGGTACCCTTCTTGTGGTACATCATCTTGGAGAAATGTGTGATAATAGATCTCGAGAAGGTTCGGGTAGTTGTTTCATGGGAGTATCCCAATAATGTGTTCGATATCCTTATCATTTGTAAATTATCTATATATTACTAGATAGGTATTCATGAATATTTCTATTTAGAAGCACCACTTTCAGGCTTATCCAAAAATGGATAATGATTGAATGGTCAGAATCATGTGAGGAAGCTTTAATGGAGATGAATAAGTGATTGAAAATGGAACCAATCATGGACCTATATAATCCAATTGAGGAAAAGATGGTATATTTTTGGGATTTGGAGATTGGTCATGGAGTTTCAATGATTCATGGATATTGACTTGTGGTATATGGGTATCAATAGTCCATTCCTTGTTAACATAAAAACACTATGCATGAACTCGAGTTGGATGCTATGGTATATTCTTTAAAGTGATGGTGGAACAATATTTTGGGTTAAAGGATTTCCATGTTTACTGATTATAATATCATAAAATATATCATTTCATAGTGATTCACGAATCTATGAAAATGGAGATGGGTTGAGTATATGTAGTCATTCAATTTTAGATAGCATATATTTTCCGAAAAGAAAAAAACATTTACTAATACATTGAGTAGAAAAACTCTAGCTCAACCAGTTTTGGGGTCTAGTGTGAAGAAGATGATGATGATTTTGTTGGCTGGGATGCATGTGGTTTGTTTAGGAGAATCATGAACAGATGAATATAGTGTGATTTTTGGTGGAGTCTACACATTTGAGGTAAAACTGAGGCTAGAAATATAGGGACCCGTGATGTTTTACCTTGGGAGAAAGCCTTGGGTGCATGGGGACACTTTCAAACTGACAAATAGATGCGGATGAGGTCATCTATATCATGAATCATATTTTTATGCCTATGATCATTCATGAGAGATAATGAATTAGTTTAATGAGTCATATTTAGTGTTATCTTTCTATTACCAAAATTTTTTGTGACCTATGATGAATGTTATTGTGGTTGGGCATGAAAAAGAAGATAATAGGGTTCATAACTCGATATTTCACCTACCTATAAGTGATGACGGACCCCCAATACGGAAGTGGTTTTCTACAAAACAATTTCATCTTGATGTATATTTTTTATGACATAATGATCTATATTAGGGATAGTGTCTTGAGGATGCCATGGATTAATGAAGATATCTGGATTATGATGGACAAAATAACAATGGTTGTGTATTTCATTAATATTCAGGAGACATTCTCAGTGAACTACCTTGGATATTTGTATGTTTGATAGATACTCATTCTGCATGGGGTACTAGAGACTGTGGTTTCTACCAATAATTCTCATTTTACTCCATTATTTTGGAATTTCTTCCCAAAAGGTACATGATACAAAGGATTTTGTGAGCGAAACTTCCCCAAACAGATAGATCGTATGTGAGCTCAAACTATTTATGTGCATGAGGATATTTTGTAAGTTTGTGTTCTATGTTATGGTGGACATTTAGAGAGGAACTTATTTAGTGTTTTTTCCTATTAAAATAGTTTTCAAATGTAAGAACCCATATCTTCGTTTCAGGTATGTCTTTCCATTTCAAGAGTTTTTCAGAAAAATGGAGTTGTAGGAAATTTTTGAAGTACACTCCGTGTACATTCTTATTACATGCTGTGTACACTTTTCCGGCTCGAAGTCGTGTGCTGGCCGTGCCCGGGCCACACACACGGGGTGTAGGGGTGACGTGGAGGCCTCATAAAGTGGAGTACGGAAAAACCTAGTACATGCCATGTACACTAAAAGTACACTCCATGTACTTTCTTTTTTTTATTAAACGGACCGGGGTCGCGCCTAATTGACGAAAATCTCTACTTCTCCAGCTTCTTCATCCGAGAGTGCCGAGAATCCATAGATATTCGACGAGCTTTCGTTCCTCCGTCTGTTCACCGAATCAATCACTGTTGATTATGTTAGAATCATAGCAGTGAGTTATCTCTTCTACTTTAGCCTTATTCCATTTTCCTCCTCATTTCCATGTTATCGTGGGTTGAGCGTTTTTGGCATTTTTTCTGATCTTCAATGTTCCTAGTGGAATTAATCGTCGTGGTTCACTTATATCGATATCCTAGCATCAAGGTAGGTGGTTTGTGCCTTTCCATAGGAAGTTTGTGAATATTTTGTGCAAATTCCACTAATTCCCTTGAACGTTGAATTATTGGTTTCCTATTATTCCCATGTTGTTTGGCTTCATTGCTTGATTGCTTGAGTAGAGATCATTGCTTGAAAAATTGGATAATCTATATTGTATTCTGGAGCTTCACTTTGCATGTTTGGCTTATTAGGCATTTTTCCAGTTACCATGCCCAGTTGTAGGATAGTGGAACTGTTGTATTATTATGATGTTGTGCCTTAGATTGATAGCCAAGTAGTTCATGAGGTTTACTTGGGCTGATACATGCACTATGCATGTTTATTTTACATTGGACCGTGATAACTTGCTGTAGAAGACCATATGGATAATGGACCAAAGAGCTTCTCCATAGTGTCTTTTAATATGATGTGAGGCCATAGGGGGAATAGATTATGAGTGCTTCCTCAGAGAGTCTGTAGTTCCACTTCACGGGCCATAGGGGGGATGAGACATTTAGTGCTTCCCCAGAGAGCCTTTAGTATGATACGAGACTATATGGGGAATTGACAGTGAGTGCTTCCTCCAAAAGTCTTCTCTTAGCTAAACTAGAGGGGTGAGACTGTGTGTGCCTCCTAGAGGGTTGATATTACTTGTAGGTTGAACCATAGGGGTTAGGATATGAGTGATACCTAGAGGATCACCTATTTTCTATTTATTGTTGGTTGTTTACTTGTGTATGTTATATGCTAGATCTATGGATTGTAGCTATTGTGTGATTCTCTATTTACTGATTCTGGCACTTTTACTTTCTTGCATTCGTTGACTGTTAGGCACAGATCTTTGAGTGATTTACAATTGGGATTGTATCTCACACCCTATTTGGGCCATTCTTTTGGGCCCAAGAAAACTTTTTTGTTGCAGTTATAGATAAGGGTAAGCGCCCTTCGACTTCTGGTAATTTATTTATTGAAGCTAGAGAGCAAGGGACCAGGCTTAGGCTTGCGATACTGCAGGAGTTGATGTTATTTTAGTACTTTGTTTATAATTGTATTTCAGCACATTTTTGTGTTTGTTGTGTTCCTTAGATATTGTATCTACTGCATTATTATCATCATTACTATATATTCATTGTTTTCACAGTTTGGTTTCTGTTATTGCGTATTGTTTACTGCTTCCTCTATTTACTGATAATTTATTTTCTTTGTATACCATACCAAATGAGGTCATAGTTTCCCAAATAACGTACCAAGGCCAGAAGCTGTTAGTCAGCAGCCTCTAGCAATTGGGGAAATGAGCTTGAGGTCATGTGGAAACTAGGCACGGGGCACCTCTAGGTGGCTTCCGGAACCGGGACGTTACAAAGTGGTATCAAAGGAGTTCATTTCTCTTGATTTTATATTTGGAGCCATTAGCCAGGGATATGACAGATTCGGTACTTCGTGTTAAGTTGTGCTCAGAAGAAGCTAACCTGTGTACAGGGAAAGGCCATACTACCTCGATTATTGCTGTTTTCTGGTTTTAAGATTTTAGGGTTGATATGATTTCACCTAGAGTGATTCACATGATTATGTTTTCACAGTTGTTGCTATTCTAGTTCTATTTCTGTCGCAACCCGATGAGATGTGGGTATTCCACCACATGCATCATATAGGCACATGTTATAAATCACATGCCATGCATTCTTGTCATTCCATCTAGGATGAATTAGAAATTTCATGTTGTTGTGATAGACCTTGTGTAGATTATGCATGCTGTTGTGATAGATGCTTTGTTAGAATAAATGCTGATTGTTATTTGATTGTTTGTATCTTACTTTGCTAAAATGGACGCCAATAATTGATTTTTGGGGAGTATGGGCCCTCACAAATCGGAATTTGGCACTATCATTCTCGTTTTACAATGTTTTCTAGGCTTTAGTGCAGTTTTAGAGCTACTGCCCAGAAAAACCCAGAATACAGGGTGTGTATTTTATATATACACACCGTGTAGTTTAAAACTGTGTCACTGAATGTGTGAGCAGAAACACGGGTTGTGAAAAATATCTAGGAACACGTCCTGTATAGTAGATACACGCCGTGTAGTAGTGAGTGTGTACCCGGTCGTGTAACTAACAACAAAGGTCAGGGAAGTGTGTTTCATACACGCCGTGTTATGTATAAACACGTAGTGTATCCTTGATCTCAGTAACTGGACATGTCATGAACAACATGGGACTGTGTACTCATCTCTAATACGCACCGTGTTTGTTTGGAACACGCCGTGTAAGGGTCAGCCATGTACTGGTCATGTCGCCAACAACACAGGTCAGGAAAATCTTCAAGTACATGCCATGTTTTTTCAGAACATGTCGTGTAGTCTCAGCCATGTGGCCGACCGTGTAACTAACAACATGGGTCATTGAAACCATGCCTACTACATGTCGTGTCCTCTTGGAACATGCCATGTAGTCTCAATTTATGAAGACCATTTGGGTTAGCCATGCAAGGAGACACAGGAAAGGGAGTGGAGTTAAGTACACTTCGTGTAGAGTTTATACACGCCGCGTAGTCTTGTTTTGTACATCAGGAGTGTTTCCTTCTCCTAATTCCTTTTGTACTCCTATGTTCTATATACATGTTTTTCAAATCTAAGGCATGATTTTGACCATTCAAATATGTGCCTCCAAGACATCCTCCAGTTGTATGTCAATTGTCAGGTAGTGATCAGATGCCAGAAATGGATGATCAGGGATATCCTGCCGATCCTCCAGTCGGGCCAGCCTTGGCACCGGCTATCATACCAGTTGCAGGTGTTGATTCACTATTCAGGGAAGGTTTTATGATGATGATGTAGACCTTTCTGGGAGAACTGCCTCCTACCACATCTATGGAAGACTTGATTCGGGTTTTCCAGAAGCAACATCCTCCTACATTCTTGAGGGAAGGAGGACCACAGGCTACAGATTCATGGATGGAAGCCATGCTGACTATCATCGAGCATCTGGATACACCTCCAGAGAGGCGAGCCAGGCTCACTACCTACATTCTCTGAGACTCCGCTAAGATGTGGTCGGACGTGATCTCACAGGCGCTTCATCAGCAGGTTATGGCTTGGGAGGAGTTCCAGCGTGGGTTGTATGACTACTTCAATTCAGAGACCCTGAGGGCAGATCGAGCCCGGAATTTCATGAGTCTATAGTCGGGTACTTGTCCTATCGTGGAGTATTCCTCTCTTTTCACCATGCTACAGCTTCTCACAACCCTTCGGGGTGGGTATGGGATGTTCTTAGGTAGGAAGATTGAGGATGGTCTCAGGTGGGAGATCCGCTTGTAGGAGAATCTCTTCCAGTTGACTTCCATCACTTCCTTCGTCAACCATGCAATGATTGCGGAGCACAATTTGAGAGACTCTGGAGCTATGAGCCAGGGTGGTTCTTCTTCCAGAGATTGTTTTCCTCTAGATGACAGCAAGAAGCACCGTAGGGAGTCTACGTGTGGTGATCCGAGGATGCGAGATGCATCATCAGGCAGCCAGGTGATATGCTACCAGTGTGGACGGTCAGGGCACATGAGGCTATAGTGCCAGAGAGACCCCGTGGAGTTCCAATCTTGCAGCAAGATGGGTCACCTTCAGTGTTTCGGCCAGGTTTTCTCACCAACAGCTAGCGACGGGAGATCTTATATGACGCCTCGTTTAGGAGAAGCCCCACCAATTTCTCACTAGTCGGGGAACTGGAGTTCTTCTGGCCGTTTGGGCTGAGGTGGAGGTCGAGGTCGTGGCGGTCAGCCACCAGTCTTTCAGCGTCAGCAGGGTGGAGCAGCTTAGAGCAGTCAGGCAGGGCCACAAGGCCGTGGTACAGGCCAGTCTTTCGCCGTGGAACAGATCTATCATGAGAAAGATCTCAGACCTTCTACCATTCGAGGTATGATTTTAGTAGCCTTAGTTTTATCTTCATCTCTTTTCGATACTGATGCTATGCATAGCTTTATCTCTGTTGATGTTATGGAGAGTCATGTGATCTGTATCTTTTCTCCATCCGACTTGTTGACACTAGACACACCTTTAGGGCCAAAGAAATCTAGTGTACGTTAGTGTAGAGAGTTCCCTCTCGAGGTTGCAGAGTATCATCTTTTATGGGATCTCAACGTCCTAGAGATGACAGGCTATGATGTCATTCTCAGGATGGACTGGTTGGTTCCCTTCTAGGTAGTTGTTGATTGTTATCACCACAGGATGTGTTTCATTTCACCATAGGTTGAATCTATTCTTCATAGAGGAGAATGGGATGTTCAGGCTAGTCGAGCAGGACTCGAGCATCATGGGCTAGGAAGGGTGACAACCAAGATTCCTAGTCTTTATCTGGATGATAAAGGGACTTCATAGTTGGACATTCCTCCAGTGGTGGATCATTTCAGGGACGTCTTTATAGAGGACATTTCATGTTTTCCTCCGGAGCGTGAGGTTGACTTCGTTATTGAGATCGTTCCAGGAGCGACACCGGTTTCCATTACTCCCTATACGATGGCTACACCTGAGTTACATGTGCTCAAGAATCAGTTGGAGGAGTTGTAGGAAATGGGTGTCATACGACCCAGTACTTCTCCTTGGGGTTCACCTGTCATGTTTGTGAAGAAGGCAGATGGTACCCTTAGGCTCTATGTGGATTATCGGATGTTGAATCAGTTGATGGTCAAGAACCAATATCCCGTTCCTAGGATTGAGGACCTTTTCGATCAGCTTCGAGGATCCTGGGTGTTCTCGAAGATCGATTTGTTGTTTATTTATCATTAGTTGCGCGTTAGACAATCAGATATACCTCTGACAACCTTCAGGAGCTGGTATAGTATCGGCGAGTATACTATTATGCCATTCCGTCTCACGAATGAACCAATAGTTTTCATGGAACTGATGAACTGATGGTTCCATCCATACTTGGAATCCTTTTTTGTGGTCTTCGTGGACGATATCATTGTGTACTATCACCCTCGACATGACCATGCTAACCATCATGAGATCGTTCTGAGTACACCAAGAGAGCATCAGATTTATTCTAAACTCTCGAAGTTCCAATTTTGGATGGATCAGATTCACTTCTTGGGTCATGTCATATCAGAGGAAGGAGTATATGTGGACTCAGAGAAAGTGAGAGTTGTTGTTTCCTAGGATAATCTGACGAATGTTTTTGAGGTACGTAGTTTTCTAGGGTGGGATGGATACTACAGACGCTTTATTCCAGGCTTTTCACGCCTAGTTGAACCATTGACAGGTCTGACCAAGAAGTGGGCGAAGTTATTATCGTCATAATATTGTGAGCTAGCATTTTAGGAGTTGAAGAGAATGTTGACGTCAGCACCGATACTAGTCTTTCCAGAGCCAGGAAAGAGCTACACTGTTTATTGTGATTCTTCAGGTATTATGTTGGGTGCTGTGCTTATTCTGGGAGATGGAGTCATTGCATACGGGTCTCGGTGATTGAGGTCACATGAGAGGAAATACCCAACACATGATCTAGAGTTGGCAGCTGTTGTTCATGCCTTGTGCAGTTGGAGGAATTACATTCTGGGAGAGAACTATCTAGTTTTCACCTACCACAAGAGTCTCAAATATATCTTCACTCAGCGTGATCCAAATCAAAGATAGCACAAGTGGGTCGAGTATCTTCAATTTTTTGATTTTGAGCTTGCCTATACGGCGAGAAAGGGAAACGCAGCGGTAGATGCGTTGAGTTGGAGAACTCAGATTCAGGCCATTCAGGAGGCCAACAGTGGGTGGAAGTTTATTCTCTGTTTTCTGAGATGCATCTAGACTTGCACGACACATAGGGATAGAATTTTCTATCCTCTGTAGCTGTTACCTATACACTACTTGATCGGGTACGAATGAGGTAGCTATCAGACTCAGAAGGCTTAGTCCAGCGGGAGAGTGTGTCAGGAGAGGACCATCTTCCTGTATGGACAGTGCGCGAGGATGAGATCTTGTATTTCCAGGGATGCGTATGGGTGCCAGCAAACATACGCGAGCAGTTGATGCGGGATTTCCATTCCTCAGGTTGGGAAGTTCATCCTAGCATCCCCATGATTTATCGGGATCTTCATCGCCAGTACTGGTGGCTAGGTATGAAGAGAGATGTTTCTGGTTTCGTCTTAAGGTGTTCGAATAGTCAGCAGGTGAAGGCAGAGCATCAGCGACCAGCATGCCTTTTACAGCAGTTACCCATTCCGGAGTGGAACTGGAATGATGTCATGATGGAATTCATGACTCGATTGCCGATGTCTCTTCGGGGGAATGATGTTGTTTGGGTTTTCGTTGACAGGATTATGAAGGTTTCTCACTTATTACAGATCAAGGACACCTTCATTGTTGATGATGGGGGACAACTGTACATATGAGAGATTGTACGTCTGCAAAGAGTTCCACACTCCATAGTCTTAGACATGGATGCATGCTTTATATCTTGGTTCTAGTAGGGGATTCCGAAGACATTGGGTACACATGTACTTTTGAGTAGAGCATACCATCACCAAAAAGATGGCTAGTCTGAGCATATGATCCAGGTGCATGAGGACATGCTCCGAGTTTGTATTCTCGAATTTGGAGGTTCTTGCGAGAAGCATATTCCTCTTTTCGAGTTCACCTACAACCACACTTTTCACGAAACTATACAGATGGAACCTTACGAGGCTTTGTACGGTAGGCCAGATCGATCACCTTTATGCTGTATGGAGGTAGGAGAAGAAGCTTTGCTGGGACCTCATCTTGTTCTAGAGACCTCAGAGCAGATATAGATGATTCGGAAGAGGATGGCTACAACACAGTCTCATAAAAAATCTTATATTGATCAATGGAGAAGACCTCTGGAGTTTGAGGTCAGGGATTAGGTTTTCCTATGTGTCGCACTGAGGTTGGGACACAAGAAGATTCTAATACTAGGTAAGCTTTCACCACGGTACGTTGGGTCAATTGAGGTTTTGGAGAGAGTTGGACCGGTCGCCTATCTGTTGTAGCTACCACAGAGGTACTGGGATATGCATGACGTCTTCCACATCTCCCAGCTCCGATGACACTTTTCAGACCCGTCTAATGTCTTTCAGCCTGAGGAAGTTGAACTCAAAGTGGATGCATCGTTAGAGGATCATCTTATCCGTATTGTCGATCGTAGTACAAAGGTTCTCCTTAGCCGGTCTATTCCTTTAGTACGGGTTCTATGGTTGCATGGGAGAGTACAAGATGAGACCTGGGAGAGGGATGTCGATGTACGATCGTAGTGGCCAGAGCTGTTCAGGGATTCTTCTTCCACACCGCGCTAGGGAATTTTGGGGAGGAATTTCTTTAAGGGGGGATGTTTTTATGAACCCGGATCGTTGTTTCAAGTATGTATTTCCTTTTCGGGAGTTTTTAGAAAAACGATGTTTCTAGAAAATGTTGAAGTACATGTCAGGTACTTTTTGAGTACACGCAATGAACTCTTTTCCGGCTCGAAGCCGTGTGCTGGCTGTGCCCGGGCTATACACATGGGGTGTAGGGGTGACGTGGAGGCTGCTTAAAGTGGAGTACGGAAAAACCTAGTACACGCCGTGTACTCTAAAATTACATTCCCTGTATGTTTTTTTTAAATGGACTGGGGTCGCACCTAATCGATAAAAAACTATTCTTCTCTAGCTTCGAGGTCCGAGAGCGCCAGGAATCCGTTGAACTTCGACGAGATTCCATTCCTTCATCTGTTCTCCGAACTAATCGTCGTTGATTGTGTTGGAATCACAGCAGTGAGTTCCCTCTTCTTCTTTAGCCTTGTTCCATGTTTCCTCCTCGTTTCCATGTTATCGTGGGTTGAGTTTTTTTGGAATTTTCTCAGATATTCGAGATTCCAAGGGGAATCAATCATCGTGGTTCACGTATATCGATCTCCTAGAACCAAGGTAGGTGTTTTGTGCCTTTTTTAGGATGTCTATGAATATTGTGTGAAAATTCCACCAATTCCCTTGAACAGGGAATTGTGGGTTTCCTGTTTTTCCACTATTGTTTGTCTTCATTGCTTGATTTCTTGAGTAGAGATCATTGCTTGAAAAAATGGATAATCTATACAGTATTCTTGTGCTTCTCCTTTCATGTTTTTCTTATTAGGCGTATTTCCAGTTGCCATGCCTAATTGTAGGATATTGGAACTATTGTACTATTATGCTGGTGTGCCTTAGATTGATAACCAAGTAGTTCTTGAGGTTTAGTTGGGCCGATATGCGCACTATGCATATTTATTTCACACTGGACTGTGAGAACCTAGTGTATTATACCTTAGAGAGAATTGACGTAAGGGATTCTCCAGAGCATCTTTTAACACGATGCGAGACCTGAGGGGGAATTGACGATGAGTGCTTCCTTGGAGAGTATGTAGTTAATCAACATGGGCCACAGGGGGAATGATAAGTTGAGTGCTTCCTCAGAGATCCTTTAGTACGATATGAGGCTATAGGGGGAATTAACGGTGAGTACTTCCTTAAAAAGTCTACTCTTAGCTGAACCAAAGGGGTGAGACTGTGTGTGCCTCCTAGAGGGTTTCTAGTACTTTTAAGTTGAACCATAGGGGTTAGGCTGTGAGAGATGCCTAGAGGATCACTTGTTTTATACTTGTTATTGCCTATTTACTTGTGTACATTATATGCAAGAATTTTGGAATGTAGCTACTCTGTGCTTCTATGTTTACTGCTTCCTGCACTTTTAGTTACCTTGTATTCATTGACTGTTAGGCACAAATCTTTGGGTGATTTCATACTGGGATTGTTTCTCAGACCCTACTTGGGCCATGCTTTTGGGCCCAAGAAGATTTTTTTTTACATTCACAGATAAGGTAAATCTCCCTTCAACTTTCGGTATTTTATTGCTTGGAGATGGAGAGAAAGGGACCAAGCATAGGCTTGCGATGATGCATGAGTTTTTGTTATTTTACTAATTTGTTTTTACTTGTATTTCATCACATTGTTGTGTTTGCTGCATTCCTTAAATACTTGTACCTACTACAAAATTATCATCATTACTATATATTCATTGCTTCCGCTATTTTGGTTTAGTTGTTGCGTATTGTTTAATGCTTTCTCTCATTACTGTTAATTTCCTTTGTTTGCATACCTTACCAAATGAGGGCATAGTTTCCCCAATAACATACCAAGGCCCTTGCTGCTAGTCGGCAGCCTCTAGTGTTTGGGGAAACGTGCTTGAGGTCATGTGGCGAACCGAGCACGAGGCACCTATGGGTGGTTTCCGGAATGGGGACATTACATCAAACACTGATATAGATGAAAGCATATGAGTCTCTTTAATACAGTTCATGAATATCAACTTTTTTCATGGTGGTGGAAGGTGAGTCTGGGTTTTTGGGATTAACTCTCGTAAAAGATACATCAGAGATGTTAAAGATAATTTATAAATTTATGGTTATGGATCAAAGTAGATAGAAGTTGTATGCAAATAGATTTTTATGTATCCAAGATTTAACAGAGGTTTATCATTTATTAATTCATTTTTCACCTAGTTTGGGTCACCACAAGATATGAAAATAGGGAATGTTGGTTCCTAGGATTGTGTGAAAAATTTAGGTGGTGTAGAGAATCATATCAGTGGCATATTGTTTGGCTCTTATACATAAATATATTATTATACATGTTGTCTTCCAGGTGTCACAACTACATTAGTATCACTCTGGCCCTTCTCATGTGATCTATGTGGATGATGTTGAGATTTAGGTATATGGGACCTTTAAAGATCATTCAATACATGTGTTACTCCATAATGAGAAAGTGTTACGGGGAATGTATGGGACGATTGTTTGTGTTTATTGGAAACATGGATTTTTGTGGGAGGAAACATGGAAAATAGAGTCATATATGATTGATCAGTGGCCCAATACATTTTAATTGGAATCTTATTAATTCTTTTGAGTGAATCATGATGATGATCTATTATAAGGTGGGGAGATTGTCAGATCCCAACAATATTATAGAATTGTATTGGGATTGTTTACATGTAATATTTTTTTTGTTATGATTACATTTCATTTTGGTTTTAAATTTAGTAGTTTTTGGTTGAAAATTTGAGAAAAATGAAAGAAAAAAAGCCGATGCGTGGTTTGCATGCAGTTAGGGAAAACCTCGTACCCCATCCCAGCAAACCATAAATCCCTAGGCAATGGGGATTTTCATTTTTTTCTTACTCTGATCCCTATTAGGACTAATAAAACACCCTTATAAAATAGTACCATGGATTAGATTCATAGTAATGGAAAACAATGCATCATATCCCTAAAAATTATGTAAGGGAATTAATGTCTCCTGAAAATTAGTTTATTGATTACATAAACCTCAGTATTAAGCCTAATTCCACCAACAATAAAATATTGGTAGTTTTCACAATTTTTTATCTTCTTAGATGGATTAATATCCTTTCAATCCATTGTTACTTAAGATTTTAATCCCATATCGACGATCTTCACCCCTCTTGTTAATAGGTTTTCATCCTACGAGGTTTCTCATTCCTTCTTCATTATTTTTCTATTCAAGACATGGTTTATTCATCATGTTTTGATTAGATATAAATCTTTTTTTATCTTGATATAAGATTCTAGATATAGATATATATTTTATTGATCATGATCATTTAAATATTGATTTAGGGTTTTAGTTCCAGAACCCATTCTATATCGTTATGCCACTAAAATTTTGGAGATTATGGTTGAGAAATAATTTTTCAATGAAGTGAGGTAGGAGGAATATAACTCAAATCTTGAAGACTTTATATAAATTACATGTATGTAATTATGGAGTTTGTATTATATTTTTAGTAATATTATTATTTAGATAAATTAATTATTTATGTAAATTAATTTATTGAGTAAATATGAATTGGGGATTTTGGGAATTATGTATTTGGAGAGAATTGAATATATAATTAATTATGAAAAATAGTATTTATTGATTTGAGGTATTAAATTTCAAGAATTAATTATATGGTATTGTGATTGAGAGTTGAGATAATTAAATGTTGAATTAATACTGATAATTTGAGTTTTCTATATTGAATAATTAATTTTTTTTGTACATAATTAATTGAGGAAATAATTAATGGGTTTAATTTATTATGTAATTGTTGAGTTAACAAATTAAAATATTGTATTTCATAAAATTTTATATTTAGTAAATGAATTAATGTTGACAATTAATTATGGAATTAATAATGTGATTAATGGTAACATGGTCATTTAGATGTGAGTTAATGAATGGTAACACAGTCATTCTAATGTATATTGAATGAATGGTAACATAGTAATTTAGTTATTAATTAATAAATGGTAACATGTTCCTTTTAAGGTGAGTTATTTTAATGGTAACTTGGTTATTTATTCGTCCATTAATGAATGGAAACTTGATCACTCTATTCGGTAATGTGTGAATGGTTACATGGGACTTCATTCATTAATTATATAATGGTAATAATGAAATTGTGAGATAATATATCACCTATGAATAATTTATTCAATGGCCTAAACTAAAAACAGTATTGAAGTACATGTTCCTATAGTAACGTAAAGGTTATGTGGTTCAATGATGATTACTTGATAATGACGTTACTAATTACATATGATTTTTATTACTTTATTTATATAACTAATTAAAATATTAGTTGTTTGGATATTTTTTAGACACTATTGCTAGTGGCCAAGGTTGTTTTATTCAAACCCTACTTGAGATGCTTAATAGGTAGCTGAATAGACACTTTTATTTATAGATTGGTTAAGGGAAAAGACCCTGAGATAGATGGCTGATTTTGGATGGATCATGGATGATTGAACCAGAAGTTGTTTGGAACCCACGTGGTGAGACATCAATGTTTTTTTAGGGATCATTTTATACACTTCACATGTACATTGACAATTCATATTTTCTTCTTTCATTTATATATTGTATTTATTGTTTTTTATCATGACATATTGGTATTGTTCATGTTTATATGTTATTCTGCTGTTGTTAATTATTGTTTCATCTGTATTACTATGATAACAGGGGTTATAGACTATCTATTATTGATATATGAAACCATCACTACTATTTTTATACCTCTTGCATGTGGAGAGGCACACTGGTTGTCATGTGGCCCTCTGGCTTGTGGAACTGGAGCATACCACTCGGGATGGTACGATTCAACTTTCCATTACATTATGATCTCCTCTAAAGATATTTGGGATTTCATCATTAGTTGTAAAACTAAACCTTCAGTTATATTACTTGATATAATATGTCTACGTTTTCATCCAATATATACCTAACAATAAGTCATAAGGACCCAACAGAAGCACAATGAAATCCAAAATAATGTCATTCCCCCTGATTGCTATAGAACATGATTTTCACATAATGGATTGAAATTATCTATGTCAATGAGGTGTTTTATGATTCTAAATTGATGGCATCGTCTCACCATGTAAACCCATCTGATCAATGATATGGGAATAAATAATTTCATTGGACATTCCAATATCTATCACATATTTTATTTTGGTTGAATTCAAAATAATCATACCTGTCAACATCAAAGGTCTAGATTGATCACCCAAAGTAATTTTTTATGATCTGAATTATCTATTACTCATTTTACAATGTTATATTTTACCTTTTTGATATTGTACTCTTTGGGAAGCCATGGTATTCCTAGAATCACCATGGATTTTAAAGTTTTTATGGTGAAATTTGTTCAACTACACTCATCCCATCGAATAATATGATGTATGAGAATCATGAGATTTGTCTCTTGAACCTGAACATCGTCCATTATGAACAACCCTAAAAGAATCCCATATAGTTTCAATTTTAAAATTCTCTAGGTGGTGTCATACAATATTACTTCATGTGATCAAAATATCCAATTTAAAAGCACCCAATATTACTCCTCGGTTTAGGAGGATGATTTAATGGTACTTCAATATGGTTCTAATTCATAAAACTACCTTTAAAATTGGTTCCCCTCTTCTTATTATTCCTCGAATTAGAGTTCCCACCATATCACATAGGTATATTCATTCTTCCTCAAATGAAATTTCTGAATATATTCCTTTATGGCACTATTTAGCTATTTACCATCACTGTACAATCTGATATTCTATGCATAAAAGTATTTGAGTGAATATCTATCCTCAACAAAAATTAAATCATTCATTCATTTAATAATGTACATAAATTAAATTCATATTAAAATATGACTAAATTCAAATCTTTAGATACATAGTCTGTCAATGTGATATTATATTCCTTCAAACTGAAGAAGTATGTTGTACATGAATTCCTAAATGTGTTAGGATTTAATATCTTAAAAAAATTATTTAGAATCCCCCTTGTTATTTCATGTTCTTATTTATCATGAATGGATAAATTCACCCATTGGAATTCATGATATTGACTCTAATCTATTGATACCTCGCCTTGAGCTCAGCTGGTGTGCAAATGAAATCAATGGTTTTATTCATCATTTTGACCCACTCTTATACTTTTTCCTATTTTAAATCAAAAAAATATGGGTGGATAATTCTTTTATAATTTAAACAAATGAAGCAATTTCTTTATTTCATCCATTATGTTCCCTCTATTTATGTCATGAAAATACATGTTATTACTCTGATCCAACTATTCATTCATATGTGGCTCAATTGAAACCACATTCTCAATTGCTTTTTTCAATTTCATTCTATGGCCTTTACCTGATTAAATTTCATACAACCAAAAGAAAATTAAATTTATTATAACTCTATAAAAACTAAAGGTTTAGTGATTTTTAATTTTCCAAATCACAAATATCAGCACACGTCTTTTCAAAATCCAATAATTTCTATTGCAAAATCATTTTTGAAATTTTAACTTTGATTTTAAAAATTCAAACCATTTTAAAATATTTTCAAAAATAATAAAATTTTCACCAAAAATCAAAAAATAATTAATGTAAATTAATTTTGATCTTTTAGTTTAAAGGCATTACTATCAATGTATGTTATTCTCTTCTCAAAGCATGAACTTGAGATGATTAGATGAAAAATCCTAGGAGTGACATAAACACTCATTTAAAAGAACACCATGGTAAAATAAAGTTTAGAATAAATATGTTAGATATACCTTTTTATGCTCTATATGTCATGTTACATTGATCTGTATCCTTTATACAATCCCATCATAAGGTTTAAATAATATTGATTTTCCCTCTCTGTGACTGAAAAAGGAAAACCAATTGTAACATGCCAACCCTCACACATTGTACGGGGAAGAAGTGGATGTGCTAGTAGATTTACATTACATCCCAAAGACTCTAATGGTATCTAATAAATATCATGTTCATCATAATAATTTTGGGGTGATTTTTCCATTTTAATATAGAAAAATTGACCCATGATAAAACAACCTTACAAACAACTATACAATGCATGACTACTATAAATAAAAACTAATAAAAAACAAACCAATATTACTATATTAGAGAAAAATGAAGATAAAAGGTAAAAAAGCCCATATATGCTATGATCTAAACTCAAAAAACTCCACCTACTCCAACATATTACACCACATTACCAAACAAAAATATTAAGAAGCATCACTAGAACAATGGGATACTTATCCTTTAATAATATCTTGATATGTGAAACCTTAAAATGCGTCAATGTTCCCATGTGGTGAGTGAGTATAAAACAAAGTAAAATTTTACAAATGAAAAAAACTCATTCCCATCATATAAAATTAATTATAACATTTATATAAATCATTTTAAAATTTATTTATATCATTTTATATCCAACAATAATATTTTAACATGAATGTAAAGAAAACTATCCTTTAAAAACATTTTTAAGGAATATATAATAAAATAATTTAACAATGATCTCTATTTATTATTTAGAATATTCATTCCCATGTCCACATGCATCCAAAACACACACAGACACACAGTCTAGCTATGTGTTACCATTAATATTGGAACTTCTCGTCCATACTCTATCTCATTCATAGTGTTACCTCATATGAATTATTCATCCCATTCAAATCACATCCACCCATTATTACCAAGTCATGTCAACCTATTTAAATAAAATTATTTCCCCAAATTTAATGAAATTAAAATAATAAATTACATTCCCCAAGCTAACCAAAATTTTAATATCACTATATTAATGTTATAAGAAACATGTTTTTTCTAAAAATTATTCCAATTTCCATGATTTCAAAAACCATAATTCAAATGAGAATTTCCATAAAATAAAAAAAAATATATATTTCAACATCTATTTTATGAAATTGAACCAATTTGATATCTAGAATTCACACTCCAATCAAACGAATCTGAGATTTCAGCCACCACCCACTAAAACATAGGAGAAAAAAGGTGACAACAACATCCCAAACCAATCATAAATCTTCTAGATCTCAACATATATAACGTTACCTTCAACAAAAATAAATAAAACCCCATCATGATTTCTAGGATTCATCATCTATCCATTGTTAATATATTAGATCATTATTTTCATAATAGTGGATAAGAATATATCTAATAAAAATGGTCAAGAAAAATCACTTATCAACCAATCTAAATCTCCCATGTACCTTGTATCTCCCGTAGATCATTCCCAAAACAAATAGAAACACTTATAAATCCTTGAGGGGAAGTGGAATTCATGTTAGGTGATAAATACAGAAAAATAGTTATTCTGGATATAGTCTAACCTGTATCTACATTTTATTGATCTATTATTTCATAGTGCATTGTTTGGGAACACTATTTGGGAAACCATGCACTAGTCATTCGTGATCTCCTACCTCAAACCACACCGTGCCAAATAGGATCAAAATGATTGACAAAATTTTTAAAAAAAATAATTACCCTCTTTTGGGAATTCAATGGTTTATCCTATAAAGTTAAACGTATTGGAAAAACATTTCACCTCACTATACACCAACCTAGTCCACATTGTATATAATTCATGGTTTCCTAGATGTATTTCATGGTTAATAATAATTGTTCCCATCATGTTCACCTTATGAAAATCCAAAATAATTTTCAATATATCCTCATATCCTCATGAATGGTTACCCAATAATATTATAAACATATTATAAATAAATTAAGGTTTAATTAATTGAAACTGAGGGTGATATAGAATATGATTATTTCAATGAAAATGTCATGAAACAAATTTATTTTCCTTTAATTAATTAAATTTCAAATACATTATAATATAAAAATCCTAATTTTATTGTCTAATAAATTTATGAAAATTATAATGGTAATTTATATGATTTTACGTTGAAATCAATTCGTTGTGTACATTATTCTTTATATGGTTCTTGAACATTGATTACATTGACAGTTTTTTCTCTTATAAACAAAGGATGGGTGGTTATGTTATTTACCATATTCGTGTGGTTCTATTATAAACCATGTATTGGTAGTTATATGATATACCAAGTAAGTTTGGGTCTATGATAGCTATCTAATACACTAGGTACTCAAGAGAATGAATTTCACCACATTTGTTATTCCATTATTATAATTGATATAAAGATAATATTCCAAGATAAAAAAGAATTTTTTGTTATGATTTCAATGGGTAAAAAAAATTTATTTATCAATATTTACCTCACATAGAACATGATTTATGGAATCCCAGGAATCCTTATTTTATAATGCCTACTTCCATTTTTTAATTTTTGAATATCCATGTATTTCTGAAAATGAATATACATAATTGATTACCATATACATTGATTTTGTAATTGTAACCTCATTGTCTTTTTATTCATGCCGATGAAATATAATTTTAAATATTTATGTTTAACATTACAGATCATTTGAGCTCAAACTTTCTATGTTTTCATTTCCCGTAGTTTATAAAGAATGTTATTTACTGAATAATGTATGAAATGGTTTTATATGGATGATGATGATTTTAATGACTAAATGTGATATAATAAAATGTGGGTTATTTTGGAGAAATTATCATTTCAAAAAATTTGTACTAATTATGTTAGAGTGTTTCCTTATTATCAAAAATTAATAAACTAAAGTGTCCTTTGGTATGTAAGTGATCTACTATATCCTCTTCATATTATATGTTTTGGAGGGGGAAAATTGGGTCCCATTCCACTGAGTCAATGTAAAAAATGTAATCTTTATGATTTTAGGAGCAGATCTAGGATTTTAGGTTTATGGATTTTATAAATAACATATATCCATATCCTTATCTATAAAAAGGAAAATGAAATCACAGATCCTGCGAATAGAGAACTACCATCTCATGAACCAATGTAATTCATTTTACATCACAAACTCTCATGGATAGAGATGATGATTAATTAAATATTTAATTATTATATTTATGAAATATTGATAATCCTATAATTATTTTGTCTAATATAAATTCTTACATACTAATCCATTGGGAAATGATAATGTCACTCACGTGTATTTGTTGACTACCAACTCCATGATGTGATTTGAATCATTAAACATAATATTTTGGTAATGTATGGAAATAGTTATATATATAAATAATAATGATGATATATATAACCATAAAAATTATTTTAAAATGGATATATTATAGTTTACATTAGGTTTTTCCATCCCTTAGGAAAATTGATACAACCTTCATACATACATATGGCCTACCATATCAATGAAAGAGGTAATTAAATTACTGTATCTAAATTTTATTGGGTTCATATAAATATTTTTTTTGTGATTATTTATGATACTAATATCATGGATAACAATATAGAGTTGATTTAACCATGATCTTTGTAAAATTACTGAAACTACCAAACCAAAACATAAATGAAAAATGAAGCAGTTATTACCCAATTTTTGATTTTAATAATGAATTATTAATACATATGTAATAATGGATTATAAGTGAATCAAATGTTATATGATATATTTGATTATGGTTCTATAATATATATTTAGTAAAATTATATTTATTACAAAAGTTATTAAAATATATATGAAGTAATATGAGACTTCTATCAACGGTCATTTATCTCAATTTCATTTGAGTGACTAAAATTCCATATTAACCACTTGTTTATTTCATTTGGTGTATATACATACCATGATTATATTTTATGATAATTAATATAAAAGTATTTGAATTTACATATACATATTTTTTTTCATTCATGGGTATTATGATTCCAAAATTTCCAAACTGGTAAAGGATTTATGTTACAAGTCATTGTTTGTTGGGGATGTAAATAATTATATTTTTAATGTTGATATATATATATATATCATGAAACTCGTTTATTTTATTATCCTTTATCTATTTCATAAACATAAATTTTTACAATCAATTTTTTAATTTATGTACTCTAGTTTCAAAAGTAGTTTTATGGAAATTCGATTTCATTTCTCCTTTTAATCGTAAAAATTTTCTCTTTCACATCCATATGTTCTAAAAATGTTTTTAATAATGTTTTTATTATAATTCAATAATTTTTCAAATATATAATTACCCAATTATAAATTTTCACAATATGTTTAAATTGTTTAAAGAACTGAATATTCAATGCAATTTTTTTAATTATTTGGGATTTTTACGAATCTGCAACAATTGATGGCATATAATTCTAAGGCCCAGTGTGCCCTGAATGAATTTATAATATTTTTTGGATACTTTTAGTAAAATCGAGGGCATAAATTTCAATCTTTTTAACCTGTGCTTAGAATTGAAATCCTAGAGCACCATTGAATCTGTAGCACTAATATTCACTTAAGGGAATATTCACTTCGACCGTTGTAGGTCAGGAGAAAAGGATAGTTTTTGTGACTTTTAAAGAAATAATAAAATAAATTGTTATTTTATTTCTTTTTCTTTTCCCTACCACCTGTTGAGTAGTAGTGGTTTGGACCACAAAGGTGTTCGTAACTTTAATAATGGGGTGTTAATCACACAATTACACTTTAGTTTCATAACCAAACCTCATGTAATTAAGGAGACACATTAATTATGTCATTTATTGAGGAACATTAATTACATAAACTAATGAATCTCATTAATTATTCAGTGTGTTACTCACCCTTTCTCCCATATATTTATATGGACCATTGGTTTATTGTTTTACATGGATTCATCAAACAAGGAACCCCATGAGCAGTGAAAACATGCCTACAACCACCAATGATTGTACGATTGATGACACCCATTGTTAGATCGATACGAAGTTCAACGGACGATAAACACCGATGACTGTGAAATCACCAACAAATCATGAGATAGGGGTTATCATTTAATTAAACATTCTCCCTTGATTCTATATCTCAATATTGAATTTGCAGGAGGTTGTTGTGGGTTATTTTAATGGGGTTCATTATTATTAAAATGTTCTGAATAATAACCTCATTCATGTTTTAACGCTAATGCAGAGGGCACGAGAAAAACAAAGAAATTCATGGACCCTCATTTGCTTGTTTTTTTACTACCTTCTTCATGGATGGATTTCCCAATTTGAGGGAAGCATGAGACAAAACTTCATAATATTGATGCGTTGATCTGGGAGGCCCATATGAACAGACGACACCATGAATGGACCACCAGAGCGTGTCTGGTGGCCTATGGAGACAACTATATGAGTGGAATGCTGGTGGTGGGTGGATTTGGAAAACAACAACCGGAAATGGCTGGTTGGAATTCGGTGCATCACCGCACGCCATAACGACTGTATTGAGCCAACCTCATGGGTGAAGGGTGGAATCTGCAGGTGCTGACAGTGGTTGGAGGGGAAGCACAACCACACGTCGTGTCGCGTTGCACCGAATAAAATGGACTCGCATATGTATGGACATCTGGGTCAAGCGGTCCACCTTCAGGTGGGCCAGGCCTGATGCAGGTCATCCGAACGAGCTAGACCCGCAGCCCAGTGGGCCAATGAAGGTGGGCCGAGCCCCACCCACCGGTTCGAGCCAAGCACGGCCCAAGCCTGTGAACTAGTTGGGAAAACCCTTCCGGGATGGACCCAGTGAAGTGGGCCAACCATTAATTGGCTGAACCCAGGCGTGGTCAAGTAGACCCCGAGACCCATTGCGTCGCACCATCCAGACCGAGTCGGAACGACATGAGACCCAACTGCCTTGGATAAAAATATCACTCATTATGGAAAAACCAGGTGTCTTTATGAATGGCCATTAGTGGCATTGTAACCCTTTTTTAGAAACAGTACTTTTGGCATATTCCAGTGTGCCCAATGATTCGGGCTAGACTGGGGTATGATCGCCCCCGTTTCATGGAAAGGGGTGTAACTAACAGACCGAGTGTCTGATCCATGCGTCGTCTATGGAATAAGGACCATTATTACAAGGTGGTTCATTGGGGACACTTTAAATGAGTTTTTATAGATATTTTCATTCAACATGGTTTGGATCGGACAATAATCCAACCAGGCCTTTTTATAAAAGTTTAAATATCTCACACGTCTGGCCTCCGATCGACCCATCGTCTATCACGTTGGGACCCCTATGATGGGTGGTCCATTGGGAATGTTTTTTTTAACTTCATAATAGTTGAGGAATATCTGAGGGCGGAACATCAGAGTCATCCGGATATCGGTTGTGCTTCGTGAGGGAATATAGTGGCTGGTTGGGACATGTTGAAGAAGAGCAACCAATGTGGGTTAGTTGTAGATACTCCAAAGTGGGATGATCTAGTTGTACGACTAATCAACCGTACTTATAAATTTGCGACCTTGATGGGTAAGCACCAACGACCATTATGGGTGAGCACCATCGACCAATATGGGATAACACTAGTGACCAATACAGGTCAGCATCCAAGAAACAATACAGGTTAGCACCAGCGACCAAAACAAGTCAACATTTAGCGACCAATACGGGTCAGCATATAATGGACTATACGGGTCAGCAGTAGATTTACTAAGGATATGATGATCTGGATCAACGACTAGTCATTTCTATCCCAATAACCATGATGTAATATCATTAGTGTGAACTATCAACTTTTCATGTCATTCACGATTTAGATCATACTTGAGATATTAACGTTGTGGTATTCCCTGGGATTTATTATTTTTGAGATTACTATGATCCCTTTGGATGACTTATGGTCCCTTAATGGGTATTGTTACACTAATCCTTCTTGGTCTCTTCCCACACATGTTTATCTAGGGGAAACTACTGACGCTCTGAGGTAGAATTTGGAGTTTCATGACTTGGGGGAGCTCGGTGTGATGGGAGAAGACGAGATCCACTTCTTTGAATTCAGACTTACAACTACTACATTCCAGGTAGAGCTCTAGGGCAAATATCAAATATTTGTTTTCTTTTTTTCAGTTTCTTGTGATGGTATTCCGACCCACTATTTTTCAGTTTACAACTGTACTTGTGGTTGTAGTTTATTCTCGTGGTTATACATACTTTTTTCTGTTTTTTACATCACATTCCCTCTTTTGAGTGTGTACAGCTCTATTGAAATTCCATCTGTTTTCTAGAAAATTCTTCAAGTGCTAGTCACCAAACCTTGGTCTATGGAAGGCAGGCTTGGGGTAGCCATGTCTGAACCTCGTGGGGTGGGTTGTCATAATGGGGTATCAGAGGGTGGTATGTTCTAGTATAAGTACTAAGAGTCTAATTTTAATGAGGAAATTGTAAAAATTGTAATGATATTGGTTTTTTGTTCTGGGGTCCAGTTTTGGTGTGATGGTCAATGTATCCATACAACAGGACCTTGAATTCTGTTTTCTAACTTAGAACATGAATTCATTGGTTTCTACTGTTTTTAAAAGTTAACTTTATCTTTCTTGAGACAACTAAACAGGTATAAATTATTGATTTTGGCTCATTTGTTTCATATAGGATGCCTCCACGAAGACAACCATCCAAGATTCTAATTATAGATAATGAATGTGTCCCACCATGTGAGGATGCATCAGTAAAGTGACCAATCATAGTGATTTCACCATCATGTGGTGTACTAGAAACACCATCACCAATTGAGCTGCAGATGCTACCCGTGGATCATGCTCGTCGGTTGAGAATGTTGCATGACTTCCAGATAAGGAAGCCTCCAAGGTTTCAAGGCGAGATGGACCCCCATGCACTAGAGGACTGACTTGAAGCAGTTTCATGGGTCTTTGGCATAGTAGAGACAATGGATGAGCAGATAGTGATCATCGCCGCTGGACTTATATATGTATCGGCAGGATGGTGGTGGAGATCGACTCACAAGGTGTATGAGAAGATAACCCCCACTAGGCTGTACTTTGAGAGAATTTTTAGGGTGGAGTTATTGCTAGAAGCACAATGATATGTGCATATTATGGAGCTTCTACTTCTACAGAAGGGTAGCTAGACTATGTCTCAATAATCCGAGAGATTTACTAGCCTCTCCCGATACTCGACCGACATTATATGTGACCCTTACATTAGGTACCAGACCTTTGAGTATGGGCTATGATAAGAGATCAGTGTTGCGAATGTTTCTCTCAGCATCCCGATGCAGGATATGGGACTAGAGCGAGCTTTACTGATGTAGATATTCATTTCCGGGGAAAACATCCAGTGAGAGGCCCTACCGAGTGACAGGTAGCAGAGTCCAATATATCTGGAAGTATATAGATGATGATGAATCCCAAATGGGCTAGACCATTTAGAGGCCGATCCTGAGACACGGGGTCAGAGGTGCGTGGATCGAGAGAATGAGGGAACCTTCATCAAGGCATGATCTTTTTTTCCAATAGGGACAGGGTCATAGAGCTAATGACTATCTAACTCCCCGTGCAGATGCTCGAAAAATGGTGGAGGGACCACCAAGGCAGTGAAAGTGGTAGGAGTATGATCCTAAGGTAGGCAATGAAGAAGGTAGGGGAGCAGGACATGCAATAGAAGTTGGTTGGGGTCACGATTCACTACCACCACCACACCCTAGTGGTCCACCATGAGAATAGTGAGTAGGTGGATGGGGACAGTCCCTGATAAATGTAGTAGAGGATCATGATCCTAATATTCCTAAGATGATAAAATTTACAATATTTATCTTCTCTACTTTAGCAGTAGTGCTTATCGACATCGATGCTCTCCATTCATTCGTAGTTGTGAACTTAGCTCGGTACACTAAGATTATGAATGAGATTTTCCTCGAACATTACATTTGGATACTCTTATGGGGGAGATTCTGCTATCACACACCAGCACTGATAGTGTGATCTTACTCTCAAAAGAGAATCTTTCAGATGGGATCTTCCAGTAGCAACATTGAATCCGTATGATGGCATTCTACGAATGGACTGGATATCAACATTTCATTCATTGATTGACTTCCTGATATGTACATAATAATGTATGCACAAAGATTGAGGAGAGTTTTCCTTTGTGGGTGAGAATAAAAACAGATCACCATGAGACAGACATGCACTAAGGAGGGTTTAGTCGATTATATATCAGATGGCTTGTATGACCTTCGACATGGTGGATGATGTGTGTCCACAGTTACTAATGGTGGTGGATGAGTATGAAGACGAATTTCTAGAATAAGATCCATGACAACCTCCTTGATAATAGGTAGAAATCTATGTTGACGTGTACCCATGAACATCACTTATATCTACACAAGCATACCAGATGGGTCCTGTAGAGATCTGGGAGAAGAGGGTACAGTTTGGGGACTAATGGGAGAAGGGATTCATAAGGCCTAGTGCTTCTCCATGGGAATCCTCGGCATTGTTTTCCAATAAGTTTGACTGAATGTTGAGCCTATGAGTAGAATTTCAGCACATGAACCATGTAACCAGGAATAACATGTATCCTAAGCTAATGACTAAGGATATTTTTTATCAGATGAAAAGAGAGAAAGGGTTCTCGAATAAATAACTCTAGTTAGGCTATCATCATCTTAGGGTACGGGATGAGGAAATACCGATGAAATCCTTTAGATGTCGGTATGTCCATTACGAGTTCTTGGTTATGACTTTTGGCATGACCAATTCTCCAGTAGTGTTCATAGGGGTCATGAATAGGATATTACAGAAATACCTCAATCCCTTTGTGGTGATATTAATAGACAAAATCATGGTGTACTCAGCGTCTGAGGAATAGAACATTGTACACTAGAGGACAGTTCTAGACACACTCTATGAGCATAAGTTATATTGGAATCTCTCAAAAGGTCAGTTCTGGATATGGAATGTCCACTTCATGGTACATGTCATCTCATAGGATGGAGTTATAGTGGATTCATCGAAGATAGTAGTGGTTCTTTCTTGGGAACCACCTAGGAGTGTTAATGAGGAGTGGATATTCCATGGATTAGAAGGATATTATAGGAGGATCATACCCAATTTCTCTAGAGTAGCAGTACATTTGAATGCCTTGATGATGAATGGGAAACCCTTCCTGTGGTCAGAGACATGCTAGGAGAGCTTTCAATAGCAAAGGCAGAGCTTGACTAGTGCTTCGTTCCTACGGTTTCCAGAGTATGGAACTGACTAAATGGTATACTGTGATGCATTAGAGACCAAGAATTAGTTGCGTCCTGATGTCAGGTGATGCAATGATTGCTTATAGATCATGACAATTGAGGCCTCGTGGGCATAATTATGCAACTCATGAATTGGAGTTGGCATATGTACTCTCCGCACTGAAGATGTGGTGACACTACTTGATGGGCGAGCGGTTAATAGTTTACTCATACCAAAAGAGTCTGAAATATATATTCAACTAGATAGATCTGAATCTGATACAAAAATGTTTGATATAACTAATCCATGAATAAGAATTTTATATATTTTATACTAATGGAAAGGGGTTCATAGTGGCAGATTCACTTAGCCAGATATCGAGTTCGTAACTAATGAACAAGTCTTCAGAGCTGTTAGCCTTGCATCTGGTATCCAACGTGGATAGAGAAGAGATATTCTATCACCAGTTATTGGTATTTTCCCCTCCACTCCTTCAGGGATTCACAGAGGCGCAACTTGGAGAAAACAATTGTGAGACTAAAGGTGCTCAGATATCCTAAGGACTTGCACCTGAGAGATATTCTGAAGGTGGGGAGCATGCTATCCTTTTCAAAGGAAATACAGCTGTACAGGTAGTTCTATGAGAGAAGGTGATGAGGAAGTTCTATACACCCCCCTTAGCAGTATATCTAGGCATGATAAAGATGTATCACGATCGTTGGAATCTGTACTTGTGGCTAGGGATAGATAAATCTATATTATATTTTTTTTCAAGATGTGTCACTTTCTAGCAGGTGCAGGTTAAGCACTAGGTACTTGAAATCATGACCCTACCACGTGAGATACTACAGTGGATGTGAGAAGGTATATTGATGGACTTCATTTTGGTGATACCACATATGTCTATAGAGAACAATAACATCTGGGTGATCATTAACTGACTCACCATGTCGGCCCACATCGTTGCTATTCGAGAGAAGGGTTTGGTAGAGAGCTTATGACATCTCCACATTCAGGAGATCATGTGACTTCATGTGGTACCTTCGATGGTAGTATAAGACTATGGAACATGCCTCACATCCTATTCGTGGAAAGGATTACATCAGGCTTTTGGGACACTACTTTACTTGAGCACAATTTTTCACTCGCAGAGAGATAGTCAGACATAGCGGACCATCCAAACCATGGAGGACTTGCTTTGTGCATGGGCCCAAGATTTTTTTTGTGATTTGGAGGACTTCCTACCCTTTTTGGAGTTCACGTAGAAAAACAGATATCACTACACCATTGGTATTGACCTTTTTAGTCATTTTATGGATGACCATGCAGATCGACCTTGTGCTGGACGGATCCAGCAGAGCCTGCCCTCATGGGACCAGATATGGTACATTCTATCACTGCAAAGGTGTAGGTCACCCGAGAGTAGATGATGACCGCATAGAGCCGACAAAAGTCCTATATGGTGATAGGAAATGAAGACAACTACATTTCTAGTAGGAGGCCATATATTCTTTTGATTGTCCCCTCTATGGGGACTACATTGATTTGAATGAGGCAAACAACCCTCAATGGGGTTTATCAGACCATTCTTGATACTTCGAAGAATTGGAAAAATGGTGAATCGCTTGGAACATCCACCACAGTTGGAGAGGGTACATGACGTCTTCCACGTATCACAATTAAGAAGATACGTACATGTCCCATCTCATGTCATCAACCATGGTGAGCTGGATATTGACGACGTGGTGACTTTTACGGAGTACCTAGTGGAGATAGAAAATCAATAATAATGGACACTTCATTGGTGGTCTATTCCAAAGGTTAAATTCTAGGACAGCATGACAATATATAGGAGAGAACATGTGAGCGAGAGGCTATTATGTGTTCCCAATAACCCTCTTTTATTTTTGCGTAGAATGGTTTGACATTAGTGGACGTAAATCCAAAAGGTGGGGAGAATGTAAAGACCCAAAAATTTCATGAAAGTTTTTTTAAATTATTCTGGATTTTTACAAGTATGAAATAATTTATGGAACAAAATATTGAGGGCTGGTGTTCCATTAATTAATTTATAATATTTTTGGGTACTTTTAGTAAGGGTGTGGGTGGCATTTTCTATCATTTGATCTTGTACAAATAATTAAATTTTGAGGGCATTGTTGAATATGTATCATCAAGACTCTCTTATGGAAAGACTCACTTTGAACATAGTAGGTCCAGAGAAAAAGTTAGTTTTTGGGACTTTTAATGAAATAATAAAATAACATTTATTATAATTTTATTTATATTTATTTTTCTTACCACCTATTGAGCGGCAGTGGCGGCGAACACAGAGGTGGTCATACATTTAATCATGGGGTGTTAATTAAACAGTTACACTTTGGATTGATATACACCCCTCACGTAATTAATGAGACACTTTAATTGATTCAATTAATGAGGCACATTAATTAAATCAATTAATGAATATCATTAATTACTCATCATGTTACTCACCATTTCTACCCTCTATTTGTATAGATATTAGGATTATTTTTTTGCATGACTTCATCAAGCGAGGAACCCATGATGAATTGACACAACACCTTCTACCAGCAGAGAACAGAGGGTTGACGAATTCCTTTTTAGGATCAATTCTATGGTCGACAGATGATGAATGCCAACAACTAGGATCACCCCAATGAATCACGAAGTATGTGTTGTCTTTCAAATCAATATTTTCTCAGTTTCTATTCCTCTCTCTTGAATTTTATGGAGGCTTTTGCGTGGTATTTGAACGAGGTTCATTATTTTTAAAATGTGATGAATAATTACCACTATCTTGTTTTAACGCTAACGTGGAATGAGCGGGCCAAAGGAACAAGGATCAAACCCTCTGCTGATAGTTTTGTTGTTGTGTTCTTCAAGGTTGATTTTCACAATTCAACAACTACATGAGATTGAATGTCATGTTGTGGTGGTCGTGATTCGGGAGGTCCATAGGCAATGAAGACACCAAGAATGGACCACTAGAGCACGTCATGTGGCCTGTGGAAACAACCGCCAGAGCATCATACTGGCGGTGACCTGAGGAGGCTCACGACAACCAGCCGTGGGTGGGGGGAAGGAAGCACGCCATCGTGTGCTGTATTGGAATGAGAAGGTTGGAACAAGAATACAGCGTGGGAGAAGGGAATCACCTGTAGGCATCGCCGGTGAAAACATCCACGGCCATCGAGCCACGGCAGGAGGGGGCGACGTGGCCTCACACGGTGCTGGATGAAATGACCCCGCATCCATGGGGCCTGCTGGGAGAAGTGGGCCTCCATCAGGTGAACCAAGTTGGACAAAGGCTGGAAAAAAATGGCCTTACCCACCTAGTGGGATGGGCATGACCTGCGGCTTAGAGGGCCATCACGGGTTCGCCGAGCCCCACCCGGTGGGCCGGGCCAACCGTGTCCTCGGCCCGCGAACCAGCTGGGATGACCCCAGATGACCGGATCCAGTGAACTGGGCCAGCCCATAAGGGATCAGACCCGAGAAGGGTCAGGTAGACAATGAGACCTGTTGTGTCCGGCCGACCTGTATGAGTCGGACTAGGCCCAGACCCAACCAGTCCCCGAATAAAGAAACACATGTAACTGACAAACTGGGTGTCTATTTGAAATGATGTTAGTGTCTTTGGGACACCTTTTGGGAAATGGTCCCTTTGGAATATTCTAGAGGGCCTGACCAAGAGGGGAAGGACCATTGTACGATCACCCCTATATCACCAAATGTGGTGTAACTAACAGAGAGGGTGTCCCATCAACGTTCCATTTATGGTATAATGATCCTTATTACAAGAAAGTCCATTTAATACACTATAATTGTGTTCTGATAGATTATGACATGCGACCAGGGATGAATCAAACATGAATTTGAACCGGGCCCATTTTACAAAATTGGCCATGTCTCATAGGTCAGGTGTCTGATCGACACGTCTTCTCTTATTTTAGGACCCCAAGGATGTGGCGGTCCCTTGGGTATGATTTTTGTGGGACATTGTATAGGATTATAAAGGAACGATGGTGTGAGGAGAAGAGTCTTCTGAAGATCAGGTGTGCTTCGTGCAGGAATCTAGTGGCTAGTTGTGAAATGAGGAAGAAAATCGACCAATTTGTGTCAACATCAGAAACTCAAGAGTGGGATGATCTAGTTGTACAAATATTCATCCCTACATCTGCATATGTCACCAAGAAGGGTATAAAACAATGACTAATACAGGTTAGCACCAGTGTCCAATATGAATTGGCACCAGCGACCAATACTGGTCAGCCCCAAGCAACCACTACAGGTCTGCACCAGTGACCAAAACTAGTCATCATCTAGGGACCAATATAGGTCAGCAACAGTGGCCTATACGGATCAGCAGTATAGTTACAATGGATAGGATAATTTGGATTTATGACTAGTCATATCTATCCAGTAACCTTGAAGTGATAACGTTAGAGTGGGCTATATATTATTCATGTGCTTCAAAATTTATATAATTCTTCTGATATTACCATTGTAATTGTAATTGTGATGTTTTCCTTTGTGTATTATTGTGAGACCATTGGGGTATCGGGGTCCCCTACTAGCTATTTATATACTCACCCCATCCTGGGCTCATCCCACAGAAGTTTTTCTGGTGCAGACTGCTAATAATCCAAGGAATACATTGGAGGATTGGGACTTGGTGGTACTTTATGTGATTGGATAAGTCGAGATCCACTTTTCCGACGTTAGACTTACAGATAATACACACAAGGTAGAGCTCCAGGGTAGATGTGATAGCTATTTTCTTTCTTTTTAGTTTCCTAGGCTTGTATTCTAACCCATTTTTTTAGTTTACAGTTGTAATTGTGGTTGTACTTTACGCTTGTGGTTATACCTTCTTTTGTTTGTTGTTTAATTTATATTAACTCCTTGAGTGTGTATAGATCTCTAAGGTAATTCCTTAGAAATTCAGGAAAATAAATCAAGTGCAAGTCACCCACCTCTGGCTTATGGATGACAGGCTAGTGTTAGTTATATCCAGGCCCCGTGTGACAGGTTGTGACAAATATAATCTTCTTCCCTTTTTTAAAAAAATATCATTCGGATTTTTACCACAAATTTGAGGGGAATATTAATTTTAAAATGTACACCATCAATTACATTTACCATCATCATGACTGATCAATTATTTAAAAAATAATTCAAAAGTTTCCAAGGTAATTTTTATAGAATTTATTTTATTAAATATATTATAATTTTTTATATTTTAAATTTGTATTTATAAAGTGGAAAGGTTATCTTGCACATGAAATGTTCCAACAGATCTTTCCAAAAAAATATTCCATATAAAATGAACTATTTTTATGTTTCATAAGTTACTCATGGTATATTATCCAAAGATATTATACGTATTATTTCATTGGATGATTATTATTATTTCTAAAAAATTCAGACTCATTTCATTCCCATAGTTTATTCATTAGTTAACTGTTTTTGATACTCAATTATTATTAGGGTTAATGATATGATAAATTTTTTAATATATTATGGTGTAATAATTTATGTATTATTTGATGAGTGGGACAATATATCCCCAAAAAGAATTGGGTGATGATTAATTATATTTGACATCAATGGGTATATGGAAGGTTATCCCATGTACAAAAGAGGGTTACCCAAGAGGTTATCCAATGCCCGATGTAGGTAGATGGGTGGCTATCGCAAGCCAAACATGTTACAAATTTCATGGTAGGTAGTCATTATATAAGATATTATACACTTATATGTATTCCACAAACAATGTCTTATACCAATATTATTATATCATGGATTATGTTTTTTTAATCAATTATGAATCATGTATAATGAAATTTTAGGACATATGAATGAACTCATGTTTATGATATATGATTTATTGGGTGCTGTTTTCAAATGTTATTCTCATGTTCAAATACCCTTATCAGGATGTTATATTGATATCACATTTGTTTACCCCTAACGATCATCTATGTTCACACTTTTTTATGTTTCCATTCCAATGGTTATGAAGAATACTATAATGTAAGATATGACTGAGAAGGTTTCTAGTCCGGAATAATGGAGTGGGAGGTAATTTAGTTCACATATGAATAAGTCTTTTACATATCAAAGATTCCAAAGGGAATGAAAACATATTTTATTCATGAGGATTATTATATAATGTAATGAATATTAATCTATTAAGATTTGATATCTATGCTTGAAATGTGTGGTTCATAATAAAATTACTACCAAAATTATTAATGATATTGAATCACCACTGAATTCCCATAAACAAAGTGAAGTTGGTATCACCTCATGATTCCAATAGTGGTCTAGGCATCAAATCTCAAGACACTTAATTATCACATGAGTGATAAATAATTGTCCAATGAATTATATGGGGTATATAACCCCACTCATCATCATATATAAATATTTATGTTTTATGTTATCAATCATTCAAGATATCATGAATTAATAAGGGATGAAAATGAGTTTCATTCATCACATCATAAACAAGTCCTGAAAAATATGAGTTTCATACTAAATCAATAGCATATCAACAAAATCAACATAAAAATAAAATTTTTTCTGTGAGAATATAATCACACCAAAACAAATTAATAGGTTCCAAGCGCAATGGAAGCATGGGAGGTTCAGTTCCAAACATAAATTTTTGTTGCATATTCAATGAACTATTTGGAATCTATGTGATGATGAATGTCATGATACATGGAATTGAATCAATTAAAACGAAAAAGTAAAAGAAACCTGGAAACAATACAAAGGATCAAATTATTTTGTATACAATTAATTAATGTGAATATGAATTACCTCCAAGTTGATTATTTCATCGTTGATTCATTCGCCCATAGATTTACAGTTGTACCATCATTGCGTTGTAGAGATCATGGGTAGATCTCATCTCGAGTTGATCTACATGTGTTCCACAAATCTCCAGACATCATCGAAGGAGTCTATGGGTTATTGCATGGAAGATCATTATGAATGTAATGTTTTCCATTGATCACCTTGAGAACCACTTCCCAAGCATTATCCTTGATCGAGTAGAGGAGGATTGTTCTCATTCTTGAGATTATTCGTGGAGAGGGATGAAATCCCTAGGATTAAGTGATTTTCTCCAATTAACTTTGCACTACACAATAGGTATTTTTTGGCATTCCCTTGGATAATGAGAGAATACTATAAATGAACATTTATCTCACTAGGGTAATAATAAATTATATTTAAAAGTGCTTTTAATGATTTCATTAATCTGACTGAATCCCCCTTGTCAAATAATGACACCTACATTATTATTTCCAAACATGCACTTACCATTCAAGTTATAGGTTAATATTTTTTAATCAAATAATATTCGATATTATTATTTTTCATTGAACAAATAATTTTTTTCCCATCCTCCTTAATATTTATTAATAATTACTCATACAATGTATTCTACTGAATAAATAGTGAAGTAATAAATGTGATTAGGAATACATGAATAATTAAAAAACCATGGCCAAGACATATATATATTCATCTTTTTAAATAATAAAATTTTTAATAGAGATAATTGATACACTTAATGTGTAACCCTCTAGGCCTCTTTTCTCAGTGGAATTAGGTGAACCTGCAATTTCAATTTTAGCATCTAGAAAGACAACAATGAACCCATATTGAAAATAAGTTAATTCCCTAATGACATCTACCCACATACGAATCCTTACAATGTAATATAATCTTTTTAATAGAATTTCTCTAAACTATAGGTTTGAATTCCAGTTCAATCAACCGATATATTCGATATAACTTTATTCAACTTTCCAAAAATAGATCATTCATATAGAACCCCATGGCCATGGATTTATTTAGGCTATATCATTTCAATAAAATTTTATGAGATATTTTCATTAGTAAACTAACATAAGGGGAAATCCTTTCTCTTATTATTTATTAATGAAACTTTACTCTGGACACACCCAATATATCCTGCATCACCGGGAAAATTTATTGTCATGGTTTTAATATATTCATATATGTGAAAAAACCATAATATCCATTAATAATAATAAGTTTTAACGAAAAATATACATGTCCACAGATAGGAACATCCAATAAAACTTATAAATGTTGAAATCCAACATTCAGATCTCATTCTCATAAAATCTTACTAGTTTTCCAAAAGTGCATACACCATGAGAAGGTTGTTAAATGTACTATAGGTCTCCACCCCTAATAGCCTATATCATTTATGTTCATAAATGGATATCATCTATATATAAAACATATATTCAAGAATATGTTCATTAAATTTTGGGTTTTCAACATAATAGTAATTTTCTATGAACAATTATTGTTACAGATACTCATAGGACATTATGACATACAATGTTACGCAGATGAACAATCCTGGTGTGATAAAGAATTTATTAATATTTAAATCCATGGATATATGTTACCATAAAGTAAGAATGAAATTGGTTCTAGGGGGCCAACTCCAATAGTCTAAATGTTGTTTATAAGAGGATATTTAGAAGAATGTGTTAAGGTGTAAATAATTTTTATGTTTTGAAATAGTTATTTACTTTAAAAATATCCCACATAAAAGAAAAATATGGGTAACTAATTATGATAAAAGGATATTGAATGTGAGAGTGGATTCTAGAAGGTGGACATTTTGAGCTTTTTAGGAGTAAACATTATGGTTTTTGTGTAGTATGAAGTGGGGGAGTGTTCATATTTAATAAGTGAAATGAAGGAATATTTTTGATAAACCCATTACATTCCCGTAATGGTATGTCACTGTTCAATGGAAAAATACACCACAATTTTTATAAAAGGGGTTTTGGGTGTGATAAGTCTAATAGAACCTCAATTACACTATTTTAAACACGGTTTAGACATTTTTCATCTATTTTAACACTAGATATTCACATTTTACAATTTTGGTTCATTCTATTGTAATTAGTTTTTACCCTATCAATTAATATTTTATTAAAAAATATAACTATTATAAGAAAAAATGATTTCATATAAAATAAATTTCAGGTACATAAATTCTACATTAAATTTTTAAAAATATAAAATTTTCTTTTAAATTAAAATATTAATATATATGAATTTTTTTTTGAAATAAATTATTATTTTTGACATTATGTATTTTTAATATTATTCAGCATTGATTAATAATTTTATTATTTCTAATATATCTTTTTAATATATAAAAATCATATCAATGACATTATATAAAATAAAATAAATATTTATTTGAAAAAAAATTCACATCATAAATAAAATAGTTTTTTTGAAATAACACATTCACATTTATAATTGGCACTAATTATAATATTATTAATCACCATTTTACACCTAAAATGATATTGAAATTATTCGATAATTTCAAAATGTTGACCAAAAAATTTAACTAAATTTTCTTATAAATAATAAATATAATTGCTAAAAAATTATTTTTAATATAAGAAAATATACTTTTTATGAGTTTAATATTACTTATGTTTCTAAAATGTCGAAATTTATTTTTATAAATTAAAAACATTATTTATAAATAATTTTTATAGATTAGTAATATATATTTATAAGGAAAATATTCTTCCACAATCTTTTAAGTCATTCTTGTATTATGTTAATATCATAAGGTTGATGATATTTTTGAAGTGGATATTTTTATTGACATAAAATCAGTTATTTTTTGAAAAACCAAAAAAACATTCTAAACAAAAATATTAATGATAAATCCACATATAATTTCATTTTCAAATATAAAGATTATAATTTATAATATTATCTTCTAAATAATAACATTGTCCATAAAGGAAATCAAAATATATTCAAAATGCATTTTCAAAACAGTACGTGTTTTAATCATATTTTGTATACATATTCAATTGATTAAAATATGTTTTTAAAATATATATTAATTATTAATAAGGTTTGATAACAATATTTATGTATTATACCACAGTTTTCATTAGTTCAGTTTTTCATGTGATATAATATAGCAAAGATATTATTAATTTAGAGAAAAACAAAATTTTGAAATGTTAGCTTGTTATGTAATGTGTCAATAGAATAAATGGAATCCCATGAATTCACATTATTACACACAATAATAATAATTTTTTGGATCTATGATAAAATCCATATACTACTTATTCTACGTTTATCACCTAACTATCCTCATTATGTTTTGGAAATTAGTTATCCCAAAAATAATTCTTTTCATGTTCATAAGTAAATAAATTTTCCCCAAAAAATTATTTATCCAATTTTCAATTAAATAATACCACTACAAAATATTTTATGATAGGTAATATAATAATATTAATATCACGACATGTCCTAGCGGCCCGTTCTGTGACTACTCCAAGCTCGCCTTCTGTAGGCCAGGGGCCAGTGACTAGTACCAATGGCGTAATCCCAATAAAAGGGAATCCATTGCCTTTTAACATATAATACACACACTCTGAACACAACTAGTAGAGACAACAACTATAAATAATCACTGACTAAAGCCGATGCAAAAGTAAGTGTTGAATGGAAAGGTGCTGGAAATACAAGCCCAATAGTAAAGTACAACTGCAGAAAATTAAACATCAACTAATGTGTTGTCCTCCTGGAATCCCACATAAAGGGTGGCTACAGATGGCCTCCTCAGCACCTCAGGTCCATCCATCTGCTCCTTGTATGTCTCTCCATGTGTTCTACCTCCGGGTACCGTCCATCTCCACAACACTCTGCCTCAATCAATATTGTTTGTTGTTTGCAACCAACACAATGATGTGCGGGCATATCCCGTGCAGGGGTGAGTATAACGATACTCAGAAGGAACCCTGAGACCCATGAAGGACTCCCAGAATCCACAAAGGATGAACCAAAAAAGGAAAGACACAATCACGAAGTATCAACCATCCCTACTTAGGCATACGACTATACATATACTTAGGTTATCAATCTCAGTTCAGCCCCAACTCTCGTGCCCAAGCACAACCCAGTCCACACTAGAAGTAAAGTCAGTCAAATCGATGATAATGATCGAAAGTCAACACTCAGCTCACACAGGTATACATCTCTCGTATAGCGATAGAGATGATCATATGTAGTCACTAATTCATCTAAGCTGTTGAATCCACGTAAGATCTAAGTACATAAGTCATCACTGTCAAACCCACATAGGATCCATGTATAGTAGTCATCGTTGTTGAACTCACTTAGGGTCTAACTATAGTAATTGTCACTGCAGAACCAACGTAGGATCCATGTACAGTAGTTGTCACTGTCGAACCAACACAGGCACTAAGTACATTATTCTTCAATGTCGAACCCATGTAGGATCCAAGTACAGTAATCGTCACTGCCGAACCCACATTGGATCCATGTACAGTAATTGTTGTAGTCGCAGCCATCCCTAGGGTTCCCGCACACATCACACTTGATTCTGGGAGGGACCGCTTCTCATGAAAGGGGGGTTGATACAGCAACTATAATGAAGTCCTGAGTTGATGTATCCTGAAATTCCGTCTCATCAAATGAAAACCAACGCGACTGACAGCGCGTCAATTGAACGCCCAGTCTGAGAGTTGTTGGCATGTCTGTTCCAGGGGTCGGTTTAGAATTACTCTCATTTCAAACCCCACCATTTTCAAAATTTGTCCAAAACTCACTTATAGTATCGCAAATGGACATCCTTTTCGCGAGGATCCTAGTTCCGCAGACAGCTCGTCGATCAGACATGCGGTCTCGAAGTTATTCTAGTTTTAGTGAAATGAGCCTAGCCCGTCAAGCCCAGGGGGCTGGCAGTTTTCCCCGACCTGGTTTGGAGGGTCCAACTTGGTAGTGTGTGGCCTAGCCCAGTGGCAATATCACAGTCTGACCCGCGCGAGGGTGGCCCGGCCTACGCGGCTGGCGGCCCGCGGCTCGGCCAGCTTCTCGAGCGGGGGAGGGGGGGTGGGGCTTATTTCTTGAAACGGCGTCGTCGAGCGGCGTATCCCCTCATGCATGGACAGATGATTTCGGCCGGTACTCTCTACTGCAAGAGGCTCGCTTTGTGGGCCGATGTCTCCTCCATGATGTGTCGCTTGGCGCCATGGTTTCTTTTGCCCGGCGGGCAGGTGGCCGGTCGGTTCACCCGCCGAAGTGGCCAACACAGCGCGGGATGCAGTTCCTCTACAACACAGATCCAAGAGGCACCACGATCCTCTGGTCATCCAGCAGGCGGCCGGCCGGTTTTCCTTGCAAAGCGGCCGACATAGCAGGTCGTGGTCTTCCCGCAGTGCGATGCCAAGGAGGTGCCACGGTCCTCCAGCCCATCCGGCTAAGTCATACGGTTTGCTTAGACCGTGTGGAATGAACAGAAGGCCGTGGTTTCCTCTATGCAGCCAATGCACGGCTTCTGCCTCTGAAAGTCGCCACCTCTGGTCGCCACCACCTTTGGTCGTTGATGGCTCTGGTCACCACCGCCAAAATATTGAAGAACCAACGGAGGGATGTCGGTCCGTGTTCGTTCCGCCCGCGCCCTCCACGTTAGGCAAAAACAAATGGCTGAAGACATTAAAAGTTAATCAACAAAGAAAGAGGCTCAATTTTATTCAATTAAAATTGATCATAACCCCCTACCTCGATTGAAGGTATGTTGCACGTCGAGGAGCCGCGGAAGACGTACGTCTTTTTCTTTGATGTTAGGGTGTGTCCGAAGAGGAAGCGTCATTGGAGATGTTCTTTGCAGGCAGAGTCTTCTCCCTTAACGTGGAGGTAAATAAAAATGATGGTGTTCCTCATGGGAATCACCATACGTCCTTTCCCCGGTCGAAGAAGTGGAGACATATTCTTCACTGAGAGAAAGATCGTGTTCTTCGTAGAAAGAAATCATTCCTTCTAATCCACCAATGTTTCTCCACAGAATAATTTCCAAGCAATAACATAAAAGTCTCCCTCATAATTTAATAATTCAATGAATCTGAAATCAATTCAAATTAACCAATTCATTATGGGGGCTTAATTAATTAAATTGGCGGGGTTGGCATAATTAATTTAGGGAGGTGGAGAGGCTCACCCATTAAGAGGAAGTTCAAAAGATAAAAAGGGGGGTTCATGGGAGTGAAATACGAAGTTGAGGGGTTAGGTGCTCACGTGGGCCCCACCACAAATTATCCTCTCATGGGATGTTATATGTGGTGTGGGCCCCACCCCAACATCCCTTTGGATAAAATTACCACCACTTAAAAATAAAATATTGTAACACAACAATTTTATATAATTTCATACGAATCCCCAAATTATAACTTCTACTCTCGACCAAACCAAACTGCGATAAATGTCTCCTTAAGAAAATATCGGCGCTGCGATTTTAATCGTTGTCCTCAGATTTCAATTATGAGCACCAGTTCAAAAGATAGAAAAACCTGCATGTACATTTACTGAACGTACCCGAACAAAACATTATAAATTGATTTCAGGAACACAAGTCGTCAGAATCAGGCGCCGTCAGAAACTGCGGACTCGTAAAATTATAATGTTTTTATGAAAAAAAATTTCCTTGAAATTTCTGGGACATTACATTATTCTCACCTTAGGGATTTATGTCCCCATAAAATAACAACAGACACTAGGGAAACAAATGAGGGTACTAAGCGTGCATCTAATCCTCCCACTCCCATGTGCTCTCCTATAGGTTCTCATGCTGCCAGCGAATGCGCACTAGAGGAATCGATCATCCACATAATACCCACTCCTGTCTATCCTCAATCCCCACTGGGACCTCCGTTAATGTCACCCTGTCGTCGATGTCCAGCTCTCCATGTTTGATGATGTGTGACGGGTTGTTCAAGTATCTCCTCAGCTGAGATACATGAAAGACGTCATGCACCCGGTGCAACTGAGGTGGAAGGGCCAGGTTGTAAGCCACCTCTCCTACCCTACTATGGACCTGAAAAGGCCCAATTAATCATGGAGATAAATTTCCACCTCAGCCAAATCTTTATAGACCTCATTGAGGTGAAACCTGTAATAAGACATGGTTGCCATCCTCGAACTCCAGTGGTCTCCATCTCCTATCAGCAGAGGACATCTATCTGCTCTGTGCAATCTTCATCTACTCCTGGACGATCAGAACCTTATCTATCGTATCTTGAACCATCTCTCATCCCACAAGTGTTGACTCCCCTGGGTCAGTCCAGCACAGAGGTGATCTACAAGGTCGACCGTACAGTGCCTCATAAGGTGTCATCCCGATGGTGGAGTTGTAGATGTTGTGGTATGAAAAATCCACCAAGGGTAAGTGATCGTCCCAACTGTGACCAAAGTCAAGGACACATGCACGGAGCATGTCCTCAAGAGTCTGAATGGTCCTCTCAGTCTGACCATCCGTCTGTGGGTGGAAAGCGGTGCTCAAGAGAAGCTACGTTCCAAAAGCCTCTTGTAACCCCTCCCAAAGTCGGGAAGTGAAATGAACATCTCAATTGGAGACAATAGTTTATGGAATACAATTAATGCATGAAATATCCTAAATGTAGAGGCATCACAAGCTCTCTACTGAGCCCTGCACTATGATCGGTAGAAAGTGGGCCGACTTGGTGAGTCAGTCGACAATCACCCAGAAAGAGTCATGTCCTCTGGGTGTATGTGGAAGCCCCGTCAAAAAATCCTTGGATATTCTATCCCACTTCCACTCTGGGACATGTAAGTGTTGTACCAAGCTTGCTGGTACCTGGTGCTCTACCTTCACCTTCTGACAAGTGAGGCACTGTGATACAAACTCTACTACAGCCTTCTTCATACCTGGCCAATAGTGATGTCGTCTAAGGTCCTAATACATCTTCACCACTCCAGGGAGTACCCTTATAGGGGAAGTGTGAAACTCCCTCAGAACTTCCTCTTATAGTGGAAATGGTACCATGGTACGTCCTCCAAAGACGATGATGTGCTCCCCACCTTCATATAATCCATCTAGTGCCTGCCCTGAGGATATTTGACTACGTTGTGTATCACAATCAATGTCCCCATGTTGTGTCTCCCCGACTCACTGATGAAGTGGATGACTGACTATAAGTGACTAAAGATATTTTGTTCCATCTATATCCACAAAGGATATCTGCAACACGGCTAGCTACTATGTTTCCTCTCTTAGAAACTGAATTCCGGATCTTATGCTGAGAGCATCTGCTACAACGTTCCCCTTCCTAGGTTTATAGACTATTTCAAAGCCATAGTCTTGGAGGAACTCAAGCCATCTCCGCTATCTTGGGTTTATGTCCATCGGTGAGAAGATGTACCAGAGACTCTGATGGTCAGATTAGATAGCAAAATGATCACCCATAAGATAGTACCGCCACATCATCAAGGAAAAGACCACTACTAATAACTCCAGGTCATGGTTAGCGTAGTTCTTCTCGTGATGTCTCAACTATTGTGAACCATAGGCGATCAGTACTTGATACTGCATCAGAACACACCCGAGTTGGGTCCCTAATGTGTTGTAGTAAACTACGCAACCAACACCCTCCTCCTATAGCCTTAATATGGGCGCACTGGTCAATCTCTGTCTCATCTCCTGAAAGCTCTACTGGCATCTCTCTGACCACATGAAGGGTTTCCCCTTCTTTGAAAATACTGAATGTGGTGCATCAACTCTGGAGAAGTCTAGCACAAATATCCGATAGTATCCAGCCAGACCCATGAAACTCTGCACCTCTATCACACTCTTGGGTGGATCCCAAGAAAGTACTACCTCGATCTTCGCTGGGTCCACTGCAATTGTAGACTACGAGATGACGTGTCCCGAGAAATGAACCACTCAAATCCATAACTGGAACTTCATGATCTTACTATAATGCAGGTGCTCTCAGAGTGTGTCCAGTGCTATCTGCAAATGGTATGTGTGCTCCTCCTTAGTAGTCGAGTAAATTAGTATATCATTGATGAAGACGCCGAAAAATCGATCGAGGGAAGGCTGGAGAATCCTGTTCATGAGACTCATGAACACTACTGGAGTCTCTAGCCAAAAGGATTGAGCCAATAGCTCAGTCTGAATATTTGAGCACCGAACAATGGCAGCAGAAATAATAGAATGACTCGCACTTATGTCTATAAGTACCACAACATGGGTGGAGCAGAAACTTATAGTACCTCGAATCATATCTGGTGCACCGTGGTCATAGGCCTTGACTGCCTGGAGCTGACCATGCCTCTGTCCGCCAGCTCTGTATGGTCGGAGTGTACCTCCTAGTGGTGGTGGTGGTAGAGCCTTGAAAGTTCTTCCACCAAATGCTGATCTTCCATCTCCTCTTCCACGTTTTCCTTCTCCCGGCGGACCATCATGTTCAAACATATGCCTCTTGCTAGAAGGCCCCTCTACTCTCTGCTGCTCATCCGCATGGTGGGTATGGCAGTCCCGAGCCATGTGACCCTGCCCGCCACATACATAGCACTATCTTCCCCTCGCATTGTTGGCTCTGTATCATGTGCACCGCACAACCAAACCTATATCCTGAGGTCGCCAACCTAATGGCCAGGTCCGCTTGGACCTCTATGTCAACAGCCCACTACCGGCTGTAGAAGACTCTGCTATGTGTCGTCCTGTGGATGGTCTCGCCGCAGGTGACTACTCAGCGAGAAAACTCTCCACTATAAGGGCTCGCTTCAGCACCCCCGCCTGCATCGGGATGCTAAGGGGAATCGTCAAAGGCCTGATCTCATGCCTGAGTCCCTGCTCGAAGGTCCAAGCCCTGAAGAATGGGTCCCGTACTATATCAGTGGAGTAGCGTGAGAGGTTAGTGAACCTTGTTGAGTACGGAGCTACTATCATTCTACCCTGCAGCAGATGAACTAACTCCTGAATCCGCACCGCAAGAAGGGTATATGGAACAAACTCCGAGCGGAAGACTCTTAATGTTCGACCAATGTAATGATGCATCGTCATGCACCTAGAGCATCAAGCATTACCATCTACTTGCCACTGCATTCCTGAGACTTGTGGTAAGGAACAGTAATTGGTCGGCTGGTGTCCCCACCAATCTAAAAACTCTCATGATAACCTCCATCCAATCCTCACCCGTATGTGGGTCCATCTCTACCCGGAACCGAGGTGGCCACTGTCACTGGAACTTGTGCAACACACTCAGGTGCCATGAAAACTCTGCTGCTGGGGCTGGTGGTATCGGTGGTCCAACGGGTAGAGGTGCCGCTGGTACCTCCGCTATGATGGGGCCCTACACCGAGGCCTCGTCTCTCGGTGGGCTACCATCTCGTACGTAACTCAGAACCCTAGCTAGCTACCTTCGTGGGGACATCCTAAAAAGAAACAAGTGCACCATGATTAAAACAGAATACTTGGTGAGCTGACACAATGTAATCACAAAAAATTTTTTTTTTAACAAAAACCCACACGCAATAAGTTTTTTTGTTTACTTAGTTGGAAATCATAGGTTAGGGTCCTAGTGTATGGATACGTCAGCTGCCACACTAAGAACTAGACTCCCTAGACTAAATACCACACTCAATACTCTTAATGCAATTTCTTTGAATAAAAGAAATATCAGAGTCATGAGTTATGCGGTATAACTGACACCTCTGAATCCAATTTTTCACGACCCATCCTCAGAGCCCATGTCGTGACTTCCCCAAACCCGCCTTCCATAGGCCAGGGGCTAGTGACAATCATGAAAGTCTAAATCCCGATAAAAGGGAAGGCATTTTATTTTATCCGGTAATACACACACAGTCTGAACACAAGCAGTAGAGAGAAAAACTGTAAATAATCACTATGTATAACTGATACAAAAGTAAGTTCTAATTGGATGGGGCTGGAAATACAATCCCAATAGTAACGTATAACTACAGAAAAATAAACAGAAACTATTATGTCATCCTCCAGGAATACCACTGTAAGGGTGGGTATAGTGGCCTCCTCAACACCCGTCCAATCCGTGTATGTCTCACCATGTGGTCCACCTCCATGTACCATCTATCAGCACAACACTCGGCCTCGTTCAGTGTTGTCCGTCGTCTGCAACCAACACAACGAAGTGCAGGCATTTCCCATTTAGGGGTGAGTATAACGATACTCAGTAGGGACCCCGAAACCCTTATGGTATCCCATAATCCACGAAGGATGAAGCAAAAAAAGTAAGATACAATCACAAAGTATCAACCAACCCTACTTAGGTATACGCCCATACATATTCCTATGTTATCAATCTCAGTTCGGCTCTAACTCTCGATCCCAAGCACAACCCAGTCCACATGGGAATTAAAGTCAGTCACATCAATGGTAATAATTGAAAGTCAAGACTCAGCTCACACATGTATACATCTCTTTTATAGAGATAGATATGATGAGATGTAGTCACTGATTCATCTAAGCTGTCGAACCCACGCATGATCCAAGTACAGAAGTCATCACTATCGAATCCACCTAGGATCCAAGTACAGTAGTAATTGCTACCGAACACGTGTAGGATCCAAGTACAGTAATTGTCGCTGCCAAACCCACGTAAGATCCAAGTACAGTAGTCGACGCAGCCGAACCCAAGTAGGATAAAATTATAGTAATCGTCGATGCCAAACCCACATAGGATTCAAGTACAGTTTGCATCGCTGCCTAACCAACATACGATCCAAGTACAGTAATCATCGCTGTCACAACCAACTCTAGGTTTCCCACACACAACACGCTCGATTCTAGGAGGGTCCGCTCCTCGAGAAAAGGGGGTCTATTAATAAACTATCACAAAGTCTAGATTTGATGTATCCCGATGTTCTGTCTCATCAAATGAAACCCAACGCGATTGACGGTGCGTCAATCAGACACCTGGTCTGAGAGTTAATGGCTTTTCCGTTCCAAGGTACCGGTTGGAATTATGCTCGTTTCAAACCTGGCCATTTTCCAAAGTTTTCCAAAACTCACTTAGAGTATCAAAAAAAGACCACCTCGTTGCGAGGATCCCAGTGCCGCAGACGGCGTGTCGATCAGACACGCGGTCTACATGTTATTCACGTTTAAGTGAAACGGGCCCAGCCTGTCAAGCCTAGTGGGCTGGCAGGTCTGCCCGACCGGGTTTGGCGGGTCCGACCCGGCAGGGAGTTGTCTTGACCCGGTAGGACGCGTCCCAACCCGGCAGATGTGGGCCGACATGTGCGAATGGCTCGGCCCCCATGAGGGCGGTCCTTCCCACACGACAGGTGGCCCGCGGCTCAGCCACATGGCCGGGCGGAGCGGGGGGGGGGGGGGCACAATCCACGATTTCTTGAAATGGTGGTTCAGAGCGGCGCCGCCTCTCCTATCCGACCGGCCAAAGCCAACCAATCTTCTCTGGTGCGAGCGGCCTGATGTGTGGACCGTTTTATCCCCCAAGCAGCGCCGCGCTTTCTTCCCCTGGGCTGGTAGGTGGCCTGGCGGTTCGCCCACCAAAGAGGCCCACCCAGCACAAGCAGCAGTTCCTCCACAGTGTGGCACCAAGAGGCACCGCGATCCCCTGTACGGCTAGTAGGTGGCCGGGCAGTTCACCCTGAAAAGTGTCCCACATAGCGGGCTGTGGTCTTCCCGCAGCACACTGCCAAGGAGGTGTCACGGTCCTCCAGCCCGGCCGTCTACTGCCAGCCGGTTTGCTTCGCCCGAGCGGCCTGAATGGCGGGCCGCTGTTTCCTCCACGCTGCCAATGCACGTCCCCCACCTCCAGACGCTTCCAACTCTAGTCTCCCCCACCTTCGGTCATAGTGGCCTCTGATCACTGCCGCCAAAATATTCCAGAACCAACAGAGGGTCATCGGGCCGTGTTAGTTCAGCCCACGCCCTCCGCGTTAGGTGAAAAAAAAATGTTCGAAGACATTCCAGGATAATCAATGAAGAATGAGTCACAATTTTATTCAATTAAAATTGATCACAACCCCCTTCCTCGATTCAAGGTACGTTGCATGTCGATGAGTCGCAGAAGACAGACGTCGATTTCATTGACGTCGAGGTGAGTCCGAAGAGGATGCATCGTTGGAGAAGTTCTTCACGGGCGGAGTCTTCTCCCATGACATGGAGGAAGATAAAGAATGATTGTGTTCCTCATGGGCATCAACTCACGTTTTTGTCTTGGTAGAAGAAGTGGAGAGATGTTCTTCACCGAGAGGAAGATCGCGTTGTTCGTGGAAAGAAAGCTTTCCTTCTAATCATCCAATGTTTCATCACAGAATAATTTCCAAGAAATAATATAAAATGCTCCAACATAATTTAATAATTACATTCATTTCAAATCAATTCATATTAACCCATTAATTAAGGGATCTTAATGAAAATAAATTTATGGGATTGGAATAATTAATGGAGGGAGGTGGAGAGGCTCCTCCATTTGGTGGATGTTCAAAATTTAAAAATGGCGGTTCATGGGAGTTAAAGGGGAATTTGAGGGGTTAGGTGCTCATGTGGGCCCCACCACACATTATCCTATCAGGGGCGGTTATGTGGGGTGTGGGCCCCACCCCAACACCCCTTTGGAGGAAATAGACACCACTTAAAAATAAAATTGTGTAACACAAAAATTTAATTTAATTTGATACGATTCCCAAAATTATAACATATAGTCTCGACCAAACACAACTGTGATAAATGTCTCCTTAATCAAATAACGGCACTGTGAGTTCATCGGTGTCCTCAAATTTCAATTCCGTGCACCAGTTCAATAGATTGAAAAACCAGCATTTATGTTTACTAAACATGCCCGAACAAAACTTCAGAAATTGATTCCGAGCACACTGGGCCACGGAATTAGGCGCCGTCAGAAACTGCGAACCCGTAAAATTCCAAAGTATTTATGAAAACAAAATTCCATGAAATTTCAGGGTCTTTACAATTCATTGATAATATTAATATGAAAACTTAGTCCTATTGTTTTCTATAATGAATCCCCTATTTTGACCTCTGAAGCTTTTATTTCCGATTTTATATAATGGACAACATATCAATCACATAGTTCATCCTAGGATTCCTATATAAATATTACATTTCTGTTCTATAACCAAAATGAAAATAAAATATGTCTTAAATTATATTTAACTATTTCATAATGTTTTGTAAATAGAATTTTATCAACCAAATAATTTCCCTCAAATGTGTGTAATGGGAAGTGTTGTCTTATCATAAGTTATTACGTACTAAGTAATGATTGTATTGATATTCAAAAATATTTTTCAAGGTGATTACAAATATATAAATCGATGAAACAGCTATATCCATATTCTAGTATGTAGGCATATATTTATTAAGTAAGAATCTCCACTATCTATACATTATTAAAACATTTGTATGATTTCCTATACATAGACTTATCCTTAGGGGTATTCACAAACCCCTCATATCCTACTCCAAAAAATAACTAAATAATTTAAAAAATAACAATATCATACTATGATACCAACTATAAAAACAAAAGATATTCATATGATTATTTTAAATCATTTCCATAAGATAATCATTTCCATACACAAATAATCCCAGAATCCCAGGAATCGAATTTATTGTCTCATTTAAGACTATCATCAAAAGAAAATTATTGTACAAAAATTGTGAATATTCTTCTATAATTGTGCCATGGTAAAATCCCTTCCAAACATCCCATAAGATATAATCATTAACATAACCTATTGAATGGGAACATATGAAAGTGGGAAGCTAGAATATTCATTAAGAATAAACTAATCAATTTTTTATCATGTATTAGATCATAATTAAGAGAAAAATTATATTAATTGGAGAAATATCATATTAAAATAAAAGGTATCAATGATATTTTTTCATAATCTATGATAACAGGTCATTTAATCTCAATACTGAATATATATATCATGGAATAAGAGTGTGTAATCATGATATAATAAACATGAGAAATGTATAGTAATCATTATTATAATGATAAGACAAGTAATGAAAATTTTGAATGATAATTAACTGATGAAATAACATAACTATATACATAATAAATTATTTGAGTGGGAATCACTATCTATTTCCCATAACTTGATGGAGTATGCGTATTACCCGATTCCCATAATATATAATGAATTTGTAACAAGTTCCTATAAATATGGTGGATTATATCTTATCACATGGTTTTTATATACATAGTTGAGCAGGAATTGCTTTATATATCAAACAATCATATAAGAGTTTGCATCACTATTATATTCCCATAAGAATAATCAATAAGTATTTGTTTCATGAATCATATAATGTATATGGAATTAAACCATTATTACAATAAATAAAATTAAGTAGGAATCACAACATGATTCTTTTAAACAATGTGGAGCAAGAATCACATCATGATTCCCATTGTGGGGTAAAAATAAATTCTTGAATTCAATAATTATATCATGAGATATAAATCTTTAACTAATGATATAGTGGGTGATATAATAACCGACCAATAATCATACAAAAATATGTATTCCAAAATTAATTAATAATTTAAAAATTACAAAAACAAATGTGATGAAAAAGAGTTTCATTCATATCATCAAAAAAATGAAAAAATGGTGATTGTAACATTTCATGAAATTATAACTAATATTGTCTTCATGAATATAACCATTTGATATCAAAAATTTGTCGAACCAAAAATATTATTTCAAAATATATTCTACAGGGTGATTCTAGAAAATAAATTTCAGTGGAAAATAAATAACAACTATATGATAAGGAGAATGTAGGCAAAATTATTTTTTTAATATTCACCTTAAAATATGCAGATGGTATATCCCTTTTAAAAATGTGTGAAAACATTTGAAAAATGTTATCTTTAAATAAAATATTTTGGTAATGATAAAGTATTTTACAAATTACACATTAAAATATTTTTTCTGAAAGAAACTTAATTAAGAGACCTATGTTAGAAGACATTGAAATGATATAAAAACAATCACAAAATATTTCATCAAAATAAATGTCTTTTTATTCAAATTTGAAATCAATATTTCCTTTTAAAAATTAAAAATTCACATTTTGAAAATATAGAAATATAGAATTTTATTTTTATAAATACATTAATTTATCATTTAAATGACCAACTAATTCTCATTGTCTTGAGAGTAAAATGGGTCATTTCAAAGCCTTAACTGACCTCCCCAAGATGCCAAAGGCTGCAAATAAATGCGGAAGGGTTTCAAATATAAGTTAGGGGATGATTTAACCATTATCAAATAAACTCATAAACCAACCATAACCAAACATTCACTATCTAATGCACGAACAAATGGAAGTGCAATAAGCACTTCATTTTTTTCAAACTGCATCAACATACACAACAACGAAAGACCAAACTATGAATCAATGTATACAATGGATGAACAACTCAAGACTCTCAAAAGATACTACAACTCCATGCTCCACTAGCTCCAAGATCCAAAACATCTCCAATGAATCACCACAAGCCACTAGCAATAAGAAGCTTTACCATTACGTGTGTCCTGAAATACGACATATTCAAAAGAACCAACGTGCCAAATCAGGGTTGAGTATAAAACTCAGTAGCTTTTCCCCAATGACTTTCCTACTCATGAAACTATGATAGAAGAGTTAGCCACATTTATATAAAAACTGTTAAATAAAACATAATCTCAGAAGTAGATTATAACTAAATATAAACAAGTTTCCAAAACCATTCATAACCAAAGGCATTCTAAGAGAAATTCAAACCAATTTTCCAGAAAGCTATTTTTCCATAAAAATAACTAAACAAGATTAATAAACATTTCACAAACATTACGTTTTGGCATACCCAACCATTTCCACAAACTCGTGCAACCAACCATGCATGATACCTGGAAGAGGGGATAATCCCTAGCCCTTATCCATCCCAACCATGATGGGGGAGACCTCATACCCTATTACAACCCAAATGCACATGAATGCTTGACGGGGGAGATCCCTAACCCTTATCCATCCAACCCCTGATGGGGGAGACCCCTAACCCTTATCTATCCCAAACGTGATATGAATGTTTGACGGGGGAGAGCCCTAGACCTTATCCATCCTAACACTAATGGGGGAGACTCATATCCCTTATCTGTCCCATATTCCACTGAACAGACACAACCATCATGTCAAAAACCACATGTGTTCAACAAATAAAAACCATTTCAATGCACAACCATTTCAATTCCAAATCATTTCAATAAAACTCGTTTTTTTGAAAACCAAATCCATCCACATAATTTCAATCTCAAACCATTTCAATAAAACACCCTTTTTTTAAATCCATTTTCATCAAACCATCTACAATTTCCGAAAATCCATAATTTAAAATAAACATTATAAATTCAACAAGATAAATAACTTTGAACATTAATTCACCAAGATTTCACAGTCTCATCAAAACCATAAATCATCACTAAAGAAGATTTATTCTATGGTTTTCACATTATAATCTATTCAAATAATCCAATTTGAATCTATAAAAATCAAATCTAGCAAGATGAGTTGAGAGTGAAGCCTCATACCTCAAAAGGAGTTGATGAAAACCACAACGGTTGAAGGACGCTCAAGAAACCCGGGTCAATTCTACAAAAACCCACTGTAGATCGCTTCTCCTAGAAAGATCAAGACCAAATATCATCATATTTGGCATACACACACTTAGATCTACCCATAATAGGCATAAATCTAAGAAACCGAGAGAAGAAGAGAAGTTTATCTAGGTAGATCTATGAAACCGATCATGAACTAAGAATAACTGTCACATACCTCAAGAATACAGCTTCAGTTCGCTACGAGAACCCTTCAGATTGCCTCCAGAATGATGGGAGAACCCTCTTTGACCATAGGAGAAGCCAAAACCCGAGTCAGGGCCTCTTAGGAGCTTAAAAGAGACACTTAGAGGCAAAAACAAGTAAGATCCATTTTAATAGGATCTCATTTAAGTGGTCGAACTGTTAGTTCTCATGGTTTGACAAACCGTGCGTTAGCTACTGCCTCGACCACCCTTCACACATGGTTTGGTCGCATGTTTAGAAAAACCGTGCACCACCCATGAAAAGGATACTACCTCCAAGACCAACCACACATGGTTTGGCCACATGGTTTAGACAAACTGTGTGTCACCCGCGTGACTTCACCTTTTTCCACAAAACTTCATTCCATGTTCACCCGACTCCCCCATACGTCACCCTTAACATTAAAACCACTAAAAACATCACGAAAGGGTTATATACCCAAAACTAGGGGTACTAAATTCTCCCCTCAATAGGTTTTCCATCCTCAGAATGTAGAAAAAATTCACCCAACTGAAAGAGTTACGCCCACTACTCTTTCATTTCCTTCTCACGTTCCCATGTCTCTTCACAAATCTGACTATGCTTCCATAAAACCCGCACTAGTCTGATGCTTTGTCTATGAATGAAATTCTATTGCCTATACACAATCCATACCTGTATAAGTATCAACGAAGCATCCGACTCTAGGTCAATGTGATCCCATCTGATCACATGGTCAGGATCAGGACAATACTTTTTCAACATAGATACATGGAACACATTATGCACTGAACTAAACCGTGGTGGTAATGACAGCCAATATGCCACCTATCCAACTCGTTCCAGTATCTCAAAAGGGCCAATGTATCTAGGATATAAATTTCCCTTCTTCCTGAAATGATGATGTCCACGCCTCGGAGAGATCCTCAAGAAGACATGATCACCCACAACGAATGACATTGGACTTCGATGGTGATCTGCATAATATTTATGATGACTCTAATCCATCTCCATCCTATTTCTAATAAACTTGATCTTCTTCATTGTTTCTAAGACAAGGCTCGACCAATCTAGTGAAGGTTTACCCATTTCCACCCAGCATAGTGTAGAATGATAAAGATGCCCATACAATGCTTCAAACAGAGCCATGTGTATCGAGGATTGATAGCTGTTATTGTATGAAAACTACACTAAGGATATATGATCCTCCCATGAGCTGCCAAAATCCATTACACAAGCCCACACCATATCTTCCAAAGTATGTATCATCTACTCTGATTTCCCATCAATATAAGGATGATACGCCGTGCTCATAGAAAAATGAGTTATGAGGGCTTGCTGTAATGATTTCTAGAAACAAGATATGAACCTCTATTCTCTATCTAAGACTAAATACACTGGTACACCATGCCTCTTTACCACTTCTCAGATATAAATTTTGGAAAGATCTTCCACCATATGAGTTTCACGAATAGGGATGAAATGGGCTGAATTGGTTAGATGATCAACTCTCAACCAAATGGAATTATGTTTCTAGAATGTTCTTGGAATACCTATATCAAAATACATTGATATATGATCCCATTTCCACTCTAGGATAGGTAAATATTGTAACATACCAGCCGGTCGTGGAAGCTCTGCATTAACCTGCTGACAAGTTAAGAACCTTTAGATGAACTCAGCCACCTTCCTTCTCTAACCTCTCCACCAATATTGTGACTTCAATGCCTTATACATCTTCTGTGTACCTAGGTGTACATCCCATGTTCAATGGTGATAAGCATGATGGAATTGCTCCTAACAAACCATAGGTACAACCATCTGATCTCTGAAACACAAAACTGAACCGCCATCAAGTTTCCATCCATTTGTGGTCTCCCCACCATTGAGTTTTGAACATACCACTAGGCATTCTTTATTAGATGTTTGTACTTATTTGATCATATTTACTAAATATGTAACAAGTCTATTTAAGAATAAAAGAGAAACATAACCTCTATATTCATATTCCACCTGCATGTCGGCAAAGACAGACATCAACTGCCATTCATCTGAGTCATCTTTCTCTCACTGATCATATGAATTTCTACTCAATGCATCCGCCACCAAATTTCCTTTTTGTTGTGCATACATCAAGTCAAAGTAAAACATCTGGAGATACACCACCCACCTCCTTTTCCTCAGATTGAAATCTCGCTGTGAGAAATTGTGTTTCAAGCTTTTGTGCTCCATAAACACAGTAAACTTCTCACCAAAGAGATAATGTCTCCATGTTTTCAATGCATGGAAAACTGTATCCAACTCCAAATCATTTGTTGGGTTGTTTTTCTCATGCACCATCAACTTTCATGATCCATAAGAAACCACATGATCTTTTTTTATGAGAACACAACCCAAACCAAATCCTGAAGCATCACAATACACCTCACACCCATGTAGTGATTCATGCACGATCAAGATGGGTTATGGTGTAAGACGATCCTTTATTTCCTAGAAAGGCTTCTGACATTCTTCTCTCCAATGTAATGGAGCATTATTCTTTGTCATATCTATCATTGGTGACACTAGTCGAGAAAAACCACACACAAAGTGTCAGTAGTAACTAGCCAGACCATGAAAACTGCGTATCTCGAACAAATTCTTCGGTGGATTCCAAGAGATAACAACTTCTGTTTTTTCAGGATCAACAGAAGTTCCTTTATTAGAAATGACATGGCCAAGGAAATGTACTTACTCTATACAAAAATCACACTTTGTTAATTTGGAATACAAATGATGTTCTCTCAAGATTTGTAACACTATTTCCAGGTGTAACTCATTATCAGCCCTTATCATTGCATACACGAAGATATCATCCAAAAACACCACAACAAAAGAATCCAGATATCACTGAAATATACGATTCATCAAATCCCTGAATACCTCTAGTGCATGCGTTAGACCAAAAGGGGTGACTACTTCTTCGTAGTGGCCATATCTACTTCTGAAAGCTATCTTTGGAATATCCTCCTTCCGAATTCACAATTGGTGATATCCTAATCAAAGTCAATCTTGGGGAACCACTGAGCTCCCTTTAATTGACCGAATATATCATCAATGCAAGGAATTGGATATCTATTCTTTACCGTAACATGGTTAAGCATAAAATAATCCACACACAGCTGAAGAGTTCCACCTACGTTTTTCATGAACATAAACGGTGATGCCCATGGATATGTACTTGGTCAAATGAAACCCTTGCTTTCCAGCTTCTCTAACTACACTATCAATTCCCATAACTCTGTTGGTGCCATCCTATAAGAAGGAAGGGAAATATTACTGGTCCCGGGAAGGAGATCAATCTTAAACTCCACTTCCCTTTCCGGTGGTAACATTGAGAAGTTTTTGGGAAATACATTTAAAAATTGATCCACAACAGCTGGAAAACTATTTTCCTAAATATCTTCCATTTGTGACAAACTCAATACTACTATTTGGTAAGAGATCCTTCCCACCAGTATAGCCAAAATGCTCTTTGTATCTTTCTTTAGCATCTTCTCTCAAATGAAGTCAGTTTTGATGTCATTCACAATCTTGAAACTAACTATTTTTATATAACAGTCGATGTGAGCCTTAAACATTTTCAACCAATCCATACCCATTATTACATCATATAAATTCTTGTACAACATCGAGAAGTCCCATTTTAACTCAGATTCATCAACAGTTATATAACATGCTCTACACACAAAGGCATGATGTTATCTTTTACCAAGAGGAGTTTTCAGTTTCAAAATAGAAGGCATCCATTCCAGTTTTAAACATTTAAGGTCAACAGCACGGGAATCAATGAAGGAATGTGATGCACCAGTATCAAACAACACTTGCAAAAGGGTAGAATATAAATGGATCGTACCTCTCACCATAGATGGTCCAGCCTGATCATTGACCATCATGTGCTCAGCTCCATACAGTTGGTTTGTCGCTGGATTGTTCTCCTTGTTTCCATGATGAGATTTCCCAGGTTTAGGATTCATGGTATTTTGAGAATCACCATGGCTAGCTCTATTATGCTGATGAGACTGATACTAGTGTCCACATCCTGTCGAAGCATATGATTCTTGCGAATAATGAAGAGTGTCACACGCCCCTAAACTCAGTGCATTCCTACAATAGCATTGTAGAAGCCTCATTTTCTTGCAATTGTGACATGATCTAGGTTGCGACAAACAATCTCACCTTTTTTGGTCAAGAAAACAACATTGAAAATAACATGCTTTCTCTGGGGTCATGGAGGAAGGTTCATTAATCCTGCCGCCTTATACTGATTTCCACTTGCACTGTGAAAATCAGTTTCCCTTTTCCTCTTGTTCACAGAGGTTGAGTTCCCACAATTTCTTGAATGTATCAACATGCCTCCTCCCATTGATTCCCAGATATAACATTCAGCAACATTCACTCTGTTCACCATCTCTATATAATCCACAATATATACTACCTCAATCTTTGATCGAATATCCTACCTTATCCCTGATTTGAATATGTGTGCCCTCATCGACACACTTGTCGCAACCTCGGGTGGAAAACAGAAAAAATTCATGAATTTTGATGCATGCTCTGTGACAGAGAGACTCTCTTGTTTCAAGCTGATGAAGTCCTTCATTTTATAAATCTTGAACGTGTGAGGATAGAATTTTTAGTTCAATAATTCTTCCACATTCACCCATTTAAGGCCTTCATCCAATTGAACAAACACCACTAAATCCCACCATTGATGTGCAGGATCTTAGAGCATATACGTAGCCAACATGACCATGATATCTGATGGTGTGCTGATGAAATCGAATATACGATTTATCCTACTTTGCCACACCTCTGCCTTTTTTGGTTTAACATCACCCCAATTGTTCGGTGGTTTCTGCTTCATGAACTCATTGTTTGATTCACATGCCTTGGTTCATTCCTCTGGTTCCCCGTATCCACATCATGAAAATCCTGGACAATACTCTAAACCAGCTCTTCGATCCTATGTGGTTCTGGTGCAACCACATTTTCCATAGCTTCTTCAGGTCGTCTTCGATGATGCATATAGGGTGCCATTTTCTAAACCAACAACAAACTCGTTCAATCTCACTCTCTAGAAACTGATGGCTTAACATTAAAATTCTATCATATCATCCATCACAACATTGTTTTTCCAAAAACAACCTTTTTTCCATGTTCAACCATTTTTGAAAACATTCAACATACTTTTTTAAAATCATCCAATTTTCAAAATAGACCAAATACCATGTTTTCAATGTCATTCAATTGAATAAAAATCAGCATTTTTCAAAAATTGACAACATGCACAATGTCCTTACTCATTCCTCAGAATGAGATATGCAATCCTAATGGCAAGTCATTCCTCTACAATGTATTTTATTCTCCTCTAATTGGCTAAACCCATGACAATAGGATTTCCAACATTCTAGAAGTGTATCAAAAACAGGTATGTACCCACTACCCTGGTAACATGAAGTTCAACATAAATAGGTTTGCTAAGTCAATTTATGGTATACATTTCAAGTTTAGATAATCCTACTCCTGTCTAATATTTTTACCCAATAAATAGACAAGATTGAATTTCAACTCCAAGACCAAGAACATCGATGACAACTTGTTAGGTATAGACCGGACAAGTTGATACCATTTGTAATGACCCACTAATTCTCATTGGCTTAAGAGTACAACAAGACATTACTAGGCCTTAAGCGACATCCCCAAGATGCCAAAGGTTGGTAATAAATGCCGAAGGGTTTCAAATATACATAGGGGGATAATTTACCCATTAATAAATAAACCCATAAACCAACCAGAACTGAACATTCACTATATGATGCCAGAACAAATAAAAGTCCAATAAACACTTCATTTATATCAAAATACAGCAAAGTAAAAAACAGTGGAATACAAAACTATGAATCAATGTACACAGTGGATGAACAACTCAAGACTCTTAAAAGACACTAAAAATCCATTCTCCATGGGCTCCAACCTCCACAACATCTCCCAAGCATCACCACAAGCAACTAGCAATAAGATGATTTACCTTTACATGTGTCCTAGAATACGACATCTACAAAAGCACTAACGTTCCAAAGTAGGGGTGAGTATAAAACTCAATAGGTTTTCCCAAATGACTTCCATACTCATGCCCCTAGGATAGAAGAGTTAGCCACATTTATATAAAAATAGTTATATATTACATTTTCTCAAAAGCAGTTTATAACTAAATAAAAACAACTTTCAAAAACCATTCATAACCAAAGGCATTCCAAGAGAAATTGAAACCAATTTTCCAGAAATTTATTTTTCCAGAAAAATAACCAAACAAGCTTAAGAACTATTTCACCGACATTCCTTCTGGGCATACCATACAATTTCCACAAACTCGTGCAACCAACCATGCATGCTACTTAGGAGAGGGGATAAGACTTAACCCTTATTCATCCCAATCATGACGGGGGAGACTTCTTACCCTTATCCAACCCAAATGCGCATGAATTCATGATGGGGGAGATCCCTAACCCTTGTCCATCCCAACACTGATGGGGTATACCCCTAGCCCTTATCCATCATGAATGAAATATAAATGTTTGACGGGGGAGAGCCCTAGCCCTTATGCATCCCAAAACTGATGGGGGAGACTCATAACCCTTATCTATCCCATATTATTGTGAACACACACAAACATTATGTCAAAACCCAAGTGTGTTCAACCAATTAAAACTATTTCAATGATTAACCATTTCAATTTTATATCATTTCAAAAAAAAACTACCTTTTTATTGAAAACCAATTCCATCCCCGTCATTTCAATCTCAAACCATTTCAATAAAACGCCATTTTTATTGAAAACCCATTTTTCAACAAATCAACTACAATTTCAGCAAATCCACAATTTAAAATCAATATTTTAAATTTATCAAGGAAAATCAATTGGCACAAAAATTCACCAAGACTTCATAATATCATCAAAACCATAAATCATCACTATGGAAGAATTATTCAATGCTTTTTACAATAAACACCATTCAAATTAACCATTTTGAAACTAAGACAATCAATTCTAGAAAAGGAGTTGAGAGTGAAGCCTCCTACCTCTATGGTTTTGATGAAAACCACAATAGTCTGTGCACACTCAAGTAACCCAGGTCGATTCTCCAAACATCTGCCTAAGATCTCTTCTCCTAGCAAGATCCAGAAAAAATATCAACATATTTGGAATCCACACACATAGATCTATATATAACGGGTGTAGATCTATGAAACCGGGAGAAGAGGATAAATTGATCTAATTGTATCTAAGAAACCGACCAAGAACAAAGAATAATGGTCACATACCTCAATAATCCGACTACGATTCACCAAGAGAATCCTTCAGATCACCTCCAAAACGAAGGGAGAACCCTCTTTGTCCTTTGGAGAAGAGAAACCCCATGTTATGTCCTCTTAGGAGCATAAAGGAGGCACTTATAGGAAAAAACGAGTTAGATCCCCTTTTAGAGGATCTTATGTAAGTGGTCGAATGGTTAGTTCACACGGTTTGACAACCTGTGCACTAACTGTGCATTAGCTACTGCCTCAGCCACCCTTATCACACGATTTGGCCACACGTTTAGACAAACAGTGCACCGCTCGTGCAGAATCTACTACCTATAAAACCTATTACGCCTATTTTGGCTGCATGGTTTATGCAAATTTTGAGTCTCCTGTGCGACTTCTCCTTTTTCCTCAAAACATCATTCCATGTTCTCCCGACTCTCCCATACATGACCCTTAACTTTAAAACCACTAAAAGCATCATGAAAGGGTTACATATAGAAACCTAGGGTACTAAAATCATGGAATTAGAAAATCATAATCAAACATCATTGGGAAACTTTAAAAATAACAATTCTACTGTGATGAGAGAAATTATAAATGAATTTTTTTTAAACATTTTTACTGTACACACAAATGATGATGTTTCAGGTGAAATGTAAAACTCATTTTCCAAAATGTGTAGTAAAATTTTTTGTAAAACATTAAATTCAATATGGATTTTTCAATAGTTGATCCTTGAAAATTATATAACTATTTTTGGAGGTAATTTTTATTGGATGATATAAATTATCAACATGATTGGAAAAATATATTTAATAAATTAAAATACTTTTTTGAAAAATAGAAATAATAAAAAGGTATAATAAGAAATAATATTTAAAATAGGAAAATCAAAACACAATGATCACATGGAATTACACATAATTGGGATTCCAATTATAAATGAGAATATATGCAAGAGAGGAATTTATGTACAATATGGTGAAACAATTATTACAGGGGATGAAAAATATTCTTATTAAGGATATACCTTTTGAAAAATAAATTAATGAAGGATAAATATTTTAAATTAAAATTAATTGTCACGATATAAGATGATAATGTACCATAAAATAAGATCATAGGGTTAATGAAACGAAATTTGGAAATTATAATGTTCCATAAGAATATTTATAACTTAATGAAGGGAGAATAGTTAACAAAGACACTTGAAATTTATTTTTTTAACAATATAAAATTAATTATATAAAATGATACATATATTAATTTACAATTACCTAAATTAGTATTTTAAATTCCATTATTTTTATTTTAATCATGACATATTATTGATATTGTGGTGCACAATATGGAATATGCCTCAATAAATTTAGATTGAGAGAATGATTAATATACCATTAATCCCTCTTAGGTGAGATTATTATAAATTCCTGTATAAAAAATATCTTACTCACCTATTTCAAAACCATATTCATATATATATTTCCATTTTTACACTTCATTTTTAATATATTATTAGAAATATATTAATCATTTATTGTTTATTTTCATCATTGGTTGTTATAGACACTAATTTCATATATTGTAAATGTATTATAATGGTGTTTTCAATTCATGTTATTAAACTAATATTATATTCATATATTATTAATGATTCTATTATTCTAGTGTTTTAATCATTAATAATATAAAATTTTCATTTTGTGATTGATAAAGTCATTATTTTTGAAAATTGAAATTATAAAGATTTAATTTCTAAGTGTTCAGTAATAGAAAGGTGATATAATGATAAATATTTCAAAAATCAGTAACAATCTTTTTGATTCATAATTTTTTTAAAAATTTATTTTTATTGAATTATAATATAATTATATTATATTCCTTAATAATTCATAACATCACTCAAAATGGTTTTAATACCTTCCCAAAATGGAAAATGTTATAATATTTTAGTAAGTAATGATTTTCATTTATATAATTAGATTATAATTTTTATAGATTCTAAATCATGTAATAAATATCATATATATTTTTAAAATATGATATTTTAATAATCCATAACTATTTGTGAGGAAAATGAAATTCTTTATTTGTAGAGGTGGAAGTACAGATGTACAAATGATTAATGTTTCAAATTATCAATGTGTTGGATCTCTGAGTTCATGGATGTATGTTCTTATTTAATATTTAACTTCAATCCCCAAATTGTTGGAAAATTATATGTTTACCAGGGTTATGTGGAATTTTGTGTGTGCCACGGGGGTTCTATAGAAGAAATAAATGGAAATAGATTCATCATGTTCATGTCGTGTAGTTGGTGCACGATTAGTGTAAACTCTACTAGGGGGAATGTAAAATTTTGCGACCATGGAAAAAGGCATTTCACATGGTTGGAGAATATTTTGTCTAATTATGTAGGATTTCGAGGTAACTGTATGACTCGGACCCCTATTTCATAGATGTTAGCACAAGGTTGACCCCCATTTTGGAAAACATTGCAACCAATCCACGTGCCTCATTAAAAGTGGGATATTACCCTTTAACCCCTTAGTATATAAAGTATTCTACCATATTTCTTCCCCCAATTATTCTATATTAGAACTAGTGATGATCCAAATCACCCAATTCATTCCAAGGATTGACCTCCTTAATTAATATGTAGTTTGGAGTGTCGTTTGGTGCAGATAGAAACTGTGGGTAACTATAATTATTTTCCTGGTCCTTTTTTTATGATTAGGGAGTGCGGTAACATTATACTTCATAAAAATCCCTAAAACCATCTTTTTTCATAATATCATAGGTTGGGGATTCAAAATAAGATTGAATATGCATAAAAGGTTAAAATTAATCAATTATTCTTCTAGATATTTGAGGTTTCTGGTCTACAAGATATATACCATAGTTTTTTCTAATGATTTATTCATCAATGGTTGTGATATTGCTTCCCTGCTGATGTGAATTTGATTACTTTTGTAATATTTTTTAAAATGGTTTGAAAATTATGTTTTATTTCCCTCATTATAACTTTTAGATGCATTAATATTTATTAGAGGGTTTTAGGCCTCCCATTTGGTGTGCTTATATTACAGAACATGGTAAATTGTAATGGTAATCATATTGATCATTTTTATTAATATAGATCCAATGATAAATTTTTTGACATGTTATTTAGAATTATAACATTTCACTTAAAATAGTTTTGTCTAGTCATTAGAAATGGAATAAAAGACTATTTTTAAATATGTGAAAAAGCGGTTTAATATAATAAATTGAATGTGTCAAATTATTTATGTGTTTGTCATTGAATATCATAAATGTCCTAATGCATGTTAATTGATGAATTATTTGAAGTAGAATGATGTATGGAAAATTATAAATGAGATAAATGATTTATGTTATTAAATGGAGAATTCATTAAATGAACTATGATAAGGAAATGGTAAATGTCCTAAATAGTTAAACCTTGATGATGTTTCATGTGTTGAATGAAATGTGAATTGTTACTGTTATGTGTATTGATTAAATTTGTTTTTTATGTTATTTATGTGGAAAATGGATAAATAATAATGTAAACAAGACTTGGCTGTGTGGGATAATGGACAGATGAACCTCCTACAGGTCGGGATAGACTTTGTCTCTAAACCCCACCCCAAGAACGCATGAATGAGGGTGTCAAATTGAGGATCTTGGACCATAACTGATTCATTTGATGAGAAAATATAGATTGAGGCTCCAAGGTAAGTGTGATGTATTCTTTTAAACAATGTTCTTTCCTTGTGACATATGGAACTTGACTTCTCCCCTCATTTATAAAAATTAACCAGCTAATGTTGTACTGTTGGTGAGGTATATTCAGAACCCATTGAACAATTGATGAAAATGGATTACTTAAATATTGTTATCTAATGAAACATGTGTTTTATTTGGTTGTATTATAATTTATTTATTACATTCATGCACTATCTATTTAGACTGTATATTCTACAGACACCGTAAGTAGTGGCTATGGCATCGCGCATTTTTATAACATAAACATTCATTATATTACACAAAATTGAGAATCTTTAAGGTTTAGTGTCTTGGAAACCAGGAACATAATACATGAGAACAACAAAGACATTCTTCATAAACACTTTAAAGTATTCTCCTTAAGTTCATCCTAGGTTCATTACTACATCTCATAACCTGGGGACATACATCAAAATAAATGCTGAGCAGAATGCCCAGTAAGGGAAACAAGAGAAACATTTTACATGTGAACTTGAGATATTTCAATAAGGTCATGAAAAGAACTTTAAGGAATGAGAAAGAAATCATGAGGCATATCATAATGAAAATAACATTTTTCATAACTTAAAGGTGTGGCTGAAAAATTTAATATTGACAATCATTTTGTTTCACCAAGGTCCATCCCCAAGATGTCATTATAAATTACCAAGGTATCAGTCTAAATGGTCATCTCTAGAGATTAAGTCTTTACCCAATGCATTAGAGTGCTATATGGGCGCACCCTTGACATGACTTTATTATCATGTGAGACACATATATATCATCATAAAGCATTTCATAAATAACTCATATAGAATAAAAGGAATGGGTTTCATTTCATAATCATAACGTTTTAAAAACTGATTTAAAGACATGATCTTTATGTCACTCTAAATCCACAGAAAGGGATAGCGGGTTTCATGTATGTAAATACAAGAATTTAAAATAGAAAATTTTGATATATATGTGAATAGACCTGTATAAATAAGAGTTTTTGGTATTCACTTAATAACATAAAATAATTTTGAGAAAAGAGAAAGGCATTTTGAGACGAAAATTCTACAGCATAACGGCTACGTTACAGGGTTTTAGAAAACGTTGAAAAGAGATAGGACATAGGTCACCCACTCATAAATGATCTATAGAAATATTATAGGGACAGAATGTAAAGGATATGAATCATGTAAATGAAAATTTATGGATATACCATTTGAAATGAAAAACATGGAAGTAAGACAAAAATAATATTTCTCTTATAAAAATTCAGTAGCCTAACGACGTCACTTAAACATCTATAAAAATGGATTGACGAGATCAAATAGGGTCTCTCATAATATGATAATAAAAGATAAGTATGACAAATATAGATATCATACCCCAACATAATAAAAAGGAACTTGAAAGACTTGAAATGATAATAGAACATGAAAATGAGAAGGGTGAAAGAATCCCTTAAAAATTCAGCAGCCTAACGGCGCCACATAAACATTCATAAAACAAAATGATGAGAGTAAGAGGGGATCTCTCATCTTATTAACATGAAATGTTCAGTAAGAGGAATATAAAATAACATCCTCCCACATAAGAACAAGGATCATAAAAGGAATAACATAAAAGAGATTATTTGAAAAGAAAGAGAGAGGTCAGATCCCTTACCTTAAACGTAACTCTTAAAACTCAATGGTTGGGACCTTGAGAGGATTGAGCGCACCTTGGGAGGACTCCTTGGGAGATATGGAGACCAGAACATAGTTGAGGATGGTTTTGGATTCGAATGGATGAGAGGAGGGCTTGGTATTTATAGGGAAAGTGAGGGGATAAGGCATTAATGGCCAAGGGACACCTCATTGGTGGTTTTGGAAAAACCATGGGCTGGCCCATGGTATTTTCCCATGATATTGGCCACTCGGGACACCTCACACAATAATTCATCCCCTTTAGTCGACCATCCATTAAAATATCTCATGATATCATCATGACACTGTTATGATGTCATTTAACATACTAAAACCCTAAAACTTCATTTTTACTATTCACAGAAAAATCATCTTTCTCGGAAAAATCCCAAAACAATTACCATAACATAATGTCGGTGCTCTGAGTTCAAAAATAAATTCCATTTTATTAAAATAATTTTCTCACTATTTTTAATTAAATTTTTAAATAAAAACACTATTCACCCGAAAAAATTAATACTTGATTAATAATTTATGAAACCATTATTTAACCATTTTATTGAATCACATTACTTAATCAAGGTGTCTAAATTATATTAAAACATTCTTTAAGTGAGAATACTAATCCATTTGGTCACATTACTAATCCTAAGCGTAAAACCATTATTCATAATTTACTATTCAAAAATTACGTTGATCTTATTAGACTCCAAATTCCATACTGAACACTTTTGTAGAAGACCATTTTTTAAAAATCATTACACATCATTAATTATTTAGGATTTAAATAAATATTTTTAATTATTCACTTTTCATAATTCATCAATAAAATACATCCTAAAATTATCCGAACATTTTAAATTTCACAAACATCACTAAAGGAAGAAATCTCAATTTATTCATCAGAAAGGACTACACAAAGAAGATACAGTCTTTTCACATATCCCCTTATAACACCAGCATATGACCTAAGTGTAAGGTGTGCTATGGTGAGAGAATATGAGGGAGGCTCAGATAACATTGCCCTAGTAGTAATCTCTACTAACTTGAACTTCTACCGCATGCATTTCCGTTCAATCTTGACATGCTAGAGTTCGGCTTGGGCTTGGTCTAAAGAGAATCCCAAAGATGCCACCTCCTTCCCAAGCTCTGATAAGTGGGCTTCATAAGGTTCGAGTCTACATGATGAATCCATCAACTTCTCTTTATTCATTAACCATTAACATCTTTATTAAATCTTTAATAGTAAGTTAATATAATATTTAAAAAGTTTGTGTCGTTACTTTCTTCCCACCTTAAGAAATTTTGTCCCTGAAATTTTATACTTGAGGCCTAGTTGGAAAGGTGAGGGTACTTTTGCTTCATTGTTTCCTCAGGCTCCCAAGTCGCTTCTTCTATCTTATGATTCCTCCACAACACTTTCACTGGGTGGGTAGTCTTGTTTTGTAGGACCTTGTCTCTACGGTCTAAGATCTCAACTGGCTGCTCCTCATAAGAGAGGTCATGTTCTAGTTGTACCACCTCTGGGTTCAGTACATGCGAAGGGTCAGGTATGTACTTCCTCAAGAGAGATACATGGAAGACATTGTGAACTTGAGCTAGGTTCGGTGGAAGTACTAGATGATACGCCACTTCTCTTATGTGATCAAGGATTTCATAGGGGCCAATGTACCTAGGACTGAGCTTCCCATTCTTCCCAAACCGCATGACTCTGTTCCAGGGAGAAATTCGAAGGATGACTTTGTTGCCAACACTAAACTCTATGTCCCTTCGACAATTGTCAGTAGAGATCTTCTACCGACTCTGAGCATCCTTTATGTGTTGTTGGATGGAATGAACCGGTTCTGTCATCTCTTGCACAAGATCAGGCCCAATAATCTTTCTCTCACCAGTTTCATCCCAATAAGTAGGAGTTCTTCATCGCTTCCCATACAGAGCTTCATAGGGTGATATCTGAATACTCGAATGGAAACTGTTGTTATAGGAGAACTCAGCTAATGGGAGGTGTTGATCCCATACACCTTTAAATTTTATTGATCATAATCTCGGCATGTATTCAAGTGTCTGAATAGTCCTTTCAGATTGGCCATCAGTTTGAGGATGATAGGCCGTACTAAAATTCAATTCAGTATTCAGATCATGTTGAATACTTCTACAGAATTTTTATGTGAATCTTGGATCACGATCAGACAGGATGGATAATGGTACCCCCTGCAGCCTTACCAATTTTTTTTACATATATCATGTCAAGTTGATCTAGAGAGAAATCTTCTCGAATAGAGATAAAATGGGCAGTCTTGGTGAGACGGTCCACAATAACCCATATCGCATTATTTTTTTGGATGTTTTCGGGAGACCAGTTACAATGTCCATAGTGATATTATCCAACTTCCATATTGGTATGGGTAGCGGTTGTAATAACCCTTTATGAAGTTGTCGTTATTCCTTTAATTGATGGCACACCAGGCACCTTGTAGTGTAATCAGCAATCTCCCTCTTCATTTTATCCCACCAATAATGATCACGAAGGTCTCTATACATTTTAGTGCTTCCTGGATGTATAGAGAAAGTAGCGCTATGAGATTCATCGATCAGTTCTTTCTTTATCACCGGAATAGATGGAACACATAGACTTGTTTGAAATTTTAATACACCTTCTTGATCAATATTGAAATCAGGGAACTTCCCATCCTTTAGAGCCTCAAACATCTCTTGCAGGAAAGGATCTTATTTTTGAGCCTTCTTGATCTTCTCTAGTAATGATGGTTGAGAAATCATTTGGTATAGGGTTGATGATGTCCCTTTCCATATAATTCCCATGTCTAGTTTTACTAGATCTTTAATCAAGGGATATCCTAGGAACCTCATTGTTTCCAAAACGACAGGGTCTTTCCTGCTTAAAGGCTCCACGACTTTGTTTGCTTATCCAGGGTGATAATGAATTGAACAATCATAGTCTTTAATAAGCTCCAACCATATCCATTGTCTCATGTTCAATTCTTTCTATGTGAAAATATACTTTAAACTTTGGTGGTCAGTGTATATATCACATTTATCCCAATAATTATATTGCCCCAATATCTTTAGAGAAAAACCCACTGCCGCTAGCTCTAGATCATGCATAGGATAATTCTGCTCATGAATCTTCACCTATCGAGATGCATAAGAAATTACCTTGTCATTATGCTTGAGGATTCACCCAAGCCCTTTCAGAGATGCATCGCTAAAAATAACGAATCCTTCTTCGATAGAGGGTAGTGTTAACACAGGTGCAGTAATCAATCTCTTCTTCGGCTCTTGGATACTTTCCTCGCATTCCATTGTCCAAATGAACATAACCCCTTTTTGAGTAATCTTAGTTAGTGGATTTTAAAGCCGTGAAATGTTTTTCACAAACCTCTTATAATATCCCGCTAAACCAAGGAAACTACGAATCTTAGTTACTGTTTTTGGTTGAGGCCACTCCTCCACAACCATTTTCATTGCAGGGTCAACTGAGATTCTTTTATTGGTTATGATGTGCCCCAAGAAAAAAACTTGTTGTAACCAAAACTCACAATTACTGAACTTTCCAAAGAGCCTCTCCTTCCACAGAGTTTTCAAAATAACCCTCATATGATCTTCATGCTCCTCACTACTTTTTGAATATATCAAAATATCATCAATAAAAACTACCACAAAGTTATCAAGGTAGTCCTTAAAGAATCTATTCATCAAATCCATGAAAATAGCAAGAGCATTAGTCAAGACAAAGGGCATAACAGTAAAATCATAATGTCCATATCTTGATTGGAAGGCATCCTTTGGAATATCTTCCTTCTCCACCCTCAGTTGATGATAACCAGATTGAAGGTCAATCATGGAGAAGAATTGATCCCCACGAAGTTGGTCAAATAAATCATCAATTCTTGGAAGAGGGTATCTGTTCTTTACTATGATCTCGTTCAGTTCTCTATAATCAATGAATAAACACATTGATATATCCTTCTTCTTCACAAAGAGAACTGGTGCTCCCCAAGGAGACACACTCGGTCAGATAAACCCCTTCTCCAACAAGACTTGGAGTTGTTTCATTAACTCTACTAGCTCCACATTTTCCATTCTATACGGGGTATTTGATATCGATTGAGACCCAGGTATGAGTTCACTGGAAAAATCTACCTCTATTTCAGGGGGAGGTCTAGGCAAATCCTCGGGAAATACATCCATGTATCCCTGAACATTCAGAACATCTTCTATTTGTATGCTTCCTTTTCCTACTTCATCATCACAGATTAACTCCATAAAGAAAGCTATTGGAGGTGCTTCTAGATAGGGGTCAGTTCGGAATATCTCTCCTTGGAAGATAACTGTAGGTCGTTCATTCAAGACTACTGATATTTCCTTACTTCTTCATTTGATCTTAGCATTATACTTTGGGAGCCAATCCATCACTAGTATAACGTCGAATTCCATCATGGGAATGACTACTAGATTTGCGATAAGATTGCGCTCATTAAAGTAAACACTACTGTCCCTAAACATTATTGATGCATGGATAATCCCACTTGGAGTCTTGACTGACAACTCTACCTCAAGCAGTTCGGGGATTGATTCTATATTCTTTTCAAACTTGGAGGAAATAAAGAATGTGTAGAACCAGAATCAAACACAGTAGTTTCTATTTTTGAGAGGACAACAAGAGTACCCACTGCCACATCATTAGGAGCTTCAACTTTAGTTGTTGTGATAGAAAAAGCATGACCTTTCTCCCCTGGCCTTTGCTGAGGTTGATGGTGATTCCCCTCCACTGCCCTTGGATTTGGACATAGATTAGCATAGTTCCCAAGCTGTACAAACTTGAAGCAATGGACTTCGGGTAAGGCCAGAACCATCTTTCCTCTGTCGTTAGTGTTGGGGAGTTGATGCTTCACCTCACTACGACAATTCCGAGCAATATGGCTTCCTCTTCCACACTGGTATCACTTTCCACTTCCGATCAAGTAGTTCCCTGGATGTTTCTTCCCTCATTTATTGCATGTGGTAAGTTTCATTTTCTTTACACCTCTTCCCTGATCAAAATTCTTCCTTAAACTGGGCTCCAACGATCTCTTCATGTCATTTGATTTATGAGACCACTATGTCTCACCATACTCCTGCTCGACTTTCATTGCACTCCGTACGATCTCCTCGTAGCTATCGTAGTCTCAGTTGGCTAAATTCTTTCGTAGATGATGTCTCAGTCCACCGAAAAATCTATCAACCTTCCCACGTGGATCCATGAAAAAGCTAGAGGTATATCATGAATGTCGGGTGAAGTTCATCTCATAGCTTCCGACAGATTCGTTCTCCTTCTGCTTCAGCTTGAGAAACTCTTTCTCCATTCTCGTTCTCATGGAACGAGGGAAATACTTATTAAAGAATATTCCACGGAACTCTTCCCACTCCATAGCTTCCATCTCTCCACTAGGCTTCTTGTTTTTGACTAGTGACCACCACTGATCAGCTTCTCCCTCTTGGCGGTAAACAGAAAGGGTGAGGTTTTCTAGTTCCGAACAAAGGAGTATAGAAAAGATCTTTTCTATGGAGATTATACATTGTTCCACAACCAATGGGTCATTATATCCACTGAATGATGGTGGTCGTTGATTCATGAAGGACTCAACAAAATGTTGTTCCCTTTGTGGTGAGGTTAGCCTCTCATCTTGATTCAAGTTATTACTCATAACATGAGTCAGTTGTTTCATCATTCGCATGAATGTTTCCATTCCGTCTTCCATCGGAGGGTCGTCAGTACATGGTACATTGCGGTCACCATCTGCACGCTTCCTCCAATTTCCCACCATTTTCTAAAATAATAAAACCTTAGTGAGAAACTTATTTCATTTATGAATCTTTTAACAAAGACATCATTCTTAGACAATTACATTTCTCTATAATTCCTTCATAATGATTAATAAAAAGCTTGTGATTAACAAAACATATCCCTCGGGAGTGTCGTAACCAAAAGTGAAGCAAGGCCCGTTATCGTGAACTAGTTCTTATTCGAGTCTAGCTCAAAGCAGTGTTTTTGTGTTTTACCCCTATGTACATCTGTGCCAGAGCCTCCTCTACCTGGTCGTATCCAGACAGGGATGTATTTGTTTGATAAACCACTTACTCAATAATTATCAAAATACCAGAGTGTTTTCCTATATTTAAACTTTTCTATAGGGTTTTCCAAATGTTTTTATATCCTAATTTCACAAATAAATAAACCATACTTTGATACCAACTATTGAATCACATATTTTTATAACATAAACATTCATTATATTACACAAAAATGAGGATCTTTAAGGTTTAGTGTCTTGGAAACCAGGAACATAATACATGAGAACAAAAAAAATTCTTCTTAAACACTTGAAAGGATTCTTCTTAAGTTCATCCTAGGTTCATTACTGAATATCATAACCTAGGAACATACATCAAACGAAAGGGTGAGCAGAAGGCCCATTAAGGGAAACAAGAGAAACATTTTACATGTGTAATTGAGATTCTTCAATAAGGTCATGAAAAGAACATTATGGCCTAAGAAAAAAATCATGAGGAATATCATAATGAAAATAAAATATTTCACAACTTGAATATGTGGATGAACTATTTAATATTGACATTCATTTCGTTTCTCCAAGGTCCATCCCCAAGATGTCATTAAACATTACCAAGGTTATTCACCAAGGTATCAATCTAAATGGTCATCTCTAGAGATTAAGTCTTTACCCAATGCATTGTAGCCCTATTTGGGTGCACCCTCGACATGCCTTTATTATCATTTGAGCCACATATATATCATAATATGTCATTTCATAAACAACCCATATAGCATAAAAGAAATGAGTTTCATTTCATAATCATAATGTTTTTAAAACTGCTTTAAATACATGATCTTTATGTCACATTAAACCCACGGAAAGGGAAAGTGAGTTTCATGTATGTAAATCCCAGAATTTAAAATAGAAAACTTTGATATATATGTGAATACCCATATAGAAATACGAGCTTTGAGTACTCACTTAATAACATAAAATAATTTTGAGAAAAGATAGATGCATTTTGAGATGAAAATTCTGCAGCATAACGGCTACATTATAGGGTTTTAGAAAGCATTGAAAAGAGAGGGGACATGGGTCACCAACTCATAACTAATCTATAAAAATAGTATAGGTACATAATATAATGTATATGAATAATTCAAATGAAATTTGAAGTAAATACCATGTGAAATGAAAAACATGGAAGTAAGACAAAAATAAGATTTCTCTTATAAAAATTCGGCAGCCTAACGGCGTCACTTAAACTTCAATAAAAATGATTTGAAGAGATAAAATAGGGTATCTCATCATATGATCATAAAATATCATTATGATAGATATAGATATCATACCCCAACATAATAAAAAGGAACTTGAAAGACTTTACATGAAAATATAACTTGAAAAATGAGAAGGGTGAAAGAATCCATTAAAAATTCAACAGCATAACGGTGCCAATTAAACATTCATAATACTAAATGATGAGAGTAAGAAGGAATATCTCATCATATGAACATGAAAAGGAATGTATGAGAAATATAAATGAACATCCTCCGACATAAGAACATAGAGAATAAAAGGAATGACTTAAAAGAGATTACTTGAAAAGAAAGAGAGAGGTCGGATCCCTTACCTTAAACGTAACTCTTAAAACTCAATGGTTGGGACCTTGAGAGGCTTGAGAGAACCTTGGGAGGACTCCTTGGGAGATAAGGAGACCAGAACATCGTTGAGGATGTTTTTGGAGTCAAATGGATGATATGAGGGCTTGGTAATTATTGGGAAAGTGAGGGGACACGACATTAATGGCCAAGGGACACCTCATTTAGGGGTTTTGGAAAAACCATGGGTTTGCCCATGGTATTTGCCTATGCTATTGGCCACATGGGACACCTCACACAATAATTCATCCACTTTAGTGGAACATCCCTTAAAATATCTTATGACATCATCATGACATAGTTATGATGTCATTTAACATACCAAAACCCTAAAGCTGCATTTTTACTATTCACAAAAAATTCATCTTTCTCAGAAAACCCCAAAAAATTACCATAACATAATATCAATTCTATGAGTTGAAAAATAAATTCCATTTTATAAAACTAATTTTCTAAATATTTTTAATTAAATTTTTAATAAAAAAAACTATTCACCCGAAAAAAACTAATACATGAATAATAATTTATGAAACCATTATTTAACCATTTTATTGAATCACATTACTTAATCAAGGTGTCTAAATGATATTAAAACTTTCTTTAAGTGAGATTACTTATCCATTTTGTAACATTACTACTCCTAAGCGTAAAATCACTATTCGTTATTTACTATTCAAAAATTAAGTTGATCTTATTAGACTACAAATTCCATACTGAAAACTTTTGTATAATGCAATTTTTTGAAAATCATTACACATCATTTATTATTTAGGGTTTACATAAATATTTTAAAATATCCTTTTTTCAAAATTCATCAATAAAATACATCCTAAAATTATCCAGACATTTGAAATTTCACAAACATCACTAAAGGAAGAAATCTCAATTTATTCATCCAAAAGGACTACACAAAGAATCTACGGTCTTGTCACATATCCCCTTATGACACAAGAATATGACCTAAGTGTAAGGTGTGCTATGGTGAGCGAATCTGAGGGAGGCTCAGATAACATTACCCTAGTAGTAATATCTACTAACTTGAACTTCTACCGTAGTCGTTTCCGTTCAATCTTGACACGATGGAGTTCGGCTTGGGCTTGGTCCAAAGCAAAGCCAAAAGATTCCACCTCCTTCCCATGCTCTGATAAATGGGCTTCATAGGGTTCGAGTCTACTGGATTAAGACATCGACTCCTCTTTCTACATTAACCATTAAAATCTCTATTAAATCATTAAGAGTAAGCTAATATACTATTTAAAATGTTTTGGTCATTATAGTGGCCTACTATGTTGTCCTCACACCCTTATTGGGAAACCATTGGGTTCCTAATAATATTTCATCATTACAATTCAAAAAATGAGAATAGTCTATATTCTAGGGAGTATAGTTGGCTTATGATGTGCATGGATGTGGATCCAAACATTGAGTTAGGACTTGTTTTGTGGATTTGGTTATTGTGTTTATTTTATTGGGTTACCTTCACTATTAGAACTATTAGCACGACTTGTCAAATTTATTATTATTATTATTAGTATACTATTTTAGATATTTGGAGTAATGTATTTTTATAGTTTATTTTTTATTCTTTCCTTTATTTGATATGTTTACTATTATGGCAATCACTAGTGAAAATTTAATATCCCCCCTACCTGAACCGTCTCACTGCTTGTCAGAATCCTTTTCTCTATGGGGATATGTGATTGAGATTATGTGGCGACCTTGCTTAAAGCCCCATATCAGTGGATTCAGATATCAGATGTTACAATGTTGTATCATAGAAGGTTATTTATTTGACTTTCATGTTGGGAATGGAAGATAATAGATTAGGATGTTTAGGTCCTTGTAAATTAACTCATTCATGGTAGTAGTTAATCATTGTATGCTGAAAAAACCATGTACCCATGGTGGGAATTGTTGTTCTATTATGTTTTGTTATGGTTAAATGTTATTTCACCATTGGGTGATGTATTTTTTGTGGGATGTGACTATTTTATGGTAAATTTCTCATGGAAGAAATGGAACATGGCCATGCATTCATGCAGCATGTTAGAAACCTAGGGATATGGGTGGCATTCATCATGATAAGAACATACGGTGTAGATTATTTGGGGTAGAATTCATTTCATATTCATTACTAATTTGAATAGTATAATGTCTAATATCTATGATGTGAATCGATATATAGAAATAATTTTACTGGTAGCTAAAGGTTGGTGATTATGAAAAGGTTTAAATAGGATAAGATATTCTAATGGCAATTGTTTTTGGTATGTGATGATATTATTTATGATAGTGTGTGGAATGGATTATTTTTTTCCTAGTGAATGGAATTCTTTATGAAATTTTGGATGATTTGTGTTATGTTTTCTGAGAGGCATGATTGGAATTATTGGAAGATCCCACCATGAACTCATGCACAGATTGGGAAACAATAGGGTATCAATGAGAACATTCCATCAATAGTGTTTCATGAAAATCCATTGGTATATTATAATCAAGGAGATGAGTGTCTCCATGAGAACTTTTATTGTATTATAGGGATAATATAAAGGGTCCTAGAGAAGGTTCTCATGATCATGTTTCATTTGACTTGGGAGTTTTATCTATAATACCCTATGACATGTTTGTGAGTGGGCAGACCAGATATAGCCTAATTTTGGGTAGACTCTATTTATAACAAATAAGATCACATTGAGACTCCTACGGAGTAGAGAGTCATGATAGAAACATACATGTTGCAGGGTGTGGTAAAGAGTGGGTTAGATTTTTTGTTCTAGACATATATGGTAGATGGTAAATTGGGAAATACTTCTAAGAGTATTTTTTGGAGCATTTCTATCGTGTGACCTTGATGTAGGAGAAGGTTGCATAGTTTGAGGCTACCCTAGGCATATAGGTTGATCATGGAGTTATATTCCCACTTTAATAACATGAGACATTTCATCCCAACATTATCAGGTTGTGATGAAGCTATGAAGAGTCATTTCCATGATGTATTTTGACATGAGATCATGTCACTCGTAAATATCATCCAATTAAATGTAGTTATTAAAATAGTGGTCCAAAACATTATTTTATTAGGATCTATAATGATGGATCTGGTGGTGGGATTTTAGTTCTAGTAGGTAGAACCTGTGGTGCGAATTTTTATGGCAGGATGTTCCACTTTGAGTTTTTACCCAATGGATGTGGAAGAAAAAGTATTAAGAAAATGGAACTGACCTAATAGGGTATTGACCAAATTTTTGTTATTAGTGTGGGCTATTGGGGCATATGCACAGATACTTTCTCTGAAAACCAATTTAATGTCAATAATGTAGAAGAATAAGGAATGTGATTTTGTTCTATTAGAATCTACAAAAAATGGGTCATAATGGATGATCAAGGATGATTTAGAGTGTAGGTAGTGGGCCAGTTACAATATAGAAGGATGGTTGATGGAGTGCTACTAGATATACAATTTGGGGGTAGTAAACAAGGTTCACTTGGAAGGGAGAATCCATATTAGTAGGGATATACAATACCAAGAACACAGACTAGAGCCCAGGGTAGAGGGGTAGGTCAGCTTCATGCAGTTCATTCTACACATGGAGGCTATAGGGATAAATCGTCGATAGTTTGAGGAACAATTCTTGTAGCTTCTATTATTTTTAATGATTTATCTGATCTAGGTGATTCCCATTATTTTATATCTTATCATGTTTTTTGGGCCTAGTGGTGGATCTTGTGTGTGGGATCATGTCGATTGATATATCAGTATGGGTGAGAGAAGAATCTATTTGTACATGTAAAGGGAGTGCTCTCAATATTTGTGTGTACCATTTTCCATGGGACATTTATTTTCTATAGATGATGGGTTTTAATATGATTTTGGAAATTAATTGTCTATCATTACAACAATACCTTAATGACTATTACCACTATTGGCATGTGTTTTTTTGTTCAGAATGGAATACCTATGTTCATCATTGAGAATGTGATATACAAGCTGCCCATACCAGGCTAGTTTTTCGAGCGATGGGTGAACATATAGAACAAGTGTATGTTATTATTAATGATGATGGGATTGTTGAGAATTTTGTCTTTCCATATGTGGTGGATCATTTTTGGGATTTGGCTCCTGAGGATGTCTCGAGGCTTCCCCCCGAGAGATATGTGGAGATCATGATATAATATCTACTTATAGTAGCGGTATTTTCAATTATTCAATTTATGATGGAACTGAAAAACCTTAAGAACATAAAAATTTGTTGGAGGAACTGGATAACAAGGAGTTTATTTTTCGTAGTACATCATCTTGGAGGTAATAAGTGTTTTTCCAAAAATTCCAATGGATTTTTGTAATAATGGATCTATTATAGGAAGCTTAATTAGATAGAAGTTAAGAATATATACATTAATATTCAAATATATGATTATTTTTAAAAGATTTGATGAACATCAATGTTATCTAGGATTTATTTGAGGTCATGGTATCAACAATTGACGGTGATACCATTTGATGTACTGCAGACTGCCTTTAGAATTAGATATCATCTATATGAGTTTTTGGTGATTCTGTTCGGGATGACCACTGTTTCTGAAATGTCTATAGCCATAATGAACCATGTATTTAATTCTTACCTATAGAAATTTGTATTACTCTATCTATGATTAAATACTGGTGTACTCTAAGACTCAATAAGATCATGCCAAAGGTCTTTTCATTTTTCAAAGTACACTAAGAGAGCATAATCTCTACATCAATCTATTAAGATGTTATTTTTAGATTGATTCGGTTGTATGAAAGGGCCAAATAATCTTAGAAAAAGGCATGTCAGTGGACTCTGAGAATGTGAAGGTACATGTGTATTCGGACCAACTAAATAATGTTCATAATGTCTGATATTTTTTGGGTCTAGCCACCTATTACTAATTTTTTGTCAAATATTTATCCAATTGACATCACCACTTTTTGGTCAGGCTAAGAAGGTAATCATTTTTAATGGTCAGTGGAATGTGATAATGTTTTTCAATAGTTAAATAATTGGTTGAATACTACCCAATTTTGTTCTTACCCATTCCAGGTAAGGGGTATATCTTGTTTTGTGATGCTTATGTTGTAGGTAATGGGGTAGTGTTGATGCAGGGGGATCAAGTGGTTGCATACGGTTCGTGAAAGTCATGGATGCATGAATGAAATTACCATAATTCTTATCTTGAGTTAACCATAGTGTTATAATCCTTGATGTGTTGGTGACACTACATGTTGGGAAGGAGGATTACCTTGCGTACCAATAATAAAAGTCTTATGTAAATTTTTTCTCATCATGACTAGATTATTTGAAAGGAAAAGGTGGTTCAAGTACACAAATTGATTTATTTTGTGCTAGAAAACCTCATTGGAAAGGGAAATAGTGTTTCGGATCCATTGAGTTTAAATACTCAAAATAAGGTACTTCAGGAATACAGCTCTGCGTGGAGAATGATGGTATTTTTTTAAGAAGCATCTGGAGGTACATGATTGGCATGGGTTTACATCCCTACATCATTGGAAGTTGATTTCATGATTTTGAGCCAGATTAAGGAGATGAAATTTGAGGATCATGATTTCTTAAATTTAGTGGAATGTTTTAAATGTGGGGATCCACCTTCTAGTTGGACTGTTGGTGATGATGTAATTATTTACAGTTGTGGTCATGTAGTGGTGTTGACATGTTTTTGATAAGATTTGATGTGTGAGTTTCATCCATCGAGTTGAGAAGTGAATAATGGATTGAAAAAAATTTAACATGGTCTTAATTATATATATTAGTGGATACAGATAATGAATGAGGTTGTCGGTTTCATGGAACAATTCCTCACCTACTAGCAGGTGAGGGCTGAGCATCGTTGGTAGGGTTGTTTGTTTTATCCAATTTCATTTCCAGAATGGAAATGAGATGATGTGAATATTTATTTAAAGGTTATCATCTCAAGTATTCTTCTGAATAATGATGTGATCTACGTATTTGTGCATCAATTTAATAAGGTAGATCATTCTTTACCAATTCGAGTGACGTTCACCGTGGATCACTTCGGTGAGTTGTATGTTCGAGAAGAAGTAATGTCACAAGGGTTGTTAGAAACCATTATTTAAGATCATGATCCAAATTACATATAATACTTTTAGAAGAGACTAATGAATACAGTTTTTAATCACGTGTTATTGAGTATGAATTTCCACCTAAATAAAGATAGGCAATCAGGGCATGGTATATATGTATTAGAGGACATGTTGAGGGAATGCATCTTAGATTTTGATGGATTATTTGAAAAGATCATATCAATTGTTTATTTTTATAAAAATATTAGTTATCATGATATAATTCAGATGTAAATATCTCTGGTACTCTATGGTAGACTATTTATAACTCTATTATGTTGGATAAGCGCTTGGGAATTAGAGTTGTTAGGATAGAGTCTCGTTCAGGAGACGTAAGATAAGATATATTTGATTTTAAAATGCATGGATGAGGCCAAATTTTGGAAAATGTCATATAAAAATTGGAATTGTTTACCTCTTAGGATTAGGGTGGATAATCATCTATTTATTATAGTGTCTATAAGGATGGTTCACTGTCAGATTCGATAATAGTGTCTGTAGTCACCCATGTGCATGGGGATGTTCGAGATTGTTGAGAGGATCAGGATAGTGGTGTATAGATTAGATAATTTACATTTTCATAGATGTATGATTGATGTTTTACTTGTGTCATATCTTTATCTGTATCATCCATAACTGCATTATGTTATTTATGTTGAGGATTTTTAGCTAGTGGATGATGCGTTCTTTAAGGAGAATCCAGTTCATATTTTGGATTGTAGTGATAAATTATTGTAGTTCAAAACTATTCCTATGGTTGTTTTTTTGATTTATAATGGTAACATTAATGAAGAATATTTGGAGAGGGAGTTAGATATAGGACCCTAGTGGCATGATATCTTTGAATTAGAAACTTGGTGGTTCTTCGGAGTGCATCTCTAAGACGAGCTATTATAAAGCTAAGAGGTTGGTAGATCCATGAAAATGTAGAGGCATGTTCTTGATGAAATTTTACCTTGAATCACATAAAATCACGAAATTGTTTGTTACCATGTTTATGAGGAATCCTGATATTGTTCTTGAGGATTGGGACACGAAATAAAGGTAAATTGGTCCATCATGTGAATTTCGCAAGGATGGAACACGGTTAGTGTAAACTGTTGAAGGGGGAAATAAATACCATATAACCTTGGATAGAGGTATTTAACATATTTTGTGAATGTTTTTTTAAACTATGTGGGATTCATATGTAACCATGAAACATAGATCCCTCCAGTAAAAAATATAGCTTACGGTTGGTGAATGTTTTGGACAACCATATGGCAAAACTATGGATTTCATTATAAGTGAGATTTTACCTTTTTCCCCTCTCGGTTTTATGTATTCTTCTTGATTTGTTCTCTATTGATTCTATTTAATACCTAGTGATGATCGAATACTACCAAATAATTTTAACGGTCTACATCATTTATTTATAGGTCATTTATTGATCCTTTGGGTGATGATCAATGCTCTAGGTAAGTCTGATCCTTCTCAAACATCTCTATTCTGAAATATGGATTGTGGCTTCATTATTCTTCTTCAAAATACATAAAACCATTTTATTCTAGTGGATCGTTGTCTGGGTATTCAAAATATTATTAATATATATCAATGGATATTGTTTAGAGTGCATTAATCTATATATTTAAGGTAGGTGGTCTATAAGTTATATCACATAGTTTTATTGTTTATTTGTCTATGTGTAATTGACATGTTTCTTCCCACATGATGTGACGTTGAAACATTTGGAAGATTTACTAAAATGGATGGCTAGGTAATGATTTGTACCCCACATGATCCTCTTGAGGGGCATATAGACTGATTAGACATTTAGGGCCACCCAAGGGTTGTGCCAATATTCCCAACCATGGAAATTTGGAATGTTAAGCCATAAATTCATTTGTGTTGAAATAGATCCCATGATAAATGTGTTACAATTTTAGTATTATTTAAAAAATAAACTATTTGTTTTTGTATCTTTTACTTGGAAATGGATTATGGTATGGCTTGGATTAATGTGAAAAATGGTTTAATGGGAAAAATTGAATGTGTAAAATGATTTTTGAGTTTGTAATTGAATTTAGTAAATGGTCTAATTAATGTTAACTGATGAATTATCTGAAGTGTGTAATGTAATAAAATTTTTAAATAATATAAATAAGATAATGTATTAAAATAGAAATGGGTTAAATGGGTTTTCTTATGTAAATGGTAAATTTTATAAATTGCTAAGTCATGAAGTAATTTCATGTGTTGAATGAAATGTGAATTGTTAGATTTATTTATACATATTATGTATTATTATTTTATGGTATATATGGTAATGGATAAACATCCATGTGCATATTGATTGGTGGTATGGGATAATGTAAGGAGTCTCCTCCCACTGGTTGGGTTAGAATAAGTCAATAATCCCCGCCAATAGATTTCATACAGTAAGGAGTTAGAGTGAGGATTTGGGCCCTTAATGGATTTATTTGATGAGGCTACCTAGAATAAGGCTTAAAGGAAAGTGAGATATAATTTTTTATGAAATTTTTTCCCTATTAATATATGGAACTTTACTTATCCCATAATATATGATAATTGACCAGCTTAGTCCATAGTGTAAATAATGTAAATTCCCAACTCGTGGAAAATGATTAAAATAGATAAAGTGAGTATTGTTTTATAATTGCTCAAGTATTTTCTTTTATTTATATAATAAATAATTTAGTACCACAATGAACTATATTTTGAGACAAGAATTTTTTTTAAACCATTGGATGTGGCCTACTAAGTTGTAGTCACACCCATATTGGGTGGCCATTGGGTACCCAAGAAGATTTCATGGATGCAGGTAAGGATAATGGTAAAGGAAATATGCTTGGGAGTTATGTTTTTCGTGGGATGTGCATGTATGAGGATCTGTGCATGGATTTAGTAACTTTTTTGTGGATTTGGTGTATTTCATTAATTTTATGGTTATCCTTCACTATTTTCACTATTATCAGGACATCCAACATTTAATGATTTTTTTGGTTAGTACTATGTTTTAGAAATGGTTAGTAATACATGTTTATAGTGTAATTATTATTTTTTCATTTATTTTATATTTCATGGGATGGGGAATAATAAAGTAAATAGGATAGAGCCACCCCACATGATCTATTATACCCTCACCACTAATCGACAACCTATTGCATATTGGGTGGTATGCTTTAGGTAATGTGGTGACCGGACTCGAAGCACTAGATTAATGTATTTCTTTTTAGATAAATTACAATATGAGTGTGATTAAATGTTGGTAAATGATAAATTAACATATAAAAATCATAAATGTGGAATAGTTAGCTTATATATTCATTAAATACATTATTGTTAACATACATGATAGGTGGTGAGGAAACAAGAACAAAATCTCTTCATGGATGCGGTTGTCAACATGTATGCAAAATAAATGTAGTTTTTTTTCTTAATGGATATAAATGATTGAATAAAAGAAAATAGAGTAAAATACTTACATTTCAATTTATTGATAAAACTAATATGGTTATATAATATTTCCCTAAAAATGTTATTATGATTATGATTAATAAGAAAATACATTTGAGTATGAAAGACTCATGTTGAGAAATTGAGATTTTACAAGGAAATGTCCGTATTAATAGATTTCATATGATAAATAATCGAGAGAAGAGGATAGTGAATGAGGGAAGGTATTATATAATTATAGAATTTTTAGATTTGTAGGAGTATATTTGAATTCTAGTTGTACAATGATGTGGTGGAAGTGATCCTCTTTTATAAAGGATGATAATGGTAAATTTTGAAGTACCCATTACATTCTAATAATGGAATGTATCTATTCAATAGTAAAAGAATCCAAAAGATAATCATTTGGAATTTATGGTCATATATGGTGGATTAGTTCTATAAATATCATTTGAATATGTGTTTTAAACATGTATAAATTCTTTTGACAGTACATTTTTAATATTTTCCAATTTTTGTTTTTACATTGTTAACTAGTTTTAATCCTCGTAATTTGTTTGTATTACAAATGAATAGAAACAATTATGGAAAAATATTTTTCATAAAAAACTAAATTATATCAATATATAATCAAATTAAATTTAAAAATTAGAAAAAAAATATTTTTAAATTTTAATATATAATATATAGTAAAACTATTATGTAAAGAAATATTATATTCACCATTAATTTTCCTTCATCATTGTTAGTGTTGTTTAGAAACTGAATGACTGATAATATATTTTATCAAATGTGAAAAAACATCATATTAATATCATTATGTAAAATATTTTAATTTATTTTATTCCATAAAATTACACATTGTTAATTAAAAAATGCTTGTAATATATCCCTTTCACCACTATAATTATCAAAATATATAATATTTGTATTTATATTTTTATGTCTAAAATTTATATCAATTTTATTACATTATATGAAAATCATACTATGAAATTTACATTAACTGAAAATATTATTCCAAAATAATTAATTAATTTTGTTAAATTAAATTTCATTATGTGATGATAACTAATTTTCAATATAAGTTAATTCAAATAGTTTTGAAGAGTAAAATATTAATTATATGTCAAAAATGATAAAAAGGGATTCATAAATTAAAATACTTATTTTTAAACAATTTATTTTACTTTATTAAAATGTTCTCTATATATTTTTTAAATAATGTCTTTCTTGTGTTGGGATAATGTCAAAAAGTGATTGTACAATGAAAATTAGAATTTTTTACCATTATCCTAAAACTCTATAATTTAAAGAAAAATTGAAAATTCAACAAGAACTTATAATGAAATGATGACTCAAAAATGGATACTATTTCTTAAAATACAATTCTACAATTTATAAAATTATATTTTAAATCAAACACAATTTATGAAGTGAATCTTTGTTCTCTAAAAATCCAATTTCAAACATTATGTATTCTTAATCCGATTTTGTATTCATTTATAGGGTATTAATATAGTTATCTAAATTTCGATTTTTATTATCAAATTTTCATAATTATATTCGTAAAATGTGTTGTAACTCAATTTCTTTTGGTGTTTCATTTCAAATAATCTAGTAAACAAAATTTTAATTTAGAGGAAAATATTAATTTTCCAAATCTCTTTTGGTTACATGGAATTTATGGATTAAACCTTGGTACTTGGAATTGTATTTTAGGAATGAATCCTGAAACATAAAACTAAAATTTATGAAAAAAAAGAGTGGGTGAAAACCTCTACATCCACAAAAATATATTAAAATATATCATCAATATTATTTAAGTGGGAAATATTATATTAACATGAAATGAAGAAAATGTTTTCATTGTGTTTTCATGTAATTTGATGAATATATTTAATTTCTAAATTTTAATATAATTATTTTAATTCTTATAAAATCATTTTTAATTAAAATATGTATATTATATTTTGTGAAGAGGTGTATTCCAATGAACTATTGAGAATGATATGTGTAGAAGACAGAAATGTAGTCAATTATACAATAATGGTTGGAACTAAACATTCCAAATATTATGATGGAAATTACGTTAATGAAGAAGTGTTTTGGAAACTCAATATATGTATACAATTTTGGAAAAAATGAATAAATAATATCATATATGATTTAACATTTTTGGAATAGAATCAATGAGGTATAATAGAATCTTGTTTCAATGTTATAAATTGGATCCAATTTTAAGAATATATACAAGCTTCTAAAATAATTTACAATATAAAAACAATGTAATAAATATATGGAATTTAAATTATTTATTGTGATGGAATGTTTATTGAAAATAATTATATAACCATTGGAGTATTCTCCATCAATGAAATTAGTGTGTGTTGGAACATTAAGAGGAATCAATTGGATATAACGTGCTGAATAATAGAAGGGTGTGTTTTCTATAACTTCTGAAATTACCAGATTGATATCAATGAAAAATCAAATGGAAGATCACATTGTTGGTATAATGGTATAATTAATTTTTTTAGGGGGTTATCAAATTTTGATAAATAAATCATTAAATAAAGTTCAAAAATATGGATAACTGAATATAGTTATCAAGTAAAATTCTAATAAGAATGGTTTGTTAAAATAGTTATAATAAAATACCTTATTATTATTGTGGATCAAACAGAGTATGCCATAACCATTTTATTTCTAAATGATGTATTTTTTATTTTAATGTTAATGGAGGGTTTTCAAAAAAATTATTCAAAAGAAAAAAATTTGGAAGTCCATCTGCACTATTGTTTTCATTTGGTTTTTAAGGCAACATGAACAAATAAAAATAAAAATATAAATTTTTGTCTTTTTGAATAGGGGATAAAATATTTTGTGGGATTATTTCAAATGAAAAATATACTAGTTTATTTTTATATATCTTTTTAGGTAAATATATGAACTATTATAATATATATTTGATTCATGAATATTGGTAATGGAATTTGGTACATGCACATGAATAGATATGAGAATTTATAATTTAATAAAGGGAAGTAAATGATTATCGTTTTTAATAGATTTGTGTTACCCAAATAGAAATATTTTTCATCACCATTCATATTTTATGCTTTTTATATGATGATTTATCATATTGGTTTATACCAATTGAATAGTTATTTATAGTTATGTTTGACATTTGTATTATGTATGATGGTAAACAACATATTCTAAAGGGGTAGATTGTTTTCATTGAAAGTTTTTTGAAAATGTTTGATACCCAATGTTTGGGTTTTTTATAAAAGGTGATATTCTGAAAATGTTACTAAAATAGACCTGTTGTATAATGATGAATTTTTTGTCTGGAAAAATTAATATCATGTTTTGAAACTTTAATATTTCATAATCGTATTATCAAAATCTTGGATTTAAAGAGAGAAATTATTTTGGTTGTTTTTAATAAGTCACAATCACACAATATGAGTATTGATCATGCTGTGACTACCCATGAATGATTAACCCTTCCATAAGGTATATCCTGAAATATTATCCAGTCAAAGGTCTTATCAAATAGAAGTATAATGGACTAAATTCATCAAGTTATCAAGTATTTCCCTAATGGATATATGGAATTTATAAGTCTAGGGTAACCCTTCAAAATAACATATTATGATAGTTTCTTAATTAGTTTTTGTTATGTGTAATTTTTTAATCATCCCATTATAATTCTAACAATAATCCTTAATATTAAATCTCATAAGGAATTGATATACATATTCAACAATATGCCTTTTCATTTTATCCCTCAAGAGATTCTTAATGAAATCTCTATTCATATTTATGATTATAGGGAGAGTAGAAAATTATATACTTCATTATTTCTCTAATGATCCCTTATTCAATTATGGTATATGAGGTACACATATATTGTACCTAAATATTATTGTTTCACCCTGGTTAATGATGAACTATGGAATAATCCTTAACATCTTCTACAATTTCAAATCCTTCTTATATGACTCTCCAATATTCACATGGTCATATGGATAAAAATTCATTTTATATTGATATTATTTATCCATTACCTTAATAATTTTATGGTCTATATATTCCAAGTAAATATGTATAAGATGATTTTATCTTCTCATAAGAAACAATATATATAGAGACCCTAGTCTTTTGAACAAATTATTACATGATTTTAATCATAATATAACATAAAATTACATGCTAAGGAACCTAATGTCTAGTGTCTTGGATATTTGATAATTAATTAACCATTACAATCAAAAATAAAAACATCTTTTATTTAATATTTTTATTTTGATATAAACACCATTTATCTTGTATATAAGTATATGATAAAATGGGGAATACATGAACAGATGGGAGGAGCGCTTCAAGGTTCAGGACAAATATATTCTTTATATTTTTTAAAATAATAGAAACATAAAAAATAAAAAAAATCATATAAGATAAACCCAGATGTGTGGGTTCATGGATGAAATACCTTGCACAATGCTTTTGAATCAATGCATTAACCACCATGTTCACTTTATTATGGTGGAAATGTATTGAGAAATCATAATCATTATTCTACTACTACAATCTATATGAGTTTAAATTCAACTCTTTCTATGTGAATATATTCATAGTTATTTTATAATATACATTTTTATCAAACATTTTAGTATAAATATAATTAATTTATATTTTCAATGAAATAATTTACAACTCTATCTTTAAATCATGAGAATTGTACATTTTCTAATGAACCTGAAAACATAGTGAGGCTTGCACTTACACCATGCCATTTATCTTGAAAAAAACTCCCATTCCATTATTTCATTAATAATCATATATAAAAAACCATTCTTCAATATGTTATAGTATAAGTATAAGTGAACTGAACATCCCTATCTTCAGTGTAATGAAATTTACTTATTATTAATCTATATAAATTAAAATCAATATCTAAAGTGTTAACATAGTTAGTGGATTTTATATCCATTTAAAATGTATCAAAGACCACCAATAATATTAATAATGTCTATAAAAACTATGTATCTCGGTAATAATTTTTATCTTAGGAAATTACTTGACAACCATCATCATTTAAGGATGCATAGATATACACTCACTTGTGATTACATGAATGAGTAATTATACATTTTGTAGTTATAATTGACCTATGATATTATTTTCATACATCATATCCTAACCAAAGGGATTTAATACATTCCTAAAATGATCTTCATGTTCTTCTATTCCCTTAGAATATATGCATATTTCCCTGATAAATCCTATCACAAACTAATTAAGGTAATATATGAAGATTATATTCATTAAAATGTTTATGATATAAGGTTTTTTTGGTAATTAGTAATGGAATAACTACAAATACCTATTTTCTATTACTTATAATGACTAATTTCATATGAATAACCACATTTCTACTTATAATTGGTTATATTCATATTGATTGAAAATTAATAAAATTATTGAGATATCTATAGTTTATCAAACATATCATCAATATTGGGTAGATGAAACATTTTATTGATGGTGTTCTTATTGAGTTCTTGGTAATCAATGAAAATATTCAATTAACTATCAATCTGCAATAGAAAAAATGGTTCCACCTTGGTTATACCCTTGGTTATATGAATACGTTATCTTGATTCTCTAAGATTTGCTACTCTAATTCCTAGAACTCAATTTGGGTATTTCTAAGGAGTCTTGGAAATAGTTAAAACCTATGTATTAGTTCAATTGAAAATTGAGAATCATATTTATTGTGATTAATTGGATAGTCATCTAGAAACAAAACATCAAATTCACATATAATTGTCTTATCATCAAGGTTGAGCAATTTCAGACAATTTGTTCTTGGTACCCCTCATATGTCGGTATTGAGGTCTATGTAATAAATGTTACTTATATTGGATATTTTTATTCATAGTTTCAAAGCTACATAATCATAGGTTCATTTGGGATATCAAAAAAAATTCCATCGTCAAATATTGAAATAGGCATCATATAAAGAGAGTAAATCCATGACCAAAATCAAAAAAAATATGATTATAATGTGAATAGAAATATTTGTATAAAGAAAATTAAAAAACTTATTTCTCGGAGAATATTTATGTATTTGAGAGGAAATATTCATACTAGTTTTTGTTTTCATAGAATTTTCAATATAAAAAATTTTTGTTGGGGATGTGATAATCATTTAAAATTCTTAAGATACAAAATAATGTGTAGAACATAAAACAAACAATATATTAATATTTTTAGAGTATATGAAAAGTTTTACATTCAGTAATTGCTTCTCATACCCCCTTCAATTTTTCTGATTGTGTTATCCTTCCCATTTTTATTTCACGGATGATGTTTCTAACATGAATTACAGACATTAACCCTACATTTGTTATTGTGATTGGCATAATAAATATAATACTTACAAATAATTTATTGGAGTGTTGGTGGGTTGTTGGATGATATTTCATTATACTCGTATCCCATTAGTATTAATATCCCAGTGGACCTCTCATACACTCAAGAATGATTTCCAAATATATTATATCCAATTTCCCTAATTCTTAATCAAATATATTTATCATGAACAAAAATTGATTTTCATTCTTATGTAGGATTTATTCTATTAATTTCATTGAAATTAAATAATTATATTATTTTCAAGAAAACCTTGAGAACAAAAAGAGTTACCATTCCCCTTTCAATCTCTATAAAACATTGAATGGTTTATTCATAGCTCTTAATGTCTCTAATAGCAACAAAATTTGAGATATTTGGTTTTCATTGACTAAATAAATGATCAATATTCATTTTCTAGATGATAATAAAACAAAAATCCTACATTTAATTCCTTTTAAATCTATATAATAAGAACTAATGTATTCATTATCCTCTTTTAGTTCAGGGAATACCCTCAACATTTTAGTGAATTTGTTTTGGTTAAATAAATTTTAAAAATTACCTTCTTATATTTTCACAAATCTCTTGGTCATTTTATTAATTTATTATAATATTCATAATAAGAATCCACCATTGGACTTATAGGCCATTCAAATAGAACAAATCGAAAATAAACTTCACATGTTCTAAAAATAATATAATGGGATATTTAATTTCTATAGTATTGATCTAATGGTCAATAAATACTTGAAAAGAGGACCTATTAATGGAAGGTGGATGTTTCTTCATAAAATTATTAATATTGAATTTTCCCAAAAGTTTTTATTTACCTGTTTTTAATGGTTTTGATTATTATTCATATCAGGAGATAATTATCTCAGTATTTCCATAATATTTCAATTTTCATCTCCTATTTCATTTGGTTTCACATGATATCTGTCATTACATTGGAAATCACATTAATTATTGAAAACATTCTCAAGGTTCCCACCATTGAAAAAATCCAAAGTGGTTATTTTGAGTAAAAAATATACAATTATTGTATGAAATTATATCATAAGGAATATCAATATTATGATGCATTAATGTTTGACACCTTCAATTCATCTTATGACACTTTAGATTTATTTTAACCTTCTATAGATTTATTTCGGATAAAACCACATTGTATTTATAAATTAATCCCAATAAAATAACATTTCCCTTCATTGATATAAACTAAGGAAACCAAATAACGACATATATGCACATAACATCATTTCAGATTATGATTAATTTTCTCCCTCAATAATAAAACCCCCAAAACCATAATGGATTAATATATTAACACATAGATACTTTATCAAATCAATTTATTAATAAATTATAATATCTCCATAAATGTTATTCTATGATGGTATAACTTTTATACATTTCATACATAATAAACATCTTCATAACCTTGAAAATTTTAATAATAATAATGGATGATCTTAGATGCATTGTATGTGTAAACACTGTGGATAAAAATCAAACATTAAAGGTGTTAATAAGATGAACATAAGCATCTGAGAACATCACCATCCATAATAAAAATAATTATACGGAATATTTCCAACATCATAAATCATGATATTGGGAATAAATTTGTATCCATTATACTAAACATGAGTCATAAAAATATAAAAGTATCATAAATCACTCATGATCCATAAGATCATATCATATTAATATTTCATATGAATGTTTAATAAAATTAATCATAAAAATCATATCCCAATTCAACCCTTCATGAAACTTATTAAATTGTAGGTTTGGCCTAACAACTATTGTTGTTGAAACTAAATTATTTCTTATATAGTTATTACATCATTTTAGATAATATGCAGCACTTATAAAAATAATGCATTCCATTGGACTATAATGGATTTATTTTTATAAAGAATATATATCAAAACAACTTATTTTAGTGAAATATGTTAATCATGTCACAAAATTAAAACTAACATATCGTACACTTCTAGAAATATCTAAAATAATATCTTAGTTAATAAAATAGGTAATGTGAATATATAATAAGGGATGTGCTGAGATTTTATATTGGTTGGACATGGGAGATATTCGGCAATGATCCTAACGGAAACTAATATAAAAATAAGGATATTAGAAAATGATCATAACTGAAAAAAATCATTCACAATCAATTGAAATATTTAATCATGTGTCTTATCAATAACATTTATACCAATATAAGTCATGTTTATAATCTTGAATCCGAAATCTTGATCCATGTTGGTTCATAACATGAGTATATATCATCTGAATATGGAACAATAATATATAAAGGATATCATAGCATTTTGAAAATATATAAACAAAAAGTTCTATTATTTATGTTATGGACATGAAATCAGAATAAAAAAAAATGTCTGGACATGAAAAAATTTCTATTAATAAAATCTCGATCCTGTCATAGCATGAATAAGTCAATGATAAATGTTGTTAATATGAATTTAGTTTCAAACATAACATAGTTATATCAAGAGATATTTTTTTACGCAAAAATTTTAAGGGATCTATAATTATATGACCACACATCACATAATAGAAACCATACATACTTGTTTTGTAATTTCATAAAAACATTCATCAGAGAAGAACCCTTACAGAAGAAATGGGTTTCAATATGATATAACAATAACATAATTTACCTGAAGGAATTAAACGGGTTTCATAGAATCGTAATTAATATGTGAACATAATAATCTATATAGAGAGTTAAAGTGTATGGAATCATAATATTATATCACTACTGATGCATAAAAACCTTTAAATGATTTTATACATATATGAATAAAACATTTAAAATTTAGTTTTGACATTTTGTTGATAATAATGGAAATATTAATTCCATTTCATATAATAAAGACTATAATTTTCCTTAATATTAAGAAATATATTTTCAATGAAAATACACATTGATTGTTTTGATGTATTCTTTAATAAATTTAAGGTTAATGATGACAAAAAAAAATATTTTCATTCCATATATGTTAAAAGATAACATTATTTTCATAGTTGAATCAAAAAAAAAATAGTTGATGTTTGCAAAATAATTTAAAACATTCCATTAAATTATTTCTAATTAATGTAAAATATATGAAAATAATTCATACTAATATTTATTTATATATAAACATGTTCCATAAAATATTTTTAGTATCATAGAAATGAATGAAAAATATTAACCAAAAGTAAATAATATTAGTGTTTCATAAAAACATTCTCCTAAACATATTATGTATCAAATAGAGGTAAATAATAATCATACTGAGAAAATATAGTAATAACCTAGGGAGAATAAAATATATGTTGTTTAATGTATAATGATAAAATATCTTCACTCAATAAAAATTTACTATAAACAAATATGAATTGAAATGATATCATTACATAAACCCTTACCCCTAGTCCCCAATTACACTACCAAAATCTCATCCTCCATTTATATATATATTATACACATATTATATATTAATATACATACAAATATTATTATATATCATTCCATTATGACTTCGAATTACACTTTTATCGACAATTCATTGTGAAATTTGTTTGGGAGTAAAATATATCCATTTTCCATGTCTTTTCAGATTAAATTTTTCCTTCCTTGCAACTAGGTAATGGTTCCATCATCTACATAATCTATATCATGTTATAGGTAACATATTTATTAATGAAATACAATGTTTTAACAATAAATTTAACATGGGGAGGAGAAATTTCATTAATCACTTCAAGGAGAGAGTATTCCATACATACACGTAAGTGATGTTTTGACTTTTTTATGGTTGTAATATATGCAATTTATATAATAATCTACCATTATTTAGTAATAATTATATAATATATATTCACAAAATAAATCATTATTAACATCTACATAATTTGGAAATGAAAAATGTATCACATTGCTCTATGGAGGATGAATTCCACATAAAAATAAGTTTGATGTTACTATTTTCTATCATGTGAAAGAATTATGAGGTAGATAAAATCATATTCATCTAGAAATAAAAGTATTTTTAATAAATTATATATATGTAAATTAAAATAATATAAATAATAATATATTAGACACAGTTATGAAAAACACAATTCATCATATCATGTTGATTGTATTATGTATATAAGAATGTGGGATTACATTATAACCATTAGATATCATAGAGGTAAGATATTTATACACTATTATCAGAAAAAAATTATTATAGTATATATAAAAAATTCATTAAGTTATTATTCTAATTAAAAATTTGGAGGAGGTATGAAAAATATAAACTTAGTAGGAATCCACATTTAAAATTACATCATGTCTTAGAATCCTCCTTTAGATCGCCTCTTAAGAACACTTTGGCAGGTCAGTAAAGAATATCAACCACATAAGAATGTGGATAGTAATTTTTTTAAGATTATATAGTTTGATTTTGTTTGATATAATTTCTCATGAATGTGTGATGAAGAGAGGAGACGAGATTCCCATTTAGAAGTTAGGGGAGTGCCACATTAGTTAGAATAAAAATATTAAAACATTATAAATATAATCCCATGGGAATGTGATCCAAATAGTCTGAATATAGTATAACTAATGATATAGGATCAATCATTTAATCCAGTTATAATTTAGTGATATAAATAAATTAGATACTCAATTTAAAAAAATTATATATTTGACATAGAATCCTAAAAACAATGTCTTTTTAAAAACCCATAATTTTTTACAAATAATTATTAGGTTATAATATATTTTTATTAATATAATATTTCTTGTATTTTCATAATAAATTTTATAAAGTATTACATAAATATTAACAACTATTTTTTATCATATCATTCCAAAATATAATTGAATACAACTAAAATTATTAGTCATTAAATCGATTAAAAAATATCTATAGTATCGATGGAATTTTACATAACGTGATCAGTTGTTTTATCATTTTAATAATATATATAATTATTCATTGAAGCTCAATGTTAGATTAATCATAACATCTAAAATTATGTAACTTATTATAGTGGAAAGTATATATACAAAAATCACATGGCTTTACAACATGTTATTCTAAGCTATATGCAATGTATAAACACAAAATAATAAAAACTGATATAATTGATATTGCTTAGATTTAATTTTTCACATGATTGATAATTATGTATCTATTAATCCGTGTCACTTCCTTTCATTCTATCCACTACCATGACACAAAATAATTGTCTATTGAACCAAAATCTTAGGATACCTTTTGAATATGGAAATATGCTATCTACATAAGTCAGTCGAGTCGTATGCAGTGCCACTATCCAAATAATACATGATGTATAGTTTCTTCTATTATATTTTGCCTATTATCCATCTCCATTACTTTTTTTTATTTTTAGTTTATTTTATCCTTGATTAATATCAGACGATGCCTTTGCCACATTGAAAATTTTCCCACTATTGAAGGAAACACTAATGAATTCAATTTGAATGATAGCTAAATGAGATGGGGAGGGTGAATTAATATGACGAGAAGGCCTAAAATACCTTCATTTCACAAATAAAATAATTTGATAAATTTTTATTCAATGAATGACATGGAGCTACAAAAACCACCACATGGTTTGGCAAGGGGGTCATATTTGATTATGAAGATTTTGATACTAGATAACCTCCTCCAGCAGACATATTATTTCATAATGATATAGAAATTCCTTTAAAAAAATATAATTTAATTTAATATTAGTTAATTAGATTTATGAAAAAAATATTAAAATTAATATAGGGTAAATATTAGTTTGGTAATATAAAAACATGGGTTTATGAAGAGATTCATAATCACTCTAATATTTGAAAACACATCATTGATTATATTGGATTCACCAAATTCATTATTAATACCAAGATCTTATAGTAGATTTTATAACAAATATAATACTCTAATAGGATTTATTAATGATTATTTTAATGACCAAGGGTAAATTTCATTTTTTTCAAGACTCTAATCAGTCTGACTTTAGGGCCCAAGACACTAATAAAAAATATATTACTTTGGGTTATAACAATATAACTCAAAAAACCCTTAAATTGAACAATTTCTCTAATAATTTATTTAAAGAATATTCATTAATCATTAGTTTATAATTTTTCGGATGGAATTAAATTTAATTACTAAATAAATTAATAATAAATCCTAAAAAACTCATCAACATTTGATTTTTTTAAATTCAAATCTGTGTTTAAATCCAATAATGAAAATAAATTTAACCACCAAAAAATATAATAAAAATTAGTAGAAAGAGATTATCATTTTTTAAATACGTCTCATTGTTTTGACAAGGTCAATTTACTGAGACTTATCTTAAAACATAAGAATGAGAAATGAATAACTAATCGATTAAAATATTATCCACCCAATATCACTAGATTCGTGCATGTTATCCAGGAATCTAGTAGGATTCCAAAGAGGTATAAAAAACATAGATTGAGGTAAATCATTCTTAATAAAAATATATGTGTATAATTTCACAGATTATTTAATTTTATCATCTTTAATATAGTAATAACTTGAGTTTATTGATAGTTTTTGTTTTAAGACTACACCTTGTCTATGATGGATATATCATTACGATTAATTTTTTCATTCCCTTTAGACATAAACAATCATGTTTAAACAAATAAAATAATATATCATAATTCCAGTATTTTTTTTAATTTTCTAACTACTTACATTGCCACTATTAGCACATAATAACAATATGTGTAGGATAAAATCATGGAAATTATATGATGTATACATATTCTCTTGTCATTTTTAACTATGGAATATATATTTAACCATAAATGTAACTCATCCAGAGGCTGGTCCTACTCACAAAATAATGGAAATCCATGAACCATTATTATAAAATCTAAAATTGGATACTATTAATTGTAACTTATTGGAAGATCATTATTCTACAAAAAAATTATCAATGTATAGGACATCTACATGGCTACTAATTTAACTAAATTTTACCGTACAAATGACGGATTAAAGAATTCAACATGGATATCTCTATTGAGGTTCAAGTTCATATATAATACAAACACAATCCACACCTATCTATATTTCTATTTATAAAATTCAGTAAAACATAAATATCCTTGTTTTCATCCCTCCAAAATTTAGAAATAATAATAGATATATACTATGAACACATATAGAGTTCTGGTATACCCCTCTATAAATTATATTCTTGTCATTTTCACCAACTCAAGATATCTAAACACGTGTATTTAAAGAATCACATCAACTATCAATAACCACTAACCATCTAGATCTATGTTAATCATTGACCCATAACACAAGCACTTGAAGTAGATGGTTTTAATCCGTTCATATGAAACTGATCAATAAAATCTAAACAAAAGGAATATTTTTTTCACAACTCACGAGAAAGGGACCACAACGAATAAATATATAAAACCTATTAATCTCCCTCTATCAATGATACACATCACATATTCCAATAATTGTTTTTAAATAACTACCATTTTATCATTTCACATCCTGACATATAAAAAGCATCTTCTAATTATATTACTTCACTTTTGGGAAAGGAATCAAACATAATTGAGATGGTTGTCTCCTTTAGGAGTAATATGAATTCTCATATTAATAGACCAAATATAAACTCTTTAAATTTTATTTCATTCCCCATACAAATAAATAATATATCAATGTTAGTAGAAATTTAAAAATCCAATTGTTATATTATTATATATATTTCCTACATAATAATTTTACTACATAGAAATTATTAATCATCTTCTATATAGTGATCCATACATGAGATTCATTAAATAATTTTATACATTATATAACAATTCATTTAATATTAAAAATTTATTCATATGAATAAACTGGGTGAAATCAATTTCTCATAATGGTAAAAATGATAATGTTTTGTGGAGAACATATCGTAATATCATAAACAACAAAGAAATATATTTATATGATACATAGAATTAAAAAAAGTAATATGATCATTGACACCTAGAAACTAGTAATATGGTATCATATTATAGTCATAGATAAATAATAAGATTATATAACCATAATAAGATCGGTATAATATATTGAAATGCACTATAGAAATGAATGTGAAACCATAAGAAAAAGAACATTCCGTGAAATCATAAATTATGAATGTCATACAATTATTAGAATCAAAAAGTAACATATATCCTGGATATCTGCCATGAAATTACTGTAACGTCAAACTACGATACAGACCTATGTCCAAAATATATTGAACATGGCATAACCACCAATATAAATATTATTGGGACCATGTGCAAACCACACTTGTCCTTTAATTGTCTCATTAGATATAATATTTTACATATTGTGTTGGGAGGGAGAAAAATTCAATTCCAAAAATTCAAATAGTGGTAACACATAAATATGTGTTACATAATATATAATTCATTAACTATTTCTATTAAAACCAAAGGGATCAAAATTTGATACAAAATAAATCCAAACATCTCATATTAAAAATTAAATTTGAATAAAATCTTATAATATCAAGATATCCATCACACAAATGATGTGTATCAAATGAATAAGTATAGTGTGAAACATGAAGTATATGAGATAGTATTATTATGATAAATCTTATAGAAAAATAATGTAAAATTTTTATGAAAACACTATGAATATATTTCAATACATTTTAAAAAATAACTAAAAAGAATGTCAGATATCACATGAAATTTGTTTTCAAATGTGAAATAGAATTTTTAAAACACATTTTATCATTAATACAAAAAATAATAGATTATTTAAAATAATATATGGTTAATAATATGAAATATATTTTTTAATATATATAGTAAATGTTAGTCGAAAAAATATTATGCCTTTTTTACTATTTTGTTGAAAATAAACATCAATGACAGGATTAAAAAATATAAATTTTAGTAGATAAATAAATAAATGTTATGGTTACTGAAGATAATTAATATTTATCAATAAAAATATGACATGGAAATTATTTTTTATGATTTTAAATGAACATGGAAGATAAATATCTGATATAGATGATGATGATTATTTATAATAATGTAATATTTGATGAGAGAAAAATATATTAAAATAAGAAGATTATAATATAAAAATATAATTCGTATAGAAAAAACTTTCAAAAATAAATATATAACGAGTACAAAAATCCTTATATCAAAAACATATAAAAACAATATATATTATAGATTGTGGAATGGATTATGCCATGAAAGACCCTTCTCTTGTATTCTCAATTTTTCTGATGAGCTATAAGATCATGTATAATAGATTTTTTTTGTTATTAATTAATTTATGACATTTTTATATTTTTTATTAGTTAATATATCATATATAATAATTTATCAATTGTTATATTTTAATAATTCATTAGTATAAATAGTAATTAAATTTTAATAATACCATTTGATCAATGATTTATTTAGTATTGGGGTTTAGGTCCTTGCATTTTGTATATGTTTTTCATTCCATATTGAGTGGTTGTGGAGATAAGATTGATCTCTTTGATAATTTCATATTTTTAGTGAGTCTATAACTAATTCTGTAGTAAATTTTCTTCCACAATTTTCATAAATTTTAATTTTATTAAATATTTAATCAGGAAATATAATTTAAACTATTAATAGATATACCTATATATATTACCATTAAATAATTATGATAAATTCCTTATTTCAACATTTTTTACATATATTACCAATATTTATAATATCTAAATAATTCATGGTGGAAATGTTATAGAAATCAAGAAGCATGTCATGATTGTTTTAGAAAAAAAATGGTATATTTTATATTACATTCCCATTTAGTTTTTAGGGTTAAAATCAAAATTTTTCTATGCATATGATCTAAAATAATTTTTCTGACCACTAAATGGGTCCAAAAATAGGGCGTTGACCTTGGTGTAGGTGTTTGGTGGAATATCACAACAAATGAAATTTCACTAAATATTTAATATCAAATTAATTACTGATCAAATATTAGATCATGGATGACTATTGATATCATATATTTAGAGGGTTGGAATAAAATTCCAACTCAACTATTGTGCTAGGTATAAAATGTTCAAACTATGTGAAGTATGGCCACTAGCAAGGAATTGGGGCCGAGCCATATCCCTATTTTCATTTATATTAATTATATTATATATTCATTAATTTCATTTTTCCCTGTACTTTCCTCCCACTCATGGATCATTTCATACATCAATTGGTATCTCCCATTTTTTCCTTCATTCTAGAGTGAATCTGCGATAGTAATGAGGGATTAACATTGGTAATCATATGAGGAGGTTGATCATGGGTTGGTGGTTGAGAATCTTGGATCCAAGATCAATATGACAACATATTTTTCCCAAAGTAAGATACCATTTAATGTTTTAACCCAAAATCCCTTCAGTGTATTAGGTGTTATGTTTTAATATAATATTTTGGTTATTAGGGATCACTTAAGAGTTCATTTTTAGTTTTTTACATAGAATCAATGGTATAAAGATCCTAACCACAAAGCATGTAGGAACCACAAAAATTCCATGCAAGAAATGGAGTTTGGTTTTTATTTTTGGTCAATACCCATTTGATGTTATGAATGTTTCCAAGGAAATAAATCCCACAACTTGAGTTGGAAATAATGTTGAAGGTTGTGTCTTTTCCCAGTGTTCGCCAAATGTTTTGGACAAAAATACTGAAAATGGAAAAATGTGTGTTTGGAAAAGGATGTATCGCGCAAGATAATGTGCGTTTTGGAAACACATATTCATGACAAGCTTCAGTTTTAGAACATAAAAAATGGAAAAGGCATGTGGTGCTTGAAAAATATGGAGATGTTCATGAAAAATGGTTACTACAAGAAAATAATTTCATAAAGAATGAGTTTTTTTGCATGTCATAGTGGGTTTTGTCTGTGGTGAATGTAAATTACATTAAATAAGATGTGATCCCCCTCATTTGGAAAATTTTATTAATTAGTGATGATCTAATCTTTGATGTTTGTAAATATTATGTGAAAAAGTAGCTGTGCGTAAAAGTGATTGTTGTATGGAAAAGTTTATCTTTCACAGAAAAGTTGATGTTGCGCAGAAAAGTATAAGTTTCACATAAAAGTTGAATTATCAAATAAAAGGAGAAGTTATGTGTTAAGGATATAGTTGCATGAAATATTTCAGCATAAATAGAAAACGTTGTGCGCCAACATTGGATCTTCTGCACAAAGTAAAATATTGCACTCAAGAGTAAGATCTTGCATGAACATTGTAGGTGTTGCGCACAATTTTCATTGTAATATGATTAAATGATCTAAAATTATAGATCGTCGCTTTAGTGTTTTCATGTACATAAATTCAGGCCTTCGATGCAACCATTGTCTCATTCTGAATATAGACAAAGACTTCAATGAAAATCTATTTTGGTGACCTTAAAGTCGATAAATAGATTTATACTTCTATCAAGTCAGTGAGCTAGGGGGAGTTGATGGATGTGATTCTATAGACATATTGATCTATCCATGAACCATTATGAAGGATGTGTTCCTAGAACAGAGTGATTTTTACCGAACCATGTAATCCTCAAACTACTGGAAAATAGTGCATTTAGGGATGTCTGACAGACTGTCGGTGTATTCTTCATGGATATAGCCAATAGTGGTGAACCAATTAAAGTTGTTGTGTCATCACCCTGCATGTGGGTGTTTATTGTCTTTTCATGTCCTTCATACCGGTTTAACAGGTTCATTCCTATGTGAGAACAAGATATATCTCATTAAAAGAAAAATTTGACACTCTGATTCACCCCTCCCCACGTTGGGTATTCAAGGGTCCTACAAGTGGTATTAGGGGGAGGTTTCCAAAAGATAAATATTTTATTTTAACTTCATGGGGAATTATGTGACTGTTAGGGGATTTCCCATATTTTATGTAAACAATTCCAGATATGGAATAATTGTATGAGATCCCATTTAAGATAAGTTGGAATGGATTTTATGTTTTCTACTCTCCAAGGGATTCAACTCACTTATAAAATATTATTTTCTATGATTGAATCAGAAAGGAAATTTCATGATGCTATTGCTAAAGGAAAAAATGTGCTCATTGTAGCAGTCTCTGATCGGATCTATGTGTAGGTGATGATTTGCACCTTAGAAATGACAATGTGGGAAATCCAAGCGAATATTTATTAAGGGTATATCAATGTGATGGTGGAAAAATACCATGTTCTCTATAACAGGTTCAATGATCTGAAGATGCATCCTGATAAGAGTGGATATTCCTTTTTCACTCTAATAACTGAAGTAGTGGGTGTAATTCGAGTTCATAGAGTGCAAAACAACAACATTGATATAGTAATGAAAATATTGATAAGACTTACCCCTATTTATAATGAAATAGTGTGATAACTTTAAGAAATTGATCTATCTATACATTCTCTGGAGGATCTGTTGAGTAGTCTAGTAGTATACAATATGAGATTCAACCCAGATGATGTTATGACTCGTGTTAGAAAGTAGATGGCTTAATAGTCCATGGAAAAACTGAAATTTTCAGGAGATAGTGATGGAAATGTTGAAGAGGAAAAGGAATTTGTTTCTCGCATTTCCAATAATATTAAAAAGTGAAAGGTAATTTTAAAGGTAAGTCTCCACTTGCAGGTTTTGGTTGTGGAAGAGTTGGGCAAATTTCCTCTTTCTACAAAAGAATGTTTGATGATGAAGAGAGTGAAGCAGAATACATTGAGAAGCCTCAAAAATTGTTTTTAAAAAAGGGAGACATCAAATTTATAAAAAAAATATAGAATAAGTGTTTTGTCTATGAAGTGGTAGATGATGATATTTAATTCAATGAAGTTTATGAACCCAAATTTATAACTGGAAACCATCCATCCATGATGCCTACCTTTGAAAAGGCAGAACCTTTAATTGATAAAGAGAGAGATAATCAGATGACTTTTAATGGTTATATAATATTTTAAATTAAGGATTCCTTTTCCAAGATTGAGAATAATTTTAAGATATGTAATAAGTAGAAGGAAATGGTGGAAGAATCATCAGAATATATTGAAGTGATTGAACCTTAAATTGAGAGACTATAAGAACTGGTGAGAGTATAGTCTTCAACCCTTGAAAGTACATATTATTTTTTTGAACATAGAAATAGAATTGATGAACTAGAAACATTTAGCAATGACCTTACATCTAGATATGAAGATAAGTCCGAGAATATTGAGGGTCATAAGGAAGAAATTGTTATACGTAGGATAAAACATCAGTGTCAATCAACCACAAAATATGGAATGAAGAAAATTCATTTTGGTATATTCTCTGATATAGAATTAATAGAATGAAGCAAGTGTGGTTCGTATGGTGATTAAAGTATTTTTAATGATCAAATACCTTCATGCATGTGAAACACTTGAATTTTTTGTGATGATGAAACATCAAATTCTGAAAAGTACTTGGACTATAATAAAGGAATGCTAAAAGATGATAATGATGAAAAGTCACTAGAAGTGCTAAAGAAGAGACCCCTGAATCATCTTTAATGAATAACTAACAGTTCCTTTAGATATCTTAAAAATGATGAAAAATAAGACTATTTTCCCATTAAATAAGGCATGTGGAGAAATATAAATGAGAATACATCTCCTCTAATGAAATGTATGTTCTATATAAATTTGGGTCTCACCAAGTCATATTGCAAAGAAGCAATGAGCTATATGAATGTTGAAGATCATGGAGTTCAACCAAGTAGAAAAAAATCATATCAAACATCTTATAAAACAAATAATTTCTATGGATATTGTCTTTGTTGTTCTAACATTGGTCATAAAGTTGTACACTGAAGGTAGGTGAATGAAAATATATTTCCATACAACATTCAGAGATATGTGAATACCCACCAACGAGACCATGTTTCTATCTCAAACTAGTTTTTTCCATTGGAAGAAGAGTATAATCATATAGAACCCGTGTACATGGAAGATAGAGTTAAAAGAACATCGGTACCCTACACTAAAACCAATATCTCATGGAAAGAAAAGAGGAAATTTTAAGAATCCAATATTGTCGAAGTAGCCCACGAGTCAACAAAGAATAACACAACATGGATTCATGATAGAGGATTTTTATCCCACACTACAAGGAATGTTGACCTCTTAATAAATGTCATGAATATATTCGATGGGACAGTAAGATTTGGTAATGATGGAGCTTCCAATATTAAAGGCATTGGATTTACTTAACAACCAAATAGGGAGCTCAATTAAACTAATGTCCTTCTTGTGTATGGTTTGTGTCATAGTGTCCTCAGTGTGAGTCAACTGTATGAGTAGTCACTTATAATGAAATTCAATCAAAAGGGTTGCAGTATAAAGAGAAAGAGAGGAAATACATTCATGAAATGTTTTTTAACAGATGGAAATTTATATCACGCTAACAATAAAGAGAATATATTTTATCTAACAGTTGAGAATGAAAAAACCTTATAGCATCGAACTATGGGACAAATCAATCAACCAAACATTGAAAAGATATCTAAAATGAAGATAGTAATGGATATCTCCAACCAGATGCATGAATGAGAAAAGAGTCGTGATTCTTGTATATGAGGAAAAATGATCTGCAGTTCCTATCATCCAAATAAGAAAATATCATTAAACTTATTAACCTCATTTATACATACGTATGTGGCCCAATAAATGTTGCATGAACACATGGAGAATGGTACGCTATCCTTTTCCTAGATTATTACTGTAGAATGGAATGTGTGATGGTCATACACAGGAAGAGACAATTGATTTCTTTTATGAAATGTTATCGCTGAATCGTTGAGAATGAAACTGGACGGACAATCAAAGTTCTTCAATCTATCAATGGAGTGGAATAAAAGTCTGTTGAGTGTGAAAATTACCTAATGAAACACGGAATATAGAATGAGGTGGACATTGTGAGAACTATACGGAAAAATGGAATGTTTGAGTGATGAAATCGACAAGTGAACAACATTTCCAAGACTATAATGATAGAGATTCGTATCTCTCCAAATTACTAGAATGAAGCTATTGAAGCTATAGATCACATTCCAAAATGAAAAGGTCTTTATTTGGGTGAGAAAAATACACCATATGAGTTGAGCCATGGAAGAAAGACCTATTTGAAATATTTTGGTATTTTTAGAAGTAAGTGTTTCATCTAAAATAATGAAGGAAATCAATAGAAGTAGGGTGACGATGAAGACAAAAGAATATTCCATGAATACTGAATGAATATAAAAATCCCACAAGTATTTCAATAAGATCTTGGTATGGATTTTGGAAAGTATTGATATTAATATCATTAAAGAAAAATAGAAAAACGCTTTAGGGGATTATTATGCAGATAATATTGAATGTGAGGTCGTATTTGAACCTAGAACAAATGGAAGTACAGAAGAAGAATACTTTATAAAAAACACTGAAGAGTAACATCGTGATGTTGACTAAGAAGAGGAATCAGAATATGAGACCATGGCTGAAGAGAATTCAACTGAACCTCTTGGGAGAAATAAAAGAGTTGACATTGATCCATCTAACATAATTCATTATAAGTGTTCACCCACACAAATGAAGAGATTGATTAATAACGCACAATATTCATTCTTATCGGTGGTAAAACCCTCCAGATTAAAAGAGGCTTATATGGATGAATCATGGGTGAAATCCATGAATGAATATATATATATGATTGAAAATAACAAGACATGGGATCTAGTAAAGATACCCAAATGTCAGAATGTGATTTGTAGAAAGTGGTTTTCAAGAACAAGTTTGGTGAGCATGGAAGTGTTATCTGAAATAAGGTATGACTGGTATGTAAAGGATATTCACTGATTGAAGGTGGTGATGTTGAAAAAACTGTTGATCTAGTGGCTAGACTTGAGTAAATAGAGATTTTTTCCATTGGAATCTAAAGAGGATATAAAGTATATCAAATGTATTTAATGACAGAATTATTGAATGGTGTTCTCGAAGAAGGAGTCTACATCGAACAACCCGTGGGTTTTATTCTTGGTAATCATGAAACAATGTTTTGTAAATTAAAGAAGGATCTTTATGGAATGAAAAAGCCACCCAAAAAATGGTATTCCAGGATGGATTCTTATCTCAAGCAACTAGAATTAATAAGAGGATGAGTGTCTCACAATATCTATGTAAAGGACTCTATGAAATATCAGTTAATGGTTTTGGTTTACATTGATGACATTATATTTATCGGAAGTCAGAAAAGATAAGTGGATAAATTTTACAATCATATGATATAGTATTATGAAATGTCTAGGATGGGGGAGACCGCATATTTTTTGGGGATGCAAGTGATTCAAGATAAGTATTACACATTCATTTCTCAGGATAAGTATACAAGAGATATGCTGAAGGAAATTAATATTCATGACTCCAAAATAATGCCAACTCTAATTGTGGTTGTAACCAAACATGGAAATAATATAGATGAGACCACTTTAGATTCCACCATGTATAGTAAGATTATACGAAGCCTACTATACAAAACTACAACACAAGATGATGTTATCTTTGAAACATGCTTACTGGACCAATATCAGTGTAATCCAAAGGAAGACCATATGATAGCAGTAAAAATAATAATGAGGTAAATTAAAGGTACTTATAATTATGGGTTATACTTTTCCACATGAAGGTATTGTGAATAATCAGTGTTTTAAGAATCTTACTGGGCTGAAGATGTTGTGGACAGAAACCAACAAAACATATTGAAATCATAAATGACATTATCAAGGAAATATTTTAACAAGGCATGAATAAAATGGATCATTTGGCAAATGACCAACAAGTTGCTCATATCATGACCAAGAGACTTTCAGTGGCTGTGTTTCAGAAACATCAGTTGACCCTCAGTGTTCAGCAACCTCAATGTGCATAAAGAATTTACAAAATTCCCCTCTCCCAGTTAGGTTATCTTTTATTAATTTATTTGGGAATGTGATGAAGGTTAATAAGAGAGATTCTATCGAGGGATGTTTTGATCTGTTCAATGAACATATACCAGTATTTGGGTTTATTGTCTATGGGGAAGAAGGAATTAATTAAGGATATGTAATGATTCTATGACACGATGAAAATTTGATGTTAGGAGGAGAAGGAATACACGATGAGAATTCATTTTTAGGAGGAGAAAGAATACATTCAGAATATGTAATGCTTTTGTGACACAATATGAATTCGATGTTTAGAGGGGAAGGAATACATTTAGGATATGTGTTGGTTCTATGTGATAATAAGTGAATAGATTTGGTGTCTTTAAGAATTATAAAACATGAGAACTTAATTCATGCTTCCCCTCTTGTTTTGTACGCCGAGAATTTCTCACATATATTTTGAGCATTGGATGAGTTGATTATTGCATTTCATATTTTCTTGTGGCGGGTGTTCTATTGAATTTATCTGGTGATTTCCATCTAACCCAAAATGGGAGATTTTAAGAACCATGAATATTATATCCAAGAAATGGAGTTAGGTTTTTTTTTGTTTTCAATACTCATTGGATGTTCAAAATGTTTTCCAGGAAAGTGATCATACACATTAAGTAGACAATAGTATTGAAGGTAGCATCTTTTTCCATTGTCATCCAAATGTTTGGGACTGAAAATAAGAAAATGGATAGAATTGTGATTGGAAAAGGAATTTGTGGGCCAGATTGTAGGTGTTTTGAAAACATGAATGAAAGGAATGTTCTATGATCAGAACATCAAAAAATGGAAAAGGCATGAGGAGAAAAAAAAATTCAGAGATGTTCACAAAAAATTGTTCCCGCACAAAAACCATTGCGTGTAGAATGAGGGTTTTGGCGTGACATGGTGGGTTTTTCTTGTGGGAATCAGAGGCACCTATAAATAAAAGGGGACCCCCACATTACGAATTGATTAAGTCTCAGTGAATATTCAATTTCAAATTCATGTAATCATTGAGAGAAATGGTAGTTGCACGTAAATGTTTTAGATTCATGGAAAAGTTGATGTTTCTCATAAAAGTTAATGTTTCACTGAAAAGTCACGCTTGATTGTAAAAGTTGAAGTTTCACCTAAAAGACAGTATTGAACGTAATGGTTGTAGTTTCACAAAATAATTCCACACAAAAAAAAAATCATGTGTTCCAATAATTTCTCTTGCGTGAAAAAGTGTGATCTTGCACGAGTAGGGAAACTGTTACGTGAAATTGTTAGTGTATGTTGGTTAAATGTTCTAAACATCCATCCTAGTGCATTAGTGCTTTCATGTGAATCAATTCAGTACTTCGATGCCAGTGGTGTCTCCTGATAAATAGAGAAAATTAATTTAATTTAAATATATTAAAGAGACCTTTAAGTCAATAAACATAGTAAGACTTCTCTCAGGGTAGTGATATAGGTGGAGTCGATGGAAGTGATGTGAATAATTTTGTGAGAATTTTATGAATCATTATAAGGGTACTGTGTCTGGTATATAGTGATTGTGGTTGAACATTGTAACCTAGAATCTAGGGAACAATAGTAGATTTAGGTATTACCGTCACAATGTCGGCGTATGCTCTTTATACATATCCCATTATGATGAACCTAGTAAAACTGTTCTTTCATCTCCCTACATGTGATCGTTTTTTTTTCATTTCCACCATATAGTTTAAATAGGTTATGACTAGTGGAGGAACAAGACCTGTCGCTTCAAAAGTAATATTTGACACCCTGATTCATCTCTCCCCTCTCAGGGTGTTCTAGGGTCCTAAATATCCCATAACTAGTGATCAAATAATTACATAGGTACTAGATATAAGTAATCTCGTATCTAAGGACAAAATAGTTTAATAAAATTCTAAAAATAGATACATTCTCAAACCTCACATTACAATTTTCAAAAATAATATACAATATAGTTTATTCATTAATTACACTATTATTTCATTTATTTTAACCCCACAAATCCATTGTAATATTCTTCCTATCATCCTAGGGAAAATAGATATAATAAATTGGTGAGATAAGATGATCATTAAGGGTATACATTCATTAAAATAAATCATGAATATATAAGTAATAATCAAAATGGACTATAAAACGAATAAAAATACATTTCATTTAATTTATAACATGACAATGAATAATAATATAGAAGAAAAAAATGATGATCAAATAATATCATATAAATAATCACATGATCTGGAATATTATCAGGGATATCATAAAAAATTAAAAAATCACATGAAAATAAACAACTAATCTCATAATGAATGTACAAAATATATGGGAATTAATAAATATATCATCACTTTCTTGTACCAATACATTTAAGGAAATGTGTATGGCCTCATCCAATCACCAAAGTTAAATTGTCACATAATACCTACTGAAACATCAAAGGGCTATATTGTTCCTCGTAAATCACATTCTAGTTCCTTTATATTACACAAATAAAAGGGATGAAAAATAATAAACATAATAATTCATATTGAAAAACGATAATAAAAATGTTAGTACTCCATAATCAATAAACATATTTATAAGGCTTCCATACTAATATGGATAATGATATTAAAAAAGTTCATCCTACGTCAAATTTAAAATAAAATGTCCATATAAGTAATCAATAATCTGTCATTCCAAAATATCAAAAATATAAAATAATAAAAATATGTTTTTTTTTCATTGATGAATATAAATTCCATAAAATTGATATAATAAAACATTCTTGAAGAGTATACCATTTTCAAGTCAATTTTTTTTTTAAAATTTCAGAATTATTTGTAAAAATATTTTCATTGAAAAAAATCATTGAAACTTGTTATTTAATATTCAATCAATTAGCTATATTGACGAGGATAATTCCATATATGTCAGTAATCCAAATTCCATTATCAATGTTGTAAAATGGGAAAAAACCCATGATTGAAAAATAATAAGAAAATTCATTTTAACTATTTTTTAATATAAAACAATTGTTAAAATATCTATCAAAATTCAGATTATAATATTGAAAACATTTTAAAAAAAATTTAGACAATATAAACATTTAAGATAAATATTCTTGACAGAGTAGAAAAACAGTGTCAAATTTCATTTAAAAAATTTATATATTAAGCACCTAATGAGATGAATTTAAAAATAAAATATTTAATTCATAAGAATAAATACTGGTGAATGAAATATATATTTTTTGATATATAATTATATAATGATTTCATAATTGGTGACATAAATATAATGAAACCTAAATAATGTGATGATTATGAAACAAACCCTTACCTGAGGTTCAACATTTTTTATTTGTGTTTGCACCTCCTATATAATAATAATATATTTATTATAAAAAAATTACATAATAATCTAGATATATATCATACCTTATATTATTTTTTATAATTTTTAATCAACCATTAGTTTATAGTTTGTTAAAATCATTGTTATGGGTAATAACTGCTTCCTTTTCTTGTATATAATGGTTCTGTAACATTTTTTCTTATAAATTGATCATGGTTCTATAACATAAATATTTTTAATCATGATATATATATATATATATTATATATTTATATACATTAATCCATTAATTTTATATTGAAAACTAAAATACACCATTCATGGAGATGGTAGTTCATACATACCCTGAACATTGTTTCCTTTTTTAACCGATGGAAGGAATGAAATGAAAATATTATATAACCATTACTGAATAATTACTATATCATATGTATCATGTGAATTAATAAAATATATTCTTTTTTTAATCTATGTGGAAAAATGAAATATTTCTCATATCACATCGTCGAGGAGGTGGTCCACATGTATGTGCATGTGATGTTATCATTTTCAAATATTTTATATTGTATGATGGTATATTTGATATTATAATATAATAAGAAAAATTGTTTAATAAAAATAATATATATATTCAATAAATAATTATATTAATATTTATGATGAGGAAATCAAAGATGAATTAAATTGATAAGTGAGGCTATGATTGTAAACGAATTACATTGGTTCTGGAGGTGATAGACCTCCATACACATGATTGAGGGTTTTATTTCACATTTTATATAATATGGTATGGATATACATTATAGAAAAGACATAATAATATATCATCATATATAAAGTAATATTTTTATTTTTTATCATAATTTTATAATATATTAATATGGTAGTGTAAGATGTAAGAAAAAGATGTATGGTTAAGAGTTATACCTCTTCTACAGTGAACTGATTCTGGTTTATACAAAGATCCTACCAATAATAGATTTATAATAAAAACATGAACTATAGGTTATTGGGAGGGTTTAATGGAATGTATTTTGATATGTTTTATCTTATCCAAAATCCCATGTATGTTTATAGATGAGAGGATAGTAGTCTCCTTTTTTAGTTGGGGGAGAAGAAACAAATGAAATTTATGAATAGAATAAATTAGAAAAACATTTTACACACACCAAATTGATAACAAATAGATTATAAATAAGCCTTATATTATATAATGAAAACATATGGAGTTATAATAGAAATTAGACATTATTTTAGGATATTTTAACCCTTATCATTTTAGTTTAACACCCTAGTAAACCTGTTTTAACCATAACTATAGTAATTAATTTTTACCATTTTTAATTTTTATTATAACCAGATATCTTGTTTACCCTTTAATCCAATATTAAATATCCAAATAAAAAATATGAAATCCATCTTTACAAATTCAAATTAGATAATTTATAGAATTTTATTTAAAATTAAACCCATAAATGCATCAAAATATAGGTTTTGATGGGAAATTTTTTCTTATGAAAAATATATTTTAATAACCTAAATATTTATAAAATGGATTCCAATGACCAAAACTAGATTAATTATAATATATAATAAATAATTTACTTCTAAAAAATATATAATATAAAATGGACCTTTGAAATTACAAAAATAAAAATATAATTGTCAATATTACAATGTTATTTTTGCAATTCATCAAAAGAACAATCATTTTTAAAAAATAAAAAAATAACTCTATGATATTTTTTCAATTATGATTTCAAAAATTGAGAAATAAATTTTGAATAAAATTTTTACATTTCATAAATATTTTTGTAAAATATTTTTGTAAAATGCGTTGAATTCAGTTTTTAGAAAAATACACATTTAAGTATAAAACAAGATGTATTATTATATCATTCATAGAAAAAATATTCTATGAATGATAACAATATATATTTAAAATACAATAAATAAATATTATTAAAATAATTCATCAATTTTCATTAATTTAGTTTTATATCATTAAACTGCACTGCATACATTATAACATTTCTTTTTATTTCTAATAATTTATTATTATTATTTCTAATGAGATAATAACCAATGTATTTATTAATAACTGATTAAACTATATAAATTTATAAATTATATATGTAATATTAATTCCGAAAAACCTTATGGCTAGGTTAAATTTATATATTATTTTTATATTTCTTTTGGACTTGGAGCTGTGTATGTTACAAGATATCGAATAATCTATTTTTATAAAAAATATTGTAATATCTCGGGTTTATAATATTTCCATCCTTAAAAAAATTATTTCCTTGAAATTTCTATAATTTCATTATTTGAAAATATTTTTATTGTTTTCTATCAAATCTTAATCAGGTTCCTTCGTTGCCTCTTTGAGGATAGTGATTCTCAAATCTACCATTACCAGCTACATTATCCGATTACTCAACAACTGTTCTATAAAATGACATTTTTTAGATAGACTATTCCCATTATGATTTACAAGGTTCAAATTTTATTTCCTTAGAGTGGATCACATTCATTGGTCTTGGAATGTACTTCCATAACCGTAATATTTGGACCACATAAATTACATTATAGGGACTTTGTGTAAATCCCAAATATTATTCCAAAGATCCAATTCATTATAGGACTTTAATAGGTTTTATGGGTTTGTGGTATAGTTTCCCTTTCTTACTAAACCTTATAACACCCTCCCTTGAGATACAATAATGAAAATATGTTCTTGACTTCAAATTACATATATTTCCTCTATTTATTGGCCTATGTCATTTTAAAACATTGATAATATTTGATATGGGTTTTAATAGACCATACATTCGTTATTCTGTCCTCCAACATAACTAGGCCAATAATATTATCATGGCCAATTCCATCACAACAAGTTTGACCATGAAATCTATTTCAATATAATGATTCATGTATAACAACATGAATACTCGAATAGAAGATATTTTTAGAGTCTAACACTACCAATGATAAATAATAATCCCACATACCTTGAATGTAATGAGATAATGATATAAACATGTCATAAGATGATTGAATATCACTTTCAGAATTTCTAAATGTTTGTTAGAGATAAGCAGTACTCAAATTTAGATATTTATTAATATCATATTCAATAAATTTCCAAAATTTAAATGTAAATCATCGATCATAATTTGACACAATTTAAGGAGGTTTTCTATGATCAATTACAAATTCATTAATGTAAAGTTAGAAAAATATCTCAAGGGTTAAATAAAACATTATAGTGACTAAATGTGTAGATTTAGTTATGTAACAGACAATATAAAACATTTTATTATTCATTCTAGTAGTATTTTGAAATATTGTGAAATTTTTCAATGTAATGTCAAAGTATTTCAGTATATTAATAGGTAATGTTTTTATGAATCCTCTAAAATATTTCCTCATGGCTTAACATATTTATAAAAAAAATATCTCGACACATAATCAATAAATATCCATATTATATTATCCCACCAAATGTTTTCCAATTAAATATATATACATATTGGTATTATAACGGTGTACATATAAATTATATCTATGTGAAACATCAAAAAATTATGTATTAAGCAAGGGTTTGTGGAACTAATATCGTTTTTTCTAAATTTCATAATTACTCTATTATATATGATATTTTATTAATTTAAATGATTAAAAATTATAATTTTATTTTTCAAATCCCCCCTAAGGATAAAAATGTAACTTTTGGAAAAAAATTTGTGTTTCAAAATCATTTTTAAAAGAGATTATATATCCCCATTTTAAATAACTCTTTTATTCATATTTACTAGATTCAATAAAATATGATCCATATCGATCCTCATATTGGTCATAACATCATGATCAATACATCATAATGTGTCTGCAACCTTATCTTCCATCCCTTGGAGGTATTTTATTGATAATTCATAATCCATGAGTTTCTTGGGACATCTCAGTTGTTTCATATTGATATCTATATATAAAAATATTCATTTTAGGATTTTTTGTTCTATATATGTCTAATAATATTCGTCATAGTGATATTTTCTCCATATCATTAGTGAAAATATTATGGGTTAAAAAACAATATCATGGGTATGATGTTTTTTAAAATGAATCATTTACATCATTTATTTAGATGTAATAATATAATAATTTTTTATAAGTACAAAACAAATTCCATCGTATAATAAAAAAATGATACATCCAAAAACATTCATTCTCCAATGGTAGAGTCAAATTTTGCGAATTAAAAAATACCTTTTTAAATTATTGAAAACATTTACTGCCATATTTGATCCACATGAACATAACCACATTAAGAGTAATCTTTGTTAATGGCTTATCTAATTAGTAAAAAAATATATCATTTCAATGATATCAACCTACAAAACGAATAAAACATAGTAAATTATTAATGATTTTTTATAGGCCATTATTGGATTGAATTTTTCTATATATAATCAACTAATAATGCAACCATGGATACACTATTTCCAATGAAATAAACATTCTAGTCCCAGAATTAACATTTTCTAAAATTACCATATAACTATTTTCTTATAAGAGTATGAATAATAATCCAAAAGTGATTCTCGTGGTACTTAAATCTCATAGAGTACACAATGTCATTATTATTAAATAGCACAACAAAATTAACTATATATTCATTATATACTATATTTATTATATACATAAGTAAATATGGTGATATAATTAATAAAAATTGAATTAAATGAACTCAAAATTCCCATACCTCATTTGAAATGATTTATTTGTCATATAGTTCCTCTTTACTCAATAGTCATGATACTGAGAATGATGTTAAATAATTTAAAAATATTGAGTCTATGCATTTTATTTAATAAGTCAGAAAATCAAGGTAATAGATAAATTTTTATTATAAAAATAGAATTTATTTCCCAATAATCAATTTATAGCCTCATATATCCATCTTTCTTCTTAATGAAATGAATTGGTTCTCCCCATGGTGTAACACTAGATTGTATTAGATCTCTATTACAAACATCACATAATTGTATCTTCATTTAAAATAAATCCACAATGACTATTCTGTAGGGATTCATTGATATTTCTCTTCACTTGGACACTAAATCAATGGAAAAATCAACTTCAAAATTTGGTGGATACCTAGGTAATTACACATGAAATATGTCAATTTTATTAAGCACAATAGGTATAAACTAAATTTTAATACAAAATTTTTCATATTTACATTGAGTATTCTCTTCTTCCGCATTGAATATCATTCATAAGAGCTAACGAGGGTGGATCTAATCATGACTCCTAGGATAACGTCTTCTTATTAAATACAAGGAAATCTACATATTCAAAACATATCATAATTTTAATTATTTGTAGTAAATATTTTCATATATTTTGAATTACACTATACATCAAGGATGATATCAAAATAAACAATTTTTATAATAATAAATTCAGAAAATAGGTCATGCTTATTTTTGATAAGTGTAATTGAATAACACATACTTTTTATGGTGAGACCTCCACTATGAATCATGACACATAATTCACTTCTTATCGTGATATAAAAATATCAAATTTTCTATGTAAGCGTGGAATATAAAATAGATTGAGATTATCTAGAATCAAATAATAAATCATCCAAATTTTAGTATATGATTAACATTCATACAACTGCATCATTAGTGATGCCAAAATCAGTAACTTGGATCGCATAATCATATCATCGATAACCTAGAATTTTCAATGAATAATTCCATTTATTCGTGACACAGTCATTTTTATAGTTTACCATATCTAGAAAATTGAATCATTTAAATTGGCAGCATCATTCATTCCCTTGAAATCTCATTCAGGGTGGGGTTTCTCTTATCATATGTATCAAACTCCCATTCCTAGCAAGCAAGTTCCATAAATATTCTTTCCTTATTTACCAAAGTCTATAAATTCCACTATTCAATTCTTCTATTATTCCATATTTAATTTTATATAGTTCCCATATACACTTTTATAAACATATAATCAATCAATTCTAGGAGATAGAGATAATTATATCTCAATCTTGAAAGCACATTATACTATGACCTCATATTGTGAGAATATTTAGCTGAATATATACCATAAAAATATTTGCATAGCCCATCAATTAGAAGACTAATCCTAATCATTGAATAATTTATATAGAATAAGAAGTTTATTTCAAAACATATAATTTAATATTTACTAAAATAAAAAATAACTTCTTATTTTTGTCTTAGTCTCATTAGTTGTCTCCCCATATTCAATCATTTCTAATGATGAAAATACATTTCCATGAATTGTTAAAAAAATCTTTTCCATGATCTCTATATCCAACTCATCTATATTGTGTTGAATAAAAATATTACATTGTTATGCATCCCCTGATATTTATGCTCATTCATAACATAAGGGTTATTGTTCATATCCTGAGTCAGCCACCCTATTATTGTTATAATCAGTCTAGTTCAATCATTAGCTCTAGCTCCATCTTTATTATCATTAATATGAGGGAAATATCATATGAGTTATTATTGTTAATCTAGATATCATTCCTTCTTATCATTTCCATTTCTATATACTGGAATACAATTGTTGAGATCATAATTTTATAAAAATAATATACAATTCGAAAATCAGTGAAACAAATAGAATAAATAGGAAAGTTTAGTATCATAAACAATGTTTCTTCTAGAAATTTTTTATATCATAGAAATATTTTCAAATCATTTAGAACTAATTGAAAATATATTTTTAATTAAACAATTAATATAAGTGAGAATAAAGTTATGTTAACGTGAACTAGGTAAAGATTGATTGAATCAAAATTGAACCATTTTCAGTGTTTTTACCCCTAGGTTGAACTATTATATAACCACATCCAATAGTAGTATTTACATAGGGATGTATTGATAAATGATCAACAGAAAGAATATATTCCAAACACATTATGATGTCATCATATAATTAGACAAATCATCAATGTTATTTGTATGGATATATTAGAAAATCTATGTTTTACTATATCTATTTATCATGATTTTGAATAAACATCTTTTGATACCAAATATTATGAAACAAACACTTATATCCCATATCCAGTTGTTATATTATTACATTTTGACTAAATACAATGAATCAAATCCCAAATGATAAAACAGTTTAGTAGTATTGGAAAACATGATATATATATATATATATATGATCCTCATATTTTAATTAAAATCATAAAATACAACATATATTTTTCAATAGGTACCCCATTTTCCTTTTATCAAAACATTAAATGACAACCATAATACACATCATAGGAACATGTGTAAAAGATTAGTAATAAAAGGCTATGATGATATTATCTACAAGGGTTTGTGTATGGTGGAACCGACCATGAATAATGAAGGAATAATAAATATAGAAAAGTAAATAAATAAAAACTAATACCATTTAATCAAAAACCTGATAATGTAGAATAATATGGTAGGAATAAATTATTATCAAATAATTCAATATAAATAATCACATGATATTTAATCGTATTCACGTATATCCTAACTAATCAAATAATCATATTGAAATAAATAAAAAATCATGTATGGAAGAAATAAATAATTCCTCATAACATAAACACACTATCAATATATCATGAAAATACATATTATATAAATGAGTAAGGCCTTAACCAAATACCAATTCTAGATTATCTCAAAAGACCTATTGATATATCGAGATGTTATAGTGGGCAACACCCATCACTTAATCAGTCAAATTAATTTGACTCTTGAAAGTGCTAAAACATAATTAATAATAAAATTTGATATTGAAATACTCGAATATAAAATACTAATAAATTATCCATTGAAAATACATAATCATAAACCATACAGTCTAATATGATTAATGATATAAAAATATTACATCCCTAGTTAAGATGGACCTAAAACCTAAAGATATATTATAAGGCCTCGTCCTTAAACATTACTTAATCATGAATTTAATGAATAATTCACAAAGAGGATCTTTTCAGGTTTATAGTTTTAGAGAATTAGGTTATAACTATTACATCTCAAAATATTACATAGTAGACAGTTCTACTAAGTTTCCATAAAATAAAAAAAACTCTTAAAAAACATGTCTAGTTCCATGTTTTAGATAGAATGTCTTCCCTTGGTCCCATCCTTGACCATATTAATATTTATGTCTTGTGGACAACATTTCAAAAACTTGGTATGAGCATAAAAAGCTCAATACGGGAAACATAAAGAATAAAAACTGTTAGTTTTTTTAAAACAACAAGTAAACCATGTATACTTTATCAAAGTAATACTTTTCACCTTTATGAAGTAGTAAAAACTCTTCACTGAATAAAAGATCATTACTTACACTTTTGTAACCAAAAGATTAACATAAAACCCATATAAATAACACATAACATATAAAGGTAACTTGGGACATAAACATACTTAAATGGAATAACCATACGGTCGACTTCCACACATATCACTTAATGGAATAGTCATATGGCCGGCTTCCATTCCCAATGCATTGGAGGGTATAATGTAACCACCCATCCTGGTATTCACGACAGCACCTGTCATATGGTTTATCACATAACCACCCTTAAAATGTCCATGTACCTTAATTACACATATAATATTGAAAATATAAAATTTCAATAACAACATTTCATTTTCAATCACAATAAGTAATTCCAAGATATTGAATTAATAAATCCATTTTCAAAAACCATTTAAAATATATTTTTGAATCAAAGTGTCTCATTCCAAATTGAAGCTTTTAATGTAATTATAATTTCTAAACATTAATTTCCATTTTAATAAATACTGAAAAGCATTTTGAAAACATGGACATTAAAGATAAAGATTTAGAATAATAAATCTTTAAAACATTTACAGTGATATTTTTGTTAAAGAGTTTTTAACAAAATGTGAGACTCTTGAATACAAATAATTGTGGAATAACATCTAAAACAAAAATTATTATATCATGAGAATAAAGTGATTCATGATATAATATGTCAAAGGATAGTATACACACCATATAATAGTGAATTGGTGCATAACAACAATGAAGTCTCAATGGAAATGTAAATTGATATGAAATCCATTACAAAGATGGTATACTTAAATTAAGGATAAATCTAATACATAATTATCTGTGAGAAATATAAGTACACCCAATAAAGGTGGATATTATGTGAGAAACAATCAGATTTCATTCACACATATTAATTGGATTACATGTTCAATAATTACAAGTTGAACCCAAAGAAATCGAAATTGGGTTAAGACGTTCCCCTGTAAAAATTTGACAGCCTAACGACATCACTTCAAATTTCAGAAAAATTAGTCGATGAGAGAGTGAATGGTATATCATCACTTGGACATAAAATCTACATAAATAAGGATATTTAATAACATATCTCAACATAATAATATGTAAATTAAAAGACATAACAAAAGAAGTCTTTTAAAAAGAGGAGGGTGAAAGGTTCCCTTACCAACTTGGGTACCTTTCGCAACGTACACCACATGAAAGAAGACTATAAAAAATTGATATAAATACTCATAAACTAATGTATGTTATACAAATATTAGAATATTGGTCAGTAAATACACCACTCAAATAAAATGGTTTCAAATGTAGCATAAATCTCACGGTAATAAAAGTGAGATGAAAATCCCTCACGAAAATTCGGCAGCCGAACTGCGCCACTTAAAAAATTACAAAAATGGATTTATGAGATCAAATAGGGTCTCTAGTAATATGAACATAAAAATTACATAATAATGAATATAAAATAACATCCCAAAACATATGAATGGTGAGCTTAAAAGAAATGACATAAAATGGATTACTTAAAAAGAAAGAGAGAGGTAGGATCCCTTACAAAAATTCGGCAGCCTAACGTCGCCACTCAAAACGTTCAAAATGGATTGATGAGAGAAAATAGGGTATATAATCATATTAACATAAAAATTTCAGTAAATGTAATATAAAAGGACAACCCAATCATAAGAAAGAGGAGCTTAAAAAAATTTCATAAAAGAGTGCACTTAAAAATAAAGAGAGGGGTAGAATCACTTACCTCAAGTCTGACTTATCTTGTTCGTTTCTTTATATTCCTGAATGACAAAACTTTGGTCAATTTAATATTTCTTAATTACCTCTTTTAAATATTATCATTCAGTTCATATCACATATTATAATTCTATAATAATTGGTTAATAATGTGAGTACATATCAGACGTTTTTGTCGATGTTTGGTACATGAGTCAAAAATAATCTTGTTTGAAAATGATTCTCCATGTAGTAATAAGTAAATCATCTCAAAAAAAGTATTAATGATTTAAATATCATATATATCCAGTAAATATTCATTTTATACTACTCCATATCATTTGTAGAAAAAAAAAGAAATACACCGTTCATGGAGACGGTAGGTCGTACGTACGCATGAACGCTACTTTCATATCATTGTGATATTAATGGAATTAAAAATAATTATAATTCCAGTATAATATATATGTTATATATTTCACATATTTTCATTAATTTCATTCTTTATACATTCCATGTATTGCATGAACGAGTCACATCACTTGAGGGGGCGGTAGTCCACACTTCCTCGTATGAAATTATCGTATTTGAACAACATGAAAAGCATAAAGGCATGTTTTAAATATAAATTCATAAGAATATAGAAAACATAAATACCATATATATAATATATAAAATATAGTGACATCATAATTTCCACCATGAAAGGTGTTAAGAGAATATTGAACAATCATCGTTTCGTGAGGCAGAAATTCGCTATCCACAAAAATAGTATGTTCTTTAACAATTAGACGAATGTGTGTGAATGTGTAGCTCGAATACTTCACATAACAACATCCTAGTATATTTTATATACTGGTTTTGTTACAAATTAAAGGAATAAAAAGATTTTAGAGGGTTGGAGAAGAAAAATAAAACAAAAGAACACAAGGGAAGACATTGCCTTTAAATCGGGTAACTCTTCTTGGTTTGAACCAAAAGGGTTTATTGAAGAGAATTATGTCAAAGGTGAGGCTTTAATGATGAATATAGGGATGTGGAGAGATGAAATGGTCAGGGGTTGGAGGAGCCAATGTCTTGAGAGGTGCTTATAAGGTGGTAGAGGTGGGGGCCTTTATAAGAGGAGAGGAGGGGTACTCTTGGAATGTTATAAACTTTTACTTTATTATAAAATGCTTTTCGAATTTTAAAGGTCCAAAAATTATATATTTCTAGGATAAGGTGATAAGAGTTCTAAATACACCCATAAAATAGGTTGTTTACAAGTTTATATCTTATATTTTACATTATCTTTTTATTTTATTTAAATCGTTAAATAATAAGGTAATCGCTGCATCATCATGGTGTCATAATTAATTTAATTTATTTAATGCCTAAAAATTGTAAAACAAATATCATGATGTGTGAAATAGTTTTAGATTTCTAATGAATATTTATAGTCAAACATATGACTTGTATTACCCCATTTAAAAATTGTTTTAATAAAACAACTCATGTTTGTGACATTTTTATTTTAACTTTAAATAAAACGTTATTAATGTCATTTCCCTACCCAAGTGGATCCATGGGGTCCCCAAGATGACCCATGTATTTTCTTGGTTGGCCGTGACACATACTATAAGGGTAGGACATGTTTCAAGATCATTTCATATCAGTAAAACATTATTCTTACCTTAAACTACAATAATTCCTCTAATCGCTATTAAAAACTTAAAGGTTACTATTCACCAAAAAATTATTTTAATCCCATTGAACCACATTTTACTTCCTAATGACAACCATGTGTTTAATCTTATTGATATTCGAAACACATAGGTTGTAAAGTTTCATTTAAATGAAAAATCATTTTTTTAAGTACCACTTAGTGGTTTCACTATTCATCAAAAATTGATGTTTTTCAGAAAAATACCAAAAATTCACCCAAAGCTATATTTGATATTCAGAAATAGAAACTGATGTCTATTTTAAAATATTAAAAACATATAAGTTTCATTAATTAATTTAATAATTAATTTCCGCTGTCAAAACCAATAGCATATTTTTATGAAACAAAATGTATCAAAAGATTGACACTGGTTTTAGTCCAATTTCAAAGGGAAATTAATTAAATGACCACAATTGGATTAAATGGTAAAAAATATATACTAATTGAACTAAAAAACCAATTCAAAATATAATCTAATCATATAAATAAATTATATTAAAAAGTGGTTTTGAATTAAAATACAACATTTTCACTATTCATTAAAAATTGAACTTTATCGGAAAAATAACAAAAATTTTCACGAAGTAAATTTTGATGCCCCGATTCTAAATAAGAGTTTTATTTCGTCCAATAGAATTTATAAGGGTGACCAAAACTATATTTAAAGAGGGTTCGCCATCAAAATGCAGTTAATTGACCTTTTAAAGTATATTAGAAGATTTATGCTTAAAATTGGATTCATTTTCATTTTACCCTTATAACATTTATTGGATAAAAGTTAGAATATTTGACAAACACATATAATCATTTTGTAGTTAGTTCCGTTCATTCCTTCCATTACAACAGCTAGGCGTTAACTACCATTTAAAATAATATTATTTTATTATTAGAGTGCTACGTAATATTTGAATGGATCTTGTTGTCTCATATTGGGTACGCCATCGAGCATAGTGTTCCCTTTAATGTAATATTAATATTTTATTCACAAATATGGATAATTATAAAAATTTTATATTCTTTATTTACCTGGGTTGTTACATCCTTCCCCCCTTTTGGGAATTGTGTCCTCACAATTTTAAAATTGTGCTCAGAAACTTCATTGAAAATCCCACATCGGAACAAGAGTCGGTAAAACTATCACTTTAAAATAAAGAAATAGAAGTTCAAAGGTCACCCGAGTTAACCCATACTATGATTCCATATAGAAAAACATGAACATGGAGGAAAAAACAAAGGGTAATTTTCTAAGGGAGAGTGAAAGAAAACACGTTTAAGAGAAAGTTAACCAGAAGAGAATCACAAAATTGTGGGGGGGTTAAACGGTATTCGATTCCCCAGTAGGAAAATTTAATAGACATAATTTTTATTTTAAGTTAATTTTCATTGAGGAATTTATTTTTGATCTTAAGGAAACATACTTACTTGTCATGTTGAATTTCAACTTTTACTAGATTTCTTACACAAACTCATACTTTCCCCAAATGATGAGTATTTAGGAAGAATTTTTTACATTAAGAGAGCTATAATAAACTTCTAGAGAATCACCTAATCCACAAAAGAGAACTATATACTTCCCATGTCTTTAGACATTAACCAAAACCAAAACCAAAAAGGTTAGTATAAGATCAGGTAATCCAGAAAAGGTTAACCCTTTATAAAAATAAAATTTATTCTTAATCTCCAAAATTTTTCCAACAAAACCCAAAGTTCAATGAAGACCATTCGATAAACAATTTGTCCATAAAATTCTTCAATGTAAACCAAAATAATATTGAAACCCAAATATTTGAAGGATTTAATCACATAGTCTTCCGAGGTACGAATTAACACTTATCTCCAAATAGCATCAGTTTCTCTTAAAGTCTCGTATTGAAAAGTAATTAACCTAATCACATATCTTCCATGATTGGTTAATAATTTCCATATATAACCCAAAATAAACTTACTCTTAATTCATTAAATCATTTAACTAAAAATAATGAGTCAAACTAACCAGGGACTTCAAGTCGTCCAGTGGTAGGTGATAAATACCAGTCGCACATTGGTTGTGGGTTCGATTCCCACTGTTTTGTCCGACGTGACGGGTTGTGACACTGTCTGTATGTTTTCCTTTTTCAGAACTATATATTTCTCAAATAATTTCCCAAAAAGAGATAAAATCATCAAAAATAACCATAACATAATTTATCCTCAATTTTATCTCATGCCTTTCAATTTCCATCATAACATATAGTAACCCATAATTACCTCAAAAGTATGGATCATATAAACCCAAATGGTTCTTTATAACTATGTCCACAAAAGAACAGATAACTATTCCTTGAAAAAAAATCATATATCAAACATCAGGGTTTTAAATTCTATAAAAAGTCTTCTAATATAACCCCATCATCAAAAGAGACTTAATACTCCTAAGAATTTCTCCATAACTCTTAAAGCCATTATATGTTGACTTCTTACTCATTCAACATTCTTCATGATCCATTAACCATTCCTTTACAACTTATTCAGAAATACATCTTTCCTACAAACAAAATCATGAACCATATACTAAGATTCCAAAATAGGAAAACAAATGTTAAGAAATAATCCATACCTTTGATTGGTTATTGTCAGTTTCTTCATCCACAATAGGAATGACATTAGGTATTGGTAAACAAATATTTGTGTGATCTTGGTGATCCCATTCCTGATACATCTTCATAGGACATGTTTTTGCATAATTACCATGCACACAACATTTAAAACATTCAATTGATCCCTCAGAAAGAACTTCTTTCCCTTTCCTCGAGTCAACTGGATGCTTCCTTTTTCCATGGCAGGTTCTTGCTTTATGACCTTCATTTCAACATCTATAGCATATTTATGTCCCTTTAAAAAATTTCCCTAGTTGTTTCTTTCCACATCTTTGATACATAGGTTTTTGAAAAAACTTACCTTTATGATTATTACCTGTAGTTCCGTATGGATTTGACTCTCACATATATGATTCCTTATAGAAAGCACCGAGGTTTAGGTGGTCAATCATGAATCCAGATAGTTGGTTGAGGATAAACACAAGAGTTCTCATTGCAGCTCCCATATCATTCAGTTGCTCGCTCAGAAAACTGTCACAATTTCTGTCACATCCACTGTTACTTTGGTGCCTGCTAGATCCAGCCATTTATTAAAACCAAAAAGGTCAGTGTGAGTATATCAACAAAACCAAAATGTACTAATGAGGAAGATAAACACTAAGATATACTTACTCATTCACTTTATCTAAAACCATGACTCTTTCTGAAATCCTAACCATTATGGTAATGTCACTTATGCTTAGAGATTACCCTAACCTCTAAAGTAATCTAAACCGACCTCTGATACCAACTATAAGGCCCCACCCTTAAACATTACTCAATCATGAATTTAATGAATAATTCACAGAGAGAATCTTTTCAGGTTTAGTGTTTTAGATAATTAGGTCAAAACTATTACATCTCAAGAGATTACATAGTAGAAACATCTAAAATGTTTCCATAAAATAAAAAAAAGTCTTAAAAAACATGTCTAGTTCCATGTTTTAGATAGAATATCTTCCCTTGATCCCATCCTTGACCCCATTCATCTTTAAGTCATGTGGAAAACATTTCAAAAACATGGGATGAGCATAAAAATCTCAGTAAGGGATAAACAAAGAATGAAAACTATTAGTTTTTCAAAACAACATGTAAACCATGTATACATTATCAAAGTAATACTTTTCACCTTTATGATGTAGTAAAAACTCTTCACTGAATAAAAGATCATTACTTACCCTTTTGTAACCAAAAGATTACTATAAAACCCATATAAAGAACACATATCATATAAAGGTAACTTGGGACATAAACATACATAAATGTAATAACCATACATTCGACTCCCACACATATCACTTAATGGAATAGCCATACGGTCGACTTCCATACCCAATGCATTGGAGGTTATAATGTAACCACCTGTCCTGGTATTCACGACACCACCCGTCATATGGTTTATCATGTAACCACCCGTAAAATATCCAAGTACCATCATTACACATATAATATTGAAAATATAAACATTTCAATAAAAACATTTCATTTTCAGTCACAATAAGTAATTCCTATATATTGAATTCATCAATCCATTTTCAAAAAACATTAAAAATAGATTTTTGAATCATAGTGTCCCATACCACATTGAAGCTTTTAATGGAATTATAATTTTAAAACATTAATTTCCATATAAATAAATACTGAAAGCCATTTTGAAAACATGGAAAATAATGATAATGATTTAGAATAATAAATCTTTAAAACATTTAAAACCATATTTTTGTTAAAGAGTTTTGAACAAAATGAGAGACTCTTGAATACAAATAATTGTGGAATAAAATTTAATTCAGACATTATAATATAACGAGAATAAATGGATTCATGATATAATAAGTCAAAGGATATTATACACACCATATAAGAGTGAATTTATGCATAACAACAATGAAGTCTCAGTGGAAATGTAAATTCAGATGAAATCCATTATAAAGATAGTATCCTTAAATATAGGATAAATCTATCACATAATTATGTGTGAGAAATATAAACACACCAAATATAAGTGGACATTAAGTTTGAAACAATAATAGGTCATTAACACATATTCATAGGATGAAATGTTCAAGAAGTACAAGTTGAACCCAAAGAAATCGAAATTTGGTTAAGACGTTCCCTTGTAAAAATTTGACAGCCTAACAACGTCACTTCAAAATTCGGAAAAATTAGTCGATGAGACAGTGAATGGTATCTCATCACTTGGACATAAAAATTACATCAATAAGGATATAGAATAACATATCCTAACATAATAAGATATAAATTAAAATACATAACAAAAGAATTCTTTTAAAAAGAGGAGGGTGAAAGGTTCCATTACCGACTTGGTAACTTTCGAAATGTACACCCCATAAAAGAAGGACTATAAAACATTGATGTAAATACTCATAAAAGAATGTATATTACACAAAGATTATAATAATGGTAAGTACATACACCACTCAATGGAAATGGTTGCAAATGTAGCACAAATCTCACTGGAATAAAAGTGAGATGAAAATCCCTTATGAAAATTCGGCAGCCTAACAGCGCCACTTAAAAATTCCAAAAATGGATTTATGGGATCAAGTAGGTTCTCTCTTAATATGGACATAAAAATTACAGAATGTGGAATATAAAATAACATCCCCAAATATAAAAAATATGAGATTAAAAGAAATGACATAAATTGGGGTACTTAAAAAGAAAGAGAGAGGTAGGATCCCATATGAAAATTCGGTAGCTTAACGACGCCACTCAAAACATCCAAAATGGATTGATGAGAGAAAATAGGGTCTATCATCATATGAACATAAAAATTACAGTAAGAGTAATATAATAGAATATCCCAATCATAATAAAGATGAGCTTAAAAGGAATGGCATAAAAGAGTGTATTTAAAAAGACAGAGAGGGGTAGTATCCCTTACCTAAAGTCTGACTTGTCGTGTTCATTTCATTATATTCCGGAATAATAAACATTGGTCAAATTTTAATTTCTTAAGGACCTATTTTAATGATTATTATTTAGTTCAAATCAAATATTATAATGTTATAATAATTGATTAATAATGATAGTTCATATTAGACGTTTTTGTCGATGTTAGGTACATGAGTCAAAAATGAACTTGTTTGAAAATGATTGTCCATGTAGTTATAAGTAAATCATCTCTAGAATAGTATTAATGATTTAAATATCATATATATCCAGTAAATATTCATTTTATACTAGTCCATAACATTTGGAGATAAAAATAAATGAAATGCACTGTTCATGGAGACGGTAGGCCGTACGTACGGATGAACGCTACTTTCATTCTTTGTCATATTAATGGAATTAAAAATAATTATAATTCCAGTATATTATATATGTTATATAGGTCAAATATGTTCATTAATTTCATTCATTATACATTCCATGTATTTCATGAACGAGACACATCACATGAGGGGGTGGTAGTCCACACTTCGTCGTATGAAATTATCTCATTTGCACAACATGAAAAGATTAAAGGCATGTTTTAAATATAAAATTCATAAGTATATAGAAAAAATAAATAACATATATGACATATATAAAATATAGTGACATCATAATGGCCACCATGAAAGGTGTTAAGAGAAGATTGAACAATCATCGTTTCGTGAGGTAGAAATTCAACATCCATAGAAACAGTATGTTCTTTAACCATTAGACGAAGGTGTGTGTAAGTGTAGCTCGAATCCATCCCATAAAAAAATCCTAATATATTGAAGATATTGTTTTTGTTAGAAAATAAAGTAATAAAAATATTTTAGAGGGATGGAGAAGCAAAATAAAACAAACGAACACAAGGGAAGACATTACCTTTAAATCGGGTAACTCCACTTGGTTTGAACCAAAAGAGTTTCTTGAAGAGAATTTTGCCAAAGGTGAGGCTTCAATGATGAAGAGAGGGATGTGGTGAGATGAAATGGGCAGGGGTTAGCCGAGAAAAAGGCTTTAGGGGTGTGTGTAAGGTGGTAGAGTTGGGGGGCCTTTTATAAGAGGAGAGGAGGGCACTCTTGGAATGTTGTAAACTTTTACTTTCTTATAAGATTCTTTTAGGATTTTAGATGTCCAAAAATTATATATTTCAAGTATAAGGTGATAAGAGTTTGATATAAACCCATAAAATAGGTTTTTGACAAGTTTGGGTCTTAGATTTTACATTATCTTTTTATTTTATTTAAATCATTAAATAATGAGGTAATCGCTCCATCATCATGGTGTCATAAATAATTTAATTTATTTAATTTCTAAAAATTATAAAACAAAATATCAAGATGTAGGAAATCTCTTTATCTTTATAATTAATATTTATAGTCAAATATATGACTTGAATATCCCCATTTAAAAATTGGTTTAGTAAAACAACTTATGTTTGTGACATTTTTATTTTAACTTTAAATACAATGTTATTAAGGTTATTTTCCTACCAAAGTGGCACCATGGGGTCCCCAAGTTGACCCATGGATTTTCTTGGTCAGCTAGGACGCATCCAATAAGGGTAGGACATGTGTCCAAGTCATTTCATATCATTAAAACATTATTTTTACCTTAAACTACACTAATTACATCTAATCACGATTAAAAACTTAAATGTTACTATTCACCCAAAAATTAATTTAATCCCATTGAACCAAATTTTACTTCCTAATGACAACCATGTATGTCGGATTTTTGAAATTCAAAACACAAAGGTGGTAAATTTCATTTAAATGAAAAATCGATTTTTTATGTACCATTTAGTGGTTTCTCTATTCATCAAAAATTGAAGTTTTTCAAAAAATTACCAAAAATTCACCCTAAGCATTATTTGATATTCCGAATTCAAAAATGATGTCTATTTTACAAAATTCCAAACATATAAGTTGCATTAATTAATTTAATATTTAATTCCCACTATCAAAAGCAATAGCGTGTTTTTATGAAACAAAATGTATCAAAAGATTGACACTAGTTTAAGTCCAATTTCAAGGTGAAATTTATTCCAATGACCACAATTAGATTAAATGTTAAAAAATATATTATAATTGAACATTAAAACCAATTCAAAATATAATCTAATAATATAAATAAATTAGATTAAAAAGAGGTTTTGAATTAAAATACAACATTTTTCAATATTCATTAAAAATTTATCTTTATCAGAAAAATACCAAAAATTTACACGAAGTAAATTTTGATGCCCCGATTCTAAATAAGAGTTTTATTTGTTCAAATAGAATGTATAAGAGTTACCAAAACTACATTTAAGGAGGGTTCACCATCAAAAGGCAATTAATCGACCTTTTAAAGAATATTATAAGATTTATGCTTAAAATTTGATTCATTTGCATTTTATGCATGTAAAATTTATTGGATAAACGTAAAAATATTTGACAAACATATATAATAATTTTATAGTTAGTTCCATTCATTCCCGCCATTACAATGGCTAGGCATTAAATACCATTTAGAATAATATTATTTTATAATTAGAGTGCAATGTAAGATTTCAAAGGAACTTGTTGTTGCGTATTGGGTACGCCATCGAGCATAGCATTCCGTTTAAAGTAATATTAATATTTTATTCAAAAATATGGATAAATATAAAAATGTCATATTCATTATTTACCTGGGGTGTTACATATATGATAAGGATTTTATCATGAAAACATTTCCCAAATGGCGAATTAGTAAAATTTGTAATATCCCGACCTGGTTGCAACTTGACGATTCCCTGAGATAGTGACTTTCATGACCTCCGGCATGCCACCTCGTATACTTGAGGATATTGACTAACAGAGAGGGTGAAAAATATAACACTGAGAGAATATATCCTCTTTATCATAGAATAATAATATTAGATATAAATAAACATTACCAAATGATATAACAGATAATCCAAAATAATACCATAACCAATACAACCCACAATCACCTAGTAAACCGAAACAAGGAATCAATTTCCAAACAAAAGTAGTGGATATCTCATTCCATATATGTTTCACTGGAAAATTTGAAAACCCAAAAATAAATACACTCTAATAACTAAAATTTGGGTAATAACAACATTTCATGTTTCCACATCCATGATCCATCATAACTCACCCTTCTAATATAACGTTATTTTCCTTATATTTCCCCAAAAACATGAATTCTATTCCAGAACTGATCACGATCATTGAGTTTAGAGTGAGTAAAACTCATTAGGGAATAGCTAATTGTATCTAAAATTTTTTGTGTTCTATTATACACTATTTTGTTTCAAAAAGAATAATATATGATAAAAAAGTATGAACATTTCACTATTCATTATTATTTAATTTACAACATAATCACCTAGGTTAATGATATCCCCAAAAATATTTATTCCAACTTCATCCTGCAATAGAGTCAGAACCACATCACATAAGAAATAAAAATTCAATATAACATGGGATTTTATTATTATACTCGTCTAACATTTATATAATAGAAAATTTTTATTATAGTCCAATGCCAATATTTTTGGCCTTAAACATCATTTCTAGCACTAAATTGGTATTTGAAGCATCCGTCCTTATACCAAATCTCATGGCTGTTAAATATTTTCTTTTAAAGCATCAGTCTCTATCCCACACTCATTGTTATCACATATGGCCTTTTGAAGCATCATTTCATGTCCCATGATTTATCACATATATCGCACCATCAGATATATAACATTATAAAATATATCACATTCATCAAAGTTAATCTTCACTAAACTAATTATAAAAAATTATCAACAAGTTATACCATTTAATTTTATCAAAATATCAAGGTTCATCAATTTAATCATAAGAAATAATATTAAAAATTCAATATTAAACCATTTATCAAAATTCATTACGAATGAAAGTTAAACCTTAAAGGATAATAAAACCAACAAATTAGTTATAATAACCAATAAATTCCATTGTCACATTATTTCAACAATTTCATAATTTTGTATTAAACTCATTTTGTAATCCCAATATTCCTACAATATCAGGATTCAATTATTTAATTTTACCCATTAATTAATCTCTTTAAATATTCATTTATAGAATGTACAAAAATAAAATTACAAAATTATATATGGGATATCATAATTCAATGATATGAGAATTGAAATTTTGACAACCTACCTCAAGGTCGTTGATGAGCCTTCAACAAACAAAAACACCAATTTGAAGATGAAAAACATAGATCACAATGGAGTGAAGATATAAAATCCAAATCCAAAGATAATGATCCAATAAAACATAACCATTAAAACCTATATCTAAAAAGATTACAAAATGTAATGAACATTCCTCCTCATTATGAAAGTGAGATGGTAGTGAGAAGAAACTACATAAGGGGTGATTACATTATAGAAGAGGTAATGATCTATCAATTGGATCCTCCTCTAATAAAGAGTAGAGTTAGATTAGCCTGGTAATCAATTTTAGATCTCTTGAAAATGAATAGATAACATTATGTCTTAGATAGAGAGAATTGGTGTTAATACCTTGGGGTTTGGGATAATTAAAAAAAATTTTCTGGGAAATTAGTCCCACATGAAAGGTTTTCTGTATATGGTAATGTATTTTTTCAAACCATATGACTTAATTGTGTGACAGCACATAGGGGTTCTAAGTTTCTACTAATATGGTGCACCATTTCACAAATCATGTTCCAACAAGTCATTACACCATTGTTAGGTAATTGAAGACTTACGTGGGGTGGGTGCATAGTTTGGGAAAAATATGTTCCAAACATGAACTAAATAAAAGCACATGAAAAACACACAATATTATATTATTACACCCGAAACATACCAATAGAGAAACCAATCCAAATTATTCTTCAAACAGAGTTAGAAGAGTACCTAAATTAAGGAAGATGCATACCTAGAATGGTTGGTATCTTATAATATCCCAAGTTTATAATATCCAATCATTGAACAATACATCTAACATTCTGTTATTGTTTTCAAGTACTCCTTGACCATCGTTTCTCATTGATTAGTTGGATCTATCTTAGGGGTTCACCAGGTGAAATTTTTAAAATTTTAGAAGGCTTTTATGTTTGGAATAGTTGAAGTAATGATTTCCCAAATAGTTCACCCAGCTAGTGAAAACCATACAAATCCAGGTAGTGAGGGTTAATATGGTTAGAGGTCGGTTTAACAAATCATGCACCCACCATGGAGATATTGTGAAACCACATAGTAGGGGAGCATTTTTAGGGTGTTTGATTTGAAAATCCATGCAGTTATGTCTAGCTAAGAGTGCACTTGGGATTTAATTTATATGAACTTTGTTAAAAAAATTCCCTAAACCCTATTTTGTACCCTGAATTGACCCAAAATAGAAATATTTCATTTTTCATTGTTTATAGGGATATCAAGGAATAATTTTGAATCTTAAATACCCCTTAATTTGTGAATCAATGTGTTTTGAACATAATTTGATCCCTTCCCAAAAAGTGTTCTACTTCTTTTCCCTATCTCCTACTAATTTATTCTCTACTCATTATGATTTTATAGATCTTCATGTTCTTGGAGGAACTAATCATTAATTTTTTAGATCGTGAATATAGGTTTTATGCTAAGAACTCATATTTGAATATTCTTCATTGTAGTTTATCTTTGCAATCGTTGTGAGAGGTGATCTCCCAGTTTATGTAGTGATTTTTTTTCTTATTTTCCACTTGATGTAACCCAAAATTGATATATTTAAATTAATGTGCATTGAATTTAATTGTGAAAACCAATTTTATTGGATTGTACATTGAATTTTCTTTATCAGAAATTTTTTATAAACCATAAATTTTAATGATTTAGGGGTGGTTGTAAAATTTTATGGAATGTTGGGGAAATTGTTTATGGAATTTAATTATAAAATTGATTAGTGAAGTTGATTTTAAATTATTTTTTTGAGAAAAGTGGATTATTTTTTTTAATAACCCATTGTTTTTATCCTAGAAAATGATCAAATTGATTAAAATGATTTTTTGGTTTGTAAATGGAAATTGGATTTTTAAAATGGGAAATGCGTTAATTGTCTTTTTAAATTTTTTATATAAATTACCATTATTGGATGTTGACATAGCACATGAAAACCTTGGTAGTTCATTAGTAATATTTTACAAAACAATACTGACACATTACAAATCTAACAAATCATATGTAGTAGGTAACATCCCTGAAGGGATGGTGATGATTCATATTTTTCCAGTTTCGAGGGGAATTATGTACAAATATTGTCATGATCACCAGTCAAGTGTGTGAGGGTTCTATAACATGGAACTATCGTACCTCTTGGAATATGATAATGTTTCACATTTTTTTAATTTGATATTTATTCCATGGTTTTTATACTATTTTACACTTTATGTGTGAATTTATATAATGTTATTTATATGAAATGATCCTTAATCCATTGATTATTATATGATAATATAAATGTAATGGTTGAAGTTTTTTAAATATTCTTTTGAAATGTAATGATTATTTATTTAAAATTGAATGCATTATTTTGTTCATTCATGTTTCTTCTTAATATGGAATCCTTGCAGACAGAGTACTTTGATTTTATCTAACATCATACCTTTACTTTCAGGTGTTTGTAGATTTCATTCTTCCAGGATTGAGAAAGGGGAAAGCACCGCATAGTGGTGGAAATTTTTATTGACTCTTTTTGGCATGATTTTTGGAGTCTTATTGGGTCTTAGGTTGTCTATCTTATTTTCTGTTACATTTAAGCTGTACTTTTGGTAGTTTATACCTATTTGACTTCAGCTATAGTTTTACCTATTGAGTTTTCTTATGAAAATACTGACTTTTAATTTTCACTATTATTGTTTATGTGGAAAAATCATTCATACATTTCTCATGTATGATTCCATGTTCTAGTCACAAACCCATAGGGATCAAGAATACACTTTGTTCTATGTCATGGTCGGCTTGCATATCAAGGTACTAGCATATATAGGATGGTTCTTGAATAATTGATTTGAATGGTATAGGCTCATAATAATTCCTTTATTTCAGTATATAGTTCGGTAATATTTTTAAGAAATAAGATGAAGTTATGATTGAGTGTCTTTCCATCCATCACTTAAATGATCCGTAAGTCTGTAAGGGTGGTTTGGGAAAGGCATTCTGGGCATTAGTTATAGTCTTTTCCCTGCTTTTGATTGGTATATGTTCTAATACAAGTCATGTTTATATATCTACTAGAATTAAATTCCATAATTTATCTATTTTAGTGTTAATATAATGTATTCAATGTTGTATTTTGATTTTTAGTAGTATCATACCTTTGATAATATGTGTGAATTGAATCCAAGAGGATGAATATGATTAAATTTACTGAACAAGTCCTTCTGTTGACCATAATTTGGTAGAAGTTATTATGTGAATGGTCCAGGCTCTGAGATAAGTACCTACACCCATTCCCATTGAGGTTCTATCATTATAACCATAGATGGATGACTTCAAGCTACATTCATAGAATTTCATTGACAAAAATACACTAGTGTTCCATGGCTCTAATGATTCACAAATTGAAGAAGAATGGTTATGAAATTTTAAGTTTCTATTTGGGTTCATTTAGAATCTTAAAGAAACAAAGATGAAATGTTCCACCATCAAGCTATTAGGTCTTAGGAAGAGATAGAAGGATAATGTGGTGATGGTTTAAAAGAGAAATGGATTATAGTGGATGGTTTATAATCAATTTTCATTGGAAATTTTAATCTGGTATTAATGGTGTCAGCTAACTACCTTGAGTATTTCAACCATGAGAAGGTTGACATGACCATTAATGAATTTGAAAATCACCTTTCAAGGCTTCTGTAGTTTGCCTCTAATATTTTACTAAATCAAAATATGAAAACTAAATAGTTTGAGGTGGGACATCAATATGCTATTTGTTGAACCCTCTATGATATGGTTATTTTAATAATCACAAATCATTATTATCATGGTTTATAAGACAAATTAGTCAATAATTCATTCTGTTCTAAATGTGTTTATATATGTTTAAGCATGTCTAAAAATATTTATCAATGATTATTTATGGTTTACTATTGACCTAGATGTGTTCTGGATTGAACAGAAACTTTGAGAATTTCATGTTTTTGACTGAATATTAATTATTTTATTGAGTCATCGTTAAATAAAAGAATGTGAATGGTCGCACCGATGAGAACGGTCAAATAGATGACAACCATCGCACTGATGACAATGGTCGCACCGATGACAATGGTCGCACCGATGACAACGGTCGCACCGATGTCAATGTTCGCACCGATGACAATAGTCGCACTTATGATAATGGTTTCAACGATGAAAACAGTTTCACTGATGAGAACGGTTGCACCAATGAGAATTGTTTCACCGATGTGAACGGTCGCACCATTGACAACAGTCGCACTGATGAGAACGGTCACACTGATGAGAACAATCGTACCGATGACAACGGTCAGACTGATGAAGACAGTCCCACTGATGAAAATGGTCACACCAATAAGAACGTTCGCAGAGATGCTGATCAAATGCCCAACCGATACCGATGCTGATCAAATGACCTACTGATACTGATGCTGATCAAATGACCTACTGATACAGATGATGATCAAATGATCTATCGAAGCTGATGTTGATCAAATTACCTATCGATACTGATGATGATCAAATGACCTACTGATACAAATGTAGATCAAATGATATATCGAAGCTGATGGTGATCACATGAACTACCAATACTAATTCAAATTCAAATGACCTATCGATCTCATGTCTCACCAACAGGCATGAAAACTGTTTGAATTTCTATTAACTCTTATTTAATTCCAAAATTCAAATTTTCTTAGTTTAACAAACCTTTTATTAATTAATGTTGGTTGTTGGATGTCAGGAAACCATACCTCATACCTGTAAAAAGGTAATCATTATTTTTTCCAGATCTGAAGGAATAAAAAAAAGATCTCCATTGAAAAACAGAGCGCAGAACAAAAGGGAACAACACAAGAAAATAAAAGTGTAGAGTGTGAAGATTCATGAAAAAAGGAAGATATTGAAGAACACCTGTAAAAAAACCAGAGAGCTTATAGAAGATAATTAAACTGGAAAAAAACACAAATGACAAGTTGGTGTGCATTACTGAATATCATATGCACAAGTCTGGATAAATGTAGATTAGAAGAACAACGATACTCTATTTTGTGTCCTCCTCACCATAAAGGACTTGAATTTCATCTGCAACATCAAAACGAGTCCAAAGCTCATCTACAATTACACAGAGCATTCTAAACTCCTTTATTTCCTCGGTTGTATCCCTTTGCTTAATATTTTGAGCAGTGTGTGTGCATCAGTTTATTTCGACACACACTCACTCCTGGGATGAATTGGAGTATTTATAAATCCTCACTCAATATTTCTCTTTCACTCTTATATCCCACTGTGGTTAGTGGTTGAGGTCTAGTCTGACCTGGATAGCCTGGGTACTATTTTTTTGTTTTGGTGTTTCCAACGTAGAATTGTGGTAGAGGTATGAGGACCTGAATAGTCTGAGTACTACTGTAAAACCTCGATCCAGGCTGTGGATCATAGTTTATCTATATTGTTTGAGAGGAATAAGTCTTGGCTTGAGACTGAACCTCTTGTTTTACAAATTGTTGTGCTTTTTTACCTTTGGTAAAACCTATTTTGAATATTCTACTCCTAAGTACATTAAATATAAATAGTTTTCAAAGCAACTTAGATAGTTGAACTAGAAAATGTTTGTACATATTGCTAAACAATAAGTTAGTTTAAAAAGATAATATAATCTTTAGATTATGTTAACTGAGCTGTAATAAATATTTGTGAAACTGATTGAACATTTACAATCATTATAAATCCACTATAGTTTAACTTGTTTTATGAATTGTGGGATTTTAATACAAATATTTCAAATAGATTAGAGGTTTGGTATTAGAGGTTTGTTTATTAATAAAGGATTTCCAAATACTCTGTTTTTCAACTGTGATTTTAGTTGTATTTTAACGATCTTAAATTTTTTTTAGTTCTAAATGTTATCTCTATAAATACATTTTCTAAAATCTAATTATGGATAATAGATTAGAAGGTTTTTCTACCAATAGGCCACCTTTCAATAATGGTGTTAATTATGCCCAATGGAAACTGAAAATGAAAATTCCTTTAGAAAGTATGGGTTTTTATATCTGGACTTCTATAGAGACTCGGTATAAGATTCTAGACACTGAAATAACTACATGGGATGAACCTACTAAAACAGCTTACAATAATAATTGTAAATCAATAAATTCCCTATATTTTTCTTTAGGAGATGATGAATTTAATCAAATATCTGCTTGTAAAACTACTTATGAAATCTAGGATACTTTGGTTATTTTCCATGAGGGAACAACTAATCTTACAGAAATGAGACTGAATACCTACACTATTAGGTATGATAATTTTAAAATGAATCCTGGTGAACCTATTTCTGATATATATCTCATGTTCAATGAGATAGTTAATACAATGAGATCACTGGGAAAAGTTGTTCATGCAATGGAGAAAATAATGAGGATACTATGAATTATTCCATAAAGATGGAGAGGCACATATGTTTCAATTGTAGAATCTTGTGACATTGGTGCTCTACCTGTCAAGGAACTTATTGGTAAGATAATGATGTATGAAGAAGAGCTAATGGTAAACAGAGAAGAAGAAGATTAACCAAGGAAGAAGTCAGTTCCCTTCAAAACATCTGCTTCAAAGAGTAAGGACAAAGAGAAAATTCAAACTGCAAGTGATAGTTCGAGCTATGGTGAGAGTGCATCTGATAGTGATGCAGAGATGGCTCAAATAGACAAGAGATTCACGAAATTATACAAAAAGAATAAATTATTTAGAAAATCAAACTACAAAATAAAATATGACAAAAAAAGATCATTGGAAGAAGGATTGGAAAAAATCTAATAAGAGTGATGAAATTTTCTACTATGAATGCAAAAGGAAAGGATAGGTAAAAGCAGACAGTACAAAGATAAAATTCATGAAGAAATATGACTACAAGGACAATAAGTAAAACAAATCTATGAAAGCAGCTTGGAGTGCTTCAGAAGACAGTTTAAGTGATTCTGATTTTACTAAGGATGAACAATCTCAAAAGGCTAACATGTGTTTTATGACAAACACATCTGAGGAAAACTACATAAAAAGTTCCTATAGGAATACATGATACTTGGATAATGGATGTTCAAGACATATTACATGAGGCTTTTCATGTTTTAAGAGCTTAGTCAATGTTGATGGAAGACATGTCACCATTGGTGATAATTCAAAAAGAAAAATCATTGTCCTAGGCTAGAATGGTAACACTGATTCAATATTAATTTCTGAAGTATTATTTTGTGATGGACTTAAATATAATATTTTATGTATTTCTCATTTTTTTTTATGATGGTATCAATGTTAAACTTGAAAATTATTCTTGTAATGTGTTAAATTCGAAAAAATTTCTTATAATTTACTGCCTTGAGAAATGAAAATGTTTGTGTCGTTGATTTGAATTTTTTCGCTAAACAAAATGTAAATTTTTTAAATGCTTTTCCATAAATAATCTTGGATTTGGTATAGCAGATTAGGACATCGAGCATAGTGTTCCCTTTAATGTAATATTAATATTTTATTCACAAATATGGATAATTATAAAAATTTCATATTCTTTATTTACCGGGGTTGTTACATCCTTCCCCCCTTTTGGGAATCATGTCCTCACAATTTTAAAATTGGGCTCAGAAACATCATTGAAAATCCCACATCGGAACAAGAGTCGGTAAAACTATCACTTTAAAATAAAGAAATAGAAGTACAAAGGTCACCCGAGTTAACCCATACTATGATTCCATATAAAAAAACATGGACATGGAGGAAAAAACAAAGGGTAATGTTCTAAGGGAGAGTGAAAGAAAACATGTTTAAGAGAAAGTTAACCAGAAGAAAATCACAAAATTGTGGGGGGGGGGGGGGTTAAACGGTATTCGATTCCCCAGTAGGAAAATTTAATAGACAACATTTTTGTTTTAAGTTAATTTTCATTGAGGAATTTATTTTTGATCTTAAGGAAACATACTTACTTGTCATGTTGAATTTCAACTTTTACTAGGTTTCTTACACAAACTCATACTTTCCCCAAATGATGAGTATTTAGGAAGAATTGTTTACATTAAGAGAGCTATAATAAACTTCTAGAGAATCACCTAATCCACAAAAGAGAACTATATACTTCCCATGTCTTTAGACTTTAACCAAAAACAAAACCAAAAAGGTTAGTATAAGATCAGGTAATCCAGAAAAGGTTAACCCTTTATAAAAATAAAATCTATTCTTAATCTCCAAAATTTTTCCAACAAAACCCAAAGTTCAACGAAGACCATTCGATAAACAATTTGTCCATAAAATTCTTCAATGTAAACCAAACTATGATTGAAACCCAAATATTTGAAGGATTTAATCACATATTCTTCCGAGGTACGAATTAACACTTATCTCCAAATAACATCAGTTTCTCTTAAAGTCTCGTATTGAAAAGTAATTAACCTAATCACATATCTTCCATGATTGGTTAATAGTTTCCATATATAACCCAAAATAAACTTACTCTTAATTCATTAAATCATTTAACTAAAAATAATGAGTCAAACTAACCAGGGACTTCAAGTTGTCCAGTGGTAGGTGATAAATACCAGTCGCACATTGGTTGTGGGTTCGATTCCCACTGTTTTGTCCGACGTGACGGGTTGTGACACTGTCTGTATGTTTTCCTTTTTTAGAACTATATATTTCTCAAATAATTTCCCAAAAAGAGATAAAATCATCAAAAATAACCATAACATAATTTATCCTCAATTTTATCTCATGCCTTTCAATTTCCATCATAACATATAGTAACCCATAATTACCTCAAAAGTAAGGATCATATAAACCCAAATGGTTCTTTATAACTATGTCCACAAAAGAACAGATAACTATTCCTTGAAAAAAAATCATATATCAAACATCAGGGTTTTAAATTCTATAAAAAGTCTTCTAATATAACCCCATCATCAAAAGAGACTTAATACTCCTAAGAATTTCTCCATAACTCTTAAAGCCATTATATGTTGACTTATTACTCATTCAACATTCTTCATGATCCATTAACCATTCCTTTCCAACTTATTCAGAAATACATCTTTCCTACAAACAATATCATGAACCATATACTAAGATTCCAAAATAGGAAAACAAATGTTAAGAAATAATCCATACCTTTGATTGGTCATTGTCAGTTTCTACATCCTCAATAGGAATGACATTAGGTATTGGTAAACAAATATTTGTGTGATCTTGGTGATCCCATTCCTGATACATCTTCCTAGGACATTTTTTTTCATAATTACCACGCACACAACATTTAAAACATTCAATTGATCCCTCAGAAAGAAATTCTTTCCCTTTCCTTGAGTCAACTGGATGCTTCCTTTTTCCATGGCAGGTTCTTGCTTTATGACCTTCATTTATACATCTATAGCATATTTATGTCCCTTTAAAAAATTTCCCTAGTTGTTTCTTTCCACATCTTTGATACTTAGGTTTTTGAAAAAACTTACCTTTATTATTATTACCTGTAGTTCCGTATGGATTTGACTCTCACATATATGATTCCTTATAGAAAGAACCAGGGTTTAGGTGGTCAATCATGAATCCAGATAGTTGGTTGAGGATAAACACAAGAGTTCTCATTGCAGCTCCCATATCATTCAGTTGCTCGCTCAGAAAACTGTCACAGTTTCTGTCACATCCACTGTTACTTTGGTGCCTGCTAGATCCAGCCATTTATTAAAATCAAAAAGGTCAGTGTGAGTATATCAACAAAACCATAATGTACTAATGAGGAAGATAAACACTAAGATATACTTACTCATTCACTTTATCTAAAACCATGACTCTTTTTGAAATCCTAACCATCATGGTAATGTCATATATGCTTAGAGAATACCCTAACCTCTAAAGTAATCTATACCGACCTCTGATACCAACTATAAGGCCCCACCCTTAAACATTACTCAATCATGAATTTAATGAATAATTCACAGAGAGAATCTTTTCAGGTTTAGCGTTTTAGATAATTAGGTCATAACTATTGCATCTCAAGAGATTACATAGTAGAAACATCTAAAATGTTTCCATCAAATAAAAAGAAGTCTTAAAAAACATGTCTAGTTCCATGTTTTAGATAGAATATCTTCCCTTGATCCCATCCTTGACCCTATTCATCTTTAAGTCCTGTGGAAAACATTTCAAAAACATGGGATGAGCATAAAAATCTCAGTAAGGGATAAACAAAGAATGAAAACTATTAGTTTTTCAAAACAACATGTAAACCATGTATACTTTATCAAAGTAATACTTTTCACCTTTATGATGTAGTAAAAACTCTTCACTGAATAAAAGATCATTACTTACCCTTTTGTACCCAAAAGATTACTATAAAACCCATATAAAGAACACATATCATATAAAGGTAACTTGGGACATAAACATATATAAATGTAATAACCATACGGTTGAATCCCACACATATCACTTAATGGAATAGCCATACGGTCGACTTCCATACCCAATGCATTGGAGGTTATAATGTAACCACCTATCCTGGTATTCACGACACCACCCGTCATATGGTTTATCATGTAACCACCCGTAAAATATCCATGTACCATCATTACACATATAATATTGAAAATATAAACATTTCAATAAAAACATTTCATTTTCAGTCACAATAAGTAATTCCTATATATTGAAATCATCAATCCATTTTCAAAAAACATTAAAAATAGATTTTTGAATCATAGTGTCCCATACCACATTGAAGCTTTTAATGGAATTATAATTTTAAAACATTAATTTCCATATAAATAAATACTGAAAGCCATTTTGAAAACATGGAAAATAATGATAATGATTTAGAATAATAAATCTTAAAACATTTAAAACCATATTTTTGTTAAAGAGTTTTGAACAAAATGAGAGACTCTTGAATACAAATAATTGTGGAATAAAATTTAATTCAAACATTATAATATAACGAGAATAAATGGATTCATGATATAATAAGTAAAAGGATAGTATACACACCATATAAGAGTGAATTTATGCATAACAATAATGAAGTCTCAATGGAAATGTAAAATCAGATGAAATCCATTATAAAGATGGTATCCTTAAATTTAGGATAAATCTATCACATAATTATGTGTGAGAAATATAAACACACCAAATATAAGTGGATATTAAGTTTGAAACAATCATAGGTCATTAACACATATTCATAGGATGACATGTTCAAGAAGTACAAGTTGAACCCAAAGAAATCGAAATTTGGTTAAGATGTTCCCTTGTAAAAATTTGACAGCCTAACAGTGTCACTTCAAAATTCAGAAAAATTAGTCGATGAGACAGTGAATGGTATCTCATCACTTGGACATAAAAATTACATCAATAAGGATATAGAATAACATATCCTAACATAATAATATATAAATTAAAATACATAACAAAAGAATTATTTTAAAAAGAGGAGGGTGAAAGGTTCCATTACCGACTTTGTAAATTTCGAAATGTACACCCCATAAAAGAAGGACTATAAAAAATTGATGTAAATACTCATAAAAGAATGTATATTACACAAATATTATAATAATGGTAAGTACATACACCACTCAATGGAAATGGTTGCAAATGTAGCATAAATATCACTGGAATAAAAGTGAGATGAAAATCCCTTATGAAAATTCGGCAGCCTAACAGCGCCACTTAAAAATTCCAAAAATGGATTTATGTGATCAAGTAGGTTCTCTCGTAATATGGACATAAAAATTACATAATGAGGAATATAAAATAACATCCCCAAATATAAAAAATATGAGATTAAAATAAATGACATAAATTGGGGTACTTAAAAAGAAAGAGAGAGGTATGATCCAATATGAAAATTCGGTAGCTTAACGACGCCACTCAAAACATCCAAAATGGATTGATGAGAGAAAATAGGGTCTATCATCATATGAACATAAAAATTACAGTAAGATTAATATAAGAGAATATCCCAATCATAATAAAGATGAGCTTAAAAGGAATGGCATAAAAGAGTGTATTTAAAAAGACAGAGAGGGGTAGCATCCCTTACCTAAAGTCTGACTTGTCATGTTCGTTTCATTATATTCCTGAATAATAAACATTGGTCAAATTTTAATTTCTTAAGGACATCTTTTAAAGATTATTATTAAGTTCAAATCAAATATTATAATGTTATAATAATTGATTAATAATGATAGTTCATAATAGACGTTTTTGTCGATGTTAGGTACATGAGTCAAAAATGAACATGTTTGAAAATGATTGTCCATGTAGTTATATGTAAATCATCTCTAGAATAGTATTAATGATTTAAATATCATATATATCCAGTAAATTTTCATTTTATACTAGTCCATAACATTTGGAGAAAAAAATAAATGAAATGCACTGTTCATGGAGACGGTAGGCCGTACGTACGGATGAACGCTACTTTCAGTCTTTGTCATATTAATGGAATTAAAAATAATTATAATTATAGTATATTATATATGTTATATAGGTCACATATGTTCATTAATTTCATTCATTATACATTCCATGTATTGCATGAACGAGACACATCACTTGAGGGGGTGGTAGTCCACACTTCGTCGTATGAAATTATCGCATTTGCACAACATGAAAAGATTAAAGGCATGTTTTAAATATAAAATTCATAAGTATATAGAAAAAATAAATACCATATATGACATATATAAAATATAGTGACATCATAATGGACACCATGAAAGGTGTTAAGAGAATATTGAACAATCATCGTTTCGTGAGGCAGAAATTCAACATCCATAGAAACAGTATGTTCTTTAACCATTAGACGAAGGTGTGTGTAAGTGTAGCTCGAATCCATCCCATAAAAACATCCTAATATATTGAAGATATTGTTGTTGTTATAAAATAAAGTAATAAAAATATTTTAGAGGGATGGAGAAGAAAAATAAAACAAACGAACACAAGGGAAGACATTACCTTTAAATCGGGTAACTCCACTTGGTTTGAACCAAAAGAGTTTCTTGAAGAGAATTTTTCCAAAGGTGAGGCTTCAATGATGAATAGAGGGATGTGGTGAGATGAAATGGGCAGGGGTTAGCCGAGAAAAAGGCTTTAGGGGTGTGTGTAAGGTGGTAGAGGTGGGGGCATTTTATAAGAGGAGAGGAGGGCACTCTTGGAATGTTATAAACTTTTACTTTCTTATAAGATTCTTTTAGGATTTTAGAGGTCCAAAAATTATATATTTCAAGTATAAGGTGATAAGAGTTTGATATAAACCCATAAAATAGGTTTTTGACAAGTATGGGTCTTAGATTTTACATTATCTTTTTATTTTATTTAAATCATTAAATAATGAGGTAATCGCTCCATCATCATGGTGTCATAAATAATTTAATTTATTTAATTTCTAAAAATTATAAAACAAAATATCAAGATGTAGGAAATCTCATTATCTTTCTAATTAATATTTATAGTCAAATATATGACTTTAATATCCCGATTTAAAAATTGGTTTAGTAAAACAACTTATGTTTGTGACATTTTTATTTTAACTTTAAATACAATGTTATTAAGGTTATTTTCTTACCAAAGTGGCACCATTGGGTCCCCAAGTTGACCCATGGATTTTCTTGGTCAGACAGGACACATCCAATAAGGGTAGGACATGTGGCCAAGTCATTTCATATCATTAAAACATTATTTTTACCTTAAACTACACTAATTACATCTAATCACGATTAAAAACATAAATGTTACTATTCACCCAAAAATTAATTTAATCCCATTGAACCAAATTTTACTTCCTAATGACAACCATGTATGTCGGATTTTTGAAATTCAAAACACAAAGGTGGTAAAATTTCATTTAAATGAAAAATTGGTTTTTTATGTACCATTTAGTGGTTTCTCCATTCATCAAAAATTGAAGTTTTTCAAAAAAACTACCAAAAATTCACCCTAAGCATTATTTGATATTCCGAATTCAAAAATGATGTCTATTTTACAAAATTCCAAACATATAAGTTGCATTAATTAATTTAATATTTAATTCCCACTGTCAAAAGCAATAGCGTGTTTTTATGAAACAAAATGTATCAAAAGATTGACACTAGTTTAAGTCCAATTTCAAAGTGAAATTTATTCCAATGACCACAATTAGATTAAATGATAAAAAATATATTATAATTGAACATTAAAACCAATTCAAAATATAATATAATCATATAAATAAATTAGATTAAAAAGAGGTTTTGAATTAAAATACAACATTTTTCAATATTCATTAAAAATTTATCTTTATCAGAAAAATACCAAAAATTTACACGAAGTAAATTTTGATGCCCCGATTCTAAATAAGAGTTTTATTTGTTCAAATAGAATGTATAATAGTTACCAAAACTACATTTAAGGAGGGTTCACCATCAAAAGGCAATTAATCGACCTTTTAAAGAATATTATAAGATTTATGCTTAAAATTTGATTCATTTGCATTTTATGCGTGTAATATTTATTGGATAAACGTAAAAATATTTGACAAACATATATATTAATTTTATAGTTAGTTCCATTCATTCCCGCCATTACAACGGCTAGACATTAAATAACATTTAGAATAATATTATTTTATAATTAGAGTGCAATGTCAGATTTCAAAGGAACTTGTTGTTGCGTATTGGGTACGCCATCGAGCATAGCATTCCCTTTAAAGTAATATTAATATTTTATTCAAAAATATGGATAAATATAAAAATGTCATAATCTTTATTTACCAGGGGTGTTACATATATGATAAGGATTGTATCATGAAAACATTTCCCAAATGGCGAATTAGTAAAATTTGTAATGTCCCGACCTGGTTGCAACTTGACGATTCCCTGAGATAGTGACTTTCATGACCTCTGGCATGCCACCTCGTATACTTGAGGATATTGACTAACAGAGAGGGTGAAAAATATAACACTGATAGAATATATCCTCTTTATCATAGAATAATAATATTAGATATAAATAAACATTACCAAATGATATAACAGATAATCAAAAATAATACCATAACTTATACAACCCACAATCACCTAGTAAACCGAAACAAGGAATCAATTTCCAAACTAAAGTAGTGGATATCTCATTCCATATATGTTTCACTGGAAAATTTGAAAACCCAAAAATAAATACACTCTAATAACTAAAATTTGGGTAATAACAACATTTCATGTTTCCACATCCATGATCCATCACAACTCACCCTTCTAATATAACGTTATTTTCCTTATATTTCCCGAAAAACATGAATTCTATTCCAGAACTGATCACGATCATTGAGTTTAGAGTGAGTAAAACTCATTAGGGATTAGCTAATTGTATCTAAAAATTTTTGTGTTCTATTATACACTATGTTGTTTCAAAAATAATAATATATGATAAAAAAGTATGAACATTTCACTATTCATTATTATTTAATTTACAACATAATCACCTAGGTTAATGATATCCCCAAAAATATTTATTCCAACTTCATCCTGCAATAGAGTGTGAACCACATCACATAAGAAATAAAAATTCAATATAACATGGGATTTTATTATTCTACTCGTCTAACATTTATATAATAGAAAATTTTTATTATAGTCCAATGCCAATATTTTTGGCCTTAAACATCATTTCTAGCACTAAATTGGTATTTGAAGCATCCGTCCTTATACAAAATCTCATGGCTGTTAAATATTTTCTTTTAAAGCATCAGTCTCTATCCCACACTCATTGTTATCACATATGGCCTTTTGAAGCATCATTTCATGTCCCAATATTTATCACATATATCGCACCATCAGATATATAACATTATAAAATATATCACATTCATCAAAGTTAATCTTCACTAAACTAATTATGAAAAATTATCAACAAGTTATACCATTTAATTTTATCAAAATATCAAGGTTCATCAATTTAATCATAAGAAATAATATTAAAAATTCAATATTAAACCATTTATCAAAATTCATTACGAATGAAAGTTAAACCTTAAAGGATAATAAAACAAACAAATTAGTTATAATAACCAATAAATTCCATTGTCACATTATTTCAACAATTTCATAATTTTGTATTAAACTCATTTTGTAATCCCAATATTCCTACAATATCAGGATTCAATTATTTAATTTTACCCATTAATTAATCTCTTTAAATATTCCTTTATAGAATGTACAAAAATAAAATTACAAAATTATATATGGGATATCATAATTCAATGATATGAGAATTGAAATTTTGACAACCTACCTCAAGGTCGTTGATGAGCCTTCAACAAACAAAAACACCAATTTGAAGCTGAAAAACATAGATCACAAGGGAGTGAAGATATAAAATCCAAATCCAAAGATAATGATCCAATAAAACATAACCATTAAAACCTATATCTAAAAAGATTCCAAAATGTAATGAACATTCCTCCTCATTATGAAAGTGAGATGGTAGTGAGAAGAAACTACATAAGGGGTGATTACATTATAGAAGAGGTAATGATCTATCAATTGGATACTCCACTAATAAAGAGTAGAGTTAGATTAGCCTGGTAATCAATTTTAGATCTCTTGAAAATGAATAGATAACATTATGTCTTAGATAGAGAGAATTGGTGTTAATACCTTGGGGTTTGGGATAATTAAAATTTTTTTTCTGGTAAATTAGTCCCACATGAAAGGTTTTCTGTATATGGTAATGTATTTTTTCAAACCATATGACTTAATTGTGTGACAGCACATAGGGGTTCTAAGTTTCTACTAATATGGTGCACCATTTCACAAATCATGTTCCAACAAGTCATTACACCTTTGTTAGGTAATTGAAGACTTACGTGGGGTGGGTGCATAGTTTGGGAAAAATATGTTCCAAACATGAACTAAATAAAATCACATGAAAAACACACAATATTCTATTATTACACCCGAAACATACCAATAGAGAAACCCATCCAAATTATTCTTCAAACAGAGTTAGAAGAGTACCTAAATTAAGCAAGATGCATACCTAGAATGGTTGGTATCTTATAATATCCCAAGTTTATAATATCCAATCATTGAACTATACATCTAACATTCTGTTATTGTTTACAAGTACTCCATGACCATCGTTTCTCATTGATTAGTTGGATCTGTCTTAGGGGTTCACCAGGTGAAATTTTTAAAATTTTAGAAGGCTTTTATGTTTGGAATAGTTGAAGCAATGATTTCCCAAACAGTTCTCCCAGCTAGTGAAATCCATACAAATCCAGGTAGTGAGGGTTAATATGGTTAGAGGTCAGTTTAACAAATCATGCACCCACCATGGATATATTGTGAAACCACATAGTAGGGGAGCATTTTTAGGGTGTTTGATTTGAAAATCCATGCAGTTGTGTCCAGCTAAGAGTGCACGTGGGATTTAATTTATATGAACTTTGTTAAAAAAATTCCCTAAACCCTATTTTGTAACCTGAATTGACCCAAAATAGAAATATTTCATTTTTCATTGTTTATAGGGATATCAAGGAATAATTTTGAATCTTAAATACCCCTTAATTTGTGAATCAATGTGTTTTGAACATAATTTGATCCCTTCCCAAAAAGTGTTCTTCTTTTTTTCTCTATCTCCTACTAATTTCTTCTCTACTCGTTATGATTTTATAGATCTTCATGTTCTTGGAGGAACTAATCATTAATTTTTTAGATCGTGAATATAGGTTTTATGCTAAGAACTCATATTTGAATATTCTTCTTTGTAGTTTATCTTTGCAATCGTTGTGAGAGGTGATCTCCCAGTTTATGTAGTGATTTTTTTTCTTATTTTCCACTTGATGTAACCCAAAATTGATATATTTAAATTAATGTGCATTGAATTTAATTGTGAAAACCAATTTTATTGGATTGTACATTGAATTTTCTTTATCAGAAATTTTTTATAAACCATAAATTTTAATGATTTAGGGGTGGTTGTAAAATTTTATAGAATGTTGGGAAATTTTTTTATGGAATTTAATTATAAAATTGATTAGTGAAGTTGATTTTAAATTATTTTTTTGAGAAAAGTGGATTATTTTTTTTAATAACCCATTGTTTTTATCCTAGAAAATGATCAAATTGATTAAAATGATTTTTTGGTTTTTAAATGGAAATTGGATTTTTAAAATGGGAAATGCGTTAATTGTCTTTTTAAAATTTTTATATAAATTACCATTATTAGATGTTGACATAGCACATGAAAACCTTGGTAGTTCATTAGTAATATTTTACAAAACAATACTGACACATTACAAATCTAACAAATCATATGTAGTAGGTCACATCCCCGAAGGGATGGTGATGATTCATATTTTTCTAGTTTCGAGGGGAATTATGTACAGATATTGTCATGATCACCAGTCAAGTGTGTGAGGGTTCTATAACATGGAACTATCGTACCTCTTGGAATATGATAATGTTTCACATTTTTTTTAATTTGATATTTATTTCATGGTTTTTATACTATTTTACACTTTATGTGTGAATTTATATAATGTTATTTATATGAAATGATCCTTAATCCATTGATTATTATATGATAATTTAAATGTAATGGTTGAAGTTTTTTAAATATTCTTTTGAAATGTAATGATTATTTATTTAAAATTGAATGCATTATTTTGTTCATTCATGTTGCTTCTTAATATGGAATCCTTGCAGACAGAGTACTTTGATTTTATCTAACATCATACCTTTACTTTCCGGTGTTTGTAGATTTCATTCTTCCAGGATTGAGAAAGGGGAAAGCACCGCATAGTGGTGGAAATTTTTATTGACTCTTTTTGGCATGATTTCTGGAGTCTTATTGGGTCTTAGGTTGTCTATCTTATTTTCTATTACATTTAAGTTGTACTTTTGGTAGTTTATACCTATTTGACTTCAGCTATAGTTCTACCTATTGAGTTTTCTTATGAAAATACTGACTTTTAATTTTCACTATTATTGTTTATGTGGAAAAATCATTCATACATTTCTCATGTATGATTCCATGTTCTAGTCACAAACCCATAGGGATCAAGAATACACTTTGTTCTATGTCAGGATCGGCTTGCATATCAAGGTACTAGCATATATAGGATGGTTCTTGAATAATTGATTTGAATTGAATAGGCTCATAATAAATCCTTTATTTCAGTATATAGTTCGGTAATATTTTTAAGAAATAAGATGAAGTTATGATTGAGTGTCTTTCCATCCATCACTTAAATGATCCGTAAGTCTGTAAGGGTGGTTTGGGAAAGGCATTCTGGGCATTAGTTATAGTCTTTTCTCTGCTTTTGATTGGTATATGTTCTAATACAAGTCATGTTTATATATCTACTAGAATTAAATTCCATAATTTATCTATTTTAGTGTTAATATAATGTATTCAATGTTGTATTTTAATTTTTAGTAGTATCATACCTTTGATAATATGTGTGAATTGAATCCAAGAGGATGAATATGATTAAATCTACTGAACAAGTCCTTCTGTTGACCATAATTTGGTATAAGTTATTATGTGAATGGTCCATGCTCTGAGACAAGTACCTGCACCCATTCCCATTGAGGTTCTATCATTATAACCATAGATGGATGACTTCAAGCTACATTCATAGAATTTCATTGAGAAAAATACACTAGTGTTCCATGGATCTAATGATTCACAAATTGAAGAAGAATGGTTATGAAATTTTAAGTTTCTAATTGGGTTCATTTAGGCTCTTAAAGAAACAAAGATGAAATGTTCCACCATGAAGCTATTAGGTCTTAGGAAGAGAGAGTAGGATAATGTGGTGATGGTTCAAAAGAGAAATGGATTATAGTGGATGGTTTATAATCAATTTTCACTGGAAATTTTAATCTGGTATTAATGGTGTTAGCTAATTACCTTGAGTATTTCAACCATGAGAATGTTGACATGACCATTAATGAATATGAAAATCACCTTTCAAGGCTTCTGTAGTTTGACTCTAATATTTTACTAAATCAAAATATGAAAACTAAATAGTTTGAGGTGGGACATCAATATGCTATTTGTTGAACCCTCTATGGTATGGTTATTTAAATAATCACAAATCATTATTATCATGGTTTATAAGCCAAATTAGTCAATAATTCATTCTGTTCTAAATGTGTTTATATATGTTTAAGCATGTCTAAAAATATTTATCAATTATTATTTATGGTTTACTATTGACCTAGATGTGTTCTGGATTGAACAGAATATTTTAGAATTTCATGTTTTTGACTGAATATTAATTATTTTATTGATTCATCGTTAAATAAATGCATGTGAATGGTCACACCGATGAGAACGGTCAAATAGATGACCACCATCGCACTGATGACAATGGTCGCGCCGATGACAATGGTCGCACCGATGACAACGGTCGCACCGATGTCAATGTTCGCACCGATGACAATAGTCGCACTTATGATAATGGTTTCAACGATGACAACAATTGCACTGATGAGAACGGTTGCACCAATGAGAATTGTTTCACCGATGTGAACGGTCGCACCATTGACAACAGTCGCACTGATGAGAACGGTCGCACTGATGAGAACAATCGTACCGATGACAACGGTCAGACTGATGAAGACAGTCCCACTGATGAAAATGGTCACACCAATAAGAACGTTCGCAGAGATGCTGATCAAATGCCCAACCGATACCGATGTTGATCAAATGACCTACTGATACTGATGCTGATCAAATGACCTACTCATACAGATGATGATCAAATGATCTATCGAAGCTGATGCTGATCAAATGACCTATCGATACTGATGATGATCAAATGACCTACTGATACAAATGTAGATCAAATGATATATAGAAGCTGATGGTGATCACATGAACTACCAATACTAATTCAAATTCAAATGACCTATCGATCTCATGTCTCACCAACAGGCATGAAAACTGTTTGAATTTCTATTAACTCTTATTTAATTCCAAAATTCAAATTTTCTTAGTTTAACGAACCTTTTATTAATTAATGTTGGTTGTTGGATGTCAGGAAACCATACCTCATACCTGTAAAAAGGTAATCATTATTTTTTCCAGATCTGAAGGAATAAAAAGAAAGATCTCCATTGAAAAACAGAGCGCAGAACAAAAGGGAACAACACAAGAAAATAAAAGTGTAGAGTGTGAAGAATCATGAAAAAAGGAAGATCTTGAATAACACCTATAAAAAAACCAGAGAGCTTATAGAAGATAATTAAACTGGAAAAAAACACAAATGACAAGTTGGTGTGCATTACTGAATATCATATGCACAAGTCTGGATAAATGTAGATTAGAAGAACAACGATACTCTGTTTTGTGTCCTCCTCACCATAAAGGACTTGAATTTCATCTGCAAGATCAAAACGAGTCCAAAGCTCATCTACAATTACACAGAGCATTCTAAACTCCTTTATTTACTCGGTTGTATCCCTTTGCTTAATATTTTGAGCAGTGTGTGTGCATCAGTTTATTTCGACACACACTCACTCCTGGGATGAATTGGAGTATTTATAAATCCTCACTCAATATTTCTCTTTCACTCTTATATCCCACTATGGTTAGTGGTTGAGGTCTAGTGTGACCTGGATAGCCTGGGTGCTATTTTTTTGTTTTGGTGTTTCCAACGTAGAATTGTGGTAGAGGTCTGAGGACCTGAATAGTCTGAGTACTACTGTAAAACCTCGATCCAGGGTGTGGATCATAGTTTATCTATATTGTTTGAGAGGAATAAGTCTTGGCTTGAGACTGAACCTCTTGTTTTACAAATTGTTGTGCTTTTTTACCTTTGGTAAAACCTATTTTGAATATTCTACTCCTAAGTACGTTAAATATAAATAGTTTTCAAAGCAACTTAGATAGTTGAACTAGAAAATGTTTGTACATATTGCTAAACAATAAGTTAGTTTAAAAAGATAACATAATATTTAGATTATGTTAACTGAGCTGTAATAAATATTTGAGAAACTGATTGAACATTTACAATCATTATAAATCCACTATAGTTTAACTTGTTTTATGAATTGTGGGATTTTAATACAAATATTTCAAATAGATTAGAGGTTTGGTATTAGAGGTTTGTTTATTTATAAAGGATTTCCAAATACTCTGTTTTTCAACTGTGATTTTAGTTGTATTTTAACGATCTTAAATTTTTTTTAGTTCTAAATGTTATCTCTATAAATACATTTTCTAAAATCTAATTATGGATAATAGATTAGAAGGTTTTTCTACCAATTGGCCACCTTTCAATAATGGTGTTAATTATGCCCAATGGAAACTGAAAATGAAAATTCATTTAGAAAGTATGGGTTTTTATATCTGGACTTCTATAGAGACTCGGTATAAGATTCTAGACACTGATATAACTACATGGGATGAACCTACTAAAACAGCTTACAATATTAATTGTAAATCAATAAATTCCCTATATTTTTCTTTAGGAGATGATGAATTTAATCAAATATCTTCTTGTAAAACTACTTATGAAATCTGGGATACTTTGGTTATTTTCCATGAGGGAACAACTAATCTTACAGAAATGAGACTGAATACCTACACTATTAAGTATGATAATTTTAAAATGAATCCTGGTGAACCTATTTCTGATATATATCTCATGTTCAATGAGATAGTTAATACAATGAGCTCACTGGGAAAAGTTGTTCATGAAATGGAGAATATAATGAGGATACTATGAATTCTTCCATAAAGATGGAGAGGCACATAAGTTTCAATTGTAGAATCTTGTGACATTGGTGCTCTACCTGTCAAGGAACTTATTGGTAATATAATGATGTATGAAGAAGAGCTAATGGTAAACAGAGAAGAAGAAGATTAACCAAGGAAGAAGTCAGTGCCCTTCAAGACATCTGCTTCAAAGAGTAAGGACAAAGAGAAAATTCAAACTGCAAGTGATAGTTCGAGCTATGGTGAGAGTGCATCTGATAGTGATGCAGAGATGGCTCAAATAGACAAGAGATTCACGAAATTATACAAAAAGAAAAAATTATTTAGAAAATCAAACTACAAAATAAAATATGACAAAAAAAGATCATTGGAAGAAGGATTGGAAAAAATCTAATAAGAGTGATGAAATTTTCTACTATGAATGCAAAAGGAAAGGATAGGTAAAAGAAGACAATACAAAGATAAAATTCATGAAGAAATATGACTACAAGGACAATAAGTAAAACAAATCTATGAAAGCAGCTTGGAGTGCTTCAGAAGATAGTTTATGTGATTCTGATTTTACTAGGGATGAACAATCTCAAAAGGCTAACATGTGTTTTATGACAAACACATCTGAGGAAAACTACATAAAAAGTTCCTATAAGAATACATGATACTTGGATAATGGATGTTCAAGACATATTACAGGAGGCTTTTCATGTTTTAAGAGCTTAGTCAATGTTGATGGAGGACATGTCACCATTGGTGATAATTCAAAAGGAAAAATCATTGTCCTAGGCTAGATTGGTAACACTGATTCAATATTAATTTCTGATGTATTATTTTGTGATGGACTTAAATATAATTTTTTATGTATTTCTCAGTTTTTTTATGATGGTATCAACGTTAAACTTGAAAATTATTCTTGTAATGTGTTAAATTCGAAAAAAAATTTATAATTTACTGCCTTGAGAAATGAAAATGTTTGTGTCATTGATTTGAATTTTTTCGCTAAACAAAATGTTAATTTTTTAAATGCTTTTCCATAAAGAATCTTGGATTTGGTATAGCAGATTAGGACATTGCAATGTACATTCACTTAGAAAACTGACTAGGACGAACATAGTTAGAAACCTACCTAAACATGAATTCCTAGCTGATAAAGTTTGTAATCCTTGTCAAAATGGAAGGCAACATAATGTTTCTTTTAAATCAAAGAAAGAAGTTTCAACTTATCAACCTCTCGAGTTAGTTCACATGGACTTGTTTGGACATTTTAGAGTTTCTAGTTTAATTGGGAAGCACTATGACTATGACTTAGTAGATGACTTTTCTAGATATATGTGGGTATACTTTCTTACTCACAAAAGTGAAGCTTGTTCTTACATTATGAAATATTGTAAGTCTGTAGAAAACCTAAGTGGACTCAAGATTAAGATCTTGATAAGTGATCGTGGACGTGTGTTTGAAAATCATGAAGTTGAATCTTACTGCTCAATATATGGCTATAATCACAATTTCACTACCCCTAGGACACGTCAACAGAATGGTGTTGTTGAAATAAGGAATAGAACCCTTCAAGAAATTGCATTAATTATGATCAATGAGTACTACCTACCTATTTATTTTTGGGCCGAAGCTATGAATACATCTTGTTGTTTTATAAATAGAGTATTGATTAGACATGTTCTCAAAAAGACCCCTTATGAACTGTGAAATAATAGGAAGCCTAAAGTTAATTACTTCAAAGTTTTTTTGTAAAGTCTATATTCTCAATACTAAGGATAATCTAAATAAATTTGCATCCAAGAGTGATGAAGGAATATTTTTAGGATACTCAATTACTAGAGATGCCTATAGTGTTTTCAATAGGAGAACCAAATGTGTGGAAGAACATGTTCACATCAAATTTGACGAAACTGATCCACATGAACCTAAGACCCCTATTGAATTTTATGAAGATGATTTGTCAATTCCAAATCTTAGTGACAAAAATAGTGACCTTGTTGTCAAGACAACCAGTTCTGGAAATACTCCAAAATCTGCTCCTGGTGAACCTGAACCAATAGAAGAACCTGAAATTTATAGCTCTACCTTCACATGATCAACTAGGATTCTAAAGAATCATCCTTTAGATATTGCTATTGGTAATCTTTATAGAGGGACACCAACTAGAGCTCCTATAAGAAATCCGGTTGAACATCAAGCCTTTCTTTCATTGATAGAACATGAAAATATCAATGATGAATTTTGGGTAATGGTTATGAAAAAAGAGTTAAATAAATGTGAATGAAACAATGTCTGCGAATTAGTAGAAAGGCCCAAGGACACCTAGACCATAGGTACTAAATGGGTATTCAGAAATAAAATTGATGAATCTGGAAACATCATTATAAATAAATCTAGATTAGTTTCTCAAGGTTACAATCATGAAGAAGGAATAGACTATGAAGAATTTTTTGCACATGTAGCTAGATTAGAAGACATTAGGATCTTACTTTCATGTGCATCTCTTCTGAATTTCTAGTTATGTCAAATAGATATCAAATGTGCATTTCTAAATGGTTTTATAATTGAAGATGATTTTGTTGAACAACCACCGGAAATTACAAATCCCCAATTTCAAAATCACGTTTTTGAAATTTCTCAATCTTTATAGGGTTGAAAACAGGCTCCAAGTGCTTGGTATGATAGGCTATCAAACATCCTTATCCCTAAAGGTTTCACTAAAGGCATTGCAGATCCCACTCTTTTTATTAAAATAATTTCTATTGGTATTTTGATTGTACAAATATATGTTGATGATATTATCTTTGGATCTTCTAAAAATTCTTTATGTAATGACTTTTCAAATAATATTAAAAATGAATATGAAATGAGTTTAATGGGAGAACTAAAGTTTTTTCATGGTTTTCAAATTTTTCAAAAGAATGATGGAATTATTTTAAATCAAAGTAAATATACAAAGGATCTTTTAAAAAGTTTTTGTTTGGATAGTAATAAGTGAAGTGGAAAACCTATGAGTACCACCTCTAATTTGGATGATGACGAAACTGGGAAACCAATTGATCAAACCAATTATAGAGGTATGATTGGATGTTTACATTACCTTACTCCTAGTCGACCCGATATCATGTTTAGTGTATGCATGTGTCCAAGATTTCTAGCTAATCCTAAATAATCTCATTTACTTACTGTTAAATGGATTCTCAAATATCTCAAACATACTACCAATTTAGGTTTGTTTTATCCAAAAGGACAATCCTTTGGCATAACGAGTTATTCAAATGCTGACTTTACTGGTTGCATGTTAGATAGAAAGAGAACATGTGGAAAATGTCATCTTTTGGGAAAGTCTCTGGTATCTTTGTGTAGTAGGAAACAGTACTTGGTTGCATTTTCTACTACAGAAGCAAAATAAATTACTATTGGTAGTTGTTGTGCAAAGATTCTGGGGATGAAACACACTCTGTTGGACTATAGATATCAATTTAGACATGTGTCAATAAATTGGGACAACAATAGTGAAATTAATATCTCTATGAATCATGTGTCTCACTCTAGGAATAAACACATTGATGTCAGACATCACTTCTTGAGGGATCATTATCAAAAAGGTGATATTTCTATGGAATTTATTGACTCTGAACATCAATTAGCTTATATTTTCACCAAAACCTTAAGCTCAAAAAGGTTAGATTTTATTAAACAAGAGTTAGGTATGATCGATTAGTGAAACCGATCAGTGAAACAGATCAGTGAATTAGATTAGTGAAACTGATTAGTGAAACGGATCCGTGCAATCGATCAGTGCAACTGATATGTGAAACTGATCTATGAAACTGATCAGCGAAATTGATCATTATTACTGTATGAATTATATAGTATATGAAACCGTTAGTGTTTTCCAAAATGACATTGTTTTACATAATTGTTATTATTGTTTATTATTGTAATGCTAAATGATAATATTTAGGATGTGCAGCTATTTCTTTTTCTAAAATCTATTGACCTTCTATCTCCCACCGAACTCTATGTTTTATGAATCCCGAACATTTAAACACATCCATCCACTCACACTTATCGAATATCCAAATGGAAAAGAAAAGGATAAAAATCAAGGAATGTAAAGGTTCCTCTCCTGTGAAATGCGCTCGAGGAGAATCAAGTTACACGACTCAATGGTCAGTGATCCCAGAGTTGGAAACTCGAGTGGTCACTGTAGAAAAGGAAGTGAGTTCCAAATGGGTGTTATCCAGTAATTATTCCCTTTTAAAATTATTGGAGATGCAAGGATGGAGAGATTGGTTCTATGATAATAACTGAGTCTAGTACCCAATGATATTGAATGAGTTTTATCTAAATGTAAATATTGTATTGGACGGAAAGAAGCTGCAAGATTATCTTCAGTGATCAAAGGAAAAAAGATAACTTTTTCATCGATGAAATGGGATGAATGTTTGGGGGTACCACATAATGGTATATAAGAGGATTACATTGGTAACATTCCTCCTACCATTGAATATTTTTCTTATGATCTTGCTCTGGAGATTTTCACTGGAATTTCTGAATCCCAAAGAATTACATCTGTTGAGTTAGATAGTGAGACTAGAATCTTGTTTAAGTTTATTCAGAACCAAATTTGTCCCAGAAAAGGTAATTTTTCTTCTATAAAGTATCAAGATGTTTACTTGTTATTTTTATTGTTAAATGGTGAGAAGATCAATATTTGTAGATATATTACTGTTCATATTGTTGAGATGGTAAATCCATCCAAGAAGGCTACAAACTTGTTCTATTCTAAGAAAATCCCTATAATTATAAGTTTTTGGGCTTTGTTGAAGATGGAGATGAGTGTATCTCATTGAGTAGTAGATTTTGTATCAACAAGGATATCTGCAAAAAAATGAAAATCAACTGGAATCCATGGAAGAAGGCATGGGTTGCTGATAAAGATTAGTTCTATGACTCCTTTAATCCTTCTTACCTCTCTAAGAGACCAAAGGGGATGATAGATACTTGTTTATAACCTGATGAGGAAGTTGTCTACTCTAATAAAGAAGAAGAATTAGAAGTTCCTAAGGAAACTGAGAGTCTAGTAAGAAGTGAACAAGGGAAGCTGAATCTGATGATGATGTGGATACTGAAAAGGAACTTGAGTCACCTCTTGAAGACATGAATGTCCCTGATAAATTTGGTCCTAAGAAAAAAAGAACGAAATTTGGACGAGCTAGTCTACCTCTATAGTTACCTGAGTCAGAACCCCTTCTAGGTGATGAAGAAGAAGCTGATATTGAAGTATCAAATTCCGAGTAGTATGAATCCAGTAGCAAAGAATATCCCAATGAAACATCAGTATTCAATAATGGACATGGAAATAATTATTATGGTGATGATAGTGATGATGGTGACGATGGTGATGATGGTGATTATGGTGATGCAAGTTCTTGACTAGTGGATGGTCACATTGTAATCCAAGCAGATCCACAACATCATCTAGATGATAAAAAAATTGTTCGTGAGGCTGAAATGATAATGCAGACAGAGAATGATGTAGTTAAGAATGTCTCACATGAAAATTATAGAAAAGATGATTTTGTAAAGCCTTAGTATACCTCTTGTAATGCTGCATGGGAGGAACACCCATGTTTTTCGGGTCTAGGATTGGATTATTTAGAGGATGTAGCAGAAGTGCATATCACAAGGGTAAGTAATCAGTTTAAGACTAAACCAGTTGTTGAGGATGTGAAAATGACAGTAGAAATACCTGGTCCTTCATTTTCATGATTTGATTTAGAAATATTTAAAGATGAGTTTTTTCATGTAGTTAGAGAGACAATGAAAGAAGAATTATCTAATGCTCATGATCCTGGGAATCTATCTGAGGCTGTTATGGATTCTTTAACTCAAAGAGTGGTAAGTATTATTAAGCCAAACCTGTGAAATACTGTTGAGATGGTTGACAGTCATATTACCTCTCTAAATTATGTGCTAAAGGATTTGAGCAGTGGCTTAGTATATCTGTCAGGTGAATTTAGATCAACCATCACTGGATTGATGGAAGTTTTGAGAAATTTGATAGAACACATGAAGAAATCTGATTTGAGAATGTTGAAGGCTGAGATAACTAAGATTTTTTCTCAGGATAGCTCCACTAAAGTGACCAAGATCACTGGTCTTGATATCAATGCCTTAAAATATTTTATAAAAGAATAATTGGCAGCTTTTGGATAGATTATGGACTTGGAATCTTTGAAACAGATGAAAGAAAATAGTGATGATAATCACAAGATGGTGTAGATGTATTCAGATGAAGCTACTAAGGCTCAGAAGGAAATCAAAGAAAAAGTGGATCACTATTTTTTTAAAATAGATACTAATCATGAGTTGAACCATCAGTTTAAAGTCTTGGCTAAAAATTTAAGGCTTCCTCCAGTCACTCAATCCTTTAAGGTTCAATTCCAACAGTTGGAGGATATTAATCCCACTATAGATAGTTTTATACATAACAATGATGACTTTGAGAAGGCCATGAAATATTGTGGTGAAGTAATTCAGGATTTTTTCAATCTGGTCAAACCATATCTTCATATGAAACCAAATGAAATTTTTCTTCCTACTGCTGAGCCTCTCAGTCTATCCAGTGTTTCTCCTGGTCATATATTAGTCTCTCAAGCTCTATCCAATATTTTTCCAGTCATTCACCAGCCGCCTTCTAGAATATCTTCTACTCAACTGCATGTGACCTTGGCACCCACTATGCTACCCGCCCAAGATGTGCAACCTCCTCTCTCCATGAAACCAGATCAACCTTCCACCAAAACACCCTCTAGCTCATCCATTAATCCATATGCTAAAGGGAAATCTCCTCTGCACCACAAGAAGGAGACGTGCCTATCATTTTTTAGGGTGTCTTTTTTGTGTTTTTTTATTTTACCTTTTCCAGTGGTTGTTTCAATGGAACCTTCTTATTTTTTCTCTTTATGCTCTATTTATATTTTTGATAATCCAAAAGGGGGAGAAATAATGACTTCTTATATAAATGAATACATTGATAAAAGTGGAGAAAATAATATATATATATAAAATGGGGTATAAAGGACGCCTTATAAAAATGGATACATAGATAAAATATTATTTATAAATGGGAGATCTCTGTAATCTGATGCTATGTTGATATACTCTCACTTGGTTTATGATCTGATGTCGTCTCTGTTGACCTGTCTATCATTAGACATATAATCTGTTTACATAGTGGGGGCATACTGCATGTTATATCCTCTCCTCTATCTTCATTTATGCCATAGATTTGTGATTATCCAAACGGGGGAGATTTTTGAACCCTATATGAGATGGTTATTTTAACAATCAGATATCATTGTTATCTTGGTTTATAAGTCAATTTAGTCAACTATTCATTCTGTTCTAATTGTTTTATATATCTTTAATCATGTCTACAGATATTTCTCTATGATTATTTATGGTTTACTATTGACCTGGATGTGTTCTGGATTGAACATACACTTTGTGAGAATTTTATGTTTTTGACTCACTGTTCGTTATTTTCTTGAGTGACCATTAGTTAAAGGCATGAGAACGGTCGCACCGATGACAATGGTCGCACTGATGACAACAGTTCCACTGATGAAAAAGGTCGCACCAATGACAATGGTCACACCGATGACAACGGTCGCACTGATGACAACTGTCGCACTGATGAGAACTGTCACACCGATGACAACAGTCACACCAATGAGAACGGTTGCACCGATAAGAACCATCACACTAATGAGAATGGACACACAATTGACAATAGTCACACTGATGAGAATGGTCACACTAATGAGAACGGTCATACCAATGAAAACGGTCGAACTGATGAGGATGGTCTCACCGATGACAACGGTCGCACCAATAAGAACGTTCGCACTGATGCATATCAAATGACCTACCGATACCGATGCTGATCAAATGACCTACCAATACTGATTCTCATCAAATGACCTACCGATTCTGATGCTGATCAAATGTTCAATCGAAACTGATGATGATCAAATGACATACCAATATTGATGATGATAAAATGACCTACTGATACTAATGCTAATCAAATGATCTATCAAAGCTAATGCTGATCGCATGACCAACCCATACCTATGAAAATTCAAATGACCTATCGACCTCATGACTCACTAACTGTCATGAAAACTGTTTGAATTTATATTAAATCTTATTTAATTATAATGGTCATATTTTATTAGTTTAATTCCCCTTCAATTAATTAATTTTGGTTGTTGGATGTCAGGAAACCGTACCTCTTACCTATAAAAAGGTAATAATTCTATTTTCTAGATCACATGGAATAAAAATGAATATCTTCAGTGAAAAAGAGTGCGCAAAGAAAAAGCAAAAAAATCACGAAAAGATAAATTCATGAGTTTGAAGACTCACGAAGAAAAGAAAGATATTGAAGAACACTTTTAAAAAAAAAATAGAGAGCTTCATGCTGATTATTTAACTGGAAGAAACACAAAAGACGAGTTGTTCGTCTGTATTAAAGATCATATGCACACGTCTGCATAACTATAGCTGAGAGGAACAATGATACTCTATTTTGTGTCATCATCACCAGAAAGGACTTGAATTTCATATGAAACACCAAAATGAGTCCAGAGCTCATCTACAATTACATAGAGAATTCTAAAATCCTTTAATTCTTATTTTGTATCCCTTTGCATAACATTTTGAGTAGTGTGTGTGAATCTGTTTATTTTGACACAAACTGAATCCTGGCCTGAACTGTAGGATTTTAAAGTCCTCACTCAATATTCCAATTTCACTCTTATATCCCACTGTGGATAGTGATAGAGGTCAAGTGTTACCTGGATAGCTTGTGTGATATTGTTTTGTTTGGGTTTTTCCCACGTAGAACAATAGTAGTGGTCTGAGGACATGAACAATCTCAGTACTGTTGTAAAACCCCGATCCATGGTGTGGATCATAGATTATATAAAATGCTTATGAGGACTAAGTCTCTTATTGAGACTAAACCTCTAGTTTTACAGATTGTTTTTCTTTTTATCTTTGTTAAAACCTATTTTGAATATTCCACTACTATGTACTTTAAATTTAAATCTGTTTTAAAGTAACTCAGATAGTTTAACTAGAAAGTGTTTCTACTTATTTTGAACCAGTAATCCAGTTTCAAAGGATAACATAATCTTTGGATTAAGTTAACTGAGGAGTAATCAATCTTTGAGAAACTGATAAAACATTTACAATCATTATAAATTCACTATTGTTCAACTAGTTTTATGAATTGGGAGATTTTAATAAAAATATTTCTAACAGAAATTTTAATTGGAACTCAATCCACCCCCTCTTTAGTATCCACTCAGACCAAAAATATTTTTTCTTATGTTTTGTTACTGAATATTAATTATTAAGATGATGTATTGTGTACATTGTTGGTGGTTGAAATTAAACTATTTGTAAGGCAGTGTTTTCAAGAGTTTTTTATTGACCCAATACTAGTACTGTGAGTTCCCAAAAATAGAAGGGGAAGTTTGCCGATTATCAAAGCTATTCTAAATAGAGTGTATTTCTAGATATCCTAATGTTCTTTGGAGTGGAGATGTGATTTTTTAAGATTGTTTAAAAACAAGGTACTAAAAATTGGTTTCCACTAATGAACCAAGAATATGTGTTTCCAATAGATGCTCATGACACCCATAGATGTTATCCCATTTTTACTCTACTCCACATGTTATAAATATATTATTAGCACATAATAAAACTATGGTTTAATCATATGCTTCGCAAAAAAAGTATTCCAGCCAAATTATTCCAAAATAATATTCTTTCACTTAATAGATGAGTCTCAAAATGAATATATAATGGTCCAATGACTATAATAGGTACCACCAATATAGCTTCGTGATTTGTGACTAGTTCATTTGATACTGTTGAAACTTGTTCCTTTATTTTAACTTATACATTCAATTAGATAAATCTACCTAAAGATATTTTATGTATTGTAATGGGAATTACTATACATTATAAAATGAAGAGAAAGAATGGTCTTCGTTATTCTCCTTATGTTTTCACCTTATCAGATATTTAGATTATTTGGAATTTTTTTGATTTCTAATATGAAACCTCTTCACATCATATTCGGGGTGGATTAGATAATTTCTAATAATGACAGAATTGATTTTTATATTCATCATTTATTCTTAACTACAGACAAGGGGGTCTACCGTATCATTCAAGAATAATGGGTCCTGAGGTTGTGTAGACACAAACCTTCTTATCCATGGTTGGGGAAAGTAATATTTGTGTTCACTTTCTATCTAGAGAGATATTTTATTAGTTGTAATATCCCAGAAGCATTCATCTTGTTTCCTAATGTTTTTCCTTCATACTTATCTGGTTTTCACCTGGTAAACGGGGAAGAGTTTCTCATTGATTTACTTCTTAGTACTCCAAAAATATATATATTCCATCTTAATGCATATAAACAGATTAAATGAAATATTTAAGACTCCTATTGATTATCCTTTATAGAATGTAATTATACGACTGAGTATGTCACCTTTGGTGGTGACTATTCTCTTTGATAAGAATGAAAAGGGGTTACTTCTACTTTTCATTGATTATCATAAACAAAATTGAGTAAAGTTAAATAAAAAATATACTTTCAAAGGATTTGTTATCTATTTGACAAGAAAAATAGGGAAACAAGGTTACCCAAAATTTATCAAGGATTTGGATATCATCAGTGGAAAATATAATTATATGACGTTAGTAAAATTGAATTTCAAAGCAGTTATAGACATTATTGTTAGCTTTTCATGTCATTTATACAAACCCATGCACATACTACCTTCATTGATATATGAAACATGGTTTTACATGATTGTATATATACATTTTAGTAGTATTTTTTGGTGAAATCCTTTTTTGGCCTATTTTTTTGTGGGATCACTAGCATCAAATATGAATAGTTAGATAGTTGTTGAGAAATCACCAATTTTATTACAAGACAACAAATTGTGGTTTTTGGATTTAGGAAGTGAATTTCTTGGGACATGTGGTGTGGAAAAATGGTATTTTAGTAAATATTATTATGGTTAAAGGTATTATGAAATGGGAGAAAATATAAAATGTTTTCAATATTTGAATCATATTGTATTTAACTGGTTATTATTTTCGGTTTGTATATGAATTCTGAAATTTGGATTCTCTAATTATTGTTGTAACTTGATAGAGAGTAATTTTTTTGAGATCAATTTTTATTGAATTAGGTTGTCGAGATGAAAGGTCATTTTACAACTAGGCTAGTACTGACTCTTCTGAAAATAGAATATGTTTATGAGGTCTTCTTTAATGCATCATGGTCATATTTGGTCAATGTACTTATGTACTATGATTACATTGTTCCTTATATGTTTTGAATGAATAGGCTACACTATAATAATTATTCATCCCATGGCCATGAACATGCAGCCACGATGCATGATTTTCAGGGTTGAAATAATTTCATTTTTAGAGAATGGTTTAACTTGTATTCTAACCACAATATCATGATTTATATCCTATCTCAATAATATTTTTATATCTTCCTGGGTATTTTTGTGGAATATATATAATATTTTTATTTGAGCATTGCATGTACCCCTAGGTAAGGAAATGTTGTCCCATATTCGTAGAGGGAGAAACCTTCAACCAACGACCAGAAATAATTAGAAAATTAGTGGATCTTGATGGATGTTTTTTACTGCTTAATATTGGATTCCAAGAATCAAGGATCGATATTATTTTGGACAGTGTTCGGTTGACCTCCCACTCTTCTTGGGATGATTATTTATGAACAAGATATTGATGATGAGTTCAATGTAATTAGATACTCTCAATATGGTGGGGATACCATTTTTGAGTGGTCATTTACCACGTAATTGTTGTATGTTATTAGAATAATTTTTTTACACTATTATCGGAAAGGAAATCAATTATTGTTGATTTCAAAAATTCACAATGTGAAGTGCACCTTGAAACCATAAATATGTTCTATGAGATGATGCAATGACTCCTGTGGCTAGGTATGACATGGGATATTGTTGATTTTTTATCTCTTTGTCACACATGTTAGAAGGTCAAGATCGAGAACTATAGAACATTGGATTTACATTATCCACTTTGAGTGCTAACATATAAGAGGTATGTGATATCTATAAATTTTTCTGTTGGGTTGTGTTGTACCTAGAAAAATAATGATGTGATTTAGGTTTTGATTGATAAGATAACTATATTGGCCCATATTACACCAATTCATTGTTTAACCGGTGTTGAGGAGTTGAGAATCGTCTATGTGAAAGAGATGGTCCATTTTTTTAGAATTCCCTATGAAATATTATATGATAAAGATCCTTGTTTTAGTTTTCACTTGTAGATTGACCTTCATAAAGAAATTGTACTATTGGTTTGTTTTTGTATGAAATACCTTCCACAGTCAGATGTCAAATTAGAAAGGCCTTTATATACTCTTGATGATTTTCTTCGTTCTTGTATTCTTGACTTTTAATGGGAATGGGATGAACCGTTGAGGCTGGTTGAGTAATATTATAATAATAGTTACCAGTACACTATTTTGATATCTCCATTTGTGGACTTTTATGGGAGATCCTATAAATCTATATTGTGTTGATGGGATATCGGTGAAATTTCCATAGTTGGATTGGTCATGGTTCAATATATGACATAAATGATTTAGTTTATCCATCAGATAATGTAGACGATGCAGAGTTGGTATAAATTTTATATTAATCATCTTTAGAGACTAGTCTAATTTATAGATGGTGTCCACATATTCATGAAATTTTACCTCGTTTAGGTTATCGATAGAATTGGGAGACAAGGAAAACATTTTTCTAATTTTGTGTGACCATTTTAGTTTTTGGATAAATTGGGGAAAGTGTATTACAATTTAGAACATCCAATATACTTGATGTAGATGAAAACATTATCAATGTATCTTAGTAATGAATGTATATTTCTGATCAATCACATTTTATGAGATGGAATGATCTTGATGTCAATCCTGATTTATCAATGATAGAGAAACAAGTAATGATTTTCTATACTAAATCCATGTTTCTTCATGGAATAATGATACCTTATTTTGATGTAAATTTAAGCACCGTTCTGATACTCAAGAGATGTTAGGGAGAGAGGCATTTATGAGAGAGAAATGGCCTCACATTTTTGACATGATGTCTATTTAAAATGAATTCTTGGAATATAATGTTCTTATAGTGGGGAGGTAGTAACATCCTGTAACTTTTTTCAGGTACTCCATGACCCTCTATTTATTCATTCTTTTCTTAGAACTCTCATAGTGGGGCTCAGGAAGAATTTTGAATATTTGGGAATGGTTTTGGGGTACATATCATTGGAGAATGGTTTTCCCTAACCGAGCACCCAGCAAGTGAAAACCATTCCATACCAAGTAGGATTTCTTTTCATTGATGGTGAAAATTTTGATAAACAAATCACCCATTAAGGAAAAATTTTGAAACCCTATAGTAGGGGAATATGTATATGGTGCACATTTTGACAAACTGTATGGTCCTGCACAACATACCATATGTGCAAGAATTAATAAATCCATAATTTGATAAAAAAATTCCATGACCCATATTAGAGATCCCCTCAACAACCAATGTCAGGATATTTAATTTTCCTAGTTTGTTATGTCTCTAGAAGAACTATTTTGTCTCCTCCAAACCCCTTCGGAAGAGAATCAAATATTGATGAATGTCATTTGATCTCATCCTAATAATAAATATTCTCCCATTTTTTATCTTCAACTCTCTTATTCCATCTTACTTTGGATTTTTTAGATATCCATGTTGTTGAAGGATCAAATCCCTGTTGATTAAAATGTTGGGTCTCTGTCTCATTCTCAAAACAGTTTATTTTTTAATCTTAATTGGAAATTCCCATTTTAGGCTTTGTAAGATATGAACTTCTTGTTTTAGTAGGTCACGCCATTTATGATATGCCAATTGATTCAACCCTAAATTTATTGAATTAAATTAAATTTATTTCAATTAAATATTTAAAAACATATTCATTTTGGATTGTGTTTTGATTTATTTTGGCATCAAATTTGGGGAAATCTCTGAAATTCAATGAATTGGGTTGTGGTGTAGAAATTTGATATAAAATTATGAAATTAATTTCATGAATTTAATTAATATTTTTTTTTTTGTAATTGACTTCATTTTTTTTAGAAATATGTCTTGATTGTTTTGATATGAACCAGAAGGTTTTATCCAAGAAAAAACAATAAATTGAATAAAACGCCATTTTTGTTTTTAGATTTAAATTGTTATATTTTAAGGGAAATCAGTTAATTTTATTATAAAATATGTAGAAATAAATTTTCAATTAATGATGGTTTTTAGACCATATGATATCCTAGGTAGTCATTTTGTCATTTAGTAGAATTCTCTTTTGACTCTTTAATACTCTAATGAAACATATGATGTAAGTCACATCCCCGATGGGATGGTGATGAATCCTAATTTATTAGTGTTTGAGGGATGTGTGTACACATATTATCGTGAACAACTATTAATGTTTGTGAGGATAAAATAACTAAAAACAATAGAATCTATTGGCATATGGCCATGATGCTCATTTTTTTTTATTTAATATATATTCAATCTTAAAAGACATTATAACACTTGACTATTGAGTTTGTATAAAAAAATTATATAAATGTTTTAATAATAATTTTGTTAGTAATTATTTCCCTCATTTTAAATAGAAAGGATGATTTTTTAAATATTATTTTCATGGTCATGCTTGTCTATTTAAAATTGAAGGGAGTATTAGGTTAATTATGGTGGAATCTTATTAGGGAATCCTTGGTGAGACCCTACATGGACTTTTTCTAACACCCATCCTATGCCTTATTTTGTTTTTATATTTCATTCTTCTAGGTTTGAGAAAGGGGAAAGCACCACATAGATGTGGTAGTTGTTGTTGGTTCTTTTTAGATTAATTTGTGAAGTATTGTTGGGATTTTGGTTATTAATCACACATTCTGGTACATAAATATTTATCATTGGGTTGTTTATACCATTTTGACTTTTGGTACTATTTTCCATGTGGATTTTTTATTGACAATACGAACTTGTAACTATTTTTTACTTTATTTTTGAGGAAAACCCATCCGCACATATATCATGAATGATGTTCGATGCTTGTCTCCAACCTTTGGGGATCAGAAATTCCCATCGGTTTATGTCAGGATTCGCTTGGTTTTCATGACACTAGGATATATGGGTTATTTCATGATAGTACTCCCAAGAATCATTATGATTCTGAGGTAAAATGGTTTGTCCACTAATTTCTCATATTAGCTTCCCTCTCCCATGGTTCCTTCTGAACACAACCATGTTTCAACAATAATAAAACTACCATAATTTTCTTTCCCCAAAACACATTATCAATATGATCCATAACATGTATTGGATCCTCCTAAAAAGAAGTATAATGTTCAATCTCAACAACATTATCATAGATTACGTGACAAGGGTCAGGGTGATATTGTTGAAGCTATGACACATGAAAACCGTCATGCATAAAATTTTATCTATATGGAAGATAAAATCATTAAATAATTATCCAAGTAATCAACAGAATATCAAATAGTCCAAATAACCCTTATTTCCAACTTTCCCTACCACTGAATACATTGGTCACCCAATCTTGTTGACAACCAAATGAGCACACAATATTTAACTTTAAACTCTAAGGTTTGATGAAATCCTTTATAAGATGTATTTTTTATAATAAGATCCATAACCATACGTTACCAAATTAGTTGAACATACTCTGATGTCTCCTAAAAGATAATCTATGCAAAAAAACTCAGACTCACTAACCTCCATCCATCATATAGGTGATCTATGTGGCCTATAATAAAGAGCTGCATACAGTTCCATCTTAATAGATCCCTGTTAAATATTATTATTATAAAACTCAAATAGATCTAAGTGCTTCTCCAAAGACCCAACAAATTATAGAGGGCACAACCATAGTATATCCTGCAAAATGAAAATGGTACCTTCAAATTTCTCATCTTTCTTCTGGTGGAAAGTTTTACTCAAAAATACATGTGTACCAAGAGCCTTATGCAAGCCTTTCCAGGAGCATGATGTAAAACATTATTCACAGTCTAAAATTATACTCTATAGAACTTCATTCATATGTAATATATCATTAAAAGACATGCATCCCAACAAATCCCTAGAAAAAACCTCCCTAATATAGAAGAAATGTCTTATATTCTTTTTCCTGACAAAAATCACCCATGTAACATCATTCTTTTGAGTGCCCCTGGGGAGACTCATCATGAAGTACCTCATGACGTCAACCCAAATCTATTATGGAAATGAAAATAGCTATAGTAAACCATTGGTTCATGGGTTTTCATCATTATCATATTGACAATTGTAGCATTGTATTATGAAACATACAATTTCCCTTTTTCAGGTTCATTCACCAACACTATCGAGGTAGTTCAGGGTATATATATTTTAAAACAGGCTGAATGGACCACATTTAAGCATGAAATTTTCGAATCAAATCCTCATACATTCTCATAGGTACGCCATCTTAATTTTTAACATATATGATCTCATCCTCATCAATGGTCCAACCAGAAGGTCACTCCCCACTTTTACATATTTCCCTCAAGTCTAGGAAATCAAGATCCTTATACATTATCTCCTTAATCCAACTAAATTTTTTTGGTTACACTGATACTAGGATGAGGTTCATCTTCTACTGGACTACATGAAAAACAACATGCATCTCGTATAGTAAAATCATCATCCCTCGCTAACAGCTAATCTCATGAACTACATGAGTCTTTTTTTTTCTAGTAAAACGATTCAGTAACAATATTTTTGTCTTGAAAATATATAATAGATAAAAATAAAATCAATAAATATACTCAACCCATATCCTATACCAAATATTAATGTATCTCTTGGAAAAGATACAATTTAATCTCTTATGATCGTTATACTCATTAAAATTGTCACCTAATAGGAAATTCCTCCATCATATCATGGAAAACCCACTATAGCTACCCTGAGGTCGTGTATAGGGAAATTACATTCAATTCACCTCTATTTTCATGAATAATATTCCACAACTAGATCTCCATACATCAAATATTTTCCATGTCCAATCATAATGGCATCGGAAAGCATTGTAGACCCCTCCCATGGACTGGGTAGGAACAATATCAGATCATTAGTAATGAACTTCTTGAAATCCTAGAATTAACTATCGCATTCTCCAAACTATTAAAACATAACACCCTATTTGTTCTGGAAAAAAATTATTTCTTCTATGTAAGAACGTTTCTGAAAAAGCCTCCGATATTACCTACTAATCGATGAAAGCTACAGATTTCACCAATAATGTTAGACTGTACCCAGGAAACAACTGAATGCACCTTCACCGGTTCCATTGAAATGCCTTCCTCTAAGATGATATAACCGATGAAATATACATGGTAGATTCAAGATTGAGGGAAAAAAATATTTCATATTGCCTATTCTCTCTTAGTGTGATAAGGATGATTTTATGTCATTGGGAATGATCATAATGATTCTTTGAGTAAACGACGATGTCACCCACATAACAACCACAAAATAATCCTAATACTTTGGGAAGATTGAGTTCATTTATTCCATAAACATATTTGGAATGTTTTTATCCTGAAAACATCACCAAGAACTCATATTTTCTTTACCTACATCTAATAGTTGTCATCAATATATTAGAAGGTTGAGAAATGATATAATGATACCTTTTTCACAAATTAATCTAGAAGAAAAACCAATCTCATATAATATAGTTAAAGAGATCCTCAATATGTGGAAAAGGATACTATTTCATCACATCCATCTATTTAAACATTTTACAATCATCATATAAGCATAATTTTATATTATCCATCTTATAAAACAAGATCCTAGAACCCCAAGGTGACATACATGGATGGATAAGTACCTTATCCATCATTTTCCGTAGCCGAGTCATAATATCTTGATGCTCTACTGGTGTCATTCTATAATGTGTAATACAAATAGACTGTGCTCCATGAATGTTCTCAATCATAAAATCAACATCACTCTTAGTCATAATCCTAAAGAAGTCTTCAAGAGACAAGGACTAGAACTATTATCCTTTGGCTGGAATGGAGTCATTTTTGATACCACTGTCATTTAGAGAAGGACTTGCAACCGGGTTGGTGAGCTCCCCCATATGAGGATGCAATTTTCTTCTATGTCCCACATTAGTATCCCACTCACCTTGATGAAAATAATTATTACCCACATTAGTTCTAAATGTCACTCACATTTGGTGAAAATCTATGTGTGATAGGTATGCTACTATCTTGTCAATACCCAAAATAAAGTCAAACATTGACATGTAATGAATGTAAAGATCCTATAGAAAATTATAGTCCCCAACCTTAATAGATCACCCTTTTCAGAAACAGATTTCCCTCAACTGCACACCCAATGGGGTGTCAATTTTCTAAACCTCACTCTTAACAACCACATCTAGGATCAAATAGTTAACAAGTATTGAATATATAAATTAATGAGATTTAATTGTGTCAAATAGGTCACTTACTAGCATATAATCTACAAGAATAGTACCTATTAATATCGATGGTCCAACCTTACTATCCAAAATAGTAGGATGAACATTACATAACAATTCTAATACTCTTATCGATGCAACAGTCCGAGTCACCTAATCATTGCAACTATACTAGTTTGGTAACTATTTCCTTGAATAACTACATCCTCTTCCATGACCACCATGAATCGTAGTACACCATCTACCAGATTAATATAGGGTAGAATACCCTCTTCAAGCACTATAATTCTACCTATATCCCCCATTATTACGATCATGTAATGGATTCCTACAAAAATTTTCTAGATAACCAATATTGTCAAAATATCATTATTTTAATAATTGTCAGGGGATCATTCTACATATGTCACACACCCTACCGAACATATGAGAGTGAACTGTGGTCATTTCATGAGAAAATGGACCTTCCCCTGGACACTCTTTTTTCCACTAATGTTTGTAAAATTACTATTGTTACACTTCATTATCTTGAATGAAGTTCCACTATATCATTGAGAAGAAACCACCAACATATAATTTGATGACTCCTTCATGTTCCCCTAATAAATGAGAGTTTGATTCACCGCCTAAGAAATCCTTTTCAGCTGAAATATTTTATCCTGGGAATTAATATCAAATTAAATCCCATATTGAAAACGTTTTTCCATATATGACTCATACTATTCCAAAATAGAAACAAAGAAATACAAATTAGTTGGTGACCAGTATAATATAATGAGAACATACTCTCCTAGGTCAGCCCCATAACCCCATCTACCCTCTACGGCATGATCATATCAATGTGAAGTTCTCTAAGAAAATTCCATGAATGTATTTACACTGTATATTTTATAGCTTCATGTCACATGTTTGGGTGTCCCACAAAATTATACCTTGATCATGTAACATATATTTAGCTATTTTTTATATCTTCTTATTATGAGCCTATATGTGGTCGAGGATAAACTAGATAGACTCAATCCAGAAATCAGCGGCATCAGGTCCACATTCTCTTGTGAACATCAGATGGTTATCCAACTATAACTCCCTTATCATGTCTGACAAATCCACCCTCTCTACTACCTCAGGTCCACCCTCTCCTATAAATGATTATAATTTCTCCATCTAGAACTCTAGACACATCCCCTTTCCATACTATAAACAAGTCTTGTTGTGGAGGAATTTCTCTACAACTACAAATACAAGTATCAGGATATATAACATATTTTTATCACATATTTTAATAGTTTTTCACATAAATTAATAACAAGTCATCCCCCGTACATAACCACAAGGTCAAAACTGATGAGCTTACACTACTATTAACCACCCCCCTAATGGTTCATGGATCACATAAGGTAAATAAATTTCAAAAATCAATTATATCATTATAAAATCATTTATCCATTCAAAACCAATGTATTTTACATCATTTTACAATTTAAATTTTCATTTATAAAATTTTTGTTATTTAAATTACAAAATTAAATTAAATCCATTTTCATTTATCTAATTCCATAAAAAACATATTTTCTATGAGTGCCTAAAAATGATACATTACATAACATTTCCAATATTTCGAAGAATGATACTTGTGTACACAACTATCATGCCATACTAGACCATCTACAAAATATCATAGAAAAATAAAAGCACTCAAGAAGTTCATCACTAAAGGTCAAATATCATCCAATTACAATAGAGAACATAAATAACAATAATACCACCATGGGTAAATGGTTTTCCCCTATAAAAATGTTTATCTACTCCCATAAACAATCTCAATAATAATAACCAACTATTCTTAATCTCATTCCAACCTATCCCAATATGTAATACAAAATATTATAAACAGAAACACACACCTTATTATACCACTTTGTAACATCCTGACTCAGATTCCATATGCCGGAAAACTAAGCTGGTTTGTTACATGACATTAGTTATGCCTCCAAAAATTATAAAGGAAGAATAATATCAATGAAGATGCAATATGTAACACAAGGAGAATATAACATTTTTATCAAAATAAGAACAACTATGAAAATACCTAAACAATAACCGAATGATACAACAATTAATCCATAATAATTTCATAACTAATTCAAACCAATAAAAAATGATATAACAATAATGGGAAAGAGTATACATACTAAGGTAGTAGATATATAATTCTATATATATGTCATGTGTAAATATTAAAAACCCAAAAAAAAAATTAAATACATAATGAAAACTCCCATGGGTGTTCCAAAATCATTCCCAATTCTCTCATCCATTATTCAAAACTGCTCAACCATATAACATAGTCATCATTCCCTTATCATATCAAACAAACATGAATTCGTTTCATGTATTGATTTGTCATACCATGTTTGGTGTTATTAAAACATAGTAGGCTAGCACCAATGGAATTAAAAAATATCTAGTCTACAATATTTTAGGTAGTGGTATATTGAATAATGTTCAATAAAATAAGTAAATAGATTTCACAATTCATTATTCTTTAATTTACCACTTAATCACATGGGTTCACAATGATTCTCATACTATATATCCCTATTCATACCGATTACATATTCTGAACCATTTTACAAAGGTAATTAAAAATTCAACATAACATTGTATGTCATTATTCAATTCCTTTCAATTTCATGTCAAATCTACAAGAAACCATAGTCCAATACCAATATTATGGGAATAAAATGTCATGTATTGAATCTTGAGAGTCCTTAGAGCACCAGAATATGTCCCACATTGCATTGTTCTCATATATGGTATTTTGAAGCATCTAACCCTATCCCACAGTCATTATTAGCATATATGGGCTTCTAAAGAATAATTCCCTCTCTCACACTCATCATCACATATATCACATATATCACAACATCACATATATAAAATCACCATATATATCACATTAATAAAATTTAATCTTCATTAACATTCTAATAAAAAATTTTATTCATGGTATAGAATTTCCTTTTATCAAAAAATTCACACCTCGTCACTTTAATCACATGATATACTTTAAAAAGTTCACCATTAAACCATTTATTAACTTTAAATCATGAAAATAATTAACCTATAGTGTTCAAGCCAATGAAACCTTATTACAATTATCAATATATCCCATAATCCAATTAATTTTCAAATTTCATAGTTCTATAATCCACCGATTCCTTAATCATAATATTCCGTCAATTTCAAATATCCATTAATTAATTTAAGTAATTAATTAATAAAATTCAAAAATAAATTTTCAAAAAATGAAATTGAAATTCTACAATTAAATACATACAATTATAATTACATTCTATGGGAATTTACATTTATACTACCTACCTTATGACCATTGATGAGCATTCACCAAATTTAATCCCCCACTTTAATGTTGAAAATCCTAGATAAAAAGGGTATGGTAAAAATAGAAACCAAATCCGATGATCCAAATCCATATTAACATAATCATAGAAACCAATATTTATAAAAATTCATATGGGGAAAACATTCTTCTTAATCCTAAAATATATATGGATGAGGGAGTAAACAATAACTGGAGGGATTGCGTATCATAAGTTATTCGAATCATTTAATTGGATCTATATTTCATTATGAATAGAGATTTATGAGCCTTATAATCCATCCATAATCTCTAATAAAATGATGCAAATTATATACTACTGATATGGGGTTAATTATGATATATATGGAGGGGGTTTAGAATATTAAAACAAATTTCATGAAAATTAATATTGTGTATACGGTTTCCAAGAAAGGGGTGGATGGGTTTTCAAACATTGTGCCTTAACTATGTGCCTCTTATTAGGGGGTATGGTTTATACTAATATAGAGAAAAAAATTAAAAACCATTCACCAACCATAAATTTTCCCTCTTTCTATGAATGATTGTTTTTCTGGTGCCAGGAACACGGTTTAGGAAAACCATTCTCCAGTAGTACACTGCCCAAAGCCCTTCCAAAAACTACTATAATAATTATGTTTCACATAAAACATTCTTAATGTAAAACCAAAAAAATATCCTCTAAAATGTTCTATGTTTAAATATAAATGATCATGATATATCCATAGAATGGTTGGAATCTTACAACTATGGGTTTTGATTGATAAATATAAATACCATAAAATATTCATTAAAAACATTAAGGGAAAATATACTTTTAAAATTGTAAACTTTGTTAAAAAATAAAATATTCCAAAATATTTGTCAAAAAATTTCATTGGATATAATTATGGAAAAATGTTTAATGAAATTTCAAATAAATTACTATTCATGATGGCATGTAATTTCAAATGTGTCATAAAAAATTTATTCCTCTCTCAATGTTGTAAAAATAGTCAAAAAGAACATCATTTAGAAAATGACCAGATGATCCCTTTATAATAATATTTAAAAAATTGGTTTATATTACATTAAAGAATCATATAATAGTCATAAATACATTTTTGTATTAATATTTATATAACTTGTATATGGTAGAGAATTAATCGCAACAACGTATGAAAAAAATACATGTTTTCTTTATGACATTATATTGGTATTAGAAGAACATAAATGACAGATTTATATGGGAAAAAATTGAAATTAATAGTAATAAATAGAGGAAGATAAAATATAATTACATAATGATATAATAATATAATTATTTTCCCAGTGGTGATAGAAACAATAAGAATCTATAATAATGATGTGATTGTGAAATAAATCATTTTTATGGTCCTACCTACATTGTATATGTCTGATCCTCCTATATAATGAAGATGGATTTATAAAAAATATATTATTGAACAATATTTATATATATGTATTATACATTATGTGATTTTCTTATAATCATTAATCAACTATTTATTAATAATTCTTAGTTAAATCCACTTCTAAGGGTAATAACTACTTTGTTTTTCATGTATGTTTTGGTTCAGTTATTTCAATCTATATTCATTGATTAGGGATAAATAACATTTATAATGTTATTCATGAAAATAATATCATATATTTGTATTTATAGTAATTCATATAATTTAGAAAGAAAAATGAATTAAATCATTCATGGAGATTGTAGGTCGTACGTAGGCATGAATGTTGTTTACATTTTTTAACATATTGAATGAATTAAAGTTAAGAAATATTTTACCTTTATTGAATCATTAAAATTTCATATTTATATTCTATTTTTATCAAATATATTTTTATTACTATCTATATCCAAAAAATTAAAAATTTATCTCATTACTTTTTATAGTCGGAACACCACATGAGTGACGTTAAATTTTTCCAATGGATTGGATGGTACAAATGTCAATTTAATATTACAATTTCAAGAAGTGGAAATATTCATTAATATAATATACATATTTAAATTTAATCCATTAATATATATCTATTATTTGATGTTATGGAAATCATATAATATAGGTTCATGTGGTGGTACTATATTGTACACATGATTGGCAATTTTTGTTTCCCCGTTAATGGAAGATGGTATGAATATAAGTTTTGAAATTAACATAATAACATATCATAATATGGGATATTATGGTGATTTTATATTATCATTATTATAAATGAATATAAATTGTAGGTCAAGAAATAAAATGAAGAATGATGTTAGCCACATTACCTCTTCTTCATAAAACCTCTATAGGTTTATACCTGATGCCTTTGTAGAATGGGTTTATAATCATAATAGGGATTCCATGAAATGGGGATGATTTTATTTAATTTATTTTAGTATATAATGGAAGAAAAAATGTCTCACTAATTGTGGAGGGGTGATTATAGGGGATGTCCATTATTATGTGGGTGAGAGGACACACATGGAATTTTTGATGTGAAAAACATTAAACCATGTCCTACACACAACAAATGGATGAAAAATGAATCATTAACATATTTAATATTAGATAAGGTAAATTAATGGCCATAAAATATAAATTATACAAGTTATTATGTCTTATTAACCCTTATCTGTTTAGTTAATCCCCTATAAAAAACAATTTAAACAGGAACAATAGTAAATAATTTTTACTCTTTTACTATTCATTTGGAAAAAAATTAATTTAAACATATTAAGTGATATTAATTATAATTATTGTAAAATTTTTACCCATTTAATTAATTTCTATTTGTATATGTGATTAAATTTAATTTAATATTGATCATGAAAATTTGTTGGAAAAATGGTTTTCAAAAGGAAATAATTTCATAGGTATAAAATGTTTTTTATATAAAAAATGATTTTATATTAATTTAAAATGATTTAAATTTGATTAGTTTTTATATAATTTTACTAATATTTCTTTTATAATACTTTTTAAAAAAATTATCTTTTTAAATTCATTAATTGAAATGTATATATTCAAAAAGCGACTAATATTTTTCACTATTCATAGAAAAAAGAATATTTTTAAAACAATTTTACAAATACACTATAATATGATTTTGAATTTATTTTAGAATAATATTTTACAATTTTGAAAATAATTTTATTAAATATTGAAATTTTTGTTTTAAAATATGGTTTGAAATCATGACGAAACCCCTTTTTAGAATAATATGATTTCTAAGTATAAAGAATGATTTATTGTTATGTCATGACTATAAAATAATAAATACGAATTTTAAAACATTATATTGAATATATAATATATATATGTCATCTATATAATTAACTAATAGTGATTAGTAAAGTGTATTATGATAAAAACACAATGAGAACATAAAAAACTATTTTTAGGAAAACATTTCGTTTACTTTAACATGTTTTTTATTTCCTTTTTCAATACATTGATAGAAAATTAATTTATTTATACATTTTTAAATCATATAATGTCCATAATTTATTTATTTATATTCATACATGTAAATATAATAGTTAGGTGCTATTTCTATTCTATTTTATGGTTCATTTATACAATGGGTTTCGTGCATCATAATCTATTAATGATTTTTTAATTTAAAGTTAAATATATTATAATATCTCAGGCTATTACAGAGGATTTTTTATCATTGGATTTCTTCTTTATAGGAAAACAATAAAACATGAAGTGTTCTACTGAGTCACACATCAATAGTTATTCATTTTTTTACGAGGTTTTGTATGGTGGATATATGATGTCTCGGTTAATTATATTCCATGTGTGATGTTTCCCTTTTTTTAGATCTGATAGAGTGATGAGAAATATTACTTCTATAGTTAATTGGATATAGTTATGTTTCATTGTTTAGTGCTTGATATGGGATTGAGGGAACTATTTTTGGATGGTCGTGCTGGAATGATCTTGTTTTAGGAAGCCTTACTAGATAATAGATGCATGAGGATGCCATTATGGGTGTGGTTTTGATGAAATATTGGTGTGTGTGTTAGGATTCTAGTTTTATTTTTTATTTCATTGGGCCATGGGTTTTTGTTGGTAAAGAATCCACTTTTTGGGGGTCTCATTCATGTTTTGTTTCAAATGAACACTAAGGCTACCGCATGTGTTATTAACCATTAAATCATAGTGATGGTGATTTAATATTTATAAGGAATGGTTTAGGTTTTGGTTGATCCTGGTTCATTTGGAAGGTGTTGGAGGAATTAATGATCAAGGATAATGTTGTTAAGGTTATGTTTGTGAAAAGACACCATTGGTATATTACTGGATAAGGTGTTGGACTAGCTATTGATCAAGTTCTCTCCTTCATTGGATGGATTGTTTTTTGTTGTTCTAGATTGCTAACTATAGTAGCCCTACCCTTTTACATATAACATTACATGATTTTATGCATAATTATACATCAAAGTACAAGCCAATGATCGTTAAGTCTAGTATCATGGAAGACTAAGAATCTAATACATAAAACATGCGGCTAAAATCACTTATTTTTTTAATCTCCATAATTTGATTATAACATCCATTGATCCCTTGCATATGAATAGGGTACCCTAGGGAACACATGAACAATGGGACATGCTAAAAATCCTAGAAAGGGAATGAACATTAGAATAATTCTTAAGAACATGAATTAGGAGGCATGACATAATGAAATCCAAATCACGGAACAAATGAAATGATAACATATAATCATGAGATCATATAAACATGGAATCATATAAATGTGTCATAATTATAAAAAATATCTTTATTACAAGTAAAGGATAACTTCTAATCTTGTTTCCCATAGTACTACAGGTTAAGCCTAACAGCCAATCCTATTTCCCATAGTAGTATAGGTCAATCTTTACCACAAATCTCATTTCCAATCACATCTCATGACACATAACATTACCTAATTAATTGGAGAGCTATCTAAAAACACCCATATAAACATTTTAATGAATATTTCTTCCACATAAATAATCATTCATAATCAACCGTACATAAACATAAGGCTACCCATGGAATGAATTTCCTACCAAAATCATCACACAAAACATAAAAAATGGGTGTTTGATGAATGGTTCTTTGAAATAAGTGGATTACAACATACATGAACATGTGTAAAGTAAAATAGTCTTATAACATGGTATGTGGTTTCGAACATATGTTTCAACAAATATAAAATGTATTTGAGAAACATTAGCATTATATCATTTTTGTGTGGTTTTTGGGAATATACTAGAGAGATTTTAAATAGAAAATATGTAAATCATATATAAATAACCCAAATTTAAAAAAGAATGTTTTCATAATAAAATTACAGATTTTATAAAGAAAAATGGTGGCTTAAAACATATGATACAAAGAACTTAAAATTTGGTAAAAATTTAGGATATTCCCTTAAAATATGTTTTCTTATAAGAATGTACTAACGAGGGAATCCTTAAACAATCTTTAGATCCTCGAAAAAGAGTGGGGTATGGTTCTTGAACCATGAGTTTGGAGAATAAAAATAGCATGTATATGTTGTACATAAATAGAAATGACAACATCATTTGGTTAAAATGAATGTTAGAGAAACCCTAAGGAATAATGGTTGTTTGGGTAGAATTCCATAATGATTATCAGCATGATATCGGGTGTACTTAAGTGGGATTAATGGTAGAAAATGGAATTATCATATTCTAAAAATCACGAGGAGTGTATGGGGGAGGATATTAATTATACCCATTAATATTTGATTACTTATAAAATGCAATGCATATAATATATTCTTAAATAAAAGTGAAATGGAGTGTACCCCTTACCTTAAATATGATAGTGTTCTCCAATTTTTATTAATGACTACAATATACATATTACGTTTATTAATTAAAAAATTCAGAACCTCTTCTATAATTAATTGATTTAATTTATCCTTTTTAGTTCATTCAAGACCTTTTTTATTGGTTATAATGTTTAATTTCATTATTTAGATCAGTTTTCTTCTTTGGTTTTAATTATCGGTTAATGTTCGGATAAATGCATATGATAAAAGTTTTTGTCCAGAATAGAACATGTAGGTTATTATTTAACATCCAAGATATTTCTTGGTTACAAATTGAATTTGGTTACATAGTGTGAAGTAAAAAATATTATATAAAACCGGAGTGGTAACAGTATTGGTTAATCATTGGCTTTTATTACCATGAACATGATTTGATTTATAATAGAAAACTATTTGTACAAAAGTATCACAGAACATTAAATAGGATATGAAAATTATATAATAATCTATTTCAAAAAATTACACAAATGTTTTCATCACCAGAAAAATAGAAAATTATAAAATGTTGTCCTTGAATGTGCTAATTTGAGACATCTAAAATGGTGTTTTCATTTCATTGAAATAATAGGTGGGAAATAAAAAAAGATAAAGAATTGTCCCATTAACGTAATAGAATCAATGTAAATGTATGTTACTGGATTTACCTTTCCATCTGGGTAAAGGAATGTGAGGAAATAATCACAAAAAGTAAATAACTTAAATGAAATGAAATAGTTGGAAAGAGGAATTTACAACATTAGTCTACCTCCCTTGAGAACCTCTTATGGGGAAAGATTTTGGTAAAAATTAATAGACTGGGGACCTTTGGGAATGGGAGAGGATCTTGGGAGAGATATTTGGCCTGAATATTGGAATGTCACAAGGATTGAGAGGAGTAAAGGGAAGAGGGAGTGAGGGGGTTTATTTTGGAATAGAGGAGGGTTTTCCTAATATTATAATCTTTAATTAATTATTTCTTCACCAGACAAGAAATAGTGAGTATCAAATGACATATAATAGTAATTAATAAATTTTAGTTATATATCTTGGTGCATACATCACTTGTGATGTCTGAAATAGTGGATTTGAATTGTATGGTACTTATACAGAAAATTAATGTATTTTACTATTCACTAACAATTCATGTATTTCTGAAAAATGCTAAAAAACCACAATAACCATTTTCCAACATATATAATCCAAAAATGATCTCCAGTTTTCAAAAATAATTTTTTAAATATTATTAATTTAATTTTTAATTAAATTCATAATTTATTATTAAAAAACCAGTTTTAAAACATTCATTTACTCATTCTAAAATATAGGTAGATCATAGTTTCAATTAAATATTATTTATATACTATCATTGGTGAAGTTACTATTAATTAGGGTATGTCACTATTCATATGTTTGGAACTACTATTCATAAGGGAATGATACTATTTATTAGAAATTAATTTGGTCATATTAGTCTACAAATAACTTACTAACAACAACCATGTATGTCATATTTTTAATATTCAAATCACACAAGTGGAAAAGTTTTGTCTATAGGTCACATATCTCATAGTAGTTCATTATGTTTTGATTTCATGTGTTTAGGATATATTTATAAGAAATTATTTTCTATTTATCTAACATTGGGTTGTTACATTAATCCCCCTTATGAAATTTCTCACATGAAATTTCTTTTTACATTCTATGTTGTAAATAGGTGCAGGTACTTTTCCTTCATTGCATCCTCCAGTTCCCATGTAGCCTCTTCGTACTTTTGGTTTTTTCATAGTACCATGACTAGTTGAGTATTCTTGATACGTAGAACTTTATCTCTATGATCCATGATCTCACTGGATTCTCCTCAAAATAAATATCATCTCCAAATTGTACCAACTCTAGTGAGAGTACATGTGAAGGGCCAGGTCGTACTTCTTTAAGAGGGATACATGAATGACATCATGTACGTTTGACATGGTAGGTGGAAGTGTTAGTCGTTAGGCCACAGATCCAACTCAATCATGGATCATGATGTGGCTAATATACTTGGGACGTAGCTTTCATTTATTCCAAAATCTCATGACATTCTTCTATGGAGATATGTGTAGAAATACCAGGTCTCCAGCATTAAAATAAATGTATCATCGATGATTTCCTACATAACTTTCCTTTCGACTTTAGGCTTCCATAATATGTTTCTTAATGGTTTTCACCTTCTCCACCATTTCTTTTTCCATTTCAGGTCCTGTCATTTTACACTCACTAACTTCATCCAAACACGCTAATGTTCTACACATTTTCTCAAAAAGTGCATAATATTTTCCGATTCAGATACTTATGTTAAAACTATTGTTGTTGGAGAATTCAAAAAGTGTAAGATGTCATTCCCATCCTCCTTCAATGTCAATAGAACATGTTATAAACATATCTTTCAATGTATCAATATTTATCTAATATTTTCCATCTATTTGAGGATAATATGCCTCACTGAAGTTCAGTTCAGTGATTAGAGAATGTTGGGTGCTTTTCTAGAACATTGAGTTTAATCATGGATCATGATCAGATACAATAAAAAGTGGTACTCCATGCAGCCTTACCACTTCATTGATTTAAATCTGTGCAATTTGATTCAATGATAAGTCCTCTCTAATCTCTATAAAGTGAGTTGTCATTATAAGACAATCCAAAATGACCCATAAAGCATTGTTTCTTCCTGATATCATAGGATGTACATTGAAAGAGACCATGATAATGTTCTCCCACATCCATGTTGGTATGGGTAGTGATTGGATCATCCCATTAGACATTTACCTCTTATCCTTCACATACTGACATACCATGAACTTCGATGTAAATTCATAAATCTCCCTTTTCATATGTTCCTCCCAAAAGTTTTTTTGATATCTCGATACATATTTTTGATCCTTATGTGGATAGAAAAGGTTGTGCTATGTGCGCCATTCATAAGGTCCTTCTTTTTCTATGGATTGTATTGTACCCATAATCGTGTCCCAAATCATATAACTCCATCCTCATCAACAATTAACTATGAGGATTTCCCATTTCTTATAACATCCACCCATTTCTTAATTTATACATATTTTATTTTATTATCCATTGTACTATCCAACAGGTATGGTTGAGAAATCATTTTAGAAAGGATTTATTATGTTTGTCCATTAATGATTCCTATTTCCATCTTTTGAAAATTTAAGAAGATGAGATCCTTTTAAATTATCATCATTGATAAACACATTGGATCCTTTCTATTAAGACCATCTGCCACCAGTTTTTCCATACAGGGTCGGTATTGGATTGAGATTTCATAATCATTAATAATCTTTTTCAATATTCAGAAGTTCATATTGATCTCTTTATATGTGAATATATATTTTAGTCTCTTGTGGTCAGTATATATCTCACACTTCTCCACATAGAGATAATGCCACCAGATTTTCAACTCAATGGTCACAACCGCCAACTCGAAATCATGCGTGGTATATTTTAGCTCATGGATCTCAAACATCCTTGATGAGTTGGATATCACTTTATCACATGTAATTAGAACATAGAAAATTATATTCTTTGAAGCATCACTAAACACCACAAAGAGTTATCCACATTTTGGGAGTGTGAGTACTAGTATTGTGATAAGAATATTCTTCAACTCCTTGAAACAGTCATCACATTCTTGAGTCTAGAAATACATTAATCCATTACATTTCATCATGATAATTGGGTGCGACAATCATGGAATTATCTTCACAAATCATCGATAATACACGACTAGACCCAAAAATCTATGTATCTCAATTATAGAAGTTATCTTTGGCCACTCTTCAATTTCCTTTTTCCTAGAAAGGTCCAAAGATATCCCACTTCAAGTGATAAAATTCTCCAAGAATGAAATGTCTTCCATATATAACTCACATTTACTATACATTTCATACAAATTCTCCCTTAGAAAAGACTTTAACACAGTATTCAAATTCTCCTTGTGTTCCTCCTTTCCCTTAGAGTATATCAATATATAGTCAATAAAGACTACAAAAATAGTTGTCAAGATAATCTCCAAAAAGTATATTCATTAAATACATAATATATTATGGAGAATTAGTGAGTCCAAAGGTCGTCGGTATGAACTTATTGTTTCCATAACTTGTTATAAATTCATTCATGGGGATATCTTCCTTCATTACCATTAATTGGTGATATCTCGACTAAAGGTCTTCCTTAGAGAAATAATTGGCCCCTTGAAGCTAATTAAACAATTCATATATCCATGAAAAGGGATATTTTTTCTTTATCATGATTTTATTGAGATCATGATAATCATTTTAGAGGCACATTGATCCATCCTTCTTCATGACGAAGAGGATATGAGAAACCCATTGTGAATAAATAGGGAATATAAAACCCTTCTCTATATTTTTTATAAGATCTTCATAAGTTCTTTTAGTTCCAATATTTCCATTCTATAGGTTTCTTGCATGTAGGTAGAGAACCAGAGATATTTTTAATTGATATCTCAACTTCTCTATCAGGTGGAGTGCCTAGAAACTCCTCATGAAATACATCAGTGTAATACCTCACGATAAGTATTTCTCCAAGCATGATTATCTCCTTTGTCTCAATTAATTTTGCATTATATGATTTCTCATAATGAAAAAATATACATACAAGAGACGATGATTCTAAAAGAGATTCATCTTCTTCAATACACTTGAATAGAATTGGAGGATGCTTTTGGATGTGATGTTTGAGCTCCCATTCCTGAGAGTTGATGTTGTCCTTGTATAAAGATAGCCAATACATGCCCAATATTATGTCAAAATCTTCTAAAAGAGGTCTAAAGGGATTTTTAGGGAGGTATAGTCCATAAAATTAACCTCATAGGAGTTATAAACCATGTACACAATAATTTTCCCATTCAATGTTCTCACAGATAACTTTTCGTCCAAATTTTGACGCATTGTTTGAATAGTTCTACTAAAACTTCAGGATATGAATGAATGTGTAGAACCTTAATCAACTCGTACATTCACTATTATTAAATGAATAATCAGTGTGGCTATCACAACATCATTTTACATCTCCTCCTCAGTAGTAGTGATAACAAAATCCCTTCATTGTTTCCTTGGAGGTTGTTGTTGATTTCCACCGTCAACCCTTGGATTAGAGCCATTGCTTGTATAATTCCAATGCTACGTAAAGCGGAAACACTACACTAAAGGCTGATTTTTATCTGAACCTTCCCCTATCTCTGTCTATATTAGCACGATTATTCATATCTTGTCCTCAGTTCATGTCCAAATGACCAATTATTTCACATTTGAAGTAATTCATAGTTCCCGTCAAATAGTTCCAAATATTCTTATTCCAACAAATATTACAATGGGAAATGTTAGGGTTCTTTCAATCATTGGATTTTTTTGTTGAACCACCCATGTTTTATCACTTTTTTGATTCTTGTCACTGGGCCCACAAGACCACAAAGATTCTCGAATATCAATTTCATCTTTAAGGGACCAATGAACAATCTATTCATAATTATAGAAGTCTAGAATCATCAACGCTTTTCAGAGACTCGGCATTAGTCCGCTAAAGAGGTAATCCACCTTTCTTTCAGTTTTCATGACAATTCCAGAGGTATACCATTCATGAATTGTAATGTTTTCATCATACACCCTGATGGACTCATCTTTAATCTTCACGAGTCTGAGGAACACTCTTTCCTTCATGAGATGGAGGGTTTGAAGAAATTATTTATTGAAAAACATCCTTTTGAAATCCTTCTAATTCATGGAATAAATTTCCTCTTGGGACATTGGATTGTTGATTTGTGTCCACAACTGATCAGAATACCCCTCAAAATGATATACCTCTAGAACAACTTTATCTTCTTCTAAGCACAGGAGGATGTAGAATATATTTTCAATGGAGTTAAGACATTGTTCCGTGAGGAGGGGATCAAATGATCCCCTCAAAATCAGGGGACTTTTTTGCATCAGGAATTATATGGAAACATGATCTTTCCGTGGAGGAGGTGGTTGTTATATAGGTTTTATGTTATTATTCATAACATGATCAAGCTAATAGAGTACTTACATTATGTTTTGAGCAACCACTACCATCATATCAGGCATATCATTAGGGATATCATCACATTGCCTATCACGTTGGTCGTTGGAATGTGTTACTATATTTCACACCATTAACTAAGGAAAACATACAATTAGAGGGTTTGAATACATGGTTATTGAAAATAAAAATGAATATTTTCAACATAAAATGATAAAATTATAGAGGAGAAGTATATCCTATCTTGTGACTCCTGTAGTTTAAATATAGGTTTTCTTTGATCTATTTCTTAACATATATTATTATGGGATTTTTTTCCTTTAATAATGGTTTGTACTAAGATTGTGAATTTACAAATTTATATCCCCCCCGGGAGTTTCAATACCAAGAGTTCATCAAGGCATGTTTTTGTGTACCAAGATACCTTGGGTTAAGAACGAAACTCATTATTGGAGTTTCCACTCCTAGATACATTTGTTCTGAAGCCTCCTCTATATGATTTTAACCAGACATGAATTTATTTCCATGATAAAAAAATTACTATATAATTAAAAAAATTAGGTATGTTTACTTATACTTTTTCTCATCATTAAGGTTCTCACTAAGGCGGTCTATTCCTAATCTCCAAAAATAACTAGACCATCCTTTGATACCATATATAGCGACACAATCCTTATATGTATAACATTACATGATTTTAAGCATAAGTATACATCAGAGTAAAATATATTGATCATTGAGTCTAGTGTCTGGTAAGAAAACGAATATAAAACATAAACATTGGGCTAAAAACACTTCTTTATTTATTCTCCATAAAGAGATCCATACATCCATTGATCCCTTATATCGGCATAGGTTCCCTGGGGAACACATGAACTAAGGTTTGAGCTAAAAATCCCAGTAAGGGAATGAACACAAGAAAAATATTAAGCGCATGTGTTTGGAGGCCCGACATAATGATATAAAAATCATGTAATATATGAAATCATACCATATAAAAATTGGATCATATAAACATGGATGCATATTAAGGTGGAATTGCATAAAAATTCGGGAAGTTCCATTAAAACAGTTTTTCTTATCAGAAATTGCTAAGGAGCGAATCTTTAAAAAACATGTGTATATCATAAAAAGAGTGAGGAAATGATCTTGAAACAATATATTACAATATATATACATAATTGTTAATTTTTACATACAATTAAAAGACATCATCATTTGTGAAAAATGAAATATTGAGCAAATTGAAGGAATAATGGAGATTCATGTTGAATTCCTTACGAATTATCAGCATGATATCCGGTGTACATAAGAAGGTTTAATATGAGAGTATTATATTTCTCATATTATATACATCATTAATAAAATATGGGGGATGTTTTTAATTATTCTCCACCATTAGGGATTACTCATTCAATGGAAAAGCATAGAAGACTTTCTTAAATAAAAGTGAAATTGAGAGGTTCCTTTACGTTAAATCTAATGGTGTTCTCCACTTGATATTATTGACCTAAATAGAAAAATTAGGTTTATTAAATAAAAATTCCAGAACCTATTATATAATTAACTTATTTATTTTAAACCGTTTTAGTTCATTCAAGACCATTTTTATTGGTTATACTGTTTAATTTCATTGTTTAGCCATGTTTGCTTCTTGGGTTTTAATGATCGATTACGTTTCAGATAAACATGTATGATGAAATTGATTGTCCATAATTTTAGCTATTGGTTATTTATGATCATCCAAGACATTACATGTTTACAAATTTAGTTTGGTTACTTTGTGGGAAGTTAAAATATTCTATAAAACATTAGATATAACAGTTTTGGTTAATCAGAGTGTTTTATTACAATGAACATGTTTTGATTTATTACATAATACCATTTGTACAAAAGGATTGTCGAACCTTAAATAGAATATATTACATATATACCAATCTAGTTCAATCATAACACAAATTGTTCCATGACCATAAAAATAGTAACACATAAATTTTTGTCCGTGAATGTGCGAAATTAACTCATGTCAATAGGTGTTTCCATGTCGTTGAAATAAAAGGTGGGGAAAGAAGAGAAAATAACTGACCATACCATTAGCATAATAGAATACAAATAAATGTATGTTACTGGAGTTATCATGCCATTTGGGTGAAGGGGGATGAGGAAAGAAACACTAAAATAAAATAATATAAAAGAAATGAAAGAGTTGGAAAGACAAATTTACCTCTTCAGTATACCTCCTTTGAAAACCTATTAATGGGAGAGGGTTTGGTAATTTTAAGAGACTAAGTGTCACGAACCATCCTCAGGGACCATGCTGGGACTACCCCAAGACTGCCTTCCAAAGGCCAGGGGATAACGACTGGAACCAAAGGCGTAAATCCCCAAAAAAGGGAAGTCATTGCCTTTACGAAACGAAAGAACACACAAACAGAGTACAAGCAGAAGCTACACTAAGTAATGTAGTATAACAAGCGTGCTGAAAGTATGAGGGGCTGGAAATACAAGCCCAAAATAATGATACAGCTACAACTGAAAGTAAAGTACATCTCAAATGAAAACAATTGAATGGTTACAAGAAGCTCCTAGATCGTCCTTCGGGTTCCTACCTGAAGGGTAGGTACATATTTCCTTCTCAGCACTCCACGTCTGTCCGTCTCCTCCGAGTACCGACTCGTCGTGAGATCCTCCTCCGAGTACCGACTCATCGGGAGATCCACCTATGGGTACTGACTCCTCGTGAGATCCACCTCCAGGTACCGTCCATCTCTACAATCCTCAACCATGATCAGTGATGTCCGTTGTCTGCAACCAACACAACGAGGAGCGGGAAAATCCCATGCAGGGGTGAGTATACAATACTCAGTAGGGACCCCGAGAACCGTAAGGTCTCACTAAATCCAACAAGGATGATCACAAATCATGTTATGAATAGATAACCCTTACTTAGGTATAAGCACATACTTATACCTATGTTACCAAGTAACCAATCTCAATCATGAGGAAAATACAATGGTCAAAGACACAGCTCAAACGAGGATTTTCATTATCGAAACCGTAACTGCTGAAGATCGCCGTCCCTATCGAGTACAGTGATCCTGTCACGACTCCAAGGTACTGATCACTAACCTAAGACTACTGATGTACTCCTCCTGTCGAGTACCGCGGGTCAACCATGTCACAAAGTAATGCTCCTCTGCCATGGGTCTCCCACCTCACACAGAAGTGCTCCCCCTCATAGCCTACAACGGTACTCCTCCTGTTGAGTACCATGGGTCTGCCGCCTCACAAATTAGTGCTCCTCCTCCGTGGGTCTGCCACCTCACAAAGTAGTGCTCCCCACTAGGCTATTCAAGTCACTCCGAATCAAATCAGACAAGCAGTCATCATGTCTCAGCCAGCTACCTGGGCTCCGTACTCCATACACTCGTCTCCGGGAGGGTCCAATCCACGAGCTATAGGTAGATACTCAATGTATCACAAAGTCCACGAAGAAGAATATCAATGTACCACCTCTTCATAGGGGTCTCAACGCAACAGAAGGTGCGTCAATCGGACGCTCGGTCTGTGAGTTATTAGCCTTTTCGTCCTAGGGGCCTAGTTGGTTTCGTGTACGAACCAACCCGACCGTATCTAAACTATACCCCAAAATCACATAGGGTGTACTCGTACGAACCATTTCTCGATGTGTTCACCAACGCCACTGACGGTTCGTCAAACGGACGTCCGGTCTGAAAGTTATCTGCTTTTCTGTTCCAGGGGCCCGGTTGGATTTCGGGTACAATCTAACCAAGCCATACTCCAACAGCGTCCAAACCTCAAGAGGAGTAATCCAAAAGGTCAGTCTCACTAAGAGGAATCCATCAAAGTCGACGGAACGTCAATCAGACATCCATAGATCACGTTATAGGCATTTTTTCTCTGAGGACCCGGTTTCTTTTGTGTTCGAACCAACCCGGCCATACACAATGTTCTTTGAAACATTGAGTTTAATATACCGAAACGACCGTCTCAATACAGGGATCGCGTCGCCACTGAAGGTGTACCAATCAGATGTCCATAGTACATGTTACGGGTGTTTGAACGAATCAGACTGCTTTTAGGGGGTTTGCGCCCGGGCCGACCCAGCCCAAGACCCCCTGTGTCATCCCAAACTGGGTCGAGCCGACCTGGGTCTGGGTTCAGCCCAGCGGGCACGGCCTGACCCAGTGAGCGGCCCGGCCCAGCGCGAGCAGCCCGACTCGGTGGGGCGCTCGGTCTGTGACCGAGCAGCACGAAGGGGGGGGCATTTCCCCCTCACCTTGTAACGGCGGCCCCACGTGGGGGGACCACCTGTCCACCACCGGGGGTTACGACCATAGGAATTCTAAACGGCTGGCCCGGTTGGCCGGCTGGTGCAAATGCCACGGGACCCCTCTGTCCCACCCTCCAAGCGGCGGCGGCTGGTTTATCCGGCCGCCTCTAGGACTTCCGTCACGTCCGAAGGGAGGCGCCTCTTGATGCTCCGGCGGATGGGGAGTCCGACCTCCCCCTATCGGTGACCGCTGGGGCCTTAGGTCATGACCCTTCTTCGACCGGCATGGCGCGTCGGGGCCGCACCCCTCCACCGCGGCCCGCCCCGTTCACGACCCTTCAAGATGCTCCGGCGCGGCGCGACGACGCAGCACCCGTACGCCACATCCCCGGCTCCGACTGCGGCCTCTTTCGGCCTTAACGGCGCGACGCAACGGCTCCACTCTCCTTCTTCGTGGTTCCCTCATTTCCGCGCAGCGTGATAGAAACGCACCATCTCTGTTCCAATCCACAATGAAGAACAACAGTAAAAAAGGTAGGAGGGTCGGCCGTGTGTGTGCGGTCCATCCCCCTCCCGTTAATCGATAGCAAGCGGTTAAAAGATTAACGATGAATGCCCAAATATTCACGAACATAAAATCAAAACCCTACCTCGAAGAAGGCGTTTTTCGGTGTCGAGGTAGATGGGCATCATTCCATCAACGTCGGGAATGATGAAGTTGAGGGTGGCGTCGGCGTTTTTCACATTCTTTGTTGGAGAGTATATGATTTCCCCAAGTGTTGGGCGTCACAATACATTACAAGTGCTTCGTTCCTTGTTGAAGTCGTCCCAAAATCTTCTCCCAAGCACCCTATATATAGGATATGGGGAGAGGTATGTAACCATCGTGGAATTTATGACGGTTCATTTATTTGGAACCTTCCTAAATTCCAACGATGCGGTTACTTAATTTAAAAAGAGGGTCGGGCGAATTAAATTGCATTGGCACAATTTAAGAGGTGCGTTGACACTACTTAAGAGTGGAGGATTACAAGAAGATTCCCCCACAGAGCCTGCGTCAAAAAAATTGACACGAATCAATTTTATGTTGACACATAAAATTAATTGACAACCATTAATTTCACGTCGACACATAAAATTAAATCTCATCAATTAATTATTACATGGACCCATAAAATTAACTTACAACAATTAATTTTAAGTCAAATCATAAAATTAATTGAAAGCAATTATTTTTACGTCGATACATAAAATTAAATGGAAACAATTAATTTTACACCGACCCATAAAATTAGTTGAGTGAAATTAATTTTACGTCGACTTATAATATTAATTGATGGGGGGTTTGATAGGTTTCCTCTCCCTCCCCATTAAATGGGAGGTTAGGGTTTGGTGGTTCCACCACCAACTCCCAAGTGGAGCTTCTAATCACTTTATCTGCACTGCATGTGTTTAACAAAATAAAATAAATTTTTCACTTATTTTATTTTCTTAACCCACGTAAAATCCCAAAAACTAACATTCATACCTGATCATTCGCCTTTGAGGTGAAATTTTTCTTAAGAGAATATCAGCACTACGAGTTCAACGGTGCCCTCAGAATTCGATTCCGAGCACCGGTTCAAAAGTTATAAAACACCGATCATACGTTTACTGAACGTACAAAAAAAAATCGGAAAATTATTATCAGTCACCCTAGACCTAGTGCGGTCAAGGTTAGGCTCTGCCTAAGAGAAACACGCCCCAACGAACTCAAAGGTACTCTAGTATTTTTAATTCGAGTTACTGTTTAGAAGTGTTGAATATTACAATAAAATAATTGTCACTTAATTATTTTATTTATGGCCAAAAACTACCTTTCTCAGGTGGCTTGCACCGACCAAATTTAGTATATGTGTAAGGGAATCATACCATCACGAGTTCCGTGGTGGTCTCAGATTTCTAATCTGAGTTACCGTTTTTGAGTTATAAGCATTTGAAAAATAAAATAACTTTATTTAAATATTTTATTTACGGTTATGCCATTTGTGGGTATTCTCACAGGAGTCCTGCACCGACTAAACTTAAGTCACATCTAGGGTAAAACCACAATCATGAGCACAATGGTGTCCTCAGATTTCTGATCCGAGTAACCTTTTATGATTTATTCTACTTTTTCAAGAAAACTACTTACGCGCGTTAATTTAAGCTTAAAAAAACTTCGGAAAATTATTTCGGGCACCCCAGGCGTCAGAATCAGGTGCCGTCAGAAACTGCGTACTCGTAAAATTCCAAAGAATTTAAGAAAAAAAATTCATTGAAATTTATAGTTATTTACATTACTCCAACCTCAGGGATTTACGTCCCCATAAAGCTACATCAAAAACTAGGGAAACAAAAGGGGATACTGTGCACGCATATGATCCTTTCGGTCCCATGTGGTCTCCTGGAGGTCCCCGTGCCGCCAGTGAAAGCGCACCTGAGGAATCGACCGTCCGCATAGGACCCGCTCCTATCAATCCACGATCTCCACTGGGACCTTCGCAAAAGTCTCCCCATCATCGATGTTCAGCTCCCCATGATCGATGATATGCATCGGGTCGTGTACGTATCTCCTCAGCTGAGATACGTGAAAAAAACGCTGTTCACCTGGTGCAACTGAGGTGGATGGGTCAAGTGGTAAACCAACTCGCCTACCCTGTTGAGGACCTAGAAGGGTCCGATGAAGTGTGGAGATAACTGGCCACCCTGACCAAAACTTCGTAATCTATGTCGAGGTGAGACCCATATGAAAACATTGTCTCCATCCTCAAACTCTAGTGGTCTCCACCTCCTGGATGTCCTGAACCTTCTCTGGTCTTATAAGAGCTGCTAAGATTTCTTCTTTGCCGATAAGAGAAATCTGGTCTCATCCCCTGGATGAACCACGTTCTTTGCCTAATACAGTCAATCCCAACATGGATGATACTAATCCATACCAAGGATGACGTCGTAAAACCTCGATGCTACTACTAAGAGATCCAACTGTTACTCTCGCCTCCAAGGGTTGAGTCACACTGTCGGCATCAGTGTGTGTTCATTGGGTCTCCTCTAGTAGGTATATCAAAAGTGTGATCAAGCCAACAGTTTTTAACCAGAACGTCTTAGTATCAACCCAAAAAATGGACAAGAAAGAAAAATCACAAAGATAAGTGTCTTTTATTACTACAACTCAAAGTACAAAGACACAAATACAACTGCAACATGAAACTAGAAGTACATGGGACAAAAAGGAATCCACTAGTTCCCCTCCTGTCCACCTGCTTCTGGAGCTCTACAGCCTTGTTCACTACTCAGCTGTTGCTCAAGCACCCGCCGCTACATCTGTTGTGGTGGCTCCTCTAATGTCTGCGGATCAACTATGCAGGGGGTCAGATAGTCACGTGCCAGGTGACCCTTCCTGATGCATTCATAACACTTCCTGCTCCTCGTATGGATAGCTCTATTTTGTGTGCCTCGCATAACCAAAACTGTATCCCAAGGTCGCACACCTACTGGTCTGGTCCTCATAGACCACTGTATCATCTGTCTACTGCCTACAGATGACTCAGCTACGGATGGAAAATCCCACAACAAAGGCAGAAGCTCCTGAGCATGCTCGGAGAGTAGATTCACTGGTATGAACTCCACCCTGAAAAATATCTCGAAGTCTCCCCATGTGAAGGTCATCTCCTAACAAAATTGGAGCATTCGGCTCCACCATCATCCTGCTACTGCCTGAAGGGGGCTGGAAGCAATGATCATCATGAAGTCCGCTAGTGTACCCACTATCCTAAAAACTCTCACCACAACCTCCAGCCAATCCTCAGCCGCCTGTGGGTCTGTCTTTCCCCGAAACCTGTGTGGCATCTGGTGCTGGAACTCATACAGCGGGCTGAAGCAGCATGCATCACCTGCTGCTGGGGATGGTAGCATCGGTGGCCCAACATATGGTAGTATCATTGGTTCCTCCGCTGGTGCCTCAACTTTAGGAGGGAGATGTACCAAGGCCTCGTCGCTCAGCAGGCTGTTAGTACGTACATCCCACTAGGCTCTAGCTAGTTGTCTGTGGAAAGACATCCTGAAAGAAACATACGTGACATGGTCAAATGATTATAACTGGTGTGATGAATTGGTTTGAGATGTTTTAATGGGAAAACATCTGAAGACACACACGAAATTAGTGTTTTCATGCCTTGAGTCGGAAATCAGAGGTCAGGGTCCTAGTGTATAGATACGTCGGCCGCCCGTACCATCACTGGACTCCCTGAACTGAAAACCACACTCGGTACTCTTAACATTATTTCTTCATAGAAAATAAATATTAGAGTTATAAGTTATGCGGTAGAACCGAATCCTCTGATAACAATTTGTCATGACCCATCCTCGGGGCCCATGCCATGACTACCCCAAGAACGCCTTCTATAGGCTAGGGGTTGGCAACTACCACCAAAGGCGTAAATCCCAAAAAAAAGGAAAGCATTTCCTTTACCAAACGAAAGCACAGACAAACAGAGTACAAGAAGAAGCTACACTATGTAAAGTAGTATAACAAACATGCTGAATGTACAAGGGATCAGAAATACATGACCAAAATAAAGATACATATACAACTAAAAGTAATGTACAACTCAAAGGACAACAACTGAATGGTGACAAGTAGATCCTAGACCGTCCTCCGGGTTCCTACCTGAAGGGTAGGTACAGATTTCCTCCTCAGCACTGCACGTCTATCCGTCTCCTCCGGGTACTGACTTATCGTGAGATCCACCTATGGGTACCGACTCATCGTGAGATCCACCTCCGGGTACCAACTCGTTGTGAGATCCACCTCTGGGTACCGTCCATCTCTACAAGCCTCAACCACGATCAGTGATGTCCGTCATCTGCAACCAACACAACGTGGTGTGGGAAAAGCCCATGCAGGGGTGAGTATACGATACTTAGTAGGGACCACGAGACCCTCATGTTATCAATAAATCTAACAAGGATAATCACAAATAACTTTCTAAACTGGTAACCCTTACTTCGGTATATGCCCATACATATACCTAAGTTACCATGTAACCCATCTCAACCATTCGGAAAACACAAAGGTCAAAGACTCAACTCAAACCCATATTTTCATTATCGAAACCGTAACTACTGAAGAGCTTCGTCTCTGTCGAGTATAGTGACCCTGTCATGACTCTGAGGTACAACTCACTAACCTAAGACAGCTGAGTTACTCCTTCTATCAAGTACTGCGGGTCAGCCACCTCACAAAGTAGTGCTCCTCTGCCATGGGTCTGTCACCTCACACAGTAGTGCTCCCCCTCATAGCCTACAGAGGTACTCCTCATGTCGAGTACCACGGGTCTTACACCTCACAAATTAGTGCTCCTCCGCCATGGGTTTGCCACCTCACAAATTAGTGCTCCCCATTGGGATATGCAAGTCACTCCGAATCAAATCGTACAAGCAGTAATCAGGTCTCAACCAGCGAAACGGTCTCCGTACTCCGTACCGTCATCTCCGGTAGGGTCCGCTTCACGAGCTATAGGTTGATACTACAATTATCACCAAGTCCCACTATAAAGTATCTCAAAGGACCGCCTCATCATAGGGGTCTCAACGCAACATACGGCGTGTCAATTGAACGCTCGGTCTGTGAGTTATTAGCCTTTTCGTCCCAAGGGCCTGGTTGGATTCATGTATGAACCAACCTGACCATATCTAAACTGTACTCCGAACTCACATAGGGTATACTCATAGGGATCGTTTCTCGACGTGTTCACAAACGCCACTGACGGTTCATCAAACGGACATCTGGTCTGAAAGTTATCTGCATTTCTGTTCCAGGGGCCCGGTTGGATTTCAGGTACAATCCAACCCTGCCATACTCCAACTGCGTCCAAAACTCAAGCGCAGTAATCCAAATGGTTCACCTCACTAAGAGGAATCCAAAAAAGTCGACAACACATCAATCAGACGTCTGGAGATCAAGTTATAGGTGTTTCCGCTCTGAGGACCCGGTTGGTTTCTAGATCGAACCAACCCGGCCATATGCAATGTTTTCCGAAACCTTGAGTATAATATAAATAAACGACTGCCTGGATCCCAGGATCGTGTTGCAATTGAAATTGCACCAATCGGAGGTCCATAGCCCATGTTACGGGCATTTGAACGAATCTGCCCGCTTTTAGGGGGTTTGGGCTCAGACCGAGCTGGCCTAAGACCCCCTGGGTCGGCCCGCACCCGGTCGACCCGACCCGGGTTCGGGTCCGGCCTTGCGTGCTCGGCCCAGCCCAGCGGGCGGCCCGGCCTAGTGGGCAGCCTGACCTAGTGGGCGGCCCGACCTAGTGGGTGGCCCGGCCCAGCGGCTGGGCGCTCTGTCTGTGACCGAGCGGCGTGAAGGGGGGGTGCAGCCCCCTTGGCTTGTAACGGCAGCCCCACGTGGGGGGACCGCCTGTCCACCACCAGGGGTTACGACCCCTAGATTTCTGAATTGTCGGCCCAGTTGTCCGGTAGGTGCCGCCGTCGCGGGACCCCGCTATCTCGCCCTCCATGCGACGGCGTCCAGTTTATCTGGCCTCCCCCAGGTCTTCCGCCGCAGCCATAGGGTCACGACTCTTGATGCTCTGGCGATCGGGGAGTCCGGCCGCCCCCTATCGATGACCGCCGCGGCCTTAGGCCGTAGCCCCATTTCGACCAGCGCAGCACGTCGGGGCCGCACTCCTCCACCGCGGCCCACCCCGGCCGCGGACCTTCAAGATGCTCCATCACCGCGCGACGGTGTTGCGCCCCTCCGCCGTGGTCCCTGCTCCGGTTGCGGCCTCTTTCGGCATTAACGGCGTGGAGATATGGCGTCGTACTCTTTCACCGTAGTTCCCTCGTTTCTGCGTGGTGCGACAGCACCACGCCGTCAAAATTCCAATCCACAACTAAGGACAAAAGTAAAAAATGGAGGAGGGTCGGCCATGATTGTGAAGTCCGGCCCCCTCCCGTTAATCGATAGAAAGCGGCTAAAAGATTAACGATGAACTCCCAAATACTCATGAACATAAAATCAAACACCTTCCATGAAGAAGGCGTTCGTCAGTGTCGCGGTATACGACATCATGGTAGACGGGCATTGTTCCGTCAACTTCGGGAAGGATGAAGCCGAGGGTGGCGTCGGTGTTCTTCACGTTCTTCGTTGGAGAGGATATGATTTCCCCAAGTGTTGGGTGTCGCAATACTTTACCAACGCTTCGTCGCTTTGTGAAGCCATCCCAAAACCTTCTCCCAAGATCCCTATATATAAGAGAGGGGGATAGGTATGTAACCATCATAAAAATTAATGATGGTTCATTTATTTGGATCCTTCCTAAATTCAATTGATGTGGTTACACAATTTATAAAGGGGGTCGGGAGAATTAAATTGTGTTGGTGAAATTTAAGAGGTGCGTTGACACTACTTAAGTGTGGATGATGCCAAGATGTTTCCCCTACACAGCCTGCGTCAGAACATATGACACAAATCAATTTTATGTTGACACATAATATTAATTGACAGAAATTAATTTCACGTCGACAGATAAAATTAAATCAAATAAATTAATTTTTATGTCGACCCACAAAAATAACTGAGAACAATTAATTTTACGTCAACTCATAAAATTAATTGAGAGCAATTGATTTTACATCGGCACATAAAATTAACTCACAACAATTAATTTTACGTCGACCCATAAAATTAATTGAGTGCAATTAATTTTACGTCGACATATAAAAATTAATTGATGGGGGGATTGAGAGGTTTCCTCTCCCTCTCCATTAAATGGGAGGTTAGGGTGTGGCGGTTCCACCACCAACTCCCAAGAGGAGATTCAAACCACTTTATCCGCACTGCATGTGTTTAACAAAATAATATAAATTAATCACTTATTTTATTTTATTAACCCACGTAAATCCCCAAAAACTAACATTCCTACCCAATCATCCGCCATTGATGTGAAAGTCTTCATAATAAAATATCGACACTACAAGTTCAACGGTGCGCTCTGAATTCGATTCTGAGCACCGGTTCAAAAGTTATAAAGCGCTGCTCTTAAGTTTACTGAACGTACCCAAAAAAACTTCAGAAAATTATTATCAGTCACCCTCGACCGACTGCGGTCATGGTTAGGCTCTGCCTAGGAGAAAAAGGCCCCAAAGAACTCAATGGTACTCTCATATTTTCAATTCAAGTTACCGTTTAGAAGTTATTAATTTTACAATAAAATAATTGTCACTTAATTATTTTATTTACGGCGAAAAACTAGCTTTCATAGGTGGCTCGCGCCGGCCAAAGTTAGTATCTTCTTAAAGGAAGCATACCCTCACGAGTTCAGCAGTGGTCTCAGATTTCTAATCCGAGTTACCATTTGTGAGTTATAAGCATTTGAAAAATAAAATAACTTTATTTAATTATTTTATTTACAGTTATGCCATTTTTGGGTTTTCTCACAGGAGGCATGCACCGACTTAAATTCAGTCACACCTAGGGTAAACCCGCCAACTTGAGCACAACAGCGTCCTTAGATTTCTGATCTGAGTAACCGTTTAAGAGTTATTCCACATTTTTAGGAAAACTACTTACACACGTTAATTTAAGCTTAACAAAACTTTAGAAAATTATTCCCGGCACACCAGGCCTCAGAATCAGGTGCCATCAAAAACACCGTACTCGTAAAATTCCAAATAATTTACGAAAAAATAAATTTCATTGAAATTTATAGGTTGTTACCATAAGGGACTTTTGAAGTGGGGGAGTAGATTGGGGAGATATTTGGGCAGAGCATTAAAAAGGAACAAGGATTGAGAGGATTTAACAGAAGAGGGTGTGAGGGGGGTTTTTTATAGTAGAGGAGAAGAGGGTTTTTATAATATTATAATCTTTAATTTATTATTTCATCACAAGACTAATAATTTATAGTATTACATGACCTATAAAATTAATAATATCATGTGAGTCTAGATTTGGGTTCTTAAATCACTTGTGATTTCAGGAATAGTTGATTTGAATTATATTGTTTTTATATGGTAAATTAATGTATTTTACTATTCACAAAGAAATCCAGTAATTTGGGAAAATCACATAAAATCACCGAAACTATTTTATGACGTTTATAATACAATGAATATTTATATTTTTCAAAAATAATTTTCTAAATATGATATATTTAATTTTTAATTAAAATAATATTTTATTATTAAAAAAACTAGTTCTAAAAAATCATTTACTTATTCTAAAATATAGGTACATCATACTTTCACATAAATATTATTTATATACTATCATAGGTAAATTTAATATTCATTATGTTAAATACCAACTCATAAATGTAAGACTATTATTCATAATGGTATTTTACTATTCCCTAAATATTATGTGGGATATATTAGACTCTAAATAACTTAATGATCACAATCGTGTACGTTAGATTTTCGAAATTCAAATCATAGAACTGAAAAACATATGTTTAGAGGTAACATAGAACTTATTAGTTCATTATGTTCTGATTTAAGGTGTTTATGACATATTTATAAAAAAAATCAATTTATAAAACATTGCATCTTTACACTAATTGATGGTGTAGATGAGTGCAAACTTACCACGTAGTTTAATATTTATATCTATATGGGATGGGGCCTATGAGATGTTGTGGGACTTTTGTAAATGATGATATATTTTTTCATGTACATGGATTATTGTTTAGGCACTATTATGTAGTTTGGTAGTAATGGGTTTGATTGTCATGTCTATCTCTATAAGACTCATTGGACTTCAAAAAGTTCGTTTATTATGTAAACCTAGATGTTTCACTATGAACATTATATATTACATATAGAGTCCTATATCCAAATTTTATGTATTATTAACTCTTATTACTAGGATGATATCAAAGGATTTAACATTCATTTCATACTGGCATATAAGATATCTTAGACATATTTTAAAATCAAAAGGATGTTCCTATGCTATGTGGTTAGGTTCGACATGTTCTATAATACATATAACATGGGCCAGATTAATGGTAGAATTATGATGAAAGTAAAAAAAGAATTTTAGGTTTACAATTTTCATTATTTTAAACCATCATCACTTATTTGTTCCTTTTATTTATAATGTTCCATTTTTTATTTGTTTTTTAGTCACAATTCCATATCATGTGTTTCATTCACCCATTTGACAATAAATGTTAGAACCCTCATTAGGGGATTAATTCAACCTAATGAATATCAGTTTAACAAGTTTAGTTTTTAAGTCAATATGGATTAGTTCGAACATTGTACAGACTGAGTATGAGTTTCAACATTGAGTAGTAATAAAGAATTTTCAATTTACGTTAAATTTTTTGTTTTTCCTAGTGAGAGGTCATTTGAAATATTATGTTGGTCATTTTCTTATTGGTAATAATTCTTGAGGAATTTTTGAAAGTTACATATGGTGTTGTATCATGTTGAACTATAACAACTAGAGTTTTTATGAACCTTGTTTTTCAAATAAATAAATTTACATGTTGCCTTGTATTATACAAAAAAAAAATTAATCTTGTGCTACATTAAACACTTATATTAGCTTATATTACACACAAAACAATGTTTTAATTATGATAAACACAATACCAAGTTCTTTTGATGGATTCGTATACATTCAGGAACACGTTTTACTAACCAACAATATATAATTAAAATATTATTATTTAATTAATAAGATTTCACCAGGCCATTAAATAAGCAGTTATAAATAGTATTATATAAATTATGAAAATATATATTTTATAATAAGAATAAATTTATTACCAATTAATTATAAATGAAATTATATTCCAATTGAATATAAAAGAAATATTTTTATTCGTGTGCTTCCAATGTATTTTTTTGATAATAAATTAAATTAATTATCACTATTGAATGATATTAATGTAATATAAATTTTATATATTATTTAAAATGTTATTCATATTCATCCAATAGTTTATATTGGCAAAAAATAATAAAAACCCAATTTTGTGCATAAAACCATTTATTTTTCAAAAGGGTAATTTTACCGCCTTTAAATGGGTAACCCATTTTAAATATAATTTCTGACACTTTTATAATTTTAATCGTAAAATAAATAAATTTATTTATATATGGATATCAAAAATTACTTTGGTTGAATTATTTATATTTTCTTATTAAGTTTCATGTTTTGATGACTAATTTAAAATATTTCATTTTGGTTGAAAACAGATTTCTCATATAACTGTGATTTAGTTTCAAATTACAATTTTATTTGTTTTAATATATAATTAGATAAAATTTATATCATTTAATCAAATTTGGGACATTAGAATAAATTTCACATTAAATTTAGATATATAAATTTATATCCTTTTTGGACGTTTTGTCATTAAAAACATTTTTTCTCATTCCGTCAATAAGATTTATTTTAAAAAATAATTAGTTAAATATGTTTTTTTCATTATGAGAAATAGATTCCATATTTAGAATAATTTTTTTTAAATTTATTAAATAGTTCCCTTTTATTTTTTGGCCAACATGAATAGTATTGATATAATTTTTTTATTACCATGGTTACCGATAAATCCGGAAATCTATGGTGAAAATAATTTTATAAATATTAGAAACCTAACCTAAAACATCACCATATATTATTGGATGAATTTAATTTAACACTTAAAACATAATAATCTAAATTGAATTATTAAAGGACACATGTTCATGAGAAAGACTTTAATATTATGAAACTCAAAGGGAGTGAGAAAATGCCATACTCATACTTTTAATATGTATAATAATTTTACTATGAGGTTAAATAGAGGATATACTTGACTATATATATTATTCATAATGATGAAATGGTTATATAAATAATAATATTTTTGTAATTTTTTGTGAAGAAGTAATAATCATAAATACATTCAAAATAATCCACATGTAATTATGAAATTAATGAAAAAAATAAATGAAATATTATTAGTATTAAAAAATATATTATTTGAATTAATTATGGAGATCCACAATTTTTATGGATCCATATGACAAGTTATGGGTTTTGTGAATGATTTTTTTTCTCTTTAATCTTGCTGGATTTATTTTCATAATGTCAATATTATCAATAGGGTCAAATTGACACTTATTATATTTTATAAAAATAATATTTTATTAAATTTTATTAAATTTTATTCAGAAAATAAAAATTATATTTAAGGTTAAATAATATAAATTATTTCCTAAAATATAATAAATTTAGCATTTATAGATTATTTTAAAAATTATAACTAAAAATATTCACTATTTAATACAAAGAATTTTGTACCATAGACAAAATGTATATAGGTAAACAAAAGGTTAAATATTATAAGCTTTAAAATTTAAAAATAAAGATGTCAAAAATATTTTGGTTAATTTTATTAAACCGCATACCACATTATCTTTGAAAAAAAAATCAATTTGGGTTTAGTTTTTATTGATATTTAATTTATTAAAATTTAATCGTTGGAGAAATTCCCAAAGTGCAGACAACCTTCATTATAAAAGGACACCTCATCCATTATCCCATTTCACAATTATGATCCTTTTAGATTGACCAATATGTACAAATTATATTATCCAATTATCCATCAACAATCTAGAGGTTATTGTCTTCCAAAAATACTAAATATAGAGTCCTTTATTTGAGATCTAAAGGCGTTACTTCGAAGAAATGGAAATTGATCTAATCAACCACATTCTTTTTATACTCATCTATTCCACCTCTAAATCCATGATAAATATATTAAAATTAAAAAAATTCAAATAAAGGATATTTTTAAGAAAATTTATGATTACTATAACACCATTACACATCATATTTTCAATCTAACAATAAATTAATGTATCGCTTGTGCGTATGTACGTCATACAGTCTCTACATAAGGATACGTTTATTCTCCCATCACCATTATTTATCTGTGGTAATTATTATGGGTTAAATATCTATATGTTATATTTGTGAAATTATTATTATTATTTTGGAATTATAATATCATATCTTCTATTTGACCACCTAAACATTTGGTAAGTGAAAATGACACTCATGCGTACGTATGTATTACCATCTCCACAATGTGATGTGGGTGAATTTTAATATATTTCTCACATGGTTGGTAATAATGATGAATTTAAAAATATTTATATGATTTATATAACCTATGATTGATTCTAGAATTATATAATATCAAATAATTTTCTATCTAATTACATAAAATTAAAATGAATGCATTGTTCATGCGTACGTATGCCATTTCATCTCCATGAATGTATTATTTCATTTTCTATTTTTATATTTTAGAGATAACCATAAATACATATAAAATGAATATATATGATATTTTTTATGGGTATAATTAGGGATATAATTAAATCTGGATCTATGTATGATGACCAATAATAAGAAGTCAAAACATATACGAGAAACAAAGTAGTTATTACCTAAAACATAACATAAGTGGTCAATATAAAGGACAATGTAAGTCATATATGGTATTATATATGTGGATATGGTTCTAAATTACATTTATAAAAAATTTATATTTTTTATCCAATATTTATAATATGTATGATGTGAGTCAAGACCTAAGGTAAGGTAAGTTCTTCTCACCTTTTATTTGCGTGAGATATATTCAATAATCACCACTCGTTTCATTTGTGTGGTGTATATACTGACCTAGGACAAGTTTAATGTTATTAATTTACTTTGTTTTATATTATTAAAATATTTAATTGGTGTTATTATTTCAAGGGGTAAACTATTATAAATATACTCAAGTAGTAAGGTATTTGTATTTCACTTTTATTTTCGTTTGACACATACCTAATACACAAGTTGTTTCATTTCATGGTGAAAATAGTACACATGAATATATTTTATGAGTATTGTCTAGAATATTATGGTATTTAAATATACATATATTTTTTTCTTTCATGGGTCTTTTGATTCTTTAATGTGATGATTATTTATTTCAGAATCAGATCAATATTTTCAGTTGTTTTATTTTATGTCTTCATTGGGGAATATTTATAATCATTCCCGATGTTTTCTAAAATAAAATTTATATTGTTTTTAATATTCACCTTTGAATATCATATTTATTTTTAATGGATTTTTATTTTTTAATAGAAGTTTTGAAAGGAATATTTTTTCCATTTTCCAAATGAGGTACTCTTTGACTTTACTTGAAAAAAATATGAAAGGAATTTTTTTAACTTATACAGTGTAAAAAAATTGTTGTTGTCATTAAAGTAAAAATGCTTTGAGAATATTTTAAATTTTAATATGATTATAATCAAATAAAATATTTTTTCTAGAAATTTCGTGGCATTTTATGAAAACAAAATGTTTTCAAATTAAAAAATGATATTTCCTCAATAATAATAAACATGTGATCTGTCAAAATTATTTTCCATCTCATATAACATTATTTAATGTTACTTATATTTTAATTGGGATATGATTCAATTTTTTATTTATATTTTTTCTAATACTTTTTTATGTTAATGATGCAACAATATTTAAGAAAACTATTTCGTTCCCATGGTTTATGTTACCATTTTTGAGGATTAGGATTTCCATTTCATTCTATGGGTTCTGATATGATGAATAATTATGTTCATGAGGAACAAAAATTTATTGTTTTCATTATGGGATGGGTGGGACCTATATCTCCCACCAATGCACTGGGTAAAGATTTTTGTATCATGAGAGAATGATGGAAATAAGTCTATATTATTGATCCACTATGTAATATGGGGAAACATGATCCACTATGGGAAGATGGGGAAACCTAATCCATTACAAGGAATGGAATACTATTGGGGATGGTGGTGTGTCATGCCCAGTCAGTGTAGTCCCTATAAATTTCCCTATTATGATTTATTAATGCACCATGACTTATAGGGAATAATATAACATGTTTATTTGTCTCCCAAAAATTCCATGTATTATTCATATGTTATGCTTTCATAAATTATGATTTTTATTTACTTATGATTCACAAATTAAGAACTACCAACTTTTATTCCATAGTTAATTTTTATGATATTTTATATATATGGTATGATATTATAATGTTATTATAATGTTCTCATACAGTTATTATAGTTAAATTATTATATATATTTCATATATACCCTTAGTGAGCATCTGATCTCACCCATTATTTTGTTTACGTTCCCTAGGTTATAAAGAAAGGTTTTAAGAATGAATAATAAAGGGGAATATCTTTATGGGAGAATTTGAATATCTTTCATAAAATTATAATAATGTGTTCCATGATTCCAAAGACAATAAACTATTGTGGTCCTTGGGCATATTTTTGTGTAATATGATGAATTTTCATCCGAAAATATGTCGCATAAAGGCATCAGATGAATTGGTCATTATAGTTTGTTTCACATGATATTTTTACTCAACATTTATAAAATCATATTATAAAACATAACTGAGATCCCTAGGGATATATATAAGTATGGTTATAAGGATTTTTCAATGGATTACTCTAACATTATGTTAAAATCCAAGATGTATCGTAATAATTATTAGTTAAATAAAATTAAACCTATGGTTTCATAGATTGAAATATTATAGGAAATTTCCCTTGAATATGTAGTTCTACCACATTGATTAGTATTGGTCACACTATTATTTCTAGTTTTAGCTAATGGGTAAAACCATAAGAAACCATGTTAACGATGGATATAATGGAAAATTTATTGATTTTACTCCTATGAAACCAAATTTTATAGGGGATGTACTGAAAGAATATTATTATTACACTCACACAAGAAATGAATAATGCAGGAAATACAAATGAGTAAAGGATGGAACAACATTTTATTGAGTCCTTCAGGTTGAAACGTCCACCTTCATTCAGTGGCACTTCTAAACCAATTTCTACAAAATAATGGAGTATTACACTGAAATTATACATTCCATACTTCATTTATTTAAATAGAAAAATGTTATTTTGGTTGTTTAAAGTTTGGAAGGTGAAGTGGATCAGCGGTGGACTCTTATCTAAAAACCTTGTTATGAGTTACATTGGGTAACCTATTTGATTCAAACATTACATTTTAAAAATAAGTTTTATTGTTTTCAAGTATTTCTGTTTTTATAAAATGAACTTTCATGTATTAATGTGTTGACATCCAACACGAATTTTTTGGGTGAAATTCATTTGAAGGAGGGGATGCAACGCACTGAACTTTTATGAACCTTTTTTCAAATAAAAGAAATTTGTGCGATGTATTCTATTATATGAAACAAAAAATTAATATTTACCTATATGTAAAACATAGATTAGTTTATGTAACACAAAAACTATGTTTTTATTATGTTACACACAATACTGATTTCTATTGAGGGATTGTGTTAAACACAAAACTCAGTTTCACCAAACAAAATTGTATTATTAAAATATTATTATTTAATATAATGACATATAACCTAGAAATTAAATTAATGGTTATAAATAGTAGTATCCACCTAAAAAAATATTTTTTATCAGATAAATTCATTTTTTACCAATTAATTATAAATATAAATATATTCTAATTTTTTGCAAAGTTAATATTTTTATTTTTATGCTCCCAATGTTGTTTTAGAATAATAAATTAAATAAATTACAATTTTTAAATGATATTAATTAAATATGTATTATATATTGTATAAAATATTTTGTATATTCTTCCAAAATATTTTATAGGAAAAAGATAATAACAACTCCAATTTTACGCTAAAACCTTATATTTTTTTAAAGGGTCATTTTACCTCTATTTAATGTAGAACTCATTTTAAATATATTTTTTGAAACATTTATAATTTTTTATAACAAAATAATATTATTATTTAAAATAGTGAAATCAAAATTAACTTAGGTTGAATTTTTTGTTTTTTTTGTTTTCTATTTCATGTTTTGATGAATATTGAAAAATATTGCATTTTAATTGAATTTTGGTTTTTCATTGAAATTATTTATAGAAATAAATTTAATATTTGATTAGTTTTGATGAATTAGTATATCAATTTTTTATAATTTATGAAAATTTAGTTTATTGGAATCAATTTCACATTGAATTTGGATATAAAAACAATGTCAATCTTTTGGATGGTTTTAGTATAAAAACTAGTTTTATCATTCCATCAAGATGTTTATTTTAAAATAAATTTTCTAAAATTATATGTCTAAAATTATGTAAAATGGATTCCATTTATAAAATAAATAGGCCTAAATTTAATAAATATGTCGCTTTTTCTTTTTAGTCAAAATGAATATTTTTTTTATTAATTTCTATTAGAACATTTATGGGTAAATCAGGTAGTCAATGGGGATTATAATATCAAAAATATTATAAAACTACCATAACACTTGAGAAAAATTTAATTTAATTATTTTAATTCGACCATTAACACTTTATAATATAAATTTAATACATTAATGGATACTTTTCCTTGAAAACAACATTAATAATAATCAACTCAAATAGAGTGAATGAATGTCACCGTCTTACTTTTAGTGTAAATAATATTTTTAATTTGAGCGTAAATAGATGATATGATCAACTACATATATTCATACAAAATATAAAATATTTATATACATAATTGAAATTTATTTATAGTTTTTAGTTATGAAATAATTATTATGAATAATTAAAAAATAATGATGGAGTAATTATTCAATTAATGAAACAATCAATTAAATAATATTAAAAAATAATAACAAAAAAACATTTTGACTTAAGGATATAAAAGGATTTTATAGTTTTATATAACATGTTAAGAATGTATTATATTAATTTTTTTAATGTAATATTGATGGATTTATTTTCTTAATGTCAATTATATCGATAGTGTTAAAATTGATGGTTTTGTTAGTTTATAATAATTACATTTTATTAAATTATGTAAAAATAATAAAAATAAAAGATAATGTAAAAAAATAAATTATATTTTTTATTTTTATGAAATAAACATTTAAGGCTTAATTAATTAATTATAATTTAATATAACCACATCTTTTATTTTAAAAATATTTTTACGGTAGTTAAAATTAAAATATGTAAACATAGTTATAATAAAAAAATACAATATTTACAATTAAAAAAAACATTGATAAATTTTATTGGTTTATGGGATGAAACTATATCCTCTATTATATTTTATTTCATTTCTATTTGAATTTATTTGGATTGATATTTAATTAATAATAATTAAATATTTTTGGAAATTCCCAAAGGTCCCCTCACCTTAATTGTAAATGGACACCTTCTCCATTATCCCATTTCACCACATTGATCATTATAAATGTAAGAACCCGGTTCTTATTCATGAGGTACACATTTCTTCTTTTCCTTTTTCCTTATGTGTCTTTCTGAAAATAAGGGAAATTGGGAATATCCCAAATTTTGTGGGGGCACAGTGTGTCATTTTCCATATGCCTTGTACTTTGGCCATGTGGGATGAGTACCCAGGGCAGGTAGGCTTGTCGGCTATGAAGGGTGTAAAAACTAACTACACACTATGTACCTTTTATATACATGTTGTGTAACATGTCTGTAGGTGCGGTGGGAGTAGCTGCCAACAGAATGATAGTACACGCCCTATACTCAGAAGTACAAATAGTGTACTCATGTTGACCGATGAACAGTGAGGCGATGGATAGTAGCCACCAGGGGAACAGTTAAAAATGAAAATTACATTTCAAGTACTTGAGAGTACATGTTGTGTAGTTTTGTTTTTTATATAAATGGGTAGTAGCATCCTCATTCGGTAGAGGAGGTAGTGGGTTCGTTTGGAGCCTGGTAGAGATAGCTGGATCTTTGAAGAGCTCCAGATCATACATTGGAACTCAGATTCTTTTTCTGATAGTGTTGTTTGAAATGTGCATGTGAGTTATTCCCTCACCTTGCGTGTTTCCTTCCAATTCGTTTTGGAGGGGATATTATTTTAGTTTGAGTGGGAGAAAGTTGATCCCAGATCTACGCCATTATCGGGTGTTTTGGGAGGCATCGTTCACGTATACTGATCAGAGGAGATCAAGGTATGTGGTCTGATGTTTAATGTAACAATCGATCTATTTTTGTGTACCATTGTGATACGCACCCATGTTTGTGGTGTCATATTGTTGAGGCCTTGACTGATAAAATACATAGAATTGCATAGGTAATTTAATGAATATGTATAAACAGATGTTTCGGATCACTACATTGATCCAGGGCCACCCCGTGGGTGCGTTTCCCTTGTTTAGCTTTATGGCCAGGATACCTGATTGTATGTCGTTATTATAGCATGCATTAATTTTCATGAGATGAAATTTATAAGTAAATTCTTTCTTATAATTTGGGCTCGGCTCGGTTACCTGATTTTATTCTATTCGCCTGAGGGCATGACCTGAAGGCATGGTTCTATTCTCCTGAGGGCAAGGCCCGAGGGAAAGGATCTATTAGCGTGAGGGAAAGGACTGAGGGAATGGTTTTATTCGCCTAAGGGCAAGGCCTGAGGGAAAGGTTATATTCTCCCAAAAGGAAAGGCATGAGTCCAAGGTTCTATTCGCCTGAGGGAAAGGTCGAAGGGTGTGGTTACTTATTTGGCCTGAAGGCGTGGTTACATTATTGCACTGAGGGCGTGGTTACTTTTTTGGCCGGAGGGTGTGGTTACTTGTTTGGCCTAAGGGAATGGTTACCTGTTTGGACTGAGGGCATGGTTACTTGATTAGCCTAAGGGCAGGGTTCTGTTAACCCAAGGGCATCATTTCTTATGTCTAAGGACACAATTTACTTTGAATATTAGCAATGTTGAAATCTGATGCTATTCCTACCATGATAAAGCACATGCTTGGAATTGTTAAATTATAATTAAATAAAAATGGAACTGGTAGGAGTAGCTGCTTTTGAGTACTTCATATTTTACTGCATTTTCATTATTTCACACTTTTATTGCACAAATTAACTATCAGTTGGGCACGAGACTTTGGTGGTTTCTTACTGGGATTTATTTCTCACACCCTATTTGGGTCATGTCTTAGGCCCAAACAGATTATATTGATGCAGGTGTTGATAAGTCAAAGAGTCCCTACCTAGGTACAAAATTTTTTGTAGATGAGTATGAGAGAATGGGATCGAGTTAGGCTTGCGATGCTGGTGAGTTCCTACTACACTGTGTTGCATTGATTTCTATATTTTTACATTGTGTTGTATTGTTTTAGATAGCAGTGTATCCTGTTTGGGCTACTTGCATATACATAAAGACATATTTCATCATTATATATATGATTGTTGGTTATTTATTTTACTTCTATACTTTTGTCCATTTCATCTTAGCAATGTTTACTTCTACCACTTTTGTATGCTTATATTTAGTTCCATTGCGCTACACTTTGGCTAATGGGGGCATAATTCCCCCAATGTCATACCTAGGCTCTCGCTTCTAGTCGACAACCTTTGGTATTTGGGGAAATTCTTTTGAGGTCATGTGACCATCTCGGTTCGGGGCACCCATTGAGTGGCACCCAGATCCAGGACGTTACCAAGTGGAATCATATGGCATTTTCTTTTTTCTGAGTTACTTTATTATTTAGCGATGATGAAAAGAGATAGATTGTTAAGATGGTTCGATAATAACTATGTTCGAGAGTATCTACCCCGTGTACAGGTAAAATCTGTATTTCCCCGAATTAAATTCTGATTTTATGTTTATGATTATTAACGTTGATTTGATTTTCACCATTGGGTGACACACTTGTGGTGTGCTGTTTATATTTTTATACCTCGGTTCTATATATTTTCAAACCAATTAGATGAGGGCATGCCATCTCATGCATCATTTAGGCGCATGTTAGAATAACATGACATGCATAGTTTCTATGCAATTTAGGTGAATTAGAAAATTGCATGTTGTTGTGATAGATGTTGTGCTAGAAAATGCATGTTGTTGTGATAGACGCCATGATAAAATTCCTACAATTTGATAGGGTATTGTTATGTAAGGTTTTGAGAATGGACACCAAACACTAGTCTTTGAGGAGTACGGTTCCTCATCAATCGGAATTTGGTGGATCATTGACTTGTTTACTTGTTCATAACAACTATAAGATGCCATGATTTGGTTCGCGGGGAGTATGGGCCCTCACAGATCGGAATTCGGCACTTAGGTGTTGGTTTCAGTGTTTTTCTAGGCTTCAGAGTAGTTTCTGAGGCTTACTGTCCAGAGAAACCTAGAATACACGACATATAGTTTTGACAACATGCCTTGTACTCTTCAGTTTGGGATGAAAAGAAAAAAATTATGTACATGACGTTTACCGTATGTACACGCCCTGTAGTATTTGACCATGTCACATGCCATGTTGGCGGAAACAAGGGGAAGAGGGAAATTCTAAGGGTACACACAGTGTATCGGTTGTAAAAACCGTGTTGTGTTGACCTTGTGTCCTCCATGTAACTAACAACACGGGTGGAGAAAGCTTCTCTTAAACATGATGTATCTCTTTCGAACACGACGGGTAGTTTAAATTGGGAATCCGACCATGTAACTAACAACACAGATTGGTGTTATCCTTTGAGTACATTCTGTGTCCATCTGGAACACGCCATGTAGTGTGAGATGTGCATCCAACTATTTCAAGAACAACGCGGGTCTGAAATGCTCATCTAGTACAGGTCGTGTACCAGAGGGACGCGTCATGAAATCTTGACCGGTGAAAGGCCGTGTGGACTTTTCCATGTGGCTATGGAGACAGGGTGGTGTACACACCGTGTGCAGGTGTAACACATCGTGTAGTGTCAGCTGAGTAGCTAGTTGTGTCACTAACAACAAAGGCAGTTGGAATCTAAGTCGTACACACCGTGTCAATATGGAACAGACTGTGAAGTTTGATCAGTGTACCTAGTTGTATCACGGAAAAAATGGGTTTGGGAATCTCGTCTAGTACACATCGTTTAGATCTTATGCACACCTTGTAGTCTCGTTCAAAACTAATCTATGTGGCTAAGCCTTGTAGAAGGACTCGGGCGGGGGAAGAAAATTAAAGTACACGCCATGTGTTTGGACAACATGTCATGTGTCTGGGGTGTTACACAACTAGTTTTGGAAGAAGTACACACCCATGTGAAAGACATGTGGGAACATGTCGTGTAGTAATTATACACATCGTGTAGTCTTCTCTTGAAAAACTTGAATGTTTTCTTTTCATTGTTCCCTCCTTATGATTTTGGTCCTTAGTCGTTGATGGTCCTGATTTATGGTGTGTTTTGACCTTGTAGAGTCATGTCACCGAGATGACTTGATTTGTTATCCGAGAGAGAGACAACAATTATACTCCAGATATGGTATTCCATGGGCTACCGATGGATACTCCAGCAGAGCCAGATGCAGCGAAAACCATTATACTAGACATAGGGACGAATGCGCAGTTTCGTGAAGGATTCATGAGGATCATGCAAACCTTATAGGGAGAACCGCCAGCAACCACATCTATTGAAGAACTAACATTCATCTTCCAGTAGAAGAATTCACCTACTTTTTTAGGGGATTTCGGACCACAGGTTGTGGATTATTGGTTGGGTTCTATGCAAACTATCTTCGAGCTTCTAGAGATTCCTCCTGGGTGGAGGTTCAAGCTCGCGACATACATGATGCGTGATTCTTCCAAGAGGTATTGGGATGTTATCAACCAGACTGTGCATCATAAAGACATGACATGGAACGATTTCCCAGCAGTCTTCTATGAATTTTTCTTCCAAGAGATGTTGAGGGTAGATCGATCTCGATAGTTCATTAATATGCAGTAGGGCGCCATGTCAGTGATGGAAAATTCTTCTTGCTTCACCAAGATACAACATTTTTTACCTGTTATAGTGGGTAATGAGATGTTGAGGGCACGATGCTTTCAGGATGTTCATTTATATGACATCTGAGAACCGGTGAATGTTTTTATGTTTCCTATAGTGTAGGCTATTATGAACTAGACACTGATTACTAAGCGGAACCTGCGGGAAGCAAGTGGTGCAGGACAGGGCGGTTTGACACAAGTTTCTAGTACTATTTCTACTAGTAATAGGAAAACGAATATGTATTTCCCTCATGGTGGAGTTACTAGCTAGAATATTTCATCAGGTGGCCCGATAATGTGTTACCAGTGTGGTAATGAGGGGCAAAAGAGACATCAGTGTCCATGTGACCTAGTGGAGTGCCGAGCTTGTGGCAAGACATGCCATCTGTAGGGCTTTTGTAGGAAATTTCCACTAGTTGATAGTGATAGGGGTATTGTACGGACTCTGCATGCAGGCGCAAGGCCAACAGCTTCATACCAGTTAGGGAATTGGAATACGTCAGGACGTTCAGGCCAAGGAGTTGGGCGTGTCCGTGGTTTCCAGACACCAAGATCTCAGAGATAGAATGGTGGGTCAGCTCAGGGTAGCGAGGTCGTGTCATAAGGCTGCGGCACTGGGCCATCATATGCAGTGCAACAGACCAGACATGAGCAGTATCTCGGACCTTCCATTATCAGAGTTACTATTCGTGTTTCTTCTTTTTTATATGAAGTACTTTTCAATTTTGGTGTTACACATATCGTTATATCTATCCCCATTATAGAGATCATTATCCCTCTATTTCTTATTCTTCTAATTTCATGATTCTAGAAACTCTGTTAGGGATTAGAATTGCTAGTGTGCGTCAGTCCAGGGAGTCCCCTCTAATGGGTGGTGGGTGTCACTTTCTATGGGACCTCTATGTCGTAGAGATGACAAGTTATGAAATCATTCTTGGGATGGACTTGTTGGTACCCTTTCGAGCCTTTGAAGATTGATATCATCATAGGGTGAGTTTCAAGTCACCATAGGGGAGAGTGTTCCAATACAAGGGCGAATGGGATGTCCGTGAATGCTGTGCTAGACCTGAGCATCATGGGAGAGGTGGAGTGACGACCTAGATTGCGAGTTTATATACGGATGAATAGGGAACTTTTTGAAGTATTCCCCTCTAGTGGTTGATCATTTCAGGGATGTCTTCCAACACAAATTCTTAGGTATTACTCTGGAGTGAGAGGTGGATTTCTCTAATGAGCATTTCTTAAGAGGGACACTAATGTCTATTCCTCATTATTGGTTGTCTGCACAAGAGTTTTAGGAGTTCAAGAGGCTGTTGGAAGAGTTGCAGGCAAGGGGTTTTATCTGACCTTGTACTTCATCTTGGTTTTTTCCTGTCCTCTTTGCGAAGATCGCGGATGGTACTCTCAGAGTCTGTGTGGATTATCGGAAGCTAAACCATTTGATGGTCATGAACTAATATCTCTTTCCAACTATTGATGATCTTTTTGATCATTATCATGGAGTAGGAGTGTTATCAAAGATTGACATGAGATCCGGATATTATCAATTTCACATTAGACCATTGTACATATTTCATATAGCCTTTCGGATTATATATGGTATATACGGGTACTTGGTCATGCTGTTCGGACTCACAAACTCACCAACAGTTTTCTTGGCTTTGATGAATACAGTGTTCCACCCGTATCTATATTCTATTGTGGTAGTGTTCATGGATGATGTCATGGTGTACTCTCACACTCAACACAACCATGCCACCCATCTTGAGATCGTACTGAGTAACTGAGAGAGAATCTATTATATTCTTTGTTCTCTAAGTGACACTTTTGGATGGACCAAATTCACTTACTGGGTCATATCATCTCATAGGTAGGACTTACGGTAGTCCTAGAGAAAGTGAGAGCAGTTGTTTCATTGGAGCATCTGAAGAACATGTTTGAAATATTTAGTTTATTGGGGATGGTTGGTTACTACAAGGGCTGTATACAGAACTCCTCCCACTTATTAGTGCAGTTGACGGGTTTGACTAAGAAGGGTGTGAAGATCATTTGGCCATAAGCTTGCGATACTTCCTTTCATGAGCTGAAGGGGAGGTTGAAATCTGCACATGTCTTGACACTTCCATATCAAGGGAAGAGCTATACAGTTTACTATGATGCATTGGGTATTGGGCTCAGAGTAGTGTTGATGCAGGAAAATTGAGTAGTTGCGTACGAGTCTTAGCAGTTGAGGCAAAATGAGAGGAATTGCCCGACACATGATCTCGAGTTCGCTACAATTGTTCATGTGTTATGCTATTGGAGACATTATCTATTCTGAGAAACATTTGTGGGGTTTATGGACCACAAAAGTTTTAAATATATCTTTAGCCAGTGTGACCTGAATTTGAGACAACAAAGGCGGGTTGAATACCTTCAGTACTTTGACTTTGATCTTTCTTATACACCTGGTAAGTGTAATGTAGTTGCTGATGCACTAATTAGGAAGACATAGATATTGGCTATGTAAAAGGCCAGTTATGAGTGATTGCTCATGTATTTGTTCTATAAGATGCAATTGGAGGTTCAAGATAGTCAGAGATGAGCCCATCTTTCATCCTTCAATATGTCTTCTACCCTCCTGAATAGAGTGAGTATGAGACAGCTATCGGATTCAGAAAACCTAGTTCTACGTTATTCGTTGGCAAGTGATGACCCTCCTCCTAGTTAGACTATAGGTGATGATAGGGTATTGAGTATCCATGGACGATTGTGGGTTCCATGTAATATACATGAGTAGTTGATTCAGGAGTTTCATGCTTCATCTTGGGCAGTGCATCCCAGATACACCAAAATGTACCGTGACTTGAGATGTCAGAATTGGTGGCTGGGTATGAAAAGAGAGGAAGATGGTTTTTTATGAGATGTCCCACCTGTCAGTAGGTGAAGGCAGAGCATCAGAGGTTAGTCAAATTGTTACAATAGTTACCCATTCTGGAGTGGAAATTAAATGATTTCACGATAGAATTCTTGACTGGGATACCGAGGTCACTATGAGGAAAAGATGCCTTATGGGTTGTTTTGTACATTCTTACTAAGGTAGCTCAATTTTTTCTAATGAAAGAGACCTTTAGGGTTGATTAGATCGAGAAGTTTTCTATCCAATAGCTAGTACGTCTTCATGGGGTCACTCATTTTATCATTTCAGATAGGGACACACATTTTACCTCTAGTTTCTGGAAGAGATTTTAGAGGGCACTGGGTACACATGTTCTTCTTAGCACAGCTTACAACCCTCTGAACGATGGCTAGTTAGATCGTACGATACATGTGCATGAGGACATGTTGAGTTCATGAATCCTAGACTTTGGGGGCTCTTTGAGAGAATCACATACCCCTGGTCGAGTTTTACTACAATAATAGATTTCAAGAATCTGTTGAGATGGAACCTTATGAGGCTTTATATGGTAGGCCATGCCGATCACCCCTGTGCTAGTTGGAGGAAGTTGAGGCAGATTTACTGGGACCACGTCTCATGCAGGAGACATCAGAGAAGGTCCAGTTGATTCAAAAGCAGATGACTACAACACAATCTTGTCATAAATCTTATACTGATCGCTGTAGATGACCCTTCGAGTTTGTGGTCAGAGATCAGATTTTCATGTGTGTTTCATCTAGGTTGGGACACATGCGTATCAGGAGATAGGGAAAACATTCACTAAGCTTTGTGAGGCCATTGGAGATTCTGGAAAGAGTTGTGCCAGTTTCCTATCAGTTTCAGTTACCATAGTGGTACCAGTCCATGCATGATGACTTTCATGTATCTCTGCTGGGTCATTATCACTCAGACCCATCTAACGTTTTTCATGCTGAGGAGGTTGAACTACAGGTTGATGAATCCATTGAGGAGAGTCTGATTCATATTGTTGATAGGATCTCAATGTTTCTACGAGGCTGGTCAATTCCTCTCATATGGGTGCAATGGAATCATGGCCAAGTACAGGATGAAACCTGGGCATGGGAGACCGACGTACATGCTCAGTGGCCACAGTTGTACTCAGCTTTATCTTTACCACCCTGGGAAGGGAAAATTGGGGAAGAATTGGTTTAATGGGAAGTGTTTATGAGAACCCAGTTCTTATTCACGAGGTATGGGTTTCTTCTTTTCCTTTTTCCTTAACTATTTTTGAGAAAATAAGGAAAATGTGGAAAAATGCCAATTTTTGTGGGTACACACCATGTACTTTTCCACACGCCAGGTTCTTTGTCTATGTGGGATGAGTACACAGGGCGTGTAGGCTTGTCAATGATGGAGGGTGTAAAAAGTTACTACATGATGTGTAATCAGTTGGTAGGTGCAGTGGGAGTAGCTGCCATCGGAATGATAGTACATGATGTGTACTCAGTATTACACGTCGTGTACTAATGGAAACAAATGAACAGTGAGGCGATGGAATGTAGCCATCTAGGGAATAGTTAAAAATGAAAAGTACACGTCGTGTACTTGATATTACATGCCGTGTAGTTGGGTTTTTTTGTTATAAATGGGAAGTATCCCCCTCATTTGGTAGAGGATGCAGTGGGATTGTTTGGAGCGCAGGAGACATGGCTAGATCTTGGAATTTCTCCTGATCATACACCAAGACATGGATTCCATCCCCAATGGATTCGTTTGAACCTAGTGGGTGAGTTATTCACTTTACTTGTCTGATTCATCAAATTATTTCTTGAGGGGATGATATTTGAGTTTTAATGGGAGACCATTGTTCCCAGATCTATGACGTTCTCAGGTGTTTCGGGAGGCGTCGTTAACAAATATTAATTAGAGGGGATATGGTAGGTGTTCTGATGTTTAATCGATATTTCTAGATGTTTTTCAATACAATTGTGCTATGTTCCCATGTTTGGGGTGTCATATGTATGAGTCCTTGACTGATAAAATACCTAGAATTGCATAGGTAATTTAATTAATATGTATAAACTACAGTTTGGGATCTCTATATTGGTCCAGGGCCACCCCGTGGGTGTGTTTCCCGTGTTTAGTTGTTTGGCCATGATACCTGAGGGTATGCCATGATTATAAGATGCATTGAATTTTCATGAGATAAAATTTATATATAAATGCTTGCTCTTTCATTGGGATCATCCCGATTACTTTTTTTTGTTCTATTTGCTGATGGCATGGCCTGAGGGAAAGGTTCTATTCACCTGAGGGAAAGACCTGAGGGAAAGGTTCTATTCTCATGAGGGAAAGGGATGAGGGCAAGGCCTAAGGGAAAGGTTCTATTCTCCTGAGGGCATGTCTTGAGGACAAGGTTCTATTCTCCTATTGTCAAGGTTCTATTTGCCTAAGGGCAAGCCCTGATGGTGTGGTACCTTTTTTGGCCTGAGGGTGTGGTTACTTGTTTTCCCGGATGGCATTATTACATGTTTAGCCTTAGAGTTTGGATACAAGTTTGTCCTGAGGGTCTGGTTACATGTTTGGCATATGGGCGTGGTTACTTGATTAGCCGGAGGGCATGGTTCAATTATCCTGAGGGAAACAATTCTTATATTTGAGGACATTATTTACTTGGAATATTCAATGTGATGATTTATGATTTTATACCTACCATGCTAAAGTATAGTCTTGGAATTTTTAAATAATAAAAAATGGAAATGGATGTGGTATGAGTGGCTTCTTTTGAGTACTTCCTAGTTTACTGAATTTTCATTATTGCAAACTACAGTTGCACAAATTCACTGTCAGTTGGGCACGGTCCTTTGATTGTGGCCTACTAGGATTTATTTATCACAACATCATTAGGTAATTTCTTGGGTCCAAACAGATTATATTGATTCAGGTGTTGATAAGGGAAAGGGTCCCTATAGATGTACTTGATTGTTGCAGGCGAGTATGAGCGCATGGAACCGAGCTTAGGCTTTCTATGCTGTTGAGTTCCTACTACACTATGTTTCTTTGATTTCTATATTAATACCCAATATTGTATTGTATTAGACTGAATTGAGTCCTATTTTATCTACTTTCTTAGACTTAGGGACATATTTAATCATTATATATATGGCTATTGGTCATTTATTTTACTTCTATATCGTTTTTCATTTCAGCATGGTATTGTTTTCTGCTTCCGGTTTTGTAAGATTATATTTTGTTATGTTGTGATACAATTTGACAAATGAGGGCATAGTTTCCCCACTATTGGACATAGGCCCATGCTTCTAGTTGGTAGCCCCTGGCGTTTGGGGAAATGTGCTTAAGGTCATTTGACCAAACGAGTTCGGGGCACTTGTTGAGTGGCACCCAGATCCGAGAAGTCACAATAGATCTTTAAATAAATAAAAATTATCATTTTCACATACTTTAACAAATTCTCTAGGTTGTGTTCTTCCCAAAAAAAACAACTCATGAGTCCTTTATAAGTGAACTAAAGGAGATATTTCGAAGAAGAACTAATCACTTTAAATGATCACTCTCTTTTCAAACTCTTCAAAACCTCATAAAAATCATTTATTAAAATCATAAAACAATAAATTGAAAATAAAAAATGATGAAACGTTATTATTATTATGAATACATCAATATATAGCACATTTCGCATCTAACAAGAAGTGAAAGTATCGCCCATGCGTACATTTGACTTACCGTAATGACATAACTATACAATTCATCTTCCATAACAACTATTTATGAGTACAATTATGATTTATTTCATTTATATTTATGATATTTATGAAACTATTATAATTATTTAATTTTAATATCATAACAACATTTTAACCACAGAATATTTTCAGAAATGATAATGTCACTCGTGTGTACTTATGACTAAACATCTCCATGATGCGATGTGATTCATGTCTCATCTATATTTCACATGGGTGGTAATACCGATAAATTTTTATTAATAAATATTAAATATATTTTATAAAATACATTTTTAAGTATATTATATCATACACATTTCATTATTATAATATGAAAATGAAATTAAAGAAGCATCCAAGTGTACATACAACCAACTATCTCTATGAATGGTGTATTTCATTTGCTATTTTTATCCTTTATAAATAACTATAAATACATATATAATGAATATATATGATATTTTTATCATTTTTATAAATATTTAGATTATTAAATAATGATCTATGTATGAGGACCAATAATAACATTTCAAAACATGTGTGAGAAAAAGTGATTGTTACTAGAAACATTACTTAAACATTTAATTATTAATATAAATGTAATATAGAGTCAAAAGTAAGCCATATATAGTATTATATAAAATAATATCGCCATTTAATAGATTTATAATAAATTTATATTTATTATATTGTAGATTTTCAGGAGTATGTTGGGATTCATGACGAACGGTAATGGAATTTCACCTGACTTTTTATTTCTAGGAGACACATTCCATATTCATCACTCAGTTCTTTTTCTTGTGTGTATATACTCACCAATGATATGTTTTATCATTAAATTAATTTATTTTATGATATTATAATCATTAATTTATGTTATTATTTATTGGGTTTCACAATTCTAAAGCTTCTCATGTATTAAGGGATTTATGCTTCACTTTTATTTATATGGGACACATGACATATACAATATTTTCGTTTCTACATGGTGTATATACATCCCATTAATTTTATTGATTAATATCAGGAATATTATTATATATTATTATCCATATAATTTTATTTCTTCAATTTGGAATTATTTTCTACTAATTGTAAAGTGATGATCATTTATTTCACAATCACTTGAACATTTGGGATTGTTTTATTTTAAGTGTCTTTTTGGGAATATTATCTTCCATGTCCATTTTTTCTAAAAAAGCCCATTTTTACTATTATTTTATGGATTTTTAAAGTTATAATTACCTCTTTTTTTTATTTCACAATACTATTTGAATGGAATCATTTTTTTCATTTTCCAAACATGGTACATTGTGACATTCCAAGAAAAATAATGTAATTAATGTTCTTTTAAACTATACTGCATGAATGAAATTTTTATCCATAAAAACCCTTAATGATTAGAAGTTTTATTTAAGATATTATATGTTTATTTTCAAATAAAATGTTTTATTATAAATTTATATAAAATTTTAATAAAATATAACATTTTAAAAATATATAGGATATTTTCCTGAAATATAATTTTAATGTGATCTCAAAAAATTACGTTACATCTATGATATTGTTATTTTATGTTACCTAATATTTAATATGGATATGATTCTGTGCTAATATTATTATTTTTTTATAATATTGGATTATTTTTATGATGTAATGATATTTATGAAACATATTTATTTTCTATGTCTTTTGTTTTGATTAAATGATGTTTGTAAACTCAATTTCATTCTAGTGGTTATGATATGATGAATTATTTATGTTCTTATGGAAAAAATATAAAAAATTTTAATTATGTGATGGTTAGGACCTATATCTCCTACCAGTTCATTGATTAAAATTTATGCCTCATGAGATAATTATAGAAACTAGTAGATTTCCTTGATCCAACGTAGATGATAGGGAAACTTTATCCACTATGGGAAGGTGGGGAAACCTAGCCCATTTCAAGGAAAGGACTATGACTAGGGATGTTGGTGTGTCCCTCCCAATAGGTTTATCCCCAATGAAGTTACCTATTAGTTATTGGTAATGCATCATGACTTACAGCGAATACTATTACTTTTTTATGTCTATTCCATATATTGTATGACTTATTTTTATATTATGATTTCTTGGATTATTCCCTAGAATTCCTTATTATTTTTCTGTTGAACAAAACCAATGTTTATGCCACATCTCATATTTATAATCATTTATATAAAAGGTATGATATTATAATGTTTGGATCATGTTATCATACCCTTATGCTTATGATATGATTTTATATCTTCCATTTTTACCTTTACTGGGCATATAAGGCCACCCTTTCTTATGTTTCATTTCTTCATGTTATAAATAGATGTTTTAACTATGAGTTAAAAAGGGGATGATATTTAAAGTGCATGTTTAATAGAAATCACCAAATTATACTAATTTGTTCCATGTTTCCAAATACACTAATCTATTATGGCCCTTAATCATGTTTTTGTGTATTATGATCAATATTCTTCTAAAAAGACTTAATCAACGTGTATGAATAGTATGGTTCATTAACTGAATCATGATGGTTTATACAAAAATGTATCATAGATTTTTTTCTTAATATTATTAATTTTTTAATGGTAGATATGAAACCTAAAAATGAGTCGGGGCTTGTGGGGGATAATTGACTGGTGAATCATTGACACCATTTTTGTTTGTGAGGATTTATTAACAAGGAATTGGATTTCATTTCTTGTTTTCTAGTGTTATATTTGGGTGATTAAACATGGAAAAATGATCACAAAGTTTGGGTTTATATCGTAAGCCCAATAATGGAAAGGATAATTGGTAGGTGATTTTGATCATGACATAGATACCCTACGGTTGTGGTTACCCTATGATGTTTTGGGGTTAGGAATACATATTTTTTAGGACATACAAGTATAGAACTAAGATATTTATTATATATATTATTGGTTTACTAAGGAAGGTATGTTTGGATTCATGGACTATTTAGTTCTACTTATTTTATTGAAATTTTATAAGATCAACGGTACCATGTTTTGGTGTTCATGGTTTAATAATGGAAGTTATGTGATTGGTTTCCATGCAATAGATCACTGCATTATGTATTATACATGTTTCTGAATAGTTTCATCTTATATTACCTGGCATATTTTAACAAACATGTGTGAAGGTCATTATGTAGTTTAGGAAAATTTCCATATGATCGTTGGGGGTGTCTCATGTTAGTGTGGGGATTTTTGTGTGTTTAGATGTTGTTAAAGAATGCAACTATCATGTGTGGTTTAGTATGAGTAGGATTGATCACAAGAAATGGTTGGAGAAAATAATTATAGTTGGGAGGGAACCATATGCCATATGATGTTATGATCCATGTTTTATCTGGTTTCTTCTGATCATATGGTTATATTCCATTGATTAAGGGCTTGAAAGCATTTTTTGTCTCTAGATTGTCACATAAGTGTGATCTATATAAGAATGTATGACCATTGATTTTGTTATAGGTTAGAACATATGACATGTTAGTGTAAATTATGGTTGAGATGAAATTTTATGAATACTTATAGTGTGGGGAATGTCCTATTTGTAAAAGATGATTAACCCTAGTGTCTGTGGCATTATGATATTTTTGATACCGTTTAGTTGGTTAAAACGAGGTGTTTGATGCCCCATTTCATAGGGCGAAGCTCGAAATCTACTTCACCACTACGGATTCCCAGGGTGAATAATATCTATTTTGTGGGTCTAATTATGTTCTATATCTCGAATGGTTGATAAAATTAAGGTAATTTCGAATTTTTGTTCTTGGGTAGTTTTAAGGTGAAAATTGAAATTTCCCATGTCTGATGATATTTTATAATTTCCACAACCAATTCATTGGTCTTGAAATAGGGGGATTACCCTAAGATATGAGTTTGGTATTATTCTAAGTCATTTTAATGTTCATAGATTATTTAAAATTTTATTAATTAAAAGTTGATTATTTACATATGGTTATAATTATTGAATATTTTGTTTTGAACATCATATTCAAATTATAACTCATTAGTTGAGTTCATAATGTTGGATTATTACTATGTGAGGTATAACATTATGTTAGACTTTGGTGGTGGTCCATTTCCCCCTTTTCTTTTTTTCTTTTCCTTTTCATTATATTTCATCATATTCTCCTTTTCATTCCTCCTGTACATGTATAGAGGTGGAAATATTATGGGTTCTTCCATTCTATAGTTCATTAATGAGATAAATTGAAAGGGTGTGAAGAAGATCACATTAGGGTTCATCGAGGAGTTGATTGGGGTATGGTAGATGTGTGGTACATTAACAGGATCAAAGAATTATTTTTTTCTGATGAGGTTCATCTATATTGTATATTTATGATTAAAATCCATATATGTTTTAAGTTTTCTTGTTTTAAAATAATTTATTTATCTGGGTAAAAATGATAATTAATCATGAGTTTTTTTAGGTAATAATTAGTTTTAGAATGTTTTTTGTTTTTTATGTATGGAAAAAAAATCCATGATGTTTTTCATTGAGTAACATTCCATGTGTTCTCCAATTTAGAGTAAGGATAAATATGAGGGTAAAACAACATGTTTATTTAGTAAATTCTATGTGTGAAAAATCTATTTGTGGTCAGCTGAAAGGTCAAACACCCCATGTTGGGGAATGTGGTTGTGTATGGTACACGACCAATGCACATGTATAGTATATGACCACAGGTTGTTTAGTGGTTCATCCAGTTCCCATCTGGTGTTCATGATAAATAACATATATCGACTATATGGACTGAGCCTTAATAATTTTCTAATCATAAATTAAGTCAAGAACTTAAATTGATGATCTTTTCTGGTTTAGAGTTTTTTTTGAATTAGGCCATAACTATTACATTACATATCAAAAATTAAAAAGTAGACACTTCTAGATAGTTTCTATTTTCATCATAAAAAAAAACTCTTAAAAAAAGAACAAGTATAGGTCCACATATTTGATAGAATGAATTTTCCATGATCCTATCCTTGACCCCATTCTTCTTTAAGTCTCGTGAAAAACATTTCAAAAAAACTAGGGATGAGCATAAAAATTACAGTATGGGTTATAAAATAAAGAAAGGAAACATTGACCCATAAATAAATACATATTATTAAAACCATATTTTAAAATCATAACATACCTCATGAAATCATAAGATTTATGAATAACACACCAAAATCCTAAATCATACAGGTAACATATCGAATACATAAAATACAAACATTATAGATTTCATAAATACGTAGAGAATTATTCTTTCAATACCCATTATACTATATACCCTATATCTCATAGGAAAAACATTAACGTTTACCTCTGTCACATTATCCAATGATTTGGAGAGCTATCTCTAGCTCACCCGCCAATGGTTTATCATGGAACCACCCATATATGTAAAAAATACACAAGATCCATAATATATTCATAACCCATAAAACAAAAAAAATTAAAGATATAATTTCTAAATTGCAATCACAATTTATCATATAAATATATTGACATAATAAATGCATTATAAAACAATTTTAAAAACCATTTAATATATTTAATAAAGATATTTTTGAATCAAAGAGTTCTATAAAACAATGATTATTTTAAAATAATTAAAATTTTAAAACATTAAAGTCCATATAAATAATTCCTTAAATCCATTTTGAAAACAGGGTCATTAATGAGAAATATTTATAAGAATAACTCATTAAAACATTTAAAAAATGTTTTAGTTAAAGAGTCACTTTCCACATGAATGAATACAAGAATACGAATAATTATAGAATAACATTTAAAAAGATTATTATATCATTAGAATATTGAGACTAATAATATAAAAAGTAAAAGGGTAGTATATACACCATATAAAAGTGAATTCAGGTAGAAAAGCAAATATATCTCAATGGAATGTAAATTGAGTCAAAGTCCCTTACCAAGATCATATATTTAGATTAAATAAAAATCAATGACATAATTATGTGTGAAAAATATAAATACACCCAATATAATTGGATATTAGTTGTAAAACCATTAGAGTTAATTAAAAAATATTCATTGAACAACATAATAAAGAAGTATAAGATTAACCCAAATAATTGGAATTGGTTTAAGAAGTTCCCTTAAAGAAATTCGACATCCTAACAGCATCACATTAAAATTCAGAAAATGAGTTGATGAGAGAGAATTTTTTTTATAATCCCATAGAAATTCAATTTAAATCCATAAGGATATAGAAAAATGTATCCCAACATTTTATAATTTAAATTTAATGTCATAAGATAAAAGATGTCTTTGACTGGAAGAGGAGGGTGAAATGTTCCCTTACCAAGTTGGAAACGTATGAAACATACACCACAAGAAATATGGAATATATGATGAAGATGTAAAAACCCATTAGGTAAATTGTATTACACAAAGAATACAATAATTTTATGTAAATATACCACACAAAATGAATTAGTGGAAAAGATAGCATGAATCACACTGGAATAAAAAGTGAGTTTAAAACTACTTACCACTTTGTAATCAATCAGGTCGTATGAAAAAATTTAATAAACACAAAATGAATCACAGAATAAAATTAATATATAATGAATAATGTTATTATATATCAAATGGTATTACATCGTACACCATATTAAATAAATAAGTGATGAACAATAGAAATATCATGGAATAAAAGTGAGATAAGAAACCCCATACATCATGTCGGACATGACTTGTTTGTTCCTTGTTCATTCTGAATAATAAACTTATGTTAATTTATACTTGATATAGAACCATTTTAATGTTTATTATTCCTTTTATATCACTTATTACCTTTCTATAACAATTAGTTATTTATTTTATTTCGTCTCAGACATATTTTTGATGTTCGGTACTTGAGTCATAAATGAACATGTTATAATTAAAAATTATCCTTGTGGAAAAAAGTATATTGTGTCCAGAATCATATTCATGATTTAAAGATAATATATATAATATATATGTAGTATACATATATTTATATATTTGTGTGTGTTTATAATTGTACCATTAATGGAGAAGGTAAGCCGCTCGTACGCATGAACGCTACTTTCATTTTTTCCATTTTCAGAAGGAGTGGAAACTAAAGGATAGATAAGTATATTGTAATTATAGTTTAATTTCACATGATATATATGTTTCATATTTCGTTCACATCATCCTTTATACATTTCATGTATTTCATGAATGAATCATATCACCATGAGTGGGTGGTAGTCTGTACTTACAAAAATGAAATTATCGTGTCTACAAATATTGGAAATCATAAAGGTATGTTTGTAAAGAAAATTACAAAATCATATAGAAATCATAAAAATAATATATATAAAATATAAATAAAGTTCCATAATAATGTCCACAATTAGAGATGGATGGAGAATATTGAACAATCATCGTTTCGTGGGGTAGTAGTTCGTCGTCCACAGAAATAGGTTGATATAAACCCATTAGATGGAGGAGTGTGGAATTGTAGATCTAATACTTCTCATAAAAACAACCTAGTATATTTAATATTTTGGTGTGTTATAAAAATAAATAAATAAAAATATTTTAGGGGTTTGAAGAAGGAAAACAAAACAAAATACCTAAAGAGAATACATTAACATTAAATCGGGAAACTCCCTTTGGTTTGAACCAAAATGAATTATTGAAATGCATTATTCCTATAAAAAGACTTCTTGGAGGTTGATAGGGTTTATGGAGATTAATTGGGCATATTATGGAATTGAAATGGGGTTTATAGTTGTTATTAATGGATTAGATGTGAGGGAGTTTTATATGGGGGAAGATGGTGCTCTTTAAGAAAGGTTGAAAGTATTATTTTATTATTAATTTTTTTTCAGTTAAAAAATGTCAAATACACATTAAATTGAATTATTAGATGACTCTGATCTGTAAAAAAATAATCCAATAAAAATTGGATAGGTTTATTATTTTTTTAAATTTTTATAATCTTATTTATTTAAATCGTTCATTAATGAGGTAAACACTACATCAATATTGTTTCATAAATTATTTTATTTATTTTTTGTCTAAAAAATATAGAAAAATTAACATGAAGTACTAAATATTTCGAGCTTTCAATTTATTATTTATAGCCGAAGAGATAACTTATATAACCCCATGTAAAAATTTATTTACTGAAATATATATATTTAAGTCATTTTATCCATTACTTTAAATCAATTAATATAGAGTATCATTATCACTCCCAAGTGGCTCCATGGGGTCCTAAAATCGACCCAAGGATGCCCATGGTCAAAAAATTATCAATAAATAGAAACATGACACATGTTAGTGTAATTTAATTTTATTATAATAATATTTGTTTACCCTTATTTACTAGATTTACCCTTTAACCATGGTAAATAAAATATTTACTAAATTAAATATTCATAAGATCTAAAAATAAAAGATACATATTTAAACAATTAAGACCTCCTAATTACAAATATAGAATCCATTTTTTCAAATCGAAAAGTCGTAAGTGTCAAAAATTAATTTAAAATTAACACCCCATGTCAAAACAAAAAAACGGGTTTTTAAATAAATAATAATTATCAAAATATTGACACTTGTTTATGTCCATTTTCAAAGTGAAATTACAAAATATTACCACAATTTGATTAATTGAAAAAATATAAACTAATTACAATTTAAACCAATTCAAGAAACAATCTATCCATATAAATAAATTAGATGAAAACAGTTTTCAATCAAAATGTGATATTTTCACTATTCATTAAAAAATTAACCTAATTAGAAAAATAACAAAATTTCATCCAAACTAAATTTTGATGTCTCAATTCTAAAAAAGAATATTATTTTTTCAAATAGAACATATAAAATTGATAAAAACACTATTTAAAAAGGGTTCACCATCAAAAGGAAGTAAATTGTATTTCTAAATAATATTAGAGTATTTATGCCTAAAATTGGATTCATTCACATATTAGGCCCCTAACATTTATTCGGTAAAAGTATAAAACAGTTAACAAACATGTGTAATCAAATTTTTGTTATTTATGTTCATTCCCCCCAATACAACAGCTATGTGTTATTTATCATTTTAAATATCAATATTATATTATTATTATTATTATTAGTATGAATCAACAATATGAGAGACATAATACATAGGAGAAACACATTGTTGCATGTTGGGTATGCCATTTAATATAGAAACCCCTTTTATGAAAAATTAATTTTTAATTGAAAAATTTTAATAAATATGAAAATTTTCATATTCTTTATTTTCCTAGGATGTTACATCCTTCCCCCCTAATGGGAATTGCATCCTCCCAATTTTAATATTGGGCTTACAAGAATCATTGAAAGTCCCACATCGAAAAATATTCAATTAAACTATCACTTTAAAAGAATTTAAGAAAAGAAAAAATGACACCTGAGACAACCCATACTAGGATTCCATGTTGGAAAACATGGATATGGAAGACAAACTAACTCTCATCATTTAATAAAGAGTGACAACAAACATGATCGTAGAAAGATAACCTCCCAAATACAATAAATTTATGGTTGGGTAATAGCATGATGATAAAATAAATCATATAAGATTTCTTTCATCAAGATCCTTTACATATAGTGGAAGAATATTATTACTGCATAGAACATGATCAGAAGGAAATATACTTACATGAAAAGTAGAGTTTCATCCTTTAACCAAATTTATACCACACACTCATCTTTTCTCCAAAGGTTTATCATTAATGATGGCTTGGTCACTAATTAATTTCTAGAATCAGCTTCTTGAGAATCCTATAATACAAAAATGTTGAACTATATATTTCCCCTGTCTTTATACCTTAACCAAAACAATAATGGTTAGTGCAAGATTATATAATCCCCAAGAAGAATAATCTTTTACAAAAAATAAAAACTTCTTTTAATCATCAAATTTTTTAAACAATACCCAATGTTCAACAAAGACCATTAAATAAACAACGGTCCATAAAATTATTTAATGTAATACGAACAACAATTGAAACCCAAATCACAGAAATATTTAGCCAAATTTTCTTCTGATACAAATCATGACATTTATCTCCAAAAACAGTGGTTACTATTAAAGGATCATACTAAAAATGTAATTAACCAAATCACATATTCTTAATGATAGGTTAATCATTTCAATATATAAACCAAATCATTATAAGCTCACAATAAAATCATGTATTTTTTCAAAATAAAATTCAACCATTTACCCCTCAAATGAAATCCCATATTAATCTATTCAACTTAAGTATAAAATTTTCCAAAAGAGAAAACACCTTTATCATTTAATCACCAAATCATTTTACAATACTAAGGATATCAATTTCAAAAAACATAAGTTCCCTAAATCAACATATTCATGATTTATAAAATCGTCTAACTAAAATTAATTAGTCATACTAACCAGGGTCATCACGTAGTCAAGTGGTAGGCAATAAATCCCAACCATACATTGGTTGTGGGTTTATTTCTCACAGCTTTGTCTAACACGATAGGTTGTCACACGGTTTGGGTGTTTTCGTTTTTCGAAAACTATAAAATTTTATAACATTCCCAAAAAATGATATAATTTTTTCAAAAATAACCATAACATATTTTGTCCACAAATTTTATCTCATACATCACATTTTCACCCCCAAAAGTAATAATCTATAATTTCCTCAAATTAAATGATCATATAAACCCAAATGGTTTCTTATAAGTATATCAACAAAAGAAAGGATATTTCTTGTTTCAATAACATTTTCACATATCAATCTTCAAGGTTACAATTACTAGAAAAATTATTCTAAAGTAATCCCATCATTATTACATTCAAACATATCATCATCCTTAAATCTTTAATTCTTATAATGTAGACATCTTAATCATCAATGATTATTTTAGAACTTTTATCCATGTTTTTTCATATTATTAATTTATAATTCATTCCTACAAAGAAAATCATGCATAATGTCATAATATTTCAGTAATTTCAAAACATAACCTAAAAAATAATTCATACCAATCATATGTAATACTCAGTTTACCCATCTTCAATTGGAATGGAATTAGGAAATGGTAAAAATATATATGTATGATCATGATGATCTGTTCCATGAAACTACTTCATAGGACATATTTTGCATAATTACCCTGCACACCACATTTAAAACATTAAATTGACCCCTCAGAAATAACATCTTTCCCTTTCTTGGAGTCAACCAGATGCTTCCTTTTTTTATGGTGGTTTATTGCTTCATGACATTCATTACCACATCTGAAACATCTTCACGTACCATTGATGCATTTCCCTTATTTTTTCATCCCATATCATTGAAACGAATGATTTTGAATATAAATAACCTTCTGATTATTACCTAAACATCAATTGGGATTCATTTCTTGCATATATGTTTCCATAGAAAAATCACCAAGGTTCAAGTGGTCAATCATGATACTAGATAGTTGGTTATGAATAACCACTAGTGTTCTCACTATAGCTCCTAATTCCTTCAGTTTCCCATTCAAACAACCTCTATATTTTACATCATATCCATTGATACTTTTTTTCCTACTAGATCCATCCATTTACAAAAACAAAAATGTTAGTGTGATTATATCAGTAAAATCATCATATAATATCTTATGAGGAGGGTAAACACTAAGATATACTTATTCATGTTATATTTAACGCATTCAATTTTTCTAAAATAAATATGACTCTTTATAAATGTTAACTATTATGGTTATGTCACTTATGCTTTTAGAACACCCTAACCTATAATGTTATAAAAATAGACCTCTTATAGCCACCATGAGGACCTAGAATTTAATATTACATAATATTGAATATTACATAATATTGAATAATGTTAACAATTCACATTGACGATATTTTTAGGATTAATGTTTTAGAGAATTAGTCTATATCTATTAAATTACATCTCAAAAATTACAATGTAGACACTTCTACATAGTTTACATTTATTTCATAAAATAAAAACTCTTAAAAAAGAAACATGTCTAGTTCCATGTTTTAGACAGCATGACTTTTCCATGATCTCATTTATGACCCTATTAATCTTTATGTCCTGTGAAAAAAATTTAAAAAAAATTGTACGGGCTTAAAAAGATCAGTAAGGGTTATCAAATAAGTAAAAGTAATATTATCCCATCCATAAATAAAAATCAATGAAACCATACTTTTAAATCATAACAAACCTCATGAAATCATAATATTTATGAATAACACACCAAAATAATAAATTATAAATGTAACTTTTGGAATACATAAATTACTTAGATTATATCTTTCACAGATTCATTTGGAGTTACCTTTGGAATACCCATCACAATATATTCCCTAAATCTCTTAATAGAAACATTAACTTTTACCTCTGTCACGTTACCCAATGCATTGGAGAGCTATCTCGGGCTCACTTGCCCTAGGTTTGTCGTGGAACCACCTGTATACATAGAAATGGAAAAGAACCACAAAATATTTATATCCCGTAAGAGAATAATAAAGAAAATATAACATTTCTACATTGAAATCACAATATATCATTTCATGATATTGACATAATCAACCCTTTAGGAAACCATTTACAATACCATGTAAAACATTTAATAAAGAGACTTTTGAATTAAAGTGTCTATACCAATTTGAATCTTTTAAAGGAAATAACATTTTAAAACATTAATGTCTATATAAATATATCATTAAACCCATTTTGAAAAAATGGTCATGAATGAAAAATATTTAGAAGAATAAATCATTATATCATTTAAAAAAATGTTTTAGTAAAAGAGTCACTTTCCACATGACATAAAACTTGAATAATAATAATTATAGAATAAATTTAATCAATGCTTATAATATCATTGGGATAAGTATATTCATGATTTAATATGTCACAGGTAAGTATATATACCATATAAAAGTGAATTGGTGTGTAATAAAAAATAAATCTTAATGGAATGTAAATTGAGACAAAGCCCCTTACAAGGATCATATCCTTAGATTAAAGAAAAAATATAAGACATAATTATTCTTGAAAAATAATATTACACCCAATATAAGTTTATATTAAGTGTAAAAAATAAGAGGTCATTCACACATATTAATTGCACAATATAATCATGAAGTATATGTTTAACCCAAATAATTGAAATTCGTTTAGGAAGTTCTCTTACAGAAATTCAATAGCCTAATGGTGTGACATTGAATTTAAAAAATTTAGTTATTGAGAGAGGAAACTGTCTCTCATCCCATGGAAGTAAAATTTATCATAATATATTTATATATATATATTAACATATCCTAACATTTGATAATTTAAATTTAAGGACATAACATAAAAGAAGTCTTTAATTTGAAGAGGAGGTTGAAATGACCCCCTACCGATTTGGTAACTTATGAAACATAAACCACATGAAAGAAGGAATGTAAGATGAAGATGTAAATACCCATAAGGTTATGTATATTAAAATAATAATAAAATTATGTGCAGTACATACACTAAAAAAATGGAATAGTGGAAAATATTGAATGAATCTCACAGGAATAAAAAATGGGATGTAAACCTCTTACAACATTGTAATCAATTGTGTCATATGAAGAAATGTTAATACGAAAAAAATGATTCACATAATACCATGAATATAATGAGAATAATGATAATATATATCAAATTTCAGTACACAATACACCACATATAATAAATATGTGTTTAACAATGGAAATCTCACGGAATTAAAAGTCGGATAAGAAACCCCTTACCTTGTGTCAGACTTGAATCGTTTGTTCATTATTCTTAATAAACAATATACATAAGTAAAATTATACCTTCATCAGATCCTTTTAAATTTTATTATTCATTTTATATCCCTTATTACATTTCTAAGATAATTTGTTAATAATTTGAGTTCATATAAGACATTTTGTTGATGTTTAGAACTTATGGAAAAATAAACTTCTTATAATTACAAATTTTCCGTATGGACAAAAGTAAATTATCCCTAAAAGCATATTCATGATTTAAATATAGTATATATAATATATATGAACTATATATATTTTTTATAATAGTATATAACATTTTTAGATAAGGAATGAAATAAACTATGAATGGAGACAGTATGTCGTACGTACGCATGAACACTTCTTTCATTTTATTCCATTTTCCAATGGAATAGAAACTAAATGATACATAGGTATATTGTAATTATAATATATTTTCATATGATATATATTTGACATAATTTCAATAACTCCATCATTTATATGTTCATTGTATTTCATGAATGATTCATGTCACATTGAGGGCCGCTATTCTGCACTTCGTCAAATGAAATAATCATGTTTACACATATTGGAAATAATAAAGGTATGATTTTAAATAATAATTAGTGAATCATATAAAAAACATGAAAATATTATATATAATATATAAATTCAGTTCCATCATAATTTCCACCATTAGAGGTTGTAGGAGAAGATTGAAAAATCATCGTTTCTTGAGGCATTAGTTCATTGTCTACTAAAATAATATGTTCATTACCCATTAGATGGAGGTCCGTGGAGGTGTAGTTAGAATAATTCCCATAAAAACATCCTAGTATATTTAAGATACATGGTATGTTATAAAAAAAATTAAATAAATAGATATTAGGGGCTGGAGAAGGAAAATAAAATAGAATAACTTAAGAGGAGATGTTACCTTTAGATCGGGCTATACCTTTTGGATTGAACAAAAAGGCATTATAGAAGTTCCTTCTGCCTATGGGAATGCTTATAGGAGGAAGATAGATATGTAGGGAGATTAATTGGGAAGAGTGTGGATGATCCAAGGGGCTTGAGTGGTGTGTGTAATGGGTTAGAGGTGAGGGATTCTTTATAAGGGGGAGTGCATTCTCTTTAGGGTGGTTTGAAAGTATTATTTTTTTATAGACTTATTTTCTGTTTCAAAATGTCCAAAACACATTAAAGTTGAAGATGAGATTTCTCTTATTATAAATAAAATAATTAAATATGAATTGGATAGGTTATGGATATTATTTTAATTTTTATTATCTTATCTATTTAAATCATTCATTAATAAGGTAAACACTTCATCCTTATTATGTCATAAATAATTTTATTTATTTGATGTCAAAAAATAAAAAAAATACCAAAATGTAGGAAATTGTTTAATATTTCAAATGATGATTTATATTTTAATAGATAACTTATATATCCCCATTTAAAAAATGATTTACTAAAACATATAGTTTAAAGTCAATTTTTTCTTTTCATTAAATCAATTAATATAAAGTCTAATTATCACTCCCAAGTGGCTTCATAGGGTCCTAAAATTGACCCTAGGATTCCCATGGCCAGAAAGGTATCTTCCAATAGGAATATGACGCATGTTATGCTAATTTTATATTATTATAATAATATTTCTTTACATTTATTTACAAGATCTACCCTTTAACCATAGTATATAAAATATTTACAGAAATTAATATTCATAATGTCTTAAAATAAAAGTTTTATATTTTCAAATTATGGATCTCTTGATACCAAATAGGAATCTATTTTTCCAAATTCAAAGAACATAAGTGAAAGAAATTAATTTAATTATAATTACCATTGTCAAAACAAAAAATGTGTTTTTTATGAAATAATAACTACTAAAAGATAGACATATGTTTATGTCCAATTTCAAAGTGATATTACATCCAATGACCAAAATATGATTAATTGGTAAAAATATAATCTAAATACACATTAAAACCAATTAAAAGATAATATAACCATATAAATAAATTATATGAGAAGGTTGTTTAGAATTAAAATGTTTAAATTTTCACAATTCTTTAAAAACTATCTTTATCAGAAAAATAAAAAAATATCAACCAAACTAAATTTTGATGTCCCGATTTTTTTTTAAAAAATATTTTGTCTAATATAACAAATAAAAGTAAAAATAACAATATTTATAAAGGGTTATCCATTATAAGGCTGTAAATCGACTTTTTTAAATAATATTTTAGTATTTATGCTTAAAATTAGATTTGTTCACATTTTAAACCTCTAAAATTTATTGTGTAAAAGTAAAAAAATTAACAAAAATGTGCAATAATATTGTAGTTAGTTCTATTCATTCACACTAGTACAATGTATATGCATTAGCTACCATTTAAAATATTAAAATTAAAACTTTTCCAGAATGACTCATCATTGTGTGCAATATATTACATCAGCGGAACCCATTATTATGTGTCGGTTACACCGTAGAACATAGCATTCCACAAAAGTAAAATTAATATTTAATTCAAAAATGTGAATAAATATAAAAATGTAATATACTTTATTTACCTTGGATGTTACATCGACATTATGTTCCAAGTAGGCATGGTATATAATTCATAATTTATATTCTAATATCGGTAGCGGTTGTAACACCCCGACCCCAGTTACCTAGAGTCAGTGCATTATTACATAATATTGGCATGATAACAACAGATCAAGTCTCGAAAGACCAATTATTGTAGTATTCTTGGAAACACTATATACATTCATAAAGTTTCCATTACAACATAAAGTGAAAACTACAACATCATCTTGTCTCCACATCCATATCCCCTTATACTATCCCTGTAGGTCATTCGTAAAATACATTCTTCACATCCTAGAAAAAATAAAATATAGGAAGGGGTGAATTCAAATGCCCAGTAAGGATAACAATATAGCAGAAACTTTTATAAATAAGAATAAACATTTACGGCAATGGATAACTAAAACAAAATCTTTTTAAACTTGAACATCAAAATAATATGGTAAAAATAAAATGAAATAATTAAATTTACTTATTCACATGAATATTCTACTAGTCGAATAATCACATGCAATATCAGTAACCACTTTCATAATGATGGAATGCATAATTCCAGACTATCATAACCATATAGCCAAGGCCTCGTGCCAATACTACAAATATGATTTTTTCAAGGCCTTATGACAAGACACTATTTAATCTCATGAGACCTACTGATGCATCAAAAAGCTATAGCGGGCTCCACCAATCACTTATTAAGTCCAATACATTCCTCATATGAACAGGTTTAAAAATAACATAAATATTCGTATTAAAATAAGCATAAAAAATAACAAAACATTCCCTATAAAACAAGAATGGTATAAAAATAACACATCCATAGTCAAAAATATCACAAAACCTTCGATACAATATGGAATTTTTGTATCACAAAAAATCAACATCAAATAAGCTTAAAATCTATCAAAGGATGTTGACATAGATGAAATCAAAACTATTTGGGAGAAATATCTCTTTTTTTGAAATCATTTGAAAATAACATACTTATAAAATAAAACATTTACTTTGAAATTTTTTTAATAATATTTTAAGGGAAGATTCAAAGATTTTACAACAGCGTAATATAGCCTTACCCACCGTATAAGTTAAAAAAGACATTCTTACCTTAATTCTGTCGAAAAGGTTAAAAAAGACCTTGTTTAGAAAATGACAGAATGATTCCTTTATAAATGTCTTATAAAAAGTCAAAAAGGGTATAAATGACTTTATCCCATATTCTTTAAAATATTAATAATTATTTGAAATACATTTTTAAGAATCATGGATGTGGATGATAAATAGGTCCCAGTAGATAATTACGTATAAACAACCTCAAATAATGAACAGATTGGGAAATAAACCCTTACCTTGTACTTTTACTTGGTTGAGGGTAGGTTAACATTATGTATAATGGTTAAATAATTGTTATTAAATTAAAAAAGAATCATTTACATTAATATGATATCATATATGATCTTTTAACATTGATTTGTTAATAATATCTTAGTATTATCATTGTTTCGGGTGTTAACTTACTCATTTTATTTTATATGTTTTGTTACGTATGTCGTGTTCGTTATGGATAGGATGTAACTTATTCATATCCAGAATGATATCAAGTCCTTAAACATTATTTTTAATCTTTAAATTATAATTATTCTTGAATGGATATGATGGGGAATGAATCTCCTTACGATCGTGGATACGGTAGTCCGTACGTACGCATGAGCGACAATATCATTCTTTTGATATTAAAATAATATATAATTAGATGGTATATCATATATACAGAATAATTATCATGTTATATTTATTATTTAAATTAATTAAACATCATTATTATACACATCCAAATAATAATTTATTGAATAACAATTTCACCACGACGTGGAGAGGGTAAGTCGTACTTACACACGTATGGTGACATGTCATTCAAAGTATGGATAGAAAAATGAATATAATTGAATCATATTTATAATAACATACATTTATATATAATATACTTGAGTTATTATTTTATAATTGGAATAAAAAATAAAGAAGAAGTTTTAAGAAGAAAGGAACATGAATGAGGGTGGTGAAAACATTACCTCTTCTTCGGGTTCTTCCTTTTGATTTGATAAAAAGGGCACTTTAGGTTGGATTTATGATCAAACTAAGGCCTCTAGGTTGAAGTAAGAAAAGTTGAGAGAGAATTTGGGTACGGGATGGCCGAGAAAAACGGATTTTAATGTGTGAATTAGTGAGAAGGGGGAGTTCCCTCTTATAAGAGGGGTGATGGGCACCTTTGGAAAAGCTAGAAATGTTATTTTATAATAAATTCATATTCAGTTTCTAATGGCTCCAAAAAAGTTTATTTGTAGGTTAAGGTGGGGATGGGTCGAAAAACACCCAACCAATAGGTTTTATATAGGTTTGGGTCACTAAATTAACCTTATCTTTTAGTTTTAACTCTTAGTTAATTAGTTTGACATTTACCATGTCACTTGGTATTTTTATATTATATAGTTAATAAACGTACTATATAATTACAAGAGACCCCCAAGTGGTCCATTAATGATACAACTATCATGATACAAGTCCTCTGGCCGAGCATTAGATTTTTAGGAGTAGAATATAAATTAATAATACAATATTTGTTTTAAAAACCCTTTTATGTCAATTTTGACACTATTGGGTATTTTGTTTTTGATAATTTTATAACAGAATTACTACTTCGAAAACAATTTATATAACCAATACTAATATGTCATATTAACCTAGAAAAGTAGTGTAATTCATATAAAGTCTCAAATTACATTTATTTTGATATTTATAATATCAATTATTTTAATATTTCATTAATTAGGGAATTACAGCATCACCATTGTGTCATTAATAAATTAAATTATTTAATGCCTAAAAATTATAAATAAAATATAATTATATGGGAAATATTTTTAGCATTCTAATGAATATTACAATTGAATTTATCATATGTATAAACCTATATTTAAAATGTTTTTGTTATTAAAATTTGATTTTAACTCTTTTAACTCTTCTTTTAATTAAATAATAATTAATGTCATAATCTAATCCAAGTGGAACTAAATGATAATAATTTATTCCTAAAGTTGTTTTTGGTCGAGATACACTTTTTAAATTGAATTAGGACATGTGTTATGGTAATATTAATACCATTTTTACCCTTAATTACCATATTTACTTTTAACCGTGCTAAATAAAAGTAAAAAGTTACTATTCACCAAAAATAATATTCATCTCAATGAACCACATTTTACTCCTTGATATGAACCATGTTTCTCAGATTTTAGAAATTCCACTCAGAGAAGCGGTAAAATTAAGTTTTCTATGAATTTCAAAATTCTCCTAGGAGGTGGGTAAAAGACGGTGAAAAGTTCAAAAAACAATATATATATCTAAAATTATTCTAAAATAACTCCAATGAATTACATTGAACTTATATAGGTATTATGTTTCTATTTTGACCATAAATAAATTTAAATAAAAATTCTGTTTTAAACTATATCTGAGTGTTTTTTCACTATTCATCAAAAATTGAATGTTTTCAGAAAAATACCAAAATTTCACCATAGTATAATTTCGATATTATGAATCCAAAAATGACGTTCATTTTGAATGATAAAATTTATAAAATTTCAAAAAATGGGTATTACTATTCATAACGGCTAGTTTGATTGGTTGTAGTGTGTTTGTTAGAACTCGAAGTTGCGTATAACACACGCTGCTGTATTATTCAAAGGGAAGCATACCGTGGAAGCTTGGGGTGTTACATTATCCCCTCCTTCAAATAATTTCGTCCTAGAAATTTCTAGAATACTACCATATGAAAAGACTCGGTGGTTCTTCATCATAAGTTCCTCGGGTTCCCAAATTGCCTCTTCCATCTTATGGTTTCTCCAATAAACTTTTACCAGACGAGTCGTCAAGTTTCTCAGTACTTGTTCTCTCATATCAAGAATGATGACAAGATCTTCAAAATAAGACAGATCGGGATCCAGTTCTAATTCCTCATAGGTGAGTACATGCGTTGGGTCAGGCATGTATTTCCTCATCAGTGATACGTGGAACACATCGTAATATTTGGGGAGACATGGTGGAATTTCCAATCTATAAGCTACAACCCCAATTCTTTCTATAATTTCGAAAGTTCTGATGTACCTATGACTCAATTTACCCTTCTTACCGAAACATATAACTCCCTTCTATGGAGATACCTTCAAGAAAACATGATCTCCTACCTGAAATTCCAAATCCTTCCTTCGGTTATCGGCATAGCTCTTCTGCCTACTATGAGCTGCTTTGATGTGGTTTTGGATTACCTTTACCTTTTCCATTTTTTCCTCCACCAGTTCTGGGCCTACAAGTTTTCTTTCACCAACGTCATCCCAACAGGTTGGTGTGTGACATCTCTTTCCGTATAATGCTTCATACGGTGCCATCTGAATACTCAAATAGAAGCTGTTGTTATAGGAAAATTCTACCAGATGTAAATATTGATCCCACATACCCCTAAATTCAAGTGAGAAAGTTCTCAACATGCCTTATAATTTTTGAATTGTCCGTTCTAATATTCCATCTGTTTGATGGTGGTGGGCAGTGCTCAAACAAAGTTTAGTATACAAGGCCTTCTGAAGACCCCTACAGAATCTTGAAGTAAAATGGGGATCATAATCAGAATCAATCAATCGCGGTACTCCATAAAGTCTCATTAATTCATTAATTTATAGTCTTGCTAGATGTTCTAGTGGTATATCTTCTCTTATTGCAAGAAAATGTGTTGAATTGGTAAGACGATCAACAATAAACCATATTGCGTTGTTCCTTCTAGGAGTCTTTGGTAGCCCCATGACAGATTCCATCGTAATATTGTCCCATTTCCACTTCGGTATGGGAAGAGGTTTCATGACTCCTCCAGGCTGTTGCCTTCCAGCTTTCGCTTTTTGACAAACCATACATCTTGAAACAAAATCAAAAATCTCCCTCTTCATGTTGTCCCACCAAAAATGTTCCTTCAAATATCTATACATTTTCGTGCTCCCAAGGTGTATAGAGAGATTGGATGTATGAAAATCATCCAAAAATTCCATTTTTATATCAGGTATATCAGGAACACAAAGCCTCTTACCAAATATCAAAATTCCATCTTCATACATAGTGTCCTTGAATCTTCCATCATTCGTAACATTAATCTTCTTTTAAAACTCTTCATCACTGTTCTGAGAACTCTTTGTCCTTTCTAGTAAAGATGGTTTGGCAACCATTTTAAAAAGTATCGATGTTTCACCTTCCAGGCTAATTCCCATATCCATCTTCACTAGATCAAGGAAAATAGGATCCCATTCAATTCTCATCATGTTCAAAACTCCATGATCTTTTCTGCTCAAAGCATCTACCACCTTGTTTGTCTTCCCTGAGTGGTAGTGTATCATGCAATTATAATCCTTGAGTAATTCAAGCCATCTCATTTGCCTCATGTTGAGTTCATTTTGTGAGAAAATATACTTCAAACTATTGTGATCAGTATAAATCTCACATTCTTCACCATAGAGGTAGTGTCTCCATATCTTCAAAGAAAATATCCCAACTTCTAAATTGATATCAAGAGTAGGATAGTTTTTCTCATGAATTTTCAAATGTCGTGATGCATAGGCAATAACCCTATCATTATGCATATGGACACAACCAAGTCCTTTCTTAGATGCATCACTATAAATAACGAACCCATCATTTCCTGATGGTAGAGTCAATATAAGAGTATTGACTAATAATCTCATCATTTCTTCAAAATATTCTTCACACTCTTTTGTCCAAACTAATTTAACCCATTTACGTGTGAGCTATGTTAATGTGTTAGCCAACTGGGAAACATTCTAGAAGAAATGTCTATAATAACCTGCTAAACCAATAAAACTGCATACCTCAGTTATACTCGTCGGTGCATGCCATTCTTGGATTGCCTTGGTCTTAGAAGGATCAACGGAAATTCCATCTTTAGAGACAATATTCCCAAGAAAAGAAATCACCTGAAGCAAGAATTCACACTTACTAATCTTACCATATAATTCATGTCTTCTCAGAGTCTTCAGGATAATGCGCAACTGATTTTCATGATATTCATAGCTTTTGGTGTATAACAATATATCATCAATAAATTCCACCACAAATTTATCTAGATATTCCTTGAAAATGTTATTCATTAGATCCATGAATACAGAGGGCTCATTAGTCAGCCCAAAAGGCATTACTGTAAACCCGTAATGACCGTACCTAGTTCAAAATGTTGTCTTCAGAATTTCTTCCTTATTCACACACAGCTGATGGTATCCAGACCGATGGTCAATATTTGAAAATTATTGAGGTCCATTCAGTTGGTCAAATAAATCATCAATGTGAGGTAGGGGATAATTTTTATTTATTGTTATAGAATTGATCTTTCTATAGTCGATACATAACCTCATAGATCCATATTTTTTTAACAAAAAGAACAGGGGCTCCCAATGGAGAAACACTAGGGTGAATAAATCCCTTATTACTCAATTAGTCTAGTTGTTTCTTTAGTTCCACTAATTCCTCATTGGCCATTCTATAAGGGGTCTTCAATATAGGTCTTGATCCAGGATTTAAATCAATGGGAAACCCAAATTCTCATTCTGGCGGATGTCCAGGTAAATCTTCTGGAAACACATCTACATATTCTTTCACAATAGGTACATCCTCTATTTGAACATTCCTTTCCTCACCCATAGTCATTTCATTCTATTCCTCCCCAATAATTGAATTTAGTTAAGCTACTGGGGGAGGATCTAGATAAGAATTAGGTGGTGACGATTCTACTCTAAAGGTAAGGTGTTCCTTATCATCATCATCAATAATCGTAACCTCCTTCTAATTTCAATAAATATTCGCATCATGGTCCGAAATCCAATCTATACAGAGGATTATATCAAACTCGATAATAGGTATGATGATGATATCAGATGATAAAGAACATATATGTGCTCTAATTGGGACTGATTCACAAAACATTATTGCAATGATACTTCCCTTAGGAGTATTAACTGAAAACTCCATTTTCAAATAAAATTGGAAATATCTAATTTTCTTATCAAACTGGGAAGATATGAAATAATGCGATGATCCAGAATCAAATAATTCATTTTCTAAACTTGAGGAAACTATTAAATTATATGCCACCATTCCTTTTAGAGATTCTACCTCAGCAGTAGTGATAGCATAAGTTTGTCCTTGATCCCTTGGCCTTTTCTGAGGTAAGTTCCCCTGACGCTTCGGACATTCATTTGCATAATGTCCCATCTCTCTTCATGTTATAAATAGATGTTTTAACTATGAGTTAAAAAGGGGATGACATTTATAGTGTATGTTTAATAGAATTCACCAAATTATACTAATTTGTTCCATGTTTCCAAATACACTATTCTATTATTGCCCTTAATCATGTTTTTGTGTATTATGATAAATATTCTTCTAAAAAGATTTAATCAACGTGTATGAATAGTATGGTTCATTAACTGAATCATGATGGTTTAATAAAAAATGTATCATAGATTTTTTTCTTAATATTATTAATTTTTTAATGGTAGATAGGAAACCTAGAAATGAGTCGGGGCTTGTGGGGGATAATTGACTGGTGAATCATTGACACCATTTTTGTTTGTAAGGATTTATTAATAAGGAATTGGATTTCATTTCTTGTTTTCTAGTGTTATATTTGGGTGATTAAACATGGAAAAATGATCACAAAGTTTGGGTTTATATCGTAAGCCCAATAATGGAAAGGATAATTGGTAGGTGATTTTGATCATGACATAGTTACCCTACGGTTGTGGTTACCCTATGATGTTTTGGGGTTAGGAATACATATTTTTTAGGACATACAAGTATAGAACTAAGATATTTATTATATATATTATTGGTTTACTAAGGAAGGTATGTTTGGATTCATGGCCTATTTAGTTCTACTTATTTTATTGAAATTTTATAAGATCAACGGTACAATGTTTTGGTGTTCATGGTTTAATAATGAAAGTTATGTGATTGGTTTCCATGCAATAGATCACTGCATTATGTATTATAAATGTTTCTGAATAGGTTCATCTTATATTACCTGGAATATTTTAACAAACATGTGTGAAGTTCATTATGTAGTTTAGGAAAATTTCCATATGATCGTTGGGGGTGTCTCATGTTAGTGTGGGGATTTTTGTGTGTTTAGATGTTGTTAAAGAATGCAACTATCATGTGTGGTTTAGTATGAGTAGGATTGATCACAAGAAATGGTTGGAGAAAATAATTATAGTTGGGAGGGACCCATATGCCATATGATGTTATGATCCAAGTTTTATCTGGTTTCTTCTGAACATATGGTTATATTCCATTGATTAAGGGATTGAAACCATTTTTTGTCTCTAGATTGTCACATAAGTGTGATCTATATAAGAATGTATGACCATTGATTTTGTTATAGGTTAGAACATATGACATGTTAGTGTAAATTATGGTTGAGATGAAATTTTATGAATACTTATAGTGTGGGGAATGTCCTATTTGTAAAAGTTTATTAACCCTAGTGTGTGTGGCATTATGATATTTTTGATACCGTTTAGTTGGTTAAAGCGAGGTGTTTGATGCCCCATTTCATAGGGCGATGCTCGAAATCTACTTCACCACTACGGATTCCCAGGGTGAATAATATCTATTTTGTGGGTCTAATCATGTTCTATATCTCGAATGGTTGATAAAATTAGGGTAATTTCGAATTTTTGTTCTTGGGTAGTTTTAAGGTGAAAATTGAAATTTCCCATGTGTGATGATATTTTATAATTTCCACAACCAATTCATTGGTCTTGAAATAGGGGGATTACCCTAATATATGAGTTTGGTATTATTCTAAGTCATTTTAATGTTCATAGATTATTTAAAATTTTATTAATAAAAAGTTGATTATTTACATATGGTTATAATTATTGAATATTTTGTTTTGAACATCATATTCAAATTCTAACTCATTAGTTGAGTTCATAATGTTGGATTATTACTATGTGAGGTATAACATTATGTTAGACTTTTGGTGGTGGTCCATTTCCCCCTTTTCTTTTTTTCTTTTCCTTTTCATTATATTTCATCATATTCTCCTTTTCATTCCTCTTATACATGTATAGAGGTGGAAATATTATGGGTTCTTCCATTCTATAGTTCATTAATGAGATAAATTGAAAGGGTGTGAAGAAGATCACATTAGGGTTCATCGAGGAGTTTATTGGGGTATGGTAGATGTGTGGTACATTAACAGGATCAAGGAATTATTTTTTTCTGATGAGGTTCATCCATATTGTATATTTATGATTAAAATCCATATAAGTTTTATGTTTTCTTGTTATAAAATAATTTTTTTATCTGGGTAAAAATGATAATTAATCATGAGTTTTTTTAGGTAATAATTATTTTTAGAATGTTTTTTGTTTTTTATGTATGGAAAAAAAATCCATGATGTTTTTCATTGAGTAACATTCCATGTGTTCTCCAATTTAGAGTAAGGATAAATATGAGGGTAAAACTACATGTTTATTTAGTAAATTCTATGTGTGAAAAATCTATTTGTGGTCAGCTGAAAGGTCAAACACCCCATGTTGGGGAATGTGGTTGTGTATGGTACACGACCAATGCACATGTATAGTATATGACCACAGGTTGTTTAGTGGTTCATCCAGTTCCCATGTGGTGTTCATGATAAATAACATATATCGACTATAAGTAATGAGCCTTAATAATTTTCTAATCTTAAATTAATTCAAGAACTTAAATTGAGGATCTTTTCTGGTCTAGAGTTTTTTTTGAATTAGGCCATAACTATTACATTACATATCAAAAATTAAAAAGTAGACACTTCTAGTTAGTTTCCATTTTCATCATAAAAAAAACTCTTAAAAAAAGAACAAGTATAGGTCCACATATTTGATAGAATGAATTTTCCATGATCCCATCTTTGACCCCATTCTTCTTTAAGTCTCGTGAAAAACATTTCAAAAAAACTAGGGATGAGCATAAAAATTACAGTATGGGTTATAAAATAAAGAAAGGAAACATTGACCCATAAATAAATACATATTAATAAAACCATATTTTTAAATCATAAGATTTATGAATAACACACCAAAATCCTAAATCATAAAGGTAACATATCGAATACATAAAATACAAACATTATAGATTTCACAAATACGTAGAGAATTATTCTTTCAATACCCATTATACTATATACCCTATATCTCATAGGAAAAACATTAACGTTTACCTCTGTCACATTATCCAATGATTTGGAGAGCTATCTCTAGCTCACCCGCCAATGGTTTATCACGGAACCACCCATATATGTAAAAAATACACAAGATCCATAAAATATTCATAACCCATAAAAGAAAAAAAAAGTAAAGATATAATTTCTAAATTGCAATCACAATTTATCATTTCAATATATTGACATAATAAATGAATTATAAAACAATTTTAAAAACCATTTAATATATTTAATAAAGATATTTTTGAATCAAAGAGTTCTATAAAACAATGATTATTTTAAAATAATTAAAATTTTAAAACATTAAAGTCCATATAAATAATTCCTTAAATCCATTTTGAAAACAGGGTCATTAATGAGAAATATTTATAAGAATAACTCATTTAAACATTTAAAAAATGTTTTAGTTAAAGAGTCCCTTTACACATGAATGAATACAAGAATAAGAATAATTATAGAATAACATTTAAAAAGCTTATTATATCATTAGAATATTGAGACTAATAATATAAAAAGTAAAAGGGTAGTATATACACCATATAAAAGTGAATTCATGTAGAAAAACAAATTTTTCTCAATGGAATGTAAATTGAGTCAAAGTCCCTTACCAAGATCATATATTTAGATTAAATAAAAATCAATGACATAATTATGCGTGAAAAATATAAATACACCCAATATAATTGGATATTAGTTGTAAAACCATTAGAGTTAATTAAAAAATATTCATTGAACAACATAATAAAGAAGTATAAGATTAACCCAAATAATTGAAATTGGTTTAAGAAGTTCTCTTAACGAAATTCGACATCCTAACAGCATCACATTAAAATTCAGAAAATTAGTTGATGAGAGAGAAATTTTTTTATAATCCCATAGAAATACAATTTAAATCCATAAGGATATAGAAAAACTTATCCCAAAATTTTATAATTTAAATTTAATGTCATAAGATAAAAGATGTCTTTGACTTGAAGAGGAGGGTGAAAGGTTCCCTTACCAAGTTGGAAACGTATGAAACATACACCACAAGAAATATGGAATATAGGATGAAGATGTAAAAACCCATTAGGTAAATTGTATTACACCAAGAATACAATAATTTTATGTAAATATACCACACAAAAGGAATTAGTGGAAAAGATAGCATGAATCACACTGGAATAAAAAGTGAGTTTAAAACTACTTACCACTTTGTAATCAATCAGGTCGTATGAAAAAATTTAATAAACACAAAATGATTCACAGAATAAAATTAATATATAAAGAATAATGTTATTATATATCAAATGGTAGTACATCGTACACCATATGAAATAAATAAGTGATGAACAATAGAAATATCATGGAATAAAAGTGAGATAAGAAACCCCATACCTCATGTCGGACATGACTTGTTTGTTCCTTGTTCATCCTGAATAATAAACTTATGTTAATTTATACTTGATATAGAACCATGTTAATGTTTATTATTCCTTTTATATCACTTATTACCTTTCTATAACAATTAGTTATTTATTTTATTTCATCTCAGACATATTTTCGATGTTCGGTACTTGAGTCATAAATGAACATGTTATAATTAAAAATTATCCTTGTGGAAAAAAGTATATTGTGTCCAGAATCATATTCATGATTTAAAGAAAATATATATAATATATATGTAGTATACATATATTTATATATTTGTGAGTGTTTATAATTGTACCATTAATGGAGAAGGTAAGCCGCTCGTACGCATGAACGCTACTTTCATTTTTTCCATTTTCAAAATGAGTGGAAACTAAAGGATACATAAGTATATTGTAATTATAGTTTAATTTCACATGATATATATGTTTCATATTTCGTTGACATCATCCTTTATACATTTCATGTATGTCATGAATGAATCATATCACCATGAGTGGGTGGTAGTCTGCACTTACAAAAATGAAATTATCGTGTCTACAAATATTGGAAATCATAAAGGTATGTTTGTAAAGAAAATTACAAAATCATATAGAAATCATAAAAATAATATATATAAAATATAAATACAGTTCCATAATAATGTCCACAATTAGAGATGGATGGATAATATTGAACAATCATCATTTCATGGGGTAGTAGTTCATCGTCCACAGAAATAGGTTGATATAAACCCATTAGATGGAGGAGTGTGGAATTGTAGATATAATACTTCTCATAAAAACAACCTAGTATATTTAATATATTGGTGTGTTATAAAAATAAACAAATAAAAATATTTTAGGGGTTTGAAGAAGGAAAACAAAACAAAAGACCTAAAGAGAATACATTAACATTAAATCGGGAAACTCCCTTTGGTTTGAACCAAAAGGAATTATTGAAATGAATTATTCCTATAAAAAGACTTCTTGGAGGTTGATAGGGTTTTAGGGAGATTAATTGGGCATATTATGGAATTGAAATGGGGTTTATAGTTGTTATTAATGGATTAGAGGTGAGGGAGTTTTATATGGGGGAATATGGGGCTCTTTAAGAAAGGTTGAAAGTATTATTTTATTATTAATTTATTTTCAGTTAAAAAATGTCAAATACACATTAAATTGAATTATTAGATGACTCTGATCTGTAAAAAAATAATCCAATAAAAATTGGATAGGTTTATTATTTTTTTAAATTTTTATAATCTTATTTATTTAAATCGTTCATTAATGAGGTAAACACTACATCAATATTGTTTCATAAATTATTTTATTTATTTTTTGTCTAAAAAATATAGAAAAATTAACATGAAGTACTAAATATTTCGAGCTTTCAATTTATTATTTATAGCCGAAGAGATAACTTATATAACCCCATGTAAAAATTTATTTACTGAAATATATATATTTAAGTCATTTTATCCATTACTTTAAATCAATTAATATAGAGTATCATTATCACTCCCAAGTGGCTCCATGGGGTCCTAAAATCGACCCAAGGATGCCCATGGTCAAAAAATTATCAATAAATAGAAACATGACACATGTTAGTGTAATTTAATTTTATTATAATAATATTTGTTTACCCTTATTTACTAGATTTACCCTTTAACCATGGTAAATAAAATATTTACTAAATTAAATATTCATAAGATCTAAAAATAAAAGATACATATTTAAACAATTAAGACCTCCTAATTACAAATATAGAATCCATTTTTTCAAATCGAAAAGTCGTAAGTGTCAAAAATTAATTTAAAATTAACACCCCATGTCAAAACAAAAAAACGGGTTTTTAAATAAATAATAATTATCAAAATATTGACACTTGTTTATGTCCATTTTCAAAGTGAAATTACAAAATATTACCACAATTTGATTAATTGAAAAAATATAAACTAATTACAATTTAAACCAATTCAAGAAACAATCTATCCATATAAATAAATTAGATGAAAACAGTTTTCAATCAAAATGTGATATTTTCACTATTCATTAAAAAATTAACCTAATTAGAAAAATAACAAAATTTCATCCAAACTAAATTTTGATGTCTCAATTCTAAAAAAGAATATTATTTTTTCAAATAGAACATATAAAATTGATAAAAACACTATTTAAAAAGGGTTCACCATCAAAAGGAAGTAAATTGTATTTCTAAATAATATTAGAGTATTTATGCCTAAAATTGGATTCATTCACATATTAGGCCCCTAACATTTATTCGGTAAAAGTATAAAACAGTTAACAAACATGTGTAATCAAATTTTTGTTATTTATGTTCATTCCCACCAATACAACAGCTATGTGTTATTTATCATTTTAAATATCAATATTATATTATTATTATTATTATTAGTATGAATCAACAATATGAGAGACATAATACATCGGAGAAACCCATTGTTGCATGTTGGGTATGCCATTTAATACAGAAACCCCTTTTATGAAAAATTGATTTTTAATTGAAAATTTTTAATAAATATGAAAATTTCCATATTATTTATTTTCCTAGGATGTTACATCCTTCCCCCCTAATGGGAATTGCATCCTCCAAATTTTAATATTGGGCTTACAAGAATCATTGAAAAATATTCAATTAAACTATCACTTTAAAAGAATTTAGGAAAAGAAAAAATGACACCTGAGACAACCCATACTAGGATTCCATGTTGGAAAACATGGATATGGAAGACAAACTAACTCTCATCATTTAATAAAGAGTAACAATAAACATGATCGTAGAAAGATAACCTCCCAAATACAATAAATTTATGGTTGGGTAATAGAATGATGATAAAATAAATCATATAATATTTCTTTCATCAAGATCCTTTACATAGAGTGGAAGAATATTATTACTGCATAGAACATGATCAGAAGGAAATATACTTACATGAAAAGTAGAGTTTCATCCTTTAACCAAATTTATACCACACACTCATCTTTTCTCCAAAAGTTTATCATTAATGATTGCTTGGTCACTAATTAATTTCTAGAATCAGCTTCTTGAGAATCCTATAATACAAAAATGTTGAACTATATATTTCCCCTATCTTTATACCTTAACCAAAACAATAATGGTTAGTGCAAGATTATATAATCCCCAAGAAGAATAATCTTTTACAAAAAATAAAAACATCTTTTAATCATCAAATTTTTTAAACAATACCCAATGTTCAACAAAGACCATTAAATAAACAACGGTCCATAAAATTATTTAATGTAATCCGAACAACAATTGAAACCCAAATCACAGAAAGATTTAGCCAAATTTTCTTCTGATACAAATCATGACATTTATCTCCAAAAACATTGGTTACTATTAAAGTCTCATACTAAAAATGTAATTAACCAAATCACATATTCTTAATGATAGGTTAATCATTTCAATATATAAACCAAATCATTATAAGCTCACAATAAAATCATGTATTTTTTCAAAATAAAATTCAACCATTTACCCCTCAAATGAAATCCCATATTAATCTATTCAACTTAAGTATACAATTTTCCAAAAGAGAAAACACCTTTATCATTTAATAACCAAATCATTTTCCAATACTAAGGATATCAATTTCAAAAAACATAAGTTCCCTAAATCAACATATTCATGATTTATAAAATCATCTAACTAAAATTAATTAGTCATACTAACCAGGGTCATCACGTAGTCAAGTGGTAGGCGATAAATCCCAACCATACATTGGTTGTGGGTTCAATTCTCACAGCTTTGTCTAGCACGATAGGTTGTCACACGGTTTGGGTGTTTTTGTTTTTCGAAAACTATAAAATTTTATAACATTCCCAAAAAATGATATAATTTTTTCAAAAATAACCATAACATATTTTGTCCACAAATTTTATCTCATACATCACATTTTCACCCCCAAAAGTAATAATCTATAATTTCCTCAAATTAAATGATCATATAAACCCAAATGGTTTCTTATAAGTATATCAACAAAAGAAAAGATATTTCTTGTTTCAATAACATTTTCACATATCAATCTTCAAGGTTACAATTACTAGAAAAATTCTTCTAAAGTAATCCCATCATTATTACATTCAAACATATCATCATCCTTAAATATTTAATTCTTATAATGTAGACATCTTAATCATCGATGATTATTTTAGAACTTTTATCCATGTTTTTTCATATTATTAATTTATAATTCATTCCTACAAATAAAATCATGCATAATGTCATAATATTTCAGTAATTTCAAAACATAACCTAAAAAATAATTCATACCAATCATATGTAATACTCAGTTTACCCAGCTTCAATTGGAATGGAATTAGGAAATGGTAAAAATATATATTTATGATCATGATGATCTGTTCCTTGAAACTTCTTCATAGGACATATTTTTTCATAATTACCCTGCACACCACATTTAAAACATTAAATTGACCCCTCAGAAATAACATCTTTCCCTTTCTTGGAGTCAACTAGATGCTTACTTTTTTGATGGTGGTTTATTGCTTCATGACATTCATTACCACATCTGAAACATCTTCACGTACCATTGATGCATTTCCCTTATTTTTTTCATCCCATATCATTGAAACGAATGATTTTGAATATAAATAACCTTCTGATTATTACCTAAACATAAATTGGGATTCATTTCTTGCATATATGTTTCCATAGAAAAATCCCCAAGGTTCAAGTGGTCAATCATGATACTAGATAGTTGGTTATGAATAACCACTAGTGTTCTCACTATAGCTCCTAATTCCTTCAGTTTCCCATTCAAACAACCTCTATATTTTCCATCATATCCAATGATACTTTTTTTCCTACTATATCCATACATTTACAAAAACAAAAATGTTAGTGTGATTATATCAGTAAAATCATCATATAATATCTTATGAGGAGGGTAAATACTAAGATATACTTATTCATGTTATATTTAACGCATTCAATTTTTCTAAAATAAATATGACTCTTTATAAAATGTTAACTATTATGGTTATGTCACTTATGCTTTTAGAACACCCTAACCTATAATGTTATAAAAATAGACCTCTTATAGCCACCATGAGGACCTAGAATTTAATATTACATAATATTGAATATTACATAATATTGAATAATGTTAACAATTCACATTGACGATATTTTTAGGATTAATGTTTTAGAGAATTAGTCTATATCTATTACATTACATCTCAAAAATTACAATGTAGACACTTCTACATAGTTTACATTTATTTCATAAAATAAAAACTCTTAAAAAAGAAACATGTCTAGTTCCATGTTTTAGACAGCATGACTTTTCCATGATCTCATTTATGACCCTATTAATATTTATGTCCTGTGAAAAAAATTTAAAAAAATTGTATGGGCTTAAAAAGATCAGTAAGGGTTATCAAATAAGTAAAAGTAATATTATCCCATCCATAAATAAAAATCAATGAAACCATACTTTTCAATCATAACAAACCTCATGAAATCATAATATTTATGAATAACACACCAAAATAATAAATTATAAATGTAACTTTTGGAATACATAAATTACTTACATTATATCTTTCACAGATTCATTTGGAGTTACCTTTGGAATACCCATCACAATATATTCCCTAAATCTCTTAATAGAAACATTAACTTTTACCTCTGTCACGTTACCCAATGCATTGGAGAGCTATCTCGGGCTCACTTTCCCTAGGTTTATCGTGGAACCACCTGTATACATAGAAATGGACAAGAACCATAAAATATTCATATCCCGTAAGAGAATAATAAAGAAAATATAACATTTCTACATTGAAATCACAATATATCATTTCATGATATTGACATAATCAACCCTTTAGGAAACCATTTACAATACCATGTAAAACATTTAATAAAGAGACTTTTGAATTAAAGTGTCTATACCAATTTGAATCTTTTAAAGGAAATAACATTTTAAAACATTAATGTCTATATAAATATATCATTAAACCCATTTTGAAAAAATGGTCATGAATGAAAAATATTTAGAATAATAAATCATTATATCATTTAAAAAAATGTTTTAGTAAAAGAGTCACTTTCCACATGACATAAAACTTGAATAAGAATAATTATAGAATAAATTTAATCAATGCTTATAATATCATTGGGATAAGTATATTCATGATTTAATATGTCACAGGTAAGTATATATACCATATAAAAGTGAATTGGTGTGTAATAAAAAATAAATCTTAATGGAATGTAAATTGAGACAAAGACCCTTACAAGGATCATATCCTTAGATTAAAGAAAAAATATAAGACATAATTATTCTTGAAAAATAATATTACACCCAATATAAGTTTATATTAAGTGTAAAAAATAAGAGGTCGTTCACACATATTCATTGCACAATATATACATGAAGTATATGTTTAACCCAAATAATTGAAATTCGTTTAGGAAGTTCTCTTACAGAAATTCAATAGCCTAATGGTGTGACATTGAATTTAAAAAATTTAGTTATTGAGAGAGGAAACTATCTCTCATCCCATGGAAGTAAATTTTATCGTAATATATTTATATATATATATTAACATATCCTAACATTTGATAATTTAAATTTAAGGACATAACATAAAAGAAGTCTTTAATTTGTAGAGGAGGTTGAAATGACCCCTTACCGATTTGGTAACTTATGAAACATAAACAACATGAAAGAAGGAATGTAAGATGAAGATGTAAATACCCATAAGGTTATGTATATTAAAATTATAATAAAATTATGTGCAGTACATACACAAAAAAAATGGAATAGTGGAAAATATTGAATGAATCTCACAAGAATAAAAAATGGGATGAAAACCTCTTACAACATTGTAATCAATTGTGTCATATGAAGAAATGTTAATAAGAAAAAAAAGATTCACATAATACCATGAATATAATGAGAATAATGATAATATATATCAAATTTCAGTACACAATACACCACATATAATAAATATGTGTTTAACAATGGAAATCTCACGGAATTAAAAGTGGGATAAGAAACCCCTTACCTTGTGTCAGACTTGAATCGTTTGTTCATTATTCTTCATAAACAATATACATAAGTAAATTTATACCTTCATCAGATCCTTTTCAATTTTATTATTCATTTTATATCCCTTATTACATTTCTAAGACAATTTGTTAATAATTTGAGTTCATATAAGACATTTTGTTGATGTTTAGAACTTATGGAAAAATAAACTTCTTATAATTACAAATTTTCCGTATGGACAAAAGTAAATTATCCCTAAAAGCATATTCATGATTTAAATATAGTATATATAATATATATGAACTATATATATTTTTTATAATAGTATATAACATTTTTAGATAAGGAATGAAATAAACTATGAATTGAGACGGTATGTCGTACGTACGCTTGAACACTTCTTTCATTTTATTCCATTTTCCAATGGAATAGAAACTAAATGATACATAGGTATATTGTAATTATAATATATTTTCATATGATATATATTTGACATAATTTCAATAACTCCATAGTTTATATGTTCATTGTATTTCATGAATGATTCATGTCACATTGAGGGCCGCTAGTCCGCACTTCGTCAAATGAAATAATCATGTTTACGCATATTGGAAATAATAAAGGTATGATTTAAAATAATAATTAGTGAATCATATAAAAACATGAAAATATTATATATAATATATAAATACAGTTCCATCATAATTTTCACCATTAGAGGTTGTAGGAGAAGATTGAAAAATCATCGTTTCGTGAGGCATTAGTTCATTGTCTACTAAAATAATATGTTCATTACCCATTAGATGGAGGTGCATGGAGGTGTAGTTAGAATAATTCCCATAAAAACATCCTAGTAGATTTAAGATACATGGTATGTTATAAAAAAATTAAATAAATAGATATTAGGGGCTGTAGAAGGAAAATAAAATAGAATAACTTAAGAGGAGATGTTACCTTTAGATCGGGCTACACCTTTTGGATTGAACAAAAAGGCATTATAGAAGTTCCTTCTGCCTAAGGGAATGCTTATAGGAGGAAGATAGATATGTAGGGAGATTAATTGGGAAGAGTGTGGATGATCCAAGGGGCTTGAGAGGTGTGTGTAATGGGTTAGAGGTGAGGGATTCTTTATAAGGGGGAGAGCATTCTCTTTAGGGAGGTTTGAAAGTATTATTTTTTTATAGACTTATTTTCTGTTTCAAAATGTCCAAAACACATTAAAGTTGAAGATGAGATTTCTCTTATTATAAATAAAATAATTAAATATTAATTGGACAGGTTATGGATATTATTTTAATTTTTATTATCTTATCTATTGAAATCATTCATTAATAAGGTAAACACTTCATCCTTATTATGTCATAAATAATTTTATTTATTTGATGTCAAAAAATAAAAAAAATACCAAAATATAGGAAATTGTTTAATATTTCAAATGATTATTTATATTTTAATAGATAACTTATATATCCCCATTTAAAAAATTATTTACTAAAACATATAGTTTTAAGTCAATTTTTTCTTTTCATTAAATCAATTAATATAAAGTCTAATTATCACTCCCAAGTGGCTCCATAGGGTCCTAAAATTGACCCTAGGATTCCCATGGTCAGAAAGGTATCTTCCAATAGGAATATGACGCATGTTATGCTAATTTTATATTATTATAATAATATTTCTTTACATTTATTTACAAGATCTACCCTTTAACCATGGTATATAAAATATTTACAGAAATTAATATTCATAATGTCTTAAAATAAAAGTTTTATATTTTCAAAATATGGATCTCTTGATACCAAATAGGAATCAATTTTTCCAAATTCAAAGAACATAAGTGACAGAAATTAATTTAAATATAATTACCATTGTCAAAACAAAAAACGTGTATTTTATGAAATAATAACTACTAAAAGATTGACATATGTTTATGTCCAATTTCAAAGTGAAATTACATCCAAAGACCAAAATATGATTAATTGGTAAAAATATAATCTAAATACACATTAAAACCAATTAAAAGATAATATAACCATATAAATAAATTATATGAGAAGGTTTTTTAGAATTAAAATGTTTAAATTTTCACAATTCTTTAAAAACTATCTTTATCAGAAAAATAACAAAATATCAACCAAACTAAATTTTGATGTCCCGATTTTTTCTAAAAAAATATTTTGTCTAATATAAAAAATAAAAGTGAAAATAACAATAATTATAAAGGGTTATCCATTATAAGGTTGTAAATCGACTTTTTTAAATAATATTTTAGTATTTATGCATAAAATTAGATTTGTTCACATTTTAAACCTCTAAAATTTATTGTGTAAAAGTAAAAAAAATTAACAAAAATGTGCAATCATATTGTAGTTAGTTCTATTCATTCACACTAGTACAATGTATATGCATTAGATACCATTTAAAATATTAAAATTAAAACTTTTCCAGAATGACTCATCATTGTGTGCAACATATTACATCAGCGGAACCCATTATTATGTGTCGGTTACACCGTAGAACATAGCATTCCACAAAAGTAAAATTAATATTTAATTCAAAAATGTGAATAAATATAAAAATGGAATATACTTTATTTACCTTGGATGTTACATCGACATTATGTTCCAAGTAGGCATGGTATATAATTCATAATTTATATTCTAATATCGGTAGCGGTTGTAACACCACGACCCCAGTTACCTAGAGTCAGTCCATTATTACATAATATTGGCATGATAACAAAAGATCAAGTCTCGAAAGACCAATTATTGTAGTATTCTTGGAAACACTATATACATTCATAAAGTGAAAACTACAACAACATCTTGTCTCCACAACCATATCCCCTTATACTATCCCTGTAGGTCATTCGTAAAATACATTCTTCACATCCTAGAAAAAATAAAATATAGGAAGGGGTGAATTCAAATGCCCAGTAAGGATAACAATATAGCAAAAACTTTTATAAATAAGAATAAACATTTACGGCAATGGATAACTAAAACAAAAGCTTTTTAAACATGAACATCAAAATAATATGGTAAAAATAAAATGAAATAATTAAATTTACTTATTCACATGAATATTCTACTAGTCGAATAATCACATGCAATATCAGTAACCACTTTCATAATGATGGAATGCATAATTCCAGACTATCATAACCATATAGCCAAGGCCTCGTGCCAATACTACAAATATGATTTTTTCAAGGCCTTATGACAAGACACTATTTCATCTCATGAGACCTACTGATGCATCAAAAATCTATAGCGGGCTCCACCAATCACTTATTAAGTCCAATGCATTCCTCATATGAACAGGTTTAAACATAACATAAATATTCGTATTAAAACAAGCATAAAAATAACAAAACATTCCCTATAAAACAAGAATGGTATAAAAATAACACATCCATAGTCAAAAATATCACAAAACCTTCGATACAATATGGAATTTTTGTATCACAAAAAATCAACATCAAATAAGCTTAAAATCTATCAAAGGATGTTGACATAGATGAAATCAAAACTATTTGGGAGAAATATCTCTTTTTTTGAAATCATTTGAAAATAACATACTTATAAAAAAAACATTTACTTTGAAATTTTTTTAATAATATTTTAAGGGAAGATTCAAAGATTTTACAACAGCGTAAAATAGCCGCACCCACCGTATAAGTTAAAAAAAGACATTCTTACCTTAATTCTGTCGAAAAGGTTAAAAAAGACCTTGTTTAGAAAATGACAGAATGATTCCTTTATAAATGTCTTATAAAAATTAAAAAAGGGTATAAATGACTTTATCCCATGTTCTTTAAAATATTAAGAATTATTTGAAATACATTTTTAAGAATCATGGATGTGGATGATAAATAGGTCCCAGTAGATAATTACGTATAAACAACCTCAGATAATGAACAGATTGGGAAATAAACCCTTACCATGTACTTTTACTTGGTTGAGGGTAGGTTAACATTATGTATAATGGTTAAATAATTGTTATTAAATTAAAAAAGAATCATATACATTAATATGATATCATATATGATCTTTTAACATTGATTTGTTAATAATATCTTAGTATTATCATTGTTTCGGGTGTTAACTTACTCATTTTATTTTATATGTTTTGTTACGTATGTCGTGTTCGTTATGGATAGGATGTAACTTATTCATATCCAGAATGATATCAAGTCCTTAAACATTATTTTTAATCTTTAAATTAGAATTATTCTTGAATGGATATGATGGGGAATGAATCTCCTTGCGTTCGTGGATACGATAGTCCGTACGTACGCATGAGCGACAATATCATTCTTTTGATATTAAAATAATATATAATTAGATGGTATATCATATATACAGAATAATTATCATGTTATATTTATTATTTAAATTAATTAAACATCATTATTATACACATCCAAATAATAATTTATTGAATAACAATTTCACCACGACGTGGAGAGGGTAAGTCGTACTTACACACGTATGGTGACATGTCATTCAAAGTATGGATAGAAAACTGAATATGGTTGAATCATATTTATAATAACATACATTTATATAAAATATACTTGAGTTATTATTTTATAATTGGAATAAAAAATAAAGAAGAAGTTTTAAGAATAAAGGAACATGATGAGGGTGGTGAAAACATTACCTCTTCTTCGGGTTCTTCCTTTTGATTTGATAAAAAGGGCCATTTAGGTTGGATTTATGTTCAAACTAAGGCCTCTAGGTTGAAGTAAGAAAAGTTGAGAGAGAATTTGGGTACGGGATGGCCGAGAAAAACGGATTTTAATGTGTGAATTAGTGAGAAGGGGGAGTTCCCTCTTATAAGAGGGGTGATGGGCACCTTTGGAAAAGCTAGAAATGTTATTTTATAATAAATTCATATTCAGTTTCTAATGGATCCAAAATAGATTATTTGTAGGTTAAGGTGGGGATGGGTCGAAAAACACCCAACCAATAGGTTTTATATAGGTTTGGGTCACTAAATTAACCTTATCTTTTAGTTTTAACTCTTAGTTAATTAGTTTGACATTTACCATGTCACTTGGTATTTTTATATTATATAGTTAATAAACTTACTATATAATTCCAAGAGACCCCCAAGTGGTCCATTAATGATACAACTATCATGATACAAGTCCTCTGGCCGAGCATTATATTTTTAGGAGTAGAATATAAATTAATAATACAATATTTGTTTTAAAAACTTTTTTATGTCAATTTTGACACTATTGGGTATTTTGTTTTTGATAATTTTATAACAGAATTACTACTTCGAAAACAATTTATATAACCAATCCTAATATGTCATATTAACCTAGAAAAGTAGTGTAATTCATATAAAGTCTCAAATTACATTTATTTTGATATTTATAATATCAATTATTTTAATATTTCATTAATTAGGGAATTACAGCATCACCATTGTGTCATTAATAAATTAAATTATTTAATGCCTAAAAATTATAAATAAAATATAATTATATGGGAAATATTTTCAGCATTCTAATGAATATTACAATCGAATTTATCATATGTATAAACCTATATTTAAAATGTTTTAGTTATTAAAATTTGATTTTAACTCTTTTAACTCTTCTTTTAATTAAATAATAATTAATGTCATAATCTAATCCAAGTGGAACTAAATGATAATAATTTATTCCTAAAGTTGTTTTTGGTCGAGATACACTTTTTAAATTGAATTAGGACATGTGTTAGGGTAATATTAATACCATTTTTACCCTTAATTACCATATTTACTTTTAACCGTGCTAAATAAAAGTAAAAAGTTACTATTCACCAAAAATAATTTTCATCTCAATGAACCACATTTTACTCCTTGATATTAACCATGTTTCTCAGATTTTAGAAATTCCACTCAGAGAAGCGGTAAAATTAAGTTTTCTATGAATTTCAATATTCTCCTAGGAGGTGGGTAAAAGACGGTGAAAAGTTCAAAAAACAATATATATATCTAAAATTATTCTAAAATAACTCCAATGAATTACATTGAACTTATATAGGTATTATGTTTCTATTTTGACAATAAATAAATTTAAATAAAATAAATAATTATTTAAATAAAAATTCTGTTTTAAACTATATCTGAGTGTTTTTTCACTATTCATCAAAAATTGAATGTTTTCAGAAAAATACCAAAATTTCACCCTAGTATAATTTCGATATTATGAATCCAAAAATGACATTCATTTTGAATGATAAAATTTATAAAATTTCAAAAAATGGTTATTACTATTCATAACGGTTAGTTTGATTGGTTGTGGTGTGTTTGTTAGAACTCGAAGTTGCGTATAACACACGCTGCTGTATTATTCAAAGGGAAGCATACCGTGGAAGCTTGGGGTGTTACATTCTCCCCTCCTTCAAATAATTTCGTCCTAGAAATTTCTAGAATACTACCATATTAAAAGACTCGGTGGTTCTTCATCATAAGTTCCTCGGGTTCCCACATTGCCTCTTCCATCTTATGGTTTCTCCAATAAACTTTTACCAGACGAGTCGTCAAGTTTCTCAGTACTTGTTCTCTCATATCAAGAATCATGACAGGATCTTCGAAATAAGACAGATCGGGATCCAGTTCTAATTCCTCATAGGTGAGTACATGCGTTGGGTCAGGCATGTATTTCCTCATCAGTGGTACGTGGAACACATCGTAATCTTTGGGGAGACATGGTGGCATTTCCAATCTATAAGCTACAACCCCAATTCTTTCTAGAATTTCGAAAGTTTTGATGTACCTATGACTCAATTTACCCTTCTTACCGAAACATATAACTCCCTTCTATGGAGATACCTTCAAGAAAACATGATCTCCTACCTGAAATTCCAAATCCTTCCTTCAGTTATCGGCATAGCTCTTCTGCCTACTATGAGCTGCTTTGATGTGGTTTTGGATTACCTTTACCTTTTCCATTGTTTCCTCCACCAGTTCTGGGCCTACAAGTTTTCTTTCACCAGCGTCATCCCAACAGGTTGGTGTGTGACATCTCTTTCCGTATAATGCATCATACGGTGCCATCTGAATACTCAAATAGAAGCTGTTGTTATAGGAAAATTCTACCAGATGTAAATATTGATCCCACATACCCCTAAATTCAAGTGAGAAAGATCTCAACATGCCTTATAATTTTTTAATTGTCCGTTCTAATATTCCATCTGTTTGATGGTGGTAGGCAGTGCTCAAACAAAGTTTAGTATACAAGGCCTTCTGAAGACCCTTACAGAATCTTGAAGTAAAATGGGGATCATAATCAGAATCAATCAATCGGGGTACTCCATAAAGTCTCATTAATTCATTAATATATAGTCTTGCTAGATGTTCTAGTGGTATATCTTCTCTTATTGCAAGAAAATGTGTGGAATTGGTAAGATGATCAACAATAAACCATATTGCATTGTTCCTTCTAGGAGTCTTTGGTAGCCCCATGATAGATTCCATCGTAATATTGTCCCATTTCCACTTCGGTATGGGAAGAGGTTGCATGACTCCTCCAGGCTGTTTCCTTCCAGCTTTCACTTTTTGACAAACCATACATCTTGAAACAAAATAAAAAATCTCCCTCTTCATGTTGTCCCACCAAAAATGTTCCTTCAAATATCTATACATTTTCGTGCTCCCAATGTGTATAGAGAGATTGGATGTATGAAAATCATCCAAAAATTCCATTTTTATATCAGGTATATCAGGAACACAAAGCCTCTTACCAAATTTCAAAATTCCATCTTCATACACAATGTCCTTGAATCTCCCATCATTCGTAACATTAATCTTCTTTTAAAACTCTTCATCACTGTTCTGAGAACTCTTTGTCCTTTCTAGTAAAGATGGTTTGGCAACCATTTTAAAAAGTATCGATGTTTCATCTTCCAGGCTAATTCCCATATCCATCTTCACTAGATCAACGAAAATAGGATCCCATTCAATTCTCATCATGTTCAAAACTCCATGATCTTTTCTGCTCAAAGCATCTACCACCTTGTTTGTCTTCCCTGAGTGGTAGTGTATCATGCAATTATAATACTTGAGTAATTCAAGCCATCTCATTTGCCTCATGTTGAGTTCATTTTGTGAGAAAATATACTTCAAACTATTGTGATCAGTATAAATCTCACATTCTTCACCATAGAGGTAGTGTCTCCATATCTTCAAAGCAAATATCACAACTTCTAAATCGATATCAAGAGTAGGATAGTTTTTCTCATGAATTTTCAAATGTCGTGATGCATAGGCAATAACCCTATCATTATGCATAAGGACACAACCAAGTCCTTTCTTAGATGCATCACTATAAATAACGAACCCATCATTTCCTGATGGTAGAGTCAATATAAGAGTATTGACTAATAGTCTCATCATTTCTTCAAAATATTCTTCACACTCTTTTGTCCAAACTAATTTAACCCATTTACGTGTGAGCTATGTTAATGTGTTAGCCAACTGGGAAACATTCTAGAAGAAATGTCGATAATAACCTGCTAAACCAATAAAACTGCATACCTCAGTTATACTCGTCGGTGCAGGCCATTCTTGGATTGCCATAGTCTTAGAAGGATCAACGGAAATTCCATCTTTAGAGACAATATGCCCAAGAAAAGAAATCACCTGAAGCAAGAATTCACACTTACTAATCTTACCATATAATTCATGTCTTCTCATAGTCTTCAGGATAATGCGCAACTGATTTTCATGATATTCATAGCTTTTGGTGTATAACAATATATCATCAATAAATTCCACCACAAATTTATCTAGATATTCCTTGAAAATACTATTCATTAGATCCATGAATACAGAGGGCTCATTAGTCAGCCCAAAAGGAATTACTGTAAACCCGTAATGACCGTACCTAGTTCAAAATGTTGTCTTCAGAATGTCTTCCTTATTCACACACAGCTGATGGTATCCAGACCGATGGTCAATCGTTGAAAATTATTGAGGTCTATTCAGTTGGTCAAATAAATCATCAATGTGAGGTAGGGGATAATTTTTATTTATTGTTATAGAATTGATCTTCCTATAGTCGATACATAACATCATAGATCCATATTTTTTTAACAAAAAGAACAGGGGCTCCCAATGGAGAAACACTAGGGTGAATAAATCCCTTATTACTCAATTAGTCTAGTTGTTTCTTTAGTTCCACTAATTCCTCATTGGCCATTCTATATGGGGTCTTCAATATAGGTCTTGATCCAGGATTTAAATCAATGGGAAACTCAAATTCTCATTCTGGCGGATGTCTAGGTAAATCTTCTGGAAACACATCTATATATTCTTTCACAATAGGTACATCCTCTATTTGAACATTCCTTTCCTCACCCATAGTCATTTTATTCTATTCCTCCCCAATAATTGAATTTAGTTAAGCTATTGGGGGAGGATCTAGATAAGAATTAGGTGGTGACGATTCTACTCTAAAGGTAAGGTGTTCCTTATCATCATCATCAATAATCGTAACCTCCTTCTAATTTCAATAAATATTCGCATCATGGTCCGAAATCCAATCTATACAGAGGATTATATCAAACTCGATAATAGGTATGACGATGATATCAGAGGATAAAGAACATATATGTGCTCTAATGGGGACTGATTCACAAAACATTGTTGCAATGATACTTCCCTTAGGAGTATTAACTGAAAACTCCCTTTTTAAATAAAATTGGAAATATCTAATTTTCATATCAAACTGGGAAGATATGAAATAATGCGATGATCCAGAATCAAATAATTCATTTTCTAAACTTGAGGAAACTATTAAATTATATGCCATCATTCCTTTTAGAGCATCCTTCTCAGCAGTAGTGATAGCATAAGCTTGTCCTTGATCCCTTGGCCTTTTCTGAGGTAAGTTCCCCTGACGCTTCGGACATTCATTTTCATTAATGTCCCATCTCTCTACAGGTGTAGCATTGAACATCAGTAGCTTCTTTTTTCCCCTTGCAATCATGATATTGGTGGCCTTTTTCACCACACTTGTAACAGACTCACATTCCCTTCATGAAAGTACCTGGGTGTTTCTTCCCACATTTACTATAGGATGGATATTCAACTTTTCCCTTATTCCCCTTATTTCCATTCCCAAAGTGATTAGAAGATCTCTTCTTCTCTTGCTTTGCTTTAAGACATAAGACTTAGAGAATTATTTTTCTATCTTGATAGTACATGAGACAATATATTCGTACGACGAGAAGGATTGAGACACTAATGCTCGACGAAGAAATGGTTTTAACCCATCAAAGAAACGATCAATATTACTTCTTGGGATACGTATATAATCTCTATAAAACCTTGCTAACCTTGTAAAGTTAGCCTCATACTTTGTGACATTCTCATCCTCCTTTTGTTTCAGACTCAGAAATTGCATTTCCATATCTGCTCGATGGTCACGAGGAAAGTATTTTTCTATGAAAATCACTTTGAACTCCGCCAATTCAATATTTGATACTTCATCATCTTCCTTCGTCTTTTGAATCAATGACCACCATTGATGAGCATCTCAAGTGAGGCGATAAAGTTCCATGACAACTTTTTCCCTTTCACTACTCCACAAATCCTGATATATTTTCTCTAGGGAACTTATCCATTGCTTAGCTACTAATGGATTTGTAATCCCATTGAATGTTGGTGGTTGCTGCCTCAGGAAGAGATCTAACATTGATCCTCCATGCTGTGGATCAGGGTGCTCCATATGGGTAAGGTTATTATTCATAACCTATGTGAGTTGTACCAATATAGTTATTAGTTGATCAGCACCAGTTGCATCACCAGCTCCACTATAATTATCTTGAGCAGGAGAGAAAACCCTACACAGAGTGCGTGCATTAATATAGTTCTCATTTGTTCTAATAGGTGTCATTTATAAACAATGGCATAAACTATATCAGTTTAAGAACCAAAATACTTAATTCCATACTTGTAAAACACTTAACATAAATTGAACTATTTATGGATATAATCCAAAATCATAAAAATGTTTTCTTTGAGGAATTATATACTCACAAACCCTTCATAATTATTTGTAATGAAAATTAGAGTTATCCTAAGAATATACCATGGGAGTGTCATAACCAAGAGTGCAGCAAGGCCCGTTGTCGTGCACCAGTTCCCATTCGAGTCTAGCTCAAGGTGGTGTTTTCGGGTTTTACCCCTAGGTACATCTCTGCCAGAGCCACCTCTACCTACTTGTATCCAGACAGGGATGTACTGCTCGGAAAAATCACAAAATTTCTACAATACCAAAATTCTAGGATGTTATTCTAAACTAATCCTCAAAGTCTATCATAGGTCTATCTGCTCTAATCAGAGTTTACCTAAATCTTTCTTCCATGGAATGTACTAAACTTTCTCTAATACCAATTGTAACACCCCGACCCTAGTTACCCAGAGTCAGTGAATTATTATATAACATTGGCATGATCACAAAAGATCATGTCCTGAAAGATTTATTAGTTTAGTAGTCTTGGAAACACTAGATACATTAATAATGTTTACATTACATCATAAAGTGAAAACTACAACAACATATTGTCTCCACACTCATATCCCCTTATACTATCCCTGCAGGTCATTCATAAAATACCTTTTCACATCATGGAAAAAATAAAACATAGAAAGGGGTGAGCTGAAATTCCCAGTAAGGATAACAATATAGCGGAAACATTAATAAATAAGCATAAACATTTAAGGAAATGTATAACTAAAACAAAATCCTTTTAAACATGAACTTCAGAATAATATGGAGAAAATAAAATGAAATAATTCCATTCAGTTATTCACATGAATATTCTACTAGTCAAATAATCACATGCAATATCAATGACCACTTTCATAATAATGGAATGCATAATGCCAGACTATCATAACCACATAACCAAGGCCTCGTGCCAAGACTACAAATATGATTTTGTCAAGGCCTTGTGCAAAGACACTAGTTTGTATAATTAGACCTACCAATGCATCAGGGAGCTATAGTGGGCTCTACCCATCACTTATTAAGTCTAATTCATTCCTCATATGAACAGGTTTAAACATAACATAAATATTCATATTCAAACTAGCATACGAAATGTCAATAATTTCTCCATAAACCATGAATGGTATAAAAATAACAATCCACAGTCAAACATATCACAAAACCATCAATACAATATGGAAGTTTTGTATCATAATAAATCAACTTCAAATAAGCTTAAAATCCATTAATGGATGTTGACATAGATGAAATAAAACCTATTTGAGAGAAATATCTCTTTTTTTAAATCATTTGAAAGTCGCTTAATTATAAAATAAAAAATTTACTATGAAAATTTTCTTATAATCTTGTAATGGATGCTTCAAAGATTTTATAACGGCAAAAAATAGCTGCACCCGCAGTATAAGTTAAAAAAATCATTCTTACCTTAATTCTGTCGAAAATGTTAAAAAGGACCTTGTTTGGAAAACGACAGAAAGATTCATTTATAAACTTCTTATCAAAAGTCAATAAGGGTATAAATTAATTTATCCCATATTCATTAAAATATTAAGAATTATTTGAAATAAATTTTTAAGAAACATGGATGTGGACGATAAAGAGGTCCCAATAGATAATTACGTATAAACAACCTCGGATAAAGAAGAGATTGTGAAATAAACCATTACCTTGTAATTTTCCTTGCTTGAGGGTAGGATAACCTCCTGTATAATGGTGAAATAATTTTTATTAAATTATACAAGAATCATATACATTAATATGATATCATATATTATCTTTTAACATTGATTTTTTAATAATATCTTAGTATTATCGTTGCTTCGGGTTTTAACTTACTCGTTTTCTTTTATATGTTTTGTTACATAATCCATGTTTGTTATGGATAGGTTGTATCATATTCATATCCATAATGATATAAAGTCCTTAAAAATTATTTTTAATCATTAAATTAGAATTATTCTTGAATTTATATGATGGGGAATGAATCTCATCGCGTTCGTGGAGATGGTAGTCCGTACGTACGCACAAGCGACAATATCATACTTTTGAAATTAAAATAATATATAATTGGATTCTATATCATATATAAAGAATAATTATCATGTTATATTTATTATTGACATTAATTAAAAATCATTATTATACACATCCAAATAATAATTTATTGTAAAACAATTACACCATGACGTGGAGATGGTAAGCCGTACGTACACACATATGGTGACATGTCATTCAAAGGATGGATAAAATACTGAATATGGTTGTGCGATATTTACAATAACATCACAGTGTATATAAGATATTGGAGTTATTATTTTATAATGGGAATAACAAAGAACGACGACGTTGAAGAAGAAAAGAACTTGAAAGGGGGTGTTGAAAACATTACCTCTTCTTCGGGTTCTTCCTTCTGATTTGACCAAAAGGGATCCTTAGGTTGGCTTTCTAATCAAACTGAGGTCTCTAGGATGATGTGGTGGAAGTTGGGAGAGTATTTGGGTAGGGTTTGGCCAATCCAAAGTCTTTTAATGTGTGAATTAATGAGAAGGGGGAGTTCCTTTTTATATGAGGGGTGAGGGGCACCTGTGGAAAAGCTAGAAATATGATTTTATGATAAATTAATATTCAGTTTATAATGGCTCCAAAGTGGATTATTTAAAGGTTAAGGTGGGGATGGGTCGAAAAACACTCAAATAGTAGGTTTTAGATAGGTTTGGGTAAATAAATTAACCTTATCTTTTGGTTTTAACTCTTAGTTAATTATTTTGATATTTACCATGTCACTTTGTATTTTTATATTATATAGTTAATAAACTTACTATATACATCCAAGAGACCCCCAAATTGGTCCATTAATGATACAACTATCATCATAAAATTCTTTTGGCCGAACCTTATATTTTTAGGAATATAATATAAATTAAAAATATAATATTTGTTTTAAAATCTCTATTATGTCAATTTTGAAACTATTGTGTATTTTGTTTTTTATAATTTCATAACAACATTATTACTTCAAAAAAAATTTATATAACCAATCCTAATATGTAATATTAACCTAAAAAATTAGTGTAATTCACAAAATGTCTCAATTTACATTTATTTTGATATTTATAATATCATTTATTTTAATATTTCATTAATTAGAAAATTACTGCATCACCATTGTGTCATTAATAAATTAAATTATTTAATGTCTAAAAATATAAAATAAAATACCAGTATGTATGAAATATTTTTATCTTTCTAATGAATATTTACAGTCGAATTTATCTTATATATAACCTTATATTAAAATTTATTTAGTTATTATACTTTGATTTTAACTCTTTTAACACATCTTTGAATTAAATAATTATTAATGTCCTAATATAATCCAAGTGGACCTAAATGATAATATTTTATTCCTAAGTATTTTTTGGTCGAGATACACTTGGACAATAGAATTAGGACATGTGTTAGTGTAATATTAATATCATTTTTACCCTTAATTCCCATATTTACTTTTAACTGTTGTAAATAAAAGTAAAAAGGTTACTATTCACAAAAACTTATTTTCATCTTAGTGAACAACATTTTACTAATTTATATTAACCGTGTCTCTCAGATTTTAGAAATTCCACTCATAGATGTGGTAAAATTATGTTTTCTGTGACTTTCCCAATTCTCCGAGGATGTGGGTAAAAGATGGTGAAAAGTTAAATAAAATATTTATATATCTAAAATTATTCTATACTAACTCCAATGAACTACATTGAACATATATATCTATTATGTATCTATTTTGACATTAATTAAATTTAAATAAAATAAATAATTATTTAAATAAAAATTCAGTTTTAAACTATAACTCAGTGTTTTTTCACTATTCATCAAAATTTGAAAGTTTTCAGAAAAGTACCAAAATTTCACCCTTGGATAATTTTGATATTATGAATCCAAAAATGAAGTCCATTTTGAAAGATAAAATTTATAAAATATCAAAAAGTGGGTATTACTATTCATAACAACTAGTTTGATAGGTTGTAGTGTGTGTGTTAGAACTCGAAGTTTCATACAACACACGTCGTATTATTCAAAGGGAAGCGTACCATGGATGCATGGGGTGTTACAGAGGTGCATGGAAATATAGGATGGTTAGGGTGACACAATGTATTCCAATTGTATTTTTTTACTCCCTCTCATGATTTTTTATTGGTTTTTCACCTTAGAGTATAAATTCTACTTTTTGGTAATCTATTTTGTTCATTTTTTGTTATGTTTGGCGATGGAAGAAACCTTTTTTATTGAGATGCTATTTTGATTTTGTTCTATATTTGGAGATCATTTGTGGAATTATTTATTTGTGGTTATATCTAAAATCATCATAAGGATAGTTATTTGTGGGAAATCCTTGTGATAATCATGTGCTCATTAGTTTCATTTGAAATTGGATTCCAAGGGGTTTAGTTTTGGATCATTTAGATGATTTTCAGTAGGTGGTAAAGAGTAGTTTCTAAAATGGGTATCACTATGTGTTTTCATACGGATTATTTCAATTTGATTCATCGATATATTTGTCACCATAGGGATTATTTTACTAGTGTGTTCTAATTTTTGGATTGTGATATTGTTCTATGGGACATGTTTAAGGATTATTTTCATGTTTGAACTTGTGTGCTGATTCTTGTGTGGGGTTTTTATTGTTTGAGAATTTGGAGTGTGGTGTAGTTTTACTTGTGGTTTATGTTCTGTATTGGGAGGCCAAATATTGTTTTATTGATGAATATAGACTGATATTTGATTTTCATATATAATATCCTCTTATATTTTGTCTTGTTCAAATTTTTTTTTGTATAACCACAATAGTTTCTTCATGAGATTATGATTTTGGGAAGTCTTTGATGGTGATTTTTCATATCTAAGGAATGGATCAATAGTTGGATAACACCGGCTTATTTGGATGGTGGATATGTATTGAATTTTTCAAGATATTCTAACTTATTTTATAAAAGTGAGAGGATAACACTATGATATTTTTATGTTGGTAATTTCCCTTTTGGTTGACATAATTCTCCAAAATATGCACTGTTTGTTTTAAGTGTGACTATGGAGCTAATAGATGATCTAGATGACTGAATAATTTCCACATTTTTTAAAATAATGATATAAATATGTTTTGGAAATCTAGATATGATATATTTCTCTAGGATTTAGGATATATGTGTAAACATACATGGATTTTCTTTGAGCGTTGTCAATAATTTTTTCACCAATATGTTAGATTATCTTTGATAGTTATATGGGTGTAACACCATAAAAGTATAAATGTGTAACATTTTATTCGCTAGTGTATATGACATGCAACACCAAACATATGAAGAAATATGACCTCCTGTTACATTATGGTATATTTAATATTTTAAATAAATTTAATATATTTTAAATCTTTCAATTATTGGAATAATGATTTAACTTTAATATCACGCAACGTATACTTTCTTTGATATCTTCTGATGCACAAAAGATCAAGTATTACCAAGCAATAACATATTATTAAAATATTATTATTTAATATAATAATATTATACCAAGCCATTACATATGAAGTTATTAATAATATAAAATAACATGAAAATATATATGATTGAATTAATAGGATACCAATTAATTAGAAATTGATATAAGACTAATTAAATATAAATGGGATGGTTTTATAAAAACTATTATTATACATCTAAGGTGTTTGCTCGTTATAAGTTAAATTAGATTTTATTAGTGAATAATTTTATTTAAATATATTTTATATATTCAATGAATTTTTTCAGTATTCATCGAAAATTTTAGATATTCATAAGATAATAACAAACTCTATATTACACCTATGAAGTTATATTTTCATAAAAGCTTGTTTACTACCATTCTATGGATAAACTATTTTAAATAATACTTTCTGAACATTTATAAATCTAAAATGAAAATGTAAAATTCATTTTTGATACTGAAACATCAAAATAATTTTAGGGTGTCTTTATGGAATTTTTCTGTGATGTTTAAATTAATATGAATATTGAAAAATACTGATTTTTTTTCAAATCATCATTTTTTATAATTTATTTAATAGGATAAATTATATATTTGGATGGTTTTTGAGTTTAATTAGATAAATTATACATAAATTAATCCAATTTAGTTTATTTGAGTAAATATTTACATTAAAATTGGTTATAAAAAACATTTCATGCTTTTGAACATTTTTACTTTAAAACCATGTGTTATCGTCCTATCTATGAGATTAAATTTAAAGTATTTTTTCTACTTCTATAATTTTGATTTGTAAAAATATATTCAATATTGTGAATATAAATAATTTATAATTTCTAATAAGGTTAAATTTGATTTTTACCTAAAATATTGATGATTTTAATTAAAATAAATTACAATAATTAAAGGAAAAATGAGATTAACAAGGGACAAAACTATAAATGTGATGAAAATAAATAACATAGAAACTTCTCCAAAATCCATTATATATTCATATTCTAAAAATTTAATACCTTTTATATAATTTTTTGAATATAGGTGAATCCTTAAATGGTAACAATGTGGGTGGAATTCCCATTTCCGAAATTTACAAATTGTCACTCATCATACACTAAAAAAAGGCACTCACCCATACATTTTATTCACACAGAAAATGACATTTAGTTATCCAAAAATATTATCAAATAATATTCCAACATCACATACCTCATATTATAAACCATTCTTTTTTCATAAGTACAAACATGTATGGCTTTTAGTATAAACTCAAATGAGTTACCTGAAACGAGGTAATATTCTTTGACATTTACTTTCATTTTATTTCCTTCTCCACCGACTAAAATAATATTATTAAAAGATTATATTATAACATAATTATTTTAAATTTAATTATATTTTTTATTATAAATGTTATACATACACTCACATAGACTTTCATTTAATGGGTTACAAACTTACAGTTCATGTGTACTGTGGACTCCACCACAAGAAACGATGATTGTTTATTTTTTCATTACAACCTATTTTGGATGTAAAATATGAAGAAAATAATGTATTCATATATGATATAAAAGATATTAATAATTTATTTATTATTTTTATTTTATTATATAACTCATATGTTCAAGATTTCTAGTTTATGGTCATGTGATAACATCATTTGTGGATGTCTGGACTATCACATATTAAAAGCATTGTCCTTCATGCACAATATACATGGAACATATAACAAATGGTTTTAATAATGCTATGTATCATATATTATATTAAAATTTTACTGGAATTATAAATAAATAAATATATATATATATCTTTTTCATTTCATTCTTTTTTATACGACAAATAAGTGGAGGTAACTTTAATGTGTATGTACGGTCTACCGTCTCCATGAACGGTGATGTTCATTTCAATCAATAAATATTATAGATTATTATAAATAAATAATTAATAAATATATATCATATTTAAATCGTGGTTTAAATTATTTATATTATTAAATAGTGATATAAGTAATGAGAATAAATATATTATGTTAAAACATACTCGACATACAGAGCAATTAATACCTATAATATTAAAAATAATAAATGTTTTTCAATATATGGGTAATGGTATGTTGTAAGAAGATCATATGTTATACTATAAATAATATTACAGATATGTTTTAATTTATTCACGTGTTTAAAACCGTTATACATGAAGTTAATGGATATTCACCTGAAAATAAATGCAAGGCAAGGTATTATCATCTGCTTTTTTCATATATGAAATAAATTCCATATTCCACACATTCTTTCTTTGGGTGGTGTTTCTATTTCCCATTTAGATATATTATATCATGAATTATTTTATCTTCAGGTTATTTTTATTTTAAATTTGAATTATTTATTCTACGGGGACTCGATTTTAAATTTACCAAGAGGCAATGAATTTAATTACTCGATTCATTTTAATTATGTTATGAGATGTATTCATTGTTGTAAAATTTCTATTATTTTGTGTGTAATAATTTTTTTGTGTAAATTATTGTATTTTCATCTATTTTATGTGGATTTATTTTTGACATACATAATATATTCAATTACTTATCCTCGCATCAATGTTGAGGAATTTTTAATGGTTTATTTCATAACCTCATTTTATTTGAGATAGTTTATTCTTGAATTTCTATTAAAGGAGATTATATTAACATTGTTCATCATACCATTTAATTCTCTTCTCCTCTATCTATTCAAGACATTTTTCAGGTAATTGTACCATTTTTCACACTCTTTTTTACCAAAAATGATTAATATTTATTTTTGTATGAAAACCCAATATAATTTCTCTCTTTAGTAAAATATCTATTTTCTCTCAAAACAATGCTTTTATAAAACTTTTCCAAAATGTGTTTTTAATCATTTCAAATGGAATTATAATATGAATTTTTCCAATTATAAATTTTTTTTTGTGTTTTTAAAAGTTATTATAAATTAAAAGGGAATTTTAAATGTTTTTAAAAACAAGAAAATATTTTCCTTCATAATGATTTTAATGATATTCTGTTATTTCATCAATGTGAAAAACCCTTTATTTTTACTCCACTTAAAATTTTATTATTTATATCATCCACATTTTTCCTCGTTTTGATTTTTAATTTATTTGACTAAGGATAGTATTGACATTCACTTACATGATAACTTTAATTCCATTTGAAATATTCATTTATTATAGTCATCGAACATTGAATTTCACATAATTATCCATATCATTTTCATGGATATTTTCATTTCCTAAATTGTATATAATTTTTACATATGATGTTTACTTTGAAATTTATTAGATTTATTGGGTAAATATTGATAAATTTGTATCCATTACTAAATATATATAATTTATACAGCACAATGTTTTGGATTTTAAGTGATTATTCAGTATATGGGGAATCATTTGGATTTGAAAAACAGTAGTTGGGGCCTTTTAAATTATTTCCCTAGATGCATTGGTGGTCCAAGAGATGAAATTACATAGTTAAAACCTTTCAAGTTTGTTTCCAAATAGAATAAATGGTATTCCTCAAATTGATTGTAATTGTCATATGAATTGTCGTGAAAGTAGTATGCTAAACTATCTTATGAATGGTCTTGATTGTAAAGGTATCATGTTCTTAGGAAACATAACTTACAATAATTAATAATTTCATTCATTAATATTCCATATTTATTATTCAGGGTAATTTCACTTTGAAAAATTATATGGAAGAATTTCATTCCAAGTCTATTGATTAAATAGAATGTGTTATCAGTTTCTTAACTTTCCATAATGATGATTTCGTATATAGTTATTTTAATGGCATGTGAATTTAGTTTCAAAACTTTCCATATTGATTTTTCCTTATATAGTTATTTAAATTGAATGTCTTTCTAATTATTTAAATTTCCATGCACTATATGCACTTCATTACGAGTTTATTGATTATATGGAATGTGTGTTCAGTTTTTGACCTATCCATATTGGCTATTCTCATTTATTTATTATTTATTCTACTATATATTTCCCTTAATAAAAAATTTTGAAATTAATTTTCTTGTTTCATTCACCAGGTCTTCATGTGGTATAATAGGAATGATATATAAGGATATCATAAATGGAATAATGTTATTATCCAAAAATGAAAAAGAAATTATTTTGTAATTATTGTATTAATTTGTAATTCACGACTCGTGTATGCACCTAGATTACCAATACATCTAAACTCTTTGGTCATTAAATATTTTATTCCTTCTATTAATTACAATATAATAATAGTAGACACTGGATTTGTGATTTTTTTTGTTCACGTCGCTATCGTTGGTGTCAGATTATGTTTAGTAGCGACCTTGGGAAGTAGATTTAGGAAAATATAAATTAGAGGGCATAACCCAAGAGAGAAATTTAGGTTTAGTATACAATAAAATCCAAGAATATTGGTAAGGTAGAGATTTTTTGGCTCCTCATAGCAATATATCCCTATCTACACACTACAAGGGGTACGGCTCTCAGACAATTGTACCAAGGGGTAACAATTCTGAAAAGCTTGATCAGGGCTGACTTGAGAATAACATGGTACACAAAAACATGCCTTACTACACACCTAGTATGACACACCTAGGGGATATTCTTAGGATAATTCTCAATTTCTTTAGAAACCATTATAAAAGGTTTCAATAGATAAATAAATTTAATTACATAGGTCAGTCCTATGGTTTTTGAGATTAAATATAATTTGTCATTATTTATAAATCATTAAAATGATATTATGGATAAACTCTATACCAAGGAAGGAAATATGTGAAATGAATTTATGAAATATTTATGTATTGAGGTTGATTTCAAAATCATAGTCAAAGGCTATTTAATGATTAAATTCAAAGGATGTAAATCATCTTTATTTAGTAAATTCAATTAATATGGATTTAGAAGAGGATAAATTATATGTTGGGTGACTACCAGTAAAGTCCATCAAGACCACGGGACATGATCCCATGACTGATGTATGATAGGGGTTTCACACCTACCATTGGCCTACAACATGTCCCGTTTAATGTGTAATTCTTTTTTGTTAAAAACTTTTATTAGTAAATATTAATATTGATCATGTAGTGTTACTTTTAGGTATAAAGTTTAATGTATTAATAGTACTGGTTATGGGAAATTGTTAATGTCAAATATAATGACTTGTTTTTTGGCTATTAAGATCTTTTAAAATAATATTTTAGTTCTTCAAATAGGGGGTTTATTATAGGATATAAATTTCATGTATTAGTGGATGAATTAAAATTTCTTCTAAGAACAACCAAAAGAATAAAATATTCATATGAACGTGAAACATATCAGCTATGTATATTTCATTATATTGTTAGGTAGTAAAATAATTACTCAAAAATATGAAAACAATAAAAAATTGTCCTAATATCAAAAAAAAATTTTAACCTGTGGACTTTTAAATATTTATAGATTTAAGGATTTGAGTCACTAAAAATTCCACATATCATTCACTAATTTTTGATATATGACCTCAATCACTACCTATAAATATTTTCACTTCTCCTCTATTTCTATATCTCAACTTTCCACTAATGTCCTCTTATTTAGAAACCTAGTCATAAGTTATTCCATGTAATCATTATATTTATCATAATCTCTTACTAAGAAGATATTTTTTTAAATCTTCTCATGATGTGGGATTTCATCTATGGGATTTAAAAATATAAAAAACTAGGTCTATGAGATTAAGATTAAATTACAATGATTAAAATTATTTTATGTGAGGAGAATATAAACCCACAAATTCTAAAATGGTATATTCTTTATATGAAGTATATGATAGAAATCACTGAGTGTAAAAAGGAATATAACTACTCTTGAATTTATTGTATATTTAGTATTTTAACTTTTTTTAATATATTTAAAATATTTCAATGTACCCAATAATGAGTTTTCTTTCATGGAATCCCACAAAGGATTTCTTCGAAAGATTGTGTTCCAAGTAAGAACGATGTTTACTAAGGAACAATTTATTATTAATATATTATTATTTAATATAATAATATATTACCTAGACACTAAATTGAAGTTCCTAGTCAGGATCCAAGTATCACTAAGAGGGGGAAGGGATGAATTAATGATATCTTTTTACTTTTTATGTTTCCTCCTTTTTGAAACAACCTTCGCCTCTTGTTAAAGAGTTTCTTTCCTACTGATCACACACAATCACAAGAACACATGATTTACAAGGTTCACTACTCAACAAGAGTAGCTACGTCCTCGGTATGGTACGGAAATAATCCAGTACCACACAATCCACTAGAAATAAATCCTTTGATGTGGAGAAAAACGAGTAGGATATAACCTTACACTCGTGTAGCACTTGGAAAACAATCCACAGGCGCATGTGCACCCTCTTTGAACAAACATGGAATTATAATATTTCAGTGCTTCTTTTCAAATGACCAGTTATATTCTTTGAAATACAGATCTTCACTTTCCTACCTAGAAGCAGGCAGGATCCGATGGAGAAAAACAACTTGCACGTCAACTTCCATTTGTGTGCCATAAACTTGTGCGCCAATAACATGAATGCCTCTTCTTGTGCGCTGCTACTTGTGCACCACCACTTGTGCCGCAGACATGCGCGGCCGACTTCCACGACAGACTTTTTTGGCAACACTGGCGCGGCAACACTTACATGGAAACACTTGTGCATCAACACTTGTGGGGAAAGACTTTCACGGAAACACTTGCACGACAACTATTGCACGAAAAAACACTCTCTACTACGAGCACACTAAAAGCTCAAATTTTCTCTTAAGTGTTGAGCATAGAAAAATGAGGAGGCGAGTCGTCTATTTATAGGCATTTTAGTGACTTGTGTGACCTAGACTTTCATGCCAATACTTGGGCGCCACTTCATCACTTGTGTGTCACTTCATCACTTTTGCACTTCTTTCATTCCTTCGTCATATTTTGATATGATGATATTGAAATATGACTTGCGCACAACATACACTTGCACACCACTTATACTTGCGCGCCACACTTGTGCACCACTTTTTGACTTGCGCTCCATTTTATTTCCTTTGTCAAAGTTTGATGTGATGATCATGAACTATGACTTGCATGCCACATATACTTGCACGCCAATACTTGCGTGCCATTTTTGACTTGCGCGCCACTCATGACTTGAATTCCACTTTCTTTCCTTTTCCAAAAACACTTCTTTAATCCCCATATCCCTCATAAGGCTTTCATCACATTTTCTCCAAAAGTATGATATTTGTGAAAAAAAAATCAGCAAAGCATCGTCATAGATTACGGTCCACTTACAAAGTGAATTGATTTATCTTCTATGACAAAAAAATACAACACTCTGTAAAGGCTAACTCTTCAAACTTCTTTCTCCATCCAACTTGGGCCAAACAATCTCCCCTTTGGATTTTTTATCAACCATGATTCATAAATCACTGAACATTGAAACCTTTAAGCAATGGATTAATTATCAACAATTCTAAGCGTACATGAGCTAACTCATTGTATGAAATAAGAATTATTGACAGCCAAAACCATGCTGTCGAAAAATAGTGACTATGAAATCTCATGAGCGGACCTCCTCAACCTTCTTTAGAATATATTTCAAGCTTCTACTTCAGCATTCTTCAGGTCTTCGACTTTCCAGGAAAACACACAACATTGTTTCCTACAACCACTCCCACAAACGGTTAGAATAGTTCACACACATACATACTGGACTCACAGCTTACCCACAACTCCCCCATTATGCATACATATATAAGGATATATTTATGAAACAAAATCTCCCCCTTGAAAACACTATCCAAAGGAAAGATGAGAGTGGGGACAGAAACACGTACCTTAACCTTGGTGATACGGGGGTTGGACACCCATGTTCAGCCTCAATTTTGCAAATGGTTCCTTTTGTAACGGTTTTGTGAATATATCAGCAACTTGTTCAGATGTAGGAAAACACTCTGGCCTCTATTAATTCTTCTCCACCTTCTCTTTGATGAAATGGTTTGTTATAACAATGTGTATCGAATGAGAATGTTTTACTAGATTTCTGGTAAGATTCTTTGCACTCTGATTATCACAACCTAAGAGTAATGGTAGCTTTACTTCAACAAGTAGATCATCCAGCAGAGTCTTCATCCACATTAGTTGAGTTGCAACTTGAGTAGTAGCAATATACTCAGCTTCAGCTATTGAAAGAGTTACTGAATTCTATTTCATGGTATGCCAACTAACACAACTTTTCCCTAGAAAGAAAACTCCACCAGATGTGGATCTTCAATCATCAGCATTTCCTGCCGAATCAGCATCAGAATTCCCGAATAGATCAATATTTCCAGATCCATCATAACTGATTCCAAAATTTGTTGTGCCTTTGATATATCTGAGAATTTGTTTTCTAGGAATTATATGAGATTCTTTATAAGCACTCTGAAATCTTGCACATAAAGTGACAGCATAGACGATGTCAGTTCTTGAGGTAGTCAAATAAAATAGACTTCCATTCATCTTTATAAATTCTTTCTCATCAACTTCCTTGACTTATCCATTTTTAGACAACTTGGTTCCCACTGAAATTGGTGTGAAAACTAGTTTTGAATTTTCCATGCCAAATTTATTAGGAAGATCCTTAGAATACTTTTCATGAGAAAAAAAACACGGTTCTTCTTCTGTGAAATTTGTAGCCCAAGAAAGTACATCATTTCTCCTAGCATGGACATCTCAAAAACATTCTTCATCTCCTCAGAAAATGTTTTACATGATCTTTCATCATTTCCAGCAAATATAATATCACCGGTGTAAAGACCCAGAAACTTCAAGTATTTTTTTAAATACTTTGGAATTTTATGAGTACGCAATTTCTGACAGCGCTTGATTCTGAGGCCCGGTGTGCCTGTAATCAATTTTTGATGTTTATCTCGGGTACGTTCAGTGAACGAACGTGTGGGTTTTTCATACTTTTGAACCGGTGCTCAGAATTAAAATCTTAGGGCACCGATGAATTTGATGTGATGGAATTCAATTAGGAAAAGCTTAACTTCGGTCATCAAGGGCCGAGAGAAAGAGTTTTTTTCCGGACCATTCGGGAAAAATAAAAAAAATAATTTAAATGAATTATTTTATTTATTTGTCCTTCTCTTTTTGGGTGGCGGGGTGGCGACAGGGCGGTGACAATGCACATCAAAGGGGCTCATTAATGGATGATTAAACCCATAACATAAAGACACTTTAATGAAAGCTTTATGGAAACGTTGCAACTTGATCCTTTATATATTTTGGCACATCAAGAATATGTGGAGGGATGAAATTGGAGGATTTTCTGGTGAACCGCTGACTGACTTTTTCCCCAATGAAGAATGAAGAACTCTGACAAAACCTCTTCTTCTTTGATGGATTTCGAATATCGGATCCAGAATGCGACGTTGACGCCATAACCACCCCTCCCCTTGAGGACGAACGCGTGACAACGAACCACTAAGATGTAGGGGTTTTTTCTGGAATGATAATACTTCCATGTTTGTTTTCCTCTAAAACATGAACGCGGATCAACTCATTATCAAGTTGATCCGGAATGATTATTTGCGGGTTGGGGATTATTGTTTGTGGGGAAATTGTTGGGAGTTTTTTCAAACCTCTTATGTGGTTGGTGCAGACAAACGAACAAGTCCGAACCCACCATTTTTCTTTTCTTGATGCGTGGAACGTTGGGCGACGATGGAACGGTACCACAACGGTGTTTGAAGGCCATCGTAGTGATGAGAGGGTCCCAAGACAACCACATGCGCAGATGTGATTATGAACGGACCACCAGAATGCCTCCGGTTTCCCGCGGAAATTTCCGGCACGTCGGCGGCAGGCGGCCGTATCTTGCAGCCGCGCAGGATCTAGGGGAGGACGCGACGCCCGACGCATCCATGGAGCGCAAAGGAGGGGGAACCGCGTCCACCCATGGTCAGCCTAGTGGTCGAGCCGACGCCCCCCCCCCCCCCCCCCCGGGATGGGGTGGGTCGTGCGGGCCGAGGAGGGTCGCGCTGACCGGGCCAGGCCACACCCATCAGGGCGGGACCCAGACTCGGGTTGGGCCGATCCAGGGGGTTGGGCCGGGCCGAGCCGGGCCCAGACCCCTAACATCGGACTGTTTTCAGTCATTCATCCATAACATGGGCTACGGACCTTTGATCGACACACCTTTAGTTGCGTCAGTATCCTTGGATCGAGACTGCTGTTTCGGTAAATTACACTCAAGGTTTCGGAGAACATTGAGTACGGACGGGTTGGTTCGCACACGAAATCAACGAGGCCCTCAGAGTAGAAATGATTATAACATGAGTTCCGGACGTCTGATTGACGTGACGTTTACATTTTTGGATTCCTCTTAGTGAGACGGTTCTTTTGGCTTACTCTGCTCGAGGTTTGGACGCAGCTGTTTTACGGTCGGGTGAGTTTTATGTTAAAAACCAATTGGGCCCCTAGGATGAAAAGGCCAATAACTCTCAGGTCGGGCGTCCGATTGATGCACTGTCTGTCGCGTTGAGTTCCTTTGGACGAGACAGAACTTTGTGATACATAAATTCTGGACTTCATGACAGTTGATGTGTCGACCCTTAGGCTCGTGGAGCAGACCCTTCTGGAATCGAGCATGCTGTGTGCGGGAACCCTAGAGCTTGCTGTGACTACGATGACGACGATGATTGTACTTGGATCCTCCATGGGCTCGACAGTGGCAACGACCGTACTGGGATCCTCCATGGGTTCAACGGCTATGATTACTATTCTTGTATCCTATGTGGGTCTGGCAATATTTGACTCTGTACTTGTATCCTATGTTGGTCCAGCAGAGTAGTTGGTATTGTATCCTTTGTGGGACCGACAGCTTAGCTGATCATGTATCCTATGTGGGTCTGACAGCTTAGATGAGTCAGTGGCTACATCTGATCATCTCTATCACCTTACGAAGTGTATTCCTGTGTCAGCTGAGTCTTGACTTTCAATCATTATCTTCGATATGATTGAGTTGCTTCCTATGTGGATTGGGTTGTGCTTTCCTGTGTGGACTGGGTTGTACATTCCTGTGTGGACTGGATTGAACATGGGCTCGTGAGTTGGAGTAGAACTGGAATTGGTGAATTAGGTAACTATATGGGAATATAACTATGTAGAGTTGGTTGATACTTCATGATTGCATATTTCCTATGTGGTTTATCCTTCATGGATTCTGGGAGACCTTTGGGTGTCTCGGGGTCCCTACTGATTATCGTATACTCACCCCTACACGGGATATGCCCTCACTATGTTGTGTTGGATGCAGACGATGGACAGCGCTGATCAAGATGGAGGCTCATGGAGCTGGATGGTACATGGAGGTGGATCACTGGATGGTATGTACACAGAGTGGACAGCTGGAGTCGAGGAGTTGAGGAGACTATCTGTACCCACCCTTCATGTGGGATTTCTAGTGGACGGCTGGGTGTTTCTGCTTTTCTCTTCTGCTATTGTACTTTCTTTATGATGTACTTTAATTTTAGTTGGGTTTGTATTCTGGCCCATTTACTTTCCAGCACTTAATTTTTTACTCAGTTTACTTAGTTTTTACTTCAGTTTGTGTACTTTGTGGTGCTTGTTTACTCTATAAAGGCAATTCCTTCCCTTTGTAATGGGATTTATGCATTTGGTACTATTCGCCAACCCCTGGCCTATGGAAGGCGGGCTTGGGGTAGTCACAGCACGTGCCCCGAGGATGGGTCATGAAAAATTGGTATCAGAGCAGTCGGTTCTACCATAGAACTTAGGACTCTGAAAATTTCCTTCTCTGTAGAGCAATAGTGTTAAGAGTATTTAGTGTGGTTTTCAGTCCAGGGAGTCCAGTGTTGGAGCGGCGGCCAACATATCAATACACCAGGACCCTGACTTCTGATTTCAGACTCAGTGCACGAAAAAATTGATTTCATGTTTGTTTCAAAAGATTTCTTGGTGATGACTATGTGTTAGCTCACCAGGTATACTGTTTTAACTCTGGCACACTTGTTTCTTTTCAGGATGGACCCACAACGACAGCCAGCTAGGGTTCTGATCTTTGTGTGAGACGAAAGCCCACCGAGTGATGAGGCCTCGGTGTAGGGCCCCATTATAGCGGAGGCACTGATGGTACCTCTACCCGCCGATCCACCGATGCTACTTTCCCTAGTGGCGGAGGGTGCACGCCGCCAGAGTGCATTTCACGAGTTTAAGAGGCAAAGGCTGGCAAGGTTCCACGGAGAGAAAGATCCTCAGGCAGAAAAGGATTGGCTAGAGGATATCTTCAGAGTCAACAGGTTGGTAGGGACTCCAACAGACCTCATGGTGATCCTTGTCGCGAGTCTCTTGCACGTAGAAGTAGGTAGATGGTGGATCTTGATGCTCTAGGTTCATGATGAGGAATCTCTTCCTTGGATGGACTTCAAGATCCTCTTCTTCTCGGAGTTCGTTCCAGCCACCCTCTGTGTGGTTCACATCCAGGAGTTACTACAACTGCAGCAGGGCAACATGTTGGTAGCCCAGTACTCGGTGAGATTTACCAACCTCACGCTCTACTCCACGGACATGGTATGAGACCCATTATTCCGGGCCCAGACATTTGATCATTGGATGAGTCATGAGATCAGAGCTTTGACGATTCCACTCAGTATCTCGACCCAGGAGGGGGTGCTGGAGAGATCCCTGCTAGTGGAGAGCTTTCTCGCCGAGAAGCCGTCAGTAGCAAGACCCACGACAGGATGGCACCGAGTGGAGTCTTCTGCAGCTGGCAGTCGACAGATGACGTAGGGGTCCTAGCAGACCAGGTCGTCTGGTGAGCGACCTTCGGACGCGGGTTCGGCTGTGCGAGGTACTCGACCTAGATCTAGACTTCTGAGGATCAGATAGTGCTATGCATGTGGCGGGCAGGGCCACATGGCTCATGATTACCATCCCGCCATGTAGAGGAGTAGCAGACGGTTGAGGGACCACCCATGCAGAGGCAGAGGTTTGACCGTGGAAGTCTGCAGGGAGCAGGCGGACGAGGCAGAAGAGCTAGTCGGGCGGCAGGTGGAAGACGCCATTTTGAGGCTCTATGACCACCACCACCAGGAGGTCCACCCTGACCATAGAGAGCTGGCGGACATAGGTAGGATTAGCTTCAGGTAGTGGAGGCCTACGAAAATGGCGCACCCGAAATGATTCTAGGTACTATTTGTGTCTACCCACCATTGCTGCAGTTCTTATAGACACATGCGAGAGTCATTTTTTTATTGTCGCTGCCCTTATTCGGAGCTCGAAGATTCCGATGGAACTGTTGGCTCGATCCTTGCAGCTAGAGACTCCTATGGGAGGAAACTCGATGATTACACACTAGTTCCGGCAGTGTGAGCTTACTCTAGAAGGTGAGAGATTCGGCTGGGATCTTCTTGTAGCGGCATCGAGGCCTTATGACGTCATATTGGGTATGGATTGGTTATCTATAGTCCATGCTCAGATGGACTGTACTCGATGAATGGTGATGTTTGTCTGCACTAATGGGACTATTTTCACCTTCACCGATGAGAAGGGAACCTTCGCAGCACAGGATGGACTCACGCAGAGGAGAGGGCAGCTGATCACCCATCAGTTGGCTAGTCTTTTTCTCAGAGCAGTTGACGTGCGGAGTCCGAGTTTTCCTATATAGGTGGATCAGTATGTGGACATTTTTCCTAATGATGTTCAAGGACTGCCTCCTCATAGGGAGGTAGATTTATATATAGAAATGTACCTTGATACAGTCTTGGTATCCACTCCATCATATCGGATGGCTCCCGCTGAGCTTCGAGAGCTGCGAGTACAACTGGAGGACTTACAGGGCAATGAATTTATCTGACACAGGGATTCCCCTTGGGATTCCCCGATACTGTTCGCCAAGAAGGGGAATGGGAGCTTGTGACTATGTGTCGACTATCATCGCCTGAACCAGGTGACTATGACGAACAAGTATCTGCTCTTGAGGATTGACGACCTCTTTGATCAGCTCGAGGGAGCACGTTGGTTCTCGAAGATAGAGCTCAGGTCAAGCTATCATCAGCTCCGAGTTTGGGATGAGGATGTGCAGAAGACAAACTTCAGGTGTCAGTATGGCCACTATGAATTCTAATTCATTCCCTTTGGTATAACCAACACTCCAGCTGTGTTCATGAGTCTCATGAACACGATCTTCCATCCCTACCTCAATCGGTTTGTCATGGTCTTCATTGACGACATACTGATTTACTCAACTACCGAGGAGGAGAACGCCTACCACTTATGGGTTGTACTGGATACATTCCGACAACACCAGCTTTATGGTAGGCTCTCGATGTGCCAATTATGGCTTCGAGAGGTTCACTTCTTGGGGCACGTCATCTCAGAGGATGGAGTTGCAGTGGATCCCATGAAGTTCGAGGCAATACCTGCTTGGGATCCACCCAAAGAGCGTGATGGAGGTGCGGAGTTTCCTAGGTCTAGCTGGGTACTATTGGAGAATTTTTCCAGACTTCTCTAGAGTTGCAGCACCACTTTCAACTTTGAAGAAGAATGGGAAACCCTTCGTGTGGTCAGACAAATGTCAGCAAAGCTTCCATGAGCTGAGGTAGAGTTTGACCAGTGCGCCCATCATGAGGCTACCAGAGGAGGGCATGTGGTACGTAGTTTACTAAAATGCATCAAGGACCAGACTCAGATGTGTCCTGATGTATGAGTGAGCAATGATCACTTACAATTCACGGAAACTGAGGTAGCACGATCAGAAATATGCTACCCATGACCTAGAGTTAGCAGTAGTGGACTTTTCCTTGATGATATGGAGACATTATCTCATGGGCCAGTGCTTTACAGTCTACTCTGACCACCAGAATATCAGGTACATCTTATCACAGCAGGACTTGAACCTGAGATAGCGGCGATGGCTCGAGTTCCTCCAGGATTATGACTTTGAGATTTTCAATACTCCTGGGAAGAGGAACGCTATGGACGATGTTCTCAGCAGGAGATCGGGCATTTAGCTACATTGAGAGATGATGGAGCAGTTATCCACTTTGCATATATCCTTTGTGGATAGTTATGGGGAAGCCTATCTTTAGTCCCTAATAGTCACTCATCCAATACCTCAGCGGGTCAGAGAGGGAAAACGTGGGGACGTGGACTGTGAGACATGACCTGCACAGATATCTTCAAGATAGGCACCTGATGGATTTTTTGTTGGAGGAGAGCACGTCATCCTTTTCCTGGAATGTACCACTGTACCAGTTACACTACAGGATGAGGTTCTGAGAGAGTTCCACACTTCACCTATAGCGCTACATCCTAGAGTAGCGAAGATGTATCAGGACCTCAGACGACAGTACAAGTGGCCGGGTATGAAGAAGGCTCTGGCAGAATTCATTTCTCGATGCCTCACTTGTCAGCAAGTGAAGGCAGAGCACCAGGTACCTACAATCTTGGTATAACCCTTAGAGGTCCTGGAGTGGAATTGGGACGAGATATCCATGTATTTCGTGATGGGGCTTCCACGCACTTCCAGAGGAAATGTCTCCATTTGGGTGATTGTAGACCGACTCACAAAGTCTGCCCACTTCTTACCTATAAGAGAGCAGGGCTCAGTGGAGAGCATGGGACACCTCTACATTCAGGAGTTCATATGGCTTCATGGTGTTCCATCGTCATTTGCCTCTGATTGAGATGCTCGATTTACTCCCTGGATTTGGAAGGGGTTGCAGGAGGCATTTGGGACGCAGCTACGGATGAGAACTGCCTTTCACCCACAGACGGATGGCGAATCGGAGAGGACCATTTAGACTCTTGAGGACAGGCTCAACGAATGTGTCATTGACTTTGGTCATAGCTGGGAGGATCACCTACCCTTAGTGGAGCTTGCGTACAACAACAGCTACCACTCCACCATCGGGATGGAACCATACGAGGCACTGTATGGCTGACCCTGTAAATCACCTCATTGCTGGACAGACCCTGGGGAGTTAGCACTTGTAGGACTAGAGATGGTCCAGGCCACAAAAGAGAAGGTACAGGTCGTCCAGGAGCGGATGAGGAGAGCTCAAAACTGACAGAAGTCCTATGCTGACAGGAGGCGGAGACCAGTGGAGTTCGAGGATGGTGACCACGTCTTTTTATAGGTCTCACCTCCACAAGGATTACAGAGATTTGGTCGGGGAGGCAGGTTATCTCTGTGCTTCATCGGACCATTCTAGGTTCTCAACAGGATAGGTGAGGTGGCTTATCGCCTTGATATTCCACCTCAGTTGCACTGGGTGCACGACTTCTTCTATGTATCTTAGCGGAGGAGATACGTGCACGACCCGATTCATATCATTGATCACAGGGAGCTAGACATCGATGGTGGGGAATCTTTTGCGGAGGTCCTGATAGAGATCGATGATCGACAGGAGTGGGTCCTACGTGGATATTTGATTCCTCTAGTGTGCATCATTTGGCAGCATAGGATCCTCTAGGATAGCACATGGGATCAGGTCACTTAGATGCATGCTCAGTACCCTCATTTGTTCACCTAGCATATGTTGTAGCTTTACGGGTTTGTAAAGCCCTGAGGTGGGAGTATTGTAAAGGCCGGGAAATTTCAAATAATTTTTTTTAAAATACATTGCAATTTTACGAGTATGTAGTTTTTGACAGGGCATGATTACGAGGCCTGGTGTCCCCGGAATCAATTTTTGAAGTTTAGCTCAGGTAAATTCAGTGAACGAATGAGAGGGGTTTTCAAATGTTTGAACTGGTGCTCAGAATTAAAATCTGAGGGCACCAATGAATTCGCAGCATTGGAATTTGCTTAGGCGAAGCTTAACTTAGGCCAGCAAGGACTGAGAGAAAGTGTTTTTTTCCAGACCTTTTAGGAAAAATAATAAAATTATTTAAATGAATTATTTTATTTATTTCCCCTTCTCTTTTTGTGTTGTAGGGCGGCGATAGGGCGGTGATGATGCACATCAAAGGGGATCATTAATGGATCATTAAACCCATATCGTAACGACAATTTAATGACACCATTATGGCAACGCTGCGACATGCTTCTTTATATATTTTGGCACATTGAGAATATGTGCAGGGAAGAAATTGGAGGATTCTCTGGAAAACCTCTCTTGGACTTCCACCCTAGAGAAGAATGAATAATTCTGAAAAAACCTCATATTCTTCGATGCCTTTCGAATATCGGAGCCGGAAATCGATGCTAATCCCTTAACCCCACCCCCACCCCCACCCTGAGGACAAACACACGACAACGAACCTCTATGATGTAGGAGTTTTTTGATAATGATAATACTCCCACGTTTGTTTTCCTCTAAAACATGAACATGGATCAACTCATTATCAAGTTGAGCTGTGAACGATTATTTGCGGGTTGGGGGTTATTATTTGCGGGGAAATGGTTGGGAGTTGTTTCAAACCACTAATGCGGTGGGTGCTTAAAATGAACATGTCTGAACCCAACGTTTTTCTGTTCTTGATGCACGGAACATTGGGTGATGATGAAACGGTACCGAAACGTCATTTTAAGGCCTTTGCAGTGAAGAGAGGGTCCCTAGACAACAACAGGCACATACAGGAACAAGAACAGACCACCTTAATGACTCAGGTGGCCCGCAGAAATTTCCGGTGGTGCGGGGCACCTGTGCGGGGGCACCGGTGGACGATGGCGGTGATGCCCAAGTGCGACGATAGCAGGAGCCGCAGAGGACAAGGCCGCGGTGGCAGGATGCTGGATCACACGGCCGCACCGGATCCAGAGGAGGACACGACGCTTGCCGCGTCTGTAGAGCGCAAAGGAGGGGGGGCCGCGTCCCACCCTACTCGGCCTTCTGGCCGAGCCGATGCCCCCCCCCCCCCGGCCAGGCTGGGGCGGGATGCACAGACCGGGCCAGGCCGCGCCCATCCAGGTCGGACCCCGTTCAGTCCATCCCAGGGGGGTTGGGTCGATCCGGGCCCAGACCCCCCACTTCGGACTGTTTTATGTCTTTCGTTAATATCTTAGGATAAGGACCTACGACCGATGCACTGTTAGTTGCATCGGGATAATTGGATCGATACAGTCATTTTGGTATATTACACTCATGGTTTCGGAGAACTTTGAATACGACAGGGATGGTTCGAACACGAAACCAACCAGGCCCTCGAAGTAGAAACTATTATAACATGAGCTCTGAATGTCTGATTGCTGTGCTTTCGACATTTTCGGATTCCTCTTAGTGAGGCGGTTCTTTTGGTTTACTCCACTCGAGGTTTGGACGTAGCTGGAGTATGTTCGGGTTGGTTTTAGCTTAAAAACCAACTGGGCCCCTGGGACGAAAAAGCCAATAACTCTCAGACCGGGCGTCCGATTGACGCACCGTCTGTCACATTGAGTTCCTTTTGACAAGACGAAACATTGTGAAATATCAACTCTGGAATTCGAGATAGTTAATTTATCGACCCCTTGGGTCATGGAGTGGACCCTCGTATAATAGAACGTGTTGTGTGCAGGAACCCTTAAGCTGGCTGCGACTGCGACGACGATGATGAATGTACATGGATCCTCTGTGGGATCGGTAGTGACGATGACCATACTGGGATCCTCCATGGGTTCGACAGTGATGATTACTGTTCTTGTATCCTATGTGGGTCCGACAATATTTGACTCTATACTTGTATCCTATGTTGGTTCGGCAGAGTAGCTGGTCTTGTATCCTTTGTGGGTCTGATAGCTTAGCTGGTCTTGAATCCTATGTGGGTCCGACAGATTATATGAATCAGTGGCTACATCTAATCATCTCTATAACCTTATGAAGTGTATTCCTGTGTGAGCTGAGTCTTGTCTTTCAATCATTATCTTCAATATGATTGACTTGCTTCCTATGTGGATTGTGTTGTGCTTTCCTATGTGGACTAGGTTGTACTTTCCTGTGTGGACTAGGTTGAACATGGGCTCGTGAGTTGGATAAGAATAGTAATTGATGACTTATTTATTTGTATTTGAATATACCAAAGTATAGTTGGTTGATACATCGTGATTGTATCTTTCTTTTTTGGTTTATCCTTCGTGGAATCTAGGATACCATCGGGGGTCTTGGGGTCCCAATTGAGTATCGTATACTCACCCCTGCATGGGCTATGCCCGCATTACGTTGTGTTGGATGCAGACAAAGGACAACGTTGATCGATGTGTGGGCTCATGGAGCTGGACGGTACCTGGAGGTGGATCACCAGACTTGACGTACATGGAGCAGACAGCTGGAGCCAAGGAGCTGAGGAGACTATCTATACCCACCCTCCAGGTGGGATTTCCAGTGGACGGCTCGGTGTTGCTGCTTTACTCTTATGTTGTTGTACATTCTTTCAGTTGTACTTTACATTCATTTGGGTTTGTATTCTGGACCATTTACTTTCCAGCACTTACTTTTGTACTCAGTTTACATGGTGTTTACTTCGGTTTGTGTACTCTGTGGTGATTGTTTACTTTGTAAAGGCAATACCTTCCCTTTTTATCAGGATTTATGCATTTGGTTCTAGTCTCCAGCCCCTGGCCTATGGAAGGCGGGCTTGGGGTAGTCACGACATGGGCCCCGAGGACGGGTCGTGACAATCGAAATAAACAATAACGATCAGTTAAAACTTATGACATTCCTTGATATAGAGATTGTTGTCAACTCTCCCTTTCTTAAAGTTCATCTTCTTTAAGGAAGTATCTAATGTGGAATACCATGCTCTTGGAGCCTGTTTTAGCCCATACGAAGCCTTCTTCAACCTGTACACATAACTTTCATCCTTTCCAAAAACAAATCCACAAGGTTGACTAATGTAAACTTCCTCGTTAAGGTCACCATTCAGGAATGCAGATTTTACATCCATTTGAAAGATATTGTAACCTCATTATGCTGCAATCGCAATAAAGATTCAGATTGTTTCTAATCATGCCACCAAAGAAAAGGATTCATCAAAATCAATGCCTTCAATTTGTGAATACCCTTTGAAAAGCAATCTTGCTTTGGTTCTTATTACATTACCTTCTTCATTCAGTTTGATTCGGAAAACCCACATTGTACAAAAAATGTTCTTGTTTTCAGGCTTAGGTACATGTTCCCAAGTATCATTCTTTTCTATATGATCAAGTTCTTAATTCATTGCTTGAACCCATTCAGGATGCTCAAATGCTTTATTTACATCACTCGGTTCAACTTTCAAATAATGATATGTATGTGATATAGTATTCATTGGTCTTCTTGTTTGAACCCTCTAATTTTTATCTCCAATAATGTTATGAGACTCCATCTGCTTCCTCAACCTAGGATGAGTTGTTTGAAATCCATCTTCATCACTTGAGATTTTGGAGTCAGATTCATCTTCTTGAGTAGGATTCACACTATCTGCAACATTATCAGAATTGTTAACAAAATCTTCTCTATCCTACTCATCTTCCACATCAACATATGATTTCTTTTCTTTCTCAACATTTTCAACAACTTTTACATCTAAAGAATCAATAATTATTCTTGTTTCTTTATTGAGACATCTATATCCTCTTGGAGCATAGACAAGAAAAATTACATCATCACCTCTTTTCTCAAACATTCTGAGGATTCCACCTTTCTTCTTTATAATGCAAGGACTCCCAAAAACTCATAAGTGTTTGAGACATAGAGTTTTTCCATAGAACATTTCATAAGGACTCAAATCTGAGTTTGGTCTATAGAATCAGCGGTTCTGAATACACCCAGCAGTGCTCATGGATTGCCTCCAATAATAATGAGAAAGTATATGCTCAAGAAACATAGTTCTCCTCATTTCCACCAAAAATAGATTATTCCTTTCAGCAACCCCATTTTGTTGAGGTGTGTATGGTGAACTGAACTCATGCTGAATTCCATGCTTGTCAAGATAACATTCAAACTCTTCATTCTTATACACACCACAGTAATCAGTTCTCAACTTCCCTGAATACTCACATTCCTTTTCTTCTTTCCTCCTCAAACTCTTAAACATTTTTAGAGCATCTGACTTATGTATCATGTACATAACACAAGTAATGCGACTAAATTCATAAATGAATTTAATGAAGTACTTATCTCCATTTGTTGATTGCTTGCTCATTGGTCCACATACATCAGAATGTATAAGTTCCAAGGGTTTTTTTGAAGGAATTTCAACTCTCTTATGAAAAGAGTTTGTAATCTTTCCTTTCTCATAAATAGTGCAGCACCAATCTCTTCTTCTTGATAAAGTAGGCATATCTCGATCATTGTCTTGAATTGATAACTTGCACATATTTCTCTGACACATACGTCCCAAAATTTTATGCCATAAATGATTTTTATCCACTACACCCATGTAGCAAGAGTTCTGCACTTCACCAACTTGGATCAAGTTCCCTTTAGTACGTTGGGCCCTTGTAACTATATTTCCATCATTTTCACTTTTCACAAAAAATCTATATTTACTGAAGATAACTTTGTTTCCCTCAACATTGAGTTGTGACACCCTATGAAGGTTATGTTTCAGCCCTTAAACATATAGTGTTTTCATGTATTTCACCTTTTCTTTTCCAATGATGGCCGATCCAACACCTTTGATCCTTAGAGATTCATAATTTCCAAATGTCACTCTTCCTTCTTTGAAGTCTTTCACATTCTTTAGTAGCTTTAATTCTCCTATCATATGAGAGTAACATTCTCTATTAAGAATCCATGGACGTTATCTTTTTGTTTCTTTCAACGTAGTTTCAACAACAAGAGCTTTTTGTTCTTCCTTTTTCCTTCTCTTCCTGTTGTGCTTCCTCTAACTTCATAGCCAAGTCAATGTGTTCTGGCCAGACCACCATACACTCTTTCTTTTCGAACTTATCTGACCTTTCCCTTATTTCTTTTGAAATCTCTGGCTTTTGAGAATTCATAAGAATCATTTGTTGCTCTGGTAACACACTAAGGTATCCCTTGGTATGATGTCCAGGTCAATCACATCTTTCACAAATAGATTCCAGTGGTTGAACCTATTCTCAACATTCACACCAGTCTTCTCAGATTTCTGCTGAAATTTATTTGGAGACTTTATATTTTGAAAGGGTTGAATAGTCCTCAATCCTTGTCTTTCAAAACACGTGGAATAGTTGTAATGTTTTTGGTTGAACCAACACATATTTTCCATGTGTCTGAATCCACCATAATACCAACAGTAACCATAAAAAGAATATTTTCCTTTAAAAATTCTATGCTGATCAGGGTTGTGAACAAGCTTCGCAATGAACTTCTTAATAGAACTCTACTGACCATGAACCTTGATGTTTACATTTGTAACTCTCTTCTTTGGATCAGATTTATCAGTACCAGTGGTATTAAAAGACTTCTTTGACTCATTATTTTTATTCGCTTCTGGTTTTTCAGTGTTGAGAACTTTGGCCACATGCAAGATCTTTCCAGCCTTCTTCTTATCAGAACTAGTTCCATTTTTCCTTTCATCCTTTGCAGATAACATTTGTAGATCCTCATTTGGTTCATTCTTACTAGAACATTCACTAACTTCTGAGACAGATTGTTTGAAACTGGCATTCATTTCTTTAGCTTGATAATGTTTTTTTGGATATGTTCCATCTCTTCTTCTTTTGCTTTCAACTTTACTTCAAGATGATCATTGCGATTCTTTGCATTCACAAGATAATTCTTCAGATCATCAATCTACTTTTCCATATTGATTTTCTCATCATGAGAAATTTATTCTTTGTTTAATGTGGACTTTTCATTTATCAACTTCTTGTTTTCCTTCTCAATCCTTCTAATCTTTCTCAAACATTCCTTCAGCTATTCTTTTAGATATGGTTCAAGTTGAGTTTCTTCTTCATCAGTACTAATGCTCTCATAATCATCATTATTCACTGTTTCAAAAAAGGTACTCTCTCTAGCTTTCTCAGAAATAGATATTTCAGATCTAGTATAACTATCATCATCTTCTTCACTTTTTGAAAACTAGCTTCTCCTTTTTGATTTGATGAAATTTTTATCTTTACCTCTTCCAGAATATTTTTCTATTCCACCCTGTTTCTTCCATGACCTTTTTGGTCTTCTGTCTTCATCATCACTGTCTTCAACATTCCCTTTTTGAGGGCAATTAGCTGTAAAGTGGCCAATAGTTCAACATTCAAAACATTTCAAAGAGAGTTTCCCTTTTTATTTCCCTATTCCTCTTTTCACATTTTTAGAGAACATGGAATGTATTTCATTAAAATATTGACATACCTTGTTTTCAGAGTCTGATTCACCAGCATTATCTTCAATAAAAAATTTCTCTGACTTCTCTTTCTTTACAGCCTTGGAAGACAATTCTCTATCCGCTTTTTATTTTCTCTTAATAGTCTTCTCCCTTCTCATTTCATAAGTTATGAGAGTGCTATGAAAATCATCCAGAGATAATGTTTCAGGATCTCTGTCCTCCAGAGATGAAACTTTAGCATCAAATTTGTCGAGAAGAATTCTTAAGATCTTTTCAACAACTGTATAATCTTCCAACGTTTCGCCAAGACATCCGATTGTACTGACAATATCATTTAACCTGGTAATGAAATCCCCAACAGATTCAGATTCTCCCATTATCAAGTCTTCATACTTTAGTCTATAGATTTTTCATTTAGCCTTATTCACCTTTATATTTACTTCATAGATGTTCTTCAGTTTTTCCCATATTCCTTTGCCTGTAGCAACACCTTTCACTCTTAAAAAATCACTCTCAGAAAGAGATGAGAGTAATGTGTTATTAGCTCTTCCATAATTCTCATGATTCTTCTTATCGCCAGGAGTAAGAGGAACCTTGTCATCAATAGTAGGAAATCCATCTGTTGTAGTTTCATGAACTTCATATCCAAGAGACATAATATAAGGCGTCATTCTGTCCTTCCAGATGTGATAGTTCTTTCCATCAAAAATCGGAATCCCCTTACTATTCACGTAATTTAGATTATCCATCACAACTTCTCTTCAAACACTTTAGCAAAGAATAAACGAAGGGAAACTGCCCCTCTGATACCAATTGAAGTTCCCAGTCAGGATCCAAGTATCACTGAGATAGGGAGGGGGTGAATCAGTGATATCTTTTTACTTTTGAAGTTTCCTTCTTTTTGAAACAATCTTCACATCCTGTTAAAGAGTTTCTTCCCTGCTGAACACACAGAATCACAGGAACACATGATTTACAAGGTTCACTACCCAACAAGAATAGCTATGTCCTTGGTATGGTATAGAAATAATCCAGTACCACAAAATCTACTAGAAAACAATCCTCTGGTGTAGAATACAATGAGTAGGATATACCCTTAGACTTTTGTAGCAATTGGAAAACAATCTGCAAGCGCGTGTGCACCCTCTTAGCACAAATAAGGAATTAAAATATTTCAGTGCTTGTTTTTAATTGACACGTTTTATTCTCTAAAGTACGAATCTTCACTTTCCTTCCTAGAAGTTTTAAGGAACCCATGGAGCAAAACAACTTGTGCACGCACTTCCACTTGCGCGCCCTATACTTGTGTGCCAAAAACATGTGCGGAAAGACTTGTGTGGCCGACATGCAAGGCCGACTTGCGCAGCCTACTTTCATGGAAGACTTGCGTGGAAACACTGGCCCGAAAACATTTTCACAGCAACACTTGTGCGGCAACACTTGCTCGGAAACCCTTGTGCGGCAACACTTGCGCGGCAAAACAGTCTCTACTACTTGCTCGCTTAGAGATCAAATTTTTGCTTAAGTGTTGAGAATAGAAAAATGTGGAGTTTAGTCACCTATTTATAGGCATTTTTGTGACTTGGGTGCCAATACTTTCATGATGCTTCATCACTTGCGCGCCGCTTCATCACTTGCTCGCCGCTTTGTTTCCTTTGTCATATTTTGATATGATGATGTTGAAATATGACTTTCATGCAACATACATTTGCGCGCCACTTATACTTGTGTGCCACACTTGCGCACAACTTTTTGATTTGCACACCAATCTTTAACTTTCTTTCCATTTTATTTCCAATGCCAATGTTTGATGTGATGATCCTGAACTATGACTTGCACACCACATATACTTGCGCGCCAATAGATGGGCACCATTTTTGACTTGCGCGCCACTCTTGACTAGCATGACACTTTCTTTACTTTTCCAAAAACACTACTTTACGCTCTCTATACATTAGAAGGCTTGCATCACATGTTCTCCAAACTTATGATATTTTTGAAATACAAATCAGCAACGTGTCGTTATAGTTTACGATCCTTTTACAAAGTGAATTGATTTATCTTCTTTGACAACAAAATACAACACTCTGCAAAGGTTAACTCTTCAAAAATCCTTCTCCATCCAACTTGGTCCCAAAATAAATTAGTAGTTATGAATAGGACTGACTAACATATTAATATATATGAATAAATTAATTAAATAAAAATTAATTATAAATTAATACATTAACAAATTGAAGATAGTGGGGATGTATTTAAAAAATTTATTACTATGTTCCAATCGGATTTTATCATAATAAATTAAATTAATTTCTATTATTGAATGATATTAATAAATTATATATATTGTATACTCAATATAAAATTTTTATATTCATACAATAGGTTTGATAGTCATAAGATAAGAAGAAACCCAATACTACACATAAAGAGCTATATTTTTATAATAGCAGCTTCACAACCTTTTAATGGTGAACCTAATTAAAATCCAATTTTTAGAAAATTTATAAATTTAATATTGAACAATAATGTTATTTAATCGATATTTAAACATCAAAATTCATTTATAGAGAATTTCTGGTCATTTTTGAGCATTCATTTTGTGATAAGTTTTGAAAAATATTGAATTTTAATTCAAAATTTCTTTTTCATCTATTGTATTTATAATAAAAAAAATTATATTTATTGTTCTCAAATATCAATTAGATATATTATAAAAAAATTAATCAAATTTATTTATTTTAGGTTAATTTCACATAAAAATTGTTTTTAAAAATATTTCAATCTTTTGAACACTTTTTACTTTAAAACCCCACTTTTTAGTGTCGTTAGTGGGATTAGATTTAAAATAATTTATGCCACTTATGTCATTAGAATTGGAAAATGGACTCCATATTATAAATAAAAAAATTTATAATGTCTAATATTTTCAACATAGTTCGTGAACAAAAATATTAGTGAATGTAATTAAAATTAATTATAGAATTTAAGAGAAATATTAGCTTAAGCAATGACTAAAACTTAATATTAAAGGCCAAAATGACCTTGTAACATGTAAACATTATTATATGTCCATATTTCGACTCTATCACCCCTAGGATAAAATATGAGACATTATTTGTGTTTCTTAACATGGGAAAAAAGTTGGTCGAATTTCATTTTAAATTATTTTTATAGGAATTCCATTCCTCCTCCACTATAAAAAGGCATCCACCCCTCCCATTTATTCACATCTTTAAAGAACATTTTATCACACATTTTGTGATAATATTTGATCCCAAAATACTCACCATCAACATTTTAGCCTCTCATTGTTCTTAATACCATCCATGTATATATTTTGATTTTAACCAAATGTTGTTACCCAAAAATGAGTTAACATTTTTTGTTATCACTTTTATTTAATTTCCTATCTATACCCCATTACATATTCTTTTTACATGATTATATAATATACATAGTATGCAAAATATACGATTATTTTTTAAAGATAATGGTTCTTACTACACTTATAAACACACTCATCTAATGAATAATGAACGTATTGTCTAGAAAGTAGACTACCACCTTTAAAAATGATGATTGATTATTTGATTATTATTTACCACCTATTATGGATGGTAATTTTGATGAACAAACTATTTTTATAAATGATAGATATAATATTAATATTTTATTTATCCTTATGTAATTATTATATTACTCAAACATTAATGGCTTCCATTTTATTATAAAATAATAACATTGTTTGTGGGTGTGTTGGCTACAACCTCCCCAATAAAATGTAATTCATTCACACTATACACAGAATGTATAAACGTTAGATTTAAAAAAACATTTGGAATTATATTAAATAAAATGATACTATAATTATACAAAACATTTATATTTATAATTTATGTATAATTTTCTAAAATTAAATGACGAAATAAAAGTATCATCCCTACATACGTACGACCTACATTTTCCATGAATGATGAACATCATTTCTTATCAGGAAATATTATAGATTAGTTTCAATATTAATGTACTAAAAATACATAATATTTAAATAATGAATTAAATTTAAGAGATTATGAAATCATGATCTGAATTATAGGAATAGAAAATGATAAGTCAGAACATACTCAACAAATAATTAAATTCACATTTATAATAGAGAATGTAATAAAAGGGTATTAAAAATGGGTAATTAGATCCTATAAAAATAAAATATGTGATATTATAAATAATAATATGGTTCTGGAATATATTTTTTACAAGGTTAAAATCATTATCCATAATGTTAAAGGATATTCACCTTAAAGGAAATGTAAGGTAAGGGATGTTAATCTCACCTTTTACAACTTTGAGATAACGTTCATAATCACCACTAACTTCATTTAAGTCATGCATCTACTACCCTTTTTTTATATATTATATCATAAATTATTTTATATTCATGGTATCTTTAGTTTCAATTTTATTTATTTGTTGTAAGAGGATTTGAAATAATAGTTACCAAGTGGTAATTAATTTCATAAATCGATTCCTTCTGATTGGATTATACCAATACCTTATCTTCATTAATATTATAGGATTATTTGTGGGATAACATTTTAATATCAATTTTTATTTAAATATTCTTTATTTTGATTTATATCTTACACACATAAGGAATTCATGGATTGATTTTTACATCATTGTTATGGTCTTTTAAGGGTTTATTTCACATTCTCATTCTATTAAATATTAGTTTTTATTGTGTTTACAATAATGGAAATAATTTGAAAATTGTTCATTGAAACATTTAATATTACTATTCTATGGTTATTAAGGTCCACATGTAAGTAATATTACTATTTTTAACACTTTCTTAGTCAATATGATTTATAAATTGTTTTTAAGAATACAGAACATCATTTCATTCTTCTGATGGATCATTATTTTCTCCCAAAAAATGGTTTATAAAAATGATTTAAAAAGGAGTTTTAACCATTTAAATATTATTTATAAAAGTTATTCTCAAAATTTAAAAATGTTTTATTTTTTAAAAATATATTTTTAATGTAATGGTTTTTCTAAATGTTTTCAAAATAGATCATATAATTTCCTGAAGAATGTTTCTAAATATATTCCTTTATTTCAAAAATAAAAAACTACCATTAATTTAAACTCAACTTTGGATTTGATATATTAATACCATCCCTACTATTCATCTTGATAGTTTTTCATTTATTTGTTCAAAGATATTATTGATATTCACTTCATTGATTATTCTTCGTCCCCTTGAAGTATTCAATTTCCTCTAATCATAAATCATTGAATTTCCCCCCATTATCATTATCATTCATCGTGTATATGTTTATTTAAAATCATTATATAATTTTTAAATATAGTTTTAACATTTAATGATATTTTATTTAAGTGGAAAATATTAATAAATATTTTTCCTTTACTTAATACTGATATTAGATAAGGCGCATTATTTTTAAAATAAGTGGATTATTTATTATTTGATGATTTATTTGGATATGAAATACACGGGGTTCAGACTACTTAATGTAATAATTTCAATGCATCAGTGGTCCCATGAGATTAAATTAGTTGGAGACATACCCTTAATGTTTTCTTATAAGCATGATAGTAGGAATTATACTCATATATTTAATCTTTATTTTGAAATTTGTTGACATTATTATTATAAACCTACTTAGGAAAGGTTATTACGGTATTGGTATCACATGCTTAAGAAACATGAATTATGATAATTAATAATTTGCTTCATTAATATTCAATAATTATTATAAATTATATCTTCACTATGATTGTAACACCCCGACCCCAGCTACCAGAGTCGGTGCATTACTTCGTAACATTGGCATGATCACAAAAGATCAAGTCTCGAAAGACCGATTAGTTTAGTAGCTTTGGAAACACTAGATACATTTGTAAACGTTACATTACATCATAAAGTGAAAAACTACAATAACAAAGTCTCCATAGTCCACTCTCATATCCTCTTCTGACAATCCCTGCAGGACATTCATAAAATACTTCTTCACATCCTGGAAAATATTAAAACATTGAAAGGGGTGATCTCAGATGCTCAGTAAGGATAACAATATTGTGGAAGCCTTCATAAATAAACATAAACATTTAAGGCAATGTATAACTAAAACAAAAGCCTTTTAAACTTGAACATCAACATAATATGGCAAAAGTAAAATGAGATAATGCCATTTACTTCTTCACATGGATATTCTAGTGGTCGAATAATCACTTGAAATATCATTAACCACTTTCATAATGATGGAATGCATAATGCCAGAATATCATAACCACGTAGCCAAGGCCTCGTGCCAAGACCACAAATAAGATTTTGTCAAGGCCTCGTGCCAAGACACTAGTTTGTCTCATGAGACCTGTCGATGCATCGAGGATCTATAGCGGGCTCCACCCGTCACTTATTACGTCCTATGCATTCCTCATATGAATAGGTTTAAACATATCATAAACCATAACATAATCGTATTACATAAAACATCCATAAAGGAAACATAACATTTCCACATTTCAATCACAAGATATCAATACAACACATTGATATAATAAAAACACTTTCTAAACCATTATCAATACCAAAATAAAAGAATGGTCAAACATGGTATTTATTTTTCTTTTAAAAAAGGTATGGCTTTTAGAGGAAGCTGAAACTCAAATAATGGCCACGGAGGCGGAGAAGTCTTTTTCGCCGCATAAGTACGGAAAGAAAAACATTCCCTGTTTGTCGTTTAGTAAAACGCTTGGTATAAAGAAGATTCCTTTTGGATAAACGTATAAGTCAAAGGGGTTTATACACCGTATAAAAGAAAGTTGTGTATAAAACAAAATATGCCTCAATGAAAGGATATTGAGATGAAGTCCCATACAAAGATCATTTTTAAAATAAAATAGATATATTATGTGTATTCACTATACATACACACAAAGAATGTACAAATACAATAAAGGACATAATAATATCATGACATAATTTGAAAGTAGGAGATTAACCCAAATAATGGTAATTGGTTTAAGAAGTTCCCTTACCTCGTGTCTGACTTGACTCAACCGTTCTTTAACCTCCTGAATAATAAACTAGAGTTAATATATAACTTATTAAGAACCTTTTTAAATTTCATTTTCCTTTTTATATCACTTATTACAATGTTATGAACATTATGTAATTATTTAAGTTAATAACGGTCGTTTTGTCGATCTTTGGTACTTGAGTCAACAATAAACTTCGTATAATTACAAGTTGTTTATGTGGTAGAATATCCATTATCTCCAGAATTATATTCATGATTTAGATGTCATATATATCATATATATCCAGTATATACATTTATAATATTACGTAACATTTAGTGGTAAGAAATGAAATGCATCGTTCATGGAGACGGTAAGCCGTACGTACGCATGAACGCTACTTTCATTTCAATTTAATATTTAATGGAACGAAATCATAATGATGTAAATGTATAATATAATTCCAGTATAATATAGTGTATAATATCATTTACTCCATCCTTTATACATCCCATATATGGCATTAATGATTCAAATCACATTGAGGGGGCGGTAGTCCGCACTTCCTAAAATGAAATTATCGCGTTTTACCCATAATGGAAATCATAAAGTATGCCATAAATGAGAAATACAGAAGCATAAGTAAAACATAAAAATATTATATATCATATATAAAAATAGTGACATCTTAATTTCCACCTTTGAAGGTGTTATATGAGTGTTGAACAATCATCGTTCCGTGAGGCAGAAATTCGCCATCCACAGAAACCGTATGTTCATTAACCCTTAGATGTAGGTGTGTGTAAGTGTAGCTCTAATCCTTCTTATAACAACATCCGAGTATATTGAGGATACTGGTGTTTTTACAAAAGAAATTAATAAAACGAGTTTACAGGGTTTGTGAAGAAAAATAAAACAAAACAACATTAGAGAAGACATTACCTCAAAATCGGGTAACTCTTTTTGATTTGAGCCAAAGGCTTCCTTGGGAAGAGTTCTGCCCAAAGTGAGGCTTCTAGGAGTAAGAGGGAAAAGTTGGGAGAGTATTTGGGCAGAGTTTGGCCGAGCCAAATGGCTTGAAAGTGTGAATGTGGTGGTAGAGGTGGGGGCCTTATATAAGGGAGAGGAGGGGCACTCTTGGAAAGTAAGGAAATTTTACATTATTATACAATGCTTTTCAGATTCTAAAGGTCCCAAACTTATATAATTCGTGGATAAGGTGATAAGGGTTAGAAATATACCCATCCAATAGTCTTTGGACATGTGTAATCCTTGGATTGTACATTATCTTTTCATTTTATTAAAATCGTTAAATAATGAGGTCATCGATGCATCATAATGATGTCATAAATAATTTAATTTATTTAATGTCTAAAAATTATAAAAATAATACTATGATGTAGGAAATCTTTTTATATTTCTAATTAATTTTTATATTCAAAATTTGGACTTGTGTAATGTAACGCCCCGACCCCAGCTACCCAGAGTCGGTGCATTAATTACATAACATTGGCATGATCACAAGAAAGATCAAATCCCGAAAGACCGATTGGTTTAGTAGCCTTGGAAACACTAGATATAATCATAAAGTTTTACATTACATTTCAAAGTGAAAAACTACTACAACAACAAAGTCTTCATATCCACACTATTAACCCCTCATAATATCCCTGCAAGTCATTCATAAATTACTTCTTCACTACCTGGGAAAAATAAAACATAGAAAAGGGGTGAGCTCAAATGCCCAGTAAAGATAACAATATAGCGGAAAATTCAAAATAAGCATAAACATTTAAGGCAATGAATTACTAAAACAAAAGCCTTTTAAAATTGAACTTCAACATAGTATGGAAAAAGTAAAATGAAATAATGCAATTTACTTGTTCACATGGATATTCTACTAATCGAATAATCACATGCAATATCAATAACCACTTTCATAATGTTGGAATGCATAATGCCAGACTATCATAACCACATAGCCAGGGCCTCGTACCAAGACTACAAATAAGATTTTGTCAAGGCCTTGTGCCAAGACACTAGTTTGTCTCATGAGACCTACCGATGCATCGAGGACCTATAGCGGGCTCCACCCGTCACTTATTAAGTCCAATGCATTCCCATATGAAAAGGTTTAAACATAACATAATCATTCGTATTAAAACTAGCATACGAAATGTAAATACTTTCACCATAAACTATGAATGGTATAAAAATAGCACATCCATAGTCAAACATATCACAAAACCTTCAATACAATATAGAAGTTTTGTATCATAATAAATCAACTTCAAATAATCTTAAAATCCATCAAAGGATGAAATCAAAATTCTTTTTAAAGAAATATCTCCTTTTATTTTGAAATCATTTAAGATCCATATAAAATAAAACATTTTCTTTGAAAATATTCTTATAAGCTTGTAAGGAAAGCTTTGAAGATTTTATAACGGCGTAAAATAACCGCACCCGCCGTATAAGTTAAAAAAAACATTCTTACCTCAATTCTGTCGAAAAGGTTAAAAAGGACCTTGTTTTGAAAATGACGGAAAGATTCCTTTATAAACCTCTTATAAAAAGTCAAACAAAGGTATACATGACTTTAACCCATATTCTTGTAAATATTAAAAATGTTTTGAAATACATTTTTAAGAAACATGGATGTGGATGATAAAGATATCCCAGTAGATTATTACGTATAAACAACCTCGGATAATGAAGAGATTGTGAAATAACCCTTACCTTGTACTTTTCCTTTGTTGGGTAGGTTAACCTCCTGTATAATGGTGAAATAATTGTTATTAAATTATACAAGAATCATATACATTAATATGATATCATATATGATCTTTTAATATTGATTTGATAATAATATCTTAGTATTATCGTTGTTTCGGGTGTTAACTTACTTGTTTTCTTTTGTATGTTTTGTTACGTAAGACATGTATGTAATGGATAGATTAAATCTTATTCATAATCAGAATGATATTAACATTATTTTTAACCCTAAAATGAGTATAAGACTTGAATGGATACGATGGAGGATGGATCTCACCGCGTTCGTGGAGACGGTAGTTCGTACGTACGCACGAACGCTACTTCCATTTAATTTTTATTTTAAAAGAATTGAATCAAAATGATACATAGGTATATTACTATTCCAGTATAATATAATATTTTATATATGTTACTTAAGTTCATTAACACCATCCTTTATACGTTCCATGTGTGGTATGAACGAGTCATATCATTTTAAGGGGGCGGTAGTCCGCACTTCCTCAAATGAAATTATCGTATGTATATACAACATGAAACGAATAATTGTATGAAATAAAATGGAATTACAGAAGCTTATATATAAAATATATATCATTAATATCATATTTAATTACAGTTCCATCATAATGGCCACCATGAGAGGCGGTAAGATGTATTTGAACAATCATCGTTTCGTGAGGCGTTAGTTTGCCATCCACAAAAACATTATGTTCATCATCCATTAGATGGAGTTGTGTGTATGTGTAGTTTTAATCCTTCTTATAACAACATCCTAGTATATTTAGGATACTGGTGTTGTTAGAAAAGAAAGGAAATAAAAAGAGTTTGGGGGTTGGAGAAGAAAAATAAATGAAAATAATTTAAGAGAAATCGTTACCTTTAATTTAGGTAACTCACTTTGGTTGGAACCAAAGGACTTCTTGAAATGCTTTCTGCCTAAGGGTAAGCTTCAAGGAGGAGTAGAGGGATGTGGGCAGCTTAGTTGGGCAGAGTTTGGACGATCCAAGTGGCTTGAGAGGTGTGAGGAAAAGAGAAGGAGGAGTGCCCTTTTATAAGAGGGGTGAGGGGCACTTTTGGAAAAGCTAGAAATATTAATTTATAATAAATTCATATTCGGTTTCCAAAGGCTCCAAAGTTGACTATTCAAAGGATGAGGTGGGGATAGGTCGAAAACAACTCATCCAATAGAATTTAGACAGGTTTGGGTACTTATATTAACCTTATCTTTAAGTATTAACTCTAAGTTAATTAGTTTCACTTTTACAATGTCTCTTTGTATTTTTATATAATATGGTTAATAAACTTACTATATACATCCAAGCGACCCCCAAGTGGTCCATTAATGATTAACCTATCATAATATAAGTTTATTGGCCGAACCTTATATTTTTAGGAATTTAATATCAATTAATAATATAATATTTGTTTTAAGAACTCTTTTATGTCAATTTTGACACTATTCAATAGTTGATTTTTGTGAAACTCATAACAGATTGATTACTTCGAACAAAGTCAATTAAATCAATCCTAATATATCATATTTTCCTATAAAATTAGTGTAATTCATTAAAAGTTTCATATTATATTTATTTGGGTATTTATAATATCAATTATGTTAATTTTTTACTATTTTAGTAATTACGGCATCATCATTGTGTCATAAATAAAATAAATTATTTAATGTCTAAAAATTATAAATAAAACATCATTATGTAGGAAATCTTTTTAGATTTCTAATTAATATTTATAATCGAAAATCCAACATGTATAACCCTATGTAAAAATTGTTCTTCTAAAAGATGTAAGCTTATGCCATTTTTATTTTTATTTTAACTTTATTAATATAATGTGTCCCTACCACATACAAGTGGCTCCAAGGGGTCCCCAAATTGACCCAAGGATGCCCATGGTCGGGTATGTGTCCACCAATAAGGTTAGGACACGTTTTAGGGTAATTTTGTATTATTATAATATTAATTGTTTAACCCTTATTTGCCGGATTTACCCTTTAACCATGGTAAATAAAATATTTACCGCAGTAATTATTCAAAATGTCTAAAAATAAAAGTTACCTATTTACACAATTTGAACATCCTGATTCCAAATATGGAATCCATTTTTCTAAATTCAAAACACAGAAGTGGCAGAAATTAATTTAAAATTAATTCCCGCTGTCAAAACAAAAAGCGTGTTTTTAAGAGATAATAACTATCAAAATATTGACACTTGTTTATGTTTGGTTTAATTGTAAAATTATGTCCAATGACCAACATTATATTAAATGGTAAAAATATATTCTAAATATACTTTAAAACCACACAAATTCATAATTTATCACTATTAATTATTTTGATTAAAAAAGTTGTTTTTAATTAAAATTTAGTAATTTTCACTATTCATCAAAATATGAAAGTTATCCGAAAAGTACCAAAATTTCACCCTAGACTAATTTCGATATTCCGAATCCAAAAATGAATTCCATTTGGAAATATAAAATATATATGATTTCAAAAAGTAGGTATTACTATTCATAACGGCTAGTTTGATTGGTTACGGTGTGTTAGAACTCGAAGTTGCGTACAACACACGCTACTATTTTATTCAAAGGAAAGCATACCGTGGAAGCATGGGATGTTTCATTTTAAATTTTTTGATGTCTCCATTTAGTCAAAAAGTTCAAAATATTGTATTTAAAAAGGTTTCACTATCAAAAGTTGATAAAAGTGCAATACTGAAAATGAATCTATTCTTGCATTATGACTAAGAAACTCATAATATGGATTCTAAAATTATAAGGATTATATAAAGTTTAAAATTTAGTTAATACTATTCATGACCTCTTTTAATGGATTTTTTTTTGGTAAGTCATGGTGCAATTGAACTCAGTGTTGCGTGTAGTGCAAGTTATTGAATAACACACTATGAAATCTTGGGGTGTTACATTCTCCCCTCCTTCAATAAATTGCGTCCTCGCAATTTGAAATTGTTCTTCAAAAATAAAAGGTTGAAAGTAGAAAATATATTTGTGGGAAAACCCACATCGAAAATTGGGTTACTAAAATTTAGTCTTAATATGAGGAAAAGAGAAATCAAAGGGTCACCACCAAATTATGATCTTGATTAGGAGAACATTGGTGGAAATTAGAGACATATAATTAGAGGAAAAACGTAAATATTTATAGGTACTGATTGAGGTCATCAATCACAAAAAAGAATAAAATTGAGGTCCTTAAACTCATCAATCTATGATGATTTGAAGTACCATCGGTTCAACAAAATATAGGGTATTGGGATAACACATTTTTGACATTTCAAAATATCTTAGTTGAAATCCCACATCGAAAAATGAATTAATGAGGCCTCTATTTAAAATAAAGAGTGGAAAGTATGAAGATTACCGAAAATAACACATACTAGGGTTCCATGTACGAAAATATGGATATGGAAGAGAAATCTAACCATCAATTATCTGATGGAGAGTGGTAGAGAACATGGCTATGAAAAGGCCAACAATCCCAAAGCCATAAATTAGTGATGATTAAAGGTACCATATAGGGAAACATTTTTGTTCTATGTTCCTTTTATTAATGTTGAGGAATTTATTTATGAGATTGGCTAAGATCATAAGGAGATATACTTACTTTATAATTAGAGTTTTATCCATTAATAAATTTGTACCACAAACTCATCTTTCACTCTAAAAGATAATAGAATGTAATTTTTTTTTTCTAATTATACTATTCGTACAGGGTTCCAAAATAAATGAATTTATAATTCATCTACCAGATCTTTTAAAAAAAACTACATTATTTAATCCAGGACATCTCGTGGGCCAGTGGTAGGTGATACACCCTTGTCGCCCTTCGGTTGCGGGTTCAAGTCTCGCAGCCTTGCCGGACGCGACAGGTTGCCGCCCGACCTCCGGGTTGTCATTTTATGGCAATCCAAAATAATCCAAACTAGAACTATCCAAAATACTTATGTCCAAACTCACAGTCCAACATTTATAAGGAAGGTAAACATAATGTAGATCCTTTTTACCCCGTAATAGCATATGAATACCTTCATCATGTATTCTTTTAATACACTGAAACATCCTGAATTACCATATTCCTTATTGATTACATCCATTCTCCCTTATTCCATATAGAATGCTGGATATACTTCATCAATCCAAAAATGTTTTAAACCCCAACAATGATGGAATATACAAATCATTAATCAGTTCCAAGGTAGTCAAGAATATCCAATATATTTTTTCCAAAATAATCATGTATTATTCGAAAATCACTACCTCGGTATCAGAACTATATTATGGTTTATCATTCTCTCAACCATATATTTTCCAAAAATTTATCCTGCTATTGAGTCACTTTTCTTTGTTCCACACAATCTCAAGTCCTTAATGAAATAGTACTGCAGTACAATCCTTATATACTCCATAATTATTATAACAAGTACATTGTTGATACAACACTCAATTGACATAATCAATATAAGAACTCTAATCATTCCTCTTCATCTGTGGTAGTATCATAACTTGATTATTATCCAATAGCATCATTTGCGGCATAGTCTGATGACTGGGACATAGGTTCGCGTAGTGTCCAAACTCTTTGCAAATGAAGCATTGTACATTTGAAACCATTTTCTTACCCTTGGAGTCACGTACTTTGTGCCCTTTTCCTCCACACTTATAACAAACTCTCATTCCTTTCAGGCAAGTTCCAGGGTGTTTCTTTCCACAGTTACCACATATGGGAAAATTCTTCTTTTCCCTCTTCCCTTTATCCATATTTCTCTCTTCCATCCTTTTCTTCTCTTTCTTCCCTTCAAAGCCATAGGACTCAGTAAACTCTTTACTTATCTTATCAACACATGATATTATTTCTTCATATGATGATAATAAATGGGAGACTATTTGTCTTATAAATTCTAGCTTAAGACCATGAAAGATATGATCCTTCCTTCTCTTTGGATCATGTGCATTTCTGGAGTTCTCATTCCTTCTACTGGGCGCCATTTCTAAACAATGGCATACACTAGATCAGTTTATGAATCAAAATACATAATCCCATACTTATAAAACACTTAACATAAATTGAACTATTTATGGATATAATCCATAATCATATAAATGTCTCCTTTGAGGATGTATATACCCATAAACCCTTCATAATGGTTTGTAAAGAAAATGAGAATTATCCTAAGCATATCCCCCGGGAGTGTCGTAACCAAGAGTGCAGCAAGGCCCGTTGTCGTGCACCAGTTCCCGTTCGAGTCTAGCTCAAAGCGGTGTTTTCGGGTTTTACCCCTAGGTACATCTATGCCAGAGCCGCCTCTACCTGCTCGTATCCAGACAGGGATGTATTGCTCGGAAAACTCACAAAATCTCTACAATACCAAAATTCTAGGAAGTTCTTCTATACTAATCCTCAAAGTTCATCTTAGGTCTACGTGATCTAATCAGAGTTTATCTAAATCTAGCTTCCAAGGTTTGTACTAAACTTCCTCTGATACCAACTGTAACGCCCCGACCCCAGCTACCCAGAGTCGGTGCATTAATTACATAACATTGGCATGATCACAAGAAAGATAAAATCCCGAAAGACCGATTGGTTTAGTAGCCTTGGAAACACTAGATATAATCATAAAGTTTTACATTACATTTCAAAGTGAAAAACTACTACAACAACAAAGTCTTCATATCCACACTATTAACCCCTCATAATATCCCTGCAAGTCATTCATAAATTACTTCTTCACTACCTGGGAAAAATAAAACATAGAAAAGGGGTGAGCTCAAATGCCCAGTAAGGATAACAATATAGCGGAACATTCAAAATAAGCATAAACATTTAAGGCAATGAATTACTAAAACAAAAGCCTTTTAAAATTGAACTTCAACATAGTATGGCAAAAGTAAAATGAAATAATGCCATTTACTTGTTCACATGGATATTCTACTAATCGAATAATCACAAGCAATATCAATAACCACTTTCATAATGTTGGAATGCATAATGCCAGACTATCATAACCACATAGCCAAGGCCTCGTGCCAAGACTACAAATAAGATTTTGTCAAGGCCTTGTGCCAAGACACTAGTTTGTCTCATGAGACCTACCGATGCATCGAGGAGCTATAGCGGGCTCCACCCGTCACTTATTAAGTCCAATGCATTCCCATATGAAAAGGTTTAAACATAACATAAACATTCGTATTAAAACTATCATACGAAATGTAAATACTTTCACCATAAACTATGAATGGTATAAAAATAGCACATCCATAGTCAAACATATCACAAAACCTTCAATACAATATAGAAGTTTTGTATCATAATAAATCAACTTCAAATAATCTTAAAATCCATCAAAGGATGAAATCAAAATTCTTTTTAAAGAAATATCTCCTTTTATTTTGAAATCATTTAAGATCCATATAAAATAAAACATTTTCTTTGAAAATATTCTTATAAGCTTGTAAGGAAAGCTTTGAAGATTTTATAACGGCGTAAAATAACCGCACCCGCCGTATAAGTTAAAAAAAACATTCTTACCTCAATTCTGTCGAAAAGGTTAAAAAGGACCTTGTTTTGAAAACGACGGAAAGATTCCTTTATAAACCTCTTATAAAAAGTCAAACAAGGGTATAAATGACTTTAACCCATATTCTTGTAAATATTAAAAATGTTTTGAAATACATTTTTAAGAAACATGGATGTGGATGATAAAGATATCCCAGTAGATTATTACGTATAAACAACCTCGGATAATGAAGAGATTGTGAAATAACCCTTACCTTGTACTTTTCCTTTGTTGGGGTAGGTTAACCTCCTGTATAATGGGGAAATAATTGTTATTAAATTATACAAGAATTATATACATTAATATGATATCATATATGATCTTTTAATATTTATTTGATAATAATATCTTAGTATTATCGTTGTTTCGGGTGTTAACTTACTTGTTTTCTTTTGTATGTTTTGTTACGTAAGACATGTATGTAATGTATAGATTAAATCTTATTCATAATCAGAATGATATTAACATTATTTTTAACCCTAAAATGAGAATAAGACTTGAATGGATACGATGGAGGATGGATCTCACCGCGTTCGTGGAGACGGTAGTTCGTACGTACACACGAACGCTACTTCCATTTAATTTTTATTTAAAAAGAATTGAATCCAAATGATACATAGGTATATTACTATTCCAGTATAATATAATATTTTATATATGTTACTTAAGTTCATTAACACCATCCTTTATACGTTCCATGTGTGGTATGAACGAGTCATATCATTTTAAGGGGGCGGTAGTCCGCACTTCCTCAAATGAAATTATCGTATGTATATACAACATGAAACGAATAATGGTATGAAATAAAATGGAATTACAGAAGCTTATATATAAAATATATATCATTAATATCATATTTAATTACAGTTCCATCATAATGGACACCATGAGAGGCGGTAAGATGTATTTGAACAATCATCGTTTCGTGAGGCGTTAGTTTGCCATCCACAAAAACATTATGTTCATCATCCATTAGATGGAGTTGTGTGTATGTGTAGTTTTAATCCTTATTATAACAACATCCTAGTATATTTAGGATACTGGTGTTGTTACAAAAGAAAGGAAATAAAAAGATTTTGGGGGTTGGAGAAGCAAAATAAATGAAAATAATTTAAGAGAAATCGTTACCTTTAATTTAGGTAACTCACTTTGGTTGGAACCAAAGGACTTCTTGAAATGATTTCTGCCTAAGGGTAAGATTCAAGGAGGAGGAGAGGGATGTGGGGAGCTTAGTTGGGCAGAGTTTGGACGAGCCAAGTTGCTTGAGAGGTGTGAGGAAAAGAGAAGGATGAGTGCCCTTTTATAAGAGGGGTGAGGGGCACTTTTGGAAAAGATAGAAATATTAATTTATAATAAATTCATATTCGGGTTCCAAAGGCTCCAAAGTTGACTATTCAAAGGATGAGGTGAGGATATGTCGAAAACAACTCATCCAATAGAATTTAGACAGGTTTGGGTACTTATATTAACCTTATCTTTAAGTATTAACTCTAAGTTAATTAGTTTCACTTTTACAATGTCTCTTTGTATTTTTCTATAATATGGTTAATAAACTTACTATATACATCCAAGCGACCCCCAAATGGTCCATTAATGATTAAAATATCATAATATAAGTTTCTTGGCCGAACCTTAGATTTTTAGGAATTTAATATCAATTAATAATATAATATTTGTTTTAAGAACTCTTTTATGTCAATTTTGAGACTATTCAATAGTTGATTTTTGTGAAACTCATAACAGATTGATTACTTCGAACAAAGTCAATTAAATCAATCCTAATATATAATATTATCCTAGAAAATTAGTGTAATTCATTAAAAGTTTCATATTATATTTATTTGGGTATTTATAATATCAATTATGTTAATTTTTTACTATTTTAGTAATTACTGCATCATCATTGTGTCATAAATAAAATAAATTATATAATGTCTAAAAATTATAAATAAAACATCATTATGTAGGAAATCGTTTTAGCTTTCTAATGAATATTTATAATTGAAAATCCAACATGTATATCCCTATGTAAAAATTGTTCTTCTAAAAGATGTAAGCTTATGCCATTTTTATTTTTATTTTAACTTTATTAATATAATGTGTCCCTACCACATACAAGTGGCTCCAAGGGGTCCCCAAATTGACCCAAGGATGCCCATGGTCGGGTATGTGTCCACCAATAAGGTTAGAACACGTTTTAGGGTAATTTTGTATTATTATAATATTATTTTTTTAACCCTTATTTACCGGATTTACCCTTTAACCATGGTAAATAAAATATTTACCGCAGTAATTATTCAAAATGTCTAAAAATAAAAGTTACCTATTTACACAATTTGAAAATCCTGATTCCAAATATGGAATCCATTTTTCTAAATTCAAAACACAGAAGTGGCAGAAATTAATTTAAAATTAATTCCCGCTGTCAAAACAAAAAGCGTGTTTTTAAGAGATAATAACTATCAAAATATTGACACTTGTTTATGTTTGGTTTAATTGTAAAATTATGTCCAATGACCAACATTATATTAAATGGTAAAAATATATTCTAAATATACTTTAAAACCACACAAATTCATAATTTATCACTATTAATTATTTTGATTAAAAAAGTTGTTTTTAATTAAAATTTAGTAATTTTCACTATTCATCAAAATATGAAAGTTATCCGAAAAGTACCTAAATTTCACCCTAGACTAATTTCGATATTCCGAATCCAAAAATGAAGTCCATTTGGAAATATAAAATATATATGATTTCAAAAAGTAGGTATTACTATTCATAACGGCTAGTTTGATTGGTTACGGTGTGTTAGAACTCGAAGTTGCGTACAACACACGCTACTGTTTTATTCAAAGGAAAGCATACCGTGGAAGCTTGGGATGTTTCATTTTAAATTTTTTGATGTCTCCATTTAGTCAAAAAGTTTAAAATATTGTATTTAAAAAGGTTTCACTATCAAAAGTTGATAAAAGTGCAATACTGAAAATGAATCTATTCTTGCATTATGACTAAGAAACTCATAATATGGATTCTAAAATTATAAGGATTATATAAAGTTTAAAATTTAGTTAATACTATTCATGACCTCTTTTAATGGATTTTTTTTGGTAAGTCATGGTGCAATTGAACTCAGTGTTGCGTGTAGTGCAAGTTATTGAATAACACACTATGAAATCTTGGGGTGTTACATGTAACCCCACTTAAAAACTGTTTTAGTAAAACAACTCATGTTTGTGTCAATTTAATTTTAACATTAAATATATATATATTAATGTCATTTTCCAACCAATGTGGCTCCATGGGGTCCCCAAGTTCACCCATGGGTTGTCTTGGTCGTCCATGACTCATCCAATAGGAGTAGGACAAGTGTCAATCTCATCTCATATTATTAAAACATTATTTTTACCTTAAACTGCACTAATTACCTCTAATCGCGATTAAGAACTTAAAAGTTACTATTCACCAAAAAATGATTTTGATCTCATTGAACCCCATTTTACTTATTAATGACAACCATGTATGTCGGATTTTTGAAAATCAAATCACAGAAGTGGTAATATTTCATTTAAATGAAAAATCAGTTATTTAACTACCACTTAGTGGTTTCACTATTCATCAAAAATTGAAGTTTTTCAGAACAATGCCAAAATTTCACCCTAAGCTATAATTGATATTCCGAATTCAAAAATTATGTCTATTTTACAAAATTCCAAACATATAAGTTGAATTAATTAATTTTATAATTAATTCCCGCTGTTACAACAAATAGCGTGTTTTTAAGAAACAATTTATATCAAAAGATTGGCAATTGTTTATGTCCAATTTCAATGTTAAATTAATTCTAATGACCACCTTTGGATAAAATGGTAAAAATATATTCTAATTATACTTTAAAACCACTTAATAGTATAATTTATCACTATAAATTATTTTGATTAAAAAAGTTGTTTTTAAGTAATTTTCACTATTCATAAAAAATTGGAAGTTATCAGAAAATTACAAAAAATTCAACTTTGGATAATTTCGATATTACGAATACAAAAATGAAGATCATTTTGAAATATTAATTTTCTATAATTTTAAAAAGTGGTTATTACTATTCATAATAGCTACTTTGATTAGTCGCGGGGTTTTAGAACTCGAAGTTGCGTACAATGCAAGCTATTGCATTATTGAATGAGAAGCGTATCGTGGAAGCTCAGGGTGTTACATTCTCCCCTCATTCAATAATTTGCGTCCTCACAATTTGAAATTTTTCTTTGAAAATAAAAGGTTGAAAAGAGAAAATACCTTTGAGGAAAACCCACATCAGAAATAAGGTTAATAAAAATATAACATTAAAAGAAAGCAAGATAAGTACAAAGGTCACCCGATATAGCCCATTCTAGGATTCTATGAAAATATGGATATGGAGGAGAAACAAACCATCAAGGTCTGATGGAGAGTTATAGAAAACAGGATTATGAGAAAGTTTAACTACAAGAAAATCACAAACTTGTGATTGGTTAAACGGTCATTGAATCCCCAGTTGGAAAAGTTAACCGACAACATTTTTGTTTTATGTTACCTTTTATAATGTTGAGGAATTTATTTAGGATATTTACTAAGAACGTAAGGGAATATACATACTTGTTATGTATACTTTCATTCGTTAATAAATTTTTACCACAAACCCAACTTTTACTCCAAATGGTAACGGAACTCAAAAATATTCTATTTATCCTAATTGTATAAGGTTCCAAATGTTAACACATACCATTTAGATTAGAAATTTTTTTTTAATAACCAGGGACTTCCTGTAGGCTAGTGGTAGGAAATAAAGGCCTGTCGCACCATGATTGTGGGTTTGATTCCTACAGCTTTGTCTGACGCGACGGGTTATGCCCCACCATGCAGGTTGTCCTTTTCCTAAAACTATAGTATTATAATATTCCAAAAAAATTATTCAAAAATGCTTTAACCATAAACAATACTATCCAAAGATCAACTTAATCCATTCCAACCTTTATAGTTATCCAAAATACTTCTGTCCGACTCACAGTCCAAATTTTATAAGGAAGGTAAACATAATGAAGATCCTTTTTCCCACGTAACAACATGTGAATACCTTCATCATGTATTCTTTTTAAACATACTGAATTGCCATGATCCCTTATTCCTTATAGAATACTAGATATACTCCTTCTATCCAAAAATGTATACAAAACATCAATCAGTTTCAAGGAAGTTAAGTATATCCAATATAATTTATCCAAATCAATCACGTCTTATTCCAAAATCACAATCTCAGTATCAAAACCATATTATGGTCTATCTTTCTCTCAACCATATATTTTCCAAAAATTTAATCCTACTGTGGAGTCACTTTTCTTGGTTCCACACAATCTTAAGTCCTTGATGAAATAGTACTGCAGTACAATCCTTATATACTCCATAATTATTATAACCAGTACATCATTGATACAACACTCAAATTACAAAATTATTTAATAACAACATAAGAAATCTAATCATTACTCCTCATCTGTGGTAGTATCATAACTTGATTATTATCCAATAACATCATTTGGGGCATACTCTGATGATTTGGACATTGGTTCGCGTAGTGTCCCCAATCCTTGCAGAAGAAGCATTGTACATTTGAAACTATTTTCTTACCCTTGCAGTCACGCACTTTGTGTCCTTTTTCTCTACACTTATAAAAAACTCCCATTCCCTTTAGGCAGGTTCCATGTTGTTTTTCCCACAATTACCACATATTGGAAATTTCTTCTTTCCCCTCATCCCTTTATCCATCCTTCTCTCTTCCATCCCATTCGTCTCTTGCTTCACTTCAAATCCATAGGACTCAGAGAATTCTTTACTTATCTTATTAACACATGATACTATTTCTTCATATGTTGAGAACACATGGGAGACTATTTCCCTTCTAAATGTTGGCTTAATACCGTGAAAGATACGATCCTTCTTACTCTTTGGATCATACATACTGCTGGAGTTCACATTCCTTCTACTGGGCGCCATTTCTATACAATGGCATAAACAAGGTTACTTTATGAATTACAATGAATAATTCCAAACTTTTAAAATACTTAAAGTAAATTCAACGGTTTATGGATATAATCCATAATCATAAGAATGTTTTCTTTGAGGAAGTATATACTCATAAACCCTACATAGTGGTTTGTAAAGAAAATGAGAATTATCCTAAGCATATCCCCCGGGAGTGTCGTAACCAAGAGTGCAGCAAGGCCCGTTGTTGTGCACCAGTTCCCGTTCGAGTCTAGCTCAAAGCGGTGTTTTCGGGTTTTACCCCTAAGTACATCTCTGCCAGAGCCGCCTCTACCTGCTCGTATCCAGACAGGGATGTATTGCTCGGAAAACTCACAACATCTCTACAATACCAAAATTCTAGGAAGTTCTTCTATATTAATCCTCAAAGTCTATCTTCGGGCTATGTTATCTAATCAGAGTTTATCTAAATCTAGCTTCCAAGGTTAGTACTAAACTGCCTCTGATACCAACTATAACGCCCCGACCCCAGCTACCCAGAGTCGGTGCATTACTTCGTAACATTGGCATGATCACAAAAGATCATGTCTCGAAAGACCGATTAGTTTAGTAGCCTTGGAAACACTAGATACATTCGTAAACGTTACATTACCTCATAAAGTGAAAAACTACAATAACAAAGTCTCCATAGTCCACTCTAATATCCTCTTCTAACAATCCCTGCAGGACATTCATAAAATACTTCTTCACATCCTGGAAAATATTAAATCATTGAAAGGGATGAGCTCAGATGCTCAGTAAGGATAACAATATTGCGGAAGCCTTCATAAATAAACATAAACATTTAAGGCAATGTATAACTAAAACAAAAGCCTTTTAAACTTGAACATCAACATAATATGGAAAAAGTAAAATGAGATAATGCCATTTACTTCTTCACATGGATATTCTACTGGTCGAATAATCACATGAAATATCATTAACCACTTTCATAATGATGGAATGCATAATGCCAGACTATCATAACCACGTAGCCAAGGCCTCGTACCAAGACAAAAAATAAGATTTTGTCAAGGCCTCGTGCCAAGGCACTAGTTTGTCTCATGAGACATGCCGATGCATTGAGGAGCTATAGCGGGCTCCACCCGTCACTTATTAAGTCCAATGCATTCCTCATATGAATAGGTTTAAACATATCATAAACCATAACATAATCGTATCACATAAAACATGCAATAAGGAAACATAACATTTCCACATTTCAATCACAAGATATCAATAAAACACATTGATATAATAAAAACACTTTCAAAACCATTTTCAATACCAAAATAAAAGAAAGGTAAAACATGGTATTTATTTTTCTTTTAAAAAAGGTATGGCTTGTAGAGGAAGCCGAAACTCAAATAATGGTCACGGAGGTGGAGAAGTCGTTGTCGCCGCATAAGTACGGAAAGAAAAACATTCCCTTTTTGTCATTTAGTAAAACGCTTCGTATAAAAAATATTTCTTTTGGATAAACGTAAAAGTCAAAGGGGTTTATACACCGTATAAAAGAAAGTTGTGTATAAAACCAAATATTTCTCAATGAAAGGATATTGAGACGAAGTCCCATACAAAGATCATTTTTAAAATAAAATAGATATATTATGATTATTCACTATACGTTCACATAAAGAAAGTACAAATACAATATAGGACATAATAATATCATGACATAATTTGGAAGTAGGAGATTAACCCAAAGAATGGTAATTGGGTTAAGAAGTTCCCTTACCTCATGTCTGACTTTACTCAACCGTTCTTTAACCTCCTGAATAATAAACTAGAGTTAATATATACCTTATTAAGAACCATTTTCAATTTCATTATCCTTTTTATATCACTTATTACAATGTTATGAACATTATGTAATTATTTAAGTTAATAACGGTCGTTTTGTCGATCTTTGGTACTTGAGTCAACAATAAACTTCTTATAATTACAAGTTGTTTATGTGGTAGAATATCCATTATCTCCAGAATTATATTCATGATTTAGATGTCATATATTTCATATATATCCAGTATATACATTTATAATATTACGTAACATTTAGAGGTAAGAAATGAAATGCACCGTTCATGGAGACGGTAAGCCGTACGTACGCATGAACGCTACTTTCATTTCAATTTCATATTTAATGGAACGAAATAATAATGATATAAATGTATAATATAATTCCAGTATAATATAGTGTATAATACCATTTACTCCATCCTTTATACATCCCACATATGGCATTAACGATTCAAATCACTTTGAGGGGGCGGTAGTCCGCACTTTCTAAAATTAAATTATCGCGTTTTACCCATAATGGAAATCATAAAGTATGCCATAAATGAGAAATACAGAAGCATAAGTAAAACATAAACATATTATATATCATATATAAAAATAGTTACATCTTAATGGCCACATTTGAAGGTGTTATATGAGTGTTGAACAATCATCGTTTCGTGAGGCAGAAATTCGCCATCCACAGAAACCGTATGTTCATTAACCATTAGATGTAGGTGTGTGTAAGTGTAGCTCGAATCTTTCTTATAAAAACATCCTAGTATATTGAGGATACTGGTGTTGTTAAAAAATAAATGAATAAAAAGAGTTTATGGGGTTTGAGAAGAAAAATATAACAAAACAACATTAGAGAAGACATTACCTCAAAATCGGGTAACTCTTTTTGATTTGAGCCAAAGGCTTCCTTGGGAAGAGTTCTGCACAAATTGAGGCTTCTAGGAGTAAGAGGGGAAAGTTGGTAGAGTATTTGGGCATAGTTTGGCCGAGCCAAATGGCTTGAAAGTGTGAATGTGGTGGTAGAGGTGGGGACCTTTTATAAGAGGAGAGGAGGGGCACTCTTGGAAAGTAAGGAAATTTTACATTATTATACAATGCTTTTCGGATTCTAAAGGTCCCACACTTATATAATTCGTGTATAAGGTGATAAGGGTTCGAAATATACCTATCCAATAGTCTTTGGACATGTGTAATCCTTGCATTGTACATTATCATTTCATTTTATTAAAATCGTTAAATAATGAGGTCATCGCTGCATCATAATGATGTCATAACTAATTTAATTTATTTAATGTCTAAAAATTATAAAAAAAACTACTATGATGTAGGAAATCTTTTTATCTTTCTAATGAATATTTATAGTCAAAATTTGGACTTGTGTAACCCCACTTAAAAACTGTTTTAGTAAAACAACTCATGTTTGTGTCAATTTAATTTTAACATTAAATATATATATATATATATTAATGTCATTTTCCAACCAAAGTGGCTCCATGGGGTCCCCAAGTTGACCCATGGGTTTTCTAGGTCGGCCATGACTCATCCAATAGGAGTAGGACAAGTGTCAATCTCATCTCATATTATTAAAACATTACTTTTACCTTAAACTACACTAATTACCTCTAATCGCGATTAAGAACTTAAAAGTTACTATTCACCAAAAAATTATTTTGATCTCATTGAACCACATTTTACTTCGTAAAGACAAACATGTATGTCATATTTTTGAAAATCAAATCACAGAAGTGGTAATATTTCATTTAAACGATAAATCAGTTATTTAACTACCACTTAGTGGTTTCACTATTCATCAAAAATTGAAGTTTTTCAGAACAATGCCAAAATTTCACCCTAAGCTATAATTGATATTCCGAATTCAAAAATGTTGTCTATTTTAAAAAATTCCAAACATATAAGTTGCATTAATTAATTTTATAATTAATTCCCGCTGTTACAACAAATAGCGTGTTTTTAAGAAACAAATTATATCAAAAGATTGGCAATTGTTTATGTCCAATTTCAATGTTAAATTAATTCTAATGACCACCTTTGGATAAAATGGTAAAAATATATTCTAATTATACTTTAAAACCACTAAATAGTATAATTTATCACTATAAATTTTTTTGATTAAAAAAGTTGTTTTTAAGTAATTTTCACTATTCATAAAAAATTGTAAGTTCTCAGAAAATTACAAAAAATTCAACTTTGGATAATTTCGATATTACGAATACAAAAATGAAGTCCATTTTGAAATATAAAATTTTCTATAATTTTAAAAAGTGGTTATTACTATTCATAACGGCTACATTGATTAGTCGCGGTGTTTTAGAACTCGAAGTTGCATGCAATGCAAGCTATTGCATTATTGAATGAGAAGCGTATCGTGGAAGCTCGGGGTGTTACAATGATGTAGTATATGGATACATTTTATTCTCATATTATTAATTAAATTTCATGTGTTTTCATTTTCATACCTTCCCATATTTATTTTTTCCTTATTCATTTATTTTAATGATAAATAGTTTAAGTTACTTACCTTTCCATATTTATTTTTACTTATCCATATATTTAAATAGAATGTATTTTTAGTTATTACCTTTTCATACTATATATTCCATTCCTTCTCAGTTTATTGACTACATGTCATGTGTGTTTAGTTGTTTACATTTTTGTATTGTTACTATTCTAAATGATTTAGTATTTATTCCTCTATAAATTACCATCAATGATAATTTTGTCTAGCTATTTTTTTTGTATCACCATGATTCCATGATGCGTACTAAGAATTATATAAATGGATATCAAAACTAAAATAAATTTATTTTCATCGAATGAAAAAAAATAATTAAAGTATTAATTTTTAATACAAGACTCATGTACGTATTGGGTTTACCCAGACTATTAACCTCTTTGTTCCTTTAGGATTTTACTCTTTGAATCAGACCATTGTAATGTTAGTAAACACTGGCATCGGTCATTCTAGTGTCGGGTTGCTACAACAACACTCTAGGAACATTGACAGGTTCCCCTATTGTGTCGACATAGATGTTCATTTCACATATTTATATCATACAATTATAGTCCATGAGCTTGGAATATTGAGTTATTTTCTAAAATTATTTGAATGATATTTTAGGTTTTTGAATTCAATATCCTCTAATGCATTGGTCATGTTGGAGATCCATCATAACATGGTAGATGTGCGTGATGTAACGTGGTTGGGTGATTTACCTGTTATAGAAATTGATTTTATGAACATTATTTGGGGTGTCCCACTACGATTTATTTCTCACCCTTGTGTGTAAAACTCTATGTTAATGCATGATTTATGTTTGATTTCATGTTGGTTATAGGAATAATTGATTGGGTAGAGGCCCAGTACTACTTGATCAAGTATAGTCCCTCGTATAGAGTTTAATTATTGATAATGATCAGTTCAATCAATTTAGAGACTATGCATGCAGATTTACAGACAGTATACAAAGATCTTTTTCTGCTTATTTTAAATTTAATTCAACTATTTTGGTGTGGTCATCCATGTTATTGACTGTCTATTATTGTAGGATTCTGATCTTTTTTGGTTGTATGCGACATTTCTTTTATTTTAGAATTATTAATTTATTTAATTATTTATACATATATTGATGTTTTTGTTTCTGTATTTGTTTTTTAATTTACATTGTTATATCACACTAATACATGGGTAAGTTTTACCATATATATCTTTTTAGATACCTTCCACTAGTTGAAAGCCTCTTCTAATTAGGGAGGCACACCTATAGAATTATAGAAAGACAGGTTGATTGAGATGTGAGGTTGACCAAGGCTATGTCATAATAATATCATTATTCTATTCAATGGTAAAACCATCCCAAACTAGAATATGATCAAGAGGTGGATGAATAAGATAAAAAAATGATTATAGAGAATATAACCATTATGTTGAGGAGTAAAACCATGTCATAAATAACATCTTGGAAATGATGGATTAAGGTCTCCTTCTTAGGTCTAGATTCATCCAGGCCTTAGATTATAATATGAAGATAAATATTTTTTTATGGATTCGAGGATAAATTAAATGGATTATCTAATTTAGGTTTAACAGAGGAGGCTTCCTCTTGTATTCATGTTTTAGATCAATTTAAAAAAATTCTATTTCATAAATTAAAATGGAATGTAATTTTAAATTATATGTGTCTTAATAAATATTTTTTAAAGTATGTCGATTATTCCACAATAAACACATGTTCATATAATGATAATTGATATTTTTTAAATATTCCTCTTATTTATATCCATTTAAATCATGTTATACATTATAGTGGTATCACACTTTTACCATGGCAATCTTCACCTTTTTTCAAATATAAAATAAAGTAAAATAATTACTTTTTTCAACACAATTCCAATAATGAAATATATTTTTAAAAAGTTAGTTTCTATAAGATATTAAATATAATATAAATATTAATTCTCAGTATCCAAAAAAATTATTTTTTGAAATTATTTTTTAAGCAAATAATAGGATAAATCATTAATTTAAAATTTTTTAGTACCAAATTGATTAATATAAATCAATTGGTTTATATATAAATAATAAATTACATTAAAATGAATCTCGAATAGGGAAAAAATAATTAATTTATAATATTCATTCATTACATATAAAATAATTCATAAAAGAATATATTTTTTAAAAATTAAATAAATTCATTTGATATTTAAATAAATATATTTATTTAAAAATTCAACTACATTAATAAATAAATTTCAGTAATTATCACAATTAAATATAATATATTAATTTATTTAATCACAAATATCCATAATTTTATATCTTGATGATCAGCCCCTTGATAGTGATCATGATTTTGGTTTTGTATATAAAATGGGGTTACGTAAACAAAATTTTAGTAGAAAATTATATGGAGTTTTGTTGTATTATTTGAAATTGGAATTATGAATAATGGACCCATGTTACTATGGGTTAGTCAGCATAGATTTTGGTATGTCATTGTCTCTCTAAACATGTGAATGTGACTTAATCCATTAAGGATTAATCTATGGAGCATCTTCTCTGAGTGGTTTGGTGCCCTATAAGGGGGTTGTTTATTTTAGAATGGGATTATTTATTTAAATATAAGATATATGGTATGATTATTATAGAATTTTGAATTCCTTGTGATATTTAAATGAGATCATATATAATGGTTTGTCAGCTATGTGTTTTGTGATACATGGTTTCTGGGATTAGGAGTTAGAGGATAGTTCTTGAAAAGTGGCCTGATATAGGTGTTCCATGTTGTATGATTATGGAATGGAAAAAGTTTACCTAATATTGATGGGTTGTTCTATATGAGGGTAATCCATGTGATGGGGTTTCATGGTATTTTTAGTGTCTTAGAGGTGTGGACAATGGTTAGATTAAATGTGCTTGAGATTGTTTCACTGTATATCCTAATAGAGAAAATTTTTATGAATGTAATGGAATTGAGTGTGTTATATAGCTAAGTTATTCCAATTTTATGTGAATTAGATTGAGAATATATAGTGTTTTTGGATATCTGATGGGTTCTGATGATAGGAATTTTGGAAACCTGTTTTTTAGATGTTAGGTACTTAATGTGCCTTTAATATCATGGAGGTTTTGAGGGAATGACCATTCAGTTAATGACCCCATTGACTTTTTATGTAGTTATCATTGATACAGTTGATGGCGACCCTATATATTTTAATCTATGGTGGATAGATTGTAGGTAGTCTCTTTATTTTATAAATAATTCTTTAGGTGGTGTAAAATCCTGAGATATTCCCTAACATGGTCGAGATTCACTATTTTGAATGGTTTTTTATGATTATCATGATTTTGTTATATACGCATTCATTTGATCTTGGTAAATAGATTTATAAATTGAGAATCAATAAAAATATTGAATACTTATGGGATCATGAGTTAGGTTACATATTCATATGGTAGGATACGATCAAGGAAGCACGCTAATTTTTATAATTGTATTGAGTTTGGAATTGATGAGCGGTAAATAGGGACTGAGGATCTATGGGAATTATGAATATTTAATTCATGGTTCCTCAAGAATTATGATGAACTCTAAAATTTATATTTTTGTTAGGGGACGCATCATAATGGATCGTGTTTTTTTACTTTTTAAAATCCGGATTGGATTTTATTGTGGTATTGATTAGATTAGATGAGCGTGGATTAGATGAAGAAGTATGTATGTTGATGGAAAAACTCGTTGAGGTGAATCTCAAGGAGCAGTTTATAATAATATATTTACTGAGGAGTACATTATTAGAAACGGTTTGTAAAAAATATTTTTACATTTTATATTCATTGGATGTCAATGGTGATGTTCACAAGTACTGGGAATTGGTGGTGGCTAAAATTTCATGATGGATCTTGGGTGTCAGTGGTTTGATTATATAAAATCATTAGGTATAGTAATTGATTGATCATGTTCTATTGATTTAAGACAACCATATCGGTGGGGTCATTGTGTAATTGGACTTTTTATTTGACGACCGAGATGAAATTGGGGTTTTGAGGAGAAGGACAAAATAAACTCTTTATTTCAAGGTATAATATTAGATTTTTTCTTGTTATGTGATTTTGGATGGATTCCCTAAATTGGAATTTTACATCTGCTTATGTTGTTTTGATTTTCGGTTTTTTCACCTTAAATAGGCAGTAGTGGTCATGAGATATAGGAAATAGTGTTTGGATAGTTGAGGATCCAACAATATTATTGTGGTTACCCAATCATTTCCAATATTAATAATACATATTTTTTTCATAATTTACAATAACATGAAAAAAATACATTCCCTATAATCATAATGGTTTAGATTCCATTTTTCAAAGTTACATAATAATATTATTTCATTTGTGATACTCAACATCTCATTTAATGTTATTTTCATATACTAAACTTCATTGAGATACCCTTGTTTAAACTATTCATCATAACACTGGGTATGGAAAGATAAGAAAGGTTTATCTTAGATTCCTAGCATGGATAAATATTATAGATATATATAAATTACAATAATTGAATGTAAGATAATATAATAGGTGTTCGAACATGATTTTTTTAATTTTAAATTCGTAACTATATTGTAAAATATCAATAATCATGAATCATGGCATAATTCGTTTTCACAAAAAAAAATAATTCTAAGCAGAGGAAAATCATAAAAAATAATTCGTGAGACATGATAACAAATCATAAGAATAATACATTTATTTTTTTTGAAAAAATAAGAATATAAAATTACTCCCATAGTTAAGGTTATTATCCAAGACTATCTTAGTGGATTGGGTTCACACCATATACCATCATTTTCTTCATTAAGGTTCACTCAGTTGTTTATCCTCGTTGGATGAATCCCATATAAAACCAAGAACACTCTCTATTCTGATCCCTATTTTCTAATGAGGTTTCACTATTCACCAATTTTATTACAAGGATATATAATTATTTACCACCCATAAAATAATGTAATCCATACGTATAAATTCCATAAGGTCAGAAAAAATTCATCACGTCATCATTTCATAACTTATGGAAAATGATTGGTCTTAAGGAACTACATCATTTTTCATTGTATAACCCATGTAAAATAAATGGGTTTCATAAAAATTCCATTCTTTAACTGCATTATAATCTTTATAAATGATAGATTATTCCTAAATATTTCATCATAACATAATTAACCTCTTCTAAAAATCATGTTTTAGAGAATTATCCTTCAACAATTATAAGATTTATTTAGATTAAAACATTATGGAATATTATGATCATATCACTGGTGATTCACAAAAATCATCAATGTGTGTTTTAATAGTTGAAAAATACATTTTAATGGTCAATAAATCATATATATGAATATTGGGGAAATATATTTTTCATTAATTTTATTTTAAATCAAAAAATATTCTTAGAGTTATGAGAAAAATAATTTCAGTAATAAAAATGATTTAAATATATAGCATAATGTTCAAAATAATTTCTATTAATCATAAAAAGGAAAAACATTACATGAAATATTAATTAATGAAAATGGTCCTTTAAAATTTTATATGTTTATTCTTAATTTACTAGTTTGGAAAAGAATCAAAAAAATCCATTTTAATCATTTTATTGAAATCAAAATACATAAAATAGATAATTTATATAATAATTGGATAATAGAAAATATGACTTATTAAATAAATTTACTAAAAATTGAAATGAATGAAAAAGTTCGTTAACTATAGTTAAAATAAGGTAAGTTTTTCATTAACATATTTTCTCAGTCATTTTAATTATCAAAGAGAGTACAATTTTACCTTTTCATGAATATTTGTGGAATAACCCAAGAAAGAAGAAAATATACTGTATAAAATGTTTTATATCTATATAATTTTCCTCAATTGATATATATTACATAAATTTATGAAATAAATGATATTATAACAGAAATCATTGACACATGTCGCATCTTCCATTCTACACATTCAAACCCCTTCTCCTTTAATATACCTCTTATGGATCCAATCCTAACCCTTCATATAATTATCTTATTGTAATATATGGAGATATAGAATGAATTAAATTATGTGGAGAATGTTTTTATGCTTTTATTAGCTAGTATTTAGCATTCATATTGTGTCAACAATGGATGTGAAACAGATAACCTTCATAAGTGTGGGGAGGGACACATATAGAATTACATAATAGATTTATGTAATATAAATTCAAATTCCAATGAATGTGGAAAAAAGTCTATAATATATTAATTTTAATAAAATATTGGGTTTATATATCACACACATGAATGATTTTTGAACTTTTATGTTTTATTTATAAAATTATCTCACACGTTAAACTAGGGAAAACTCATTTTGACCCTACCATGGTAACAAATTTCAACAGTTTTTAGAGTTTTTGTTCACCTAAAATAATATGATGACTGAATTATATAATATTTATTATTATTATCTCAAATAATGAATACATTTTAAATGAATAAATTTCTCAAATTAGTAGAAATTCATTTAATTATTATTGCACAAAACAGAACAAAAACAATTTTTTGAAAAATACATTATAAGCATAAAACTAAGTTTACATTTGTTCTATTACTATTGGAAACTAATATATTATTTTTAAAATTAATTATTGAAAATTTTATTTAATAATTTAAAATAAATTATTAATTAAGTATATTAATTTAATTTTTTATGAATAAATAATTATGTGTAAAAAATTGGTTTTTTTGAAAATATTACTTTTTACCATTAAGTTAATTTATTTTGATATGTTACCAGTTGATAATCAATGAATTAATTTTATAAATGAGTATAAAATTAAAACATTTAAATACTTGTTTATATATTTCAATCCAATTTATTCATAATAAGTCAACAATAAATTATAATATATTAATAGTATATCATTGTTTTTACCTAATGTTGCTTGTAAAGAATGATATCACTGAAATAAAATTTAATTAGAGGAAAATATATAATAAAATATAAAGGTATGTCATTTTATACCCATTATAAGGATTTGACTCCCAAAATTCCATAATTACGATAAAAATATCAAATAATACTTCGATATCATCACTTACTTGGTTTTCTATATAATATCCGAAAATTTATTATATCACTACAAAATGGAGACACGGTAAGGGTCCTTGTCCCGCAAAATATGTTCTATTTTATATCACAATTATACTAGTAATTAATAATAAGATGGAAAATTCTAAAATATTATGACCACTGAGTTCATTACATATAATGGATATGTTATATAATTTCATAGGAGAGATTATTCGAACATGTCATGTACTTGAGAGATATTATTTGGAAGTTCAACATGTTAAGAATCAATCAATATGCGATCTGAGTTTTTTAAGTGAATGATATATCAAAGGCTCTAATTTAAATTCTTTCTAAATCATATAACAATTTTCAAAGGAGTTATTCATTGGAATACCTTATTGAAAACATTTAAATCTAGGTATTTATACTAATTTTTAGAATAAAACTTATGTCTATTATGGGCTACCATGATCTCCAACTGAATGGATTGAGGCAAATCTTTTATTTCATCATCTAGTATATGTTAGAAAAACATTATTTAGTTGAATACATCCATCATGTATAAACTTATCACTTATTACCGTATATGGAATCATATGGATCCATTTCAATGATTGAGTGAAATTAACTATAGTAAAAAAAAATTGACCAGATAATGGGGTTGATCTTAACTACCATTAAAATAAATTGTACATGTTCTCAATATATTCTATAGGGTTTGAATGGTCCACTCGAACTAATCTTATTTTATGGATGATATCTTGTTCAAATTTATAAATATATATTCATATATTACATATATCTTATCTAGAACATTTATGTGAACATCAAATCCTAATCACATACAATAGAATGTGGTATTCAATGAAACCCTACCACTTTTCTAAATAATCTCATGAAAAGTGTATCAAGAAATATATATCCATTTATTAAAATTAAAAAAAATCATACTCTATAAGGAGATCAATAATAATTAAAATAGATTTCTGGACTTTAATGAGATATTTTTACTTATCCATTCTATTATCGTAATTTTTAAAATGTACCCTATGTCTTTTAGGACTCATCCATTATTTTAGGAAATACTGAGCATTGTAATACATAATCCTCCATATCCATTTTCATGGTGTTCCACTAGAAATAATCATTCATATATCAAAAATATTATTACTTCTAGGATGAATGAAAAATGAATATTAAGGGGATTTACCCAATAACTCATTTTAAAGATCCTTAATGGGAAGTATACTCTTTAAAAACATTATCATTCTATAACAATAATGAATGAAATCAAGCTCATTCCCCACCTTCTTTTGTAGTTTCGAATCTTCCTTATATTATTATTTAATTATCACATAGATTAATGGTTAAATATTCTTCTGAAAAAGTTATGAACTTCTCCCAATTATCCCAAATTCTAGATTCATATTATATAAATGCATAAATATTATATATCTTTCAATAGTAATGAGAGACAATCAAACATGGTCTTTTTTACACAATTAATGTATTGGTTGGAGTAGACTACTCAATAGGGAAGTGAACCAATTATCTATAAATATTTCTATTAAAAATGTTATTTAAAGTTCCCCCAAATTTATAATTCGATTGTCCAGTTTTCCGATAGTGAATTTATAAGATCATGACTATATGATTAAATTCAAAAAATAGTAATTTGTTCTCAGTTAGATAAATATTATTATTAATAATACTTTTGAAACTAACATGATAATTCCATAATATTATAAACTCATCCAAGTACTAACTATCAGAGTTAAATTTATTTTTATAAAAATGATATTAAATAATATATTACTAAATGTAAAAACCTAGCGGAAATGAAATAATAAGTTTAGTCTAATGAAATGACTTAATCATATCCAATTGGTTATCACCTGAAACCAAGTAGTTTAAATTAATAAATAGTTTGATCCACACCCTTGATCAGGGGTTAAAAAATCACATAGGTTATCCCGGTCACTAGACCACTACAATAGATCTTTGTGCGTACAGACTACCCGGTCACAGAAGGACCTCTTCCACACTAATATTTTGGAGTAAAAATATATTAGAAGTAAAGAGTGGAATAATATCTCATATCTTTTAGTTTAATATAGAATATTTTGTTTTCTTTACAAACAGATACAACCACTTCTCCAAAGTATGTAAATTTGCACAAAATAGAGAAAATATATATGAGAAAGGATTTCAAAGGCTTTGTGTGTCTAGATACACAGCACTGGACTGATCACATATAACTTAGATGGGGTTTGAGTACTCTTCTTTATGTTGACACAAAAACATAATGTTCTATCCTAGATTCAAGTTATATTTATAGTTTTGCAAGTATGTTATTGTCTTTCTTTGATGTGTTGAATTAGTTTGTAAGTTTTATGTACAGATCTATTGAGATTGCCTCATGTGTTCCCCATTTTTGTTCATGAGTTCACAGTGGGTGTGGAAAAGTCGTAAATGTTTTTCTGTGTGTCTTACATGCGGGCATACGAAACTTCTATTCTCTTCTATTTCTCACTTTCTTCTCTATTCAAAAATTCTTTTTATTGATTAGTGCAAAAAAATAACATGTTCTTTGCACTTGCATAGGATCATCATACCTAATACTGTCTGCTAAAATTCATACAAAAAATTATTAAATATGACATTATCATTAAATGACTCAAATGTGACCATTATAAATAATACTAATAATTGATAATTTAAACAGTCTATCGGTGACTCGTCCTTTGGTAAGTCAGACTATTGGTGAGTTGTCCGGTTGGTGAGAAATCATTCGATGTCTTAGCTCAAATGTATGTAATTACATTGGTCTTACCATATGTCAGTGAAACAATACATCGATGATTCATTTTAACAATCAGTGAGTCCTTGTGTTGGTAGCACCATGCAACGATAGGTCACGTGTAATGATGTTCAGTCAATTGCATTAGTAGGCTATCTGTTTTGGTAAGTCGAATGCATCAGTAGGTCATATGGATCGATATTTCATATGTATCGATATATCAATTTCATCAGTGAGTTAGTAAGTCATATGTATCGGTGTATCAATTGCATCAGTAGATCATATGTGCCCGTAAGTTATTTGTATCGGTATGTCAATTACATTGGTGAATCAGTTCTTATATCAGTTTCAGTGACCTATACTTATAAAAATAAAATTTTATATGTTCTCTATGTCTTATAGTAAAAAAAAATTAGAATGTTTTATTACCCACAATTACACATAGATAATCAATTATAAGATTCTTTAGACATTAAAATAATAATTAGTTATATGATTGAAATTATATGATATAAAAGATAAGCATTGACATAATTTAAGGACTTTTATGAGTATGATATATGTTAATATATGATACGATTTGAGAAAATTAAAACCATTACAGTCATAGATAGTGGCTAACAATATCCTTTGGGCTAGCAATCTCTCCATGTTCATCGATCACAAATCATGGTATTATTTACTATAATTAGATAATGATTAATGAAAATAATCATATTATTACTTCCCATAATGCTGAATATGCTTAAAAATAATTATGGGAAGTGAGATGTTTTAGGGTAACAGAAAAAAAATCCTAAAATGTAATAATTATTAATAATGGTATCCCCCTTTTAGTTTTAGCAGTAAGATGAGGTTTAAATACTAAAACAATAAATTATAAACAGTGAATTGTGATTCATATGAAAAAATTTACAGATATACAAAAGGTACAAGGACAGAGCCCTTTCAAAGAGGAATCACTCCACACTACTTCAGAGGGTCAAGAGGTTACATCCCCTTGTCATATGGATCAATTATAGGTCAATTAGTAGGTGGTGGGAAAAAGGAGCATCCTAAGGAATATTCAGTGGAGGCCAATGAATTGTGGCCAAAATAGTTGGTTCTAGATTTTGTTTTTACAGGGATAAAATATGAGGTTGAGGTTGTTTTTTGATAGCATGACATATTTTGCTAAAGTCATGGAAACTTGTATTTGTGTGGAAGTAACTGGAAGGGTAGAGTGAAGAGAATAAAATTCTATAACCAAAATGGATTCACTCTGAACATGGATATATGGATTTAAATGATTGATGAAATCGTCAATAATCTCAACACCATATTTTATTTCATTCTCAAAATATTTCTTATTCTCTATAAATTTATCTAATAGTGGTGTAAATTCCATCTATTCCTTGACATGGAATTTGAATTTCTTTTTTAACTGTGGGTAAAGTCAAATTTTTTTCTAAATTCATAAAATGAATTTTCAACTAGTGGTTGGATTAAATATTGAAGAAATATGAATTTACCATGTTGGTAATCTCTTCCTAAATTGAATAAGTTTCTATGGTATATAATCTGGCCATATCATGAAAAAAATCACTATTCTTCTCAATCTATTCGAGGCTTCCCAAGATAGAGGTATAAAAAATATCTCTAATATCATATTTTACAATTGTTTGGATTGTATCAGTATCTATATTCTGAGAGGTCTAACTAGATGTGGATGGAATATCGGTAAGAGTTGAGGTTGAAGAATATTTCACAATTTTGATTACTACCATTTTCAGAATAGAAAAATGAAGAAAATTATGAGGATAAACATGATATGAAATTCCATTCATGACACATTTAATTGTAGTCTTCTAATTAGAAATTAATGAATTGATGCCATTACTTAACGTGTTTATATCATTCCCATGTTTGGTGTGGCTTTCCACAATTTTTTCCATAGTGGTAATCAAACTTATTGAATGAACTTTTTCACCATCTGTGATTCTGAAATAGTACCAGCTTGAGATACACATGCTATGGAAGGAGAAGAACTATATGTTTCAATTTTCAATACACATTAATCCATATATCAGATATCTCTAATGTTATTATTCATCTCATTGTTTTCTTATCTATGTATATCAATCTCGTATCTCTTTAGAGATTGTGTGGCATGTCTTACTGATGAACACATGTCTTCCATGAATTTTTTCAAATATTTCTTAGTTACTTAGTCAATAGAAAGTATATAAACTATTGGTTCTCTTAAAACAGGTACAATGACTTCATTACCAGAATAGTGATAATCTAATCCAAGTGCCACATATCCAGGATTTCTTTCCCATTCAACCAATACATCATTATCTATAGGAGTGAGAGTGTCAAGACATACTATTACAAGATAATTATCTTCATCACCATGATTTTCTATTTCTTGAGACTCCATCTCAATCTCAAAAATCCCTTTCTTATTTCACATCTTCAACATGAATTTTTCATCTTTCATAAATCAAATGAGGTGAAAGAATTTGTTGAGCTTCAACTTCAGCCGCAACCTCATTATTTTATCTCACTTTAACAGAAACATCATGAGCTTCTTCCAACTGAGCATGATCCACATATTCTATAATTTAAATATATTCACCTTGATCATCCTTATAATGGTTATAATAAAATCCATTAAATTCATCATCAGCATTTCTAGATACATGTTATTCATTTTTATATTCAACACCATCATCTTCAACACCTTCTTCTTCACTACCACTCCCACTTTCTCTATTATCACTTTCTTCTTCTTATTTAGAGATAACAAATATACATACATATTCCACACTTCATGATACTTTTTTCTCTTCATCTCCATTATCTACAAGCATGGGCACATCAAATGGTAAGGTAAGTGGATAACTTGGATGTCCAAATATAAAAATATTGTGAGGATCAATTGTGTTGGGATCACTCATATCGTTAATAGGTGATCCCTAATTTCTATCTAGAGTAACAGGCTCCTCTTCTTCTTCTGAATAGTAAACAACTTCAACATTGTATCCCAGTCTAGGATCATCCATATTCATAGGTCTTGTTGGATGATCCTATGCATTGAACATGTCATAAATCTCATCTTCATATCCATCACATTCTCTCTTGTATGGATTCAATTTTATTTTTATTCACAATGAAATTAATTTAATAAGTCAAATTCCACTACACTCAGAAAATACATATTCAACATTATGTACACAACATTTTTCATTGAGAAAAGCCAATATCGTCCTATGATATTATAGAGAATTAGTCTGGTAGGATGTTTTGATCATCTCATTCATGTGCACCATATGGTATCTAAAAAAATTTAACTTGTCCAATTTTCTCAGCAGATAAACACAGTAGACATCCTGATATTTTAAAGAAGCAAAATCCCCTTTGTAGGAAATATTTTTGATGCTAGATAAACATAAAAAAGATTCTATATTTAATTTTTAACTCTTTAGCAATGGGTATTCTATCCTCATCATTTATTGTGAGTTCCTTTAGTGATATCTCAATGAAAAACATATAACTCTCAGGTGGAGAGGTACCATGATGATCATTAAATACCCCTTAATGAATAACATTATGATATTCAACCAATTATATTAATGAGGGGTATATTATTATCCATTTTATTATGGGTTATATCCAGGAAATATCACTTCCATCCAAAAATGTCTCCATATTCACATATTACTCATGATCTAGATTTGGGTAAAAGTGTCATTCATTATTTGAGAGAAATTCCAGAAAACCTAGATCTTGTAGTTCTGGGAGTAGAAGAGACTTGATTTTTAACATCCATTATGTAAGAACATGTTTTTATATTGTTACAACATGATTATACTATGTCAGATTTATGAGTTCTAATGATTTTATCAATTCACATTTATATTTATTAGAAGCTCGAGACTCGCCATAATCAATAGCTCATTTCACATGATATGTTCACATCCATTAAGTCTGAACATTATAATGTGAAAGTTCAAGGGTAAAGATAGAGAAATAGATGATAGAGTGTAGAGGTAAAGAATTATGGTGGATTGATTCAAATTTATATAATATAGGCTTATGAAATAATGATATAATGAAACCATGAACTATTTTCAACAAAATTAATGATAAGTCACGTTTTTGTAAAAACACAAACAATTTAAAAACATTTATTCATCAGTGTTGGTATGATAGATTTTTCATAACACCAATTGTGTCGGCATAACAAGATGTCATTGGTGGCATAACAACTATGTCATCATGAGAAGGCGTTAGTGTCAGCATGAAAATTGTGTCATCATGAAATAGGGTAGGTGTGGGCATGAAATCTTCGCATAAAATATCAAATGAATATAAACACAAGGTATTGTATATTAATCATTATTAAATCATGTTTTATATAATACAATCTTCATATTATAATGGCTATGTTAATATATCAGCAAGATAATATTTAGTTCCAATAAATTTTAAATTGATATCACCCTTTTGATAATGATATATCAAAAAGTGTTGTCTTTCATAAATATGTGTTATTCTATAATGAGAAATTGGGTTCTTAAAAATTTTAATAGCACTTATATAGTCACATTTTATAGTTACATGTCTATAATGATATCCATATACGAGTAGAGTGTGTTTAATCCAAAAAATATGATCACAATAGCTTCCATCATCTATATATTCAGCTTCAACAGTTGATAATGAAATGTAATATTGTTTCATATAACACAATGAAGTCAAATACTTTTAAAAAAAGGAAAATTTCCCAAATGTTCTATTTATATATAACTTGCATCCACCAAAATCAACATCTGAATAACTCACTCTATCAAAGGATTTCCCTTTAGGGTAACACAAACCATAATTGATAGTATGTAAGAGTTACATTATAATCCTTTTAACAATATTAATGTGATATTCTATGGGATTAGATTTAAAATGGTCCCACATACACAAACTAAACATTATATTTGGCCTACTAGCAACCAAGTAGAGATAACTTCCAATCATTCCACTCTATGTTGGTTGATCCAAAAATTTACCATCTTCATCAAGGTCTATCTTATATGTAATACTCATTGGATTGCCACTGAATTTAATTATATAAATGTAAAATATTTTTGAAGTGTATTTATTTTATTTACATTGATTTAAAATGATAAATTAATTTTTTGAAAATTTTGAAATCTAAGAATGAATTTGAGTTCACCCATCAAACGCAATCCAAATTCACATTGCATCATTTCAGAAAAATAAATAGAAAAATAATTTTTCAAAGATCCAAAAATAATATCATCTAAAGAAATTTGAACTGACAAAACATCTTTAGAAATTAGTTTTATAAAAAGTGTTGGATCAACAATTCTTTTGTAAAACATTTTTTTAATGAGAAACGTACTCAGTCTATCATACCATGCTTATGGAGATTATTTTAATCCATATAAATATTTTTATAATTTTTTAACATGATTTTGAAAATGGGGGTTCGTAAAACCAAGGGTGGTTCAACAAAAACATTCTCAAATATATACCAATTTAGGAATGCACTTTTAACATCTATTTGATAAAAACTGAAATTAATATGGGAAGCATAACCAAGAACGATTATGATGGCCTCAATTCTAGAAACATTGGTAAAATTCTCTTTATAGTTAACATCTTGTTCTTGATTATAACCTTGTGCATAAAATCGGTCATTATTTCTAACAATATTACGAGATTCATCAATTTATTCCCTCAACACCCACATAGTGCCTTTGTTGAATATAACAACCCATACTTTACATACATTTTTTTACATCAAAATTGAAGCACACTTATTAAAACATACAACAAAAACATGAATGGTCTGTATAGGTATAGTGTATTTAAAAACTGGGAAACATAAACAACTGGTTCATAAATCATCTACACTGTCTCTCTTTTATTTTAACATATATAGAGTCCCTTTTGGCATATCTTACATAATACCATTCTTCTTGACCTGGGGAAAAGAAAACATACCAAAGGGTGAGCTCAAATTCTCATTAAGGGTAATCAAAAGAAATATCAATCACAACATATTCATAGGAACATAACATTTTGGAAATTTTAACCTCAAAAGAGATCATAATTTCATAACATGTGATAAGTCATATTAGTGAAATGTAATCCCATTAATCATAACATAAAACATGAAACTTTGGGGACTACACACATAACCATATAGAATCATTTATTATTAGTCAAGACTCATTTCCAAGACTATCTTAGCGAACAAAGACCATTTCTGAACCGAGTCCACTCCTCGTTTCTATCGTGTTTCACTGAAACATATCAACCTTCCGTTCCAGCCATGTCTATCTCATGAGATATAAAACTTTACCCAAATAATTGGAGGGAGAAATAGGTCCCACCCATCTCATAATTATACCATTTTTATGTGTTCCACAAGATCATATATCATACATCATAGCATAACCCGTGTAAAAAAAATGGGATTCTTAAACATCATGTCACCATAACATAATCCATATAAGATAAAAGGACATCATAAAAATAATTCCATCATAACATAATCAATTAAATGTAAAAATAAGGATAGAAACAGAACCCCATATTATCTTATATGGAAAATAATTTTGATAAAATACTTGAACTTCATTCTTGAAGAAAATATCATTTCTACTTCAAAAACATTTTTCATTTCTTAACATGTCATACAATTTTAGAATAAAAGAAGTTGATTAAAAATAAACATGAAAACTTGTAAAGGAAGCTTCATGGAAATATTATTCTAAAAATAAATTCATGTTTTATAAGTTAAAAAAACATTCTTCTTGTACTTTAGCAGGAACAGTAAAAAAAGTACCTCATACAAAAAAACGACAAAATATTGCTTTCATATCTTTTAATAAAAACTGACTGAAGGGTAAAATTGGATTTAATAAATTGTAGGAGGATAGTAATAATATTACATTTTGAGGAAACCTGTATGTGGATGATAAATATTCCCCAGAAAATTATGAAGTATAAACAATCTCGGATAAAAATGAGATTGCAGGATTTTCCCTTACCTTAGGCCAGATTTGCTTCGTACGTCTCCGAACCACCTGTATAATGATTTAAATAATGTTATTGACTTTTTCCAGAACCGTACTCATTGTTATGATATAATAAGTGGTCATATTCTTAGCTTCTTATTAGTAATATTTCATTTCTGTTTGTTATTCGGGTGTTTATTGTTGTCTTTTCTTTAGCGTGTTTTGTCGAATAAATTCTTATTCTTCTTTTTAGGTTATAGATACCTAATTTCCAGAATTATATTAGTCTAATATATATCATATTTATTCATTCAATTCATTTATATAATCATTATTCATTAAAGATCATGTAGAACGAGTCGCATCACATCGTGGAGATGGTAGGCCGTACGTACGCACGAGCGATGATATCATTCCCATGATCATGGAATTGTACTGATGTGTATGTATAATATTTTATAATCAATATCACTTTACAATAATCATATATAGTTATTCTTTACACCGTTATACCCATCGAAGAAAGGTGGTGGTGGAAAACAGATTACACCATAGCGTGGAGACGGTATTCCGTACGTATGCACACGCGGTGATTTCGTTTTCATAGGATGGATAGAAGGTGAAATAGGGTTGTTTCATACTTATAATAACATATAATTATAGGAGTGATACATATTTTATTACTTAATAATGAAACAACTAAAGAAGAAGTAGTAGAAGAAGAAATAAAGTTGAAAGAATGGGTAACCGACATTACCTCTTCTTTGAAGCAGATCTTCTTAACCTCCTCTTAGGGCACTAAATATGGACTTTGAAAAAGACCAGGACCTCTAGGATGTTTCTAGGGAAGTGGAGAAGAGAAATATTCAGGGTCTGGCCGAGATTTAAGGCTCAATGTGGTGTGAGGAAGAGAGAGAGGAGGTGCCCTTTTATAAGGGAGGAGAGGGGCACTTTAGAAAAAACATAAAATATTATTTTATAATAAAATAATATTCGGTTTTTAATAGCTCCAAATAAATTTATTTAGAATCTAAGGTGGGTATTGGTCGGAAGAATCTCAAACAATATATTTTAGACAAGTTTAGGTTACTAGTTTAACCTTATCATTTTGATTTAACTCTAAGTTAAATAATTTATCTTTTACTGTGTCTTCTTGTTTTCTAACACTATATAGTTAATAAACTTACTATAACAAGACAAACGAACCCCAAGTTGTTCATTATTAATATATATAAACTTATATAAGTCATTTTTCCGAACATTAGATTTTTAGGAATAAAATAACAATTAATAATGTAATATTTCATTTAAAAACTATTTTATGTCAATTTTGACACTATTTGGTAATTGATTTTTGTGAAAATCATAACAACATGATTAGTTCTAAAAATGTTATGTAAATCAATACTAAAATTTAATATTAACCTATAAAATTAGTTTAATTCATAAAAAGTCTAAAATTACATTTATTTGGGTATTTATAACATCAATTATGTTAATATTTCATTAATAAAGTAATTAATGCATCATCATTGTGTCATAAATAAATTAAATTTTATAAAGTCTAAAAATTACAAATAAACTACCATTATGTAGGAAGTATTTTTTTTTCTTTCTAATGAATATATATAGTTGAATTTATCTTATTTCTACCCGTATATTAAAAATGTTTTAGTTATTAAACATTGATTTTAACTATTTTAACTCTTCTTTAAATAAAATAATATTATATGTCCTAATCCAATCCAAGTGGACCTAAATGGTCATATTTTATTCCTAATGTTATTTTTGGTCTAATTAAACATATCCAATAGAATTAGGACATTTTTTAGGGTAATAATAATACCATTTTTACCCTCAATTTCCCTATTTATTTTTAACCGTGGTAAAAAAGTAAAAAGTTACTATTCACCAAAAATTATTTTTATCTTATTGAACCACATTTTACTCCTCGATATTAACTGTGTGTCCTGGATTTTCAAAATTCCACTAACAGTAGTGGTAAAATTATGTTTTATGTAAATTTGTAAAAAGCTCCTAGGAGGAATGTAAAAGACGATGAAAAGTTCAATAAAATTTTTATATATAAAAAATTATTATAAAAAAACTCCAATGAAATAAATTGAACTTATATAGGTATTATGTATCAATTTTTACCTAAAATATATTTAAATAAAATAAATAATTATTTAAATAAAAATTCGGATTTTAAATAGTAACCATGTGTTTTCACTATTCATCAAAAATTGAAAGCTTTCAGAAAAATACCAAAAATTCACCCTAGGGAAATTTTGATCTTTTGAATCCAAAAATGAAGTCCATTTTGAAAAATAAAATTTCCAAAAGTGGTTATTACTACTCATAACGGCTAGTTTTAATAACATTTTAATAGCATATCGTTGTTTAGTGAAACTCGGTATTGTGTACAACGCAAGCTATCATGGAAGGTCGTGATTGAGTGTAAAGTAATTCAAGATAGTTTTGTGTGTAGTGAAAGATTTATTTGATGATAAATATAACTTAAAAACAAAACATTTCTCATAAAAATCTCATGTGTTACATTCTACCCCCCTTAAAATGAATTTCACCCTCGAAATTCATCACTTCGTATCAAACAGATGTGGATACCTCTCCCTCATCATATGCTCAAGCTCCCATGTAGCTTATTCTAATTGGTGGTTCCTCCATAAAACTTTCACCAATCGAGTGGTGTTGTTTCGTAGGAATTTTTCACTACGACCCAGAATCTCTATCGGATGTTCTTCATAAGAAAGATCTTGATCTGGTGGTACAACTTCTAATCTGAGTACATGAGAAGGATTAGGTATGTACTTTATTAGGAGAGATACATGGAACACATTTTGAACTTGAGAGAGATTCGGTGGAAGCACCAATCGGTAATCTACCTTCCCAACACTATCCATTATTTCTAAATGACCGATATTCCTAGTGCTCAGCTTTCCCTTCTTTCCAAATCTTATTACTCTCTTCCAAGAAGATATTCATAGGAACACTTCATCACCCACTTCAAACTATAGGTATTTTCTTCGGTTATCGGCATATATTTTTTTCGACTCTGAGCTTTAGTTATATGTTGTTGAATAGATTAGACCTTTTCTACCATCTCATCAACAAGATCTGGTCCTAATACCTTTCTTTTCCCAACTTCATCCTAGAAAGTTGGAGATTGGCATTTCTTTCCATAGAGTGCTTCATAAGGATCAATCTGAATACTAGAGTGAAAGCTATTATTATACGAAAATTCCACCAAAGGTAGGTGTTGATCCCAACCTCCTTTGAAATCCATAGAGCAAACTCTCAACATATCTTCTAGAATTTGAATTTTCCTCTCAGACTGACCGTCTGTCTGAGGATGATAAGAAGTGATAAAACTCAACTCTGTATCCATAGTATGTTGAAGACTTTTCCGAAACATTGAGGTAAACCTCAGATCCTAATCAGATATAATGGAAAGTGCTCCTCCATGAAATATTACCACATCCTTTACATATATCCTGGAAAACTGATCATGAGAAAATTCCTCTCTAATAGCAATGATGTGTGCCGAATTTGTAAGACGATCAACTATGACCCAGATATCATTATTGCCTTTGGATGTTTTAGGAAGTCCGGTGACAAAGTCCATAATGATGTTTTCGCATTTCCATTTGTGTATGAGTAATGGTTTTAACATCCCCTTTGACTTCTGTCTCTCATCGTTAACTTTCTGACAAACCAAGAATCGATAGACATATTCAGCAACATCTCTTTTCATGCCATCCCACCACAAGTACTCTTTCACGTCCCTATACATCTTCATGCTTTCAGGATGAATAGATAATGAAGAACTATGAGCCTCATCCAGCATCTCCTTCTTTAATTCTGGGATAGGAGGAACACAAACCCGAATCCTGAACTTTATTATCCCATCACAATCAAGGTTGAATTCAGGAACATTTATCACCTTCTTTTGTAACTCTACATCATTTTTTCATGTCTCTTCAATCTTCACATATATAGATTGTTGAACACTAATTTGAGAAAGATAATATTTTTCTCCGTCCATTATAATTCCAAGATCAATGCTTTGTAAATCCATAAATATTGGATCTTTTGTGATCCTCATCATGGATAATATAGCATGGACTTGTATACTTAATGCATATTCCACCTTGTTTGCTTTCCAAGAGTGATAATGAATTGAGGATTCATAGTCCTCATTCAACTCCAACCATATTCTTTGGCACATATTCAGCTCCTTTTGTGTGAAAATATACTTTAAACTTTTGTGATCAGTATAAATATCACACCTTTCTCCATAATGATAATGCCTCCAAATCATTAATTCAAATATTACCATAGATAACTCAAAATCATGAGTTGGTTAATTTTTCTCATGGATTTTCAACTTTCATGAGCCATAATCTATCACCATAACATTTTTCAGGAGAACACACCCTAGTCCCTTCTTGGATGCATCACTGTAAATAACAAACCTTTCTCCACTACAAGGCAGTGTGAGCACAGGTGCACTGGATAACCTTCTTTTTAACTCCTTTAAATTCTCTTCACACTCCTCTATCCAAACTAACTTAACTCCTTTTCGAGTATACCTGGTGACTGGATTAGATAATCGTGAAAATTCTTTCACAATACGTCGACAATATCCAGCCAAAACAAGAAAACTTCAGATCTCAGTTTCTGTTTTTGGTCTCGACCATCATTCGATAACCTCTGTTTTTTCTGGATCTACAGATATCCACTTTTTTGAGATTATGTGACCCAAAAATTCAACTTTTTTAATCCAAAATTCACACTTGGTGAATTTGGAATAAATCTTCTGCTTTCTCATGGTCTTTAATACAATTCTCAAGTGATCTTCATGTTCTTCCTTTCTCATTGAATAGATAAGAATATCATCTATAAAGACTACCACAAACTAGTCAAGATAGTCTCTAAAGACTCTATTCATTAGATCCATGAAGATAGAAGGGGCATTAGTAATACCAAATGGCATCACTATAAATTCATAGTGTTTATACCTTGTACGATAATCCTTATTTGGTATATCCTCCCTTGTGACCCTTAATTGATGATACCCAGAACGAAGATCAATATTGGAAAAGTATTGAGCTCCACGTAGTTGGTCAAAAAAGTCAACAATGTGTGGGAGAGGATATTTGTTCTTGAGAGTGATCTTGTTAATTTCTCGATAATCAATGCAGTGTCTCATTGATCTATCTTTCTTCTTAACAAACAGAACAGGTGCTCTCCAAGGTGATGCACTACGGCATATGAATCCCATATCAAGATTCTATTGGGGTTTTTTATTTAATTCATTCAACTCAATTGGGGACTTTCTATAAGTTGTCTTTGAAATGGGTAAAGCACCCTGTACAAGTCCTATTGAAAACTCTACTTCGTGATTTGGTGGAAGACCAGGTTATTCCTCCAAAAAAGACATCATTAAATTTCTGTACAATGAGTTTATTCTTAATCATGAGTTCATATCCAACCATTTGAGATAAATAACCTTCATTTATTGGAATCAAGACCCATAAGACTGAAGAAATTTCCACTGGAAGGTTATGTTCATCCTTGCATCGAAAGAAGATCATAGATTGACCTAGAATATGAAATGTGACTTCCCTTCTTTTGAAATTGATATGTGCTCAATATAAATAAAGCCAATCCATGCCAAGAATCACATAAAATTCCACTATAGGAAGGATTAAAAGATTTATAAGAAGCGCTTTCCCATAAACTTCAATCGGAGAAGAATTGTAAACTTTTAATGTGACTGTTGTGCCATTAGGGGTTATCACAGCTAACTCAATATATAAATACTGAGGTAATATGGCGACACCCTTAGAAAATTCTTCAGAAATAAAATAGTGGGTGGATCCAGAATCAAATAAAACATTTTCTACTTTAGAGTGGATGGTAAGTGTACCTTTCACAACTTCATTATCGTATTCCACATCACTGATAGAAATTTCACGTGACTTTCCTTTTCTTTGGCCTTAATAGTTTTTTGACGTCGATCATCGTCTAAAACCCTTGGATTAGGGTATTTATTGGAATAATTCCCCATTTCCTTGCACTTGTAACATTGAAGTGTAGGAGGTGAACTCTGTGTAGCTTTTATTTGTTCACATCACTAGACATCTTCTTCCCATCATTGTGGCATTCATATGCTCGATGACCTTCCTTTCCACATTTGAATAATTTGCTTTTCCCTTTAAGACAACTCCCTCTATGTTTATTTCCACACTTTGAGCATAAGGGAAAACTCGTCTTCTTTTTAGTGTGGTCTTTAGATTTCCATTTGAATTCCATTTTCCTCTTCTTATCAAACACATATGACTGACGGGTTACTCCAATATCCATCTCAACTTTGAGAGCACATCGAACGATTTACTCGTAGCTATTGAAGTCCCTTATGGATAATGCCCTTTGAAGACTTGGTTTTAATCCACAAAAGAATCAATCGATCTAACTCTTAGGTTGGATAATAATCCCAGAAGCGTACCTTGAATGTCTTGTAAAATCTGCTTCGTGGGTACCAACAAATTAATCATCCTTTTTCTTTAGTTCAAGAAACTCCTTCTCCATCTTTGTACAAAAATTACGAGGGAAGTACTTATTGAAAAATAAGTTCTTGAACTCATCTCATTCCATGGATTCAATTTCATCCCTTTGCTTCACATTATTGATAAGATTCCACCATTGATCAGCTTCACCCACCAAATGATATACTTCCAAGATGACATTATCATGTTCAGAACATTGAAGGACTGAAAATATCTTTTTAGTTGTACTGATCCACTATTCATCCACTAATAGATTAGTAGACCCGCTGAATGAGGGTGGAAACTTCCTCATGAAGGATTCGACAGAATGTTTCTCATTCTTTTGCTCGTTTGGAAGTACTACATGATTCATAGCTTGAGAATGTTGTGTGAGCATGGCTACTAGATTTTTCATTCCATCTCTCATAACGTTTGGTTGCTTAGGGGGAAAATCATTTCATTTCCCATCACATTCCACATTAACACAGTTCCTTTGGGTCCCATCCATTTACTAAAACCAAGAGAAATAGTGTAAGAAACACTAATTATAATAAGAAAACCACATAATCAAGAATAAAATTTCACACATAAGGTCTTATCATAGGTTGTTCATGGAGATTTCTAAAACACGAAGATTGTGTTTCATCCTTAGACTTATCCTTAGGGTTCTTAATAAGGCTTTCACATCCTAGTTTCCAAAGGTTGACTATACCTTTCCTCTGATACCAACTATAATGAACCATTCTTTACAAACATTGTTTTTACATCAAAATTTATGCACACTAATTACAACATAAAAAAAACCATGAGAGGACCATATAGGTATAGTGTCTTTAGAAACTGGGAAACATAAACATCTAGTTCATAAATCATCTACACTGCCTCCATTTTATTTTATCATATCTAGAGTCCCTTTTGGAATATCTTACTTAATACCCTTCTTCCTGACCTGAGGAATAGAAAACAAACAAAATGTTGAGATCAAATGCTTAGTAAGGGTAATCAAAATAAATATCAATCAATTCATATTCATAAGAACATGTCATTTTGGATATATTAACCTAAAAAGGAGATCATAATTTCATAACATGGGATAAATCATATTAGTGAAATGTAATCCCAATAATCATAACATAAAACATGAAACTTTTGGAATAAACACATAATCATAGAGAATCATTTCTTAGTTGTCAAGACACATTTCCAAGACAATCATAGTGGACAAATTCCATTTCTGAACCGAGTTCACTCCTCGTTTCAGTCCTACTTCACTGAACCGGATCATCCTGCCATTCCACACATGCTTATATCATGAGATATAAATCTTTACCCAATGAATTGGAGAGAGATATAGGTCTCACCCATCTCATAATAATACCATTCTTATGTGTTCTACAAGATCATAAATTATACATCATAGCATAACCCATGTAAAAAAAATGGGATTCTTAAACATCATGCCATCATAACATAATACATATAAGATAAAAGGACATCATAAAAATAACTCCATCATAACATAATCAAATCAATGTAAAAATAATTATATAAACAGAACCCCATATTATCTTAGATGGAAAATAATTTTGATAAAATACTTGATCTTTATTCTTCGGGAAAATATCCTTTCTACTTCAAAAACATTTTCCATTTCTTAACATGTAATACAATTTTAGACTAAAAGAAGTTGATTAAAAATTAACTTGAAAACATGTAGAGGAAGCTTAATGGAAATAATTTTCTAAAAATCCATTCATGTTGTATATGTTAAGGAAAAACATTCTTCTCGTACTTTGGCAGGAAAAGTCAAAAAAGTTCCTCGTACAAAAAAAACCACAAAAGATTCCTTTCATATCTTTTACTAAAAACTCACCAAAGGGTAAAATTGGTTTTAAACAATTATAAGAGGATATAAATAATATTACATATTGTGGAAACATGGATGTGGATGATAAATATTCCCTAGTAAATTCTAAAATATAAACAATCTCAGATAAAAATTAGATTGTGGGATTTTCCCTTACCTTAGGTCTGACTTGCTTCGCACGTGTCCAAACCTCCTGTATAATGATTTAAATAATGTTATTTACTTATTACAGAAGAATAATCACTTTTATGATATCATATATGGTCATATTCTGAGCTTCCTATTAGTAATATTTCATTGTTATTTGTTATTTGGGTGTTTATTGCTTTTTGTTCTTATGCGTGTTTTGTCGAATTAATTATTATTATTATTTTTAGGTTATAGATACCTCATTTCCATAATGATATTAGTGTAATATATATCATATTTATTAATTCAATTAATTTATATAATCATTCTTCATTGAATATCATGTAGAATGAGTTGCATCACATCGTGGAGACGGTAGGCCGTACGTACGCACGAGCAATGATATCATTCCCATGAACGTGGAATTGTACTGAAGTGTATGTATACTATTTTATAATCAATATCAATTTACAATAATCATATATAGTTATTATTTACACAATTATACCCATCCAAGTAAGGTGGTGGTGGAAAACAGATTACACCACATCCTGGAGACGGTATTCCGTACGTACGCACACGCGGTGATTTCGTTTTCCATAGGATGGATAGAAGGTGAAATAGGGTTGTTTCATACTTATAATAACATATCATTATATGAGTGATACTAATGTTATTGCTTCATAATGAAACAACTAAATAAGAAGAATTAGAATAAGAAATAAAGTTGAACGAATTGGTAACGGATATTACCACTTCTTTGAAGCACCTCTTCTTAACCTCCTATTAGGGCACTAAAGATGGTCTTTGAAGAAGACCAGGACCTCTAGGATGTTTCTAGAGAAGTGAAGAAGATTAATTGGAAGGGATCGGCATAGCTTGAAATCTCAAAGTGGTGTGAGGACGAGTGGGAGGAGGTTCTCTTTTATTAGGGAAGAGAGGGGAACTTTCGGAAAAATAGAAAATATTATTTTATAATAAAGTCACATTCGTTTTTTAATATCTCCAAATTGATTTATTTAAAAGATAAGGTGGGTAATTTTCGAAATAATCTCATCCAAGAGATTTTAGACAAGTTAAGGTTACTATTGTAACATTATCATTTAGATTTAACTCTAAGTTAAATAAATTAACTTTTACCATGTCTTCTAGTTTTCTTACACTATATGGATGATAAACATTATATATCAAGCAAAAAGAACCCAAAGTTGTTCATTATAAATATATATAATATTATCTATTTTAATTGGCCGAACCGTAGATATTTATGAATAAAATAACAATTATTAATATAATATTTTTTTAAAACTATTTTATGTCAATTGTGACACTATTTGGTAATTGATTTTTTTGAAAATCATAACAGAACGATAATTTATAAAAATGTAAATTAAATCAATAATAACATGTCATATTAACCTATTAAATTAGTTCATTTCATAAAAAGTCTAAAATTACAGTTATTTGGGTATTTCTAACACTTATTATGTTAATTTTTCATTAATACGATAATTACTGCTTCATCATTGTGTCGTAATAAAATGAAATTATTTAAAGTCTAAAAATTACAAATAAAATACCATTATGTAGGAAATACTATTATCTTTCTAATTAATAATTATAGTACAATATATCTTATTTATAACCCAACATTAAAATTTTTTTAGTCATTAATCTTTGATTTTAACAATTTTAACTCTTCTTTAAATAAAATAATATTAAATGTCCTAATCTAATCAAAGTGGACCTAAATGGTCATATTTAATTCCTAAGGTTGTTTTTGGTCGAATTAAACTTATCCAATAGAATTTGGACATGTGTTAGGGTAATAATAATACAATTTTTACCATTATTTATCGTATTTACTTTTAACCGTGGTAAAAAAAGTAAAAAGATACAATTCACAAAAATTTATTTTTATCTTATTGAACAACATTTTACTACATGCTATTAATCATGTCTCTCATATTTTCCAAATTCCACTCACAAAAGCGGTAAAATTATGTTATATGTAAATTTGTAAAAAGCTCCTAGGAGGTGTGTAAAAGACGGTGAAAAGTTCAATAAAATTTTTATATATCTAAAAATATTTTAAAATAACTATAATGAATTAAATTGAAATTATATAGGTATTATGTATCAATTTTTACCTCAAATAAATTGAAATATAATAAATAATTATATAAATAAAAAGTCAGTTTTTAAACAGTAACACTGTGTTTTCACTATTCATAAAAAATTTAATGTTTTCAGAAAAATACCAAAAATTCACCCTAGGATAATTTCAATATTTCGAATCCATAAATGAATCCGATTTTGAAATATAAAATATAAAAAAGTGGGTATTACTATTCCTAATGAATTTTTTTAATAATATTTTAATAGCATATCGTTGTTTAGTGAAAACTCGGTATTGCGTACAACGCAAGCTACCGAGGAAGGCCGCGATTGCATGTAAAGAAAGTCAAGATAGTGTTGTGTGTAGTGAAAGATTACTTTTATAATGTATATACCTTAAAAACAAAATATTTCTCATAAAAATCTCAGGTGTTACATTGAATGTGTCTTTTGGTATATCCACATGCTTCCGAACATTATTTATTTCATATTGATTATGTTCTTCTTGAATATCAATAACCCAAAAATATTTTTTAATTGCATCATTTATGTATTTAGGTGCATATTATTAGAAGAAGACGTGATGTTCAACCTGATTTCTAAGAGAAACTATAGATTATGTCCCTTTATCTAAGACTCAAATACAAACATCTAATTGATAGTTCTTGAGTGTTCTATATGATCTGGAAAAAGAGGGGCTTGTAATTTCAGGTTCATCTACAAGTTCATATTAATCATGTCTATACTCTAATTAATATCTAGAATTGTTTTATTTAACATATTTCTTGACAAGAGAATTTGACTATTGTTTATTTATGTCCATATTTGTCAAATAATCTTCAAGGTTGTCCAAGGAGGGCTTATGTCCACATGGATCTATTTCACCAAATTTTATATTAATAGATTATTCCACACAATTGGTTATTTTATTAAAGACTCTATCGGCTTTACTAGAAGTTGAGTAACCTAAGAGGATTCCTTCATCACTAATGGATGAAAATTTGACATGATTTTTCTTTTTATTAAGGATATAGATTATGAAACCATAAATATTTAAGTAACTAGCTATGGGTTTTCTATTGTTCAACAAATCTAGGAGTGTTATTAAGTATAGGCATAATTATTTCTAAATTAATTATTTATCATGCTATAATCACAACATTAGCCCAAAAATAAATTGTTATATCATATTCATTAAGTATTATTTGCGCTATCACTTGTAAGCTGACAGATTGAGGATGGCTGTGAAACCATGCTTCCCCCTTTGGCAATGCTCTAACCCTAATGTTGTGAGACTGTGCTCCCACCTCTCGATTGGAGGGGGAGGCCTGCAATCTCATGGATGAGACAAGGCCTTTTTACCATTCACAAATCCTGAGTTTCTTCCTTCTTTCTCGAGGATTAATCTCTCTCCAGAAGTTCATGATCTTTTCCAAGGAGCACCTCAACTTGATCATTCCTCAGCAGAGCTTAATGGTGCAACAGATAACTGCAACCTTATGTTGGTTGCTCGGTTTTGTCACCATCTCCCTTCGGTTGATGATTTTGATCACCTTATCTTCAATTAATGGGATCTTCAAGAGTGTGCAGTAGTCGGCTTGCTCGATAGGAGGCATCTGATGAACTGGTTTGAGACGGAAGATTACTTAATTATTGCCTAGTCTCGTTCCCCTCAAAGCTGCAATGGGGATTCCTTTTTTCTTCATAAATGGATTTTTGAATTATACATGAGACGTGACCACTCGACAACGACGATTTTGGTGAGTCTTCCTGGTCTCCCTCTCTCCTTTCAAAATCCCTCTATTTTGTGTTCCATTGAAAATTTGATTGGCCAATAACTATGCTATGATCGGCCAATGGAGGTTGCATGTCATCCTATTTTTCCATGGATTTTTGTAGAAGTCGATGTTGTGAAGTTTATTGTCAATTGGGTTTTGATTATAGATGGGAAGGAGTTTCGGTGGAAGCGGGATGTCAAATTGGAGTCTTGGATCTCCTTTTGTGTTGCATGTGGTCGTCCTGGACATGCTGATTCGGTTTGTCGAGGTAAAGGTCTGGCTAGGGCTTAATCAGGGGATTTGAGAATGGGTAGTGTAGGTTTTATCCCATCTGGTTCAGCCTCGATGGTGGTGAAGGAGCCGTCTAGGAATATTGGGTCACAGTGCTATGAGGGCGCTCAAGATCGGTTGACTTCCACTACACAAGCAACGAATCATTCTCAAGTTGATGTGCTTCAGGCTGTAGGGATCTCTGTTCCGGATTCCAAAATACAGGGGAATGCTCAGAAGGAGGTGTAAGAGAGACCACATTACCCAACTGTGAGGCATTTTTTTGAACATTTAAAGAGTGATCTTGGTATTCCTAATGCAATAAAAGTGGATAACATGGATTCATGTGACCGTCAGAAGGGGTTTGTGACTGAACAGTAGATGGACTCAGTTGTTTCTGATCTAAGGGCACTAGATGCCTTTGCTGAGGAGTGTAAATGTCTGGGTGATTCTGCTGGAGGAATGTCAATCATGGTCTCCACTGGAAATATGTTTCTGTAATTGGCTCAAGCAGAGGAAGATGATACAAGGCCGAAGGAGTGCCTGCTGCAGGCTGATCTTTCCTCTGAGGGTGTTGTATTGGGAAATACTGTTATGCACGATGTTGTGGAGTAGCCACAATTTATTTCAATGATTGAGTATAACATTTAAAACCATCAAGAACGGGGATTTAAGCATCAATAAGTGAAACTCCCGGGAAAGTGGGGTGATATTACTGAAAGTGAAAAGAAAAATGTAAATGGTATGGTTTAGATTTCATACCGTGATGTGGTTCAGGGTGTAGGGATGAAGATGTCTGGGAATGAGGATCATATGACGCCCCACCATGGCGGAGGTCGAGGAAATATTACTTCTCTCTTCCAAAGATGGTGCTTAATAGGTCTTTAGTTGTGAAGGAAAGTGGTGTTATACTATCTTCAAAGGAAATTTTGTCTCTGGAAAAGTTGAATTTAATAAGGAAATATGCCAAGATCCTCAAGATTTATGAAAGCTCCAAGCAGGAAACTGCTACTACAGAAGACGAAATCTATAGTGGATGTGTCGATGGGTGTGACTTTAATGATTTGTAGTTTTCTATTCTCCGCTCTTGTACTTGGCTGAAATTTTCATTTTATTAATAAATGGGCAGAGGGTTACCTCTGACTGATATTTCTTAGTATCACTTGTATGATTCTATTTCTTCCTTCCAAAAATCCATTTTGTTATGTTGTCCTATGTACTAAGATGTTATGATTATATCCATTATGTGACCAAAAATATTGAAAGTCATGATTTCAAAACTCAAAACCATTATCACTTCTTAATAATTTTATTATAATTTTACTTTCATTTTATACTATTTTATCATACATGGTGAATTAAGCACATGATTCTATTTTGTGAGATAAGAAATAAGTCAATGTATTCCTAGAATTGTGAACTATAAGAACAAAGACATAGTGCTTCCCATTTAAAATAGAAACATGAGATTTTCCAAATAAATCCATTTGAACAAACTCTAATTGTTGAGAAGTTGAAACTTATTTCTTTGATTTGAAAGATATTTTCTTTTGTTTACCATTTTCAAAATGATTACAAAATTTTTCAATTGACACCCCATGTTTGTGAGGATCATTGACTAGTCCATTTCTGGTCTGATTTCTATTTTATTGTACATTACATTATCCTAATATTATATTCTTAATCCATGACTCATTGTGAAAGGCACTTAAACATAAATCATTTTGATAATCTAGATATTCTATGTTTACATAACATATATTTTTATTACTAAGAGAAGAAAATATTAATTCATTTTTAGAGATAAAGACATTGAAAGAATCATTTTCAAATTTAATATGAAATGAATCATCACAAAATTGTGAAATACCATGCATGTTATATTTCAACCCATCATCAAAATGAGCTGTATATATTAAAAATAATTTATAGTTATCAATTTTCCCTAAGAAAATTATTTTTACATTTGCACCGTCACCAAATTTGACATATCAACCACAAATCCTGATTAGGATCTTGAATCTTGCATAGTATCGTATCATATGACATGAACATCCAATGCCCATGTACAACTGACTCTTGTAGGAGCTTTTCCAACAACTTTCCTACCGAATAAACTATCAAAAATATAATTTGTTACCGACACTTGTTTGGATCTAGTGACGTTAGTAATCATTTCGTTCAGTACACAGTTATTCATAAAGGGTTTTCTATAAGTATTATGTGACATATTTTTAAAATATACTATATGTGGTCTTGAAAAAGTAGAGGTAGTAAAATATTTTCCAGAACTAAAACTTACTTCCTAATTTGGATTTTTAGGTAGATGAATGTTATTTCCAGATTTAGTTAGAAAATGTGTTTCATATAGGTTTCTCTACCCAAGTTGATATCCAATACTATAAGTGTATTTATGAGATATATTTTCCACAAGAATTTTAGTAAGGGTATTTTCCTCATCAGTAATATTTTCTAGATCATTCTTCAATTGCTCATCAGACATTTTTATTTCATTTTTTTCATTGAGAAGTTGAGTATTCTTTTCCTTTTTTTTGGTAATTTCATACTTAATATATACAGTGAGAGCACTATTTTTCTTTTAAGATTTATATTTATCTTTCAATTCATAACATGTGTCTTATAGAATGTTTCAGTATTCAAAAATATAACCACATTTCATGTTCTCAGAATCACATTCATCTTCAGAATAGTAAGAATTATGTCTAAGAGAATCTAAAGATACCTCATGTGTGTTTGTTAGAAAAAAAATATTTTCCATGTATTCACACTCATCATGAGATGATGATGATTCACTATATATGTCCTCTGAGGAACTCCATGTGGCCTTCATATCTTTCCAAAATTTCTGTTCTTTATTTTCATACTTCTTTTTGTATTTTAATTTATGAAATTTATCATTTACATGTCCTCTCCTCTGACATTCATAGTAGAAAATCTCCTCGGATTTGTCAATTCTTTCACATTGCATTTTGTAGTTTTCCTTGTTATCATATATTCTATTATAATTGATATTCTTGAATAAAATTTTCGTTCTTTATAATTTCATCAATCTTATGACAAGTTGTTCCCTCTCTCCATCGATGTTTGATATTGATTCATCATTACATATGCTTTCAACAGTGGATAGAACCATCTCGTTGTCATTATTATTAGATGTAGTAGACTTTAAGGCTACATATTTTCTCTTAGGATTTTATTATCCTTTCTTATTGACTTTCATCTCTTTTTTATACATCATCAGATTTCAAATAAGTTATTCAACATGTGGATTGTTGATGTCACATGATTCATTAATGGAGACAAAAGTACCACTCCATCTATCAGGTACGAATTTGAGAATCCTCATAATCTCCTCTTTGGAAGTAACATATCTTCCTAGAAGGATCATAGTGATCACACTTTCTATAATCCTGAGATACCGATCAGAAATAGGCTCATGATCCTTCATTTAAAAGTTTTCATTTTTAATGGAATATGTGTTAAGTCTCATTTACTTGACACTTGAAATTATTTAATGTGAAACTCACAAAGTATCCCAAATTTCATGGGTAGTTTTACGTGAAGAAATTTTGTTAAAATCTTTATCTTCTAATGATTAGTATAAAACATTAATTTATTTGCAATTATTATTATTAACAGACTTAGTTGGGACATCCCATGTAGTTCTAGTTGTAGTAGTAATTGTATATTCATATAAAATTGAAGATCAAATTTCCAAACCCATAATTTTTATGTTCATCTTAATTTATGTTTTCCATAGTGCATAAATAGTTCCATTAGTGAATGGAAGATTGTTTGTATTAGCACATTCTAGCTGATTTTCCATAATAAATATTTTAGAAAATTATTTTAGAATGTGAGGAATAAAATTATTACAAAAAATGTAATGATGTTTTAAATACAAATAAAATCATAGTTGAGATGTTTGAAAATTATTTGAAATGTGAAAATTTTAAACACCTATGATACCAAATGTTGGTTAGAGTAGACTACTCAAGGGGTGTGAATTTATTATCTATAAAAATTGCTATAAAAATATTATTTAATGTTCCCCCATATTTAAAAATCAATTGACCAGTTATCCAATTGTGAATTTATAAGAGATAGACTGTTTGATTAATTTTACAAAAGAGTAATTAGTTATTAGATAAATAAGTTTGATAATTATGAAAACATTTCAAAATAACCTAATAAGTCATTAATGATATAATCACTTTCTATTAATAACTATCATAGTTCAATTTATATTTTAAAAAATGAGATAAAAAAATGTAAAACTAATTGTAAAAACATTGTATAAATGAAACAAGAGGTTCAGTCTCAAGCAGAGACCTAATAATCACCACTTGGTGAACACCTTCCACTGATAAGTTTAAATTAATAAATAGTTTAATCCATGCCCTAGATCGTGGTTCAAAAAAACACAAAGTTTGTTCATGTCATAATGCCTCAAATGTAGTTCATCGTGTGTACAAACTATCAGGTCACATAGGGATCTCCTCCACACTTAATTGTGTTAGTAAAAATGTGTAAGAATAAATGATAGGAATTATTTCTTGTAACCTTTAGTTTGATATATGATAAAGTGTTTGATTTACAGATAGATAAAAATAGTACACATATATATGTAAAAATTCACACAACATATATAATAAATATGAGATATGAGTTAGAAGGCTTTGTGTGTCTTGAGATTCAGATATATACTGTTAAGATGTAGCTGAAGATATATTTGGTTCCTCTAATAGAATTTGAAAAAAATAGAGAGTTGTATCCTGGATTCCATGCATATGTATGATTCTGTAGGTATGATCTTCTAATTCTTTGATTTTCTAAAGTAGTTTCTCAATTTGATGTACATATCAATTTATATTTCCTTGTCTGTTCTTCATTTTTGATCTTGATTTCAGAGTGGGTGCATGAGAGTCATAAATTTTCTTTAATATGTATTACTTTCAAGCATACCACACTTCTATTTTCTTCTCTATGTCACTGTATTCTCTATTCAGAAATGCTTTTTAAACATGAGGGCTGACAAAGAGCAAGATCTTTCCACATTCATAGTTTCATCGTACCTCGTACTATCTTCTAAAAGTCCTACAATAGATTATTAAATATGTTTGTATCATTAAATGACTCAAATATGGCCATTAGATAAAATATTAACAAAGTAGATTTTAAAAAGTCTATCAGTGACTCGTCCATTGTTGAGTCAGTCTATCGGTCTTTCCATATGTCAATGAAACTTTACATCAGTGAGTCATTTTAGCTATCGGTGAGTCTTTACATCTGTAGAACCATGCAACGGTAGGTCACTTGTACGGATAGTTGGCCGATGGCATCAGTAAGTCGTCTATGTTTGTAAGTCATATGCATTGGTACGTCTTATGCACTGGTAATTCATATGCATCGATAGGACTTATGAATTGGAATGTCATATCAATTGGTAGATCATATGTGTTGGTATGTTATATGCATCAGTACGTCATTTTCAACAGTGAGTGTGTTCTTCTATAGGTGTCAGTGACTCAATCATAGTCAAATTTTAGATTTTCTATCTGTCTTATAGTACAGAAACGATAAATTTCTATAATACCCATAATAACACATAGATAATACATTATAACATTGGTTAGACATAAAAAACATAATTAATTATATGGTTGAAATGATCTGATATAAAAGATAATCATTGAAATAATTTTTGGAATGTCATTAGGTAAGATATATTTTAATATATGACAAGATTTTTTATAAATAAAACCATTATAGTTAGATATAGTTTCAAACCATATCTTGGGGGTCAACAACACCTAAAACTATCTACACCTATATAGGGAGTTAAATAATTGATCCATCATAATCTATAATCAGCTTCAACCATCTACATTGGTGTAAATTCAAAATCCATTGTTTGAATATATATATATATATATATATATCACTCAATTAATTATTATGGTAATTATTATATATTTTAAATAATAAAATCATTAAGTAAAAGTCTAAATAATTACTTGTGTAATTTATTTATGAATATTCAAATGTTGTGAAAGATATGTTTTCACCATATCATTAATTATGAGGGAACATCATTTACCATTCATTTATGCCTCACCATACATCCAAAACCCATCTCCAATAATGGGTAGTGTGATCACGAGTACATTGACCAACATTCTCATTAATTCCTTGACATTTCCATCACATTCATCTATCCTATGGAACATGGATCCATTTATTTTCAACATGGTTTTTGGATCACATATCCATGGTAAACACCATATAAATAATCGACAGTATCCATCCAACCATGGAAAACTATAGATCTCAGTCAACATGATTGGTATTATTCATTGGAAAATTATTTATGTCGTTGAAATATCCAATAATATACCAACATTTGAGATTATATGATCCAATAAAGAAGCATTTTATATCTCAAATTTACACTTATTGAATTTTTTATACAATCTATATTTCCTCTAGGTATTCAGTAAAATTACCAATTAATAATTATTCTCTTAATTTCTCATGGAATATATAATAATATCATTGATAATGATTATGAAAAACCATTCATGTGAATCCATAACGAAAATATTTATTATATTCATGAATATAATAGGGTCATTGGATGGTCAAAATTGAATCATTATATATTCATAATCATTGAACATTTTTCTAGATGGTTGTCCTGGGTATATCCTCCATTTTAACACTCAATATATGATTCTAGAAAATTGATATAACCTAGAAAAGTATTGATCTATGTTTATCTAATAAAAAAGTCATCAATAATTGTTATATAATACGTTTTGTTTGTATTTATAATGTTATACTCTTGATAATTAATGTTAATATGCATTGGCCCTTTCATCTTGTTATTAAAATTTAATAGGTTCACCCAATGGTGACTAATTATTGAATATTTATTCATTTCTTAGATTCCCAATGGTTTTCTTATTTTATTCCTATAACTAAATCATGGGGGTTCTATATTATGAATTAGAAATTTTTATATCCCTATATATGAGGTATTTTGAAAACTCAACACCAAAATTTTACGGGAATATATGGATGGAGTTCTAGAAATACATTAGCATAAGGAAACATACAATTCTTGTATTTAATGTTGAGTTTCTCACAAACAATTTGGGACAAGTATACCTCATTGATAAGTATAAATAACCATATAATGAATTTTACTTATAGTGGATATCCATCATCATCCTTCAATTGAATGACGATGGTATATTGAAAAAGTTTATAAAATGTGACTTACATTACATGGAAACTGATATGTGCTCAATATAAATAGATCCAACACATTTCCTAAATAATGTAAATTTTAACTCGAGCGGGATTCATGAGATTGGGAGGAAGAATATTCCCATAAACTTCTATCATGGAGGAGGTAAATACATAATTTTTTGTCATAGTATAATTAAGAGTCTTTTTTTATATTAAATCATATAATTATTATGGTGGTGACGGGATACCATTATAAAATTAATCAATTATATAAGATCCAGTAGAACCATATAAACTGTAAATTTTAAATTATTGAGTCTAGGGTATATTTACCTTTAACCATATTATTTTCATAACTTGAATTAGATGATGTGATCACATGATCTAATCCATTTTCAATTGTCTAAAAAGGTTACTAACACCAATTAACATCATTAACCATCTTATTTTCAGACTGATTTTCATATTTTTCGTACTCTAGGAAACTATAATATTTGATTTGGTTCTCTATTTACTTTGATAAGTCACACCATCATTGACAAGATCCTTCATTTCATTTCATCATTCATTTTTTCTTCTCAACTTCATATCCATACTAAAAATATTTACCAAACCATATAAATAGATTTAGACTATACTTTCTTCCACAGTTATGAAATAAAAGGATATAATTTTTCATTACTATATGGGTTTTATTATAATAATTTCATTATCATATAATCGTTATCATTTTCCCACTACCACAAGAATTATAAGAGTATGTAATACAAATTTCTATCTTGAGAGAACATCAAACTATTAATTAATAGTCATACATTTCTCTTATATCCAATTTTATATAGTGACTTTTTCTGAAAACACTAAATATTTGATAACATATTATTTCAAGATTAATGATAAAACATGAATCATTCCTTGAATGTACTGTGAATATTTCCTTATATGTATTGATGTATTAACCATCATTCTCATTCAATTCTAGAAATTTGATCTCAATTTGTGATAAAATAGTTCAATGAAAATACATATTGAAAAATACCATCTTAAATTCTTCTCATTGTATGGAGTCAATTTCATCCTTTGGAATTATATTCCTCATAATAATAAACCATTAATATTATTCCACATAATAATAATAAGAAAAATAAATTAATGTTTTAGGATTTTATCATCAGAGTTAAAAAAAATTAATTTTTGGGGTATTAATCAACTTATCATCAAATACTAGATCAAAAAACCCACTAAATAAACGTAGACGATTCCTTAGAAAGGATTAGTTATTAAAAATTCCCTCATCAAATTTTTTATTGTTTTCTCAACAAGATTCATATCTTGTGTTAATGTTTTTGATTTTTGGAAATATTTTTTTTGAATAAATATAATTTATTTGATATCATATGTTACATGAAACCAAGTGTTTTAATAAACAATTATATGATAATAATATTAATATTTAAGAATGTATTTTATAACAATCCTGTTAAATTTTTTTCTATGAATAAGATGAACAAAATTTTAGAAATCATGAATAATGGATTTAGTTACGAATTATTTTAAATAAGTTCTTAGTTTTTGGAAAATTCATTATATATTTGGAAAATATATATTTTTTATAAAAAATAATTTTCATTTATTTTTATAAAATGAAAATTAAATTTCCTCAAATTGAAACATTATTTGAAAAAAAGAAACCAAATATTTTAAATCAAAATGAAAAAATTATCAATGATTGAGCAATTGACAATTTTTTAAATATATTAATTTTTTTATGAATATTGAAAAATACTGATTTCTAATGAAAATTATTTTCAGTATAAATAATTAAAAATGTTACCTATTGTATTAAAATTATTGGAAATTAAAATAATTGAAATTATATTTTATTAATATAATCAATGTTATTGTAATAAATTTCATATATAATTTTTATATAAGATGTTTTTACAATTATGAAAATGTTTTTATTGGAAACCATTTTTTGTTTATCATTGAATTATTAATCTAAAATCCGATTATGCCACTTATATGAGTTGAAAATTTAAAACTAAATTTCATACTATTAATAAATATAAATTATATTATATAATATTTTCATCCTAATCTTTGGTATTAACAAAATGTAAAAACACTAAAAATTATTTATTGTGATTATGGTTAATGTGATTTTACCGAGGTTTGAAAATAATATTATAATGTTTACAATAATCTAAAAATAAGTGAAATTAAAAATTAATTCTCATATTTATACTATATATCATGTAATATTCTATATGCATCGATTTTTAATCATTTTCCAAGTGTAAAACATCTGTATGACTTTTAGTTTTTTAATTTCGATGTGCTTCCACTCCTCCATGTTTTAAAAGGCACCCACCCTCCTCTCCTCTTCAAACTTCCATGACCTCTTATTTTGAAATGACCAAATATAAACTAATATTTAATTACATAAAGATATCTTATAAGAATTATTTTTAATATAAACATCTCTTATGTATGACTTTTCATTCCAACCAAAGTAGGTACTCCAAACAAGATGCATCATTCATAGTCAAGCATTTTTATTAAATTTATTCTTCATCCATTATAAAATATTCATCAACTATTCTGAGTAAAAAAATAAATATATACAATTTAATTAAAATTTATATCTTAAATAAATAATCAATATCTACATCCAACTCTATTAAATGAAAAATGATTCCATAGATCCTGTCTACAGGGAACTACCGCTTCATGAACTGATGTAATTAATTTCCCAAAACTGCCTCTCAAAGCTAAAGATAATTATGGATTTAATATTTATACATGATCTTTATTACATATTAATACCATTAAATTTATATTTTCATTTATACCATTTTTAATTTCAATCCTTTCAAAAATTACAATGTAGTTTGTTCTTATGTGTGGACAACCACCTCCACAAATCGATGTGATTCATTTTTAATTAATAATTTACATGGATAGTAATAAATAAATATTTTGTAAACATAAATTATATATATGAAATACTTTTTTTTAAAAGGTTATATAATTTTAACCTTTCCATCATTAAATCTGTCTTGAAAACTGAAACATCCTTCAAGCATACCTATAGCCTACCATATATATGAATTTATATCAGGTATACCATTGTGGATATTATGAAACCATAATCAATGTAAAATGTATGAAAATACTAAATAAAAACATACATGAAAAATGAACTAGTAAATACATAAAACATGATTTTGACCAAGAATTATAAAAATGTGGGTGATAAAAGGACAGAATAAAATAATATATGGTATGTTACACCATTTTATTCTTCTAGAATAAAAATATCATAAAAATATATTCATTTTATATTATTTTAATACTATATAAATTGATTAAAGTCATAATGTAATGGATTTATGTTTTAAATTTATTCCAGTGGGACACATGCCATATCAAATATTTGTTACTTTTATGTTGTTTATATACTTCCCTTGAATCCATTTTATTATTGTTCACAACAGAAATTATGGAATATAGTTATCCATATATGTTTATTTCTTTCATTGTAAATAACATAAAAAATTTACCAAAGTGGTAATGTTTGTATGTTATAATCTTATTGTTATTTGGGATTGCTTGAATTCTATTTATAGTGATGAAAACATGTAATATAAGGATCAATAAATTCATGAATTTTATTATATTTTATTTATTTATTGATATTAAATGTTTTACTCTCATTTTATCGACTGTATGTACTCAAGATTCAGAAATTGTTTTTATAGAAAACCAACATTATTTATCCTTGTTGTCAAAAATGTTTTTCTCCCATATCCTTTTTTTAAAAACTTATCTCAAGACTGTTTTTAAAAATAAAATATTATATTTTAATTTTACTTCATTCCATGTTATTATTTTGAAAAAATAGTTTATTTGGAATATTTTTAAAACATTGAGAACATGTTACTAATAAATTTTAATGAAAATTTTAAAGTTATATTAATTCTAATATACTAATAATGAATGGTATTTTATTCCATCATGTGCAGTAAATGGTTTAAATCATAAGTCACAAGTTTAAATGATTATTTTAAATGAATTTATTTCATTAATATTTGATATTTTTTAAGATTTTAAAAAATTTATTTTAAAATGGAATAGATTTCTTCCTTATGAAATGTTCCATGTGATGTTTCAAAAAAAATCTACAAAATATTATATAAATTGATTTTATAAAATTTTTATTGGATGTTATACTACTATAGGAATAGGTTACAAAATATACAATTCCATGATCTATTGATGGTACAAGGTGGTTATCCCAATAATGAAGAAGGTATATGGGTGGTTATCCCAATCCTAACATGTGAAAAATGTTTTTGTGGTAATCATTGACATAATATTTCTTATGATTATGTGTATTATAGAAATTTATGTCTTGTGAAAATGTAATGTTATCTTGTATCGGGTTCTTTGAATCTGTTATTATTGATGTCTTATGAACTACAATGATATATTCTGTGATTGAAGTTCATTATCTCTGATAAGCCTCAAATTGTTTTCAAAAGTTATTATCATGTCATAAAACACTTATTAACATATTATGTAGATATAACCCTTGATTACCCATACATGAAATATATGATCAAGATTTCTTACATTGAATTTCCCTATTTTATGAATAATGTTTTAGTTTATTATAAATCTATGAAGGGTTGTAGTTACGAATTTTAATATGGGAAAAGACGTAGTTGAATTATAAATAGTATATTTTTGTGTCTATTTTTACCAAGATACTAAACATAAATGATTCATGATAAGGTTCATTATAATAGGTAATGAATAATTATAATATATATATATATATATATATATTAAAATTGTTGGTCACTATAATATGTATCAATGAATGTATTTGTTAAACTGTCGAACAAGGATAAGACAACATTAGAGAGAACCCTAGCGATAATTCTATTAATAAATTAATGCATTGTATAATGTCCTATAAGGTAGAGGAATGTTACTGTGAGTGGTTTCCATGAAATTAAAACCTTTTCTGGATACTACAATTGAATGTGGATCAGTAATAGTTATACCTTATGGTAATGACCTTGAAAAGGGCACATTGAGCATCAACATGATAATAACATAGTACATGGAAACCTCCCTTGATTCACATCTTCTTTGAGACTCATGAGGGATATGTTAGAGAAATTTATAAACTATATTTGAACAATAATTAAGGATTATAATAGGTGAATACCCTGAATGGAAATGGTTAAAACTACAATGGATTAGATTAATAATTGGTTGTTATGATTTAGACTTCCTAAAATTTATTGTCTTTGATTATGTAATTTCTTAATAGAATTATTATATCTCACACAATGTTTTTATGTTTCATTAGATGGTTAAAACCAAAAATAATAGCTTTAATGAGGAATGTAATTGACACCAAAAAAAATTTCCTCCGATGCTACCAAAATATATGGTAGATTAAATTGAAAATCTCAATATTAAGCTCGAAAAAAATTCTGAATATATGAATCATTATAAAAATAAAATGATAAATGGGGGGAGAATTTTATTTTTGAGTCATTAATAAGGAAAAAATAAACATTATAACTATAGTTCTACTAATCGACTAGTTTTCATGAAATGGATCTATAAAATTTAAAAAGATATTCCCCCTTCTCTAGTTTCTAAATAATGAAATATTCAATTTCTCTCTCAATAGATTAGAAGGTGAAGTGGATTAATGGTTCGATCATATCAATAATATAAGGAAACAATAAGAAATTTACTCTAAATAGATGGACAAGTTTATAAATATATTTTTCAATAGGTAAATTCATCATATTATTTTTATGAAAATGCTGATCGAATCCCTATGAAAAAAATAAAAGGATGATTAATTATTTTGTATATCTGGGATAAATTTTAAAAGGCATGTGATGTATGGTTTTAGTACTATCCACCAACATTATTGTAAGGTTTACCGATTTATAGGTATCCTCAAAAAGACACAAAAAGGTGTCATCAGTAATTAAATTTTGTATCTATAAATTAATTATTTTATGTTCTATAATGGAATAAATTTATATTGGGGTTAACCATCAATCTCATTATTTTGATGAGAACAGAATGATGGAAGTCACAAAAAACTCTAAAAAGTATTAGGAGAAGAATATTTTCATTACATCATTCGCAATATGTAGAATGAAACCAAGAGTAAATTGTATTATGGGGACTAATAAATGTACTAAGTGTTGAAAGGAAGGACATTGATAACTTGAATGATCATGTTATGGGAAAATTAAATTACTGATGTGGAGGGAGAGAGATATCCTTGCAGAATTATACACCCACCCTTCAGTGTATAAAATCCACTTAGTAAGGGTATTATACTAGAATGTTCTCAAATCCATAATTTAATGTCTATTCTTTGGATTAGTATCAACTAAATCAAAGATAAAAAGGGATACCTCATTTTATCACTATTTATGACGAGGGATATGATAACAAAAGAGTGTATGGTAGAGTTATGATACACTTTAGATTTTGTAATGTTTTATTTTTTTTTGGTAGGGAGGATTTCCTCCCCAGTTTTTATAGATCTAAACAATGTTTTTTATCTAACTAATATCATAATGGTATGACAAAACCACCTGAAGTATTATATGTTGAATTAGTAGTGAAAAAACCATATAGTTCGATCAGTTTATCTCATGTCTATGATTATTCCTGAGTTGGTGTTTGTGGGAATGTGCATCCAAAAAAACATTTTCTTTACCCTTTAGTTAAATTTTATACTAAATTATCAAAGGATTGGATTCTTAATAAAAATAAAAATCAATATTGTACGTAGATAAGTATAATTTTTTATTCCAACCCATCAAATTATCAACTCTCCTTGTGAGAAAAAATATGATCTTCTAGAGGAAATAAAATCCATTTAATGGTTCTTGATTATGATTAAAAAAGTGGTGTTTATCATTAATGATAGGGGAGAAACTCAACATTTATGATATGATTAATATATAACAGTTTATTGATGCATTTATAAAAGCTTTTCCTAGTATTCAACAAAAATGTGATGTTTATCATTTAATAGAACTCATAACTGATGCTACATCAATTACAGAGACACTCTATAGAATAGACTATTTTGAGTAATAGGAATTGAAAAATAAACTCTAGGAGAATTTTTAAAATGTATTCATTCAACAATTTATGTCACCAGGGGGTGAACCAATTTTTTTAAAAGAAGAAAGATGGATAGATGAAACAAACATTGATTATCAAGTACTTGATAAGATAAAAATCAAGCACACGTATCCCCTGCCCTATATTGATGGCCCAATTGATCAATTACATAGATATCAATAACTTTCTATGATTGAACTTAATTTTAGATATCAAAAATTAGTTAGTAAGAAGGTGTATATATATATGAATGGATTTCTTATAATGTATGGGAAATATGAATATAAAGTTATTCTATTTATTCATACTAATTCCCAAACTATCTTCATGGATTTATTGAGTGTAGTCATTGTAGATTACAATTTCCAGTTTTTGGTGTTATTTATACACTATATTTTAATCTATTTAAATAGAAAGGAAGAAAACTATGGTCACATTATAAATGTATTGAGGTCACTGATGTAGGATAAGTTTTATGAAAAAATTATAATTCTAAAATTTTGGCAACAAAATGATTCATTTTATTGGCCATATTATCTCAATTGAAAAAATTTTAGTGCATCCATCAACAATGGATATAATTTAACATTGTCCTTGACCTACCACTATGAGTGATACCTAATTGTTTTCTAGGTTTGTATGGATATTATTGATTTTTTGGATGATTTCTCATCACTAAATAATCAACACAATATATTAACTCAAAATGGAACCAATTTCCTTTGTATATATGAATGTGGGAAAAATATCAGGGAATTAAAGATAAGGTTAGTCACAATTCATGTTCTAACAATACCATGTAGTTGGGAAGGGTGATTAATATATAGTGATGTGTTGAATTAGTAAATGGTATTAATCCCTATACAAAATGATATAGTTATAGATTATGCCTCCTGAGAATTGATGTTTAATGAGAAAAATTAACCAAATCTTGATTTTGATTGAAATGATGTAATTATTGAATTAAATATGGGAAGAATTATAACTATGGAGAATGATGTGATATATATTCTGACCATAAGTGTTAAATTTGGGATTCACACATAAAGTGTTCAATGTAGTGTATGGTGTTGCATTTTTTTGTAAATAAGGAGTCAATAAGGAGTAAATTGTCAATGGGCTGTCAATATGTGAATGAAATGGTGATGATGAAAGTTGTGATGATGATTAAAGTGGTGGTGTTGATTATTGAAGAGTGTATGTTGTTCCAATAAAATTGAAATTGAAATTTTCTGAATCACTATTTGATACTGGATTTTATGATTGAATATTTTCTACATTTAATATGATGATTTTAGAATGAGTCTTAAGTTGCGTGACTTATATCAAGGTGATATACTGTTACAACACATGAATAAGTCCATGAAATACTCAATTTCATGAGGAAAGATATATTGATACATCCATAGTCACTAAGTGGATAAAGAGTTTAAGAAAATGTATTATGTATTATTCTTTAAAGCATGAGGAATAAAGACATGATCCATGAATCATCCCTGATTGGGTTAAAGTAATTTTGAAGTTCATAGAGTTGTAATTTCTAAAAGAAAATTAAGGGTGATTTTTTATGATGAATAAGAGTGGAGAATGGGCTTAGAAGGAAGAAGGTTGACATGCACTCTTATGCACATTTTTTTTAACAAAGGAATTTTATTAAAAATGTAGGCCAACCATGGAGTCCATCTATGGAACTCATCCTTAGGAACATGTTGGACCCTAGGGACAAACGCACCTAAGGGAAGCCCTCAAGCCTAGTCCCGCATGAGGCAGGGTGTGTGGGCCTTGTATAATCCTACAGGTGTGCGCATGGTGGTGATCTCGTGTGGCGCATGGATAGTGGCCACCGGTAAAGCGCCTGAGGAGGTGAGAGTGGGAACTAAGAGCACACATACAGAACAATGGTGTGGGGTGGAATCGGGAGAGGGGGAGGATAAGTTGACATTTTTCTGTAATGGATTGTAATGTAAAGAATCCAAAAACATTGTGTTGTTTCGATGTGGTACTAGTTTTTAAAAACACAGTTGTGATCCGCACTGTCCATCTGATCATGTAGCTGATCACAGCCACACATCTAATCCATAGTAAGAAATATAATTGTTACAACCCATCACATCCCACATCTCACCAATTGAATGGGGGGGATCTGATCCTTCACCAAGGTTATCATCATCCTCTGGCCACCCCCACTACACCTATGATCCAGTAGCTCTATTCGGACTCCCGAACATCTTTCTCATCACTTTAGCTGAAAAAGAACCTCAATCCAAGCCTGTGGAGATCATATGGATAAAATGATACTCACTTAGGAAATTTCAATTGAATGCATGCAACTAAATAAAGAATCCAAGGCTGTCGAGGCTATGATGAAAAGATCCACAATCGAGATTGCATGGAGAATAAGATTGGAATGACTTCTTAAATTCATGAACATAATGTTTTTTCCATAAATGTAGGAGCCCTCCTTGAATGAATACAAACTAAGACTTGCATCGTATCTTTGACCTGCAGATTCAAAATTTTGAATCCAAAGATCATGGGAATTCAAAGACCAGATCTTATTTTAGATATATGGACATAAATACAGATCTTATGAATATAAATAGAGGATTACCTTGACTCATATTTTTGTTCAGGCTTTTGAGATAAGAGCTCTCATTTCATTGGAACGGATCATCGTACTAGGGAGGTTCTGTGAAGCCTTGAAACTAGAAGAAGAAGAAGATATTGTAGGAGGTCAACATATGATAAGCACACTTGAAACGTTAGTGTGGGGAAGAAGATAATCTATACCTTCTTTGTGAAGGGAACCACTGACATGTGATCAGTTTAAACAAACCCCCACCAAGTCATATGAAGATTATTGTTTGTGAGACCAATTGAGAACAGTGAGTGTCACCTTTTTTTGAGTGAAACATCTAGAACCATGATACCATCATGGATCGTGCATTTGTGATTGATAAATCGTTGAGACATTTGAGAAGAAGGAAAAACCCATGCACCCCGGTTTTCATGTAGAAGAAGAATTGTTCCATCCTATTTAGCACGAAGAAGATGAACCTAAGGCCTCTTGTTTTACCAAAAAAAAGTTCACATGCATGAGGCTAAATCTTCTATAATCTCTTGAGATAGTGTGTGCACATGTGAAAAAAGGTGGATAAGCCATCCAAAGAAAGACACTCATCCGGGTTTTAAGAAGAACAATCATAAAATAGAAAGTCATTGAAACCATATGCATGAGGCAAGAGTGAAAGATAACTAGTTAAAAAATAGATATAGAGTTTCACCAAGATGGGAATACATTCAAATAAATAACACACATTAAATTCAAATTAAATGGGAATGTGTGTGTTTGATATAACCCAAAATAAGAAGAAAATGATAAAAAAGAGGTAGTGGGGAGATTTATTGTGTGCTCAAAGTGTTTTACATGTAGAGGTTTTCACACAAGGAATAACAAATGTAAGAGTTATGGAATTCATTCATGAACATTCACTCATAAAGAAAGAATCAATAGTGTGTGTGCATATTGAGAAAATAAGAGAATGCAGTGAATGTTCAAAATTAAGAGACACATTCATGAAATCATGCATGAACACATGCACATCTGAAAGGAACTAAGATATAAAAAAACAATATGTTCGTATTCCTTAAAATTCATAAATGTTGTGAATGAGAAATGAGACTGAAAGCAGACAAAGTTAAAGAATATATTTTATCTGATTTGATAGTGTTTGAGCATCCAAGACAATAGACTAAGCTAATATTTTGAACCATCACTCTAGAATTCTTGAAGATCTTATGTGAACAATTTGAACACACATATGTGAGGTTGGGTCTTAATCAGAATAAGGAATAATTTACCGAACATTTTTGAGTATAGGGTTGGTCTACTTAAGTTATCAGTGTTATTGAGAAAGGAAAACAGAACCTACCAAGGGATGTTGAATATCTTTGTAGAGATTCCAGAGAATGTGAGATTCAAAAAGCTCATGGGGGAAGATTACAAGATCCATCCATACTGAATCAAGAAAAATATCTCATGAATACTATAAGGAAAAATAATTCAACAACACATTGAAGAAGGACAACGGGAATCTGGTAACACTATATAAATCAAAATAAAGAAACGTTTGTGGGACTTATGAGAGATAAAGTGAGACTCTGTATTGACCATTGTAATTAATAAACAAATTATAGTGGTTAATCTGTGTTGGGGAGAATAACCAACACAACAAAGAGTATTTCTTTGAACCGAACATTGTAAATTCTACTATTTAGTTCCTTTATATTTATAGCATCATTAACAGTAAGGAAGATATACACAAGAATAGAAAACCAAGGAAATAACTATAAATATATGTTTAATTTAAAATAACCAATTAGTATATAGATTTAAAGGTATCATTGTTTAAAACCCTCCCCTTCTTAGGGATTCACAAAGATCTGGGAACACCAATTGGTATCAGATCCAGGTTAGCTCTAAACGATCCAAGGGAATCTGTATGAAATGGATATTTGATTAGATGAGAGGGAAACCCAAAATTGATATTTATAGCATCACTCAGAAAAATATAAAGAAGAACAGACAAGGAAGATAAGAAGAATCTTATTACTAATGGGGAGACAGATTCTATTGAAGGTAGTTTGAAAGGTATAACATGTGATAATACTTATTATTATCTTGATGAAGCCTTTTCTAGTTGTGATGATTATATATCAACAAATTATGTTCAATTTTTACTCAATGATCATCTAATGTAAGTCCCTAGAGAAGTGGAAATACATATAGTTTCAATAATTAGTTCTCTTCAAGATGAAAAATTACAGCTAAAGAAAGAGGCTGGTGCCATGAAAGATTCATTGTACAAAAAGTTGGGCATATCCAACACTCACATAAAACTATTGAAGGAAAATGAAGAAACAATTTCTCTTTTCAATCAAATACATGAACTAGATATTGAATAATTGAATGTGAGTATTTGTGAGAAATAATTCATTGAGATTGTGTTTTTTGAAACATTCCATGCATTTCAAAAGATTCACAAAGTCTCTATGGTTTACCAAGATGATCAACTAGAAGAAAAACATATCAAGGTAATGGATCTTGACAACTCTTTTCATTATGTACGAAATGTGCATGATGAAAAACTGATAAAGCTGAAGGAGAATTGGAAAAGTAAGATGACATTTGTTGATGATGAGAAGAACTCTCTCAACATGAAATGTTTAGAGCTGGAGGTGAAGTTGATGACTCAAGAATCACTCCATGATATAATTTCCCAAATAGAAGAAAGAAGAGATGAAACCACACAATTTTTCATTGAAGAATATGATTCCAAAAGAAACAACAGATCATACTATAATCTAATGGAAACATCCTACAAGAAGAAGGCATCCCATAAACCAGTTATTTTTGTTTCTACTAATATAGTTGGATTTGCATGTACAGGTTCAAAGCTAAAAGCTGGGAAGACGTGGATTGATAAAAATGTCAATACATCCATAAAAACATCGAGGGTGGATACTATAATGACTATGAATAAAAACTACCAAATGGATTCTCCAAAGAAATAAAGAAAATTCCAGAAACAAGAAATCACCAAATCTAGCCGGACTGGTAAAAAAAAGTAAAAGATTTATTGGCTACTGTTGTTGTTTCTGGCAGTTTGGGCATCAGGGCAATGATTGCTGGAAAAATATATCAGCTTATGAAAATAGTGTAAGGGTAACATTAAAGTAAAGTATATGTGAAGTAATTAAGAATCTTGAAATTTTAATGAATGATGCATAGATGAAGAAGAATCTATTTATTAAGAAAATCATTGAATATCTTTAAGACTTCTGTGATATGTGTAATAGAAGTGGTCATAGTTATCATGAATGTTGGTTCAGTCCCACTATGCTTCATGCGTATATTGATAAAATGCATTGATCGCATCAAAGGATGTAAAAAGGAAAAAGTTATGAAAAGTCATCTATTGGGAATATACAATAAAATGAAGTCAAGAAAACAGTGAACAAAATTATTCCTATGAATATGTATAAGCTAGAATCCAAGAATGTCATCCAAACAAAGAAAAAATACTTCTAATGTGGAATAAAAGGCCATACATTGGATCACTGCAAACAATCCATGGAAATGAATGGAAGAAAGCTTAAACTAAAAGGTGAATAAATACAGAAAAAAGACAAGATTGATTTAATATATTCCTGATGATAATTTTGATAAGTTTCCTAAGAAAGGTATCTTTAATGCATTGAATAAACCACATGGATGCTCCAAGACAGAAAATCCCAAGGATTGTTTTGTGATCTGGAATAATCAATTAATAATTTCTAGATAAATGCAATCATATGAAGATGAAATACTAGATAAAGCTACGGAAAAGGGAAAAATTATCATTCCACATGAAAGAAAATCAAAACAACATGATATTTTGTTAGCATATAACAACAAAAGTGTCTCACTAGTACCACGTGAATGTAGAAGAAGTCTGGACAACATGAGAACAGATTTTTAACTATTTTACCATGCCAAATGGAAAACATTTAACAACATGAACCAGTAAAAGGTACTTAACTACTGACATAAGTGAATACAAACAATCCACACATGTTGAAGGTTAATAAAAGTATAGAATCCTTCCAGAAAATGCAAGATCTAAATGTCAAATGGTGAAGAAACACCAGCATGAAGAGCACCAAACACTTTAGATCTTCATGGAATGGATTTCTAGGGTGGTGAAAAAATTCACAACCCCAATTTTTCTATTGAAAAGATCACAATTTTCCTTCTTATTCCTTAATAGTTTTGTTTCATATCTACTCTCACAGTGTAGGGAATTGAAGATTAAGTTCATGAAAAATGTAGACAACAACATGTTGGAGTTATTAATCATGATTTGATAATTATGAGAAGTGTTCTACAATGGTACGTTATCAATATGAATATCTTGAAGGTCATCAGATGATTTTTTTCCTCCACGAAAAGTACAAGGGAGTGAAACTCTTAAGGATAGAAATATGAAGGATATGATATCAATGATTATGTCAAGACAAACTTTGAAATTCATATCATCTCAATATGTTGATGCTGAGTTATTCCAATAACACTTCCATCTCTTTTTATTAATTGTATTTATCATGTCAATTAAGGGGGTGTGCTTGATTGATGAAAATATGTGATCAAAAGGGGTGCTTTGTCATTACACATGGAATTTTAATATGTTTGGTGATGTAAGTGAAGGATTTGTAATTTCATTGAAAAATTTGACTATTTACAACCCCTTAGATTATATTTGATACATTCTGAAAATGATTTCACATGTATGGTTTTTATGGACAACAATGAAATCCTACATCATATTTTTTTTCTACACCAAGTTAGCCCAACTATCCAGGAGGTGATTCAAAAAAGGATTTTTGATATGAAAACTGTGTGAAATCATCCTTCTATTATAAATACTCTTGATGATATAATTCCAAGGGAGGATAAAATTTAATTGAAAATGACCCCACTAAACAGTTTCATTTTGTTTCCAATAAGAGGGAGAAATTATTGGCACATATATTGACCCATTCAAAATGTGCTTAAATAATATTGAAAACGAAATAAAACGGGGGAGATTATATGACATGGTGTTGCATTTATTGTCAATAAGGTGTCAATAATGAGTCAATTGTCACTCGGTTGTCAATTTATTCATGCAAAGGTGATGATAGATGTTTTTCCAATGATTAAAGTGGTGCTGATGACGATTAAAGAGTGGATGTTGTTCCAATGAAAATACTATTGGTATTTAGAGAATAATTATTTGACATTGGATGTCATTATTATATATTCTCCACATTAAATCTGATGATTTTAGAACTGGTCTTATGTTCAAAGACTTGTATCAAGGTAATACAATGTTACAACACTTGATGACGTCCATGCAATACTCAATTGAAAAAGGAAAGAAGTAATTATCTCTCTATAGTCACTAAGTGGATGATGTTTTTAAGAACATGCATTATGAATTTTCCTTCAAAGCATGAACAATGAAGACATGATCCATGCATCATCCATGATGGGATTAAATGAATTTTAAATCACCTGGATTTTTTATTTCAAAAAGAAAAAGAAGGGTGATGTTTGAAGAAAAAGAAGAGAGGACGATGTGATTAGTAGAAAAACGTTGTCCATTCAATCTTGTATACTTGGTTTTTAACAAAGTAGTGACATATAGTAAAAATATAGTCCATCCTTGGTGTCCAACCAAGGATCTCATCCTCATGCAAATGTAGGACCTGAGGATCAACCACTCTTGAGGGATACCCTCAAGTAGAGCCCCACGTGAGGCTGGGTGTGGGGGGATATGCATAATACCACTGGTGCATGCACGATGGTGAACCAGTGTGGTGCATGCATAGTGGGTGCTAGTGGCATGCCCGAGGAGGAGAGAGAATGTGATAAGAGAGTTCCTAGAGAACAACAGTGTAGTGATACACTAGAAGATGAGGGGAGGAAAATGTGTACATTTTTTAACTATGGCATTTTAGTTAAGGAATCTGAAAACATCGCGACATTTTTATGTGGTACTAGTTTTTAAAAACATGGTCACAACCCTCACAGTCCATCTAATCTTGCTTCTAATCACATATGCACAACTAATATATAGTAATCGATCTAATTGGGATCCCTCGTCATATCCAACGTCTCACCGTCTAAATATGGGAATTATAATCCTTTACCAAGGTTTTTATCAACGTCTATCCACCCCCCACTTCACCGGAAAACCAGGAGCTCCACCCGAACACCCAACCATCTTTCACATCACTCTGGCCACCAAACTACCTCCAGTCAAGCCCGTGGAGATCATATAGACATGAAAAAACACATTCATGAAATTTTATTTACATTCTTGTGATTAATGAAGATTCCAAGGCTGTCGGGGCTATAAATAAAATCTCCATGATCCCACTTGCAAGGAGAAGAGGATATTCATGCATTCTTAAAGGCATGCATGTGATGTGTCCTATATAAAGGAAGGATCCCACATTTAATGAAAACAAACCAAGACTTGTGGATTATCATTGACCCACAAATTCAAAATTTTGAATCCAATGGTTGTAGGAATCAAAATCCAAGAACTATATGTTAGATATGAGGAATTAAACCTAAATCCCATGCCTATAAACAGAGGATACATTCAACTCATTCTATTGTTGAAATCTATTGAGAGAAAATCTCTCGTGTCTCTGAAACTATGTATCATACAAGAGAGGTTTCATGAAACCCTACAACGCGATGAAGAAGCTATCATAGGCATTCAAAAAGTGAAAATTACTCCCTAAACGTCCTTGTGAAGAAAAATAGAATCCACACATTCTATAGTAAGGGATCCAAAGACATGTGATCAGTATAAAAACCCCTCTTAGTGGCTTGCGAAGAATATGGTTTGTGAAACCAATTGTGAACAATGTGTTTCACCTTCAATATAGGTGAGACACATCTAGAACCATGATAACATCTATGTTCATGAATTTGTGATTCAGAAATCTTGAAGATAGTTGAGATGACAGAAGAATATGTGCTACCTATTTTTCAAGATGAAGATAAACCATGGCCTCCTTTCTTCATGAAAAATAAGAACTCAATGCTGTTTATTTTCACAAAAAGGAACATAGTCATGAGGCTGAGGCATTGATAATATCTTGAGACTATGTGTGTGAATGGGAAGAAAGGAGAAAAAGGCATCTAAATTTATACACCCATTCAAGTTTGAAGAAGAACACACATAAAACATAAAGTCACCCATACAATGTGCATGATAAGAGAGAGAAATAGAACAAGATAAAGAATATGTAGTGAGTGGCACCGAGATGGGAATACATGTACATAAATACAACCCATTGAAGTAAAATTAGAAGAATAATTCTATGTGTGTGCTAAGACACAAAAGAATAATAGAAAGAGAAATGAATAAATTGAAGAGATTGTGTGTTTACTCAATGTGTTTTACCCATAGATGTTTTCACATATGAAATAAAAAATGGAAGAGTGCATGCATGCATGCATGAACATGCTCGCATAAAGAAATAATCAGATGTATGTGGGCATATATAGAAAAAAATAGAAGAAAGTTCATGTTCAATATCAAGAGACACATGTATGAAATCATGTGTGAACACATGAACGTGTGAAAAGAACTAATATTTCCAAAAACAAGAAGTTTGAATGCCATGAAATCTAGGCATAAAGTGACTGAGAACATAGACTGAATCTAGACAGAGTTAAGTAAGATCTTTTTCTAAGGTGGCATTGTTTGAGAGTCCAGGAAGGAATAGAAAGATTATATTTTGACGAATACCTCTATAAATCATGAAGAGGTTGTGTGCACCATTTTCACACACATAATTGAGGCCAGGTCTTCATCTGAAGTAGGAATACTTTCCTGATCATTTTTTAGCAGAGGAATTATCAACAGAAGTGATCAAAGTTCTCCAGAAATCCCAACTGACCATACTAAAGGTTTTTAAAGATTCTTGGAGAGATTCATGAGAAAGTTTGATTCATCAAAATTCTGAGGTAAGATTAGAATTTCTATCCATAATGAATAAAGATACATTTCTTGTGATGTCTTGGAGGAATAAGTCTTCAAAGGGATTTTGAAGGAGGTCAGTGGGACTCTAGTAACACTATGAATTAGTATAAAGAACCTCATTTGTGACTCAGGAGAAATATAGGGGGACTCTGTATCGACTATTTTAGTTACTAACTAAATTATATTGGATAATTAGTGTTGGGGAGAATAACCAACGCAACAAGGAGTAGGTCTCTGAAACAAACCTTTTAAATCCTTGTGTGCAGTATCTTTACATTTATAGCATCATTTGAGGTAAGGCTAAGGGAAACATGAAGAGTGGATCGAGGACTTAACCATCCATAGTGGTTTAATTGAAAGGAATGAATTATTAAAAATATTTTTAGGGATCATTAATTCACTACATCCTCCTCTTAGTGATTCATGATTATCTGGCACCTCATTGAATATTCTTCAAAGAATCTGGTTGTAACTGATTAAATATCATGAGAGGTCAATACATTACCATCCATAAAATTGAATAGGTTTACTAATCCATTGAGTCAAAAGGATCTTGTTACCCATTATATGATAAATATAAAAAAGAATCAATATTTTATATTTTTTATAATATTTACAAGGAAATGTTTAATGAATTGGTGAAATATTTTCTAACTCAAATAAATGTTCATCTATCTATATAGTTAATTATTAAAAAGACATTTAATTATAATTTAGAGTTGTAGATGATGGTGAAAAATGTTCCTATGTTAAAAATTGATTATGCTGGAATGATAATTTTATAAAACCATATATATGTTCCATCCAAACTATATTTGAATAAGGATATGTTAATAGAAACTCACATTACTTCAATCTTGATTAATTCTATATATACAAAGATGTATAGATATTTTAATGAGTATTTATAGAGGAATGGAATGAAGAGATTTATTATAGAGTTTATATTTCACTTATTGATATTTCATAATATTATCGATAAGATATAATAATCTAAGGGGATTTTATAACCATTGCCCATAGCATTATCGAAATTGGGAAACATCACTATGGATTTTTTTGTTGGACTCCCCAAAACATCTAAATAGAACATGGCTATATGGGTTATTTTTTATATCCTTATAATTCGAACACAAATAATTACTATTAGAGAGAACTTATACATTAATAAAATTTCTATAATATATATTTATTATCTAGTGAAGATTCATGGAGTACCACATTATATATCACTTGATTGAGATCATGGGATTAACTTGATGTTTTCAAAAATAAATTAGTAGGCTCTGGATTCAAACTAGTGTTTCTTCACATATATTTCATCCCAAAAAATATGGTCAGTCTAATAGATGCATTCATTCCCTAAATTATATGCTGGTATGTTTTGTATATTTAAAATTCATTATGGTTAAATTCAATCAAATTGTATAGTTTTTATACCACTACAGTTTTCAATCCAGTATTTAGATGGATCCTTGTGAACCCCCTTGAGAAATAAGTCTAAAACATTAATATACATGAATGATAATGGAGAAATAAATATATTAGGACTGGAGATAGTTAAATAAATGGAATTTATGTTTAGGTCCATTCTGTATCTTAAAGGGGCATCACAAAGTTGATAAAACAGTTTCACTGATAATCAATGGGTTAATCTATATTTCAATGTTTTTGAGGTGGGTTTTATATTAATTTATACAGGGGATGTGTTTACAAGAATAAAATATTAATTATTAATTTTGCATATTTATTTTACCCTTTTTGTGATTTAGGATTGAGTTGGTATTATTTCTAATTGCAATGTCCTTCCACTGAACTACTCAAAAGTCCATGATGTGTTCCATAAAACTATCTTAAGGAAATTCATATATGATCCTTCAAATTTATTGAACATAGTTGTCAAACCACTGGATCATGATATTTCTTATGAGAAATAACCAGTGTATATTTTAGTATCATAGAGATAATGTTCCATGAAATAATAACATTCATTGGGTAATGGTTTTATGGTGAAACCACCTACATAAAGTGGCCACATGGGATCATAAGGATATGATGAGGCAAAAAAATATAATTTTTTGGTATCATATATTTAAAATATTAATGGTAAATTCAATTAAATTCGAGAAGATAATAAAAATATTTGATATTGTGAAATATATTTTATTGTATTATATTCTATTTCATTGATGTCTTTCATTAAATGAAACACTGAGTTTTAACAAACCATGATATAAAATTTATATTATTATTTAATGATGACCATTATAACTTATCCATTAAGCATGGTGGAATGAAGTGAAATAAACCAATTTTTAAAATCATATATAATGGTTTTTGATAAAAAAATTATTTATAAATTCGTACTTAATCTGTTTCAAAGACTTCATATACGTCAAAAAAAATTTGATTTCAAAAAGGATTTTCATTTCTTTTTGACAAAATCAATAAAACTATATTTTAGAAATTTTTAAAAAATAATTTGAAAATATAAAGTCGTTTTTGAAACCAACTAGTAAAAATTATATTAGATATAAATTCTCAAATGTTATTAAAAAGAGTAATTTCATATGATTATTAGAAATAAATGTTATTTTATTCTAATTTGATTTTATTATAATGCATTTTAAAATGTAATTACTAATTGAAAATGAATTTAAATTAGAATTATTTTACACATATTATTATTAATCAAATTTATTTAAATTTAATTAATTTCATGTTTAGTTTTATAAAAAAACATTTAACACTTATAAAATATTTTTTTAGAAAATCATTTTTTCATCGCATTTATAAGATTAATTTTAAATTAGATTATTCAAATATTTTTAATCGAATTTATAAAAATGTATTAAAAATTCGAATGAAGAGAACATAATTATATATAATGAGTTAAACAAAATATTTTTTCCAAATAAATAGTTGTATCAATAATAATTATTTTCATTGGTTATGTTAAAAACAAGCATACCATGGTGTTAATGTAAATCAATTTGAAATAAATTAACCAAAACACCATTCATGTTTATATTGTATGGACTAATATATACCTTATATCATCCATTATTTTATATATTTTAATTTTGGAGACTTTTGGGATGTGAAAAACAAGGGCATAACATGTTCTTTTAAAAACATTCAAGTGAGTCATCTACCATGTTTAGAAAGGGGAATCCACAATCCAATTTTGTTTACATTTACATAGTATTTTCTATCACCCATGACCTAGCCTAATATCTTCATTAAACATGTAATATACTTTTATATTTTTTATTTTCATTATTAAACAATCCTATTAATTATTTTGGTTCTAACCTTATATTATTGTCCAAAGAAGTGGTATCATTTTTAGCAGATTGTTTATATTTTATTCCCTATTCAACGTCCATAAAACATTATTCACATGTGATTATATTATAAAATAATTATAAAATATATAATTATAATTTATTATGTTACTATTATAACACATATCCCACACGACCTCCAAAAATGAGAATTGAACCTATTAATCATGTTTACACCGGACTGCTGCCTTACAACCTGATTTAATAACTTTTCATTAATTGACTCTCATATCTAGAATAAATGATGTATTTAATTTTTATATATTATATTTATTACATATATACACTCCTGGTATTTTTGTATAACATATATATTATTTTCTTGCAATATTTTGGAAAATGATTACATCGCTTGTTCTTACATTTGGACTTCCTCCTCCACGAAGCGATGAGATTCATTTTTAATTTCAATTTTACATGGATAGTAGTGAGGATAAATTTAATGAATATATATTTTATTTATACCATCAAAAATATTTTATAATGCATATATTATAATTTTTTCCTTTTTTAATTCAATCTGGTGAGAAAAATGGAAACATTGATCCCTCATATGTACGGTCGACCATCTCCATGAACGGTGTAATAAATTTTCAATCTATTAAAATAACGAATTTCCATAAATAATATATAATAAATATATATTATATTTATATCATGGTTAATATATTAGACATTATTCCACCAGAATCAATGTAAATGATGAAAAATACAAAACCAAAAAATTCAAGGAAAAGGAAATAGTTATTACTCGATATGGTATTATAACAGATAATTTTTAAGAATTGTGCAATGAATGATTATATCTAAACCACTTATGTAATGATAAATAAGATTATGGTTCAATAATACACTCATAAAAACCATTATATATTATATAGAAATTTTTTAAATTTTTTAAGAAATAAAATACTTGAGGGAGGAGAATTTAGATTCGGTTTTATTTCTCACCGACACATTCTATAATCACCAATCTTTTTTTTGTGGTATACATACTTAAATTTTTTGTATTTTATGATTCAAAACATTAAATATTGTCTTATATACATATCCACGTATGGTTCATTACTTCATGCCGAATATATTTCAAAAGTTACCAATGTGGTAATCGTTTTACTTCCCAATATCATTGTTTAGAAGGATTGTTTGTGATCATGTTTAGGAATATTATATATAATGATATACCTCTCAAAGAACTCATGATTTTTCTTTTATTATATTTATTTCATGAAATTACTTTTCCTCCTCCATTTTCCCATGATTATGTACTCGATATCACCAAATATGTTACTACGGAAAACCAACATTATTTCTCTCTTTGGTCAAAAACCCTTTTATTTCATATCCAATTTTTCTAAAATGGATTTAAAGAATGATTTTAATATTATAATTTGGGAGTGTAAATTAATATTTACCCATTGTGAATTTTTTTAATTTTTTTAAATAAATGTTCTTGTTGATTTCAAAATGTGGCTCTTCTTACTTTTACAAAAAATATAGGAGTCATGGTTTTAATGTGTATGGCATGAATGATATTTAATTTTATCATGAGAAATAATTTTTTAAAATATTTCTTTACCTATTTCGATGGTTATATTCACAAAAATCATCAATATTTAATAAAAGTTTATTTTTAGGCTATTTAATTAAAAATCAAAAATATGATTCCTCGTTAAATGTTCCAAGTGATCTTTTAAAATGATTTTCCAAAAAATATGACATCATTTGATGTTATTGAAGATTTAATTGGGGGTATGATACAATGATACCATCCTTATTCTTTATATATATATATGATTTTTTTATGATGACATAATTTTTATGAAATCCTTTTTCATTACCATGGGTTATGCTATGTTGATTCTTTTTTGAAACATGTCACACCCTGACCTCGAATACCTCAATATTTTTTCCTTTTTATGGCCTCAAATATTTTTTTGATGATTAGGTTTGATTCATGGATAATATTCTTTATTTTTTAGATGTTTTAGTGGTATTTTTTATCCGTACAGGCTCCGCCCAGTTAGCAGAAACCAGTCGGTCAGCCCGGGTAATAGTGTGACCAGTTTAGAAAGTTGAAAGAAGCTACTTCATAGTTTTCACATGGTCACACAAACCATGCATCCTGTCCATTTTGTGGGTTTGGAAACATCGTAGATGCTACCACATTTTTTTTGAATGGTCACCCAAACCTTGCGGGTTAGTAATGTGGTCTCCCCCTTCATGGACAGAAGATTACACATAGTTGGATTATAGTTTATTAGACTATGTGATCTACCCAATGTATTTAAATCATAACAACCATATTCTACCCTTACCCTATTTTATCCAATGTTTGGACCCCTCCCTCTTGGTCGACAGGGATGTATGATGGGGTCCCAAGACCCCTATTCCATGGTTCCTCCCCCCCCATGGATTCTAATACATCTATTCCAAGGTATGTTTTCTGGGTTTTTTTCAATTATCCCCCATTTACCTCTTCGTCTCTATATTTATTTGGTTTCCTTTTGCGGTTCCCTCCCATGGACAAACCCCAATGTCTTCGTTTTGAGTTTGGTTCATTTACTTTTGGATTTAGGGTGATTTGTTGGTTCATGAGGTCTTGTATTCCCTTCCATTGAAGATCTACTGTATTCACCCACTGGTGAAGTTGGTGCTTCCCTCTGTTTCCTTTCGGATGAAATCCTTTGATTCTTGAATTATTTCAATTAAATTTGAGACATGTTTTAATACCCATGATACACTTGTATTTCTTATTATAGTGTTTTCGAATTCGTATAATTTGTGAAAAAAATTTTTTATAGCTATTCATCATATATTCCATGTGTATATGTACGAAATGTGTTTGAAACAATTTTTAATGATTATAAAAGGTATAATTGGGTGATTTGTGTAGTGTTTCCCCATATAAATATTTTATTAAATGGGTTGGATGGTAATTTGGGAATTTCATGTCGAACATGGTGATTTTTTTACTGTTGTTGTGTGTTGTTTTGGTAGACTCCCTTGATTTTTAAATCCTAGAATGAACCTTCATAAATTATGTCAAACTATACATGTGGTTGTATTGAATGCAGGTGGTTTTTTTGCAGTTGAAAATGGTTACCAATATTTTCATGTATTTTTAGACTGTGCCATTGGATGTTGGAACATTGAAAGATATATGTGGTTCACACAAGTATGTACACTCAAATTAAGATGGAACCAGAAAGTGATGTTTTATTTGAACCAAGGATTCAAAAAAAGGTTTAGTTCCATTGTGAAATTTAAAAATTGGTATCGAATTTATTTCTAAATGCTATTCATGTTTTTTATGTTTTATATGATGGTATATTTCCAAAATGTTAGGAATGATTTTTATTAATGGTTTCTGAAATTTGGAACATAAGAGATTATTTGGAAAATAAAACATGAAAGTGGTGTTTGGTGTTGTTTTTAAAATTTCTCATGTAATATTTTCAGTAAATGCATTTGGATATGTAATCATAAAGGCTGTTTAGAAATTTATATGTTTTTAATGAAAGAGGTTGAATGTTAAGTGATGTGATGGCCCATTTGGAACCTTTAATAATTTGATATATATTTATATTAATAGTGGGAACCTTTATAAAAGGTATTTCCCAATATGAGTTATTGTATGTTGGTGTCTATGTTTAGGGTAGGAAAGTGTGATGATGGAAGTTAAGATGAGTCACACATGTAAGGTCCTCATATATAAAAAATATAAAATAACCATGGGTTTCTGGGAATCTTTTAGAGGATTTTTTGAAGGTTTCTTTCTAGCCCCGATTAGATGTGTTGGTACCCCATGGATCACTAAGATTTCATGTGGGTTTTGCCATTGGATTAGATAGTTGATAAAGTCGAGTTAGTTAGGGCAGTGTCCCTGTTATTTTGGTTGTTTGGTAGTTTGATATTAGGAATTATGGAGGTGAAGGGGTAGGTTATTGGTCGGTTCCTGACCACCACCAATTATAATGAAACCCGAGTTATCAAGGGTAGTCCAGGTTTTGAGTCATGGGTATTTTTTTGGTATTGATGGTTGACCATGGAGGTGATATGGTGTAATGACATGACATAACATGGAGTAATGACCCATTTTGTATCCAAGTGCTTGTTTCATGGTCTTATTAATTTTGGTTCTTATCTAGGGCATGTCTCTCTATCAGGCCTCAGAATTAGGCACCCACACTAGCTCCTCCTTCTGGAGGTTTTTTGGTAGTTGTGTATGGTTTTCATCATGGTTGGTTTGAAAATGATTTTTGAAAAGAAATTGGTTTTATAATTGGAGGAGGATATTCTTCAACTTGTTTGAAATTTGTATAATGGGTTTTAATTAAAAAAAATTGATTTTTTTGTGTGTTTGTAGCTGCTAACAAAATGGATTTCTTGTGACCCTTAGTCACCCTTCTGAGAATTTTCTTATTTGTGGGTACGTGTGGAAGGTGTGTGCTGGCATGTAGGGATGGAAATAGATGAAGACATGTGTGATGTTGTATGGGATTCCACGGGTAGGTGATTGGAACCAGAGGATTGGCATTGTTTTTCTAAAGTGTTTTTAAAAATTGGTTTCTTTTAATGGAATGTAAGTTAATTTTGAAATGGGTCCTTAGATGTATATAGTAATGAAATTTTAAAGAATATGATGGCTTATTAAAGGGATGATTTTTATTTTTTCATATTTGTTTGGATTATAAGAATTTTGTTTTTGTCTCATGGTGTTTCTTTTATACTGTGTTTCATTTTGATGTTGGTTCTAGTTATGTGTCATTGTGTTGTTCAACAAAATATGCCTAGAATGGTTCCCATGGGTTTCAACGAGTCATGCCAAATTTTTGATTCTTATCAGTTGTTTCCACTTTATCATAGTGACCAATGTCTATTATATGAATCATGGAGACTTGATGGAGTTGAACACGTCGCCATGGTGTTCGGAACTCCTAAAGCTGTTAGAGTTCATGTCATTCTTGGCTTGTTTGAGGGTCCATATTTGGATGAATGGGAGTTTTTTTCCCCGCCATAACATTAATTTGGGATGACGTTGGAATTTTTTATGACACTATTTTTCTGATGGATTATACCTGTGGTGGTGCAGACGATGAAGAAGGAAGGTATCATGAGTATCCAGTAAGGCTAGAGGATGGTGAAGGCTTATACTGACCATTTCAAGGATCTGTTATTCTTTCCTATATAGGATGTTTCAAATGATCTATTTATATAATCCCTTTTCCATGGGGGTATTTTCCGTTGAGGTCAAGGAGTGTTTCTTCTCTTCCATGTATCATTGTTTTGAGATAATAGTAGATGAATCATTTATATATAAGTTGGTTTCTAGAGAACAGCGTGTTGGAAATCTGGTGTATCTAGTTTCTCACGAAGATTCCCCATTTGGAGAGAAGCATATGTCGGAGGATATTATCACTAAGGAGTCATATTCATTAGTTATGACTTCTAGTTCGGCAGAAAATTTGATTGTGTGAGATCTTTATCTCCAATCTGAGAATTCAAATTCATCTTGTCACGTCACTCTAAAGTTCAACAATTTTATGGTCATTTTGTTCATATAAAGATGTTCTGCAAGAAGTGTTTCCTAATGATTATGTCGGTATCAGAGGATTCCAGTGCCTAACATTGAGGAAAGAGATTTGTATGTTATTATGTTTCCAACCATAGGCCTCGGTGTAAAGCTCGCACACATTCTGGATTCTCCAAGGGATGTGGAACATCATGGCGCAATTTATTCTCTTGTTTTTTGGAATAATACATTTAATGTATCCTAATTCTTGTATTTAAATTGTTTTTAAATTCTTATCTTCTAGTAATATTGTGATAAACTTGTTCTATCCCAATCTATGTAGATATGTATATTTTAAATTTGGATATCCGAATCATTTTTTTCATTAATGTGTATTTGACCCTTGGATGATTAGTGTTGGGTTATGTTTTATTGGTGACTTTTTGGGAGTGTTTGTGTGTTGTTTTGGAGTTAATGGATTTTGTTTACATTCTATCATACAGTTCCAGTTTCTTTTCATGTAATTAAAATCTCATTGAATTGGGGGTCATTGATCAGTGTGATATATTATTAGTTATGGTGGGGTAGTTATTCACACATATACATATGGTTTTTGGTCCTTGTATGGAGTTCCCATGTCCTGGCGTCCTAGTATATTTGGATTCTACTTAGTGGTTTTTTAATTAAGTAATTATAGATTGGTATGTTTGTGTGGGTAAATTGGATGAGTTTGGGTTAGGATTTCCGCAATCAGTGGTTTCACTGATGGTGTTGTTGGGTTAATCTGGGAAGGTCATGCTGGTTCCTGGGGTACCATTTTTCTAGGTTACCTCATAGTTGACTTCCATTGGGAGGGACCATGCTTGCATGGGATCGCTGATTGGTTCTTAATTAGAGATGGAGGTTGATGCTTATGCTTGGAAGAGGCTATTTCTGTTTTCCTGTCAGGGGTTTTTTGGTGTTTATTGAACTTTTTGGTTTCTCACTTTTCCCTTAAAAGTGTTTTCTTAATAAAAAATAATTTTCAGTCAGTCAGTCAGTATGTTGGGGAGAACCACCGCATGTTATCCCCTCATTTTTATTCTATTTTTTCCTCATGGTCGGTCAGGTGTGACATTTGGAGAGAATGGTCACCGTGAGTTTTGTGGTTTCTATCAATTATATTTGGTAACATACTAATGTTTTGGTTATCATTTAACTTAATGAAATTATGGGGGCATAAAGTGTCTATGGTGGGGAAAATCGTCACACCCTGACCTCAGACACCTCTTTATTTTTTCCTTTTCCAGATCTTAGATCTATTATTTGATGTTTGGGTTTGAGTCTCTGTGGTGTTTTTTAGTTTTTTGGATGTTTGGGTGGTTTTAGCCAATACATAGGCTTCATACGATTATTAGAAATTATGTTCTCAGCCTCGGTAACTGTGTGTCCATTCTGGGAAGTAGACTGAAGCTACCTCACAGTTTTTTCATGGTCGCACAAACTGTGTGGCCTAGTCCTGCAATATGTTTGGAAACCTGGAAGAAGCTACCATATATTTTCCACATGGTCACACAAACTCTACAGGTTAGTCATATGGTCCCTCCTTTCTTTGATATCATTTTCTACATGATTAGATAATGTTTTGATAAATCATGAAACAAAACCATGAAATCTAAACTAAATATTTAAAACATAAAAAATTATTATACTGTTTCCCTATTTTATCCAGAATTTTCCCCCACCTCTTGGTCGACATGGATGCTCAAATAGGACCCAATACACCACCTCATTGGTTCCTCCACCCCCATGGATGCCTCATTATCGATTTAAAGGAATGTTTTTTTGAGTTTAAGTGAATTTTCTCCCTTTTCTCTCGTACCCTCAATATTTTATTTGGTTTCCCTTTGGGGATTCATCCCATGGTTGAAACCCAATGTATATGGTTTGTATTTCGATAATTTTCTAATGTATTTTTGGTGTTTGGTTGGTCTATCAGTCCTTATAATCTAACCCACTGATGCTCTGTTTCATTCACCCAATGGTTTGGTAAGTGTTTCCCTATGTTTAAATTATAATGTAATCCATTGATTCTTAAATAGTTTCATTTATTTTTAAAACATTTTTTGCATACCCATGATATTCTTTGTTATCATGTTATGGTGATTTCAAATTAGTATAATTTGTTAAAATGGTTTTTATGGTTATTCTTTATATATTCATTGTGTATATGTACCATATGAGTTTCAAAACATGTCAATTGAGATTAATACATAGAAATAGGTGATTTTTTGTTTTTTACCTATTATAAATATTTTATTAAATTGGTTGGATGGTAATTTGGGCATTTTATGTGGAAAATTTGGATTTTTGTAGTCTAGTTGTATGTTGTTTTGGAAGACTCGATTAAAATTTTTATGCTAAATTACACCTTGGTAAAATATGTGAAACTATATTTGGGATTATATTAAAACATATTTTGTTTCATGGATATTAAAAGGGTTTTGGGTGTTTTAAGGGATGTTTAGAGGGTTCTATTGATGTTGGCATATCCATGGGTGCTCTAGATGCACTCACAGACTTGAACTCAAATGAATGTGGCACCTTAAAGTAATTTTTTATTTGAACGTTGTTTTGTTAAATGGTATTGGTTACCTTGAGTAATTTAAAAAAATATTCAAATGGAATCCTTTATGCTATGCTTGTTGGGAACTGTTTATATGATGGTATATTTTACCAATCATTGTAAATGGATTTATGAATGTTTATTGTAATATAAAACATAAATGCCCATTTGGAATTACTAAAATAATAGTGGTGTTCAGTTTTGTTTTGGATAGATCTCATGTAACATTTTCAGTAAATACATTTGGATATATAAACATTATGTATATTTGGAAATTTACATGTTTTTAAAGAATGGGGTTGAATTCAATGTGATCTGACGGCCCAGTTGGAACCTTCAATGATGTGATATATATATATATATGTGTGTGTGTGTGTGTGTGTGTAAAGTGTGTAACTTTATAGAATGTATTTCCATTTATGGGTTATCATATATTGGTGTCCATGTTTGTGGTTTGTAACTGAGTTGACGGTAGGTAAGATGACTCATGCATGTGAGGACCTCTTACTTACACAGTATAATTTTATCATGGCTCCATGGGAATCATATAAATGATCAAGAGATAGTTTGATTCCATCCATGACTTGATAGGTTGGTACCCCAGGATCACTAAGACGTGAAGTGGGTTGTGCCACTGGATTGTTTAGTTATGGGTGGCTAGTTAGTTATAGACATATGGTCCTCAACATACGTAGATAGGTGGTTTTAATCTGAGTATGTCCAAGGGTTGCTCTAGGTATTTTCAGGATCAACCATTGATATTGTTTATATCTGATTGTTTAATTTCATTTTCATATATTTTTTGTCTTTTACTACCTATTTATTTTCATCATATCCTTGAAATTGTTTTTCATGGACCATGGTTTGGGTTTTAGTTTTTATAAGGTTTAATAGTTTTGAACTATGAAATAGTGGTTTATTCTATTTTTGAAAAAAATGTAGTCATTTTGTTTATTTAAAATGAGAAAACAATATTTTTATATATTTATTTCAATCTGGTATTAATATAATGTTTTAGGGAAATAAATGCATGATATATATAGTTCTTGGCTTCTGAACTGTGAAGAACACAACCTAATTTTACAGCTCGGTGTAAGTAGACCCGATCTATTTTGCAGGTTCTCCTTCTTCATTATGTTATCTGGTATAAGATCGATCTTTTGTTATTTACTTTTCCAAGATGGAGGTGACCAATAGGTAATTGTTAGATCATGTTGGTAGCAATTTTATTTATCTTTGTTTCAATTATATTTTTTGGTTCAGTTGTATTCCTTTTTGTATCTAGATCATCATGTCTACTTATTAGTGATTTAGTCATTAATTTTTTTACTTGTCCAGATTAGTTTATTTTATCCTTGTTATTATATGGGCTAATATCATTCACACACATTTTATATTTGATTCTCATCCCTTGTTTCTAGCCCATGGTAATTGTGAATTCAATTTAGGCCACGTCTCAGATTGGGTTAGGTGTTTGGGTTGGATGGAATCCCAGTCTAGTTCCTAACAAAACCCATTAATTTCCATGGGGATTGATAAAATATTTTTTTATGATTTTTTGGAATACATATATATGATATTAATTTTGAGATGTTTGGATGCAATATCTATATCTAATGAATTTGGTAATTATTAATGTTCTATGAGCATATAGTGTTCATAAGAGGTAATCTACTGCTCGAATGATATTACATGGTATGTTATCCCTATCCAAAAAGATAGCACAGAAAAATATTATCCCAATAATAAAATTGAACACATGAGTTTATTCTATGAAGAATGTCGGTACATAGTTGTTTAGGATGATCCTAACATGTTATGATTGTATTGGTGGATAACCTTGACCTAAAACGTTTTATACTTATATGTATGGCTCTAATATATATCTTATAAACATTTTATATTCTCATGGATTGTTTTCATTGATTCTATTATGATTCATGTCTTATTAACAACCAATATTTATACCATGACTCATGTTTATGATCTGTGATGTGTAGGTTATAGTTTTCAAATATTATTCTCATGTTCACATACCATTATTCCCTTGTTATGTTGATATGTCCCTTTTCTACCCTTGATATTCATATGAGTTTTCCCTTTATTGTTTTCATTACCCAATGATGTAAAGAAATGTGACATATATGATATAATTAAGATGGCTAATAATTATGAAGAAAGTAGTTATATATGATGTAGTACACTAATGAATAATATTTGAACATTCAATGATTGCAAATATACAATCCCACTAAGATTCATTGATGAATTTTATGTTATGTAATGCATATTCTTCTAAAAATATTCAATACACATATATTTATATCTAGGTTTACTTTAGGTAGATACTTTTACCAAATAATATCATTGTGAATTCTCATTCATTTTCCTATAACATTTGGTTTCTCAAGAGTAAAATCCTTTCAATATCTGTCTCATTCTGTATTAACATGATTACTCTTTTTTGCATCCATTGAGAAAAACAAAAAATAATAATGTGAGAAAAAAATAGATGTGTCTAATAATATAACCATGAAAAATCATTCATATAATTCCAATATCATGAATCCTTATTTTTAATCATATATACTATAGGTTTAATCAGGGTTATCCATGGTCTTTATCTATTAAAATCTATCATAATGGTTCTTAGAGAAAATTTGAATTTATTAGGTATATTAAATAGGTGTTTATATATATGTGTGAAATATTAGATCCAATCACAGTAACTAATGAATATCATGTTAAAATCCAATCCCCCTATTTTTTATGTTTTACCCCTAGGTTAATTTATGTGAAAACTGCATCCACATATATGTTTCTATACATGTAATTATATTCGAGGAAACCCTAATAATATCTATATTTATTATGTCTCTAGATATTATCTTATAAATTTACTTATCTATTACATTTTAAACAATTTTATCTTTTCATTATACCCCCAAATATTTTATCCTTATTCTGATACCAACTAAGGTGTAACAAGTATTTCATGTATAAATATTATTTCATTTTTTCCAATATTCATTGCATCACATAACAATATATGCCTCAAATGTAACACCCCATGCCTCCACAGTACGATTCTCTTTGAATAATACTATAGCGTGTGTTGTATGAAACTTTGAGTTCTAACACACACCACAACCAATCAAACTAGCTGTTACGAATAGTAATACCCACTTTTTGAAATTTTATAAATTTTATCTTCAAAATGGAATTCATTTTTGGATTCGTAGTATCGAAATTATCCTAGGATGAAATTTTGGTAATTTTCCAAAAACTATCAATTTTTTATGAATAGTGAAAAAACACTAAGATATAGTTTAAAACAGAATTTTTACTTAAATAATTATTTATTTTATTTATATTTAATTAAGGTCAAAATAGATACATAATATCTATATAAGTTCAATGTATTTCATTGGAGAAAGTTTAGAATAATTTTAGATATATAATAATTTTACTGAACTTTTCGCCGTCTTTTACCCACCTCCTAGGAGAATTTGGAAATTCACATAAAACATAATTTTACCACTTCAGTGAGTAAAATTTCAAAAATAAGAGAGACATGTTTAATATCAAGGAGTTAAATGTGGTTCAATGAGATGATAATATTTTTTTGGTGAATAGTATCTTTTAACTTTTATTTACCACGGTTAAAAGTAAATAGAGTAATTAAGGGTAAAAATGATATTAATATTACCCTAATACATGTCCTAATTCTATTGGACAAGTGTATCTCAACAAAAAAAACAACATTTGGAATAAATTATTATCATCTGGGTTAAATTGGATTAGATTAGGACATTTGTTATTATTTAATTCAAAGAAGAGTTAAAAGAGTTAAAATCAATGTTTAATAACTAAAAAAATTTTAGTATAGGTTTATACATATAATAAATAAGATTATAAATATTAATTAGAAATAAAAAATTATTTCATACATAATGGTATTTTATTTATAATTGTTATACAATAAATAATATAATTTATTTATGACACAATGGCGATGCAGTAATTACCTAATTAATGAAATATTAAAATAATTGGTATTATAAATATAAAAAAAATTCAATATGAGACTTTTTATGAATTCCAAGAATTTTATTGGTTAATATGGAATGTTATGATTCTTAAATTAGTTTGGTTCGAAATAATAAAGTTTTTATGAATTTAACAAAAATCAATTATTAAATATTGTCAAAATTTACAAAAATGAGTTTTTAAATCATGTATTATATTATTAATTGATATTCTATTTATAAAAATCTATGGTTCTGCCAAAGGACTTATATCATGATAGGTGTATCATTAATGGACCACTGGGGGGGTCTAATGGGTTTATATAGTATATTTATTAACTATATAACATAAAAATACAATGTGACATGGTAAATGTCAATCTAATTAACTAAGAGTTAAAACTATAAGATAAGGTTAATATAATGACCCAAACCTGTCTAAAATCTATTGGTTGAATGGATTTAGACCGATACCCACCTTATACTTTGAATAATTCAATTCGGAGCCATTATAAAACGAATATGAATTTTTTATAAATTAATACTTTATGTTTTTCCTAAAGAGCCACTCCTCCCCCTTATAAAAGGACACAACTTCAAACCAATTATTCATACCTTAAAAGCTTTTTGGATTGGACAAACCCAACCAAAATACTCTCTCAACATCCCTAAAATCAACCTAGAGGCCTTAGTTTTATCATAAATCCAACCTAATGAGCCCTTTTGATCAAATCATAAGGAAGAACCCGAAGAAGAGGTAATGATTTCACAACCCTTCTTCAAGTTCCTTTCTTCTTCAACTTCATCTTTCTTTGTTATTTCCTTCCTAAAATAATAACTCCAGTATCTTCTATATACTTTGATGTTATTATAACTATGGTACAACCAGATTCAGTATTCTATCCATCCTTTGAATGACATGTCACCATGCGTACGTACATACAGCTTACCGTCTCCACGTCGTGGTGTAATTGTTATTCAAAAACATTATTATTTGGATGGGTATGATAATGATATGTAATTGATTTAAATAATAAATAAAACATGATAATTATTTTTATATATGAAATAAAATCCAATTATATATTATTTTAATATCAAAAGAATGATATTGTCGCTCATGCATATGTACGGACTACCGTCTGCACAAACACGATGATATTCATTCCCCATCGTATCCATGTAATTATAATTCTCATTTGATGATTAAAAATAATTTTTAAGGACTTGATATCATTATGGATATGAATAAGATACAATATAACCATAACAAACACGTCTTATGTAACAAAATATATAAAATAAAATGATAAAGTTAACACACCAAACGATGATAATACTAAGATATTATTAATAAATCAATGTTAAAAGATCATATATGATATCATATTAACGTATATGATTCTTGTATAATTTTTAAAAAATTATTTCACCGTTATATAGGATTTTAACCTACCCTCAACCACGAAAACTTACAAGGTGATGGTTTATTTCACAATCTCTACATTAACTAATGTTTTTATACGTAATTATTTACTGGGACCTCTTGTTCATCCACATACATGTTTCTTAAAAATGTATTTCAAACCATTCTTACTGTTTTATAGACTATGGGTTAAAGTCATTTACACCCTAGTTGACTTTTTTAAGATGTTTATAAAGTAATCTTTACGTAATTTTCCAAACAAGGTCCTTTTTAACATTTTCGACAAAATTAAGGCAAGAATGTCTTTTTTAACTTATACGGAGGGTGCGGCTATTTTCCGCCGTTGTAAAATAATCAAAACGTCCCTTACAATCTTATAAGAATATTTTCAATGTAAATGTTTTATTTTATAATTATGCGACTTTTAAATGATTTCAAAAAAAGATATATTTCTCTCAAATAGTTTTGATTTCATCTATGTCAACATCATTTCATGGATTATAAGTTTATTTGATGTTTATTTATTATTATACAAAACATCCATATTTTATTGAAGGTTTTGTGGTTTTTTTTACTATGGATGTGTTATTTTTATACTATTCATTTTTTATCGAGAAATTATTGACATTTTGTATGCTAGTTTTAATACGAATGTTTACGTTATGTTTAAACCTGTTAATATGAGGAATGCATTGGACTTAATATGTGATGGGTGGAGCCCGCTATAGCTCCTTGATGAATCTCTATGTCTCATGAGACAAACTAGTGTCTTGTCAGAAGTCCTTGACAAAATCTTATTTGTAGTCTTGGCACGAGGCCCTGGCTATGTGGTTATGATAGTCTGGCATTATACATTCCATCATTATGAAAGTGGTTATCGATATTGCATTTGATTATTCGACTAGTAGAATATCCATGTGAATAAGTAAATGGAATTATTTCATTTTATATTTTCCATATTATGATGAATTTCATGTTTAAAAGGCTTTTGTTTTAGTTATACATTTCCTTAAATGTTTATGCTTATTTATGAATGTTTCTTCTATATTGTGATCCTTACTGAGCATCGGAGCTCACCCCTTTCTATGTTTTATTTTTTTGAGGATGTGATGAAGTATTTTATGAATGACATGCAGGGATAGTATGAGAGGATAAGAGTGTGGACTATGGAGACTATAGTGTTGTAGTTTTCATTTTATGATGTAATGTAAACTTTATGAATATATCTAGTGATTCCAAGGCTACTAAACTAATCGGTCTTTCGAGACATGATATTTTGTGATCATGCTAATGTTATGTAATAATGCATCAACTCTAGGTAATTGGGGTCGGTGTGTTACATCAAAACCATAACTAATTATTGCCTTTTTTAATCGAGATACATAGTCAAATTATTTTGAGGAATATATCATTAATTTTTCAAAAACAATTCATCTCACATAGTAATATTCATTAACATACCATGATCAAAAAAATACTTCCAAACCAAGGAAAAGGATACATATGAATGGGTGTACTTATATTCATTGTAAGGTTAAATATAAGAGATATATATTCGTGAACATATGTGATAGAAGGATAAACATATGAGTATCATGACATGATGACTACATACAATACTCATACCCAATCAGTTGATGATCTTTAATCATGACTAATTTTATAAGGCTTTGCAATAACAAATTAAATTATTCAAATGATTTCTGAATCATAAAAAAATCATTCATGATTCATGAGAACACATCATAATGATAATTAATATGTTTTTGAAATACATATAAGTATAAGAAATAATTTTTATATTAAAAGATCACTTCCAATATTATCATTGTATATTGGGTTCATTCCTCATGACATCATTTTCATAGTCATTATTTCAATCCCAAGACAATCATAGTGGAAAAATTAATTTAAGGATTTAGGTTAACCCCCAATATCGATCCTTATTATTTTATAACATATAATTCATAAAAAATTGAATTATAAAACTATATATAATTCAATTATAACCCATCACACAATAAAAACAAAAATTTTCCTTCCACAAGATCATTCAACAATAATCATATCATCATAGCTTAACCATCGGTAAATGAACTAGTATCATAATCTTTTCTTTATTTCAATTTAAAACAATCTAATGAAAATAAATGAGTTTAATAAAAATTCCATCTTTTAAAAATATTATATCCCACGTTAAAAAATTGATAACTTTTCATATTATCCCCACTGGAAAATAAAAATACATAATGGATTTTTATAGAGATAAAAAATATTTTTAAAATATAATTATTATATTTATTTTAAAATAAATAAGTTATACATTTAATTTCTGTATCATTAAAAACAAAAAATTTCCAACATTTTGATGAAACTATTGTAATTGAATATTTATAAGGAAAAATATAGAAAAATGTAAATACATAATGATAGTCGAAAAATGGGAAAATCACATTCTGAATTAAAAAACAAGGTTTATGTTCAAACTATTTATAAAATATATTAAGTAACAAATTTGGAAAACATTTGAATTTAAAAAAATATTGGAATGAAGTTTAACTATGGTTTATAATATCTTTAATCAATAATTGTATAATAGAAAATTACATTATGGAAATCATTTCAAATAAAATGTATATGGAAGGAAAATATCATTTACCATAGTTAAAAAAATAATATTTTTTCATAAACTCAATTCTCAAACATTCTATATTACAAAAAGTGGAAAATGGTTATATTACCTAAACATTTCAGGAATAACTATAGGATAAAAATGTAAGATATGAAGGGATTAAATGATATATAAAATTTCCCTGAATATATTTTTATCATAATAAATATTGAAAAGAAATTATATTGTAACATAAACCCTTTCCTCAAGTCCTATCCATCATTGAATTTTTTCAAAACTCAACTACATTAATATACCAACATTTTAATTTATTATTGGTATTATTAGGATAAAATTGGGGTAAAAACACATTAAGAATTAATTGAATGAATCTAGTATGATTTTTGAAAATGGATTGGACAATATAGAAGGCTCAAATTATGATAATATGAGAGTAGAAGTGGGACTCTTTTATATGTGAGGTCATGCTCACCTATAGAATTAAATAATAGATTTATATAATAAAATGGTAGTTTCTAACAAAACTAACATAATGTGTGAAATAAGTCAATATTAAAATAATATAATGTATTAATCTCATCAAAAACTAATATTTAGAGATGAATATTCGGGGTTTTAACCTTATCTCTTAGTTACCCCCCCCCCTCATAATCATATTTCAACCCTAACCATGGTAATAATATTTTAAATATTTTAATAGTTATTATTAATAGCAATTAAGTTGAACCTATTTTAATATATTAATTATCATTATTTAAAAATTTAATTTATATTTATAACATTGAATTTCTCTTATATAGTGAACATTATTTTTAAATAAGTCATGAAAATGAAATAAAAACCATTTTTAGACCATTGAATTTTAAGCTTTATAATGAGTATTTCATTATTAATTACAATTTGAATTCTATTAGAAGAATGATAAAATATTTATTCAATATATTATCTAAAAAAACTAATATATTCATTTATTACTAGATATAAATTTAATTTATTAGGACAATAATAAATTAAAGCTATAAAAAAGTTCTTTAGAAAAAAATAGTTTTAATGATCAAATGAATTTATTTTATTTTATAACCAATTGATAGACAAAGAAATAATTTAATAAATTTATAATAAAATTGAATTCATACTTTAGTTAATCCTATTCATATCCCCTGAACAAAAGGATATATAATAACTATCACATTAAATAATAATATTTTAATATCATATATTAGTTCGTTTAAACATGATGACGAGTGTAACGAAATATATGTAAGAACTAAATTTTCTTTAATGATAGATATATTATAAAATATTTGAGTGATAAAATTATTTACATGGGATTCAGGATTAGATATATGAGTGTCTTATTTAAATGATTTAATGATTCCTCAAATGAATTATGGAATTCTGATTGGGTGATGATGCATCGCATCGGTTGGTGCGGTTAAAGTTTTTTGATAATGAAAATATATAGAATGTTTTAAAGAATATTTTGAGTTGAAATATATTTTGTGGGATAGAAACATCATCTGGAATTTTTTTTTGACCATGTATGGTGTGAACTATGTTTTGGTCAAGAGAAATCATTAAATGTATATTGCATATGGGGCTAATTATTAGGTAGCAGATACTAATCTAATTTCATTTAAAATCAATTATGAGGGGTAGTATTGGATTTTTTTCATTTATTTCTTGGTAATTTAGGTTTTTTATAAAAACATCACTAATAAGTTAAGTATACATATGGAAAAAGTGTTTTAGTAGGAAATTATACATGTGGAGCATTATGGATCATTATTGGACCATTTGAGAATAGACTTTTGGTGATATTAACCACAATCTAAATGAAGAGATGGTTGATGAAAAATTACTTTCCTCGAATTTATAGTTTAATTAGATAACGTTATAGAGGTTTTTAATGATTATGAGAGGTATATTATATTTTTTATAATTTTGTGCATTTTTATAGAGTACTATAGAATAAATTTGTTTTTAATTCAGAGATTGAACCTAGGGATTTGATGATTAATGGATACAATGGGTAGGTAGGTATTGGTGATTGAATGGATAACAAGTCGTATTGAGAATGAGAATTATTAATGTGGGCTGGTTATAATATCCCACTCCATTATGACTTTTGATTTCGAAATGGAACATTAGTTTTTTAGAATAATATTGGATATTAATATTTTAGAAGTGATATTCAGATGGAAATTTCAAGTGTTTATGGATCATGAGAAGATTTTTTCAGACATGGTATGTGTCACATGTGTATACATGGAATCTTCTATGAGTCTTATTATCGTCAGTAAATGTTTGTTGACTTTTCTGATAATTATTCCAATGGCGCATGGTATTTTCGATAAATTTTTTCAGTAAACCATCCAACCGATAAGAATGTGGTGGTTTTAGTTAAATTATTATATAAAATGATTTAAATGAATAAATATCTCAAAATATGTGGGGGATGGGTTTTCCTATGTTTTTCTGTGGGGGGGTCCTATACCTAGAGACAGAACACTACAATAAATAAATCTTGTGAAATATTATAGATTGAGGTAGTGCTAATTTCCATGTTTAGTACATAATTTTTAATATGTGTATTAAAATCAGGTTATAGGGGTGCATACAGTTATATGAAAAAATGTTTGAAAAATTACATATCCAAACCACATAGATGAGAAAATGTGTTGGATTATTATTTTCCCCTATGAGTTTAAGAGAGAATCACCCAAATTTTCATCTCCTACCTCTCTAGTTACGTGCACCTGACAAAACCACATCTATAATATTTAGTAACCCTTTCTTTTTAGTGATTTTAGCATCATTTTCTAGTCATTCCATGAAATTTTAAGCCTAATCATTCCTCTATTTAATTCCTCTTGTGATTTTCATTGATTTTTGCACCTCCGATTGGGGGTTTGATTTTTATTTACCCAGGGTTTGGTGGAATAAGTATATTATAATGGGATTTTGTGTGTCCTACTAAAATGACATACCAAGATGGTATCTTTATGATTTTTTTGTGGTTATATTATGTTGGTCAGGGTTTGTTGTTTATTTTTTTATTGTATAATTTAATTTAAATACATTGTTTAATTTTTTATTCTTGTTAGGTATATTTCTTGATATGATATCGGGGGAATGTTTTGGACTTTCCAAGTAATTTTAGTTGTTGTTTCAAAGAAATAGGTTTCTTTTGTGGGGAATTAGTTGTTATTCTTAATTAACTACTGTTTTAATTTTTTTATTAGTTGATAAAATTAATCTATTAATTAATAAAATTTGTTTTTAGTGAATTATATTGTCAAGAAATGAGTTAAGGCCTCATGATAATTCATGATAGATGATTGGTTTTGGATGGGTCTCTATAAGAGTAACCAAGTTGTGACTAAAATAAGATATCACTTTTTATTGTAGGTAATCGCATTTATATTCCATATTTTATATGTGCATGATTTTATATAGATTGTGATATTGGTGTTATGTCCTTCATTGGTGAGAGATTATCAATTAAATTAATTGATTTTTTTCAAATGTAATCTGTATAATGATGTTTCAAGATCCAAAAGGGATAATGAAACATTAGTGATTCCTTGGCTGTTGGTGGTTATGGTATTGATTTAGAAAGTATTTCTTTGGATATATTAACACTCTGAAGCCTTATTATTAAATTAAATGGACTATGTCCAATATAGTCAAACCAAATATAGGTTTATTAATGGCATCCCCTCTATTGGGAAAGTTATGAACCATGGATGTATGCCTTTGGATTTCATATAGATCCAAAGGGGTAAACTTATATATATGGGAGGCCATAGGGGTGAGGTTATGATTGGGAACATGTAAAGGGTAATTTCTCTCCTAATTTATGAGTTAGAAATAGTTATTTGAGTTGAATAGATGAATCTAGTTAGGGTGTACCATGATTTCTATAGAATAGGGGACCTTAGGGTGCCTATATTGTATCAAATCGAGAATGGTGTAGTGTAGATTATAGTGTTTGGATGAAATTCTAAATTTGAAAATTTTTATGGAATTAAATTAATTGTTAATTGAAACTTTTTACTTGATGTATATATATGAGGCCTACTGGTGGTAGATTCCACATATATATAATGACCAAGACCCTTTCAACCTATTTAAAACTATTATTTGGTTGTTAGGAGACATGGTATGGGTTTGTAGAAGAGATTGGGGAAACTCTATTAAAATTTGAAACTAGAGGTGGTGATTCATTCCATAATAGACCAGTTCAGGATGTGTAATGTTTCATAGAGTAATTGAACATCTTCTTTTTTTTTCTTAGTTGTATTCAAAGTGTGAAAATTATGTCAAATCATCAATATTTGTGGTTTATTTTTGCTGAAATGGTCTTCAAATATATCCTAACAAGCAAATTTATACTCATGACATGAAATCTCTCCTACTTTTTTTATTAATAATTTTTTTGGTGGATAGGTAGTGCATAAACCATCCATTCCTTCCATAAATGGGTATTTTCTAAGGTGATGGTAAATAATTGACTCCATTAGATCTGTCTTAATATCACTATGATTCTCTTTAATTTATAGATATTTCATAATGATATTTGGAGTTATAGTAGCCTCTGATCCTTAACATTCATGTTTTCCATTAGAATATTTGATATCAGAGATTCCATCTGAGTTATTCATCTCTTTATTATGAGTTCTTCATTATTTTTTAAGGGGTCTAATAAGGAATACATTTTTGGGTTTTATGACTAATTGGGCTATGATTTTGATAGGAATATAATGCATTTAGTATATATTTTAGGACCCGTTGTGCCGTTGTGGCTTCATGATATGTCTTATCCATCCGAGGATTCACACACCAAAATCATAAATTATCTTTTAGGGTACGATATTTGAGTTATGTATCATTTTTTTGAATATGTGATATTATCAATATTTTATATTACATTGGTTGGACGATGTGAATTATAATTATAAGGATAATAAATAAGACCAAAAAGATCAAATTTTATGGTTTGATTCATATATTTTTATCGTTTTACATTAAAATTATTATTGTTTTTATTATTCTTTTTGTTTTTGTTGTTTATATTATTATAATGATGTTGGTTCCTGATTTTTATTGAATTATTTTTTTTATTAATGGATTTATTTTCAAATATCTTTAACATGGATAAATACCTGAATCTAATTAATTAAAACTCTACGTAAAATATACTTTGTCTATTTTTGATTTGATGGGTGTAGTTTGATGGCCTTGGATTGGCAAGGAATATTGGATTTTTTTTTGTGTGGTATAGTGGACATGGATTTTTGGATTGGTTTCTAGGTTATTGGTAACATTGGGATTTTTTTGATTTTTTGGTACCTAATGGTGGTTTCATGGTAAATGCTTATTACAAATATAAATATTTTTACATCTATAAATTTTGTTGTGGCTATAGAATTCATTCATGATGATTTATATTAAAAACTTTTGTATGGATTAATGAGTATTTTGCTATATAAAATAATATGAAATCAAATTTAGGTTGTGGTTCATTGATTGATGTTGGTGGTAGGTAATATAGGCATCTGTAAGAACATAGTGTCATGATATTAATAGTGACCTTAATGTTTTTATGGTGGTGTTTGTTTTTTTGATCTGACTAGTGTAGCATTGTGTATGGCTACTATATACAGGTATTATTTATAACTTTCTTGCACACACCACCAATGATGGGTAATGTACGTTACACTTGTAGACTCTATGAGGGGTTTTACTTAACATCAATGGTAAAGAGGATATAAATGGTTGAATATCCCCTCTTTCCCTTCGACCATTCAGCTATATCATCTGGTTATGCTGGTTTTGGATAAAGAGGTATATGGAGGGGGTAAAGCTTAGTAGGTGGAGGAAACATTCTTGATGTACCAAAAATTCATGAATTCCTATAGCCCTGGTTACTAAATACATGGAATGTGGTTTCTAAAATGAGATTTGATTTTTTTTCATAAAACATGATTTATGATTAGTGTAATACTTTGGGGATACTGAATGGATGAGAGAAAACTATGTTATCCTAATAGGTGAGAGTGGAAAATAATTTATTTAAGTTGTTATAGGGAACCATAATCTAAATTCATGTGATATTACTTTATTATAATTGAATCATTATTCATTAAGTTAGCCTTTATGTTGTTGGGATAGAAGCTAGCCTATATAGGTATTTGTTAGTTAAGATTTTTTTTCACTAGGTTGTTAATAATATATTTTCATCCATTCTAGGGAGATTATGGGTATGATACTACTCGGTATATATTTTATACGAAATAAACTTATATGTAATCTTGTTTAAGGTTTTTAGGTGTCCTTTTATGATTGAGTTGGATAATGGTAGCTTAGATCTTGGGTTATTTGTTATGATTCCACATGATTAAGATTTTTTTTATTGTTTTATCATTGGAGATATCTGTTTTTTTTATGTTCATGCATAGAGAATAGTTCATGTTTTAGATCGTGTATTATTCCATTTATATAATAGTTTATTTTAGAAAAGTATTATATTATGATCTTGGGGTATATAGTCTAATGTCACCCATTTATTTTTTTAGTCTCGTGGTGATAGTCACCAACCTAAGTCCTACTAGAGGTAAGACATGGGGGCCACTACTTCTCTTCACTGCTAAAGTAGGATGGGTAGTAGTGGAGGGGTGGGGGTTTTGATAGTGTGTTACGAAAGATTTGGGTTGAAATACATTGAGGAGATTGGTGTTAGGGACTAGTGATTATTATATACATAATCATGTTAGTAGTGTTATCTATAAATATCATGAAATGATAAAAATAGAGATCACCTAGGACACATGGTTTGAGGGCCCCTGTGATCTAATATAAGGACTATATATTATTCAAATTCATTAGGTAAAGGGGACATAGTTTTGTTGTAAATATATACGACAAGTTCCTACATCATAAATTATTTCGTGTTTTTGAATGGGGTTGTTTATTTAAAAAATAAATTAATAAAATAAACCAAAATAATACCTTACTATTAGTCTAAATTATTTTACCTTTTATTAAATAGAAACAAGTTTTTTTTCAAACACATGTTGTCCATGTTAGAGAAGTTAAGCATGTTTTCCATGTTGTTCATTGAAGGGTTGTTCCCAATCTGTAGGATGAGTAGTGGAAAAATTCAACATGTGCCTTCTACAGTAGATCCTAAAATGTATGTGGGGTCAATCAATATTCATGAGATGATGCATTTTCTAGAGAATTCCGATATCACTTTTGTATTGATTCGATGTTGATATGTGTACTGCGTTACCCTAGATGTTTCCCTATTAAGTGGTCAACTACCTTACAGGTGGAAGTTGTGTATAAGGGTGAATTAGGATAATTATGTCGATTAATCTGATTTATATTAGGATTTTAAGGCTTTTTTACTTATTAAAGTTGTTAAGTGAGACAAATATTAATGATTTATTATGCATTTAGTAGGTTATTATAATTTCTCCACACATGTAAATTATTTTTATGGACCATTAATTATTTTCACTAGACATATTTCCAGATGATGAGTACCATACACAACACCTAGATGAGATGCTACACCCAAACAATTATTTTGTAATCTCAAAAATTATATCAATTTTCATTTGGATGTGTAGAAGATAGAATAGGTGATAGATATGGTGCATGAGTAGGATATATCATGCATATGAATGATTTATTAGTGAACTCTAAATAAAAATATGCTAGTTGGAGGTTTATACATGATTTGTTAATTTAGGTTTCCATCAAATAGAAAATGGAACCAATATCCAGAATTGATTTTTTGTAGTGATGTATGTTCTTGTGCACTTACCAAGAGCTCTCAGGTTTTGTTATTTGGTTGTGTTGGTCATTGTTATTAACTAAATTAGTTCACTTCATTATTATAGATTACTTGTGGTTTAGGTGGTAAGACCACTTTACTTCTATAGATGAAGTCATCCATGAGGTAGTCTCAGTAATAAAACCTTACAACTTATGTTTTGCATCATTTTCAGTAGTATTATGATCAGTCATATGGAGGTGGAGTTGGTAGAGGGAATACCCATGTTATCCCATTCAATGAGTGACCCGTAATGATAAATAGAAGTGGAGGCCATCCAAATAAACATTAACTACGGCTAGACACAATGGAAGGATTATGAAAATCCAAAAGGCCAACTAATCTAGATGTATGACCAATTTTTTATCATCCCAAGATTTAAAATTCTCTGGATCTATTGTTGTGCATTTATTTTTTTCAGCCACCATATTCTATGCACTGGGTCTAGAAGATGAGATCCATTTCATTCCTTTAGTGTTATCCAATATATTTAGAGACAAAGTATGATTGTCTGATTTGTTACGAGGTTTCATATTGATTATGGGGAAACATTATTCATTGGGAGATTTTCAGTGATTCAAATATAACTATATAATATCATTATGGTCATGTATTGGATATATTCCATTCTAATAATTATTTAATGGTTATAGAGAAGGGTTTAGTTTTCTTATGTTGTAGGGAAACATGTGGTCATTTCTATTGAGAAATGTCTGTGTAGGGGATGTTGGAGAAAAGATACCCTATCATCATTAATGTCTGAGTGGTCGATAAATTTAGTGAGGTTTTAGGTGGAGGAGGCCCCTAGAGTTGATGTAGAGTTTTTTTGTTTTAATATATGATTCTATAAAACTACCCCTGCAATGAAATTTTGAGATTGTAAGTGTTAAATTATGGTTTCTAAAAAAAAATTTATGGGACCATATCTAATGATAAATTTTTTGTTTCAGTAATCCAAAAAAATTGATGATCAGATGTAAAAAGAATTTATCACGCCTTGTGTGTTTCTATGTGGAGCTATAGTTTTTTTTCTAGAAGTTGTTTGATAGTATGAGGATGTTCATATACTAACAATGAATGTATTAGTTGATGATCAAGAATCATTCCCTATAATAGGAATTAATGATCTATATGACAAGTTATTGGTGGCTAGCTAGTTTTCTTGGATCAATTGGTGGTAACGATATCAGTAGTGGGGGTAATGTTGGTAGATATCCTTAACACATATATCTGATACGGGTATAGGAACTATGAGTTTTTATTAAATATGAGGGGTTCCAAAAAACAAGCTATTTTTGTGGCCCCCATGAAATCATTATATTCTGATTTCTTGGAATAGGTCAAGTCATGATAATTAACTATATCCTCACATACTCGAGATCAGTAGGAAATCATGTTGATCACATATGATCTTTTTTTTATCTTCCATTCCACATGTTATAATAGAAATTATCAAAAAACTTTTTTGGACAAGATAGGTTCTTTTATTTGAAAATTTAGATCCCATCAGTGATTAATTGTGGATTACAGAAAAGCTAAATTAGTTGTTTCTTGGTTAGTAACCCAAAATGTGGAAGAGGTTCATATATTCTTTTGTCTTCATCGTGTATATTGGAGGATATTATTTAATTTAATTAGATTTTTGGACACGATACACCTCAAATAAGAAGTAATATGCTTTAATTTAGAGAGATTGGTATTGGAAATTGTTGAAATACATGATGTATTAGTTTTTCAGGGCCCCATTCCATTGGTTTTCTAAGGAGGTCATATTGTTTGAAGAGTTTTATGATGTATCCCACATCGTTTTTTTCCTAATATTGATAAAATAATGGGAAATGATCTCCTATGGGTCTTGTTAGTTATATACCCATTATAATAACAACACCAAAAATTATATTGGGATGAATAAGAATGTGCTTTCCATAAAAATATGGGGACATTACATTATTAGGGAATAATTTTTCATCTTAAAGGAACAGAAAATTATAACGTATAAATTTTCTGATTGTGACTTGTACCTACGATCATATAGGTGGACAGATTTTATCTATGAAAAAAATATTGTCAAATTATCCAAAAGGAAAATGGATAATCATAGAAGAACCATTGATAAAACAAACTGTGAAAATCTGGATGTCAGGGGGTGATGGAGGTGATAGTAATCAAGAATCTTGGAGTAGAGGAGGTTAATGGTATAGGATACCAATTATATATGACGGTAGAGACTGCTTTAATGTAGAAGATGTAGAATACTTAATGGGGAGACTCAAATGAAAAGATTATGTGTGACCATTTCATTTATATTGATTCCCAAATAAAATAGTTAGAGAATTGTCTACATAGGGTAATCTTCTAGGGAAGGATTCTCATCCTGATAAAGATATATGACTAACTCTTATGTGAGCTTCATTGCTCACCATTATTGGTGGGCCACTACATTTCTATGATGTATCATGGAATGATGAAGAATATTTGGTGTCCATGGATGATTTAGTTAGTGTAAGAGTGTATGGAACAATGTAATGTCATTCATTAAGTTAAGAATGATTATCATGTCCCTGATGGATTGAATTATCCCTTGGATATCGAAAAATTGATGGGTGATTAAATCTTGATATATTTCATCTTTCGTGTACCCATGATTTATGGTGGATATGATGTTATACAGATGTTCATGGATTGGTTTATTAATTCATCTCACATTCCAGTGATCTGAGAATCATGTATCATGGTAGTACATCTAATGAATAATGTAGATGATGAAACTAGGTTTCATTGTGGAATACTGGAAATAATATATTATTTATAACCTTATATTATATCATAGGTATGGAAGGGATTATATAGAACCATTGAATCTAAATTATGACTTAGAATTACAGTCAAATGATAGACAAATAGGAATATGTAATAAACAATCTTGTCTAGGTAAGATATGGTTTTGGAATGAATCTTAGATTTTGGTGTCTCATGGATATAACAACTGACAATAGTTATTCATTCTTGAAATAAAATGAACCAATAAACAATTATTATAGAAAACATTGATGCATTTTATAGAGGAATTTTTTGACACACATTTAGCTAGAATGATATTCGATATCGAGATGTTTGTGTTCCTGATGTGATGCATAGCATAGTATAGATGATCAAGGTAATTTATAAAGGGATGTTGGTATAAAAGTAACATAATAAGGATTATATTTTCCAACAGAATATATCATTGAATTTAATGTTTGAACACCATTTTTTCTTAATGGTTTCCTCTCAATCTGGAAAAAAGATGTTTGTTTCTAGATTAAAATTATCAAGCTAGTTTTGCTAGAAAATTCTATATGTTGTAGTATATTGGAGATGTGTCTTATCGGCTTGTGTTAAACCTGTTACTTGAAAAATATCATAATTTATTATAATTATCCATGTTCTTTAGGTAGAATTATTTAGGTTCTTACATCATTGATTTTATGGATTCACACATCAAGGATGACATAACATTCATATAATGAACAATCATGATTCATGACATCTAGGAGTAGATTTTGCAGGGGTTTTCAATCCTTAAGGTATTAGTTATATAAGGGAATTACAGTTTGGATAAGTGTATTTGGGATTATTAGTTTCAGATGATCACATAGTACCATGATTTTTTTGTTCCCATATGTTTTTACTATTTTTATGTGAGACATTTATTATTATTATTTTACTTGTAGATATATTTTTTGAGACACTAATGTTGTATTTTGAGGCTTGGTTTCATTATCATTTGAATGTTATCTCCCAACAGAGTGTTTTAGTTGATTCTAGTGGATGTTTATTCATTTAAATTCCTTTTTTTAATTATATAGGAATAAAAATGGTTAAAAATACCAATTTTAATTTTGAATATTCTTAGCTCCCATTACATTAATATTTTTTCTATTTGAGAGCCTGGAATTATTATGGGGATGAGATAGAATGAACTAGATTGAAATATTCATCTACCAAGTAGGTATTCCTTCTATGAAACACTGGTTCCTGGTATTTTATTTTTCATATGTTTCTTTTAAGTCTATTTCTAGGGTCTCATCTGGGTGTAACTCATTACATGAAATTATGTTCACATCATGAATGATCATGTAGAAGTTTTGGTGGTTTTATATTAAATTATTTAAAACATGAGTTATTTATTTCCATGTTAAATCCGTCCATTTTTACTAGTTCTACTAACTCGTTTTTCAGTTTATATGAACCGTGTGAGTTTTGTGGAACGAACTAGGTATTCATGACATAAATGTTCTTTACTTTTGGTTATCCATATAGACAAATATCCCTTTAGTCTCCCTCTATTCACATTATGTTATATTGAATTTTAGGTGACTCTTATGATATTTCTAGATCGATTTAATCCTTATATATTTTGGGTTCACTCTCATCTTTTAGAGTTTCAGTGTGTGTGATTCCTTGTGATTTATTAATATATTTGTTGAGTAACTCTATGTTTGTTTCAGGATCTAAAAGACTACTGTTTTTTGGATTGGGGGTTATTTGAGTAGTGACATAGATAATAAATCATTGTGTCTTAGAATAATATGAAGAAAATTTATGTTGTTGATTCCCTGCAGTTTATCTACTATGTCTCTTGATTTAAAAAGCTAGTCAGGATTATAAATTTCAGGTAGGGGGTTAAATTTCTCTCTCATTTATATGAATCTATAGATTTATCATTATTTTACAATATCTTTGGTGGATGGTGTCAGTTTTTATAATAAATATAATAAACTACACTAATGAAATTGAAAGGATATAGTTGGATAAACTTTTCATTACAAGTTATCATTGAGATAATCATTCTTGTTAATGTCATTATTGTTGTTTATTTTTTTTCTGTTGATGGTATTTTGTGATTTATATGGAATTATTCTTTTTAGTCATAGAATGATTTGAGAATAACCATTAAATTGATATATACATAAATCATATAAATAAAAATACATTATTTAATATACCTTTTTTATTATTGATTTTTTTGTGGGTGTCTTTGGAGACTTGTTTTTCTGTGTATTGGTGCCTATGGTTTTGTGTGGCTAAGTGAACTTTATTGTGCTACTTGGGAGGCCTTAATTGATTTAATCATTGGGATCATGGTTAGGATAAATAAATATATAATTGAAATTTCTATACAGTAGTATAGTTGAAATGGAAATTTTTTGACATATATAAATGTGCTAATGGGTAAATAAATCATTACTGTGTATTTAAAATAATTACTATATGAATTAGTTTGGGTTGATATATTGTTAAATATGTTATGGGAAATTAAATTCATGTAGTTGTATTTTTTATGATTGTTATTTTTTTCTTCCTTATATATAGATATTGTTAAACAATATCTATACTGGTATTATGGTGGTGGTGGAATTGTTTCCTATGTGAACTCATAGGTGTGGGATTCTATAATAATACTATAGATTTTTTTTTGAACTTTTCATGCATGCATCCAAAAAATTGGAACCTGAATGAAATGTGGAGTCTATGGGGTTTATCTATTTAATATCTAGGAGGGGACAATATTGTTTTATTACTACATCCAACTCTTCACTCTCTCATTAGAAGTATCAACATGTGATTCTATTAGTGGATATTTAGAAATGTGATGGGGGTAATTCATTGTAAGATAAAGAAAATGATATTGTTTTTTTTACACATTCATGTTACCCAAATTCTTGGTTACCAAATACATAAAATAAGTTCAGTTTTGTTGGACTTTGTTAATGGTTGGTTCCATAATAGTTAATATAAGGTAGGATTTTTCATTAGTGGAAGTGAGAGGGGTGGGGGGAAAGGATGTCTTATCATTGGTGGTGAGTTGAAAATATATGGGTAACTATTTATAGTGGAAATTATTCAATAGTCCTATGTAATTAATCTCTACTCATTGATTTCTTATTTGGTAAGTTATCCCTTGTGCGGTTTGGGGACAAGTTCACCATTGTATGTAACCACCAGAGATTTTATTTCATTAAAATACATAATATGATCAATAAATTCAATCATATACTACACCCACTGTACAAAAACAACAACATATTAAAATGAAAGTATATATAAATCTATAATATAAATATAAATCTTAAAACCCAAAAAATTTATATGAATTTTTTTTAATAAATGTAGAATGTGAACATAGAAACAAATTTAACAAAATAATAAAATATATTTATTTTCAATTTAATATGTTTGATAGATTACATAACAAACAACCCTAAGCCTAAATGAATCATAGAGTAGTATACAGTTATGAATAGGATGTTAAATTTGTAATTGTTAATAGTACTAATTAAATTATGAACATTATAGTTATATATTCATTAAATAAATAAGAATTTTTTTTGGATAGAAATATTTTTATTCTTCTAAAAGACAGTTTAGTCTCACTTTGCAAACATAATTGAAAATTTATGATTTACAAATTTTGAAATAGTATATTACTCTATATTCATAATTTATAAAACATAAATGTAAAAATTATATTTGTGTGGGTTTTTGATAATTTTCTGAAAAGAATAATTTTTTGATCAATAGTTATAAATATTGAATTTTAGTCGAAGTAATCATTTTATTTTAAATTATGAATAATGATAAATTATATCTTAAATAGGTTTTAAATTTAAATTAATTCAATTATATGTCAATTAATGCAATTTTTTTATTGTATTCATTTCTATATGATGTTTTGATATAAAAATATTGTAACCCTTCGATTGTTTTATCTTCCAAAACCCTTTTTCATCTTGTATCCCAGATTATAAGAAAATTATAAATTTACAATTTGTTAATGTAGTATTGAAAAAATTTATTCCATATTTGTAATTATCTTAATATATATTTTCTACTACATTAAAAAAATTTCAGTATAAAATGAATAGTGAAAATCAGGAAAATTAATTAGCTTACTTATAGTAGAAATCTATTTAACGGGGTTAATCTAAAATTTTATGGATTAAAAAAACGTATAAAATTGTTTAAAATTGATATTATGGAACTATTTAGACCATATAAATTCTAAAAATTTATAATATTTTAATTTTGACCCTTTTGGAATTTTAATGACTTGGGTACTCTAATTTCATTTCAAAATATTACATGTCTGTCACTCACCTAACGTATAAAAGGACACCCTTATCCAATATTATAAACAAATTCACACCCTTTTGGTTCTACCGAGGCCTTCAAAAATAACATATCCAATTTCTTCCCTTAATCAATAAATCCATAAATTTTACATAGATTCAACCCTGGAATTATTTTGTTGCAAATCTAAGGAGGTTACCCATAGAAGAGATAACATTATACACCAACTGTTTTTATTTTATTTTATACTCCAAATCCATCAATTATAATTAAAACATTATTATATAATTATCATATTATATTTTATATAATGATATGTTTTTATGTTTTTATAATTATATAAATCATCCACACATCCATCAAATGGGTTATGAAATCATAATTTGTTTTTGTGGTAGACTACTGCGTCGTGAACCGATTTCATTTGTTTTTCCAATACAACCTTTCATAGTTGGGTATAATGATTGATGTAATATATATATATATATATATATTATATCACTTTTAAAAATTTGGATTCATTATAACATATATATGACTATACATTACATTCCATCGGGGATGTGGTAATGTCACTTGTGTAGACGGTGGACTATAACCTCATAGAGGGATGTGATTCATATTTCACTAAAAAAGTACATCAGATATGATAATGGTAAATATAATTAGTATTTTTTATTTCAATAAAATATATATTATATTAATTACATATTTATCAGTCTAAAAATATAATACAAAATTTTTATTTTTATCTGTTCACTCAAATATAGATGATAACATATTTCATATACTGATGGACTACTATCATCTCAATTCATTGTGGATATTTTATAATCAATAAATGAAATGGCTGACATATATACTTAAATTTAAATAAATAATATGTAATTTATGATATTATTATAATATTTTAAATAAAAAATATTTATTTCATCATTTCCCACATTATCTTTGGAAAATGGAATGTTACTCAAATGTATATACGACCTACAATATTCATGATCAATACATAATTTTTTTTCTGAAAGAATATTTCATTGTTGTTATTAAATGTATACTTGATGTATAAATATAATAAATATTTAATTATTATTATAAATATTATGTAACTCTATAATATACACATTTAGTAGAGCATTCATGACAAACCATGAATGAGAAAACATGGTAATTAATACCAAACAAATGAATGTAATGAAATAATATTAAAAAAAGTTTGATATCTTCTCAACAAATTGTCACATATGATAGTATAAATATTAATATATTTTTTGATAAGTTAATAATATCTCTAGAACCACTTTACATGAGTCTAAATAATGTTCAACCAAAAGGAAGTATGATGTGTGAGACTTCATCTCAATTTCCATTCACTATAGAATATTGTATTGTTATAAACGGAATTTTCTTTATTCGTCGTATATACTTACAATTTGATATGTAATAACATGATTAATTAATAATTCATAAATCATTTTATTTTACGTTTTAATTTGACTTATTTTATCCATGGGTAATTGACAAAAAATTTATCATGTGGTAAATTTTATTTTAAATTATCATATTCTTTGATGATTGTTAACATTATCATTGAACAATAGCTTCCTGGTGATCATTTCTCATGTGAAATTTCATTTCATATATATATCCATACTATTCTATGATAGATGTGATTATTTCCAAAAGCGTATAACATTGTTATATGTAGTGTATATATTAAATTAATTCTAATTAACATGGAAAATATTGATTAATCAGTATCCTTTTCTCAATATGCATATTTGATGATAAGACATGTTATTCATGAATTAAATATATAATTTTATATATGATGAATTATTTGGACATGTAGGTATGGGTAGTTCTCAGTTATAGATAGACCCTTGAGGGCTCAGCATGACTCATGAGATAAATTAGATGTCCAAATTAAACATGCATCTAACTATGATTTTTATCTATCATGAGGATTGATCTCGATGGTAGAGGTATCAGTTTGCTAAAGATCGTGATTTACATAAATTCAGAATTTACATAATTGAGAATTTATTTATTATTAATATCTATTTTATTTTCACTATGATATTATCTTTGGAATCATTTCATTTGAATGTATTCTCTAAATAGCTTCCGTTTTATATTATTTTCCTTTCCATATTGATAATTCATTTTCTTTTACTAACCTTCATGTTATATAATTGTAATGTGTGTTATATTATATTCTTATTTCATGTTGATTGTTCATATTGATCCATGATATCATCTAATGTACATTAAACTTACTACTCATTTTGGGCAACCCTTATTTTGTTCCATTTACCCATGATATTATGAATTATTATTACAATTAGTTTTTCTTGATGCAGTTCATTTGATTTTTTTATATATTGTTTTTTTTATACTCTTCCCAATGAAAAATGGATATCATTAATTTATTTGGTTATTCAGAACTACAAAATGGATCAGCCCTTCAGGATTTATCCCTTTGTATAAATGAAAATTAAATAAAGTAAAAAACCTTTTCCAGACCACTAGATTTTGGGTCATTACAGTTTTTATTAGAGTAAATTTAGAGAATATATTGGGAACTAATTATAGGATAAAATATATATGGGAACATAATCCATTGATTTACATTGATTATATATATAGTAATATCATAATTTTATAAAAAAATATATTTATGTTCCTTTTTATCAATAGATCTTTATTTGTATGCTATATGTGGATGTGGTTATGATATAGAAGTACATAGTGTTAAAAATACTACAATGGTGCCATAGGATTTACTATACCATCACCTACTAAATTAAAATATGCATTGCTGTGAACCTAGATTGATGGTCCTAGGGGATATTCTTAAAATAATTCACAATTTCATTAAGAACCTTTATGAAGGATATGAAAAAAAAAGATATCACTAAAAGAACCATGTTATGATTATGATAATATCTATGAATAAATATTTCTATTTACGCAAATTAATTCACTATTTTGTATTTTATACATTATTTTTCATAAGGTTACGATATATTTTAACTTAATCACTACTACAAAAATGTGTTTATCCAGCATTAGGGATTTAACAGATCCACCTAAAAGTGATGTTAAATAACCCATTTGTTATATATTTTTTGAGAGAATTTAATAGGGGTTCTCTATTAGTGCTAAAATAATTTTGTTAATGTGGGACCTTTATTAGAGGTTTTTTACAATTGTTGGTATGGAAATTTATCAGCACTTTTTTTGAAGCGCTGATAAAAACCATCTTCTATCAGTGATTTTTTACAATATCTCATAAAATAATACATCACACAAATTATATTTCATTATAACTAATATATTAATATATAAATATATTTATACTAATATAAATATAATATATTTTGTTTAAAATATTGTTTTGAAAAGGTAAATAATCATTTAAGGATTTTATATAATATTTTTAGTGAAGTGTCTTATAAAATTACTAAAAAATATTTTTATTTAATAATTTTATTATTATTATAGAGTAATAATTATTTAATATCAATTAAAAGATAAAAAAATAAAAACATTAATAAAAAATTATACAATAAGCTGAAAATGTAACTCGGACATCAAACAACCATAACTTTTGATCTGGGATTCTATTTGGGATCTAAAACATGTCAAATCAAAGCCTACTAAAAACAATACACTATGTAGTTATGTGACCCACTCTTCAAATATTTTCACCCTTTCTCAATATTAAGGATCAAAGGGCCTTCGAAATAGAATTTTTAGTCACTGACACCAATTTCATAAAATTCAAACGGTTATAACTTTTGATCTAGGTCTTCGTTCAACCCATACCTTATATCATATCTATACTCATTTCATGATCATTAGTTTTAATGGTTCAAGAACTAAAAAAGGTCTTATGGGTTAGATTTTATGTTTATTTTAGTGTGTTTATGGTTTTTAATGATTCTTGAATGTTTTAGGGTTTAATTATTTATTTATATATTATTTATATATTATTTATATATTCATTATTTATATATTATTTATATGATATTATATATATATATATATATATTTATTTATTATTCTATTATCTATATTTTTTATTTTTTATTTTTTATTTTATTTCATTATTTATTTATTTAATTTTTTTAAATTTTTCAAAGAATAATTATATATATATATATATTAATAAATATATCTCTAAATAGATTTCAAAACAATACGGGGTAGTGGTAAATTTGTTCTATATTTAAAAGGGGTGTGGAGTTCGAAACAAGGTAGGTGCACATAAAACTGGAAATTCTCAAATCGTTGATAATGAGGGGGAGGTATGATACACTAATAAAGGGGGTGGAGGGTTATTAAATGGGTCATGAATGCGTTTATAAAAGGGTCAGACAGTCATGGACATCCTAAAAAATTTTACCCCCTTTAAAAGTGCTATTAATGGCACTCTATAACTGTGTTTTTTATCAATGTTAAATGGGCCCATTTACAATGCTAAAAACAATGTTAAAAGACCCTTTTCATAGCACTTACTTAGTGATATTAAATGTTTTGGTCTTTTAACCATGCTCGAATTATCAATTTTTTTAGGACTGATAAAGGCATATGCTAACTCTATTGGAGGCCTTTTTTTTGTAGTGATTCTAGATTTTTCAAAAGGTTCCTATAAAAAGTAATGGTAATGGTATCAATGTACTTGATCGAAAGAGTATGAATGATCATTTCATTTTTGTGAATAAGGAAATAATTAATTGGTAACTAGTATTGAAAATATTATCCTAAAATTAAGACATAGTATCATATACTAAACAGATATAAAAACAAATCTATATGTATTATGGATTTAAAAGATAGCATGAGGGAAATAGGATAGAACAGAAAATTACAGATTGATGGAAAAAGGGAAAGATAGATTCTCCCCATGTGATAGTTATGGAAATAAAAACCATGGTACTTTCTTATAGAGAATATATGTTTTATATGTGTGTGAATAGAAAGAAAACCATGATCGTGATTTTAAGGTCATGAAAAATGTTTCCGTTGTTCAATGCTTCCACTATAAGGGGATAAAGAACAATGAAAACGAAATCCTTAGCCATAAAAGTAATATACCTCAAAAGTTTCTAATAGAACATTGTCAAGTCTATGTTATTACAACATATAAAGATGAATGATTAATGTTATAATATTTTGTATTCATTAATTATGTCATATGATTACTTTATCTATGATTTCAGGGTATAATAGTTAGAATTGAATTGTAGTAATTTGTCATTATAGATTTTTAAATGTATATTGAATGACACTAATATACAAGAAATATGATTTCCAGAAATTTAAAATTCATTAAAAACATAGGATTTAAGGAAATATAACCAATAATATATTTCTATTTTTTATATAATGATTTTGGGTTTATGATATTATCGATATGAAAAACGTTAATTGGACGGTACATACTACATTATAAAAAATTATTCATTTGTTGCAAAATTTATTTATGAATTAATTGATATATTTGAATAAATTTTTGAATTTAAAGAAAATATCCAAAAAATGGTTATATTTAAAGAATATGTAAGAATTCATGTTTTCAATTTGGTTTTATGGTAATTTGGGTTATTACCATGTTTTGTAAAAAAAATATGATAAAGTTATCCGCATGATATTTATTTAATAATTATGATAAACTTCATGATATTTTGATGATTAATGACATGTTAATTAGAGAAATTTAACTCCCCCATTTCTAATGTTTTGGATCTTGTTCATTTATAAGGGCCAAATGGTTATCGATTTATGAAATAGTTTATATTTGTTCATATAAGATAACCTTTAATAACCATTTTTTGGAAATAATAACTACGGATAGAAAAATAAAATATCATTCATGGGATATATTAGTTATTTTGGAAAAAAATCTTGTTCATTTCTTAGTTTAAGATATTAAGTCAAAATTGATAAAAGAAAAACCAAAATCACGATACTATTCTTATTAAATGGAAAAAATTCATGTGTATATCTTCCCTTTAAAATACATCAATATTAGGAATGTACTGTAAAATTAAATTTTATCCTATTACCATAATATATGACGATATCAAAGAAATTTTCACATATTTTGGTTTATGGTTTCATGGTGGAAGAATCTCAAAAGAAAATTCACTATTTTATGATCAATGATATTTATCACTCTCCAACATTTTTTAGACCATATCCTTTTCATCTGTGTAAAAAACCTAACTTAATACCTATTATATCCTATGTAGAAACTATTTGATTTGGTATTCTATATGTCATGTTTAATTCCCTTTAATTATTATTACTAAGATATTTTATTAACTATTTTTCCAATGTGTTTTTCTTACAATGATATTTTCAACTATCAATGACATGATCTATTACTACAATATCAAGGTTTGAAGAATAAAATTATTTTAGCTAGGGAGAATGTAAAAATAGATAATTATAAAGAATATTATATTATTTTATTGAGTATGTGATATTTAACACCATGAATAAAAATTCAGGATATATATTTCTTTAAATATTAACTCATTTAAAATTTTTGAAACACGAGACACTGAGTCTAAATGAACCATAATACTGTATACCTTTATATTCAATTAGTTAAATTAAAGGGTATGAATAGTACTACTTTAATTTGTATAATTATTGTTATTTATTAATTAGAAATAAAATATCAATCATTTTATTGAAAAAATTGATTTCTGAAAAAAAAAACAATGATTTTCTAAATGAAGGTTCTATCACTTTTTTGGGAACACAATTTAAAATTAATTTTTAACTCTTTTGTAAAAAATTTCTGAAAAAATAAAATTATTTTTTGATATTAAATTATAATATTTATCTCCAGTTTAGTTTTTTAAAATTTTTGAAAAACAATTTATGATGAATAGTATAAAATATGAAATATTATTTAAAACCCACATCTTAATTTAAATTAATTATAAAGATAAATTATATTTTCTATTTATTTTTATCTCAAATTAATTCAATTATATTTCAAATAATTCAATTTATTTCATGGAATCATTTTCATAATGAAATTTGGTATAAAATTTGGTAAACATTTGACCATTTTATCTGTGAAATCCCACTTTTTAATCGCATATGTGTGAATTTTTTTAAATTAAATGTATCAAATTATATGGATGAAATTCTGAAAATTGGATTATATTTTTTTATTTAAATCAATTTATATTATATAATTTGTTCAATTTAATTTTTAACCAATTTTATTATTGAACCCGTTAAAAATAAATTATCGTGGTTAAAGTAAAAAATGGGGTTATATGGGAGAAAAAATAAATCAATAAGTTTTAAAACAACATAAATATATGTTTAAAATAAATTTTAATTAAATATTTCGAACACATGACTTATTTATCTCAAAAATAATCTATTTAGAACCATTTTGGAATGTAAATATATTTGTTATATCTTTTTCTTTTCAAAATATTATAATTGTGTCAGTCATCTCACTTATGAAAGTTCACCCATTGTCCTCTACTCATAAAACCTTCACCACCATGTGGTTCTTACAAACCATTGCAAAATAAATACAATAACCTCATCCTACAATCCTTATTTTGTTCATCAATCGAACCTTATAACTCTCTTGGTGAAAAATGTAAGGAGGTTACCCAAACAAGAGAAAATGTTCCTCAATGAGAGTTTTTATTTTATTAATTCCTCTACTTGATATAATACATATTACACCATATTGATATAATAAAATCATAGTATTACAAATATGTATATGTTTTTATATTTTTTTAGTCAACTAAAACCGTCTCTACCCCTATAAAATGGATTATGAAGTTTTTATTCATATTTGTGGTGGACTACCACTTCACGAAGTGATGTCATTGATTTTTTCCATTGTCACCTCTCACAGTTTGGTATAATGTTGGATATGAAGCATATATTTTTATAATTATATCATAATTATACCAATAGTGTAATTATATAATTTATTAATTTTATTTACCTTAAATTAAATAAGGGATATGATAACTTCTCATGTGAGTATGGCATACTACTGTCCCATGAAGCTATGTAATTCGTCAATCACTAATACATTACATAGAAGGTCATAAGGGAAACATTAATAAATATATGTCCTAAAAATTGAAATTATTTTTATATTAATTAAATATTTAGTTTATTAATATATAATAAATCATATTAGGCATTTCATTTTTTGTCATTAAAAGATAATAACATCCTTCATCTACGTGTGGACAACTATCTTCAACAATTGGTGTGAAAAACATTTCATCACCACACCAAATGAATGATATATATTATTAAAATTTAATACATAATATATTATTTATTGTATTATTTTAATTATTTAGTTTTAAAATATTACAAATAGTCTTTACAAAATTATTTTTGAAAATGGAACTGTTACTCATACTTATGCATGACATATGATATCCATGATCAAAACGATCTTCATTTCTCAAAATCCATCTTTCATGACTGATATTAAAAGTAATATATATATATATATATATATGATAATTATTTCATTATTATTATTATTAAGATGATATATCTATTTAAAATTACCAAGAACTGAAACAATCACGAAAATGATCGAATGATAAAACAAGGCAATTAACACTCAAATCCATTAAAATAATGTTTGATCTTTAATTATTATTGATAAACTATTATAAATGGATAATATATGATATTATAAATATTAATATGTGTATTTTATAAGTTAATAACACGTCTAAAAACCTTATAATTTTTTTACTAAATGTTTAACAAAATGAAAGCATGAGGTATGGGTCTTCATCTCAATTTCACTTCATTGAGGCATATTTTAATATTATGAACCTAATTTTTTTATGGTGTATAAACATTCACTTTGACACATAATGTCATGGTAGATTCATATTCAGTATTTTTTATGTTTCAAATTTATTTATTTTAACCAGGGGGATTTGACTTGAAATTTCCCATGTTGTAAAAGAAATTCTAAAATCTCACATTATTTTGTGATTGTTTGCTTTATCTTTAAACAATAACTTATATATAATATATTTTAATTTCGAATTAAATTTCCATTAAATATATATATAAATGTATGAGGTAAATTAATATTTCTTGAACCACATTCCATTTTTATGTATGTTGTATACTTTAAATGTAATATGATTAACTAGGGAAATATTTACATATCTATATACTTTACTCAATATTAATTATTGATTATAAGAAACCTTTTTTATTAATTAAATTTATTATTCTATATGTGAAAAATTATCAAAATATAAAAATCTGGTTTGGTCCTAGTCATAAATATCTCCTCAATGAATCTATATACCTCTTGAGAAAAATCAATTAACCAACATTAATGGGATTTTACCTATAAATTTTATCAATCTTGAGGAATTATGTTAATGGTACAGTTATCATGATGCCTAAAATAACAACGTCTAATAATATAAAATTTCCTTCTGAATGAATTCATTTATTATTATTAATGAAAATATCAATAACGATATTATCCCTTGTTGAATTTCATTTTATGTTACTGAATAAATTAAATTTCTTTTTAGTTATTTACCTTCCCATTTTGATTATTCCATATGTTATCATGACATTAATTTTATTAAAATGTATTTTTTTTGTTTAGTTACTCTCCAATACATTTGATTATGATTATTCAAACATGATAGTTGCCATTGTAATTAACCCATAATTGTACTTTTAACTCACCATTATATTATTTTATTTCTGCATTATATGATGAAAAATTATTTGAAATAATTTTCAATGATATAGTTTATTTTAATTTGATATATATTATGTTCTATTTTCTATAACTAATGTAGAATTGGTATCATGTCTATATCAAGATCTACATGACTACTAAACAGATCGTTCCTTTGGTATTTGACCATTTTTATTTATTCTAATAAAAACAATTAGACACCAACATTGGGTTACAATACTTGGGGTCATTATATTGATGGGAAAGTGATAAAATATATTACATTTATAAGGTAAATAATTTATAAGAGTTAATATTAAAAAAAATTATGCTTAAAAAAATTCGTTTTCTTAATATTATATATAGAGGATACATTTAAAAAAAATCAATTTTTAAATTCATGAATTGAAATTCGTTTTTGGATTACTCACAGAAAATAAATGTTAGGATATATATTTTTCATTTTTTAAAATTTTGGAATTTTTATAGGAAAAATAAAAAAAAATATTTTAATTTTGTTTCCAATTTTACTAAATCATTATATTATATGCATTCATTGAATTTTGATGAATCACTTTTTTATGAAATTATATAATATATAATATTATGAATCCTTTTAAAATATTAATTGTTATTTATGATCCTATGGTCAATATTTTGATAATTTACATAACATTTTAATGAAATATATTTTAAAAAATTTGGATTAATTTATTAAAACATTATGAAATAATGTTTTTTATTTAGAATAATTTTAATAAATTCTTTTTAATTAATATAAGTATCAAAGATATATGTTTACAATATCTATAGATTATTAAATTATAAAGAGAAATATTTTTTCTCAGTGAATTGGTTTTAGAAAAATGGTCATTATGTGATACAAACGGTGATGATAAGTTAAATTACCCTACATATAAATATTTAATTTGAAAAAATGATTAATATATTTATATATTAAATTTTTCTATTTAATATTCCCAATTTCATATTTGGTTATAAACTTTTGACTTTTAGATTTAATGTCAGTGACCATAATAATGATGAAACTATTATTTTAAAATAATTATTTTACTAATATTGAGGATGTTCTATCAAATGAAATGAATTTAACTCCATAAAATAGGGAATAAAATTTTATGTCTAAACAAATAAATAAGTATATTAACATTAATTTAAATGATAAACAATTATAAGAAATATTAATAATCAATTATGTTAAAATTTTCATTTAAAAAACTGTTTTCTTATACATTTTATATTTTTCATAAAAGAATAATTATTATATATATAATTTAAATTGTAATAAAAATTTATAAATAATATAAAATTCTGCAAAAAAATATTTTTTATGGGATATATATATATTAAAATTTAAAATCACTTAGTTAAAAAACATGTTATATTGATTAAAATAAACTTTTTAAAATGCAAAAACATAATTGTGAAAACCATATTACATGTTTAAGAAATGTAAGGAAATTATTTTTAGTCTTTATAAACGAATGCTTTCCCCACATTACATGACCTCAAAATAATGGATAAATTATATATTGAATTTATTCATGTCATTTCTATATTATAAATGCAGTTAATTGTGACTTTTATCCTCTCTTATTAAAGGGTCGATTTACACCCTTTAAAAAACAAACCAATATTTATAATTACAACTTTAAAATCAGTTCTCTTAATATCCTAAAAACCATATATAAAAATATATAATTTTTGGTTCACTCATAGTTATCCTATGACATTAAAATTCAAGGAATTTTCAAGTGAAAAATCAAGTATCAAATGAAAGTGTTATCTCATATTAAGCTAGATATTATTATTAAGATTACTCTTATATATAATATAACACCATAATAATATGATTACTTAAGTATAATTTTTATAATTATTTTTTTATATATTAGAAGTATAACCCTTATTTATTTATTCCCAAAAAATTTAATAAACAAAACAACAACATTAATGCATTGCATAGAATTTTGCCTCCATGAAGTGACACCATTTTTTACCTATCCATTTTTCGTTGATTGTATTAATGATTATAATGATGAATAAGTTTTATATATACCATTAAATTTTTATTATAAAATTTCTATTTTGATTATAAAATTTAAATTTGGATTATAAAATTTAAATTTAATATTCTTATTCACCTCCACTCATTCATGGGAAATGAGAATGCTAAATTTTCATAAATACGGATTACTACGTTGCCGATGAAATGTATTTTATTTTACATCTATGTTATCATACATTAACAATTTTATTATTTTTTGAATATAGATTATATAAATTTCAAAATAATATCATTATTATTCTTTCATAATGTTATAATGTCAAAATTATCAGAAAATTAACCACACTCAGTCATCTATAAAAAGCATGTTAATGTTGGGGTTGGATTAAAAACCTACCTGAGAAATAAATTATAGTCATATAATAGATGAATATGGTAACGAAACAAATATTATTATTGAAATTTATTAATTTTATGCGGTTTATTATTTTTTCAATAAAAATTATATAATATATTTATCATATTTTTAAAGTATCATGTTCATTCGATAAAATACCAAAAATAATAAAAAAATGATTTCATTATAATTGATATTAACTAAAAAACATATGAAATGAACTAATAATTTCATAAGTCAATATAATATATATATATTAAATTATACAAAAATAAGTATCAAAACAGTAATTTTTATCAAATGGTGGGAAATGAATTCAAAATTAACATTCCTTCCAAAATTATTTTATGTTACTAACACCATATAGTATTAATCATATATGACTAATTAATATACTCATTTTATGATTTTTAGTAAGGATTATAAAATGTTAAATTTTATAGGAATTTTGGGAAATATGAGTATTTTTCAGTAATTTAGTTTTTTATGAGGTTATTGTGTCATCAATTAAGAAATGAGACATGATAATCGTTTCATAGAATAATCATTAAATCTTATGGGACATTTTTATACTATTCAACAAGTTTTTTTTGTTTTGTACATACAACACTATCATAATTTTAATCATTAATTTCTACTATTAAATGATATTAAATGTACTTTTTAGGGTTATACCTATCAGGTAAAGATGATTTAAATTTTACAATGGCTAAAATGGGATTTCAAGACTCTAAATAACATATTTGGGTTATAATTACTCTAATTTTAATATTATTTTGTTTGATTAATTTATTTAGCCTATGAAGATTTTTCATTTTATTTCAATAATCAATTTTGTGGTAATATCATTTGATACTAATGTATATTTTCATTATATTTTTTTAATAAAAATATTTATTATGAATAATTTCAATATTATATTTGGAATTTTCTTCCATATTCATGTTTTATTTGTTATAAATGTTTTCCTTTCTTTAATGGAAACTAAATTATTTTATGTATATAATTATAATTTTCTATATCATCATTTTAAATAAAAGTATTCACTATCCTACTAATGATGTGTGTTTCTAATCAAATGATATTTCAAATAGATCTAATGTTTTTTCCATTCGTCCAAAATATTGAGTTTTACAAATCCCCTTTACATTTTGTTCTAATAACCTTTATATAATTATTAATTTTAATTTATCAATTATTCTTTTTAAAGGTTTTTTTTAATTTTTCACTTATTTTATTGAATTATTTATGAATTTCTATTGATTCTATTATTAGGGAATCATTTTAAAATTAAAATTTTTCAATGTATTTACAATTATATATTTATATTTCTATTTTACATGATTTAATATTAACTTTTTAATATTAAAATATTTATAAGTATTTCAACTTATTTTATTGAAAACATTATGAATTTTTCATTTATTAATAATTATTTATTTATTTTTTTAAAAATTATTATTTATCAATGTACTTTAACTTGTTTTTCAAAAATCATTATATATTTTTCAAGATTACATTATTAAGGATTATCAAAAAATTAAATATTATATATGTAGTATTTCTTTTCTTTTGGGAACCTGCATTATTTTTAATGGAATTTTTATTAAAATTATTTATAATTAGATATTCAGAAGTCTTCATTACCCATTAAAAAATGTTTCTTAACATGATTTTCACTTGAATTAAAATGGATTTAAAAAAAGTTTATATTTTTGCTTATATATTAAAGAACTGTATTATTTGTCATAGATTTCTATCTGTATCACCAATTATAAGTTATTATGATATGATTTCTTTCAAAAAATTAGTTTTTTATATTCAAATATTTTTAAATTACATTATATGTGATGTTATTTATTATTTTAAGAAACCCATTGTTTTTCAAATAGTTTATTTTGTGATGATGAGTTTTTGTTTTTATGGAGAAAAATATTTGGATTATGAGATGGGTGGTACATATGTATCCTAAAAATTAATTGGGAAATTTATTATATCTAAGAGATAGATATTTTAAATGAACATGTTAGTGAGTTGGTATGTTAAAAAAGGGTGACCTTAATAGCGTTGAAATCAAACCACATATTATATGTCTATGGGTTATAAATAATTTTGGATTAAAAAGTATGAATTTTATTTAGTTAAAATATTGAAATTGATTTATATGAGAATAGTTTAGAGATTAAATAGTTTCATAATAAGGAAGATTTTTGGGGCTTGTGAAAACTCACAGTTTTACATGTTAGAAGCTTAGAAAGTGGATAGATTCATTAAAATAAGAAGTAATATGTTTTTTATTGCAAATTCATTTTAATGTTATTTATCATTTCAAGAAATTTTTACAAGATTATTCCTTATTTTTATGATATTATACACTTTTCTATCATGATCAAATGTTGTATGGTAACTTATATTTTTAAGAGAGTTAATTTCATTTATATTTCCTTAATGATCTTGTAGTATTATTATATTTCTCCATAAAATTTCTTTTTATTATATGCGGCCTTAGATATTTTGTTTATGTTATTTATATAATTATAAAATTCTCTATTTTTATGATCTAATAAATTGTTATATATTTTTCCCTTTATTTACAATTTGATAACAACCCATTTATATGATTCTAAACCCATGAATATAAAGATGAAATTAAATTCTGAGAATTATATGAAGTCTCGAGTGGAGGAATAATGTGGATAAAATATTTCAAGTGTTGTAAAATATAATATAATATATATAATATTTATGAAAATAAACCTTTTAGTATGTGGAGTGTGTGACTATTTATGATATGTATTATTTTAATCATGTGGGTAATGTATAATTTAAACAGTGTTTACCTTGGTTCTCTATAGTTGGAATCTAAGAAGTGTCTAGTAAATGTATACATTTGTATAGTTATTTTTGTTGATTAGATTATTAAAACATGGTTAAAACCCAAGATATGAGTTGATGTATATGATGACATACTAAAATATTGGTAAGTGGTTTTTTGAGAAACATATCCCTGTCAGCATATTGGTAGGTGGATGTTGAATATATGCACCTACGAGTAATGTGCCTCAAAAGGGTAGTTTTAACATTGATTTGATCATCCCCATAATTCATGAAGTGTGATCCTAAGTCTAAACATTATTATAGACACTCCTATGGGATATTATTTGATTCATTTCATACTATTTACAAACCATTATGATGAATTTATTTCTTAATTAAAATATTGGATAAGGTTAATAAATATGAGAGATAAAAACATAATGTATCCTAGTTAGATTCGAGAGAGATATTGGATTGAAAATTCATGAAAAAAATTAAAAATTAAATTATCGCGATTTTATTTGAAGGTTTATTTAGAAAAAGATTTTGTGGATTGATCCATCATATTAATATATTCTAATTATTTAGGATATTATCATAACCATTTTTTTTTATTTTTTTGAAATTGGATCACAGAGATGATGCTCAGAATGTTATGTATACTAAATCACTATTTAATATATAAAAATAATGGATAATACCTAAGTAGAAGAATAATAGTATATGCTTGTTATGATAGAAATGTGAGTTTACTACTCATGCCTTTGGTAAAGGGGATGGTATCATATTAAAAACTCAGTCTAGATTCTAATAAATATTATAATTAGTTATGTGATATATTTTGATGATATTCTGATATGTTCTAAAAAATATTGACAAATTTTCAAAACATATAAGTATTTTTCTTAAGTATCATTTAATTGTTTGTTTGATACCTTATGTATATGGTATTAGAAATGCAGAGAATTGATTTTATAGAAAATATATATTTTTGTTGATAACTATTAAAGAACACAAAATTAAGGGATTGATGGGTTTTAGTATTTTTATATGTTTAATATAATGATAATAAATGGTTGGGTGACTTTTAGAATGTACGTTATGTAGTATCGTTATCCTTGAGATTCATGATAATTCATTTTTGTTGAGGATTAAAACCTTTTTGGAGTATGTTATATAATGTATAGTGTGACATTTAATGTAATAGTAATATTTCTTGAGTATTAATGATATAATTAATTTTTGGAATAATACTTAATTTAATTACTTATTTATGACTTGGTGAATAAGTTGTTTTGGGGAAGGTATACACTAGGGAATATATGATTATGGTAAAACACATAAACATTGTATGTGAAATTTTAAGTACCATTTTAAATATTAATATAGTAATGTACATGTCATATTCATTTCCTTGTCTAGATTAATAAACATGTTATGAATACCCTCATATTCCTCCATTAGAAAATAATAATTAAAATTGCGAGGATATAATTTACTTATTGGTGGTAAAATGTAACAACGATAGATTTTTTATCCTTCAAAATACATACTATGTTATATATCTTCGTTCATACCATACACCCAACCAAAAAAATACAACATATTAATAATAAATTATAAATAATTATTTAATAAACATCATGATGGTAAAATATTATTGTTTATTACATTTAGATGATAAAAAATTAATATTATTTATGATTGAAATGAATTTTTTTCAATTAATGATTGTTTCTCTGTATTTTATAAAATTTTTAAGATAAATTTAAAAAATCTCGAATATAAATTTTATAAATTATTATAAATTTATAAATACATTAAAAAAATTCGAATTGGATATATTTTTTAGACATTTGATTTTTTTTAATTTTATGTCAATTATAAAAAAATTATATTTTATTAACCACATCACTTAAAAAAATTAATTTATTCTATTATTAAAATGAATTTTTTTTAAACATTTTCCATTAAAATATTATTATATATTATAGGATAAAAATTGAAAATACTTGGTTTAATGTATAAATTCATGATAAATATTTTGAAAATTAATTTTCCATTTTAATGAAAATGGTTTTTTGACTACTTTGATTAATTAATTAAAACATGATGAACGAAATTTATTGATTTATTTTATTATTTAATTAATAGATTTTTTAGGGTAATAATTTTTTTAAATTCATTGGAATAAATTTTATTTAATATTCTTTCAATATCATAAATATTTTTTCGTAAAATAATGTTTTCCTAATATTATTTTTTAAGTGATACATTTGCTAATGTTAGGATAAATTTCCTTAATCATAGAATGTTAAATTGATAAAATTATTCTAATTTAGGTTGTGGTTCATTGATTGATGTTGGTGGTAGATGATATATTCTTATGTAAGAACATAGTTTCATGATATTAATAGTGACCTTAATGTTTTTATGATGGTGTTTGTTTTTTGATATCACTAGTGTAGCATTGTGTATGGATACTATATAAAGGTATTATTTATAATATTCATGCACACACCACCAATTATGTGTAACGTAAGTGACACCTATAGACTCTAGGAGGGGTTTTACATAACATCAATGGTAAGGAGGATATAAATGGTTGAATACCACCTCGTTCCCATTGACCATTCAGCTATATCATCTGGTTATATAGGATTTGGATAATGATGTAAATGGAGGGGGTAAAGCTTAGTAGGTGGAGGAAACATGCTTGATGTTCCAAAAATTCATGATTTCTTATAGCCCTAGTTACTAAATACATGGAATGTGGTTTCTAAAATGATATTTGATATTTTTTTAGAAGACATGTTATATGATTAGTGTAATCCATTGGGGATACTGAATGGATGAGAGAAAATTATGTTATCTTAATTGGTGAGAGTGGAAAATAATTTATTGAAGTTGTTACCGGGAACCATAATCTAAATTCATGTTATATTACATTCTTATCATTGAATCATTATTCATTAAGTGAGCCTTTGTGTTTTTGGGATACAATCTAACTTATGTAGGTGTTGGTTAGTTTAGATTTTTATTCACTAGGTTGTTAATAATATATTTTGATCCATTCAGGAAAGATTATGTGTATGATACTACAATGTAAATATTTTTTATGAAATACACTTTTATGTAATCTTTTTAATGTTTTTATGTGTCCATTTTTGATTGTGTTGGATAATGGTAGCTTATATCTTGGGTTATTTTTTATGATTCCACAAGATTAAGATTTTTTTATTGTTTTATCATTGGAGATATTTTTTTATGTTCATTCAAAGAGAATATTTATTGTTGTAGATTTTGTATTATTACTTTTATATAATAGTTGATTTTATAGAAGTCTTATATGATTATCTAGGGATATGTATTCTAATGTACCCCATTTAATTTTTTAGTCCCTTGGTGATAGTTGCCAACTTATCTTCTACTGGAGGTAAGACATGGGGGCCACTACCACTCTTCACTGTTTAACTAGGATGGGTAGTAGTGGAGGTGTGGGGGTTGTGATAGTGTGTTACAAATGTTGTGGGTTGAAATACATTGGGGAGATTGGTGTTAGGAACTAGTGATTACTATATATATAATCATGTTAGTAGTGTTATACATATATATCATGAAATGATAAAAATGGAGATCACCTAGGACACATGGTTTGAGGGCCCCTGTGATATAACACAAGGACTGTATATTCTTCAAATTCATTAGGAAAATGGGACATAGTTTTGTGGTAAAAATATAGGATAGGTTCCTACATCATAAATAATTTAGTGTTTTTGAATGGGGTTGTTTATGTAAAAAATAAATTAATAAAATAAACAAAAATAATACCTTACTATTAGTCTAAATTAATATTCCTTTTATTAAATAGATACTAGTTTGTTTTCAAACACATGTTGTCCATGTTAGAGAAGTTAAGCATGTTTTCCATGTTGTTAATTGGAGGGTTGTCCCCAATCCATAGGATGAGTATTGGAAAGATTCAATGTGTTCCTTCAAGAGTAGATCCTAAAATGTATGTGGGGTGAATCTCTAATCATGAGATGATGCATTGTCATGTGAAGTTTGATATCACTTTTGTATTGATTCAAATTTGATATGTGTACTGCGTTTCCCTATATGTTTCCCTATTATGTGGTCAACTACATTACAGATGGAATTTGTGTATAAGGGTGAATTAGGATACTGATGTACACTAATGTGATTTATATTAGGATTTTGAGGCTTTCTTACTTATTAATGATGTTAAGGGAGACAAATATGATTGATTTATTATGCATTCAGTAGGGTACTATAATTTTTTCACACATGTAAATTATTTTTATGAACCTTTTATTACTTTCACCAGACATATTTCCATATGATGAGTCCCATACACAACACCTAGAAGAGATTCTACACCCAAAAAATTACTCTGTAATCTCCAAAATTATATTATATTTTTATTTGGATGTGTTGAAGATAAAATCGGTGATAGATATGGTGTATGAGTAGGATATATCATCCATATAATTGATTTATTAGTGACATATGAATATAAATATGTTAGATTGAGGTTTATAAGTTATTTGTTCATTTAGGTTTCAATCAACAAGAAAATGGAACCAAAATCTAAAATTGATTTTTTTTAGTGATGGATGTTCTTATACATTTACCAAGAGATTTCATGTGTTGTTATTTGGTGGTGTTGGTCATTGTCATTAAATAAATTAGTTTAACTCATTATTATATATTCCTTGTGCTTTAGGTGATATGATCACTTTCCTTCAGTAGATGAATTTATCCATGATGTAGTCTCATTTATAAAACCTTACAGCTTATGTTTTGCTTCATTTTCAGTAGTATTATGATCATCCATGTGGAGGTGGAGTTGGTAGAGAGAATACGCATGTGATCCCTCTCAATTAGGGACCCAGAATGATGAATAGAAGTGGGGGCCATCCAAATCAATGTTAACTAAGGCTATATATATTGGATGGATTATAAAATGCCAAAAAGGCCAACTATTGTAGATGTTTGACCAATTTTTTATCAACCCAAGATTTAAAATTCTCTATATCTATTGATGTTCATTAATTTATTTCATCCACTATTTTCTATGCACTGGTACTAGAAGATGATATCCATCTCATTCCATTACTATTATCCAATATATTTAGAGACAATGTAAGATTGTCTGATGTATTATGGGGCTACATATTTATTTTGGGGAAACATTATTTGTTGGGAGATTTATCAGTGATTCAAAGATAACTATATAATATAATTATGGGAATGGATTGGATATATTCCTTTCTAATAATTATTGAATGGTTCTAGAGGAGGGCTTATTTTTCTAATGTGGTACGGAAACATGTGGTCATTTCTATTGAGAAAGGTCTATGTAGGTGATTTTGGAGAAAATATACCCTATCATCACTGATGTCTGAGAGTTCGATAAATTTAGCGAGGTTTTAGGCGGAGGAGGCCCCTAGATTTGATGTTGTGTTTTTGTTGTTTTAATATATGATTCTCTAACACTACCCCTCAATGTAATTTTGAGATTGTAAGTGTTAAATTACGGCTTCTACAAAAAAAATTTATGGGACTATATCTAATGATAAATTTTTTTTCAGTAATAGAAACAAAATTGATGATCAGATGTAAAAAGGATTTATCACGCCTTGTGTGTTTCTGTGTGGAGATATAGTTTTTGTAGAGAAGGTGGTTGATAGTCTGAGGATGTTCATATACTAACAATGTATTAATTATTTGAGGATCAAGAATCATTCCCTATAATAGGAATTTATGATCTCTTTGACCAGTTATGAGTGGCTAGCTAGTTTTCTAGGATAAATTGGTGGTAAGGATATAATTAGTGGGGGTAAAATTGGTGGATATCCTTATGATAGATATCTGATACGGGTATAGGAACTATGAGTTTTTATTCAAGATGTGGGGTTCCAAAAAAGAACAATCTATTTTTGTGGCCCCCATGAACTCATTATATTCTGATTTCTTGGAATAGGTCAGGTCATGTTAATTAATTATATCCTCACATACTCGAGATCAGTAGAAAATCATGTTGATCGAATGATGATATTTTTTTAAATCTTCCATTCCACGTGTTATAATAGAAATTATCAAACAACCTTTTTTGGACATGGGAGGTTCTTTTATTTGACAATTTAGTTCCCATCAGTGATTAATTATGGATTACACAAAATCTAAAATAGTTCTTTCTTGGTTAGTAACCCAAAATGTGGAAGACATTAATATCTTATTTTGTCTTCATGGTGTATATTGGAGGATATTATTTAATTTAATTAGATTTTAGGACACGATACACCCAAAATAAGAAGTATTATGCTTTAATTTAGAGTGATCGATATTGGAAATCATTGAAATACATGATGTATTAGTTTTTCAGGGGCCCATTCCATTGTTTTTCAAAGGAGGTCATATTGTTTGAAGAGATTTATAATTCATCCCATATAGGTTTTGGCCGAATATTTATAAAATAATGGGAAATGATCTCTTATGGGTCTTGTTAGTTTTACACCCATTATAGTGACAACGCCACCAATTATATTGGGATGAACAAGAATATGCTTTCCCAAAAAATATTGGGACATTACATTGTTAGGGGATAATTTTTGATCTTGTAGGAACATAAAATCCTAACGTATAAATTTTATGATTCTGACTTGTATCTTTGAACATATAGGTGGACGGATTTTATCCATGAAAAAAATATTGTCGAATTATCCAAAAAAAATTATAATCATAGAAGAAATATTGATAAAAAATTGTTAAAATTTGGATATCAGGGGGTAATGGAGGTTGTAGTAAGCAAGAATATTGGAGTAGAGGAGGTTAATGGTATAGGATACCAATTATATATGACAGTAGAGACTACTTTATTGTAGAAGATGTTGAAGACTTAATGGGGTGAATCAAATGAAATGGTGATGTGTGACCATTTCACTTATATTGATTCCCAATTAACATAGTTAAAGAATTGTCTATAGAGGGTAATGTTCTAGGGAAGGATCCTCGTCCTCATAAAGATACATGAAGAACTCTTATGTGAAATTCATATCTCACCATTATTGGTGGTCCACTACATATCTGAGATGTATCATGGAATGCAGAAGTAGATTTAGGGTCCACGTATGATGTAGTCAGTGGAAGAGTGTATGGCACAATGTAAAGTCATTCATTAGGTTATGAAAGATTATCATGTCCATGGTGGTTTGAATTATCCCTTGGGTATCGGAAAATTGATGAAGGATTAAATCTTGATATATATCATCTTAAGGGTACCAATGATTTATGGTGGATATGATGTCATACAGATGTTCATGGATTGGTTAAGGAATTCATCTCACATTCCAGTGATCTGAGAATCATGTACCATGGTAGTAAATCTAATGAATAATGTAGATGATGCAATGAGGGTTTATAGATGAATATAGGATATAATATATTATTTATAACCTTATATTATATCGTATGTATGGAAGGGATTATATAGAACAATTGACTCTCAATTTTGACTTAGAAGTACTTTCAAATGATATTCAAATAAGAATATGTAATATACATTATTTTCTAGGTACGATATGGTTTTGGCATGCATTTTTTAGTTTGGTGGGTCATGGGTATAACAACTGACTATAGTTATTCTTTCCTACAATAAAATATACCAATCAAAAACTATTATGGACAACATTGATTCATTTTATGGAGGAACTGTTTGACACACATTTATCTGGAACGAGATTGGATATTGACATGTTTGTGATCCTGATGTGGTGCATAGCACAATAGATATGATCAATGTGATTTATAAATGGATGAAGTTATAAAAGTGCCATAATAAGTATTATATTTACCAATAAAATATATCATTGAATTTAATGTTTGAACACCATGTTTTTTTAAATGTTTCCTCTCAATGTGGAAAAAATATGTTTGTTTCGGGATGAAAATTTTCAAGCTACTTTTGTTAGAAAATTCTATATGTTGTAGTATGTTGGATATGTGTCTTATTAGCTTGTGTTAACCCTATAACTAGAAAAATATCACAATTTATTAAAATTATCCATGTTTCTCAGGTAACATCATTAAGGTTCCTATATCATTCATTTTTTTGATTCACACATCAAGGATGACATAACATTCATATAATGAACAATAGTGATTCATGACTTATAGGTGTAGTTTTTGCAAGTCTTTTCAATCCTTAAGGTATTAGTTATAAAAGGGAATTATAGTTTGGATGAGTGTATTTGGGATTATATTTTGCAGATGATCCCATAGTACCAAGATTTTTTTCCCATATGTTTTTTCTATTTTTTTATGAGACATTTATTATTATTGTTTTACTTATAGATATTTTTTTTTGAGATCCTATTGTTGTATTTTGAGGCTTGGTTTCATTATTATTTGAAATTTACCTCCAAACAGAGTGTTTTAGTGGATTCTAGTGGATGGTTATTCATTTAAATTTCTTTTTATTTTAATTATATTGGAATAAAAATGGTTAAAAATACTAATTTTAATTTTGAAGATTATGATCTCCCATTACATTAATATTTTTTATGTTTGGGATCCTTGAATAATTATGGGCATGAGATAGAATGAACTAGATTAAAATATATATATACAAATTGGGTATTAATTCTATGAAACACTGGTTCATGGTATGTTATTTTTTATATGTTGGTTTTATGTCTATTTCTAGTGTCTCATCTGGGTGTAACTCATTACATGAAATTATGTTCAAATCATGAATGATCATGTAGAAGTTTTGGAGGATCTATATTAAATTTTTTCCCAACATGAGTTATGTATTACCCATGTTAAATCTGTCCTTTTTTACTACATCAAATAACTTGTTTTTCAGTTTATATGAACCGTGTGAGGTTTGTGGAATGAACTTTATATTCATGACATAAATGTTCTTTACTTTTGGCTATCCATATAGACAAATATTCCTTTAGTCTCCCTCTATTCCCATTATGTTCTATTTACTTTTAGGGGACTATTATTTTATTTCTAGATCATTGTAATCCTTCTACATTTTGATTTCACACTCATATTTTATAGTTTCAATGTGTGTGATACGTTGTGATTTATTAATATTTTTGTTGAGTAACTCTATGTTTGTTTCAGGATCTATAATACTAATGTTTTTTTTTTGATTTGGGGTTTATTGAGTAGTGACATAGATAATAAATAATTGTGTCTTAGAATTATCTTATGAAAATTTATGTTGCTGATTCCATGATGTTTATCTATTATGTCTATTGATTTAAAAAGATAGTCAGGAATATAAATTTCAAGTATGGGATTAAATTTATCTCTCATTTATATGAATCTATAGAATTATCATTATTTTACAATATCATTGATGGATAGTGTCAGTTTTGATAATAAATATAATAAACTACACTAATTAAATTGAAAGGATATTGTTGGATAAGATTTTCATTACAAGTTATCATTGAGTTAATCATTCTTGTTAATGTTATTATTATTGTTTTTTTGTTGATACCATATCGTGATTTATATGGAATTATTATTTGTAGTAGTAGAATGATTTGAGAATAACCATTAAATTGATATATAAATAAATTCTATAAATGAAAATAATATATATAATATACATTTTTTATTATTGATTTTTTTGTGGGTGTCTTTGGAGACTTAGCTTCTTGTGTATTGGTGCTCGTGGTTTTGTGTGGCTAAGTGAACTTTATTGTGCTACATGGGAGGACTTAATTGATTTCAAAATTGAGATCTTGGTTAGGATAAATAAATATAGAATTGAAATTTATATGTAGCAGTTTAGTTGAAATGAAATTTTTTTGACATATATAAATCTGCTAATGGGTAAATAAATCATTACTGTGTATTTATAATAATTATTATATGAATTAGTATGGGTTGATATATTGTTAAATAAAGTTCTGGGAAATTAAATTCAGGTAGTGGTTTATTTTTTTTCTTCCTTATATATAGATATTGGTAAACAATATCTATACTGGTATTATGGTGGTGGTGGAATTATTTCCTATGTGAACTCATAGGTGTGGGATTGTATAATAATACTATAGAAATTTATTTATTATGAACTTTCAATGCATGTATCCCAAAAATGGGAACCTAAATGAAATATAGAGTCTATGGGGTTTTCCAATTTAATATCAAAGAGGGGAGAATATAGTTTTATTACTACATCCTACTCTTCACTCTCTCATTAGAAGTATCTACAAGTTATTCTATTAGTGGATGTTTATAAATGTGGTGGGGGTCATTCATTATAGGAGGAAGACAATGATATTGTTTTTTACACATTCATGTAACCCAAATTCTTGGATACCAAATACATTCAATAAGTTTAGTGTCGTGGGAATTTGTTAATGGTTTGTTCCATAATACTTGATATAAGGTAGGAGTTTACAATTGTGGAAATGGGAGGGATGGGGGGAAAGGATGTCTTATCATTGGTGGAGTGTTGAAAATCTATGGGTAACTATTTATAGTGAATATTATTCAATATTCCTATGTAATTAATCTCTACTCATTGATTCCTTATTTTGTTAGTTATCCCTTGTGGGTTTGGGGGACATGTTCACCATTGTATGTAACCACCTGAGAATTTATTTCATTAAAATACATACTATGATAAATAACTTCTATCATATACTACTCCCATTGTAAAAAAACAAAAACATATTAAGATGAAATTACAAATAAATCTGTAATAAAAATATAAATTTTACATCCCAAAAAATTTATATGAATTGTTTTTTAAAAAATGTAGAATGTGCACATAGAAACAAATTTATCAAAATAATAAAGTATTTTTCTTTTAAATTTAATATCTTTGATAAATTACATAACAGAAAACCGTAATCCTAAATGAAAAATGGTGTAGTATAAATTTATGACTGTGATGTTAAATTAGCAGTTGTTAATAGTACTAATTAAATTATGAACATTATAGTTATATATTCATTAAAAAATAAGAAATTTTTTCTTGGACATAAATATTTTTTTCTAAAAGACGGTTTAGTCTCACTTTGAAAACATAATTTAAAATTTATTATTAAAAAATTTCGAAATATTATATTAATAAATATTCATAATTTATAAAACATAAATGTAAAAATTATATTAGGGTGGGTTTTTGATAATTTTCTGAAAAGATTAATTATTTGATCAATAGTTAAAAATATTGAATTTTAGTCCAAAGAATCATTTTATTTTAAATTATGTTTAATGAAAAATTATATCTTAAATAGGTTTTATTTTTAAATTAATTCAATTATATGTCAATTAATGCAATTTTTTTAGTTTATTAATTTCTACATGATGTTTTGATATAAAAATATTGTAACCCTTTGATTGTTTTATCTTTCAAACCCCTTTTTCATCATGTATCCCAGATTATTAGCAAATTATAAATTTCCAATTTGTTAATGTAATGTTTAAAAAATTGATTCCATATTTGGAATTATCTTAATATATATTATCTAAAACTTTAAAAATAATTTCAGTCTAAAATTAATAGTGAAAATCATGAAAATTAATTATCTTAGTTTTGGGAAAAATCTATTTACCTGGGGTTAATCTAAAATGTTATGAGTTAAAAAAAACTTATAAAATTGTTTAAAATAAATTTTATGGAACTATTTAGACTATATAAATTTTAAAATTTAAAATATTTTAATTTTGAACCTTTTGTAATTTTAATGACATTGGTACACCAATTTTATTTCAAAATATTACATGCCTATCACTCACCTCACCTATAAAAGGCCACCCTTATCCAATATTATACACACCTTCAAACCCTTTTGGTTCTACCAAGGCCTTCCAAAATATAATATCAAATTTATTACCTTAATCATTAAATCCATAAAGTTTACATAGATTCAACCCTAGAATCATTTTGTTGCATGTCTAAGGAGGTTACCCAAAGATGAGATTACATTCTATAACTAGTGTTTTTAATTTATTTTATCCTCTCAATCCATGAATTATAATTAAAACCTGATTATATAATAATCAGAGTATATTTTATATAATGATATGTTTTTATGTTTTTATAATTGTATAAATCATCCACACATCCATCTAATGGGTTATGAAATCATAATTTGTTTGTGTGGTTGACTACTGCATCGTGAACTGATTTCATTTTTTTCCAATACATCCTATCATAGTTTGGGTATAATGATTGATGTAATATATATATATATATATATTATATATATATATATCATTTTTATAAATTTGGATTCATTATAACATATATAATACTATACATTACATTACATAGAGGATGTGGTAATGTCACTAGTGTGTACGGAAGACTATAACCTCGCAGAGCGATGTGATTCATAATTCACTAACAAATTACATCAGATATGATAATGGTAAATCTAATTAATATATGTAATTTAAATTAAATATATATTATATTAATTACATATTTATCAGTCTAAATATATAATACAAAATATTTATTTTTATCATTTCACTCAAATATAGATGATAACATCTTTCATATACCGATGGACTACTATCACCACAAAGTATTGTGGATATTTTTTCATCAATACATTAAATGGATATAATATATAAATAAATATAAATAAATAATATGTAATTTATGAAATTATTATAATATTTTAACTACAAAATAATTTTTTCATCATTTCCCACATTATCTGTGGAAAATGGAAATGTTACTCAAACTTATATACGAACTGAAATCTTCATGATCAAACCATAATTCATTTTATGAAATAATATTTCATTATTGTTATTAAAAGTATACTTGATGTATAAATATAATAAATATTTAATTAATATAATAAATATTATGTAACTATATAGTATACACATTTAGTAGTGCACTCATGACAAACCATGAATGATAAAACATGGTAATTAATACCAAATAATTAATATAATGAAATAATATTAAAAAAAGGTTGATATGTTCTCATAAAATAGTCACATATGATAGTATAAATATTTATATATTTTTTGATAAGTTAATAAAATTTCTATAACCACTTTACATGAGTCTAAATATGGTTTTACCAAATAGAAGTATGATGTGTGAGAATTCATCTCAATTTCCAATCACTATGGAATATTGTATTGATTTGAACCTAATTTATTTTATTCGGCATATATATTTACCTTTTTATATGTAATAACATGATTAATAAATAATTCATAAATCATTTTATTTTACATTTTTATTCGAATTATTCCATCCATGGGTAATTGACATAAAATTTATCATGTGGTAACATTTATTGTAAAATGTCATATTATTTGATGATTGTTAACATTATCATTTGTCAATAGCTTCCTGGTGATGAATATTCATATTAAATTACATTTCTTATATATATCTATATTATTCTATGATGGATATGATTATTTCCAAAAATGTATAACATTGTTATATGTAGTGTGTATACTAAATTCTATCTGATTAACATGGAAAATATTGATTAGTCAGTATCCTTTGTTCAATATGCATATTTGATGATAAGACGTGATATTCATGAATTAAATATATAATTTTATATATGAGGGATTATTTGTACATGTTTGTATGGGTAGTTCTATGTTATAGATAGACCCTTGAGGCATCCACAGGACTCATGAGATAAATTAGATGTCCAAATTAAACATGTTTCTAACTGTGATTTTAATATATCATGAGGAATGATCTTGATGGTAGACGTATCATAATGCTAAATATCATGATTTAAATAAATTTATATTTTACATAATTGAGAAATTATTTATTATTTATATCCATTTTTTTCTCTATTATATTATCTTTAGAATCATTTCATTCACATTTATTGATTAAACAGCTTCCGTTTTTTATTTTGTTCCTTTCCATATTGATTATTCATTTTGTTTTACTATCTTTCAAGTTATATAATTGTAATGTGTGTTCTATTATATTTTTCATTCATGTTGATTGTTCATATTGATCCATGATATCATCTAATGTACATTAATCTTACTAGTCATTTAGGGTAACCTTATTTTTTTCCATTTACCCATGATATGATGAAGAATTATTAGAATTAGTTTTTTTTGATGTAGTTCATTTGATTTTTTTATGTATTGCTTTTTTCTTCTCTTCCAAATGATAAATGGATATCATTAATATATTTGGTTCTTCAGAACTATAAAAGGGATCATCCATTCATGATTTAACCCCTTGTATCAATGAAAATTTAATAAATTAAAAAACCTTCTCTAGACCACTAGATTTTGGGTCATTACAGTTTTTATCAGAGTAAATTTAGGGAAAATATTCCGAACTATTTATAGGATAAAATATATAAGTGAACATAATCCAATGATTTACATTATATATATATATAATAATATCCTAATTTTTAAAAAAACATATTTATGTGCCTTTCTATCAAAAGATCCATATTTTTATGCTATAAGTGTATGTGGTTATGATATAGAAGTACATTGGGGTAATACTACAAAATCGTGCCCTGGGATTTACTAGAACATCACCTACAAAATTAAAATGTGCATTGTTGTGAACCTGATTTGATAGTCCTAGGGGATATTCTTAATATAATTCACAATTTCATTAAGAACCTTTATGAAGGATGTGAAAATAGAGATATCACTAAAGAAACCATGTTATGATTATGAGAATATATATGAATAAATATTTCTATTTATGATAATTATTTCACTAGTTTCAATTTTATAAATTATTTTTCATAAGGTTAAGATATAATTTAACTTATTCACTACTAAAAAAATGGGTTTATCCAGCCCTAAGGCATTAACATATCCACCAAAAAGAGCTGTTAAATAACCCCTATGTTAGATCTTTTTTAAGATCATTTAATAGAGGGTCTCTATTGGTGCTAAAATGATTTTGTTAATGCGGGACCATTGTTAGAGCTTTTTTACAATTGTTGGTACGGAAATTTCTCAGCACTTTTCCAGAACTGAAGATAAAAACCATTTTTTTTCAGCACTTTTTTACAAGCGCTCATAAAATAATACATCACACAAATTATATTTCATTATTACTAATATATAAATATATAAATATATTTAAACTAATATAAATATAATATATTTTTGTTTAAAATATGGTTTTGAAAAGGTAAATAAACCTTTACGGATTATATATAATATATTTACTGAAAGTGTCTTATAAAATAACTAAAAAATATTTTTATTTAATAATTTTCTTATTATTATAGGTTAATAATTATTTAATATCAATTAAAAGATAAAAAATAAAAATAATTAACAAAAACTAATATAATAAGTTGAAAATGTAACTCAAACATCAAACAACCATAAATTTTGATTTGTGTTTCCATTTGGGAACTATAACATGTGAAATCAAAGCCTACTAAAAACAATACACTATGTTGTTATGTGACCCACTCTTCAAATATTTTCTCCATGTTTCCCTAGTATGGATCAAAGGGCCTTCGAAATAGATTTTTTAGTCGCTGACCCCAATTTCATAAAATTCAAAGTGCTATAACTTTTGATACAGGTCTTCATTCAGCCTATACTTTATATCATATCTATGCTCATTTCATGGTCTTCAGATTTAATGGTTCAAGAAATAAAAAAGGACTTTCGGGTTATATTTTATGTTCATTTTAGTGTGTTTAGGGTTTTTAATGATTCTGAATGTTTTAGGGTTTATTTATTTATTTATATATTATTTATTTATTATTAATATATTTATTATTTATTTATTATTTATTTAATATTATTTATTTATTTACTTATTTATTTATTAATATTTTATCTAATTTTTTTAATTTATTCCTTTTTATTTTATAGGTTTTATTTATTATTTATTATTTTATTTCATTATTTATTTATATAATTTTTGTATATTTTTTAAGAATAATTATATATATATATAAATATATCTTTAAACAGATTGAAAAACAATATGGTGTAGTGGTAAATGTGATCCATATTTAATGGGGGGTGTAGAGTTCGAATCCAGGTAGGTGCGCATGATACTTGAAATTCTCAAAGCGTTGATATTGAGGGGGAGGAAAGATACACTAATAAAGGGGGCTAGAGGGCTATTAAAGGGGTCATGGATTCGTTTATAAATGGTTCAGATAGTCATGTACATCCTAATAAAAATTTACCCCCTTTAACAGTGTTATTAATGGCACCATATAACTGTGTTTTTTATCAATGTTAAATGGGCCCATTTACAATGCAAAAAATGATGTTAAAAGACCCTTTTCACAGCACTTATTTAGTGCTATTAAATGATTTGGTCTTTTAATCATGGTCAAATTATCAATTTTTTAGCACTGATAAAGTAATATGATAACACTGTTAAAGGAATTGTTTGTAGTAGTGATTCTAGAATTTTCAAATGGTTCATATAAAAAGTAATGGTATCTGTATCAATGTAATTGATCAAAATAGTATGATTGATCATTTCATTTTTCTGATTAAGGAAATAATTAATATGGAACTAGTCTTGAAAATATTATCCAATAATTAAGACATAGTATCATGTACTAAAGAGATAAAAAAATAAATCTATAAGTATTATGGAAATAGAAGATATCAAGGGGGAAATAGGATAGAATACAGAATTATAGATTGATGTAAAAAGGGAAAGAAGGATTATCCCCATGTGATAATTATGGAAATAAAAATAATGGTACTTTCTTATTGTGAATATATGTTTTTTATATGTGTGGAAAAAAAGAAAAACATGATCGTGATTTTAAGGTCATGAAAAATGTTTCCGTTATTCAATGATTCCACTGTAAGTGGATAAAGTGAAATTAAAACGAATTATTTAACCATCAAAGTAATATACCTCAAAAGTTTCTAATAGAACATGGTCAATACTATGTTATTACAACATATAAATTTTAATGATTAATGTTTTTATATTTTTGATTCATTAATTATGTCATATGATTATTTTATTTATGATTTCCAGGTATAATAGTTTGAATTGAATTATAGTAATTTTTCATTATAGATTTTTAAATGTATATTTAATGACACTAATATACAAGAAAAATTAATTCCGGAAATTTAAAATTCATTAGAAACATAGGATTTAAGGAAATATAACCAATAATATATTTTTATTTTTTATATAATGATTTTGGGTTAAAGATATTATTGATATGAATAAAGTAAATTGGATGGTACAGACTACATTATAAAAAAATTATTCATTTGTTGAAATATTTATTTTTGAAATAATTGATAGAGTTGAATAATTTTTTGTATTTATGAAAAATATCCACAAAAAGTGTTTTATTTAATGAATAAGAAAGAATTCATGTTTCTAATTTGGTTTTATGGTAATTTGGGTTATTACCAAGTTTTAAAAAAATAGGATGAAGTTATTCACATGATTTTATTTAATAATTATGATAAACTTCATCCTATTTTGATTATTAATGTCTTGTTAATTATAGAAATTTCACTCCCCCATTTCTAGTGTTTTGGATCTTGTTCTTTTGTAGTGGTCATATGGATACTGATTTATGAAATAGTTAATATTTTTTCATATCATATAACCTTTATTAACCATTTTTTGGTAATATTAACTACTGATAGAAAAATTAAATATCATTTATGGGATATATTAGTTCTTTAGAAAAAAAAATTGATCATTTCTTAGTGTAGGATATGAAGTCAAAATTGATAAAAGAAAAACTAAAATCCCGAGATTATGTTTATTAAATGGAGGAAAATCAAGTGTGTATATCATCCCTTAAAAATACATCAACATTATGAAATATCGCAAAATAAAATTTTATTCTATTAACATATCATATGGTGATATCAATGAAATTTTCACATATTTTGGGTTCTGGTTTCATGGTACCAGATTCATAAAATAAAATTCATTATTTTATGATCAATGATATTTGTCAGTCCCCATCATTTGTTTGACTAAATGCTTTTCATCTGTGTAAAAAACCTTACATACTAACTATTCTATCCTATGTAGAAACAATTTCATTTGGTATTCCATATGTCATTTTTACTTCCCTTTAATTATTATTACTATGATATTTTATTAACTATTTTTCCAATGTGTTTTTCTTACAATGATATTTTCAACTATCAATGCCATGATCTGTTAATACAATATCAAATTTTGAGGAATAAAATTATTTTAGCAGGGGAGAATGTAAAAATAGATAATTATAAAATAATATTATTTTATTTTATTGAGTATGTGATACATAACACTATGCATAAAAATTCAGGATATATATTTCTATAAATACTAACTCATTGATAATTTTTGAAACACGCGACACCGAGTCTATATGAAGAATAAAATTCCATACCTCTATATTCAATTCATTAAATTAAAGGGTCCGAATAGTACTACTTTAATTTTTAAAATTACTGTTATTTTTTAATTATAAATAAAATATCAATCATTTTAATGAAAAAATTGATTTCTGAAAAAACTACGATTTTCTAAATGACGGTTCTTTCACTTTTTTGGTAACACAATTTAAAATTATATTTTAACACTTTTATAAAAAAATTATGAAAAATTTAAATTATATTTTGATATTAAATTATAATATTTATCTCTGGTTATGTTATTTAAAATTTATGAAAAATACTTTATAATGAATAGTGTAAAATATGAAATATTATTTAAAACCCACCTCTTAATATAAATTAATTATAAAGATAAATTATATTATATATTTGTTTTTAACTCAAATTAATTCAATTATATTTCAAATAATTCAATTTATTTCATGGGAATAATTTTCATATTGAAATTTGGTATAAAATTTGGTAAACATTTGAACATTTTATCTGTGAAATCCCACTTTTTCATCACATCTATGGGATTTATTTTAAATTAAGTGTATCCACTAATATGAATTAAATATTGAAAATTGGATTATATATTTCTATTTAACAAAATTTATATTATATAATATGTTCATTTTAATTTTTAACCAATTTTATTGTTGAAAACATTAAAAACAAATTAACGTGGTTAAAGTAAAAATTGGGTTTACAGGAGAGTAAAAATAAAACAATAAGGATTAAAATGACGTAAATATTTGTTTAAAATATATATTAATTAAATATTTCTAACATATGACTTATTTTTCTAAAAAATAATCTATTTAGGACCATTTTGGAATTTGAATATCTTTGGTACATCATTTTCTTTTCAAAATATTATAATTATGTCAGTCACCTTAGTTAAAAAAGTTCACACATTGTCCTCTACTAATAAAACCTTCAAATCCATGTGGTTCTTACAAACCATTGAAAAATAAATTCCATAACCTCATCCAACAATCCTTATTTTGTTCATAAATCCAACCTTATAATGCTCTTGGTGCAAAATGTAAGGAGGTTACCCAAATAAGAGGAAATGTTCCTCAATGAGAGTTTTTATTTTATTAATTCCTGTACTTGATAATATACATATTACACCATGATGATATAATAAATTCACAGTATTACAAATAATTATATGTTTTTATATTATTTTAGTCAACTAAAACCGTCTCCACCAATATAAAATGGTTTTTGACGTTTTTATTCATATTTATGGTGGACTACCGCATCACGAACTGATGTCATTGATTTTTTCCGTTGTCACCTCTCATAGTTTGGTATAATGGTGGATATGAAGTATATATTTTTATAATTATATACTAATTATACCTATAGAGTAATTATATAATATATTAATATTTTTTATCTTCCATTCAATAAAGGATATGATAACTTCTCATGTGTGTATAGAAGACTTTTATCCCATGAAGCTATGTTATTCATCAATCACTAACACTTTACATAGAAGGTCATAAGGGAAAATTTAATAAATATATGTCCTAAAATTGAAATTATTTTTATATTAATTAAATATTTAGTTTTTTTAATATATAATAAATCTTATTATGCATTACATTTTCAGTCATAATACGATAATAACATCATTCATCTACGTGTAGACAACCATCTTCAGGAATTGATGTGACAAATTTTTCATCACCACACCAAATTAATGATATATATAATTATAATTAAATACATAATATTTTATTTATTATATTATTTTAATTATTTAATCGAAAAATATTACAAATAGTTATTACATAATAATTTTTGAAAATGGAAATGTTACTCATACTTATGTATGACCTATGATCTCCATGATCAAAACGAACTTCATTTCTCAAAATCCATCTTTCATCATTGATGTTAAATGTAATATATATATATATATATATCATAATTATTTCATTATTATTATTATTATTGAGATGATATAACTATTTAAAATTACCAAGAACTGAAACATTCATGGAAATGATCGAATGATAAAACAAGGAAATTGACACCATATGCAATGAAAATAATGTTTAATTTTTAATTATTAGTTGATAAACTATCATAAATGGATAATATATGATATTATAAATATTAATATGTGTATTTTATAAGTTAATAACATGTCTAAAACACTAATAATTTTTTTACTGAATGTTTAAACAAATGAAAGCATGAGGTATGGGTCTTCGTCTCAATTTCACTTCATTGAGGCGTATTGTAATGTTATGTACCTAATGTTTTTATGGTGTATAAACATTCACATTAACCCATAATATCATGTTAGATACATATTCAGTATTTTTTATGTTTCAAATTTATTTATTTTAACCTGAGAGTTTTGACATGAAATTTCCCATGTTGTAAAAGATATTGTAAAATCTCACTTTATTTTGTGATTGTTATCTTTATCATTAAACAATAACTTATATATAATATTTTTAATTTTACATTAAATTTCTATTAAATATATATATATAAATGTATGAGGTATATTAATGTTTCTTGAACTATGTTCCATTTTTGTGTATGTTGTATACTTTAAATGTAATATGATTAACTAGGGAAATATGGACATTTCTATATCCTTTACTCAATACGAATATTGGATTATAAGAAACTTTTTTCATTAATTAAATTGATTATTCTATATATGATAAATAATTGGAATATAAAAATATGGTTGGGTCCTAGTCATAAATATATCCTCAATGAATCCATATCCCTCGTGAGAAAAATAAATTAACAAAAAATAATGGGATTTTACCTATAAATTTAAAAAATCTTGAGGAATGATATTAATGGAAGAGTAATCATGATGCCTAAAAAACAACTTCTAATAATATCAAATTTCCTTCAAAATGAATTCAGATATTATTATTATGGAAAATATCTATAATGATATTATCCCTTATTGAATTTCATTTTTAGTTACTGATTAAATTAAATTTCATTTTAGTTATTTTCCTTCCCATTTTGATTATACTATATCAAATCATGATATTAAATTTATTAAAATGTATGGTCGGTTTAATTACTCTCCAATCCATTTGATTATAATTATTGAATCATGATAGTTACCATTGTAATTAACCCTTAATTGTAATTTTATCTCACCATTATATTATATTATTTATTCATTATATGATGAAAAATTATTTGAATTAATTTTCAATGATATTGTTTATTTTATTTTGAAATATATTATATTTTATTTTCTATAACCAATGTAGAATAGGTATCAGGTCTATATCAAGATCTATATGACTAATAAACATATCATTCCTTTGGGATTTGACCATTTTTATTTATCCTAATAATAACAATTAGTCACCAACATTCGGTTACAATACATGGGGTCATTATATTGACGGGAAAGTGATGAAATATATTACATTTAAGAGGTAAATAATTTATAAGAGTTAATATTGAAAAAATTATTCTTAATAATATTCATTTTATTAATATTATATATAGAGAATAAATTTACAAATTTTTGAATTTTAATTTCATGAATTGAAATTCGTTTTTGGATTACTCAGAGAAAATAAATGTCAGGATATATATTTTTCATATTTAAAAATTTTGGAATTTTTATAGGAAAAATAAAATAAAGTTATTTTTTTCCAATTTTAGTAAATCATTATATTACATGCATACATTGAATTTCGATGAATCAATGTTTTATGAAATTATGTAATATATAATAGTATAAATCATTTTAAAATATTAATTTATATTTATGATCCCATGGTCAATATTTGGAAAATTTAGATAACATTTTAATGAAATATATTTTCAAAACGTGGGATTAATTTATTAAAACATTATGAAATAATGTTTTTTATTTAGAGTATTTTTAATAAATACATGTTTAATTAATATAATTATTTAAAGTATATGTTTATAATATTTATATATTATTAAATTATAAAGAAAAATAATTTTTCTCAGTGAATTGGTTTTAGAAAAATGGTCATTATGGGATACAAAAGGTGATGATAAGTTAAATTTCCCTACATATAAATAGTTAATTTTAAAAAAGGATTAATATATTTATATAATAATTGTATTTTTATTTCATATGCCCATTCTCACTTTTGGTTATAAACTTTTGACTTTTAGGATTAATGTTAGTGACCATAATAATGATGAAAGGGTTATAGTGTCATTCATTTGGGATGGTCAGCTGGAAGGTAGGCATCATTGGGCATTGGGGAAACGGTTAGCGAGACCTCTATCTGAAGGGGGTATAAACATGAGAAGCGTATCATGTACCATATAGGGGCTCCATGCTATGATAGTATGGGAGGAATTGGAAGGCCGAACTTTATGGGACATACTCATGCATGATGTTTATGGTCTAAATGTGAATATTCAAATATGGCAATCTTCGAGGATATGGAACCTGACCCTCCCATATTTGGAAATTCTTCACCATAACTCTCGATGGATTGTGGGTAGGGGGAATATCAATTTTTGGCAGTAGGACTGGGGGGTGGGAAAGTTGTGGTTCCTGGGGTATCCTACTCTGGACATAACTTTTAAAGAGGCGAGTACTCACCCTCATTTTTTACAGACCATTCTTGATGCCAGTCAACTTGAATTTTTCAATTCTATTGTTACTAAAGATGAGGATGATCGGCTGGTTTTTACGAGCTCTTCGTCGGGTGCCTTCTCCATCAAGGATTTTGATCTTGTGACGAGGAGTGTTGGGCATGCTAATCCATGGGGGGAGTACTTGTGGTGCATAGATATACCCTCGAAATTCAATTTTCTGGTGTGGCCTGTGCGGAACAAGGCCCTACCTACCGATGCTAACCTGTAGAAAATGGCGGTGAACATGGCCTCAAGGTGTTGGTGTTGCTGGGATTTCAGTCAAGATTCAGTAGGGCATCTTTTCTATGATAGTTAATGGGCCAGAGGGATCTGGAAAACCTATGGGGATTTTTTCGATTGGAATGCATATGAAGGGTCTCCTGTTAACATTCTCCAGGTGTGGTTTAGTGGAGCTAGAAACCAAGGGGTGGAGAGAACGGCCAGATCGATCACCCTATGTGCTGGGTGTTGGAAAATTTGGAAGGCCCAAAATGATGGTAGACACAAAAACCCTTTTGGATCCTTGGCCTGCATTCTATTCAAAATGAAGAACAATGTCTGGGATTTGCTTCAGATATCTCCGGACTGTCACTCGGAGCCCGCGGTTCGTGCTCTTGTACCGCCTCTACCTACTGATCTTGGGTCGATTGGTGTTGGACAGGGCCGTTGGATTCGGTGGAGTCCTCCGAAAGAAGGGTTTAAATTAAATTCTTACGGTTCGTTGTGCGGGGGGGGGGGGTAGATGCATGGGGGAGGTGTCATGAGAGACAAATATGGGTCTGTATTTGCGGCTTTCACTGCATTGTTCGGGGAGGGTGACTCTCTACAGGCGGAGGCCCTGGTTTTTTCCAAGGTCTTGGACATGCGCTACAACACGAAGATTCATATGTCCTCTGTGGAGACGGATTCCATTATCATGTATCAGGCATTGCTGGATATGGGGAGACTTTCATGGAGCTATGCTATCAGGATATGGAAAGCGCTAATGGGGTCTCACACGGAGATATCGCATAATGTTGGGAGGGGAATTCAGTAGCAGATTTTCTAGTGTCAAGAGCCTCACCTACCCACAGTATGGTTTCTTTTTTCAATTTGGGATCATTTCCTAGTGAAGGGATGAAGTTTGTGGTCAGTGACTCTTTGGGGTTGCAATACTTTAGACCTCTGTGATGCTTCTTTCTTTGTGTATTGTGATCTTTTGAAAATAAAAATGTTAACATTCCTTCATAATAATGATGAAACTATTATTTTAAAATAATTATTTTACTAATATTAAGGATTTTCTATCAAATCAATTGAATTTAACTCTATAAAATATGGAATACAATTTTATGTCTAAAAACATAGATAAGAATCTTAACAATAATTTAGATGATAATAAATTATAAGAAATATTAATTATCTATTATGATAATATTTTCATTAAAAAAACAGTTTTCTTATACATTTTATATTATTCATAAAATAATATTTATTATATATATAATTTAAATTGTAATAAAAATAATTACGGCCCAACCCTACCCGGGCTCGAGCCGCAACTATCGCAAGCCTGCCTCCATAGGCCTGGGGCTGGCGTCCAGCGATGAAGGCACAATAACTCTCGGAGGCCTTTGCCTAAGTACCTGTACACACACACGCAGCACATTCAATGAAAAATTGAAGAGTAAATGAAAAGGAAAGCAGAGTAAAGTGAAACTGCTATATATATAACCCACAAAAGTCCATAGACCTATAAACAGTACAAGAAAGTGCTGAAAGTAAACTGAAAAAAAAAGAAAAGGGGAAAAACATGCACACAACCAGAAAAGTGCCACAACCCGGAAATAGGTAAACAGAAAGGAAAACAGCTGGAAGGGTCCCCCACCTGAAACCCGTCTCCGACCACCGCACGCGATCCACACTCCTGAACTCCTAAGCTCCACTGAAGTCACGACCAACCTATCTGTCGTCTGCAAGGGCACACCAAGTGCGGGCCGAGCCCAAGAAGGGGTGGGTATAAAAATACTTAGTAGGATACCCCAAAGGCTCGAGGGAGCGACAAAGGAGGTACCGAAGGGTGAGGCGTAGAGAAAACAGGGAAACATAATGGAGTACAACAGAAATTGAAGTAAAGAGTATAGCTCAACCAAACCAGAAATAGGAAGTAGACTCGTCCATATAGAAGGAGCTCGAAATGGTGAGAAGATGAACTTCTCGTCAAGTCTTCGCTACCTATAGTAGGTGAGTAGACTCGTCCAACCATGAGAAGCTAGAAATAGAAAGCATGTGGCATACCCCGCGCGTCTTCACCTCTCCGGGAGGGAGAGTAACCACACCCAAGAAGTGGGTACATGAACAAGGTATATACATATATATAGGCCCAACTATCCCAGAAGTAACCACCATCGATGCCCAACATCCCACATGTCTTCCCCAAACTATAAGTCAAGGGGCTCAAACCACCGCACCTCGACAATATCTGCATTAGGCGGCACTGACTCGCCCTCACGGTTTTAGGTCATGTCACAAGGACGCGTCTTAGTGGGGGAAAGTTCCCCTCTTACTTGAGTGTTCCGGGTTAAGTCAATCTACACCTCGTCACTGCCCCACAGTCGAGAGTTCTCCTCAAAGTCATGGTCCTTCCAACACTAACCTATACAACCAAGGGTCCTGCTCTGGTAATCACGGAGGAAAGCCACAGACTAGCCTAGTAGAAAGGACTCAGTTTGGAATGTCAATGGGTGTCCCACTACCCAGCCCTGCTAGAGGGTATTTCATAATATGATATCTGGTGACCCGCTGCCCAGCCCTGCTGGAGGGTAAACCCTAATAAAATATCGGGTGACCCACTGCCCAGCCCTGCTCATGGGTAAACCCTAATACATCATCAGGCAACCCACTACCCAGCCTTGCTGGAGGGTAAACCTGAAATAATTCATCAGGCGACCCACTGCCAAGCCTTGATGGAGGGTAGACCTGGAAGAATTCGACGGGTGACCCACAGCCCAGCCCTACTGGAGTGTAAAGCCGAAAAAAGTTGACAGGCGACCCACTGCCCATCCCTTCTAGAGGGTAGACCTGAAACAAGATGACTGGCGACCCACTTCCCAACCCTGCTGGAGGGCAGACCCTCAAGAGTCGTCCGGTGACCCACTACCTAGTCTCTACTAGAAGGTAAACCCTGTGAAGTCCATTAGAAACCCACTACTGAGCCCTGTTAGATGGTAAACCTGAAGAAGTCGATGAGTAACCCACTACTCGGCCCCACAAGAGGGTAAACCCAGAACTGCTCTGGCCATCTCTACTGGATGGTACAACACTGGCCAACCGAACACTGAGTGGGTATCGCACAACCATCCGACTTCTGAACAAAACCAGGGGAATCCACTCAACCCTGCTGATACAAACCATCGAGCATAGATCCGGAGGAAAAACTCATCCCCCCTGGTCAACAATCGAGAACCGAGGGACCCTCTACGTCGCAAGAGTTCAAAAGTACGTAAAGAAGAACATGGCACGCTCATGGGGCCCACACGATGTGTGGCCCCAAGTCAACCCCATCCGAACGCACAAACGTTCTCAGGAACAACAACCACATGTACCTCCAAGCGTTCTCGTATACTCACAGTGTATACCACATTCCAGTCCAAAGGCTATCGTGCACATGACACCCAACGTCAACGCGAAGGTGTAATGTAACAACTCCAAATTTCCACATCAACAGATGAGGCATGGCCAAACACATTTCTTTATCCACCAACATCACTCTTCCATGAGTGCAGGCGATCACACGCCAAGGGTCCTCTACAAACACGGTAGAAGAACTACCACCAGGGCACCTTCACAATTCCACATTTAATAAGATCATGCCAGAGGCTCCACGCAACCAAATGTATCATGTCGTTGTAATCCTCATGAAAAAACAAGCAAGGTAGACTACTTACTCGCCTCAAACGGATACCTGACAGAAAAGTCACCAACACCGCCTCATGCCCCAACGGCATCCCGTGATCCCGAGCCTCGGCCCATAAAACAGTCGGGCGCATTGCAACATTGTGATCCCCTTTGGAAAACATGTCAAAATCACTACTCAATTGAGTAAAACGGATATCCGGAGAAAAGGTGCATTCTGGTGCACCGCACATGAGCGGTGCTTCGTGGGACCTACAACCCGTTCCTAAAACACAATGAACGGATCGCACCATTGCGATCCTCTCGAAAAAGTACACAAGTTCGACTAGTCACAGGTCCAAAACGGGAACCCGATGATATTGCTGGAAATCACCATCAACTCCTGAAAAGGCCCCCATAGGGGCCCACACCATCGTGTGGAATTAAAGCGGGCAGATTGTGCCAATACAATGCCCTCTGAAAAACACCGAAAAATGACTACTCTCACTCCCCGAACGGACATCCGATGGAATAGTCACTAAACGCTCCTCGCAGCTCAAAAGACGGGCCATGGGGCCCACGCCTCAAATCCAATCTCGACACCTGAAACTGCCCTGGAATCCTCAACCTCAGTTCCATGGTCGCAACGCCGCTGATAGTGCTCAAAACGGACGTCGGATGCGTCTGTGCCGACCAAAACCAGAATTCTCGGGAAACCTGTTAAGCTGCTTTACGCACATGAGGTGCCCATGAGCCCCTCGCATCATAAGATAAAACTCCCAAACCACCTCAAAAGGTCCGCCTCTTCGTGAGGTCCGCGCCACCACAGACAGTGCATAGAATGGACGCCTGTAGAAAATGTTACGGGCGTCCAAATTTTTAAAGGGGGTTTTAACCCTGGGCCTGACCAGCCCTATCCGTCCGGTCCACCCCGCTCGGGCCGCCCCGCTCTGGCCTGCCCACTGAGCAGCAGCCCAGCCGCAGGGCCTAGCCTAGCTGAACCCGCGGGCCACCGCAACGCTGCCCGCCGACTCCAGCGGGGCCCCCCTCGCCCTCGCGCCGCGCTGGCGCCTCCTCCACGGACCCGCCGACACGGTCGGTCTGCTTTCCACACGGGTCGCACGCCAGCGACTCCGGATGCCCCCTCAACGGCGCCCTTTGCTGGTCCACCTATGCCACTTAGCACCGGCGAGGTGTCGCCTGGCCGACCGAATGGTGGGTGTCCTCCGTCGCCACGGAGCCCGCCGCCCGCCGGAGCCAACTTCTGGAGCCTCTCCGCTGCCGGACCTCACTGGAAACCGGAATCCTGGATGGAAAACATCAGAGGACCACCGGAAATGATCCGGTGGTCCAAAATTCAATCCATAGAGCATTCCGGAAATCTCAGAACATGATCTACTCTACTTTGGGCTTGGATTGAAGATTGGGAAGCAATTCAAAAATGCAATATTAGGACGAACATAGTGCTTGAAAAAAAAAAAGAAACAAAATGACTCCTAGCTCGTGGGACTAAGCATGTCGCTTCGCCGTCAACCCTCCAGGGTGGCCGCGCCTCGCAGGAGCTTCCTCAGAGGAGTGGAGGAGGAGAGGGAGGGCTGACGCCTACTACTGCCCAGGCAAAGTAGAAGAAGAGGGAGGGGTGGGTTAAGTGTTTAAATAGAAAACACTTAACCTCCCGCATGTCGGTCCGAACCCAAACTCCAGATAGGGTCAGGATTAAACCTTCCCCATCCAAAAAACCCATGCTCTGAACGCAATGGATGTCTCAGAATTTTAATTCGAGGCCTCGTTCAAAAGTTAAAAAACTGAACGCCCAAAGCCACTAAATTACGAAAATGGCCCTGGGGCCATTTTTCACAGACGGCCCGCACCCGTGAAACTTACACCACTCCTAGGGTAAACGGAAAGTTTTAGACTCAATTGTGCCCTGGTTTTTCCAATCTGAGTCACCGTTCAAAAGATACATGAGTTTCACCATTAAACGAATAAATAAATTAATTAATTTATCCATTTAACGTTCCGAAGGTGAGCGAGGGGTCCAAACATCCCGCGACGACATGTTTTTTGTCATTTATAAGGTAAAAACCCCATTTCGGACCCATCCGTAGACTCAGATCTCTGATCTGAAGCACCATTTAGAATTTATCCCATTTATTTCACATTTCCAGTGTGAACACACTGAATATTTAATTCCAGCCACTCCGGGGCTCGGAATCGCACGTCGTCTGAAGGCACTACTCTAGAATAATATCAAGAATATTCCAATGTCTTTCGTAGAAAAAACTCGGTTCTTAGATCATTCCCTCTTTTAAGCTTTTCGTCCCCGAAAAGAAAAACCAGGGAACAACTCAGGGTACTTAGCCCACACCTGGATCTCCCTCACCCAGAAGAACTCTCGCACAACTCTACGCCACCGCACACAGACAAAAGGATTTGATCTATTCGTGCATGGTCTTCCCTCATCAATGTCATGCATAGGATCACAAACACCTCTTCTCGGGTGAGTCATGTGGGAGACGTCATGCACCCAAACCATCCTTTGGGGTTAGGGTAAGGCGGTAGGGAATCTCGTCATCCCTCTGCACAGTCTCAAAAGGTCTGAAGGACCTCGGGGGTAGCTAATGTCCCTGACCAAACCTCTACGTCACATGCCGCGACTGGAATCTCCGCCCGCACCTGGATCAAGGCCTGATGATTCCCTCCTTCATAATATCCATATGGTGAAACACCCAAGGATATATGGTCACACAAGATTTCACAGTCGATGTATTGTAACCAAGACTCTCTTACACGCCCGGAAAGTGATGGAGGAGACACCATCGACTAAAGAAAAAGGTCCCAATCCTTTTTACCTTACCAAAAAGGGGTTACACTGACGCCCCACGTCAACCTGGTAACACCTCAAGCATGGAGTGGGGAGAAAAGCATTCCACACAGCGAGTCTAACAATTCTACTACAATAAGTGGAAGAGTTGTAGAGCATGCCTCTTATAACCTCATGCTCTGTAGGATCGTAGACATTCAAGGCTCGTGACTGTCTGTGGTCCCAACCGTCAGCTCACAGAGCCTGACATGGTCTACCTAGTGGTATGGGAAGACCTTGTGAAGCTGTCCCGCAATACGGGCTCCTCCCGCTCGTCTGCTAGCACCACCTCTCTGGGTGATACTCCGATCACGGTGCAGCCTCCATCGTGGTGATGAACCTACTACCTGGTCGAAGATCATTGCATGCCAGGTCGGGTTGTCCCACGCCATGTGACCTCGCACATCGCAAGCATTTCACCTACTCTCTCTGGGCTGCACTAGTGCCCTCCGGCGCCACTGTAGTGTACGACCACGACCTAGAGTCTAGTTATAGGAAAGCCACCCGTGTCGAGGTCCTTCTTACTAACGCCCACTAGTTGTGGCAAACATCTCGGCTCTAATGTGTGTACTACCACTACCAACTCTAGAACGTGACAGGAAGCTCTCTGTCACCAGTTCATGCTCCAGCACCTCGGCATATATGCAAATTCCCAAGGGTACTATGACAGCACAAATCTCTCGGTGGAGACCCTGGTAAAACTTCCGCGCTTAGAGGCTGTCATCATGTACCATGTCCGGGTAAAAGCAGGAATGGTCTGCAAAACTCTCCACGTACTCGGCCACAGTCATCCCTCCCTATTGAAACTGCAGGAGCTTCTGAACCCGAATGGAGCGCAAGCAGGAGGGGAAAAACTCCTCAGGAAACAAAAAATAAAATCTTCCCACGAAAGCGACGACCCATGAAGAAACTGAGTCACCGGACTCCACCAACGCCAAGCTGCTCCACGAAAAAGGTTGGCTACCATAGCAACTCTCTCATATGTCGGTGTCTGCACAAGCCTGAAAAGGCGAAACACTATATATATCCAAACCTCTACTACCTGAGGGTCTGGCTCACCAATGAACCCCATCGGCCTCTGCCGCTAGAACTCACGGAGCACGCTCAACTTGCGCTCAAGCCCCGCCTACTCTACTGAAGCTGGATGCGGCTCAACAGGTGGGGTTGCCACTACCGGCCCGCCCGGATAAAGGGGCTTAGATGATGGGTCCTGGACTGTGGCCTCGTAGCTCACAGGGTCGTCATCACAAACCAATGCTGGTATCCTGACTTGCTTTCTTCGCGGAGACATCCTGAATATTATCAAGGAGTGTCGCGGTCAGATAAGCATATATGTATATACCAATAACAACGATGGGGATCTGACTCAAGAGGGAATGTCAAAGACTCAATACTACATAATGCACAAACCAATTTTCCCTGCAATATGTGTCTTATCATGCCGAGTCAACAAGCGAGTTATCAGGGTCCCCATGAATGGATATGTCGGCTACTGCACCATTACTAGACTCCCTGGTCTGAGAGCCACTCTCGAGACATTTTAACATTATTTCCCTAAATCCCAACTAATTCCTTTTTAGGGACGTCCGAACAATGTCCCAAGGAACGAACCACCTCTGATACCACTTTTTCATGACCCGAACCTAACCCGGGATCGAGCCGGAACTACCCCAAGCCCGCCTCCATAAGCTCGGGGATGGCGTCCAACGCCGATGGCACAATAACATGGGGAGGCCTTTTCCTAAGTACCTGTACACACACACATCACACTCAATTCAAAAGTGCAGAGTAAAAGAAAAGTCAAGCGGAGTAAAGTTAAACTGCTATATATATAACCAACAAAAATGCATCGACCTCTAAACATTACAAGAAAATACTAAAGGTAAACTGAAAATAATAAAAGGGGAAACCACATGCCCAACTAGAAAAGTGTCACAACACGGCAATAGGTAAATGGAAAGGAAAACAGCTGGAAGGGTCCCCCACATGGAACCCGTCTCCAACCACCGCACGCGGTCCACGCACCTAAACTCCTACGTTCCACTGAAGTCACGACTAACCTGTCTGTCGTCTGCAAGGTCACACTATGTGCGGGTAATGCCCAATTAGGGTTGAGTATAAAAATACTTAGTAGGGTTCCCCGAAGGTTCGACGAAGCAACGAAGGAGGTACTGAAGGGTGATCAGTATACCAAACAGGAAAAAGTAAAGGAGTACAACCGAATGTGAAGTAAAGAGTACAACTCAACCTAACAAGAGGTAGGCAGTAGACTCGTCCAAACGCAATGAGCTAGAATCGGTGATAAGATGAACTTCTCATCGAGTCGTCGCTACCTATAGTAGGAGAGTAGACTCATCCATCTAGAAGAAGCTATACATTGAAATCACTTGGCATACCCCGCGCGTGTTCGCCTCTCCTGGAGGGAGAGTAACCAAGCCCAAGAAGTGGGTATCGAACAAGGTATATACATATATATATGCTCAATAGCCCCAGAAATAACCACCATCGATACCCAGAATCCCACACGTCAGCCCCGAACTATATGTCAAGGGTCTCAAACCACCGCACCCCAAAACTATCCTCTTTAGGTGGCACTGACTCGCCTGCACGGTTTTAGTTCGCATCACAAGGACGCGTCTTAGTGGGGGAAAGCACCCTTCTCACTGGAGAGTTCAGGGTTAAGTCAAACCACGCCTCGTCACTACCTCGCAGTTGAGAGGTCTCCCCAAAGTCAAGGTCGTTCCAACACTGGCCTGTACATCTAAGGGTCCCACTCCGGTAATCTCAGAGGAAATCCACAAACTAGCCTAGTATAAAGGACTGAGTCTGGAATGTCAACGGGTGTCCCAATACCCAGCCCTGCTAGAGGGTAAATCATAATATGATATCGGGTGACCCACTGCTCATCTCTAATGGTGGGTAAGCCCAAATAAAATATTCGGTGACCCGCTGCCCAGCCCTGCTGGAGGTTAAACCCTAATACATTATCAGGCGACCCACTACCCAGCTCTGTAGGAGGGTAAACCTAGAATATGTTGTCAGGCGACCCACTACCCAGCCTTGCAGGAGGGTAGACCTAGAAGAAGTGGACAGGTGACCCACTGCCCAGCCCTGCTAGAGGGTAAACCCGGAACAAGTCGACAGGCGACCCACTGCCCAGCCCTGTTGGAGGGTAGACCTGAAACAAGAAGACGGGTGACCCACTGCCCACCCCTGATGGAGGGTATATCCTCAAGAGTTGTCTGGTGACCCACTGCCTAGTCTCTACTAGAGGGTAAACCCTGTGAAGTCCATTAGAAACCCAATGCCCAGCCCTACTGGAGGGTAAACCTGAAGAAGTCGATGAGTAACCCACTGCCTATCCCCGCTGGAGGGTAAACCATGAACTACTCTTTCCATCTCTACTAGATGGTAAAACACTGGCCACCCGAACACAGAGTGGGTATCGTGCAACCATCCGACTCTGGAACAAAACCAAGGGAAACCACTCAACCCTGCTGATCTAAACCATCTAGCACAGAGCCGAGGGAAAAAACTCAACCCCACTGGTCAACAATCGAGAACTGGGGGACCCTCTACGTCAAGATAGGTCAAAAGTATGAAAAGCATAACATGACATGCTCATGGGGCCCACACGACATGTGGCCCCAAGTCAACCACAACCGAAGACATATTGGTTCTCAGGACCAACAACCACATGTACCTCCCATCGTTCCCGTATACTCCCAGAGTATACCACATTCCATCCCAAAGGCTATCGTGCACACGACACCCAACCTCAACGCGAAGGCGTAATGTAACAACTCTAACTTGCCACCTCAACGGCTGAGGCCATGCCAACCAAATTTATTTAACCACCAATATCATTCTCCCAAGAGTGCACACGATCACAAGACAAGGGTCCGCTACAAACACAGTAGAAGAACCGCCACCAAGGCACCTTCACAATTCCATATTTATTAAGATCACACAAGGGTCTCCGCACAACTAAACAGATTGTGTCGTTGTAATAATCATGGAAAAACACGCGAGATAGACTACTTACTCGCCTTAAATGGATACTCGACGGAAAGGTCTCCAACACCGCCTCATGCCCCAAACAACGTCATGTGATCCCGAGCCTCGACCCCGAAAATAGTTGGGTGCATCACACCATTGCGATACCCTCGGGAAAACACTTCAAAAGCACTACTCACTTGAGTGAAACAGATATCCGGGGAAAAAGGTGCATTCCGGCGCACCACACGTGAGCGGTGATTCGTGGGACCCGCAACTCGGTCTCGAAACACAATGAACAGATCACACCATTTCGATCCTCTCAAAAAAGTACACAAGTTCGACTAATCCCATGTCCAAAACGGAAACCCGGTGATAAAGCTGTAAATCAACATCAACTCCCGAAATGGCCCTCGTGGGGCCCACACCATCATGAGGAATTAAAGCGGGAAGACTGTGTCAATGCAATGCCCTTGGAAAAACACCCAAAAATGATTGCTCGCATGCCCCGAACGGACGCTCGATGGAAAAGTCTCTAAACGCTGCTCGCATCTCAAAAGACGGGTCATGGGCCCCATGCCTCAAATCCAATCTCAATGCCCGAAACCACCCTAGAATCCTCTGCCTCAGTGTCAGGGTCGCAAACCTGCTGAAAACGATCAAAAAGGAAGGTGGATGCGTCTGTGCCGCCATAAACAAGAATTCTCGGAAACCCGTTAAGCTACTTTATGCAGGTGTCATGCCCCAAGCCCCTAATCTCGAAAGTTAAAACTCCCAAAACCACCTCCAATGGTCCACCTCTACGTCAGGTCCACGCAGCCGCAGACGACGCGCAAAACGGACGCCCGTAGAAAAAGTTACGGGCATCTAAATTTCTAAAGGGGGTTTTACCTCAAGGCCGGACCGACCCTATCTGGTAGGGCCGGCCCGCTCGGGCCGGCCAGCTGAGCCGTGGCCAAGACACTAGGCCCGGCCCCGCTGAACCCACGAGCCGTTGTACCACGGCCGGCGGCCTCTCGTGAGGACCCCCTCGCCCGCGCGCCATGAGGGCGCCTACTCCACCGACCGTCCAACACGGCCGGTCTGCTTTCCACACGGAGACCCGCGTCACGCGGGTCCCGATCTCCCCGCGGGGTCGCGCGCCTGCGACCCTAGATGCCCCCTCGTCGGTGCCCTCTGCCGGTCCTCCTACACTGCCCCGCACCGGTAAGGTGCCACCCGGCCAACCGAATGGTCGACCTCCTCCGCCGCCACCGATTCCACCTCCTGCAGGAGCCACCGCCTAGAGGCACTCCATCGCCGAAGCTTGCCGGAAACCTGCCTCATGGCCGGAAAACATCAAAGGACCATCAGAAACGATCCGGTGGTCTAGAATTTGATCTGGATATCATTTAGGAATTCTCAGAACACGATCTATGCTACTATGTGCTTGGATCAAATATCAGGCAGCAATTCGAAAATGCAAAATTAGGACAAACATGGCCTGGGAAATAAAACGAAACAAATATAACTCCTACTTCGTGGGACTAAGCCCGTCGCTTCGCCATCAACCTGCCAGGGTGGGCGCGTCTCGCCGGAGCCGCCTCACCGGAGTGGAGGAGGATAGGGAAGGATGCCACCTGCTACTATCCAGGTGAAGTAGAAGAAGAGGGAGGGGGTGGGTTAAGTGTTTAAATAGAAAACACTTAACCACCCGCCCGTCGGCTCGCACCTGTACTCCAGACGGGGTCGGGATTAACCCTTACCTATCCTAAAATCCACGCTCTGAACGCAACGGCGGTCTCATAATTTTAATCCGAGGCCTGGTTCAAAATTTATAAAACTGAACACCCAAAGCCGCCAAATTATGAAAATGTCCCTGGGGCCATTTTTCACAAACGGCCCGCGCCCACAAAACATACACCCCTCCTAGGGTAAATGGCATGTTCCGGACTCAATGGTTCCCTTAGTTTTCCAATCTGATCCACCATTTAAGAGATACTTGAGTTTCACCATTAAACAAAAAATTTAATTAATTAATTTATCTGTTTAACGATCTGAAAGTGAGTGAGGGGTCCAAACATCCCTCGCTGACAGGTTTTATGTCGTTTCTAGGGTAAAAGCCCCATTCCGGAACCATCCGTACACACAGATCTTTGATCTAAATCACTATTTATGAGTTATCCCATTTATTTGTTGTTTCCAGTGTGAACACACTGAAAATTTAATTCCGGCCACTCCGGGGCTCGGAATCGCACGCCGTCAGAAGGCGCTGCTCTGGAATAATATCAAGAATATTCCAAAGTCTTTCGCAGCATAAACTGGGTTCTTAAAAAACAATTTATAAATAATATCCAAATCATCAAAAAATTATTGTTTATGGTATATATTTATTAAAATATTAAATCACTTAGTTAATAACATGTTATATTGATTAAAATAAACTTTCTAAAATGTAAAAAAAATAATTATGAAAACCATATAACATGTTTATGAAAATCATGGAAATTATTTTTAGTCTTTCTAAACAAATTTTTTCCATGAAATACATGACCACAAAATAATGGATCCATTTTCTATTGAATTTATTCATGTCATTTCTACATTATAAATGCAGTTAAAAGTGACTTTTATCCTCTCGGATTAGTTGGGGCGATTTACACCCTTTAAAAATCAAACCAATATTTATAATTACATCTTTAAAATCATTCCTCTCAATATCCTAATAACCATATCTAAAAATATATAATTATTTGTTCATGCATAGTTATCCTATGACCTTAAAATTCAAGAAATTTTCAGGTGAAAAATGAAGTATCAAATGAATGTGTTATATAATATTAAGCTACATATTTTTATTAAGATTAATATTATATATAATATATCACCATAAAAATTTGATTACATGTGTAAAATTTTTATTATTATATTTTTATATATTATAAGTACAACCCTTATTTATTTATTCCCAATAAAATTATATTAACCAAACAATAACATTATTGCACTGGATAGAATATTTCCTCCATGAAGTGACGCTATTTGTTTTCCCTATCCAATCTTTGTTGATTGTATTAAGGATTATAATGATGAATAAGTTTTATATATACCATTAAGTTTTTATTATAAAATTTCAATTTTGATTATAAAATTTTAATTTCGATAATAAAATTTCAATTTAATATTCTCATTCACCTCCTCTCATTCATTGAGAAATGAGAATGCTAAATTTTCATAAATGGGGACTACTAATTTTCCAATGAAATGTTTTTTATTTTAAATCTATGTTATCATTAATTACATAATCTTATTATTTTTTTAATATAGATTATATAAAATTCAAAATAATATCATCATTATTCTTTCATAATGTTATAATATCAAAATTATCAGAAAATTAACCACACTCAATCATCATTAAAAAGAATGTTAATATTTGGGATGGATTAAAATCCTACATTATAAATGCATTATAATCATATAATAGTTTAATATTGTAACGAAACTAATATTATTATTGAAATTTATTAATTCTGTGTGGTTTATTATTTTTTCAATAAAAATTATAAAATGTATTTATCATATTTATACATAATCATTTTCATTCGATAAAATTTCAAAAATAAGAAAATAATGATTTCATTCTAATTGATATTAACTAAAAACATATCAATTGAAATAATAATTTCATAATTAAACATATGATATATATTAAATTATACAAAACTATGTATCAAAACTGAAATTTTTATCAAATGATGGGAAATGAATTCAAAATTAGCATTCCTTCTATTATTATTTTATGTTACTAGCACCATATAGTCATAATAATATATGACTAATTAATGTACTCATTATGAGTTTTTTAGTAAGGATTATAAAAGGGTGAATTTTATAGGAATTTTGTGAAATATGTGTATTTGTAAGTAATTTACGATTTTTATGAGGTTATTGTGTCATCAATTAAGAAATGAGACATGGTAATGGTTTCTTTGAATAATTATTAAATATTATGTGACTTTTTTATACTATTAAACAAGTTTTTTTAGTGTTTTACATAAAACACTATCATAATTTTAATCATTAATTTCTAATATTACATGATATTAAATGTACTTTTTAGGGTTATACCTATCATGTGAAGATGATTCAAATGTTACAATGGCTAAAATTGGATTTCATGACTCTAAAAACATATTTGGGTTATAATTACTCTTATTTGAATATTATTTTTTTTTTGATTAATTTATTTAACCTATGATGATTTTTTATTTTATTTCCACAATCATTTTTGTGGTAATAACATTTGAAACTAAGGTATATTTTCATTATATATTTTTAATAAAAACATTTATTAAAAATGATTTCAATAATTTATTTGGACTTTTCATCCATATTCATGTTTTATTTGCTATCAATGTTCTCCTTTCTTTAATGGAAACTAAATTAGTTTATGTATATAATTATAATTTTTCTATATCGTCATTTTAAATAAAAGTATTTATTATCCTACTAATTATGTTGTTTTCTAATCAATGGATAATTCAAAATGTTTTAATGTTTTTTCCATTCGTCCAAAATAATGATTTTTACAAATGCCCGTTACATTTTGTTTTAATAACCTTCATTTATTTATTAATTTTAATTTATCAATTATTCTTTTTAAAGATATTTTTCATTATTTTATTTATTTTATTGAATGATTTATGAATTTTTATTGATTCTATTATTAGAGAATCATTTTAAAATTAACATTTTTCAATGTATTTACAATTATATATTTATATTTCAATTTTACATGATATAATATTAAATTTTCAAAATTAAATGATTTCAAAGAATTTCAACTTATTTTATTGAAAACGTGATGCATTTTTCATTTATTAATAATTAATTAATTATTTTTTTTAAATTAATATTTATCAATGTACTTTAACTGGTTTTTCAAAAATCATTATGTTTTTTTCAAGACTACATTATTAAGGATTATCAAATAATTAAATATTTTCTATTTAGTCTTTATTTTCCTTTGGGAACATGCATTATTTTTAATTGAATTTTTATTAGAACTATATATAATTAGATACTCATAAGTCTTAATTTCACATTATAAAATGTTTTTTAACATAATTTTCACTTGAATTAAAATGGATTTATAAAAACATTTATATTTTCACTTATATATTATAGAAAATGGATTATTTTTCATAGATTTTAATTTTTATCGCCCATCAAATGTTACTATGTTTTTATTTCATTCAAAAAATTATTTTATTATATTCTAATATTTTTTAAATTTCATTATATGTTATGTTATTTATTATTTTAAGAAACCAATTATTTTTCAATTGGTTTATTTTGTGACGATGAATGATTGTTTTTATGGAGAAAAATATTTGGATTATGAGATGGGTGGTACATATATATCCTACAAATTAATTGGGTATTTTATTATATCTAAGATATAGATATTTCAAATGAACAGGTTAGTGAGTAGCTATGTTCAAAATCGGTGACCTTTATAGCGTTGAAATCAAACCACAAATTACATGTAAATGGGTTATAAATCATTTTGGATTAAAAAGTATGAATTTTGTTGAGTTAAAATATTGAAATAGATTTATATGAGAAATCATTATAGATTAAATAGTTTCTTAAAGGGGAAGTTTGATGGGGCTTATGTAAACCCACCGTTTTACATGTTTGAAGGTTAGAATATTGATAGATTCATTAAAATAAGTATTAATATGTTTATTATTACAAAAAAAATTAATGTTATTTATCATTTCAGGAAATTTTTTCAAGATTATTCCTTATTTTTATGTTTTTCTACACTTTTGTATCATTATCACATGTTTTATGGTAACTTATATTGTTAATAGAGTAAATTTCATTTATAGTTCCTTAATGATCTTCTATTAATATTATATTTCTAAATAATGTTTTCTTATTGTTATATGTGGTCTTATATATTTTGTTTGTATTATTTATATATTTATAGTATTCTCATTTTTTATGATCTAATGCATTATTATATATCTTTCCCTTTATTTAAAATTTGATAAAAACCAATTTGTATGATTCTAAACCCATGAATATGAAGATGAAATTAAATTCAGAGATGTATATGAAGTCTCAAGTTGAGGAATAATGTGGATAAAATATTTAAACTGTTTTAAACTATATTATTTATATATCTAATATTTATGAAACTAAACCATTCAGTCTATGGACTGTGTGACTATTTATGAGATGTATTATTTTAATCATATGAGTAATGTGTTATTTAAAATGTGTTTACCTACATTTTCAATAGATGGAATCTAATAAGTGTCTAGTAAATATATATATTTTTATAGTTATTTTTTTAGTTCATTAAAACAAAGTTAAAACCCTAGAAATGAGTTAATGTATATGATGACATAATAAAATATTGGTAAGTGGTTTGATGAGAAACATATCCCTATCAACATACTGGTAGGTGGATATTGAATATATGCACCTATGGGCAATCTACCTCAAAAGGGTTGTTTTAGCATTGATTTGTTCATCCCCATAATTCATGAAGTGTGATCCTAAGTCTAAACATCATTATAGACACTCATATGGGATATTATTTGATTCATTTCATACTATTTACAAACCATTATGAGGATTTTATTTCTTAATTATAATACAAGATAAGGTTAATAAATATGTGAGATAAAAACATAATGTATCCATGTTAGATTTGAGAGATACAATTGATTTAAAATTCCTGAAAAAATTAAAAATTAAATTATCATGATATTATATGAAGGTTTATTTAGAAAAATAATTTGTGTATTGATCCATCATATTAATATAATCCAATTATTTAGGATATTATCATAACAATATTTTTGGTATTTTTTTAAAATTGGATCACAATGATGATGCTCAGAATGGTATGTATCCAAATCCACTATTTTTTATATCCAAATAATGGATAATACATAAGTAGATGAAAAGTAATATATGTTTGTTATGATATAAATGTGGGTTTTCTACTCATGCCTTTGGTAAAGGGGATATTATCATATTAAAAATTTATTCTAGATTCTTATAAACATTCTAATTAGTTAGGTGACATATTTTGATGATATTTTGATATGTTCTAAAAAATATTGAATTTTTTTTGAAACATATAAATATTTTTCTTAAGTATCGTTGAATTTTTTGTTTGATACCTTATGTATATGGTATTATAAATGCAGAGAACTGATTTTATACAAAAGATATATATTTTTTGATAACCATTAAAGAACACAAAATTAATGGATTGATGGGTTTTAGGATTTTTATATGTTTAATATAATTATAATAAATGGTTGAGTGACTTTGAGAATGTACGTTATGTATTATCGTTAACCTGGGGATTTATGATAATTCGTTTTTGTTGAGGTTTATAACAATTTTGAGTATTTTATATAATGTCTACTGTGAAATTTTATGTAATAGTAGTACAACATGAGTATTAATGCTATAATTAACTTTTGGAATAATATTTAATTTAATTAATTATTTATGTCTTTGTGAATAAGTTGTTTTGGGGAAGGTATACTCTAGGGAAAATATGATTATGGTAAAACACATAAATATTGTATGTGGAATCTTATGTACCATTTTAAATATTAATATAATAATGTACATTTCATATTTAATGCCTTGTCTAGAATAATAAACATGTTATGAATATCCTCATTTTCCTTCATTATAAGATAATAATTAAAATTGCGAGGATATAATTTACTTATTGGTGGTAAAATGTAAAAACCATAGATTTTGGAACCTTCAAAATACATACTATGTTATATATCTTCTTTTACACCATACAACCAACCCAAAAAATACAACATATTAATAAGAAATTATAAATAATTATATACTAAACATGATGATGGTAAAATATAAATTTTTATTACATTTAGATGGTAAAAAATTAGTATATTTTAAGATTCAAATGAATTTTTTTTATTAATGAATGTTTTGATGTATTTTATAAAATTTTTATAAAAATTCAAAAAATCTAGAATATAAATTTGATAAATTATTATAAATTTATAAGTACATCAAAAAAATTAGATTTGGATATATTATTTAGACATTGGATTTTTTTTTTTGAAATTTATGTCAATTATAAAAAATTTATATTTTATTAACAACAACACTTAAAAAAATTAATTTATTATATGATTAAAATGAAATTTTTTGAAACCATTTTCCATTAAAATATTATAATATATTATATGATAATAAATTGAAAATACATGTTTTAAAGTATAAATTCATGATAAATATTTTGAAAATTATTTTTACATTTTAATGAATAAGATTTTATAACTAGTTTGATTAATTAATTTAAACATGATGAACGAAATTTATAGATTTATTTTAAAATTTAATTATAAAATTTTTTATGGTATTAATTATGTTAAATTCATTGGAATAAATTTTATTTAATATTCTTTCAATATCATAAATGTTTTTTCATAAAATTATGTTTTTCTAATATGATTTCTTAAGCGACACATTTGCTAACATTAAGATTAATTTCCTCAATAATAGTATGTTAAATTGATAAAATTATTCAAATAATCGGGATGATAATTTTCATGTTATTTGATATGGAAAATTTTATTTTTGATATAATATTTATATTTGTTGGGATATTATAAATTTCTGTTATAATAATGAAACAATTGATTCAACATTATTATTTTGTTAATATAAATGAATTTAGATCAAATAAATAATAATAAACTAATTAAAATAATGAATAAAATATTATTTATAAAAAAATTAATAAATATTTTCAAACTCGTTTTAGTATTAATCATTACAAAAATAATTAAAAATCAATAATGGTCGAAATAAATTTTTTATTAGGACATCTTTTCTACACATTATTAGTTTTATATTACAAGTATGCATTATAATATTTATATTTTTAATTAGATTCATGATATGGTAAATTTATTTCCATAAAAATAAATTCAGTTATATGGATTACTTTATATTTTTAATAAACCAAAAACAACATTTTTAATACTAATTACCTACTTTAAAAATAAGAGTTAAATGTAATTACATAATGGTAAAATCCTTATAAAATTTTTAAACCATGCGATGAAATAAATTTTTCCGTATTTCTCAACCAAATTACACAAAAAAATAAATAATTCAAAAACATTGGAATAGTTTCATGATGTTGTTAAATTTTTTAGGGCGTTTCAATGTGTAAAATGTTTATCTCTTATAAAAGGGGGTCACTTATACCCTTTCATACACACTCATCGATTTCAAAATAAAACATGTAAATATAAATTTTTACTCTTCCAATAACCCCATAGCACAAAAATATGACCTTTTATAATACACTAAATTTTATGCTTTTGGAATTATATAGTCTTGGGCACACTATTTTTATTTCAAAATATTACATGTGTGTAATTCACCTCCCTTATAAAAAGCCACCACCTATCCTCTCTTATACACAACTTCAATTCCTTTCGGTTCTACCAAGACCTACCAAAGTACCATACCAAATTCCCTCCGTTAATCATTAAATCTATAACATTTACATATATTGATCCTTGGAATCATTTTGGTCAAAATATAGGGAGGTTTCCTGAAGAAGAGGTAACATTCGTGAACTAGCGTTTTTATTTTATTTTATCCTCCAAATCCTTTAATTATAATTTAAACATTTTTATATAATAATCAGAGTATATTTCATATAATGAGATGTTTTTATGTTTTTATAATTATATAAATCAACGAAACATCCATCTAATGGATTAGTAAACCATTATTTTTGTGTATGGCAGACTACTGCATCATGAACCGAAGTCATCTGTTTTTCCAATACCACCTCTCATAGTTGGGAATGATGGTGTATGTAATATATATATATATATATATATATATATATATATATATTGCCTATAACAATTTTATACATTTAGATTCACTGTATTAAACATACCATTGTACTATATATTTTATACGGGATATGATAACATCAGTAGTGTGTACGGTGAACTTCAACCTCACAAAGCAACGTGATTCAAATTTCACTGACACATTACATCAAACATAATATTGGTAAATATAATTAATCTTTGAGATATAAATTAAATAAATATTATATTAATGACATATTTATCATTATGATAATTTTATACAATTTTTTCATTTTTACCAGATCACTCACTAAGAGTTGATCACATCTTCCATGTACTTATATATTACATCCTTCACAAAGCATTATGGAAATTTATTTATCAATACAATAAATTGATAATATATATAGTTACATTTAATGAAATAATATGTAATTCATGAAATTATTTTAATATTTTAAATAAAAAAATATTTATTATATCCTTTCAAAAATTAAATTTGGAAAATAGAAACATTACTCAAAAGTACGTACGACCTACCATCTCCATGATAAAAAAACATAATTAATTATTTAAAAGAATATTTCATTATTTGTATTAAATTTATAAATGATTTAAAAAAATAATAATTATATAATTATTTTTATGGATATTATGTAACTCCATAATATACACATTTAGTAGAGCATTCATGGCAAACCATGAATGAGAAAACAAGGTAATTAACACCCAAAACAATGAATATAATGAAATATTTTTCACAAAAGGATAATAAGATCTCATAAAATTTTCATAATAGATATTATAAATATTAATATATTTTATTTATAAGATAATAAAATTTCTAGAATAACTTTACAAGAGTATAAATAATTTTCAACTAAAAAAGAAGATTGATGTATGAGACTTCATCTCAATTTCCCTTTACTGAGGAGTATTTTATTGTTATGCACATAATATCTTTTATACGGTGTATATACTTACCATTTGACATGTAATAATATGATTAATTCATAATTCATTGTGTCTTATTTTTCAAATTGTATTATTTCAACCATGGTATTATTGCATGAAATTTACCATGTGGTATAATTTATTCTAAAATATCATGTTATTTTATGATTGATAACATTATCATGGATCAGTATCTTCCTTGTAATCATTTTTCATGGGATAATATATTTATTAAATATATCCATATTATTGTATTATGGATATGATAATTTCACAAATTTTAAAACACTATTATGTATTAAGTATACATTAAATGCTATTTAATTAACTTGGGAAATATTTATTAATTAGTATTCTTTTCTCAAAAATCATATTTTATGATAAGACAATTTCTCCATGAATTAAATATATAATTTTATATATAAATAATTATTTGGACATATAGGTATGGGTGATTCTCAGTTATAGACAAACACTCAATGCATCAACTGGTCTTATGATATAAATTTGATGTCCAAGTTAAAAAAATTTCTCCCTGTAATGTTAAACTATCTGGAGGAATAATCATGATGGTAGAGGTATCATAATTCCAATGATCATAATGTATATAAATAAAGAATTTACTTATTTTAGAATTTAGTTATTATTAATACCGTTTTTTTCTCTATGATATTATATTCGGATTCATTTCATTCACATTAATTAATTAAATGGATTATGTTTTTTATTATTTATATTTATTTATTGATTATGAATTTTCTTTTACTGTCTCTCAATATATTTAATTATAATGTGTTTTTTTATTTTCTTCATTATGTTGATTATTCATATTAATTCATGATATCTTTTATTATACTAAAAACGTACTAATTATTTGGGGTCACCATTATTTTTTTCCATTTCCCCATGATATGATGAAGAAATAATATAATTTTTTTATTGAAGCAGTTCATTTTATTTCATTATGTATTGTTTTCTTATTTTATTACGCATGAAAAATGGGTATTATTAATTTATCTGGTTTATGTGAACTGAAAATTGGATCGGTACTTTAGGATTTCAACATATTTAACTATGAAAATATGATAAAGTAAACACTTTATTTCGTCCATTAGATATAGGGTCATTTTAGACTTTATCAGAGTAACTTTATAAAAAATATTGGGAACTATAATTTTGATAAAATATTTAATGTAATAAAATATGATGAATTGCTTTGACGATAGGTATGCAATTATATAAAAATATTTTTTTAAATGTATTATATGTGAATTCCTATCAATAGATACCAATTTGTATACTGAAGTTGATGTGGTTCTGAAATAGAAGCAATAAGTTGTAAAAATACAAAAAGATTACCTTGGGATTTACAAAAACATCACCTACTGAATTAAAACGTGTATTACTATGAACCTTGTTTAATGATCCGACGATATATTCTATATATAATTCACAGTATCATTAAAACCCATTATGAAGGTCTTGAAAACAAATATATCACTAAAGAAACCATTTTGATGCTTATAAAATTAGATATGAATAAATATTTCAATTTATGCTAATTATTTCACTAGTTTTGATATTATACATTATCTTTCATATTGGTATAGTATAATTTATATTATTAACTACTAAAAAATGGGGTTTATACAGTGATAGAGCTTTAACAGATCTATCTAAATGTGTTTTTAAAAAACACCTTTGTCAATGATTTTTTAGTGCTATTAATGGGAAGTCTCTATCAGTGCTAAAATGGTGTTGTTAATAGGGGAACATTATCAACACTTTTTTACATGTGTTGGTAAGGGGGTTTATTGTGGCTTTTTTAAAAGCATTGATACTAACCCACTTTTTTCAGTGTTTTTTAAAAAGTGTAGAAAAAATATTTCTTCAAAAAAAATTATATTTTATTACAAATAATTGTTTAATATTTCAATATATTTATACTGATATAAATATAATATATATTTCACAAACTATATTTTTGATAAGGTAAATAAACATTTACACTATCTATATAATATATTTAATTAAAGATTTGTAAAAAATAACAAAAAAATATTTTTAATTAATAATTTATTTATATTACAAAGTAATAGATATTTAATAACAATATAAATATAATAAAACAAAAAATTAATAAAAAGTTATAAAATAAGATGGAAACATAACTCGAACATCAAACAACCATAGATTTTGATCTAGGTTTCCTTTTGGGCTCTATAACATATCAAATCGATGCCTACAATGAGCACTACACGATGTAGGACGGTGACCTACTCTTCATGAAATTTCCCACTTTCCCCTATAAAGGCTCAAAAGGCCTCCGAAATATTTCTTTTAGATGCTGACCACAATTTCAAAAAATTTAAACACCTATAAATTTTGATTCAAGTGTTTATTCAGTCATACCACATATCATATCTATTCTCATTTTATGATCTTCAATTTGACTTGTTCAAGAGCTAAAAAACGACATCCTTGTCATATATTATGGTCATTTTTTAGTTTTCAGGGTATTCGATGTTTCTCAAGGATTTATGGTTTGATTATTTATTTGTTATTTATTATTTAATTTTTTAGTATTAATATATTCATCATTTTTTAATTAATTATTTAATATTTTTTTATTTATTAATTATTATTATCAATTATTTATTTATTTATTTATTTATTATATATTTATTAATTATTATATTATCATTTTTCATTATTTTTATTTATAATTTATTTTTTCTAATTTATTTTTTATTTATTAATGTTTTTATTTTTATTACTTTATTTATTTATTTATTTAGTTATTGTAAAAGTGTATTTAGATGTAATTATATAAATATATGTAAATATATATATAAATATATAAATTTATATATCGATAAGTATATCATTAAATAGACTACAACACAACATGGTGTAGTGGTAAAGGAGTTCCATCATAGAATGAGTGGTGTAGAGTTCAAATACAGGTAGGTGCGCATGACGCTGGATAATTCCAAGGTGTTGAAAATTGGGGAGAGGTAAATAAACTGATAAATGGGTTGGAAGGCTATTAAATGGGTCATCAAAGCGTTAAAATATGGGTCAATCACTCATATACATCCCAAATATTTTTACCCCTTTAATAGTTCTGTTTAAGGCACCCTTTATTTGTGTTTTTTAAGCACTGTTAAAAGAGACCATTACGAATGCTAAAAAAAGTAATGTTAAATGAACCTCTTAAAAACACTTTTTTTGGGCCGATAAATGTTTAGTTCTTCTAACCATCCATAAATTATCAGTTCATTTTTTGCGATGATAAAAGTCTATTCAACCACTATTGAAGGCCTTTTTCATAGTAGTGATTCCAGCATTTACGAATAGTTCCTAGCATATATAATGGTAAATTTATCAATATAATTGATCAAAAGTGTATTAATGATCATTTCATTGTTGGTATAATGAAAAAAATATTACTGAAATAGTCATGAAAATATTATCATAAATTGAGCACATATTATCATGTGCAAACAAGATGTAAAATTAATTCTAAAACTATTATGGATTTTAAGGAAATCTGGGTAAGAAAAGGGTGGAATAGAAAATTAAAGATAAAGGGAAGATGGGAATGCATGATTTTCCCCATCCAATAATGGTTGAAAGAAACAGCATGGTACTTTTTTATATAGAACATATGTTTTTTATAAGTGTGGAGAGAAAAGACATCATGGTCATGATTTTTAGGGAATGAAAGATGTTTCCAATGTTTAATTCATCTACTATAATGGGATGAGGCATAATAAAAACGAAATCCCTAACCATTAATGTAATATACCTCTAATGTATCCAATAGAACATGGTTAATCTTGTGTTATTACAACATAAAAAGTTTAATGATTAATGTTATTATATTTTGGATTCAATACTTATATAATTTGAGTATTTTATTAATTATTTCCTTGTATAATAGTTATAATTGCATGTTATTAATGTTAATTATAGATTTTGAAATATATATTTAATGATACTAATGACCAAGATAAATGATTTTTGGGAATGGTAAACTTTGTGGAAAAAACATACTTTAAGGAAATATAACCATTAAAATGTTTCTAATGTTGATATAACTATTTTGGGTTAAATAAATTAATGAGATTGATAAAAAAAATTGGACAGTACTGACTACTATATAAAAAACTATTGAATTGTTGAAAATTTTATTTATGAAAAAAATTGATAGAGTTGAAAACATTTTTTATATAAGGAATATATTCAAAAAATGAGTTTTATTTAAATAATATATATGAATTTATTTTTTCAATTTGGTTTTATGGTAATTTAGGTTATTACTAGGTTTTAAGATAATAGATAATGAAGATATTCTCATGTATATTATGTAATGATTATGATATACTTAATGTTGTTCCGAATATTAATGACATGTTAATTATATAAATTTAGTGGCCCCTTTCTAATGTATTGAATCTTATTATTTTGGAAGGGTTGTATGGTTATCTATTTATGAAATAGTTTAGGATTTATTCATATTGGATAACCTGTTCTAAACATTTTATAAAAATAACTACATATAGAAAAAATGACTTACCATTCATGTTATATATTAGTGCTTTAAACAAAATAAATTCTAGTTCATTTCAAATTTTATGATATGAAGTAAAAATTGATAATGATAAAACCAAATCACTAAATTATTCTTATTAAATGGAATGAAATCAAGTATGTATATCTTCCACTAAAAATAAATCAACTTTTGGAATGGATCAGGAAATAAATTTTTATTCAATTACCATAACTTATGATGATATCAATGAAATATTCACAAATATGTTTTATGGTTTCACGGTTTCTTATTCTCAAAATAACATTCACTTTTTTTAAAATGATATTTATCAATATCCATCATTTTTCGGACATTATCCTTTTCTTATGTGTACAAATACTTACTTTCTTCCTATTCAATCCTATATAGAAACCTTTTTAGGTGGTACACCATATGACATTTTTACTTCCCTTTCATTATTATTACTAATATATTTTATTAACTATTTTTAAAATGTGGGTTACCTGTAATGATATTTTCAACATTCAATGCCATGATCCATGTGTAAAAGATATAATTTTGAGGAATACATTTATTTGTGGTTGTAAGAATGTAATACCAAATATTTATAAAAGAATATTATTTTATGTTATAGATTATAAGTCAAATAACACTGAGAAGAAAAATCCATGACATATACCTCTTTAAATATTAACTTTTTGATATTTTGTGAATCACATGACACCGAGTCTAAATGAACCATAATAATGTATACAATTATATCCAATTCTTTAAATTAGTGGGTATGAATTTTACTTCCTTATTTATTAAAATTATTGTTTTGTATTTATTATAAATAAAATATGAATCATTTTAATGAAAAAAATTGTTTTCTAAAAACAGATTTTTTTTTTCTAAAATATGGTTTAGTCACATTTTTACGAACAAAAATTTCAAATTAATTTCTATCACCTTTGTAAAATTTATATGAAAAATTAAAATTATTTCTTAAAATTTATTTTTAACAATTATCTTTGGGTTATCTTTTAAAATTTTATAAAAACTAAATTTTATGATGAATAGTTTAAAATACAAAATATTAATTAAAACCATTCTTTTAATTTAATATAATTATAATGATAAATTATATTTTAAACTAGTTTTCATCTGTAGTTATTTCAATTATATTTAAAATTATTCAATTTATTTCATGGGAATCATTTTAATGTTGAATTTTGATATAAAACTTGGTAAACTTTTAAACATTTTATCAGTGAAATCCCAGTTTCTCGTCGCATCTATGGGTTTGTTATAATGTAAATGATTACAATTATATGATTAAAATTTTGGAAAATTAATTTGATATTTTTATTTAACACAATTTATATTATATAATAACTTGAATTTAATTTTTAACCAATATTATAATTGAAAACATTAATAACTAATTATCATGGTTAAGGTTAAAATGGGTTTATGGGGGGGTTCAAATAAAATGATGATTTTTAAAACATCATGTATATTTGTTTTAAATATATTTTAAATAAATATACCAACCCTATGACGAAGTTTTTCCAATAATAATCTATTTTGGACCATTTTGGCATGTGAGGAACATTGGTACATCTTTTTTGTTTAAAAATATTACAAGTTTGTCTGTTACCTCACTTATAAAAGTTCACCCATTTTCCTCTCTTAATCAAACCATCATGGCCATGTGGTTCGTACAAACCATTCCAAAATAAATTCCATAACTTCAACCTACAATATTTATTTTCTTTATAAATCTATCCTTAAATGTCTCTTGGTGAAAACCCTAAGAAGGTCACCCGAAGAAGAGTAATAGTTCTTCAATAAGAGTTTTTATTTTATTTATTCCTCCACCTCCTAAAATTTTTATTACACCATGGTAACATAGAAATATCATAATATTTCATATACATATATGTTTTCATGTTAATGTAGTCCTGAAAAATCATCTACACCCCTTTAAAATGGGTTATGAAGTAGTTATTCATATTTATGGTGAACTACCGCCTCGAGAACCGATATCATTGACATTTTCTATTGTCACCTCTCACAGTTTGGTATAATGGTCGATTTGAAGTATATATTTTATAATTATATCATAATTTTAAATATAGATTAATTATATCATATATTAATTTCGTAACATTTCTTCTAATATGGTACATGATAAATTCTCACGTGTGTATGCCAAGCTATTGTCTCATGAAGCTATACAATTCATTAATAACAAACAATTTATAGAGAAGACGATAAGGATAATTTTAATGAATATATGTGATAAATTGAAATAAATTTTATATTAATGAAATATATATATCGTTATTAAGATATAATAATTCATTTTATGAATTACATTTTCAACTCATATATAGATAATAGCATCCTTAAACTATGTTTGGATATCCATCCTCAAGAATTGATGTGACTTTCATTTATTCCCCACACCAAATGGATGACATAAATAATTATATTTAAATAAAAAATTATTTATTATATTATTATAATTATGTAATGGTAAAATATTACTTGTAGTCCTTCCATAATTATTTTTGTAAAATGGAAATGTGATTGATACTTATGTATGACCTACGATCTACATGATCATAGTGAACATTATTTCTCAAAAACCATCTTTCATGATTCGTATTAAATATAAAATTTATATATAAATATGATTATTATTTCATTATTATTATTATTGAGATGATATAACTATTTTATATTCCCAATAACTAAAATTATCTTGATAGTGAAGGAATGAGAAAACAAGGCAATCAACTCCCTAAACAAGAAAAATAATGTATGATTTTTAATTAACAGGTGCTAAACTATCATAAAAGGAAAATACATGATATTATAAATATTAATATGTCTATTTTATAAGTTAATGTCACGCTTAAAATCATTATATATTATTTGAAAGAATTTTTAACCAAATGGAAGCATGAAGTATGGGTCTTTGTACCAATTTCACTTCATTAGGGCATACTTTAATGTTATGCACCTAATTTTTTTATGGTGTATAAACTTCCACATTGACACATAATATCATGGTAAAATAATATTCATTAAATTTTATATTTCCATTTGATTTATTTTAACAAATGGAATATGACTTGAAATTTACCATGTTGTAAAAGTTTTTATAAAATCTCACTTTCTTTTGTGATTATTGGCATTATCTTGAAAAAATAACTTCTTTGTGATATTTTTTAATTAGAAATTAAATATCTCATAAATAAATATATTCATGTATGATGGATATGAATAGTTTATTATCAATTTTCCATCTTTATGTATGTTTTATTCATTTAATGTAATATGATTTACTTGGGAAATATTGATATATCTATATCTTTTACTCTATATGGATATTTGATTATAAGAAACATTTTTCATTTATTAAATTTTTTATTAAATATATAATGAATTATTGGTATATAAAAATATGGTTGGGTCCAAGTAATATATATCCCCTCAATTAATTCACATCTATCATGAGAAAAAATTCTTTACCAAAATTAATAATCTTTTACCTATAATTTTATACTATCTTGAGGAATAACCATGATGGTAAAATAATTATGATGCCTATAATAATATCTAATAATTTCACATTTCCTTCACTATGAATTCAGTTAATATAATTATCCATTAAAATATCAATAATGATATTATCCCTATTTGATCATTATTCTTAGTTACTGATTAAATGAATGTTTCTTAGTTATTTGCCTTCCCATATTTATTATACCAAATCTTCTAATGATGTTAATTTTATTAAAATGGAGTGTGTGTTCAGATAATTACCAATCAATTTTAATATTATCATTGAATCATGATATTTTCCATTTTAATTAACCGTTAATTATAATTTTAGCTCACCATTATATTATTTTCTTTCGGCATGATATGAAATAGAATTTTTGGAATTAATTTTCAAAGATATAATTCATTTTATATTGATATATATTATTTTTTATTTTATATAATCATAGTAAAATGGGTATCATGTATATTTCGAGTTCTATAGGACTACAAAATAGATCGTTCCTTTGGGATTTGACCATTTATATATATTTTCTAATGTAAAACAATTAGGCACCATCTCTATGTTACTGTTGTTGGGGTTATTATATAGATGGAAAACAAATGAAATATATTACCTTTGTATGGTAAAATATATATAAGAGTTAATATTGAAAAAATTACATTCAATAAAAGTCATTTTATTAATATTATATATAGTTTATAAATTAAAAAATTTAAAAATTATCATTTCATGAATTAAAATTAATTTTTGGATTAATCCTAGATAAATTATCTCAGGATATATTTTTTTTCATTTTTAAAATTTATGGAATTGTTAAAAGAATAAAAAAGTCTGATTTTATTAATATTTATACTTTTACTAAATCATTTTATTATATACATAAATTGAATTTTGTTGAAACCATGTTTTATGAAATTATATAATATATAATAGAGTAAATAATTATAAAATACTACATTATATTTATGAATCCATAGTCAATATTTTTAAAGTTTACATAACATTTTTATGAAAAATATTTTAAAAAATAATGATTGATTTATTATAACTTAATGAAATGAAGTTTTTTATTTAGAATATTGAGAAATAAATAACTTTTTAATTAAAATAATTATATAAAATACATTTTTATAATTGTTATAGATCATTAAATTCTAAATAGAAATAATTTTTCTTAATGAAAAAAATTTTAAAAAAAGGCTATTATGAGATAGATATACTGATGTTATGTTAAATATCCTATCATATAAATAGTTAATTTGATAAAATGATTAATATATTTATATATAAAAATTATTATTATTTAATATTTCCAATTAAATTTTTTTATATAATTTCTTATTTTTGGATTAATGTTAATGACAATAATAATTTTAAAACTATTATTTAATATTAATTATATTATTAATATAGAGGATAGAGCAAAGAAAATGAATTTAACTCCATTAAATAATGAGTAATATTTTATTTAAAAACACATCAATAAATATATTAAAAATCATTTAATTGATAATAAATTCTAGGAAATATTAAGAAATAATTATGGTAAAATTTGCATTTTCCTAATAAAATAGTATTCCTATATATTTTATATTTTTTAGAAAATAATTATTATTATCTTTAAAATTTAAATTATATTAAAAATTATTAATAATCTCAAAATAATTTAAAAATTTATATTGTTTATGTTGAACCCTCTAGGAATCTTGTTGCTTTATTATATTTTGATAATCCCAATTATGCTTTATTATTTGTTGATAATCAAAATATTGCTTATTTATAGTTTGATGATTCTTATTGTGGATAAATACTTACTTTAGTATTTGTGTACTTCAGACACATATTTATATGTTATGATAATTATATTATAATCAAATAATTTAGTTAAGAAATTCTCTATTATTTCATGTTTAGTATTATACTTTCGGTTACTGGATATATGTATACTCTAACATAACTCATTCTGCCAATAGAGATACCGATACAGAACAGAGCTACTAATACCGTTATGTCTACCACTATTTGAGGGACACTGGTACAGATTAGTCACTATTACACAAGTCTACCGATACATCAAAGTCTATTGATACATCACAGTCTACCGTTACTGATACAAGACAAGTCTACAGCTACCGATACAAGAAATTTTACATCTACTGATACAGACAAGTCTACCGCTACTAATACAAGACAAGTATACCTCTACCGATACATGAAAGCCCACCGCTACCGATGTAGTAAAGCTTACCGCTAACAAAGTCTACCGATTGACATGAAGTCTACCGATAGAAGGGTTACCGATGGAAAGGCTACCGTTACACAAATGGCTACTGTTACACAAGAAGCTACCGATACTCAGACCTACCAATAGAAAGGCTACCGTTACACAAAGGGCTATCATTACACAAGAATCTACTGATACTCAGACTTACCACTAGAAAGGCTATCATTACACAAAGGTCTACTGTTACACAAGAAGCTACAGATACTCAGTCTTACAGATACACAAGGCAACCGATATCCAATGCTACCATTCCAGAGACAGAACCCGACGCTGGTTTAATTTATTTATCATTATTTAATCTAACCAACAGTCATATAAGGTATATTGTAATACACTGACATTTATTTATTGTGTATTGTTTGATGTCAGGGAACCGTATCTCATACCTGCAAAAAGGAAATCACTTCTGTTGCCGGAGCTCGTGCTTTAAATAATAGATGCTCCTGCTGCTAAATGAGTGTTTTTTTGAAAACACAAATAAGATCGTGACAAAAATAAGAAGGTGCTGAAATGTGTGCATGAAAAGAGATGACTGAACCTACACGAAGAGCTCATACATTCCTGCATACTAGAAAGACCTGAGAAAGAGAAGGAGAACATCAACACAAGAACTTCATCGACTACTTTCTCCTCTGTCTCTACACCTGGAAGTCAAGGAAGCAGACGACACTCTGTTTTCCAGAAAAAAACCAGAAGAGGACTTAGAACCAATTCTGATCAATCCAAAGGAGTCCAGAGCTACACTGGAATCACTAGAGCCATTCTAAACTCTACATCTTTGCCTCAGTGATCTATTATTTACTATTCAAGTAGTGTGTGTAATTTGCTGTATTTTACACACACATTGTCTCCTGTACTTTAACTGGAGGATCTGTGAATCCCCACTCAACTCTTACTTCCTTTATTTCCTACAGGGATAGTGGTAGAGGTCGTGTGTGACCTGGACAGCTGGTTTGCTGTTGTGTTTGTTTCCCACGAATAACAGCGGTAGAGGACTTAGACGTGTACAGTGGTATACTGTTGTAATCCATGATCCAAGGTGTGGATCACTTTTATATATAGTTTTGAGAGGACTATGTCTCAGCTTGAGACTGAACCTCTTGGTTATATCTACTATGCTTATTTCTTGTCAAAGTTATTTTTATTCCGCTACAAACTACTTTAAAACCAAAAACTATTTTAAAGTCACTTTGATAATTATACTCGCAAATGTTTATATTAGTTTTAAATCAGTAAGTCAGTTTCAAAATTTATTCAACTCTTCTGATTTGATTAACTGGGAAATAATCAATCCCTTGAGAACCTAACAGAACCTTTACTTTGATATAAATTCACTACAGCTTAATTATGTGTTTTATTTGGGGGAATTTGGTAAATGATTTTTAAACAAAAATTTTAATTGGAACTCAATTCACCACCTCTTGAGTGTCCACTCCGACCAACATTTGTTATCAAAGGAATTAAAATATTTTCCGAAGTACTCTATTTTTGAACTATGATTTTCGTTGTATTTTAAAGCTCTTAAAATTTCTATTATTTTTAAATTTTTACCTCTTTATAATTTTTATATTAACCTAGTTATCATGGATAACAGACTTGAAGGTGTTGCTACTAATAAACCACCATTTTTCAATGGAAACAACTATGCTCAGTGGAATATTAAGATGAAAATTTATTTATAAAGCTTGTGTTTTGATATTTGGACTACCATAGAATCAGAATATAAACTTCCTACTATTGTTCGATCTACTTGGAATGAAGCTACTAAGACAGTCTACAATAATAATTGTAATTCTATGAATGCTCTGTATTGTGCTTTAGGGGATGAGGAATTTAATAGAATATCTGCTTGTAAGATTGAACATGAAATTTGGGATACCTTAAGTGTTTCTCATGAAGGAACAACTAACGTTAAGGAAATGAGATTGAACACCTATACTATTAAATATGAAAATTTTAAGATAAAGCCTCATGAACCCATTTCTGATATGTATCTCAAGTTTAACAAAATTGTCAACACAATAATCTCATTGAGAAAGGATGTTCCGTCAATGGAGCAGATCATGAAAAATTTTGAGATTCCTACATGAAAGATGGAGGGGCACTTCTGTTTTAATTAGGGAATCATGTGATATTGGTGAACTGCAAGTTAAAGAACTTATTGGTAAGTTGATGATGTATGAATAATAGCTTAAAGTAAAAAAAGAAGAAGATGATGAACCAGAAAGGAAGTCAGTTTCCTTCAAGACATCTACTTTAATGAATCAGGAGAAACTTCAAGTTGTAAGTGATAGCTCAATATATGAAGAAAGTGAATGTACATCTGATAGTGATGCAGAAATGGATCACACAGCCAGAAGATTTAAGAAGATCTATAGGAAAAAAGAAGTTTTTCATAAAATCAAATTACAATGGTATGTATGACAACAAGAGACACTGGAAAATGGACTTTAAGAAATCTGAAAAATCTGATGAAGTTGTCTTCTATGAGTGCAATAGAAAAGGAAATATAAAAGAAGATTGTCCAAAACTAAAATACAAGAAGAAATATGAGTATAATGATAATATGCATAAGAAAACTGTGAAGGCTACGTGGAGTGCTTCTGAAAATTCTCCAGTGAATCTGATGCTTCTGAAACTAAAATTAGAAATAAGGAAAACAAGTGTTTTATGAAAAACACCTCTAAGGTAACATCTGAAACTCCTGCTTTAAATTCTTATTATTCTGGAGATGATTCTAAATATGAAAATATGTCAAAATCTGAATTATTTGAATATTGTGATTTGTTGGATGAAACCTGTATTGTGTTGAAAGAAAAATACAAAGGTTTAAAGAAACAGTATGCTATAACTATTAATCATAAATCTGGTCTTGACATAGAAATTGAATAGAATGCTCTGTTACTTAAAGAAAACACTAAACTGAAATTTTCAAATGTGAAAATTAGGAAGGATTTAGAAAAATTCACAAATGGAAAATATACTCTTACTAAAATTCTAGGTAATAAGATTGCACCTAGATATACTACTCGCATTGGATACCAACCTGGACAAAGAAAAGTTACCAAAACGAAATTTATTTCTAAATCTGGACAGAATGTAGATAGTTATAATTCTGGAGGTTCATATGCTTCATCTAGTTATATTCATTCTCACAGATCTAATAAAGTTTATCATTCCAAATAGGTTGATTCTATAAATTTTATGAAACCCAGAAGACAAATTTGGGTACCTAAAGTTTTAATGGCTAACCTGTTTGGACCCAAGAAAATCTGGGTACCAAAATCATTTCCTGTCTAAATCTGTTTTGCAGGGAACCTACTTAAAGAGCTCCTGTAGAAAGACCTGGTACTTGGACAGTGGATGTTCAATACATATGTCAGGGGACTTATCATGCTTTAAAATCTTAGTCAGAGTTGTTGGAGGTTTTGTCACATTTGGTGATAATTCTAAATGGAAAATCATCAGCTTATGCCAGATTGGTAACACTGACTCAGCATTAATTTCTAAAGTTCTATTTGATGATGGTCTTAAATATAATTACTACATATTTCTCAGTTATGTGATGATGGTTTCAATGTTAGATTTGAAAATAATTCTTGTAATGTTTATTCTAAAAGTTCTTTAGTATTTTCTGCCTTCCGAAATGAAACTGTTTATGCTGTTGATTTAAATTATTTACCTATGCAAAATATTACTTGTTTAAATGCTTTTCATAAAAAGTCTTGGCTTTGTAAAAGAATATTAGGACACTGCAATGTACATTCACTCAGAAAAAATTCTAGGAAGAACGTAGTTAGAGACCTACCAAAACTTGAATTCCCAGCAGATAAAGTTGGTAATCCCTGTCAAAAGGGAAAGCAACATAAATATTCGTTCAAATCAAAGAAAGAAGTGTCAACTTCTCAACCTCTTGAGTTTGTTCACAAGGATTTGTTTGGACCTTCTAGATTTTCTAGTCTAAATGGGATGCACTATGTCAATTCTCTAGTAGATGACTATTCTATGTATACTTGGGTATATTTTCTAGCTCACAAAAGTGAAGCTTGTTCTTAATTTGTTAAATATTCCAAGTATGTAGAGACCCTTAGTGGACTTAAGATTAAAACATTGAAAATTGATCATGGTCCTAAATTTGAAAATCATGAGTTTGAATCCTACTGCTCACACAATGGCTATAATCACAATTTCTCTGCCCCTAGGGCACCTCTGCAAAATGGTGTAGTGGAAAGGAGGAATAAAACCCTTCAAGAAATTTCCAAAACCATGCTCAATGAGTATAACCTACCTATTTATTTTTGGGCTGAAGCTGTCAATACAACCTGTTATATTATCAATAGAGTCTTGATCAGACCTGTTCTTAAGCATACCTCTTATGAGTTGTGGAACCAGAGGAAACCTAAGGTTAACTACTTCAGAGTTTTTGGTTGCAAAGTCATTATTATTAATACTAAAGATAATCTTGATAAGTGTTCATCCAAGAGTGATGAATTAATTTTCCTAGGTTACTCTATTTCTAGTAAAGCCTATAGAGTTTTAAATAAGGGAACCAAATGTGTGGAGGAATATGTTCACATCAAATTTGATGAAACTGATCCACATGAACCAAAGACCTCTCTTGAAAATCGTGATGATGATCTCTCTATTTTGAACCATAATGATAAAGACAGTGGACCTATAGTTAAAATGTCCAGTTCTGGAAATATTCCAGAACCTGCTTCTGTTGACTCCAAACCTGTTGATGAACCTGAAATCTCTACCCTTACTTTTTCAAGACCAACTAGGATTCTAAAGAACCATCCTTTAGATGTTGTTGTAGGAAATCCTGATAGAGGAACAGAGACTAAAGCTTCTCTATGAAATCAGGTTGAACATCAAGCTTTTAGTTCACAATTAGAACCTAAAAAGATCAATGATTCTATAAATGATGAATTTTGGGTTATAGCTATGCAAGAAGAACTAAATCAATTTGAAAGAAATAACGTCTGGGAATTAGTAGAAAGACCTAACAACACTTTTACCATAGGCACAGAGTGGGTGTTTAGAAACAAAGTAGATGAATCTGTAAATATCATTAGAAACAAATGTAGACTAGTTTCATAGGGTTACAATCAATAAGAATTAATTGACTATGAGGAAACCTTTGCACCTGTAGTTAGATTAAAGGTAATTATGATCTTACTTGCCTTTGCATCACATCAGAATTTCATGTTATATCAAATGGACATGAAAATTGTTTTTCTAAATGGTTTTACAATTGAAGATGTTTTTGTCGAACAACCACCTGGTTTTTCAAATCCTCACTTTCAAAATAATGTTTTTAAACATTCTAAATATTTATATGGTTTAAAAAAAGCTCTAAGATCTTGGTATGAAAGACTTAAAATTTTTATTATTTCAAAAGGATTTACAAAAGGAATTTCTGATCCAACTCTTTTTATAAAAATAATTTCAAATGATGTTTTAGTAGTACAAATCTATGTTGATGATATTATTTTTCGATCTTCGAAAAATTCTTTATATACTGATTTTTCAAAGGTTTTGCAAAATGAGTTGTAAATGTGCTTAATGGGAGAGCATAAGTACTTTCATGGATTTCAAATCTTTCGAACTATAGATGGTATTATTTTAAATCAGAGTAAATATACTGTGGATTTATTAAAACCTTTTGGGTTGGATAGTATTAAGGGAATTAATACACCTATGAATACCACCTGTAAATTAAATATTGATGAAACTGGTAAACCAGTAGATCAGACTAATTGTAGAGGTATGATTTGGAGTTTAATTTATCTTACTTCTAGTCGACCTAATATTATGTTTAGTGTATGTATGTGTGCTAGATTTCAAGCTAACCCTAAAGAGTCACACTTACTTGCTGTTAGAAGGATTTTCAAATATCTTAAGTATAGTGGAAATTTAGGTTTGTTTTATCCAAAAGAACAATCATTTTATTTATTAAGTTATTCAGATGCTGACTTTGTTGGATGCAAGTTAGACAGAAAGAGCACATCTGGAACATGTCATTTACTTGGAAAGTCCCTAGTATCATGGTGTAGTAAGAAATAGAACTCAGTTGTGTTATCTACTACTGAGGAAGAGTATATAGCTGTTGGTAGTTGATGTGCACAGATTCTGTGGATGAAACACACTTTATTAGACTATGGATATGAGTTTAAACATGTTTTAATTCACTGTGACAACACTAGTGCGATCAACATCTCAAAGAACCCCGTGTCTCACTCTAGAACTAAACACATTGATGTTAGACACCACTTTATAAGAGATCATTATCAAAGAGGTGATATAAATCTTGAATATATAGGCACTGAGTTTCAATTAGCTGATATCTTCTCTAAGCCTTTAAGTTCAGAAAGATTAAGTTTCATTAGACATGAATTAGGAATGAAAACTTACTCTTAAACCGTTTGGGAATCCTCACCATTAAAGAATCCTCCACGATAGAGAATCCTCATCGATAGATAATCCTCACCGTTAGAGAATCCTCACCATTAGAGAATCCTCATTGATAGAAAATCCTCATTGTTAGAGAATCCTCAACGTTAGAGAAACCTCACCGTTAGGAGACCTCACCGTCAGGAGACATTACCAGTACATCTCGCGCTGTTTTAAACTTCTGTAAAGCCGATACATCGAACCATTTTTAAAAAGATTTATTTTATTAATGAATCCTAAATGATATTAAACCTGATATTAGACATCACTCAATCTCACCGCGAACTCGTCTTTTCGAATCCCTCCAACCTCAACCTCCCAAGTCGCAAAACCGTAAACCTCAGATCTGTAATGGCCCTCGTTAAGAGACCTCAGGTTACAGATGGTAGTGATGAGCCACAACCAAAAAGACAGAAGGTGACCAATGCTGATGCCAGTGGAAGCGGTGAAAGTGTAGCTTGAAGGAATCCAGTAAACTCACGTCTCTCAAGGATAAAGATTGTCGTCGAGCAAGAGGTGTGTGCAGAATTTCTCATGGAGAGCAAGTCTGTGGTTCTAAATGTTTTCAAAGAAAAAGGTTGACTTGAGTGCTTCACAAACAACAATGGACCTTATTATCCAGGACTGGTGAAATAGTTCTATGAGTTCATTCGTTTTGAGATGTCCGAAGAATAAAACAAGTTGTTTTCTTATGTAAATGGTCACGAATTTTCCTTTACTTCGGTTGAATGGGCTAGGAAATTAAAAGTTCCACATGAAGGTGATTATTATGTTTATTCAAAATCCATACCCTCAACCAGTGACTTATTTAAGTATGAAGATGCTTTGTTAGTATAAGGCCCCAGCCTTAAACCTTACATAATCTTGAGTTATTACAAGATTACACATTGAGGATCTTTTTGGGTATAGAGTTTTAGAGAATTAGATCATAAAACTTGCATTACATTCCACATATAAACAAAGTGGTTACATAAAGATAGTATTCTTCATTCCCATCAATGGAAACATATTTAAAATAAGACATGGATTCTTTCTTGACACATCCTTGACTCTATCATCTTATCATGTACCTTTCCCATTACCTGTGAAAAACATTTCAAAAAACTTGGGATGAGCCTAAAAACTCAGTATGGGTTATAAAAAAACATGGAAAGGAAAAATGAGTTCAGATATACATATGAATGAAATCATACTTTACCCACAAAACAATGGCACTTTAACATACCTCATAAAATCATGAATAAATCATAGAAATCATAATATATAAAGGTAACTTGAGGCATTAATAACATTCTTACATAGGGAGTAACCCTCTTGGTTACATTTGGAATACCCATCACAGTATATTCCCTAAAATCTCTTCGGAGAAACCTTAACGTTTCACTAATTCGCGTTACCCAATGCATTGGAGAGCTATAACGGGCTCACCCGCCCTTTTTTTATCACGGAAACACCCGTCTTTATAATAATGCCCAAGAACCATAACATAATCATATCACATAAAACATGCATAAAGGAAACATAACATTTCCACATTTCAATCACAAGATATCAATACAACACATTGATATAATAAAAACATTATGAAAACCATTTTCAATACCCAAGTAAAACATGGTATTTGTTTTTCATTTAAAAAAAGGTATGGCTTGTAGAGGAAGCCGAAACTCAAATAATGGACACGGCGGCGGAGAAGTCATTGTCGCCACATATGTACGACAAGAAAACAATCCCTTTTGTCGTTTTGTAAAATGCTTCGTATAAAAAAGATTCCTTTTGAATAAGCGTGAAATTCGAAGGGGTTTATACACCGTATAAAAGAAGGTTGTGTATAAAATAAAATATGCCTCAATGAATGGAGATTGAGACGAAGTCCCATACCTCGTATCCGACTTGACCCGATCGTTCTTTAATCTCCTGAATAATAAACTTGAGTTAATCTCTACTTGCTTATGAACATTTTTCAAGTTCATTATTCCTTTTATACCATGTTATTAACATCATGTAATCATTTAAGTTAATAGTGTTCATTTTTTCGGTATTTGGCTCTTAAGTCAAAAATAGACTTCTTACACTTACATGTTGTTAATTTGCTCAAAGGTTCATTATATCCAGAATGTTATTAATGATTTGGATAACATATATATCATATATATTCATCATATACATGTATTTATAACATTACATCACATTTAGAGGTAAGAAATGAAATGCACCGTTCATGGGGACGGTAAGCCGTACGTACGCATGAACGCTACTTCCATTTCTATTTCGTATTTTCTGGAATGGAATAATAATGATATAAGAGTATATTATACTTCCAGTATAATAACATATATAATATCATTAACTTTATCCTTTATACATCCCACATATGGTATTAACGAATCAAGTCACTTTCAGGGGCGGTAGTCCGCACTTCCTAAAATGAAGATATCGTGTTTACCCATAATGGGAACCATAAAGGTATTCCCAAAAGGAAAAAAACAGAAGATTAAGGAAAACATAAACATATTATATATCATATATAAAAATAGTGACATCATAATGGCCACCTTTGAAGGTGTTAAATGAGTATTGAACAATCATCGTTTCGGGAGGCAGAATTTCGCCATCCACGGAAACCGTATGTTCATTAACCATTTGATGTAGTTGTGTGAGAGTGTAGCTAAAATAAATCTTATAACAACATCCTAGTATATTTAAGATACTGGTTTTGTTACAAAAGAAGTAAATGAAAAGAGTTTATGGGGTTGGAGAAACAAAATAAAACAAATGAACATGAGAGAATGAATTACCTTTAAAAGTGTAACTCCTTTTGATTTGAGCCTAAAGTATTCCTTTGAAATGATTCTGCCCAAAGGGAATCCTCTAGGATTAGGAGAGGGATGTGGAGAGAGTAAATGGGCAGGGGTTGGCCGAGCCAAAGGCTTGAGGAGTGTGTGTAATGAGGTAGAGGTGGGGGCCTTTTATAAGAGGATAGGTGGGGCACTTTTGGAAAGTAAAAAACTATTACTTTATTTGAAAATGTGTTTCGGTTTTAAAAGGTCCTACATTGATATAATTCGTGGATAAGGTGATAAGGGTTCGAAATACACTCATCCAATTGGTTTTGGACTTGTGTAGTGCATAGATTTTACATTATCTTTCCATTTTATTTAAATAATCAAATAATGATGTCATCACTGCATCAATATTATGTCATAAATAATATAATTTATTTAATGTATAAAAATTATAGAAAAACTACTATGACGTAGAAAATCTTTTTATCTTTCCAATTACTATTTATAATAAAAAATCTGATCTTTATAACCCCATGTAAAAATTGTTTTCGTAAAACATATTATGTTTCTGTCATTTTTACTTTTACATTAAATAAAAAGTTATTTATGTCATTTCCCAACCAAAGTGGCTCCATGGGGTCCCCAAGTTGACCCATGGCTTGTATTGGTCGTCCATGACACAACCAATGAGGGTAGGACATGTGTCAAACTCATCTTATTTTATTAAAGCATTATTTTTACCTTAAACTACACTAATTACCACTAATTGCGATTAAGAACTTAATAAGTTACTATTCACCCAAAAAATTATGATAATCTCATTGAACCACATTTTACATCTTAATGACAACCATATAAGTCGGATTTTTGAAATTCAAAACAAAATTATGGCAAAATTTCATTTAAACGGAAAATCAGTCTTTATAAGTACCACTTAGTGGTTTCACTATTCATCAAAAATTGAAGTTTTTCAGAAAATTACCAAAAATTCACCCTAAGCTATATTTGATATTACGAATTCAAAAATTAAATCTATTTTAAAAAATTCAATACATATAAGTCACATTAATTAATTTAATAATTAATTCCCGCTATCAGAGCAAATAGCGTGTTTTCATGAAATAATAAGTATCAAAAGATTGACACCAGTTTAAGTCTAATTTCAAAGTGAAATTGATTCCAATGACCACCATTGGAATAAATGGTAAAAATATATTCTAATTTCACTTCAAAACCAATTCAAAATATAATCTAATCATATAAATAAATTAGATTAAAAATCATTTTTGATGTAAAATGCAGTATTTTTGACTATTCATAAAAAAATGAACATTGCCAGAAAAATACCAAAAATTCAAACAAAGTAAATTTTGATGTCCCAATCATAAAGAATAATTTTATTTTTACAAACATAGTTTATAAAATTGTCAAAAGATATATTTAAAAAGGGTCTTCCATCATAAGGTAGTAAAACAATCTTGTAAGAATATTAGTGTATTCCATGCTTAGGATTGGATTTATTTTCATTTTAAGCCTCTAAAACACTATCTTAATCATTAATAGACATAGATAAAAATATATATTATTAATTACTTACTTGGGATGTTACATCCTTCCCCCATTTAGAAAATTTTGTCCCCGCTATTTATTTACTTATCGAATAAATGGGGGTACTTATCCCTCATTGCATTTTCAGATTCCCATGTTGCCTCTTCAATCATGTGGTTTTTTCCACAAAAACTTTACCTGGTGAATCACTTTATTCTGTAACACTTACTCCCTGTGGTCAATAATCTGGACCGGTTGTTCCTTATAAGATAGGTTCTCTTCCAGCTAAACTACCTCTGGACTCAAAACATGATATGGATCTGGCATATACTTTCTCAACATCGAAACGTGAAAAACATTGTGTACCTGAGATAAACTCGGAGGTAAAGCCACTCGGTAAGCAACTGATCCAAATTTCTCCAGAATTTCATATTGTCCAATAAACCTTGGACTCAGCTTTCCTTTCTTACCAAATCTCATCACACTTTTCCAAGGAGAAACCTTGAGAAAAACATGATCACCTACCTCGAAAGATAGATCCTTCCTCCGGTTCTCCGCATAACTCTTCTGCCTGCTCTGAGCTGTTCTCATGTGCTTCTGAATCAACTGAACTTTTTCTGCCATCTCTTCTACCAATTCTGGTCCTATCAGCTTCCATTCACCCACTTCCTCCCAAAATGCTGGTGTTCGACACCGATTCCCATATAATGCCTCAAATGGTGCCATCTGTATACTGGAATGAAAACTGTTATTATATGAAAATTCAACCAAAGAAATATGTTGGTCCCAACTTCCCTGATAATCCATAGAACAAGCTCGTAGCATATCCTCCAAGGTCTGAATTGTTCGTTCTGACTGCCCATCTAATTGAGGATGAAAAGCTGTACTAAAATTTAATTCAGTACCCAATGACTTCTGAAGGCCTTTCCAAAAGTTAGAAGTGAACCTGGGATCACGGTCAGATACAATGGAGAGAGGAAATCCATGTAACCTGACTATCTCTTTAAGATACAAACGGGAAAGTTGATCTAGAGAAAAAGTATCTCGTATAGCAAGGAAATGAGCAGACTTGGTCAAGCGATCAACAATAACCCAGATTGCATTATTACCTCGAGATTTCTTCGGTAATCCCACAACAAAGTACATGGATATGTTTTCCCATTTCCACTCTGGCACTTGTAAAAGTTGAAGCATCCCTTTAGGTAACTGCCGCTCTACTTTAACCTGCTGACAAGTCAAACACTTCACAGTAAAATCAGAAATATCTTTTTTCATTCCATCCCACCAGTAATACTCCCGTAGATCTCTGTACATCTTAGTACTGCCAGGATGAACTGAAAACGCGGAACTATGAGCCTCACATAACAACTCATTCATAAACTGTGAATCACAAGGCACACATAATATTTCCCAAAACTCAAAACAAAATCACTATCAATGTTGAATTCAGGAAACTTACCTTTCTGAACCATCTCTACCTTTTTCTACAACTCATTGTCTTGCTTCTGTGCTTGCTTGATTCTGTCTGATGGAGAAGATTTCAATGATACCTGAAACAAAATAGAAGAACTTCCTGCACCAAAAACTTATATGCCAAGTTTCATCAAATCATTAACCAAAGGATCACGTTCCAAACGCGACATTGCTAATGAATCATTATTTTTTCGACTCAAAGCATCAACCACTTTATTTGATTTTCCCAGATGTTAATGTATTATACAATCATAATCCTTGATTAAATCTAGCCATCTCCTTTGTCTCATGTTCAATTCTTTCTGAGTGAATGTATACTTTAAACTTTTGTGATCAGTATATATTTCACACTTTACTCTATACAAATATTGCCTCAAAATTTTTAAAGCGAAAACAATAGCAGATAATTCCAAATCATGTGTAGGGTAATTTACCTCATGAGTTTTCAACTATTCTGAAGCATAAGCAATTACCTGATCATTCTGCATTAGGACACAACCAAGTCCTTTCAATGAAGCATCACTGTATATAACAAACTCACCATTCCTGGAAGGTAGTTCCAAAACTACAGCATTCACCAATCTTCTTTTCAACTCCTAATACTACTTAATTCGATGGCCCAACATCTGCTGAAGTAGTTGCAAAGGATTTCACCACCCCTTTTTGCTTGTAATCTAACTGCTTCCCATCACTCAAGCTCTTCGTCGGACACTCGTTTGCATAGTGACCCATCTCATTTCACTTATAACATTTCACTAACTGTAAATAAAATTTGGTCTTACCTTCACCTTGATCCTTTTCAGTGCAATCACGAGCCTTATGTCCCATCTTACCACATCGGTAGCACTTTCCAGAATTCAGAAGACATTACCCAGTATACCTTTTTCCACATTTATCACAAACTGGAAACTCAGTTCTCTTACCATCAGTCTTTTTTGAAGAATTCATACCTTTCTCATGCCACCTCGGTCTCTTCTTCTACTGGTTGTTATAGAACACTTGGTCATCGGCAAACTCCATTTCCACCTTCTCAGCACATCGAACAAGATTTTAATAACTTTTAAACTCACGAGAAGCTAATGCCCTTCGATATTTTGGATTTAATCCTGAGTAAAAACGATTTATTTTACTATCAAGATCTCGTATGAAGTTTAGAGCATACCTTTCCAATCGAGTGAACTTTTCTTCATAAGAAGCCACTGAATCATCCTCCTACCTCAATTCTAGGAACTATTTTTCCATCCTAAGACGAACCACCTTAGGAAAATATTTCTCAAGAAACATACCTTTGAATTCGTCCCAGTGAAGATCCTTAGTCTCATCAGCGTCCCTAATATTTTTAACCATAGACCACCACTGATCTGCTTCACCCTCCAAATGGTAAATAGCAAGACTAACCTTTTGATTTTCTGAACACCCCATGACATCAAAAATCTTCTCCATTTCATTAATCCACCCTTCAGCTAGCACAGGGTCAGATGATCCTCTGAATGATGGTGGATGTTGCCTCATGAAATGTTCCACCACTGACATGTTCCTCTGCGGTTCATCTGGCTGATCTCGTGCATGGATACCACCACCATTTATCGCTTGAGTCAACTGCGCCATTACTACAAGAAACTGTTCAGTTCCAATTCCGACCATTTCTGGATGCTGATTCGGAAGGTTATTTCCTTCTGTATGCCTTCCTATCACTTCTTCCTTATTTCATCTGTGGAAAACCATTCTGAACAAACATGTCTTAGATGAAGCAACATGGTGATCTTCAAATGCTATATCATTTCAAAAAAAAATTTTGGATAATCATTTAATAGAATTCTAACTCCTAAATTTATCTAAACCGACCTCTGATACCAACTATAAGGCCCCAGCCATAAACCTTACTTAATCTTGAGTTTTTACAAGATTACACATTGAGGATCTTTTCGGGTTTAGATTTTTAGAGAATTAGATCATAAAACATTCATTACATTCCACATATAAACAAAGTGATTACATAAAGATAGTATTCTTCATTCCCATCAAAGGAAATATATTTAAAATAAAACATGGATTCTTTCTTGACACATCCTTGACTCTATCATTTTATCATGTACCTTTCCCGTGACCTGTGAAAAACATTTCAAAAACGTGGGATGAGCATGAAAACTCAGTATGGGTTATAAAAAAACATGGAAAGGAAACATGAGTTCATATATACATAATAATGAAATCATACTTTACCCATAAAACATAGGCACTTTAATATACCTCATAAAATCATGAATAAATCATAGAAATCATAAGACATAAAGGTAACTTGAGTCATTCATAACATTCTTACGTAAGGAGTAACCCTCTTTGTTTCATTTGGAATACCCATCACAGTATATTCCCTAAAATATATTCGGAGAAACCATAACGTTTCACTCCTTCGCGTTACCCAATGCATTGGAGAGCTATAACGGGCTCACCCTCCCTTAGTTTATCACAGAACCACCCTTCTTCATAATAATGCCCAAGAACCTTAACATAATCATATGTCATAAAACATGCATAAAGAAAACATAACATTTCCACATTTCAATCACAAGATATCAATACAACACATTGATATAATACAAACATTATGAAAACCATTTTAAATACCAAAGTAAAACATGGTATTTATTTTTAATTTAAAAAAATGGTATGGCTTGTAGAGGAAGCCGAAACTCAAATAATGGACACGATGGCGGAGAAGTTGTTGTCACCGCATACATACGACAAGAAAACATTCCCTTTTGTCGTTTTGTAAAATGATTCGTATAAAAAAATATTCCGTTTGAATAAGCGTGAATGTCAAAGAGGTTTATACACCGTATAAAATAAGGTTGTGTATAAAATAAAATATGCCCCAATGAAAGGATATTGAGACGAAGTCCCATACCTCGTATCTGACATGACCCGACAGTTCTTTAATCTCCTGAATAATAAACTTGAGTTAATCTCTACTTTCTTATGAACCTTTTTCAAGTTCATTATTCCTTTTATACCATGTTATGAACATCATGTAATCATTTAAGTTAATAGTGTTCATTTTGTTGGTATTTGGTTCTTAAGTCAAAAATAGACTTCTTACAATTACATGTTCTTAATTTGGTCAAAGGTTCATTATATCCAGAATGATATTAATGATTTGGATAACTTATATATCATATATATTCATCATATTCATGTATTTATAACATTACAACACATTTAGAGGTAAGAAATGAAATGCATCGTTCATGGAGACGGTAAGCCGTACGTACGCATGAACGCTACTTCCATTTCTATTTCGTATTTTCTGGAATGGAATCATAATGATATAAGAGTATATTATAATTCCAGTATAATAACATATACAATATCATTAACTTTATTCTTTACACATCCCACATATGGTATTAACGAATCAAATCACTTTCAGGGGGCGGTAGTCCGCACTTCCTAAAATGAAGATATTGTGTTTACCCATAATGGGAACCATAAAGGAATGCCCAAAATGAAAAAAACAGAAGCCTAAGGAAAACATAAACATAATATATATCATATATAAAAATAGTGACATAATAATGGCCACCTTTGATGGTGTTAAATGAGTATTGAACAATCATCGTTTCGGGAGGCAGAATTTTGCCATCCACGGAAACCGTATGTTCTTTAACCATTTGATGTAGTTGTGCGAGAGTGTAGCTAAAATAAATCTTATAACAACATCCTAGTACATTGAAGCTACTGGTGCTGTTACAAAAGAAGTAAATAAAAATATTTTAGGGGGTTGGAGAAACAAAATAAAACAAATGAACATGAGAGAATGAATTACCTTTAAAAGTGTAACTCCTTTTGATTTGAGCCTAAAGGCTTCCTTTGAAAGGATTATGACCAAAGGTAATCCTCTAGGATGAGGAGATGGTTGTGGAGAGATTAAATGGGCAGGGGTTGGCTGAGCCAAAGGCTTGAGGAGTGTGTGAAATGAGGTAGAGGTGGGGGCCTTTTATAAGAGGAGAGGAGGGGCACTTTTGGAAAGTAAAGAAATATTACAATATTTGAAAATGTGTTTCGGTTTTAAAAGGTCCCACATTGATATAATTCGTGGATAAGGTGATAAGGGTTTGAAATAAACTCATCCAATTGGTTTTGGACATCTGTAGTTCATAGATTTTACATTATCTTTCCATTTTATTTAAATCATCAAATAATTATGTAATCGCTGCATCATTATTATGTCATAAATAATTTAATTTATTTAAGGTCTAAAATTTATAAAAAAAACACTATGATGTAGGGAATCTTTTTATCTTACAAATTACTATTTATAATCAAAAATCTGATCTTTATAACCCCATGTAAAAATTGTTTTCATAAAACATATTATGTTTGTGTCATTTTTACTTTTACAATAAATAAAAAGTTATTTATGTCATTTCCCGACCAAAGTGGCTCTATGGGGTCCCCAAGTTGACCCATGGCTTGTCTTGGTCGGCCATGACACAACCAATGAGGGTAGGACATGTTTCAAGCTCATCTTATTTTATTAAATCATTATGTTTACCATAAACTACACTAATTACCACTAATCACGATTAAGAACTTAATAAGTTACTATACACCAAAAAAATTATCATAATCTCATTGAACCAAATTTTACTTCTTAATGACAACCATGTATGTCGGATTTTTGAAATTCAAAACACAATGATGGCAAAATTTCATTTAAACGGAAAATCAGTCTTTATAAGTACCACTTAGTGGATTCACTATTCATCAAAAATTGATGTTTTTCAGAAAATTACCAAAAATTCACCCTAAGCTATATTTGATATTACGAATTCAAAAATGAAGTCTATTTTACAAAATTAAAAACAGCTATGTCAAATTAATTAATTTAATAATTAATTCCTGCTGTCAGAGAAAATCGCGTGTTTTTATGAAACAATAAGTATCAAAAGATTGTCACCATTTTAAGTCTAATTTCAAAGTGAAATTGATTCCAATGACCACCATTGGATTAAATGGTAAAAATATATTCTAATTTCACTTCAAAACCAATTCAAAATATAATCTAATCATATAAATAAATTAGATTAAAAATCATTTTTGATGTAAAATGCAGTATTTTTCACTATTCATAAAAAATGAACATTTTCAGAAAAATACCAAAAATTCACACAAAGTAAATTTTGATGTCCCAATCATAAAGAATAAGTTTATTTTGACAAACATAGTTTATAAAATTGTCAAAAGATAGATTTAAAAAGGGTTTTCCATCATAAGGCAGTAAAACAATCTTTTAAGAATATTAGTGTATTCCATGCTTAAGATTGGATTTATTTTCATTTTAAGCCTCTAAAACACTATATTAATCATTAATAGACATAGATAAAAATATCTATTATTCATTACTTACTTTGGATGTTATAGTTAGAGCTGACAGGGAATGTGACCCCTAGAAAAATCATAACTGTAGAGATGGCAGGGAAAGATAAACTTCTTTTCAAGTTTATTCAACATGTAGTTAGTCCAAGGAGAGGAGACTTTGCTACACTGAGATTCCAGGACATTTATTTGGTGCATCTGTTGAAGCATGGTGTTAAGGTAAATCTGTGTAGATTGATTATGATTCATATTGAGGATATGACTAGACCGAAGTCTAAGTCAAATGAACTGTTCTTCTCAAAGTTTATTTCTATTATGATGAATGAAAAGGAGCTGGCTAGACCTCAGGATGAAATGATAGTAGTTAATGATAATTTCTGCATCACAAGGACGATCTATAAATATATGAAAGTCAACTCGAATACTTGGAGAAAATCATGGGTGAATGATGAAGGAAAAATATATGATATGTTCACACCAAAGGACCATCCCTCTAGACCAATGAATGTGAGAGATCCTGGTCTTGGACCAGATGAGCCAGAACTGGTCTATAGTGATGATGAAGCTAAGGAGGAAGAGACAATAGTTGAGGAAGGAGGATACCCTGATTTACCTCCTAGTCCTATGCCTCAAACCATTTCCTATGGAGAAGTTGCCCATCCAAAAGAACTACCAAGGAGAGAAACTATTTTGAAGGACAATGATACGGAGACTGAGGAAGAAGAAGAAGAAGCATGCCAGTATGTTGTTAAGGACACCTCTGAAGAGGATGAGGCAATTGAATTTGATCGTGTCATTAATGGATAAATAGAGGCTTCTGGTGAAGCAAATGATGAGGAAAATAAAGAAGAAGAGCTTAGTTTGAGCCCTCTGATAAACAGTACAGTCAAGATAATGGCTGATCAGGAAGCAGAAGGAGCATCTATTGTTGAGAGAGTTTTTGAGCCATCAGAGCAAATGGATACTGAATCTGCTGTTGTTGTGGAGGAAATTATAGAATTACATCAAGCAGAACAATTGGAGGAGATACATCTGGAGAATATTCCAAGTGAGGGGGAGCATCTTGGTTCAGTATCTGTTTTTTATGACATTGAAGGTTCGACATCAGATCCAGGATATATGGTTCTTTGACTTTCCTATGGAGATTCAGATGAGGAAGACCAGCCCCAAAGAGAATCCATTATCCTACCTGTTGTGGCTGAAAATTTGGAAACCAAGGAGGACCTTGAGTCCTTAAAGGCTGAATTGAAAGAGATACTAAGAGAATCAGTGGCAGATTTGAAGACAGGTCTGGTTGAAGAGATGAGGAATGTGGAGCAATCCCTGGAGCTATCTCTGGGATGTGCTATTTCTAGTCCAGTGAAAGGAATGCCGGATGAAGTTAAGGTGTGACATACTCAAATTGAGAGTTGTACATGAGTTGTGGTTGCTCTAAGACAGTCGATTTCTTCATTGACTGCTTTGAATAGTTCTCAAAACCAGGTTCACACTGATATCAGTTATATCAAAGAAGTAGTCAAGCAATTTGTGGAAGTTTTTTAGGCTTTTAAGAAATCAGTCAAAGAACACTTGAACAGTCAAGATGAACTTGTCTAGAAGGTGGTTAGTAATCTGACACAATCCTTCAAGGAGACAGTAGCTTTCTCAGCTTAACCCCTTCCCTCATCCAGCTCCTCTATGAACCTTGACCAGATCAAAACTGTTTTTCAGGAAGAGTTTTCTATGGGAAGTACCAGTGGCTCCTCGGATACTCAGATCCTTGCTACCACTAGGGAAGTTAGTAGTTTTGTTCGTGATCACCTACGGGTAGCTACTACTTCTCAAGAGGAAATTAAAAATAAAGTGGATGCTTATTTTGAGAAGGTCTATACCAAGGATCAAATGACCAACCATTTCAAGATTTTGATGGAGAATATGAAGTTGGATCCAGTGACTCAAGCTTTCAGAGAACAGGTTAGTAAGATCAGGGAGCTTACTCCTAACTTGGATAAATTCATTAAAAAACGAGATGATTTTGTGTCTGCAATGGAGATAGGAAGGAGTATTATTATGGATTTTAGGAACCTATTTATACCCTTCGTGCATGTGGATGCCAGACATGTGATTTTACCTCCTGCACTTCCTGCTTCTGCCTCTGGGGGTACACCTCAGTTGACTCCAGCTCAGGCTATTCGCAGCTTGACACCTATGATCCCACAGAAGAGTACAGATTTCAGATCCAGAACAGTTCTAGTGGCTGACCCTCCGGTTGTTCTTTCATCTATTCCAAAGCCTTCTAATGAATCTGACACTACACCCTCTTCTGATCCTAGGTGAAAGACTCCTATTCACGTGGAAGATTTAGTGATTCTATATCTTTTTGATAGGATTCACTTGTATTTTTTTTGACATTCTAATTTTATCAGTGCATCTCTTGTCCATTAATGAAATACCTCTTACTTTCTCTACTGTACTATGTTTATATTACTTTTCTAGTCTTTATCTTTTCTCTGATACCCTCCTTTTTGTTAATCACAATGGGGGAGAAAAACACGAGTCCTAAGAATTAACAAAGGGGAGAAAAACACAAAGGGGGAAAATGAGACCTAAGAGAATATTCTAGTACATTTGGCATGGGGAGGAATATGGAAGCGTTATTTTAATAAAATCAATATTTTTTCCTCTAATTCTAATTCTTCTCTGCTTATAATTCTTTTCATGTTGGCATAAGTTGTGATTATCAAAAAGGGGGAGATTGTTGAACCCTCTAGGAATCTAGTTGCTTTACTATATTTTGATAATCCCAATTATGCTTTATTATATGTTGATAATCTCAATATGGCTTATTTATAGTTTGATGATTCTTATTGTGGATAAATACTTACTTTAGTATTTGTGTACATCAGACACATATTTATATGTTATGATAATTTTATTATAATCAAAGAATTTAGTTACAAAATTCTCTATTATTTTATGTTTAGTATTAGAGTTTCTGTTACTGGATGTATGTATACTCTGACTTAACTCATTCTGCCAATAGAGCTACCAATACAGAACAGAGCTACCGATACAGTTATGTCTACCGCTATGTGAGAGCTACCGGTACAGATTAGTCACCATTACACAAGTCTACTGATACATCAAAGTCTACCGATACATCAAAGTCTACCGCTAGAGATACAATCCAATTCTACAGATACCGATACAAGAATGTTTACTGCTACTGATACATAAAATTCTACCGCTACTGATACAAGACAAGTCTACAACTACCGATACAAGAAATCCTACTGCTACCGATGTAGTAAAGCATACTGATACCAAAGTCTACCGACTGACATGATGTCTACCGATTGAAGGGTTACTGATGGAAAGTCTACCGTTACATAAAGGGCTATCGTTACACAAGAAGCTACCGATACTCAGACCTACCGATGGAAAGGCTACCATTACACAAAGGGCTACCGTTACACAAGAATCTACAGATACTCAGACTTATCGATGGAAAGGCTACTATTACACATCGGGCTACCGTTACACAAGAAGCTACCGATATCTAAAGATTCCGTTCAAGAGATAGAACTCGATGTTGATTTAATTTCTTAATCATTATTTAATTTAAAGAATGGTCATATCAGGTATATTTTAATACAATAACATTTATTTATTGTGTGTTGTTGGATGTCAGGGTACCGTACATCGTACCTGCAAAAATGAAATCACTTCTGTTGCCGGAGCACGTGCTTTAAATAAGAGATGCTTCTGCTGCTAAAAGAGAGTTTTTTTAAAACACAAATAAGATCGTGACAAAAATAAGAAGGGGCTGAAAAGTGTGCATGAAAAGAGATGACTAAACTTACATGAAGAGCTCATACATTCCTGCATACCAGAAAGAGCTGAGAACGAGAAGGAGAACATCCACACAAGAACTTCATTGAATACTTTCTCCTTTGTCTCTACACCTGGAAGTCATGGAAGTAGACGACACTCTGTTTTCCAGAAAAAAACCAGAAGAGGACTCAGAACCAATTCTGATCAATCCAAAGGAGTCCAGAGATGCACTGCAATCACTAGATCCATTCTAAACTCTACATCTTTGCCTCTTTGATTTATTATTTACGTTTCGAGCAGTGTGTGGCATTTGCTATATTTTACACACACACTATCTCTTGTACTTTAACTGGAGGATCTGTAAATCCTCACTCAACTCTTATATCTATTATTTCCCACTGGGATAGTGGTAGAGGTCATGCGTGACTTAGACAGCTGGTTTGTTGTTGTGTTTGTTTCCCACGAATAACAGTGGTAGAGGTCTTAGACCTGGACAGTTGTATACAATTGTAATCCCCTATCACGGGTGTGGATCACTTTTATATAATGTTTTGAGAGGACTAAATCTCAACTTGAGACTGAACCTGTTGTTTATATCAGCTGTGCTTATTTATTTTCAAAGTTATTTTTATTCCGCTGCAAACTACTTTAAAACCAAAAACTATTTTAAAGTCACTTTGATAATTAAACTCGCAAGTGTTTATATTAGTTGTAAATCAGTATGTTAGTTTCAAAAGCTAATCAACTCTTCTGATTTGATTAACTGGGAAATAATCAATCCCTTGAGAACATAGAAGAACCTTTACTTTGATATAAATTCACTATAGTTTAATTCTGTGTTTTATTTGGGGGAATTTGGAAAATGATTTTTAAACAGAAATATTATTTGGAACTCAATTCAACCCCCTCTTGAGTGTCCACTCCGACCAATAGTTTCTGTTACAGATTAAATAAAATATAAATTCACTTAGTGAAAACTGGTTACATAGATTAAAACAAAATTTTAAAATGTAATAACATAATTGTTAAAACCTTATAACAAGATTAAGAAATGTTTGGAAAGAAATTTTTGAGTTTCCATTATCCAAAATATACCCCACACTAAAATCTTTTAGAACATTAGATCCATAAACTATGTAATGGAATCATTATATTATTACATTATAAAGGTAGTTACCAAAGGTGACTTGTAACCTATCTTATTAATGGGGGTCATTTACACCTTTTCAAAAACACATCAATATTTATAATTACACATTTAAAATAAGCCCTTTTAATCACATAATAACCATATCTAAAAATACATAATATCTTGTTCACTCATACTTATCTTACGACATTAAAATTCTAGGGAATTTTTAAGGAAAAAAATTGAGTCTTAATAGAATGTGTGGTCTCATATTAAGCAAGATATTATTCTTAACATTACAATTAATAATAAAATATCACTATAATAATATGATTACTTGCATATAAATTTTATATTAAAATTTTTATATAATAGTAGAACAACCCTTATTTATTAATTACGAATAAAATTTTAAAAACAAAACAACAATGTTAGTGCAATGCACAGACTATCACCTCCATAAAGTGACATCATTTGTTTTTCCATTCCATTTTTCATAGATTTTATTAATGTTCATATTGATGAATATTGTTTATATGTATAGTTAAATTTTGATTATGAAAATTCATTTTAATATACTCTTTTACCTCCTCTCATGCTTCAAGAATTGAGAATTTAAAAATTTCATAACAGGGGATTACTGCTTCGCCAAGGAAATGTTTTTTCTTTTACATCTATATTGTAATACAATGTATAAATATTTTATTATATGAATAAAGATAATATAAAAATACAATTAATATCATTATTTTTCTTTGATAATGTTATAATGTCAAAATTAATAGAAATTTAACTATATTCAATCATGAATAAAAAGTATGTTATTGTTGGGGTCAGATTAACAACCTACATGACCATGGATTTAAAATCATATTATATATGAATACGATAACAAAAAATATTTTTATTGAAATTTACTAATTATATGACGTTTACTATTGTTTCATTAAAAATTATATAATGTATTTATAATATTATTAAGTTTTCATTTTCATTTGATAAGATGCCAAAAATAAGAAAACAGATAGTCAAATCTTATAGACCACTACTAAATAAAATATGAAATGAAATAATAATTTAATCAATAAATATAAGATATATATTAAATGATCCAAAATTATTTATCAAAAATGAAATTTTTATCAATTTATGGGAAATGATATCAAAATTAAAATTCGTATAATTTTTTTTTTATGTTACTAACACATCACAGTCATAATATTCTATGACTAATTAATGTACTCATTATAAATTTTTTTAATAATGTTTAATAAAGGGTAATTTTCTAGGGAGTTTTATTAAATATGATATTTTTTAGAAATATATATTTTTCATTAGGTTATTATGTCATCAATTAATCAATGGGACAATGTAATGGTTTTATTGACTAATGATTCAATATCATGTGACATTTTTATAATATTTAACAAGATTCTTATTTAATGGTTTACATATAACACTATCATAGTTTTTATGATTAATTACTTATATTTCATGTTATTATGGTGATACCTATCAAGCAGGGTTGATTCAAATGTTACAAAGGTTGTAATGGGATTTCGTGACTCTAGATCACATTCTTGGGTCATAATTACTCTAATTTGACTATTATCTTGTATGATTAATTTATTTAAACTATGATGATGCTATATTGTATTTTTACCTTCATTTTTTAGGAAATAATTTTTGAAACTAATGTATATTTACTTTATATTTTTTAATTAAAAAAACCATTACTACGAATAATTTCAATAGTATATTTTATCTTTTTTCCATATTCATGTTTTGTATGCTATAAATATTCTCCATTTTATAATAGAAACTATAATAATTGATATATCTAATTATAAATTTTCTATTTATTCATTTTAAATAAAATTATACATTATCCTAATAATGATGTTGGTTTCAAATCAAACTATCGTTCAAAATGCTCTAATGTATTTTCCATCCATTAAAAATAATCTGGTTTTATAATCCCCTAAATGTTTTATTTTAATATCCTTCTTATATTTTTTAAATTAATCTTATCAATTATTTATTATAATGTTTTTTTTCAAAAAAAAAAATACATATTTTATTGAATGATTTATAAATTTATAATGATTTCATTATTAAGGATTCATTTTAAAATTAAAAAATTTCAATATATTTATAATAATCTTTTTTATTACAATTTTACATGACTAAATATTCATTTTTTAAAATTAAAATCCTTTAATGTATTTCAACATATTTTATTGAAAACATTATCCATTTTTTCAGTTATTTATAATTAATTGCTTTTTTAATTAATATTTAGCAAAGTACATTAATTATTTTTCTAAACACATTATGTATTTTTATAGATTACATTATTAATGACTATAAAAAAATTAAATATTATCTATGTAGTTTTCCTTCTCCTTTGGGAACTTGTATTCATTTTAATATAATTTTTTAAAAATTATATATAATTAGATATTCATAATTCTTCATTCTCCATTAAAAAATATTTTTGAACATAATTTTCACTTCAATTGAAATGGATTTATAAAAATGATTATATTTTAACATATATATTCCAAAAATGATTTATTTTTCATAAATTTATCTTTTTACTACCCTTTATATGTTAATATGATATGTTTTCCATCAGAGTATCAATGTTTTTATATTCATGTATTTTTTTAATTTCATGATATGGGGTTTTTTTATTAATTTAAGAACGCCATTATTTTTACAATGGATCATTTTGAGATGATGAGTGTTTGTTTTTATGGAGAAATTTGTTTTGATTAAGAGATAGGTGGTACATATATATCCTACAAATTAATTGGGTAATTTAATTAATCTATGTGATTGAAATTTCAAATGAACAGGTTAGTGGGTAGCTACATTCAAAAAGTGAAACCTTAATAACATTGAGCTCTACCCATATATTACATGTTAATATGTTAGAAATGACCATGGATTAAAACCGATGAAATTTATTCAGTTATGTTATTCCAGTAGTTTTACATGTGAATATGATAGTGGTTATATAAGTTCATAAATGGGGAGTGCAATGGGGTTTCTGTAAAATCCCAATTTTACATATTTGTAGCTTAAAAGTGGATAGATTTATTGTCATAAAGATTACTATGTTTATTATTGATTAAAATTTTAAAGTTATATATCATTTTAAGACATTATTTCATGATTATTCCTCATTTTTATTATATTTTACACATTTATATTAAGATAACATGTTTTATGGTTCCTGATAATGTTAATAGAGTTAATTTCTTTTAGGTTTCCTTAATGATCTTCATGTGATCTTATACTTCTTCATAATGTGATTTTATTATTATAAATAGTCTCTAATGTTTTTTTCATTATTTATATATTTATAATATTCTCTTTTTTTATAATCTAATATTATATTATATATCTTTACATTTATTGTCTGTTTGAGAACAACCCCTTCGTATGTTTCCAACCCCATGTTTATAATGATGAATTTTTCTTTTGAGTTGTATATGATGAATCATTAAAAGGGGGAATTTGGATAAAATATTTAAAGTGTTGTAAATATATTATTTATGTATTTAAAATCCATGAAACAAATCCTTTCAATTATTTGGGCGTGTGACTAATAAAGATATTTATTATTTACATCATGTGAGTAATGTAGTATTTAAACCATGATTACCTTGGGTCTCAAATGTTGGTATCTAAGAAGAGTTAAGTAAATGTATATATTATCAGTGTTATTTTTTCTAATTAGTTTAGAGAAACATAGTGAGAAACCAATAAATGAGTAGATGTATAAGATGAAAAACTAAAATATTGGATAGTTGATTTTTGAGAAATGTATTCATGTTTACTTACTAGAAGTTGGATGTTGAATATATGCACCTACTGGTAATCTCCCTCAAAGGGTTGGTTTATCATTTATAGTATCATCACCATAATTCATGATGAGTGATCCTAAGAATAAACATTTATATATAAACACTTATAGGATATTCATTGGATTATTACATATTATTTACAAACCTTTATGAAGAATTTATATAATAATTACAATAAAGGATAAGGTTAATAAATATGACAGATCAAAACATAATGTAACCTAGTTCGATCCATGTGTGATATATGATTGAACAACCCAGAAAATTTAAAATGAAATTATCCCAATTTTATATGAATGCATCTTCAAAAAAGGAGACATTGGATTGATATTTAATATTTATATACTCTAATTATTTAGGATTTTATAATAACTATTTTGGTTTTAGTATTTTTTTGATATAGTATAACAAGGATGATTCGCATAATGATATGTATCCAAATCCACTATTTTTATTACCATATAATGGATAATTCCTATGTAAAAAAATGATTCTATATTCTTGTTATGATGGAAATTTGAGTTTTTTACTCATACCTATAGTAAATAGGCTGAAATCCTATGAGAAATTCGGTCTAGATTCTAATAAATATTTTAATTAGTTAGGTGATATATTTTGATGGTATTTTTATATAATCTAAATTATATTAACTAATTCATGAAGCATATAAGTATTTTTCATCAGTGGTATTTAATTTGTGGTTTGATACCATATGTTATATGGTATCAGTAATGCAGAGAAATGATTTTACGTAAATGATATTTTTTTGGTAACAACTGTTAAAGAACACATAATTAAGGGATATATGGGTTTTAGAATTTTTATACTATTAATATAAAGATAATAAACAGTTGGGTGAAATTGATAATGTATCTTATGTTGAATCACTATCCTTGGGATTCATGATCATTCTTTTTTTAGGTTTATCACCTTTTTGGACTATGTTATATAATGTCTACTATGATACTTGGTGAACTAGTGGAAATACCACTTGAGTATTATTGATAATTTTTGTTTTTGGGATAATATGTAAATAAATTATGTATTAATGACTTGGTGAATTAGGTGTTTTGGGTAAGGTATACTATGGGGATTATTTTATTAGGGTAACACACATAAATGTTTTATGTGGAATGTTAAGTACATTTTTAATGATTAATATATTAATGTACATTTGATATTCAAATACTTATCCAGAATAATAAAAACGTTATGAATATCATCTTATTCCTTCATTAGAGGATAATAATTGAAATGGTGAGGATATAATTTAATTATTGGCGGTAATATGTAACACCCTTATATTTTTTAACTTTAAAAATACCTAATATGTTTTATATGTTATTTCAAGCTATACTCCCAACCCAAATAATACAACCTATTAATAAGAAATTATTAACAATTCTATAATAAATATGATGATAATAAAAAAATAATAGTTTTTAAATTTACATCGTAAATAATTTGTATGATTTAATGTTGAAATGTTTTTTAAAATTAATGAAATTTTCTTTATAATATATATATATATATTATGACAAATTAAACAAATAGAATATATTTTTGATAAATTAAAAATCTTTTTAATACAAATCATAAAAAATTAGGTTTGGTTATATTTTACGATATTTGACGAATTATTGAATATTTGGTGAGTAGTAAAAATATTATATTTCATTAACATCGTCACATTAACAATGTAAATTTATTATATGAGTTAATAAATTTTTTTGAAACCAATATTGATGTATAATATTATATTATATTATAGGATAAATAATATTATAATACATCCTTGAATGTAGAAATTCATGATAAATATTTTGATATTTAATTTAGCATTTTAATAAAAAAATATGGCTAGTTTGATTAATTATTTAAAAAAATATGAAATGAATATATGGATTTTTTAAAAAAATACGTTTTCTTAAAAATTGTTTTTAAAAATATGGTTTTTATATGATACATGTGCTAATTTTAATATTGAATTCTCTAATCATAGAATGTTAAATTGATAAAATTAGTCATATAATCAGGATAATAATTTTCATGTTATTTAATTTGACCAATTTTAATTTTTTAATATTTATATTATTTATGATATTATTAATTAATCTGATAATAGTGAAAAAATGGTTTTAGAATTATTATATTGTTAATATAAATGAATTTATATCAAATAAATCAAACAAAAATAATTTAAATAATGAATAAATTACTATTTCTAAAAAATAGATAAATATATTCAGACTCATTTAATTATTAATAAATACTAAATATAATTAAGAGTCATCAATGGCCTAAATATTGTTTTTTAATATGAAAACTTTTCTACATATTATCAATTTTATATAATATGTATACATTATAATATGTATAGTTTTAATTGGAATAATTATTTTTTAAATTTAGTTCCATAAAATGAAATTTGGTTATATGGATTACATTATATTTTTAATAAAACATAATATAATTTTTTAATACTAGTATTTTGTTAAAAAAATAAATTAGTAAAATGTAAATACATAATGGAAAAATCATTTTAAAATGTTTAAATTATGTATGGAAATACATTTTTATTATTATTTCTCAACCTAATTACACCACCAAAATAAACAATTATACAACATTCGAATAGTTTCAAGACATTATTATATTTTTATGAGTGTTTCAGAAAGTGAAATTTTATTCACTTATAAAAGGGGGTCACTTATACCCTTTCATACACACTCCTCTATTTCAAATTAAGGGTTAGAAATATGAAACTTTACTGTTCAAATAACCCCGTTGAAAAAAAATATTAACTTTTTTATTCATAGTTAACCTAATTTCATTAAACATCAATGGAAATTCCAACGGAAAAAAATTAGGTTCCCAAACAATGTTTAATATCCTATTATGATTTCTTTATAATATTACTCTTAAAAAATATTATCAAAAATATTAATATTATGACTTCAATTTCAATAGTTTAATTATATTATATCATATTATTTCTACAACCATTATTGATTCATTTTTATCCACATGGTGTTAAAAATATCATTTTTAGTCTATTATGCAGACTATCGCATCAATGATGAGTCATCATTTGTTTTTAATTACAAATTTTTATGGATTTCTTTAATTGTTTTAATAATGAAATAATATGGAATATATAAAACAATTATTATTCTAAATATATATTTAATATACACTTATATCCCTCTCACATTTTTATACAAGATAACACTAAACATGAGTATGTGCTCATTACCACCTACACAATGAATGGTTTTTCATTTTTTGTCTACATTTTCATAAAGTATCTAAAAAACAGCATATATGTTTTAAAATAATTTAAATTTAATAATAATTTCATTATTATTTTATCATAATGATCTTTCACAATAGAAACACCGCGTTAACAGTACTCCCTCTTCAAGTTAATATATGTTTAGGTTTTTTCTATTTAAACACCTACATGAAAATTGATTTAAAATTAAAATATGGATATATATGGGAACATGATAAATAATACTATTATATTATATTAACAGAAAAAATATTCTTAAATGGTTCTATTAAAATTATATTAGCAAATTAACATAGAATTAATGTATCATTTTCATTCCCTAAAATTAATAAAATATGGAAACACCAATTCCATTTCCCTAAATAGTAAGTCAAACTAATATGTAATTAAATTAGAAAATTTTAAATAAATATAGAAAAAATATATTATAATAATACATTATTTATATATAATGAAATTGGTAAAAAAATTGGATGAAGATATCAAAATTATTAAAAATGTACAAAATAGTTAATGTTCTCAACACTAGATAGTCATAATATACTATGAATAACATTGTTATTCAACATATTAATTTATTATAATTATTATAAAAGGATTATATTTATGAGTATGGTTATGAAATAGGATATTATGTTACATATGTATTATTTAAAAGATTATAATCTGGCATCATCTAGGGAAGTAAAAAATGTGAGACTTATTTTTCTCATGTTTGAATCCCTATAGACATTTCTAAGATATACACTATGCTTCCATTTTAATTTTGAAAATACATCAATATTTTATTTTCATATAGTTATTATATTATATTTATTGATATTAATATTTTTATGCAAATATATCTCTTTGTGTTTTTATTGAAATGTTACAAAAATTATATGTTTTTCTAATTATTCAAAATTACTTGTCATTGACAATTAGCATTCATGGATGATTTATTAAAAATATGATGAAGTTGTGTTATATTTCTTCCTTATTTTATAGTAAATAATTTTCACATCATAGTATTATTTTCCTATATAATTCTATTTTTCAGTAAATACTCAAATTTTTAATAAAATATTTCATTAATTTATTGGATTTTCCTCAATATTCACTATTTTTATTTTCTTCCAATTTTATGAATTCCCTAATAATAACCCAAATTTTTTATATCAAATATAATCATTTTTAAATTAATTTATCTTAATGATATATTTTCTATATATTCATTTAATGATTTTTTTTTAAAAAAAAGTTTATTTTTAAAGATTCAAATGATATTTCAATCCTTTAAAAATAAATAGGCTTTATCATCCACTCACATTTAAATTTGATTAACTTTATTCCTTTTTATATTTTATATTATTAAATTTAATACTATAGGAAAATTATTTCAATGTAATTTCACTTCCAATAATGAAAAATTTATGAATTTTTTATTTTATATTATTAATGATTTCTTTTAAATATAATCGTTTTTATGTATTTATGATTCATTTTGTTGTATTTTGGGTTTCAGTTATTAATGATTCTTATTTTGTATAATTTTTTTCTATTTATTTACACTTATTTTATTATAAACACTATTAATTTTTAATGATTTAATTATTTAATATTATTTTATAAATTAAAAGTCATATATTTATTTTCACATCTTTAATTGAAAACTATTTAACTTTTTCATGATTACATTATCATAGATCCCTTTAAAAGAAAATATTTTCATATAATTTCTGTATATCCATTAAAAAAATTATTTTTTAAGAGTATTTATATTATGAACTTTTATAATTAGGTAAAAAAAATCCGATCATAATATGTTTTTTGTGTAATTTACACATCACTATTTAAAAACTGTTTTCTGAAAAAAAAAATTTCACTTTGGTTTACCCACCGTGGATTATTTTTCATGTTGTGATTTTTTAGTCACCATTTACATATTATTATGATTCTATTTATTTTAGAATGTTGTAGGTATTATATTATATGATTTATTAAGATAATGTTAGGGGATATTTTTGAATGTTTTAAGAGAACCATTCTTTGTCAATGGGTTAGTTATGTGATAATGAATGTGTGATTTTCAAGAGGCACAAAAATTTATAGATTATAATATAGTTGGGACCTATAACTCCCCCAAATCAGTTAGTATATTATTATATATAATTAGATCAATATGTCTTATAAATAAGACAAAAAGTATTAGAGTTCACAAAAGGTGATCTTGACAATGTTAAGAACTCGGATATAATTTACAAGTGAATATGCTATCAAGTAGCAAGGTTCATAAAGGTTGAATATGATTAAATCAATATCTAATAATGATTTTATTTATTTAGTAGTCATATTTTATATAGGTTCAAAATTGATGATTGAGATGGAATTTAATTATACTATTAACATTAAATGTTAATATTTCAGGATGGTTCTTTGTTCAAACTGATATGAAATCATATATTTATGAGTGACCCACATTTTATGTTTTTTAACATGTTATACCATGTTTTCATGATTGTTTCTTATTTTAAAAATAATTATACTATTTTATATCATTCCCAAATGATTTATGATTGGTGATATTTATTTTTATATAAGGTCATTTCATTTATTGTTAGCTAAAATCATACTATAATTGTATGTTTCCCTATAATGTTTTTTTGGATATTATCTGTAGTCATTTAGGCTTCAATTACATTATTTATCCTCATTTATACACAACATCATGTATCGAATATAATCCTTTATGATTTGTATTTTTCCAAACTAATAATTTTTTATTACCCCATTCTTATGTTTCAAGTACCCATGTTGTAAAGATAATTGAAACATTTTAGAGGTCTAAATACATATTAAAGGAGTGCATTTATTGGTAAAAGTTTACATGTGTTAAAAAAGAATAATTTAGTTAGCTAATATCTAAGAAAATAAAACATTCAGTATATGCGCCATGTGACTATTGGAAAGACATATTATTTAAATCATGGTATTAATATATTATTTAAGGTTTTTTTGATTATAATGTTTCATTGTAGGGGGTGTTTAGTTATGGGATTTCTTCATCCGGGTATTAATTTTCTCTTTTCTAATTTTCTTGAGAAATATTGGGGATTATCCTACTAAGTATTCATTTTATTGTAACCCTACATATATTAAATCTATTATCATGTTTCATGAAGGGATTTTTAATCTACCAATATAGTACTAGCATATATAATTGGTAATTATTCTTGGTGGAAGAATATTTTATTGTATATTGGTATTTTATTACTAATAAATATAACATTGTATGTTTTATATTATTTTACATGGGAAATTTATTGTAACAAAAAAAATTACTTATATGATAGAATTGTGGTGGAATAATGGTCTTACAAAATTATCTATTGATATATATTTGGTAATGTTGGTCAGAGTGGACACTCAAGAGGGGGGTAAGTTGAGTTCCAATTAAAATTTCTATTTAAAAATCATTTACCAAATTCCCATAAATAAAACAAAAAATTAAGTTGTAGTGAATTTATATCAAGGTAAATGTTCGGTTAGGTTCTCAAGGGATTGATTATTTCCCAGTTAATCAAATCAGAAGATTTGATTAACTTTTGAAACTATCTTAATGATTTAAAACTAATATAAACACTTGCGAGTTTAATTATCAATGTGACTTTAAAACAGTTTTTGGTTTTAATGTTGTTTGCAGCGGAATAAAAAATTACTTTGAAAAGAAATAAAAACAGCAAATATAACCAAGAGGATCAGTCTCAAGATGAGACTTAGTCCTCTCAAAACATTATATAAAAGTGATCCACACCTTGGATCGGGGATTACAACAGTATACAACTGTCCAGGTCTAAGACCTCTACCACTGTTATTCGTGGGAAACAAACACAACAGCAAACCAGCTGTCCAGGTCACGCACGACCTCTACCACTATCCCAGTGGGAAATAAAGGATGTAAGAGTTGAGTGAGGATTTACAGATCCTCCAGTTAAAGTACAGCATATAGTGTCTGTGTAAAATACAGCAGATTACACCCACTGGTCAAAAAGAAAATAATAAATCACAGAAGCAAAGATATAGAGATTAGAATAGCTCTAGTGATTGCAGTGAAGCTCTGGACTCCTTTGGATTGATCAGAATTGGTTATGAGTCCTCTTTTGGTTTTTGTCTGGAAAACAGTGTGTCTTCTACTTCCTTGACTTCTAGGTGTAGAGACAGAGGAGAAAGTAGTCGATGAAGTTCTTGTGTGGATGTTCTCATTCTCATTCTCAGCTCTTTCTGTTATGTAGGAATGTATAAGCTCTTCGTGTAAGTTCAATAGTCTCTTTTCATGCACACTTTTTAGCACCATCTTATTTTTTTCACACTCTTATTTGTTTTCCAAAAATCTCTCTTTTAGTAGCAGGAGAATCTCTTATTTAAAGCACGAGCTCCGGCAATAGAAGTGATTTCCTATTTGCAGTTATGAGTTATGGTTCCCTAACATCCAACAACACGCAATAAATGAATGCCAGTGTATTAAAATATACCTGATATGACCATTGGTTAGATTAAATAATGATAAAGAAATTAAAGCAGCATCAGATTCTGTCTTTGGAATGGTAGCTTTGGATATCGGTAGCCTTGTGTATCGGTAGGACTGAGTATCAGTAGCTTCTTGTGTAACGGTAGCCCTTTGTGTAAGGGTAGCCTCTCCATCGATAGTTCTGAGTATCAGTAACTTATTGTGTAACGGTATCCCTTTGTGTAACGGTAGCCTTTCCATCGGTAACCCTTGTATCGGAAGAATTCATGTCTGTCGGTAGACTATGGTAGCGATAATATTTACTGCATCAGTAGTGGTAGGCTTTCTTGTATCGGTAGCTATAGACTTGTCTTGTATCAGTAGCGATAGACTTGTCTGTATCAGTAGCGGTAAGTCCCTATCATTAGCTTCCTTGATGTATCTGTAGATTTTCATGTATCAGTAGACTTGTGAAATGGTGACTAATCTGTACAGGTAGCTCTCACATAGCAGTAGAGATAACTGTATCGGTAGCTCAGTTCTGTATCGGTATCTCTATTCTGTTTAAGCATTCTATTGGCAGAATGATTTATGTGAGAGTATACATACATCCAGTAATTGAAAGTCTAATACTAAAAATAAAATAATAGATCATTTCTTAACTAAATTCATTGATTATAATATAATTATCATAACATATAAATATGTGTCTGAAGTACACAAATACTAAAGTAAGTATTTATCCACAATAAGAATCATTAAACTATAAATAAGAAATATTGAGATTATCAAAATATAATAAAGCATAATTGGGATTATCAAAATATAATAAAGCAACTAGATTCCTAGAGGGTTCAACAATCTCCCCCTTTTTTATAATCACAACTTATGCCAAAATGAAAAGAATTATAACCAAAGAAGAATTAGAATCAGAGGAAAATGATTTATTTTATTAAAACAAAGCTTCCATATTCCTCCCTCTGTAATATGTAATAGAAGATTCTCTTAGGTCTCATTTTCCCCCATTGTGTTCTTCCCCCCTTATTGTTTTTCTCTCCTTTGTTAACTCTTTGGACTCATGTTTTTCTCCCCCTTTGTGATTAACAAAAAGAAGGGTATCAGAGAAAAGATAAAGACTAGAAAAGTAATAGAAACATAGTACAGTAGGGAAAGTAAGAGGTATTTCATTAATGGACAATATATAAACTGATAAAATAAGAATGTCAAAAAAATACAAGTGAATCCTATCAAAAAGATCTAGAATCAATCAATCTTCCTCGTGAATAGGAGTCTTTCCCTTAGGAGCAGAAGAGGGTGAAGGGTCAAATTCAGTTTAAGGCTTAGGAATAGCTGAAGGAACAACCGGAGGGTCATCCACTGAAACTGTTCCGGATCTGAAATATGTACTCTTCTATGGGATCATAGGTGTCAAGATGCGAATAGCCTGAGCTGGAGTCAACTGAGGTGTACTCCCAGAGGAAAAAGCAGGAAGTGAAGGAGGTATTGTTCAAGTGTTCTTTGACTGATTTCTTAAAAGCCACAAAAACTTCCACAAATTGCTTGACTACTTCTTTGATATATCTGATATCAGTGTGCACTTGGGTTTGAGAACTGTTCAAAGCATTCAATTAATCAATCGATTGTCTTAAAGAAACCACAGCTCCTGTCCAACTCTCAATTTGAGTATGGCACACATTAACTTCAACCAGCATTCCTTTCACTAGACTATCAACAGCACATCCCAGAGATAGCTCTAGGGATTCATCCACATTCCTCATCTCTTCAAACATACTTGTCTTCAAATCTGCCAATGATTCTCTCAGTGTCTCTTTCAATTTTGCCTTTAAGGACTCAAGGTCCTCCTTGGTTGCCAAATTTTCAGCCACAGCAGGTAGGATAACGGATTATATTTGGGGCTGGTCTTCCTCATCCGAATCTCCATAGGAATGTCAAGAACCATATATCCTGGATCTGATGTCCAACCTTCAATGTCATACAAAACAGATACTGAACCAAGATTCTCCACCTCACATGGAATATTGTCCTGAGTTATCTCCTCCAACTATTATACTTGATGTAATTCTATAATTTCATCCACAACAACAGCAGATTAAATAGCCATTTTCTCTGATGGCTCATGTATTCTCTCAACAACAGATACTTTTTCTACTTCCTGATCAGGCACTATCATGACTTTACTGTCTATCAGATGGCTCAAACTGAGCTCTTGTTCTTCATTTTCCTCATCATTTTCTTCACTAGAAGCCTCCTTTTCTCCATTAATGACACGATCAGATTTGGTTGCCTCATCCTCTTCAGAGGTGTCCTTAACAACATGCTGACATGCTTCTTCTTCTTCCTCGGTCTCAGTATCATTTTCCTTCAAAATAGATTCTCTCCTTGGTAGTTCTTTTGGAGGGCTAGCTGCTCCATAGGAAATGGTTTGAGGCATAAAACTTGGAGGTAAATTAGGGTCTCCTCCTTCCTCAACTGATGTCTCTTCCTCCTAAACTTCATCATCACTGTAGACCGGTTCTGGCTCATCTAGTCCAAGACCAGGATCTCTCACATTCTTTGGTCTAGATGGATGGTACTTTGGTGTGAACTTATCATATATTCTTCCTTCATCATTCACCCATGATTTTCTCTTAGGATTCCAGCTGACTTTCATATATTTATAGACAGTCCTTGTAATGCAGAAGATATCCTTAACTACTATCATTTCATCCTGAGGTCCAGCCACCTCCTTTTCTTTCATCATAACAGAAATCAATTTTGAGAAGAACAGTGCATTTGACTTAGACATCGGTCTCGTCATATCCTCAATCTGAATCATAATCAATCTACACAGATTTACCTTAACTCCATGCTTCAATAGATGCAACAAATAAATGGCCTGGAATCTCAGCGTAGCAAAGTCTCCTCTCCACATACTAACTACATGTTGAATAAACTTGAAAAGAAGTTTATCTTCCCCTTCCATCTCTCCAGCTATGATTTTTCTAGTGGTATCATTCCCTGTTAGCTCTAAAAAAGCATCTTCATACTTAAACAAGTCACCGGTTGAGGGTATGGATTTTGAATAAACAGAATAATCACCTTCATGAGGAATTTTAAGTTCCCAGCCCATTCAACCGAAGTAAAGGAAAATTTGTGACCATTTACAAAAGACAACATCTTGTTTTCTTCTTCGTACTTCTCAAATCGAACGAACTCATAGAACTGTTTCACCAGTTCTGGATAATAAGGTCCATTGTTGTTTGTGAAGTACTTGAGCCAACCTTGTTCTTTTAAAACCATAAGAACCAAAGACTTGCTCTCAAGGAGACATTATGCACACACCTATTTCTCAACGACAATCTTTGGCCTTAAGAGATGTGGGTTTACTGGATTCCTTCGAGCTACACTTTCACCGCTTCCACTGGCATCAGCATTGGTCACCTTTTGTCTTTTCGGTTGCAGCTCATCACTACCATCCATAACATGAGGTCTCTTAACGCGGGTTTTTATAGATCTGAGTTTTAGGTTTTTGCGACATGAGAGGTTGAGGTTGGAGGGATTTGAACAGACGAGTTCGTGGTGAGATTGAGTGATGTTTAATATCGTGTTTAATATCATTTAGGATTCACAAATAAAATAAATCTTTTTAACAAACGGTTCGAAGTCTCAGCTTTATAGAAGTTTAAAACAGCGTGAGATGTACCGGTAAAGTCTCCGGACGGTGAGGTCTCCTAACAGTGAGGTTTCTCTAATGGTGAGGATTGTCTATCGGTGAGTATTCTCTAAAGTAGAGGATTAACTAATGGTGAGGGTTCTCTAATGGTGAGGATTCCCTAACAATGAGGTTTCTCTAACAGTGAGGATTCTCTAACAGTTTAAGCGTAAGTTATCATTCCTAATTCGTGTCTAATGAAACATAATCTTTCTGAACATAAAGGCTTTGTGAAAATATCAGCTAATTGAAATTCAGTGCCTATAGTTTCAAGAGTTATATCACTTCTTTGATAATGATCTCTTAGAAAGTGGTGTCTAACATCAATTTCTTTAGTTCTAGAGTGAGACAGAGGGTTCTTTGAGATGTTGATCGCACTAGTGTTGTCACAATGAATTGAAACATGTTTAAACTCAAATCCATAGTCCAATAAAGTGTGTTTCATCCACAGAATCTGTTCAAAGCAACTACCAGCAACTATATACTCTGCTTCAACAGTAGATAATGAAACTGAGTTCTATTTCATACTACACCATGATACTACGGACTTTCCAAGTCAACGTCATGTTCCATATGTGCTCTTTCTGTCTAACTTGCATCCAGCAATGTCAGTATCTGAATAACTTATTAAATCAAATGATTGTTCTTTTGGATAAAACAAATATAAATTTGCAGTATACATAGGATATTTGAAAATCTTTTTAACAGCAAGTAAGTGTGACTCTTTAGGGTTTGCTTGAAATCTAGCACACATAAATACACTAAACATAATATCTGGTCGACTAGTAGTAAGATAACATAAACTCCCAATCATACCTCTATAATTAGCTTGATCTACTGGTTTATCAGTTTCATCAATATCCAATTTACAGGTGGTACTCATAGGTGTATCACTTCCCTTAATACTATCCAACCCAAAACGATTTATTAAATATGTAGTATATTTACACTGATTTAAAATAATACCATCTTTAGTTTGAAAGATTTGAAATCCAAGAAAGTATTTAAGCTCTCCCATTAAGCTCATTTCAAACTCATTTTGCATAACCTTTGAAAAATTAGTACATAAAGAATTTTTCGAAGATCCAAAAATAATATCATCAACATAGATTTGTACTACTAAAACATCTTTTGAAATTCATTTTATAAAAAGTGTGGGATCAATAATTCCTTGTTAAATCCTTTTGAAATAAAAAAATTGTAATTCATTCATACCAAGATCTTGGATATTGTTTTAAACCATATAATTCTTTAGAAAGTTTAAAAACATGATTTTGAAAATAAGGATTTGAAAAACTAGGTGGTTGTTCTACAATAACATCTTCAACAATAAAACCATCTAGAAAAGCACTTTTCACGTCTATTTGATATAACTTGAAATTCAGATGTGATTCAAAGGCAAGTAAGATCCTAATTGCCTCTAATCTAGCTACAGGTGCAAAGGTTTCCTTATAGTCAATTCCTTCTTCTTGATTTTAACCTTGTGCAACTAGTCTAGCTTTGATTCTAATGATATTTCCAGATTCATCATTTTTGTTTCTAAACACCCACATTGTGCCTATGGTCAAAGTGTCTTTAGGTCATTCTACTAATTCCTAGAATTTTTTTCTTTCAAATTGATTTATTTCTTCTTGCATAACTATTACCCAAAATTCATCAATGATAGCATCATTGATATTTTTAGGTTCTAACTGTGAAAGAAAAGCTTGATGTTCAACCTGATATCTTAGAGAAGCTCTATTATGTGTTCCTCTATCATGATTTCCTACAAAATCATATAAAGGATGGTTCATTAGAATCCTAGTTGGTCTTGAAAAGTTAGGGATAGAGATTTCAGGTTCATCAACAGGTTGGGACTCAATAGAAGAAGGTTCTGGAATATTCCAGAACTGGGCGTTTTAACTATAGGTCCACTGTCTTTATCATTATGGTTCAAAACAGAGAGATCACCTTCAAGATTTTCAAGAGAGGTCTTTGGTTCATGTGGATCAGTTTCATCAAATTTGATGTGAACAGATTCCTCCACACATTTGGTTCTCTTATTGAAAACTCTATAGGCTTTACTAGAAATAGAGTAACCTAGGAAAATTCATTCATCACTCTTGGATGCGAACTTCTCAAGATTATCTTTAGTATTTTGAATAAAGACTTTCCAAACAAAAACTCTAATGTAGTTAACCTTATGTTTCCTCTGGTTCCATAACTCATAAGGGTTCTGCTTAAGAACAGGTCTGATCAAGACTCTATTGATAATATAATAGGTTGTATTGACTGCTTCAGCCCAAAAATAAACAGGTAGGTCGTACTCATTGACCATGGTTATGGAAATTTCTTGAAGGGTTCTATTCCTCCTTTCCACTGCACCATTTTGCTGAGGTGTCCTAGGGGCAGAGAAACTGTGATTGTAGCCATTGTGTGAGCAGTACGATTCAAACTCACGATTTTCAAACTCACGACCATGATCAATTTTCAAAGTATTAATCTTAATTCCACTAAGGTTCTCTACAGACATGGAATATTTAACAATGTAAGAACAAGCTTCATTTTTGTGATCTAGAAAATATACCCAAGTATACCTAGAATAGTCATCTACTAGAACATAGACCTAGTTCTTCCCATTTATACTAGAAACTCTAGAAGGTCCAAACAAATCCATGTGAACCAACTAGAGAGGTTGAGAAGTTGACACTTCATTCTTTGATTTGAAAGAAACATTATGTTGCTTTCCTTTTGACAGGGATTAAAAACTTTATCTGCTGAGAAATCAAATTTTTGTAGGTCTCTAAATTAAGTTATTCTGAGAAGGTTTTCTAAGTGAATTTACATTGCAGTGTCCAAATCTTCTATTCCAAAGCCAAGACTCTTTCTGAAAAGAATTTAAACAAGTAATATTTTACATAGCTAATGAATTTAAATCAACAGCAAAAAAATTTCATTTCGCAAGGCAGAAAATACTAAAGCATTTTTAGAATAAACATTACAAGAATAATTCTCAAATTTAACATTGAAACCATCATCACATAACTGAGAAATACTTAGTAAATTATATTTATGTCCATCAACAAATAGAACTATAGAAATTAATACTGAGTCAGTGTTACCAATCCATCCTAAGCCGATGATTTACCCTTTAAAATTATCACCAAAAGTGACATAACCTCCATCAACTCTGACTATGATTTTAAAGCATGAGAAGTCTCCTGACATATGTCTTGAACATCCACTGTCCAAATACTAGGTCTTTCTATAGGATCTCTTTAAGAAGGTTCCCTAGAAAACAGATTTAGACAGGAAATGATTTTGGTTCCCAAATTTTCTTGGGTCCAGACAGGTTAGCCAATTAAACTGTAGGTACCCAAATTTGACTTATGGGTCTCATAGAATTTGTAGAATCAAAAGATTTGAAAAGATAAACTTCATTAGATCCGTAACTATGAATATAACTAGTTGAAGCATATGAACCTCCCGAATTATAACTATCTACATTCTGTCCAGATTTATAAATAAATTTAGTTTTGCTAATTTTTCTTTGTCCAGGTTGGTATCCAATGCCAGTAGTATATCTAGGTGCAATCTGCTTACCTAGAATTTTAGTAAGAGTATCTTTTCCATTTTGGAATTTTTCTAAATCCTTCCTAAGTTGCTCATTTTACAATTTCAGTTCAGTGCTTTCTTTAAGTAACCGATCATTCTTTTCAATTTCTATGTCAATATCAGATTTATGATTAACAGTTAAAGCATACTATTTATTTAAACACTTTCTTTTGTCTTTCAGATCGTTACAAGTTTCTTACAACATATCACAGTATTCAATTAATTCAGATTTTGACATATTTTCAGAGTTAGAATCATCTCCAGAATAATACGAATTTAAACCAGGAGTTTCAAATGTTACCTCAGAGGTGCTTGTCATAAAACACATGATTGACTTATTTCTGATTTCAGTTTCAGAAGCATCAGATTCACTGGAGCTATATTCGGAAGCACTCAAAGTATCCTTCATGGATTTCTTATACTTATTATCCTTATAGTCATATTTCTTCTTGTATTTCAGTTTTGGACCATATGCTTTTATATGTCCTTTTCTATTTCACTCATAGCAGACAACATCATCCGATTTGTCAGATTTCTTCCAGTCCTTTTTCCAGTATCTCTTGTTGTCATACTTACCTTTGTAATTTGATTTTCTAAAAAACTTCATTTTCCTATAGAACATCTTAAATCTTCTGGCCATGTGAGCCATTTCTGCATCACTTTCAGATTCACTTTCACTTTCTTCACTGCTTGAGCTATCATTTACAGCTTGAAGTTTCCCTTATTCTTTGAAGTAGATGTCTTGAAGGCAACTGACTTCCTTTTTGGTTCATCTTCTTCTTCGTTGTTTACTTTAAGATCTTCTTCATACATCATCAACTTACCAATAAGTTCCTTAACTGGTAGTTCGCCAATATCACATGATTCTCTAATTGAAATAGAAGTACCCCTCCATCTTTCAGGTAGGCATCTCAAAATTCTCATGATTTGCTCCTTTGATGGAACATCCTTTCCCAGTGAGATCATTGTGTTGAAAATTTCGTTAAACCTGAGATACATTTCAGAAATGGGTTCATCAGGCTTCATCTTAAAATTATCATATTTAATAGTATAGGTGTTGAATCTCATTTTCTTAACGTTAGTTGTTCCTTCATGAGAAACACTTAAGGTATCCCAAATTTCATGTGTAGTCTTACAAGCAGATATTCCATTAAATTCCTCATCACCTAAAACACAATATAGAGAATTCATAGCTTTGCAATTATTATTGTAGGCTGTCTTAGTAGCTTCATTCCAAGAAGATCTAATAACAGTTTGAATTTTATATTCTGATTCTATGCCAGTCCAAATATCAAAACCCATTCTTTCTAAATGAATTTTCATATTAATCTTCCACAGAGAATTGTTGTTTCCATTAAAAAATGGTCGTCTATTAGTATAAACTCATTCAATTCTGTTATCCATGATAACTAGGTTAAAATAAAAATTTCAAAGAGATAAAAATTTAGAAATAACAGAAATATTAATAACATTAAAATATTACTAAAATCACAGTTGAAAAACATAGTACTTCAGAAAATATTTTAATTCCTATAATACCAAATGTTGGTCGGAGTGGATACTCAAGAGGGGGGTGAATTGAGTTCCAATTAAAATTTCTGTTTAAAAAACATTTACCAAATTCCCCTAAATAACACACAGAATTAATCTGTAGTGAATTTATATCAAGGTAAAGTTTCTGTTAGGTTCTCAAGGGATTGATTATTTCCCAGTTAATCAAATCAGAAGAGCTGATTAACTTTTGAAACTAACTTACTAATTTTCAACTAATATAAACACTTGCGAGTTTAATTATCAATGTGACTTTAAAACAGTTTTTGGTTTTAAAGTAGTTTGCTGTGGAATAAAAAATAACTTTGAAAAGAAATAAGCATAGCAGATATAACCAAGAGGTCCAGTCTCAAGCTGAGACTTAGTCCTCCAAAAACATTATATAAAAGTGATCCACACCTTGGATCGGGGATTACAATAGTATACAACTATCCAGGTCTAAGACCTCTACCACTGTTATTCATAGGAAACAAACACAACATCAAACCATTTTTCCAGGTCACCCATGACCTCTACCACTATCCCAGTGGGAAATAAAGGATGTAAGAGTTGAGTGAGGATTTACAGATCCTCCAGTTAAAGTACAGGAGACAGTGTGTGTGTAAAATATAGCAGATGACACACACTTCTCAAAAAGTAATTAATAATAAATCACAGAGGAAAAGATGTAGAGTTTAGAATGGATCTAGTGATTTCAGTGCAGCTCTAGACTCCTTTGGATTGATCAGAATTGTTTCTGAGTCCTCTTCTGGTTTTTGTCTGGAAAACTAAGTGTCGTCTGCTTCCTTGACTTTCAGGTGTAGAGACAGAGGAGAAAATAGTCGATGAAGTTCCTGTGTGGATGTTCTCCTTCTCGTTCTCAGCTCTTTCTTCTATGCAGGAATGTATGATCTCTTCGTGTAAGTTCAGTCGTCTCTTTTCATGCACACTTTTTAGAATCTTTTTATTTTTGTCATGCTCTTATTTGTTTTCCAAAAAACTCTCTTTTAGCAGCAAGAGCATCTCTTATCTAATGCACAAGCTCTAGAAACAGAAGTGATTTCCTTTTTGCAAGTACGAGGTACGGTTCCCTGACATCCAACAACACACAATAACTAAATGTCAGTGTATTAAAATATACCTGATATTTCCGTTGGTTAGATTAAATAATGATAAAGAAATTAAAGCAGCATTGGGTTCTGTCTCTAGAACTGTAGCTTCGGATATCGGTAGCCTTGTGTATCGGTAGGACTGAGTATCGGTAGCTTCTTATCTAACAGTAGCCCTTTGTGTAATGACAGCCTCTCTATCGGTAGTTCTGAGTATCGGTAGCTTCTTGTGTAATGGTATCCCTTTGTGTAACAGTAGCACTTCCATCGGTAACCCTACTATTGGTAGACTTCATGTCAGTCAGTAGACTTTGGTAGCGGGAAGCTTTACTGAAACAGTAGCGGTAGGCTTTCTTGTATCGGTACCTGTAGACTTGTCTTATATCAGTAGCGGTAGACTTGTCTGTATCAGTAGCGGTAAGTCCCTATCGATAGCTTCCTTGATGTATCTGTAGATTTTGATGTATCAGTAGACTTGTTTAATGGTGACTAATCTGTACCGGTAGCTCTCACATAGCGGTAGACATAACTGTATCGGTAGCTCTGTTCTGTATCGGTAGCACTATTCTGTTTAAGCATTCTATTGGCAGAATGAGTTAAGTAAGAGTATACATACATCCAGTAACCGAAAGTCTAATACTAAACATAAAATAATAGAGAATTTCCTAAAAAAAATTCTTTGATTATAATATAATTATCATAACATATGAATATGTGTCTGAAGTACACAAATAATAAAGTAAGTATTTATCCACAATAAGAATCATCAAACTATAAATGTGCAATATTGAGATTATCAACATATAATAAGGCATAATTGGGATTATCAAAATATAGTAAAGCAGCTAGATTCCTAGAGGGTTCAACAGGTAATTCTAACCATTATAGTGTTTAATAACATTTTCTCTAGCTTCTAACCTGGCTCTACATTTTATGGTACCTGGGGGGTTTGGTATCTTCTTCAATATAACCAAATATATTTACTATTAGGGTGTATAGTGTCTACAAAATAGTGATATTTTATTATTTTACATGAAATATGGTGATCAATTCATATAAGTTCATCGATTGTGTGTTCCTTTACATGTGTGATATGATTTGGATTGTGGATACGATATGACCCAAGGGTGTTTTTTACGTGATTTCTAGAATAAGGCATTCTGAAACTATGTTCAGGATATGATCTTACCATGTTCCTAGTATTGGATTCCCCCACCGAAAGATGGATTGAAATATGTTCCTAGTAGGTTATATGACCCTCAGGTGTATGATAAATTCATGAGTAGGGGATGTGACCCCCCCCCCCCCCCCACCCACCCACACACACAAACAACTGGGATGAATTAAAACCACTCTATAGATCCAGGATTAGAAGACATAACTCCCATATAAATTTGAAAAAAAGGATGATACTAATTGGGAGTCATCCATTGAGAATCTGTATTGGCTGATTAAGAACCCTTGTTATTATATCCCACATTCTTGGCGGGTGATCCCAACAGTGTTTATCTCATGTATGCTTGGTGGGATAACACTCAGTGTTATCCCATGTTTACTATGTGGGTTATCTCCCATGTGTTTATCTTCTCTATACCATGTGGAAAATACCGTCAGGTTTTAATCTAGAGAATAAGGCATTGAATGAGTCCTACTGTTTTCTTATGAATTATGGGGTGATCTAGAACATAAATGATTACATTATTTAGAATAATTACAAAATATACTTAGTGGTACACGGGAAAAGGGGGAAGTGGGCATGGAATTATATTTTACTTCCTAGGTAGGACATTTTGCACCATTGTGGCTATATATGATTCATATGATTATATGACATGCTTAGTGAAGTTTTTTCACTGGTAGAAGTTTTTTTATGTTATTAAGGCTTCAATGGTAGAACATAACGATATACTGTGGCTATTTGTTGATTCTTTATTATAGTATTTTATTTATAATGAAACCATATCAAATGTATAACCAGTCATTTAATGTTTATATATAGTACTTCATTGGCAGTTCCCCACTTATTTGTACCCTCACCCTACTTAGGAATCCATATCCCAAGTTTGCCTTAATATACCACTCTAGATAGAGGATTAGATTGTGAAAGGGCCCAATTTTGGATCCCCCAGTTTGAATGATTGGATGAGATTATAGACTGGGATGCGGTGTGGATTAAGGATGTAATGGATTCTATTGTCTATTAATTTAATTGTTATATTTTTTATATAAATATGTTAGTTATTTGGGGAATCTATTAGTGGTTATGAATTCCTTTTTCTATAATTTTTATATTATTATTAATATTTTTTATTTATTACACATAACTATATGTGTGCTCATTATTGTGGATGCTATTGTTCTTATACTCTATTGAAAACCATAAAATGTGGGTATATTCTTCTAATAGAACTACCCATGACCTCCAGTGGATGTTATCATCCTCTTGTATTTTTGGAGAAGTTCTCACAGCCATCTTCCTATATATAGAGAACTACAGTGGCGAATTTACACATTTATATTTTTCAATATAGTATACCCTTGAACTATCATATTTAATTTTTTTATTTTAATTTATTGATGAAATATAAATTAAAAATGTGACTAAAACCTAAAAATAATTTGGTGGAATAACTCCCCAATCCTCGTGGGAGTGGAAGAATTATCAAAATATTGCGATCTGACACCTCTTCAAGGATATAACAACTAGTAGAGTACCATTCCATGAGAAAACAATTCACATTACCTCATGATACCCCAAACATAGAATCCAATTCAATGATAACTATAACAAACCTTACTTGTTCTAAATTTATATCACATCATATTATATTATTATTCATTACATCACACAATTTTTTGTTCTAGAACAATATAGTTCACGTATCCTTTAAAATATGTAAATATAAACAACTTACTTATAATATTATCCCATTATGTTCTTTATAACTAGAATCATTATTATACATATCATTCCTAAACCCATTATTTATAACATGGTTAAAGGAAACATAATAAATGATTATTTTTTATTCTAAATATGGATAAAAATTGGACGCATCAATGGTCAAAAAAGAATAACATGACTGTAAGTGTATGATAATATGTGCTTTTTAATTTAAATACATACTCTACATATCATATATCATAATCATGTGTCGCAAAAAAATGTGGAAGTTCATTATACAGGAATCCTAATTGAGTAATGTATCATGTTCCTCTGGAAAATATAAATGGAATAAGACATAGAATTTTGGAATACCCATATGCGTATAATATAATTTCCTTAGTAGTCAATGCTCACCACCAAGACTAAAATTGGGGATTGGGTTAACTCCCCAACCCATTTTAGAAGTTAAGGTTTTCTCTGAAGACTCTCATAGTTGATAGAGTTTAATACATAATTGTGATCATTCTTTATTCTATTGATGATTATCTCATGAGATATATATCCTTACCTAATTCATTTGATGGAGATATACATCTGACATGTCACGTAATGAACATTATGTGTGTGTGTGTGTTTGTGTGTCTATGTGTTTGTGTTCCAAAATATCATAAATAATTTATCATTTTAGAACACTTCATGTGAAATGTATTCCATAATAATTTCATTATATCATAACCTATGGGAATGAAATGGGCTTTTTAAACATTTTATCATTACATCATAGTGTAACCCGTGGAAAAGTAATAGGTTTAATAAAAAATATTTCATCATAAACATAAAATATCGAGATAAATATGAATGATGGTATCTATGTATTATATCCCTAATAATTAATAACTGATATCATGGGTTTCTACATTTTATATATAGAAATAAAATTAAAACATCATTAAAACATTCATGAGGATATTATTATTTCCATTTTGAAAACAATTATTTAAAATATATAACATTAAAAGGTATTATGGAATAAATATTTGATAAAAGTATTCATTATTTTCTGTAAAGGAATCATAAATTTAGTGGTAGGTCATTATCATGGGAAATTATGATCAATCCATATATGTTAAAATAAATCATTATCTTTACATTTCTTAAAAATTGAAAAAACCCAAAATTCATAAAATGAAACGAAGATTATTTTTAATCAATTTCATAATGAGATAAATAATTGTGAAAAAAATTAAAAAATAATAACAGAATACTAATATATATTTGGGGAACATTTCTTTACAACATGTGTATGGATCCTTAAGGAAATTCGAACGAAGAGATAAATTAAGTCAGTTTTCATTAAAAATATATTTTCAGGATCTTGAGTACCTATGGTGAAAAAATTAAAAGGATAATATTTAAATTAATGAAATAAATAGAAGATATCAAATTTCAGGAGTTTCTAGAGAGTTATTTCATATTATTTCATCATCAAAACATTATTCATAAACACTCCTGATAAATAATGAGATTATAATGTAAAACCCTTACCACTTTTATAACGTTTCGATCATAAGCATGATGAAATATATAACCATAAATGAATATGTAAATCCCCATTAATATAATATGATGTATAATAAAATAAATTCATTTTTTCAATATTTACAAAATAAAATAAAAAATGGGGGGAAATTTTATAAATCTTAATAAAGTAATGGTTTGGAGACAACCCCTTACATTGAGTTCCACTTGCCTAGAAAGCACTCTATCATCATGTGTAATAAGTTTAAATTTATTATACCTCTATAAATTTATCATATAAATTTTTATTGTGTTATATATATCCCTTATATACATACATTTGAAGTCATCCATAATATTAGATCGATAAAATGAATTACATCATTCCTGGAGACAACATGCCGTATATATACTTGAAAATTGTTTTCTTTTCTTGTGGGAGGAATAGAAGAATAATAATTAAAATATAGTAATTATTAAAAACATATTATATCTTATATATTCGTTAATTCCATTCTTATTTCTATACATTTACAATATAAAATACAAATTAATAACATTTCTTTGTAGAGTTGGTAGTCCACATGTTGGCACAAATGATGTTATGGTATTCCAATAGGTTAGAAGGTAGGTTTGTAGATATAATATTATCATTAAAAAGTGTTAATAATATGATTATAGTCATATATAAACATTATAACAATCATTATATCCTTCTAATTATTGTTGTGATAAGAAACTAATTGTATCGTTATGTGGACAAGATAACTCGTACATACTCACATGTGACATTGTAATATCATCATTGATATAAAGATGATTAATAAAGGTTATTTGTTAATCATAATAACATTTCATTATATTGAGGATATCGTATTTATTATTTAAAAAATAATATAATATATTTTGAGAAGATAGGAATTAATTAAAAACAATGTGATCAGTTAATATGATTACTTCTTCATTGAAATTAATCCTCTATTTCATCGCTTAAGGGAACTAGGGATGAAATTTAGAGAGGCTAGCGACACTAATATATGGATAGGGAAGTTGATAATAGAACATGCAAATTATGGTCGAGATATAACTCTCATTGTGTTTTGATAACAAAATGGATCAGTGTATTTTTATAAGGGAGGGATAGGGCACATTTGTAAAATCTTTAAGAATAAATTAAAAGGAATTAATTATAAAAAAGATGTCATAAAATGACTAATAAATCGATATGTGATTAAATATGTGATCATATATTACCCATTTTTCTAGTTTTTTTATTTTTTATAATTTTTATGTATTTTTATAAAATATTGTTTTTGTAATGTATTAATAATGTGAAATTTTATTTTATTTGTTTCATTTTTACATATAATACATACTGATAATGTTGTAATTTGAATTTAATTACTTAACTGAACACTAATATATCTTATATATCTAAAAATATTGGGAAAATTTTTAACTCACCAAAATTATATTACTCATAATATTTTATTAAAAACATTAATTATATATATTATTAATTGTAGAGAGAATACTTCTGTATTTCATAAGCATGTATAGTCATTTTATAATTACAAAAAAGGGAAATAAATTTTAGTCATGATAATAATTTCATTAATCATTAAAATATTATCAATATTTGTTCTCATCTAGTTTTTTTTTCATACGTTAATATATAAATGATATTTAAAACTAATAAAGTTATATTTTGTATCATTATTTGTTTTAAATAGTATAAAATTATTTTTAATATAGAATTACAAATTACTCATATCACTATTGATCCTAAGGTGATAGAGTTAAAATTGCCTTCAAAAAATAAGAATTATTATGAATAATTATGTCCTTATCACTTAAATTTATCCTAGATTGACCTGATTTTATTTTTACTGTGGTGATACTTTATACCACGATTACTATTCATTTTTGGACAAATATAAAATTTTATTTTAAAATATTTTAAACATCCTAACTCTAAATATGGAATAAATTTTGTGAAAATCAATTTATAAAAGTGTCAAAATTATTTTTTAAATAATCGTGCAAAATGTAAAACACTCGTCTTTTATAAAAAATACACTTTTTACGGATAAAACATAGTTTATTATTCTTCCTTAAAAATAAAAAATATTAGATGAATATTCAAATACCTTATTTAATATTTAATGTAATTATTTCAATAAAATAGTATTATAATGGTTATTAATTAAATTAAAAAATATTAAATCATGGCACAAAACATTTTTTCATAAAAAAATATTTATTTTTCTTTCAAAATATTTTTATTTTAATTTATAATCTATTGCCAGACAAATAATTGATTTCATAAATATCTAACCATAAATTTTTCATACTTTATTTAGTAATAATATTATTAAATATCCAATAGTGAAGTGATAACTATCATTTAAAATAAAAATATTTTAATATTATATCATATTTTGTTTAAAGATGGTGTCGCGTGTAATGAAAGATGTAAAAAAATTAATTTAAAAATATCTATTTCAAAAAATATTTATGTGATATATTTTAATCCCTCCTAATAAAAATTTCTTCAAAATAATTTATCACTATAAAATAAAGAATTTATAATATCTAAATTCCATTACATCCTTATGTTCCCATGTAACATCTTTGAATTATTCATTTCATGAAAGAAATGTCACTAGGTTTGTAGAATTGTTTGGAAGTACATTATCTCTATGAAACATGATTTATGTAGATTTTTCATCATATGAATTATTGTGATTTATTAGTTTGATCACCATTTTTCTACATATGATATAACAGTTATGTATTTTCTCATTACTAATATATAGAACACATCCCGAACTTGATAGAGGTTCGGTGGAAGTTCCATATGATAAGAAACTATACCTACTTTACCAAGAAAATATAATTGGAAAATATACCTACGAATCACGTTTCCCTTATTTCAAAATCTCATTACATTCATCTATGACAAAATTCACTAAAATAATTTCTCACTAACATCAAAATCTAGTTCAAGCTGATGATTTTTAGCATATCATTTTTGTTATCTCTGAGCATCCATGACATGAAGTTGAATGGATATGAGTTTCTCTATCATTTAAATTCATATTCAATGTCCCATTTTAATTAATTGTCTAATTTCATGAAAATATGTGGGAATTCATTACATAATTCTATAGAGGGATTCATAATGATCCATATTAATGATCAACTGAAACATACTGTGGTATGAAAACTCAAATTGAGGTGGGTTGTTATCACAGAGAACATTCAAATCCATAAAAAGATATTTTATCATTTAATTTAGGGTATAAATGGTTTTGTTATTCTAATTATCTTTATAAGTATGATAATCTATATTTAATCAGATTTCCTTATTTAGTTACCATTGTAGGAATCACCAGAACTTCGATATATACCTCATATCGGAGTCAGATACTATAGATTTTTCAAATCCATTAATCCTTACAACAACCTTAATGTATATCTTGTAAATATAATCCTAAGGGAAGTCATCACTCATATAGATTAATTTTGTTGACATTTTATGGAAATCAATTATAACCCATATGGAAATATTCCCTTTAGGAATTTTTAGAGTATGGAGACAAAATACATTGTGATGTTTCCCCATTTACATTCTATAATGGGTAATTATTTTCACACCCTATTAGACTTTGGTTTCCCTTGCTTTACATGATTTCATACAAAGTAACTAGATTCATATTCAAAAACAACATATTCATACAATCTTATAATAAATAATATTTTTTATATATATACATATTATTACTTTTTATGGATAGAGAATAAATAACTATGAGCTTCATCCAACAAGTCTATTTTCAAATTTGGTATGGATTAGAAACATAAGTAGTTGAAAAAAATTTCACTCAATAAAAATGTAGTTAAATTCATGAATTCATCCAACCATATTCATAATACCTACATCATATTTCTACACCACATTGACCATTACATGGTTTGATTGATCAACACTCATTTGAGAAACATAAAATTTCTCCCCATTAGTCAGGATTTCTATATCCATCACATTAAAATAAAAAAATTGTATTTTTTATTCCTCATCATAGATTCTCTACAATGATCATTTCAACATATTTCATCGACTATTTTTTTATATTTTACAATTCGGTAAAGCATTGAATATTCATAATCATTAATCATCTCCACAATTTGTCTCTATAACCTATTCAACTCTTTCTGTGTGAATACATAGTTTAGTATTTTTATGTTTGTAATATATGTCTTCCTGTTATCTGTTATAAAAATGCATCCATATTTACAATTCAAAATTCATCATAGTTATCTCTAAATAAGTATTGGAATAATTTTTCATATTGATCATCAATAACCATGTTGTATTATCTATAAACATATCATTCTGTATGAGAACATTACCCAAAACCTTCATTGATGAATCACTATAGATTTAAAACCCTTCTATATAATATGTTAACGTAAGAACATATTTGCTGAATAAAATTCTCATTAAATTCTTAAAATTTTAATCACATTTGTAATCCCAAATGAACATATATATCTTAGTACTTATCTTGGATAGTGTATTATACAATAATTATAAATTAAATTCAATACACTGATAGAATCCATCAAATCCTAGAAAACTCTAGATATTAGTTATAATAGTTTTTATAGGCCATAATTTAATAACATCTCTCTATGTTGGATCCAAAAAAATACTATCTCTTGATAATATATGACCTAAGAATTAATCTTTATTTAGAAAACTTTTATACTTCGTAAATTTCATATTAAAAATATCCTTACTTAGGGTTTCCTATAAAATTCCAAAATAATCATCATTATCTTTCTTAGTCATTGAATTAAAAATAATATCATCTAAAATTCCTACCACCAAATGATCAAGGAAATATATAAATTCCCTATTTATTAAACCCGTGAATATAGAGAGGTAATAATTAAGTCTAAATAGTGTAATAACAAATTAATAGTATCCATACATTATACATTATGATTTATTGGGTTTATCCTCTTTCTTCAACCCCAATTTATTAATTCTAAATCAGATATTGATCTTGGAAAAGTATTGAGATCTACACAGTTGACCAAGAAATTCAGCAGTATGTGGTATTGGATTCTTATTTATGATATTTCTCTTTTTATGTTCTCAATAATCAATGTAGAGTCTCATTGATCCATCTTTATTACAAATAAAAATAAGTCATTCTATCCAAAGTGAAGAACTTGGATGAATGAATCCCATTTCATGAATCTCTATGAGTTTCCAATTCTATTCCATTAACTCAACCATATCCATTCTATATTGAGTATTTAAAATATTTAAAGAAACTTGTATGTGCTCTAATGAAAAATAAACTTCATTTTTTGGTTTAAGTTAATGAAATTAATCAATAAATACATCAGTGAACTCTAAAAAAATATGTACATATATTTTGATGATTTTTCCCCAACCAACTCAGATAAACTTCCATTATTATTAGTAATCAATACACATATGATGTAGTTTATTTCTATTTGCAGATCATATTTATCATCACACAAATATTTTATCATTAGTTGGTTCAGAAAATTAAACATTACTACCCTTCCTTTAAATGTTTTGTGGGATTTAGGAATATATTTATAATCAATTCCTACAATTGCATTGGAGTCAACCAGAGGAAGAATAATAAGATATGTTTGATACACATTCCCATAATCTTTAATTAGAGAAGAATCATAGACTTAATATTCAATCATCATAAATATTTTATTTTTATCTACAATTTCGAAATTATATTGTTGAGGATTCACCATGATACCCTTAGAAAATTCATTCCATGTAAAAAAGATCATATTATATAGAGTCATATAAGACATTTGATATTATATAGTGGATGTTAATACTATCATTCACAATGTTCATATCGTATCCCTCTTCAGATGTCACAAACTAGCCTAGGTACCTAGGTATCCTAATAAACTATATGGTTATTACATAGACCAAAGGGAATTCCCAATCCACACAGGTTGGATACTATGTCATAACATTATAAATGATAAAATATGGAAAGCATTTTCCTCCAAAATATCAAAATATAAAGGAAAAAGTCAGTAAGGTCAACACTCCAAATGTATAAAGTACCATAAATGAAAAAAGAATATCAAAAAATAAAAATAGTACATTATCAGAGTACACAAAAATGGAAATTTAAAACCAAAAAAATATCAAATGAAACCTAGAAGAAAAATTAAAGGATCAAGAACATCCACCTCCTCAGAGAGGAACATTCCCATTTTATGGACCTGTGATATGGAATCTACAAAAGCCTAAAGGAAAAGGTATAGCATGATCTATAAATACCATTAAGAAATTAATATATTTTCAATAAAAACAATTCATAATAATAAATGAAGTAATGATTTCTATTTAAATAAAATATTGAATGGTATTGCATTAATATATAAAATAAAACATTGATTCATTTTAATTTTATGTATAAAAATTTAAAAATTGATTAATAAAAATTTTATATAATTAATTTTATATAATCTAGTTTGAATGAATAAAAAATTTATATATCAATTGAATTTATAATCAAAAAAATTAACAAGAACCATGGTCATCTACCATGTCGTACTACAGTTTCATGATGTCGGATCCCATTATATCTCAAATTAGTTATCACATAAATTTTGTAAACAATTCCTTTAGTCTAAGGATGAATAGGTCTAACCAATATATCATTGAGTATGAGATCAACCTCACTTTGTTTTTTGGATATTTTATCATCAATCAGATTTTAATGAATAATCATCCTAGAATGTTTCTCCAATATAACCCCTTAATTATTTTGTCTTGCATGTTCTCAACAAATCATTTAATAAAAAATTGGAAAATCATTTCATTTCAAATCAATCATAAATATTAATTAAATTTCCAACTATTGCTTTTCAAAATAAAAATTCTCTGTTGAAACCAAATCATGTTTATTTCATCAATTCATTGACATTAAAAACAAAAATAATCATAGGCTTTTATCTATTTTACTTAAATGAATTTCTAAATGAATTATTAACACGTTTAATAAATTACATCAATTTAAATTCATGCCCCAAATCCCATTTCCATTTAAATGGGGGTGGGGGTTAACAGAATCCATTCCATGTCAATTTTAATTGCAATTTTATTCAAATTGGGTTTTCATAAACGAATACATTTTTTTAAATAAAATAAGCATAATAAAGGTTTAATTATACAGATAAACTCAAATGAAACCACCTACCTTTAATCGTTGAAACCAATAACTATAACAGGACTCGCCATTGAATAATGAAGCCAAAAAATATTTAGGAACACAACCCTGAAACAATATTCAACAAACCTGAGTTAAAATCCATCAATCTCAAGAAAATATATTGTACTCTAAGGTATAAATAAATTGATATTATGACCTTTTTCCTGGAGAGATACACTACAACCATCATGATGACTTATCACAAAATTGATGATTGGGAAGGATTTGGGATCTATAATATAACATGGGCACAGCTCTGGGTCATGAGTGGTAAGGATCTATATAGAAAAAAAATAAATCATTTGCACTGCACCTAAATCCAATATGCTGTGAGATTTTCACATCGTGTATTCCCATTAAACAACATTAAATCCTTAAATGTATTTTACACCCAAAATGCATCTATTTTTTTGAAATATTATTTTATCCATTTAATGTTGTGTAATATATACATGGAGTGTAATTATTTAATGTTATGCAAGAGTTTCATGGCTTCTTTGTGATAAAAATTACACAACATTTATTGCCTATATAGGATTCCTAATCTCCCAAAAAAAGGAAAACATGTCTTTTTCAGTTGAAAAGCATGAAAAAAATACATTTATGTGGAACACCATACTTTATACAAGGATTTTACAATCTCTCAATAATTTAAAAACTATTTTTCCAAAGAAAGGCTATCTGGAAGCATCTTTATCAAATAGACGAGTGTAATTCTCTCTCATCACTGCATCACGCTCCCACATCTCTTAGGAATCGGAACCATGCTTCCATAGAAGATTGACCAAACATGTCATCCTCGCATGAATTAACATTTTCATAGAATCAAAAAACCAGACTAGATGCTCAGTCACTTATAAAAATGGCTCATCCTCAAAAGCTCTCTAGCTAAAAACATTAGACAGATTAAAATGATACTTTTATAGATGAGATACAATGAAAATATTATGAAGTGTAGTCTATTATGGTGGGTGATAAAAATGGTATTCCAATTTCCCCACTTTTTTAACATCCTCAAATGGTCCCATAAAACCAGGATCATGGTTATCATGCTTTCCAAGCCATCGACACAAAAGAAATGGGGAAACATTAAAACACATATCCACAAAAAAGAAAACAACAATAGTATGTGACCATGATTATCATATGCTTTATTCCATCTATGTGCCATAAATGTTTTACAAATAATCATATAAATATATATTTCCATCTCTGAGGATATTCTCATTTATACTAATAAAAATTCACTACTCTCTAACCTAGATAATAAAGATTGATAGGACCAACCATATAAGGCCGGAAAAGCATGCATTCTTGATATTGGCTAGTATCTATTGTTATATTAAAACTAAACCTATCCCGAATTGTCTTCCAAATATTGATAAAAATTGAGGATTTACAAATAAAACATCAACTCAATAATATTTATATCCTTTTGAGACTTGACATCCATCTTCAGATGGTAGGACATACTCAAATTATCCTAAAATACTAGAGCTACTAGGAGACCTCTCAAAAGGAGATATTTAATTTGTGAATCTCAACCAATGACTATAGCATATGGGACTTTGTTCCAAAAAAATATATCATTGATATGGATATTTGAGAGTTAATTATATTTAGTTGTATCATGAATGGCTATATCATGATTCGATTTTTTTATCCTATCTCATTCTTCTTTATCATGGTATATGGAATCCCACCCAAAAAGTTCCAATAGAACTCATCCAAAATCATTGACTATATATCAGGATGCTAATGAAAACAAGAAGGTATATGATTCTCTTACTTGATATATTTTAATATATAACCACGATAAAAAATAGGCAATATGATGTCTCATTTCTTTCCACCAAAATCAACATTACATTTTATATAACATCTTCTTGGTTCCTTGATTCACTTCACATTTTTCATTATGGAATTCTCTAATCAAATAATTTTTCATAGGAATGGGAACAATGTATTTATTATGCAACTATAGGATATCCTCCTTGGAGAATGTCCACTCAGCAATGCTCTACCCACCATAAAGAGAGTCCCTAATGATAAATAAATCATCATCAAGATCATGTTACAATAGAAACATCTCATGAAGAGTAGAAGTCAATGGAACACTAGGAATGAAAACCTCATCCTGTATTTCCCATAATCATATATGCCACTATGAAAACAGATCCATCAAGTTCCACATATATGTTAATTATTTCATGGAATGGGTTGTAATTTTCTATCTCAGAGAATTATAAATGTCATTCGATTTTATTAGGGCATTGGTAATGTCAAAATCTAAAGATAATTGGTATTCCATAGAAAACATCTAGCAGATATTCAAATATTTTTATATAAGATATAAATAAATCTCTTATGGTAGAAATACATGGTAATTCTTTCTCTAAAAAGATGATTCCACGAACTCTTCACCATATGAATTAGGTTTTTGAGTTCAAGGTCACGAGATGAATATTTGTTCTTGTGTGGAATAATATTTTGAATGTTATAGGCTACCATGTGATCACCCTACATAAGAATATATCCCAAAACATAGACTAATGTATCAAAAAAGACCATGTATCCCTGATTATACTTTAGAAGAGTTAGAATCACTAAAAAGTCAATAAATGATTTATTTCAAAAAAAATAAAATTGACATTTATCATCCCAAGGAATTTATACCCCCTTCCAAGTGAGAAAGATCATCAGAAAACCAAAATCGAGAAATCCTTGGAGAATCGGTGATTATACCTGACTAAACTAATGATTCCCCAAATCTCAAAAAAATTTAATAGTTGCTCAACTATCAAATCATGTTTATCCTTTTAAGGAGCTATAATTATACCATGTTATGATACTAAAATTATGAATAGCTCCACTTCTTGAAACCATAAATCACATTTCAATGGTTTAGAATTAGGTCAGTGATTTCTCAAAAATTCAAAAACTTCTCTCATATGACGAACGTTATCATTCTTTATCATAGTGTATGCCAAGATTTCATCTAAAAATACAACCAAAATTTTATCAAGACACTCATGGAATATCTTACTCATTGAATCAATAGGGAGAAACACAACATTGGTAACACCAAATGAAATTCAAAGATACTCATATCGGCCACACACACTCCAGAAGTCAGTTTTATAAATTTTATATTCTTTCTTCTCAACTAGTGTTAACCAAATAAAATATGAATTCAATAAAACAACATTTCCACATTCAAATCGTCCAATATATCATCAATCTATGTGAAAAAATAATTTTTCATTACCATAACTTGATTTAGTTTCATTAATTCACCACATTGCTGATGTGCTCCATCATATTTCTTAGAAAATATAATATAAACCACTAAAATTGACACACACAACAGATAAATCCATTCTCTAACAAATCATCCAACTAAATATTGTAATATATCATTTAGTCTGGTTGAATATGATAATATTTTATTAATATTGGCTATTTACCATGAACTAAATCATTAAAAAAATATTCCTTCCTTATCTATGGAAAACTATATAAGTCATAAGGAAAAATGTTGGGAAACTCATTGATAACAGAAGGGAGATCATTACTCAAATATTCCCAAACTATGAAAAAATAAAATTCTGAGAATAATTTAATTACCTATTTACATGATGTTAAATCTGTAATTTTCCTTAGGTTCTGTTTTCCATGAATGATACAATACACCCCATCCATTGCAGTAAAGGTGACCTGTTGCAGAAAACAATCAATTCTGGATAAATTATCAATGAACCAATCCATCAAAAAAAAAAATTCAACAGTTTTCATGTCCGGAACCATTAATTCCAATGTCATTTAAATTACTATCAAATATAAAACACAACATTGTAAATGAAGAACTAGAACTCTATTTATTCTTATGGGTTTATAAATATCCATCATATAAGATAAAATATCTATAAGAATACTTCAATGGTTCACAATACGAGTCAAAATAAATCAATGAGATATAATAATATAATATAAATTATCCAATATGGATGGATATATAGTGAGGGATTCTCCCACAATCATTAGACAAATTTCATCTTCTTATAGAGAAGATTACTCTATGTGAAGAAGTTTCATTTTGGATTTCTATGTCCAGAAGCCATTTTTTAAGAACTATCTCATTGCACCGTAGTAAATGTTTTTCTCATGAACTGATTATGCTATGTGTGTTATATAAGATATAATAGAAATTTTTAAAGTTTCATAAATAACCATAAGAGAAATAGTTTTGGGTGCCTCAGTTTAAACCCATTTAGAATTTCTCGGTTGGCCATACTAGAAGGTAGTCAAAGGGCCTCTTCCTGGAACAATAGAAGGTCATGAAGAACCATTCAATTGAGATCAACCTCAAGAATCATAACACCATTATTACCTTTATGGGAACTCATATAAATAAATATGGTATAATAAGGAAATCCCCTCATCACAGACTTACAATCTATATCTTTCTCAACCATCAATGCCATATCCAACACATCATCACAAGAGGCATGCTACCGAAAGAAATCTTGAGTACATATATTAGATAGATGACCCAACTTAATCTATTGATTCTTTATCTATTAATTTTATATTGTATCTGGTGAAAATTTGTCACCCTATATAATATGATTTTGATACTATATAACGTTCCAAGGAGACTGATTGTAACGACTTAAAGTATTTCAATGAAAATTACCTTCTTAAAAATATGTCATAAAATCGCATGAAAATAGAACATAATGAACTAATAAGTACTATGTGACCTTTAAACATAATTTTTCCACTTTTTTGTTTGGAATTTCAAAACATCTAACATACGTGATTGTGTTCAATATGATTTTTAGGGTCCAATAAGAAAAGCATAATTTTTTACAAATAGTAACCTACCCTTATGAATAGTTGTACAACACTTATGAATATTAAATCATCCAAATAAGAGTAACCATACCCATGATCAATTATATAAAATTTATCCATCCTAGAAAGTGATAATTCGACCATAATAAATGTGTTGGTATTTTTGTTAGTTATAAATAAATAATTATAATTAATTAATAAATTTAAAAGAAAAATTATTTTCTTAAAATTTGTTCATAAATTATTAAATCTATGTCTTATAGTTTTATGATAATTTTATAAGACCCTACATAATTTTTTAAATCATTATAAAATCAGTTTTAATTTAAAAACTGTATTTTTCATGTAAAATATGATTTTAATTAAATTATAAATTCATCATAATTGGGCAATTATTTTTAAAAAATTGACTTCATTTTTGTATTCTACACATCAAAAAATGGTTAGGGTGAAATTTTTGGAGTTTTATAAAATACATCAATTTTCATGTGAATATTAAAAATACATTTTCTCACATAACCGGTGAATCCTAAATTGAATCATTAATGATGTAATTATGTCATAAATATTCTCAAACATTAGGTTCGGCCAAATTATATTAAATTTCATAAATGGTTCCTTAAAATATAATAAACTCATTATTCAAACCTAAAAATAACTTTCCAAAGCCTAAAGTCAAAAGGTGATTTCTTAATGTGTCTTTTTCAGTTTATTTCACATTCCTTTTAATAAATTAATGAATTCGAATTAAAAACATGAATTAAATCCTAAAAAAATTATACTATAGTAATATATGATTTTTTATTTCTAAAAACAAGTATTACAAGTCTAACTTTTGATATATTATTTTATTTAAAATTTTATTCTAAAAACACCTCCCTCCTCATATATAAATAACTCCTCCCCCTCCCCTTGAAAAACCAAATATCTTAAGCTTAAATAATTTCCTCAACTCTATTAAATCATCTCCCCTATCCACTCCCCGATGTCCAAGATCTTCTGGTCTCATCCAAAGGCCAAGATTAGGCCCCTTTAGAAGGATCTCAAGAGGAGGATTCACGGGGTAATTTCTCTTCATCTTTCCTTTAATTCCTTTTCATCTTCAAGTCCTTTTCTTATTCTCTCCCAACCAATATTTTTCCAAATGATATGGTAAATCTAGTATAATAAATATAATAAACTTTTATGATAATAAAGGGATATTATACCATCCAACCCCCTTCTCCTCTTCCTTTAATTTTATAAAAGAAAACATTGTTCGTAAGGTGCTAATCTATCACCTTCAAAAACAGCATGATTTCTTTTTCCATTTCTACCTACTGATCTCGTCATGAAACCATTTTTATTATTTAACAATGATATCTTATATGTATTATGTCATAATTTTAGTTTTGGAACTAACTTATGTACATAATACTAGATGAGTAAACAAAACAAGTTTGTTGTTGTCGAAAAATCGCCCAAATTAACACAAACGATCATCTTTAAACTCTTATCTAATGATTCATACACATGGTATAAAATTTAATTCATATTAAGATAATTATAACTACTGGAATATCATTAATAACATGTAATATATGTTCTGAATGTTTACCCATGTTCAATAAAAACATCAATTCATGAATACATGTGAAACATTCTAGAAAAACATAAAAACAAACATCCCCGAACAATGTTGTTAAAATATATAACTCATCAAAAGGCCCATAAAATAACATAATGAAACAAAAAAGACCCATAATAATGTATAAAAGTCTATTTAATTTATAATTAACAAATAAAATGTCATTATACAAGAAATTGACGTGAAGGAAGTGTTCAGATTCATGGTAAGGGGAAATTCTCAAACCCAACTTTCATTTTTCGGGTTCTCCCTATTTCACTTAATATTTGGTATGGTCACTCCATAAAAATAACTTTTTCATCATTATCTTACCTATTCTGGGAAATAAATTTTTTCTACTAATGTTTATGTAAAAAAAAGTTTCTAAAAGAACTCTTCTTCTAAGAGCTCACCTTTTACCTCTCATTCAAGGTTGATGGTTCTTGTGTCAAGTATGTTGTTCCCACTTTATTTTGGGAAACCAAAGTTTATTAATGAGTTATTATGAGATGAAACCCATTAATTTCCATAGTTTTGTTATTTTAATTATTGATATATGTTATATGTGAAATTCATGTTATTGATAATGTTATGATGTGACGGGTGCGCCCGGAATTATATAGCGCAATATGAATGTTTAAATGTGACAGGTGCGCCCAGGATTATATAGCACTCCAATGCTTTGGGTAAATTGATTAATCTCATGAGAAAATATGAATTGATGTGTGAAATATATTCTATCTTTTTTCCCACACATGTGTGGTAGTTAACCACTAAGACATGATGTTTCATTTTTATGCATTGCCACATTTCAAGTCTCTTGTTAATGCTTCCTCTCATGATTGTTTGACTATGTTATGAATATGCTCACCCCATTCTATATTGTTCCTATATATACTTTTAATTTGATTATATATAACCCCGTTTTATGTATATTCTTAGGTGGCTACATGTACTAAGGAGAGGTCATGTTCCAATAAGAATCTAGAGTAGAATAAATGAAGAAAAAAGTATATGCTCAATGTTTTAATTGTTATGTATGTTATTAGATTAACCAAGACACTAATCCATTGGATCCTCTATGTGAAATACTATTATGTTTATTATCAATAAAATGATTTAATAGTAATGTATGAAATTTTTGGGTCACTTCACTAATTGTGTTTGAAAAAGACAATAGCCATATCCATAACCATAGTCTTTAGATATCAATAATTTGTTAAAAAAACATAAATTCCTTCCCCTGTTATTCCCTGAACTTCTTTTTTGTAGCCATATAATCCCACCATCTCTATCTAGGTTCTCCTATATTAGTGGCTGAACACATTACGATAATGCTTCAGGAGTTTCTATAAAATCAAAGAGAAGCTCCATTTTTCTCACCCAATATTTAGCCTTTAGAGGATCATTAGAGACTTCAATGTTAGAAGATTATTATGAAGGAACTCCTAAGAAATATTTTGGGATACGTCCCTTTATAGTTACATAGTTATAGCCTAAATGGTAATGGGTGTATCTTTCTATCCCATTATATGGACATAACCCAAAAAAAATCTCAACATGACTCTACTCCTTGGGAGGATATTCTAACTATAGTTCAACAGAATCTTCCTCCCAGACCAAATTCACACATATTCTTTGATATATGATGCTAAAAATATTATTAAAAAAATATATAATAAGGTATCTTAGTTTGAAAATTTAATGAATAAAAATGAGAAAGTCAATCCCATCAAATATGAAAATAATATTGGTATTTCAATAATCTGAATAAAAAAATAAAAAAGACAATAAATAGATCAAATTATTCATCAATATGCCTTTCCCAAAAAACCCAGGGTCGCTAAAGACCCATTATGATGTGATATATCTAGGAACTTAAACACGTGTACTTCTTATATCACAATATGATAATAAAAAATACAAACTAACTGGAGGAAATGAAATATAATTACCTTGAAACACAGATACCACTTTTTTATGAACTAACTTGGATACCATGGTACCCTGATAATTGATTCGTATATGACGTGAATTAAAGGGCTTTCCCAATCCCCATGGCTTGTATATTTTCACCTAAAATCATAAAAAATAAAATATTTAACAAATTTTCCACAAAAACTACTGAATATAATTTAACTAGTTAGTATTCTCAACACTTTAAAAGTAGAAGGTACCAAAAACCAAATATCTATATCAAAAACATAAAATATTATATCATTATAGTACTCAACAACATAAAGGTAAAAATAAGAAACATCTCAAATGAAACCTCACTCCAATACCAAAGGATCTTGAATAACCACCTCCTCTAAGTGGTTCATTACCTTTACGTAGATCTAGAAGAAGGAAATTTAAAAATTATTTAATGAAAAGGTATGTTGTGATCTATAAATCCATTTAGGGTCTCACCATGTGGATAATAAAAATATTCCACCATAATATACCCATACATGATTTAAATTTAAATAATATAGGTCATGGAAGTACATTTTCATATTTTAAAAAATCATTCGTTTATATAAATTTATTAGAAAACCATTCAAAAAGTGTTAATAAATATTTTATATAAAACATATTTTATATATTATTACGCACAAATAAAATATTTCTTTATCAGTGGCACTTATATTCAAAACAGTCAAAATAAAAACTGTGGTTATATTCCCATTGGTATGATATTTCCAGTTATAAGATCCTAACACATCTCTTATTAGTGATCATGGAAATATGTCCACACCAAACATCATGATCTGGTCGAATATGACTCCTCAACATCCTATCAAGGATTAGATCTAACTAACTAGATTTGTTTTAGTGTTCTATGGGAATATCATTTTCTAGCGAAAAATCAACCAAAAATATGTGTCCCATATAACCCACTAGATATCAATGATTAATGTTCTCAATCAATAGATCAATTGAAAAATGGTTAATCATTTCATTTCAAAAAAATCCTCATTTACAATTCAATTTCCCACATTTCATTTTCAAAATTCCATTTCTGTTTGAAATCCAAAACACAGGCCTTTAATCAATTCATGCATATTCAAAAATAATATATTTATAGGTTTTTATGAATTCATTTCTAATATATTTTCTAAATATATTAATATCATATATTCCATAAATTTCAATCCACATATGAAATTCTAATTCCATAATAATAGGATTTTTTTCAAAAATCCATACCATATCAATTTCAATTCCAATTTGCATCCAATATGGTATTCATAATTAAAATTTAATTGTTTTAAATAAAATCATGAAAATCAAGGTTTAATTTTTTGCTAAAACTCAAAAAGAAACACCTATCTTTACTCACAAAAGACAAAACTGCAATGGTAGTTTTAGATGAACAGCGAATGCACGAAATATCTAGAAATAAATCCTTGAAATAAGATTCATAAGCACAATGTTTATATTAAAAAATAAAAAGATGATCAATAAAAATTAAATTTCAAAATAAAGAGAGAGATAGAATGATATAGGAAGACTTCTTACCCGAAGAGGGGAACCACTACTAGCATGAAGATCAATTTCTGAACAGATGATCTGGAGGTATTTGAGATCTCAAAAATGGTTTGGGGATGTATTTGGGTTGAGACCAATAAGGTTATATGTGGAATTAAAAAAACATCCTACCTAATCCTAAAACATATAATATATGAGTATTAAACATCTTGTATTCAAATTTCATGATGGGAAACCCTCAATGGTTGTTTATGCTGAAAAATATGTCATTATTTTATTAAAATCCATTTTCATCTATGTCACTTAACGAAACTGTACATATTGTGTAATAATTTCCCGATACACACTATTTTCATGGAAAAATTATGAAAAAAATTACATGGGATGTAAATCCATTACATGACATGTAATTACCCAATAGACAGTATGCATGTAAGTTTCTATACAGAATATATAAAACCTAAAGACGATAGATGAGGAATACCATAATTTTCAATGGTGTGTTACATCAAAAATAGTGATCACATGATATTTTCATTTCTCTCTCAGCTTAATAGGTTTCTAAAATAAATCATAATCATTAAGATCTATATTTTGGAATGGGTTTTCATAATTCCAATACTACATAAATTTTTAATAATGGAGTGTAGTGGGTACATTATGTGGAGATTACTCTGTATTGGAATAATTATCTAAATTCTTCATGGAATATTAGAATTTAATATCCAAATGAATAAAATTTACAAACATGAATCATTTACATGTTACATTAATACTACTTACTCTATGTTTTCTTACAAGAATTTATAATAAAGGAATGTTCATACTCTTTTATCCATGGTTTTAAGAATTCAATATTTCATTTCATATCAAACATAATGAATTATCCCTAGATAGCTTAGATCTAGTGTCTACATCAATTACATTTTAATTATAAATACTAATCAAATCTCTAAAAAATAGTTTAGCAGACATGATAAACCATATATATACATGGTTATTGTAGGATAAATTAATATAATTATTACATCATAATTATTTTTTCCATTAGAGGAGAATTAAGTTCTTCCATCTATAATATCCTTGTATATTGTTCCCAATACACTTCATGTAATATTGGGATGAGAAAAAAATTTGTGATCACAAATGCACAGAAATGATAAATTATAGGAGTATAAATAATGAATCAATTATAATATTCTATATGGAAATCTAGATATATGAACATACATACCATTTAATCAATAAAATGAGAAGGAAGTACATTGATAGAATGGAAAGGTAAAAAAATGAAAAAGAATTCCATTTAAATAAATGGATAAGGAAAAAATCAATATAGAAAGGTATATAACATAAAACACATTATATTAAAAAAATGGATAAGTAAACATCAATATGTAATGGTAAGAAACAAAAAACACATTTCATTTAACTAATAAACTGGGAATGAAATGCATCCACAAAAAACATTATAGTGAAAAAAATATGGATAATAAATAATGAATATTAATAGATGAAATTATTTATTATTGGTGTTTATGTTTTCAAAGAACTTGATACCTTTACCATTAAGGCATTTCAAAAGAATGTTTAGTATACTACGGTCATGACCATTCACAAGACATCATTAATCAATGGTATAAACCCATCTATTCTTCTTGTAAACAAACATGAAGGGTTTTTACCCAAAAATGTCATATAATAATATTATTGATGAATTTAAGGGAATACAATAAATGGTATCCAACCAAGGTCATTCATGTTTAAATCATCCTTCATATATCAAATAATTGATTTAATTCAAAAATAATGTTCCTTATCAAATATCAATATTGTTTAAAGGACATAGATTTATATAAATTTCCATATTTAGTCTAATAACATAAAAATTAAACATTGAAATTAAATATGATACACAGTTTTGTAAATGAATATATCCATTATGAATTATATAGATAATTAGGATAAATTTAATGTTTGATTATCATAGGAAATTGAATATTTCAAGGAGAATAAAAGGAATCAAGGAAGTGGATGCCAATATTATCCTTTATAGAATCAATAAAAACCCATAAAAAAGAAGAATAAGGATACTATAAATAAAATATATCATAATTTTTGGAAAACTAAAGAGTTTTTATCATTGATGAAATAAAGAAATATCATTGAAATCATTCTTGAAGAAAATAACCTTTTTGTTTGGAAAAGAAATTGAAAATCCTTTTCATTGAATTTTTTTTTGAAAAACATAAAACATTTTTCAAAGATAAAAATTTATTTATTTTAAATCAATTTGAATAAATTTAAAACACTTTGGGGAATGTTTTATTAAAACATTTTGTTTCGAGAACGCGGATTTCTGACTTAAGAGAGAAGTGAGGTTAGGTTTTTTTAAAACATTATAAAACATTTTGAGTACCTTTGACTAAAAAATGGTATTATGTTATGGAAAATGTTATTTATAATGAACGTATAATACAATTTAATGGATTAATGAAAAAATTCCTTATAATTTCCATTAAATTTAATTCCACAATATAAAATCATGAATATAATGAGATTAGAAAACAAATAATTAAAAGACCCTAAAATTAATGTTAGAATCATTAAATGAATATATTATGTGATTAAAATTATAATGCACATAAAGAAAGTTGAAATAAAAATATATATATAATAATTGATTACATATATAATCTTATAATGCTAACTATAATGGGGATGTAATATAACCTAATGAAAAGGAATACAGTTAAGAAATTTTTTACCACTTGGTAACATTTAATTCAAATCCACATAGAATAAATATTTAAAATTAATACAAAAATTAACATTAATATTAAATAATTCAAGATATAATATAACAAAATGGGAAGTATATACACCACACAAAACAAGTAAGTGGTGAATATTACATTTAACTCATAAATATAAAATGTTTGGTGAAAATCCCTTACCTTGGGTTTATTTATAAGTGAGCATACATTAACATCAATTATAATGATTTTAAACAATTAAATAACATATAAAATAACCATAATCATATTTATAATATCATATATTATATTATTATAACTTCTCGTTACCACTTGGTAAAAAACATTTCATTATTTTCACTATTGCGAGTGTTAATTGCCTAGTTTTTTAAGAATGTTTTACCTTGTTATGTTTTTTCTTAATAAATGGATAATTATTTCATCATATAACGAATTTAATCTATAATTTAAATATAATATATTTTCAATCCCTATGTATTTATTATAATCCATAATATTTGGAGAAAATAAATGAAGTTCCCCATTCATTGAGATGGTAGGCCATACGTACGCATGTATGTAGCTTCAATTGCATTGTTTTACTAAAATAAATGAGAAATTAATGATATATATATATATATATATTAAATTCATTATAATTTATATCTCATAAATTTCATGTATTTTTTTTAAAACAATCCTTTATATGATCATTGTATTGTGTGAATGATTGATATCGCTTTGATAGGGCGGTATTCCACACATCCACACACGATGTTATCGTATTAACATTAAATTTAAAGCATGAAGGTATGTGTAAAATAAGAATTAAAAAAATAAATAATTTATAGATATCATATAAAAACAAATTTTTCGTCATATTTCTCAATCATGTTAGGTGGTAAAAAAAAATTAACAATCAATGTTTCGCAATGTGGTAGTCTGTCGTGCACAAGAATGGTAAGTTCCATACCCATTATACAGATTTGTGAGTAAGTTTAGGATAAAACCAAAGAACAAAAAAAATATAAATATATTTATGAAACTTATTATAGTATATTTTCTTGAAATAATAAGAGTTAAGTGTGGGAAGGAAATAAAATGAATGTGAGTGTCGAAAAATGTTACCGTGTTTTGGGTTACTTTTTTTGGTTTATACAAACATACTTTCATGGTTTTATTTATGCCTAATATGGTAATTATATGTTTAGTATATAGATTTTGGAATCCTATTTGAGAATTTTTTTGGGGATACAAAGTGAATTATTGGGGTTAATAAATGAGATGAGAGAGTACCTTTTTATAGTGGAAGATGGGTGGCATTCTTATAATTTTTTAAAGGAGAATTATACCGACATTATTACCATTCCAAGTCAATAAAATATTATTAAATAATTTATAAAAATTATTTTAGGGTTTGAATATTAGCATTAAATGGATTTTGGGCCTGTTTTTAGGTCATTTTGGCCATTAATATTAAGGTTTAGTATCATGCTAAGCTAATTTGTCTCTTAATCATAGAAATTAAATTTCACAACATTAACTAATTTTTTACATCAAAATATAATTCCACCTTTTAAGTCATTATAAGTTATTATTATTAAAAATATTAAATCCATTTTTAAAATTCCATTCACATAATTGGAATAAATTAATTTAAATTTAATCCTGCAGACGAGACAACAAAGTTGGTTTTTAAAGTACTAATGTTCAAAAAATTAAAATTTTGTTATATCCAAATTAAATGTTAAATTATTATAAATTATATCAATTAAATTAATTTTTAATAATATATTTTATTAAACCATAAAACAAATAAAAAATATAATTTAATATTATAAATAAATTAGATGAAAATGAATTTTTTAATTAATATTCGGTATTTCTAAATACTCATCACAAAATGAAACCTCAACGAAATATACCAAAAATTCACCATAACATAATTTATATTTTTTTCATTAACAAGTTATTTTTTTATTTTTTTATTAAATTTAAAAAAATTTCCAAAAACTATATTTAAAACTTTTTTTCTATTAAAATATTGTACATGATATTTATAAAAAAGTATATATTCTTATGTGTAATATGGAGTTTGTTCATATTTTATTCTTATAAAACCTATTGATTGAATCTAAAAATAATTTATTGAAAATATTATATATATATATATATATATAATTATAATTAATATCATTAAATAGTTGTAATTAGTATAATTTATTTTGATAAAACACCATTGGCACATATTTATAGTTTTTATTAAAAAAACACTTTTATATTCAATCGGTTATTATATTAATTTATAATTAATTAGAAACAAATGAATTCAATCATATATATTCATATGTTAGTTAATACAATTCATAAATTCTAATAAAATTTCTATATTATAAATTATTATAATAAAAATAATATTTTAATAATATTTTGTTGCTCGGTAAAACACAGTCTTACATGAAACATAATCTATTTAATATTGTATCAGTTGTGTGTGAAGATAGCTAACTTTTTGTTGAATGAATTGAATTCTTTAGAATGTATTACTTTTTTAAAATTATTAAATATCCTATAAATCATGGAGTGGTTATATTCCTTTATATGATTGGTGTTGCATTTCATATACTATATTAAATTAAAAGTTACTCTTTAAAATTTTAGGGTGTTGTCTTCTCAACACATAAATAAAATTCAATCCCTTAAAATTAAAATTTATCATAGAAATATTGAATTTTATTATAGAAAATTCCTTTGAATAAATAAAGCATCATGAGAATAGTTATTAAAATATCATCTTGTCAAGAGAGTATGGGAAGTACTTTGATCACATTGAATAAATTATAACTACATTTCATCTGATGAGAACATTAGTGGAATGTGGTGATATAAATTTATAGGTAATGTCTATATATTTAAAGGGAGTCATTCATTCCAACAATCCAGAACATGTGAATGATCAGTGGAATGTTGTTGGACTCAAATTGATAAATCCCTAATGATTTAAAAGACCATTGGTTCAACAGAAATTATGTTTTAACAAATGTTTTTTTTATCATTTTCACATTGTTGAGTAATTATTTACTTCTTAAGAATATATGGAAGTATAAAAACTTGAAATTTTTTAATTTTACATGAAAAATTAAATCCATTTGTTGTGGTTCATTCAATTTATAATTCATCCCTTACTCCATAAATTGGATATCCTATAATGAACCCCATTTTTTGAAGAACGAAATCTTCTTTTAATAGATTTCAATACCAGTAAAAAAATGTTATTCCATTTTTCTCTAACAATTTCAAAAAACTAATATGGTTAATACATTAATATTTAAACCTAAACAGTAACAATATTGGTTCATTATTAATATTTATTCATCAAATAAATTAACTATAAATAATTAAAAATTAATTTAGACATCACGTAGGCTGTTGGTAGGTGAGAAACACTTATTATCCATCACTCATGGGTTCATGACCCGTGGCCTTTCCAGATTTGATGGGTTGTCTCCCGAAATACGAGTTTTCATATTCTAAAACTATATTTATAAAATTTCTAAAATAATATAATCGACAACCATGAAATTTAATCACTAAATATACTTTTAACTATTTTTTAATACAGCCTCAATACATAAATATGTCATCCATTTATTTCCCAATATATCCTACCTTATTATAGAGTTTGTTTATAATATCATTTGAATGATTTCAAAATCATGAAACCTTCTATTCAATCAAAAACAATTTAGTATCAACATAGAAAAATTAATTTAATTATCTATTAAGATTATTCATAATGGGTTGTAAGGAAAATTTGAATTTTCCTAGGAATATACCTCAGGTTTGTCAAACATGGTGTGCAGTAAGGATCATTTTCATGTATAATGTTACACTTCAGTCTGGGATGATGCATATTTTTAGATTTATTACCCCTAGGTACATTTTTTCCTTAACCACATCAACTTATAGTATCCATATTGTGTTCTATTTCATAGAAGACTCATACATTCTCTACCATACCAAAATTCTACAATGATCATGCACACATATCCACAAATTCTTTCAATGTTTTATGTTTTATAATATATTTTATCATAAATCTAATTCCAAATGTTCTTATTAAACATCTTCTAATACGAACTATAGCAACCCAACCCCGGAATTGATGGAGTTGTTGTATACTACAATTACATTGGAATCATTATAATGAATTTATCCCTGAAGGACCAATGATTTTAGTCATATTATTGATCCAAATGTATACATTAGTCTTGTTTTGAAAATAAATTCAATGATAACAACCTAATTTTATTATTAGAGGATAATAAAATTATTCCATCTATGATATCCTTGTATATATTTCCTAGTACACTTCTTAGAATCCTAAGAAAAGAATAAAAAATAAGTGTGACCTCAAATTCCTAGTATGTATAATGTATAGTGGATGAAAAAATGAATCCATGATAATAGTCAATATGGAAAAATACATAATGGACCATACATTACTTGTAACCAATAATCTAATAAAGAAGTTCACAGATAGAATGTAAAGGTAAATAGTTGAAAAACAATAAATATAAATTATTGGATATGGAAAAATCAATTTAAAAATGTATATAAGTAAAAACACATGTAATTGAAAAAATTGTATAAGAAAAAATCAATAAGAAAATGTATGAAACTGATAACACGTGTTATTTATTCAATAAAATGAGAATTAAATTCAACCATATACTTTTTCATAGTGAAAATCTCATGGATAATAAAAACTGAACATTAATGAAAAAAATTATTAATTATTGGATGTCAGGTTTCTCACAAACATGATACCTTTTAAATAAAGATGCATCACAAGATGATTTTTCATACTACTACTAAAACCATTATGAAGATAATTTAAATATATGGTAATAAACTAATATATTATTATTTGAAACAAACTAGAAAGGTTTGTCTCCTTCTGATTTTATCTCACGAGACTACTAATGCATCTAGGGGATTAATTTAAATAGTCTTTGTCCCATGTCTTTCATGTTCAAATGATTACTCATATATCAAATAATCCATTAAATTACACAAAAATATTCCATTTCTAATATCTATATTAATTAAAAGATATAGATCTATCAATATTTCTCACGAAAATAAATTAAATTTCAATTCAAACAACATAAGAAAAAATGATATAAGGCTTATATGTTGAAGATATCCATGATAAATGATATGTTCAATTAGTGGAATTCAATGTTCAATGGTCATAGTAAACCGATTATATCAATGGGATGAAAAAATCAAGGAAGTAAATTTCATGATTATCCTAGGCCAATTAAATCGAAATCCATTTAGAGGAATAATAGGGATGGTATGAATAAATCATATCCCATGTGTAGTAAAAATAATAGGATGTTAACATTGATGAAATAAAAGGAAATCATTAAAAACATTCATTACAAAAATATCATTTTTTAACACCATTTTAAAAAACCTTTTCTGTGATTATAATTTTTTAAAATAAATTAAATGGAGAAAATTACTTCGATAAATCAATTATAAAAAGATAAAAATCACTTCTGAAAAAAAAACATATTTTTGAGGGAAAACCGATATCCGACCAAAGAGAGAAATTAATTCAAGAATTCTTAAAAACATTTTGAGTACCAAAGAATTGAAAAATGGTAATATTAATTGAATATGAAACCAAAGGAATTTAAAAAATGTAACTTTTATAATAAATATAATTTTTTGGCATGATTTATACACAATGTTAAACAAACACTGCATAAAAAACTAAATTAACTTGTGTTACACGTAAGACCATGTATTATCTTTTTTTAATGGAGAACCAATTTTAATACAAAATTTTGAAACTTTTATGAATAGTTTTTGAAAAAATAGATAATTTTTTAATTAAAAATTTAGAAGTTAAATTAAGGTAAATATTTTTAATTTTTATGAGAAACAACATTTTTGGATAAATAGAGATAATTACAGCAATCTATTTAAAAACAAAATTTTCAATTATAGAATTATTCATGATAATTTATATTTTGGATTTTTTTAGAGTTATATTATATCAATGATACATATATTTATACAATTAAGATCATTAGTATCTATTTTAACACCGAATTTAATATAAAAACTAAATAATCTTTGGAATGTTTTTTTAAATTAAAAACTTGTTATCTCGCCATGTCTATGGGATTAGCGTCAATCTAAATTGTCACACATTTTGAATTTGAATTAAGAAAATATGATATAAACAGATGTAATTAGTATGATATTTTTTGTCAAATAATATGAACATAATATTTGGACCAAAATGATTAGTAAATGTGATTAAAATTAATTACGGTGGTTTAGGTATGAATAAACTTAATGAAGGAAAAAACCATAATATTAAAGAACAAAATGAATTGAACTATTATAAAAACCACATTTTCTACCAATAAATTGACCATTTTATACATGGTTCCAAATATATGGGTCATTGTGACGGATGTTAGCAATATAAAAAGGTAATTAAGGAATATAAAAAAATGTACTTTCCTTACCTTTAACATTTATAAAACATTGAGATATGTAAAAAATAATATTTCAACTTATACATGCCCTTTTTAATAAAATTTTTTAATTAGTATAATAATAATTTATTATTAATCTTTATAGATGATTTTTTTTTAAAATTTGTATGAAAAACTGATCTATTGATTATTTAGATAATAATTAACAAAAATAAATGGTATTATAAATATTTCAAGTGATGTTAGTTGATTGAATTATTGTAAATAATTATTTTTTGTATATTAGTATATAATTTTACACAAATTTTAACCTTATATATTTGAATTCCAATATAATATTTATATTTTAAAATTAACATTAAATAAATAATGCCAAAATTGATATTGTTTTTATTTTTCAGAAAATAAATATTAATAAATTATTTAAAATTAATAAATATAAAATATTCTATAAATTCATTATTATTTATTAATAAATATTAAATATAGTCTATTAAAAGACCAATTATTCCTTTATAATTAAAAAATTGAACAATATACTGTAAAAATATAATCATCACAGTCTGGGGTCAAGCTATGTTTTAGCAAGCCGAATGTGCTTTTTTTTAATTAATATCCACAAAATTGAAATTTTGTTACATAAATTATATATAATATTAGTAACTCGAGGGATCTATATTTTATAATAAATCTCACATTTCTATATTCTTAATGGTTAAATAAATTATATTAGAAAACTAGATGCATTAATAAAACGTAAAATGATAAAATTGGTGAATCGTATATGTTATCGAACCAAATTTATAAAATGGACATATTTATGTCTAGATGTGGTTTGGATCGACTGATATTCTCCTTTAATCTGTTATTTATTGTTCTTTTAGGATTTTTAAGTAAGATATACAACCCATTATAAAATACCATTTGGTATTTACAAAAGTGCCACCCCATTCCATATAAAAGACCACCGCCTCTACCAATTCCTAACACCTCTAAAACCACCTATGTTAAGAAACTACCCAACCAAAAAAGTATTCCATGAAACCAAAAATCTACATAGAATAATCCATTTGGAAAAAATTCTTTCTAATAAATCCTTTTTGTATATACCAAATGAAGATACCCGATTAAGAGGTAATGCCTTCTCTCGTGATTTTTAATTTCATTCCCATTATAAGATCCTTAAAATATTATTGTTCTATGATTACATAAAAACATATGTATAATAGAGATAATAGTATTTTTTTTATGATTATTTTTCGAACTACACTTACAGACACCTCCATCTAATGGGTAACGAACATATAGTTTCTGTGTATGGAAAAATACTGCCTCACGAAACGATGATTGTTCATTTTTTCCTACCACCTCTCATGATGGAAATTATGATGAATACGCTATATATATAATATATATGTTATTTATAATTTCTTATACTTCTATGATTAATATATGGAACGCACCTCTATGTTATCCATGTTGCGTAAATATGATAATTTCATTTGAGGAAGTGTGGACGGTCGCCCCCTCAAACTGATATGATTCATTCATTCCATACATAGAATGTATAAATAATTTTTTTAATAAAAATATATAAAATATATAACATGGATATGATAATAAAATTATAATATTTTAATTTTTAATTTCTTTTTAATTACATTAATAAAAGAATGAAATGAATGCCTTATTCTTTCATACGTACGGCCTAGAGTCTCCATGAATAGTGCACTTCTGTCTAATATACAAATATTATAGAACATCATAAATACATGTGTACTGAATATATAAGATATTTTATTCATGGTTTAAATTCTGGAGATTATTAAGCCCTTATATATTTTATAAGAACAACGAATAACAATGTAAAACATTCTCGACAAACTAGGAAATTAACACTCGAAATTGTAAAAATAATGGAAAAGTATTAACAAATGATTAATAAAATATAGTAAGAAGTTAATATATGATATTATAAACATCAATTAGATTCTATAATTAGTTATTAATATATTTTATACAACTCTAATGGAGACTAATGACTACACATCAAAAAGGAAGGATAAGGTAAGCGATTTCATCTCAACTTACATACCATTGAGACTTATGTTTGTTATTCACCAGTTCACTCTTATTTGGTGTATATACAAACCCCTGAAATTTTATACCATGAATATGCTTATTATAATAAAGTTATATGTTTCATTTAATTCATGGGGAGTTATGATTTATGTGTTCCAATGTGGTATATGAAACATTGGAATGTTTGAATATTATTTTCCCAAAAGATAATTTTATTGTCAATAACCCTTGTTGTTAATTATCCTTCGTTGAGGTATTATTGATAAATGGGTATATTATATTAAAAATGGATGCTTTTTGTTAAGGTACACGTTTTTTTTAAATTTGTCAAATTATTTGGACTGGGACAATGTAGGTGGGGCCTGGTTATAGATATCCCATTGATGAATTAGAAGCCTTATGAGATGAGTCATTTGGCCAATAAGATGGGTTTTTACACTACATTCTATAAATTATCTTGTGAATGGTCTTCACTATAAAGGTTCCGTGAACAATGATAACTTTCAATCCAATAATTAAATCTTTCCCTCATTTATATTCATTTATTATTCATCCATGAGATATTGTGTCGACATATCTATGGATACATTTCATTTTCCGGATTTAGTTATTATTCATCCATGAAATATTATGTTTATATATCTATAGATATATTTCACTTTCAGTTCATTGATTAAATGAAATATTTTTTTAGTTTCCTAAATTTTCATATTTATATTTCCTTATCTGTTTTTTTAATGAAATTTATTATCTATTATTCACCATTCCATGATAATTTATTCATATTGATTCATTATTACTTCCACTTCACATACCAATATTAAGCATTTCATCACATCATTATTATGTCTCTTTCCCCAGGTTTTGTAGAATAAATCATTGAATAAGCTTTCAAGGATGAAGTTTATTTTATTTCCTTATGTATAATGATTTTATTTCCTAATTACCAAAGTATTATTGGTATCATGTATGTAATATATCTTTCGAATATAGTTAAACAGAATGGTCCACCGATACTAATTTCCATGTAGTAATTCCAATATAATTTAATAATTCATTTTCTCCGAGCTTCTGGGTTTGGGGTGTTATAGTTTGTATCATAGGATGTTTACCAATAACCTTGGAAACTATATTTATAAAACGTTGATAAGACCAAAACTCTATGATAGAAATTGTGGATAAGTGTAGAAGAACGTACTAGGATTTCGGTTGAGTAAATATTATGTAGTAATTTCAAGATATACATCCATGTATGGATACTACAATTGGACATTGTTCTAGCATAGATGTACCTAGGAGTACAACACTGAGAAGGTTTTTCGGGTTTTACTAAGGGTAACCTAGTATATGACAACATGCCTTTCTGAGCAACTAGTTTTACAATCCTAGGGGATATGCTTGGCAGGATTCACAGTTTATTTACCTACCATTATAATTTATTTAAAAGTAATGATTTCCCCAAAGTATCTACTATCTATTATTTTAGGGACTTATGATGCATAAATTTATGTTATGTTTTATACCATATTTAGATTTATAGAAAGTTCATAACCTTATATGCTAATACCATACATTTCATTATTTAGAAATGATGCCTAGTAAAAGGAATTATAAATCTACCATTGCATGTGATGTAAATGGTAATAAAGATCATATCATTCATGGTATGAAGAATTTAATTAGAATGGATACTGTCCCCCAAGTACACTCATCATATGCGTAAATTGTATCATGTTTAAACAAGAAATGTAAATATTTCTCCAAGTCTTATGTATTGGAATAGAAGATTTTGATGGTTGATAAAAAGATGGATAATTTTAAGGAAGGAATGAAAGATATTCCTGCATGTGATAATTGTGTAAAGAATCATCCTGGTAATTGATTGAAGGTAATGGGTGTTTTTTATAAGTTTGGAGAAACAGGAAACCATGTTTATCATTTCATGTTTACGAAACGGTTTACATTGTTCATTGCTTCCACTAAAAGTAGAAGAGACACTACGTAGATCAATGTCCAAATAGTCAAAGTAATATACCCCAGATGATTCTATCAGATAGTGATGATGATATGATAATTCAATAGATGAAGAGGAGTGATTAATATCCTTTTTCAATAATTATTTATTCTGAATATTTTATCAGCAATATACTGGTTATTTATATGATTGAATATATGAGTAATGTAGTGTAGTAATTTTTCATTAAGTATTTGAGATCAAATGATGAATCGTTCGAAGAAACGTTATTCAGTATAAATTTATAATTTTTTTAAAACACATGATTGAGGGAAATATAACCCTTAATATGTTATTGATGTTAAAATAATGATATAGAAATGATTTATTTGGATAAGTAGTGACTAACATGGAACTTATTAAAGACATATTGACAAGTGGTTTATGTTATCATTGGCGGAGTATAAAAAACTCTCATATTTAAGGGATATATATAGTAACATGTTTCCTATATAAATAATAATGAGGAATACATGTTTTATGTCAATTAGAGTTATTACTATATATTTAGTGGATACATGAAAAAGTTATTTACTTGGTTGGAATGTGAAAATTAAATGATACTTCATGTTGATTAAAGGTTGACGATGGTTTAATTTTGGAAATTCAGTAACTTTCATTCAAAAGTTATTGGATCATAATCTGTTGAAAAGATTAACCCCTTATCAAATGGTTTATGATGTTAACTGGATGAGATTTTAGATGGTAATGTATTACATAACTATATGTTGTATCATGTGCTAAGAGATGAAGTAGAAATATTACAAGGTGTAATCAAAGAAAAATCTCATGTTTATAGAAATGTATATATAATTATATTTATATACATTGAAATAATCCAATAACTATAGAAGAAATGATTTTGAAACAGAAACAATATCCTATTATCATCATTTATGATGATGTCAATAGCCTTTATTCACACATATGGTGTGTGTTTTTGTAGTCACATATATTCGTCTGAACATGTTCTCTAGCACTCTCCATAATAAATTTATGGTTAGATTTTTCATCCACATCTTTGTTTCCAATTTCGAGCTATTTTATCATACTAGTTAATATAGATTTGTGACCATTGACCTTTCCTTTCTCCCTTATTAATAAAATATGATACTCAACCCTTTTACGATGTTGTTGTTTCAAAAATATTTTATTTTCAGTCACTAGATTACCCAGGACAAGTTTAAATTGTGAGGATTCCATTTAATTAAGATGGGTAAAATGAGACACCCTAATAAATAATAATATATTCATTTTAGAATAAATATAATTTTTTACATGATTTAAATATAATGTTAAATTTACGCAGCATACGACACTGAATTAAAATGTGTTACAAGAAAGACCATGTTTTTCTACCTGTTAATGTAGGACTTATTTTAAAAATAATTTTTGACACTCTTATGAATTTAATTGGTAAAATTAAACATAATTTTTGAATTTTAACTTTCAAAATTATGTTATGGTAAATTTCTAGGAAACATTAATTTTTTATGAATAAAGATAATTGCTGCAATTTGGTTAAAAACATCCTATTTGATAAGATTATTGTTACTGCTAATAAATATTTTATATTTGTTTTAGAGTACAATTAAGTTAATTATAAAAATATTTATACAATCCAGTTTATTAGAATCAATTTTACTTTCAAATTGAATAAAAAACATAACAAACATTTGAACATTTTTCAACTTTAAAAACCTTTTATCTCACCCTATCTGTGGGGTTAGCATTTCTCATAATTTTCACATTTCTATGATTTGAATTTTTTTAATATGAAATACAATGATGTAATCACTATGATATTTTTTTCTAATTAGACGAACATAATATTTTTTACCAAAATGAATAGTGAATGTTAATAAAATTATTTACGGTGATTAAGGTATTATTAATCTTAATAAGGAACTAAACCATTATATTAATGAACAAAATGACCTGGTAACATATCCAAAACCCATTTTTGGCCACTTATTTGACCATTTTCCTACTTTGTTCGAAGTATATGAGTTATTGTGAGGGAAGTTCCCTATATAAAAGAGTAAGGGAAAAGACAAAAATGTAAGTTTCATTGCCTTTAACAATATTAAAACATTATGATATGTAAAAAAAATCATATTTTCATTTACTCATATCATTTTATAATATAAATGGTTTATTATTGTCATAATAATTTATCATTAATGTTTAGATATGATTTAGTTACCTAAAATTCTTAATAAACGCAAGTGTATTGATTATTAAATTAATAATTAATAAAAATATATAACAGTATAAATATTAAAAGGGGAGTTAATTGATTGAATTATTTTCATTATTTTTTTGTACATTAATATATAATGCTAAAAAATATAAACCTAATATATTAAAATTTAAATATAATATTTATATTTTAAAATTAATAGTAAATAAATAATGTAAAAATTGTTATTATTGTTATTTTACAATAAATTAATCTTATTAAATGATTAAAAATTAATACAATTCATATATTCTTCCAAGTGATTTGTAAGTGTTAATAAATATTGATTATGTTATATTAATATATAAATAAATATTATAAAAATAACATATTAAACCATACACTGTAGAAACATTATTAATAAGGTACAGGTTTCATCAGCATTTTACTACGTCACAAGTTCTTGTTTTAAAATTAATTTCTAAAAGACAAAGGGATTTTATTCAATAAATTATATATAATATTAATAATTTTTTGTATCATTATTTTAGAGTAAATATAACTTTATTATAGTCTTAGTGGTTAAATTAATTATATTATAAAACTACATTCATTAATAAATATAAAAATGATACAATTGGGGAAACTCAGAATTTAAGGAAAAAAATTATTAAAATTCACATATTTTGGTGTGTTTCACTTTTTCCACGAACAATATTCTCCTTTTATCCATTATGTTTCTTTTTTGGATGTAATATATTTAGGATATACCTTCTATTATGGAATACAATTTTGTATTTAGAAAATTTCTATTTCCCCTTCCCAATAAAAGGCCACCACCTCTCTCCATTCCCAAGACCTCTAAACCAACCTATATCCAGAAATTTTATAACTATATAGTCACCCCAAATCCCTCGAAAAAACCAATATTAATATTTTTGTAAATAATTCTTTCCAAGAAACCATTTTGTATAAACTAAAAGAAGTTTTCTGATTAAGAGGTGACACCTTATCTTAGGATTTCTAATTTCATTTCCATTCTCCAATACCTATAATTTCATCATAATATGATTATATAAAAAAACAATTATAATAAATATAATTTTATTTTTTATGATATGTATTTTAAATATAATAACAAACACTTCCATCTAATGGGTAACGAACATATTGTTTCTGTGTAGAGTGAAATACAGCCCCACGAAATGATGATTATTAAAATATTCTTTACCACCTCTCATGGTGTCCATTAGGAATAAAACTCACTATATATAAGATATATATTTTAGTTATTAGTTTAATGATTCATTAATATTTATTTGTATCAAACCGTTATGCTATCCAAGTTGTGGAAATATGATAATTTTGTTTGAGGTACTATTGCCTACCACCCCCTCAATGTGATATGATTTGTTCATGCCATTCATGGAATGTATAAAGGATTATTTTAATAAAACTATATAAAATATATGAATTAGAAATGATAATATATTTATAATATACATATTTATAATTTATTTTTAATTATATTAATACAAAAATAAATGAATGCTGCAATCATGGGTACGTACTACCTACCATCTCCATGAACGATTCACTTCATGTCTAATCCCAAAATATTACAAACAATTATAAATAAATATTTAAGGAATAAATAAAATAATTTTTTTAGGGTTTTCATTCTTGAGATGATGAAACCACGATATATTTTATAATAACAATAAATAAAAAGTTAAATTATACTAGAGAAACTTGGAAATTAACACCCAAAATAGTAAAAATAATTGAAAAGTGTTAACACATATGTAATAAAATATTGTAAGAGGAAAATATATTGTATTATAAACATGATTTGGGTTCTTTAATTATATATTAACAAATTATAAACCACTATACATGGTGTTAAGAACCACACAACAAAATGGAAGGATATGGTAAGGGATTTAATCTCAACTTACTTACCATCGAGACTTATGTTCATTATGCACCAATTAACTCTTATTTAGTGAATATACATTCCCTTGACATGTTATACTGTTAATCTAATTACTCTAAATATATTTTATGTTTCATTTAATTCATGGGGAATTATGATTTAAATATTTCAATGTGTTATGGGACACATTGAAATGGTTAAATATTATTTTTCCTCAAGTTTGTTTTATTGTCTACAACACTTGTTGATAATTATAATTCATTGAGGTATTGTAGATAAATCTGAATGTTCAGTTAAATATGGATACATTTTCCAAAGGAACATTATTCCGGAATATTATAAATTATTTAGACTAGCATGCCATTGGTATGGCTTAGTAATTGATATCTCATTGATGCATCGGTAGTCTCAATAGGCAAATCATTTGGCCAATCAGATGTGGTTTTACCCTACATTTATGGAATTGTCTTATGAAAGTTCTTGACGGTGAATTTTTCGTGTATCTAGAATACATGGAGTCCAATAATTAAGAATTACCCTGATTTATATTCTGTTGTTATACATCCATGATATATTGTGTCAACATATCTACGTATACATTTCATTTTTAGAATTCAGTGATTTTTCATATATGAGATATTGAAACTAAATATCTATAAATACATTCCATTTTTAGTTCATTGATTAAATGACATGTTTTTTGTTTTCATAAATTTCTAAATTGATATTGCATTATCTAGTTATTTTAATGGAATGTGTTATCAATTATTCACATTAACATGTTAATTTATTTTTAATGTATCATTATTTATTCAACTTTACTTACCCTTATTTATAATTTGATGTCACCCTTATTATGTTTATTTCCCCAGTTTATATAGAATTAAAATTTGAATAAGAATTGAAGGATTCATTTTATTTTATATTATTAAGTATCATTGTTTTATTTATTATTTCTCAATGTTTTATGGGTATCATGTTTATAATCAAAATTTCCAAGAGTTCTAACTTGAGTGTACCTTCTATATTTATTTCCTTGTATTAATGCCAATATAAGGAATTGATGTACTAGGTTTAAGATTGTAGGGTAAGGGTGTTACATTGAATATGTTTCATAATAACAAGAATATAATAAAATTATATAGGTATATAAAAAAATTTCATACAGTTTCATTTTACTAAAATTTAAGAATAAATCATCTCACTTTCATTTAGATTGTGAAATAACCCTTTAAATTGACTATAACATTGATGTGAGAATAAATAAATGAATAGATTATTATTTTTTTTCAAATATAAACTCAAATAAAAAAATCTTTAAATACAAAAAATATATTGTAAAATTTGATTACACACATAATCATAGAATATTAATGACAATGATGATGTAATATAATATATTAAAAATGAATCATGTTATGAAATTCATTACCACATGTTAAATTTTAATTCAAATCCCCTTACAATAACTAACTCTAATTGAAACGAAATATACCATAAAGATAAACAAATTCATGATATAATATATCAAAATTAATAGTATATACACCACAAAAAATAATTTAGTGGTGAATATGACGGTTATCTCACATATGTAAAAAGTGAGATGAAAAACCCTTTCCTTGTGTTACCTTTTAGATGAGATTCTGGGAACTTCCTGTATAACATTTTTAAACATTTCAATAACATAAAGCAGAACTATAATAATATTTATAATATCACATGTGATCTTATTATAACATCTCATTACCTATTTGTTAACAACCATTCAATATTTTTAATATTATAGGTGTTAATTGCCTAGTTTGTTGTGTATGATCTAAATTGTTATTATTGTTACTATTACATGGATCATGATTTTATCATCTAAATAATGTTAACAATGATTTATATATTATATGTATTCAATAAATATATATTTATAATAATCCATAATATTTTGAAAATAGAAATGAAGGGTGATGTTCATGGAGATGGTAGGTCGTACGTATGTGTGGACATTACTTCAATTTCATTATAGTATTTAAAATAATGAGATGTGAATGATATATATGTGTGTGTGTGTGTATTTAATAATTACAGTATCATTTTTATTTCATATGTATCAAATAGTTTTATTTAATCCATTCCCTATATGTCCCATGTATTGTGCGAATTAATCTCATCTGTTTGAGAAGAAAGTAGTCCACATGTCCATGTATGATGTTATAGTTGTACTATAAAATGTAAAGTAGGAAGGTCTGAGTTATATAAGAATTACATAAGTCCAAATAAATTAAAAATTTATAACATATCAAATATAAAAATAGTGATTCCATCACAATTCCCAACCATGAGTGTAACGCCCTGATATTTTATAAGATATATTCTTTTTAATTTCATTCACGTCTTCAGTTGTACACTACACCAAGATTATCATCTGATATTTGCAAAACCATATTAGCTTGCAGTATACGCGATACTAATCTTGGATCGTGTAAAAAACAACTTTATGTTTGTTTGATAGTAATTATTCAACGCAATATTGAGTGTATATATACATATATATTCAATGTATAAATAAAATATGGTTGTATTTTTTTATACACAAAAACAAAGGAGTCTTACACTACACACAACCCTGACTTGGCTTGCGTTACACGCAATCACAACCTTCCTTGATAGCGTGTGTTGTACGCATAACCGGGCTTCACTAAACAATGATATATTATTATAATATTAATATGAACATGCCTTTAGGATTATTATTAACTAAATTTTGAATTTTATAACATTATTATCCATATTACACATTTTCTAGAACATGGTATAAGAATAAAATAATTTTTTTTTGGTAAAATAAGTATTTTTCAAAAAATGTAGTTTTGCCACCTTTTGATGGTTCACCCAATTTAAATCTAGTTTTTGACATTTTTTTAAGTTAAATTTGAAAAAATAAATCTCTTATTTGGAATCAAGATATTAAAATCTACTTTTGATATATTTTTCAAATTATTCTAATAACTTTCATATTTTAATGAATTATAAAAACGCGCTATATTTTAATTAAAAACAACTTTTTTCATCGTAATAATTTATATGGTTAAATTAAAAAATTTAATGGTTTTAAAGTGTAAATAGAAAATATATTTACCATTTAATATAATTTATGACATTAGCCTTTATTTTACACTGAATTCATAGGTAAAATCATTTCAATCTTTTGCAATGTTTTAACTTTTAAAACTCATTTTCTTAAGAGCGGGATTAATTTTAAATTAATTACTTCAACTACTGTGTTTTTAATTAGGAAAAATAGATTCCATATTTGGAATCAGTAGGTCCAAATTCTGTTAATAGGATACTTTTTATTTTTGGGCACTATGAATAGTAACTACGGTAAATTTTATTTACCATAGTTAAAGGTAAATCAGGTAATTGAGGGTAAATATAATATCATAAAATTTACGTAACACTTGTACTAATATAATTGGATGATTATATTTCATCCTATGACATATTGTGGTCGAAATGGAATCCATTGGAACCCACTTGTATTTGATTATGACCTTTAGTATATATTATTTAAAGGAAAGTGAAATATGTCTCACTCAAGATTTAATAATTAAAGTATTTTTAATATAAGGTTATACATAGTATAAATTCGGTTATAAATACTCATTTTAAATATAAAATATTTTTCTTTATCATGGTAATTTATTTGTAATTTTTAGGTGTTATTTAATAACCTTATTATCTTATACATTAATGATGCAGAAATTATTTATTTAGTGAAAAATCAATAATATAGTTATTATTGAAATATTAATGCTTATCAAAAGGCCCAAAAATATGAAAAAAGAATAATTGTAGTGTATATATAAACCCGAATCATATACTGGCCGAATTGTTGAACATTTGGATCCTATGAAGGAAATTATGACACTTATATTATTTTATTTTATATGATTCCAAAGTTGTCACCTTCATAATTTAATAAATATAACAATTTAAATGTTGTGATTTTAAGATGATAAATTCGATTAATAGTATTATTATAAAATATATGATATTTATCTTCATCATAAGATTTTAGTTTTAATTTTTTTCCAAAAAATAAGTATATTAAATAATTATAGAAAAATAATGTACAAATTATTTTACTAAGAGATATAACAAATAAATAGTATTAAAAATATTAAAATAAATATTATATGAACTGTTTAATGTGCTCCTCAAATTTTATAGACAAATTTGACATGTTAGGAATCTATTAAATGTTTTGTCTTGAATATATCCTCTTTTTGTATTTTACTAAAATTAAAATAAATGAATTGTGTAAAAATTGACACTATTGTTATTTTATAAAAATAACATATTATAAAATTATTTACAAATCACAAAAATATTTAAAAATTATAAATTTATATTTATATAGTCTAAAATGTCAGTAATTATCCGATTATATACAATTCAAAACAAATAAGTAATTATTTATAACAATTTAAAAATTATAATCATATTACCACAAATAACATTTAATAGACTAAATAAGGATAAATCATGTTGATAATGTTCAAAATAAATTCACAAATCGTCTAAATTTTATTTTTTGTTGAGATTACAACCCTATCTCATCTAATCTTCAGATGTGAGTCATTTTTGAGGTTTTTATGTGCAGTTGGAAGTTATTATAAATTAATATTCCTTATAATTCGAAGGGTGCCCCTCTCCTCCCATATAAAAGGGAACCTCCTCCCTCTCATATTTACACAACTTTGAGCCTTCAAGCTCGGCAAAAACCTTCCTATTTCCCTTCTCAACCTCCCTAGAAATATTCTAGAGGTCTTGGTCTTCTTCAAAGACCAATCTTAGTGCCCTAAGAGGATGTTTCAAAGAGGTTTGTCGAAGAAGAGGTAATACCCGTTGTCGATTCTTTCAAATTTATTTCTACTTATTCATATTCTTCATTACATGTTTCATTATGAAGTAATAACATAAGTATCACTCATATAATGATATGTTATTATATATATAAAACAACCCTATTTCACCTTCTATCCATCCTACGAAAAATGAAATCACCACGCGTGCGTACGTACGGAATAGAGTCTCCACATCGTGGTGTAGTCTTTTTTCCAACACCACCTTACTTGGATGGGTATAATGGTGTAAATAAATAACTATATATGATTAATGTAAAGTGATAATAATTCTGAAATATTATCCAAACACTTCAATACATTTCCATTATCAAGGGAATGATATCATCGTTCGTGCATACGTACGGACTACCGTCTCCACGAACGCGATGAGATTCATTTTCCATGATTAACCATTCAAGTATGATTATAAAGTATATATAATAAATAATAATTAAAGATGTTACATAATAATGATACTGGATTTATTAACATATATGTTTCATTTACTTAATTCCATTTTATTCAATAAGGAAACGAAAACAGCGTTCATGCGTATGTACGGCCTACCGTCTCTATGAATGGTTTATTTCTTTCCCTTTATCGATCTATTACGTATATTCTGGATATATATCCTATTTAAATCGTGTTTTATATTCTGGAATTATGTAATCATGATCTATGTAATCATATTAATAATTACAAGTCAAAATTCAAATGATAAATGAAAAGATTTTTCCCAAAATTATACTTTAACATGAATTTACAAAAGAACAGGTAATATAAAGTCATAAGTGAACCATATATGATATCCTAACAAAGAATATTATTCTATAATTATTCAATGACATTATTTAAATCATTATACAAGAGTTTTAGATACATACGAAGCATATCAGACCTAATTTAAGGGATAATGTTGCAATCTCAATTGTTTTCTATCCGAGATTTCTTATACGTAAGTATTTACTGGGGTTATATTTATCATCCATGTCAAAGTTTTATAAAAATGTTTTTAGGTATGTTTAATGTACTTTTTACCCATTTTTTACTTTTACTACATGGTATGTATGGAATCTTTTTTTACCATACGAGGTACTTTTTGGCTTTTCCGACAAAAGTACGAGAAGAATGTTTTTTTAACTTATACGGCATGAACGGATTTTTATGGTTTCATAACGCCTTATTTTCATGAATCTTATTCTAAAATATTTCATGACTATTTTCAACAAAATAATTTTCTTTTAAATTTGAATGTAATTTTGTTAAAAGAAAATAATTTTCAAGAAGAAAGGTTATTTTCCTCAAGAATTCATTTCAAGTGCTTTATCAAAACCATTTTCCATCTAGGATGACATTATTTCATATGTGTATGTTTCAAGTATAATGTCTCAATGAATTAAATGATTTCACTTATCTTATGATGAAATGATATCCATTTTTTATATGGATTATGTTATAATGTAATGATGTTTATGAAACCCAATTTATTCGTTGGGTTATTATGAATGATGTGTATTTATTTTGTGGTAAACAAAACAGATATTTCATTATGAGATGGGTGGGACCTATATCTCCCTCCAATTCATTGGGTAAATATATTATATCTCATGAGATAGACATGGCATAAATGCAAAATAAATCTGGTTCAGTGATATAGGGCTGGAACTGCAAGTAAACCCGGTTCAGTAAGGGACTTTGTCCACTAAGATGGTCTTGGAAGAAATGCCTTAGCTACTATGGAAATCATATCATGTACTTAATTTTTTTCCATAATTACAAGTTTATTCCCATTCTATTTTATGATGATTGATGTTCCATTATGGTCTATGCCTTACGTACTGCCATGTTTTATGTCATTTCTCAAGATCATAATGTTTAAACATTATGGTCAAGTTTTTAAGTTCAAATATATATGGTTTGTTTTATTTTCTCCATGTATACCCTTACTGAGCATTTGAGCTCACCCTTTTTATGTTTTCTTTTCCCTAGGATTTAGAGAAATGTTTTAGGTAAGAAAACAAAAGGGGGATATTTTTATGGGAGATATTTAAGATCTTTCACCATGATTAGAAGATTATATTCTGAGTTTCCAAAGACACTAAACTATTACGGTACTTGTGTGTCTGTTTTTGTAATGTTTTAAGTATTCTGCAAAAGTAATGTAATGTCTTTATAAGTCAAGATTTGTGTCTCTACAGTTGGCATCAGAGGAAAGTTTTAGTTAACCTTTGGAAACTAGGATGAGAAAACTTTAGTAAGGTCCCTAGAGATATTTCTAAGTTATGTCTAGGGATGTCCCTAAGGTTAAGTATATGTATATGTTAGAGTCTTGGAATTTAGTTAATGATATTATAATTAAACCTAAGATGTAAGATATTGAAGCTACTCCCCCTTTATTATGTTGTTTTACCTAGCATGATTTGTTCCTCTCACACTATTCTTTTTCGGTTTTAGATGATGGATGGAAATCAAAGGAACTGTGTTGATCAATGTAATAGAAAATGAAATGGTTGTCCTCCTGAACAAACCAATGTCATGGGAGATGGAGTGAAAATATTATGGATATACATACACAAGCTATGAATCATGCTGGACTTCCAAATGAGCAGAAAAGGGAACAATATTCTATTGAGTCCTTCATGAGGCAATGTCCACCTTCTTTCAGTGGGTCTTCAGATCCACTTGTTGCTGAACAACAAATCAGTACCATTGAAAAGATATTTTCCATACTTCACTCTTCGGAACATGAAAATTCCATTCTGTCTATTTACCGTTTAGAAGTTTAAGAAAATCAACAGTGGACTCTAATTAAGAAAACGACGCCCCAAGATGAAATTGAATCCATAGAATGGGATGAGTTCAAGAACATGTATTTTAGTAATTACTTACCTCGTATTCTTTGAACACAGATGGAAAAGGAGTTCCTTAAGCTTAATTAGAAGGATGATGATTCCGTTGGTATATACGAAGAGAATTTTACAATACTTTCAAGGTATGGATCTGGATTTATCATCCAACCTAAAAGTAAAGTTGATCGATTCTTCAGTTGCTTAAAACCAAGTCATTGATGGGAATTAGCTATAAGAGACCATAGTAGCTATGAAAAAATTGTGTGTTGTGCTATCAAGGTATAACTGGAAGATGGTGTAACTTATCCATATCCTGGTTTTGTTAAAAAATAAAAGATGGAGTTCATGGAGAAATCATAGAATAACGGTGAAAAGAAGATGAATGTTTCTTTATGCTCAATGTTTGGAAAGAAGCATAGTGGATATTGTATTAATGGGACTAGAAAATGTTTTAAGTGTGGAAAAAAAGGTCATCGAGTAGTTGAGTGTCGAAGTAATTGAAAAAAGGTTTCTAATGATGTGAATAAAGAAAATACTGTAGAGAACGCACCACCAACATTTCAATGCTTCAAGTGCAAGGAAATGGGGCTTTATGCTAATCAATTCCCTAATCCAAGGGTTAATGATGATCAACATGAGAAACCTCTTAATGAAAAGGATAAATGAAAGTCACATGCGATCACTATTTTTGATTTTGAGTATCACAATGATGTTCTTTAGTGATTATGTGTTTATGTAATGGGATTTAAAAATAGTATCATGGAATATCATTTATGGTATCATGGAATTTTGGAATATCTATGTATTGGTTTCCAATTATAATATGGTACTGGTAACCATGAAAAGTGATTGAGATATTTTTGGAAAGATAATGATACGTGCATAATGAAGGGATGATGAGAAAATGAAATGATCTCATGATAGATATCATGGTTTGAGTATATAGAAATTTTGGGATGTGGAAATAGTTAACTTTTGACAGCATTCATGTTTTCACTAAGGTTCAATGGGTATTAATTTTTCAAGAGAATAAATGATTAAGATATTCACATGTTTGGAATGTGACCAACAAGATATATTTCATGATATATGGGGGATAAATGAATGTATTCACATGCTTGTTTTATGACATTTCTAGTAATCGTTCTCTTTATGATATAAGATTGGATAGAAGTATTTTAGATAAGCCTAAATATTGGAATGGATTATTTTGGACATAATTTAGTATTGTATAAGGCAATAACTTTTCTTTGATGGGATGTTATAATAATGTAGTTTTAGAACAAGGACATCCTCCATGATGGGCAACAACTCAACGCATCAGACAAGGTTGTGGGAATCGAACCCACAACAAAAGTGAGACATGCCTTTATCGCCTACCACTGGCCTACAGAAAGTCCCTTGTTAGTAGAAACTAGTTTTATTTTATTAAGCGGTATGATAGATGAAGTATAAGCCCATTTTTGGAATGATATATGATTAATCTCACCATATATGGGCTTATGTATATATTTATTGCTAATATTTTGTTTGAGACAGATGGAATGACCCATCATTTTATCACATGATCTACTAACACTTCCCGAATGACAAATTCAACTTCATTTCTTTAAGAGATGAAGTGGTAATTATTCAAGGCACGAAAAAGGATGATATTATATCGAAATAAAGTATTTATTCTAATTCAAATTCTTCAACTTTAGGGAAATAATCTTGAAAACCAAATATGTTGTCCTAGTGCCCTTATATCTGATGAATCAGATGCTACTTTAGATCATCACAAATTTACGGCTTTGTGATTGTTGGTTGTTTCATAGACATGTTCTCTACCACTCTCCCTCAGAACTTGATGGTTAGATTTCTCTTCCATATCCATATTTTAACCTATGTTGTCCTATATGGAAACTCAATGCTGGGTTACTTTTGGTGACTGTTATGATTCTAACTTCCCTTTTTAAAATGATGTTTTATTATTCCTTTTTACGATGTGGGATTCTATTAAAACTTTTGAGTAGAAAATAATTTATAACTCTGAGTAATTTCGAGGGAGAAATTCATTTCATGTGGGGTATAATGTAACACCCTGAGATTTTATAAGTATATTATTTTTAATTTCATTCATATATTCTGTTGTATGATACACCAAGATTATCTTTCACTATACGCAACACCATATTAGCTTGCAGTATACGCAACACTAATCTTGGGTCGTGTTAAAAACAATTTGAAGTTTGTTTGAAAGTAATTATTAAATGCCACATTGAGTGTATATATACATATATATTCAATGTATAAATGAAATATGTTTGGATTTTGTTATATGCAACAAAAAATGAGTCTTTCACTACACACAACCCTGACTTGGTTTGCGTTACACGCAATCGCGACCTTCCTCGATAGTGTGTGTTGTACGCAAAACCGGGTTTCACTAAAGAACGATATATTATTATAATATTATTATGAACTAGTCGTTTTGAATTTTATTAACTAAAATTTAAATTTTATAAAATTATTATTCATCTTACACATTTTCTAGAACACGGTATAAGAACAAAATAATTTTTTCAGATAAAATAAGTATTTTTCAAAAAATGCAGTTTTTCTGCCTTTTGATGGAGCACCCAATTTAAATATAGTTTTTGAAATGTTTATAAGTTAAATTCAACAAAAATAAAATTCTTCTTTGGAATCAGGATATTAAAATTTACTTGGATAAATTTTTCATATTATTCTGATAACTTTCATATTTTAATGAATAGTAAAAACACACTATATTTTAATTAAAAACAACTTTTTTCATCATAATAATTTATATGGTTAAATTATAATATTGAATGGTTTTAAATTATAAATAGAATATATTTTTACCATTTAAAATAATGTATGTCATTATCATTTATTTTACATTGAATTCATAGGTAAAATAATTTCAATCTTTTACAATGTTTTAACTTTTAAAACACGTTCTCTTAATATCGGGATTAATTTTAAATTCATTACTGTACCTTATGTGTTTTGAATTAGAAAAAATGGATTCCATATTTGGAATCAGTAGGTAAAAATTATGTTAATAGGCTACTTTCTATTTTTGGGCACTATGAATAGTAACTACGGTAAATTTTATTTACTGTAGTTAAAGGTAAATCGGGTAATTGAGGGTAAATATAATAATATAAAATCACCCTATCACTTGTATTAATATAATTGGATGATTATATTTCTCCCATTGAAATATTTTGGTCGAAATGGAATCCATTGGATCCCACTTTAATTTTATTATGACCTTTAGTTTTTTTTATTTAAGGGAAAGTGAAATATGTCTCACTCAAACATTAATAATTAATGTATTTTTAATATAAGGTTATATAGAATATAAATTATGTTATAAATACCCATTTGAAAGATAAAATATTTTTCTTTATCATGGTAATTTATTTGTAATTTTTATGTGTTATTTAATTACCTTATTATCTTATACATTAATGATGTATAAATTATTTATTTAGTGAAAAATCAATAATATAGTTTTTATTGAAATAGTAATGCATATCAAAAGGCCCACAAATCTGAAAAAAAAAACTTAATTATAGTGTATTTATAAACCCTAATCATCCAATGGCCTAATGTTTTACCATTTGGATCATTATAAATGTGATTATGACACTTATATTATTTTATTTTAAATGATTCCAAAGTTGTCACCTTCATAATTTAATAAATATATCATTTTACATGTTGTGATTTTAAGATGATAAATTCGAGTAAAATTATTATTATGAAATCTATGATATTTAGCTTCATCATAGGATTTTATTTTTAATTTTGATGAAACAAATAAGTATATTAAATAATTATACAAAAATGATGTAATAATGATTTTACTAAGAGATATACCAAATAAATGGTTTTAAAAATATTAAAATAAATATTATATGAACTATTTAATGTGCTCCACAAATTTTCTAGACATAAATGACATGTTAGGAATCTATTAAATATTTTTTTTAGAATATATCCTCTAATTTTATTTTATTAAAATTAAAATAAATGAATAGTTTCAAAATTGACACTATTGTTATTTTATAACAAATAATATATTATAAAATTGGTTAAAAATCACAAATTTTTTTAAAAATTTTAAATTGAAATTTATATGGTCTAAAATTTCATAAATTATCCAATTATAGAAAATTCACAACACATAAGTAATTATTTAAAACAATTTAAAAATTAGAATCTTATTACCACAAAAAAAAATTAAATAGACTAAATATGGATAAATCATGTTGATAATGTTAAAAATAAATTCCCAACTTTTATAAATTTTATTGATTGTTGATATTACAACCCTCGCATATAAAATTCGAATTTAATTCATTTTGGAGGTTTTTTCGTGGGGTTGGAATTTATTATAAATTAATATTTCTTTTATTTCCAAAGGTGCCCCTCTCCTCCCTTATAAAAGGGAACCTCATCCCTCTCATATTTACAAAACATTGAGCCTTCAAGATAGGCCAACCCCTGACCATTTACCTTCTCAACTTCCCTATGAATATCCTATAGGTCATGGTCTTCAATAATGTCCTATATTAGTGCCATAATAGGAGGTTTCAAAGAGGTGTGTCGAAGAAGAGGTAACACCCGTTACCGATTCTTTCATATTTATTTCTTCTTCTTATTCTTCTTTTATTTTTTCATTATTAAGAAATAACATAAGTATCAATCATATACTGATATGTTATTTTATATATGAAAAAACCCTATTTCACTGTCTATCCAACCTATGGAAAACGAAATCAACGCGCGTTCGTACGTACGGAACACCGTCTCCACGTCGTGGTGTAATCTGTATTCCACCACCACCTTACTTGGATGGGTATAATGGTGTAAATAAATAACTACATAATATTATTTTAAGTTGATAATGATTCTGAAATATTATTAAAAAACTTCAATACAATTCCATGATCATGGGAATGATATCATCATTTGTGCGTACGTACGGACAACCGTCTCCATGAACGTGATGAGATTCATTTTCCATGATTAACCATTCAAGTATGATTATAAAGTATATATAATAAATAATAATGAAATATATTACATAATAATGATTCTGGATTTATGAACATATATGTTTCATTTACTTAATTCCATTTAATTCAATAAGGAAATGAAAACAGTGTTCATGTGTACCTACGACCAACCGTCTCCATGAACAGTGTATTACATTCCCTTTATCGATCTATTATGTATATTATGAATATATATTATATATAAATCATTTTTTTATATTCTATAATTATGTAATCATGATCTAAGTAATCATATTAATAATTTAAAGTCAAAACACATACGATAAATGAAATGATTTTACCCAAAATGCTACTTTAACATGAATTTACAAAAGAAAGGGTGATATAAAGTCATAAGTGAACCATATATGATATCATAACAATGAATCTGATTCTGTAATATTTCAATGACATTATGTAAATCATTATACAGGAGATTCAGATACATACGAAGCATGTCAGACCTAAGGTAAGGGATAATGTGGCAATCTCAATTGTTTTCTATCCGAGATTTCTTATACGTAAGTATTTACTAGGCATATATTTATCATCCATATCCAAGTTTTATAAAAATGTTATCATGTATGTTTAAAGTCCTTTTTAACCAATTTTGACTTTTACTACATGGTATTTAAGGAAACATTTTTTTGTTTACCATACGAGGTACTTTTTGACTTTTTCGGCAAAAGTACAAGAATAATGTTTTTTTAAATTATACGGCATGAACAGGTTTTTAGGATATCATAATTCCTTATTTTCATGAATCTTACTCTACAATATTTCATGACTATTTTCAAAAAAATAATTTTCGTTTAAAATTTAATGAAATTTTGTTAAAAGAAAATGATTTTCAAGAAGAAAGGATATTTTTCTCAATAATTCATTTCAAGTGCATTATCAAAACCATTTTCTATCTAAGATGAAATTATTTCATATGTGTATGTTTCAAGTATAATGTTTCTATGATTTACATGGTTTAACATCTCTTATGATGAAATGATATCCATTTGTTTTATATGGATTATGTTATGATGGAATGATGTTTATGAAACACATTTTATTCGTTGGGTTATTATGAATAATGTATGTTTATTTTGTGGCACACAAAATAATGATTTAATTATGAGATGGGTGGGACATATATCTCCCTCCAATGAATTGGGTAATGATTTTATATCTCATAAGATATACATGGCAGAAACGAAGTGTAAATCTAGTTCAGTAATACAGGGCTAGAATGGCAAGTAAACCCGGTTCAGTAAGGGGATTTGTCCACTAAGATGGTCTTAGAAGAATTGCCTTGGCTACTATAGAAATCATATCATGTGCTTAATGTTTTTCCATAATTAAAAGTTTTAATCCCATTCTATTTTATCATGATTGATGTTCCATTATGATCTATGCCTTACATAATGCCGTGTTTTACATCATTTCTCAAGATCTTGATGTTTAAACATTTTGATCATGTTTTTAAGTTCAAATATATATGGTTTGTTTTATTTTCTCCATGCTTACCATTACTGATCATTTGAGCTCACCCTTTTTATGTTTTATTTTCCCCAGAATCTAACGAAATGTTTTAGGTACGAAAACAAAAGGGGAATGTTTTTATTGGAGATGTTGAAGATCTTTCACCACGATTAGAAGATTATATTTCAACTTTACAAAGACACTAAACTATTACGGTCCTTGTGTGTCTATTTTTGTAATATATTAAGTATTCCTCAAATGTAATGTAATGTCCATGTACGTCAATCTTTGGGTCTCTACAATGAGGGGTGGGGAAGAAAAATTAAAAGTCGTTGTTTCCCGAGGTGTTAGTCTATCGTGCACATGAACAATAAGTTAGTAACCCAATATATATATGTTTTTGTAAGTATAGGTTATAAAATACCATTATTTATTAGATAAGTATTTCGTTAACCTTTTCGTGGGTTTTTCCCTTTCCATGTCCGGGTAGTGGTGAGAATTAATTGGTAGGATAACAATAATGGTGAAGTCAGTGATTTATTGGGTTCTCATAATATACCATTCATTTCTATAGCATGATAATGAAATTCAAGGAATTTAATCAAGTTACAAATCATGTAATTCCAAAAATTAAATTAAATCCATTTCAATCAAAAGGTGGTGGTTTTTCATTAAATTTGATTGTCACCAATTAATGATGTGTGATTCGGTTTCATGTCATGTAATAACCTGAGCCTTGTTTTTAAACAGGAATCCCTAATAAATTTTATTTCTTCCATCTTTCCAGATCCCATACTCTCAACCATATAGGATTTCCAAATAAATATTATATCCCTCCAAACCTTCTATCAATTTCATTTAGCTTTTTATCTTCTTTCTAGTCATGGTGTGATTTACTGGGTAAGTGTTCTCCTCATCTGGTCATTTATTTCTCAATTCCTTCCTTAGATTTTGATTTATAAAATTGGGATTGTCCAATCTAAACTCTTTGACATCAAATCTAATTTCTAGGCTATGTTTCAATATCTTCTACACCATCATTCTTGTTGGCACATTTTATTTGGGGAATTTTGATCCAAGAAAAAGAAGGTGATTTCACACCAATTGTCCAAATTGATTAGCCCTAAATTTCTTGATTTATATTATTTTTTTATTTAAATTTAATTCTTTGACATTTCTCTTCAATTGGATCTAATTAAAACCAAATTACAATGAATTCAGTCATTTGAAATTGTTTTGGAATTAAATTTGGAAAACACCAAATTCTGTTAAATTAGTGAGAGGTTGAAAATGGATGTTAATGGTTTCAATTGAGTTGATGAATTTATTCTTTAATACCAAATTGATGGAATTTATTAAATTGTGGAAATGGACTAAATTTTTTTGATAGATACCCAATTTTTTCCTCTTGATAAAAAGGAATGTTTTTTATTCAATCCTAATTTGGTTTAAAATTGAAAATTGGAATTTTCAATGGGGTAAATGCATTTAAATTTATTTTAATCCATATTTAAATAAATTTCCCATTTTTTATTGTGTATGATCACATGAAATTATTTGGTATATTTTGAGTTATTTGGACACACTCTATGATTATACAATGTTTTAAAACATAAATTCAACAAGTCACATCCCCTAGAAAATGGTGAAAAGTACTCTTTAACTAGTGTCTAGAGGATATGTGTGTGCATATATTGTCGAGATCACATAGAGAGTGTAGAGTCCTATATCCTAGAACATTAAAACCCATTTGGAAGATAACTCCATTTATCACTTGTTTATTTTTGAGATATAATTGTATTACAGTGTTGTTAAACTATTTTATATGACCTATTAAATTTATATAGATATTATTATTTTTCTAAGCCAATGTTTTAGAAATATTTTATCACTTTTAAAGCCTTTTAGTAATGAATTTTTCTTCCATTTAAATATAAAACATGATTTTATTAAAAATTATTTGAAATTCAAAACCTATCTATTTTATAGTTGAAATCATAAAATTGGTTAATTTATTATTAGAATCTATTGTGGAATATGTGGTGAGACCTTTTTGTTATCCTTAGCTCACACCCTACTTGTTCCTTCAAGAGTTTGTAGATTATCATCATCTAGGTTCAAGTAAGGGGAAATGATCACTTATATGTGGATCCAGTTTTTAATCCATGGACTTGATGAGTTGTGTCCTTAGGGACATGGGTTGTCTTCCACTATTTTGGTATGTGGGTTGTATTAACTTAGGATCATCTATTCCTTTTTTTACTTCGGATACATTATTCTCAATGTAGTCTCTTTTGATATGAATACTAGATCATTTATTTTTCATCTATTTTCTTTGGGGGAAATTGATCTGAATTTCGGTTTGTGTGATGCTAGGTGTCAGTCACGGACCTTTGGGGATTGAGAACACCCTCATAATATCTCATGGATGGCATGGTTATCATGTTACCAAGGATATCTAAGCTAGTTCATGAAAAAGTGGTTTCATGGAGAGGTTGAGATTTTTTCTTGGAGTCAGTATGAATTTGTGAAATATTTTTTGGACATAGGGAGTAGTTGTGATTGAGTGTTTGGACAGCTCCCAATGCAATTATCATTTAGTCACCACGGGTTTTTATTGAACTAAATATTGTTTATTATTTCATGTATTATCTTTATTTTGATTTGGATATGGTGAAATCACAATTTTTTTTGTTCTATCATCCCAGATTTTCTTTCCCTCATTGCACTGTTTGAGAATTATCTAATGTCTTTAAAGTTCTCCATTGATGTTGTGTAGCATCATCCCTATGATAAGATGTGTGAATTAGATGCTAAATATCCTCAAGTGAATCCTATTGTAAATCTGAATCTGGTTGAGGAGATTGTGTGTATTGTCCAAGTATTGGGAAAGGCACCACCACCAATACCCACCCAGGCTAATGCTATGTAACCTCAGGGGTATGTTCTATGGAATCATTCTCAATAGTTCTATTTCCAGAAGTAGGTAGTTTTAAAAGGCACTGTTGATCCTCAACACACTGTGTAATGGTTGGGAAGTATTGAAAATCATTTTCAGTTCTTGGAGACATTAGTTGAGATCAAGGTGTAGTGTTCTACCTTTGTGACAAAGGGATCAAGATGAAGATTGTGGGTAAATATGGTGAAAATTAAGAGATATGAGGGATTAGGGTGGAAAGAATTAATAGTTATTTTTACTAACTAGATCCATTTAAATCAATTTTGTTGGCCGAATCTATGGAGATTTTCAAGTGTGAGAAGATTGATAGAACTATGATTGAGTATTTAAATCACTATATTGTGTTTGTGAAGTTTGGGCACAAGATTGTATCTAATGAGAGGATGAAGGCTTGAGAGTTAGAGTTTTTACTTAGATAATATTTTCTTTAATAGGTTTTCTTGATAAAACTACCCACTAATGTTAATTTGATTTATGGGGTGATGATGGTTGGGAGAGACCTAGCTAATATGTCATGGTTGATGGGAGTTATTTTCTCTCCCACTGGTAGCATGAATTCCTTTTATGGAAATATGAAGCATGATTAATATCATAGATGTTCTTTATAGTAGGTTCATTGAATTCCTCCTTCAGTTCCCAGTAGAGGCCCTTTAACATGATACCAATGGGGATAAGTAGATAATTTATAGAGGGTTTTCATTGAAGAAACAATGAATTGTGTCTCTAGTGCATACTTAGGGAATTTAAAGATGTTCTGCTATATATTTTCAACTCTTTTTAGTGGCACGAGACATCAGCACCACTAAAATATTTGAGGAAATCAGAGGCATCACATAAAAAATGGTTATATCCACATGAATCCAGAAAAAATCTTATTCATATAGTGGAAGAGTCTTTAGATGAAGTGGATATGGGTCTAGTGACTGTGAGAGGTACCATAACTATAGCTTCGTCATTAGTGACTACACTATTTAATACTAGTTAATCTCACTTGATTATTTCAAAAATCACTTTACATCTTCAAAATCATCCTATGATGATTTTATCTTATTAAATAGATATTACTAGACGCCTTGGATCAAAGAAAGTGGAGGGCATTTATGGTACCTCGTATACTTTCTCTTTGGTAAATGTTGAGCATACTTGGGGATTTCTCGTTCACGACATGAAACCACTTGATGTAATTCTTATGATGGGTTAGATCATTTTTAATAATGCCCATTTGATTTTTAACATTTTTTTGACTCCATTACTTCACCCAATGAGGTTTTCCATATAATTTACAGAAAATGGGACCTGAGGTTAATTCGAGATGGCCCTTCTTATTTAAATATGTGAAAAGTGATATCTATGTATGATTTTGATCTGGAGGGAGAATCTTTGGGTTGTTATCTCCCACCAGTCATCATTGATTTCCCGACATGTTTCCTTCTGACTTATATGGTTTTCACTTGTAAGGATGTAGTGTTTTAAATTGATTTTGTAACTACTACTCAACTAGTTTGTATAACCTCTTACCTAATGCCTCTATCTAAAATGAAAGCGTTGATGTCCCAGTTGGATGATCCTCTAGAGAAAGGATTTATACACTCGAGTGTTTCAACTTGGGTGATTCTTATTCTATTTGTAATGATGGATGATGGTTTAAATTTCTATGTGTGTATTACTAAACACTCAATAGATTTATGTTAAAGAAGAAGTATCTATTGTCAGTGATTGAAAATATATTTGATCAATTTAATGTAGATAACTATTCTTCGAGATTGATCTTCGGTCTATTTACCATTAACTATGAAAAAAAGAATCTGACATTCGTAAAACCAACTTTTGAAGTAGATATGCTAATTATGATTATATTTTTATTCCCTTTGGATTATCAAATAACCCTTTAGTCTTTTATGGCGTTATTGAATTGTATTTTCTCTGAATATATGGATACCACTATAGTAGTATTTGTGGATGACATCCTCAATTATTTTAAAATAAAGGAGGATCATGAATGTCATTTGAGAAAAGTTCTGAGATTTCTAAGAACTCGCTGTCATTATGACCAGAAGACAAGGTGTGATTTCTGGATTTGGGATGAGAAATTATTGGGACACATATCTTAAGAACAAGGACTTTTAATTGAACATAAAAAGGTAAAAGCTGTTATAAATATGGGAACAAGTAGGTATTGTTTTTAGAATTCGGAGTATCATGTGTATCAGATATTATCATATGTTCTTCAAGGACTTATCAAAGTTGGTATGTTTGACAGATTATATATCCTGGAAGGGAGTGATGTTTTATTGGAATAATAAATGAAGGAATTCTATTGTAGGGCTGAAAATACTTTTGACTATTGCACCAGTGTTCACTCTGCTATAGGTCATCCAATGATATGTGGTCTTCTGTGATTTATAAGGTTCAGGGTTTGGAAGCATTCTTATGTATTGTAATCATGTCATTACCCATGGATCTTTTCATCTTAGACCTCATGATAAAAATTATCCTACAGATGACCTTGAACTTGTGATTGTAATTCCCATGCTATATATTTGGTGGTATAAAATTTATGTAGAATATTTTACAATGTATTCAGTGAACAAGATATTCTCCCATTAATATTGAAATCTCCACTAGAGGTATTGGGTGGAGTACCTGAAATATTTCAACATTCACATTGCATAATCTATGGGGAAAGGTAATGTTATCATAGAAAATGTTAGCAGGAAACATCTGACCGAAGAAGTGAAGGAATCTTTAGAAGAATGGAATTTGATGTCTATTTTATCAAAGTTTCATATTGGAGTTTTTGAAAAATGGGATGACATTTTTTTACCCATCATCCAATCAATATCAACTCTTCCTGATATAATTCTTTCGGATCAACATATTGATGATGAGTTTTTTAGAATTAGATACACTCTTTGTGATGGAATTATATTTTCCCAATGGTCATTCTACAAAATGGGTAAACTATGTTATCAGAATTTAAAGGTTATGTCATTAGCATCAAAGAATGTTGTGAAGGGATATTTCCATATTTCCCAGTGGTAAGTGCACCTAGGAACCATTTAGATGTTCTATATTATAAGGCTATACTTCTAGTGTCTATGTATAATATAGTTCATTACTTAGTTTTTCCTCCACTATTATATGTTTTAATAGGTTATGGTAATACATTAAAAACCTTTAGGTTTTCTTTAGCCACTTCTAGTCACTACATAGAAGTTGGATTAAATATCTATTGAATTTATTTATTTTTTGTTTCTTTATAAATTGAGAAAGAATAATGTGATATGGGTTTTGATCAATCGGTCGACTAATTCTGCTCAATTCATACCAATTCTTGATATTGACAAATTCATGGAGTTGGAAAATAACTACATGAAATAAACTGTCCATTTTTAGGGAGTTCTATATGTTTTAGTTTCTTATATGGATCCTCGGTTCACATAATGCATTTGGAAAGTCCTTTAGAAAGAATTAGGATCTTAGTTCTAGTTGATCATGGCCTACCATACACAGTTCGATGGAAAAATATAGAGTGTTATATAGATTCTTAAGTATATTCTTTTCACTTGTGTTCTCAACTTCTATGTGTCCTAGGATGATCAATTGTGGCTGGTTGAGATTTCTTATAACAATAGGTACCCGTCTACGATTATAATAGATCCATTTGAGTCCTTGAATAGTCAGCCTTGTAAATATCCATTGGGTTGGATGGTGATTGGTAAATGATCATTTGTTGGACCATGTTTAGTGTAATAGATGACAATAAATATTCAGTTGATTTTGTCGATAATGCTAATGGATGAAACCAAATATAAGTCCTACTCTAATCGTTGCTATAGAACCTTGGATTTTACAATAGGTGGCCTGGTGTTGTTGAATGTTTCACACTTGTTTTGTCATTAATGGATTGGGAGGAAAGGGAAACTTGATCCTCTCATTGTGGAATATTTCAAGTTTGTAAAGTATGTGGGTGAAGTTTCAAACCATTTAGTACTTCCACTATGGGTTGCATCAAAACATAATATATTCAATGAATCATAGCTGATAAAGTATCACTCAGATCTATCTCAAATTTTGAGATGGATTGATCTTCATATTTAACCTTATATATCATTAACTGTGTTACCGGACAAGATAGTTGACTCTAAAACTATTGAAATTTGTGGTAATATGATACCTTCAGTTTATATGATATGGAATTATTGTTCATATTATCATATTATGTTATAGAATGAGGTACTGATGAGAGATATGTGGCCTCATATTTTTGGAATGGAATATTCTTCAAAGAATTTCTAGGGAATGAAAGTTTTTATGGTGGGTAGGTTATACTATCATGTTACAAATATGATAGTTACTTCATTATCCTTATCATGTCTTATTCCTTTTCATTGATTGGTATGGTTGAGAATTAATAAAGATTATTCCTATAATGGTGAAGTTATATACTTGTTGGGTTCTCAAAATAAAATGGCCAATTCTACCGCATATTTAAGAAATTAACATTGAGTAATATGGTTACATTGTATATAATTCCTAAAATAAAAAATGTGTTTTAAGCCAGAGGAATCTAGTTCTTGGTGGCTTAGAGATTCCCTAATTACTCAATGTGTAATTGGGTTACATGTCATGTAATACCTTTATCAATGTTTTTAAACAGAAATCCCAACTGAATTTTATTTGGGACTTCCTTCTACATCTCATTCCCTCAACCCTAGAGGCATGCCCATGTGATTTTAGAGCCCTCCAAACCCACGGGTCCATTTCATTTGGAATTTGATCATCATTCCCATCATGGTGTGATTTACCAGGTAAGTGTTCTACCCATCTTTTCATCTCATTGTCTATTCCTTTCATGATGTTTGAACGATTTTCTTGGGATTTCCCATTCAAAACACTGTGACATCGAGTATTGTTTCTAGGTTGAATTCTTACATCTTTTACACCTTCATTATTATTAGAGGGTTTCACTATGGGCATTTAGTTCTAGGAAAAATGTTTTTGATTCCGTTCCAATTGGCCAAATTTATTAACCTTAATTTTTTTTATTTTTTTTTTTAAATTAATTTAATTTTTTGAAATTCATTTCAATTGATTTTGATTAAAACCCAATTCGAATGAATTGAGAGGTTTGAAATGGTTTTGGTTAGAAAATGGGAAAACTCCCAATTCTATTGAATTGGGGTGTGTTTTCAAATTAATTGAAAAGGATTCAATTGAATTTATGAATTTTTCTATTTAAATATAATTGAATTTTTTTTAATTGTTAAAATAGATTAATTTTTTTAGAAACACATTGGTTTTATAATATTAAAAAGGCGTGTTTTTTATTAAAAATTTCTTCATTTTAAATGGAAAATTGACATTTTGAATGGGGTAATGGAATTTAATTATATTTTAAGATGTTTTAAAATTAATTATGCTTTGTTTAAGAGAATAGTCATTCCCTATGTATATTTTGGGTTATTTGGACACACTCTGTAATTATACAACTTTCTAAAATATAAATGTAGCAAGTCGCATCCCTTAGGTGATGCAGATGATTCCTCTTTTACCGGTTTCGAGAGGATTTTGGTGTACATATATTTTCATGATCACTTAGAGAAATTTTAGTCTTATATATTAGTTATTTCATACCTATTTAGAATATGACCATGTTTCCATCATGTTTATATCTGATATATGAATGTATGCAGATGTTTTTAAACTATTTCACATACCCAAAAGAATTTTTATAAACTACCTTGTGTGAAAGGTATTTTTAATAAATAATTTTACAAATATTACATCACAAATAAATCTTTTTGTTATTGTATTTTCCATCATTCGAGTTGTATAACATTTTTTTACAAATTATTTGAAATTCCAATCGTTTTTATTATACAATTGAATGCATTATTTTTGTTATGTTATTATTAGAATCTGTTAGGGAATCCTAGGTGAGAATGAACAAGGATTTTTATATCACACCCTACTCAAGCCTTAGAATATTTTTAGATTATCTCCTTACATTTTTTAGTAAGGTGAAAGGTTATTTTGAGTGGATCTAGTTTTTGAACCTTGTAATTGGTGAGTTGTTTCCATAAGGACTTGGGTTATTTTCCTCTGTTTTGGTTCTTAGGATGTAGTACCTTAGGCTTGTCAATTCCTAATTGACAAATGATATGTTACTCCCCATGGAGTTTATTTTGAAATTCATACTATATTTTTTATTTTTAACTACGTTTTTAGTGGGAGAATAGATTCAAATTCAATTTTTGTGATGTTATTTTCTAGTCACCGACCCGTGGGGAACAGTAACACCCTTCAGGAAATATCAAGGTCGGCTCAGATATTGAGTTATTACTAGGATACCTAGGCAGGTTTGTGTAATAGGTTGAACACTTATAATAAACATCTATTAGTGTATGGATGATTTTTTTGTTATTAAATAATCATTATTTTAGGGGGTGGAAATAAAAATAAAATGAAAATGATCATCACATAATTTTACCTAACATTCATGTAAGAATTTTCACTAATACAAAAAGACAATCATGTAGGATTTATACATATTGTGTTATTTATAATTTTAGGGGAGGAATATTGGGAGAATATTTTATTATATTATTTTTTATCCAGATGGCTAGATAGGTTTGAATAAATGGTAGGGGTGAGTTTTTTTATTGATGAGTAGGAGTTTCATTCTTATAAATTTTTTAAGAGGGAATTCCACCAGAAAGATTCTCATGTAATGTGACTCCAATATTAGTAAATACATTATAAAAGGAATTATATAATCAAAATAAGTGCATAAAATGTATATAAGACAAGATTCTAGGTCATTTTGGCATTTAACATTAAGGTTTATGCCACTGTTAATCTAATTTTTCTCTTAATCACTGTAATTAATCTTAATTAAATTCACTAATATTTTTGGTAAAAACACTAATTTGAAATGATTATAAATTATAAATTTATATTATTATAAATATGGAATCCATTTTCCCAAATTCCAATCAAATAATTAGATGAAAATAGTTTAAATTTAATCCTACAAACAGGACGTCAAAGTAGGGTTTTAATATAAAAATGTAAAAAATTGTGAAATTTTTTTATATAATATTTTATTGTGAAATTCCTTCCAATGAGTAAAATTCAATTAATTGATTTATTATTTGTCTAATGAAACATTGTAAACATATTTATAATTTATACTTATAAATAAATTATATAACAAAACATTTTTCAATAAAATGCATTATTATTCAGTACTCATAAAAAAATAAGACCTCACATCAAAATACCAAGAAATCTTCTAAAGATAATTTTGATGTTTTTATTTGATAATAACATTATTTTGTTATTTTTAATTTATAAATGTTCCAAAAAAAATTATTTAATATAGGTTCACTATTAAAAGGGTGTTAAAGTTCCATTACAAAAGTATTGATTTTTATGTCTATTAATGGGATTGTTCTTATCTTATTCCTATTAAAATATTCAGATGAATATAAAATATATTTGAATAAATAATATATATATATCATTAATATCATTCACAACAATCAATTAGTTTTATTTATTTTGATAAAACACCATTGACGCATAATAATAGGTTCTATAAAATCATGTGCATTTTATTCAATTAGTGCATATACTATTTTACAATTAATAGGTAACCAATGAATGCAATCATATATATTCATATTGTATTTAATTATATTGTTAAATAATATTTTAATGGATATTCTATACCTACTTATATTAGATAATTATATTTTACTAATAAATTGTTTCTTAGTAAAACTCAATTTTACATGTAATAAAATATATTGATTAAAGATTTGTTTTTGTGAGATGAAAAAAACGAATTATTTCAATAATTGAATGATTTTGAAAATATTATATTTATTAAAAATTTAAAATACAATATAAAGTACTGATATGTTATATTCATTTCTATGTTCTGTGTTGCAAGTCATATACACTATAGAAAAAAACTACACTTTTGTAATTTTTCTGGCGTTACAATGAATCCATGAGATTTATAGAAAATAAAAATTTCTATTTCCACCTTAATAACGCATCACATGATTTATTTATAGCTAATGAAGTCCCTGATAGCTAACACTATTTGAAGAATTCATTTTATTCCATATAAGAATCCATCTTACTTATATTCAAGATTAATGTTAATACTAGAATAGTACCCCACAAGTATTGTAAAATTTTCCTCAAATGTTCCAATAGAATCAGCATATCTCTATTTATTCTCAATGATTGCCTTATAGATGAAGGGAATTTCCACATTAAGCAAATAATATAATATTTTTCCTTCCTTTCTTTATTGGGTCAAAAATCATGATTCATAGCTTGGTACTGTTTAATGAGAATAGTATTGGAATTTTTTATTCCAAATTCCATAACAATCTGTTTCTCAAGAGAAAAGTCATTTTACATTCCTACACATTAAAAATTAACATTATTTCATTGGGTTACAACAATTTACTAAAACAAAAATCATAGATTTATAGATAATCATCATTTTGTAAAACCACATTAATGGAAAATATATTATAAGATATCTAAATCATGAATCCTTGTCTTATATATCGATATGTTTAACATGTGTCATTCAATGTTGTTATAAAAACATTAGGATTTAAAAATATACATAAAATTATCCCCAAGGTTCTCACTAAAGATATCTCATACTTGTTTATAAGGGAAAACTAAACACTACAATGATACCAAAAACTTTGAACCATACTATCCATAAATATATATCACATATAAATAGATAAAAATTCATTAAATAATATAAGTGTCCTGGCCATAATATTATAGGTCATGTACATTTGGAATCACTAACATATTGACAGTTGTTTGATAAGATTATCCCATTTATATCATCATAACTAGAACCCCTCAATGTCATATCATTCCCAAAACCATTATTTATAAAATGGGTAATGGAAACATAAGAATGGATGATCTATGAAACTATGTGTAAACAAGGATGATAGAAATTATCACATAATAAATAACCATGTAAAAGTTTAAGGAAAGATGATCTTGACATTTTAAATCCATACAATGGATATTATAGATCATAATATTGATTACAACCATAATTATTGATATTTTATAAGATATGAATCAAAATGGGATCAAATAAAATTATATATTAGGATATAACATTAGAATAAGACATGGAATTTTTTATAGTCATAAAAAAGAAAATTTGTTTAAGTAGTCATCAAGGACCAGTTCCAAGACTATCATAGAGTATTGGGTTCACTCAAAAAATCATTCTAGTATTCATGGTTGATAATAGGGGTTATAATAGTTGAAATATTCCCTTACTAAAATTGGTTCACTCCCCATTCCAGTCCTATTTATCTCATATGGTATCATTCTTTACCAAATTATTTGGAAGGAGATATAGGTCACACCCATCACATAATGAAAAGTATATATATATACACCACCATATATTAATGATTTAATCATATTATATGTAATAACTTGGTTCTTCCTTGAGGTATGGAACCTTCCTTTCTAGTTTATAATTATGAAAATGGGTGGAGAAATGGATGAGGGGTTGGATAAAGGCATATTACATGATGGGACTAGGAACTACAAGTTGTGTACTAATAGGTAAATTCCATGTATAGAAGGCAACATTCCATGTAATCTTGATACATGACCATGTAATAGTATGGCCAAAATTCCTATGGATACGGTGTGTAGTCTCAAGTACATGTAGTGTACATTTTTAATTGATTAACTCTGGAAGTTGCATTTGTTTTTTAAAAATTTTATAGAACTTTCCCCTTTATTTGATGAATAGTTCACCCTAGTAATCCAACGATGCAGTGGCCTCCTATTTGGCCATCTGATCTCTGATTTGAACACCATCAGATACATTGGATTCCCATAGGTAAGCTCTCGATTCATCATGATCCTTTATTATTGGTTTTTTATCGCAATCGTGCTAATTTAGGATGACTTTTTATTCCCATTTTGTGGATATACTCTTTTTTGGGTCTTATTAGAGCCCGCACTGGATGAGGAGAGTCGTACGTGTATGAGGTTGGTGTTCATGTGCCTTCTGCTCAATGTCAAGTTTCTTAAATGTGTTGTAGTGTAATTAGTCCATGTTTAGGGTGTATCTGGGAATATAAATTGACCGTTTTTGTTTCCTAAGGATTGATAGGTCATTAATTGAATTAGTAATATTAGAAGAGTTTATTGGTTGGATTAAGGGTCACATGGTGGGTGTGTTTTCCTCAAATAACTATTTACGGCTGTTTGGTCAAGGTGGACTATGAGGCATGCCTTAATTTCAATTATTGGGTTGTTATGTATGAATTACAGTTACTATGGAATGAAAAATGATATAAATTTTGATTGATTTGATTAAGGGTTTGGGTTTAGTGATTTCCCCTTTGCCCTGTGATGTTCCAATTATCGTTTATGCCTTGTGATTATTTAATTAACTTATTTCCTGATACGTATGATTCCAACATGAGTTTTTATTTTGTAGAACATGTAATATTGAAATTTACTTGTGTTGTCCATTGTGACGAAATACTAATATACCAATCTCGACCCTCTTGACTGATATGTTTGCGGGAAGGATTTTTTATACCAGTGAGTGAGGATTTATATGGTTGGAGGCAAAGACTTGTTATGCCTTCAGGTGTGAATTTGTTATGCATGTACGAAAGTTTTTCTATTCCTTTTGGAATTATGTTAAATTGTATATTGAAATGAAATGACTTATGACACGTCTTCCAATCCAAATCATATGCTATGATTCAGTATTCACCTTTTTTGTTTAGATATCCTTATGAGGTATCTATTAAGAATTCATTATAAAGGGTATTGAAAAGATTAGGTTAGATGTTGAAACTTATATAATTCAATTTAATTGAATGGTTTAAATGAACATAATGAATGAAAATTGATAAATGACTTTTTGGAATGTTTACATTTTGGTACTTCCTACTTTACTAATTTTCCTTTTTGTACACCACCTATTTTATAAACTCACTGACAGTTAGGCACAGATATTTGGTGGTTTCATACTACAAGTTATTTCTCTCAACATGTTTGGGTAATGATTTTCCTCCCGAACGTATTATATTGTTGCTAGTGTTGATAACAGAAACCACCCTTTCATATGTACTTGAGATGTAGTTTAAGAGCTCGATAATATGTGATGGAGTTGAGGTTTATGATGATTTTATGTTTTCATTAATTATTTTTTATTTTTTGGAAATATATTTTGGACTTCTCTAGTGTACTGATTCTGGTTGATTTCTAAGAACATAACATGATGCATCATCATTTGTATGGAAAGATGTTTAGTTATTTATCTTACTAGTCTTCATTTATTTATTTCCAATGTACAATGTTTACTGCATCCAGTATTGTACTATTATTTATTCTTATGTGTTACACTCTTCTAATGATGGCATTGTTTCCCCATTATCTCACCCTAGGTCCTCACTTCTAGTCAGCAGCCTTTTTTCATTTGTGGAAATGAGCATAAGGCCATGTGGAAAACATGAAATGGAGTAATAGTTGAGTGGCATCTATATCTGAGACATTACAAAGTGGTATCATATGAGTTTTTCATTACTGGTTTTCTTTGTTTTTTTTTGGAAATTATAGATAGAGATTAAAATTCAAGGGATTTTTTACTAATTTATGCTTGGGAATAGCTACTCTGTGTATAGATTAAAGCCAAATTACCTTGAATGATATTGTAATTTTTTGGATTTTGAGCTATTACAGTTGATTCGATTTCACCATTGGGTGGAGAACATGTTTTGTTATATAATTATTGATATCATTATGGTTCTATGTTTCTTAACCCGATGAGATGAGTTTATGTCATCTCATGCATCATATAGGCACTTGTTAAAAATTTGATTCCATGCATTCTTACCATGCAATTTAGAGATCATTACTATTTGCATGCTGTTTTGATATATGACATGATATATATGTATATTTTTATGATTGGTATCTTGATATATATCCCTACTAGTGTGGTAGGTTTATTTGTATGTGTTATGGTTTCATTAGATGGATGGAAATCTTTGGTCCCTGAGGTCTATGGACCCTCTTGGATCAGAATTTTTTGGATCATGTTTTGGCCATGGGATATAAATTGAGTTGTTATAAGATATATGTGGATGAAAATATTTGATTTTTGTGGATTTATGGACCCCAAATATTAGAATTCGGCACCCCATTTTTTCTTTTCAAAAACTAGGGGTTTAAGGGATTTTTTTTGCTTACTATCCAAAAAACCAAACAACATGGCTTGCGGTCCTTTGAAAACATACCATGTGTTCATATATTCGGGAATAAGAAACATTTCTAGTGCATATCATGTACTCTGATTAAACACCATGTGATATATGACTATATCACCAGCTGAGGTAGAGAAAACATGGTTTTCTATGTTTTGATCAGAACATGTCGTGTACCTTATATAAAACCCGTGTAGTATTAAAAAGGTAGACATGTGTGCCTCTCGCCATGTATAAGTACATGCTAAGGAGGGAAGAAATTTGAATACTCCATGTTTCATACTAACACTCTTTGTACCTAAGATCTTTACATGACCAAGGCAGGAAATGTGACACACCTAAGTGAGAGTTTATGGGGACACATCGTATATAGGTTATACATAATGTGTACCCATATTTTGTAAAAAAAATTATAATTTTCTTTTGTTATATAGTTCTTGTTCTCTTGAACTACAATCCTTGATGAATTATCTAATACTAAGGTGTATGTTCGGGTCTTTACATTTAAATTCACTAATGATGACATCTAGTACTACGCAAGGTGAGTTGAAATGATCATACCCTAGAGGTGGTAAGCAATTGGATACTAGAGGATCCTCTAGATATTCCACTCATGTCACCATCTGTTATAACAAACACAGGTGAGGATGAAAAGTTCAGTGAATTCCTCATGAGGCTTATATAGACCTTCTAGGGAGTACCTCATCCTAGCATATCTATTGTAGAACTAACACGATTATTCCAGTAGTAGCATTTGGCTAGGTTCTCAGGGGATCTTGGACCACCTTGTATAGGGAAATTGTTGGATTCCATGCTTATGATCTTCGAGAATCTGGACACCCCTATTGAGATGAGGTTCAAGATCATGACTAAGATACTGTGTGATTCGGCCAAGAGGTGTTAGGATGTTATCACTAAGACAGAGCGTCATTGGCATGTGGCATGGGGAGATTCTCAGATAGTATTCTATGACCACTATTTTCCTAATATTTTGAGTGCTGATAGAGCCTGGGATTTTAGGCATCTGGAGTAGGGATCTATGTTAGTGAGGACTACTCTTCCTGTTTCCCTAATCTTTTGATATCCACACCTATTCAGATGGGTGATGAGACATCAAGGGATAGGTGATACAAGGAGGGTGTCCTGTATGAAATCTGATCATAGTAATACATTTTTAGGTTGAATTCTGTATATTCCATCATGAATCATGTGCTAATTACTGTGAATAATATTTGGGAAGATGGCCCCAAGATCGGTTACTATCTCGACTCTGTGAAATAAGCATTGTATGGACCTTTATGGCTGTGATATGAGAAATACGAATGTTTCTTCTAATAGATAATACAGGTGGTATCAGTGCGGAAGATCTAGGCTTATTAGACTATATTGTTCAATGGACCCAGTCAAGTGTCGATCTTACGACATGTTGTGCCATCTATATTGATTCTGAAGGGTATTTCCACAAGCAGATAGTGAGAGAGGTTCCAAAACAACTCCACATTCAGGAGTAGGCTCAAAATCTTCTCACCAATTAGAGAATTAGAATATGCATGGTTGTTCAGGCTAAGGTGGCAGTTGTGGACATGGTAGCCACATCCTTGGATCTCAGTGACAGTAGTGATGGTCTACATAGGGAAGCTAGGTATTTTTTGAGGTCCACAGAATAGGGTATACTTATGCTTTGCAACAGAACCAGTAGGAGCATAATTCCTGATCTTCTACTATTAGAGGTACTATTCTAGTTTCCTCGCTTTTATATTCCCCACTCATTGATATAAGGGATTCACATTGTTTTTATTGGTGCCTGTTTAGAGGTCATTGGGATCTGTTTTTTCTCTTATGATGATTTTATGATGCTAGATACTCTGTTAGGAATACAGACGGAAGGTATGAATCAATGTATAGAGTTCCCCCTTGAGGTTGGTTAGTGTCACTTCATTTGGTATGTCTATATCTTGAAGATTATTGGATTACTTCTCACACTCAAAACCATCTTATTAGTTGAATTTTAATAACTTTATATTTCTATTACCATAGGGTTAGTTCTACGTCACCAGAAGGTGTATCGTTTCTATATAGGGGATATTTGGATGTCTATAAAATTTGACCTATACCTAAGAATTGTGGGATGGGTAGGATGATATCACATATTGTCAGCTTATATCTGGATGAGCTCGGAACACGATAAATATATTTCCATCCAATGGTTTATCATTTCAGGAATGTTTTCATATATGACATTTCGAGGATACCTCTGGTGAGAGAGGATGAGTTCACGACCAATCTATTGGAAGTAACTGCATCGGTAGACATTTCTCTTTATTGGATGGATACGACCGACCAACAGAAGATCAAGAGGAAGCTAGATGATTTATAGGCAAAGGGGTTTATCCGACCTAGTACTTCACTGTGGGGTTTTCCAGTCTTCTTAGAGAAAATGGAAGAAAATACCCTCATGCTATGTGTGGATTATTAGATAAATAACCAGTTAACAGTAAAGAACGAGTATCTGATTCTGTGAATAGATGATATCCTTGATCATCTCTATAAATATTGGGTATTCTCTAAGATTGATCTAAGATCTGTATAAAATCAGAGCATGATATATCATTAGACATACCTCGCACAACTTTATAATGTTGATATGGTCGGTACGAGTATGTGGTTATGTCGTTCCGTATCACAAATTCTCCAACAGTCTGTATGGAATTGATATATTGAGTGTTCAATCACTATCTTGATTATTATTATTTTGGTATTCATGAATGGCGTCTTGGTGTTTTACAATAACTGACACGACCATGACACACATCCTAAGATTGTTTTGAGTAACCTAATAGATCATTAGTTATACGTTAATCTATCAATGTTCCACTTCTAAATGGATCAGATTCACATCATGGGTCACTCCACCTTAGAGAAAAGAGTATTAATGGGCATAAAGAAGATTGGAGTATTAGTTTCCTCGGATTATCCCCAAAATGTCATTGAGGTGTGTAGTTTTCTAGGGTTGGATGGTTATTATATGAATTTTATAGAAGCTTTCTCATCCTTAAAAGTTCCATGATGGGCATCAAAAATAAGGGAGTGATGTTTTTATGGTGATATTTCTACGAGAAAACCTTTCATGAGATGAAAGGGAGATTAACGTCAGCACTGATACTGATTTTTCTAGATCATGGTATGAGTTATACTATGTACTATGATGAATCATATATCATGCTGGGAGCACTTATTATGTATGGAGATTAAGTAGTACTGTATAGATCTCGGCAGACAAGGCCACAAGAAAGGATCTATCCAATGCACATGGTCTATATAGCTGTACTTGTTCCTACATTATGTTTATAGAGACATTACTTATCTGGGGAGAGTTTTATAGTGTACACGGGCCACAAAAGACTCCAGTAATTATTTACATAGTGTGATCTAAATCTTGGGTAGTGAATTTGGGGGAGTACCTTCAGTAATTCGAAATTGTTCTTTCCTACATGCTTGGAAATGTTTATTAAGTTAATAATGCACTGAGTAGGAGGACTATGATGTAGGCAGTTCAGGTGGGCTGTAGTGGGTGATATCTTATGACTTCTTTCTCTGAGATGCACATGGAGGTGCTCAACAGTCATGGAAAGACACTCCTTTATTCTTTAGTTGTGACTTCTACCCTACTTGAGAGAGTGAGGATGAGACTACTATTAGATTCTATGGTCTTAGCACTATGAGAGAGTGTATCATGCGAGGATCCACCTCTAGGTTGGATGGTTGGTGTTGATGAGATCTTAAAGATCCATGGACTTAATTGTATTCCAGTGGACATATGTGAGGAGTTTATGGGAGAGTTTCATGATTCATCTTGGGTAGTGTATCCCGGAGATACCAAGATGTACCGAGTCTTGCTCCATTAGTACTAGTGGTAGAGTATTAGTAAAGAGGTGTATGGTTTTGTTATGAGGTGTTCCACCTATCAGCAGGTCAAGGTGGAACATCATTGGCCATCTTGGATTTTATAACAGTTACCTATTCCATTGGGAAAATGGGATGATGCCATGATGGATTTCGTGATTGGTTTACCATGGTCACCCTGAGGTAATGATGTAGTGTGGGTTGTAGCTGAAGAACAAACAACGTTCACTCACTTCTTGTAAATCTAGGAGACATTCGGTGTTGATAAACTAGGAAAGATGTATATTAATGATGTGGTATTAATTGATGGGGTCCCTCACTCTATCATTTAAAATAGGGACGCCCACTTTATGTTTCGTTTCTAGAAGAATTTTCCGTGGGCGCTGGCTAAATAGGTGCTTTAGAGCACAACATAACACCCTTAGACTAATTTACAATCAGAGTGTATGATACAGGGGCTAGAGGACATGCTAAAATCTTGAATCCTAAACATTGGGGTCTCGTGGGAGAAACATATTTTCATGGTTGAGTTATCCTACAACAATATTTTCTAGGAGACTATAATGATGGAACATTATGAAGCTTTGTACGGTAGGCAATGCTGATGTCCCCTTTGTGAGCTGAGATTCAGTGAGGCAGCATAACTTAGACCATATCACATTCATGATACTTATGAGTAGGTCTAGTTGATTCAAAAGTGTATGGATACTATACAGTCTCATAAAAAATCTAATGCCAATCACAGCAGAAAACAACTTGAGATCATGGTCTGGGAATCAGTTTTCTGGCATGTGGCCCCGAGGATGGTACACTGGAGAATCAGGATAAAGGGTAAGCTTTCACTAAGATACGTCATTCTATTGGAGATTCTGGAGAGTATCAGGAAGGTTTCCTATTTATTGTAGTTACCACAATGTTATGTGGATATAAACGATGTTTTCAACATTTCTCCTTTGTGACATTACTTTTTAGACCAGTCTCACACCTTTCATCCCAGGGAAGTGTATTTGCAAGAAGATGCATCATTTGTGGAGCATCTCATTCATATTGTAGATCGTAGCGTGAATGTTCTACGTGGTTGGTCTATTCTATGGGTATGGTACCTATAGAAACACGACTGATTGAAATATGAGACTTGGGAGAGGGAGGCTGACATACAATCACAATGTCCATAGTTATTATCTGATGTTCCTTCACCACCCTTGGAATGGAAATTTTTGGATTAATTTCCTTAAGCGTTAAAATTGGTTCTTCATTGAGGTATAGATCGTTCCTTTTCATTATATACTTAAGAAAATGGGGAAAAAGAGGTCAATGGATGGCTACAGGACTATTTCATGACATGAATGGGTACTAAAAGGTGTGTACTTATAATTAATCTTCGTGTATTGAAGGCTACACACTATGTAATCCTGGTACACATCCATGTAATGTTTTGTCCAAAATGTGTACAGACACACCATGTAGTATCATGTACACACTATATAATTTTTTTTATTGATTAGATCGTGTATTTGAATTGTTTTTGTCAAAAGGTACATAACTCACCCCTTCATTTTATGAATATCATGCCCAAGAGATCCAAGGATAGGGTGGCATCTTGTTTCACTGTCAGATCTCGGACTCAAAAAATTCCAAATACATTGGATTCCACATGGTAAGATCTTAATTCCTCTTGATCCAATCTTCATAAAATATTCTGTAATATAGTTACTTATGGTTATGTTTGATTAACCATTTTGTAGATATAATCAATTGTAGGACAAATTAGAGCTTGATGCGAGATTAGGGGAGTCGTACGAGTACGAGATAGGTGGTCTTCTTCCATTTGATCAATGTCAAGTTGTTTATATGTGTCATACTACGATTATCCCTTGTATAGCGTGTATCCTTGAATGGAGATTGACCCTTGTTGGTGAATAATTATGATTAGGTCTTGAATTAAATTAATTTACGAATGTTTCAGCTTATTTGTCTGATTAAGGGAAACCTTATCTATGTGTTTCCCAAAAATGACCATTTATAGTCGTTTGGTTGATGTTTCTAATGATGCATGAATTGATTTCCCTTATTGGGTTGTTAATTATGAATTATAGTTATTATAAAAATGAATTTTAGTTGAATGGTGGTTGATTTGATTTAGGGTTTGGGATTAGTGGTTTCCCCTTCTCCCTATGATGTACCAATTATCGTATAATCCTTATGATTGTTTAATTCACTTGTTGCTCGAAATGTATGATGCCCAAATGATTTTCTATTATGTTAACCATGTAATAGTGTAATTTTAATGTATTTTATATTATTATAAAATAATGATCTATTGGGATTGACCCTGTTGACTACTATGCATGTGGGAGAGGATTAGTTATGCATGCAGGTGAGGAATTATATGCATGAGGGAAAAGATTTTTTATTACTGTGGGAGGGGATTTGTTATCCATTTGGGTGTGTTTTTTCTATATCTGTTGTCAGGATGATGAATTAAATTTTGAAATGGAATGAATTATTTTTCTTCTTCAAAGAAAAATCACAATCATGGATTTAGCCTTCACCTTATTTTTTACATAGCATTATGAGTTATGTGTTGAGCATTCCTTACATGGGGGTTTGATGGGATTAGGCTGGATCTAAAAATTTATATAATAAATGTAATTTAATGGGTGAAATGAATGTAATGAATGAAAATGGAAAACATGATTTGTGGGATTATTTACTTTTGGGTACTTCCTAGTTTACTACTTATCCATTCTGTACACTACCTATTGTATATACTCACAGACAGATAGGCACAGATCTTTGGTGGTTGCCTACATGGATTTATTTTTCACACCATTCTTGGGTTATGATTTTGGGACCAAAATGATTATATTCTTGAAGGTGTCAACTAGGTAAATCACACTTTTATTTGTACTTGAGATACTATTTAGGATCCGGAGATCATGAGACTGAGACATGGAATTCATTGATTCTTATATTCCATTATTTCTTTTTTATTTTGGGAAATATATTTTGAATTCATTCAGTGTGCCTATTTTGTCTATTTTCATAGAACATAACATGTTGCATCATATTTTGTATGGAATTATGTTTTGTTATTTACCATATTCATCTGTCACTATTTATTTCCGTTATATATTATTTACATCATCAACTATTGTACTATTATTTATTCCACAGTGTTACACTCTTCCGATTATTCCATAGTTTCCATACTATCCCTCAATAATACCTCGGTACTAGTCACCTGCCTCTAGCATTTGGGGAACTGCACATGAATCCATGTGGCCAACCGGGTCTGGGGCACATGTTGAGTGGCATCCGGATCTGGGATGTTACATTTTAAAATGTAAAATGAAATGGTTTTCATAAAAAAAAATTCTCGAAATCACCCGTGTGAAAGAAACCAATTTCCTAAAAATTTGATAAATTCATCATGTCAAAACTCGTTGAAAATAAATGGGTTTCAAAAATAAATTTTTATTATAATAATAAAAAATTGATAAAAAATGCATATGGTACATGTATGCCATAACCTAAGTAAAGAATAATTGATATAATGGATTTACTATCTTTGAGGTTTATAAATATCATCAAATGTTCATTAATACATTTTTTGAAAAATAAACATTCAAAATTAAAATAATATCTTTAAAATAAAAAAATTTAAAAAATAGTTTTCGAAAAAAAAATATGTTAAATTTACCAAGGATAATTGTAAAGGGGGATTCAATCGATTGAGTGGTCAGGGATGTGGGAATTTATAACCATGTTGTATAAGATAAGGAATTTTTTTTTTATATTTTGGAATTAAAAATTATATGATTCATGAAACAAAAAACATATTTAATTTAAACTAATTTTTATTGATTAAATCAATCATAAAAATCACTTTAACCAATCATAAAATAATAGTGAAAATTGTTATTAAAATATTTATAGAATACATGTATATTGAAGCTAATGTAAATCCAACCTAAGAGAGAAAAAACGTAATTTTTTCTTAATAATATATTTTCCATATCATCACCACATAAAGTGAGTAGAACGAATATAAATAATTAATTTTAATGAAATAACCCTTGGAGATTAAATATCTAGAGATTCTTGATAGGTGCTTCATAATATTTCATCACCAAAAACATAATCATAAAAAACCCTCATAAACAATGACATTGTAGTAAAAACCTTACGAATTTGATAAATTTTGGATCATACGACCCATGGAAGAAATAACCATATATGAATATGTAAATACCCATTTTTATCATATAATGTTTTATTGATTCGTTAATGGTTAGTATATACACCATATAATATAAATATGTACTAAATATGTCATGTATCTGGTATAAATAGATTTGAGATGAAAACACCTTACCTTGATTTCCACTTACTTAGAAAATGTTCTGACATCATGTATAATAAAGAAAATTTAATATAACTCTATATAAAAATGATATAAATTTATATTATAAAATATAAGTTCTTTATATACTTATATTTAGTGTTATCCAATATGGTTGTGATCCAAAATTAATTAAATAGTTCATGTTGACATTAGGTTGTGCATAAGCATGAACATTGTTTTCATTTTTCAATGGATGGAAATTGAACGATGTTATATAATAAATTAATTAAAAATAATTATTATTATATAATTTTTACCAAGTATATTCATTGATTCCATTATTATTACCATCCATTTGAAATATAAATGACAAAAATAATATCACTTAATGGAGGTGGTAGTCTAAACATATACACGAATGACCTTTCAATTTTCAAATGGTTTGGAAGGTAAGAATATAGATATAATATTATTTTTTCTAAAGTTATATAATAATGGAATAATTATCATAAATAATAATTAAACCCATCACAATACTCATCCATAAAATATGTTGATTTGAATTTCATTGTATCGCTATGTGGAGACGGCATACCATATGTATACATGAGTGATAGACTAACTTCCTTGTTTAAGGAAAGAGGGTTAATAAAGGTGATTTCATAATAATAATAAAATTTAGGAATATTGAGGGTAATTAATTTATTATTTAATAAACAATATAAAATATTTATTGTCTGTAAGACAATAATTAAAAAGATAGTGATCGGTTAATGTGATTACCTCTTCTTTAAAGTTACTCATTTAGATCTCTAATGAAGGACACTAAGATTCATCTACGAGAAGATATAAACCTATAAAATGTGGATAGGGAAGTTCTGAAGACAACTCAGTATTTTATAGTAGATCTAGAAACATTAATTTGGTGTGAATTAGAGAACGAAGGACTTCCCTTTTGTTAGAGAGGGTGAGAACACTCTTGGAAATTCCTAAAATATTAAATTATAATAAATAAATTCTAAATAAATAAAATGACTTATAAATAAAAAGGTTATGAAATTGTTGGACCATATTATACCCCCTTTGCCCAATTTTTATTTTTAGGATTTTTATATAATTTTATAATAAAAAATTTGATAAAATATCATTAATATAAATTTTTATTTGACTTATTTAATTTGAATTAATAGACATAAATAAAAATTTAGAATTAGAATTTAATTCATTAACATAACATTAATAGAGATTATTCATCTAAAAATTTCTTAAATCATATTATGTCATCAAAATAATATTTCTTTTTATATTTTAAAAATAATTTATTTTGTTTTTTATTAATTGTGTAAATATTTCTTCAGTGTTCTATAAGAATTTAGTGTAATTATATAATTACTAAAAATTAGAAATAAATTTCTACCATGAAAATAATTTATTTAAGCTCATGATTTACAATCAATTTCTTTTCAAGACTAGTTTCATTCTTATGTGAATACATAACATTTGTTTTGAAATATAAGAGTAACTATTTGTAAATTCTTTTTCGTTAAAATATTATTAATTTAATTTTCATATAATAGTGTCCATTAAAAAATATATTTAGGTTACATTTATAGGATTTAAATTCCATTCTCCCAATAATAATTAGGATGAAAAATTATGTCCTATAAATTATCATTAACTTTGATTAATCCTATTTACTTATTTCCAATATGATAAATTTTACCACAATTATTAATCAATTTTTAACAAAAAATAAAAAAGAACCAATTTAAAAAATATTAACCTCATGATTAAAAATTTGGAATCCAATTTATAAAATTTCATTCTTAAAATAAGTAGAAATTAATTTTAATATAAGAACTCAATATGTTATGTAATCATATTTTTTAAAAATATCATTTTTAATCATAAAACATGGTTTATTTATGTCCAATAAATAGAAAAAATCTTAAATAAATATTCAAATATGTGATTTAATATTTAATGTATGAATTTCATTAAAATAAGTCACCAATACTTCATTATTTTATTTTTTATGATAAAAATACATATCATGTATAAAATAGTTTTTTTCCAAAAAACATATATTTTTTTCAATGTATTATTATTTAAATATATTATTAATTGATAAATAATGATCGAATTTTATTCATTTTTATCCATATATTTTTCATAATTTAGGTTTTATAATTCATACCTATATATATATTGTCTTAGTGAAAACAGTCATTCTAAATTATGTTATTGTAACAGTATATTTTTGTCCTTTTAATCTTGGTGTTTCTTATAACACAAGCTATCAACGGATTTAAATTTAACTGAAAAACATATTTCATAAAAAATGCTTATTATTAAAACACTAATATGAATCTTTGAATTTTGGTGAGTTATTCTAAAAATAAAAATATTGTGTTTGCATGATTTTTAAAAATATACTTCTTACATTCACATCCCAAGCTTTCCACTATGTATGAAGTTCATCATGGGATATTAATCAACCTTCCAATATACTTAAAATGATAACACACATGGATTTCACAAATGAAATTTAAGAGAACTAGAAACATAAAATATCCCAATTATCATAGGTCGTCATTATTAATGTCATACAAATTAGTGTGTATATGATCTTGATAAATCCCTAGATGAATGAAAAACATACCTCCCATTTTAATGAAACTCATTAAACCTTTATGGTTCCGTAGTTGGGAACCACTTTCCAATATTTTGTGGTCAAGATCCTAAAATAATATATTTAATGCTCATAATGGAGGTTCTATACCCCATGATCACGGGAGAATACTAAAACCCATAATCATAGTAAATGACCTTTGTATTATCAAAAGTTCTTAATTAGGGGTGTAAAAGGAAATATATTTTATTATAAAACACTTCATAACTCTATTACCATAACCACATAAGTATAGAACAAAAATTTCTCAAAAAACATTAATGATTTTATTAGATTGTCAAAAGGGAACTAATATCTGAATATGCATAGAAAAGTGATTAAAACATACTAAAAACATAAACTACATGGAAAATATGATGTGGGGTTTATATTTTGAGGTTGATAATGACATATAATCTTATATAAAATTAAAATAAATTAACAAAATGGGATAGTATTTATAGCTATATGAATTTTTTAATAGACATCTATGATTTTAATTATATGGAATTTTTTTCATGTTATGGACATTAATTGTGCCTATTAACTATAATTCGTGACTACTCATATGTTATATATTTGTTGTCTTTCAATAAATATATTCAACTTAATATCAATTAAATGTTACATAAAGCAACAAGTTTCTAATCCATCAAACTTATCCCTCAATGAACTATTGAAAATGGTCAAACATAAATATTTTTATTCTTAGGTAAAATATTATACATTGTGTACTGATTATGAAACAAATTTTTACAAAAAATATTATTTTAAAATTTCCTATACATATCACAAATAATTTTTCCCTTTTATTTCATGATCCATGTTGTTCACCCAATCCGAAAATTCCATGTGCGCCACCATTGTCCATACTGAGTTGTGCCACCTATAATGTGTCGCATGCACCTCCTCCCTCGACTCTAAACCCTGACTTGAGTAATATTACTCTATTTACCCAGCCATCCCTCACCATGTCATGTTAATTCTAGTTGATCCATTACTATCCTCACTAGTCCCCTGATATAATTTCCTTTTAATTGATGTTCAGGGAACCATGAAGTCTAATTCATCACAATTGAAAGAGAAAGTGGTCTAAGAGATAAAAATATTAGTATAGGTGGCTAGGAGTTGTGTGTCTAAGGTATATCATCCTCCCTCCAGAAATATACACTAACCTAAGGGTTAGTTTTAGGATTAAAAAACTACAATATAATGTTGTGGATGATGATAAAGGTCAAAACACGTGGTCATTATCTCAAATAGACTAATTCTTCCACTTATCAATGAGAAAATAAAAATTTTCATTATAATATTTTTAAATCAAATTTTTTCTTAGATTGATGAAGTTATGAACAAAAAAATTCTTATGTAATACAAATAAATAATTAAAAAATAAAACAAATTACTTGAAATATATTCATCACTACTTTATGATCTAGAGTCAACACATAAATTCTTTAGCATTCTACTTAATATGTGTAAAACTATAAGTCTTCAAATGATTATAAAAATAGTATATAATCCAAAAATTAATGTTATTTTAAACGTATTTGTAATGTTACGGTCATTTACATGATTTTATAAATATAAATAGTAATGGTCCATTATTGTTATAAAAAGTGAATCTGTATGATCCCCAATAAAAATCACTCATTCAATGAAACACTATAGTGAAAATATTTTTATTTTGGAAATGTTACTAATATATATTTGATTGGGAATATTTAGTTTATGGATATTATATTAATTAAAAAAATAATATGAACCCTTAAAAATATTGTACTATGGAATATCACCACATTATATACCCAAGGAAAATAAAATTTCCCCAGCTCAATTGATAATTCGGAAAATATTGTAATGTTTTCTTACCATTTATAATATATTGTTCAAGCCTCAAGGGATTTTTGACACAAAAATATTTGAATTTCCCTCATATTTATCAAGAAGCACACCTAATCTAAAATAAAGACGAAAATATCAAATGAAGAACATGAAAAGTTAAATGGTATTAGGTATATTTTCTAAAAACAATTATTTATATTATAATTAAACATAGATCCAAAAAGGATAATTCATTCTCAAGGAAAATACCAAGAATATATACTGAATTTTGTCTATTTAAATTTCTCGTAATATATAAAAATTCATTTTTAGACATACTAAATTATTTTTCTAAAGTTTCATTATTATGCCAAATTAAATAATAATTTTATTGCGTCAATAAAATATATTTCATTATAGTGAAAACACATTGGTCTATTTTTAATGTCTAAATTTCTTGAAATAACTTTATAACATATTTCACAACCACACAAACTGTAAAATAATTTTTAATCTCTAAAAACTAATTTTATTCATTTATTATTCACATAATATCAATTTAAATTATATTAGAAAATTATATTAGGGGAAATAATCTATTTTAAAATACTTGTTATATTGATTAGTATTCTATAGAACGGGTAAAATTAAAATAAATCCTAAAGAGATTTCTAGACAACTATATCGACATGTTCTAATAAAACTCTCTTTTATATTTTTTGGTAAAAACTTCAATAAATATTTTATATACCGGCAATATTTTCTTCACCTATTTCAATGAAATAATATTGATTTTTTTCCGACATATACATAAATTGAAACAATTTAATTTTTAACAACTATATGGACACACAATGGCCATATATTTAAAATTATCGTTACATGAAATGGTTGTAACAATAAATAAACACAATATATACATTATTTTTAAAATTATAGAAAAATATTTATATTCTAATACACATTTATAAGTAATCATGATCTAAAAATGATAAATATAAGTATTAGTTAACTGAAAATTTATTCCATAAAAGTCAATAATATATATATATATATATATATATATAATTATATAGATAATCTCTTGATCAGTTATTCAAACCATTATATTTTTTAGTTAATCATTTCATTATTATATTCTAATAATAAATTCACATACACTCAGTTAAAGCACTGAAAATAATAAAAAATAATTAAAATTAAAATGGTTAATTTAACCATTCTTAAACTAAATTTATTCATTCCCATACCCCTTCAAAAAAAATTTATAAAATTCTTGAATTGGAATCTTTTATATAAATGTTTTCAATGATTAAATATACTCATCATACTTATTTTTTTAAATTCACCCTTTAGTAATGTTTATATCAATAAAACTCCTATGTTTTATTTATTAGATCTATTGAACACAAAATAATGTTTCGAATTTAAGTTTTAATTTAAAAAAATAATGATCAATATTATAATCATATTTTATTGAATTTTTATATAAAGTAATTTCATAGTGTTTTAAAGTTGTTGGTGATATTTGGTGAGGTAGATCAATAAAATATTAATGTGGATGGTGTAATTAAATTTTTCATCTAATATATATTTGGAGAAACAATGTTGATATGATTGAATACATAGTGGATTAATTTGAACTCCATTCCCTGTTGAGTTAATCAAAACTGGGGATGGATATTTTTTAATCAGATATTATTTATATTCTATGGATTTCATAAATTCATATCATTCCATATAATTATTAGATGTAATGGATAAAGTAAGATTATGGTCCTGAAATACATATAATTAAGTTATATAAAATTAGATTACATGGATGAAATATATAATTATGATATTTTTTCATGTACACAATTACTGACAAGGGAATAAATAAAACCACTTTGTGACATAAGCTATCATAAATGAATATTCTGAATAAAATGGTGTGTAATTATTATTTCAACATGTTTATCTACAACAACTAAAAACAATATATAAAGTTATATTACCTTATAATAGTTATGAGAGTCATAAATATTGGGAATAGATATTGTAGAACCATTAGATATTGAAATGGATATAAATGAAAGGAGTCCAATATATCACTTTTATGGAGTCAGTGATTTTATTATTCCAAAAAATATGTGGTGTCAATAATGTCACCAAGGGTTATTCAAAATTAAATTATTTTTTTATACCCTCTTAGACATGAATAATGAAATGATGGATATGTCATATGCTTATCTAAATTAAATTTCCCTAACTAATATGATGGTCACTAAATATACTTCAAATAACAAATAATGATTCTAAAATTCTAGTATATTTGATGAGATTATATGGTGATCATTTTTAATAGTTAAATTAGATGTAAATATATGGTTATAGATATATATAAGTATAAGAGGAGTGAGGGAGGACTATATAAAAGTTAATTTTTTTCATTTTGAATAATCCCCTAAGGGAAAAAAGTAATATTATGATGGGGAATAACTTTGTCCTATATTAAATTTGGAAAATGGAAATTTTATTTATTTCACTTATATGCAAGAGATGATTTAATTATTTATTTTAATTACTTGAATACAATCAATAATATTTTATATAACTATTTAGAGATATTATTTTTATTTAAATCATTATTGAATAAGGTACTAATTGTAGCAATTCTATCGTAGAGATCGTAATTCCTTATTTCTCTCCAGAAAATAGTCTTTCGAATATTATAAAACCAACAAAAATAGTTTGTGATATTTTTTAGTTTTTCTATTATTTAAATAAATATTTAAATTTATATTTTTATATTTTAACTAATCATAAGAATAATATATAAAATTGAAAGAATTTCGTAAAATATTAATGTATATTACCCCAACATACCAATTTCATAGAGTATTTACATCATGAGTTTCACAAAATTAGATAGAGTAATTATATTGGTTTTTATTTATTTTCTACAAATGTTTAAGTCATAATGACGCCAATATTTCATAGTTTTTTTACAATCATTATATAATATATCATTTTTATTGAAGAATTTTTTGAATGTGTAATTCATATCTCCTATCCTGGAATAGTATACTATTGTGATATAAGAACCAAAAATGGAAATTGGACCGGTGTAGTTATCATAATGAGCTACAGTTAGTTTTTAGTTTTTGATACTTAACTTTTGAATTATATTTAATGAGAACTTCCATATACCTTATACATGATGGTTCAATTATGGTTTTTATTAAATATATATAGGACAGACAATTTAGTATATTTTAATTTCCTTGAATTTTCCTAGAAAAACAATAAGTTCAATTAAATATGATTAAAAACATGATGATATTACAAATGGATTTTACAAACAAATTCTTTACTTAAGATATTTACATAGTCAGAGAAATTTGGAGACATAGATAAATCAATGAATATGTATGAATTAAATTCAATAATCAATAATAACTTTATAATAATTTAAATCTGAAAAATTCATACGATTGATGAAACTAATATCAAGATGATGGTTATAAATCAATTTCCTTATGTACTAGTTTAATAAGTGTTTAATGTATTATTTTGTTCCATAGAAACATCTATAATAATTACACTGTATTGCTCAACCATATTATTATCGTATCTAGACAATACCGTTAATTGTTTTCAAGGAAACTTTATCTATATTATTATGTTCATTACATGGTTTTATAAGATCCCCAATATAATGAGAATCTATAAAATAAACTCTGATATTAATAAAACGTTGAGATTTAGTGATCTAACCTCAGTTTGATGGGACAAAAATGATTTCGGAATATCCACTATTATAGGGTTATAATCATTAATAAAATTTCCTTATATGTTTTGAGATAGTGATATCCATAAAAAGAGATTATAGGAGTAAAATATTTATTAAAAAAATGTTCATAAGGGACATGATTTGATCTTCACATTGATAACAAGAAATTTATAGAGAACCTTATTTCATGAGAAGTTCCAAAATTACATCTTCAATTATTTTATTGTTTCTTACTAATTAACATTGTGAAATTATTCAATAATGATTCATATCATAATTATTTTAAGAAAGAAAATACAATAATTTTTAAGCACTAGATTCCATCCATTATATAATTAATAAATTAAAAAAATTAGGATTCATTAAAATCTTCTTACTAATAATTTGTGACCACAGATAAAAAACATAATTTGTGTACTCTATATATATATGGGAGTATTTACATGTGGTGATATCATATGTTTTAAAATAAAATACCTAATTCATTCTACCCATTTTATTTTAAAACCCATTTATTTATAATCCACTTATTTATTTATAATAGAATTCATGATTTTTAATCATTTAATTATTGATAAAAATCATTAAGATGATTTCATATTATTAATAATAATTTAATTGGAATGAATTACACATTTTAGTGAAAAAAATCCATGATATACAATCCTTCTATTGGTTATAGAAAAATACGTATGAAAATATACAATATATGGTTATTTATATATTTTTTATGATATGGTCTTCATTAGGGTATGATTCTTTTTATCGATGCCGTTTCATTTGGGAATATATCCCTCAAGTAAATTCCCTATACTTAGTATAAAATTATCATTGATTCATTACCCTCCAATTGGGGGGGGAATAATTGACTCTATATCCCCTTCGTAGTTGTAATATTCATTTTTTACAACTTCTCTATACTGAAAAAATACTTCAGTTGAGATCACCCTATTTGTCTAAAAAAATTATTTTCCTGATCTTCTTATTTGAAATCCTCACTTTTTAGGTCAACCCTATGAACATGGTGAATTTGGATTCTATATATTCATTAGAATGATATATGAAGTATTTTTAAAATGGTTTATTTAGATGTATAATTGGATTTATTTCACTATATGTTAATAAAATGTGTAGTGGAGTAATTTCATGGGAAAATAATTTATCATTCAAAAATTTTCCCATTATTTAATGTTTGATCCACACTTAGATATGTGAAGATAAATGATTTTACAATTTCACCAAAAAATATATATATATGGGATATATATAACCCCAATTATTTCCTACTCAGTAAGAAAGTGATACTTATAAAACAAATTTCCAATATGGTGAATTTGTGTTGAGAACCTCTTTTAAATAGAAGCATGTAGAATATATACATTATTAACAGAATATATTAAATAATTTTTTAATGAAACTATATTGTTATTAGAGATATATTTTTCTGTTGGAAAACATCTTTTATATTTAAAATAAATCAATATCAGGTAAATTAATCAATTTGAATCAATTTTATTAATAGTTTTTTCTCAAATTAACATTGGGATACATTATTGTGTATATTTTAATTTTGCAATTTTTATGGGGTTTCACAGAATATTTCATGGTTAGTATGTGAAAAGTTATATTCTTGTAATACATTGTTAACTAAAAACACAAATCAGCTACATATTTTCATTATTTCCCCTATTGAAGTATGATTATAAATTAACCCAATGAAGAAGACTTGTATCTGCGACTAAGGATACATGATCCTAATTAAGATTAATGTAGTACACCCACATGCAATCCAAAAGTTACACACTTCATATAATAAAAATAAGTATAACTAGACATTTTCCCAAGGATGCATGGACTATGAAATTTATAAGGAATTCTTCCATGTATCCTCAACACAGATAGGTTCTAGTGATGGATTTTCTATGAATATGAGATCTCATGTTCCTATTGTCTATAAATAGATCCCTTTAAATCCAAATTTTACCTTGATTAGTAACAAAACATGCACATAAAATAAAATCATATGGTTGAAGTTCCAAAATGCCATGAATAGTCATTATTGATTTCTATGTCAAGTCATAATGGAACAGTGTTTGAGGATATTCATATAATGATATTAGTCGTATTATGTTTATTAAAAACTTGTTAAAATAGGCCTTAAATTTATACATTATCAATGGAAGGAAAATTATAATGATTTGAAGGGTATGTGTTGTAGATGAATTATTATACATCCCCATTTCATATATGTACTTATTAAATTTCATTGATTTATAACACATCGATTTACTCTCACACAAGTTACCTATATAAGTGAAGCACTAGAATTTCTCAATGGTAATCCTTTAGTACACAGTTTAATTATATTACCTCAGTCATTCCACACAAAAAATGTCGCTTCTCACCAATGAAATTCAATAGCTAATCTTGATATCACATCACTTACAAGGGTAAAACATATTTATTCCATCCATGTGACCATTATGACTTTAGTGGATTTGTTAAAACCATATCCTTTCCTCAATATTTTAGTTTTTCACTATCCCTTCCATTTATTTCGCATATTTCATATCCCCAACATCATTACGTAGTTCATTAACTAATGATAAATAGTAGGGGTAATGATTTATAATACCCACACATAAACAACATCTAAAAATAATTGAATTAGTGATTCTATTAATATGAAAATGAACTAAAAAATATAATATACATAGTCAAATTAATATAAACCAAAATACATAATATTTTTTCTTTCATCAAATTTTATATTAGTAATATATACTAAGTGAATGAACAAAAAAACCACACATCATTGGTTATAGATGAATGAAAATGAATGGACCAACCATAGACTTTATCACATAATCATTAATGGTATGGTATAATACTAACTCTGATATAATTATAAAATATGTCATGTCTCGTGGATATCCTTTATTTTGATGACGAATTCATAGGATGTCTTACATTATCTTATGAAATAAAATATTATAACTAAACTACATGTGTTTTGGTTCCTCCCTTAAGACCCATAACATATAATATACATGGTAAATCCCTACATAAATCCACATTATTACTCCCATTATCAAAGAAATATCCGAAGATGTCCTTTGAGATGCCCCAAACGCATACATCCAATGATGTTGATAAAAACACATACATTAAACACTTCCTCTGATATAAACTAAGATAAACGATCAATGCATAAATAATTTTACATATAATATTAGTGGTTATAATTTATATACCAATAATAATATGATGATCTATGAACCATAAGGTTTAGTGCATTTATAAAATCGATTAATATAAATCAAACCTTAGAAAATTGTGAACATTTTTTCATAATATGACCACATTAAACCCCCTTCTGAACACCTCATTTGTTATACTAATATTCATTACCTGGGAAGTGGAAAATATTAGAAATTATAAGATCCTAAACCCATTAAAAGAAACCCATATCAACATTTCATGAATTTTAATAATATAAGTAAGGGAGAAAACATGAAAACTGGAGAAAAAAACTAATTTAAAGGATCATTGATGCACAAACACTGTCAATAAGTTGAGATAAAAGGTATTGTATCCTCAATTTATGAAACATATAACATAAAATAATATTGATATATCATTATAGAAATATGATTATCCACATAAAATAATATAGTGATATAACATATAATTGTGGAATAATAATAATTAGAGGAAATTATAATATTATTAGAATTGATAACCATATTAAGTCCACACACAATATTTTGAAAGTAACTAATTTTGTAATGTTAATTTTCATTATTGTAAACATAGATCATTGTATGAAGTAAACAATCTATATTATGATCATAACTATCCACTAATAAGGTCTGTATTCAAACTTTTTAACATAGAAAACTGCTAAAAAGGAACATGTTCAATCTGGTCTGGATAAATAATGGTAAATTAGTTCCACACTCAATATCATTATCTTATGAGGTATAAATATTTAACTAATTCATTATATGGAAATATAAAACCCCAATAATCTCATAAAGATTATACATATTCATTATTTTATAAATAATTCAACCAAAGTTAAAATCATGTTGAACCTATATTATTAAAATGGGTATTCCATCATTTCCAAAAGGTATCTCATAAAACAAAATAATTTTTTTTATGTTTATCCCAAAATCACAACTTTTAGAATAGAGTATTTCAAAAGGTAATTTATTGGGTGGTTCATGAAACATAACTCCATATGCGATCTTTATACCATGATTATAATGACTAAAATTGAAGTGAATTGTTAAAAAATTCCTAAAAACAAGTCTACACAAGTTATCATATATGATGTTATGAGAAACTCCGAAATATATCACTTATTAAGAGGTTTAAATAAAAAAAATTTAAAACATTATTTTGAAATAAATAACATTTATTGAACATTGATATTGAAATAAAATTTATCTATGGAAAATGTGGAGGGAAAAATAAAATCTTTACATATTATAGGGATATCATTTTTAATATTCTTATAATACAATTATAAAAAACCAACATCATAAAATTGGACCCTGAAACATCATATTGAAAATAGATACATTATATTATCAAAACAATAAGAGATAATACATATCTTGTTCCTTAATTAATTAATAAAAATTATTTTTAAATTAATGGATATTGACATGGAATAGAAAAAATATTCAAAAGAAAGGTAGTTAATCATAACATTGTTTCATTTTTATGAATAAAGAAATTCGTCAATGATAAAGAATTGGTATAATAATAATTTTAAAGGGAGTTAATGAGAAATAAATTGAAATACAACTAAATATATGATAAAAAATTATATTCTTTAATAATATGGTATAGTTAAATAAACAAAAATATAATAATGTTAAAGATGAAAATTCACAAGACAATTAATAGAAACTGAGTTCATAGAAATCTATAAGGATTTGGTAAATCTTAAATAAAATGATCTTGAAAAACTAAATTGTAATAAAAAACTAAATAAAATTAATATAATTGGAATCATTTTATCATATGTGAAATATTTACTATATTTAAAATATAAATGTATATATGTTAATAATGTGAATCATTTATGAAAGAATAATGTTTTAAAATAATTAACACTTAGCATTAAAGTTGACATCAATGAAATTGATTAATACTCACTTATAACAAAAGTAACCATATTAAAAACTTATTTTATAAACTTTTGAATATATATTACCTTTTATCCACATTAATTATAAATATTTATTACTTATTTATAAGTTAATTTTTTATTATTATCAATAGATATTTTTAACCCTAAATATTTTTTAAAAGAATATTAATATTGTTGTTAATATCTATTCAGGGTTATAATATTAATAATTACTATGTTTTTTATTGTACTATAATATATGATGAATGATTATTTATAAATTTATAATTTCATTCTTTGATAGTTTTAGTAAAGATTCACGGTGATTAAACCTTTAAGTAGCATGTTTGATAATGTTTAATGAATGAATGGTGTTATCTTAATAATGATTTAAATATTAATAATATCATTATAGAACCAAAAGAAAAATGTTTTTTTGTCCCAAATATATAATCATTCCATTAATTATATTTCTGCATTCTTCTATGAATGTAATTTATAGAATCATTCATATAGGTGGTTAAACTGACATAAATAATAAAATGTTATAATTAATGTATAACTTGGTGATTTAGTTACAATATCATTATTAAATAAGTATAATGTCTATATATTTTTGTTATTAAATGAAAATTTAAATGTTCTATATGATTAATAAATTCAAGTAATTATTATGAGAAATAATTTTCTATGGGGGTTTTCTTAATTTAGGATCTTAAATTATCACTGATATTTTATATTTATTGTTATTAACGGAATCCATATTTTATATTTCCATAATCATAATCATGTCATAAAAATATATTTTATTCAATAAATATATTCTTTAAATCATCAACATAAATACATTATGGTAAATGATATATGATATTCATATAGGCACTTGTCCACATGGAACACAAGAGACATTTCCATTTCCAAATAGATAGAAGATAAATAGATAATTTTTTTATTGAAATAAAAAAATTTCTCTATAATAATAGTATTGAGGACATCATTTTAGTATTATTTGAATGATTATGAATGATAAAGATAGATATTAAAATAATATGGAGTCCGTTTTAATCTTGTCTGGGATATGATACATCTCATAGATAACTTCATAGAAATGAAGGATTTGGGGAGTCTTGATTGGTTTGGAAGTACAAAAAGCGGAATAGATATAGATGAGAGATAATATATATTATTAATATTATTTTATAAGGATAAGTGTTTCATGAATTCGTTGAAAGTGAGTTCCTTTTTATAAGTGAAAAAGCGGGATATTTCATTAGAAATTAATGTGAAGTTATTGGTAAAAATTGAATTAAATGAGAGTTCGGTGTGTTATATAAAAAAGGGTTGTGGAGGGAAGAAGTTTTGAATTTAATATCTAATAAAAATATTCAATAAGGTATATTTTTCATTTTAATTTTAAAATTCAATACAATTTTAATTTCCTTTCGTTAACCATTTTTTAATTGGATAAAATTTGTACCATGCTAATTATTTTCTACAAAATATATAATATCACCCATGATAAATAATATATTTGTGATTAATATGAATTTTTAATCCATTTTATCTTAATAATATTCTAAATATGTTAAAATACATTTTAAATTAATATATTAGCTATTGGGAAATATGATCTTGGGTGAAAAAAGAATTCTATACATTAAGTGTTTTACTTCTTACTTCATATCAATTTAAATTCAAATTGGAGTAAATAAAATTTTTTCAATGGTTAAGAAATATATTGAATTAAATAAAAAGAGTTTAATTTTTTATGGAAATAACTTGATGTTAATAAAAAAATTTCTTAAAAATATTATTTTAAATTCATACATAATAATTCAAATAGAAACTATTTTTTTGGTATAAATGAATTTGAAAATATTAAAATATTTAGTTGTGGTGTTTTAAATAATTGACAACATTTACATAATTTTTATTTATTTTTTGAAAAAAAATATATTTCAATATAACCACACACGCCGCATAAAAAAATTACAGAAACCTTATCGTTGAATAAAAAATTTATTTTTTTCTTATTTCATACCTATAAATAACTATTGTCCAGTTGGTAATTTATTTTCATTCATATATTTACAATTTAAATAATTCTTTATTAATGATTGGATAAAAAATTACTTTACAATAAAAAAATAATTAACAATTATCATAATTATTTTAAAGAATATTCAACAAAAACAACTGAAACTAATTTTATATAATATAATATTATAATCAAATTAAACCATTGGTGTACATATTTATTTTAAATTTTATAAATAGAACTTAAAATTCATTGATCATAATAACAATATATAATTTATAAAAATATGTTTATAAATAACAATTATTACTAAATATTATATATTATTTTTAATTATTTAATGTTTTTTATATTTTTCATTTATATTATTTTTAATATGTTATTAACAATACAACCCATTATTATACTAATCAGTTACAAGTATAACCATTGACCATATTTCCAGTCACTATATTTCAAATTAAAATGTTTCAAATGTCCCCATTATACATAATAACATCCATATTTCTTCCATTACATCTAATAAATTCATTAAATTCAGTCTTCTAAGATAATACTGTAAAGACCCGGAAATTTCAAGGAATGTTTTTGCATAAAAACTTTTGAATTTTATGAGTCTGCAGTTTCTGACGGCACTTGATTCCGAGTCCTGGTGTACCCAGAATAAATTTCTAAAGTTTTTTTCAGGTACGTTCAGAAAACGTACGAGTGAGCTTTTCTATATTTTGAACTAGTGCTCAGAATCAAAATCTAAGGGCACCAATGAACTTGCAGCACTGGTATCTACCTAAGGGGACATTTACTCGAGTTGTGTTTATGCGGGTTGAAAATTAATTTTTGGGGATTTAGAATAAAATAAATAAAATTTGAAGTACACCATTTTATTTATTGATGGTGGTTATTTCCTCACAAGGAGAGTAAGAGGTGGGGCCCACACCCACATAACCTCCCATGAGAGGATTTAGTGTGGTGGGACCCACACGTGAACTAAACGTTTCATCTCCCCATTACACCCATTAACCCTATTAACACCCCCCCTTTTATTAATTTGTTAACTCCTCTCTTTTAAAGTTTAACTCTCCACCTCCCCCTCATTATGTTTTCCAACATAATTAATTAATATCCTTATTAATTAATAGGCATATATCCTCTTTTGAATTATTTTGATTTGAATGGAATTTCTTTAAAGTTAGAGAAGTAAATTATAATATTAGCATAGAAAATATTTTTGGTGGGGGAACCTCTAGAGAATTAGAAGAGCCTCATTCATCAACGAAGAATAGAGTCCTTCCAATGAGATTTGTGTTTAATTATTTGAAATAACTTCGGACCAATTGGTACTGCCTAATGTAGAGGACGTAGGCCAAACAACCATGGCCCGATGACCCTCTGTAGTTTATTTTATTTGCAATGGAGACCATGATGTAATGGTGGAGATGAGAGAAGGCAGCAGTCATGCACCGGCCGCATGCGAAAGAACGGTGGCCCAAAACTGTGGGGCCCTCGGCTGAAGGAGAACCAGCTGGTTAAAGAAAGAAGGACCGAAGGGAGACCACAGTGCCACAAGGGGCGCCACACTGTGGAAAACTGCGGGCCGCGCTCTGCGGGCTTCTTCGGCGGAGAACCCGTCGACTCGTCAGTCGGCCGGGATGAAGGAGCGGCGGCACCCGCTGGTGCCGCGCTGAAGGACCGGGCCTGCCCATGTGGGCCGCTTGTGTCGGAAATACCGGCCGGCGGGTTTGGAGGGTGGCGCTTCTTGGTGCCGCTGGTTCGAGAGACCCCCTCCCCCCCACCCCCCCCCCACCCACCCCCCCCCCCCCCCCCCCCCCGCAGTGCTCAGCCAGCCAGACCAGGCCGCACCGTGCCGCACCCGGCCGGGTCGCGCACTTCACGAGGCCGGTTCGACCCTCTACCGGGGCGGAGCAGCTGAATCAGGTCGGGCCGACCTACCAACCTACTGGGCTAACCGGACCGGGCCCTATTTTACTTAAAGGTGAATAACTTAAAGATCGTGTGTCTGATCCACACGCCGTCTGTGGCATTGGGACCCTCGCGATGAAGAGGTCCTTTTGAGATACTCTAAATGAGTTTTGGTCAACTTTGGATAACGGCTGGGTTTGGAACGTGCATATTTCCAACCGGGCCCCTGGAAGGGAAAAGACAATATCTCTCAGACCGGGCATCTGATTGATGCACTGTGTGTCGCATTGGGTTCCTTTTGATGAGACAGAACTTTGGGAATCTTCAACATTGAACATTGTGATAGTTGACGTATCGACCCCTTTTCTCGAGAAGCCGACCGTCCCGGAATCAAGCTTGTTGTGTACGGGAACCCAAGAGCTGGCTGCGACTGCAACGACTACCATACTGGAATCCTATGTGGGTTCGACGACGACGACAATCGTGCTGGAATCCTCTGTGGGTTCGGCGACAATGAAAATCGTACTGGAATCCTTTGTGGGTTTGACTATGAATACATCTGTACTAGAATCCTCTGTGGGTTCAACAGCGATGACTACTGTTCTTGTATCCTACGTGGGTCTGACAGTTTGAGTTCTGCACTAGTATCTTACGTGGGTTCGACAGAGTAGCTGGTTTAGTATCCTATGTGGGTCTGACAGCTCAGCTGGTCTAGTATCCTATGTGGGTCCAAAAACATAGATGAATAAGTAACTACATATGATCACCTCTATCGCTATATGAAAGATGTATACCTGTGAGAGCTGAGTCTTAACTTTCAATCATTATCATCGATGTGATTAACTTCTTTCCTATGTGGGCTAGGTTGTACTTGAGCTTGAGAGTTGGAGCCAAACAGGATGGATAACTTAGGTATATGCAAGGGCATATACCTATGTTGAGTTGGTTGATACTTTGTGATTTTATCTTTCTTCTATGGTTTATCCTTCATGGATTCTAGGAGACCTTTGGGGGTCTCGGTGTCCCTATTGAGTTTCGTTATACTCACCGATGCACGGGCTATGCCCGCACTTAATTTTGTTGGTTGCAGATGACAGACAGTGTTGATGGAGGCCGATAGAGAGCCAAGACCAGATGGTACCCAGAGGTGGACCACACTGTGAGATGGTACACGGAGCAGACCAATTGACGTGGAGTGCTGAGGTGGAAATATATAGCTACCCTTCAGGTAGGATTCTCAGTGGACATTCCAGGAGCTACCCTTTTTAGTTGTTGTCCCTTTTTCAGTTGTAATTGATTTCCATTGTACCTGTACTTTAATGTTGAGTTTGTATACTGGCTCATTTACTTTTCTTCACATAATTATGTACACAGTTCTTCTTAGTGATTACTTCAGTTGTGTACTCTGTTGTGCTTGTTTACTTTTATAATAGCAATGCCTTCCTAATATAGGGATTTTCACCTTTTGTGCTAGTCGCCAGCCCCTGGCCTATGGAAAGCGGGCTTGGGGTAGTCACGGCACAGGCCCCAAGGATGGGTCGTGAAAAATTGGTATCAAAGGAGTTAGTTCTACCACATAACTAAGCACTCTAATCGTTCTTCTCTATGAAGAAACAGTGCTAAGAGTATTGAGTGTGCTTATCAGTCTAGGGAGTCCAGTGTTGGTGTCGCGGCCGACGTATCCATATAGTAGGACCCTGACCTCTGATTTCCCACTCAGTGCACGAAAACATTGATTGTGTGTGTGTTTCAAAAGTTTTATTTGTGATTACATTATGTCGTCTCACCAGGTATACTGTTTTAACAGTGGAGAACTTGTTTCTATTCAGTATGGCCCACGAAGGCAGCCAGCTAGGGTTCTGAGTTGCATATGAGATGGTATCCCACCAAGCAATGAGGCATCAGTACAGGGCCCCATCACAGCGGAGGCACCAGTGGTACCACTGCCCACTGGGCCACTGATACCACCATCCCCAGCAGTAGAGAGTGCATGCCTCCTGAGTGCGTTTCATGAGTTCCAGCGACAGAGTCCGCCCAGCTTCCGCAGAGAGATGAACCCTCAGACAGATGAAGATTGGCTGGAGGCTATCATCAGGGTTTTCAGATTAGTAGGGACATCGACTGACCTTATGGTGATCCTTTCCACGAGTCTCCTTCATGCAGTAGCAGGTAGATGGTGGATCATGATGCTCCAGGTGCATGACGAGACATCCCTACTTTTGAGAGACTTCGAGAGTCTCTTCCTCTTGGAGTTTGTTCCAGCCACCCTTCATGCGGTACAAATTCACGAGTTACTTCATCTGCAGTAGAGAAGCATGATAGTAGCTCAGTAGTCTTCGAGTTTTACTGACATCTCACGCTACTCCACAAACATGGTACGCAACCCATTCTTCAGGGCTTGGACCTTTGAGTAGGGACTCAGACATGAGATCGTGGCTTCGATGATCTCCCTCAGTATTCCGAAGTAGGCAGGAGTAGTGGAGTGAGACCTTCTTGTGGAGAGCATTCTGGCTGATCTGACACCAGCGACGAGACCCACTGCAGGGAGACACATAGCAGAGACTTTTTCTGCCTGTAGTAGACAGTTGACGCAGAGGTCTAAGTCGACCAGGCCATCAGGTGAGAGACCTTAGGATACAGGTTTAGTTGTGTGGGGCACATAGAATAGAGCCATCTATATGAAGAGAAGGCAGTGATATGCATGTTGTGGGCAGAGTCATATGGCTCAAGAATGTTCGACCCGCCATGTTGACGAGCAGCAGACAGTGGAGGGACCTCCTAGGAAGAGGCATAGGTTTGACTGTAGTGGTCCGCTGGTGGCAGGCGGACAAGGAAGAAGAGTTGGCCAAGTAGCAGGTGGTGGACAACACTTTGGGGCACTACCACCACTACCACTAGGAGAACCACCCCGACCACAGGGAGATTGAAGACATGGGCAGGGTCTACTATAGGAAACCAAGGCCTATGACTACAGTGCACCTAAAATTATTCGAGGTACTATTTGTGTCTACTCTACCCTTGCTGCAATACATATAGACATAGGTGCGAGTCATAATTTTATTGTCTATTCCCTTGTACGGAGCTCAGAGATTCTGATGGAGTCGTTGGCTCGATCCTTAAGGCTAGAGACTCCTACGAGAGCAAAATCAACTATTACGCACTGGTTCTTCCACAGTGATCTTACTCTAGGAGGCAAGAGCTTTGGATGGGATCTTCTTGTAGCGGCGTCGAGGCCTTACGAATTCATCTTAGGTATGGACTAGTTGTCTATATTCTATGCTCATATTGATGGCAGTAGGTGCAATGTGCGGTGTATCCGCATGGATTGGACCAGATCCACCTTCACCGGTTAGAAGGGAGCCTTTGTAGCGCAGGATGGACATACGCAGAGGAGATGGAAACTGATCACACATCTTTTGTCCAACCTCATCCATGCCGAAGTTGATGTGCAAAGTCATAGTATTCCTGTTGTTCTGGATCAGTATGTGGACGTTTTCCCTGAAAACGTTCCAGGACTACCTCCTCGCAGAGAGGTAGACTTCTACATAGACTGGTACCCCGTAACAACATCGATATCCAATCCAGCATATCGGATAGCTCCCGCTGAGCTTCGTGAGATACGGTACAGATGGAGGACTTATAGGGAATGGGATATATTTGGCCAAGTGTTTCACCCTGGGCTTCTCTGATTTTTTTCTCCAAGAAGGCGGATGGGAGATTACGACTGTGTGTCGACTACCATCGCCTAAATCAGGTGACCGTGAAGAACATGTACCCACACCCGAGGATTTACAACCACTTTGATCAGCTCAAGGGAGCACGATGGTTCTCGAAGATATAAATCAATTTAGGCTATCACCGGCTTAGAGTTCAAGATGAGGATGTACAGAAGACAGCCTTCAGGTGTTAGTATGGCCATTACGAGTTCTTGGTTATGCCTTTTGGCATAACAAACGCTCTAGCGGTGTTCATGTGTCTCATGAACAGGATCCTCCAACCTTACCTCTATCGTTTTGTTTTAGTTTTCATTGATGACATGCTAATTTACTAGAATACTAAGGAGGAGCATGCCTACCACTTGCGGGTTTTACTAGATACACTCCAACAGCACCATCTTTATGGTAAGCTCTCAAAGTGCCAGTTCTAGATTCTAGAGGTTCACTTCTTGGGATGTGTCATCTCGGAGACTGGAGTTGCAGTGGATCTAGCGAAGATCAAGGAAGTACTTTATAGGGAGCCACCCAGGAGCGTGATGGAGGTGCGGAGTTTCCTATGTCTGGATGGATACTATCAGAGATTTGTGCCAGACTTCTCTAGAGTTGCGACACCACTTTTAGCCTTGACGAAGAAGGGGAAACCCTTTGTGTGGTCAGAGAGATGCTAGCAGATCTTTCAGGAGCTGAGGAAGAGATTGAACAATGCTCCCATGTTGATGCTATAAGAGGAGGGCATAGGGTATGTAGTTTACTACGACACATCAGGGACCGGACTTGGGTGTGTCGTGATTCAAGAGCGAGCAGTGATCGCGTATGGTTCATGGAAGTTGAGACAGCATGAGAAGAACTACACTACACATGACTTGGAGTTAGCAGTAGTGGTCTTCACCTTGAATATGTGGTGGCACTATCTGATGGGAGAGCACATTAGAGTCCATTATTCCCAACAGAGTCTCAGGTACATCTTCTCGTAGAAGGAACTGAACCTGAGAGAGCAGTGATGGATCGAGTTCCTCTAGTAAAATGACTTTGAGATAGTCCATATCCGTGGGAAGGGGAACATTGTAGATGATGATCTCAGTAGGATATCAGGCATTCAGTTTCTAGGAGAGGTGATGGGGTAGCTAGCCATATTACTGATATCCTTTGTAGATATAGATGGAGAAGCCTTTCATCAGTCTCTCATAGTCACTCCTCTACTTCTTCAGCGAGTCAGGGAGGCACAGCGTGGGGAAGTTGACTATGAGACGCGCCATGCTCAGTTATCCTCGGGGCAGAATCATGATATATTTTCTAAAGGAGGGGATCACATCATCCTCTTCAGTAAATGTTCTATGGTACCGGTTTCACTATAGGAGGAGGTGATGAGGGAGTTCCACACTTCCCCTCTAGTGGTACATTCAGTAGTATAAAATATGTATCAGGACCTCAGATGGAAGCACTGGTGGCCAAGTATGAAGAAGGATGTAGTGGAGTTCGTTTCACGATGCCTCACATGTCTGTAAGTGAAAGCAGAGCAACAGGTACCAGCAGGCTTGGTACATCCCTTAGAGGACCCAAAGTGGAAGTGGGATGTGATATCCATGGATTTAGTTATGGGGATTCCAAATACATCCAGGGGACAGAACACTATATGGGTGATCGTATACCGACTAACCATGTCGTCCCACTTCTTACTGATCAAAGAGCAGGGCTCAGTATAGAGCATGATATTCCTCTAGGTTCATTAGATCATACAGCTTCATAGTGGGCCATCATCTATCATTTCCGATCGAGATTCTCATTTCACTTCCCGGCTATAGAAGGGGTTACAGGAGGCTTTTGGGACAAAGCTACATCTGAGTACTACCTTCCATCCTCAGACGGATGTCCAGACTAATAGAACCATTCAGAATCTTGAGGAAATGCTTTGTGCATATGTCCCTGACTTTGGTCTCAGCTGGGAGGATCACCGACCCTTGGTGGAGTTTGTGTACAACAACAGCTACCACTCCACCATCAGGATGACACCATACAAGGCACTGTATGACTGACATTGGTATATCACCTCTGTACTAGACTGTCCTAGGGGAGTTAGCACTTGTATGACCAGAGATGGTGTAGGCTACGATGGAGAAGGGGTAGATCATCCAGGAGCAGATGAAGACTGCACAGAGCAGACAGAATTCTTATGCTAAGAAGAGACAGAGACCACGGGAGTTCGAGGATGGAGACCATGTTTTCCTATGGCTCTCACCTCAATGAGTTCTACAAAGATTTTGTAGGGGCGGCAAGTTATCTCAATGTTTCATCCGACCATTCTAGGTCCTCAGTAGAGTATGCGAGGTGGCTTACCGCATGGCCCTTCCACTTCAGTTTCACCGGGTGCATGACGTCATCCACGTATCTCAGCTGAGGTGATACGTGCACAACCCATCCCACATCATCGGCCATGGGGAGCTGGACATCGATGATGGGGAGACATTCAAGGAGGCCCCGGTGGTGATCGAGGATCAACATGAGTGAGTCCTACTTGGGCATTCGATTCCTCTAGTGCGCATTCGCTGGCAGCACATGAACCTCCCTGAGAGCACTTGGGAGCGGGAGGATCAGATGCAAGCTCGGTACCCCCATTTGTTTCCTAAGTGTGTGTTATAGATTTATGGGGATGTAAATACCTGAGGTGGGAGTAATTAAAAGACTCAGAAATTTCATGGAAATATTTTTTGTTAAATACTTTGAAATTTTACGAGTCTATGGTTTTTGACGGCACTTGATTCCAAGGCTCGGTGTGCCTGGAATCAATTTCTGATGTTTTTTTGGGGTACGTTTAGTAAAAGTACGTGAGGGTTTTTCTATTTTTTTAACCAATTCTCGGAATTGAAATCTAAGGGCACTGATGAACTCGCATCACCGATATTCGCCTAAGGGGACCTTTACCAAAGTTGTGTTTTATGCGGGTTGAAAATTAATTTTTGGGGATTTAGAATAAAATATATAAAATTTGTAGTACACAATATTATTTATGGATGGTGGTTATTTCCTCCCAAGGGAAGTTAGAGGTGGGGCCCACACCCACATAACCTCCCATGAGAGGATTTAGTGTGGTAGGACCCTCACATGCCCTATACCATTCATTTCCTCATAACTCCCCATTACCCCATTAACACCCCCCTTTAATTAATTTATTAACTCCTCTCTTTTAAATTTTAACTCCCCACCTCCCTCTCATTATGTTTTCCAACACAACTAATTAATATCCTTATTAATTAATTGGAACACCTCCTCTTTTGAATTATTTTTAATTGCATGGAATTTCTTTAATGTTGGAGAAGTCTATTATTAATATTGTCATATAAAATATTTTTGGTGGGGGAACCTTTGGAGAATTTGAAGAGCTTCATTCTTCAATGAAGAACATAGTCATTCAAACGAATAACCACTGATGAAAGAAAATCATCTCCTTTGACCTTCGGCCAATCTAAAGGAGAAGGAGTCGCCCATAAGGAACACCGACGACGCACTATCCTCATCTCCTTATTCCCCGATGTAAACGAGTTGACGCCGTCTCCCCGGGACACCGATTTCCACGATGCCCGACTACGACGAACCTTATTTCAAGGTAAGGATTTATTATAATTTCTAAGTGAATAAATTAACTCGTTTGTGTTGAATTATTTGGAAAAACATTGGTCCAAATGATACCGCCTAACGTGGGGTGTGTGGGCCGAATGAGCATGGCCCAACGATCCTCCGTAGTTGTTTTTATTTGCGATGGAGACCATGTTGGAAAGGTGGTGACGAGCAAATGCGGAGACCATGCACCGGCTGCGTGCGGATGAACCGCGGCCCGCAACCGTGGGCTGCTCGGCTGAAGGAGAACCAGCCAGCTAAAGCTTGGTGGGCCGAAGGGAGACCACGGAAACACAAGGGTTGTCGCGCTGCGGAGAACCGTATCCCGCGGTACGCGGGCTGCTTCGGCGGCGAACCGTCCGGCTCGTCAGCCGGCTGGGATGAAGGAGTCGCGGCACCCACTAGTGTCGCGCTGAAGGACCGCAGCCCGCACGTATAGGCCACTCACGTCGGCAAGACCGGCTGGCTTCGACCATCCAAATAAGAGGGCAGCGTCGCTTGGTACCGTCGGTTTGGGAGACCGGGGGTGTCGTCCCCCCCCCCCCCCTTGAAGTGCTCGTCCATCGGTCCAAGCCGCTCGGCCAGCCGGGTCAAGCTGCGGTCGGCCAGGCAGGGTCGCATCGTGTCGGGCAAGGTCACGCCCCCTCTGGCCAGGCCATGCCCCACCGAGGCTAGTCGCACACTTCACTATGATGGTACGACCCCCTACTGGGTCGGACCCGCCGAATCAGGTCGGGTCGAGCCGCCATCCTACTGGACATAACGGGTCGGTCCCATTTTCACTTAAACATAAATAACTGAAAGACTGTGCATCCTATCGACGCGGCGTCTGCAGTATTGGGACCCTCGCGATGAACCGGTCCTTTTTAAAAGATGAAACTTTGGGGTACATAATCTATAAACTTTGTGATAGTTGATGTATCGACCCCTTTGCTCGAGGAGCAGACCCTCTCAGAATCGAGCGTGCTGTGTGCGGGAACCCTAGAGTTGACTCTGACTACGCCGACTACCGTACAGGATCCACTGTGGGTTAGATGTTGAAGAAAATCATAACGCAACCCTCAGTGGGTTCGACAATGATGACAATATTACTGAAATCCTCTGAGGGTTCGACGACGATTACATCTATACTAGAATCCTCTGTGGGTTCAAAAGCGATGACTATTATTCTTGTATCCTAAGTGGGTATGACAGTTTGACTTTTGTACTAGTATCCTACATGGGTCTGACAGAGTAGCTGGTCTAGTATCATACGTGGTCCCGACAGCTTAGCTGGCCTAGTATCCTACGTGGGTCTGATAGCTTAGATGAATCTGTGACTACATCTGATCATCTTTATCGCTATACGAAAGATGTATACCTATGTTAGATGAGTCTTGACATTCAATCATTATCATCGATGTGATTGACTTCACTCCTATGTGGACTGGGCTATGCTTGAACTCAATTATTGGAGCCAAACTGGATTGATAACATAGGTATATGTATGGGCATATACCTATGTTGATTTGGTTGATACTTCATGATTGTAACTTTTTTTGGGGTTTATCCTTTGTGGATTCTGTGAGACATTTGGGGGTCTTGGGGTCCCTACTGAGTATCGTTATACTCACCCATTCATGGGCTATGCCCGCACTTCATTGTGTTGGTTGCAGACGACAGACAGTTTTGACGGAGGCTGAGAGCAAGCCAGGACCGGATGGCACCTAGAGGAGGACCACAGGGTGAGACGATACACGGAGCGGACCGATTGACGTGGAGTGCTGAGGTGGAAATATGTACCTACCATTCAGGTAGCATTATCGGTTGATGTTCCAGGAGCTTACCTTTTTAGCTGTTGTCCATTTTTCATTTGTATTAGCTTTCCGTTGTGCCTGTACTTTACAGTTGGGTTTGTATACTAGCCCATTTACTTTTTAGAACATACTTTTGTACACAGTTCTGGTTAGTAATTACTTTAGTTGCATACTCTGTTGTGTTTGTTTACTTTCATAAAGGCAATGCCTTACCAGTATAGGGATTTAAGCCTTTACTGCTAGGCGCCATCCCCTGGCCTATGGAATGTAGGTTTGGGGTTCTCACGGCATGGGCCCTGAGGACGGGTCGTGACACATACATCGTAATCTATAAATTTTCATTATATATTTCACAACTGGATATCTCATTTCATGATGTTCATTCTTATTGTATGTTTTAATGTATTAATGGTGATTCTAAAGAGATATGATGATCAAGTTGATAGCTTTGTTTAGAATATATAAATATTTTTTATTTATTGGACTTTAAATTTATTCAATTATAACATATGTAATCATCTATGTAATGAAATCTTCCTTGGTGTGTAATATTTTGATTCACGTATCATTGTATTAAAATTACACTAAAATGTTTTATTTGTTTGATTAATGTCTATTTTTTATTTATTTAAAACTTAATTAGAAAAAATTAATATAATTAAGATATGTATTAATTAATTATAGAAAAATGATTTAAGGAAAACATATGTGTCCTAAATCCTGGGGGTGTAACATTAACCCTTAAATAATTTTCAACCAATTAATTTTAATTATTACTAACTAATGGAAATAGTTATGGGTATGAATGGGGATATAATTTCCATCACATTTTTCTGTGTAATAAAATTTAACTGATATATTCTTTTATAAAAGCCATATATTGATATACCCAAAATTTGATACACATTTTCCTTTTCAACTATCTATAGGTATTATGTTTTTTTAGAGAATACCATTCCATTAAATTATTTTCATGAACCTATTTAGAACAATACACAAAAACAAAAATGGGTTTGTAAATATTTAATAATGTAATAATAAATGATCATATGAATTTGAAAACTAAATCTTAATATGTATTTTACTATGAAAACATGTTTTCAACCTATGATAGTTCCATATAAACTATAATATTATTGTTTTAATAAATAATACCTTTTGACAGACCTTAGATATGTATCGTAATTTTCCTCTTAGTTTCTCTAACATAACTACTTAGATATTAAATTATTAGTATCCATTTATATTCATCCTAATGGATCACTAATTAAATGTTAATCAACTACTTCATATCCCTTAAAATCTTCAGACCAGGTCTGTAGTTAGTCCCATTAATTTTGAATTGAGTGAAAATTGGGTTAATAATCTACCATTGTTTTCTAGTTTTGTTTACCCTAGGACCATATATTCTAGAACATGTGTCCACATGTTCATATACATATATGTAGGTCATTTTTAATAAACCATAGACACTATAATTTACCAAATTTTTTGAATTTTTTCATATATTTTAACATATTAATAGGGTTTTCACTAACTTTATCTTTTCTGTAACTGCAAAAATATATTAATCCACACTATAGTATAAATTGAGACTCCCAAATCCAACGTTTCTAGTTTTAGTGGAGAAAATAAATTATACACTTTTTTTCATATAGACTATGATGACCTAATAATAAATATCATTTTACTTATAATATCATCATTAGAAAAATACATCGAAAAAATAGTATCATAATTCCAGAACACAAATGATATGTTCCATTACTATTTATCTAGAGAAAAAATCATATTTGACATAATTCAAAACATTTCTCCAAAATTTTCAATACAAGATGACATTAAATATTTCCTATATTTCATACTCATCTTCATAATTAGAGGTATGAAAAACTAATAATTTGTGAGATCTAACTCTAAGTGACTGGAAAATATATCATTTTTTCAATGTGTAATAGTTCATAAGATTATTATAAAACATGATCATCTGAGAACTATCAGCTAATAGGTAAAATTCAACAATATGTGTTTCATATAAGTCATCATAGAAGGAGAAATAACATTAATTGATCAGTCATATACCAGAGAGTGAGTGTTTAGAATCCAGGGACAATAATCGAGATCCATAGATAATTAAAATGAATGTTACAATGAAATGTGGTGTATAAATAAGAATAAAAAATCACATTATTATTAAAGTAGTTAACTACATCAATTCTATACTCAATATTCTAATCATATATATCCATATCATGTCCACAGTAAATTTTTTGAAAATAGATGACAACATCATCTTCAAGCTCAATCTTATGAAAATAGAAAATTTATAGTCACATACAATCTCAAACATATTAATATAGATAACATAAAATTAAGATGAATCTTAAATATATGAAAATATGTTACTACTAATCAGATCTATACTCTATATAAATATTTCATTATATATAAAATAATGAACAGTGCCTTAGAGGTATATATTAGACCATGATCATCTCATAATAATAATCAATATTCATGATTTCAATATAAAATCAGTGATGAATCATATCATTAATATCCCATGGGATGATAATTATTTTCATAACAATTCAACATTTTATCATATAATGTGACTTTATTAATTTCATTTCTTGATACAAAAAAATAAATTAACCAATGTAGTATTTAAAAATTAAAATGTCATTGATATTTAGAATAAACTCCAAAGGATAATGACAACTAAGAGATAATGAGAAAAATTAAAGAGAAATTTGAGGATTCAAATAAAACACTTGACATCATTGTTATAAAATAATATTTAACTAGCAACATAAAAAGTGATCACATTTTGATAAAATTATATGAAAACTTTTTAAAACATTATTTAGTATTATATCCCAATAATAAGACCAAGAAAAATGGGAAAAAATCTAATAGAAATGTGTAGTAGAAAATATAACATTTGAATTTGAATTGAAATACCATTTTTATATTTACCAAATAACATTCTATAAATCCTTGTCAAAAAATCGAATAGTAAGACTTTATTTATAAATTTAGAAAAAGGGTGTTATTAATATAAACATAAAAAAAATTGTTCTAAAAAAATTATAAAATTGTTTTTTGCAAAATAAAATGGAAATTAAAGATAAATACCCATTAAATTAGATGGGAATTTTTCTTAATAATTTTTAATTTTAATTGAGAAATAATTACATCAAAATAAAATAATTCATGTAATAAATTATTCAAAATTATTTCATTAGAAATAAATTTAAATTCATTAAAATATTACATGAGGTACATTATAATTCAATCATATGGGTGAATTTCCAAAAGTTATAATTACAATCATTCTGAATAACGGTCATAATTAAAATTTCTACTATTTTTAAACTAAATTTTCAAGAATGGGATAAGTTTGAGTACAAAAAAAATAATAGCGGTATAAAATGATGGAGTCTAATGGAATGACCTCGAACTAAGTCAACTCTTTCACAGGAAAACCAATTTAATATGTGAAATCTTGTGATGGATGGTCATGTGAGGCCATCTAGAAATGGAAATATTTTACATTTTGAACTCACAATATGTATGAATAATATCCCTATGATTGTTGATAATTCTTATGCACTTATGGATGATATATGAAACGAAACATCTGGTTGGGAGAACCACATAAATAATTGAATATAGTTTTGTGGTAAAATTAAACTGTCCAAAGTTCAATATTGTTCTGCCTAAAAAGGAAGGGTTCTATCAGTATCTCATGATATTACTCCTAAAGAGAATCTTCACACCCAAATAATGTAGTTAAATAAATATGAACATAACCCCTTCTATCTAAACACTCATCACCCCTTGTATAATGACTATTCTATGTGATCCTTCAATGTTACAATTGAGTCTCGATCTATGCAGGAACCATCAGATCCACCTACCTTGGTAAGCAATAGGGGATGTGAGAAGAGTATGTCCATTGGACAAAAAGGTTCTGAGTAAAGGGGCATCATCCCATGTATTTCATGGATAAGAGAAAACAATCAAAAATGTTATTATTGTATTGATTAGATCCATCTTCAAATAGGAAGTAAATTTATACTGCACTTTATTCCTTTCTTCGGGGTTATTCTCGATCTCCTCATATCACCTATGTCTACTCATTCTTTGTGCTTGAGTTTTTAGTTTATTTCTTATATTTATAAATTCATTTAATTTCCCATGTCGTGAAACTACTGTAGAATTTTCATGGGTAATGTTTTCTTACTGGAAAGTGATGTGTGGTTTTAATGTGTCTTATGAAAAACAATTTCAATGAAAATTGTTTTATTAGCATTGTGCAAATTGAAAATGTAACCATTACTTTCCCTTTGAAATGCTAATGTCTCACTAAAAGATTGACTTCAGTTTTGAGAAATGAATAATGGAAATGACTCATACATCCCTTTTTAGTAACATGTATAAACCCTTAATTTTATATATTGAAGTTAAAACTTGAATTTGATGATTCTTTTTTAAAGGTAATGCATTTGGGAATCGATTACTTGGGAACAACTACTGAGTTTTAAAACTCACTCATATAAATTATTATTGTTTATGCTAAGGTGTAGTTTTCAGTTTGATCTTGATCGTCATGGGTGATATTGAATCTTAGGATCGGGAAGTGACCCACCGAGTCACGTGGAGTTTAATGGTTATCAATTCTGGTTAATTTTTCATTTCATTTTTTACTTAGTTATTCTGTTCCATTTTATATTTTTTGGGCTGAAATATTATTATTCAATTGTTTTTTGTTTATTTATATTGGGGAAAATCATTCCAATCGCCACCCTGTAGATTCCCTTATCACTTGTTTCTAGCTTGGAGGATTGGTAACACCTCCCAGGCCTTGTCTCGGGCCGACTCGAGTAACATGTTGAGGGCCGACCTAGGTTGGTTCGTTATAAAATGGTATTAGGGGATGGGTTCTTTATAGGACCTAAATTTCAGAGTGCCCTTTTTTAATTGGGTTGTCCATGTATATGGAGTAGGACTATCAGAGCTCGGGTTGTAGGTTCTGGGGAGTGTCTGACCAACACTTTTGTGGTCGAACCATGATTTACCAGGGGAAATCAGGATTCATGGATCATTTGATTTTATGGGTTTCTTTGTATTTGGTAAAATGAAACAAGAGTCAGTCCAATTATCTCAGTGAGCTCATAGGATCTGGCAAGCCATTCGGAGATGAGTAAATGGTCTTGGAAGACTCTTTGTGATAGTGGTTCGATTAGAATATGGCCAACAACCATATGGCCAAGTCACCCATCAACACTTGTTTTCCCCTGTTAGTTGTTTTATGTTGTTTAGAGATTTTGAGATTTTTGACCCTTTGAATAGTACGTTTCTTTTGTTTGTACTTAATGTTGTTTGGGAAGGATTGGTTGTATTATTTAGATTTTAAAATGATTTTTGGTTTGGCAAAAATAATTATTGATTGGTCAAAAATGAGATTTCCAAAACCAAAATGTTGATTCTTTTGAGAGTAAAATGGGTTGTTTTAAAAATTGGAGTTATTTTGGAAAATGTTATAGAGGTTTCACTAGGTTTTTGAAAAATGTGAAATTGGATAATGAATGTTGAATTTGAAAATGTTTTTCTTTGATGATGATCTATGCTATTAAAATTTTTTGGGGTACTTTTTTTATGTTGTTTTAGAAGTGAGAGTGATTAATTTTTTCAACTCTTGGTTTTCCTATTAGTGCTCACATATATGGAAATAGATGTATGTATGAGGTGATTGTTTGGTTATTGGTATATATGGGTCAATGATTAAGCTAGCATAAGAGTGTATATATATGAGGCAAAAATAAATACCAATAGTTGGTGATTGGTTTGTAAGGCCTATAATGTTTTCGGAAAATGTTCTTCAAAAGGTGGGATTTGAATGCTTTAAAATGGATTGAGTTTGTAATGTTTTCTTTTTTGTTTTTTGTGCTTTTAATTTTAGACTTTGGATTTGGTGTGTTGGATGTATGATTGAAATCATGTTTTGAGTTTGGGTAGTTTATTTGAAAATGAGATCTGGAATTTTGATTTGTGATATGTTTTGATTTAGTTTCATGCTTCCTGATTTCAGGTTTCATCCCCACTGAGTTATAAGGGATTTTGAGAAACATATCCATGCATTTATTTCACCACATTCCTTCCATTTTATCATGATGTTCTTCGGACATTTGTTATGTCTATTTTTGGATATGGAGCCTGGTTTTTCTCAATATCAGCAATTTATTTAGAGGTTCCGAGAGTCGAACCCTCCTCATTTCCTTGGGCAGCCGAAATGAGGGAAAGCTAAGGAATGGCTGAGAAATATTAATGAGATCATTTTTTGGTGTAAATATCTAGAATCTCTCAGGTTAGAGATTTCCTCCTTTATGTTGGAATTATTGATTATGGAATGGTGGAAATCTGTTCCTCAGGTCGAACTGGAGAAGGTTTTCTTGTGGGAATGCATTAAATACTTGTTAATCCAGCAATACATCCTAGATTAGGTTAAGACACCTATGGTTTCAGTGATGTATGATCTCGAGTAGGGTGATTCAATGGTGTTGGAATATGGAAAGTGCATCGCTGATCTAGTGCAACATCTCCCAAACCTCGTCAGGGATGAATATTTCAAAGCTGGATTATTTAAAAGTTGTCTCTGAATAGAATTCATCCTAGTTGTGCCTTCATTACCGGATGATTAAGAATAATTCATGACATTGGATGTTCAAGTCAAAGAAGATTTAGTAGCGCCTGGCTAGTTGGGAAGAGGAAAAGAAAGGTCATTATTTTCTCCCTCGCCAGATTCCTCCTATAGGAAGTAGTAATTGTGTTTTCAATGTGGGAAGTCATCGAATATTAATTTTTCATGTCGTGAAGTGCCTAATATCTGTAATACCTATTTTGTTTTAGGTCATTTGTAATGGTTTTTCCAGGGTGGCACCAAGAAGTGACATTGGTCCAGATCCAATCCCTTGGAGAACCTTTAAGCTTAGTTGGATGAATGTAGCACTAACGCAAGAACAATCGGAATATTTTCTTTTGTTGAAAATTCCTTTTTTTAATTATTATAACCTATGGAGTTATCTTTTTTTTTGGGTGTGAAGGATATTATTATAGGTCCTTTGGAAATTTTTTTTAATGGGAATGTCTTTGTAGTTTTTTTAATTTTGCTGATGTAGAATGGTGGTGTTTGTTGTCCCTTGTTTGTTTCTTGAGGTTTTTCTGGCCTTCCTTACGATTCGAGAGTTATTCCAATTTTTAAATCCAATGTTTTTCTGGAATCCTAATATGGTCTGGATTCCAGCCTGGGATGAAATCGTAATGAATCCAAATTCCTGGTGTTCTTGATTGGGCACTTTCTTGTTTCCTCTCTGCCTAACCACTATTATAGTTGGTCAACTTGTATAGTTGGTCATGTAATGAAAGCTTGTAGAGATCCGGATCATTTAATGACTAGTTTCTTCATTGGTTTCAGTGTTATGGGTCGGGTTGTTCTTTTTGGGTTGTGTTTAGAAGTGATTGAGTCTTTATTGTCATTTCATTATTTTTGATTGAACTCTTTGGTCTTTTGCAATGTCTTATTTGGGTGTGTGAGTCTTTTGAGGAAGGTCTTGTAGTATTTTTTTGTAATCCATAGTTCTGGGCACTGAACGAAATAGAGTGTTGGTTCATTGGTATTTGAGTTTTCATGTTTTCCTTAGTTGTAAATCAACTTTTCTTTGGTTTTGATCAATTGAATCTCTTGGGATATTCTAGGGGCAAAATTTTTCTTGGTGTGGGGAATTCTCACACCCCTACCCAACACTTCGAGGGGATTTTATTTATTTTTGAGTTTCCATTTTAATTATCTTCATTTTTTAGTTTTGTTTTTTAAATAAAAAATTAAATCATTTATTAAAAAATTAAACTAGAATTAATTAAATAAATAAAACTAATCTATCCTATTGACCCCCCCCCACCACACATCATGGCCCTTCCCCTTTCCCTCTTACCTCGTGACTCTGATCCCCCTTCATCTAATCATGTGATGCTGACCCCCACCACTCCCAAACCTCTGTCCTCACTTCCTCCTCCCAGCGAACCTCCCTCTCCAAGGTCTTCTCCCTTCGGTGGCCCCCACTCTTTGTGAGCCTCATCGACACCTCATTTGATATGTATTTCTTCTTCAATTCTTTTCTTCCTTAGCTGAATCCTAGGACATGGTTTGACTGGGATTTGTTGATTTCTTCCACTTATATGGTGTGAAGTGGGTCTTTTGGGTCTTCCTCGTGCGGATTTCGGCATCTATTTCCAAAGGTAAATCATTTCTTCACATTATAGTTCATTCGTCTTCATTTGAGGTTGATTTCTTTTATCGTAATACATATTTATTTAATTTTAATTTATTGTAAATTTTATATGGGTAGTGAAATGTGTGAATTGGTAGTGTTTCAAAATTTTTATGGGTTGTAAATTAGTTCTTGAAAAATTAATGACTATGTGTTGTGATATTGTGTATTAATGTTTCTGGAAAAGCGTTTTATGTCTTGTTTGAAATGTGTGAGTTATGTTTTAAAAGTCACTTGAGGTGTTTATTTGTTTGAAATGTCTTTTTAATGAAGAGTGTAGTAGTTTTGGAATGTATGTGTTGTCATGTATTTTTACTTGTATATTTTTTATTTGGTTAGTTATTAAAAGGGGATTTCTATTTAATTGGTTGGGAATGTGTGTGTTTTTTAGGTGTAAATCATTTTTTTCTTCTTTAAAGGGTATTATGAATTGTTTAAATGGATTATTATATTTTTTGAGTGATGTGAAATATGTTTTAAGAGGGTTTTATATGCTCGTGTGTTGGGTTCGGTTTGTGTATCGAAAATTGGTTATGATTTGTCTGAGTGTCTTAGTGTGGTGTTTCGTGGGAAATTTTTTGAGGGTTTTTTGTGGCTGTGAACCTTGTATTAATTGCACATAAGGTGTGGATGATTTTGGAAATTTTTTTTTGAAGGAAAATAAAATATTTTACATGTGAACTTTATTTTTATTTTTCAATATCAATTGTAGATGGTTTTAATGGTTAAAGTCATGGTTTTTAAATTATATTTTTAATGCAAGGTTTTACCAAGGGGCTTGGCCCATGGTTTTGGTTGATTTCATCCACCCATCTTAATTGTTTCATTTTTATTTAGAGTTTTTGGTAATCTTTGATTCTCCTTCAGGTTAATTATATTGTTTGGGGTCTTCACGATGGGTTTAACACACATACATAGATACATATACATATATATATTTAAATCCTATTTGAACATATTCCCTCATAGTGTGGGAAATATCTATATTAGATTAAGGGGAATATATATAGGGGGTATGTGTGCACAATTGTTGGTGGTCTTCATCAAAGGCATCGGGTGCCGAGTTTTTGGTCTTGGACTACTCCCTTTTGATGTAAGTTTCACTATTCATTTTCTTTTAAATTAAATTATTATTTGATTCATGCATTTCGCACCATTATTTAATGTTACATAAATATTTTGTGATTTAAATTGGTGAATTGGGTTTCTTAAATGGGTTTCCAAGTGCGTTCCTGGTTACAAAAATGGTGTGCATGTGACTCATTATGAAATGGTTTGGCATGAGGAAAAAACTTTATGTGAGGCCATGTTGGAACTTTTGTAAATTTATTTATCTCTATAAAGCACTCTTTGGATGTGGTTCGATATCTTTAGTTGAGTTCTATATTTTGGGGTTCTGCTATGTATGACTCCCATGTGATAAATTGTAGAATGATGAGGTACATATTTCTTACGGTGACTCAGGGTGTTCCCTATTGAGATTCATTATTAAATATAATATGATTAGTTGCTTGACTAGCATTGGTAGGCCCACCCCTTTCTAAATACCTGAGACATAGGAACCTAGAATATTGAGAGAATATTCTAATAATTCTTTCTAAACTGGGAGGTTATGGTACTGACCAGTGGCCCATTGTAGAGGGATATGTTTGGGTTTATTGCTATGGGATTTTCCATCGGCCTGCCAGAGAAAGGATAGCCAAAATGTTTTGGGCATTTTGATATCATCATGTGTGACACGAAAACAAGGACGATGTCTCATGTATTGGGGTATTCTGGATTACTCTCGATCTCCTGTGTTCACCTATGTCTACTCGTTCTTAGTGCTTAATTTTTGAGTGCGTTACTTGTATATATAAATTCTTTCCACTACCCATGATGTGAAACAACTTTAGCATATTCTTGTGTAATATTTTCTTACTATAAAATGATGTGTGGTCTTAATGTGGCTTATGAAAAAAATTTCAAAGAAAATTGTTTTATTCTTTTTGTGAAAATTGAGAATGTAAGCATCATTTTCCATTTGAAAATTCTAATGTCTCACTACAAGATAGATATGGGATTTGTGAAATGAATAAATGAAATGACTCATATTTTCTTTGGAGTAACATGTAGAAAGCCTTAATTTTATATATTGTAGTTGAATCGTAAAATTGATGATTCATTTTTTAAAGGTAATGCATTTTTGAATGAATTACTTGGGAACACCTACTGTGTTTTAATACCCACGCTTATACTTCATTCATGTTTTTATTCTCAGGTGCGGGTTTCAGTTTGATCTCGATCATCATGGATGATGTTGTATATTCGTATTAGGGAGTGAACTGTAGGTTCATGTGGAGTTTAGTGGTCATCTAGTCTGGTCAGTTGTTATTTTTTGTATTTGTTTAGTTATTCTATTCAGTTTATTTATTTTTGGGATGCCTTATTATTATTCCAATATTTGTATTTATTTATATTAGGCAAAATCATTCTCATCATCACTCTGTTTATGCCCTAGGTACTTGTCTCCATCCTAGGAGGATTAAGAACCCCTCTTAGTCCTGGTCATGGGGTAACTCGAGTGACTAGTTTAGGGTCGACATGGGTTGGTTTATGACAAAACAACCTTGTAGAAATGATCAATACGGAGCCTGGATGATGAAATATGGGGTTCCAGTATAGTCTATGTAAATAATTGTATACAAATTCCATGAAAAAATTCTATAATATTAGATTTCATTTCCATGAAATAGTTAGAAAGGTATAAGCTTGTTTTGTCTTAGTACAACACTTACCTTCTCCAGTAACAATAATCCTCTAGAATTTTGTTGTAGAGTGAACAGAACTTACTGAATGAAGATAAAGTCAACAAAAATCATTTAATATCTAGTAAAATGTATATACAATTATATTGAAATAGATTAAATTAATTGCAAAAAAAAATCACCATAATATTAAAAAAACACAATGTTTCATAGATCATGTGACACACAAAATAGAGTTTAATCAAAGCACACTATAATATAAAAAAAATTATTAGTAAAAAATTATTTATATAACAATGTCATTAAATTGGTGTAAATTAATAGTACTTAACTTTTTATGAAATATTAATAAATATCCTTTCTGAGATAAATTAAATTAAAAATTATTAATAAATAACATACCATATTTAATAATAATATTTTATTCAACAAAAATATGTTTTTTAAAAAAAATTATTGTTTTTTTTAAATATTATAATTATTTTTTAAAAAATTTAAACATTTATAATTATAAAAATATAAAAAAATTGAAATCATAATATTATTATTAAATTGTATTAAAATGTTTTAAATTTTATGAAAGTATTTTATTTTAATGAATATTGAAGAAATCAATTTTTGGTAAATAATCATCCATTAAATAAAATTAAACAATTTAAAAGTATAATATAAAATTTTCTTTTATTTGCAATTAAAATATGTAAAATTTATTAATATAAAATAAATTTAATTCTATTTAGACCATATTTATACTATATTTTAATATATATATATATATACGATTTTAAACACATTTTTTTGAAAACTATTTTGAAGTCAAAAAATTTAGCCATTATAACTAATTAAAATAACCAATAATGATAAAAGAATTGAGTTATATATATATATATATTATCAATATTTATTTATTTATATTCAGATTATTATTAGTATATATCAATTAGTAATTATTATTACATCTTTTCCTTGAAAAATGTATTTCATGAATAAACCATTTTTTGATAATTCTGGGGGTCTCATTTTAAATTACATTTTTCTACTAATATAAATTGAGTATAATAAATTATATACATTATTTATTTATTTTTATTTATATTATGTAATAAAGTCAGGTAAATTTATTCTTATTATGAAGAGTAAATAATTTAAAATTATGTTACCACGAGTAATGTTAAGATTGATTTATTGAATTGTTTAATCTAATAGGGAAAATATAAAAAATTATTTAGAAATGATTATTTTAAATTTTAGTGTTTTTTAATATTTATATATCTTTTTCAATAATTTTTCTACAATTTTTTAGGTTTAGTTCTTTGGACTTAATTCCCATTATTGATTAGTTTTCAGTATTTAATTGATTTCCAATCCTCTTCCCTTAAATAAAAGAAACCCTGCTCCTCTCTATTCAACATTTATAACCCCATTGTTTCTAAAAATAACATCCAAATTCCATTAATTAAATACTATAACATGTCTTAGAGGTTATATTTTTATCAAAAATCCATTCTTTCGAGTCTTTAGGTATAATTATGAAGATGTGGTTCAAAGAAGAGGTAATGTTTTTAATAAATAACTGTTGTTTTATTTATTTTTCTACATTCATAATATCATACGTGATAATTTTCATATAATTACATTAATATCTATGATATAATAAAATTTTATTATGTTAATTTCAAAAACTACATACATAAATTCTTTTAAAAATGTGTAATGAAATTGTTGTTTCTATGTTTATAGGGCTACCACCTCACAAACTGGATTAATTACTTTTTCATCATCTTCTCAACTGGAACTTTAGGAAGATTTATTAAATTTTTATATATTATTTCAATGAAATATTAATCCTTATTTATATTTAATATATCATATTCTTTTCTAACTTAACATCCATTGAAAATCACTACATCGTTCATGTGTACGGTGGACTACAGCCTTGTGAAGAAATGTGATTTTTTTATTACTTCATCACAGTGCAGGTCTTTATAAGTGTATTTAAAATATTTATATGATATTTATGATATTTTTATCATACAGGGAATAAAAAATAGCACTTAACATAATTCCATCGTGATTATTGAAAATTCGAAATGCTACACTGGCATGTTTACGACCTACTGTCTCTATGATAATAATGTAATTAATTTTTCATAACAATAATTGCTTATAATTGTATAAAGTTTAATTTATGTATAGAAATTATAATAACATTATTATTATTTTTCTAGATATGATGTAATAATAACCCTTTTAATAATGATCAACATATTGATAATATTATGAAATTATGAATTAAGCGTCCTAAAAATACTTAGCATAGACATAACTGATTGTGTAACTAAAAAATAATTAAAATAAGTAAAGTCAATGGTTTATGTTTAATGGATTGATAATTTAAAATATTATTAATAATGAAAAAAATTATATAAGAACATTATACCAATGATAAAAGACATATATGATAAAACTTGGACTACTGGTAAGGGAATTCTCATCTATCATTTACTTTTGTGAGACATATTTCATATTAACCTCTTTTTTGTAGTGTATAAACAGACCCATTGAATATAATATAATTAATATCATTATATTAATGTTATTTTATGTTTCATTATAACATAGTTATTTTACAGGGCTTATGAAAATGTATAGTCAAAAGTGGTAAGGGTTTCTTCTTAAGAAAAACTATATTGAGACACATCTTATTTTGTGCGTCTAATTAATTATAAATAGTGTATATAAATTATCATTACATAATATTTCATGAATAGTTCAAAAATCATGATATTATATGTTATAATTTATATACTACAATAATGGTAAATTTATTAACCAAAATATAACAAAGCATTAGGGTTTTATATTTTAATCTCATTTTAATAGGTTTGGTTTATAATTGAATTTTAGTTATAAGAAATTAGTACATAATTTATTAGTAGAAAACATTAAATTTATTATCCACTATTTGGTTAAAAAAATTAATGTATTTTTAACATTTATATATTTTTGGTACTTAATATGATTGAGAAATTGGTTTCAATATAATTTGAATTTATTTATCTCTTTAGTGAGAAATATATTTTCTTTCATATCCGTGATTTCTAAAACAATTTTCAAAAATATTTTTAGCATTCACCAAAATATTAATTAAATAAAATTGTACCGGTTTATTACTTTTTCACAATGGTTTGAACTAAATAATCTTCTCATTTTTTGAATGTTACAATTTTTTTGAATTTCTGAATAGTGTGATAAGAGTTTTTCTCTCAAATAATTTAAAATATAAGAAATTACTGACCTTTATATCCACTCAAATCATTTAAGATTAATTTATATATTTCTAGGATTGTATTTCAATTTTTTATGTAATTTGGAAATTTTTTGATTTTGGTGAAGTGATTTCAAATTGAAATGCGTGATTCCTTCAAGAAGTACTCCATATAATATTTTTTACATATGTTCATCAACAAAGTCAAAATTTCATGTTATGTATATATTCTGAATTCTGTAAATATGTATCTCACTTATATACCCATAATATTCTCCCTTATGATGATATGTTAGTAAAGTTATAATTTTCATGTATCAATTGTCTTCATTATGAAATTTCTCTTGATTATGATATTATATAAGATTTTGTGACCAATTTATTTACCTAGTTTTTTCTTATGTTTATTTCATATAATGGATTTAATTTATGTTGAAAAATAAATCATAATACTTTTATGAGGGGTGCACCTCTATAGCACTCTGATGCATTGGGTATTGTTTTTCGTGTCGTGAAGAATCATGTATAGGATTTGGGAATAAACATAATCCATTATAGAACTTATTATATCTTTGTTTATTGTATATAAAGATATCCATGACAAATGATCATGTTATGTTTTATGTTTTAGAAATAGTTACACTAATTCCAGTGTCTTTAAATAACAATTTCATTATGTTATGATCTTATGTGATTACTCTTCTTACATCTATTATATGATATCATGTTATATTTTTGTCTCACAAGTTAATATTGCATATCATGATTATTTCCTTACTTTTATTTTTACCACAAAACTTTTGTTAATGTTTTTCCATGGTTATCCCATGCAGTTTTAGGAGATCAAACGTATTTATGATATCATCATGTAGAATAGAATTATTTATTATTTTAACCTCACATTGATGTTTTATATACCAAGTCTTCTAATGACCCTAGTTCTCACGGTCCATGGGTTTTAATTATTTGATTTTTATGTTAAAAATAATGTAATAATATGTTTAAAAGGCATGGGTCACTATAGTTGGTATCATAGAAAATTATTAGGTGACCAGTGGAAAATATTGTGAGAAAACATTAGTCAAAAAGCTATAGATATGTCTAAGGATAATTATATGTATAGAAAAATATAATAGATTATTGTTAAAGGATAGTGCGAGTGGTTTAGACAAATTACATTTCTCTTTGGATACTACAAACCAATGTGGCTCTAGAATAGTTTAACATTTAGGTAATAAGTCTTAAAATGATGTATTGACTGGGACTCAATCTCCACATGGTGCATGAAAATTAGCCTCTCAGCATAAATAGTTTCACACTCGCATGGGATATTCCTGTGTAATTCATAAACACATTCTGATCAATTTTGAAGGCCTTAATAAATTGATATGTTAGAAAACCTAATTGGAAACATTAGCATTGATAAATAAGACTGAAACCTAGAGACTCAAATATTAGGATATAATTTCCATTTTTAATTTATTCCTACCATGTTTCTATGTTTCCCATTTTTATGTTTATTAGTTAATATATCTTTATTTTATTTATTTCTTTAAGTTAAATATAAGTAATAAAAGAAAACATGTTAGGAACCACTATGATGGTAAATGAAACTATTTTCCTAAAAAGATGAATAACCTAATATTAATAGAATTTATACATATTATTATCATTCCAATTGATATTTCTAGAATTGTGATTAAGAACTAGAACATGGTATATTTTCCATTAAAATCAATGAAGATATGTGTAGTTAATCATTGAAGGTCATGTGACTAAAATGATAAATAAAAGAACATTAAATTTTATACAAATAAAAAATTTGGTAAGTGGAACCACATAATTTTTTTAAAATAATAGGTTTATTATTTATGTGTGGAATGGAATCCAAAAAGTATCTGACAATAGAAGAGTGAGGTTGATTATATTGAACAAGGCACAGAAATATAAATTTCAACAAAAGGTGCAACTAATTTTATGCTCTTATACATGTGGGGAACTTGGTTATTATTGGAGTTTATTCCCTAATCCATGGATTAACTCACAAGTTCATGTGTTATGAAAATCATTAAAGTGGGATGATTGATTCATTAAGTATGGGAATTCAAGAATCACATTGTCTATGTTTACTTACTAATGGTATTCCTATTGTAATATTGATGAATCTTCTAAGGATCATTCTACAATAGCTTCTTTAAGGATTTTCAATAATATTTTTAATTTTACTGATTCATTGTAAATAATATTTAATAGTAAATTGATAATTTATGACAAAACACATGATTGGGTAAGTGATAAAAATTGATATATAATTGAATTTGATAGAGATGTAGTTGTTGAATCAATATGGCTTTCATTATTAATTTTCCATTCCTCTATGTTTCGAAAATCTCAAACACTTTATCTTAAGAAAAATTATCTTTCTCTATAGATTATTTTCATAAAAAAAATATCCTTTCTATATGGAAAATTTTATCCCTTTCCTTGTTTCTATTATCTCATTTTATGTTCTCCGTAAACGAAATTCATTTTATTACTATGTCAAATATTTGGATCCTCATCTAAAATCATAGAATCAAATAATTTCTGGGATATAGAGTCTTTTAGTTTTTAGACTTTGAATTCTCTGAAATTGAGACTCCAAATTCTCTAAAATTTATACACTATATTAACTAAAATCCAGACCCTGAATTCCAAAGAATTTAGACTCCCAATTCCTCTTAATTCAGAATCCGAATTCTTTTGAATTAAGATTTGGAATTCCTTAGAATTTAGACTCTAAATTCGTTATAATGCAGACTATGAATTCCTCAGAATTTAGAATTCAAATTCCGGAAAATACAAACTTTTAATTCCTATGAATCCAAACTCAGAATTTATTTTAAAATAAAATCTTAATATTCATTTTTCAATAATTCTATTTTTTTTATATGATTAAACACCGAATTCTAGTTTCCCATTGATGCCAGATATTCATATATACATAAGCTACTTAATTTTACATACAAATGTTTTTCCTATATGAAATCATGTCATAAAATTTGTTTCAACTAACTATTGGTTGAGTGACACGTTTATAGGTTCCTTTGAAATTCAAGGAAAAATATGACCATTGGAGGAGGGATCCAACCATTGATTTTTTTTCCAATAAATAAAATCTCATTGAAACTAGATCATTATTTATCTAGAGATTACATTCTATGATGTTGTGAATTGATTTCTAGAGACATAGCCACATGATTTTTGCATTTAATAAACATATTTTTCCATCGTGAACAATATGTTCAGCTAGCTTTGTGTGACTCTGATTTTTTTGAGTATAATCGTGTGATTCTTTGAGTAGAATGATAGGGTTTATAACTACCATAATGATCTTGGGATTGTGGGGATAGTAAGACACACTCTGATATTCCTATCAAGGGCTTACCCTGGTGTGAGTAAGACAGAATTTCATGAATATATAAATCAAAGGACCTTTATCCAAGGTTTTTGGGGGCCCTATTATTTGGGTTAAAATAATTTCTATATGCTTCTTGTTTTTTTCATGTTTTTTTCTTTTTTATTTTCAGAAATAAAAAATATATAACTTTCTTATACTTTTTTTATATACTCTGGTAATTGAGATTCTATACTCTTTAAGGTAATATCCTTCTTAAGATGTTTTTTCATATGTTTTTTTTCTGGATTCACATTCATAGACCTTTAATATGTTTTTTATAGTTAATAACTAAAATGGGGTTTGTATATTTACCATTTTTAACTTTTTTAAACACCGTATTCCTTAAGGATAAAAATGAATGTTTTAAAACTTACAATTCACCATCCTCTTATAATTGAGAATCTAAAAACACTATTTCAATCCTATAATTGGTATCAGAGGAATGTTTCTGAAATATTTATACTTATATATAAGTTTTCATACTCAATGTTTTTTATATTTCTTGATTAACGTTTCTTCCTCACATTTTTCTTAATGATTTTAACAATTTTTATAACATATTCCAATTAACAAGTATTGTGGAAAAGTACATTCTTATAGAACGGTAGGTATGAATTTTGGTTCTATTGACAACCTTAATCCTACCAGACCCTGAATTGTTTTATGAAAATTATAATAAGTATTGGAGAGATCAGATAGAAATTTTTTTTATTAAATATAGAGTAGCCAATTTGTTTATCCTTACAATTGACTACAAATTTCCAGAAAAGGAATTCAAGACCTTCACCAATCAAGAGAAACAATAATATAAACTAAATTTCAAGTTAAAATATACATTGATGTGTTCTATGACTAGGAATATACATAATAAAATATCCTCTTGTGAAGCTGGTAACTATATTTGGAAGAATCTTAAAGTTGCACATTTTAGAACATCTAAAGTGATAGAAATTGGAAGAGCTATGTTAACAGATGAATATCATGGAATGTTATTTATTTATGGATAAACATTTCTTAAAGTAAAACAATGATTTATGACCATTTTCAATAGTCTTTGATCTATGTGAGAGAAAGGTCTTGTTGATGAAGCTCTTGTGGACAAGTTTATTGATATAATTCTAAATGAGTGGAAAAAGGACAACTATTGATGTGAAGAGGAAAGTTACTCAATTTACTCTTGAGGAATTATTTGGTACTCTCTGACACTATAAATTATGAATGAAGAGATATGTTAATCATAACAAAAAATGGTAATAATAGTGTAGTTTTCACTACTACAACTAATGTCAAGACTCCGAAAAGAGTAACTAGATAAAAATATATTAAATCTATTATTATATTTGAATAATGTGATAATGATCAATGTGAGAATGAATTATCTAGTCTTTCTTAAAGGATGAACATGATTATGGGAATGAATTATTTGTAGTACAGGTATAAGAAGAATGATAGAAAGGACAAGAATGATTCTGAATTAATCTGTTATGAATGTAAAAGTGTTGGAAATTTTAAACATGTTTGTACTATACTTTAGAGAAAAGGTAGGAAGGAAAATAATTCTGAAATAAATAGAAATAAGTACTACATGACTGAGGCTAAGAATGTCATGAATGAAAATGTCACCTAGAATGCCTGTGGTGGTGACTCTTTAGATGAATCTTCAGATTATGAATCTACTATTTAGAAGAATATTGGCCTTATAGCCTAAGTTCCTATTGAAAATCATTATCTTATGCCTAATATACACATTGCTAAATCCTTAACCAATATGTCTTTAAATGAAAATTTTTATAATGAAGAATATGATGAATTTTTGGATGATTAATCTTCCCTGTCAGATGATAATACTTTTCCATCATTTAAATAAGTATATAAATTTGATAAAATACTTGATAATGAAAATTTTTTGTTAAAAAAGAAGTTAGAGTATGAAAATTTTGTATTTATATTTTAACAAAAGAAGTGTCATATCATTCTAAGAATCTTGATCAGAAAAATCATGATTTAAAAATATTTCTAAAAACATTTAATAAGTTGATTCTGAGATGGAGAAACTTTCTAAGGATATTGAAAATGTAATTTCAAAGTAAATTGTCTTAGTGACCAACTAAAAATCCTAGACTAATGACTTTTGGGATTAGAATTTGGTCACCAGCCTAAAATTTTAAATTTTTTCCATTAAAAAATGTTTATCCAATTTTACTATGGGAAAGAAAAAAAATTTATAAAATGTATTCACTAATTCTTCCTATTATAAATAGTTCTATATTTTGTTATACTCATTCAATCCTTGTTTTTACTCACAATTATTTTATACCCCAAATTACACCATTTTTCACTATATGTCAATGTTGAGGACATTGGGATAAAAAAATATATTTAAATAAAATCAAATCCTTAGGTTTTTATATCTCTTACTTTTGTAAGAAAATGTGGATTCTTAATATTTTACTTTCTAACCCTTATGGATCCAAAAATGTTTGGATTTTGAAAATATAACTCTTTCATTTCTAGAAAATAATGAAAGTACCAACGGAAAATCATGGTACATGGATAATGGATGTTCCGGACACATGGCTTATAACAAAAACATCTTGGAAATTATTATCAAGATGAAAGAAGGAAAAGTAAATTTTGTAGATAATTCTCCATGTAAAATTGTTTGTATATGTAACATTTTTCTTCTTGGAAAAATATTATTTTCAAAAAAACATATTTTTAAAAGTTCTTAAGCACAACCTCAATAGTATAATTCAATTATGTGATGAAGGTTACCATGTGAATATTATGAATGATTAATGCATAGTACACAATACTAAGGAAGAGTTTATTTTTTCTACCCATAAGCATGGGAATGTTTATAAACAAAACACAGATGTCCTTATGAAAAAAGATCTACCTTTTCTTGGTGTAATGGAATATCAATATGAGTTATGGTATAGAACAATAGGACAGGGTAAGCATAGGAACCTATGAAAACTCACAAAGAAAAGACATTCAAAGGATCTACAGGAGCATAGATTTTATTCATAAAACTATTGTGATAATTTTCTTTTTAGAAGTCAACATAAATCAATTTCAAAATCAATTAGTGATGTCTCTACTTTAGATAAATTATAGTTAGCGCAAATGGATCTTTTTGTTCCAACACAAACCAAAATTATTGAAGGTAAATATTTTGTATTAGTCTTAGTTGATTATTATACTTGATTTACTTGGGTTCATTTTCTAGAAATTAAATCTGAAATTTTATTATTTCAAAACTCTTAGTTCCCAAGTTAAAATGAAAGAAAAACCTTCCATTTATAAATATTCATATTGATCATAGTGGAGAATTTCAAAATTTGGATTTTGAATCTTTTGGTAGTAATAAAGGCATTACTCATAACATCTCAACTCATAGAACTCCTCAACAGAATTGTTTTATTGAAAGAATAATTATAATTCTTTATAAGATAACTAGAACCATGTTGAGTGAATATTATATAGAAAATTATTTTTGGGATGAAGCTAATAGTAATCATTATTATGATATAAATCGATTTTTAATCTAGCTATTTCATAACAATACACCTTATGAATGGTGGACTGGTTATACCCTATAATTTCATACTTCAATGTATTTGATTTAAAAGTATTCTTTTTGAATACTAAAGACCACATACATAACATTCCACCGAAATATAATGAATTAATTTTCATAGGCTACTCCACTACTTTTAAGGCTTATAGTGTTAAAAAAAATGTATTGTTGAATAATTTTTTTATGTTAAATTTTATGAAACCAATCCTTTTGTTTTAAAAAAAACCAACATACATCATTGGATGTGTTATCAAAAACTAATTATCAACCTTGTAAATAATATTATTATAATAATGAAATTGTTCAAGAAAATATTTCTATATCATTTACCCTATTATATTTTATACCTTATGTGGATGAACAGGTTTCCAAATCCAAATCAGTTGTTTCTTAAGAATCATCCTAGTGATAGTATCATTGGGAATTTAAATCAGCCTATAAGGACAAGATGTTCCTTAAAAAATTATGTAGAACATCTAGAATTCCTTTCACAATGAGATAAAAAATCACTGATGATGATTTATGTGATGATGATTGGATTAAAGCCATGCAATATAAGCTAAATTAATTTTAAAGGAACAATGTCAATAGCATTGCTGAATGACCTATGGAAACTTCTATAATTGGATTAAAATGGGTCTTAATAAATAAATATGATGAAAATGGATTCATTATAAGAAAAAAAAGCTAGATTAGTTCCTAATGGCTATAATAAAAAATAAGTAATAGATATGAAGAATCCAATTCTCCAGTAGCTAGACTTGAATCAATTCGAATTTTACTTTCCATTACAGCATTAATTAATTTCTAAAAATTTCAAATGGATGTGAAGTGTACTTTTAATAATAGATATTATCAAAATGAATTCTCTGTTGAATAGCCTCTGGTAATTGAAGATACCTAACGTCCTCAACATGTTTTCAAAAATACCAAAGATTTATAGGTACTTTAACAAGCCCCTAGATCCTGGTATGATAGACTTACATGAATTTTGTTACAAAAATATTATGTTTATAAAACTACTGATCAAACTTTTTTAATAAGGAATGATAAAAAAGTTGTTTTAATTATTCAAATATAAGTTAATGTCATTATATTGGGATCAACTCCGCAATCTTTAACTGGTTTGTTTGTGAATCTAATGAAACATGATATTTAGTTGAGTAGGATGGGTGAGTTGACATTTTTTCATTGTTTTTAAATTTCTCATAAACTATAAGGTAAATATATATCTCAACATAAGTATATTAAATACCTTCTTAAAAAGTGTGGATATGAAAACACTAAAGGTATATGTACTCCAATCAGTACCTCAAATTCTCATGATCTTGATGAAGCTGGAAAACTAGTAGATCAAACATCATTTAGAGGTATGATAGGATGTTTACTGTTCTTAATTACTAGTGGTCAAAACTTAATTTTTTTGTATCCTTACATTTATGACAACAATGTAATCAAAAGTAATATCATTTAAAATTAGTAAAAACAATTTTTTCTATTTAAAGGGAATTATGTATTTAAAACATTTCTAAACTTATGGGAATTATTTTGTTTTAAAAAGTTTTTTAAATGCGTATTTTGGTGTATGTGGAATGTATAGAAAAATTACATCTAGAAATTTCCATTTCTTTGGAGAATTATTAGTTTCATGGTCATGCAAGAAGAAACACTCAGTATAAATCTCCACTCCTGAAGCCAATATGTAGCTGCAAAAAAAATTTGTGCTCAATTATTATGGATGCAATACACACTCACAGACTATGGATTGATTTTTAGAAAAACGCAAATATTTTGTGATTACACAAGTGTTATTTTACTATGTAAAAATCCAACAAGTCACTATAGTTAAAAAAACACACACATATATATATATTACACATCACATTATTAGGGATCATACACATAAAAGAGATATCATTCTTTAATTTATTGGAACTCATGATCATCAAGATTATATTTTTACAAAATATTAACCCTTTGATTGATTTGAATACATTAGAAAAACATTACGAATAATAACCCTAAGGTAATCATCCATATTACCTTTTTGAAACCCATCTCATACGTTAAGAAAGTCATTTTGATATGGGGACTACATATTCTTGATTAACAAATTTTGTTCCTTAATCAAATTTTTTCATAATCAAAATTTTCTTGTATTAATAATAAATTTTGTAAACAAACTTTTTGTTTCTTAATAAAATTTCATCCGGATCCAAAATTTCATTCTCACAATCCAAAATTCCAGACTCAATAGTTTGTTTTCATTATCAAATATATCCAGAATCTACAAATAATTTTTTTCTCTTCTCACAATTCATTTTAAGCAGTCCCCAAGGTATTTTTCCATACAAAAATCATCGCAATCATATTTTTTCCATGTTGGTATTTCTATCAGGGTTTAAGAAAAATCTATTGGATTCAATTTCCTTAAATTCCATTTTTCCATAAAACCTAAAAAGTTCAGAACATAACAAATATTTTTCTCCATTCATCTCAACCATTAGACCATATCCTCCTTATTTCAACTGTTAGATCATTTTTTGAATTCCAACCATCGCATCAATGCCTATATAAAAGGCCCTTATTCCTCATCCCGCCTCCGTTTTCAAGTCTTTTCATGAAGAATCTCTACTCTTCTTCAAATATATTTTTTGGTTTTCAAATGTTTTCATATTCTTGGGATTTCACTGGAAGCTTCCCCATAGAAACAGATGTCTTATGTTAAGAAAATAAAGTATGGAAAAATCTATGGGGAATGGTTGGTTGACCCAAAATTCATTGTAATGTGTAATTCCTTGATTATGAAAAATTTAAACTGAATGGATAGAAGAGTTTTTTAATATCAAAACCAAATACTCATGATCCAGTTTACCTTAACATTATAATAAAATTTAATGAGTCAGTATATTTTTTGTGGGTGGTGGATGGGAGAAATTTTCTTTCAAGATATATGAGAAAACATATTCCCTATCTTTCATTATGGCAGCAGATATTCTTGGAGTTCCATTTGATGGTGGGGAAATTTTATATACTCACAAAATTTTAGATCAGTCATGAGTTTTTGAGAAGGGAAAGGAAATTGAGTGCCTTGACCTCAAAGGAGTAAAATCCCTAATGACAGGCCACCTATCAAAAAAATTCAGATGCCAAAATTATGGGTATTTGACTTTCTTATTCTATGAAATGAAGACAAGGATTCAATAAAAAAAAGTGATATCTATATTCTGGATTTTTTGTTTAATCCTAAAAAGGTAAACCTGGTGAAGTTAATTCTTCTGACTATCACCAATATTAAGAATAGATATTTCTAATCACATATCATCTTGTATCCATCCTTCATGTAGATGATTATAGTGATATTCTTAGAATCCTTCAGAATTACCTAGAGTAATAAACCTAGAAACATCGAGATCTTGTTTCTTTGCGATGATAACATGAGGAGAACGAAATTCAGTTTCAATACTGAGTCTTGGGAATCTTATGATATTTTTGAAAGTGATATTGAAGCTTTATCTAAGAAAGTGGAAGTAGTAGAAACAACCAGTAAAAAACAGAATAAGAGAAAATCTAAGAAACCAAAAAAACATAGAGAAAACTACAATTTCGGAATGTCAATAATCACCTCCAAAATCAAAAAACGAAAAAACATTTCTTGATGAAGTGGTACCAACGTGGAGGGAAACAAATAAGAATATGATAGTAGTAAATCAGGGTTTTTTCCTAGATCCTACTAAGGGTAAGGTATTGACAATTAATGTTGTTGAAGTGTATGAAAGGTAACAAAAAAGAAAACAGCTGGAAAAATAATAATTTAAGGATGAGATTGTTCATGAACCTCTCATGGATTCTGATAATGCCTCTAAACAGATTCAGGTACTAGAATCATTTCTCAATTAAATTGTACTAGTAGATACTTTAGGTAAGAAATTTTCAATTTTGAAAAATGAAGTGGAAGAAGAGATTGTTTATGAAGAAGAAGAGTAAAAATAACAAGAGGAAGAAGAATATGAGAGTGATTATGTGATAGATAAAGTTGAATAATACCATGAGAAGGAATGTCACTCTAATAGGATTTCAATATGAACTTCCCAGGTTGACTCAACTAAAATTGTTTCTCTAAAAAATAGGATGATGGATATGAAGAGATTGATAATCCTATTGATGGTGAGAGTAGAAACTACAGTTTCCTTTAACATAATGATGTTAAGAATGATTGTAAGAAATAAGTGGTTTATGAAGATAAAATATTCCACTTTCAGATAGTGATCATGACACTCTAAGGGCTGAGAATATTATTTCCAATGATGATAAAAGAAAAAATGTGGATTATGATACACCTAAAATGTATGGGGCTGTTAATAAAGATGTTGGGGGTTTATCCAAGAAGAAAGATAAAGAGATATACAAAGAATATTCTCCAACAAGGGAATCATATTCTGAATCCTCATCTTCGATGGGTAAGGATTTCCTTGATCAGTCATTGAAGATGTTAGTAAACACCATTTCTTTTATTCTGATTATTGATTCAAGATGCTAGTTTATTCACCGCTCTTTCAATCGGAAGATAAATTCAATAAGTATTCTCGTGGAAAAAAATTATCAATATTGAGGAAGATTTCTATAACTTCCTTATTGGTTATGATTATCATAGGAGATCATATAAGGAAATTAAAATACGATCTAAAAGAATGATATAAGACTTGGTATTTCTAAATGACTTCAATGATTTATTGAAATATTATTTGGATAAGTCATATGATAGAATAGAAAACCATTTAAATTTTTTTACAGAGATACAGAACCTTTAGAAAGTATCCCATAATCAAGAGGATAAAGATTTAAACTGAAAGTTAAATTTTGTTGCATTTAATATAAAGATAGTGTGGGAACACAGGGAAGAGTTAAAAGAGAAGTTCAATAGGCAAGAATAATTTGTAAAGTCTCAGGAATAAATACATAAGTTTCATGATGAAAAAATTAAGCCTCTAGAAAAGAAAATTCAAGATTAAGAACAATTTCTCAACCGGTTTGAGGAAGATCATAAGGAGCTCATGAAGTTGAAGGCTACCTTGAGGAAGATCATTCCAAAGGAAAATAAGGATGATGGATTTTCTTGTCATTATGATCTTATTCTGTAATTTTACTCTGTATAAATTTTTCCAATCAAAATGATAACTTTTCAATGCTTTAGTTTTTTTGTTTTGAATTGTTCTAATATTTTAGCTACCATTTTTTCATTCTCTGTAATCCTTTTTGAAAACCACTAAGGGATAGAAAATAATTATCCAAATAATACAAAGTATAATGAAGATAATTCCAGATGTAAGAGGAATTTTATATAAGTGAGAGTATACATAAATAAGACTTTATTATACAAGAAATGGTAATTTCTCCAAATAAGATAAGAATATAATCCCTAGGGATTTCAAAACCTAAGGGTGAGTTAGTCATATTCATCCTTCAAAATTAATGGGAGATATGTTTTTCTTCTAAAAGTTCAAAAATAAAAAACATTATCCCTTATATTTTTTAATGTTATTTGTGATTTCTAAAAAGGGTGAGACTATTGAGTCAATATGGGTTCCTTGTGACTTTTCCATTCCTCTATGTTTTAAACATCACGAACACTCTATCTTAAAAAAATATCTTCATCTAATGATTATTTTCTCAAGGAAAAATTCCTTTCTCTAAGGAAAATTTTATCCTTACCCTTGTTTTTATTATCTGATTTTATGTTCTCTTAAAATCAAGGAATTTTTATTACTAAGTCAAAAATTTAGATCCTTATCTGAATTATCAGAATCTTATAATTTATTTGTTATAGAGATTTATATTTTTTAGACTCTGAATTCTATAAAATTAATACACTGAATTCTATGAAATTATGACTCTGAATTCTCTGAAATTAAAATAATGAATTTCTTAGAATTCAGACTCTAAATTCCTCTGAATTATTTAGAATTTAGACTCTAAAATACTCATAATTCAGACTCGAAATTCCTCAGAATCCAGACTCCTAATTCGTTGTAAACCATAATCTGAATATCCATGTATAAAGAATCTAATTTTTTTATATGTCCCTCTGAATTACATTTTTCCATATATTCGAGATATTCAGATTTTCTTTAGATACTTCATTTTCTTTAAAAATGATTCCCTATATGAAATGATGTCATACAATTTGTTTCTAACTAACCATTGGTTGAGTGACATGTGTATCGATCCCTCTGAAATTCAAGGAAAAATATGACTGTTGGAGGAGGGAGTAGATCATTGAAGTTTTTCCTATATATTTGAGCTCATTTTAATGAGCTCATTATCTATCAAGATATTACATGATATGATGCTGCGAAGTGATTTCTATAGAGATACTATCAGGCTTTGTGCATTTAAAAATCATTTTATTCATTCGTGAACAACTTGTTCATCTTACTTCATGCAACTTTGATTGTTTCTATGTATAATTGATGGATTCCAAGGATAGGAATACATAGGTTTCGACTAAATTAAAGACTGAGGTATTGCAAGGATAGCAAGGCAGACTCTGATATTAATATCGCGGGCCTACCCTGGTATAGGTAAGAAATACTTTCTTGGAAATATAAATCAAGGGACCCTTATCCAAGGTTTTCTAATACCCTACTCTTTAGGTTAAAATATTTCTTACCAGTTACTTGTTTTTTTGTTTCATGTTCTTTTTGCAATGTATTTTGTTAAAGAAAGAAAGTATAAAATTATTATACGTTCATGTATTTTTACGTACTCTGATAATTTATATTCCATACGTGTTAAGGTAGAATCTTTCTCTAAGTAAAATTTTCTTATGTTTCTTTTCTAGATTCACCTTTTTGGACCTTAAGCAAGTTTTTTTTATAGTTAAGAACTAAAAAGGGTTTTTGAATTTTCCGTGATTTACTTTTTTAGCCATAGTTATCCTTAAGGTTAAAAATTAATGTTTCTAAACATATAATTCACCCACCACCCGTCTCTTGTAATTGAGTAACTTAATACACTATTTCGATCCTACAGTAGTAAATTAATATTATTTGATTTTTTAAAAAAAAATATGTTTTATTTAATAAATTTATAGTAAAAATTTTATTTTATGATTAATTTTATTTAAAAAATGTTCATCATATTTTTTTGAACGCATAAAGAATTATATAAATATGGTTTTTAAAAATGGAAAATTTGCATGTCAGGTGATAAATCATCATATTCAAAAAGGACGTGGGGCCTAAACTAATAATTGAAAGGAGAAAAGGGTGTTGATCCACCACTATCCTATGATATTTACCTGTAAGTAAGAAATTTTTTATATAAATTATTAGATGAATAAATCTTATTTTTATTTTGGGAAGCACATTTTAGTATGAAATTATTTTTTTAGATTTTGAGATGATTAATTATATTTTTGGAATTGTTTCATTAGGTGGAGTTAAATGTACTCTTTACTTCTATCATGTGATTTAACCTAAAATATTATTTGGTATGAATAAAATCATTGACTGATAAGGTTATTAAGGATGTTGGGTAATTTTTTTATGTAAGGATTTAATTTGAACATTATATTTGGTGATTAATATATTGGTGTATTCATTTTTGGAATTATCTCAGCTTTTTCTAACCATTTATGTTTTTGGATAATGTATAAATATAAGAGTATAATATTGATATACATTTTGGAATCATATGATCCATGATAAGTTATATTAGGTGCATCATGAATAAAAAATTCACCTTTAATACTCATCTTTTAGAGAAAAAGATAATATTGTAGTTATAATTTAATATATGATGAAATTATACGTATAAAGTACATATATTTTCTTATGTACTAAGACTATATGGTAAATAAATCTATCAAATTTAGGTAAAGTATCCTAGAAGTTAAAGTTTATACATTTTTGATAAATCTTTGATCTCTAATCTCTTGAGAAAATGTGTATACTATTATCATGTAAATGGCTCTTCTTGTCAAATTAAGTATTTAACTACCCAAAAATGTTTTACTTATTGGAGAAGTACTTATATTATGACATACATGTTTCACTTTCCATCCTTTTAAGAGGAACTTTTATTAACCACATTTATAATTTCGGTCTCCCAACATTGAATTTTTTATTTCAAAACACATGATTACTTAGAACAAATTCAAGGAGTGAGGATAAAATTTACTTAAGTGGGGTAAAATTTATTAGTTTTATATTTTTAATGTTCAATATTTCTGATATCTAAAATGAAACGAACCCTGAGTTTAAATGAATGATGATATAATAATTATAAATTATTATATAAAGATGATCGATATAACAGTGACATTAAATTAGATGTTATTATTAGCATAGAATACTTTAGGAAATAAATATATAGATCCTAATCAAATATAAATTTATAAAAAAATCATATTAAATATTCAATCAATTTTAATATAGATATTCCATTTTATATAAAATGTTTTCCCTTTAAAAAAAATTTTTTATTATTTTTTATTAAAATATTAGAAATAATTTTTCAATATTTGAGTAATTTTATTTCATTAAATGAAAATAATTTTTTTAATTAGAATATATGTATTAATAAAATGTGAATTTTTTTAATATTTTGGAAAATATTAATTTTTTAGAGAGTAATGAAGAATAATATTTTTTTGTAAAACTAACATTTATTTAAATAAATTAAGTATTTTAAAATTACCATCACTATTTAAATTTTAAATTAATATAAACCAATTATTATAAATTTATATTTCATCCCATTAATTACTTTTAATCCATATTCATAATATCTTCTAATATATGTTTATTTTTAGGATTTTAAACACATTTTCCAGAATAATATATTAAAGTTCATAATGTTTATCTATTTTAAATAATTAAAATAATCCCAAATTAGAAATTAGTAAAATCATATATTTAGAATATATATATATATATATATATGAATTTAAATTCATTTAATTATTATTAACTCATAAATAGTTTATTAAAATATCATCTTATGAACATTAGATCATTTTTTGAAATACCCTCATTTTTGACATTTCTACAGTTTTTTTAAATTATACTACACAATAGAATTTTATTTGATATAATTTATTAAATATATTTATTCATCAGAATTAAAATTAAATTACAATATTATCTTATTTTTAGGGCAATATAAATCATAAAAATAAAAAATATCTATTTCCACTATAAATAATAAAACTGGTTTACATCAAGTGGTTAAAGTAGAGAGGTATATAGAATAAAATGTTTTAAAATTATTATAATTTTATAGTTTTAAACTGGAATTATATATCCTAAACTAAATTATTTTAATATTTTTTAGGAAGTTTTCGTGAGGCTTACTTTTCATTATTTTATAGTTTGAATATTTATAAGAATGTCACTCCTCATCTATTATAAAAGCGGTCCCCTATCAACTCTTTTCAACACATAAAAAATTAAATTTAAATTCCTAATACATATATAAATCCATTCATAAATTCTCGTACCACATATTAAAGGCCATTTATAGATAATAAAAATAAATCTTAGGAGTCTTTAGTTATAATCTGGAATAGGTGGTCTGAAGAAGACGTAAGGTTCTTAACCAAGAATCATTATTTTATTTCTTCTTCCAATAGATTCAAATATTACTGAATAATTATAATATAATTGATTGAATATTTCACATGTATTAATATATTATTATAATAATTGAATAACACAAATCCATATCCATTTCCATAAAGTGGGAAATTAAAATATCATTTGTGTGTATGGAAAACTAGCTCCTCACGAACCGACATAATTAATTTTTCATCATCACCTCACATAAATATTCATGATAATGAATAAAATGATTACATACTATATTAATAAAATTTTATTCATTTTTATAAATGAGTAGATCATATACTTTTTTATCTTACTATCCATTAAAATGATAACGTCATTTCGGTGTAAGCTGGACTACCACCTTGCTAAGTGATGTGATTCAATTTATTAATACCACTCCATAAGAGTGATATAAAAAAGTGTATTTAAATAAATAAAATTATATTTAAAATAATTTTATCAAATTTTTAAAGGAAAAAATAACACATTCCTTCTTTATATTGTGATTGTTGACAAATTGAAATGGTACACATACATATGTGCGACCAACCGTCTTGATGTTGGAAAATAACTCATTTTGAATAATCATAATTATAAGTTAATTTTAAAAATATAATTTATGTATCTAATTTATTATTATGTAAGTATATTTATTTTATAGAACATGGTAAAATTTTACCGTTGACAATAGTCAACGAACCAATTCCATTTTCAAATTATTAATTGATATTCCTCAAACCAACTGATTTGGAAAAAAATTATTATGTATTGAAAAATGTAATTAAAATAAATGAATTATATGGTTAAATATTAAGGTATTAAACCCATAAAAATATTTTAATATGTAAAACAATAGATATACTTTTATTATACAATGATAAAATACATATATGAAAAAGCCTAGAGTCAAGGTAAGGGATTTATCCTCTCGCTTTTACATAGATGAGACATATTCAATATTCACCAATTCATTGATTTATGAGGGGTATATAATTTTATATTTTGTTATATATGATTAATATAATTATCATCATGGTATTTAATATTAAAATTTATGATACTTCTTTCATGGGGTTATGATTCTTGAGTTACAAAAGTGGTTAGGGTTTTGTCTCAAAATATCCATTTTTGAGACAAGTGTTATTTTATGAAACTATAATATTCTAAATGGTGTAAATACTATCCATTTTAATATTAAATCTTCAATAATTCCGAAATTTTTTATTTTAAGTTTCAATTCACTTACTTCATTCACGAGATGTTATGATTCCTAATATACTAAAGTGTTAGGGGTTTATGCTTCAAATTTTTTTAATTAGTATGGTTTTTAATGGAATTTATATTATATGAAATATTTCAAATTTTATTAATAAAATCATTTAATATTATTCAACTAATATTATTAATTAATATTTCACTCAATATTCCCAATTTCAACTCTATTGTACTTATATTTATTATGAAATTTATTTCAAGAAAAAGATAACTTAATTTTTATCTTCGGTCGAATATATTTTTTCTTCTATGTACATGTTTACTAAAAAATATCTATAATATTTCAAACATTATGAATAAGATTTATTAATTACATATTTTACCAGGTTTTACTTTTTACAAAAAAATGGTAATGTTTTTTTCATTTTCTGATCTGGGAAGTGTTTGTCCCTTTTACAACATTATGGAAGGAATGTATCTTTTAACCTATACGAAATCTATAAAATTAATAATGTCATGACCTCTCAACTCCTTGATAAACATGTTATAAGTTTACATGGATAATTTAAAATGAAAATTTATCAATAATATTATCATAATTTTTACATTTAGATGAAGTGATTTCGAAGTGAAAAGGGTGTTTTTCTCCCAAATTATTATGTGTAATATATTAAAAAAAATTCATTAATGAAGTAATCCTTTTATGGTCATAATTTGTAATAAATTGTAAATTTATTTATCTCTTAAATATACATATCTTATTCTACGTTAATTTTATGTCGTAATACATTATTTATTTCATCTTACAAATACATTCCTTATAAAAATTATTTTAGTTCAAAAATGATACAATGTTTTGAAACCTATTTAATTCCATGGTTAATTCTTATTTTTATGACTTATTTTCAATTTTTATTTTTTTGGAATACATAAATCATGAACATGTTTGGATATGTGTTCCCAAATATCACTCCAATGTGTTGGGTAATGTGTTCTATCGCATGAGGCACCAAGACTCTCTTGCATGCACCGGTGAGTTCTTGCGATCAGTGGTCATATTAGAAATTTATAATCCCAATATACACTTACAAAATGGGAGTAGTAATATGGATGTATGAGGTAAACCCCATGTGGGATATTTAAAATGCAGTATCTTTTGAACAAAATAATGGAATGGAATCATCATGCTCACTGTTGAGGTTTCACCTTAATTAAGATAATGTTGTTTGGATTTAATTTAGATAATAAAGGAAGGGATCAGGTTCAATTATAGTTCTTTAAATAGAATATAACCATATATTTAGCATTGGATATTCCTATATACTATCTATAATGTATTTAATTGATCACCAATTGTTCATAGTCTAAACAATTTCATCTAAATTTTCTTTAACTATCACTTGGTAACGGTATAGCTGAAAATCTATGTTCCTTACACATGGATTCGATTTAGATATCATCATAGGATAATGTTCACAGTCATTCTCCACTATAACTTTGTTATGTTTATTCAATCACATTTCCCATGTTCATGGATGTTAAAATAAAAGGGATAAAAATTATTATTAACATAATTACAAGACATTTGGTTACCAAGAATACTTCTACATATTTATTGGTCTCACAAACACACCTACTCTTTATCCATAAACCTATGTGGATTGGAAATGTATAGAGGTGATGAAAAAAATCTAGGATATATTAATCATAATAAGCATAATCCTAAAAATGTTGATAAATATGAAATTAAGGATTGAAACATGAAAGAATCAATATTAAATATTTAAAAGAAATGTAATTCTTATCAAAAAGTGAAAACATATTATGAAACAATGTAGACAGATAAATCCATAATCAAGAAAATTATTAATGAATCAGAACATTACTACTAATGAAGATGTGTTGAAGAACAACACAATATTTAAGGAATAACAGTGTGCTATATTGAAATGGGATATGATAATGGAATTTTATTGAAATAAATAATAAATGAAAATGAATGATTAAAAGATAAATGTGATTAAATAAAATTATGAATGGAATGATTGAAATCTATTTTATAATTAAAACATATTAAAATGGAAGAATAAAAATAAGAGAAAAAAAATTTATGAACCTCTTATGCATTGTGGATTGCACATAATTTTAATAGGAAAGCTAAGTGCATAGCGTTTTGGTATTTCACATTACATAATGGTTTAAGTTACATTTGAATAGTCATTTTTACATCTTACGTGTTTCTTTTATGTTGTGTAATTGAGATACACATCTTCTGCCAAATAATCATCATAGATATTTGACTGGGTAAACCATCAAAAAATTCTTTTCATTCCATCACTACATGGTGTGTTTGTGATCAACATTTGATAGACCTATCACCTCTGATATCATGACACCATATAATTTGTGTGTGTTTCATTTACTATATTCAATTCATTTAATGGCTTCAAAATATGGTTGTTGTCTTGAAAGCATGTTGTGAATGAGGTCACTATGAAATTTTTTTGATACAAAACATGTAAATCATGTTTTTTGCTCTTTATCAAAAAAATCATTTAAGTCTATAATTCCAACGTCTATATAAAAACAAACCAAAACCCACTGTATTATTAAATAAATAATTAATAAACCTTAATAAAATTATCTAATATTTATATATAAATCCATCTTATCAAATTCCCCTATCCTTAAACAATATCATTTCCTCAAGAAAAAAAGGATATAAATAGGGATACTAAAAGAAACAATTTATAATGAAAAAACATTTATTACAATATGGAAAATAAAATAAAGTTTATGTAATAAATTCATGTCTCCAGATTCAATATTACTGTGAAAATCCCACATGTCTCATTGGTCAATTATTTACCCAGATTCAATATGCTTTTAATTATATTTTTATAATTTATTCATAAAATCTATAAACATTTTCCAATTTAGCTCACCATTAATTTTTTCTCATCCCTCAGGGTAATATGTTACCAGGGTTATGCTTATACCCAGAATAGAACAACCTATAAACATCCTTTCATTGGTTTTATTATCTCCACTTTGTAAAAGAAAATACTAAATCAATTATCGGGGATTCAACAATGTGGGATCGAATGACTCAGAGGCTAAGGGTTGGGGGATATAAATGGAAACTCAATATCAATATAAGAGTATGATCTAATGTATAATGAATGATAAAAGTAAATAGTACAATGGAGTGACTCCTCTTTGATCAAAAGGTGTCTTTTCTCCAAAAATCTCAAGGTTGGTCCATGAATGTAACAAGTATATATAAAATTTTACCATACTTAATTCTTTTTATTTTTATTTATTTTCTAAAATCAATGTTTAGGCTAGACCACACATCCATCACCTAAAAACATATTATCCATCAAAAGATTCATTGGCCTAGAAAAAGGTTATTTTTTACCATCCAAATTCATAACCCAATATAATTTTATATATTTATGTTCATATTTTTTAAGGATTAAGGTATGAATAAAATTTCAGGAGTAATCAAAAACTACATCATATATGTATTTCATGTATCACAGTACATATCCTCAATAAAAACAAACCATGTCCATTAAAAGTGAAAGTTCACCCACACATTTTCAAATGATAAAAATACATGATACTAAGAGGAGATAAGGAAGTGATAATCGACTTTAAATTGATCCAACCTAAAAAGGTTATTCAATGTTACTATAAGATAAATAATAGAAAATGAAATTTGGGTATTAGAAAGAAGTGTACAATAAACACTCTATGTCATATTAAAAATGTATATGTCCAAAATTTTCCTCATTATGATGTCAATACAAGTCATAATTGTTTTACAGGCCCCACATGTACCTAATCAAATATACTCGAAAATGAATCTGAAATTTCAGGTTTAGTATCCTCTCGAGAATGGGAGTGAAAATAATAATAAGTAATCACTCTGGGTATAATATCATGTAATAATCCAATCATAAGTAATTCTTAAATTTTATAATTCAAAGTAAACTACAAAAATTATCTATCTTGAAAAATATATAGACTGAATAAAAACAAGGATTTTAAAAAGTTCTAACCCGTTTTTTTTCTTTTATAGAAATGGATGAAATATTTTCTAGTTTAGAGCATAATTTCGTTGAAAAATGTATAATAGAAAAATAAAAATAATAAATAATCCATGTGTACTGATAATAACCCTCCAATAAGACACCCCAGATAAAATGATACATTGTTATCAACTTCTTAGAAAGTGTCATGTGATAAATATCATATATATATCACAGATAGAATTAAATAGAAATTTTATAATGAATTTTGGGAATCAAGATCTCCCAATAATATGTGTCATTCCATGAGGAAACATGGTGGATGATGACATCAAATTGGGCTACCTGTATACTATTTTAGAAAGAAAAAACATAAACTGATAAACCAATTTATTGCACAAGGTTTAAATGGGATTAAAGAAGTAAAATAGGTAGGTGCATACAGATTATAGTAAAGAAAAGAAGCTCATAAAAATGAATATAGTTTTTTACAGTTAAAATTTAGAAAATCCTAAAAACAAGAAAGCAACAAAAAATAAAATAAATATCCAACTCTCATTAAAAAATAAAGATAACAAGAAAAAATGGTATCCCTTCTATAACGTGATAACAATGAATTCATCAATAATAATAAAGTTAAAAAGTATCTGGTATTTTCATCCATCTTCTGGTAATTCTGAACCCTCATACGTGAATCAGTGGTTGTGTCATCAAGTTCATTTTGTATCTTGGCAGGATTAACCACCTTAAGAGCGTACTAGGCATTAATATCATGTGGATAAAATATTATTTGTGTTATTCATGGTGTATATCACTTATGAACATGGATATCAAGTTATATATCCTCAAGATATAAAATGATGCCATATATATGAAAAGTCATCTGATGTATGAGGTAATAAGTTTATAGATTAGTTGCATCAATGTCCATGGATGAGGCAAAAGATCTAGACTTGGATAATGTAATAAAATAATTACATAAAAATTTTACATCCAACCGTAACGAAATATTATATTCCATGTATATATAAATTTATAAATCAAACATCTTTTAGTAATGAAATAAAATAATCCCAAAAAGTTATAACCCAAATAGAGTAAAAAAATAGGGCAGGGGTATATGGGAAAATATTACACAGGGACACTCCCATTGGACACTACATCTGAATAACCCTCCCAAATAGTTGGTCTCTCAATCTAGACCACCATATTAATGAATGGTATGGATATGTATAAAATATCATCGATGGTTGTAGAAGGTGTTACGGTACTAGAAGATATCTCGGTCGAAGGTGGAGGTGAGGTGTCAATCACGATGGTGGACATGTATCTATCAGTATAGTCGATGAATGGAACCTTAGTAGATTATCAATGTGTTGGTCCCTTGGTAACTACCCATAAATTATAAATGAAATTTTTCCTAATGAATTTTCTTAAAACATTATATGATATTAAACATGTAATAAATAAAGTAAAATAAAAAAATATCATAATAAAAACTATTATTATATTAGTTTACTTTGAAACCAATTTAAATATCAAACAATTCATCTAGAAAAGTATTATAAAATATCTAAAATGTAAAAGTATGGGTTTCCCCCATATTCTATAATCCTTTACCACTCTGAAAATGTTATATAAATGAAAAAATATATTATTAAAGCAATCAGCATCTTATAATAATGAAAAAATAACCTTAAGAGAAATTTTAATTTTGAGTAAATCCGAAGTATGATTTATTGGGTAGAGAAGGAGCTATGACCATTTATATTAGACCATCATATGACCATTGGTCAATATTTCCATTAGTCAATATGATCATTAGTCAATATGACCATTGTAAACAATACCTTGGTTGATAATTATATAATTATAATTAGTATTTATACATAATAATAAAAATGGATAATTAAAAAAAGAGAGGATAATCGATGTGCTAAACCATTAGAGTCGTGTCTTTAGAAGACCATTTGTTAGAACGTGGTAGAGTGGTATCATTTTTGGGGTTCACCCATGACCAAACCCAAGCTGAGCTTCAATAATGGAATCTTGAATAAAGTCACCTATGAGAAAAGTTAATGTTAGTAGAGATTAAGACACATTCGATCTTACCTGAGTCACTACAAAAAACTAAAATCTTCACCCACTGTACCCCTAGGGATTATGTAGGTGTGATAAGTGGTTACATAACCATACCATAGTGTAACTTCCATTTAATAAATAAAATTTTTATTCCACTAATTCCACTTAAGAATAGTTTTTTTAATAAAATATTATTTAATTGAGATGGCTTTGACCAATTACTTTTTTGAATATAAATAAATTGTAATAATATTTTTCTAAAAACCAAGTTATTATGAATATTATTTTTAATGGTATAGTATTTTAAATTAGTTTTATTTAAATGGTAAATAATTATATAATTGTAGAATGTTCTGGATTTTTTTTAAAAGAGACAGAAATTTTATTATGGTTTAAAAACACCTATATTAAATAATTAAGGAATTGTATATTAAAAAAATTAAAATTATCATATTTAGATACATTTCTTGATAAATTAAACACCCTTTTTGAAATCATAAATATAAAAATATGTTTTGGTGACTTATTGATAATTTTATAAAAAATATTTTTTTATGTATATTAAAAAATGCAGTTTTAGAATTATTATATATTTTATAAATCATACCTATTTCATAATGATATAGAAATCAATTATTCATAATCCACATGAAGAAAATGCTAATTTATCAATATTATGTTTTTTAATACATTTTATTTAATTGTTCATACTATAGCATAAATTCCAAAATCTAAAAATGAAATTTTGATTTTTGAAACGTTACTTTGTCAAATCGATCGTATTCCATTACAAAAGAAGTATTTAAAAAATAATTCCAGTTATGGATGATTAAAATAACATAAAATGTCACCCAAATATCCAATACCATGAGTAAAAACCTTGGTTGAGCCAAAAAAAATTCAATTTCCCCAACATAGATTTCCAAGACCGGTATTTGGATATTATTAAACAATTCCTCCACTTCTCTTATATATTCTCATCCACTTATACATTTTTTGTCACTCCCAGTCCATCCACCATGATGTTAGGGTTATGTTTTCCTCCCAATGAGTACCCAATAAGTTTCCTTAACCCCCCATCTTTTTATTCTCATGTTCTAGGAACAACTCATCAATGTAAGTGAATTATCCTTCATTTATCTTCAATAAAAGAACCACTTTTTTATTTTTATAAATGTTTTGGTTACTCTCCTTTAAAAGAATTTTGATCATACCATTACATACAATTTATTTTCAATTATATACCCTTTCCTCTATCATTTTACTATTTTCTAAACATATATTTTATACCCATCATCCTACTGAATTTGCTTCTCAAATTTCACTCCTAAATAAGAAATTATCTTTAATTTTCTTTTTTCAAACACCCAAACCTAAATATTATTAAGGGATATTCACCAATATATAAATATAATTTATTTTTTTCAGAATTATACATTATAAACTAACATTTCCTTTTAATGGGCTAAAAATTAGGTACAGTAATATACTTAAGAACTTTTGAAATGCCTTGATTTTAATAAGAACAACATTATTTATTCCTCATGGGTTATTAATGATATTATTGTTTTTTTCCTATATTTCTCAAAATAATTAAGACATTAATTTTTTTCCCTGATAGTGATCTGATGCATTATTTAAATAATTTATTCTCCAGATATGTCATGTTATATGAGACCTTGGTGAATAACCTGGGAAATTTTTATTTACGACACCATAGTGATAATCATTGGTGGTTTTATTATGAATGTATCATTAATATATTCTATAAAAATTTCAAAGTTATTTTTCATATTATGTTTATTATTATATTACACTTTCTCATGAATTGTCTATATACCTTATTTTCATATTGATATGTATCATGATAACATGTTATACATCTATCTTGCTGATTTTACCTACTGGGCTTCATGCCCAGTCATTTCCTTTGTTGTATGTCCCCATATAATTATATGTAATTAAAATAACTTTGGATAAACCAATGACGATTTATTTCATGTGGATTTAGAAGAATATCTTATTTTATCGTGTATTATGTACCTTGTTTCCTAGAAAATGAAATAGAAAAGATTTTATCTTTTTTATCATGTAATGAAATGTTATTTAATAAAAACATGGGGGGACAAAATTTTAATCAAAGGATGGTTTAGTTATTTTTTTAAATTAGGGCATGATAATAATCGGAATAAGCTTAGGGGAAAGTATAATTATAGTAAAACATCCTTGTATTTTAGTGATGTATTAAGTAAGTGGTTTCCATGGAAAGATATATTTGTCTCGATTTGAAGAAGTGGATGTGGCTCTAGCAAAAATGTACCTATGAGTAACACTAGAAAAATCACAATAAGATAGACTCAAATAGGAAATGGTTCTTGAATGTGGGACTTGTTTCACTCCTGGTTGGACACTCTTATGGGATATGTTTGGTTAATCACAAGCTGTTTAGGATCCATTATTAATGATATATTGAAAATTTAACTGTTACTAGAAGATATTTATAATATTTTAATCTTGATCTATTACGTCGTATAATTAATTTAAAATTATAATATTTGTAAAAGTAAATTGTTTCCCACAAAAGTTTTCTTCATTTAAAAAATAGTGGGAAATAGGAGGAACTGGGTAAATGATAAGTGTAACGGATGATGAAATGAAAGCATTCTGTTTTATGATGGAATAGAAAACATTAAAATGATGATGAATCAACTAAAAGGTTTTTTGAATAATAACATTATTCGAGTCGAGAGACAAGATTCACCTAAAAGGAAAAAACATTCTTTCAATTCCTTCATGCATCAACGACCTCCTTATTTTTGTTTATCTACTGACCCATTGATTGATGAAAAATAGATAATCTCTATAGAAAATATTTCTATTCCCACTATTTTTTGTGAAATATAAACTAACCCTATAAGTATAAATCAAAAAGGAATCTATTCTATGGTGTGGGAAGAGTTCATGGGAATTTTTTAAAGAAATATTTCCCTCATTCGATGTGATAAAAAATGGATACGGTATTCCTATAGGTGAAGTAGAATGAAAATAAATTGATGGAAGTCTATGAAATGAACATTATAATACTTTCCTGATAAACCTCTATATTTGTGATTGATATTAAGGGATTGTTTGATTGATTCATTAGTGGACTTGAATCACATCATTGTCAGAATCTAGGAAATTGGGATTTTGAAAGCTATGTGGTGATAGTGCGTAGTGTTATAAAGGTTTTAACTAGACTTTGGAGAGATACAATGGTCACATAGAATAAATGAAAAATAAGAGATCTATAGATAATAACTCAAGGAGAAAAAATGATCATCTATGAAGAAAATAAAATGTGAAACTTCCTGCATGCTATAAATTTTGGAAGAAGCATTCAGGGAACTACTTACATGGGAGTGGAATGTTCTAGGAGTGTGGAAGAGATGTCTATATTGCTCAAAATTCTCCTAATTAGGTGAATCTTCATGTACTCAATACTAATGAAAAATAGAATATTGTATAGGCTCAATAAAAATATTGAAGCTTCATTTATGGATAACTAAGTCACTTTCCCAATAAATGTACATATATGAAGATAATAGATGGGAACCACTACCAACTTCAACATAGTCCAAGGATGTTAGGTCAATAATTTGTCATCATGATGGATGATGTGGAGGATCCAAATGATGTGATGGTAGGTATACTCAATGTTCTCTCAAAGCTATAAAGTAATTTTTTTTATTCTGGTTATATAAATTCCATTATTTAATCCATATTTTCAATGAATATAGAATCAATCTCGGAACTGTTAGAGGTAGATTTATCATTCAAGACAACTGGAAGAATTATCTTAGCATCAACTGTGTGTAAAACTATAATATTAACATTGGAGAGTACAACCTCATCATAAATATAATATTAATTTCCATTGTGTAATTTTACAATAAACTAGGGTTGGATGGATCTCAATGAATAATTCGGTGGTCAACTACATATGAAAACAAATTTTATTCATCTTGAATAAAAAAAACTATATTCATTTTCAAAGGAGAGATATCTCAACCTAATATTTTCCTATAAAAAACCCACATATCCTTATTTATTGATATGATAAGTTAAAAAGGAGAAATAAATGAATGTATAATGATAGATACTTTTCCCATCATTCATTAATACATTGACATATATCTTGATGTGTTACTTAAACCTCTTCCAGAATGAGAGGTAGAGTACTCAATTGAACTCATACCTGAATCCATGCCTATTTTAAAGACCCCATATAGAATGGAAAAGTAAGAGTTCAAATAATTAAGAAAACAAAATCATGATCTTCTAGATACAGTATTTATCAGAAAAATTGTATCTATGTGAAGAGAATATGTTCTCTTTTGATGAAAAATGATGGATCAATGTGGTTATGAATTAATTATTGAGAATAGAATGGGATCATAGTGAAGAAAAATTACCATCTCCTAAGGATTGATAATTTATATTACCATCTTTATGAGGACCAATCCTTATCCAAAATTGACCTCTAATCTAGGTTTCATCAATTGTGGGTGAATTAGGAAGATATTCAAGATACTCCCTTCCAAAAAATATATGGTCATTATGGGTTTTTTTGTTATTCACATTGTGTTGACTAATTATCCTTATATATTTATGTATTTGATTAATATATTCTACCAATACTACCCTGATAAATTCATGGAAGTTTTTATTGATGATTTTATGATATATTCTAAAACCAACAAGGATCATAAAGATCTTATAAGGTCTAATTTTAAAACCATGTTGAAGTTTAATATTTCTTGAAAGATTATAAAGCATTAATTATGGTTACAACAAGTATCATTCTTGGGGAACATTTTATCCAATTGAAGAATATTTGTTAAATCCGTGTAGATAAAGGTTATATAGGAGAGACCTCATCCTAAAACACTAAGTGAGATTCATAGTTTCCTTGGTCTAGTAGGATATTATATAAGGTTTTTTAAAACAAGATCATGACTTTATAACCCAATAACTAAGTTTACTAAATAAGGTGATAATTTCATCTGGACTCTCGATTGAGAATATAGTTTTCAAGAACTAAATAAGTGATTGGTTACTACACCTATGTTAACTCTAACTACTATCAGAGAAGGATTCATTATTTATAATGATTCATCTCTAAAAGGGATTTTTTTATCAACCTAAAAAATGAAAAGGTGATTTCTCATTTATCTAACAATATAATGTATCATGAGTGGAATGATCCAATTTTTGACTTGGAGTTGGTTGTAGTTATTTTTTCTCCAAAAATATAATGGAATTATCTATATGGGGAGAAATGGGATATATACAGAGACCACCAATTTCTGAAGTATTTTTTTTACATGAAAGGAATTGAACCTAAGACAAATGATATGGTTGGAACGTCTTAAAGACTATGATGGTTAAATTCATTATCACATCGAAAGTGAAAACGATGTTTCTGATGCATTGTGTAGGAAAGGCCATGTTGTGGTGGTAATGATGAGGATTCAAGAATATCCTTTAATCAAGGACCTAGTAAAAGTGTACAAGTAAATCACATTGTAAGGGACATCATAAACCCTATCCCAAATTATTTCCCAACCATCTTTACAAGATATGTTAAATAAATCTCAAATAGAGGATCCCTTATTACTAAATAATACATAGGTTGTGATGAATGGGATGTTTCCCCAATTAAATATTGATCAAGAAGGTGTAATGAAATTTCATACAAGGATATGTGTCACATCTATCTCATAGGTAAATAAGTATATGATGTATGAAACTCATAGTTCTACATTCTCTTGACATCCTCGAAGCACTAGAATTTATAGGGGAATTCAAGATCATTATTGGTGGGATGATATGATAAGGGATATTGCTGACTACACTACAAGGTTCTGGGTATGTCATCAGGTAAAATAAGAGATACTACTTCCTAAAGGTGTATTGAAACCACTACCCATACCAATATGGAAGTGGGATAATACCACTATGGTCATAATCACTAGTCTTCTAATAACATCCACAGGAAAGAATGTGATATGGGTTATAGTGGATCAGGTCACTAATACTATCAATTTCATCATTAGTGAGGATGATTTCTCTTTTGAAAAACAAAGAAATAAATACTTAATGGAAGTGGTTGTGTTTATGGGGTCCCACTTTCTATCATTTCATATCATGATGCAAGTTTAAAATCTAAATTTTGGAGATGTCATTAAAATTATCTTAATACTCAATTTAATTTTAGTAAATCCTATCACCCATATACTAATTTCTAATCTGAAAGGGCTATTCATGAACTTGAGGACATACTGAGAACATGGTCAATGGAATTTGGAATTGAATGGTATCAAAACCTCTCGGTAGTTTTTTTCTCATAAAAAATATCTTATACTAGAGTATTCAAATGGAATCATATGAATCTCTATGTGTAAAGTGGTGTAGAACTCTAACATTTTGGGATGAAATTTTTGAGAGGAAATCACATGGGCCAGATCTTATTCAATTGATTATAGTAAAAGTTCATGCCATCCAACCACATATAAAGGATTCTTAGAGTCTTTAGTGGAGGTATGTTGAAAATAGTCAAATGGATGTGGAGATTGATGTTGGAGACAATGTTTTCCATCAGATGTCACCATGGAATAGATTTATGTGACATCGAGTGATAGGGAATATTATACCTAGGTATATTGGACCTGATGAAATCGTTGATCTTATAGTATTAGTGTCCTATTAGAAATCACGTACACTAAATCAATCTCATGTTCCTGAAATATTTCTTGTATCTCTTCTCATGAATTACTTACTGAATCCCTCAAATTTACCAAACCTGTCGGAGGTACAGCTGGAACATGACCTCTCTTATTAAGAGATGTTGGTGTAGATCTTTGAATGTATAGACATCGAGATACATAGAAAGACTAACCACATATACTAATTGATGTGAAGGAAATATAATTATGAGTAATTGATGTATGAACTGAAGGAGATGGTGAGAAAAAAGCACCCTCACCTACTCTCAACTGAGATGATGAGTTGAAATTTTTGGGATGAAATTTCTCAAGGGGTGAAGAATTTAACATCCCAAACATTATAAATGATATTTATTTTCTGAATAAATTTTATTACTAATTATATAATATTATAAATGTTTAAAACAAATGGAATCTAACAAAAAAATTCATTTACAATGATTATTACATTATTCATCTACGAATCCAATTAAAATGCAAAAGAATTGAACTGGAAAAAGAATATTGAAGATATAAAATGGGAAATTAGGGATCACCACACTATTATAAAATCATTTCCCCCACTATAAATACTATAGAAACCAAAAAAATATTACTAGGATAAGAAAACAAATTATCAAACTGAAAATAAAACCATATGAGAAATTATTATAAATTTTGAGTGAAAATAAAGTAGTATTTTTAGGGTGTAATGAGAAATTGGATTTCTGGGATATGACCATTATATGATTTTTGGTAAATATTATCATCTTAAAATATAACTTTTTTGACAATTCTTACATTATAATTATTGTTTATAAGTTGTCATGACATAGGATATTTAAATCAAAAAGGATAATGAATGTCCTCGATCTGTTGAGTCGTGTCGTTTGAAGCCCATTTGTCAAAACATGGGAGGGAGGTATAATCATAAGGTTCACCCTTGACCAAGACCAATCCTAGATTTATAATTGAATCTTTAATAAAATCAACTATTTGAGAAGTTCTAGTTGATGGGGATTACCACTTAGTGGATTTCAGTCAAGGCACCCCATGAAACTACAACCATCACACACCTTACCATTGGGATGTGTGTGGGTGTAATATGGGGTTAAATGTCCAAAACATAGTGTAACTTCTATTGTATAAATAAAACATTGATTTCATCATTTCTATTAATAATAGAGTATTTAATAAAATAAATTCTTAATTGGGGGGGGAATGGATAATTTGTTCTCTTGGACTCAAATAAAATCTAATTTAATTTTTTCCAAGAAGATATATATATTTTTTATATGTAACCAATGTTTTGTAAATAATTATTTTTTAATAAAATGTTTTTAAAAAACATTTATTTAAATAATATATTATTAAATAATTTTATAAAGTCCTAGGAATGTTATTATAAATGTAAAAAATGTGACTATGCTTTAAAAACTACAATTCTTAAAAAAAATATTTAATAATTGAAATTCTCATAATTAGAGAATTTTTTTGATAAAATAAACCAAATTTTTGAAACTATAACATCAAAAGTAGGATATGGTGAATTTATAATAATTTTTTAAACTATTTATTTTTTCATAAATAATTAAAAAATACAAGTTTAGGGTTTTGATATATTTTATGACATCATAATAATGTAAAAATAATTTAATAAATAATTAAACAAAATAAAATTCCTAAAATATATTATTTTTTAAATTAGATGCATTTCACAATATTTTATTAAATTTTTAAAAATATATGTTACTTTCTAAATTCGGAAAAAGAATGTTTTATTTTTAAATCATTACATTGTGAAATATTTACTTTCCATGCTAAAAAGATGTATTTAAAAATAAATGTTGATTATTTTAGATTAAAATAACATAAACTTTGACCGGAATGCACAGTACTATGATAAAAAAATCATGGTAAAGCCAATGGTTTTTTATTTTATACAACTTAGTTTTTCAAGACCTCTATTTGGAAGTTATTGAATAATTCTTCCACTTATCCTATAAATAACCTTATATTCATCCATTTCAATTGAAAAAAATATTATATGTATTTCTAGTGATTTTTTACTCATAAATATTCCCCCCAAGGTTTTATCTATACCCTTGGGTTCCATCCTCATTTTTTTGAAACAAATCTTCAAGGTAATGGAATTATCTTTATTATATCATCAAATCAAGAAGCTATTTTTGTATATGTCTTCTAAATATTATTTTTAGACTTTTTTATTACTCACTGTATCATACCCTTATTTACAATTTATTTATCTATCCTATTTCATTATTCCTTCACATTTTTCATTTTCTAATACCTTGTTTTATTCCCATCATGTTGCTGAATTTTCTTCTAAAATTTCTTTCTCTACTTATGAAATTCAAATTTTATTTCATTTTAGTAATACACTTCACTCATTATTTCCTAGGGGTATTTACCTATAAGTATGAATTATTTATTTTATTTTGTAATTTATACAAAAGAAACCCAAATTCCCTTTTTGGGGGGAAACGATGTAATTATCATATATTTAAGAACATTTGAAACACAATTATTTTCATAATAAACTAATTATTTATTCTCCATGGGTTATTAATGAAATTATTTATTTTAATTTATGTTTCTAAAAATAATTAATACATTTTAATGGTTTTTCTTGTATAACTCTAATGAAATTATAAATGAATTTAATCTCTTCAGATGACATGTTATACGATATCTTGGTGAATAACCTTAGTGATTGACTTTAGTCATTTTTTATGAGACCTTGTTGATAAACATGGGTGATATGATAGTGAATGTGTAGTTCAAAAGTTATATCCACAAATCTATGTAATTATTCATGATCATTTAATTATAATATGTCTCTTTCTAATTCATTATTTTTATGAATTCTGTTTTTATTGATACAAATCAAGATCACATGTTATACTTCTCCCTTTCTTTTTTACTTTACTAAGATTTATAATCAACCATTTCTTTTAAGTTATATCCCCAAGTTATGATATATATTAAATATAACTTAGGTTTACCCCATGAATATTTCTTTTATGTGGATTTATAATATTGTATCATGATTTCTTGTATTATATACCTTATTTCCATGAAACTAAACTTCAAAAGAGTTTATTTTTGTATCATGTATAGAAAATTTATGATATAAAATGGTTGTATTCCATACCCTTTAATCTATATTCCTCCTATACAAAACATTACATCAGGTATACATTGTCTTTCAGCTCATAGGTAAAAGTATTTCTGATGGGTGATGGTGGGGGAATAGATGAGGATGTAGGCAAGAAAAAGGAGGTTGGTGGGTGGGTGGGTGGGTGGTAGTATTTAAGGGGTTTTATAAAGAGAATGTTTTTTAAATAAAATGTGTAGTTGTTAGAAATATATCACAAATTCTCTGGAATACACTGGTGGACCCTCTAGAGATATCAAAGTAATAATGGTATGGGTGATGATGTGGGAAGGGTTGGTGTATGTATGGTAGGCCCAGAGGCGGTGGTGGTAATAACAGGGGTATGGAGAATGGTTGTTGTAGTTTCTATAGTGGTGTAAGGGTTCAAGGATATGGTAGAGGTGGTATTTTTGGTGGTAGAAGGGGCTTCATAATGGATGGATGGTGTGGCTTTGTCAGTCATATGTTGAGAAAATCCCTTATCATCATCACTTAAGTATACTTGCACACATCAAAAGATTTTTTCTATTTTCCGAGTATCCACATATTTTGATATAGAAAAAGAATAATTTATTACATTGGACCAAGAAAGGTGTGGGATAGTACACCCTAAAAGGAACCAAGATTCATATCCCAGGGGGTGATAAAAGTGCCCCCATCAATGTACTATGAGTCCTCATTTTCAACATCCTGTAAAACATTCCGAACTATCCTTCCAAGTTAACAGTCTATCCTACGATGTAAGATGAGGGGATGATGACCTCAATATGGATGAACCTTCCAAAACCATCCCCATGTTCTATGAAAGTATTATCAAGGACTCTATGCAAGATTCATAGGCCACCACCATGGAGCGCAGTGCTCTTCGTTGTGCAGGGAATATAAACAGTTAGTAAATCTCATGTGAATCTTGCCTATAGTTGTGTAATATCATCATTGTTAGGATTAAACTATAGTTTTAGGATGATATTGTAGGTGAATAACTCTAGTGATTAATTACAAGAAAAAAAATTACATAGGTTGATCCCCCATGGATGACCACCGAATCTGATGTGAACTGAATCAATAGAAAACTCAAAGGTGGAGAAAAACACTAGGAAGTGTTCCCAAAATGTTTCTACACACCTGGGTGATCAGGGTTTGGAAGATCTAACCTATGAGTTTGAGGTTCTCTTGGTGTATGTGAATTATCTATTTTACTATAAGATTCAAAATCTTGTGGGTCTACATTATCTTGTCTTAGAGATGGACCAACCAGACCTGGTGCATAGGGCCAAAAAAGAGGAGGAAGAGATAAAGGTGAAGAATTTCATAGACCTGAGATCTAAAATATGATGATTTTGAGTCCCCTAAATCTAAATTATATGCACTTCAGAGGTATATAATGAGGTTTAGGGCTCAATGGTGGGGTCCGTAAAACCAAATAGGAGCTATAGGGGGTCAACGTGAACCTTAAGTTTATAGTGTTTAAAACAGGTCCCTGGCATTTACATTCCTTGTGTTGCATACATGGTGTGAAAATCCTAATTTGGAAATAAAATTAATTGAGGAATGTTTACACACTATGTATTACTTACATAATGTTTATTTTTTCATTTTATTCCCCAATTGGGTCTGGTCTTCTAAATAAGCTTTATACAAAGTCTAAACCATTCTAAAGACTAATGTACCCTATTCTAGCCCACAGTACCTTCCCAAGGGTTAATCCTAGTAGAAATTTTAATTATTATCTATAGATGGTCATATTTGGAATCCAAAGACTTTAATTTGGATTTGATATCACTTTTATGAAGATTGTTTAAAACATATGGGATGAAATGTGGAACTAAATTTTCAAAGGTTTAGTACAAATGGAATTCCTGTTAATACTGGTCCCCTTGTCATCTAAAGGTGGAAGAATGTTTTCATCTTAACTGGTCATATGTTCATTTAAATTATATTTTAGATAGATGGTTTTACAATTCAAATACTCATCACATTTATTAGTGTCCTTTTCTATATTTAACACAACCATTTATTCACCAAATTTTGAAATAAATCTCCCCATGTTAACATCAATCGTCACCTTTCAAATGACATGAACTTGCCTTCTAATAATTATGGGAATATCAACTTACTCCTCCATATCTTGAACATGGATTTTAATAGGTGACATGAATTTTTGTGACTTTCACTAAGACATCTAGAAGAAATCATTGAAGATTCTATACTGAGTGATCAACATTTTAGAGTACCATTCTGGTTAGTTTTAACACAATGATTTCCAACTTTTTATAAACACTCATGGGTATTATATTTATACTTTCACCTAGATTGAACAATTATTTCTCAAAATTACATGTCCCTATCATGCTATGAATTGAGTTACATCTAGGGTCTCATATTTTTAGAGGCAACATTCTTTTGAAAACAATGGATCACTGTTAATTTATGTAGATGACTCCAAAGACCTAAATTTTATTTTTGAATGAGAAAAAATATTAAAACATTATTTCATAATCTGTAACTTAGGTAAATTTCTCTATAAATTGTATATTGAGGTGCAATTTCATAAACATTTCATGGAATTTTCTTATATTTTCCCTCTTTTTTCTTATTTAATCAATTGAGGAAGTTATTTTTGCAATGATTCCTCATTTTTTGCTAATTCATTATTATTTAGTTGACTAAAATCATTAGATTCATTAAACTGGTATTTCTCAACATTGTGTGTCAGCTAAAAATTTTGTATCATTCCAACTTTAACAACAACAACATTAGCCTCTTCCCTATGATGCTATTCAATATTATTAGGTAAAGTACGTGATAGTTTATTAGATTATGTTTTTTAGATCTTATCTATTTGAGGTTTCATGTTTCATAGTGCAGTCTGTAGTTTTCTGTATCAGTCTCCTGGGTTTTCATGTATTGATCCTTTTTCTACACAATGGCATGAAGAAGGTTTTGATTGAGTTTTTAGATTATTTGGGATTGTATTTGTCATCTTTTTTGGGATTATTTTAATTATTTCTTCTGTATAGGTGGGAACTATTTAATTCTAGAAAATGGTTGTTAGAATTACTATTGAGGTTGTGCAGATTGACCTATTTTTGGGATCCTAAGTGGTTACTGATTCCATGGTGGAACATTTCCACTCCTATATTAAAAATAACCTTGGTTTTCTTACAACTACTAAGATTTTCTTTTTTTGATAATTTTTCTATTTTTGATAGTTCTAGTTCCTCTAGTTTTATTTTCCTTGTAGATCGTAATTGGCATAATTACCATATTTGAATTGAGTTTCCTCTAGGCCATCCCAATATTATTGGTATTGGTGTGGAACTCCACTCATATATCAATATTTAATATCTATTATATGATAATGAGGGGGATGTGGCATAGCATGTAATTCCAAAAGATTCAATATTAATGGTATGGTATTGTACATGAGTTATCTATAAGGTATTCTCTCTATCTTGATTGATTTTGCACCATGGAGGTGCTCTATCACTTTTCCAAAAACATTTATTATTGAATAATTCATTTAATATTGCTTTTCCATCTTTAAGAATATTAAATATTAACCTATCATCACCTGTGTCGTCTGCCATAGTATAGGAAGCGTGTTGATGTCCCTAGTGGAATATATATAACTAAATCTGCACATCCAGTATGTAGTATGGAAATTTTTGGGTAAATTCATTGAATCTGTCCCATGAATCCCACACTGATTATCCATCCACCATTGTAAAATTTTGAATTTTTCTCATATCTCCCAAGAGAATATTTGTGGTAATTATTTATTTAAAAATATCATTACTAACTCATCCCATGTCATTATTTACTAAGGAGATTGACTCTCCACCTATTATTGGGCTCTATCGCGAATGTAGAATGGGAATACTCTCAATATAATGGTTTCTTATGATACTCTTTGGTTATGAAAGGTATTTCAAACCTTAAGAAATATTTAAATTTTCTTATGGGGGTATTCACATTGAATTCCACTGAATTTCCACATATTCAGGATCCTCTGAATGAGTCTACGATTAATTTTGAAAGTGTTCTCTTGAATAGGACGTTGAAAAAATAAAGTAATAACACCCCTAATATATGGAAAATTGTAGTCCATAAAGGTGAAATCCTATAGTGATATTTTCTCACACAATTTATAGGTGGAGCATATTGGAGATCTTGAATGTGTTGTGGTGAGATATTTCTACACTTAGCCATTGAAAAGTGGAAATTTATGACAATTTATCGATCAATATCAATATCCAAGTGAAGTTTTTCTTATGAATACTTTATCCATGATCATGTTAAGGGTCTCTAGGGAAAGCACTAACCAATAATAAGTGATATAGGGGGAGAAAGATGATTATATAGAGAAATAATATGGTGTTACAACTGAATAATAGAAAATGTAGAAAGGATGAGAGTTAGGATAAAGAATGAAGGGGGAGTAGTGGGGTAATCTAGGGATCAATCTGAATATCACAATGCTTGAGAAACATTAATCCCTAGAAAATATTCCAAAAGTTTACATTCCTTAAACCAACATTTAATTCGTACGGGTGGCAGTCAGATTAGAAATTTATAATACAAAAGTATATTTACTACATGGGCGTAGTAATGTGGCAGTGTAGGGTTGAACTCGCAAGGGATACTAGATTGTCATTATCTAATCGAACAAAACCTTGGGAAAAGATTCCAAACATTCATTCTCTATGTTTAGTTTTATCAATTACTACTTAACTTGGATTTAATTAAGATAATAAAGGAACGAATATGGGTCAATTTTAGGTATCTTTATAGAAGATAATCTAATATTTATCTTGGTATAGTCCTATGGATTAGGATAAAAAGTGATGTAAAGATCGCCAATTAGTTTTGGTCAAACCAATTGGATTTTCCTATGCTACTAATATCTGATGCTAAGGGTACATCCAACAGCATATTTTAATTTTTATTTGATTCTACAAAGTATGTGTCACATTCTAAGGTTCGTAGTCTTTCTCAACTCCAATTAGGGTATGTTTACTCAATCTCACATTCCATGGTCATTGTTGTGTAAAAGAATGTGATGAACAATGATTATTATCATAATTACTACCCATAGGGTTACCAAGATCTAATATATAGATTAATAATGATCAGAAACACCCATACTCTCATTCCCTAACCCTAGGTGGATTACTTGTTAATGGTAGTTATGATAAAAACAAGGAACTCTAAAACATACTATGTCGAATCATGAAACAATTGATAAATAATAAATATATAACTAAAAAAACAAGTTATCGAGGTTAAATATTTAAAAGAAATGTAAATATAATAAAAAATTACATTACAAGATAATATAATGAAGAATGTGAAAAACAACATTATAATAAGTAAGAGATAATCAAAAACTCTCTATAAAGGAAGAAGAATTGAAGAAAGGTGCATTATTTGATGAAGAATGGTATTAGGGTCAAAACATTTATCATGGATTGAAACAAGACTGTAAAAGATATAGAACTGACCAAGAAATATTGTCAAGTCATAGGGATTAAATAAAACAATAATGGTAATTAATGAAATATTGTCTAAAAATGGATGATAATGTTGGAATAAAATTTATAGAAAACAAATGTGAGAATATCTTGTGTATGTCAGAGACCTATGAATGTAGATAGTCCTAATAATAATTCGTTGTTTATGTCATGCTTTTAATGTACTAGTTTAAGGTAATTTTATCCTAAAATATTCACCTCCTGTAAGTTAGTTTCAAGTAACGTACATGAGATCCAAATTTCCCACTAAATAATCAAATTGTATATTTCACCGGGTATGCCTTTAATCTTTTCACCATGTGCAATCATAGCACTGCATGTTTGTGGCCAACATATGGTGGGCCTCCAGTCATTAAAATATGCATGCCATGTAATGTCTATAAACATCGTGTACTAGCTTCATGCATGTTAATTAATTTCCGGGCTGGTCTATAGTCTTGAATTCATGGTATGACCGTGGTCTACACATTTTCGATGTCATACACAATGTGTGAATCCTGTTAATGGCACTTTTTAATCATTTATTCCTTTTAAGTACTAAATTTTAAATTTCTATGAAAAAAAAACAAAACCCAGTGAATTATAAAATAAATCCAGAATAAACATAAAATGTTTGTATCCAATATGTATATATATTTTCATCATATCACATCATGTATGGTGTGAGATAGTAAAACTAATCCATTATGGTACATGGTCCATCATGTGATATTTTCTAGGTAGTTTTCCTTTAATCATGTTTATGTAAACAAAATTGGTCGAAGTGGTAACTCAAGATAGCGGTGAATTGAGTTCCCAATAATTATTTTTGATAAAAAATAAAATTAAATCCCCAATGATAATAAATAATTCATATTTAATTATAGGAATATAATAATATAAGGTTGATCATTCAAAATATTTCTCAAAGAGGGATTACAGGACAGTTAAAAAATATTTGAAATCACATTTTCTTTTAAAACCTATTTACATAATCAAATACTTTATATAAACACAGGTAGATATCAATTTACATATTATGTTTATAGATATAAAAAATGAATTTTTATCTTTAAAATAATGGAAAAAACATGAATCACACAATTGAATAAATTAATGGTTTAGTCTCAAGAGGATACATAATCTCTCCACCCCCACACACACAAGGAAATCACCTTCTTCCAAGCATATTGTTATAAAAATTAGCTTATATAAAACATGGATCATTTTTATACATATAATAGCACACTAGTTATCCAGTAATAATGCCACTCCAATAGTTATGCATGGGATGAAATACAACACAGGCCACACTTGACCTCTTCTATTGTTGTTGTAGGTTTAAAAAGATTAAAAACTGAGAGTGTATTTCATTCACATGCCAGTTAAAGCATAGTAGACTATTTTTATGAACAATCCAAAAAAAACTACTAAAATTTAGTAATTGTTTTTTGAGAAAATAATAAGAGATGAATAATATATTGTTTTTCGGTCTTTGATGCTTCAAATTCTTGAGGGTCCTCGAATTTGACATAGAGACAATCCCAAAAAAAGAATCTCTAAGAGTGAATGATAATAGAGTGACATAATTTTATATTGATTCCATGAATGAATAAATCTTGATATTTTTTATTATCTACACATTATCAATCAAATTTATGTCATCATTGATGTATTTTGTATTCTCTCAAAGATCTGTTCGACCTCTACATGCATGAGTTTTTATTGAAAAAATTTATGAATCTCTAGATCGAGTATCTATTGAATCATAATAGAATATATATCATATATCCTCAAACTCATCAATAAAAAATGAAATGTTTGACTTTGTATTTTGTGTGTCTGTTTAATTGTTTAAGGAATAATCATTAAAAAACAATGTGGTTCTATCTGCATTGATTCCTATAAACTAGCCATTGGATGCATTAAATTCAAATGATATAGAACAAAAATAGTAGAAATATTGATCGTTTAATGTTCTAGAGGTATCACATTTATTTCTAGTATGATCTAAAGGTATCTAATTTCAACATTAGAAAATATGATGGTATTACACCAAAAAATAGCACATATGATAATACAAAAGTTTAAGGTAACACCGAGTTGTAGGTCATATGTCTCTTGTGGTGGCATGTCTGGTGGTGTCATGTTTAACTAATAGGGGTAGAATAATGAAGGTTTCATAAGAATAGGGGGGGAATATACCTATTGGTGGTATAATCCTAGTAGTGGAATAATATTATCTTTGGCAAACTTGTTGTAGTGAATGATCTTGTGTTAGTGTTTGTTTAACTAATGGTAAAACCAATTTTGTACTTAACCAATTTTCTTCAAAAATTGATATACTATCACAAAGTTTTTTGATCATTATAAACATAATACCAATGAATTGTGAGCATGAAAATAATTATTTCCAAAAATATCCCACTTTTTTATGATCACTAATCATGGGATTGTACAAACCATGTTTAAAACATAGGCATAATTTGATAAAATGAAAAGGTAATGACAACTTTTTCAAATTTAAAATTTATCATGTGAGATATTTTGATAAAAAATATCATAATTACAAACTAAAACATAAATTTGGAAACTCAAACTTGTAAAACATAAATATTAACTAATGCTCAAATATATCCACCTTTTTGGATCATCATAGATGTAATTAAAATTTTTATAATTGAAAATAATGGATAAAAAGTGGAACTGTATTAAAAGAAATATTGAAAAATATTACATCCCAAAAAAATATAGATGAAAATACCACACAGCCTCTAAAAAATCAAATCATAATTAGAGTCTCAAAAATCAATGGGAGGCATCATCAATAGGTACATTTACATAACCATAGGTATGAGTCACTGAGGTAGAAGTGTAGGGGGTATGGTAGGTATAGGATGATCACGAATCACCATTGGTCTAAAATGTTTAACTAATTTAGTTGGGGGCATGCTGAAAGGCTGGTACTAAGGTGTTAGAGGAGCAGAAGATGAGCCAGTAGTGAATGAAGACATTGGAATAGCCTCTGGTTCTACAATTGTTGTACTAAATACAACACAAACTCGATCCATAAAGTTCAAAATGTCCATGATGATGGTTCATCCACTCTCCGTACTAGTAAATAAGTAGTTTATGTGTTCCATAAAAATCATTAGAAGATGGTTAAATTATTTAAGCTGGATTACTTATTCCTTTAATTCCCTTGTAATAGGTGGAATTCATAATTTCTCTGCTAGAATCTTAATGTGGGAACTCAATACATTATTTTTATAATTTATTGAAATATAGAATTTTATTTCCTTAGTGTTGGTTACCCTATCACATATAGATTCATTAATACACTTACTTATCATTATATATATATATTCTCAGCATGATTTTGAATTTGGAACGGTTCCTCCTAATGAGATGTATGAATATTTCCCATGATGGAATGAAACTCCACTCTGACTATAGCTATGAACATATCTGCATCAATAGAGGAAGAATGTGGTAGAGGATAAGTTGTAGATGAAAAAAAATATAGTAATCTCACCAACCTATCCAAAAGAGTTCACTAGATATTAATAAAATTGGTCCTCATATCCTCTATAATAGACCTACTATTTTTCATCTCACTATCCAATCAAATATTTTAAACCTCAACCTATTAAATATTAAATTTTTTATTGGGGTGGATGTTATAAGTAACAAACTCAAAAATATTCCACAAATCATCTTCACTGATCTAGGTAAATTGAAGTCTCTAAGAACACGTAACTCTAATGAAATTAAAAACCATTCACTCTCTGAATGATTCCAAAACAACTCTGGAAACAAAATATAATGGTATTGAGGAAGCATTGACAATAGTATTAGAGTCTCTCTTATGAATTATAATGATTGACTCAAAATACTGTGATATTGATTCTAGTGAATACAAAGGAAAGGATGGATTCTCACTAGTTTCATCAATCTACTACACTAAATAACCCTTTAGATCTATTCCAAAAACGAATACAGTTGTTCCAATATACAATGGATGATTGATCTGATCAGAATAATTGTCATCGTCACCATAAGAAACTGGATAAGAAATCCCAGGGACATTTTAAACATGAGAAGGTTCCTTGTTAGTTTCATTTTTACCCTTAACTAAGGTATCTAGCTCATCCCTATACATAGAAATTTATCTAATAGAACCTATGAATTATTTCCCCTAAAAGAATTAACTAGGATCACCTTTGATAGAGTAAGCATTATCATCAACATGAGCTAATAATTGTCTCCCTACAAACATAGATCTTTCAAGAACTAAAATAAAAGAAGGATGGTGTGACATATCCCTCTCAGCACCATCAGCATCATCAGCATCATCATGACCATCTGATTAATGAGGTCCCTCACTATTTCAATCATCAATAATATCACTATTTTCATTATCCAATAGTTCTACAAGTTCTCTATGGGTTTAAGAAGAACTTTTAATTTTCTCGTTTCCTAAGGCCTTCGTCTCCTCTTCGTCTCCTTTCTTAACGTAACTCTCTCTATGAGGGAGAGAAATAGGTGGACTATAAAATCTATAACAAATAGTTGTTCTCTTATCTATTTTTTTATTACTTACATCTTAAACCTATGTCACTACTTCTTCTTTAGGTTTATCATCCTTATCTTTACCTTCCTCATATGAATATACTATACTTTTATCTTGCTCTAAGTAAGGGTCAACATTGTTCAGCAGTCTGGTAGGCTATTCCACAAGATCAAATTTCCCATAAAGCATATTAAAAAATGTAACCCACTACTGCATTAATGAATTCCATTTTCCTTTCATTATATCACAGTTAAATTTAAATAAACATAAACTGTAGAAATTAATTTCTTCCTCTTATTCATCATAAAATATTCCATTTCCTTCAAACATAATTGATATAAACATATGTTAAATTATATAATTTCATTTGGAAGAGTAATTTCAAATTTTCATCATGTGGAACACAAGAAATCTATAAATATTAACTTTATCCCAACTTTCAATAAGGAATAAAATATAACAATTCAGATAGATAAAATTATTTTTTGAAAATAAATTATACAGAATTAATTTGAACTGAATTATATATTCACCATCCAGATCTGTGGAATCCAATCTCCCCAATATACCATTTCCAATTAGGTTTATCATAAAATCCTTATAATAAAGAAGCTAAATATCACAGGTTATTGAATTATAATGGTCTTCAAAAAATCCTCAATCACTTGCATTTATAAACATATCTCATTTACTTGAGGAAAAGTTTTATTCTTTTCCATATATCATACTTTTTATGAAATATTTCTTCTATCAAATGATATAAACTATGTGTTGGTAAAATATGTGAACCAACCTCATATAAAAATATATATTATTTATAGACATCCAATCTATCTATCCCTCATCCTAGATTACCAAAATTACCAATGATTTTATAGATAAAGTTAATCCCACATCTATTAATATTTCTGAAACAAGCACTTTATCCATGAGATAGGGGTTATAGGATCAATTATAGCATATATCAATTCTCTATGAGATTTATTTATAGGATGTAGTCCCCTAGGATATGACTCTATGGGGTGCTTATCAATCACCATTGATGTGAAACAAAAAGTGAAGAAAGAGAACGATAAGGATGAAGGTAAATAGATAATTGAATTCAAAATGGACCAAAGGTAGTTGTAAGTGATAGAGTGCATTTATATCATATTTATTTATGAATTTAACAATTTAGACATTTGAAATAGAAAATAAAAAAATCAATTACTAAACCAAATAAAAATTTAATGCCTGAAAGTTAGAAAATGATTTCTAGAAAAACATAGAATGGTAAATCACATAACGATGTATCATTCAAATGGTTTATCATTCCAATGGTGGATTAGTTCAATGATGGATCACCATGTATGGATTACCCAATGTGGTATCACCAATTTTGTATTGATCAATGGTGGTTCCCTAATGACGGCCTTCCCAGTGGTGGATTACCCAACAGTGGGTCACCAATGGTGGCGTACCCAATAGTGGAGCACCAACAGTGGATTACCTAATGGCGGATCACCAACATTTTAGTACCAAATGGTGGATTATTAATGAAAATTTATAATTCATAATTCAAGTTTGATATAATTAATTCTCTCAAAAATCAATTTCTTTTTAAAATTATTATAAAGAAGATGGTCAGTTCCTATAAATTTCAATAATTATATCAACTTTTTTAGGATTTTCCCAAATATTTATGTCTTAAATCAATGTTCTATGGTATATATTAAGATATTAGAGCCTTATAAATATTAACAACACTTGTGTTTTCACAATTTATAGGAAAATGTTTATATTTATAACCATATTCTAGAAAAGTTTCTTTTATCCAAAAAATTTGTACACAAAAAATATCTATAGTTATATAAACAGACTCAGTATTAATCAATGAAAAATAATTTTTTTTACTACACCACAATACTATAAATGATCCTAAAAGTTGAAATTTCTCAAAGGTACATTTTCTATCTAACATATATCCACTAAAATCCAAATCTGAATAACTTACTAAATCAAATGATATTCTTCTATGGTAGAACAATCTTATATTGGATGTTTATTTGAGATATTTGAAAATTCACTTGACATTATGTAAATGAGATTATATTTGATTTCCTTGAAAATGAGCAGACATATTCACATGAAATAATATGTTTGGTCAGATAGTAGTAAGGTAAAACAATATTCCAATCGTACTTATATACCTTGTTAGATTTATTAACATTCTATTTAGGTCAATATATAGCTTATAATTTATACTCATTGGATTATCACTACATTTAATACCATCTAAACCAAAACATTTTAATTTGTATATAGTGTACTCGCATTTATTTAAACCAATTCCATCATTATTTTGAAAATTTTGAAATTCATGAATGAATATATGTTGACCCATTAAACTCATTTCAAATTCATTTTTCATCATCTTTGAAACAATATTACAAAAATAATTTTTATAATATCCAGAAATAATATTATCAATGTAAATTTGACATTATAAAACATCTTTTTAAATTATTTTTATAAAAAATAGTAGGATCAAATATGCCTTTTGAAAAACCATTAAAATCAGACAATAATGGATCCCCAAATACCAATATAAAGGATCCTATTCTAAACCATATAAATATTTAATTAATTTATAAACATGATTTGGAACATGATTATTTTAAAAACTAAGGGTTTGTTCAACAAAAACATTATATAATTTATAACCATTAATGAATTCACTGATGATGTCCATTTGATATAGATTTAAATCCAAATGTACTGCATAGGCAATTAGTTTTCTAATCTATTAATGCCTATCCACAAGTGCAATGGTTTCCTCATAGTCGATAGTTGATACCTCAATATATACGTGTGCATCAAATGTCTTTTTATTTATGACTATGGTTCCTAAATCATCAATGTTATTTCTAAACACCGACTTAGTGTCAATATTTAGAGTATATTTAGGTGTAACAAATAGTTACAAAGCTCTTTTTCATTTCAACTGGTTAATCTTCTCATGAATTTCCATTATCCAAAAATCATCGTTAATTGTATCATTGAAATTCATTGGTTCATGGTGAAACTGGAATTCTTGATTTTTAGCCTCATGTTTAAGAGGATATCTAGATTGTAAAGCTCTATCTAGATCTATAAATACAAATTCTAAATCATGGTATCACTGATTCTTAACATATATAGTAATAGATAGTTTGCTTATCTCAATTTCATCAATAGATTAAGGTTTTTTTGCTCCTCAAAACTAGATGATTTTACTACATGTTTCACGAAACATATTGATGGTTTGGAATTTACATTTGATTTTAAAAATCATTCTAATTGTTATCTAAAGGGTTCTAAAGCTCATTTGAATATGTTTCATAATATTTTATATAAATAATTTAATTTAAAATATTTTTTATTTTATTAAACAAAATATAAGATTCACTAGAAGCTAGATAACTAAGGAAAAATCCGGCATCACTCATTTGAATAAAATATGTCAAGCTAATCCTTTGTATTAAGAATAAAAACATTGAAAAAAAACAATAAAGTAATTAAAATTTTTAACTATATTATTCAACAATTCAGAAGTATTTTTCATTAAAATAGGTGTTATTAAAACTCTATTAATTATATAATAAGTATTATTCATAACTTCTACCAAAATATAAGTTGGTTATTCATTATCATTGTTTATGGTATAAGAAATTTTTGGAAGCTTTATATTTCTACATTTTATAACACCATTATATAGTGGGGTCCAAAGAGCATAAAATTAATAATTATATCCATTTTTTAGAAAAAATATTCATTGTCTTGATTTACAAACTCAAAACCATAATTACTTCTTAAGGCTATAATTCTTAGTCCAATGAGATTTTCTACATCTTTTTCTTAGTTGAAAAAAAAACAAGCTTCAATTTTGTGAGCAAGAAATAATAAACAAGTATACCTTGAAATTTTATCTACAATAACATAAACATACTACTTACCATTTTGTATAGAAAATCAAGATGGTACAAAACATTTCATGTGAACGAAATCTAGGTTTTTAGAAGCTGAAAAATCATTCATTTATTTGAAACATATTTTGTTATTTTTATACATTTAAAATAGTTTACATAACTTACAATTTAGAAATTTTATATTTGGCAGATCAATGCCTAATGATTTCATATTAAACATCCTATGTGAGTAAATATTTTAACGGCTAATTCATATATTCCAAAGACAATATTCTTTGTGAAAGGAACATTGATAGAAAATATTTAGATAAAATAATGAATCTATATAAATAAAATAAATGTTATCAATTATTATATCATAAAAAACTAAATAATTATTAGAATCAAAAACATTATATAGATTATTTTCAAAATTTAAATTAAAACCATTATTTCATGGATCTGAGATGATAATAATTTTAAAATTTACTAAATTTAAAAACAAATCATTAATAATTATAATAGTGTAAGAATTAATGATTTGGTCTTGGACATTAATTCTAATGTTGTAATTTTCACCAGAAGTGAAATGTACACCATTCACATTGACTATGTTCTCGAAAAATGAACAATCTCTAGGAATGTTTTCTGGAACATCCATTTTCCTGGTACAATTAATTATTATTGGAGTTTTTCAATATGGTTTCATAAAATAATGTTATAATAAATATGAATTGTGTTCCCAAATTCTTTTTGGTCTAGAAATTTTGTTAATAAAATCTTTAGGAAAACATATTTTCTTAACTAGTTTACTAAATATATAATTTTAAACATTTAGATATAAAAATATTATACGGTCTTGAAGAGTAAAAACTAGTCAAATATTTTTCATAACATGAGCTATGAATAAATCTATTTTTATTTATTCTCCTCTTTCTAGGTTTATATCAACTTCCAAAAGAGTATTATTTAGTACTCTACATTCCTCGAATTTCAGTAATTGACTTTATTCCATATGTAAATTTTCATTTAATTTCTCAATATAAAACATTGACAAATTTTTCTCATTTAACAACTATTAATTTTTATCAATCTCAATATTAAGGTTGGTTTTAAAAGTAGTAGTCAGGGAATTATTCTAATTTAAAATATTATACTTTTCAATAATTTCATTAAAACTATCTTCCATTAAGTTATAATATAAAAACATTTCCTCGTTATTCGTGTTGTAATAATCGGTTTAATCTATTATATAATTCTAAATATGCTTAGAGAAATAAAAAAATACATTAGTTACCCAAGATGTTTTTGTTATAAAACACATGTTGGATCTATCATGTCTATCCTCTTAGGTTGACTTTGAGTTACACAAGCTATCTTCAAAATCACTCTATGTTTATTTTGAAGAATTTCATTATGTTTTATTCTTATAATCATAATTATTTTTAAATATTATCTTAGGGAATTCACCATTAACATGAACATTCCTCTTTCACTCATAGAATGCTCCCATATTTGTAGTATCATCGAACATCCAATCATTCCTCTAGTTTCTTCTACTTTCATATTTTCATTTATAACTAGGATATGAAAAAAGTTTTTTATTTTTTTAGAATTTTTTGAATCTTTTATACATGTGGGACGTCTCATTTTAGCTATCAGTAGGGGAACCTTCATCCCATTAGCTATTATATTGAATTTTTCTCCTTTTTTTAAGTATTATATTTGAAGGCTCTAGATTTTATTTTTTGTTCATACTCCTAATATTTGTTCCCTTTTAGTAATTATTCATACATCATCAACTATCCTATAAAATTCATAATATGTAATTTCCAATCATCAAATAATTCTTGGATTGACATTGATGTTCCACTCCATCTATCTGGTAGACACCCCAATGGATGCATCACAAGATCATTTTCTAGAATTAGTTTTACAAGTGAATTCATTACATTCAAAAACTCATTGAACAATATATACATATCATAAATTTATTCATCATGAATTATATTAATAATTTCATATTTAATATTATAATTATTTGAAATTATTTCATTGAATAAAGATTCTACATTTTGAGAAATAGCTAACATGTCCCAAATTTCAAAAGTTATTGTACATGAAGAAATTATTTTAATTTCCTCATCACCCAATGAAATGTATAGGTAATTAAATGATTAATATTTATTATTATAAGAATATTTAATACTATAACTCCATTTTACTCTAGCAGTTTTAGGTTTCTCATAATGATCTTCAATAACATTCCATATATCGAAATCTTAATTCTGAAAATGAATTAACATTTTAATCTTAAAATGGGTATAGTTAATGAAGTAAAAATAAGTAGATCTATTAGTAGATGATACTTATATTCTATAATTATCTATAAATAACTAAAACTAAAATGAATTTATGATCTTTAAAAGAAAAAAAATCATATTTGAAACAGATATTTGAAAATCCTTTTCAAAACAAATATTAGTTGAAGTGAGCAACTGAAGAGGGGGAAGTGAATTGGGCTCCCAATAAAAATTTATGGTATAAAAAATTTTAAAAAAAATTTACCCATGATAATTCAAAATTCCCAATTAATTAAAATATAATAATAATAATATAAGTTTTATATTTTAAAATTTTTATCAAATCGGTATTAGGTATTAGTAAAAAAAATATTTGGAATCATAATTACATTCGAACCCTATTTACCTAATAAAATACTTTATATATACATAGGATAAGACTAATAATCAAATTATATGAGTTTTATATATTTATATTAATAAAAATGATCTTATAGCTTTGAAATAAGGAAAAACTTGAAACACAAGGTAGAATAAATAGAGGGTTTAGTCTCATACTGAAAATTAATCTTATCCACATAACAATCACATACTGCCAAGAAGATTATTATAACATTAATTTTATACCTAACCTATATTTGGTTTACACATAAAACACTACATAGTATGCCTAGTCTCAAATACACTTCCCTAAGAATACATGGGATGAAATTAAACACATTCCACAGATGACTTATTCTATATTGGGTGTGGGAATAAATGTTTGGAATAATGAGAGAGTATGTTTTTTACACTATAGTTAAAGTGTAGGAGAAAATTTTTATGAATAAACACATCATTAAAATAATAGTTCTCAAATTTAACAAAAAATAGAGATTAAAAATTATAAGGGAACAAATATGTATTGTTACTTGATATGTAACGCATAAAATGCACAAGGTTCCTTCAATTTTACCTAGAGTGGAGATCAAACAAGATCCTCTAAAATTGCATGAAAATAGTGTGGACAAAGGTTCATTTGATTTAGTGGATGAAAAGATCATGACCTTCTATATGATCATTAACTTTATACTCTCTTTTATTTCAGTATAGATGTATCATTTAATCTTTCAATGATCAGTGCAACCACTATTCATATAAGGGAGCCCTCTGGAAATATATAACTCTTAATATTTCTTATCCATTGAACAAAAATAATAAATATGTCCCAGATACTCATACTGGTCAATAAATAAAGAAACATATAACTCTTTCATCAATTCATATGTTGAAGGGTATAAGGGATAATAATTATTAATATATGTGGGTTTTTCTAAATTAACTCTCATAAACTAGCAATTGGAATAATTAAAATAGGATTACAATGAACAACAACTGTAGTAAGACTAAGGGAGTAATGATCGATTGTCATCAAGTTCTTCATTTAAATGATTCAATGGTAGAACATGTCTATGGTGTAACATTTAAAGATATCACACCAAGTGGTAGAACACATTATGGTTGAAAATAAAATGGTAGTACCGAGTTACAGGAATCATGTCTCTTGTGGTAGCATGTCCATAAGTCACATATTGAACTAACGGTGGAACAAGACTAATGGTTACATAAACCTAATGGTGTAGTAAGATTTGTGGTGGCATAAACCTAGATGTGGTACACTTCTAGTAGTGAAAGATCTGCCAGTAGTATAAGATGAACAAATAGTGGAACCATTTCATTATGTATCCAATTTTCTTTAGGAAGTGGTATATTATAATAAAACATAAATATCATTATAAAAATAATCATCGTGCTTTTTCATTATTAAAATAATTAGGTTTCGACAATGTTATATGTTGATACCAATTACTAAGTTAATATATAATTTGTGGAACATGAATATATTTTCCTTAATGATTTATAATTTTCAAATTTCTTTCCTTTAGAGTTTTAATTATGATTCATTAAGATGAAATTGATAGAAATATTTTTTGGTTGCTTTTTAATGAATGAAATATGGTGTCTCAATAAACATTTCATTACTAATAAAACCATTATAGAAACAAAAATAATACTCATTCTTATATATTGTTTTCATTAATTATGTTTCCATGTTTATCCATTATATAAATTTATAGCATCAATCATGTAGGCTGTTACGTCAAAAAAAGGGCATGCTATAATTGTTAGATAAGTATGATTATGAAGTTAATTATTTATAAAAAATTATTATAAATTTTTAATAATATAATTTATGTGTTTGTAATGTCATTAATTATATTTTACAAGAGTAATATTAATAATGACGATTATGATGAATGATAAGAGTAAATAATTTTTCTTCTTTGTCTGCATGGATTAGGTTTTAAAATTTTAAATGATCATTTATTATTAATATTATTAATATTATTAATAAAATTAACATTATTCATTATTATCATTACTAATGATTATACAGGAAATAAAAATCCTTTTAATTCATCACATACCTTCTTGTACCAATCCATGTATGGGAATGATGAAAATTTAAATGATTTATTCCTAGATATGGTAAATCACACATGATATCAGTGTTGATTCCATTTCTAAATACATGTGAGAGATATAGATAATGGTGGATCATAAACATAATAATTTCTATTATACAATTGATATTTATTTATTTTGTTTTGTTATATTTGGAAAATTATTGTTTGATAAAGAGAGATATAAAATGGTTTGGGAGTGGGAGGTACTCACATTGAGGACTTGATTCATTCGTTAGAGGAATTTGTGGAGATGGAGGATATTTGGATTCTTTACATGTCTAAAAGCATCAACATTTGAAAGGGGGTTCTAGGGTAGGTAAAATGGGAATAGTTTTAAGTTAATTTCTTTTGAAAAGTGTGGTTCAATATGGGGGATTAGAGATCCTTTTAGGATAAAAAATTTTATATTTAATTCAAATTAATGTTCAATGAGGTGTAATGATAGAATAAAAAGGATGTTCGGTGATTTAGGTTAGCAAAATATTGGTGATACTTGTCGGCACAAATTTACTACTTAAAAGTGGAATTTTATAGTGTCAATTTGTTATGATAATTTCTCAAAATTAAAGCCACTTTAAATTTCCCATTCTTACTATTATTAACCAGGGATAAAGTTTTACCAAGGTAATTATTTTTTACTAAAAATATAACTGGATCCTTCATACCTGATTTTGATGGGTAGAATCCATATTTTTAATCCATTTAATCTAATATATATTCAAAATATTTGAATATAAATATTAATATTATAACATTTGATAAATAAAATACTACTTTTGAAGGAAAATAAATTTTAACACATTATGTTTTATTAATTAAATTATTTCTAAAATAATTATTAAATTAGTGTGAAAATATTTTAGTTATATTTTTATGATTCTTGTCAATTTCATTACAAACATACCAATTGATTTATAAAAATTACACCATGTTTCTAAATATCATTGAAATATAACAATTTTATCAAGCTAACTAATATTTAATTTTATGGATTATTTTTATAGTTGAAATGAAACTGGGTATATTAAAAAATGTATATTATTATTAAATAATGAAACCACTTTATTAGATTCAACTTTTTTATTTTTATAAAAACTATTTTCATAATAAGCTCGTAGAGCACATAAAAAATATTTGAAAAAATTAATCTTTTAGGTACAAAAAGATTATATTTTTACTATATTCTTCATAATAACTATTTTGTGGATGTTAATTTACATTATTAATTATATTATCAATTAAAATAATTTTATACTAATTATTCTTTTAAAAAATATATATATTTTATTGATAAAGATATAAAAAAAATAGTACTTTTTATTAACTATTCTATAGATATCATTAGAACTAATTTTTAATTTTTCAAAATTTTAATTTTTCTAATACATTAATATTAAAATGGTTCTACTAATTTTAAAAATATATCATTTCAGATATTAATTTTAATAATATGTAATGTATAAAATTATTTTTATAAATAAGTATTTTATTTAAATATTATATTTTTTCATTTATTATTATCGTTATATTATTTTATTTTTAAATGATTACTAATAATAAAAAAAATTATACCTATGACAAATATTTATATACAATGATGATATTTTCATTGACCATATTTTCATCAATTTAATTTCTGACAACAATATTTCCAATTATAACAACTATATTCCCTTATTAAATCCTATAATTTTAGTTAATTACAACTTATTAAAACATATTTATCATTCTCATATTTTCTATTTTAGATTTCACAATTAGTTAGATTCATCCTCATTGAAGGTTCTATTATACTAAATTTAATTCTAAATATTGATAATTATACAGGGTATATTCCAGTTTTAATTATTTTATTCTTCTATATTAATTATATTTTTTTTCTTTCCCTTTTAATGGATGTAATTAACAATGATTTTTAATATTAGATATAGTAAAATTTTGGGTTTTCTGGTACATTGTTTAAAACATTTTGTTATAAAGATTTGTTAGTTTCATAAATATTCAATATGATATGATTCAAACATAATATTATTTAATTTTATAGGATAAAAACCTATATATTAATGATATACATTTGGATTATGGAAATAAAATTTTTCATAAAAACTAGAGAGTTACAATGGTTAATTTCAATGATCATTTCAATATTGATTTTAACTATTTTTCACTTAATAAATATTTTCAACTGATAGAAAACATAATTTTCATCTAAAATATTTTTTTATATGAAAACAATTATTGGGATGGATTTAACTAATAATAAATAATTTATAATATTGTCTTGGACTATAGAAAAAAAAACTTTTTCATGGATTAAGTCAACTTCTCATCCTCACAGGTTTGGCACCTTAACCACATGTAACAAATCCATGTGTGTCTAAAATGAAATGTTGAAAATAGTTTTGGCGAGGAATGTCTAAATAATAATAATACAGCATAAATAATATATCATGTTGTATTATAAAATTTCATTTGGTTTATAGGTACTTGGAATACAGGACATTATCAATCAACATCAGGATTCTTGAGCAAGAATGTATGATAAAACCGTTGTGTATTTAATTAAGGTATAGTATCTTGTAACATGTTTTTGATGAATAGTATTAAATTGATTTAAGGTTGAAGATATAACTTGTCAATTTCAAATTATAGAAGGGGATATTGATATAATAAAAATTTGGATGAAAATTTACTACTAAAATATATAAACATAGTAGCAAAGAAATATGTTTTTTAGAGTTAGTGAAAAAAATGAAAAATGAATTGAGAAGATGATGGAAAAAGTTTTAATACTACATATTTTTATATTTTTAGAAATGATAATAATATGAAACTTGAGATTTTCTAGAAAGGAAATCATCAATTTTTTATGACTTATCCTTTTCATTTTTTGGACCATGATGTGTCACTATACAAAACTCTATGTGTTTCTATTGGACCTACTGTAATGGAATAATTTAGGCTGAACTATTTCCCAGTAACTATATCTAAATGATCATTACGTTCAAATCAATTTATATTTATGATTGAATTCTTTCAATGATGATTGGATTTTATTTTTTAACATTATATTAATCACCAAGATGGTCTCAGGATTATTCAACTCAAGGATTTGTGATTTTAATTTCCACATTTATTTATTTTGATGTGAAATGAGTAAAATATTAATTTTATCATGATATGACTGACTATAAAATTTTTATATTTATTTTCAATTTTTCTCAAAATAATAAATATTCAATCACTATAATTGAAAATATAAAATTGATTTTATCATATGATTATTACTTTATAGTTAAAAAGTATAAAATATTTATTAGTGGATTTTAATTTAGATAATGACATAATAAATATAGGTATTAATAAAATTTTAATATACATGTATCAATTTTTTAAGAAATAATGTTATATTAATATCATCTATAACATTCCATTCCCATTTCACCAATTTTCAGACCAAGAATAATTGGAGAATCCTAAAGTTCAGCTACCTCATTAGGGGAGATTTTGGTAGATTCTTAGAAACATCATGATTTACCTAACATATGGGACATATTTTAGAAGGATAACATTTTAATATTATTTTATTTCTATAAATTCTATACGTGCTACTCTAATATACAATTCCATGACTTAAGATTTTATGGGTTGTAATCCATTATTCCTAATGTAGTTTGTAGTGAGTCTAGTGAGGAAGAAGATTCTCTCAAAATGAAATATTTGGATGATTCTATATATGTCAATGTATACATTCTATAATCCACATCCAGTGTACCCCTGGTGTATCATGTTGAAATACACACATATATCATGATGTCTAACATTCAATATCATTATCTAGAGAAGATTATAAATGAGAGATATTATAAATTAGATGCATTATTTTCATGAAATCATTGAATTTAAATGCTCTCTTGGCCTCATTTATTTAATATTTTTTCAACGAAATGTGGTTCTACATCTTGGTTTTAATGATCCATGATATGTTCTGCATCGATCTCATTATATCATTACTACATAAGAGCTTCTCTAGTTTCATTGAAAATAATAATATTAAAGATAGTGTTAATTATCTCTTATAAATCCATATATTGATTCAAAATGTACTTAATATTATTGGTATTAAACTCCCTATGTTACATGTTGAGATAAAAATTAATAACATGGAAATGGGATCCAAGAATCACTCTAATACTAAGGCTTCTATACACTGTCTTTACATGAAAAATATGGATTAAAGAAAGGAAAAGGAACAATTTCCAATATGATTTCCATGTGTAATTCAATAAATAACATTAGAATAATAATTTCACCTTATTAACCATGTAATGGGGTACTTATTTTGTATTAGTTATTATGTGATATCTTTTGATATCTACAATCTGGGTATTAAATGGAGCTTTTTGTACTGAAATATTTATCAAAATATATTAACCATGTATTTTTCAAATGAAATCCAAATAAAAAGGTTATCTTCAAGTGCCTAATAGAACATTAATTATTTAAATGGCTATTATAGAGTTCTACTATTCAATTCCAACAAGGTTTCTCATGGTATGAAAGGTCTATTATTAGGTACCTAGTGTTAGTAGAATCATAATTTCTATATCAATACATGATGTGGTAGGATTTAGTTTTTCAATAATCGATATAAAATATGTTTATTTATAAATGAAAAAATATATAATATCATTGTTCAATTAAATAACTATCATTATTCATTATATTTTGAAACAATTACTGAAAATTAATAACTATTTAGTTTCACTTTACTCATATTACATATAGTAGTGGAATCAATACATTGTTCATGTAAATGAGAAGTGGGTAACAAAGTTATGTCGATATGGATATATAGAGGAATATAATATAAATCCAATAGATATATGCCTCTCTTGTTTTTAGGGAAAAAATGAATATTCTAGATTTTGGGCGGCATGGTTAAAGGCAAGATAATCTTATTGAATTGGTACATACCAATGATTGGAATCATTTTCTAATATAAACTAGAGTAAATTATTCATACATCATTATATTGAAAGATGAATTGAGAATAAAAATATTTTTAGGTCCTTTAAGAAAATCAATTAATTAAAAATTAATGTAGATACAAAAATTTATCAGATGAAAAATATTCTTATATATAATGAATTTGGCCACTATCTTGACCACGAATTTGTTGAATATTTATGAGAGTTTTGGATTTAATCTAAACTCAATAAAACAATAAAAACAATAATTGTGTTATTGATTGAAAAAACTCACACATTTTTGAAATTGTAAAAAAAATAATGATTTGTGATAAAAAAAATTATCATCTTTTAAAGGACACAAAATATAGACTATTCTATCTATAGTGTAATAATAGTTATAAAAATATTATTTCATAAATTTTAATATATATATATATATATCAAAAAAACGCAACCCAAATGTTGAGATGACTAGTATATTTTGGATAATATGTTTATAATACATCTCCATGTAACTATAATATATATTATATTTACATTAATTTACATAATGATCTCCTATATCACTTGGAGAATATGAAAATACATAAGATGGCCAGGGTAATACATACAAAAATGGGTGAGCTATAAATATCATATAGGGAATAAGCTTGATAAATTAACATAACATATGAGTCAAATGTGCTTACATGAAATGATAATTGTAATGTAAAATGATTAATAATATGGAATCATGATATAAGAATGATGGAATTATAAGATCACGACATCTTATGAATTTGGAAACATCATAATAAATGAAATTTTAATCATTAATCCTAGATTTATACTGGAACATCAGAATATGGTTGAGAGAGTCCCATTATAGATTAGGATTACTATTTAATCTTGTACAAAGCATCTCATCATATATAAACATTACCATATTCATTAGAGAATTTTCTTAGTGAACCCATCACAGCATGTACATATGTTTGTGTTCAACATAATGGAATCAATCAAATAGTATAATTAAAATTAATTCCCATGGAATGTAATGGGTTATATAATATTTCCTCGAAACATAATCAATGGATATTTCATAATGATTCCAAATATTGGAAGGATATAAATATTTTTTAATTTTATATTTGAATCAATGAGCTTGGGCCTCAAACATTGACTTAATTTGATGAAAAATTAATGATAAAGGGTATATAATTTTGTATATAAATAAATTATTTAATATTAATTTTTCAATGAATATATAAATTTCTTTTATTGATGGGATATGGAATTTTCCTTGAAACATGAGGTAATAAAAAATATTTAAAAATAAAAGAGTTTATATTTTATAGAATAATAAATTTGAAAGAGATATTAAATGTGTATCCCATGAATGGATTAAGAAATATAAAATTTTTCCTTAAGAGTGATTGATTTTAAATAAGGTATAAAAAAATAAGGCATGTATAAACCCAACAAAGAGAGGTATAATAATATATATGATTGTGTGTGTAAGATATATATATATACCAAATATAGAAAAATTAAAATATACTAAAAGGGTTATGAAAGATGTTTAGAGATAAAAGGGCAGATATTATGAAAAGGAAGTTGTTCGGAGAGCTCCCTTACCCCGATTTCTTGACTCCCTTAGTAATTTATCAAAACATAAAAAAATGATAAAATTAAATTTATTAAATAAACTCGTAAGAACTATTTTCATATATATATATATATATATGATACTATTCTTTAATATTTTTTCAAATATATTTGTTAAGATGTCAAATTAACTGTTACTCAACTAAGGGCCTTCATTTTACAATTCCAAATTCCCATTAGTTTAAGGAAAATTGTCAATCTTATATCAAAATGGGACTATAAATAATGAAGAAAAAAGGATTTCTGTTCAAATAATTATATAATTTGAAATGATCTTAAATATATATATGTGTTCTATTATAGGTAAGATTAATTTATAATAAATGTTATTGATATATGTTTAGTTCATTTATTCCATTTTGAAAACCATCATGAAAAATATTTCATTAATTAATAAAATGATTATTAATACATTACAGAATAAGAAATAAGTTATAATTTTTTATTTTCATTATATTTAACCACAATATTATTTCTATAACCATGCATGAGGTTTGTGGAAAAAGTGAAAGTATATCATACTTAGATACTGTAAAGGCACCATAGTATGATCTATACGGTTTGTTATAAAATGAATTGAAAACTTGATTTATACTTTCCCATATATTGAATACACACTATTTCACAATTTATTATATAAATAAAATAATTTTAAATCCATATAATATTTTGATTCCTAGTTTCATTGGGTAATTAAGAACATCTCATAATTAATTAAATCACGGGTACAACATCATTATTTATAAACTCCAAAACCTTCCCTTATATTCCATGGATCTTCTAATACATTATAGGTTAAAATGAGGACATACATAAGACTAGGGTAAGATATAAAACCTATCAAGGGAATAATCAATTCATAACATTCTTTTTTTTAATAAATTTTAGTTAATATGAATATCAATGAGTCATAAAAGTTGTGAGAATCATAAACATGAACATCAAAAAATGATCTATTCTAATAACATGACGGAAACATATGAATTTTGAAACAACAAAACATATGACCCCATTTACCAATGTTAGGGATAACCACCAAGAAAAAATAACATAATGTTACTAGGATAACTTCCCTGGAACCATTCATGGAATCTCGTAAGATTTATACTTTTTTTAATATATTGTGGGATATATTATTCTTAGACTACCTCTCACTATCTTGTCATGTACATGCATAATTTTTCCACATATATCACACAACAAAAGGATTTCATTCTTAAATTTTATCTCAATGATTAAGGTGGTAGAGGTAAATAAATAAAAATCCAAAATACATTAATGATAGGTATAACTAGGTGAATACCCCTGAGTTGAAATGGAGATGGGTATTCACCACACAAATGTTCAGTATGAACAATGTCTAGAAAATATCCATAGTATAAAACGTGTACATGAATGTTTATGGAAGGGTATAATAAGAATAAAGTGGTTATCTCATCACTTCCTTTACATTGGAAAATATTTGGGATGTATCAAAACAAATACCAACTTAATCAATTAGAAATTCAATAATTGTGAGATAATGAGTGATCCTAAATATCGAGGAGAATAAGAGGATCCCTTACTTTAATATAGCAATTGTTTTCTTAAGATTAAAAATAAGGGAATAAAAGATCTATAACTATTATAACATCAATATTACAATAATTTTTTATTTATTATTTCATAAAAATAAAATAAATTGTGATTAAAAAGACTAAATATAAAGAGGGTTCTTGAATTGAAAATAATGGAGGAATAGATTTCATACCATGAAAGGGTACTTCTAAAATTTGTGGAGGAGGATATTATGAGCCTATTGGAACCATGTAAGGGATATTGATAGGTAATGGGAGAGTAACTTCATCTTCTAATGGTTTTAGTTGATGAGTAAAGGGAGGATAGATGATGCTTTATTTCAAAAATGAGGAGAATTTTTTTATTAATTTTTAAACATAAGTTTTAGAAAATATATGATAAATTAATCCAAACCACAAACCATTCTATGTTTTCTACATTGTTTCTACAATAATAAGAGTATATTTTATTGTTCTATAAGGATAGTAACATAAATAATGAAAATAATACCCATGGATATGTGGAAGTGATTCGTGTTTAAAAAGAATTCATTTTAATAACATAAAATATTATTCAGGTATATAAGGACTCATTTAGGATATATATATGTAACACTATAGCATCCCACCTTTTTATCACATAAACATTCATTACATTTTACAAAACTGAGGATCTTTAAGGTTTGGTGTCTTGGAAAACAGGAACTTAAAACATGAAAACATAAAACATTCTTCTTAAACACATGAAAGGCTTCTCTTCATGTTCATCCTAGGTTCATTACTGCATCTCATAACCTGGGGACATATATAAAAAGAAAGGGTGAGCAGAAGGCCCAGTAAGGGAAACAAGAGAAACATTTTACATGTGAACTTAAGATACTTCAATAAGGTCATGAAAAGAACATTAAGGCATGAGAAAGAAAGCATGAGATATATCATAATAAAAATAACATTTTTCATAACTTGAAGATGTGGCTAAAAAATTTAATATTTACAATCATTTCATTTCACCATGGTCCATCCCCGAGGATTCATTAAAAATTACCAAGGTTATTCACCAAGGTATCAGTCTAAAAAGTCATCTCTAGAGATTAAGTCTTTACCCAATGCATTGGAGCACTATCTGGGTGCACCCTTGACATGTCTTTATTATCATGTGAGCCACATATATCATCATCAATCATTACATAAACAAACCACGTAGACTAAAAGAAATGGGTTTCATTTCATAAATATATCATTTTAAAAACTGCTTTAAAGACATAATCTTTATGTCACTTAAAACCCACAGAAAGGGAAAGCGGGTTTCATGTATGTAAAACCCAGAATTAAAAATTGAAAATTTCGGTATATATGTGAATACACCTATAGAAATAAGATCTTTGATTATTCACTTAATAACATAAAATAATTTTGAGAAAAAGAGAGATACATTTTGAGACAAAAAATCTGCAGCATAACGGCTACATTTCGGGGTTTTAGAAAACATTGAAAAGAGAAGGGACATGAGTCAAGCATTCATAAATGACCCATAAAACAGTAGTGGGACAGAATATGGAGGATATATGAACATGGTAATGAAATTTGAAAGATGTACCAATTGAAATGAAGAACATGAAAGGGAGACAAAAATATGATTTCTCTTATGAACAATCGGCAGCCTAACTGCGTCACTTAAACTTCAAAAACTGAATTGACGAGATCAGATAGGGTCTCTCATCATATGAACATAAAATATCAGTATGATAGATATAGAGATCATACCCCAACATAATAAAAAGTAACTTGAAATACTTGACATTAAAGTAGAACTTTGAAAAATGAGAAGGGTGAAAGAACCCCTTAGAAATTCGGCAGCCTAACGACGCCACTTAAACTTCAACAAAAATGAATTGATGAGATAAAATGGGGTATCTCATCATATGATCAAAAAATATCAGTATGATAAATTTATATATCATACCCCATCATAATAAAAAGGACCTTGAATTACTTTACATGAAAATAGATCTTGAAAAATGAGAAGGGAGAAAGAATCTGTTACAAAAATTTCAGTAGCCTAACGGCGTCACTTAAACTTCAACCAAAAATGAATTGACAAGTTCAAAATACGGTCTCTCATCATATGAACATAAGAGTTCAGTATTATTGATATAGAGATCATACCCCAAAATAATAAAAAAGATCTTGAAATACATGACATGAAAATAGATCTTGAAAACGAGAAGGGTGAAAGAATCCCTCAAAAATTTCGGCCGCATAACGGCCACTTAAACATTCATAAAATGTAATGATGAGAGTAATATGGGGTCTATAATCCTATGAAAATAAAGAGGACAGTATAATTAATATAAAAGAACATCCTCCAACATAAGAACATGGATAATAAAAGGAATGACATAAAAGAGATTACTTGAAAAGAAAGAGAGAGGTTGGATCCCTTACCTTAAAACGTAACTATTAAAACTCATTGGTTTGGACCTTGAGGGCTTGGGGGCACCTTGGGAGGACTCTTTGGGAGGTTATAAGACCATAACTTCGTTGAGAATGATTTTTGAGTCCAAAGGATGAGATAATGGCTTGGTATTTGTAGGGAAAGTGAGGGGACAAGGCATTAATGGCCAAGGGACACCTCATAAGTGGGTTTCTCAAAACCATGTGCTCTCCCAAGATATTTCTCATGAAGTTAGGCCACATGTTCCCCCAATACAATAATTCATCACATTTGGTCGTTCAACCCATAAAATATCTCATGACATCATCATGACACAGTTATGATATCATTAAACATACCGAAACCCTAAAACTGTATTTTTACTATTTAGTGAAAATTTAACTTTCTTAGAAAAATCTCAAAATTTCACCTTAACCAAATATCAATGCTTTTATTTCAAAAATGAACACCATTTTATAAAAATAATTTTCTAAATATTTTTAATTTAATTTTTAAATAAATACACTATTCACCAAAAATTCATTTTTTTCAGAAAAACCCCTAAAAATTACCTTAACATAATATTGATGCTCTGAGTTCAAAAATGAAATCCATTTTATAAAAATAATTTCCTAAATATTTTTAATTTAATTTTTAAACAAAAAAATCTATTCACTCGAAAAAACTAATACTTGAATAGTAATTTATGAAAACGTTATTTACCCATTTTATTGAATCACATTACTTAATCTAAGTGTCTAAATTATATTAAAACTTTCTTTAAGTGAAATTACTAATCCATTTGGTCACGTTACTAATCCTATGCATAAAATCACTATTTGTACTTTACTATTCAACAAAATTTAATTTAATCTTATTAGACTCTAAATTTCATACTGAACATAATTGTAGAAGAACATTTTTTGAAAATCATTACACATTTTTAATTATTTAAGGTTTACATAAATATTTTTAAAATATCCTTTTTCTAAAATTCATCAAAAATATGCATACTATATTTATCCAGTCATTCGAAAATTCATAAACTTTATCATAAGAAGAAATCAAAAAAAATTATTTAAAACAAAGGATTACACAAGGCAGTTATGGACTCCTTACATAGCCCCTTATCACACTAGCATAGGACCTAAGTTTAAGGTGTGTTAAGGTGATAGAACCCAAGGGAGGCTCAACCAACATCGCACGAGTAGTAATTTCTATCAGTTTTAACTTCTCGCAATGGTGATTCCGTTCTAGCTTCACACGATGAAGTTTAGCTTTGGTTTGGTCCAGAGCAAAGCCCAGTGATGCTACCTCCTTCCCAAGTTCTGTTAGATGGGATTCGATTGGTCCAAGACTACTGGGTGAGGTCATCGAAACATCTTTCTATATTAATTAACCAAGATTACTTGTATTTAGAGACAATAATAAAAATGTTTAGTTTCCAGTAGTCATATTGACCAATGGTCATATAATAGTCAATACCCAATGGTCTCATTTTAATTATTCTCATGTTATCAAATGAAACATTTTTGTGGAGTATAAAAATAAAATAAAATAACACATAAAATTAGGAAATAGGATTTATTCAAAATTTCAGGTCGTTACAATATTCCCCCCTTAAGAAATTGTGTCCTCGCAATTTTTTTTAAAATTGGGTTCTGAAATTTCATTAAAAGTCCCACCTCAGAAAAGGATTCAGAAAAACTATTACTTTAAAAGAAAGAAAGAGAAGTACAAAGGTCACCTGAGTTTACCCATACTATGATTCCATGGAGGAAAACATGGATATGGAAGAAAAAACAAAAGGTCATGTTCTGGGGGAGAGTGATAGAAAAAATGATTAGGAGAAAGTTAACCATAAGAAAATCGCAAACTTACGATGTGTGTAAACGGTCTTTGATTACCTAGTAGGCAACATAAACCAACAATGTTTTTGGTTTACGTTCCTTTTCATAATTTTGAGGAATTCATTTACTACATAAAACAAAAACATAATAAAATATACATACCTTCAAGTATAGTTTCATCCTTTAATAAGTCCCTACCAAAACTAATCTTATCTCTAAATGATTAGAATTCAAAAAAACTTAGTCTCATAAAAAGAACAAGAATCATCTTCTAGGGAATCACATAATCCAAAAAAGGTTAACCATCTACTTCTTTTATCATTAATCATTATCCCAAAAATAGAAAGGTTAAGGTAAAACAACTCTTCAAAAAGAATGAATCCCATAGGAATGGAAACTACTTTTAAATCTTCAAAGTTCCATGGTACTACCCAAAGTTCATCATAGACCATTCCATAAATAACGGTCCTTAAAATTCCTCAAAATAAACCAAACTAAGATTGAAACCCAAATACAAGAAGGACTTGATAACATAGTCTTCCAAAATAAACTTCATTGTTCATCTCAAAACAACATCAACCACTCCTAACATCTTATAACAAAAGTAGCTAACCTAAACATATTTTACCCAAGATAGGTTTATCATTCCCATAAGTAACCTAAATTACTATAAGACCACCTTAAATTCAGCGATTCTTCAAAATATAAGTCTACCTTACAACTCAATGAAAATACCATCGTAATCGATTTACCTAGATCATATAGGGTCCCCATAATAGTGAACGTCTTCCAAAACAATAATCATCATTTAATCCCCTAATCATCTTTGTAATATTAATATGGAAATCATCGCATTTTCTATCACATTGGTTGTTGGGACATGTTATTCCATTTCCCACCATTAACTAAGAAGAGAGAGTATAATTAGGGGCTTAAATACATAGCCAATAATCATGACAAGGATCTTAAATAATATAAGGATAACTTGTATAAGATAATTATACCCTAACTTTTGATCCCTTAGGTTTCCATCTTGGTTATCCATGATCATATATTCTTATATGAATCTTTATTTTATTTTATCTTTGTTCCTTTAAAAATGGATCATACTAATCTTATGAATTTACCAAAGCATATCCCCCGGGAGTGTCATAACCAAGAGTGAAGTAAGGCCTGTTGTCGTGTACCAGTTCTCATTTGTGTCTAGATCAAAGCGGTGTTTTTGGGTTTTACACCTATGTACATTTGTGACAGGGCCACCTCTACCTGCTCGTTTCCAGACAGGGATGTATTTGTTTAGCAACTCATTACTCAATACTCACCAAAATACCAGGAAGATTCCCTATATATAAACTTTTCTATACGCTTCTTCCTAACGTTTTCATATCCTAATTTCCACAAATAACTAAACCATCCTCTGATACCAACTATAACATCCCTCCTTTTATCACATAAACTTTCATTACATTTTACAAAACTGAGGATTGTTAAGGTTTAGTGTCTTGGAAACCCGGAACTTAAAACACGAAAACATAAAACATTCTTCTTAAACACTTGAAAGGCTTCTCCTCATGGTCATCTTGGGTTCATTACTGCATCTCATAACCTGGGAACATACATCAAAAGAAAGGGTGAGTAGAAGGCCCAGTAAGGGAAACAAGAGAAACATTTTACATGTGAACTTGAGAAACTTCAATAAGGTCATGAAAAGAACTTTAAAGAATGAGAAAGAAATCAGGAGATATATCATAATAAAAATAAAATTTTTCATAACATGAAGATGTGGCTACAACATTTAATATTGAAAATCATTTCGTTTCACCAAGGACCATCCCCAAGGTGTCATTAAAAATTACCAAGGTTATTCACTAAGGTATCAGTCTAAAAAGTCATCTCTAGAGATTAAGTCTTTACACAATGCATTGGAGCACTATCTGGGAGCACCCTTGACATGTCTTTATTATCATGTGAGCCACATATATCATCATCAATCATTTCATAAACAACCCATATATCCTCAAAGAAATGGGTTTCATTTCATAATCATAATGTTTTAAAAATAGCTTTAAAGACATGATCTTTATGTCACTTTAAACCCACGGAAAGGGAAAGCGGGTTTCATGTATGTAAAACCCAGAATTCAAAATAGAAAATTTTGGTATATATGTGAATACAACTATATAAATAAGAGCTTTGAGTATTCACTTAATAAAATAAAATAATTTTGAGAAAAATAGAGAGACATTTTGAGACGAAACTTCTGCAGCATAACGGCTACGTTTTGGGGGGTTAGAAAACATTGAAAAGAGAGGGGACATGGGTCAAACATTCATAAATGACCCATATAACAGTAGAGGGACAGAATATGAAGGATATATGAACATGGTAATTAAATTTGAAATATGTACTAAATGAAATGATGAACATGAAAGGGAGACAAAAATAAGATTTCTCTTATGAAAATTCGGCAGCCTAACGGCATCACTTAAACTTCAAAAAATTAATTGAAGAGATCAAATAGGGTCTCTCATCATATGAACATAAAAGATCAGTATGATAGATATAGAGATCATACCCCAACATAATAAAAAGGAACTTGAAATACTTCACATGAAAGTAGAACTTTGAAAAATGAGAAGGGTGAAAGAACCCCTTAGAAATTCGGCAGCCTAACGGCGCCACTTAAACTTCAACAAAAATGAATTGATGAGGTCAGATGGGGTCTCTCATCATATGATCATAAAAGATAAGTATGATAAATTTAGAGATCATACACCAACATAATAAAAAGGAACTTGAAATACTTTACATGATAATGGATCTTGAAAAATGAGAAGGGAGAAAGAATCCGTTATAAAAATTTCAGCAGCCTAACAGCGTCACTTAAACTTCAACCAAAAATGAATTGACAAGATCAAAATAGGGCATCTCATCATATGAACATAAGGGTTCAGTATGATTGATATAGAGATCATACCCCCACATAATAAAAAGGAACTTGAAAGACTTTACATGAAAATAGATCTTGAAAATGAGAAAGGTGAATGAATCCCTCAAACATTTCAGCAGCCTAACTGCGCCACTTAAACTTTCATAAAATGAAATGATGAGAGTAAGAGGGGGTCTCTCATCATATGAAAATAAAAAAGCAAATTATAATGAATATAAAATAACATCCTCCAAAATAAGAACATGGAGCATTAAAGGAATGACATAAAAGAGATTACTTGAAAAGAAAGAGAGAGGTCGGATCCCTTACCTTAAAACGTAACTCTTAAAACTTAATGGTTTGGACCTTGAGGGCATGGGGGCACCTTGGGATGACTCCTTGGGAGGTAAGGAGACCCGAACTTCGTTGAGAATGATTTTGGAGTCCAAAGTATGAGATAATGGCTTGGTATTTATAGGGAAAGTGAGGGGACATGACATTAATGGTCAAGGGACACCTCATAAGTGAGTTTCTAAAAACCATGTGCTCTCCCAAGATATTTCCCATGATGTTAGGCCACATGGGGCCCCCAATACAATAATTCATAACCTTTGGTCGGCCAACCCATAAAATATCTCATGGAATCATCATGACACAGTTATGATGTCATTAAACATACCGAAACCCTAAAACTGTATTTTTACTATTCATTGAAAATTCAACTTTCTGAGAAAAATCCCAAAATTTCACCTTAACCAAATATCAATGCTTTGATTTCAAAAATGAACTCCATTTTATAAAAATATTATTATAAATATTTTTACTTTAATTTTAAATAAATACACTATTCACCGAAAATTCATTTTTTCCCGAAAAAACCCTAAAAATTACTTTATCATAATATCAATGCTCTGAGATCAAAAATGAAATCCATTTTATAAATATAATTTTCTAAATATTTTTAATTTAATTTTTAATCCAAAAATTCTATTCACTCGAGAAAACTAATACTTGAATAATAATTTATGAAACTGTTATTTACCCGTTTTATTGAATCACATTACTTAATCTACGTGTCTAAATTATATTAAAACTTTTTTGAGCGAAATTACTAATCCATTTGGTCACATTACTAATCCTAAGCATAAAATCACTATTCATAATTTACTATTCATCATAATTTAAGTTGATCTTATTAGACTTCAAATTTCGTACTGAACATAATTGTAGAAGACCATTTTTTGAAAATCATTACACATTTTTAATTATTTAATGTTTACATAAAATTTTTTAAAATATCCTTTTTCTAAAATTCATCAAAAATATGCATACTATATGTATCCGGTCATTTGAAAATTCATAAACTTCATCATAAGAATAAATCAAAAATTTTATTTAAAACAAAGGATTACACAAGGCAGTTACGGTCTCCTTACATATCCCCTTATCACACCAGCGTAGGACCTAAGTGTAAGGTGTGCTAAGGTGATAGAATCTGAGGGAGGCTCGGCCAACATCGCACGAGTAGTAATTTCTATCAGTTTGAACTTCTCGCAAAGGCGATTCTGTTCTAGCTTCACACGATGAAGTTCGGCTTGGGTTTGGTCCAGAGCAATGCCCAGTTGTGCTACCTCCTTCCCAAGATCTGTTAGATGGGCTTCGATCGGTCCATGACTACTGGGTGAGGTTATCGAATCTTCTTTCTATATTAATTAACCAAGATTACTTGTATTTAGAGACAATAATCAAAAACTTTAGTTTCCAGCAGTCATATTGACCAATGGTCATATAATAGTCAAAACCCAACGGCCCCATTTTAATTATACTCATGTTATCAAATGAATTTTTATTTTTTGAGTATAAAAATAAAATAAAATAACACCAAAAATTAGGAAACAAGATTTATTCAAATTTTCGGGTCGTTACAAACACCCCATGCTCCATGGTATGTTTCCCTTTAATTAATACAATAGCCTGCATTGTATGCTACTTCAAGATTCTAACACACCATGACCAATCAAACCAGTTGTTAAGATTAGTAATACCCAATTTTTGAAATTTCATAAATTTTATTTTTCAAAATGGTCATCATTTTTGAATTCGGAGTATCAAAATTATCTTATGGTTATTTTTTGGTATTTTTCTAAAAACATTCAATTTTGGATGAATAGTGACAAACACTGTGTTATTGTTTAAAACTGACTTTTTATTTAAATAATTAGTTATGTTATTTTAATATATTTTAGGTCAAAATAGATACATAATACCAATATATGATCAATGTAATTCATTATAGTCATTTTATAATAATTTTAGATATATACAATTTTATTGAATATTTTACAGTCTTTTACCCACCTTCTATAAGCATTTACAAATTTGCATAAAACATAATTTTACCGATTCTATGAGTGTAATTTAAAAAATCCAAGATACATGGTTGACATTAGTAAGTAAAATGTGGTTTAATAAGTTGAAAATAAGTTTTGGTGAATAGTAACATTTCACTTTTTTTACCACGTTTAAAAGTAAATTGGGTAATTAAAGGTAATAATTATATTATAATTTCGCTAACACATGTCCTAATTCTATTGGATAAGTGTAATTATACCAAAAACAACCTTATAAATAATATATGATCCTTTTAGTCCACTTTAATTAGATTAGAACATTTGTTATTATTTTATTTAAAGAAGAGTTGAAAGGGTTAAATTCAATGTTTAATAAGTAAACCATTTTTAATATAGGGTTACACACAATATAAATTAGACTATAATAATTCATTATAAAGATAAAAATATTTCCTACATAATAATATTTTATTTATATTTTTTTGAAATTAAATAAATTAATGTATTTATGACACAATCATGATGCAGTAATTACCTTAATAATGAAATATTAGAATAATTGATATTATAAATATCCAAATAAATGTAAATTTAGACTTATAATTAATTAAAATAATTTTCGAGGTTAATATGACAATTTCAGGTTGATGAAATAAATTTTATTTGAAGTGATAAATTTTTAATGGCTTTCAACAAAATCAAATACTAAATAGTGATAAAATTGACATAATTTAGTTTTTAAAACAAATAATATATTATTAATTGATATAATTTTACTAAAAATATAAGGCTTGGCCAAAGAACCTATATATGGTTATATATATTAATAATGAACCAATTGGGGTTCTATTGTCTTGTTATAGTAAGTTTATTAACCATATAATATAAAAATACAAAAAGACATGGTAAATGTCAAACTATTTAACAATGAGTTAAATATAAAAGATAAGGTCAATACGGTGACCTAAACCTATCCAAAACCTATTGGTTGTGAATTTCCCGAAACATCCCCACCTTATCCTTGAAATAAATAATTTTGGAGCCATTATAAACTAAAACTCATTTTATTATAAAATAATATTTCACGCTTTTCCTGAAGTGACACTCACCTCTCTTATAAAAGGGTACTTCCACTTCTCTTAATTTAACACCTTCAATGCCTTTTGGTTCATCCAAAGCATGAAAAAATATCCTATCAAATAACCTCAGATAAACCTATAGGCATTACATAGATCTAAATTCCATCCTATGGATCACTTTTGATCAAATAAAAAGGAATAACCCGAGGAAGAGGTAAATATTTCATCCCCTCTTTCAAGTTCTTTTCTTCTTCCACATCCTCTTTATTTGTTGTTTCCATTATAAAACATTTACTCCAGTATCTTATATATAATTTTTTTTTATTATAAACATGGTACAACCATATTCATAATTCTATCCGTCATTTGAATGAAGAAATCACCATACGTGTGTACGTACGTCTTACCATCTCCACATTGAGGTATAATTTTTTATTCAAACACTTCATTATTTGGATGGGTATAATAATGAGTATAACTGATGTAAATAATATATATAACATGTCAATGGTTCTGTATATATGATATACCATCAAATTACATACTATTTCACCATCAATATAATGATATTATCGCTCATGCGTACGTACGAATTACCGTCTCCATTAACACAATGAGATTTGTTCCCCACAATAATCATTCAAGAATAATTTACATTTTATGATTAAAAATAATTTTTATAAACATAATAAAATTCTGTATATGAATCAAATACATACTATCCATGAAAAATATGACTTACATTACCAAGCATATAAAGGAAAACTAATCAGTTAACACCCAAAACGATGATACTACTAAAATATTACTAACAAAGAAATATTATAAGATCATATATGATATCATATTTATGTAAATGATTCTTGTATAATTTAATAACAATTTTTTAACTATTATACATGAGGTTAACAAAAAATTTACTAAAGAAAAGCATAAGGTAAGGGTTAATTTCACAATCTCTTTATTATCTGAGGATTTTTTTTATATAAGTATCTATTGGGACCTCTTTATCATCCACATCAATGTTTCTTAAAAATGTATTTCAAAAAAATGACTATTTACTAGATTATGGCTTATATTCATTTATACCGTTGTTTGACTATTTATAAAATGCTTTGAAATGAATCTTTCCCCCGTTTTCCAAACAAGGTAGTTTATGACCTTTTTGACAAAATTAAGGTAAGAATGACTTTTTTTAACTTATACGGCAGGTATGGCTATTTTACATCATTATATCATCGTTGAATCTTCACATACAAGCTAATAATAATATTTTCTAAATAAATGTGTTCTTTTATAATTATGTGAAATTTAAAATATTTCAATATAAAGAGGTATTTATTTCAAATAGTTTTCATTTAACCTATGTCTACATCATTTGATTGATTTTAAACTTTTTTGAAGTTGATTTATTATGATACAAATCTTCCATTTTGTATTGAAGGTTTTTTGATATGTTTAACTGTGGATGTGTTGTTTTAACACCATTCATGGTATATGTATAAAGTATTAACATTTTCTTTTCTAGTTTTAATACAAATGTTTGTGTTATGTTTAAACATTTTCATATTGAGGAATTCATTGGACATAGTAAGTGATGGGTGGACCTGCTATAGGTTCTTGATGCATTGGTTGGTCTTGTGAGACAAACTAGTGTATTGGCATAGGGCCTTGACAAAATATTATTTGTAGTCTTGGCACAAGGCCTTGACTATGTGGTTATGAAGTATGTAATTATGCATTCCATCATTATGAATGTGGCAATTGATATTTCATGTGATTACTTGACCAGTATAATATACATTTCAATAAGAAAATAGAATTATTTTGTTTTATCTTGGCCATATTATGCTTAATTTTATGTTTAAAAGCATTTTGTTTTAGTATTTTACATTGCTTTAAATGATTATACTTATTTATGATAGTTTCTTCTATAGTGTTATCCTTACTGAACATCTGAGCTCACCCCTTTCTCAGTTTTATTTTTCCATAGATGTGAAGAAATATTTTATGGATGACTTGCAGGGATAGGATAAGGATATAAGTGTGGTCAATGGGGGAAAATGTTGTTGATGTATTTATTTCAATATTTATTGTAAAACTTATGAATGTATATAGTACTTCAAAGGATACTAAATTGATCGGTCTTTCAGGAAATTATTCCATTATCATGCCAATGTTAATTAATAATGCACCAAATCTGGGTAACTCGGGTTGGGGCATTACAGTGGGAATCAGAGGAAGTCTAGTACAAACCATGGAACTGGATTTAGATAAACTCTGATTATAGCATATTACTCTAAGATGGACTTTGAGGATTGGTATAGAATAACATCCTCAAATCTTGGTAATGTAGAGATTTTTTGTATTTTCCAAAAAAATAAATCCATGTCTTGATACAAGAAGGTAGATGCATCTCTAGTACAGATTTACCTAAGAGTTGAAACACCTACAAGGAGTCTTAGGCTTGACCTGGGGTATCCAAGTACACAACAATGGGCCTTGTAGCACTCTTGGTCACGACACTCCCAGAGGATACGCTTAGGATAATTCACATTTTCTTGAAAAACATTTTAAAGGATTTATAAGTATATTCCTCCTGAAAGAAAACATTTTTTATTATGGACTATATCCATAAATTGATCAATTTATGTTAATTTTTTTACATGTTTAGAATTATGTATTGTGATTCATAAACAAATTAATGTATGTCTTTGTATAGAAATGGACCCTAGTGGAAGGAATAGAAATCATATCAACACATGTAATCCAGGTAGGGATTTCCCACCCACTCAAGATAATTATAGTGGAGCTGGCGATTCAACTGGTGCTGATCAGCTTATCAGCATACTAGGACAACACAATCAGGTTATTAAAAATAACCTTACCCGTATGGAGCACCCTGATCCGCAACATGGAGGATTAATGATAGACCTCTTCGTGAGGCAAAAACCAACAATATTCAATTGGTGTACAAATACATTAGTATCTGAGCGAAGGATAAATTATTTTTAGAAAATATTTCATGGTTTGGGTAGTAACGAAAAGGAAAAAGTTATCATGGTAGTTTATCGCTTCACGGGAGATACAGATCAATGGTGGTCATTATTGCAAAATAGAAAAGAAGATGAAGTGTATCAAATGTGGAATGGTGAGAGTTTAAAGATATTTTATTGGAAAAATACCTTCTTCATGACCATCGAGCAGATATGGAAAGACAATTTTTTATTTTGAGGAAAAAAGAGGATGAGAATGTTGCAAAGTATGAGGCTAACATTACAAGGTCAGAAAGGCATGTGGTAGATTATATACATAACCCAAGGATTAAGATTGATTGATTCCTTTATGTGTAAAAACAATTTCTTCATCAAGAATTAGTCTCACAATCCTTATTATCATAGGAAGATATTGCCTCATGTGCTATCAAGACAGAAAAGGAATTCTCTAAGTCTTATGACATCAAATAAAAGAAAGGTAAGAAGAGATATTCTAATCACTATGGAAATTTCAATAATAGGAAGAAGGGAAAATTTGATTATCCTTCCTATGGTTAATGTGAGAATAAATACCATGGTACATTCCTAAAGTGAATGAGAGTCTGTTACATGTGTGGTGAAAAAGACCACCTAGCTTGTGATTGCAAGGGAAATAAAGAGGTTGTCATGGTTGAATGATAAATTGTATAGAAAAGGGAAATTTTGCAAATGAATGTCTTAATCTCCATGGGAACATACCTTAGAAAATTCCAAGGGAGCAAGGCCAGGCATATGTGATCACTACTACGGAGGTTGAAGCTCTGAAAGACATGGTGGTAGATAATTGAATGGTTTCATCAGTTTTAGCCAGTGATTTCATTGATTCTAGATCATCAAATTGTTTCATATCCTCTCAGTTTTCTAAGAAAATTATGTACTCTCAATTTGACATAACAAGGGAGTTGTTAGTAAAAAATCCTAAGGGATGTTTCATCACAACAATGTTTTGTGAGATGGTTCTCATTAGGCAGTATAAATGTTATTATCTATTGATCTCATCATCATACCCATGATTGAATTTGACATAATCCTCATAACTGATAGGATTTCAGACCATGATGAAAACATTTAATGTAAGAAGAAGGAGGGTACAATTTTTTATTACAATAAAGAGTACCTTATATTTAGATTAGAAACGTCACCACTTGTGTCTTATCTAGATCCACACCCAGTAGCTCTATTAAATTCAATTATTCGGTCATAAGAGAATGAAATAATTATGGATGATGAAAACAATGTTTGAAAAGAGTACATACCTATTGTGGAATAATATGTTGATGTGTTTCCATAAGATTTACCTATACATTATCTAGAATGAAAAATTGAGTTTTCCATTGATTAAATTCCTATTTAAAGGCCCATATTAAAGACACCTAATAGAATGGCCCTTGTGGAATTAGTGGAACTAAATAAACAACTAGAGGAATTGAATAATAATGGATTTACTCACTCAATTTTTTCTCTATGTGGATCCCATGTCCTTTTGTTAAGAATAATGACTGATCTATAAGGTTGTGTGTTGACAATAGGAAGATCATTGATATAACAATAAAGAACAAGTATCTTGTACCTTTCATTGATGATTTATTCATCCAAATTCATGGAGATCAATGTTTTTCAACAATTGACCTTCGATCTGGATTTCATCAGTTGTGTGTGAAGAAGGAAGACATTCTGAAAACAGCATTTCGAACCAGGTACGGGCATTAAGAGTTTACAGTAATGCCTTTTGGATTGACTATTACACCCTCTATCTTCTTGTATCTAAATAATTATGTTTTAAATAAATATTTTGATGTCTTTTTAATATTATTTATTGATTATATCTTGGTATACTCAAAAAGCTACAAAGATCATGAAAATAACTTGCGCACTATTCTGAAAACTCACAAAAAAAGAATTATATGTGATGTTTAGAAATCCGGAAATATGGATTCATGCGCTTTATATTCTTGACCATATTGTCTCTAAGGATGGAATCTCTATTGATCCTTCAAATAACATGGAAATCTAATAATGGCCATCACCTATGAGTATAACTGAGGTACGTAGTTTTATTGGTTGAGCAGGTTATTATCAACATTTCATGCAGAATTTCTCCTGGTTGGATAACCCATTAACCAAGCTCCCATATAAAGGGGTAATGATTTTTTTGGAAAAAAGAGTGTGATGAATGTTTTGAAGAACTGAAGGGAAGATTAGTCAACTCTCTTATCTTGACACTACCATCAAGTAATGATGGGTTTGTTATTTATAGTGAATCTTCAATGAAAGGAATTGGTTGTGTCCTTATGCAGAATGATTGAGTTATTTCCTATGCATCATGATAGCAAAAAATTCATGAGAAAAAACTATCCCACTCGTGACCTTGAGTTAGAAGCATTAATATTTTCTATAAAGATATGGAGACACTATCTCTATGGAAAAAATATGATATTTATACTGATCGTAAGAGTTTGAAGTATATTTTCCCATAGAAAGAACTCAACACAAGGCAAAGGAGATGGCATGAACTAATCAAGTAATATTATTGCATTATACACTAACACCGAGGGAAGGAAAATAAGGTGGCAGATTCTTTGAGTATAAAGGATCATTGAGTTTTGAACAAGATGAGAGTTAAAGGGATTCTATTTTCATGGATCTAGTAAATATAGATATGGGAATAACCATGGTAGGTGAAACATCAATAAATTTTTAAATGGTTACCAAACAATCTTTACTAGAAAGGATAAATAGTTCCCATAATATTGATGAAGAGTTTCCAAGGAAGATTAATGCTGTGAATGATGGGAGATTGAGTGGCTTCATATATGAATATGGAATTTTGAAATTTGGGAAGAGACTTTATGTTCCAAACATACCTAATCTAAAAAGAGAATTGTTGGATGATTCACATTGCTCCAATTTTTCTATACACCCCGGGAGAACCAATATGTATAAGGATTTGAAGGAACATTTTTGGTGGGACAACATTAAGAGGGAGATTTCTGTTTTTGTGTCAAGATGTATTGTTTTTCAATAAGTGAATGATGGAAGGCTACAACCTGGAGGAGTCATGAGACCTCTTCCCACACCTAAGGGGAAGTGGGTAATATTACGATGAACATTGTCATGCGGCTACCAAAGACTCCTAGAAGGAATGATGCAATATGAGTCATTGTTAACCATCTTAACAAGTCATCACATTTTTTCTATAAGAGAAAATTTACCACTTGAATTTCTAGCAAGACTATACATTAATGAATTTTTTAGACTCCATGGTGTACCCCTGTTTATTGTTTCAGATCACGATCCTCGTTTTACGTCAGGATTTTGGAAATGTCTTCAGAAGGCCTTGGATACTAAACTTCATTTGAGCACTACCTACCACCCTCAAACCGATGGACAATTAGAATGCACTATTCAAACCTTAGAATACATGTTGAGATCTTTCTAACATGACTTTCTAGGAATGTGGGATTAGTATATATCTCTAGTTGAATTTACATATAACAATAACTTCCATTCAATTATTCATATGGAACCATTTGAAGCATTATATAGAAAGAGATGCCGTACACTGACTTGTTGGGATGATGTTGGTGAAATAAAACTCATAGGCCCAGAACATGTTGAGAAAAAAATGGAAAAAGTGAAGATTATCCAAACCCACTTCAATGTAGCTCAATGTTGGCAAATGATCTCTTCCATTAACTGAAGGAATGATTTAGAATTTCAAGTATGAGATCCTATTTTCTTGAAGGTATCTCATTGGAAGGGTGTTATATAAATCCGTAAAAAGGGTACATTAAGTCACAGTTAGATCAGACCTTTCGAATTTCTAGAACAAATTGGAGTTGTGGATTATCATTTGGAAATGTCTCCAAGTATCTCCAATGTTCATGATGTGTTCATATATCTCTATTGAGAAAATATATTCCAAACCCAACACATGTACTCACCTGTGTTGAATTTGAAATGAAACCTGGTCTATATTATTTTGAAGAGCCTGTCATGATTTTTGATACCATAGAACAAGTGTTGATAAACCGGACGACTCATCTTGTAAAAGTTCTATGGAGAAACCATAAGATGGAAGAGGCAATGTGGGAACCCGAGGAACTTATGATGAAGAACCACCCGAATCTTTTTGTGTGGTAGTATTCTAGAAATTTTGATGACAAAATTACTTAATGGATGGAATAATGTAACACCCCAAGCTTCCATGGTACATATCCCTTTGAGTAATTCTATATCTTGAATTGTATGCAACATTGAGATTCTAACACACTCTGACCAATAAAACAAGCCCTTATGAATAGTAATACCCAATTTTTTAAATTTTTTAAATTTTATTTTTCAAAATGGACTTCATTATTGAATTCAGAATATCGAAAGTATCTCTGGGTGAATTTTTTGTTTTTTTGAAAACATTCAATTTTTGATGAATAGTTAGAAACACTACATTATTTTTTAAAACGAACATTATATTTAAATAATTAGTTATATTATTGAAATTTATATTATGTCAAAATAGATACATAATACCTATATATGTTCAATTTAATTCATTGGATTCATTTTATAATAAGTTTAGATATATAAAATTTAATTGAACTTTATGCCGTATTTTACCCACTTTCATACATCATTTATAAATTTAAATAAAACATAATTTTACTACTTCTGTGAGTTTAATTTCAAAAATCTGAGAGACACGGTTTACATAAGTATGTAATATGAGGTTCAATAAGATGAAAATAAATTTTGGTGAATAATAACTTTTGACTTTTATTTACCGTGGTTAAAAGTAAATTAGGTAATTAAGGTTATAAATGATATTATAATTACCCTAACACATGTCCTAATTCTATTTGATAAGTGTAATTCGACCAAAAAATACCTTAGCAATAAAATACAATCATTTTGGTCTACTTGGATTTTATTAGGACATTTATTTTTCTTTATTTAAAGAAGAGTTAATAGGTTTAAATTCAATGTTTAATTACTAAACCATATTTAATAATGGGTTACACACAATATATTTCAACAATAAAAAATAATTAGAAATATAAAAATAATTACAATATAATGATATTTTATTTATAATTTTTCTACAATAAATATTTTAATTTATTTGTGACATAATGATGATGCAGTAATTAACTTAATAACGAAATATTAAAATAATTGATATTATAAATATCCAAATCAATGTAAATTGAGACTTATGAAGATTTCAACTAATTTTCAATTTAAATATTACATTTTAGGGTTTATTAAATAAATTTTATTTGATGTTATAGAGATTTTATTGTTTTCAAAAAAATAAAATACTAAATATTGTAAAAATTGACATAATTGAGTTTTTAAAACAAATACTATATTAATAATTGATATAATATTCCTAAAAATATAATTTTATACTAAGGTACATAGATAAAGTTATATATATTAATAATTAACCATATGGGGTTCGCTTGTCTTGTTATAGTATGTTTATTAACCATAAAATATAAAAATGCAAAGAGACATGTTAAATGTCAAACTATTTAACAAAGAGTTAAATCTAAAAGATAAGGTTAATAAGGTTACATAAACCAGTCCAAAACCTATTGGTTGAATGATTTTATAAACATATCCACCTTATATTTGAAATTAATTTTTTTTGAGCCATTATAAATTGAAAATGATTTGATTATAAAATAATATTTCAAGATTTTCTGAAAGTGACCCTCACCTCTCTTATAAATGGGTACCTCCTCTTCTGTTAATTTCACACCTCCAGAGACATTTGGATCGGCCAAACCCTACTAAAATATCCTATAAACTATCATCCATTCAACCTAGAGGTCTTACATTGATCATAAAGCCAACCTAATGATCCCTTTTGATCAAATCAAAATGAAGAACCTGAAGTAGAGGTAAATATTTCATCACCTCTTTCATGTTCTTTTCATCTTCCACTTCCTTTTTCTTTGTTGTTTTCATTCTAAAATAATAACTACATTATATTCTATATATTTTTTTTATTATAAAAAAGGTACAACCATATTCATTATTCTATCCATCATATGAAAGACAAAGTCACCATATGTGCGTACATACAGCTTATCGTCTCCACGTCAGGGTGTAGTTTGTTATTCAAACACTTCAATATTTGGAAGAGTATATTAACGAGTATAACTGATGTAAATTAAATATATAACCATTGTATGATTTTTTATATATGATATAACATCCAATTACATATGTTTTCGCCATCAATATAATGATATTATCACTCCTGCAAACGTACGGATTACCGTCTCCACGAACGTGATGTGATTCCTTCCCTGTCATACTCATTCAGGAATAATTTTCATTTTATGATTAAAAATAATGTTTAAGAACATAATATCATTCTATATATGAATCAAATACATCGAATACATAACAAACATTACTTACATAACCAAGAATATGATGGAAAACAAATCAGTAAACACCCGAAACGTTGATACTACTAAAATATTATTAACAATGCAATATTATAAGAACATATATGATATCATATTTGTGTATATGATTCTTGTATAATTTAATTAAAATGTTTTAACTATTATACCGGAGGTTAACATACCATTAACTAAGGAAAAGTACAAGGTAAGGGTTAATTTTACAATCTCATTATTATCAGAGATTTTTTTACGTAAGTATCTACTATGACCTATTTATCAACCACATCCATGTTTATTAAAAATGTATTTCAAAAAAAAATTGTATTTACTAGACTATGAGTTAAAGTCATTTATACACATGTTTGAATTTTTATAAAATGGTTTGAAAGTAATATTTCTGTCATTTTCCAAACAAGGTACTTTATGACCTTTTTGACAAAATCAAGGTAAGAATGTATTTTTTTTACTTATACGGTGGGTGTGTCTATTTTATGTCATTATATCATCGTCGAAGCATCCCATACAACCTTATAATAATATTCTCAAAAAACAATTTCTTTTATAATTATGATACTTTTAAATGATTTCAAAATTGAAAGAGGTATTTATTTCAAATAGTTTCATTTCCATCTATGTCAACATCCTTTGATTGATTTTAAACTTGTTTGAAGTTGATTTATTATGATACAAATCATCCATATTGTATTTGAGGTTTTGTGATATGTTTTAATGGGGATTTGTTATTTTAACACTATTCATGGTTTATGGATAAATTATTGACATTTTTTACTCTAGTCTTAATATGAATGTTTATATTTAGAAATTTATTGGACTAAGTATGTGACGGGTGGAGCTCTCTATAGCTCCTCGATGAATCGATAGGTCTAATGAGAAAAAATAGTGTCATAGAACAAGCCTTTGACAAAATATTATTTCTATTCTTGGAACAAGTCCTTGACTATGTGGTTATCAAGTACGGAATTATGCATTACATCATTATGAAAGTGGCTATTAATATTGCGAGTGATTATTTGACTAGTAGAATTTCCATGTGAATAAGTAAGTGGCGTTATTTGATTTTATCATTTCTATATTATGATTAAGTTTATGTTTAAAAGGATTCTGTCTTAGTCTTACACATTGCATTAAATGTTTATGATTATTTATGAAAGTTTCTACTATATTGTTATCCTTACTAAGTATCTAAGATCACCCCTTTATATGTTTTATTTTTCCCTGGATGTGAAGAAATATTTTATTGTTGACATGCAGGGATAGGCTAAGGATATAAGTGTGGTAAATGGGGAAAAAATTTTGATGATGTTTTTATTTCATGATGTAATGTAATACTTATTAATGCATATTTTACTTCAAAGGCAACAAAATTGATCGGTATTCCAGGACATGATTCCTCATATCATGCCAACGTTATGTAATATTGCATCGAATCTCGGTAACTGGGGTTAGGGCGTTACAATATAAGATTAATAAAAAACATTAAAAACATAACATTAATGTGGAAACGTATGTTTTTCATGGATAGTATTTATAATGATTTTTAAATTACTTTTTTTGTTTTATTATGTAACAATACATCATTATATTTATACCATATTAAATTTTTACCCAAAAATTGGATAGTCTCAGAAAATTATGAAAATTTCACAAAGAAGAAATTTCAATTATATATTTTAAGAAACAATATTTATTTTTCATGATAATTAACTCTATATGATACTTTATAGTTTTAATTATAAAATTAATATTTACTGAAAAATTGTAGTTTTTTGATAATACCATTTTTCTCACCAATATAAAAATTTCTTTTTCCTTTGTAAAATAATATTTTCATTTTTATTTAAATAAATAGTATTTAATAATATTATTTTTTAAAATATAATTTATTTGAAGAATTTTTTATTTCAATTAAAATTGTGTCATGGTAAACATTATATATTTCCCAACAACTAAATTAATGTTTGATCATATCAAACATTAATTTTTTTAACAAGATCATTAACTAATCATATAATAAATCTAAATAATTATAAATAAATATACTTTTTATAATTTTGAATGAAAATATAAAAATTCATACCATTAGGGTCTATATTTATTCCCCTTTATTAAATAATTGAATTCCCTAATGGGATGGTGTAGGAAGGTGAGATTCTATTGAGGTGGTTCAAAAAAAAATTGGGTTGTGATCCCGATGATCATGAACATATACGATAAATGGATTCACTCATTATTTAGTTGTTCAATCTATGGTAGGGCTCAGTCAAGGTAAAGTCCCAACAATGTTATCTCCCATAGAAGCTCTAATAAAGGTGCTTCATGTGGTACAACCCTACTGGTCAAAGTCAATGATTACAATGTATATATAATTTGAATTTATCATAACACATTATATCTACTAATAAGAATCATTTTAGAATATATATACCCTCAAAAATTAATTTACATAATGTTATTTTAAATCCTATAGTCGATAACATATATTGATCTAAAATAACCTGTGTAGTGAATGTGTTTTTGATAACTACATTACATAATAAATAATTTTTTCATTATGAAAAGAAATTCCATTTTTAAAAGTTCAGTTCAATACTTTCTTATACCTTCGTAAATATTCCCACTAAAAAAGTTTATTTCTTATAATAAATAGATTATGGTACTCACGTTTCATCACCCCTTCTAGTTTCCTTTTCACCTCCTCAAACTTGTTGTTCTGCCCCAATGCTTTTACTTGGTCAGTTTTATTATTTCATATATCATTGACACTATGATATAAAGCCTTTACAAGATTCTCCACATCTGAATGATCAATATCTAATGTCACCACCTCTATATTTATTACATTTGAAGAGTCTAATGAAATTTGATGAAGCATCTCAAAGGGGATGATGAATCTTTGACTATACAATCCCTTTATTACAAACCTCATGACATTCATCCTTGGTGACATATAAATGAACAATTTATCTCCAACCTAAAACTCCATGTATCATCAATGATTAATTACATATATTTTCTATAAATATTCTAGGGATAACAAATGATATTAAATTATTTGACCACTATATTACATCTATTGTATAAGATCAGGTATACTCATATTCTTCTCTAGAAATTCATCCCAGTATTTTGGATTCTGACACCTCTTCCCATATATATCCTCTTAATATGGGAATTAAATGATAGATTTGAAATTTTTATTTTATGAGAACTCCAATAGGGGATTTAACTAATCTAAATATCCTTTGACATAAATTAAACATACTCTCTACATATTCCCTATAGTGTGAATTGTTCTCTTAAACTAACCATCATTCTTATGGTGCTAAAGAGTACTTAAACTCAACTCCATATGCAAAAATTTAGGAAGTCTTCTCCTAAACCTCAATTTAAACCTTGGATCTTAATCAAAAACAATACATATTATCACTTTATTTGGTCTTATGACCTATCTTATGTATATCTTGGTGATTTTCTCAATAGAAAAATATTCTTTGATAGAAATGAAATACACCAACCTTCCTAGGTGATCGACTACCACCCGATGGATTTATGGACATTTTTGTTCCTAGGGATTCCTATAGTAAAATCCATGGTTATGTTTTTCCTTTTTATAACAGTATGTGTAATTTATGTATCATATCATTAGACTTCTATTATTCATCCTTGAATTTCTTTCATACTATGATTGAATATACAAATTGTACAATCTCCAAATACAATTTATCCCACCAAATATTTGGAATCATGTCTACAAACATATTAGATCCTCTTTGATGATTATATAAATTTGATTTATATAAATAATCCATAAGATATTTCTTTTGATATATTTTTTAGGTGATACATATCTGAGTTACAAACCTTATAACTCCCTCATTATTTATATTGAACTCATGATTATTGACTTACATTTTCTAAAGTACCACATAATGTTTTTGGGAATCCTTGATCCTCTTAAGACGTGGTTTTTGAGAACATAATTTATAGTGATTGTAAGGATATCACACTATTATTTCGATATCAATCCTCATCATGTCAATGTAGATCATAACCCTTTAAATACTTATCATAGATAAGGTTGTAAGATCATTTCTTCCCAGAGCATCTACCAATTGTTTCTCCCAACCATGATAGTAATGGATTCAAAAATAATAAACATTCATCATCTATAACCATATTCATTGGTTTATATTAATATCTTTATATGTGAATATTTACTTGTGTTTTTATAATATGTATGAATTACACACTTTTCTCTATTGAGATAATGTTTCCAAATATTCAATTCAATGATCATTATAGCCAAATATAGATATGTTTTTTATTATTTATACACATGGTTAATTTTTCTTTTGAAGAATAGGATATCAGTTATTCATCATGAATGATTACACAACCTAATATCTTTTTTAAATCATCATTTTATATTATAAATTCTTCTTCGTTAGTGGGGAATGTTAAAATAGGTGCAATAATTTGACTTTTCATAAAATATATAAATAACTCATCAAATTAATTATTCTAGATAAAATTATATTCCTTACAGGTTAACTTGTTTAGTGGTATTTAAAATAATGATATGTTTCTCTAAAAATGATGATAATACCCATCAAGACAAATTATAATATAGATTTCCCTCACAAATGATAGTCATGTCCATAATTTAATTACAACATTTTTTAAAGGATGGATATATATCACATTATTTCTAATAATATATCTTAATAATTTATATTCTCTATCCAAAACTGATATTTAATTTACATCAGAAATAAATTTTCCTTTTTCAATGTATCCTGTACAAAATTCAAATATTACACAAGTTTTTCCTATCTTTTTTAGAATATAAGAACATAATATTTAAACAATACCTTAAATTTTCTGATATTATACCTATGGACACTATTAATCTATACCATTAATCTTGATTGAGAATTAGTGAGTATAATTGGAATCAAAATGAACTCATTGTTCCTATACCTTTTAGGAAAATTAGTGTTGGGGATATCATCATTATTGACATTTACTTGGTAAAATATAGACCAAAGATCCACCTTATATAAGAGATGGGTTCCATTTATTTGGTCAAGTAATTCATCAATCCATGTTTGCAGATAAATTCTCATTACAAAGATTTTTTGGCTCATGATAATGAACTCATAGGTGCATTAAACCATAATTCATCATGATGAAGCGAACCAATGCACCCCATAGTGAATCCCTTGTGAATTTTAACCTTTTATCTATATTCTCCGATAGTTTCTTATTCAACTCCAAAATATCAACATTTGAAATTTTATATGGAGTCTTGCATATTTTTTATTTTTTTTTATATGTGTTATTTTGATCATAACCTATTATCTTGAAGGAAGATCATAAAAGATTTAAAAAACACCTCTGCATAGTCACTCATATTGGACATTTATTCAAGAATGATATTTTCCTTAGTCTCAATAATTTTAGACTGATACATTTAATCATTGTAAAATAATAAAAATTATTGAGATAATAATACCATAGGTTATTAATCTTCCTCCTTACACTTGTATATAATCTTAGGATGTTTCATGATACAAATGTTGATTTACTTCAGTTGTAAATTTATATTGGATCTATATGTGGAAATCCACTACATACCTAAAATAATTAAACAATTATACTAAATGTACTATCACTAATTTTATTGGGATTTTTTCCCATAAATATTGATATACTATGAGTTATATTCTTAGTATCCCACATTTGATGCATATTTTGTCTTCACTGACAATTCAATGTCTATATTTTAAGGTGTTGTTTGAATAAATCTACTCAAATTTTGTGATATGACATAATTAATAGATTCATATTACCATATTAAATTTAATGTTCAAAAATAGTTTATAATTCATCCATTTACTATTTTATTCTTACCCTATTTTTTACATAATCCATCACTGACTTTGTAATAATTATTTTAAAAAAATTAATCATACAAAATGGAAACTATGGAAATTAGAGAGATAACACATAATTGGAATAAATTACTTATCCTATGGATTTATTGGATTTAATAAAATTTATCTATGATATATTTCATGACATAAAATTATAAAATCATTTATATTCCATTAATAATGGGTTTTGAGGATATTTTAAATTTATCAAATTATATTAGCTAGGAGTGTAAAACCTGTTTTACATTAATTCCTCTTTATTGTGCACTAAGTGACGATTGATTCTAGATAGATTCACCCTTCTCTGGTTAAATACCCCAAGGAATGACTATATGAGAGTCGTGTCCACTTTAATATCCATATAGAGTTTTACTTTCATGGATACAATTTAGCCAACACATGACTAAAATTTAGGGACTTTTTCCTATTATTATTAATATCTATAAAGATTTATCTAGAGTTTTATAATTATAATCATAAAAATAGTTATAATTTACTATATTACAAACTATGATTACTCCTTTATTTAATAAAATTTATTTCAGGATATATCACCTAATGATATACTAAATAAAACCCTAGAATATCATGAGGCCATGTGTATTTGGGTAAATATGTACATCTAATAATACAGTTAAACATGGGGAAAACATCTCTTATTAAAAACTATAATACATGCCATTATATTTCATGGATTATCTAAAATTACACAAGATTTCCTTGGGATGTATACAAGAAATGGTTGAACTAAAAATATCTAAAATGGAGAAGTAAATTCCTAAAATGATGGAATTAATACATGCCACTCAATAGAAATATTAATGAGACATAAAAGTGGTGAGAGTAAAAAAAAATGATCATCAAAAATTGATATATGATGATAAAATGAAAAAAATGTAGGAATTTAGAAACAATATAAAACATGGAATCATAAACATAAGTCAAGGATATTATAAATGAAATCATAACATTTTGTTATAAATATAACAACCATTTCACTATGTGTGGATGTTATTTAGATAAATATATTTTCTAATGCAATAGAAGGCTATATAATTACTATCCCACCCTTCAAATTTATATCATGTACCTGCTTAAGTGTTCCACGTAGATTCTAAAATATGAAGATGTATTTTATTGGTGTTGACCATTCTATTAAGGAGTGTGGTTTACAAAAATGAAAATCTATAATAAGTGAAGGATAAGTATATTTAGGTAAATACACTTGATTGGAAGATGGGATGGGTATTCACTATATAAATGTACATCATTAAAAATCATATGATAATTTTGATTGCATAAAATTTCTAAATAAGTGTTTATAGAAGCGGTGAATGAAGAAACATTAATTATTATGTTTAAAAACAAACCACAACCATAAAAATTAAAAATAAAAAGGGTTTATATAATGAAATTTTTTGAATAAAGTGTATATGGTTATCCCTAAATTAGACAAAGTAACAACTCATGAAATGTAACTTCCAGGGCTTAATCACTAGGTCTAAGATGAATTTTATGAGACCCCATATGTTCCTCCTCATATGAAAGAAGATTATGACTAGAATTGAGGGTCTAAATATAATAGTTGTGATACTATACCCACCATATCATTTCATATAGTAGGATAATAGTTTATAATAACAAAACATTGAATAAATTATCAGATTAAAATGTAGAAACTGAGTAATGAAATCTATATAAAATTAGATCACAATTTGTTAAGCATATCTAGAGTGTAATAACTAGGTAAATAGAAGACAATTAAATAAATAAAAATAATTAATACGAACTCAATTGATTCACCACGCACAGGTTGAAAATATCCATGCCATGTTGGGGGGATGAAAAACAATTCGATCCAAAGGAGGTTTTTCAATCGGAACAATGATTCTACATTTCTCAAACACAATGAAAAAAAAAATCAAATCAACTTCAATACCAAGTTATTACAAAACTCATCATGTACATGAATTCTTTTTAAACCCAATAAATAATAATTCAATACTTCATTTTATTACCTAATTCGACTAAAAATTTATAGCTGAGTCGTTATTTACTCCACATTAAAGAGTTGCAAACTGAAATGGGTTTCAATGTTTGAAATATGAAGTATTTAGATGGGTAACCATGTGCATATGCAGGTTTTTCCGATGTAGAAGATGATGAATTAATTAGAAATGATTTTTCCACATAATTAAAATATTAAAATATTGTTACAATAGATATTTTATAATAATTTATCAAAATACAGTTATCAAAATATAATTTTTATTAAATTATCAAAATATGATTATAAAATATAAATTAAAATACTTATTGGAATAAAATTATAAAATATAATTTATTATTATATTATTATATATAATTATAAAATGATAATCTATGAGAAATTATTAGGAGATAACATTCTTCTTGAGGATAATATAGAAAGAACCATCTTTGACCAAAATGATAACTAAAAAAATATTCCGGAGACTGATAATATCATCTCATGTGATGATTTAATGATAATTAAAAAATTGTCTATGAGATATAATGTTTCATTCCATGTTATATTTTATTTATATTTTAAATAAAATTGTTTTTAAGGACCCCTGGCGAACCTCATGTGTAAACGTTTTGATAATAATACTATGAAGATGTGTTCATGACTGGTTTATCATTTCGTTTAACATCGATGTCATTTGAGTTTGGAAGTTCCTTAAATTATTGGGATATTTTTAGACATGATTCCATGGTATTATTATCATGTTGGTGTTTTTTATATCAATGATTAACTTGTGATTTCTTTTCAGATTGTGTGTAGCTTATGATGCCATATGAACTTGCTCCATCAGAATTATTAAGATTGATGGATTCCATGTTGATGTTTTTTTAATATGTTGTCTTTTTTATGATGCTGTATTTTCATCATGATGTGTTCCTTTATATGATTCTATTGTTTCTCCCTGATATTTCTATTATATGCTATGTTTTTTATTTCATGTTCATGGTACCTATGAGATAGGTGGACCAATTGTTACTCTGTATCCCTAGAGGTGTAGTGTGTTCATATGTTTCATGTGACATGATTAAGAGATAGAGATGGATGATGGGTTATGATTTCCCATTGTGTCATGACCTAGGGGCATGATGATCATGATATGTCAGTCCCATATGAGATCACTCGGGGGCATGATGATCATGGGTGATCAAACCTATGTGGCAACCATGGGGTATGAAGGTCTATGTGATTGAATATAAATATGGAATTGGAGTATGATGGCCTAGTGTGGAATAACCCATATTCCTAAGTCATGTACATCTATTGCGTATCTTGGGAATGGATCTGATATAGATAAATTTCCATGATGGTTCTAATGTTTTCCAGTATAGAGCTAAAACAAGTATGGGTGGGGGTTTTTTAGAGACTTGGTTTGCGCACAACCGCTCAATTTTGGATTATATGTTTATTTTATTAATGATTGTATTATTATTTTGGAATAAACTATTATTCTTAATCCGATCTTATTAAGGATGTGTTGGTGGTGTCCTAATAAATCTTATACTGACAACCTACATTAGCATTTTGATGCAGTTATTGATTTTGTGAGGGATTTGGTGAAGGGAAAGGGAACTATGGTGGATAGATGAGTGGATGATCATGGATCTAGTAGTCTAATGTGATAGAATATGTATTTTATAATATTTATTTATTTACATTATTTTAATTTTTTCTTTGGTCTTGTTTGTCACTTATGGGATCTAATTAATTTGTATTAGATGTATGGCATCATTATTTTTCGACATGCTTTGATTATTTAATATATATTTTTTGTTGATTATTGATCCTATGACATTATATTTGGGGTATTGTCTCCCCACTTATGGAATTCATCTTTATCTATTAGTCATCATCCACATGTGTATGGGGAGACTTGCATGATGTCACATGGAATTATGGCTCGTACCCAGTGATTTGTGTTGGGGTAATTTAAATTGGTTTCATAGGATCATGAATTACTAACTTATTTCATATCTTGAATTGGTTTGGGATATGGTATACTAGAGTTAATCTGGTTGGTACTTATGTGGGGGAACTATTTTAGTGCCTTTACATCACTACATTGTGGACCTTTGAGAATCTATTATATTGGGAACTTATGTTTTTCTTTTACTATTAACTAAACTCACCTCGAGTAATGCACATGATGTTGATATGTGATTTATAGGTCGTGTTTGTTCATGCATAATGAATTTGAATATAGGATTACATTCTATATATATATCTATTGTTATAATGTATAGTCGTTCATTAATTGAATGCGTTGATTTTTTCTATTTGTTTAGGATAATTTCTCTTGTGTGATATATCTTCTCGAATTAATTAGTTTGATAGATAATGTATTTGTGTTAGTATGTATATAATGACTCTTTATAACATGTAGGTTTAGATACAAGGATTATTTCTTGGAGGTTTATATCTTGGGATGATAGTATTATCTTTGGAAAATGTTGTGTGATCCCATAGAATGATTTGGAGGTATCCTAACAGTATTTTTTCTTTATAAACTGATCCCTTCGCTTTGAATAAGATGTCACCTTGACATAGTTTTTGGAATGATAAGGGAATTGGGAAAACATAATTATACAAATGAAGTGGTTTCATCGTTACCACTAAATGTGTAGGAGAATACGATTGAGCCTTCTCCTGTACTTTCTGTGTGCTATAGGTAGTAAGGCTGCTTCAACCAAATGTTGTTCACATGGTGTCTATCCTAGGAATAAGAGTTCAAAACTAGTGTTGAATATCCCATAATTTTCAACTCTAGCATTCTTCATCATTCAATATAATAAGTGGTTCTTAGGATTCCAATGAATGGGTTTTGATATTTTAGGGAATCTTTGATATAGTAAAGACTCGGAAGGACTGACATGTTTAGATGAGATTGAGATCATGTTGGGAGAGATGCCTTTTCAATATATGTATCATATGGTTACGGTTGAGATGAATTATATCATGGTTTTTTTGGGGTAATATAGAGTGGAAGGTATTCATATATACCAAGTACTTCACCATGGGGTTCACCTATGATGTTTTCCAACAAGTAAAGAAGAATTCTGTAATGTGTTGATTATCAGAAGATGAACCAGTGATAGTGAATAATAAATATTTATTACCCAATATTGAAGATCTATTTGATAAAGTACATGGAAACAAGTTTTTCTATCATACTGATCATCAATCAGGCTACAACTAGTTGTGAGTTAGGTAGGGGGACATTTTGAATATGGAGTTTTAGAGTGGATATGGACTGTATGAGTACTTTTTGATGTCGTTTAAGTTGAAGAATGCCGCAGTGAAGTTAATCACCCACATGAATGAGATCATCCATCCTTACATGGACACTGTATTCATAGTATTCATAAATTATATCCTCGTATACTCTCCTTTATTATAGAAACAAGCTAAGAACCTTCAGATTTTCTTTGGTACACATTGAGAACATAGGCTTTATGATAAGCTGTTAAACTATGACCTTTTGATTCGTGAGTAGAAAATTTCGAGGTCATGTGTTGTCTTAGAAAGGTATAGTTCTAAAAAACCAAAAATTCAACGCATTGATTCATAGACACGTCTATGGAAAATGTTTCATATACGGAGATTTTTGGGTTTGGAAAGATATTATCAGTAGTTTTTCCACGGCTTCTCCTAACTATCATCACCCCTGATAGAACTAAACAATAATGGATTAGCATGTTCTAGTGGTTAGGATAGTGTGAAAAGGCATTCCCTAACATAAAGAGAATGTTGAATATTTCTCTTGTTATAACACTCCATGATCCTAGGGTTTGGATCCACTAGCATCATTCCATGATTTGAAATGATTGAAAAAAAATCTCTTAGTAAAAAATGGTTTCCCTTTAAATAGACCACATGAGACATCATAATATCTTCACACAACGGTATCTTAATTTGAGGTAGAGGTGTTTGTTTGAGTAACAAAATAAATATGATTTTTACATTTCAATAGTACTCTTCACTTATGTATGCATGGGTGAGAGTATTACTAAGATGTGTGACATCCTAGTAAGTACTCAAGTTGAACCCTTGGGTGAGATCACACCAACATTAATGCACCATATCTCATTAAAACTATACTAGTTTTTTCTCTTGATGCCTTACATATCTGAGGGTGAAGGATGAGCCCAAGAATCTTAGTGGTTGTTATATCCACACTCGAGACCAATTTGGAAGTAGAAAGATATCCTGACATAATTTGGTAAGAGTTCCCTATTACCAAGATGATTTATAATTCACTCTAAGTGATTGTCATTTAATTAAAATTTTCTTCTCACTTATTATTGATAAATAGACTAACATAGTGTATAAGATAGGAAATATCTATGCTTGATAGATCATGATCCTTCATGGATTTTATTTGAGCATTTTTTAATAAAGAGATGACCATTTTTCTTTGTTCTTTTGGAAGGTATTGTCAAAAATCCTTAAGGAATCAGCTAAGATTGAGCATTGCATACCATTATTAGATTAATGGATAGCCTAAGTATACTATATTCATGTTGGAAGATATTCTTCGAGCATGCATGCTAGACCTTGAAGGATAATAGGATGAACACCTATACTTGTTATAGGTGAATAAAATAAAATTTATCGAGCTTTGTTTCTGATGGGAACATTTGATGATTTTTATGGTGGAAGTGTCGCACGTGACTATGTTTGCATGAGGCAGATGTAGTTGTAGTTATTGGACCTAGTATGGTTCATGAGACCTTGGAGAGAGTGTAGAAGATATGGGAGAAGTTTATCACTGCTTAGAGAAGTCACATATCATATACAAACAGTATGAGGATTAACTTGGAGTTTTTAATGGGACGTCAGGTTTTCTTGATATTGAACCTCGGTTAGGGCATAAACCTATAGGGAAGAAGGCAAGTTAGAACCAAATTATGTTAATCCTTATCAAATAATAAAGTGGAAAGGGGAATTTGAATATCGCTTGTACGTCCATTTTCCCTATCATGGTATGTATATCATGTTCCATGTGTCATAGCTTTGGAGGTTCATACCTGATCTTGAGTGTGTTTTTGATTGTGAGGACATTGATTAAGAGACAATAGCCTCTAAGGAGTATTTTTCAACATAGGTCATGCATTGAATCTAGAAGGTGTTGTAGGGAAATATGGTAACCATAGACAAAATTTGGTGGTAGCATGGATGGATCCAGGTTGAAACACGAGAATGTGAGTCTAATGTACAATCTCATTAGTCTAAGTTGTTTGAGAAATATTTCTATAGATACTTCTCAAAGATGAAAAGTAGATATAGGGGTTGAATTATAGTATAATAAAGTTTCCAATGATAATACATCCCTCTTGTTGATAAATTATATCATTCTTATGTGGAAAACATTATTTCTTAATTAAAATATATTAATTAATTTGTTAAAGGATTTGTGTAAGATTAAAATCATTGTTTCATCTTTAGAATATTCAATATAATATTTTACGAGCTATGAACTATGTTGGAATGATTTTTTAAGGCCCATAAAGCCTCTCCAAAGACAAAATAAAATTTATTAAAAATATTTTATCTTGCATGCACAATTTATTCAAAATAATTAAATAACTCCATATGGGTGTGTCATTTGAGAAATTTGATACATTCGTTAGGTCCATTATGTGATATTTTACCTAGTTTTGGTATAACATTTTTATGTTTCAGACATTTGGACACCATTATAATGATAAAAAACTTATTTAAAAATTTTAATTATATAATTTTTTAAAATAATTTATTATCACCAAAATCATTTTCTTATGAAAATTATAAGACCACTGTTAGGTTTTTGATTGATTTTGTAATCAATTTTTTTAAATAAAATATAATTAATAACTCCCAAATAGTGCATTGTATGAGTTATCTATAACATATTTTGAGTCCAGAATGGGTGGTTTACCGTATATTAGATGTAACATTTACACATGACATGTTTATTGTAACATCATACTCAAATTCTAATTTATTAAATATTTATATATATGTAAATTTTATCCACAAAATACGTGTAAAATATCTCAAGAAAATGTTTTTACTATCTTTGTAAACATATGGGTATTAAAAGAAATAGTTATAATATGAAGGTATAACTAATATCTAATTATCATAACATCATTTGTGTCTATATATGGATATTTAAAAAGGACTGGAAACATAGTAAATTGGGATTCAAAATTCTGAATTTAAAGAGGTTTATTAAATTTAAGATAAGGGGTAGAGGTATGTATTTCCTTTAGAGTGTGCATCTAAAACATTTGGAGGTACATTATAAGAGGGTTGGGGAAACATTGGAGGTCTCTATACTGGGAAAGGTTGAGTAACTTCATGCTCTATGGGGTTTGAGTGCCGAATAATGGTAGGTTGGGTGGGTTTCCATAGACAAATAGAGGAAAATCCGTTATTGTTTTCAAAACATAAGTTTTGGAATTTATATGATTATCGAATCCAAACCAAATTATGTCCTCTGTTTTGCTGGTGATTTCTTCCAAAAAAGATTTTATTCCATTCTTTTATATGTATATAAACTGATCCAATTATCATAATATGAATAGTTATGTTGAACTTATTCATGTTTATATATATTTATTTTAAAAATAATAAAATATAATACAGGTTTGGAGGAATCATTGAGAATTTATAAATTTAATAAAATAAATTCAAAAATATATTATTTTAAAGGGGAAACATTATTTTGATCTTTGATAATCTTTATTGAGTTTATTATATCAGTTTTTCAATTTTGTAATGACATAATACATAAGATATATTTATACTGTATTTAATTTTTTCCAAATAATTCTTTTAACATAGAAAATTATGAAAAACTAATTGTTATGTAATTTTAACCTAATTATTGAAAAAATATTATTAAAAAATGTGAAAAAATACTATAAAAGAGATAATTTTAAATATTAAACAAAAAAATTCCATTTATTGAAAAGTAATCATTTTTATGACAATAACAGTATTTTGTCCCTTATAAAATTTTCAATTTACATCCTAAAAGTAAATTTTTTTAAAATTTAAATATCGATTATTTATGAATATTTTATTATTAAAATAAAAAATATTTCAAAAAATTTTTATTTCATCAAAAAGTGTTTCTTAGTAAAAATTATATATTTCCCAAAAAATTAATTGGTGTTGCATCGTATAAAAATACAATTTTTATCAAACACATTATTTTTTCATTTTTAAAGTAATAATAAAAATGAATGAATATTTTAATTATTTTATTTAAATATAATATAAAAATTCATACTATTAGGGTCTACATACATAGTGTATTATTACACAATCTAATTCTTTAAGGTTACTATGTCTGATTGTAATATTTTCTTCAGGTGGTTCAGGGAACTGGGTTTCTGTCATGATCTAAATGAACTTGGAATTATTCAGTAAATAGTTCCAATGATGATTTAGTTCATGAATCTCAAATTTTTTAAATTAAATTTTAGATCTCATCTATGATATCTCTTATAGAATCTCTAATAAATGGGTCTAATAGGGTATGATCCAAATGGTCAATGCCATATCTTCCATTTATTGTGTTAATAGGATTTATCATAAAACTATATATACAAAAATTATTAGATAACATTATAATGGTTATATCATCAATTTTTATGATGCTTAATGTTATTCTATATCTAACAAGATATAATATATAATGATCCAGAATAACAAAATAAGTGTTTATTTTTTTATAACTATGTATCTAAATAATGCATTTATTCATTCAAAAATGGAATTTCATATATATATCTAAATTCATCAAAGGTTTGATAATTGATATTAAATTATCAAAATTAAATTCCATAATATTTATTATACTCGATCGATTATGTAAAATTTCATGGAATATTTTAGGATGAATTACAATATGAAAATATTAAATTATAGTAGAGTTATAGATATTACATATTTGGGAGTCATATATTTAATAAAAACATAGGGAACATTGGTATAGTCATTTTCATTGACTAGATCTCCTTTTTTTGGAGGATAGGTTTACTGATAGATAATGATGAAAATTAAAAATTTGGAATCTTAGTAATTGAAACAGATAAGTGGTAGTGAGGGGTGGAAAATTTAATAGGAGGAGAGGAGTATTTTGTTAATATAAGATTGGTTAGTTTTAACTTATTACTAGGATTTTCAATAGGGTTGATTATGATGATTATATTAAACAAATGGTTCATGTTAGATCAACATAATGGCTTCTTACATCATCAATGACTAACTAAATAAAATACTTAACTTATATTGTTAAATACTATATTTTACTATATCAAACTATTCAATAATTTTATGAATATATAAAAAAGTATCCTTACTATATTAATACTAGTAGATTCTAAAAATTCAACCCATTTTATAAAAAAATTTCTAAATTTGATAAAATTTGATGCAAATAAAATCCATGTTAATTTTAGAAATACCAATTTTAATAGTATGAACAAATTTCCAACAAATAGAGAAAGTACTTATAGTCTCATAAATTTATATTATCATTTTTATTCAACTAAATATTATATTATAATATAATTTTAAATATATAAAAATTCACATAATTAATTTTATTTATCATAAAAAAATTAAATAAAACAAATGTGTTTTATTTTCACAAGAGCCTCAGTCCAATTGGTGAGGATTCGGAAAGTGCATCCAAGACGCCTTCGTCAAAACCGGGCAAAGAAATAATTTATAGGGTTCTGTTGTAGTACTCTAGTAGTGTTATAGTTGGCACTATAGAAGACATTGTTCTGTACTATAGTAGCCAAAAATAATCATCTATTTAAGATTTTGGGCCACCGGTTTAGTCCTCAGGTCCTTAAAGGCCTTCTGGACACCCAAGGACTTCAGTACAGTTAGTCTCTCATGCCACCTCAAAACCTTAAGACCACCTCAAGGCCATCGAGCCACCTAAAATTATGCTTAAAATGATCAGACAGACTCTACAAGGAGAAGACTTCGGATGGGGATTCTGAGCAGGCGCATTCACCAGAGCAGAAGCTAAGATGATTTTTTAGAAAGATAGGGTATGTCATTACAATCGAGACCAGCTTATGCTTGCATGGGTAGCCTATCCGAACAAGGCATGCCAAGGTGGATAGCTGATATCACGATAAAGATGCTGGGGAGGATCAGTTTTTAAGTATGGTTTGTATATTTCTAAAGACCTACGAGTCATGTAATCACAAAGCCTATAGGCCTTTTATGGGTTCCCCCTCATCCCTTGAAATGGGAATTATCATAAATAAATAAATAATAAGTCCTTTAGGCCATTTGGGAAAATGTGTTTTCATGAATTCAAAATAATAATTTTATCATTTTTAAAAAAAATATTGTTCTATTTCATTATATAAATTTTATATATTTTTATTTTATAACATAATTAAATAATAATATAAAATTATATATGTGAGGTTACTATTTTAACATCCAAATGATAGATAGATTTTTTCATAACTAGAAATAAATATTTTAAAATTACTAATGCACCATAGTGGTATACATTTGGTCGATCTCTTGAGGAGGCCACTCACTGTCACAACATTCCAATTATCATTGTTACTATCTAATAATTATGCATATATATATATATATTATAATAATATAAATTGGGTTTGGAAAATTAATATGGAATAAATATATATAATATGAAGACATAAATTAGAATATAAAACACAATATGGTTATAAAGAAATGAAAAATTCTATAGTGAGTTTACAATGGAGCTGTCACTATTCAGTAAAAACTCACAATACTCTACTCATTATAATATGTCACACCACTCCCTCATATTTGAAATTTAGTTACCCTACAAAAATACTTATGTACATAGGGAATATAATCCTCTTAAAAATGGATCAGAGAAATTTTCACCAACGATCTCTATCTAATTAATAATTCACCATATGTATGACTCAAATGTTGTCAAATGGGATGAAGAACTCAATAAATATATAATATATGGGAAATCCAAAAATAAAACAAATGAGGGAATGGTAGGAAGAGAATAATAATATATATTAAAAATATAGAACACTATTATTACTTGAAACAACCAGAAATCTATATAAAATGGATAAATAATGACGAAAACTATTTGAAATAGAAGGGATATACATTTTTATACGAAAAAAGTTTCCATATTTCCATAAAATATTGATTTTTGAAATATTATTCATGTTATATATACTAAATACCAAAACTAAGAAATTTTTTCTTCATTAGAATTCTTTTTAATTGTCCTCTATATAATTTCACTGAATTTAGATTCATTTGGAAATGTGTAGAGATATTTATCCACAAATTACTAAAGAAAAAAAATTAGACTAAGAGACTCTTCATCTTCCCATCCATTAATTTTCAATGAATTATTGGAAATGAATCATTATAAATTAAACATTGAAAAAGAAATGGAAAATTTTCATTAGTGTTTTATATATCGTCTTTGATATGTTCATCTCAATTGAGTTATCCACATGTTCGATATGATCCAGTCAATAAAATTTGTCCAATATGGGTATAGGTTTCACGGCTGAACATGTGAGATTATTTTGGACCTCAAATATTTTGATTTAGATAATTATTATATTCCATGAAAAATATCCCATCAATCCATGAATCCAAAAAAATAATTTATCATTTTTCTATTACATATAAAATATTAAATAAGAAAATAAAAAATGATATTAAAAAATAAAACTCAAAAAATTAAGTAATTTCCTAATTTTGCCTAACATTTTAACAAAATCCTATATATGTAAAAATTTCATATACAATAAAAAAATTGACATTAAAAGTATTTAATTTCAATATAAATTGATTGAAAATATAAGATGCATTAATCCAATACACATTACCATTGCACTCTATGGAGGTTATATCATGCCACAGAAAACAATCATTACAATATATAATTATAAACACTACCCAACAATCCAAACAACATAAATATCATGCGTCGTACATGGATTTAAAATTTTTAATTCCATGAAATAATCATAAAATTTCATTCAATCATATGTTATTCAACATTTTCAAGTTATACCTATATCCCCAAAAATAACTTATTCACTCAATAATGGGTTTTAATATTATTTTTTATCTTTCAAAAGAACATAATTTTTCTCTATAAGCTTATGATCTCACCAAAATATGAGACACAAAAAGGCTTTCAATCAAGGGGATTTTTTACATGTGATTAAGTGGATATGAGTTGGTGCATAACGAATTTAAAAATTTAAGTCTCTAATGAGGAGGTTTAACTCTTATATACAACAACATGAATATTCATGTGAAGCATGTGAATATTCAATTGAAACACCTGAATGACTTCACAAAATTCCACATATAATTTTATACCACAAATTATTTTTATGACATATTACATGAGTCAAAATATTCATGCATTGAATTATTGAATCCTAAATATACAACTTTTATTTTTTTTAGTTTTTTCATATATAATTACACTAAAACTACATATAACAACTAAATTACTATTTTAGTTGATTATTTAGAGAGGAAAATGAGACATAAATGTTTTCAAAAATGAAAAAAAAAATCATAAAAAACTCCATTATTCCTATTTTTCAATTTTTGGGAGAATATAATTATACAATGAAAGAACAAATAAACAGTGACTCATGACCAATTATCTCACTCCCTATAACCAATAATGATGAAACACACCTCACTCCAAATAAAAAATAAATTACATCCTAATACACACGTTATAAATACCCTTCCTCCACACTCAAAATTGAAAAAATCATGATAAAATATTAATTATTAAAGAATGTAAAAAATAGACATGTAATGCACCATAAACCTATAATTAAATTCAAGTATTATAATCCATTAATAAGGGAATATTTTAAGGAAGGTATCATTTTAAAATATACCATTCCAATGTAATTCCTCAGTCATGTAGTAAACATTTCATGAATAACATTGTTTTTTAAAGATAAAAATCGAATGTTTGGGTTGGAATATAAAATAATTGTTTCTATCAATAATGGTTAGATATTATGATGAACCGGATAAAATGATTCTTTATACCACATAATACTGGAAAAATATTTTCATTTTTTGTTTCATGGAGATGGATTTATAAAATATGTCATAATTATATAAATAATCAAAATTAATAATCAAGGAAAATGTTTTCACATAAAAAATAATTTGAAATCAATTTCTAAAAAAAGTAAGGAAACCCAAAAAATTAATTTATTATTGAAAATGAAATTTAGTAATCATTTATGTTTAATTTTACTAAAAATGAAAAAAAATATTACTAGATTCATGTTCCCCTGCACTTATATTTAATGACCCTTCATTTCAGATCATTAAAATTATAATATTAGGGAAGAAAAACTAATATGAATGAAAAATATAACCTAAACTTTTCTACCATTTTCATCATTTATTTAATATCCTAACATATAAAACATTAAAATAATGTGTAATAAGGAAAAAAACATACTAAATTATATTTTATTGAAAATATAATGAAAAATAAAGTGAAAGATAAAATAATAAAGAACAAGGTTTGGACTTCCATATGGGATCTTGGATTTTAATACCCCTACTCTAGTATTTCCACCACAGTATCCCCAATATGATTTTTATGGTGTTTTCTTGATATTTACCACCACAGATAATGTTTTGCAATATACAATGGTGTATTTCATGACCAAGAAAAACCCAAAAAAAATAAATATATAAACCCCTATGATTGAGGAATATGAGTATTGTAAGTACCTTGGGGTGTAAAAGATGATATGTGATCTCTATTTTTACATCCATGGTTTCAATCTATTGGTGACATGAATTTTTTTTTAAAGGACACAATCAAACCATGAGCTCCTCAAGTAATTCTTCTCCCCCTTCATTACATTCTATGGTTATGATAGGCTGTGATGAAGTGAATTAAATATTATATGTTTATTTTCAAATTTGATTGAATATAATTTTATAAAATGAAGTCTCAAATAACGAATCTATATCATGAATTTTAGATTTGATCTCATTCCCTTCACGTATATTCATGGACATTCCATTTTATATAGAGAAAAAATACTTATTTGAATTATTCATCAAACCTACTTACATAAACATTAAATTTTGGTGGATAAATATCCAAATAATCGTCATATTTTAGTTTAATTTTTTTACCACTCTAGATAATATATTCTTCAATTGTGGTGTGTAAAAAATCATTTCTCTAACATACATCTCCATGAATTCGGAAATTTTAATCTTGAATTCAGAAATGTTATATAATGTTATTCATTATAGATTCTTCAATGGAGAAGTACTCCATTTTATTAACAATAATAAAATAATATAAATAATTAAATAAAATATTTATATTACCTAAGAAAAAATAGATACACCTTGAACTTGTTTTTTAAATTTTTTAATTTTAATTAATATCAAAAAAAATTAATATGATTATGCCTCCCTAGAAAAGATTCCAAATTTATAGTTGAATTTTTTCTTCAAATATATTTCAACAGTTCTAAACTGGAAATGCCCTATAGTGGTGTACCATGTGTCGATCTCACATGGATGCTTCTCACACATAACACTTTCCTATTCTCACATTTATTATATTACTAATATAATTATTAATAATATACTAATATAAATAGCATATATACAAATTAATAGAAAATATATATATATATATTTGATATTAAAATATAATTTTTATGTTAAAACATAATGAGGTTGGAAAAAAATAAAACATTATCTTGGATGTTCATAACCGATCTATCGATATTCATTAAATAATTATTAATATTTTACTCAATGTGTAATGTAATAACACACCTTCCCAGTTGAATTATAATTACAAAAAATCCATGAGCTTTGTATGAGGGTAAATACTCTTCCTAAATCCTTCTAGAAGTCCTCATCACCGATCATCACCATCTAATCCATACTCCACCATATACATTAGTAAAATTGAAACATGATGGAATATTGATGAATGAGATGAAAAAAAACTATTGATAGATAAAATGGCTGTGACCACTCCCCATGGTAAATTTATTCATCTATAAAATTTGGAGAATGGAATATAGTCATAAATAAAAGTATAAAAATTCATGTAACCATTTCTAATATCCTTGTAATAATCACATAAGATAGTTCTCCTTTTTCATAAGGGATATAAAATTTTAGTGGGGGAAAACTATTGAGAAAATAAAATAGACAATGACAGGAAGGATATACCTATATATATTATTATAATACTATTATGGCACCACATTATGAAAAATATATAATATTTGGCTGAAAAAAGTTTACTACTATTTGAAATATTGGGAGGTAAATTTTATAGGAAAATGGGTGGCCAAATTCCTATTATATTTCAACCTCTAAAATATTTCATATTCATATCCTACAGAATGGTTGAATTGAAAAAAAGGTTATTTTTGTGGTGGATTTTTGGGAATTTTAATCACTATCTACTGTCTAATTTTTTGATCATTGGATGCCTGTATAATATTTTATCTATGAATTACTGAAGAAATGTTTTTTGGGAAAGATACTCTTCAATATCCCATCCTCTAGACTCTAATTATTTAATGTCACTAAAAAGGGGAAATAATTTTTATCCATAGAAATGAAAAAAAATTCTTCCGATTTTATATATATTTCATCAATATAAAATATAAATTGGTTCAACTACATGTGAGGTATGATCCCATCTTTTAACTATATCCAAATTTTTATTAAATTCCAATTACCCCTTTTTTCGATTCTCTTGCACCACATATATTTTAATTGAGATATTTATCATATTAGATATCATGTATCTCTCAAAAATTCGATGTTTACAAAAAGAAATTACAAAAAAAAATCGATAATGTTTTGGATGAAATTAAAAGATTATTTAAAATATATAAAATTTAAATCTTAATTACTTTTTTCAATTAATCACAAATTGTCACTAAATAAATATTGTACAGTTTACCAAAAATTAAAACATTGTTTGGATTAAAAATAAAAAATAAATTTATAAACTGTTCTAAACTATTTTCATAATCATTATTGTGGTACCCACGGTTTGAGGTATGTTACCCTTATTTATGTATTTTTATCTGTTTAATGTGGTTGGGTAGAGTTTTTTAGAGATTGGAATGGTGTTGATAATTCTTTGGAGGCTTTTTAAAAGAGCATGGTTCGATTACGGTTAGGGGAAACCGTGTAATAAATCTAGGTAACCATGCAAACTGATATAGTGGGACATCGTATAGATTCCACATGGATTTTCAAACCATGTGAGGTGGTCATGTGGGGTTCCCTTAAGGTAAGTAGCAAGCACACGGTTAGTGTACGGTTTTCCTAAGTATGTGAGTTAACCGTGCTTGAAAAAAATGGTTTTTAAATCTGAACATGGTCGGTATTTTCCTTAACCCCTCCATTCATCCTCCCAATTGAGCCACACTCATGATTTTTGGTTCTCCAGGGTTATAGGGCATCTCCCAATAATTATAGAAGTTATTTGAAGGTTTTTCAAGATGGGGTAAAGGAAATTCTCTTCCGATAAGCCTTCTCTCTTGGATCTTTCTTGATTTTCCTTACATTTATTTCTCCCCATATCTCAGTTTTCTAGATCTACACTTATTTCAAGTTGATAATTGGATTTCGTTGACTAAAGTGATGATATTGGGGATTTTTTATGTTAAAAAAATGGATCTAATGCAGTTTTGGTGGAGTTTTCACCCGAATTTGTGGTGCGATTGGGAGTTGGCCGATTTCACTAAAACCCTATGTTAGGTGTCCCTCTCGACTCAATTATTGTATAAAATGATTCCATAATTCTATTAAATTTTGTTTTTTCGATTTTTTTTATTATGATGTGTAAATCTTGATGGAAAATCATTTTGTGATGAGTTTTGGATTTTTGGAAAACTGGGTTATTTTAGTGACATGTTCGTCGATGTTGGTCATGGAAATGTTGATTTGAAAATCGATATCTTAGATGGGTTTATGAAAATTGTTTTTTAGAATGGTTTTCAATAAAATATGATTGCATTTTTTGAAACGAATGTGCCATGGATATGGTCTTAAGAGATGTTTTGGTTGTGAAATGGTTTTTTGATCAATGTTATAGCCTTGGTGTGCTATTTTCATTGTTGTTGATGATGAATTTATGCATGTGTTGATTAGATTTAATGTGGGTGGGGAGTACCACTATAAAAAGGGGATGGATAGTTGATGGAAGGGCCACCATCAAAGATAAGTGGTCGAGAAGTACCACTTTTATGGGAAAAAGAGTAAATATTATTGGGTGGGAAGTTCCATCATGATTGATTATTTAGTTGGGTATGAAAGACTCTATAATTATCATTTCTTTTTCTGTAATTATTGAATGTGTAAATTGTTGTTCTAACATGTGATAGTAACATATTATGGCACGGTTTCTGGATTTCCCTTTTATTGTGTGAATTTGGGTTGAAAGTGTCTTGGTATGGGTGTGTGTGGCTTGTTGGAAATTGTTTCCCTGTTTTTATGTTTTATATAAACTGTTTTATGTAAATTTGATAATGGATCTATCCAAGTGGCATGTGTAGGGAAGTAATTTGGGGAAAACCTAATGTGTACTTGTACTCACCCCAAACATTGGCACTTTGGTGATTTTTCATCTGTAGTTTTTCAGGACATAGGCTGGGGTATAGAATCTCATTTTGTTAGTTGTGTGTCATGATGCTTGGATGGTTTTGTGGTTCTTGGATCATTGAGTTTGTCTTAGAGATTTGGAGTTGTTTCATTGCTCCTTGGGATTTTTTTTGAATTCATTTTCTTGGTACTCTGATTGATGAACATTTTGGATGAGTTGTATTGGTCTATGGAAATTTTTATGGATTTGGTAATGTGTTTCATTGTTTTACATTATTGACATGCATCATGTAGATGTTTTTGGTCATATATTGCTTCATTGTTTATTTTTTATTAAATGGGAAATAGTTCCCCAATGGTTCTCTATGCCCTCAATATTTATTTCCATCCTTTGGCGCCTTGGGAATGTTGCCTAAGTACAGGTATAATCTCACCTTCTTCTCAATATATTGAGGAAGGGGCGGTATGTAACATGTGGTATCAGTTTGTTTTGTCCTTGACTTCCAAGTAGTTTGGATCCTTGGGTTCACTTATCAGTCTTGGTATTGGCATTCTTTCGTGGTTTATTCCTTGAGTGGAGATGGTTTCAAGGAATAGGATTGTCAGAAAATGATATGTATAGAATAAAAGGATGTAACTAACCCTTAATGTTGAACGTCATATTACCAGGGAGTTAAGTACATAGTTATTTTTGGGATTCTTATTTGCATTGGAAATCACATTGTTGTCGGTGTAGCTAATGAGATGATCATGGAATGCATGGTAAAAATGTCCTCCCACTGTGATTTCAAATTTCATTTGGAATAATGATTTATGTTGTGTTATGGATATATGGATTTGTGAAAAATATCGAAATTGTTTTCAAATGTGTTCATTAAAAATATGGATAGTGGTGGTATTTTTAAAATGGTTTAATATTCAAAAAATTGAGGAGTTTTCAAAAATGGTGCAACATGGGAAATGTAAACTTGGGGAAATACTGGTTATGATAGTTTCAATGTAATTGAATTTTAAATTTTAAGACTTTTTCACCTAATGGTGTGAGATTTATGGTTGTTTTTGTATTGATATAAATGAAACTGGGTAGGCATCTTTGAGAACAACCAGAGGTAGATGCTGAAAATGTGTTTGCATCTGAGCCCTAGGTGAACCAGAAACTAGTGCAGAGTATAGTTAAATATTTATAAGTTGTGGAAAGTGGGAATAAAGAATATGAGAGAAAGAATGTGGATTATGCAGTTCAGTTTCAGAAGAAGATTTTTTCTACTTTTAGGGGTGATTCGGAGTTGGAATGGGTAGAATCATGGTCGAATTGAATAAACAGGATATTTGAATTCTGGGGAATAACATTAGAGCTGAAAGTGAAGTTATCCACTTACATGTTGGAAGATATTTCGCTTCAGTGGTGGGAGTTGGTATTCCAAGCTGGAACAAATCATGGTATTACATGGGAGGTTTTGAGGAATTTTTAATAAAAAAGTCTACACTCATACATCAAATTTTAGTGCACAATATATTTCATTATGCCAAAGCATGATAACCTCTATGTAATTGAATTCGGGGCTAATTTTTTGAACATAGTGTGGTTTTCTCCCATGGTGGTGAGTAGTACATCATTGAAGTCAGGTATATTTAAAGCTGGGTTGAGGTAAGAAATTCATTCTAAAATAGAAGTACTATGTATAAGTGATTATAAATAAATGTTGAATATAGAATTAGTGGATAAATGATATATATTGTGTGCTACAGGTGGGGGAATCATGTTGGTTCCCATGAGAAATGATGGGAACTCTAGCGCTAGGATCAAGAGGATGAGGGACACTTATTTCCACAGTGGGAGTATGACTCAAAATCTCACGATGGGATCGTTGAATCATTCTATGATAACATAGAGTAAGCTGGGATGTTTTTAGTGTGGCTCTACAGGTCACATAATTAGGGATTTTATGAAACAACCTCAAGCATTTAATTTCTATAATAAGATGAGGAATCTTATGCATTTATGTCGTAATGATCCAGGGTATGGTGTTCATGACACTTCTCATGGGTCACAAGAATTAAATGCCTAAACAAGATAGGGGCAGCAGTATACCACTCAATGGTAGAAAAATGTTCGTAATGGTGATTCTAGGAATACAACGACGACTCAGTGGGGAAATAAAGAGTAGAGTGTGGAAAGAAAGAAGTTGTATATGGATGAGGAGGTTGTGATGGATAAGCATTCATGAACATCCACAGTGTGTGGTATGATCCTTTTAAATTATACCTCGATGAAAGAGTTTATTGATAAGGGTTATTTTCATTCATTTATTTATTATGGTGATATTATTTTTCAAAGTCTATCTATGGAAATGCTGCCTTTATTTTTAAGAGATCAAACTCATTTAGGGCCAAAGAGAGTGTCAAGCCTTCTTGTGTAAAGGATGTGTTATAATTGTTTATGAGGATGATTTGATGTAGGATTTTTCAATGCTTGAGATGGATGCTTATGATATGATCCTAGGAATGGATTACATGGAAAAATTTTAGACCCACGTCAATTGTAATGTGTTAACAGTTAGTTTCAAAATGATGGTTGTCGTCGAACATCTATTTAGAATAGAGAATAATTAAAATCTCATTGCGACATTCTTGCTATAACTATTTGTTGGAATGATCTCGTATCAGTTAGTGGCATTGTAATTGGAATCAATTGAAGGATTTTAGAAGAGATGTTTTCCTATAGAGGTTGATCAGTTTATGGATATCTTTTCTGAAGAATTTCATAGGCTTCCACCCTTGATATAAGTGAAGTTTATAATTGATCTTCCTCTAAGATCCAGTTCTATCTCATGTCCATCTTACCGGTTGTAACCAATAGAATTGATATAAGTGAAAGTTTTGTTCGATGGGTTATAAAACTAAGGGTTCATCTAGCCAAGCACATCTCTGTAATCATCATTGGTGTTTTTTGGTAAAAAGGAATATGGAACCTTTCGGCTATGTGTTTCTTATCATGGGATTAATCATGTTATGATAAATAACTGATATCCACTTCCACACATTGATGATTTGTTCGATCAGTTGAGTGGAGCTAAGTTGTTCAACAAGATTAAATTCCTACTAGGATATCATCAATTGTTGGTGCAAACGGAGGATATTTTAAAAATATTCTTTAGATGTAGATATAGAAATTATGAGTATGTGGTTATTCCCTTTGGTATTAAGAATGCTCCAATGGTGTTCATGGAATTGATGAATCGAATATTTCAGAGATATTTGGATTATTTTGTAGTGGTATATGTTGAAGATATATTAGATTATTCTAGGAAAAGGGAGGAGAATGAGTTTCCCTTAGCGATTGTGTGGTGATATAGAGAGACCACTGGTGGTATGCCAAATTTTCAAAGTTCTAGTTTTGGATATAAGAATTTAATTTCCTTGGCCATGTTATTTCTAATAAGGGTATAGTAGTTGATCTAGAAATTATAGAGGTGGTTATTTCATGGAAACCTCGAAAGAATTTTTTTGAGATGCAGAACATCCTTTGTCTTGTTGGGTATTATCATCATTTTTGATGATTTATCATGATTTTCCTAACTAATGACACCTTTAAAATGGAATAATGTTCCATTTCAATGGAATTATTAGTGCTATAAATCTTTCTAAGAGATTATTGGTCGTCTTACATATACATCTATCCTAGTTTTACCATAACTAGTAAAAGGGTCCATGGTGTATTGTGATGCATCCAGATTATGGTTGTGGTATTTTCTAATAAAATTGGATTATATGGTTGTGTATGGATCATTGTAGTGGAGTTTCCATGAGAAAAACTACCCAGATAATTTTTTTAGATGGAAGCAGTGGTTCATGCTTTGGAAATGTGTCATCATTATCTATTCGGTGAGAAATTCATAGTATTTACCAATCATAAGAGTTTAAATCATATTTTATCATAAATAGATTTGTACATGAGGAAAAGGAGATGGATGGAGTGTCTATAAATGATATATTTTCACATAATCTAGGCATTGGGTAATGAAAATTTGGTGGTGGATTCAATAAGTATGAATTTTTATGTTCATGTGGTAAAACATGCATTAGATCAATGGCAGTGGATATCAGTTATTTCCCACAAGTGGTTGGAACATGAGTATCGGGGTGATAGAGGAGTTCTCATTCCAGTTTTTTTGCATCCTAAATTGGTTATGTTAGTTAAAAGAGATCAATTCTGATTATGAGTGTAAGACATTTTGGATGAAACTCAGTGGTGGGGAGACCATAGTCGTCTAGGAATTGAATGGGAATTTTGTTTTGTATATTTTAAATCATATGGTCATATCAGTGACTTTTATGGAGGAAGTTCTTTTGTATTATCACAAATATAGACTGTTAGTCCATCTGAAAATTCAGAAAATGTACAAAGCATTGAAAGAAAAATTTTGGTGGGACATAATGATGAGGAGTGGTAGATTTAGTTTGGAGATGATTTACTTGTCAGTAAGTCAAGGAAGAGAATCAGTTGAAGGTAGGCATATTATAGTATTTACCCATCACTATATGGAAGTGGGAGAAATAGTGATGTATTTTCTGACAGATCTCTCTATAATGGTTAGAAATCACAAGGCTATATGGGTGATAGTTGATCGGATCACAAATTTGGCGCATTTCATCCCAATTCATGAATCCCATACAGTGAAGGATCTATCAAAACTCTATATTTGTGAAGTGGTAAAGAGGCTTGGGGTTCTTATATTTAATTTATTAGATTGATATCTATGGTTCACATCTCATTTTTTGATATCATTGCTGCATTCCCTTAGGACACAATTGATGAGGAGTATAGTGTACCATCCTTAGATGGATGGGAAATCCAAGAGGTTGATTCAAACGTTTGAATATATGTTGCTTGATTTTGTGATGAAATTTGGTGGCTCATGGGAGAATAAATTGTTGTTGGTGGAGTTCTCTAATAATAAAAAGTTACAGACCTCAGTATATATCACTCTATTTGAATCATTGTATGGGCATATGTGTCATTCTCCACTTTGTTGGGTGTAAACAGTGAGACATCCATGGTGGCATCAATCCATGTACAAGAGACTGTGGATAAGATCAAGTTGATCATGATGATATTGGAGATGGCTCAATGTCCACATAAATAATATATAGACCATCATTGATGACCTTTGTTGTTCGATGTGGGCAATCGTGTGTTTTTCAGAATTTCTTCAAAGCTCAAACATCGTCGGGTTGGAAGGTAGGGTAAGTTATATACAACTTTTATTGGGCCTCTTGTGATATTTTCATTGGTTGGAGAGGTGTCTTATTAGTTTTATTTTCCAACATGGTTTAGTGTGGTACATTGTGTGTTTCATGTTTCTCAATTGAAGAAGTATTAGTCAGATCTTAATCATACGATTCTATGGGATCATGTTGATCTAGATTCATTGTGGATTGAGGATTGGCAAGATAAATTATTTCATGGTAAAAAATTGGTTTATTTTAGGTTTTTTATAAGTAGTATTAGACTTGGGAGTGCGAGAAATAGATGGTCGAATAATGGCCAAACCTCTTTCGCAACGAAATGGTTCTCTACTTTCTGTGGATAGAAATTACAGTGGTGGGGGGAATGTAGTACGCCTATTTTTAGGTATTTGATCCTTATTTATGTATTTTTATTCATTTAAATTTGTTAGTTTGTGTTTGGTAAAGTTTCTTGATTTTGGAATGATTTTGAGAATGTTCTGGAGGCTTTTTAAAAGAGCACAGTTTGAGCACGATTAAGGGAAACCGTGATATAAACTAAAGTAATCGTGAAACATGAGAAAGTTGGCCTTAAAATGGTTTGCATAATGTTTTTCAAATATTGTGAGGAGGATATGATGGGTTCTCTTCTATGCTGTTGCATGCACACGTTTAGTGCACAGTTTCTTAATAGTGTGATATAACAGTGCATGACAATAAAAATAGGTGTTTTTAATCTGTACTTGTTCTGTATCTTTAATAAACCCTACATTCCTCCTCCCACTTGAGACTAAATTGGGATTTTTGGTTATAAAGGGTTAGAGAGGCTCTCCCAGTAATTATAAAATATATTAGAAGGGTTTTCAATATACAGTGAAGGTGATTCACTTTTGATAAGCCTTCTTTGTTGGACTGTTCTTAGATTTTCTAACGTATAGTTCTCCCCCTCTCTTGGTTTCCGTGATAAACAATTGTTTCATAATGTTATAGGGGTATTGTTTCCTAAAATTATTATATTCAACTTTTTATTGTTATTAATAGGTAAATAATGTTGTTATGGTGGAGTTTTCACTCATATTTGTGGTGCAGCTAGGAGTTGGTCGATTTCTGTGAAATCCTAAGTTATGTGGATTCCCTCTCGAAAAAAACAATCTATAACTAGAAGTCGTGTTTAATGTAAATTGGTTTTTCATGGATTATTTTGTTATTATGATGTGTAAGGATATTTGGAAATTCATTTGGTTATGATTTTTTGATTTTGGGGAAAATAGGTTGTTGCGGTGAAATTTTCATTGATGTTGGTTTTGAAAATATTTATTTCAAAATATGTATCTTGGTTTGGCATATGAAAATGGAATGTAAAAATCATCTCCAAAAAAGGGTATTTCATTAGTAAAATGATAAGTTCCATGGATGAGGACCTAAGGGGTTTTTTATTGTGAAACGGTTGTTTTCTCAATGATTAGGCCTTGGTGAGCTGTGAGCATGGTTGTTGATGAGGTATTAATGCATGTGTTTATAGGATGTGAAGTGGGTGGGGAATAACACTATAAAAAAGATATATAGTGTATGGAAGGGTCACTATCAAAGATAAGTGGGCAGGAAGTACCAATTGTTTGGGAAAAGGAGTAAACATGATTAGATGGGAAGTTCCACTATGATTGATTACCAGGTTGGTTATGTCAAACTCTATAGTTATGATTTGTTTGTGTGTGGTTAGAAAAGGGGAAACTATTGTGATGATATGTGATGGTAATGTATTAGGGCATGGTTGTTGTATTTCCATTATATTTTGAGGATTTTGGTGGAAAGTGGCTTGGTAAGGGTGTGTGTGTCTTGTTGGAAATCATTGCCCTATTTGAGCACATGAGCCCCAACCCAGTTGGTAAGGACTCTTAAGTGCATCTAGGTGACCCAAGATCAAATCCAGGCGGAGGCACAATTTCCGGGGTACTGTAGAAGCACTGTAGCAAACACTATTTGGCACTGTAGCAGCCGGGAATTTTACCCCGTTTGGGCCTTCAGGGCATTGATTTGGTCCCGGAGTCCTTTAAGGCCTTTGGTCCACCCAATCCTTCAGGCTAGTAAGGCCTTCAGGCCACCTCAAGGCCTTTGGGCCACATTAACTGCAGATGAAAACCGGACAACCTATAAGAAACAAACTCTATAAAGAAGATGAGCAACGATCTTTCACTAAATAAGAAGCTACATGGATTGCAAGAATGTGATGGTATGGAACCTACCATCAGGAAAAGCCTGTGCATTCACAGGATAGCCTATCCCAATAGCCATGTGAAGGTTGAGAGCTAATTCACGATGAATATGTTGGGGAGGAGGAGTTCCAAGTAGTTAGTATGGGTTGTATGTAACGTTTGAATATTACGGGAAATGAATTCATCTATGGCCTATGGTCCATGTAATATTTACACCTACAGGCCTTGTAAGGGTCCCACCTAACCCCTTGAAAGGTGGATTATCAAAAAATCAAAAAAAAAATGAAGGCCTTCAGGCCATTAGATGGATGGATTACCCTATTTTATGTTTTATATAAACTATTTTATATAAATGTGATAACGGTTCTATCCTAGTGCAATGTGTAGGGAAGTCTTTTGGTGAAGAACTATTGAGTATTTGTACTCACCCCCTGCTTTGGAACTTTTGTGCTTTTGCACATGTTAATTTATAGGACACTGTTAAGGGTAAAGAATCTCTTTTTTTTTATTTGGCCATAGTGATGCTTAGATGGTTTTGTGGTTCATGGAACATGGTGCTTGTCTTAGAGATGTGGATTTGTGTCATAGCTTCTGGGATAATGTTTTGATGTTTTTTGTTGGTAATATGATTATCAAACATTGTGGTTGAGTTTTATTATACTATGGAAATTGTTTTGGAATTTTTAATGTGTTACATTGGTTTACATTTTTGTCATGCATCATGTAGATGTGGTTTCTCATAGCTTGTTTGGTCCTTTACCTTCATTAAAGTAAAAATTGTTCCCCAATGATTCTTGATTCCCTCATAATTTATTTATATCCTTTTGGGGATATGGTAATATTGCCTAAGGACATGTAGCATCTCCCCTCCATCTCAAGCTAATGATGAAGGGGTGGGACATTACAATAAGGTTACAACTCCTAATGGTTATATTACTACACCAATAGTTAGATTAGTATTATAACGATCATATTTATAATCATCATAGAGGTTCCATAAAATCTATAAATATATCATATTTCATTAATTATAAATTAAATTATATTTTATCTCATGATTTTATATATTTTTATTTTTGAAATGAATAATTAGTTTCTAGTATTCTGGATTTTTTATACTTTTTTTCATGTGTGAACAATCTAAATGTTTGAGTAGATCTATGTTCTCGGATTAATTTATTATTATTTTATATTTTTTTCCCAAAGTTATAGTTTCAATAATTAGAACCATATTAATTATATAAAATTAATTTACTTGTAAATATAACAGAATGTATTTTCCTTTATCCCATGGTGAATACTCTTTATAGGATACTACATTAAAAAAATGACACGTTTGTATAATAAAAACAAAAATTCCAATAGAAAGAATTCTAGAATGTGAAATTTTTCCCTCATTAATAAATTACATCCTCAAAATTTAACTTTAGTAACAAATTTTGAGAAAATACTAGGGTATATATTTTCCATTTCTTCCTCTGATTCCCATTCTTCCTCCTCATACTTATGGTTCCATCATAGTACTTGGATCATTTTTGTATTTATGTTGTGTTGAAACATATATCATTATTCCAATATCATTACTGATTTCTCCTGATAATGGAGATCATTCATAAAAATATAAAAAAGAGATTTAATACAAGGGAGGGGTATGATATGTTCTTCTTCAATATGGATACATCGAGCACATAATTTACATGAAAAAATATTAGTGGGAGTTATATTCCAAATGACATATATTTTATGTGATTCGTAATCATAATTAAACTGATGTATCTAGGACATAGTCTTTTATTCTTCTAAAAATCGCATGAATATCTCCTTTGGAGATATGTGAAGGAACAGTTTATATCTAACCTAAGACTCCAAGTCTCTCTAATACTAATCAACATGACACTTTTTTACTCTGAGATTTACTATTGTGTTGTTAAATAGTCTTTTAACATTCCAAATATTTCCCAACCACTTGAGGTCCCAATATATTATGTTCCCTGTCTTTTTCAAACACATAGGTGTCATACATATATTTCCATAAAAATATTCATATGGATCTGTTTGAATTGTTATGTGGATGTTATTATTTTATGACATATCATCTAGGGGAAGATATATAAATCCCCATCCATGGAAGTCCATAGAATATTCTAATATCATTTCCTCAAGTGATTGTATTGTATGATTAAATTGGTCTTTAGTTTGTTTTTGATAACCTATACTGATGTTCAATGCTATGTTTAGAGTATGTTTGGATACTTTTCTAGAACATGAAGGTAAATATCAAATCATTATCCAATACAATAGATAATTCAGGTCCATTAAGCCTTATCACCTCTCCAATGTATATCCTAGCATGTTGATCGAGTGAGAGGTCCTCCTGGATGAAACTCAAGTGGAATGTAATTGTAAAATGATAAACTATAACACATATAGAAACAATTTCAAATAAATTTATTCAAATAAACATATAAAATATCCATTGATATATTTTCCATTTTCTTTGTTGATGTGGTTAATAGTAAAATCATTACAATAGAATTTTTCCTATATTATTTGAATTATTGACATACTAGGCACTATGATTTTTATTCCATGATCCCCATATTTTTATAATCCCAACAATAGTTCCTTTAGAAATCGCAATACATCTTTATACTCCCTCAGTGGATGGATAATTTTTATCTATGTGATTAATTCAGAAGATCCTTCATTATGTAAATCATTGATCATACACTTAGCCTTTACCCAAATCATACAACTCGTTATTTATCAATTTTGAATTATAAGGATTTACCATTTTATATATCTTCTACCTTACTATGTATTTACAATTCATCCCTTGGAGAATCCTTTATATTTTCTATAATGGTTATTTGATTAATTTTTTGTTCTTTTTAGGTTGTTTTCCCATACATTATAACTTCCATGTATATCCTACAGTTGAATAAGAAGAGCAAATCCTATACATCCCTTATACCTGATAATGTTTTTTGGATTATTTTTACTGAGATCATCTATAAATTATTCACCTTAACAATATATTAATGGAATGAGCAGTCATTATCCCAATTCTTCAACAATAAAATATCTACTATCAACTCTAGAACATTCACCAGATATTTATTATTATGGACTTCCAACCTCCATGAGGCATAGATTATTAGTTATTCGTTTTCCATTATGAAACAATCAATTTTTTTGTGAATCACCATAATATACCATTAAAATTTACTCACTTGAGGATAGTGTATGAGATGTGGTTATGATAAGACACTATTTTCAATTATTTTATACTCTCTTGACATTCATTAGTAAAGAAGAACTTCACAGACTATCATGTTTTCTTAGTTAGAAGCTTTGAAAATCATGATAATTTTCTCAAAATTATTTGATAATACCTAATTAGTTAAATGAAACTATGAATCTCTATTATAGATGTTGGTTTAAACAACTTTTCAATCAAGTTTTTATATAGATCATCCATGGATAATCTTTTTTGGTGATAACATAACCCTAAAAATGACATATCCTCCATCCAAAAAAAACACATTTACTATAATTGTCATATAAATTCTAATTTCATTATCCCTTTATAGTAGCATTAAAATTCTTCTTGTAATCCTCCATTATTTTGGAGTTTATAATGATACCATATATAAAGACTGAAAAAATTGGTTTGAGGTAATATTTAAAGAGTATGAATTTTGTCCATGATGATTTCTAGATCATTAATGAATTAAAAGGGAAAAAGTATGAACTAATTGTTTCTCTACCTTGTCCAAAATAATTTCATGCGAATATATCAATTTTTTACCTTTAATTAATGATATCCTGATAGAAAATCCATATTTCATTCAATGCTAATGAAAAGGGAATTGGTGTATCATTGAATCATTGTAGTGCAAGTATCATAAGCACCAATAGACTCGTCATCCTTTTCATTTAACTCGATAAAAACCCTCTCAAATTTATGATAGTGATTTAGTGGAAATATTTATTGAAAATTATTTCATCTAATCCTTCCCATTCAATAAATATAATTTTATCATTGGGTACTCTGAACTAGATTAGTGTCCACCACTGATAATTCTCCCCCTCTGAGTGCTAAATGGATTGTATAACATTCACTTGTTTAGAGAAACTGATGATGAGGAAAATCATCTCAATTGATTTAATCCATTGTTCCATGATCAGGGGATCATAAGATAAAAAACATGAGTCCCTTTAAATATAAAGGACATAAACAAAACTTCCACTTTCATAGGATAATTCCATATGATTGATCTTATTTTTAATAACATGTTTTTTTATCATCTACAACAATGAAACTCATAATTAATAATCCCATTAAGATATTCATCACAACAGGTAAATCATTACATTTCCTATTATATTTCTTTTTTTCACTATTTATTTTATTTCCCATTATTAAAAAAAAATAAATGAAATTAAACATGAGAATATAAATAGGGAAACGGTGACCATAGATGTAATAACTTACACATGAAATTTATATATATTAAATTTTTAGTCTATAAATTACAATGTATATATTTTTTAAATGTTTGGGGCTGAAGCCTCATTTATTGATAAAGGAAAGTAAATACCTCTTTAAATTTCAATGTATATTTCCATGGTAATTTTATATTTGGTTTTACAACCTAAAAATCAATTCAAGTACCTCAAAATGGTTCATAAAGGGATTTTTATTTTACCAAAACATATCCCATGGGTGTGTCCACATGGTGTGAAAAAATCATCTTTGTCATAGACTAGGTACTAGTCGAGTTAATAACCAACAATATATTTCATGCTTATTTTACCTAGGTATATCGTTTCTAGAGCCACATCCACATACAGTAATAATATATATATTTAATTTCCTGGAAACCACTCTCACAACATTTTGCCAAAATTTCATGATGTTTTCTAAAACAGATACTTATCCGTATAGTTTTTACTTATGTATTATAATCTTGATTCCACAAAAAAACTATAAATTTTATTTATACCAACAATATTTCTCCAAGACTCTTACACTTATTATTAAATGTTTTTTAACATAAATATCAGATATTCATAAACTATATATTGAGAGGCCTTGGGTGTTTGGAAGGAAATAATAAAAATACATCTACATGGATCAAAAAATAAAACATTATTACTTGAATTTACATATTAACCTCCAAAATAATTTTATGATTCTAAAACTACAAAGGATAAACTAAGGAATAAATAAACAAAAAGGCTGATATATAAATCTAAATAATTGAATATGTTTTTCAAAGAAAAATAATATATAACAAACTGGAATAATGCTATTTCATAATGGAAAAGGTTGACAAATAATCATATAGAAACATGAAATATATAATATTGAATCATAAGATCATTACATCGTAAGAATTTTATATAATCGTACATGACATTAAAATAATATATCATGGTTCGTTGCTAAGAGATCATAACATAGTTAACATCGTCCCATTATTGATTTGGTTTACTCCTAAATTACGTAGATGTCACCAAATAAGTTACAAAAATTACTCATTGAATCATTTATATATTGGGGTGAAACCCTCATAACATGTACATGTATATTTGTACCATATAAGGGAATCAAACATAATGCATAGGCATAAGAAATACCAATGGAAATTAATTGGCCACAAAATATTACCTCAAGGAATAATCAATACATATTACATGAATAATCTAAAAGGATGAAGATATTAAATATTATTGACATTCATATTGGAATTAATTTTTGATTGTAAAATATTGAGTTAAATTTAAAATATAACCATGATAATTTCAAGAGAATTGGTTATATAAATAAACCTTTTAAAGAATTGTTTTTAAGGAATCAGTAAAATTCTATTATTGAAGAAATGTGTATGGAATTTTCATTGAAACTACAGGTAATAAATTTTCAACCATAGAATATTTCTTATATGATGAAATCATGAATTGTTAAATGATTATAATATAGTTTCTCATGTACAGAGTAATGGATTTAAATATCCACCTTAATTATGACTTATTTTTAATAAGGTATTGAGAAATTAAGGTTTTGAATCTATAAACCTAGAAAATAAATGTATAATAATATAGGTATATATGGAAGTGAAATATACATATATATATAATGTAGATTAATTATATAATATATAATAGGTAGGTAAACTAAGGTAGAGAGAGTAAGTTGTAAACCAAAGAAAATAGGGTGGTTTGGATTGTTTCCTTAACTTAGGTCCCTGATACACTTGGTATGATTTCCTATCATTATGAATGATCAAAAATAAATTTAATAAATACCCTCTAAGGAAACATTTTGATGTATATTTTATTTATTATTATTATTTTATGTTTATTTAATATCATTTTAATAATAATTTGTGTTTATTTAAACTATCCTGAATGTTTCTGTTTCACAGTTCAAGAGTCACATTATTTTGTTGATATTAACTAATGTTCTTACGAGAAGGGGAAAATATATAAGAGAAATAAAATGATATTAATGTCCTTATATATATTTAAATGGTCCCAAATATTCATATGCAAAATAATATAAGGATGATTCATTTATTATAAATGTAATCATTATATTTTATGTTAATTTAGGATGTTTTACCAACCATCAAGAACAAGATTATATTTATTTAAATAAATTGACATTAATTATTTCTAAAAATGGAAGTGAGTTTTAATATAAATATTATCATTATATTTAACCATTAAATATTTTCTATAGTTGTCTATCAATGCAGTGTAGAAAAATAAAATGTTTTCTTCATGTTGGTGGTGATCCCACCGTAATATGAACAATTATTTTAATTTTATATTGAAATGGAACGAAATTTGATATTTGAAATTCCATTAACACAACAAGAATATTTTAAAATTACTAAATTATATTAATTATGTGATTTTAAAAGGATAAAGTGGGGTGGAGGTATAATAAGAGGAGATTAAAAGGTAGTGCATTTTATGAAAATCACTTTTCATGATGTCCTCTCTTGGATCACGCATTAAGGGTCCTTAGTATGTTCATTTGGAAGACTAAAACTTCATTGATTTGGGGAGAGGAATTGGAAAATATTTTTCATATAAAATAGATATCCAAAAAAAACTTATGATGTATTGGGGGAGGGGTCATAAAGGGTGTTAATTCTAAATGGTGTAAGGAATTTTCTTTGAATATAATATTGATTAGTTTATTATTTTTTCACATAAATAAAAGATTATCTATTCCTAGGATTATATTGAGTCATTAGTGAATTTTAGTTTTAAATAAGGGTTATCACATCATATATGACTCACTAATTCTTTTTTTACTTATAATGTTAAATACCATATTTTTTCTTAGTTCACTAAACATAAAAAATTAATGTAATTTATAAAAATACCAAAAAATATAAAAATAACTATTTTCAATGTATAGATTCATAAAATGAAATAAATTATATGAAATTTGTTTTCAATATATGAGAAAATATTGTTGTTTTAATAAATTACTTATTTATTATAATGTTTTAAATTTTTAATATTGTGATCAATTTTATGACACTTTTATAATATTACTTATAGTATCATCAAATAACATTATCCTTTTAATTCTGCATAATATTTTTTTATAAGCTAATTTTATGAAAATAAAATTCCATTTATTTTTTTATATTTATCATAAAAAAGAAAATAATTATAACTATTAAAGAAAATTCATAATATCATTTTTTTTATTTTTAAAACATTTAGTTACGTTTATCAGGATAAAAATTTGTAATATTTAAAAAATTCTAAGATAAATTAATATTTATTTATTATTATATAGGTTTGGTTCTTATTTTGATGGTAATTCTACTATTCATAAAAATCTAATTACTATTCCAACTATCAAATTTCCATTCCAATGGTCATATTTTTAACAATTGTAGAGGATAGATGCCTTCTATAAATAACACTTATTTATTACATTATTCATTCAATTTCATTTTCTCTTAAGGTAATGTGTATTATAATATTCAAAATAAATATTTCCTTAATAATTTTATACATCATTTTTAAAGTTATTTTCAAGAGTGATATTATATTAATGAAAGGATAAGATCTAGATTTTAATATTATAGTTATATTAGTTTCAATTTTTTTGCACATTATAGAGCTTTAATTATTTTTAAATATATTGATAATCTATATGTAATATTCAAGTCAGTATAATAAAACTGTGTTGGTTCAATCTTGTGGTAAATGTGATTTATAGAATAGTAAATTAAAAAATAGGAAAATTCTTTGTAATTAAAAATTGAAATTCAATTGAAAATTGCAGTTCATTAAATTATGCACACTTCACTTAGTACCAACTAAGACTACAAATAAAATTCCATTCATGTTTTTTTTGTTGAAATAATCCTCTCTTATCAAAATCTCATGTGGGGTTAGATTAAATTTTTGTAGTCTTGTTTTGAAAAAATAAATATAAAATCAAAGAATTAATTTTATATTTTGAAGATATATTATGAAAATAAGGTAATATTATATATACATCCACTCAAAAAAGAAATTAATTTTAAAAAGATAAGAAATAATTCTTAAGAGGGAGAACATACCTATAAGAGGTATTATGTTCATGATTAACATTGATAATGTTGATGGTCAAGATACAATAAAGTTAGTATAAAACCAAATTCGATAAGTCCTCATGGAAGAGGTTGTTTCTGAGACACATGTAATGCATAAGAGAATAAGATTGGTTAGATAACTGTAACTAGATGGTTTTATAGTCACTGAGGATTGTGAGTAATTATTTGATTAAAACAATTATCCCATACCCTACAAGAAGGTAATAGGAATATTATAATCATCAAGACAATAATAATCACTTTTTTATAAAGATTATAATTATTAGAACTATGTATGGGTTCTGGTATATCCTCTGATTGATGTAAATCACATTAGGGTTCAGATGGGAATAGATGAAAAAATGGACATTAATTTTAAAGTGTGATGATATAATGTGAGTGTAGTGGTTAAAGGGTTTTAATAATTTCATGTAATAGACAATGATAAACCTTTTTCTCTAGTATCAAGTTTTAAATCCTTCATAATAATGCTTTCCAATGTAGCTTTCTATTACTATGCAGTTTGAAAATGGTATCAAAAATTTTCCTTAATAATTCCATTGTGGAAGATGATTATCTGACACAAATAGAATGGTTTATGTCTCTAGGAAATACAAATATTGTATGAATTTTTCATAGGTATAATCATGGACTAAAAAATGATCCATGTCATGGAACATTATGTATTACGAGGCACTTATAGAATTTTCTTTCATAAAAAAATGAATGTGATCCATTTTTATATATATGGTTTAGTGGGGGTAAATTATTATTCCTATAGTATATCTTGATGTCATACTAGTTATTAGAAATGACATATCTATTAATTGATGGTTTTATAAGTGATTATTAATAAAGGAAATTGGTGAAGAAATATACATCCTTAAGAAAATTATCAATAATGATAAATCCGTGATATTTATTTAACTAAGTCAATTAATAAACATTAATCACATATAGAATATATTTAATATAGGATAATAAAATATGGAATAGGTTCTAGTGAAACATTGAATACACCTCTCTATGTAAAAGTTTCCATAGGTAAGTTAGGATATAGAAAGGATATGTAATATACCATAACGTTTGGTGATATAATCAATCATATATTCCACATTATGTCTAATTATTGTGGTTTATAATGACATGATCATAGTATGATGATATCCAATTGATCTATGATAACAGTATCACTCTATTGTTAAACATATCCAAAAGTAACTAAGGACCACTATTCATATGTTCATGGAATATGAAGGAGATGAGGAACTAATAATCAGAGTATATGTAGATGATAGTCTTTAAACATATCATAATTAACGGATGCCATAGTTGGGATATTTCATCAGTCTCAACAGAGGATATGTGATATGTAAGAGTACAAAAAATCTTGTTTTCTCTAATTCAATAGTAGAATTTGAGTATTTTTTGGCAGTGTATAAAACTAAATAGTTTATTTTCATATAAAATGATGCACATTTCCATGAAATTATTCCAAGATATGAGAACCCTATAACATTATATTGTGATAATAAAATGATGGTGGATATCAAGAGGGATATAATATAATAACAATAGAAGAAGCACATAACTCAAATGTAACCCCTCTTGAGATATTTCTCTCAAATGGGCGATATCAAAACGAGTAGTGTTTCTAGAGTGGAAAATTTAGTGGACACCATAACTAAATAATTATTTTAGAAAATCCATAAACATTATTTTAGGTCTAGTGGTGTGATAATTTATAGTAGTAGGATCCATTGAAAGAGGGAGTCTAGAAGAGTTTTTTTCTAAGAATAAACTTTTATATACTTTATGATTATATTCATTTATGATTATGGAATATTATTATTGTTATTATGAAATCATTATTTTTTCTGTGATATATGTTATGTTATAATTTCTTAATTGTATATTTCACTATAGTAGTCAAATAAGTTTCTTTCTCTGATCGTAATCCATCAGTGTTAGGATGATATTTTCAAATATATTTTCTTTGAAAGGATGATATCATTTTATAGGTCACAAATGAAATGGAATATAAGTGGTTGGGGTATCAAGATAAATATACATATCCATATATATTTATTCAAGTTAATTTAATGTAATAAGATTATGATAACATGAAAAATATATATGAAATCCACATTTAAATGTTACATTGGATGTTCCAATATATGGAGTTGGGTAACGGTCCAAATAATTTATTATTATTATTATTTCATATCATGAGTCTCATTATATGATTTATTGTTGAAATAATTAATTAAATATAAAAATGGTGAGGTATGATACATGTAGAGATACCATAATAATATTAATATAATGAATAATATAAAAAAGGGATTTATGACTTTTTCTCTTTAATGGAGATAGAACTCATAGTCCCTTTTATACGAATAGAAATGATTAATTAACATAATATTGATTATGGTATTTTTGTAAGATTAATTTATATAAATTGAAAGTATGGTACATCTATCAAAATTTTTTATAACAACATTATGCAACATGCTTGATTAGAGATATCCAAAAAATGAATTACATTATATCGTTTCTGATCATGCGTGGTTAGTGTCATTAGGATATTGAACTTCATTATCTATGGGATCCTTTGAATATTTCTAAACACTATCCTTAAATATTATGTTATTGTATTACCATAAGATTCTAAAATATTAACATCATGTCCAATAACATATACAACTTCCAACATTGTGCTAAAAATAAATATGAAATATTATTATTTAATTATTATTATAATTACCGAGTTATGGAATTATAAGGTATGAATATAAATGAAAAATTTATGAAACTTATAGAATGATCCTAGTCAATAAAATAATTATTAAAGCTTTTGAAATAAGCATTTAATTTTCATAGTACTGTCATATAATTCTTCAAAACTATATTTCATTCAAACAGGATATTTATTATTTTTTTGAGAATATTTTATATTTAATTATTAAATCTTTTAGAAAATTTATTTAATATAAGGAAATTTATTATTAAAATAAACATGTAAAAATAATATTATATTGAATGTATTATAGTTTTTTTAAGGATTTATCTTTTGATAAATAATAAAAAATGATGGGTTTTATTAATAACATTATTATTATTTCATGAATTTAAAAATATTGATTTTTTTATTGTTAGTCCATAGTAAATGAGTTAATTTATATTATGAATAATCTAATTAATTTTAATGGAATCAAATGTATGATTTAATTTGGTATAAAAATATTTTTATAACCAAATAGAATTTTTTAAAAACGTTTTTTCATTGTATTCTGCATTTCTATCTTAAATTAAATTCTTCCTCTTTTAGAAATTGAATATTTAAATATTGAATATATATTTTCACTTAAGAGTTTAAAATTTTCCGATAGATCCATTTATATTTTGTAAAAAATGAATATTAACCATAAAAAATTGTGTCACCTCGGTAAGGGTAGAATAGGTAAACTATAGTGAAAATTTTGGATGAAGACTTTAAAATTTATCTAAAACATTCCGTTATACTATTTGATATGATTAATTCAACCATTTATTTCCGTTAATCGAATATATGGAAACAATGTACCATATTTCCTTCATTAAGACCATTATATTAATTTAAGTCAAAGATAATGTAAAAAAATGTCACACTCTTGACATTAATATCTCTATTATTTTTTCCTAATGGTAAACATGGTTATTTTAGTTTATAAATAATTATATGAAATAGAAACTAATTTTATTTAAAATATTAATTTATTTTAAATTTTTGGGGAATAAATAATTACCCTAAATTCATATGCAACACTGACATGGTATTTATTAAATTATTTTAAAATTAAAATAAATGATATTAAAATATTATGTGTAATAAAATTTGGATGAATTATTTTTTTCCATGAATTATATATATATATATATATATGACATAATAGGGATTGTTGAAAGTATTATTTTATAATTACATATTTGTATTGGTGTCTTAATGTGAAATTAAAAGAATAGTGCAAAAAATTAAATTTATGGTATTTTATGAAATTAATATTTTACAAAATTATTTGAAAATCATAAAAATATTTAAAAATGATAATTTGGAAATTATATAGTCAAAAAGTAATACATTTTCCATTTATGAAACGTTTTTTACCTTATAAGTGAAATTATAGCATTTTATGATTGAAAAAAACATTGCAACATTTAAGGTTAAAATATTTTATCTAAGAAGATAAAAAAATAAAAAGCATTAAAACACATGTATATTGTAACATCCCATTTCCTTCTTTTAGGTAGTCCTTGAATCATTTATGAATTATCACTACATCAAAACCAATAATTCGTTGTATTTTTTTAATGGTGGTTTCTCAAAACTCTGCTAAACATTTTTTTTAAATAAATTTCTCATCTATTTTTTATAAACCACCACTAAAAAAATTATATTTTTTGAAAACATAAAATATCTTCCCCTCAACGCCCTATCACCCCCTAGAACCTAAAACCCTCCCCCCTGATCCCTCATAGCATCCTAATCCCTATCCCATCACCATCAGTCGGATACCCCCTTTCCCCTATCGACACTGGATCCCAATTCAGAGCTATCGACACACACTTACCCCACTAACACCCATGTCCCAATATCGAGCAGCCAAAACCCATTCTCCCGCACTACTAAGCCCCAGGATACCAACTCTTAGTCACCGAGTTTTCTCTCCCCAAACTACTTATGCCATTGCTCTCCCAGGTCAATGCCCCGCTGCTGGCCCCCCTCCACCGCTTTTTGTTGTAGGGTCCTTCTTCCTCATTGGTTTTTGATCATTAAAATATTATTATTCGAGTCTTCAGGTAGGTGTTTTTATGTAATTTATTCTTATTTTTATTCCTTTACTAAAAGAATAGTAATTTATTCCATTTGATATTGGTTAGTCCAAATTTATGAATTTTTAACCAAAAACTACAATTTTCATAAAAATTATGTTTGGAATGGATGAATTCATATTGTGATTTAAACCTCTATTTTGAAATGATATCATATTTTTTCACTAATCTGAGAGGATTTAATTATTAAAATACAAATTATCCTTTTAATAAAATTATGTTTATTCACTAATGATAATTCCAAATGATTTAATGTGTGTTTTCCATTAAATTTGTTTAATGATTTAAAGAACATTCAATGATTAGTTTTTGATAGTTTATTGTATGGTTTTCGAAACATTTAATTAATTTCATAGAATTTTCATATTCTTTCATCAAAGTACAATTCAACAATTTAAATTCTATTTTAAATAAAATGAGTATGATTGGGTTTTATAAAATAATTTGTTGAATGAAATGATTTATTTTGTTAATAAAGGAATTTTTTATCAACATGGATTTCCAGAAAGGACCATTTTGAAATTTTTAATGTAAATTATCAAATTTGTCAAATTATTGATTAATCCTTTAATTATTATTTTACTTCCTGGATAGTTCCTGGTGAAAAAGATAATCATTATTGAAATATGGATTTTGGTCATTGAGGGATGTTGTGGTTGGGGAGATATTGGACCATTATATCCAATGGAATGTTAATTGTTCATGTTTATTCCATTGAAGATCATTTTTAGGATCCCTATTTCTTGAAATATCACACACCACTTTGATTGGTTAGGGGAATCCATGGTAAAATGATGAGAAAGTGTAGATTTATTCTTTGATTTTATAGACTCACACCACAACTACAATTTACCTAAAAATTATAAATTCATTCTAGGGACATTCAATGAGGAATTAAGTTTTCTTTGAGTCGGTAAGCTTGTGAAAATAGTAGATAAAAAATATTAATGTGGAAATTCGTTGTTATATTTTTTCTATATTTAATGAAATCACTAATATACCTAGAAATATCAAACGATATATAACCGTGACACTTGGATTTGGTATTTTATATGTATCTCTAATCACTTAATAGTTACTCAAAATTAGAATTCCCACATTTGAACTAATTTATTATATCTCTTTGATTTTCATGAGGTACATTTTTTACCAATGTTGCTTCCTTAATATGGGTCATTCCTCATAGGTACGTGGTAAATACTCAATAATTTAATATAAATTATTGACATTTTATAATGATACATTTATCACTGATTTTATAAAGTTATATATTTATTAAAAATGTATTTGAACATGTATATTTAATTTTCGGTTTCATAATGATTTTGGAATGAAAAATGTAACTCTTTATACACAATTTTCCTCACAAATTGAATTTATATAGTTCAATTATATTTATTAAAATGCTTCATTATTTTATATCTGTATTTATAAGATCACATGGTAATGTGTATAGTTTTTAAATGGGATCAAATAGTACTTTATATAGTTTTGGAATATGAAAACTCAATCATCAAAAAAATATAGTACCATTAAATAGACAACATGCATTATATCCCATTTTTTTGTATGTTTAGGTTGACACATTTTGATCTCATTGATAAATTATTGATAATTTTTATATAACTCTATTTTCTCTGAAATAGTAATGATATTTATTTTCCTCATGGAGATGTTAATAGTGGAAATTTAGAAAACAAATCAGTTTTGGCATGAATTTCTAGAATACATTTTTATACATTGTTCAATTTATTCATTGAATAAATATTAATGATCTTGGACAAGTTATATTGATAGGGGTAATTTCTAGATACCATGATATAATCAATTAATAATTTACTAAGTAGTATGTTATCATATTGTGATAACTTGTGCATTTAATTATAAAAACATAGTATAAATATCCATGTTTTTTTGGATTTATAATAGAGAATTGAACTTTATAGAAACATTTAGGAATGACATTAATTAAAAGAATGAACTACCATCTTCATCGACAATAGAAAAATAATTGAAAAACATTATTAACAATGAATTCAATGTTTCAATACAATAACATAAAAATAAAAACATATCAGAACAACCAATTGAGGTTGCTATAAATAGCAACGTGAAGGCTAATGTTTTTGAGACTATAAGACAACCATTTCAAGATTATAATATATGTAACTCTATGAGACATTATAATATTTTCATTTGTAAATAACATTATTTTTTTATTTTTTCTTCTTACACCACACTATCTTAATATTACACTATACACAATATTTATTTGTCTTGTGTTACACGCAAAGCTGAGTTTTACTGAATAATAATAAATTAATAAAATATTATTATTTAATAAAATATATAACCAAGATGATAAATTAGAGGTTATGAATAGAATTAACTAAATTTTTTATTTTTTATATTCCATATAATTTTAATATTCATCACATGTGATTCTTAGACATGATATAATAAAAAATGCAATTTTTTGAGTAAAAGAAGTGTTTTTCAAAAAATGTTGTTTTAATACCTTTTAATGGAGAACCATTTTTAAATACAATATCTGAAACTTTTATATATTCAATTAGATGAAAAAGACTTATTATTTTGAATTGTGAAATAAAAATTTAGTTTAGAATATTTTTGTGCTTTTTTGATAATATTCATATTTTATTTTATATTAAAACAATACAACATTTTAATTCAAAATATTCTTTTTATATAATTTATTTATATTGAGTGATTATCCTTTTAATAGGTTTTAACTAATAAATATATTGTTTTTTATTATTTAATATAATTTAGTTCATTGGAATTGTTGTCACATTAATATAAAATGTAAACACATACCAATATTTTGATGGTTTTAACTTTTGAAAAAATTGTTTTCTCATTTTATCAACGGGAATAAATTTTATATTAATTATTACATATAATTTGTTTTGAATATTCACAAATTGATTAAATATTTGGAATTATTGGGTCCAAATTTTGTTAATAGGTTACTGTTATTTTTTGGAATTTAGAAATAGTAACATTAGTAATTTTTTTTATCACGGTTATGGGTAAATCGGGTAATTAAGGTAAATATAATATTATGAAATTACCCTAACACATGTAAAATACAAATTGTATGACTAAACTATACATATATCACATATTCTTCAAAATGGATTCATTAAATGTTCCCATTTCCTTGAATATGACATGAATGTTTTCATAATTAATGAATGTGACAAAATGTAACAATCTCATTTCTTATAAGCATAATTATTTTAATATAAGGATAACTACGAGATGAAATCGATTATAAATAGTATATAGAAATATAAAATTATTAGATACATCATTATAATTTATTTATAATTTTTAGAGATTCAATAATTATAATTAATGATGACACAATAGTGACGCAAAAAATATTTGATTAATAAAAATATCCAATAAATGATACTAAAAATATGAAAATAAATAATTCGACTTAATTATTAAAATAATATGATTTTATAGGTAACTCAGACATGGTGGTGACATATTTTATTTTATCTTCGATGTTATCAGGTAAGAGTAATATTTATAAAAATGAAAATATTAAATAGTATTAAAATTGACATAAATATTTTTTTAAAATAAATATTTTTTTTAATAAATGATATAAAAATTAATTAACATCTTAGTATCAACCAACTAAAATCAATAGTGTCAAATATTTCATTACTGGTCCAATTGGGGTTTGTTTGTATTATATAGTAACTACATTAACCCCATATTATAAAAGGATAAGTATACACACTAAGTGTTAAACTGTGTAAATAAGGGTTAATCCCAAAAGATAAGGTTTATTTTGTGACCAAAACATGTCTAAAAATCATTGAATTAGAGTATTTTGACCCATACTCATCTTAGACTTTATATAAATAACATTTGGATCTATTTGAAATTGAATGTAAATTTTTAATGAATTAATATTCTATGATCTTTCAAATGTTCCCCTCGCCTCTCTTATAAAAGAGAAAACTTCTATCAATTTGATTCACACAACTAAAGCCCTTTAGTTTGTCCAATCATTGCCTATTTATCCTCCCAAATTCCATCACATAATCATAGAAACCATACTTTGGGAATAAACACATCCAAAGGATTCCTTTTTTCAAATCAAAAAGAGAGGCTCAAAGAATAGGAGGTGAATACACCTGTGCCTAAAGGAAAGTACAAGGTAAGGGTTAATTTCACAAGCTCATTATTATATGAGGATGTTTATACATAAATATCTATTGGTATTAGTTTATAATCCATGTCGATATTTCTTAAAATTTATTTCAAAATATTATCTACAATTTTTTAAATCCATTTTTATCCATGTTTAACTTTTTATAAGACGGTTTGAAAGGAATTTTTCCCGTTTTTTTCTGAATGTGGTACATTATGATCTTTTAAAAAAATTAAGGTATTAATGTATTTTTAACTTATATGATTTGAGAGGATATTTTACCCCATTATTAACCCTTGAAATTTTGATTCTTCCCATAAAATCATACAAGGTTGTTTTCAAAAGAAATGTTCTCTTTTAAAGTTTCATATTTTTTTAATGTTTTAAAAATAAAAAATGAGATTTTTCACTCAAAGTTTTTAATTATTTTTATAGATTATTTTGATCATTGTCAAAATACATTGTTGGATTTTATTGTTCATTTTTGTTGATTTATTATGATATAATAAAACATATTGTATTGAAGGGTTTATGATATGTTTGACTATGGATGTGATATTTATATATCATTCATGGTTTATGGTTAAATTATTGATAATTCAAATAAAATTTTTTTGAATATTAATAATTATGTTCTTTAAGTTTCCCCGTTTTCATATATATAATGTATTGGACTTAGTATGGGGTAGTGGGGGGCCTACTATAGCGCCTCGATGCATCAGTAGGTTTCATGAGACAAAATTAGTGGGAAAACCCCATCATGTTTGTTTTCCATGTGGTTTAACAATGTTATAACAATAGATCTTGATAAAAATCAGATGGGTTCATACCCACAGAATTAAATTTTCATGAGGATATATTTGGACAGTAGCTATCTTGAGGATATATTTTGAGGGTTAAAATATCTTCCATTATCCATTAACTCATTATGATATTAGTAATGGATATTCAATGTTATTATTTTATTAGTAGAATATCCATGGTTATGCATATTTTATATGGTATTATTTATTCTTACCCTATTAAGATCAATATTATGTTTAAAGGGATGGTGTTTTATTTATACATCTTGACTTAATGTTTATGATTATTTATTCATAATATATTATATTGTATCCATACCCTTACTGTGCTTCCGAGCTAACTCCTTTCTTTGGATTTATTTTCCAGGATACAATTATGTGTATTATGACATATTTTTAGGGTTATTCTAGGAGAATATTTTTATTGTAAAGTTATTATCTATGTTTTATTTTATGTTTTCAATTATAATTTAATCTTGATGAATTTAATCTATTTTACAAGACATCTGACTGATTAGTCCTTCAGGATTTTATTCCTTTTCGTCAAGACTATGTATTAAATTAATGGACCTGATCTTGGATTTTAGGTTCAGGGCGTTATAGTTGGTATCATAGTAATTTTATCAACAACCTTGGAAATTACGTTTAGATGTCTTACATTAGGGATCATAACCCTATGATATAATTTTTGAATCAGTATAGAATAATATCCAATAATTTTTTTCAAATAGAAATTATGTGGAATTTCCAATCAATACATTCATGTCTAGATACTACATGTGTACATGGTTTTGGCTCAGATTTTCCTAAGAGTAACAACTCTGACTATGTGTTCCGGGCCTCACTCGGTGTAACCTGGTACATGATAATGGGCCTTACTCAGCACCTAGTTTGACACTCATAGTTTATATTATTATGATAAGTCACATTTTTTTACAAAACAAATTATTAAATATTTTAATGTAAATATGTTCCCAAGGAATACATTTTAATGATTTAGATATTAGTTACACCTACATTTAAAATTTATTTTTTCAGATTCACATGTTTTGGGATTATATTATATTATGATCTAATCTATTGTATGAATTTGATCTAATATAGTGTAAGTAATTATTTAGGAATATATCCTAATGGAATAAATTGAAATCATTTCAAAGAACATAATCCATGTAAGGATTTCCCTCATATTCAAGATAATTATATTGGAGGCGAAGCTACGACTGGCTCTTATCAACTTATAACTATACTGGGACAACTAACTTGGGTTATGAACAAGAACCTTATTTGTATAGAGATTCTAGATCCACAATGAGGTTGAATAAGATTATACAGCATCATGATACAAAAACCTCCAACATTCAATGGGACTACAAATCCATTTATAGATCAATAATGGATAACTTCCTTAGAGAAGATATTTCATTCTTTGTAATGTTACGAAAGGGAAAAAAATTCATGGTAGTTTATTTTATTTCAGGATATGAGGATCAATGGTGGTCATTAATTCAAAACACAACGAAATATAAAGAAGTGCAAAATATGGAATAGAGTGAGTTTAAATAACTTTTCTTGGAAAAAGAACTTCCTCAAGAATATCAAACAGATATAGAAAGGAAATTTATGAGTTTGAGGAAAAAAGAGGATAATAATGTTTCAATTTTGTGTTTAACGTCTCATGGTTATAATGGAATGCTTCAAACTACATATGTAACCCATTAAGTAAGATTTATCAACATTTTATGGGTTAAAACCTTTCCTCTAATGGGTACTAGTCACAAAATCATTCTCATCATATGAAGATATTGTCTCATGTGCTATCAATGTTAAAATTAATTCTCCAACTCTTATGAAATTAAGGGAAAGAAAGTAAAGAAGATGATGATGGATAAAGAGATATATAAAGGAAAGGAGGGAAAGAATGATTTTCTCACATGTGATAATTGTGGAAAGAATCACCCTGGGAAGTTCTTGAAAGGATTTTTGTTTGTTATATGTGTGGAGAAAAGGGTAACTAGGAAAAATAATTAAAATGAATGAATGAAAAGATAGATATCCAATACTTCATCTCTAGTGATATAGGTCACAATGCAAAAAACATTCCTCACAATCAATGAATATATCTCAGAAAATTAAAATGGATCAATTGAAATTTTATGCTATTACTACAGCCAAAATGAATAATTAATGTATTTGTATTTTTTGGATTCTAGAATTATGTAATTTCAATATTTTATTAGCAATTTACTGATTATAATAATTTTAAAATGTATGAGGATTGTTCTACTGTAATGTTTCATTAAGAATATGGAGTCGTGAATGTTTTCATTATGTTTTTTCAGGTGATTAAATATTTGGTATGTGTTAAAAATATAAACATTGTGTTTCTTGGGGAATGTAATGATATGTTTAATTTTTGAAATTTCGAAGCCTTTTTATAATGTTAATTTGGATAGAATTAGTTTGGAAAAATCTTAAGGTTAGAATGGAGTAAGTTGAACAATGTATATTATAGTTTAGGTTAAAGTATGATTTATTGGATACTTTGGGCTAACCATTATAGGTTTCAGTAAACATTTATAGGAATATATAAATATATACAAGACTTATGATTAATAAAAGTTCTTTATGTGTGAAAAAATAATTTTGAACATTCATTTCCAGGTGTAAGGGATTACGTGAAAATAGATCAAAACACAACCAAAGGATCAGATTATGCTTATGACATGGAAAGAAATCAATTAAATGATTGCCTAATAATTCATATTACTGAAAGGATATTGAAACCAAAACTGTTGTCCAACTATTTTTTTGATGAATTAAATGATCCATTAGATCATTTCATATTTAGATCTTTTTTATTGTTAATATTTTCCTTGTCATGTTCTCTATCACTCTCCATCAGAACATGATGGTTAGATTTTTCTTTCATGTCCATGGATTCCTACATGAAACCCTAGTATGTGTTATCTTTGTTGACCCTCATGCTTCCCATCATTTATTTTAATGTGTGTAAATCATTAATTATTTTTTTATGTGTGATTTCAACAAAGTTGTTTTGAAATTTCAAACCCCAAGTTTTTGATCCCAAGATTAAATTCTGATGACACTATTTATTGAAGGAGGGGAAAATATAACACCACGAGACATTATAATATTTTTATTTCTAAATAAATATATTTTTTTTATTTCATTCTATTTATAAATCACCAATTTAAGATTATACTACATAGAATAATGAGTTGTTTTGCGTTACATACAATGCCTACTTTAACCAAACAATAATAAATTAATAAAATTTTATTATTTAATATAATATATAACCTAGCCATTAAATTAGAAGTTTCAAATATTATTAACCAAATTTTGAATTTTATATATTCCATATAATTTGAATATTCATCTCATGTGTTTTGTAAATATGATATAAGAATAAATTCAATAATTTGAATAAAAGAAGTATTTTTCAAAAAAATACAGTTTTATAGCCTTTTAATGGAGAACAGTTTTTAAATATGATATTTGAAACTTTTATATATAAATTAGGAGTTAATAAACATTTTTTTAAAACAGGGACATAAAAATTTAGTTTCAGAAATTTTTTGGTGTTTTCTAATAACATTCATATTTTAATGAATAGTAAAAAATATTGTATTTTAATACAAAACTAAATTTTTATATTGCTTATTTATATGTATATGTTATCCTTTTGATTAAATTTAATGATTAATTAGATTATGTTTTTATAATTTAAAATAATTTATTTCATTGGAACTATTTTCACATTAAAATTTCATATCATCATATGGCAATATTTTGATGGTTTTTACTTTTGAAAAACCTGTTTTCTCATTTTTTTCAGTAGGAATTAATTTTAAATTAATTAATGAAACATTTGTGTTTAAAATATTGAAAAATGGATTCGATATTTTGAATAATTGGTTCCAAATTATGAAAATTGGTTAATATTTTGGATATTATGAATAGTAACATTAGTAATTTTTTATTATCGCAGCTAACGATAAACCGGGTTATTAAAGGTAAAAATAATATTATAAAAATACACTAACCTATGTCAAAATCTTATTGGTTGAATAAATTTTACCCTTAACACATAGTTATCTAACTTTAATCATTTAATGGACCCTTTTCAATGAATATGACATGAATATTATTATAAACAATGAATGTGAAAAAAATGTCACACTCTCATTTATTATAACCATACAATTTTATTACAGAAATAACCAAGAGATAAAATATATTATAACTCATATATAGAAAAATAAAATAATTACCTAGTTTTTAGAAAACAAATTATAATTTTTAGATATTAAATAATTCTCATTAATGATGACTCAATGGTGATGAAGAAGTAATTAAGTTAATAGAAATACCAAATTAAAGATATAAAAAATATTTAAATAAATATAATTTCTCGTAATTAATAAAATAAACTAATTTTATAGATATCATAGATATGTTAGTGACATAGTTTAAGTATTTTTCCAAAGTTATCATTTTAGTTTGATACTTTAAAAATTAAAAATATTTAATATTATTAAAATTTACAAATATGATACTTTAAAATAAATTCATTTTTATTAAATTATATAAAAGTTCATAAAAATATTTGATACATAAAACTAACTAGGATGGTAATATATGTAATTAATGATCTAATTTTGGTTCTTTTTTCATTTTTTAATAACTATATTAACTCTTTATTATAATGTGACAAGTAAATACAGTAACAGTTAATCTATTTAACTAAGGGTTAATCCAAAAAGATAAAGTTAATTTGGAGACATAAACATTTTTAAAATTCATTAGATAATTGTATTTTGACCCATTCAAATATTAGACTTTAAATAAATCACTTTCGATCTATTTTAAATATAAAATCAATTTATAAAAAATTAATATTTTAGGATCATCCAGAAGATCCCCTCACCTCTCTTATAAAAGGTCACCCTTCCTTCTCTTTGATTCACAAATCTATAGCCATTTAGTTAGGAAAAACACTTCCCATTTACCCTCCCAACTTCCCTCACATCATCTTAAAGGATATAATTTGGGAGTGAATCTATCCTATGGAGTCATTCTATGAAAATCAAAGTAAGACTCTCAATGAAGATGAGGTTAACACACCCTTTACTAAAGGAAAGTTCATGGTAAGGGTTAATTTTACAATATCATTATTATACATGGTTTTTTATAGATAATTATATACTAGGATATCATTATCATCTATGTTAATGTTTTTTAAAATTTATTTAAAAATATTATTGAAAATTGTTTAAAACTATTTTTATCGATGTATTACTTTTTGTAAAACATTTTGAAATGAATATTTCTGTCGTTTTCCACATGAGGTAATTTATGACCATTTAGAAAAATTAATGAATTAGTGTTTTTTTATCATATATGATGTGAGTGTCAATTCTTTTCTATTAGGATTCCTTAACATTTTTAAGCTTCCCATAGAATCTTACAAGTTTATTTTCAAAAGATTTTTTTCTTTTTAAATTTCATGTTTTTTAATTTTTTTAATGTAAATAAGATATATTTATCTCAAAGAGTATTATTGTTTTTATAAGATTATTTCCATCTATGTAAACATCCTTTTTTATGTTATGTTTCATTTGGGTTGGCTTATTATGATAAAATATACCATATTGTATGGAATGGTTTATAGTAAGTTTGACTATGGAATTCCTATTTAGATACCATTCTTGGTTATGGTTAATGTATTTATAATTCACATACTAGTTTTTAGTATGAATTATTATGTTGTTAATTTTTCACCCTTTTCATATGAGGAATGTATTGGACTCAGTATGTGATTTGTGGGGCCTGTTATAGCCCCTTGATGCATCAAAAGGTCTCATGAGACGAAATTAGTTGGCGACAAAACCTTAGTGTTTGTTTTCATTGAATATTAAAATTTTTAGGAGGATAGATCTTGAAACAAATCAGACGGTTTTATACCCACAAACATAAAATTTCATGAGGATAGTTCTTGAATGTTTCAATATTTAGGATATATATTGATAGTTCATGTGTATGGAATAATGAATTACTTTATTATGGTATTTGTTATGGATATTACATGTGATTATTCTACTAGTAGAATATCATTGGTTATGGTTATTTTATATAGTATTATTTATTCTTTCCATATTATGATCAATATTGTGTTAAAGGTATATTGTTTCTATTGTAATTAATTCTTTATGGTTTATGATTATTTATTCATAATAGCTTTGGTTGTATGCTTGTCATTATTGAGCATCTGAGCTCACACCATTCTTTTGATTTATTTTCCATGATTCCATAAAGTGTATTTTGAATCATATGTATAGTTAATCTTGGAAAATAATAGATTTATCAATGGATTCTCTATCTTTTATTTTATGTTTTGAATAGTAATTTAAGCTTGATGAATGTAATATTTTTTTCATGAAAGATAACATATCACTCCTTTGGGATTTGATTCTTTATAATCATGAAAATGTATTAAAATAATACACTAGATTTGAGGATTTAGGGCAGGGGTGTTACAACATGTCATTGGATCCTCTTCCTGATTCTCAAGAGACTAATGTTAGAGAAAACTTCCCTTAACTGACAGATTTGTTTTATGGTTTAGTTGAAGATGGAAATCCAGAGTTGTATAGTGGATGTTTCAAATATTAAAAATATTATTTTATACTGAAGTTGTACCATATCAAATGTCTATATGGAATAACAAGTAAGTAAATTTCCATGGTTTTATAATTTCTCCATGACGCATTTCGTGAAGTAAATATTTATGAGCCTTTTTATGATAAGGAAAAAAAATTAACAACCTTGGTCAAAATTATAAAAATATTACATGAATGTCCCAATAATTCTATGATTTATTAGGGAGAGGATTCAACCAGAAATGATTGAAAAAAAATGTTCTTCTTTTAGATGGTAGTCAATGAGTGATGTTTAAAGTCTAAATAAATATACTACTACAAATAAGAAGATAAGGAACACACTTGCGAAGGTTTTTCATTACATTCCTTTAAATCCTAGATGGCAGAAATTATTCAGGTCATCAAAAACCTCCAAACACATGTAGTAGTATTTTGTAGATAATAACAATGATGGGCTAATGTGACATATAAGAGTTTCACAATTGTGGAATACATTTGATTCATTACATCTATATTTTTCATCTAATCGAATGAATATTTTATTGTGACTAGAAGATGATGGATTCAACACATTTTGGTCTTTGAGCACCAGTTATAGCATTTTACTGGTTACTTTGTTCCCTCATAATCATCCTTTGTAGATGTGTATGAAAAAAAATTATCATTTTGATGATTATTCTTAGAAAACAATTCCTGGAAATGATATTGATGAATACTTATAGCCTTTAATTAAAGAATTACATGTGTTATGGAGAAACAGTGTTGATACATATGATGCATCTTCTAGAACAGTGATCAAAATGTAAGCTTATATAATGTTGAACATTAGTGACTTCCCTAGACATGGTAATTTAGCTGGTTTAAACACATACACAGGTTAGTATTATCCTGTTTGTAACATTGATTTTGTTCCCAAATGAATACCTCATAGTGTAAAATGGTTCTTCTTGTGTCATTCAATATTTTTCAATGAAACTCAAATAATTTAGATGAACACGTCAATATTTAATGGTTATATTGATCATTGACCACCATCGAAGTTGCTAACAGGTTTTGAGATATTTGAACAACATTAAAATATTGAAACAGAATTTTCAAAGTTATATTATATGAATGATAGTGGGAAAGGAGTTCGAAGTGCATCATCAAATTGAATTGAAACACAATAATGGATGAAAATAAGTATATTCTTCAAACCTCTGTATTGGGATTTTAATTTTTTGTGGAATAATATTGATGTGATACATATTCAGAAGAATGTTTGTGACAATTTGATCTTTAAATTTCTTAAAGAATTGAAAATTGAATGATAAAATCAATGCTTCGAAATACTTATATGAAATGAACCTAAATCGTGATATTTGGCCGGATGAGAATGAAAATTATTCTTTCTAAAATATTTCAATGAAAAATAGGGATTAAGATACATTCCATAAAATTTTTAAACATGTCAAGGTATTTTTGGGGTATTCAAGTAACATCTCAAGGTGTGTTGACTTAAATCATCATATGTGACATAGATTGGAAAGTCGCAATTCACATACATTATTACAATAGTTTCTACCATTGTCATTATTGACATTATTACCAGAAACGTTTACTGCTTTTGTTCTCCAATATTGCACATTATTTATTAAACTATGTAGTAAAACTCTACAACAATTTGATCTAGACAACCTTTAGAAGAGATTTTTATTGACACATTGTGAAATGGAGATGATCCTTCCTCCATCGTTTTATACATTCATGATGCATTTAACAGTGACTTTGATTGAGAAAGCTAAAATAGGAGGCCCTGTACATTTTTGATGGATATACCAAAATGAGAGGTAAATTATTTATTTGATTTAAATTTATTTACCCAATTCATTCCAATTCAATAAATACACAATTTTTTTACTTTTATTTCACATATATTTTGGGAATTTGAAATCATAGATGGAAAATAATGCTCAACTTGAAGGCTATATTTCTGAAGGATATTTGGGAGATGATTGTTTTAACTTTTATTCTAGATAATTTCATTATTTTGAGACATATTTAATAAATTTGGACATTGTTGATGTCACATTGACACAATCTCAACTACATGGGAAATCAAAAATCATTCATGTTATTGGCTTATTAGTTGGGAGGAGCTCAAATGTTACACTGATAGAAATAGAATAATCACTTGCACATATATATGTAATGAAAAATAGTGAAATTATATATCTATTTATATAAGAGTTAAGGGTACAAAAAAAAAGATTAATGAGTGGTCGAACATGAAATGAGAAAGATATAACCAATGTTGTTAATAAAGAGCTTGTAGAATGGTTTTCATAATGTGTAAGTCCGTAAATAATTCAATTAATAAAGACATTAGGTTGAAATATATATTTTCTAAAAATAATAATGTATATTACTTTTTGTACATTATAATATTCGAGAGGATTTTTAGAATATTTGATGTTTCTTGCTAGAGATCCTCCAAAATAAGATAGTATGTACAACTCTTATAATATGAATGGATTTAAATTTCCTATAGTCGATCAGGAAAATGGTTTGAAAACACAAAATAGTCGTATATTTACATTTTACGATGTGGGTTACAATGGAATGTTTAGTTGTAATTCCCTGACCCGAGTTACCAAGAGTCGATGCATTATTAAATAATATTGGCATGATCATAAAGGATCAAATAAAAAAAACTGATCAATTTAGTAACCTGGGAAGTACTAGATACATACATAAGTTTTACGTTACATTATGAAATGGAAAGAACAACAACATTTTTCCCCATTGAACAAACTCATATCCCATAGCCTATTCTTGTAGGTCAATCATAATATACTTCTTTGCATCCTAGGAAAAATAAAACATATGAAAGGGGTGAACTCAGATGGTCAGTAAGGATAACAATATAGTGTAAACTATCATAAATAATCATAACCAGTTAAGGCAGTTTATATGACTAAAACAAAAGTATTTTAATCTTTAACTTCAACAAAATATGTAAAAGATAAATCAAAAAATTCCATTTACTTATTCGCATCGATATTCTACTAGTCCAATAATCACATGCAATATCAATATATAAATTCATAAGGATGGAATGCATAATGTTGGATATCATAACCACATAGTCAAGGCCCCATTCCAAGAATACAAATAAAAAATTTAAAAGGCATGGTGACAAGATACTAGTTTGTCTCATGAGACCTACCTATGCATCGAGGAGCTATAGCGGGCTCCACCCATCAATTACTATGTCCAATTCATTCCTCATATGAAACGATTGCAAAAAAATATTAACATTCATATTAAAACTGGCTTATGAAATGTCTATACTTTAACCATAAACCATAAATTGTATAAAAATATCACATCTATAGTCAATAATATCACAATGCCTTTAATGCAATATGTAATATTGTTTCATAATAAATCAACTTCTAACAAATGTAAAATCCAATGAAGGATGTTTATATAGATGAAATAAATCCAAAAACTATTTGAGTGAAATATCTATTTCTATTTTGAAATCATTTAAAAGTAATTAAAGCATTTATTTTTAAAATATTCTTATAATCTTATAAGGGAAACTTCGAATATTTTATAATGGGGGAAAATGGCCTCACCCACCGTGTAACATTAAAAAACATTCTTTCATTAATTTGTCGAAAAGATCATAAAACATCATTTTTGGAACATGACAGAAAGATTTCTTTCAACCCATTTTATAAAAAGTCAAACAAGGGTATAAATGGATTTAACCAATAGTCTAGTAAATAGTAAAAATGTTTTAAAATACATTTTAACAAACACAGGTGTGGATGATAAAGAGGTCTAAGTAGATGCTCATGTATAAACAACTTTGGATTGAAAAGAGATTGTCAAATTACCCTTTAACTTGTATTCTTCCTTATTAAAAGGTAGGTTAACCTCCTGTATAATGGTAAAGTAATTGTTATTAAATTTTACAAGAACCACATTCATAAAAATGATATCATATAGGATCTTCTAATATTTATTTGTTAATGATATTTTAGTGGTGTCATTGTTTCAGGTGTTAACTAATTCGTTTTCATTTATATGTTTTGGTATGTAAGTCATATTTGTTATAGATTGGATATATTTGACTCATATAAAGAATTGTATTATGTTATTTAACCAAATTTTTAATCATGAAATGAAAATTATTCTCAAATGGTTATGATGGGGAATGAAATCCCATCACATCGTGGAGACCACTACGGGAAAAATTGGTTTTTGCGATAGGCCTTTTGCGACGGGAATAAATCCCATCGCAAAAGGTCCGTCCAAGAGGTTATTTGCGGAGGGGGTAACGACCCGTCGCAAATAACCAACTATTTGCGACGGGATTTCGTCTCCCGTTGCAAATACTTTGGCGCGGATAGCGCGCCAAACCGCACAAAGGTTATTTGTGACGGTGGGATCCCACCGTCGCAAATAGTTAAGCATTTGGGACGACGCCCGTCACAAATAACCGGCAGCGGTTTATAGCTTTTTGCGACGAGACCCCTTTTGCGACAGGGGCCGTCGCAAATTACTGGCACTGGTTTATAGCCTTTTGTGACGGGATGTCGTCCCGTCGCAAAAGTTGTGTCGGTAGAGACTATTTGCGATGGGACCCGTCGCAAATAACTTTTTAACCGCCGAGAGTAATTAATACGGGCGAAGGTATTTGCGACGGTTCCCGTAGCAAAAGATACTATTTGCAACGGGATACCCATCACAAATAATCTCGTCGCAAATAATCTAACCTATATATACCCTCATCCGTTTTCCTCTCATTCCTCTCAAATTTTAGAACGTGTTTCTCTCTAAACTCGGATTTTAGAGAGAGAATTTTCCTAAGTTAATTTTTTGTTCACGAAGAAGTTGTGAACCCGTCTGCATCAATAAAAAATCAGTCTTAAAGGTAATTATGTTTTTTAATTTATTATTTATTTAATTTTCTTATGTTAGTTTTTTTATTGTAGATTAGTTGTAATTAAATTAAATTTAAATTGATTTGTCCTTAGTATTTATTTGTACTAATAAATAGAAATTTTTGGTAATAATTTTTAATAATTAGTAGTAATTATTAATTATTAACGACAATAAGTATTGTATATAATTAATTTGTAGTAATTAATAATAAATGGTAATAAATATCACTATGTAGAAATAATTAGTAATAATTAGTAATAATTAGGAATAATTAGTAATAATTATGAATAATTAGGAATAAATATTAATAATTACTATTAATTCATAATAATTTGGAATAATTAGCAATAATTAGAAATAACTAGCAATAATTAGTATTAATTAGCATTAATTAGTAATAAATAGGAAAAAATAGAAATAATTAATAATAATTAGTAGTAAATTGTAATAATTAGTAACAATTTGTTATAATTAGTAATTAATTGTAATAATTAGTAATAAACACTAATAAATACTAATAAATACTAATAATTAGCAATAAATACTAATAATTAGGAATAATTAGCGATAATTAAAAATAATTAGCAATAATTAGAAATAATTAGTAATAATTAGTAATAATTAGGATTAATTAGCAATAATTTGGAATAATTAGGAATAATTAGAAATAATTAGCAATAATTAGCAATAATTAGGAATAATTAGAAATAATTAGCAATAATTAGCATTAAATACAAATAATTAGTAATAAATAGCAATTAATAATAAAAAATATGAATAATTAGAAATAAATAGCAATAATTAGTAATAAATTGGAATAACTAAAAATAATTGGGAATAATTAATAATAATTAGTAATAAATTGTTATAGTTAGTAATAAATTTTAATAATTAGTTATAAATTGAAATAATTAGTAATAAATACTAATAAATACTAATTATTACGAATAAATACTAATAAGTAGCAATAATTAGCAATAATTAAGAATAATTAGAAATAATTAGCAATAAATAGAAAAAAATAGTAATAATTAGCAATAATTTGGCATAATTAGAAATAATTATCAATAAATAGAAATAATTAACAGTAAATAGCGATAATTAGTAATAATTTGAAATATATATTAAAAAATAAAAGTAATTAGTAATAAATATGAATAATTTGTAATACTTAGGAATAATTACAAATAATTTGGAATAAATACTTATAATTAGTAATACTTTCTAATAATTAGTAATAATTAGCAATAAATATGAATTATTAGCAATAATTTGGAATAATTAGCAATAATTAGTAATAATAAGCAATAATTAGCAATAATTAATAATAATTAGTAATAAATTGTAATAATTAGTAATATATACTACTAATTAGTAATAACTACTATTAAATGCTAATAATTAGCAATAATTAGCAATAATTAGCAATAATTAGAAATAGTTAGGAATAATTAGAAATAATTAGAAATAATTAGCAATAATTAGGAATAAATAGTAATAATTAGAAATAATTAGCAATAATTAGCAATAATTAGCAATAATTAACAATAATTAGCAATAATTATAAATAAATACCAATAATTAGCAATAATTAAGAATAATTAGCAATAATTAGCAATAATTAGCAATAATTAGTAATAAATAGAAATAATTAGTAATAAATAGCAATAAATATTAATAAATAGGAATAATTAGTAATAATTAGGAATAATTAGTAATAATCAAGAGTAATTAGAAATAAATATGAATAATTAGTAATAATAAGGAATAAATACTAATAATTAGTAATATTTAGCAATTATTAGTAATATTTAGCAATAATTAGTAATAATTAGCATAATTAGGAACAATTAGAAATAATTAAGAATAATTAGCAATAATTTGTAATAATAAGCTATAATTAGTAATAATAACTAATAAATACTAATAATTAGCAATAATTGCTAATAAATACTAATAATTAGAAATAATTAGGTATAATTAGCAATAATTAGTAATAATTAGCAATAATTAGCAATAATTAGCAATAAATAGGAATAAATTGTAATAATTAGCAATAATTAAAAATAATTGGGTATAATTAAAAATAATTATGAATAATTAGAAATAAATAACAATAATTAGCAATAATTAAGAATAATTAGGACTAATTAGCAATAATTGGCAATAATTAGGAATAATTAGTGATAAATAGGAATAAATTTTAATAATTAGTAATAAATTGTAATAATTAGAAATAATTATTAATAAATGGTAATAAATAGTAATAAATTGTAATAAACTTTAATAAATAGTAATACATTGTAAAAAATAGTAACAGTTAGTAATAAATAGTAATAGTTAGTAATAAATAATAGTAATTAGTTATAAATAAGAATAATTAGTAATAATTAGGAATAAATACTAATAATTAAGAATAAATAATAATAATTAGTAATAGTTATCGATAATTAGTAATATTTAGCAGTAATTAGTAATAATTAGCACTAATTAAGAATAATTAGCAACAATTAGAAATAATTAGCTATAATTAGTAATAATTACTAACAATTACTAATAATTACTAATAAATACTAATAATTACTAATAAATACTAACAACTAGCAATAATTAGAAATAAATAGTACTAATTAGATATAATTTGTAATAATTAGAAATAATTAGATATAAGTATATGTAATTAGAAATAATTTGTAATAATTAGTAATAATTAGTAATAATTAGTAATAATTAGATATAATTAGTAATAATTTGTAATAATTAGATATAATTATGTAGTAATTAGATATAATTAGATATAATTAGATATAATTAGATATAATTAGATATAATTAGATATAATTAGATATAATTAGATATAATTAGATATAATTAGATATAATTAGATATAATTAGATATAATTAGATATAAATAGATATAATTATATTTAATTAGATATAATTAGTAATAATTAGTATTAATTAGTAATAATTAGTAATAATTAGTAATAATTAGTAATAATTAGTAATAATTAGTCACAATTAGTCAAAATTAGTCACAATTAGTCATAATTAGTCATAATTAGTCATAATTAGTCATAATTAGTCCTAATTAGTCATAATTAGTCATAATTAGTCATAATTAGTCATAATTAGTAATAATTAGTCATAATTAGATATAGTTAGATATAATTTTCCTTGCTTGGTTGATCACCTTGCAAGTAGCGTTGCAATAGGACAACCTAAGTCATCCCTTTCTCATCTATAAGAATTATCTCACATGACCCTTAACATAGACCATTCATCCATGAAAATTGAAGGGAATGATACTAATGTCCCCTCAAATTTTTAAGGAAAATGATCTTTGTAAAGGCAGTGAGATGATTCTTTGAGACGAGAACGACATTACTTTGGTCATCCTATTACAACACTACTTGCGAGGTAATCTACCAAGCAAGGAAAATTATAGAGTTTACATTGTACATGGCTGACACAAACTTTTTATTGTGCATGACCTGGCAATTGGCGGCCCTTTAAGATTTGAACATGTTAAGAATAGAGCAAAGCATGTTGCGACTATTGATAATTTTAATATTTTATAATTTTTTTATTATTTTAATAATATTAATACTGTTTTTTCATAAATATTGATAATATAATTTTTTATCATTAATAATTAGATATAATTATAATTACTAAATGAAAACTACTTGGATAATGAAGGGAAAATTTGTAATCATCTCTATAATGATGATTACCAAATTTCCTTTCATTATTGAAGTAGTTATCATTTTTCTAATTATTACTAAGTATTGCTAAATTAATAATAATTATAAATAAATAGTAATAAATAGAAATAATTAGTTAGGAACAGTTAGAAAGAAATTTTAATAAATTTTAATAAATTCAGTGAACTTGGCACAATTTCTTGTGGATTGACGGCACTCCTTTTTCTTGATGACTTTTCTCTCTTCAACTCTCACCGAGTCACACCAATATGAAAAATCTACTCCTACATAGGCATATTCAATATCGTATACATGAGATTGGATATGCATTCATAGGATCATATTTTTTTATAATGTTTTCAGGCGGTGGTAGTTGGATGAAGACGATTCATCGATGAAAAGGGGGATCTTTTGTCCGACAGATCATTTATGTTCATCTTTCTGACAGTGAAATCACAATGAAGAATCTGGTGGGAGATACGAATTTTCATTCTTGTACGTATACACGTGCGGTGATTTTGTTTTTTGTATGATGGATAGAAGGTGAAATAGGTTTGTTTAAAATTTATAATAAAATATATTTATATGAGTGATACTGATGTTATTACTTTATCCTAAAACAACTAAAGAAGAGGTTGTAGAAGAAGAAATAAATTTTAATGAATCGGTGGAAGATATTACCACTTCCTTGAAGTGCCTCCTTTAAACATCCTCTTATGGCACTAATGATTGTCTTCTGGGAATAGAATCACCTCTATAATGTAATTAGAGAAGTTTATAAGATTAATTGGCATGGGTTGGCCGAGATTTAAGTCTTAAAATGGAGGGAAGAGAAGAGGGAGGAGGTTCCCTTTTATAAGAGAGGAGAGGGGCCCTTTTGGAAACCTCCAAAATATTAATTTATAATAAACTCAAACTCCACCTAAAAAACATCCAAAATGATTCAAATTAAAATATTAGATGAGATAGGGTTGTAATATCATCATCCAATAATATTTATACATGTTGGAAATTTATTTTAAACCTTATAAATTTGTTATATGCTTGTTTAATCTATTTAATTTAATTTGTGGTAATAATATTATAAATTAGAAATTGCTATAAATACTTAATTATGTGTTGTGAATTGTCAATAATTAGATACATTATGACATTTTAGAGCATATAAATTTTAATTTATAATTTTTTAATAACTTATTTATTTATAAACAATTTTATAATATGTTATGTTTATAAAATATCAATATTTTCAATTATGATACTATTCATTTATTTGAATTTAAATAAAATCCAAAGAGAGGATATATTCGCACCAATATATTTGACAGATTCCTAAAATAACATATCCATATATAAAATTTGTGTATAACATTAATTAGTTCATATAATATTTATTTTAATATATTAAAAATCATTTATTTGATATTTCTCTTAATAAAATAATTTCAACAACATTTTTGTTTGATTATTTACTATACTTATTTGTTTCATAAAAATTAAAAATAAAATACTATGATGAATATAAATATAATAGATTTTATAATAATACTTTTAATAGAATTTATCATCTTCAAATCACATCATATAAACTGTTAGTCATTAAATAATGAAGGTGACAACTTTTACATCATTTAAAATAAAATAATATGAATGCAATAATCTATGTTATAATTCTCCAAATGGTCCACAAGTAGACCCTTGTATTCTTATGGTATATATATATTCGACCCTAAAGGTTTGGTCAAGTTTCTGGTACATTTGATGGGTATTATTATTTTAATAAAATCTATATTATTTATTTCTAACTAAATAAATAATTTATGCAGCATTAATGTATAAGATATTAAGGTAATTATATATTTATTAAAGATTACAAATAAATTATAATGGTTAAGAAAAATATTTTATGTTTCAAATGAATATTTTTAATAGAATTAATATTCTATATAAACTTATATTAATAATAATTTAATTAATAAAGTTTGAGTGATACATAATTCATTTTCCTTTAAATAAAATAAATTAAATGTCTTAATCTCATCCATGTGGGTTCCAGTAGATTTTATTTTGACCCAATTATGTTTTAGAGAGAAATAAAAACAACTAATGATATCAAGACAAGTGTTGGGGTCATTTTATAATATTATTTTTACCCTGAATTACCTGATTTACCTTTAACTCTGGTAAATAAAATTTACCATATTTACTATTCATAATTCATAAAAATAAAAAAGTAGCATATTAAAATAATTTAGACCTACTAATTCCAAATACGGAATAAATTTTTCAAAATTAAATACTCAGAAGATGCAGTATTTAATTTAAAATTAATCCCACTATTGAGAAAATGGGTTTTAAAAGTTAAAACATTGCAAAAGATCGAAATAATTTTACATATGAATTAATCAGAAAATTAATGATAATGAAATAAATTATATTAAATAGAAAAAAAATATTCTATTTATACATTAAAACCATTCAATATTATAATTTAACTATATAAATTATCTCGATGAAAAAAGTTGTTTTTAATTAAAATGTTTCATATTTTTACCATTCATCAATATATGAAGGTTATCATAATAATGTCAAAAATTTATCCAAGGTAATTTTTTATATCCTAATTCCAAAGAAGAAGATTAATTTGCCAAATTGGACTTAAAAACTTGTACAATGTTTGTTTTAAAATGGGTTCACTATAAAAAGATGTCAAAACTACATTTTTTGAAAAAATACTTCTTTTAATCGAAAAATGGATTTTGTTCTCATAACTTGTTCTAGAAAATGTGTAAGATGAATTATAATGTTGTTAAATTCAAAATCTGGTTATTATTATTCATAATGGTTAGTTCATAATAATATTATAACAATATATCATTTTTTAGTAAAACTCGATATTGCGTACAACACACACTATTGAAGAAGGTCTCTCTTGTGTGCAACACAAGCCAAGTATATTTTTTATGTATACTACACGGTAATTTTGGTGTAGCGTAAAATAGAAAATATCAATGAAATTAAAAGGAATATATCTCATAAAATCTCAAGGTGTTACAAACACAGTTTTTTCTACTATTCATCAAAAATTAAATGGTTTCAGAAAAATACCAAAAATGTCACCATATGATAATTTTGATATTATAAATCCAAAAATTAAATCCATTTTGAAATGTAAAATTTATAAAATTTCAAAAAGTGGGTATTAATATTCATAAATACTTTTTAAACGACTAGTTTGATTTGTCGTGATGTGCTAGAACTTGAAGTTGTGTACATCGCATGTTATTGTATTATTCAAAGAGAAGTGTATCATGGATTCTTGGGGTGTTACATAATTACCTCCTTCAAATAGTATTGTCCTCTAAATTTATAGAATATTACTGAATAATAAGATTTGGGTGTTTCTTCATCATATTTTCCTCGGGTTCCCATGATTCCACTTCCATATAATGGTTTCTCCATATAAAGTTTACCATATGAGTCATCTGGTTTCACAACACTTGTTCTCTGGTATCAAGAATCCTTGTAGGCTCTTTACAATAAGACATATTGGGTTCTAGTTCTATTTCTTCATAGAAGATTACATGCATTGGGTCAGGCAAGTATTTTCTTAATAGTGATATGTGTTACACCTCATAATATTTGGTAAGACTACGTGATATTGCTAAATGGTAAGCAAAAAATCCAATTCGTTATAGATTTTTGGAAGGTCTGATGTATCTAAGACATAACATACCCTTCTTTCTGAATCTTATAACACCCTTCCATGGAGACACCTTCAAGAAAACATTATCTCATATTTGAAATTCCAAATCTGTCCTTCAGTTATCGAGATAGCTATTTTTCCTACTTTGAGATGCTTTGATGTAGGTTTGGATAGTCTTCAAATTTTCCTTTATTTCCTCAACAAGTTCTAGGCCTACAAGTTTCCTTTCACCAACATCATCCCAGCATGTTGGTGTGCGACATCTCTTTCTATATAATGCTTCATATGGTTCCCTTTGAATATTTCAATGGAATCTATTATTATTGGTAAATTTTACCAGAGGTAAATATTGATCCTACATAACCTGAAAGTCATGTGAGAAAGATCACAACATGTATTATAAAGTTTGAATAGTTTATTCTGAATGTCCATCAGTTTGAGGGTGGTAGGCAGTTCGCAAATGAAGTTCAGTATCTAGGGATTTCTAAATACTTTTCCAGAATCTTGATGTAAAATGGGGATCACAGTCAGAAACAATTGATAGGAGTACACCATAATGTCTTAAAACATCATTAATATATAGTTTTTCTAAGCGTTCAAGTGGTAAATCATATCTTATAGTAAGAAAATGATTTAATTTTGTAAGACAATCAAAAATGACCCATGTTTCGTCCTTTCTTCTAGGAGTCGTTGGTAGCTGCATGACAAAGACCATAGTAATATCATTCCACATCTACTTTGGTATGGGAAGTGGTTGAATGACTCCTCTAGGATGTTTTCTTCTAGTCTTCACCTGTTGAAAACCCATATATCTTGACACATAATTTGCAATCTCCCTCTTCTTGTTGTCCCACCAAAAATGTTCCTTCAAATATCTATACATCTTAGTGCTATCAGGGTGTGTAGTCAAATTGGAGCTATGAGAATCATCCAAAAATTCCCATTTTTGATCAGGTATGTTAAGAATACAAAGTCTCTTCCCATATTTCAAAATTACATCTTCATATACAATGCCAATCAATCTCCCATCATTCACATAATTAATTTTCTTTTGAAACTCCTCATCATTAGTAAGATATTTTTTTAACCTTTCTTGTAAGGATGGTTTGGAAAACATTTGAAAAATTATTGATGTTTCACCTTCCATGATTATTTCCATGTCCATATTTACTAATTCCATGCACATCGGATCCCTTTAGACTCTCATTTTGTTCAAAACTCCATGATCCTTTCTACTCAAAGCATCTTCCACCTTATTTTCCTTCCCCAGGTGGTTGTGTATAGTACAATAATAATCCATGAGTAGTTTGAGCCATCTCCTTTTCCTTATGTTGAATTCTTTTTGTGATAAAATATAATTTAAAATATTATTATCGTTATATATCTCACATTTTTAACCATAGAGATAGTGTCTACATAACTTCAAGGAAACAATTACAGCTTCTAACTCAAGAACATGAGTAGGATAGTTTTATTTATGAATTTTAAATTGTCATGAAGCATAGGCAATGACTCTATAATTCTTCATAAGGACACAAGTACGTACTTTCATTGATGCATTACTATAAATAAAAAACCCATCATTCCCTGTTTGTATATTTAATATTGGAGAATAGACTAATTTTATCTCCAGTTCTTCAAATCATTCTTTACACTCTTTTTTCCAAACAAATTTAACCCTTTCTTGTGTGATCTTCGTAAATGGGTTATCCAATAGGGTAAAATTCTGAATGAAACTCTGATAATAACCTAATAGACCAATAAAATTATGCACCTCAGTTTTACTCGTCGGTGATGTCCATTCTTATATTGCTCTTTTCTTAGAAGGATCAACATAGATTCCATCCTTAGAGAAAATATGAAAAAAAATCTCCTGAATCCAGAATTCACACTTGTTAAACATCTCATATAATTCATTTCTTCTATGAGTATTTAGAATAGTGCACAAGTGATTTTTATGGCCTTCATAGATTTTGGAGTATTCCAATATATCATCAATAAATACTACTACAAATCCGTCAAGATATTCCTCGAAAACTCTATTCATTATATCCATTAAAACTAAGGGTGTATTAGTCAGTCCAAAAAGAAATACTGTAAACTAAAAATGCCCATACCTGGTTTGAAATGTTGACTTTGGAATGTATTCATTATTCATACACAACTTATGACATCCAGATCAAAGGACAATCTTTGAAAAAAAATGAGCTCCATGAATTTGATCAAATAAATCATCACTGCAAGGTATGAGATACTTTTTCTTTGTTGTTATATCATTGATTTTTATGTATTTAATTTAAAACCCCATAGTTATATCATTTCTCTTAATGAAAATAATAGGGGCACCCCATGGAGAAACACCAGTGAAAATAAATCCTATATTTCTCAAATTCCCTAGTTGTTTCATTTGTTCCACTAATGTCACAGTGGCCATTCTATAAGGGGTCTTCGATCTGAACCTTGAACCATTAATTAAATCAATAGAAAACTCAATTTCTCATTCTGTATGATGTCTAGGTAAATCCTCTGAAATCACATCAAAAAATTATTGCACAATAGGTACTTCCTCTATTTGAACATTAGTTTCCTCACAAATAGTTATGTCAAACTCTTCCTCCCCAATAATTGAACTTAGTAGAGCTACTAGGGGTGGATCAAGATGGGAATCAGATAGTGATATTTCTTCTCTAAAGATATTTTTATTTAGTATCTTCATCAAAAACTGTAGCCTCCTTATTACAATAAATTCTCACATCATGGTCTGTAATCCAATCCATACTAAGGATTATATCAAATTCAATCCGGGTTATGACAATAATATCAGCAGATAAAGCACGTTTATATGCCATAATGGTAACTAATTCACAAAACATTGTGGAAATGATAATTCTCATATGATTTTTGACTAAAAACTCTCTTATTAAATCTAATTGGAAATATCTAATTTTATTGTAAAACGGGGAAGATATGAATGAATGAAATAATCCAGAATCAAATAAAGCATTGGGTAAATCAGAGGAAATGATTATTGTACCTGCCACCACGTCATTTATAACTTCAACATCTGCAGTAGTGATCGCCTAATATTGTCCTTTATCCATTGTCCTTTTCTGAGGTAATATTCCTTAGGGCTTAGGAAATTCATTTTCATAATGCCCCATTTATCTACAACTAAATCATTCAACACTGACATCCTCTTTCTTCCTCTTACAATCACGATCCTGGTGGCCTTTTTCACCACATTTGTAAAAAATTATCATTCCCTTTATGAAAGTCCCAAAGTGTTTCTTCCCAAATTACCTGCAGGATAGAAAATTATACTTTTCCCTTCATCCCCTTATTTCCATTTAAGGAGTTTTTAGTAGATCTCTTCTTCTTTTTCTTTTCATTATAGTCGTAACACATAGAAAATTCCTTTTCTATATTGATAGCACATGAGACTATATATTCATATGATGTGATGGATTATTAGACTAATACTTGATGGAGAAAAGGTTTTAACCCATAAAAGAATCAGTCAATCTTACTCATTGGGTTATTACTATAATTTGTAGCATGCCTTGCTAACCATGTAATGTTGGACTCATACTTTGTGACATTCCCATCATTTTTTTTCCATAGACTCAGAAATTGTCTTCCCATATCCACTCTATGGCCCCGAAGAAAGTATTTTTATATGAAAATATCATTAAACTCTCTCTATTAGATATTTTATTCTTTTTTATTCTCTATTGTGTTTTGAATTTATGACCACCATTGATCTACATCTTCTTTGAGGCAATAAACTGCCATGAAAACGTTTTCCCTTTCACTACTCCCCCAATCGTGAAATATATTTTCTAAAAAACATATCCATTACTCAGATATAAAAGGATTTGTATTACCATTTATTGTTGGGGGTTTTTTCCTCATAAAGAGGTCTAACATTGATCCTTCACATTGTTAATCAGGGATCTCCATACGAGTAAAGTTAGTATTGACTACCATAGTGATTTGTACCATTACGGTTATAAGTTGTTCACCACCAGTTGCATCACCGACTCCACTATAAATATCTTTAGTAGGAGGGAAATCCCTAAATGGATTATGTGCATTGATACGGTATCCATTCCTTTCACTTGTTATCATTTCTAAACAGTAGAATATAGTAGATTCGTTTATTAATAACAATGCATAATTCCAAATGAGTAAAATACCTAATATAAATTGAATAGTTTATGCATATAATCCATAATCATAAATAAAGTCATTTCATTGAAAAGTATTTACTCATAAATCATTTATAATGGTTTATAATTAAACTGTGAATTATCCAAAACATATCCCCCGGGAGAGTTGTAACCAACAGTGCAGAAAGGATCGTTGTCATGCACCAGTTCCCATTAGATTCTAGCTCAAAGTAGTGTTTTTTGGGTTTAACCCTAGATACTTCTGTTCTAGAGCTGCCGCTACCTAATCGTATCTAGAAAGGGATGTATTTATTAGAATGTTCACCAAATCTCTACATTACAAAAATTCTGGAAAGTTTCTCTATACTAATCCTTAGATTCTATCTTAGGGTAATGTTCTCTAGTCATAGTTTTTCAAAATCAATTTTCCAGGGATTGGACTAAACTTTCTATGATACGAATTGTAAAACCCCAAACCTAGTTAGACAGAGTTGGTTCATTATTACATAACATTGACATGATCACAATAGATTAAATCTCAAAATACCTACCTTGTTTCATAGCCTTGGAAGTACTAGATACATCCATAAGTATTACATTACATTATGAAATGGAAAAACAAAGAAATTGTGTTCCATTTTAACACACTCATATCTCAAATCCTATTCCTGCAGGACAATCATAATATACTTCTTCACATACTAGGAAAAATAAAACATAAGAAAGGGGTGAGATCAGATGCTCAATGAGGATAAAAATTTATTGGAAAATATCATAAATAAATATAAACATTTAAGGAAATGTATATGACTAAAACACAAGACTTTTAAACATAAACTTTACCATAATTGGGAAACGATAAATAAAATATTTCTATTTACATATTCGCATGGATATTCTATAAGTATAATAATCACATGTAATATCAATAGCTAATTTCAAAATGATGGAATGAAAATTTTTGGAAATCATAACCACATAGTCAAGGCCTCATGCTAAGTCTACAAATAATATTTTTTCAAGGCATTATTCCAACACACTATATTTTTCTCATGAGACCTATCGATGCATCTAGGAGCTATAGAAATTGTGTTTTGGTAAATGGTAATAGTAATTGTTTCTAAAATGGTTTTGATAAAACATAAATGGAATTATTTTCAAAATTTAATTGTAATAAGATCCATTACTCCCAGTTTTCATTTTTTATGTGATGAAACGGATGAGTTTTTGAATATAGAAACAAGGATTTGGATATATTATTATTTTAATATAAATTAATTTTTCTCATTAACCAAGGGGTGAATCATGCCCCAAGGATGACATGATTGTGTTGGATGGACCTTGGGTAAACCCAACCCTTGGTGGATTGGTTGTAATCGATAAACATGGGGTGAACCTGACTCATGGGTTTATATGGTTACATTTGTTAAACATGGGATGTGCCCAGCCATATGGTAGACTCGGATAGGAATCAAAAATAAGTATATTCCCCCCAGTAAGATATTAGTTTTAATATTTTTCATTATGTGTTTAGAGACACCCCAACTATAGCCTAGGTATATATATACCATTCTTATGTGTCACAATAGAGCCTTGTATCAGTTTTTATTATGAATTTCAATCTATCAATTTTAATAGTTTTATTTTTTACAAGTTATTTTTAGAATTACCACATACACGTTATAAATACTAGTCATGTTTTGGAATGCCATTGGTGGTGGTCTACTACGTTGTACTCAAATGATGTTCCATCCATGATGACACTTTGGTACTAGACTATACATTGTTCCAGATCACAATCAATGATTCGGATTTAGAGAAAATTTTGATTCTTTTTTATTGGCCTCAAAAGATTTTTTGTGATGATGGGATTGAGATAGACCCAGAACCAGTTGGGTATGGACTATTAGCCTTAGTTTTATTTTTTATTTATTGATACTTTTTACAACCCTACCATGCACCAGAATTCCACACTCAACAAGCACTATTGTGATATCTTAGTAATATTCACTCCACTATTTTATGGTTATTACCCCATGATGAATATCTTCTAAAACAACATCCACATTTAGTAATTGTGCGTTGATTTATTTCTATGAAACCCACAAAATATCTTACTTACTAGAACGTTAAGATTTTATCATATTCTTAGAATTATCCCTACGATTATCAAAAACATTCACTAATCCAAATTTCAAAATATTAATTGAACCCAACTATTATACTAGATATGGGGTCCCATATTTTTCAAAATTAACTATTATATCTAATTAGTTGAATATTCAATATATAACATTACAATTCACACTAGAATCATATAGGATTTTTATCTGTGGAAACATTGATACATTAACAACTTATTTTGAAGAGATATACATCATAACCAACTATATTTTCTATAACTAGAACTATATTTATACATATCATAATTAAATTCATTCTTTATAACCAATGGTTTGATAACAACGGAAATGGTGATAGTAAATTATCAATAAAGGGAAACAAGGGAGATATAAATGGTCACATAATAATAACAAGAGCATAACTATATGATAACAGGATCTTATCATTTATAAACCATACCCACAATAAAATTTATCCTAATTTTGAATTAGGGAATAAATGTTATTAGTTTATAAATGGGAATCATAATTTAATCATAGAACAGAAGCCTTGAGAGAAAAAACATAGTATAAGACATAATTTTTTAGCCTACCAATAATCATTAAAAATCATTTCCCTAGTCAATAATCACAGCCAAGACTATCATATTGCATTTTTCTCATTCCCCATTACATAGTATCATTAGTTAATGATCACTCCTTATACAATGAATGTGGATAAAATCCCTAAATGAGCTAGGTTCACTTCCCATTGCAGTCGATATTATCTCATGAGATATCCATATTTACCCCCATGAAATTTAGGGCTACCTAATTTCAGTCCATGTTATTACATAATCATAATACATTCTTATGTGTGCCCTAAAATCATAAATAATTCATTAAATATTCCAACCCATGGAGTTAAAATAAATTTAATAAACATTATAACACTTTATCATAACATAAACAGTGAAAAATAATTGTGTTTCAGAATTATCTCATCTTCATAATAATAAAACCTATAGAGAAATAATTAAAATTGTATCTTAGGGTCATATCGTCATTAAAGAATATTTCTATTTAAAGGATATTATAATAAAAGAAAAAGTAATTTAAAATATCAATTGGAATATTTATTCAGGAAAATATCCTTTCTTTTTTAAAATATCGTCATTGAAATCTAAAAATTCAATAATACTATGGATATTTTATTACTGAAAATAACCATTGATACAAGTAAAAATAATTTTAAAGTATGTGAGCGATAATGATATCAGGAAATTCCATTCATGTTGTGTGTGTCAAAAAAAATATCCCATTCAAAATTATGGTATATTTAAAAAATAACTCTTTTCGAAAATAATAAATAAAATTCCATTGAAAAAATTTTATAGTATTTAATAAATTAGAAACAAATTATTAAAAATTCATTTGATAATTTCAGGACTATTCTTGGAAAATATTGAAAATATAAACATGAAATAAAAAAAATCAACCAAGGATGAAATAGTTTTCTTCTCCTAAAAACGTTTCTCAATATTTTTGGATGCCTAAGAGGGGAAAATGGTGCAATTAAATGAATAACACAAGGATTATAAATTTAATGATATTTTGGAGAAGTGCATATTTTAATTTAATCTTCAAAGACATAATCGTCAAAATTATGAGTAAACAATAAGATTATAACATAAAACCCTTACTGCTTTGGTAAAAATTAAATCATTACCTCATCAAATAAATAACCTATGATAGATTTTTAAATCCCCATTATATTCATGATATACAACATAAATAACATTCTTGGCTATGATATACACCACACAAAATAAACAATTGGTGAATATTTCATATGTCTCACATATATAAAGGTGAGATGATAACTAATACTTCAAGTTAGACTTTCATAAAAAGTGATACACCTCATGTATAAAAAATTCATTATTTTTATAAATATAAATAATAAAAATGAACATACATAAAATATTATAAATGATACACTTATAACATTTCCATAATAAATTATTAACAATTTCTTATTATAATTGACGTTTCATGGTGTTAACTGTTTAATTTTTTATGAAAATTTCAATTCAGTGGTTCTCGTCCTTCATCTCTACTCATGGTTTTAAAATATATAGAATTTTGATCATGATATAAATATAGTATATATTCATTATATACATAGTTATTGTCATCCATAGATGGTGGAGGTAGAAAAATGATTTACAACATTCCTAGAGATGGTAAGTCACACATTAGCGTGATCACATGTTTTATTTTTGAAAAAAGGTAGAAATATTGAAAAATGTTATTATATACTTCAAGAAGCTTATTTATATCATATATAACCTATATATAAATTTATTATATCATTATTATCATCAATGTAAAACATAAATGGAAAATATCACATCACTTAGTTGAGCATGTAATCAACACATACACATGAGAAACGTTATCATTTTCCAAGAGATTATTAGGTAAAAGGGATGATATGTAATAATAATTATAAAAGCATATTTATGTCATAAATATCATATTTAATTATTATACCCATTATAATAATGATCAATGAAAAATGGTGATATAAAATAAATCTTATTTCTACACCGTGGTGGTGGTCCACACATATGCATGTGTGATACATTCACCTCTAATTTGGTGGAAAAGATGGAGAATAATAATGGATAAGTAATCATAATAATATTTTAGTATATTCATAATAAAAATATAATTATTTTACAATCTATTCTATATATTAAGATGAGGTTTGTAACAACCCTAAGATTTTATGAGATATGTTATTTTTAATTTATTTGATATTTTCTATTTTACGCTACACCAAGATTAGTATGCAGTATACACAAAAATATACTTGTCTTGTGTTTCACGCAAGAGAGACCTTCCTCAATCACGTGTGTTGTAGGCAATACCGAGTTTTACTAAACAATGATATATTGTTATAATATTTTTATGAACTTGCCATTATGAATAGTATTAACCACATTTTTAATTTTATAACATTATAATTCATCTTACACATTTTCTAGAACATGGTATGAGAACAAAATCAATTTTTTGTATAAAGGATTTATTTTTCAAAAAATGCAGTTTGGCCGTCATTTTATAGAGCACCCATTTTAAATTAAATATTTGACAATTTTATAAGTTAAATTTAAAAATTTAAACTTTTTATTTTGAATCATAATATAAAAAATTACATTGGATAAATTTTTTACATTATTATGATTACCATCATATTTTGATGAATAGTAAAAATACGGTAATTTTATTTAAAAACAACTATTTTCATCCAGATAATTTATATAGATAAATTATAATATTTATTGGTTTTAAAGTATAAATAGAATATTTTTTACCATTTAATATAATGTATGTCATTATCATTAATTTTACAATTAATTCATAGATTAAATCATTTTAATCTTTTGCGATGATTTTACTTTTGAAACCCATTTTCTCAAAAGCAGGATAAATTTTAAATTAGATACTTCATCTTATGTGTATTGAATTTGGAAAAATGGATTCCATATTTGGAATAAGTCGGTCCAAATTATGATAATAGTCATTTTTTTATTTTTAGGCATTTTGAATAATAACTACGGTAAATTTTATTTACTGCAGTTAAAGGTAAATCAAGTAATTAAGGGTAAAAATAATATTATAAAATTACACCAAAACCTGTATTGATATCCTTGGTTGATTATATTTCTCTATAAGCCATACTTGGGTCGAAATGGAATCTATTGGAACCCACTTGGATGAGATTAAAACCATTAATTTATTTTACTTAAACGTAAGTGAAATATATCTCACTCAAACATTATTAATTAAATTATTTTTCATATATGGTTATACAAAATATAAATTCAATTATAAATACTCATTTGAATTATAGAATATTTTTATTTATCATGGTAATTTATTTATAATTTTTAAAGAAATATATAATTAGCGTAATAGCTTATACATTAATGATGCAGAAATTATTTATTTTGTGAAAAATCAATAATATAGTTTTTATTAAAATAATAATACCCATCGAAAGGACCAGAAAATTTACCAAACCTTATTTTTCGAATATATATATACCCTAAGAATACAAGGGTCAACCTTTGGACCATTTGGATCCTTATATAATATATTATGAAATTTATATTATTTTATTTTAAATGTTGTAAAAGTTTTCACCTTCATAATTTAATGACTATAAAAATTTAAATATTGTAATTTCAAGATGATAAATTCAATTAAAAGTATTATTATAAAATAAATTATATCTATATTCATCATAGTATTTTAGTTATAATTTTTATGCAACAAATAAGTATATTAAATCAATCAAAAATTTTGTAGAAATTATTTTATTAAGAGAATTATCCAATATATGGTTTTAAAAATATTAGAATAAATACTATATGAACTAATTAATGTTCTCCAAAAAAAATTTCAGATGAATATGACATGTTAGGAATCTATAAAAAATTTGTTCAAATATATCCACTATGTGGATTGTATTTATATTCAAATAAATGAATAGTCTCAAAATTGAAACTATTGATATCTTATAAAAATAACATTTTATTAAATTGTTTAAAAATCACAAAAATATTTCAAAATTATAAATTAAATTTTATATGATCTAAAAAGTCATAAAGTATCCAATTATAGACAATTCACAAAACATAAGTAAGTATTTATAATAATTTAAAATTTAAAATATTATTACTACAAATCAAATTAAATAGATTAAATAAGGATAAATCAAATTAATATGGTTTAAAATAAATTCACAACATGTCTAAATTTTATTTTCTGATGATATTACGACCTTATATAATCAAATATTCTAATTCTAATAATTTTAATGGTATTTTTGGTGGGTTTTGAGTTTATTATAAATTAATATTTTGGAGGTTTCCAAAAGTGCCCTTCTCCTCTCTTATAAAAGGGCACCTCCTCCCTCTCCTCTTCACTCCATTTTAAGCCTTCAATCTTATCCAACCCACAAAAATTCCACTTCAAAACCTCTCTAGTATCTTTATAGAGGTGATGGTCTTCCCAAAAGACCATCTTTAGTGCCCTAAGAGGAAGTTTGAAGGAGGATCTTTGAGGAACACATAATATCTTCTGTCGATTCATTAAAATTTATTTCTTCTTCTACTTATTCATATTTAATTGTTTCATTATAATGTAATAAAATAGGTATCAATAATATACTTATATGTTATTATAAATATGAAACAGCCCTATTTCACCTCATATTCATCATACGAAAAACAAAATCACCACGCATGCGTACGTATGGAATACCGTCTCCAGGATGTGGTGTAATCTGTTTTCCACCAAGACCTTACATGGATGGATATAATGGTGGAAATAATTACTATATATTATTATTATAAAATGATACTAATTATGATATATTATATCATCCACTCCAATTCCATTCAATTATTATGGGAATGATATAATCACTCGTGCATACGTACGGATTACCGTCTCCATAACGCGATGAGATTCATTTTTTAATGGTCACCCAAAAGCAAAGATTCTGGACAATTATTATTCAAAAGGACATAAAGAGTGGAGAAAGGTGTCAAACAAACAGAATTTCCCTCAATCCGGACTAACAATCATAATATGACCTGTCATTTCCGTAATCAGATTCACCAGAAGACCCCCACACCGATTGAGACTGCTCCTGGTTGAATATCATAAGAAGATTTGCATCCATATTTTTTGACACCATTGAAGATAATCTAGTCGACTAGATATTCGGAAGATGTGCAAAAACCTTGCGAGGTCTCCTCCTTGGTGGAACAGAGGGAAATTCATCACTATCAGTCATCCTTGCCTCACCACTTAAGACAACATCCTTAAAGGATATAGGTCGCACGTTGCCTAGAGCAGGGGTTTTTCTGTTACCCCTTTCATCATCAGAGAGATTCCCCCATTTCCCAGAAACATTAGAAGACTGCAAGAGCTTCTGAATTTCCTGGTGACAATCAGCATTCTGTGATGTATCAATTTGATGACAGTCATCAACAAGGGAAGGTGCAGAATTTACATTCTCCGTTAAGGTATCCTCCTTAACCAAATCATCTTGCAGATTAGAAGGGCCTATATGAACACTGAATATATATATGATATATAAATTATATATAATGAATAATACTGAGATATATGACATAATAATGCTACTGTATTTATGTATATATATATATATATTTCATCTACTTACTTCAATTCAAGTCTATAAGGAAATGAAAACAATGTTCATGCGTACGTACGACCTGCCGTCTCCATGAACGTTGTATTTTATTTCATTTGTCTATCTTCTATATATATATATATACTGAATATATATATGATATATAAATCTTGTTTTACATTATGGATGTAATTCAATAATGATATAAGTAATAAATTCAAGAACAACTACTCCGAACACGTACGATAAATGAAATGATTATTACCTAAAATGTTGCTTCAACATGTTATTGACAAATGAACGGGTAATTTAATGTTGTAAGTGAATCATATATGATATCATTAAAATGAATATGATTCTAAAATTTGTTAATGACGTTATTTAAATAATTATACATGTGGTTCTGACATGTACAGAAGAAATTGGACCTATGGTAATGGAAAATCTCGCAATCTCATTTTTATCTGAGATTGGTTATACTTCAGTATTTGATGGGGCATATTCATAATCCACATCCATGTTTCCTCAATATGTAATATTATTACTGTAAAATTTCTTAAATACAATTATACCTATTGGTTAATTTTTAGTAAAATATATGAAAGGAATCTTTTGTCATTTTTAGTACGGGATACTTTTCGGCTTTTCCAGCAAAAGTACGAGAAGAATGTTTTTTAAACTTATATGTCATGAATGGAGTTTTACGGTTTCATAAAACCTTATTTCAATGAAGATTATTCTAAATTATTTCATGATTATTTTCTTCAAAATCCTTATAATTTAAAATTTCATGGAATTTTGAGAAAACAAAATGATTTTGAAGAAGAAAGGATATTTTCCCCAAGACTTCATTCCAAGTGTTTTATCAAAACTATTTTCCATCTAAGATGAAATTATTTAATATGTTTTTGTTTCAAGTGTAATGTCACTATTATTTAAATGGATTCATTTTTCTTATGATGAAATGATATCCATTTACTCTATATGGAGTATGTTATGATGGGATAATGTTTATGAAACCCATTTTATTCACTGGGTTTTGATGAATGATTTATGTTTATTTTGTGGAACACAAAATAATGATTTAATTATGAGATGGGTGGGACCTATATCTACCTTGATGCATTGGGTAAAGATTTATATCTCATGGGATAGACATGGCTGGAATGGAATGTAAAATCCAGTTCAGCAATATAGGGCTGGAACAACAAGTAAACCCGGTTCAATAATGGACTTTGTCCACTATGATGGTCTTGGAAGGAATGCCTCGGCTACTATAGAAATAATCTCACATTCTTAGTGGTTTTCCAAAGATACATGTTTTATTTCGATTTAATTTTATCAGTATTTATGTCCCTTGGTGATCTATGCCTTACATATTGCCATGATTTATTTCACAACTCAATATTTTGATGTTTAAACATTATGTTCATGTTTCTAAGTTCAAATATAAATGTTCTTTTCATTTTCTCCATGATTACCCTTAATGAGAATTTTATCTCACCTTTTTTATGTTTTATTTTCCCCAAGATATAAAGAAAGGTTTTAGGTGAGAATAAAATAGGGGAAGATCTGTATGAGAGATGTTGAATATCTTTCACCATGTTTAGAAGATTTTGTTTCGAGTTTCCAAAGACACTAAAATGTTACAGTCCTTGGGTGTCTGTTTTTTTATGTATTAAGTATTCTGCAAAAGTAATGTAAAGTCCATGTACATCAATATTGGGTATCTATAGTTGGTTTCAGATGAATGTTTTTGTCAACCTTTGGAAACTAGGATTTGAAAACTTTAGGGAGATCCCTAGTGATATTTCTAAGGTATATCTAGGGATGTTCGTAAGGTTAAGTATAAGTATAGATTACATTCCTAGAATTATAGTAACAATCCTGAATAACCTAGGATTAAAACTAATATGTTATAGATATAAAGTACTCCCCCTTTGATTATGTTTTTTTCTTAGTATGATTTTTTCCTCTCACACTATTCTTTTTGTGTTTTAGAAAATGGCTGGAAACAGGAAGATTAATGTTAATGGAGAATATGTTGGAAAATGGAATGATAATCTTCATGAGAAACCAAATGAAACGGGATTTGGAAGGTGAAACATTGTTATTATGACTAATTAGAAATCTCATAATATGATCAATAATCTCAACTTTGGTAAGTTTCCTAACTCATCTAATAAGAGAAAGATAGAGTTTCATGATGATCACAGAGGAATGAAAGTTCAGTTTCCCTCATGTAAATCATGTGGGAAGAGGTATCAGGGAGAATGATTTAAATGAACTAGAAAATGCATTGGGTGTTGAAAAGAAGGACACGTAACTAGTAATTTCAATGAAAAAGGACCAGTTAACACAATGGAAAAGGATAATGGTATTGCAACGAAATTAACAACAGTTAAATATTTTAAATGTGGAATGTACGAGAATTATGAAAACCAATTCCATGGCAGAAAATATCATGAATAGAATCAGCATGGTCATATGGGTAGTATTTATGTTGATGATGATGAAGACGAAACAAATGATATATGAGATGAAATAATTGTTGAGAAATAAAATGATGAAGCTCGGTCAATGGTTTAAGAAGCTAGTGGAATAATTGAATGTTAATCAAAAGTAATGTTGTATAAGTAACTTCCAGGTACTATGGAATAATGAAGCATCTAAGGATTTTTACACTATTGTTTTTCCTTAAGATTTTGAAAGTATATGTTAAATGGTACTGGTAACCATGAATGGTTATTCATATATTTTTGGATAGCACCAAATATGCACATAATGAAGGGATAAGGAGAAAATGAAATGTTTGATAGTATTAATGATCTCATGACTGATATAAGGACAAAGTGATATCATGGTTTGAGTATATAGAAATTTTGGGATTTTTGTATGTGTAAATAGTTAACTTTTGACAACATTCTTGTTTTCACAAAGATTCAATGGTAATTAATTTTTCAAGAGAATACAAGATTAAGGAATTTACATGTTTGGAATGTGAGCAAAAGGATATATCTTATGATATACAGGGGATAAATGATGGAATTCAATGCTTGGTATATAACCTTTCTAGTAATCGTTTTCATTATACTATAAGATTGGACAAAAGTGTTTTTGATAAACCTAAAGTTGGAATGGATTAAGTTGTACATCAGATGGTATTTTTTAAGGCTAAAACTTTTTTTTATAATGTTATAATAGTACAGTTTTAGAAAAAAAGACATCTTGTAGGATGTGCGACAACCCCTCACCTCGAACAAGGTTGCAGGAATCAAACCCACTACTGAAGTGCGACAAGCCTGTATCACCAACCACTGGCCAACAAGAATTCCTTGGTAAGTAGAAATTAGTTTTATTTTATTAAGAGGTATGATTGATGGTGTATAAGTTCAGTTTTGGAATCATATACAGTTAATCTCACAATATATAGACTTATGTATATTTAATAATTTGTGCTAACCATTTTGTGATAAAGATAGATGGAATGGCCTATCATTCTATCGCATGATCTTTTAATACTTAAAGAATGACTAATTCAACATAATTTTTTTTAAATAAGAGATGAAGTGCAGATTGGTCATGGAATGACCAATGATGATTTTACACTAAAATAAAATAAGTATTTATCCTTATGAAAAAATTCATCAACTTTAGGGAAATGATATTGAAAACCAAAAATGTTGTCCTAGTACCCTAATATTCGATGAATCAGATGGTACCTTAAATCATCACAAATTTATGGCTTTGTGATTGTTTTAATTTTCATAGCCATGTTCTCTACCACACTTCATCAGATCATGATGGTTACATTTCTCTCCAATATCCATATTTTCACCTATATTCTCTTATGAGGAAAACCAGGGTTGAGGTACTTTGGGTGAAAATTATGTTTCTAACATTCCTTTGTAAAATTAAGTTAGAGTATTCTTTTTTATGATGTTTGTTTCTATGAAATAAACTTTCACGTAGTAAATTATTTATAACCCCAACGAATTTCGACGGCGAAATTCATTTTAATGATGGTAGAATGTAACAACCCTTGATTTTATGAGAAATTTATTTTTAATTTCTTTGATATTTTCTGTTGTATTCTACACCATGATTAGCTTACAGTATACACAAAAATATACTTGTCTTGTGTTTCACGCAAGAGTGACCTCCCTCAATAGCGTGTGTTGTATGCAATACCAAGTTTCACTAAACAACGACATATTTTTATAATATTATTATGAACTAGCCATTATGAATATTATTAACCACATTTTTAATTTTTTAACATTATAATTCATCATACACATTTTCTAGAACACGGTATGTGAACAAAATCAATTTTCGTATAAAGGAAGTATTTTTCAAAAAAATGCAGTTTTGCCGTCCTTTTTTGACGCACCCATTTTAAATCAAATTTTTTGACAAGTTTATAAGTTAAATTTTACAAAGTAAACATCTTATTTTGAATCAGGATATAAAAAATTACATTTGATAAATTTTTTACATTATTCTAATAACCATCATATTTTGATTAATAGTAAAAATACGCTAAATTTTGATTAAAAACAAATTTTTTCACCGATATAATTTATATGGTTAAATTATAATATTTAATGGTTTTAAAGTATAAATATAATTTATTTTTACCATTTAATATAATTTCTGTCATTATCATTAATTTTACAATGAATTCATAGGTAAAATCATAACAATCTTTTGCAATGTTTTAACTTCTAAAATTCATTTTCTCAACAGTGGGATTAATTTTAAATTAAATACTGCATCTTCTATGTATTGAATTTGGAAAAATGGATTACATATTAGGAATCATTGGGTTCAAATTATGTTAATAGGATACTTTTTATTTTTAGGCATTATGAATAGTAACTATGGTAAATTTTATTTACCACAGTTAAAGGTAAATCAGGTAATTAAGGGTAAATATAATATTATAAAATTACCCAAACACTTGTCTTGATATAATTGGTTTATTATATTGCTCTCTGGGACATACTTATGTCGACATGGAATCTATTAGAACCCACTTTGATGAGATTAAGACCTTTAATTTATTTTATTTAAAGGAAAGTGAAATATGTCTCACTCAAACTTTATTAATTAAATTATTTTTAATATATGGTTATACAAAATATAAATTCGATTATAAATACAAATTTGAAAGATAAAATAATTTTATTCATCATGGTAATTTATTTGTAATTTTTTAGAAATATATAATTACCTTAATAGCTAATAAATTAATGATGTAGAAATTATTTATTTAGTGAAAAATCAAAAATATAGTTATTATTATGATAATAATACCCATCAAAAGACTGGAAACGTGACAAAAACTTATTGGACGAATATATATATATCCTAAGCATCCTAGGGTCGACTTGGGGACTATTTTGAGCCATATAAAACAAATTATGACATTTATATTATTTTATTTTATATGATGTAAAAGTTGTCACCTTCATAATTTAATTACTATAACAATTTAACTGTTGTGATTTTAATATGATAAATTAAATCTAAAATATTATAAGGAAATCCATTATATTTATATTCATAATAGTATTTTATTTTTAATTTTTATGCAACAAATCAGTATATTAAATAATCATACAAAAATGTTTTAGCAATTTTTTTTATTAAGAGATTTATCAAATAAATGGTTTTAAAAATTTTAAAATAAATATTATATAAACTAATTAATGTTCTCCAAAAATTTTCTAGATTAATATTACGTGTTATAAATCTATTAAATAATTTTTCTCGAATATATCTTCTTTTTGTAGTTTATTTAAATTCAAATAAATGAATAGATTCAAAATTGAAACTATTGATATTTTAGTAAAATAACATATTAATGAATTGTTTAAAAATCACAAAGATATTTAAAAATTATAAATTGAAGTTTATACAGTCTATAAAGTCATAATTTATCCAATAATGGGAAATTACCGACACATATTTAATTATTTATTACAATCTAAAATTTAGAATATTATTACCACAAATAAACCTAAATAGATTAAATAAGGATACATCAAATTGATAAGGTTTAAAATAAATTTCCAACATGCCTAAATCATATTGGATTATTTGATTACAACTATATATCATATAATATTATAATTTTAATCATTTTGGATGTTTTTTAGGTAGGTTTTCAGTTTATTATAAATGAATATTTTGGAGGATACCAAAAGTGGCCCTCTCCTCTCTTATAAAGGGCACCTCCTCCCTCTTCTCTTCACTTCATTTTATGCCTTAAATCTCAGAAAATCCCTGAAAGTTCCTCTTATAAACCTCTCTAGTAACATTATATATGTGATGGTCTTCCCAAAAGGCCATCTTTAGTGCCCTAAGAGGAAGTTTAACGTAGGAACTTCGAGGAAGAGGTAATATCTTCTACCGATTCTTTCAAATGTATTTCTTCTTATACTTCTTCTTCTTTAGTTGTTTCAATATAAAATAATAACATCAGTTTTACTCATATACTGATATATTATTATAAATATGAAACAACCATATTTCACCTTCTATCGATTATACGAAAAATGAAATCACCATGTGTGCGTACGTACGGAATACCGTCTCTGCGTTGTGGTGTAATCTGTTTTCCACCACTACCTTACTTGGATTGGTATAATGGTTTAAATAATAACTATATATGATTATTATATCATTATACTAATTATGAGATGTTTTATTGTCATCTTCAATTCCATTCAATAATTTTGGGAAGGATATCATCGCTCGTGTGTATGTACGGATTACTGTCTCCATGACGCAATGAGATTCATTCTCCATGTTAGCCATTCAAGAATGATTATAAAGTATATATAATAAATAATACAGAGATATATGATATAATAATACAACTATATTTATGTATATGTGTGTGTGTCATCTACTTACTTCCATTCAAGTCAATAATGAACAGAAAACAACGTTCATGCATACGTACGACCTACCGTCTCCATGAATGGTGTATTTTATTTCATTTCTTTATCTATTATATATATAAAAACTGAATATATATATATATATGATATATAAGTATTTTTTTACATTCTGGAAGAAATTAAATCATGATATGTAAAAATATCAAGAACAACAAGTTCAAACATGTATGATAAATGAAACGATTATTACTCAAAACGTTGCTACAAAATGGTTTTGATAGATGAACGGGTAATATTATGTCGTAATTGAATCATATATGATATCATTAAAATGAATATTATTCTTGAATAAGTTAATGACATTATTTAAATCATTATACTAGAGGTTTGGACACATATTGAAGAAATTGGACCTAAGGTAAGGGAAAATCTCACAATCTAATTTTTATCCAAGATTGTTTATACTTCAGTATTTAATGGGGAATATTTATCATCTGCATCCATGTCTCCTCAATATGTAATATTATCCACCTACAAATTTTTAAATACAACTTTACATATTAGTGAATTTTTATTACAAAGATATGAAGGTAATCATATTTCTTTTTTATATTGAGATACTTTTTGACTATTCCAGTAAAAATTACGAGAAGAATGTTATTTTTAAATGTATACGGCACGAATGGATTTTTACGATTTCATAACACTCTATTTCCATGAAGCATCCTCTACACGATTTCATGATTACTTTCAACAAAATCCTTTTCTTTTAAAATTTCATGGCATTTTGAGAAAATGAAAATGATTTTGAACAAGAAAGGATATTTTCCTCAAGAATTCATTTCATGTGTTTTATCAAAACTATTTTCCATCTAAGATGAAATTATTTAATATGTTTTTGTTTTGAGTATAATGTCACTATTATTTACATGGTTTTATTTTTCTTATGATGAAATGGTATCCACTTATTCTATATGGATTATTTTATGATAGGATGATGTTTATGAAACCCGTTTTATTCATTGCGTTATGATGAATGATTTATGTTTATTTTGTGGCACACAAAAGAATGATTTCATTATGAGATGGGTGGTACCTATATCTCCCTCCAACGCATTTATTAAAGATTTATATATACTGAGATAGACATGTTTGTAAGGGAATGTAAAATACAATTCAGTAATATAGGGCTGGAACGGCAAGTAAACCCGGTTCAGTAATGGACTTTATCCACTGTGATGGTCATGGCAGGAATTCCTTGGATACTATAGAAATCATTACATGTGCTTAATGTTTTTCCAAAATTACATTTTTTATTCCTATTCTATTTTATCATGATTAATTCTCCATTGTGATCTATGCCTTACATACTACAATGATTTATTTCACAACTCAAGATTTTGATTTTTAAACTTTTTGTTCACGTTTCTAAGTTCAAATGTATATATATTTTTTGTTTTCTCCATTCTTATCCTTAATAAGAATTTGAAATCACCCTTTTTATGTTTTCTTTTCCCCAAGATACAATGAAAGGTTTTATGTATGAAAACAAATTGGGGAAGATCTTTTTGGGAGATGTTGAAGATCTTTCACCATGATTAGAAGATTTTGTTCCATGTTTCCAAAGACACTAAACTATTACGGTCCTTTGGTGTATGTTTTTGTTATGTATTAATTATTCTGTAAACCTAATGTAATTTCCATGTAAGTCAAGCTTGGGTCTCTATATGGTATATGAATAAATAAATGTAATCGGTTTTGGTAGGATGATTAACCATTCATCAGTAGTCCTATGCAAGATTCCTTATTGAGGTTAATTATAATAGAATATCAAGAGGACCATCACCTCCAATTAGTAGATAATGGATTTTATAGGAAAATTTTTTATGGTATGGTAGGTCTAGTTTTCTTTAATCTATGTAAATAAGAAAAATTAGGGGTTTCCATTTATAAGTTCTAGTGAGGAAACAATAGAAATTTCTAAAATTTTAAAATATAACATTTTCATATTGAAGAAAAATACATTAAATTTGATAGATATTAGAATATGGGATATAAAAATGTGGATATATGGAATGAAAATTGGATTTTGGTAATTTAAATTGGAAATTTTACCGTTATTTCATTATTTAAACCCATGATAATCATGTTTTATCATTAATTATGGTAACATATTTTTATTGACTAGATTATTCAATATGACTAAAAATTAAGTTAAACATGTTAATTATTATTTATTATGTAGATTATAAATATGGAATCGGTTTTATAAAATTAAATAAATAATGTGTAATAATTTAATTTAAAATTAACCACACAGAATAAGATGAAAAGAAGTTAAAAGACCCTAAACTTTTACATTACTTAACACTGAATGAAGCCAATAATTTGACTTTCATTCACAATTCGAATATTTTCAACCTCATAGATTTAGGGAATTATGCTTTAACTCATAAATAACTACTAAAATATTAAAAATTAAACCCTTCTAGTCACTATCCATTTTTTCATAACACAAAAAAATGTTTAAAAAGAAACATGGTTTCATTCCATGTTTAAACTTTATAACATTTATTTGATCTCATCCATGACTCTATTTTCTTTAAATCCTATGAAAATAATTTCAAAACATGGGATGATCATTAAAAGATCAGTAAGGGTTATAGAATGAAGGAAAACTATTATTCTTGGGAAACATATATAAAATGAATACTTTATCATAATTTAATACTATTCACCATTAAGAAGTAGTAAATACACTACTCTAAATATAATCTCATTGATTATCCATTTTTAATCAAAATATTCCCCTAAATCCCATAAAAAATAAACATATAACATATAAAAGTAACTTCATCCATAATCATACATAAATTGAATAATCATATGGTCAACTTAAGCACATGTTATTCGTATAAATGTATTATCTATACGGCTGACTTCCTTACCCAATTCCTTATAGGTTATAACATAACCATCCATCCTTGGTTTGTCACGAAACCACTCGTCATTGTTCATTCATGTAACCACACATATTTGGTTTATCAAATAACAAACCATCACTTTAATTACCATTATATTATCATAACACGTAAAATATTACAATTATCCACATTTCACACACAAAAATTCCTTCGCAATCATAAGAAATTATTTCAAGATACTGAAATAGTCAATCTACTTTCAAATCCATTTTCAATACTAAAAAAACCAAAAAGGATATAAGGTATTAATCTTCCTTTTAAAAACATTAATTATTAAATAGTAATCCAAATATAAAGTAATGACTAAGGCAGTGGAGAGGTCCTTGTCACCGTATATAATAAAAAAATTCCTTTTATTGTTTTGTAAAATATTTAAAATTATTTGTTTGAAAATATTCCTTTTGAAAACACTAAATGAAATTCATAATATACATAAAATTTCATGTATTATACTTTTATATCAATATAGATAAATTTGTAAATTAATATCATGATAAAAAAAATATATAATTAAATCTTTAAACGTTCAAGGTGTCTCATACCACATTGAACATTTAAATCATAATATCGATGAATTAATACATTTAACAAAAAATTAAATAAAATTAGAATAGATAATAATTGGATATTAAAAGTCATATCAGTTTTATAATCACCTTATAAAATAATAAAAGTTCATATTATCAAGAAATGCCTCAACGAAAGGATATTGAGACAATATCCCATATATCGAATCTGAATCATCTTTTATGTTATATATATTCTTGAATAATAAACATAGGATAATTTTTACAATCTTGAGAAAATTATTTATTTCTACTATTCCTTTTATATCACTTATTACCATGTTATAACAGTTACATTATAATTTATGTTCACGTCAGACGTTTTGTCGGTATATATTACTTGAGTATAAAATGAACATGTTATGATGTCAATAGTCTATATGGTCATAAGTCCTTCATATCCAGAATAATATTAATGAAATTAATATTATTTATGTTCATAATTTAAATTTTAGTTCAAATCGTTAAATATTTTTATATATAATTAACAATGTTATAATCTTGGAGATAGTACGTCGTACTTACACATCGGTAACGTTTTACATTTTTCATTGATTATAATTTAAATATGTTAAGTACTATTTTATATTTCTAAAATTATAATAACATCATAAATATTATTTTAATCATTTAAATATACTTATATAAATATCAAAAATGATGTGTGGTGAATAAATATGAATCGCATTGCTTCATGCAGGTGATAGTTCACACGCACACACGAACGACATTATCATTTTTATGTGCATGAAAAGTAATAATTTATGTAATATAATATCATATGATAATAATTAATATTTCATTAATATAATAATTGAACATTAATTCCATCAATACTACCATTCTTTAATGATGGTGATTAAAAATGAACGATATCATTTCGCGAGGTGGTTGTCCATCATACAAAAAAACAAAATGTTCATTTCCCATTTGATGATATTGGACAAGAACTAAGGTGGTGATATTAATATAATAACATCTTGGTATATTGATTATACTATAGTTATTATTTAATCATGGTTTAATGAGATTTGAATAATTGGAATAAGGAATAAAATGGAAGTAATTTTACGAAAGTGATACCTCTTCTTCGGTTGATCACCTTTAAAGAACAGCTTAACACCTCTAAAGAAGGTGTTATATCTAAAATAATGCTTAAATAATGTGGGAATAGAGTCAAGGAAGGGTTTTAGGTAGATATTGTCTGATCAAAAATGTTTTTGAAGTGTGATTAATAGATAATAGTGGGTACCTTTTTATATGAGAGGGGACGTGTACCCTTGGAAACTCTTAAAATGTTTAATTCATATTAATTGTGTTTTAAATCCAAATGACTCCAACATGAGTTATGTAAAATATAATATAAGGATAGTTCAAAATATTCTTAGCCTATAATTTTTAGTCATTTTTTGTTTTCATTTTAAACCTTTTTATTTTGTTTTACCATTAATTTTTCTCTTTTAATTTTAGTTATGGTAACAATATAAAATTATTAAAAGACTATAAATTTTATTTATATGGGGTAAATTTCCTACAAATGTCTGCATTATGAACCTTTGTACCTTATCATATCCACTATTTAATTTTTAAATATTTTAATGATTTTTAAATAATTTAATAAAATATTATTTTTATAAAATATCAATATTGTCAATTTTGACATTATTCATATCATTAAATTTAAATAAAATCCAAATAGAGAGATAAATTTTCAAAAAACCATTTAATACACTTATAATATTTCATATTCAACTATAAAATTCCTGGAGTTCCCTAATTAATTCTAACTATATTTATTTTAATATCTTTTGCATCATTTATTTTATATTTCTACTAATAAAATAATTAATTTATCAATTTTGTGTCAGTATTTATGGTAATTATTTAACCTATAAATATTATAAATAAATTCTAATTATGTAGATAATTTCATTAGATTTAGGAATACTATTTATTATCGAATTTATATCATATTTATCCCTATATTAGAAATATTATAGTAATAACAAATAAGAGGGAGACATGTTGTCACCTTCTTTTGTTTTATTGATATTTATATCAATTTCATGGAAAAAAGTCCATTAAATGACTAAATTATAATAATTATGTGTTAAGGTTCTACATTTATTCATCCAATCATATTTTTGATTTTGTTAGGGTAATTTTTTTCCCTGTCATGTTTTTTGTTACCCCAATTTACCTGATTTACCTTTAACTATGTTAAATAAAAAATACTTAAGTTAAAATTCACAAAATCCAAAAATATAATAGTATTATATTTAAATAATCTGGACCCATATATTCCAAATATGGAATCCGTTATTATTATTTAAAACATAGAAATTGGATTAATTGATTTAAAATTAATCCCCTTTGATAAAACAATTAAACGAGTTTTTTAAAAGTAAAACCCATCAAAATATTAAAATATATTTATATCAAATTTAAATGTAAAATTACATAAAATGACCAAAATTTGATTAAATGATAAAAAAATTAATCTAATTTTACCTTAAAACCAAGTAAAAGGATAATCTAAAATTTAAATAAATTTAGAGAAAAATCAGTTTTGAATTAAAATGTAGTATTTTTAACTATTTATTGAAATATGAAAGTTAAAATGTATCATCTTGTGTTTTTAAAATGAAACACAAAATTCAATAGAGTAAATGATATGCCACAATGAACATAAGCAAACAACTAAAAATTATTATTTAAATGTTACATTATAAACTAATTTTAAAATAGAGGGAATGGAATGTATTAATTAATTTATGAAAATATGATATACCTATAATTAATTATTTTATAAACAATTAATTATAAATGTAAATAAATAAATTTTTAAATAAAATGAAATTTGTTTCAGAAAAAACTATTTAATTTAAAATAACTGAGTATATAATATAATAAAATCACTCTTGATAGGTTTTATTAGTGATATATATATTTTATATATTAAATGTTATTTTTAAAATTAAATTTATATGTTTTCAAGACATGATATAAAAACAAATTTATTTTTCAGATAAAATAAGTATATTTCAAAAAAAACAGTTTTACACACTTTTGATGGTGAACACATTTCAAATATAGTTTTTGACAATTTTATGTGTTCTATTTGAAAAAATAATCATTTAATTTGAAACCAGCACATAAAAAATTAGTTTGGATAAATTTTTGGTATTTTTATGATAATATTCATATATTAATGAATAGTGAAAATATTGCATTTTAAATCAAAACTATTTTTTCGTCTGATTTGTTTATATTTTTAGATTATTCATTTAATTGGTTTTAATGTATAATTGTATTTTGTTTTTATCATTTAATCTAATTTTGGTCATTGGAAGTTATTTCACATTGAGATTTGACATAAACACATGCCAATCTTTTGAAAGTTTTTAATTTTAAAAAACATGCTTTCACATTTTGTCAATAGAGAATAATTTTAAATTATTTACTAAAAATCCGTGTTTAAATTTTGAAAATTAAATTACATATTTGGAATCATTGGGTTCAAATTATGTTAATAGGTTACTTTTATATTTCTAGATTTTATGAACATTAATTATAGGATTTTTTTAGTTAATGGGGTTAAAGATAAATCGGGTGAATTAGGGTAACAAAAAATATGATAAAGAAAAAAATCACCCTAAATCCTTCAAAAAATTTATAAGTTGAATTAAAGTCAACCCATATTGTATATGGATCCTAATTGACTCATTTAATGTTATTTTTTATGTAAAATAGATATAAATATTATTAAAACAAAAGAAAGTGACAATAAGTCACCCTCTTATTTTTTAGAAGTATAATAATTTTAATATTGGGATAAACATGATAAAACATTGATAATTAATAGTATCCAAAACTCTAATGAAATTATCTACATCATGTGAATTTATTTAGAATTTTTAGAGATTAAATATTTATCATAAATACTAAAAAACACGAACACATTAATTATTTTAATAATATTAATATCAAATAATTGATATGAAAAATAGTAAAACAAATATAATTAGAATTAATTAGGGACCTCAATGAATTTTATAGGTAACTATAACATTTTATAAGTCTATTAAATGGTTTTTTTTGAAATAATATCCCTATTTGTATTTTATTTAAATTAAATTAAATGAATAGTTCCAAATTTTACACTATTGATATTTTATAAAAATAATATATTATCAAATTATTTAGAAATTGTCACGAACCGAGGGCTCATTCCAAGACTATCCCAATGTCTCCTTCTATAGGACATTGGTTAGTGACTAGCACCGGAAAGGAATATCCCTAAAAGTGGAAGGAATTTACTAAAACCCTATACACACAAACAAGACACAATGTGCATAAGAAAAAGAAAATGGAAGAATAATGGTACAAAAAAAACCACAAGTGAGTGAAAATGTTTGTACTGAATGTAAACGGGATAGAATAAAATCCCAACTCAAATAGAAGTACAACGAGAAGAAAATATATCTCCTATGGTTTTATACCAAGGATCTTACCTAAAGGGTAGCTACAGCTCATCACTACGGCTCTCCACATCACCCAGTCACCTCTATGTACCATATTTTAATCACTTTTGAGCACAATATGGCATTGAATCCTCAAGACACAGTCAAGATGTTTGTCGTTTGCACTAGACACAGCAAGTGTGGGCGAAGCCCATGAATGGGTGAATATAACAATACTCAGTTTGGACCCCGAGCCCCCCAAAGGTATCTCAGAATTCCACAATAGAAACACCAAAATGCATGATCTCAATCACAAAGAACATCTAAAAAGGCATCTCACACTAGGTATTTCTTATGTACAGACATACTGATGTTTAGTCATAAAGCTAGATCATCTTATTATGTCATGAGACTCTATTGCTGACCCATACAAGATCAATTAGTGATGATCCACATAGGATCACTCGGTGTTGATCCACATAGGATCACTCGGTGTTGATCCACACAGGATCACTTAGTTCTAATCCACAAAGGATTGCTCTGTGTTGATCCACAAATGATTGCTTGTTGCTGATCAACACAGGATGGTTTGGTGCTGATCCACATAGGATCGCTCTGTATTATTCTACACAAGATCCTTATTCATTATTCACATCTCACTAGCCACTGGATTTCCACCCAAAGCACACTTGATTCTGGGAGGATCCACTCCTCAATCCATCGATTGTATTTCAACCAGAACGAAGTCCTACAAAGATGTAACCTGATAATCTTCCATTTCATAAGGGTTTCTATGCAATAGTTGGAGCATCAATCAAATGCTTAGTCAGTAAGTTATAGTCGTTTTACTAATGAGGGCCTAGTTAGATTTGGGAATGATCCAACCCGACAAAACTCCAAATTTCTCTGAAACTCATGTGAAGTATCGTAAAAGGACCCCCTCATCCTAAGGGATTTATCACCACAGAAGAGTCATCAAATGGATGTTCGGTTTTTAGATATTCCCATTTAAGCATAATTGGGCCGAAAAGGGTCTAGTTCTTGTCTGACCTGGTCGAAATGACCTGACCCAGCCCGATGGGCTCGGCCTAGTTTGGTTATGCCTGATCCGGCCTATTAAGACATATGCGAGTCTTGCTGGGCCATAGCTTTGGCCTGGCCAACTAGATTGGTCATGGCCCGCCAGGCCGCAGAACCACCCGGCCCGCAGACCAGGCGCGGGGGTCTACTCCCCTTCCCGAACGGCTAAGTTGTTTGGGTTTTTAATGTAGAAGCGCTGGATTCAACCACATTACCTAGCCTGTCAGCTCAGAGTAGTCACCCATGGGACATGCAGGGACTGGGTCTGCCCTCCACCGTGGCTCGATGTCGCGACCTTCTTCTGCGACGTGCTATCGCGGCGCGCTGCTGCAGCGCGCCGCCATTGTCAATGCAGTCAGCATCCGTTAGCCACCCTTTTCTACCATGAAGTCTTCGGGCATGGCCTATTCTTCTCGGCTAGTAGGTTTTGGCCACTGCCTTCTCCGGTCTCTAGCGTCGACACGCCGGCAAAACTTCTACAGGCCTCCTGTGAAGCTCTGGAGATCGGTTTCCTGTCGTGACTATGCCTACGGACCACCCAGGATGGTTACATCATTGTGTGGCCCCTGTTTTGTCCATTATGCCTTGATTCTCAGTCTCCCATGAAACAAAACAACCTAATCAAGAATAGTGGAAGGTCTATGACTTTTTTGTTCGGATCGTGCACTCTGCATTAGCATTGTAACATTAGAAAAATTATTTAATCATAAAAACTCTCATAAAGAAAAGTCACATTATTCTCATACATTAAAAAATGAAACGTGGATCAACCCATTGGATGGATGATTCATGTTTTTCATAATATTCAAGAATGGTGAAAAGGGAGGAATTAAGCACATAACCCCCACCTTTAGCTCGTTAGAAGTTGTTGCGGACGAGGAAGGAGTGTTCACGTCCGAGGGTGTTGTGGACGAAGGAGAAGGTTCATGTCATTTAGGGCTCCTCATTAAATCCTCTAATGATCGTTGAAGCCTTATTCTAGGTTAGTGGAAGACACTGTGGCACTTCGTTAGAGGTTCCTCAATTTAGTACCAAAAACTAATGCTCTAGATTTATTTAAATAGAGGAAAGAGGGGATCAACGCACCAGATAATTAAAGAGGTTCATTAATGAATTAAATTAATGATCCTATAAATTCTCCCAATAGTGTGGTAAAATAACCAAGTGTAACTGACCATTTAATGTTCATACAACCCAACATTCCCACCACTGCCGCTCAATAGTTACTAGTAAAAATAATTTAACTCATTGAGTTGTTTTTTTGTAAAGTCAAAAAATTAACTTTTTTCCCTACCCTAACCTGTCAAAGTTTAGTTTCCTTTAAGTGGATTATGGTGTAACAAATTCAATGGTGCCCCATATTTTTAATATAGGCACTGTTTTATATGATAGAAATTGATTCCTACACATTTACTAAACGTACCTTGAATAAGGTCAAAAATTATTAATAATGACCCTCGACCCACGTCGGTCGAGGATAAGCTTTTCCTAAGGGAAAAACGCCCTCACGAGCTCAATGGTACTCTCGGATTTCCAATATGAGTTACCATTTATGAGTTAATGAATTTAACCATAAAATAATTGTTACTTAATTATTTTATTTATAGCCAAAAACTAAATTCCACTGTAGGTCCACGTCGGCCGGGGTTTGAATTTTCCGAAGGATAATATACCATCAAGAGCTCAGCAGTGGTCTCAGATTTTTATTCAGAGTCACAGTTTGGGAGTTATAAGAATTTAAAAAATAAAATAAATTTACTTAATTATTTTATTTACCATTAATCCATTTTTCGGTTTTCTTACTAGAGGTTTGCGCCGACTAAACTTAAATCACGTCTTGGGTAAACCGGACATCTTGAACGCAATGATACCCCTATGATTTTAGATCCGGGCACCCATTTAATATTTATTCCACTTTTTCTGAAATCCTACTTTTGTGCACTATTTAATGATTAACACTTTTTTGATGGATCATTTGGGGAACTCTAGTCCTTGGAATCACATTGAAAATATTTTTGCAGACTCGCAATAATCCCATTAATTTAAAAAAATTATATAATTTCTAGGTCTTTACATTCTCCCCACCTTAGGGATTTTCATCCAAAAAAGCTTGAACAAAATCTATGAAAACAAACGGGGGTACTGAGCACGTATCTAAGCCTCCCTCTCCCATGTTCTTTCCTGGAGGTTCCCGTGCTCCCACAAAATTCACACTAGAAGAATCGACTGCCCATGAAGGAATCGCTCATGTCGATCCTCTATCTCTATTGGGAACTCTTCAAACGTCTCCGCATCATTAATGTTTATCATGGCCCAATATATAACATGTGATGTATCATGCATGTTCCTCCTTAGCTACGACACATGGAAAACATTATGCACCTGGTGCATCTATTGGGAAAGAACTAGATGGTACTCCACCTCTCCCACTCACCTGAGAATTGAAAAAGGTCTAATGAACCTCGGAGATAGCTTGACACCATGGCTAAATCTCTGCAATCCTCATCGGGGTGAGACCCGTAGGAAGACATGGTATCCCTCCTCGAACTCCAAGGGCCTCCATCTTCTGTCAGCATAATACTTCTGCTGGATCAGTGTAGTCTTCATCTTCTCTTGAATGATCTATACCTTCCCATTATTAGTCCGTACCAACTCTAGACCCATAAGTGCTAACTCCCCAGGGTTTGTCTAGCATAGAGGTGATCTTAATTGTCTCCCATATTGGGCCTCAAATTGTGCCATTCTGACGGTGGAGTGATAAATATTGTTGTATGTGAAATCCTCCAGGGGTAGGGGTCCTCCCAACTGTAGCAAAAAACAAGGACGCAATCATGAATCATTTCCTCATGCATTTGTATGGTCCACTTTTTCTGACCATATTTCTGAGGATGAAAAGTGGTGCTCAAGTGTAGCTGAGTCCCAAACACCTTATGTAATATCATCCACAACTGTGATGTAAAACAAGCATCTCAATCTAAATTGATCATATAGGGCACCGCGTGAAGCTGTAAAATCTCTTATACATAGAGGAATCACATTCCCACTATTAATCCCTACTCTCTGATGGATAGGAAGTGGGCTGACTTGGTGAGTCAGCCAATGATCACATAGAATGATTCATGGCCCCTGGATGTATATGGTAACTTTATCACAAATTCCATAGAGATTCCATCCCACTTCCACTCTGGGACCTCAACTGGCTGAGTCAAGCCTGTTGGATCCTAGTGCTCATCCATCACTTTAAGATAATTGAGGAATTGTGAAATAAAATCTGCAACTCCTTTCTTCATCACTAGCCACTAGAACAGATGCTAGAAGTTCAGGTATATCTTCACCACACCATGATATGCAACCAAAGGGGATGTGTGGAACTCCCTCAGCAACTCACCTCGTAGAATCATTGGCACCATGGTATGTATTATGAAGGTGATGACGTTCTCCCCACCTTCAGAAGATCCTTTAAAAGCCTGCCCTGAGGATATCTGAGCATGTCAGGTCTCTTAGTCAATGTCCCAAAGTTGTGCCTCCCTGACTTGTTGAAGAAGGGGGGTGTGACTGTCATAGACTAGAGGTAAGCTGCTCCATCATTATTAACGAAGGATAACTGCAACATGGAAAATTTCTCTGTCCCCTCACTCAGCAAGTGTAGACCAGACCTCATTCTAAGTGGGTATTCTACTATGTTTTCCCTTCCTACGAGTGTATACCATCTCAAATACATAGTCCTAGTGTTGCTCCATCCATTATTGTTGTCCCAGGTTTAGGTCCTTTTGTAATAAGATATACCTGAGGCTCTTGTGATCGAGGAAGAAAGTAAACCATTCTCCAAACTATACACTCAACTCCCAGAGCTCTGTGGGATCCATCTGATATGTAGTTGTAGATATTGGTGTTTTCCTTGGGTATAATCTGATGAAGAAGTTCATCTATCTATGTGGAGGTAATCCTGGAAACAACTAATGAAAGGATGTTCCCAAACTCGGCAACTTTTAGTGGGAAAAAAAACATAAAACACCAGCTGCCACGAGGGTAAGGTTGGTTGATTCAAGAGTGATCGGCTACACCCTCCTATACATGAGTTTATCTCGTGCTACCTAGCTTTTGATTTTTTATTGACTAAAGAAAACCTCATTCCAATGTTGTAGATATACCACAACCTTTTTGACTAAAATTGTAAATCTGAGCAAGAATTGTGGATGAACAGTCCACACCCAGACTAACATCGTAAGGCATTGACAATGCCACCAAGAGGATCCAACAAATCTCTTTCCTCCAGGGTCAAATCCCACAATCGATGTAAGTGTTATTATCAATTCTCCTCTCATAAGTATCACCAAACATATGGTTTAAGTCAATGGTTTAACCATAAACTATAGGTCTTGAACAAGATGCATGATATGAAGGAAATATTACTACCTATATCTATTAATTATGACAGCTTGTAGTAGAAACAAACCGTACCTTGAATCATTCTTGGATCCCTTGGGTCACACTCCTTGACTACATGATGCTACTCTATTCCCCTATCCTCATGCTCCCTAATCATGGGAGGGGCACATTGGGGTGATGGTTGTAACATGTCGAAATGTGTACCACTTATTGCTACTCTCTTAGCTCCTCTTCCATGTATTCTTCAACATAGATTCATCTATACCTATCACTTTTTCTTCTTGAAACATTTTACATGTCCAGGTCTTTGATACTAACATCAGTTTCCATCTTTACCTCTGTTAACATTAACTAGATGTATCTACTCAGTCAAAGAACATTAAACCACTAAGTTTCTCTCTATAATCCTAACACCAATAGGAATGCACAGAGGAATAGTGATGGGTTAGATGTCCCTAAACACATATCACTCAAAGGTCAAAGCCATAAAGCACTGGTCGTATCGTATACATCGAGTACCTGGAATGGACAGTACACCTCGAAGAATACTCAGTTACTGACATGTTGTCCTGTAAAAACAGTAGAAGCTCTTGGGAACACAAACCCCCTTAGCTTTTGATGGACAGAGACCCCCTTCTCTAAGGGAGGTTCTAAAGCTCTCTCAATGTAAAATTTCACATCATCGTAAGATAGGGGTAATCTAATCCCTTTCATCAGCCTGCTGAGACACATATAATGCATAGTGCTACAACTACCATCATATATAATGGTTCCCTAACTATATGGAATCTCGATCACCACCTCAAGCCAGTCCTTAGCCTCCTGGGAGTCGGTCTAGCCTCGAAACCTGAGGGGTAACTATCACTGAAACTCATGTAAAGAACTAATCCTGCATGTTTCATATACTAGTATCAACGGTAGTAACTGCTGACCATTGGGCAGTGGTATCGCTGGCACATCGCCCGAAGGTACTAACTTGGGAAACAATCATTGTACTGAAGCCTCATCACATTGTGGACCATCCTTATGGTCATGCATTGGAATACTAGATCGCTGGCTGCATGGAGGGATATTGAAAGAGAATCAAGATGAACCACGATCAATTAGTTATACCCGGAGAGCTTACTCAAAATAGATCAAAAGAACATTTCAAAAACACACTCAATCAGGGTTTTTGTGTACCAAGTTGGAAAAACGAATTCAGGGTCCTGGTGTATGGATACGTCGGCCACCTCACCAAATCTAGACTCCCTAGGCTGAAATACGAACTCATGACACTTAACACTATTTCTTCATTGAAAACATAGAGTCTTAGTTCTTCTGGTAGAACTGGCCTACCTTTGATACCACTTTGTTACAACCTGTCCCCTAGGGCTAGTGTTATGACTACCCCAAACTCACCTTTCGTAGGCCATGGGTTGGTGACTAGTACCAGAATGGAATAAACCTAAAATGGAAAGGCATTGGATCAAAACCTGTACACACATAGACAAGGCACACTGTGCACAAGAAAACACAATGGAAGAAGAATGGTACAATGACTACTAAAAACCACCGCTGAGTGTAAAAGTATGTTCTGAAAGTAAAATGGACAGAATACCAGCTCAACTTAAATGGAAGTATAAAAAAAGGAAAAACGGCTCATTACATCAACCTCCAAGGATCCTACCTGAAGGGTAGGTACAACTCGTCATTGCGGCTCCCCATGTCAACCGATCACCTCCCCACACCATCTGTCAATTACATCTGAGTATCATCAAGCCCTGACTCTTCAAGACTCAGTCAAGCTATCTTCTGTCTACACAAGACTCAACAAGGTGTAGAAAAAAACATGCAGGTGTGAGTATACCAATACTCAGTAGGGACCCTAGGACCCTCGAAGGTCTCCCATAATTCCATAAAGGAAATACCACATATCATGATCTTAATAACATATCACAAAGAAAAAGATAGCTCACACTAGGTATAACATAAGTAAAGAAGTACATATTCTTAATCATAAAGATATATCATTTTATTCTTTCATGAGGCTCTACTGCCGGTGCTAATCCAAAAATGATCGCTTGGTGCTGATCTGTAAAGGATCGCTCAGTGCTGATCCTCATAGTATTTCTATTCATTCTTCGCATCTCATCAAGCCACTGGATTCCCACACAAAGCACACTTGATTCCAGGAGGATCCACTCTAGATACCCCAAAATTGACTTACATGGACATTACATTACTTTTGCGGAATACTTAATACATCACAAAAACCAACACTCAAGGATCATAATACTTTAGTGTCTTTGGAAACTCGGAACATAATCTTCTAATCATGGTGAAAGATCTTTAACATCTCCCATAACGATCTTCCCCTTTGCTTTTCTTACCTAAAACCATTCTTTATATCCTGGGGAAAAGAAATAATAATAAGGGTGAGCTCAAATCCTCAGTAAGGGTAAGCATGGAGAAAATAAAACAAACCATATACATTTGAACTTAAAACATGAACATAATGTTTAAACAACAAAATCTTGAGTGATGACATAAATCATGGAATTACATAATGCATAGATCATTATGGTACATAAATCATGATAAAATAGCATCGAAATAAAACATGTTATTGTGGAAAACCATTAATCACTTGATATGATTTCCATAGTAGCCAAGGCATTGATTCCAAGACCATGTTAGTGGACAAATTCCCTTTCTGAATCGAGTTCACTCCTCATTCTAGTCTTATATCACTGAACCGGATTAACTTACCATTCCATCCATGTCTATCTCATGAGACATAAATCTTTACCCAATGAATTGGTGGGAGATAAAGGTCCCACCCATCTCATAATGAAATCATTCTTTCGTGTGCCACAAAATCATATATGATACATCATAGCATAACACATGTAATAGAATGGGATTCTTAAACATCATGCCATCATAACAAAATCCATAAAAAATGGATATCATTTCATCACAAGAAGAATAAAACCATGTAAATAATGGATACATTATACTTGAAACATAAACAAGCTAAATAATGTCATCATAGATGGAAAATAGTTTTGATAAAACACTTGAAATGAATTCTTGAGGAAAATATATTTTCTTCTTCAAAATCATATTATTTTCACAAAATTCCATGAAATTTTAAAATAAAATGGTTATGTTGAAAATAATCTTGCAATATTGTAGAGTAATCTTCATGAAAACAAGGCATTATGAAATCATAAAAATCTATTCACGTCGTATAATTTAAAAATAACATTCTCCTTGTACTTTTGTCGGAAAAGTCAAAAAGTTCCCCGTGTGGTAAACAAAAGTAAGATTCCTTTCATAACATGTGCTAAAATTTAAAAATGGGTAAAAATGACTTTAAACATACATGACATTTTTTTAGAAAACATGGGCATGTATGATAACAATAACCCCAGTAAATACTTACAAATAAGCAATCTTGGATAAATATGAGATTGGAATAGTTATACGTTACCTTATGTCTGATATGCTTCGTATGTATCTAAACCTCTTGTATAATGATTTATATAATGTCATTGACTTATTAAAGAATCATATTCATTGTTATGATATCATATATGGTTCACTTATGACTTTATATTACCCATTCATTTGTAAATTTAATGTTAATGCAGTGTTTTGGGTAAAAGTGTTTCATTTATCGTACCTCTTTCGATTTATTGTTCTTTCTATTATTACTCATATCCTGATTTACTTAATTCTAGAATGTAAAACATTATTTATATATAATATATATTAATCATATAAATATATATTATAGATCGATAAATGGAATGAAATACATCGTTCATGCAGAAGGTAGGCCGTACGTACGCCTGGACGCGATTTTCATTTTCTTATTGAAGTGAATGAAATTAAGTAGATGACTTACAGATATATATACATAAATCCAGTAGCATTATTTTGTCATATATTCCATTATTATTATTTATATATATTTTATAATCATTCATTAATGGTTATCATGGAGAATGAATCTAATCGCATTGTGGAGACGGTAATCTGTACGTACGCACGAGCGATGATATCGTTCCCATAATTATTGAATAGAATTGGAGTGGATGATATAATATCTCAGAATCAGTATGATGTTTATAATAATCATATATAGTTATTATTTAAACCATTATACCCATCCAAGTAAGGTGATGGTGGAAAAACTGATTACACCACAGCGTGGAAACGGTATTCTGTTGGTACACATGCGTGGTGATTTCATTTTCCGTAGGATGGATAGAAGCTGAAATGGGGTTGTTTCATATTTATAATATCATATCAGTATATTATTGATACTAATTATATTACTTTACAATGAAACAAATAAAGAATAATAATTTGAAGAGGAAAGAAACATGAAAGAATCGGTAGAAGAGATTACCTCTTCTTCGACGCACCACTTTGAAGCTTCTTCTTGAAGGACTAGAGCTGGTATTTTGAGAATTCCAGAACCTCCAAAATGTTTCTAGGGACGTTTAGGAGAGAAATGGTCAGGTTTTGGCTGAGCATGAAGGCTCAATGTTTTCTGAAGAGGGTATGGAGGAGGTTCCCTTTTATAAGGGAGGAGAGGGACACCTTTGTAAACCTCAAAAATATTAATTTATAATAAATCAAACCCCACTTAAAACCCTCAAAAAATGACTCATACCAGAAGATTAGATGATATAGGGTTGTAATCCCATCAGCCAATAAAATTTAGGCAAGTTGGAAATTTATTTTAAACCTTATCAACTTGATTTATCCTTATTTAATATAATTAATTTCATTTGTTGTAATAATATTCTAAATATTAAATTGTTATAAATAATTACTTATGTGTTGTGAACTGTCCATAATTGGATATTTATGAAATTTTCGACGATATAAATTTTAATTTATAATTTTTAAATATTTTTGTGATTTTTAAACAATTTTATATTATGTTAATTGTTATAAAATAACAATAGTGTCAATTTTGACACTATTCATTTATTTGAATTTAAATAAAATCCACACCGAATATATGCTCGAAAAAAAATATTTAATAGATTCATAACATGTCATATTTATCTAGAAAATTCGTGTATCATATTAAATATTTCATCAAATATTTATTTTAATATTTTTAATACCATTTATTTGATATTTCAATCAATAAATTAATTTCAACATCACTATTGTGTCACATTTAATGATAATTATTTAATCCCTAAAAATTATAAATAAATTTACATGATATATATATTTTTATTAGCTTTCTGGAGACTATTTAGGTTCAAAGTTTCATAAATTTTATCACTAAATTAAAATTATTGAACTTAAAAGATTTAAGAGAGTGACATGTTGTCACATTCTTTAGTTTTAATAATAATTACATCATTTTCATGGTCAATGGTCTATGAAATGAATATATTCTGACCCTTAGGTGATATGGGTCGACTTTTATTAATCCAACATAATTTTGGAAAGTGTTAGGATAATTTTACAATCATATTTTTACCCTTATTTACCATATTTACCATTAACTGTATTAAATAAAAATAACCATACTTACTATTCATAATATCAAAAAAATAAAAGTAACCTATTAACATAATTTGGACCCACTGAATTAAAATATTGAATCCATTTTTCAAAATTCAAAACACAGAAGATACAGTAATTAATTTAAAATTTATCATGTTGTTAAGAAAATGGGTTTTAAAAGTTAAAACATTATTAAAGATTGAAATGTTTTTACCTATGAATTCAATATAAAATTAATGGTAACTACGTGTATTATATTAAATGTTAAAAATATATTCTATTTATACTTTTAAACCATTCAATATTATAATTTAACCATTTAAATTATCCTGATGAAAAAAGTTGTTTTAAATTAAAATTTAGCGTATTTTTACTATTCATCAAAATAAGAAACTTATCAGAAAAATATTGAAAATTTATCCAAAGTAAATTTTTATATCCTGATTCCAAAGAAAAATTTTATATTTTCAATTTGAACTTATAAACATGTCAAAACTAGATTTAATGTGGATGCGCCATCAAAAGGCGGCAAAACTGTATTTTTAAAAAAATACTTATTTTCCCCAAAATTTTTATTTTGTTCTCATACCATGTTCTAGAAAATGGGTAAGATGAATAATAATGTTATAAAATTTAATATGTAGTTAACAATATTCAGAACATCTAGTCCATAATAATATTATAACAATATATCATTGTTTAGTGAAACCCAGTATTGCGTACTACGCACGCTATCGAGGAAGGTCGTGATTGCGTATAATGCAAGCCAAGCCAGGGATGCGTGTAGTGAAAGCTCCATTTGTTGTTTCATATAACATAATTAAAAACTTATTTCATTTATACATTAAACAAAATCTATACTTAATGTTGTGTAGAATAATTTCTACAAAACGAACTTGAAATTGTGTGTAACAAGATCCAAGAATAGTGTTGCATATACTGCAAGCTAATACGGTGTTGCATATAGAACAAGCTAATTTTGGTGTAGTGTACGAAAAAATGCATCAATGAAATTAAAATGAATAATTCTCATAAAATCTCAGGTTGTTACATTCTACCCCCCATAAAATGAATTTCTCCCTCGAAATTCTTCATGGTTAAAAATGGTTTACTACTTGAAATTTTCTTTCATAGAAACCCAAATCGTAAAAAAGAATACTAAAACATAATTTTAAAAAGTTAAGTATAAACCATATCAGTTACCCAAATTAACTCATCGTTGGGTTTCCACATAGGACAACATAGTTGAAAATATGGATATGGAAGAGAAACCTAACCATCATGTTCTGATGGAGATTGGTAGAGAACATGACTGTGAAAAATCCAATAATAACCAAGACATAAATTTGTGATGATCTAAGGTACCATCTGATTCATCTGAAATGAAGAAACTAGGAAAACATTTTTGGTTTTCAAGATCATTTCCATAAATTTGAAGAATTTGAATTTGAATAAATACTTACTTTATTTTGTTATATTCTCACTATTGCTCATGTCTTGAACAATTTCCACTTTATCTCTTAAAGAAATAAAGTTGAATTTGTCATTCTTGAAGTGTTAGCAGATTATGTGCTAGAATTATGGGACATTCCATCTATCTCAAACAAAAGGATAGAAAAAGTTATCAAATATACATAAGTCCATCTATGGTGAGGTTAATCGTATATGATTCCAAAAATGGACTTATACTTCATCTATCATATTGTTTAATAAAATAAAACTAGTTTCTACTAACCAGGGACTTCCTATAGGCCAGTGGTAGGTGATAAAGGCATGTCGCACATCGGTTGTGAGTTTGATTCCCGCATCTTTGTCTGAAGTGATGGGTTGTCACCTGTCCTACAGGTTATCCTTTTTCTAAAACTATATCATTATAACATTCCATAAATAATATCAAAAAAAGTTCTAGCCTTAAACAATACTAACTTATGTCCAAAATAATCCATTTCAAATATTTAGGCTTATCCAAAATACATTTTTCCAAGCTCATAGTATAAATAAAACAATTACTATAAATGTCATCTACCGAGCATGTGAATACCATCATTTATCCATGATATATCTTGTTGGTCACATTCCAATCATTTGAATACCTTAATCATTTATTCTCTTGAAAAATGAATACCCATTGAACCTTAGTGAAAACATGAATGCTGTCAAAAGTTAACTCTTTCCACATACCAAAATACCAAAATTTCTCTATACTCAAACCATGATATAACTTGGTCCTTATATATTCATTTTGTCTTTATCCCTTCATTATGTTCATATCATCTTTTTTCCAAAAATATTTCAATCACTTCTCATGGATACCGATACCATATAATTATTGAAAACTAATACATAGATATTCCAAAATTCCATGATACCATAAATTAGATTCCATGATACTATTCTAAAATCCCATTACATAAACACTTAATCATTACACAACATCATTTTCATACTCAAAATCACAAATATTGATCTCATGTGACTTCCCTTTATCATTTTCATTAAGAGGTTTCTCATGTCGAACATCATTAACCCTTGGATCAAGGCATTGATTAGCATAATGCCCCATTTCCTTGCACTTGAATCATTAAGGTGTTGGTGGAGAATTCACTGTAGTCTTTTCTCAATTCACATCATTAGCTTCCTTTTTCCCATTTCTTCGATACTCAACTTCCCGATGACCTTCTTTTCCACACATAAAAAATTTTCTAGTACCTTTTAGGAAATATCCACCATGCTTTTTTCCACACTTTGAGCATAAAGAAACATTCATCTTCTTTTCACTGTTGTTCTGATATTTCTCCTCGAACTCCATCTTTCGTTCTTTGTCAAAACCATGAGATGGATATGTAACACCAACTTCTAGTTCTACCTTGATAACACAATTCACAATTTCTTCATAGCTACTGAAGTCTCTTATAGCTAATTCTTTTCAAAGACTTGGTTTTAATCCACTGAAGAATCGATCAACTTTTCTTTCAGTTTGGATGATAAAGCTAGATGCATACCTTGCAAGCCTTGTAAAATTCTCTTCGCATATACCAAAAAAATCATCATCCTTTTTCTCAAGCTCAAGTAACACTATTTCCATCTTTGTTCGAAGAATACGAGGGAAGTACTTATTGAAAAATAAGGTCTTGAAATCATCCCATTCCATGCATTCAATTTCATCTCGGGGCCTTGTATTCTTAATTAGAGTCCACCATTGGTCTGCTTTACCTTATAAATGGTAAATAACCAGAATTTGTTTTTCATGTTCCAAACAGCGAAGTATATAAAATACCTTTTCAATGGTACTGATTCATTGTTCAGCAACAAGTGGATCAAAAGACCCACTGAAAGAAGGTGGATGTTGCCTCATGAAGGACTCAATAGAATATTTTTCCCTTCTCTGCTCATTTGGAAGTCCATAATGATTCATAGCTTGTGTAAGTATAGCAATAAGATTTTGGACTCCATCTCCCATAACGTTGGTTTATTCAGGAGGACAATCATTGAATTGTACATTACATTGATCAAAACGGTTCCTTCGTGTTTCATCCATCGTCTCACACCCAAAAAGAATAGTGTGAGAGGCAAAAATCATGCTAGGGAAAAAACATAATATAGGGGAAGTTCCTTAAATATATAAAATCTTATGTTTAATTCTAAGATTGTTACTATAATTATAGGACTATAACTTATACTTATACTTAACCTTAGGTACATCCCTATAAATACCTTAGAAATATCTCCAGGGATCTCACTAAAGTTTTTTGGATCCTAGTTTCCAAAGGTTAACTAAACCTTTCCTCTAATACCAACTATAGAGAACCCAAACTTGATGTACATGGACATTACATTAGTTTTAAGGAATACTTAATACATAATAAAAACCAACACTCAAGGATCAAAATAGTTTAGTGTCTTTGGAAACTCAGAACATAATCTTCTAATCATGGTGAAAGATCTTCAACATCTCCCATAAATATCTTCCCCTTTGGTTTTCTTATCTAAAACCTTTCTTTATATCGTGGGGAAAATAAAACATATAAAGGTTGATTTCAAATGCTTAGTAAGGGGAATCATGGAGAAAATAAAACAAACCATATACATTTGAACTTAAAAACATGAACATAATGTTTAAACATCAAAATCTTGAGCAATCACATAAAACATGGAACTACATAAGGCATAGATCATAATGGACAATAAATCATGATAAAATAGAATGGGAATAAAACATATAATTATAGGAACCCATTAATCACTAGATATGATTTCCATAGTAGCTAAGGCATTGCTGCCAAGACCGTATTAGTGGACAAAGTCCCTTACTGAATCGATTTCACTCCTCATTCCAGTCTTGTATCACTAAACCGGATTAACTTACCATTCCATCCGTGTATATATCATGAGATATAAATCTTTACCCAATGAATTGGAGGGAGATATAGGCCCCACCCATCTCATAATGATATCATTCATTCGTGTTCCACAAAATCATAAATCATACATCATAGCATAACCCATGTAATAGAATGAGATTCTTAAACATCATGCCATCATAATATAATCCATAAAAAATGGATGTCATTTCATCATAAGAAAAATAACACCATGTAAATAATGGAGACAATATACTTGAAACATAAACATGCTAAATAATGTTATCTTAGATGGAAAATAGTTTTTATAAAACACTTGAAATGAATTCTTGAGGAAAATATCCTTTCTTCTTCAAAATAATTTTCTTTTCACAAAATGTCGTGAAATTTTAAAAGAAAAGGGTTTTGTTGAAAATAATCACGCAATAATGTAGAGAAAGATTCATGAAAATAAGGTGTTATGAAACTATAAAAATCCATTCATGCCATATAAGTTAAAAATAACATTCTCCTCGTACTTTTGTCAGAAAAGTCAAAACATTCCTCGTGTGGTAAAAAAATAAGATTCCTTTCATAAGATGTGGTAAAATATAAAAATGTGTAAAAAGGACTTTAAAAATACATGAAAACAATTTTAGAAAACTTGGGCATGGATGATAAAAATTACCCCAGTAAATACTTACGAATAAAAAATCTCTGATAAGAACGAGATTGGAATAGTTATCCCTTAGTTTATGTCTGAGATGATACGTATATATAAAAACCTCATGTATAATGATTTAAATAATTTCATTGACTTATTAAAGAATCATATTCATTGTTATTATATCATATATGGTTCACTTATGACTTTATATTACCCGTTCTGTTGTAAATTCTATGTTAAAGTAGTGTTTTGGGGAAAAGCGTTTCATTTATCGTACGTGTTTTGACTTGTTGTTCTTGATATTATTACTCATATCCTGATTTACATATTTCCAGAATGTAAAAACCTGATTTATATAAAATATATATTCATCATATGAATATATATTATAGATCGATAAATAGAATGAAATACACCATTTATGGAGACGGTAGGCCGTACGTACGCATGAATGTTGTTTTCGTTTCCTTATTGGATTGAATGAAATTAAGTACATGACATACATATATATATATATACATAAATCCAGTAGAATTATTATGTCATATATTTCATTATTATTCATTATGTATAGTTTATAATCATTCAGCAATGGATAGCATGGAGAATGAATCCCATCGCGTCGTGGAGACAATAATCCGTACATACGCACGAGTGATGATATCATTACCATAATTATTTAATAGAATTGGAGTGGATGATATAATATCTTAGAATCATTATGATTTTTATAATAACCATATTTAGTTATTTTTTAAACCTTTATACTCATCCATATAAGGTGGTGGTGGAAAAACTGATTACACCATGGTGTGGAGACGGTATTCCGAACGTAAGCACGCGCGGTGATTTCGTTTTCCAAAGGATGGATAGAAGGTGAAATGGGGTTGTTTCATTTTTATAATATCATATTTTAATATTATTGATACTCATTTTATTACATTACAATGAAACAACTAAATAATAATATGTTTAAGAAGAAAGAAACTTGAAATAATCAGTAGAAGAGATTACTTCTTCTTCGACACACCTCTTTTAAGCTTCTTCTTAAGGGACTAGAGATGGTATTTTGAGATAAACAGAACCTCCAGAATGTTTCTAGGAAAGTGGAGAAGAGAAATGGTCAGGTTTTGGCAGATCTTGAAGGCTCAAAGTGTTGTGAAAAGGATAGGGAGGTGGTTCCCTTTTATAAGGGAGGAGAGGGGCACCTTTGGAAACCTCAAAAATATTAATTTATAGTAAATAAAACCACAAATAAAAACCTCCAAAAATGACTATTATTCAGAAATTTGATGCGATAGGGTTGTAATTTCATCAACCAATAAAATTAAGACATGTTGGAAATTTATTTTAAACCTTATCAACTTGATTTATCCTTATTTAATCTAATTAATTTTATCTGTGGTAAAAAGATTGTAAATTTTAAATTGTTATAAATAATTACTTATGTGTTGTGAATTGTCCATAATTGTATATATTATGACATTTTCTACCTATATAAATATAAATTTATTATTTTTTAGGTATTTTTCTGATTTTTAATCAATTTTTTATTATGTTATTTTTATAAAATAACAATGGGGTCAATTTTCACACTATTCATTTATTTGATTTTACATAAAATCCACATAGAAGATATGTTTGAACTAAAATATTTAATAGATTCAAAACATGTCATATTTTTCTTTAAAATTAGTGGAGAATATTAAATAGTTAATATAATATTTATTTTAATATTTTTAAAATCATTTATTTGAAATTTCAATCAATAAAATAATTCCAGCATCACTATTGTGTCACCTTTAACGATAATTACTTAATCCCAAAAAATTATAAATAAATTCACATGATATAGATAATGTGATTATATTTCTGGAAAATATTCATGTTCTATGTTTCATTAAGTTTATCACAAAATTAAAATTATTATACTTATAAGATTTAAGAGACTGACATGTTGTCACTTTCATTACTTTTAATAATAATTACCTCATTTTCATGGTCAATGGTCCATTAAATGAATCTATTCAGACCCTGAGGTGATATGGGTCAACTTTTATTACTATAATAGAATTTTGTAATGTTTTAGGGTAATTTTACAATCCTATTTTACCCCTAATTACTCGATTTACCTTTAATTGTAGTAAATAAAAAGTAACGTAGTTACAATTCCTAATATCAAAAAAATAAAAGTAACCTATTAACATAATTTGGACACACTAAATCCAAATATGGAATCCATTTTTCAAAATTCGAAACAAAGAAGTGTAATTAATTAATTTAATATTAATCCTGTCGTTATGAAAATGGGTTTTAAAAGTGAAAACATTGTCAAAGATTAAATGTTTTTACTTATGAATTCAATATAAAAATAATGGTAATGACATGCATTATATTAAATGGTAAAGATATATTATATTTATATTATAAAACCATTCAATATTATAATTTAACCATATAAATTTTCTCGATGAAAAAAAGTTGTTTTTAATTAAAATTTAGCGTATTTTTACTATTCATCAAAATAAGAAACTTATCATAAAAATATAAAAAAATAATCCAAAGTAAATTTTTATATTATGATTCCAAAGAAGAATTTTAGATTGTCAAATTGAACTTATTAACATTTCATATACTAGATTTATAGTGGGTACACCATTAAAAGGTGGCAAAACTGCATTTTTTGAGTAATACTTATTTTACCTGAAAAATTTATTTTGTTCTCATACCATGTTATAGAAAATGTGTATGTTGAATAATAATGTTATAAAATTCAAAATGTAGTCAATACTATTCATAACGGCTTGTCCATAATAATATTATAATAATATATCGTTATTTAGTGAAACCTGGTATTGCGTATTAAACACGCTATCGAGGAAGGTCGTGATTGTGTGTAATACAAGGCAAGCCAGGGATGCGTGTAGTGCAAGCTACCTTTACTGTTGTGTATAACATAATTCAAAACTTATTTCATTTATAAATTAAACAAAATCTATACTTAATGTTGCGTAGAATAATTTCTACAAAACGAACTTGAAATTGTGTGTAACAGGAGCCAAGAATAGTGTTGTGTTTACTGCAAGCTAATACAATGTTGTGTATAGAACAAGCTAATTTTGTTGTAGCGTACAACATAAGACATCAATGAAATTAAAAAGAATAATTCTCATAAAATATTGGGTTGTTACATCCACTCCTCAAGCCATCGGTAATATTTCAACCAGCATGAAGTCCCACTAAGAAGTAACCTGATTAACTGCCATGTCATAAGAGTTCCAACATAACAAATAGCATGTCAACCTGACACTTGGTCTGAAAGTTATAAGCATTTTAGTGTCGAGTACCCAGTTTGATTTGGGTATGATCCAACCCATCCAAACTCCAAATTTCCTTGAAACTCACTTGATTTATCTCAAAAGGACCACCTTGTGCTAAGGGTTCTAGCACTGCTGAAGGATTGTCAAACAGACGTTCAGTTTAGTAGATACGCCAATTTAATCATAACTGAGATGAAAAGGGTATGGGCCTGGTCTGACTCGGTCGAACCGACCCGAACCAGTCCAATGGGCTCGGCCCAGTTCGGTTGGTCCTGGTCTAGCCCGCTGGGCCACGGGATCAGCCCGATGGCCACAGTTTAGGACTTCTGGGCAGCTGGTTCGGCCTGGCCCACCCAGTTAGCGCGCGGCTGGGCGGGTTATGGAAACACCTATCCTACTGATCGGGTGGGGTGTCCGCTCTACTTCTTGTATGGCTAAGCCATTTGGTTTTTTAATGTGGCTACATCAGATAGCGCCACACCACTTGGTCAGTCCACTCAGACCAGTCACCCGTAGGACTCGCAGGGCATGGGTCCGCCCTCCACTACAGTAAGAAGCCACGACCTTCCTATATGGCGTGTTGTCGTAGCGTTCCACCATTGTAAACTCAGTCGACATCTTCCAGCAGCCATTGTCCTCCGTAGTGCATTAGGGCACCGCCTCTTCTTCGTGACCAGCATGTGTCTGCCACCTCCTTCTCCGTTTGTCCACACTATCATGTCGGTGAAGCTTCTGTGGGCCTTCTGAGAAGCGAGGGTGATCTATTTCCTCTACTGACTACTCTTACGGGACACTCGGGATGCTTACATCACTGCATGGATCCCGGTTTGGCCTTTCTGCATTGTTTCATAGTCACCCATGAAGAAACTCAAGAAAACCAAGAACGGTGGAGGGTATGGGCCTTGTTAATTCGGCCCGTTCACTCCGCATTAGTATTATAACATGTGAATGATTATTTAATCTTAAAAATACCCATAATGAAATCTCGAATTATCCTCCCACATTAAATAAAGAAACAGGGTTCAACCCATTGGTTGGGTGATTCTTGTTTTTCATAATATTCAAGAATAGGTAAAAGGAGCAATTAAGTACAAAACCCACTACCTCAAGCTCATTAAAAGTCATTTTGGACAATGAATGAGTATCCACAACAGAGGTTGTTACAGACGAAGGATAAAGTTCATGTTGTTTGGCACTCATCGTTGAAGCCTCTAACGGTCGTCAAAGCCTCATTCTAGGTTAGTGGAATACGTCGTGGCCCTTCGTTAGAGGTTCCTCTATTGAGTTCCAAAAACCCCTTCTTAAGAATCGTTTCATTAGAAGAAAGAGAGGATTGACAAACCACGCAATTAATGAGTTTCATTAATGAATTAACTTAGTGAACCTATTAATTCTCCCAATGGTGTGGTTACAAAACCAAGTGTAACCAACCATTCAATTGTCTAATAACCTAGTTTTCCTGCCACTGTTTCTCAACAGTTACAAGAAATAACAATATAACTCATCAAGTTATTTTATTATTTTTTTGTGAAGTCCAAAATTTAACATTTTCATCCGACCCTTTATAGTCAAATTTAATTGTAACATCCTGGTTCTGGAAACCACCCAGAGGCACCCCATACCCGGTTGGTCACATGGACTCAAGCGCGTTTACCCGAATGCTAGAGGCTTCCAACTAGCTGTGAGGGCCGTTGGTGTGATAATGGGGAATTTATACCCTCATTGGTTGTGTAACATAATAGAATAAAGCAACAGTAAAAGTGGAAGAAGAAATAATCCATACAAAATTAAACAGCACAAGACTAGAAAATAATAAACTAGAGCACACATTTATTTATATGAATGATGCATGATAAATATGTCAAGTAAAGCATCCTAAAAAATCAAAATGCTGGAATACAACAGTACTAAACCCATATAAAAAAGAAATCTTGTAAACAACTCTTCGGTATTGCAAGACATAGCTTGGTCCCATTCTCTCCTGATCCACAACAAATCATGTACCTGGAGTAGATGGGTGCTTGCCCTTATCTATACCTGCAGAAATATAATCTATTTGGGCCCAAAAACATGGCCCAAATAGGCTGTGAGACTAAATCCCAGTAGGAAACCACCACGTTATATATGCCTAATAGTCAGTGAAAATATGGCATGCAGCAAGCAAATAAATGCTGTAAACAAGTAAGTAACCAAGGTAAACAATTCATAGTTTCAATGCATTCAGTGTCATATATTAAGAAACAGCTAAAAAAGTTGGGAATCACAAATAGGTAACCCTCTGGGGAGTACTCACATTTTATCCCCTATGGTCCTACCTAGCAACTCAATCAACCTTCTGTACAGTACACTCAGTCTAACCCCTTTGGTTCAGTTTAAGCATAGACTATCTGAGGAATCACTCACCGTCAATTACTCATATAGTCTCGTATTGGTAACTAAAGGTGTTATGGGGAATCCATCAACATCTATTCCCCCTCTGGCCCACGTTGAGGATCTAAAGGCATTCTGGGGAAGAACATACATCAATTCCCCCTATGGTCTCGCAACGTAAGTAAAACAGACACTCTGAAAAATCCCTTACGTCTATTCTCCCTAGGGTCTATACACCAGGTTCTCACGACCCTCTGTAAGTCAAGAATGTATATCAGTGCATATCTGCCAAAGTAAACCGCAAGAACTACTTGGCTAGTAGACTACAGCATAACAACATGTTAGGATACAAACACTTCATCCTACTGTACTATACATGGGAGGTAAATAGCAGCCTAACAGGAAACCTAGACCCAACGGTCAAAACAGGCAATCATGAAAGGGAAATCACATCAAAATCATAGCAATTAACCCTATTCAAATCTATTATCATCCACTGAAGAATAAAAGCATAGAAGAAAAACAATGGGGCTAAAAAGGTAAAGGTGCAATACCTCTTTCATTGGTATTGGCGATTTTGCACATATTACTCAAATAATTTTTACGTAAAGGCACAAACCACATACCTTGACATTGGGAGATCGATATACTTGTGTCTCGGGGAATTAATCACTTTAGAACTCTGAGTATCTTCAAAAACATTTAAAACTTTCAACATAGAATAACTTGTGAAGGAGGAGGAATTGGGAAATGAAGCTCAAGAAGAAGAGAGAGCTTACCGAGGCAATCCCAACGCAATCGATGGCTGAAGAATCGGAGTTCGGATGCTTGGTCGGGGGGTCGGAGGAGTATCATGGTCGTACGAGAGCTCTCGGGAAAACGAAACCTTGAAGAATACCTTTCTGGAAATTAGATGCGGCCCCGATACGTTTAATGAAAAAAAAAATACATTGTGTGAACTTTTGATGTACACAGTGTGTACTTTCCTTTTTGTAATCTTCTTTAGGTGGCCTCTAGGTCACCCCCACTTGGTCACATGTGTGGACATCACACGGCCTCATACGGGAACCCAGTACATCGTGTGTACTCATAGAGTACGTGGCGTGTACTTTAGAAATTTCCCGAAATTCCTTGATTTCTCAAAAACGACCAGAAGAAAGAAAACATACATGAAAAAAAGATATGGGTTCTTACAAACTTCCCCCCTTAAAGGAATTCATCCCCTAATTTCTCTAGCAAAGCGACATAGAAGAAGAAACCCCGAATGGCTCTAGCCACTGTGCTCGTACATCGGTCTCCCTCCCGCAAGTCTCATCTTGTACTCACCCGAGCTGCCATATCACTCATATCATAGGGACAGACCGTCCACAGAGAACCTGTGTACTTCGATTAACGATCTAGATACGATGCTCCTAGAATGATGCATCCACATCCAAATCAACCTCCTCGGGATGGAAAACATGAGAGAGGTCTGAGAAGTAACGTCAAAGCTAAGAAATTTGGAAGACGTCGTGCATATCTTGGTACCTCTGAGGTAACTACAACCGATAGGAAACCGGCCCAACTCCCTCCAACACCTCAAAAATCCTGACGTATCTCAATGAAAGATTAACATGTCTCATAATCCTCTTATGTACCAACCTCGGTGTGACACATAAAAAAACCCGACCTCCAACCGCGAACTCCAGAAGTCGTCTCTGTTGATCAGAATAAGACTTTTATTGAGACTGTGTAGTAGCCATCCCCTCCCTAATCAACTCGATCTGCTCTAAGGTCTCCTGAACAAGACAAGGTCCAAGCATAGCTGCCTCTCCTGCATCTAGAAAATATAATGTTAATTGGCATGGCGTACCATAAAAAACATTATAAGGTACCATCTAAATAGTTTCTTCAAAACTATTATTATAGTAAAACACCACAAGAGGTATATACTTCTCCCAAGAACCTCCAAAATCTAGGATGCATGCACGAATCATGTCCTCAAGAACTTGAATTGTATGCTCATACTTGCTATCTATCTGGGGAAGGAAAGTTTTACTCAAAATCACATGTGTAACCAAAGATTTATAAGCCCCTGGCAGACCCTAGAAGTAAAAAGGGCATCCCAATCTGAAGCAATGGATTGTGGAACTCCATGAAAACGTACAATCTCTCAGATGTAAAACCTTCATCGATCTTCCAAACTGAAGGACTACCAGATTGGAAATAAGTGATCAACCTTTATGAGTCTATCGATGAAAACCCAAACACTATCATTCCTTGAGGAAACCTCAAAAAACCTATCACTAAATCCACTGCGACATCATTCCACTTCAACTCAGAATTGGGTAATTGCTACAAAAGCCCTTCTAGTCACTAATGCTTCGCCTTCACCTCCTGACAGGTGTAACACCTCATAATGAAACCAGAAACATCGCTCTTCATACCTGGCCACCAATACTGATGGTGTAGATCACGATACATCTTGGTGACACTAGTATGAACCACCAAAACTGGGGAATGAAAGTCCCGCATCATAGCCTCTTGTATGTCTACTGAAACCCATACAAGGCCATGAAAATGCAAGATCTCATCCTCACATATGGCTTATCTAGGAATATGGTCCACTCTTGACATGCTTTCCGGTAGGACTAGACCTTCATAATATAATATCTTCCTCATTCTCACTCGATCAAGAAGGGTAGAGGTAATATTTACAGAAGAAAAAAGTCTATTGTTGTCTATCATGCACCTCCAAATCCATCTCAGAGAATAGAGCCATAAGCTTCCACTCGCTACTGTCCCCCTGAACTACCTATATATGAGTCCTCCTACTCAGTGCATCAGCCACTGTGCTTCCTTTCCCAAGAGTATAGGAAAGATCAAAGTCAAAAGACTGAAGATACTCAACCCACCTTCACTATATCAAATTCATGTCACACTGAGTGAAGATATACTTGAGACTTTTTTGGTCCGTGAAAACCACAAAATGTTATCCCAATAGATAATGTCTCTAAAATCATAAGGCATGAACAACCACAGCCAACTCAAGATCGTGCGTCGGGTAATTCCTCTCATGTGGCGTCAACTACCGAGACCTGTATGCAATGAATTTTTCTTCCTACATGAGCACTACTCCAAAACTGATACCAGATGCATCACAGTACACAGTATAGATATTTCCTGGCTCTGAAAAAACTAGTATCAGTGCTGAATCCAGCCTCCCTTTCAGCTCATGAAAGGATGACTCACAAGAATATGACAACAAGAACTTTGAACCCTCCATATTCAGGCCTATCAATGGCGCTACTATGAATGAGAAGTCATGTATGAAACATCTGTAGTATCCATTTATCCCTAGAAAACTCTGTACCTCAAAAACGTTCTTCAGATACACCCAGGAAACTACTTCTCTCACTTTTTCTGGGTCGACTAATACTCATGTCTTTGAGATTACATGACCCAAGAAATGAATCTAGTCCATCCAAAATTATAATGTTGAGATCTTACCACATAATTGATGGTCTCTCGGTGTACTCAAAATGATCTCAATATGGGTAGCATGGTCATGTTGAGTGTGAGAGTACACCAAGATATCATCCACGAAGACCACCATGAAGAAATCAATGTATGGATGGAACACTCAGTTCATTATTTCCAGGAAAACTACAGGCGCATTCGTGTGATAGGACTATATCACCATATAATCATATCGACCATACCTACTCTGGAAGGCTGTGAGAGCTATATCGGAAGGTCTAACGTGAAACAGAGGATAACCAGACCTTAAGTCAATCATTGAGAACACTCAGGCTCCTCAAATATGATCAAAGAGATCATCAATTATCGGCAAGGGATATCGGTTCTTGGCTGTTAACTGGTTCGACTTCTGATAATCCACACAAAGCCTGAGGGTACCATCTGCATTCTTCGCAAACAGGACAGGAGATCCCCTCGAAGATGTATGGGGTCGGATGAAACCCTTTCCATGCAACACCTCTAACTGCTTATTGAGCTCCTATAACTCTATTGTAGTCATCCTATAATGAGAAATGGACACCAGATCCACTCCTGGAATGAGCTCAATAGAAAAGTCTACCTCTCTCTCTAGATGAAAACCTGGAAATTAATCTGTAAAGACGTCCTTGAAATGATCCAACACTGGAGAAAAGTCTAACTGTGAATTCCCCTGGTCATCCAGATATAGACGAGAAATAAGGGCTATAACTCCTCTGAACCCATGATGCTTGGATCCTTCTATGCTCATTTGGACATCCCACTCACCCTTATGAAGAAAAGATCTTCCCTCTGGTGATGTGAAACTAACCCTATGGTGATATAAATCGATGACTGCCTGAATGGGAACTAACCAGTCCATTCCGAGAATAAAATCATAGCTCGTCATCTCTAGGACATAAAGGTCCCATAAGAAGTGACACCCACCAACCTCTATATGGCACTCCTTGCACTGACATACACTCTCCATTCTAGTCCCAAACGGAGTGTCTAGTGTCAAGATATCATGATAGGAAAAAATTCAGATCCCAAGGCTCTCCAAAACTGCAAAAGATATAAATCTATAGGAAGCCCCTATATCTAAAAGAGAAGCAACTAAAAATTAGGCTACTAAGATCGTACCTCACGCTATAGAGGTTCCAGGATCCTGATCCTATTGGGCCTACTCCACTGAAAAAGTCTAACCAATACCATAGCCCTGTGACCCTGTCTGGTCACCCTGTTGTTGCTGAAAACCGGGCGACTGGATACCACTGCCACGACCTCCACCTCGGCATGAACGGTCGGAATAAATCAAGTGCCTAGACCGGTGAGAAAATTGTGGTGCTTCTCCTAAAGGAGGAGTCATAAAAGAACCCCTGTCACCAGCTACTGGATGAAGATTTGACCGAAGTGCTGAAGATGACCCATATAGCCTCTATATCGGCACTCCACTAGGTCTCTTGGTCAATGTGGCCTCATATTCCCGCTCTTCCCGAACTTGTAGCACACCACCTGGATATTAGAAGAAGTGTCTCGCCTCCTCGGATCACCGCACGAAGACTCCCTTCGGAGCTTCCTACTGTTGGTAGGAGGGATACTAACTCTAGATGCTAAGCCACCCTAGCTCACAACTACTGAATCACTTAGATTTCACTTAGCGATCAGTGCCTGGGTTATGATAGAAGTGATACAGGTCAACCAGAATATGTACACCTATGATCGGATGTCATGCCTCAGACCATCCTTGAACTTCCTTGATAGGAATAACTCATCACCTTCCGGATTAGTTATGAAGCGCTGAAGTTAGGTGAAGTGAGAGGAATACTCCATAACTGAAAGAGTACCCTAATCCAGACACATAAACTCTCGGGATCGATTGGCCCTCAAAGTCTCCGGACAGAAGTTGTCATAGAAGGCATGCTAGAACTCATCCCATGACATGACCTACTGGCGTCCAGCCAGTGAGATCACATCCCACCATCTCTTAGCGGAATCCCAAAGCATGTACGTAGCAAGCTTCACCCTCCTCTCTAGAGGCTTCTCCAGATGCTTGAATATAGACAACATGGCTTCTAACAATGACTCTTCATCCTGAGTTCCTTCTTCCCCTATGAAAGTGGGAGAATGTTGCTACTAAAATACCCATGTCAACACTTCCATAGATGGGGCAAGATGCGGTACTCCGTGGAAGGTATGCATGAACCTCGTGATGACCTCTCAGAACTGTGCATCAGCACCTGTGTCTGGAATGTCGGCTAGTACCAAGACTGACACAACTTGAGGATCTTCCAGGATCCCTTTATTAGTCATGTCTAGTGTCTAATCATTTCCTTGTAACAAGCATACAACTAGAGGAATTCTCTATGGCGTGACTTTTCAAGGTCAAGTGCACATCATAGGTCAAGATCATCAAGGAATAAAAATTGGAAGTGTAAGAAAGGACCAGGAGAAAGAAAACATTCAAGTTTTACAAAACCAGACTACACGGCATGTATAATTACTACATGACATGTTCCCTTAGGACTTTCACATGGGCGTGTAATTATTCCAGAATTGGTCGTGTAACACCCCAAACACATGGCATGTTGTCCTTACACAAGACATGTACATGAATTCTCTTCCCCTGTCTGAGTACTTCTACATGGCTAAGCCACACGTTTCTCCATAGAATAAAAGTATATTCCGTGTTTGTGATAGACATGGTGTGTACGAGGCAAGCTTCACCAACCGGTGTTGTTCGTCACACAGTCGGATACTCAGCTGACACTACAAGGCGTGTTTCATACAGAAACGGCATGTACTAGGAAAGATAACATCGACCCGTGTTATTAGTTACAAGGTCAGATTCCAGCATTAAACTACACCACATGTTTAGATTTGACCTAGTGTGTATAACCATAGATTTTTTGTCTGTGTTGTTAGTCAAATGGGTGGACACATGGTCAACATGACACGGCGTGTACAACCGGTACACTGGGTGTTCCCAAAATAATTTCTCTATACCATGTTTCTGCCCACACGGCCTATGACATGGTTAGAGACTACATGGAGTGTACATAAGGTACAAGTTGTGTACATAAAAAATAGTTGCTTCTCAAACAGAAGAACACATGGTGTGTTATCAAAACTACACAACATGTATTATGGGTTTTTCCAGACAGTAAGCCTCAGAAACAACTTCAGAGCCCAAAAAAACACTAAAAAGATTACCAAAGTGACAAATTCAAATCTGGGAGAGCCCATACTCCCCACAAATCAAATATTGGCATATTATATATGTTATAAATAAGGTAAAAAATTCAATGATCCACCAACTTTTGGTCAATGAGGGTACATAACACCTCGATAACCAATATTTCTCCTTCATTCAAACAAAACCTTACACAAATGATACCCTATCAAATATCAAGTATCCTATCAAGGAAACAATCTCAATAGAATACATCTCTAGCACAACATTGATCACAACAACATGAAATCACTAATGCACCCTACATGGCCCGGTAAGAATGCATGACATGGGATTTCTAGCAAGTGCCTAAATGATGGATGAGATGTAATAGCTGCATCTCATCAGGTTGAAATAGAAACAAAACCTGAATAATGTCAACAATTACATAACAATACATGTGAGTCACCCAACGATGAAAATCAGATCAACTGTAAACTTGCAAAACCCAACAAAATGAAACAAACGAGGTAGATTGGCTTTTCCCGGTACATGGGTTAGCTGCTCCCTGGAAAAACTTTTTACCAAGTCCATATTCTGTCATATCCTCAACTATAGGCTCCAAATAGTAATTCAAATAAATGAAACTCCTATGATACCACTTTGTAATTTCCCAGTTCAAGAAGCCACCCAGAGGTGCCCCGTACCCAGTGGGGCACATGGCCTTAAGCACATTTCTCCGAACACCAGAGGTTGCCAACTAGCAATGAGGGCCTTTGGTGTGATAGTGGAGAAACTAGGCCCTCATTGGTAGAGTAACATAGTGGAAGAAAGGAATATCAAAAGAGGAAGCCGAAATAATCCATACCAAAGTAAATAGGAAAACACTGGAAAATAATAAAATGGAGCACCCATATATATATGTGAATGATGCATGATACATATGTCTAGGAAAGCATAAAAACAAATCACAATGCTGGAATAAAACAGTACTAAACCCAAGTACCAAAGAAATCAAGTAAACAACTCCTCAACATCGCAAACCATTTCTTGGTCCCATGATTTCCAGCTCCATAACAAATAATGTGCCTGAAGTAGTAGGGCGCATACCCTTATCTATACCGGAAACAATATAATATGTTTGGACCCAAACAAAATGGCCCAAACAAGGTGTGAGAATAAATCCCAGTAGGAAATCACCATGACATCTGTTCCTAAAAGTCAGTGAATATATGGCAGGTAGTAAACAAATAAATGCAGTAAACAAGGAAGTACCCAAGGTAAACAATTCACAGTTTTAATGAATTAAGTATCATATATAAAGCAACAACTAACAAAGCACAGAATCACAAACACGTAACCCTCTAAGAAGTACTCACATCATATCCCCTCTATTCCTACGTATCAAGACAAGAAACCCTCTGGGCAGTACACTCAGTCTAACCCCTCTGGTTCAGCTTAAGAAAATACTCTCTGAGGAAGCACTCACTATCAATTCCTCTTATAGTATCATATCGGTAACTAATGGCGCTATTGGGAAGCACTCAACTTTTTTCCCCCTATGGACCATGTTGAGGATATACATAAACTCTAAGGAAGCACTTACATCAATTCCCCATATGATCTCGCATCATAAGTAAAATAGACACTCTGAAGAAGCCCTTACGTCCATTTTTCCTGTCGTCTAAACACTAGGTTCTCATGGCCCAGTTTATGTCAAGAATGTATAGCAGGGCATATCGGATCAAGTAAACCTCAATAAATACTTGTCTATGAGTCTACAGCATAACAGAATGTAAGGATACAAACACCTCATCCTACTATACTAGGCATGGGAGGTAAACAACAGCTTAACAGGCAACCTAGACCCCACGGTCAAAACAGGCAATCTTGTGTGGGAAAGAACTTCCAAAGAATAGCAATTAATCCTATTCACATCAGTTATCATCAACTAAATCATACAAGCATGGCAGGAAAAAAATTGGGATAAAATGGAAAGCGCGCAATACCTAGTTCATGGGTATTGGAAATTTTGCACATATAACTCAAAGACATTTTACAGAAAAGCACAAACCAACTACCTCGGCGATGGGAGATCAATATACTTGAATCTCAGGGCTTGAATCACCATATAATTCCGAAGATCTACAAAAACATCAAAAACGTTCAACGAAGGATAACTTGAGATGGAGGAGGAATTGGGAAATGAAGCTCAAGAAAAAGAGAGAGCTTACCGAGGCAATCCCAACGCAATCAATAGTGGTCGAATCGGATTTCAGATGCTTGGTTAGGTGCTCGGAGGAAGATCATGATCGTACGGGAGATCTCAACTGATTGAATCCTATAATAAGACCTTTCAAGCGATTAGATGTGACCCTAATATGTTTAATTAAAAAAATACCATGTGTGTACTTTTGAAGTACACATCATGTACTTGCATTTTCTATACTCTACTTTAGGTGGCCTTTAGGTCACCCCCACATGGTTGTGTGTGTGGGAATCACACTGATAGAACACGGCCTACTGAAGTGACCTAGTACAAGGTGTGTACTCATAAATTACATGGCGTGTACTTTATAAATTTCCATAAATTCCATTTTTTTTTCAAAAATGACCAGAAGAAAGAAAACATACCTCAAAAGAAGATCTGGGTTCTTACATTAATCTTCACTTCAGTGAATCTCGGCACTGCAAATTCAACGGTTCCCTCAGATCATTAATCCAACCACTTGTTTGAAAGATAGAAATCACCACCCACTTGTGTACTAAATGTACCATAAAAAAGTTAAAAAATTATTAACAGTCACCCTCGACCCGTGCCGGTCATGGTTAGGCTCTGCCTAATAGAAACATGCCCTCGCGAGCTCAATGATACTCTTGGATTTCCTATCCGAGTTACCATTTATGAGTTAAATAATTTAAAAATAAAATAATTCTTACTTAATTATATTATTTATGAAAAAAAACCAACTTCCAATGTTGGCTTGCACCGGAAAAATTCAGAAACTGTCTAAGGAAATCATAACCTCTTGAGCTCAGCAGCGGTCTCATATTTTTAATTCGAGTCATCATTCGTGAGTTAGACACATTTTAAAAATAAAATAATTTTATTTTTTTATTTTATTTATGGTTATTCCATTTTGGGTGTTCATACTTAAGGCATGTGCTAATGAAACTTAAGACATTCCTAGGGTAAACCCTTCATCCTGAAAGCAATTATACCCTTGGATTTCTGATCATGGCACCCTTTTAAGAGTTTTTCTACTTTTTCAAGAAAAATGATCATACACACTTATTAATGCTTACCACTTTTTTAATGGATCATTCCAGTCACTCCGGTGCTCAGAATCATGTGCCATTAATTTTCAGAGACTCGTAATAATTCCATTTAATTAAAAACATTACATGGAATATTCTGGTCTTTACATAAATTGTAAATATATTTAAAAATTACAAAGTCGGTATGATAAAGTATAAAAGTACATAAATTGGCGATTTATTGTAAATTTAACCCATATATGTAAAATATAATGGCCTTTAATACTTAAAATGTTGATACCCCATTTAAAATTAAAATAGAATAATTAAGGGTAAAATTAAATGATATGGTTTAAAATGAAATAAAAATGGGTCTAAAATTATTGTATGAGAATATTTAAAACTATACTCATATTATCTTGGACATAACTAATGTTGGAATATTTTGGATTTTAAAAATAATTTATACTAATTTAATATTGTATGAGTTTCTTAGGGTGTCCCTCACCTCTCATATCAAAAGGTACCCACTCTTCTCTATTAATTACACTTCCAAAAACTTTTGGTTCATCCAATATCTTCCCAAACTCATACTAGAATCCCTCCCCACATTTCCAAAACATTAATTTACGTAGAAAACCATCCTTAGAGTTGTTATGGTGTTCTTCAAATGTGATCAACTGAAGAATATGTATCATTTTATTTAAGTATTTCTATTTTATTCTTATTTCATTTGGTTTCTTATTCATTAAAATTCATATTTAATTCAGTTTCTTATTTATAAAACCATCACGTTTACCTTCATATCCATGGTTACTTTTATTCTTACTAGATCCATCCATTTATTAAACCGAAAATGGTTAGTGTGATTATATCAATAAAATCGTCATATATTATCTTATGATGAAGATAAACACTAAGATATACTTATTCATGTTTTCTCGAACTCATTAAATTTATATAAAATAACTATGAATCATTTTATTATTCTAACAATTTTTGTTATATAGAACTTTTTTCTTATCCTTAAATATCACCCTAACCTATAAAGTTGTCTAAACTCTCCTCTGATACCAACTATAAGGCCTCTACCTTAAACATTATTTAATCACGAGTTAGGTAAATAATTTGACATTCATTCCCATCATGAATCTTTTCATGTTTAGAGATTTAGAGAATTAGGACATAACTCCTAAATAACAACTCAAATATTACAATGTAGAAACTTCTAACCACTACCATTTTTTTATAAAATAGAAATAATGTTTAAAAAGAAACAAGGTTTTGTTTCATGTTTAAACTTAATAACATTTCCTTAATTCCATCCATGACTCTATTATCTCTTATATCCTGTGAAAAACAAATTAAAATGTTGAAAGAGAACAAAAATCTCACTAACGGATACACGAAGAAGAAAAAGTGATAGCCTTATAAAAACATGAAAATCATGAATATATTATCATGAGGTAATGATTTTCACCTTTATGAAGTGGTAAATACTCTTCACTAAATATATGCTCATTTTTTCCATTTTCAATCGTAATTTTACCATAAAACCCATATAAATCCCATAAAACATATAAAGGTAACATGGGACATAATCATACTTAAACAGAATAACTATACAGTCAACCACTAAAAATATCACTCTTAAAAATGGAATAATCATACAACCAACTCCCATACCCAATGAATTAGAGGATATAATGTAACCACCCATCCTTAGATTATCACAGAACCACCCATATTTGGTTTATTACATAGCCACCCATATTTGGTTTGTCACATAACCACCCGCCAAATGTATAAGTACCATTATATAATCATAGAACATAAAAAATTGAAATTATAAACATTTCACTCATAAAAATTCTTTTTCAGTCACAAGAAATAATTTCAAGATATTGAAATAGTCAATACACTTTCAAAACCATTTTCAACAAAAAATATCCCAAAAAGGAATAAGGGAATTATTTTCCATTTTAAAAACATTAATTAATTTAGAGGAATCCAAATATCAAATAACTATTGGAAGTAGAGAATTCATTGTCACCACATACATTAAAAACATTCTTTTATCATTTTGTAGATAAATTTAAACAATTCTTATAAAAGGATTCATTTTGAAATGTAACGCCCCGACCCTAATTACCCAGAGTCAGTGCATTATTAAATAACATTGGCATTATCAAAAGAGATCATGTATAAAAATACTGATTAGTTTAGTAGCCATGGAAGTACTAGATATATACATAAGTTTTAAATTACATCATGAAATAAATAAAAACAACATTTTGTCCCCTTTGAACACACTCTTATACATTGGCCTATCCATGTAGGTTAATAAAAATATACTTCTTCACATCCTAGGAAAAAGAAAACATAAGTAAGGGGTGAGCTCAGATGCTCAGTAGGGATATCAATATAGAAAAAACTATCATAAATAAGAATAAACATTTAATGCAATGTATAAGACTAAAACAATAGCCTTTTAAACATAATATTCTACATAATATTGAAAGTATAAATCAAACAATACCATTTATTTATTCAAATAGATATTATAATAGTCAAATGATCACATGTAATATCAATATCTAATTTCATAATTATGGAATTCATAATGCTGGACATCATAAACACATAGTCAAGGCCTCATGCAAAGAATACAATTAAATATTTTGTCAAGGCCTTATGCCAAAACACTAGTTTGTCTCATGAGACCTACTGATGAATTGAGGAGAAATTGGGAGCTCCATCCATCACTTACTAAGTCAAATTCATTCTTCGTATGAAAAGGTTGAAACATAATATAAACATTCATATTGAAATTAGCATATGAAATTTCAATATGTTAACCACAAATCATGAATGGTATGAAAAATATAACATCCACAGTCAAACATAACTCATTCAAAAAAATATATAATATTTTAATCTAATTAATAAAGCTCAATAAAGAATAAAATAAAATTATGGATACTAACATAGATGAAAATAATTAGTAAAACTATTTGTGATAAATATCCCCTTTTCTTGAAAACATTTAAAAGTTGCACTATGTATCAAAGAAGTCATTGAGAATAGATTTTTGAATAAAAGTGTCTCATAAGACATTGAATCTTTTGAATGAAATTTTAATTTTAAAACATTAATGTCCATATAAATAAATCCTTAAAACTATTTTTAAAACATGGACATTAATGAGAATAATTTAGAATAATACATCTTTAAAACATATAAAATGATAATTCAATTATAGAGATCTTAAACAAATGAAAGATGCTTGAATACAACTAATTGGGGAATAAAATTAATCAGAGCATTATAATACCATGAGAATAAAGGTATTCATCACATAATTTGTAAAAGGACAGTGTATACACTATATAAAAGTTAATTGGCACAGAATAACAAAAAGTCTCAATAGAATGTAAATTGAGACGAAATCGTTTATAAAGACTGTATCCTTAATTTAAGAATAAATAAATGACATAATTATGTTTGAAAAATATAAATACACTCAATATTATAGGATTTTAAGTGTAAATAAATCAGAGTACATTCAAAAATATTCTCATAAAAACAAAACCAATGACTTGGTTATTTAACTCGATGAGTGGAAATTGAGTTAAGATGTCCCTTATCAAGTTTATATAAATTACATGAGAATTTATCAATGTATTGATTATGTGTATAAAAATTATATCCACACAAATGGGAGTTGAAATTACTACATAAATAAATAAATAGTGATTTCACACATAATCTTGGATTATAATAATCAATAAAGTGTGCTTAAAACCCAATGTGTTAAAATTGGAATTTACATTTCCCTTATAGATTTGGTGACATACGAAGCATAAAATCCATGAAATAAGGATCGTACAATGAAGATTTTTATAATCATAAATTTAATTTAATTTCACAAATAATACAATCATGGGATGTACATACACCACACAAAACTAAATAGTGGAAAATATAGCATGAATCTTACCAGAATAAAAACATATGTGATAACCCATAACCTTGTACATTTCCCTAGTAGAGGGTAGGTTAAACTTATGTATAATGATGAAATAATTGTTATTAAATTATAAAAGAACCACATACATAAATATGATATCATATATAATCTAATATTGCTTTGTTAAAAATATTTCAGTAGTATCATTGTTTTGGGTGTTAAATGATTTGTTTTCCTTTATATGTTTTTTTACGTAAGTCATGTTTTTTATGGATAGGATTTTTTTGATTAATGACCATAATGATATTAAGTTATTACTAATTATTTTTAATCATCAAATGGAAAATATTCTTGAATGGTTGCAATGGGGAAAGAAATCACATCGTGTCATGGAGAGGGTAAGTCGTACGTATGCACAAGCGACAATATCATTTTACTAGTTGTTAAATTGTTTGTAATTAGATGGTATATTATATATATAGATTAATTAAAATGTAATATTTATTATTTAAATTAGTTATACTCATTATTATACCCATCTAAATAATGAAGTGTTGAATAAAAAACTACATCGCAACATGGAGATGGAAAGCAGTACGTACACACATATGGTGACTTTTTCAATCATAGAGGGGGTTATAATAATGAATATGGTTGTAACATATTTATAATAACATCACAGTATATAGATGGTACTGGATTTATTATTCTGGTATGGAAACAACAATGAAAGATGATGTGGATGAAGAAAAGAACATTGAAAAAGGTGATGATATTATTACCTATTCTTCGGGTGCTTCCTTTTGATTTGATCAAAAGGGATCCTTAGGATTGAATTATGATCTAATTAAGTCCTCTAGGTTTAAATAAGGATAGTTTATAGGATATTTGAGTAGGTTTGGGCCGATCCAAATGGATTTGGAGGTGTGATTTTGAGAGAAGGGGAATTACCCTTTTATAAGAGAGGTAAGAGTAACTTTAGGAAAATCGTGAAATATTATTTTATTATAAAATAATTTTCGTTTTCTAATATATTAAAATGGATTTATATCAAGGATAAAGTGGGGATGGGTTGAGATACTCTAAAATAATAGATTTTAGACTTATTTAGGTGACCATATTAACCTTATCTTTTATATTTAATTCTTAGTTAAATATTTTAACTTTTACCATGTCTTTTGGTATTTTTATATTACATGGTTAATAATATTTCTATAAAATGCCAAGAGAACCTCAAGTTGTCCATTAATGACATATATATAATTATATAATTCCTTTGGATGTACCTTATATTTTTTAAAATATTATATCATTTTGTAATATATTATTGTTTCTAAAGACTCATTTATGCCAATTTTGACACAATTTAGTATTTGGTTTTAGTGAAAGTCACAAAAACTTGATTACTTTGACATAAATACATTAAATAAACCCAAAAATGTCATATTAACATAATAAATTCATTTAATCATTCAAAACACTCAATTTACATTTTTTTAGATATTTATAATATCAATTATTTTAACCATTCATTAATAAGGTAATTACTACATCATTATTCTATCATAAATAAATTTAATTATGTAAGTTCTAAAAATTATAAAAAAGATACAATAATTTAGGAAATATTTTTATAATTCTAATAAATTTTTATAGTCAAATTTATCATATTTATAACACTACATTAAAAATGGTTTAGTTATTAAACATTGAATTTAACACTTTTATCTCTTCATTAAATAAAATAATAATAAATATCCTATTCTAATCCAAGTGGATTAAAAGGATTGTATTTTATTCCTGAGGATGATTTTGGTTGAAATACACTTATCTAATATAATTAGGACATGTGTTTGTGTAATTATAATATCACTTTTACCTTTAATTCCCTTATTTACTTTTAATCATGGTAAATAAAATTCAAAAGTTACTATTCAACAAAAAAATATTCATCCTATTTAACCATATTTTACTTACTGATTTCATCCATGTCCCTTATATTTTTAAAATTCAATTCACAAAAGGGGTAAAATTATGTTTTATGAAAATTTGCAAATGTGTCGAGAAAGTGGGTAAAAGACCGTAAACAGTTCAATAAAATTTTATATATCTAATATCATTATAAAATAAGATCAGTGAATTAACTTGAACTAATATAGTTATTATGTATCTATTTTGACATTAAAATAAATTTAAATTAAAAATAATTATTTAAAAAAAATCGGCCTTAAATAATAATGCAGTGTTTTTCCATATTCAACAAAAATTGAATGTTTTTAGAAAAATACCAAAAATTCACCCAAAGATAATTTTGATATTCCAAATTCAAAAATGATGTCTATTTTACCAAATTAAAAATACATATGTTTTATTAAATAATTTAAAAAAATATTATTCCCATTGTCAAAATCCGAAAGAGGGTTTTAAAGAAGTAGGAACTATCAAAATATTGATATGTGATTATGTCCAATTTAAGCATAAAATTACTTCCAATAACCAAAATTGGATGAATTGATAAAAATATAATCTAATTATACATCCAAACTATTCAAATGTATATTTTAAAACTATAAATTATTTGATTAATAAAGATATTTGTAATTAAAATTTAGTATTTTTCACTATGCATCAAAATATGAATGTTAGTATAAAATCACCGAAAGTTTATCCAAACTAAATTTTTATGTCCATATTCTAAAGAAGAATTTTATTTTGTAAAATTTTGTACATTAAAGTTCCAAATATTTTATTTTAAAAGGGTTCTCCATTAAATGGAGGTAAAATTACGTTTTTTGAAAAATACTTCTTTTTTTTTGAAAAATTGAATTTGTTTTTATTTTATTTCTAAGAAACACATAATATGGAGTTTAAAATTATATGTAGTATATTAAATTTAAAATTAATTTAATATTATTCATATCATCTTTTTGAGAAGCTACTTTGGAATGTCGTGGTGTGCTCAAACTCGATGTTGTGTGTAGCATAATCTATTGAATTACTTTAATGAAAATAACTTACTATGAAATATTGGGGTGTTAAATTCTTCCCACATTTTAGAAATTGTGTCCTCACAATTATGAAATTGGGCCTGAGAACTTCATTTAATGTCCCACATCTGAATAAGTGTCAATAAAACTATCACTTTAAAATAAAGAAAGAGAAGTACAAAGGTCACTCGAGATAACCAATACTAGGATGCATGTAAGAAAACAAGGTTGTGGAAGATAAAATAAGTGTAAAGTTCTGATGTATAGTGATAGAAAAAATGATCAGTAGAGTGTTAACAACAAGAAAACCACAAACATGTAACATGTTCAATGGTCCTTAGTTTCCTAGTAGGAAAAGTAAACAGACAACGTTTTTTGTTTTATGATCCATTTCAAAAATTTGAGGAGTTTATTTATGAGATTGACTTAAAATATAAAGATATATACTTACTTTTCAAGTAGAGTTTCATCCATTAATAAATTTATACCACTAACTAATCTTCTCTCTAAATGATGAGTATTCAAGATGACTTGGTCACACATGAAGCGCTATAATAAACTTCTATAGAATCACATAATCCAAAAAGAATGAAATATATATTTACCTTGTATTCATAGATTAACCAAAACCAAAATGGTTAGTATAAGATCAGATGATCCCAAAAATGGATAATCTTTTATAGAAATAAATATTAATCGTAATTTTCAAAATTAAGCAAACAATACACAAAGTTCAATAAATATAATTCAATAAAAAATTGTAATTATAATCCTTCAATATAATCCAATCTATGATTTAAACCCAAAACTCAGAATAATTTAATCACATAGACTTTCATAGAAAATCTTAACATTTATCACCCAATGACATCAACTAATCTTAAAGTCTCATACAAATGTTTAATTAATTAAATCACATATTCTCTATGATAGGTTAATCATTTCCATTAATAACCTGAATCTCTGTAAAAAATATATATTCTTACAGAAAAATAAAAACAAATCCACTATTTCTCCTCAATGGAAAACACAGAGTATTCAGTTTTCCTTAGGCATATAGCATTCCCAATAGACCGAATGTCTTATAAAATAACATTTATCACTTAATCACCAAATCATTTTCCTATACTAAGGATATCCATTTGATAAAACATATGACCTCAAATTAACTTATTATTGATCAATAAAATCATTTATCTAAAAATATTTAGTCCCACTAACCAATGACTTCACATGGCCTAGGGGAAGGTGAAAAATCCCAACTTTACTTTGGTAGTGGGTTCGATTCCCACAGCATTTTTTGATGTGATGGGTTGTCACACAGTCGACATATTGTCTTTTTTCTAAAACTATATTTTATAACATTCCATAAATGATGTAAATTCCTAAAAATAACCATAATATAATTTAACAAAAAATGTTATCCCATACCTCTCATTTTCATCTAAAAAATAAATAAAATATAATTTCCTCAAATTCAAGGATCATATAAACCTAAATGGGTTTTTAAAACTATATCCAAAAAAGAAAAGAAAATTCTTCCCCAAATATAATTTTCACATAACAAACTATAGGGTTACACATACAAGATAATAGTCTTCCAATGAAATCTCATCAAAAAAAGATAATTAATACTTTTAAACATTTCGCCATCCATATGTTTCTACATAGGTTCTTCCATTACCTAGTGGTTATCCTATAGAATAGAGCATTAACTTTATTAATGCCCAGGTTCCCTATATTTACAGAAAATGACTGAAAATAGATTCTTTGTATCATTTTTATTTTCTTCTATATTACTCTTCATTTTTTCTAGGAAATTATTTACTTTCTTTCTTTCTTTTCCAAACATAAATCATTTCTTTGTTCTATTGAGACACTTTCATTTGTGTCTCCTAACATATTTCTAATATGACAGAAATTTATCTCTCATTTATCCACGGTTTCCACTGTTGGATCTCTTATCATTCTCCACCATTATCTTCTTTATTGAGACAGGGAGTTGATTAATGTATATATTGGTGGTCATATTTTTGGAAACCTGGTTTCTCTTGAGCATGATATCTTTTACGCCTGTCAAAATTCCATTTAGTTTCTAATTTCCACTATCATTCCCACATTGTACATCATGTTCAATTTTACTATGACTTCCTTGGAATCCATCCACTAACTAAAAAAAGAATGAATAGTGTGAGTAAAAATAGTCATTAAATCATTTAGAGAATACCATAGCACCTTATTTTCAATCTAAAAAATATTATGATTAACAAAGTTTGTTTATTCTCATCATATATTAAAATCCTTAAAATCAGTTTTTATAGAAAATCTGAATTACCCTAAGCATATCCCTTAGTATTGTTGTAATAAAGAGTGTAGAAAGGTCCATTTTCATGCACCAGTTCTTGTTCTAGTCTAGCTTAATGTGGTGTTTTCAGGTTTTACCCCTAGGTAAATTTGTGTCAGAGCTTCCTCTAACTTCTCATATTCAGACAGATATGTATTTCATAGAAAACATAAATAATATTTACATTACCATAATTTTTGTAAATTCTTCTTTACTAATAATAAAATTCAATATTAGGGTAGTGTTTTCTAATCAGAGTTTTTCTAAATCTAGTTTTCATGGTTTGTACTAAGCTTCCTCTTATACCAACTGTAATTCGCTGACCCTAGATACCCAGAGTCAGTGCGGTAGTAAATAACATTGGCATGATTACAAGAGATCATTTCTTGAAATACCGATTAGTTTAGTTGCCTTTGAAGAACTAGATAAATACATAAGTTTCACAGTACATCCTAAAATGAACAAAAAATCGTGTCTCCTTTGAACACACTCATATACATTGGCCAATCCCGGCATGTTAATCATAATAACCTTCTTCAAATCCTGGGGAAATGAAAACATGAGAAATGGGTGAGCTCAGATGATCAGTAGGGATAATAATATCATGGAAACAATCATAAATAATAATCATCATTTAATGCAATGTATAAGATTAAAACAAAAGCCTTTTAAACATAAACATCAACATAATACGGAAATGATAAATAAAATAATGCCATTAACTTATTTAGATGGATATTTTACAAGTTGAATGATAACATGTTATATCCATAGATAATTTTATAATGATGGAATGAAAAATGTCAGACATTATAACCACATACACAAGGCCTCATGACAAGACTACAAATAAAGATTTTGTCAAGGCATTTTCCAAAGATAGCAGTTTGTCTCATGAGACCTATCGATTAATCAAGGATCTATAGAGGGCTCCACCCGTCACTTACTTAGTATAGTGCATTCTTTATATGAAAAGTATGAAACATAATATAAACATTTGTATTAAAACATGCATACAAAATGTCAATATTTTAACCAAAAATCATGAACGATATAAAAACTAGCACATCAACTATCAAGCATAACTCATTCAAAACGATATAGAAGATTTTAATATAATAAATCAAGCTCAATCAAGTATAAAATACAATTAAGGATACTAAAATAGATGAAAATAATTAGTAAAACTATTTGGAAAAAATATCCCCTTTTTCTTGAAAACATTTAAAAGTTTCACTGTGTATCAAAGAAGTAATTTAGAAGAGATTTCTGAATCCAAGTGTCTCATAAGAATTTTAAACATTTTAAATAAATTGTAATTTTAAAACATTCGTGTCCAGATAAATAAATCCTTAAAACCATTTTTAAGAAGTGTCCATTAATTAGAATAATTTTTTAATAATAAATCTTTAAAACGTTTAAATTGATACTTTAGTTAACAAGTTCCTAACCAAATAAAATATGCATGAATACAATTAATATAGAAATAAAATTAATCAAAACATTAAAATATCATGATAATAAAGGTATTCATGATATAATATGTCAAACTACAGTATATACACCATATAAAAGTGAATTGGCGCCGAGCATCAAAAAGTCTCAATGGAATTTAAATTGAGACAAAACACCTTATAAAGACTATATCCTTAAATTAATGATAAATAAATGACATATTTATGTGTAAAAAATATAAACACAGTAAATATCATTGGATATTTAGTGTAAATAAATCAGATTATATTCAACTATATTCTTGTAAAAACAAAACCATTGATTTGGATGTTTAACTCAATGAATGGAAATTTAGTGAATATTAACCTATGAAGTTCATATCAATGACATGAGAATTTATCAATGGGGTGATTTTGTGTATAAAATTATACCCATGAAAAGGGGAGTTTAAATTACTATATAAATAAATAAATAGTGATTTTACACATAATCATGGAGTAAAATAATCAATGAAGTGTACGTAAAACCCAATGAGTTGAAATTGAAATTTGAATTTCCCTTACCGGTTAGGTTACTTACGAAGCATAAAATCCATGAAAGAAGGATCATACAATTAAGTTATAAATAAAAATAAATTAAATTAAAATTCACAAATAATGCAATCATTGAAAGTACATATGCCACACAAAATGAAATAGTGGAAAATATAGCTTGAATCTAATAGGAATAAAACCTGAGATGAAATCCCCTAACCTTGTATTGTTCCTTAGTAAAGGTTTTTTTAAACCCCTATATAATGGTGAAATAATTTTTATTAAATTATAAAATAAACACATACATAAATATGATATCATATATGATATTATAATATATCATTGTTAACGATATTTCAGTAGTATCATTGTTTTGTGTGTTAACTGATTCGTTTTCCTTTATATGTTTTGTTACATAAGTAATGTTTGTTAGGGATGGGATGTATTTGATTCATATACATAATTATATTAAGTTCTTAAACATTATTTTTAATCACCAAATAAAAATTATTTTGGAATGGTTATGATGGGGAACGACATCTCACCGCGTCATGGAGATGGTAAGTCGTATGTACGCTTGATCGACAATATCATTCTATTAGTAGTTAAATCGTATGTAATTGAATGGTATATTATATATAAATAATCATTAAAATGTTATATTTATTATTTACATCATTTATAATCATTATTATACCCATCCAAATAATTATGTTTTGAATAACAAACTACACCACGACGTTGAGATGACAAGCCATACGTACACACGTTTGGTGACTCTTTCATTCATAGGATGGATAGAATAAAGAATATTGCTGTACCATATTTATAATAAAATCATAGTATTTATAAGGTACTGACGTTATTATTTTTTTTATTGGAATAATAGTGGAATAGGAAGTGGATGTATGAAAGAACCTTGAAAAAGTGATGAAATTATTACCTCTTCTTCGGGTTCTTTCTTTTGATTTGATCAAAAGGGCTCCTTAGGTTATAATTATAATAAAAGTAAGGCATCTAGGTTCAAGAGAATATTTTTGGGGGGATATTTGAGAAGTTTTTGGCTAATACGAATGGATTTTTAGGTGTGATATTGAGAGAAGGGGAAGTAACCTTTTATAAGAGAGGTGAGAAACACTTTAGGAAAAGCTTGAATATTATTGTATCATAAAATCATTTTCGATTTATAATAGTGTAAAATGGATTTATATCCTGGATAAGATGGGGATGGGTCAAAATACATTCAAAAAATAGGTTTTAGACAAGTTTGGGTGACCATATTAACCATATAATTTAGATTTAATTCATAGTTAAATAGTTAAAATTTTATCATGTCTTCTTGTATTTTTATATTACATGGTTAATAAACTTGCTAAAAAATTCCAAGAGAACCAAAAGTGGTCCACTAATGAAATATATATCATTATATATGTCCTTCATAAAAACGTTATATTTTTAGGAATATTATATCATTTTATAATTTACTATTATTTTAAATTCTCATTTATGCCAATTTTGACACAATTTAGTATTTGGTTGTTGTGAAAGTCAAAAAAACATGATTACTTCGAAACAAATATCTTAAATCAACCCTAATATGTCATAATAATCCATAAAATTTGTTTAATGCATCAAAAGCCTCAATTAATATTTATTTAGACATTAATAATATCAATTATTTTAATATTTCAGTAATAAGGTAATTACTAAATCATCATTGTGTCATAAATAAATTTAATTATTTAATGGATAAAAATTATAAATAAAATATTATAACATACGAAATATTTCTATATTTATAATAAATATTTATAGTTGATTTTATCTTATTTATAACACTATATTAAAAATGGTTAAGTTATTAAACTTTGAATTTAACACTTTTAACTCTTCTTTAAATAAAATAATAATAAATATCCTAATATAATCCAACTGGATCAAAAGAATAATATTTTATTCCTAATTTTTATTTTGGTCTAAATACACTTATCCAATAGAATTATTATATGCGTTAGATTATTTATAATATCATGTTTACCTTTAATTCCACTATTTACTTTTAACTGTGGTAAATAAAATTCAAAAGTTACTATTCACCAATAAATTTTTTCATCTTATTTAACAACATTTTACTTACTATTGTCAACTGTGTCTCTCAGATTTCTGAAATTCAATTCACAATAGTGGTAAAATTATGTTTTATGCAAATTTGTAAATGTGTCTAGGAATTGAGTAAAAGACGGTAAAAAGTTCAATAAAATTTCATATATCTAATATTATTATAAAATAACTATAATGAATTACCTTGGAATAATATAGATATTATGTATCTATTTTCACATTAAAATAAATTTAAATTAAATAAATTATTAAAATAAAATGTCATCTTCAATTAATAACGCAGTGTTTTTCACTATTCGACAAAAAATAAAAGTTTTTAGAAAAATACCAAAAATTCACCCAAAGATAATTTTATATTCCAAATTATAAATTTCTGTCTATTTTACCAATTTCATAACATAAAAGATGTATTAATTAATTTAAAAAAATATTCCCGTTGTTAGAACCAGATAGATGGTTTTTTAAAAGTAAGAATTATTAAAAGATTGGTATGTGTTTTTATCCAATTTATATGTAAAATTACTCCCAATGAACAACATTGGATGAAATGATAAAAATATAATATAATTATACTTCCAAACCATTCAAATTTGCAATTTAACACTATATATTATTTTTATTGTTTTTAATTAAAATTTATTATTTTTATCTATTAATCCAAATATGAACGTTATCAGAAAAGCACCAAAAATTTATCCAAACGAAATTTTTATGTCTCTATTCTAAAGAAGAATTTTATTTTGTCATGTTGAATATGTAAATTGTCAAATATTATATTTAAAAAGAGTTATCCATTAAAAGGAGATAAAATTTCATTTTTCCAAAAATACTTCTTTTATTTGAAAATTTAAATTTGTTAGTATATTATGTCCAAGAAACAGATAATATGGATGTTAAAATAATATGGAGTATATAAAATTCAAAATGTAGTTAATATTATTCATAACTACTTTTTGAGCGGCTAGTTTGGTAAGTCATGGTGTGATCGAACACGGTGTTGCGTATAGTCCAACCAATTGAATTACTTTAAAGAAAATAACTTAATATGAAATATTGGGGTGACATATTCTTCCCACCTTTTGGAAATTTCATCCTCAGAAATTTGAAATATGGCATGTGAACATCAATGAAATTCCCACATCTGAATAAGAGTCAATAATACTATCACTTTAAAATAATGAAAGATTAGTATAAAGGTCACCCGAGATAACCCATACAAGGATACATGTAGGAAAACATGGATCTGGAAGATAAACTAAGTGTCAAGTTCTGATGGAGAGTGATATAAAACATGATCAGTAGAAATTTAAAAACTATAAAACCACAAACCTTAAATGGGTTAAACGGTTCTTAGTATCCCAGTTTGAAAATTTAACGAAAATCATTTTTTGTTTTATGTTCCATTTCATAAAGTTGTGGAATTTATTTATGAGATTGAATAGGAACATAAATATATATACTTACTTTTCAAGTAGAGTTTCATCATTTAATAAATTTATATGATTAACTCATATTTTCTCTAAATGATTAGTATTAAAGATGACTTAGTCACAAATGAAGTGTTAGAATCAACTTCTATAGATTCACATAATCCACAAAGGATGAACCATATATTTCCCTTATCTTTTGAGATTAACCAAAACCAAAATGGTTAGTACAAGATCAGATGATCCCAAAAATTAATAATCATTTATACAAAGAAATACTAATATTAATTTCCAAAATGAAACAAAGAATATCCAAATTTTAATAAAGACTATTCAATAAACAGTTTTCCTTAAAATCCATCAATATAATGAAAACAAATATTGAAACCCAAAACTCAAAAGAATATAATCACATAGTATTTCATAGTAAATAATAACATTTATCTCCAAATAACATCAACAAATATTAAAGTCTCATTCAAAAAATTAATGAACCAAATCACATATTCTCTATGATAGGTTAATCATTTATATTAATAACCCGAATCTCTGTTAAAAATTAATTCTTCAAAAAAAATTAAAAAAAATCCACCATCACCCCTCAAATGAAATCACATAGTATTCTATTTTCCTTTGGCATATAGTGTTCCCAACGGAGCTAATGTATTCCAAAATAACATTTTTCACTTAATCACAATATCATTTTCCTACACTAATTATATCAATTTGATAAAACATATAATCCAAAATCAACATTTTATTGATCAATAAAATCATTTAACTAAAAAAAATTAGTCACACTAAATCGGGACTTCACATAGTCATGTGGTAGGCTATAAATATGAGTCACACTTTGGTTGTGGGTTTGATTCCAACAGTGTTTTCCAACGTGATGGGTTGTCACATAGTCTATATGTTGTCCCTTTTCAAAATATATATTTTATAACATTCCCAAAATGAATGATGCTGGAATTTAATTAATTGAGGAATAAATTAATCAAAACATTATAATATCATGATAATAAATGGATTCATGATATAATATATCGAATGATAATATATACAATATATAAATGTGAATTGGCGTAGAACAATAAAAAGTCTCAATGGATTGTAAATTGAGACAAAATCCCTTATAAAGATAGTATCCTTAAATTAAGGATATATCAATGAAATAATGATGTGTTATAGATATAAATACACTCAATATGATTGGATATTTAGTGTAAATATATCAAAGTACATTCACACATATTCTTATAAAAAACCAATGACATGGATGTTTAACTCAGTGAACGGAAATGGAGTTTATATTACCCTTAACAAGTTCATATCAATGAATTGAGGATTTATTAATGTATTATAATGTGTATCAAAAGTATATCCACACAAAGGAGAGAGGAAATTGCTTCATAAATAAATAAAGAGTTATTTCACACTTAATCTAGGAGTAAAATAATCAGTGATGTATGTGTAAAACACAATGAGTTGAAATTGAAATTTGAATTTCCATTACTGATTTGGTAACCTACGAAGCATACACTTTATTAAATAAGGATCATACAATGAAGATTTTAATACCCGCAAATTAATTTATATTACACAAAGAATGCAATCATGGGTAGTACATATGCCACACAAGAGGAAATAGTGGAAAATATAGCATGAATCTCACATGAATAAAAAATGATATGAAAACTCATTACCTTGTACATTTCCTTACTATATAGTAGGTTAACCTCATCTATATTAGAGAACTTATTGATATTAAATTATACAAGAACCACATATATAAATATGATTTCATATATGATCTTCTAATATTTGTTTGATAATGATATTTTAGTAATATTATTTTTTTGGATGTTAACTGATTCATTTTCCTTTATATGTTTTTCTAAGTAAGTAATGTTCGGTATGGATAAGATGTATTTGATTCATATAAATAATTATATTACGTTATTAAAAATTATTTTTAATCATCAAATGAAAATTATTGTTTAATGGTTAAGATGGGGAATGAAATTTTATCTTGTCATGGAGATAGTAAGTCGTACGTACACACGAGCAACAATATCATTATATTATTAGTTAAATCATATGTAATTGGATGGTATATTATATATAAATAGTCATTAACGTGTAATATTTATTATTTACATCATTTATACACATTATTATACCCATAAATATAATGAGGTTTTTAATAACAAACTACACCATGACGTGGAGACGGTAAGCCATACGTATGCACGTGTGGTGAATTTTTCATTCATAGGATGGATATAATAATGAATATAGTTGTACCATATTTATAATAATACCTTAGTATATAGAAGGTACTGGAGTTATTATTTTGGTATGTAAAAAAACAATATAAAATGATGTGGAAGAACAAAAGAACTTTGAAAATGTGATGAAATTATTACGTCTTCTTTGTGTGCTTTTTTTTATTTGATCAAAATGGATCCATAGGTTGGATTTCAGATCAATGTATGTCCTCTATGTTCAAGTGAGGGTAGTTGGGAGGATATTTTAGCAGGTGTTGGATAATACAAATTTATTTGGAGGTATGATTTTCTGATAAGGGGAAGTACCCAAATATTTTTATGAATATTATATCCTTTAAAAATATACTATTTTTTAAATACTCATTTATGTCAATTTTGACACAATTTAGTATTTTGTTTTTGAGATAGTCAACAAAAAAAGATTACATCGAAAAAATATATTAAATAAACCCTAACATATCATATTAACCTATAAAATTCGTTTAATTCATCAAAAGACTAAATTTACATTTATTTAGATATTAATAATATCATTTATTTTAATCTATTCACCAGTGCAGAAAATGTTATTTACGTCACCATTTTTTACATCGGTTATATATAACTGATGTGATAATATATGAAACATGGTTTTTTAAGTTGGTTATTTTATAACCGACGTAAAAAATGCAGTGAGTAAATTTTTAACGTCGGTTATTTTAATAACCGACATTACAAGTCACGCGCGTTCATATTTTACGTCGGTTATAAATTAATCAAAGTACGGTGTTTTCTACCTCGGGTATTTGATAACCGACGTAAAAAATGAGATATCTAAAAAAAATTTACGTCGGTTCTAAAATAACCAACGTAAAAAGAGCATCTTTTGAGGGCTTTTTGACATCGGTTATTTGATAACCGACGTAACAAAACAACCCGCATAATTTCTTATGTCGATTATAAAATAATCGACGTAAAAACTGTTATTTCTGATGTATTTTTCATGTCGGTTATTCTATAACTAATGTAACAAACCAACATGCAGATTTTTTTACGTCGGTTATTTTATAACCGACGTAAAAAATCTGTATCCGATACATTTATAACATCGGTTTTTATAATAACTGGCGTTATAAATATAAAAAATATTTTATAATGTCGGTTATTAAATAACCGACGTTATAAAACATTTAAAAATTTAACAAGCCCCGTGGATTGTGATTTACAATATTTCGATTGACAGTCTGGTGGCTCATCTCTCTCGTGTGGTAAACCCTAATCGGCCCGTCAATATTGCTGCATTAAACTCGTTTTGCCTTCATCATTTATCATCTTTACTCTCCTCGGATCTATCATCTCAACTCGCAACAATCAAGTAATCCTTCCACGACTTTATTTCGTTCATTTTTTTCCTAGATAGTCTATATTTATGTTTTGTGATTTTTTTGTTTAAACTAGGTAATATTCTTCAATTTCGAACCCTCTTACCTCTTTTTGCCATCATCATCGTATTTATCATCCCCAAATCTATTAGATCGACTCGCAATATTCATGTAAGCCTCAACTTCTTGTATTTAGTTTTTTTGTTTCCCGAAAGCCCGACATGGATAGTAATTTTTGTTGTCATTGACAACTAATGATCTCATTCACCTATATTACTGCATAGAATGGTTATTGATTAAATGTACGAATTCAGAAATGATATTTCATGTGTTGTTGTTTCTTTTATTTATCCTATTTTATATGAGAATATATTAGACATATAATGTAATGGATGTTGGCCTCTATGGCCCTTCGATGCATCGACATGTCTCATGAATCCAAATAAAAATGGGTTCTGCTGAGGGCTTACCCTTGTATTATTTGAGGCCTTGGCCAAGGCCTTGACAATATGTTTAAGATTTCTAGAATTATCCATTACCTCATTATGGTATTAGTTATTGAGAAAACTTGTGATCATTTGACTAGTTGAATATCAATGATTATTTTTAATTATCATACGATCATTTAAGTATCCATATTTAATAATTTTTAATTCCATTTATTTCATGCGGAAGTATATATTAAATGCATGTGTTTTTAATTGTTCACCATGCCTAGTTTTTATATATAAACTGTTTTTGGGGGGTTTTCCATGGGTGGGAGTTTTCCAGAGGGTTGGGGGTGTCCATGGGGGGTGTCCAAGGGGGTGGGTGGGTGTGGGGGGTTGTCCAAGGGGGTGGAGGCCTGTCCAGAGGGTTTTGGGGGTTGTCTAGGGGTGGGGGTTGTCTAGAGGGTTGGAGGTGTCCAAAGGGGTTAGCGTGGTGGTGGTGTCCATGAGGGGTGGGGGTGCTGTCTGGAGGGGTGGGGTGTTGTCCAGGGGGTGGGGGTTGTCCAAAGGGTTGGGGGTGTCCAATGGGGTGTCCAAGGGGGTAGGGGTGGGGTGGTGTCCAGGAGGGTGGGGGTGCTTTCTAGAGGGGTGGGGGCTGTCCAGGGGGTGGGGGGATGTCCAGAGGTTTGGGGGTGTCCAGGGGGTGTCCAAGGGGGTGGGTGGGTGTGGGGGCTGTCCAAGGGGGTGGGGGCATGTCCAGAAGGTTTTGGGGGTTGTCCGGGGGGTGGGGGTTGTCCAGAGGGTTGGGGGTGTCCAGGGGGTGTCCAAGGTGGTAGGGGTGGTGGTGGTGTCCAGGAGGGGTGGGGGTGTTTTCTAGAGGGGTGGGGTTTTCCAGAGGGTTGGGGGGTGTCCAGGGGGTGTCTAAGGGGGTGGGTGGTTGTGGGGGCTGTCCAAGTGGGTGGGGGCCTGTCCAGAGGGTTTTGGGGGTTGTCCGGGGGGGTGGTGGGAGGGCTTTCCAGAGGGTTGGGGGTGTCCAGGGGTGTGTCCAAGGGGGTAGGGGTGGGGGTGGTGTCTAGGAGGGGTGGGGGTGCTGTCTAGAGGGGTGGGGGCTGTCAAGGGGGTGGGGGCTATCTAGAGGGTTGGGGGTGTCCGGGGGGTGTCCAAGGGGGTGGGTGGGTGTGGGTGGCTATCCACGGGGGTGGGGGCCTATCCCGAGGGTTTTGGGGGTTGTCCGGGGGGTGGGGGGATGTCCAGAGGGTTGGGGGTGTCTAGGGGGATTGACTACTACATTGTGTTTTCTGATATTATGACATAATGATTACGCCGTGATGATTGGCTTTACATTGTGATTTTCTCCATCTGAATTTTTATTTTAAATATGATTTGATTCTAAGGTTTACTCCATTTTCTCCAATTTTCTTTCAACCACTGTAGGCACCATGGTTTTCTATGATTCAATAAAATTTAAAACTGTTATATCTAACTATGTTTTGTTTTAAAAATAATATTCAAGAATATTATTTTAAATACGCATAGATTTGATTTATATTTCAAAAAAAATTTACATTCAAATTATGATTTTTTTCATATAATCATATATTTGTCTTATCTTAAAAATCTATATATATTTTATATTTGTTATAGGTAATAACGAGTCGAAGTTGTATTATGGAACATCGAATGAGCAATGAATATAAGGAAGGTGTTGATGCCTTTATAGAATTTTCTAAACGAAATGTTCCAAGTAGTGACATTTTTTTCTGTCCATGCCTGAAATGATTGAATATGATGAAGTTGAAAAGTAGAGAGATAAAAGAGCATCTGATTTTTCATGGTTTTTATCCGAGTTATAGCCCTTGGATTTGGCATGGTGAAACTAGACGGAATGTCACTGATGATGATGATTCGCAAGATAGTAACTCCGATGGGATTGAAGAAATGATTCGCGATATTATAGCAGAACAGATTGAGATAGAACCGATAGTTGCACGTCTGTATGGTGATGCTAAAAACCATTATATCCTGGTTGTACAAACATTATGGTTTTGTCAGCGGTGTTAAGATTGATTAACCTGAAGGTGAAACATGGATGGAGTGATAGAAGTATTACAGAGTTGCTACAATTGATGAAATACATTCTTCCAAAAGATAACGATCTTCCAGATTCACATTACAAGGCCAAGAAAATATTATGCCCGATGGGATTGGGATACAAGAAAAAACATGCATGTCCAAATGACTGCATTATATATAGGAATGAATTTTAATTTCTTTCAAAGTTTCCTAAATGTCGGACATCACGGTATAAGGTGAAAGAAAAATCACAGGCTGGTGTAGAGATTACAAAGCTCCCTTCAAAGGTATTTTGTTATCTTCCTATAATTCATCGTTTCAAACATTTATTTGCTAATTCACATGATGCAAAAAAGGTTAAGTTGGCCTACTGATGAGCGGGTATGTGATGGAAAAATATTTCATCCAGCTGATTGTCCAAAATGGAAGAAAATTGATGCGCAGTATTCTATATTTGGAAATGAAATTAGAAATCTCAGACTATGGTTGTGCACAAATGGAATGAATCCATACTGAACCCTTAGTAGCACACATAGTTCATGGCCTATTTTATTGGTAATATACTACCTCTATCATGATGTTTGAATGAAGCACAAATATGTCATGTTCATATAATGATCTCTGGTCCAAAGCAACCCAGAAATGATATTGATGTCTACTTGTCACCGTTGATTGATGATTTGAAACTGCTATGGGCTGATGGTATTAGGGTGTATGATTCTTATAAAATGGAATATTTTCAACTGCATGCATTGCTTCTGTTCACTAGAAATGACTTCCCAGCCTATAGAAGTTTTTCTGGATACAGTGTTAAAGGGCATAAAGTATGTCCAATTTTCGAATAATAGACGTCATATTTTCAATTGCAACATGGGAGGAAAACTATGTACATGGGTCATCAAAGGTTTTTTCATATGGATCATCCTTATGGAATACTAAAAAAGACATTAAATGGCTCACAAGAATTTTATACTGATCCAAAACCATTATCCCATGATCTGTATTTTGAGAGGGTGAAAAACATTGATGTGATATTGGGAAAGATATAGAAATCTGGTAAGGATAGACATATTTTGAAGAAAAGGTCAATATTGTTTGAGCTACCATATTGGAGGTATCATGAAGTTAAATATAATATTGATTTCATACACGTGGAGAAGAATATTTTTGATTGTTTGATTGGAACATTGTTAGATATTAAAGGAAAGACAAAAAGTGGGTTGAATGTAAGATTATATTTACTATCAATGGGAATACGTTTGGAGTTAGCTCCCACTCCTAAAGGAAGACGAACATTTATTCCCCTGGCACTTCATACATTATCAAAGAGGGATAAAATTAGCTTTTTTCAGTGTCTTCATGATATCAAGGTGTCTCAAGGTTATTCTTCAAATTTAAAAAATTTTGTCTCATTGAAGGACTTGAAGTTGATAGGTATGAAATCCCATGATTGTCACATCATGATGCAAAAAATTCTACCAGTTTCATTGTGTGGAATATTGCATATTCGTGTCATAATGACTATAAGGAAGTTGTGTTATTTTTTCAATTCAATTTGTAACAAGGCGATTGATGTGAATGCTTTGAACATTTTGGAAAAGGATACAATTTTTATACTTTGTCAATTGGAAATTTATTTTCCTCCAAATTTTTTTGATATAACGGTGCATTTAATGATTCATTTTGTTTGATAAATAAAGCTTTGTGGACCTGAATATCTTCGTTGGATGTATCATTTTGAAAGGTATATGAAAATATTAAAGGGGTATGTTAAAAATCCATATCGACCTAAAGCCTCCATTATTGAAAAGTATATTTCTGAGGTGGTAGCAGAGTTTTGTATGAGCTACTTGGCTACGGCGCAACACATAGGTTTGCCTCCATCTCTCCATCAATGAGTTAATAATAAGGGAAAGGGGATTCGTTGCTTGAAAGACAAATCATTGTCAGCTGAACATATGAAGTTGTTAGAATCATACATCTTGAATAACATAGATGATGCTCAACCATATATCACATTTCATATTAATGAGTTGAAACAATGTCATCCAGAGAAGAATGAAATGTGGATTTTGAATGAGCACAACAAAACTTTTTTGTCATGGATTGAAAAGACTTTTTTTGGTAAATCAGATGTATCAGAGACATTAAATTGGATAGTGGGTGGTCCATGTTTAAATGTGATAACATGGTCCGGTTATGACCTTAATGGATATACATTTCATGCGAAAGCTCAGGAAAATAGAAGTGCCGTTCAGAATAGTGGTGTATTGGTGTTTGAAGAAGCAATACATTTTTCGAGTGTTAAGTACAAAAACCCAATTTCTGAATCAAGTGCATATTATGGAGTGATTGATGACATATGGGAGGTTGATTACTTTAAAATTAAATTTCCTGTTTTTAACTGTAAATGGTTTATCAGTAAAAATAGTGTCAGACACGATGAATTTGAATGAAACTTGTTAATCAGAATAGATTGGAAGACACAACTGATTCTTTTATAATGGCAACACATGCAAAAAAAATTCTATATAGTAGATCAATCCGATATGCAGTGGCCAGTTGTTTTACAAGGGAAAAAATATGTTGGTGAGGATGAACATGATGAAGATACTGATTTATGTGAGATCCCTACTTCCATGGAAAGATTAAGAGAACATAATGATGAGCATGATGAAGACATGGTTTGTGAGATAATGAATGATCACGATAGAGGAATTTGGGAAAACAACTCATTTGTACATTCCTAAAATTACAGGTAACATATGTTTATTTCTTGTTTACATTTATTTTTTTCATAAATGTTATATATTATAAGTTTTTTACTTATTAACACATGTTTTAAAACAAAATAAGTATAAGTTTCTGTTTGTTTTATGTTTGTTTAGATTACTTTATCATGTTTACCATTACATGAATTTTATATCTATTATTTTTTTCACTAACTATCACTTTACCATGTTTACCAGGTTTAACATGTTTACCATGTTTACCATCTTGACCATATGGACCATCATTACCATTTTTTAACATGCCTACCATATTACCAATGTTTACTATTACGTAACTTAGTGCACTTTTCAATTTTCTGATTACAGTAGTATTAAAATATTTGAATTTGTATATTTGTGAACTAACGTTTTTTTATTTGAAGTATAGTTACATATCATTCAGGATATCAACCACATGATTCTGGAGATGGACATATTGGACATACCTATGGGGAGGAACATTCACATTCTCATATTACGACAAAGAGTTCAAAGGTTGGTAAATGTGGGTGCACACATTTACCAAAATTATCACTTGCCCATACACAGGATCAGAAGATAGTAATTGAGTTTGATGATGATGATATTCCTAGAGGTACAAATGAAAAAGATTTTAATATTTTTGTAGAAACTCAGGCTAAGAGCAAAGTAAGCATTTTGTATGATGACTAGAGAAGTGAAAATAAAGCGATAATCTCTCAGTTGTGGGAGATGATTTTGGTAAGATATTTTTCTATTGTTTGACTATTCTTTAAATGTTTCTAGTATATATAATATGTTTAACCTCTTCTTTATCTGATGATATTTGATATTCCTGACACTGGAGGAGTCATGAAGAAATGCTTATTGTTGGCTGCCAGGAGATGGAGGGATTTCAAATCAACCTTGTCTTCTGATTTCATTTATGGTCATAGGAGTCATGACAATCCATGTCGTATATATCATTTTATAGATGAAGAAACATGGAAAATTTTTTTAAAGTAAGAGAAAAGAGTCATTTTTGGTATGGTAAATGGAAACTTTTATAAGATTTCTTATATAAATGATATTATTAATGTTTTGTTAATGATTTATTATTCTTAATTTACAGAAAAAAAGGAAATCTCCTCAAGAGATCCAATCTAAAAATGTATACCCTCATAGTTTATCTCTAGGAGGGTATGCATTTTTGGAAGAACAAATGCTGGAGGAAAAATTTCAACAACTAAGAGCTAAGTCTTCAAGCTCTGGAGAGGTGGCCCCTCCATCCCCTCCATCTAGACATAAAAAATGTAAGAGATCTCGAAGGGGCAAAAAAAGGAAATATCTTTCGAAAGAATCAAGAATCGTAGCTGAGAGGATTGTAAGATATCTACTTTATTTTTTTAAGTTAACTATTTTCTTCATATAATGTCAATCATTACAGAAATGTTCAATTAATTAATACAGGACTCTCTTGACAAGCAGAGTTCACAGGGGACATTTACAGCTACTGGGAGGGAAGATATTTTTTCTGTAGCATTGGGAATGCCCGAACATCTTGGTCATGTAAGAGGATATCTAGAAGGTGTATCGGTAAGAAAAGTGTCACCACGTTCTTGAACTTCTAACATTGAGGGTGTTTATAAAAAAATATAATCCTTGGAGGATGAAGTTCATAATATTAATGTGACGATGGAGGACAAGATTAGAGCGTCGGTGCATTCTATGTTTGCATAAATGAAAAGACAATTTCAGACTGCAGCTCCCACTCATCCACCTCCCCCTACAGAACCCATTATTTATCCTCTAGCTCCGCCAGTAGCTCTCACTCCCCCACCCCAGCCTACGGACCCCATTTTTTATCCTACTCCTCCGTCGTAGCTTCCTACTTATTGCGAGCTATATTTTGATAATCCTCAACATCATATAGTAGCATATAGGTTGGTGTATTATATAGGAGATACATTTCATCATCAACAATTAGAGGTAGAGAATCAGAGGTTCACTGTACAAGATATTATAGATTGATCAACTCGGGTACCATTACCTACAGATGAGGTGGCGACAGTTGGACATAGTATCAGCCATTTTTTAATTTGGCCATTCAGACTTCTTCAACTCATTACCATAGAGGTATGAATGTTATATATTTTATTTATTTATTTTTATTAAAGTTGTTTTATCATTTGAAAACTAATATATTTTCCAATTTATTTTTACAGGAATACTTCAAAGGTAATGAAATACCATATAGACAACACCAAAGACAGATAGTTATGACATCAGATACAGATTCTATTAGTCTTATCACCTTTTCCCTGTGTTATATTAATTAAAAATGTATACTTATGTCTATTTTTTTATTAGGTATATTTATAAAATTTGTGAGAGGAATGAGCTGACATATGTATATGGATTCATGGACCCGCAATTGATTTCCCCTGAAGCATGTGCATTGGATAAGGAACAAAGAATGCTTTATATTGTTTAAATACTTGAAAAGAATATAGTCACACAATATTGGATGATGCCTTTTTGTGAGAGGTATGAAACACATCTCTCTCAAAGAGTTAATTATCTTTTAATATAAAAAACCACTAACGTTAAATTTCCTTTTATCAGTGATCATTGGATGTTAGGTGTTTTTTTTATCAAGGGAGAAAGCACTTTATTGGATATGATATGTCCATGATGATGTGTGGGATAGTTTTAAGAATATATTGGAAGAGTAAGTTCAAATTTCTCAATAGTTTTATACATTATAATGAATTTTAAATTTACCCCATTGGTGTTATTTTCTAACAGGGCATGGGCCTACTTTCAAAAAACACAATGAAAAGGAGTGCAAATATCAAATATGTAAATGTGAAGGTAAATATCCATTTATAATTTGTACTTATTGATTTATTACATAAAAATAATTTATTGTATTTACACTCATTCAAACATAATTGTCATGAACAACAAGGCATCATCGAATGCGGATATTATCTGTTAAGATTTCTGTATGAAATAATAACAACTGGGATAGTTGTGAATTTTGACCTGGTAAGATTTCCTCTTAAACGATTCCAAAATATTTCAATTTGATTTATTCATTATACACGTTAACTACTATCCGTTTCATTTTTAGCTTTTTTATGACCCTCAACCCTATACTGCTAATGACATCAAACACTTACAAGTGGAGTGGTCAAATTATTTTATTAGTTTGATTGAATTTTAGTTGTTTGTAAGGTAAATGTAATTTTGAATATTGTCATTGTAATTGTGAATTTGGTAGTCGTTTAGGTTGGATTTAGTTTTTTTTTTGAAGTTGATAGTGTATGTTTTGAATTTTATATATGTTAATGTTTAGTTTTTCTCTACTTCTTGTTTTGGTCTACTTATAATGGTTGTTCTGGTATGGATTCTGGTCTGGGGGGAGGTGTTCCAAGGGTGTGGGTGTATTCAGTGGGGTTGGGGGTGTCCATGGGTCTGGAAGGGCTGTCTGGTGGGGTGGGGGCAGTCCATGGGTGTGGGAGGTCTTTCCAGGGGTGTGGAAGTGCTATCTAGGGGGTGGGGGTGTACATAAGGGTGGTGGGGTTGTCCAGGGGTGTTTAGGGTTGTCCAGGGGGGGGTCGAGGCAGTCTAGGGTTGTGGTGGGGCTCCAATGGGGTGGGGGAGGGATGTTTAGGGTGTGGAGGGGTATACATGAGGGTGGGGGGGTTGTCCCGGGGTGTTTGGAGTTGTCCAGGGGGTCGGGGCAGTCTAGGGGTGTGGTGGGGGTTGTCAAGTGGGGTGATGGGTGAGGGGGTGCTGTTCAAGAGGGTGTGGGGTTGTCGAGGTGTTGTTTGGGGCTGTCCAGGGGCGGAGGGGGGTAGTCAAGGGGTGTGGTGGGGGCTCCATTGGGGTGGGGTCTATCAAGTGGGGTGAGGGTGTGAGGGGGTGCTGTTTAGGAGGGTGGGGGTTGTTGAGGGGTGATTGGGGTTGTTCAGGGGGTTGGGTGGCAGTCCGGGGGTGTGGTGGGAGCTCCAATGCGTTGGGGGATGTCATGTGGGGTGAGGGGGTGAGGGGGTACTGTTTAGGAGGGTGGGGTTGTCGAAGGGTGTTTGGGGCTGTCCAGGGGGTCAGGGGGTAGATTAGGGGTGTGGTGGGGGCTCTAATGGGGTGGGGGAGGGCTTTCCAGGGGGTATACATGAGGGTGGGGGATGTCAAGTGGGGTAAGTTTTATATGTTATCAATGTAAATGCTAAAATTTTCTTTAGTTCCTGATTTGATCTCCTTATGTTTTTATGGTACGAATTCTTGATTTGGTTTCTGGTTGATTTTGGGGTAGAGCAGAGGACTGCATTCAATTTTTTTAAAAAAAATTGTCTTCTACATCGGTTATTTTATAACCGACGTGATAAAGAAATCAGGAAGGGTTTATCATGTCGGTTTTTTTAATAACCGACATGATAAACACCTGTGGCATGGTTTATCACATTAGTTATTTAATAACTGATGTGATAAAAGAAATGGGAAATGGTTTATCACGCCGGTTAGTAAATAACAGATGTCATAAAAGGCCTGGGAAATGGTTTATCACATCAGTTATTTGATAACCGACATGATAAACCATATCCCAGGCCTTTTATCAGGTCGGTTATTTATTAACCGACGTAATAACCCCCCCCCCCCCTCGGACTGGTTTAGCACGTCAGTTATTATATAACGGACGTGATAAACCATCTCCCAGGGGTTTATCACATCTGTTATTTAATAACCAACAAGATAAACTCCCCGGCACGTGTTTATAATATCGGTTATTATATAACCGATGCGATAACCCCCCCACCCCTGATTTATCACGGAGGTTATATAATAACCGACGTTATAACCCCCCCCCCCCCCCCCCGATTTTTTCACGTCATTTATTAATTAACTGATGTGATAAACACCGTGATGTTATGATTTTTACGTCGGTTTTTAAATAACCGATGTAAAATCATTATTTATAATGTTGTTCGTATTAACGTTGGATAAAAACCGACGTAAAAATGAAAAATAACCGACTTAAATAACATTTTTTCCAATAGTGATTATTAATAAGGTAATTATGCATCATCATTGTTTCATAAATATCTTTAACTATTTTATGTCTAAAATTTATAAATAAAATACCATCATGTATGAATTTTTTTATCCTTCTAATGAATATTTATATTATAATTTATCTTATTTATAACCCTGTATTAAAAATGGTTTAGTTATCAAACATTGAATTTAACACTTTTAACTCTTCTTTAAATAAAATAATAATAAATTTTCTAATCTAATACAGGAGGATAAAATGGATCATATATTATTCCTAAGGTCTATTTTGATTTAAATACACATATCCAATAGAATTATGAATTTTTTTAGGATAATTATAATATCATTTTTACCTTTAATTACCTTATTTACTTTTAACCGTGGTAAATATAATTCAGTAGTTACTATTCACCAAAAAAATATTTTCATCATATTGAAGGAAATTTTACCTACTGATATCAACCATGTCTTTCATATTTTTAAAATTCAATTCACTGAAGCTGTAAAATTATGTTTTGTGCAATTTTTTAAATGGGTCTAGAAGGTGAGTAAAAGACGGTAAAAAGTTCAACAAAATTTTATATATCTAATATTATTATAAAATGACTTAAAAGAATTACATTGGACTAATATAGGTATTATGTATCTATTTTTAATTTAAAATAAATTTAAATTAAAAACAATTATTAAAATAAATAGTCGTTTTAAAATAATAACTCGTTGCTTTTCACTATGCCACAAAAATTTAATGTTCATAGAAAAATAACAAAACATCCTCCAAATATAATTTTAATGTTCCAAATTCCAAAATTATGTCTATTTTACCAAATTTAAAACATATAAGTTATATTAATAAATTTAAAAAAATATCCTCATTGTCAAAACCAGAAATAGGGTTTTTGAGAAGTAAGGACTATCAAAATATCGATATGTGTTTATGTCCAATTTAAATGTAAAATTACTTATAATGACCAAAATTGGATGAAAGTATAGATTTATAATCTAATTATACTTGAAACCAATTAAATTTTTTAATTTAACACTATAAATTATTTTGATTAAAAAAGTTGTTTTCAAAGAAAATTTATTATTTTTCACTATTCATCAAAATAAGAAAGTTATCAGAAAAGTATCAAAAATTTATCCAAATTAATTATTTATGTCCCTATTAAAAAGAAGAAGTTTAATTTTGTAAAATTCAATATATAAAAGTGTCAAATATGGGATATAAAAAGGGTTTGCAATTAAAAAGAAGTAAAATTTCATTTTTGAAAAATAATTCTTTTATTTGAAAAATTGAATTTGTTATTATATTATGTATAAGAAACACATAATATGGATGTTAAAATTATATTTAGTATATAAAATTTAAAATGCAGTTAATACTATTCATAACCTCTTTTTGAACGGCTAGTTTGGTAAGTGGTGGTGCGCTCGAAATCAGTGTTGTGTGTAGCGCAAGCTATTGAATTTCTTTAAAGAAAATAACTTAATATGAAATCTTCGGGTGTTACATGATAACTATAAAAAAAATTTATTATACTTTTATGCCCATATAAATAAATATTTAAATTAATATTTTGAATACAGGATTTGATAATTAAATCGTTAAATTCTCAAGGTGTATACTACCACTTTAAACCTTAAAATATTATTCTTTATAAATTTATACATTTACAAAAATAAGAAATTACAATATTATAGATGAAATATGTATGTTAATTGTTATAGTGTTTTTATATACACCTTATAAAAGAATAAATGTTCATATTATAAAGAAGAGTCTTAATGAATGTAGATTGAGATGAAGTCCCTTACGTCAAGTCTGAATCTTCTTGTACATTATTTTCCATCCTGAATAAAAATATAGGTTAATTTATACTTACCTAATAACCGTTTCACTTTTTATTATTCATTTTATGTCACTTATAATAATGTTATAGCAATTACATAACTATTTAAGTTCATATGAGACGTTTGGTCGATATTCGGTACTTGAGTCGAAAATAAACTTGGTATGATGACAATAGTCTATGTTTTCACAAGGTCATCAACTCTATAATAATATTCATGAATATTTTTATCATATTTATACATTAATTATAGGTTTAAATCAAACCATTAATTATGTTTATGAAATATAAATGTCTTTATAATCATGGAGACGGTAGGTCGTGCGTATTCATGAATAACGTCTTCATTTTTCATTAATCATTATGGAAGTAAGGTAATTATTTCTATATCATTCCATAATGATCATATAATAAATAATATCATATTAATAGTTTAAATATACCTACATATATCATAAAATTAATGTAGTTAATACAAATAAATCGCATTGTTTCGTGAAGGTGGCAATTCACACGTACGCACAAATGACCATAGCATTTGTATGCACAAGGAAAGTAAGAACATACTTGATATATTATTTTCATATCATGATAAATATGTAATTAAAGTAATATATAAACATTAATTACATCGTTATGACCATTTTAGAGAGAAAGTAATGAAAAATGAACTATATTGGTCCGCAAGGTGGTAGTTTGTCGTACGCATGAACGAAAAGTTCATTTTACATTTGATGAAATTGGAGACGGATTAGGGAGATGACATTAAAATAGTAACATATAAATATATTTTATTATACTGGAGTTATTATTTAATCATGGTTTAAAGATATTTGAATAAGTGTAAGAAGGAATAAAATAGAAATACCAAATAAAAATGATACCTCTTCATCGGTTGATCATATTTTAATAACACCTTAACACCTCTATAGAAGGTGAATTGCCAAAAATAAGGCTACAAGAATGTGGGAAGAGATTATTGGAAGGCTTCTAGGAAGATAATTTCTGATCCAAAAATGTTTTGGATGTGTGATTAATAGATAAGAGTGGGAACTTATTTATAGGGGAGGGGAGGATCACCCTTGGGAACTCTAAAAATATTAAATTAATATAAATTAAGATTTAAATCCAAATGTCTCGAACATGAGTTGTGTCGAAGATAATATGAGGATATTTCTAAATACTCTCAACCAATATTTTTTTAACAAAATTGATTTCATTTTAAATCTTATCATTTTTTTACCCTTAATTATTTTCTATTAATTTTAATTGTTGTAACAACATTTTAAATATTAAAATCCTACAAACATTACTTATATGGGGTAATTTCTCATAAATGGAAACATTATAAAATTTTCAACCATACCATAGCCACTTTTAAATTTTTAAATATTTTTATGATTTTAAATTTATTTAAAAAATATTATTTTTATAAATAATCAATACTGTCGACATTGACACTATTTATTTCGTTGAATTTTAATAAAATACAAATAGAGAGATAACTTTATAAAAATATTATTAGACTTATAATATACCATATTCAACTAGAAGATTCATGGATTTACCTAATTAATTTGAAATATATTTATTTTAATGTTCTTCAAATCATTTTTTTCGATATTTCTACTAATGAAATAATTATTGTATCATTATTGTGATAGTATTTATAGTAATTATTTAATATAAAAAAATTAAAAATAAATTCCCATGATTCATATAATTCTATTACATTTATATTTAATAATTATGATCAATATTTTATCATGTTTATCTTTGTATTAAAATTATTATACTTATAAGTAATAAAAGGGTGACATGATGTCACCTTATTTTGTTTTAATAATATTTATATCAATATCAGGAAAAAGGCCATTAAATGGGACAATTTTGATCCTTAGGTGTTAAGGGTTTACTTTTATTCACCCAATTAGATTTTTTTAGGTGTTAGGATAATTATTTTACCCTTATCATTTTGTTTGTTACCTGAATTCACCCGATTTAACTTTAACTGTGTTAAATAAAAATTTCCATCGTTACAATTCACAAAATCCAAAAAAATAAAAGAAACATGTTAACATAATTTGGAACCAATGATTCGAAATATGGAATCAATTTTTAAAAATTTAAAACACTTAATTTTAAATAATTAATTTAAAATTAATCCATATTGACAAAACAAGAAAATGGGCTTCTTAAAAGTAAAAACCATCAACAAATTGAAGTGGGTTTATATCAGATCTCAATGTGAAATTACGTAAATTGATGAAAATTTTATTTAATGATAAAAACATAATCCAATTATACTTTATATCCAATTAAAATAATAATCTATCAATTTAAATAAATTAGTTGCAAAATCAATTTCAAAATAAAATGTAGTATTCTTCACTATTCATTAAAATATTTATGTTATCAAAAAATATCAACAATTTATCCAAAATAAATTTTGATGACACACATCCAAATAAGAAGTTTATTTTGTAAAATATAACATATAAAAGTGTCAAAAATATATTTAAAATGGGTTTTCCATCAAATTCGTCAAAACTCCATTTTTTGAAAAATTATTTTTTTTCTGAAAAATATAATTTGTTCGTATATCATGTCCTAATAACATATCAACTGATTTTTAAACATTAAATTGAATATATTAAATATATATTTCATTAATAAAATATATCATAGGTGATTTTATTATTTTATAAACTCACTTATTTTCATTTAAATATTTTTTCTTTTAAAAACATTTCCTTTTATTTAAAAAGGGTTTTGTTTTTTAATATATTACATATAAAAGTGTCGAAAATAGATTTAAAATGGGTTCACCATCAAAAGTGGAAAAATGATTTTTTTTAGAAATACTTCTTTTATTTGAAAATTTTAATTTTTTCTTATATCATGTCTAGAAAACATATAAGATGAATTTTAAACATTACATTAAATATATTAAGTATTTTTTTTAATAAAATCCATCAAAGGTAAATTTATTATTTTATAAACTCACTTATTTCAATTTAAATAGTTTTCTGAAAAGCATTTCCTTTTATTTAAAAAAGGTTTTATTTTTATTCATAATTAACTATACAAAAAATAATTAAGTATATACATGTGTGAACCATATTTTAATAAATTAATAAATTCTATTAATTATTACAATTTTAACATCTATGTTTTAAGGTAACATTTCAATAGTAATATTTTTTTATTCTCTTAAGGGTGATGTGGAATATCATGTACGCTATCAAACATTGTGTTTCCTTTTAAAAACTCAGTATCATACATTCCCCCCTCTTTAAAAATCACTTCCTCGTAATTTCAATTTAGGATATGTAACTAAGTTATGGATTTTAAAAATTACCTTAATTGTTATCCCACATTGGAAAAAGTATTAATAAAGCCTTTTTAAAAGAAAAAAAGGTCAGTATGAAGGTATCCTGAAATAACACATACTTACATTCCTTATAGGAAAACAAGGATATGAATGAAATACTAACCATCATGTTCTAATGGAGTGCGATTGAAAACATGGTTAAGATAAAGTTAAAAATCACAAAACCATAAGTTTGTGATTGGTTAAGAGGTTATTTATTCCATAGTAATAAAATTAAAAGAATCACATTTTTGTTTTAAGATCTTTTTCATTGGTTTGTGGAATTCATTTACTACCTAGAAAAATATAATAGGGATGTACACATACTTGATAACAAGAGTTTCTTTAATTAATCAAATTCCACCACAAATTTATATTTTTCTCCCAATGAAAAGTATTTACAATGAATTTGTTTTCACCCCTCTAACACTAGAATCAACTTCCATAAAATCACATAATACAAAAAAATATTAACTATATATTATTCCTATCATTTAAATATTACCCAAAACTAATATTTTACTATAAAATAATATAATTCCCCAAATATAATAAACTTTAATGGAAAAAAGACTACTTTTAATCTCAAAAATTAAAAAGTAATGCCAAAAGTTAACCGTAGACCATTAAACAAATAAATGTCATTAGAATACCTCAAAAATATTATAACTAGGATTAAATCCAAAAAAAATAGAAGTATTTAATCAAATAGTCATCCTTGAAAAGTTATAAAATTTAACTCCAAATAACATTAAGCACTTTTAGTATATCGTACCAAAAATATAATTTCCAAAATATTTTATAATATAAGATAGGTTAATCATTTACATTATTAATCTTAATCACCATAAGTCCACAATAGAAACATAGATTCTTCCCAAATAAAATTAAACCATTACTCCTCAAACAAAATCCAATAGTATTGTGTTTTCTTTAGCCATATAAGGATCACAAAATAGTGAACATATTCAAAAATAAAATTTTTCACTTAATCCCCAACTCATTTCGAAATAAAAAGGATATCAATTTGATAAAACATATGTTCCACAAATAAACTTTTTCTTATTCCAAGAACTTGTCTAACTAAAAAATGACATACTAACTAGGGAATTCCCATAGTCCAGTGGTAGGTGATAAAGCCTTGTCGTACTTTAGTTGTGGGTGTGATTACTAAATCCCTACTTGACGCGACCGGTAGTCCCTCTTCCTGTGTGTTTTACTTTTCCTAAAAGTATATAATTTTATAACATTCCCAAATGAGGCAAAATCGTCAAAAAAAACATAACATGTTTTTTCCTCAAATTGAATCATACCATTAATTTGGAAACCCAAAATTTAAAAACCAATAATTACCTCAAAATCAATTATCATGTAAACCCTAATGGTAATCTATACATTTGTAATTATGTCCACACAAGAAAAGATTATTCTTCATCAAACAAAATTTCACATAACAAACTTCAGGGTTACGAATACTACAAAAAAATATTCCAAAGTAATATCATCATCAAAATAACATTACTATATTGAATCATTTAATTATTATATAATATACCATAACAATTGAACCCTTTATATATAGATTTTTTAATCATTTATTTTTCTTTGTGATCCTATAACCATGATTTTCCATATTATACCTTAATCCCTCTTTCTTACAAAAAAAATGAATCATTTCATAATTTTCAACAATATAAAAACATGAGATAATAAATAATCCATACCTTTCATAGGTCATTTTTAGTTTTCTCTTATTCAATTGGAATTGAATTTAGTATTGTTAAACACATATTTGTATGGTCATCTTGATACCATTTACAAACCTTCTTTGTAGGAAATTGATTATCATAATGACCATACTCCCCACATTTAAAACATTAAATTGATAACTCGAAAAGAACATCTTTCCCTTTCATAGAGTCAACTGAACACTTTATTTTTTTTCTTGGTAGGTTATTGCTTAATTTACTTAATTTCCACATATATAACATCATCCCATCCCATTAAAACATTTTCCTAGTTTTTTCATTCCACGTCATCGACATATATGTCATTTAATATACTTACCTTTATGATTATTACCTGAACATTCAATGGATTTATTTCTCCCATATATGATGCATTATAAAACTCACCAAGGTTCTAGTGTTTAATCATGACTCTTGATAGTTGGTTTAAAATAACCAAAAGAGTTATTATTGAAGAATCAATTTCATTTAGTTGCTTATTAATAGAACCACAACATTTTCCTTCACATCCATTGTTACATTGGTGCATGTTGTATCTATCCATTTACTAAAACCATAAAGGTCAATGTGAGTATATCAATAAAATCATTATATACTATCTTATAAGGAAGAAAAAAAGTATTATATGCATATTCATGTCATATCAAACTAATTCAATTTATAATTCCATATCCTTAAACATTAAATAATGTTATGTTATGTCAGTAATTTTACTCTCTTCCACATCGAGGATATTTTTAGGTTTAGAGACTTAAATAATTATCCATAAACCATATATAACAACCTAAAAATTACAAAGTATATACTTATACTCACTATCCCTTTTTCATAAAACAAAAAAAAATTAAAAAGAAACATGGATTTATTCTATGTTTAAAATTTATTACCTTTCCTTAAAACCATCCACGAGTCTATTCTACCTTAAATCCAAGGAAAAACATTTAAAAACATTTAATGAACACAAAAATCGGAGTAAGCGATACAAAAAGAAGAAAAAATATTTTCCTTAAGAAAACTTCTAAACAATAAATATTTTATCATAAACTAATACTTTTATTCTTTAAGATGTTGTAAATACTCTCCACTGAATATAAGATCATTTCATACCATTTTTTTAATGAAAATATTACCTTAAAACCCATATAAATTACATATAACATATAATGGTAACTAGAGACATGATAATACTTTAATTTAATAACCATATGGTTAACTTCAACATATATCACTCTTACAAATGGAATAACCATGTAGCCGACTTGCATACCCAATTAATTAGAGGTATTATTGTAACCACCCATCCTTGTATTATCATGAAACTACCATTCATTGGTTTATCATATAACCTCCCATATTTGTTTTATCTTTAACCACTCGTAAAATGTCTAAGTACCATTATATAATCATAACACACAAAAGATTGCAATTATCAACATTTCACTAGAAAATTTCAATTGCAATCTCAAGAAACCATATCAATATATTAAAATTTTCAATCCATTTTCAAATACATTTTCAATACCAAAATTTACAATAATAAATTAACAGATTTCATTTCCACTTAAAAATCATTAATTCTTATAGAGGAATCCAAATATCAAATAACAGTTACGACGATGGAGAAGTCATTATCACCACATACATTAAAAAAAATTCCTTTGTGATTTATAAAGAAATTTAAACAATTAGTATAAAAATATTTATTTTTAAAATAATAAAATGTCATATATAATCATTTTATGTCTATATAAATAAATATTAAAATTAATATTATGAATAAATTATTTGACATTTAAATATTTAAATGTATAAGGTGTATCATACAACTTTAGACATTTAAATATTAATCGACATGAATTAATAAATTTACCAAAATATTAAATTACATTATTATAGATAAGATATGGATATTAAATGTAATATTGGATGTATATAAACTTTATAAAAGAATAAAGGTTCATATTATCAAGATATTTCTTAATGAAAGAAGATTGAGAGGAAGTCCCTTACCTCGAGTCTGAATCGTCTCATACGATATTTATCTTCCTGAATAATAAAATTATGTTAATTTATAAATTCTTGAGATCCTTTTTCTATTTTATTATTTATTTTACATCATGTATTTCCATGTTATAATAATTACATAATTATTTAAGTTCACATATGATGTTCTGTCGATAATCGGTACTTGAGTCAAAAACAAACTTTGTATGATGACAATAGTCCATGTGGTAATAAGTCCATCATCTCCGGAATAAAATTCATTACATAATAATAAATTTTAGACATTATTTTTACTTTTAAACCAAACCATTAATTATGGTTTTGTAAAATTATTGATGTTATAATAATGGTGATGTTAGATTGTTTGTATGCATGAGTAACGTCTTCAATTTTCATTAATCATTATGGAATTATGGTATTTATTATTTTATATTTACATAATGATAATATAATTATTAATATCACATTAAAATGTCAATTTACTTACATATACCATCAATGTGATTCAGTGAATAAAAATGAATCACATCGCTTTGTGGTGGAGATAGTTCACACGTACTCACGAACAACATTATCATTTTTATGTGCATGGAAATTAAAAAAATAATTGATTAATTATTCTCTTATAGTTATAAATATGTTATTATAATCATATATAAGCATTAATTCCATCATTATGACCAGTATTAAGAGACAATAATGAAAAACAAACTATAAAAGTTTGAGAGGCGGTAGTCCACCGTACACAAGAAGAAAAAGTTCATTACCCATTCAATGAAAATAGAGATGGATTCATGTGTTTATATTGGCATAATAAAATCTAAATATATTTATGACTGTATTTATTATTTAATCATGGTTTAAAGATATTTTATGTAGTGGAAGAAGGAATTAAATAGAAATACATAAACAAAATGATACATATTCTTCAGTTGATAACCTTTGAAGAACACTTTAACAACTCTAAGAAAGGTGTTATAAAGAAAATAATGATTTAAGAATTTGGGGAGGGGTTCTAGGAAGGAGTCTGGGAAAACCATGGCTGGACCAAAAGGTTTTTGAAGTGTGAGTAATACTGAAGAGTGGGTACCTCTTTAAAGGAGAGGGGTCACCCTTGGTAACTCTTAAAATATTATCTTATTATAAATTAATTTTTATGTCCAAATGACTTAAAAATGAGTTATTTCGAGGATAAGATGGTTATTGTTTAAAATAATCATAATCTATAATTTTTTGACATGTGTTTTTTCATTTTAAACTTTATCATTTCGTTTTACCCGTAATTACTCTCTTTTTATTTTAATTGTGGTAACAACATTTTAAATTTTAAAAGGCAATAAATTTTTCTTTTTGGGGGGTAACTTTAACAAAATGTACAATTTATTAAAAACATTACCTTATCATAGCCACTTTATAATTTTTATGTACTTTATGATTTTAAATACTTAAATAAAATTATTAGTTTTATAAAATATCAATAGTGTCAATTTTGACACTATTCATTTCGTTGAAGTTAAATAAAATTCAAACAGAGAGATAACTTCAAAAATAAAATGTTATAAACATATAAAATTTTTTATTCACCAATAAAATTCATGGTGGTCCCTAATTTGTTCTATTTATATTTATTTTAATATTTTTCATGTCATTTATTTGATATTTCTATTAAAAAAATTTGTATTTTATTACTGTTTTGTTAGTATTTATGGTAATTATTTAATCTTTAAAAATTATAAATAAATTACCATGATTTGGATAATTTAGTTATATTTCAATAGAAAATTTATTATCAATGTTTTATCATGTTTATCCCTATATTAAAATTATTATATTATAAGAAATAAGAGGGTGATGTGTTGTCACTTTATTTTGTTTTAATAATATTTATATCACTTTCACAGATAAAAGCCCCTTGAATGAGTCAATTATAATAATTAGGTGTTATGGGTAAAATTTATTTATCCAATGGGATTTTTTAATGTTTTAGGGTAACTTTTTGTTCCTCATCATTTTGTTTGTTACCATAATTCAAGAGATTTACCTTTAATCGTGTTAAATAAAAATTAGCAATGTTAATGTTCATAAAATCCAAAACAAATGTATCCTATTAACATAATTTTTACCCACTAATTCAAAATATGTAATAAATTTTTATAAATTTAAACCAAATATGTTTCATCAATTAATTTAAAATTAATCCCCACTGAAAAAACATGAAAATAGGTTTTTTAAAACTAAAAAATCATCAAAATGTAGACATGTATTTATATAAAATATCAAATATAAATTAAATAAAATGAAAAATATTGGATTAAATGATAAATAATTATATAATTATAATTTAAATCCAATTAAAATGATAATCTAACAATTTAAATAAATTAGGCGAAAAAGAAATTTTGAATTAAAATGAAATATTTTTCATTATTCATTAAAATATGAATGTTAGAAAAAATCATAAATTTATCTAAACTAAATTTTGATGTCCCAATTCTAAATATGATGTTTATTTTTTAAAATAAAACATATAAAAGTGTCAAAAAGATACTTAAAATGGGTTCTCCATCAAAAGGCAGTAAAACATCATTTTATTGAAAAATACTTCTTTTATCATAAAATTTGAATTTGTTATTATATAATGTCTAGAAAACATATAATATGGATTGTAAAAATTAAATTTAATAGTTTACATGTATATTTCATTAATAAAATCCATCAAGAGTGATTTTATTATTTTATAAATTCCCTTATTTAAATTTAAATAGTTTTTTCAAAAGAAAAGTTCATTTTCATTAAAAAGGGTTATATTTTCATTTGTATTTAATTGTTCACAAAAGAATTAATTGTATGAATGTGTGAACCAAATTTTCATAAATCAATTAAAATTGTACATTCACAAAAATTTATCATCTTGTTTGTAAGGTAACATTTAAAAAATAATATTTGGTTGTTTTCTTCTGTTCGATGATGCGTATCATGTATGCAATCAAACATTTTGTTTCCCTCTAAAAACTCAAGATGTTATATTCCCCCCCACCAACCGCTTTGGAAATTTCATCCTCAAAATTTAAATTTGGGGTCGGTTTCTAGGTTATGTCTTTTCAAAATAGTTTTATTGTAGTCCCACATTGAAAAAAGGATTTATAAAACCTCTTTAATAGAAAGATAGGTTAGTAAAAAGGTCAGATGTGATAACACATACTAGTATTCCATTTAGGAAAACATGGATATTTTATAAAAACTAAATATCATGTTATAATTGAGAGTTATAGAAAACATTTTTAGGAAAAATTTAACAACCACAAAACTATAAGTTTGTGATTGGTTAAATGGTCATTGATTCCTTATTAAAAAAATTAAATGAATAGAATTGTTGTTTTATGGTCCTTTTCATTGGGTTGAGGAATAAATTTATTACCACTACTACGGTAATAAAAAAATAAACATAATTTAAAATTATAGTTTCATTATTTAATAAAATTCCACCACAAACTCATCTTTTTCTTCAAATGATGAGTATTAAAGAGAATTTTTTTTGTTCCTCTAACACTAGATTCAGCTCCTCCAAAATCACATATTCCACTATATATTAACTATCTATTCATCATGTCTTGAAACATTATCCAAAATGATAAAGTTGGGATAAAATAATATAATTCCCCAAATATAATAAATATTAAAAAAGGATACTTTTAATTTCCAAAATAAAAAAGTAATACCCAAATTCCACTATAGACTATTCAATAAATAACTATCATTAAAATTCCTCAAAAATATTTTAACTGAAATTAAATCCCAAAAATTAGAAGGATTAAATTAAATAATATTCCAAGATAAGATCTAATATTTAACTCTAAATAACATCAAACATTCTTAATGTATCATACCAAAAATTTAATTTCCAAAATAATATATTCTGGATGATAGGTTAATCATTTCAATAAATAACCTGAATTTCCATAAGTCCACAATAAAAAAATAGATTATTCCAAAATTAAATTTAACCAAATCACCTCAAAAAAATCCCTTAGTATTCTATTTTCCTTAGTCATATAGGGTTCCCAAAAATAATTAATGTCTTCCTAAATAATATTTTTCACTTAATTCTTAAATTATTTTCCTATACCAGGGATTTCCATTCGATAAAACATAATTTCTCAAAATCAATTTAGTCATATTTGATCAACTCGTTTTACTAAAAATAACATGAAATACTAACCAGGTAATTCTATTAGGCCAGGGGTAGTTGATAAAGCCCTATAGAACTTTGGTTTTGGGTTGAATTTCCATATCCTTTTCTGATGTGATGGGTTGTCACCCATCAAATGGATTGTCTTTTTCCTAAAAATATATAATTTATCACATTCCCAAAATGAGATAAAATTTTCAAAAATAATCATAACTTATTTTATGTTCAATTTTTATAACGTACCGTTCATTTTGAAACCTAATGTAATGACCAATAATTAACTCAAAATAAATGATCATATAAACCATAATGGTTGTCTATACCTTTATAATTAAGTCCACACAAGAAAAAAAATCTTCAAAAAATAACATTTTCACACAACAAACTTCGGGGTCACACATACTAGAAAAAATACTTCTAATGTAATCCCATCATCAAAAGAGAATTCATAATTTTAAATATTTCATCATCCTAAAGTATAATGTAACTTATAGATCCTTTATATGTAGAAAATTTAATCTTTAAGTGTTCTTTGTGATCCTTTTACCATGTTTTCCCATTTTATTCTTTAATACATATTGCCTAAAAAATATGAATCACGTCCTATGATTAAATAATGTAAAAACATGTTACAATAAATAATCCATACCTTTCATATGTCATTTTAAGTTTCCTCATCTTTAATTATAATGGAATTAGATATTTCTTAACATATATTTGTACTGTCATCCCGATCACATTCATGAATATTCTTTATAGGATATTGATTTTCATAATAAAAATACACCTTAGATTTAAAACATTCAATTGATAACTCTAAAATAAGTTTTTTCCTTTCTTGGATTCAATTTAATGCTTCGTTTTTCCTTGGAAATTTATTACTTTGAGACCTTAGTTACCAAATCTTAACATCTTCATGTACCTTTAAAAAAAATTCATAGGATTTTCTTTCCACACAATCAACAAATATTTCATTGAATATACTTATATTAATGATTATTAATTGAATCTACAAAGGGATTAATTTCTCTAATATATGATGCATTAGAAAAATAGCTAAGGTTCCAGGGGATAATCATGACTTCTAATAGTTGTTTTGTAAGAACCATGACAGTTCTCATTCTATCTCTTCTTTCATTCAGTTTCTTATTTAAAGAAAAACCAAATTTTCCTTCACATCCATTGTTACTTTGGTGCCTACTAGATCCAGCCATTTACCAAAACCTTGAATGTTAGTGTGAGTGTAAAAAAAATCATCATATACAATCTTATGAAGAAGATAACCACTAAGATATACTTATTAATGTTATATCAAACTCATTCAATTTATCTAAAATAACAATGGGTCTTTCTTTTATGCTAAACATTCTGGTTATATATAAGTTGAATCTTATGCTTAAATATCACCATAACCTATAATGCTCTCCTAACCATCCTATATTACCAACTATAAGGCCATATACCTAAACATTACTTAATCCTGAGTTATGTTAATAATTTTACTTTCTTTCACATCGAGGATATTCTAATATTTACATATTTAGAGAATTAGGCCATAACACAAACATAACAACTAAAATATTAAAAAGTAGATACTTATACTTACTACCCCTTTTTTTAGAAGAAAAAAAAACATTTTAAAAGAAACATGGTTTAGTTTCATGTTAAAAGTTAACAACACTTCCTTGATTCCATAATATACTCTATTATCCCTTAAATCCTGTGAAAAACATTTAAAAACATGGAATTATCACAATAATCTCAGTAAGGGATACACAAAGAAGGAAAACCGTTAGCCTTTTGACAAAATGTAAACTATGAATACTTTATTATAAAGTATTACTTTTCGCCTTTAAAAAGTAGTAAATAATATTCACTATATATATTCTCATTTTTACCATTTTTGTAATCAAAATATTACCATAAAACCTATAAAAATACATATAACATATAAAGGTAACTTTGGAGATAATCATATGTAAATGGAATAACCATACATTCAACTTCCACACATATTACTCTTACAAAAATAATATGCATACGACCTACTTCCATACCCATTCAATTTGAGGTTATAAAATAACAAGTCATCCTTTGTTTATCAAAAAACCACCAATATTTGGTTTATCACAGAACCACCCATCTTTGTCTCATCATTTAACCACCCATAAATTGTCCAAGTACCAATATATAATAATAACACATAATAGATTTCTTTTATCAACATTCCACTCATAAAATTCCATTTGCAGTCATAAAAAATCATTTCAAGATATTGAAATAGTAAATCCACATTAAAAACCATTTTCAATACCAAAACACCTAAAATAGGAATAAGGGATTTCTTTTTCATTTAAAAATATTAATTCTTATAGATTAATCCAAGTTTCAAATAATGGTAATGGGGGTGGATAAGTCATTTTCGCCATATACATTAAAAACATTCCTTTTTCCATTTTCTAAACAAAGTTAAGCACTTCTTATAAAAATATTATTTTCTAAAACCATAAAATATCATATATAAACCATTTAAGTCTATATAAATAAATCATTAAATTAATATTATGAATAAAAGATTAGATAAATAAATCCTTAAACATCCATGATGTCTCATACCACTTTGAACATTTAAATATTAATCATCATGAGTTGAAAAGTTTTCCAAAAAAATAAATTACATTAGTATAAATGATATATGGATTTAAAATTTCATAGTGGCCGTATATACACCTTATAAAAGAATAAAGGTTCATATTAACAAGAAATTTCTCAATGAAAGATGATTGAGACGAATTCCCTTTCCTCGAGTCGAAATCAACATGTATGTTCTCTATCTTCCAGAAGAGTAAACTTAAGTTAATTTACACTTTCCATTGAACATTTTGCAAGTTTTTTATTCATTTTACATCACTTATTACCACATTATAACAATTACATAATTATTTATGTTCACATTGGACATTTTGTCGATATTTGGTGTTTGAGTCAAAAATGAACTTAGTATGATGAAAATAGTTCATGGGGCCATAATTACATAATATCCAGAATAAAATTCCAGAAATAATAATAACTTTTATACATTAATTATACTTTTAAATGAACCAATTATATATAGTTATGAAAAATTAACATTATAATCATGGAGATGGTAGGGTGTATGTACGCATGAGTAACGTCTTCATTTTTTATTGATCATTATAGAATTAATGTAAATAATATTTAATCTTTAATTAATAATAATATATTCTTTAATATAATTTTAATTATTTAAATGCACTTACATATATCATAAAAGTGATGTAGTGAATAAAAATGAATCACATCGCTTCATGCAGGTGATAGTTCACATGTATGCACGAACAAAATTATCATCTTTATGTGCATGGAAAGTAATAAAATAATTGATATATTATTATATTATAATGATAAATATTTCATGTAAACAATATATTAAAATTAATTCCATCATTATGACTAGTTTTGAGATATGGTAATGAAAAATGAACTATATTGGTTCGCAAGGATGTAGTACATCGTACACACGAATGAAAAGTTCATTTCCATTTTGAGGAAATTGGATATATATATATATATAAAAAGGTGATTATATTTACATAATAACACCTCAGTATATTGAGGATATTTGAATTATTATTTTATCATGTTTGAAAGAGATTTTAAGAAGTAAAATACGAAATAAAATATTAGTACTTAATGAAAATAATACATATTCTTCATTTGATGGCCTTTGAAGAACTCCCTAACATCTATAAGGAAGCTATTCTAGAGAAGATAATTATTTAAGAATTGGTTATGTATTATAGGAATGTTTTTAGGCATATATTTTCTGAACCAATAGGTTTCTGAATTTTGATTAATAGAGAAGACTGGGTACGTTATTATAGGAGAGTGGAGGGGCACCCTCAAGAAGTCTTAAAATATTAAATTAATATAAATTAATTTTTAAATCAAAATGACTCCAAAATTGAGTTATGTATAAGATAATACGAGTATAGTTATTAATCCTCTCATCCAATAATTTTTAGACATGATTTTATTTCCTTTTAAATTATATCATTTTTAACCTTAACTATTATATTTAAATTTTAATTGTGGTAACACCATTTAAAATATTAAAATCATATAAATTTTACTTACATAGGGTCAATTTCAAATAAATGGAAAATTAATGTAAATTTAGACCTTATCATATCCACTTTTTAATTTTTAAATATTTTTATTATTTTTAATTAATATAATAAGATATTATTATTATAAAATATCAATAGTATCAATTTTAACACAGTTCGATTCATTAAATTTAATGAAAATTAGAATAATGAGATAACATTGAAAAAAATGATTTAATAGACTTATAATAATTTAGATTCACCAATAACATTCATGTAGTTCCCTAAAATATTTGAATTACATTTACATTATTATTTTTCATTTCATTTATTCGATATTTATATTAATAAAATAATTATTCTATCAATGTTGTGTTAGTATTTATGGTAATAATGTTGTCTCTAAAAATTCTAAATAAATTCCCATGATATGCATAATTTCATTAAATTTATGTATACTATTAATTATATATGTTTTATCACTTTTATCTATATATTAAAGTTATTATTCTTCTTAGAAATGAGATGGAGACATGTTGTCACTTTATTTTGTTTTAATAATACTTATATCACCTTCATAGAAAAAAGTAAATTAAATGAGTAAATTATGATCATTAGGTGTTAACGATATAATTTTATTCATCCAATAATATACTTTCAGGTGTTATGGTAGTTTTGGTGTCCTTGTCATATTTTGTGTTATCATAATTCTCATAATTTACATTTAACCGCGTTAAATAAATATTACCAAAGTTAATATTCATAAAATCTAAAAAATAAAATTAACATGTTAAAATAATTTGTACACACTGATTCCAAATATGGGATTAATTTTTCAAAATTTAAAATAATAAATATTTAGTAATTAATTTAAAATTACTCTTAGTTGAAAAAACAAAAAATGTGTTTTTTAAAAGTCAAAAACCAGCAAAAGATTGATATGTGTTTATCTGAAATTTCATTATGGAATTAAAAAAAATGGCCAGAATTGGATTAAATGAGATAATATTAATCTAATTATACTTTAAACCAATTAAAAGGATAATCTCATAATTTTAATAAATTAGATGAAAAACAGCTTTGAATTAAAATGCATTATTTTTTACTAATCATTAAAATATTAAAGTTATCAAAAAAAATATGAAAAATTTATCCTAACTAAATTTTTATGTCCTATTCCAAATAAAAATTTTATTTTTTCAAATAGAACATATATAAATTTCAAAACTATATTTAAAATAGGTTTTCCCTCAAAATGCGGCAAAACTGCATTTTTTTGAAAAGAAATTATTTTATCTGAAAAAATTGAATTTGTTCTTATATCATGACTATAAAACATATAGGATTAGTTTAAACATTAAATTTAATATATGAAATATATTTTTCAATAATAAAATTTATGAATAGTGATTTTGTTATTTTATAAACTCACTTATTTGTATTTTAAATGTTTTTCAAAAAAACAATTACATTTATTTAAAAAGGGTATTATTTTAATTTATAAATAATATTTCAAAAAATAAATAATTATACTTGTGTAAACCATATATTCATAAAACAATTAATATTTTTCATTCTCTCCATTTTAATATCTAGGTTATAAGGTAACATTTGTATAATAATATTTAGTTGTTCACCTATATTCAATGGGGTGTATTATGTACGCTATTGAACATTGTGTTTTATTTTAAAAACATAGGATGTTACATTCTCCCCCCTGTTTATATCAACCTCACAGTTTGAATTTTGGGCTAGTAAGGTATGAATTTTCAAAATACCTTTATTACAATCCCACATCAGAAAAAGGATTTATAAAACCTTTTTAAAAGAATGAAAGGTCGGTATGAAGGCCATCTAAGATAACACATACTAGGATTACATGTATGAAAACATGGATATGGAAGAAAAACTAACCATCATGTTCTGATTGAGAGTGATATAAAACATGTTTATGAGAAAGGTAATAATAACACAACCATTTTTTTAAATTTTTTAAAAGGCCATTGATTCCTTCATAAGAAAAGTAAATGAATAATTCCCATTATTTTAAGATTATTTTCATTGGGTTGAGGAATTAATTCACTACCTAGAAAAAGATCATAAGGAAGTACACTTAATTTAAAAGTATAGTTTCATCCTTTAATCAAATTCTACCACAAACTCATCTTTTTCTCTAAATGGTGATTATTTAAGAAGAATTTTCCCATGCCTATAATAATATAATCAACTTCTAGAGATTCATATAATCCATAAAATATTAACCATATATTCATCCTTTCTTTAAAATTTAACCCAAACCAAAAAAATTATGATAAAATAATATAATTCTTCATATATAATAAACATTAAAATAAAAAAGACTACTTTTAATAGCCAAAATTAAAAATTAATATCCAATTTTTAACCTAGAACATTCAAAAAATAACTCTCCTTATAATTCCTAAAAAATTAAAAATAAGATTAAATCCACAAATCAGAAGGATTTGATAAAGTAACCTTCCAATATGAGTGATAAAATATAACTCCAAATAAAATCAACCAGTCTTAATGTCTCGTAACAAAAATGTAATTTCAAATATCATATATTCATCATGATTGGTTATTCATTTCCATAAATAACCTGAATCCTCAAAAGTCCACAATAAAAACATATATTTTTCTGAAATAAATTTCAACCATTACTCCTCAAAAAATACAATAGTATTCTATTTTTTAAGAATATATGCTTCCCAAAATTGTGAATATATTCCAAAATAACATTTATCACTTAATCCCCAAAAAATTTTCCAATACCTAGGATATCCATTTATTTATACATAAGTTCTCAAAATAAACTTATTATTCTTCCTTCAATTCAATTAACGAAAAATAAAATTGCATACTAACCAGAGACTTCATATAGGCCATATATAGGTGATAAATCCTTTTATCACTTCATTTCTGGGTTTTATTACCACATCCTTGTCCAGCATGATGGATTTCACCCTTCCTGTGAATTTTCCTTTACCAAAAATAAATAATTTTATAATATTCCCAAAATGAGAAAAAATCCTCAAAAATAACCATAACAAGTTTTATCCTCAAATATTATCTCATACCATTCATTTTGAAACCCAAAATGTAAAAAACAATAATTAATTCAAAATAAAAAAATCATATAAACCTTAATGGTTATCCATACCTTTTTAATCATGTCTATACAAGAAAAGGTAATTGATCATCAAATAAAATTTTCACATAACTAACTTTATAGTAACAAATAGTAGAAAAAACTCTTCGAAAGAAATCCCATCATCAAAATAGAATTAGTACTTTTAAACATTTCATCATCCTACAGCCTACGATATCTCTTGAATCCTTTATATGTAGACATTTTAATCATTAAATGTTCTTCATGATCGTTTAACAATGATTTTCCATACTATTCCTCATTACATATTTCATAAAAAAACCTGATTCATGTCTTAATATTTAGTAATGTAAAAACGTTAGAAAAGAAATAATCCATACATTTCATAGGTCATTTTTTGTTCCCTCATCTTAAATTGGAATGTCATTGGGTATTGCTAGACATATAATTTTATAGTCCTCCTGGTCCCATTAATGAACCTTCTTGGAAAGACATTTATTTTCATAATGACCATACTCCCCAAATTTAAAACATTAAATTGATAACATAGAAAGAAATTATTTCTCTTTCAATGATTCAACTGAACCCTTCCTTTTTCCTTGTAAATTTATTACTTTATAACATTTATTACCAAATCTATAACATATTCCCAACAAATTAAAACATTTTCCTAGGTGTTTCTTTCTACATCCTCAAAATATATGTCTTCAAATATACATTCCTTTTTTATTATTACATGAACTTTCACAATGATTCATTTATCTAATATAAGATGCAATATAAAACACACCAAGGTTCTTGTGGTTTATCATGAATCATGATAGTTAGTTTAAAAAAACCATGAGAGGTCTCATAGGAGCTCATATTTCATTCGGTTTCTTATTTAGAGAACCACCACATTTTCTTTCTCATGAATTGTTACTATGTTGCCTACTATATCTAGACATTTACTAAAACCAAAACGATTAGTGTGAGTATAACAATAAATTCATCATATATTATCTTATGAGGAAGATAAACCCTAATATATACATATTCATGTTATCTTAAACTCATTCAATTTAACAAAAATAAAAATTACTCTTTCAATTATTCTAACCATTGTGGTTATATATAACATATAACTTATGCTTAAATATCACCCTCACCTCTAAGGTTTTCTCAACCATCCTCTAATACCAAATATAAGTCCTTATATTTATACATTACTTAATACTGAGTTAATCCAAAAATTCTACATTCATTCACAACAAGGATCCTTTCTAGTTTAGAGCTTCAGAGAATTTTCCCATAACTCATAAATATTAACCTAAATATTAAAAAGTAGACACTTCTACTCACTATCTCTTTTTCTATAAAAATGATTAAAGAAAAACATGGTTTCATTTCATGTTTAAACTTCATAACTATTCCTTGATCTCATTCTTGACTCGATTCATCTTTAAATCTTGTGAAAAACAACTCAAAACACGGGATGAGAAAAAAATGATTAGTAAGGGATACAAAAAGATGGAAAACTATTAGTCTTGTGAAAACATTTAAACCATGAATACATTATCAAAATTTAATATTTTTCACGTTTAGGAAGTAGTAACTACACTTCACAGAATATAAGCTCATTGCATACCCTTTTTGTAAAAAAATTATTTCTTTAAATCCCATATAAAGAAACATATGACATATAAATGTACCTTAGTTTCTAATTATACTAAAATGGAATAACAATATGTTTTAAATCCATACATATAATTCTTAAAAATAGAATATCCATACTACCAACTTCCATACCCAATGCATTGGAGGTTATAACGTAACCACTCATCCTTGTTTTATCACAAAACCACCCATTTTTTGTTTATCACGTAACCATCCATCAATATTTTATCACATAACCACCCATAAAATTTATAAGTACCATTATATAATCATTACACATAAAATATTACAATTATTAACATTTCACTCATAAAATTTCATTGGCAATCACAATAAATCATTTCTTGATATTGAAATAGTCAATCCTCTTTCAAATCCATTTTCAATACCAAAACACCCAAAAATAAAATAAGGGGTTTCTTTTTCTTTTAAATAAAATTAAGTCTTATAGAGGAATCCAAATATCCAATAATAGTTATTACGACAAAGAATTCGTTATCACCGTATATAAGAAAAACATTTCTTTTGTCATTTTGTATTGAAAGTAAAATTATTCATATAAAAATATTAATTTTGAAAATTTTGAATTAAGTTTAATATAGAGATAAAAGTTATTTTATAATCCATTTCTATATATGTTAGCACAAAAATATGTGAAGTGGAAAAGAAAACACAAAGAGTAAACTAACTCCTAAGAGGCTGCCTCGCGAAGCCTATTCATAGACCCCCAGAGAACCGCGGCTAGCACATAGCTACCTCATTTTTGAAGCCACCACTAAGCAAAGAGGCAGGAGCCTCTGTAATCCCAAAGATGTTTTCAAAGACACCGCGGATCAAGGTGGTGGCAGGTTCCGCAATTACAACACACTGTATCGGAAGCCTCACAACGTGGAGGGAGCCAAATCGACCACCACGAGCCCAGGGTACTTGACCAAAGCCTCTGTGGGCACCGCAATGAGAGCTATGCACTGAGGAGGGGAAGATGATTGAATAAGTGGTTATGAGGAACTTGAAAATAGTTGTAGCCAATCTCCGAGCTCCATGTGGCTTCACACTGAGAAACCCCTATTATGTGCTTCCCCTCTCCTATAAATAACGGTGTCCCCTCGAGCCCAAGAACAGATACCCTGACATTTCGCCTTCTTTTCTCTCAAATCACGAGGTTCCATCTGCTATGTGAATCCTTGATAAAAATGAGCTCTTATAGGTACTTGATCATTATGAATTACCCTGCCCATAGCTCAAATACAACCCCTCCTCAAGTAGGGATGCCCTTCGCAGAGCCCATAGGCCACCATGAAGGAAGGATATCCTCAAGGGGACTTGGGTCATTGCAAAGAACTCATGCTTTTCAAAGTTACATCCATGTAAATGTGAACAACATGTAAGGTGAGGGCCACTGTTCTTCATGGTTCACACTACTTCGTAGTGTTATAATTTAGAAGTCACCCTTGCTTCTTAAAGCCCAACTTCATGAGAGCATTTCTTCTTTGTGAAGTACCCTCCATGTGAACCTATGCCCTATGCCTAGGCTTGGATACCCCACTTCGTGAAGCATACCCCTTCACAAAGCCCCTCCACTACATTGTGCACTAGAGCTTCACGAGGACTCTTCCTGTGAACCCCTTTTCATCGCAAATCATTTTCCCATATGACCCTCCAGGTTTGTACGAATTGAATTCAAGGTCCCCTAGGCAGTGCTTCATGTTGTGCTGGTTTTCCTCATGATTATTCATATATGCATGTTAATGGCTATTTCTTCTCATCATAACCATGCTAACATGGTAACCTTAGTGGGTCACTCCACGACCCCCCCCCCCCCCATCATATACTTGATGATGCCTTCTCTTATCTAAGGGTGGATATGTATCAGTTATGTAAGTCTGAGGGGTGTGGAGTAAACCCACCTCGTCTGAGCAACAGGCCATTAAACTACCAAGCACCATCATCCTTAGCACATGACATTAAACTATGAATTCAACCCATGTATCACAAGCAGGGTGCCCCATCTCAGAGATTCTCTACGCCCTCTAGTCTTCATGGTAGTGAGATCTTCCTCACATGGAATGTGATCCTCTTTATTGGAGTGGCGTCTGTCTGCAAAGAAGGGAAACCATCTTGGTTCAAGCCCCTAGCATGTCTTGTAGGAGGAAACATTCCTACTACTCCTCTCTTCTACCATGCTAAAGACAAGAGGAGGGATGGGAATCAAGACCTTCCTTACTATGCCCCTCTCCCTCTGGGATTTGTCTCCATCAGGCCTCCATCTTGGAGTAAGTTCCATTCATCATATCCCTGGGCTGCTAACCACACATATGCACATGTTTCCTCTTTGGGTTGCTAACCATGGGAAAGCCCCACTCCACTTCCCACATACGCAACTTTCACGATGTGAGTGTCAAGTATTTTCTGCCTCTTGTTTCTCAAATTAAGCATGACTCATGTGGGCTTAGAGTAATCATCAACCATGAAATCCTCTTTGGGTTTCCTTAGCGTGTAAGCCCCAAACCATTCCCAAAGTATGTGCACATTGATCCTTGCTAAGGAAGGTATGTAGGACGCGTCCCTGATGTTCAAGCCCAACACCTACTTGTCCAAACCCCTTAATGTTGTCTCACCTTCATCCCGCATGATGTTAAACTATATAAACAATTCCAAACAACATGGACTTTGATCCTTTCCATGGAAAGGTATGTAGGAAGCCTCACTGAGGATCAAGCCCAACACCTACTATTCCTGACCACTTCACATTGGTTTTCCAAACCCTTTCTAAACTACATATACTTTGATCCTTGCCAAAAAAAGGTATGTAAGAAGCCTTTATAAGGTTCAAGCCCAACACCTACAGCTCCGGACCCCTTCACGTCAGTTCGCCAAACCCTTTCTGAACTATATGGACATTGATCCTTGCAAAGGCAACATACGTGGGATACCTTCCTGAGGTTTAGGCCCAAAACCTACTAGTCCTGACCCCTTCACGTTAGTTAACCAAACCCTTTCTGAACTATGTGGACTTTGATCCTCACCAAGGAATGGTATGTAGGAAGCATCCCTAAGGTTCAATCCCAACACCTACTATTCCTGACCCCTTCATGTTAGTTCAATAAACACTTCTGAACTATGTGGACTTTGATTCCCTACCACATGGATACATAGAAATTCTCATTGAGTTTCAATCCAATTACTTACATGTCCTGACCAATTCATGATGGTTCACCTTTATCGTGTATGATGTTGAACTGTACCCACCATCCCGAACTATGTGGACTTTGATCCTTGTCTCTTAGGAAAGGTACATAGGATGCCTCCCTGAGTTTCAAGTCCAACACCCATTGATCCCATCCACTCCAAATCAGGCCACCCTCAACAAGCATGACATTAAACTGTATACCCCTCCATCCTGCAAGACGTTAAATTGTACCCATCCATACTACATTGGTTTTTGATCCCTATCTTATATGTATGGTATGTAGGAAGCCTCCCTGAGGTCCAAACCCAACCGATGGTAGGCTATTGTGTTTCCAAAATCAACGATAAGCCATTGTGTTCCCCAACCGACAGTAAGTCGTTGTGTACCCTAACCAATGGTAATCCATTGTGTCTCCTAATTGACATTAATCTGTTTCCAACCCCAACTAGTGGTAAGCCATTGTGACCTCATCCAGTGGTAATCTGTTTTTGTCCACAATAGATGGTAAGCCATTGTAGTCCCTTTTGCTGGGACCCATACCTCTGGTCTTCCCATGTGGTGTCAGACCAACCCAGGATGCTAACCATTCATAAGACACAGTATATTGTTGGGTCTTTGTCCTATGTGTACACCCTGATACGTTACACCCCATTCATAACTACGTGGAATTTGATTCCCTACCACAGGGATATGTAGGAAGCCTCTCTAAGGATCAAGCCCATCACCCATGTCTCATCCTGATCTTTCCCTTGAGCCTAGGTGTTTCAGGATGGTCATGCCCCATATCAAAGGTTCCACTTCCTTTGGGTCCCATCCATTCGGGTCACCTCCTTAGGTGTCCCATTGCCCCCACCAAACTATGTTTACATTGATTCCCTGCCATGGGGATATGTAGGAAGTCTCTTTGAGGATCAAGCCCATCATCACGGTCATCCTCACGTCTTCTCCATGTCATTCTCTATCTACTTTATTCAACTCTCCATCATCCATCCTGATTCTTACTCTTCCACCACATCACAGTGAGATCATGTCATCCTCTTTCTCGCTGCACCTAGTAGCAATCAGGCTACTAACCACACATTAGCCCCAACATTAGTGCTACCTCCAGGGGTAACACCCATATGATCTACAATCATCATTGTTCCGATTATTCTGATCCATCTCCACTAGATGTTAAACTCGTGGCATACCATATGATAAACATGGGAAGCTAAGGAAGACCTTAGATACGTGCTTATAGACTATAATTACTTGCATTCTATGCAGGATGCCTCATGCTTCCATGCCCTCGAGAAGCCCTATTATAAGGGGAAGATACCCAGACGTGACAGTGATCCAGCATCTAGACTTGCCAATGATTTTCAATGTGACTACTCCCCTGACCGAATGTTGTTTCCCTCACTGGAATCCTAGGAATGTCATAAGAGAAGCAGCGTAATTAACCAGCGTCCATGAAGACATGGTGGTGGGAAGAGTTTCACGAACTATATCTTAAGTCTATTATAGAGTCCTAGACTAGGAACCGAGTTCTGAGGAGGAATCCATGGAAGGAGGAACCAACATCCCAACATCCTGTTTCGATCAATGAGAAAATGTCACAAAACAAGCAGCGTATGTCGCCCACCTTTGGAAAGAGGAAATGTGGGCCAACAAGCAACATTTCCTCTGAAAGAGATAGATGTGCACCCTGGTGAAAGCTTTGGAAATAGAAATGTTGAAATTGACATGAATTTCTTCTCCTCAATGTGGATATTATTAGTGCTCGAGACATTAGTTGATTAGCATCTCAGTGGATCCATGAATCTGGTGTTGGGTCCCACCAAGAAAATAGTGTGTCTAGCATTAAACTCACCAGAAATTGGGGAAGTTGAATTTTGTACATCCTAGTCTACGACGTTGTCAGTATGGATCCTTATTAATAAACAAGGAAGACATAATAGCACTGGGGAACTGGACATCACTTTCCTTCTTTCAGTAGTAATGGATAAATCTCCCTACTTTCTAGGACCCAAGCTGTAGTGATAGGAGTTCGATATTCACTCACCCACCAATGGAGAGGCAGGGGAAATTTCACCGCATCAATCTTGCACAACCACTTCCTTCACAAGGTAGCCTTTGTGTCCACGGCTTCTGAGCACCCACACCCAATCTCTTCTTTTGAAATCGTTCAGAGAAGTGTAATAAATGACCTCGTTTAACGATACCAGGAAGATGGGATTATCCAAACTCGGGATATGGCTCGACAAGACTTAAAGGATTTTTCACCTCATCACCACGACTACCCCCTAGGGCCTCATAAGAAGCTGCTACTCACCACTCTAACACCCAACCATTTCGGGAGCCTCTCCACAAAATGCTTCAATGACTCCCTCCCCTATGCCGATGAGGTGAGGGATGTCCGCGCTAGCCTAGCCGGGATCCCATTCCAGGGGATCCCAAATAATTATCCCACTGGTCCATGTCAATGCTTCCATCTAGCCCCCCGGGCTGAGGGGACGGTAAGCTATGCGCCTGCACCATTGACCCATGTCCGGTTAACCTAACTCCAACGTCGGGCGTAGGCTGAGGAGGATGCCCGCTGAAGGGTGTCAACTTCAATGACTACCGTGGCCCGTGCCACCGCTGACGTATACCATTTTTACTCTATTAATGCAGAGAAGATGTACTCATACACCCGGCCTTGATCGAGGCCCCAACCCCCTCATAGAAAAGCTGGGTCGACTCTCTTGGTCGCCGATACAGGTAGCACCCACCATGGGATGACCTGTGGAAATGACACACAGTACAGAGTTCATCCAAGTCCCATCACCAGTGAGAGTTTAGGTTCATCCTACTCCCAAGCTCAGCCCGGAGATCCTCCCCATGTCTCCATCACTTTAAATGAGGGTCCTCCCCACTGTAGTTATGCTCAATACGAAAGCCTCCTTCTAACCTATGAACTACAGTATGATGTTTTTCCACCAGTCGCAGGTTGCTGGTGTGAAGATGTTACAAATCCAATCAACCATCAGCATGAGGTTCTTCCCCATGTCTTTACAGCAGCTGGCAAGGGTCCTTCTCATCCCAAAAACAAGAGAAGCAAATGTTTTCACCACTTCATAAACACCTAGCACAGAGTTCCTACCCGTGTTCTGCTCAACCAGTATGAGGACCCTAATCGCACCAATTTTTCTGGGGGGGAAATAAGCATAGAGGACCTGCCCATGCTCCCACTAGCTCTTGCAGAGGTCCTACCTGCTCCATCAGTTCCCATGGATAATCCCACAATGTGTCAACATGTGGAAACGGAAGTCCCCCCTGTGTTACATTTGACATCATTCCAAGTGCTCCTCACACCCCAGCTCACCGAGGCGGAAGTCCTCTCCACCCCAACACTAGTTCAACTGAAGTTCCTCCTCGAGCCAAAAATATACCCTGCCCCAAAGAGCTATTTCGGGGTAGGAGGCCAGGTCACCACATCCATAAAAATAATTTCGGGAGGATTTAGATAGATATTAAACTAGTCTACTTCACATATTCTAAGGAGAAATATGATTCTACAATGGAATCCTCACCTTGATCCTCTAGGTTGGGGCTAGGGTAGGGATAAGGCGCATCAACCACATACATCTAGAATACGAGGTCCAGTAGATCCCTACCTCCCTTCACAAATACATCTAGAAAGATGAACGTTTTGAATCTCCCAAGGGTCTCATCATGAAATCACCACCATCATCCCTAAGAGCACTCTCTACCTCAACCAGAGATCACATAGTGTTATTCTGGGGACCAATGGAAGATGAGAAACAACATTGTCCACCACCAGTAGCCATAGTCCTTGTGCCAGAAACTATGGTCCCCAAACCGTCTTATTATGATGTGGTGGCTATGTCACTGATCTCATTGGAGGATAGCCCAAGATGTGGCAGCTTATCAGCCCGCTCGCTATATTCTCCACTAGCCAGCTTATCATCTCATCAGTCTACATTAGTACAGCTACCAATTCCCTATCCGCCTCTAGTTGATGAGTGGGGAAACCAAGGGGCAGACCATGAGTCAGAGCTATGCATCTTGTGGGACATTATTGGGGCAAACCATTTCCTAGAACTTTTTTGGCCAGTCGTAGCACCGAATTTTGGTGCACTGGAATCGCTCACCACAGAGGAAGTTGGATTGTTTTTCCAGACACTCTAGGTGATGAACCTTAATATTATTCATCAGTGAGTGGATTTCCCTAGGAGTTAGGCACACTTCGAAGGCATTAGTTAACAATGTTGTTTGGTTGAATTGTATGCACTCCTCATGGCCCAACACTCGGAGTCATCCGGTCAACATCGGACCCTCAAACAATGATGTTCCAAAGCTTCAAAGTGCTCTGCAAGATTATCAAGGAGGATTCCCCCCATGTGGAGATATATAATTGGGGTAGTTCGTGGCCCTCCATTTCAGTTCTATTTAGCACAACTCGGCTTTCAAGGAGATATCAAGTAAATGCCTCCAGGTATATTCATGGTTAACATGGCCGATCTATCAGAGGAAGAGATGCAGACAAGGGTCCTTGGAGAAAATATACCCCCTAGGGGATTTCCATAGCTATTGGACTAGTTGGTAAGGTTTACTCTCTATTAGATAAATATATTGGGTCTTCCTATGACCACTGAGGTATTAGTCCACAATTGGAATCCCAATATATGAAAAGAGAACCTCAGAGCCTTCAAACCCTCCATCCCATCTAGGTCAATACAAAATAAGGAGGATGATCCTGAAAAAGTAGTGTTGTAACAGTAGCTCGCAAAGCACAATAATATGGTCGATGACCTCCTTTCCGAGCATGCTGCGGAGCGACGACCAGACTACAGTGATCCTCGGCCAGGGTAGTAGGGGTAGGCACAACTCCCCCCTGACGAATTGCATTCAGGTGACCCTAACCATCTTACCCACACAGACTGGATAAAGGCTGGAACATATGAAAAGATGGCACGATATGTATCGCTAAATCCATCTAAACGGTGTGATAACCCCTGCGACCCGGTTCAAGTTTCCCTAGATGCTCCACATGCCATCCCACCAGCCATTCCATGAGCCACCAAGCCTACTTATAATGTTGAAGAACCTTCCAATGCACTAGATATTGGGTATCCTTATCATGACAATAACCCCCACCAAAGCAATCCAATGGCGGAATTCATTGCTCGCCCCGAGGTGTTAGAAACTCAATAGAAGGAAATACTTCCTGATGGAAATCCATATATGGCATGGATTGACGATATGCCAGCACTTCAGAAGACCCACATTTTCCCACTATAATGGGATGGGTGACCCACTACAGTGCCTTTCCCACTTAATATCAAGTTGTGGCCCCATTCTAGGAACTCCGACACAACAAGAAGCTGGAAAACTCTGGTGTTTCATACAGATATTGGAATGGCATGCATTTTTATGGAACATCCTGCTACCCATTGAGTCAGTCGCCGGCTAGGAAGATATCCATAGGTACATTATCTACCAGTTCAGATCTACCAACAAAAAGATGATTATTACAATCCTCTCCAAATACAATCAGAAGCCTGATGAATGTGTCACAGATTTCATCACCCATTGGAAAGGCCTTACCTATTCCCTGGTTATGTCGTTGAATAAGGAATAAATTCTGAAAATTTGTGTGGGGATTTCAAGACTTAACTGGTCCCATCTCTAATTACCCAAAATTTCCCTAGGGTATTCTGAGCCTTCTCTAATAAGGCCTAGAATCTAGAGGAAGCCTTATAGTATGCTAAGTGTGCATGGATGTAGCCTCCTACAATTCTTGCAAGAAGGGATGTTATGGCTGAGAACACCATGGTGGCGTAGATAGATCCCCCCATTAAACTATAGTTATTACCATAGGAGGAAAATTCACATCCTCGCAGAGGCCCTCCACCTCAGGCACAGCCTGCGCCCCAGCTGCACCCTCCTCGGAATTGGTAAGCACCCCCAAGTAATGCACCACCACCACCCAATCAAGATAACCAGGTCCCACCTCCTTGAAATGCTCCCCCATCCCCCCGTGAGGTCGAGACACCCATATCCCCCTTCCCAGACAAGAGAAACTAGACCTAATCATTGAAAAAGGATTAGGTCCCTGGTTATTTCTGATGTGCCTTGGAATAAGGAACTGTATGGTTTCTCGACTACAGGTGACCAGGAAGGGCGGACCACACTGATCGCCCCAATTACTGCCCCTATAACCGGATCCTGGGGAAAACCATCAAACATTGATATGTGTTTAAATAATGTCTTCAAGACTAGGTTGAACAAAACATAGTCAGGTAGCCCAAGCTCCCGCACATACGGCATGTGTCTTCATGAATCCAGATAGTGGTAATTACAGCAAAGGTGAGTGGCATCATGTTTCTAACTGTGGGTCCTAGAAGTTAGATGATTGGATGGCTCATAAGGTTGTCTTATTTTCCCATGGTGTTATCCAAGAACATATAAATTGAACTAAGACTTTATAAGATGCCGCTTCACCTGCAACAAATACGTCTGCATCAACGGATTAGCCTTCCTCTTCCTAGAAGAGCAGGCATCGAAAACAAAAGGGAAAACAATGTCCCCTTCTAATTTTGTCTTCGTCCCATACTCTCGGAAACTCCATGCCCTCAGATACTGAAATTCCCCCTAGGATTCGTCTGGTAGTAGAGGATTAATCAGGGAACGATCAATGGTATGCCTCTATTAACACCATAGAGCTGGTAAATCCCTACATGATCTCTGACGGTGAGGAGCACCAGGAGGATACACAAAATATTATCTACCGTCACAAGCGTTGATGGATCCATAGTAATATGGGTCTTTGGAGTGCCTCGATCAGTAATCCCAGCTAGGCTATACATTCCACTATAACTAGATAGTAGGCCCAGCATAGAGATCAGAACGTGCAACCTTTTCATCAAGTGTCATTAGATCCACATTCACTATCGTCTGTGTTACTTGATCTGGAGGAGCCACCTCAACCATGCCATGATCATCCATGCTCTGCTACATACCAGCCCTAGTCATCTATGACACATCTAGTAGTCACTCCATGAGCTTAGACTAGTAAGCCACAGTATATTCCAAGCACCAGTCAGTCATTAGTTGGACTGGTAAGTCTAGTCATCCCTTCTGCTGCAGAACAACCTCTTGTAAGTATAAGTTCTTGCTTGGCAAAGATGTATGATGTTCTCGTTATTCTTTCCATCATTCTGGAAAGTCTCTCTATGCTTGATGCTCTTCACTAGTAAGCTAATATGTGTGAAGCCCTTATCGAGGCATTAAGAATCCCCCTCCTATTTGAGACAGAGATAGTAGGTGCAGATGCCTTCCATGCTAAGGCAGTCGAGCATGCTAAATTAGAAGACATCATCTCATTCTCCAGATCAGATGAAGGAACTCCTATATAGGGGAACATCCACCCATTTTACATCACCGTCCACTTCAATGGCATTGAGGTTTTTCATTTTCTTGTCAACACAGGTTTTGGGACCAACCTAATCATAACCCGGACCCTCCAAAATATGGGGCTATCAGAGGATGACCAAAGTCCATTTGACCTGAAAATCCAACATTATGATAGGACGGAACAAACACTAGTCGGTGAGAACATCATGAAGACCCAGTTTGGTGGTCTAGTATCCATCCAATAGATCATGGTTGTCTCCCAGGACACTGCCAATAATGCATTGATGTGCAAGCCATGGCTCCACCTGCATGTGGCGATCAATTCATCATATCACCAGTACCTCAAGTAGTCCCTTAATGTTTGATTGGTCGTAAATCAAGGTGACGCTTCTCACTTTTCCTATTTTAATGCCTTCTAACTGGATTCTGACTATAAAAATATCAAGGACTAGTCAATTCAGGCTAACGAGGTTGAACACGCTACGACTATGACCGACTCATGGACAATTCTTTATGATGACTACATTTTTCTGAGCCATCGATTAGAGGCTAACACCCCATATATGGGGAAATGGTTTGTTTTTTCTAGAATGAGGGGTAATCACATTCCCAAGGAAAAGTGACACTGCAAATCACCTCGTATTCTTACACAAATCATGATCGGGTGATCCCAAATCCCCCTACCCTCATAATGTATCGGGATGTCCTCTCTATGGAAATAGAAATATTCCATAATTTATTGTTTCTCTAGGCTCATATAAACAAGATCAAACTGATGTTCCACTACTAATTAGATATCGTCACATGTGGCCCCTTAGGCCGAAGACTATATAACATTAGATTGACATCTTTCATTTCTATGGTTTCTGAAGCACAGGATTCCTCTGATGTAGTGTCCATCACCACTCAGGCTGGTACCAGCTTCCTATTGGGATCTGTTGACCCAGAGGAAACTCCTCCTGCTGAGGATACCTCCTCCATAAGTGACGAATAGGATTTCAAGGATGCACCTCATGCATTCTAAGAGTGTTTCTTCACTAGGGATGATGAATTGGTACCGGTGAACCTCAGTAGCGAGATGGATCTGAATCCCAAATTGATGAGTGCCTATATGCCTACCAAAGAGCTACAACAGTGCGTGGACTTCCTAAAATAGCATTGTGATGTATTTTTTGGAGTTATGATGATATTCTAGGAGTAGATCCTCATGTTTCTATCCACCACCCCATTCTTCCAACAAATCACCACGGGTCTAAGCAACCACCTAGAAAGATGCAATCTTTGCATGGTGCCATGGTTGATGATGAAGTTTATAAGCTTATCAAAGTAAATGTCATCAAGGAGGTCCAGTACCCCATATGGTTGGCCATCTCTATGACCACTAGGAAGAAGAACGGACAGATCAGAGTCTGCATCGACTTCTAAGATCTCAACAGTCACTTTCTGAAAGGTGATTTTCCCCTTCCCATGACGGAGCTATTGATCGACGCCACAGCTGGGTTCTAGGATCTTTATTTCATGGATGGGTATTTTAGCTATAATTACATCTGAATGGCCCCTTAGGATGAAGAGTCTGCAGCATTCCGGGAAACACCAGGTACATTCTATTACCAGGTAATTCCCCTTGGTCTAAAGAATGCAGGTGCAACCTATCAGCGTGGCATGCATCGCATATTTATGCTAATACTCAAGATATTGGTTGAATGAAATGTAGATGATATGGTGATCAAATATCACCACTGTCAGGACCATCCCAAAGACCTTGATAAATTGTTCGGTTTCCTATGTTCTTGCCACCTGAAGATGAACCCACTTAAGTGGGCCTTTGGGGTCACCTCTGGAAAGATTATCAGCTTCTTTGTCAGATACAGGGGCATCGAGATCAACCCATAGAAAATCAAGGACTTCATCCAGATGTATCCCCCAAGAAACATCTGAGATCTTTGAGGCTTTCAAGGCCACTTTGCCTACATACACAGATTCATGGAATACTTGGCGGGAAATTCTAATGCCTTTTCTCGTATCATGAATAAAGGCACTATCTATCAATGGGATGAGTAATGTCAAACTAATTTCAAATAAATCAAGTAGTACCTACTCCAGCCTCCAGTCTTAATTTCACTTGTTTCTGAAAAGTCATTAGTCCGTTATGTGACTGCCCTGGAACGATCTCTTGGTTCCCTTCTCAGCAAGAAGAACAATGAGGTAACAGAGAACAGTCTTAAATATCATAGTCGCACATTCCTTAATACGGAGACTAGATAATACCCTATCGAGAAGAGCTGCTTACTGCTTGTATTCACAGTATAAATATTGTCACATTAATTGCAGCACTATGAGGTACAACTTGTGTCATGAGGGGATCCATGGATATACATCCTAAACATCCAAATATTTCTGGGTGGTTTAGCTCAGTGGGAAGTGATCCTCTAGTAGTTCGACATTAGGTTTGTCCCTCCGAAGGCTATTATGATTAAATCATTGGCAGACTTCTTTACCACCCATCAAGCCCCCGTGGACTAGTCTCTAGACCATGATTTTTCCAATGAGGCAATCCCCTAGGTAGAACAAGAAGTTCCATGCTATAAAATGAACATTTATGGTGCCTCCTGGAGCCCTACCAGTATAAGTCTTAATAACCCCAGGCTCAATAGAGTATGCATGGGTGTCGTCCTCATTAACCCAGTATAGGTCATTCTACCATATTCATTCCTGCTGTCATAAGGTCTTACCAAAAATGAGGAAAAGTATCCAACATTCATTACTGGCCTTGAGTTGGCCCTCGAGATTGACGTTCCCCACTTTCATGTGGAAGGGGACTCTGGACTAGTCATCAAGTAGACCAACGATGACTATGTCATCAAAAATCCAGATCTTGTACCACTGTTGGAACACACCCTCTAGTTGATGGCCCAGTTCCAATTATGGCAAGAGGTTACTCATATTACTCAATCCCAGAATGGTTGAGACGCTGCCTTGGCCAGCATATCTGCATCACATGCAGATCCTAAAAAGGTTGATTTGATTATCCATGTGGAACACTAGAGATTCATCACCCCTACCACTCTAGATGACAAGGACAACCCGTAGGTAGGGCACCTTACCATTAGCACCTCCACGTCAGGACCTCCAGGTCCCCCAAATGCCATGATTAAAGTGACTCCCGACTGTAGGACCACCTTTTTCATGTACCTACAAAATGGTAGTCTCCCAACAGATCGAGCCTAGTGTGAGAGAATCCAATGTCATGTGTTGCAATTTACCCTCTAGAGTGGTCCTTGTCTTAAGAAGATCCTCTTCAAGTGTTTTATTGATGGGGTTATCCTCTATTCCATTCAAGGAGCTGAGATTTCTCTAGTAACGCAAGAGTTTCCTGACGGTTTCAGTGTGGCTCATCAAACTGGGCTGAAGTTATCGCACCAAATCCGGAGACTAAGATATTTTTTGCCCTCCATGATATCACGACCCGTCCACCGAGGCCCGTGTCGTGACTACCCCAAGCCTGCCTTCCAAATTATAGGGGTTGGTGACTAGGAATGGAAAGGAATTTCTTGAAAATGGGAAGGCATTTCCTCAAAACCTGCACAAACACACATGCATGTGAAACACAATAGAAGAGTAAGGTGAAGCCATACTAGATACCACAACTGACTGTAAGGATAAGTATTGAAAGTAAAGGGGCTAGAATATAATCCCAACTGAAAGGTGAAACTACAACTGGAAAACAAAAATAGCTCATGAAATCGTCCATCGAGGATCCTACCTAAAGGATAGGTGATGATCATTTCCAATTCACTCCATGTCAGCCTAACACCTCCATGTACCGCTTATTCGTTGCTCCCTCAAGTCTCATCCAAGTTTCTTATCATCTGAACAAGACACAACATGTTGTTGGTGAATCTCGTATAGGGGTGAGTATAACAATACCCAGTAGGAACCCCGAGACCCTCGAAGGTATCTTAGAATTTAACAATGGAAAACTACAAACCATGATCTCAATCAAAAATAAAAAAGAAAAGACTCAGCTCAAATGAGGTATAAGTAAATAACAGAAGTATGGATGATTAGTCGAGAAGATAAATCATCTTATTATGTCGAGAGGAACTACTACTAAGCATACGGAGTCTGGACCACATAGGATTGGTAGGTACTAACCCATGCAAGACCCACACAAAATCCAACCCCACCCAGAGTTGAAAGTTACTAACTTTTGCAAAACCCAAACAGGATCTGACCCACACATGATTAGTATGCGTTGACTCACACAGGATTGTTGAGCACTGACCCACAAAGGATGTGACCCACAAAAGATTGGGTCATGTACTATTGATCCACATAGGATCACTAGATAATGAGCCACATAGGATCCCTTGGTTCCGATCCACACAGGATCACTAGGTGATCACCAACATCGATTCGCTCGTTACTAACCTCAGTATGATTTGTCTCCAACCTCCGCCTCACTACCAGCCACTGGATTATCGCTCATAGTACGCTTGATTCTGGGAGAGCTAATCCTCAAGCCATCGGTCTTGTTGCAATGGGTATGAAGTTCCAAAAATAAGTATCCTAATAATGTATCACATCATAAGGGTGTCATCACAACAGATGTCACGTCAACCAGACACCCAGTCTATAGGATATAGGCATTTTAGTATTGAGGGCCCGGTTTTTTTCGGGGTCAATCCAACCCAGCCATACTCAAATATTTTTCAAAATCCTCTTGGAGTATCTCAAAAGGACTATATCATTCCAAGGATCCCATATCCATAGATGGATCATAAAATGGATATTTGATTCTCATGATATGGCCACTTAAGCATAACTCATCCTGAGAGGGGTTCGGATCCAGTCCGACCCGGACCGACCTAGCCTGGGTCTGACCCGACCCGGTTCGGGTCAACCTGACCTTGTCTGGGTCTGACCAAGCCTGGCATGAACCGGCATGCACTAACCTGGATGGGTTAGGCTGTGGCAGGCTCGGCCTGCTGGGCTTCGGACCTGCCCAGCCCACTAGCGGGGTGCGGACCGCCCGGTGGTCCGACACACTGGCTAGTACGACCCGTGTGGGTCGTGTGGTCTACTTCTTCTGAATGGCTCAAAGGATTAAACTCCTTTAATTGGTGGTTCCAAATTGTATAGCCACATCACCTGCGGGACCCATAGGGAACACGTCCCGGCCTTCTTCGCGGCTTCGTGTCGTGGCTTGTCTCACCGCTGTGTGTGATGGCATGTCGACTCTCATCATCACAGTTTGCCATTGTCATTTGCATGTCCGACCACCACGATTCCAAGTGGTGATGGATGTTGAGTCAATAAGGTTTTCCTTATGACTTTTCCATTCCTTAATTCAAGGAGGGGATTGTTATGTCATAAAGGCTTTCTTTATGACATTACAATTCCTATTGTTTTGAAAATAACAAACACCTTTTCTAAAGGAAAATTTCATTTTACCCTTGTTTTACTTCTATAAGGAAAATTTCCTTCCCCAAGGAAATTCACCCTTACCACATTTTTATTGTTCATTCATTTTCTTTCTAAGTGTAAAATTAGGATTGAAACCAAAATCATGGAAATCATATAATACATAGATATGTGGCATTCTGTTTAAGACTCCAAATTCTGGATACGAACTCTCATGAAGTTCAACTCCGAATTCTAGATACAAACCCTCATGATGTTCAACTACGAATTCTGGATACAAACACTCATGAAGTTTAACTCTAAATTATGGATATGAACTCTCATGAAGTTAAACTCTGAATTCTAGATACAAACATTCAAGAAGTTCGACTCTAAATTATGATTAAAAACTTTTGAAAAGTTTGACTATGAATTCAGATTAAGAATTTTGGATACAAACTCTTTTGAGTTCTGACTCTGAATTCTGATTACAAATTATGGTTACGTACTTATCCAAGTTCTGACTCCGAGTTCTCTGAATGCAGACTCCGAACTATTAATGAGTTCTGAATCCGAATTCTCATGAACTCTGACTCTAAGATTTTTAAGTTTAGGTTCCAAATTCTTGTGAATCCAGACTCTGAATTTCCTTGAAATTCAGTCTCCGAAATTCTTCAGAATTCGGGTTCTGAATTCCTAGAAAACAGAATCTGAATATCCTGGTATTTTAGACTCTGAATTCATTCTTTCTTAGAGTCCAAAATTTCATTTACTTACATTCCAAATATCATATTTTAGTTATACTTACATTCATTTTGTTATAAAATGATTTTGTTCTTTAATTTATCAACTAACCGTTGTTTGAGTGACATGTATACAGGTCCCCCCAAAATTCAAGGAAGAATATGATCATTGGAGGAGGGATCCGACCGTTGGAGCCATGCCTATAAATAGGAAATCATTTGAAAGAGCTCAGAACAACTTCAATGACACTTTGACAACTGTGCTTACATCCTGTTGAAGTGATTTCTAGAGAGAGAGGCTCTTATAAACTCTCAGGCTTCGTGCCGATAGTTTTGAACTATTCATTCAAAAATTTCTCCGTCCATATTTTCTTAGTGAAGATGTTCCATTTCCTTAAAATCAGAGACTTTAGGTTGTGAAGTCAGAGGTGCCGATTTCCTTACAAATCGATGGCTTGCAGGGATAGCAAGACAGATGCCAATATTTGGATTGAGGGATTACCAGGGTTTGGGTATGACATACTTAATGAATGTATATATATTGAGGGACCTCTTATCCATGGTTGTTGGATACCCTCCTCTTTGGGATAAAAGAGGTACTACTTGTTACTTGTAGTATTTTGTTTTCTGTTGTGTATTTGTATTGTTGAGGAAATTATAACTTTCTTATACTTCCTTACATTTGTAATCTGATTTAGTTAGATTCTATATGCTTTAAGGTAGAATATTAGTTATTGTAAACTTTTGTTAAGTTTCATTTCCGAAATCACTTTTTCCAGAATCAGGCAACTTATTAGAGCTTAGAGGTTGTGTGAATTTTGGTTATGCACAATTTCCTTGGAAAGGAATTTTTAAAGAATTCAATTAACCCCCCCCCCCCCCCTCTGGTATTTGAGAATCTCATTACTATATTTTCTATCCTACAATTGGTATCAGAGGTTTGGTACTGTCTAAATTAATCACATGATTAAATTCATAAGGTAATTCTTAGAATTGAACATTCGGAGTTTAATTTTTTTTTCGGAATCTGTTTTTCGGACTCATAAAATTCGTATTATGTTTTTCTTAGGATACTTTCTCTTGTTTACAAACACTTACTACTAAAAATTTTGTGTGTAAAATATTTTCTTATGGATGTTAGGTTTAAATGTTGGTTCTATTGATAATATGAATCCTACGAGAACTCCTATTTTTGATAGAAATGATTATGAGTGCTAGAGAGATAGGATGAAGACTTTTTTCATCAATACTAGAGTTGATAAGTATCTAATACTGACTAGAGATTATAAAATTATGGATAAAGAATTGAGAACATTTACGAACTAGGAGAAATGAGAATACCAAGAAAACTTCAGAGTCAGAAATACTCTGTTATGTTCGATGACTAGGAACATCTATAAGAAAATATCATCATGTGAAGCTGCAAAAAGTATATGGAAGAAACATTAAGTTACACATTTTGGTACATCTAAAGTCATAGAGACTAGAAGGGCTATATTTAGAGATGAATACCATAGTTTTAACTTTCCTTATAGAGAACCTGTAAGCAGAGTACAGCAAAGTTTTGTGACTATCATGAATAGATTACCATATATGGGAATGAAAAAGGACTGGATGATCAGGAACTTGTTGATGAGATCATAGATATCATGACAAATTAATGAGAGTCCAAGAGGACAACTATTTATGAGAATAGGAAAGTCACTCATATTTCCTTAGATGAGTTGTTTGGAACTCTTCTTCAGTATGAAATCAGAATGAAGAGAGATGTTGAAAATGTTTTGAAAAACAATGGGAATAGAGGAGTTGATTTTAAAACTACTTCTAAATATATGAAATCCAAGACCCCAGAAAGGGAAACTAGATCAAAGTCATATAAATTCATTATTCAGTCAGAATCTAGTGTACAGAAAAGTTGGAGAATGAATTAGCTAATCTTTCTCAGAGAAAGAACAAGATTGTATCTCAAAAGAATCGCCAGAATAAGTACAAGAAGAAATACTACAGATATAAGAAAGATGGATAAGTCACTTGTTATGAATGTAGAAGAATAGGTCACATCAGACCTAATTGTCCTTTGTTGAAAAAGAAGGATAAGAAGGAATGAAATTTAGAAAGGAACAAGAAGAAATTATATCGATCATAGCACAAGAAAAGTCTTAAATCTAATGATACTTGGAGTGCTAGTTGTGGAGACTCTTCAAAAAGTGAGTCCTCTAAATATTATTCATCAGCACATAAGAATATATGATTCATTACTACTACTTCTTTTCCTAATACATGTCTTGTGGCCAAGGTACGCTCTGCTGAGGCTTTAACAAATTTATCTCTTAATAAGAATTACTATTCTGAAAATAGTACCTCAAATGAAGATACTTCATCTTTAGAAAATGAAGAAATACCTTCATATGAAGAAGTATCTAGATTTTCCATGTTACTTGAAGTAAAAAACTGTAAAATTTCATAAAAATTAGACAAGGAAAATACTAGGGAAGAAATTATTACAAAAGAGATTTTAGATCTTTCTAGAGATCTTGGAGATATTGATGAGATTTTAGAAAAACTTTCTAAATACCTTGAGAAAGAAAATTCAGTTAAGGAAGAGCTTTCTATAGATCTTAAGAATCCTATTTTAAAGATAAATGTTTTTCCGGAAAATCTAACTCTAATGAATTGATTACTGAGGATAGTAATTTAGTTAGCAGTCTGAAATCTGAAATATTTTCTCGTAAGAAGCTTCTTGAAAAATTTGCATCTGGGAATGAAAATTTTGACAAGATGTACTCTAAAATAAAAACTCAAGGAAACACTACTGGAGTAGGTTATTCTCACTAAAAACTAGTTTTCAAAAATAACTATTTTGTTCCTTATAAATCCCCTTTTTGAACTAAATGTTAAAGTGGTGGGCATTGGAAGAAAACCCTCTACTTGAATAAAGTTCAATCTCTTGGGTTTCATAAAGCTTATTTTTCTAAACAAATTTGGATACCCAACATTTTGTTGTCAAACAATTCTGGATCTAAGAAATGTTGGATTCCGAAATTCTAACTCTCTTATTTTCAGGAAAATAGAGAAGGTACAAACAGTAATACGTGGTAAATGGATAGTGTATGTACTCGGAATATGACTGGTAACAAAAACTATTTTGAAAAGATTATCAAGATGAAAGGATGAAAATTAACTTTTGTAGATAATGCTCAGGGAGAAATTATTGGTATAGGTTACATCGTTCTTCTTGGAAAAACTTTGGTTTCAAATGTTTTATTTGTTAAGGGTCTTAAGCACAACCTCATTATAATAAATCAGTTATGTGATGAAGGATACCTTGTGAATTTTAGGAACGATAAGTGCTTAGTACACAATTCCAAGGAATAGTTTATTCTTTCTTACCACAGGCAAGAGAATGTTTACACACTAAACATAGAAGACCATAGGAGCCAAGATTTACCTTTTCATAGTTCAATGTAATATCATTCTTGGTTTTGGAATAGAAGAATAGGACACTGTAACCTTAGGAACTAATGAAAACTTTCTTGGAAAGGAATAGTTAAGGATCTACCAGAGCTTATATTTGATTCTTCAAAATTTTGTGACCCTTGTAAATATAGAAAGCAACATGAATCAATTTTTAAATCAATTTGTGAAGTATCAACTACTGATAAATTACAGCTCGTGTATATAGAACTTTTTGGTCCTACACAAACTGGAAGAATTGGGTGCAAGTATTATGTATTTGTCTTGGTTGATGAGTATACTAGATTTATGTGGGTCTATTTTCAAGCAAATAATTCTGAAGATTTTTCTTATTTCAAAAGTTTTAGAGACCAAGTTAATAATGAGAAAAACCTTCCATTGAAAACTATTCATCGTGATCATGGTGGAGAATTTCAAAATTCTGATTTTGAAACATTTTTTAGTAAAAAAGGTATTACTTACAACTTCTCAAAACCTAGAACACCTCAACAAAATGGTGTTGTTGAAAGGAGAAATATAATTATTCAAGAGATAACTAGAACCATGTTGAGTGAGTATTCTATTGCCAAACATTTTTGGGCTGAATCTATAAGTACTGCTTTTTATACTATAAATTGAGTTTTGATTAGACATTTACTTAATAAAACTCTTAATGAGTTATGGAATGGTAGAAAACCTAGACTTTCCTACATCAACTGTTTTGGTTGCAAGGTATTCATTTGGAATACTAATGATAATCTTCATAAATTCGGACCAAAATCTGATGAACGAATTTTCTTAGGCTACTCCACAACTTCTAAGGCATAATGATTTTTCAACAAAAACATTTGTATTGTTGAAGAGACAGTGCATGTTAAATTTGATGAAACTGATACCATTGTTTTTAAACAACACCAACCTACATCCTCAGATGTGTTTTCAAAAACCGATCATCAACCTTTGATAGAAGATCCTTCTGATAAGGAAAATGTTCAAGAAAATAATTTTTAAACATTGATCCTAGAATATTTCCTACCTTTTGTTGATGAGCAGGTTTTACAAAACCCAAATCAGTCATTTCTAAGGAATCATCCTAGTGATAGTATCATTGGTGATGTGAATCAACCTTTAATTACTAGAAGTTCATTAATAAATAAAGTAGAACATCTATCATTCCATTCCAAATTATAACCAAAAATCACTGATGAAGCTTTAGGTGATTATGATTGGATCAAATCCATGCAAGATGAACTAAATGAATTTGAATGGAATAAAGTATGGACCTTGGTTGAATGTCCTAAGGAAACCTCTATTATTGGTGTAAAATGGGTCTTCAGAAATAAGTGTGATGAAAATGGAATCATTGTAAAAAATAAATCTAGATTAGTTTCTAAAGGCTATAATAAACAAGAAGGTATAGTCTATGAAGAAACCTATGCTCCAGTAGATATACATGAATCTATTCGTATTCTACTTTCCTTTGCAACATTATTTAATTTCAAACTTTTTCAAATGGATGTGAAATGTGCTTTCCTTAATGGTTATGTTCAAGAGGATGTTTTTGTTGAATAACTTTCTAGATTTGAAGAAACAAAACATCATGGCCATGTTTTTAGACTTATCAAAGCTTTATATGGCCTTAAACAAGAACCTAGAGCTTGGTATGATAGACTTACAGTATTTTTGATTCAAAATAACTATGTTAAGGGAAATGAAGAACCAACTCTTTTTATAAATAAAGATAATAAAAATATTTTTATTGTTTACATTTATGTTGATGACATTATATTTGGTATAACTCAAAAATCTTTAACTGATTCCTTTGCGGATTTAATGAAATATGAATTTGAAATGAGTATGATGGGTGAGTTAACATTTTTCTTGGTTTTTAAATTTCTCAAAAACTAGAAGGAATTTACATATCTCAACATAATTATATTAAATATCATCTTAAAAATTATGGATATGACAACACTAAAAGCATAAGTATTGTCATTAGTACCTCAAACACACTTGATCTTGATTAAGCTGGGAAACCAGTAGATCAATCAACTTTTAGAGGTACGATAGGAAGTCTACTTTACATGACAGCTAGTCTTCCAGACGTAATGTTTTCAATATTCTTATGTGCAAGATATAAATCCAATCATAAGGAATCTCATTTAAATGTAGTGAAAATAACTTTTCGCTACTTAAAGGGAACCATGGATTTATGACTATTTTATACTTCTGGAAATGATTTTGTCTTCAAAGGTTTTTCAGATGCTCACTTTGGTGTTTGTAGAATGGATAAAAAAGTGCATCCAGAACTTTTCATTTCTTAGGAGATTCATTAGTTTCTTGGTCATGCAAAAAGAAACACTCAGTAGCAACTTCCATTACTAAAGCTGAATATGTAGTAGCTGGAAGTTGTTATGTTCAAGTATTATTGTTGCAACACACACTCACAGACTATGGCTTGAGTTTTACTAAGACTAAAATTTTGTGTGATAACACAAGTTCCATTTCCCTTAGTAAAAACCCTAGACATCACTATCATGAAAAGCACATAGATATTAGGAATCACTTTATTATGGATCACACACAAAAGGAGATGTCATTCTTCAATTTATCAGAACGCAAGATCAACTTGCTGATATTTTCACAAATCATTACCCTCCAATAGATTTGAATACATTAAACAGAAGTTATGAAATCTAACCATAAGGTAATCTTCCTTGATTAACTTCATGTTAAATTAATCTTTTTATAGTAATAAACTCCTTTTCATAGGGTGTGTACATTTGTTATTGTTAGTTTTTTAAAAAATTTCGTAATGAAAATTTTCGTAGTTGAATTATCAAAATATTTTGTAATGAAAATTGTCATAGTTGGTTTTTCAAAAATTTTTGTAATGAAAATTTTTCGTAGTTGGTTTTTCAAAAAATTTTGTAATGAAAATTTTTCGTAGTTGGTTTTTCAAAAATTTTCGTAATGAAAATTTATCGTAGTTGGTTTTTCAAAAAATTTCTTAATGAAAATTTTCATAGTTGGTTTTTTCAAAAATTTTCGTAATGAAAATCTTTCGTAGTTGGTTTTTCAAAAATTTTCGTAATGAAAATGTTCGTAGTTGGTTTTTCAAATTTTTCGTAATGTAAATTTTCATAGTCGGTTTTTTCAAAATGAAACATTTTCGGACCTGAAATTTTCTTAATGAAAATCATCGGTCCTGAAATTTTCGTAATAGAAACTCTCAGATTTAAAAATTTTCATAGTGACGTTTTTTTTCATATTCAAGTTTTTTTGAATTCAAAGTTCTTCAAGAAGAATATTACTCAGTATGAATAATCTTACTTGTAATCCGAAAGGTATTATACTTTCTTGAGTTTTTCATAATTACCTTTTACTTGTTGTCAGTTTCTTTTGTTTTTAAGATTTCTTGGATTGAAGTTTCCTTAAATCTAATTGTTTTCCTTTTAAAACATCAAAAGATCGGATCCTACCCAATTTTTCCTTGTGGCTTTTATTTCAACTGTCAGATCAGATCTGAAGAATTCTCAGCCATTGGATTTAAATGGGATGTTCAACCGTCACTTCATCGCCTATATAAAGGGGACCCCCGATGGTTGTCCTACATCAATTCTCAAACTTTTCCGTGTTGAATCTTTGCCTCTCTAAAAAACATCGTTCTGAATTCTTCATAAGTGCTCAAGTATAAATGTCTGAAGAAGTTACTTCTCAAGAAATGTCAACTGAAAAGATGATTGAGGAATGGAAAATTTACAAGGAGAGTTTAGTTCATCTGAAATTCTTCAGTAAGTATGGATCGATTATTTCCAAGAACATCAAGCTCAATGGATGGGAATGTATAGCTATTTCAAAGACAAGAGCTCAGGATGTGGTCTATCCATATTTTCTCATAGAATTATTTGAATCAGTTTTCTTCTTTAAGGAAGATGGTAGGGAAAAGTTCTCTCTCAAGAGTTATGGGAAGACATAAAAACTATCTTACACCAAGGCTACTAGCTTGGTGGGGCTGGCATATGAATGAGAAGCCAAAATTTTCTCTCACAAGCTGCCAGAGGTTCAAGGAAGTTTTGTTAAGGCAAAGGCTATGGAATTCCTTGGGCTCAAAGATGTAAATAAAAAAAAATTCTCATCTATCTACCAATAATCGGATTCTACAATTATGGGTTCAAGGTCTCATTGTAAAGAGGAAGGGTGACAAGGACACCCAGAAGAAAAGTGACATGTACATCATGGATTTTTTGGTAAATCTAAGGAAATTCAACCTCATTAAGCACATTCTTATTATGATTGAGGATATCAAAAATTGGAATTTGGGGGCTCATATTATCATTTATCCGGATTTAATTTAAAATTTGATAGTTCAGTGTCTAGAATAACTCAATATCCCCTGCAGTTCCAAGCCGATGAATTGAAAAGTGATGTTAGTCAGTGATGACACCTTGAAGAGAATGAATGTTGGCTTCTCTAAGGAGTCAGGGGAGTTTTACGATCTGCTAGTGGAAGAGGCAGAATCCATTCCGAAGAATTCAGAATAATCTCTACCTTCAAAGAAAGATGGAAAGAATAGAAAATTAAATGAAGTGGAAGAAACAGATAAAACCCCTATGTCTGAGGAAGTCCAATCCACACCTCCTAAATCCAAAAATCAAAAAAGCATACCTGGAAGAGGTGTTAGCAAAGTGGAGGGAGGATAAAAAGAATAGAAAAGTAGGGGAGCCACAGTTCGGTTTGGATCCGGCTGAGGCCAAGGCTTTAAAGGAGAAAGCAGCTGATGAGCTAGAAAAGCAGGCCAAAGAGAAGAATCTCAAGAAGAAGATGTCAGAGGCTGAAAATTTTCAATCCCTTCTGAGGGATACTGAAACTGCATCCGAAAATATTATGGTGCTGAAATATTTTCTAGTATACTAATTACCTAAGACTCCTGGTAATAAGACTGTGGAAAAATCCAAAGAGAAGGGAGCTGAGAAGGAAGCTGTGGAGGAAGTTCAGGAAGTAGTGGAGGAAGTTCGGCAAGCTCAAACCACTGAAGAGACATCCAATTTGTTAAATCAAGTAGAATAATTTCATGAAAAATAAAGTACTTCTTAGAAGTTGTCAATCCATACTTCTCAAGCCAGATCCTCAAAACTTGTTACTCCCGTAAATGATGAGAAGGGTGAATAAGAAGATGTGAATAAGTTGTCAGACGAAGAGAATCATAATCATGACTTTGTTCTTCTTGAAGATGTTGAGGTTGGTGCTGATAAAGATAAAGTTGATGAAGATAAGATTGTACAATTATCTAAGAGTGAGCAATGATCTCATGATGAGGAATCCATACCGAAAATCAGTAAGGGTAAACAAGTGGTTGTTGAAACTCCAATGAAAGACATTTTGAGGAAGAAAGAATATGGAGGGACTTCTAAGAGGAGGCTGGTAGAGTTAGAGGAAGAACCATCTCTAAGAAAAATGTCTGATTCAGATTCATCTTCCATGGGACATGATTTTTTTGTTCAGTACCTGAAGAAGATGGTGGATACTATTATGATCTTTCCAGCAATTGAATCCAGATGTCAGATGCTTCAGCGTAGTATGAATCAAAAATCATACTTTGTATCCATGGTTATGGATAGATGTGTTAAGATTGAGTCTGATCACAAATATTTTCTGATCAACTATGAAGCCCATAGGAAATCTTGAAAGCATATGACCAAATGGTCTACGAAAATCGTTCTAGAGTTGGAAGATCTTGATTAGCTTCAGGAAGATGTCAAGGAATCATTTGGTACCAAAGATACCAAAATAAAAAATATTTCAGATAGCTTTCAAGAAAGGCTAAATGTAAAACAAAATACTCGGATCCAAGTGGTGAAAGATCTGAATGGAAGATGAGTTATTTTTTCCAAAGATGGAAAACTGAAAAGGATCTTTGGATTGAAATGGAAGAAAAGCTTTTGAACCAAGATGACTTACTGAAGGCCCAGGTAGAGTCCCTAAAGACTCAAGAGGATAGGATCATAGCCTTTGAGAATCAATCAAAGGAAGATAACAAAGAGCTGAAGAAGTTGAAGACAATTGTGAAGAAGCTCATGCCCAATGAAAAAGAAACAAAACAGACCCAAATCCGATCTTTTGTTTTCTTTTCTATTCCTTGTACTAATTCATCCAATCATAATGAAATGGTGGTTTCTTGTTTTTTCTTGTATTTCTATACTAATATTTCAGGTAATATATTGTTTTTCCATTCCCTCAAACTCTTTTTAAAAATCACAAAGGGGGATAAGGAAAAATAATTCTAAAGGGGAGAAAGAAAAATATTTCTAAGTAAATAAGAAATATCCCTACGTAAGGGGGAGTTTATCTATGAGGGAGTTCTCATTATGAATATTTCCACATTCAAATAAAAATCCTCATTCCATAAATCTAGAATATGATCCTTAGTGTTACAAAGCCTAATGGGGAAGTTAGTCATATTCACCATTTTCTATGAACAAAGGGAGATAGGTTTTATTTCCAATGTTTAGAAAATCTTTTTCTATGCCCTTATATTCTTTTTCGTAAGGTTGTTTTTTATTTCCAAAAAGTGGGAGATTTTTTAGTCAATAAGGTTTTCCTTGTGACTTTTCTATTCCTTTATTCAAGGGGGAGATTGTTAAGTCATTGAGTCTTTCCTTATAACATTATCATTCCTCTTGTTTTGAAAATCACAAATGTAACGCCCTGACCCTAGTTACCCAGAGTCGGTGCATTATTTTAATACATTGGCATGATTACAAGGAATCAAGTCCTGAAGGACCGATAAGTTTAGCAGTATTGTAAAAAATAGATCACATATATGAATGTTACATTTTCACTTTAAGACATACAAAACAACATAAATAATATTTATGAATGCCATTATTCCCTTGTCTTAACACTACATATCAATCACATTACACTTCTTGTAATCCTGGGAAAAATAAAACATAGAAAGGGGTGAGCTCAAATGCTTAGTAAGGGTAAGCAATACAGCAGAAACTTTCAAAAATAAGCATAAACATTTAAGGCAATGTATAAAACTAAAACTAAAGCCTTTTAAACTTGAACTTCAACACAATATGGCAGAAATAAAATGAAATAATGTCATTTAATTATTCACATGGATATTCTACTAATCGAATAATAAAATGCAATATCACTAACCACTTTCATAATGATGGAATGCATAATGCCAGACTATCATAATCACATAGCCAAGGCCTCGTGCCAAGACTACAAATAAGATTTTTTTCAAGGCCTTGTGCCAAGACACTAGTTTGTCTCATTAGACCTACTAATGCATCGAGGAGTTATAGCGGGCTCCACCTATCACATATTAAGTCCAATGCATTCCCATATGAAAAGGTTTCAACATAACATAAACATTCGTATTAAAACTAGAATATGAAATGTAAATACTTTCTTCATAAACCATGAATGGTATAAAAATTACACATCCACAGTCAAACATATCACAAAACCATCAATAGAAGATTTGTATAATAAATCAACTTCAAATGAGCTTAAAATCAATCAAATGACGAGTTATGATTTTTGAGAGATATACCCTTTTTGTAAAATCATTTAAAAGTCACACATTTATAAAGTATGTAATTTTAATAGAGATTTTTTAATCAAAGTGTCCCATACCAATTTGAAACTTTTGAAAATAATTATCATTTCAAAACATTCATGTCCATATAAATAAATCCTTAAAATCATTTTGAAAACATGGACATTAATTGAAATGATTTGGAAAGATAAATCTTTAAAACATTTGAAATTTTGATCTTGATAAAGAGTACCTTTCAAAATCCTTAAAATATTCATTTTGAAATCATTTTTATGAAAAATGGACATGGATGATAAAAATGTCCCAATAAATACTTACACATAAACAATCTCGGATAATGATGAGATTGAGGAATTAACCATTAGCAATTTGGTAACTTACAAAACATACAACACATGAAAGAGGTATCATACAATGAATATGTAAATACAGATAAATTAAAATGTATTACGCAAATAATACAATTATGGGCAGTACATACACTACACAAAAGGTAATAGTGGCAATATGGCATGAATCTCATGGGAATAAGGAGTGAGATGAAAACCCCTTACCTTGTACTTTCCTTTAGTCGAGGGTACGTTTAACCTCATGTAAGAAGATCGTAGTATGATATTAAATTATACCAAAACCATATTAATATTTATGATATCATATATGATTCATTAATGACATTATATTACACATTTAATAATAATTTCTATGTAAAATTAACATTTCAGGTAATAATCACTTTCATTATTGTACGTGTTTTAACTTGTTACTCTTGGTTGTATCACTTAGATCCTGATTTAAATACTTCCATAATATAAAACATGATAAATATATCATATATATTTAGAATATAAATGTTTATAATAGACATATATATGAAATAGAAAACACCGTTTATGGAGACGGTAGTCCGTACGTACGCATAAATGTTGTTTTTGTTTTCATATAGTACTGAATGGAAGTAAGTGAATAAGATATATGTAAGTACATAAATCCTTATATATATAAATATATATATCTCTAGTAGCATTATTATTTCATATATTAAATACTTATTAGTAATATATATTTTTATAATCGTCGATGAATGGTGAACTAGGAAATGAATCTCATCGCGTCGTGGAGATGGTAATCCGTATGTACGCACGAGAGAAAATATCTTTCTTTTGATATTAAAATAAAATATAATTGGATGTTATATCATATATAAAGAATCATTATCATGTTCTATTTATTATTTACAGGAATTAAACAACATTATTATACCCATCCAAATAATAATTTAATGAATAACAATTACACCACGACGTGGAGACGGTAAGATGTACGTACGCACATATGGTGACATGTTATTAAAAGGATGGATATAATACTGAATATGGTTGTACCAAATTTATAATAACATCACAGTATATAGAAGATACTGGAGTTATTATTTTAGAATATAAATAACAAAGAAAGAAGAAGTGGAAGAAGAAAGGAACTTGGAAATGGGTGGTGAAATCATTACCTCTTCTTCGGGTTCTTCCTTTTGATTTGATCAAAAGGGATCCATAGATTGGATTTCTGAATAAAGGAAGGACTATAAGATGAATTTAGGGAAGTTGAGAGAGTATTGGGGCAGGGGTTGGCTGAACCAAAAGGCTTTGATGGTGTGAATTAATGAGAAGGGGGAGTGTCCTTTTATAAGAGGGGTGAGGGGCACCTTTGGAAAGTCTAGAAATATTATTTTATAATAAATTCATATTCGGTTTATAATGGCTCCAAAGTGGATTATTTAAAGTTTGAGGTGGGGATAGGTCTAAAACCACTCAACCAAAAGAATTTAGACGGGTTTGGGTCATTATATTAACATTATCTTTTAGTTTTAACTCTTAGTTAATTAGTTTGACACTTACCATGTCACTTTGTATTTTTATATTATATAGTTAATAAACTTACTATATACATCCAAGAGACCCCCATGTGGTCCTTTAATGGTACAAATATCATGATATAAGTTTCTTGGCCGAACCTTAGATTTTTAGGAATTTAATATCAATTAATAATATAATATGTTTTTTAAAAACTCTTTTATGTCAATGTTGACACTATTCAATAATTTACTTTTGTAAAAATCATAACAGAATTATTACTTCGAAAAAAGTTAATTAAATCAATCCTAATATGTCCTATTATCCTATAAAATTATTTTAATTCATTAAAAGTCTCAAATTATATTTATTTGGGTATTTATAATATCAATTATTTTAATTTTTCACTATTATGGTAATTACAACATCATCATTGTGTCATAAATAAATTAAATTATTTAATGTCTAAAAATTATAAATAAAATATCATTAGGTAGGAAATATTTCTATCTTTCTAATGAATACTCATAGTCAAAACTCTAACATATATAACACTATTTAAAAATTGTTTTGCTAAAAGATATATACTTATGTTATTTTTGTATTTATTTTAACTTAATTAAAATAAAGTGTCCCTATCATTTACAAGTGGATCCATGGGGTCCCAAAATCGTCCCAAAGATGCCCCTGGTCGGAGATGTATCCAAAAATAATGTTATGAAACATTTTATGGTAATTTAGTATTATTATAATATTATTTTTATCCCCTATTTACCGGATTTACCCTTTAACCATGGTAAATAAAATATTTACTGAAGTAATTATTCAAAATGTCTAAAAATAAAAGTTACCTATTTACAAAAATTGGACATCCTGATTACAAACATGGAATCCCTTTTTCCAAATTCAAAACATAGAAGTGGCAGAAATTAATTTAAAATTAATTCCCGCTGTCAAAACAAAAAGTGTGTTTTTAAGATATAATAACTATCAAAAGATTGATACTTGTTTATATTCGGTTTAATTGTGAAATTATGTCATGTGACCAAAATTGTATTAAATGGTAAAAATATATTCTAAATATACTTTAAAACCACTCCAATTCATAATTTATCACTATTAATTATTTTAATTAAAAAAATTTGTTTTTAATTAAAATTTAGTAATTTTCACTATTCATCAAAATATTAAAGTTATCTGAAAAGTACCAAAATTTCACCTTAGGCTAAATTAGATACTCCGAATCCAAAAATGAAGTCCATTTTGAGAGATAAAATTTAAAAAAATTCAAAAAGTAGGTATTGCTATTCATAACCTTTTTTGAACGGCTTGTTTGGTAAGTTATGGCGCGCTTGAACTCGGTGTTGCGTGTAGTGAAAGTTATTGAATTGTTTTGAAGAAGTACATACTATGAAATATTGGGGTGTTACATTCTTCCCTCCTTCAATAAATTTTTTCCTCATAATTTTGATATTGTTCTTTGAAAATAAAGGTTGAAAATAGAAAATATCTTTGTGGGAAAACCCACATTGGAAATTTGGTTAATAAAATTTAGTCTTAATAAGAGGAAAAAAGAAATGAAAGGATCACCACCAAATTATGATCTATATTAGGAGAAAATTGGTGGAAATTAGAGACATTTAATTGGAGGGAAAATGTAAATATTTATAGGTATTGATTGAGGTCATCAATCACAAACAAGTTTAAATTTGATGTCCTTAAATTCATCAATCCATAATCACATAAAATACCATCAGTTCAACAAAACATATGGTGTTAGGATATCACATTATTTGTTTTAAGATCCCTTTAATAAAGTATAAGAATTAATTTCTTTATATAATTTTAGGAGAAGAAAAATATATACTTGACAAGTAGAGTTCCATCCTTTAACTAATTTCTACAACAAACTCATCTTTCACTCTAAAAGATAATAGAACCTAAAAAATATATTCTATTTATTATATTCGTTTGGGGCTAAAAAATTGAATTTATAATTCATCTACTAGAACTTCCTAAAATAAACTACATTATTTAGTCCAGGACATCTCGTGGGCCAGTGGTAGGTGATGCACCCTTGTTGCCCTTCGGTTGCGAGTTCAATTCTCACGGCCTTGCCGGACGCGACGGGTTGTCACCCGACCTCCGGGTTGTCCTTTTATGGAAATCCAAAATAATCCAAACTATAAATATCCAAAGTAATTCATTACAAAATATATAAGGAAGTTAAACACAATGAAGATCCTTTTTTCCGTGTAATTACATGTGATCACCTTCATCATTTATTATTTTAAAACACTGCAACATCGTGAATTACCATAAAACCTTATTGATTACATTCATGATCCCTTATTCCTTAAAGAATAATAGATATACTCCTTTAATCCAAAAAGGTTGTAAACCCCAAAAACGATGGAATATACAAATCATTAATCAGTTTCAAGGTAGTCAAGAATATCCAATATAATTTATCCAAATCAATCATGTATTATTCTAAAATCACTACCTCAGTATCAGAACCATATTATGGTTTATCTTTCCCTCAACCATATATTTTCAAAAACTTTAACATGCTATTGAGTAGCTTTTCTTTGTTCCACACAATCTCAAGTCCTTAATGAAATAGTATTGCGGTAAGATCCTTATATACTCCATAATTATTATAACAAGTACATTTTTTATACAACACTCAAATGACATAATCAACATAAGAACTCTAATCATTCCTCTTCATATGTGGTAGTATCTTAACTTGATTATTATCCAATAGCATCATTTGTGGCATAGTCTGATGACTGGGACATAGGTTCGTGTAGTGTCCAAACTCCTTGAAAATGAAGCATTTTAGATTCGAAACCATTTTCTTACCCTTGAAGTCACGTACTTTGAGCCCTTTTCCTCCACACTTATAAAAAACTCCCATTCCTTTCCGGCAAGTTCCAGGGTGTTTCTTCCCGCAATTATCTCATATGGGAAAAGTCTTCTTTTCCCTCTTCCCTTTATCCATCTTTTTCTCTTCCATCCTTTTCTTCTCTTGCTTCCCTTCAAAGCCATAGGAGTCAGTAAAATATTTACTTATCTTATCAGCACATGATATTATTTATTCATATGATGATAATACATGGGAGACTATTTCTCTTATAAATTCTGGCTTAATACCATAAAATAAAAGATTCTTCTTTCTCTTTGGATCATGTGCATTGCTGGAGTTCTCATTCCTTCTACTGGGTTCCATTTCTAAACAATGGCATACACTAGATTACTTTATGAATAACAATACCTAATCCCAAACTTGTAAAACACATAACATAAATTAAATAGTTTATGGATATAATCCTTAATAATAAAAATGTCTCCATTGAGGAAGTATATACTCATAAATCCTTCATAATGGTTTGTAAAGAAGATGAGAAGTATCCTAAGCATATCCCTCGGGAGTGTCATAACCAAGAGTGTAGTAAGGCCCGTTGTCGTTCACCAGTTACCGTTCGAGTCTAGCTCAAAGCGGTGTTTTTGGGTTTTACCCCCATGTACAACTGTGCCAGAGCCGCCTCTACTTGCTCATATCCATATAGAGATGTATTGCACGGAAAACTCACAAAATCTCAACAATACCAAAATTCTAGGAAGTTCTTCTATAATAATCCTCAGTTTTTATCTTAGGGCTATGTGCTCTAATCAGAGTTTATCTAAATCTACTTTCCAAGTTTATTTCTATACTTCCTCTGATACCAACAGTAACGCCCCGACCCTAGTTACCCAGAGTCGATGCATTATTTTAATATATTGTCTTGATTACAAGGAATCAAGTTGTGAGGGACCGATAAGTTTAGCAGTCTTGGAAAAAATAGATCACATACATGAATGTTACATTTTCACTTTAAGACGTACAAAACAACATAAATAATCTTTATGAATGCCATTATTCCATTAGCACAACCCTGTATATCAATCACATTACACTTCTTGAAATCCTGGGAAAAATAAAACATAGAAAGGGGTGAGCTCAAATGCTTAGTAAGGGTAAGCAATACAATGGGAACTTTCAAAAATAAGCATAAACATTTAAGGAAATGTATAAAACTAAAACAAAATCCTTTTAAACTTGAAATTTAGCACAATATGGGAGAAATAAAATGAAATAATTCCATTTACTTATTCACATGGATATTCTACTAATTGAATAATCACATGAAATATCACTAACCACTTTCAAAATGATGAAATGCATAATGCCAGAATATCATAATCACATAGCCAAGGCCTCATGCCAAGACTAAAAATAATATTGTGTCAAGGCCTTGTTCCAAGACACTGGTTTGTCTTATGGAACCTACTGATGCATCGAGGAGCTATAGCGGGCTCCACCTATCATGTATTAAGTCCAATGCATTCCTATATGAAAAGGTTTAAACATAACATAAACGTTCGTTTTAAAACTAGCATATGAAATGTCAAAACTTTCTCCATAAACCATGAATGGTATAAAAATTACACATCCACAGTCAAACATATCAAAAAACCTTCAATAGAATTTTTGTATAATAAATCAACTTCAAATGAGCTTAAAATCCATCAAATGACGAGTAAAGATTTTGAGAGAAATACCATTTTTGTAAAATCATTTAAAAGTCACACATTTATAAAGGAAGTAATTTTAAAAGATATTTTTGAATCAAAGTGTCCCATGACACTTTGAAACTTTTGAAAATAATTATCATTTCAAAACATTCATGTCCATTTAAAAAAATCCTTAAAAGCATTTTGAAAACATGGACATTAATTGAAAAGATTTAGAAAGATAAATCTTTAAAACATTTGAAATTTTGATCTTGATAAAGAGTACCTTTCAAAATCCATAAAATCTTCATTTTGAAATCATTTTTATGAAATATGGACATGGATGATAAAAATGTCCCTGTAAATACTTACACATAAACAATCTCGGACAATGATGAGATTGAGGAATTAACCCTTACCAATTTGGTAACTTAGGAAACATACAACCCATGAAAGTGGTATAATACAATGAATATGTAAATACACATAAATTAAAGTGTATTACACAAAAAATACAATTGTGGGAAGTACATACACCACACAAAAGGTAATAGTGTCAATATGGCATGAATCTCATGGGAATAAGGAGTGAGATGAAAACCCCTTACCTTGCACTTTCCTTTAGTCGAGGGTATGTTTAACCTCCTGTATGAAGATCGTAGTATGTTATTAAATTATAAAAGAACCATATTAATATTTATGATATCATATATGATTCATTTATGACCTTATATTACCCATTTAATAATAATTTCAATGTAAAATTTACATTTCGGGTAATAATCACTTTCTTTATCGTACGTGTTTTAACTTGTTACTCATGGTTGTATCACTTAGATCATGATTTAAATACATCCATAATATAAAACGTGATAAATATATCATATATATTTAGAATATAAATATGTATAAGAGACATATATATGAAATGGAAAACACCATTTATGGAGACGGTAGTCCGTACGTACGCATAAACGTTGTTTCTGTTTTCATATAGTATTGAACGGAAGTAAGTGAATAAGATATATGTAAGTACATAAATCCTTATATATATAAATATATATATCTCCAGTAGCATTATTATGTCATATATTACATACTTATTAGTAATATATATATTTTTACAATCATCTATGAATGGTGAACTAGGAAATGAATCTCATCTCGTCGTGGAGACGGTAATCCGTACGTACGCACGAGAGAAAATATCATTATTTTGAAATTAAAATAAAATTTAACTGGATGGTATATCATATATACATAATCATTATCATGTTATATTTATTATTTACAAGAATTAAACAACATTATTATACCCATCCAAATAATAATTTATTGAATAACAATTACACCACAACGTGGAGACGGTAAGCCGTACGTACGCACGTATGGTGACATGTTATTCAAAGGATGGATAGAATACTGAATATGGTTGTACCATATTTATAATAACATCATAGTATATAGAATAAACTGGAGTTATTATTTTAGAATATAAATAACAATGAAAGAAGAAGTGTAAGAAGAAAGGAACTTGAAAAGGGGTGGTGAAATCATTACCACTTCTTCGGGTTCTTCCTTTTGATTTGATCAAAAGGGATCCATAGGATAGCTTTCTGACTAAAGGAAGGCCTATAGGATGAAGTGAGGGAAGTTTATAGAGTATTTGGGCAGGTTTTGGCTGAACTAAAATGCTTTGAAGGTGTGAATTAATGAGAAGGGGGAGTGTCCATTTATAAGAGGGGCGAGGGGCACCTTTGGAAAATCTATACATTTTATTTTATAATAAATTCATATGCAGTTTATAATGGCTCCAAAGTGTATTATTTATAGGTTAAGGTGGGGATAGATCAAAAACCACTAAAAAATAGAATTTAGACAGGTTTGGGTCATTATATTAACCTTATCTTTTAGTTTTAACTCTTAGTTAATTAGTTTGACACTTACCTTGTCACTTTGTATTTTTATATTATATAGTTAATAAACATACTATATACATCCAAGAGACCCCCAAGTGGTCCTTTAATGATACAAATATCATGATATAAGTCTCCTGGCCAAACCTTATATTTTGAGAAATTTAATATCAATTAATAATATAACATTTGTTTTAAAAACTCTTTTATGTGAATTTTGACACTATTCAATAATTGACTTTTGTAAAAATCATAACAGAATGATAACTTCAAAAAAAGTTAATTAAATCAATCCTAATATGTCATATTATCCTATAAAATTAGTGGAATTCATTAAAAGTCTCAAATTATATTTATTTGGGTATTTATAATATCAATTATTTTAATTTTTCATTATTATGGTAATTATTGCATCATCATTGTGTCATAAATAAATTAAATTATTTAATGTCTAAAAATTATAAATAAAACATTATTATGTAGGAAATATTTTTATATTTCTAATGAATATTCATAGTCAAAAATCCAACATATATAACACTATGTAAAAATTGTTTTTCTAAAAGATATATGCTTATGTCATTTTTGTATTTATTTTAACTTAATTAAAATAAAGTGTCCCTATCATTTACAAGTGGCTCCATGGGGTCCCAAAATCAACCCAAAGATGCCCCTGGTCAGACATGAATCCACCAATATTGCTAGGACACATTTTAGGGAAATTTATTATTATTATAATATAATTTTTTAACCTCTATTTACCGGATTTACCCTTTAACCATGGTAAATAAAATATTTACCGAAGTAATTATTCAAAATGTATAAAAATAAAAGTTACCAATTTACACAATTTGGACATCCAGATTCCAAATATGGAATCCATTTTTCCAAATTCAAAACACAGAAGTGGTAGAAATTAATTTAAAATTACTTCCCGCTGTCAAAACAAAAAGTGTGTTTTTATGATATAATAACTATCAAAAGATTGATACTTGTTTATGTTCGGTTTAATTGTGAAATTATGTCCTATGACCAAAATTTTATTAAATGGTAAACATATATTCTAAATATACTTTAAAAGCACTCAAATTCATAATTTATCACTATTAAGTATTTTGATTAAAAAGTTGTTTTAATTAAAATTTAGTAATTTTCACTATTCATCAAAATATTGATGTTATCCAAAAAGTTCCAAAATTTCACCTTAGGCTAAATTCGATACTCTAAATCCAAAAATGAAGTCCATTTTGAGAGATAAAATTTATAAAATTTCAAAAAGTAGGTATTATTATTCATAACCTCTTTTGAAGTCATGTTTGGTAAGTCATGGCGCGCTTGAACTCGGTGTTGCGTGTAGTGCAAGTTATTGAATTGTTTTGAAGAATTAAATACTATGAAATCATGGGGTGTTACAACAAACACTTTTTCTTAAGGAAATTTTCATTTTACCATTTTTTTACTTCTATAAGGAAAATTTCCTTCCCCAATGAAATTTACCCTTACCTCGTTTTCATTGTTCATATCATTTTCTTTCTAAGTGTAAAATTCAGATTCAAACCAAAAGCCTCAGAATCATATAATACTTAGATATGAGGCATTCTGATTAAGACTCTGAATTCTAGGTACGAACTCTCATGAAGTTCAACTCTGAATTCTAGATACGAACTCTCATGATGTTCAACTCTGAATTCTGGATACGAACAATCATGAAGTTCAACTCCGAATTCAAGATACGAACTCTCATGAAATTCAACTCCGAATTCCAGATACAAACATTCATGAATGTCGACTCCAAATTCTGATTATGAACTTATGAAAAGTTCGACTATGAATTCAGATTAAAAATTCTGGATACAAACTCTTCTGAGTTCTGACTCCGAATTCTGATTACGAATTCTGGTTGCGAACTTATCCAAGTTCTGACTCCGAGTTCACTGAATACAGACTCCGAACATTTAATGAGTTATGACTCCAAATTCTCATGAACTCTGACTCTAAACATTGTACGTTTAGGTTCCGAATTCTTCTGAATCAAGACTCTGAATTTCCTTGAAATTTAGACTCTGAAATTCTACAGAATTCAGGTTCTCAATTCCTAGAAAACGGAATCTGAATACCCTTGTATTTTAGACTCTGAATTCATTGTTCCTTATATTCTAAACATTCATTTACTTACATTCCGAATATCATATTTTAGTTATACTTGTACTCATTTTGTTATAAAAATCATGTCATGCTTTTAGTTATCAACTAACTGTTGTTTTAGTGACACGTGTATAGGTCCCTCCGAAATTCAAGTAATAATATGACTGTTGGAGGAGGGAGCTGACCTTTGGAGTCATTCCTATAAATAGGAACTCATTTGAAAGATCTAAGAATAGCTTCGACAACACTTTGACAACTGTGCTTACATGATGTTGAAGTGATTTCTAGAGAGAGAGGCTGTTATAACTCTCAAGCTTCGTGCAGAATGTTTTGAACTTCTCTTTCAAACTTTGCTTCATGCAGATTTGCTTAGTGCAGAGGTTCGATTTCCTTAAAATCAGAGACTTCAGGTTGTGAAGTCAGAGGTTCTGATTTCCTTACAAATTGAGGGCTTGCGAGGATAGCAATACAAATATTGATCTTCGGATTGAGGTATTACCAGGGTTTTGGTAAGACATAATTTCTTGAAATTATAAATCAAGGGACCTCTTATCAAGGGTTGTGGGATACCATCCTCTTTGGGTTAAAAGATTTACTAATTGTTACTTGTAGTATTTTGTTTACCGCTCTATATTTGTATCGTTGAGGAAATTATAACTTTCTTATACATCCTTACATTTGTACTCTGATTTAGTTAGATTCTATATGCATTAAGGTACAATCTTAGCTTTTGTAAACTTTTGTTAAGTTTCATTTCCAGAACCACTTTTTCCAGAATCAAGCAAGTTATTAGAGCTTAGAGGTTGTGTGAATTTTGGTTATGAAAAAATTCATGGGGAATGAATTTTTAAAGAATACAATTCACCCCCCCCCCCTAATCTTGTATTTGAGCATCTCATTACTAAATTTTCAATCCTACACTGCCCTCTTCCACGGATGGAGAGAATCATCTGTCGTCTCCACTATTGGTATCGACCGCTAGTGCTGCCACACCGGCGGGACTTCTGCAAGCCACCAAGTGAGATCTAGTGGTCCGTTCTTCCTTCCAGAGCTGCCTACGGTCCTCTCGGGTTGTTTTTGTTGCTTTTCACCTCCTGGTTTCCACTTTATGATGATTTTAAAATCATTCCATGAAGAAAGAAATAAGAAACAAAGCGACATAGGGTCCAAGTCTTATTCATTTGGCATGCACCCTTTGTGTTACCATTATAACAAACAGGAGATAATTTAAACAACATTAAAAAAATAATGATAAAACCCATTCAAAGCCACTGAAAAGACCTCTAGTAAAATCATGAATGAGGAGAAGAAAATGGTAATTTCTTGAATTAAAATACAAACCCTACCTCAACAATTGTTAGAGTCATCGTAGTGGTGGGAAGAGAATTTGTGCCTTGATGAAGCCACTATCATTCGTCGCTCCCATTTCGTTGTTTCTTGAGCTTTTATATTCATCATTGGAAGGTGTCACATCACTTCACCATAAGACTATTTCTTGGTGAAGTCATGTCAATACTCCACCCCAAGCCTCACTTAAATAGAGGGGGGAAATTTTGAATAACAGAACTAGTAATTAATGAGATTCATTAATTGACATAATTAATGTTCCACATTAATTACACAAGGGGTGGTTACACAATCCATGTGTAAAAATACAATTAATATCCCATATTTAATGGTATTACCACCTCTATTGTACCCACCACCACCGCTCAACTGGTGGTAGGAAAAAAATAAATAAAATAACATTGTCAAGTTATTTTGTTATTATTTTTTATATAGTCCAAAATTTAACTTTTCCTTCTAACATACAGTAGTTGAAGTGAAGCTCCGATTAAGTTAATCTTGGAACTACGGATTCAATGGTGCTCTTGGATTTCAATTATGATCATCGGTTCAAGGAAAGAAATTATCTCCCACACGTTTACTGAACATACCATTAAAAAAGTTCAAAAATTCATTCTGGGAACACCAGGCCTCAGAATCACGTTACATAAAACTTTACAAAGTCGTAATAATCACAAATAATTTAAGAAAAAAATATATATTAATTTTTAGGTCTTTAAATTCTCCCCACCTTACGTATTTTCATCCCCAAAAGCCACAAAAAAACTAGGGAAACAAATGGGGGTACTGATCACGTATCTAAGCCTCCCACTCGCTTGTGCTCTCCTTGAGATTACAATGCTTCCAAAAAAATCACACCAGAGGAATCAACCTCCCTTGAAGGACCCACTCCTATAGATTATATATAAATATAGGGAACTCTATAAACGTCTCCCCATTGTCGATGACTTGCTCTCCCCAGTCAATAACGTGTGATGGATCATCCACGTATCTCCTCAGCTGCAACACATGGAATAAATTTTGCATCCAATGAATCTGTTGGGGAAGAGATAGATGGTATGCCACCTCGCCTACGTTGTTAAAGATCTGAAAGGGTCCAATGAACCTTTGAGATATCATGCCACCCCAGCCAAACCTCTGTAATCCTCATTGGGTGAGACCCGTAAGAAGACATGGTATCCCAACTCAAACACCAAGGGTCTCTATTTCTTGTCGGTATAAGGATTATTTCATATCTGTGTAGTCTTCATCCACTCCTGGATGATCTAAACATTCTTAGTGGTATCCTGTACCAACTCTGGTCACATAAGTGCGGATTTTTCTAGGTTTGTCCAGCAGAGAGGTTATCTGCATGGTCTCTCATACAAATTCCCAAAATGGGCCATGCCGATGGTGGAGTGACAACTATTGTGGTATGAAAACTCCACCAGGGGATGGTTTTCCTCTCAACTGTGGATGAAATCAGGGACACAAGCATGAAGCATTTCCTCGAGTGTCTATATGGTCTGCTAAGTCTAACCATTTTTCATAAGGTGAAAGGTGGTGCTCAAGTGTAGCTGAGTTCTGAAAGCCTCATGTATTCCCTTCCATAAGAAGGATGTAAAACGTGCATCATGATCTGAGACGATCATAGAAAGAACCCCATAAAGTTGCATTATCTCCTATACATTGAGGCATCCCAAGCATTCTACTAACCCCAGTTCTCGGATGGGAAGGAAGTGGGCCGAATTGGTGATTCATTCAATGATCACCCAGATGGAATTGTGGCCCCTGGAGGTACGTGGTAGCCCTGTCACGAAGTCCATGGTGATACTATCTCACTTCCACTCTAGTACATGAAGTGGATGTGCTAAGCCTTATGATACCTGATGATCAACCTTCACTTATTGACAAGTGAGGCATAGGATACAAACTCTGCCACTGCCTTATTCATCCCCGGACATCAGTACTGACACTGAAGATCTTGGTACATCTTCGTCATTCCATGATGTACCACTAAAGGGAATGTTACACCCCGAGATTTTACGAGATATTTTTTTTTAATTTCGTTGATATCTTCTAATGTACGCTACACCAAGATTATCTTGTAGTATATTCAACAATATACTTGTCTTTTGTTACACGCAAGAGTGACCTTCCTCGATAGCTTTCATGGTACACAATACCGAGTTTCCCTGAATAATGATATATTATAATATTATTATGAACTAGCCATTATGAATAGTATTAACCAAATTTTGAATTTTATAACATTATAATTCATCTTACACATTTTCTAGAACATGGTATGAGAACAAAATCAAATTTTTGTATAAAGGAAGTATTTTTCAAAAAATGAAGTTTTTCCATCTTTTTATGGTGCACCCATTTTAAAACAAATTTTTGACAAGTTTATAATTTATATTTGACAAATTTAACTTCTTATTTTGAATTAGGATACAAAAATTTACATTGGATAAAATTTTGATATTATTCTGGTAACCTTAATATTTTGATGAATAGTAAAAATACGGTATATTTTAATTTAAAAAAAAAATTCATTGAGATTGTTTATATCGTTAAATTATAATATTGAAAGGTTTTAAAGTATAAATAGAATATATTTTTATGATTTAATATAATATTATTCATTATCATGAATTTGAATTTTATACATAGGTAAAAAACATTTCATTCTTTTGAAATTTTTTAACTTTTAAAACCCATTTTCTAAACAGCGGGTTTAATTTTAAATTAAATACTGAAACTTCTGTGTTTTAAATTTTGGAAAATGGATTCCATATTTGGAATAAGTTTGTCCAAATTATGTTAATATGCTACTTTTTATTTTTGGGCATTATGAATAGTAACTATGGTAAATTTTATTCACCATAGTTAAAGGTAAATCAGGTAATTAAGGGTAAAAATAATATTATAAAATTACACTAACATTTGTATTGATATCATTGTTTGATTATATTTCTCCATTAAATATACTTGGGTTGAAATTGAATCTATTATAACCCACATGGATTTTATTAAGGCCATTAATTTATTTTATTTAAAAGAAAGTGAGATATGTCTCAGTCAAGCTTTATTAATTAAATTATTTTTAATATAAAGTTATACTGAATATAAATTCGTTTATAAATACTCATTTGAACGATATAATGTTTTTCTTCATCATGGTAATTATTTTTAATTTTTAAGAAATATCTAATTTCCTTAATAGTTTATACATTAATGATGCAGAAATTATTTATTTATTGAAATATCAAAAATATAGTTTCTATTAAAATAATAACACCCATAAAAAGGTCCATAAACATGAACAAACCTAACTGGTCGAGTATACCTCTACCATAATCATCCCAGGGTCTACTTGTTGACTATTTGGAGCCTTATAAAACATATTATGACATTTATATTATTTTATTTTAAATGATGTCAAAAGTGTCACATTCATAATTTAATAAACATATCACTTTAAAATATGACTGTTTTAGAAGATAAATTTGACTAAAAGTATTCATATGAAATATAATATATTTTTCATCACAGTATTGTATTTCTAATTTTTATTAAAAAATGAGTATATTAAATAATTATATGAAAATTTTGTAGTAATTATTTTATTAAGAGAAATATCAAATAAATGATTTTAAAAAAATTAAAATAAATATTAAATGAAATAATTAATGTGCTCCACTAATTTTATAGAAAAATATGAAATGTTAGGAATCTATTAAATACTTTGGTTCGAACATATCTTCTGTGGGGATTTTATTTAAATTCAAATACATGAATAGTGTCAAAATTGACACTAATGATATTTTATAAAAATAATATATTAGTAAATTGTATAAAAATAACAAAAATATTTAAAAATTAAAAAATAAAATTTATATGGTCTATAATGACATAATGTTTCCAATTGTGGAAAATTCAAAAAACATAAGTAAGTATTTATAACCATTTAAAATTTAGAATATTATTACCACAAATAAAATTAAATAGATTAAATAAGGAAAAATCAAAATGATAAGGTTAAAAATAAACATAAAACATATATAAATTTTATTTTTTGATGATATTACAACCCTATATCATCTCATCTTCGAATGGAGTCATTTTTTGAGGTTTTTTAGTGGGGTTTGTTTTTATTATTAATTAATATTTTTGAGGATTCCAAAAGTGGCCCTCTATTCTTTTATAAAAGGTCACCTCATCCCTCTCCTATTCGCACCATTTTGACCATTCAAGCTCATCCAACCCCTGAGGATTACTCTTATCAACTTCCCTAGTAACATTCTGGATGTTTTGGTCTTCTTAAAAGGCCAAATCTAGTCCCATAGGAGGAAGTTTAAAGGAGGTACATCGAGGAAGAGGTAATCTCTTCTACTGATTCTTTCAAGTTTCTTTCTTCTTCTACTTCCTCTTATTTAGTTTTTAAATTATAAAGTATTATCATAAGTATCTCTATTATATTTATATTTCATTATAAATATTAAACAACCCTATTTCACCTTATATCCATCCTACGAAATATAAAATCATCGTTCGTGCATACGTACAACTTACAGTCTCCACACCGTGGTGTAATCTATTTTTCCACCACCACCATACTTGGATGAGTATTATGGTGTAAATAATAACTAAATATTGTTAATATAACATCATAATTATTCTGAGATATTATATTATTCACTCCAATTCCATTCAATAATTATGGGAACAATATCATCGCTTGTGCGTACGTACGGATTACCGTCTCCAGGACGCGATGAGATTCATTCTCAATGTTAACCATTCAACAATGATTATAATGTATATATAATAAATTATCATGAAATATATGACATAATAATGATATTATATTTATATATATGTTATTTACTTACTTCTATTCAATTTAATAGGGAAACAAAAATAGCATTCATGTTTACATACGACCTACCGTCTTCATGAATGTTGTATTTCATTCCATTTATCGATCTATTATTTATATATATATATATATATTCTGAATATATATTATATATAAATCAGTTTTTACATTCTGGATGTAATTAATCGTGATCTAAGTAATCATATGAATAATTATAAGTCAAAACACGTATGAAAAATGAAAAGATTTTACTAAAAACACTACCTTAACATGGAATTGACAAATGAACGGGAAATATAATGTCATAAGTGAATCATATAAGATATCTTAAATATTATTATTGTTCTGTTACATGTTAATAATATGTTTAAACCCACTATATTGGAGTCTCAGACACATACAGACGAAATTGGACATAAGGTAAGGGATAATTATTCCAATCTCATTGTTATCCGAGATTGTTTACTCATAAGTATTTGCTAGGGTTATATTTATCATCCATGTCCATGTTTTATAAAAAATTCATAAATATTTTACTATAATTCCATGTAGTTTTAAAGTCGATTTTACCACTTTTTGTCTTTTACCATGTGGTATGGAATGAATATTTCTTTTGTTAACCACACGATGTACATTTTGACTTTTCTGGAAAAAGTAAGAGAATAATATATTTTTTAACTTATACGGCACGAACGGATATTTATGGTTTCATAACGCCTTATTTACATGAAGTTTCCTCTATAAGATTTCATAATTATTTTCAAAAAAAATCCTTTTCTTTTAAAATTTCAAGGAATTTTGAGAAAAGAAAATGATTTTAAAGAAGAAAGGATATTTTCCTCAACAATTAATTTCAAGTGTTTTATCAAAACTATTTTCCATCTAGGATGAAATTATTTAATATGTTTATGTTTAAAGTATAATGTATCAATTATTTACATGATTTATTCTTTCTTATGATGAAATTATATCCATTTATTCTATATGGATTATGTTATGATGGGATGATGTTTATAAAACCCATTTTATTCATTGGGTTATGATGAATGATTAATATTTATTTTGTAGCACATGAAAAAATGATTTAATTATAAGATGGGTAAGACCTATATCTCCCTCCAATGTATTGGGTAAAGATTTATATCTCATGAGATAGACCTGGTTAAAATGTCAAGTAATATCATGTTTAGTAATATAGGGATGGAACGACAAGTAAACCCGGTTCAGTGATGGAATTTGACCACTATGATGGTCTTTGAAGCCATGCCTTGGCTACTATGGAAATAATATCATGTTCTTAATGGTTTTTCACAATTACATGTTTTATTCCTGTGCTATTTTATCATTATTAATGTTCCTTTGGCATCTATTCCTTACATACAGCCGTGATTTATTTCACGACACAAAATTTTGATGTTTAAACTTTATGTTCATGTTTTTAAGTTCAAATGTATATGTTTTTTTTATTTTCTCCATGCTTACCCTTACTGAGAATTTGAGCTCACCATTTTTATTTTTTCTTTTCCCTAGGATATAAAGAAAGGTATTAGTTAATAAAAATAAAAGGGGAAGATCTTTATGGGAGATGTTGAAGATCTTTCACCATGATTTGAAGATTTTATTCAGAGTTTCCAAAGACAATAAACTATTACGGTCCTTGGGTGTCTATTTTTGTTAGGTATTAAGTATTCCACAAAAGTAATGTAATTTCCATGTACGTCAAGCTTGGATCTTTATAGTTGGTATCAGATGAAAATATTAGTTAAACTTTGGAAACTAGTATGCGAAAATTTTAGCGAGATCCCTAGAGATATATCTAAGATATGTCAAGGGATGTCTGTTATGTTATGTATAAAGTGTAGGTTGCAATCCTGGAATTATGATAATGATCATGAATAACCTATTATTAAACCTATGATACTAAAGATTCAATGTAATTCCCCTGGATTATGTTGTTTTCCTAGTATGATTTTTTCCCCTCACACTATTCTTTTCGGTTTTAGAAAATGGTTAGAAATAGGAAGAATCATGTTAATGGAGAATATGATGGACTATGAAATGATGTTATTCATGATAAACCAAATGAAATGGGATTTGTAAGTCCAAACATCTTTATTATGCCTAACCAGAAATATGATTATATGATTAATAATATCAACCTTGGAAAGTTTCCTGACTCATCTCATAAGAGATAGATGGAGTTTCATGATGATCATAGAGGAAAGAGAGTTCAATTTCCCTCATGTAAATCATGTAGGAAGAGGATATGGGGAGAATGTTTCAAAGGAACTAGGAGATGCTTTGGGTGTGGAAAAGGACACAAATCCATTAATTGAAAATAAAAAGGATCATTTAACACCATGGACAAGGATAATGGTATTGCTAAGAAATCCACAATGGTTAAATGTTTTAAATGTGGAACGTATGGGCATTATGAAAACCAATTCCCTATGGAAAAATATCATAAAGAAAATCAGTAAGGTTGTGTGGGTAGTATTTATGTTGATGATGATGAAGATACAACAAATGATATATGAGAATAAATAAGTGTAGAGGAATAAAATTATGAAGCTCATTCAATGGTTTATCAAGGTAGTGGAATGATTTCATGTTTATAGAGAGTAATGTTGTATAAGTATTCTCATGGTACTATGTAATAAAGAAAAATTTTAGAATTGTTACACTATGGTTTTTCCTTAATTTTTTGAACGTATATGTTGAATGGTACTGGTATCCATGAAATGTTATTCAGGTATTTTTGGAAATCACTTAATATGCACATTATAAATGGATAATGAGATAATGAAATTTTTGATAGTATTAATGATCTCATGGCTGATATAAGGAAAAAGTGATATCATGGTTTGAGTATATAGAAATTTTTGGATTTCGGTGTGTGGAAAGAGTTAACTTTTGACAGTATTCATGTTTTCTCAAATATTCTATGGTAATTCATATTTCAAGAGAATACATGATTAAGGTATTCACCTGTTTGGAATGTGACCAACAAGATATATCTTATGATATGCAGTGATAAATGATGGTATTCACATGCTCGATAGATGACCTTTCTAGTAGTCATTTTCTTTATACTATGAGATTAGACAGAAGTATTTTTGATTAGCCTAAAGGTTGGAATGGATTAAGCTGGACATCAGATATTATTGTTTAAGGCTAAAGTTTTTTTCTAGAATGTTATAATAGTATAGTTTTAGAAAAAGAACAACCTTCAGGATGGGGTACCAACCATAATGTAGAACAAGGATGTGGGAATCGAACCAACAACCAAAGTGGGACATGCCTTTATCGCCTACCACTGGCTTACAGGAAGTCCCTGGTTAGTAGAAATTATTTTTATTTTATTAAGAGGTATGATAGATAAATTATAAGTCCATTTTTTGAATCATATATGGTAAATCTCACCATATAAGGACTTATGTATATTTATAATTTGTGTAACTTTTTGTGATAAAGATATATGGAATGACATATCATTCTATCTCATGATCTGCTAACACTTCACGAATGAAAAATTCAACTTCATTTCATTAAATAATAGATGAATTTTGAATTATTCATGGAATGACCAATGATGATATTACACTAAAATCAAGTAAGTATTTATCCTTATGAAAAACGTCATCAACTTTAGGGAAATGATCTTGAAAACCAAAAAATTTGTCCTAGTACCCTCATATTTGATGAATTAGATAGTACCTTAGATCATCATAAATTTATGGCTTTGTGATTGATGGCTTTTTCATATCCATGTTCTCTACCACTCTCTCTCAGAACATGATGGTTAGATTTCTCTTCCATATCCATGTTTTTACATATATTCTGCTATGTGGAAACCTAGTAATGAGTTAATTTGGGTAACCATTATTTTTCATAAAATATTTTTTGAAATTAAGTTTTAGTATTCCTTTCTATGATGTGGGTTTCTATGAATGAATCTTTCAAGTAGTAAACCATTTATAACCCCGATGAATTTCGAGGGAAAGATTCATTTTAAGGGGGGTAGAATGTAACACCCCGAGATTTTACAGGATATATTATTTTTAATTTCATTTATATCTTCTATTTTATGCTACACTAAGATTAACTTTTAGTATATGCAACAATAAACTTGGCTTTTTTTACACGCAAGAGTGACCTTCCTCAATAGCTTGAATGGTACGCAATACCGAGTTTCACTAAACAATGATATATTATAATATTATTTTGAACTAGAAATTATGAATAATATTAACCAAATTTTTAATTTTATGACATTATAATTCATCTTACACATTTTATAGAATGGTATGAGAACAAAATCAATTTTTCATATAAAGGAAGTATTTTTCAAAAAATGAAGTTTTGCCGTCTTTCTATGGCGCACCCATTTTAAATCCAATTTTGCACAAGTATATAAGTTCAATTTAATAAATTAATCTTATTATTTTTAATGAGGATATAAAAATTTATGTTGTATAAAATTTTGACATTATTCTGATAACCTTCATATTTTGATGAATAGTAATAATATGCTATATTTTAATTAAAAACAACTTTTTTCATCGAAATAATTTATAAGGATTAATTATAATATTGAATGGTTTTAAAGTATAAATATAATATATTTTTACCATTTAATATAATATAATTCATTGTCATTAATTTTACATTGAATTCATAGGTTAAAACATTTCAATCATTTGCAACGTTTTAACTTTTAAAACTCGTTTTCTCAATAGCGGGATTAATTTTAAATTAAATTCTGCAACTTATGTGTATTGAATTTGGAAAAATGGATTTCATATTTGGAATCATTAGGTCCAAATTATGTTAATATTCTACTTTTTATTTTTGGGCATTATGAGTAGTAACTATGGTAAATTTTATTTACCACGGTTAATGGTAAATTAGGTAATTAAGGGTAAAAATAATATTATAAAATTACACTAACACTTGTCTTGATATCATTGATAGATTATATCTCTCCCTAAAATATACTTGCGTTTAAATGGAATCTATTATAACCAACTTTGATGTGATTAATACCATTAATTTATTTTATTTAAAGGAAAGTGAAATGCGTCCCACTCAAACTTTACTAATTAAATTATTTTTAATATAAGGTTATACCAAATATAAATTCGATTATAAAAACTCATTTGAAATATATAATGTTTTTATTTATCATGGTAATTTATTTTTAATTTTTTAGAAATATATTATTTCCTTAATAGCTTATACATTAGTGATGTAGAAATTATTTATTTATTGGAAAATCAATAGTATTGTTATTATTAAAATAATAATTCCCATCAAAAGGACCATAAAATTGACCAAACCTTATTGTTAGAGTATATCTATACACTAATAATCCAAGGGTTGACTTCTGTACCATTTGGAGCCTTATAAAACCGATTATGATAGTTATATTATTTTATTTTTAATAATGTCAAAGTTGTCACCTTTATAATTTAATAAACATATCATTTTAAAAGTTGGGTGTTTTAGAAGATAAATTCGACTAAAAGCATTCTAATGAAACATAATAGATTTAAATTCATCATAGTATTTTATTTTTAATTTTTAGGAAACAAATAAGTATATTAAATAATTATACAAAAATGTTGTAGTAATTATTTTATTAATAGAAATGTCAAATAAATGGTTTTAATAATATTAAAATAAATAGTAAACGAACTAATTAATATGTTATCCAAATTTTATAGGTAAATATGACATGTTTTTAATCTATTAAATATTTTTGTTCAAACATATCTTCTGTGTGTATTTTATTAAAATTCAAATAAATGAATAGTGTCAAAATTGACACTATTGATATTTTATAAAAAATAACATATTATTAAATTGTTTAAAAATCACATTAATAATTAAAAATTAAATAATAAAATATATATGGTCTAAAATTTCATAAATTATAAAATTATGTAAAATTAACAACACATTAGTAAGTATTTAAAACCATTTAAAATTTAGAATATTATTACCACAAATAAAATTAAATAGACTAAATAAGGATAAATCGAAATGATAAGGTTTAAAATAAAAATAAAACATGTCTAAATTTTATTTTTTGATTATATTACAAGACTATATCATATCATATTCAAATTGAGTCATTTTTGGTGTTTTTTAAGTGGTTTTTATTTTATTATTAATTAATATTTTTGAGGTTTCCAAAAGTGCCCCTCTCTTCTCTAATAAAAGGGCACCTCATCCCTCTCATATTCACACTATTTTGAGACTTAATGATCAAGAAAACCTCTACCCATTACTATTATAAAATTCCCTAGTAACATTTTAGTGGCTTTTGTCTTCTCAAAAGACCAACTATAGTCCCTTAGGAGGAAGTTTAAAGGAAATGCGTCGAGGAAGAGGTAATCTTGTCTACCGATTCTTTCAAGTTTAATTCTTCTCCTTCTTCCTATTATTTAGTTTTCTCATTATAAATTAATAAAATAAGTATCAATAAAATACTTATATGTTATTATAACTATCAAACAACACTATTTCACCCTATATCCATCCTACGAAAAACGAAATCACCGCGCGTGCATACGTACGAATTGCCATCTCCACGCCGTGGTGTAATCTGTTTTTCCATCACCACCATACTTGGATGCTTATAATGGTGGAAATAATAACTACATATTATTATTATAACATCATACTTACTCTGAGATATTATATTATCCACTCAAATTCCATTTAATATTTATGGGAATGATATTATCGCTCGTACATGCGTACGGATTTCCATCTCCACAACGCGATGACATTCATTCTCCATGTTAACGATTATAGAATGATTATAAAGTATATATAATATATAATCATGATATATATGACATAATAATTATACTGGATTTATTTATATGTTATTTACATACTTCCATTCAATTTAATTAGAAACGAAAACAGCCTTCATGCGTACATACGACTTACCGTCTCCATGAACTGTGTATTTCATTCCATTTATCGATCTATTATATATATATATATATTATTATGAATATATATTATATAAAAATCATGTTTTACATTCTGGAAGTAAGCAATCATGATCTGAGTAATCATATGAATACGTAGAAGTCAAAACACATACGAAAAATTAAACGACTTTACTCAAAACAATGCTTTAACATTGAATTGACAAATAGACGGGTAATATAAAGTCGTAAGTGAATCATATATGATATCATATATATTATTATGGTTTTTTAACAAGTTAATAATATCTTTAAACCCACTATACAAGAGCCTCAGACACATATAGAATAAATTGGACATAAGATAAGGGATAATTATTCAAATCTCGTTCTTATCCGAGATAGTTTATTCGTAAGTATTTACTGGGGTTATATTTATCATCCATGTCCGTGTTTTATAAAAAACGTTTTCATAAAGTTTTTACTATTCATCCATGTATGTTTTAAGTCATTTTTACCTCTTTTTGAATTTTACTATGTGGTATGGAACGAATCTTTCTTTTTTTACCATACGAGGTACTTTTTGACTTTTTAGGAAAATGTAAAAGAAGAATGTTTTTTAAATTATACGTTATGAATAGATTTTTATGGTTTTATAATTCCTTAATTCTATAAATACTCCTATATAATATTTCATTATTATTTTTAACAAAATCCGTTTCTATTAAAATTACAAGGCATTTTGAGAAAAGAAAATGATTTTGAAGAAGAAAAGATATTTTCCTCAAGAATTCATTTCAAGTGTTTTATCAAAAATATTTTCCATCTAGGAAGAAATTATATAATATGTTTATGTTTAAATTATAGTTCCTCTAATATTTACATGATTTCATTTTTATTATGAATAAATGGTATCCATTTATTCTATATGGATTATGTTATGATGGGATGATTTTTATGAAACCCATTTTATTCATTGGGTTATGATGAATGATTTATGTTTATTTTATGGCACACGAAAGAATGATTTCATTATAAGATGGGTGGGACCTATATCTTTCTCCAATGCATTGGGTAAAGATTTATATCTCATCAGATATACATGGCTAGAAAGGAAAGTAAATTCTAGTTCGATAATATAGGACTGGAACGGAAAGTAAACTCGGTTTAGTGATAAACATTGTCCACTATGATGGTCTTGGAAGCCATGCCTCAGCTAATATATAAATCATATAACATGGTTAATGGTTTTACACAATTACATGTTTTGTTCCCTTTCTATTTTATCATGATTAATGTTCCTTTATGATCTATGCCTTACATACTGCCATTATTTATTTCACAACACAAGATTTTGATGTCTAAATTTTATGTTCAGGTTTTTAAGTTCAAATGTATGTGTTTATTTTATTTTTTTCATTCTTACCCTTACTGGGAATTTGTGCTCACCATTTTTATGTTTTCTTTTCCACAGGATAAAAATAAAGGTTTTAGGTAAGAAAAAAATAGGGGAAGATCTTTATGGAAAATGTTGAAGATCTTTCACCACGATTAGAAGATTTTGTTCTGAGTTTCCAAAGACACTAAAATATTTCGATCCTTGTGTTTTTGTTTTTGTTATTTATTAAGTATTCCGTAAAATTAATGTAATTTCCATGTACTTAAAGCTTCGGTCTCTATAGGGAATGTGTGAAACTCCTCAACACCTCCTCCTGTAGCGTCACTGATACCATGGTGTATCCTCAGAAAAGAACAACATGCTCCCAACCTTCAGAATATCCTTCAGGAGACTGTCCTAAGGATGTATGAGCACATCGGGACTCGCAGTCAATGTCCCCAAGTAGTGCCTTTGAAGATTTCTAAAGAAATGGGGGAGTGACAGACATATACTAGTGGTAAGCTGCTCCGTCAGTGTCCATGAAGAATAACTGCAATGCAGCTAGCTGCCTTTTTTCATCAATCAACAACTATAGACCAGACCTCCTACTGAGTGTGTCTGTTACTACATTCATCTTACCAAGAGTATAGACTATCTCAAAGTCCTAGTCCTGGAGGAACTCTAGCCATCACCACTATCTCAGGTTAAATTCCTTCTGTGAGAAGATATACATGAGACTCTTGTGATCAGAGTTAACAGAAAATCATTCACCCCTCAAGTAGTGTCTCCACATATTTAGTGAAAAGACCATTGCTGAAAACTCCAGTTTATGGGTAGTGTAGTATTGATCACGTTTTATCAACTACTATGAGACATTGGATATCACCACTCACTCCTACATTAGGACACAACCCAATTTGGCCCCTGATGTGTCGTAGTAAAATATGTACCCAACTCCCTCTTCAGGTCGCCTCAAGATTGGAGGACTCGTCAGTCTCTACCTTAGCTCCTGAAATATCCACGGGCACTTCTCTATCCGTAAGTGAGGATTCCCTTTATTCATCAAGGCTTAAAAGGGTTCCGCTACCCTAGAGAAGTCAGGTACAAATCTCATGTAGTACCCAGCCAATCCTAGGAAACTCTGCACTTCAGACACCCTCCTGGGTGGTTCCCAAGAAAGCATTGTATCTATATTTTCTAGATCCACTGTGACTCCAGCCATTGAGATAACTTTCCACAAGAAGTGGAATTCCCATATCCAGAATTGGCTCTTCTAGATATTTCCATAAATATGGTGCTATCAAAGTGTATCTAGAAATATCTGTAGGAGCATATCATACTTCTCCTCTGACCCCAAGTATATCAAGATGTCATTGATGATTACCACAACAAAGTGATCAAGGTATAGATAAAAGATCTTGTTCATGATCCCCATGAACTCTACTATAGCATTGGTTACACCAAAAGGCATCACCAAGAACTTGTAATGGATAGTTTGATATCTAAAAGCTGTCATTGGTATGTCATCTCCCTATAATCTGAGCTGATGATAGCCAGATTTGAGGTCTATCTTTGAAAACCAATGAGATCCCTTTAGCTGTTCGAAGTGATCATTGATCCTTGGGAGTGGATACATGTTCTTCACAGTCACCTAGTTCAATCGCCGATAGTCAACACAAATCCTCTTTCTCCCATCCGCCTTTTTGGGAGACAAGATCGGGGATGCCCATGAAGAAACATTGGGCCTTATGAACCCCTTTTCCCGGCAAGTCCACCAGCTGTACCCAAAACTCCCAAAGCTCCATAGGATCCATCTGAAAAGATGGTGTAGATATCGGTGTCTTCCTGGGGTACAGTTCGACGTAACGTTCTACCACTCTGCGTGGAGGTAGTCCCAGAACATCATCAGGAATGACCTCAAAATATTGGTCCACCACTACAGGATAACTTGGACTCCTCATGTCAACTGATCTGAGGGTGAGGCTATCCAACTGATGAGTAATCGGCTACACCCTCCTATTAGATAGTCCATCCTATGCTGCAACGATTTCTTTCTCTCCATTGAAGGTAAACCTGATCCCATCTTCATTGACACACCACACCTTTAACCTAAAATAATCGATCTGATCGTGAACTTTGGATAGCAAACCCGTGCCCAAGATTAATTTGTAAGGCCTCAACGCTGCTACTAGGATATTCCATCCAAATCTATTGCCTCTGAGAGTGAGCAGACACTGCCTTCACTAGTGTGTAATCGTCGAATCTTCTCCCGTAAGAGTCTTTAATTGAAAGGATTGAGCCCACACATCCATCGGAATATCCAAACTCTGAACGAGTGATGTGGTAATGAAAGAGTGACTATAACTTGTGTCTATAAGGACTATATCTATGGTGGAATAGACACATATTTACCTCTAATCATCTATGGAGCACCGTGGTTGTATGTCTAAGCTACCTAAAGTTGTGCTCACCCCAGTCCACATACTCTCTATGGTCGGGGTGGAACTCTTAGTGGTGGTGGCGGTAGAACCTTAAATATATTCCCATCACCTACTGCATGGCCTGCTTCACTACCTCTTAATCTGACCTGCATACCCCCTCACTCAAATCTCTGCCTCTGCCTCGGTGGTCCCTCGACCATCCGTTGATCATTGATATGGCGGGTCAGGGATTCACGAACCATGTGCCCATGCCCGCCACATGTGATGCACATTCTACCTTCCATAAGACCTTTTCTACATCAAGACCTTTGAACCTCCAACCCTACATCCTAGGGTCATCCACCGGTGGGTCAGGCCTGCTTGGACCTTTGCTTCATTTGTCTATTACCTTCTACAAATGACTCTACTACTTGTCATCCAATAGTGGCTCTCACCATCGATTCACGCTCAGCTATAAATCATTCCACCAACAATGATCGCTAGATCACTAAAGCATGTGTCAAGATATTCAGAGATATCATTGACACTTAGATATCTCGTTGGATACCCTTATCAAAGGTCTAGTCTATGAAGAATGGGTCTCGTACAATGTTGGTGGAGTAGCACGAGAGCTCAGTGAATCTATACAGGTACTATGCTACTGTCAGGCTACCCTGATGTAAGTGCAGAAGCTCCTGAATATGCATTGAGTGTAGTGTATTTGGAACAAACTCTTCCCTGAAGAGGCACTCAATGTGCGTCCAGGTGAGGGTAGCCTCATCATGTGTCTGGAGCATCATGCTCTACCATCTCCCTATTGTTCAAGGGAAAATCCAAGCATCTAGGATAACCATATGCTCTGCTGGTGTCTCAACCAAGTGAACAACTCTTTCCATTGCCTCCAGCTAGTCCACAGCTACCTATGGATCTATCTCTCCTTTAAACCTCAAAATCCATGGTCCCTGGAAGTCATTAAACACACTCAGTCTGCGGGCACAGTCTGTTGGTGGGGTTGGTGTCATTTGATGCCCAACGGGTGGTGGTGCTGCTGGTGCACCACCCGAAGGTACTACCACAGTAAAAGGGACCTACACCATAGCCATGTCGCTCAGTGGGCCATCATCGTGTACAACCTCGGGAATCCTAGCTACCTGTCTATGTGGCAGCATCCTGAAAAGAAACAGGTGTGCCACAGTCAATAAGTTATACCTAGTGATCTGACTCAAAAGAGGTCAATGTAAAAACATTTCCAAAGGCATGGAATCGGTTTTTTCGTGCACTGATTCAGAAATTTTTATTCATGGTCCTGGTGTATAGATACTTCATCTGCTGCACCAACACTGGACTCCCCAAACTGAAAACCATACTCAAAACACTAAACATTATTTCTCCATTAAAAAAGATCAGAGTCTAAGTTCTTTAGTAGGATCGACTCATTTGATACCAATTTTTCACAAATCATCCCCCATGTCCCATGTCGTGACTACCCTAAGCCTGCCTTCCAAATTCCAAGGGGTTGGCGACTAGCACCAGAAATGAATTTCCATAAAATGGGAAGGCATTTCTTCAAAACTTGTATACACACACTCGTGTAAGTGAAACACAACAAAAGAGTAACGTGCAACCACACTAGATACCATAACTGAGTGTAAGGATAATTACTGAAAGTAAATATGTCTAAATACAAGACCAACTGAAAGGTACAAATACAACTGGTAAACATAAATAGATCCTGGAATCATAGATTGAGGATCCTACCTGAAGGGTAGGTAAACCTCGTCTCCATTGCTCTCCATGTCAGCCAATCTCTTCCTTGTACCGCCTGGTCCTGGTTTCCTCAAGTCTCATCCAAGCTTCCCATCGTCTGCACAAGACACAACAATGTGTAGGCAAAGCCTGTGCATGGGTGAGTATAACAATACCCACTAGGGACCCCGAGACCCCCTGATGGTATCCTAGAATTCCACAATGGAAAACCATAAAGAATGATCTCAATCATAGTACACACAAAAAAAAGACTCATCTCAAACCATGTATAAGTAATGAATATAAATACAGATGATTAGTTGAGAAGCTAGATCATCTTATTATGTCGAGAGGCACTACTTCTAACCATATGGAGTCTGACCCACACAGGATCGTTAGGTACTAACCCCCACAAGACCCACACAAGATCTGACCTACCCTGAGTCAATAGGTACTAAACCCTGGAAGACCCACACTGGATCGGTATGCACTAACCCATACAGGATGACTGAGCACTGACCCACACATGATCGGTATGTCATTGATCCACAATGGGCCGCTCTAAGGTCGGTCCTCATCGGGTCATGTACTGCTGATCCACACAGGATCGCTAGGTGATGATCCACATAAGATCACTTTGTGATGATAAACAGAGGATCTCTAGGTGCTGACCCACACAGGATTGCTCAGTACTAACCTTTGTATGATCTGTCTCCAGCCTCCACCACACTGCCAGCCACTAGATTCCCACTCATAGTACGCTTGATTCTCGGGAAATATCTCCCCAAGCCATCATTCGTATTTCAACTGGAATGAATTCCCACAAATAAGTAGCCTGATGATCAGTCATGTCATAAGGGTTTCAATGTAATAGACGGCGTGTCAATCAGACACCCAGCCTGTAAGTTATAGGCATTTTAGTGTCGAGGGCCCGTTTGGTTTTGGGGTCGATCCAAACCATCCATAGTCCAACTATCTACAAAACCCTATTGAAGTATATCAAAAGGACCATCTCACTCCATGTATCCTAGTGTCGTAGATGGTTCATCAAACAGAAGTCTGGTTTGTGAGATACGGTCACTTAAGCGTAACTAAGCCTGAGAGGGGTCTAGGTCCGGTATGACCCAGCCTGGTTCCAGTCCGACCCAACTTCGGTCCGAATCGACCTAGTTGGGTTCTACCTAACCAAGTATGGGTCTTACCTAGTTGGGTTCTACCTAACCAACTATCTACACAACCCATACCTTGACAATTGTTGGAGTTTTCATTGTGGTGGAAGGATAATTTTCTCCCTGATGAATCCCCCGGCGTTCGTCACTCCCAGTTTTGTTGTTGCCCGAGCTTCCATCTCCGTTAGTGGAAGGTGTCAGGTCGCTTTTCCATTGTTTTCTTACTTGGTGAATCCCTTTCAAAACTCCACCCCAAGACTCACTTAAACGAAAGGGGAAATTGATGAATAATGCACTGAGGAATTAATGGGATTCATTAATTGAAGTAATTAATGAGCCATATTAATTACAAGATGGGAAGTTACACAACCCTAGTTTAACCATGAAATTAATATTCCATATTTAATGATCTAACCACCTCCATGGACCCTTCCACCTTGGCTCAACTAGTGGAAGTAAAAGAAAATAAATAAATTAAATTTGTCATGTTATTTTATTATTATTATTTTTGTAAAGTCCAAAATTTGACTCTTTATCCAGAACTACTACTGTCGAAGTGAAGCTTACCTTAAGAGAATCATGGTGTTGTAGATTCTATAGTGCTCTCTAATTTCAATTCTAATCACCAGTTCAAATTATAGTAAACGTCGCCCGTGCATTTACTGAACGTTCCTTTAAAAAGTTCAAAAATTCATTTTAGGAACACTGGGCCAATGAATCAGATACCGTAAATTTTTTCAGACTCGTAATAATCCCAAATAATTTAAAACAAAATTTATATGGAATTTTTTGGTCTTTAAACATGATCTTTTACAACATCAAGTTTTCCAAGAGTTTCCATGTGTTCCAAATTCATGCCAACTTTTTCATCGTCCGCCGGAGCCTATCCACACTACCATGTACTCTAGACCCTTTACAGTCTGAGGACTCTATGTGATGAGACCATATCCACCGGTGACAGCTCGCCAGTGTAGGTTCATCCTAACTGCTATGGATTCCTTTTCCATGTGGGAAGAAGTGTTTTAGTTCAAGGAGGTCATTTCCCCTCCTATCGTTGAATTTGTGAGCTCCAACATCATCTACTAATTTGGATTCCCTCATTCCATTCTTACTGATAATGGAACCTACATCGAGGAAGCCATGTTGAATAAATTGTTCACTAAGTACAACATCCGTTCTAACCATACCTCCCGTTATCACGTGCAAGAAATTGGGAAGATCAAGGCATTCAAAAAAACCCTCTCTGACATTATACAGAAAATGGTTGGTCAGAACAAGAAGAGTTTGACCGAAAATCTCCCCAATTCCCTTTGGTCTTATAGAATGAAAACTCGCAATTCCACAGAGGTGACCCCATACTCTCTGGTGTACCGAACTGAGGCCGTCTGTCCCATCGGGATTCAGTTGCCTTCATTATGCATAGTTGTCTATGATCAGTAAGCACCAGATAAGGTAGCTGAAATCCTTTTGGTGGAATTGGAAGAAATCGACGAGAACTGGATTCGTGCCCTTTACAATTTATAGAGGCATCAAAACAAGCTTTCTAGATATTTCCACAAGAAGTTTCACCTCTACACTTTCTTGCAAGGTGACCTGGTGTTGGTCCTATGAACTCCAATAATATCAGGTAGGAAACCACCCATGTTGAATCCAAAATGGGAAGGACCTAATGTCAATCACAATTTTTACCCCAATGGTAAGTTCTCCTAGGTTACCATGCATGGAGAGCAAGTAACTCCTCCAACAAATTCCAAATTCCTCAGGAAATACTTTATTTGACCATTTTTCTAGTCCCTCATGACCTTAAACTATTTTGTCTCACATGACATCAAACATTATGTCATCCCATAATATGTTAAACTGTATCAGGTCCTACATGAATATAAACTATTATGTCTGGCATGACATTAAACTTTATGTCATCTCAAATAATATTAAACTATATGCCATCCTACATGACCTTAAACTGTTACATCCTGCATGACATTAAACTGCTTTGTCATCCCTTATGATGATAAACTGCAAAATGGTCTAAACTCTAAGACCTTAAACTAAGATATCCCCACTACCATCATCCTGCAAGATGTTAAAATTCATCTCAATAACTATGTATGGAATGATTACCATCCTCATGGGATACATAGGAATGGTTGGACACCTTGTCTTGAGTCCAGCCCCCAAACTATTACCTTTGACTACCCCCAAGGGTGTAGTTCTCTTGGAGGGTCCCTTATGGTGTAGTGTATACTTCATTGTCCCCTACTCATGTTGGGATTGTGAATATCACACCATGTTCCCATACTCATTCTTCTGTCCTCCCATGTCCTCAATGCATGATGATAAACATTATGGCCCTTTCTAAAACTATGAGTGTTTTGATATCCATCCTTATGGGATATGTAGAAATGCCCTAACATTTCGTCCGTAGGCCCGACCCCCACTTCAAAATCTCCCCTTGGGTTGAAACACATGGGGTGGTGTAAGTTTTTTTCCTCATTCACATCGAGTTCATCATGAACACAGCATGAATCCCCCTCCTTGGAGATTTCTTCCTCTGCAGTCATCCTCCATGACATTAAAATGCAGTGGCATATTAATGCTTTACACATCCCATTTATTTGGGCTTTCATCATCTTTCACATCTGAAAGGACCCTCGAACGTTATGGATGCTTGGACCATGGGATATCCGACCATTTCGGTTCAATGTCCTCAAGTATTTCAAGTGAAAATTTGATACAAGTCAAGCATTATGAATATGGTTAGTGATAGACACTCATTTGTTGTTCCCATTTCAGGTCACACGATACGGATAATATGTTTCAAACGTGTTCAATGACCATAATCCATCATTATATCCTTCCCTATAAGTCCCACATGTTGGGTGCAGTGAATCATTTTGTCATGTTACCTCTTGAAACAGCCATCTACCTCAGGTAGGAGTGTTAATCCTGTCGGGACAGACCCTGCTAATTTTCTTCCATCATTTCCATACCCTCAAGTGTTGGGAAATTCCTGATCATATTCCTTGTTTCCCATATCGATAATGGCTCAGGTGGGATTAAGAGATTTGGTAAGGTAATACCCACATAAGGTTTCATGTGTCTATGGCTGGCTGGGACTTCCAGCCTTAGGTTCGTCGACCCTTTTGACTCCCTGGCCCAAGTTTCCATTTAGGATTCTGAAGTGTGGTATGGACTTACATCCACATTCATGTCAGGATATTTTTCAATGCCACAAATATCCCCTTTAGACACCCCTTCTTCATCCATCATCCTTTTCTGCAAGCACAGGTCCCACCATGCATTGTGTGTCCCATAATTTGGGTTTCCATCATCATTCACATCCAAAAGGACCCTCGAATGACATGGATGATAGTCCCTATGGATCTTCTACCATTTCTATCAAATGTACCAAAGTATTTATAGTGACAAGTTGATACAAGTCTCGTGTTGCAAATGCAGTCAATAGTCAATGCTCAATTATTTCCCCCAAACCCTAGTCACACAAATACATGTACTAGGTTGCAATCGTGTTCAATAGTTATCCTCAATTATTGTTTCCATTTTGTGGTCTTCCACAAGCACGACGATTCTCCCTTTCCACTCACCTATCCCATGTACATGACATTAAAATAGGAATCAATGGTCCGAGCTCTATGAACATAAGCTAAGATCTATAAAAACCTTTCCCCATGATGGTAAACTGCATGGTGTATCAAAAACTATGTGTGTCTTGATTTATATCCTCATGGGATACGTAGGAAAACCTGGAAATTTTTTCATAGGGCCTGCTCAGGTTCATATCCCCTTTCTCTCAGCCACCTCATCTGAATTCTTTCTAGCATTTTTGAATGGCATGGTGTATGTGGGCTTATATACTCATTCACATCAGGATACTCACCATGTCACACACATTCCTTCCATCATCGTCCTGCAAGATGTTAAAATGCACCTTGAGAACTACGTATGGCTTGATTCCAATCTTCATGCGATACAAAGGTCTGCTCAAACATCTAGTCTTTGGGTCCAGCCCTATTTCATATGAATCTCATCATCTTTCTGTCCCCCTAGCCTGAATTTCATAGGAGGAGGTATATGGTGCGGTATGGACTCCATGTCTTCAGTAATTTCCGATTTGTAATAGACACTCAGCGTACCGCTCACTCCTGAGAGCTCCTACATCCCCTATTCTACAAACATTTATTCAAGTTGGATACTCTGGAATTGGGCCCCTATACCCTTATTGGCATTTCACTAATGTTCCCAATTTCACTCTGCTTCAGGTCCTAGAGTGTCAGATTCTACCTAGACATGCTCTCACCAATTTTTCAAGCATCATGTTTCCTTTAATTTGTCTTTCAAAATCTTTCACATAAAAAAGGACCCACCAAATGGAATGGATTCTCATCCCAAGGTATCTCCTACCATTTGAGGCCAACATCCTCAAGGATTTTGAACAAAAAATTGATACATGTCCCACATTTCCAATATGGTATGAAGTTGACGCTCATTTGTCATTACCATTTCAGGTCACACGATATGGATGTTGTGTTTCAAACACGGTCAACAGTTATGCTCAATCATCATGGACACCAGTCCCAAAATGTTGGTTTCATGATTTACAACATTTTTCATGCCATCATTTCCAAGGGGAATTTTGACTGTCTTTATATTATCCCTCAGTGTGAATTTGCACGTTAGGAGGACAAATACATGGTAAGTCATCATTCGGGGCTCCACACTAATCTCCCCTTTCACACATTCCACGCATTGAGAAGAACTTTTCTGACCTTTTTTCCCATGTGGAGGGTATCTCGCGTGGGATTAGGGATCATGTCAAGGTTTGCACTCGCATGGAAGAGTTTTTCTTTTCTATGGTCTGATCTCAATGACATTAAACTAGGATTTTATTCTATATCCTTTCCATAAGGCATAAGAACCGTAACAATCATAACTACGTATAGATTGATTCTCAGGATCATGGGATTTGTTGGAATACCAAGACATATTGTCTTTGGGTCTAGCTTAGGTTTCGCTAATTACCTCTTCTATTCGGCCTTATGGCTTTGACTTCCAAGGAATTGTGTGCTGTGTTATAGGACTTACACCCTCATTCATGTTGGGTTTGAAATAGATTCACCACATACGTTCTTTCTAAGAGCTAGTCTATCATACCCCACATCCCACAAGATATTAAACTACACCCTTATAACTACATATGGATTGATTCCCTTCCTCATGGGATACGTAGGAACACCTAGACGTTTCTTCCATTAGTCCATCCCAATATTTTCTGACAATTTCCAACCCCTCGTCTCGAGGTTTCATACCCTGAATTATGCATAGTGTAATGTGGAACTCATCCCCAGTCATGTCAGGTGTGATTTATCATGCCATGTGAAATCCCCCCCCCCCCTCAAATGGGTTTCTTTGATCATAAATCCGTAAACTGTGACACTATCATCTTGGTCGTAAGATGAAAAAAGCAGCACCACATTGTCATGTCCTCACACAAGGGGACATCATGTTTGGTATCATTCAACCACCATACCATTTTTCAGGACCTTATTATGGCTTTATTCTTGTATAAAATTATTGAATCTTCGTCCAAAATTTATCGCTTCAAAAAAAATTCACATTAATCTATACTAAAGGACAAATAAGATATGTCAAACTAAGCTTCTTTTGGTACATGGGCCAACCTCGTACGACCTTATTATCCCTAGAACTTGTACCTTACCATTCCATATCCAGAACTATAAATGCATTGATTCCCATTCTCATGGGTTATGTAGGAATGCCACACACTTTTCCTCAGTCCCTACCTAACTTTCATTTTTGATCCCTCGACCTAAATCCTCCCCAAGGAACACATGGTGATATGGACCCCATGTCCCCATTCATTATGGGTTTTATAATTACCTCACAATTTCTCTCCCTCATTCCTTACCATCTCTAGTCAGAGCTCTAAGACCTTAAACAAAGATCTCTGGTCTGATCTCTATGACCTTAAACTAAGATCTCCCTCTATCATATCTACAAGGCGTAAAGACAGCAACCCCATAACTACGATTGGCTTGATTCCCATCCTCATGGGATATGTAGGAATGCCCATAAATTACATCTTCGGGTCCATTCCCATGAATCTTAAATCCTTCCCCACCACTCTTTTTCTGACCATTGGCCTAAATGATTTTGGAAACATGAGATAAGGGTCGTATGTGTCCTCATTCATGTAGGGATATGTACCGCACCACACATTCCAATTCTGGGTAACCATGTAATTGCTGCTCTACCCTGAAAAAGTTCAGGATTCTCCATAATAATTATGGGATGCATCAGTTTCCTTTCCAGAGAGGATTCACACTTCCTGTGTTGGTCTCTGACCACGCCATGCTTTAAGAACTACATTCATCTTGATTCTCTTCCACATGGGATATGTAGAGACGTACAAGCCTTTCACCTTGGGCCCATACCCATGGTCATTAATCCTTCTGGCCCCTTGTCCCCATCCTCTATCTAGGTAGAATGACCTTAAAACTATGTCCAATGTCTCGATTATATGATGTTAAACTTTTACAATCATCATCTGCATCTGTATGATGTGTTCCAGGTTCTCACCAAGTAAGTCTTATCTAAAAGTAGGTATGATTCTTGATCTGAACAATGTGCCCATCTAATGTGTTTCCACCATGGTAGAATAATTTCAAGAGTGTTGGACACTGTTTGAATAATCTGTCACACCACACTTTGTGTACCCCTTATTAAGACCCTCATCCCGTTTCCTGTCAAAAATAACCCCCTAGTAATACAAATTCCCGGCCAATGGCTCACCTATTGTAATGGTCCAATGTTCTGGAAGACTAATGGATGACATTTTGAGTCAGGCCTTGTGTTTCAAACATCGTCACCGGTCAGCCCTCATTTTTTACCCCAGTTTCAGGCTAACGCACTAGGGATACTATGTTTCAAACATGGTCAATAGTCATCATGCATTTTCACTCCACATCCATAGAATCCCGATTTTTGGGTATCGCGATTCACACTCCCCCTTCCATGTTTAGATAAATTCTAACACCCCTGTAATTATCCCGCTCGTGCACAAGAGAACATTGCCAAAATTGCACTTCAATTATTCTAAAAAATTAGTCCTCCAGTCGGGCCTCTCCCTTTCATACCATAAATATGAATTTTTTGTTCAAACCCTGGATTCCCAAATCCTTGTCGACACTCTTATATTCGGATGGAATAATGTGTTGGTCATCCATTATTTCTTACATCTGTCATGACCCACGTGAGCACAACGATTGATCACTGGACATTTCATGAGTATAACAGACATGTGGAAAACCAAAACAAACAACGGAACTCATGAATTCATCCATTAAAAATGATTAAATAATGAATTCTTGTTTGAATGTTTACATGCATTACAACACTTGAGGATCGACCCTTCCCATGGATGGGTTGAACCCTTCAAAAGAGTGATGCAGCTATGTCACTCTCTAGCTTGTGGTGTCCAAGATTCATTGTCTCCTATTTAGTTCCCACTCCTCCTTGGCAGAAATGGGCCATACTTCATCAGCCACCATCCTGGTCTGCTTCTCATCGATCTGGACAATATCCATCTCCTTGGAGGCTTTCTTCATTTATTCATCAGCCACTTCCAACTGGTCCTTCAGCCGCAATATAAGCTATGATTGTGCATTGAGGAATTAATAATGCTCAACTACCCATACCTATAGTCATTGGATCTAATTTTTAGCCTCTAGGATCCTCTTGATGTTCACCACTTTTCTCTTCTTCCATCTTACACCAAGTCCATGGTCATACTCCTGAATATTCTCTGCCCTGAGATCTCAGATGAGCATAAGAGGACGTTGGTCATCCACTCTCCCAGGGAATAGTTCACACATATGGGACCTAAGACTCCCCATATGGTCTATCCATTGTGCTTTATGGGTCCCCTTGATGAAGTGCTTGATCAGCTTCCATGACCAAAAACAGACAATATTTCTATCCTCTTCTGCATAGGTCATCTCTTCCCAGTCAGTGGGGTCGGCATATTCATATATAGGGAAATCCCACAAAAACTCATCAGTAGGGTCTTCATCGAGAGTCTGATCAGGTAGGCTAGGACCCATGTCGTCTGATTGATCCCCATCATCAGATTCCACTACAATGACTTCAGGTGCGGCCATGCTGACAGTTCCACCTGTGATCAGAAGGGCTGTAGCTTGGTTAGTCTAGGCATCCACTTCCATGATAACTATAATCCTCCTAGGAAAGGTGCCAAAAAGAGATCCATCCGAACTTTCCAACATAGCCCATGACATTTGAAGAACTGTGCATATAGAAATTGTTTAGAAGTCATTTGACATGATCAATGGATGACAGTTACAAATTCCATAATGGGGACTTATTGATATCGAATAGTCGGTCTTTCCCCTAGGATGATTCCATTAGGACCCCACGGTAGGGGCCTCCTTATATAGTTTGGAGGTCTAAAAATTCCAAAATAACCACCCTGGGTGTCATAGCCCTGCTAAGTGCGGTTATCTCCGTAGTCACGGGCTCAGATCCCAAAGTTCCCACAGTTTCATCTACTATATGGCGAGAGTAGATATTGTTTATGAGGACCTCCTAAAATTTTCAAATGTTAGTAAGGGTCATAAATGAACTAGATAAAGACCTTTTGTATGTTTTATAGGGTTTTACCTAGATAGCCTCTGCAAAATCTCCATGTTCTGGTTCTGCATCACTGACCTTACCCTCCTCTAGAGGGATACCTCTACTGGATTCCTCCCCCCAGGAGGACTCATTTGATTGTTCCAGGAGATGGGAAAACTCTACTAATTCAGTGGATGACAATTGTGGAGGGCCCATTCAATCCAGAATCACCTTGACCTAATCCTTCATTAGACACGGAGCACTCTAGGAGTTCAAAAAGTCCTCATCTCGTCTAGGTAATGCTCTCCCTCCACCTGGGATACTGCAAAGTCGTCCCTGACAAGGATGATCCCTAGTAAATCCATCTCGAGATGTTTTGGGTGTTTCCACATATCATACGAGTTGAGAAATTGGATGTTTTCATCTCGTATTTCCCTAGCCTCTAAGAAGACATCATTTTCCAGCATGACTATGTGGCACAGCCACTTCTCCAGAGCCTGGGTGGATATTATGAAGAACCCCCTTGGCGGCCTCCCCTCTAGATACATTTGTCCTTCTAGGACATCTGGATCTATTGTTACTACCTCCCTTTCAACTGGTGCGGGCCTTGCCACCACTGCATCCATTCCACCCTGAGATTTCATCCCTGTATTTCGATCACATCCATGAGGTTTGGGGGCACCCCGTCACTGGCCTGGATGGTTTTCTACTTTATCATCTCCCCTAGGTAGGCCAATTCCCAACTATTGGTGTAATCTTTCACTAGCCTGAAGATGGTTGTGGTTGGAGGCAACTCATTCATCATCTTCCCATCCTCCCGCATGAACATGAGCCACAACTGACTCGTCACACATAGATGATCCTAATGGAGCACCCCTATATAGACCTGCAGGGTCATCCGCTGCATACACCAAAACAATCTTGTGAAATGGTGAAGGTTATTCGGATCACATAGAGACTTGTGGTCAACCCATTCCACCAGGACTCCACCTCGAAAGTCTAGGAGGTTGGACCGATGCTCTTTCGTTCCCTGGTCATCATTAGTGAACTCATCTGTTGGAAATGGGAACAGGTGGAAGTTGAACTTGTCCACCTTCTAGACTTAGTTCAGCACCAACTATGTGGTCAACATAGTCGAGAAGCTCCCCACAATGTTCAAAATGGAAGAGACAAAATTTGATCCTAGAGGTGAAATTGGGTTCAGATATTTTTAGATACCCCTAATATGCACTGTTATCCACCAATACAGAAGGTGGAATGACCCGCATATCCTATGTGGCTTCTTCCCCTCACTGATATGCCACAACATCTAATACAAAATGGTGAGCATCAGGATCCCAAGGTTGACATGTCCCCTTGTTTCCAACATGGAATCCATAATGAACATTCTTGGTCGTACACCCATGTTCGTGTTCCTCACTGGCAGGATCCAACTATAGATTAGTGTTGTGATGAATGAAACTAACCTAACCCCTAGTTTCTGCCCTATAATGACACTGAATCCCTAGGTTTTCCATAGGATTTCCTCCAAGATCCTCTAGTATGAGTTATGATTTCCTCATTTAACGCACTTTGGGTAGGTTTGAGGCCTCACAAGAAACTGTCCATCCCCAGGGAAATTCAGGAACTGCTTGAACCACTGATTTAAATGGACGTCCCCCACCGATTGTTTGTCCTCCCCAGGCACCAAGACAATAAATTCCTTTTCTAGTGGTGGCATCTACTCTGGGTCCTCCCATGAATTCACAACAGGGAGGAACTCATCATTTATTTTCCCCATTATCGGGACCCATGAGATCTAGTGCTGGTCATATAGGATGATTTCGACCTCTCTATGGTGAAAATGAAAAGTGGTTTCCCTCGACGACCATCTGCTCAGCAGCTTTGGCATCAACTGCTTTAGTTGGTAGATATGGAATTGAGGGGCCCATGCTTCCTCATATAGTCCAAATCACCTCATCTCTGGCCTGAACTCCTCAAACTGGGCCCACAACGTGTAGTCCCAGGCCCAATCATTCGTGAAATTTCCACCCTGGTTCAGATCACACTCATCGGTCCACCCCTTCTATGGGTTCCCTAAGGCTACCTTTAGGATAGTGTGGTATAGTGGCGGAATTTTTCTACCTGCAATGACTTCCTGTCAACGTCACTCATGTGGTTATAGAGGAAATCGAAATTAATGGGTGTGAAATCCTCCCATGATTGGCCATCAACTGCCCTGAACCATTGGCGTTTTCATTGTGTGCTCCTGAACGAGTAAGTCGGCTCATCCCAACTCGCCTATGGAATGTGTCCTTCATCCCTCAAGCCAAAGCCGTTCAAGGGAAGCCTTTTTCATAGTGACTAGTTCTTTTTGATCTCTGACCGTAGTTCTACCAGTGAATCATAGTCCAAATGGCTTCAAATGAATTTTGTGATACCCTAGTTGTTCTCCATCTCTTCCCTACGAGTAGAATCCACAAGGACCCCCTAGTTGCTTCCTGATGATCCATTCAGTCTAGGTTTGTTGAAAATTTTATCCTGGATCATAGATCTCGATCGCAAATCCTAAATCATGAAGCTCGATCATAGAGACGGTTCATGGAGTCCTTCCACAGAATTCACAGATGTAAGACGCAAAGTTCACACTCGCGGAGTCGAAGGACTCATTGTTAGTCACAATGAATAAAGGCTCAATTCGGGGAGATAAATCACATATAGAGTGGAGCTTTACTAATCGAGAGCACAATTTCCAAAATTAAGAGATGATAAAGTAAAAAATAGAGGTTAGCCTCCCCTATTTGTAGGTGAAAACCCCTTTTTCTTCGCGGAGCTCCGAACCCGCACGTCACCTATCCACATCGCAACCATTTTCCATGAGATTACATAGTGATTGTATATTATATATTGGTGCTTGGACCTTAGACATAGACCCTCATTTTATACTAAGCTCCAAGTCTGAGGGGGGCATTTTTTGGCACCAAAAAATGCAAATAGAAAAATCAGATGCAAAGAAGAAACTAAATCCTAAGAGGCTACCTCATGACGCTTGTTCACCGAGCCCCACAGCACCACGGCCAGCATGAAGCCACCTCGTTTATGAAGTCATCGTAGAGAAAAGTGGTGGGAGGATCCATAATCCCAAAGACATTTGAGAATCCTCCACTGATCAAGGAGGAGTTATGCTCCATATTTATGACACATTAGACTAGAATCCTTGCACCATGGAGGGAGCCGAATCGACCTCGACAAGCCCAGGGAACTTGACCAAAGCCTTTGTGGGAACCACATAGAGATATCTGCACCGAGGAGGGGATGGCGATTGGCTTTGTGGTTATGACATACTTGACGCTAGCCATGGATGATCGTGGAGCACCATGTGGCTTCACACCAAGCCACCCCTACTCCATATCTCCCCTTGCCTATATATATCAGGCTCCCCTCGATCCCAAAGAATTAAAATCCAAACCTTTTTCCATATATTCACCCAAATCACGAAGCACCTTCTACTATGTAAATCCTTGAGAAAAATGAGCTCTTATAGGTACTTGAACATTGCAATGTACCCTTCCCTTAGCTCAAATATGACCCCTCTTCATGTAGGGATGCCCTTCGTGGAGCCCACGGGCCACTGCGAAGGAAGGAGATCCTCAAGGGGACTTGGGTCTTCAAAATCACTCATTATTCGAGCTGTACCTTCCATGAAAATGTAAACCACATGCTACGGATGGGTCACTGTACTTCGTGAGGCACACTACTTCAGAATTATATGATTTGGGCTCCCTTGCTTTGCGAAGCCCTGTTCCACAAGAGCCTTTCTGCTTCACAAAGCACCCTCTATGTGCACTGATTCCCTATGCCTAGTCTAGGCCACCTCACTTTGTGAACAATACCCCTTCGTGAAGCCCCTGCACTACATGGATCACCAAATCTTCAAGAGGCCTCTTCTTATGAACCCCTTTGCTCCGCCAATCCATTTCCCAGACAGCCCTCCAGGTTTGAACAAAGTGAGTTCAAGGTCCCATGGGCAGTACTTCATGTTGTATTTATTTTCCACATACTTCTTCACAAAGGAATTCTAACAGATGTTGCTTCTTTTCATAGCCATGGTAATGAGTCACCCTCAGTGGATCACTCAATGACACCCCTCACCACCAACAGAGCATTGTTGATACCTTTCCTTCCTCAAGGGTGGACATGTATCAGCTATGTAAGTCCCAGGGGTGCGGAGTGAACCCACCATGTTTGAGCTGTAGGACGTTAAACTGCCAAGCATCTTCGTTCTTAGCACATGATGTTAAACTATGGCCTCACCCCATGCATCACACGTAGGGTTCCCCATTTCAGAAATTATTTTCACCCACTCATCTCCACGATAGTGAGATCTTCCTCAAATGGAATGAGATCCTCTTTGTTGGAGTAGCTTTTATCCATGGGAAAGGGAAACCATCTTGGTGTAAGCCCCTAGCCTTCCTTGTATGAGGCATAATTCATACTCATCATCTATTCATTTGTTACAAAGTCCATAAGAGATATGGGCACTAGGACCTCTGTTACCATGTCCCTCTCCCTATGGGATTTGTCTCCATCGGGCCTCCATCTTATAGTAAGTCCCAATTTCCATCTCTCTGGGCTTCTAACCATGCGTAAGCCCCTATTTCCTCTTTGGGATGCTAACCATGTGTAAGCCCCAGTCCACTTCCCATGAACACACCTTTCACGATGTGATCGCCATGTCTTTACTACCTCCGGTTTCTCACACTGAGCATGACTCACGTGGGCTTAGAGAAAGCGTTGACCAAGACATCCTCTCTGGGATGACATATCATGTAAGCACCAAACCACTCACAAATTTCATAGAAATTGTTCCTTCCCTAGGAAAGGTATGTAGGAATCCTCCTTGAGGTTCAAGACCAACACCTACTAGTCCTGACCCCTTCACGTCATCTCACCTTCATCCCAAATGATGTTAAATTGTATCAACCTTTCCGAAATACATGGACTTTGATCCTTGTCCAGGAAAGGTATGTAGGAATCCTCCCTAAGGTTCAATACCAACACCTACTGGTCCTGACCCCTTCACATAAGTTTTCCAAACCCTTTCCAAACTACATGGACTATGATACTTGTTAAGGAAAGGTACGTTGGAATCCTCCAGAAGGTTCAATCCCAACACCTACTAGTCCCGAAAAATTCTATTCAGTTCTCCAAACCCTTTCTGATCTATGTGGACTTTGATACTTTCCAAGGAAAGGTACATAGGAAGCCTCCATGAGGTTAAATCCCAACACCTACTGGTCCTGACCCCTTCACATCAGTTCACCAAACAATTTCTGAACTACACGAACTTTGACCCTTTCCAAGGCATGGTACATAGGAAGCCTCCTTAAAGTTCATTCCCAACACCTACTGGTCTCGATGCCTTCACGTTGGTTCTCCAAACACTTCCAAACTCTGCAAACATTGATTCCCTTATACATGGATATGTAGGAAGCCTCCCTAAGGTATAATCCCAGCAACTACTTTTCCCAACCTCTTCATGTCTGTTCACCTTCATCCTGCATGACGTTAAACTATATCCACCATCTCAAACATTGTGGACATTGATACTTTTCTCCTAGGAAAGGTATGTTTTAAGCTTCCCTGAGGTTCAATACCAACACACATTGGTCCTAACCACTCCACATCAGTCCACCCTCATCCAGCATGAGGTTAAACTATATACTCTCTATCCTATATGAAGTTAAATTGTACCCATATGAACTATGCGGGTGTGTGATCTCTGTCTTCTATGAAGGGTATGTAGGAAGCCTCCCTAATGTCCAAGCCCAACCCACGGTAAGCTATTGTGTTTTTTCAAACTGACGATATTCTTTTTTGTTCACAAATAGATGGTAACCTATTGTGTTCCCTAACCGACATTAAGCCATTATTCCTCTTAATCGATAGTAATTTGTTGTCAACCCCAACCATTGATAAGTCATAGTATCCTAATCCAGTAGCAAGTTGTTTTAGTCTGCAATAAATGGTAATCTATTGTAGACCCCTTTGCTGGGACCCATATCTCTGGTCCGCCCCCTGTGGCGTCAGACAAACCCGAGATTCTAACCACACGTAATCCCCATTATCTCGTCTGTTTGTTATCCTATGTGTACACCCTGATTCAATACCCCCATTTATAAACTACATGGACTTTTATTTCCTATCATAAGGATATGTAGGAAGCCTCCCCAAGGTATAATATCATTACCCATGTGTCATATCGGTCTTTTCCTCGAGCCTATGTTTTTTAGAAAGGTTATCCCCAACTCGGAGGTTCCACTTCCTCAGAGTCCCATCCATACAGGTCGCCTCTTTAGGTGTCCCATCACCCTACAGAACTACTTGTACTTTGATTCGCTCCCACGAGGATATGTAGGAACTCTATTCGAGGATCGATCCCAATATCACCATTTCCCTCATGTCGGTTCCCTCTCATTCTCTATCCACTTCATTCAACTCTCCATCACCCATCATGATTCTTACTCGGGCTGTCACATCCCAGTGAGATCATGTCATCCACTTTCTCAATACTCCTAGCAGCAATCTGGATGTTAACCATGTGTTAGCCCCAACATCAGTGCTAACTACAAGGGTTGAACTCATCTGATCTACACCTATTATTTTTCCGATCAGTCTGATCCATCTCTGATATACGTTAAACACACAGCATACCCTGTCTTAAACATAGGAAGCAGAGTAAAACCTCAAAGACATGACTATTGATGATAATTCCCCACGTTTGATGTGGGATGCCTCGATCTTCCGTGCCCAAGGGAATCCCTATCATAATGGGAAGAAACCCAAACCCATATATGTTCAAAAGTCCAGAAAGGCTAGCGATGTCCAACGTGACTACTACCCCTATCGAAGGTTGTTGCCCTGGCTGGACCCAATGGAATGTCCTAACAGAAACAGCATGATTAACCAGCATCCATGATGACATGGCACTGGGAATAGTTTTTGTGAACAACATCTTAATTCTATGAGGGAGACCTGGGATAGGAAACGAGTTTTGAGGAGGAATATATATAAGGAATAACGTAAATCCCATCATCTCGTTTTGATCATGGAGAAAACGTCCATGAACAAGCGACAGATTCCACCCTCCTTCGGAAAGCGGGAATGACAGGCAACAAGCAGCGCGTCCTCCAAAAGAGATGGATGTGCACCCTGATGAAAGTGTCATAAAAATGTATATAAATTAATATATAAATTAATATCAAGATGAAAAATATTTTATATAAAAAATCTTTCAACGTTCAAGGTGTCTCATACCACATAGAATATATAAAAAATTAATCTCCATGAATTAATACATTTACCAAAACATTAAATAACATTCGTATAGATAAAATATGAATATATATTTCATAGAGGCTTTATATACACCTTAAAAAAATGTCGCATATCATCAATAAATTCATAAATGAAAAGAGGTTGAGATGAGATCCCTTACATCAAATCTGAATCATCTCATACATTATTTATTTTCCTAAGTAATAAACTTATGTTAATTTATACTTTCTTGAGAACTTTTTTAATGTTATTTTTTCATTTTATATTACATATTACCATTTTATAACAATTATATAATGGTTTAAGTTTACATTGGATGTTTTGTCGGTATTCGGTACATGAGTCGAAATTGAACATGGTATGATGTCAATAGTCCATGTGGTCATAATTAATTCATCTCTGGAATAGTATTAATGAAATTATTATCATTTTCATACCTATATTATAATTTTAATTCAAACCATTAATTATTTTTATGAAAAATGAACTTTGTTATAATCATTGATATGGTATGTCGTACGTACGCATGAGTAACGTTTTCCATTTTTCATTGATCATAATCGAAATAAGGTAAGTACTATTTTTTCAATACATAATAAAAATAACATCAAAAATATAATATTAATCATTTAAATATACTTATATATATCATACAAGTTGTGTGGTGAATAAAAATGAATCATATCATTTTGTGGAGGTGATAGTTCACACCTATGCATGAATGACGTTATCATTTTTATATACATGGAAAGTAAGAATGTAAGTAATATATTATAATTTTATGATTATTAATATGTAAATAATATCAAATTTTTACATTAACTACATCATTATAACCAGTATTTAAATACAGTGATGAAAATTTAATTATACCATTTCCCGAGGTGGTAGTCCGCCGTACACAAAAATAAATTGTCCATTTCCCATTTGATGTGATTGGAGATGGATCCCGGTGACGATATAAATATAAAAACATATCAGTATATTTTTTATACTGGATTTATTAATTCATCGTGGTTTAAAGAGATTTTAAGAAGTGAAAGAAGGGATAATATAAAAAACAAAAATAAAATGATACCCCTTCTTCGATTGATCACCTTCGAAGAATAACATAACACCTCTAAAGATGTTTTTTTTACTAAACTAAGGCTTCAAAAATGTTTCAAGGGATTATAGTATGTTTTCTTGGTAGATATTGGTTGAACCAGAAGGTTTGGGATGTTTGAGTAATAGATAAATTGGGTACCTTTTTATAGGAGAGGGGAGGGGCACCCTTAGAAATTCTTAAAATATTAAATTACTATAAATTAATTTTTAAATTCAAATGAATCCAACTTGAGTTAGGTAAAAAATAAGTTTAGTATAGTTATAAATACTATGAACAAATATTTTTTATAATTTTTTTTTATTTCATTTTAAACATTATTTTTTTGTTTACCCTTAATTATTCTCTTTTAATTTTAGTTGTGGTAACAAAAAATTAAAAATTAAAAGCCATTATATTTTAATTATATGGGGTCAATTTACCATAAATGACCAATTTATGAACTTTTAGACCTCATCATATCCACTTTATGATTTTTAAGTATTTTTGTGACTTTTAAATAATTTAATAAAATATTATTTTTTTATAAAATATATATAGTGTCTATTTTAAAACAATTCATTTCATTGAATTTCAATAAAATCCAAATATAGAGATAACAAAGAAAAAACATTTAATAGACATATAATATGTCATATTCCCCTATAAAATTTATGTTTTTCCATATTAATTCTACTTATATTTATTTTAATATTTTCCTTATTATTTATTTGAATTTTCAATTAATAAAATAATTATTGTATCACTGTTGTGTCATCAATTATTGTCACTATTTAATCTCTAAAAAATATAAATAAATTCCTATGATGCGTATAATTAAATTAAATTTCTATAGACTATTTTTTATTCAGGTTTTATCATGATTATCCAAATATTAGAATAATTATACATATAAAAATTAATATGGTGGCACGGTGTCACATTATTTTGTTTTAATAATATTTAAGTCACTTTTATGGAAAAAATTCCATTAAATGAGTCGTTTCTAATACCTAGGTGTTACAGGTATACTTCTATTCATCCAATATAATTTTTTACTTTTTAGGGTAATTTTTTGTCCTTATCATATTTTTTGTTATCATAATTCGTCTGATTTACCTTTAACTACGTTAAATAAAAATTACCAAAGTTACTATTTATAAAATCAAATAAAGTAACATGGTCACATAATTTGGACACACTAATTCCAAATATATAATCAATTTTTCAAAATATAAAAGTCAAAAATTTTAGTAATTAAAATAAAATTATTCTTCGTTAAAAAAAATGAGATATTGGTTTTTTAAAAGTAAAAACCATCAAAATATATACATGTATTTATATCAAATTTCAATGTGAAATTAATTACAAATAAACAAAATAGTATTAAATCATAGAAAAATAATCTAACAACATTTTAAAACCTATTAAACATATAATATAACAATTTAAATAAATTAAATAAAAAATTAGTTTTGAATTAAAATGCAGTATTTTTCACTATTAATTATAATATGAAAGTTAACATAAAAATACCAAAATTTTATTAAAACTAAATTTTAATGTCCTGATTCTAAATAAGAAATTCATTGTTTAAAATATATCATATAAATTTGTGAAAACTAGATTTAAAACGAGTTTCCCATCAAATAGTGAAAAAATAGCATTTTTTAGAAAAATACATGTTTTATCTAAAAAATTTAATTTGTTCATATATCATATATATAAAACTTAAAAAAAGAATTTTAAACATTACACTGAATATATTACATATATATTTCATTAATAAAATCCATCAAGGGTGATTTTAATATTTTATAAACTCACAGATTTCCATTTAAATAGTTTTTCAGAAAAAGAATTCATTTTAATTAAAAAGGGTTTTATTTTCATTTATAATTAATTATTCACAAATGAATTAATTATATGAATGTGTAAACCCTATTTTTATAAATAAATTTATAATATTCATTTCATCCATCTTAATAGCTAGGTTATAAGATAACATTTACATAATAATATTTATTTTTTCCCTTTATGTTCAATGTGGTGTATCATATACACTATCAAACATTGTGTTTCCTTTCTAAAAGTCAGGATGTTATAGTAGTTTTATAGAAAAAATGGTTTCCCATGTATAAAACGTTTTTATAGAAACTTATTACATTAAATTGATTTCGATTAATATAATTGTATTACTAATAACATTAATGATCTGATATTTCAATTAATTCAATGTAAAAAATAATTAATCATTATAAATTATTTAAATGAAAATACAATTTTCAAAAAAATATATATTTTTCCACTATTTATAGAAAAACAAATCTTTTTTTAACTATAAAAATTTCACTCGATGTTATTTTTGAGATGAATATTTAAAATCTAGAGTTAAATTTATCAAATAAATTTTCACAAATTAGAAAAAATTAACATTATTATTTTCATCTAAAAAACAAATAATAACCATTTTGAGTAAAAATGTATTTATGAAGCATATAATTTATTTATTAAAAATGAGTTGATATTTATGCAGCTATATGAATTCAAAACCTATATTTATAATTTATTTATAACACTAGTTACTATTCTATTAACCATTTTAATTCCTATGTTATAAATGTATAGTATATTATGATTCATTTAGACATAGGGCTACGTGTTTCGCGAGCTATCGAAAAAATTAAATTTATTTGAAGAGTAAAATATAATAAATTATCTGAGTGTTAAAATATACCATCATAAAATAAATATCTTCCTAAAAATTATTTAACAATGATATTAAAAAATGAGAATATATATGTTTCATCCCATCCCTAGGTTCCCATTTTTCTTCTTAGAATTTATGATTCCTCCTATGTACTTTAACCTTGTGAGTAGTTTTGTTCTATATCACTTATTCTCTACAATCCATGATTTCAACTAGGTATTATTCATAGCAAAGATTATGATCTATATGTAAAACCTATTATCTGGGTATATTTTAATGATAATGTATGTACTTCCTGAGTAAAGATACATGGAACACATCATGATCTTTAGAGAGTTTTTTTGGAAGCTCCAATCATTAAGATACCATCACTACTCAATCAACGATTTTGAAGGTTCCAATTTTCATGGGGTTAAAAATACCCATATTTTAAGATATTATAACATTATTACATGGATAAATTCATATAAATACCATCTCATGAACTATGTTTTCTATATTTTTATAATGATATTAAAAATAACTTTTATGTCAACTTTGATCTAACTTAGTGTGCTGCTAAATGGCTCTTATTTTCTCTGTCATTCTATCCGAAATCTCAATTCCAAATTTCTTTCTTTCTCCAAATTCATAACATCATGTTTTGTTTGTACACTTAATTTAATATAGGTCTTTATAATTTGTCTTTGGAATTCTCGATTGAATGTTATTTTCTAAGAGAACATTATTAGAGAGTTGTGTTATTTCCATCAACCTTTGAAATCCGTATATATATATATATATCCCAGCATATCTTATATGGTTTTAATGGTTGTCTCATAATGGAAACTGATCTATGGATAATACCAAGTATTAAAGCACAACTATTAATATACTTCTTACTAGATATTTACCAGTAATTCATGATAAGTCGTGGATATTGATTAGATATAGTAGCTTATGAATCTCATGGAAACCTTTCCACATTATTAAAATATATTCTACCATAAAGATGAAGATTGAAATATTCATTAGTAGATGTGAAGTGATTTTAATTCATAAGGAAATAAACTAAAACCAAAACAACAATATTTATTTTATACGTTTGGTGAGTCTAATGATAAAATATATGATGATATTTTCCCATTTTCTTTCTATTATTCGTAATGGTTATAACATCACCTTATACTATTATCACTATTATATAACATTCTAACATACCAATAACTGAGATACATAATCTGATATATATCTATTCATGTTTTTCATCCATAAAAACTCTTTCATATCACTATAAATATTCATACATAAATGATGAATAGTGAATGATGAACTATGAGATTCATCCAATTTCTCCTTCTTCATATTTGGTATTAGTGAGACACATACATAGTACATGAACCATATCATTCAATATCAATCATTTTTTAAATAAGGTACATTTATCACCTTATTTTGTAACTCTACATCATCTTTAGGTTCCTCTTTAATATTAAATTAGATAGATTATTGAATAACCTTTTGATCAAGATAATATTACTCCACTTCTTTCATGATTTATAGATCCATCCTTTTTAAATAGAAAAATATTGGATCTTTTTTTATCCTCATCAAATATAATATAACCTGATCCATTCAAATTAGATTATTTACAACCTTATTATCTTTCTTAAGATGGTAATTTATTGAATAGTCATTGTCACTAATCAGCTCAAACCATATTCCCTACTGAATATTCAACTCTTTGTCAGTGAATATATACATTATACTTTTATAATAAATATATATCTCATGCCTTTCCCAATAAATATAATCCCTTTACATTTTTAATGAAAAACTTTTATCTTTGAAATTCAAATCATGATTTAGGTGATTTTTCTCATGAACCTTCAATCGCTTCGAGGAATAATCCATCGCTATATCATTTTTCATGAGGAATAATACTAGTCCCCTCTTCAATGAATCACTATATGTCAAACCCCTTCTCTACCTTAAGGTAATGTGAGTATATGTATACGGGCCAATATTCTACTTAGTTCCTTGAAATTTTCCTCAATTTCATCTATGAAAATTAACATGTCTCTTTTATGAGATAAAAATGTGAGAGGATTAAATAGAAATTAATTTTTTTTACAATGATTTGTTAATATACTTATAAATAATGAAAACTATGGATCTCCATCATAGTAGTTGGTTTAGGACAACGTTCAATTCCATCATTCTTTGATGCTTCCACCAACATACCCTCACTTGAGATTATATGACACAAAAATAAATCTTGTATCCAAAATTCACATTTTGTAAATTTTTTATAAAACATATCATTTATTAGGTTATCTAGTATAATTATCAAGTGATCATTATTCTCTTATTTTCAAGTGAAAAATATAATAATGTATTCTAAAAAGGATATGAAAAATGATAATGGTATTATATATTAACTCTATTCATTAATTCCTTGAACATATATGGAGAATTATTAATAAAAAAATGGAGAAAGTTACAATTATTACTGTTCATAGCACAAACAAAAAGATTTTTTGGTTATGACCCCACTTCCTAAATTTTATTGATATTATCTATTTTGATGATTATTAATGGAAAAATACTTATCTCCTAATAATTGATGAAAAAATTATCACGGTGAGGTATATATACTTATTCTTGATTTTGACCTTCATATGTTCCCTATAATCAACTCACAGTTCCATTGATCTGAATTTCTTTTTGAAAATGAATAGGTTCATCACATGGTGACACGCATAATAAAATGAATCCATTATAATGATTCTCAAGGAATTAGTTCTTCAATTAACGAAACTCAATTGGAATCATTCTAGATGGAATCTTTGAAATTGGGGTATCACCCGGTATGAGTTATATTGAAAACTCATCATCATGATTTGGAATATTACTGGGAAAATCTACCTGATATACATTATAAAACTCATAAAAAATAATAATATCATCAATGTAGAATTTATCCACTACTATAAATGATAAATACCCATTTTTAAATGGAATCAATACACATAAAATCATTTTATTATCCATTGGATTGTATATTTTCCAACTCATTTATAGGTCATAGTAGATTATTTGGAAATATAAATTGTTACTTCTCCTACTTATAAATTTATGTTGAATTTATGTAAAGAAAGAAAATACATTTCAAAAATAATTTGAATTTAAACTACAGGGATAATGAGATGATTCTTAGGAAACACGTTAAAAAAACATCAATCATGGAAGGATCATAGACTCGAGATGTGATAATCATTTCATTAGAAGTATTCAATACTAATTTAAAATAGAATTATTGAATATATAAATTAATATTCCATGATACCCTCCATAATATTAATGAAGGCATATAACTATTCACAAATAATATAGATCAAAATATTTGCATAAATATCAGCACCAAAACGTCTTCATCCTATCGTTAATCCATATCTAAAACTATAATGGTTTGAATTAACATAAAAAATAATTAATCAGAGTGATCAATAATATATTCTTGAAAATCATTAATAGAATGTCAAAATAACTATTCTATATTTTCAATCTATGAAGCCTTAGTCTTAACCAAGGACGTCTATGAACATCAAAAATATAAATTTTTCATTATTGTTAGAAAAGAAAATTTTTAATTATCCAAGTAATATCCCTTAATACATTCAAATAACATGTTCTAGAATGGTGCACTCACTATACAACATAATTATGGTTTAGGTATACTCAACAAATTATTTTTAGTTTTTTACCCCTAGATGCGTTATTGAAAAAACCACTTCCACTTTTAATATTCAGAAATTGATGTATTGATGGGAAAACCACATAAATATCATCTTTAGCATAAATTTTTGGTGTTATCCTATTCTAATACATATATCCAGTGTTTTTAAAAAACAATCTCTAAACCTACTCTATAATTATAAACTAAGACTAACTCTCATATAAATTATAGCAACCAATAAATTTAATACCTTAATATTACATATTATTTAATGAATATTAAATATATAAAATTATGATCCCCCACAAAATAATATAAGATTAGTGTCTTTAGAAACATGCATGCATAATAAATTTTCATGATACATCTATATCATCTCCCACTATGTTCCACATAAATACCACCCTTCTTGGACATATAATACTTACATTTCATCATATGTTGGGGATATAAAACATAAGAAATGGTTAGCTCAGATGGTCAATATGTATAAAAAGATGAAATTCCACTGATAACCTAATCATAACATCAACATAATGGTATGATTATAAGATAAAAATATTTTAAAACCATAAAAAGTATATCATATTGAATAATATTGAGTTATTTCTAAAACTATAATTCATTTTACATAAAATAGGATTACCAGGTAGTAAGAAATGTATGAAAAAACACAAGAGACAATAAACTATAAAGCCTGATGTCCTGATAGTTAAGGGTTTCTAAAATAGTGTAGGCTAAGGGTCTCCTATAAAAAGGTTCTTACACTTAGGAGGAAGAGATCCCATGCTAGAGAAGGAAACAAATTGAACTTCAAGTTGAATTTGAGACTCCAGAAAATCTGCCCCATTGTGACCCTCTCACCAAGTATGATGATTATCCTTGTGATTATTTATGGGATAATTTCACCTATGAATGAGATAGGAGATGGACCGCATAGTATCAATGGTGTTGTGGGTATATTTGAAGATAGTTTTGGAATTGGTCCCAATCACAACTAGGGGAATGCAATCAGAAATATAGAACTCCATCCCTTTGAACATTTCCTAAGCCCCTTCTTGGATAGATTCACATGTACCGAAGGAAGTAGAAATAATAACAACATTACCATATCTATGATACCAAATGATGTCACCCCCCCTCATAAAGTCTGATTTATAAGAACCATTAATCCTAATACATTTATAATAAAGTAATCAAATAGAATTATCCATGATTTTATAAAATTTGAATAAGTCATAAGTTTATGGAATACAAATTATGACATCCTATAGGTTATATGAATCCTTTACATTGATCTTAGTTTACTATATGAATTATTATTAGGGATTTTTGGAAAATAGGGGTTGGAAATTTATTTTTAGATAAAATAGTTCATGTGCATAGTAATGTTTCACTATTAGTGATAACAATGAAGTACCAAGTAGTATGTTAATGTGGGGATCCATAGAAACTTTTTATGTTTTGGGAATGGTTATTAAAACCATACAGCTCACCAAGGATACTATACTAGTATCCAGATTGTTTTATAGGGGTGTAACATATCTTGATCTTCATTTTTACAAACCATGAAGAGCCTCTCTAATAAATACACTCCCTTTTTTCAAGTGATAGATGCCATAAATAGTTGAAACAATTTTTGTCTCACTATATGGAATAACTTTTAATCCTAATACAAACCTCTAGAAAGTTTTAAATTACTTCTTTTAACTTGGTTTATTTTATATCTAATAATAACCAATTCTTCATTTTGGATCATGCTAATCTTTTCCCTACAATCAATAGGCATCTCCCTTTGGATTCATGATATTTATCATTTGTTGTTAATGGATCACTTCATTATATTTTTTGGTTTAGATCTATTTTACTCTCTTCTTATTTGATCATTTCTAAATGTCCTCACTATTTTATTTTTGTAATATAATTGGGATATGGTTACAAAATGGGTTTGATAGATATTTGATTTATTATGAGGATCTTGGCTCATGATGACCCAATATATTCATTCCCAGTCTCTATTTTCTGAGGAGACTAGTTTCTCTCCATTCCTGAGATAGGTGTATCTATACAATGGTTCCAAATCATAAATTATTTAAATTTCATGTAAATTAATTTATTTTAACTTTTATTATTGATTAATTGGATATCAAAATTTTATTTTCATTCAAGATATAAATGTTTTTCTAGGGAGCTTTGTTTATAACTAAATTTTTTCACATAATGTGTTCAATTTAATTCCTACAAAGTGTGTTTTATTTTAAATTGGTTTTCCAATATGGATTCAGTAATGTTTAAATTTTAAATTTTTTATCGATAGTGAAAATATTTTTAAAATATTTTTGGCTGATATAGAACACTTGGATCCTTTGGTACATCGTTAAATGGACAATGACCCATTAGTATGTGTTACACCACTAGAGGTTTGATATTGAAAAACATTCAGATGAATAGATATTAGTTAGATTCACATGATCCTTATATTAATGTTTTTGTTTATATATATGAGTTCATATTCAGATATGATAGCACCCAAATATTTTTCTTTTTCAATTACTTTTGGTTTTACACATGATGGTTGGTTTATTTATATCTTTTTATCTTATGTTATATCCATGGTTGGTTTTTTATACAATTATTATTTGTATCATATAATTGTTATGTTTCTTATTTGTATGTTTATGAAATTAATTTTTAAAAATAAATAGATGTTTTAGAAAATCATTCGTAAATTCTTTATATTATTTATTTGTTTTAATGATAGATCTATAGTATTCATGACATTATACATTATAAAGATTATTTCCTAAAATCATATTAATCATTATGATCAAACAAAAAAATTTCCTTGGGTTGTTTTTAAATTTATTTTTTAGGACTTGGGAAAATGGATTTTAGTCATGATTTCACCAATAAATATTGATATTTTTCTCTTTCTTAGTGGGATTTTATAGGGGTCTTAAATGGTCACATGGAGTTTTGGTTTATGGATTTTCTTGTTTTACTTCAAGGTTTATCCATTCGGGATTGGTGTTGTTTTCCTCATGGATGTGTAATCATTATTCTTCTGTGTAAAATATTTTTTTACTCATTATTAATATACATTGGTATTCTTATTTCCATCTACTTTGTGGTGGGCCTACTAGGGTGACATGTCCAGTTGACTCGGGGAGGTTCATTATAAAATTTTATCGAAGGGATAGTTCATCCTGAAATTATTTTACACTACCAAGGTTTAGTTTAAAATATATGTTAGATAGGATTTAGGACTGTCCTAAATCATGTATTAAGTGTGGAAGGGTTCCTATAAAAGATAACATTCATGTCTAAAATTGAGTTATAATGGGTGGTTTGAGATTTTTTTCAAAACAAGATACTTAGTGTTTGAGGTTTTTTGAATGAAATAGATATAGAGTTTATTTAAATTATCTAGTTTCTTCATAATGTGTTTTAATTTTTCCAAATGATCCATTATTTGTTTTAATTCTTGTTGGTTAATTGAATTGTTCTGTATTCATGAATTTTTCATCATTTTTTTAATTACTCCCAAGATAATTGATTAATATATTTTGTTGTTTGAAAATAAATCTTAGGAGATCTCTTTAGAAAACCACTAATGATGTTTTAAGACATATTCTGAAGGAAAATACACCAGTGGATCGTTCATTATTCGAAGCTGTAATTTTCACTATTCAAATAGTTGTGAAGGTTTTCATCGGTTACCAAGTATGATGGATCATGGCTTGAATATACAATGAATAATCCTCCAATCATCTATGGTGATGAGGGACCCAGAGAATCTAATTAGTGGCATGATTATATTTAATATATCATCCATTTTCTAATAACTATAGGGTGATTTATAGTGGGTTATGAAATTACATGCTCGATTGATTGTGAAAAAGATGGTGGGACTCTATAATGCATTTTATGTTGCATGAGAATCTTAACTGGAACACATTCAAAAAAAATACACATCTAGAATTTTTATCTTGGAATGTTATGTGTGTTGAAGATATAATTTTTTTTTACCTTGGATCAAGAATATTGATTTTTAGTTTGGAGTACACCACCTATTTCATTGATTTGGTACACCTACCACCCGATCATGTAACTAATGATTGTCTAAAAGATTGGAGGATTGAGATGGTTTTTGATGGATGATAGTTGGTAAATAAAAAATCTCTTATTCCATCCAATTTTTATTGACATGGATGAAAAACGTTTATGGATCGAGATGGCATAACTAGGAATATGGGTTTTGGTGGAGGTTTATTTATTCCATTTCTTAGCCATGGTGTGTTTTCTGGTTAGAAACTTAAATGAAAAGGTGCTCAATTTTCCATATGAAATTTTTTAGGGGAATCATTATGATAGAAATAGTTTCTTTAATATCAATGTGGTATACCTAGTCATACCAATACAAATTGTACGCATGTACCCAAAACAACTCATCTTTGTATGCAATATGTTCATCTCAAGATTTTTTATTGAAAGATACACTGAGATAGAAAGGTTGTATCCACTCCCAACAAAGGAATATATGTCCATTTTTATTCTTCCAATGGTGGTGAGTCTTATCCTCATTACAAGGGGATGTTCATGAAGCTATGAAGTCTAATAGAGGAGATCATATTGGACATCTTTAAAAAATGAGTATGTATTTGAAGAATCTAAACCAGGGTTAGTTTCTATTAGAGTTATGGTGTTTATTTAATCATCCATGGTACATTAGTTGTTTTTTAATAGAGATAGTCATTATTTTTATATATTCAATGTTTGTTGATGTGTTGGTAATTAGTTCATTAAATACTCCATTATTTTTTTATCTTTACATGACATTGGAAATTATTTTTTAAAAAGGTTTCATATGTTCCACATATTAGGTGGTGGTAGACAAATTTAAAGTGGTACATGAATTATTAAATCATGTACTTGGTATATTTCAAATAATTATATGTATGGACTATATAATCAGGGTCAATGTCTAGATTTATTGTTATCATGGTCATGTTTAGTTAATATCTTCAAATTGAGTATCTCATGTCTTTTAGGGTGAGGGGGATTTTAGATCTGGAAGGATGGGGCCTATTTTTCCTTATGATAGAATAATCATATGTAAATGATTGAGATTTTTTTAGCCTTATAATCCTAATTTTAGTAGTCCTCTTCCTATAGTTGTGAGTCCTACCCAAATTGATCTCCTATTATTATTTCTATGTTACATACTAAGAAAAAGGTGGAGTTAACTATTGATATACTTCCTGTTATGGTGAAAATTTCAATAAAAACTAATAACATGGAATCTTCTATGAAAATAGAACATTAATTCTATCTAGTTGATCTTGAGGATAAATTATTTATATGAACTAGCATGTCACCTTAGGCTTCAACATTCCTCTTTTCTAAGAAGGAAGATGATTGACATAGATTAACCATTAATAACAAGTGTCCCTTTTAAATAATTTGTGATCTCTTCCATAAATTTAGAGGGGATTCATAAGATGAATCTATGGAACCCAATATTGAAATGCTAATGCATTTAGGATAAGAGATGGTGGAGTATGTCCTGGGAATTAAGGAGAAAAAGGAAGAGTTTGATCAAATGATGGATATAATGATCCAAGTTGTTGTTACCATGGATCAAGGCAATTGGATACAGAATCAATACTCCATATTTATTAGAGGGTTTAACATGGTAATGATTAGCAATGAGGATTAATTTCACTATTGGGATTATCTAGTGAAGAACAATGAATTCATATTAAAGGATGACCCATACATCTAGGTAAATGTTATGCCCTGGAAATTATGTAGGGAAATCAATTCCAAATGGCTTAAACTTTTCTTTGATAAGACTGTAGTTTCTTTCGCTGCCTGACCTGGTTATTTATTAGGGTTATCACTTTTCCCTTTAAAGTGTTTTAAAAATAAAATTTACTTTGGAGGATAGACGGGATCCTTTCCATTCATAGACTAACCTGGCATCAGGGTATAACAAGTCGGCATTACGAGAATATGAGATATATAGAACAACGATTAGTTGTCAATATTGTCACTTTGGATTTTTGGTTTTTCCTTTTGGATACTCTAACTCCTCTACTTTATTTTAAGAGTAAATGAGCATATGTTTCATTGTTTCATGTAATCTATCATAGTCATTCTAGTGTATTAAAGTTTTACAAACATTATTTTAGATGAGGAACACATGGATAATTTTTATATCATTCTTAGAACATTGAGGGTACTTTTCTTGTATGGTAAACTCTCCATGTGTGAATTCGGTATATATAAAGTGATGTTTCTAAGGCATGATATATCTAAGAGAGGAATCGTAGAGGAAAAAAATATTCTAGAAATAATTTACTAGGATATTACTAGAAATGTGTTTGATATCTAGAGATTATTAGGTTAGGATAATTACAAAAGGTGGTTTGTTCAAGGCATGTTTGAGATTCCATATCCAATGATAGCTTTGACTCATAATGGTTATATTTTTTAATGGAAAGAATAACATCAAATATATTTTGAGGAACTAAATGATAGGCTAAATTATACTCCAATTATAATTCTTCAAGAACGTGGTTCATGTTATAAGGATTTATTTGATATGTATAGTATGGGATTGGGTTCTGACATGACACAAGGAAAAAAAGTTATATCCTATTTCTCTTACTAATTATTATCCTATGAGAATAACTAACATATACATGATCTTTATTTGATAGTGATTACGAATGAACTCATAATGTGGAATATTTATCACTTTAGGGAGAGATTTATAGTCTATTTTAATCATTACAACATAAATTATATTTTTACTCTGAGAAAAATATACTTGTGTTATAAAAAAAATTATTATATTCATACATTTGATTTGATATTTATTATACTCCTAGTAATTGAAATTCATTAAATGAGAAGTTGGGTAGGAAACTAATAAATCAAACCATGATTGAATCAGTAGAGGAGTGGTTTGTGAAGAATTTTATTGCTATGATGATCTTAAAAGTTGAAGAAGTTGAGAGGATGGTGTTAATGACTTTTGTGAAGCCTAACCCATGATTTGATGATCATATTCATCGTGAAGATATATTAGAAACTGATTGGTATCACTTTAGTAAAATTCTTAGACTCTTATGGTTGTTTTTTGTTAACATGGAAGGATATATATTCTAATATATATAAGGGGGGAATTTATATAAAATGAACTCTACCATTTTCTCATACACTCTATTACTAAAAATACATATCATGATCTTAAATTTTAGTATTGGTGGTCAGAGATAAGCTGGTTAATCACATACTTCATGTCTTGGTTCCCAACTTATCATAAACATTATGAAGCTAACTGGAAACCTGTTTATTTATTTCAACCCTTTCCCATTCTAGTATGGAAGTTTAATGATATTTCAATGGACTTCATAATTGGTTTTCCAAGGACTCCTAGTGGGAAGGATGTTATTTCGATGATCATTGATCAGAATACAAAATTATATAATTTCCCTATGACTGACTAAAAATTAAATTTTTATTAAATTAATGCAGACATAGAAACACACCACCACACACAGGGGGGTTATGGTGAATTATGTGGGAATTTCCCTTAAAATGATCTTACATTCATCAGTTAAGGAACGTAAACCATCATATTTATAATATTTTTAACTAGTCTCCTATTACTTGCTAAAACGTTAACTGCCAGATTCCTTTCCCTCCAAGTGTGACTAGCCTAGATTCCCTATTTGAAAAACATTCTACAATTTCTCATAATATAAGATAACTTTCATGGGAACCTATACTTCCCCTAAAGAAACCCCACTTGTATAGAAGAATCAGTTTCAACTCACATGATCTGAATATTAAACAACCTTCGTAGCATAATACCAGTATAAAGAGCCATTTCATCTGCTTCAATGAAATTTATTTTCCCATAATATTAACTAAAACCTTATAACATTTAACCCCTAAAATATCTTACTAGGATTCCACATCTCTTCTTCCATGAAAGACACAATCCATCCACATCTAAATTTAGCCATGTGGTAGGTTATTTCTATTGAATTCATCAATCTTGATTGACTCATTTACTTTCCAAAGAGAAATAGATATGTGGTTGCAACCTTATAATAGAAGGTGATGATGAACCATTTTGAGATTGGTCGCCTATCTCTACCACCTTTACCTTAACTCAAACCAAAAAGATATTTTTTATAACTCTTTTCCCTTATCTTTCTTAGTTTCAGGGCTCCCATGGTGTCTAATACACTATTAAAAACATAATTACACAGGTGATCACCTCTATATTGTATAACAACACATTGAAACTAGGATTTGATTGACTCCAACAATTTTTCTCAAGCAGGTTGTATATTCATACTCTAGAATAAGAATAACTTCTGAAAAATAATTACACAGGCCTTCACCTCTGCTTCCTTTGTAATAGTAGTTTGAAACCAATATTTGATAGCTTATTGCAATTTGTCTCAACTATTTTGTATATTCATATTATTACTTGAGAAAATATAGATCCCCTTCTCCCATTTACTCTTAAGAAAGAAATTTTCTAATGATTCATATTGAGATAATACACAACAATTGAATTTGGGAACCAAACACACTCATTTTACCTGCATGTTCTCATCCATAGATAGATCCTTATTTATCATTCTCTAAACCAAGAAATTCATCTTGCTCTATATTTCTCTGCACCATAATTTTGCTGACCAGTTTTATATCCCACTTCTTTCATGTACCATCTTCCTAAAGACCTTTGAATTAAAATTCCTAAAATTAGAGCATGTACGAATTCAATAGTCTATCTCTTTGAGTAAGAAAATATTATTGTTTTTTTAGTTTTTTTTATTATAACACTAATAAATTTTAAAGACCTGGAAATTTCTAGGAAAATTTTTTCATTATTTATTTGTGATTTAACGAGTACGTAGTTTCTAACGGCACCTGATTCTGAGGCCCGGTGTTCCCGGAATAATTTTCTGAAGTTTTTTTCGGGTACGTTCAGTAAACGTACGAGTGGGATTTTATAACTTTTGAATCGGTGCTCGGAATTGAAATATGAGGGCACCGGTGAATTCGCAGCGCCAGTAATTTCTTAAGGGTACCATTACCATAGTTTCATTTTAAGCAGGTTGAGAATTGTTATTTGGGGATCGGGATAAAATAAATAAAATTTATTGTGTACAAATTTTATTTAGGGAGGTTGGTTATTTCCTCCCAAGGGGAGTTAGTGGTGGGGCCCACACCCAGATAACTTCCCATATGTGTATAATTGTGAGGTGGGTCCCACATGATCCCTAGCCTTTCATCTTCTCTTTAACTCCCTTAAACCCCCCCCCCCCTTGTATCAATTATGACAACTCTCCCTCTCCCTCTCTCTCTCTTTAATACTTGCCAACACACTTTAATTAATGAATAAAACCACTTCAATTAATTAATTAAGTTTTTTGAATTTTGAAAAGGCATGTCATGTTATATTAAGGGAGGGTCATTCTACTAATTGGGTTTGAAATATTGGTGGGAGAGCTCTTTAGAGGATTTAGTAAGAGGTGTTCTTCTTCGATGAAGAACCCCAACCTCCAACGAAGAACCATCGAAGATCGAATCATCTCCTCAGACTTCGGCCAAAAAAAAGGTGAAGGAGGCACCCACGAGCAACGCCATCGACAACGTGCTTCTATTCCTCATCTTTGAAATAAGGGAAGAGACTCGGTTTCCTCCTTGGACACGCTCTGACGTCGTCATCGAATCATCTTCCTGCGACGCCGTCTTTCGCGACGCCGATCACCACAGACATTAATTCAAGGTAGGGGTTTTGAATTATTTCTGTACACATTCTACATTATTGGAATCATGTTTTGACAACCAAATGGTATCACCATAACAATGGGGATTTCAGACCACACTAACACAGCCGAATCTTTCCCTTTTGTTCTTGTCTTTGGCTGATGACGAGAGCGGATATCGGCGACTGGCAACTAGTCAGCTGCGAAGAAGGGACCGGTGATGCAAAGGCTACTGGGTTGTCAAGAAGGTGTGGTATTATCTAGATACGTGAAGGAGATTGCGGCCAAAGTGGGCCTCAGAGGAGGGGCGTGGCGCCGTCGCGTCGTGCCGGTGGAGTAGGTCTGTGGCCAGGGCGGGCGGCGGTAGGAGGGATGGCGCGCGGAGCCATCGCGTCACGCCGAAAGGGAAGTGCAGCTAATCCATGAAGTTTTTGTAAGAGGGTGGCCTGCTGAGCCGGCTGCTGGTGAGGTTTCGCCAGGGCGGACCCTAGTGGGTTCCGTGGAGAGGGGAACCGGCGCTTTCCGGTTTTGTTATAGGAGACAAAGGGTGCACAAACCGCCCCCTTGATTGAAAGGGTGGGCCCTGTAGGGCACCGCCGCCACCTCGTCACGCTGACCAGGTGGGATTCACTGCTCAGCCACTCGGCTAGGCCATCACATCATGAAGACTGCGCGGGCCGGGCCTCTGCGCAACGCGGGCGGGGCAGCTGCACCACGCGGGATGGGCCGTTGCGCCATGTGGGCCGGGTCGCCGCGCCACGTGGCTCGGGCTGCTATGCCACATGGGCCGGGCCGGTGCCATGGGTCGGGACGCGCCCTATCGGGCCGGACCCGGACCCGGGTCGGGTCGAACCATTTCGGGCCGACCCGGGGTTGTTGGGCCAGGTCGGACCGGGCCCAGACCACCTATTTTTTGACCTTTTTTTTTCTAAACGTCCATTAGATGAGATATGTACCTTCGATCGATGCACCTTAAGTTGTGTAGGATTCCTTGGATCGAGGCGGTCACTTCGGTATATTACACTTAAGTTTTCAGAAAAGTTTGGGTACGTCCAGGTTAGTTCGAACACGAAACCAACTGGGCCCTCGGAGCGAAAACACATATAACTTGAGGACGGGACGTCCGATTGACTTCCATCGACTACGTTGGATTCATCTTGAGGATTCAGTTCTTTTTAAAAACTCCACTTGAGGTTTGGATATAGTTGAGATATGGTCGGATTGGTTCGTACACAAAACTAACCAGGCCCCTAGAACAATAAGGCTAATAACTCACAGACCGAGCGTCCAATTGACGCGCTGTCTATTGCATTGAGACCCCTATGACGAGGCGGTAATTTGAGATACTTCTTTGTGGGACTTCGTGACACTTGGAGTGTCCACCAGTAACTCGTGGAACAGATCCTCGTGGAGACGAGCATATGGAGTACGGTGACCATGTAGTTGGTTGAGACCTGATGACTACTTGTCCGATTCGATTCAAGGTGACTTGACTAGCCCAGTGGGGTCCACTACTGTGTTGGGGTGGAAGACCCATGGTGGAGGAGTGCTAATATGTTGGGGAGGCAAACCCACAGTACTCGACAGGAGGAATACCTCTGTAGGCTAGTAGGGTGAGTGCTACTGTGTTGGGGCAGCAGACCCATGGCGGGGAGCACTACTGTGTTGGGGTTGTAGACCGACGGTACTCGAAAGTGGAGTAGTACCTTAGTAGTCTAAGGTTAGTGAGTAGCACCTCAGAGTCATGACATGACTACTGTGCTTGACAGAGGAGTTCTCCCGCAGATGTGTTTTTTTCATCGAGAATAAAAATCCTAGTTTGAGCTGAGTCAATGACCTTTCTGTTTTCCTCATGATTGAGATGGGTTACTTTATAACATAGGTATTTGTATGGGCATATACCTAATTAAGGGTCATCTATTGAGATCCTATTTCTGGTTATCCTTGATGGTTTTGGTGAGACATTGAGGGTCTTGGGGTCCCTACTGAGTATCGTTATACTCACCCCTTCACGGGTTATGCCCGCACCTCATTGTGTTGGATGTAGAAGACAGACAGCACTGATGGAGGCCAAGTGTACGAGGACTGGATGGCACCTGGAGGTGGACCTTACGACAAGTAGGTACCCAGAGGTGGACCTCACGATGAGTCGGTACCCATAGGAGGTTAACGGACGAGGGCGTTGGGGAAGCTATCTGTACCTGCCCTTCGGGTAGGATCCGTGGTGGACGATCTCGGAGCTTCTTGTCACCGTCCAACTGTTTTTCCTTTTACCTTGTACTTTACAGATGGGATTGTATTTCTTTCCCCTTTATTTTCATCTCTACTTTTGTTTTTAGTTTTACTTAGTGTTTTCTTCCTCTTTTACTCTGGTTGTGTGTGTTTACATTTCATGAAGGAAATACCATCCCTTTTTTTGGGATTTACACCTTTGGTGCTAGTCTCCAGCCCCTGGCCTATGGAAGGCGGGCATGGGGTAGTCATGGAATGGGCCCCGAGAACGGGTCGTGACAAATTGGTATCAGAGGAGTCGGTTCTACCACATAACTCAGGACGCTGATCATTCTTTTCTATGAAGCAATAGTGTTAAGGGTACCGAGTGTGGTCTTTGGTTCAGGGAGTCCAGTGTTTGTGTGGCGGCCGACATATCCATACACCAGTACCCTGACTTTTGAATTCCGACTCAGTGCATGAAAACACTGATTGCATTTGTGTTTCCAAAAGTTTTCTTCAATTCATCTCAACCAGGTCATCTCACCAAGTTTAAATCGTTTTACAGTGTCGTGTCTGTTTTGGATGCCATCACGCAGATATTCAGTGGGAGTTCTGAGATAGTACTCGATGACGGCCCCCCAAGGGATGAGGCAATGGTGTAGGGCCCTCTTACAATGTTGGAACCATCTGGTGGTGTACCAGAAGCACCACCACCCGCTAGGCAGCAGATTCCACCTGCCATACTAGTGGACGGTGCACGCAGACATAGCATGTTGTAGTAGTTCTTGCAGTAGAGGCCTCTGAGGTTACGAGGCGAGGCAGATTCCCAGGCAGCAGTGGAGTGTCTGGAGGTGATTTATAGAGTTCTACAGATAGTTTAGACACAAGTAGAGGAGATGGTGATCTTAAATACTAGTTTTTACTAGTGAGTGACTATGAGGTTGGTCCGTATAGTGATGAGGCTTCGGTACATGGACCGATGCCTGAGATAGTACCTTTGGGTAGTGTTCCAGCTATATCACTACCTGTTGGTCAGCAATTACAAATAGTGGTACCGATAGATGACACATATAGGATTAGTTCCTTACACATGTTTCATTATCAGATACCCTTAGGTTTCGAGGTGAGCCTGACTCACAGGCGGATCAGGACTGGCTTGAGGAGGTGGCTATGAGTTTTCTAGAGCTTATATAGCTTCGGCAGGACAGTATGTCGGTACTTGAGTATTCATCGAGGCGTACCGATTGTTCCTGGTACTTGATGACTATGATTCGATCAGTGCTTTAGAGCTCGGACCTCTGAGCGTGGTGTGTTTAAAGGATATCTGAGCCAGCACTTTTCCTCTACACATTACTACTTATGTTAGGGTGCTAGAGATAACCTTTTTGGTCGAATGTTCTATGGCTGAGTGGATACAGCTAGATAATGTTAGCACTGGGAAAGCATGGAACTGGCACTAGTCTCAGAGACTTGGGCATGTAAAATGTTTCAAGAAGAATAAGTGTTAAGGATAGATGAATCTGTAGAGAAGCAGGCGTGGAAGCAGAGCTAGGAGAGGAGCATAAGGTGGTGTACTTTTCGGCATGTTACAACCACCCACCTTTGTAGTCCCCGCCAGGCTCTGGGAGAAGGAGGACAGGGGAAGAGAGTAGTTGCACGCGGTCAAAGAGTGTGACCCAAGGGCTCTAGGAATGATTCAAGGTACGGTCAGTGTTTACTATTAGATACTTTAACAACAGACATTGATATGAATCATACCTTCCTTCCATGAATCTTGTCTCAGACCTAGAGTTTCTGGATAAGCCATTGACTTGAACCTGACTTCAGGAGATACCTTTGGGAGGAGACTCGATAATCACACTTACGGCGATGGTGTGAACTGAACCTTGAGGCGATAGTTTCTGTTGGAACCTCTTGGTGACAGTGTCGAGGCCTTACGACGTTAGTTTGGGTATGGACTGGGCAACCATAGTTCATACACAAATTGACTGTATTAAGAAAAAAGTTTTTGGTGTATTTACAACATTGGGACGGGTTTACTTTGTCAGTGAAAAGGAAACCCTAGGCATCATAGGATGGAATCATGTATAAGTGGGTGCAGTCTATCACTCATGAGTCGGCCAGACATAGATTTGTGCCAGACTACTCCAGAGTTGCTGCACCACTTTTAGCATTGACGAAAAAGGGGAAACCCTTCTTGTGGTCAGAGAGATGCCAGAAGAGCTTTTCTGGAGTTGACGCAGAGATTGACAAGTACGCCCATTTTGAGGCTACCGGAGAAGGTGCAGATCATCCAGTAATGGATGAAGACTACACAGAGCAGACGGAAGACCTATGTTGATAGGAGACAGAGACCACTGGAGTTTGAGGATGGTGATCATGTTTTCTTACGGGTCTCACATCGATGAAGTATATGGAGATTTGATCGGGGCAGCAAGTTATCTCCACGATTCGTCGGACATTACCAGGTCCTCAGCAGAGTAAGAGAGGTGGATTGCCGCCTATCCCTTCCACTTCAGTTGAACCGGGTACACGACTTCATCCACGTATCTTAGCGAGGAAATGTGTGCACGACCTATCCTTCATCATCTACCATGGGACGACACTCAAAGAGGTTCCAGTAGAGAATGAATATCGGCAGGAATGGGTCTTGTGTGGATGGTCGATTCCTCTGGTGTGTGTTTGTTGGTAGCATGGGAAACTCCAGTAGAGCACATGGGAGTGGGAGGCTCAGATACGTGCTCAGTACCCTCTTTTGTTTCCCTAGTATGTGTTATAGCTTTACCGGGACGTAATGTCCTGCTGTGGGAGTAATGTAAAGGGCCGGAAATTTCAAAGAAATTTTTTATTAATTTCTTTTGAATTTTAAGAGTACGCAGTTTCTGACGGCACCTGATTTCGTGGCCCGGTGTTCCCGAAATAATTTTCTGAAGTTTTGTTCGGATAGGTTAAGTAAACGTATGTGCGGGATTTTATAACTTTTTAACCGATGCTTGGAATTGAAATCTGAGGGCACCAATGAACTCGCAGCTTCGGTAATTGCTTAAGGGGACCATTTCTGCAGTTGTGTTTTAATCGGGTTGAGAATTGTTATTTGGGGATCGGGATAAAATAAATAAAATTTGTTGTGTACAAATTTTATTTAGGGAGGTTGGTTATTTCATCCCAAGGGGAGTTAGAGGTGGGGCCCACACCCACATAACTTCCCATGTGTGGATAATTTTGAGGTGGAGCCCACACGAGCCCCAACCTTTCATCTCATCTTTAACTCCCTTAAACCCCCCCCCCCCTTGTATCTATTATGACAACTCTCCCTCTCCCTCTCTCTATCTTTAATACTTTCCATCACACTTTAATTAATGAATACAACCTCTTAAATTAATTAATTAAGTTGTTTGAATTTTGAAAAGATATGGCATATTATATTAAGGGAGGGCCATTCTATAAATTGGGTTCGCAATACTGGTGGGAGAGCTCTTGAGATGATTTAGGAAGAGGTGTTCTTCTTCGACGAAGAACACCAACCTCCAAAGAAGAACCATCAAAGATTGAATCATCTCCCCGGACTTCTGCCAAGCCAAAGGTGAAGGAGGCACCCACGAGGAATGCCATCGACAACATGCTTCTCTTCCTCATCTCTCCAACAAGTGAGGAGTTGTCATTTCCTCCTTGGACACGATCAGATGTTGTCATCGAATCATCTTCCCGCGACGCCGTCTTCCGCGATGCCGATCACCGCGGACATTAATTCAAGGTAGGGGTTTTGAATTATTTATGTACATGTTCTACGTCATTGGAATCAAATTTTGACAACCAAATGGTATCACTGTTATAAGGGGGATTTCGTACCGCACTAACACGGCCGAATCTTTCCGTTTTGTTCTTGTCTTTGGTTGATGACGAGAGCGGATAGCGGCGACCGACTGCGCAAAGTCCCTCAAGTCATCAAGAAGGTGTGGCATCATCTAGCTATGCGAAAGAGGCCACGTCCAAGGGGGGATGCGGGGGAGGGGCGCGGAGCCGTCGCACCGCGCCGGTGGAGTAGGTCCACAGCCAGGGTGGGCCGCAGCAAGAGGACTGGCGCGCGGCGCCGTCACACCGCGCCAGAAGGGAAGTCGTGGCTAGGCCATGGTGGTTTGGTAAGAGGGCGACCGGCTGAGCCGGCCGCCGGTGAGGTTGCGACAGGGCAGATCCCAGCGGGTTCTGTGGATAGGGGAACCGACGCTTACCGGTTCCATTACAGGATACAAAGGGGGCGCAAACCGCCCCCTTGATTAAAAGGGTCGGCCCCGTAGGGCACCACCACTGCCTGGTCAGCGTGACCAGGCGGGCTTCACCACCCAGCCACTCGGCTGGGCCACCATGTCACGAAGACCACGTGGGCCAGGCCTCCATGCCATGCGGGTCGGGCCGTGCCCTATCAGGCCATACCCGGACCTGAGTCAGGTCGACCCAGTTCGAGCCGACACAGGGGTTGTTGGGACCGGTCAGACCGGGCTGAGACCCCTATTTTCGGACCATTTTTATTTAAACGGCCATAACCTGAGCTACAGCCCTCCGATCGACGCACCATAAGTTGCGTAGGATTCCTTGGATCGAGGCGGTCGTTCAGGTATATTACAGTAATGTTTTAGGCAATGTTTGGGTATGTCTGGGTTGGTTCGAACCCTAAACTAACTCGGCCCTCGGAGAGGAAACACTTATAACTTGAGGAACGGACGTCTGATTGATGTTCCATCAACTACGCTGGATTACTCTTGAGGAGATGGTTCTTTTGGAATACTCCACTTGAGGTTTTGATATAGTTGAGATATAGTCGGGTTGGTTTGTACACAAAACCAACTGGGACCCTCGATCAATAAGGCTAATAACTCACAGACCGAGAGTCCAATTGACGCGCCATCTGCTGCGTTGAGACCCCTATGAAGAGACGTTCCTTTGAGATACTTCTTTGTGGGACTTCTTGACACTTGGAGTGTCGACTAGTAGCTCATGGAGAGGATCCTCCTAGAGACGAGCATACAGAGTGTGGTGACCTTATAGCTGGCTGAGACCTGATGAATGCTTGTCTAATTCGATTTAGAGTGACTTGAATAGCCTAGTGGGGGGCACTACTGTGTTGGGGTGGCAGACCCATGGTGGAGGAGTGATAATTTGCTGGGGGTGGTAGATCCATGGTACTCGATAGGAGGATTACCTATGTAGGCTAGTAGGGGGAGTGTTACTGTGTTGGGGCGGCAGACCCATGGCGGGGAGCACTACTGTGTTGGGGTGGAAGACCTTCGGTACTCGATAGTGGAGAAGTACCTCATCAGTCTAAGGTTAGTGAGTAGCACCTCGGAGTCGTGACCGGACTACTATTCTCGACAGAGGAGGAGTTCTCGAGCATCCATTTTTTCGTCATCATGATTAAAAATCCTGGTTTGAGCTGATTCAATAACCATTGTGTTTTCCTCATGATTGAGATGGGTTACTTGTTAACTTAGGTATATGTATGGGCATATACCTGTGTAAGGTTTATCTATTGATATCCTTCTTTGTGGTTATCCTTGATGGTTTTAGTGAGACCATGAGGGTCTAGGGGCCCCTACTGATTATCGTTATACTCACCCCTGCACGTGATATGCCCGCACCTCATTGTGTTGGATGTAAACAATGGACAGGGATGACGGAGGCCGAGTGTACGAGGACTGGAAGGTACCTGGAGGTGGACCTTACGATTAGTTCATACCCGTAGGTGGACCTCATGATGAGTAGGTACCTAAAGGAGGTTGACAGACGAGGGCGCTGAGGAGGCTATCTGTACCTACCCATCAGGTAGGATCTGTGGTGGATGATCAAGGAGCTGCTTGTCAGCATCCATTTGTTTTTCCTTTTACCTTTTACTTTATCGATGGGCTTGTATTTTTGGCCCCTTTATTTTCAGCTCTACTTTTGTTTTCATTTTTACTTAGTGTTTTCTTCCTCTTTTACTCTGGTTGTGTGTGTTTACGTTTCATAAAGGCAATGCCTTGCCTTTTTATCGAGATTTACGCCTTTGGTGCTAGTTGCCATCCCCTGGCCTATTGAAGGTGGACATGGGGTAGTCACTGCATAGGCCTTGTGGACGGGTCGTGACATAAATTATTGATACTTGGTGGCCACCCTAAAGGATAGGTTAGGGATTGTTCATCCCAAAAAGAATAAATCATCCCCCACCTAGTTAATCATCCATAATTTGATATCTCTATTTCCAATAATCCATTAAGCCTTGTCTTCCAAAACCTCTAGGTGATCTAGCATGCGTTATGCTATACCAGTATGCTTTCTAAATTTATGAATGTAATATCATCAACAGATAGAAGGGAAACTAAATGAGAACATTATATTTATGGGGATGTTCTATATTGATTTTTCTTGATATTGGTGGTTCTTGGTAAAATAATTACATTCCAGTGAAGCTTTTATATAAAATTAAATATTAGTATTTAGTTAAAATATATCCCATAAAATAGTTTTACGGGTGTCCACATTGATCACACTAATTCTTGGTATAGTTGGGATACCAGTCCTAGGTTGGGTCAAAACTTGTTTAAGAGACAAACAATTGGGATAGTATACCTATGATATATTTTTCATGGCACATAGTTATCAAAAATTATATAGAAACAATCATCATTGACCACTAGAGTTTGGAGTGGGTTATCTGTCTTTTGTTTCAAGTTTCACCTCACTTGGGAAACCATCAGTTGGGTAAGAAAGGCATGTCAACACTGAGGATTGTTGTCTCCTTTGAGATCATTTAAAGAATTGAAAATGTGGAATACCTATCATAATTTTCATCTTGTTTAATATCATTTATAGATATAGTTAATTTTTACTAACTAAGGAGTTATCAACCAAACCCTTACCATGTGATCAAATTGAGAATACTGGGATATTGCTTCTGATACCATAGAGTTTGAGAAATTTTTTTAAATTATAGAACACTAGGAAATTGTCTTATATAGTAAAAATAATTTACTAGATCATGTAAAATCACATTGTGGACAAGATAGATATAATACATGTGGATGGTGTCTATTGAATAGGTAACATTATCCTTCACTTTTTAAAATTTTAGAATCATGATCACTTCCTCCGGACAAAACCCATTCATGTAGGGGGAAATTGTGACACCCTATAGGTCACAATAAAGTCTTAGTATCATAATCTTTTTACCTATCGGTCGTTCTATGGGTTTTTGAGATATAGGAGATGAAAATAATTTTTGGTGAAAATGTTCTAGGCTCACAATTTGGGAATACAGCTAGTACTAACCATGTGATATGTATTTTTTGGGCTCCATGGGATTTTTTTTATAGTTTGAGCATAGATAGAAAAACTATAAGGCTGCGAAAAAGGCCATACAATTGAATGGGTTGTTATCATGTGTTGTCACATGGCTTGATCATGGTTTTTACAAACTATGTGGTCCATCTCCAAGAAATCGAGTGTTCTGTTTCTCAAGGAAGAAATGTCAGACATGGTTCGAGTGTGCATTTTCTAAACGTGTGGCCTAAACTTGTTCCATGATATAATCCTCTAAGAAGTTTGAAATTAACTATTTTACTTTATTTAGTTTTATGTCTAATCACTAAAAATATTTTTTTAGGTCAAACTAAACATTCCCACGAACTCAAAATGCTTCTTAATTTGGATTTACGAGGGTTATCCATCATTCTTGATGGATCTATTTAAGAAATGATCTATTTTGAATATGGTTTCCTCTCTTCATCGACTCCCAATATCTTCTCATTATCTCATTTGAACTTGATAGGGTTATAGATATGGTATCTAAGAAATTTTATAGATATTTGATGTTGTTTCTTATGGATCTAGGCTTGTGGGGATGAGATTTACTTGTTCCCAATATATATTTACGAAAGAAACTAGCATTCCTCCATTCATAGGATTGGTTTATATATAAAAATGTTCTCACTTTTGAGTTAATTAATGTTATTTTAAATTTATATAGATTTTTAATGACGATGATTGATTGGATATAAAAATGGTTCTTTTCATGAGACAAATTTATATGAGGGATTTTTTCATTTAAAATAGATTTTTTTCCAATTAGGTGTTCATAGAAATGTTGTAATGGTGGCTTGGATTCTAAAATAGGTTTTCAATAATGGAAGAAGTAATGGTTTATTGGGAAAATATTTTATAACTAGTAATAAAGGTTTTCATATTGTTTTGGAAAACATACTACGTTGTGACCGTTGATTGAATCAGGTAATGGACAATAAAACTTTAGTGTGTGTATCATTATTATATGTTTTATATCAAAATAATGTGATAAGACTCAATATTGGTTATATTAAAATGATACCTAGAATAATTATTTATTAATATTTATGTGTATGTATTCAAAAATTCTAGATTCTAATTATTTTTCTTTTTAGTTATGATTTGTTTTACACATGATTTTACATTTCACACTTTATTTATCACTTGTTTATCATATGGTGTATCCATGGTTTATTTTGTTTTTATTATTATTCATTCTAACATGTATTTTTCATATTCCTTGATTTTTTACTATGAATGTATTTTATGAAAACCAAATGATGTTTTTAAAAATGATCATTCTAAAATTATTCATAAAATTTATATTTTTTAAAGATAGATAAACATTTTTATGGTATTATACATTGAAATGACTCATGGGTTAAAAATTACAGGACATTGTTCCCACACCCTACTTTTTCCATTGGGAGTTTTTTATCATGGTTTTACATTACCTAGGTTAAGGGATGGGTGTCACATGGTTCTATACCATCTCATATTATTAATCACATTTGTATAGAGATAGTGTGGTGGTGACAGATGTTCGCATGGAGTTTTTGATTTTGGATTGTCTTGTTTTACATTCACATTTTCTCTTTAAAGATTAAGTTGTTTGTATAATATATGTATACTCTTTCCTTTACTATTTAGTCTTATTTTTTCCCTAATTTTTGTTATATATGAGACTCATTTTGGTTATCAGGTTTTACAATACATTGTGGAGGTCAACTAATGTTACATGTCTGGTTGATATAGGATAGTTTGTTACATGCATAATCATTGAAAAACAATTCATTAGTTTAGGATCACATCTACTACTATAATATTAGATTGGGTTCAGTACACATTAATTCATATCCTTATTCAAGGATCACTTCTATAGTGGATATATTGACATCCTAATATTGGTTCTCTCTCCATTCCAGAACTTATTATCTCATGAGATATCTATCTCTACCCATTTCAATGGAGAGATATTTAATTCTTGTCTCACCCATCACATAATCATTATAAATTCATATGTGTTTCACAAAATCATAATACATTCAAAATATAACATAAAACATGTAATACACATGATTTTCATAATCATTTAATCATTTTTCCATAACATAACACATGGATGATAAATATCATTCATAAAATTTTAATCATAATAAAAAACAATCTAAATATTAAATGTATGATATCTTCTAATCATACCCATATTAAAGATTGATTAACATTAAAGTATGTTATATTAAATGAAAAATTACTTGAAAAGATTAGATGAAATATTTCTTGATGAAAATACACATTTCATTTTGACGTCACTTCTTTAAGATATTAATATTTCTAAAATATTAGTGAAATTATTTTCCATTATTTATATATGTTTTAAAACAAATATTCCTCTCACATTTTTTGTACTAATTCATATGTAACTAATTCATGAAATAATAAGAAGAATAAATGTAACAATTTTTATATAAAGTAATATATTTTTAAAAATGTATCAAAAATTAATATCATAATATAAAATTCATTAATGAAACTTTTTAAAATAAAACATGGACAATGAAGGAAAATATTTCAGACCTAAGAAGAAATAAACCATGTTTTTTACATTTTATTGATATTTTAAGTAAAAAATAGAAAAGAATATTACTATTACTTAAAAATTACATTAATAGTAATAGTATGGTGAAATTGATCATATTAATGAGATGTGGATCTTGAATTTTCTTGATCAAAATCATAATCATTTATATTCTTAGTAAATAATGATATTATAACATAAAACATTTTTTCTTTGGTTACTTTTGAATCATAACAATAGTAATGAAATAATATTAAAAATATTGGGGAATATCTATAATATTCATAATAAGCTTCATAAAATAAATTCTTGGGTAGTATATGAAACAAAAAAATTAAAAATATGTGGAATATATCATCGGTCTCACACATATAAAATTGAGCCGAAAACCCCTTCGCTCATGTTTTAATTACTTTAAAATCACTCTATCCTCTTGTAAAATAAAACAAAAATTATTATATTAATGTAAAATAATAATTTTTATTCATATAATATCATATTTTCTCCAATTATAACACTTTATTACCCATTTATAAATAATTATTTATTAAAGTCATTGTTTCTAGATATTTATAGTTTCATTTTTCGTGAGAGTTACAATTCATATGTTCTAGTACTTTAACATTGATCCTAGATATATAATATCTATAATGATACTACTATTATAATTATAATATATATTCACTATACATATTTATAATAATATTATATATATATATTATTTACACCATTCTTGGAGATGGTAAGCCGTATGTACACATGAGCGTTATTTTCATTTTCAAAAAATTGATGTAATGAAAGATAAATATAATTTTATCATTAAATAAATATAATTATATCAAAAATACCATATATATTCATAAAATATATCCTTATTACCATCCATGTAAAATGAAACATAAAAACAAATTGCATCGCTTCAAAGAGGTGGTAGTATGTACGTGTGCATGGGAGATGTTATTATTTTATAACGGATGGGAAGGTAAGATGTTATATATAAAATTATATTTATAAAATCATACTTATATGATAGATATCATATTTAAACCTTAAAACCATCATAATAATAATCCTAGAGTGACATTTATGGAAATTTAATTGTATCACTATGTGGAGGTAGTAATCCCCATGTATGCATGAGCTATATTTTCCTTTCTCATTTGATATAAAGTGGTTTGAGTAGTGGTGGGTATACAATAATATTAAAAAATTACATTGTTGAGGATACTAAACTAATTATTTTATGATGAAAACCCCGTATTTATAGGATGTAAAAGAATAAATAAATTCTAATACTTTGTGTAGGATGATTAGTTCTTCTTTGGAGAGATTATTTTAGATTCCTCCTTAAGGATCCTTATAATGGTATTTTAAGAATAAAAACAACTGTAACTCATGGCTAGAGATGGTTATAAGTTAACTTGGAATGGTTTTCTGATTCTATATTTCTTAATGTGGTGTAAATAAGATAAAGGTGGGGGTTCCTTTTATGAAAGGGGGGGAGTACGGACATGGAATTTCGTAAAAGGTGAAATTATAATAATGTCATAATCAATAAAAATTCATCAAAACCAATAGAGATTAAAATTTAGTAAATTATGTAGTCAAGAGTTTTCATTTAAATGTTATTTATATATGTTAAATCAGAAATTTCACCCTTATCTCATTTTCTAACCCAAGGTAAACCTATTTTAACATTAATCATGGTATCACATTTTTGCGCATTTTATTAGTTATTAACACAAAAAATAAATGGTTAATTTTTACCTAATATTAATTATGATGATTCTAACTAAAAAATAAATCTTATCAAATTCCATTTATAGAATTTGAAGAATTAAATTTTAAATTAAACCTGTAAAATGTGATGAAAATCTGTTTTCTAGAAAAAAATTCTTAAGTATAAAAACGTTTTATAAAAACATTTAATATAAAATGTAGAGTCCTTGATCTGATTATCTAGTCAAATAGTGTCATCGGGCTAGTTTCCATTTTCCTTAGTCACACCTCCCTATATTTCAAAGGCTTCTAACAAGAAGCAAGGGTGTAATTTAAAAAAACTTGGGGAGACAGTAATCATTGGGGATAGATAACAATAATGGTTTGAGTAATAATGTATAACATGAAGTGGAAAGAATGAAATAGAAGACTTTAACTAGACCTGAATGTTGGAAGGATGATCAATAACAAAAAAACAGAGGATGTAATAAATAAACAGGAAGAACAGAAAGAAAATAAACACATCAGCATGCCAAACACACAACTTGTAGAAACAAAATAGAACAATCATGAATATCAAAACAAGTCGTACATACAATATACAAATAGAATTAATGGTCACCAAAGGGAAGACCATGGTACATTATATACGTATAAAAATAGTATTTTAATATAGGAATTATAGCTAAATAAAATATAAAATCCAGCTAACCATGACCTCAAGGTCACATGAAAAACTCTATGCAAGATGCTACAACCCATCTCTTGAAGTTGATCCCTTACCTGAATATAAATTCATCAAGTCAATATGTGTATTCAAGGACCCATACAGGGTGTGATAATAAGTCTTAGTTGGGTACCACCCAAAGGTGAATACCAAGGATAATTGTTTATGGAGGAGTGATATAATAAATAAAATTAAGAAGTATAATGAAATAAAAATACATTGCTTCCCTAGTTCTCAATAGCCACCAGGAAACCATCGCCTACATCTACCAACTTCAGAATCCCAAAATAATAGAAATTTCCTTATCCTATGGCCAAAGGAAAATATTATTCCATATAGTCCAGGTGAACCCTCATGTTCCACCTCAAATGTAACCCAACAACACATTCCTCTTTACACCTCTTATCTCAACAAGTACTGACATCCTGAAGGCATGCCCAAAAAAATAGTAACCTAGTCCCATGAACCCCTTATCGAAAGCACATGTCAGCCCAAGACACAATAACCATAGGAACAATGATATCACTCATCAAATAAAATCCACCGTTATATAAATGCACAATATTCAAAGGAACGGTGATGCCCTTCCACAACTATAAATCTAGGCCCATGGCCTAAAACACAACAAGCCATATCCCCCAACTGATAGCCTCATCACTATCAACCAAAGGATCCAAACCTTCCATGTGGCTTTCTACAAAAATCTTCTCCAAATTTTTTTTAAATCCTTACTATTGAGGGCCTCTAACCACTTGATTGGTCAAAACCGCTTCATCAATGGAGTCAACCTATGTGTAGATGACTAAATTTAGTGCTTTGGCCATCATGGGTGAGCAGAAATAACCAATACATAACCTAATCCACATCAACATAGGAACCTCTTAATCCTATAACTATTTCACTTAAATATAATGTCCTTGACATCCCAATATCATAGTCCATGCCCAACATGATGAATATTCCACCTCAAATGTTGTCCTCAACACCTAATCTTATGGTCAAATGAATCATTTAATCTTGGAAAAACCCAACCATATTATTAACATCTCTTAGATATGTTGTCCTTGCTACCTAAAATAATCCTGGTCCAATCCCATCATGACTTCATGGGTCTCATCTCCTGAAATTAGCTTATAAAAACGATTTATATATATTAGTAAACAAATTCACTAAGAAAGAAAGTCAATGTAATTGAATTAAACATCTCTAATTAAATAAAAAACTCAATATAAACTATAAATTGGATAAGTACAATTCATATAATCAATAAATTAAATTTCAATAAGAAATTCATTGTGATTTAATTTCATATCATAAATTTAAAAAATGTTAACAAATTAAATTAAAATAAATCCAATTATATCAAAAACACAGCCTGACCTAACTACCCAAGGTGTCAATAGCCTCTAACTTATCCTTGCATGCTTGAAATCTGAATGTGAATTCCTAGAGGAATCCCACATGGTCAAACAATCAAATTAATATGGAATAACGTGGTCTTGCTCACAACCCAATGATGCACTAAAAATAGGAACCACTAAAACATCCAAAAGACAAAAATAAAGATATGTACAAACTACCTTAAACTCATAGATGTAGGAACATCTGATATCAAGCTCCAATTCGAAGTGGATTGGCATATATCTGGGTTTCCATTGAAAGACCTTAAATTGGCTTAGAGGGAAATAACAGTGTGTGAGATAAAAGATAATCGAAGAAGTGGCTAGGGTGAGGTTTCCATTACCACTATGACTCTAATGCACCTGATGATTCAAATAATGGATTAAATATGATGGAGAGATATTAAAGGGAAAAAGAGAGGAAGGAGGGAGCCTCCTCATTATATACATGCAATAAAGAAGAAGAAAATGAGAAGAAGGGGAAAATAAAAAAAATAACATAGAAAAATAAAGATTTTCCTTATTTACTATGTATCATGGTTTACCCAAATAGTTTACCAAACCATGAAGCAACCATGCATGTTACAATGTCGAGGTACTTACAAAGTGGCAATACTCGTGTAGTCTATCACATGGTTTTCAATGACCATGCGCAAACTATACGGAAGCTCTCTACAAATTCTGCAGACAATATTGAATGGTCATACACCCCACTCACTTGATTTTCTCAAAACATGTGGTAGTTCATAACAGGATGCATGGTCACCTATAAGGTGTCGCATGGTTTACCCCAAACAGTGTGCCCTAGTCTACATTTTCCAAAATAGGTCATTCTGCCTCAGATTCTCCCAAAACCACTTTCAAACACCCAAGGATTTAGAAAATTCCTTAAACCCATATAAAAACAAGATATGATGTTGATGGAACTCTATTAATTGTGTTCCGCTCATTGGATTAGAAAATGTCAAAGCCAGTATTTGAAACGTTCAAAACATGAGGGAAATTTGACCTGATTCAAAAACCTGAGACATTACGATATCCCAACCTTAACCTAGCTCATCCCCAAGTTATCAAATGAAACCCAAAGATGGTACTAAACATACCCATCCTTTACGAAACAAACCTAGACTACTCTATTCTAAATGGTTTAGGCCAATTACCTCAAAGGGGGCTCCTCAACATATAAATTCTTTAACCTGGTCTCAACCTGACCAAAATCTCCCAGAGACCAAGGTCCATCGATATATATCTTGGACCCAAGTTCCTCCTAAGATTCATTTTCACTCCCCCACCAAAACATGTGCTCCCATTCTATTCCAAACACCCAATCAATTAATCCACCACATTGGTTCCAACCTCGAGCCAAGGTAAAATGCAGCCTTATAAGGTCATGTATCACCTTGAATGCTCAAATAAACCCTTGTACCTTGAACCTAAATCAAGTAATGCACTTTCTAGGTTCCCAAATTCTCCACACATCAAGTAACCCACATCCATGATGCCCTGATTCCAAAGTACCTCAAAATCATGCATCCAACGATGATCATGATGACAAGCACCTTATAATCCCATACCAACAGTGCTCAACTATAGAACCTGGTGCCTTGAACCATATATATATATATATATATATATATATATATATATAACACATCTAATATTTTGTCGACCTGCTGACCAATGTATTCTTAGTCCATATACTACTCGTGCAACCAGTCCACCCAAAACAGTCATGCCACAATGGGACATGCTAAAAGAGAAAAAAAGAAAATTAGGGCCACACCCGCAGTGCAACTCTAACTATTGTCAGCTCACCAGCCTACACATCCCCTAGAAGCTCCATGGTGTGCACCTATCCTGAAGCACGAATACCTAAATCATGACTTTCCTATGATGTTTCTCTAGACACTGGCTACTAACCCCAATGTTGGGCCCTATTATCTCTTCCACGACCTCCACATGCAGCTAAACATCATCTACCCTCACCTGGTAAAGATCCTAACCAACCTCAGTGTCCTAAGTCTACCCCTGAACCAGATCGCTGGCTAAATGTGAAGTCCTCCTTCATAACCTCTCGAAATTCTCAACATATCCACAAGCCTGATACTCCTTTAGATTCCCTCACACTATGTATGTATGTCTTGGATTCCCACAGTAGAAGAAAATTATAGAAGAACCACTCCATGGTTATCTAGCTAAGTCCTTGGATTGAATACCCTATTGGAACATGTCTCGAACATTCTTCCTACCATCTGAAGCATCACCACTAAATTTACCTGAATCTACTACCTAGCTAGAATTGGACCTATCAATCAGATTTTCCTTGACTATGATCAACTAGTTCACTGCCTCATAGAATGAGTCCAATCCAAAGATGTTTTCTTTCACCTGAATGGCATGTCGTAAACCATCTTTGAAGCACCTCACCTGGTATTTTTCATCACTCACCATACCTAGTGTGGATTGAGACAACTCCGAGAATGACGTTTCATTTTCCATGATGGACATGGCTCTCTACTGAAGTCTTAGAAACTATGGATCCCTATCCTCCTTCAGTGTCTCTAGGAAAAATTTCTTAAAGAGTTTGGCCTCAAAATCCTTCCAGGCCAAACCCTTATATCGACCAGCCTGATCCTAAACATTCAACAAACTCCCAGCTATCCCTCTAAGAATATATGTCACCATATTGATTGTCCCTTCTAGATGTATCTCATGCTACTCAAAAATAATATGTATTTATCAGTCTAATTCTCATCCACCAATGGACCACCCTCACCCAAAAAAAAGTAGCAGGTTCTATGACTGGAATTCCCATGTTAGATACACCATCGATGTATCTGTTCCCTGAGCACCCCATTCAATACCCTAGATAACCCATACTAGGCTCAAATGGAGCTTCTCATTGAGCCACAACCCAAACAGAGTGAAAAATGTGTCTTTACTACTAGCACTTAAACCTGTTCTTGATCATGAGCTTTTCCCTATTTATGTACCTACTCTATCTGACCCTCAGGGGTCTGGACCTGCTCACTCTCCAGCGAAACTATATCATCACCTTCTTGATGCTCCATCGATCCATCTAGATGTATCCCACTAAATACCATAAATGTTTAGAAACCCCGTAATATATATATATACAACACATATAATGAAATAAATAAAAGGAAGATTATCCTCACTACCCTTACTCCCCCCCCCAACCGCAACCATGCCAGAGGGAATCCCGACCTCATAGTATCCTTACCTACCCTCAACAGAACCAAGTATCATATAATCCTTGGGACATTCCCATCTAGACAACCATTGTTTCCTCAAACTGACGACCAAGTCACCCAATCCTGGTGGTCAAAATCACCATAACCATAGTAAAAGATTGATCTTATAAGATTCTAGCCCATTTCCCATCACATAAAATTATAAATATATATATATATACATATAAACATGTGACATATCACATTGCATATATTAATGAAATATTATCATGTAATTTTACATTTTTATATATTATTAGATATTTATTATGTGGTATAAACACTTTATAATGCATATGTGTAATTATAAAATTGAAATAAACTAAAATGAACCTATCAAAATCCAACAAGAAAGAAATCACCCCTAGCCTCAGTGGGACAAGGTCCAACATCTCCCTTAAAACACCAATTCAAGGGTCGCATATCACCCCAACTTGACAATAACATTCAAAGTTAGCCACTGATCTGGAAATCATGTAAACTATAATCTGAGAAAAATAGAATCTCAATTCCCACCTCTAGAAACACATTCCATCCCACATACATTGGACTACTGGCACTAGAGAATAAGTTATAAACCCAATTCCAACATCACTTAATCTCCATCCAACCAAAACCCAAATAGTAATACCAATATAATAGGTAAAATAGACTCCTTTTATACCATTTTTTGTTTCCCAAACCCGATTAACCACAAGAATAGTGCTATCGAGACGGGTTTCACTAGCCTTAGGCATGATTTCCCATACGCCAAGGGATACTGACTAGCAGTAAGGGTGTAATTTAATAATTTGGGAAGACTATACCCTCTAGGGATAGATAGCATTTCTATTTCATGTAATAATGTATAACATGTGATGGAAAGAAAGTCTTAGAAAAACTGAACTAGACCTGCAAGGAGGAAGCACAGTAAATAACAAACAATGAGTGAAAGTAAAAAAAATATATAGAAACAACACAAAATAAATAAACAACCCATCATTTTAAACACACCACTTGTAGTAACTAAACAGAACAAGCATATAAATCAAAATAGGTCATACATATAATATCCAAAAATAAGGGTTGCCAATGGGCCAACCACAGAACAGTTTATATGTATACAAAGCATCATACAGATATAGTAATTAATGATAAATCAAAGAGAAACTACATCTAGAAATGACCTCAATGCCCCATACCAAACTCCATGAAAGTATTTACGAATCATCTCTTGAAGGTGATCCTTTACCTGAATGTTAATTCATAAAGTCAACACACATCCTGAAAGACTTTTATAGGGTAAGTGAACTACTATCAACAGGGTACCCCCCAAACATGCATACCAAGAATAAGTTTTTAATCCGACATTAATTAATAAATAAATATAATCAGTATGATGTAATAAAAAACAATTCTTCCATGTTTCTCAATAGCCAACAAGAAATCACGAAATACCTCAATCAAAGTCGGAATCCCATAATAGGAGAAGGTCTTTGGCCCATGGACTAAGTAACCTCTGATTTCCTACAGTATATGTGAACCCTCAAGTTACACATCAAAAGATAAATGGCACCATTTTTTTTCCTAACATCTCATGTATCAATAGGCATGAACGTCCTGAAGGCACGCCCAAACAAATAGTAACCTTGTCCCACATTCCCCTGCTCAAAATCACACATCAACCCAAGGCCCAAAAACCAAAGTAATAGTGATATTTTTTCACAAATAATATTCATCTTTGGATAAAAGCACAATTCCCATATTAATGATGATTTATATCTTCAATTATAAGTCTAGATCCACAACGTCATGCACAACAAACCACATCCTCTGACTGATAGACTCATCACTATCAACTAAAGGATCCTCACCTTCCATGTGAATTTATATGAAAATAACCTCACACCATTTCCTAAGACACACTATCGGGGTCCTATACCCACTCAAGTGGTCAAAACCACCCCATAAATGGAGTCAACCTGTGTGCACATGACTCAATTTGGTGTTTTGACCTTCACAAGTGAGAGAAAATAACCAATACATAACCTAAGCCCCCAAAACACTAACACATCATTCCTCAGAGACCATTTATCTCATATTTGATGGCCTTTTCATCCTAATTTCATAGTCTATTCCCAACCTAATGGTATTATTACCTCAAATGACATCCTCAGCACCAAATCTTATCGTCAGACCACTCATGCAATCTGGGAAATACCAACAAGACTATCTATATCATCCCAATATGATGGCCAAGCCACCTCAAATCATCCTAGGAAATGCCCATAATGACCTCATGGGTCTCATCTCATTCAATTATCTTATCATAACCATCTATATATAATTATAAACTAATTTACTAATAAATAACATCAGTATAATTGAATTTCACACCTATAGTTAAATAAAAAAGTCAATCCAACCTATATGAATTATCTTACTCTAAATCATATAATAAATGAATACAATTTCAATAATAAATTCACTATAATATAATTTAACAACATAAATTTAAGAAACATTATGAAATTAAATTAAAACAGTTCAAATTATATCAAAAACACACCCACGATAAGATACCTAAGGTGTTTATGGCCTCTAACCCATTCTTACATGCTTGAAATTGAAAAGTACATGCCTAGTGGTATCTCAAAAGCTCAAAGAATCAATTTAATATGCAATAACAAGGTCTCTCAAAAAATGGAATGATGCGCTAAAAATCCAAACCTCCCAAATTTTCTCGAAAACACAAAACAATATTTAAACCACCTACCATAGACTTTTAGATCTAAACCAATTTGATATCAAGCTCCAATTCAAAAAAAATTCATAGATGTGAGATTCCATTGAAATCCATAAAATTGGATCGGATTAAAATAGTGGTGTGTGAGATGAAAGATAAACAAAGAAAAGTCTAGGGTGAGGTTAGTATTACTACTATGACTCTAACTCACCTGATGGTGTGATGAATGGATTAAATATGAGGGAGATAACTCAATGGGAAGAAGAGAGAAAAGCGGGAGCCTCCTCCTGTTGTACACAAACCAAGAAATAATAAAAGGTGAAATTGAGGAATGAATAAAAAAAGAAAAAAAATTATTTTTCTCTTCATTTGATGGGTCACACAGTTTACCCACATGGTTTTCCAAATAGTTCATTATGATAACCCTACTTTTATTACAAACTTAAACATGATTTATTACATAAACTATTCACTTGGTACAACATGGAAGATCGATAGGTCTAGTGTATTTGGGGCTTAGGATCATTAAATAACAACTTAAAACTTGAAATGCAACATCTTTATTGAAAACTTCCTTTACATGACCACTACATTCCCTCGTACTTAGCATTGCATGGGATAACCTGAGGACATGCATAAAAAAGGGGTGAGTTATAAAGCCTAATAAGGGAATAAACATGGAATAAATGAGGAAAAAATACATCTTATACAATAGGCATATCAATAGAGAACAAGAGAAACATGAACATAAAGGCATGATAAATCATGATAATCATAACATTGAAATGTGGCAACAACACTTAACATGAAATTAGCATGAGCCAAGTCTCATTGCACATAGAGAATGAGTAAATCCTCATTGCACATGAAGAATGAGTAAACCCTCATTGAAATTTAATTATCATGATTAAATACTCATTTCACGTGACGTGTCATGATACTATAATTTACCCAATGCATTGGAGTGCTATAAGGGTGCACCCTTCTTAAACATTTCATTTCATGCATAAGTGTGCCACATGGATCATAAAACATGGATTCATAAAGCATAATCATTTATTCCATGATAAAGGAATGTGGAATTCATAAATGAAACTTTATAATCAATAAGTAAATGTGCATAATGGCGAATACCCTTGATGGAGAAATGGGTGTGGTATTCACTACACAATGGCATTGGCTTAGAAAAATCGGTGCGATTTCAGCAGCATAATGGCGTGACATAAGAATTCATAAAAAATTGTTGATGAGAGAGAAAGGGGTTCATCATCATATTTACATGTAATGGACAGTAAGTAGGTCATATAGATAAATGTACGAACAACTGTAATGTATTTTAGATTCATGATACAAAATTATTGCTTGAATGTAAATGAGGAGAGGGAAGTTCCTTTCGGAATTTCGGTATAGTAACGAGTGTACGTGGGAGTCATTTAATTAGATAGAAAGGGGTATACCATCATTCAAAAATAAAGAGGGAAGTATTAGGGAGGTTCGAAACCATACCCCAACATTCATAATTGAAATTAAAGGGGAAAAACAACTTAAAGAAAATTGGACAAAAATGAGAAAGGAAGAAAAAACCCTTACTTGGAAGTGTGCTTCCAAAGGATTGATAGAGGCTTGAGAGAGGCTTCTTGGGAGCTTGGGCACCTTGGGAGGATTTTATAGAGAGTAGGGAAGAGGACGGACAAACTCAAAAGGCTTTGAGTGCAGATGAAGTTGGATCTTAGGTGGTTTTATATAGGAAAAGTGAGGAAATTTTTTATTATTTTAGTTTGGGACCCCTTCTATTAAATTAATCCAAACCAAAAACCATCCCATGGTTTTTGCTAATAGTTTTTGTAAAAGGGAAGAGTAATAAAATATTTTATAAGGACAAAGTTCGATCTTCTTAAAATAATGGGGTTGCATATGTGGAGGTGAGCCACACTCCCATGGAAATCAATTTAAAAAGACAAGATGTTTAATAAGTCTTGAGGGGTCCATTAATGCTTTGAAAACTAAGTCAAAAAACCCAAAATCTCATTATTTTAATGGTAAAACATATATTGGCCGAACATAAAGCTTATATTATTTTATTACATCACTATTGGGTCATTATGATGTCATAAAACACAATATATATTTAAATGGTATTTAATTTTTTCCCAAAAATTTGACTGTCTCAGAAAATTATGAAAAATTCACCATTGGATAATTTCGACGTCCTGATTCCAAAAATATCATTTATTTTATCTAAATAATATTATAAATATTTTAATTAGCACTTTTAAAATATAAATCATCATTTATAAAAAATTCATAGGTTTTGACAGAAATGGATTTCAAACCTTAATAAAAATTATATTTGCATTCATAAAATTATATGATCATTTATATATATTATAAAATTAATTTAATAATAATAATATTTTATTAAAATAGTAATTAATTCAAAAATACCTTAATTTAATAAAATATATTTCTTAATTAAATAATAACTAAAAAAAACTATTTGTACTTTAAAAACTATTTACAATGTATCAATAATTACAAGAAGGTATATTCATTATTATATAGAAAAAAAATAATATACATGAACATATTTCTAGAGATTTGTTACATAACCCCCTAAAATAGCCACATAAGACATAAGGATAAGGTGTGTAATGGTGACAGACTCTTGGGGTGGCTCAGATAACATCACTCGAGTGATAATCTCTATCAACATCCACTTTTCCCATAGAAGGTCTTGTTCGATCTTGACATGATGAAGCTCATCTTGGGCTTGGTCAAGAGCGAAGCCCAAGGACACCACCTCTTTTCCCAGCTCTGAAAAATGGGCTTCGTATGGATAAATTCTACTGGATGAGGCCATCACTTCTTTTGTTTGAGTAAATTGGATTTTTTAAAGCCCTATATTTATACTAATCATGTGATCACTGTTCAACAGCTATAAAAGTAACGATCACAATTCTTAACATAAAACCAAAGAATTTGACATTTTATATAAATGTTTTACATAAAGAGACATTTAACTAGATCAAGAGGGATTTCCATTAATGAAACTTTGGGTATTTACAATATTCCCCCCTTAAGAAATTTCTCCCTCGAAATTTCCTTTTTCCCACACTAAAAGAGATGTGGGTAACTCAGCTTCATCATTTCCTCTGATTCCCAAGTCGCTTATTCAAACTTGTGGTTTCTTCACAACACCTTGACGAGGGGAATTGTCTTATTTCATAGAACTTTTTCCCTACGATCTAAGATTTCACTAGTTGCTCCTCATAAGAAAGATCATCCTCTAACTGTACCACCTCAGAAAAGAGTACATGTGAACGGTCCGATATGTACTTCCTTAAGAGGGATACATGAAAGACATCATGTACTTTGGCCATGGCAGGTGGATGTGCTAGTCGATAGGCCACAACCCCGACATGATCAAGAATCTCGAAGGGGCCGATGTACCTTGGACTTAACTTACCCTTATTTCCAAACCTCATGACCTTCTTCCATGGATATATGCGTAGAAAAACCATGTCTCCAACTTTAAACTCAAGGTCTCATCGACGATTATCTGCATAACTTTTCTATCGACTCTGGGCTACCTTGATATGCTTCTGAATGGTTTTCACCTTCTCCAGCATTTTCTCTACCATTTTTGGTCCATGCAGCTTACGTTCTCTGACCTCATCCCAACATGTCGGTGTTCTGCACCTTTTCCCATACAGGTCTTCATATTGTGCCATTTGGATGCTCGAGTGGAAACTATTATTATAAGAGAACTCAACCGGAGGAATATGTTGATCCCATCCTCCTTTAACGTTTATTGAGCACACTCTCAAAATTTCCTCAAGTGTATGGATAGTCCGCTCGGATTGGCCATCATTTTGAGGATGATAGGCCGTACTGAAGTTCAGTTCAGTATCCAAAGCATGATGAATACTCTTCCAAAACATAAAGGTGAATCTTGTATCTTGTTCAGGCACAATAGATAGTGGTACTCCATGCAACCTTATCACTTCCCTGATATATATCAGTGTTAGTTGATCCAATGAGAAATCCTCCCGAATAGAAATGAAGTGTACAGTCTTTGTAAGATGATCCACAAGAACTAAGATTGCATTGTTGCCTTTGGATGTCCTCGGAAGTCCGGTGACAAAGTCCATGGTGATGTTCTCCCATTTCCATTCTGGAATAGTCAATGGTTGCATCATCCCCTTAGACTTTTTCCTCTCTGCCTTCACTTTCTGTCACACCAGGAACATTGATGTATATTCAATGATCTCCTCACCAAAAGTTTTCTCGGAGATCTCTATACATCTTTGTGCTCCCTAGGTGAATAGAGAAATTTGAACTATGTGCATCATCCAACATTTCCTTCTTCACCTCCGGACTTGATAGAACACATACTCTTCTCCAAAATCACACAATTCCTTCTTCATTAACATTAAACTCCAAGGATTTCCATTTTGTGATAGCTTTCACTTTTTCCTTAATTCCCACATCATCCTTTTGAGCATCCTTTAACCATTCCAAAAGATACAGTTGAGGAATCATTTGTTAAAGGATTGAAAATGTTCCCTTCTTTATGATTCCCATGTCCATCTTCATCAAGTATAAGAACATTGGATCCTTCTCAATTCTCCTCATTGATAGAATCGATGGGCCATTTCTACTTAGGGAATCTGCCACCTTGTTCACTTTCCCAGGGTGGTAATGTATTGAACAATCATAATCCTTGATGAGCTCTACCCGTCTTCTCTGGTGCATATTAGGCTCTTTCTGTGTGAATATATATTTGAGACTCTTGTGGTTAGTATATATCTCACATTTCTCCCCATAGAGATAATGCAACCAGATTTTCAAGGCAAAGATTACCGCCACCAACTCCAGATCATGCGTTGGATAGTTTCTCTCATGGATTTTCAACTGCCTTGAGACATAGGATATCATTTTATCATTCTACCTCAGCACACAGCCTAAGCCCTTCTTCGAAGCATCACTGAATACCAAAAAATTTCCACACTTGTGGGTAAAGTGAGCATGGGTGTAGTGATAAGCCTCCTTTTCAACTCCTTGAATCTTTCTTCGCATTCATCACTCCAATCAAACTTTACTCCCTTTCAATTTATCTTTGTAAGAGGGTTGGATAATCGTGATAAATTTCTCACAAATTGTCGATAATATCTAGCTAACCCCAAGAGACTACGGATATCTGTTACCGATGTTGGTCTTGGTCATCCCTCAATTGCATCTGTTTTGGAGGGATCCACAGATATCCCATTTCTTGTGATGATATGTCCCAAGAATGAGCCTTCCTTCAACCAGAACTCACACCTTTTGTACTTTTCATAGATATTCTCCTTGCACAAAGTCTCAAGTACAGTTCTTAAATGCTCCTCATGATCCTACTTGGTTTTGGAGTATATTAGAATATCATCTATAAAGAATACCACAAATTTGTATAGGTAATCTCTATAGACTCTATTAATCATGTCCATGAAGATTTTTGGAGCATTGGTGAGTCCTAAAGGAATTACTATGAATTCATAGTGCCCGTATCATGTACAAAAAGAAGTCTTAGGGACATCTTCCTTCATCAGCCTTACGTGATAATATCCCGACTGCAAATCTACATTGGATAAGTATTGTGCTCCATGGAACTGGTCGAACAATTCATCGATCTGCAGCAGTGGATAATTTTTATTTATCTTGATTTTGTTAAGTTCATGATAATCGATGCAAAGCCGCATTGACCAATCCTCCTTCTTGACGAAGAGGACTGGTGCACCCCATGGTGAAGAACTTGGGTATATAAACCCTTTATCCAAATTCTCGTGTAGTTGTTTATTCATCTCTTCAATCTCTAAGACAACCATTCTATATGGATTATTGGATATAGGTAGCACCCCTGGTATAAGTTCAATTGAGAATTCAACATCTCTTCTAGGAGGAAGACCAGGCAGTTCCTCAGGAAACACTTCAGCAAATTCCCTCACAATAGGAATTTCTTCAAGGATTGTTTCTTTCTTGGACTAAATCATCTGATCCAGATACGCGTGATCATAGGGCAGTAATATCCATGCTTGTGATTATGGAGCTAAAGGAGATTCATCTTCTTCCTTACACTTGTAAAGAATCGGGGGTCGATTCTCCATATGAAGTGTCATTTCCCTTTCCAGACAATTTGTGTTGGCTCTTTATAATGAAATCCAATCCATGCCAAGAATTTCATCAAATTCCACCCGAGGGAGTATGATGAGGTTCACCGGGAAATTAAATCCACAGATTATATCAGGGGAGGACTTATATTCATGGGATGCAATGATTTCCCCATTTTCCATACTCACCGACATCTTCACTTCCATGATTTGATGTGGTGCTGGGATTGTTCTACTAAACTTTCAGGATATAAAATAATGCGTAGAACCTGAATCAAAAAGTATGTTCGCTATTCTTGAATGAATAACTAGCGTACATGTCACCACTTCATTGTCAGGGTTCACTTCGATAGAAGTGATGGAAAAATCTCTTCCTTGGTGCCTTGGAGGTTGTTGGTTGCCTCCAAAAAACCCTTCTTTTAGGGCACTGATTTAAAAAATTCTTCGGTTCTTTGCAGTTTTAGCAATGAACAATGCGTTGAGTTCGAACGAAGCATTCTTATCCTCTGTCGTAGTCGCGGGTCTTTCTTGCAGACAGTTAACAACTAGGTGCCCTTATCTTCCACACCTAATACATTTCCTCGTCCCCTTTAGGCAATTTCCAGGGTGCTTCTTTACACACTTTTGGCAAGTGGGGTGCTGGATCTTCTTAGCTCCATTGGAGTTATCCATCGAACCAAGATCATTGAAGTCCACCTTACGCTTCTTTTCCCCATGATACCCATGTGATTCCTCGATCTCCATTTCGACCTTGAGGGAACATCGGACAATTTCCTCATAGTTGTTGACGTCACGGATTGCTAATGCTTTCCGCATGCCATGCTTCAGCCCACCAAAGAAGCGGTCGACCTTGCATTCGGGGGTAATGAAAAAGTAGGATGCATATCGTGCAAGCCTTGTGATGTTTTCCTCATACGATCTGACAGATTCTTCTTCTTTTTTCTCGAGGGAAAGTAAGTCCCTTTCCATCTTAATCCAAAGGGTGCGTGGAAAATATTTATTGAAAAACATCTTCTGAAAATCCTTCCATTCCAACTCCTCGATCTCCTCCTCAGGCTTCGTATTTTTGATCAATGTCCACCATTTATCAGCTTCACCCTTCATATAATAAGCCGCTAGGAGAACTTTCTCTTGTTTAGAACATTGAAGGATGGATATGATCGTTTCAATGGAGTTTATCCATTGTTCAACAATCGTGGGATCGGATGATCCACTAAAAGTAGGAGTTCTTTGTCTCATGAAGCTCTCGATAAGGACTTGTTCCTTCTTAGGGGGGTTTGGACGTTCCTCTTGACCCATGTTTCTATTCAAATCATGAGTAATCTGAGAGAGAAGTGTGACAAAGTTCACGATTCCCGCTCCCATTGGATTGGGAATCTCATTAGTACAGTCATCACACTGATCTTCGCATCGGTTGTTAGACCGAGTCCTCATATTACCGGCCATTGGATGGAATAAAAGAAAAAGTTAGGGGGTAACACATAAAGGGTAAACCAAAGACAAAATTTGATGACTTATAAGTAAACTTTAATTTCCTTAACTCATGATTCTATAGGCTTCAATCTATGATTTTCATGATCTACTTTCTAACATATATTCTTAGGGGAATTTTTTTAATTCCCTTAATAAGGGTTCCTACTAATCTTGTGAATTTATCAAAACATATCCCCCGGGAGTGTCGTAACCAAGAGTGCAGCAAGTCCTGTTGTCATGCACTAGTTCTCATTCGAGTCTAGCTCAAAACGGTGTTTTGTGTTTTACACCTAGGATACATCTGTACCAGAGCCGCCTCTACATGCTCGTATCTAGAAAGGGATGTATTTGTTTGATAAACCACTTACTCTGTACTTACCAAAACTTAGGGATGTTTTTATTATACTGAGTCTTGTCTCTAAGGCTTTACTAGGGTTTTCCAATCCTAATCCCAAAAATAACTTAACCTATCATTTGATACCAACTATGACAATCCTTCTTTTATTAAAAACATAAACATGATTTATTACATAAAATATTCACTTGATACAACATGGAAGATCGATAGGTCTTGTGTCCTTGGGGATTAGGATCATTACATAATAACTTAAAACATGAAATACAACATCTTTATAGAAAACATCCTTTACATGACCATTACATTCCCTCGTACTTAGCATTGCATGGGATAACCTGAAGACATGCATAAAAAAGGGGTGAGCTATAAATCCCAGTAAGGGAATAAACATGGAATACATGTTAGAAAACAGGAATATCAATAGATCACAAGAGAAACATGAACATAAGGGCATGATAAATCATGATAATCATAACATGGAATTGTGGCAACAACACTTAACATGGAATTAGCATGAGCCAAGGCTCATTGCACATAGAGCATGAGTAAATCCTCATTGCACATGAAGAAAGAGTAAACCCTCATTTCACATTAATTATCATTAGTCAATACTCATTTCACATGACATAACATGATACTATACTTTACCCAATGCATTGGAGCGCTATAAGGGTGCACCCTTCTTAAACATTTCATTTCATGCATAAGTGTGCCACCTGGATCATAAAACATGGATTCATAAAACATAATAATTTATTCCATGATAAAGGAATGTGGAATTCATAAATGAAACGTTATAATCAATAAGTAAATGTGCATAAAGGTGAATACCCTTGATGGAGAAATGGGAATGGTATTCACTACACAATGGCATTGGCTTAGGAAAATAGGTGTGATTTCGGTAGCGTAAAGACGTGCCATAAGAATTCATAAAAAATGGTTGATGAGAGATAAAGGGGTTCCTCGTCATATTTACATGTAATGGACATTAAGGAGGTCATATAGATACATGTCCCAACAACTGTAATGGAATTTAGATTCATGTTACAAAAGTATTGCTTGAATGTAAATGAGGAGAGAGAAGTTCCTTTTGGAATTTCGGCATAGTAACGGGTGTACATGGGAGGAATTTAATGAGAGAAGAAGGGGTCTCCCATCTTTCAAAAATAAAGAGGGCGGTATGAGGTAGGTTTGAAAACATACCCCAACATTCATAATTGAAATTAAAATGGCAAAACAACCTAAAGAAAATTTGACAAAAATGAGAAAGGGAGAAGAAACCTATACTTGGAAGTGTGCTTCCAAAGGCTTGACAGAGGCTTGAGAGAGACTTATTGGGAGATTGGGTCACCTTGGGAGGATTATAGAGAGAGTAGGGCAGAGGTTGTATGAACTACAAAGGCTTTTAGTGAGGATGAAGTTTGATCTTGGGTGGGTTTATATATGAAAAGTGAGGGAATTCTTTATTATTTAGGTTTGGGGCCCCTTTTATTAAATTAATCCAAACCACAAACCATCCCATGGTTTTTCCCATGGTTTTTAGAAAAGGGAAGAGGAAAACAATACTTTATATGGACAAAGTCCGAAATTCTTAAAATAATAGGGTTGCTTATGTGGAGATGAGTCAAACTCCCTTGGAAAATAATTTAAAAAGACAAGATGTTTAATAAGTCTGGAGGGGACCATTAATGCTTTGAAAAGTAAGTGAAACAATCCCAAAATTACATTATTTTAATTTTAAAACATATATTGGCTGAAAATAAATCTTATAGTATTTTATTACATCACTATTGGGTCATTATGATGTCATAAAACACATTATATATTTAAACGGTATTTAATTTTTTCCCAAAAATTTGACTATCTCAGAAAATTATAAAAAATTCACCATTGGATAATATTGATGTCCTAATTCTAGAAATATCATTTATTTTATCTAAATAATTTTCTAAATATGTTAATTTTAACTTTTAAAATAAAAACCATCATTTAACGAAAACTCAAAGGTTTTGACAGAAATGGCTTTCAAACCTTAATAAAAATTATAAATGCATTCGTAAAATTATATGATCATTTATATATATAATAAAATTAATTTAATAATAATAATATTTTATTAAATTATTATTTAATACAAAAATCCTTTAATTTAATAAAATATATTTCTTAATTAAATAATAACTAAAGCCACTATTTGTACTTTAAAAACTATTTACAATGTATCAATAATTACAAGAAGGTATATTCATTATTATATACAAAAAAATAATATACATGAACATATTACTAGCGATTTGTTACATAACCCCTTAAAACAGCTGCATAAGACCTAAGGGTAAGGTGTGCGATGGTGACAGACTCTTGGGGTGGCTCAGATAACATCGCTCGAGTGGTAATCTCTATCAACTTCCACTTTTCCCGTAGCTGGTCTCGTTCGTGCTTGACATGATGAAGCTCAGCTTGGGCTTGGTCAAGAGCGAATCCCAAGGACACCACCTCTTTTCTGAGATCTGACAAATGGGCTTCGTATAGAGAAATTCTACTGGATGAGGACATCGCTTCTTTTGTCTGAGTAAATTGGATTTGTTAAAGCCCTATATTTATACTAATCATGTGATCACTTTTCAACGGCTGTAAAAGTAACGGTCACAATTCTTAACATAAAACCTAATAATTTTACATTTTATATAAACGTTTTACATTAAGATACATTTAACTAGATCAAGATGGATTTCCATTAATGAAACTTTGGGTTGTTACATTTATGTTATAGTGTCGTGGTACTGCCAAAGTGTTAGTACCTATACGGTATGTCACATGGTTTCCACTAACCACCAAAAAAACATGTGGTAGCTATATGCATCTTCTACAGAAAATATGGCATGGTCGTGCACCCCACTCACAGTGTTTTCTCAAACCATGCGGTAGTTCAAAATGGGTCACACCTTTACCTGTAAGGTGTCACATGGCTTACCCTAAACTGTGTGCCCTAGTCTGCATTTTCCAAAACAGACCATTCGGCATCTAATGCTCCCAAAACCTCATTCGAACACCCAAGGATTCTTCTAAATCTTGAAACCCATGTAAAAAACATGATATTAATCTAATGGAACGATTCTAATTGTGTTCTGATCATCAGATTAGAAAATGGAAAAGTCACTATTTGAAAAGATCAATATACGAGTGAAATATAACCTGATTCAAAAACAATTGATGTTACAGAAAATTTATTCCAATTTCCATAATTAATTTATCATTAATGTAAATGAGAAAATTTTATTTTTACATCATTTTTAAAATAATGAATCTTTGTAAATACCCGAACTGAAAAAAATATTTTTAATAAAATTCAATATTTTCATTTTTCATTACAATGTAAAATATTCTAAAAATTATAAAAAATTCACTCAAATGTAATTTTTACATGTTTATTATGAAAACAAAATTCATTTTATCAAATAAATTTTATAAAATAATAAAATATTAATTATATTATCATTCTCACAAAAAGTAATAAAACAATTTTTTGAGGAAATATGTACTTTTGAAGAATATAATCTCTTTACTAAAACATTATCACTTATTTATCAATATATAGAATTTATCTAATATATTTCTACATAATTTGTAAAATTTTGGATAATCATATTCACTCCATCAATTTAATTAAATGGTTATAACTATATACTACATTATGGTTCATTTGGACTTAGGGTTATGTGTATCACAATCTCTCAAATAAATTATATTTATTTGAAAATAAATATATAATAAAATATCAAGGTGTTATTGAATTGGTATATTTTGTATTTAACATTCATTAAATTTTTCATGTTATGTTTTATTTTTTTATAAACACTTTCCTTAATGGTGATGTTCTTCCAGATGTATATCTAATATATTTTATTTACATTAGGTTGCACATTCTGATTGTAAGGGAATAATCTCCCACATAAGAAACTAATATTTCCGAAAAATTGGTCTACATCCTCTAGAGTATGTGGTGTAATCCCTCATGTATAGTGGTGACCATCGTTCCAAGAACCTTTCAGGGGTCTGGGGTGGCAGGACACTGCAAATATTGTTTCAATTATTATTTTATTATTTTTAAGAATAATATGTTAATTGATTAATTATTATTCATTAGTAATCGATTATACAATAATAAAATTCTCATTCTATAGTGCTATTCTTTATAAAGACTCCATCTCTATCGATATACCACTTAAATAGGGGTGGTGAATTTGTGGTACATATTTCTAAAATTTCTTTTAGAAATGAACATGTTTGAAATTTGATGGTCATTATCCAATATTTTTCAACATCTAACTCACACCTATGAAAGAATAGTGGAAATGAAAATAAAAATGTGTTTTAACTATTTTTCTAACTACGAGGAATCATACTCATTGATTTATTTGGTTGGTAATTTATGCAAAAGTTATATTAATCCAAAAAACTCATTAATAATATTTTCTTCATTAACACACACAGTGGTTAGGTAGGTATTATCAACTTTCATGGGTAGATATCATGTTCTTCTTCATTTTTTCTTCATGTAATTTATAAAATTTCCACTAATTATTAGGATTATCTTTTTCTTCATGTGTTAATAAGATCCTTAGTGTATATCACGATACCTATAAATCTAAGAATACGACACTCTTCATAAAAATTAGGTCTTCAATTTCATGAACAATGTAACATATGATTCCTTCACTTCTACATATTTTAACAAGATTTTATTATGATATTATAATTCATGAGTGTGCATAAAAACCCCACAACCAAATTACAACTCACAAGAAAGAATCTAAATATTCAGAAATAGGTTTTATTTCATCAGGATGTATGATGATTGAATAAGAAATGATTTTTGGTTATCTATATTCCCTATATCTTTCTTAAGAAAACTTTCTCCCTTCACATTGTATCAGTTTCTAATTTCTCAATATTTTATATCATTTCTATGTTTCCTACATTTATATTCATAATATAACAAGAATGATATTTTTCAAATTTTAAATATAGAAACTACATGATCTTAGGATTCATAATCAACTCATATTTTTAACTAATCTATAAAATTATACTGTTTTTTATCATTTTAAATTTCTCAAAAAACAAGTGTAATCTCTCTATTACAATCACTAAGAATATACTAATACTCCTTTAAAATAAAAATCATGTAAATTCATCAATATTTTAAATTCATTCCATTCATGATATCATATAGCATCAATTCTTGACACCCTATACATGGTATAAATAACTCTAACTTTAAATAATTATATTTACATTATTGATTAATAGAAAAAAACCATATCTTTGTATGATAGTTATAATGCTTAAATCATGAATGAATGATTCAAGAAATTTTGAGTCTAGTATTCCATAACTATGGGAACCTTTATGGATTAAACATATTTGAGAAGAAAAATATTCCTAACTATAATCTAAATCTTATGGGTGTCTTGGTTATTCTATAACTTTTTCCATTTTTAAATCATCAAATGATACATCGTGTGAGTAAAATGACTTATATAATTTTCATTTATTTCCTTGTTCTTTCATTTTTCCATTTGAAAAGATACATCATAAGAGTGAAACCAATATTATTATATTCCTAGTTTGATATTTATAAGTATCATCATGATGCTAATAGGGATTTATATGAATATTATTGAGTCTAAATTACACTTATGTAAATTGTTCTGTAATTGTTGTTATAGAGATGAAATAACTCATACATAGTCTTGAATGAAACTTATAGTATTACGGGGTATTCATTTATTTTACAAATTCTTCTACATCAGTTTAAATATAATTGTTTTTTAATTTCCAAATTAATATTATAAAATATTTCTTTAGTGATCTTTACAGATCTATAATTCTATAAATGATTGAAAAAAACGACAAAAATCCACAAATATCAAATGAATGATTAAGTTAACTCAAAAAACACTCAAAAATATATTTTAATACTTCTTAAACTTGGTTGAAAGAAAATACATCACTCTTGAATAATATAATTAGATACATTAATCACCAATTTTGGATTTTTTTTTCTCAACCTCATAAACGAATTCTAATATGCATAAAATGAATAACATTATCAAGATGATTTGTCTAGGCACATAAACAATTTATAAAGTCATGTTTTTTTAATTCCATCTCTTAGTGAAAAACTTTATATTCTCAGGTGATCTGGATTATCTCCCTAGTACAAAAACTCATCCAAATATATTCTCTAAATTTGTTCATAAAAATATACAAATAATCACATAAAAAAGATAGGTGTGTTCTTATTCTCCAAATATTAAAATAAATAATTCATAATGGGGGTTATTCTAAATTTCTCTATGTTTTAGGGAAGGGATAAATATTCATGTTGAGTAAAAAATCTAAAATTAACCCTATTCTATTTCATTGGTGAAAATAACCCCTATTATATACTTTTTTATAATGCATTCTATATTTATATACAAATTAACAACAACACCTTAATGAACTCAAATCTAATATCAATTTTATATTCTAAATATTATATTAGGGAAAATTTAGGTATAATTTTTTCCATTTCATGGAGTATTCCACATCCAATAATTAGTCACACCTTCTCCAATGTGTTCACTCAACATTCTATATTTTTCAATATATTCTTCCTTGATAATTATTATTGATGATTTTTTCTTGTTTATCAAAATTAAATGGAATGATTTCATCTCAACCTTCCATGGATTACACTTTGGAGTTAATGTTTTAGATATTTCTCCCCCATATATTTGATACATGTTATTAAATCACATTTATGATTCCCTCTTGTAGTTGACAATAGTTAATTTGGTTTCTTTTTTTCATGTTTGGGAAAATTATTTTAGTCAAAGATGATGACAATGTTGGGAATTTCTAATAATTTATGATTTTTGGGAGTATTAGGAATCTATAAAATTAGTACTCTTTCAAAGTTGAGGGAATCTCATATATACAGGAAAGAATATGAGTAGGACCCATGAAATCATGTGTTCTTTTGGGAGAAACATACATGAGGGGCATAAGTCATCCTAGGCTTGATGTCTCAATCATATTGTAATTGTCATAAAGAGAGGCTCATGTTTATTTTGTGTTATAAAAGTCATCTGACACATTATAGATGAAGAAATTTATTCTTTTCAAATATGGCTTCTTATACTCATCGCCTTGGGCATCTCATTCTCATCTCCTAAGGTATAGATTATGATGCCTTAGGAGAGTTCACTAATCTAATATATTGTGGGGAAATTATTAAATGTTCTAAGTATTATAGGGACATTATCATATGTTCAAAGTAGCATGGGGAAGTTTCCCATATATAATTTTTACATATAATATTGAATATTGGTTAGAATCACATGGTGGTTCTGATGTCTAGTGGGTTCACATGTTTCAGTTGTAAAGGGATATGTGTGTTCCTGCTACGAAACATCACACTTCAACATTATCTCTAACACATGAGAAAACATTTAATTTTATAATAATTTCTCCAAACAACCTCTGGGAGGCATCCTATATGAAATATTAGAATACTACGATCTTATAAAATATAAATCGACTTCATTTTTTAAGTTCGTATGATGGGACCATTCTATGCAATTTAATATCATGCGGTAAGGATGTGTATGTCAAGAAATGATTAACCAAAAGGGATGGTGTGGGGATTACCCATGTAAGCATCCTAGAATTTTGGGTATCTTATAATACCTATCATAAGAGATGTTATTGTTCATCACATAATATAAATCTATATATTAACATAATTTTATGAGGGAAATATAGTGTATATGAATTTCAAATGAATGTGACATTGGTTCTATGATGTTTAATGTCTAACAAGATTTACATTGCTAGAACTGACACTTAAGTAATCCCATTTTCAATTTTTGTAGGATGAGAGGAGAATAATTTAATCCCACACAACCTCATCAATGTGAAAATAATTTTATTTACATTGATTATTCCACCATTGGGTATTGCATTCCCATTATGAATGTGATTTTTTGATAGAAATATGTGTTTACACTTCCTATTTTAGACAAAAAGAAGGATTCCTAAAGTTATGGAGCTTATACATAGGAGAATAATTAATAAATTTTGTCCAATAGATTCTTGTAGAAAAGTTTTTGAGTATGATTTTAGATGATATAAGTCATGATTGAATCATTCGCACAAATGAACGATTTTTAGATGTGTTTGGTGAACTGTATAGTTAAAATTGCATTAATCTATGTTTAGGAAAATATTGAATTTTTCTCGAGATTAGAAGGGGGATTTCACGATGTTCACTATGTTTTTGAAGGTGATTATTTCATTAAACCTATATTCCCTACCTAATTATGATGTCTTCAATACAATGGGAGGGGTTTTAAATGATGTAGGTTTCACAAAACACTATAGTGTGTGAGGTATATTCTTATAGTTTTGAGGGTTCGATCATTTGATAAGGTCATCTCCATGATAGGCCTATTTCCAATGGAATCATTAGAGGTTACACATTATGCATTGATATATTCATAGATCCATGTCCTATTTATCTTGTGAAGGGTGGAGTTCAATGAATTTATATCCTTTTAATAAAGATTATAGGTCACAAACCCCATAATTGAGGGTCAAGGGGGTACATATATACTCCATGGTGGATGAGACATAAGTTTCATGTATGATAACTATATTCACCTAATATGTATATTCATGGTTCTCAAACACACTTCACAAAACCTTGGTATTTTGTAAAGGATGGTTCAATTATTAAAATATCCCATTTAGTTGTTATTTATCCTATTTCATCCTGGATTCACCTTGAGTTATCCATACTGATCCTTGGAATTTCCTGTAACATGTACCTTATGGTAATACCCCCCCAATAGAATCCAATGAGGGAGAGGAAGATTTAATTTGTAAGATAAAATAATGAAATACAATGATAGGAGACTCCCATATTATGATTCAATTCCCATTATTTTCTTATAAATATAAAAATGGGAATCCAAGTGGGACCAAAACATTTCAAGAAGCTCCACACCTTTATGATAGTTCTGTGAATAAAATACTTAATGATTGTGATACAACCCTTCTATATGGATGAAATTCCTATGAGATTATCATTGAGGATATTATTTCATAAATATAATCCACTGTGAATACAAAAGATTTTCTAGTAATCTTTCATGAATAAATGTTGAGAAATCTCAATGATACTAATATGGATGTTTTTGGTTATGTCATTGCTAATGCGCGAGTATGTATATAGTTAGAGTCATTATGATCACAAAGGGATTTTGAACTATGTTTAATCATGACACGCTCCTTTAACTATTAACCATACGATTTGATATATCATCTACTCCACTAAAGGATCCAATTATATGGGTTCAGATAGAAGGATGACATTGTGATCTCGGGCATCCATTGATATTATCTCAATTACTTCTTTATATTTTCTATGAGTTTGTTTATGTGGAACATATATCTTTCATATAAATACATGAAATACCACAATTCAATCACAAATTATTCCCTATATAATCTCCTCAAGACAATCCATGAGGAGGAGCTCTCTCTAAAAAACATCCCCACCCAACCCATAATATGATAAAATTTTCAAGGTAGGATTAGTGGACCCTTTTTATGTATGGACTAAAGAGAGGGATATGCTCCGTGGGGTGAATATTAATAGATTAATAGGATTATACATTTATGGTATTCTAGTAATGTGAAGAGTTTTTAGAGGATATGAAAAGAGGGGGGCTATATAAAGAGGCATGAACTTCCAAGTTCCTTATCTACTGCCTCATAGATATCATGCATGAACTGTTGATAAGGTGGTAATTGGGGGATAATAAATTCTATCATCACTATGGGTAGGTCTTCATTAACCTATGGGATCTTTAACACGATGGTGGGATCTCAATATAGGGGGATATATAGGATGATTTCTTCCACCTAGATAATTTATGGGCTGATCGAGAGTAGTTTCTAGTATGAACAATGGATTTTGTGGACATAGTGTATAGGGGAGGTGAGGAAAGACTGAGATTAATGATATCTCATTCAAGAAATATATCATTTTTTTAATGAACCCAAACAATAGATTCTATGGAGGCCCCCATAATGATCGAGGGTAGTGAAACATGGAAAATAAGGACACTACTAAGTTCCTTGGAGTCTATCAAGTTACCCCTATATGGATATAGTGTGAATGACCTCTCCCTTTAGGTAAGGATGGTAGGGTTCAATGTATAATTCTTTAGTAGATAGTTAATACATGTATGTTATTCAAAATTGGTGGTTTAGTCGATCATGTTTGTAATGGATATGATTTCTTTGATGGGGACGTGCATCAACCTTCAGGTTTCAGAGATAAAAAAGATTTAGAAGGTGATAAGGCATGTATTTTTTAGGAAAAACCCATTTCCATGTGTTCAGACCATTTAATTTTATGGAAATTCTTGGTGGTTCCATACATGGGAGGGTATGAGTATTAGAATCATATTCACCCCCGCCCCCAACACAAACTTTTGGTCTTCGATACTGAATATCACTAGGAATATTCTTATCTAGCTAGAAATAGCCGATATGTTAGAAATAATTGGGATGTACGAAATTTTCTTGTTTAAGTGGTTCCAACTTCTATCGGGGGATATCATTGATGATTCCTAGGGGATGAAACATAAATTGACATACCTCATGGCCTTTGATATTGGGGGTTTATTCAGCATGGGTGGATTCTAAGGTTGTTTAAGAGTTGTAAACCAAGTAATGCTTCCACCTCCAAACATATTCCCTACATATGCTCACATAGAAGGCTTATAGTTGAGTACATACTAAGTGATATCCCATGTAAATCCTACATATATAAGACTATTTTGTGTGGGAAGGAAGGGGATACATTTTTAAGCTACCATCATGAGATTCTCCCATCGATCTATTCCAAAACTATGAAAAAATATGGAAAATTATATACCCTAGAGACACAATGGTTATTCTTATCAGTTGGAAAGATTCTTAATAGTGGATCAATCAGCCAAATGTCTAGTGTAATGTTTCAACTGGGGGAGCATATAGGGAAAATGAGGTGAGGAAATAGAGAAAATTGTGGTGACGGATCTAAGGGGTCCTACCACCACATAGGGTAATACACTTATAGGATCTATAATGGTTGGATGAAGGATCCCAATAAATCTAATTCAGTAGAAGGTATAACCTTAAGGGTTATTTATAATAGCATCTTTTGTGGCTCTAGGTAATCACACATGTATTTTGGTAGATTTTCATGAAGACATGGTCTTCCCTAAAGCTTTGTAGTGCTATAAGATATTATGGGTGTTCAAATCCACATAGGCTATGTGGATACCACTTTGGTGGTAAGGCATCTCCCCCTTGGGATAATCCAAGATATGGTTTGATTCCCATCTCCATTGGTAGTGATTATGCATTAGATACATGAGATTGATGATATGACCAACATCGTGGTGTGTCATAACCTTGGCCCTCAAGTGCGAGCATTGTTAGACATTCACACTCTTAGTTAAGTCATGGGGAGTAAATCAACCAAATTCATAGTAGGAGAGTGGGAATTAGACCTATAATATTACTTTAGGAGAGATTATTTCCTAGACTCCCCATAGGAATAAGGCATTTCCAGTAATTGGATGCGTCTCTGGATTCTATAATTTTGGGCATGTTTCCTAATGATTGGACATGGTGGTTAAACTCTTTTGAATTTCCTAGAGACTGATTATAAACTCAAATATGATAATATTAATTTATTATATTTTTTTATTTTTTTATTCAAAGTACATAAACAGAAATTTTAGTGCATTTTATAAATTGAATTTCATTACTCAACAATTGTGTAATTTATGTTTAAAGTGAAAATTTGGGCCCAATAGATCATCTATTTGTGGAAAAAATTATATTCATTTTTTGAATTTTAGATTTTGGTATATGATTTATCAATTTTTTTGGAACATTTTATTTTTTAGGATCAATATATGAAACACAATTTAAGATGAATATTTTTCGCAATGAATGCATAAATTTATAGACAAAGCATAATTGGGCTTAGGCCCATCAAGTAAAAGTGGAGCCCACAGATCAAGCCCAATGAAGATAAAATTTTAAATGTAAAATGGGAAAATAATGGGGATGATTTTAATATACTATTTATAGATCTAATTCTGATGTTTTCAAGGATATATAGAGATCCCACGTTGACATTTAATTTGTTGGCTAGAGTTAAAGGCCCATAAAATTAGACCACCATTTAGAGCAAAACATCTTAAGGGATGATCCAATTGGAATTAAATTTTGAAATATATTATCTGAAATAGGTAATATAATATTTCTATTCTAATACCTTGTCATATTATACCATATTAATATAAAATTCTTATTTCTAAAAGGGGGATTAATCTGGTCCTAGTTTTGTGTTCAATGTTGAAAATTCAAATTTATTATGATTTCTCTCCCAACATTTTCTATCATAATTAAATCGGAAGGAATTTATTAATGGATGGGTAAACCGAAGGATCCTAATATGCCTATATAAGGAGATGTTTGTGAATTTATTTATTATGCATGTTATTTTTTTAATTTTAATGTTTCACTCTCATTTTGTAATTTCTTGTTCATTTTTTCCCAAGTAAGTTATTTCAATCACATTAGTCTCTTAGTAAACATTTTTATTCTATCTATTCTTATTTAGTTATTTATCCTTCTTCATATCATGTTGATATTGTTTCCTTGGAGAGTGAATATATTCACAATAGATTTTGTGAAATTCTTCACACAAAGTTGTTGCATTCTTTCTTTATTTGTTTTCACTTAGTCAATCCTGCTTCTTTATATCAACATCCTCCATTAATTGAGACACTCGCATAAATTTAGGGATAAACCTTTTTGGGAATAATTATAGGGCGTTTATTAGGGATAGACTGGATGTTATTTTAGGTTATTAAATTCCTTTATACATTCTATGGTTTGAGAGATCCATTCTTTGAGTTATGTCTTCTTCATCTTTACCGAATTTAAGGACTACACATTTTACATCCTTGTATGATCCAAATCTTTGAAGTGATAGTGAATGTGTTACTGTAAGTGAATTTATGATGAGACATGGAATTATGTATGGATAAAATCGGAGAATTATATATTGGACTTATATCATTGATCTAATATCTCTTGAACTAGTGAATGTAAAATTAATAAGAAAGAAATTACAACCCGTTTTTCCCTAACAATATCCTAGGATCGGCCCATAATATTTGATTTATTTAATTCAATTCATGAGGTTTCTTTTATTGTTTTTATAAATTAACACATTAGTTCTTAAAATAAAATCTATCCAAAAAGTTAGCCACTACATATCCAATCCTTCCATTAAATCAATGTGTGTCATGTTCACTTATTAGGTACCTATGGAATAAATCTATGCCTATACTAAAACAAAAACCTACACATATTGGTTCAATTTGGGTGCAAAAAAAATTTGGCGTCATTTCAGAGGACCCAAGTATGTATCTTAGACACTCTTTATTTTCATCCAAAATTCTCTATTCTCACACTCATCTATTATCTATTCCCAATTCAATTTGTGTGTGTCCAAAAAATCTCAAATCATAGTATCATTATACTCTGATGGAGTATCTTCCAAATTACCCCATCATAAACCCATGTTGGAATAAAATAGAGAATCAATATTGGGAATCACACAACTTAGGGAATTTCTTTGATCAACCCTTTAATGATTACCCCCACCCGATGACATGTACAATCAATGGATGATTACTATTCAAATGATCAATTTCCCAACATCTTAAGGATGGTTGAAGAGATCAATCATAGGTATGTCCATGATTTCAAAATAAAATCCAACAAAATCCTCCAAAACTACTAGAAAATTATGTTATAAAATTGAGAAAATTTATTAGAAAGTTTTATCATTAAGAGTTGAACTAAAAAGTAATGAAATGGTTTTAGATCACATTCCCACTCAGGTTTCCCCCTCTTAAACATTTATAGAAGAATATTTTTACACAAAAAGATTCACATGAACAACTCTAGGATGTGACAATTTCCATGATTTTGAAATATAAGGAATTGAATCCTTGATTATTAAACCATCAAAGGCTTAAAAATCAAAAGAAAATATGGAAGGACTCACATTAGAATTTGAGAAATTAGAGATGAAAAATTAAATTAATTTAGGGACTATTAAAAGTCAACCTGAAAAACAATATTTAATTTTTGAAGGGTTTCTAAATCTTGATGAAATAGATTTTCTAAATTCACATGAAGGAGATTCATATCCATGGATTGAATCTCTTTTAGATGGACCTAATTGTTGGACTCATCATGTGTTAATCATGTTTTAATGATCACAAATCCTATACATTCTATAATGCTTTTTAATACTTTTTAATGTTTCTCAAATCATGTGTACAAATGGTTGGTTTTTTTATGAATTAAATAAACCTATCCAATATCTTAATTGTTATAAATTAAATTTGATTATTGTGAACTATATTTACCTTTGGTCTATAATGATTTATTTTATGAAAGATTAAGTCTAATTATTTCGATGAATATCACTACTCAAGAATTATATAGGTATTTGGCTAAGTCTGAGTAACAGTGAGTCTACTACCAGTTCTGTTTTTCTAGAAAAGGAACTAGACACCGTGACGAAACACCGTGACCAGACACCTAGACCTAGACAACGTGACTGAGACACCATGACCCAGACACCATGTCCCAGACACTATGACCAGACACCGTGGCCTATACACTGTGAACTAGACACCATAACCCAAACACTATAACCAGTTTCAGATCTGTTTAAAGTCTGTGACACCGGATCCTTGTTAAGACACTGTTTGATGTTTGAAAAAGGACCAGACACCGTGATCCTAACACTGCATTGGTGATACTGATTCTTGATATCTATACAACTATTCCATCATAACTATCTCACAGATCAAAGGAAAATAAGGAGACACCATTTGATAGAGACATTGTTTCATGGAGACACCGTTTCCAAGTGACACTATTTCCAAAATGACTGTGACACCATTATTTAATCTAATTTTTCATTTTCAATTTAATTTATAATTGTCATATTTGAGTCCATTAAATGAATAGACATAATTAATATTTCTTTGAAGCCATGTAAGCTAACAGTACGAGGTATGAGGTGCAGAATACATGCATCATGTCGGCTCCAACACATTCACTCCAAGAATAAAAATAAAAGTATGGTCCCAAAACTAACATGCACGATAGGGAAGAAGCATGATCATTAATGAAGAAAAATGACCGACACATGCAACAAGATACATTTGAAGAACACATGAAGAATTCCCGAATCAAAAATCTAAGAGGCCATAGATCAGATTCAAGAACATCTTCACAATTACTACTCCATGAAGAACACGAGCTAGATTTTACTGGGAACCAGGGCATTAGACTTTTGAAACATTGTTTCTTCCAAGAGGAGTAAATTATTATATCTTATTCATCTGAGAAGTCCATAACAACATAGAACATCACTCAGATCACTTCTAAGATTATCTCATCATCTTTTCACTATTTTTTATTATTATGATATTTCAAAAAGTGTGTCTGTGTTTGTGTGTATTAAAACACACATTGTCTCCTACACTAAACTGAAGTATACAACATATTCTTCCTATCATATATTTTTACACTTTACTCCCAAAAATAAGTGTGGAATAGGTCCCTATGTGACCTTTTAGTTTATACCCACAATGAACTATGGAAGAGTTCATGTAACCTGGACAGTCCTGCACACTGTTGTTTACCCCAATACAGTGTGTGGATCATGTTTATTAATATACACGTCTTGGTGGTATGTGATCAACAAGTGGAGTGGATTAGGTCTTGACTTGATTCTGAACCACTTTTTTTATATTTTCTGAATTGTTTAATTTTTATTTTTATTTTTTATAGTATAATTCTAAAATCACAAGATTTACTTTTATAGTTAATCACGGAAAGAAGTTATAATTGTTTTTCTTTATTATAATTACTTAAAAAGTAATATTAATAACTAATATTAAGATTACAGAGAATTATTCAATCTTCTGATAAGTTATTTAAACTATTAAACATTAATAACCGTCTAACATTGATTAACTGGTCTATTTTTTTTTTTGAGGAACCTTTTAAGAAAACATTTCAGACATAAATTTTTATAGATACTCAATTCACCCCCCCCCCCCACTTGAGTACTCTACTCCGACCAAAATTTGGTATCAGAGGAGTTTGTTATTCCTGTTAAGCCTCTGTTTTTGAAACTAATTAACTGTGATTATAGTTGTACATTAAAGATCTGTAAAATTCTATCAATTCTAAATTTATAGGTCCTTTAATGTATTTCCTTGTTATGGATAATAGACTAGAAGTTTCTGTAATAAAGAGGCCATCATTCATTAATGGAACCAATTATACCCAATGGTAAATCAAAATGAAAAATGCATTTAGAATGTATGGGTTTAAAATTTGGTCTTCAATTATAGACGAGTATAAGATTACTGATACTGATTGAATCACTTGGGATGAACCAAAAAATATTTCCTACAACAACAATTTCAAAGCCATGAATGCTTTGTTTTAATCCGTAGGATAGAATTTAATAGAATTTCGGCATGTAATATTGCCCATGAAATTTGGGATACTTTGTCTATTTCACATGAAGGAACATCTAGTGTGAAAGAAATTAAACTTAATACTTATACTATATAAAATGATAACATTAAAATGAAACCTAATGAACCAATTTCTGACCTACATCTCAGGTTCAATGGAATTTTCAACATAATGATTTCTCTTGGAAGAGAAGTCACTTCCAAAGAAAAAATCACGAGGATTATCATATGCTTACTTGATAGATGAAAAAGAACCACTATATCTATTAGAGAGTCATATGACATCAATAATTTAACTGTAAAAGAACCCATTGGGAATCTTATGATGTATGAAGAAGATCTGAAAGTCAACACGGACGAGGAGGATGAACCCAAAAGAAAATCTATTGCATTTAAGACCACCACCTCTAAACACAAAGAAAAGGGGAAATTGGAATCCTCTGTAGAATGTTCCATCAGTGAACAATCATCACCTGACAATGATGAAGTGATGGCTAAATTATCTATATGGTTTAAGATATTTTACAAGAAGAATAAAGTTTTTAGAAATCCTAACTTAAAAGGAAGATATGATCAAAAAGGAAGCTGAAAGAAAGATTGGATAAGAAATGACTAGTCTGATGATATTGTATGATATGAATGTAAGAGAAAGGGACATGTAAAGGTTGACTATCTCAATCTCAAGTATAAAAAATAAATATGAGGAAAAATATAGAATGTATAAAAAGGGAATGAAAGAATCATGGAGTGTTGACCACACTATCATGACACGTCAAATTAATTTTGTTTTTAAGGTTTATATGTAGTCTGGGGAAGACCCTAGGTTATTTCTTAAGGAGTTTTGATAGTTTTTAAGTGTTTATTTTTAATAAGAACAAAAGAGGGGTTGAATTTGTAAAAACATTTAAGAATGTAACATAAAGTAAAGAGTTGTAAAGTTACAAGAACAAGTGGATTTTGAAAAATATGAGATAAATACATTATCATTTCTAAGTTAATACAACACTTTAAGAGTTCCTTACTCTAAATTAGTTATTAGGTTTTGTTGTAATCCTTTGGTTGAGGGATGACCAAGATCTTGGTTCCCCTCCTTCCTCTTAAAACAATTCCCAAAGAACCACCACTTGACACAACAATAATGTTTTCTAGGTTTGGACCTCAAGTATAGAGTGAGGTCTACCAAATCCTATAGAAATTTCATTTATGTTTGAGAGAAAGAGGATGTTTGTGTTGTCCAATCAGAACAACTCAATATTCCCACTTGAATCTCAACCCAATCGGTATTGAAATGAGAAATGTGTCACTTAATTAAAACAAATAAATGAATTCCGAGAAGAATCAAATAAAGATTAAACATAAGTGAACTAAGCCACAAAAAAATTACACAAAACCAGTAGAATATAAGGTGTTGGAACTCCCTCTTCAAGTGTGTATCTCCCTCATAATGATCACCCATTGTTTAGCTCACCATCGAGAGGAGGAGAAGGCTCAGGTGGAACACTTTCATCATTTTTGATCCCCCTATGAGGATAGGGGGCCCATAACTTAGTGTACAAGGAGATAACTCCTTTGTCTCTCCAAAATACCAGAGATTTGACTCCTGACCAAACTTCCAAATTAGGAGCCCATGGTTCCATTTTATAGGAAAATGGAAAGGTGGTTTTGAGAATACAGATTTCTTAAAACCACATGTCACATGAGTTTTGACCTCCATATAGACTTATCTAGCTTTAGAGAAAATAAATAAGTTGTATCTCCACCTCTTGGATGTCTCTAAAGAATGTTTGGCACAATTTGGACAACTAGATCATGGGATATAGACAGATCATAGCACACCACTTTTGGCTTCTTGCAGATTCGGTGTGATGGACATATCAGATTGGTTGGGCCATAAGATAGATGATTGAGTCTTGGGATCCATCAGATGAAATTTATCCCATTAAATTTTGGACTACCCCACAAAATTTAATCACATTTGGACGCATACTGTAGGATAAGTGCGTGGATGAGTCCATTGGTCTGCGTCGATCTTCCGCAGTTTGGACCATTTTTCTTGGACATCATCATGGGTCCTCCAAATCACCTCCCCCTACAATTGAATCATCAAAACAATTAAAATTTATATTTTTAAAAGTTATAAACACAAAATAAATGATTCAAACATGGAATGAAATTTTTTATTATTTTTATAATTTTCAATATAAAACAAGTTTATCACAGTGGTGTAAAGGTGAAAATGAAATAGTGAATTGTTGTGTGATCACACCCCCACACCAAAACATTTTCACTCCTAGGAAATTTCATAATTCCAAAAATTATGCATGTAGATATTTCCAACATTATAATGTTTTAACATTCAATGAAAATCTATTCCTGATAGAAATGTGATCAATGAAAAGATCACACCGAGTTATTCACACTGATCATTGAAAAGACATCTCAAAAATTGTATTTAAATGAAATTCCATGTGATTCATGATAACAATCAAATAAAATAATTCAAAAGTTAATCATGTCACTAATTCTCTCCATGTGTTTGTGACCATCATTTCAGGTTATTCTTTCCACTTTTTATCGAGTAAATATAAGTTATTCTAATAATTGTATACTGAAAGATCATTTCCACCAAACATTCCCCACATCCTTTGCAATCAAATTTCAAGACCCACTCACTTAAGCATTCCCAGAAGATAGACCATAATCTCTAAACTTATATATCCCCATATTTTGTACATTTCTTCACTCCTCTCATTTGTTAATTTTTCAAAAGTTTCACTTGGAACAATTCTCACACCCTTCTTCCAACCCATGATTGATCTCCTCATGAAACTAATTGTAATAGTTATAACAAGATAAAAGGTTGACGAATGGTGGTTTTTTGAACTACCTAATATACAACCCTTTTTTATTTTTTTTTTATTTTTTTGAGGGTGTACAACAGTCGTATAACAGGTACACACACAAAGTTCAATCTTGTACAGTAATGAAATATATCAGGTAAGGAATGAATGAATGGAAAAATGATTTTGTAAAGTAGATAAAAATAAAACTAACTTATATTTACCTCTCTTTAAGTAATAAATTTTCACACATCATGGTTGGGTGAAAAACGTGTGGAGAGATTATGTAACACAATTTTCATTTAAACTATTCAAAAAAGGTCACCATTATTCTCAAAGGTTTCAGAATGATATAACCATTTATATCATTGACAAAGAACTGAATTTACAAAGAAATTCACACCATAGTATTGAATTATTGCTGAACTTCAAATTTCATATGAATTGTTTTTTTAATGTTTAAACACCATGAAATACAAGCCATTCCACATGCATTTTCAATAACATCCATAATTAAACGGGCATCATTTTCTATGATAAAGTGGGAATAAAAAAATAAATAATATTCTAGAACAAAGGTGAGTGGGAGAGAAAGGGGGGAAATTAAAAATACTATTCATCAAGCTAAAACGAGAAAAAGATGAAAGATGATGAAAATTCCGAACTAACCCAAGAATATACCCATCCCCCCACACCTAGAGTGTATAGTGTCCTCACTATAAAAATAGAATGTAGGAAGAAAGGATAAAGCCTGGTGGGTTTCATTGTAGACTACTTCTTGAACATGGTGTTACTCATTCAGGGAGTTCGAAAGGGTTTTATGAAAGTGCTTTAGTCGCTTCCCATTAGCTATGAAGGTTTTCTTGGTTTCTTCATTTTGAACTTCGAAAACACCAAATGGAGAGACATTGGTAACAGTGTATGGTCCAAACCCACCGGAACGAAGCATACCTGGATGAAAATTCATCCTTGAATTATAGAGGAGGACCTTCTTCCCAATGTGGAACTGAAGATGAAGGATGATACATTCATGGGAAGCCTTGGTTTTCTCTTGGTAAATCATGGCGTTCTCAGATGCATCTCTTCTCATTTCCTCCATCTCCTGAATTTGCAGCTTCCTTTGAGAACCAGAACTAGAAAGATTAGAGTAGCATTGTTTTATGTCTCATTAGGCCTGGTGCTCAATCTCAATAGGTAGGTGACAACTCTTTCCAAACAAAATTTGATAGGTTGAAATTCCAATGGGAGTTTTGAAAGGAGTACGGTATTCCCATAATGAATCATCAAGTCAAAGACTCCAATCTTTCCTATTGGGTTGAACCATTTTCTCAATAATTTGTTTTAACTCTATATTTGACACCTAGTCTTAACCATTGGTCTTTTGGTGATATGAAGTAGACTCTCTATTCCCAACCTCATACTGATGAAAAATTGATTGCATTGTTTGGTTGCAGAAATGAGAACCCTGGAAAGAGTTGATGAACCTAGGTAAGCCAAAACTATAGAAAATTTGGGTTTTCAAAAATTCTAGAACTACTTTAGAATCATCCGTCCTTGTAGCTCATGCCTCTAATAATTTGGAAACATAATCCACTGCCAAAAGAATTTACCAGTTACCAAATTAATTGGGGAATTGTCTCATAAATTCAATTCCCCAAACATAAAAAATTTCATGGAAGAGCAAGGGTTTTGGTGGTATCTCATTTGTTTTAGAGACATTCCTCATTCTTTGATAGAAAGGACAATATTTATAGAATTCATGGGCATCCTGAAACAATGTGGGTCAAAAGAGACCGGAATCGAGGACCTTATGAGCAGTACATTGGGGACCAAATTGGCCCCCACAAGAAAGAGTGTGGTAGAACCTAAGGATGGACGGAAACTCACTATCAGGAACATAATTCTTGAGGACGTGATCCCTACAGTTGCACCAAAGGTAGGGGTCATTCCAAGTTTACCAATGAGACTCGTTTTTTTGACAGTCTGCCTGGTTTTTTATAAATCAGTAGGAATGTAAGATAATACCAAATAATTTGCAATTTCAGCATACCAAGGAATGACATCTTGTACTCGGTACATTTTCTCATCAGGAAACATTTCATTTATAGTAATAAAAGAAGACGAGTCAATGTCTAAGGATGGGTGGATTCTATTGATATGGTCATCCACCACATTCCTAGCTCCTTTTTTATCTCTAATTTCTTTATTAAATTCCTAAAGGAGGAGTATCCAGTAAAGGAGGTGTTTTTTGGCTTCCGTTTTCTTAAGGAGATAATTGAGGGTTGTATGGTCGGAGAATACAATGAATTTGGACCCTAAATGATATGACCTAAATTTATAAAAGGAAAAATCTATGGAAAGGAATTATTTTTTAGTTGTGGTGTTGTTTTCTTGGGTAGGGTCCAAAGTATGTGAGTCATAGGCAATGACATATGGACATCAATCGACCCTTTGTGACAATACATCCCCACCTACATAGTTAGAGGCTTCACACATGAGCTAAAATGGTAAATCCCACTGAGGTTGTAGGATTACCCGGGGTGATGTGAGACTCCATTTTAACTTATTAAAATTTTCCTCACATTTTTATCAAAACCAATTTCTTTTTATTTTTGGAGTAACCAGTAGAGTGGGAGTGAAATCATACTAAATTCATAACTGAAATGATTGTAAATTTCAGCATGACCTAGGAAATACAATACAACCCATACATTTTTGGGGAATGGTAAGGAAGAAATTATATCCACTTTTAATTTATCTACTTGGATACCATCCCTATAAATGGAATTCCCCAAAACTGTACATTATCTCACCATGAAAGGGAATTTATCATAAGTTAGTACAAGATTCTTTTCAATACAGTGATGTAGTACTAAAGCATGACTACTCAAACATTCATCAAAAGAGGATCCATAAATAGTGAAATAATCCATCAAAACTTCCATGTGATTCTCTGGGTAATATGAAAAAATATGAACCATACATCATTGTGAAGTACCTGGAGCATTGAACTGACCAAATGGCATCCTCCAAATGAAAATGTGCCAACGGGGAAAGTGAAGGCTGTTTTTTCTTGATCCTCAAGGGAATATGGATATGAAAGTGTCCAGAATACCCACCAAGGAAATAGTAGTGGGACTTACTGGCTAGCCTCTCTAGAATTTGGTTAATTAATGGCAATGGGAAATGGTCCTTCCTAATCTATCTGTTAAGTCAACGATAGTCTATGCAGACACGGCAACTATTCTGCACGTGAGTTGGAACCAATTCATTATTTTCATTTTTTATTACTATAAGGCTTTTTTTAGTAACTACTTGAATAGGAATAACCCATTGGCTATCAGAGATGGGGTAAATGATTCAAGAAGCCAATATTTTTATTACCTCATTTTTTAAAACTTCTATGAGATTGGGGTTCATTCGACGTTGTACATGACTCACTAGTTTATCCTGATCATATAATAAAATATGATGTGTAAAAATTGATGGGATAATATGAGGAATGTCAGCAAGCTTCCATCACAATGATTGTTTATAATACCTTAAAAGTTCAAGCAGTCACAATTCATGCTCAAGAGGGAGTGAATTATCTATGATGACGAGTAGCTTGTTTTCATTCTCAAGATATGAATATTTTAAATCTTGATGTAGTTGTTTTAATTCCAATTCATGGGGATTTTGAATTGATGGGAGTTTGTTTCAAAGTGAGAGGCCACTGATCTCATCTAACTACTCAATGGTATAATCCTCAGATGAGGAATGAGATTTTAAAAGCTTAATAGTATCTTCGATTTTCATTGGATCCTTAGTGTTCATGACATCATCAATCAATGAACATGCATCATAGGTTTCTAGACCGCAACAATAATCAATGCATGAATCATTTCTTACAATTTCTATCAATGAAGAAAAATCATAAGGGGTATTAGTGGAATGAAATGGTGTTTTTTTAAGGGAAGCTAGTACATCTGTAGAATTAATATAGAGAGAGGAATGATCTTCTGAGGGGTGCTTCATCGCATCAAGGATATTGAAGTGGAAAATGTCACCACCAAACTCCATAGATAATGTACCATTGTGGAAATTAATTATGGTTTTGGAGGTTTCCAAGAAGGGTCTCCCCAATATAATTGGATCATATCCATTCATCCTATCATCCTCCATTTTAATTACATAAAGTATAGTTGGAAAATTAAATTTTGAACCCTCACAAGAATATCCTTTAACACACCAGAGGGTCTGTGGTACTCCGGTTAGCCAGTTGAACAAAAATTCCAGTGGTCTTCAGTTCTCTGACCTTCAATGTAGATTAAATGGTGTGATTCAACACATTTATAAAAGCATATAAATAAATAATAACAATAAAAAAGAATACTCTCCTATGGTGAACAGAATTGAGAATATTTTGGGATCATTGCACTTGGTGGGAAGTGATGGATCTATCAATGATGAAATATTCCTCCCTAAGCACACCTTCCCATCACCTCGAAGTCACCTTTGTTGTGTAAAAATATCCTTTAGAAACTTGGCATATCTTGGAATATGTTTAACTACATCAATCAAGGGAATTTTTACCTGCACTTTTTCTAAAGTCTCTAAAATTTCATTATCAAGTTCAGTTTCATTTTGTTTTCTAGGTTGGGTGGACCTTTATTGAAATCGAAGAGGGATTTTTGTGATAGGTTACTCATCAATAGACACAATATTTCCTTTGGAGTGGATTGACTCAGGACAAGGTTCTACCTCAGTTTGATCATTTCCAGTAGTTGGGATAGTGGTTTCATTATGAGGGGATGACTCTAGTGGAGGGGTCATTCAGATTTTCAGTTTTGTTCCACTCTGAAGGATGATGGCACTTACATTTCCTTTATCTCTAGGGTTAACTTCTGGTTGAGAAGGTAGTTTACCCAACCCATGGCTCTGGATTTCCCCCCCACCAAGTTGGAAAGATGGCCTAATTTGGTTTTTAGTTCTTGTATGGTAGCTTAGGTAGTTTGTTGAAATTGTATATTATTGGAAACCGTTTTTTTTTTCATCATGTCTTCAATGCTAGGCTCAGGTTTTGGATGGGAATGTTGGAAAGACCTTTTTGTGGTTAAGGATTTTCGGGTGGTTTTGGTTGACTAATCTGCACTATATGGTTCCATGGTTGTTGAGTTTGGTTTGAATACCCCGTTCCTAGAGTATTGGTTGTCATTCAACCTTGGATTGGATGGATATGATGGTTCTTTCCTAAAAGGTTTGGTTATAGGGGTGGCCTGGAAAGATTACCTCCCAAATCTCAAAAGTTTCGATTGGTTGGGGGAATTGATTAGAGTAGGCAGTGTCAGAAGAACATATATCACAATTGATGGGAGGAGGATATTGGGATTTCCCTTGGGAAATATCTAGTTGTCGAATAAGGGTACTTACATCTTCGAACATTGTGCCCACCTTCCTCTCGAATTCTGTACTTTTCACCTCATGGAAACCTTAAATGGGTACATTGGACGTTGAACTAAATTGTTGAGTGTTCTATTCCATGTTCTCATTTAAGGTCCTTGAAGTGATTGGGGTTTTATCAACTAGTGCCCCACTTGCAGTTGCATCAATCATATTTCGGTCAATAGGAATTAAACCTTCAAAAAAATACTAAATTAAATGTTGATCACTTATTTGGTGGTGTGGACATCTTAAACAAAACCTTTTAAAGCATTCCCAATTTATATGTAATGTTTCCACTTTATATTTCCCTATACCATGTATTTATTTCCTTATCGTTGTTGTTCGAGAGGCTAGGAAATATTTTTCAAGAAAAAGGTGTTTCATGTCTGCCTAGCTTCTAATTGGTTAATTAATATAGTAATGCCAGTCTTTTTCAGTGTATTACAATAAAAATTGGAATGTTCTGAGTGTTACTTGTTCTTCATTCACATTTTCAGGTTTTAATGTAGAACACATGGTATGAAATTCTTTAAGATTCTTGTGTTGATATTCTCTAGCAAGTCCATGGAAACATGGTAATCAATGAATTAAACCATATTTATGTTCAAAATTGGGCACATCGCCTTGAATTTGAATGTAAGTTGGTTGGATATCAACAACTAGTGAGGTTAATTATTTTAGTGTTCTATTGTTCTCAGCCATTTTAAACATGTTAATTTCAAGTTCTAATTTGGTTCTAGAAGAAGAAGAAGAATGATCAAGGTGAGTGTTGGGGTTTTGTGCATCCTCCTTCAAAGGTTCCTCTTGTATATCTTGGGGTCGCTAATGTGGGATTCTCTCCATTTCGGGTTCAAAAGTTTCTAAGTATCCTAAAGTAGAACACATCATACACAGAACCTACATAATAAATAAATTATAACACAAAAATAAATGTAAAGGTAGAAGATAAAACAAATAAATATTCACAAAAATTACAGAAATCTTTTCAAAAACACACACTAAAACTAAAGTTCTCCCCGACAACGGCACAAAAATTTGACCGCACTATCATGACACATCAACTTCAATATTTTTTTATGGTTTATTTATAGTCTAGGGAAAACCCTAGGTCATCTCTCAATGATATTTGATAGGTATTGAGTGTGTATTTTTAATAAGAACAAAAGTGGGGGTGATTTTGTAAACAATTTTAAGTTACTTAACGTAAAGAGTTTTAAAGCTGAAAGAAAAAGAGGATTTGAAAATTTTGATATAAATAAGTGATAATTTCTATGTTACTACGACACTTGAAGAGTTCTTTATTTTAAATTAGTTATTAGGTTTTTTTGTAATCCTCTGGTTGAGGGATGGCCAATATCATAGTTCCCCTTTTTCCTCTTAAAATAATGCACAAATAACAACCCCTTGACACCACAATCATGTTTTTGAGGCTTGGACCTCAATAATAGAGTGAGTTTTACCAAATCATTCTGAAATCTCATGTATGTGTGAGAGAAAGAGGATACATTTGTAGTCCAATCGAAACAACTCAATATTCCCACTTGAATCTCAACACAATCGGAATTGAAATGAGAAATGTTTCACTTAATTAAACCAAATAAATGAATTCAGAGAAAAAGAATATAAATATTAAATATAAGTAAAATAATTCTAACACAAATTACACAAAACAAATAGAATATAAGGTGATGGAACTCCCTCTTCAAGTGTGTAGCTCCCTCGCAATGATCACCCACCGTTTACCTCACCATCGAGAGGAAGAGAAGGCTCTGGTGGAACTCTTTCATCATTGTTGACCCCCCCCCCCCTATGATGATAGAGGACTCCAGAACTACATGGATGAATATAGGACTCCTTTGGGTCTCCAAAATACCAGAGCTTTTTCTCCTGGCCGAACATCCAAAAGGGAGCCAAAGGTTCCATTTTATAGGAAAATGGGAAGGTGGTTTTGAGCACACTTATTTCTTAAAACCAATTTTAACATGGATTTTGACTTCAAGACAGCCTTAGCTCGCTTTTTAAAAAATAAAAAAGTTCCATCACCACATATTGGATGTCTCCACTAAATTTTTGGCACAATTAGGACAACTAGAGACTGAGATATAGATAGATCACAACGCACCGCTTTTGACCTCTTGAAGATTTAGTGTCCTTGACAGATCAGGTTGGTTGAGCCCCCAGATGGATGAATGAGTCTTGGTTTACTACAGATAAAATGTATCCCAATGAATTTTGGATCAGACCAAAACATTTTAGCCCATTTGAATTCATAGTTTAGGATCTGTGCACGGATGATTCCACTGGTGTGCAAGGATCTTGGGCAGTTTGTCCCATTTTTCATGACATCATCATGGGTCCTCCAAATCACCTCATCCTACAATTGAATCATCAAAATAAGTGACATTGACCTTTTTATCAATGATAAGCATAAAATAAATTATTCATAAATGGAATGAAATTTGTTATTATTTTTATAATTTTCAATAAAAAAAAGTTTAGTAATGTGGTGTAAGGGTGAAATTGAAACAGTAAATTTTGGTGAGATCAAGTGCTTCTAAGGACAGTTCAAGTGACTCAGAATCTTCACTTGATGAATAGGCCAACAAATACAGTATGTGTTTTATGAAAAATAAATCTGAGGTAACATTGGAATCTTTTATACACAATTTCTTTTATTCTGGAGATAAAAGTGATTTTGAAAATATTTCTAATGAGGATATATTTGAGTACTATAATATGCTTGGAGAGACATTTAATGAACTAAAACATAAATACAAGTTTTTAAAGAAACAACATGCTCTTGCCTCTACTATTAAATCTAATCTTACTGTAGAAAGGGAGGAAAATGTTCAATTACTCAAAGAAAACAATGCACTAAATCTATCTAATGAGAAATTGAAAAAGGACCATGAATGTTTTACTAATGGTAAAGATACATTGGTACAAATTCTAGGTAAATAGATTGATCCTAAATATACTATTGGTATTGGCTATCAACCTGGTAAAATAAATTTTGTATGAACTAATTTTGTTTCTAAATCTAGGACATGCAACTTTACTCCTAATTATGGAAAATATTCATCTAGTTCAAGTTAAGATACACTCTCTACTATTTCAAGATTTTTTAGACCAAATAAAATTTATTTTTCAATAATTTTACAAAATTATTATAGAAATCCTTTGATGAAAATATGGGTTTTTAAAGAACTAGTCACTAATGTTGGTCGGAGTGGACACTCAAGAGGGGGGTGAATTGAGTTCCAATTAAAATTTCTGTTTAAAAATCATTGACCAAATTCCCCCTAAATAAAACACAGAATTAAGGTGTAGTGAATTTATATCAAGGTAAAGGTTCTGTTAGGTTCTCAAGGGGGTGATTATTTCACAGTTAATCAAATCAGAAGAGTTAATTAATTTTTTAAACTAACTTACTGATTTACAACTAATATAAACAATTGGGAGTTTAATTATCAAAGTGACTTTAAAACAGTTTTTGGTTTTAAAGTAGTTTTCAGTGGAATAAAAAATAACTTTGAAAAGAAATAAGCAATGCAGATATAACCAAGAGGTTCAGTCTCAAGATGAGACTTAGTCCTCTAAAAACATTATATAAAAGTGATCCACACTATGGATCAGGGATTACAACAGTATACAACTGTCCAGGTCTATGACCTCTACCACTGTTATTTGTGGGAAACAAACACAATAGCAAACCAGCTATCCAGGTCACGCACGACCTCTACCACTATCCCAATGGGAAATAAAGGATGTAAGAGTTGAGTGAGGATTTACAGATCCTCCAGTTAAAGTACAGGAGACAGTGTGTGTGTAAAATACAACAGATGACACACACGGCTCGAAAAGTAAATAATAAATCACATAGGCAAATATTTAGAGTTTATAATGGCTCTAGTGATTGCAGTGCAGCTCTGGACTCCTTTGGATTGGTCAGAATTGGTTCTGAGTCCTCTTCTGATTTTTTTCTGGAAAACAGAGTGTCGTTTGGTTCCTTGACTTCCAGGTGTAGAGATAGAGGAGAAAGTAGTTGATGAAGTTCTTGTGTGGATGTTCTCCTTCTCGTTCTTAGCTCTTTCTGGTATACAGGAATGTATGAGCTCTTCATGTAAGTTCAGTCGTCTCTTTTCATGCACACTTTTTAGCACCTTGTTATTTTTTTCACGCTCTTATTATTTTCCAAAAAAACTCTCTTTTAGCAGTAGGAGCATCTCTTATTTAAAGCACGATCTCCTGTAACAGAATTGATTTCCTTTTTGCAGGTACGAGGTATGGTTCCCTGACATCTAACAACACACAATAAATAAATGTCAGTGTATTAAAATATACCTGATATGACCATTGGTTAGATTAAATAATGATGATGAAATTAAAGAAGCATTGGGTTTTGTCTCTGGAACGGTAGTTTTGGATATCGGTAGCCTTGTGTATCGGTAGGACTGAGTATCGGTATCTTATTGTGTAATAGTAGCCCTTTGTGTAACGGCATCCTTTCCATCGGTAACCCTTCTATCGGTAGACTTCATGTCAGCAGGTAGACTTTGGTAGATGTAAGCTTTACTGCATCGGTAGGGGTAGGATTTCTTGTATCAGTAGATGTAGACTTGTCTTGTATCAGTAGCGGTAGACTTGTCTGTATCAGTAGCGGTAAGTCCCTATTGGTAGCTTCCTTGATGTATCGGTAGATTTTGATGTATCGGTAGAATTGTGTAACGGTGACTAATCTGTACCTGTAGCTCTCACATAGCGGTAGACATAACTATATTGGTAGCTCTGTTCTGTATCAGTAGCTCTATTCTGTTTAATCATTCTATTGGCAGAATGAGTTAAGTGAGAGTATACATGCATCCAGTAACCGAAAGTCTAATACTAAACATAAAATAATAGAGCATTTATTAACTAAATTCTTTGATTATAATATAATTATCATAACATATAAATATGTGACTGAAGTACACAAATACTAAAGTAAGTATTTATCCACAATAAGAATCATCAAACTATAAATAAGCAATATTGATATTATAAAAATATTATAAATAATAATTGGGATTATCAAAATATAGTAAAGCAGCTAGATTCCTAGAGGGTTAAACAATGTCCCCTTTTTTGATAATCACAACTTATGCCAAAATGAATATAATTATAATCAGAGAAGAATTAGAATCAGAGGAAAAATATTGATTTTATTAAAACATAGTTTCCAAATTCCTCCCCCTGTCAAATGTACTAGAAGTTTCTCTTAGGTCTCATTTTCCCCCTTGGTGTTTTTCACCCCTTTGTGTTTTTCTCCCCTTTGATAACTCTTAGGAATCATGTTTTTCTCCCCCTTTGTGATTAACAAAAATAAGGGTATCAGAGAAAATATAAAGACTAGAAAAATAATAGAAACATAGTACAGTAGAGAATGTAAGAGGTATTCCATTAATGGACAAGAGATACACTGATAAAATCAGAATGTCAAAAATAATAAAAGTGAATACTATCAAAAAGATCTACAATCACTCAATATTACTCGTGAATAGGAGTCTTTACCTTAGGATCAGAAGATGGTGTAGGGTCACATTCAGTAGAAGGCTTAGGAATAGCTGAAGGAACAACTGGAGGGTCAGCCACTGAAACTGTTCCAGGTACGAAATATGTACTCTTCTGTGGGATTATAGGTGTCAAGCTGCGAATAGCCTGAGTTGGAGTCAACTGAGGTGTACTCCCAAAGGCAGAAGCAGGAAGTGCAGGAGGTAAAATCACAGGTCTGGCATCCACATGCAATAAGGGTAGCAATAGGTTCCTAAAATCCATTATAATACTCCCTCCTCTCTCCATTCTAGACACAAAATCATCTCTATTTCCAATGAATTTATCCAAGGCTGGAGTAAGTTCCCTGAGCTTACTAACCTGTTCTCTGAAAGCCCGAGTCACTGGAGGAAACTTCATATTCTCCATCAAATGCTTGAAATGGTTTTTCATTTGATGTTTGGTATAGACCTTCTCAAAATAAGCATCCACTTTATTTTTAATTGCCTCTTGAGAAGCAATAGCTGCTCGTAGGTTATCATGAACAGAACTACTAACATCCCTAGTGGTAGCAAGGATCTGAGTATCCAAGGAGCCACTTGTACTGGCCTTAGCCAACTCTTCTTGAAAAACAGTTCTGATCTAGTCAAGGTTCACAGAGGAGCTGGATGAGGGAAGGGGTTTAACAGAGAAAGTTATTGTCTCCTTGAAGGATTGTGTGAGATTACTAACCACCTTCTAGACAAGTTCATCTTGACTATTCAAGTGTTCTTTCACTGATTTCTTAAAATCCTCAAAAACATCCACAAATTGCTTGACTACTTCTTTGATATATCTGATATCAGTGTGCACTTGGGTTTGAGAACTATTCAAAGAAGTCAATGAATCAATAGATTGTCTTAGAGCAACCACAGCTCATGTCCAACACTCAATTTGAGTATGGAACACCTTAACTTCATCCAGCATTCCTTTCACTGGACTATCAACAGCACATCCCAGATATAGCTCCAGGGATTGCTCCACATTCCTCATCTCTTCAACCAGACTTTTCTTCAAATCTGCCACTGATTCTCTCAGTGTCTCTTTCAATTCAGCCTTTAAAGACTCAAGGTCCTCCTTGGTTTCCAAATTTTCAGCCACAGTAGGTAGGATAACTGATTCTATTTGGGGTTGGTCTTCCTCATCTGAATCTCCATTGGAAAGTCCAAGAACCATATATCCTAGATCTGTTGTACAACCTTCAATGTCATACAAAACAGATACTGAACCAAGATGCTCTCCCTCACTTGGAATATTCTCCTGAGGTATCTCCTCCAACTATTATGCTTGATGTAATTCTATAATTTCCTCCACAACAACAGCAGATTCAGTATCCATTTGCTCTGATGGCTCAAGAATTCTCTCAACAACATATGCTCCTTCTACTTCCTGTTCAGGCACTATCTTGACTGTACTGTCTATCAGAGGGCTCAAACTGAGCTCTTCTTCTTCATTTTCCTCATCATTTGCTTCACCAGAAGCCTCCTTTTCTCCATTAATGACACGATTGGATTCAGTTGCCTCATCCTCTTCAGAGGTGTCCTTAACAACATACTAACTTGCTTCTTCTTCTTCTTCCTCAGTCTCAGTATCATTGTCCTTCAAAATAGTTTCTCTCTTTGTTAGTTCTCTTGGAGGGCTAGCTGCTCCATAGGAAATGGTTTGAGGCATAGGACTAGGAGGTAAATCAGGGTCTCCTCCTTCCTCAACTAATGTCTCTTCCTCCTCACCTTGATCCGCACTGTAGATCAGTTTTGGATCTTCTGGTCCAAGACTAGGATCTCTCACATTCTTTGGTCTAGAGGGATGTTCCTTTAGTGTGAACTTATCATATATTCTTCCTTCATCATTCACCCATGATTTTATCCAAGGATTCCAGCTGACTTTCATATATTTACAGACAGTCCTTGTGATGCAGAAGTTATCCTTAACTACTATCATTTCATCCTGAGGTCCAGCCACCTCCTTTGCTTTCATCATAACAGAAATCAACTTTGAGAAGAACAATGCATTTGACTTAGACTTCGGTCTACTCATATCCTCAATCTGAATCAAAATCAATCTACACAGATTTACCATAACTCCATGCTTCAATAGATGTAACAAATAAATGTCCTGGAATCTCAGTGTCGCAAAGTCTCCTCTCCTTGGACTAACTACATGTTTAATAAACTTGAAAATAAGTTTATCTTCCCTTTCCATCTCTGCGGATATGATTTTTCTAGGGGTCCCATTCCCTGTCAGCTCTAACAAAGCATCTTCATACTTAAACAAGTCACTGGTTGAGGGTATGGATTTTGAATAAACAGAATAATCACCTTCATGTGGAACTTTTATGTTCCCAGCCCATTCAACTGAAGTAAAGGAAAATTAGTGACCATTTAGATAAGAAAACATCTTGTTTTCTTCTTCGGACTTCTCAAAACGAACAAACTCATAGAACTGTTTCACCAGTTCTGGATAATAAGGTCCATTATTGTTTGTGAAGAACTCGATCTAACCTTGTTCTTTTAAAACCTTAAGAACTGCATACATTCTCTCTATGATCCATTCTGCACACACCTCTTTCTCAATGACAATCTTTCGCCTTGAGAGATGCTGGTTTACTGGATTCCTTCGAGCTACACTTTCACCGCTTCCACTAGCATCATCATTGGTCACCTTCAGTCTTTTCAGTTGCGGCTCATCACTACCATCTGTAACCTGAGGTCTCTTAACGCGGGCCATTACAGATCTGAGGTTTAGGGTTTTCCGACATGATAGGTTGAGGTTGGAGGGATTAGAACAGACGAGTTCACAGTGATATTGAGTGAAGTCTAATATTGGGTTTAATATCATTTAGGATTCACAAATAAAATAAATCTTTTTAACAAATGGTTCGAAGTCTCGACTTTACAGAAGTTTAAAACAGCGCGAGATGTACCGGTAAAGTCTCCTGGTGGTGAGGTCTCCTAACGGTGAGGATTCTCTAAAGGTGAGGATTCTCTATCGGTGAGGATTCTCTAATGGTGAGGATTCTTTAACGGTGAGGATTCTCTAACGGTGAGGATTCTCTAACGGTGAGTCTAACTGTGAGGATTCCCTAACAGTGAGGTTTCCCTAACTGTGAGGATTCTCTAATGGTTTAAGAGTAAGTTATCATTCCTAATTCGTGTCTAATGAAACGCAATCTTTCTAAAATTAAATTCTTAGTGAAAATAACGTCTAATTGAAATTAAGTGCCTATAAATTCAAGAGTTATATCACCTCTTTGATGATGATCTCCTAGAAAGTGGTGTTAACATCAATGTGTTTAGTTCTAGAGTGAGACACAGGGTTCTTTGAGATGTTGATCGCACTAGTGTTGTCACAGTGAATTGAAACATGTTTAAACTCAAATCCATGGTCCAATAAAGTGTGTTTCATCCACAGAATTTGTGCACAGCAACTACCAGCAGCTATATACTTTTCTTCAGTAGTAGATAATGAAACTGAGTTATGTTTCTTACTACACCATGATACTAGGGAATTTCCAAGTAAATGACATGTTCCAGATGTGCTCTTTCTGTCTAACTTGCATCCAGCAAAGTCAGCATCTGAATAACTTATTAAATAAAATGATTGTTCTTTTGGATAAAACAAACCTAAATTTTCAGTATACTTAAGATATTTTAAAATACTTTTAACAGCAAGTAAGTGTAACTCTTTAGGGTTAGCTTGAAATCTAGCACACATACATACACTAAACATAATATAAGGTCAACTAGCAGTAAGATAAAGTAAACTCCCAATCATACCTCTATAATTAGTTTGATCTACTTGTTTACCAGTTTCATCAATATCCAATTTACAGGTGGTACTCATAGGTGTATCACTTCCATTAATACTATCCAACCCAAAACGTTTTAATAAACCCTTTTTATATTTACTCTGGTTTAAAATAATACCATCTATAGTTTGAATGATTTGAAATCCAAGAAAGTAGTTAAGCTCTCCCATTAAGCTCATTTCAAACTCATTTTGCATAACCTTTGAAAAATCAGTACATAAAGAATTTTTCCAAGATCCAAAAATAATATCATCAGCATAGATTTGTACTACTAAAACATCTTTTTAAATTCTTTTTATAAAAAGAGTGTGATCAACAATTCCTTTTGTAAATCCTTTTGAAATTAGAAAATTTGTAATTCTTTCATACCAAGCTCTTGGAGCTTGTTTTAAACCATATAATGCTTTAGAATGTTTAAAAACATCATTTTGAAAGTGAGGATTTGAAAAACCAGGTGGTTGTTCTACAAAAACATCTTCAACAATAAAACCATTTAGAAAATCACTTTTCACGTCCATTTGATATAACTTTAAATTCATATGTGATGCAAAGGCAAGTAAGATCATAATTGCCTCTAATCTAGCTACAGGTGCAAAGGCTTCCTAATAGTTAATTCCTTCTTCTTGATTGTAACAATGTGCAACATGTCAAGCTTTGTTTCTAATGATATTTCTAGATTCATCAACTTTGTTTCTAAACACTCACTTTGTGCCTATGGTCAAAGTGTCTTTAGGTCTTTCTACTAATTCCCAGACTTTATTTCTTTCAAATTGATTTAGTTCTTCTTTCATAGCTGTTACCCAAAATTCATCATTGATAGAATCATTGATATTTTATGGTTCTAACTGTGAACGAAAAGCTTGATGTTCAACCTGATTTCTTAGAGAAGCTCTAGTCTGTGTTCCTCTATCAAGATTTCCAACAATAGCATCTAAAAAATAGTTCTTTAGAATCCTAGTTGGTCTTGAAAAGGTAGGGATAGAGATTTCAGGTTCATCAACAGGTTGAGAGTCAACAGAAGCATGTTCTAGAAAATTTCCAGAACTGGATGTTTTAACTATAGGTCCACTGTCTTTATCATTAAGGTTCAAAACAGAGAGATCATCTTCAACATTTTCAAGAGAGGTCTTAGGTTCATGTGGATTAGTTTCATCAAATTTGATGTGAACAGATTCCTCCACACATTTGGTTCTCTTATTGAAAACTCTCTAAGCTTTACTAAAAATAGAGTAACCTAGGAAAATTCCTTCATCACTCTTGGATGCAAACTTATCAACATTATCTTTAGTATTAATAATAAAGACTTTGCAACCAAAAACTCTGAAGTAGTTAACCTTAGGTTTCCTCTGCTTCCACAACTCATAAGGGGTCTTCTTAAGAACAGGTCAGATCAAGACTCTATTGATAATATAACATGCTGTATTGACACCTTCAGCCCAAAAATAAATAGGTAGGTCATACTCATTGAGCATGGTTCTAGAAATTTCATGAAGGGTTCTATTCCTCCTTTACACTACACCATTTTTCCGAGGTGTCTTAGGGGCAGAGAAATTGTGATTATAGCCATTGTGTGATCAGTAGAATTCAAACTCATGATTTTCAAACTCACGACCATGATCACTTTTCAAAGTTTTAATCATAAGTCCACTAAGGTTCTCTACAGACATGGAATATTTAACAATGTAAGAACAAGCTTCACTTTTGTGAGCTAGAAAATATACCCAAGTATACCTAGAATAGTCATCTACTAGAACATATACATAGTGCTTCCCATTTAAACTAGAAACTATAGAAGGTCCAAAAAATCCATGTGAACCAACTTGAGAGGTTAATAAGTTTACACTTCTTTATTTGATTTGAATGAAACTTTTTGTTTCTTTCCCCTTTGACAGGGATTACAAACTTTATCTGTTGGGAAATCACGTTTTGGTTGGTCTCTATCTAGGTTCTTCCTAGAATGTTTTCTGAGTGAATGTACATTGCAGTGTCCTAATATTCTGTGCCAGAGCCAAGACTCTTTATGAAAAGCAATTAAACAAGTAATATTTTGCGTAGCTAAAGAATTTAAATCAACAGCATAAACATTTTCATTTCGCAAGGCAGAAAATACTAATGCATTTTTAGAATAAACATTACAATAATCATTTTCAAATTTAACTTTGAAACCATCATCACATAACTGAGAAATACTTAGTAAATTATATTTAAGTCCATCAACAAATAGAACTTTAGAAATTAATACTGAGTCAGTGTTACCAATCTGGACTAAGCTGATGATTTTCCCTTTAGAATTATCACCAAAAGTGACAAAACCTCCATCAACTCTGACTAACCTTTTAAAGAATGAGAAGTCTTCTGACATATGTCTTGAACATCCACTGTCCAAGTACCAGGTCTTTCTAAAGGATCTCTTTAAGTAGGTTCCCTACAAAATAGATTTAGACAGGAAATGATTTTGGTACCCAGATTTTCTTAGGTCCAGACATGTTAGACAATAAAAGTTTAGGTACCCAAATTTGTCTTATGGGTCTCATAGAATTTGTAGAATCAACAAATTTGGAAAGATAAACATTATTAGATCTATAACTATGAATATAACTAGTTGAAGCATATGAACCTCCAGAATTATAACTATCTACATTTTTTCCAGATTTAGAAATAAATTTAGTTTTGGTAATTTTTCTTTGTCCAGGTTGGTATCCAATGTTAGTAGTATATCTAGGTGCAATATGCTTACCTAGAATTTTAGTAAGAGTATCTTTTTCATTTGTGAATTTTTTTAAATCCTTCCTAAGTTGCTCATTTGAAAATTTCATTTCAGTGTTTTCTTTAAGTAACCGAGCATTCTTTTCAATTTCTATGTCAAGATCAGATTTATGATTAACAGTTAAAGCATACTGTTTCTTTAAACCTTTGTATTTTTCTTTCAGCTCATTACAGGTTTCTTCCAACATGTCACAGTATTCAATTAATTCAGATTTTGACATATTTTCAGAGTCAGAATCATCTCCAGAATAATAAGAATTTAAAGGAGTTTTAGATGTTTCCTCAAAGGTGTTTGTCATAAAACACATGTTTGCCTTATTTCTTATTTCAGTTTCAGAAGAATCATATTCACTGGATCTATCTTCAGAAGCACTCTAAGTAGCCTTCATGGATTTCTTATACTTATTATCCTTATACTCATGTTTCTTCTTTTATTTCAGTTTTGGAAAATCTAAATTTATATGTCCTTTTCTCTTGCACTCATAGCAGACAACTTCATCAGATTTGTCATATTCCTTCCAGTCCTTTTTCCAGTGTCTTTTATTGTCATACTTACCTTTGTAATTTGATTTTCTGAAAAATCATCTTTTTCCTATATAACTTCTTAAATCTTCTGGCTATTTGAGCCATTTCTGCATCACTGTCAGATGCACTTTCACTTTCTTCACAGCTTGATTTATCACTTACATCTTGAAGTTTCTCCTTATTCTTTGAAGTAGATGTCTTGAAGGCAACTGACTTCCTTTTTGATTCATCTTCTTCTTCTTTGTTTACTTTAATCTCTTCTTCATACATCATCAACTTACCAATAATATCCTTAACTGGCATTTCACCAATATCACATGATTCTCTAATTGAAACAGAAGTGCCCCTCCATATTTCTGGTAGGCATCTCAAAATTCTCATCATCTGCTCCTTTGATGGAACATCCTTTCCCAGTGAGATCATTGTGTTGAAAATTTCGTTAAACCTAAGATACATATCAGAAATGGGCTCATCGTGATTCATCTTAAAATTATCATATTTAATAGTATAGGTGTTCAATATCATTTCCTTAACGTTAGTTCTTCGTTCTTGAGAAACACTTAAGGTATCCCAAATTTCATGTGCAGTCTTACAAGCAGATATTCTATTAAATTCCTCATCACCTAAAGCACAATACAGAGCATTCATAGATTTGCAATTATTATTATAGCTTGTCTTAGTAGCTTCATTCCATGTAGATCTAACAATAGTAGGAATTTTATATTCTGATTCAATGGCAGTCCAAATATCAAAACCCATGCTTTCTAAATGAATTTTCATCTTAATCTTCCACTGAGCATAGTTGTTTCCATTAAAAAATGGTGGTTTATTAGTAGAAACACCTACAAGTCTGTTATCCATGATAACTAGGTTAAAATAACAAATTTAAATATATAAAAATTTAGAAATAACAGAAATTTTAAGAACATTAAAATACAACTAAAATCAAAGTTGAAAAACAGAGTACATCAGAAAATAGTTTAATTCCTCTGATACCAAATGTTGGTCGGAGTGGACACTCAATAGGGGGGTTAATTGAGTTCCAATTAAAATTTATGTTTAAAAATCATTTACCAAATTCCCCCTAAATAAAACATATAATTAAGCTGTAGTGAATTTATATCAAGGTAAAGGTTCTGTTAGGTTCTCAAGGGATTGATTATTTCCCAGTTAATCAAATCAGAAGAGTTGATTAACTTTTGAAACTAACTTACTGATTTACAACTAATATAAACACTTGCGAATTTAATTATCAAAGTGACTTTAAAACAGTTTTTGGTTTTAATGTAGTTTGCAGTAGAATAAAAAATAACTTTGAAAAGAAATAAGCACATCAGATATAACTAAGAGGTTCAGTCTTAAGCTGAGACTTATTACTCTCAAAACTTTATATAAAATTGATCCACACCCTGGATCGAGGATTACAATAGTATACAACTATCCAGTTCTAAGACCTCTACCACTATTATTCGTGGTAACAAACACAACAGAAAACCAGTTGTCCAAGTCATGCACGACCTCTACCACTATCCCAGTGGGAAATAAAGGATGTAAGAGTTGAGTGAGGATTTACAGATCCTCCAGTTAAAGTACAGGAGATAGTGTGTGTGTGAAATACAGTAGATGACACACACTGCTCGAAAAGTAAATAATAAATCAAAGAGGCAACGATTTAGAGTTTAGAATGGCTATAGTGATTGCAGTGTAGCTCTGGACTCCTTTGGATTGATCAGAATTGGTTCTGAGTCCTATTCTTGTTTATGTATGGAAAACAGAGTGTCGTCTGCTTCCTTGACTTCCAGGTGTACAGACAGAGGAGAAAGTAGTCGATGAAGTTCTTGTGTGGATGTTCTCCTTCTCATTCTCAGTTCTTTTTGGTATGCATGAATGTATGATCTCTTCATGTAAGTTTAGTCGTCTCTTTTCATGCACACTTTTTAGCACCTTCATATTTTTGTCACGCTCTTATTTGTTTTCCAAAAAAAACTCTCTTTTAGCAGCAAAAGAATCTCTTATTTAAAGCATGAGCTCCGGAAACAGAAGTGATTTCCTTTTTTTGGTACGAGGTACGGTTCCCTAATATCCAACGACACACAATATATAAATGTCAGTGTATTAGAATATACCTGATATGGCCGTTGGTTAGATTAAATAATGATGAAAAATTAAAGCAGCATCGGGTTCTGTCTCTGGAATGGTAGCTTTGGATATCGGTAGCCCTGTGTATCGGTAGCTTCTTGTGTAACGGTAGCCCTTTGTGTAACTGTAGCCTTTCCATCAGTAACCCTTCTATCGGTAGACTTCATGTCAGTCGGTAGACATTGGTAGCGTTAAGCTTTACTGCATCGGTAGCGGTAGGCTTTCTTGTATCGGAAGCTGTAGACTTGTCTTGTATCAGTAGCGGTAGACTTATCTGTATCAGTAGCGGTAAGTCCCTATCGGTAGCTTCCTTGATGTATCGGTAGATTTTGATGTATCGGTAGACTTGTGTAATGGTGACTAATATGTACTGGTAGCTCTCACATAGCAGTAGACATAACTGTATCAGTAGCTCTATTCTGTTTAAGCATTTTATTGGAAGAATGAGTTAAGTGAGAGTATACATACATCCAGTAACCGAATGTCTAATACTAAACATAAAATAATAGAGCATTTCTTAACCAAATTCTTTGATTATAATATAATTATCATAACATATAAATATGTGTCTGAAGTACACAAATACTAAAGTAAGTATTTATCCACAATAAGAATCATCAAACTATAATTAAGCAATATTGAGATTATCAACATATAATAAAGAATAATTGGTATTATCAAAATATAGTAAAGCAACTAGATTCCTAGAGGGTTCAACAACTAATATTGTTGGATCCAAAAAAATGTTGGTACCAAAGTCTGTTTTTATTTCACTACTTTGTAGGTAGGATTCTTAAAGAGATCCTGTAAAAGATTATGGTACTTGGATATTGGGATTTCAAGACACATGATATGGGACTACTCATGCTTCAAGAACTTAAAAAATTATGGTGGATATGTCACCTTTGCTGACAATGCCAAAGGAAAAATCATCGGCCTTGGCCAAATCGGTAACTCTAACTCAATTTTAATTTCCAAAGTAATTTTTTTTGATGGATTGAAATATAATATTCTTAGTATTTCACAACAATGTGATTATGTATTTCATGTTAAATTTAAAAATTATGGTTGAAAATTTTTTATTTCTAAAAATGAATTAGTGTTTTTTTCATTGAGAAATGAAAATGTATACTCTGTTAACATAGAGTCTTTAGTTTATCAAAATGATTCATGTTTAAGTGTATTTCACAAAACAAAACTTGGCTTTGGCATAGGAGACTAGGAAACTATAATATTCACTCTATTATAAAACAAACAGAAAGATTTTAGTCAAAGATTTACCCAAACCCATTTTTCTAAATGATAAAGTGTGTAATCATTGTCAAAAGAGAAAGCAACACAAAATTTCCTTCAAACCAATGAAATAAGTGTCAACTTCTAAACCTCTTGAATTGGTTCACATGTATTTTTTTAGACCATCTAGAGTTTCTATTTTAAATTGGAATCACTATGTTTATGTTCTTGTAGATGAGTTTTGTAGATAAACTTGGACTTTCTTCTTGTCTCACAAAAGTGAAGCATGCTCTCATTTCATCAAATACGATAAAACTGTAGAAACCTGTAGTGGAATTATAATTGAATCATTAAGAACTGATCATGGGAGTGATATTGAAAATAAATAGTTTGAGTCCTTTTGTTTACAAAATGGCTATAGTCATAATTTCTCTGCCCCTAGAACATCTCAACAGAATGGAGTTATAGAAAGAAGAAATAGAACCTTGGAAAACATTTCTAGAACCCTACTTAGTAAATATGAATTAACTATTTATTTTTGGGCTGAAGCTATAAATACATCATGATATATTATTAATAGGGTGTTGATTATACCCATTCTTAAAAGAACTCCATATTATTTATAGAACAATAGAAATCCCAAAGTAAGATACATAAATATTTTTGGTTGCAAAGTTTTTATCCGTAATACTAAAGAAAATATTGATAAATTTTAATCCAATAGTGATGAAGGAATTTTTCCAGGATTTTCAATCTTTAGTAAATCCCATAGAGTGTTTAATAAAATAACTAAATGTGTGGAAGAATCTGTCCACGTAAAATTTGATGAAACAGATCTACATGATCTTAAGACCACCCTATAAAACCTAGAGGATCATGTGTCATATCTGTACATTAATTCAAAATCCTCTAACCATCCTATAAAGGATATGTAAAAACTTCCAGTTCTGTAAATTCTTTAGATTTATGTCATAATGTACCTGAACCTATTGAAGAACTATAAATCATTAGTCCTTCTTTTTCTATAGTTTTTTGAACTCTTAAGAACCATCCTTTAGATGTTGTTGTAGAATATTTAGATAAAGAAACTCAAACAAGAGAAACTCTTAGAATCAGGTTAAACATCACGTCTTCTTGTCGCAACATGAACCTAAAAACATTAAGGATGTTATCAATGATGAATTTTGGGTGATGGCTATGCAAGAAGAACTTCATCAGTCTGAAAGGAACAAAGTTTTCTAACTTTATGACAGACCTAAAGACAAATTTACCATAGTAACTAAGTGGGTGTTTAGAAATAATGTAGATGAAGCTGGTAACCTAGTTAAAAAATACTAGATTGGTTGCACAAGGCTATAGTCAAGAAGAAGGAATTGACTATGAAGAAACCTTTTCTCCAATATCTAGACAATAAGCCTTCAGAATTATTCTTTTTTTAAGTTTCACATATAATTTTTAAATTATATCAAATGGATGTTAAAAGTTCATTCCTAAATGGGTATATATCTAAGGTAGTTTTTGTTGAGAAACCCCATGGTTTTACAAATACTCATTTTCCAAATCATGTTTTTAAAATATTAAAAGCTTTATATGGTTTAAAAAAAGATCCAATAGCTTGGTATGAGATATTAAGTACTTTTCTTATATCCAATGTTTTTTTAAAAGGAATAGCTGATCCTACCCTTTTTATAAAACGAATTTCTAATGATTTTTTAGTAGTTAAAATTTATGTAGATGGCATTATCTTTAGATCTTCAAAAAAATCTTATGTATTGAATTTTCTAAAATGATGCAAAAATAATTTGAAATTAGTTTAATGGGTGAACTAAAATTCTTTCTTGGATTTCAAATAATTCAAAATAATGATGGTATTATTTTAAATCAAAGAAATTATATTAGATATCTTATAAAATGTTTTGTCTGAGATTGCACTAAAAGTAGTGACACTCCAATGAGTACTACATGTACGTTGGATCTTGATGAAGATGGAAAATTTATTGGTCAAACCACTTACAGATGAATGATTGTAAGCTTAGTATACTTAACTGCTAGCCATCCTGAAATTGTGTTTAGTGTATGTATTTGTGCTCGTTTTCAAGCAAACCCTACGGAATCTCATTTAACTGATGTGATGAGAATTTTCAAATACCTCAAGAATACACCCAATCTAAGACTATTCTGTCCTAGAGGAAAATCATTTGAGTTAGTTAGCTATTCTAATGATGATTTTGATGATTTTAATTTAGAAATAAAAATAACATCTGGAACATGCCATTTTTTAGGCATGTCACTAGTATCATGGTGTAGTAAGAAACAAAACTTTGTTTCATTATCTACTGTCGAAGCTGAGTATATAGCTGCTGGTATTTTTTGTGCACAAATTTTGTAGATGAAACATACATTAATATGTTATAGATATCAATTCAGGCATGTACCTATAAATTGGGACAATACAAGTGCTATTAACATCTGAACAAATCTTGTTTCAAACTCTAGTACAAAACATATTGATGTAAGACATCACTTTTTTAGGACAATTATCAAAAAGGTAAAATCACTTTGGAATTCATTTGAACTGAATATCAACTTTCTGATATATTCACTGAACCATTAAATTCTGAAATGATAGATTACATCATATTTGATTTGGGAATAATAAATCTTAAGTAGTAAGTGTACTGTTTCACAACTTACTGTTTCACCGTTTACAGTTTCACAGGTCACTGCCATATGATTACTGTATGACTCTAACAATTCTATAAGTTTACTATCTTAAAAGTGGATTTTCCATGTTTACAGTCTCATAGTTATTAATCCTCTCGGTTACAGTCTGACACAACACTATTTCAAACCATACGGTCACGCCATTTAGAAGTCCCGCAATAAAGATGACACCATGAGCACATGATCCTCATCCCGGTTGGTGAGGACTCGGTAGGTGCTTCCAAGAGACCCAAGATCAAAACTGGGTGGAGGCGTATTTTCAGGGGTACTATAGTAGTACTATAGCAGGCATTATAGCATGTATTTTTTGGTACTGTAGTGGGCACTTTAGCAGGTATTGTTCAGTACTGTAGCAGTTAGAACTATTCATCCATCTGGTCATTTGGGCCACCGTTTTGGTCCTCAGGTCCTTCAAGGCTTTCGGTCCACCCAAGGCCTTTGGGCTAGTTGATTATCACAGCCTTCGGGCCACCTTAAGGCCTTTGGGCCACCCCATGGAATTCGGGCCACATAAAATAAAGATTTACCAGTCAGACTACAAGGGATAAGGCTTCAGAGGAGGATTCAGAGCAGGCACATTCACTGGAGTAGAGCTAACCGGAATTGGAAGAACGAGAGGGTATGACTTTTTCATCGGTACCAGGCCTATGTAGCATTGCATAGGACAGCTAGCTGACCAGCCCTGTGAAGGTGGAGTGTTGATATCATGATATATGCTGGGGAGGATCAGTTATAAGTTGTCTATCTTGGTGATTTTTCTAATACCTACGGGTCATGTAATTATCTCTAAGCCATCAGGCCTTTTAAAGGTTCCACATCACCCCTTGAAAGGTGGATTATCAAAATAATAAAAAAATAAAGGCCTTTGGGCCATTCCAACATGAAACAATGTTACAGTCTCACTGTGAAAAACTGTTACACTCTCACCGTGAAAACCTATTACAGTCTCACAATGAAAGTATGTTCTGATCTCACTGTAAAGACACTTTATCCTTTTATTTACATATTATAACTTTTATCACGGTAATTAATTATTTTATTCTTATAATTTCCCGCACCATAAATGATAAAATCAAAATAATTTTCACTCCTTTATTCACTAGAGATCTCTTCTCTCAAACTGTAACCCCTCCTTCATCCATTCTCTCTCTCTAGAACCTTCGTTGAATTCCCAGAATGAAATGTTCATCCTAATCAACTCTTTAGAAGCGCTGATCAAAGAATATGATGAAAATAGCACCAAATATAGCACCTGAAGTTCCTTTGAATATGAAACTGGTGAATAGAATAGTGGTACATGAAAGGGAAATTTTCTCTATATGGGTTCAGTCAATTAAGTCTTTAGTGTTGAAATTACTACAATAGAAACGATGGATGCATTTGTTTACAAAAGAGGAATGGTCGATATACCCAAAGCTAGTCGCTCAGTTTTACCTGATCGTTCAATTCTATTCTGATATGGAAGATGTTTTTGTTGTGAGAAGCTAGATCAATGGCCAATGATGTAATTTTTCTTTGAAGTTATGGGATTATTGCCTAAGGATACCTCATGAGGGTATTTTTTAGGACTACCAGAGAGGTCCTCCTCCTCCAAGTGAGATCTTTATTCTTGAAGAATCCTTTAGAAGATTCCCTAACAATGAGAGAAGGAGAAGAGCTATATCTGCTGATCAAGATGGTGAAAATAGACTTTTGTTTATGTTTTTTTAGAATCTGATCAGTCCAAAAAAAGGTGATTTTTCTACACTCAGGTATCAGGATGTATTTTTGATACATCTAATGAATAATGGACACAAGATTAACCTATTCAGGTATGTTATACATCATATGTGTGAGTTTATAAAGACAACCTCAATGTCGACCACCCTATTCTACTCATGGTTAATCCCTACTATGATTCATGCTAAAGGGTTGGTTGGGCCAGATGAAGAATTCATTAAGGACTATGAATTTTCTACCTCTCAAGTGAATGTCAAAAGAATGAAAATCAGTTGGAATCTGTAGAGAAGGTCATGGGTAGAGGATAATGATAGGGTCTATGAAAATTTCAACCCGGTTGAGCATTCTTCAAGACCAAAGGACATCTCTAATCCTGGTTTGGAGCCAGATGAAATATGTGATTATCATGTTGAGGAAGAAGAATAAGAGGTCGTTTCAGCTACAGGGAAAACTGTTCTGGATAAGGAAGGCAATGAACATTCTCTTCAAGTCTTACTTGAGAAGTAAGTACATGTTCTTGAAGAAATTGTTAATCAAGAAGAGGAAACTACCTCTAAAAAAGAATCTATTATTGTTGAAAGGGAAATGATTGTTTTGGAAGAACATTTAGAAGAAGATCATTCTCTTGAGAGATAATATTCTCTTTAGGTACACCAAGAGGAACAAGTTTTTGATGAGATTATCCCTTATATTGAAGATAGAATGGGGAATGCCTTTCAATTGGATAGAAAAGAAATGGGTGAAGATATTGGGGATGAAATTTTGGAAATAGATCAAGGATCAAAATATCTTAGTCCTATAAGAGATGCACATGTTGAGTGGGAGAAACACCCAAATTTGGAAAGTGTTTTAGTGCCAAATCCAGTTGATCCAGGCATTATGGATATGTGGTATAAATTCCATAGCTATATTGATGTGAATGATTCCCATGAAGTCTCAGTTAAAGGTATAGACCTATCTACTATATTTTGATTGAAATTAGTCTCTGATCTTTTCTCTGTAATGAACTATGAGCCTGTCTCAGCTCCTATCCCTGAACATTCACAAGAACCTTCTACCTTAGTAAGTAAGGATGATTTGAAAGCCATTGAAGCTAGTTTTTTTTGCTAGAGTTAAAAATCCTTTGAACACTCAACTTAGTCCTATGAAAAACTTTATTAAAAGAGATGATACCCTGATATTAGAAAAGATCATTTGGGAGATTTAGCCAAAATGATTCATGAAATTCAAGAATTCATAGTTGAGAACAAATAGTTAAGTGATTAACTGAAGTCTCTCAGTGGTATGGTCGAAGATATGTAGAGAGTGCTGAAATCTTGACCAGAACATGTTTCTCATCCTGTTGAGGATGTTGGTATTCATATTCCACATGAATCTACCTACCAGATTCAAGCTAACATAACTTCTTTAGCTGACAAGGTGGATGAATTAAACAAGAAAATATTTCAAGAAATTTCTGATATCATTATTGGTCTTAACAAGTTGACTGATGAGTATAAGGGTTGTCTTTAGAAAGTTATGATTCAACTATTGTCTCTTACATTAGCTATTACAGCTTCTAGGGCCTCTGGGCAGTCATATCAACCCTCCTTGGACAGTGATCTTCTCAAAACAGTTGTTAAGGAAGAACTCTAATCAGTGCTTAGTGGTTTTCGCAAAGAGTATATATCTGTGGTTTCCAATAATATTGACATAGTTCTTGATCTGGTAAGAATTCATTCCAAGATTTCCAATGATTTTCAAGAATAAATTACAAAGAAGAAATATTTTTACTTCAATAGGATTTTCTATAATCATGATATGACAAACCATTTCAAGTAACTTGTAGAGAATCTAAAAATCCCACCTGACACTCAAGATTTTAAAACTCATGTTCAAAAGCTGAAGGATTTCACTCCTTTGTTGGACAAGTTCATGGAGAGTTGGTATGACATTGAGAAAGTGATTTAGTATGGTGGTGAGATTATTTTTGACATCATCAAGATTTTGGGGCCTTATCTTCATGTGCAATGCACTACTATTGTAGCTCCTACATCAGCAACCTTAAGACCTGGTTCTCCAACCTTCTCATCCATTTACCTTGCCTCTACCTCTATGTTCATCTCTCAGGCTCTGAGTCTTATCAAACTTGTTATCCTAGGACAAAAATGGCGCTAGTCATCCATTGTACCTACCTTGTCCCCTTATATTTTTAAAGGTCTCCCTCTACCTTCTTTGCCAGTTGGTTCACTTCCTTCTACAACTTCTACCTATGCTCCTGTGTCTTCTAGTGATGTTGCTTCAAAGGGAAAAGAGAAGATATATGGTGCTTTATAAAAGTGAACCATATCTTTTGATAGGGATATTCCTGTCTTTTTGTTGCTTATTGATTGTAATGACACCTTTTTCTCAATATAATACACTTTTAACTTTGATTGCCTCCTCTCTTATTTAATTTTTTACTCTTTTTTATAATAACAAAAGGAGGAGAGACATGCACTCTAACTGCACACTAAGAGAGATACACATTCCCTAAGAATATATATCTCACTCACATGATTTTTGATCATCAAAAAGGGGTGATTTTTGGTCTCCACATGTGTTAATCATGTTTTAATGGTCAAAAATACTCTACATTTTATAAATATTTTCAATCATGTTTAATATATCTCAAATCAAGTGTACAGATGGTTGGTTTCTTTATGCTTTAAATAAACCTATCTATGATCTTAATTACTATAAATTAAGTTTCATTATTGTAAACTATATTTAACTTTGGTCTATAATGATTTATTTGATTAATGATTAAGTACAATTAATTCTGAAAATACCACTTCTCATGTCTATATACAGATATTTGGCTTTGTTTGAGAAACCATGAGTCGACCACCTGTTCTGTTTTTCTGGAAAATGACCTAGACATCGTGACCATACACCATAACTAGACACTGTGACCTAGAAACCATGACCAGACACTATGAACCAGACATTGTGACCTAAACACCGTGACCCAGACACCGTGACCCGACATCGTGACCTAGACACCATGAACCAGAAATCGTGACCTAGACACCGTAACCAGTTTCAGATCTTTTTGAATTCTATGACATCGGTTCCTTGTTAAGACACCTTTTGATGTTTTGAAAAAGACCATACATTGTTATCCTAACACTGCATCGGTGCTACTGGTTCCTAATCTCAATACAACAATACCATCATAATTCTCTCACTACTCAAAGGAAAACAATGAGATATCATTTCATGGAGACATTATTTCATGGAGACACCATTTCCAAGTGACACCATTTCCAGATAGATTGTGACAGGGTTATTTAATCTATTTTGTTGTTTTCAATTTATTTTCTAATAATAATATTTGAGTCTTTTAAATGCATTTACATAATTATTATTTATGTGTAGACATGTCACCTGACAGTATTATGTATGAGGTGCAGAATACAAGCATCATGTCGGCTCTGACACATGCACTACAAGAATAAAAATAAAAGTGTATCCCAGAAACTAACATTTGAGATCGCAAAGAAGCATGAGCATTCCAGAAGAAAAAGAACTGACACATGCAACAAGATACATCTGAAGAACATATGAATCATTCATGAATCGAAAAGTTGAGAGACTATATATTAGAGTCAAGAGAATCTTCGCAATTCTACTTCCACGAAGAACATGAGCCATGTCTAACTGGGAACGAGAGCATCAGACTTGTGATACACTATTTCTTGCAATAGGACTCAATTCTTTCATTTGCTTCCTCTGAGAAGTCCAGAGGTTCATAGAATAACACTCAAATCGCTTCTAACCTTATCTCATCAACTTTTCTCTTTTGTGTACAATTTTTATCTTTCGAGCAGTGTGTGTGTGTGTATTAAAACACACACTGTCTCCTACACTAAACTGAAGGATACAAGATATCCTTCCTCTCATATATTTTTACACTTATTTACTCCCATGGATAATTGTGGAATAGGTCCCTATTTGACCTGTTAGTTTATACCCATGAAAAACTCTGGAAGAGGTCTTGTGACCCAGACAGTCATGTGCACTATTGTTTACCCCGATCCAGGGTGTCTATCACATTTATTAATATAAACTGCTTGGTGGAATGTGATCCCCAAATGGAGTGGATTAGGAATCATCTTGAGACTGAACCACTTGTTTTATATCCACTGTGCTGAGTAATTTATTTTCCCATGTTTTACTATATAATTCCAAAATAACTAGATTTATTTTCATAGTTAATCTTGGAAAAAGAAATAATTGTTTTTCCTTATTATAATTACATCAAAAGTAATATTAATAACTTATATTCAGATTACTGAGAATTAATCAATCTTCTAAGAAGATATTTAAATATTAAAACTTTTCTAACCATATTACTTTGATTAACTAGGCTGTTTTTATTTTTATTGGGGATCCTTTTAAGAAAACATTTCAAACATAAATTTTTATAGATACTCAATTCACCCCCCCCCCCCTCTTGAGTACTCTACTCTGACCAACACGAATAATTACATTACATGATCACCACTAAATTCATCCTAAAGGGAAATCAAAAACACAGATTCCATACCCTTTCATGACACTTATCTATATAGTTTTTCAAATATTCTATTAAAAATGAACCAATTGTGTGAGGAATTTTTGAAAAAGAAACCAAGTTTAATTCTAAGTCCAAACCTATGTCAAAAAGTGTTAGCCAACCTGATCCCCACATCATGGTCCTTACATCCTTCTTTAAGTCTTCCATCATATAGGATAATCAAAAATATTTTTTCATCATTTAATCATCTATTCAATCTAATAAATTGAAAAATATCATTGATGTATTATGAAAGATTAAGAAAGAAATTAAATGGACCATTTTTTATATTCATGGGATTATCCCATTCACTGAGACCGATATGATTTTCCAATAATCAATTTCAAATCCATCATGCCAATACCATTGGAGAGATAAGAAAAATAAAATTGAATTTTTGAATAATGTAGTCATTAGAAATATTAAATCTGGTGTTAGATAAGTTTGGGGTCCATGTAAATCTAATGACATTAAACAAAGTGATTTCCAGGAAACAACCCAACTTATGCATTTTTCTTATTTTTTTTCTTTGTTGTGTTTCTATGTTTTTTGATAAGTGAATCCTTGTGGGGTTTCCTATGTGATCTAATGCCTCTTTTGTGTGGGATTTAGAAGTTGGATCATTTTATTATTTCCTAATAAAACCAATAACTTCAAGAGTTCAAACCCAACCTTAAATCACACCCAAGTATTATACACATGCATGAATCCAAAAGGATCAATTTCTTATTGAAGGTTCATTAATATCAAACCAAGTTCTTTTATTCCATGATTTCATTTCAAATCACTTTCCCCCCTCTTTAATACAAATTATCAACTCTCTATTTTATTCTCTTTTAATATTGATGGTAGTTTTATTCTATGTTTTTTAGAGTGAAAATCATGGATTTTGAAAAAACAATTTTTTCTTATTTTATGAGAAAACAAATAATTTCAATGAAAAAATATTCATTCATTATACATTCAAGGGATAAATTAAATTCGTAATCATAAAATATGGATGTGAAATGATTTTTAATGACTTTATTTTGATTTTAATTCTTTTTTAAGTTCATGAGAATATTTTTTAGAATGTTTGGTTTTCTGATGTGATTTTTCACTACTAACATTTTAATACTTTTAATAAAAATTCCACAATGAAAGTCTATCGTATTTTGGGTGAATGTTTTAGTTCATGGGCCCCTTTCATTATAGCCTATTGTTTGAGGACACTTATTTTAATTTTAGTATCCAAAAAAATAAAATAATGACCACCTATAATAATTTTCATTCAAAATTTATTATGTTCAACACTTTGGGATCATGACTCCCTAGTTTTCTTTCTTAGAGTTTAGATTTACATCTCTATTTTAGAGCATGGAATTGTAAAAAATTATCATGTATGGCACTTTGAGATCATGACTCCACAGTTGTCTTGCTGAGAGTTAGTATTTTCTTATCTATTATGGTTTAAAAAAACAAAAACAAATAAAAAATAAAAATCAGATAAAATTGGATACTCATATTAAGGTTTAATGTGATTCCCACCTAGTGATTCCATGTGTTTACCCTTGAATAAAAAAAATTGGGCCCATGTCTTTCTAGATACACAACACATCAACATGATTAATCAAAATTTGATAAAATGGGGTGATGCATTTGAACAAAGGAATGGGCTTGGGATTATGATATCTGGCGAACCTAGTTTGTGTGAAATTATTTTGATTGGTTTCAAGATTTTTTTAACATTTTGTCTTTTGGTGAAAATTTTATCACAAAATGTTTTTTGAAAAAAGGAATTCAATTTAATATTTTTTTATTTAATTTTTTACTTGGTACTATAAGAAAATGTTTTGGGTGTGTTTAGACACTGAAGTTGACTAATATTAATTTATTTTATTTTAATATTCATCTATTTCAAAATCTGTAAACACTAATTTTAATTTATTTTATAAATTGGACTTCATTTATCATCACATTTGAGAATCATGTTTAAAGTGGAAATTTTCTACCAATCAATCATCTATTTGTTGAAAACATTATATTCAATATTTAAATGTATTGTTTTTTGATATGATTAATCACTTTGTTTGGAATATTTTGTCTTTTAGGACCAATAGATGAATCATGAGGAAAGATGGACATTTTTTTGCAATGAATGCATAAATTTCTGAAAAAAGCATAATTGGACATAGGCCCATCAAGTAAAAGTGGAACCCACAAACTAATCCTAATGAATCTCATTTTATAACTTTAAAAAAATAAAATTATGGGTATAATATCATTGAACTTTTTCCAGTGTTAATTCTGAATTTTTCAATGAGATTAAGAGAGCCCAAGTTGACATTTAATTTGTGGGATAGAGTTAAAGGCCCATAAAATAAACTCATGATTTTGATCATAACATCTGAAAGGAATATCCAATTGGAATTAAATTTGAAAATATATTAGGTTCACATGTAATATCATATTTCTCTTCTACAACCCCTTTATATTTTTTCATCTTCATTGTCAAATCCCAACATCCAAAAGGGAGATTAATCTAGTCCATTTTTTGTCGTCAAAGTAGAAAATTTCAATTTCCTTTGATTTCGCTCCAACCATTTACTATATTAATTAATTAGGAAGGAATTAATTATTAGTGGATCGACTTAAGTCTCATAATATTCCAATATAATGATCTAATGGTGAAGGGATTTAATATTCATGTTATTATTTCAATTGTAATGTTTCTCTCCCATTTTTTAATTGTTAGTTCATTTTTCCCATATAAGTTATTTCAATCACATTAGTTTCTTAACAAAAGTTTTATTTATTCATATTTTTCTTCAATTTTTCTATCCTTATTTAAATCTCGTTGATACCATTTCCTTAGGGAGTGAACCTGTTCAAAATATGTTTTGTGAAATTATTCACACAACAATGGAGTGTTATTTCTTTCTTTGATTTCACTTCTTCAATCCTCTTAAGTCAAGATCCACCTTCAATTGATATTATCACATAAATATAGGGATAACATTTTTTTGGTTTGATTATATGGTGTTTTTTGGGCTATATTGGATTTTATTTTATGTTTTTAAATTCATTAATTCCTTCTTTGGTTTTAGAGTTCCATTCTTTGACTTATTTATTCTTCATATTCACTGAATTTAATAACAACACATTTTAAGTAATAGTATGTTCCAAATACATATATTGTTCATAAAAGTTTTCCTATAAGTGAATTGGTGATTATACTTGTAATTGAGTAAGTATTAAATTAGATAATTATATTAGGGATTTATCTTATTGATTGAATATCTCTTGTACTAGTGAATGGGAAATTAACAAGAAAACAATTTCATACCTTCTTTATATAACAATTATTTATGATTGGCCCATCATATTTAATTGTTTTAATTAATTTCATTGTGTTTCTTGTATTTTTTTAAAATTACCTCATTGGTTCTTAAAATAAAATCAATCCAATTTTTTTACTTCATATCCAATCCTTCCATAAAATTTGAGTGTCTCAAGTTAACTTCTTCATTCCCTTTTTATTAAATCCCTAACCATACTACAATAACCACGTATACCTGTAGGGTAAATTTGGGTCAAACTAAGGATTGGATGGAATATTGAAGGGAGATAATTATGATGAATCTACATGGGATTACAAGCATGTATAAAGCCTTAAAGAAGTTGGTTTGAAACCTCCCTTTGATGATGTGGTCATAGGAATCCAACTTCCATCATAGATACACTAGTTATGGCCAAATAAGTGACTCAACTACCCTATGGGACACATAATAACTTCTAATACTTACCCTATTTAATTTGTATTTCTATATTATTAATATTTATTTTGGTTTTATTATTTCCATTAATTATATTTGAGGCACCCGATTATGTGGAAACCATTTTTTGATAAATCACAAGTTGTTTCTAAGATTACATCACTGACAAGGCCTGAGTCGAGCATCTCACGACATGAACTATTTTCTGGCCTTTTTATACCTTTAAGTATTTCTAACCAATGATTTTTTCCTTATCATCCAAAATATTGGATTTAATAACCGTTAATATTAGTGATAGTACTTCCCACTTTGGGGAACTAATTACTAGTGGTGATACAAGAGCAAGGGCATCCTTCTATTAAGAGGGTGATAAACATAGAAGTGGTGTAAATAGGGGTGCAAGAGGAGGTTCTAATAGTCTATACAACCCTAAATTTGTAATATGAGGATTTTAAGGCTACCAATGTGTGATATTATGATCTAACTTTGGAAATAAATCCCATATAATCCGAAACGATACCTACGCTAAACCGTGATACAAATATGCTTTTATTTTTATTAGAGAACGATATTGTACATGTTGATAATATCAAAGAAATCATTACAGATGTTACTAAAGATAATTGGTTACTTATATATAGATCATGGATATAAATCCATAAAATCTTCACTCAAACCCTGTCAGAGGACTTGATTAGCCATATGGGGTCTCTCTTCCACTACTAGGTGAGTTTTGGTAATGGCGAGGGGGATTCTGATTGGATCAATGTGCTTACCTATGATTTCCTAGTCGTGAAACTATGTGAAGAATGAGATGAATTTATTATAGAATGGTATGTGAATACCTTATAAGGTTCCAAGGCAGTTTGGTTGGATGATAAAGATCCCACATGGATAGATGGGAAAGACGAATAGTACAAGTCCATCAACCCTACTAAGGGAGAGATTATCTACCAGGTGAGGGAATAGTTTGTAGTTTCCAAGGTTGAGGAAGTAGGAGAGGCATCCTTCATGGATGAGTGAGGGAGAAAACAATTTTGGATGGTAATTTGGACTGATGAGGTTCACAACATTTCAAAGTAGGATATGGTAGATATTTCTTAGTGGTAAAAAGATCATAAGGCCACCAGAAAATTCTTGCCAAGCTAGAGCAGTATCTTTCTTAGACTAAGTTATAAGGGTATGTTTTTGTAAATATAGAGAGGATGATGCCTATGGATGTCCCTACTCATCACTATTTTTTAATGTTAATAAATTATTTACCTCAATTCCATGTGTATATATTTTTTTGTTACATCTCAATAATATTAATAATAAGACTAACTATAAATCTCTAAGACCATGTGAATCATAGTCAATAAGAGAAACAAGGGGAAACATAATATTTCTCACTTATATAAGAGTGTTAAATAGAAAAAAATATTCTGTTTATAATGACCCATTGACCACTAATATTTTTATTAAATAGGAATACATTGGTTCTAAAGAGAAGATCATCACAAAAAAACATTCTTCCCCAATAGGCATGGAAATATGAGTAGGGTAACATCTAGGGAGAAGAATTATCTCCAAAAAAATGATGAAATGGATTATGTGACATGAGACATCAAATATATTGATCACAAAGAGGATGGGGAGGCTAATTGATAATGACTATTGACCATGTTTGAAACATGGGCCCCACTATCACAAAACCAAGAGATGGGGTTTAGAAATGATTCTCAATTGATGACTATGTTTGAAACACTATGCTCCTTATGTTTTCTTCAAAATTAATTCAAGGAATGTTCTAGGTATGAGAGGTGAGACAGTTTAGCTACACATTTTCACCATTATAGGAACTCATTCATATGAATCATTGGGGTTAACTAAGGAAATGATCGAGTACAGTTCATTTTTGTTTTCATTAAACAAATTTTTATCTTAAAACATTAATGGGGAATATATGAATGAGTTATGTTTCTATCCATCTCTTGAGGAGATCATCTACTTTATTGTTATGTGTTGGTCAAGTATCTCATGTAGTGATGTAGGTAAATGATACTAAAGGGGGCCTGTCACAAGAGGTCCAAAACATTATGGAGTTTTACATATTAAATTGAGGTAGAAGAGAATATAATTTGTTATCTTGATGTTGGATATTGGTTGATATTTTTAAAGTCATACAGTGAGGATGATGTGTCATATATTCTAGCATCATAGGTCTAGGACATGTTTCATGAAGTTTAGCATCTTATAACAGATAAATATGAACTAACATGAATAACATCAACCTTATAAATGCACTAAGATTAATGACATGGTAACATGGAGGATATTGGATCATGGAGGACCTTGTGAAATGGGGGAAGTGGGTAGGGATTGGCTATCAATTCTTTCATAACCCTATGGTTCTATAATCACTATGATGTTTTTATCGGGGCTTTGTTATGAGACTCATGGATTTTGACCCTTTTAAAATTGCACACTTATTTTATCCCAATGAGTAGGGTTGATTTGCATAGTGTAATAATGATTTTTTTAGGAATATCTATGTATGTTTTAAACATTATAGACATTTATGAATCATTCCATGGGTATTTTAGGGTCATTCCCATCATTTCAGGTTGGGAAAAATTTATATTTCATTTGTGAGTATTTTTGGTCACAATATAAGGTCATAATACATGGACCAAGGTTTCGAGTTTAGATATGTAGAGCTTAGAACCAAAGAATTGTGTATTATAGGGTGGTTTCTATTCCATGGTAGGGAGAATGAGCCTCATATGAGTTATGAGAAAAGGATCACTTGTACCAAACAACCATTTCTAAATCAAGTTTGAAACATTTTATAGTCATGATGTTTGGACCAGGGCTACTAGTATAATACATAAATATTATACCATTTAAAGAGGAATTCATGGTAGAGAGGGAATTTATATCCAATCATGGGGACAGGTCCAAGGAGTCCTAATAACACATAATTTTTCACGATGTTTGATTTCTCAATTACCAAACAATTTCTATCTATGAGTTACAAAACCATGGTGTCAAAAGAGGCACCACTTTTCAATATTTATTGAGGAATTCCAAAAACATGACATCAGATAAGAAGATACTTAGATTTAGTCATGATAAAGGATATCAATACATCAATATGTATCCCACGAAATAGGGAATCAAACCATGGGTATTTTAGGGAGGTGGCCTGGTAACAGACCATCACCAAAAGGTGATGTCTCCACTTATGAGTATGTGTAGAGGTAGACACTATAAAATGAATAATAACATAAAATACAGACCATATATGGGTGATTTAACATAGAATAATGTTATGATGTGTGCACCAAAAGGAAAATATATTATGGTTGTAGATCACATATCAAAAATGGGAATCCATGATAGGTTTATGTATTGTGGGAGAGAACACTAATTGGACATAAAAAGTGGTCCAAGGGGGAATCATGCCAAACAAAAAAATTTAAAGACAAGTTACACATATATTATGGTCATTATTCAAGGATAATAAGGTGTCTCGGTGCATCTGGGCCATGTGGGTCTAGACCCTACCATGTCTCCTAAGCCCACATGAACTATACTCAGTGTGGAAAAAAATGAATTTTATAGAGCCCCTCTTGTCACATTATTTTGAGAAATAATAGAAAATAAAAGGTATGATATGGTTATACCAAAAACATCAACATGTTTAATTAATATCTGAGAATGCATTGAGGAGTAACACCAATGGTGTCACAATTTCACCAGAATAAAGAGTGGTGGAAGGAATGTAAATCAATACATCTAAGATAAGAACCAAATAGAAGAGTGAATAATTGTTGAGAAATTAGTACTCAAAATTTTCTAAATAATGGTTTCAAACAACGTCAATAATGAATGGTGTCACGACCCGTCCTCGGGGCCCGTGCCGTGACTACCCCAAGCCCGCCTTCCATAGTCCAGGGGCTGGCGACTAGCACCAAAGGCGTAAATCCTGATAACTGTTAAGGCATTGCCTTTATAAAAGTAAACTAAACACCACAGAGTACAAGCGGAAGTAAAACATTGAGTACAAAAGAATGTGCTGAAAAGTAAATGGGCCAAAATACAAACCCAACTGAAATTACAACTACAACTGAACAAAAGTACAACAGAAAATACAATAGATGAAAGAAAGGAAGTATCTCCTGGGTCGTCCTCCTCGGATCCTACATGAAGGGTAGGTACAGATAGCGCAGCTCTTGGATCGTCCACCACGGATCCTACCTGAAGGGTAGGTATAGATAGCACAGCTCTTCAATGCTCTCACCCTTCAACCTCCTCCGTGTGTCTTCTTGCCGTGAAGTCCACCTCCAAATACTGACTCATCGGGTGGTCCACCTCTGGGTACCGTCTAGTCCTTGAACACTCGGCCTCCTTCCGCACTGCCCATCGTCTGCAACCAACACAACAAGGTGCGGGCATAGCCCGTGCAGGGGTGAGTATAACGATACTCAGTTGGGACCCCGATACCCTCAAGGTCTCCCCAAAACCAACAAGGATAACCACAAATAAGATCTCAACAGATAACCTCTACTTAGGTATATGCACATACATATACCTAAGTTATCAAGTAACCCATCTCAATCATGAGGAAACACAAAGATCATGACATCAACGGATAACCACTACCCAGGTATATGCCCATACATATACCTATGTTATCAAGTGACCCACCTCGATCATGAGGTAAACACAAAGGTCAAGTCTCAGCTCAAACCAGTATTTTCATTATCGAAATTATAACTACGGAAGAGCCACGTCTCTAGAGTATATAGTGGTCATGTCACGACTCTGAGGTACTACTCATTAACCTAATACTACTGAGGTACTCCTCCTGTCGAGTACTGTGGGCCTGCTACTACAACCAAGCGCTTCCCACCATGGGTCTGCCGCTGCAACCAAGCACTCCCCCTCATACCCTCAAGAGGTACTCCTTCTGTTGAGTACCGCAGGTCTGCCGCTACAACCAAGCGCTCCTCCGATGTGGGTCTCCCGCTACAACCAAGTGCTCCTCCGCCATGGGTTTGCTACTACAACCAAGTGCTCCCCACTGGGCTATCCGAAACATGCCGAGTCAATCAGTCAAGCAGTCGTCAGGTCTCAGCCGGCTACACGGTCTCCGTACTCCGCACGCTCATCTCCGGGAGGGTACGCTCCACGAGCTACTAGTCTATACTACAAGTATCACAAAGTTCCACGAAGAAGTATCTCAAAGGACTGCCCCGTCACAGGGGTCTCAACGCAATAGACGGCGCGTCAATCGGACACCCGGTCTGTGAGTTACTAGCCTTTTCATCCCTGGGGCCCAGTTGGTTTTGTATGTGAACCAATCCGGACATATCTCAACTGTACCCCGGACTCTCATAGGATAAACTCATAGGGACAGTTTCTCCACGTGATCACCAACGCCGCTGACAGTTCGTCAAACGAACGTCCAGTCTGAAAGTTATCAGCTTTTCCATTCCAGGGGCCCGGTTGGATTTCGGTGCAATCCAACCTAGGCACTATCCAACTGCATCCAAAACTCAAGAGAAGTATGCCAAAAGTTATGTCTCGTCAAGAGGAAATCCATGAGACAGACGGCGTGTCAATCGGACGCCCGGTCTGTGAGTTATTGGCTTTTTCGTTCCAGGAGCCCGGTTGGTTTCATGAGCGAACCAACCCGACCATACTCCGATGAGATCCAAAACTCGAGCGGAGTAAGCCAAAAGTTATGTCTCATCGTGAGGAATCCAACAAAGTCGACGGCACGTCAATCGAACGTCCGGAGTTCAAGATATAAGTGTTTCCGCTCCGAGGGCCCGGTTGGTTTCGTATCCGAACCAACCCGGCTGAACCCAAAGTATTCCGAAACCTTAAGTGCGATATTTCGAAATGACCGTCTCTGTCCAAGGATCACATTGCCGCTGAAGGTGCGTCGATCGGAGGTTTGTAGCCCAAGATGTTGGAAAAAGACCAAAAACGTCCGAAATCGGGGGTCTGGGCCCGGACCGACTCCGCCCAACCCCCCTGGGTCTGCCCGAACCGGGTCGACCCAACCCGGGTCTGGGTCCGACGCGGCCGGCGTGGCCCGGCCCGGCCTGGGTGGCCCGGCCTGGCCTGGGCGTGACCCGGCCCGAACGGCGCGGGCGCGGCCTGGTCGCCAGGCGGGTCGGCTCGGCCGGTTACGGCCGCACGGAGCAGGGAGCGTGTTGCCCCCGCGTGATAGAGCCGCGGCCCCGCGTGGGGCCTCCCTTGCCAGCAGTCGCGGCAGGCTGCTGCGTCCCGCCCTTCGCCGGTCCTGTGTGGTCGCGGGATGGCCGGCCCGCCGCTGTGGCTTCAGCCGCGTCGGTTCTCCACGACGGTGCGCCGGGCGCCGCCACCTTCCGCCGCATGCGCCGCCGTGCCGGCGTGGCATGCCGGCGGGTTGCTCCGCGGACCACCGGATGAGTTCTGGTGGTCGGAAATTCACTCCATCTTCGCCAAAGGCCCTCCCGGGGTCCGTCCTTCACTGCGAGGGCCTCACATCGCACGTGCGGCTTGTTTTGTTGACGTCTGTCGTTTCGCACACCAAGAACGAAGGGGCGGTGGGTTCGGACTTGTTCATTGGTCCACGCCCACCGCGTTAGCAGTTTTAAAATATTTCACAACAAAAGTTTAATCATACGTCGCGGGTATAGTTTACAAAGATTTAAATGAAACAAACCCCTACCTTGAGCGTAGCTTGAACGGAGGTTCGTGGAACGAGGATTCGTCGCGGAAAATCCGTCATGGAAAGAGACGTCATGAAAGAAGACGTCATCGGCGTCGCGGTATACGGCGTCACGTAGTTGGTTTCCGAGGACTCGGCATTCTTCATCAGAGATCGATGTGTTCTTCACGTTCTTCGTCGAAGATGAAGAAGTTCCTCATGTTTCTTAGCCTTTTTCTCCCAAAGACTCCACAACAAGAAATCAACCCTTAATAAAATAAGCCCACACTTATTTTATTAACTTGACATTAGTTTGAAATTCAAACACTCACATTAAACACACTTCATTAATATCATAATTTATTAAAACTTATGTTATCAAATTTAATTGTGAGTTGAGGGAGTTAAGGAATGTAAAGGGGTGGGGTTCGTGTGGGCCCCAGCACCCTCATAACCTCCCAAGGGAAGTTGGGTAGTTACCCAACTTCCACCCAAAGCTTAAATCCACTTAGAGAAAATAAAAATTGTAGTTAAATTTTTATTTTATCTTCCATAATTTTTATCAACCTCTCTTGTGAAAACGCAACTCCATAAAAGGTGTTTCTAAGCAATTATCGGCGCTGCGGTTCCATCGGTGCCCTCAGAATTCGATTTCGAGCACCGGTTCAAAAGTTAGAAATACCCGCTCGCTCGTTCACTGAACGTACCCGAGCTAAACTTCGGATAGAAATTCTGGGCACACCAGGCCTCGGAATCAAGTGCCGTCAGAAACTGTGTTCTTGTAAAATCCAAAAGAAAATTAAGAAAAAATTTCCCTTGAATTTTACAAGTCTTTACATCACTCCCACCTCAGAGCTTTACGTCCCCGTAAAGATACATCATAACTAGGGAAACAAAAGTGGGTACTGAGCACGCATTTGAGCCTCCCGCTCCCAAGTGCTCTCCTGGAGATTCTCGTGCTACCATCTTATTCGCACTAGAGGGATCGATCATCCACATAGGACCCGCTCCTGTCGATCCTCGATCTCCACTGGGACCTCCGTAAAAGTCGCCCCATCATCAATGTCCTGCTCCCCATGATCAAAGATATGCATCGGGTCGTGCTCGTATCTCCCCAATTGAGATACATGGAAGTCGTCGTGCACCTGGTGCAATTGAGGTGGGTGGGTCAAGCGGTAAACCACCTTGCCTACCCTGCCAAGGACCTAGAAAGCTCCGTTGAAACTCGGAGTTAACTTGTCACCCCGGCCACATCTCCGTAACTCACATCGAGGTGAGACACATAAGGAAACGTGGTCACCAACCTTGAACTCTAGTGGTCTCCAATACCTGTTAGAACTAAAACTCAAAACGATTGCTACCATGAGGGTAAGGTTGACCGACTCAAGAGTGATCGGTCACACCCTCCTGTGCATGATTTTATCATCTGCTGCCTGGGGTTTCCTTTTCGCTGACCAAGGAAAACTCATCCCGACGTCGTAGTTAAACTACAACCCATTTTCCTAATACTATCAATCTGTGTATGAACTATGATTGCCCAGTCCATACTCAAACCAACGTCGTAAGGCCTCGACGCTGCCACCAAGAGATTCCAACCGAAACTCTCACCTTGAGGGTCTGACCACACTATCGGCGTAAGTGTGATTATCGAGTCTTCTCCCAAGGTATCTCCAGATGTGAGGGTCAAGTCTATGGCTTACCGGAAACTCTGGGTTTGGGACATGATTCGTGGAAGGAAGGAATGATTCGTATCAATGTCTGTTACTACGGCAGCTAGTAGTGAACACAGACTGTCCCCCGAATCATTCTTAGTGCCGTTGGGTCACTCTCCCTGACCGCATGCAGCTACTCTCTTAGCTCTGCCTCCACGTCTGCTGCTTCGCAGACTCATCTCTCCTTTAAGATTCCTCTTATTGAAACATTTAACATGCTCGAGTCTCTAAGACTGGTGTCAGTTTCCCGTTTCTTACTACACGGTGCAGTCTTCATCCATCCCTGAATGATTTGCACCTTCCTTTCCTACGATCTGAAAGAGCTACTAAAATTTCTCCTTTGCCGAAAAGAGAAACTCGGTCTCATCCCCTGGATGAACCACGCCCATTGCCTAATACAGTCAATCCTGACATGAATGATGCATTCATGCCATGGATAACATCGTAAGGCCTCGACGTAACTACCAAGAGATCCAACTGTCACTCTATCCTCCAAGGGTCGAGTCACACTGTCGGCATCAGTGTGAGGTCATTGGGTCTCCTCCAGTAGAAATCTCGAAAGTGAGGGTCAAGTCAACATTCTTAACCGGGACAACTCAGTATCAACCAAACAAAAGGACAGGAAAGAAAACATCACAAAGATAAGTGTCTTTTTATTACTGCAGCTCATAGTACAAAGACACGAATACAACAGCAACATGGAACTAGAAGTACAAGGGAAATATCCACTAGTTCCGCTCATGTCCACCTACTCCTGGAGCTATAATGCCTTGTCCACTGCTTGGTTGTTGCTCAAGCACCTGCTGCTACTTCTGCCTCGGTGGCTCCTCCAAATCATGGGGATCAACTGTATGAGAAGTCGGACAGTCACGTGCTAGATGACCCTTCCTGCCGCATTCATAACACTTCCCGCTCCTCGTACGGCTGGCTCTGGCCCTCTTGGACCTCTGCATCATCTATCTACCTCCCACAGATGACTTGGCTATTGATCGAAAACCCTATGCCAAAGGAAGAAGCTCTTGTACACGCTCGGGTGTAGAGCTACTGGCACATACTCCACCCTGAAGAAGGCCTCGAAGTCTTCCCATGTGAAGGCCATCCCGTGGCAAAACTGGAACAAGTGGCTCCACCACCTTCCTGTTACTGCCTGAAGAAGGTTGGCAGCAAAGATCACCATGAAGTCTACTGGCGTCCCCACTAGCCTAAAGACTCTCACCACAGCCTCCGGCCAATCCTCAACCGCATGCGGGTCCATCTATCCCCGGAACCTGGGTGGCCTCTAGCGCTGGAACTCGTACAGCACGCTCAAGTGGCGTGCATCGCCTACTGCTGGGGCTGGTGGAATCGGTGTCCCAATGTATGGTAGTACCGCTGGTGCCTCCGCTGGTGCCTCAACTGCAAGAGGGCCATGTACCAAAGCCTCGTCGCTCGACAGGCTGTCCGTACTCACGTCCCTCTGGGCTCTAGCTGGTCGTCCGTGACAAGGCATCCAGAAAGAAACAACGTGACACAGTCAAATGATTATACCTGGTGAGCTGACCTAGTTTGAGCTGATATGTAAAAACTTCTGGAAACACACATGCAATCAGTGTTTTCATGCACAAAGTCGGAAATCAGTTGTCAGGGTCCTGGTGTATGGATACGTCGGTCGTCCTCACCAACACTGGACTCCCTGAACTGAAGACCACACTCGGTACCCTTAACACTATTGCTTCACAGAAAGAAAATATCAGAATTATAAGTTCTGCGGTAGAACCGACTCCTCTGATACCAATTTGTCACGACCCATCCTCAGGGCCCGTGCCGTGACTAACCCATGCATGCATTCCATAGGCCAGGGGCTGGCGACTAGCACCAAAGGCGTAAATCCTGATAACTGGGAAGGCATTGCCTTTATAAAAGTAAACTAAACACCAAAGAGTACAAGTGGAAGTAAAACACTGAGTACAAAAGAAAGTTCTGAAAAGTAAATGGTCCAGAATACAAACCCAACTGAAATTACAACTACAACTGAACGAAAGTAAAATAGAAAAGACAACAGCTGGAAGAAAGGAAGCAGCTCCTGGGTCATCCTCCTCGGATCCTACCTGAAGGGTATGTACAGATAGCGCAGCTCCTGGATCATCCACCAAGTATCATACCTGAAGGGTAGGTACAGATAGAACAACTCCTCAATGCTCTTGCCTGTCAACCTCCTCTGTGCGTCGTCTCGCCGTGAAGTCCACCTCCAGATACTGACTCGTCGGGTGGTCCACCTCCGGGTACCGTCCAGTCCTTGAACACTCGGCCTCCGTCATCACTGCCCGTCGTCTGCAACCAACACAACGAGGTGTGGGCATAGCCCGCGCAGGGGTGAGTATAAAAAAACTCAATAGGGACCCCAAAACCCTCAAGGTCTCACCAAAACCTACAAGGATAACCACAAAGAATATCTCAACAGATAACCTCTACTTAGGTATATTCCCATACATATACCTCAGTTATCAAGTAACCCATCTCAATCATGAGGAAACACAAAGATCATGAAATCAACGGATAACCACTACCCAGGTATATGCCCATGAATATACCTAAGTTATCAAGTGACCCATCTCGATCATGAGCTAAACACAAAGGTCAAGTCTCAGCTCAAACCAGGATTTTCATTATCGAAACTGTAACTGCTGAAGAGCCCCATCTCTGGAGTGTACAGTGGTCCTGTCACGACTCCGAGGTACTTCTCACTAACCTAAGACTACTGAGGTACTCCTCCTGTCGAGTACTGTGGGCCTGCTTCTACAACCATGAACTTCCCACCATGGGTCTTCCGCTATAACCAAGCGCTCCCCCTCATAGCCTCAAGAGGTACTCCTTCTGTTGAGTACCGCGGGTCTGCCGCTACAACCAAGCGCTCCCCCTAATAGCCTCCAAAGGTACTCCTTCTGTTGAGTACCGCGAGTCTGCCGCTACAACCAAGCACTCCTCTGCCATGGGTATGCCGCTACAACCAAGCGCTCCCCACTGGGCTATTTGAAACACATCGAGTCGATCGGTCAAGGAGTCGTCAGGTCTCAGCCGGCTACACGGTCTCCGTACTCCGCACGCTCATCTCCGGGAGGGTCCGCTCCACGAGCTACTGGTCGATACTACAAGTATCACAAAGTTCCACGAAGAAGTATCTCAAAGGACAGCCTCGTCACATGGGTCTCAACGCAATAGAAGTCGCATCAATCGGACGCCCGGTCTGTGAGTTACTAGCCTTTTCGTCCCTGGGGCCCAGTTGGTTTCATGTGCGAACCAATCCGGCCATATCTCAACTGTACCCCGGACTCTCATCGGATAAACTCATACGGACCGTTTCTCCACGTGATCACCAACGCCGCTGACGGTTCGTCAAACGGACGTCCAGTCTGAAAGTTATCAGCTTTTTCGTTCCAGGGGACCGGTTGGATTTCGGTGCAATCCAACCCGGCCACTGTCCAACTGCATCCAAAACTCAAGTGAAGTATGCCAAAAGTTCCGTCTCATCAAGAGGAAATCCACGACACAGACAGTGCGTCAATCGGACACCCGGTCTGTGAGTTATTGGCTTTTCCGTTCCAGGGGCCCGGTTGGTTTCATGAGCGAACCAACCCGACCATACTCCGAAGGCATCCAAACCTCGATCGGAGTAATCCAAAAGTTCCATCTCATTAATAGGAATCCATCAAAGTCGACGGAACGTCAGTCGGACGTCCGGAGTTCAAGATATAAGTGTTTCCGCTCTGAGGGCCCGGTTGGTTTCGTATCCGAACCAACCCGGCCGAACACAAAGTACTCGGAAACATTGAGTGCGATATGTCGAAATGACCGTCTCGATCCAAGGATCACATCACCACTGACGGTGCGTCGATCGGAGGTCTGTAGCAAAATATGTGGGCAAAAGCCCAAAAAGGTCCGAAAACGGGGGGTCTGGGCCCGAACCGACCCGGCCCAACCCCCCCTGGGTCGGCCCGTGCCGGGTCGACCCAACCCGGGTTCGGGTCCGACCCGGCCGGTGCGGCCAGGCCTGGGCGCGACCCGGCCCGGCCGGCGCGGGCGCAGCCCGGTCGCCAGGCGGGTCGGCTCGGCCGGTTACGGCTGAGCGGAGCGGGGGGCGTGTTGCCCCTGCGTGATGGAGTCACAGCCCCGCGTGGGGCCACCCATGAAAGCAGATGCGGCTGGCTGCCGCTTCCCGCCCTTCGCCGGTCCCGCGCTGTCGCGGGACGGCCAGCCCGCCGCCGCGGCTTCAGCCGCGGCGGTTCTCTACAGCAGCACGTCGGGCGCCGCCGCCTTCCGCAAATGGTGCCGCCGTGCCGGCGTGGCGCGCCGATGGGTTGCTCCACGGACCACCGGACGAGTTCCGGTGGTCGGAAATTCACGTCGTCTTCTCCAAAGGCCCTCCCGGGGTCCTTCCTTCACTGCGAGGGCCTCACATCACCAGTGCGGCTAGTTTTGTTAACGTCCGTCGTTTCACACACCAAGAACGAAGGGGCGGTGGGTTTGGACTTGTTCATTGGTCCGCACCTACCGCGTTAGCGGTTTTAAAATATTTCACAACAAAAGTTTAATCATACACCGCGGGTATAATTCACAATGATTTAAATGAAACAAACCCCTACTTCGAGCATAGCTTGAATGGAGGTTCGTCGAACGAGGATTTGTCGAAGAAAATCCGTCGTGGAAAGAGACATCGCGAAAGAAGACGTCGTCGGTGTCGCGGTATACGGCTTCACGTAGTCGGTTTCCGAGGACTCGGCGTTCTTCATCGGAGATCGATGTGTTCTTCGCGTTCTTCATCGAAGATGAAGAAGTTCCTCAAGTTTCTTAGCCTTTTTCTCCCAAAGACTCCACAACAAGAATTCAACCCTTAATAAAATAAGCCCACACTTATTTTATTAACTTGACATTAGTTTTAAATTCAAACACTCACGTTAAACACACTTCATTATTATCATATGTTATTAAAATGTAAGTTATAAAATTTAATTGTGAGTTGAGGGAGTTAAGGAATGTGAAGGGGTGGGGTTCGTTTGGGCCCCACCACCCTCATAACCTCCCAAGGGATGTTGGGTAGTTACCCAAATTCCACCCAAATCTTAAATCCACTTAGAGAAAATAAAAATTGTAGTTAAATTTTTATTTTAACTTCCACATTTTTTATCAACCTCTCTTGTGAAACAAAACTCCAGAAAAGGTTTTTTTAAGAAATTATTGGCGCTGTGGTTCCATCAGTGCCCTCGGAATTCGATTCTGAGCACTGGTTCAAAAGTTTAAAATTCCCGCTCGCTCGTTCACTGAACTTACCCAAGCTAAACTTCGGATAGAAATTCTGGGCACACCGAGCCTTGGAATCAAGTGCCGTCAGAAACTGCGTTCTTGTAAAATCCCAAAGAAAATTAAGAAAAAATTTCCGTTGAATTTTATGGTTCTTTAAAAATGGGGAGATAAAATACAACATCAACTGTTGACCGTGCTTGAAATATGGGAACTACATCTACTGTAAGGGATATTTTGAGGAGTGTACCCATGATGGGGTTTCAACTAGTTTTTTAGCCACCATATCTATTAGGGGAGTCTGTTGGATTTGGATGGTATTGAGGATTCAAATAAATATGGACTCAAATATTGTATATTAGTATGGGTAATTTTTTTAGAGAATTCAACCTTCAATGTTCTATGATACTTTTCATTTGATCACACTGAAGAGCGTATGAGTGAGAAATAATCGAACCCATTATAAATGTTGTAGGTATTGATGTAGGTTAGTAATAGGGTTAGACCTAGGATATGGGATCTAGTTATATCTACATATCCAATTTATCTTTTAATAAATCCAAAACATCTCTATAATGTCGTATGGTAGATAACCATCCCTGATATTGAAGGTCCTCTCAAGTGAGAGGTAAAGTATCATACAATATTATGTCACGTAATAGACACAAATACTAGGTAGTATGATATATTTAGATAATGATGTTGGAAAATTATTTTAATTTCATATCTCATAGACAATTTTTCATATAGTTTAACAATTGGTTACAAGGTGGTTTCCTATAGTTAACATCATTTGACCGAGAAAATTAGGAGTTACTCGGTCTATTAGACATCAATGGTAACTTGAACCTAACAAATGAGGATCAAAGTATTGGGCATGTAAAAAAATTATATTTATTATAGGTTCACGTACATAGCATCAAGGCATTATCCATGAGTTTTTAAAAGTTTAAGGGAATATTTCTTTGACCACAGAATGGGGTAAGACTATTTTGGGTTCCTAGAGCTTAGACCAAAAGAGGGATTTTCTAGAGCAGTTTTTTCATTTTATAATTTTAAATATAATGTTAATCTAGGTACAAGAAGGATTTTAACCAAAAACATTCTCTTGGGTGAGTTGAACATAGTGTAAACTTGTAATGATTCGACCATGGGTGATGGTAAGATATCTTTTTGTACTACTAATAATAGAACATACAAGAATAACAGACTCAACGGATGAATAATAGTAAAACTATACTCTCATGGGGGTAAGAACATGAGGTTTAGACCATGATTGGGGAATTTAGGTCTATATGTGTGCCATATTATGGGAATAATAGAACACATATTTCTATAATTTGGTGTGTATTGAGACCAAAATAGAAATGGGGTGGATCCTACCCTCTTAGGTGAGGTTGAAGAGATGATTTTATAATTGAAAATATTGTATAGGAAGGTAACATTTGTGTTGATTATTTTCATGAAACAATGACCCTGTTTTTTAGTGTCATAAAGTCATGGAGTTTTTATTGTGTGGGTTTTTTATACTATATTAATGTCTTATATCTTGGAACAATTGTTTTTTTACCAATTTATGTGTCTAAAGTCAACATAAAAGGGTTTGTGTTTCTGAGAAGGGTTTTCATCATGGAAGAGTATTAACATGATGTTAATAGATGGGCAGGGAGTACTTTCACCACATGAAAACATATATGGTAAATGTCTCACAGGGTTTATGTTCATGATTCTTGGATAAAAGGTTTCTTAGATTTAAATTTTATTTTATATCAATTATTTCATATGGTTTAATGTATTTTGATCAAGATGAGTTGTTACTTTTGATTATTGTCATACATCGTTGACAAAAGGTTGGAATGTAATTTAAGGTCTTGATTCATAAACCAGGGGGATGATTCCATTTTATGGTTTTTGAGCTTGGAACATGGGGTTTGTTCAAGATAAGATTTTGTGGAATAAAATATAGAGATATATCAACATGAATGTGGGGATAAAAATGCTTCACACAAACAATGATCACCAAAACACATTACATATTGTTAAAGATCATGAGGTTTGGATTAAATCGAACTTTTAAGTATGTAACAAATATTTTTATTAACCATAATAAGAAATATATTATCAAGAAACCTAATAACATCTGATTCATGCTTCATGTTGGAGTAATGGATTGGTGGGGAGTCTCACCTTATCACATGGGAGCTCATAGCAATGGGAAAATCGAATCTGATTTGGGAGGGTACCAATGAAACCATATTTATTAATCAAAACTCATGAATTCATGTGGAAATAAAATCAAGAGTGTTAAGTATCCACTAAAAAAGGAGTTTGAATGTAGATGAATCAAGACTTCTGAATAATAGACAATGAAATGAGGGGAAACGATGTGTACAAAATGACTATTTTTTATATTTAAAACATATTCTCCAAAATCACTTGTTAATTATAGTGTGATAAAATGTTTTATTGATCATTGAGCCTATATTAAACATGGGAATCATCATTTTTTCATATTATATCCCTGATATCATATAACTAGGATGTTATTTGAGTTGGTTTTTCAATGCAACGATGTCGTAAGGGGAGCGTGTTAGGACTGGGATGATGATGAGTATCTAAATAGACAAATTCATGAAGTGTTGTAGTAATGGTGGTAGGTTTTTCTAGGGAGAATTGGTACACTTTATATGTTTTACAACCACACACACAAACACACTTTTTTGGTATATCAATGATGGATAAATTTCCAAGGGGAATAACCCTGAAATGGATCATTGGATAGGCTAAACATAGATTATGAGATCTTAGTGTCCATATATATCTCATTAGGAATGGTAATAAAAACATACATGGTTTTGAAGGTTTTTTCATTAGGATGTTACATAGTGAAGGGACCAACCAATCATGTTTGGGTTCTATGTATCACATAATTTAAGGTCATGAGATAGGAATACAAATCATGTGTTTTAACAATTTATGGTATGGATGGTTCCCTTAGGATATAATTTATATGAATAGGATTTTTTCATATAGTTTTGCATCATTAGACTTAGATGAGTATTAAAGAATAAAAAAAGTAACTCTTAAAGAACTTATCCTATGTGACTGGTGTTATGTGCTCCCCATTCATGGTTATCAATGAGTATCAACCAATGGAGTAGATATTATGATTTATGTAAGGTATATCCAATTTGGGTCCAATATTATTTAAAATATTCCATCATATAACCAGTTTCCAAAGAGGTAATACCATATTTCCCAAAAGGAGAGAGTAGAGGTGTAACTTTTGATTTAATGGATGTGTGACTAGATTCTTAGAACTTTCTAGGTTATGAAGTTCTTGGATCCTGATTTCATTGATGGATTATAACTCATCCAGATGGATTTTATCTATCATATTGATTTTTTTATCGTAAATGGATATCTATAGTGAGAGTATCTGAACCTATACATGTAGAATCACCTCTATCCCATACACGAGGGAGCATAGAGTCACTTGGATGGAATTTACAATCATCGTCTGATATCCCCAGAATAAATTTGAGTAATTTTTATGCCAACTATCCTTGTTTTGGATCACCATGTTTTCAAGAATATTAGATTGTATTTCTTTTCAAACACTTAAATCTACCTTTTTACCTATGTGTGATTGTGGTAAATGTGATTGGACTAGATTTTTTACTTGGTGTACTACTAATTCAGCCTAAAAAGTTTAAAATTTGTATCGTTTTTCATAAATATGTGGTGAGGGATCCCGAATAGATAGATGATATGGTATTTCACTAACACAATAAAATATTGGGTATTTACGTCCTTGAGAGGGATGGATTTTTCCCAAATTAGGAATAATATGGTGTTAGTAAAAATGAACCCATGTTTTCGAGGTGTTTTTGGTGGGTAGGGGCTAACCACTTCAAATAAACAAATAATAATGTCTATGATTACTTGGTGACATAGAGAATATTTGGAATATAATTCATGAAGATGGGGTGAATTTGGAATTCATGTCACTACTTGGTGAACTCAATGCAGTCATGAACCATGGTGGACCAAAATTACCCTAATATCTAAATTAATGGGAGAGCTTCAATCATTTTTTATCGTCCCTACATGACCTGACTGGGGTGACTTTAAATACATGAGAAATATCTTTTAACTGTATTAAAAAATGAAGGAATCCATTAAAACCCCATATTTATAGGTTCTTCTATAGGTTGGGGGTGTCTCAGACATTAAATTTCACTACACACCTACAATCTTTCTCAAACTCATCTCGGGTGGTTGGGAGGGTCCAATGTTGGTGGTACTCAATGAATGGACTCATCCAATTGGATGATTCATTGGCTACATTGTAATTTTGTGGTCCTAATACAAGAAGTGACAGTGTCGATCTAGTTCACATGTTGGTTTCATTAGCAGAATTGATAAGGGTAATGACTCTCCTATAGGAAATATGAGTAACAATGTCATCTTCCTCGGGCTCTGTAAGGGATTCATTCAAGATTTCCATGGTGTCAGCTCAGTCATTCTAGGATTGGTTAACATAATTCACCATTGTATATGTAAGAACCCAGATCTTACTTTTCAGGAATGTTTTCCTTTTTTGGTTATTTTTTAGAAAAAGATGAATTTTTGGAAATTTTCGAAGTACACACCGTGTACTTTATGAGTACATGTCGTGTACTCAGTTACCATAGGTAACCGTGTGTCGTTCATGTAGCGGCCATGCACACAGCCATGTGGGGGTGACCTAGAGGCCGCCTAAAATGGATTACGGAAAATGCCAGTACACACCATGTACTTAAAAAGTACACGCTATGTATTTTTTTCATTAAACGCACCAAGGTTGCATCTAATCGGTAGAAACTCCCCCTTCTTCATTCGTCTCATCCAAGAGCATCTTATGGCTGCAGTTCTTTGATGAACCCCCAAGCGATCATCCATCCTCTAAATCGAACACCGTCAGTTGTGTTGGAATTGAATCGGTGAGTTCTCTCTTATCTTAGAGCACCATCTTCTGATTTCTCTTCTCTAATGAGATATCGTGGTTTGAATGTTTTATATGTTTTTGTAGATCTATAGCGTTCTAGGTTGATCCAAGGGATGGATCTAGAGTATATCGATATCCCAACAAAAAGGTAGGTGGTTTGTTCCTTTCCATTGAAATTATTTGAGTATTAAGTGCAATTTTTCCCAATACCCTTGAACGGGGTATTGTGAATTTACTGTTTTCCCCTGTTAATTTCCTTCCATGCTTGTATTATTGAGTAGAGGATATTTGGATATTAATAGTTTTTTTTTCTATTCTTTGGATGTGGTTTACCATGCATGTTTTATTTATGACCATTTTCTCCTACTTAGCCTTTTTGACAGTCTGGTCGGTTTCCCCATGCCAAGTATTGTAGGGTGGAATGTTGTTTTCTAACATGCTTGATATGTTGTAGATTGATTATCCAAGTAGTTATTGAGGTTTATTTTGGCTATATTGCATTTCTATACACTTTGACATACACAGGACCATGAGAACTTGGTGTATGAGACTATAAGGGGAATTGACCGAGTGAGCTTCTTCATAGTGTCTTTGAACTATTCTAGACTATAAGAGGAATTGACTGAGTGAGCATCCTCAGAGAGTCTTTGACCACTTGGGGCTATAAGGGGAATTGATAGTTTGAGATTCCTCATAGATTCCTTGAATACCTTATACTATAAGGGGAATTGATGTGTGAGCTTCCTCAAAGAGTCCTTGGCCACTTAGGGCTATAAGGGGAATTGACCGTGTGAGCTTCCTCAGAGAGTACTTGACTACCATAGACTATAAGGGGATTTGACCATGTGATCTTCAACAAAGAGTATTTTTAACACTTCGAACTATAAGGGGAATTGACTGAGAGAGCTTCCTCATAGAGTATTTGTAGTATCCTTGATTGATTGAACCATAGGGGTTAGGCTGAGAGAACTACCCAGAGGGTTACCTGCTTATTGTACTATTTTGATATATTGAACAGATTGAATTGAAATTGTAGGACTGGTTACTGCTGAGTACTTCCTTATTTACTTCTTTCTTTTGTTTATTACCTTTTATATATTCACTAACTGTTAGGCACTAATCTTATGGTGATTGCCTTTTGGGATTTTGTCTCACACCCTGTTTGGGCTATGCATTTTGGCCCAAACAGATTATATTGTTGCAGGTATAGATAAGGGAAAGCACCCTTCTACCTTAGGTACTTGATATGCTGTGGAGCTAGAGAGAATGGGACAAAGATGAGGCTTGTGATGCTGATGAGCTTTTTATCTATTTTTTTTTTTGTACATTGGCTTAGTATTTTTCTGTATTCCAGCATTGTGATGTGTTTGGATATTTTCCCATGAATCATTTTTATATATGTACACTCCATCTTTTTATTTCTTCAGACTTCCTCTATTTACTTTTGTATGGATTATTACTGCTACTGCTATTGTTATTTGTTTTTTTCTCTTCCATTGTGTTACTCTGCCAATGAGGGCATAGTTTCCCCACTATCACACCCAAGGCCCTCGCTATTAGTTGGCAGCCTCAGGCATTATGGTAAATGTTCTTGAGGCCATGTGACCAACTAGGTATGGGGCACTTCTGGGTGGCTTCCGGAACCGGGACATTACAAAGTGGTATCAGAGGAATACTTTTCTTTGACTTACTACATGGAACCTATATCCAAGGATAGGATGTAATTGGTACTTGGTAATAAGATGTGCCCGGGAGTAGCCAACCCGTGTATAGGGAAAAGCCAATCTACCTCGTGTTGCAATTTTTCTGGTTTTTCAATTATTACAGTTGATTTGATTTCACCTAGAGTGATTTATAGGATATTTGTTGTTATTGTTGATGTTATTTAGTTTCTATTTATATTGAAACCCGATGAGATAAGGTTATGCCATCCCAAGCATCATATAGTCACTTTCTAGGTATCACATGTCATGCATTATTTCCATTCCACATAGGGTTCATTAGCGATTCCATGTTGTTTGAATAGGTTTTATTCTCGATATGCATGTTGTTGAGATAGTTGTCATGATAAAAATACCTAATGTTTGATAGGGTATTGTTTGTGTGTGGTTTTGTTTGAACAAATTCCAATATTTGGTTCTTGAGGTGTTATGGGTCCTCATGGGCCATAATTTGGTGGATAATTTCCTTTTTTCATTGTTATAACTTGAATAAGATGCCAAGATTTGATTTTTGGGGAGTATGGGCCCTCACGAATCAGAATTTGGCACTTTGGTGTTCGTTTCAGTGTTATTTTGGGCTCCGGAGTAGTTTCTGAGGCTTACTGTCTAGAAAAAAAAGAATACACGCCTTGTAGTATTGACTAAACATCATGTGTTATTCTGTTCAGGATGAAATGGTTTTTCTTAATTATACATTGTTTACCTTATGTACATGCCATGTAGTCTCTAACCATGTCATAGGTCGTGTGGGAAGAGACACAGGATAGGGAAGTTCTTGTAGGAACACACCATGTACTGGTTGTACACGCCGTGTCGTCGTGACCCTGGATCCGCCCGTGTGACTAACCACACGGACGGAGAAATATTAGCTTATATATGCCATGTTAGTTCTAAACACGACGTTTAGTGTAATTTTGGAATACATCTGTGTAACTAACAACACGGGTCGGTGTTATCTTTTCTAGTACACATCGTGTCCATGTGGAACATGCCATGTAGTGTCAGCCGAGTATCCATTTGTGTCACTAACAACACAGGTCGGTGAAGCTCATCTAGTACACGCCGTATCTGGAACAAACCTGTCGTGTAACCTTATTCTAAGGGGAGACTTGTGGCTTAGCCATGTAGAAGGACTCAGGAAGGGGAATAAAAAATCAAGTACACGCCATGTATAAGGAAAACACGTCGTGTGTTTGGGGTGTTACACAACCAGTTCGGGAAAAAGTACACACCCATGTGAAAGGATTAAGGGAACACACTATGTAGAAATTATACATGTCATGTAGTCTTGTTTTGTAAAACTTGAATGTTTTCATTCTCATGTTCCCTTCATACACTTCCAATTTTTATTCCTTGATGATCTTAATCTAAGGTGTGTGCTTGACCCTACAGAGTCATGCCACCGAGACGTCCTCTGGTTGTACGTCTGTTGCAAGGCGATGATCAACTACAGGATATAGATGATCAGGGACTGCCGGTAGATCCTCTAGTTGTGCCAGTCTTGGAACCAGTGGTTATTCCTGATATAGGTGTCGATGCACAGTTCAGGGAAGGATTTATGAGGATGATTCAGACCTTTTAGGGAGCATTGCCTCCTGCCCCATCGATTATAGAATTGATGAGGGTCTTTTAGCAGCAGCATCTTCCCACCTTCTCAGAGGATGGAGGACCCCAGGCTGTAGAGTCATGGCTCGAAGCCATGCTGATGATCCTCGAGCATCTAGAGATACCTCCAGAGAAGAGGGTAAATCTCGCTACCGACATGCTTCGAGACTCCACCAAGATGTGGTGGGATGTGATCTCATAGGTGAGACGCCAGTAGAATATGACTTGGGATGAGTTTCAGTGCATCTTCTATGATTACTTGTATCTGGAGACCTTAAGGTCCGATTAACCCCGGGAGTTCATGAGTCTGGAGCAGGGTACTCTTTCTGTTAGGGATTATTCCTCTCACTTCATAGAGCCGTAGTGTTTCATGCCTATTACAGGAGGTGGTTATTTGTTCCTTGCATGAAATTTCGAGGATTATCTAAGACACAACATCCTATCACAATTGAATATATTCCGGTTGACTTCTATATCTTCTATAGTCAACCTGGTGTTGATCACTAAGTGCAATCTGAGGGATTCTAAAGATATGAGCCGTGGCGGTTCGACATCCAGTGTTAGTGCTCCGTTGGCTGATAACATGAAGCATCATAGAGAGGTTGCATGAGGATATTAAAGTAGATGGGATGCATCTTCTGGTAGTCATGTGGTATTCTACCAGTGTGGGAGGAGTGGTCATACGACGCCACATTGCCCAAGGGACCAAGTGGAGTGCCTATCTTGTAGCACGATGGGTCATCTTCAGCATTTCTGTCTGTTCTTTTCACTAGTAGTTGGTGACAGGGGTTCTTCTATGACTCCTCATTCAGGAGAAGCACCACCATTTTCTCACCAGTCTGGGAATTGGAGTTCTTCTAGTCATTATGTCCGAGGTGGAGGTCATGGTTGTGGTAACTAGTCACCCGGTTTTCAGCGATATTAGGGTGGATCAACTTAGAGTGGTCAGGCATGGTGACAGGGCTGTGGTACAGGCCAAATTTTTTCAGTGGAACAGACCCAACAGGAGAAGGATCCTGAATCTTCTATAGTGTGAGGTATGATCTTAGTTGTCTTAGTTTTAGCTTCTTCTCTTTTCGATACAGGGGCTTCACATCGCTTTATATTTGTTGTGATTATAGAGAGCCTTGAGCTCTGTATCTTTTTTTCTGCTGATATCTTAACACAAGACACTCTGTTGGGGACTAGAACGGCAAGCGTACGTCAGTGCAAGGAGTTCCCTCTAGAGGTTGGTGGGTGTCACTTTTTATGGGACCTCTATGTCCTAGAGATGGAAGGCTATGATTTCATTCTCGAAATATAATGTATAGTTCCCTTCTAGGCAATCATTGATTTCTATTTTCGTAGGGTTAGTTTCACATCACGATTGGGTAGACCTTTTCTTTATAAGGGTGAGTGGGATGTCTAGGAAAGTAGAGCGGGACACGATCATCATGGGTTAGGAGGAGTTACAGCCCAGATTTCTATTCTATATCTGGATGACCAGGGGACTTCACAGTTATAATTTCCTATAGTGGTGGATCCTTTCAGAGATGTCTTCCTAGAAGAAATTCCAGGTTTTCCTCTAGAGCGTGAGGTAGACTTTTCTATTCATCTCATTCCTGGATCGGAACTGGTGTCCATTCATCCTTATAGGATGGCAACACCAGAGTTACATGAGCTCAAGAAGCAGTTGGAGGAGTCATAGGGAAAGGGTTTCATTCATCGTAGTACTTCTCTGTGGGGTTCTCCTATCCTGTTTGTGAAGAATTCAGATGGTACCCTCAGGCTTTGTGTGGATTATCAGAAGCTGAACCAGTTAAAAGTCAAGAACTGATATCCCTTGCCAAGGATTGATGATCTATTTGATCAGCTTCAAGGAGACCAGGTGTTCTCGAAGATTGAATTGAGATTCGGCTATCATCAGTTGCATTTTAGACCATCTGATATTCCTCTTACAGCCTTTCGGAGTAGGTATGGTCTATATGAGTATATGGTTATGTCATTCGGTCTCACGAACACGCCTGTAGTTTTCATGGAATTTATGAACCAAGTGTTCCATCAATACTTGGATTCCTTCATGGTGGTCATTGTGGATGATATCTTTGTGTACTCTCACACTCGACATGACCATGCCACCCATCTTCAGATCATTTTGATTACACTTAGAGAGCATCAGTTATATTATAGGATCTCAAAATGCCACTTTTGGATGGACCAGATTCACTTCTTGGGTCATGTTATCTCAGAGACAGGAGTATCAGTAGACCCAGAAAAAGTGAGACCAGTAGTTTCCTGGGAGTAACTAATGAACTTCTTTGAGGTACGGAGTTTTTTAGGGCTTCTTGGATACATAAAATGTTTCGTACAATACTTTTCATGCTTATCAGCACCACTGATGAGTCTAAATAAGAAGGGTGTGATGTTCTTGTGTTTAGATTCTTATGAGTCATCCTTTTAGGATATGAAAGGGAGGTTCACTTCATCACTAATATTAGTTTTTCTAGAGTTTGGAAAGAGATATATTGTGTACTGTGATGCTTCAGGGATCGGGTTGGGAGTTGTTCTTATTCAGGGAGAAGGATTCGTTGCGTACGGGTCTCGACAGTTGAGGCCACGTGAGAGGAATTACCCGACGCACGATCTAGAGTTGGCTGTAGTTGTTCATGCCTTGATCTATTGGAGACATTATCTTTTGGGAGAGAATTTTGTGGTTTTCACCAACCACAAGAGTCTCAAGTACATCTTCACTCAACATGATCTGAATTTGAGACATCGAAGGTGGGTTGAGTACTTTTATTCCTTTGACTTTGAGCTTGGATATATGCCTGGGAAAGGCAACGCAGTGGCTGATGCTTTGAGCAGGAGGACTCAGATACAGGGAGTTAAGGAGGCCAGTAGTGATTGGTAGCTTATGGCTCTATTCTCTGAGATGAATTTCGAGGTGCATGATAGATAGTGAAAAATGTTTCTTCATTCTATAGTAGTTACCTCTACTCTTCTTGATCGAGTGCGAATGAGGCTGCTATCAGATTATAAAGTCCTAGTCCAATGGGAAAGCATGTCAGGAGAGGACCCTATTCCTGGATGGACCATAGGTGAGGATGAGATCTTATGTTTCCAGGGGTGTGTATGGGTTCCAGCAGACATATGCGAGGATCTGATGCGGGACTTTCATTCCTCAGTTTGGGCAGTTTATCCTGGTGTCACTGAGATGTATCGTGATCTACACCATCAATACTGGTGTCCAGGTATGAAGAGAGATGTTGCTCGTTTCGTTATGAGGTGTTCCACCTATCACCAGGTGAAGTCAGAGCATCAGCAACCAGCAGGTCTTTTACAATACTTTCCCATTCTCGAGTGGGAGTGAAATGTTGTCATGATAAATTTCATGATAGGATTACCGTTGTCACCTCGTGGGAATGATGCAGTTTGGGTTTTCATTGACAAGCTCACGATGGTTTCCCACTTCTTTCTAGTCAAGGAGACATTCGGTGTTGATGAGCTAGGATGGTTGTACATCTGTGAGATTGTGCACTTACATGGAGTTCCACAATCCATTGTTTCATAAAGGGATACATGTTTTACTTCTCAGGTCTGGAAGGGGCTCAGAAAGCTTTGGGTAGATAGGTACTTTTGATTTTAGTTTACCACCCCTAGATAGATGGCCAATCCAAGCATAAGATTTACGTGCTTGATGACATGCTTCGTGTATGCATCCTAGATTTTGGAGGTTCTTGGGGGAAGCATATACCGATTGTGGATTTTTCCTATATAATATTTTTCAAGAGACTATTCAGATGGAACCTTATGAGGCTTTGTATGGTAGGCCATTCTGATCACCTTTATGTTGGCTAGAGGTAGGAGAGGTAGTTATGTTAGGACCTCGTCTTGTTTAGGATACCACAGAGTTGATAGAGTTGATTCAGAAGAGTATGGCTACTACACAGTCTTGACAGAAGTCTTATGTTAATCAGTGGAGACAACCACTGGAGTTCGAGGTCGAAGATCAGGTTTTCCTACATGTCACATCGAGGGTGGGATACAGGAGGATTAGAGGAAAGGTTAAGCTTTTGCATAGGTACATCGGACCATTTGAGGTGTTTTAGAGAGTTGGTCTGGTTGCCTATCAGTTGCAGTTACCTCAGAGCTACCGGGCTATGCATGACGTCTTCCATGTTTCTCATCTTCAACCTTACTTCTCAAACATGTATCATGTCTTTCAACCCAAGGAGGATGAGTTGGAAGTGGATGCATCTTTTGAGCTACATCCTATCTGGATCGTTGATCAAATTAAGAAGGTTCTCCACGGCTGTTTTGTTCATGTGGTACAAATTCTATGGCAGCACGGGCGAGTACAGGATGAGACTTGGGAGAGGGAGGCTAATATAAAGCATAGTGGCTAGAGCTTTTCGAGGTTTATTCTTCTACTCCACCTTTCTAGGGAAATTTTTGGATGAATTTATTTAAGGGGGAAGTTTTTAAGAACCCATATCTTCTTTTTCAGGTATGTTTTACTTTTCTGGTTGTTTTTTAGAAAAAGAAGCATTTCTAGAAATTTTCAATGTATATGTCATGTACTTTCTGAGTACACGTCGGGTACTCAGTTACCGTAGGTAATCGTGTGCTTGTCATGTAGCGTACATGCACATGGCCATGTGGGGGTGACCTGGAGGCCGCCTAAATTGGATTATGAAAAAGGTGAGTATATGTCGTTCATTTAAAAATTACACACCATGTATTTTTTTTCATTAAACAAATTGGGGTCGTGTCTAATCAACAGAAACACCCCCTTCTTCATTTGTCTCATCTAAGAGTGTCGTACGGCCATAGATATTTGAAAAACCCCTGAGTGAGCATTCTTCCTCTGAATGAAACATTGTCGGTTGTATTGGAATCGCATCGGTTAGTTCTCTCTTCTCCTAGAGCACCATCTGTTGATTTCTCCTCTCTCATGAGATATCTTGGGTTGAAAGTTTTGGAAGTTTTTGTAGATATATTGTGTTCTAGGTAGATCCAAGGGTCGATGTTGGAGTATATTGATCTCCCAATGCTGAGGTAGGTGGTTTTTTCCTTTCCATTGAAATTCTTTGAGTATTATGTGCAATTTTTCCCAATACCCTTGAACGGGGTATTGTGTGTTTATCGTTTTACCCTTGTTAATTTCCTACCATGCTTGTATGCCTGAGTAAAAGATATTTGGATATTAATATAGTTGTTTTCTATGATTTGGATATGGTTTCCCATGCATGTTCTGTTAATGACAGTCTGGTCTTGCTTAGCCTTTTTGGAAGTCTTGTCGGTTTTACCATGCCTAGTGTTGTAGGGTTGAGTATTGTTTTCTAACATGATTGATATGTTTCAGACCAATTAGACAAGTAGTTCTTGAGGTTTAATTTGGTTGTATTGCATTTATATACTCGTTGACTTACACAGGGTCGTGAGAACCTGGCGTAGGAAACTATAAGGGGAACTGACCAAGTGATCTTCCTCATAGAGTCTTTAAACTATTCTAGACTATAAGGGGAATTGTCTGAGTGTCGCAGCCTCATTAAATCCCAGGTGGAGGTTCTTCATACGTGGAGGGAGGGCAACAAAGTTGCTTATTTTCTTGCTTCTATGGTCGACCCCAGTTATAGGCTCTCATGTTATTCCAGTCTCAGCTCCCTTCCTCCAGAGTGCATGGATTTTATCATTGGGGATGCAATAGGTCTCCATCATTATAGACCCCCATGATCCCTCTCTTTTATGGGTTTTTTTCTATTTTGCTTTGATTCCTCCCTATCCTTTTCTTATGAAATAAAATAAATATCTTTGGTCAAATTGTCCGAGTGAGCATTCTCAAAGAGTCCTTGACCACATGGGGCTGTGAGGGGAATTGATCGTGTGATCTTCCTCAAATATTCCTTGACTACCTTAGACTATAAGGGGAATTGACATGTGAGCTTCCTCAAAGAGTCTTTGACCACTTTGGGTTATAAGGGGAATTGACCATGTGAGCTTCCTCAGAGAGTCCATTAATACCTTAGACTGTAAGGGGAATTGATCATTGGAGCATCCTCAGAGAGTCTCTTTAATTATTTGGACTATATAGGGAATTGACTGAGAGAGCTTCCTTAGAGAGACTTTGTATTATCCTTGTTTGATTGAACCAGAGGGGGTAGGATGAGAGAAATACCCAGAGGGTTACCTACTGGTTGTGATGTTGTTGATATATGGAACTGATTGCATTGAAACTATAGGACTGGTTACTGCTGAGTACTTCCTTGTTTACTGCATTCCTTTTTTATTACCTTCCATATATTCACTGAATGTTAGGCATATATCTTGTGGTGATTACCTACTAGGATTTATTCTCATGCCTTGTTTTGGCTATTCATTTGGGGCCAAATAGATTATATTTCTACAGGTATAGATAAAGGAAAGTGTCCTTCTACTTAAGGTACTTGATATGCTATAGATCTGGAGAGCATGGGACCAAGCTGATGCTTGTGATGCTAAGGAGCTATTTTTCTATTTTCTTTTGTACATTGGATTAGTACTATTCTATATTCTAGCATTGTGATGTGTTAGGTTATTTTCCTAGACATATGTACCATGGATAATTTTTATATCTGTACACTCTAGTTGTTTATTTCTTCATACTTCCACTGTTTAATTTTGTATGGATTATTACTGTTTCCTCTATTGTTATCTGTTTTTTTCTCTTCCATTGTGTTACTCTGCCAATGAGGGCATAGTTTCCCCACTATCACAACCATGGCCCAAACTTCTAGTTTTCATCCTCTGGAGTTAGGGAAAATGTGCTTGAGTCCATGTGACCAACTGGGTATGGGGTGCCTCTGGGTGGCTTCAAGAATTGGGGTGTTACTGGATAGTGATGAAAATTGGACATGAGCTCATGAGTTCAATCCAGTAATGGTGAATGTTCCTACATCCAAACAATATAAAAAACATTGATCTTATCAATGACTTGTTTTGAGATTCACAACACATGAATTCAAGTAACTTGTATCAATAAATACATCATGAGACTTGTGATAAGTTCTTTTTACTCAAACTTTTTATTGGTGCATCTATCTGAAAATAGGAATGGGATTGGAAAAGGTTCTTCACCGGATTGATGAAAACAACCACAAAGACCGTAATGTTGAGTTTGTGGTTATTGATCCTTCTCCTGGTCATGCTTTGAGAGGCACCATTGAAGTAAATATTCCATTATGATATGTATTGATTAATTGGGAGGATAGGATCATGTGGGATGTACATATCTTGGGGAAGTTCCATGGGGTTATAATGCATGATCGAGGAATATTCTACTAATTGGCCTCTGATATCTTTTTTGGGAAAAAACAGGATATAGAACTACTATAGAATTTCTACCCATTACGTTAATCACACAGTCTATTTGGGGTATTTTAAAATTAATTTCTTCAAATTGAAATGGTAAAACTATTGTATCTCATGGTTTTATAAGTAGTGCCATAATTTCCAAACCACAAATACCAATGTAAAGAAGCTCTTCTAGATGTGAGAATATCATGTAGTATAATGATGAGGAATTATAGGTTGTTATCCCGACCATGGTTGTTCATATAATCTAAAATTGATCCAAGGGACCAATTCATTGTAGTCACATGACTTACCATATGTTTTCCATGTATGAGTGAATGTAGGACCATTGTATCTAGCAGATAATGCTCGATGTCCTAAAATATAGTCTGGAAGACATTATCCCACTGATAAACTGTGAAATTATTCATGAGTCCTGAAATTGTATAATACATACAATCCATATTCATGATGAATCATAAAATTTAGACAATATGGTCTTAGGGATATCATATCTCTAGGATATTATGAGAAAGAGGCATTCAGTTGATAGTATAAATCATCACTAGATTGATTGTTTCCTCTGTATCTGATGAAAAGGATGAACAAATTACCAGAGGTGACAATAAATGAACACATAATGGGATTATTTTCTTATGTTATGGGTTTGAATTAATTATAATATATTCTAGATATCATTTCCATGGTCCTTGAATAGGTGGAATTACCATAAAATTATCCACAAAAATTTCCACAAATTTTCTGAGGAGTACCTCGATGTTTTGGTTCATAGAAAGCTAGAATTTAGATCCCACATTGATAAAAATTAAAAAAATCACTCTTTAATAAAAGGTTCTTTTAGGCACCATAAAATTGGATGCTTCTTTTACCTTAAGGATCATCAAGATTTCATTATACTCGAAATACCCATCCATGAAGGACATGGTCAAGAAACATAAAATTGCTTCAATTATAAGATTTATCCCTAGGAGTGGAATATCATCCTCTGGTAAATGAATATTTTGGTATTGGATTTTTATATTTAATCATTTCATCCAATTATTCATTTTAATTGATATGATATTGGTCAGACATTTGGGGTACTAAACTTCCCAGGAAATGTTAAACTTGATGAACATGCCAAATCTGTTCTAATCCATGGACCCATGGGAATGGTGAATCAATCTAGGAGCATGTTTGAACCTATAGTGGCCCACTAGGAATCCAAAGTAGTGAACTATGACCTGGGGATAAATCCATGGAATTTTCTTATAGTTCCTAGGGAACACGTCTTGGAGATACATAAATCATTATATTTTTGATGCTCCACTAGATACAGGACATTGATGATCATCATAATCCTCATATATTCCTCATTTCCATGATTCAACTATATCAATTCATCAAAATTAGTGAATCGACCCCCTTTAAAGGTAGGTTGGGTTTCATCTAAATACTCATTTTCATTCTAATGATAAGGATTAGAGGAAGGGGTGACTCCCTTAGAAATGCAGACTATATATTGGTATTGTAATCTACTTTAGAAGGTGTTTAATCCTCATGGAATGGTTCCTAGTCTATAAAGACTATGGTAAAAACAATGATAATCAAATCCAATAGATTTTCAAATGTATATATCCAAAGTTTAAGTCAAAATGGTGATGATGGGTTGACCTCTATCCAGTCATCCCTTTTTTCTAGAAGGTATATTGTTGTCTTAGGTTTGTAACCTAGGTATTAATATCTTGGTACTCAGTAGAAGTAGGAGTTAGAAGATTTGATCAAACATTATTTATGTATGAATATTATGTAATATATGTGAATTCATTCTTCCTGAGGACTATAAAAAACAATAATCGTGATCCAGTTTTTTTGGCTCCAACTAGTGGATTGGAAGGATGATACGATCATTACAATTTGCTCAATGGTATAATAAGTTTGATGTAAAACCATTAAGGGAATTGTTATAGTCAACCCCATCATTTGGGATATGCATCACCCCATTTTATAGTTCTCGAAATCTAGTTAGTTGTATTTCAATGTGTTAAAGGGAGCATCATCACTAGGGGTAACACTACTCGATCATTGAGAGAGTATTTGAGACACTACTGGAATAAAGAAGATACCACTCCATATATATGGATCTAGAGCCTTCTCATTTAAAATTTTTAAAAACATTACTAAGTGGAAAACATGAATGAAATGTTTTGAACTCATTCATTGAACATAGTCTCCAATTGAATCATATTGCCTGGATTCTGCTCACTTTTTCATACCACTGAATTGTCTGTTTAGAGGGGGTCAGATTTGATTCCATAATCCCCATATTGTGGAGTCTCCAAGTTGGGACACAATTGATCCCAAATCCAATGTATACTAATAAATTAAATATTTTTTTGATATTAAACTGAGAGGTAACATATAGTGTGTGTATGGGTCCTTAAATAGTGTAAGATTCATCTTCCATGGAAAAATAAGATAATTCATTTGAATTATTCCTATTTGGACTCCTCTTTCTGATAAGACTTAGTGGTGGATACGTTAATCTAAAACTATTATGTTATATTTGATACCTTTTTTAAAGCCTCACACAACACTTCTTTTATATGGAGTGCATAGATGATAGATAATATCACTTGTATACTTGTGAGGTGGTTCGACACATTATACTTTCGAGAAAGGGGAATATTTCTACCCTTTGAGGGAAAATAATTAATAGGGAGTATGGTATATATATATATCTAGATGATGAAATTTGATATGGATGGTTCATTTTGTGATTTTTTTTATTTGATGGATTAGGATAAGAAAATTATTGTTGAGATCATTCCTTATTCAGCTATGGAAGAGCTATGAGCTACTGTTATTAGGTCACATAGTCCACCAATCTAGTCGATTTTAGAGGTTTACTAGATGATTTAGACCTTGAGTACATTTCATACTAATAATTAATTGAGTCTTGATGTTGATTTTTAGTTTAATTAATTGTTTTATCTATTATACAAGATCATTTATATTTTGGTCCAAAATGGAACCTACACCCACTTTGATGGAATCATCCAAAGGTGCTTGAATTGTTTACATGGAATTTATCATTTCCTGGAGAAACAATAAGAACCACCATACCTACAACATTGATAGAGGAGTAGTGAAATTATTCATTGGTGTAGTATTACTGAACAATAAGGACTTTAGAGACTTCATCTAATTTGGGGGAAATGAAGTTTCCAAGAGTGAAATATGGTTTTAGAACTGGTTGAGGACTTTGATTTAAGTAGCACCATCAGCACTTATTTTTCTATAAAATGGAAAGATGCAATGTTGATGTGGTAATTAGGAATTATGAGACAACTATAGGAGAATCTAGTATTTTCAACTATTTTTATATAATTTTTTACTGTGATTGACCATCTTATGATCTAGTTTGTTTTGATAAATCTCCATACCTCATCTAGGGAAATACATCCACTCAAAAAATTCCTCATCATCACTATCATTGGTTGTATATTCATATTATACCATTGTTGGGAGATTACCCAACATTAACAAGATACAAACTACCTCATCCTAGATACAATCATTGCAAACTAATCACTCTTTGCTGATATTTCCCATGAAACTATGTATGGGAATTATTCAACATAATTTGTCAATATAGACTCTTAGGGCCTCCTAGATTCAGGAACCACAAGGATTTTATATTCTATGTAATAGATGAAGTACCCTAGGTCAGTTTCATCCTTAAAGAATAAAACATTTTTCTTATACTTTGTGAATGGAATCCATTTCACCTAACAATAATAGGGGATAGGGAATAATTCTCATGGTTGGGATTCACTTTTTGAGGTTGGTCATATTGAGGTTCCAAAAGTAAGATTGATTGTAGGACTTGAGTCTATACAAAAATGGATGGGTATCCCTTCATTGGATTCTATATATGAGAAATAAAAGGTAATGGGTGTGACCATTTCTTGTTCAGCTGCAAGGTTTCTACTATGAATCGATCACTTTAGTGAATTCCCTAAATATTTTATGATATCATAGAGAGATGAGGTTTGTAACCACATTATCTCTGGAACTCAGCACCCACATAATCAATAGTTTTTCTTGAGAATGAAACATATCAAGGCAGTATGAGATCCCCTTCTATATGGGAATAAAGTCACCAAATCTCTCATTTGACCTCTTCTTATGCTTGTAGAGGTCATCGATGTCACTCTTATTCTCATTAGAGATAAATTGATAGCTAAACACTATAAAGATATCATCCCAACGGGTAATCAATCTAGGTCTATCTAACTATACTAAACACAGGCTATACATTTTATGGTCTAGATGAAACACTGATGCTTGGTAACTGCCTATTTTTCATAGGTCCTAGTATTGTGATGCTTCATGTGGCAATGTGGATAGATGTTTTAGAGGATCACCAGTCCCATTAAATGGGTTGAGACACGGATATATGAATTCTTAGGGTGGTTAAATGTGGACCACCCATATCAGATACAACTTCCCATATATTAGTATTGATTCTTTTTGTGTATTTTAATCCCCAATATAGGTAGTGATATCAACTACCATGTCATAAAAGTGAGGGTTGGTATATACCAACACTTTGACCAACCTACTGGCTCAAGAGACGATGTAGTCATGGTCAAATGGTGGGATGTCACACTACTCTCGTAAGATAGGTAGGGTATACCTTAGTCTTTTTTCAGATCCACCAACTTATACCTTGATCAGATGTGTGGAACCATCGACCTCAATTGTTGGTGTCCAGATAAAAGGACTAGGTATTATTCTAGAGGATGGGTGTGGTCTCCTCAGACATTTTCTTACTCTTTGATCTAATCAATGAGGAGTTCATAAGTGAAAATCTTATATCCCTCAAGATCCTAGAGCAAGGAGGATATCCTATTATCTAATTTGGTTCCGTTCATAACTACTTGGGGTCCAATAGGCTCAACATCCCCTTTTCCTTTGTAGAGATGTCAATGAGTAGTTTTAAGAACCATATTGGTGGGTCTTCTAAGTCCAAATTTCTAACACTACTGACTACTATAGGTTCCTACCCGAAGATCTATATGTGTTTGTGTCTTTATATATGTTCAATATTTTCAATACTCAATCATCTCTCCACATTTGGTTTTCTTGTTATCTAGAGGATTGATCATAATGAAATTCATTGTGGTAGTGATTATAGTTGAAATTTCACCATCATCAAGTGGGTTAGATATATGAACTTATTTTCATCATAATATTGGAGTGAAATTAAGGGTAATTTAATTCCTCAAGCACCTAATCTCTACATGGGTAGATAGCTATTTACTAAAAATTTATATCTTAGTGAGGCTCCATAGATTGGTTCTCTAAATGATTTATTGGTACATATACAAGATATAATACTGAGCCACTAGGAGTGCTGCAATGTCCACATTCTAAAACTGCTACTAGATGGAATTGAGATGAATATGGATTCCTATGTACTTTATCTAATGATATTAGAGGTGTTTTAATAATTCAAATATATATTCGTGAAGGAATACCAAATGTTCCTTAGTAAGAAACTATGGGATGTTGAATCACATGGTGGTCTGTTTTCAAAACAAGATTGATAGCGGGGTGGTGGGAAGGATCCCCCACAAGATATCCTCCAGATAATTTTTTAGAGGGTAATATTTATATTGATCAACCCAAAATCCAATCTATGATGGTTAGGAAACTGGGGGTGGTATTGATGCAGGACTACTCTGATGTTGGTTTTATGGAAGTGGGGTGTCACATTGGGCAAATTTCCATAAAATAATAGTCTTTTCTGGTGGTGGGGCCACCATTATTACCATATTTATTTAAGATGGGGTATCCTTAAACTCTTGTTATATAGGATGGTATTCATACCTCTATGGCTTAACAGAATGATTACTTTCATTTGAGGGTTCCAATATAGATATTGGCATCTCTCATACTTCTAATGAGGTAGTAGAGAGAAGGTGAAATGATGGAGTCCATGTGGGTTTCATAAATAGTAACTTGATGAAATTTAATTCATACTCTACCTAAGATTACCCATAATGGTATATTGGAAACTTTTGGATGTTGGCATCCATAATTTTCAAACTCAGGTGATGGGATTTTCCCCCATATTTTATGGTGAAGATAGAGGTTTTTTAAATCAATTCATCTCTCACCTCAAATTCTAAGAGGCCAATGGTAATTTTATTTTTCCACATTCAGTCCTATATTATTATAGGAGTTCCCCAAGTGATATCCTCTTAGGATAGAAAGGATTTATTCTATGCACTCTATGAATGGTGCTTTTGGTAGGGCATCCATGATGGTTGTATGTTCTTCTCCCATAAGATGGATCTTTGTGGAAGGAGAAGTATTTTGTATATGTATGTCTTCCATGTCATCAAATGGTGTTACAAAAAGGACTATTGAAGTATAATTCTTCATCATGGGATGTCTCATGACAGTTTCCAGTGGTTCCTATAATGAAGAGATTTCACACGACCTACCTGGTAGAAAATTAGATTCTTGATCCCAATTGAGGGATGACATTCCACCATGTATTCGTTGTAAGGGAATGAGGTGGTTAGCCATGGAAGGGGATAATATAGATATTATAGAGGCCTCTTATCAATAATTCCATGGGGACTATACTCAGTGTTAGTGCTGAGAATTCTGGAACAAATCTAGTGTAGAAGGGATTGTATCATTTTTCTCATTCTCCTATAGAACTAGATGGTGTTGTTAGTGTAGTTGGTTGGGTTCCATCCTAGGTGAATCTCGGGTAGAACTTGAGATGGTAATGACATGTATAAACTTTACCACATCAGTATATGGGAGAGATATTTCATAATTCATTAAGGATAGACTCCATTAATCATTCTTCGTAGTGAGAGTGGATCTCCTCTTATGCGTCTCCTGAGGGTGGTGGTGTTGGCATGGTGCTGGAGCATCTAGGAAATATTGAGAAATTCCCCTATTCAAAATGAAACATAATTTCTCATATCGATAAACATGGGAATTAAACTCCCTCCTCAAGAATATTTTATTGGGGTTGATAGGGAGAAGTAACCTAGAATCTATGGGGTAGATAGGTTTTGTGACAGATTCAAGGTTTTGCAATATTGTCGCACCAATAGTTATCCTACACCCATTCATATTGGTAGTGGGTATTTGAGAGTTTTTAGTGATTTTTTCCTATAAGATATTCACAGTAAACTTCTAATATATGTATTATGAATGTGATGTCCAATTTTCCCAAAAATATATGTCTACTCCAATTTGGGGAATGGATTCATGTTAATGATGTATTAGACTAGTGATAACCAAGGATCATGATATAATAACTTTTGAAGGAGAATATATTCACATAATTTTTAACATTTTTTGCAATGCTTCATTTGGGGTGCACAATAGGATGTCTTTTTCTCTTTCCATGAGTTTCCTACATCCTTGGACTGAACACAACTACTCTGGTTTGGTCTCACTATCTTCCCACATTCCATAGGTGGGTGACCACTATCATCATGTCTGATGATGTTGGATCATTGATTGAAATGTGATGACTAGATGTCCACTCCTACTTCAAATGGATTCCCCATAGAGTTTTTTTCCTAGTTCCATGTCATCCTTTCAAATTTCAGATATGATCTTGAATCTCATTCTATATTAAAGAAAACATTTGTTAATTATGGTAGTTGTAGTCATGATAGGGTATCTACCAACGGTCAAAGAAGATGATCATGTTAGGAATGTATAAATATATCTGTACATATGGTGTATTAGTATTATGTATGTGTTTTCTTATTTATAGGTTGAGGAAATATCAAGTTTGTTTCATCTTAGGTGTAGGACCCAAGACATATCACCTTCATTACAGAGCAACATTCTAAGGGATGTAAGCCATCCATGGTGCAGTACAATGGTTATACTATAAATGGGAGATAAGAAGACTAATTTTTATTATCTGTTACATGAGGAATCTATAATTTTCCATTCCATAAAACTTATATTTGTCACATAATGATTATTTTATCATTACCAAAAGTATATCATGCTCATGACATGTTGTAAATATTGATTTGTATTAGGAGGGTTCACAAGGTTAAAGTCTTATTGAGATGTTTTCATAGGTTTATATTTTTTGGGGATATTATCACATGTTAAAATTCTTTTGGGGTTATTTTCCATATACACTTTTCATGTACAATTCAGAATATAGGTTAGAATTGTATGGTGGTGTGGATGTCATATGGGAACCTCATGTTTGGGTGGGAGGGGACTATGTGTGTTCATGAGGGGAATGATCACACGTTGTAGTTATCACCCTCAAGGGGTAAGGGAGAAATTTTTAAATTGATGTAGGTATTAAACCTCATGGAGGTGTTCTATGTTCCCTATAAGAAGATATGGGTCAAAACCCACATTGTTCAACTACATAGATTAACTTCATTCCATGGGACCAGTCTATTTAGTATAGAATCATGCATTAAGGATTCTTGTTTCATGAAGGTAGTGAAAATAAGTTATTTTGTGGGGATTATTCAGGGATGCTTTCCAAAAAATATAGCATCATCCTGTACTTATCATATGAATATTCTTGTGTCCACCAGACATGGTATGTCCACTATTTAATTTCATTTGTTGAGGATGTATTCATGTAGTTTAACATCATTTGACTAGGATTTTGGTGTTGTTTAGTCTAAATTATTATATTTTGGATTCCATTTGGACTTACACATGCAGATTTTAAATTAAGGTAATATGGGAGGTAGACATGGAAATCTTGTAAACCTGCATTAAAGGTGAAATAAAGATTTTCCCCTCTAAAATTCTAACACTGGGATTATGTTTCCACTATATAGGTTCTTTTGGAAATAAAGATTCTTATAAACTACACATTTTTTTAGAAAGAAGGAAGTCTGATGTTATGGTTCCTATGATTATGATTATAAGGCAATGAAGCTTCCAAACATATTCTTAGAGTAAAGGGTTCAAGCATGAGGGTTGATGATATAGGTTGTGTGGGTATCATTCACACAAATTAACCTATTTTTTATGGTTCATGGAACCTAATCACTCAACATGCATGCATCTATGTTTGGAGGAAGGAGGAATTTGGATAGGGACTCAAAATTGGGTTTTGTGAAGTTTAGGGGGTTATTAAATATGATTTATTCGTGAATCATGGAATCTACACCAAAGTATGGTGTATCAGACTCCATGGGAGGGGATTAACAAAATATGGATGTTTTTTTTGAACACTATAGTTCACAAGGCATATATCACTAGCATGAAGTGTGTGATAATTTAAAAAAATTACCTCCACCATAAACCTATGTTCTAAAGGAATCATGTGTGGTCACTATAGAATAATGTATACCTGTAGGAATATATATTGTTCTTAGCATGTGAAATATAGTGTAACAAAAATTGATATCTTTTGATGGATGTAAGAAGGTTACATCCCCCTTAAATTATTGGTGAATGGAGGTATTTATATGATCCATATACGTTGAGATATATGTTGCACAAAATATTATTTTCTTTATGTAAGATGGAATTTAGAGGTACTTTGACAGCCTTTGAAAAATCCTATCCTTTTTAATGATTATTATTTCATGAATCTATCCCCTAAGTGTGTATTTATTCCATCTATTCCTTTATCTACCTCAAATATTCCATTTTTTCTTCAACATCTCAGGAAACATGTGTTTTTACGCAAAAAAAATTCTTATAATTTAAATGTTTCTCTTTTCATAGAGAGATAAATTGATAATTAGTTATCAGATATAACATTTATTGGTTTGAAAATCATCATGATCAAATCATTAAGATATTAATTCTTTTATATAATCTAGTAACTTTATCAATGTTTATCCTAATGTTCTTTTTATGTGTTTTTTATTGCATATGAGTTATTTTATTGTAGTGATATTTTATATTACTCTCCCCCAAAATTAAAATTCCAACTATAGATTATTTTCCATCATCACAGTCACATGACCAATCAATATCATCATACCCCGACATATCCTAGTTCTTAACCCTTCTATTTAACACCCCATAGTTTATGGTTCTTTAGATGTTATTTAGAACCCTTTTTAAATACAGTAAATATGTTTAATTATAACTAATTTTATTATTTTAATATAGGTTAATTTCCAATAATTTATAACTCCTAGATGTAGTTTTATAGACTAAATTTCTAATAAAGAATCTAACATTATTTTAAATTCAAAAATTCTCCAAAATAACTTTTTTTAATTTTCAATAAACCAATTTTAGGTGGAGTAGAAACCATACAAGAATACCATCATGCAAAAGGACTCATCCAAAAAAAACCATTGAAAGAAAAAGGAATCAGAAAAAACCAGAACAATTTCATAAATACCTGGACAAGAAAAGACTCGTTCACCACTTAAGAACGAACTAGTCTCTAACCTGAGGCTTCCAAGGGTTATTTATAAATATATATCTTGAGTTATAATCTAATTCATAATTTTTTTATGAAATTGTGAAGGATATGAGTAGAGACTTGGTTATGAACCATTAGGGGCCATTAGGTCTTGTTTTTTCAATCTCTACCAGGACCTCTGAAGAAGCTAGTTAGGGGGGATGATTATTGATTTTTGTTCTTGGTCCATTATGCCTTTAAACAAAATTTTGCATATAAGGTAGGATTCATAGGTTCATATTGACTCTCAGAACACATTTTCTTTGGAGGCATTAGAGCATCCACCTTACCTATACCCTTCCTGACCCCAGAAAGTTGCTACAGCTTCTTATCATAATATTCTCTTCCATGAAGATGGTCCTTTTCCATTACACTTTTTTAGATGCTTCCACATAAATGATATATTTATTCTTCATGATGGTTCTTTTACTTATAGATCTTTTAATTGGATGTATGGGAAAATTAGAGTAGTCTTTCAGAGGTCGTACCCTACTCACATGCTTGATGAAACCCTATGAGTCCATAATGTTCTTCTTTCCCTTCTGAGAAGAGGACCAAATGAAAATATCCTCTTTCTCCACTACCTTACTCTCATAAGACCATTTATTGATCTCATAATCCATATAAAATTTGAATTTATCCATGTTCCCTCCCTATGAACCATCCCCATCATGGAATGTATCTTTACAATTCCCTTCTTAAAATAGAATTAACTCATTATCACCCAACTCCACAAAACATTTTAGGGTTCTAACTCTAGTTGAGGTTCTATTGAGTAGCTTATTAGACTAGACCATGTACATCTGAAAAACATTGATTCTAGACATACCCTTGTTTCCTTTTTCCTTACCATCATACAAATGAAATATGACAACTGGAGTTATTTCAATCACCACTTCAGGTCTGATCTCGACCAAATTAGATCTAAAAATCATTGTTGAGGAGAGTTGTTGACTGACTGTTTTATCATAAGAAGGTCGATTGACTTTGATTCTATCATTTCCCTCAATCTCAGTACTCTCTAAAACCAATATCCACTTTCCCACACCTTCCACATTATGGATTGAGACGTCCTCATTTTGTGAGTTTGATTCAAACAGAGAAACACCCATATGAAGACATATCTGAGCTGAATTCCCTGGAAAGATGGATGACATGAAATAGTGAGTCCATGAATCATATATAATCAGTTGGTTAATCCTATATTATCCCTCAATCTCTATTCAGATGAAATATATTGGTGGTTTTTTTATATCAACCTTGAAACAAATTCAGGGATCAGTGGGATGGGAGAACACTAGGGTTTTGAAATCCACAAGAATAAAATGGCCAAAAAGATTACATAACATCTAAAAATATAGGGATTTTGGAAGGTTAGAGGCAAACTGAGAAGTCAAATCAAAATATACATGGTATCCAAATTATGATTCATATGAAACTAAAAGGACTATATGAGAAGGATGAAATGAAAATAGTAGATGGAGTTCGAGCCATAGGACTATATAATAGTCGGGTCATTATCTAAAAAAATAATCATCATTTTATGAGAATCAAGCAAAAAAATCACTAATCATTGACGAAGACCCCACTGAGTGTTGATGAGTCAGTTGAAGAAATAAACTAAAGGCATTCAATGACCAATGCAGTCAATCAATGTGATCTTGTTTAAGGAATATTCTATTATCAATTTCATAGGGGATATATGAAGTGATGAGCATCCATTGAAAAATCTAGGGACCCTAGGGGAAAACTCAATACCAGGGAAGGTGGGGAGAACCCCCGAGTTGATGAAAGGTAAAAATTGCTGAGAAGGACCATCAAAGGATGAAAAATGGAGAACATAGACTTCATCCCCCCATGAGGGGAAAATATCATGAGGTCGGTCAGTGCTGAAAAACCCTAGATACCGTGAAGTGAAAAACTGATTTTATCAGAACAAAAAATTCACACACTCTCATTCAAAATCTTTGAAAATATTTATCCCAACCATTATGTATGTTATTAATGTTTTTAAGTCTTCTATTTTAATCATCTTCAATAATTTCATTGTATATTTACATAGGATGTAAAAATAAAATAATCATGTTTATGAAATACAAATTCAATAAAATACTCCAAATTATCTTGAAATGGAATCTCAATATTATTAATTATCTTACTAGAAAATTCATTAATAACAGTCCCTTTGTTGCATGAAAAAAATAATATCATCAATAAAAACAATTATAAAAAGCATTCCTACTTCCATCTCCTTCATATAATGGTTTCTATAAATATTTAAATTAATTGCATTAATATCTCTCAAGAATACAACATGTTTTGGGTACAATGATTGAGGGGCCAGTTTTAGCCCATAAAAAGATTATTTGTATTTCATGTATTTTTTCATCTTTTTCCAGGAGATATAAATTATGATTTTAAATATAAACTTTTTCTACATACTCTATATTCATGAAATAAAAATTAACATCTATTATATATATTTTTTAATCCTTTGAGATGTAACTAATAAGAAAATTCTTAGGGATTATTTTCTTGAAATAGGATAAATTTCCTCTTCAAATTATACACATTCAAAATATGAAGAGACCATACATATATTACAGATATTTTCTCATGATATTTATTATTTATAATTCAAATTGACTCTGAATACCCTCATAATTCCAGTCATATGTTTTTATTTCCACTATGGAAAATATCCCACAAAAAATTTATTCCAAACTAATATAATTCATTAGTTATGTAATTAACCTATTTTAAATTTCTATCAATATTGGAAACTATTTGGGGATCAATATAAAAGATATGAGATGTTTTTTGTCATTCATAAACCTTATTCTTATTTCAACATGAGAATAATGATTTCCAATTACATTTTCCATCACCACATGTTTCTTTATCTTCTATTATTTTTTCTCATTTCTAATAGAATATTATTTATCATTGGTCATATAAAAGTAAACATTATCAACATATAGATAATTTTTTTTATTTCTCTTTGATCGTCTCAGAAAAATAGACATTTTATTCATCTAAGCCATTAAATCCATTTCATCATGAACATTATGATTGGATTTATTTTCATTAACATTGACATCATAACTCCCCACTATAGTATACCGTTTCATATTCAAGTATCTTTATCCATTCAGATTGAAAAATAATCTAAAAGGTGCACCATCCTCACCTAGATCCTCAAACATCAAAAGATTTTATTTTTATTTTCCATCAGTCTAGGAAAATAAAAGACTCTGATAAAGATAACAATTGGTTCCATTTTATAATATATCTCATAGGAATTCATTATCAAATTATGACTTTGTAGAAAACTTGTATGATAGTATATATCTATGAAAAAACCTTGTCTACAAAAAAAATTGACCTAATGGCCTCAAAAACACCAATTTTCTAATTTTAATGACACTTTTATTAATTCTCTAAGATACAATACTATATTGTAGTTAGTAATGATATCTGTATGGATGATTTATTTCATGATTTTCAAATAATGATTCATAATCAATATCGGCAATCTTTTATCTATCTACCATTGTAATTTTTTTAATATAAATACCACATCATTCTCAACCTTACTTCTATAAATTGTAAGTATCTCTTCTATATCTAACTTAAGATTCATAAATATAACATTGGTCATTATTGTAAAATAATTAATAAATTTGATGAATTAAAAGTCAAGAGTAGTGGAATGATGTCTTAAAGGCCCAAAATTTCATAGTGTATTAATTCAAGTGTCTTAGTAGATTTTATTTCCAGTATTTTATTTCATTCCTAAACCCTTTCCCATCTATGAAATGATTCATAAAAAATAAATCTATTATTAATTTGTATAAATATATCACACTATTTTTCACTTCTTTTATTTCTCAAACTCTTCTGATCAAGATAGTCAGCTTTTGGATCCTGGAGATTATTTTATTTATTATCAATGTGGAAGTAAGAATTAATTATGTTATACATTATAAACAAAGTTACTTTTATTCATTCAGGAAGGTTAATGATTCATTAAAATTTTACTCTATTTATAAGGAAAGTATTTAATTTTAATATAAAATTGTTTACTTCATTACAAATATGTTTAACAGCAATATGTTATTTTTTTGAACATCAATAGATGAAAAATCATCAATTTTAATCTTTTAAGGATCAATTTTAGATGAAATAGTTCTTTTGATATTTAAGGATATTTTATTTATAAATTATACCCATAAATATTATGTTATGAAATAATTTTTAGGATCCTAACACATTTTTTCATGTTTGTTATGTATACCCTATAATTAATTCTTTTCTTCCAAAACTTTCTATCTTTCAATGCTACATCATCAAATAGTGACTTACCAACATTAAATATCCTCTTATCCTTCTTATAATTATTATATTATTAATTTTCTCATGCAATAAATGTCATAACTTCTTTATAATAGTTAATTTTATTGTTACATCTTCCTCTGGTCTCACTTAAAATGTCTAAATTTTTATATTGAAAACTGAGTTGAATTTATACTCATTACATGCTTGTTCTCAATTATTGTCCTCTCATTCACTAAGTATAACCCACTAAATTCATAACTTCTATAATCCTATTGAAGTGAAATATTATAACACAAAACATACATTTTATTCATAATTAATCCAAAAGACCACTAATATCATTTAAAACTTGTTATTCTAAGTGAATATTAAGTATCTCTTTGAATTAAAACTTATTTCCATTTTATTTTCATAGCCAATTTTTTCTTTTGTTTTGGATAATATTATCATATAAAGATAATTTAAACATTATTGGATTTAGAAGTGATATTTTTAGATTTATTCTCAACCTAGGATGAACCAAATTAGCCTTTTGTCCAAACTATTGGATGAAATCAATTTTACATTTCTGTAACATACTGGAAAAATTCATACCTAAAAATATATAATAGACTTCCTAATAAATTTTTATGACTATAAATTTATTATTTAAATTGAAATAACATATTCAACTGTAATTGTTCCAAGAGTTATCTCTGGTATTTCTACCCCTACCCATATTAGGTTAAATTCTTCATCCTTGAATGAAATTTTTCTTTTAAACACTTTAACCATAATGTATCTTTCCAGAAGATAAACTATGATAATTTTTCTTTACTTAATATAATAATTATATATATTATAGTGTTTATCAATTCCTTCTATCATCTTTATAAACTAATTCTTTATGAAATTTATTTCTCTATTTTTTCTCTTTTTCTCTCCATACAATCATAAATATTAGTTTGGAGGATGTTTTTATTTTATTTTAAATCTACATGTTTTTAAATTCTATAGTATTATTATTATCATTAAATAGTTTCCATGAAGATACTAATGTTTTGATGATAATATTTAATAGATAGATTACTTGACGTAAAGTATTCATCCTCTTCCTTACATGGTATGATTCATCAATTTCTTAATTGAACATTTTCTTTTTTCGCACATATATTCTTAGTATTTTAAATATATATTCCATGTTTCATTCTCTATGTACTTTATTCACTATCCATATATTTATGTTACACAAATTTTATAATTGGGAATTTATATGATTTATGATCAATTTCACTATAAAAAATATTTTTTTAATCCTTCCTTTAAAAATAAATTTTGTATTTTTTATGTTTTTAATGATAGTGGACGCTATACTCTTGTTTTATTCATAATTATCTAATTTAATATATTAATAAGCTTCTATTTAATTAATAACTATTTTTTAAGATATTAAATTTAATTTCCGCTCAAAATAATTATATATGTGATTATTAATTATCCAAAAGTTGAGGATATTATTGGGTAACATCATCTAGAGATAGGTCTTTTGTCTCATCAAGAGTTTATATTTTTATATCAAAAATGTCAAGAAAATTTATCAATAATTTTTTAACAATTAGTTAGTCATACAAAGTATAAAAAGATACCATGATTTTACTGTATATCACATTAACCATTATAATAAATGTAATAATTTATTGTATCATTTTACATTTTGAGTTTTTTAAAGTTTATTTTTATCGATTTTAAGTTTTGATTATTTTATTTTAATATTTTCTTCACTCATGTTCCCATTATTATCCCAAATTTCCTTCTCTAATTTTAGTCCCATGAATATTTTATACACCTTATACTAATAGGATGATATAATTACATTTCTATCATTCCTATCTACCTATAGATTTATCATATCTATAAATGAAAAGGGATGACCTATTTAAAGGGGTACAAAAGCTGCTATAATAGCATCAATAAATTTAAATATGTATGGTAAATTAGAGAGAATTGTTTTTTATTGTAAACATTAATTTTCTACCAATTAGAAAAACACACATACAATATAAAGAATCCATATTCTCCATTATTAATAGAATCATTGGAGAGGATACTTGTTATGATCTGATACAAAATAAAGTGACTAGGTAAATATAGATACCATTTTTTGAGGGATTTGAATTATCGGTACAAACATTTATGATTTCATTTACAAAATTAACTTTGTGAAAATTATAAATCATAACCAAGTCTTCTTCAATATCTTCATTACTCGTATTATAATATAATGGAAATAAAAAAAATAATCATGTATTTTTTAATGGTTTGGATCTAAGAAGTACAACTATTCCATGTGGTTCTCACATATATAACAAGATATAGATTATGTCAACACAAAATGTTTTAATGGTTAAAAGTGCTTCAAAATAATAAACAATGTCTATCATGGTATTATCCACTTACAATTATTGGTATAATCAATTTAATTATTTCTTCAAAGTATTATTTTTACATAAACCAATAGACTCTAGTATTTTTTTATGATATTGGTATAAACAAGATATCTATAACACATTTAGATGTATTTAAATCTGATAATGTTATCTTTATCATTTAAATATAGTCTTTGATATTTAGAACTATATAAAAAACCTAAACAATGATCTAATTTATTAGGATTTAATAATGATATAAAATTTCGTGAGAGATCACACACATTACTACCTTCATCCATCTCACCATAAAACCACCAAATAATGATTAAAAAATTTTATTTCATTGACACATATGATGTATATAAAAAATCATCTCAATCAGTTGTTCATTAGTATTATTTAGATATTATAGTTTTATCTGTTGATAAGGAATTGAAATAAAATATCTATGATTTTTGTATCCATTTATAATTTTTTTGTATTTATAGAATAGGGTGAATAATATTTTCCACATATCTAATATTGAAACATAATGATTTTATATTTTTTGATCATATCATATTTCAAAAATGTCCAATTGAATGCTTGATTTTTTAAATAATTTAATCTCTTTAAAATCATAATAAATAATTCTAGATAAATAAATAATAAATATATGATATTTTATTCTACAAAAGCTTCTTAAAATCTGTGAGTACTTTAAATTCATTATATAGTGGAATGAAAAGAGATTCATGGTGTGAAAAACTCCATAAGGTTCAAAATTTTCTCACATTACTAAATTATATTCTATTTTATTTATAAATCATAACATCAATTAATAATAATTAGAATAATTTTTTAAAAATATATTATGACAATATGAGGAATAATCTTGGGCATTCCTCTATAAATCTGAGTATATTTCAAATATTTTCATATCCTAGATCATATATTTTTATAAGGGTGTAATGAATATTAATATATTTCTAATTGTTCCCTAAAATATTTTATTTTTTTTCAATGAATTATACATCATAAGATGAAAATGTTTATTATGATATAATCATTTATTCTCCACCCTTTTAATTTTATATTTTAAATGATGCATCATAAAATTAAAATTACTCCAAAAATATTCATAGAATAAATCATAGATAGGTGTACATAACTCTTACAAATTAACAATGGTTGTTATGAAAGAAAAAAATTATCCTTATGTTATCTCAATGGCTATCCTAGAGTTTTAAATTACACGTATGGAGTTTTAAGTACTCTTATTGAAATATTTATTCCATTACTAAGTTTCAATTTCAAATTTAAAATAAATATTAAAGGGTTATGAATGAAAATTATAATCCTTGATAATCATCATTCATCTTATAAATATTTTTATAAAATTTTCAAAATTAATCTTAAGTTAAATTCCAAATGGATTTTATGAAATCAAACATTAGAAATTTTCACTGATCTATGACATCTATAATTGATAAATGTTTCTCTAATTATCATTATTCACCTCATAGAAGATGGAACTTTCTAAAAAACATTCTAAATTCTATTCATATTGTTTTTACTCATGGTTTACATTAAATAAAATATTCATCAATAATTATATATGGTAAATCAATAAAAAATTTGAAATTATATTTATAATAAGATATTTCATCTGTGATACATTGGTTATGTTGACTACACTAACCTGATTTTATTATTTTTTTCAAAATATAAAATTTATATAATATTATGTTAATATATGTTATTTATTCCTAGTTTTTTCCCCAAACCATTTTTAAACTACTATATATTTGACTAATAATTAAACAAAAAGTTATAATAGTATGACTGATTAGGAATACACATTATTGGCCTATGATTATTTTTATAACATTATCTTGGTATATTTTTTTAATGAAAATAAAATAATTTTGCTGTGATAAGTATTTAAATATGAATATGGAGATGTTTTTTCAAAAAAGGAATAATTTGAAGGGTTTTTATTGGTTATTGGATGAAGGATTTTAATGTTGATTTTTATTTTACTTCTTTGGAAATTATATTTAAGAAAATGTCCAAAACAATGTGAGTAAATATAATTAAATAATTAAATAGTTTTATTTTCATGATTTATAATCAACTGATAAAAGGTAAAATAGTTTTATTAAGAGATAAATTATAATAACTAGTGAAGTTAGTGGTTTTAATTGAGATAGAGTTGGAAATCTTAAATTCTACCTAAGAGTAAGTCATTTAATATTAGCCTAATAATTTTTCACATCAATATCTTCTATCCAAAAATATCATAGAAAAAATATATGAAAATACACCATGATTAATGTTTTTATTTGTAAATGTTACATGCCTTTTGTTAGTATTTGTATACTTATAATGTAGGATCACAAGAATGTGTGTTTATTAATGATAATATTAATGATAATGATAGAATGGTGGGTTGTGCTACTAAATTAAGGGAAAAAGTAAAATAAATATTTGATTTTTTTTCGTGAAAATTAAAGAGTTGAAATTTTTTATTTATATTATTGATGAATGTTTATAACTCAATAATAATTTCTTGATTTGGATCAACATCGTCTTTAAATCCTAAAAATTAATGATTTTAATTTTTCATATTATGGAGAAACATACTTCAGAACAAGAAGGTATATCTATATGTTAGAGACATGGATAACTCAAATTTATGAGTTTATTTCTATTAATATATAAATTTACTAATAAAGTGGTTAATTATTCCTTATTTAGTATATATTAAATTTTTTAGGAAATGATTAATCTTAAAAAAACAGAATAAAATTTAGGAATAATGGAAAGAGAAATATAGATGGTTACATTTTAGAATTTTAAACACCACAATTTTTTCATTATATGTGAATAAAAAATATAATCCTTGAAGAAAAAATATTTATTTAAGGGAAAAATCTTAGGGACTTAAGAGTTTCAAAATAACTATAATGATAACCATGTGACATTTTATATTTTTTTAATGGTTAATGCTTAGGATAAAATAATGAAGGAAAATTAAAACAATACATTGATCCTAATAAAAATATTTATATATATATATAACCAATTCCTAGTTTAAATAACATTACTATATGGTGTTAATGTGTTAACACAAATACATGTATGAAATGATTATATTGAATCATGATTTTAAGAGATTTGAGGCTCAAGTAGATGTAATGGATATAACATGTTATAATGAAACCCATCTCATTGTGGATAAGATATTTTGTAATGAAAAAGTGTGAAATATGGATGAAAATTGAGGATATTTATGATTTAATAATTTAAAAAGGATATTTTATTCAAATTAAAATATATATGTTGTTAGGGGGGGCATTGCAAGTATTATATGTGACTAAAGTCTTTTTTGGGTGATATTTTGGGGATATAAAATATTATGGGTGATTTCTATGAGGTGGTAGGTCATTTGGAGTATGTTTGGACATTTTTGGTAAACATGGGAGGTGTTTTTGTTAGATATTTCTTATAGGAGGGGATATGGAATTATTATATGGAACATGAAATATTTCTAAAATATTCTTCCTCTTTGTATGGCTTCACATAACCTAAAGGAATGTAAACATTGGGGATATTTTTTTGAGATACTTAGAAAATCCCATGAAATATTTAATTACTATTTTAAGGTATTTGACTAATAATAAATTTATAGAATATATGAGAGATTTCAAATAATATGATGAGAAAATTTATTTATAAAAATTATTCCTTGGTTTGGATAGTCATATAGAGTTATGTAAACCTACGATATGGATTTGTTCTAGAGGTTCAAGGATAATGAAGACAAAAGAAAAAATTTATTTTTTTAATTTTATTTCCCCCATTATTCTTAAACATAGATAAATCCTTTTATTATTATACAAAAATGAGTAGATAAATAAATTATTTCAATATATAATGTTGAATTTAAATTTAGTGACTGATTCATTTTTTAAGGATGATTATTATATGGTTAACTCATTCTCATATTTTTATTTTCATTCATCTTTTTTTATTCATCATCTATGTTTATTTCTTCATTAATTGATAATGAATTCATGAGATATTTCGTGGAATTATTTATTTAAAATATAATGGGTTTGAGTATCTATGTTTATATCTAGTTTTGGATTATATAGTTAGAAAATTAATCGAACTAATTTTATATAAAAGATGAGATATTATGTATTTATGAACCAAATTAAAATTTTAATGATTTATTTTTATTCAATTATAATTAATTAATAGATCATTAAAAATAAACATTAGTGTATAAAATTTCATATAAATGATATATTTTGAAAGAATATTATGAAATCATTTATTTAAAGTATCATAGTTTAGTTTTATTTCAAAAGTTTACATTAATCTTATTCATATTAAAATGACTATTTAATGACATAGTTCTCCAGAATCTATAGGTCTAACCATGGTCCTAAATAATACTAGTCATTCATTTATTTTATTATTATAAAATAATATTATTAAAATTTATAAAATTCATTCCCCGTAAAAATTAATGACAACGTGGAATTGGTCATTTTATGTTATTTTCAGTGAAATTCACAAAATATTAGATGATTATATTTAATATATTCATGAATGAATTTTATTATCCCATTTTTAATTTCATTTTTTATTATTGTTTTTAGGGATACCATATATTGTAATTTAAATGTTAGATCATATGGAAACTTGATTAATGAAATCAAATGATTATTAAATATTTAAGGACACAAAACATTTATAGTACAATCCAAATATTTAAAATATCGTATTAAATTATAAATTGTAAGTGAACATGGCCAGATATTACTATGTTATTGAATTAGAAAAATATAGGGAAAATAAATAATAATTTAAAAGGATAATAATTATCTACATTTTTTCATCATCTATAGTGGTATAATATTTCCTTACCAAATGCATTTTTTTGTAAAAAGACCTCTAGATAACTCACTTTATGATCTAGATATTCTCAAATTTAATCGAATTTAAATGGATACCACATGAATAAATTATGAAAACATTAAAATCTTCATAAATATATGAATTAAATTTGGATAAAACATTTTTTTCAATAATATTTTTAATGTTTATAATATTCAATGTTTCATTACAAAAAAAATTGATAAATAAGGTATTTTAATCATAAAAATACATTCTGTTAAAGAATGTTATGAAATGGGTCAATAGCTCCTTAAAAACAATCTCTACAAAAAATAAATTATCATTCATAGTTATATTTAAATATAAATAAATTTATTAATATATCACATTAATCTTCATGGGAGAGAACTAATGACACTAAATGTTTGTGTACTAATCCTAAATTACATAAGTGGTTGATAATTTGAATTTTATATAATGGTTTGTTTCAGTTAAATATTTCAATTATTGACATTAGTGGTGGATTTTCATTGATATAAAAGTTTTTTAGAGAGAGTTGTGATTTATTTAATAATTTTTTTGTAATTTTTTACATGAGAAAATATAAAGAGTCCAAGGTATAAAGGAACACATAGTGAATTATAATGAATTTATTTTAAAAAAAATTGAATCATAAATAGACTTTATTGTTAAAATTTATTCATTAACAATTACTAATGTACATACAAAAAAATTAATATTTATTTTCATTTTAATCATGAAATTAAATTTTAAGTATATATGTCATAATAAATTCGTTAATCACAAAATATATTGCAAGTTATTTTTTTATAAAAAAAATTAAAATATCGTAAAATTAAAATATATTCCTTGAATCAAAATTTGAAAATATTAATACAAATTACAGGAGTTAATATAATAAATTAGTAATTTCATGATAAAACAAATTCAATGTTATTACTACTTGTTAACATGGGGGTTAAATCAATGGAATAGGTGAAGGATATCACCATTAAGTGTGGAAAATAATGTGAAAAACAAGTAAAACATTGAGGATCTATTAAGAATATTTTTAATGAAAAGATAGTAGGAAATGGAAAAAATAAGAATGAGAAATAAAAGGGAGTTAAGGAAGAAAATAACAAACTTTTTAACACACCACTTCTACTCACTGAATTGAATAATCACTATACAATTAAAGAATAGAGAATTATGTTTCTATAAATTTTTATATAAAATCTTATTCAAATTTCATTAGTATAACCTCTATAAAATATTATATCCTATAAATTTTTATGAAGTATTTTATTTTAAAAAATTAGAAATCATAAGAAAATTCATAAGATAAAAATTAATTTAGACTTATCAAAGATGGGGTCATGAAATCTTCCAATGAGTCAACATGATATGTTTATTTGTTTTAATTCTAATTAATATTGGATATGATGATATTAGAATAGATTAATGCCATGTAGGATAGTTTTTGAACAACATTGCATACTCCATATCTAAAATAATTGGATTAATATAGTTAAAACAACCTAAATATAGGGATTTTTTAAACGAAATAGATTTATATAAGCCTCGTGAAAAATAGAGTTATTTTCTCTCCTATGAAGTATTCAAATACATAAGGACCTTATTAGTTAAAATTTTATATGTAAAAATAAATATATCAGGAAAACCCTTCATGATTACAAGAATTTTATTTCCTCTAATTAATGAGTTCCATTGAGTTATCATATTTCGCATTCATGAGTTAAACTATATGGTTTTCGAGTCTTTATGAATTTCATGTGAATCCTTCCATTTCTCCGACTCTGTACACAATAATTATAAAAAAATAATAATAGATACATGAATCCTTTAATACCCTGAGCCTATACTCACTCTATTACATTAGAAATAGTCTTTTTTAATAAACACCACTGAAATACTAAAAAAAAGTCACTTGAAGTTACTTTTTCAAAAAAATATCCCCTATTGAGTTGATTGACAACACTTCAAGATCTATAAAAATAAAATCGAAAATAATTCCTTATTTTGAAATTAACCACTCTTATCTCTCAGAAACACTTTATATCAATCAAAAACTGATATAACATCTATTATAATCCCACATTAGTCAAGATTAACATGATAAATAAGTGTAACATTGGATGATTATCAATGAATCTCATAATATTTCTCTTGAACACCACTTTCTTCTTGAAATCCATTATCACCATAACTTTTCTTATCCACATGATGTACTATTGAATAATTATCTACCTTTACATGCCTTCTCAACATGATCATCTCCTTGAATGGTTTGAGGAATCCACTACCCAATAATGAATAATCTCTTTCCTTTATCAAGAATTATAATTCAAGAAATTTATCTTAAAAATAATTAAATTATAAAATATTCCATTGGATTTTTTGGGTTAAAAGATATGTTACATAAATGTGGAAAATCAATTAGTCTTCATGATCCATCTGATGAATCTCAAAACAACCCTTGGGTAAGGCCATTTTCATGCTATCTATTAAATGATTATGGGATATAAAAATATCAAATTTCACTTACCCGATATTAAATTCATCTTTAATGATGTTGTATAAGATTTTAATGTTCATTAACCTTGATTATTAAATGTTATTTATCATAAAATTGGTTTTATTTTATGTTCAATAATTTGTACCTAGATTCAAATTTACAAAAAATCCCATATCCTTAATCTATTACATCAAATATAATAGTTTTTTAAAATATTGAGTGTCTATTATAAATATATATTCTATTTTTAGGGATGAAATATAGTCTTTCTTTGTGCTAAAACAATAAATGAACAATCCTCCTTGATTTGATACACAAATAGATTTTAAAATTACCTTATCTTACCAATTAGAAAAATATTTCATTATATATCAAAAAATCCCAAGCTGAGATATACCATTGTATTCAAAACTATTATAAATTATTAGTTTAATATAACATAGAATTATTTTCATAGATAGTATAAGTATTTCATTACGATTAAACTAGTCCCATGAATCTTGAATAGTTGAAAATTTGGAAAGGTATTTTAATAGTTATTAATTGATGGATCTTTTTGTTCTACCTATACTCTTTTATGTTCACCACATTACAGAAAACATCACATAAAAAAAATTATCCAAGTTGAAACAAGTATTTTCAAACCATTATAATCTCCCATTCATACAGTTTTTTAAAATTACTCTAAATAATTGGATTGTGAAATTAATTTTATGTTATTTCATTTCATTACCTTTAAACTAATGAAATATTTCAACTCTACAACCATCATGATTTCAAAAATTAATCTCATAAATTTTTAAACTAATTTTTTTATGACATACTTGATCCACCCATGATTATAAAATCATAATATATGATAACATTCATCTATTTGTTAGTGTTATTTTTTGTTTAGAGATTATGATCAACTCTTACATGCTAAAAATCATACATCTTCACATAATGATCAATTTGGGAATAGTATGGTATTTTTTCTTTTTGTATCAAATAAATAGCCTTCATTAGATATAAATAGTTGTTCTAGTATTTATAAAAAAGAAAACCATTTTACAGTTTATTTTAAAACTCTTCATCAAGTAAAAAAACAATAAATATTTATTTTCTATGCATCTCAAAAATATTTAACCACTATTTCATTGTTATGTGTGAGACTATTTGAGTTTCTTTTAACATAGAAGAAGGAAACAATGTCTCATATATGTCAGTACATTCATTAATGGAGTATTTCATGTAAAAATAAATTACTTCTAAATTTATTCAGTTTTTTTATAAAAACACTGATGGTATTGATGACATTAAATTATATATTCCTTGATATAATGTCCAATGTATGATTGTTATCAAATTGGGAATGAATATCATGAATCTATTCGACCAATTTCATATCTATAACAGCTTCCATAAAACACACAATCTCTACTAGAGAGTAGAGTTTAGATTTATGTATAGGTAGTAATATTTACCAAAAAATGGTTTTTTCCTTTAATAATAATGATCTCATAAATTAATGCTTCAATTTTTAGCTTCTCTATAGATATTGGTGTAATTTAATTTTTCTAAACCTCAATTTATTATTCATAATATTAAAAAGAATCTTTTTCTTCCCCTAAGATGACTACTTTGAACTATCCTCAATAATCTACCCAGAGTATTTCTACAATTTGTTTTTAACATCCTCTATACTGATATCCTGGAATTTAACAATCCTTCCATGAAATTTTATAAAGATTTTTTTATTAATTTATCTAGGATGACTAGCCAATTAACAACCCATATTCCCCATGAAAATCAAATATTCCTTATTTATCTATATTGATAATAATATGCATACCATCAATGATTTTAATGTATTCCAACATTGTAATTATCCTATACCACATCTAATGTAGAGTCCTATCTTCTCTAGGGTATAATAAATCTCTAACAACATGGCCTAAAATCTTCTAACATGGTTCCCCAACCCAGTGAACCACATGGCCTCAAGAATTCATCCCTGTATTCTAGGGGCTTCAAAAAAAATAGAATATATCTAAGGTGGTATAATGGGGTGTCTATACCCAAATATCTAATTTCAATCATCCCCATTGGTAACGGAAAAATCATACACATCACATCAAGATAATATTATAAGATCAAATATCAAATTAAAATCCATGAAATAAAATACTAATGTCATATGTGGATCAGGTATAAATAAATATAATTCAGTTCACGTATAGATTTTTCAAAATTAAGAAAAATATCCTAAAATAATATATAACAAGACCCATCAATTCTCAACCTTTAGTTCACCTCTCAACTCGAAAATCTAATCCTATATTTCATATCATTCATTATATTTAGGATGTATAACCTTTTCTATACCTACATCTATAAGTTTGTCCCATTACCAAATGGAAACCCAAACACGGTGTGCATAAAAAATGGTAGGCCACTACCAATGGTGTATAATGACAAAAAAAGTTTTATATGAAATCTATAGATGTCATAAATAATATTTTTGAATTAGTAAGATTAATATTAATATACTGTATGAATAAAATAAAATACATCAAATGATGGTTCTCAAGGAGACAACCTATACGAACACGAGCTACTTCCTCATAGGCCTATCTCCAAAAATGGGGGAGGTATCATTTATTAATATGGTTCAAATGTGTCTAATTGAGTGCAAAAAAATATATAATATATTGGGATTGATTTATCTAAACATGGAATTACATTCCAATTTTTCCAATGAAATTCCACTGGTCAGGTCTGTGCTCAAGGGACCACCCTAAACATTCATAGGAATATCTCGATTGGTATAAAAGGATCAGACCTAAAGAATTGCATTGAAATGTAAATTGAGAAGAATATAGTGAAATCACAATACAACATTCAATCGTTATATCCCTAACAAATATATGACATTAATCCTAGGAATTCAACCCGTATAGACATTTTAAAAATCCATGTTAAAGAAAACCCATGACATTCATATGAATGAATATGTTTATAATCCACTAGCTTCATCAAATAATTATAAAACCTAATGCATTCCTATTATCCTACATGGAATTCTAGGACAACATCAATCATAAGGAATCCATGTTCTTTCACAATAAAATTCCATAAAAATAATAATTTCCAATAAATATGGACATGTTATTCATCCAAAATTTATATAAAAGGGAATTAAAAATAGAAAAAAATCACAAATTAGGGTTCGATTAATCTTTTCATTTTAACACAAAATATAAATAATAATTATTTGGTCCTAGGGTTTAACCAAGTAATCCCAATTTCTATATAAAATCACTATGAATTTTAGGGTATCCAAAAACTACACTTTTAGTTCACCAGATACCATTGAATACAACATAATATATTTCATTAATAATTCTAAAAATTTTCTACCAAACACACGCCATTTTCCAAAATCAAAAAATGATTTGAATGCATCAATACAAAATTGATGAAATTTAAATTATTTTTCGGTATAATGACTGAATAGTCTATGTGAACACACATTCTAATAAAATAATAATATGATGAGAATTTTTGGGGCAATAATGATACCAACCACCTTAGTTTAGAAAGGTCACACTCATTAGATATTTTCCTCTTATTTGAGTTAATATCTAAGATTTTGTGAAAATAAAAAAATCAATACCAACATGGAATTTATTTTAGACATGGTGGCAGATATTTCAATAGAATTTATAAGTGATATTGAATATTTACTAGGTAATATCCTTACCAAGATAATTTCAACATGTTGAATCAATGATAAAATTGAGGTGGGATGAATGGGATCAACAAAAGCACTAATGACTAGAAAAGGAGATTCCTACACATTTAAATCTTCCCAAAAGGGGATAAAATTAGGATTAATGATAAGGTTCATTATGTAATTTTGGTGAATTTCCACATTTTACTGGGGAACATGGTATGGATGCATGGTTTTCCAAAGAGCGTGTCAACCATGAAAACCCCACTTCATGGAAAAACCTCACCTCACACAGTTAGGAATATAGTTTTAAAAACCATGTACAGACAATGAGAAATGATTCTATAAAAAATTTCATGATTTTTAATAGTTTACTATCCCCATTAAAACATTAAACAAGTCATTAACCACCTTATTCAAATATCATGGCTTGAATCCACTATTATCAAAAACTATGTTCTATATGAGTATGCAACTCTACTACACCATAAAACATAAGTTTTGAGCCACGAAACCCTAGGACACTCTTGAGTCCTCCAATACATGTTTTCATGACGCATCAAATTGATTCTGATTTAAAGGTGATTTTACAGTCTAGGTAATATTGTGGGACATCTCTTAAGGGGTGTTTATAGGTTTAGAGTATGCGTTTCTAATAAAAATTACTAAAAATGGGGGTTGTTTTGAAAATATTTTTAAGAAAATAACTTAAGTTAAAGAAAATTATAGTTGATAAATGAAGGTTCTGTTTTATGAATTATGATAGAAGGATTTAATTTAAATTTCAATACACATATTAGATAGTTCATTTTTCTGAAATGGGAACATGGTTTAATAGAATTATTTGGTTGAGGGTTGTCAAGATCTTGATTCCCCTCTTGCCTCTTAAAACATTACTCAAAGTACCAACCCTTGACACCAGAATCGTGTTGTCAAGGTTTGGACATTAATCAAAGAGTGGAGGAAAAAAAATAATGCTAAAATATTTTGTGTGTGAGAGATAAATCGGATGCTTGTTTTCCTAATTAGAAGAACCCAAGATTCCAACATGATATTTCAATCCAATCGGTGTTGAAATGAAAATTGTTTCCCTTAATTAAACCCTAGAAATTAATTCACAGGAGTATCATGTTAATATAAAAAATAATTGAAATAATTTTCACAAAAATTACACAAAACCATTAGAGTATCAAGTGTCGTAACTCCCTCCCAAGTATGTGTATCTCCCTTGAAATGATCATCCACCATTTAACTCACCCTTGAGAGGAGGAGAATACTTAGGTGAAACATTACATTCATCCTTGATACCCCTATGAAGATAGGGTCCTCTAAAACTTATTGGATGAGAAGATGACTCCTTTTGGAGTCCACAATATAAGATATGTTTTCTGGTTCAAACATCCAAATGGGGTGCCCAAGGTTCCAATTTATATAAAATGTGGAAGGTGGTTTTGGGAACCCTGGTTTCAAGAAACTAATTGACCCATGGTTTTATATGGACATGCTTTCTTACATCAATTTTTAAGAAAATGCAATGTTGTATATCCATATTTAAAATATATCCACAAAAATATTTTCATCATTTGGGCAATCACAGCCAGAGATATGAATGAAATATAGAACCCACTTTTTGACTTTGAGTAGATTCAATCCCCTTGATTGATTAGTTAATATGTCCCTATTAGTGGATGAATTAAGCTTGGGTTTATTCATATTAAATATATTTCATTTAATTTTAGATCATCCCACAAAATATCATTTAATTTGGATGCACATTTTTGTAGCAGTGTGTGGTTGAGTCCACTGGTTTTCTTGGATCCTGTATTGTTTTCCTCATTCTTCTTGAAATTTGTCATGGTCCCTCAAAATAACCTCAACCTACAATGAAATTATCAAAAAAAGTAACATTTAACTTTTTAAAAGTTAACAATATAAAATAATTGAATCAAATATAAAGTAAAATTTTTAATTATTTTTATAATTTTCAATACAAAACTAGTTTAGCACAGTGGTGTAAGGGTGAAAATTAAATAGTGAATCATGGTGAGATCACACCTCCACACATAATCATTTTCACACATAGGAAAAGTCACATTTCCAAAACAATCATGGAGATATTACCAACATCATAAATATATAACATTCAATTAAAATTTAATTCCTAATATAAATGTGATTAAATAAAAAATCACACTGAGGAGTTATTCTCAATGATCATGGAAAAATACATGTCAAAAATTGTATAAGAATGAAATTTGAATAAATTAATGATAAAAATCAATGAAAATAATTCAAAAGTTATTCATGTCACTAATTCTCCACATGTGTGGGTAAAAACCATTTTATGGTATTCTTTCCACTTTCTATCGAGTAAATATAAGTTATTTAAAAACATTTCTGCTTACATGATCCTTTCCACTCAACCTTACCCACATCCTTTGAAATAAAATTTCTGACCCACTCACTTAAGGAATCCCAAAAGTCAATCCAAAAGCTACCTACCAATATAACCTCATATTTTGTACATTTCATCACTCCCCTCAATTTTAATTTTAATTTTTGTTTTGTTAGGGAATACAATAGTCGGATAACAGGTACACATGCATAGGTCAATTTTTTTATAGAAATGAAATATATCAGATAAGGAATGAACATATGGAAAAATCATTTTGGAAGGTAGATAAAAATTAACCTGGCTTATATTTTCCTTCTATTAAGTAATAAATTCTCACAAATCATGATTGGGTGCAAATATGTGTAGATAAATTTAGTAAAAAAATTCCTTTTAAATAATCACAAAAAGGGTATCATTTTTCTCAAAGGTTTCAAAATGAAACAACCATTTATATAATTGAAAAAAAAATCAAATTTATATAGAAAGTCACACTATATTATTTAATTCCTTCTTATATTCACATTTCATCATATTTTTTTGGACTGTTAAAATAACATGAAATATGGAAATTCCTCTTGAATTTTAATTTAACTCCATGATTAAGTGGGTATAATTTTCAAAGATAAATTGGGCATTAAAAATTAATATTTCAGTACAAAATTGAGGGAGAAAGGGGGGAAGTAACAATTCTATTCAGTAAGCTAGAAATAGAAAATTATAAATATGATAAAAATTCCTAACTAGAATAGGAATGTACAAATCCACCCACACCTAGATCATGTAGTGTAGTCACTATAAGAAATTTTAAAGTGGTAAGGAAGGATAAAACCTAGTTGGTGTCATTCATTGATAGCTTCTGGAACATGGAGTTCCTCTATCAAGGACTCTAGAAGGGCTTCATGAAAGTACTTAAGCTTCTCCCCATTGACAATGATGGTTTTATTCATTTCATCATTTTGTACATGAACAACACTATGTGTATAAACATTAGAAATAGTTTATGGTCTAACCCTGTGATAATAAAGATTACATGGATGCAACTTCAAGAGATGGTTGTGGGAATCCTTGGTTCTCTCCATATAAATCAAAGTGTTCTCATATGAATCTCTTTTCATTTCCTCCAGCTCTTGAATCTATAACATCCTTTTAGAACCTACACCATAGAGAATATAATTTCATTATTTAATGTCCCAGTTGGCCTGGTTCTCTATCTAATTAGTAGGTGACAACTATTTCTAAAAAACAAGCTGATAGGGTGACATTCCAATGGATGTTTTCAAAGAAGAATGTTAGGCCCATAATTAATCATCATGTCTGTATATCCATTAAATTCAATTAGAATGAACTATTTTTTCAATAATATGTTTTACCTATCTATATAATACCTCATATTGACCATTGGGCTCTGGGTGATATGATGTAGACACCCAATGTGTGTCCCCTACTGACTCCAAAGAGATTGCATTGTTCAGTTATAGAAATGAGAACCGTAGTCGCTGATGGGGATCCTAGGTAACCCAAACCTATAAAAAATTTGGGTTCTAAAAAATTCCACAACTATCATGTAATCATATTTCCTTATGGTTTGTTCCTCTTTCCATTTTGGCACATAATCAACTAAGAGAATAATGTACACTTTTCCATAGGAATTGGGAAATGGATAGATAAATTCAATGCCCCAAATATTGAAAATTTCATGGAACATTAATGTTTCTTATGGAATTCCATTTCTTTTAGATACATTCCCCATTCATTGACAAAGAGGAAAATATTTAAAAAAATCATTGGCATCCAAAAATAATGTTTTCCAAAATAGACCAAAATCAAGGACATTGTGAGCAGTCTATTGGGGACCAAAGTGGCCCCCAAAAGTAGGAGTGTGGCAGAACCCAAGGATATACTGAAACTCACTATTGGGAACACAACACATGAGTACAAGATCACTACATGTGCATCAATGGTAGGGGTCATCCAAAATGTACCAATAGTACTCATGTTTTAGACGGTTGTCTAGGTTTTTTTTTGAAATCGGCAGGAATGCAAGATGCAACCAAATAATTTACAATTTTAGCATACCAAGGAATAACATCTTTCACTCATTATACTTTCTCATCAGGAAAGATTTAATTTATGGGAATACATGGGGACGGTTCAATGTTTGAGGAAGGTAGGATCTTATTCATATGGTCATCCACCACATTCTCTACTCCTTTTTTTCTCTATTTTCTAGATTGAATTCTTGAAGGAGGAGAATCCGACAAATGAGATGTGGTTTGGGTTATGGTTTATTAAAAAGATACTAGAGGGTTGTATACTCTAAGAAAACAATTACTTTGGATCCTAAAAGGTATGAACTAAATTTAAATAAGTCAATCACAATGGAAATAAATTCATTTTCAATTGTGGTGTAGTTTTCTTGTGTAGGGTCCAAAGTACATGAGGCATAGGCTATGACATGTGGAGATCAGTCGATCCTTTGTTATAAGACTACCCCAAAAACATATTCAGAGGTTTCACACATGAGATCAAATTATAAATCCCACCAAGGTTTTCTGATTACTAGGGGTGATGTGAAAATGCATTTCAATTTATTAAAATCATCCTCACATTCTTTATCAAAAAAAATTCTTTTTCTTTTTAGACAAATTCGGAGTGGAGGGAGTGAAAAAATACTAAATTCACGAATGAAACAATGGTAAAATCTATCAGGAACTAGGAATAACTGCTCATACCATACATTTTTTAGTAATAAAGGGAAGAAATGAAATATAATTTGGATTTATCTACTTGGATATAGTCCCAATAGATGAGATGTCCCAATACTATACATTTTCACACCATGAAATGACATTTATCATTATTTAATATGATATCATTTTCAACATAGTGACGTAGGAATGAACTTAGACTACTTAAGCATTCATCAAAATAGGATATATAAATAGTGATATCAAGCATGAAAACCTCCATTCAATTCTCTAGGTAATCCAAAAAAATACTAACCATGAATCGTTGGAAAGTACATGGAGCATTGTAAATACCAAATGAAATCCCCCTATAGGAAAATGTTCCAAATGGGAAAGTGAAGGTTATATTTTCCTAATCCTCAATGGAAATATGGATTTGAAAATATCTAGAATTCCCATCTAGTAAATAGTAGTGTAAAATACCTACTGGCCTCTCTAGCATATGGTCAATGAATGGAAATGGGAAATGGCCCTTCCTAGTGTGTATGTTTATTCAGTGATAGTCTATTCGGACACACCAAATATTTTACACATGGGTTGGAACTAATTCATTATTTTTATTTTCATTTACTATAAGACTGGTATTTTTAGGAACTACATGGACTGGACTAACCCATTGGATATTAGAAATGGGGAAGATGATTTTAGAATCCAAAAAAAATTTACCTCCCATTTAACAACATCTACGAGCTTTGGGTTCAATAAACGTTGTGCTTGCCTCACTGGTTTGGCTTCATTATTTAATAATATATTATATGTAAAAAATGATGGGATAATTCTAGGAATTCCAGAAGGTGTCTATCCCAAATATTGTTTATACTTCCTCAAAATTTCAAGTAGTCTCAATTCATTATAATGAGGGAGTGAACTAGAAATGATGATGGATATCTTATTTCTATTCTCAAGATATGGATATTTTATATCTTGGGGTATTTTTTTAAGTACCAGTTCTGGTGGATTTTGGATTTTTCGGAGTGAGTGTTAAAGTGAAAGTTCACTAACCTCATCTAACTTCTTAATGGTGTCATTATCATATGAGGAATGATATTTTACAATCTTAACAGTATCATCGACGGTCATTTGATCCTCTGTGTTAAAAAAATCATTAATTACAAAAAATGTATGACATTTTTATAGACCACTATAATAATCAATGCATGATTCATTACATTGAATTTCCATAAAGGATGAAAAATCAGAAATGGGATCAGTGGAAAGAAAATATTTTTTCATTGGAAGTGAGTACATCAATTAAATTAACAGAGAGAGAGGAATGTTATTCTGAGGGGTTCTTCATCGCATCAAGGATGTTGAAGTGGAAAATGTCACTACCAAACTCTGTAGATAATGTACCATTATGGACATTAATTATAGTTTTTGGATGTTTTCATGAAATTTCTACCCAATATAATTGGGGCATGTCCATTCATACTATCATCTTCCATTTTTAGAACATACAAATCAATAGGAAAAAAATAAATTTTTCACCTTCATAAGAACATAATATTAAACAATATTGGGGTGTGTTTTAATCCATTTTTCTAGTTTAAAAAGACTTCATATGGGCTTAAGTTCCCCAACCTACAATAAGTAGTAAATGGAGTGAGGAATCTCATTTATAGATGCACATAAATCAATCATATCATTGGAAAAGGAATAATCCTCTTTGGTGAATATAATCAGGAATGTTTGAGGACCATTATATTTTACTGGAAGTTATGGATATATCAATTCTGATATGTTCCTCCCCATTCTCACATTTTCATCGCCAAGAAGTCGCATTTGGTGTGTACACATCTCCTTCAAAAACATGGCATATCATGGAATTTTCTTCACGACATCAATCAAGGGGATGTTAACCTGCACTTTTTTTTTTGAAAGTTTCTAAAATTTCCTTATCATGTTTAGTTCACTTTTGTTTCCTAGATTGGGTGTACCTTTAAAGAAATGGAATTGTAATGGTTAGGCTAGGTGATTCATCAACATACACATTATTTAATTTGTAAGGGATTCTCTCAAGATAAGGTTTTACCTCATTTATAGCATTTACAGTGGTTGGAATAGTGGTTTCCTCAGGATGGGATGAATCTAATGGAGGATTTATTTGTATTTTATGTTTCATTCTACTCTAAAGGGTTATGGAACTAAAAATTTCCCTTATCCCAAGTGTTTACTAAGGTTTGATATGGTATTTTACTCAACCCATGACTTTGGATTTCCCCCACTAAGTTGGTAAGTGCAAATAATTGGGTTTTCAAATCTGGTATGGAATCTTGGGTGGTTTTTTGAATTTGGATAATGTTAGCAGCCATTTGTTTCATCGTGTTTTCAAGGATAGGCTTGGATTTTGAAGGGGTTTATTGGAAAGTAATTTACGGTGGTCTAGGATTTTTGGGTGGTGGTGGATGGCTACTCCACTATTTCTAGTTCCATAGCTATTGAGGTTGTTTAGAATACCCTCTTGCCTATAGGTTTGTTTGTATTTCCACCTAGGGTTTGATGGATAGTAAGGTTATTTCCTAAATGGGTTATTAAAGGGGTATCATGGGAAGATTTACTCATAACTCTTAGATGTTTCTCTCAATTTAGGGAATTGGTCAGAATAGTGGGTGTTAGAATAAAATATCCCATGGTGTGTTAGAGGAGGAGATTGGAATTCCCCTTGGGAATGAGTAAGTTGTCTAAGAAGGGAACTAACCTCTTCAAAATTCTTGTCCACATTCTTCTTGAATTCGGCACTTTGCACCTCATGGACACCTCGAATGGGTACATTGGACCTTAAACTGAATTGTTGAGTGTTCTATTCCTTGTTCCCAATTTCGTTTCTTGTAGAAATTAGGGTTTTATAAATTATCACACCACTTACAGTATCTTTAATCATATTTCAATCAATATGAATTAAACCGTTATAAAAATATTGAATTAAAAGTGTATCACTTACTTGGTGGAGTAGAAAACTTTGAAAAAGCCTTTTAAATCATTAAAAGTATTCTTGAAGTGTTTCCCCATGATATTACCTTATACCAAATATTTTATTCCCTATTATTATAGTTCTAGAGGCAGGGAATAATTTTTCATGAAAAAGACGCTTCATGTCTTCCCAACCTCAAATTGGGGAATTAACATTATATAGTGAATATTTTGTAGTATATTATAATTAAAAAGATAATTTCCTAAGCTTTATTTGTTAATAATCAACATTGGTAGGTTTTAAGGTTGAAACCATAGTGTGAAATAATTTTAAATGCTTATGTGGGTCTTCTCTAGTGATTCCATGTAATATTGGTAATAAATGAATTAAACCAGATTTAAGTTCAAAATTGGATGTCTCGCCTTGAATTTGAATATATGTGGGTTGGATATAAAAATCATATGAGGTTAGTTGTTTTCATTTTCTATTATTTTCATCCTTTTCAAATAATTGTATTTCAGTTTTGATGTTGGTTCTAGAGGAAGAAGACTAATCAATAAGAGTTTCAATATGTGATGTGTCCTCCTTCAAAGGGTTGTCTGGTGTTTCATTCTGTCGCAGATGTAGGCTCCTATTCGGTTCAGGTTCAAATGTTAGTAAACCTCCTAGATTATAATGTTTCATGTAAGAAACCTATATTAGGAGAATATTTTATAAATAAACTAAAAATGAAGGAACAAAATAATCAAAAAATTGTTACAAAAATTAATAATGTTTTCATAAAAACAAACACAAAAAACAAAAGTGATCCCCGACAACGATGTGAAAATTTGAACGCGTTGTCCAGAAATGTCAAATTGATTATGATTTGAATATTATTTTATAGTCTAGTTAAGAACCTAGGTCATCTTTCTAGGATCATTTATAGGTTTAGCATATGCATTTTTAATAATAATTAATAAAAAGGGGGTGGTTTAGAAAACAGTTCTAAGAAAATAACTTAATTTAAAGTGGTTGATAGTTGATAAATAAATGTGGTGTTTTAAGAATTATAATAGAAGGAGTTAGTTTAAATTTAAATAAACATCTTGGATTGTTTTTTGTTATGAAATGTGCACATGGTTTAATGGAATTATTTGGTTGAGGGTTGTGAAGATCTGAATTCTCCTTTTAACTCTTAAAATGTTGCACAAGGTACCAACCCTTGACACAAAAAAACATGTTTCCAAGGTTTGGACCTTAAGAATAGATTTAATTATACTAAATCATATTAATATATTTTTTATGTGTGTGAGAAAAATGATTCTTTTGTTTACCAATTAGAACATCCCAAGATTCCCACTTGAAATTTCAACCCAATCAATGTTGAAATGAAAAATGATTCTCTTAATTGAACCCAAGAAATGAAGTAAGAGGAGGATGATATTAATATAAAACATAAATGAAATATTTAACACAAAAATTACACAAAAAAAGTAGATTATCAAGTATCATAACTCCCTCCCAAGTATATGTATCACCCTTGAAATGACCATCCACCATTTAGCTCTCCATTGAGAGGAGGAGATGACTCTGGTGGAACTTCACGTTCATACTTGATCCCCAAAAGAGGATGTGGGCCACCAAAACTTCTTGCATGAAGAGAGGGATAATTTGATACTCCAAAATAGAATATATTTTATTCTAGTTCGAACTTGAAAATGGGGTTCCCAAGGTACCAATTTATAGGAAATTTAGAAGGTGGTTCTGGGTAGCCTAATTTTATGAAACCATTTGGACCATGGTTTTCAATGGTTAAACCATCTTATATCACATTTTAATAAAACAAAAAATTTGTATCCCTGCTTCTTGAATACCTCCATCAAAAATTTTTAACCATTTGGACAATCACATTCAGATATATGGATGAAATACAAAACCCACTTTTTGACTTCGAGTAGATTTGATCTCATGGACAGATCAGTTCAGATTAGACAATTAAAGGAAAAATTAGGATTGGGTTTAATTATATGAAATTTATCCAATTTAATTTTTTACTAGACCACAAAATATATTCTAATATTGATGTATGATTTAGTAGCAGTGTGTGGTTGAGTCCATTGGTGTGCTTGGATCTGGTGATGTTTGGCCCATTTTTCTTAAACTTCCTCATGGGCCCTCCAAATCACCTCCACCAACATTGTAATTATCAAAAAAAGTAACATTTAACTTTTTAACAATGTTAAAAAAATGATTTAATCAACCATGAAGTGATATTTGTTATTTTTTTACAATTTTCAACTCAAAACTAGTTTAGCACAATGGTGTAAGGGTAAAAATTAAACAGTGAATCGTATGGAGATCGACTCCCCCATACCCTTGGGTACTACCCAAAGGAAAAAAGTAATGGTATTAAAATTTTAAGGGTTCCATAACTCAAAATAATATATTTTTCATACAATATTCTGGCATTAAGAAATATCTACTTCAACCTCCACCATTAAACATAAACAATTTCATCATAAGATAATCCTATAAAATAGTCCCTTGTGTCTGATTTCTTCTCTAAAATTTCATAATGATTATTCTCATGTTTACATAACATTAATAATAGGAGAACTTATTTTCCATTAAGATTCATCTCACTATTATACTGAATAAAAACTAAATATCCTTAAAGGATGCATCAATCTCAAGGTTGATATAATCAGAATCAATAATATGAGATTAATCATGAAATTCTAGTAAACATTGAGATATATTAAAGAAATCATGAAATAAAATGAATATCTAGGGAATATCTAGTGAGTATTCCATTGATCTATCCCTCTCCAAAATTTCTAATAGCCCAAAGTACCTATCCTCCCATTTCAACTCCCTCTGTATATAATAGTGTCTCAAAATAAAATAAAAAACAAAAAAGACTTTTTAATGGCCAATGAAACATGCCTGAATATGATTTTTCCTAACTATGTGATGTATTTATCCTCTTTCATATCAGATATACATGCTCTATTGTCTCATGAATAATACTTTTCCCAACCATCACCAACCATCACCAACCATCCATCCTCCATCTAGCATAAGGATGAATGTCATGGCCTCCCATAAAAGCCTCATAATGTGTTGTGTTGATCATCACCTCGTAAATTTTGTATTAAAAATTTCCAAAAGAACCATATTTTTCTCAAAATAACTACAGAAATCTTGTACACATATCTTCAATATATCCTCCAAAACCTGAATAGTCTTCTCGAACATTCCATATAATTTATGGTGGTATGTTGTTCTCATAAGAACATATGTTCCCAATGATTTATGAATCCCCTAATAGAATATTTATATAAAATAATAATATCATAAATAATAAAATTAGGGATTCCATGCTTCTATATTATGTCTTAAACATAAAACCTTCCCGACTCATCCACTGTAAAGTTCTTTTGAATATGTTGAAAATGGGTGATCATCATCAGTCCATCCATGACCACCCGTAATTTATCTCTCTCACTAGTAATATTTGGTAAAATTATATTGATTTTAATGTCTATATAATCCCATTTCCACTCTAGAATGGACAATGAAAATAGAAGATTAGTAGGCCATTGATGCAGGGCCTTCAACTAATTACAGGTGGACCATCTTGTAATGATCACTGATATGTCATTCTCATTCCTAGACACCAATATAGATGATGAGGATAACCATATAAATTCATCCATACTAGGTGTACCACCAACCTAGATATATGATACCCTCTCATCGACTCCTCTCATATGTTATAGGCACCAAAACATTCCCTTGAAAAGGGATAATATCATCTTTATCTATAGTCAATGGTGGTGGTAAATCTAATGTTTCAAATATGTATTTTAAGAGGAGTCATTATAAATATAAATAATTGATTCTATTGATACAATAAAGAATATAAGGATCCAGGAATACAGATCTTAGAGAAACATGATGTTGTCCCTCTTGAACACCCACGTTCTTTTCAGTAGAAGTGATATCAGTTTTAGCTAACTACACAACTCCTGGACAACCTGAAGCTATTTCTTTATCCTCATAGTTTCTAAAATTAAATTTTCATACCCTGGTGTAAATTCCATATCGATGTTGAATTAATAGAATTACTCAACCAACCTTCACTATCAACGGTTGAGGTCCCACTGATTAAAAATGAACCTTATACTCTTATAGTTCTCATAGACCAAGAATAATTCCCCTAAGAGGTAGTGCCTCAAGTAATTTAAGTTATACAGTATATCTAATAATTGAATATTATGTATAGGGTGTCTTGGATAATGAGGAATCAATATTCAAGACCCATATTCTATGACTCGATCTTTTGACATTAAAATTTCACAAACCTAGATACTTGATGCATCACATTAAACAACATACTCTCTACCTAAATCTTGAAGAATCAAGATCAAAGTTGAGTTCAATATCTCTGTCAAATCCTATAATTCTTCCTCACAAGCTTTATATCAACAAAAAATTTAGACCCTTTTTTACCAACCTTTTCAGAGGTTTCTTCAAATGGTAAAAGTCATGTATAAAACATTAAAAAGGCATGCCAAGACTATAAAGCTCTAAAAATAAAAATAAAATCTTGGGCTGCACCAAGGAAACAATATATCTCAATTTATCAGGGTTAATTAACTTGACTTATTCCTATATGATATTCCCCAATATGTATAACTGATCAATATGAAAATGAAACATCTAGAGCTTATTTTATAGCTTGTGATCCCATAGAGTTCCCAAATAATATTCAATTATTGTTCATAATCCTCCCTCATATTACCTTATAGAATTAAATCATCCTAAAAAATCACCACAAAATAATCCATGTAAGATGGAAAACGTTTTTCATCAAGGCCCTAAACACTACTTGTGAATACTTAGATATTAATTACATCACAAGAAACTCATATATGTGGTACCTACTTTGCAATAATGTATACATTAAATTAGAGGGTCACACAATCACCTAGTGATATCTTAACATCAGGTCCAACATGGAGTTCATATTATCACCCCTAATCTTGTAAAAATGATTTAATATGTATGGTTGTGGATATCAATTATTACTATTCACCTAATTATACCACCATTAATACAAACACTGTTTTATGGTACCATCATAATTATTTTCAAAGAAGGAATGAGATACCCAAGGAGATTTATTAGGGAATATAAATACAGGATTCTAAGTCCTCTAGCTATTCTTTAACTCACAAATCTCTTCTAGAGCCATATGATAAGGCTGAATAGAAATATCCTCAACAATAAGAAGGATATTTTTATTGAAATTAACCTCCCTCTCAGGTGAAAAACCGAAGAAAACATTGTGGAAAATGTGATAAAACTCATCCACTAAATGAGGGTCATCCAATAACCACTCCCCACTATAATCCAATATAAGAATGAAAAACGGGGCCAAATTGCATCTAAGATTCTGCTAACTATGACTTTCTCAACCATCCTACATGTCCCACTCTCCCATGTGAACAAAACTAAAACCTTTGATTTATATGAATTACACTAGTTGATGGTTTCTTCCAATATGATCTTAAAATAGAACCATCAAATCCATTCCCATAATTAGTCAAATTGAGTTATATAAAACATGAAATGGTTCCATAAAAACTGGTAACTTTTGATATCAAGAGTACACTCCATATAGTGATAGACTCATTTAGATCATATTCTCTATAGGTTGTTGATAAACATCACTAAATATGGATAATTTATAGACAAACATAGAACCTGTACAATATATATGGACAGGAATGATTTGGAAACCACTATGTTAAAATATTTTTTATGCTAATGTTGAAGCTACTAGATTCATACATCTTGTGATATATGTCCCAACATCTTGATATGTGGGAGAATCATATAATGTATTAAACTTTCAGTAACCCCATCCCTCCATCCTATCCTAGCTCTCCAAAATAATAATTCCCTTCTAGTGAGATTGAATCTGACTCTGTGAACTCGTACTAATGCCTCAACCACTTTTTCCAAATTGACATTAACTACCCACCAGTTGTGGAGTAATATATATTTAACCAAAGCCTTATACTATCTTAGATGCTCTATCACTGGATTCCTATTATGTTATCCTACAAAATTATTATAGATTACACATCATCTCATAGGATCAACACATAATGGGAGGAATTTCATAAATCCAACAGAAATGACCCACTCTGAAACTATAGTGATATATAATCATACTACCTCCCAATATGTTCTTACCCACAACTCTTTATTAGGGCCTATAAAAATGAAACCTATTAAAACTAGAAGATCCAATGCCAACTGGTGCTACCTGGACTAGGTCACATCCCACTCTTTGATTCTTTTGAGAAATTGAGGCATGTTTTACGATAACAGAGATTATGTTTAGATGGAAGAAAATCACCAAAGACATTATATCATCTCTAAATATATCCTCAAAAATTATTTCCATTTATAAATCATCAATATACATTGATAAAATGAATCGTTGAAACTCAGTAAACTATGAAGAATAGTCCATTACTGATATGATCTCCTACTCCAGGTTCAATAACTCAATGGCCTGATAAGCCCATATGGTCAGGGGTTAGAAGTATACAAAAAATATTTTCTAGAAATACTTCTAGATAGTACCCTCATTCTGATCATCCTAAATTACAACATCCCCAAAAACCCTGTTTTTTCATGAAGCGTATAGGTTTCAACCATAACCCGCTTCTTAAGCAGTATCTCATGATGATTGAAAATAGTGTTTGTAACATCAACCATTGTCTTATCTTCCTATGCCACAAACTCACTATAGAATATATGAGGATTCTGAAACAAAATCTCTGAGGTCAAATCATATATCATCTTCTCAACTCAAGGAGTGTCTCTCTATATAGACTTCATTACCTAAAGAAAAATCTCTAATATTGAAAATATATTCATGGACCATGTGATACAAGTGGATGAAGATTCTAAACCATGAGGTAATGTTCACCAGTCCCATCATACTATTCATATAGTACTCAATCATGATGAATTTATATTAAATGCCAATGGAAAAACTCAAAACATATTTCCAACACAATTATTTGTCTCATAGATAGGGAAATAAATATCAATCATAGAATCATAGACTCACAACTGGGGAACTCTTACTGGCACAAACTACCCCCTCTAGGTTCAAGTCACACATACTAAGAACCTTCATGTCACTATGCTTTGTTCAATAACATTTCATTCACAAAATGTGTGTAAAACCCGGTATTGGATTCTTATATATGATTTATTTAACTAAAACAATAATTTACATTAATCCTAATCCCAACACTATTATAATTTAGTTCCTTATCACATTCCATGAAATTAAACTTTTTCTATTATATTAAGTTTTAAACAAAATTTATAACGTAAAACAATCATTAATTAGTGATTTACATCCTATTTAACTACTACCAACTTAAATTTGCATATATAACCCACAATTTCGGATCATTATTCATATAAGAAGTGGTTATAAAGAATTACACCATTATTCTATGCAAGAAAACACAATTTAGGTTAATGATGAATTTTTTAATAATAATTTGATGTCATATAATGCAACCCAAGAAATAAATAAAGAAGATAAATAAATAAATAATTATAATGGAATATACTAAAATAGGTTGGGGACCATCCCTTTAGTAAAAATAGAAAGAAAAACATATAGAAATCCCCTTTTAGAATGGGTTAGGGGAGAACCCATTACTATCCTGAACGCCCAGAGGCACGCAACCATACATTTGAATGGACCAAAAGTATATTGATGCAAATCCTATTAAAAATTCCCAAACCAACCGAACCAAATGCCCAATTTACATCAGAAACCTCAAAGTCACATATGGCCTCACCTATCAGTCACCATACTCTTAACCACGTCTCCTCGCTATTTATTCTCCATCAGTCCACCATCACACAACTGAACTACTCTCCCCGAGCCCAATCATCTAACTAAGATTCCATTATTGCATCGTGGTGTCTTTCCCCTGTATGTTCCTAAATGCCAAGCCCACACCATCGCCGGACCACTACTCCCTGCCTCGAACACCACCAGCATGAATCCTACCATCATCTTTGTTGACCGCTAACTCCACTGCACGCCCTACCAACACTGAAGCCAAGACCATAGAACTAGTACCAATTAGCCTGATTAGAACAGAAGCAATAGATCTAAATTAGATCTAAGAATATATGCTAAAGAGTGATAAAACCCCATCATAGTCCAGAGCCCCAATTAAAATCTTGTCCACCACAGAAGTTGAAGCCTGAATCCACTTCCTCCCCCAAATCGCCAAACCCTCTATGAAGAGACTCTTCAAAAGAAGTCAAATAAGAATAAGAGATATAATATAAGTCAATTGAGACAATGATTTCCAATAAAATCATTTACCTCCATTGTAAAAATGTATTTTCCATCATATTATAGTTACCTAATCCTAGAAACAATCTTGTTTTAATTCCCCAAAACATACTACCTTTTATTTATCATTCCTAAATAATAAAATAAATATTAATGTTTCCATTTTTTAATTTTCCAACTTGGAATCCACTGAACTTGTTCCCTAAGCTAGTGCACCACATGGCCTCAAGTGTGTCTCCCTGTATACTAGAGGTTTCTAACTAACAGTGCTACTCTACAGTGGTACATTGGTGAGACTATACTCTCATATCATAGTAGAAACATTAGTAAAAATAGTGGAATTAAATATATACAACATCAAAATAACATAATTAATAGTAAAAACCAAATCATAATCCATGAAATAATATACTAATGTCACATACAGATACGGACGAAATACATATAATTCCGATCAGGTATAAAATTCCTCAAAAGTAAATAAAAGGGGAGAAAAAAAGATAGAAAAACCTAAAAATCTTGTTCTCCATACCATATTTGAGATTCGAACTCAAATACAAAAGATTAAATCAAGAATCAACTATGATACAATTTCTTTCTTATTGAACTACATCCATGATATCTATCTAAATACAAAACAACGGGTCAAACTTTCTTTAAGTACATTTTAGTATTCCATCACCATCTATTTCTAAAGAAAGTATAGTATGACATGTATTGAATATAGTTTTAAAAATTTTATTAGTGATGTATTAAGATTAATAATAATAAAAATAAGTAATAAAAGAAAAAACATCAAAATTTTGGTCTCAAGTAAACAACCTTTCTGGACTACATTTGTCTCTAAATATGAAGAAAGTTACATAACCAAATCAGGTTCCATGGGGTGTCACTAAGGAAAGCATGATCATATTATAGTAGGACACCACATGGATCAACTAGTAATTCTATTCCATGAATTATTAGGAAAATAAATTAGTCAGGTTTGAACTTAAGCGAATTCCCTCAAGCTTCATAGAAATTGCTCGATTAGAATCATTATCTCACACAACCTGAATCCATGGTTGACCTGCTCCATGGAATTTATAATAATTAATGTTTTTATAATCCACTATCATACACAAGGTATTATATAACCTAATATAATACATGGCATGTTCATAGAATTCCATGAAAATATAAATAATAATTAATCCATGGTTTTACACCATTTAATTCCATACTATTAATCATTTCTAATAATTCTATAAATTTAATTAAGGAATAAATCTTATAATAAAAAATTATAGAATAATAAAAAATAATTATTTTGGTTCAATTTATCATTCCATTTTAAAAATGATGTCCATAAAAATAATGGTGTTTGAGAGGTCACCCTAAATATCCTAATTTCCATATCAAATCACTATATTATTAAGGGAATCCCAAAAATTCACTTTTAGTTCAATCTATAGTATGGTATAAAGCATAAACTACCTCTTCAATCATCCCAAAAAGGTTTTACCCAACCCAAAGAAATTTTTAAATTCCAAAATGCCTTAATAACGTCAACATGGAATTGAAAAAATATAAATTAATTTTAGGTCAAATGTATGAAGAGTATTCTCAACCAAAAATTCAAATAATGTAATACTATAGTGAGACATTGAAAGAATATCATGAGATCACCAACATTTGGATAGAAAAGTTCCACTCTCTTTATATTAGCCTCTACATAAACCTAAAAAATATATTGAGATACTAGACACAATACTTAAAAAATAAAATTAAAATTAAAAATGGAGGGATAGATTTAGGTTTAAGGTATAAGATAGATTAATAACTAATAATTTTTTAGCCTTACGAAGATCCTTCCAATGTGAAAAATAGAATAGAAAATGAATTTTGGATAAATGAGATTCACTCAATCACAAAGCGGTGAAATTTTCAAAAAAAAAGGTATAAATTTGTTATTAAAGTGGTAAGCGTTGGAAGGTAATTTTTGAATGTTTCCACATTCTAATTGGTCATAAGGTTTAGCTTCATGTTTGGACAAACCATGCACCATCTGTACAAAGCCCACTACCTGGAAACACCTCACCATGGACAATTTGGTGCATAGTTAGAAAAATCACGTGCAAACCATATGAAATTTATTTGTAAAAATTTATTATTCTTTTTTTAGGGTTTTATAGACCCCATAACATGGATTAGTATTCCATGGTCTTTCTTATTCAAATATAAAAAACCATGAACTAACTATGTGTTATTCATTACTTCCCTAAAACCTAATATTATGATCCCTAAACCACCATATAACTCTTGAGGCATCAAAAACTCCATTAGACACTCCATAAAATTAAAACTATGAAGATTTCATAAAAATTCATATCTTTTATACCTCATAATAAGATAAGGTTATTAAAACATGAAATTTAGAGATATAAATTGATGGAATGATTTTTCCTTCCAAACCATTTATAATTGTTCTTTATAAATGATAATCATTCTAAAAAGGTGTTTATTAGTTAGTTGTCCTCTCAAGAACACTATTTTATTTAGAAATGTTTAGTACTAAAACATGGATTATTTTTCCTTATTTCATAAAACTATCCTCAAAATAAATATGGGTAAACAACATTAAATTTTAAATTTAGAAATATATAATAATATATACATGAATGTTTTATTACTTCTTCTATTACATAGTAATTCCAATAATCTCCATGGACATGTTGGTGATGACCATAATCAATTATATCCTATAGAAATCATCAAAAAATAACAGATAATATTTTTAATGTAATTAATTTTTGGTGATATCGATCCACACACATCATGTTTTACTAATTAATGTAACCTCATTGACTTATTCACTTTAACCTTACATTAATTCTAAATAATCTTACCTTATGAGAAAATATTGTTCCCCATAACATAAAAAACATATAAGTACTTGATTTATTAAGAGGGTTTCTCTATCTAACATCATCAAGATATTTTTTTAGTGTTTTATAAAATTTAAAAAAAAATAATACATATCAAACCCTTACAAAAATATTTACACTTTCACTCAATTACATTTTCCTATAAAAATATGATTCTTAAATTTAACAACTATTTCATTCAAAACAGGTTCCCTTATTTTAGGTTTGATCGCCATAGTTCAATTATAGGAATTTATATAGTTTCAAATCAACTATATTCCTAGTTAAATAAATTTTAAAACTTGGGATAATCATGGAAAGATAAATAAGGGATATGAAATGAATGTAAACCCATTATAAATTTGTAAAATGTTAAACCACATAAGAAAGTTTTCATTATCTCATAATAATTTTTTAGATTAAAATAATCACTTATGTACTCATGAAATAAACTTCTTTGACGAATAATTTTAATAAAACATTCAAAAAACAATTTTAAATGGAAAAATCATAATTCTTGACTTTTTCTTGGGAAAATATGAAAAGGTTTCTTTAAATACAATCATTTTACTCGTACAAGATCATAAAGTATCCTTAAAATCATAAGATCATTTTCATAACATATGATAAAAATATATTTCATTAAAACCCATCAAATACATAATCAATAAATTAAAAAATGGAAAATTTATATAATCACAAGGATAATAGTAATTGATTTCATATAGCCTTTTTACATGAGATCATATGAAAATTATTGAGTAAAATGTAATTTACCTAGAATAAATTGTCTAATGAGACCTATTGATTCCTCAAGGGGGAAATAATGGGCCACTCCTGCCACATATAAAGTCAATTTCATTGTCATGACCTGTCCTTGGGGCTCGTTTTGTGACTACCCCAAGCCCACCTTCCATAGGCCAGGGGCTGGTGACTAGCACCAAAGGAGTAAATCCTGATAAAAAGGGAAGGCATTGCCTCTAAAAATAAACAAACAAAACAGAGTACACAACTGAAGTAAGAACTAAGTAAACTGAGTACAAAAGTAAGTTCTGAAAAGTAAATGGGCCAGAATACAAACCCAACTATAAATTACAGTACAACTGAAAGACTAGTACAATAGTAGAAATGTAAAGCAGAAACCACTAAGTCATCCTCTGGGAAACCCACCTGAAGGGTGGGTATAGATGGCCTCCTCAGCACCTCAGGTCCATCCATCCGCTCCGTGTATGTCCTGCCAAGTGGTCCACCTCCTGGTACCGTCGAGTCCAGGCGCCCTCGGCCTCCGTCAGCATTGTCTATCATCTGCATCCAACACAACGAGGTGCGGGCATAGCCCATGCATGGGTGAGTATAACGATACTTAGTAGGGACCCCAAGACCCTCAGGGTCTCAAAAAATCCGACAACTATAAACCACAAAGTATGAAATCAACGAATAACCATTACTTAGTTATATTCTGATACATATACCTAAGTTATCAAGTAACCCATCTCAATCATGAGGAAAACACAAAGGTCATTCACTCAGCTCAAACCAGGATTTTATTCATGATGTTGAAACCATGGCTGCTGGAGAACTCCTCCTCTGTTGAGTATAGTGGACCTGTCGCGACTCTGAGGCGCTACTCACTAACCTTATACTGCTGAGGTACTCCTCTTGTTGAGTGTCACTGGTCTGCTGCCAAACCGGGCACTCCTCCACTGTGGTTCTACTGCCAAACTGGGAGCTCCCCCTAATAGACTTCAGAGGTACTCCTTATGTAGAGTACCGCATGTCTGCTTCAAAGTTAGGTGCTCCATCCGTCGTGGGTCTGCCGCCAAACTAGGTGCTCCGTCCACTGGGATAGTCGAATCACTCCGAGTCGAATCGGTCAAGCAGTCGTCAAGTCTATAGCTACTAGGTATCTGCACTCTGTCTGCTTGTCTCCAGGAGGATCCACTCCATGAACTACTGGTAAATACTCCAAGTGTAACGTAGCCTTACTTAGAAGTGTCACAAATGACTGCTTCATCATAGGGGTCTCAACGTAAAGACGGCGCGTCAATCGGAATCCATGTCTATGAGTTATTAGCCTTTTTATCCTAGGTGGGCTGGTTGGTTTCGTGTATGAACCAACCCGACTGTATCTCAACTGTACCCCGAACTCCCATGGGGTATACTCAAAGGAACCATTTCTCAATGATATTACCAACACCACTGACTGTTCGTAAAACGGACGTCTGGTCCTTCAGTTATAAGTGTTTCTGCTCCGAGGGCCCAGTTGCTTCCAGGATCAAACCAACCCGGCTGTTTTTTCCAAAGTCGTTCAAAACTCACATAGAGTATCGCAAAAGTATTACCTAGTCACGAGGGTCCAAGTGCCACATATGGCGCGTCGATCGGACGCGCGGTCTTAAAGTTATTACCATTCTAGTGAAAAGGGGCCCGGCCCTTTAAGCCCAGTTGCTGGCGGGTCGGGTCAACCAGGTTTTGGCGGGTCCGACCCGGCAGAGGGTCGGACTGGCCCATTGATTCATGCGGCCTGGCCTGAGGGGCGCGGCCCGGCCCGGTGTGATGCGGCTTGGCCCGACACGGCGCGGCCCGGCCCGGTGCGGCCCGGACCGGCTGGCCGAGCGGTCCAATGGGGGGCGTGGCCCCCCTCTTTCCCAAACCAACCAGCCAAAGCCAGCCGGCCTTCCTGGATCAAGAAACCCGCTCGGGCGGGCTGCGTTCTCCGAAGCGTGGCGTTGTGGCTCCTTCACCTGGTCAGACGTCGAGCCGGCCGGTTTTCCCCTGAAACGGCCTGTGGATTGCAAGTCGTGGTCTTCCACAGTGTGGCGCCCCTTGTGGCACCGCAGTCATCCTTCGGCCTGGCCGTCCTATTCTTCATCGGTCGAGCAGCCTGCAATTGTGGGTCGCGATTCTTCCGCATGTGGCTGGCGTGCGGCCGCCTCCTTCTCTCATTGCCACCTCCATTCGCCACCACCTCCCTTTACGAATTAATAAAACAAGAAAGAACGGAGGGTTTTCGGGCTGTGTTTGTTCGGACCACACCCTCGGCGTTAAGCAGTAACAATCGGCCTTCGAGAAGCATGGTTTCACGAAGAACGAAGAACAATTTTATTCAAATATAATTGAAGAAAGCCACCCTACCTCGAATAATGGTTCACTCGTAGATGAGATTTAGAAGACGAGTGTCACGGCGGTCGGGCGTTGTGGAGAGGTGACATTAACTCATTGATGTCAGGGATGAAGGAACCGTGGATGGGGTGTCGTCGGCGTTCCTTGCGGGTAGCACCTACTCTTTTGGCTTGGCTGAAGATCGATGGAGGTAATCGACGTCCCTCGATGGTTCTTCGTTGGAAGGATGTTGTTCTTCATTGAGAGAAGAACACTATTCTGTAAATCCTCTCAAGTCCCAACAAATATTTTCCAACCAAAATAAAAAAAGGCTTTCCCCTCCTTTTAAAAGAATTTCCAAGCAATTCAAAACAATTCAAAAATTAATTGTTGACACATTGATTAATTAATTAGGAGATTAATTAATTCATTAGGTGGGGTGGCACAATCAATGGGTGGAAGGTGGAGAGGCTCCACATAATAAATGAGGGAGAGTTGTCAACTTAAAGAAGAGGAGTGTTAATGGGGGGTTTAAGGGGGTTATGGGGAGATGAAACATTAGGGGTTCGTGTAGGCCCCACCCCACAAATATCCTCTCATGGGAGGTTATTTGGGTATGGGATCCACCTCTAACTCCCCTTGGGAGGAAATAACTAACATAGATAAATAAAATTGTGATCCACAAATTTTATTTATTTTATTCTAATTCCCCAAATATTAACTCTCAACCTGCTTAAAATGCAATTGCGGTAAAGGTCCCCTTAAGCGAATATCGGCATTGCGAGTTTATCGGCGCCCTCAGATTTCAATTCTAAGCACCTGTTCAAAAGATTAAAAAAAATGCTCATATGTTCACTAAACATACTTGAATAAAACTTCAGAAAAATTATTTCGGGCACACCGTGCCTCAGAATCAGGTTCCGTCAGAAACTACGTACCCATAAAATTCCAAAAAATTTAAGAAAAAAGTTTCCTTGAAATTTATGGGTCTTTACATGACTTCCACATCAGGTCTTTGCATCCCTATAAAGCTACAACACATACTAGGGAAACAAAAAGGAGGTACTGAGCACGCATCTGAGCCTCCCTCTCCCATGTGCTCTCCTGGAGGTTCTCGTACTGCCAACAAATGCGCACCAGAGGATTCGACCGTCCACGCAGGACCCACTCTTGTCGATCCTCGATCACCACTGGGACCTCCATGAATTTCACCCCATCATCGATGTCCGGCTCCCCGTGATTGATGATGTGGATCGTGTCATGCACGTATATCCTCAGTTGAGATACGTGGAAGACGTCATGCACCTGGTGCAACTAAGGTGGAAGGTCCACGCAGTAATCCACCTCGCCTACTCTGCTAAGGATATGGAATGGTCCGATGAATCATGGAGATAACTTTTTGTCTCGGCCAAATCTCCATAGGACTCATCGAGATAAGACCCGTAAGAAGATGTGGTCGCTATCCTCAACCTCTAGTGGTCTTTGTCTCCTATCAGTATAGGACTTATGTCTACTCTGTGCAGTCTTCATCCACTCCTAGATGATCTCCACTTTCTCTGTCATAGCCTGAACCATCTCTGGTCCTATAAGAGCTATTGAGATTTCTCCTTTGCCGATAAGAGAAATCTAGTCTCATCCCCTAGATGAACCATGTTCTTTGCCTAATACAGTCAATCCTGACATGAACAACACTATTTCATGCCATGGATGACGTCGTAAGGCCTCGATGCCACTACCAAGAGATCCAATCGTCACTCTCGCCTCCAAGGTTAGAGTCACACTGTCGGCATCAGTGTGTGGTCACTGAGCCTCCTCTAGTAGTAATCTAGAAAGTGAGGGTCAAGTAAACAGTTTTAACCAGAACCTCTTAGTATTAACCACACAAAAGGCAGGAAAGAAAATGTTACAAAGAAAAGTGTCTTTTATTACTGCAGCTCAAAGTACAAAGACACATAACAACCATAAACAACAACAACAAGGAAGCTATAAGCACCAAGAACAAAGGCCGTCATTCCTGGAACTAGTCCCGCTTCTGTCCACCTACTTCCAAAGCTATACAGTCATATTCTTCATCTTCCTGAAGTTGTGCTCTCCCATATCCACCCGTTCCCTATGGTCGGGGTGGACCTCCTAGTGGTGGTGGTGGAAACACCTCGAAGCGTCATCCTCCACCAGCTGCACAGCCAGATCCTCTGCCTCGGCCTGGTAGGTTTCTCTAATGCCTTCTGCTCATCTGCTGGATGGGTCGGGCAGTCTCAAGCCAAGTGACCATGCCCGTCGCATACATAGCAATTCTTTCTCCTTGTATAGCTGGCTCTATTTCATGTTCCTCACACAACCAAACCTGTATCCTAAGGTCGCCCACCTGTTGGACTTGTCTGCTTGGACTTCTGTGTCATCTGTCTATTGTTGGCTGCAGAAGACTCCACTACGGTCGGAAAGCCTTGCGGGGAGAGCAGTAGCTCCTGAGCCCACACAGTGTGTAGAGTTTCTGGAAAAAACATCATCCTGAAAAGACCCTCAAAGTATCCCCAAGTGAGGGTTGCCTCATCGTAAAACTGGAGCATCAGGCTCCACCACCTATCAGCTGCTCCCTGAAAGAGACTAACAGCTAGGTACACCATCAAGTCAACGGGTGTCCCAGATGTGTGAAAAACTTGTGCTACACCCTCCAGCCAGTACCCCGACGTCTGAAGATCTGTATCGCCTTGAAACCTTGAAGGCCTATGTTGCTGGAACTCGTGTAACACGCTCAAGTGGCATGCACCCTCTACGGTTGGGGATGGTGGCAACAATAGCAAAGAGGTTAGTGGTACCTCTGGTGCCTCCGCTGTGATGGGCCATGCACCGTGGCCTCGCTGCTCGGTGGGCTACCATCAAGATCCCCACTCGAAAACCGCACTGACTGACTAGGTGAAGACATCCTGAAAAAGAAACAGGTGCTCCACGATCAATAGATTATACCTGGCGAGCTGACCTGTTTTGAGCTGACTTAAAGAAAACTTTTGGAAACACACACACAATCAGTGTTTTCGTATACTAATTCGGAAATCAGTAGTCAGGGTCATGTTGTATGGATACGTTGTCTGCCTCACCAACACTAGACTCCCGGAACTGAAATCCACACTATGTACTCTTAACATTATTGCTTCACTGAAAGAAAGATCAGAGTCCTAAGTTCTGCGGTAGAACTGACTCCTATGATACAAATTTGTCACGACCCATCCTCAGGGATCATGTTGTGACTACCCCAAGCCCGCCTTCTATAGGCCAGGGGCTGGCGACTAGCACCAAAGGCGTAAATCCTGATAAAAAGGGAAGGCATTTCCTTTATAAAAGTAAACAAACACAACAAAGTACACAACTGAATTAAGAACTAAGTAAACTGAGTACAAAATTAAGTGCCGAAAATTAAATGGTCCAGAATACAAACCCATCTGTAAAGTACATTACAACTGAAATACTAGTACAATAGCAGTAAAGTAAAGCAGCAATCACTGAGTCGTCCTCCAGGAATCCCACCTGAAGGGTGGGTAAAGATGGCCTCCTCAGCATCTCGAGTCTGGTCATTCACTCCGTGTACGTCCCGCCAAGTGGTCCACCTCTGGGTACCATCCAGTCTAGGCGCCCTCGGCCTCCGTCAGCATTTTACATCGTCTGAATCTACCACAATGAGGTGCAGGCATAGCCCATGTAGGGGTGAGTATAACGATACTGTTTAGGGACCCTAAGACCCTCAAGGTATCACAAAATCTGACAAGGATAAACCACAATGTATTAAATAAAGGGATAAACATTACTTAGTTATATGCCCGTACGTATACCTATGTTATCAAGTAACCCATCTCAATCATGAGGAAAACACAAATGTCATTGACTCAGCTCAAACCATGATTTTATTAATGATGTCGAAACCACGGTTGCTGGAGAACTCCTCTTCTGTCTAGTAAAGTGGCCATGTCACAACTTTGAGGCGCTACTCACTAACCTTAGACTACTAAGGTACTCCTCCTGCCGAGTATCGCGGGTCTGCTACCAAACCGAGCGCTCCTCTACTGTGGGTCTACCGCCAAACTAGTCGCTCCCCCTAATATTCGTCAGAGGTACTCCTTCTGTCGAGTATTCCAGGTCTGCTGCCAAAACAGGCGCTCCATCCACCATGGTTCTGCCACCAAATGGGGTGCTCTGTCCACTAAGCTAGTTGAATCACTCCGAGTCGAATCGGTCAAGCAGTCATCAGGTCTATAGCTACTAGGTCTCTGCACTCTGTCTACTCGTCTCCGGGAGGATCCGCTCCATGAGCTACTAGTCGATACTCCAAGTGTCACAAAGTCTCACGTAGAAGTATTAAAAAGGACCTCTTCATCATATGGGTCTCAACAACATAGACGGTGCGTCAATTGGATGCTGAGTCTTTGAGTTATTAGCCTTTTCTCCCATGGCCCGGTTGGTTTCGTGTACGAACCAACCCGGTCGTATCTCAACTGTACCCCGAACTCCCTTGGGGTGTACTCAAAGGAACCATTTCTCAATGAGATTACCAATGCCGCTGACAGTTTGTCAAACGGATGTCCGGTCCTTAAGTTATAAGCGTTTCTGCTCCGAAGGCCCGGTTGGTTGCAAGATCAAACCAACCCGACCATTTTTTCAAATTTGTCCAAAACTCACATAGATTATTGAAAGAAAGGACCAAATATTCACGAGGGTCCCAGTGTCATGGACGGTGGATCGACCGGATGCACGGTCTTAAAGTTATTCCTGTTCTAGTGAAAAAGGGACTGGCCCGTTAGGCCCAGTGGCTGGTGGGTCGGGTCAACCCAGTTTTGGCGGGTCCAACCCAACAGAGGGTTGGACCGGACCGGTGATTCGCACGGCCCGGCTCGAGGAGCTCGGCACGGGCCGAGGGGGCGCAGCCCAGCCCAGCGGGGTGTGCCCCGGCTGGTCGAGTGGTCCAAGGGGGGGCACGCCCCCCCTCTTTCCTGAACCCGTGGTGCTGCCCTCCCAAACTGGCCAGCCGAAGCAGGCTGGCCTTCCTAGAGGAAGCGGGATGCCGTCTCCCAAGTACGGCGCCCTCCTAGCACCGCAGCTCCTTCACCCAGCTGGTCGTCGAGCTGGCCGGTTTTCCACTGAATCATCCCACGGATCGCAGGACGCGGAATACGGGTCATGGTCTCCCAATCGCGGCGCCCTCCAAGTGTCATGGCTCCTTCACCCGGCTGGCCGTTGTGATGGCCGGTTTACTGCTAAAGCGGCCCGTGGATTGTGGGCCGCAGTCTTCCGTAGTGCAGTGCCCCTTGTGGCGCTGTGGTCCTCCTTTGGCCCAGCCGGCTTTAGCCGGTCGGTTGTTCATCGGCCGAGTGGCCCACGGTTGTGGGCCATGATTCTTCCGCATGCGGCTTCCGCCTTCGCTCACTAACACCTCCATTCACCACCACCTCCCTTTGTGAATTAATAAAACAAGAAATGACGGAGGGTCATCGGGTCGTATTTTTTGGGCATGCGCCCTCCGCATTAGGCGGTAACAATCAGCCATATACAAGAATGGTTTCACGAAGAACAAAGAACAATTTTATTCAAATAAAATTGAAGCAAAGAACCCTACCTCGAATAAAGGTTCACTCGTAGACAAGCCACAGAAGATGAGCGTCACGGTGGTCGGGCATCGTGGATAGGCGGTGTCAACTCATTGATGTCGGGGAAGAAAGAATCGTGGATGGAGCGTCGTCGGCGTTCCTTGTGGGGAGCTCCTTCTCCTGTGGCTTGGCTGAAGATTGATGGAGGTAATTGACGTCCCTCAGTGGTTCTTCATTGGAAGGATGGTGTTCTTCGTTGAGAGAAGAAAACTAATCACTAAATCCTCTCATGTCCCAACAAATATTTTCCAACCAAAATAATAAAATACTTTCCCCTCTTTTTAAAATAATTGCCAACCAATTCAAAACAATTCAAAATTGAATTGTTCACACATAGATTAATTAGATAAGAGATTAATTAATTCATTAGTTGGGGTTTCATAATCAATGGGTGGAAGGTGGAGAGGCTCCACATAATAAATGAGGGAGAGTTGTCAACTTAATGAAGAGGAGTGTTAATGGGGGTTTTAAGGGTGTTATGTGGAGATGAAAGGTTAGCGGTTCGTGTGGGCCTCACCCCACAAATATCATCTCATGGGAGGTTATGTGGGTATGGGCCCCACCTCTAACTCCCCTTGGGAGGAAATAACTAACTTAGATAAATAAAATTGTGATCCACAAATTTTATTTATTTTATTCTAATTCCTCAAATATTAACTCTCAACCTTCTTAAAACGAAACTGCGGTAAACGTACCTTTAAGAGAATACCAACGCCATGACTTCATTGGTGCCCTCATATTTTAATTCTGAGCACCGGTTCAAAAGATAGAAAAACCCGCTCATATGTTCACTGAACGTACCCGAACAAAACTTTGAAAAAATTATTTCGGGCACACCGGGCCTCAGAATCAGGTGCCGTCAGAAACCGCGTTCTCGTAAAATTCCAAAAAATTTAAGAAATAATTTTCCTTGAAATTTTCAGGTCTTTACATTCATTCATCATATGAAATAAATTAATAAAAAAAATTATATATTCATTAGAAACATTCTTATTGAAAAACTATCATAAAATATGGAAATATTTTCCTCAGTAAATAACTAGAACAACATAATCATAATCTATAAAGATAAATAATGTTGACTTTATCATTAGATAATATTCCTAGTGAAGAATTAAAATACAAAATAATTTTTGAAATGGATTTTAAATACCATTAAAGTAAGACTCAATCCTTTCTTAAAAAACATGAGAAAGATATCCTTTTAGTCTCATAATATTTTGAATAAATATTTCCAAATTATTGAGAAAATATATTTCCATGAAAATATAAGTGGAATATTTTAAATTAATATTTAATGCAATAAACAGTTATGATAGTGTAAAATTAATTAATTGAATAAACGTTAAAACAATGATTCATTTTATTATTTTGGTTAAAATTAAAATGAAACTTTTCCATAAAATAACAAGAAGATAACTTTTCAAACAATGTAATAAAATTAAAATATAGATTAAATGAATTTTAATAAACATTTGATCATTGTAAAAACATTTTTGAAAATATTATAGGGAACATGGATATAGATGCGATATATTTTTAAATAATACACTAAAAGATAGTTTTAATGGAAAATCCATTACAACATTATAAAATTTTTCTACAAAATTAAATTAAGGAAGATAAATTTTAAGGATTTTTAAAACTCTATAGTTTTAAAAAAATATAAATAAAATAAATTATTGTGGTATTATGATATCCATGTAAAAGAAAACATGTGTTAATAATAGAATAACTCTAAAGGAGAGGAACTTTAGATGAGAAATACTTAATCTTGTGTCTTGAATTATTTTTTCTATAATTTTTAAAAAAATATAAAATATATAAGTTTTATTATAAATTATTAAAATTTTAATTTATATTCAATTATAAATATGCCTTTATTTTAATTTGTTACCATGCATTATTTAGTTAAAAATTATTTTGTTTATATCATATGTTTTGAGGATATTTGTTTCAGAATTTCTAAAAAAACATATCTAGGAAGACCATGGTCATAGAGGTCATAGTTACATCATAAAAAAATTAATCTGATCATAATTATAATTTTTATATGTTGAATACAATTTTATAACCATTCATGTAAGGAATTCATGTAAAAAATCACATCGTGTTGTGGAGCTACTATTTCACACTCATGAATGTATAAGACAATAATTTTTTAACAGGTGGATAGGTCAAAAGGTATTTAATATATTATCATAAGAATAAAAATAATATGACATTAATATCATATATATTCATTATAACCAATATAAAAAATATCATATGATGGTGATGATGAAAAATTAAACACATCACTTCGTGGAGGTGGTATCCCACATATAGGAATGAGAAATGTTTTTAGTTCTATTAGGATCTAGAAATAGATAAAATAGCGTAGTTACATACATATAATAAAATTTAATTATATGTAATACACTATTGATTTAATACCCTCCTTATTATAGAGTATTTAATATAGTTTCATGAATAACTAAACACGGAAACACTTGATTAATAGTTATACCACTTCTTCGGAAAACCAAATTTATCTAACACATTAAGTCTTCAAGGACAGCCTTTTTGTGAGACTAAAACCTCAATGACATGGGTAGGAAGGTTGATAAGGTATTTTGGGAGAGACATATCAAGTTAAATGTCTTAACAGGAGTGAGTAATAGAGGAGGGGAGGTTCCCTTTTATAAGTGAGGTGGGTGAAAATCTTGTGAATAAATGAAATATTAAAATATATATATATATATAATGTATATAAATCATGATAATTGTCTTCATAGATCAATAGAATCTTGGAAACTGAGTATAATGTCAAAATAAATTCATCCAATAATATTGATAAAATATTAAGTGGCATTATGAACCTTATTTGTTAGTTTGACCTCCTCATTAACCCATTTAACTTTAACCAAGGTAAGAAAAAATTTAAATCATTAAAGGTCATGATTTTAATTTTAAAAAATAATAATTTTCATTTAAATGCTAAAATAATTAATTGATATAATATTTCCTATAATATTTAGAATAGATGTTTTTTATGATTTTCTTGTAATTTAAGAATTATTTCAAAACATCAAATAGTATCTATAGTCATTTTCATGACTATTATCATATTATTATATTAATGGAATGTATATGATAATTCAATTTGAAAATAAACATTAGCCTTAAATAATATATAATATCTATCAATTAGTTTTTTGGGGCATAATAATTCTTCCAAAATATATTACCTTTAATGTTTATAAAATCATTTACTTTATTTTTCTGTTTCTTTCGCAACCGCTATATAAGTGTTGTGCAAGCATTCAATCTAACTAAACTTCCTCTAAGAATTAAATTTAAATTACTAACGTTAATATATATTATTCATCATCAATATTTTTACCTATATTCAATCATATTTTATTTTTTTCTATATCCATATTAACACAGCATAATAAGAGATAGAATAAGAAATTTTGTAACTTCTATTAACATAAAATACTATAAAATTTATACTCAAAGAAAACATTCAAAAAATAATATTTTAAAAGATAGTATTTATTTTGTTTAATAAAACTCATTTAATGAAATTAAGTAATTTTTTGGGCTTATTTTGAGACCTTATCCCTTAGTTTTAAACATTTTAACACATTTTACTAATTACTATGGAGATAACATTTTATTAAATATGTTATTGCTTATGAATAAAAATGAAATTGACCTTATAAAATAATTTAAATATGATAATTCACAATATTATGTCATTTTTATATTATTGAATTTATATTATTTCTAAAAATTAATTTAAATATAAGTTCTTAAAACTCAATGAAACCCCATTTTTAAAAATAATTCATTTGTTATCATAAAAAACATATACCAAAAATATAATATAATGTTGACTACTATGTAATTATTTGTAATATGTTTAATAAAAGTGATATTATCTTACTTGGAAATAATATTTAAATATAAATGATTCTTATAAATTAGTTTATTTAATGAAATTATATGACAGATTTTCAAAATTTGGTATTTTTCACTATACACTCAAATATTAATTAATAAAAAGTTCTCATAAATTAATCTCTAGTTTTTTAAATTCAAATTTTAAAACTTATACCCATCTAAAAAATAATATTTCTCAATGGGGGAAAAAATAATTATATTATCCATGCCAAAAAATGCAATAGAAACGATTTAATAATAAAATATATTTTTGATGAATAAAATAAAGTTATACTTATTTCTTATCCATTAACCACCATTAAATGAATTTTAGATTATTTTATTAAATATATAACCTAAAATTTTATTTAAAATCATTCATATATATTCATTAACTTAATTTACATTGATAAAAATATTTTACACACATAAATTTTTTTTGAAAAAATATATTATTTAATTTTGTTAGATTTTTTAATTCAATCCTTACGTCTTAATCGGTAAATTGGTGTAAGGAAAACTTCTCTACATATATTTCATAATTCTATTACACCTATTTATTCCTACAAATCCAATGGCTATGTTATAACTATCATCTATAAATAATTATATTTATCTAGTATGTTGCATTTTTTAATCTTTGTGTTGTGTGTGGTACACCCAATTGATTGTAGTATTATTTAAGGGAGATTAAAATTTTGAAATATTAGGTTGTTATGATATCTTACTCATATTAAAATTTATCCCTCTCAATTTTAATTTTATTCTCTAAAAAATTAATTTATCGTAATATAGTAGCAAAATAAGATATATATTTTATCATGATCATTAATTTCTCTATCATGACTAGGAAAGTATACTTTTTTGTACTTCTATAAGAATAATACTTGAAAATGAGTTTTAAAAATCATACCTTTGTATTTGAGTGTGATATTCAACATAAGACTCCATAGATTTGAAAAATTATTTTCCTATAAAGAAACATATCTACATACTTGATTTTGATCAACTAAATATTTATAATTTGATCATTCATTTCTTCTTCAATCGGTTTCTAATTTTTTATCGTCTCTTATACAATGATATGAACATTCAAGATGAATATTTCATTCCTAAATCAAAAAACATCTTCTATTGATGAAATTTTATTTATATTGTTTTTATTTATTAACAAGAAACAGAAATGGTTGTCATAAGTTATCATTATAACCTACATAAATAAACAACCATAAGAAGAAATACCTCATTATTTTCTTATTCATCGGCAATAATAATCAATGATAAACTTATATAATTCTAAAATTTATATAACCATAAAAATACTCAAAATATTCTTGGCCAAGTTGATTTCCCAAAATTCATAAATATTTGACTATATATTAGAGTAATATCAATTTAATATTTATCGCCAAAAAAAATTTACCAATCATAAGTTCACATGCCAAAAATATATATTCTGTATTTAAAAAATCCCCAAAATATAATAATATTTTCCACAAATAACATGAATCATAATAAATAAAAAAAATTATGTGATATATGATTCAAAAAGATAACTCAACCATTATCTTAAAAATAAAATCCATTCTTAGATAAAAATATTTTAGTTTTTCTTAATTATATAATTATCCAAAAAATAGTTAAATTTTTCAAAAATAGCACTAACTACATAGTCACAAAATCATTTAACAATCCCAAGGTTATCTCTATGATAAAACATATTTTCTGAAAATGTAATAACTATATTATCCAAATTTTTTATAATTACACCAACATTAAATATCATATTAACCCTACATTTTATCAATATGATTAAACATATGACTACAAAATATAGAAGGGGTATTCCTAAAATAACCTTTCCAATAAAGAAGATATTAAGACCATGGGTTTCATTCCCAAAAATTACCCAAAAAATCATTAATCAACTTAAACTCCCAAGATTTAAAAAAAGGGGTCTATCTTTTCCATTAAACATATGATTAAAAATAGAATTATTAAACAATTATGGTATCCAAATATCTTAACATATCCTCATTTAAACCAACCTAACCACTTCTATTATTGAAACCTTTCCATTGATACCATCTATAATTCAGCATAACTTAAACAACCCATAAGTACATGATTTAAAATAGGGGTTTCACTTTCTTATATCTAGAGGATATTTTTATTTTAGAGATTTAGATCATTAGGAAAAAATATTGCGTGAATCACCGTTACAAAAAAATGACACGTTCATTAAATATATATTTTTTCTATATAGACCATATTCTTAGATTTAAATCCAATTTAATTCAAAACACATTCAGTTATCTTAAGATACATCACCATAGTGAAAATGTATACCTTTTTATATTTTCTACTCATATATAATTCCTATGAAAAAAATTGAAAAAATTATATTAGTAAAAAAAATCTCATTAAAGGATATAAAAACTAATGTAAAAAAATTAGTCTATTAAAAACAATAAAATATATATTAATTTTTTCCTTTTCTCATAATAATATTTGACCACAAAATTACCATTTACTCATGAAATAAACTATATTGCCCAATGTTTTTCAAAAAAAGTTTCATTAATAATAATAATGGAAAAATAATAATTCATGATGTTTTATATGTAAAATATTAAAATATTTTCTATAAAAAATTCACTCATAGAATATCACGAACTTTAAATTAAAACATAAGATTGTTTTCTTATCTTATATACTCAAAAAAATCAATAAAAACCCATCAAAAACCTAAACATGAAATATAACCATAGAAAATGTAAATAATTGAATGAATAAAAATAATTGATTTCTTTATGAAAAAAAATCATAATATTGGGTATCCTAATTTTACCATCAAGGCCACATTCCAACACATCATATATAAATAGGTAAGGAATACATAAAATACCCAAGATAGTTTCTCTCATCATACTTATTGATGCATAATGGGGAAATAATGGGCCCCATTTGTCACATACTAAGTCCAATTCATTTGTTATATGGTTTAAATGAATAAAGACAAAATATATAACAAAAAAATGCATTAATATTTAAAAAATAACATGTATTATGTAAATATTTTCCCAAGTCAATAACTAGAACCACATGAACATGTGCCATAAAATTATATATGTTTGGTGGTATAATTCATGAATATACCCACTTAGGTATAAAAATATTTAATGGATGATGATATATAATAAAAATACCTTTGAATTAAAATTAAAACCATTCTTTGAAAACATAAAATAAAATCATTTTATTTCGATAATATTTTAATTAAAATTTTATAGAATATTGAAAAATTATTTTCTTTTAAAATTTCAATGTAAACTTTTAATGTAATAATTATATAAAATAATATTTATGATAGTGGAAAAAATATTTCATCCAATAATCATTAAGGGAATTATTTTTTTCACTATATTCTTAAAATTCCCATATACTGTATTCTGAAAATGAAAAGAAAATTTCATTTCAAACTATAATAAAGAAAGTAAATAAATAGTGAAAAATTAATTAAAAATTATTTTATCATAGAAAAAACAGTATTTAAAATATTATATAGTACATTTATATAGAGTATAATTATTTTGAAATGAAAATGTTAAGACATGGTATTAAAAGAAACCACCTTTCCCATTTGGTAAATTTTAAATCAAAATTAAATTTAAGAAGATAACTCTAAATGGATTTATAAACAATAAAAATTAAGTAAATGAATGATAAAATTCATCAATACAGAGAAATATACATCATAATAAATAAAATATGTTGTGATAATGGCATAAGTCTCATGGAAATTAAATTGTGATAAGAAATCCATTACCTCATGTTATGAAATATTTTATGCATTATATTACTCCTTGATAATAAAATAATATTATTTTTCTACTTTATTAATTATAATTTTAATTTTTATGCCTTTATAAGTATTTATTTTATTTTATTTATTACTATGACTTATATTTTTACCCAATAATATATGTTTATATTTGACGTTTTGAGGACGTTCCATTCATAATTCTGAAAAAAATAGTAGTTTTACCATGGAAAAATTGTACATAGTTAAAAAACTATAGAATACAAATATATAAATTATTTTAATATTTATAAATTATGTACAATTTTATAATCATCCATGAATGGTTGGCCTAAAAAATCACATCACTTTGTGAATATTGGCGTCCAAACATACGCATGAGGGACGTTAACATTTTTTAATGTGTGGAAGTGTAAGAAGGTAAATAACATATTATATTTAAATAATCTTAATTTTTTTATTAATATAATTTATATTTATTAAATATATCATAATGACAATCATCTAGAGGTCGTGATGGAAAATGAAACACATTGCTTCATGGAGGTGGTTGTTCACACATACTCATGAGCGTTGTTTTCATTTACCATATCATAGAGAAGGGAAAAAAGGGTTATGGAATCAACATAATAAAAATTTATTATATTTAAGATACTCATTTTATCATATCACAACATTTATAAATTATTTTAAGTATATAGAAGATAAAATAAACATTTAAACACTTGGTTAAGTATCATACATCTTCTTTGGAAAACCTCTATCGTTATATAACATAAGCCTTCTAGGAAGATATTTTGGTGAGAAAAGAACCTTCATAACATATGGGGAGGTTGGAAATGGATTTAGGTGGATCTTGTAAAATAAAAATCAATGAATAAGTGTGATTATGTGAGGATAGGGGGTTTCCTTTAAGTATTGATATGGGTAAAAATCTTGTTAATACTTAAAATATCAATATATAATTGTTTTTATAACATTTTAAAGGTATGAAAAGTTCCATATCATTGAGGATGTGATTCTTTAGTTAAAAAATTTTAAAACAATATAATTTAGACAATTTTTATGGTGAATTTTTAGCCTTTTTCATTTTGTTTAACCCACTTCTCAGCCCTTTTAACCATAATCATGGTAAATAATTTTTCAATCCATAAGGGTCATCAAAGTGATTATAAAAAATTTCAAGAGGTACATTAATGACCCATTAATTAAATTCTCAAGAATTTCACATCCAATTGTGTAAATAAAATATTTTAATGATTTTATAAATATTTAGAAATAATTTTTAAACATTAAATACAATATAATGACATTTTTATTACTATTCAAATAATTTGAATTTAATGTAATTATGATAAAAATTTAAATTAAAATATATAAACAATAAATATCAATAACTTACTATAGTTATACATTAAATTCATTGAATATAATAATTCAACCTGAGAATGTTATATTTAATGTTTTTAAAATCATTTACGTCATTTTTTTACAATATGGACATGTATTGAATTGGTGTTTCCAATCCATTTAAGGAAATTAAACTATCTCTATGAATTAAATAAAATTAATAAAAAAATATATTTTAATAATAATAAAATAATTCATCGATATTTTCTCATATATAATTTGCATCTATATCAATATTAAGATAGAATAATTTGTGAGAGAGAGTTACATTTTATAATTAGTCTTACCATAAATATAATACAGTATATAATCAAATTAAATTTCAACCAAAATGATTAATTTTAATATATTGTATGGTGATGATAAAATTAAACTCAAACAATTAAAAAAAGGAATGTTTTAGTTTGTTTTTTGTTATTATCCCATAGTTTAAAATTTTCTTAACCCATTTTACTCTTTACGATGGTGATAAACCTTTATCAATGATCTTATTTAATATGAATTAAAATGATATATAAAATATATCATAATTTTAATATTTTTATTTCAAAAGATGAATCTGTTTCTTATTATTTAATTTATAGAAGTGGCAAAATTTACATTTAATATAAGATTTCTATACCCAATGAAAACAAATTTTTAGAACGAAAAGAAAAATTGTTTTTAAGAAAAATAATGAAATTATAACAATATAAAATACATTTTGGATTCATAAATAATTAATTATATTACATTTAACCAAATGTATATTATTTTAATTTTAAACAAAATACCAAATAGAATGAATATTTTAAATTACATGATTTAATGAAAACAAATGAAAGTTTTGAAAGAAATGATATTTATCGTAATTAATCATAAACTTTTATCATACAATTATTTTAAATTATGAATTTATAAATTATTCCTAATATATTAAATATTTTCTCTTAAATTTTCAAAAAATGATTATAAAATCCACTTACAAAATTAAATAAAATCCATGTTTAAAGAAAACATATATTTAATGTATAAAATAAATTTATACCCATTCTGTATCTAGTGACCACCATTAGATAAATGTTAATTTATATTATTAAATATATGACCAATATATTTCATTTGAATTATTCAACTATAGTTATTAAATTAATGTACTTTGATAAAAATACCTTCCACATATAAAATTGTTTTTTTTAAATCACTTTTAATCTTGTATGATTTTAATTAAAATTGATTTCATATTTTCTAATTAGTACATTAGTATTAAGAAAATATCTCAACATATATTAATTATGTTAATCTTATTTATACCCACCAATCTAAGGGATATGTTATAAGATTCATAATTAAATAATAAAATTTATATAGTATATCACAATTTTATTAAGAACTGTGTTGCATGTGGTATATTCTATGAAATATATAACTATTTATGGGATAATTAATTATTTAAATATTATTGTGTAATAAAAAATCATATATTTTTATACAATAATCTGACAGTCTTGGGAAACCATGATCTCCAAAACTCATCATATAATCATCCAAGTACATTACGTGCATGTGACCATGGATTCTATAATATAACATGTTTTCTTATTCAATGGATTTTAAGTTCATATCATCTAATCCATAATTTAGTAATAGATTCCAATTTGTTTGATTCACATTCATCACTATTACTCCATCCTTCAAACTAATGATATAGTTCTTCTGGGTGAAATGTATTTCATTTAAAAAGTCATGCATTTTACATAAACATTGAAATATGTGTCAATGAACCTCATAAACTATGATACACATTCACCTCATATCATTTCTATAGAATTTATATCTTCATATACCAATGATTTTTAATCCTTCATTTTTCCCTAGTATGATGACACCTTCATTGTTGAATAATATTCCTTTAATAAGATCCACATTTCTCATCATATGAGAAACATATTAACAATGATCGAATCAAATTCAATGTTAATAAAACAATTTATTGGAAATTTCAACATCAGTTGCATTATACAATCTGTTATTTTGAATCTGTGTCTCTACTTCAATACCTTATGATGATTGGCTTATTTGGTCCTCATTTGAATAAGAGAGACCAACATCATTATTCATATATTTAAATTAATTTTTTATTTTTTCAACTTTGGGATTACTTATCCTTAAATTTTTTATTTCTTCGGGTCTCTATAGACCCATACCTATATATTTTAAATGAGAAATACCTTCATATATTTCTATATTATCCATAATAGATATAGAGTTCATCAAATTAATATTTATATTATTTAAATTTTCTCAGTTACCTTTGTCACTCAGTTCACTCTAGTAAAATTTAATATGGAATATACATCTTCATTATTCAAAATATTTCAACAAAAAATAACACCTAATATGAGGGTTACTGTTTTTTAATGTAGTTCTTCTAGCTCTTTTTGTGTTTTGGGTTTAATAATTCTGATTCATAACTAAATAAACCTTTATCATTTGTGTATATAGTCATGAATTAGAATGAAAAAATATTAATATATATATGTTATCAATACTATACTATGTTTTAAATTTTGATGTGTCTTTCTATTCTATAGGAAATCCTATAACTCTTTTTATGAATCACCATTCATTTAAATCGCCGTTTCTATGGTCCTTTTTTAACTGATTTCCTAATTCCATATTTATAGATAATTTTTTCTAATAATTTCCTTATTTTATTTAATAACAAACAATTATCCCTCAATTTATTCAATACATTTTACTTGATCCTTCACCATTAAAGTCACACTATGGATAATCTAAGCGTAATTTATTTTAAAATTACACCCAATAAACTTCTCCAATCATTCTAGATTTACATATTTTATATTTTTAAATTCAACTATCAATATTTAAATTTATTTTACCACTACTGAATATAGAGTAATCTCTCCTATACAACTCCATTATATTTTTTAATTTATTATCTACAATCATATAACTCATCATGGGTGGACTATACATATACATTGATAAAAATTCCATAATATAATTTTTATTCATTATCATAATATTATCCCTTTTATAGGGGTTATCTGAAAAAAACTATAAGAACATATTATTTGAGGTTTTTACAATCCTTAATTTATACTATTTATATCTATTAGAAGTTATTATTCACATCTGAATGTAGCATCTTATTCTTAATGAATTTTGGATTAATAATCCTCTAATCATTCAAATTATTTTAAGATCTCATCATACGAACATTATAATCATCTTCTTCTTCTTGAATCTCCTTGGGAGACTTTTTTGTAATGTACTAATTATTTTTACACTATAAGAAATATTGTATAATATTTACTTTAAATTGTCCTTTCCTTAGTTTATAATTTCATGAAAGGAATGAAATATCCTCATCAACCTCCTCTTAAAATGGATTATTCTCTATAATAAGTTTTGTCAATTCCTCAAATTCCACTTCCATGGACCTCATTTTTTCAATAACTTTGTTATCATTGTTATTCATATCCATGTCAAGAATTGTATTGTTATGAATGTCAAATATCATCTCATTTTAATAATTATCAATGATTATATAGACATTCATATTAATCCCAAATGAAACAATTCCCAAAATCTGCATAACGTTCATTATATCAACTAGGGTTTCTCTAAGCCCACGCATATTTTTCATAATATCATTTTATTATTCAAATAGAATAACAACATATTCATTAAAATTCATCATTTTGTCATAAAAATTGTTCTATATAACCTTTAATTTTTCCTTGAATACCATTGAATCATAATCATCGCTATTAAGTGGCATTTACCAAATAGAGTATAAGGAGTAACCTTCATGTAGATTGTGTCAGCTAAATATCATATTAATGAATTTAATCCCATTTTATAAACATATATAACATTTTCTATTTCAAACTAATATGGATCCATATTACATACTACCTGAGATACAATAATTTAAATTCTTTAAATATCCATATGTAATGATTTAAAATAATAATATATATGATTTTTCCTTAAGATAAATTTTGATTCTATCACATTCATAATTCCATTGTGATTTACTTCTTCCCTAATATTAACATGGATAATAATTCCTTTGATTTATACAATTGGATTTGATTCCACTTCTTGGACCTAATCATATAAGAGGTAGAAATATAGAATGTTTATTTAATAAAATAAACTTCTATAAAAATAATGATCTATGATTATAATGAAAACCACTCTCCCATAAAATTTTATTAAATGATGATACATGTAAAAAAGAGAATCACGTAATTTTTACTGTAGTTCCCACTAATAGCTCTTGACTATAGAATATAAAATTTTGATGTTTTAATATAAAATAATAACTATCAATAATAATGTTTTAATATTTCTATATATGTAACATCCTGACTCAGGTTCCACATATCGATGCCCTGATCCAGTTAGTCACATGACCTCAAGCGCACATCCTTATATGCCAAAGGATGCTAGCTAACAGCGAAGCTCTAATGTAGATCATGGGGAAACTATACCCTCTTTATCATAGTAACACATTAGAATAAATAAATAACAATAACCAAATGACATATAATCATATCCAAGATAATACCAATTTCACATGATGACCAAAACTAGGAATACAATTTCAAAATTTAATAGTAGATATACCACGCTAAAGTATCTTCCAAGTGTCCACGTGAAAGCCCAAAAGTAAAGACATTGATAACTCCCAATGGGTCCTAAACCACATATGGTTCCCTCATCCATACTCCTTCCCCAATCATCCATCTGTCATAGGAAGTTTTCCATTACCATGTCCTACAGACTTGAAGTCTATTTGGGTATCAATTAGGAAGCCTGAGTAGGGACTGAGTAAAACTCATTAGGCCGCCACAAATGACATCTAAAATGATATACAGTCTATAACAGTGTATGTAGTTGTATAAAGAATAATCAAAATCAATAAAGTAAAAAAGTTTAAATTAATTAAATTACTATTTATTTAACTACATTACACCTCAGGTTCCCAAGGAAACCTGAACTCTCAATACCTACTTTGGCCCATGATGGATTCTGATCTATCACCAAGGGATATCATATATCTAAAATCTGTTATTACCATTCATTATCTCAAATCACATATTAATTTACATTTACCATTCAACATTTCAAATAATATATGTGTGTTATAATTACCATTCATTATTTCAAATAATATTTTATATAAAATATTACCATTCATCATTTCAAATCACATATGAATGTCATTGTTACCATTTATCATTTCAATTAACACTAGGGTATTTTGATACAGTAGACCATGTCCCACACACGATTACCACATATGAATGTTATTATTACCTTTCATCATTTTTTTCACATATTAATTACATTGTTACCATTTATAATTTCAATTCACACTATGGGATTTTGATGCAGCAGACCAAATACCACACACGATTATCACATATGAATGTCCTTGTTACAATTCATCATTTCTTTTCAAACTGTGGTATTTTGATGCAGCAGACCATGTCGCAGACAAGATTATCACATGTAAATTCCATTATTACCATTCATCATTTATTTTCACACTATAGGATTTTGATACTACAAACCATGTCTCATGCATGATTATCACATATGAATTAAATTGTTACCATTAGTAATTTATTTTCACATATGAATGTCATTGTTATCATTCATAATTTCAATTCACACTATTGGATTTTGATTCAACCGATCAAGTCCCACACACAATTATGACATTAATTAATTCTCCAATTAATTAATCAATTTCAACAATTTCATATTTGCATCATTCTATTAAATAATTAAATAATTAAATAATTAATAAATCACATCAATTCCATTAGTTAATTCCAAAATAAAAAAATCACATCTATAGAATTAATTAATTCAATAATTAATTAACTGCATCAATTCCATTAGTTAATCCAACAATGAACTAATCACATCAAAAAAATTAATTAATTCAACAATTAATTAATTACATCAATTACATTAGTTAATTCAAAAATTAACTAATCGCATCAATGACATTAATTAAGTCAATAAATAATTAAAGACATAAATTCCATTATTTAAATCCAAAATTTACTAATTACATAAACAAAATTAATTAATTCAACTATTAATTAATTTCTTTGATCCCATTAATTAATTAAACAATTAATTAATCATATAAATTCCATTAGATAATTCAAAAAATAACTAAACACATCAATAATATTAATTAATTCAAAAATTAATTAAATACATCAATTATATTAGTTAATCCAATAATTAACTAATCGCATCAATTACATTAATTAATTTAATAATTAATTAATTACATCAATTCTATTAATTAATTCAACTATTAATTAATCACATCAACAACATTAATTAATTTAACAATTAATTAATCATATCAATCCCATTATCTAATCCAATAATTAACTAATCACATCAATAAAGTTATTTAATTGAAAAAGTAATTAATCACATCATTCCATTAGTTAGTCCAACATTTAACTAACCACATCAATAAAAATAATTAATTCAACAATTAATTAATCACCACAATTCCATTAGTTAATTCGACAATTAACTAATCACATTAATAAAATTAATTAATCACACCAATATTATTAATTAATCACATCAGTCTCATTAATTAATCACCACAATCAAATTTGATCAATTTGATAAATTTCATAATCAAAAAAATCCACATTAATTAATACAATAATTAATTTATCCATTTTCAATCTCATTAATTATCTCAACAATTAATTAATTGAATTTGATCAATTTCATAATCACATCAATCCCCATTAATTAGTCTACCAATTAATTAATACAATTCATTCAATTACATTTTCACAACAATCTCAAATAATTATTTCATCAATTAATTATTTCAATTCATTCAAGTTCATCATCACGACAATCCCTATTAATTAATTCACTTATAAATTAATTGAATTCCAAAATCAAGATAATATTTAATTAAAAAATTAATTATTCTAGTTACAGAATCCCAATAACTCAATAATTGATTAAACAATTAATTATCCCAATTCCATAATACCAATATCTCAATAATTAAATCAATAATTAATTCAATTTCATAGTCATAATTTTCCATTAATTATTTCAACAATTAATTAATCCACTTCAATTCTATTAATTGATACAACCATTAATTAATCATCTCAATGTTATTAATTAATTCAATAATTAATTAATCATCTCAATCAATTTAATAATAATAAAAATCTCTAGTAATTTTTTTTAAAATTAATTATTATAAAACAACAATTTCTAATATGACAATAATTAATTCTATAATTAATTATTCCAAATAAATCAAATTCAAAATCACAACCATTTACCATTAATTAATTCAAAAATAAATTAATCAAGTTCCATAATCTCAATAACTCCATAAATAATTCAAAAATTAATTATTCCAATTCATAATCCCAATATTCCAAATTTAACAATTCCCTCAATTAATTAATTCACCAAATTAATTGATACAATCAAGAACTCAATTTATAATCATATAATATAAATTATACAATTACATACATGTAATTGAAATCAAGATCTTTGGATTTTAATTTTAGGCCACCTTCTTTAAGATTTATGAACAACGCTTGCCAATGGATATCCCCAAATTTTAGGAGAACAAAAATGTAGAATGAGATTTGGATTAGAAGTCCTAATTTGAAATTTAACAATAATGATTCTAAAATTCAAGATCTAGATCCCCGAAGATAGAAGACGTCTTTCTTATAAAATATATGTTAATGATGGGAGAGATTAATTAAACCACAAGGGATTAGATCCTCTTAATGGGTGGGGTGAAGATCTTCAATCCTCCCTTTAGTTCAGGAAGAAAGGAGGTTAGAAGCCCTAGGAATGTGTATAGGAACCTCCAAAATTGATAGTAATAGATTATGTTCGAGTTGGGTTCAATTTTGGGTTAAAATGGGTGTTCACATATTTTAACAAAAATATATGATTAATTAAAAAAGAATTCATGGTTTTTTGGGTGGGGAAACACAGTTTACCAAATCACACACCTTATTTGTGTACCTCTTCTAGGGGATTCATGATTTATCCTTTTAGGGTGCATAGTTTGACAAATCATTCATCAGCCATGGAATCTCTCTCTATGAGGGGTTGCACGGTCTTTTAGGCCATGGCCCATGGTTTGGAAAACAATGTGCCAACCATGCACGTGCCTTACCCCTTCAAAAATTTTCATTTTTCACCCCAACAAATGCCAAGGTAAAATCCAAATTAGAATTACTAAAAACAAGGAAAAAAGAATACTTGTAAACAATCCTGAGATATCTCAAGAAAAGTTTGAGATCTTACAATCTCCACACCTTATAACAACTCATCCTAGAGTTATACTCCTAATCATATCTAACATTTTGAGTCAAAGATATCAGGAAATAGAGACCTCATACCTGATTCTCTCTCACTAGTTTCCTCCTAAACATGCCCATGTTTCCACAACACACAAACTATCGGTGTGGTCTTTCCCCATTACAAATTATCACTACGATCCAATACACATAGTTTATTCTCCTCAAATGGTTTATTGATCATAAGCTCGAATTCAATGACATAACCAATGAATTTCCCAACTCATTGTGTTCAAAATTATTAAGAACACCATCCAAAATTGTCACTCATCATTGACATAAAAAAGAAATTATAAAGAAAGTACATCCACCACCACCAAGGTCCACATAGCTTTCCCCTAATGAATTTTAATATGAACTTTATAGGTTCCTAATTGGAATTATGATATCACCACATCCAACCCATAGTCTTGATTCATGCATCTACTTTTGACACATCAATCTCAACCTTTGGAGCATTGTTAACACCACTTTGTCAAGAAACTCAACCACCATGGCCCATGGTTAAATCATAATTTAAGCCCTAAAAATTTGAAATGACCTTCTAGCCTCTCATAGGAAAAAACCAACATAAACCACTACCCATTCCTAGATTTTGAGAACTGAACCCACATTATTCATCTACCTTTGGTCCATCTTCAGAACCTCATCAGTAAACTTTTAATGTCATATCTCCCACCACCAAACTCAAAATACACCACTTCATAAGTGTCAATTCTAAGAGGCCCCATATCCAACCAAAACACATTAATGTAGATAGGAATAAAGATATATCTTTTGCAACGTACCCATGAAAATTTAAAGGTATTATACATGATCTTCACTAATTAAAATTATACTAAGAATTAATTAGTGAACCCCACTATAAATCATCTATCACTAATATTAGATCCCACTATGGAAACGACATATCCTATTGAATGTATTGGCTTTCCCTACCCACTAACATCTCACCAATAATAATCATTTTTAGAGACACAATATTACAATTCCAATCACACATATTATGGTAAATTTTTTCACTTTATCACATCTATGTAAGAGGGAAACACAATAAGACACAACAAGTCTTTCCCCAAAACCATGTCGCGTGATAAAATATATGCTGCTACCACTACCCTTAACCATCCTACATCTTGGTCATGGTTAAAAAAGGGTAAACTAATTCTCATTATCATGTTTCACATTATACACCCATTTATTCATATCTTTTATCATTTTACCATTTTTAAATTCACATTATGCAACATTTTCATTTCAATTTCACAAGAAATGAAAAACATTACATGTTCAACATCTTACCCATATCTCATTTTCCTATGAATGCCTATAAATGAAGCATGTCACAATATTCCTAAGCGTCTATAATGATGCATGATTACTCAACTCTCATGCCTTACTGAGCCTTGATTCAAATATCAAAAACTCAGAAATAATAATCACATCACACAACAATTGTGTCACCCAAGGTGAAAAAACATCCAGCATTAATAGAAAATACCAGAAACAACATATCACCCAATGTACTTGGGTTTTCCCCATACTTGGGTTAGATACTCACATGCAGGACATCAAAACCATGGTCTAACTCTTCCAACTCTCTTTTGTACCTTTCCCAAATAGTATGTCAAAATAAAATAATAGAAAACTCCTCTAATACCACCTTGTAACATACCAACTCGGGTGCCCTGAGATGGTCAGTCACTTCACCTCAAGTGTGATTCCTCGTATGCCAAAGCCTTATAAATAGTAGTGAGGGTCTAATATCGATCATGGGGAGAATATACTCTCTTTATCAGAGTAAAACATCAGTTGATGTAAATAACAAAAACCAAATGACATATAACCATAACCATGATAATAACAATATCACTTGATGACCAAAACTGGGAATACAATATCAAGACAGAATAGTATATTTTCCATGATAAAGTACATGAAAAGTGTCAACATGGAAACACAAAATTAAAGACAATGAAAATTCCCAAGTGGTTCATGAACCACGCTTAGTTCCCTCATTATTATCCATCCCAAAAAAACCATCTAATAGAGGGAATTTTCCCTTAACCTGTCTGGAAAAAATAAACTCTATTCAAGTATCGATACGGAAACCCAAGTAGGGTGTGAGTACAACTCATTAATCCACAACCAATAGTGTCTAAAACAATATATAGTTTATAATAGTGTATGAAGTTATATAATGAATAAACAAAACCAATGAAGTAAACAATTTACATTTATTCAATTACTCTTTATTTAACCACATTACGCCCTGGGTTCCCGATGACACTCGAACTCCAAATACCTGCTTCGTCTTATGCTAAAGTTTAATCAATCCCCATGCGATATAATATATCTTAATTTTATTATTTCTATACATTATCTCAAATCCCATATGAATTTCATTATTACCATTCATCAATTTAAATCACATATGAATGTCATTCTAACCATTAATAGTTTCGAATTGCATATGAATGACATTGTTGGAATTCATCATTTCAAATCAAATTTGAATTTTATTGTTACCATTCATCATTTCAATTCACACTATGATATTTAGATGAAGCATACCATGTCCCGCACACAATTAACACATATTAATATCATTATTGCCATTTATCATTTCTTTTCACATATGAATGTCATTGTTACCATTCATCATTCTAATTCACACTATCGTATTTTGATGTAGAAGACCATGTCTCACACATGATTATCACATGTTAATGTCTTTGTTACCATTCATCATTTATTTTCACACTATGGACTTTTGATACAGCAGATCATGTCTCACACATGATTATCAAATGTGAATGTCATTTTTACCATTCATTTTTTATTTTCACACTATGGTGTTTTGATGAAGCAGACCATGTCCCAAACATGATCATCACATATGAATGGAATTGTAACCATTAATCATTTCATTTCACATATGAATTTCATTTTTACCATTCTTTATTTCAATTCATATTAAGGGATTTTCATACATCAGACCTTATCCCGCATGTGACTATCACCTTAATTAATTCAAAAAATAATTAATGAAATTAAATAATTTCATATTCACATCATTCCAGTAATTAATTTATCAAGTAATTAATCACATTAATTCCATTAGTTAATTCCAAAATTAAATAATCACATAAATAACATTAATTAATTCAACCATTAAGTAATCATATCATTTCTAATAATTAATTAGTCACATAAATTTAATTTTATAATCCAATAATTAACTAATCACATGAATAAAATTAATTAATTCAAAAATTAATTAAACACATCAATTCCATTAGTTAATTCAAAAATTAATTAATCACGTCAATAAAATTTATTAATTCAATAGCTAATTAATCACATCAATTCCATTAGTTAACTAAATAATGTTCAAATCATATCAATAACATTAATTAATTCAATAATTAATTAATCACATCAATCTCAATAATTAATTAAATAATTAGTTAATCACAAAAATTGCATTAGTCAATTCAAAAATTAACTAATCTCTTCAATAACATTAATTAATTCAACAATTAATTAATGACATAAATACCATGATTTAGTCAAACAATTAACTAATCACATCAATAACATTAATTAATTCAATAATTAATTAATCACATCAATTCCATTAATTAATTCAATAATAAATTAATCATGTCAATAACATTAATTAATCACATCAGTTCTATTAGTTAATTCAACTCTTAACTAATAACATCAATGACATTAATTAATTTTACAATTATTAATCATGTCAATTCCATTAGTTAATTAAACATTTAACTAATCACATCAATAACATTAATTAATTTAACAATTAATTAATCATTTCAATTCCATAAGTTAATTAAACAATTAACTAATCACATCAATAACAATAATTAATTCAAAAATTAATTAATCACATCAATCTCATTAATTAATTCAACAATTAATTAATTAAATTTAAATCTAATTAATTAACTCAACAATTAATTAATCCAATTCAATAAATTTCATAATCACAACAATCCCTATTAATTAATTCATCAATTAATTAATCTAATTAATTAAATTGCATCATCAAAACAATCCTCATTAATTTAGTTACCAATTAATTATTTCAATTCATTCAATTACATCATCATAAAAATTCATATTAGTTAGTTCAGAAATTAATTAATCCAATTCCCCAATCACAATATTACAATAATTAATTCAATAATTAATTAATCCAATTTCACAATAATAATATATCATTAATTAACTCAATAATTGATTTTCAAATTTAAAAATCTCAATATCTCATTAATTAATTCAACAGTTAATTATTTCAATTTTACAATCAAAATATTCCATTAATTAATTCAACAATTAATTAATCCACTTCAATTCAATTAATTAATACAAAAATTAATTAACCATCTCAACCCTATGAATTACTCTAAAAACTAAATAATCATCTCATTGAATTTGGTAGTCAAAACAATCTTCAATTATTAATTCAGTAATTAATTATTCCAATTCATAAATTTTAATATAACAATACTTAATTCAACAATTAAATGCTCAATATCAATAAACTCAGTCTCACCATAATTAATTCAATTATTAATTATTCCAAATTAATAAATTTTATAATCCCAACCACTCCCATTAATTAATTCAAAAATTAATTAATCAAGTTCCATAATCTCTGTAAATATGTAATTAATTCAACAATTAATCACTCTAATTCACAATCCCAATATTCTAAATGTAACAATTCCCTCAATTAATTAATTCATGAAATTAAATAATTAAATCAAGAACTCAATTTCTAATCATCTAACAATAATTATAAAGTTATATAAATGTAATTAAAATTAAGACTTTGGGATTTAAATTTTATACCACCAACTATAAGATTGGAAAAACATGCTTGCAAACAGATATCCCCAAATTTGAGTAGAGTAATAATTTAGAACAAGATATGGATTTGAAATCCTAATTTGAGATCAAACAATCAAGATTCCACAATTATAGATCTAGATCCCGCAATAAATAGGATAAATTCCCTATAAAATATCAGGGAATGAGAAAAGAGAAGAATGAACCCACAGGCGGTTAGATCCTCTTATCAAGTGGGTGCATATCCTCAATATTCTCTTAAATTCACTAATAATGGAGGTAGGGTTCCCTAGTAATGCATCCAGCAACTTCCAAAAATGAAAGGAATGGAATATTTCTATGTTGGCCATAATTTTAGATTAAAAATGGGGGATTGGGTGTTTTTAAAACTAATTTTTGTATTAATTAAAATAGTGTGCAAGGTTTGTTTGGCAGGGGCTCACGGATTACCAAACCATGTGCCTTAACTTTTCACCTCTTCTATGGGGTGCACAGTTTCTCCTTTTAAGGGGAATTGTATAACAAATCATTCACCAACCATGAAATCCATCTCTATGAGGGGTACTATGGTTTGATGGTCCATGGAGCATGGTTTGGGCGAACCGTGCGATATCCAGGAACATTCCCTCCTTCCATGATTCTCAATTTTCACACATACACACCTCGAGGTAAAACCCGAATAAAAACTAATCAACACATATAAAAAGAGTACCTATAAATGATCCCAACACATCTTCAGCAAATTTCGGTATCTTACACTAGAAAAATCACTGGCACTTCTTATTCACTACGAATCATGTTTTCAAAACTATCATCAATATTAATCTAGAACAATACATGTTTATAGTGATAAAAAAGGATTTCAACCCCCAAGTTCACAGAAAAGAACATATTTTAACTCATCACTCTATCAAGATAATAATTCCAACTATTACTTTACAAGATTCTGTATAATTATTGAATCTATTTTTTTACATAATAATTTTTTATCTATAATATTTTTATTTTTGGAAAATTATGTCAACAATATTAAAAAATATTCTGGAAAATTTCTTATTGATTTTGATAAACCCGTTTTTTGATCAACTTATATTCATAAAAATATAATTCTCCTAAAATTTAGTTCCTGTAATACATTTTTCATTAAAATACTGGTCACTTAAAAATGATTTATTCAAGTAATAAGATCATGGAAGGAATATGTGAAAACAAAGCATTTATTTTTTTTGTTAAGTCATATTCATTTTTATAAACTTGATTAACCACCTATTAATAGGTAAATCCAGTCCATTAATAAGTCCATAAATATTACCGAGAATAAAACACATCATATTCAAGAACATCTTAATGTTTTTTAAGTCCATCCCATGAGTTTATCTATGATACAAAAGACTCAATAAGGTTTATTTAAGAACCCTTTTGATGTGTCTTTAAAATCACTTGATTTTCTACATATTTTATATATGTTTTTAATCATTTCATTAATTATTTTTTGTGTTTTTTGTCAAATAATTTCTTTTTTGTGATTTCATATTTTAATTTATCAATTAATCAATTTTTTATTCACACTTGTATTTGTAGTCCTTAAATTCATTATTTTTTTTAAAATTTTCTTTTTATTTAATTCCCAAATTACTTGTTAAGATTTAATTCTACTTAAAATATTTATTTTATTTTTGTTTTAGTTAATTAATAAAAATACATTATTTATTTAATTAAATGTATATTTTATTTATTTTTTTATTATTTAATTTTGTACTCTTCATATAAATTAAATTTGATTATCAATTTAATTAATTAAACTCATTTCAATTATTAATTTAAATATTTTTAAATTAATGTTTAATTTCAACTTATAATTATGGTTTCAAATGTTTATTTTTCTCTCCTTAACAATTTCATTTAGACTTGTAATTAAACTTTATTATTTAAATTTTAATTTTAATGTTAATTAAATTCATTAATTATTCAATTATTTTTACTTTTTTCCATTTCAGTTTCATGTAAATAAATAATAAATTAATTTTTCTAATACAATTATCATTTTACTACATTATTATTTTTAACTTATTTTTATGTTAATATTTAATTTTAATTTAGGTACAGATAATTTTGACCCTGATAGTAGCTCTACTTTTGCAGCAATGAGGCACCGCCAGAGATCATCAAATCCCACACAATGTTTCACTGCTCTTCACATGAGACACCACTAACCCAATGGTGTCTCAAGACACCACCAGGAATAGAATCACACATTGTTGCTCTTATTTATATCTTAGAGTGGTGTCTCAACACAATGTGAGGTCATCTTTCCCCATGAGCCACCACCAAACCTTCCTTCCACCAACAAATAATACACTTTTACACTTTCACCTTTAGCAAAAACTCATCATCACAAGGTGAAACAGAATAATAGCTACACTTCTAGATCTACGAACACATAACCCAAACTTACCCAATTTTCTCAGATTTGGAGTTCTTGAACCAACTGTTTGAGTCGGTCATCCACTGAACCTACACTAAGATCGATTACACCCAACGCTACCGCGAGCTAATATACTAATTTCTATGTTGAAACCCTCACTGATGTCACTGCTTCATGTTGAAAAAAATCAACATCACTACATCGCCATCCTAATGAAGTTGTCGTTGTCGTCTACCATATTGAAGGAAGTTTCCTCTATGAAGGAGAAGCATCACGGAGGAGTGCTACATGAAGGCTTGGTCGAGATGAACACTGGAGAAAGACTAGTCGAAGATACCATCCCTCGAATGACTTTCTAGATATGGGGTGGATAAAATAAAAAAAATAACTAAATACATTAAAATAAAATCTATACAACTAAATTAATTTAACTAAATAAATAATAAACTAAATTAATACAAAATTAAAATAATAATAATAAATAATAGTAATAATATAACATAGTCAAATAAATAAATAATTTAATAACAATTAATTAATTAAAAATTTAAATAAAATAATTAATTATAATATTAGTTAATAATTTAGTATTAATAAAATAATAACAAATATTTAAAAATAAATTAATTAACATACTAATGTAATTAATCTTATAATTATAATAATAATTAAGTATATAAATAAATATTTATAAAAGTTAAATATTGATAATTGACAATAAATAATTGATCAAAAATTGTATTAATTACTGCATATTTTAACTGTGCGGATACACACTTTACCCAGGTTCACGTCCAGATTCAATATAACTTCCTAAAGAATATTTTTACATGGGAGATGCTAAAGACACAAGTGTTGCAGAGGAAAATTACATTTTTTTAGTGAAAAGGAAAACAACAATATGATTCAGTGCATGTAGTGGGTGACCAACTAAAAAAATAGGGTTTTTAAACTTCAAAGCAAGCAAGAAGCCATTATTTTTTTGAATAATTCATTCACGACATTCTGGAGACTAGGAGAGCACGAGCGAGATCATGATCAGTGCAGAAAAATTATAGTATGTAGGGGAGATCCCTTATCTCCTATTATTCTTGTAACGACCCATCCCCCAGGGATCGTATCATGACGACCCCAAGCCCGCCTTCTATAGGCCAGGGGCTGGTGACTAGCACCAAAGGAGTAAATCCCTAAAATGGGAAGGCATTGCCTTTATAACTATAAAAAACACATCAGAGTACACAACCAGAATCAAAACACTAAGTAAAACTGTATACAAAATAAGTGCTGGAAAGTAAAAGGGGGCAGAAATACATGCCCAATAGTAAAGTAAAAGTACAACTGAAAGTAAGTACAACTGAAGAAAAGTAAAACATCTATAGGGTCATCCTCCAGGATTCCTACCTGAAGGGTAGGTATAAATGGCATCCTTGGCACTCTCATCCGTCAGTCTCCTCCGTGTACCGATTCAGAATAGGTTCAACCTCTGCGTACCGTCCAGTCATGCTACTCTCTGCCTCAATCAACGTTGTCCATCATTTTCAACCAACACAACAAGGTGTGGGCATAGCCCGTGTAGGGGTGAGTATAACGATACTCAGTAGGGACCCTAAGACCCACAAGGTCTCACAAAATCCAACCATGATAAACCACAATGTATGAAATAAAAGGATAACCATTACTTAGGTATATGCCCATACATATACATAAGTTATCTAGTAACTCATCTCAATCATGTGGAAAACACAAAAGTTATGACTCAGCTCAACCAGGATTTTATTCTAGGGGTAGTATCAATCTGAACCCTCGGAAGCTGGATAAATCCTTCTCAATTGAGTACAGTGGGCCTACCGCTTCACATAGAGGTGCTTCCCACTGACTTGGATTGCTGAGGTACTCCTCCTATCGAGTACCGTGGGTCTACCGCACTCACACACAGGCACTCCCCATCGTGGGTCTACTGCTCTCACAAAGAGGCGCTCCCCCTCGTAGCTTGCGGAGGTACTCCACGTGTCGAGTATCGTGGTTCTGTCGTGCTCACCCAGAGGTGCTCCCCACTGTGGTTATGTCTTGCTCACACAGAGGCACTCCCCACTAGGCTAGTCGAATCACTCTAAGTCGAATCAATCATCAGTCATCAAGTCTCAGCCAGCTACTAGGTTCCCCCATAAATGCATTCTCATCACTGGAAGATCCTCTCCACAAGCTACTGGTCGATACTCCAAATTTCACGAATTCCCACGTAGAAGTACCTCAAAGGTCTCCCACGTCGAAGAGGTCTCAGTAAAACTGATGATGTGTCAATCAGATGCCTGGTCTGTGAGTTATTAGCCTTTTAGTCCCAGGGGCCTGGTTGGGTTCTTGTACGAACCAACCTGACCATAACTCAGAAATACCCAGAACTCCGGTGGGGTAAACTCAAAGAGACCGTTGTGCTCCTAGAATACTGGCACCGATGGCGGTTCATCAAAAGGACATCTGCTTACAAAGATATGGCCTAAGATGGTAATGGGGTTAGTAGTGGGCCTAGGTCTGGTCCAACGCAGTCGGACTGACTCGGCCCAACCCATTCTAGGCCAACCTGTATTGGTTCGACCTGGTCAGACTCGCTGGGTCTGACCTAGCCCGTTGGGCGAGTTATCCCGTTCAGTTCGGCCTGGTCCGCTAGGCCCATCCTAGTGGACTACGATGGTGGTTCAGCCTGGATGTCGCCACCTAGGCGGCTCGGCCTGATGGTTGGGGCTGTTTCGGCTAGTGTCGCGAGGGGTGCAGCTCGGGCGACTCGGCCTGGGAGATCGGGCCAGTCAGGAGGCCAGCGAGCAGACGGTCCAGAGCACGGCCAGGCAGGCCCAATGCTGGAAGGTTGTGGGTGCACCGGGTTGGGCGCGACAGGGTCTGGGTAGGCCGTAGTGGCGCTGGCAGGGCACTGGGCAGGCAGCGGGGGTGCCAGCAGGGCGCCGGGCAGACCGAGGGGGCGCCGGAAGGGCGCCGGGCAGACTACAGGGGAGCCGGAAGGGCACCAAGGAGGGAGCATGGGTGCCGGGTAGGCAGGCCACATGCTGGGCAGGGTGTGGGGGCACCATAAGGGCGCTGGGCAGGCTGTGGGGGTGTCGGCATGGCATCAGGCAGGGCACGGGGGCGCTGGGCAAGCGGGCCACGCGCCGGGAGGCCGTGGGTAGGCGGGCCGCGCACTGCTCGGTCCTGCGGTGTTCAGCTAGTAGCATCGGTGCGCTACGGGAGAAGCATGATTCGTGGAGGCCATGGGTAGCATGGCCTTCGTCATTGCCGCCTTCATCTTCGGTGCCTCATGTCCATGACGTATAACGCCACAAAAAGAGAGAAAACAACGGAGGATGTCGGGACATGTTAGGTTGGCCCGCACCCTCTGGGTTTAGGAAGATATCATTTGGCTCATCATGAGAAGAAGATGATCAATAAATATGTCTACATCAATCCCATTTTATCCTTTTAAGAAGGTAAGAAAAAGGGTACAACATCAACAAGTAGTAATCCCCCTACCTTTGATTCACTGGTCGTCATTCATTGACGTCGCAGAAAGATGGTCATCGATCTGTGGTAGATGTACACCTCCCTCGTCGAAGGATTCTAAGGAAGAAGGTTAGAGGGAGCCGTTCTTCATAGTCTAAGGTGTCCCTTGTCGACATTCTTCATCGGGAGGGCATTCTTCACCGGAAGAGAGTTCTTCTTTGGAGAGAGTTCTCTCTTCTCCCGAGCTCCACCAAATGAAATATGCCCACCAAATGAAATAATAGATCGTCTAATATTTTGTTGGCACAACGATTTCAAAAAAGAGAAATAAGTGAGAAGGCTCCACCTAATTAATTCTTGGGGTTATCACCTTTAATTAAAAGTGTTGGCTCAATAATTAAACAGGTGGATTTGGCATAATAAATAAGGGTATTTGAAGAGTTTCTCCACCTTAAATGGGGGGTTCCAAGGGTCACAAGCCCGGGTGGTCCCCACCAAAATTATCCTCCCAAGGGAGGTTATGCTCGGGTGTGCCCCACCACCATTACCTCTCATGGGAGGTTAAGGTGTGGTGGCCCCCACCTCTAACCTGCACTTGGAGGTTTGAACCAACAAGAAATAAAAATAAATCCTCCACTTTATTTTTATTTAATTTAGTCATAAAAACCCAAAAACTAACTTATAAACTCGACTCAATGCCCTCTAATTGAAAGTCTTCTTAAGTGAAAATCGGTGCAGCGAGTTTAACGGTGTCCTTGGATTTCTGTTCCGAGCACTGGTTCAAAAGTTATAAAATCATGCTCGTAGATTTATTGATCGTACCAGAACGAAACTTCAGAAATTGATTCCGAGCACTCCGGGCCTTGGAATCAAGCACCATAAATTTTCATGAACTCGTAAAAATCCCATGTATTTATGAAAAAAAATTCCACGGAATTTTTGGGTCTTTAAATTCTCCCCACCTCAGGGATTTACTTCCCCATAAGCTACAACTCGATCTATGGGAACTAATGGGGGTACTGAGCATGAATCTGAGCCTCCCACTCTCATGTGCTCTCCTGGAGGTTCTCGTGCTACCAGTGAACACGCACCAGAGGTATTGACTATCCACGTAGGACCTGCTCATGTCGATCCTCAATCTCCACTGGAACCTCGGTAAAATTCTCCCCTTCGTCGAAGTCCATATCTCCATGGTTGAAGATGTGGGATGGGTCGTGAACGTATCTCCTCAGCTGAGATATTAGGAAAACATCGTGCACCCGGTGCAACTGAGGTGGAAGAGTTAAGCGGTAAGCCAACTCACCTACTCTACTAAGGACCTGGAAATATCAGATGAATCATAGAGATAACTTTTCGCCTTGGCCAAATCTCTGTATACCTTATCGAGGTGAGACCCATAGAAATACGTGGTCTCCATCCTCGAACTCCAGAGGTCTCCATCTCTTGTCAGCATACTACTTCTGCCTGCTCTGTGCAGTCTTAATCTGCTCCTGGATGATCTGAACCTTATCCGTAGTAGCTCGCCCCATCTCTGGTCCCACTAGTGCTGACTCCCATTGGTTAGTCCAGCACAAGGTTGATCTTCAAGGTCTCATGTACAACGCCTTGAAAGGTGTCATACCGATGGTGGACTACTGCAAGCCCGCCTTCCATAGGCCAGGGGCTAGCAACTAGAACCAAAGGCGTAAATCCCTAAACTGGGAAGGCATTGCCCTTATAACTGTAAACAAACACATCAGAGTACACAATTGGAAGAAAAACACTAAGTAAAACTGTATATAAAATAATTTCTTGAAAGTAAAAGGGTCCAGAAATACAAGCCCAATAGGGAAGTACAAGTACAGTTGAAAGCAAGTACAACTGAAATCAAGTACTACTAAAGAAAAGTAAAATAGCTACAGGGTCATCCTCCAGGGTTCCTACCTGAAGGGTAGGTATAGATGGCCTCCTCGGCACTCCCGTACGTCAGTCTCCTCTGTGTACTGATTCGTCGTAGGGTCCACCTTCGGGTACCGTCCAGTCCTGCTACTCTCTGCCTCAGTCAGTGATGTTCATCTTCTGTAACCAACACAATGAGGTGCAGGCATAGCCCATGCAGGGGTGAGTATAACGATACTCAGTAGGGACCCCGAGACCCTCAAGGTCTCACAAAATCTAACAAGGATAAACCAAAAAGTATGAAATCAATGGATAATCATTACTTATGTATATTCCCATACATATATATAAGTTATCTAGTAACCCATTTCAATCATGAGGAAAACACAAAAGTTACTGAATCAGCTCAACCAATATTTTATTCTAGGAGTAGTATCAATCTGAACGATCGGCTTCTGGAGAACTCCTTCTCTATCGAGTATAGTGGGCATGTTGCATCACACATAGGCGCTTCCCACTAACTTGGACATTTGAGGTACTCCTCATGTCGAGAACTTTGGGTCTGATGCACTCACACAGAGGCTCTCTCCACCGTGGGTCTACTGTGCTCCCATAGAGGTGCTCCCCTCGTAGAATGTTGTGGTACTCCACGTTTTGATTACTGTGGGTCTGTTGCGCTCACAGAGAGGTGATCCCCACTGTGGGTTTTCCACGCTCACACAGAGGGGCTCTCCATTGGGCTAGTCGAATCACTCCGAGTCGAATCAATCAGAAGTTGTCAAGTCTCAGCCAGCTACTAGGTTCCCGCACAAATTTTTTCTCATCTTTGGAAGATCCGCTCCACAAGATACTGGTTGATACACCAACTGTCAGGAAGTCTCATGTTAAATTATCTCAAAGGTCCGCCACGTCGAAGAAGTCTCAGCGCAACTGACGGCGCGTCAATCGGACACTCGGTCTGTGAGTTATTAGTCTTTTACTCCCGGGGGCCCGATTGGGTTCGTGTACAAACCAACCTGACCATAACTCAAAAATACCTCAAACTCCGGTGTGGTATACTCAAAGAGACCGTCGTGCTCCAAGAATACCGGTGCCACTGACGGTTCGCCAAATGAACGTCTGGTACCCAAGATATGGCACAAGAAGGTAATGGGGTCAGTAGTGGGCCTAGGTCTGGTCCGACCCGGTCAGACCGACTTGACCCAGCCCTGTCTGGGCCAACCTGGTCTAGGTCGACCCGGTCAGACTCATTGAGGGCGGGCAACTTGGCCCTGAAGATCGGGCCGGTCAGGAGGCTTGTGGGCAGACCGCGCGGAGTGTGGGCAGGCCGGATGGACGCTGGCAGGCTGCCGGTGTGCCGGGTAGGGCGTGGTAGGGGCTGGGTAGGCCGTGGGCCCATTGGCAGGGCACCGGGCTGGCCGCAGGGGCGCCGAGCAGGCGGGCCACACGCCGGGCAGGGCACGGTGTCCCCGACAGGGCATCGGGCAGGTTTTGGGTGTGCCGTTAGGGCACCGGTTAGGCCATGGGGGCGCTAGCAAGGTGGGGCGCGCGCCGGGCAGGGCGTCGGGAGGTCGCGGGTAGGTGGGTCGTGCACTGCTCTGGCCGGTGGTGTTCGGCCTATAGCATCGATGTGCCGTGGGTGCTACGCGATTCGCGGAGGCTTCGGGTAGCGCGGCCTTCGTCGCTGCCGCCTTCGTCGCCATTGCCTCATCGTCATGTTGTAGAACGCCACAAAAAGAGAGAAAACTATGGAGGATGTCGGGCCATGTTAGTTTGGCCCGCACCCTCCGTGTTTAGTAAGTTATCATTTGGATCATCATGAGAAGAAGATGATCAATCAATACGTCTGCATCAATCTCATTTTATCCTTTGAAAAAGGTAAGAAAAAGGGTACAACATCAACAAGTAATAGTATCCCTTCCTTTGATTCTCCGGTCATCGTTCGTTGACGTCGTGAAAAGATGGTTGTCGATATGTGGTAGACGAACACCTCCCTCATCAAACGAGTCTGAATAAGAAGGTCATAGGGGGTCGTTCTTTGTAGTTGAAGGCGTCCCTCGTCGGTGTTCTCTTTCGGGAGAGCATTCTTCTCTGAGAAAGAGTTCTTCATTGAATAGGGTTCTCTCTTCTCCCAAGCTCCACCAAATGAAATATGCCCACCAAATTGAATAATAGATCATCTATTATTTTGTTGGCACAACAATTTCAAAAAGGAGAAACAAATGAGAAGGATCTGCCTAATTAATTTTTGAGGTTAGCACCTTGAATTAAAAGTGTTGGCACAACAATTAATGAGGTGGATTTGGCATAATAAATAAGGGGAGTTGAAGATTTTCTCTACCTTAAATGGGGGGTTCCAAGGCTTACAAGCCCGGGTGGTCCACCCCAAAATTATCCTCCCAAGGGAGGTTATGCTCGGGTGGCCCCCACAACCGTAACCTCTCATGGGAGTTTAAGGTGTGGTGGCCCCCACCTCCAACTTCTACTTGGTGGTTTTAACCAACAAGAAATAAAAATAAATCCTCCACTTTATTTTTATTAAAATTAATCATAAAAACCCAAAAACGAACTTATAAACTCGACCCACTACCATCGAAGTGAAAGTCTTATTAAGTGAAAACTAGCACTTGTGAGTTCAACGGTGTCCTCAGATTTCAGTTCTGAGCACCAGTTCAATGGTTATAAAACTATGTTCATATGTTAACTGATCGTACTAGAACCAAACATCAGAAATTGATTCTGGGCACATCAGGCCTCGGAATCAAGTGCTGTAAATTTTTACGGACTCAAAAAAATTCCATTTATTTATGAAAAAAATTCCACGGAATTTCCAGGTCTTTACAATTATTTCCCTTTATTATGTTTAGTTTTTTAATATCATTTTCTTTTGAGTTCAATATGACTTTTAGCTAAATACCTTCTTGTTCAGGGGATTTTTAATCTGCTCATCGTTTTTCTTTTCTTCGCGTCATTTTTTTTAATTGAATTCAAAATTTACCAGTCAGATCAATATTAAATTCATTAATATTGTTTCATAAATATTTTTTCTAAATTTCAAAATATTAAGATCAGTTGGTGAGATTTATCTTTAATGTATTTCTTTAAAGATTATATTTAACATATTGGGATTTTATGGTGAATTTTATTCCTTGAATTCTTTACAATTTTCACTACATTTGATGAATCTTGGAGTGGAAAACTCCAATATTTTATTTTATGTGTGTCTAATCCTCTGGAAAAAAAATATTAAACCAATATTTTTCTGAGTTTTCAAAATAATAATATTTTTATGAAGAAGTTATATCATTTTTAGACCGGTAAAGTTAAAGTTCACTAGGAATTTCCTCTTGATTGGTTTCAAATCAAACTCTACACATGTTTACATTTACTACGTTCCCTGTTATTTCATCATAGCTCAAATTACAACCTAGTTTAAAAGAAAATATCATAGTTTCATCATATTTTCTTTATCAAAATCAAGAAAAACATGTTAGAAGGAAAAAATAATTTCACCTGCTATTGTCAACAGTGGGACTTGTTTAGGAAACTTTAGGTATTTCAACCTTCCTTGTGGGTTTGACCTTGCTTACCCCTATATTTTAGTTTATATAACATATAAATTTTTAAAATTTCACAGCAATTTAATTATTATGGTGTGATGTTTTTTTCATAGTTTCTTGGGAAGGCATCGAGTGACTAATATTTTTCACAAATAAAAAAAATTGTTTCAAAAAAATCACATAAAAAAAATTGAAAATTGGAAACTGGTAAAAAAATTATTTTTGTTTTTTTGTTGTTGTTTCTATTTCAAAATTCATTCAATATTTTATTTTTTTTTAATACTATTAGTGCTGAATTTTTACTGCTTTTACTTCTTGTGTGCTACTTTGAATTTTCTGAACTATTATCATTTTTCTATTGTTAACTGCATGGGCCCAAGAACATATGCAAATAAATTAAAGCTCATATAGCTTGAAATTGAGAAACATTTATGTTCTCTAAAAGATAAAATTAAAAATAAAATGGAAAATACAAGAGATAGAGTTCATGTACCTAGTAATCAACCAAAAATTCACCCTTAACCCTTATAAAAAAATGAGAGGCTTGAGATGAGGGAGTTCAAACTCCATCGAGTTTCAAGTAATCCTTCAATTAGGTTATCTCCTATAGCCATAAATTATGTACTAAAATAGACCCACCTTTCTCTATTGTATTCTTTTAATGGTCTCCATAATAAGGACTCATTATCCTTCTTTTGAGACTTCTATAATACAATGAAATAAAATTCACTTCTAGGACTCATAGAAAATTATCTAAGAATGATAATATTTCCCTTTTTCCTTAAATAGAATGATATTAATTGGTTTATGAGTTTAGATGAAAACATATTTGAAAATTGGGACCATGTTTATAACTCTTTTGTAATGAAATTTCATCCCCAAAGATTAAAAGGTGAGTTATGAACCAAAATCATTAGTTTATATCAAGATGATGGATATGTTTTTCATTAGGACTAGTATAGATTCATGGACCTACTTAGTTAGTGTTTCCATCATCAACTCTCATCCCATGTTCTTATGGACACCTTCTATGAAGGTTTTTCTTCTTTATAGTTAGAACCTTGTTGACCAATCTATTGGTGGAATTATAATGAAATGACTGAGGAATATTTAAGAAAAAAAAATTAACAAACTTGCCTTATATTTTAAATATAAAAATTCAAGAAGGAAAATAGTGAACATAAATTATAAAAACTTTGGTACTGGAATAGAAATGATCTCTCAGCTTTTTGTAGTAAAAAATCAACTTCAAACTATAATGAAATAAAATTCCAAAAATCTATAAATATAGCGTGCTATCAAAAACAAAAACCAATCAATTTGAGATCATTGTTCTTTTTGTGGAATGTTTGGGAACACTAAAGACATTTTTACAAACATTGACATCTCAACCCAACAATAAGAAAATTCAAACTTTGTTAACTATGGTCTTAGGATGACTTCTAAAGATGATTCATTTTCAAATAACTATAACCAAGGCTATAGGAACCATCCTAATATCTCATGGAATAATAAATTTATGATAAAGAAACCCACTTCCCTTGGTTACCAAAACCGACTAAGGAAATAATTTCAAAATCAACCAAGGGGTGAGTCTTCTAAATCACAAGGAATTTTTGAGGGATGATTTTATTAATCATTATCAAATATTAAATAGAATGGAATCTCAAGAATAATATTTCAAGATAAAACTATATAAACAACAATTCCATTAGGAATATGATAAAATTCAATCTAATTATAGAATGAAAAGTATGTAAACTCAACTAAGACAACTTTCTAATGGTATGAATCAGAGTGATAGAGGAAGACTATCTTGTACAACTGAAATCAACCCTAGAGAGAATTTAATGTTTCTGACAACTAGAGGAGGGATAAACACTCAAACTATAGCTGAAAAAGACTTTTAAAATTCCCAAACTAGAAAATATAATGAATTTGGAAATAAAAATTTGTTACATGCACAATCTGGAAATCAATAGAAAGGTGCTGAAAATCAATAAAATCTCAATTTGTCAATAAAAAATCAATCTAAATTTTTTTTGAAAATAAAAAGAAAAAGGGAAGGATTAAATTGTAGAATAAATAGGGGACATTCCATCTATTATTAGAAATTATTTCCCAATCATCCCTTTCCCAGAAAAATTAAAACAAAAAAGTAACAACAATGTTGAACATCTTCAGTTTTTTGGGATTTTTACCGAACTCAAAGCGAACATCCATTTTATCCAATCCCTGATCCAAATTCCATATTATCTCACATAAATTAAAAAATTATTCCAAAAAAAATCAATTAAATAATTTACAACATACAACCTCACTGAAGAGTGTATTACTATACTTTAAAAGAAAATCCCTCCCAAGCTCAAGGACCCAGGTAGTTTTTTCATACCCTACACCTTAGGAAATTCTAGTCAACTCAACTACCTATGTGACTTAGGTGATAGTATCAACCTTCTCCCATAATGTTCCAATAGTTAAGATTGGGTGATCTTCAACCCACAATAGTCATCCTATAGTTAGTTAACCATTCATTCACACATCAAATAGGGATAGTAGATAACCTAATGGTTCTACTTGGAAAACTTTTTATGCCAGCTTAATTCTTAGTACTAGACATTAAGAGTATCCAACAGGTGTACATCATTCTAGGTAGGCACTTCCTACCCACTGGAGGATAAGTCCTCGATGTTTCTAAGGGTCAAAGTTTTTTTTTAAAATTGGGGAGCAATATGAATAATTAAATGTCATTAAAAACGTCTAAGGATAAACATTTTTTGAAAATTGTTTTAAGATAGATTCAATGGAAGATGGAAATTCAGTTTAAAATCTAAAAAAATATAAAAATAATCCCTTTTTGAAGAAATATAATTATTATACAAAAATGACCTTTTACATTTTGGTGAATCTTCTCAACCTAAAATCTGGAAAAATTTCTAGAACTGGACAACAGACCAATTTCCTCTATTGTTGAAGATGTTCCATCCGTTTATGAATTTAAAAACTTTTCAAGTGAACTTGAGTTTTATAATGATGTTAATAATCATTATGAGAATTTTCATTCAATATAGGGAGAGATTATAAAGCATATTTATGATTGTGATTTAATAAACTTTCATATTTTTTAACTAGAAACTTTTGAGAGTGAGTTGTCCACATTGGACAGCATTGATGGAAATATTAAAACTCGTCAAGAAATTAAAAATAATTTAATAGTTCAAACTTTTAATAAAAGAAATTTTTAACGCCTTGGACCTCACATACCCAAGAGTATTACTTTAGGATAAAAGGAACTCACTTTGGTTCTCAGACCACTCCCAACACACCTGGAATACTCATTTTTTGGTGAGGATTCTACTCTACCAGTAATAATTTCTGCTGAGCAGAAAGATAACCAGGATAAAAAATTGTTAATTTTGTTAAATAAATTTAAATCTAAAATAATTTGGTCTTTATATAATATTAAATGGATAATCCCTACATTTTTCATGCATAATATCCCCTCTGGAACCAAATCACAAACCTAGAGTGGTGTCTCAAAGGAGACTTAATCCTAAAATAAAAGAAGTTTCTAGAGAGGAAGTCATAAATACTTTAGAAACTTGGATTATCTATCACATTTAAGACAGTTCTTGGGTCAGTCCAGTCCATGTTTTAACAAAAAATGAAGATACACTATAATAACCAATGAGAAAAATGAAGAGATTCAAGTGAGTAAAGAAACCAAATAGAGAGTCTTTATAGACTATAAGAATCTCAATTCAACCACTAGGAAGGGTCATTTTCCAGTTCCCTTCCTTGATCAAATACATGAGAGTATTTCTTAGAATTAATTATTCTATTTTTTATGGCTATTTTAGTTACAACCATATTCCAATAGGTCCATAGGATTTGGATAAAACTACCTTCACATACCCCTTTGGGAAATTTTTCTATCGGTGAACTCCCTTAGGTTTATGTGGTGCTCCATCAACCTTTTAAAGGTGTATAATGGTAATATTTTCTAATATGATTGAGATAATCATAGAGGTATTCATGGATGATTTTCTTATTGTTGGTAACACATTTGATACTCGTTTCGGAAATTTATAATTTGGGTTAGAGAGATTTTTAGAGACCATCCTTGTCCTTAACTAGGAAAAATTCCATTTCATAGTTATTGAAGGGATTTCATTGGGAAAAAAGGTGTTTAAGAGAGTTTTATATGTGAACACTACAAAAATTAAAGTTATTCTAAAACTGCTACCTCTTGAAGATGTTAAGGGTGTTAGATGATTCTTAGGGAATGTCAGTTCTTACCGAAGGTTTATAAAAGACATCCAAATTACAAATCCCTTGTGTTATATTATTATCAAAGATGCAACCTTCATCTTTTTATTGAAATTGTCTTGAATAATTTAATTTACTAAAATAAAATATCACTCCATCACATATCATAACTCTACATATTGGGAAATTACCTTTTGAATTAATGTGTGATGCATGTCATATGGCTGTTGGAGATGTCTTAAGATAGAGGAGAGATAATAATTTGTAGTGTTTTATTATGATAATATATTATTAGATGAATGAAAAGGAATTATACCACAATTGAGAAAGATTTGTTAGTTGTTTTTTTCTCTAGATAAATTTAGGCAGTATCTTCTAGGTTCTAAAGTCATTATCTTCATTGATAATTCTTCCTTAAAATATTTGTTTTCTAAGAAAGTATTCAAACCAAAGCTGATTATTTGGATTCTATTGTTACAAGAGTTTGAATTGAAAATTAGATACAAATAGAGAGCTATGAATTTGGTTTTATACAACCATTAGAGGCTTCCTAATACCCATTGTGATGTTCTTTGGGTGATAAAATCTTCCTTTCCTAATGATAAACTTATCACTTTATCCATTAGCTAGTCTTCCTAGTTTTCAAACCTTTCCAATTTACTTGTCACAAGTGTCATTCCTAAGGACATGTCAAATAACCAAATAAATAATTTCATTTCATAACTTAAGTTTTATCTTTGGGATAACCCCTTTCTATTTAGGAGGTGGGTTGATGGAATTCTAATAAGGTGTATTCCAGAATAATATGTTGCATGTACTGGAGAGTTTTCACTCCTCGCATAGGGTAGGAAATCATGTTGGATAATGTAAAGCTCAAACGGTCCTTCAAGATGGATTTTATTGGTTTAATTTATTCAAATATGTTATGGTTTATGTTTTTGGTTTTTATAGATGCCAGACAATGTCATAAAGAAGCAAGAGTTATTTTGAAAAGGTATTATGGTAGTTGAGATATTCGATGTTTTTGGGGCTTACAATTTATGGAACCATTTCCATCATCTCATGTAAATGAGTATATTTTATCTTCTTTTTATTATGTGTCTATGTGGGTTGTGGAATTAGAAATTCCCAATAATAAAGCTAATAGTGTGATTAATTTATTCAAAAAAAACATTTTCTCTAGATTTGGGGAGTCAATATCATTTATAATTGATAATGGAACCCATTTTAAAAATTAAAAATTTATGGCTTTAATGGATAAATATATATGCACTGATAGGACTGGTACTGCCTACCATCCATAGTCTAGTGGACAGTTATAAATCACTAACATGGAACTGAAACATATTCTCCAAAAAAATGTTTCAAAATCTAGGAAAGACTAGTCTCTAAAATTAGATAATGTTTTATGGGCATATAGAATAGCATTCAAAACCCCAATTTTTATGTTTCTATATTGACTGTTATTTGGGAAATGCAGTCATTTTCCATTGGAGTTGCAGCACAAGTCATATTAGGTTGTAAAGGCTATAAATTTTGATTTTAAGAGTGTTTAAGATAGAATACTTATTGAGACAAGTGATTTAGATGATATCAGGATAGAGTAGTATTATAACTCTAGGATATATAAAGAGATGTCCAAAAAAAATTCATGATTCTGTCATTCAGAATATAAAATTAATACCTATATATAGGGTTCTTCTCTTTAATTCTATATTTTATTTCTTTCCTAGAAATCTATAATCTTGGTGGTCTGGACCCCTTACTGTAGTTAGAATCTTTAAAAATTGAGCCATTGAAATTATAGTAGAGGAAAACAAGACCATGCTTATTAATGGTCAAAGAGTCAAACTCTATTTTGAAGGGAATCCAAAATACTTGGTTTCCTTCACTACGATTGAGAACATATTTTCAATAAAGTCTAATTGAAGAGTTAAACTTCAGTGTTTAATGGGAGTCAACCCATGGTGTATTTTTGTATTTAACTTTGGTTCGTAATATGTTTAGAATAATGTTTTTCCTTTTTTTGTCCTTATCTTCTTTGTTTCTACTGTATACATGTTCTTGGTCTTGCTGGTTCTTGTTCTCAGAGTAAGAATGATGTTGTTGTTAGTGTCAACAAAGGAACATAATTCCATTTATTCTTCAAATCACATATATTTTCTTACATAGCATAAATGCATAAAATTTAATAAGGGATTTACATAGTTTTATTATACATTCTCTCCTTTATTATTGATTTTATGTCTTACTACAGCTAGAAATTTTAATGTATATTGGTTTATTAATATAAATATTTGATGCATGTAATGGTTTAATAAAAACATTTCTTATTTTATTTTAAATTTGTTCACTATTTGAAATTATTTTTGGGGGAGTAATACCCACATTACCAGTACATTGTTTTAAATGAATATGATTATATGTGATCAGTGTTTAACATACTTTTTTTCTGTTCTACTAAAAATCTAGTCCAAAAAAAGTTATCCAAATTTCTTACACCATTTTCATTGCACTCAAATTTTTTACATGCTACTGTTTTTAACATGATTGAAATAAATTATTACTTTATATAATTAAAATTAATGTGATCCTACTATAAAATATTTTTGTGGAAAAAATTCGTTTTGAGCTTCATTCTGACCCTTTTACATGTCATTAATTTGTGGATATGAAAGTCTATTTTGAGCTTTCAAAGTCAAATTGTTTTTATCCACCCAATAATTCATATTTGAGGAAACGTTTGGGTGTTAAGTGTTGGAGAGAGGGTCTTCGTTTTTTGTGTTAATCTATGCTTTAATGTAGTCCATCAAATTCCTCAACCTTTCTTATAAAAAAATATGTTAAAAAATTGGTCATATTTTTCAAAAATCTAGCTCAATATGAGATTTTTAGGCTTCATTTTTATATAAAATTAGTCTTGCCTAAGGGAAATAACTTACTAGTATTTAAGAGTTTCTTTGAATCTTTAATTTTTTAGGATGAATGATTGATAAGTGAAGTTTCATTTTTCTTTTATGAATGTTCTTTTTAGGATTTATTTTTGAGATTGATATAGGAAACTTTTTTGGAGTTATGACTATAACTATAGGAAACGGGTAGTTTGTGCTTCATCCTAGGGGACTAATAGATTAATTATTTAAAAATCAATCACCTTGTTGAACCAACTTAAATAGTAGTTATATATATTCTTTTGAAACTAAAATAAAATGAACATTTGGGAACCCATGGTGAACCTCTCAAACACTATCCATAGTGTGTGTGAGTAGTTGTAATGGTCGGGACCCACCTGGTCCAATACTTTTCCAAAACACAGCTCCACTGAAATGGTGGCACCGGCCATGGGGGCACCAGTTATGGTGGCACCATCATGGTTGCACACCGGTCACGGTGGCACTGGTGACAGTCGCACACCAGTAAGGGTGGCACCGTGACAGTGGCACCGTGACGGTGGCACTGTGTCCTCACCGAGGGTCTTCATTCTTTTTCCGACTTCTGACTTTTTCCGCTCCCGCAACAAATCTTTTAACATAAAGATGATTTAATTCCACTTTCAAAGCCATTTAAAGCTCATAAATAATATCTAAAATCCCCCAAGAGTCAGGCAACCCTTAGCTTACCAAAACATGTGGTTTTCCTTAGTGTCACGCCCTTCCCCGCACCTTCCAGTTCCGCCCCTTTTGCATGTTTTTCCTCTGTTTAAATGAAACAGTTTAACACACAGTCATTATGCCACCACCTCGATGTGAATAATTAAATAAGAATTAATCCCATCATGTGTAACCTCCCAACCGCAAAGGGAACCACGATCCGACTTTAAAGCCGTTCAAAATTCCTTATCCCATAACAATAGAATCTCATATTTATATCACAATAGAGTTTATTCCTTCCCCTTCTTGATTGGATTTATTTCTTCTCCCTGGTGTGCTTGGAGTCCCTCCATCCCGAGGCTTGTGGTGCGCCTGTGCTGGAGTTTTACCACTCATCCTTGGAGTCCCCGGAGTTCCTCCCCTGTAAGCCACTCATCCCCAGTTCTTGGAGTGTGGAAAAGAACTTCGATCCTTGATCAACCAGGTAGGGATTCTTTCTTTGTCTCTCCTTAATATATACCATGCGGGGTGGGTACGCTGCTATTTCTATGGGAATGGATGAAACCATAACAAAGATAATAGACAGAATGTTAAAGAATGATGGGGTGTGTTTGAAAATTCTGTTGTACTCTTTTATAATTGATATATGTTGTGAACTATATGGTCTTATGCTCACTAAAAATCATGGTCATTGGTGGTCTTTCCATGAGCACTAATGAACCCTTTTCTTCTGTGAGGATTAAATGACTATAACATGGAAATCGGTTAATCGCCTAAACTCAGTTGGTTAAATGGTTGCCTAGTGAACATAAATCCTTATTTGGTCACCCCGGTTAACCAACAGAAAGAAGAACCTAATGAATGATGTGCTTGAACCTTGAAGTTTCCCTACTTTGTTTTGGTAGTAGGTGTGTTGTTCTGTTGATGCTTATGGGGTGATGTGGATGAGGATGGGATCCTCTATTTTGGAATTATTGTTGGTTTTGAATCTGAATTTGGGTGGGGTTATATCTCAAGGCTTGGTTTGGTTCTAGTACTTTGAGGGATCTCACTGATCCCTTTTGTTTTTGTGACGTTACAAGAGAACCCGGTGTGAATGCTTAAATTGTTGTTTGACTATTTCTCTTTCTCTGGCTTATGGTTATGCCTGTTAGTTTCCATGTAGTATAGAATTCACCTAAATGGGATCACTTGAACATGAAACCAAGAATGGGTTAAATGGTGAGTTGTTTTTGGGAATGAGTTGTTACTTCTACATGAGTGTTGTTTCTTTCTTCTATTAATGAATAGTAACGAGGGTGTTTGTGCATAGGTTGGTTTTGGAAACCCTAGGTTGGTATGAGTGCATGTTACTTATACATATAATTATAGTTCTTATGTTTCTTATTCAGTCCCCACCCAAGTTGATCACTTAGTGTCGAACACCCCCATTTCATGGAGAGGGTGTTTTTTCCAACACTCATACGAGTGGCTAGTTATTAGCTCCCTTTCTTCTCCCTTTCCCAAATAGCCCAAGACTCTTCGGGCAGGCTGTGACGGCATGAGGTCTATTTACCCTAAGATTCTTCAGGTAGGGTAGTTTTGGTGGTTGGCCCAGGTGTGTGTGGGCAGTTTGTTTTCCAAGAAACTTCTGGTTGAGGCCCGAGTGTCTTCAGGCATGGCAGTAGTTGTTCTGGCCCAGGTGTTTGTGGGCATGGTTATGTATAGTGGATGTGGCTCAGGTATTTTCAAGAGGGATGTGTGGTTGTGGACCAGGTGTGTGTGGGCAGGGTGTGGTAGTGAGACTGCGATGAGAATGGTGGGATTGGTTCAATGCATAAGATGTCTTCAATAACCAGTGGTAAAGTGGCATGGGGTACCCAAATATCGATGTTCTATTACTATACATTACATGACTTGCCTTATTTGGGGAGTGTGTCATTGTGAGGCTTGGGTGGATAGTTTTCCTTGCTAGGTGCTTTGGTTATCACTTTTTCCACAAGGCATCAGAATGCCTCCCCACTTGTGCATAAGAGTCTTTGGTTTTCCCTACTGAGTATACTTGTATGCTCACCCTACGTATATAAAACTACTTTCAGGTTTCCAGGAGGACTTCAGGGATCGTACGGGGTCGTACTAGCTCAAATGTTGGGACCGTTGCAGTTTCTATTTTTCTTTTCCTTGGTACTTTACCTTTGTAGTCTCCTTGTACCTTTTGGATTTTACTTTTGTAACATGCATATGGGAATGGTTTTCTTTGGATTTACTTTTACCCCCAGTTTTGGTTTTGTTGGGTTTTACTATCTTATCTCCCGATCCTAATAAAGAAAAAGGGTTATTCCTTCCATATTGTGTGTCATTCTATACCCTTGGTGCTAGTCTCCACTCCGGGGCCTATTGAAGGCGGGTCTCGGGGGTCATTATCTCTCCTACAACTTGAAGAAGGAAGGGTTTGGCAATCTGTTGTCCCTTCCCTCATCTTGGTGAAGGAAGGTCGTGACAGAATGGTATCAGAGGAGAGGTTGAGAGATAGGATGGATTTTGGGTTTAGGCAAAGTGAAGATTACATGGGATGGTAGGGAAACAGTGTTGGGTGATCATGGTGTGTGAAATAGGCCAGGTAAGACTGGCTAGGACATGGGATTTTAGGGCCCCCATGATCCGATGCAAGGACTCTAGGCCAACCGAACATCCAAGTAAGGCTACACTGATTTCATGGTAGAGACCCTAGGAAAGGAACATGCATAATAATGACTTGTGTTCTTGTATTTTATTGGTATTTTAGGGATTTAAATTAAATAAGAAGTCTAAGAAAATTTAAGAACAATATTCTACACTACTCGGGCTTAGGCATTCCTTGTTTACATTGCAGCTATGGCACCTGGGAGACGACCATGAGTAGTCCGGGCAATCGAGGCCCAGGAGTTTGACATGGCTGATTGACAGAGAGAAGACCGAGAGGAGAAGGATGATCAGTGGCAGAAGGCACTTCGTGCCTTTCAACAGTAGACCCTCAGGAGGTACGAGGGAAGCATCTTTGACGTGGAGGCAGAGAGCTGGCTAGAGGAGCTGGTGATAGCTTTCAGCTTAATCTGGGATGTGGAGGAGTACTGGGTTCCTTTGGTTATAAGCCAAATGCGGGGAGTAGCACGTCAGTGGTGGATGCTTTATCTTGGGGAGAAGAGGGTGGATGTGGTGACGTGGGCTGAATTCAAGAGGGAGTTCTGGGCGGAATTCCTCTCTTCCATGAAGAAGGATGAGAAGAGGCTGGAGCTAATCTCCCTCCAGCAGGAGAGCATTTCTGTGAGAGAGTTGGGGATCAAGTTCAAGGATCTCCTCTGCTTCGCTCCGAACCTTTTTTAGGATGAGGAGTCTCGGGCGAGATGTTTAGAGAAGGCACTTCGATATTCTATTCAGTACGTTGTTACTCCCTTCACCTTATCGACATACTTGGAGGTCCAGAAGAAGGCTGAAGTGGTGGAAAGATGCACACGCTGGGAGGTGTATCACGAGAGGGAATCCAGTTGAGGTCGTCGAAGGAGAAGGTCATCAGCAGCAAGCCTCCAGCATCAGGACCCTCTAGGTTTCGACCAGTGGGAAGCAGGTCCCAGCAGTTCCAGTTCTGATCCCCCGGTCCTCCCCCTTTCTTTTCGAGCCCAGGACTGAGGTGCTTCATATGTGGCAGCCATGGGAACCTTCGGAATCAGTGCCCGGACCGAGTATGGTACAATGGGTGTGGGCCAGTGCAGCACCCGCCCCAGCCACAATAGTTTCCAGCTATGCCCTTTCAGTAGCAGCAACAGGGGCAGCAAGCTCCCACTCCTCCAAGGGTAGGCGTTGTAGGAGGTGTCTGACCTCATGGCACTCCTCAGGGACCTCGACTAGGGCGCAGTTGGGGAAGTGGCCGACAACCGATGGGGAGGGGAGTTGGGCATGGGCAATTTCACATTACAGAGGCAGCAGTCCCAGCAGGGCCAGAAGTCGTCCAAGGTATGATCTTATTTCTTAGTACTCTTTCCTATGCCTTGTTTGATACAGGAGATTCGCACGACTTTGTTTCACCCAGTATGGCCCGTGCTCTGGTTTTAGATGCTGAGAGACTTCCAGTACCCCTGGTGTTGAGCACACTAGTCGGCAGTCAGACCGAATAGTCTTATGTTTGTCGAGGGTGTAAACTGATGATAGGGCCACATCAGTCTACCAGGGATATTCTACTGTTGCAGATACAGTCATACGATGTCATCATAGGCATTGACTGGTTGTTCTATGTATGTTCCATCATTTACTACTTCCGAGGAAGGGTCATGTTTTCATATTTGGGTGGTCAACGTGTCACTTTCATCGGCGAGCGGGGTTGCCAGAAATAAAGCACATGAGAGGAGCCCCTCCTTTTCTTGTTAGCTGATATATCAGTGGAGTCGGTGGATACAGAAATGGTAGAAGTCCCAGGGATTGTTTGAGAGTTTATGGATGTCTTCCCTGAGAAGGTGGTAACTTTACCCCCTCGACCTGATGTTCATTTTGGGATAGCCTTGCAACCTGGTGCCCGTCCGATTTTTATGGCTCCCTACCAGATGGCACCTTCCGAGTTATGGGAGTTGTGGATTCAGAATGAAGATCTGATGAAGAATGGTTTTGTTTGACCAAGTGCGTCACCATGGGGTGCTCCAGTCCTATTCTCAAAGAAGGCAGATGGTGGTCTTAGGTTGTGAATAGACTATCAGAGACTGAATCAGGTAATGGTCAAGAATTGTTACCCTATCTCGAGGATAGATGACCTTTTAGACCAGTTAAAAGGGGCAGGGTGGTTCTGCAAGATTGACCTGCTGTCAGGATATCACCAGTTGAGGGTGAAGGAGGGAAACATCTCAAAGACTTCCTCTAGGTGCATATATTGACAATTTCAGTTTGTGGTCATGTCGGTCGGCATTACGAATTCTCCAGTTGTGTTCATGGGGCTCATGAACTCTATCTTCCAGGAATACCTGGATTGGTTTGTAGTCGTGTTTTTTGGTGACATCTTGATCTACTCAAGATCATAGGAGGATCACGCTGAGCACCTGAGAATGGTTTTAGTGGTCCTCCAACAGCACCAACTCTATGGGAAGTTGTCCAAGTGCAAGTTATGGATGCGAGAAGTGCACTTCCTTGGGAACGTGGTGTCCGAGTAGGTAATAGTGGTGGACCCATCGAAGGTCGAGGCGGTTGTTTCTTGGGAAACACACAAGAACGTGGTAGAGGTTTGTAGTTTCCTTGGATAGGAAGGTTACTATCAGAGGTTCGTATACAACTTCTCCCGGGTTGTAGCACCTTTCAATGCTTTGACCAAGAAGGAACAGGCTTTCATGTAGAATGGGCACTGTTAGGCAGCCTTTAGCTATCTGAAGGAGAAGTTGGTAAGTTCCCCAGTGATGAGGTTTCCAGAATAAGGGGCAGCGTATGTGGTATTTTTTGATGCTTCAGGACATGGCCTTGGGTGCGTGCTGATTCAACAACAAGGGGTAATCTCTTATGGGTCTATACAGTTACGTCTCCATGAGTGTAATTATGCCACCCATGATTTGAAGCTTGTGGTGGTCATGTTCGCGCTAATATTGTGGCGGCATTACCTCATTGGGGAGCGCTTCGTATTCTTCATGGATCAAAAAACCTTGAATTATATCTTCTCCCAGCGGGACCTGAAATTACAACAGTGAATGTGGATGGAGTTCCTTTAGGACTACGACTTCGAGATTTCCTACACCTCAAGAAAAGGGAATGTGGTGGGTGATTCCTTGAGCATGATGTCACAGAAGGATGTGGTTCGAGAGTCGACAAATGCTTGGAAGGCGATGGAGGAGTTGGCTACCCTACACCTGGATGTGAGGATGGATGGTGGTAGAGGTTGCCTATATCAGATGATAGTGCAGTCTTCTCTGTTGTGGTAGGTAGAGGAGTCTCAATGGGGAGACTCAAAAAGTGAAGTGATGTGTGACTGGGTTAGCCAAGTCGATCCTCCGGAAGGGTGGACGGAGGATGGTCAGAATCAGATTCTTTTCCAAGGGAAGTTTTTTTTTCAGAGGTGATGCGTGAGAGAGTTCTTGTTGAGTTCCAAAAATCACCCCTATCAGTACACCCAGGATCTTCAAAAATGTACCAGGGCTTGAGCAGTCAGTTTTAGTGGCCTGGGGTAAAGCAGGAGGTGGCAGAGTTCATGGCCAGGTGCCTAGTGTTTCAGCAGGTGATGGTTGAACACCGTGTTTTAGGTGGTTTGTTGCAGCCTTTAGACGTCTCCGAGTGGAAGTGGGATGACATCTCGATGGACTTCTTCATAGGGCAACCCAAGGTTTAAGGAAACTGCGATGCTATCTGGGTACTGGTGGACCAATTGATGAAATAGGCTCACTTTCTAGCGATCAAGGAGTCAGGAGTAGTGGATGCCTTAGCACGGAGGTACGTGGATGAGGTGGTGCGGTTTCATGGAGTTCCGAGGTCCATAGTCTCATATAGGGATGCATGGTTTACCTTTCGAATCTGGAATGGATTGCAGCATGCTTTTGGCACCCATCTACGTCTTAGCACTGCCTTCCACCCCTAGATAGATGGACAGACAGAGCGCACCATCCAGATGTTGCAGGATATGCTACAAGCATGTATTCTAGATTTTGGGGGATCATGGGTGCGACACTAGCCACTCATAGAGTTTTCCTACAATAACATCTATCACTCTACCATTTTCAGGGCTCCATTTGAAGCATTGTATGGAAGACCATGTCGCTCACCCGTGTGTTAGACCGAAGTTGGGGAACCAAGTGTTCTTGGCCCAGAGATGGTGCAGAGCACGATGGAGAAGGTTCAGCTTATATGGGAGAGGTTGAAGGTGGCTCAGGATCGGTAGAAGTCATATGCTGATAATAGGAGGAGACCCTTGGTGTTCGAGGTCGAGGACCACATATTCTTGAAGGTCTCCCCTCGGTGTGGACAACGGAGGTTCGGAAGGGGGAGTAAGCTTTCTCCAAGGTTCATCGGGCCCTTCAAAGTGTTGCGGTGGGTCGGAGAAGTGGCATATCAGCTATCTCTACCACCTCTGCTACTGATAATACATGAATTCATCCATGTGTCACAACTCTGACGGTATCTATATGAAGTTTCACACTTCCTCGACTAGGGGATTTTGGATATCGAGGATGACATGACTTTTTTGGAAAGACCAGTGAGGATTGAGGATCATGAGGAGAAGGTGCTCTGTAGATGGACCATTCCTTAGGTTCACGTGTTGTGGAGGCATGGAGGGCTCAAGAAAAGTACCTGGGAATAGGAGACGCAAATGCGTACCCAGTACCCAGAGCTGTTTTAATTTTTGTTCTTTTTTTGTACTTGTTGGGATGGTACACTTTACTTTGTTAACTATGGAACATGTAGTTTTTCATAATTCTGTGGACTTGTGTGAAGAGTCCTGACTATGGGGAAGGGAGGACCTGATCCCTAATCAAGACACATTAAGGTGGATGCGATTAAACCCGTATAGATGAGTTAGTGCAACCCAAAGCGGATAGTATCTTGACATGGAGAAAGAAACTCCCTAACCCATATCACTGGACATTTTGACCCCCAAATGTTGTCTAGTTACTTGAGAAAGAGGTATTCCTAGATTTAAATGAGGTTCACTCCTGAGAGGTATCTTTTTAGGTGGTTTCCCGAAACCCTTCTTTTCTTCGGGACTAGTTTTGATTCTTGAGGGCGAGAATAGTTTGAGAGGTATCTGATGTAATGGCCTGGACCCACCTGGTCCATTACTTTTCCAAAACACGGATCCACCTAAATGGTGGCACCAGCCATGGGAGAACCAGTTACGGTTGCACCGTGATGGTCGCACACCGGTCACCATGGCACCATGACGGTGGCACCGTGATGGTGGCACCAGTTACGGTGGCACCGTGTCCTCACCAAGGGTTATCATTCTTTTTTCGACTTCCAACTTTTTCCAGTCCGAAACATATCTTTTAACGTAAAGATGATTTAATTCCACTTTAAAATCCATTTCAATCCCATAAATAATATCTAAAATCCCCCCAGAGTCGGGCAACCCTTAACTTAACAAAATGTGTGGTTTTCCTCGGTGTCACACCCTTCCCCGTACCTTCTAGTTCTGCCCCCATTGTGCGTTTTTCCTCCATTTAAAAGAAAAGGTTTGATGCACAGTCGTTATGCCACCACCTCGATGGGAATAATTAAATAAGAATTAATCCCATCGTGTGTAACCTCCCAACCACAAAGGGAACCATGATCCCACTTTAGAGTGGGTAAAAATTCCTTATCCCGTAATAATAGAATCTCATCTTTATATCACGCTAGAGTTTCTTCCTTCCCCTTATTGACTGGATTTCTTTATTCTCCCTAGTGCGCTTGGAGTCCCTCCATTCTGAGGCTTGTGGTGCGCAGGTGCTTGAGTTTCACCACTCATCCTTGGAGTCCCCGGAGTTCCTCCCCTGTAAGTCATGCATCCCCAGTTCTTGGCGCGTGAGGAAGAACTTCGATCCTTGATCAACCAGGTAGGGATTCTTCCTTCGTCTCTCCTTACTATGTACCATGAGGGGTGGGTACGCTACTGTTTCTATGGGAATGGCTGAAACCTTAAAAAAGATGATAAACATACTGTTAAAGAATGGTGGGGTGCATTTGACAATTCTGTTGTACTCTTTTATAATTGCTATATGTTGTGAATTGTATGGGCTTATGCTCACTGAAAATCATGGTCATTGGTGGTATTTCCTTGCGCACTAATGAACCATTTTCTTCAGTGATGATTAAATGAATTTAACATGGAAATCGGTTAATCACCTAAACTCGGTTTGTTAAATGGATGCCCAGTAAACATAAATCTTTATGTGGTCACCCCGGTTAACCAATAGAAAAAATAACCTAATGAATGATGTGCTTGAACCTAGAAGTTTCCCTACTCTGTTTTGGTAGTAGGTGTGTTGTTCCGTTGATGCTTATGGGGTGATGTGGATTAGTATGGGATCCTCTGTTGTAGCATGGTTGTTGGTCATGAATCTGAAGTTGTGTGGGGGTGTATCTCGAGGCTTGGTTTGGTTCCAGTACTTTGAGGGATCTCACTGATCCCTTTTGTTGTTGTGACATTAAAAGAGAAATGGGTGTGAATGCTTAAATTATTTCTTGAATGTTTCTCTTTATCTGTATTGTGGTTATGCCTGTTAGTGTCCTAGTAGTGCAGAATTCACCTAAATGGGATCACTAGAACATGAAACCAAGAATGGGTTAATTGGGGAGTTGGTTTTGGGAATGAGTTGTGACTTGGTCGTGAGTGTTGTGCCTTTCTTCTATGAATGAATACTAACAAGGGTGTCTGTGCTTAGGTTGGTTTTGGAAACCCTAGGTTGGGATGAGTGCATGTTACCTATACATATAATTGTAGTTCTTATGTTTCTTATTCGCACCCCACCCATGTTGATCACTTAGTGCCGAACACCCCCATTTCATTGGGAGGGTGTTTTCCCAACACTCCTATGAGTATCTGGTTATTAGCTCCTTTTCTGCTCCATTTCCCGAATAGCCCAAGAATCTTAGGGCTGGCTGTGATGGCATGAGGTCTATTTAGCCCATGATTCTTCGGGCATGGTAGTTTTGGTGGTTAGCCCAGGTGTGTGCGAGCAGGTTGTTTCCCAAGAAACTTCAGGATGAGGCCCAGGTGTCTTCGGGCATGGCAGTAGTTATTCTGGCCTAGGAGTTTATGGGTGTGGTTACATTTAGTGGTTGTGGCCTAGGTGTTTGCGGGTGGGATGGGTGGTTGTGGACCAGGTGTGTGTGGGCGGGGTGTGGCAGTGGGACTGCAGTGAGAATGGAGGGATTGGTTTGATGTGTAGGATGTCTTCAATAACCAGTGGTAAAGTGGCACAGGGTACCCAAATATCAATGTGCTATTACTATACATTACTTGACTTGTGTTATTTGGGGATTGTGCCTCGGTGAGACTTGGGTGGATAGTTTTCCTTACTAGGTGATTTGGTTATCTCTTTTTCCATGGGGCATTAGAATGCCTCCCAACTTGTGCATGAGAGTCTTTGGTTTTCCCTACCGAGTATACGTTTATGCTCACCCTACTTATATAAAACTTCTTTCAAGTTTCTAGGAGGACTTCAGGGATCGTACGGGGTCGTACTAGCTCAGACGTCGGGACAGTTGCAGTTGCTATTTTTATTTTCCTTAGTACTTTACCTTTGTAGTCTCCTTGTACCTTTTGGCATTTACTTTTGTTACATGCATATGGGAATGGTCTTCTTTTTCTTTACTTTTACCCCCAGTTTTGGTTTTGTTGGGTTTTACTATCTTATCTCCCGATCCTAATAATGAAAAAGGGTAATGTATTCCATCTTGTGTGTGATTCTATACCATTGGTTCTAGTTGCCACTCCGGGGCCTATTGAAGGAGGGTCTCGAGGGTCATTATCTCTCCTTCAACTTGAAGAAGGAAGGGTCTGGCAATCTGATGTCCCTTCCCTCATCTTGGTGAAGGCGGGTTGTGATAGTAGTAAACTATATAATTCTTATAAGTAGATATGCATAGTTCCTTGAAGAAGTTACATGGCTAGGTTAAATTCCAAAAAATGAATAAAGTTCCTAAATTTCAAAAACGAGTTCATTAAGTTGAGGGGAATTTTGAATTCCATATGAATAAGGGGACAACTGAATTACATGAAAATCATTTAATTTTTATAAATAAAGTTAATTAAAAAAATATTTATTTTTGTTTTGGAATCTAGGAGAAAGTCTTAGTGGAAGATGTATTTTGTTAGGATCTTATTTCCACTTTTATGTAACTTGATATCAATTTTTATTTTAGTACTTGAACTTGAATTGAAATAAGTCCTTAAGTGACCTCATATATAAGAAATGACATCATTAGAAGTAAATGATTATTTTTTTCCTTGATCAGCTAGTGGGTATTTGAATTTAGACATAACATGTATTGGAAAATAATTTTGAAAAATCTTTTTCACAATTTTTAGTCCTCTTCATTTAAACTGCTAGACATGCTTCATTTTGAGATTTTTTTTAAAACAATTTCTATTTCAAATAATAAAAAACATGGTATTGATTTAGGATAATCGATGACTATGTTTTGGGGGATTTGACGTGGCTCAAAAATCACAAGATTTTCCAGATATTTTATTTATTTTTTTAATCATTTAATTAATAAATTTTGGTTTTCTTGTTAAATAATTTCATTTTAATGATTTCATAGATTAATTTATCAATTTTTATAATTAATCTCATATTTTTAGTCTTTAAATTCATTATTTTTGTTTCACTATTTCTTTTTATTTAATTATATAATTACTTGTTATGTTTTAATTCTTCTTAAAAATTTTATTTTAATTAATTAAGAATTTATCAAGTATTTATTTAATTAAATACATTATTAATTTAATTTCTAATTCTTTAATTTTTGTACTCATAATATAAATTAACATTAATTATCAATTTAAGTAATTAATTTCATTTTAATTTAACTCTTTTTATTTTAATTTTTAATTTCAATTTAAAATTCTAGTTTCAAATGTTTATTTTCCCCTGCAAAACAGCTTCATTTATAGTTTTAATTTAATTTTTTCCTTCAATTTTAATTACCTGCTAATTAAATTAATTAATTATAAAATAATATTTAATTTTTTTCTATATCAATTTCATGTAAATAAAAAATTAATTAATTTATCTAAAAAATTATCATTTTATTACTTTATTAATTTTAACTATGTTTTTAATTAATATTTAATTTTAATTTAGGTACAGACAATTTTGACACCTTTAGGCAGCTCTGCTTCCACAACAATGAGGCACCGTTAGAGTTTCTCAAATCTCAAACACTGTTGCACTACTCTTCACATTAAACATTGACTACCTAATAGTGTCTCAGCATGTCACCAGCAAGAGAATCACACATCACTACTCCAATATCCAGCTTATAGTAGTGTCTCGACACACCGCTTGGGCGTCCTTCCCTGGGAGCCACCACTGAACCTTCATTCTACCAGCAACAAGGAGACATTAACACTATCACTTTCTGCACAAACTCATCGTTATAGGGTGAAATAGAATAATAGCTACACTTCTAGATCTACGAACATAAAACCCAAAATTTCTCAATTTTCTTAGATCCGGAGTTCCCAAACCAACTTTTCAAGTCTTTCGTCCACCGAACCTCCATCAAGATCGATTACACATGTAGTCGCATCGATCCAAGATCATAACCATTGAGTCTAAACCCTCATTGATGCCACTACATTGGGTTGAGTAAAGCAGCAATCACCGCATCGCCTTCCTGATGAAGTCGCTGACATCGTCTACCTTGTTAAATGAATCTATCTCTATAGAGCAGTAGCATTGCGAAGTAGTACTGCTTGATTACTTGGCTGAGCTGGCCTCTGGAGGAAGACCAATCGAAGATACACTCCCCTGCATCGATTTCTAGATAGATTAAATAATAACCAAATAAATTAAAATAAACTAAACTAAACTAAATTAATTTAAATAAATTAATAAATAATATAAATAAATAATAATATAAAATTAATAATAATAATTATTATTATTAAAATTATTTATTAAAATAATAAATATAATCAAATAAAAAAATAATTATTAATAATCTTAATAATTTAATCTTTACATACATAAATTAATAACAAAAATAATATTATATGATATTATATAATAAATAATTTAATAATAATTATTAATAAAAGTTTTAAATATAAAAATCAATTAAAATATCAGTTAATAACTAAATAGTAATAAAATAATAACAAATATTTAAAAATAAATTAATTAACATAATAGTGTAATTAATATTATAATTAAAATAATAATTAATTATCTAAATAAATATTTATAAAAATTAAATATTTATAATTAAAAATAAATAATTGACTAAAAAATGTATTAATTACTCCTTGTTTTAACTGTACAGATACACACTTTACTTGGGTTCACGTCTATATTCAACCCAACCACCTAAAAACATTTGCTACATGGGAGACACTAATGACCGGAATGTTGTAGAGAACAAGTACATGTGTTTGGTGAAAAGGAGAACACCATGATGATTCAGTGCATGTAGTGGGTGACCGAATGAAAAACAACAGAGGGATTTAAAATTTCGAACAAATAAATTAGAAATTGTTTTTTTTTTCAAATAATTCATTCACGACATTCTAGAGACCATGAGATCATGAGAGAGAGTAGAAGCATAACAACATCATTGTAGTTCATAGGGGAGATCTATTGTCTTATATTATTCTTTCTCTCTATTATGTTCATTTTTGTAATTTCATTTTCTTTTGAGTTCAATATGACTATCAGCAAAGCACCTTCTTGTTCAGGGGATTTTAAAATGCGGATCATTTCCTTCTTTTCTTCGCATCTTTTTTTAATAATGAATTCAAAATTGATTGTTGAGATCAATTTCAAATTCATTAATACACAAATATTTTTCTAAATTTCAAAACCTCTAGATCAATCGGTGATATTGATCTTGAATATATTTCTTCAAATATTAAATTTCAAATTATGGGATAGTACATTTAATTTTATTTATTGAATTATTTATAGTTTTCATTACAGTTGTTGAATCTTGGAGTGGTGAAATCCAAGATTTCATTTTCTGTGTGTTTAATCTTTTCACAAGGAATATTAATCCAATATTTTTCTGACTTTTCAAAATAATAAAATTTCTATAAAGAAGATATATCTTTTTTAGACCGGTAATGTTAAAATTTCTTAGGCATTAATCTTTAATCAGTTTTAACTAAAACTCTACCTCTATATACATTTACTACTTTCCTTGTAAGTTCATCATTTCTAAAATTACATCTTGGTACAAATATCATTGTTTCATCCTACTATATTCATCAAAATAATAATAATAATAATAATAATAAGGGGAAAAAAGAATTTCAGCCATAGCTTTTATCATTGGGACCTATTTTGAAAAAAATAGGTAATGAAACCTTCCCTATGGGTTTGACCCTACTTACCACAATACTATAGTTTGTAGAAAATATAATTTTTTAAAAATTGAAATTAATTTAATAACAATTGTGTCACATTTAATTTATATATTTACATTAAAAATATATATTATGAGGCTTCAAACTTTTCTGGAGCCTTTACACCATGAATACCCAATTGTATTCTCCACTTTTTGAATATTATAAATATTCAATGTCAACAAAAATAACCAAAAATAACTAAATATTCACATTAATGGATTTTTTAAAAAAAAATTAAAATTATATGTTTAAAAAAGTAACATACTTTAATTAATTGAATACATATCCAAGTACTTATCCAGACTGTATCATTTAAGGTCATCATGGGGTTCATTCACACATTATAGAATGATAAAAAAATTCCTTTAAATACATCTGAAACTCATTCTCACTTTAAATATTATTCATGACACAACCTTTTACATTTTTATTAAATTCAAGAAGTAGTTGTATTTCATGGAGGTATAAATTGGTGAAGACCTAAAGTGTCACCTCATACAATAAGATTAAACACATGAGGGAGATCATCTGTGCAGTTATAATGAATGAGATCATCAGTATCATCCCCTTTTCTAACAAAAAAAATTAGTCGTAAAGTTCTCATATCCCAAAATATGATTGAATCCCATATTTTTATGAAGGAGTAGCTTAAAATTCCTGATGTAGTACACTATGTTCCATGGAATGTTTGTATTATCTTGAACAGATCATATAAGAATCTTGAGTCTGAATAGATAGAGGTTATATAGATGTTGAATTTTCAACTAGGAGTTAGTCCACTCTGAAAATTTCTTTCCTTCACCCAAATATATTTACCTCGACTATAATGGTCACTAAAAGAAAAGAAAATGGAACCTATTACATCATGCACTAAACTTCCACCTCTCATGACACCATGATAATAGGAACCATACACATTTAGTTTTTGACCTATGAAATGAGGAGACTAGATGATCCACCTACCTTAAAGCACCCCATAATCCGTGGTGGATGAATTTCTAGAAATAATATCATTGTTGGAGGACACTAATAGACCATCTGGAAGATGGGATCTAAAGGCCCCCACTAGGGAGAGCACTGAAGAATTAATGACTAAATTAGAGAAACTCTTACCTTCATAGCTTCTGTTACTATATTACTAAAGAACCCACAAAACTAAAGAATAAACTATGGACCAAATTCAGATCTCATTGTCCCTCTTCCCCTCCCCTTGAAATCAGGATGAAATAAAATCTTAAATAGTGTCCCAATTCACTTGGATTGATGTTCGATGATAAAAAAGTTCCCTTATGAATTTTTCCCATCTGCATGCCAATAAAATAAGCCAGATAGTTTCCACCTCACAATCATCACAACAGAGGCACCATGAGGTAAAGAGAACACCCTTCAGTTGAATATTATAATCCATAGGGAGAGCCTTATTCTTAATCCCCCATACATGGAAGTTAATCTTCACCTGAATATCCTTACACCAAATCATATTTTCCCTGGTCATTTAATGCTTATTCTGTATGAATCAAAAAATGGATCTCAATCACTATGAAGAATCACATTATCAACTATGAGATAATAGACATGTCCAGTTCACCCACTATGTGAATAGTTTCATTAATATGTTTTTGATCCTCGTTAAATTGTCAAATTAATAATTCCTTGATGCATGATCTCATGCTTTAAAGTGATATTCAGAATCTTTCACCCTGGGAAGAAGAGACGTTGGTCATCCTAATAATATTTCTAGTATATGATGTCGCCATGACACACAAAGCATCAGACATTATCTTTAAAATATCATAGAGATCAATCATATTTCACGTCATCCCTGAACACCTATTTTTTCATCTTGCCCGTCCTTCCAAGTTCTCTCCATACCTCTCCTTTATAAAATTTTCCCACAAAAACTATCCCTTGATAATTTACTAGGCTAGCTTCACATGCATTCTCCGCATTCCCTCCACAACATTTTTTTATGTTAATTCCTCCATCCATAGAAAGCCTCACTAACCTTTCCAAAAAAATCCCTTTGGCTTCACCCTTCTTATTTTTCATCCCATAAAGATGAATTAATGATAGTTTCAAGCTTAGAGATAGATCTCTTTAGTGTCTTGATGATAGATAAAACATGCATTGGCCTATAGGATAGAATAAAGTTGATAGGTTCTATCTTACTTTAGTGGTTTTATGAAAGATAAAAAATGCATTGTCATATAAGATAGAACAAAGTTGATAAGGTTGATCCAACCTCCAAACAAGAGGAACCATTTCTTCCAGTTTTATGCACAATTAGATATCAGATTAATAATATTATTGAAAAACACATTTTTAATTATATAATTTGAGAAAAGTGTATCACCATGTAATGATCCTCCAACTAACTTGAGGAATCCAAAACACCTCACCATTATAGAAACACATAGCAAGGTGACACATAAAACCTGAATAAAATGTTTCAAACCCTTTTCAAAAAACCAAAATTCCTCATACCCTTTTAGATTATTTCTCCACTTCATGTGATAATGATGGGTAAATTTTTTAAGGGGTTTTGAATTTTTTTAAGGTTTAGGGTTCCTGATATTTTAAAAAAGGGTCTGACGCTAATACACTCTCTAGGAAGCATGAACGGGGTTCATCCTTCCAGTGTGAAACTTCTGAAGGAATTGTGAATCCAATTCACGCTTCCTCTAGAATTTTTAATTAAAGGAAATCATCAATATTTATAAATACTAATGAAATATAGATTAATATTAATTAAAAATCATCAACATTTATAAAATATCAACAAATAAATATACATATTAATATATATTAATTAAATAATCATAAATATAAATAGAATACTAAAAAATATTAATAAATATCAACAAAATATTTCTAAAGATTTATAAATATTAATTAAAAATTAAAAAACCTTAAGTAAATATTAATAAATATTCATTAATATTAATAAATATCAATTAAATAACAATAAATATTAAATTACTATTCATAAATTTTAATAAACTTTTTTAACAGGTTGAGGTTGAAACCATCTTATTAAGAATATAAATATTACTGAATGTAAATAAATATTTGTTAAATAGTACTAAATGTTAATTAAATATTAATAAATTTTAATAATTATTAACAAATATTCATGAATAATAGATATACATTAAATAAGTAATATTAAATATAAGTAAATATTAATATTTATTAACATTAATTAATATTTATTGATATTCTTGAATATTTAATTGATATTTGGTCATATTTAATGATATTATTATCATTTAATAATTAATTTAAGATGATTATTTATTATATTAATATTTAGTATTATAATTCATATTATATATAACAAATAATCATCTTAAATTAATTAGTTAATAGTAATAATATTTATTGAATTTAAAATATTTAATATTGTTAATATTTAATAATGAATTTAAGAATATTATTTATTATACATATATAGATAATAATACTAAGTATTGATATGAATAATAAATAGTAATTATTACTATTACCAATGTAGTTATTAATTTTAGTGTTTCAAAAACATACAACATGTATCATCAATCTAATATCAAACTAATATATATCTCTGACTTGGATACTCATTTGTCCCACATATAGACGTATATATGATGTTTTCATGCCATGTCTATGTATGTATCTACTCTACCTTATGCTGCTCAAACATATCATCATCAGCACCCACTTTCACATCATCTTGTGTGATAGACGGTGGATGTACAGTCTCACCACCTATACCTTGTTCTGCATCTAAGGATATTGTATGTTGGATGGAACTCCCTCCAACATATGAATAATATGGTTATTTTGATATGAATGTTTTCAAATTAGATTATAATAATGTATCCATCTCAGACTATTAGACATCTATTTATGCCTCTGGGTGTGACTGAGAAGTCGAAGGAGTATCTAGTTGATCATGATGAAAGAAAATCCCATGATAAATATCGTCCATTGAAGAAAACAACTATGTCATGGCTCTGTCAAAATATGTCTGGTCAAATGCACCTCCCTCTACTAGATTGAATATGTGAAAGAGATGGGTGATCTGATCATCATGCAAATACAAATTCTATTGTTAAGTAATTTTAAGAAAAAAATTATTCAACAGTAGAAGAGTGATTACCAAGTCATGAATTCCCCATTTTTTGTCGTGTAAGAATTATGACTAGGGACCTACAGTGCCATGGTTCATAATCTAGCTGATCAAATAAATACATACGTATTGTCTCCACCCCTCATAATCGGGACTCATGTCGTCTGTCTCATAGGTCAATATATCCTACGTGATTCCCCCTCAAATCAATGTATCTCTTTGCTGACATCATTAAAGAATGAAGTGAATGTAACTGACTGGGCTGGTTAGGAATAGGTTGAATGAATCCTAACCGCCTTATAACTCTATCAGTCTGATGTCACTAGACAATATAAAAATGGATCAAAAGTATCATACATGATCCAATAGCAAGAATTGGTGTACAATATTGTGGAAGACTCTGTATCATATCATCAGTGCATGACATCCATGTAATATGAAAAAAAATGAATAATCAATTAATAAATGAAGAGATGTAAATAAATAAAAAAATTAACTATATAAATAATAACCACATATATCGTATGGACAAAGGGTGTCTAGAATATGTATGTAGGCCTGGACATTGTGTTTGGCTGAATCTGAATGCTGATGTACCTAACTCCACAAGTAGATAACATTGTTATAGTTATATTTCATAATATAAAGTTATACAATTAAGTTAAGACATTAGAAGGAAGGAATAACATATCATCATCCATGTGGAGAATCTTCTACAATATCTGCAGACAATGGAGCATGATCATGTGGAGTTAAGAGAGGAATGTTCTCCCATATCCACGTGTGTAGAAAAAAAATTCATCTTGTTATCTACATCCTATCTATGTAACATGCACTTCATAGCACCCTGTATGTATATCCGAGACAAGAATACCCCCACCTATACCAGCCTGTTTGGTCCAAATCCTCTAGTAAAGGTAAATATATCAATTGTACAAATGTAGTGGAGTGATTAATGAAAATGGTTCCACCGACCAACCTTAAAATATAAGCACGTCCAAATCTCACAAAAGTGATCTCATAGAAATCATCTACTATATGTGTGAAGTGATAGTCTAACTTGGACATTCATAATCTGCTACCGATGATGGACATGTCATCACTGTGGACCTTAAATTCCAATAATTAGTGAACAAGATCAAAACAATCTTCTCTGACGTGTCCTGTCATAGTTGCACTATCGATGGGGAGTCCCAACATAATGGACACATATTGTAGTGTAATATTCATCTCCACCACTATAAAATAGAATTTTTTTGACTCTGAACTCTATCTCTCTAAGAGCACAGAAATTTGTGGATGGTCGAAAAAGGTGAAGTCGCACATTCATCTACCATAGAACCCAGCACGATGAAGAAAGGGAATGAGAGTGGGAGGTGGTGCAACATGATAGAAATGAGGATATCTTTGTACATTGAAAGGAGGCACTTGACATCACTCTAAAACAAAACATGAAAAATGATTATCCTAGGACGTGATCAATGAAGGACATGTCATCTTCAAAAATGATATCATCATTACTTTTTTATAGTTAATTCAATAAAAACTATAAACTTTTTTAAAAAAACTATGATAACAAAAATAAGGTAATCAATTAGCATCTATAATTCAGCATTATGATGAAAAAGTGGTAAAAAATATATATGGTCGATGATGTTGGTTTAGTCAATGAATTTATTATTTTATTGATCTCCAATAAAGATTAATTTATTCTAATTTTTTTATATAAATCAGCAGTGATGAAAAATTCACATAGAATATGTGGTTACGCGATATATTCAATTTCATTGCCCATTTATTTTTTTAATATTTATAGTATTACAAAATTATTTATAATAGAATCTAGAAATGAATCTAATAAAAGTTGAAATAGGTCAAAAATAGAGAAATTTAGAAATAATAGGATTCATTAATAGAACATCTGCATATGAAACAAAATATAAACATTCGTGACAAAATACAAAGACTCGGTCATGGTTGATAAGAAGTGGACCTAAGTTTTTTCACTTGGGGACATCTCTTATGAGTATGTCTTTCTTCATGACAAATGATTCATCGTAGTCCCCCTCACCGTTGTCGATGACAGTCTGTCTCATTTCTGATTCGAGTAGACATTTTTCATCTTGAGAGGCACAACCTGGTAATATTAAGCCAATAATTTAAAAATTATAGAAATTTAAAAAATCATAAATGAAAACAAAACAAAATTACAAAACCTAAAAATATCAGGGACGATAATAAACTGATCAGTAGGTAAAGGGATAGAATCAAAGTCAAAAATAAGCATCCAAAATTCACAATAACTGTTAACCAGAGTGCTCATGTGATACATCAGGTCAACATAGGTCTCTTATGATATGTTTATCGATGCACAAACTACAACAAACTATACATATGGATATCTCAATGCCTAAAAGTTGACACAATCATAGTACATGTTATCCAACATGAACATAAGCACTCGACCATTGTTTCATGTAGCCCGGTCATATCACTCTCTTACCTAAAAGATGATCCTTTCCGGATAAAAGGTTAGAACATTCTATCATGATGTCACATGTATTATCTGGTCAATATCACTTTGGAAATGCTGAGTAAAAGATATTCAATTTTTCATTATCTGATAAAACTTTTGGGACCATTCAACAAAGTAGTGCACACATCTATAAAAATTTTGTTGCACTAACCCTATGATCGATAGTTTGTACACACCCTAAAGGACCCCATTTATGCACTCCGCTATATTAGTGGTCGTATGGACATATCTCCTACCTCCATCACATACTATTGACCATTTTTCCTTTGAAATATAAATCATATATTTGTGCACATATTCATTATCCCTTATAATATGTTCAAGACACCAATCGAACCTTTCTTCATGGGGATCATATGCCAAAACCATAAGAGAATAAAGTATTAAAAGGGATATTAATTTTTTTTTCAAAAAAAGTATGTTTAGAAAAACATACTCAATGTGAGGATCACCTTTCTTTATTATCTCATCTTAGAAAGTCTTATGCATAATACTTGCAATGTGTCTAGTGAAATATCGATAATAAGTAATCATCTCTCTCCATGAATCCCCATAACTATTCATGGCCTCTATAATTTCTCAATGATGATCATATATAAGACACATTCTCTTGTTTTGTGTGTCATGAATGTGTATACATGCCAAAAACCAACTCTAGGATTAAAAATTATCATTTTCAATAATAACGAATAGAAGTGGCAGAGGAGCATGATTTCTGTCATGTGTGACAAAAATAAGTAGAAACCCTATATAATTATCTTAAAGTAAAGTTTTGTCGACCTGAATGAATTTTTTACAATCAGGAAAAGTGGTGATGCATGGCCTGGATTCCAAAAAATCTGATTGAAATTTATCTTTGATCGATCAACCTAGTGATTGGGGGGAACATAATCAACAGTTCCCAAATGATAAATAATCTTATTTTTGAGAGACAATAATTCCATAAGTTGTGAAAACATTTCATATGATTCATCTCAATCACCATACACTTTGATAATTGCCTTCTATTTTACATTCTAAGATTTTCATTCTATTTTTCTTTCCATAACTTATGGAATTATTGTCTCTCAATAATCAGATTATTTAACATTTTGAAATTGTTTAGTATGTTTCCCTCAATCACTAATTTGATCGATTAGAGGTAAATTTCAATATGATTTTTTGGTAATTTAGTCAATTCATCGATTCTTTTCTCTACTATAAAAAATCCATTCAAATCGATGGTAATTTCATTTAAGGAAATTATATAGGTGTTCAACTTATTTCTTCCACACAAAAATTGTAATAGTGATCCTCTACCACTTGAATTTTTAATTGTTGAAGACAAGAATTTTGAATCATAGAGTTGGTTTTTAGCATGTATATGCATTCATGTCACACAAAACTAGGGAGTGTGTCTGATATTTGATCTGCATCGAGCGATTATAGTGGTGAGGATTCATGGAGAGGGCTGAATTCTAATCCTTAATATTGCATTAGATATATTGAATGTAATGTGTATAAGCTTCTCAGAGATGAGATAATAAATAAAGTGATCCTCAAGTTGGGTTTGTTTATCAAAACATACTTTTTTAAGTAAATTTAACATCCTTTTAAATACTTTATTATCTTATGGTTACAGCATAAGATCCCCATCAAGGTTTGATCTATTTCTTGAAGTGGTTTGAAGGGATAATAAATATGTGTATGAATATATGATGACTATTTCATTGGAGAAGTGGTCACTAACATTTTATGGTGGCAGGAGATATGGCCATAATACCACTAATATAGTGGAGTGAATAAATGGGATCCTCAAGGGTGTGTGAAAATTGTCGATCACAGGGTTAGTTCAAGAGAAATTTTATAGATGTGTGCACTACTTTGTTGAATTGTCCCAAAAGGCCTATCAGATGATAGAAAATAGAATGTGTTTTTCTCATCATTTCCAAAGTGACATTGATTGGATACTACATAAGGCATCAAGATGATGTGTTCTAACCTTTGACTAAGAAAATATCATCTTTCAGGTAAGAGAGTGATATGACTGATCTACATGAAATAGTGGTCAGGTACATGTCGTCATGTTGGGTAATAGGTATCCTGATTGTGACAACTTATAAGCATTGAGATATAGTTGTGCACATGTTGTTGTACCTTGTGAATTGGTAAACATATCGTGGGAGCCCTATGTTGACTTGGTGTATCACATGAGAACATTTTTTATCTGTTATAGTGTATCTTGGATGCATGTTGGTCACTTTCATTCTATCTTATTGCCTGCTGATTATCCAACTGTCATCCCTGATATTTCCAAGTTTTTTAATTTGGTTTTTCTTTCATTTGTGTTTTTTTTAATTTATGTCATTTTTTTAAATTATTGGCTTAATATTAACAGGTTGTTCCCTCAGGAAAGACCAAAGTCAAATCAAATCAAAAATGAGTTTGACTAGTCTCATAAATCGAGAGGGTGGCGACAATGCAACATTTTACATGCAGAAGGACATACTTGTAAGAGATGTCCCCAAGTCTAATAATAGAGCTCCACTTCCCATCATCCAAGATCGAGTCTATGTATTTTTTCATTCATGTGTATATTGTTTTGTATGAGGAAATTTCAATAATTAATACTTTAATTTATAACATTCTTCATTTCTGACCTGTTTTAACTTTGGTTTGTTGCATTTCTGGATTTTATCAAAAAGAATTTTGTGATACTATAACTATTAAAAAAATAAACAGACAATGAAAATGAATATTCTATTTTTCATTCACATGTTCTATTCAAGTTTTTCATCAATGATAATTTATATAAAAAATAGAATAAATTAAACATTAATGGAGATCAATAAAACAATAAATTCATAGACTAAACCAACAACACTGGATACATGTATTTATTTAATCTATTTTTCATAATAATACTGAATTATACATGCTAATTTTCTACCTAAATTTTCTTGTTGTAGTTTAATAAAATACAATTTTCACTAAATTAATTGTAAAAAAGTAACAATGATATCATTTTTTCAGATGACAGGTCCTCCATTACTCACACCCTAGGATACTCATGTTTCACAGTTGGTTTTAGAGAGATGTGCAGTGCCTCTTTTGAGTGTACAGAGATCTCATCATTTCAATCATGTTGCACCACCTCCCGCTATCATTCCTCATCTTCGTCATTCTCGGTTATATGGCATAACGATGTGCGACTTCACATTTGTCAATCATCACCTCATTGTACGCATGTAGAGAGATGGAGTCTAGAGTCACATACATTCTATTTTATATAGGGGTAACTATTACACTATAGGATGTGCCTGTTATGTTGGGTCTTCACATTGATGGTGCGGCTATGACAAAATGAGTTGGAGTAGATTGTGTTGAGATTGTTCATAGATTATTGGGCATTGAGTTCTATGAAGATAGAAGGTTCATCGTCGGTAGTAGATTACACATGCCCTGGTTAGACCATCACTTCAAAAATCTAATAGTGGATGTTGGGGAGATCATCATGGTGTGATTTTCACATGCTTACATTTGAGGCTGATCAGTGGCCCAATTTTCATTAATCAATCCACTACTTTTGTACATATAATGTATTAACCTTAACTAAAGGATTTGGACCAGGAAGGATAGTGTAGCTGAGGGTCTTCTTATCTTTCATATACATATAGAGCATTATACAGCACATGTCACATCGATAAGATGCAAATAACAAGATGCACTATTCTTCTACAGGTGTGGATATGTGAGTGAATCTCTCATTTATCTCCACATTCTCGTACACAATTGTCTGTAAATATTGTAGAAGAGTCGTTGCATGGATGATGGTGTGTTATTCCTTCCTTCTAATGTATGTCTTAATTGTATAACTTTCTATTATGAAATAAAATTATAACAATGTTACCTATAGGTGGAGTTAGGAACATCGGCATTCAGATACATCCATATGTGATGTCTACGCCTACAGACTTATGCTAGACTGCCTTCATCCAGACGATATAGGTGGTTATTATTTATATAGTTAAACCTTTATTTTTTATTGTACGTATCTTCATTTATTAATTGATTATTCATTTTTTTCATATTTCATGAATGCCATACACTAATGATAGCATTTAGTGTCTTCCATAGTATTGTATGATGATGCTTTCTACCAGGTCCATCATGGTTCCTTCGATTCATTTTCATATTGTCAAGTGGCTTCCAACTGACTAAGTTGTGAGGATGTTAGGATTCCTTCAGCATGTTCCTATCCCACCCAGTCAGTTACCTTCACTTCATTTCCTGAATATGTCAGGGAATAAAGACTTTGATTAGAGGATATATCATGTCGAATATATTGATCTATGGAACAAATGACATGAAACCTGATTATAAGGTAAAGGGACAGTACGTATGCATTTATTCGATAAGCTGAATTACGCATCCTAGTACTGCAGGTGCCCAATTAGATTTCTTACATGACATGAACGGGACATTCATGAATTGGTAATAATTTTTCCTTACACTATTGAAAAAAATGTGAATATTACTTAACAATAGAATTTGTTTTCTTTGGATGCTCGTATCATCAGTCTCCTTCACTTATCTTTTCAAATAGATGGACGCGGATTTGACTAGGCATATTTTCATAGAGTTGTGACAGAGTTTCGTTCATCCATGGATGACATTTATCATGGGATTTTATTAGAACTACCATAATATGTTGAGGTTGTTGAGTCTGATATAGATGTTCCAGGGGTGACAACCCAATTATGGATACTGATGTTTCAAAATAGGAGGGTGTTCATTATGATTAGTTAGATACTCCTATAGCTTCTCAGTCATAGTCAGATGCATAGATAGATGTTGACTGGTCTAACATGGATACCTTATTAGAATCTATATTACAGACATCAGTAGCACAATAGCCATCTTTTTCATATGTTAGCGAGAGTTTTAGTCAGTGTCCACGATCTTTAGAGGCAGGAAAGGGTACAAGCAGCAAGATTGTACATCCACCGCCCATCACATAGGATGATGTGGATATGGGTGTTGATGAAGATATATTGGAGCAACGTACAACATAGTAGAGACATAGACAGACATGGAATGGACGCATCTTATGCAAACTTGGTTGTGGGATAAAGAAGCATTCATTCCACAGACATATATTAGATTGATATTAGATTGATGGTACATATTATATGTTTTTTAAACATTAATATTAATAACTACATTGGTAATACTAATCATTACTATTTTCAATTCATATTAATACTTAGTATTATTACCAATATATTTATAATAAATAATATTCTTAAATTCATTATTAAATATTAATAATATTAATTATTTTAAATTCAATAAATATTATTATTTTTTAATAATTAATTTAATATTATTATTTATTATATATAATATATATTATAAAACTACATTTTAATATAACAAATAATCATCTTAAATTAATTATTAAATAGTAATACTATCATTAAATTTGACTAAATATCAATTAAATATTCATAAATATCGATAAATATTATTATATATTACTAAATGTTAATAAATATAAATATTTACTTATATTTATTAATATTTATTAATATTTATTAATATTTATGAATATTTATTGAATGCATATCTATTATTCAAGAATATTTATTAATACTTATTAACATTTATTAATATTTGTTTAAATTTAGTTATATTTAAGAAATATTTATTTATATTCATTAATATTTAATTAAAATTTATATTCTTAATAAGAGGTTTTCACCCTCAACTTGTTAAAAAATTATTAAACTTTTTGAATATTAATTTAATATTTATTATTATTTAATTTATATAAATTAATGTTCATGAATACTTATTAATTTTTACTTTGTTTATTAGTTTTAATTTATATTTATAAATATTTAATAATTTTAAAAATATTTTGGTATATTTATTAATATTTTTTATTATTTTATATCTATTTTGGATTGTTTAATTAGTATGTATTAATGTTTATTTATATTTACTGATATTTTATAAATATTGATGATTTTTAATTAATATTAATTTATATTTCATTAGTATTTATAAATATTGATGATTTTTTTAATTAAAAATTCTGGAGGAAGCATCAATGGGAATCACGCTTCCTTCAGAATACTCACACAGGAAGCATGAACCCTGTCCATGCTTCCTAGAAAGTGGATAAGTGGTATGGAAATTTTTTTAAACCATAACCCTATACCTTTTAAAAATAAAAAATATTTCAAAAACACTTTTAAAAAATTTACCCCATATCAATCATGATCATAATGTTAGAACTAAGGGACTTGTTGTTGATATCCTCTAACATTTCCTTGGCAATCCCTATCTCCCTTTGCTATGACTGTGAATAAAGACATGTTTCCTGTTTGAAATGAGCTTGGGAAGTAAGTGTTCAAGAATTTTATTGAGGAGGCTAAATAGAATTTTGTAAGAAAAATTGCACTAAAAAATTGGTCTTTACTGATTGATGGTTTTTATGTCCTTTTGTTCTTGAATGAGCACAAGATTTTGAGGAACACGTCGCCCTAGTGAGGGCTTCACTAGGAAAAAACCTTTCACTACTTCAATCACTTGATCTTTTTTCACCTACCATTCATCCATGTAAAAAGAACCAGGAAATCCATAAGTACACAGAGAACTCTCTGGATTCTTGATAGTTACAGCCTCTTTAATCCCCATTTCATCAAGGATTAATTCAATGCTTCTGTTTTAATTTACCTCCACTAGATTTGGAATGAAATTTAAGAAACCCTCCCCTCTAACCATAGAAAGCCATCCACTATCTCCATCAGGGGAACCAACCAAGAGGTGCTCAAAATGTTTCTCTACAAGCTTTCCTTCCACTTCTACTTCCCCATTATATGATCTATCTTCGACAAAAAAGCATGAAATAAACCATTATTTCTATATCCCTCTCTAAACTAGAGAGCTCTATGCCTTTCCCTACCCACTCTTTTGATAGCAATAGTCTTACTTCCAGAAGGTTTTTCTATAGCTCAATATAACAAAAGTGTAATCGTCCCAATTAACCTGAATCTTTCCCTCCAACTCCTAAATATCTTTCTTTAAATACTCCAGAGGAAGGTCGTTGTTACTCCTGCTACTTTTACACTCCCTTAGATAGAAATTTATCCTTTTATGATGATCACCTAAACCCTCCCATGAAGATCTTCTAACAGGATGAACCCAAGGTTCCCTCAAATCCGACATGAAACCATCCTCATAAACCCATATCTTAGAGAAAAATAAGCATTATTTACCGGTACACACCCTATCAAGATGAACTGATAGTAGATCATGGTCCAAAAGAATGTGAGGAAGACGAGTACCTTCAGATTGGGGAAATGCATCAATACTATTTCCATGATCATTAAATCACTATATAAACACTATTTGTGTGATCATTAAATCACTATAAAAATTGGTTTTAACTTAACATATATTGAGAAACCATGTAACTGTAGAGTTTTAACATGATTTATTTCTTGAAAATAAAGACAAAACAATAATAATATCTATAAAAAAACATTTCCAGTTAATATTTTTCAATTCATGGTCCTATCAAACTCCCCCAGGGTCTCAACAACTTACCCATGGTATGAAACACTTTAGATCTCAACATTATCTTCGTTTGTGGGGATAGAAATATCACACTTTTTATTTCACTAGAAACCATTAAAATAAAATAAATTTTCAAATTCCTCACACATAGAAATGGGTCATCATTCGAAAAATTTTATCCTACATATATAAAAACAGTGCATGAAACAAAAAAATGACCAATAGTGTGAAGTTATTTATTATAGTGACTTTTATCGACTATATATATTTTTCTTACACATAATAGACCTATCCATTAAACATTTATTTAAAAATATTTGGATTGAAATGTCAACAAAAGATGTTAGAATAGTTCATAAATTGGAAAAATCACACACACATATATACTAACATTGAATTCTTACCACTTTTAAATTTCCTTCTAAATATATGGTCCCCTTAAATAAAAGATCTCTCCGATATTAGGTTAATTAAATATATTTTTATTCTTTCATGATATTATTTTATTACCTTTTTTGTATATTAAGGGATAAAAATAAAAGGATTTATATAGTATTCTGCATCTTTAATTATGAATATTAAATGAAAATTTTAGAAAGTGGTCGGTTTCTTCATTCTATATCCATTTATAGGGTAATGATGAGATTAATTCATTAACATCCATGGCTTGGTATTCAATCCATTCATTTATTATAAACCATTTTAATCAACATAATTCTTCTTTAACTACTATATAAGATATAAAGAACTTATATTATTCATTACATTATAAATAAGACATGCTAGATAATATTTATTTTTTATTTTTATTTACTTCATCATTTTATACACTTGGACACAACTATCCTCAAATAAATTAACCTTGTTCATACTTAGTTTTTGACCTCTTCTACTTGAGATAACTCCTTCAGCCTTATTTTTTTGAAGATAATTTTTTACAAATCTCTTTGGATCATTATATATATTGGGAATAATGTTCCTAAATAACTGATACAAACACGGAATGGATAAACCATAAGCTGACCTGAAATTGGTATCCCCTAGTAGTTCATATTGTTGTGGAAAACCAACAATTTGTTCTTTCCTTCTATTTTGAAGAAAAATAATTATAAATTATTATTTCAATCTAATCTCCCCATCATTGAAAAACCAAACATATACTCTTACATAAAGAAATTATAATACAATAAGTAAATGGAAACACTAGTTTTACATGTTTCATACATTCTCCCTATGACCATTTGAAAACATTGAAAGTCATTGTATTAATGGGAGTAAAATATTAATAAAACTTTGTATCTTTGTAAGACAACATTAAAATTTTAATAATATATAATATCACACATTCAAAAACTAGTCCCTGGTCAAAATTATTGCACCACCATATAAAAATTACTATCATATTTCTATTGACTTCACCACTCAAATGAGTATTTTTAAAATAGAACCAACCAAAATGGTATTTCATTCACTACATCCATATTCCAGTCTAGATATCATCAATAATCAATTTTAGAAATTTTGGTAAGCTAAACCACATGATAAATAATTTTGTCTCCACTATTGCAATAGGGATAATGTAAATAACTAGTGTTTGAACATCAGATGAGAAATCTTATGATGAGTTGAGGAAATATTCACGGTCCCAATATCTCCCACTATAATATTTCTTTACGAAACCTCATTTTAATCCTCTAATAATTTGGGCCAAACACACCCACCTTCATCATTCATCTAGTGTCTTCTATCTCCCTTTGGTTCAGTAGAGTCAAATTAAGTAAAAATATGACCTTCGTATCTCTTAGAAGAACACTTTTTTCATCAATTAAACTTATTTATTTTAGGGTAATTCTCATACAAATATTAATCTCTATAAAAAAACGTTTTATTAAATAGATATAACTAATTAACATATTAAATTTAGATTGATTTAAACTATTACACCATGGAAGGTTCCATAGTATATGTCAAATAAACACAAAAAATCAAACAAAAATCACATTTTTTAGTGAGTAATGTAACACATATAATCACAATATCATTAATATCAAAATTTTTAAAATCATACAATTCAATTCCCCTTAGCTTTTCAATTTTCAAATTAAAAATTCATTATTTTTATTAGTCTGGTGAAAACTATCATCACATAGATACAAAAATATTAAATTACCTCCAACATGATACACATGATGTGAAACAAGAGATCCCCTACTTCAAAAATTGTTTTTTGGCCCGTTGAGGAATGTTGAACTAAGAGAAAGGCAACCATTGTTATTCAAAATGAATGATAACACCTTTACCAACCTAGAAAACAATAACCACCTCATCTGATCACAAAAACACCATCAAAATACTAGTTTTTTATAGAATCCATTCAAAAATGAATAAATAAGAAGAAACTAATATAAAAAATTGGGAGAACTCACCTAAACCACCACCAATCAATGTTTAATGTTTAGGGTTGAAAGACACTTAGAAGTGGTTAAACGGAATTATATAGGTTGCACATGAGTCTCTAAAGAAATTAGATAGAAAGAAAATAAAGTGATCTGGTATAAAGGACTCTGAGAATTTATATTCAACCTAAAAAAACATAAGACCATGTAATATCCATTGAAACCATGCCACAAAACAACTTAAAACTAAAGGGACCACAACAAAAACAAATTCACCATTCCACAATCCTTGTGGTCAAACCATCCCTTAAAATTCTAGATTATTCAAATTCTATAAATATTTTAAAACATGGGTGAACATGGTGTTTCATATACCACTATTCTAGATACCCCTAGAAACCAATAACAGGTTGTGTGACATCCACTACTATAGGGAACAACTATGACAAAACTTTTAGTATCACTAAACTCCACTTGATCCCCCCCCCTATGCTATAGTGGTTTATCTATGACACATCCATCACCTACCGAGAGGGGGGGGTATGACACAACCATGTCTTCATGACACAGATAACCTTAAAAAATATAACCTCAAAACACTAAACTCGAGTTGCTACATTGAATCGGCCTATCCACGACTACAAAACACTATAACCTGTGTAATAATAGATTTAATCATCACTGTAGCATCCTAAAAACACTCTTCCACTCTCTAACACCTTAGAACATCCCTTTACACCTTTCCCACCAGATATTCACAACATAATGGGTCGAATGGTCTTCGTTGTTACACTACAAACCTCTTAAAATATTCTATCAATTGAGAATCAAAACCAACCCATAATTAAAAGGGAAAGTGGGCCTAACCTTCCATATCATGAGATGCCTATCAAGAATCTCACCAAAACCAAACACAACCCCCATCCAAATCTCCAAAAATTAAAAAAATTTCACCAGACATCCCACACAACCACATCACCACAACACTTTACCATTCACCCCCACCAATCAAAACACCATAAAATTACATACCAATAAACTGTACCACCATCTCATCCCCCACAAATACCAAGATAATGATTATTTCTAGCATCACACAATTGATCCACAAGTACACAAGTCATGTAATTCTATCTTCAATAATAAGATATTATCCACTTTGGGTGGAACTGACTCACCCGTGTGGTTTAAATCATGTCAATGTATAACATGCCTTGATTAGGAATCATGTTTTCCCTTCCTCATGTTACATTAGTTTTATCACACATTACATCAACATCAATAAGAACATTTCATAATCTAGTAAGATTCAAAATTGACACCACTAATAAAAAAACAAGGAAAAACAAGTCAATTTTCAATAAAAATTCTTGTACTGAACACACATATGTTCCACACACTCTTAGTTACTCTTCTTCAGGGCACCATGACTCCACAAAACATGATCCAAATAATGGAATTTCATTTTAGTCACTTCTCCTAATGATCCTAGATCTCCACTAGAATCTCCATGAATGTCATGACATCCTCAATATCCAACTCTCTTCAGTCAATGTCATGAGAGTCTTTACAATGATACCAATGGAGTTGAGAGGTGTAGAAGAAGTCATGGATTTGGTTCAACCATTCCAGAAGTTCCAACTGACATTCCACTTTTCAAACACATTACAACACCAAAAAAGGCCAAAAAAATTGAGTGAGATATTACTCCCCTTACCAAACCTCTACTACCCACTTCGAGAGGAAACCATCAATAATAGGTGGTATCAAACCTCAAACAATGAGGTCATTATACTATAATTATCATATGACTTATGTCGGCCATACAATACTTTTATCCTATCACAAACAATCTGATACATCTCTATTATGTTCTTCGCCACATCAGGGCCAAGAGATGAGAAATCTATAACCTCAGTGCAACACAATAAAAAATACATTGCCTTCCATAAAAATCCTCAAATAAGGACATGCTGGTGGATTTTTGATATATTTTTTTATAATAAAATTAAAGCAAAGTCAATTTATTCATCCATGATATACCAATGTCCAAGATGAACACCCAAAACATGTCACCCAATGTCTATATACTCTGTCTACATATCCTTATGGGGTGGAAAGTTGTTTTGAGGCATAACTATGTTCCAAAATCATGTTGTTATCCCCTATAGAGTAATGAGGTAATACTTGTATCTTGGTCTAATATAGTGGTCCTTTTGACTCCATGAAACCCCACTACATCATCCACATACCACCATGAAAAAATATCCACAACTCATGACTCCTTGATCACTATGAAGTGGTAATATTTCATCAATTGATTTATGATTATCCAGATAATATGACAAACTCCATGATATTAGGTATCCCTTTTAAATAAATCTATTGATATTTCATCCCACATCCACTCTAGAATATCTGAGGTGTGAAAAAAACCTATAGGAATATGTTGTTATACATTTACCTACATAAAAACTAGACAATTAGCCCTAAACGCTTCCACTGCCCATTTAATCCTAGGCCACCAAAACTATATCCTCTATCCATGGTACATATTGGATACCCTTAGGTGTACCACAAATGATGATTTATGAATCATGTGAAGGACTCTCCTTCAAATCTATACTAGAATAAACAACCTCCCCTGAAACAAAATCGACTTCTTACCATTCTCTAACCATCCCCTCGGAACATCACTGTGGACACCATGATCGTGAATCACCTCTTCCTTAGATCCTCCCCACATAGATTCTTCCACATACTACAATAGTGAAGAATATAATTCCATTTGAAAAAACAAACCTCCACCATCAACCACACTTTATTCTAATTGTAAGGATTCCAACTCCTCCATCGATCCCCAAGCATCCCCATACTCCTGAAAAACATCCTCCTATGACTTCTTACTGAAATCATCGACCATGGAATTTATTTTTCTTAAGGTGTGGGAGATATTAAATTCATATTCCTAATAAAAAACTACAAACCTATAATTTCTTAGATTCATATCATGATGATAAAAAAATTAATTCAAGATCTTATGATAAGTGAGGACCACAATATACTCACTATTGAGGAAATGATTCCAAAACTTTAGTAGAAACATAACTTCTAATAACTCCATATCATGGGAGGAATAGATGTTATCATGGGGATGTAATTTCATATATATCTAAGAGATCTCCACCCACTATTTCATCAATAAATATCCCAATCCTTGACATGAATCATTTTAAAAAACCTCAAACATCACCCCTTCCTCTAGAAACTAGTGCAATGAAGAACTTATAAATTTCCCTTCCAGATAGTCAAACTATGACTGAAACTAATCAGTATGTATAAAATCCTAGTATTTTCTACATAATGTTTTTAATGGGGACACAATATGTGAGAAATTGTATAAAAACATCTGGTAATAAATAGGGAGGCTGGGGAAACTAAAAACCTCTAGCACATTATTGGGTGTTGTCCAATATAACCTTGCATCCACCTTCAATGATCCCATAACCAAAACCTACTCAGACACAACATGGCTAGGTAAGTGAACCAATCATTTCTATAACATACACTTATAAAATTTTATATAGAGATGGAAGTGTAGAATAACCTACAAGACAACTTTGATAGGACCATTATTCTTCTCCTCTGGCTTCATGTAAATCAAGTTGTAATCAATGAATGTGGATACAAACTTTTTCAAGAACACATTGAAAATTTAGGTCATGGTCCCCATGAACATAGATGATTTGTTATTGATACCAAATGGAAAGACCGAAAACTCAAAGGTCATATACCTAAATCTAATGAAATCCTTCACCACAGATTGTGATACCAAAATCAGAGATTGATCCTAGAAAACAAACTCACCCTTATTAGATAGTTGAAAAGATAATCAACACATAGAATATGGTAATACTTCATTATAATCACGTAATTTAACCCTTAGTTGTGGACACACAACCTCCTACTACCATCCTCCATCATATTGAATAATAGCAGAATTCACCACATAGACACATTGGTCCATATGAAACACTTCTAAATCAAATAATCTAAGTCCTCAACTCTCACAACTCCAAATGTTCCATCTAACTAGAATCCATCCAAATTGGAGAAGAACCAGGCTACATGTCTATCATGAACTCAACATCACACTTAGGGGGTAGCCTCAAAACCTCCTCATGAAAAACATCCAAAAACTACTTGAAACCCCTAATAGATTCATCTATCCTTGTTTACACTATATCCAAATACAACTTATCATCCAATTAATTAAGGGGCTCCACATGTCTAAATCCCATATGAAAACATCACTTGCTAATTAAAACCATATACTGACCATCCACATATGGGAACAAGACTATCCTATAGAAGTAATTAGTAACCTTAGACTCCAAATAAAACTAGTTTATGGTTAGGATTACCTCATGTGGATGATTCTAAAGAATGAATAGTTCTCTATGGGACTGATGTGGCCCTATCATCAATTAAAATACTTAGAACACAACAAACAAATGGGTATTTCTTCTAAATAGAATAGTCAACCCCAAGGGAATGTGAAGCTTATCTATATATATTCCTATTTCATAGACTATAGAGGGTTTAAAAAAATATTATGAATCTTTTGAATAAAAAAAAGAACAAAAAATTATAGATGACTAGTTATGTGTACCTTGAATGATTTTTTCCCATTTAGTGTCCTTTCATACACTATATGAAATTAAACATTCCCATATCAACTACCTCTTTGATGATTTCCATGTCCACACCCACACTCAGGTCAAGGTGGCTAAACATGATGAATATACTATGTCTAACCACTTCCTACTCAAAATTCTCTCAGTGGGACATAAACCTACTACCCATGCGGCTGAAATAGAATTCGTAGAATATACTACTGAAAATTGTGTTAAAACAGAAAACCACTAATATATTAACCACCAAAAACCACTATGCACTAATCTTTATGAAGGCCCCAATACCCATATCTAAATCACAATGGCCAAAAGACTGAAGTATTATCATAGAAACAACTAGATTGTGAAGGCTGAAAAGGAAGTTTTTGAGGTCGAATCCCCACTGGTAAAAACCTATATGGGAATGGATACTCATCCATTTCACTAACAAATCAACTCCTGAATGGAATTTGTTGGTTCCCCTCTCAATATTAACCTCTACAAGAGTGCATACACTTGATCACCTCCACATTCTTTTGAATATCCAGATATGTTGGCAACATAAATGGAGTAACTTTTCACTATATATAAGGATATAGAATCTCTTAAAAACATATCACACATGAATTATCATCCAAAAAATTGTTCGGGACGAAATGAAATAGATCATTGAACTTGATTCATATCTCTCATCAAGACATACCCCCATGTTGAATACATAACATCTCATACCTCTTCATATCCTTTATGTCTGATGAATGGAACTCTACCTGAAAATATTTGTAAAAGTAAACCTATGAAACATATTAAACCTTATGGTCAGCAAGATACAATGTTCACCACTAGCGTACATCTCCCTGAATTTGACTAACTGCCAATGGGACCCAGTACTCTTCCTAGACTTAGATCCAACTGAAAGAGATCTAAATTTCCACCTACCATCTCTCTACCTAAAAATTATATTCATATTCCTCATACTTCCCCAAAATCCCCCACTAAAAATAGAAAAACATTTTCTTCCAATGATAATCCTTCTCATTTAGACAAAACCTCTAAGAATCAATTGGATCAGCCTACTAAACTTCCACTACCTAAAACATAGTTAGATGATGACTGGGAAGAAAATATGAAAGGGAAAAATGGATTTCATAAGCTCAATAGTATGGAATTTTATAACAGTTTATTTAACTAATTTTATATTCCAAACCCAAAACCACTCAATTAAAAAAATAACAAAATCAATGATGATTTATTCAAATATCCTAGGTCTCTACCCTGTAAGTGGTTCCACCTCAATTGGTCATTTAGTAGGCTTAGAGTTATTACATCCATCACAGGGGGCCCCTAATATCCCATTTCATATCTAGTATTTGCTTCCCTATGTCACACACCATGGTCAAATGAAATCATTTCCCAACCAAACCAAGAATTATTCAAAATAAATAACTCTGAACTATATATTATTCTAAAAAAACCTATGATACAAAATTCATGTCCCCTTACCTTTAAAGATACCATCATGGTCCAATAATGAGGGTACAGAGATAATGAAACTTGAAACCCGCCTCTAGTAGTCCCTAGGTTAGTGATTCAAATATCCTAGGTCTCTACCCTGTAAGTGGTTCCACCTAAATTGGTCATTTAGTAGGCTTAGAGTTATTACATCCATCACAAGGGGCCCCTAATATCCCATTTCATATCTAGTATTTGCTTCCCTATGTCACACACCATGGTCAAATGAAATCATTTCCCAACCAAACCAAGAATTATTCAAAATAAATAACTCTGAACTATATATTATTCTAAAAAAACCTATGATACAAAATTCATGTCCCCTTACCTTTAAAGATACCATCATGGTCCAATAATGAGGGTACAGAGATAATGAAACTTGAAACCCGCCTCTAGTAGTCCCTAGGTTAGTGACTAGAACTGATGGTACAAAAATTTCAAAAATGGGAATCATTGCCCTCTAGAATAACTACATCAAGATTCCTGATAAATTAATCACAATAAAATCCATGAAATATTATAAAATAAAAAACCAAACCATTCCACAACACATATATAAATGAAATAGATTCAAATAAGTGTCTCTAAATAAATCACCTAAAGAAATAATGAGGAACAAATATTGAAACAACACAATGGTATGAGATAATAATATACAAAATAGTCCACAAATTCCTCATAGAAACTAGAAGTATTTTGTATATACATAGGGTGAGCATTAAAGTAATCTCTGTTGAGTAATGAAATTTTTCCATACACATGTGGAAAGAGAATACTAATACCCCACTGAACTTATAGAAAACCCAACAATAGATAAATTGGTCATATAACCATTCCCATCCTCACTATGGAATTCTCCCCAAATAACATGTTCATGTATAATAACACAGTATGAATCGTATCGATGATACGGTACAATGCACCACTTTTCCACTAATTTTCTACATTCACACCCCAATGTTGTATGGGATGGACCTCCCATATCATATTTATAACATCATAACTAGAAGTAAACCCTATGTGAAACTAACTATCATTTCACATCTATCTTGAATCACCTAGTCCATCACATCATATCTCGCCCAAACACACCTGGGCCATCACACCACATCCATAACCATAATAGTAGTGTATCATGAACATGAAGGACATAAACCTCATTCCCCCATCCCACCATGAAATACCCCCACTGTAATCCATATCATCATATCTCATCACATAAAATATCACTTGTAGACACATATTCCATCACATCACATAACTTCTTAACAGTGCACTTTTGACTTCTGTCGTCATATTCTTTGTGTGTCATCATCACCTGGAAGAGAGGGTAGGAAAGAGTGGGAAGCCATCCAACCATCAACATCACCAAAATATTGTAAAAAATCCCCTTCCCCCAATATATTGGTTTCATTACATGGTTCTCAAGGTGGGTGTGGTGAGTATAGAAATACAAATGAAATACATTGTTCTTATAGTAGTCACACACACAAGCACATTCTAAGAGTTCATAACTAAAGAAATATCCAACTCACAAAATAACCCCCAAACCTCACAACCCCACCACTTTCACTATCACAGTAAATAAAGAAACCAAACAATAATCTACAAGACATATTTCTAATTTCATCCTCCTCAATTAATTCCATTCAAGATTGTATATTAATGAAAAATTGTATTCATTTAACTGATACATTATCAATCCATTTTCAATATCACATTAAGAAATAACCATTTATTCAATACTTACCATTTAAATTCATTATTTATCCATTTCCAATCCATTAACCAACCTATATCATGTTATATCAAATCATTATTTACCCGTTCCAATACTACCCAGGAAACTAGCACATCAAAACACCACCAAAATGAAAAACCCATCATCATCATCAAGCCAAACGACCCCACATCACCACCATTCACAACCAGATCCACTTCCTCCTTACCATAACCATGACACAACCAATTTTTAAACACAGCCATCCAAAATCCCGATAAAAAAACTCATCACATGGCCACCCCACATCCCAACTACATATCACCACCCCGCAACATGACCAAACAAAAAAACATCTACTCTATACCACAACCACACATCACAACACTTTTCACTACACAACACATAACATTTTTAGGTTAATAATTTGAATTTAAGATATTCTACTTCATTATATTAGGTTCATTATCATTAAACCATAAATATCCTAGAGAAACCAATTCAATAACTAGATATAAGTGATTATCCAATTATATATAATGTCATGTCAACAAATAAACCAAAAAAAATTCCGCAACACAAAAAATTTAGCATAAAAAAATCCCCCAATGGAAATAATTTTTAATGGAAATTGAGTTTGTTTCATAAATATATCAATAATATCAAAATATTTAAAATTGTGTGATTCAATTTTATTTACCCTTTCAATTTTTAGATTAACAAATCATTATCTTTATTAGGCCTGTGAAAACTATCTTTCCATAGATTAACAAGAGTAAAACCCCTCCCATATGATACATAAGATGGTAGATGAGGGTTCCCCCGCAACAAACAGAGATTGTTAACCCCTTTGAAACATTGAACCAAGAGAACTACTACCACTGGACACCACAATGAAGGATAATGCCTTAACTATAAGTGCCCAATCATGATAATTGTGTCACTGATAGGGGAGTGGGTGAATTAGTGATACTTTTTATTTTTTGTTTTCGTAAAATTGAAACAACATTTACCCCTGTTAAATATTATATTCTATTCTTAAAACAATTCAAGCACACATCTACAGGAACACTAGTATTTTGAAGGATTAGTATTCAATATGAATAGCTATGTCCTTGGTATGGTTTGGAGAAAATTCAAAACCACACAATCCATTATAAAACATTACTTGTATTACAATGAATAGGATATACCCTTTCACCCATTTAGTACTTTGAAGACATTCCAAAAGTATGTGTACACCCTATTAGAACAAAGAGCATAATACAATGTTTGTGTAACAATTCATGATACCTGTGATTCTTTTCAATTTTAAAATTGCATTCAATTGAAAAAATGGTTTCAATTTCATACCCAGAAGATGGTAACAACTTATTGGACATTGTTAAGGAAAACCTGGTCTGATTTTTCAAGTATGATTCTTCCAAGTCAGATTCCTCTGAGTCCAATTATTTATGATACAATTCTTCTAGGTACAATTAATCCAGGTTCAATTCTCCCTAGTATGAAAATTTTGACTTTGAGATAATATGGTAGATTTGAATCGACACCACTTCAATTTTGTGTACAGAATACTCAGTATGATTCTCCCAAATATTATTATCCAACTTGTTATAATGATTATCTGGATACAATTGACAAGCCGAATATGGTAATCAATTGAGTACAATAATCACTGAGTACAATGATCATTTAAATATAATGTTTCAAACTTGTTCCTTATCTTTCACTTCAAATAATCAAAACATTTTCAACAAAAATATCAGTATAAAAATCCTCTTATTCTATAAAAACTTGGAGCCTCTCTCTCTTCTGTGGTGAACATTACCTCAGTCATCAAAAAGTACAATGTACTTTTTTCCTTTTATAGGTTACCCATGAGAGATTTAGTGGGAATCCCTAAAAATTTCAAACTCACTAAAATTAACCTAAATCACAGTTTACCCTAAAATCATGAGTGAATTTTGACTTCTTTAACACTTCTTGATTATTCTCAAATCTTCTATAATCTTTACTTCTTCATCAGACTTTCATTTAAATTTCTAGTATAATTTCAATTCATGAGTCTAATTTTCTGAATCTGATTTCATTAATACAATTTTATGTATCAATAGAATGTATAAAGGTATGAATAAATCGATACCACATTGATTTCTAAATACAATCATTATTTTGAATGTCGATATTCCCCTAGACAACACATTCAACAAACTCCTTCATATTTTCTTTTGACCCACTTGAAATACATATCATATCCTTTATTTCATTCTCTTGAATCACATGACAATTAACTTGAAAAGTAAAAAAAGTCATTCAAATAATGAACCACTTGATAGATAAATTTTAAATAAAATCAAGGTCCATTTATCTCTTCCTTAATCAAATCATTCAACCATCTTAAATTGTTGACAATTTTGTTGATCGATTTCTATCATTATGATTTTCATCGTCCTCATCACATCATTAGAAACTTCATTCACAAACTTGTTCTTGTATCATCACCTCCTTCATAACTTTAAATTCAATTGAGAATAGCTTCAACATCGTCAAACTTCAATGGGAATGTATTGAAACATTCCATTCATTCCAACTACTTTCTTTTCTTCTTATCCTTAGTACGATCTTTTCTAAATATGATTGGCTGGGATACGATCATCTTGGGTATGATCATTCTGGGTATGATAATTCTGGGTATGAAATTTTTATTCCTAATACTAAGTAAGATTTTCCTAAATATGATATTTTTTGGGTATGATACTACCTAAAACCGCTTTCTGTATTCCCATACACTCAATTATCATGCCTTGGAATACATTTGAGGATTGGTTGCTATAGTTCCTGACTGTCAATTGAAAGTATTAAATATTTACAATCCTACAAGGAATTATTTATTTCCTTCTCAGCCTAAATCTGATTTTAAGGAGTATAATATTTCTTTCGATCAGAAACATCTCTTTCTTTTCTTCCACCTAGATAATATTATACTGGGTATGATTCCTTTTTAATCAGCCATATCTCTTTCTTCTCTTCCACGTAGATATGATAAATCTTAGTAAAATTTGGAATATATCTTTTTCCCTTTTCTTCCATAAATCTTGCATCATAAGTTCTCCAATCAACATATGATTTACATGAAATGTGAATCAACAAATCATTATCACATTTAATTAATCGTAGTTTTGCAGACTCCAATTCTTCATCACACACATCAATTTCTTCTTATCAAATTCAAAGTGAATATGATGGCCATTAACATCAATCAATATCCATTCATAATGCAACTGATCCTTTTATTATGGACATAGTGCGAATCTCTTTATGATCAACTATTCACTATGACCTTTTCTCATTCTGAACCCACGGTGAGTCCAATTCTTTTGAAAGTATGAGTCTGATTCCTTTTAAAACAATGATCAAAAAAAAATTCATCCATCATCTTTATCAACATGCTTTCTTTATTCAACATATTGATCTATTGATAATAAATACAACCAAAACACAATATGGGCTTAACAATCTCCCCCTTTGTATTTTTTTCAATACCCACTTCAACCACTTGAAAATAGTAAGTGATATAGTTTTTATTTCCTCATTTTTTAGTCTATCTATTCCTTACTTTCTCCCCCTATTTATTTTATTTCTACCTATTATTGTAAAACAAATTCACTGGGGTAATTAAGAAAAGTTTCTTCCAAACTATATCATTTCTAGGGGTAGTAACTTTTCATTTCTGAATCTTGAAACATTTCTTCAACATGAGTATCAAATGATTTTCTTAACAAATAACCTTTAACTAAACAACTCTAAATTTGCATGGGAGAACCTGATGTAGAAAACAAGAGTGTATAATTAATGTGATCAATGTTGTCTATAACACAACTTTAATGTAATACATTTTCATGTTTCATTCAACATTCTCATGATTGGCGAAATCCTTGAAAGAATTTGTTTAAGATAAAAGTAACCTTCACCCATCTCCACAAACATATCAGAAAGTTCAGGTTTATAAAAACAAAAGTTTTCAAAACCTAATGTTTTTCATAACCTCATTAATTTATTTTGAAAGAATAGTTATAGACTCATCAATCCCAACTTACTTATTTTCACTCCTTCAATTCCCTGCAAGTTAGAAAAAAGTATAAAAAGATTTTAGGAATAAGTAGGAACCTTTATTGTTCCTTAGAAACAAAAATAGAAGTGATAGAGTTATCTCAGTCTTGAATTCCTCTTATTTTTCTTGGATTTTTCATTGAACGTGATTTATTCCTTTTTTTAATACTTTTCATATTTTCTAAAAACATTATTATTATCTATAGAATCTTATAATGAGGATGAAATAATTTTTTCATATTTAGTAACATATTTTTTACAATCAGTTTGTACCATGTTTTCCATTCCTGCCTTTTATTCTAGAAAGACAGTTGAAATTTTTTTTATATCATGCCCGCCTTTCTCATATCCACAATCAGTTGATACCTTTTTTTCAACATTTCTTATATATTTTGAATTCTGTGTCTTTCTCTCTTCTACAACTAATTTTCTAGATTCTTCTAATTTCATAACCAAATAAATGTGCTCTATCCAGATAACTAATCACTCTTTCTTTTCAGAATCAGCAAATCCGTTTTTCTAAACTTTCAAAACTTCCAACTTTTGAGAGTTTTTTAGAAACTTTTTCGGTGATGGTATCAAAACAATATATCCTTTAGAAAAATTTCATGGTTTACCATATATTTAAAAAATAGCTTCTAATGTTTGGAAACTATTTTTAACTTTTACACAAACCTTCTCACGTTTCTTCAAAGAAACATTTTCAGAATTATTTTGTTGAGGAGATTGAATACCCCTCAACCTTTTCTTTCTATAATCTATGGGATAATATTAATGTTGTTGGTTAAACCAACATATGTTTTTCATTTGCCTGAATTCCCCACAATACCAATAATATCCATAGAAATAATATTTTACCATGAAACTTTCGTACTAGTTTGAATTGTGAATATGCTTCTCAACAACCATCTTTTCTTTTTTTTCTAAGACACCAACCTTTCTGTTATCAATTAGAGTCTTTCTATTATTTTTATCTTTATCAACTGCATATGTATTGGAAAAAATTTCAGATGTTGGTAAAACATTTTTAGACTCATGGTTCTTTGAGACTCTTAAGTTTTCAACTTTGTTATTTTTCCTATATACATGAATTTCTTATCATTATTCTTCTCAAAAAAAATTACATCTTTATTCTAAACATTTAATAGTAACTTTCACTGATCCTTCATAGGTTTATTAAAAATGTAGCTTTTACCAAATTTAGAGATATAGTTTTTAATTTTTTTACCTTTTTCTTGGGCTTTATTAATTTTTTGTTAGACCGTTCTAACTCTTTTTATTAGGATTCCAGCTTTACCTCCAAATGCTCATTACGATTATTCTATTCCTCAATAGATTTATTTAAATCAAAAATAATTACCATAATCTTGTTCTTCTATTCTTATAATATTTCTTGAATTGTTTAGGAACATTCATCTTCCATCTTCTTGTTTTTATTTTAAAGTCTTCTAATATTTCTAAAGAATTCTTTAAACTCTTTTTTCAAATTCATTTCAAGTGGAGTTTCATTTTTATCAGAACTTTTGCTTCCAATTTATTCATCATTCATTATTGTAATAAAATTATTTTCCCTGGAATTATCAATATTTTTTTTATTTAACTTTATTTTATTCTTTTTCAGAGGAACTACTTAAAATTTTAGAGTAACTTTCATCATTAACTATTAAAATAAATGTTTTTTCTTCAACATAATTTGTAACATCCTCAATATCATCATCCTTATCCAAAAACATTCTTCTTTTTGATTTGGAGAACTTCTTATATTACCACTTGGAAAATAATTTTTCTTTATCACCCTTTTTGTTCCAAGATCTTCTTAGTGTTCTTTCTTATTCTTTAATTTCTTCTTCCTCACTTTGTTCTTCATTTCCTACTTGAGGTAAATTTGAACAAAAATTCACAATGTCTCTACATCCAAAAAAATTAAGCTAATATTCCCTTTATACCTTCTTGGACCTATTTTTAAATTTTTTGAAAACAAGGATAAATTATTATTAATATTTTTACATACCACATTTTCAGTATTTGAATCTCCATCTTCTTCTTCTTCAATACTCTTATTTGACTTTTCTTTATTGGTATCCTTGAAATAAATTTCTCTATCAACTTTTTATTTTTTCCTTTTATATCATTCTCCCTTATCATTTCATATATAATTATATTACTATACAAATAATATATAGATAATGTTTGAAGATCTATATCTTCCTATAAAAAACTTTGGCATCAAACTTGTCATGAATATTTATCAAGATCTTTTCCAAAATAGTATAATACTATAACTTTTCACTAAGACAATAGATAGTGCTCACAATTCCATTTACCCTAGTAATGAATTCATCAATAAATTCATGTTCACCCATATTGAGATCTTCATACTTCAATATATATATTTGAAACTTTTCCTTCTTCACTTATTTATTGCCTTCATAAATTTTATTCAGCTTATCCTAGATTCCTTTGGCAGTGGATACTCATTTTACTCTCAGAAAATCACTTTCAAAAACTGATGAGAGTAAAGAATTCTTATCTCTTTAATCATTCACAAGATTTTCCTTATCAATATTCAATAGAAAAGCATTCCCAATATGGTGATGGAAACCATATGTAATAGATCTTGAGACACCAAACCCTAGAGACATAATATATGGAAGCATTATTCTTTTTAGATATGATAATTCCTATCATTTAATATTGGAATATATTTACTATTCACAAAATTCAGATTCTCTATAATCTTCTCTTCAAACATTAAAAAAAGAATAATTGAAGGGAACCTACCCTCTAATTCCACTTGTAAATGCCCAATCAAGATAATTGTATCATTGATAGGGGTTAATTAGTGCGACTTTATCTTTTAATTTTCCATACAATTGAAACAATTTTCACTACCTATTAATGATTCTATTCTCTACTGAAAACAATTAAAACACACATCCACGTGAACATAGGTATTCATAAGGTTCACTATTCAATATGAATATCTATGTACTTGGTATGGTTTGGATAAAATACAATACCAAAAATTCCACTAGAAAACTATATTTGGATTACAACAAGTAGGATATACCATTTCACTCATGTAGTACTTTGTTGACAATCAAAAATACGTGTGTACCCTCTTAGCATATATAGTGTAGTACAAAGTTTATGTATCAATGCATGTTACATGTTCTTATTTTAAATTTCACAAATGTATTCAATTTATAACACTTCTTCAATTTCTTACCCAAAAGATGGTAAGAACATATTGGGCTTTGTTAAGGAAATATTAGTATGATTCCCCAGTATGATTCGTTCCAGTATGATTCCTCGGAGTCCAATTATTCATGATACAATTATTCCAGGTATGATTCTTCTGGGAATGATTCTCCCCGGTACAGAAAAAAAATATGACTTTTACTGAATACAATAGACATAAATAGACAAAAAATCAATTCTGTGTATATAAAACTCAAACAATTATCCCAAATCTGAATATACAGCCCAATACATTGATCAGTTGAATATGATTGACAAGATAAATATGATAATCAACTGAGTATGATAATCACTAAGTTTTATGATCAACTATATACAATGTTTTGATATTTCCCATTCCTTTTAACATAAAACCATCAAAACTTCTTCAAAAAAATATCAATACAGAAATAATCTTCTTCTCTAAAAACTCATAGCTTCTTCCTCTTCTATTGTGAACAATACATTGGTCATCAAAAAATTAAAATGTACTTTTCACCTTTTGTAAGTGACCCATGAGATATTTGAAGGGAATCCCAAAAAAATCATGCTCACTTAAATTCACCCAAATATCAATTTCCCTTAAAATCTCAAGCAAATTTTGACTTCATAAATTATTTTTTATTCTTCTCGAATATTCTACAATATTCACTTCTTCTTTAGAATTTAATTTCAATATCCAGTCCAATTTAAATTCATGAGTCCAATTTTATGAATAAGATTTCATCAATACATTGTTTTATATCAATTGAATGTATAAATGTATGAAGAAATGGATACCAATCTGATTGTATAATACAATCATTATTTTGAATGTTGAGCTCCCCCTAGATAGTACATTCAGTAAACTCCTTCACATCTACTCTTGACCCACTAGAGATACACATCATATTCTTCATTTATTTCTCTTTAATCCATTTAAAATTCACTTGAAAAGTAAACAAATTGATTCAACTCTCGACTCACTTGATGAAGTCATTTGAAAAACAATTAGGGTCCATCTATCTCTTCCTTCACCAAATAATTCAGCCATGTTAAAAGGTTGACAACATTATTGATCGGTTTCTATCATTATGATTTTCATCAGCCTCAGCTTATCTTTAACACCTTCATTTAGAATCCTTTTCTTGTATCATGACTTCGTTCATGACTTAATATTCATTTCAGATTAGCTTCAGCATAGACAGACTTCAATTAGAAAGTATTGTAACTTTCCATTCATTATATCGTCTTTATTTTCATCTTAGCATAAGTATGATCTTTTCTCAATATGATTGGCCTAGATACGATCATCTAGGGTATGATCATTTTAGTTATGATCATTCTGAGTAAAAACTTCTTCTTCCTGATCCTGAGTATGATTTTCCAGAATATGATATTTGTTGGGTATGATACTACTTAAATCTTATTTCTCTTTTCCAATCAACTTCATTCTCATGCCTTAGAATATGTTTGAGGATCATCTACTACAGTGCCTGACTTACACTTGAAATTATTAAAACTTTCCAATCCTCTAGAAACCTATTTATTTCCTTCCCAACCCAAATATTATTATCATGACTATGATCTTTCTTTCCGATCAGAAACATCTCTTTATTCCGTACCACCCAGATACGATTATACTGGGTATGATTCCTTTTCGATCGGAAACATCTCTTTCTTCTCTTCTACTCAGATATGATAAATTTTGTTACAATTAGAAATACCTTTTTCCATTTTATTACATAATTCTTGTATCATAATTTATCCAATTAACTTAGGATTTATATGAAATATGAATCTGTAAATCATCATCACATTTAATTAATCGTAGTCATGAAAATTATGATTCTTCATAAAAACCATCACTTTCTTCATATCGAGTTCAGATTGAATCTTAGGATCATTTACTTATAGAAAGATGAATTATTAATGAAACCAATCCTTTAATTCTAGGATCCTTGAGAACCCGATTATGATAAATTCCTCACTATGGTATTCTCCCCTTCTAGACCAATGGTGAGTGCGATTCTTTTGAAAGTGTGATTCTAATTCTTTTTAAAACAATTATAAATATGATTTACATACATAATCATTCACAATATAATTTATTTCTTCAACATACTAAATGATTAACAATAAATACAAAAAAAACACAACATGGGACTAACATTTACAGGATGTGAAAACAACAACCACATCATTGTATCACCAAAACATCATTAAACCAATGGTTTTTTGATATAAAACCTTCTGAGAAGAAGAAACTATATTAAAATATAATAAAAAAAATTGGGAAAAACCTAAAACACAAAAAATTAATTATCAATGTCCAATGTTGAAATCCACAATTAAGGGGTCAAGGGTCCCCCTTGGGAAACACTTCAGACTCCCAAGAAATTATAGAGATAGATGAATGTGATCAGGTATAAGGGACTTTGGGAATTGATACCCAACCTAAAAAACATAAGACCATAGTGCAACCCTTAGGACCACACTGAATAATTTCTGAAAACTGAATGGACCATAGTGTTGTACCCCTCACAACATCTAATTCATTATAGTAAAATATTTCATTGTTATTCATGATTATTGACATGTTAGATATTCTATAACATAGGGGATTAAACATGGTGAAACCTAGACTAATATTCCACAGACCATTGATATCCTGGAAAAAGATGCACCACATCCCCACCTCCAAGGCATATCTATGCCAAAATTGAAATTATAAAAACTCTATTGGAGCCCCCCCACCCATTCCATACTGGTTTTTCTATTCCTTATCCATCGCCATACGAGATGGAGAAATTCTAAGTCCAACTATCCACAGTGAATCTACTCCACAAAACAACATAAACTCCAAACATCCACCTCGATCCACTATACCAAAATAGACTCTCTACACCACAAAAAACGATATCTTATGCCACAATAGATCAACTCCACTACATAGAATCCTATAAAAACTCATCTCTACTATCCAACTCCTCATAACCTCCCCATAATCTTATACCACAAAATTTTCAAAAATTAATGGGCTGAATGATCTAGGAAATTACATTTTTTAAATTAAAACATCAATTTTGGAAGAATATATTTTATGAGTAAAATGATTTTCTTAGTTTTTTTTGCTATACTGATTGAGTTTCATCCAAATTAAAATGTATATATTATTTCATTATACCAATACTTCATAATGTGGTTACTCATATTCATGATAATGAATTTAGTAACTTGTTAGTAAAAGTTAAAATTTATCATAGTTTCATTTTATTTCACTATTTCATATGGAGAAATTAATGGAAACATAATTTATATGTAGAAAATATCTAGTGAAATATCATGTTTTTCAAGCATGAATCATCTTACCAGAACAAATTTAATGTCAACGTCCTGCCCCATAAAAACCATCACATACATTATAAATCTAATAATTTAATCATATAATTCTTTCTACATGTATCATAACTAAAATTATATTGAAGGTTCAGGTTCCATAGAAAACATTAAGTGTCCAATAAGTGGATTTTTAAGATTTGCATCTATTCATTTGACACCATTTAATGATCTTCTTGATGTAGTCCTTTTAAGATAACACCATAGTACATAATTTTTTATCCTTTTTTATTCTCATCCTTATGATTTTCTTTGATTATAAAAAAATTATTCATTTCAAATCTTTTAGATAGCTTAAATATCAAATCCTTATTCCATATAATTTATAGTTTGGTTAGTAACATGTCATCTACATCGAGTAAGATAATTATGTGTGTTCCATCATTATAATATTCCCATTATGAATAGTGTTCAGGTTCACTCCTTTTGACTACATCCTTAATAATGAACTCATTGAACATCCATTAATACTATTGAGGTTCCTATTTTAAGACATATGAGCTTGAATTCATTTTTCAAACAATCTCCTAAATCTGATGAACTTCAAACTTCTTGGATTTCATTATGTGGATGTTCTCCTCTATATCCATATTAAGAAAATAAGACTTCATGTCAAACTATTCCAAGCATAAACCATCAGATAAAAAAATGAAACTATAATTCAGATTGTATTATACTTTATTAATAGTGAAAATATTTCTGAAAATAGAGTAATTCCTTCTCTTATAATCAATTCACCACCAACCATTCCATGTACCTTCTTTTTTTCTTACATTATTTTTTAAATAGTAGTATCTTTTTCTCTCATATATTGATTTACTATATCGATATTCATTTAGATCCAAAGTTCCTTATAACTTTAAAGGACATTTCTCTTCCCGTAAGGATAATCCCCAATAATTTGAGTAACCAAGTGATTCTTACACTTTTTTATATTTAGGGTCCATGGAATTGTTTTGAATTAAGAAGTTCATGTCAATCTTGTTTAATTAGAATAGTCTTATCACTCTATATGATATTCTCATATATGTTCATGTATTTATATGAGCATCAATTTCTAGCTGTTGAATATATGGTTCTCTTTATTTTGATTTCACTACTACTGGTGTTTTTCCTTATACATCATAAATTCATGAGATTTCTGGAACATCTAAAATTTTCTAAACATATGGTATGTTTATTATAACTTATAGTATCATTGTAATTTTTATAATATATGTTATTTCATCCATACTAACTTATACATCAGTAGTTGACCACATTTTCAAAACTTTTAATTTAACCATGTTCCTTTTGTTCCATATAGTCCTTTCATCCAAGATTACATCTTAATATTTAATGTTATTTAATTTATAATCAATACATAGGTGGTAGATAAATTATTCATTTTCAAATAGTAAAATCAAAAATAATTTTTATTTTACCTCTATCATTTCTCTATCCTTTTTATAAACAAGAGAATAAGAATTTCCGCCAAATTTGTTGAGGTTTGAAACTTTTTGGAACTTATCACAACATATCATTTTAAGATTACATTGTCCCTCTATAGATTCTATATTTATATTGTCCATTAATTCTTCCATGATAATTTCTTATTCCCAAATTTAATTGGTCATACTATAATGTAGAATTAATTCTGAGTCAATGTTTAGATTATACACTTTGTACACCATTCCATTTTGCAGCTCAATGTACAATTCTCTCAAGTTAAATACCCTTCATCAGGCTGATGTTCTATAAGTTTCTACCATTCTATTAACAAACATTATCAAATACTATGAACTTCAATTTACAATGTTAATCCCTACCTGAGATCCAACTTTTATGAGGCTATAGGATGGTGTACTAGAAGCCCTCAACCACACTACCCATAATTTGAAATGTTTATGACCAATGGTGAGGCCCTATGAATATACCTATAGAGACTATTCCCTTATTATCAGAGTATCAATAGGAGTACATGTAAATTAAAAAATAATAAATATTTCAAGTAAACATATGAATGAAGGTAACTAGAAATAAATAAATACAACAAAATATGAAATAATAAAGTATATTAACACACACATGATCCTCATTGGGGGATTATAAATTAGTATCACAAAATAAAAAATAAAATTGAGGCCAACCGCCTATACACTATCAATCCCAAGTTCTAATGGTCCAAACATCCAAGTCCAACCCATGAAATTAATAAAATTCATCAACAACAGGCTTGTCCTTGAACCTTTTTATGTGATAATTAATAGTTTCCTATGTGGAACCTAGATACCATAGCAACCTGAGAAACATGTGAGTATAGCTTAGTAGGGAACCACCAATGATGTCCTTAAAATATTATATCTGATATGAGTGCATTAAAATGTTCTATAAGTAAATAGTGTAAATAATTTAAATCAATTTATGTTGAAGAAGTAAACATGATATAATTCCCTAGGTTCTCGATGACAACCTAGATTTATTCTACTATTACCGATCTCTAGGTCTATGACCATGATTGCACCTACCTTCTTCGGATAGTGATAAGGTGTCTCTAAGAACAACTTAATTGTTGTTCTATCCATAAATATTCACATAGATTCTATGATGTCATCCAATAATTTCCCAATATCCCATAGAATATAGATAGTCATCCTAGAATTCTAATAGAATCCCATCCCTCCACTATAAATTCCCTAAAATCATTCATTACAAGATTCATGGTACTCAACTGATCATTCAAATAAACTCTATGTTCGCTACCCATAATTCCTCCACACCAGTCATCATATGTCTTAATACACTACAAATGGACTTCCCACATCATTAATCACATGTAATTAGAGATATCATCCCAATATTCCCAATCATTATGTATATTATTGAATTCATATAGTCATAAAAACATTAAAAAGTAGTTTATATCTTATGGAATCCAAATATCTAATCCAAACATTCACACGAATTAGGAATCACATTAATCATTTAATTAATTAATCATTTATTTCATTTAATTAATTAATCAGTTATTTCATTTAATTCTCATCAGGAACATTTCCAATAATAAACATGGTTACCATTTCATGTCTGAGGTTCCATTCCAAATTTCAAAATGAAAATTTATCATTTCACAAAAAAATCCATTTTATAAAACATAATCCCCAACCACAAATACCATTAGGCTCTATAAGGCATAGGGTTCCACTTCACTTCAATCAATGGGATTGAATTTTTATACTTTTAAAAGAAACACCAACTACCATAATAAAAAATAAATCCATTTAAAATCCTTAATTTCATGTCATAAATATTTTTTCATTTTAACATTAATTTATATGTTTATGGATTCCAAATATATTCTTTTATTTTTATAACATTACATTTGTTCTCACCCAAACTCTAAGACCACATACATTTATCAATGGTTATGAAATTCCATTTGATAAGTAATGGATGATACTATATTTTATCATAAACTCATTAAAACATAATTTAGTAATTTGAAGGCATTAATACATTTCATGTCTAATACCCTCACAAAATAACCCACTTGAATATAAAATTTTTTAAGTTTTAGGGAATTATAAACAGATATTTATCTATATCCATCTCAAACTATGAAATTTATATTCAATTAGATCAATCATATAGAATATGGCTTTATCACCACACCAATGCACATTAAAAATAAAGTGATACATTATGTTAATTTAAAAGGATTCCTACCTTAGACTTATAGGAGCCTACTCATCTGGTGTCAGCCTTTAGTTTGAGACAAAATAGTAGATATTGAAGAAAACAATTCATGAAAATTGATCATAGCCCACCTAAATGAAAAAAAACAAAATGGATGTAGTGATAAAATGACATGGAATAAGAGTTATGGATAAACTCACCCATAACCTTCAATATCATGTAATGGTAATAAAAAATATAAATAATCATAGGGGAACCAAGAAGGAAAAATGGGGAGAATACTCCATGTAAGGAAGGATTTTTTTCCAATAAATGGATATAAATTGGTTATATTGGGATAATGGGATTAAGAGAATATTAGTATTTTTTTCAAAATTCAATCGGTGTTATTTATGGCCACACAATTTGAAAATCCATGTTCCAATTGTGCTTCCCCAACTATCCGGGACCAATTACATCTCATGGTTATGGATCATAGTTTCAAGGATCATGCATCATCTATGTGACATGTATGCAATTTACTACATAAATTTTCAGGGTCTCTAGGTACATGTTTATAGTTTTATAAACCTTGCACTTCTATAATTTATGCCACATAGTTGGGGTGAATATATTTCACTAACTGTGCACCCATGTTTTTAAGTTCAAAAATATAAAATTTAAGTCCAAAACCCTTCAGACACTATAGAGATCCCCAAAACCCTCTAAAAACATAATTCAAATTCCAAATTATGGTTTTCCCACCCTTGGAATTCATTTTTGATTCCTAGTTTAAAAACTCGATCACCACTTAACATTGAAATTCAATAATTACTAAAATTCCAAGAACCCATACTGAACTAAGGCATTAAAATCCCGTATAAAAAAAATATCATTGACAAGAAGTTTTTTAGGTTAACCAAAAACACCTCCCAACTAACATTGGTCTTCAAATTAAAGCATGACGGACTTGTTTCATCCTTGGATTCCTAAGATAAGGCCATAAGGGAAACATTAAACTCAAGGACCTCATTATGTCAAAGCACAATGCATGAACCATTGTTAAAACTGAAATACTAGGATGGTTCATACCCATTACCATCTATCCTGAATATCTGATGGTGTCATTATTTAAACAATCAATGGGACTATGGTGCTTCCCATAATAAGAATTAACTTCTCAAAACCAATTTTTATGCTTTGGATCCTCCTCCGTCGTAATTTTATATTTAAAATCCACTTTTGATTTACAATGATGTTCCTAATATGATTTACTACTCACCTCACCTCAACAACCAAGATAGTTATATTTAGTACCAATACCCATCCTCGTGACTGAAACCCAATTGAGGATATAAACATAACTACCATCCATTCTCAACCTAGATACACATTGTATTTTCCTTAAAAACTCGATTTGATATAAAAAATATACCCCTAAAATGATAGAAAACCCTCAATATAATGTTTGAAACATATTAAATCTATTTTAACAAATGAAGTCATGTTAAACCATCCTTAATTTACTCGCCTCAATAAATGACTTTATCCAACAACTGACACATCACCAATCTACTTGGTCATAATGACTTCATGACTATAGGAATCCTGGGGAAATGCACAGTCAAAAAAATCCCATACAAATATGTTAGTAAGATTACATGGTAAGATCCTCATGTTCACATGACTATACTTATATCCTACCACACACTGATGAATTTATGGTCTAATTACCCTCATATCTCTTTAGCACAAACTCAATCCTAAATCCAATTAATGGTCTTGGTCAACCACCATATCTAATTTCTAGATTTAGAATTCACCAAGGAATACAAGTGCACATCAGTCTCATTTCCAAAGTTTTATTTAAATAAAATACATGTTTCTCTTATTATCCTATCTCAACTCATGCATCAAACACTAATGACTCCATCAAGGTTGAAACTGAAAGTCTATAAAATAGCAATCTGGTCACTCCATGATGTCTCATATCAATTCCATGACATCTCAAAACACATTCAATGATATGGTATGACCTTATAATAAGTGTTTGATTAACATTTATCCACATGTTCTATGTGGTTCTTGTCAATAGAAACTCTCCATAGCACCATGACTCTCTACTATGTATTCTTGTGTTAATGTTCATGGTAGAACTACCTACACAAAATTACTTGAGCTCCTTCACCAATAATTAAATTATAGGAATATAGAAATATTTTATTATCACTCAAAATATAAAATAGGAGTCCTTAAAAACCCACAAAAATCACCATCATCTCACATAATAACAATGAGGTATTTATCACAATCCACCCTACCACAAAGACGAAATTGTATTTCCTTTATAATGTAAGTGATTTCTATCTTAATTGCACAAAAACATCAAGGTCACATATTCCCCTAAGACCATTAAAAAACCTAACTCATGTTCCCAATAATATAGTATTACCCTTACCAATATCATGTTCCTACTTAATAATCTGAACTTGTATCTTAGCTCATTAGTGCCACCGAGCTCGAAGAATCCTTAAGGCATTATCCAACAATCCTAACATTCATCAATAATATAGTCTAACTGTAACACCCCGAGATTTTATGAAAAATATTATTTCAATTTCATTGATGTCTTGTGTTTTACGCTACACCAAGATTACCTTGCGCTATACGCAACACCGTATTAGCTTACAGTATACGCAACACTATTCTTGGATCATGTTACACACAATTTTTAGAGTAGTTATTCTACGCAACATTGAGTGTGTATATACATATATATATATTCAACGTATAAATGAAATATGGTTGGATTCTGTTATATGAAACAACGAAGGAGTCTTGCATCACACGCAACCCTGACATGGCTTGCATTACACGCAATCACGACCTTCCTCGATAGCGTGTGTAGTACACAATACCGGGTTTCACTAAATAATGATATATTGTTATAATATTATTATGGACTATCCGTTATGAATATTATTAACTAAAAATTTAATTTTATAACATTATTATTCATCTTACACATTTTCTAGAACATGGTATGAGAACAAAATAAAGTTTTCAGTTAAAATAATTATTTTTTAAAAAAATGTAGTTTTGCTCCCTTTTGATGGCGCACCCACTTTAAATATTGTTTTTGACATGTTTATAAGTTCAATTTGACAAAATCAAAATTTTCCTTGGAATCAGGATATAAAAATTTAATTTGGATAAAATTTTCATATTATTCTGATAACTTTCATATTTTGATGAATAGTAAAAACGCGCTATATTTTAATTAAAAACAAAATTTTTCATCACAATAATTTATATGGTTAGATTATATTTTCAATTGGTTTTAAAGTTTAATTAGAATATGTTTTTACTATTTAATCCAATTTTGGTCATTGGAATTAATTTCACTTTGAAATTCGACATAAACAAGTGTCGATCTTTTGATAGTTATTGTTTCTTAAAAACAAGCTATTTGTTTTGATAACAGGAATTAATTTTAAAATTAATTAATGCCACTTATATATTTTGAAATTGGAAAAATAGTCATCATTTTTGGATTAGGAATATCGAAATTATCCTAGGGTGAAAATTTGGTATTTTTCTGAAAACATTCAATTTTTGATGAATAGTGAAAAAACTAGGTTTTTGGTTAAAACCGACTTTTTATTTAAATAATCATTTATTTTATTTAAATTTATTTTAGGTCAAAATAGATACATAATACTTATATAAGTTCAATGAAATTCTTTGGAGTCATTTTATAATAATTTTAGACATATAAAAATTGTATTGAACTTTTCACCATCTTTTACCCACCTCCTATGAGCATTTGAAATTGTACATAAAACATAATTTTACTACTTCTGTGAGTTGAATTTCAAAAATACTAGAGACACGGTTAATATCAAGGAGTAAAATGTGGTTTAATAAGATAAAAATAATTTTTGTGAATAGTAACTCTTTACTTTTATTTACCACGGTTAAAGATAAATAGGGTAATTCAAGGTAAAAAGAATATTATAATAATTCAAAATTACCTTAACACTTGTCCAAACATTATTAGATGAGTAATTTCTGACCATGGTCATCCTTGGGTCGATTTTGGGACCTCATGCAGCCACTTATGAAAGAAAATGACACATTAGATTAATTAATTTAATGTAAAGACAAAATTGGCATTAACAAAATTCATTTATTAATTAATTTTTATAAGGGGCTATATAAATTATCTTTTCGACTATAAATATTCATTGGAAAGATAAAACTATTTCCTACATGTTTGTATTTTTTTTATAATTTTTAGACATCAAATAAATTAAATTATTTATGACACAATAATGATGCAGTGTTTACCTCATTAATAAATGATTTAAATAAATAAGATTATAATGATTAAAATATTATCCAAAACCTATTCAATTCCTATTGGATGATTTTATTTCAAATATGAGTCATCTTATATTAGACATTAATGTGTTTTGGACCTCTTGAAACCGAAGATAAGTTTATAATAAAATAATGTTTTCACACTTTCCTAAAGAGCCCCTCCTCTCCCTTATAAAAGGAGACCACTTCTATGAAATTCCTCAAATCTCTCAAGCCTTTTGTCTCGTCCAAAATATACCCAAATAAGCTCCCTACATCCCTATCCTCCCCCCAGAAGCCTTACATTAGGTAGAAAGCACTTCAAGAAGTCCTTTTGGTTCAAACCAAAGGAAGTTACCCAAAATAAAGGCAACGGTTTCTCTTAAGTTGTTTTCATTTATTCTACTTCTCCAACCCCTAAAATCATTTTAATCATTTATTTTGTAACAAAACTTGTATCATAAATATACTAGGATGTTTTTATGAGAAATATTCGAACTACACTTACACACACCTCCGTCTAATGAATGAATAACATAATGTTTATGTGATGGAAAACTAACGCCTCATTAAACGATGATTGTTCAATTTTCTCCTACCACCATTCATGGTGGAAATTATGATGGAACTGTATTTATTTATGATATATATTATGTTTATAATTTTCTTATTCTTCTTTACTTCCCAATTATATCAATCCTTTATGGTTTCCATAGTGGGTAAATATGATGATCTCATTTGAGGAAGTGCGGACGACCGCACCCTCAAAGTGATGTGATTCGTTAATGCCATATGTGGGATGTATAAAGGATGGAGTTAATGATATTGTATATGATATTATAATAGAATTATAATATACCTATTCCATTAAAATAATAAATAGAAATGAAAGTAGTGTTCATGCATACGTACGGCTTACCGTCTCCATGAACGGTGCATTTCATTTCTTACCCCCATATGTTATGTACTATTATAAATACATGTATATGCTTGATATATAATGAATATATATGATATATAAATCATGATTTACATTCTAGAAGTAATTAAATCATGATATAAGTAATAATAACATCAATAACCAAAAGCCCAAACACGTACGATAAATAAGATGACTTTACCCAAAACGTTGCTTTAACATGGGATTTACAAAAGAACGGGTAATATAAAGTCATAAGTGAACCATATATGATATCATAACAATGAATATGATTCTTTATTAAGTCAATGACATTCTTTAAATCATTATACAGGAGGTTCGGATACGTACAAAGCAAATCGGACCTAAGGTAAGGGATGATTATTCCAATCTCGTTCTTATCTGAGATTGTTTATTCGTAAGTATTTACTAGGGTTATTGTTATCATCCATGTCGATGTTTTCGAAAAGTGTTTTTATGTATTTTTAAAGTCATTTTTGCCCATTTTTACTTTTACCACATGTTATTAAAGGAATCTTTCTTTTGTTTACCATATGAGGTACTTTTTGACCTTTCCGGCAAAAGTACGAGAAGAATGTTTTTTTAACTTATACGGTATGAAAGGATTTTTACGGTTTTATAAAGCCTTATTTTCATGAAGCTTACTCCAAAATATTTCATGACTATTTTCAACAAAATATCTTTCTTTTAAAATTGCATGACGTTTTGTGAAAAGAAATTGATTTTGAAGAAAAATGATAGTTTCTTCAAGAATTCATTTCAAGTGTTTTATCAAAACCATTTTTTCATCTAAGATGACATTATTTCATATGTGTATGTTTAAGTATAATATCTCTATGATTTACATGGTTTCACTTATCTTATGATGAAATGATATCCATTTGTTTTATATGGATTATGTTATGACGGGATGATTTTTTTGAAACCCATTTTATTCTTTGGGTTATAAAGAATGATGTATGATTGTTTTGTGGCACAAGTAAGAATGGCTTCAAAATGAGATGGGTGGGACCTATATCTCCCTCCAATGAATTGGGTAAATATTTATATCTCATGAGACAGACTTGGTTGGAATGGAAAGTTAAACTGGTTCAGTGATACAGGACTGGAACGAGGAGTGAACTCGGGTCAGTAATGGAATTTGTCCACTAAGATGGTCTTGTAAGAAATGCATTGGATACTATGGAAATCATATCATGTGATTAATGTTTTTCCACAATTACTTATTTTATTCCCATGCTATTTTATCATGATTAATGTTTCTTTATTGTCTATGCCTTATGTACTACCATGTTTTATGTCATTGCAAACGATTTTGATGTTTAAACATTGTGTTCATGTTTTTGAGTTCAAATGTATATGATTTGTTTTATTTTATCCATGCTTACCCTTACTGGGCATTTGAGCTCACCCTTTATATGTTTTCTTTTCCCCGGGATTTAAAGAAAGGTTTTAGGTAAGAAAACCAAAAGTGGAAGATCTTTATGGGAGATGTTGAATATCTTTCACCATGATTAGAAGATTACATTCCGAGTTTCCAAAGACACTAAACTATTATAGTCCTTGTGTGTCTGTTTTTGTTATGTATTAAGTATTCCGAAAATGTAATGTAATGTCCATGTATGTTGAGCTTCGGGTCTCTACAGCTGGTATCAGAGGAAAGGTTTGGTTTTCCTTTGGAAACTAGGATGCAAAAACATTAGTGAGATCCCTAGAGATATTTCTAAGGTATGTCTAGGGATGTCCCTAAGGTTAAGTATAAGTATAGGTTATAGTCCTAGAATTATGGTAATGATATTAGAATTAAACCTAAGATGTTAGATATCGAAGTTACTCCCCTTGATTATGTTATTTTCCTTGTATGATTTTTGCCTCTCACAGAATTCTTTTTGTGTTTTAGTCAATGGAGGGAACCATAAGGAATTCGGTTAAATTTGATTCTGATGGACAAATTGGTTATTGTGATCAACAAAATTGTGTAATCCCTAGAGAGAAAGATATTTTGATTATGCCAAACCAATCATCACAATATATGATTAACAAGGTAAACTTTGGTGGTATTCCTAAGTCATCAAATAAGAGGAAGATGAAATTTTATCCATGTTCGCATGGTGAGGAGCATATAGAAAGAAAGATTGAGATTTATAAATAAGGGATCAAGAACCTTGAGTAATACCTCAAATGGAGGGGAAGATGTTATTTGTGTGGAGAAAAGGGTCATAGAGTGACAGACTGTTATGGAGTTCAATGTATTATCTGCGAAGAACATGGGCATTACCCAACTCAATGCCCTGACCTAATAAGTTACTTCTAAATCGAGGAAGGACCTATTCCATGCCAATTATTGAATAGGATGGATTTAAGGGCTTATATATTTGAATTCAATAATAATGTTTTTGAGGTACTTTTATAGTATATTGAAATATCTATGTATTGTTACATTGTGGTTTTCTATAAGAATATGGCATCAGTAACCATGAAAAGTGATTGATATATTTTTGGAAGGAAGATGATATATACATAATGAAGGGATAAGGAGAAAGTGAAATGTTTGAAAATATTCATGAGCTCATTATTGATATAAGAACTAAGTGATATCATGGTTTGAGTATATAGAATTTTTGGGATTTTGGTATGTGGAAAGAGTTAACTTTTGACAGCATTCATGTTTTCACTAAAGTTCAATGGGTTTTCATTTTTTCAAGAGAATAAATGATTAAGGTATTCACATGATTGGAATGTGACCAACAAGATATATGAGGGATAAATGATGGTATTCACATGCTTGTTGTATAACCTTTTTAGTAATCATTCTCATTCTACTATGAGTTTGGAAAGAAGTATTTTGGATAAGAATAGAGATTCAAATGGATTATGTTGAACATAAGTTAGTATTGTTTAAGGATAGAATTTTTTTTCGATATTATTGATAGAATGTTATAAAAATGTAGTTTTAGAAAAAGGACAACCTACAAGATGGGCGACAACTCGTTGCATCGGACAAGGTTGTGGGAATCGAACCCACAACCAAAGTGCGACAGGACTTCATCGCCTGCCACTGGCCTACAGGAAGTCCCTTGTTACTAGAAACTAGTTTTATTATATTAAGCAGTATGATAGATGAAGTATAAGTCCATTTTTGGAACCATATATGATTAATCTCACCATAGATGGACTTATATATATACCTTTTGATAACATTATGTTTGAGACAGATGGAATGATCAGTCATTCTATCACATGATCTGCTAACACTTCACGGAAGACAAATTCAACTTCATTTCTTTAAGAGATGAAGTGGAAATTATTTAAGGCACAAACAACTGTGAGATTGTACCGAAATAAAGTAAGTATTCTTCTAATTAAAATTTTTCAACATTAGGGAAATTATCTTGAAAGCCAAAACTTTTTTCCTAGTACTCTCATATCCGATGAATCAGATGGTACCTTAGATCATCACAAATTTATGGCTTTGTGATTGTTGGCTTTTTCATGGCCATGTTCTCTACCACTCTCCATCATATTTTGATGGTTAGATTTCTCTTCCATATCCATATTTTCACCTATTTTCTCCTATGTGGAAACCCAGTGATTAGTTAATTTGGGTAACCGTTATGTTTCATACTTTAGTTTTTAAAGACAATTTTTGGTATTCCTTTTTATGATGTGGGTTTCTATTAAAGAAACTTACAAGTAGTAAACCATTTATAACCCCGACGAATTCGAGGGAGAAATTCATTTTAAGGGGGGGGGTAGAATGTAACACCCTGAGATTTTATGGAAAATATTCTTTCAATTTCATTGATTTCTTGTGTTGTATGCTACACCAATATTACCTTGCGCTATACGCAACACCGTATTAGGTTGCAGTATATGCAACACTATTCTTGGATCATGTTACACACAATTTTGATAGTAGTTATTCTACGCAACATTGAGTGTGTATATACATATATATATATTCAATGTATAAATGAAATATGGTTGGATTCTGTTATATGAAACAATGAAGAAGTCTTGCATCACACGCAACCCTGACTTGGCTTGCATTACACGCAATCGCGACCTTCCTCGATAGCGTGTGTAGTACGCAATACCGGGTTTCAATAAACAATGATATATTGTTATAATATTATTATGGACTATCCGTTATGAATAGTGTTAACTAAATTTTGAATTTTATAACATTATTATTCATCTTACACATTTTCTAGAACATGGTTTGAGAACAAAAAAAAGTTTTCGGTTAAAATAATTATTTTTAAAAAAATGTAGTTTTGCCGCCTTTTGATGGTGCACCCACTTTAAATCTAGATTTTGAAATATTTATAAGTTGAATTTTACAAAATAAAATTCTTCCTTGGAATCAGGATAAAAAATGTAATTTGGATAAAATTTTCATATTATTCTGATAACTTTCATATTTTGAGGAATAGTAAAAACATGCTATATTTTAATTGAAAACAAATTTTTTCATTGAAAAAATTTCTATGGTTAGATTATCTTTTTAATTGGTTTTAAAGTGTAATTAGAATATATTTTTACCATTTAATCCAATTTCGGTCATTGGAATTAAGTTCACTTTGAAATTGGACATAAACAAGTGTCGATCTTTTGATAGTTATTGTTTTTTTTAACACGCTATTTGTTTTGATAATGGGAATTAATTTTAAAATTAATTAATTCCACTTCAATATTTTGAAATTGGAAAAATAGACATCATTTTTGGATTCGGAATATAGAAATTAGCCTCGGGTGAAAATTTGGTATTTTTCTGAAAACATTCAATTTTTGATGAATAGTGAAAACACTGAGTTTTTTGTTAAAACTGACTTTTTATTTAAATAATAATTTATATTATTTAAATTTATTTTAGGTCAAAATAGATACATAATACTTATATAAGTTCAATGAAATTCATTGGAATCATTTTATAATAATTTTAGATGTATAAAAAGTGTATTGAACTTTTCACTGTCTTTTACCCACCTCTTAGGAGCATTTGAAATTGTACATAAAACTTAATTTTACCGCTTCTGTGAGTTGAATTTTAAAAATCCGAGAGACATGGTTAATATCAAGTAGTAAAATGTGGTTCAATAAGATAAAAATAATTTTTGGTGAATAGTAACTCTTTACTTTTATTTACCACGGTTAAAGGTAAATATGGTAATTCAAGGTAAAAAGAATATTATAATAATTCAAAATTACCTTAACACTTGTCCAAAACTTATTGGATGAGTAATGGCCGACCATGGGCATCCTTGGGTCGATTTTGAGACCCCATGGAGCCACTTATGAAAGACAATGACACATTAGATTAATTAATTTAATGTAAGGACAAAATTTCCATTAACAAAAATCCTTTAGTAATTAATTTTTATAAGGGGATATATAAATTATCTTTTCGAATATAAATATTCATTGGAAAGTTAAAACGATTTCATACATGTTGGTATTTTTTATAATATTTAGACATCAAATAAATTGAATATTTATGACACTATAATGATGTAGTATTTACCTCATTAATAAATGATTTAAATAAATAAGATTATAATGATTAAAATATTATCCAAAACCTGTCCAATTCCTATTGGATGATTTTATTTATAATTTTAGTCATCTTATATTCGACATTAATGTGTTTTGGACCTCTTTAAACTCAAGATAAGTTTATCATAAAATAATGTTTTCACAACTTCCTAAAGAGCCCCTCCTCTCCCTTATAAAAGGAGACCACTTCTATGCAATTCCTCACACATATCAAGACTTTTGACTCGTCCAAACTCTGCCCAACTAAGCTCCCTACATCCCTCTCCTCCCTGTATAATCCTTACATTAGGCATAAGACACTTCAAGAAGTCATGTTGGTTCAAACCAAAGGATGTTACCCAAAATAAAGGTAATGGTTTCTCTTAAGTTGTTTTCTTTTATTCTACTTCTCCAACCCCAAAAATCTGTTTAATCCATTATTTTGTAACAACACCAGTATACTAAATATACTAGTATGTTGTTATGAGAAGTACTTAAACTACACTTATAGACACCTCCATCTAATGGATGAAGAACATAATGTTTCTGTGTTGAAAAACTAACACCTCATGAAACGATGATTGTTCGATTTTCTCCTACCACCTCTCATGGTGGCCATTATGATGGAACTATATTTATATATGATATATATTATGTTTATGATTTCCCTATGCTTCTTTACTTCCCAATTATATCAATCCTTTATGATTTCCATAGTGGGTAAATACGATGATCTTATTTGAGGAAGTGCGGACTACCACCCCCTCAAAGTGATGTGATTCGTTAATGCCTTATGTGGCATGTATAAAGGATGGAGTTAATGATATTATATATGATATTATACTGGAATTATAATATACCTATTCCATTAAATAAATAAATAGAAATTAAAGTAGCGTTCATGCGTACGTACGGCTTACCGTCTCCATGAACGGTGCATTTCATTTCTTACCCCCATATGTTATGTACTATTATAAATACATGTATTTTCTGGATATATAATGAATATATATGATATATAAATCATTATTTACATTATATATGTAATTAAATCATGATATAAGTAATAATAACATCGAGAACCACAAGTCCAAACACGTACGATAAATAAGATGATTTTACCCAAAACGTTGCTTTAACATGGGATTTACAAAAGAACTGGTAATATAAAGTCATAAGTGAACCATATATGATATCATAACAATGAATATGATTCTGTAATAAGTCAATGACATTATTTAAATCATTATATATGAGTTTCGGATACGTACGAAGCAAATCGTACATAAGGTAAGCGATAATTATTCCAATCTCGTTCTTATCCGAGATTGTTCATTCGTAAGTATTTACTGGGGTTATTATTTTCATCCATGTCAATGTTTTCTAAAGGTGTTTTTATGTATTTTTAAATTAATTTTTTCCCATTTTGACTTTTACCACATGTTATGAAAGGAATCATTCTTTTGTTTACCATATGAGGTACTTTTTGACTTTTCCGGCAAAAGTATGAGAAGAATGTTTTTTTTAACTTATACGGCATGAAAGGATTTTTATTGTTTTATAAAGCCTTATTTTCATGAAGCTTCCTCCAAAAGATTTCATGACTATTTTCAACAAAATCCATTTCTTTTAAAATTGCATGATGTTTTGTGAAAAGAAATTGATTTTGAAGAAGAAATGATATTTTCTTCAAGAATTCATTTAAAGTGTTTTATCAAAACCATTTTTCCATCTAAGATGACATTATTTCATATGTTTATGTTTAAGTATAATTTCACAATTATTTGCGAGGTTTCACTTCTCTTATGATGAAATGATATCCATTTTTTTATATGGATTATGTTATGACGGGATGATTTTTATGAAACCCATTTTATTCTTTGGGTTATAAAGAATGATGTATGATTATTTTGTGGAACAAGTAAGAATGATTTCAATATGAGATGGGTGGGACCTATATCTCCCTCCAATGCATTGGATAAAGATTTATATCTCATGAGATAGACATGGCTGGAAAGGCAAGTTAAACCGGTTCAGTGATACAGGACTAGAACGAGGAGTGAGCTCGGTTCAGTAATGGAATTTGTCCACTAAGATGGTCTTGGCAGCAATGCCTTGGATACTATGGAAATCATATCATGTGCTTAATGTTTTTCCACATTTACATTCTTTATTCCCATGCTATTTTATCATGATAATGTTTCTTTATTATCTATTCCTTATGTACTACCATGTTTTATGTCATTGCCCAAGATTTTGATGTTTAAACATTGTGTTCATGTTTTTTAGTTCAAATGTATGTGATTTGTTTTATTTTATCCATGATTACCCTTACTGAGCATTTGAGCTCACCCTTTATATGTTTTCTTTTCCCCAGGATTTAAATAAAGGTTTTAGGTAAGAAAACCAAAAGGGGAAGATCTTTATGGGAGATGTTGAAGATCTTTCACCACGATTAGAAGATTACGTTCCGAGTTTCCAAAGACACTAAACTATTACGGTCCTTGTGTGTCTGTTTTTGTTATGTATTAAGTATTCTAAAAAAGTAATGTAATGTCCATGTACGTCGAGCTTCGGGTCTCTACACTAACATCATTACCACTAATCATATTTGGAATCATTACAATACAAGAATAATTTACCTATTCTTCATCCACCCTTGATCTATACACATTGGTTCATCACTAATCGAGGCATTGAATCAATGCTAGAATTTTAGGGCTAGGTAAACATACCATCATTCCCTTCAAAATTGTAATTAAAACCAGAACACAATCAACCAATATTAATTACATAGAATGAATCCAATTATTAATAAAGAATTTGATAAACTCAATTTATCCATATGTTCATTGATTAAACATTCCAAATCATCTTCTTGTGGCATACAACTCTATAGAACCAACATAACTATGGTAACTCCTCTCAAGGTCTCCATCGCTCACTAAATCTTCCATCTCGAAATTAGTATATCACGTACCTAAAATATATATACTCTCACAACTATCCCAAGCTCAAAAATTGTAATTAAACCCCTATTCCAAAACAAATTTCATCTAACATGAAAATTTCATCCACTTTTCATGGCCCCAAACCCATAAATACACATCCACTATAATGAAATTACAAGAAAATAACCACTCTATCGACCAAAACAAACAATATGGTTCATTAAAAATTGAAAATCAATGGGAAACATCCCAATATAAAATCATAGACCAAGAATATCATAGTCTCACAAACCATAACTTATGTTATCAAAATTTTAGCACCCTCATATCCCAAACCACCCATATATGAGGCTAGGGAAAAAACACATGTGATGCATACCACCATTTTATATTTCACTTTTTTTTCTTTAAAATTTTAAAACATCGGGATTTACATTTTAAAACCTTTTCATTACACAAAATTTTAAAATTTTAAATCATATTAGATTTCAAGATCCATGGTTTAGGATATATAAAATTTCATTGACAAGTTATAAAGTAATTCAAAATTTAATTTTATTTGTAAAACTTTATTTTACCAATATATTATCCTTTATTATTTTTTATAACATCTTATTAACTGGGAGTCACCTAAAGAGTTTTTAAATTAAAATAAGTCCATACACTTATATGTGAACCATATAAATGGTTTCAGAAACATAAAATACCAATATATTTCAATATTTTAAAACATTAGGAAGGTATAAATGACCTAGAAAATTCTATAGACAATAAATATACACTAGAACATGTAAATCCCATGAACTATCAATCAGAATATACATAAGGATAACATATTTATCCTATATACCTAGCATGATTCATGAAACCAGACACCCACTCATTCCATACTGGGTCATCAGATAAAAAAAATAATGTCACCCCAAGCTCGCCAATAATGGAGAAAATAAATAAAATGTTATAGAAAAAATAAATAAAAACATTTCAAACCCTTGGAAACATGGGTTTTACCTTGAATGTTTGGAAACAATAACCTAGGAACGTGCTCATTATCAAACTCTGATAATATCCTTATCTATTATATAACTTCCCAAAATATTAAGACATATAAAATAGAAAAGGCTATGATACCATGTTGTGACGCCCCAAACTAGAAGACACCAAACTGGTGCCCTAGGATGGTGAAACACAATCTTTCAAGTGTGCCACCCTATACGCCATAGGATTCCAAATAGCAGTGATGCCTATGAATTCATTATGTTTAGACTATTCCCTTATTATCATATTATCAATAGTATATTAATTAAATTATATAAATATATATTCTACATAAACATAAAAGTAAAATACTGTTCCAATAACTAAACACAACCATATATGCTATAATAAATAAATTTCATATAAACTGAATCCCCTGTGGGTGGATCATACACTTCTAGTATAAAAGAAATAGAAATAAAAGTAAGGATAAAAACATATCCTCATATAGTATTGAGTCCTTCTCAATTCCAACATCCAACTCCAACCCAAGAATCCAAGAAAATGCATAAAAAATAGGTGTTTCCATAGAAATATTCTTGTAATAAATAATAGTTTCTTATTGGTCACCTAACTTGCATGGAGACTCGATCAGGGTGGGGGTGTAACTCAGTAGGGAACCAACAACAATACCCATAAAATAACAATTCTAATATAAGTGCATGGAAAAAATTTATATGTAAACCCTTTAAATATTTTTAAAAAATATATGAAATTAGTAAAAAAAACAAATTGCATAGGTTCTCTATGACACATGAGGTCTGATGTACAGTTACCGATCTCTCGTTCTGTGACCCTAATAGACCCAACCAAATTCAACCAATGTCAGGGCGTCTCTGAGAACAACATAATAACCATTACAACCATAAATATCCTGATATAATCTTTAATTTCATCTTTTAAATCCCTAGTATCTCCAAAAATCCATATGCTCATCCTGGAATTCTTATGGAATCTGATCCCATGCCCCAACATTACCCATATTCATTCATCAATTGAATTCATGTTCTCATCCATGATTCCCAATGGAATTTGAGATCTTAAATTATAATTACTCCAAATTAGTGTTCATTCCAGTTGAGACACACTTCTTGGACTTCCCACATTATCAATCACATGAAATATGAGCCCTTATCCTAACATTCCCCTTCATTAATTACCATATAGAATTCTATCACACATCCTAATACTAATAAGAAGCATATCTTATACATAATACAACGATATAATCATAGAACCCCTAATAACTAGTTATCAATTTAACCATTTAATTAATTAAACATTTATTTTATTTAATTCTCATCATACCCTTGGACACCCCAAACAATAGTTACCATTTCAATTCATAGGTCCCATTCTAAATTCCAAAAAATATCAATTTATTATTTTTTTGAACATGACCATTTAAAAAACACAAATATCATACGTAAATACCTTAAGTACATATAATAAATAGGGTATCACTTCATATTAATTAACTGCCTTATACTATTACTCTTCAAAAAACCAAAACAATTACCATAATAAAAACCAAATCAGTTTAAAATACTCAATTCCATGGTAAAAATATATTATCATCACAACATTACATTATATTTTTAGGTTTTCCTAATAAATGTATAAAATTATTTACCATTACACTATGTCTAACCCAAATTTCATGTCCCCATACAATTATCAATGGTTGTGAAATTCCATTTCACACCCAATGATTCAAAGTATATTTTCCCATAAACTATCTAAAATATAACATTTGAATTAAATGACTCTGATCCACCTCCAAGATAAATATATCTCTATGAAATTAACATGATACTCACCTTTATAAAGGTCAAGGTAATAATAAATGGATATTTATCTAAGGAAAAATTATGTTATGAAAAATTAATTAAAAGTAGATCATGTGTGCTAAGGTTGGATATATTATACCACCCAGTTACTCTAAATATTAATCAATAAATTGGGTTAATTGAAAGGGACCACCTATAATATTCTCATAAGATCCAAATCATATATTTTAAGCTATAAATTCAAAATAAATCCGTATATATATATATATATATATATATGGAGTATACAAATTACCTTAAAATAGTGCATAATCAACTTAACCAACTTGAAATAAATGGCTAGCTAAGAAAATAAAAAAACAAGAGTAGGGATAAACTCACCCAAATTATTAAATTTGAACATAAGGTAAGAAAAACACCCATTAATTATAGGATGAACAAGAAGAACATGAAAGGGGAGAATAGGTCATGGTTGAAGGAATTTTTGGCATAGAAATTTCCCAAAATATGTTAATTTTATTATGGGTGTTAAGGGAAAATTGTTATTTTATCCAATTTTAAAGAAAAAATAGTTTGTATTTATGTTTTTAAAAAGTATGGGACAACTTTTATTTCCCCAATATCCAATATGATCTACCTCAAATAGTTTCAAGTCGTAGTTTCACAAACCATGCACAAACTATATTACCTATTTCAAATTTACATTAGACATTCACATGATCTCTAATTACTCATTACATTTTTTACAAACCATGTTCCTATAAAATTTATGAAATACATTTTTTAAGAATGGGTATCATTAACCATGAGATAATCGTGTGTCCTAGGATGAAACTTTAAAATCCTAAAATCTGATCCCTAATCCCTGGGATAATCCTTAGACTCCAGAACCCTCTAAAAATTATTATATGTATAAATTTATTCCTTTGAGGTGTTCCTACCCATTGTATTACAATTTTATTCAAAATTTAAATATTATCCCACCCATTAACATGAAAATAAAACTTTTCTTAAATTATGACCACCTGAAAATGAGGCCTTGAATTCGGCCACATTCAAAATCTTCTGTAGATTTTTCCATATCAAAGGATTCAAAAAATATATTTATTATTAATAAAATAAACCCAAAATTACTTGATGAATATTAAATTAATGTGATTTTGTATTGTGATATTCTATTATATTGAACTGATTAATTTCCCCAATAATCAGTGTGAACTTCTTATAATTTCTCGGATTTGGGCTTCCATCTATTCAGATTAAATGAGCCCTAATTTTTCATTCCAATAACACCACTCTCATATATTTTTATATTTGAATGATCAATAATTAAAATACACTTTTCTATAAGAAAAGTAATGTTATTTTCACTATGGTGACCATGTTTACAATTTTAGACCTTAGGATTTTTAGAATCTAAAATTTTAGAAGTTTCACTCCCATCTATTCTTCCTATCAAATAAATGGTCAAATTCATCACTCCCTTTTCCCCAACCATAGATAATGAAGTCACTTTATAGACACCAATGTTGTATTTATTATTGATTAAATAATCATCTAACAGTCCCTACTAAAATGAGATTCATGTTGACACCTGGTATGTGTATCAATCCTTTAAAAAAATATTACTCAAGTTCTACATATGAAGATTTACATCTTAATTTCCAAATATGTGATGCTCCGACCCCAGTTACCCAGAGTCGGTGCATTATTACATAACCTTGGCATGATAAAAAATGATCTAGTCTAGAAAGACCGATTAGTTTAGTAGCTTTGGAATCACTAGATATATTCATAAAGTTTACATTACATCATAAAATGAAAACTACAACAACATAGTCTCCATAGTCCACACTCATATCTCCTCATACTATCCCTGCAGGTCATTCATAAAATACTTCTTCACATCCTGGGAAAAATAAAACATAGAAAGGGGTGAGCTCAGATGCTCAGTAAGGTTAACAATATAGTGGAAACTTTCATAAATAAGCATAAACATTTAAGGCAATGTATAACTAAAAAAATTATTTCAAACTTGAACTTCATCATAATATGAAAAATATAAAATAAAATAATGACATTTACTTATTCACATGGATATTCTACTAGTCGAATAATCAAATGCAATATCAATAAACACTTTTATAATGATGGAATGCATAATTCCAGACTATCATAACCACATAGCCAAGGCCTCGGGCCAAGACTACAAATAAGATTTGGTCAAGGCTTTATGCCAAGACACTAGTTTGTCTCATGAGACCAACCAATGCATCGAGGAGCTATATCAGGCTCCACCCATCACTCATTAAGTCTAATTCATTCATCATATGAACATGTTTAAATATAACATAAATATTCGTATTAAAACTAGCATATGAAATGCCAATACTTTCTCCATACACCATGAATGGTATAAAAATAATACATCCACTGTCAAACATATCACAAAACTTTAAATACAATATGGAATTTTTTTATCACAATAAATCAACTTCAAATAAGCTTAAAATTCATCAAAGGATGTTGACATAGATGAAATCAAAACTATTTAATAGAAATGTCTCTTTTTTTAAATAATTTAAAAGTCACATAATTATAAAATAATACATTTACATTGAAAATTTTCTTATAAGCTTATAAGGGAAGCATCTATGATTTTATAATGGTGGGAAATATCCGCACTCACCGTATAAGTTAAAAAATACATTCTTACCTTAATTTTGTCGAAAAGGTTAAAAAAGACCTTATTTGGAAAACGACAGAAATATTCCTTTATAAACTTCTTATAAAAATTCAACAAGGGTATAAATGACTTTATCTCATAGTCTTTAAAATATTAATAATGATTTGAAATACATTTTTAAGAAACATGGATGTGGATGATAAAGAGGTCCCAATAGATAATTCTGTATAAACAACCTCAGATAATGAAGAGATTGTGAAATAAACCCTTACCTTGTACTGTTCCTTGGTTGAGGGTAGGTTAACCTCCTGTATAATGGTGAAATAATTTTTATTAAATTATACAATAATATGATATCATATATGATATTTTATCATTATTTCGTTAATAATATCTTAGTATTATCGTCCTTTCGGGTGTTAACTTGCTCGTTTTCTTTTATATGTTTATTTACATAATCCGTGTTTGTTATGGATTGGCTATATCTTATTCATATCCAGAATGATAACAAGTCCTTAAACAATATTTTTAATCATCAAATGTGAATTATACTTGAATTGATACGATGGGGAACGAATCTCATCGCGTTCGTGGAGACGGTAGTCCGTACGTATGCACGAGCGACAATATCATTCTTTGATATTAAAATAATATATAATTGGATGGTATATCATATATACAGAATAATTATCATGTTATATTTATTATTTACATGAATTGCACATTATTATTATACCCATAAAAATAATAATTTTTTTAATAACAATTACACCACGACATGGAGACGGTAAGCTGTACGTATGCACGTATGGTGACATGTCATTAAAAGGATAGATAGAATACTGAATATGGTTGTACCATATTTATAATAACATCATAGTATATATAAGATACTGCAGTTATTATTTTATAATGAGAATAACAAAGAAAGAAGAAGTTGAAGAAGAAAGGAACTTGAAAGAGGGTGGTGAAAATATTACCTCTTAATCGGGTTCTTCCTTTTTATTTGATCAAAAGGGATATTTAGGATGGATTTATGATCAAACTAAGGCCTCTAAGTAGAATTTAGGGAAGTTGAGAGAATATTTGGGTAGGGGTTGGCCGATCCAAAAGGCTTTGAAGGTGTGAAGAATTTGTTAGAAGTGGTGTCCTTTTATAAGGTGGAGGAGGGGCTCTTTAGGAAAAACTTAGAGTATTATTCTATAATAAATTCATATTTGGTTTCTAATGGCTCCAAAGTAGATTATTCAAAGTATAAGGTGGGGATGGGTCTAAATAATTTCAACCAATATATTTGAGATAGGTTTGGGTCATTATATTAACCTTATCTTTTAGTTTTAACTCTTAGTTAATTAGTTTGACATTTACCATGTCACTTTGTATTTTTGTACTATATAGTTAATAAAATTACTATATACATCCAAGAGATCCACAAGTGGTCCATTAATGATAAAACTATCATGATATAAGTCCATTGTAAGAACCTTAGATTTTTAGGAATAGAATATCAATTAATAATATAATATTTGTTTTAAAAACTCTTTTATGTCAATTTTGACACTATTGGGTATTTTGTTTTTGATAATTCCATAACAGCATTATTACTTAGAAAACAATTTATATAATCAGTCCTAATATGTCATATTAAACTATAAAATTAGTGTAATTCATAAAAAGTCTCAAATTACATTTATTTTGATATTTATAATATTAATTATTTTAATATTTCATTAAGTAGGTAATTACTACATCACCATTGTTTCATAAATAAATTAAATTATTTTGTGTCTAAAAATTATAAATAAAATACAATTATGTAGGAAATCCTTTTAGATTTCTAATGAATATTTATAATTTAATTTATCTTATTTATAACCCTATATTAAAGATGTTTTAGTTATTAAACTTTGATTTTAACTCTTTTAACTCTTCTTTGAATTAAATAATAATAAATGTCCTAATATAATCCAAGTAGACCTAAATGATAATATTGTATTCCTAAGGTTGTTTTTGGTCGAGATACACTTGTCCAATATAATTAGGACATGTGTTAGGGTAATATTAATATCATTTTTACCCTTAATTATCCTATTTACTTTTAACCATGGTAAATAAAAGTAAAAAAGTTACTATTCACCAAAAAAAATTATCTTATTGAACCACATTTTACTCCTTGATATTAACCGTGTCTCTCAGATTTTCAAAATTCCACTAACAGAAGCGGTAAAATTAAGTTTTATGAAAATTTCCAAATTCTCCTAGGAGGTGGGTAAAAGACGGTGAAAAGTTCAATAAAATCTTTATATATCTAAAATTATTCAAAAATATCTCCAATGAATTACATTGAACTTATATAGGTATTATGAATCTATTTTGACCTTAATTAAATTTAAATAAAATAAATAATTTTTTTAATAAAAATTTGGTTTTAAACCATGACTAAGTGTTTTTCACTATTCATCAAAAATTGAAAGTTTTTATAAAAATACCAAAATTTCACCCTAGGCTAATTTCGATATTCTGAATCCAAAAATGAAGTACATTTTGAAAGATAAAATTAATAAAATTTCAAAAAGTGGGTATTACTATTCATAATGGCTAGTTTGATTGGTTGTGGTGTGTGTTAGAACTCGAAGTTGCGTACAACACACGCAACTGTATTATTCAAAGAGAAGTGTACCGTGGATTCTTGGGGTGTTACATTCTCCCCTCTTTAAAATAATTCCATCCTCAAAATTTCTAGAATAATACCTCATGAAAAGATGCAGGAGATTCTTTATCATAAGTTCCTCATTTTCCCACGTTGCCTCTTCCATCTTATGGTTTCTCCATAGAACTTTCACCAGACGAATCGTCCGGTTTCTCAGCACTTGTTCTCTGGTATCAAGAATCTTCATGGGATCTTCATAATAAGACAGATCGGGTTCCAGTTCTAATTCCTCGTAAGTGAGGACATGCGTTGGGTCAGGCATGTATTTTCTCAATAGTTATACATGGAACACATCGTGAACTTTGGAGAGATTTGGCGGTATTTCCAAACGGTAAGCTACAGCCCCAATTCTTTTTATAATTTTGAAAGGTCTGATGTACCTGGGACTCAATTTACCCTTCTTACCTAAATTTATAACTCCCTTCCATGGAGATACCTTCAATAAAACATGATCTCCTACCTGAAATTCCAAATCCTTCTTTCGGTTATCGGCATATCTCTTCTGCCTACTTTGAGCTGTTTTGATCTGGTTTTGGATTACCTTTACCTTTTCCATTGTTTCCTCCACCAGTTCTGGTCCTACAAGTTTTCTTTCACCAACTTCATCCCAACAGGCTGGTGTGTGACATCTCTTTCCATATAACGCTTCATATGGTGCCATCTGAATACTTGAATGGAAGATATTATTGTAGGAAAATTCCACCAGAGGTAAATATTGATCCCACATACCCTGAAAGTCATGTGGGCATGATCTCAATATCTCTTCTAAGTTTTGAATAGTTCCTTCTAATTTTCCATCAGTTTGGGGGTGGTAGGAAATGCTCAAATGATGTTCAGTATCCAGGGCTTTCTGAAGACTTTTCTAGAATCTTGAAGTAAAATGGGGATCACGATTAGAAACAATCGATAGGGGTACTCAATGAAGTCTCAAAACTTCATTAATATATAGTATTTCTAGACATTCAAGTCGTAGATATTCTCTTATAGCAATAAAATGTGCTAAATTGGTAAGACGATCAACAATAACCCATATTGAATCGTTCCTTCTAGGATTCTTTGGTAGCCCCATGACAAATTCCATCGTAATATTGTCCCATTTCCACTCTGGTATGGGAAGAGGTTTCAATACCCCACCAGGTTGTTGCCTTCCAGCTTTCACTTGTTGACAAACCATACATCTTGAACAAAATCAGCAATCTCTCTCTTCATGTTGTCCCACCAGAAATGATTCTTCAAATCTCTATACATTTTGGTGCTCCCAGGGTGTGTAGAGAAATTGGAGCTATGAGCATCATCTAACAATTGCCTTTTCAGATCAGGTATATCGGGAACACAAAGTCTCTTCCCAAATTTTAAAATTCCTTCTTCATACACAAAGTCTCTCAATCTCCCATCATTCACTGCTTTAATCTTCTTTTTAAATTCTTCATCATTGGTCTGAGAACCCTTAATCCTTTCTAGTAAGGATGGTTTGGCAACCATTTGAAAGGCAATGATGTTTCACCTTCCATGGTTATTACCATGTCCATCTTCACTAGATCCATGAAAATTGGATCCCTTTCAATTATCATATTTTTCAAAACTCCATGATCTTTTCTACTCAAAGCATTTGCCACCTTATTTGCCTTCCCCGGGTGGTAGTGTATCGTGCAATCATAATCTTTGATTAATTCAAGCCATCTCCTTTGCCTCATGTTGAGTTCTTTTAATTAGAAAATGTACTTCAAACTCTTGTGATCAGTATAAATATCACATTTTTCACTATAGAGATAATATCTCCATATTTTCAAAGAAAAGATTACAGCAGCTAACTCAATATCATGAGTAGGATAGTTTTTCTCATGAATTTTTAGCTGTCGTGATGCATAGTAAATAACCCTATCATTCTGCATAAGGACACAACCAAGAACTTTCATTAAAGCATCACTATAAATAAAGAACCCATCATTCCCCGATGGTAGAGTCAAAATATGGGCATTGAATAATCTTCTCTTCATTTCTTCAAAACATTCTTCACACTCTTTTTTCCAAACAAATTTAACCCCTTTACGTGTGAGCTTCATTAATGGGTTAGCCAATCGGGAAAAATTCTGGATGAAACGTTGATAATAACATGCTAAACCAATAAAACTGTGTACCTCAGTTATACTCATCGGTACAGGCTATTCTTGGATTGCCTTGGCCTTAGAAGTATCAACAAAGATTCCATCTTTAGAGAAAATATGGCCAAGAAAAGAAATCTCCTGAAGCCAGAATTCACACTTACTAAACTTCCCATATAATTCATGTCTTCTCAGAGTCTTCAGGATAATGTGTAAGTGATTTTCAGGATCTTAGTAGCTTTTGGAGTACACCAAGACATAATCAATAAATACCACCACAAAATCATCGAGATATTCCATGAAAAATCTATTCATTAGATCCATGAATACATAGGGTGCATTAGTCAATCCAAAAGGCATTACTATAAACTCGTAATGCCCGTACCTGGTTCGAAATGATTTCTTTGGAATGTATTCCTTCTTCACACACAATTGATGGTATCCAGATAAAAGGTCAATCTAAGAAAAGTTTTGAGCTCCATGCAGTTGGTCAAATAAATCATCAATGCAAGGTGGGGGATACTTTTTCTTTATTGTTATTGCATTGATCTCTGTTTAGTCAATACATAACCACATAGATCTATCTTTCTTTTTTACAAAAAGGACAGGGGCTCCCTACGGAGAAACACTAGGGTGAATAAATACCTTATTACTCAATTACTCTTGTTGTTTCTTTAGTTCAACTAATTCCACGTTGGCCATTCTATAAGGGGTCTTTGATATAGGACTTGAACCAGGAATTAAATCAATGGAAAACTCAATTTCTCATTATGGAGGATGTCCAGGTTAATCTTCCAGAAACACATCTACATATTCTTTCACAATAGGCACATCCTCTATTTGAACATTCCTTTCCTTACCCACAATTATTTGATTCTCTTCCTCCCTAATAATTGAATTTAGTTGAGCTACTGGGGGTGGATCTAGGTAATAATTAGGTGGTGGTGATTCCGCTCAAAAGATAAGGTGTTTCTTATAATCATCATCAAAAATAATAACCTCCTTCTTCTTACAATAAATTTTTTCATCATGGTCCAAAATACAATCCATACTTAGGATTATATCAAATTCAATCATAGGTATAATGATGAGATCCATAGATAAAGAACATTTATGTGCACTAATGGGGACTGATTCACAAAACTTTGTTGTAGTGATACTTCCCTTAGGAGTTTTAACTGACAAATCCCTTGTTAAATCAAATTGGAAATGTCTAATTTTCTTAGCAAACTGGGAAGATATGAAACAATGCGATGATCCAGAATCAAATAATGTATTTTCTAAACTTGAGGAAACCTTTAAATTACCTGCCACCATATCTTTCGGAGCTTTTACCTCAGCAGTAGTGATAGCATAAGTTTGGCCTTGATCCCTTGGCCTTTTCTAAGGTAAGTTCCACTGACGCTTAGGACATTAATTTGCATAATTTCCCATCTCCCTGTAATTGTATCATTGGACATCGGTAGCTTTCTTCTTCCCCTTGTAATCATGAGCTTGGTGGCCTTTTTCACAACACTTGTAACAGACTCACATTCCTTTTAAGCAAGTACTAGGGTGTTTCTTCCCACATTTATTGCAATATGGATATTAAAATTTTCCCTTCTTCCCCTTATTTCCATTCCCAGAGTGATCAGTAGATCTCTTCTTCTCCTGCTTTGCTTTAAACTCATAAGACTTAGAGAATTATTTTTCTTCCTTGATAGCACATGAGACAATATCTTCATACGAAGAGAAGGATTGTGACACTAATGCTCGACAAAGAAATGGTTTTAACCTATAAAATAAACGATCAATATTCCTTCTTGGGTTACATATATAATTTACAGCATACCTTTCTAACCTTGTAAAGTTAGCCTCATACTTTGGGACATTCTCATCCTCCTTTTGTATCAGACTCCGAATTTGCCTTTCCATATATGCTCGATGGTCATGAGGAAAGTATTTTTCTAAGAAAATCTCTTTGATCTCTCTTCATTCCATATTTGATACTTCATTATCTTCCTTTGTGTTTTTTATCAATGACCACCATTGATCAGCGTCTCTAGTGAGGTGATAAACTGCCATGACAACTTTCTCCATTTCACTACTCCACAAAGCCCGAAATATTTTTTCTAGGGAACTTATCCATTGCTTAGCTACCAATGGATTTGTACTCCCATTTAATGTTGGTGGTTTTTTCCTCATGAAGCAATCTAACATGGATCCTCCATGATGTGGATCAGGGTGCTCCATACGGGTAAGGTTATTATTCATAACCTGAGTGTGTTGTCCCAGTATGGTGATTACCTGATCAGCACCAGTTGCATCACCAGCTCCACTATAATTATCTTGAGCAGGAGGGAAATCCCTACATGGAGTGTGTGTATTGATACAGTTTCTATTTCTTCCACTAGGCATCATTTCTAAACAATGGCATAAACTAGATCAGTTTATAAATCAAAATATATAATTCCATACTTGTAAAACACTTAACATAAATTGAACTATTTATGGATGTAATACATAATCATAAAAATGTTTTCTTTAAGGAAGTATATACTCATAATCCCTTCATAATGGTTTGTAAAGAAATTGATAATTATCCTAAGCATATCCCCTGGGAGTTTCATAACCAAGAGTGCAGCAAGGTCTGTTGTCGTGCACCAGTTCCCGTTCGAGTCTAGCTCAAAGCAGTGTTTTCAGGTTTTACCCCTAGGTACATCTATGCCAGAGCCGCCTCTAAATTCTTGTATCTAGATAGGTATGTATTTCTCGGAAAACTCAAAAAATCTGTACAATACCAAAATACTAGGAACTTATTCTATACTAATCCTCAAAGTCTATCTTAGGTCTATGTGCTATAATCCGAGTTTACCTAAATCTAGTTTCCAGGGTTTGTACTAAACTTCCTCTGATACCAACTATAATGCCCCAACCCAAGTTACCCAGAGTCTGTGCATTATTACATAACATTGGCATGATCCCAAAAGATCAAGTCTCGAAAGACCGATTAGTTTAGTAGCCTTGGAATCACTAGATACATTCATAAAGTTTACATTACATCATAAAATGAAAACTACAACAACATAGTCTCCATATTCCACACTCATATCCCCTCATACTATCCCTACAGGTCATTCATAAAATAATTCTTCACATCCTGTGAAAAATAAAACATAGAAAGGGGTGAGCTCATATTCTCAGTAACGATAACAATATAGCGGAAACTTTCATAAATAAGCATAAACATTTAAGGCAATGTATAACTAAAACAAAAGCCTTTTAAACGTGAACTTCAGCATAATATGGAAACGATAAAATGAAATAATTCCATTTACTTATTCACATGGATATTCTACTAGTCGAATAATCACATTCAATATCAATAACCACTTTCATAATGATGGAATGAAAAATGCCAGACTATCATAACCACATAGCCAAGGCCTCGTGCTAATACTACAAATAAGATTTTGTCAAGGCCTTGTTCTAAGACACTAGTTTTTCTCATGAGACCTACCAATGCATCAAGGAGCTATAGTGGGCTCCACCCGTCACTTATTAAGTCCAATGCATTCCTCATATGAACAGGTTTAAACATAACATAAATATTCGTATTAAAACTAGCATACAAAATGTAAATAATTTCTTTGTGCACCGTGAATGGTGTAAAAATAACACATCCACAGTCAAAGATATCACAAAATCTTCAATAAAATATGGATGTTTTGTATCACAATAAATCAACTTCAAATAAGCTTAAAATCCATCAAATGATGTTGACATAGATGAAATCAAAACTATTTGAGAGAAATATCCCTTTTTTTTAATCATTTAAAAGTCACATAATTATAAAATAAAACATTTACTTTGAAATTTTTCTTATAATCTTGTAAGGGAAGCTTTGACGATTTTATAACAGCGGAAAATATCCGTGCCCACCGTATAATTTAAGAAATACATTCTTACCTTAATTCTGTCGAAAAGGTTAAAAATGACCTTTTTTGGAAAATGACAGAAAGTTTCTTTTATAAAATTCTTATAAAAAGTCAACAAGGGTATAAATGACTTTATCCCATAGTCATTGAAATAATAAGAATGATTTTAAATACATTTCTAAGAAACATGGATGTGGATGATAAAGAGGTCCTAGTAGATAATTACGTATAAACAACCTCGGATAATGAAGAGATTGTAAAATAAACCCTTACCTTGGACTGTTCCTTGGTTGAGGGTAGGTTAACCTCCTATATAATGGTGAAATAATTTTTATTAAATTATAAAAGAATATGATATCATATATGATCTTTTAACATTCTTTTGTTAATAATATCTTGGTATTATCCTCGTTTCGGGTGTTAACTTACTCGTTTTCTTTTATATGTTTTGTTACATAAGCCATGTTTATTATGGATTGGTTGTATATTATTCATATCCAGAATGATATCAAGTCCTTAAACATTATTTTTAATCATCAAATGTAAATTATACTTGAATGGATACGATGGGGAATGAATCTCATCGCATTCGTGGAGACGGTAGTCTGTACGTACGCACAAGCGACAATATCATTCTTTGATATTAAAATAATATATAATTGAATGGTATATCATATATACAGAATCATTATCATGTTATATTTATTATTTACATGAATTAAACATCATTATTTTACCCATCCAAATAATAATATTTTTAATAACAATTAAACCACGACATGGAGGCGGTAAGTCGTACGTACGCATGTATGGTGACATGTCATTCAAAGGATGGATAGAATACTGAATATGGTTGTACCATATTTATAATAACATCAAAGTATATATAATATATTGGAGTTATTATTTTATAATGGGAATAACAAAGAAATAAGAAGTTGAAGAAGAAAGGAACTTGATAGAGGGTGGTGAAAACATTACCTCTTAATCGGGTTCTTCCTTTTGATTTGATCAAAAGGGCTCCTTAGGTTGGCTTTCTGATCAAAATAAGGCATCTAGGTAGAAGTTAGGGATGTTGAGAGAATATTTGGGCAGGGTTTGGCTGATCCAAAAGTATTTGAAGGTGTGAAGAATTGGTTATAAGTGGTGTCCTTTTATAAGGGGAGGAGGTGCTCTTTAGGAAAAACTTAAAGTATTATTCTATAATAAATTCATATTCGGTTTCTAATGGCTCCAAAGTGGATTATTAAAAGTATAAGGTGGGTATGGGTCGAAATACTTTCAACCAATATATTTTATATAGGATTGGGTCATTATATTAACCTTATCTTTTAGTTTTAACTCTTAGTTAATTAGTTTGACATTTACCATGTCACTTTGTATTTTTATATTATATAGTTAATAAAATTATTATATACATCCAAGAGACCCCCAAGTGGTCCATTAATTATAAAAATATCATTATATAATTCCTTTGGCTGACCCTTAGATTTTTAGGAATAGAATATCAATTAATAATATAATATTTTTTAAAAACTCTTTTATGTCAATTTTGACACTATTGGGTATTTTGTTTTTTATAATTTCATAACAGCATTATTACTTCGAAAAAAATATATATAATCAGTAGTAATATGTCATATTTACCTATAATATTAGTGGAATTCATAAAAAGTTTCAAATTACATTTATTTTGATATTTATAATATCAATTATTTTAATATTTCATTAATTAGATAATTACTGCATCACCATTGTGTCATAAATAAATTAAATTATTTAGTGTCTAAAAATTATAAATAAAATACCATTATGTAGGAAATCATTTTACCTTTATAATTAATATTTATAATTGAATTTATATTATGTATAACCCTATATTAAAAATGTTTTGGTTATTAATCTTTGATTTTAACTCTTTTAACTCTTCATTGAATTAAATAAAAATAAATGTCCTAATCTAATCCAAGTGAACCTAAATGATAATATTTTATTCCTAAGGTTGTTTTTGGTCGAGATACACTTTTCCAATAGAATTAGTACATGTGTTAGGGGAATATTAATATCATTTTTACCCAAAATTACCCTTTTTAATTTTAACCGTGGTAAATAAAATTAAAAAGTTACTATTCACCAAAAAATTGTTTTTATCTTATTGAACCACATTTTACTCTTTGATATTAACCGTATCTCTCGAATTTTCAAAATTCCACTCACAGAAGCAGTAAAATTAAGTTTTATAAGAATTTCCAAATTCTCCTAGGAGGTGGGTAAAAGACGATGAAAACTTCAATAAACTCTTTATATATCTAAAATTATTCTAAACTAACTCCAATGAATTAAATTGAAATTATATAGTTATTATGTATCTATTTTGACCTTAATTTAATTTAAATAAAATAAATAATTATTTTAATAAAAATTTGGTTTTAAACCATGACTGAGTGTTTTTCACTATTCATCAAAAATTGAAAGTTTTCAGAAAAATACCAAAATTTCACCCTAGGCTAATTTCGATATTCCGAATCCAAAAATGAAGTCGATTTTGAAAAAAAAATTATAAAATTTCAAAAAGTGGGTATTACTATTCATAACGGCTAGTTTGATTGGTTGTGGTGTGTGTTAGAACTCGAAGTTGCGTACAACACACACTACTGTATTATTCAAAGAAAAGTGTATTGTGGAATCTTGGGGTGTTACAAAATAAATTCAAAACATCATTGTATAATAGTTGAATATTAACCATTTTTTATATACATAACCTATCATGAATCCTTTATCTTCCATTGAGTAAACTTTTGCTCCAAATTAAACCACTCGTGATCCTAATAGATTATGTACATTACGCAGTAGATCACAACCAATATTTATAACGTGAATGAATTTTGAACTTTTTATAGCTTTTTTTCTGGTGCCTTTATTTCAGATTCTAAAATTTTATTGAATATTTCCATACATACACTAGTTACATCAGGTACGTATTGGACCAATCATCATTTCACTAATGTAAACCCTAGTTTCTTAATCCAATTATTTATATTCTTTATATGAGGTGACCATATACATATTTTAGTATTCAGTGGACTTCAAGAAGGAACTCGAACCTCTCTTCTCTAAAGATCTTCATTGGGGATAAAATTTTGGATTTCCAAAAACAAAATATTAGAGTTTCCATTATAATTTATTTTCATTGTGACTATAGAATTCCATGATTTTGGTACAGATAAAAGTAGTTGTATTCTTTATATATCATCTATGAATATCAATCTCAATAATTTGAGATGACCTCTGCTCAAGATGAAACCATTTAGATAATCTACCATTAACCTTCCAGATTATATCCTCAATAAATACAGAATCATCATCAATAACACTTTATTCATGGTTTTCTAGTCTTCATACATCTCTTCTAGGGCTGAAATAAGTGAAACTATGGATTCTTCTACAAGATATTGAATGAAACTTTTCAACTCAACGTTATCCTCACTAATCCTAATTATTTTCTATCTAACTTTCCCCATTCATCATTCTACATATTTCTGGATTTATCACCAAAATGAAGTTCTAGATACCTTAGGATGACATAGTCATCCATTTTCATCATCAAGAAACCAAATTATTTTTCCATTGAACTAACTAACATGAACCATACATTCATATATTTTAATTAATTCTAATTATAGTATAATTAAATAAAATCACTATGACTATGATGTAATTGATATTATTAAAAGAGTGTTTTGGTATGTCTAACCAAGTACACCGTAATACAACCTATTGAGGTTAAGGTGAATGGGAAACTAATCGAAGAAACATATGGTTGAACCTAAATTTCACAAGAAAATTATGTTTCTTTGTAGTTGATGTTGTATTTTAAAACCAACAACCAGTTGATCTGTTCCATCTTATAGATCAAAAAATAAGAAAACATATTGCAAACAAATCAACCCATCAATGATGAAACAAACATACACTCAAAATTAATCGATGAATAGTAGGAATAGAAAACAAATTAAATTTTATGTGGTACAAAGATTTATCTAATGTCAATGGGAGAACACTACAAAATAATTATATTAATAAAATTACATGATTTAAAAACAAGATATCTTTATAACCCAGTGCTACACTTTTCTTAATAAAGAGAAATACATCCTTAGTAGCTGGTCCCACTTACATTAACAAGGATACATTTCCATTAAAACAAGTTTCACCACAATTCAAAATTTTCAGTCAGCCATACATTGAATTGTCTACTCAAGTGAGGCTACCAATGACTTACTAAAACATTTAGTACATTTTTCACTACATATAAACACCAATATATGTATCATCTATAATATTTGTACAAATAGCTAGTAACTGAACTATATACTAAAGGTTCATGATACTACTGGTCTGACAAGGCCAAAATAAACTATCAACTTATAAACATCCAATGATCGAACATCTGATAAATTGATGAAAACATTATGATCCCCACACTAACTCCAATTTCTTCCCTATAATACATTTTTTTCTTCTTGTGATGTAATTATTTCTTCAAAAATTACATTCAATTTTCTATAAACCAAAGTCTGATATAATCTTGTTTTTCAAAATGATGAGAGGGTAAAATACATTGAAAATATTTTGTAGCAAGACCATATCAGTATCATCTAATACATAATTCCTTCAATCCATTAATATAATTTTGACACATTAAACATTTTTTGTATAACGTGATCCCATGCATTTTTTGATTGAAATGCCCCCCTATATTTTTTCCTTCCATTAAATTTCATAGGCTAAAATTTAATTCCTTTGTAATAGAAACATCTTGTAATATGATAACATGTAATATTCTAAGATTTTAAAAGGAAAAACAATATTAGATAGCATAAAAGATGCACAACACTATTCTTAAATGAACAATGAAATATTATTATTCAAATATATACATTATAACTAAGTATTTAATTTGGAATTAATTAATAGTATCAACCACATCAAGAACAAATAAATTTCATATAAATTGATAATATTATAATTAATTCTTTTTAAATAGGCTCTTGTTTTTAGTATTGTCATTTTATTTATTTTTTAATTACATTTTCTTCAAAAATGATTCATTCAAGAAAATAATATAATTATTTCTGAAACATATGGAAAATATATTTTTTGAAATGAAAATAATTTTTTAAATCACCATATCAAAATTATCCAATGGTGAAATTTATAAAATTTTCTAAAAAGTTTGATTTATTAATGAATACTGAAAATACTAATTTTTATTGAAGAATATTTTTCTATTCAAATTATTTATAAGGTAAAATTCTATTTTGTATTAGTTTAAAATTTCAATTAATTCCTTTTCATAAAAAAAATTCCAATAATTTTTTTCATAAATTAAATATATATATATGAATTTATTATAAAAATATGTTATACAAAAAATAGGCAATTTTCTGAAATCCTATCCTTCATCATGTTTTTATGGAACAATTTTAAAATAAATTCTCCTAATTCTGTGTTTTTAATTTTTAAAAATTGATTAAATATTTGGAATAATTTGGATCAAATTTTTTAAATAGACCTTATTTATTTTTTTGGTCAATATGAATAGTAACATTAGTAATTTTCATTACCATGGTAAAGGTAAAACATGTAATTATGAGTTAAAAATAATATGACAAGGACTACAAAATGACCCTAACACTTGTCTTAATTTTTTTAGATGGGTCTATATCATCCATAATAATCCATGATTCAGTTATATGAATTATTTATAGTTTGATGTGATTGTGACATTTATAATATTTTAGGTAAAGAAAAGTAAAAAATGTCACACTTTTTTTAATCACTATAATATTTTTAACAAGGGAAAAAATAAATGATATATTTGATTATAAATGATCGTGTTAAAACTAAAAGAGCTTTATTCATCATGATAATTTTATTTTAATTTTTATTTAATAAATAATTTCTTTAAATTCTTACACATCTCTCATATAGTAATTATTCAATTAAATGAAAAACCAAATTAATGACATTAAAAATAATTAAAGTAATATAATATTAAATAATTATTGTTACCCATGAATTTTCAGGATATATATAACATTTTAGAAGTATATTAAAATATATTTTTTCAAATTTAATTTTCTCCATGAATTTATTAAATTCAAATTAATTAATAGTTCTAAAATTTATAATAGTGATATTTTAAAATAAATAATACTTTATATGATGATTTAAATTCATAAAAATTTTATATTCATAAAAATTAGTGTTATATATTTAATTACATAAAATAGTCTATTTATGATTTTTTTTAAATTTTATTGTAACATTATTTATCCTTAAAGGGTAGAAAACCTTAATATTGTAGTAATTATCTAAAGGGATAATAAAGTGTAAAAAAATATAGTATTAAAAATTTGATTCAACCTGGTCCAAATATTATTTTACGGGGGTATTTAGACTCATATTGATATTATAATCTAATATTGTTAATTTTTATCCATTTTTACATCACAATTAATTTATATTAATTTAATATTTTAAGAAATTCAAAAAGTGGACTACCCCTCCCTTATAACATGACACTAATTATTTTCAATTATTAACAATTAAAAACTCATATTTTAATCCAATATTTACTCAAATTCCATCCAAACATCTCTCCATATGTTATAGATTTCATATTTGGTTCATAATATCCATCAAAGAGGTCTTAAGGTATTAAGAAATAGATACTTTCCAAAGAAGAGGAACAGTTTTTAATTTCACGTTTTAGTTTTATTTCTTATTACATATCCATGGAATAATATTAAACCATGATAAAATAATAATAAACGTATAACAAATATAATTATATGGTATTATGTTAGTGTAATAACCAATATCCATATCCAACCTCCATCAAATTGGAATGTAATCCATTGTTTTTTTGTACGACGAGCTTCTACCTCGCAGACCGATGTAATTCATTTTCTCTCACTAACTATAACAAGTTGTTTTAATAATTGAATTAATTACTATATATTATATTCATGAAATAATTATCATGTTAAAATAAAATATATAATTTATCTTCTTACCATTCCATTCACTAAAAATGATAATTTCGTTTGTGCGTACGTCTAGACTACCACCTCTACAAAACATTGTGATTCGTTTTTCATAACCACATCACATAGATGAAGTATATAATAACATTTACAGAATTAATATTATATTTAGGAAATCATGGTCATTTTTAATGATAAATTAATACTTATCTTCTTCTAATCATTATTGATGAAAGAATTGAAAATGTTACTCAATAGTATGTATGACCTACCATGTCCATAATTGTAATGTAGTTCAATTTTCATAACTCTAATTAATTTTTTAATTAAAATTTATAATTTATGTATAAAAATTATAATAATTTCATGAGTATTATTTTGTAAATGGTGGAAAATTAACTCTTTGACCATAATTAACCTATTAAAGTCAGTTGGACCTTACGAAGCGAATATCGTCAAAACATCCAACATGAACATAAATGATTATATGACTATTATAACATGGTAATAAGTGAGATAAATGGAATAATAAGATTTATAAATATTCTTAATAAAGAAAATAATTATCATATGACTATTATTTATGAATATAAAGAATATACATGATGATTCTGACTCATGGTAAGAGACATTTTGTTAATAATTATCTTTTAAAGTTTCCCTTAAAACCCTCTTTTCCTTCCATATAAGTATTTATAAAGTTATTGCTATATTAATATAGAAATAAAATAATTATAGAGGTAATATTATGTCTATTTTAACTATATTTATAATAATTTCAAAAGGAATATTTTTACAAAATGTTTTAACATTCTTTACCCAAGACAAATGGAATGTTCTCTTTTAACGTATATGGAAACAATTATACTTTCCATCACAATAATTGTTTTTTAATTCTTGGATTGAATTATAATAATTCTGGTTTAATTTTGATTAAACCCCCCAATACATTTGTTTAGGTAATTTTAGTTTTGGAAATTGATTTTTAAAGGAAAGGAATATATCAATATTTGAAAATGTTTTCGTATGGGTGTAAATAATATTTTTTTCAATGGAATATTTCATATATTGTGATTATGTTTTTATCCATGGGTGTTTTTTATGAGTATTGGTGGTTCCATTATATTAAAATTGAGGGTGATAATGTTATATCTCTCTAATGCATCGGGCAAAGGGGTAGATTTAGTTGATTTGGTTTCTCCTAGAAGATTATGAAAATATACTACGATGGTTATTCCAAATATGGTACAAAGTCAAATGATTAGGTTTCTCCAAAGGTATTATAGAAATATACTACAATTTTTACTCCAATTATAACCATGATGTTTAATTAATGTTTAAATTTGATGGTTACCCTAATTATAACCTAGATGGTTATTCCATATGTACATAAGGGTGGTATGAAAATGATCCATATAAGATTTATCAATGCTTTATATGGGTTTTTATGGAAATGCAATGATTTAAAAATTTAAAACAAAGTATTTTATACTTCATAAGGTTAAAAATAATAAAAAAAATTATAAACAATATTATGAGTTTTTCATGATTTAATTGAAACCATTATGAGTTTTCTTTTTTCCTTTAATTTTTTATGAAATTATTTATGAAAATATTTGGGCATATAATGCGTTTTAGTGGGTAATAAAATTTTTATTTTGAGAATAGAGTTTATATTTAAAAGTAAATTTATTATATGTATTCATAGACTAACGATTTATTCCATTCTTTTTATGTCCCTTACTATAGTTTTTATTCTCATCCCGTGTTTAAAAAAAGCATAGGTTTTAATGAAGGGTAATGGTATTGAATAAGTAATGTTTATTGTTTGGAATATTTTTAATAGAAATAAATAATTATTTATTTTAAATTCTTTATATTGTGAAAAAATGATATTGATCTTTAGTTTCCACATTCTTAAATATGGTTTTTATGTATGATTTATGACATAATTACCTAAAAAACTAAACATAAAATATATCTAGAAATGAAAGAATGTTAATTATAGATTAAATTCACTAGAATATGTAATGTTTATGTTAGGGTCCTTACTATTGGTATTATAGTATATTTTAGATAAATTTAGATGTTATGATGTCATTTTAAGACAAATTAAAACTCCTCTATGACTAGAATATGTACTTTTCAAGGATGGGTCCACGTAGATAGAATCAGAGTAGGTTTTATATAAATTTAGAGATTAGGATGTAAATTAATGATAAGTTAAAATTCAACTATAACTATATAGGAAAACATGTTAGGATGAATTAGGGTTATTTTGGAAGAATATAAAGGAGTTTAGGATTCCATGGTTTATATTATATTAGTTTTAATCATCCTCATAAGACAATTTATTGTGATTTTATTGATATACTCACTCTAAAATTTATTGTTTTTAGAAAATGGATGAATCCAACATTCCCCACTGTAACGACGACTATGAAGGAAAATGTTGCGGCTTTCTGAATCAGAAAAAAATTAAATTGGAGTTGTATTGAAAAATTTTGTGGTGGTTCTTAACTATCTATCACAAGTTATGATAAACCAAATGAGCCTAGGTGAGTTACCTAACTCTTAAAATAATTTATAAATGAATATCCATGGATTTTTAGTTGATAATGGTCATAAAGGTAAAAATATTTAATGCCTATGTTTCATGAATGGGGAATAAGCACAATAGAAAATTTCTTAAAAGAATGAGAAGATGATTTGTGTGTAGAAAAGGAATAAATAATGAAATAACTTTCCAAGGTAAAAGGAATATCTTAGTTAACACAATTAATAGTACTAATGTTCTTCCAAATGAATCCATTGAATTATTTAAATGTGTGATGTATGGGAATTATGAAAATTAATTTCCTATGGAGAATACTCAAGAACAATTTGAAACATAGGTCTTATTATCACGCAACCAAGAGAGGGGTATAAAATGAGTTCTAATAAATGACTATGTTTGAAACACTAAAATACTAAATTTTTTCATAATTCCTTTTAGAAATGTTGTTAGGATGGAATGTGATCCAGTTTAGCCTCAAAGTTTCACCCTTATAGGAGCCCATTCGTATGTAGATATTAGTGGGGATCTAAATCAAGAAACAATTGTATCATTAGGGTTAACTGAGGAAATTTTCCATTAGGTTTCATTATCATTATCATTTAAAAAATATGTATCTAAAAAATTTATGGGGAATATATTAATGAGTGATGTTTATATCCATCTTCTTAGGTGAATGTCATATTTTTCATCAAGTGACGGTAAAGGAACTCGAGTTTTGTTATAGTTAAATTATAGTGAAGGTGGAGGATGTCTCATGAGAGGGCCAAAACATTATGGATATTTACATCTTGAAATGGGGTAGATAAGCATGTGGTTTATAATCTTGTGGTAGGAAATTGTATAGGATTTTTTTAATTTCATATATTAAGGATAATGTGTCATGTAGTTTAACATCATGCAACTAGGATATGTGTTGTAAATTTTAGCATCTTGTAACAAATAAATATAAACTAACATGAACAACATCCAACCAATTAATGAAATATGATTCATGACATGGTAACATAGATAATTTTTGATCATATAGGACCTTTTAAAGGGTTGAAATTGGGGAATAATTAACTATCACTTTTTCTATAACCCTTTGCTTCTATAATAATTGGGTGGATTTTATCAGGGGACTATTATAAGGCCTGTCGGTTTTTTCTGTTTTCCATTTTTGCACTTAAGTTATACCATGGATTAGGGGTGATTTTTATGGTGTAATAAAGAATTTGGGTTAGTAATTTCTCTACATCTTTTCAATATGAGAGGCATTTTGGAATCATTCCTTTGGTAGTTTAGGGTGATTATAGTCAAATCGGGTTGGAAAACAATTCAGATTTGTAAGTGCGTATAATTTCATACAGTATAATTTCACGATACATGGACCAAGGTTTCTAGTTTAAGTATGTAGATCATAGAACCACAGAATGGGATATTCCAGGTAGGATTATATGTTGTGGTATGGAGAATGAGTCTGACATAAATTAAGGGCATAGGAGGCCTTGTAACAAACAATCATCTCCAAAACAAGTTTCAAACATTTTATGGTCATGATGTATTGACTAAGGATACTATTATAAGGACATATATCTTAGAAAATTTAGAGACTAATTCATGTTATAGGGGTAATTATTATCCAATCATGGGGATAGATCCAAGGAGTCCAAATAACATAGAAGTTTTCACAAAGTTTGATTTCTCAATTCATAGACAATTTCTATTTATGAGTTATAACTACATAGTGTCAAAACAGGAACCAATTCTTAATATTTATTAATGAATTATGAAAACAAAAAATCAGATATGGATATTCTTAGAGGTATTATTGATATAGGATATCAAATCATCACTATATATCCCACTAAATAGGGAATCAAACCACACATAGTTCTGGGAGGTGGCGTGGTAACGAACCATCACCAAAAGGTGAAATCCTATCATGTGAGTATGTGATGGAAGGGGGAATTAGAAAATAAATCACAACATTAAATGAAAATAATATGTGGGTGATTTAACATAGTATAATGTTATGAGGTGTGGACCAAAAGAATAATAGATTATGGTTGTAGATCTCAAATCAAAAAGGGAATCCTAGATAGGTTCTTCTATTGTAGGAGAGATAACTAAATCAACAAGAAAGGAGGTACAAGGAGAAATCGTTCCAAATAAAAATCTCCAAGAAAAGTTACACATATTTTATGGTCATGATTCTTGAAAAATAAGGTGTCTCAGTGCATCTAGACCATGTGGTTCTAGACCCTACCATGTCTCCTAAGCCCGTGTGATCTATACTTGGTATAGGAAACAAATAATTTTAAGGATAACCTCATGTCACATTGGTATGAGAAATGGTTGAAAATAAAAGTTATGTTATGATAGTCCCAAAAACATCAACATGTTTAATCAATATCTAAGAATTCATTGAGGGGTAATACCTAGGGAGTAAAAACTCCACTATAACAAAGAGTGGTGGATGGAATGTAAATTAGGACTTATAAGATAAGAACCAAATAGGTGAGTTAACAATGGTTGATAAATTCTTATTGAAAATGTTAAAAATTGAGTTTTAAAAAACATCAATAATGAATGGATAGACAAAATATAGCATCAACTATTTACCATGTTCAAAACATGGGAACGGCATCTACTGTAAGAGATATTTCAGGGAGCATACCTAGGATGGGGTGTCAGCTAGTTTTTTTTGAACCATCTCTGTTAGGGTAGGATATTTGGATTTGTATGTTATTTAGGATTTAAATTGTGGTAGACTCAAATATTGGAGATCAGTTTGGGTAAATTTTTATAATAATTCACATTCAATGTTCTAAGATATTGTGCATTTGAGCACACTAAAGGGCTTATGTGTGAGTGAGAATCGAACCCATTATCGATGGTGTAGGTATTGATGTAGGTTATTGACTGGGTTAGACCTATGATATGGTATCTAGGTGTATCTACATATCTCATTTAACTATTAATAAATCCTAACAAATCTCTATAAGGTGGTATGGTAAATAACCAACACCGATGTTTAAGGTTCTCTGAAGAGATGGGTAAAGTATCATACTATATTATGTCACACAATAGAGAAAAATATCATCCAGTTTAATATATTTAGGTAATTATGTTGGAAAATTATTTTTATGTCATATGCTATAGAAAATTTTTCAAATAGTTTAATATCTGGGTATAAGGTGGTTTCCTACAGTTAAAATAATTTAACCAAAAAAATTGGGATTTTCTAGGTGTATTAGACACCAATGGTAACCTGAACCAAATGTATGAGGATCCAAGTTCTCAGCATGTCAAAATTTAAATTTATTATAGGGTCACATACTCAGGTTCAAGGCATTGTCCATGGGTTTTTGGAAGTTTAAGGCCATATTTATTGGACGACATATGGGTGTATGATTAGTTTGAGTTCATGGAGCTCAAAATGAAAGGGGGATATTCTAGAATGGTTTTTTTCATGTCAGGATTTTAAATCTAATGTTAATATAGGTATAATGATGATTTTAACCAAAAACCTTATATGGGGTGAGTTGAACATAGTGTAAACTCATGATTCTTTGACCATGTGTGATGATGATATATCTTTTCCATCCATTAATAATGAAACATACAAGAATAAGGGACTCAAGGAATGAATGTTAGTAAAGATATTCTCACATGGGGGTAAGAACATGATGATTTTTACAATATTGGGGTTTTGGTGTCCCAATGTGTACTGTGGAATGGGAATTATAGAAAAAAAAATTCTAGGGTCCAATGTGGATGGATGCCAACATCAAATTTGGGGAAGGTTCTACCCTCTCAGGTGAGGATGAAGATATGATTTTATAGTTTAAAATATTGTATAGGAAGGTTCCATATGTGTTGTTTATTATCATGAAACAAAGTCCATGGTTTATAGTCTCATAAATTTACAGATTTTTTATTGGGGGGTTGTTTCTACTAGATTAAGATATTCAAGATTAGAATAATCAGTTTTTACCAATTTATGGTTCTAGATATTAGACAAAAGTGTTTGTGTCCCTATGAATTTTTTTGACATGGAAGAGTATTAACATGATGTTAAAAAATGGACAAGGAGTACCTGTGCCACATGAAAACATCTATGAGAAATGTTTCACATCATTTATGTTCATGATACTTGGATAAATGTTTTCTTACATTTTAATATTGCCTTACTTGGATATTTTCTTGTCGTTTAACATACTGCGATTGAGATGAGTTAATACCGTTAATTCTGGTCATATATCATTGAAAAAATATTTTCATGCAGTTTAAGGTCTTGATTGTTAGACCAGGGGGATGAAACCATTTTAAGGATTTTGAGCTTGGAACATGGGTTTTGTTTAGGATAAGTTTTTATGGAAAAAATCTAGAGATATCCCAATATGAATATAGGGATAATAAGGCTTCACACCAAATAGTTATCTCTGAAATAAGTTACACATAGTTTAAGGTCATAAAGGCTTGTAATTAATATAACTTTCCACTATGTAAAAACATTTTTTATTAACCATATTGGGGAATACATTATAAAGAAACCTAATACCATGTGATTCTTGCTTCATTTAGGAATCAATGAGTGGCGAGGAGTCTCCCCTTGTCACGTGGGAGCTCACAACAATAAGAAAATAGAAGCTGATTTGGGAGGGTTCCAATGAGACCAAATATATTAATCAACATTCATGAATTCATGGGTAAATAACATCAAGGGTGTTAAGACTCCACTGGAATAAAGGGAGTTTGAAATAAGGTAAATCATGACTTCCAAAAAATATACCATGAAAGGAGGGTGATTGACGTGTAAGAAATTACTATTTATGATATTTGAAACATAGGCTCCAAAATCTCTAGTTAATTATGGTGTGATAAAATGTTTGATTGATTATTGGCCCTATATGAAACATTTTAGTCATCATTTTTTACATTATATCCCTAATATCATGTACCCATGATGGGATTTGAGTTAGTTTTTCAAATCAACAGTGTCGTAAGAGGAGCCTGTTCATACTCGGATGATGATGAGGATCCAGACAGAGGAATTCAAGAAGTGTGAGAGTAAAGGTGGTGTGTAGTTCTAGGGAGAATTAGAACAATCTAGAAGTTACCCCACCACACAGATCAACACACTTATCATTTATATTTGTGATTGATATATTCCCAAGTGGTGTAACCGTGAAATAGATCATTGGTTTGGAAAACCTAGATTATGAGATCTTAGTGTCCCTATATATACCATTAGGAATGGTAATAAAGACATACATAGTTTTCATTGGTGGTTTGGTAGCATACTTTCATAGTTAAGGGACCAACCTCTCGATTTTGGGTTCAATGTATCACATAATTTAATGTCATGTGATAGGAACATGAATTCCATATTTTTAACATATTATGGTATAGATGGTTCCCTTACGTTATACTTTATATTACTAGTAATTTTTCATAAAGATTTACATCATGTGACTAAAATGAGTGGTAATGAGTCACAATTATACCGCTTGAGGAACTAGGACTTAGTAAGAGGTGTTATATCCTCCCCATTCATGTTTATCCATGATTATGAACCATTGGAGTAGATATTATAATTTATGTAAGGTCCTTAACATTTGGGTTCAATATTATTTAAGTTATTCCCACATATCACCAGTGTCCAAAGTGGTAATACCATATTTCCCTGAAGAAGAGAGTATAGGTGGACCTTTTGGTTGAATGCATATGTGACTATATTCTTATGAAATTCCAGGTTATGAAGTTCTTGGATCCTAATTTCTTTGAGGGATTCTAACTCATCCAGATTAAGTTTATATATCATATCCAATTTTTTAACATAAATTGATATTTATTGGATAAGATCTAAACCTATACACATAGAATCACCTATATCCCATACACAAGGTAGCATGGAGTCGCCTATGTGGAATTTCCAATCATCGTCTAATAGCCCTATATAAAATTAGAGTTTTTTTAGGCCAACTATCCTTGTTTTGGATCACCATATTTTCATGGATATTTGAGATTATTTTTTCAAACACCTAAATCTACGTATTAACCTATGTGTGAAAGCAGTAAGTGTGATTGGACAAGATTTTGTACTTGGTGTACAACTACTTTATCATTCAAACTAAAAAATTTGTGTCGTTTTTCATGATGATAGGGGAGGGATCCTGAATAGATATATGATATGTGATTTCTCTAAATTAATCAAATATTGGGTATTTACTTCCTTGAGAGGGATGGATTCTTACCATACAGGGAATAATATGGTGACAGTTAAAATGAACCCACGTTCTCAAGTTGTTTTTGGTGGGTAGGGGCCTACCATGTCTAGTAACCATATTGAAATGGCTATGAGTACCTAGTTACATGGATAAGATTTGGAATATAATGCATGAATATGGAATGAATCTATCATTCATGATTCTACTTGGTGAACTCAATTCATTCATGAACCATGGTGGACCAAAATTACCCTAATATCTAAATATGATGGTAGAGCGTCAATCATGTTTGATGGTCCCTACATGACCTGACTTGGGTCACTTGAAATACATGAGTAATATTCTTTCATTGGATGAAATGATGAAGGATTCCATTGAAACCCCATATTTAGTGGATCTTCTCTCAGTTGGGGATTTCTCAGACGTTAAATTTTACTACAAACTTACAAACCCACTCAAACTCAGCTCAGGTGGTTGGGAGGGTCCCATGTTGGAGGTACTAAATGAATATATTCATTCAATTGGTTAATTATTTGGCTACTAATTAATTGTTTAGTCCTGCTTCAAGAAGTGAAAGTGTCTATATAGTTCACATGTCAGTCCTTATTGCCAGAATTGAAAAGGGTAATGACTATCCTCTTGGACATGTGAGTGAAAATGTCATCTTCCCTGGTCTATAAAAGGGATTCATCGAAGCTTTCTAAGGTATCATCTTAGTCATTATAGAATTGTGAAACATAATTCACCATTGGATAGTAATGAAACTTGGACACAATCTCTCGAGTTCTCTCCATCAAGGGGGGAAGTTCATGTATCCTGACGATGTATACACTGTTTATCTCCTTGATGACTAGTTTTTAGTTTCACATCACGTCAATTTAAGTAACTTATATCAAGAAATCTAACATGAGACTAGTGATAATAGATTTTTAATAAACCTTATTTTTAGTGAATCTATCTAAAAATGGAAATTGGTAAAGAAATAGGTCTTTCATAGGATTGATGAAGACATTCCCAAAGCCCACCATATTGAGTTTGGGGTTATTGAGCCTTTTCCTGGTCAAGCTTCCCAAGAGGTACTATCGAAGTAAATCGTATATTATGATGTGTATTGATTAATTTAGAGGATACAATCAAGCGGTATTTAGACATCTTGGGGAAGTGACATGGGGTTTTGATGCACTTCTAGGAAATCTTCCACTACTTGGCCCCTGATATATTTCTATGGAACAAAGATGATATCGAACTACTATAGAATTAATACCCATTTTGTTAATCCTACAATCAGTATGGGGGGGTTGAAAATTAATTTAATCATATTTAAATGGGAAACCAGTTGTATATCAAGGTTTTGTAAGTAGTTCTATAATTAATGAACCATGAAGACCAAGGCAAAGAAGCTCTTCTCGATGTGAGAATATCGAGTAGTATAAGGATTAGGATTTATAGGTTTTTATCCCTCCCTTAATTGTTTATATAATCTATAAGTGAACCAAGGGACCATTTCAGACTAGTCATCTAAATTACCATAGGTTTTCCATGTATTAGTGGTTATAGGACCAATGTATGTAGTTGATACAGCTTGATGTCCTCAAATGTTATCTGGAAGACTTTATCCCACTAATAAATAGTGAAATTATTCATGATCCTTTAAAAGGGATAACACATACCATAAAAATTCATGATGAATCAAAAAAATTGTTCATTTGGTCTTGGAGACATCATAACTATAGGATTTTGTGAGTATGAGGCATTTCATTTATAACATAAATCTTCACTAGATTGATTTTTTTCCTCTCTATCCGATGAAAAAGTTGAAAAATTCCCAGAGGTGATGTTGAATGCAGACATCATGGTATTTATCCTTATGTGATGGGTTAGAAGAAATTATAACATATTATTTATTTTTTTAACATGTTCTTGTAATGGGTGTAATTTTACTATAAAATCATCCACATAAAATTACACTAATGTTTATAGGAGTAACATAATGTTTTGGTTCATGGAATGCTAGAATTTAGATCCCACATTTATAAAATTTAAAACAAATTGATCATTAACAAAAGGTTACTTAAGTCACCATAAAATTGGTGGATTCTTCTACCATAAGTATCTACTATATTTGATTATAATCAAAATACCCATCCATGAAGGGCATGGTCAAGAAACCAAAAATTTCTTCAATTATAAGATTTGACACTAGAAGGGGAATATCATCCTCTGGGAAATGATGACTTTTTTGTCTTGGATGTTTATATTGAATATGATATTTCAATTATTATTTTTAATTGAGGAAATGTTGGTCATAAATTTTGGGTGTTAGACTTCCTAGGAAATATTTAACTTGACAAACTTGCCAAATTCATTCTGATCGATAGACCCATGGAAATGGTGAATCATCCTAGGAGCCTATTTGAACTCATAGTGTCCCAAAGGGAAGCCAAGGTGGATAATCATGACATTGAGATTAATCTATGGATTTTCCTTATAGTTCCAAGGGAACACATCTTGGGGATACATTGAAAAATCGACATATTTTTTCTACTCTACTAGAGATAGTACATTGATTATCATCACCATCCTCAGATATTCTTTGGTGCCTTGATTCACCTAGATCAATTCATAAAAACTAGTAGATCCATACTCTTTAAAGTTTGTATAAGATTCATCCAAATACTCATTTCCATTTAAATGATAAGGACTAGAGGAAAGGGGTGACTCCCCTACAAATTGAGACTACATATTGGTATTTCAATCTACTTTGGAAGTGGTTTCATCCTCATGGAATGCTTCCAACTCTATATAGACGATGGTAAAACTTATGATATTCAAATCCAATATGGTTTCCAATGTATATATTCAAATTTTATGTCAAAACAGTGATGACATGTTAACCTTCAGTCGGTTATCCCTTCTTTTTAGAAGGTATGGTGTTTTCATAGGTCAGTAACCTAGGTAATAATCTATTGGTACTCAATAGAAGTAGGAATTTTTAGATTTAATCAAACATTCTCTATGTATTAATAATATGTAATATTTTATAATTATTTCTTCCGGGGGACTTCTAAACAACAATCATGATCTAGTTTTTCTAGCTCCAACTAGTCGACTGGAAGGATGGTGCAATCAGACAAATTTACTCAAAGGTATGATAAGTTGTATGTTAAATCATTTAGGGAATTGTTATAGAAAACCCCATCATTCTGGACATGCTTCACTCCCTTTTATATTACCCAAAATCTCTGTAGTTTTAATTAAAGGTGTTGAGGGGATCATCATCACCAGGGGTACCACTACTCGATCATTGAAAGAGTATTTGAGGCACTGATGGTATAAAGAGGGGACCACTACAAATAGATGAATATAGGGAATTATTAATAAATAGTTATATGAAATTTACTATGATACAATCATGAATGAAATGTTTTCAACCAATTCAATTGAACAAGTTCTCTCTCTGAATCATGATGTGTGGATGCTGCTCTCATTTTTCATACCCCTAAATTTTTAGTTTATTGGGTGTTATATTTTCTTCCATAATCCCGATATTATGGATTCTTTGAGTTGGGAAATGATTGATCTTTTATCCAATGTCTACTAATAAATGAAATATTTCTATGATATTATACCAAGCGATAAAATATAGTGATTGTATGGGTCCTCAAAAAGAGGAACCTTCGTCTTCCATGGAAAATAACAAAATTCTTTTGAATTTTTCCTATTTGGAATCCTCTTACTAATAGTCCTTAGTGGTGGATACTTCAATATCAAGATACTATGATATATTAAAGACCTTTTTTAAAGCCTCACACAACACTTTTGTTAGGTAGAGTGCATCAACGATAGATAATATCACTTGAATACTTGTGAGGTGGTTCGACACAACATACATTTGAGTAAAGGGATTATTTCTACCATTTTAGAGACAATATTTTATATGTATAATTGTATAAAAAAATGGATTATGTATTGGGGTATGGATTTTTCACTCTGTGTTATTTTTTTGGATGGATTAGGCTAAGAATAAGAAGGTTGAGATTTGGCCTTGTTTAATTATGGAAGAGCTCTTAGGTACTATGATTAGGTCGCATAATCAACCAATCTAGTTGGTTGTAGAGGTTTACAAGATTATTTGGACTTTGATTACATTCCTTACTATGACTTAAGTGAGTATTTGTGTTTATATTTAGTGGAATTAATAGTTACATCTACTGTACCATCTCAGCTATCATTTATTCCATCATGGAGCCTATACCCACTTTTATGGCATCAACCAGAGGTGATTGAACTGGCAACATGGAATTTATCATTGCTTGAAGATTTAGTAATAACCACCATCAGTAAAATATTGATTGAGAATAAGTACCATTCTTCATTGAATTAGTAATACTATATGAGATGGACTTTAGAGACTTCATTTAATTTTGGGGGCATGAAGTTTACAAGAGTGAAAGATGGTTTTGGTACTAGCTGAGGACTTTGATTTCAATGGTACCATCAACACCTATTTCTATAAAAAAAATGGGAAGTTATGATGTTGATTTGGTAGTTGGGGATAATGAGAAAACCATAGGAGACTCTATTATATTCAACTATCTTCATATAATTTTGTCATTGTGATTGATCATCTTATGATCTAGCCAGCTGTGATACATCTCCATACCTCATCTAGGTAATTACATCCACTCATTATAGTCTTCTTCTTCACTATCATTTGTGGAAAATACATTTTCTACCCATGTTGGGATATTACCCAACTCGATCGGGTTGTGAACTACCTGGTCTTAGAGTCAATCATTGCAGACTAATAACTATTTGATGACCTTTTCCAGGAAACTATAGTTTGGGAAGTATTCGATATAATTTGTGAATCTAGACTCTTAGGGTCTCATGGATTCAGAAAATTCCAGGAGGTTCTATTTAATGAAATAGATTAAGTACCCTAAGTAATTTGCTTCATTGAATAATAAAATAGGGTTCTTATTCTATGTGAACAAAATCCTTTTCACCTAGCATTGATAGGGACATGGGAAGAATTCTCATGATGGGGATACACTTGGTGAGGTCGATCATGTAGAGATACAAAAAATAAAGACTGGATATAGGACCTAAGTCTATAAAATAATCGATGGTTATCCCTTCATTAGATTCCACATGTGAGAAAGAATAGGTAATGCATGTGACCATTTCTTGGTCATGTGTAAGGTTTCCTCCATGAACCAATTACTTTCAGTGAATTCCCTAAATCCTTCAGGATATCATAGGGAGTTGAGTTGTAGGACCATATTATATTAGGAATTCACTACCCACAAACTCAATAGTTGATCCTAGGAAGGAAACATATCAAGGTAATATGAAATCCCCTTCCATGTGGTAATGAAGTAACTAACTATCTCATTTGACCTCTTCCTATGTTTGTAGAGGTCATCGATATTGTTCTTACACACAATGGAGGTAAACTGGTAGATAAAATTTATATAGAGATATTCCCAAATGGTAAACAATCCGGTTTTATCTAACTATACTAAACACAAGATATACCCTTCATGGTCTGGATGAAACATTGGTGCTTGGTATATTACAATTTCTATTGGGTCCCTAGTATTGGGTAGAATCATGAGGAAATGGGACGAGATGTTGTAGAGGATCACCAGTTCCATTAAATGGGTTGAAAATAAGATTTATAAATTCCTAGAGTGGTTTAATGTGGTCCATCCATACCAGATATGGCTTCCCATATAGTAGTATTGAACCTTTTTGTGTCTATAAATCCCCAATAAAGGTATTGATATCAAATATCACATCATCATAGTGAGGGATAGTAGATACCAACACAACGGTCATCCTACTAGCTTGTGAGGCGAAGTAGTCATGGTCGAATGGTGAGATTTCACATTACTCTGGTAGGGTAGATAAGGTATACCTTAGTCTTTTTTCAGATCCACCAACATATACCTATATGGTATGTATGGGATCTCCCACCTCAGTTTTCAATGTCTATACAAGAAGGATTGGATATTCTTCTTGAGGATGGGTGTGGTCCCCTCAGAAATTTTATTACTCTTGGTTCTACTCATTTAGTATTTCATAAGTGAGGTTCTTAAATCCATCAAGATCCTAGAGAAATAAGGTTATCCTGTCTTCTAATTTGTTTTCGTGAATATATACATGTGGGAAAATAGGATCAACAACCCATTTACCTTTATATAAATTTCAATTAGAAGGTTGAAGAACCATATTGTTGGGCCTTCTAATGACCAATGTTTATCACTACTAACTACTACACGTGCCTACCAAAAGAACTTAAAGAATTTGTGTCTCTCTTTAGGGTGGATCCTCTCTATACCCCATAATCTATCAATCTTTCATTCTATAATCATACATAGTATTTATCATTATTAAATTCATTGTGATAATGATTATAGAGGAACTTTCACCATGATAGGGTGGGTTAGAATGATGGTCTTGCTGTCATCATAATAGGGTGATGAAATTAATGGTAAAGTATTTCCCCTATTCCCAAATCTATACATGGGTAGATAACGATTTACTAATAAGTTAAAGATTAGTTAGACTTGTTATGTAGGATCTCTAAATGATTTATTGGTATATATATAATATCTGGAACATGCCCACTCGGAGTGCTACAATTTCCACAATCTAACACTACTACTGGATGGAATTGAGATAACTAGGACTTCCTGGGTAGGCTATCTAATGATCTCATAGGTTGTTAAATGCCTCCCATATATATTAGAAGAGGCATACCAAATGTTCCTCGGAAAGAAACTATGGGATGGTGAACCACATGGTGGTATGTTTCTAAAACATGACTCATAGTAGGATGGTGGGAAGGATCCCCCAAAATATATCCTCCAGATCATTTTTTAGAGGTTAATATTTATATTGATCAATATAATATCCAATCTATGATGGTTGGGAAAATGGTAGTGGAAGTGATGAAGACCTACTCTGATGTTGTTTTAATGGATGTTGGTGCACCACATGGGTCAACCTTCCCTAAAATGATAGATTCTTTTATAAAGGTGGAACAACTTCATTATCATATCCATGTGAGATGGATTATCCCTGACCAATTGTAAAATAGGATGGGTTCCATACATGTACGTCTTAATATAATGATTAACTTTGTCTTAGGGTTTCAATATAGACACTATAATCTCCCATACTTCAAAGGAGGTAGTATAGAGAAGGAAAAATAATGGAGTACATATGAGTTTCAAAAAGAGTACCTTTAAGGAATAAAATTCATCCTCTACCTAAAATTACATATAGATTTATATTGACAACTTATGTATCTTGGCCTCTGGAATTTTATCCTCTAGTGATGGGATCTTTCCCCCATATCTAGTGGTAGATATAGAGGTTTTGTACATCAATTCATCTATCACCTCCCATTCTAAGAGGTCAATTGTAATGTGATTTTTCCACATTCAGGCCTCTATCATTATAGGAGTTACCTAAGTTATAGCTTATGAGGGTCAAAAGGATTTATTCTATGCACTCTATAACTAGTGCCACTGTTAGGGCCCCAATGATGGTTGTCTGTTCTTCTACCCTGGGATGGATATTTAAGGATGGAAAAGTATTTTCTATAGTTATGTCATTTATGTCATCCAATGGTGTTGCAGAAAGGATAACTGGAGTAAAATTATTCATCATGGGATGGACCATGATAGTTTATAGTGGTTCCCATGATGAGGAGAGTCAACACAACCTACCAGGTAGGAAACTGTAGTCTTGATCCCAATTGGGTAAAGACATTTCACCATGTTTTGGTTGTGAGGTAATGATGTGGTCAGGTGTGGAACGGGATACTAGAGCTATTATAGATTCCTCATGTTAGGAAGACCAAGGGGAATATACTAAATGTTAGTGTCATGCATTCTGGAATGGGGATAGTGTGGAAGGAATTGTATCATTTTTCTCATTTTCTTATAGATCCGGATGGTTTTTTCGGTGTGGTAAGTTGGGTTCCCTCTTAGGTGAATCTCAGGTAGATCTTGAGATTGGAACGACATGTATATCCCTAACCTCATATGTGTAGGGGAGTGATATATCCAAATGTTTTTAGGAGAGCCTCCTAAAATGGTTCACCATAGTGAGGGGGTATTTCCAATTGTGCATCTTTTGAGTGTGGTGGTGTTGGCATGGTGATCCAGCATCTAGTCCATGTCGAGAAACATAACTATTCATAATGAAACCTCATTTCTCATATCGATGAACAAGGGAATTGAACAACATCCTCTACATGAGATCAAAGGGTGGATATTGAGAAGGCACCCAAAAGCTGTAGGAGAGGTAGCTATTGTGATAGATTCAAGTTCATGTAAGATTGTCACACCATCAATTCTCCTACCCCCATTCCTATTGGTAGTGGGTCATTGAGAGTTTTCTAGTACTTATTTCCTATATTATATGCAAAATGAACCACTAGTATATATCCTATGAATGTGATGTCTAATGTTACCAAAAATACTTAACCTCTCTAAGGTGGTAAATGGATTCATGTTGATGATGTCTTAGATGATGGATAATTGTTGTTATTGATCTAATCACTATTGAATGGGAATATATTCACATATAGATTACCATTTTTTCCAATACTTATTTGGGATTTTCATTGGGATATCTTTTTTCCCATTTTTTGAGTTTCCTACATCCTTGGACGGGTCACAACTACTCTGATGTGGTCTCCCTACATTCCCACATACCATAGGTTGCTGACCACTATCATCGTGATTGATGATATTGGCTCTATGGTTGAAATGTAATGATTAGATGTCCACTCCTACTTCCATGGATCCCCCCTTGGAGTTTTTTTTTCATTTCCATGTCTACCTTTTAGATTTTAGTCATATAATTGAATCTTATTCCTATTTCCATCTTGATGTAGACAACAGTTAATTATAGTGGTTTCAGTCAAAATAGGGTAGATATCGGTGGTTGGAGAAGATGATCACATTAGACTGTCTGAATATATATGCACATATGGTGTATTAGGATTATGTAAATGCTTTCCTATTTATGAGTTGAAAAAATATCATGTATGATTTATCTTAGGTGTATGACCCATCGCATCTCATATTCATTACAGATAAACTTTCCCAGGGATGTAAGTAATCCTAGGTTCGATACATTGGTTATACTATACAATGAGGATAAGGAGACTCATATTTATTATGTGTTACATGAAGAATCTTGCATTTATCATTCCATGAAACATATGTTTGTCACATAATTATTCTTTAATCATTACCTCCATTATCTCTTGCTCATCACGCATGGTAAAGATTCAGATATATCAAGAGGGTTCTCAAGATTAAAGTCTTCTTAATATTTTATCATAGGATTAGGATTTATAGGAATATTATAACATGTTTAAAGTCTTGTGGGGTTATTTTACATATAAAATTTTCATGTACTGGTAAAAATATAGTTTAACATTTTATGGTGGTGTAGAAGTCTTATGGGAACCTCATGTTTGGGAGGTATGGGACTATGTGTGTTCCCAAGGGTAATGATCACACATTTTTTTATCACCACAAAGTGTGAGATAGAAATTTTATGGTGATGTAGGTATTAAACCTAATGGAGGAATTATATGTAACCTATAAGGAGAGAGGGATCAAAACCCAAATTGTTCAACTACACAGATTAAGTTCATTCCATGGGACCAGTCCATTTAGGGGAGTTTCATGTATTAAGTATTCTTGTTTTATAAATGTAGTGAAAATAAGGTATATTGTGGGTATTATTCATGGATTATTTCCAAATAATAGAGTTCCATCCCATACCTATCACATGAAGATTCTTATGTTCATCAGACATGGTATGTCAACTTTTTAATGTCATTTTTTATGGATATTTTTATGTAGTTTAACATTATGTGACAAGGATTTTGGTTTCATGTCATTTAAAGTCACAAATCTAAATTTCTATTTGGACTTACACATGGGGAATCCCATTTCCAATTAATCTAATATGGGAGGTGGACATGTAAATCAAAAAAACCTACTTTAAAGGAAACTTGAGCACTTAACATTCATAGAACTATGTTTGGAGAAAGGAGTAATTTGGATAGGGACTCAAAAGTGGGTTTTGTAAAGGTCATGGGGTTCTTCAATGTGATTTATTCATGAATCATGGATTCTATACCTATGGATGGTGTCTTGGTCTCTATGGGAGGGGATTAACAAAATATGGATGCTTTGTAGAGCACTATAGGTCATGACACATATATCGCTAGCGTAAATGGTGTGATAATTCAAAAAAATTACCTCCACCATAAACCTATGTTCTAAAGGACTCATGGAAGGTCACTGGAGAATGATGTATACATTTAGGTATATATATTATTCATGTCATGTGAAAGATGGTGTATCAAAAACTACTATATTTTAATGGATGTAGGAAGTTCATATCCCCCTTAAATGATGGGTGAATATAGGTATTTATATGTTCCATGTAGTTTGTGATATATATTTCACAAAATATTACCATCTTCATGTTAGATGATGTTTAGCAGTGATTTGACATCATTTAATAAACCCTGTCCTTTTTTTAAGAATTATTATTTCATGAATCCATCCCCTAGGTGTGTATTCATCCCGTCTATTCTTATATCTACCTCAAATATTCCATGTTCCCCTCAATATCTTCGGTAACATGTGTTTTTTTCATAAAAATCTTTCTTATAATTCGAGTGTCTCTCCTCTTTTAGAGAGATCATTAGAAAATTAGTTATCACATAAAACATTTATTGGTTTCTAAATCTTCATGCTCAAATAATTAATCTATTGTTTCTTTTAGATAATCTAGTTACATTATTAAATTTAGCCAAATGTTCTTCTTTTATGGTTCTTATTATAATTGGTTCTTTTCTTATAGTGATATGTTATATAAATCTCCCAAAAAAACTACAACTAAATTTTATTTCATATCATCACAGTCGCATTCCCAATCAATATCAGCATACCCATACATATTCTAGTTCTTTACTCTTATATTCAACAACTCATAGTTTATGGTTATTTATATTTTTTTGCGAAACCTTTTGGAAGACATTAAATTTGTTTAATTATAATGAATTTTATACCTTTATCATAGGTTTATTTCATATAAAATATAATTCTGAGATATATTTATATATATCAAACTTCAAATAAAGCATCTAAAAACTGTTTAAATTCACACATTCTCATGAATCTATTTTTTAATTTTCAATCAACCACTTTTAGGTGGAGTGGGAACCGTAAAATAAAATCATCATGTTTAAGGACTCATCCAAAAAAACAATTGAAATAAAATAGAACCAAAAAATCTGAACAATTTCACAAATACCTGCACAGGCACAGATCCTTGCACCACTTAAGAAGCTACTGGTTTATAACCCAAGGTTTACTAACAATATTTCCAAGCCAGATCATGAGTAATAAAATCATTCATATTTTTTTCCGAAAAGTGTGGAGTAAAGGATTGGAGACTTTCTTCCAGACATTTAGGGACCACTAGGTCATATTTTTCAATATCTACCAGGACCTAAGAAGAATCCATATGGAGGGGGGATGATTCTTGATTTTGTTTTCTTGGTCTATAGATCCTTTAAACCCAATTTCATAGATAAAGGAGTGAAAGGGTCAGATTTACTCTCATAACACATTAGATTCATAGGAATGGGAGCTTCCACATTACATATACCCTTCCTAACTCCAACAACGGTCACCAACTTCCAATAATAATCTTCCCTACTAGAAAGATAGTCTTTTTTCATTCCACTTTTTTTTATGTTTCCATTGAAATAAGGGAGTTATTTTGCATGAGGTTTCCATTAATTACTGATCTTGTAACTGTAGATCTTGGTAAATTAGAGTTGTCTTTATGATTCTGCACCCTCCTCACATTCTTGATAAAACCCTATGAGTCTATAAGGTTCTTCTCGCCCTTCCTAGTAGAGTAATGAAGGAAAAATTCTTCATTCTCCATGTCCTTGATCTTGGTAGATCATGTGATAGATTACAAATTCATATTAGCTTCTAATTCATCTATGTCCCCTCTCTATGAACCATCCCCTTCATGGAATTTATCCTCAAAATTCCCTCATTCAAATAGAATTATCTCACCATCACCCACCACCAAAAACTTGTTCAGGGATCCGACTCCAGTGGAGGTTCCCTTGAGTCACTTGCAATATTATCCCATGTCCATATTCAAAACATAAATTCGAGAGAGGCTCTTATTTCCTTTTTACATACCACTGTACAAATATAGGATGAAAAATTAAGGCATATCAATTTCCCCTTCCGGTCTGATCTCAGCCAAATTGGTTTTAAACCTCATTGATGAGGGAAGTGGTTGATTGACTGCTTCTACATAAGAAGTTTGATTGACTTCGAGTCAATAATTTCCCCAAGTCTCCATTCTCTCTAAAACCACTATCCCATTTTCCACATCTACAATATTATGGGGTGAGACATCCTCATTCAGTGAATTCGATTCAAATTGAGAATCACCCATACGATGAAATTTCTGAGCTAAATGACCTTGAATGAAGCATGATATGTATTAGTGAGTCTAAAAATCATAGATAATCTTATTCTTATGCCTATAATTTCTATCAATATAGATGCAGATTAAATACATAGTTGGTTTTTTTATGTAAACCATAACACAAATACATGGCTCAATGGGATGGAAAACTGGTTGGGTTTTGAGATCTGCAACCAGAATGTGACCAACAATATTTCCTAACATCTAGAAAATAGATGGATTTTGGAAGGTTAGGGGAAAACCTGAAAAAAATACAAATATCCATTATATATAGATCATAATTCATGTTCAAAGAAAAAGACCATATGGGAAGGATGAAATTGAGGTAGGTGATAGATTGTAATCCACTATACCACACAAGATCCAGGTCTTCGTCTAAAGAAAAATAAACATCATTTGGTTAGAAACAAGAATACCAACCCCCACTCATTGATGGAGACCCCACTGAGTGTTGACGAGTCGGTCCATGACATAAACTAAAAGCCTTTGGTGACTGAAGAGGGAAACCAATGTGATATTTTTAATGGAAGAGACCTCTATGAATTCTGTGGTGGATATCAGAAGCGATGAGGCTCCATTGGGAAAACTAGGGACCTTAAAGGAAAACACAATACCATGGAAGTTGGTGAGAACCCTCAACGTTGTGAAAGGAAAAGTCACTAAGAAGTACCATCAGAGGATGATAAAGGAATGGAATCTTCTTGCTCCCCTACATAAAGGAAAATGATCATGGGCCCTTCTAGTGCTGAAGAACCCTAGAAACCCCAAAGTGAGAGTAGTATTTTCTTAGAATAAAAAAATCAAATCTTCTCATAAACATCTTTGAGAATATTTATCCATGCTTACCCTTACTGAGCATTTGAGATCACCCTTTATATGTTTTATTTTCCCCATGATTTGAAGAAAGGTTTTAGGTAAGAAAACCAAAAGGGGAAGATCTTTATGGGAGATGTTGAAGATCTTTCACCACGATTAGATGATTACGTTCCGAGTTTCCAAAGACACTAAACTATTACAGTCCTTGTGTGTCTGTTTTTGTTATGTATTAAGTATTCTACAAAAGTCATGTAATGTCCATATACGTCGAGCTTAGGGTCTCTACACTAACATCATTACCACCAATCATATTTGAAATCATTACAATACAAGAATAATTTACCTATTCTTCATCCACCCTTGATCCATACACATTGGTTCATCACTAATCGAGGCATTGAATCAATGCTAGAATTTTAGGGCTAGGTAAACATACCATCATGCCCTTCAAAATTGTAATTAAAACCAGAACACAATAAACCAATATTAATTACATAGAATGAATCCAATTAATAATAAAGAATTTAATAAACTCAATTTATCCATATGTTCATTGATTAAACATTCCAAATCATCTTCTTGTGTCGTGCAACTCTATAGAACCAACATCACTATAGTAACTCTTCTCAAGGTCTCCATCGCTCACTAAATCTTCCATCTCGAAATTAGTATATGACGTACCTAAAATATATATACTCTCACAACTATCCCAAGCTCAAAAATTGTAATTAAACCCCTATTCCAAAACAAATTTCATCTAACATGACAATTTCATCCACTTTTCTTGGCCCCAAACCCATAAATACACAACCACTATGATGACATTACAAGAAAACAACCACTCTATCGACCAAAACTAACAATATGTTTTATTAAAAATTGAAAAAAAATGGGAAACATCCCAATATAAAATCATAGACCAAGAATATGATAGTCTCACAAAGCACAACTTATGGTATCAAAATTTGGGCACCCTCACATCCCAAAACACCCATATATGAGGCTAGGGAAAAAACACATGTGATGCATACCACTATTTTATATTTCACTTTATTTTTTCTTTAAAATTTTAAAACTTTGGGATTTACATTTTAAAACCTTTTCATTATACAAAATTTTATAATTGTAAATCATATTAGATTTCAAGATCCATGGTTTAGGATATATAAAATTTCATTAACAAGTTATAAAGTAATTCAACATTTAATTTGATTTCTAAAATTTTATTTTACCAAAATATTATCCTTTCTTATTTTTTATAACATCCTATTAACTGGGAGTCACCTGAAAAGTTTTTAAATTAAAATAAATCCATACACTTATATGTGAACCATATAAATGGTTTCAGAAACATAAAATACCAATATCTATCAATATTTTAAAACTGTAGGAAGGTATAAATGACATAGAAAATTCTATAGACAATAAATAGACACTAGAACATGTAAATCCCATGAACTATCAATCAAAATATACATAAGGATAACATATCTATCCTATATACCAAGCATGATTCATGAAATCAGACACCCACTCATTCCGTACTGGGTCATCAGATAAAAAAAATAACATCACCCCAAGCTCGCCAATAATGGAGGAAATAAATAAAATATTATAGAAAAAATAAATAAAAACATTTCAAACCCTTGGAAACATGGGTTTTACCTTGAACATATGGAAACTGTAACCTAGGAACATGCTCATTATCAAACTCTGATAATATCCTTATCTCTTATATAACTTCCCAAAATAGTAAGAAATATTAAATAGAAAAGGATATGATACCATGTTGTGACGCCCCAAACTAGAAGACACCAAACTGGTGCCCTAGGATGGTGAAGCACAATCTTTCAAGTGTGCCTCCCTATACGCCATAGGATTCCAAATAGCAGTGACGCCTATGAATTCATTATGTTTAGACTATTCCCTTATTATCATATTATCAATAGTATATTAATTAAATTATATAAATATATAGTATACATAAACAAAAAAGTAAAATAATGTTTCAATAACTAAACACAACCATATATGCTATAATAAATAAATTTCATATAAACTGAATCCCCTGTGGGTGGATCATACACTGCTAGTATAAAATAAATAGAAATAAACGTAAGGATAAAAACATATCCTCATATAGTATTGAGTCCTTCTCAATTCCAACATCCAAATCCAATCCAAGAACCCAAGAAAATTCATAACAAATAGGTGTTTCCATAGAAATATTCTTGTAATAAATAATAATTTCTTATTGGTCACCTAACTTGCATGGCGACTCGATCAGGGTGGGGGTGTAACTTAGTAGGGAACCAACAACAATACCCATAAAATAATAATTCTAATATAAGTGCATGAAAAAAATTTATAAGTAAACCCTTTAAATAGTTTTAAAAATTATATAAAATTAGTAAAAAAACAAATTGCATAGGTTCTCTATGACACACGAGGTCTGATGTACAATTGTCGATCTCTCGTTCTGTGACCTTGATCGACCCAACCAAATTCAACCAATGCCAGGGCGTCTCTGAGAACAACATAATAACCATTACAACCATAAATATCCTGATATAATCTTTAATTTCATCTTTTAAATCCCTAGTATCTCCAAAAATCCATATGCTCATCCTGGAATTCTTATGGAATCTGATCCCATGCCCGAACATTACCCATATTCATTCATCAATTGAATTCATGTTCTCATCCATGATTTCCAATGGAATTTGAGATCTTAAATTATTATTACTCCAAATTAGTGTTCATACCAGTTGAGACACACTTCTTGGACTTCCCACATTATCAATCACTTGAAATAGGATCCCTTATCCTAACATTCCCCTTCATTAATTACCATATAGAATTATATCACACATCCTAATACTAATAAGAAGCATATGTTATACATAATACAACGATATAATCCTAGAACCCCTAAGAATTAGTTATCAATTTAACCCTTTAATTAATTAAACATTTATTTCATTTAATTCTCATCATACCCTTGGACACCCCAAACAATAGTTACCATTTCAAATCATAGGTCCCATTCTAAATTCCAAAAAATCTCAATTTATTATTTTTTTAAACATGACCATTTAAAAAAAAATATCATACGTAAATACCTTAAGTACATAAAATAAATAGGGTTTCACTTCATATTAATTAACTGCCTTATAATATTACTCTTCAAAAAACCAAAACAATTACCATAATAAAAACCAAATCAGTTTAAAATACTCAATTCCATGGTAAAAATATATTATCATCACAACATTAAATTATATTTTTAGGTTTTCCCAATAAATGTATATAATTATATACCATTACACTATGTCTAACCCAAATTTCATGTCCCCATACAATTATCAATGGTTGTGAAATTCCATTTCACACCCAATGATTCAAAGAATATTTTCCCATAAACTATCTAAAATATAACATTGGAATTAAATGACTCTGATCTACCTCCAATATAAATAACTCTCTATGAAATTAACATGAGACTAACCTTTACAAAGGTCAAGGTAATAATAAATGGATATTTATCTAAGGAAAAATTAAGTTATGAAAAATTAATTAAAAGTAGATCATGTGTGCTGAGGTTGGATGGATTATACCACCCAGTTACTCTAAATATTAATCAATAAATTGGGTTAATTGAAAGGGACCACCTATAATATTCTCATAAGATCCAAATCATCTAGTTTAATCCATAAATTTAAAATAAATCAGTAAATATATATATGGAGTATACAAATTACCTAAAAATAGTGCATAATCAACCTAACCAACTTGAAATAAATGGATAGCTAAGAAAATAAAAAAAACAAGAGTAGGGATAAACTCACCCAAATTCTTAAATTTGAACATAAGGTAAGAAAAACACCCATTAATTATAGGATGAACAAAAAGAACATGAAAGGGGATAATAGGTCATGGTGGAAGGAATTTTTGGCATAGAAATTTCCCAAAATATGTTAATTTTATTGTGGGTGTTAAGGGAAAATTGTTATTTTAACCAATTTTAAAGAAAAATAGTTTGTATTTATGTTTTTTAAAAGTATGGGACAACTTTTATTTCCCCAATATCCAATATGATCTACCTCAAATAGTTTCAAGTCATAGTTTCACAAACCATGCACCAACTATATTACCTATTTCAAATTTACATTAGACATTCACAATATCTCTAATTACTCATTGCATTTTCTACAAACCATGTTCCTATAAAATTTATGAAATACATTTTTTAAGAATGGTTATCATTAACCATGAGCTAATCGTGTGTCCTAGGATGAAACTTTAAAATCCTAAAATCTGATCCCTAATCCCTGGGATAATCCTTAGACTCCAGAACCCTCTAAAAATTATTATATGTATAAATTTATTCCTTTTAGGTGTTCATACCCATTGTATTACAATTTGATTCAAAATTTAAATACTATCCCGCCCATTAAAATGAAAATAAATCTTTTATTAAATTATGACCACCTGAAAATGAGGCCTTGAATTCGGCCACATTCAAAATCTTCAGTAGATTTTTCCATATCAAAGGATTCAAAAAATATATTTATTATTAATAAAATAAACCCCAAATTACTTGATGAATATTAAATTAATGTGATTTTTTATTGTGATATTCTATTATATTGAACTGATGAAGTTTCCCAATAATCAATGTGAACTTGTTATAATTTCTGGGATCTGGGCTTCCATCTATTCAGAGTAAATGAGCCCAAATTTTTCATTCCAATAACACCACTCTCATATAGTTTTATAGTTGTATGATCGATAATTAAAATACACTTTTCTATAAGAAAAGTAATGTTATTTTCACTATGGTGGCCATGTTTACAATTTTAGACCTTAGGATTTTTAGAATCTAAAATTTTAGAAGTTTCACTCCCATCTATTCTTCCTATCAAATAAATTGTCAAATTCATCACTCCCTTTTACACAACCATAGATAATGAAGTCACTTTATATACACCAATGTTGTATTTATTATTGATTAAATAATCATCTAACAGTCCCTAATAAAATGAGATTCATGTTGAGACCTAGTATGTGTATTAATCCTTTAAAAAAATACTCAAGTTCTACATATGAAGATTTACATCTTAATTTCAAAATATGTGATGCCCCGACCCCAGTTACCCAGAGTCGGTGCATTATTACATAACATTGGAATGATCAAAAAAGATCAAGTCTCGAAAGACCGATTAGTTTAGTAGCTTTGGAATCACTAGAGATATTCATAAAGTTTACATTACAACATAAAATGAAAACTACAACAACATAGTCTCCATAGTGCACACTCATATCTCCTCATACTATCCCTGCAAGTCATTCATAAAATACTTCTTCACATCCTGGGAGAAATAAAACATAGAAAGGGGTGAGCTCAGATGCTCAGTAAGGATAACAATATAGTGGAAACTTTCATAAATAAGCATAAACATTTAAGGCAATGTATAACTAAAACAAAAGCCTTTTAAACTTGTACTTCAGCATAATATGGAAAAGATAAAATAAAATAATGTCATTTACTTATTCACATGGATATTCAACTAGTCGAATAATCACATGCAATATCAATAACCACTTTCATAATGATGGAATGAATAATGCCAGACTATCATAACCACATAGCCAAGGCCTCGGGCCAATACTACAAATAAGATTTGGTCAAGGCCTTGTGTCAAGACACTAGTTTGTCTCATGAGACCTACCAATGCATCGAAGAGCTATAGCGGGCTCCACCCGTCACTTATTAAGTCTAATGCATTCCTCATATGAACATGTTTAAACATAACATAAATATTCGTATTAAAACTAGCATATGAAATGTCAATACTTTCTTTATACACCATGAATGGTATAAAAATAATACATCCATAGTCAAACATATCAAAAAACATTTAATACAATATGTAAGTTTTGTATCACAATAAATCAACTTCAAATAAGCTTAAAATTCATCAAAGGATGTTGACATAGATGAAATCAAAACTATTTGAGAGAAATATCTCTTTTTTTGAAATCATTTAAAAGTCACATAATTATAAAAGAAAACATTTAATTTGAAAATTTTCATATAATATTTTAAGGGAAGCTTCGATGATTTTATAATGGTGGAAAATAGCCGCACTCTCTGTATAAGTTAAAAAATACATTCTTACCTTAATTTTGTCGAAAAGGTTAAAAATGACCTTATTTGGAAAACGACAAAAAGGTTCCTTTATAAACTTCTTATAAAAAGTCAACAAGGGTATAAATGACTTTATCCCATAGTCTTTGAAATATTAATAAATATTTGAAATACATTTTTAAGAAACATGGATGTGGATGATAAAGAGGTCCCAGTAGATAATTATGTATAAACAACCTCAGATAATGAAGAGATTGTGAAATAAACCCTTACCTTGTATTGTTCCTTGGTTGAGGGTAGGTTAAACTCCTGTATAATGGTGAAATAATTTTTATTAAATTATACAATAATATGATCTCATATATGATCTTTTATCATTCTTTTGTTAATAATATCTTAGTATTATCATCATTTCGGGTGTTAACTTGCTTGTTTCCTTTTATATGTTTTGTTACATAATCCATGTTTGTTATGGATTGGCTGTATCATATTCATATCTAGAATGATATCAAGTTCTAAAACAATATTTTTAATCATCAAATGTTAATTAGACTTGAATGGATACGATGGGGAACGAATCTCATCATGTTCGTGGAGACGGTAGTCCGTACGTACGCACGAGCGACAATATCATTCTTTGATATTAAAATAATATATAATTGGATGGTATATCATATATACGTAATAATTATCGTGTTATATTTATTATTTACATGAATTACACATCATTATTATACCCATAAAAATAATAATGTTTTGAATAACAATTACACCATGACATGGATACGGTAAGTTGTACATATGCATGTATGGTAACATGTCATTCAAAGGATGGATAGAATACTGAATATGGTTGTACCATATTTATAATAACATCATAGTATATATAAGATACTGGAGTTATTATTTTATAATTATAATAACAAAGAAAGAAGAAGTTGAAGAAGAAAGGAACTTGAAAGAGGGTGGTGAAAACATTACCTCTTAATCGGGTTCTTCCTTTTGATTTGATCAAAATGGATCTTTAGGTTGGATTTCTGATCAAAATAAGTCCTCTAAGTCGAAGTTAGTGAAGTTGAGAGAATATTTGGGTAGGGTTTGGCCGATCCAAAAGGCTTTGAAGGTGTGAAGAATTTGATAGAAGTGGTGTCCTTTTATAAGGTGGAGGAGGGGCTCTTTAAGAAAAACTTACAGTATTATTCTATAATAAATTCATATTCGGTTTCTAATGGATCCAAAGTAGATTATTCAAAGTATAAGGTGGGGATGGGTCGAAATAAGTTCAACCCATATATTTGAGATAGGTTTGGGTCATTATAATAACCTTATCTTTTAGTTTTAACTCTTAGTTAATTAGTTTGACATTTACCATGTCACTTTGTATTTTTGTACTATATAGTTAATAAAATTACTATATATGTCCAAGAGACCCACAAGTGGTCCACTAATGATAAACCTATCATGATATAAGTCCATTGGCAGAACCTTAGATTTTTAGGAATAGAATATCAATTAATAATATAATATTTGTTTTAAAAACTCTTTTATGTCAATTTTGACACTATTGGGTATTTTGTTTTTGATAATTTCATAACAGCATTATTACATAGAAAAAAAATTATATAATTAGTCCTAATATGTAATATTAAACTATAAAATTAGTTTAATTCATAAAAAGTCTCAAATTACATTTATTTTGATATTTATAATATCAATTATTTTAATATTTCATTAATTAAGTAATTACTGCATCACCATTGTTTCATAAATAAGTTAAATTATTTAGTGTCTAAAATTTATAAATAAAATACCATTATGTAGGAAATACTTTTATCTTTCTAATGAATATTTATAATTTAGTTTATATTATTTATGACCCTATATTAAAAATGTTTTAGTTATTAAACTTTGATTTTAACTCTTTTAACTCTTCTTTGAATTAAATAATAATAAATGTCCTAATCTAATCCAAGTAGACATAAATGATAATATTTTATTCCTAAGGTTGTTTTTGGTCGAGATACACTTGGATAATATAATTAGGACATGTGTTAGGGTAATATTAATATCATTTTTACCCTTAATTACCCTATTTACTTTTAACCGTGGTAAATAAAAGTAAAAAGTTACTATTCACCCAAAAAAATTATCTTATTGAACCACATTTTACTCCTTGATATTAACCGTGTCTCTCAGATTTTCAAAATTCCACTCACAGAAGCGGTAAAATTAAGTTTTATGAGAATTTCCAAATTCTCCTAGGAGGTGGGTAAAAGACGGTGAAGAGTTCAATAAAATCTTTATATATCTAAACTTATTCTAAAATAACTCCAATGAATTACATTGAACTTATATAGGTATTATGTATCTATTTTGACCTTAATTAAATTTAAATAAAATAAATAATTATTTTAATAAAAATTCGGTTTTAAACCATGACTCAGTGTTTTTCACTATTCATCAAAAATTGAAAGTTTTTATAAAAATACCAAAATTTCACCCTAGGCTAATTTCGATATTCTGAATCCAAAAATGAAGTACATTTTGAAAGATAAAATTTATACAATTTCAAAAAGTGGGTATTACTATTCATAATGGCTAGTTTGATTGGTTGTGGTGTGTGTTTGAACTCAAAGTTGTGTACAATACACGCAACTATATTATTCAAAGAGAAGCGTACCGTGGAAGCTTGGGGTGTTACATTCTCCCCTCCTTCAAATAATTCTGTCCTCAAAATTTCTAGAATACTACCGCATGAAAAGATGTGGGTGATTCTTTATCATAAGTTCCTCAGGTTCCCACGTTGCCTCTTCCATCTTATGGTTTCTCCATAGAACTTTTACCAAACGAGTCGTCCAGTTTCTCAACACTTGTTCTCTCGTATCAAGAATCATGATGGGCTCTTCGTAATAAGACAGATCGGGTTCCAGTTCTAATTCCTCGTAAGTGAGGACATGCGTTGGGTCAGGAATGTATTTTCTCAACAGTTATACATGGAACACATCGTGAACATTGGAGAGATTTGGCGGCATTTCCAAACGGTAAGCTACAGTCCCAATTCATTCTATAATTTTGAAAGGTCCGATGTACCTGGGACTCAAATTACCCTTCTTACCAAAATGTATAACTCCCTTCCATGGAGATACCTTCAAGAAAACATGATCTTCTACCTGAAATTCCAAATCCTTCCTTCGGTTATCAGCATATCTCTCCTGCCTACTTTGAGCTGTTTTGATGTGGTTTTGGATTACCTTTACCTTTTCCATTGTTTCCTCCACCAGTTCTGGGCCTACAAGTTTTCTTTCACCAATGTCATCCCAACAGGCCGGTGTGTGAGATCTCTTTCCGTATAACGCCTCATATGGTGCCATCTGAATAATTTAATGGAAGCTATTATTATAGGAAAATTCCACTAGAGGTAAATATTGATCCCACATACCCAAAAAGTCAAGTGGGAATGATCTCAATATGTCTTCTAAGGTTTGAATAGTTCGTTCTGATTGTCCATCAGTTTGGGGGTGGTAGGCAATGCTCAAACGATGTTCAGTATCCAGGGCTTTCTGAATACTTTTCCAAAATCTTGAAGTAAAACAGGGATCACGATCAGAAACAATCGATAGGGTTACTCCATGAAGTCTCAAAACTTCATTAATATATAGTATTGCTAGACATTAAAGTGGTAGATCTTCTCTTATAGCAAGAAAATATGGTAAATTGGTAAGACGATCAACAATAACCCATATTGCATCGTTCCTTATAGGATTCATTGGTACCCCATGACAAATTCCATCGTAATATTGTTTCATTTCCACTCCGTTATGGGAAGAGGTTGCAATACCCCACCAGGTTGTTGCCTTCCAGCTTTCACTTGTTGACAAACCATACATCTTGAACAAAATCAGCAATCTCCCTCTTCATGTTGTCCCACCAGAAATGTTCCTTCAAATCTATATACATTTTGGTGCTCCCAGGGTGTATAGAGAAATTGGAGCTATGAGCATCATATAACAATTCCCTTTTCAGATCAGGTATATCGGGAAAACAAAGTCTCTTCCCAAATTTTAAAATTCCTTCTTCATACACAAAGTCTCTCAATCTCCCATCATTCACAGCTTTAATCTTCTTTTGAAATTCTTCATCATTGGTTTGAGAACCCTTAATATTTTCTAATAAAGATGGTTTGGCAACCATTTTAAAGGCATTGATGTTTCACCTTCCATGGTTATTCTCAGGTCCATCTTCACTAGATCCATGAAAATTGGATCCCTTTCAATTCTCATATTTTTCAAAACTCCATGATCTTTTCTGCTCAAAGCATCTTCCACCTTATTTGCCTTCCCCGGGTGGTAGTGTATCGTGCAATCATAATCTTTGATTAATTCAAGCCATCTCCTTTTCCTCATGTTTAGTTCTTTCTATGAGAAAATTCACTTCAAACTCTTGTGATCAGTATAAATATCACATTTTTCACCATAGATATAATGTCTCCATATTTTCAAAGAAAAGATTACAGCAGCTAACTCAAGATCATGAGTAGGATAGTTTTTCTCATGAATTTTTAGTTGTCGTGATGCATAGTAAATAACCCTATCATTCTGCATAAGGACACAACAATGAACTTTCATTGATGCATCACTATAAATAACGAAACCATCATTCCCCGGCGGTAGAGTCAAAATAGGTGCATTGACCAATCTTCTCTTCATTTCTTCAAAACATTCTTCACACTCTTTTGTCCAAAAAATTTAACCCCTTTACGTGTGAGCTTTATTAATGGGTTAGCCAATCGGGAAAAATTCTGGACGAAACGTTGATAATAACCTGTAAACCAATAAAACTGTGTACCTTGGTTATACTCATCGGTATAGGCCATTCTTGGATTGTCTTGGTCTTAGAAGGATCAATAAAGATTCCATCTTTAGAGACAATATGTCCAAGAAAAGAAATCTCCTGAAGCCAGAATTCACACTTGCTAAACTTCTCATATAATTCATGTCTTCTCAAGTCTTCAGGATAATGTGAAAGTGATTTTCTTGATCTTAGTAGCTTTTGGAGTATACCAAGACATAATCAATAAATACCACCACAAAATCATCGAGATATTCCTTGAAAACTCTATTCATTAGATCCATGAATACATAGGGTGCATTAGTCAATCCAAAAGGCATTACTATAAACTCGTAATGCTCGTACCTGGTTCGAAATGCTGTCTTTGGAATGTATTCCTTCTTCACACACAACTGATGGTATCCATATCGAAGTTCAATCTTAGAAAAGTTTTGAGCTCCATGAATTTGGTCAAATAAATCATCCATATGAGGTGGGGGATACTTTTTCTTTATTTTTATAGCATTGATCTCCGTTTAGTCGATACATAACCATATATATCCATCTTTCTTTTTAACAAAAAGGACAGGGGCTCCCTATGGAGAAACACTATGGCGAATAAATACCTTATTACTCAATTAATCTAGTTGTTTCTTTAGTTCAACTAATTCCACAGTGGCCATTCTTTAAGGGGTCTTTGATATAGGACTTGAACCATGAATTAAATCAATGGAAAACTCAATTTCTCGTTATGGAGGATGTCCAGGTTAATCTTCCGGAAACACATCTACATATTCTTTCACAATAGGCACATCCTCTATTTGAACATTCCTTTCCTTACCCACAATTATTTCATTCTCTTCCTCCCCAATAATTGAATTTAGTTGAGCTACTGGGGGTGGATCTAGGTAAGAATTAGGTGGTGATGATTCAGCTCTAAAGATAAGGTGTTCCTTATAATCATCATCAAAAATAGTAACCTCCTTATTCTTACAATAAATTTTTTCATCATGGTCCAAAATCCAATCCATATAGAGGATTATATCAAATTCAATCATAGGTATGATGATGAGATCCGCAGATAAAGAACATTTATGTGCTCTAATGGGGACTGATTCACAAAACTTTATTGCAATGATACTTCCCTTAGGAGTTTTAACTGACAACTCCCTTGTTAAATCAAATTGGAAATGTCTAATTTTCATAGCAAACTAGGAAGATATGAAACAATGCGATGATCCAGAATCAAATAATGTATTTTCTAAACTTGAGGAAACCTTTAAATTACCTTCCACCGCATCTTTCGGAGCTTCCACCTTAGCAGTAGTGATACCATAAGCATGGCCTTGATCCCTTGGCCTTTTCTGAGGTAAGTTCCCCTGATGCTTAGAACTTTTATTTTCATAATGTCCCATCTCCCTGTAATTGTAGCATTGGACATCAGTAGATTTCTTCTTCCCCTTGTAATCATGATCTTGGTGTCCTTTTTCACCACACTTGTAACAGACTCCCATTTCTTTTAAGCAAGTACTGGGGTGTTTCTTCCCACATTTACTACAAGATGGATATTCAACTTTTCCCTTCATCCCCTTATTTCCATTCCCAGAGTGATCAGTAGATCTCTTCTTCTCCTACTTTGCTTTAAAGTCATAAGACTTAGTGAATTCTTTTTCTGTCTTGATAGCACATGAGACAATATCTTCATACGATGAGAAGGATTGTGACACTAATGCTCGACAAAGAAATGGTTTTAACCCATAAAAGGAACGATCAATATTACTTCTTGGGTTACATATATAATTTCCATCATACCTTGCTAACCTTGTAATGTTAGCCTCATACTTTGGGACATTCTCATCCTCCTTTTGTCTCAGACTCCGAAATTGCCCTTCATATATGCTCGATGGTCATGAGGAAAGTATTTTTCTAAGAAAATCTCTTTGATCTCTCTTCATTCCATATTTGATACTTCATTATCTTCCTTTGTGTTTTGTATCAATGACCACCATTTATCAGCATCTCCAGTGAGGTGATAAACTGCCATGATAACTTTCTCCCTTTCACTACTCCACAAATCCTGAAATATTTTTTCTAGGGAACTTATCCATTGCTTAGCTACCAATGTATTTGTACTCCCATTGAATGTTGGTGGTTTTTTCCTCATGAAGTCATCTAACATGGATCCTCCATGATGTAGATCAGGGTGCTCTATATGGGTAAGGTTATTATTCATAACCTGAGTGAGTTGTCCCAGTATGGTGATTAGCTGATCAGCACCAGTTGCTTCACCAGCTTCACTATAATTATCTTGAGCAGGATGTAAATCCCTACATGGAGTGCGTGTATTGATACAGTTTCCATTTCTTCCACTAGGCATAATTTCTAAACAATGGAATAAACTAGATCAGTTTATGAATCAAAATATATAATTCCATACTTGTAAAACACTTTACATAAATTGAACTATTTATGGATATAATCCATAATCATAAAAATGATTTCTTTGAGGAATTATATACTCATAAACCCTTCATAATTGTTTGTAAAGAAATTTATAATTATCCTAAGCATATCCCATGGGAGTGTCATAACCAAGAGTGCAGCAACGCCCGTTGTCGTGCACCAGTTCCCGTTCGAGTCTAGATCAAAGCGGTGTTTTCAGGTTTTACCCCTAGGTGCATCTATGCCAGAGCCGCCTCTACCTTCTCGTATCTAGATAGGTATGTATTGCTCAGAAAACTCAAAAAAACTCTACAATACCAAAATTCTAGGAACTTATTCTATACTAATCCTCAAAGTCTATCTTAGGTCTATGTGCTCTAATCAGAGTTTACCTAAATCCAGTTTCCAAGTTTTGTACTAAACTTCCTCTGATACCAACTGTAACGCCCCAACACCAGTTACCCAGATTTGGTGCATTATTACATAACATTGGAATGATCCCAAAAGATCAAGTCTCGAAAAAACGATTAGTTTAGTAGCCTTGGAATCACTAGATACATTCATAAATTTTACATTACATCATAAAATGAAAACTACAACAACATAGACTCCATAGTCCACACTCATATCCCCTTATACTATCCCTACAGGTCATTCATAAAATACTTATTCACATCCTATGAAAAATAAAACATAGAAAGGGGTGAGCTCAGATTCTCAGTAAGGATAACAATATAGAGAAAACATTCATAAATAAGCATAAACATTTAAGGCAATGTATAACTAAAACAAAAGCCTTTCAAACATGAACTTCAGCATAATATGGAAAAGATAAAATGAAATAATTCCATTTACTTATTCACATGGATATTCTACTAGTCAAATAATCACATGAAATATCAATAACCACTTCCATAATGATGGAATGCATAATTCCATACTATCATAACCACATAGCCAAGGCCTCGTGCCAAGACTACAAATAAGATTTTGTCAAGGCCTTGTTCTAAGACACTATTTTTTCTCATGGGACCTACCGATGCATCGAGGAGCTATAGCAGGCTTCACTCATCACTTATTAAGTCTAATGCATTCCTCATATGAACAGGTTTAAACATAACATAAATATTCGTATTAAAACTAGCATAAAAAATGTCATTAATTTCTCTGTACACCATGAATGGTATAAAAATAACACATCCATAGTCAAAGATATCACAAAACCTTAAATAAAATATGGAAGTTTTGTATCACAATAAATCAACTTCAAATAAGCTTAAAATCCATCAAAGGATGTTGACATAGATGAAATCAAAACTATTTGAGAGAAATATCTCTTTTTTTGAAATCATTTAAAAGTCACATAATTATAAAATAAAACATTTACTTTGAAAATTTTCTTATAATCTTGTAAGGGAAGCTTTGAAGATTTTATAACGGCGGAAAATAGCCGCACCCACCGTATAATTTAAGAGAGACATTCTTACCTTAATTCTATCGAAAAGGTTAAAAAGGACCTTGTTTGGAAAATGACAGAAAGATTATTTTATAAAATTCTTATAAAAATTCAACAAGGGTATAAATTACTTTATCCCATAGTCATTGAAATATTAAGAATGATTTTTAATACATTTCTAAGAAACATGGATGTGGATGATAAAGAGGTCACAGTAGATAATTATGTATAAACAACCTCGGATAATGAAGAGATTGTAAAATAAACCCTTACCTTGGATTATTCCTTCGTTGAGGGTAGGTTAACCTCCTGTATAATGGTGAAATAATTTTTATTAAATTATAAAAGTATATGATATCATATATGATCTTTTAACATTATTTTGTTAATAATATCTTAGTATTATCGTCATTTCGGGTGTTAACTTACTCATTTTCTTCTATATTTTTTGTTACATAAGCCATGTTTATTATGGATTGGTTGTATATTATTCATATCCAGAATGATATACAGTCCTTAAACATTATTTTTAATCATCAAGTGTAAATTAGACTTGAATGGATACGATGGGGAACGAATCTCATCGCGTTCGTGGAGACGGTAGTCCGTACGTACGCACGAGCGACAATATCATTCTTTGATATTAAAATAATATATAATTGAATGGTATATCATATATACAGAATCATAATCATGTTATATTTATTATTTACATGAATTAAACATCCTTATTATACCCATACAAATAATAATGTTTTGAATAACAATTACACCACGACGTGGAGACTGTAAGTCGTACGTACGCACGTATGGTGACATGTCATTCAAAAGATGGATAGAATACTGAATATGGTTGTACCATATTTATAATAACATAAAATTATATATAAGATATTGGAGTTATTATTTTAGAATGGGAATAACAAAGAAATAAGAAGTTGAAGAAGAAAGGAACTTGATAGAGGCTGGTGAAAACATTACCTCTTAATCGGGTTCTTCCTATTGATTTGATCAAAAGGGCTCCTTAGGTTTGATTTATGATCAAACTAAGGCATCTAGGTCGAATTGAGGGATTTTTAGAGAATATTTGGGCAGGTTTTGGCTGATCCAAAAGTATTTTAAGGTGTGAATAATTGGATAGAAGTGGTGTCCTTTTATAAGGGGAGGAGGGGCTCTTTAGGAAAAACTTAAAGTATTATTATATAATAAATTCATATTCGGTTTCTAATGGATCCAAAGTGGATTATTAAAATTATAAGGTGTATCTGGGTTGAAATCCTTTCAACCATTAGATTTTAGACAGGTTTGGGTCATTATATTAACCTTATCTTTTATTTTTAACTCTTAGTTAATTAGTTTGACATTTACCATGTCACTTTGTATTTTTATATTATATAGTTAATAAAATTATTATATACATCCAAGAGACCCCCAAGTGGTCCATTAATGATACACATATCATTATATAATTTCTTTTGGCTGTCCCTCAGATTTTTAGGAATAGAATATCAATTAATAATATAATATTTTTTTTAAAAACTCTTTTATGTCAATTTTGACACTATTGGGTATTTTGTTTTTGATAATTTCATAACAGCATTATTACTTCGAAAAAATTATATAATCAGTACTAATATGTCATATTAACCTAGAAAATTAGTGTAATTTATAAAAAGTCTCAAATTACATTTATTTTGATATTTATAATATCAATTATTTTAATATTTCGTTAATTATGTAATTACTGCATCACCATTGTGTCATAAATAAATTAAATTATTTACTGTCTAAAAATTATAAATAAAATACCATTATGTAGGAAATATTTTTATATTTCTAATTAATATTTATAATCGAATTTATATTATGTATAACCCTATATGAAAAATGTTTTAGTTATTAAACTTTGATTTTAACTCTTTTAACTCTTCTTTGAATTAAATAATAATAAATGTCCTAATCTAATCCAAGTGAACCTAAATGATAATATTTTATTCCTAAGGTTGTTTTTGGTCTAGATACGTTTGTCCAATAGAATTAGTACATGTGTTAGGGTAATATTAATATCATTTTTACCCATAATTACCCTATTTACTTTTAACCGTAGTAAATAAAAGTAAAAAAGTTAATATTCACCAAAAATTATTTTTATCTTATTGAACCACATTTTACTCTTTGATATTAACCGTGTCTCTCGAATTTTCAAAATTCCACTCACAGAAGCAGTAACATTAAGTTTTATGAGAATTTCCAAATTCTCCGAGGAGGTGGGTAAAAGAAAGTGAAAAGTTCAATAAAATCTTTATATATCTAAAATTATTCTAAACTAACTCCAATGAATTAAATTGAACTTATATAGGTATTATGTATCTGTTTTGACCTTAATTGAATTTAAATAAAATAAATAATTGTTTTAATAAAAATTTGGTTTTAAACCATGACTGATTGTTTTTCACTATTCATCAAAAATTGAAAGTTTTCAAAAAAATACCAAAATTTCACCCTAGGCTAATTTCGATATTCTGAATCCAAAAATGAAGTCCATTTTGAAAGATAAAATATAAAATTTCAAAAAGTGGGTATTACTAATCATAACGGCTAATTTGATTGGTTGTGGTGTGTGTTAGAACTCGAAGTTGCATACAACACATGCTATTGTATTATTCAAAGAGAAGGGTATTGTGGAAGCTTGGGGTGTTAAAAAATACATTCAAAACATCATTGTATACTAGTTGAATATTACCCATTTTTTATATACATAACCTATCATGAATCCTTTATCTTCCATTGAGTAAAATTATGCTCCAAATTAAACCACCCATGAGCCTAATAGATTATGTACATTGAGTAGTAGATCACAACCAAAATTTATAACATGAATGAATTTTGAACTTTTTATAGCTTTTTTCTGGTGCCTTTATTTCAGATTCTAAAATTTTATTGAATATTTCCATACATACACTAGTTACATCAGGTACATATTGGACCAATCATCATTTCACTAATGTAAACCCTAGTTTCTTAATCCAATTATTTATATTCTTTATATGAGGTGACCATCTACATATTTTAGTATTCAGTGGACTTCAAGAAGGAACTTGAACCTCTCTTCTCTAAAGATCTTCATTGGGGATAAAATTGTGGATTTCCACAAACACAATATTAGAGTTTCTATTATAATTTATTTTCATTGTGACTATAGAATTCAATGATTTTGGTACAGATAAAAGTAGTTGTATTCTTTATATATCATCTATGAATATCAATCTCAATAATTTGAGATGACCTCTGATCAAGATGAAATCATTTAGATAATCTACCATTAACCTTCAAGATTATATCCTCAATAAATAAAAAATCATCATCAATAACACTTTATTCATGGTTTTCTAGTCTTCATACATCTCATCTAGGGCTGAAATAAGTGAAACTATGGATTCTTCTCCCAGATATCGAATGAAACTTTTCAACTCAACATTATCCTCACTAATCCAAATTATTTTCTATCTAACTTTCCCCATTCATCATTCTACATATTTCTGGATTTATCACCAAAATGAAGTTCTAGATACCTTAGGATGAGATAGTCATCCATTTTCATCATCAAGAAACCAAATTATTTTTCCATTGAACTAACTAACATGAACAATACATTCATATATTTTAATTAATTCTAATTATAGTATAATTAAATAAAATCACTATGACTATGATGTAATTGATATTATTAAAATAGTGTATTGGTATGTCTAACCAAGTACACCGTAATACAACCTATTGACGTTAAGGTGAATGAGAAACTAATCGAAGGAACATATGGTTGAACCAAAATTTCACAAGAAATTTATGTTTCTTTGTAGTTGATGTTGTATTTGAAAACCAATAACCAGTTGATCTGTTCCATCTTATAGATCAAAAAATAAGAAAACATACTGCAAACAAATCAACCCGTCAATGATGAAACAAACATACACTCAAAATTAATGGATGAATAGTAGGAATATAAAAAAATTAAATTTTATGTGGTACAAATATTTATCTAATGTCAATGGGAGAACACTACAAAATAATTATATTAATAAAATTACATGATTTAAAAACAAGATATCTTTGTAAGACAGTGCTACACTTTTCTTAATAAAGAGAAATACTTCCTTAGTAGCTGGTCCCACTTAATTTAACAAGGATACATTTCCATTAAAACAATTCTCACCACAACTCAAAATTTTCAATCAGCCATATATTGAATTGTCTATTAAACTAAGGCTACCAATGACTTAACTGAAACATTTAGTACACTTTTCACTACATATAAACACCAATATATGTATCATCCATCATATTTTTACAAATATCTAGTAACTGAACTATATACTAAAGGTTCATGATGCTACTGCTCTGACAAGGCCAAAATAAACTATCAAATTATGAACATCCAATGATCGAACATCTGATAAATTGATGAAAACATTATAATCCCCACACTAACTCCAATTTCTTCCCTAGAATAAATTTTTTTCTTCTTGTGATGTAATTATTTCTTCAAAAATTACATTCAATTTTCTATAAACCAAAGTCTGATATAATCGTGTTTTTCAAAATGATGAGAGGGTAAAATACATGGAAAATATTTTGTAGCAAGACCATATCAGTCTAATATAATACATAATTCCTTCAATCCATTAATATAATTTCGACACATTAAACTTTTTTTGTATAACATGATCCCATGCATTTTTTGATTGAAATGCCCCCCTTTATTTTTGCCTTCCATTACATTTCATAGGCTAAAATATAATTCCTTTGTAATAGAAACATCTTGTAATATGATAACATTTAATATTCTAAGATTTTAAAAGGAAAAACAATATTAGATAGCATAAAAGATGCAAAACACTATTCTTAAATGAACAATGAAATATTATTATTCAAACATATACATTATAACTAAGTCTTTAATTTGGAATGAATGAATAGTATCAACCACATCAAGAACAAATAAATTTCATATAAATTGATAATGTTATAATTAATTCTTTTTAAATAGGCTCTTGTTTTTAGTATTGTCATTTTATTTTATTTTTAATTACATTTTCTTCAAAAATGATTCATTCAAGAAAATAATATAATTATTTCTGAAACATATTGAAAATATATTTTTTGAAATGAAAATAATTTTTTAAATCACCATATCAAAATTATTCAATGGTGAAATTGTTATAATTTTCTAAAAAGTTTGATTTATTAATGAATAGTGAAAATACTAATTTTTATTGAAGAATATTTTTCTATTCAAATTATTTATAAGGTAAAATTCTATTTTGTATTAGTTTAAAATTTCAATTATTTCCTTTTCATAAAAAAAATCCAATAATTTTTTTCAAAAATTAAATATATATATATATATATATATATGAATTTATTATAAAAACATGTTATACAAAAAATAGCAATTTTTTTGAAATCCTGTCCTTCATCATGTTTTTATGGAACAATTTTAAAATAAATTCTCCTAATTCAATGTTTTTAATTTTTAAAAATTGATTAAATATTTGGAATAATTTGGATCAAATTTTTTCAATAGACCTTATTTATTTTTTTGGTCAATATGAATTGTAACATTTTTAATTTTCATTACCATGGTAAAGGTAAAACATGTAATTATGAGTTAAAAATAATATGAAGAGGACTAAAAAATGACCCTAACACTTGTCTTAATTTTTTTAGATGGGTCTATATCATCCATAATAATCCATGATTCAGTTATATGAATTATTTATAGTTGGATGTGATTGTGACATTTATAATATTTTAGATAAAGAAAAGTAAAAAAATGTCACACTTTTTTTAATCACTATAATATTTTTAACAAGGGAAAAAATAAATGATATGTTTGATTATAAATGATCATGTTAAAACTAAAAGAGCTTTATTCATCATGATAATTTTATTTTAATTTTTATTTAATAAATAATTTCTTTAAATTCTTACACATCTCTCATATGGTAATTATTCAATTAAATGAAAAACCAAATTAATGACATTAAAAATATTTAAAGTAATATAATATTAAATAATTATTGTTACCCATGAATTTTCAGGATATATATAACATTTTAGGAGTATATTGAAATATTTTTTTTCAAATTTAATTTTCTCCATGAATTTATTAAATTCAAATTAATTAATAGTTCTAAAATTTATAATAGTGATATTTTAAAATAAATAATACTTTATTAGAAGATTTAAATTCATAAAATTTTATATTCATAAAAATTAGTGTTATATAGTTAATTACATAAAATAGTCTATTTATGATTTTTTTTAATTTTATTGTAACATTATTTATCCTTAAAGCGTAGAAAACCTTAATATTGTAGTAATTATCTAAAGGGATAATAAAGTGTAAAAAAAAGATAGTATTAAAAATTTGATTCAATCTGGTACAAATATTATTTTATGGGGGTATTTAGACTCATATTGATATTATAATCTAATATTGTTAATTTTTATCCATTTTTAAATCACAATTAATTTATATTAATTTATTATTTTAAAAAATTCAAAAAGTGGACTACCCCTCCCTTATAAAATGGCACTACTTATTTTCAATTATTAACAATTAAAAACTCATATTTTAATCCAATATTTACTCAAATTCCATACAAACATCTCTCCATATGTTCTAGTTTTCATATTTGGTTCATAATATCCATCAAAGAGGTCTTAAGGTATTAAGAAATAGATACTTTCCAAAGAAGAGGAACAGTTTTTAACTGCACGTTTTAGTTTTATTTCTTATTACACATCCATGGAATAATATTAAACCATGATAAAATAATAATAAAAGTATAATAAATATAATTATATGTTTTTATTTTAGTGTAATAACATATATCCATATCCAACCTCCATCAAATGGGAATGTAATCCATTGTTTTTGTGTACGACGGGCTGCTGCCTCGCAGACCAATGTAATTCATTTTCTCTCACTAACTATCACATGTTGTTTTAATAATTTAATTAATTACTATATATTATATTCATGAAATAATTATCATGTTAAAATAAAATATATAGTTTATCTTCTTACCATTCCATTCACTAAAAATGATAATTTCTTTCGTGTGTACGAATAGACTACCACCTCTACAAAGCATTGTGATTCGTTTTTCATAACCACATCACATAGATGAAATATATAATAACATTTACATAATTAATATTATATTTAGGAAATCATGATCATTTTTAATGATAAATTAATACTTATCTTATTCTAATCATTATTGATGAAAAAATTGAAAATGTTACTTAAGAGTATGTATGACCTATCATGTCCATAATTGTAATGTAGTTCAATTTTCATAACCCTAATTAATTTTTTAATTAAAATTTATAATTTATGTATAAAAATTATAATAATTTCATGAGTATTTTTTTGTAAATGGTGGAAAAATTAACTCTTTGACAATAATCAACCTATTAAAGTCAGTTGGACCTTACGAAGCGAATATCATCAAAACATCTAACATGAACTTAAATGATTATATAACAGTTATAACATGGTAATAAGTGAGATAAATGGAATAATAATATTTATAAATTTTCTTAATAAAGAAAATAATTATCATATGACTATTATTTATGAATATAAAGAATATACATGATGATTCTGACTCGTGGTAAGAGACATTTTGTTAATAATTATCTGTCAAAGTTTCCCTTAAAAATCTATTTTCCTTCCATATAAATATTTTTAAAGTTATTGATGTATTAATATGGAAATAAAATAATTATAGAGGTAATATTATGTCTATTTTAACTATATTTATAATAATTTCAAAAGGAATCTTTTTACAAAATGTTTTAACATTCTTTACCCAAGACAAATGGAATATTCTCTTTTAACATATATGGAAACAATTACTTTTTCCATCACAATAATTGTTTTTTAATTCTTGGATTGAATTATAATAATTCTGGTTTAATTTTGATAAAAACCCTCAATACATTTGTTCAGGTAATTTTAGTTTTGGAAATTGAGTTTTAATGGAAAGGAATATATCAATATTTGAAAAAAAATTCGTATGGGTGTAAATAATATTTTTTTCAATGGAATATTTCATATATTGTGATTATGTTATTATCCATGGGTGTTTTTTATGATTATTGTTGGTTCCATTATATTAAAATTTAGGGTGATAATGTTATATCTATCTAATGCATCGGGCAAAGGGGTAGAGTTAGTTTATTTGGTTTCTCCTAGAAGATTATGAAAATATACTATGATGGTTATTCCAAATATGGTACAAAGTTAACTGATTAGGTTTCTCCAAAGATATTATAGAAATATACTAAGATTTTTACTCCAATTATAACCATGATGTTTAATTAATGTTTAACTTTGATGGTTACCCTAATTATAACCTAGATGGTTATTCCATATGTACGTAAGGGTGGTATGAAAATGATGCATATAAGATTTATCAATGCTTTATATGGGTTTTTATGGAAATATAATGATTTAAAAATTTAAAACAAAGTATTTTATACTTTATAAGGTTAAAAATAAAAACAAAAAAATATTACGAGTTTCTCATGATTTCATTGTAACCATTATGAGTTTTCTTTTTTTCCTTTAATTTTTTATGAAATTATATATGAAAATATGTGGGAATATAATGTGTTTTAATGGGTAATATAATTTCTATTTCGAGAATATAGTTTATTTTTAAAAGTAAATTTATTATATGTATTCATAGACTAACGATTTATTCCATTCTTTTAATGTCCCTTACTATAGTTTTTATTCTCATCCCATGTTTAAAAAAAAGCATATGTTTTAATGAAGGGTAATGGTATTGAGTAATTAATGTTTATTGTTTGGAATATTTGTAATGGAAATAAATAATGATTTATTTTAAATTCTTTATATTGTGAAAAAATGATATTGATATTTATTTTACACATTCTTAAATATGGTTTTTATGTATGATTTATGACTTAATTACCTAAAAACTAAAAAAAATATATCTAGAAATGAAAGAAAGTTTATTCTAGTTTAAATTCACTAGAATATGTAATGTTTATGTTAGGGTCCTTATTATTGGTATTATAGTATATTTTAGATAAATTTAGATGTTACGATGTCATTTTAAGACAAATTAAAACTCCTCTATGACTAGAATATGTACTTTTCAAGGATGGGTCCACGTAGATAGAATCAGAGTAGGTTTTATATAAATTTAGAGATTAGGATGTAAATTAATGATAAGTTAAAATTAAACTATAACTATATAGAAAAACATGTTAGGATGAATTAGGGTTATTTTGGAAGAATATAAAGGAGTTTAAGATTCCATGGTTTATATTATATTAGTTTTAATCATCCTCATAAGACAATTTATTGTGATTTTATTGATATACTCACTCTAAAATTTATTGTTTTGGGTAATTGGATGAATCCAACATTCCCCACTGTAACGATGACTATGAAGGAAAATGTCGTGGATGTCTGAATCAGAAACAAATTAAATTGGAGTTTTATTGAAAAAAATTTTGGTGGTTCTTAACTATCTATCACAAGTTATGATAAACAAAATGAGCCTAGGTGAGTTCCCAGACACTTAAAATAATTTATAAATGAATATCCATGGATTTGTAGTTGATAATGGTCATAAAGGTAAAAATATTTAATGCCTATGTTTCATGAATGGGGAAGAAGTACAATAGAAAATTTCTTAAAAGAATGAGAAGATGATTTGTTTGTGGAAAAGGAAGAAATAATGAAATAAATTTCCAAGGTAAAAGGAATATATTAGTTAACACAATTAATAGTAATAATGTTCTTCCAAATGAATCCATTGAATTATTTAAATGTGTGATGTATGGGAATTATGAAAATTAATTTCCTATGGAGAATACTCAAGAACAATTTGAAACATAGGTCTTATTATCACGCAACAAAGAGAGGGGTATAAAATGAGTTCCAATAAATGAACATGTTCGAAACACTAAAATACTAAATTTTTTCATAATTCCTTTTTAAAATGTTGTTAGGATGGAAGGTGATCCAGTTTAGCCTCAAATTTTCACCATTATAGGAGCCCATTTGGATGTAGATATTAGTGGGGATCGAAATCAAGGAAAAATTGTATCATTAGGGTGAACTGAGGAAATTTTCCATTAGGTTTCATTATCATTGTCATTTAAAAAATATGGATCTAAAAAAATTGATGGGGAATATATGAATGAGTGATGTTTATATCCATCTTCTAAGGGGAATGACATATTTTTTATCAAGTGACGGTAAAGGAACTCGAGTTTTGTTATAGGTAAATTATAGTGAAGGGGGAGGACCTCTCATGAGAGGGCCAAAACATTATGGATATTTACATCTTGAAATGAGGTAGATAATCATGTGGTTTATAATCTTGTGGTAGTAAATTGTATAGGATTTTTTTAATTTCATATATTGAGGATAATGTGTCATGTAGTTTAACATCATGCAACTAGGATATGTGTTGTAAAGTTTAGCATCTTGTAACAAATAAATATAAACTAACATGAATAACATCCAACCAATTAATGAAATATGATTCATGACATGGTAACATAGATATTTTTTTCATCTAGGACCTTTTAAAGGGTTGAAATAGGGGAAGAATTAGCTATCACTTTTTCTGTAACCCTTTGCTTCTATAAGCATTGGGTGGATTTTATCGGGGGACTATTATAAGGCTTGTTGGTTTTTTCTGTTTTCCATTTTTTCACTTACGTTATACCATGGATTAGAGGTGATTTGGATGGTGTAATAAAGAATTTGGGTTAGTAATTTCTCTACATCTTTTCAATATGAGAGGTATTTTGGAATCATTCCTTGGGTAGTTTAGGGTGATTCTAGTCAAATCAGGTCGGAAAAAAATTCAGATTCGTAAGTGTATATAATTTCATACAGTATAATTTCATGATACATGGACCAAGGTTTCTAGTTTAATGATGTATATCTTAGAACCACAGAATGGGATATTCCAGGTAGGACTATATGTTTTGGTATGGAGAATGAGTCTGACATAAATTAAGGGCATAGGAGGCCTTGTAACAAACAATCGTCTCCAAAACAAGTTTCAAACATTTTATGGTCATGATGTCTTGACTAAGGATACTATTATAAGGACGTATATCTTAGACCATTTAGATATTAATTCATGTTATAGGGGTAATTATTATCCAATCATGGGGATAGATCCAAGGAGTTCAAATAACATAGAAGTTTTCACAAAGTTTGATGTCTCAATTCATAGACAATTTATATTTATGAGTTATAACAACATGGTGTCAAAAGAGGAACCAATTCTTAATATTTATTAATGAATTATGAAAACAAAAAATCAGATATGGATATTCTTAGAGGTATTATTGATATAGGATATCAAATCATTACTATATATCCCATTGAATAGGTAATCAAACCACACATAGTTCTGGGAGGTGGCATGGTAACGAACCATCGCCAAAAGGTGAAATCCTATCATGTGAGTATGTGATGGAAGGGGGAATTAGAAAATAAATCACAACATTGAATGAAAATAATATGTGGATGATTTAACATAGTATAATGTTATGAGGTGTGGACCAAAAGGATAATAGATTATGGTTGTAGATCTCAGATCAATAAGGGAATCCTAGATAGGTTCTTGTATTGTAGGACAGAGAACTAAATCAAAAAAAAGGAGGTACAAGGAGAAATCGTTCCAAATAAAAATCTCCAAGAAAAGTTACACATATTTTATGGTCATGATTCTTGAAAAATAAGGTGTCTCGGTGCATCTAGACCATGTGGTTCTAGACCCTACCATGTCTCCTAAGCCCGTGTGATCTATACTTGGTATAAGAAACAAATAATTTTAAGGATAACCTCCTATCACATTGGTATGAGAAATGGTTGAAAATAAAAGTTATGTTATGATAGTCACAAAAACATCAACATGTTTAATCAATATCTAAGAATTCATTGAGGGGTAATACCAAGGGAGTAAAAACTCCACTATAACAAAGAGTGGTGGATGGAATGTAAATTAGGACTTATAAGATAAGAACCAAATAGGTGAGTTAACAATGGTTGATAAATTTATGTTGAAAATGTTAAAAATTGAGTTTTAAAAAACATCAATAATGAATGGATAGATAAAATATAGCATTAACTATTTACCATGTTCAAAACATGGGAACTGCATCTATTGTAAGAGATATTTCAGGAAGCATACCAAGGATGGGGTGTCAGCCAGTTTTGTTGGCACCATCTCTGTTAGGGGAGGATATTTGTATTTGGATGTTATTTAGGATTTAAATTGTGGTAGACTCAAATATTGGAGATCAGTTTGGGTAAATTTTTATAATAATTCCACATTCAATGTTCTAAGATACTATGCATTTGAGCACACTGAAGGGATTATGTGTGAGTGAGAATCAAACCCATTATCGATGGTGTAGGTATTGATGTAGGTTAGTGACTGGGTTAGACCTATGATATGGGATCTAGGTGTATCTACATATCTCATTTAACTATTAATAAATCCTAACACATCTCGATAAGGTGGTATGGTAAATAACCAACACTGATGTTTAAGGTTCTCTCAAGAGAGGGGTAAAGTATCACACTATATTATGTCACACAATAGAGAAAAATATCATCCAGTTTAATATATTTAGGTAATTATGTTGGAAAATTATTTTAATGTCATATGCTATAAAAAAATTTCATATAGTTTAATATCTGGGTATAAGGTGGTTTCCTACAGTTAAAATAATTTGGCTGAAAAAATTGATATTTTCTAGGTGTATTAGACACCAATGGTAACCTGAACCAAATGTATGAGGATCCAAGTTCTTAGCATGTCAAAATTTAAATTTATTATAGGGTCACGTACTCAGGTTCAGGGCATTGTCCATGGGTTTTTGGAAGTTTAAGGGCATATTTATTGGATGACATATGGGTGTATGATTAGTTTGAGTTCATGGAGCTCAGAATGAAAGGGGATATTCTATAATGGTTTTTTTCATGTCAGGATTTTAAATCTAATGTTAATATAGGTACAATGATGCTTTTAACCAAAAAACCTATATGGGGTTAGTTGAACATAGTGTAAACTCATGATTCTTTGACCGTGGGTGATGATGATATATCTTTTCCACCCATTAATAATGAAACATAAATTGAATAAGGGACTCAAGTAATGAATGGTAGTAAAGATATTCTCACATGGGGGTTAGAACATGAGGATTTTTAAAATATTGGGGTTTTGGTGTCCCTATGTGTACTGTGGAATGGGAATTATAGAAAAAATATTACTAGGATACAATGTGGATGGATGCTAACATCAAAATTGGGGAAGGTTCTACCCTCTCAGGTGAGGATGAAGATTTGATTTTATAGTTTAAAATATTGTATAGGAAGGTTCCATATGTGTTGTTTATTATCATGAAACAAAGTCCATGTTTTATAGTCTAATAAATTTATAGATTTTTTATTTGGGGGTTGTTGCTACTAGATTAAGATCTTCAAGCTTAGAATAATCATTTTTTACCAATTTATGGTTCTAGATCTTAGACCAAAGTGTTTGTGTCCCTATGAATTTTTTTGACATGGAAGAGTATTGACATGATGTTAAAAAATGGACAAGGAGTACTTGTACCACATGAAAACATCTTTGAGAAATGTTTCACATCATTTATGTTCATGATACTTGGATAAATGTTTTCTTACATTTTAATATTGCCTTACTTGGATATTTTCCTGTAGTTTAACATACTGCGATCGAGATGAGTTAATACCGTTAATTGTGGTCATATATCATTGAAAAAATATTTTCATGCAGTTTAAGGTCTTGATTCTTAGACCAGGGGATGAAACCAGTTTAAGGTTTTTGAGCTTGGAACATGGGTTTTGTTCAGGATAATTTTTTATGGAAAAAAATATAGAGAGATCCCAATATGAATATAGGGATAATAAGGCTTCACACCAAATAGAGATCTCTGAAATAAGTTACACATAGTTTAAGGTCATAAAGGCTTGTAATTAATATAACTTTCCACTATGTAAAAACATTTTTTATTAACCATATTGGGGAATACATTATAAAGAAACCTAATACCATGTGATTCTTGCTTCATTTAGGAATCAATGAGTGGCGAGGAGTCTCCCCTTGTCACGTGGGAGCTCACAACAATAAGAAAATAGAAGCTGATTTGGGAGGGTTCCAATGAGACCAAATATATTAATCAACATTCATGAATTCATGGGTAAATAACATCAAGGGTGTTAAGACTCCACTGGAATAAAGGGAGTTTGAAATAAGGTAAATCATGACTTCCAAAAAATAGACCATGAAAGGAGGGTGATTGACGTGTAAGAAATTACTATTTATGATATTTGAAACATAGGCTCCAAAATCTCTAGTTAATTATGGTGTGATAAAATGTTTGATTGATTATTAGCCCTATATGAAACATTTTAGTAATCATTGTTTACATTATATCCCTAATATCATGTACCCATGATGGTATTTGAGTTAGTTTTTCAAATCAACAGTGTTGTAAGGGGAGCCTGTTCATACTAGGATGATGATGAGGATCCAGATAGAGGAATTCAAGAAGTTTGAGAGTAAAGGTGGTATGTAGTTCTAGGGAGAATTAGAACAATCTAGAAGTTACCCCACCACACACATCAACACACTAATCATTCATATTTGTGATTGATATATTCCCAAGTAGTATAACCCTGAAATAGATCATTGGTTGGGAAAACCTAGATTATGAGATCTTGGTGTCCCTATATATACCATTAGGAATGGTAATAAAGACATACATAGTTTTCATGGGTGGTTTGGTAGGATACTTTCATAGTTAAGGGGTCAACCTCTAGATTTTGGGTTCAATGTATCACATAATTTAATGTCATGTGATAGGAACATAAATTCAATATTTTTAATATATTATGGTATAGATGGTGCCCTTACATTATACTTTATATTACTATGAATTTTTCATAAAGATTTACATCATGTGACTAAAATGAGTGGTAATGAGTCACAAAATATACCGCTTGAGGAACTAGGACTTAGTAATAGGTGTTACATCCTCCCCATTAATGGTTATCCATGAGTATGAACCATTGGAGTAGATATTATAATTTATATAAGGTCCTTAACATTTGGGTTCAATATTATTTAAGTTATTCCCACATATCACCAGTGTCCAAAGTGGTAATACCATATTTCCCTGAAGAAGAGAGTATAGGTGGACCTTTTGGTTGAATGCATGTGTGACTATATTCTTATGAAATTCCAAGTTATGAAGTTCTTGGATCCTAATTTCTATGAGGGATTCTAACTCATCCAGATTAATTTTATATATCATATCCAATTTTTTAACATAAATTGATATTTATTGGATAGGATCTAAACCTATACACATAGAATCACCTATATCCCATACATAAGGTAGCATGGAGTCGCCTATGTGGAATTTCCAATCATCATCTAATAGCCCTATATAAAATTAGAGTTTTTTAGGCCAACTATTCTTGTTTTGGATCACCATATTTTCAAGCATATTTGAGATTATTTTTTCAAACACCTAAATCTACGTATTAACCTATGTGTGAAAGCAGTAAGTGTGAATGGACAAGATTTTGTACTTGGTGTACAACTACTTTATCATTTAAACTAAAAAATTTGTGTCGTTGTTCATGATGATAGTGGGAGGGATCCTGAATAGATATATGATATGTTATTTATATAAATTAATCAAATATTGGGTATTTACTTCCTTGAGAGGGATGGATTCTTACCATACAGGGAATAATATGGTGACAGTTAAAATGAACCCACATTCTCAAGTTGTTTTTGGTGGGTAGGGGTCTACCTTGTCTAGTAACCATATTGAAAATGGCTATGAGTACCTAGTTACATGGATAAGATTTCGAATATAATGCATGAATATGGAATGAATCTATCATTCATGATTCTACTTGGTGAACTCAATGCATTCATGAACCATGGTGGACCAAAATTACCCTAATATCTAAATATGATGGTAGAGCTTCAATCATGTTTGATGGTCCCTACATGACCTGACTTGGGTCCCTTGAAATACATGAGGAATATTCTTTCATTGGATGAAACGATGAAGGATTCCATTGAAACCCCATATTTAGTTGATCTTCTCTCGATTGGGGATTTCTCAGACATTAAATTTTAATACACACTTACAAACCCACTCAAACTCAGCTCAGGTGGTTGGTAGGGTCCCATGTTAGAGGTACTAAATGAATAGATTCATTCAATTGGTTAATTATCTGGCTACTAATTAATTGTTTAGTCCTGCTTCAAGAAGTGAAAGTGTCTATATAGTTCACATGTCGGTCCTCGTTGTCAGAATTCAAAAGGGTAATGACTATCCTCTTGGACATGTGAGTAAAAATGTCATCTTCCCTGGTCTATACAAGGGATTCATCAAAGCTTTCTAAGGTATCATCTTAGTCATTATAGGATTGGGAAACATAATTCACCATTGGATTGGAATGAAACTTGGACACAAGCTCTCGAGTTCTCTCCATCAAGGGGGAAAGTTCATGTATCCTGACAATGTATACATTGTTTATCTCCTTGATGACTAGTTTTTAGTTTCACATCATGTCAATTTAAGTAACTTATATGAAATCTAACATGAGACTGGTGATAATAGATTTTTACTCAACCTTATTTATAGTGAATATATCTGAAAATAGAAATTGGTAAAGAAATAGGTCTTTCATAGGATTGATGAAGATAGTCCCAAAGCCCACCATATTGAGTTTGGGGTTATTGAGCCTTTTCCTGGTCAAGCTTCTCAAGAGGCACGATCGAAGTAAATCTTATATTATGGTGTGTATTGATTAATTTAGAGGATACAATCATGTGGTATTTAGACATCTTGGGGAAGTGACATGGGGTTCTGATGCACTTCTGGGAAATCTTCCACTACTTGACCCCTGATATATTTCTATGCAACAAAGATGATATCGAACTACTATAGAATTAATACCCATTTTGTTAATCATACAGTCTGTATGGGGTGGTTGAAAATTAATTTAATCATATTTAAATGGGAAACCAGTTGTATATCAAGATTTTGTAACTAGTTCCAAAATTAATGAACCATGAAGACCAAGGCAAGGAAGCTCTTCCCGATGTGAGAATATCGAGTAGTATAAGGATTAGGATTTATAGGTTTTTATCCCTCCCTTAATTGTTTATATAATCTATAAGTGAACCAAGGGACCATTTCAGGCTAGTCATCAAAATTACCATAGGTTTTCCATGTATTAGTGGTTGTAGGACCAATGTACGTAGTTGATACAGCTTGATGTCCTCAAATGTTATCTGGAAGACTTCATCCCACTAATAAATAGTGAAGTTATCCATGATCCTTTAAAAGTGATAACTCATACCATCAAAATTCATGATGAATCAAAAAAAAATTCATTTGGTCTTGGAGACATCATAACTATAGGATTTTGTGAGTATGAGGCATTTAATTTATAACATAAATCTTCACTAGATTGATTTTTTTCCTCTCTATCCGATGAAAAAGATGAAAATTTCCCAGAGGTGATGTTGAATGCAGACGTCATGGGATTTATCCTTATGTGATGGGTTAGAAGTAATTATAATATATTATTTATTTTTTTAACATGTTCTTGTAATGGGTGTAGTTTTACCATAAAATCATCCACATAAAATTACACTAAAGTTTATTGGAGTAACATAATGCTTTGGTTTATGGAATGCTAGAATTTAGATCCCACATTTATAAAATTTAAAACAAATTGATCATTAACAAAAGGTTACTTAAGTCACCATAAAATTGGTGGCTTCTTATATCATAAGGATCTACTATATTTGATTATAATCAAAATACCCATCCATGAAGGGCATGGTCAAGAAACCAAAAATTGCTTCGATTATAAGATTTGACACTAGAAGGGGAATATCATCCTCTGGGAAATGATGACTTTTTTGTCTTGGATGTTTATATTGAATATGATATTTCAATTATTATTTTTAATTGAGGCCATGTTGGTCAGAAATTTTGGGTGTTAGACTTCCTAGGAAATATTTACCTTGACAAACTTTCCAAATTCATTCTGATCCATAGACCCATGGAAATGGTGAATCATCCTAGGAGCCTATTTGAACTCATAGTGTCCTAAAGGGAAGCCAAGGTGGAGAATTATGACCTTGAGATTAATCCATGGATTTTCCTTATAGTTCCAATGGAACACATCTTTGGGATACATTGATAAATTGATATATTTTTTCTGCTCTACTAGAGATAGTACATTGATGATCATCACCATCCTCAGATATTCTTTGGTTCCTTGATTCACCTAGCTCAATTCATCAAAAGTAGTGGATCCATACTATTTAAATTTTGTATCAGATTCATCCAAATACTCATTTCCATTTGAATGATAAGGACTAGAGGAAAGGGGTGACTCCCCTACAAATTGAGACTACATATTGGTATTGCAATCTACTTTGGAAGTGGTTTCATCCTCATGGAATGGTTCCAACTCTATATAGACGATGGTAAAACTTATGATAATAAAATCTAATATGGTTTCCAATGTATATATTCAAATTTTATGTCAAAACAGTGATGACATGTTAACCTTCAGTCGGTTATCCCTTCTTTTCTGAAGGTATGGTGTTTTCATAGGTCCGTAACCTAGGTAATAATATATTGGTACTCAATAGAAGTAGGAATTTGTAGATTTAATCGAACATTCTCTATGTATTAATAATATGTAATATTTTATAATTCTTTCTTCCTGGGGACTTCTAAACAACAATCATGATCTAGTTTTTCTAGCTCCAACTAGTGGACTGGAAGGATGATGCAATCAAAAATATTTTCTCAAAAGTATGATAAGTTGGATGTTAAATCATTTAGGGAATTGTTACAGAAAACCCCATCATTCTGGAGATGCTTCACTCCCTTTTATAGTACCTAAAATCTGTGTAGTTTTAATTAAAGGTGTTGAGGGGATCATCATCACCAGGGGTACCACTACTCGATCATTGAAAGAGTATTTGAGGCACTGCTCGTATAAAGAGGGGACCACTACATATAGACGAATATATAGAATTATTAATAAAGAGTTATATGAAATTTACTATGAGACAATCATGAATGAAATGTTTTCAACCAATTCAATTGAACAAGTTCTCTCTCTGAATCATGATGTGTGGATGCTGCTCTCATTTTTCATACCCCTAAATTTTTAGTTTAGTGGGTGTTATATTTTCTTCCATACTACCCATATTATGGATTCTTTGAGTTGGGACATGATTGATCTTATATCCAATGTCTACTAATAAATGAAATATTTCTATGATATTATACCAAGCGATAACATATAGTGATTTTATGGGTCCTCAAAAAGTGGAACCATCGTCTTCCATGGAAAATAACAAAATTCTTTTGAATTTTTCCTATTTGGAATCCTCTTACTGATAGTCCTTAGTGGTGGATACTTAAACATCAAGATACTATGATATATTAAATACCTTGTTTAAATCCTTACACAACACTTTTGTTAGGTAGATTGCATCAACGATAGATAATATCACTTGAATACTTGTGAGGTGGTTCGACACAACATACATTTGAGTAAAGGGAATATTTCTACCATTTTAGAGACACTATTTTATAGGGATAATTGTATAAAAAATGGATTATGTATTGGGGTATGGATTTTTCATTCTCTGTTATTTTTTTGGATGGATTAGGCTAAGAATAAGAAGTTTGAGATCTGGCCTTGTTTAATTATGGAAGAGCTCTTAGGTACTATGATTAGGTCGCATAATCAACCAATCTAGTTGGTTGTAGAGGTGTACAAGATGATTTGGACTTTGATTACATTTCTTACTATGACTTAAGTGAGTATTTGTGTTTATATTTAGTGGAATTAATAGTTACATCTATTGTACCAGCTCGGCTATCATTTATTCCATCATGGAGCCTATACCCACTTTTATGGAATCAATTAGAGGTGATTGAATTGGAAACATGAAATTTATCATTGCTTGAATATTTTGTAATAACCACCATCCCTAAAATATTTATTGAGAAGAAGTACCATTCTTCATTGAATTAGTAATACTATATGAGATGGACTTTAGAGACTTCATTTAATTTTGGGGGCATGAAGTTTACAAGAGTGAAAGATTGTTTTGGAACTATCTGAGGACATTGATTTCAATGGAACCATCAACACCTATTTCTATAAAAAAAATGGGAAGTTATGATGTCGATTTGGTAGTTGGGGATTATGAGAAAACCATAGGAGAATCTATTATATTCAACTATGTTCATATAATTTTGTCAGTGTGATTGATCATCTTATGATCTAGCCAGCTGTGATACATCTCCATACCTCATCTAGGTAATTACATCCACTCATTATCGTCTTATTCTTCACTAGCATTTGTGGAAAATACATTTTCTACCCATGTTGGGATATTACCCAACTCGATCGGGTTGCGAACTACCTGGTCTTAGAGTCAATCATTGCAGACTAATAACTATTTGATGACCTTTTCTAGGAAACTATAGTTTGGGAAGTATTCAATATAATTTTTGAATCTAGGCTCTTAGGTTCTCATGGATTTAGAAAATTCTAGGAGGTTCTATTTAATGAAATAGATGAAGTACCCTAAGTCATTTTCTTCATTGAATAATAAAATATGGTTCTTATTCTATATGAACAAAATCCTTTTCACCTAGCATTGATAGGGACATGGGAAGAATTCTTGTGATGGGGATACACTTGGCGAGGTCGATCATGTAGAGATAGAAAAAATAAAGACTGGATATAGGACCTAAGTCTATAAAATAATCGATGGTTATCCCTTCATTGGATTCCACATGTGAGAAAGAATAGGTAATGCATGTGACCATTTCTTGGTCAGGTGTAAGGTTTCCTCCATGAACCAATTACATTCAGTGAATTCCCTAAATCCTTCAGGATATCATAGGGAGATAAGTTGTAGAACTATATTATATTAGGAATTCACTACCCACATACTCAATAGTTGATCCTAGGAATGAAACATATCAAGGTAATATGCAATCCCCTTCCATGTGGTAATGAAGTCACTAACTATCTCATTTGACCTCTTCCTATGTTCGTAGAGGTCATCGATATTGTTCTTATACATAATGGAGGTAAACTGGTAGATAAAATTTATATAGAGATATTCCCAAATGGTAAACAATCTGGGTTTATCTAACTATACTAAACATAATATATACCCTTCATGGTCTAGATGAAACATTTATGCTTGGTATATTCCAATTTCTATTGGGTCCCTAGTATTGGGTAGAATCATGAGGCAATGGGATGAGATGTTGTAGAGGATCACCAGTTCCATTAAATGGTTTGAAAATCTTATTTATAAATTCCTAGAGTGGTTTAATGTGGTCCACCCATACTAGATATGGCTTCCCATATAGTAGTATTGAACCTTTTTGTGTCTATAAATCCCCAATAAAGGTAATGATATCAAATATCACATCATCATAGGGAGGGATAGTTGATACCAACACACTGGTCATCCTACTAGCATGTGAGGTGAAGTAGTCATGGTCGAATGGTGAGATTTCACATTGCTCTAGTAGGGTAGATAAGGTATACCTTAGTCTTTTTTCAGATCCACCAACATATACATTTATGGTATGTGTGGGATCTGCCACCTCAATTTTTGGTGTCTATCCAAGAAGGATTGGATATTCTTCTGGAGGATGGGTGTGGTCCCCTCAGAAATTTTATTACTATTGGTTCTGCTCATTTCGTATTTCATAAGTGAGGTTCTTAAATCCATCAAGATCCTAGAGAAATGAGGTTATCCTGTCATATAATTTGTTTTTGTGAATATCTACATGTGGGAAAATAGGATCAACAACCCATTTACCTTTATATAGATTTCAATTAGAAGGTTGAAGCACCATAGTGTTGGGCCTTCTAATGACCAATGTTTATCACTACTGACTACTACACGTGCCTACCAAAAGAACTTAAAGAATTTGTGTCTCTCTTTAGGGTGGATCCTCTCTATACCCCCTCATCTATCAATCTTTCGTTCTATAATCATACATAGTATTTATCATTATTAAATTCATTGTGATAATGATTATAGTGGAACTTTCACCATGATAGGGTGGGTTAGAATGATGGTATTGCTGTCATCATAATAGGGTGATGAAATTAATGGTAAAGTATTTCCCCTATTCCCAAATCTATACATGGGTAGATAACTATTTACTAATAAGTTAAAGCTTAGTAAGACTCATTATGTAGGTTATCTAAATGATTTATTGGTATATATATATGATTTGGAACAGGCCCACTAGGAGTGCTACAATTTCCACAATCTGACACTACTACTGTATGGAATTGAGATAACTAGGACTTCTTGGGTAGTCTATCTAATGATCTCATAGGTTGTTAAATGCCTCCCATATATATTATAAGAGGCATACCAAATGTTCCTCAGAAAGAAACTATGGGATGGTGAACCACATGGTGGTATGTTTCTAAAACATGACTCATTGTAGGATGGTGGGAAGGATCCCCCAAAATATATCCTCTAGATCATTTTTTAGAGGGTAATATTTATATTGATCAATATAATATCCAATCTATGATGGTTGGGAAAATGGGAGTGACAGTGATGAAGACCTACTCTGATGTTGGTTTAATGGAAGTTGGTGCACCACATGGGCCAACAGTCCCTAAAATGATAGATTCTTTTATAAAGGTGGAACAACATCATTATCATATACATGTGAGATGGATTATCCATGACCAATTGTAAAATAGGATGGGTGTCATACATGTACGTCTTAATATAATGATTAACTTTGTCTGAGGGTTTCAATATAGACACTATAATCTCCCATACTTCAAAATAGGTAGTAGAGAGAAGGGAAAATGATGGAGTACATATGAGTTTCAAAAAGAGTTCCTTTAAGGAATAAAATTCATCCTCTACCTAAAATTACATATAGAGTTATATTGACAACTTATGTATCTTGGCCTCTGGAATTTTATCCTCTAGTGATGGGATCTTTCCCCCTTATCTAGTGGTAGATATAGAGGTTTTGTACATCAATTCATCTATCACCTCACATTATAAGAGGTCAATTGTAATGTGATTTTTCTACATTCAGGCCTCTATAATTATAGGAGTTACCTAAGTTATAGCTTATGAGGGTCAAAAGGATTTATTCTATGCACTCTATAACCAGTGCCACTGTTAGGGCCCCGATGATGGTTGTCTATTCTTCTACCCCAGGATGGGTATTTAAGGATGGAGAAGTATTTGGTATAGTTATGTCATTTATGTCATCCAATGGTGTTGTAGAAAGGATTACTAGGGTAAAATTATTCATCATGGGATGGACCATGATAGTTTATAGTGGTTCCCATGATGAGGAGAGTCAACACAACCTACTAGGTAGTAAACTGTAGTCTTGATCCCAATTGGGTAAAGACATTCCACCATGTTTTGGTTGTGAGGTAATGATGTGGTCAGGTGTGGAATGGGATACTAGAGCTATTATAGATGCCTCGTGTCAGGAAGACCAAGGGGAATATACTAAATGTTAGTGTTAGGCATTCTGGAATGGGGATAGTGTGGAAGGAATGGTATCATTTTTCTCATTTTCTTATAGATCCAGATGGTTTTGTCGGTGTGGTAAGTTGGGTTCCCTCTTAGGTGAATCTTGGGTAGATCCTGAGATTGGAACGACATGTATATCCCTTACCTCATCTGTATAGAGGAGTGATATATCCAAATTTTTTGAGGAGAGCCTCCTAAAATGGTTCACCATGGTGAGGGGGTATTTCCAATTGTGCATCTTTTGAGTGTGGTGGTGTTGGCATGGTGATCCAGCATCTAGTCCATGTCGAGAAACTTTACTATTCATAATGAAACCTCATTTCTCATATCGATGAACAAGGGAATTTAACACCATCCTCTATATGAGATCAAATGGGGGATATTGAGGAGGCACCCAAAATCTGTGGGAGAGGTAGCTATTGTGATAGATTCAAGGTCATGTAAGATTGTCACACCATCGATTCTCCTACCCCCATTCCTATTGGTAGTGGGTTATTGAGAGTTTTCTAGTACTTGTTTCCTATATTATATGCACAATAAACCACTAATATATATCATATGAATGTGATGTCGAATGCTACCAAAAATACTTAACCTCTCTAAGGTGGTAAATGGATTCATGTTGATGACGTCTTAGATGATGGATAACTGATGTTATTGATCTAATAATTATTGAATAATAATATATTCACATATAGATTACCATTTTTTCCAATACTTATTTGGGATTTTCATTAGGATATCTTTTTTTCCATTTTTTGAGTTTCCTACATCCTTGGACAGGTCACAACTACTCTGATGTGGTCTCCCTACATTCCCACATTCCATAGCTCGCTGACCACTATCATCATGATTGATGATATTGGCTCTATGGTTGAAAGGTAATGATTAGATGTCCACTCCTACTTCCATGGATCCCCCCTTGGAGTTTTTTTCATTTCCATGTCTACCTTTTAGATTTTAGTCATATAATTGAATCTTATTCCTACTTCTATCTTGATGTAAACAACAGTTAATTATAGTGGTTTCAGTCAAGATAGGGTAGATATCGGTGGTCGGAGAAGATGATCACATTAGACTGTCTGAATATATATGCACATATGGTGTATTAGGATTATGTAAATGTTTTTTGATTTATCAGTTGAATAAATATCATGTATGATTTATCTTAGGTGTATGACCCATCGCATATCATATTCATTACAGATAAACTTTCCCAGGGATGTAAGTAATCCTAGGTTCGATACATTGGTTATACTATACAATGAGGATAAGGAGACTCATATTTATTATGTGTTACATGAAGAATCTCGCATTTTTCATTCCATGAAACATATGTTTGTCACATAATTATTCTTTGATCATTACCTCCATTATCTCTTGCTCATCACGCATGGTAAAGATTCAGATATATCAAGAGGGTTCTCAAGATTAAAGTCTTCTTAATATTTTATTATAGGATTTGGATTTATAGGGATATTATAACATGTTTAAATTCTTGTGGGGTTATTTTACATATAAAATTTTCATGTACTGGTAAAAATATAGGTTAACATTTTATGGTGGTGTAGAAGTCTTATGGGAACCTCATGTTTGGGAGGTAGGGGACTATGTGTGTTCCCAAGGGGAATGATCACATATTTTTTATCACCACAAAGGGTGAGAGAGAAATTTTATGGTGATGTAGGTATTAAACCTCATGGAGGAATTATATGTAACCTATAAGGAGAGAGGGATCAAAACCCAAATTTTTCAACTACACAGATTAAGGTCATTCAATGGGACTAGTCCATTTAGTGGAGTTTCATGTATTAAGTATTCTTGTTTTATAAATGTAGTGAAAATAAGGTATATTGTGGGGATTATTCATGTATTATTTCCAAATAATAGAGTTCCATCCCATACCTATCACATGAAGATTCTTATGTTCATCAGACATGGTATGTCAACTTTTTAATGTCATTTTTTATGGAAAATTTTATCTAGTTTAACATCATGTGACAAGGATTTTGGTTTCATGTCGTTTAAAGTCACAAATCTAAAATTCTATTTGGACTTACACATGGGGAATCCCATTTCCAATTAATTTAATATGGGAGGTGGACATGTAAATAAAAAAACCCACTTTAAAGGAAACTTGAGCACTCAACATTCATAGAACTATGTTTGGAGGAAGGAGGAATTTGGATAGGGACTCAAAAGTGGGTTCTGTAAAGGTCATGGGGTTCTTCAATGTGATTTATTCATGAATCATGTATTCTATACCTATGGATGGTGTCTTGGTCTCTATGGGAGGGGATTAACAAAATATGGATGCTTTTTAGAACACTATAGGTCATGACACATATATCGCTAGCATAAATGGTGTGATAAGTCAAAAATATTACCTCCACCATAAACCTATGTTCTAAAGGACTCATGGGAGGTCACTGGAGAATGATGTATACATTTAGGTATATATATTATTCATGTCATGTGAAAGATGGTGTATCAAAAACTGATATATTTTAATGGATGTAAGAAGGTCATATCCCCCTTAAATGATGGGTGAATATAGGTATTTATATGTTCCATGTAGTTTGTGATATATGTTTCACAAAATATTACAATCTTCATGTTAGATGATGTTTAGCAGTGATTTGACATCATTTAATAAACCCTATCCTTTTTTTAAGAATTATTATTTCATGAATCCATCCCCTAGGTGTGTATTCATCCCATCTATTCTTATATCTACATCAAATATTCCATGTTCCCCTCAATATCTTCGGTAACATGTGTTTTTCTCATAAAAAACTTTCTTATAATTCTAGTGTTTCTCTTTTTTTAGAGAGATCATTTGAACATTAGTTATCACATAAAACATTTATTGGTTTCTAAATCTTCATTCTCAAATAATTTATCTATTATTTCTTTTAGATAATCTAGTTACATTATTAAATTTATCCAAATGTTATTCTTTTATGGTTCTTATTGTAATTGGTTATTTTCTTATAGTGATATGTTATATAAATCTCCCAGAAAAACTATAACTAAATTTTATTTCATATCATCATAGCCGCATTCCCAATCAATATCAGCATACCCATACATATTCTAGTTCTTTACTCTTATATTAAACAACTCATAGTTTAGGGTTATTTATATTTTTTTGAGATACCTTTTTGAAGACATTAAATTTGTTTAATTATAATAAATTTTATACCTTTATCATAGGTTTATTTCATATAAAATATAATTATGAGATATATTTATATATATAAAACTTCAAATAAAGCATCTAAAAACTGTTTAAATTCACACATTCTCATGATTCAATTTTTTAATTTTCAATTAACCACTTTTAGGTGGAGTGGGAACCGTAAAATAAAATCATCATGTTTAAGGACTCATCCAAAAAAACAATTGAAATAAAATAGAACCAAAAAAGCCAAACAATTTCATAAATACCTGCACAGGCATAGATCCTCACACCACTTACGAAGCAACTGGTTTATAACCCAAGGGTTACTAACAATATTTCCAAGCCATATCATGAGTAATAAAATCATTCATAATTTTTTCAGAAAAGTGTGGAGTAAAGGATTGGAGACATTGTTCCAGACATATAGGGGCCACTAGGTCATATTTTTCAATATTTACCAGGACCTAAGAAGAAGCCATATGGAGGGGGGGTGATTCTTGATTTTTTTTTCTTGGTCTCTAGATCCTTTAAACCCAATTTCATAGATAAAGGAGTGAAAGGGTCAGATTTACTCTCATAACAAATTGGATTCATAGGAATGGGATCTTCCACATTACATATACCCTTCCTAACTCCAAAAAGGGTCACTAACTTCCAATAATAATCTTCCCTACTAGAAAGATATTCTTTTTTCATTCCACTTTTTTTAGATGTTTCCATTGAAATAAGAGAGTTATTTTGCATGAGGTTTCCATTACTTACTGATCTTGTAACAGGAGATCTTGGTAAATTAGAGTTTTCTTTATGATTATACACCCTCCTCACATTCTTGATAAAACCCTATGAGTCTATAAGGTTCTTCGCACCCTTCCTAGTAGAGTAATGAAGGAAAAAATCTTCATTCTCTACATCCTTGATCTTGGTAGATCATGTGATAGTTTCCAAATTCATATTAGCTTCAAATTAATCTATGTTCCCTCCCTGAGAACCATACCCTTCATGGAATTTATCCTCAAAATTCCCTCCTTCAAATAGAATTATCTCACCATCACCCACCACCAAAAACTTGTTCAGGGATCCAACTCTAGTGGAGGTTCCCTTGAGTCACTTTCTAGATTATCCCATGTCCATATTCAAAACATAAATTCAAGACAGGTTCTTATTTCCTTTTTACTTACCATTATACAAATATAGGATGACAATTGAAGGCATCTCTATTTCCCCTTCAGGTCTGATCTTAGCCAAATTGGCTCTAAACCTCATTGATGAGGGAAGTGTTTGATTGACTACTTCCACATAAGAAGTTTGATTGACTTCGAGTCAATAATTTCCCCAAGTCTCCATTCTCTCTAAAACCAGTATCCAATTTTCCACATCTACAATATTATGGGGTGATACATCCTCATTCAGTGAATTAGATTCAAATGGAGAATCACCCATACGATGAAATTTCTGAGCTAAATGACCTTGAATGAAGCATGATATGTATTAGTGAGTCTAAAACTCATAGATAATCTTATTATTATGCCTATACTTTCTATCAATATCGATGCAGATTAAATACATAGCTGGTTTTGTTATGTCAACCATAACACAAATACAGGGCTCAATGGGATGGAAAACTGGTTGGGTTCTAAGATCTGCAACCAGAAAGTGACCAACAATATTTCCTAACATCTAGAAAATAGAGGGATTTTGGAAGGTTAGGGGAAAACCTGAAAAAAAACAAATATCCATTATATATAGATCATAATTCATGTTCAATGAAAAAGACCATATGGGAAGGATGAAATTGAGGTAGGTGATAGATTGTAATCCACTATACCACACAAGATCCAGGTCTTCGTCTGAAGAAAAATAATCATCATTTGGTTAGAAACAAGAATACCAACCCCCACTCATTGATGGAGACCCCACTGAGTGTTGACGAGTCTGTCGATGACATAAACTAAAATCCTTTGGTCACTGAAGAGGGAAACCAATGTGATATTTTTAATGGAAGAGCCCTCTATGAATTCTATGGTGGATATCATAAGCGATGAGCCTCCATTGGGAAAACTAGGGACCTTTAAGGAAAACACAATACCATGGAAGTTGGTGAGAACCCTCAACGTTGTGAAAGGAAAAATCACTAAGAAGTACCATTAGAGGATGATAAAGGAATGGAATATTCTTTCTCCCCTACATTAAGGAAAAATATCATGGGCCCTTCTAGTGCTGAAGAACCCTAGAGACCCCAAAGTGAGAGTAGGATTTTCTTAGAATAAAAAAATTAAACCTTCTCATAAACATCTTTGAGAATATTCATCCCAACCATTATATATGTTGATAATGTTTTTAATTCTTCTATTCCAATCATATTCACTAATTTCCTTGTATATTTATATGTGACGTAAAAATAAACTAATCCTTTTATATCAATATGAATTCAAGAAAATACTTCAATTTATATAGCAGTGTAATCTCTATCTTATTAATTATCTTCCTATAAAATTATTTAATAACACTATCTTTTTCACATGAAAAAATAATATCATCAATAAAAATAATTATAAAAAGAGTTCCAACTTCCATATCCTTCAGATAATGGTTTTTATAAATATTTTCAGTTATTGTATTCTTATCTCTTAAGAATCCATCATGTATTGAGTACTAGGATTGAGAGGTTGATTTTATCCCATAAAGATATTTTTTCATCTGTCATGTCTATTTTCCATATCTTTCAAGGAGATATCAATTATGATTTTTAATATAAACATCTTATTCCTACTCTATATTAATGAAATGAAATTTTACATCTATTTGATTTATTTTTTACTTCTTATAAGTTGTAACGAATAATAAAATTCTTATAGATTATTGTCATTAAATAGGATAAATTTCATCTTCAAATTATACACATTAAATATATGAAGATACCTTTCATATATTACAGATATTTTTTCTTGATGTTTCTCATTTATAATTTATATTGACTCTGAATACCAACAAGATTCGTGTTATATTTTGTTATTTCTTCTAGGTAAAATATCCAAAAATAAATTTATATTAAAATAATCTAGTTAATTTGTTAAATAATTAATCCATTATTATTATCTATCAACATTGGAAACTATGTGGGGATCAATATACAAGATATGAGATGTTTTTTTAGTCATAAATCTTATTCTTGTCTCAACTAGAGAATAATTATTTCCAATTACATTTTCCATCAACACATGTTTCCTTATCTTATAATATTTTTTCTCATTTATAGTATAATATTATTTATCATTGATTATATCAATGCCAGCATCATCAACATGTGGCTCGTTCTTATATTATTCTTCACTAATAATCTTTGGAACATAGCTAGCATCTTAATCAGAGTGGTCAAAACCATTTCATATTGAACATTATGATTGGATTTATTTTCAATTACATTAACATAATAACTCTCCACTAAAATATATTATTTATTATTCAAGTATCATTATCCTTTTATATTGGATAATGATTCAGTAGGAGCACCATCCTCACCAATCTCCTCAAACATCCAAAGATTTTATTATTATCTTTTATCATTCTAAGACTATAATAGACTTTGATATAGATAACAATTGGTTCCATTTTATACTGAATATCATATTAATTCATTTTCAAATTATGACTTAGTATAAAAATATTATGATATTTCATATCTATGCAAAAACCTTATCAATAAATTATTTTGACCAAATAAACTCAAAAAAACACTAATTTTCGTTTTTCAATGACACTTCTATCCATTCAATCAAATACGCTACCATATTGTAGTATGTAAGCAGGTCTATATGGGTTCCTTATTCCATGATTTTGAAATTAAGATTCATAAACTATACCAGTAATATCCCATCTATCAACCATTGTCAATTTTTGGATATAAACTACCAAATCATTTTCAACCTTCCTTCTATAAATTGTAAACATCTCCTCTGTATCAAAATTATTATTCATAAACATCACATTGGTCATTATTGTAAAATACATAATAAATTTGATGAATTATAAGTCAATACTAGTGGAATGATGTCTCAAATGTCGAAAATTCCATAGTGTATTAATTCTAGTGTCATGGTAGATTTTATTTCCACTATTTTATGTCATCCCTAACCTGTTTTCCATATTTGATAGGATTCATAAAAAAATAAATCTCTAATTAATTTTTGTAAATCTATCACAAAATTTTTAACTTATTATACTTCTCAAACTCTTCTAATCAAGATGGAAAGCTTTCTAATCCCAAATATTATTTTATTTATTATCAATGTGTAAGTAATAATTACATTGACCATCCATCAGAAATAAAGTTACTTTTATTCATTCACCAAGGTTTGAGATTCATTAAAATTTTACACTCTTTATAAAGTAAGCATTTAATTTTAATATAAAACCATTTAATTCATCAAAAAATTATTATCAATCAATATGTTATTTTTTAGAAAATCAATAGATGATAAATTATAAAATTTAATCTTATGAGGATCAATTTTATTTAAACTAGTTCTTTTGATATTTAAAGATATTTTATTTATAAATGTTACCCACAAATATTATGTTAAGAAATAATATTTTGGATATTTACACCTTCTATCAAGTGTGATGAGTGTACACTATAATTAATTCTTTTCTCCCACAACTTTATATCTTTGAAGTTATATCATAAAATAGTGACTTGCCAACATTACATATCCTCTCATCCATATTATCATTATTATCCTACATATTTTTTCATGAAATAAAGTTCATAAATTCTATATCATAGTTACTTTGTTTGTTACAACTTCCTCTGATATCATCTAGAAAGTATAAATTGTTTTAGATAAGAAACTATGTTGAATTTCTACTCACTACACACTCCTTATTATTCATGGTCACCTCACTCACTAAATATCACCCCTTAATTCATAAATTACCTTATTCTATAGAAGTGACATATTATAACAAAAATATAGCATTTATTCCCTTGAAATACAAAACACCACTAATATCATTTAAAACTAGTTATTCCAAAAAAATATTGAGTCTCTCTATGAATTAAAACATATTTCCCTTTTATTTTTATAGCCATTATTTTCTTTGGTTTTGCAAAATCTTCTCATATAAATCTAATTTCAAATTAATTTTTTTTAGAAGTGATAATTTTAGAGTTATTATCATCCTATTATTAACTAAATTATATTTTCATCAAAACTATAAGAAGAAATAAACTTTTCATTTTGTTTAAATACAGGGGAAATCCTTTCCTAAGAATTTATAGTAGACTTCAAAATGCATTTTTAGGACTCTAAGTTTATTATTTAAATTAAAATATCATATTCATCTATAATTGTTTTCATGAATTATCTCTTTTAGTTTAACCCCTAACAATATTAGGTTAAATTATTCATCCTTAAAAGAAATTTTATTTTGAAACACTATAACCATTATGTCTCTTTCCACAAGATAAACTATGAGAATATTTATTTACTCAATATAATAATTATCTATATTATAGTATTTATCATTTCCTTAAATTATCTTTATAAATTATTACTTTACAAATTTGATTTCTCTCTGGTGTTGTGTTTTTCTCTCAAGACACACATCAATCTCAGTTTAGAGGATGTTTTTAGTGTATTTTTAATCTCCTAATTTTAAACTTTTAGAGAATAATTATTATCTTTAAATAGTGTCCATGAATATACTAATTTTTATATCATAATCATTAATAGACAGATTACTTGAGGTAGAGTATGCATCCTATTCCTTACATAGTGTGCTTCTTCGATTTATTAATTGAACATTTTCCTTATTCTCATATGAATTATTAGTGTTTTAAAACTATATTCCATATTTAATTATATAAGAAATTTATTCATTATCCATATCCATATATTACACACATTTCATAATTGGGAATTTTTCTAATTTGATTTCAATTTCACTACAATAAAACCATTTTTTGGAATACTTCCTTTAAACATACATATTCTGTTTTTAATGTTTTTAATGATAATGGACATTATACTCTTCTATTATTCATCATCATTTGATTTAATAGAATAATAATCTTTTATTTCATTGATCATGATTTTTTTAGGATATTAAATTACATTTCAACAATTTTTTTTTATGATTTTATTATTCATTATCGGAAAGTTGAGGAGATTATTTGGTACCATCATCTATAGATAAGTCTTTTTCCTCATCAAGAGTTTATATTTTTAGATCAAACTTGTTAGGGAAATTTATCAGTAGTTTTTTAAAAAGTTCATTAGTTATCCAAATTATACCCAAATCCCATTATTTTACTATACATTATATTAACCATTGTAATAAATGTAATAATTTATTATATCATTATCCATTTTTAGTTTTTTAATTTTATCTATATAGAGCTTAAGTTTTTATTCTTTGATTTTAACATTTCCTCCATTTATGTTCCCAGCCTTATCCCAAATTTCCTTGTCTAATTTTAGTATCATGAATTTTTTATACCCCTTATATGAAAATAATGATATAATTTAATTTCTGGCCTTCCCATCTACCTATAGATTTTTCATGTCCAGAAATGACAAGTGATAACCTTTTTAAAGGGGTATAAACCTACTCTAATAGCATCAATAAATTTAAATCCCTAGGATAAATGATAGAGAATTGATTTTTTTATTATAAACATTAATTTTTTCCCCAATAATAGGAACACCACTACTATTGAAGGAACTCGTATTCTATTTTATTAAGAAATCCATCAGAGAGGAAACCAGGTATGATCTGATACAAAGTTAATAGACTAGGTAAATACAGAAACCATTTTTTGATGGATTCGAAATATAGGGACATACATTTATGATTTCATTTACAATATTTTCTTTGTGATAACTAGAAATCATGACCAAGTCTTCTTAAGTCTATTCCTCACCCAAAATTATAATATAATGTAAATAAAAAATAGTAATATATTTTTACATAATTTAGATCTAATAAGGAAAACTAATCCATATGGTATTCAGTTAGATAAAAAGATATATATTATGTCAATAATGAAAATATTTATGATTAAAAGTGATTAAAAATCATAAACAATAGATAAAAGTTATTATCTACTTCCAATGATTGGTATCATCCAATTATTTTTTTCAAAAAATTATTTTTTTACTTAAACTAGTAGTCTCCAATATGGTTTTTTGATATTGGTATAAATAAGATATCTAAGATACATTTAGATATATTGGAATCTAATAATATGATCTTTATCATTAAAATATAGTATTTTATATATATAATTATATCAAAAAACAAAATACACAATGATCTCATTCCTTAGGATTTCATAATGACATAAAATTTCATGAGATCTCACACACATTACTACCTTCTTCCATCTCACTGGAAAACCACCAGATAATGAGTAAAAAAATTGTTCCCTTGGCACAGATGATGTATGTAGAAAAAAACATCTCAATCCGATGTTCCTTGGTATTCTTTAGATATTATAGTTTTATCTATTGATAATGTATCAACATACAATATCTTAGTTTTTTATATCGATTTGTCATTATTCTGTTTTATATTTATAGGATATTTTGAATAATTTTTTCCATATTTCAAATATTTAATCTAAATGATTTTATAAATTTTGATCATCTCATATTTTAAAAATGGTCAATATAATCCTTTAATTTTATATAATTTAATCTCAATAAAAAACATATAAACTAACTCTATATAAATCAATAAGAAACATAGGGTATTTCTTTCTTCAAAAACTAATTGAAATCCATAAGTATTTTAAATTCTTTCTGTAGTGGCACACAAAGAGTTTCATGGTGTGAAAAAAACTCCATGTGGTTCAAATTTTTCTCATATTACTAAATTATATTCTATTTTATTCACAATTCATAACTTCAATAAATAATAATTAGAATAATTTTTATTTTTAAAATATTTATGACAATATCAGGAATAATCGTTTGAATTCTTCTATAACTCATAGTATCTTTCAAATATTTCTATATTATATATTATATCTTTTTGTTAGGGTTTAATTAATCTTAATAAATTCCCAATTATTCCCTAACATTTTCATTTTTTGGGACAGAGAATGATACATCATATGAATAAAATGATTATTATGATATAATCAGTTATTCCATACCATTTTAATTTTATATTTTAAATGGCATATCATAAAATTAAAATTACTCCTAAAATATTCTTAGTATAAATAATATATATATATACAAGACTCTTAAAAATTTACAAAGATTTTTATAAAAAGAAAATTTGATTCTTAAGAAATATCAATGATTATCCTTGAGTTTTAAATTACACCTATGAATTTTAAAGTACTCTCATTGAAATATTTATTCCATTACTAAGTTTCCATTTAAAATTTTAAATGAATATTATAAAGTTTTTAATTACACTTATAATCATTAATAATCTTCATTCCTCCACTAAAAATTATTATAAAATTCGTAAAATGGTAAAGTAAAAAATGGATTTTATGAAATCAAACTTTTTAAAATTCCACTAGTATGTGATATCTATAATTGATCAAATTTTTATAGAATTATCTTTAGTCACATCATGCAATAAGGAAATATCTAAAAAACTTTTTAAATTCTATTAATATTATTTTTACACATGGTTTACAATAAATAAAATGTTTTTCAATAATTACATTGGGTATTTCAATAAAAATTTTGAAATGATATTTGATGTTATTAATATTTTAATGACTTATTATATACTCCCTTTACTGATTTTATATTAAATGTGCATAATTTTTGTGAAATATTAATGTTTTAATATTAAGTATAATTTTTGAGTATTTTTAGAAGTTGTCCAATTGAGTCAGTTTACTATTTTAATAATAACTATCACTATAATGATCCAAATTGTGTGGTTCTTGTTTTTTAGGATTCTCCTTTAAATATAAAACATTTCATTAGAAGGGATCGTGGTCCAATTCTGCCATTTAAAGGATCACATTTACCACACAAGATGACCTACAGAATCTATGAACAAACTGGACCTGCCTTGAAGTTTGATTTACTGGGATCAATACAGAAGTCAAAAAACATTAACTCTCCACCCTAATTCGGGGGACACTACATGTCATCTTGTATAAAAATTTCAAGGGCCAAATCCAAGTACAAGGGGCCCAAATGAAGCTTTGAAGTCCAACCCACCATTCTGGCAGAGAAATAAAATCAGTATAGTATTCATGCCATATCTCATGCTTTAAGCATCAAATAGAGATAAGATTTTTCAGTGAGAAATAGGAGATATAGGTGGCCGACTTTGTTTAATAAGTCATTCGGATTTAAAGGCATATTCTTGTTCCAAAATCCATTCACATTTTGGCCATCGAAAAAGAATGGATAGAAATGGACAGTTTACATTTGTTTAATAAAACCACCATAACTTTGGCTCCACTTGTCCAAATGCCTCCAAATATTTACAGTAGTATTCCAACATTATTATCTACAACTTTTAAGAATGGGATATTTGGATATTCGGATTTCTGAATGGCCAACTTAGCGATGCAAGTGGAAGGACAGATTGAGAATGAAAACAGTCCACTCCTTGGGCTATAAATACTCTCCCCTTCTCTCCTTGAGAGGGGTTGTCATTTCAGAAGAGAGGAGAACATATTGGCACGACCAAGTCATTTCCAAAGGCTTGGTAGGATCTACCATACTCAAGTTTTCACTTAAGAGACCTTTCCTCCTCTCTTTGTTTTCACTTACCTTCGTGTTCTCCGTTTTTTGTAATTTTGTAAGTCCTTTCGTTTTTAATTCGGTTTTAATGAAAGTTTATTCTTAAATATCTCTTATTCTCATCCACCTTCTGTAGTTTAATATTTATGTTCTTAAAATAGTTTAAATTCAGTTGAATCCCCTTCCCTTCTTTGGTTCCACATTCAATCGAAAATCCGTTTTTAATTATCATCATTGTTCGTGTGTGTGTGTGTGTTCGACGCAAAAATATTTTCTAATCCCTTTCTTTTTCATCTATTCTTAATTTATCATCATAATTATTATAACCATAATATTAAAAACCCAAATGGATGAGTAAATTTTTCATTGGGGTGAGTTATAATTTAGGGATGTTAAGTGATTGAGAGTATTTTCTCGATGAGTATTCGTTAATTTAACATTGTGTATGTTGGACTTAATATGTTAGGGATTAATGATATATTTTGTTTAGAATGTGGTTTCCATGGATTATTGGAACCACAAATACACTACCATAAACATGTACTAATTGAGATTATAATCCTAATTAAGTTAAGTCTTGGATTAAAGCTTTAACACTTAGGAATTCTAATCGACGTCAACTTGTGAAGTGGGTGTTAATTTAAATGCAATATAAAGAAAAGCTCAAGGATATCACAAGCTTAACTACCTAAGGATGAAATCACCCCAATATTTATCAATTTGTTAAATCAATTATATACAATCAATCATTTCAATTAATCATTTCAAACAAACCCCCTAATCAACATACCATCAACTAATAACAAATGACTATTTCAAATTATCATCGCTGAGGATTCGACCCGAGTGCTGCTATACACATTAGCAGAGCACCGGAACATTGACCGGTCGATAAGCGACAGTCAGACGTACGTTTCAAATGGCATCGTTTCCGTTGATGGTGCTTTAAGTAGTCATTAGTTTCTGGTTATTGTAAACAAATCCAAAAAAAATACAATTTAAAAAAAATTGAAAAAAACACAAAGAAAACCCCATTTTCTCATAAAAATCATAACCGGAAAAAAATACAAAGAAAAACCCATCTTCCTCTTTATTAAAACATCTCTCTGAATGCCCCGTAGCCTTCCAAACAATCCCTCGGATTTGTTTGACCCTAAAATTGAGCGAAGACTTCGCCAACTTATAAGAAACATAAGAGATAATCAAATAATTCAAGAACTAGTCCTTGTCCAACCAATTGAATTAGATATGGCCTATCCTAGGGAACAAACACTTAAAGAACTTGATGCCCCTAATATAAATTACCAACCTCTTGGTATTCAATATCAAAACATAGAATCTGACTACGAACTCAAATTGGGTTTGATTCATCTTCTCCCTCATTTTCACGGGCTAGCCGGTGAGGATCTACATCGCCACCTTAAAGAGTTCCAAGTAGTGTGCTCTACCATGAAGCCTCAAGGGGTTTCTGAAGAATAAATCAATCTTTGATCATTCCCTTTCTCCCTAGCTGACACTGCTAAGTCATGGATCTACTACCTTCCTCCTGGTTCCATAACCACATGGAATGACATGAAGCGACTCTTCTTAGAGAAATTCTTTCCTACTTCTCGTACTGCTTCTATCTGAAAGGAAATAAGTGTTATACGTCAATTCCCAAGTGAATCACTCCATGAGTACTGGGAGAGGTTCAAAAAGCTTATGGAAACCTGCCCACACCACCAAATTCCTGACCAACTCTTGATCCAATACTTCTATGAGGGGTTATTGGCTATGGAGAGAACTCTCATTGATGCCGCAAGTGGTGGTGCTCTTGTTGATAAAAACTCCTGTAGATGCAAGAGATCTCATAAGTAACATGGCTACAAACACAAAACAATTCCATACTCAAGCACATGATCAAGTCAAACAAGCCCAAGATAATCAATCAATTGAGCCGAACAGGATGACCGAGTGGATGAGTGAACTTACAGGTCTTGTGTGACAGCTAGTTGTGGTTACCAAATCCCCAACCTCGTCTTCTTCGCAATCAATATTTCCTAGACCAATCAAAAACTGTGGAATCTGCAACTCTCCATCTCATCCAACTGACACATGTCCACAACTTCAAGTGGATCAATCTGATTCATCTAGACCAATGGAGCTCAATGCAGCATATGCTCAGTGGAACACCAATCCTCAACTATCAGGTCACTTTGTTAGAAACTTCAACCAACCTCACTCTGAGCCCTTCTCCTCTAACTTTAACCAAGGATTGAGGTATGGTAATCCCGTATCTCATCCCCCTCAATTCCCTCCTCAAAACCCAAACCAGTTTCAATACAGTCAAGGTATTGGTAACTTCCAACAACCTTATCCTTTTTTCCCTCAACCTCAAAGGATCAATCCTCATATACCTCCTCCTATATTCCACTATCCTAGTGAGCCTTCCCAATTCCCAAACCAATTCAATCGATTTCCCAAGAACCAAAATCAAGGAAATCCCAATCCTAGACAAGCCTCTTCTTCCAAGCAACCATGGGAAAGTGTTGTTGAAGATCTGTCCTCCTTCACCCGTTCTAGTCTTAAGAACATTGAAACTCAAATAGGTCAACTTGCATCCCACCTGAGCCAGCAACAACAATCAAATTCTTCCCAACTCCCAGCTCAACCATTACCCAACCCCAAGGGTAATGTAAGTGCAATTGCACTTAGATCAGGAAAGAAACTTGCTATACCTCAAGATAAATCCTCAAACCCTCATTTGAATGTTGACCTAGAAAATGAAAATAAAAATAAGCTTGAAAAGGATCCTGAATCCATTCCCTCACCTCCTTCCATTCCACTTAGGAATCCAATTCATTTTCCTCAAGCTGTTTCTAAACCAAGGAAGTCCTTTGAACCTGATCCTGAAATGCTCGACATGTTTAGACGTGTAGAAGTCAAAATTCCCCTCTTAGATGCCATAAAACAAATTCCTAAGTATTCCAAGTTTCTCAAGGAGTTTTTTACCCACAAGGGGCAACTTAGGACCTTCGAAAATGTTTCCACCCAGCAGTCTATTCCCATAAAGTGCAAAGATCCAGGGACCTTTACGGTTCCATGCCAAATTGGATGTTCGAACTTTGATGATGCACTCATAGACCTAGGAGCCTCAATTAATGTCATGCCCAAATCCATATTCTCCAACCTTGGTCTAGGTCCCTTACATCCAACATGTGTTTTCATTCAGTTAGCCAATCGAAGCACAGCTAGTCCTGAGGGAATAATTGAGGATGTCCTTGTCCGAGTTAATGATCTTATCTTCCCTGCTTATTTCTATGTTCTTGACATGGAAGCTGAGACGAACTCTTCTCGATCTCCTCTAATTCTAGGAAGACCATTCCTCATGACTGTGAGAACCAAGATTGATGTCCATTCAGGAATATTATCCATGGAATTCGGTGACCAACTGGTCACGTTCAAAATTTTCCAAGCCATGCGATACCCATCTGAGGATCACTCTGCATTCTCAATCCATGCTTCTAAGGACACTTCTAAGAGTCAATAGAACCCCAATCCACCATGTTCTTCATGTTCTAATGATAAAGGATCTTGTGAAATCTGCACCATGATTAACAAAGTCATAAATGGTGATGTTGATGTAGACCTCTCATTCATAGACTCCATCAATTTAGAGGAACTTGAAAACTCTCTGGAATCCCACATCAACTCTGATCTCTACTGCTCCACCTTGGACAGTATTAAGGAAAATGAATCTGAAGCAACTGAAGTCCCTGCATCCATTCCTGAGATGTCTAAACCACAAATGAGAGATGATACTGATCTAAAACCTCTTCCTAAACACATGAAATATGCATTCCTCTTACATGATCCCTCATATCCTGTCATTATCTCTTCTTCACTTACTGAAACCGAAGAGTCCAAACTTGTTCAGGTGTTAGAGGAAAACAAAAAGGCCTTAGGGTGGACCCTAGAATACATACCAGGAATCAACCCTGCCCTTTGCATGCATCACATCCATCTTGAAGAATCTCCCAAACAAATTAGACAACTACAAAGAAGACTCAATCCACTCATCCTTGAGGTAGTTAGGGAAGAGATCACCAAGCTTCTTCAAGCTGGTATTATCTACCAAATTTCTGATAGTGAATGGGTTAGTCCAATTCAGGTTGTACCAAAGAAGGGTGGGATAACTATTGTCACAAATGAACATGGGGAGGTAGTCACAACTCGAGTGAAGAACAAATGGCGTGTATGCATTGATTATAAAAAATTGAATGTTGAAACAAGAAAAGATCACTACCCTCTTCCATTCCTTGATCAAATGCTAGAAAGATTAGCCTAAAAGTCACATTATTGCTTTCTTGATGGATACACTAGCTTTTTTTAAATCCCAATCTCACCTCAGGACCAAGAAAATACTACTTTCACATGCCCCTTTGGAACATATGCATATAGAAGAATGACTTTTGGACTTTGAAATGCTCCTGCAACATTCCATAGGTGTATGATGAGTATCTTTTCTGAATTCATTGAACACTGCATGGAAGTTTTTATGGATGACTTCACCATTTATGGTGAGTCACTTGAATCTTGTTTTAATTCACTCTCTCTTGTCATCCAAAAGTGTGTCAAGTGTAACCTTGTGTTAAATTTTGAAAAATGTCACTTCATGGTTTCAAATGGGATTGTTCTAGGGAACATAGTTTCAAAAGATGGTATTGAAGTCGATCCTGCCAAAATTAAAGTGATCCAATCACTTCTTGAACCTAGCTCTGTTTGAGACATTTGTTCATTCCTCGGTCATGCTAGTTTCTATCAGCGATTCATCCATAACTTCAGTAAAATTTCCCTCCCACTCACTCGTTTACTCCAAAATGATGTCACTTTCTATTTCGATGAGTTTTGAAAGAGTGCCTTCATTGAACTCAAAACTTCTCTTACATCTGCCCAAATAATCCAACCCCCAGATTGGTCCTTACCCTTTGAGTTGATGTGTGATGCTTCTGATAGAGCCGTTGGGGATGTTCTTGGTCAAATAAGAGAAAAAATCCCTCATGTCATCTATTATGCCTCAAAAACATTGGATGAAACTCAATCTCACTACACTGTCACTGAAAAATAAATTTTAGCAGTTTTTTTTCCTTAGATAAATTCTGGACCTATCTCTTAGGTGCCAAAATCATAATATTCACAGACCATTTTACTATAAAGTTCTTACTCAAGAAAAGTGATTTCAAACCGAGGCTAATAAGATGGATCCTAATGCTCCAAGATTTTGACCTTGAAATCAAAGATAGACCTGGAAAAGAAAACCATGTGGCTGATCACTTGAGTAGAATCTCTAATTCTTCTCATTCAGAAATTATTGATCCTGAATTCCCCACTGAGTACCTTTCATCTCTCACTCCAAAAATACCATGGTATGCCCCAATTGTAAATTACTTGGTTTCTGGTGTTTTTCTTGAAAAGTTTTCAAAAGAACAAAAAATGAAGTTGAAAAGTGATTCAAAATAATATTTTTGGGAAGAAAATAAACTTTGGAAAACTGGGGCTGACATGGTAATAAAGAGATGTGTCGATGAAAATGAACATTCTTCCATATTAGAATTATGTCACTCACTTCCCGGAGGTGGCCAATTTGGACCACAAAGGACCTCCCGAAAGGTCCTAGACTCTGGATTCTTCTGGCCTTCACTCTTCAAGGACTCACATGAGTTATTTCAACCATGTCCCAATTTCCAAAAGTTCGACACAATCTCCAAAAGAAATGAAATTCCCCAAAAGCCCTTAATCTTTTGTGAAATCTTCGATGTTTGGGGCATCGATTTCATGGGACCATTTCCCCCTTCCAATGGATTCTCATACATTCTTCTTGCGGTCGATTATATTTCAAGGTGGGTTGAGGCCAAACCCACTAGGAAGGATGATGCTCATATTGTTACTGAGTTCCTCAAAACCCACATCTTCCAAAGATTTGGCACACCTCGTTCCTTGATCAGTGACTTAGGAACCCATTTCTGTAATAGAACTATGGAATCTATTTTGAAAAAGAATGGGGTTATACATAAAACTTGAACTGCATATCACCCCCAAAAAAATGGCATGGATGAACTTTCTAATAGAGAAGTGAAAAGAGTGCTTGAGATAATTGTAAAACCCACCAGAAAAGACTGGCCTGAAAGACTTGGTGAAGCACTTTGGGCTTATCGAACTGCTTATAAAACACCCAATGGGATGTCTCCTTTTAGGATAGTTTTTGGTAAATCATGTCATCTACCAGTTGAAATCCAACATAAGCCTTTTTGGGATGTGAAAACCTGTAATTTTGATTGTGAAAAATCTGGTGAAGAAATATTGTTGCAATTGGCTGAACTGGAGGAGCTTCGACTTGAATCCTATGAGAATTCCAATCTGTACAAAGAGAAGGCTAAGGTAATTCGTGACAAACACATCCTGAGAAATGTATTTCATGAAGGTGAAAAGGTAATGCTCTTCAATTCTCGATTTCGTCTTCACCCAGGTAAGCTTAATTCTCATTGGGAATGTCCTTTTATTATCACTAATGTTTACCCATTTGGTGCAGTGCAAGTCCAAGACCCCTCCTCCAAAAGTACATTTACGGTAAATGGACATCGGTTGAAACATAACCATGAGAGGACATGCAATCCTGGAACAACATCAACTTCCATTGGATCCACAGTAGACCCACCACTGGATGGAGATGGCAACCCACCAAATCCAAACCAGGGGGCACCTCTTTCCCTTTGACTCTTCTTCTCTCTCTCTCCCTGTCTCTCTTTTTCTTCTTCTTCCTCTCTCTTTCTTTTTTTTTACCACTTTCTTCATCAAACCCTTTCTTTTTATCTTTCTTTTGTGGGTTTGTATTTTAAAAAAACATAAAAACTAAAAAAAACCAAAACAAACACAATTACTTAAAAAATACAAAAAAAAATGAGTCATGCTTACTCACCATCGAGTTTTGAAATTTTGTCCAACTATTTTGGGGATTTAACAGACATGGTTTCATATCAAAAATTTTGTGTTTTCATCATGAATTTGGATAAAGAATTTTGTGTCAAAATTAACAAATTTTGAATGCTCAATTTTTTATTTGGAAAATGTTTTTTCCAAACCTTGAGGAACAACATTTGCTTTCATGCTAAGGCCACCTATGGCCATCTTTTCAAAATGTGTGTTTTCACCCCCATTTGTGAGTCTTGTGTTTGTGGACCTTCGAGCTGAATTTCCTACTTTAGTGTGAATTAATATGATAGAGGCATTTTCTGAACCACATAATAATTATAATAGCCAAATAGCCTCCCATTAACCATACATTAATCCTCCTTTTGAAAGCCCCTTCGAGCCTATGAAAACCTTTTCTTTGATAGCCACATTACAAGCCCAATACCTTTTCCCACCCAATATCAACATGGATTTTCATTGCATAATTTTTCAAAATTTAAGTGTGGGGGGATAGATTTCATTTTGGGTACCCTTTGTTGATTTCACCATGTTATCATATGCTTGAGGGCAAGCATCCATTTCAGTGTGGGGGAGAGGTTGTCATTAAGTGTGTTTTGGGTAATTTAATGAACTTCCATTTATGTAATTTTGTAAATTTTATTGACAGTTGTTCAAAAAAATGATGAAAAAAATCAACAAAAATTGATGAAAAAATGGATTGTGTCTTGGGTAGGTCAAAAATCACTCTTACTAAACCTTTGATATTGTTATAACTATTACAATTAGTGTCATTAGGAGATCAATCATGGTTTGGGTTATGAGTGTGAGATCTTTTCCAAGTTCAACTTTCGAAAAAAAAGAATAAAAAAAATGAAAAAAAAGGAACATTTGCATTATATTCTTTTTGGGAGAAGTTTTGTGTTTTGTAAATATTTCATCTCCTCGTTAACTACATATTTTCTTCCTCTATTGTGTATTTCTTCACATAATCATTCCCTTGTAAATATTTTTTTTCATTTCCTTCCATGTTTTATTTCAAAAAAAATGTGCATTGATTTTTCTATGTTGGTGTTTTACCCCTCTTCTTCTCTCTTGGACATTATATTCCTACCATCCCATAGCCACAGAAAAACCCCTTAAAAAGACCTCTGGATTCTTGTGCACTTTGGATAGTGGTTTTAAGTTGATATCTCTTTTCAAACTCTATGATTTTCACTTTTGGTTGGTGAAAGAGTAAACCTCCACAAATGAATTTTATCATCTTGAGAGGTGTGAGTTTTGAGTGTCCACATTTTCCATTTCTAAATTTGAGCATGAAAAAATGAATTAGTTTTGGAATATTGTTTCTGTAAAAACATGTGGTGTAATTCAAAATGGATGAGTGAAATAGTCTAAACCTCCCCTGATTGAAGAAAACAAAATTTTAATATTTGTTGGTGAGTGAAAAAGATTTTGTCATGTTTTTATATTTGTTGCACATGAGGACATGTACAAAACTAAGTGTGGGGGATTTGATGTTATTAATATTTTCATGACTTATTATATACTCTCTTTACTGATTTTATATGAAATGTGCATAATTTGTGTGAAATATTAATGTTTTAATATTAAGTATAAGTTTTGATTATTTTTAGAAGTAGTCCAATTGAGTCAGTTTACTATTTTAATAATAACTATCACTATAATGATCCAAATTGTGTGTTTCTTGTTTTTTAGGATTTTCCTTTAAATATAAAACATTTCATTAGAAGGGATCATGGGCCAATTCTGCCATTTGAAGGACACATTTACCACACAAGATAACCTACAGAATCTGTGAACAAACTAGACCAGCCTTGAAGAATGATTTACTGGGATCAATACAGAAGTCCAAAAACATTAAATCTCCACCATAATTATTAGGACACTACATGTAATCTTGGATAAAAATTTAAAGGGCCAAATCCAAGTACAAGGGGCCCAAATAAAGCTTTGAAGTCCATCCCACCATTCTGGACGAGAAATAAAATCAGTATAGTATTCATGCCATATCTCATGCTTTAAGCATGAAAGAGAGATCAGATTTTTCAATGTGAAATAGGAGATATAGGTGGATGACTTTTTTTAATAAGTCATTCATATTTAAAGTCATCTTCCTGTTCCAAAATCCATTCACATTTTGGCCATCGAAAAACAATGGATAGAAATGGACAGTTTACATTTGTTTAATAAAACCACCATAACTTTGGCTACACTTGTCCAAATGACTCCAAATATTACAGTAGTCTTCCAACTTTATTATATACAACTTTGAAGAAGGGTATATTTGGATATTCGGATTTCTGAATAGCCAACTTGGCGATGAAAGTGGAAGGACAGATTGAGAATGAAAACAATCCACTCCTTGGGCTATAAATACTCTCCCCTTCTCTCCTTGAGAGGGGTTGGCATTTCAGAAGAGAGGAGAACATATTGGCATGACCAAGGTCTTTCAAAAGGCTTGGGAGGATCTACCATACTCAAGTTTTCACTTGATAGACCTTTCCTCCTATCTTTGTTTTCACTTACTTTCGTGTTCTTCGTTTTTTGTAATTTTGTAAGTCCTTTTGTTTGTAATTCTGTTTTAATGCAAGTTTCATCTTAAATATCTCTTATTCTCATCCACCTTCTATAGTTTAATATTTATGTTCTTAAAATATTTTAAATTCAGTTGAATCCCCTTCCCTTCTTTTTCTTCCTCATTCAATTGAAAATCCGTTTTTAATTATTATCATTGTTCGTCTGTGTGTTTGTTCGACGCAAAAATCTTTTCTAATCCCTTTCTTTTTCTTCTATTCTTAATTTATCATCATAATTATTATAAACATAATATTAAAACCCCAAATTTATGAGTAAATATCTCATTGGGGTGAGTTATAATTTAGGTATGTTAAGTGATTGAGAGTATTTTCTCGATGAGTATTCGTTAATTTAACATTGTGTATGTTGGACTTAATATGTCATGGATTAATGACATATTTTGTTTAGCATGTGGTTTCCATGGATTATTGGAACCAAAAATACACTAAAATAAACATGTACTGATTGATATTAGAATCATAATTAAGTTCAGGCTTGGATTAAAGATTTAACACTTAGTGATTCTAATCGACGTCAACTTGTGAAGTGGGTGTTAATTTAAATGCAATATAAAGAAAAGCTCAAGGATATCACAAGCTTAACTACCTAATGATGAAATCATCCAAATATTTATCAATTTGTTAAATCAATTATATACAATCAATCATTTCAATTAATCTTTGCGAACAAACCCCCCTAATCAACATACAATCAACTAAAAACAAACAACTATTTCAAATTATCATCGCTGAGGATTCGACTCGAGTGCTTCTATACACATTAGCAGAGCACCGAAACTTTGACCGGTCGATTGGCGACAATCAGTCGTGCGTTTCAATATTTATAATAAGATATTTCATCGGTGGTACTTGGGTTATGTTAACTACATCAACATGAATTTATTATTTTTAATAAGTATAAAATTTATATAATATTAAGATTATATAGGTTATATATTTCTGATTTTTTCCCGAAACATTTATAAACTACTTTATAATTGACCAATATTTAAACCAAAAGTTATAATAGTACAATTTATTATTAATACAAATCATTGGAATATGATTCTTTTTCTACCATTGTTACCATTGTTATGTTATATGTCATTTATTAAAATAAAACAATTTTTTGGGGGAAACTATTTTAATATGTATATGGAGTTGTTTTTTGGAAAAGAGAGAATTTGAACAGTTTTCATTAGTAATTGGTGGAATAATTTTAATATTTATTTTTATTGAACTTTCTTTGAAACTATATTTAAAAAATGTTAATAAAATGTGAGTAAATATCATTGAATAATTAAATAATTTCATTTTCATGATTTATAATCCATTGATAAAAGGTAAAATAGTTTTATTATGGGTATACATTACAATAATAAAGTGAAGGCTAATATTTCCATTTAGATATAGTTAGAAATATTTTATTCTGTATAATAGTAAGCCCTTTCAATTTAGCCTAATGTTTTTTCACATCAATATTTTCTATCAAAAAACATCAAATAAAAAATATTTGAAAATACACTGTGATTAGTGATTATTTTTTATCTAAATGTTATGCTTTGGAAATGTTACATGCCTTTGGTTAGGATTTATGTACTTACAAATTATGAAATATTATTACTAAATTATATTCTTATAGTTGTATGAAATAATTTTTAGATATTTTATATCACAATATTGTATGTATATTAATGAGAATATGATAGATAATGATGAAATGGGGGGTTGTTATATTAATTTAAGAGGAAAATTAAGATAAATATTTGATTATTTTTATTTAAAATTAAAGAGATAAAATTTTGTATTTATATTATTTATGAATGTTTATTACTCAATGATAATTTATTTATTTGGATCAATATAATATTTAAATCATAGATATGATTTATTTTCATTTTTTTCATATTATGGAGACATATAATTGAGAACACGAAGGTATATCTATATGTCAGGTATATAGTTCACTCAAATGATTAGTTTATTTGTTTTAATAATTTTACTAATAAAGTCGTTAATTATTCCTCATTTAGTATGTATTTAGTTTTTTAGGAAATGATTAATATTAAAAAAAATATTGGAGAATTTTGGTATAATGGAAAGAAAAATAGAAATTGTTACATTATGGAATTCTAAAAACCACAACTTGGTCACTGTATGTGATTAAAAAATAGAATCCTTGAAGAAAAAACAATTATTAAAGGGAAAAAACTTTGGAAATTTATACTTTCAAAATAACTAGGATGAGAAATATGTGGAATTTTATATGATTTTATTAATGGTTAATGTTTAGGAGAAAACAACGAAGTAAAATAAAAACAATACATTGATCTTGATAAAAATATTTATATATATGGATGAAACCAATTCCTAGTTTAAATACCATTATTCTATGGTGTGAATGTATGAATAAAAATATATGTCCAAAATTATTATAATGAATCATGGTTTTAGGATAATTGAGGCTCAAGTATATTGAATGGATATTAGATGTTATAATAAAACCCATCACATTGTGGATAAGATATTTTGTGATGAATTATTGTGAAATATGGGTGAAAATTGAGTATATTTGTGATTTGATCATTTCAAATGGATAATTTTGGTCAAATTAAGACATTTATGATGTTAGTGGTCCCATTACAATTATTATTTTGGATTAACTTATTTTATGGGTGATATTTTGGGGCTATGAAATTTTATGGGTAATATATACAAGGTGGTGGGTCATTTTGAGTATGTTTGGCTATTTTTTGTAAACATGGGAGGTGTTTTTGTTAGATAGTTCTTATAAATGGGGATATGGAATTATTATATGGAACATAAAATATTCCAAAACTATTCTTCCTCTTTAGATGGTTTCATACAACCTAAAGTCATGTAAACATTTGGGAGAGTTTTTTTAGATATTTTACATATTCAATTAAATATTTATTTAATATTTTAAGGTATTTGACTACTAATGGGTTTATAGACTATGTCAGAGATATAAAATAATATGATGATAAATTTTATTTATAAAAAATATTCCTTTTATTTGGTAGTCATATGGGGTTACCTAAACCTTCATGATGGAATTTGGATAGAGGTTCTGGGAGAATGAAGACTAAAGATAACATTTAGTTTTTCAATTTTATTTCTTACATTCTTCTCAAACATAGATCAATCTTTTTATTCTTTTATAAGTCATAATTCATTATGGCTGTTTATTGGTTAATGATTTGAAAATTAATTCATAATCTAATTTATCTAATTATTTGTTAAAAATAGAATGGGTTTGAGTACCTAGGTTTATTAATGGTTTTTCATTTTATGTTATTAAATTAATCAAACTAATTCCTCATAAAAATCAAGAAGTTGTGTATTTATGAACAAAATCTTAATATTAAGTATTTATTTATATTCAGTTATTTAAATTAATATATCATTAAAAATAGACATCAGTGTTTCAAATTTCATATGAATGATGAATTTTAAGAGAATATTATGAACTCATTTATTTAAAGTTTCATAATTTAATTTTATTTCAATATTATAAATTAATCTTCTTAATATTCAAATGACTATTTAATGACATAGATCAATAGAATCTATGGGTCTAACAATGGTAATTTTAAATACTACTCATTTATTGATTTTATTATTATAAAATAACATTATTAAAATTTATAAAATGGATTCCCCCTCAAAATTAATGACAATATAGAATTAGTCATTTGTATGTGATTTTAAGTGATATTCATAACATATTTGATGATTATATAAAATATATTCATGAATGAATTTTATTTTCCTATTTGAAATTTCATTTATTATCTTTTTCATGGATACCATATATTGTGATTTAAAAGTTAGATCACATAGAATCTTGAGTAATGAAATCAAATGACTATTAAAAATTAAGGACAAAAAACATTTATAGTACAATCCAAATATTTAAAATATCATATCAAAGTATGCATATTAAGTGAACATGGACATATATGTTCATGTTTTTGAATTAAAAAAATATTGGAAAAGTGGCAAAAATTTAAATGCATAATGATTGTGTGCATTTTTTTCATTATCTATTGTGGTGTAACATTTCATTACCAAATAACGTTTTTTGTCAAAAAAACACTAGATAACTCACTTTATGATCTAGATATTCTCGAATTTGATCAAATTTAAATGGATACCACATGAATAAATAATTTAAACATTATAATTTTCATCAATCTATAAATTAAATTTCAATAAAATATTTTTTTCAATGATTTTTTAATTTTTATCATATTAAAATTTTAATTTAAAAAAACTGATAAAAAATTATTTTAATCATAAAACTACATTCTATTAAATAATTTTATGAAATAGGCCAATGGTTCCTTAAAAAGTGATCTCTATAAAGAAAATTATTATTCACGGTTAAATTTAAATATAAATAAATGTCTTAATATATCACACTACTCTACATGGGAGGGGATTAATGGCACTAAATTTATTTGTACTCATCCCAGATTATTGAAGTGGGTTGATAATTCAAATTGTATATATGATTTGTTTCAATTAAATATATCAATTGTTCACATTAATAGTGTAGTTTCATTGATATAGAATATATTTAGTAAGAGTTATGCTTTTTAAATTTTTTTTAATTTATTACATGAGAAAATATGAAGAGTTCAAGGTATAAAGGAATATATGGTGTATTATAATGCATTTATTATTAAAAAAATTAAAAACTTAATAAAGATAATAGATATAATTTATTCCTGAAAAATTTATAATGTTTCTGAAAAATGTAATAATTAAGTTGATTTTATTCATAAAATCAATTTTTAGGGATGGAGGTCATAATAAATTAATAAATGTAAAAAATTAGTGGAAGTTATTTTGTTCAAAAAAAATTAATATTAAAATAAATTCCCTAAATCAAAAGTTGAAAATATTTATGAAAATTATTATAGTTAATATAAGAAATAAAAAGTTTCATATTCCAAAAAATAAAAGGAACTCAATGAGAGGTAAAATGTTTTACTCCTTATTGGCATGAAGGTTAAATCAAAGGAATAGGTGAAGGCTATCACCATTAATAGTAGAAAATAATTTGAAAAACAAGTAAAACATTGAGGATATATTATGAAGATTTGGAAAGAAAAGATAATAAGAAATGGAAAAGTATGAATGAGAAGTAAAAGGAAGTTAAAGAAGAAACTCTACAAATTTATAAGCCACCACTTCCATTTACTTAATTGAAAAATTAATATGTAATTTAATAATTGAGAATTATGTTTTTATAAATTTGATACAAAAAAATATTAACATTTCTTTGATAGAATCTCTCGAAAATAATCTATCAAATAAAATTTTATAAAGTATTTTATTTCCAAAAATTAGTAATCATAAGAAGATTCATTAGATAATAATTATTTTAGACTTATCAACTATGAGGTCATGTAATATTCCAATGAGTTTATATGATATGTGTATTTTTATTAATTATAATTAATATTGGATATGATGATATTGGAAGAGATTGATGTTATTTAGGATAGAGTTTGAATGAAATTTCAAACTCAATATCTGAAATAATACGATTAATATAGATGAAACCACCTAAATACATGTATTTTGTTAAATAAATAGATTCATATAAGCCTCATAAAAAATATAATTATTTTCTCTCCAATAAAACATCCAAATCCTTAAAGACCTTATTAGTTCATAATTTATAATGAAAACCCTATATATTAGGAAACCCCTTCATGATTACAGGAAGTTTATTTCCTCTAGTTTTTTAGTTCCATTGAGTTAACATAATTCACATCCATGAGATCGACTACATTATTTGAGAGCCTTCATGAATTTCATCTGAATCCTTCCATATCTCAAACTCTATACATAATCATTATGAAAAAATTTAAAATTATAATAGATACATTCCTCCTTCAATACCTCATATCTATATTCACTCTATAACATTGGAAATAGTCTTTTTTAATAAACACCATTGAAAAACTCTAAAAAGTTTCCTTTTGTTACTTTTTCTGTTAAAATATCCCCTATTGAGTTTATTATCAACACTTCAAGATCCATAAAAATAATTTTAGAAAACATTATTTATTTTGATATCAAACACTATTCTATCTCAGAAATACTATATATAAATAAAAAACTAAAATAAAATCTATTCAAATCATACATTATTAAAATTTGACATGATAAATAAGTGTAACATTTGATAATTATTGACGAATCTTGTGATTTTTCTCTTGAATGCCACTTTGTCCTTGAAATCCATTATCACCACAACATTTCTTATCCACATGATATACTATTGAATAACTATCTCCCATTATATTCTTTCTCAACATAATCATCTACTTGAACTATTTAAGGAATCCATCACCCATTCATGAATAATATCTTTCCTTTATCAATGATTATAAATAAAGAAATTAATCTTAAAAATAATTAAATTATAAAATATTCCATGGGATGTGGTGGGTTAAAATCTATTCTATATAAATTTGTAATATCAATTATTCTTCAAGAGCTATTCGATGAATCTTAAAAAATCCTTAGGTAAGGCCATTTTTATGATATATATTACATGATGTTGGGATAGAAAAATATCCAATTTCACTAACCCACTCATTAATTAATATTTTATGATGTTATATGTGATTTTAATTTCCATAAACCTTGATTATTAAATGTTATTTATCATAACATTGGTTTTATTTTATGTTCCATAATTAGTACCAAGACGAGAAATTACTAAAACTCTCATATATTCAATATATTCCATCAAATATAATATTTTTTAAAATATTGAGTGTCTATAAAAAATATTGATTCTATTGTGAGGGGTTAAATGTTTTATTTCATCATGATAAAATAATAAATAAACAATCCTCCTAGATTGAATACACAAATAGATGTTAAAATTACATTCTCTTCCCAATCAGTCAAATTTGTCATCGTATATCCAAAAATATTTAGCTGAGATATAGCATTGTATTTAAAATTTATATACAAAATTCCTTTAATATAATATAGTAATATTTTTATATATATTATAATTATTTCATTGGGATTAAACTAGTCCCATGTATCTTGAATAGTTCACACAAATTGAAAGGTATTTTGACATTTGTTAATTGATGGATATTTTTGTTTTGTCTATACTCTTTTAGGTTCACTTAATTATATAAAACATCACCTAAAAACATTATCCAAGTTTAAAGAAGTTTTTTAAACCCATTGGAACCCCCCATTACTATTTTTTTTTTAAAATTCCACTAAATAATTGGATTGTGAAATAAATGTTACATGGTTTACTTTCATTACCTATAAACTAATAAAATGTGCCAACTCTCCAACCATCAACATTTCAAGAATTAATATCATAAAATTTGAAACATAATTTAGTATGATATATTTGATCCACCCATGATTATAAAATCATAATATATGATAATATTCATCAATTTACCAATATTATTTTTTTATTTAGATATTATGATCAACTCCTCCATGCTAAAATTCAAACATCTAACAATCTGATCAAGTTGATAATAGTATATTAATTGTTCTTTAGGTATCAAATAAATAACCTTCATTAAATATAAACATTTGTACTAGTCTTTATAAAAAAGAAAACAATTTCACAGTGTTTTTTACACCTCTTCATCGAGTAAAACATTTTGAAATATTTATTTGACATGCATCTAGAAAATCATGAACTTCCATTTCACTATTATGTGATAGCCTATTTGAGTATATTTTATCTTTTAATAAGTATAAAATTCCTCATCTATGTCTATATATTCATTAATGGAGTATTCATTGTAAAAAATAAAATTAATTCAGAATTTATTTAGATTTTATTCAGTTTTTTATAAAAATACATATGGTATTAATGACATTAAAATATACAATCCTCGATATAATGTTCATTTTATGATTATTATCATTTTGGGAATGCTCATCATGAATCTATATGACCAAATTCTTATCATTAACAGCTTCCCTAAAATACATTGGCTTTACTATAGAGGATAGTTTAGATTTTTGTATAAATAGTAATATCTAAAAATAAATTGTTTTTTTATTGATGATAATGATATCATAAATGAATGATTCAATTTATTTATTCTCTATAGATAAAGGTTTAATGTAGTATTTTTCAACCTCGATGTCTTCTTCAAAATATTAACTAGCATCTTCTTCTTCCCCTGATATGAATACTTAGAACTATTATCTGGAATATACTTATAGTTTTTTACAAAATATTTTTAACATCCTCTTTACTGACACCTTGGAATTAAACAATCCTTCTAAGACATTTTTTGAACCAATTTTATTAATTTCTCTATGATTATTATCCAATTAGCATCCCATATTCCCAATTAAAATCAAATATTTCTTATTTCTCTATATTTAGAATAATTAACTTACCATTGATGATTTTAATGTATTCCAACATTGGAATTATCCTATAATAAATCTCATATAGATTCATGTATTCTATAAGGAAAAATAGATCTCTAACACCTTGGACCAAAATCTTCTAAATTGGTTCCTTGGACCAGTGAACCACATAGCCTCAAGGATTCCTTCACATATTCTAGAGTCTTCCAACAAATAGCACCAATATAATGTGGTTTAATGGGGAGTCTATACCCAGATATCTAAGTTGAATCATCCACAGAGGTAAGGGAAAAAATCATACACATCAAATCAATATAAAATAACATATTTCATATACCAAATAAAAATCAATGAAATAAACTTCTAATTTTACATGCATATTAGGTATAAATAAATATAATTCAGTTCAATATAACAAGTTCCAAAATTAAGAAAAAGTTCATAAATTAAAATATTTCAAAAAACAGGAATTCTCAAGATCTAGTCCACCTCCAAACTCGAAACTCTAATACTAGATTTAATATAATGCATGGGATATAGGGTGTATACCATCTTCTATACCTACATCTAGAATTTTTTCCTATTACCAAATGGAATCCCAAACATGGTGGGAGTATAACACAGTAGGCCACTACCCATGGTGCATAATGGAAAAAAATTTGGTGTGAAATGTGTAGATGTATTTAATAATATTGGTGAAGTAATAAGAATAATATTAATATAATATAGGAATAAAATTAAATACATCAAAATTTAGTTCTCAAGGAGAAACCCAAACCAACACCAACAGCTTCCTCATAGGATGGTCTTAGAAAATAGAGTAGTTATCATGCCCTAATGTGGTTTCAAGGTGAATCATTTAAGGAAAAAAATCAAATAATATATTGGAATTTATGTAGATCTACATGTAATTCCATTCCAATTTTTTCAATGAAATCCCACTAGTTAGTTTTGAGCTCAAGGGACCACCCTAAACACTCATAGGCATAGCTCGGTAGGTATAAAAGTTTCACACTTGAGGCATTACATAGCAATGTAAATTGATCTGAATATAGTGAAATAAACTTTCAATATTTAATAGTGATATCCAAAAAAATCCATGACATTAATCCATGTAATTATACAAGTATAAAAATTTTATTAATCTATGTGAAATAGGCCCCATGACATTCAAATAATTGAATATTTGAATAATCCATTGGCTTCATCAAAACATTCTATAACCTAATGGATTCCTAGGATCCTCCATGGAATTCAAGGACAATATCAATCATAATAAATCTATGTTTTTCCACCATGTAATTCCATACAAATAAAAATTTCCATGAATTATGGGCATGTCATTCATCCAAAATTTATATAATATTCAATTAAAAAATAATTAAAAAATAATAAAATTAAGTTCAATTCATATTTCCATTTAAAAAAAATGTAAATAAGAATTATTTGGTCCTAGGAGTCAAATTTAGGTGTCCTAATTTCTATATAAAATCACTATGTAATTTAAGGTCACCCGAAACTAGCCTTTTAGTTCACCAGATACCATGAAATAAAACATAACACTTTTTAATAATCATTCTAACAATATTCTACCAAACACAACCCATTTTCAGAAATCCAAAAATTCTTCTTAAATATCAATAAATAATTTATAAAATTTAAATTATTTGTTGTTATAATGTCCGAATAGACTTTATTAACCACCATTATAATCAAACAATAAAATGATGAGAATTTGTGGTAAAGGAGTGAGACCAACCACCGTAGTTTAGAAATGTTCTACTTATTTTATATTAGCCTATGATTTGATTTAACATATAAGATATTGAGAAAATATACAAAATAACTAAAAACATGGAATTTATGTTAGACATGGTGGGAGAGATTAAGATGGAATTCATAATTGATATTGAAAGCTAACTAATTAGTATCCATACCACGATAATTCCAATGTGTTGAATGGAAGTGAAAATTGAGGTGGGATGAAGGGGATCAAATCAAGCACTAGTGACAATATAACAAGATACCTACACATTTAAATCTTCTCAAAAGGAGGGGGAAATTAGGTTTAATGATAAGGTTCATTAGGGAATATTGGTAAATTTATACTTTTTACTAGGGTAAATAGTTTGGTTGTATGGTTATAAAACCCATGTATCAACCATGAAAACCCCACTTCATGAAAAGACTTCACATTACACAGTTAGGCATGTTGTTTGAAAAACCATGCACAAACAATGATAAATGTTTTTATACTAAAATTCATGATTTTGAATAGTTTCATACCCCTATTCACATAGTTTAATAAGAAATTATCCACCCTATTCAAGCTGCATGGTTTGGATCCACTATTATCAAAAACTATGTTTTGCATGTGTACGCAACTCTACTATACCAAAAACATAAATTTTGAGCCCCAAACCCTTGGGACACTATTAACACCTCATACACTCCCTTGGGTACTCTAAAAAGGTAAAATTAATGGTATTTTAGAACAATTTAAAGGTTCCATACCTCAAAATAAGTTAATGTTATTACATCCTCCCCACCCCAAGAAATATCTACATCAACCTCCACCATCAAACATAAACATTTTCCTCATAAGATAAGCCTAGAAAAAGGTCCCTCATTTTTTATTCCTTCTCTAAAAGTTCCTAATGAGTATGTAAATGTTTCTATACCATTCATAGTAGAGGAAAATATTTTCCATGAAGTTTCATCTCACTATTATACCCCATAAAAACTATATACCCTTAAGGAATTCATAGATCTTGAGTTTTATATCATCAGAATCAATAGTATGAGATGGATCAGGAATGTACAGTTGAAACTGAGATATATGAAAGACAATGGGAAAGAAAATGAATATATGGGGAAAATTAAGTCAGTATTCCATTGAGCTAACCCTCTCCAAAATTTCTAATAGCCTTGTGTATTTGGTCTCCCATTTTCACTCCCTCTGTATATGATAGTGTCCCAAAATAGTAAAGAACACATAAAAGATATTTCAACTAACTCAAAATCCAAAGGTCAATTATGCATGCTTGAATATTATTTATCCCAACTATGTCACATAGACATCCTCTTAAAAATCAACTATACATGCTCTATTGTCACATAAATAATATTTTTCCCAACCATCACCAACCCACCTACCTTCATCCAACACAAGGATGAATGCCATGGAATCCCATAAAAGCCTCATAATGTGTTATCTTGATCATCACCTGGTAAATTTTTTTATAAAAAAATTACATAATAATAATATTGTTCTCAAAATAACTTCCAAATTCTTGTACACATTCCCTCAATATGTCCTCCAAAAAATATAGTCTTCTCGGACTCTAATAATATTTTATAGTAGAATGTTTTTCCCATAAGAACATGTGTGCCAAATTATTTTTTCATCCCCTAATAGAAAAAATATATAAAATAATAATACCATTCATAAATAATATAATAAGGGATCCCATGATTCTATATGATATCTCAAACATAAAACCTTCCCAACTCATCCACCATAAAGGTCATCCAGATATATATAAAATGGGTGACCATCATCACCTAATCCATGACGACTCATAATTTATCTCTCTCACTAGGAGTATTTGTTAAACCTATAATGAATTTAATGTTTATGTCATCCCATTTCCCCTATGTAATTTCTAGTGACTACAGAAGATCATCAGGCCATTGATGCTCGGCCTTCAACTACTTACAGGTGGACCATTGTGTAATGAACACTGATATGTCATTATCATACCTAGACAACAATATATACAATGATGATAACCATATAACTTCACCAATATTACTTGTACCACGCACTTAGATGTATCATAACCTCTCGTCGACTCCTCTCACATGTATATGGGCACCAAAAAAATCACTTGAAAACGTATAATTTCATCTTTATATATAGTCCATGGTGGTGGTAACTCCACACTATCAAATATTTATTTGAAGGGGAGGCATTATAGATATAAAAAATTTATTCTATTGATACAATACATAAGAGAAGGAGTTGTAAATAAATATTTTATAAAAATGTGATGTTGTTTCTCTTGAACACCCAGATGCATTTCAGCAAAAATGCCATCAATTTCACTCACTGCACAACTCCTGGAAAACCTGAAGCTATTTCTTCCCCCTCATAGTTTCAAAAATTAAATTTCCCTATCCTATTTTATAGGCCATCTGGATGTTGAATTGCTAGAGGTTCTCAACCAACATTCACTTTTCCAGACTCATCCCCCAAGGCATGTGTCATGAATACCCAAAGCTCGCTTTCAATAGGCTAGGGGCTAGTGACTAGCACTGAGTAGGAATATCCCACAAATGCGATGTATTAGCCTAAGTACTTATACACATGAACCCATATCCAAGCCCAAAATGATGAAACTTAAAACACAAAGTAAATAAGAATGTGTACCACTAAGATACCAACAAAAAAGTATGATAGTATAGAAACTGAAAAGTAAAGAGGGCCAGAATACAAGCCTAACCAAAAGGAAAAGTAAAAGCTCCAGAATCTCATCTATAGAAAACCCTATATAAAGGGTAGGTATAGAAATAGATATATGAATTCATTAAAGCACACATCATATGTCGGTCCTCTCTCTAAGAACCACCTAGTCACATTCCACTGAGGACTCCTTCAAAGCATCGATCGTCTGCATAAGACACGATACGTACGGGCATAGCACATGTAGGGGTGAGTAAAAAAATTCTGATCAGGGACCCTGAAACAAAAAAGGTAAACCATAATAAATAAAAAAATTACACCACAAAGGAAACGCATTAATTCAACCATAAAGGAAACATGTGAAGTACGCAACAAAGGAAAAACATGAAGCATAGTCAATATAGTCAGGTCATACAAGTAAAAGTATATAGAATGAAGATAAGAATTTCCCATTGTAGTCTAAAGATCCATCATTCCCTATAACACTAGAAGTGTTTGTGGTGAATGAAGCATCGATGGTTCACAGATCTTCAATGGTTCACATAGTGTCGATGGCGCTTGGAACCTCGATGGTGCACGGAATGTCAGTGGTACACGAAGTGTCATTGGTGCATGGAGCAGTTATGGCATCAGGGAAATCGATGGTGCATGAAGCATTGATGTATCATGTAGCGTCTATAGAGCATAGATCATTAGTGGAAAACATAGTGTCAATAGCACATGAATCATCGATGGTTCAAGTAGTTCCCCAAGTCACATAGTCACAGCCAGCTGTAGGATTCCAATCATTGCACGCTTGTTCTGGGAGAACCTACTCCTTAAGCCATTAGGTCATAAACCATATTCCACAAAAACTCACTTATAGTATGTCAAAAGGACCACCTCATCTCAAGGGTCCCAACTCCACAAACAGTTCACCAAACAGACACAAGGTTTGAAAGATATGGCCACTTTAGTAAAAGGGTTGGGTCAGGTCCATGTCTGACCCAACCTGCTCCTGCCCACCTGACCCGACTCGGTCGGTCTGGTCCCACCCAAACTAGATGGGTCCACCACATGTGTTTCGTGTGATTTCGATAAATGCAGGTATAACATTCAATATAGACGACACTGCATCCCAACCCCTGAGCCCATAGTCCTGTTGTTGTGGGCTCCTCCTCTGACACGACCTCCAATCCATGTCCAGTCATAGATGTTGTCACAGCCTCCTATCGTGAAACTTGTACACTTCCCTTGGAATTTACTTTTATGGGATTCTACTCTGGTGTAGTCCCAATAGATTGCGGATATGTTCCCCATAGGAACCCAGCCTCCCACTGGGCCACACTCTTGTCTCACCACCATCCACCCTAATGGAAGCCCACCATTCATCGCACCCTCTGTCATGATCCATCTTCTTCTGGATGTGCTCCCATCTCACCTCCATAATTCCATCACGTATTACAACCTTTGGTCTCAGATCATTGTGATATGGATTGTGATCATAATGATAGATCATTCACATAGGGTTTCAAATGGAGAATATTTAATGAAGAACATGATAGATTTAGGGGGAGCGATTAAACACATGAACACCCATAGAATGAATCGTGTCCTTGTTCATTCAGCCTTGATCCATTCATTTTAACTAGATCAAAAAGAAACCAACAATAGAATAATCACCAATATCTATTCCCTTTAATCATGTAATAATTATTCCTCTCATAAGAATGATCAAACTGCAAATCAACTCGTTCGTGGGTTAGTCCACATTTTTCATTTGATTATAAGGAGAAAATAAATCACAAATATATTTACACCCTACCTCAATTTGGATTGCTCAATGACGAAGAATGAAGGTATGTGTCAACGTCAATCTTTGATTTGTTAGCATTTGTCGTTAAAAGATAGCTTTCTTATCCTTACCTCAGGGGAATTCCAGGTTTATAGTGATAACACTAAATTACTTTGACATGGATTATTAATAAGGGAAACTGCCACTACGTCAACACATAACGTTTAACAAAATATTTTAATTATATATTTTAATGACATCTATGTCCAAAATCTTACTTTTATCCTCGACCCGTGCTGATCAAGGTTAGGCCCCACCTAAAAAACACCCCTTACAAACTCAACGGTAGCCCAACATTTCCATTCTGACTTACTTTTTATGTGTTATTTGTATTTAAAAATAAAATAATTTTTATTTAATTATTTTATTTATGGCTATGCCCCTGGATACTTTTTCTACAAATGACTCGTGCTGACCAATGATAGCTTGCGCCTAAGGTAAATCCACTGGTTTGAGCTCAACAGTGCCCTCAGATTCTTGATTCGAGCACTCATTTAGGAGTTATTTCACTTTTTCAGAAAATTCATGCATGTGTTCTATTAAAAACATAAAAAATTTCAAAAAATCATTCTGGGCACCCCGAGCCTCGGGATCACAAGTTGTCTCAGTGCCTGGTCTCAAAATTTTCTCAACTAATTTCTAAAAATAAAATTGGGAAATCCCATGTCATTACATCACTATCAAAGTATGAGGTACCTCTGAGTAATAATGAACCTTAAACACTTGTGGTCTATATATACCATGAACAATTTCCCCATGAGGTAGTGCCTCAAGTACTTCAAGGTATACAATATAGATAATAAATCAATATTATGTATAGGTTGTCATAGCTAATGAGTCATCAGTATTCAATACTGATATGTTATGACTCAATCCTTTGACATTAAAAGTGCATAAAACTAGATACTTTATGTATCATAGTAAACAACATACTCTTGGCCTAGTTCTAGAAGAATCAATATCCGAGTTGAGATAAATATCTCTATTAACTCTTATAAGGATTCCTCACAAGCTTTATATGGAAGAAAAATTTATCCCCTTATTGGAAATCATTGTCAAAGGTTCTTCGAAATTGTAAAAGTAATGTATAAAACATTAAAAATAGCCTTCCAAGACTATAAAGATCCAAAAATAAAAAATATTCTTGGGTTGTACCCAGGAAAAAATATATCTCAATTTCTCAAGGTTAATAGACAGGACTTCTTCCAATATGATATTCCCTAAGATGGGTAACTGTACAATCTAAAAATGATTCATCAAGAGATTAGTTTATAGCCTATGATCCAATAGTGTGGCCAAAATAATTTTCAATTATTGTTCATAATCCATCTTTATTTTAGACTATAGAATTAGATCATCCCCAAAAACTACCAAAAAATCATCCATGTATGATACAAAACATTATTAATCAAGGATATAAAAACTACTTGTGCAATTTTCTATATTAAGTACATCACCAGATACTCATATATGTGGTTCCTACTTTGTGATAGTGTATGAATTATATTATAGGGTCACACAATCTCCTAGTGATATAATGACATCAATTCCAACTTGGAGGTCATATTATTACCCCTAATCTTGTCAAAATGAAAGAATATATATGGTAGTGGAGATTGATTATTAATATTTTCCTAATTATACCAAAATTAATCCACATAATACCATATGGTACCATTATAATTATCTTCAAAGAGTTAATTAGATACCCAAGGAGACTTATTGGGGCATATAAACATCCTGGATTCTAAATCCTCTAGCTTGTTCTTGAACTCAAAAAATATATTCTAGATTCATTTGATAAGGTGGAATAAAAATATCCTCCTAAACTAGAACAAGTTTGACCACCTCTCTTTTATGTGGAAAACCTAATAAAACATTATGAAAAATGTTGTAAAACTCATCCATCGAATTAGGGTCAACTAATAACCACTCCCCTCTATAATATAACATAATAATGAAGAACTGAGCTAAAATGAAACTAAGATTCTACTGACTTGGAATTTCTTGTATGTCTTACATATCCCACTCTCCCTTGTGAACAAAACTAAAACCCTCAATTTATATGAAGTCAACCAGTCGATGGTTGCAACCAATATGAGATTGAAATAGAACCATCAAATCAATTCCCAGAATTAGGTCAAACTGAGTTATATCCAATATGAAATGGTTCTATAGAAACTGGTAACTTCTGATCTCAAGAGAACACACCCTATAGTTATAGAATCATTTAGATCATAATCTCTATAGGTTGTTGATAAACATCACTAAATATTCATAATTGATAAACAAAACTAGACCCTACATAATATATATGGATGTGAAAGAGTTGAAACCACTATGAAAAAGACAATTTGAAGCTAAAGTTGAATCCACTAGATATAAACATCTCATGGTATTTGTCCCAACATTTTGATATGTGGTATAATTCTATAATGTATTAAAATTTCAAGAACCTCATACCTACATCCTAGCCCAACTCCCTAACATAGTAATTCCCTTCTAGAGAGAGTAAATCTGACTATGTACATATGTGATAATGCTTCAACATCTTTTACCAGTTAAACTCTAACTACCCACCAGTTGTGGAGTAGTATATCTACCATTGAATCTCTAGACTAGCCTAGATGGTCTATCATAGGGTGCATTTTATGTCATCCTGTAAAACCACAATAGATTACGCATCTTATCATTGGATCATCACATGATGGGAGTCCTGTCATAGTGGAAAAAAATGACCAACCCTGAAACTCTAGTGATATAAAATCATAATACCCCCTTAGATATTCTTACCCAAAATTCTCTAATGGGAAATCTAAAAATTAATCCAACTAAAACTAGATGATTTGATGCCAACTAATGCTACTCGACCTAGGCCACAGGCCACTCTTTGATTCTTCTAAGAAATCTAGGCTTGTTTTACCATCATAGATATTGTTTTCAAATGGAATGAAATCACCCAAGACATTATCTCATCTCTGAGGAAATCCTTGAAGAATATTCCCATTTCCAACTCATCAATATTCATTGATGATACAAATCACTGAAACTTAGTAAACTATGAGGCATAATCCATTATTGATATGATCCCCTACTATAGGTTTGATAACTCTATGACCTGATTAGTCCATAGGGTTATGGGTATGAATTATAAAAAAAAGATTTTTTGAAAATCCTTCCAGATAGTACCCATATGCAGATCAGCCTGAATTACAACATCACGCCATACCCTAGTTTTTCCTTCAATCATATAGGTTTCAACCATCATCCTCTTCCAAGGAAGTGTCTCATTATTCTTGAAAATAGTGTTTATAAACTCAATCCATATCCTAGATTCATGTAGAGAACCCTTACTAGATAATATAGGTGGATAATGAAACAAAATATCCTGGGTAAAATCAGACATCATCTTCTCAACTCGAGGTGTTTCTCTCTCTATAGACATCATTACCCAAAGAAAAATATCCCTAAGCCAAAAATCCATTCACAGACGATGTGATGTAAGTGGATCATAATTATATACCTTGAGGTAATTTTCACTAGTCCCATTATATTATTTATCTATTACTTGATGATGATGAATTTATATTAAATTTCAAAAAAAAACTCAAAAAATATTTCCATCATAATTATTGGTATCATAGATAGGGAAATAAATATAAATCATAGGCTTGTAGACTCATATCTTGGGAACTCTCACTAGCACCAACTACCCACTCTTGTGTCAATTAACACATATTAAAAACCTTCATGTCATTATGATATGTTAAATTAGATTTCATTCACAAGTTGTGAGTAAAAACCCATGATAAGATTCTTACATATGATTTATTTAACTAAAAAAATCATTTACATTAATCCAAATCTCAAAAATATTTTAATTCAGATACTTATAATATTCTATAAAATTAGACTTGTTATTTTATATTAATTTTCAAATAAAATTAATAAGGGATAACACTTATTAAGTATTTCTTAACATCCTATTTAACCACCACCAACTTAAATTCTCATAAATAGGTCATAATTATGAATCATTATTCATATAATGAGTGGTTCGATAGAATTACTCCATTATGATATTCACTAAAACACTATTTATGTTAATGATTAATTTTTTAAAAATCATTTTTTTCATATAATGAAACCCAAGCAATTAATAAATAATAACAATAGATTAAAAATACTTATGATCCGAATATGATTCGGATACCCATACTCCTTTTATATGATCCAAAGAGTGAAAATAACATAATACTTAACCTCATAAAACAATGTCTCACTCAAGTTTAATATAAATCAACTATGAAAATGAATTCCAATAATATCATTTACCTACCTAGAAAACATGGATTTTATGTCCTATGTTAGTTAGTTAATCCAAGGACCAAGATCATTATAATTCCCAAAAAAAATATTAACTATTATTTAACGGTCCCAAATAATATAATAAATAATTATGATACCATTTTGTAATGCCATGACTTGGAATCCACTGAAATTGTTCCCCAATAGAGTGCACTGCATGGCCTCAGGTGATCCTCCTTGTATACTAGAGGTATTCGACTAATAGTTCTACTCTACAATAGTACATTGGTGAGATTATACCCACACACTGGAGTAGAAACATTCGTGGAAATAATGGAAATGATATATAGACAATATATAGATAAAATAACTAGTGTTAAATACTAAATCACAACCCATGAAATAATATAATCAAAAGGCCCGGGAGTGAATCAAAGATCCACCCCTACCAAATTTTATTAAAAAATAAAGTACACAGACAAAGCATAAAAAGGGAGTTTTACAAATATGAGAAAACAACTTGCCACATGCGTCAGCCTCAACAAATTTCACATAACAATCAAGAGCCACAAAATACCATTCTAAGCTTGAATCCTCAATAGCCTTATTTGATAAAGCATCAGCAATCTGATTGTCCTCCCTATAAGCATGAGTCACATTAATGACAATGGTGTCAAGAAGACATAGACATTCAATCCAATAGGGAATTAAAACCCAAGGAACATTCCTGGATCAGTTTTTGAGAAGATCCACAGCCACCATGGAGTCTGATTCCAACCAAATAAAGTGCCATCCAAAATGAACATCATATTTAATAGCTTTGATCATGGCCCACAATTCAGCTTCAATGGATGAGCCCTGTCCAATATAATGATGAAAACAGCCTTTGACAAAGCCCTGATAGGTACGAAAAATGCCACCACAACCGGAAGGCCCAGCTGACCCAGCAGCCCCACCATCAACATTGATTTTCAGCCAAGAAGGGATAAGAGGAATCCAACTTATATATTTTAGAACCAAAGGTTTCCTGGGTCTACCACTCACACCAAATGTCCTCAAAACAATAAAGACATTCAACCCATTTTGCATACACCCAATTTGTATCTTAGCAGCAGTGCAAATAGCCCTATGAATAGCTCTAACACTAGAATGAAAGGTGGGTGTGATACCCTCAAAAAGTTGAGCATTACGAGCCCTCCAAATAAACTCAAGAGAAGAGGAAATAACAACCATAATAATATTCCTAACCTGATCACTGCATCGGGTAAAAGCAGCAGACTGAAGGAGACTATCCAGCGAGCCCCATGAAATAATATACTAATGTTATATACCTATTCGTCCAAAATATATATATGTTATGTTAATTATAAAATGACCCAAAGTAAATAAAAGGTAATAAAAAAAGATAGAAAACATAAAAAATTGGTGCTCCATCCCATATCTAAGAATCAAAAACCAATCCAAAGAATAACATCAAGCATAAACTGTGGGAAACTTTCCTTTATATTGGAATGAATCAATGATGTTTATCTAAAAACAAAATAGAAGCTTAGACTTTTTGTAAGTACAACTCAGTATGCCACCACCATCAGTTTATAAGGAAATTCTAGTATGATGTGTAGTGAATATAGGTGTGAAAATTTTATTAGTGATGCAGTAATATTAATCATAAAAAATAATTAATAAAAGGAACCATATGAAAATTTTAGTCTCAAGTAAAAAACCTTTCCCAACCCCACCAACTTCGAACTACTCATATCTCTGAACATTAAGGAAGTGTCATAACCAAATTTGGTTCCATAGGGTATCACTAAGTATGGGATGATCATATTATAGTGGGAAACCACATGGATCAACTGAGAATTCCTTTCCATTAATTCTCAAGAAAATCCACTAGTCGGGTTCGAAGTCATGGGACCTCTTGTAGTGTTCATAGTAAAAGCTCAATTAGAATCCATGTGTCACACCTACAACATTCCATACAAATATAAATTTATCCAATTTCAAGGAATTATTCATGATGAAGTCAACAAGGATATCTCTTAAAAATTAAAATCATTAGTTAGTGGCATTAAAAAAGTATATACACAACCAAAATCCAAGTTTGATTCGCCCCATGGCATTTACAATAATGAATCCTTGTAGAGTCCACTAGCATACCCAAGGTCTTCTATAACCTAATAGAATACTAGGCTTGTTCATGTAATTCCATGAAAATATAAATTATAAGGAATATATGGTGTTACAACATGGAATGACATACTAATAATCATTTCTAAGAATTATATACTTTTCATTATGGAATAAATATTATAATAAAGAATTATAGAATAATAAAAAAAATCTTTATTTGGGTTTAGTTCATCATTCCATTTTAAAAATTATGGCCATAAAAATAAAGAGGTATGAGAGGTCACCTTAGATATCCCAATTTCCATATTAAATCACCATATCATTAAGGTAATCCTTAAAATAAACTTTCAGTTCAATAGATTCTATGGAGTAAAGCATAACATGCCTCTTTAATCATCCAAAAAATGGTCTACCCAACCCAAACCATTTTTTGTAATCCAAAAATTCCTCTATGACATCAACATAGAGTTTAAAAAATATAAATTAATTTTAGTTCGAATGTTCGAAGAGTATTTTCAACCAAAAATTACAATGATTCAATACTACCATGAGGTATTTCAAGAATATAATGGGACCACCAACATTAAGATATATGGATTCAATTCACTATATATTGACCATTGGATCAATATAAAAAAGAATATATTGAGATACTTGACCCAATCCTTAAAAATATAAAATATAAATTAAAAATGGTGGGTGATATTTAGTATGAAGGTATAAGATATATTAATAACAAACAATTTTTTAGCCTTAGCAAGAGCCTTCAAAACCGATAAACAAAAAAGAAAAAAAATTGGATAAATGAGATTCACTCAAGAACCAAGGGGAGTAGAATGAGTCCCTAGAGTCACTTTTTATTTTCAAAAGGAGGTCCAAATTTGTGCTTAAAGTGGTAAAGGTTGGCAGGTGATTTTTTATATTTCCACATTTTACTAGGGCACAAGGTTTATCTTCATGTTTGGAAATACCATGCATCAGCTGTACAAATCCCACTTCCTGGAACCACCTCACCTCACACAGTTAGGTGCATAGTTATAAAAATCATGTGAAAACTATATAAAAGTAATTTGTAAAAAATAGAATTCTTTTTTAAAGGTTTCATAGACCCATTCACATGGTTTATTATCCCATGGTCCACCTTATAAAAACCATGCACTAACTACGTGCACTTCTTTACTTCCCCGAAATATAATATTATGATCCTTGAACCACCAAGACACTCTCGAGGCATACAAAACTCCATTGTACACTCCAAAAAGTTAAAAATATGTATATTTCATAAAAAATTTATGATGAAAAATAATACAAGAGTCTTAAAATATTATTTAGAGATATAAACTAATGGGATGATTTTTTCCTTCCAAGCCATCTATAATAGTTCTTTCTCAATGAGAATAATTCTAGAAAAGGTGTTTATTAGTTAGTTATCCTCTCAAGAACAAAATTTAATTGAGTATTTTTCACTACTAATACATGGTTAATTATCCCATGTTTTATAAAATTGTCCTCATAATGACTATGGGTAAACAACAATCTATTTTTTATTTAGATATTTATAATCTTCTATACATGAATATTTTATTACTTCTTTTAACACATGGTAATGCCAATAATCTCCATAGACATGTTGGTGATGTCCATAATCAATTACATCCTATAGAAATCCTTAATGAATAACACATAATATTTATTAACCTAATTTAATTTTAGTGATATCGATCCACACACATCAACTTGCACTAATAAAAGTAAGCTCATTGACTTATTCACTTTCACATTACATGAATTCTGAATAATCTTCCCTTATGGGAAAATATAGTTCCACATAACTTACACAACATATAATAACTTGATTTACTATAAGGGTTTCACTATCTAAAATCATGAAGATATTTTAGTTTTAGTGAATTATAAAATTTAAAAAAAAATCTTACATATAAAACCCTTACAAAACAATTCACACTTCCACTAAATGTCCAATTTTCTAGAAAAACATGATTTTTAAATTTAATTACTATTTAATTCAAAACATTTTCCCTTATTTTAATATGGATCATTGTGGTTTAATTATAGTAAGTTCTATAGTTAGAAATCAACCTTATTCCCACTTAAATAAAATTAAAAACTTGGGATGATCACCAAAATATAACTAAGGGATATGAAATTATTGTAAACCAATTTGAAAATTAAAAAACATTAAATCACATAAGAAATATTTCATTATATCATAATAATATTAGACTCAAAATAATCACTTACATACTCATGAAATAAAATTCTTTGACCAATGATTTTCATAAAACATTCAAAGAAAATTATAATGGAAAAATCATAATTATTCACTTTTTCTTGGAAACATATGAAAATGTTTCTTTAAATAAATTCATTTTACTAATACAAGATCATGAAAGATCCTAACAATAATAAGCTCATTTTTATACCATATGATATAAATAGATTTCTATAAAACCCATAAAATACATTATCATTAAATCAATCAATGGAAAATGTATATAATACCATGGATAATAATAACTAATTTTATATATCCTTATTCCATGAGATCATATAGAAATTTTTAAGAAAAATGTAAATTACCTAGGATAATTTGTCTAATGAGACCTATTGATTCCTCAAGAGGAAATAATGGGACCCTCCCACCACCAATAAAGTCAATTTCATTCATCATATGAAATAAATTAATGACAACAAAATATATTTTCATCAGAAACATTCTTATTGGAAAAGTATCAAACAAAATTTCAATATTCTCCCTAATAAATAACTAGAAAAAACATAATCATAATCCATAAAGATAAATAACACTGATTTTATAATTAGATAATATCCCTAGTGAAGTGTTAGAATACATAACATATGTTGAAATAGATTTTAAATTCTATTAAAGGTACATTCTTCCCTTTCTTTAAAAACAAGAGAAAAATATCCTTTCAGTCAAAGAATATTTTAAATAAAAATTTTCAAATTATTGATAAAATTAATTTCATTTAAAATAGAAGTGGAATATTTTAAATGAATATTAAATGTAATGAGTAGTTATGATAGTGAGAAATTAATCCATTTGGTAAATGTTAAAATAATAATTAATTTTATTCTTTTGGTTAAAAGTCAAATAAAAATTTTCATAAAATTAACAAGAACATTCCTTTTAAAATAGTGTAGATAAATTCAAATATAGTTTAAATGAATTTTAATTAAAATTTGAGCACAGTAAAAAAACATAAAGATGTTATAGAGTACATGGATATGTAGGAGAAATATTTTTAAATAATACAACAAAAGATAGTTTTAATGGAAAATCCATTACAAAATTTTAATTTTTTTATAGAAAATAAAATTAACGAAGATAAATTTTAAGAATTTTAAAACTCTATAGTTTTAACAAAACAACCATAAAATTAATTCTTGTGGTGATATATAAATCATGTAAAAGAAACCATGTGGTAAAAAAGAATAAGTCTCAACTAAAGGAAATTTAGATAAAAAATACTTAATATCATGTACCGAATCATTTTGTCTGTTATATATAAAAATATAAAACTCTATATGTTTTTTAAATTAATAAAATTTTAATTTATATTAAATTATAAATATTCCTTTATTTTAATTTATTTCCATGAATTATTTAGTTACTAATTATTATTATTTTCATCGTACATTTTGAGAAGATTCATTGAATAATTCTTAAAAAACTTTTCTATATAGACCATGGTCAAAGATATTATAGTTACATTATATAAAAAATTAATCAGGTCATAATTATAATTTTTATTTTTTGAATAAAATTTAATAACTATTCATGAAAGGCATGAATTGAAAAAATCACATTTCTTCGTAGAGGTGGTAGATCATACTTATGTCTAATATGTTATAATAATAATAATTATTATTATTTCTTTAATATCATATATATTCATTAAAACCAAAAAAATAACGATCATTGGGTGGTGGTGATGACAAATGAAACATATCACTTTGTGGAGGGGGTATCTCACATGTAAGAATGAGTAATGTTTTTAGTTTCATTAGGATCGAGAATAGATGAAATAGGGTAGTTACATCTAGATAATAAAATTTAATTATTTTTAATAAACTCGTGATATCATACCCTCCTTATTATAGAGTATTTAATTTATTTTGATGAATTAATAAACATGAAAACACTTGGTGAAGAGTTATACCACTTATTTGGAAAACAACATTTGTCTTACACATTAAGTCTTCAAGGATAGTATTTTGGTGAGACTAAAACCTCGATGAAATGGGTTAGAATGTTGAGAAGGTATTTTGGTAGAGCCTTCTCAAGTTAAATGTCACATTTTGGGTGAGGAAGATAGGAGATGAGGTTCCCCTTTATAAGTGAGGTGGGTGTAAATCTTGTAAATACATGAAATAATAACATATATATATAATGTATCTAAATCATGTAAATTGTATACAAAGATCAATAGAATCTAGGATAATGACCTTGAGGACAAAATAAATTCATCCAATAACATTGATAAAATATTATATGGAATTATGAACCTTATTTCTTATTTTGACTTCCTTATCAACCCATTTTACATTAACTACAGTAAGAAAATTTTTAATCATTAATGGTTAAGAAATTAATATTAAAAAATAATAAGTGTCATATAAATTCAAAAATAATGAATGGATCTATTATTTCCCATAATATTTAGAAAATATATTATTTTTATGATTTTCTAGTAATTTAATAATAATCTCAAAACAAAAAATACTATTTAAAGTCTTTTTCTTGACTATTAACATATTCTAACATTAATGGAATGTATATAATAATGGAATTTGAATATAAAAAACAACATTCAATAATAAATTATATTTATCAATTTAATTTGTTGGAACACAACAACTCTTCAAGAACATATTACTTTTAATGCTTATAAAATCATTTACTTGATTTTTCTGTTTCTTTCACAATTGCTATGTAGGTGTTGCATAAGCATTAAAGATAATTAAACTAAATTTAAGAATTAAAATTAAATTACTAATGTTAAAATATATTATTCATCATCAATAGTTTTAGTAATATCCAATTATATTTCATTTTTTTCTATATCCATATTAACGTAACATAATAAGTGATATAAAGTGAAATTTTTTAATTGTTATTAACATAAAATATTAAAAAAGTTATACTCAAGAAATACTAGCACCAAAATTTCATATTTTCAAAGATAGTATTGTTTTGTTTTAATAACACTCATTTAATTAAATGAAGTAAATTTTTAGTTTTATTTTGAGACCTTATCCCATAGTTTTAACCCTCTTTAACAAATTTTACTAATTATTATGGTGATAAATGTTTACTATGTTTATTATTTCTTATGACTAAAAATGAAATATAACTTACAAAATAATTTAAATAAAATAATTCAAAATATAATTTCCCTGTTATATAATTTAATTTATATTATTAGTAAAATTTAATTTAAATATATGTTCATAAAATGTAATGATAGCCCATTTTTTGAAATAATTCTTTTTTTGTCATAAAAATGAACTTTTACTAAAAATAAAAAATAATTTTGATTCCAATGTAATTATTTATATTATGTTTAATAACAGTGATATTATTTTACATTAAAATAAAACTCAAATATTATTATTCTTTTAAATAAATTAATTTAATGAAATTAAATGACAGATTTTTAAAAATGGTATTTTTCATTATACACTCATATATCATTTGTTAGAAAAATCCCTAAATTTTATCTAGAGTTTTTTTCCATACTAATTTTAAAAATTATACCCATTTGAAAAATATTATTTCTCAGTGTGGTAAAAATTAATTATATTATCCCTGCATAAAAATGCACTAAAAACCATTTAAGAATAAAATATTTTTTGATGAATAAAATAAATTTATACTTGTTTCTTATCCATTAACCACCATTAAATGAATGCTAAATTATTTTATTAAATATATAAATTAAAATTTTCATTCAAATCATTCATCTATTATTAATAACTTAATTTACATTGATAAAAATACTTTTTGCACATTAAATAGTTTTCTGAAAAATATATCCTTTAATTTTATTGTCTTTTTTAATTCAATTCCATTATCCTAATCAGTAAATTTTTTTAAGTAAATCTTCTCCTCATATATTTCATAATTCAATTTCTCCTATTAATTTCGAAAAATATAATGGCTATGTTTAAACTATGATCAGTAAATAATTATATTTCTATAGTATGTTGTGGTTTTTTTAAGCTTGGTGTTGTGTGTGGTACACACAATTGATTATATTATTATTTGAGGGAGATTGACATTTGGAAATATTAGGTTGTTATAATATACACCTCATACAAACAATTATCCCTCTCAATTTTAATTTCATTCTCTAACAATGAATTTATCATAATATAGTAGTAAAATAAGATATATATTTTATTGTGATCATTAATTTTGATGTCCTGACTTGGAAAGTATAAATGCATGGGCCTCTATTAGACTCATACTTGAAAATGAGTTTAAAAAATAATACCTTTGTATTTGAGTGTGACGATCTACATAAGACACCATAGATTTGAGAAATTATTTTCCTATCAATATACATATATACGTACTTGATTTTGATCAACTGAATATTTGTAATTTCATCATTAATTTTTATTCAATCAGTTGATGTTTCTTTCACATGTCTTTCATAATGAAATGAACATTCAAGATGAATTTTACTTTCCTAAATCATAAAATTTATCTTTTAACAGATCATGGGACCTAGAAAAGGATGAAATTTTATTTATCAAGTACTTATTTATTAATAAGAAACAAAAATGGTTAGCATAAGTTATCATTATAACCTACATAAATAAACCATCATATTAGGAAATACTGTATTATTATCCCATACATCAATAATAACAACCAATGATAAACTTATATCATTACAAAAGTTATGTAACCTTTAAATTCCTCAAAATATTCTTGTCCAAGTTAATATCCCAAAATTATGAAATATTTGACCACATATTCTTTTAATATCAAATTAATATTTATCCTCAATGAACATTTACCAATCATAATTTTACATGCCAAAAATTAATATTCAATATTCATATAATCTCAAAAATATATTAATCATTTCTATAAATAACATGAATCATAATAAATCAAAAATGAAATCATATATGATTCAAAAAGATAACTCAGCCTTTATCCAGCAAATAAAATTTATTCTTAGCCAAAAATATTTCTATTTTTCATAATTATATAATTATCCCAATAGAGTGAAATTTTTTAAAAATAACACTAACAACATAGTCACAAAATCAATTTTCAATCCCAATGTTATATTTTTGATTAAACATACTCTCCAAAATTTTAATAACACTTATATCCCAATTAACTATAATTACACCAACATCAAATACCATATTAACCATGCATTTTATTTATATAATTAATCTTATGTTAAAAAAATGTAAAGATTTATTCCTTGAATAACCCTTTCACGAAAGAAGATAATAAACCCATGATTTTCATTCCCATAAATGTTTTCAAAAAAATCATTAATCAACTTAAACTCCAAATATGTGAAACCTAAATAGATACCATCTATACCATTGAACTTATCATCAAATATAGAATTATTACCCAATTATGTTATCCAAATATCTTAATATTTCCTTATTTAAACCAAAATAACCTCTACTATTATTAAAAGCTTTCCTTAGATACCAACTATAATTCAACATAACTTAAACAATCCATAAGTACATGATTTGTGATAGGGGTTTCACTTTCTTATATTTAGAGGATATTTTTTGTTTAGATATTTAGATAATTAGTAAAAAATCTTAAATGAATTAACCATACAGAAAAGGAAACTTTTACAAAATGCCAATTTTTTCATAGAGACTATATTCTTAAATCAAAAATATTATTTAATTCAAAAAACATTTAGTTATATTAAGATGGATCACCATATTTAAAAGATATACCTTTCTATATTTCCTACTCATTTATAATCCTTATGATGAAAATTTGAAAAAAAATCTATTAGTAAACAATTCTCAATGAAGGATATAAAAAATAATGAAAAATTATTACTTCATTAAAAACAATAAAATACATATGTATGTTTCCTTTTCTCATAATAATATTTGAGCTCAAAATAATATCTTATGAAATAAATTTTATTTCCCAATGTTTTTCACAAAAATATTATTTAATAATAATAATGAAAAAATATTAATTCATGAATTTTTATTTGAAAAACATGAAAACATTTTCTATAAAAAAATATTTTCACTCATATAAGATCATGAACATTCAATTAAAACATAAGATCATTTTTATTAACTTATATAATCAAAATATTTCCATAAAAACCAATTGATGGCATAAACATAAAATATATCTATGGAAAATGTAAATAATCACATGAATAAAAATAATTGATTTATTTATTATGGAATTCATAATATTAGGAATCCTAATTTTACTATCAAGGCCACATTCCAATACATCATACATAAATAGGTAAGGAATTTGAAAAATACCTAATCTAGTTTGTGTCATCATAAATACCAATGCATAGTGGGGAAATAATGGGCCTTGATTGTCACATAATTAGTACAATTCATTCATCATATGATTTAAATTAATAAAGACATAATATATAACCAAAAAATACATTAATATTGAAAAACTAACATATGATAAGTAAATATTTTTCCAAGTCAATAACTATAACAATATGAATATATATCATCCAATGATATATGTTTTATGTTATCATTCATGAATATCCCTAGTGAGGTAAAAAAATACTTAAGGGATTATGATATATAATAAAAATACATTGGAATGAAAATTCAAACCATTCTTTGAAAACATAAGAAAATATCATGTTATTTTGATAACATTTTAATTAAAATTTTCTAAATTGTTTAGAAAATTACATTCTTTGAAAATTAAAATGGAAAATTTTAATGGAATAATTATATAAATTAATATTTATGATAGTGGGAAAATTAGATCATCCAATAAAAATTAAATGAATGATTTTTTCACTATATTGTTAAAATTCCAAATGTACCTTGTCTAGAAAACAAAAAGAAGATTCCATTCAAACAATTATAAATATAGTAAAAAAAAATTTAAAAATTACTTAAAATAATTATTTAATCATAGAAAAAAATGAATGAAAAAATTAAAGAGAACATGTATATAGAGTAGAATTATTTTGAAATGAAAATGTTAAGACAAGATATTAAAAGAAACCCCCTTTCCCATTTTGTAAATTTTTAATCAAAAGGAATTTTAAGAAGAGAAATCTAAATGGATTTTTGAACCACTTAAATTTAATTAAATTAATGATAAAATATATCTATATAGATATATATACATCATAAGAAATAAAATATGTGGTGACAGTTGAATAACTCTCAAGGAAATGAAATTAAGATGAGAAATCTCTTACCACGTGTTCTAAATCATTTTGTGCATTATCTATATACATGATAATAAAATTGTATTATTTTTTACTTTATTAATTATAATTTTAAGTTTTATTACTTTATAACTACTTATTTTATTTCATTTCTTACCATGACTTATTTATTTACCAAATCAGATATGTTTACATTGAGAATTTTGAGAATGTTCTATTCATAATTCTGAAAAAAAAAATAGTAGGTTGACCATTGTAAAATGTGTCATAGTTAAAAAATATATATAATATTGATCTATAAACTATTTTAATATTGATAAATTAAATAAAATTTTATAATCATCCATTAATGTTTGGAATGAAAAAAAGTCACATCACTTTGTGGATGTGGTAGTCTAAACATACGCATGAGTAACGTCAACAATTTTTAATGCATGGAAGAGTAAGAAGGTAAATAAAATATTATATTTCAAGAATTATAATCATTTTATTAATATAATTTATATTTATTAAATTCATCGTAATAATAATCCTCTATAGGTGGTGATGGAAAACAAAACACTTCACTTCATAGAGGTGGTAGTTTACACATACTCATGAGCGTTGCTTTAATTTACCATAGCATGGAGAAGTTGATGAAAACGGGTTATCAAATCAAAATAATATAAATTACTTATAGTTAGGATACTGTAGTTATCATATTATCATGTTTATAAAATACTTTAAGGATTTGGAAGTTGAAATAAACATTAAAACACTTGGTTAAGTGTCATACATATTCTTCAGAAAACCTTTATCAACTTACAACAAAAGCCTTCTAGGAGGATATTTTGGCTATAAAAGTACCTATAAGAAATGTGGGGGAGTTTGGTAATGTATTTAGGTGGATCTTGGGAAATAGAAATCAATGAATAATTTTGATTAAGTGAGGATAGTGGTTTCCTTTTATTACTGATGTGGGTGGTAATCTTGTTAATATTTGAAATATTAATATATAATTGTTGTTATATCATTTTAAAGGTATCAAAAGTTTAATATCATTGAGGATATGATCCTTTGGTAGAAAAATATAAACCAATAAAATTTATACAATTTTTTCGTGGCATTTTTAACCTCATCGCATAGTTAAACCCACTTGTCAACCCTTTTAACCTTAATCATAGTAAATGATTTTTCAATCTATATAGGTCATTAAAGTGATTATAAAAATTTTCAATTGGTACATTAATGACCCATTAACGAAATCCTCAAAAATTTCCCATCCAATTGTGTAAATAAAATAATTTTACGATTTTATAATGATTTAAAAATAATTTTTAATCATTAAATACAATATAATGTCATTTTCAATATTATTCAAATAATTTGAATTGAAATTAATTATGATAAAAATGGAATTAAAATATAAACACATTAAATATCACTAAATTATTATATTTATACATTAAATTCAAATAATGGAATAATTCATCCAGAATATATTATATTTAATGTTTTTAAAATTATTTACTTCGTCTTTCTAAAACATGGACATGCATTGCATTGGTTTTTCTTATCCATTTAAGGAAATTAAACTATCTCTAAGAATTAAAATTAATTTAATAAGAAAAATATAGTTTAATAATAATAAATTAATTCATCTATATTCATTCATATACATTCATATACATTTTTTATCGATATTAATATTAATATGGATTAATATGTGAGAGAGAGTTACATTTTGTAATTACTCTTAACATAAAACATAATGAAGTATATAATAAAATTAAATTAAAACCAAAATGATATATTTTAAAATATACTATGTTGATGATAAAATTAAACTTTTACAATGAAATAAAGGAATGATTTGGTTTATTTTTAAGCCTTATCCCATAGTTTTAACCTTTCTTAACTCATTTTAATCTTCACTATGGTGATAAAACATTACCAATTATTTTATTTATTATGAATAAAAAGGAAATAGAACACATATCATAATTTGAATATTTTTATTCCAAAAAAGGAATCTATTTCTTATTATTTAATTTATATAAATGGTGAAATTTCAATTTGATAAAATATTTCAAAAGCCAATGAAAACCCATTTTAGAAAGAAAAAATATTTTTTTAAGCTTAAGAGTGAACTTATAACAATATAAAATAAAATACATAATTCATAATGAATTAATTATATTATGTTTAATCAAATGTATCTTAATTTAATTTTTAACAAAATACCAAATAGAATGAAACTTTTAAATTAATTTATTTAATGAAAACAAATGAAAGTTTTGAAAGAATCAGTATTTATAATAATTAATACCAAAATTTTATCATATTATTATTTTAAATTATGAATTAAAAAATTATACTAAATATATTAAATATATTTTTTAAATTTTCATAAATTAATTATAACATCCCCAAAAAAATTAAATAAAAACCATTTTTGAAAAAAAACATATATTTTATGTATAAAATCAATTTATACTCATTCAGTATCCAGTGAACACTATTAGATCATTATCAATTTTTATTATTAAATATATAGCCTATACATTTCATTTAAGTCATTAAACTATAGTAATTCACTTCATGTACATTGATAAAAATACATTTCACATGTAAAATAGTTTTCTAAAAAATATCACTTTTAATATTGTATGGTTTTAATTAAAATTGATTTCATCTTTCCTAATTAGTAAATTTGTATTAAGAAAACATCTCTAAATATATTTCATAATTCAGTTACTCTTATTCATACCCACTAATCTAATGGATAGGTTAGTATTTTCATAATTAAATAAAAAAAATTATATAGTATATCATTATTTGATTAAGTTTGGTGTAACATGTGGTATATTCTATCAAACATATAATTATGTAAGGGATAATTACATATTTAATTATTAGTGAGTTATAAAAAACATCATAGGTTTGTGTAAAATCATGTTATAGTCTAGGGAAACCATTAGCTCCAAAATTCATCGTATGATCATCCAAGGACATTAGGTTCATGTGCCTATAGATTCTATGATATAATATGTTTTATTTTTCCATGGATAGAAAGTGAATATCATCTTATCCATAATTTATTAAGAGATTCCCTTATATGTGATTACCATTAATAACTATTGTTCTATCCTTCAAATTGATGATATAGTTCTTCTTGGTTAAATTTATTGTGTTTCCAAAGTCACATAGTTTACATCAACATTGAAATATGTGGTAATGAACCTCACCAACTATGATACCCATACACCTCATATCATTGCCATAGAATTTAGATCTTCCTCTACCAATGATTTTTAAGCCTTCATCATTTCCTAGTATTATGACTCCTTCATTGTTAAATATGATTCCTTTAACATGATCCACATTTCTCATCATATGATAAGCACATCAACTATGATTGATTCAAAATCAGTGTTAATCCATTAATTTCTAGGAAATATCCACAACAGTTTCATTATTAGTTCTTTTATTTTAAATCCATGTCTCTCTGTTAATAACTCGTGATGATTAGTTTATTTTATCATCATTTGAACATGAGATACCAACATCATTATTCCTAGATTTAAATTAATTTACTATTTTTTCCAAATTTGGGATTCTTTAACCTTAAATGTTTAACTACACTGGGTCTTTATAGACCCATACCTATATATTTTAGATGATTAATACCTACATATATTTCTATATTATCTATAATATATGTATATGTCATCTAATTTATATTTTTATTATTTAAATTTTCTTAGTAAACTTTTTATTCTAGTTACCACTACTACATATTTCCTATGGAATATACAGCTTAATTATTCTGAATATTTTAACAAAAATAACACCTCATATAAAGGGTACTCTTTTTTTATTGTAGCTCTTGCATCTCTTTTTGTGTTTTGGGTTTCCTAATTTTGAGTCATAGCTAAATAAACCATTATAATTTTTGTATGTTGTTATGACTTGGAATGAACAAATATTATTATATATTTGTGATCAATACTATTTTCTCTTTTATATTTTTATGTGTCATTCTATTCTATAGGAAATCCTCTAACTCTTTTTATGAATCACTATTCATATACATCATCTTTTCTATGGTCCTTTTGATCTGATTTCATAATTCCATATTGGTAGTCGATAGTTTCTCATCATCTTCTTATTTTATCAAAGAATAGAAACTTCTACCCAAATTTTTTTGATACATATTACTTGATTATTAACCATTAGAGTCAAACTATTGATAATATGATCCTAATTAATTTTAAACTTACACCCAATAAACTTCTCCAATCATTATAGATTTTTATATTTGATATTTTTAAATTCAACTATCAATATTGACATTTATTATAACACTACTTCATGTAGAATAATATCTCTTGTACAACTCCATTATATTTTTAAATTTTCTATATCTAATCATATAACTCGTCATGGGTGTACTATAACTCCACTTTGATAACAACTCCATGATCTAATTTTTCTTCATTGTCAACATTTTCTCCCTTTTATAGGGGTTATCTAAAAAACCATAATAAATTCTTCTTTTTGGTTTTTACAATAATTATTTTTTACTATTTATATCTCTTCTAATCTACTATTCACTTCTAAATGTAGTATCTTATTCTTAATGAAGTTATGATTAATAATCCTAGTATAATTAAAAAAATAAGATTTCATCATAGGAACATCATCATCATCATCAACTTATTGAATCCTCTTGGGAAACTTTGTTGCAATGTACTAAATATTTTTACATTATAAGAAAGAAAGTATAATCTTGGCTTTAAATTATCCTTCACTTACATTCAAATTTTATGAATGGAATGACATAACATAATCAACCTCCTCTTATAATGTATTGTTCTCTATAATAAGTTTCATCAATGCCTTGAATACCACTTCCATAGACTTCCCTTTTTCAGTAACCTTATTATTGTTGTTATTAATATCCATGTCATGAAGTTTGTTGTAAATAATGTTAATTATCATCTCATTTTTATCAATATTGATGATTATATAGACATCCATATTAATCTAAATGTAACTATTCCCAAAATCTACATAACAGCCCTCATATAAACTACGGTTTCTCTAGGTCCAAACATATTTATTATAATGTCATTTTATTTTTCAAATAGAATATCAACATATTCATTCAAATGCATCATTTTTTCATCAAAAATATTTCATATAACCTTTAATTTTTAATGAAATACCTTTTAATTGTAATCCTAAATATTAAGGGGAATTTACCAAATAGAGTGTAAAGAGTTATAGAGAATAACCTTCATGTATATTGTGTTAGTAAAATATACTAAAAATAAATTTAATCCCTTTACCTAAACATATAGCTCTTTTTTACTTCAGTATAACTTGGATCCACATTCCATACTTGTTGAGATCCAACAATTTAATTTTTTTTAAATATCCATATGTAATAATTGAAAATAATATTATATCTGATTCTTCCCAATAAAAATTTTGATTATATCACATTTATAATACCATTCTGATTTACTTTTTCCATAACATTAACATATAAAATAATTCCACTGATTTATACATTTTTATTTTATGCCACCTCTTCAACCTCAGCATATAAGGAGGTTAAATATGGTGTGTTGATTTCATTAAATGAACCTCTCTAAAAATAATGATCCAAGATTATAATAAACACCAATCTCCCATAAAAAAGTATTTAATGATAATACAAGAAAAAAGGAATCAAGTAATTTTTACTCTAGTTCCCACTAATGCCTCTTTATTAAGGAACATAAAATGGCGATGTTCTAATATAAAACAATCAATAAAAAAGAATAAAGATTTACAATGTCTATACATATAAAATTATGACTCAGGTGCTACACACTGGTTTCCAAAACCAGTTGGTCACGTGACATCAAGCGCATATCCCCGTAAACAAAAGGCTACCGACTAGGAGTTAGGGTTTAATGTCGATCTTGGGGAGACTATACCCTCTTTATTAGAGTAACACATCAGTATAAATAAATAAAAATAACCAAAATGACATATAACTATAGACATAATAATACCAATATCACACGATTACCAAAACTGAGAATATAATATCAACACTGAATAGTAGATATACCACGCTAAAGTATGTTCCAAGTGTCAACATGAAAATCCAAAATTAAAGACACTAAAACCTCCCAGGCAGTTCCTAAACCATGTATGGTTCCCTCATCCATGATCCATCCTCAATCATCTATCTAACATATGGACTTTTCCATTATCATGTCCTGTAAATAATAATTTTATTTAGGTACCGATCAAGAAGCTCGAGTAGGGTGTGAGTACAGCTTAGTAGGCCCCCACCAATGGCATCTAAAAGAATATTCAGTCTACAACAGTTTATGTAGTTGTAAAAATGATAAACAAAACCAATAAATTAAACAGTTTACATTTATTCAATTACTCTTTATTTAACCACTTTACACCCTAGGTTCCTAAGGTCACTCGAAATTGCAATACCTTCTTTGGCCCGTACTGGAGTTTGATCTATCCCCAAGGAATATCATATATCTGAATTCGTTTATTACCATTTATTATCTCAAATAATATATGAATTTCATTTTTACCATTAATCATTTCAAATCACATATGAATGTCCTTATTACCATTCATTATTTCAAATCAAATATGAATTTCATTGTTACCATTCAAAATTTAAATTTACACTATGGGATTTTAATATAGCAGGCAACGTCCCTCACACAGTTATCACATATGAATATCATTATTACCATTTTTCATTTATTTTCACATATGATTTCCATTTTTACCACTCATCATTTCAATTCACACTATAGGAATTTGATACAGTACGCAACATCCCACACACAGTTATCACATATGAATGTCATCAATACCAGTCTTCATTTATTTTCACATATGATTTCCATTATTATCATTCATCATTTCAATTCACACTATGTGATTTGGATTCAGCGGACTATATCCCCCACATTATTATTACATATGAATGTAATTGTTATTACTCATTATTTATTTTTAGACTATGAGCTTTTAATGCAGTAGAACACATACAATACACGATTATCATATGTCAACTCCATTATTACCATTCATCGTTTATTTTTACATTATGGGATTTTGATGCAGAGATCCATGTCTCACACACAATTATCACATACAAATTCTATTATTATCATTCATCATTTATTTTTACATATGAATTTCATTGTTACCATTCATCATTTCAATTTACACTATGTGAATTTGATGCAGCAAACCATGTCCCAGACACAATTATGAAATTAATTAATTATCCAAATAATTAATCAAATTCAATAATTTCATATTCACATTATTCCACTAATCTATTCAACAATTAGTTAATCTCATCAATTCCATTAGTAAATTCCACAATTAACTAATCACATCAATATCATTATTTAATTCAACAATTAATTAATCACATCAATTTCATTAGTTAATCCAACAATTAACTAATCACATCAAGAACACTAGTTAATTAAATAATTAATTAATCACATCAATTACATTAGTTAATTCAACAATTAACTAATCACATTAATAACATTAATTAATTGAACAATTAATTAATCACATAAATTTCATTAAATAATTCAATAATTTACTAATCACATAAACAATTTTAATCAATTTAATAATTAATTAATCACATCAATCTAATTAATTTATTCAAAAATTAATTAATCATATAAATTCCATTATTTAATTCAACAATTAACTAATCATTACAATAACATTATTTAATTCAACAATTAATTAATCACATAAATTCTATTAGTTATTCCAACAATTAGATAATCACAATAATAACATTAATTAATTCAAGTATTAATTAATCACATCAATTCTATTAGTTAATCTGAAAATTAATTAATCTCATAAATAACACTAATTAATTCAATAATTAATTAATCACATGAATTTAATTAATTAATCCAATAATTAACTAATCACGAAAATAAAATTAATTAATTAAATAATTAATTAATCATATCAGTTACATTATTTAATTAAAAATTTAACTAATCAAATCAATAACATTAATTAATTCAATAATTAATTAATCAACTCAATTATATTACTTAATTTAATAATTCACTAATCACTTTAATAAAATTATTTAATACAATAATTAATTAATCACATCAATATCATTAATTAATTCAACTATTAATTAATCCAATTTAAATCCCATTAATTAACTCAACAATTTATCAATCCAATCTTATCAATTTCATAATCAAAATAATCCCCCTTAATTAATCCACCAATTAATTATTCTAATTAATTCAATTACATCAGCACAATAATCCCCATTAATTAATTCACCAATTAATTAATCTAATTTATTCAATTTCATCATCATAAAAATCCCCATTAATTAATTCCCTAATTAATTAATCTAATTATATAATCATAATATTATAATAATTAATTTGACAACTAATTATTCCAGTTTCAGAATCCCATTATCTCAACAATTAATTCAAAAAATAATTATCTCAATTTTATAATCCCAATACCTAAATAATTAACTCAACAATTAATTATCTTAATTTCACAATCATAATATCTAATTAATTAATTCAACAATTAATTAATCCACTTAAAATCTATTAATTAATACAATAAGTAATTAATTATCCAAAACCTATTAATTAATTCAAAAATAAATTAATCATCTCAATCAATTTAATAATCACAACAATATCCAATAATTAATTCAGTAATTAGTTTTTCCAATTCAACAATTTCAATATAACTATAATCAATTCAAAAATTAAATACTCAATATCAATAACCTCAATCTCGCTATAATTAAATGAACAATTAATTATTCAAAATTAATCAATTTCATAATCTCAATCATTCCCATTAATTAATTCAACAATTAATAAATCAAGTTTAATAATCTCAATAACTCTCTAAATAATTCAACAATTAATTATTCTAATTCACAATCCCAATATTCCCAATTTCACAATTCCATCAATTAATTAATTCTCCAAATTAATTAATTCAATCAAGAATTAAATTGTTAATAATATAATAGTAATTATATAATTACAAACATGTAATTAAAATCAAGAGATTGGGATTTTAATTTTAGACCACTGACCTCACGATTGATGAAGAATGCTCGCCAACGGATATCCCCAAATTCTAGTAGAACAATAATGTAAAATGAGATTTTGATTAGAAATCGTAATTTGATATCAAAACATCAAGATTCCAAAATTATAGATCTATATCCCACAATTCAGAGGATAAATTCCTTCTAAAAGATAAGGGAATGATGGGATATAAGAAGGAAACCACAAGGGATTGGATCCTCTTACTGGGTGGGTTGTAGATCCTCAACATGCCTTTTGGTTCACCAATAAAAGAGGTCAGGAGCCCTAGGAATGCATCAATGAACCTCCAAAATAAATAGAAATAGCTTATATCCAAGTTGGGGTCGATTTTGGGTTAAAATGGGCGTTCGTGTATTTTTTAAAATAATTTTTGGATTAATTAACACCGCATGCACAGTTCACTAGGTAGGGGTGCATGGTTTACCAAATCATGTGCCTTAACCATGAACCTCTTCTAGGGGGTTCATGGTTTCTCCTCATAGGGTTCATGGTTTGAAAAATCATTATTCGGCCATGAAATCTCTCTGTGTGATGGGTGGTATGGTTTTTTGGGGTAGGGCACATAGTTTGGGCATACCATGCACCAACTGTGCCAATTCCCTCCTCCTTCCAAAAGTCTCAATATTCACCCAAGCACACCCCAAGGTAAAACACAACTGAAAATTACTCACCACAAGGAAAAAATACTACCGATAAATGAGCTTGAGACATATCATGAAAATGTCATGATCTTACAATCTCCCCACCTTATAAGAGTGTATCCTCAAGTTGTACTCCCGATTATCTCAAACATTCTGAGTCAAAAATATTGGGCCACAGAGACCTCATATCTAATTCTCTATCACTTTTTTCCTCCTCAATAAACCCATGTTTCCACAATAAAAAAACTATTATAATAGACTTTCCCCATAACACATTCTCGTTATGATCCAACACACGTATCAGATTCTCCTCAAAGGACGTATCAATCTGAATCTCGACTTCCACAACATACCCAATGTGTTTCCCAGCTTATTTTTTCAAAAAACCCTAAGAACACCATCCAACATTTTCACTAATCCTTTCCATAAAAACCACCTAGAAAGGATGTACATCCACCACCTCCAAGGCTCACCTGGATTTCCCCTGAAGAATTTAAAAATACACCTTACAGGTTTCTCATTGGAATTCAGATGCCACCACTTCCAACCCATGGTCTTTCTCCATGCATCTTCTACTGAAACATCACTCCCTACATTTGGATTATCATTTACACTACTTTTTCAAACAACTCAACCACCATGAACCACACTTCAATTGCAAGTTAAACCCTAGAACTTGGATGTGGACTTCTATCCTTTCACAAAACAATAAAACAACATCAACTGCTACCCATTCATAGCTTCCAAGTATAAAACCCATGATATTCATCGACCTTTGGTCATTCCTGGGAATCTCATTTGTAAACTATTGATGGCGTACCTCCCACCACTCAAAAACACATATAGCTCTTCATAAGTTCAGCCTCTAGGAAGCCCCATATCCAACCAAAACACATTCATGTATCTCGTCATAAATATAGATATTTCTCAGCATACCCAGGATGATGTCAAGGTATTGGACATGATCATCACTAATTAAAATTATTCTAAGAATTCATCAGTGGACACCATTATGAATCATCCATCACTAATGTTAGTTCCCATTATGGAACCTCATTAACCTATTAAATGCCTCGACCTTCCCTTCCCACCAAAAATCATAATTTGTAGAGTCACAACTTTATAATTCCAAAAACACATCTTAGGACACATTTCACAACATTATCACATTTACATAAGAGGGAAATATAATAATACACAATGAGTCTTTTTCCAAAACCACGCCACATGGTTAAAACTGAGGTGCTACCCTTACCATTAACCATCTAACATCTAGGTCATTATTAAAAAATGATATACTCATTCTCATTATCACGTTTCACATTAGGAAACCATTTATTCAAATATTTCATCATTTTACCATTTCAAAATTCACATTAGGAACTATTTTCATTTCAATTTCACAAGAAACAAAAAACATTTCAATTTAAATATCTTGACCATATATGGTTTTCCTGTGCATGCCTATAAATGAAGCATATCACAATATTCCTATGTGCCTAGAATGATACATTCTTACTCAAATATCATGTCTTACTTAGCCATGAGTCAAATATCAGAAACATGAAAATAATAATCACATCACACAAATATTTTTTCACCCAAGATGAAATTACATCCAACTATAACAGAAAATACTAGAAACAACATCCCACCCTAGGTACTTTGGTTTCCCCCCTTACATGGGTTATCTACTCCCACGCACAAGCTCATAAACAAGGTCCGACTCTCCCTAGTCCCTCTTATACCTTTACCAAATAGTAATATAAATGAAAAGAAAAATAAAACTCCTCTGATAACACCTTAAAAAATTCCAAATTAGGTGTCACACATTGGTGTCCCAAGATGGTTAGTCATATGACCTCATTCGTACCTCCCTATATACCAGAGGATTCCAACTAGAAGTTAGGGTCTAATGTCAATATTGGAGAGAGTATACCCTCTATATCAGAGTAACACATTAGAAGATATAAATATCGATAACCAAATGACATATAACCATAACCAGGATAATAACAATATCATATAATTACCAAAACCAGGAATATAATATAAAAATTGAACAGTAGATTTTCTATTCTAAAGCACATGCCAAGTGTCCACATGAAAACCCAAAAGTAAAGACATTTAAAATTCCCAAGCGGGTGCCAAACCATGTTTGGTTCCCTCATCCATGCCTCATCACAAATCATCCATCTAACACTGGGTATTTTCCCTTATCATCTCCTGCAAACATGAAGTCTATTCGGGTAATGATCGGGCATCCCAAGTAGGGTGTGAGTACAACTCAGTATTCCACCCTCAATGATGTATAAAATAATATCAAATCTATAATATTGTTTGAAATTTTATAAAGAATAAACAAAATAAATAAATTAAATGGTTTATATTTACTCAATTACTCATTATTTAACCACATTACACCCTGGGTTCTTGAGGACACACAATCTCTAAACACCTACTTCAGCCCATTCCAGAGTCTGATCTATCCCCAAGGGATATCATATATCTGAATTCCATTTTTACCATTCATTATCTCAAATCACATATGAATTTAATTGTTACCATTCATCATTTCAAATCACATGTGATGGTCATTGTAACCATTAATTATTTCAAATTGTATATGAATGACATTTTTGTCATTCATCATTTCAAATCACATATGAATGTCATTGTTACCATTCATCATTTCAATTCACACTATAGGATTTTGATAAATTAGGCCTTGTCCCACACATGATTATCACTTATGAATGTCATTGTTACCATTCATCATTTATTTTCATATATTAATATCATTATTTGTATTCATCATTTCAATTCACACTATTGACTTTTGATGTAGCAGACCATATCTTATGCATGATCATCACATATGAATGTCATTGTTACCATTCAACATTTATTTTCAATCTATGGACTTTGGATATAGTAGATCATGTCCCACGCACAATTATAACATGTGAATTTCATTGTTACCATTCATCATTTATTTTCACACTATGGGATTTTGATGTAGCAGACAATTTCCCACACACGATCATCACATATGAATGACATTTTAACCATTCATCATTTCTTTCCACATAAGAATGTCATTGATACCATTCATCAATTCAATTCATAGTATAGTCTTTTGTTGTAGTAGACCATTTCCCACACGTGATTATTGGATTAATTAATTCATCAATTAATTAATCAAATTTAAAAATTGCATATTCACATAATTACATTAATTAATTAAATAATTAATTAATCATGCCAATTCATTTAGTTAATTCCAAAATTAACTAATCACATAAATAACATTAATTAATTCAAAAAGTAATAAATCATGTCAATATTATTAGTTAATTAATCACATCAATTTCATTAGTTAATCCAACAATAAACTAATCACATGAAGAACATTAATTAATTTAACAATTAACTAATCATGTCAATTTCATTAGTTAAGAAAAAAATTAATTAATCACATCAATAAAATTAATTAATTCAATAATTAATTAATCGCATAAATTCAATTAGTTAATTCAACAATTTATTAACCACATCAATAATATTAATTAATTCAACAATTAATTAATCACATTGATCTCATTAGTTAATTAATCGATTAATTAATCATATAAATTTCATAAGTTAATTCAATAATTAACTAATCAAATCAATAATATTAATTAATTCAATAATTAATTAACCAAATAAATTCCATTAGTTAATCAAACAGTTAACTAATCACATCAATAACATTAACTAATTCAACAATTAATTAATTAAATAATTATTTAATCATATTAGTAACATTAATTAATTAAACAATTAATTAATCACATATATTCTTTTAGTTAATCCAACAATTAACTAATCGCATCAATAACATTAATTAATTTAATAATTAACTAATCACTTCAATTACATTATTTAATTCAACATTTAACTAATCACATCAATAAGATTAATTAATTCAACAATTAATTAATCACATCAGTTTTATTTTTTAATTAAACAATTAACTAATCACATTAATAAAATTAATTAACTAAACAATTATTTAATCACATAAATATCATTAATTAATTCCAAAATTAATTGATCCAATTTTAATATCATTAATTAACTTAATAATAAATTAATCCAATTCGATCAATTTCACAATCACAACAATGCTCAATAATTAATTCACAAATTAATTAATCCAATTTATTCATTTGCATCAACACAATAATAATCATTAATTAATTCACCAGTTAATTAATCTAATTCATTCAATTTAATCATCAAAACAATCCTCATTAATTAATTCCCCAATTTATTAATCTAATTTCATAATCACAATATTACAATAACTAATTAAAAAATAAATTATTCTAATTTTACAATCAAAATATCTCAATAATTAATCCAAAAATTAATTATCCCAATTTTAAAATCTTGATGTCTCAATAATTCTTTGAACAATTAATTATCTCAATTTCACAATCACAATATTACGTTAATTAATTGAAAAATTAATTAATCCACTTCAATTACATTAATTAATATAATAATTAATTATTTATCTCAATCCTATTAATTAATTAAACAATTAATTAATCATATCAATCAATTTAATAATCACAATAATCTTAAAAAATTAATTGAATAATTAATTATTCCAATTCAATAATTTTAATATAATAATAATTAATTCAACAATTAATTACTAAATATCAACAACCTCACTCTCTCCATAATTAATTCAAAAATTAATTATTCCAAAAAAATAAATTTAATAATCCCAACCATTCCCATTGATTAATTAATAAATTAATTAATCAAGTACCATAATTATAATAACTTCATAATTAATTAAATAATTAATTATTCCAATTCACAATCCCAGTATTCCACATGTAAAAATTCCCCCAATTAATTAATTCTCTAAATTAATTAATTCTATCAAGAACTCAATTCCTAATCATCTAATAGAAATTATATTATTACATAAATTTAATTGAAATCAAGACTTTAGGATTTGAATTTTAGGCCACCTAACACAAGATTGATGAAGAATGCTTGCCAATGGATATCCCCAAATTTTAGCGAAACAACAATGTATAATGATATTTGGATTTTAGATCCTGATTTGAGATCGAACAATCAAGATTCCACAATTATAGATCTAGATACCACAATACATAGTATAAATTCCCTCTAAAATATGAGGGAGATATGAGAGAGAAAAAAGGAAACCATGTGGGATTAGATCCTCTTACAGGGTAGGGTGCAGATCCTCAATCTACCCTTCAATTTTTCAGGAACATAGGTTAAGATCCTTAGGAATGCATTTAGGAACTTCCAAAAACAAGAGGAATAGATTATTTCTAAGTTGGGGTTGATTTTGGGTTACAAATAGGGGTTAATATATTTTTAAAACTAATTTTTGGATTAATTAATACTATGTACATGATTTTCTAGGTGAGGGAACAGAGTTTACCAAACCATGAGACAACCATGAAATCCCTCTCTGTGAGGAGTTTCATGGTTTATTGGGCAAGGTTTCACCATTTGGGAAAACCATGCACCAACCATGCACATACCCTCCTCCTTCTAAAGGAAAATTACTCAATATAAAGAAAAAGAGTACCTATAAAGGAGTCTGAGAAATATTTAGAAAAGGTCGGGATATAACAGTGGAGGACTCTCTATTACTCCTTATTTTCTACCAAACATGTTTAGAGAAATATCTTCACTCTTAATCCATAACAATACACATTTACAATGATTGAAGAAGGCTCAAAATCCCCAAGTTCATATAAAAGAACATATTTTAACTCATCACTCTATCAAGAGAATAATTTTAACTATTCATTTATAAGATTCCATAGAAGTATTGAATCTATTTTTTTATATAATAATTTTTTATCCGGAATATTTTTATTCAGAAAATTTATGACAACAATATTAAAAAAATATTTTACATAATGTTTTATTGATTTTGATAACCTCCTTTCTTGACCAAATTATATTTCGAAAAATCTTAATCTCTTAAATGTTGGTTCTTGTAACACATTTTTCATTAAACTATTGATCACTTAAAAATGACTTATTCAAGTAATATTATCATATAAAGTATATTTGAAAATATAGTATTTTTACTCTATTAATTCATATACATTTTTATAGACTTGATTAATTCCCTATTTATAAGAAAACCCAATCCCTTAATAATTCTATCAAGATTTCAGAAAATATAACACATATTATTCAGGAACATAATAATGTTTATGAAGTCTATTCCATGAGTCTATCTGCTATACACAAGAGTCCATCATATATTTTTGAGAATCCTTTTTCTATGGCCATAAAACCACATGATTTGTCACATATTTTATTTATATTTTTAATCATTAAATTAATTATTTTTGGTTTTTTGTTAAATAATTTCATTTTTGTGATTTCATATTTTAATTAATCAATTAATCTATTTTTATAATTAATCATGTATTTTTATTCTTTAATTTCATTATTTTTGTTTTAATTTTTCTCTTTATTTAATTCTATAATTACTTGTTAAGTTTTAATTATGTTTAAAATATTAATTTTATTTTGTTTTAATTAATTGATAATTTATCCATTATTTATTTAATTATAAAAATCGTTAATTTAATTTTTAATTATTTAATTTTTTACTCTTAATATAAATTAAATTTAATTGTCAATTATTAATTTTAAACTTCTTAATTTAATGTTTAATTTTAATTTATAATTCTATTTTCAAATGTTTATTTTTCACTTTTTAACAATTTCATTTAGAATTTTAATTTAATTTTAGTTTTAAAATTTAATTTTTTTTTAATTTAATTAATTAATAATTCAATTTTTTTAATTTTTTCATCTTAATTTCATGTAAATAACTAATTAATTAGTTTTTATAATACAAATATCGTTTTATTAATTTAATAATTTTAACTTTTTTTCAATTAATATTTAATTTTAATTTAATTATGGACAATTTTGACATTGCGAGACAGCTCTGCTTCCGCCACAACGAGGCATCTCTAAAGTTCCACAAATCCCACACACTATTGTGCTGCTCCTTACATGAGACACTACCAACCCAATGGTGTCTCAACACACTGTCAGGTAGAGAATCACACATCATCTCTCCTATCTCCAACTTAAAACGGTGTCTCGACACACCTCCATAGTATCTTTCCCTATGATCCACCACCGAACCTTCCTTTCACCAGCAACAAGGTCACATTGTCACCTTCATCAACCCGAACTCATCTTTATATGGTGAAACAGGATAATAGCTACACTTCCAAATCTATAAACACAGATCCCAAAATTACCTAATTTTCTTAGATCTGGAGTCCCCGAACCAATTGTTTGTGTCAATAATCCACTGAACTTCCACTAAGATTGATTACACTAGACATCTCCATAAGGAAAGCTCCTAACTGATGTATCGAAACCCTCATCGATGTCGTCGCTCCGAGTTGAAGAAAGTCACCATCAACGTGTCACATTCCTGATGAAGTTTTCATTATCGTCCACTTTGTTAAAGGAAGTTATTGTTGTAGAGGAGCAGTATTGCAAAGGAGCTCTTCTTGAAGGCTTGACTGAGCTGAACTATGAAGGAAGACCAATTAAAGATACCCTCCCCCGCTCGACTTTCTCGATAAGGTGGGGGGATAAAAATAAAAAATAATAACTAAATAAATTAAAATAAAGAAAATAAAACTAAATTATTTTAACTAAATAAATAAAAATATAAATTAATAATATAAAAATAATAATAATAATAATAAATAATAATTAAATTTATTATTAAAATAATAAAATATATCTAAATAAATAAAAATTATTTAATAATCTTAATAATTTAATATTTATATATATAAATTAATAATCATAATAATTATACAATAAAATAAAATAAATAAAATTTTTAATAATAATAATTAATTAAAGTTTTAAATAAAATAATTAATTGAAATATTAGTTAAAAATTTAACAGTAATTAATTAATAAAAAATATTTCTAAATTCATAAATTAACATAATAATGTTATTAATATTGTAATTATAATAATAATTAATTATATAAATAAATATTTATAAAAGTTAAATATTTATAATTAACAGTGAATAATTGAATAAAAACCTGTATTAATTACTCCTAATTTTAACTGTGTAGATGCACACTTTACCTGAGTTCACGTCGAGATTCAACCTAACTTCCCAAAAAGGTTTATTACATGAGAGATTCAAACTACACGATTGTTGCATAGGATAAGTACATGCATTTTATGAAAATGAGAACACCAATATGAGTCGGTGCGCGCAATGAGTGGCCAAATAGAAATCAAAAGAGGGCTTTAAAAATTCAAAGTAAGAAAGAAGACATTGTTTTTTTTTGAATAATTCATTCACAACATTATGGAGACCTGAAGAGCATGTGCAAGAGGAGTAGACCAACAACATTTTAGTTTACAAGGGAGATCTATTATCTCCTTTTATTATTTCTCTCTGTTATGTTCATTTTAATAATTTCATTTTTCTCAGTTCAATATGATAGTTTTCTAAACACATTCTTGTTCGGGGGTTTTCTAATCTACTGGTTATTTCTTACTTTTTTTCGCATCATTTTTTAACAATGAATTTAAAATTGATCGGTGAGATAAATTTATAATTCATTAATATTGTTTCATGAATCTTTTTCTAAATTTTAAACCATTAAGATCAGTCGGTGAGATTAATATTTAACGTATTTATTTAAAGATTAAATTTCAAATCTTAGGATATTACAGAAAATTTTATTCCTTGAAATATTTACAATTTTCATTACAATTGATGAATCTTGGAGTAGTGAACTCCATGATTTCATTTTCTATTTTTTTGATCTTATGGTGAGGTAGATAAAACCAATATTTTTCTGATTTTGTGAAATAATAATATTTCTATGAAGAAGATATATCTTTTTTAGACTAGTAAAGTTGAAATTCCTCACGAATTTCTTCTTGATTAGATTCATCTCAAACTCTACCCCTCTTTACATTTACTACTTTCCCTCTTAGTTAATAATAGCTCCAATTATGTCCTAGTTCAAAATAAAATATCATTGTTTCATCATACTATCTTCATCAAAATCAATAAAAAATATAAAAAGTAAAAAAATTATTTCACCCAATTTTTTCAAAAGCGGGACTTCTTTTGAAAATTTTACATAGTCCACCCTTCCTTGTGGGTTTAACCCTGCTTTCCCCTATACTGTAGTTTGTATGAAATATAAATTTTTTTACATTAGCATTAATTTAACGATTGTGTCAAGTTTTTTGGCATCTTTTCCAAGGAAGGATTTGAGTGGCCAATATTTTTCAAAACTAAAAAAAAAGTAGTTTCAAAAACATTAACATATAAAAAAATTATAAAAAAATAAAAAATGAAAACTGGTAAAAAAATTATTCTATTTTTTTCTATTGTTGTTACAATTCCAAAATTATTTCAATCTATTACTATTTACTATTTTAGTGGTGAATTTTTACTACTTTTAATACTTGTGAGATACATTGATATTTATGAACTGTTATCATTTCTACTATTAATTGTATGAGCACAAGAACATATGAGAATAAATTAGATCCCATATACCATGAAATTGAAAATCATTTAAGTTATCTCAAAAATAAAATAAAACTAAAATAGAAAACATAGAAGAGAGAGTTCTTGTACCTAATAATCAACCAAGCTTTTACCCTAAACTCTTTAAAGAAAATGAGAGGCCTAGGATGAGGGAGTTCAAACTCCCTTAAGTTTCAAGTAATCCTTCTTCAATTAGGTTATCTCTTAGATCCAGAAATTATGAACTCAAAAATTCCCACCATTCTCTACTACCTTCTTTTAATGGTCTCTCTAATGAAGACTCTCTATCCTTCATTAGATACTTCTACAATAGAGTGTAACAACTTCCACTTATAGGAATCACATAAAATGATATAATAATGAGAGTATTTCCATTTTTATTTAAATGGATTTATATAAATTGGTTTATATGTCTAGATGAAAACATATTTAAAATTTATAACTAAGTTTATAACTCTTTTGAAATGAAATTTTATCCCTAAATATTAAAAGGAATGTTTAGAACCAAAAACACAAGTTTCTATAAAGAGTATGTAGAAGACTTTCATGAGGCATGGTGTTAATTCAGGGGCCTTCTTAGGTAGTGCCCTCATCATCAACTCTCATCCCATGTTCTCATGGGCACCTTCTATAATGGTTTGTCCTCTTTTGGTCATAACCTTGTTAACCAATCTGCTTGGGGAATTATAATGACAAGACTAATGAAGAGTTGAGAAAAAATTTAACAACCTTTCCTTAAATTCTCAACACAAAAAATCAATAATGAAAAGAGTGAATAGAAATTATAATAATTCTAGTATTGGAATATAAATGAACTCTCAACTTTCTGAATTAGCAAATAAACTTCAAACATTATTGAACCAAAATTTCAGACAATCTATAAATCAATTTGGTCTTCAAAAACCAAACCAATCACTTAGGGAATAGTGTTCTCATTATGACATGTTTGGTCACACTAAAAACTTATATCCTAACATTGACATGCCGACCCATCTGCAAGAAAATTCAAACAATGTTAACTATAGTCCTAGGATGCCTGCCAAAGATGATCCCTTTTCAAATAACTATAACCACGGCTATAGGAACCATCCTAATATCACATGGAAAGATAAATACATGATAAATAAACCCACTTATATTTGTTAACAAACCAACAAATATAACAATTTCAAAATCAAACAAGGGGTGAGACTTCTAATTCACAATGGAATTTTGAGGGTCAAATATTTTCTAAACATGATCAAATCTTAAATAGAATGGAATCTCAAGAAGAAAAGGTCAAGAATCAACTAAATAAAAAAATTCCAATATGAATATGATAAAATTAAATCTAATTCTATAATTAATAATATGGAAACTCAACTAGGATAACTTTCTAGGGATATAAATCAGAGAGAAAAAGGTGAACCGTCTAACACAACTAAAATTGACCCTAGGGAGAATTATATGGTTGTGATAACTAAAAATTGAATAAAAACTCAGACAGTAGCTAAAAAATACTTTGAAATTTACAAAACTAGAAAATAGAATGAATCTGGAAATAAAAATATTTTGCACACACAATCGATAAATCAATCGTTAACTGATGAAAATCAAGAAAATCTCAATTTTTCACCTAAAAATAAATCCGAAAATTTTTATGAATATAAAATGAATAAAGGGAAGGAGAAAACCATATAATAAATAGGTTTCATTCCATTTTTTCTTATGAATTATTCCCCACCCATCCCTTTCTCAAAAAAATTAAAACTAAAAAGTAACAACAATGCTGAAATTATTTAGTTCATTAGGCTTTTGACCAAGCTTCAAGTGAACATCCCTTTTATCCAAGACTTGAACCAAATTCCATCTTATCTAAAGTCTCATAAATAATTTATAAGAAAAATACAATTTAATAATTTACAACATACAGCCTCACTGAAGAGTGTGATGTTGTACTCTAAAATAAAATCCCTCCCAAGCTTAAGGACCTAGATAGTTTTTCCATACCATGCACCTTAAGAAATTATAGTCAACTCAACTGAATATGTGAATTAGTTGATAGTATCAATATTTTCCCATACACATTTTCCCAATAGTTGATATTAGGTGATCTTCAACCCACTATAGTCATCTTAAAGTTAGTTTATTTTTAATTCACACATATTTTAGGGAGATTAGATGACCTACTGGTTGGAGTAGGAAAATAATTTCTTCCAACTGACTTCTTAGTGATAGACATAGATTGTGACCAAGAGGTTAATATCATTCTAGGTATTCTCTTCTTAGACACTAGAGGATTATTCATATATGTTTCTATGGATCAAATTATTTTTAAAATTCAAGAGATAAAAAAGAATTAAATTTCTTTAAAAATGTAAAAGGATCAACATTTTTTAAATATTGTTCTAAGATAGAGCCATTAGAAGCTGTAAATTCTATTGAAAATATAAAAGACTCTAAAAATAAAACCTTTTTTTAATAAATAAACTTAGTAGATAAAAATTACATTTCACATTATGGTGAAACTACTCAAACTGAAAATCCGGAAAATTTTCCATAACTGGACAACAGTGCAGTTTCCAATACTTCTAGAGATGTTTCATTTATTTATGAATATAAGAACTTATTAAGTGAACTTGATGTTGATTATACTGATAATAATCATTCTAAAAAATTTTATTCAATATAGAGAGAGTTGATGAAGCATATTTATGATTTACTTTAATAAATTTTCAGAATTTTGAACTAGAAACTTTTGAGAGTGAGTTGTCCACATTTGACAGCATTGATGTAAATATTAAAACTGGTCAAGAAATTAATAATATTTCCATATTTCAAACTATTTATAATATAAATTTCAAAGATCTTGAACCTCTCAAGACCAAGTGTCTTCCTTCAAGTGAAAATATCCCCACTTTGGAGCTCAAATCGCTCATATCACACCTGAAATACTCATCTTTTTGTAATGATTCTACTCTACCTGTAATAATTTTTGTTGAGCTAAAAGATAAGAAAGAGGAAAAAAATTTAAGTGTGATGAATAATTTTAAATCTGTAATAGGATGGTCTATTGATAATATTAAAGGGATTATCCCTTTATTCTACATGTATAAGATCCCAATGGAACCAGATCACAAACCTAGAGTGGAGTGTCAAAGGAGACCTAGTCCTAGCATGAAGGAAATTTTTAGAGAGGAATTCATTAATATTTTGAACACTGTGATTATCTATCCCATTTATGATAGTACTTGGGTCAGTCTAATCTAATTTTTCACTAAAAAGGAGGTTTCACTATAATAACCAATGATAAAAATGAAGAGATTCAAGTGAGAAAAGAAACCAAATTAAGAGTCTGTATAAACTATAGGAAACTCAATTCAGCCACTAGGAAGGACCATTTTTCAATTCCCTCCTTGACCAAATGTTTGAGAGGCTTGTTGGTAGTGAATTCTTCTATTATTTTGATAGCTATTCTAGTTACAACTAGATTCCAGTAGCTCTAGAGGATCAGGATAAAACCACCTTCACATGACCGTTTGATACATTTCCCTCTCGGTGAATTCCCTTTGGTTTATATGGTGCTCCAGTAACCATTCAAATGGGTATGATGGTCATATTTTCTAATATGATTGAGAGAATCATAGAAGTATTTATGGATGATTTCTCCACTATTGGTAGAACATTTTATACTTCTTTAGGAAATTTAGAAATGGTGTTAGAGAGATGTTTAGATACCAACCTAGTCCTTAACTAAGAAAAATGTTAGTTCATGGTCACTGAAGGGATAGTGTTGGGACATAAGGTTTCTAAGAGGGGTTTAGAGGTGGATATTGCCAAAATTGAATTTATTCAAAACATGTCACCTCCTGAAAATGTTAAGGTGTTATAATCTTGTTAGGTATTTTGGGTTTCATCATATTTTTATAAAAGACTTTCAAATTTACAAATCCCATGTGGTTTCCTCTTGTCAAAGATACACCCTTCGTTTTTTATTAAAACTGCCTTGATTCATTAAATTTACTAAAATAAAAACTCACTTTATCACCTATCATAACTTTACCTTATTGGAAATTACCTTTTGAATTATTGTGCGATGAAAGTGATATGGATATTGGATTTGTCTTAGTAAATAAGAGGCATAATAAGTTTCATGTGGTTAATTATGATAGTAGACTGCTAGATGATGCATATAGAAATTATACCACTACTGAGAAAGAGTTGTTAGTTGTTCTGCTTTTTCTAGAGAAATTTAGGTTGTATCAATTAGGTTCTAAATCCATCATCTTCACTGATTATTCAAACATAAAATATATGTTATCTAAGAAAGTGGCCAAACCCAGTATGATTCGGAGGATTTCATTATTACAAGATTTTGAATTGGAAATTAGAGACAAATAAGGATATGAGAATTTAGTTATATACCACCTTTCTAGAATTCCTAATACCCATTATGAAGTTACCAGGGAGAAAAACTCTTCCTTTCCTAATGAGAAACTTCTCACTATATCCAATAGGTGGTCTACTTGGGTTGTAGACTTTTCCAATTTTCTAGAAGCAAGTTTCATTCCTAAGCACTTATCAAATAAAAAAATTCATTTTAGAACTTAAGTACCATCTTTGGGATGACCCCTTTATATTTAAGAGATGTGTTGATGGAATTCTAAGAAGGTGTGTGCTAGATGAAGAGATGTTTCCTATACTAGAGAGGTATCACTTCTCACCTTGGGGAGGACATTGTGGTGGAGAAATGACAACTCAAAAGGCCCTTCAAGATGGATTTTATTGTCCCACTTTATTCAAATATTCTATGAGTTATGTTGTGGGTTGTGATAGAAGTCAAAGATTGGGAATTTTTAGTAGGAAATAGAACTTACCTATAAAAGGTATTTTGGTAGTTGAGATATTTTATGTTTAGGGCTCAGACTTTATGGGACTATTTTTATCATCTCATGTGAATGAGTATATTTTAGGTCTTTTTGATTATGTGTCTATGTGGGTTGAGGTAGTAGCACTACCCAATAATCAAGCTAATTGTGTGATTTCATTTTTCAAAAAGAACATTTTCTCTTGATTTGAGTTTCCAAGAGCCTTCATAACTAATAATGGAACACATTTTAAAAATTAAAAATTTATGGCTTTAATTGTGAAAATATGGATTCACCCATAAGACTGGAACTACCTACCATCTGCAGTGTAGTGGATAGGTAGAAATCTCTAACAGGGAGTACAAATAGATTCTGGAGAAAAATGTTTTCAAATCTTGGAATGATTGGTCTCTAAAATTAAATGAGGCTTTATGGACATAAAAAAGCTTTCAAATCCCCAATTAGTATGTCTCCATAGTGTCTGTTATTTGGTAAATGTTGTTATTTTCCTGTGGAGTTGTAGCATAAGTCATATTGGGTTCTAAAGGCTTAAAATTTTGATTTTAAGAGTGATGGATAGAGAATAGTGCTTGAGATTAGTGAGTTATAAGATATCATGATAGAGGCATATGATAACTCTAGTATATATAAATAGAGGTAAAAATATTTTCATGATTATGTCATTTAAAATATAGAATTTAAACCTTGATAGAAGGTCCTTCTCTTTAATTCCAAACTTAATATATTTCTTGGAAAGTTGAAATCTAAGTGGTTTGGACCCTTTACAATAGTTAGTGTCTTGAAAATTGGAGATGTTGAAATTATAGGAGGGGAAAACAAGCCCCTGATAATGGTTAAGGATTCAAACTCTATTCTTAAGGGCATCCAAGTGGCTTGGTTGCCTTCACTATTCTTGAGAATTGATTTTCAATAAACTCTAACTGAAGAGTTAAAATTCAGTGCTTCATGGGAGTCAACCCAAGGTTTGTTTATTTTTTTTTACTTTTGTTCTTGATATGTTTTGAATAAATTGTTTCCTTGTTATTGTCCTTATCTTATTTGTTTTTGATGGATACATGTTCTTGGTATTTCTAGTTCTTGTTCTCATAGTAAAAAGGATGTTGTTGTTAGTGTCAATAGAGTATCACAATTCCCTTTACTCTTCAAATCACTTGGAGTTTATTGCTGATAATAACTAAATAAAATTTAATCATGTAAGTTACTTAGTTTTATTTTTTCATGCTCTCCTTCATTACTAATTTTATGTATTGTTGCTACTGGAAACTTTAGTGCATATTGGTTTGTTATTGGAAATCTTTCCTGCATGTGATGGTTTGATTAAAAACTTTTATTCTTTTCTTTTAAATTCATTTGCTATTAGAAATTATGTGTGGGGGAGGAATAGACACATTTTTTACATCTTGTATTAAATGGGTATTCTTATCTGTGTTGTTTGTTTATCATACATTTTTTATGTGATATTGAAAACAAGGTTGAAACAAATTTCTCAAAATCTCTTACACCCTTTTCATTGCACTAAAATTTTTTACATTCTACTATTTTTAACTTGATCAAAAAAAATTAACTGGATATAATGAAAATTCATGTGATCCTAATATAAAATATTTTTATGGAAAACATTAATTTTGAAATTTATTATGACCCTTTTACATGTCATTAATCTACTGATATGAAAATATATTTTGTGCTTTAAAATTAAAATTTTATTTCTCCACCTTAGAATTCAACTTTAGGGGAAATTTTGTTTTTTATGATTGGGGAATAAGTTATTCCTTCTATATTATAATATATATGATTAAATGTATTCCATCAAATTCCCCAACCCTTTAAGTTTTTTTTCTTGTAAAAAAATAGTCAAATTATTCAAAATTATTTTTCAATCTAATTTTATTTAGGCTTCATTTTGTATTTAAAATTAGTATTTCCTAAGAAACATTACTTATTGAAAGTTAATTGTTTCTTTGAATCTAAAATTTCTAAGGATGAATGATTGTTGAGTGAAGTTTCATTTTTATTTTATAGATATTCTCTAAAGGAACTAATTTTAAGAGTGATAACCTTAGGAAACTGGGATTTCAAAATTCATCCTATGAGACTAACTTTTTAATTATTAAAAAAATCACCTTATTAAACCAATTTAAATGGAAGATATATAGTTTTTTGAAAATAGAGTAAAATGGGAATTTATTAACCCACGATGAACCTCTGAGACACTAGGCACAGTGTGTGTGAGTAAGACATTTTTCTAATACTAATAAGTTCATATGAACAGTACCTTGCAAAATTTACAAGGCTGGGTAAAATTCAAAAAAATCAATAAAGTTCCCAGTTGTCAAAAAAAAAGTTAATTAATGTGAGGGACATTTTGAATGCCAAAAGAATAAGGATACAATTGACTTACAAGAAAATCATTTAAGTTGTATCAATAAATTTATTTCAAAAAAATATTTATTTATTTTTTGGAACCAAGGAGAAGGACAAAGTAAAAGGTTTTTTTGTTAAGATCTTATTTCCAATTTTATATAACTTCTTATCACTTTAAATTTTTGAACTCGAATTTGAATTTAAATAATTCATTAAGTGACCTCATATATGAGTCATGATATCCTCATAGGTAGATGATTTTTTGTTCCTTGATTAACTAGTGAGTATTTGAATTTAGAGAGAACATATTTTGAATAGTCCTTTTGAATACCATTTTTCACAGTTTCTATTCCCCTCATTTTGAACTGCTAAACATGCTTCATTTTGATAGTTTTTGTAAAAAACATATTTTCTTTTTCAAATGACAAAAAACATGGTATTTATTTTGGAAAATCAATTATTAAGTGTGGAGGAATTTGATGTGGCCTTAAAATCACAATATTTTCCACATCTTTTATTTATGTTTTTAAACATTTAGTTAATTATTTTTTGTTTTTTTTTTGTTAAATAATTTCATTTTAGTGGTTTTATATTTTAATTTATCAATTAATCAATTTTTATAATTAATATTTTATTTTTAGTATTTATTTTCATTATTTGTATTTTGATTTATCAATTTACTTCATTCTCTAATTACTTATTATGTTTTAATTCTACTTAAAATATTAAATTTATTTTTTATGAATTAATTAATAACTTATCGATTATTTATTTAATTAAATGAATATTTAATTCAATTTTTAATTATTTAATTTTTTAATCTTAATATAAATTAACTTTAATTATCAATTTAAGTAATTAATTTCAATTTAATTATTAATTTAAAGTGTTTTAAATAAATATTTAATTTCAATTTATAATTATAGTTTAAAATGTTTATTTTTATCTCCTTAATAATTTCATTTAAACTTTTAATTTACTTTTAGTTTTTAAATTTTAATCATCTGTTAATTAAATTAATTAATTATTCAATTGTTTTTAATTTTTTTCATTTCAATTTCATGTAAATAACTAACTAATTAGTTTCACTAATATAATTCTCATTTTATTACTTTATTAATTTTAACTATGTTTTCTATTAATATTTAATTTTAATTTAGGTACACACAATTTTGACTCCGTTAAACAACTCTGCTTGCGCTACTCTAAGGCACTGCTAGAGTTCCTCAAATCCTATACACCATTGTGATACTCTTCACTTGAGACACTCTCAACCCAACGGTGTCTCAACACACTGACAGGAAGAGAATCACACATCATCACTTCTATCTCTAGCTTACGGAAATGTATTGACACACCTCCAGGGTTTCCTTCCCCGCAAGCCACTACTAAACCTTCCTTCCACCAGTAAGAAGGACACATTATTTTCGTCACCTTCAGCATGAACTCACCACTATAGGGTGAAGTAGAATAACAGCTACACTTCCAAATCTATGAACATATAGCCCAAAATTACCCAATTTTCTCAGATATAGGGTCATAGAACCAATTGTTCGAGTCATTCATCCACTGAACCTCCACTGATCTTGATTACACCAAACACCTCCGCGAGCTGAGCTCCTAACCGCTATGTCGAAACCCTAACCAACATCGTTCCTATGGGTTGAAGAAAGTCACCATCACTATGTCTCCTTCCAGATGAAGTTGTTGTTGTGGTCCTCCTTGTTAAAGGAAGCCGCCACCATGGAGGAGCAGCATCACAGAGGAGCACTGCTTGAAGACTTGGCTGAGCCAGCCTCTGGAGGAAGATCAGCCGAAAATACCCTCCCCTACACTGTTTTTTGGATAGGGGAGAAAAAAATAATAACTAAATAAATTAAAATAAAACTAAATAAATTTAACTATATAAATAATAAACTAAATTAATAATAATATAAAATAATAAATAATAATAATGAATAGAAAAATTAATTATCAAAATAATATAATATAATCAAATAAATAAATATTGATTTATAAACTTAATTGTTTAATCTTTTTATAAATAAATTAATAATAATAATATATAACATAATAAATAAATAAAATAATGATGATAATTAATAAAAATTTTAAATAAGATAATTAATTAAAATATTAATTAATAATTTAATAGTAAGAAATTAATAACAAATATTTAGAAATTAATTAATTAACATAATAATGTAATTAATATTAAAATTATAATAATAATTTATTATATAAATAAATATTTATAAAAGTTAAGTATTTATAATTAATAATAAATAATTGACTAAAATGTGTTAATTAATCCCACTTTTAACTATGAAAATAGACACTTTTCACGAGTTCACATCTTGATTCGGCCCAAAAGCCTAAAGAAGTTTGTTACATGGGATATGGTAAAGACATGAGTGTTGTAGAGGATTAGTACATGTGTTTTGTGAAAAAGAGAACACCAAGATGAGTTGGTGCACACATTGGGTAACCAATTGGAAGACAATATAGGGCTTTAAATATTCGTAGAAAGAAAGAAGACATTGTTTTTCAAATAATACATTAAAAACACTCTGGAGACCAACAGAGTACAAGCAAGAGCAAGAGCAGAGTAGGAGCATTGTATTTTTTAAGGGAGATCTCTTATATCCTATCATTATTTCTCTCCGTTATATTCATTTTTTTAATTTCATTTTATTTTGAGTTTAATATGACTGTTAGCTAAACACCTTCTTGTAGAGTGGATTTTTAATCTGTTGGTCATTTCCTTCTTTTCATCACATCATTTTTTTACAATGAATTCAAAATTGATCGAAGAGATCAATTTAGAATTTGTTAATATTGTTTTGTGAATCTTTTTTTAAATTTCAAAACTCCAAGATCGATCGGTGAGATTGATCTTGAATGTATTTCTTTAAATCATAAATTTCAAATCCTTTGATATTACAATGAACTTTATTCCTTGAATTATTTACAATTTTCATTATAGTTAGATGAATCTTGGAGTGGCGAACTCCAAGTTTTATTTTTTGTGTATATAATCTTCTGGAGAGTAATATTAAACCAATATTTTTCTGAGTTTGTGAAATAATAATATTTCTATGAAGAAGATATATCTTTTTTTGACCAGTAAAGTTTAAAATTTCCAAAGAATTTCTTCTTGATTGGTTTCCACTCAAACTCTCCCTGTGTTTACATTTACTACATTCCTTGTTTATTTATTATAGCTCCAATTACAGCCTAGTTCAAAATAAAAATACCATTGTTTCATCATACCATCTTTATCAAAATCTAAAAAATAGTAAAAAAGAAAGAAATAATTTCACCCACTATTTTCAAAAGTGAGACCTCTTTAGAAAAATTTATGTAGTTCAACCTTCCTTATGGGTTCGACCCTTCTTACCATTGTGTTGTAGTTTGTAAGAAATATAAATTTATAAACTTTGGAATCAATTTAATGACTATTGTGTCATGTTTTTTGGAACCATTCCTAGGGAAGACTTCGAGTGACTGATATTTTTCAAATCTAAAAAAAATTATTTTCAAAAAAAAATCACATATAAAAAATATAAAAAAATATGAAAATTGAAAAATGGAAAAAAATATTTTTTATTTCTGTTGTTGTTTCTCTTTCAAAAAAATCAATTTTTTACTATTTACTAGTGTTAGTGCTGAATTTTTACAACTTTTACTAATTGTATGCTACTTTGAACTATCTAAACGATTATCATTTTTCTATTATTCATTGTATGAACACAAGAACATTTGCTAATAAATTAGAGCCCATATACCCTGAAATTGAAAAAAAAATTAAGTTCGCTCAAAAAGAAAATTAAAACTGAAATGGAAAACATAGGAGAGAGAGTTCATATACCTAATAATCAACCAAACTAGTACCATGGACTCTTAGAAGAAAATGAGAGGCCTAGGATAAGGGAGTTACAACTCCCTCAAGTTTCAAGTAATATTTATTCAATTAGGTTATCTCATAGAGCTATAAATTATGAACTCAAATAGTCCCA